>JACCHX010000004.1:6432500-15492500 GCA_018907135.1 Kradibia gibbosae
ATATATTTTTACTTAAAATTCTAATATAATTTTAAAAAATTCGTATGAAATTAACTAGATTCTCGAATTATTCGCAAAAATACTAGTATAACTAGTTAATATTTTTTTTCATAAATGTATATTTCATATTACATTATTAAAATAATATTTTAACTCAATACTAAAAAGGGTTTCGACCTAATACAATTTTTCATTGTTATGTTTGTTAAAATTATATCTACGTGATAAAAAAAAACACATATTTTTATATCCTTTATAAATTTTTCATTACCTGATTAATTACTGAAATAAAATTAGTAATTTTCAATTATTTTAAATAATTTAAATTATTCTTGATTTTAATATTGATATGACAAAATAATCTTTTAACTTATTCTAAAGGGAACTGATGAATAAAAATTTTATTATAGTACGGTATATTTTACTCATTTTGATTATTACATGCAATTCTACATTATTAATAGCCACTTCGGCTTAAACATCAATTTCAATGGAAACAAATCGCACTCGTTGTTAATAATTAATATTTTGTATTGTTTTATTTATAAGGAACTGATATATGTTACTAATTTCAGTATATTAATTATCATCTTCTTCATCAAATATAAAATCCGTATAATAAAGCCTTTGCATAACCTTTCCAAACATGGGTATGTTCATAATTCAAAACATATCGATAGCGTTTAAACGAGATAACCTGCTAAAATCGATGCCGTTCATTTTATAACTAGCTGCCATTTTTGTCTTATATATTCCATTTTAATTATCACGCCATCATATTGAGTGATCCTAATTTTGCACACGCTGTACTAAACGTAGTTCATGCTCTCTTTTTTAGATTGAGCTTAAGAAGACTATTATTAGGAATATGTAATATACATATAATTAATGTTACCTTCTTTCTATATTATCTGCGCCAGATACAATTACATATGGTGTCTCGAAATAAAAAATTTTTTTTTAAATTTGCATAATTTCTTATATAGCAAACTTATTTTATAAAAGCATCATTTGAGCAAATATATATAATAATAATTTGCACACATATATATAAATATCTAAAAATTAACACCCGGAAATTCAAATAAATTACATAAGACATACATTTTTCTTATTTATTTCTTTAAGACATGATTAAACTGATTACTTAATTTTAAATCTCTGTTACTTTTTTTTAATACAAAAATAGGTAATTAATACCATACAATTGGAGAATTTAATAATAACGATATTTTTATTGTTTTAGTTTATAATTGTAAATTTTTTTAATAGTTTATATCGCTTTCTCCAATTTTATAATATTATCAATAAAATAATTAATTGCAAATTACTAGTAATATTTTAAAAATTTTAATTCAGCTGGTTATTCATGATATAGAAAATAATGATAATAATATTTTCTATTGGAAACGAACATTTTTGAACATACAGCTTTATATTGTTTCAAATGTTTCATTTTATTCCTACTAATTCTACTTAATGTATAACTTAAAACATATTTTGATGTTAAAAAACTGTGTGATTATATCAATATTACAATAAAAACTTTCAAAAATATATTAAATAATCATAAAGTCGTGAAAAATAAAATTCTATATTTATATTTTTTTATAATTAAATATTATTAAAGTATTCTAGTAGTAGTACAGATATCATTATGTTTTATATCGTTATGATTCATTATTGTATTGTCCTTAAATAATTTAAAATTTTGTTTAAATTGCAAAAACAATGGTTATAGTACAAATCTTTTCTATAGTTAAAATATTCATTTAGATTATTACATTAACTTTCTTAAAAGTATTATTTTCTTAAATTAACTTAATAATTATGCTTTTTTCAACTCAAATTAATATTCACATTAAATAAAAGCATATTTTTATTCTTGTAAATATTAATATTATCGCTTGGGTTTCAAACGAATTTTTTGCGCAATCATTACATAATATTTTCAAATACAATTTGTGGTTTATTAATTAAATAAACTTATATTTTTATTTTATTTGAAATATTTGAAGAGAAATTTATTTAATAATATAAAAAAATATTTATTAAGTGAATCAATTTATTTAAAACCGTTTACGTTACGAAATAAAGTAAATCAGATTATTATTCTTTATATAACATCTGTTAAAGTATTCAACTCTAGTATAATAATTGAAAAATTATGTTTTACTGAATTATTTGTATTAATATTGAACTTTTGTATTATAAATAAACAATCAATAAGGTTAAAAATTTCTTTTGATTTTTAGTAAAATGTTAATTTTGCTTGTTTATTTTTATTTCGTTATTATTATTCTCAATTATTTTTAATCTTAATTATTTTCTCACTCATTATTATCAATTATTTGTATTTATTTTCTATAATTTCTAAATTCTCATTATTTTAAATTCTGATTTTTGTTAATGTAAATCTAACTATATGGAAATTTTCAACTACTTACTAATTTTATGCTTCGTTATGAGTGAATAGTGTTAGTCTCTCATTCATATATATTATATTATACTATTGTGCAAAGCTAAAAAAATGCTTATTGGATAAGGACATTAAATTTTAGATTATTAATAAATGGATAACGTTGTTTTTTAAAAAAACTTTATTGAAATTACTTACTGAATAAAAATCATTATTTTAAATATTTTACTTATTTCAAGCTTCATTAGAATAATTGAAATTTCTTTGGAACAGTAACATCTCATGAATATCTTTATTAAATTGTAGTTTGTAAAATGTTATCAGATGTTGATTAATCATAATTGTAACTTAAATATTTTTATTGCGATTCAATGTATAGAAAAATATATAAACGTATCGATTAAAATAAAAAAATTACTTTTCTTCAGTCATAAAAAAAGTAAATTGGATGCTTGTAAGGAAATACTTACTACGCTTAATATTAGTGAAAGAAAAAATAAAATAAAATTTATCATTGATCTAATACAATATTATGTTACACAATATTAATATAATTTTAGAAAATACATTTAATTCAAAAATACAATTTTCTACTTTTATATCAATATAAAATTCAAAAATTATTTTTGATAAGGATATTTTTTGAAATTGAAAATAGTTTGTTTTACATTATGTATAGTTAACAAACAAATATAACTTAAATTTAATTATTATCAACTTCACAAATTATATGGGATAATTTTTGTATTGCACAATATGGTATAGTATATGCGCGACCAATAAATAATTGAATAAAACAAAATTTATAAGTAATACATTAACGCCGAATATTATAATATAACTTTCTCTTATACTAAAATTGTAAAATTTATCAATTTACGGTTCAATAAACTATTAAAAAAAAATATCTTAATAAAATATTATTATTAAGTCAATACAAATTGAAGATAATACGATTTGATTTTTGTATAATTTAAAAAATATTTTAATAAAGTTTATTATTCGTTACAATAAATATAAGCTGTCAATAATTTATTTTTTCCCTAGCTCATCAAATATCACTGCATTAATTGTACTTCAATTTAATTATCTTCATAGAATAAAGTATAAAGTATTTTTAAATAATCGAAATATTTTTATATAAACTCATTAAAATTGCATGAATTGATGCCCCCTTAATATATAAAAATCATAAATTATTATCATAATAAATACAATGCAATAAATATATTTTTCAATATGAAAAATGCTGCAATAAAATTTTGTCTAATTTACACAAATAAAATGTGCGCGTGAATAATAAAAATAAAATATACTACTAAAAAATAGAATGAATTAAATGTCATTAAATATAAGCAATGTATTTCTGTTAGTATCAGTATCATCAAAAAAAGTAATATAAACTATGAGTTTATTCAAATATTGTAAAAACAAAGAAATTTGTAATATCCTCAATTGCACTAATAGTTTTCTCAAATTACTATATCTATCCAAGTTATATTGGTGCAGAAAAGTATACTTCACATAAAAAAAATATTTATAAATAGTTGTAATTATTATACATCCTTGTATGTTTATACCAACTATAAATAATTTTTATTTGCTATAATGAAATAAATATTATACCTATTTAATAAATTACATATTTATTATTTATAAATATTAAAAATTATAATAATTTATTTATTTATTTAACTGTTCTAGAACTAACACTAAAAATAAATATTAAAAGTTTATTGATAGTAATTCTTTGAAAATTTTAAAAATTTGAGAATTTATTTATTTAATATATTTATTTAATATAAAATTGAAATTTTTTAAAGAAATTATAGTAAAAGTAAAATTTAAACTATAGTTTTCTAAAAAATTTTGAAAAAAATTATTGAACATAAATTTATAATTAAACATTAAGTAGCGAAAATTTTATTATATAAATATTTTTTAAGATGTTGATAAAAAAAGATAATATTTTTATTAACATTTTACAGAAATTAGCATCATTTACATATAAATTTTACATATAAAGTGTCATTATAGGCGTTAAAATCTCACATTTATAAACTTACTTTCTTTTTTAAAAACTCGCTGATCAGCTTACTATTATTATACTCTATCAAATGCAAGATATTTAAATTGGTAACTGTCAGTTTAATAATACTTCAATCTTGATTATAAGTTTGCGCATAGGGTAATGATTTAAAAAATCTAATAATAAAGATGTAGATCAATATATAATATTTATTCAAAATATGGAGTCAAGATTGTTATTTATACAAAATTATGTTTAACTAAATAGTTAAGTTAAAAATTTCCATTTGTTAATAATTAAATAATTAATGATCATATTTTAAATCTTAAAATTAGTATTTTTAATAATCAAGAATAATTTTTAACTCTTTCATTCAATTAATTAATATAAATCTCAAGTATAAGAAATACTAAAAACTTTGGAATTTGTTTATATATATTACTAAAAAATAGTTATAAATGCTTAGAGAAGGTTTAATTTAAATTACAATAGAATTCAAACATCAGAAAATAAATTTGCAAAAGTTACCGCATGATAATTCCATCCGATAAAAATATTTTTCGGCTTCAACGTGAATTTTTTAATCATATAGAACTGATAACAAAAATGCGAATATATAAATAATTATGTTAGATGATTAAATTATTCGTGAAAGAATATGATAGTCTAAAAGAGATACAAAATGTTTGAATAATCTGTACCATATTATAAATTAAATAAATTTTCCATTACTTTTAAAAATACATTTTAGTACTACATTTATATAGTACTAAAACGAAAACAAATAAGTAACTTTATTCAAAATCTATAAATATATGTACGTGTTATGTAGTATCAAACTAAAAAAAAAGCGAATTGGATATTTAAAATCTTGAAATACAGTTGGCCGTGTTATACAGTTCTTCTTTTTGCTTATAATTGTATATCGGTAATTTTGCAATTTTATAATAAAAATTAATTTTTAGCATATTTTGTATACTATCAACAATAAATATATTCATAATGACTTTCGCCATTAATTGTGACCTATAATTAACTTTTTATTTATTCTTGAAAAAATAATAGCTGTAACTTATATAAATCAATAAATGAATGTTATTAATATGCTAGTAATAATATAAATTCAAAATTAAATTTTCAATTAAATACAAATAACATAGAATAAATTACTTACTCTTTGCGAAGTATCTGAATAATTTCTAGAAAATACATACATGTAACATTTTTATACTTTCTACATTGATTAATTTATTTCATAAAATATCATACTATGTATTTACAACTCTATTCGAAACAACCTGTATATTCGTAATTTTGCTTTTTGTGGCATTTTTATCAGTAAAAAATATATAAATTAATTTTATACGGTAACGCATTATCATAGTATGAAAAAGAAGAAAAATAATGATACTATCAAAGAATTGGCAGGACAGAACAAATTATTCAAGAATAGAAAATTAAAATATATGGTTCAATTATTTGAAGGGGAAAAATCGATATTTTATTTTAAAAATATTTTAAAAACTCTAAAATACTTTAAAGAATACTTACCTCGTAATGAAGTTGTGCTATATTTTTTTGTAATCTTTAATAAATAAATTGTTACATCTTCTCCATTTTTATAACAAATTTTCACATTTCAAAGTTCTGAAAGTGAAAATTATGAAAAATAGTGTGCAGTCGATTATTAAAAAAAATTACAATAAGATTTTATAATATATTATGCAATAAATAACAACATTCGGCGAAAGTTAAAAATTACTCAAAAAAGTTTTTTAATTTTTTTAACTTTAAATTTATTGGTAAAATTATGCATTTCAAAATATTATATAAAAGAGTTTCATATTTAATATTATAATATTTATAAGCGAATGGAATGAAATTATTCATATCAACAATATTTTTTTAATTCGAAGTTTAAAACACATGTATATTGGACCTAGTCGTTGATTCAGTTCACTGTCACTTAATACTATGTGTTGCCAAATTCAAATCTGCCTTTAATCTGTGCTCGGTTCATGGCCAGTGGGCTCAAATTCACTTAATTGAAGTAATGGTTCTGCTTTTATTGTCTTATGAAAAATAATTACTTATTTATAACACTTATATATTTTTTATAAAAATATTATTATTATATGTTTATTATTATAATAATTATAAAAATGTGTTGTATTAATATTGGAATAAAATAATAAAATTTAAAGCTAATACATTTGAATTTTTTGTAATAAAATATTATTTTCAGTTAATGTCTATAATTATAAGAAGAATAAAGGAATGCTTCGCATAATTGTAGGGAAAAAATATTTGTTATGCGATAATATAAATAATTTTTTAAAAGGCGCATTATTCTGGATTCTATTATAGTAGTTGATGGACTGCCATTATTTTTCCTTTTATGATTCATAATCTATTATAATTGCTTTGTCATTATCGATAATATGAATGATATGCATCAGTTTTCAATATTCGGAATAGTCAATCGGTAACGAACCGGTAAATTTACATAGACTAAATATTAACTATATGAATAGACAAGTCATAAATTTTCAGTAATACTATTTTCACAATCTCATACGTTTATTAGT
Source organism: Kradibia gibbosae (assembly GCA_018907135.1). Lineage (NCBI taxonomy): Eukaryota > Metazoa > Arthropoda > Insecta > Hymenoptera > Agaonidae > Kradibia > Kradibia gibbosae. Next base: position 6,439,537 of record JACCHX010000004.1, read on the forward strand.
AGAAAAAGCCGTTTTTTCTTAAATAGATTTGCATAAATAAAAATATGTTCTTTAAATACAATTACATAATTTCTTTGGTATATCATATATAATTAAAAATATTAAATATTAAATGATAAAGAATAATTAATTGGTTTGTGACGTAAATTATTAGATACTTGTGCCCAGTTCATTGGCAGAAACATGTATACCATTTTTGAAAGATCAAAGTGAAGAAAAATCTAACAATCTACTTCTACCTGAAAGAGTTCAGCGTTTAAATTCTATTACTGGTCAATTTGAAAAATTTGAATACGTTAAGCCAAATTTTAGTGCTCTCTGTTCCGTGGATTTTTCGAATGACCTTAATGGAAAAACTTTAAATGTCGCTGTTGACGAGGTAACTTTTTAGGTGCTTGTATTTTTTAAAATCAAATATATATAAATTTGTTTCAGCTATTTGTATTAATTGATGCGAGTAAGTTTTTTATATTTTAAAAATGTGTATATATGGATAATAATATGAAATTTAATATAGAATTAAATATTTCTTTGACAAAGTAAAGCGATCGATTTTTTAATCACCTTAGAACATTATTTTTTACAGTTAAGTCCATACCTGATATTTACTGATAATAATACAAAAGTAACAGGATATTTTGGAGATGCTTGGACAATAGTCCAAGAAGCACTGAAATTTAGGTAAATGAGAGTAGTAAATATTTACAAAGAAATACATCCTTAAGTAAATTTGTAATATAACATAAGAAAAAAATAAAATTTTTTAGATCAGTTTATCACCCAGCTGACGAATATTCGATTTTAAAGACTGGAGAATTTGATGCCTTACTGACGACATCGTTAATGAAATTCCCAACCACTGCGTATTATGCGCATAGTACTGTCATAGGAGAAAATTCGTATGTCAATAAAAAGCATCGAAACGATTGACTTCATACTTTAAAGACATATATAAATATTTTATAGATATTCGCTTTTCGTACTCTCGGAAGGCAGTTCCGTTTCAAAATGGTGGTACGCACGTATATTCGATACACCCGTATGGATTCTATCGACTATTTTTGTAATTATCTTAACGGTAGTCATGACTGGTATTCACAATTTAAAGAAAAATTGGTGCAATGAAATAGAATACTGTAACGAATTTAGTTTTCCAACATTTACATTACTCTGCATCCTCGGAGCAACGAGTGGTCAAGGTTCGCTCACACTTTTTTGAATACTATAATATAATAATTATTCTACGAATGTCGTGTCCCATATTGAGTATAAGTATTTAGTATTTTATAATCTACTGATACTTATTTCAATTAAGTAAGCTAATATTAACACTATAAAAGTATATGTGGTGTTAAAAGAAGATTTACAATATAGATTAATATTGGATTGGATTGCATATAAAAAGTTATGCTCGTTATCACTCATACAAAGTACTAAGTAAAATTTATTAATTCGCCTAAATACTTATTCTATTATTTATCGACCATTTTTCTAATAATAATATCACTTCAATTATGTAGAGGAATGTCTACGTTAAGTATTCAACAAATGTTTAATTAATGTTATCCTTCCCAGTCAAAGTGAATAATAATAATCATAGAAAATTTACTATCTGTACTCTTGGTTTGCTTAGCCAAAATTGTCACTACAATGCAAAGAAAATGCATTATTATAAATTTTTTTGATTTTAAAGTATACTATAATCAATTATGTTGACGAATGAGAAATAAATATTTTTGAATACACTTAATTACGTATTATTTGATTCGAACAAATTGAACATAATGATAAATTACTTTCTGGAATAATTAAAAAAATATATTTTACTCTATGAATAAAATTACGATTATATATTTTACATATCATTCGTATAATTATACATTATTAATGTATACAATATAACTAAAATAGATTAAATTGTCTTAAATATTAGAAACTTAAAAAGATGAATTTACTTTTATACCTTTATAGTTATATATATTTATACTTTTTTAGTAATGTACTGTTCAATATTATATAAATTTTTTCCTTTTAATTTGATGCAAGATCCTATTAATTTACAGAATACATGCATACATAATCAAATTAACTAGTTATCTATACATATCAACTTTTTTTTTTTAAATTACATAAATTAGGCGATTTAATATCTCGATTATAATAATGTGAATAAGTAGATGTTATGTTTTATTTCATTAATTGATTTTATTAATTTATTACGATTCATTTAATACGATAACAGGAAATTATTAACTAAAAAATTCATAAAAAACTGAATGAAATTCGTATTATACATTGCAATGCAAATAGATAATATTTACTCATTATTAAATGGTCTATACTTATTTTAAATTAATAGTATTTACTGTTGACGTAAGTATTTGTTAGGCATCATTATGTTTCAATAAAATCGATGAATGTGTAAGAAATGGTGATTTATTCCGTATGCAAGAAGTGCTCGTTAATTATTCTTATTCCTTGTTCTGCTGCGACGGATTAAACATTGTATTAATCTTATAGGATTTCAGGATCTACCTCGTTCGTGGTCATTACGATTGTGTGCGTTTACAGCACTTAATATGGGAATGCTTCTTTCATGTGGCTTTAATAGTACCCTAACATCATATTTGGCTTCTCGTGTACCCTACGTTGCAATGAGTAATCTTGAAGATGTCTGGAACTTGGGAACTCACTCCATATGCGTTAGAAATAAAAGCCTAGCTTATTATGAACTATATGAAGTACGTATTTAATTTTAATCTGATTGAAAATTAATAGTTGTGCAAAATTTAACGACACCTACTGTCTTTGTACCTAGTCGATAATAAAAAGTGATAGTCCAACGGCTATGAAGAAAAAATGGGCTAAACTGTTAAATCGAAATTGCCCGAACATGGAAAATAATATAGAAGTAAGGGATACACTTTGTAGAACAGGATTTGTTTATGTTGAAGCATCAGATGTGTTTTTGAAAGAATATCGACACGTTCGACATAAGTGCCAAATTGTAAAGATTCCTGGTAATTATTGGAATTCAAAAATATCGTTTCTCCATTATAGAGGATCAAAATATCGAAAAGTTATTAATACATAGTAAGTTATCAAGCGTCAAGTTTAAGTAAATACATTAATGAAAGTGAAATCATTTATGTTATTTTTTTTTAATCTATACAGTTTATTAAGGCTTCGTTCAACAGGAATTTTAAAATATTTAGAAGCCAAATGGATCTTTCAACCAGGTTTAAAAACTGCAAGATTTAATCTTTTCCGAACAGTTGAATTGGCTCACGTACAGCTGTTAATTATTGGACTTCTCATTATGATAATTATCAGCATTATCATTTGCGTTTTTGAAAATATATGTTTTAAATTTCATAATAATTTGAAAAAATCAAATTCATTTTTTAATCCATAAATAAATTGTATTTAAATACATTCTTTGTCAAAATATAATTATTGAACAATAAAATATTTAATAAAGGGAAGTAAAAAAATTTTTTTTTTATATATATATATATTATTTTTTTATGTTTTAATTATAATACAGTAACGTACATACTGCAAAATAATTATAAATCTACTTGTCGTTTTACTTTTATTTTCTTATACCAAATCATACGTACTTTATGCACAACAGTATATATTACAAGACCATTTTATGTCAAACTTATTATTTATGGCCCATCAGAATATTATTACGTCATTCAAGTTATTCTTGTACAATTATGATACTGAAACAAATAAACGAAGTATGTATTTTCATGCGTAAATTTCAAAGCAATTTTATAGAGTAAATTAATCATAAAATTATTTATTACGTTAACATAACTATAATTGTGTCGACTTATAATTTTAATTAATAATCTTAATTTTTTTCAAACACACTCCCTGCTAAATTACTTAAAAATATATTTTATTTGTTATTATTAGTATTTCAGTATTACACGAATCAAATTATTTTTAAAGTTTTTTGTTTATATATATTTAATAAAATAATAAACACATTTCAAGAAACACTAACTTAATATGAAAAGTATTTATATACATTTAAAATCAAATTAAAAATAAATAAATAAACACATATAAATTATTTCTACCCTATAAACATTTAATCACGTTTAAAGTAAAAACGTTTATACATCTGAGATAATGTCAAAATAAATTTTGATACTTTGTTCTACATAATCTATATAGTAAAAATTTTAGTTGCTTTACTCTAAAATATATATTTACTACACGATTTCGTATTTTGTTTCAAACAAGTATATTTTATTGTTAATAGTTGAGATAAACTAATGATTTCATTGTACAATTCCTAGTATATTCAACTGAATATTATTATTATTATTTTAAAACTCTTTATAATTGGTTTGATCTTTGATCAATATTGTATGTATTCGATTGATATTATAGTTATTTTAAAATTCTTTAATGTATTTAAAATAATTTATTTATTTTTAAATCTTTAAAACTTTTTCTTACAGTTTTTTGGAATTATTTATATCTACGTACTTCATTTCAATATCAGTGAGAACTATTTACCTTCAATAATTAAATTATATATATATATCAAAAGAAGAATTATAAAAATAAGGATAAAAGAAGTACTGTTTAACGATTAATATCAATAGTATTACATTAATATATTAACCTTTCAGTGAAAACATTTTAAAATTAATTTAACTATCACAGTTGATTTATGCAGAAACTGTATTCGTAGCAAGAAATCAAATTAAAATTTTAATTAAATTAAGAAAATTATGACCTAATTGTACAATAATGCCATAAAAAAATGAACTAATCGTTAAATTTCACTTTTCTAAAAATATGTTTGGCCGAGATTAATTTTACACGCTTTTTTTAACTATAATTAAAATATTATTATTTATTACATAGATATTATTATAAAATATTTCTATTTTTAAAATTTTTAATTTATCCTGCCTGCAGAAGTGACTTAGCGGCACTTTTATTAAGAATGCTCTATTTAGTAGCAACCAACATTTTATAAAGATATCTACTTTCTTCATAAGTCACAGCTTAAAACTGTTATATATATATATATATTTATTTATTTTTTGTTTCATTCGGAAAGGTAGTATTAGTTTATTATTATTTATTGAGTATAAAAGTGGAAAAGAACGATAATAATAGTAATAATAAATACAATTTGTGGAATGAATTTAGTAACCCTTGATATTATGTTAAATTCATAAAATTCAGTTCAAAAACATTTGTCAAATTATAATTATATTATAGTATTGATAAAATAATGTTATCTGATAAATGTATATTAAGTCAATAAATATGTTCAGCCATAGGTTCGATAATTCTACATTTCCCTATAGATTATTCTACAGAAATATATTTAAATTATAATTTTATGAATCTTCTTTAAAGAATAGCGTTCAAAAGCCTTTGATCTATACAATTTCAATTTATGAGGTGTAATTGATAATTACGATAAATAACGATGTACGCATGAATCGTACGCTGTGTACGCAATTTCGATGACTCTTTTCAACTCTTTAGAAAATTAAAGAGTTGCAAGTATATTACCATACTTCACACTTATGAATCGGATTCATTTTTTCACCCTTTGGGCAATTGAATTCTACAGAAAATTCATCAAGATTAGATAATGGCCCGATGACTCTGAACTTGGCTGGACAATGAGAATCCTTCTCAATCTGCAAACTAATCGCCTCAGATGTCACAGCTGAGCACCAAACCTAAAGAATAAAATTACTTACAAAAAACGACTGCGAAATTACCGTAACTATGAGTATTTTAAATGGATATGCGTGTTATAGTAGACTACTATAGCAGATTTCTTGTATAAGATTGATTAAATTTGTCGCTGTACCTGGGCGAAATTGAGGAAAAACAATTGACGATGAGTCAGGTTGAGTCCCGGTAGTGGTAGTTGATCTTTATAATTCTTAGCTGTTTTCAAATATGCATGATATGCAGCTTTGAGCCCACCATTATCAGCAATATTCTCTCCTAAAATCGACTCAATTGTATAACCGCTTATAAAAATATTTTCCTACATTATAAGACTAATTTGCTTTCAAAAGCTTAAAGTTATGAAATCAGCATACTCGTAATAATTTAAGTTTATTTTAAATATCTAATTGAAATACTTGTAAAATTATATGCTTATATAAAAACATTTTGAAGTATATGATAATTATAAATCACGGAAATATTTTTAAATTTATTTATTAAATATTCATACATATAATGTAAAGAAAAAATTACCCAGCGTTTGTCGGCCATTTACGCGATGTCCTTCAATTTCGTATTCACTGTATTGTTCAACAAAACATTCCGTTCTATTTTTAAATCTATCAATCGTAGCGTTATTCCACCATTGATGCAAATTTCCATGTAAATCATACTCTCGTCCTTAAAATATTAACATTCTGTTGTAGCAATTAATTATTTTATTTCATTAGTTAAAATTTTTAATCAAACAGAAATATTTCCATTTCCAAGTTTCTAATTGAAAATTTAATTATTACAATTTTAAAATGTTAATGATTATTATTTATTACATAGTATTATTATTATTATTATACAGTTTACGTAAAAGCTATTGGATAATATTTCAAACGTGATGTTTCAGTTTTAATGGACTGAACTTACCTTGATCGTCAAAAGCATGAGTAAGCTCATGGCCCATGACAACACCCATTCCTCCAAAATTCAAACTATTCGGATTTTTCATATCAAAAAAAGGGCTTTGCAAAATACCGGCTGGAAAAACAATTTGATTTTTTGTTGGTGTATAATAAGCATTTACAGTTGGGGGCGTCATTATCCATGTTGTCTTATTGACTGGCTGATCAAGTTTCTCGAGATTTCTTCTCAAGTTATATTTGTTGACACGAATATTATTCAAAAAATATTCATTTGGCTTTATTGATAAATCACGATACTTATCATCAAGTTCCGCAGGATTTAATATAAAATCTGGAAATCCAATCATATCAGTTATAGCATTAGCTTTCTCTTCTGCTGATTTACGAGTTTCAGTATCCATCCAATCCAAATTTTTCAGGTTTTTTGTAAAAGCTAGTCTGATTTCGTTTATCATCTCTTCTGCCTATTAAAGAAAGCATGCAATAATAAAATTTACAAACAACCAGTACATTACATACTATGAAAGTTGACTTTATATTTAGAAAAAATATAAATGGTTTGTAAAATATGCAGCTTATTAAAATAAAGCATGATGTAGTTTTGTAGATTTTCTACAAATATACAAATTATATTCAGTCTTTTAATTGATTTTTAATCAATTAAGAAATCTAATACAAAATTAAAAAGTAAAAAAAATTTAATTAAAAAAAATCGAAAATATTTGGACAATTCTTTTTAATCATTAACATATAGATTGAAACTACCATACATATATTTTTTTTATTCAGTGAAATCACAATCATTTAAATTTAATGCATTTTCTATTTGAGAAATAAAATAAATCTAGATACAAAAGCAATTAAGTGTTTCGTTTTCAATATTATCGTTTTATCTTTGTACTTCATATACTTGTCTATAGTCATATATATATATTCGTTTTACTTTATATTATCATTACACTGTACTTTGAATTCCATATAAGGACGAATCTTTCAAAATATTGGCTTTGGAAATAATGCAAATATTCCTTACCATTGGCTTACTTTTTCCATGGAAAACTTCTCGAACAAACATTGCTCCAATAGCAAAACCCATGGCATTGTTAGCGTCATTTACGCAGTAGCGCCACTGTTCCTCTCGGCCCTCGGAGCCGATCAAGGCCTTCCGCAATCCTTTGTAAGCATCTTTAAATGACTTCGACAAACAAGACGTAAATGACCGCACTGTCTGCCAAACTAAGTAGTTATTTAACACTCTGAAAACGTATAAATAAAAATCAAAACAAATGGTAGAAGATAAGAAACAATATTTATATAAATCAATATTGTTGAAGCCGCTGCATACACGCACACATACGCCTCGACAACACGTACAGTAATTGGACAGGACGTACATTTTTCCTTCATTCGTTTTGTTGTAATCCTGAACAAGTTTTGTTAATTTTGTAAAGTACTCCGGTGCGTAATTAACTATTTTCAGTTTACTAGTAATCCTCTTCTTAACAATAAGGGTTGCATTTTGAAAGTAGTCGATCCACGACATCTGCAAAACGCGAGAGAGGAAAAATACTTAAATAATCGTTTTCAATATATAATGTTAAACAATAAAAGAATAAACGTACGAAAGGAGCTTTAGATTGTAGTTCACTTAAACTCATAATATTGTACATTTTTTCTTCATCTCTGCGTTCCTCTTGTGGTATCGTTATCTCAGCTAACTTTGTTTCAAAATCTATAACATCTTGCATGTACTTTCTAGTTGCATTTTCTTCGCCTCCCAATAAAACTCCAATCTATAAATAAAAATGAAACTCATATAATATAAAGTCATAACTTATCTAAATTATTATCAATACCATACCTTAGTCATGTATTCTAAATAGGCGGTAAGAACTTTTCCATGTTCAGTTTTATTTAAATAATTATCGGTCGTTGGCAAAGTTAGTCCCCCTTGATCAATCTATAAAATAATATTTTAATCTTATGCATGAAAACAAGTTCGTTTTATCATTTCATAATCGATCTATTTTATATGAATACATTATTTAATAAAATCAAATATATTAAAAATATAAAAATAATTATTTATATCAAAATCTTTGGTTGGCAATTGATGTACTAGGTATATTTATAATTTACTTTTGAAATATTAATAAAATGCTCACTATCAATGAATTTATTTTCTTCTCGTAGTCTCGCACGTTCAAATGAAGTAAAAATAATAAAAGAAAAGATTTATTATTTTCTCTTTTAATAAAAATTACGATAAGTCTCTACAATGTATTTATGTTATTAAATAAAGATAAGTAAAATTGTTTTTTTCTTAATTTTTTCCATAATTCATTAAATTTATAGTCACATGAGATTTTAAGCTATTTACATCGAAGCAGATATATAAAAATTTATTTATTTTTCTCTTTATTTTTCTCCATCTAAAAAAACGTTTTTTGTTACCTTTCCATCTCATAACGCATCTTAATTAAAAATAAAAGATAACTACAAGACTAGACTAACGCTCTTACTTGCCTACTTAAAAATGTAATGTATAGTTCACTTTAGAACATCTATAGTATTTATATACTTATATACTTCATATACTTGCTTTTTTATTTAAATATATAGTTGCATTAAACATGACCTACTAGAAAATAATAATTTCTTCTGCGATTACGTAATAATAGTTATTCATATTAATAAGCTAATAAGTAAGTACGTTCGTTCATTTTAAGTATTGAAATGAAATTGTTCAATACGTTGAAATTTTCATGTTAACAAAATAAAAAATGAATAAGTTTATAAATTTTTTCGCGCGTTAGATACGCCCATATGTATTTATAAAGGCATACGTACACGTATAAATATATTCTTTTATGTATTTATTTGTAACTCACCTGAATAATATGTCTACTACTGTTTCTGTCATCCTCGTTCACAGCCCAAGAAAACAAACCCCCCATGTTATATATATTTTGCAATACGTGCATACTGTTTTGCAGTGACCACGCACTAATATCAAATTTGCCATTTATGCTCCAGCCGCCAATTTTCTCTAACAAATCTAGCAACGGCTTAGCGCCTAGAGTCTCTATCGTTCCATTTACGTCCATGCATGATATATAATATTGTTTCGCTTTTCTTTCGGTTCTAGATTTCATATCAGCCATAGACCTTTCTAAAATATTATAAAGCCAATTTTCATATTTTTTTTATGAAAACAAAAAATTATAATATTACATAAATAATAATTTCAATTAAGTTTATGAATGGATATAAATAAACAACCCTTGCTCTATAAATTTATTACAAATTTTAAAAAATGCCTAGCTTCGAATGGCAATAAAACTAAATAATAAGAATTAGTTGTGAATAATGTTCTGATTGAAATGAATTGAAAATAAACACTTTTTTATTTTTAAAAAAAATCTACTTTTATTCTTAAAATCAATGCTTACGATGACTGTGATTTGATATTTAACGCTAATGCGATTACGACAGAAGTGATACATGAAATAAATCATGTAGTGACCAAATATTTGCAAGATATACAAAAATAGCAAAAATATTTTTGAAAGTTTGGATGAGAATAAATCTTCTATTCTTCAATCAATACCACATGAAACAAAATTATTATTTTAATGCCCACTACTATTTAATATAAAGTGTTCTTTAAAAATCATTCTGTTTCTGTATTTATGGAAAATCATATCTGAATATTTAATGAAGAATGAAAGGAAAATAAAATTTCGAGAAAAAAAATCTTAAATAAAATATATATTAAAAATAAATTTTTTAAATATTACCGAAAAACTTATAATACAATTAATGAAACTTATAGGGTTCAATTTTTATTTTACCGAAACATACCTAAAACATTTTTCACTATTAATTGATTATCCTGCTCTAGTTTTCCAAATGTACCCCATATGCTTTTACCATCAGGTATTGGATTATTTTTAATCCAACCGCCGCAAGCATACTGATAAAAATCATCGCAGGGATTGACAGAATGGTCTATGCTGTTTATAACCGATGCTGCTACTGTCACGCAATGTTCCGTTATACAATGTGATCCATCTGAAAAATCAGAATTTGAAAATAATGATAGATAAATATAGTTTGTTACTTTCGAAAAAATTATACTTGTGTTGTGTTTATTTTAATATATTCCATAAACACTATACGGTCAATCATTCAAACATATTCTATATTATTATTTGAATTTTTCAAAATAATATTCCAGATATATCTACATTTTATATTTTTTATTAATGTAACTACCTTCATTGTGCGATGTAATGTGAAGTACTTGCGCTTCATCCCAACCATTCTTACCGCTAATTATTATAGACAATATAAGGACCGTAAATAACAACACAGCACATATGACGACTAGACATTTTTCCAATATAGTTCTTGCCCGCCAAATCGATGATCCCTGAAAAATTATATAACAAAATTATATCAATATAAGAATAATTTAAATTAAAATGATTAGGTTTATTATTCAAAAAAATTCATTGCGATATAATTTTTTTTGAAAAAATTGATAAGATTCTAAAAATGATTTAATTAAAAACATGAAAAAAATTTTAAACTCCTGGATTATATCTTATTTTAAAAATAATCAATTAATTACACACTGAACTGAATTACATGTAGAAAAATGAATAAGATAATGTTGATTGCACTATTGTACTGGATGAAAAAAATTTGAAATATTGTTAATAATTATTGAATTTATAATTTTTCGAATAAAGAAATTGTAAGCAATACATTGGAAAATAATTTATTAAATGATAACAAACTGTGTATACAAGAATGAATTGATTATACAAATAACAATAAGCTAAAGATAATAAATTAATCAATAGTACAACAATTATATTATATTGGAACAAATTTATTACAGTGGTTATTGTTAAACATTTTATATATCAGACATTTTTATGGAAATTCTACTAAAAATAAAGTTTTGTATTGTCGACGTAGCATATAATTAAATTTGTAAATCATAAAATCTTGCATCGACTAGTTTTTCATGTTGTTAATTGAGAAATATATATTTCTATAAGAACGCATTTCCGTTTAGTAACTTCATTTATTTTTTCACTTCTTTATTCATTGATATGAATTTAAATTCTTAACTCTATAAAAATACTTTTGCCGAATCTTTAAAACTTTCTACTCATTCTAAATTATATTTTAGAGCGACAGGGGTCAATCATTTGAAATGGAAATAAGTTTGACCTAGTATTACGTATCTTATAAACTAAGACAAGCATTTGCTGTTTCTTTTTGTGGCAATAAAAATTTGCTTATCTAAATTTATCGATCACATTATGCTTGATTAAATAAAATTTAGAAATTCTGCACTGAAACGTTAAAATATTTTTAAAGTTGAAAATGTTTTTATAAAAAATCATAATTTTATACAATATAATTACTTAAATTCTTACATTATATTATCATACCTACAAATGTAAAATATAAATTTTATACAATATATAAATCTAAGTTAAACGTATCTCAATTGTTAGTAGCTACCTAAATAAATTAAATATTGAACGAAAATAACTTTATCATACACTAAAAATTTTCTTGTGAATAAAACCCGAAATCTAATTTTTTAATCTCCAATATGTTTTTTCGTGAGAATATCGTTTATCTAAATATTTCCTCAATTACCAATTATTTATCCATTTTTTTGTGTTGTAATTTGCCTTTATTATTATTTTTTTTTTCACAAATAATTTTTTCGACATAGATCACATAGATGTATAGAAATATATTGTTTGCAATACATTTATTTTAAGATAAAGAAAAATTTAATAAACTAAGAAAATATAAGAATTGCAATAATAAATAGGTTTATATATACATATTACATTAATTTCAAATTTTTGCTTGTATATTATAACTAATTACATGTATATTAATATTTAAGATCACCAAAACAATAATTTATAACGTTTATCAATAATTATCACCATTTTCGGTATCACCATCTTTATAAACAGTATTTTCAGCGTTTGCTTACGATGAATCAATGACGACTGCAATAAATTCGCTATTCTATTCGAACTTGAAGTCGCTCTTCATTGAGTTGTACGTAATAAAAAAAGATTCTTTACATATTTTTTAAAATCTATACTAATCTAATTTGTATTATTATTCTTCATTCGATAAGAAAAATATAGTTTAAGCCTTATTAATAAATGTGATAAAATTTATTGAAGTGCTGTTCATTTCATTTTTTCACTATTTCATTTCTTTCTTGAATTCATTAAATATTCATTTTTTATGTAACTTTAAACCAAACACAAAAAAATTTTAATTTGTAGAAAACTATTAATGGAAAAACTTTTTAATAGATTAAATAAATATATAAATTTAACAGTATAACGAGGTATTAAATACTAAAATGATATATTTGTTTAATGTAAAAAATAAAAATAAACAACAATTATGAGAAATTTATTTGGAAATCTACTTTAAGATGATCGATAATTAATTTTGGAAATTGTAGTAGTTAGCTAATTGCTCAATTTTAAATATACAATTGATAATAAACTAACGTTAGTCTAGTTACAGTCATTAATTTAAACTTATTCGACAAAATTTTATAAAGATTACCTACTTCATTAGTTGGCACAATCAAGATATGATATTTACAAAACAATGATGAAATGCTTTTGAGTTTAAGAAATTATCAGCATCCAATAAAGATTTTCAATAATTTTAATCAAAAACTATCGTAACTTGATTGTAGTATCATTCTGCTGTTTTTAGCCGATCTAATACTTTAGTTTAAAATGCTCATTAATATTATCTATCGTATTAATCTTAGTACAAACAATTTGAAGCTAAAACTATATTATAATAATGTGAAATATATTTCATTGATTAACATAATTTTAGTTGGTTTTTTTTTTCTCTAAATGTACAATGAACTTAATTTTTATTTTATATATTACATGTAACATAAAAAACGTAAAATGAATATAGTATAAATTTTAGTTAATTATTATATAATTTATAAATATTTATGTTATAAATTTTTAAGGTAAAAAATGTGTGCTTTTATTTTAAAAATACAAACTGAATTTCTCTGTATATTATATATACTAAAGCTGAGTGTTATCTATTCATTAATGTAAATACTATTTCACAAAAAACAGATATATCAAATAATGACAACACAATAATCATTAAAATATTTATCTAATTGAATTTTCTTTAATTCGTACAATATGTATTATAAAAATAATATAAGAAAAATAAATAGAAAGCCTTACTATTAATCTGATTATATCAAAAATAAAATCCGGAATATTGCAGAACCCTTGCATAAGTATACAAATTATTTGATCTGAAAACTAATCTCAAATTCTTAAGATTTAAATAAAATACCATTTGTAAATTACGGACATCTTTTATTTAAATTGTTAATTTTGCGTTCACATTTCATTTTTTATTCGGATTTATGTAAAATATGAAAATATTGCACTAACCGAATGATATCGAATGTGAGTCGCAGAATTACTGATGATATCACTATTCAAAGCGACTGATCCGATGCTGCTGGCGTTGTCGTCTTCAAATTCTGCTTGTTTGTATCTCATCATCTAAAAAACATTCTATTTAACTTAAATGTTCTGGTTAAAAATTAAATTTTAAATATGGCATTTTATATAATCATTACTCCGAGAATAGTGTAACCATGAAATACGTATTTAATAGATGTGTAAAATAGATATAAAACTAATTTAATGCATTTTTCAAATAAGAGATCAATTTCTTTGAACTATATAAATAAAATATTAAGCATGTTTAGAAAAACTTATTATCTTAGAAAATATTTCATGAGGGACTTAAATCACACTAACTTTCACTTCGTATTAAACACATTATTGAGTAACGATCTCAATCCGATAGACAGTTATAAAAAAATGTAAATAAAGATAAGTAAAAATACTCAAATAACCACTACATAAAAATTTTAATATTCTTTACATCATTATAGGACTAGCTCGAATTTGATTTTTTAAACTAAAATTTTTATAATAATAATCGCATTAACACTATTTGTAAAAAAAGATGTTTACATAATATTTATATAATATTAAGTTATGTATTATTAAATACATATATTAAAATAAAAACAAAATTTTTTAATTTAAAAATCAACCTAATTTTATGGTATTTATTAAAAATATAGAAACAAATATTTTATATTAGTATATAAAATTTATTAATACAATCATATGTATTAATATGTTTGTATTATATAAATAAGCATAGAAACTAAAAATTAGTATGATACAAATCAAAATCTTTTTATCGCTTATAAATATTAATTTCGTGAAGAAATGAAAAAGTAACATTAAATTTGAAAACTACAACCATAACGGAATTAAAAATAGCTATAATAAATATATTAATATGTAATCCATAATCGTAATTTATTTTTAGAAAATTTTTTATAATTTTTCTTTTTAATAATTTTAAACAATGTATATTGTGTTCCATCGCCAAAAAATCTCTTTCTAGATTGAAGATTCTTGCAAATTTTTCAAGAAGATTTAATAAAAATGTAAATCATACAACAGTAAAGTTATTGAAAAAATTACTCAGAAATTACAAATTATTCTAAAAAAGATGCAAAAATATTTCTATCAACGCGTACGCTAAATTTCAATTTTTTACTCAGTTATTGTCAATGATTACTTGATATATACAAATATGTAAAAATATACTAAAATATATGCAAAATATATATTTTTCTATAAGAATTATACGTAAAATTCTTTATAACTAAAAACTAAAAAGTACGTAATAAGTCCTCATAACTCCATCATTTAACAGATTTAATACTCAAATGTATTTTTGGAATTTAATCGAATTCACATAGAATATATCATAAAGTTGTCATATAAGTAATATAGGATAAAATTAATTAACCGTTTAAAAAAAATGTAAAATAAAATTAATCAATTAATAATTGAATTCAATTTTTCAAAATTGATTATATAACAAAATATTTTTCATATTATGATGATATGTACATAAAATAAATATTTTATTTTTTTAAAAGTTTAGATTATTCTTTGAAATAAAATTTTATCTTCTGAATTTTAAACAAATTTTTAAATAATTAATTCATTTTACGATTCAATATCAATGTAAACATAAATATTCAAATCCATCTATTTAAAGAATATCTTAATAAATTAATTTGTCTGTAACATCGTGTTCGAGAACCGCGAATACACCACTGAAATATTTCAAGCTACAGGCTCAATATTAATTCAATTAATTATTGACATTCTAATAATAGTTTAATATGAATAATAAATTTGATAAATAGTAGGTCATTAGGTATAATTTGTGTGTAATTCGTAAAATATCATATATAATTGGAACTAGTTATATATATCATACTAACAAGACTAAATTTATAAAAAGATAATAGTAATGGTAGGATTAAATTTTATATTGGAAATGAAATTTTAAGCCCTAACCACTAATTTTATATAATCAAAATTGAAATTTTTAGAATTACAACTTTTATTTTTTATCATTTAACGTGCAAATAGCAACAACATAATAAGATTTTAAAATTGTTCCTGAAATCTTTATCAAGTGCATATATTTGTATATATTGGAATATATATATATGTAAATAAATTGTGTATACATCTACATCTATTCGTCAATATAAATACATCTGAAATACAGAACTACTCTGTCAATTTGTTTTAAAGATTAAATTGTTAGTACAATATAGTAAAATTTTTTTCGTATTATAATTACGCTAATGCATACTGTGGTATTGTGTGTGTGTGTGTGTATAAGTATTTTTAAAACTATTAACTGTATTTGAACAAAAATTTTGTGCAATAAATTTTTAATAACTTTAATCGCCTAAATCAGTAATGCGAAATATTTAAATACGTATATATGGGTATTTTTAATGAATAATTTTATAAAAAAATTTAATATAATCGTAGAAACAGCTTACTGTTATAAGTATTTATAGTTTATTTTTAAAATGATCTTGCAAGAATGTTATCTAAATTGCGACTTTATGCGAAGGAACTGTTCTTGATTTTACAACAAATTTGTAGTATAATAGGATGATGTATCTAATAAAGGAAACTAAGGTATCAATTTTGTCTTTGACTGAAATGAATAAAGACTGGAATACGGATGTCATTGAAATAAATGATGTGACCAATTATCTTAACTATCAAAGAATACAATGTAAGAGAGGCAATTCAATGTAGCGAGGTGAAAACATAATAATCTATTGTAAAAAAAGACAAATAACGTTAGCATAATTAAGGTTTTCATTTACCGCGAACGCTAAATTAAACTAACACATGGATAATGTAATATAATGTAGAAGGCACTAATAGTAGAGAAGACGGAAGGTCAGATCAAAGTGCTCGGAGATAAAATTTGCAAGCCGTCAAGCGCGAAATGTAGAGGCGCTCTTACAATAGCCTTCGGTGAGTCGAGTTCCGATTCACCGTCGGCTATTTCAGTATTCGCACACATCGTACGAGATCGCGACGTCGCGGCGAAGAGGTTGCCGATAGAGCGAGCTGGACCGCGAGCGCCCGACGCGTACGCGACACTCCCCCGAGGGGCGGCCGACCTCCTCGGCGCGCGGCCCCCGCGCGGCTCCTGGACCGCGGACGGGCGGCCGACCGGGTGCTCTAGCGCGTCCGTCCGAAAGCCGAGCTGCGAGGCCCGAGACTGGGAGGACGCGGCTCCCGGGGACGACGAGCCTCCCGTCGACGGGGAGCCACCGAGGGCGCGACGCTCAGCACGCACGTGACGCTCGCCGCGGCGTCGCTAGCGTCGAGTCCCGGCGTCCGGGTCCCTCGGCCCCTCGCCCTCGTGGCCGGCCCGCCTTTGCGGGAGCTTTCGACGCCGGCCGATAACGGGACTCCCCCGTGAATCGCGGCTTCCCTCCAACGAAGACGCAGCCTCGGTCGCTGCGATTTTCGCTCGCCTCGACTTTTTTTATTTATTGATCATCCTCCTCCTCATCCTCCTCCTCCTCATCCTCATCAGCATCGACGTACACGCAGCCAATGCTGTCTTGAAGCTTTATTTGATTTTGGCGCACTCGCGAAGATGCTGGAGCCTGTCATCGGCGCAATATAATCGAGCGATATTTATTTATTGTTCGTCCCTCTGCATACTTACGGGAGAGTAAGTATTATTTTTAAGGGATAAAATTTGTAAGCATTTGTACATCCGGTGAATCGTTTATTGAACTGACGTCCTCGATAATGATAATTTATTATTTATTAACTTTCCACTTATTAATATGCGATGCACAGGAATAATTTAGTATCTTATTTATGGATATTCTATTTCCGAAGCGATTATGTAACTCACTTTCGTTTCATCATTTTTAAAAAAATATTATGTATAGAAATAAGCAGCATCTTCAAATGACTCTTTTTTAAATAATGCTCAAAAAAATTCTACAGCATAATTTCAATGAATTGCCTTTATTTGTAAAGCAAAATTATTAATCTTCTTTATGCATTACTTCCATTGAAGAATCTCTTCACAGAAATAATTGCATTGATCAATTCCTTAGTCAAATAAATTACTCTCTTATTGGCTATAGTAATAAAATGATAGACAAACAGCTAATAGAAAAATAAAAAATTTATACTTTATTTACGCTTAATAACTTGCGTTTGTCTCTTAACAATGCTTATTATTATTTTTATTTTTTTTTTTTCATCAATTACTGAATCTATCGTTAATCTGATCGTAATTCGCATATAGATTAATAATGTATATTAATAAGCATCTCTATCTACAGCTAATACGCGCGTCGTTACACACTTGCTTATGCTTCTATTTTAGGTTCCCGTGAGGGAAAGATTCATTTCACTTAATGCAATAAATGGAGAAATTTCCCTTGCTACTGTACAACTGAAAGCCCTCGAAAAGCAATGGTTGAGAGTTTATTGCATGCAGACAAGTAACAGGAAATGAACTTTTTAGGCTCTAGAGTATTTCACGATGTAGTAATTATATATCTTGCCTTACGAACTATTTATCTAATTATTAATTAAAAAGTTCTTTACTATACTTTACATATACGATATAATTAAATTGAATCTAACAATCTGTCAATATTTGAAAAACCCGAAATACTTTTTTAATATTTACATAGTAAATCATTTAATCTTTTATCTATGCGATTAATAGTTGGCTTGTCTATTATAATGTGACAATATGTGAATAATGACGAAAGATTAACTCATTGCCATTATAACAATAATTATATTGATTAAATAATATATAATATAAAATGAATATTATATATTCTGTCCTCGTAATCATTTGCATTAGTAAAATAGTTTCATACATTGAAATTTAAATAATTTATCACCTTAGTTTTTTTTAAATATTTCTGTTAATGTATCAATATCAGTTTGCAAGAACAAAAGCTATTGATTCGTTAGTTTATGAAAATTTTATTTTCAAATTAAATAATTTTTCTCTTTAAAATTATATAGCAGATGCGCATCTAAATCTGGCACAATCTACGATTTTTCAAAATAATTATAATAATTATATATAATGTAATATTTTTAATTAAATTAATGCATTAATAATTTTAATTCATATTTTAAGAACAAAGTAAAGGGTTTCTTCAGATTACCTTACAATATGTTGACTAATAATAAATTGAATCAAGTTATAACTGTAATTAATAATTAAGATATTTTGCCGATCTATTATTTGAAATAAGTTAACTCTTTTGAAAGATATATTTATTCATAGCTGATTTCATGGTTGAATGGATGATGGTTGCTAAATGCAGATAAACGACACAATATGAACGCAGTAATCGAATCTCGGCGTTAGCATCAGTTGGATTAAGTCGAGCCCCAGTGTCGAGTTAATAGATTGCGTTTCGAACTCAAACTCATAAAGTAATGTTAATTAACTTTGTGTATGTAAATTAAATAATTTGTTTCGTATTTAAAAAAAAATATATAACACAAGAACTACGTTTGAAACTTATCATAAATAATTAAAATTTATTTTTTTGTGATAGAAAAAAAAAGTAAAATGATAGCTTCAAAAGAAAAACATCCAAAAAATTACTAAAAAAACGATGTAAGTCTACTTTCAATCATAAATATTATGTCAATCTTCGACCTCAGATCTACGAACATAAAATATTTCTTCGTTACATTAAAGAAATTCTTATAATTAATATTTTCTTTATAAGTGTAAAAAGTAGTTAAGAGCATGATTGACATAAATCTACTAAAAAAACATGTCTAGAACTTTTTTCATTCAAAGTCTTTTAAAAACATCAAAAACAGAAGAGCTTCTCATTGATATTATTGAATCTTGAATCAACGTGAGAACAGAGAAATATTTAAAAATTTTATATTTTCGACATTCAAAATAAAAAATGAATAAGGAAATTCTATGTAGGCTAAACTTACGTAATTGTAATAACCTGCGTAAAGCTAAAGAGATTATTTTTAACACTTTTTATATTTGTGTAGTATTTTTTACGGAAAATACTATATATTAAAAAAAAATTAAATTCAAGAATTGTGTTATACGTGTATTCATTAAATGTTCCTCTTGTATCCTTGAGCCTCCAGGTACATGCATTGTAATTCTTACTTAAAACGTCAGTTATTCATTTTAATTTATTGTCAATATTTACAATAATCAATGCCGTCTTAATTAACAAGATATTTGAAACGTGCAACGTGTAAAATTATAATTACAACTGATACTTTTAAACAATAGGGAATTAAAAATACTTTTTGAAAAGACAATCTTGATTTAATTAGGGTTTCATAGTTTTTTATTTTTTCACTAATACTTTTATTAACTATTTTACACAAACAATTTTATAAAAATTGATTTACTACCGTATAAAATAAATTTAAAAAATAATGTTAAAATGTGTCATTCCATTAATAAAATATTGCCAAAAAATATAAGGAATCTTTTTCAAATATAATTTGTATCTTCGTAATTGATAATTTATCATCACATTCATTATTAAATTATACCGAATGCAATCGTATTAAAAAATAGAATCTAAAATATTATACAACAGATATAATCGTTAAAGTTATTCAAAACGAATTCTGCTTTAAATAATTGAGTTCTAAATTTGAAGAAGCGACAGGGAAGACATTAATTGAAATTATTTGATAAAATATGAATCTACAGATTTTCATGAGAATAAATTTGATAAATTTTACAGCTCATGGCCACATACATAAACTTGATTTCATTTGAAAGCTAGAAATTAAAAGTGCATATGTTCTAAAGTAGAAAGATCTTTAACACATAAAACTACGAGATTTGCTGATGAAACGTGAAGAAAATGACCTATTTATAAATAGACTGCTGATAATGAAATCAATAAAAATAATAACACTAATCCTACCTTTGCATTTTAATTTAAAAAATATTCAGAAAATAGCAGCTTAAAATACTAATGTACATTGTAATGCTATGTTTTAGTACTATATCCTGGGCAATCAACGTGAATACTAATATCTGGTAATAGTATACATATTACCATTAGAATTTCAGTCATTGTATTCAAAAAAATTTTAATGCACAAATACTCGATAATTATTTACTAATACTTGTTGTTAAATTAAAACATATCATGTATTTTTCAAAATGGTCGTACACTTTAATTATTATTTCATATATTTACATGTATACATACATACACACACATATATATATATATATATATATATATATATATATATATATATATATATATATAAAGAATTTATAATCTATCAAAATATTAAATATAGATCTAAATATACTACTTTGTGGTTGAGCAAATTTTAATGTTGTCATAATAAGAAAATACGTCTAGCGGTTGTTTCTAAAGATTCATGCTCTAGTCAAAAGTACAATTATACGATACGATAAAAAAATGAAGTCAAAATTATTAGGTCCACACCACAAGATACTCTATAAGATACTAAAGATTACGATGCACACGCTCAATACTGTCTACGATCTGGGCATAAAGACCGAATATTAGTACCTTTTACTTTAAACCAGCTTACGTTAAAAACCAGCGACAAATTAGTCTTCGCAGTGCTTAGAGCAACGTGAAGCTCACCTTCACAGACATCTCGATAAGGGTGGAGCGAGCAGGATTATTTATTACCCGCACAGTCTCGGTATCGCGACGGAAACAATACCACGTCGCGGTCTTCTCTCGTTACAATTGAAAATCGCACTCGTCTTCTCTCTCGCGCTGCCTAGCCGAGGCCTTCGCTGGCTGCGGAGCTCGCGGCAAACGGGCGGTGGTGGCGGTGGCGGTGGCGGTTGCGGCGGCGGCGGCGTATGGGCCGGAGGGCGACGGGCGGCAGCGGCACTGTACCGAATTACGAAAATAATGAGGTGTCGAGCGAGCGCGAGCATTTATCGCCCCGTCGGCCGAGGCATATTTCCTTATGCGTCGCGGATGAGAAATCCGAATGGAAAAAACGTCGTGGGGCTCGGGCGGCGCTCGCGGGGATGCTTCGGCCCCACCGCCAGTGTCATTATTGATTTTCCGTGGGCCAAAACACGTGCGCGCGCGCACCCACGGCCGAGTCCCCGCGCGGGTGGATCCGTGGAGCCACGCGCCGTGCGTCCGCTCGGCCCCGGCGGCGGGGGAAGAGCCCACGTTTCGAGCCCCGACTCCCAAGCGGCCTCCTCGAGTGTCCACTTTCAATTGTTCAAATTTACAGATCTGCTGCGGCCCGCGGCTCAGTCAACCGAGGGTGACGCTGCCTCGCTCCTTAAGACTCCACGCGCTCGCTTCCGACTCTACGCAACGTCCTTTGTTATTTTTCCTTATTTATCTTTTTTCCACGCTGCTTTTGGGAGCTTCTGCATTTCTCCCTTTCCCCGCCGCGCCACGCCCCCACCCCCTCCCACCCCTAACCCCGCCAAGTCTGCACGAGCGCTATGACGAGTGAGCGCTCGTGTCGAAAATACGTAGAAACCAAAGTATCTGCGAGCCTTATCGGTTTCGGATACGTAGGACAAGGTGCGCTATTCTACGAATCTGAAAATGCAGCAAAATAATTATACATTAATGCTTATTGAAAAAACATAACGAAACAAAACTTTCTTATAAAATTAGGTGTATTATATGCCAATTATTGTATTACTCCATGTGGTTGTTCATGCAACATGAAATACATTGAAGCACATTAAAATATTTTTAAATAAAAATACGTTCATGAAATAAAAGTTTTTACAACATCTTAATGAACTGTAAATCGTGTAAGGGAAATGTTGTATAAAATTTTCAGTTTATAATGAACTAAAAAATTCAGATTAAAATACGTGATAGTCATGATTTAATTATTATAAATTATTGGTAATCATTGCGTCTTGCGCATTTGAGTCTCCTACTTATGGTTGTTTGACAGTTGACCCGCGGTTCTTACATTTGTGGAATTAGAATCCTGGTAGAGAAAATAAACGATCAGTTGGCTCAACTAAATGAAAATCTATGCGATTTTGATTAAAATTCAATTTTTACTTTATCGCAATAAATTGTGACAAGAGCACAGTTATTGGTATCCTGTTAAGGTCGAACATCTTTGCATATGCCACGATTACAAGTAATCCCGGACCCAAGTTGTACCTTTAGGAGAAAATTCGTGAAGATGATTTTGATCGAAGTCGAATGTAGTCCTATGTGGTCATCTGTTTCCTCTGCGGTAATGTTAGTATAAACTATTACGTGTGCGAAATTATAGCGCCGCTTATTTTCCTCGTGATGTTGGATGTGCGCTTGATTCTCTTGGCTCCAAAATTTTATGGTTGAACGGTAGAAGCTCTTGAGCGAGTAAATTTCCATAAAACGGGTTCAAATGACTTTCTGTTTAATGTATTTTTTAAATAAATTTTGTTTGAACAAGTTCTCCAGACTGTCTCACAATTCACTTATGTGAAACGTTAGCAGAGTCGTTCAATCCAACTCGCTTTTTTATCGTTAGGTAGAGCCCTTAGTAATTTTAGCTATATAAATTGTGTAGCTATTTTTGTATTTCATGCAATACCACATGCATTGATATCTCCTTTTAATTAAGCTTCTAACGTACCATTTTAAACTTTCACTTTAAACAGTCAATACAATCAAACACTACCTGCTTCTTTTTATTTTTTTATCTTCTTCTTTTTTATCTATTATACTGTAGTGAATATAATTTAATGTTTATTATATATGTTGATTTTAAAAAATCATTATTATTGAGAATTTTAGATCAAGCAGATTTTTTAATTTGTGGCATCAACTAGCAAATACTCGTATAATTTTTTTTTTCTTAAATATTGATATGAAATAGATTGAAATTCGTTCAGTAGAACCAAGTACATGATAATAAACCATTAGGATAATGTATAATAATATGGGTTATAAAAAATAAGAATCATTTATGTGAATAAATATTTTGTACGTCTTTATTTAGAGAAAGACAGTATTTGCATTAGATACAATATTTGTACAGTATTGTTTCCGATGAATTCAAATGATTGCACATTATAGAAGTGAATATTTTTAATATCGCATCATTAATAATTGTAAATTAAATCATAAGATATTTAAATAAATAATTAGGAGTTTCATTTGGCTCACTGTATTAAATTTGTTTACATTATTAAAATAAAAAATGTTTAAATATACTATGTAAATTATCACACTTGATTTTATATAGATTGTTAAAGCTCCTTATTAAAGTATCACAGCAAAACTACATTCTAATAATTTGCTTCATACATTTGTTTAAATAAAAAACCACAGTATCAAAACTATTTATAAATAATAAATTAAAAATAATAATAAACTCTTTTGAAAATTTTGCATTACTTTTAGTACAATAATTAAATGAAAGAATTTTATTTACTACCATTACTAAATACTGTACTTAAAGTATTTTTTAAATATGACTTTCCCTTTAATATGAGTTCTATTTAGCTTAAAAATGTAAAGAAGATTGATTTCATGGTATTGCGATTCAACATAAAATACTTGACTATTGTATAGTTTACATTTTGCACTGAACATGATAGCGTTGAAGATTCATAGATTACAAAAAATAATTGTGCATATTTGAACCATTTTCCTGGAGTTCTTTGTAGTGGCAAATACACATACATATCATTTTCAAATATTATGTCGACTTCTATTACTTCATTTTCAGCTATTGGCACATACAC
The DNA here is from genome assembly GCA_018907135.1 of Kradibia gibbosae. Classification (NCBI taxonomy): domain Eukaryota; kingdom Metazoa; phylum Arthropoda; class Insecta; order Hymenoptera; family Agaonidae; genus Kradibia; species Kradibia gibbosae. The sequence goes on from JACCHX010000004.1 coordinate 6,464,454, forward strand.
TTTGGACCGCTATTTCGACTTGAGAGAAGGAACGAAATATCGAGTCTCCACTAAACTACAAAGCTAAACGTCAATATCTCTTTTTCATTTCCGTAATTGATATCATCTTTTTCATTTTATTTTTAGTTAGTTTTTATATTTTCCCTATTTTCATTTAAAAGGGATACAATCCAATTGCATGACCGTAAGTAACTCTTTTTTAGTAGAATTGTAAAAAGCCTACTGAAACTTCAAACATACAATGATAATATTGAGAAACAATGCATTATTTATGTACTAATGTAGCTACGAGTCAAAAATATAATTTTTATTATTATTAAAAATAAGAAACTAATAAAGAGTAACTACTAATCGTTAAAGTAAGTTAGTTTTCTTATTTTAAATATAAAAACAATTTCTACTTTTCAAGTACAAAGAATATTATTTTTCTCGTGAATCATTTTTGGTTTTTTTTTTATAAATGACTTACTTTTCATCTCCTAGATACATAATATTTGATCATTGAAAATCGATCACCAACCAATAAAAAGAGGTATAAAATCAATATTTATTTAAAACGTATTTAAAAAGTAGTCATTTGTAACGACATGATTATCGGACTTTGATAGTTAGACAAAACTAAACTACATCCAGGTTCGCATTTGTTTAACTGGAACAATTACACAATATAACGAGAAAGATCTCCATATTCGAGCTATTTCAGCTTTCAATGTTTAACCCTAAGTACATACTCAAACATACACTTGCATTTACTCACTCTAAATCATTATAGCAATTTTTCAAAATCATGTTAAAATCTTAATTTTCTCTTTTTATTGTGAAATGTCCTACCGCAATTCTAATTCCGTTTTTTAAATACTCATATCTACTGATTGCTACCCATTTTTTTACTAGCCCCTTTTGAAGGAAAATTAATATTTCCTTCAATTACATTATAATTATATAACTTTTTTTAAGAAAAAAGTTTAAACGAATAGAGGAAGATTGCAATAGAGAAAATAATGAAGTGTCCGCGCGTTTGCCTGATGATTATTATTGTAGTTTTACATTAATTACATCAAACGTTAAAAATAGATTTATTTATTTTTGTATTTATTTATATATCTCTATATATGCGGAGTAAATAAAAAATTGCTCTTGATATTTGAATAGATTTGTGCTCGCATATATAAGACAATTGTGCGTAAGTCCACTTAATATTGACAAAGAAACGTATTGTAGTGTGACGCTTATATTAAAAATTTGGTTCATGACGTGTATTACATACTCTAATAAAAAAAATGATTAAAAAAAATATTAATCTTAACATTATTTTATCTATGCACGATATGACTTGAGGTACTTTCATTTATAACAAAAAATGAAACAATTTTATTTTACATTTTTAAATATTCAACCACTTTGAAATATTCTTTTATTAACGATTACTAATAAAAAAAAATTTAACTAAATCACAATAACAGATTTGTTTTCAATATTAAATGTTATTCAATGATTAAAACCTAAATAAAAATAAATAATTATATTATATGAAAAATAAAATTACTAAGGTCGTGCAAAATATATTTAAGATTTGTAATATCATCTATATATTAATTGATTATAGATATTTTTATATAAAATTAACATTACCTTCTATGATTTTCAATCTACGACATTAAAATTCATTAAGTTATTACAATAGTTATAATATAATCATAAATATAATCAAATTTATCTATAAATTGCTTCTAAATTAACTCATAAAATCATATTATTGAAATCTCAGATAATTATTATTGTATTCTACGTAAGTACGTCAACTTTTTTTAAATTAAATAATCACATAAAATATTTTTCTTTAAATAATTTCAGTGTAAAATTTGTTACCGTATTTCTAAACCACTGCCTATTGTTTAAACTATCTTCATAAAACAGTTAATACTTAATAATTAACATATTGGACGATTCATTTACTATAAACATTAAAAAAATTATTTCATTAGTACGATTTAGAAGTTCTTTTTGAACATATAAAATTTATGGCTAAGCATTACACTATTCTCATAATTTATTGAGCATTGCAATTATTATAAATTACTCAATTATTGAATTTCCGTAATAAGTGTATAGTAGATTAATTTAAACAATCAATCAACTATTATGGTGCATTAAGTAAATAAATATTTTTACAAATATTACGAGAAAATAATTTTTAATAACAAAATGGAAATAGTGTTTTTTTAACAAAGAAGAATTTTATTCTTTATTCTATATAAGAGATTCAAATTTTTTTATTAAAAATTAATTCAGATTAGTTGTTAAAAATTTTGCACACAGAATTTTTAACTAACATTAATTATATATACGAAAAATTCTCTTTCTGTATTACATAATGTTTATGCAATTGAGAAAAAGAACATGAGCATTCATTATTGACGTGAAAATAACTTTTATTTTTTATTAATGTTAGAAAAATATGGCGTATATTAACTATTAAAATGACTACGTCGGTATTATTTAAAACTGTTATTTATACCGAGCATTCAATAATTTGCATACTACTCATTAAAAAGTAATTTAATAATTATTAAGAATACGTTTTTGAAATACTATAGTAAAAATGTACAACTTTATGATAAAATTCTTTTAAATAATATAATAAATATAATAAAAAATTATTTTTTAATACAAGATTAAAAAACAATTAACTTTATATTACGATGAAAGCCGCCAAGCAAAGCTCATCAACAACAAAATAATGTCTCGAATAAATGGAAGGACAGTAAAAATATGAGTGTACAAGTGGATAAGTATTTATGCAAGTTATAGTTTGATCAGAATAAAACTTTCTGTCTTACTGATTTATTCTCGAACTGTCAATTTCCTGTTGTAAAATGATCGTGAACCGTATGGAATACTTTTGCACAGTAAGTTATCCCTCATAATCAGTGGATACGACTCGTTTAATCGAGCGATCTTGATCTGTCTAATTTGCGTTTACTTTCAATATTAGAATTTGTACTACTTCGTTCAGTATGTGGAGATGCGGCAGAGCGGTGCTGTTGTTGGCTGTAACGGTGATGATGATCATGCCGTTGATCGGGAGTATCGACGTTGACCCCTAATATCACATTGCTGGATGGATTAAATTCTGAGTCGAAGCATATGAACTCATTTTGATGCTGACGACTCGTAGAAGGAGACTCATAGTTCGTAGAACTAAGTCTTCGGCTTGGTTGAAATGATTCTTGATATTTAATTTGATGCCCTCGTCTCCTGTTTATTTTAAGAGAGCCACCTTGGATATTACGCAATTCCGAACGATTCGATGGCCTGTGCGAAGAAGGTGGACAACCTTCAAAATTAAACGTTGCAGAAGTTGTGGCAATTGGTTCAGATCTCAAATCAGATGACGAGGAATTCGGCGAGTTCAATTGTTTATGTTCACGTCGTGATATCCCATGAACACTGGAAAATAATATGAAAAAAAGGTGAATTTTTTATATTTGCATATAAGGTAATAGATTAAATTCTATCAGTATTGATATTTATATAATATTTACGAAAGAAGATATTTAAATGCATGTTTTTGTTTTCATAATCTTACATTTTGATAATATATTTATAAAATATTCTGCATATGTTCATATATATCAATTTTGAATATTGTTTTTATACTTATGAATATTTTATATAATGAATCTTGTATCAAATGGCATTTAAAACTTAGTCATTTACAACAAATGCAGGAAGAACTACTGCAAAACTATTATGTATTTTATCATTTAGCTTAAAAAACATTTCAATATAGTATCTTTGACTCACCCGACGCGAGTAAATTTTCCAGAAGAAGTGTGGCATTGTAGCGAACGGTTTAAAATAGAAGTATTATTCATGCAATCCATCCTTGCAATTGGAAATCCTACGTCGTTTGGACTATTAGCTAAAATACCATCTACAGTGGTGCTTCTCTCACCATCAACGTTATCAGAGGATTTTGTAACATCTCCATTACCAGTCCTTTCATAACCAAATCCTCGAACAAAATACGAAGCTTCGCTTCCTTGGCCACGACCAAACTGACCGGCCAGTCTAACGTATTCAGATGTATCAAAGGTATCCAACCTAGTATTCCCGTAATGAGGTACTTCCAATCCCGCAGGTACTCTACTCGGTACATTATAAAAGCATTGTGGAACAATTCCCGTTGTTTCACTGGATGCCGTCAATGATGACCGAGTGTTCTGATTTGATTGCAACATTTCTGATGATGAGGAAGTCGAAAACTTGTTTCGCGTCTGGGCGATAACAGTCTCATAACTGGGCGGAGGTCCGTATAGCTGGTAATATGGGCAGTTAGCGTCATTTAGTACGACACTCGTGTTTTGATAGTGGGTAGCTGAACTTGCAGATGCAGCTCCGCTATATGCTGGCGAAGGAGTATTTCTATGTGGACCTGAAGCAATGTGATACAAAATTAGTAACATTAATTGAGTCAGCTTCATTCAAAGCAAAAATAATAATAATAATTCATTGAATTTTTTGTTATACTATAGCAGTCATTTACCAGAAACAATAATTAAAATTCTCTTTACGTATATTTGGGACCTTGAATCAACATTTTTTTTAAACTACAGAAAAACTATTAAAAAAAATTTATAAATCATAATCGTATTAACCAATTTTCAAAAAAAGAATTCAACCTTGTAGTTGACACATTAATAATATGAACTCAATAACTACAGCCAATTGTTTAAAACACAATTACATAAAGTAGAACCATAGTTTAGAAATATCAATTGTCGATGTGGGGCTTAATTTCATAAATCAGGCGTTGCAAATATGTTACAATTATTTTTAAAATGACAATAACTAAAATTAGAGTCATCATTTCGAAAAATGGAAAGTTTATTATTTTCAATCTAATGATCTAATATCAAACAAACCGAAAACCAAATGAAACACATCAATCTACGCTATGAAGAAAATAACTTTCATCAATTTACTCCTTGATTCCTTGGTAATAGGAATGGAACTATAAATCAATCGGTGATGTACATTACATAAGCTTAATCACACGGAACCATAAACTATAAGAAATCATATAAACCTCTAAATCGAATTTCTCGAAGACATACAAGAATAGTAATAGCAAAAAAGAATAAAAAAGACGACCTACAATTAGTGTCACATAAAAAATTCAGTACATACACAAATATCAAATGTGTAAGAAATCGTATAAACTGAAAGTTTTTTTTCTATATATGACTAGTAAATATTTGTGTTTTATAAAGATAATAACAAAAATAAATGTTTAAAATTAAAACAATTTCATGTAGTATAAATACAATTATTTTTTTATTAGAATTATTATATCAAATTTTTCTTTGTTTCTAAAAATTTTTATTATATACATGAATATATGTAGAAATTAAAGTATAGTGATATAAACTCATATATATTATACATTAATAATTAATAAAATAATTTGTCAATTAAGTAAATGATAGTTAAAAAAACAAAAGCATGAGTGTAAATACATTATAAGTGTGAACATTTGTAATAAATTTTTAGTTTCCTTACATATGTATTAATAGTGATTTATAATTTAAAAATGTTAACGATAACTGAATTTTTATAAAAATTATAAATATGCTAAAAGCTATGAAATTACATGTGTTCTATATACTAAGAACTTATACAAGTGTATTAATATTGACTGAGTTAAGTAAAACAAGAACATTTTTGATGTTCTAAAATAATATATAATATAAAGAATATATAAATGATTTAAACTCTATTTATAATAACATAGCGTACTGATACACACCCTTCCACATTCTGTGTAAAAGGACGGTATTTCTTGCTGTATTGTATGTAATTCGAGCCTGTTGTGCTTGACATGTTGGACCTCGAAGTGCATTTTGTGTTCTTACATTTGAAGATCTAGTGGGTATGGAAGATGCTGCTGCCCTATATCTTCCTTGCAGCCAGTATCGATACCACCATCCACCACCAGAGCATACCAAAAACATAATTATTACTAATAACCTGTAATTTTAATTATAAATAATATTGAAATCTAACTAGATTAGATAAAAAATTATTTTTAAAATACTATAATATTACCAATAATACCACAAATGATAAATTTGAAACCCTGGTGATACACAACAACCAAAGTTGCAACAGTATTCTGTTCTTGGACACCTATATAGAATAATTATATAATATTAAATTTAAATGTGATTTTTTATTCATCATGAATATTATATATATTTTTTTAAACTGTTAAAAGATGACTTACATATAATACTTTGGTTCTCCATGTATTTCAAAGGCACAATATTTTGCTTCAGCCTAAAATATAAATTCATTGATATATTTTAAATCTATTCATTATTTTAAAATAGAATAATATATAAGACTAAAAGCTTGTAAATTAAAATAAACCTTATATAAACAAGTGTTTGGATGGAATTACAAAATATTAATAAGCTTAAAAAATTAAAACGTTATAATTTGCAAGTACTCCTGGGTTTATTTTATTATTATCATGATTATTAATATTATTATTATTATCATCATTATCATTATCATTATAATTACTCACATAATTCTGAAATGTTATCAAATATAAAAATGTATGTGCGTATGTGTGTGTGTATTGAAGAGGAAAGAGAACGAGTGGGTGTATGCTTTAAGATCAATCAAATTATTTAAATTACATAGAAATATATGATACAATAAAAATCAGAAATAATATCATATTTAAAAAAAAATAGCATTTAGCAATGGAGATAAGTGCAATGAAACAGAAATAATTCTAACGTATATCACTGATAATGGCTTTGTACATACGTAAACTAAATATTCGGAAATTCCCGCAACGATGGCGAATTTCCACTTCGTGTTGCGCGACATAATTTTCAAAGACGTATATTTATTCCTTATTAACGTAATGGATCACAGCCGATACGCAATTAACACTACATTTTGGCATGACAGCCATTTCCATCTTAAACTATCATATCTACCTACTTGTTCGAACGACAATTATTGATTTTCAAATTTCGGAGCTCGATATGACGTCAGAAACAGGTGAGCCACTACAAATTCACATTTTAAATATCTTGCTCGCTCGGTAAATCGCTAGAATTTCCAACTGTAAAATGTATTTACTAATTTTTTCAAAAGGCTAATAAGTAAAATGTTCTTGATTAAATAAAAAAAACGAATTAAATTCGGAGTAATATATTTTACGAAAACTAAATAGTTTTTTAACATATTCTTACAATATTTACATTTAATATTTTCAAAATAACAAGATCGTGTCAAAAGTATCATATGTATGTTGTGTTATTATAAATTATATTATAATTAATTTATATAATACTTATGTATAATTAATTTCTTCTAATTTTCTAATTAATTTCTAGTTATTTATATCGTCACTATCATAATAAACAAAACTGTTTATACAAATTTTTAAAAAAATTTTTCTTTTACAAGTTTATCGAAAGTGTAAAATATTAATGCTAAAAGTATATTACGTTATCTTATTTATAAATCACAGAGATTTCATTATAATCATCAAATAATTAATTGATTTGTGTGTTTACAATACAACATTTCTAAATAATTGAATTCAAATATTGCATTATAATCGATAAAATATGTAAAAATAATTATAGAATATTAATCATAGATTCATATTCTTATTATTAATAACAAAATAGTTATGCTGCAAATGGTATTCTATCTCCTGATTGATTGGTCAACATTCTACACAATTGCTTTTTATATTTGTATAAGCCAGCACATATAACTGCAATCAATAATATTCCTAATATCCAAGCCCTGTGTTGAAATTTCAAAGAGTGTTTATTAAAAAAGTCCTAACTTTCTTTTTTTCTTGAATATACATATACTTACGTTACATATAGTGCTTCATTTGTCTGTGATTGTAATGACTTTGGACAACATTTATGTGTCCCACAACACTCTTTGTCTGGTGTACATGATCCCCAATGGCAATAATTGGCTGATATCTTAAATAAATAAATAAATTCGTATATTCTGTGAAGATATTAATAATACAATTTATGATGAAAATTAGTATGTTATAACCTATTCTTCAAACATTTAAAAAATTATTTTTTATAATTATAATTATTAACAAAGTTAAGTACCAATTTAAAGTAATGTATTAAAAACAATATTACGAAAACAATTTTTTCTGTGAGATCAGCCATTGTCACAGAAAATGAACATCAATAATAAAGTTAACAATCAAAATAAGTCTGCTATTCTGCTTATAAACCTTGTGTATTCCTTGTTCCGATTCTACCTGTAAAATAAGAAATTTGCTAAAGAAGTTGGAATATTGGAAGAACAAAACCTACTAATGCGTAGATTTATCGTTTTCAACTTTATCAAATTTTGTAATAGCAAATTTTATTTATGCTTTTATTATACTCGTTTCCAAAACATTGTAAGAAAGTATCATTTTGCGTACTATGTACCTTCTTTAAATAACACTATTTGCAAATCTAATTGAAATTTCTAAAATAGTAAGACAGTATCTTTTTTTAATATTAAAATGTTCAATACAATTTAATTCCAAGCCTACGAATTTTGGAACCTGCAATTTAATATCGCATTATCTTATTATTTATATCTTTTTATTTCATTAGTATATTCAAATATATTGTGTGAAGGCAGGCGCGATACCTTTTATCATAATACCCAGTAACATAATTTCATATGAATGTCCAAAACAGGAGGTAATATATTATTGAAATCGCGCTATATTATCATATTGTCAGAATATCCAACGTAAGACAAGCTGTAGTAATTTTTTCAAATAATTAAACTCCCTAGAACCTGTTTGAAGTATAACTTGTAAAGCATTACGTATTTTATAAAACCTATAGTGCTGGTAGTCAGTCGGTGAATGGTTAGTTTAGTAGTACCGTAAACTCCTCCCATTTAAGTTTCTGCATTAGGTTAAATATTAAAAATTATCTTTTTATTTGCACGTGCATGGGAAGTGACTGTTAGGGCTTCAAAATTGCAGTACAAATAATAAAAAGAAAAATGGTGCTAACTCCTCGCGTGAAGCAGAAACTTAGTATTGTTATTGGCATTTCAAAAAGTGTATTTCAATGGGGATTCATTCCCGCTGTACTGTATTTAGGTTAGACTTCTTCACAAATAATAATTAACATATAGCTGTTTTATATATACTTCATAAGTAATATATGCGCGTGTTTGTGTATGTAATGCGCATACAATTATTTATATTTTTTACAAATTTTTTTTTTCAGGATTTCGAAAAGGTGCAGATCCTGGTTTGCCAGAGATCACAATCATGAAGTGAGTTTTTCATTAAACGATATTTTGATTAAGAATACAATATTCAAAAATATTTCATAAGTAACTTAACTAATAATACATATTGTAATGTTTCAGCATACTGTGGCAGTGAAGATTTTGTTGTTACCTATTAGTGCTCAATAATACATTAATTTAAACTAAATTTGTAACTTGTTATATTTTATCATCTTTTTACAATTTTTTTAGTTAGATACAGAATGAATTAATATAATGAATAAATTTTATTTTAAACTATATTATTTAATGAATTTAGAGGTATTTTTACAAAATTATTTAAGTACAACATTAACACAAATATAAACTTTGAAGGTTTCTGTATGAATTTCTATCTGATTTTATATAAAGATTTGATTAAGATTTTTTTTTTAGAAAATTTAATGCTTTTAAAATAAAATGGTTCCTTTTTGAACTTTGATTTTTAACAATACATCAACAGAGTAAATTATATTGTAATTTGTAAATAGAGAAGTGTGTATTGAATATATTAATGCATATATAGGTATATGTGTACAATACATACTCATTGAGTAATTTTAATTCAGCGGAAAAAAACTTGAATGATTTTGTCCAAGCACAAGCCTGGACATTAAGTAAATATTACTAAAATTTCAATTATAATGTAAAAATAGATTATATTTATTGCATCTGATCCCATTACCATTGTGTTTTCCATATTTTTCATTACTCAGTTGCATCTTAGTTATGAAATTTAGATACAAAACGGCAATTTATAATATATAAAGAAAAAATGAATTTATAATTTTTGAATATTATAAATACATATATTTAACTATTGACAAATGAGTGTATTCTAAAATTTTTCTTTAATTAATAATAATTCTTTGAATCTTTCAACGCAACATAAATGAATAAACAATTTAATTTTATTAGCGCCTTACATTAAAATAATGTTTCAAATAGATAAAATGAACTAATAATGGTGTAGTTCATTTTGATACAAGAAATGTCAATATTTTTTTTTAATAATAAGACATTTTACATGTGCTATGAAAAATAAAAAAAAAAGATTCAATATATTTTTAAAATAGCTTCTTTAATCTGGAAATCCAATATTTTAAATTTATCAAAAATTTTTGAACATGTAAAATATTACATTTATTTTTTATTGACTAAGTATTTAACTCTTTTTTTCAGTGTAAAATAGTTAAAACTAGACAGATATTAACAAAAATATAGACATAAGCATCATAAATGCATTACAAGACATTTGTTTAAATTATTAAGCTTAAATTAAGAGTATTGTGTAAATATATTATCCTATATTAACACAAAAAAAAAAACAAAAATTTATTGTAGTATTAAACATTCTTTAGATCTACTAAGTATCAAAGATTATATTTTCAAAAATAAATATCATTATTATTATTATCATTAAGCATTAATACTCTGTTAAGAAAAAAATGCGATTCTCTTCTAGAGCGCGAAGGCCGTCAATGCTGAATGCTCTCGTATCTCAGTTAATGCCGATAGTCAATTGTTTCGGCTGCATTGCCGTTGATGCGAGCGGGAGAATAGACGAACATCGACTTTCCGTTAATCAGTTCCATCGAAGCCACGAAATAAAGAACATTAACACGATTCCCGAGTATACTTATTCATTAACTTTAAAACGTGGATCTCTTAATTTAATTTAAAGAGATCAGTACGTAACAAGGATACAGTATTGTAATTTATTGTTGCGTACCACACTCGCGAGAAAAAAGGGTAAACTTTAAAAATGCGCAAGGCTTTGCTCGCGACACAAAACAACTCTTTATCTTACAATAATTCTTTTTTAACTTTAAATTGTAGCGATGTTAAGTGAGTACCGATTTCATGCTAATATAATTGCGAATTTAAACGTATTTAATAGATAAAAATAAAAAAAAGGGGAAGCATATTTTGTATTCGCGATGACTTGGTTGCTTGAAGTATTTTATGCAATCGTATCGCAAGTGATAAATATAAGCTTTGGCTCGTGGTACTCAGATCGTTTAACTACTAACGTATTCTACTTTATAAAACGTTTATTAAGGGAATGTATATTGTTACGTGGTCATCGATACTTCAATAAATTAAAAATTCGCTGTAAGTACGACAAATTATATAATTGCTAAATGAAAATTTAAAATCTGCATCGATTAAAAAAATATTGCTGGATTTTCTTAACTGTTCAGCCTGATGGCAATCCGTCAACTTTAATACTCAATAGTTTCATAATTAAATTAACACGCTAAAACTACTCTAATTTGCGTAATTATTTTATACGCATTACCAAAACTAAACAATTAACGCCCTTGTCGTGATGTAAATATATGCGTTATTATTGTTATTATTATAATTGTTATTATTATTCGATTTTTAAACCCTTTGTATACGCGGCTGTAAGTTAGACTGATGGAACGCTGAAAATCGAGTTAGCTTCACTACAGTATATACTATATATATAACAAATGCGTAATTGTAAGCACGTCCCACGACCGCATGGTCTTTTTAATTAGAACGTGGAATAGGAAATTCCAATTTCAAAGTGGAGAATCGGTGTATCGCGTATTCCAGAATATGAAAATTCTAAATCGTTGGCCACGAGAACCGCGAGAGCCGCGAGCCGTCGCCGCAAGCCGTAATTCGTATCCTGCGTGTAGCATGTGGTCATGTTGTCTTATATTTTAATTCATAATTTTTTTCGGAAACGCCGTCAAAAAGTCTTAAATTTAGTACCCTGAATACGTATAACTGCAGAAAAAGGACAATTGTTCACAGCTTCCGGATGACCAAGCCGTTTCGTAACAGGAATAATCGTAAGAAACTTTTCAGATTAAAATATAACCTATTATTATGACCTGAAGTAGACGTGCACGTTGTCTGGAAATAATTACCTAACGTATTATTACGTCTATAACGGTATCAACTCTATTAAGTGTATCAAATTTATTTTTATGATTTTTAACTTTTGATTATTACAATACTTTATTATAATTATTAATTTTATTCCTATTTTCTTAAAATAATTACAACGAATTATTATATTGCATAATATTTGAATTTGTGCTACATGTGCTTTCCGAAACATCAACGTATACGCATTATGTGAAATTTTTATTAAAAAACAAACTACTAAAACGTTAACAAGTGCAAACAATAAATATGAAAAATTTATCGTCAACAACGGCGTTCTTTTTAAGAAATTATTAAAGGAGACAAGGAACCAAATTAAAGCACCAGGAGGACAGAAGAGTCGTATTTTTACAAAATTCACCCATTCATCATCGTTGTATCATAATTTACAATCTTAGTAAGTCAGCATCGTAGTAACAGGACTACTACTATTTTAGAGTCGATACTTGGCTGCTAGGTGATTCAAAGCGGATTCAAGTTCCTTGGTAGATTTCTTTGAGATGTTCACCCAATTAGCGCCACGACTACAGAATATAGCAATAAGGAAGGTGATATCTTCGTGAATGCTACTCCTTGCTGGGAGACAGGCTTTCCTTGAAATTGATCCACTTGATCCAAATAGTTCCTTAGCTTTAGTGATGTTATCTTCATTGAAGAGAGGAGCCAAACTCTCTATCTGCTCCTTACTTAGATTAGCTCCAGTCATCAGCTCCGTCAATATGCTCTCACCAAAATCTGATCATCGACTCATGGTAACTCAAGTCTACGTATTGGTAAGGTGGTTCTAGCAACCTCTTCTGAGCTAGTTGCTGAGAGTGGATATTGACTCAGTATCTGGATCTGATATTAGTGACGGCGCACCAACTGAGATACTTTGATTGCAAGTGTTGAGGCTCAATAAGGGTGGACTAGTATTGTCAGGGCTACTAGGGTTTACTTTAACCTTTATATTTATAGATTTAATGTGCTCACAAAGCTGATGGTCACAATCTCTCCTACAAGACAATTCCTTAGCTATAGTTAACTGCCTCTTCAAAAAAGCCTCAGATGCCTCAGTGGTTACTGAATTTCTCTTAAGGGAGTCCAAAATCCTTTGAACTTCAACGTACTGTTGAGCAGAACTGGACCTTCAACATTGGTCTTTGTAGACACTGTCAAAAATTAAGAGAAAATTTTATGAAAATATAATTAATAAAGTAATTACGAAAAAGTACCCTACTTTTGTTGATTAAATCATTTGCTAAGCATTTTTTTTTAAATTTTATCCTAAGCGCATATGAGTAACTCTTGCCTAATATTTTGATTTATTTAACCATTGTGTAAATTTGATCTCAAATACTTTTATTAGCACATAAAAACCAAGACCTGGGAAAAAATAAATTGTATGTAATTTATGATTTTCTTGTACATACAATGATCATTTGGGACTAATAATTTCTATTAAATTTATCTAATTTCTATTAGATCTATCAATTATAATAGCATTCTAATTTTTAGATGTCAGTTGTATCATCCAGAGTTAGTAGTATATCATCGATTCTAAAAGAATCTGGTGTAAGGTCAAGTATACTTAATTCAAGAAAAAGGATATGCTTTCAATTGCCATCAGATTTAAAGACAGTTCTTATAAATTATGAAAATGGTTGTGATCGTCAAATATATCAAGATATGATATGTATACTTAGAGATTCCTTTGTTAAGGTAAGAGAAATATTTTGTTAGAACATATTTTTTTAATAATTAAAACAACAATTTTATATTTACTATTGTAAATTATTATTAATACAAATTTTAAAACAATTACAATAATAATTTATCATTTACAAAAAAACCTTTATCAAAATTCTATTTAAATATAATATAATTTTGGGTCTAATTGTTTAACAATTTTTTATTATAAAATTTCACATTATTAAATACAATTAAAAGCTTAATGTAATTAAAAAAAAATATTTAAAAAATTATAAAATAAAAAAAATAAAGTAATTGTGATAGAAATTACTAATATGTTCTATTATTATTTTTTAATTATTCTTCTTATTATTAATATTATGTTTAGGACTCTGAGTTACTAAAAGTTTTGAATAGTCTTCAAGAATGTATATCATTATTGGGACCCCCTCATAAACTTCTATTAGAAGTTTTACTAAACATTGACTGGATCAATCGTTCCCCAGAATTAATAATAAATTACAAAAAATTTATTGAAGATCTGATGTGTATGTGTGGTTATCATTCAAAATTAGTAATTGATAAACTTGTTTTTAAATTTAGAACAAGTAAGTATATAAATAATTAAATGTATGAATAATTGAAATTTTACAAATACAAGTTTTTAAACATTTTTTTTTTTAATTTAGAGTATAAAGATTCAGAATGGATTGATGGAAATTGTCCTGATAACTATCGAAACAAAATTGTTCATATACATGATCTATTAAGAAAGTTTATAAAAATTATACCAATGTACGTTTTTCTAAATTTTTGACTTTTGTATTAATGTATTGTATGAAGTATAATACAAACAGTTTTATTTAATTTATTCTCAATAAATTTTAGGTCAACTGATGTACTTGTTCAAAGTATCACATATCTTTATCCTGATGTTTTAGAAGAAGGAGTAATATTTCAACAATATATATTTGCATTGCTTCAAATACTAGATTATGCTCCTCAGTTAAGAAAAGATGTACTTTCTTTAATTATACACAGGTATTTAAAACTATTTATTGATAGCAATTTTCTAAAACACTATTCAAATTATATTGTCCTTAAATTATTAGACTGGTGAGATTGGATGTAAGCATTTCTCCATTTGAATATCAACAGTATGAAGACGAAGAAATGGAACAAGATGATGATGAGACAATCTTTAAATTAGAAGATGCTCCGACAGATAATAATAGTAAGAAATCTAATAATATACAAATGCAACATTCAAGTATACAAATATTGGATGTTTGCATGGATCAATTACTGAAATATGTGTATGACTGTTGTCACATCGATTCACATTTACAAATTGATTTATTAAGAGTCATTTATAACGATTCACTGTGTATTTTTGAAAGAATAATTTTACCTACACACGCCAGTCAACACGTTCAGTTCATCATGTTCTACCTTTGTAGTTTCAAACCAATAATAATCGAGGCATTTGTCAGATGGTTATGGCTAAAAGTATCTAATCCAAATGTAGCTCCAGTCATCAGACAGTCAGCTGTGTCTTACATTGCTAGCCTGTTGGCAAGGGCAAAGTACATCTCACTTGAGTGAGTTAAATTATTTTATTAATAGTTTCTCGCCATGATCTTTGTATTTGTGCAATTTTTAACAATTATTTTAATTTAGTTAGGTTTTTTTTTAGTTGAAAATTATTTTACTGTAAAAATACAGAATTACTTAATTGAAACACCTGCTAGTTAATTACTTAAAAAACATGAAATTTTTTAGATTCATATCATTTTTTATTTATAAGAACTGTGTAAAAATTTTTTTTGTTTCACAATTTTAATAATTTAAATAAACAAACATTTTTTTTTAAACGAATTGAAACATTTTCAGGTTAATTCAAGGTGTCCTGGCAGAAATGTCTACATGGATTCATAGTTATATTAGTTCACAAGATAGTTTAGAATGTGCTAATAGTGATATTAGAGTACATGCAGTTTTTTACTATATATGCCAAGCTTTGTTCTATTTACTTGCCTTTAGGCATAAGGATTTAATCGATGGAAAGAAAAGTAAGTTTGATAAAATAATATTATAAATAAGCTATTCGTTTTCAAAAAAAAATGAGAAAATAATGTAAAATACGTTTGTTACAGATTTACTATTTTTACAAGGACTGAATCTTACAAAGATAGTCACATGCCAGTTGAATCCATTAAGAGTTTGTCAACCAGCAATCATTCAAAATTTTGCCGCGGTCACAAGAAAATATCAACTTGCTTATTGTTACACAATTATTGAAAGAAATTCACGCAGCAATTTGCCAATAATTGAAAGCACGAACCGCTTATTTAATTTGCAAGATACATTTTTTCCTTTTGACCCGTATTTATTAAAATTGAGTGGACTTAGAGTAGCACCTATATATAATAATAGTCAGGCCACTATGGGTAATAATAATGATTCCTACACCTCGATAAAAAAATCAGAATGTGACGATGATGACTTTATGGACGAGCATTTTTCATCTCCGAGCTTAGAGTCACAAAGTTCTTTGGATAAATTCTCATACAGCACTTCACCAGGATTTATATATACGTGATTGCGAATAATATTTGAGGCTTTTTATAATAAATTTTTGGAAGTATTATTTATTCATCAATGCCATATTTTATTTAATTATTTACATAATGGCAACATTTTAGCACACATTTACAAATATACTAAAAGTAAATTTCAACTTGTTAGCAAATACAGGTAAAAGCGTATATAAAACCACCTACGTTTGAAGTAGATATTGAATTTATTTACAGACGAATTAATTAATTTAAAAAAATAATTAATCGCTTCTTTTCTTTAAGTGAAGAAATTAATTAATTGTAGGTTATTTAATTATGATGTTAAACATTTTAATTATGGTTTTAACATTATTTATGTACATTGAGAAGTATAACTATTGAGTATCACGCTTTTAGCATTTTTTTCTCGAAAATTTATAAGTTTGCCTATCATAACATCAATCAGCATCTCTTCCGCGCTGTATTATGTTTGTGCTAAGATAATTGTAATCCTATGAAGGTCGATGATGCATAAATTCTCTTTTTGCAGTAAAGCAAATATTTTTACCCTTGAGAATTCTTCAAGGAGTCAATCAAAATATCATAAATTGACCCTTAATTAACTTCAATAATTCCATGACAGGACTCATGAAATTCACATCAGAAGAGTAATAATATACATCGATAACACGTGTCAATATTTTTGCAAATGTTTGTTATTGTATTTTAAGATAAATTTCGAATATGCATCAAAGGATTCAATTATTTGAAAAACCTTCTTTTTTTATTAAGGCTAGTAGAGCCCATGTATGAAAAAGGCAAGTGAAAGTTTATTTTGATCTCTAACCATAATTTTATTGTTATTTGATAAAACCGTTAGATAACATTCGCTGTGGATTTTCCATCAACGGTCGAATTACCGACCTTCAACTTCGAGTACAAAGTGGCCAAATACTGCCATGTAATTAATACACTTTTATTGTCGATTTATCCTGAACAATGGAACGCAGTGGGCGTATTAATACATTACATAATCATGAGCCACTTATTCAATGTGTTTATAATAAATTAGAGTACGTAAGGCAGTTCCCTTTGCTGGTCGACTAAAGTCGCGAGAGCTTCTTCCACATTTTCCGGTAAATGATCCAAAAGCATTCGAGGCATCACAGACAGTTCCATAAACTCTTCTGGCTGCGCCCACCGCATCTCAAATTTCTTGTCTTTATTACTTTGTTTTCTGCAATAAGAGAATTGATTGTTGGTACAAGTGTGTTAATTATATTTGTAAGTGTAAATACGTAAACGGAAGGAACCTTTTCTTTTCTGTCGATGCCAGCTTGCATCGAGCAATGTGCAGTATTCTACCCGCTGTATAGAGCCTGACCTTTGAGTACCTTCGTCGTGTAACGTCTTTTTCTAAAACGGTTGTTTCCTAAAAGTTGGTTAATCGTTAGGTCGATTATAGTGTCGTAAAAAAATTATATGTAGATATAAATAAACGTTTATTTCATTTTGTTAATTGGTTTTATACAATATTAATCGATATCAGTTATTTGAGTTGTTTTAAAAAGGATTGCATTTTTAAATAACATTTAATGCTCTCGAATTTAAGTATTTAATATTACAAATATACTAAATATTTAGAATTCAATTTTTATTATCAACTTATGTAAGTTTCATAAGCGTACAATAAATATACATACTGTTAAAAAAAAAAAATGACTGCTTCGAATACTCTACATATTTTCACATATATTTAAAGTTTGCATTATCACATTATACTAAACAAGGTACTAGATTACTATAAATTATCGAAACTGGATTTTCTTACGGTTTGCCGAGTGGATGAGCCATCGGAGAGAAGAGGTAATTGTCCAGGAATGGAGTTAATTGTATTACCATTTCTCCACGTCCTGTTTAAATCTCTATCAGGAACTCCAAATAATATGTAACCGAATCCATTAAGAACGACTCTGTACTATAATATAAATAAATTTATATTAACAGTAATAGTTTTATGATTTAATTTATGTAAACAATCCCATTTTAATAACTAATAGAAATTAGATTTTACAGATAAATGTACCGTATAACTTTATTTATGCGCATTTATAATTGATATATTGCACAATGCTAAGCACTTTTTTAAAGCAATTTTTAAATATAATATTTACTTTAGGGAGTCTACAAGCTTGTAGAGTAATTAATAACGAAGTTCGAAAGTTTTCCATACTATCCACGCTAAGTCTCATTACTAAATCGTGTCCCAATCCTATCGATAATACAAATTCTTCTGTCACTCTTGCTGCTTCTCTGCTCAATAATCCAGCTGTGATTTTAAACAAATTATATAATTATTATACAGACATTTCAATCAATTTCTTTTTTCCCCAAATTTTTTGTACATTTTAAAATGTACGATCATTTCTCGAATACATACCAGGTGTTGAAAATGCGTAGACCCTCAAATGAGGATATCGGGGTCGTATTAAAGTACCTAACAAAACTGCTAATCCAGCACCAAGACTGTGTCCTAAAAAAATTTTAGATTATGCAACAGTAAGTATTAATGCCTTGAATGATGCAATAAAAAAATAACATAATTTTTAAACATACCCGTAAGTGTTAGATTGTAATCTGGATACATTTTAAATGCATTTTCCAGAACTTTATATTGATCAAGTTGTTTTAAAAGTACTCTAGCTCCAACAATCATACCTCTGTGAGCCTAAAAGTATTGAAACAAATAAATTATGCCTTTTGGGTAAATACTTCATCTAATATAGCGCAATGACCAATCACTTCAATTGAAAATCGAGACATTGTCAAAATTTTTGTATAATTAAAAGAAGTATATAAATTATAAATAGTGTTTTAATAATAAGCATTATTTAAGTTTCAATGTAATAAAAATATAATTATAACTTAAGAAAAAAATTGTATTGATTCTTTAACAATCATAAGTAGTTAAAGTGATCGAAGAACTTAATTGTATACATTTAAAAAAACATCAATGCAGGATTGTTTCCCTGGACAAGCATTCCAATAAACTTCTACGATACAGATAAAATTATTCAGTTAATTAAAAATCACAAATTTAAGAACTCACCATGCTACCAGGGGGAAGGCCTTCTGGTTCAAAGAAATCAGAAGCTGCGGCAATATCCGTAATAAGATCCCTTAAAGATAAAGATCCCCTTATTACAATAACGATACTCGACGTTTTGTGATCGGCCAGCACACAAAACGGTATCTATATGAAACGAAAAGAAAATTAATTTCCCATCAATGTTAATTTCATTTTTATAAAGTAAGGTTAGCAAATCGTGTGTAATTTAAAATTTTTTTCAAATAAGTGCGCGTGTACAATAATCATAGATGATTGTTATGAACTTCACCATAGCGTGTAAAAGGTTTTCGAATTATGATTAAAATAATCAAGTTCTGAACTGAACTGTGGTCATTTATTTCAGAGAACGAAGATTTTTTTTGCCTATATATCAAATTTTTTTTACGAAGCATATAATTTTAATAGGAAAATGAAGTTAATGTACCAATTGTGCAATACTAATTATTTAAAATGATTGAAACACAAAAAAAGCGAGAGTAATATTTTTATGCATACCTCGCATAGGTGATTCCTAAAAGATGCAAAAAGTATATCATCCTCTGAAAGTTTAGAGAGAGTTTTAACTCCCGAGAGACTACAAAGACAACAGTTGTCATCAAGTATGATGTTTCGCTTCCTCCTGAAAGAACATACAATAGAAAATAAAATTATCAAAAAGGTTTTTCAAATTATTTTATTTTCATTGCCGTTTATTCAAAATACTTAGAATACGTTAAGTTATTACATTAAAAACAAGATGGTTTATTTATTAATGTTTGTACGTAATTAATTTAGTTCAATAAACATGAAGTGTATATTAATTCGTAAATAATGAATATTTAAATTGAACGTTTAATCAAGAAAACCACAGATAGATACAATTTAACTAAGAGAAAGTAGAAAATGTTGCTTTGCAAAGTTGTTTCATTATCAAATGCAATAAGTTAAATTTAATAATTTACGTAGGGAAATGCTAGGCCTACTGGGTAGCACTAGTGACATATTCACAACCCGAATAGTACAATTTTTCGGCCTTTTATCGTTGCAATCATTAATCTACGTGCCTCGGTCGTCCATAATTAGTCAAGCCAGGTAATTCAAATAATAATGCCAACGATTGTGTTCAACCGAAGACATTTACCGAAAGGAATATATGCAAATGTTTATCTGACCAATTCTCGCAGGTCACCGTCAATACGAACGCACTTATCAGGGTTTTTCGACAAGATGTAGTGCCGCTGTCCAAACTTCCGCTACACGTTGCCTTAACACGACATAAGACCACCTGATTCAATCTCAAATAATTCACCTTTGGCTTCGCCGGCGACGGTCCGGCCCTTCCCTTCAATTTAAATTTATGACTGCCAGTACAAATCACCGTTTCACCGGATGATCCTAAAGCACGTATTCGCAAAGTCGAGCTCCTCGGTAGCCATCGATTTAAATTGGAATCACTACCGAGCTAATAGGAATAAAACCGAGCCGCATTCGTTGAGCTAGTAACTCCACGCGAACCAGGGTAAAAGTCATAGGGAAAAAGATAATCGGATAATAAGATTTTGGTTTTGTTGAGGTCGCATAATCGAGCTTGAGCTCCGGCCGTTTGAGGGGGAGGAAATTAATGGAGACCGCAAAGGTTCGTGGGCCGCTTAAACCAAAAAATACGATGGAACCAGCCGCGCGCGATTTCATGTCCAGCTGTGGGCCAACGACCGAAGGCTTGCTCTTGTCGAGGTATGCTTCTGCAGCCTCATGCCGTGTGAGTTACAGAGTGGATTTCGTTTATTTCGCTTAATGCAAATTCGCAAAAAATGTACGTGTAAATAAATACATTGGAGATCGAGGTTCTTTCTTTTTCTTTTAATTCAACTAAAGTGGTCTCTCGTGGGAAATACGTTCTGCGCTCACAGGAATATAATTGCGAGCTCATCACAATGCTCTTAATCCTACGAATATCGGAGAACAATGAAAAAGCAAAGATGCACCAATGGTCGTTCATTTTCGTAGTCTTAGCTCACGTTACGAATAAAACGATTTTATAAATATGTAAAATGATTTTGATGATAGATTAAGTAAACGAGACTTGAATTACAATTACAAACGTAGAAGAACGTTAAAGTTTTTATTTAGCCGTGGGGCACTAAAATTGAGCAAACACAATTGAAAATTCCAATTTGACATCTACGACTAAGAAAAAGTCCAGAAGCTAATTGTTCGTTTTTAATACGCTAACCTGCGACTAGGAAGATAATGATCCGTCATGTGATTGCAGCTGCAAGAATAATTTGGAATTTGATTGCATCGGTTAATTGTGCACTAAACGGAGAGAGCGTCCGACGTAAGTGCTGTCATTCGAAGCAAGACTAATATTCAATTTTAAGAGAGGACAAAAAGGAAGGAGAGAGCCAAAGGTCGCCCGTACCGTAAGCAAGCGCAACACGTCATCTCTCGTGCAAGACGAAAACAGCCGGTGCAGGCGTGCCTGTAAATGACAAAGAGCCATCCGTATGAGGCGATGGACAGTTGCATGTAGTGGTAGGCCCAGTCCAATGACATCCAGGAGGGGGCCTCGGCAAATATGTGGACGGCGTCTAGAAGGGGTCGAGCAAAATTAAAATAAAAACTTCGCTGGAGGCATAACGATGATAATAATAATGTCTAGCGTGTCTTTCCGCCTTCAACGGTGCTCTATTTTTATCTACTTTTTTCGAAGGATGTTACCTTTTTTAAATTAACCTCGTGGCCTTTATAGCCTTGCCTCTCGTTATTCAGCGTTATACTGAAATAGTTTGCAAATCCAGCAAATAAGTGTAACGTTTACAACTACAGTTCAAGTAACTTGAGACTGATCGAGAATTTGCATTCATTAAGACTTATATTTTCACTGAGCTCATCGTTCGTCGTTACCATTGATAACACATATACAATTGTACGTAAAATGCGTGATTACTTGTTACAAATGAATTTATTTAAGTGCGAATAAATTTGTTATTCAGTGTCATATCAACTGATAAATTAGATATGTAGTTTCAAACATAGCAATTTCTTTCTTTGCGTTTAATTTGAAAACACATTACAATCCACACTTTTTTTCAGTTAACTAATTAATCTATACTTACCAGAGCTGTATTTGGGTTTCTCAAGAATATTTAGTCTTTTGAGTTCAAGTGTTTCTCGCTTTTGTCTTACTCTCAATAAGACACATCCCGCCATAACGTCGGACGGTACCAAATCCGTCCCGCGGAAAAGAGCACTTAACAATCCTAAAACGAGAAAATTAGTTACATTTTTTTTACGAATGACCCAATTGAAGAGAATGTAATATTTGTATGAAAAAAAATCGTTGAATAATTCACTAATAGTGAAAATAAAGCCATAATATTCTATTTTCTTCGACACCTCAATTCATGAAATAGGAAACAATATTCACATTAATATTCTTATGACTTATCATTCCTTGAAATAAGTTTAAAAATATTTTCATACGCGTGCAATCCGTAAGAAAAGTGTTTTTTTATAATAAAGCATAACTTTATTCGTTGTGAAATTTTTTATCGCGAAGCATATATAAATATTATTGCCCGCGCGAACAATAAGTGCCATTTAAATATTTCGATGTTAATTCCAATTGGAATTTAAATTAACAATAGGGATGTCTATTTAAAGCTTATCCAACAATAACAATAGAGCCATTATTCAAAAGCCTTTGAATTTTACGCGACCGCACTTCTTAATGCTCGCATTAAGAAAGAAAAATGCAATCGATCGCTCTTAAATATGAAAAACTTTCTCGATCGGAATCGCGAAAGGGGGGTTGGGAGGGGACAGAAGCGCCGACGGGCCCGGCGACAGGTCGTCCCGGCAATCGTCAATGCCGGTGCGTAAGAGCGCAAACCCCAAGGCCACGGCCTCGTCCGCATGTACCTATGTCTCACCAGCAACATGTTGAAAAGTCTCGTTGGCGCTCTCGTCCCGCCGCATCCACCAAAAGAACTTGAATCGCCGGAGCCAGATCCGCGATATCTTGCCGTGCTCGACCGAGTCCTCCAGCTCGTCGTCCTCGAGCCCGAGCGATCCCAGCGGGTCGAAGATCAGCGCCAATCCGAGGATGGTCAGCCCGATCAGCACCCAATCGAACAGGACGAGGGCCTCCACTACGCCGATCGTGTAGTGCTCGCTGCTGCATTGCACCCCGTCGCTGAACAGCCACAGGGTCCCGAGGATGTTCCACACTATTTCCGGAGGTATCAGCAGCACTCTGTCGACCCAAGCTCTCTCTCTGCATTTACGATAATCGCGAATAGCCCCGGGCTTGTTATCGTAGGCCTGCTGATATTCTCACGGCGACTACGACCCATTGCATATTCTTTTCGCGATTCTCTTAGCCTGTGCTTACTTATTTACGTTAAAATGTCATTTTCTATATGCTCGATACGCGAAAGTAGTTTTTTCTACTGTAATTTTAAGAAATTATTCTATAGAACTACTACAACTATGGTATAGAATCAGAATCCGTATTAGATATTGAAAAATATTGCAACTAAAAAAAAATTTTTTCCTCGATAATTTATTACTTTCACGATGTTTTAATGTTCAAATTTTATTTCATTGATGATTATTACGGTATTCCTGCTCATCGATACTGATAAATAGACATTTATTTACTTACTTAACTGTCAGAAGAGGCTCAACGTAGCGTCGTGCATATGTATCAGTTATTGATCCACGCGCGCTATGATTGACAATTAAAAGTATTAAGATTGTAATACTCCCGAGAATGGCCATTTCTCCAACGAGAAAGACTCTCACAAGATCTCCACCCAATCGACATTTCCATGTTTCCGCGTAATATCTCAGACAAGCGACTCCTATCAGCACGAACCTAATATAAGAAAATTAATTTACGATACACAAAAGTGTTATTATAAAACTAATATCTCTTTATAAATAGATTTATTTAAATACTTGATGTAAAAAGAATTCCCAGCTATTGTGCGAGAAATTGGAAAATACGATATCAAACAGCTATTCTATATCCATTTAATGTAAATTTATTTCATTAATTACTTTATAATTTATATTGAAACAATTGACCGTACTATTTGAGGCCGCAATTATAAATTAATTTCTTTTTATCAATAAAATATTTTCAACGCTATGCATCAATTTCGTTATTTTTAATAAATTTATGCAGTAAAATTAAGAATTTATTTATAAATACATCAAATCATGTTTTTTTTGTTATGTTTTTGTCGTAAATATTAAAAGCATATTCGTTCAAATACAATTTTCAAATTATCGACAACATTAAAATCTAATAATTGTCTTAATAAACAAATTCGTACAATCAGCTTCATTAAAAGTTTTTACGCAATTTTGTTGTGCTAAATTAATTAACCATTTTTAAAATTGTTTATTGTAAAAAATTATAAGCTGACATGAGATATTTATATGCAAATGACAAGTTTTGCCGAAATTAAATAATTTAAGCAATAGATTTTATTCAACTAAATATGTATAGCAGCATCAGTTATCCAAAAAGAAGTATTCTGATATAAATGAAGCTTAAAATAAATAAATGCTTCTCGATCAAAACCGGAAAATAATTTTTATCAATATTGACTAAAAAAAGATATAGAAATAAATCCTTTTAAAAATTTGAATAATGTACTTTCAGAATTATTTAAAAAGTTGTACTTTTTAAAAATGATTCATTTAAACCAATATTTTTCCAATTACAGAAAAACAGTTACTTAATTTCTTTAAACAAATTTAAATATAAAGCAAGAGTATAGGATGTATTTTACCATATAATTCTAATAAATATTTCGAATAATCCAGGATAAACGAGATCATCTGTGGCAGTGAGCCATTTTCGACCAAATAATGTGAGGGCAGGCATTTTCCTGAAAGTAATACAGTTATAAGTTACATTTTTAGAGCTCCAATTTTCAATAAAAAATTACTTTTAGAAATAAGCATTTTTCAATCCAGAAATTTATGGATTTAAGTATAATTGAAGATTTATACATGTGTCACTCATGTTCATATATAAGCCTTACTTGCTATAAAATGTATTGAAAAGAGGTTATTTCATGTTTGTATACAAATAAAAATCACATAGTATTGAAGTTATAAATATGAAAATTCGATAGTAAACTCATTTGAAATAATCGATAGTTATACGGGTGATAATGAGTTTTCAATATTGTAATAACAATTTTCTAAAATTAAACTTTACTTCACATTTGAAGAAATTAAAAAATTTTTTTAAATTTTTTTAATCATCGACAAAAAAATTTAATATAGACTGAAAATTAAAAAAATTAATAATATCATCATCAACTAAACTATCTGCTTCTGCAAAAATTTAATTTAATAAAAATAAAAAGCTAAGCATTATGTTTACTCATTAAAAATCTACAAGAACAATAAGAAACGTTTAAAATTAAGTAAAAAATAGAATCAACGTTGTATTTAATCAAGCATGTTTATGTTCTGATTACTTATTAATATTATGAAATAAACTTTGATTTTTGAATATTTGAAAAAACGTACTTACTTTGGTATTACATATGTGAAAAACTGATTCTAATAATTTGAAATACTTTCATTAATCGTCTTGACTAACTAAGATACGCAACTTAATAAAAAACTTAATTCGTTAACACTTGTAAAGTTAAAGAATACGATAACTATTGTAAGTTAAAGATACGAAAATAACGATTATGATCGAAGATATATATTGGTTATTATTAAGTAATGCCTGATTTTCAGAGAGCACTAAGATCGTGACGAACGTAAAATAATCAATGTGGTTTCTTCGCAGCTCCGTTTAAACTGCCTCTTTCTTTCAGCAGCCCTTACTACTGGAGCCCGACTAACCATCCCCTCTTTTCGCATTCTTCATACGCAAAGAATTAAAAGTAACCTTCAAGCCCTACGTCTGAGCGAGTTGTCGAATAAAGCAGGCAGTGTCGTAAAGCAAAAAAGGACAGTGCCGTTCTTCGAATGATCGCTATCGAAGTGCGCCTGGGTTTCGGTAATAAAGCCATTAACCGAGCAGACATTGGGTTCGGATGTGTCACTACGCAGTGCAAGAAATACATTGCAATAGATTAGTTAATTTTAAGTGAAACGGGCTTTAAAATATTAGAAATTGGCAAGTTAAATTAGTTCGGCATAATTACTTGCGTGAATTAAATTATTGGTAGTTAAAATTTTACAATTATTTGTAAAACAAACGATAATATAGACTAGACTATGTACAACAGTTTAATTTTGTATTAATTTGATCAAAAAGAGTACCATTTATATCAAAGATATAAAAAAAATCTGAACTAAAACATAAATCATAAAGAAAAATTATAATTATAATTATTAAATCTACCATGAATAGAATTTGATTAAAATTATTATAAACGTGTTTAGAATTTGAAGGAAAAAATTATAAAAATATATTAATTAATGCATTATAATAATAAATAATACAAGTGTAAGACTTTTCTCTGAAATTTAATTTTCAAATGTTTATACGATGCATTAAAAACTTTTGTATTAGAATACTGTGACGAAACCAACTATGCACGTTATCTCTATTGATTTAATTTTGTTAAATATTTCACAAAATTAAATACTACAACGATAATATTTGATATAATTTTCAAGACTTTTGTTATTAGTTTTACGTCGTCTCGCTAATAATTTCAAGAAAAATTCTAATGTTTTAGAAAAACCCGTGCTCTATTAATTACTAATTTAATTGATTTCTTAAGTATTCATGATTAATACATATATATTCAATGTAGAATATAATTTTTATTACGGTTTCAAATTAAATATTTTCCAATCAAAAACATTTTTTAAGGTAAAATTAAAAGACTGTTGGAAAATAATCATTTTCGATACCTCATAAAATTTACAATGTATTACAAAGATCGTTAAAATGAAAAAATTTTTCGCATGAAGGAAAAAAAAAATTATTTAATCTTAGTGATTTAGTTAACTAATTTAGTTTATGTGCATGTAACACTTAATGCATCAACTGTACGCCTTACATAAAAATATGTAACGGCAAAAAATTGTAAGAATAACTTCTGAAGTCATAAAGAACAATATATGCCTCAGTACTAATTTTTTTATTATGTAGGTTTCTTTTGATTATATGTAATCTGAAATTTAATGTTTTCAAACTTAGTAAAGTTACGTAATATAGTTAGTAAATTAATTTCACTTTTAATTTAAATAAATATTCATTTTTTAATTAAATAAATTAAATGTATATATTTTATACAGAAATTATTTATTTATTTTAGTTTTCTGTATACATAAATTTTAGCATAAGAAATCTAATTTTTATGTCATAATTTTCAAAATTTAAATCCAATCTATAATTTAAATAGAGAAAGTGAATGTATCGAATGAAAAAATTATTTATTACTATTTGATTATATTAAGCCACAGAAAATGATTGGACTTTGATGACTTTGTACACTTTCCTGCGTAATAAGTATGAGGTAATTTCTTGAGCGATTTCTTAATGTAGAGCATCGATCTAAACAGCAAATTTCGCACATTTTATAATTAACTCGCTGAAGCATTGCTATACATTAATGTAATTTAAACTGCATTATAATAATTATCGAATATGCAGTATGGTTTTTTGTACATGTCGTTAAACCTTTATAGAAAATTCTACTTTCCTTTGTAAGGACAATATTATGTATTGATTATTATAAAATGATATTGGCAAATTTTTTAATTAATCTTTTTTTGTTTTTTATAGTCAAAGTTGTACAAATATATATATATATAATCAATATATCTACGCTTATAACAAAGGTGCAATTTTTTAATAATATTTTCAATTGATAAATACTAAATCTTTTTAAATACAAACAGAAAACTTAAAGTGTAGAAGGTATAATTTTTTTATTAGCATCATAAATTGTAGTACATATAAATTATGTGTTTTTTAACTAATCCCAGGTACACTTTATGCAAAAATATATATTACAAAAAAATAATGCAAAAACTGATATTAAAAAAGAATGTACATTTGTTTCAAGGACTGCTTGGAATCTTATGAGCATATCTAACTAATATTTCGACTTGTATGAAATTTGATGGTTACTGCAAGTATGAATTTGAATTATGTGTCTGTTTTATATTTGATAATTTCCATTATATATTTTAAGACGCACATTTAATCATCTTGATGAATGATGCTATCGTACTGTTATATTCTTAGAATTAATGCTTATAAGAGATAATAATATTCAATCTGAAACTATGATTAAATAAATATACACATGTTGACCTAGTGTACTTTAAGAATTAAAAACTATTAGCAAGTTATCTTGTCTAGATTGTTAAAATTATCGATGTATAAGCATGAAAACAGTGTTTATAAAACTTAAAGAATAATTAAACATAAATTAAGCAATTGTGTAACAATAAGTTAACAATAAGATTTTTAAAAGTTATTTTAATGCATTGTGGACATATGCATAACTGTAATTATATAAGGAACTTAATGAATGTAAAAATTAGAATACATGGTAATACTTTTGATAATTTAAAACTAAATTAATAAAAAAAAAATTAAAATAAAATAAATTTAAACTATAGAAAAGGTAAAAATATACCTATTATGTTTTGTGAAATTAAAAAAAATTTATAATAGAACAATATAATAAGGTCGTGCGTACTTATGCATCGTTGAATAACGGCTTTGATCAGATTTATGTGAATCTTTCAGGAAACAAAAAAGTATTATTCATATTTCAGTAAATTACACAAACGATTTACTAATAATGGTATTCAGTTACACTAATACGAAGTATTTATCCCAAATTTTAATCACAATAATTTCTACATTAATATACAATGTATGTCCTTAATATAATAAAAAAATTAATTTTATATTATATATTTGTTTAAAAGTAATGAAAATAAAACATAATTGTATTTCATATAATTCATAAAATAATTTGACTAAAGATGTAAATCATTATATAAAAAAAATTCTGGCACATTCCTTCGAATAGGTTGACAATATAAGATATGAAATTATCTCAATTATGATAAAGCTCGTCAAATTTTCATACAAAAAATATTTACATTCCTGAAATATTTCACTTTATAATTTAAATACATTTTAATAAATATATATTATACCGTAATTATAAGAATTATAAGAAAAAAAAAATTTTGTAATATATAATAAATAAGCTGAATACATTGTTTCCAATAATAGTACTAAATACTAAAATAATAATTCAATAAAAAATTAAATTAAAATACTGGACATACCATCAGACAATTACATTTTATTTTTCATATGCAATAATTTTTTAGACAATTACATATATGTAGAAAATCTTTTTTTTAATTTAATTTTAAAGTATAGAATAAGTAATTGAATAAATAAAAAAAATTAAAACATTTATAAAAAAAAAAATTCTATGAATTACAAAATTTTTGTGAAAGGTATATTCAATATAAATATTTTTAGAAAATATTTTTATACATGTATTTTTTTATAAAATTAGTAATTATAGCATCACAATTTTAAAATATTTTCGAAGATTTTTAACATAATAATTCATTTCGTTGTAACGACAAAAAGTCATTACAGTATTTCCGCTGAATAATGATGTATTTGATGTGAATATTATGAAATTGTAATTTATTTGCTTTAGTACTTGAATTTAATTGGCATTCTACGCAGCCTTTTATTAAATTCTTGCAAAGAATTATTTTCATTCTTTATAACTAATTGAAAGTTATTAAAAAAATGCAGGTGCATCAATTTTTCTTTTTTCTTAAACTGGTAGTATAATGAATATAAATTTCTATAGTTGCTTGTATTCTTTTAAAAATTTTTGATATTTCCATGCTTAAAATTAGCGTAGTTAATAAAAAACAAACATATACAAAGAATAGATATACAAAGAAATATCAATTGAGAAATTTAGTATTATTGCTTATTTTTAATTAATATTTTTAAATTATATTTGTAGTTAAAATGTTCTAATATTCAGAAGATATTTGTATTAAACAATTTAGCAAATCATTGATTAAATTATTTGTATATTTTGTATTAATTGTATTTATCAAAAAAAGAAATAAAATTATTATGAAATAGGACACAAAAGCTGGGTCGTTTTGAATTCAATAAATATACCTTGCGATTTTAGTTTATTTTACACTCTCTCAGAATACGCCTTTCGCTTCTAAAACTATGTGACCGTGAATCATTTCGTCGTTTCCGTTGACGCACGCCTTCCTTCACGTAAAAAGTATACTTTTTTAATAGTTTCAAAATATATGATATAAAATGTGTGTTTTCCCTTATGCCAGTGCGTAAACAGGTAAGCTTTCGTAAGAAACCACAATTTATGAGATACATTTTATGAGTTGTACTTTTCATTCAGATAGTCGGATATTTTATTCTTGTAAATAATTTAAAATTATTATATATATTTAGAACTTTTAAAATAAAATGTTTCATCTCAATTTTAATAACTTTAATTAACTGTAAGAAAAATTAATTTGAGTACATTCGCATTAAGTTTTTTTAAAGGGTTTACTATTCAGGTATTTTTTAAGTTGAAAGTTTTTAATCACGTTTTATTAGAAGTTCTGTAATAGAAAATTGTAAAATCACTTAGAGAAAACGTTGTAAGATACTTATTTAAAAAAATACATTAAATTAGACTATTTGTAAAAATTAGTTTTATTTTGTTTATTTAATAACTAAAATATATCATGTAGTTGAGAAAAATTAAATTTTTTTATACGTAGAAATGGATAAAAAATTTGCTGAAAAAATATTTTCGATTCTAAAAAATTCGATAATAATTTGTGAGTATTTGATAGAAAAATTAAATTATTCAATATGAATTCAACTTATTGTAATTATACAATAATATGGAATAAATTTTGAGGAATAATTTTACGATTAATAAGATACACTAAATACTTTTGCACTAAAATATTGATTAAATCTTCTTTACTACTTTTTAATTTTTTCTGTATTGAATAATTGAATGGTAAACTTTATAATTTGAAACAGTTAAAATATAGGTTGCAGATATTAAATGAAGTCATTAAAGTATTGTCTGCAATGAAGATTAAAATACATGAAAAATATCTAGTTTTCAGAAGGTGAATAAAAAAAAAAATATATAATCACTGAAAATTCATTGAAATAATAAAATACCCAAAGAACTAGAAAGTCAGTAATTATCTAGTATTTGACAAATGAAAATGTCATTACTAAAATGGTTTTCTATGATTCGATATTCTAACCGAACAACACTATTGCATAAGTAAAGCCGAACAATGATATATAAAAGTAATTCGGTAAATTTTTTAAACCAATTTTTATTACTAGTAGGAGTATTTTATTTAATAACGTAATTATTACATAATACTAAAAACAAATTAATGTTATTGCGTAAGGATAATAAATAAAAATTCTATCAATTTTATCAATGATAAAAAAAGTTATTAGGTCAAAAGAGGTATATTTGTTTTACAAGACTTAATTATTGTAATTTTTCAAAAAGTCAAATACTTTGTGAATATTAATATGCTAGATAAGATTCAATGTTAAATTTATTTTTAATTTACTAAATTATTTTAATACGATTGCGTCGATATAGAGCCTGCAAAAATACAAATCGCTTTTAAAAGTATCTTTATAAATTAAATATGAGAACTGCATATTTTTAAAAACAATTTCTAGTAAATTTATTCAAATTTAATCAAAGTAAACAAATGGAAAAAAAAGTTATCAATTTTTTATAACACATCAACTTTATAATGATTATTTGTGTAATATAAAAAAGAAGGACGAATGAGTCTACACAAACATAAATAAATTTATAATTTCGTATATAAATTATAGATTATTTTTTTAATTATCGATATATTTAGGAAATAGAAAGCGAGAACATTACTTGTATAAAATAAGACATTTTGTAAAAAAAATTTTTTCTTTGTAATTAAAAAACATATTCGATCAATATTGTAAAAATCAAAAATTTAATTAAATTTATGTTTTACCTTATATAAAGCAATACAAATTATCAACTATTTGTAAATAAATAGATAAAATAATACATGTATTAATAATAATTTCATTAGATTCAGTTATTGATGTTGTATGTTTCTAAAATAACTAACAATTATA
This sequence comes from Kradibia gibbosae, assembly GCA_018907135.1. Classification (NCBI taxonomy): domain Eukaryota; kingdom Metazoa; phylum Arthropoda; class Insecta; order Hymenoptera; family Agaonidae; genus Kradibia; species Kradibia gibbosae. Next base: position 6,497,272 of record JACCHX010000004.1, read on the forward strand.
ACAAATGAAATAAATTTAACAAAAGACTATTTTACTTAATTATTAAATAATAACTTAGACGTTAAAACTAATATGAATTTTCATTGTATACAATTAAGTTGATATGTTAAAACTCCATCAGGCGTAAGCTGGCGTCAAAAATGTATTAAAACTTCAACTAATATTGAATAGAATATACTTTTTTAAATTTTAAATGTACATTTTTAAACAAGAAAATTTTTAACTGACACATTTATAAAGGCAAAAAATTAATTTACCAGCATACCAGTACAAGGATGATTCAGAGATAAGCAACCCATGAATAAAATATAGAGAATTAAAAATGAGAAGAAAGAAAAAAACGTTATTTAAAGTTCGTATTCTACAGATCAGGTAGAATACTATAATACTAAGCGCACAAAAAGTCGCTGAGTCAAACCAGTTTGATAAACAAAACTAATGATTTAAGGAAAATTCGCGTACGTTTATTTATAACGAATGCAAATACAAGATTTATAAGACTGTCTTTTTAAATATATGTAAGTGGAATCAACCCCCCACTAACCGGTAATATTAGAGATTCGTGTCCGGTCATTGACGTTCTTTTCTTCGTCCTTTTTACACCATAATTCTCACTTTATTCGTTTTCATCCTGGGAATCCCGTTAACCGCAACTCGGGACCTTTTTGGCGACTGTAAGTACTTTAAGCTGAATCAATCCTACACGAACTTGTTGTTATTCTCCCACATATGTACACTAATGCCTATAATATATTTCTACAGAAGTCCATGCATGCATGTAAAAAAAACTTGTGAAATATTCAAAGTTTGAAAGATTTGAAATTATTATATGAAATATTATAATTAAGCACAACGACTAAAAATTTCTGTTTCCTTCTTCTATTGCATTACTAATGAGCTTCTTAGTTTTAAAATCGATAGTAATGTCATACATGTCTTATCAATAATAAATAATAAGTAAAATAAGGAATTAGGGTTTCTAGAAGTTTTAAAAAAATAAATATCAAAACTTGTAATAATTATATTTATACCCATATCAGCATCCAATAATGTTCGATTATTTTTAAAAACGTATAAACACATTGAACGTAACAAAGCAATATAAATATCTTCTAATTATAAATTTTTTAATATCAATTTACTAAATGAGTAATAATGTACCACTTCAATATTTTTATTTATATGTACAATCATAGTGTAATATAAAATTGTAATTTTTAGATAACTAAGTTCTTTCAAAATTAACATTTTGTTACCAGATAAATCATTTAATTTGTATCAATAAATTAAATTACTATTTTTAAAAATTAGTTAATGTTATCAAAACGATTAAAAAATTTATATTTATTAAGTTTTTTAAAAAAAGCAACACAAAATGCTAGTTTTTATTAAATTGTTAAGTTTCTAACCTTTTTCCGTATAAATTATTATGAGATTTTTTTACTGTATTGAAAAAAAAATTATAATTCTATGGCACTCCATCAGTGATTATAATTAATTGTGCTTCATACATAGTTCAAGGATAAGCGATATTATATTCTTAGATATTTTTGTCGATAAAGAATAATAATATTTAAATTTACATGCACAAAAGGTTTTGTAATAAAGCACAGTTGCATCTTCCTGTAAATTCTGCTTGATTTTCTTTTGAAATGATGACTAAATGCTATTAAATCAACTCTTCTAATAATGGTACATTAAAATCATCCTTATATTATGCCATGGAACGTATACGTTCAGATTTATGAATATCTTGAATGTTTGTTATTTATAAAGTACATTAACAATGATTCTTAGTTATGAATATTCCCCAGAGATTGAATTTACTTGCAATATACAGTTTTTTTAATTCATAGTTTTTTTTGTATTGTCTGATATAACGAGTTTGATTATTCAGATAATAGGCAAAGACTGGATCTAAAGGTGCAGATCAATTTAAAAAAAGGATTCTATAAATATGAATAACTATAAATATGAATTTGAACGGAAGACTTTTCACTTTTACGATAGATTTTTTCATTTCTAAGCTGCCTGTGTGTACACATGTTTTTTAACTTAAATTATCATTGTCTTTTAGCCTTAGTCGAAAATTGAACACGAGTGCATTTCGGGTATAGATGATAACGCGCTTGTGTGTGTATGTGTGGATGTAAAAGAAATATGTACAATCACGAAAACTATGAGAGGAACACTTATAAAGAAGTTCAGAGGCTCACCATATTCTCTGTGGCGCCAAAAACATCAATTTGAAGTCTAAGTATTAATTCCGCGTCTGCCATAAATCCTATCGTGTCAATTGCGTCCAATTATGTGTCACGATGTTCGGCGTTACTTCGATTATGAATGTTGTTCAAATGAAACATACGTTTAAGAATAATTTTGGTAGACAAAATTTCTCAGGTGTGAAGTTATTCTCCTCATTTCATTTTATTTTACAAAACAAAATTATTTGAACAGGTGTGTCTGACGATAGTTACTGCCAACATGTTTCTCAACTATGCTGTCCAATACGACGCGTCCCTGCGTCTGGACTATACGCATACATAAGATGTTTTCATTACAAATCTAGGACTTTGCGATTTAATGATAGAGTAGAGCCGCCTTACCATACCTAGCGTTCTAGAGAAGCCAGGTATATAGCATCTTCAATCGAGTTCAAAATAAAATTTCAATTCTTTATGAACACATTATTTAAATTCTCCTACAATTCAAGGTAGGGGTGATCCTACATAGGCTCAACATGCTCCTACAGGCTACACCAATTTTTAAGCTAAGATTCCTTATAATGTATCTAAGATGTCCCCTAGTATTCCGTGAAGACGACCACCTTTGAGTCTCATATGCCTGGAGAAATCTTTGCTTTCAAAAATATTTATATAATGCCAAATGAAGTGTTGAATTGAAATGGTCAACACGCAAGAGCTGTCAATGATGTTACTGAGAGGCGAGTCACTGAAACTCTGACGAAAAATCTGGTAGGTACAAAATTGCCAATTGTTAATCGAAATTTTTCCTTGTTTCAGTAAGCACAATTGTGAGAGATACGAGAAGTTAAGAAATATAATTAAAAGTTTAAAATTTTGAACGAGGTAAAACATTTTGGCAATGCTGTCAGCTTCACTTCTGCCTTTGACAAAGTCATCTTGGAGAGAGTTGATTGACGCCACCTACTGGTTTAAATAGCAATTTATAACTCGAGCTCGAGTGAGGTATGAGGTTACTCGTAATATTGGAACTGGATGATGTTTAATCATCCGTTACCTAGTGGATAATAAATGAAGTGTTTAATGTTGCCGGACACGCGCGAGGTCCGAACGCATAATAAATACGAATCCTTTGTCATTAGTTTATTATTATATAACTATATGACAGTGTTATCATTTCACTATACTTTTTAAGTTACAATTTTCTCTCAAAAACTTTATATTATTTTTGTTGCATTATGAAAAATGAATTTACAATTCTATAATAATGGGCTGCTTTACTTCATTTACAAAAAGAAATAAAATGCTTCTTACTATGTATAAGCCAGGAAATTTTTAATTGACTTAAAACTAATAGTTATGGTGTTTTTTCATAGTATTGTATAACAATAATAATAACAGTACATTAGAAAACGCACAGAATTTGATATATATATATATATATAGAGGGATAATTTTTCCGTAACTCTCTTCGTAAAACAACTGTTGGACTATAAAAATACAGAAGTATTAAATTTTATGTATAAACCCAATTTCTGGACTTACTGATTATATCAATAGATTTTTATTGAATTATCTATTAAATACTCTACCTGAATAGTTTATATTTTTTAAGATAATTGTAAAAGATAATTGTAAAAATTGTTAAGATAATTGAATAAATAGCCAATCACTCATTGTGTAAGATCATTTTTATATTTTTTTTTAATATTTAAAAACAACAAAGTTAAATATATATTACAACAAACTAATTTCATGTATTTAGTACACATATATAAATGTTTAGTTATATATAGATGTATTTTTGAACAAAATAAAAAAAATGTTGTATATTAAATTCTAATAAAAATATAGCTATACATATTTGATCTGTGTTTTAAAAATCATATTTTGTTAATTAATTTATTTATGCTTAAGGAAATATAGAAAATAACGTAGTTATAGATACAAAATTTTTGTTTTAGAATTGATATATGCTCATATGAATTATATTTATTTATTATCTTTCTACTAAAATTATTTATAGATAAATTTTTGCTTATCTGGATTACTATAAAATATTTATAACCATAAAGAGCTTGACAAGAATTTTTTTCAAGAAGAACATATAATTATAATCATCATTCAATTCATTATACACTAATGGATTTTGGCTTACTTTGAATTCAAATTTTCAAAATCTGAAAATTAAAAAAAAAACAGTTGTTTTTCCTGTAAACTTTTAAAACTATTTTGAAATCATTTTCAGTTTATTAAAAATTTTTCTGAATTTCATAATCGAAATGCGTGGTAAAATATACAGGCAGAGGAAAATAGATAATACGGATATATAATTAATTGGATGAATTATACAAGAAAACAGGCAAATGAAAATTGGACAGTTATTTCAAAAGAGATTGTCTGAAATATACTTTCATTAACATTATGTGATAATATTTTTGAGTAACTGGTATATGCATATAATTTTATTCTTGAATAGTTCAATTATGTATTCAAACGTAAAATTAATAGCAATAATTTATATTCTATTAATTTATATTATTCTAATAATTTATATAACTATAATTGTTGATTTATAGAAAAATAACAATTGTAACGTCTTAATACAAATAAAATAAAAATAATAATAAAAATGTACTCGATTTACTTATTAATTAATTATTAATGGTTTTATATCATATTGAACGAAATAAAACGATGTAAACCAATTTCAGATTTTTAATTTAAAAAAAAAATCAGTGATATATTGAAGAAGTATTTTTTCTTGACATATTTTAATTAAAAAGTAGCGAAAGCTTCGAAGTATATCATAATAGTATCATAGTATATTAAGTTTATTACTTTACTTATAATTTTCTAACAATTTTTAACAATAATGATATCAATCATTCAAAAAAATATAATGCAAAATATTTTTAATACTGAAATATAATTTAGATTTAATGAAGGATCAGTCTTAAGATAATGCTTTTAAGAAGAAAGTCTTAGTAAATACAGTCGGGTAATCCATGAAGCTATAATTTCTCCTATTGTAAACTGATACAATTAATAAAACTGATACAATTTATTCTAAGAAACTAGTGACCAACTACATCGACTCGTGAAATGTGCCAATTAAGTTCGGGTGCAAAATTACTAAGATTACTGTGGGTCTGTAAGCAAAAAAATTTTCTTACATATGTATACACATTCTTGCACATAGTTTCCAAGAACTTGTACGTTTCTCATGTTACAAAATACACATGTTTGACTTTATCACTCCATCTTGCTGAAAGAGAAAAAGAGAGAAGACAATGACGAGTAGCGCTGAGTGAAATTTTAGAGGGAAAATTTTTACAACAGAATTCAAAATTTTTACATTTCTGGAGTAATGAAATCCTATCAGAAGATGCGGTCGATTCTTGTGTGTTTATTTATGACTTGTTTGACGGAGAAAGTGACGGTTCAAGGAAAGTTTTTCGCGAAAATACCTTGATATAACACCAGGGCGCGAACACAAGCTACTCAGACAGTCAACCGATTATTTCATCCGCCATGAGGTAAACTAAGAGGCGTTTTAATATGTAATAGCTTCTGCGTAAATGCGAAAGTGTGTCAGTGGACAAGACGGTTATATGGTGCTTGAATTTTTTTCATTCTTTGTTTTTGTTTAATTCAGGAGGGCCCAGTTACAAGCTTGGCAAGTGTATTACGCATGTGTTGTTTTCAAGAAACGCTTTGATTATAGTTGTTCATAACAATGTCGATCTTTGGCATGTATTTACTTGTGCAATATCTAATATTTCGAAAACTAATTCTAGAACATAGCTTTTAATGCCGATATCTTTTATATTCTTTCATTTGTTTATCTATTACATGACTGATTTTCATATATAGCATTCGTGTCAAGGACATTAACTTATTGCACTTTTATATTCTTTTATATCGTACCTTTTCATTACAAACAGCAAAGATCAATCAATGTTTTTCCACCATTTTTTAAAATTATATTTTGAACTTTGGTGTACACATTCAAATTAACCATAAATAAGATTAATTAATAATAAAACAAAAATCCTCATTCAAGGAGCACTGGTAAAATGTGATTATAATTTAAATGCGGTAAATTAACGGAATAGGTTTTTTCTTTGGAAAATTATTACTCAAAAATTACAAATCATAATAGTTTGATTTATTACATTTTTAATGAGAATGAAGGGTAATTTATATAAATCTTGTCAATATTGTTTATGTTTGAAAATAAACGAAGAAATTATATAGAATTATCTTTTGCATTGCAATCAAAAATAGGTTTTAATATATTTAAATATTCGTTGTAAAGCTTGTTGCAAGCTTATACGTAAAGTGACATTTTATAAACTATTCTCAATAATAAAAAAAATTATATATTTTACTTGTATAAATTTATTTATGTTCAAAGCCATTCATGCATTCAAATTTAACATCATAATACATTTCATTACTAGAATTTTATGAATTATGAATTATTTACTGGTTGTATTATAAATAATTATTAATTTTGTAAATAATGTAAATTGCAAAAAAATTAAATTCCATACTATTATTATAATATTTGAATAAAATTACTATATATAAAATCTGACAGTTTTTAATAAAACAGTTTATGACGATTCATTTAAACATAAATCTACTTATTTATTAGAATTTTGATGATAATATTTTAACTTGTAATGCATATATATGACAATTTCTATAGAAAAAAAGGAATTATGTTAATGAACATTCAACACTTTATAAAGATATATATTTAAATTCTAGGCCCAAAATATAGATCCATATCAACACTGCAATATGAAAGTCAATCAACAACCCATGCGGAAGTTTATGTAGTTGTAACAGTGCACTGACACTAGTGCGATTCATATTTATGTTTGTTCGAACATTTAAATAAATGAAATATTGTTGCATCGTGATGAGTTTATCGGATAATGCTTAGAGGGACGAATTGCCGAGAAACTATGTCTTATAAGGTCCGGATACCAAGCAAAGAATACCACAAGGATCTACCACGTGGTCCTACATGAAAAAATCAAATGGATCTATTGAACGCCGTGACAAAGAATGTTACTCAGCTAACCAGCCGCTGCTTCAGGAAGCAGAAAAAGACTCAGCACAAGAATTGAAAGATACCTAGATACTGCAAACTACCTTTCCCCGTGTCCTCAATCGCATACCCGAGCAAACGTAAAATCCCACCGATTATTATTAACCCAACGAAATTAATTAGCAGACTCTGATATCCCTGCAGAATCCGTCGATCAAGATCGTCAGGTCAGGTCCTCTGCGGTCTCTCGAGAAAAGCAGAAGTTAAGTAAGTTGCTCATACTGAACGCATACCGAAAAAAGACTTGGAGAAAAAATTATTTACCACAGAAGGAATCAACAGGTACTGCAGAATCGATTCTATATCATCAGTTATCTACTTAAACCAAATGACATCAGACCTACTGATCTTCATGCTTTATTCAAACTGCGGGTTAGTCGCGGCTAATGGACTTACAGAAAGTCGGTATCGGTTCAGGTTCGGTTACCAGGGCATTTTTTTATTCTAACTTTTGTCCATACTATCTGAAAGCGAAGTACAAGAAAGCTTGAATAAATTACAAAAGAGCAGAGTGTAGGGAGGACGTTTGGTTTAATTCGGACAGTTCGCACTTCTTGGAATGATCTCAATACTGATCAAGAGCCTCTGAGGCCCTACTCTTGTTGAGTACTAGTTGACATCTTACGAAAATATATAGGTCGTGACGCGGCCTCCGTGATTTCGATTTACAATGAGATTTCCTGTACGCATTTATAGTAGCTATCAACAACTTAAATGCACCCAAGATATTGACAAAAATTATGAATCAAGTCCTTACACAAGGCAACAAGCAAAAGGTCGACTGCATTCCTTTTCTTTCTTCAAGCAATATGTCACTATCAACTCATAATTAATTTTTAATTTCACAATAATTTCACATAATTTTTGCGCACGTCGGCAACTTGACCTTGTCGTAAATCGACCCCAACACTCCGGTAACAATAATAATATTTCGCTTAAGCACGTAATTTTTTTAATAAATATATCAGATGGTACAATGATAATGCTGGCGCAAAATGATAATAAGTAACTTAATATTACCTGAAACAATGAGGTCATCGCTGAGCAATAATATTCCGTTTGTTTAAATACTCAAATAACTATAAAAAAACTCATGAGAGTGTATCGTTACTTTTAACACTCAAACGGGAACCTTTATTTTAACGCAAGTATTTTTTTCTTGCTGTAAATAGCAACAAAGTATCAAAACTTAAATGTCGAGTTTATAAATTAACACGATAAACACTCATTTTTAAATTGGATCCATTATTACTAACGGATTTATAAATTAAGAAAAGACGAAGTTATCGATGAGCTCGTGAGAAACAATTTACTGACAGAGATTCAATAGAATTGTCAGTCTTTAGATTTCGAGGAACAATCGGGAACCCCAAGTAGCCCTTGTCGAACTAGATGTGCGTGAAATAATCTAGTGGCGCAAAAGATATAAATAATTGAAATATTTGGAACATGGTGTTTGCTTTTCGATGGGAGGAAGGTTACAGCATTCCTAGACTGCGTCGATGAGCTGAGTAACAAAAATGGCTTCTCTTGATAAAAAGTTTTACACGAGATGCTCACATTATAAAAAAGAGAAACTCTGGCGTGGATAAAAAATTTAATGGATCGTGGTAGTCGAAATATTATTGACAATCATGCTGTTACTTTTTATCCGATTAAAAAGAAAAAGCGTTTGAACATATGATAGAATATGCCAAAATATTCTAGACTGTGTTAGATTATGACGCAACTCGGGGCTTCTAATATTATTATTTACATTCTAGATACAATCACCGTAGAATTACCGCCGCTGAGTTCATTCATAACGTTATATGTTGCTGTTTACCATAAGTTTTAATCTATTCGAGTAATATTTTCAACTACGTAATTCATTTCTTTTAATAAAATAATTAATAATTTGTTAGTTGATCGAGCTTTCTTTTAATACTCACCATGTAGCCATGTATTATTTTCATAATACCGCATGTCATTATAGCATTTTAATCGTTGAAATTTTTATTCAATTTCAACGGTATTACTTCAGAATATATATTATCGGTATTTATGTTATTCCGGTATAAATGTACATATTTTACTTTTTTAATTAATTTCATTGGTACTGCCTTTGCGCATTTCTTTATAAAAGCATAGAATAGGAATAATGTACAATGATTTTTAACAGCTATTTAACTGTAATTGTATGATAAAAAAAATAATTATTTTTTATTCAACTTCTTAAATTTCAAATCATGTTTAAAAGAAAGGTTTTGAAATGTATATAAAGTGCGTTTTGTATTATAATTAAATTATAAATAATCGCTTAAAGTGGTCTTTATAAAACCATTGAATTTTCTAATCAATTTAATCTTGCTTATGTGCAATAATACTTGAATAATGAGTCTAAAAATTAATATGCCTAAAAATTTTGCCTAAAAATATACAAATGTATTTCTAATTAAAATATGTATAATTTTGCGCTTGCATAAAATTGATTGTATGCCTTATGTTTGTAAACATATGGATGAAAACGAAAGGTAGAATGGTACTTCGATATATCATAGATATATTTTAATATTAGTCAAATAGCGAGTAAAAGAATCATTTTTATAAACTTGACTCAGCTGAGAAAACGAAGATGCGTTACGATATGATTCAAATTAATAAACAATTTAAAAAAGCACTAAAATTATTACGCTTACTCTATTATTAAAGAAATTATAATTTTAACAATATAAATGTAATTTTACTTCTAATTATTACGTAACGTGACAAATTTAAAAATAATCATTGCAATATATATACTTTGTATAGATTAAATAAAATATACAGGGTTACGATAAAATTTGTTTAAATTGTTTTTATCCGAAGTACTCTAGATATCTTAAATTTAATTTCTTTTTATCAAACAATATTGTGATTAATACAGAATTTTTAATATTACTTAACTGTCATTCATTTTAAAGATGTATGTAAAATTTTTCATAAATATATTTTATAGATAAATATAAAATCATTTTTTTTATTGTGGACAAAATTTTTTAAAATCAGTTCGAAAGAGGAATAACAGTTTAATTTAAATTAACATTCATAATTAGAAGAAATAAAAAATATTAATCATTATGAAAAAATAAATTAAATGCATGAGTTCAATTTTTCATATAATTCCTCCCACATAAAAATTAAATCATCAGTCAATCAATTGTCTAAATAGAATTTAATTTTATGAAATGAATGAAATTCAGCCTTAAAAAACCAATTGTCTGTTTTTCGTATTTGTTTTTTATGGTAATCCCTTTTTTCTCTATTTTCATTCTATCTTTCTCTCTCTTTCTCTTTAACACTATCTTTTTAGAGATTGATTTTAAGAATGAGTGTACATAAATGCATTTCCTAGAAATATTTTAATTTTTTTTTATTTTGTCAGATTTGAAGACTTTTATACACGCACAAAATTAATATTTAAATTCTAAACAGTATTTCCTTGATTAATTAAAATTCTTTCATTCATTGTTTTAATTTTTTAACTTTTTGACGTGCATCGTATAATATATCAAAGGTATAAGGATTTTTGCAATAAATGTATAAACTGAAACATTCATAAATGAAAAATAAAGCTTGCAATACAAAATAAAAGGCTCTGAATAAAAGGCTATATAACGCTTAAAAATCACATTTAAAATTCTTGTAAATATTTAAGAAACCGGTTTTTATATCTTTTAAATTAAGATTTTTTTTATAAACATCAGATTTACCACTTACATTAAGTAAAAATATGCGACTTGTCAGCAGTTATTTGATAATATACGAAAATTATTATTCCATGCAATTCTTGGATACTTGTTTAACATTGCCATCATTCATGAATTTCATTTAATTGAGAACTTGCTTGGAAGGATGTATCATAGATTTGTTATAAGCGGGAAAAATGTTCCCCATAACAACTTAATACAAATAAAAATAAGATACATATATATATATATATATATCGTTTAAGTTTATTTTTTAAATAAAGCACAAGAAATACGAGTTTAAAAATTTATTTTTATATATGATGACTATAAAAAAGATATTAAAAGCTAAAACACAGGATGAACGAAAAATAACAGAGCCTCTACTAATGATTTTTTTATTTTACCATTGATAAAATGTAATGAAATAATTATGTGCTGGTAATTACACATTATAGCAAATAATTAGATAATATTAACTCTGAATATGTATGTCAATGAAATTGAATATAAACTTTTGTAGTTGTTTTAGTTTAATTATTTCATCAACTAGAGTATATTTTTCTTTGTCCCCGTTCTTTTTTCGTTTGTTTACTTATTATGTAATAATCATAATTAATAAATAAATTTTGATTACATTTTCGAAATTTTTCGTCTCGTTAAATATTTGATTATAAGTGGATTGCATGATTCTAAGTTTATAACATTGTAATGCTGTTTATAGAATGGAAAAGAAAATGTTTAAACTTCATAAGTAACAAACGTAAGATAAAGATTCTTATAGAGAATTTGTAAAATGAAAACTAGTGAAACTGTTAAGTAAATGAGTGATTTTGTAAATTCCGATCAGTTCTCGGCATCTATCGAGGACAATAAGTTCATCTCTTTTTCTAATGTAACTGTTATAATAATAAGCCATTTCCGTACCTGAACTACTTACAACGAGAGCGACTCGGTGTGTGGAGCTGAGCAAAAGCGCGACGCCTGAATCGAAGCACAGCTCGACGCGGTCAGTCGAGGGCGTCCAGTACGCGAGGTTCAATTATAAATTGGTGAGTCACGATTAGTCGAGGGCCATTGTCTCATCGAACCCGGTGAATTAGAATCGTTCGGGACGAAACCAGAGGATAAGAAGAAGCCACCAAGTGGAATCAAGTGGTATCGCGAACTTTCACCTGAGACGGTGTCGTCGTCGTCACTCGGTAAGTGGCTTCGTCCTAAGGGTCCGGACTCCCACGGTCGCTCGTTTCGGCGGCTGGGAAGGAGGGGGGGGGGTGAGGTGGCGGGTCGGGGAGGAGCGGGAGGATCGATGCCCTGTTCGAGATTCCGTCCGAGTGGACTTTGCCGGGGCTTCGCTTCCTGGGCGACGCTACCAGGCCCCCGATCCACGAGCTTCATCTCTCATTGGCCCGGTCACGGTTCTGCAACGCTGACACCTGTCAATCAGACCATGAGATTCTCTTGAAATCGGAGGCGCAGCGTTACATTAGGCTGCGACGTTCGCTGCTAGTCGTTGAGGACTGCGTTCCGTGGTAATGGACTATTATTTATGTTGTCTTCGGCACGAAATTAGAGGTTGGAAATTGCCTTCCGTGTTCAATGTAATTGTACGCTCGTGATTACAAAGGAATGCGAGGCTCGGTTTCTTATTACGTTTGCATTGTGCTAATTGTTCACTGGTCTTCAATGAAGTAAAGTACACGAGTTCGATGAAGTTAATCTGTGCATAGGATTATTGAAACTGCAATGACTCTGATTGTTCCTAAGCGTGGCATTGCGCGACTGATTCGTCATTAATAACTATGAAATATATGCATCTGCTTATTAAATAAAGAAAGAAAGAACTAAGGAAATGGAGAATGAAAACTTATCGTTTTTTGAACACTGAATTATATATTTAAAATTAAGAAATGTTTGATTTAATTTTCAACAACACGATAATACTTTCCAACGTCTTATAAAATTCCCTTGACCGAAAATAAAATGCTCTTGTTATTAGTTCATATTTTACCGCGTTGTGTACTTGTTTATTAACACGTGTTTTTTTCCTTTTGGTAATTGGCATATGGCATGAGGGGACAGGTTATAGGAAACCGTTACGAGTAACTACAACTTCGATTTGTATCAATCAATTTTTGCGATGATACAGTTAATTAATTTTTCAGAACAGAAAATTTTACTACATTTTTGTAACGATTACTCTTAGTTCACGGATTTTTGCTGCGATATTATTCAATAACAAATCTAGTCATGAAAATTTAATGACGTATAATTTTTAAACTAGAGCATTGAGTAAAATTTAAAAAAATGCCTTGCTTACGACATGTAATTGAATGCTACTTTGTTGTATGATTAACTTATCAACTGGAAATGTACAGTAATATAAAAGTTGTTGTCATTTTTTACTTACAAATCAGTATATTTTGTAATTTTATATAAATGTAAAATAAAAATTTAAAAAATGAAAAAATGAAAAAAAAATTCAATTAAATTTATTTTTATCATTAAACGGTTCACACTTTTGAAAGATAAGACGGTGTCAAGTAACAAATTGCAAGAAATATAAGAAAAAAGGGGCTTAATTTGTTTTACTGTATACAGCAAATATACTTATTAAGTGGGTAAATCATAGACATACGTATGACAAGTTAATCTTATCATGTGTAACGTACAGAAACAATTTCAAAGCTAATGATCTCGAAGAAAATTTGTATACTTCTGAAGCGTGAAAACTTATAAAGTAAATACATAACATTACGCGAGAGTATTTCGATGTATTCCGGGAAAAATAGCTCACGCGAACTTAAAGTCTATCCAATAAAATGCTGGAGTTAACCAGCGAAACTCTCGAATAGCCTAAATATCAAGTGCGAAGAGTCAAAGGTGCAGGTTATAAGAGGGCCGAGGACATGGCAGGCTTAGTTCGCCACTCCGAGAATCACTCGATCGTCCACTGCAGGTCGCCAGCAAAGCCCTCGATTACCGGCAGCGATCAGAGTCAGGCGACTCTTGTGCAAAAGGCTAAGAGGTCGCGCGAAGGTTACAGCGGAGAGGCTTGGTCCAGCTAGATAGACGTACCGGTAATGGGGAAAACCGGGAAGCGCTCAACCAGCAGGAGGAGTAAAAGGATGTCAGCTCCGGGAGCGGCCTCGGCCTCCGTCCTCGAGCCCCGCGTCCACGGCTCCTCCACGGCAGCCTCTGGTCCTCCAAGCCCTTAAGGGTCCCCAGCATCCAGCGGGTCGGGCTTGGAGCTCGCGTCGGCGCGACGGGGGGAAGCCGCGCGTCGGCGCGCGATTCCGGCGATTCGCTCTCCGACTATCCTCGAGCTCGCGCACACACGCGCACTTGCGGCGCTCGATTGCGGCGCACTGTCGGAGGCTCGCGCGCACACTGCGCGACTTTCCCCTCGCGCCACTTCTCGATAGGCCGTTGCTCCGTAGCCGCTCGAGCGCCGCTTCCACCGGCCAGGTTGACGAGCCGCCGCTGCTGCTCCCCCGGCATTCCCGGCCGCCGATCCGGACGGGCATTCCCGCGCCTAATTGGCCTGCCCGGCACCGATTGCCCTCCTACTTCGTACCGAGTCGTAAAGGCGGATTCTGCGCTCGGCGACTGGACTCGGCCGCTCCTCTGCGCGGGCCGCGACTTGGCGACCCCGGCACCCAGGCGCTGCTGTGTCCTTCGCTCACCGGAGGCCCGCACCGCGAGCTCTTGTACGGACTTTTGCCGGCAACTCCTTCCACCTACGAGTTGGAACCCTTCTCTCTCTCTCTCTCTCTCTCTCTCTCGCTACACCTCCCTCCCTCCCTCCCTCCCTCTCGACTGAATTTGACATTCTCGGGGACCTTCCGTCGTCTGGTGAGTCTGACAAAGGAACTCGATATACGACATCCGCACTCGAGCATCAACATTTGCTGCTACCTCCTATCTCCGGATCCAACGATGCATTACTGTTTCTTTCCATTGTTTTCATACTTAATCATGGTTGCCATGTCGATGATCATCTTCGTACGTGCAAAGTTAACGGAATCGGATTTTCATCGTGAATATCATGTTAACGGCAGAGATGACTTTTTCCACTAATTCTTCAGTTCAGTTGGAATTCGCATTTTTGCTTTATTTCGTTTGCTAGTGCATTAAAAAAAATAACTTCAAACGAAAATAATTAGTTTCGTTAAAAAATTCGTCTAACCTTATATTTCTATGTAAAGTCTTATTCGCATACAGTAATTAATTTTACTATGCAATTTTTCGAAACTTTGTATAAATGTAATGTAATGCTATAGGTTATAAAATAATCGAAAACTTGTTTGTTAATAAAATTTGTTTCCTATCGTAGGCTATAATATTACTTTCTTATGTGTAATGATAAAACCGATACGAGTTTTTATTGAAGTAAGCGTGATGGTAACTCGAGAATGAACACTTACAAAGCCTTGCATGTATATTGGTTCATTAACAGTTATATTCGAGATTATATGAATGATACTCATCAGCATAATCAATTTAGGAAATTTTGTGAAATTTATATTAACTTTTATCTGTAATAAAACATTAAATCCCGCTTATTGAAGAAGTATAAAGTAATTCAATAATTAAAAGAGAAATTATATATAGAGTAAAATGAAATGTTTATCTAAACTAAAACATTCGTACATAGAGTTATTGTTAATTGTTATTAATGCAAATATACCTGTGTTTTTTAAAATTTAATAATTTATTTTGTTAATATTTGCAACCATTTTAAATTACAGCATTGTAAAATCAATCTGTTCATACCTGGCGTCGATGTCACCAGGTTCTGCATTAAAAAAAGTTTGCATAAAAATACAATTAGAAATACCAGTAGACAATGTATATAGAAATATGGAATAAATTACATACATTTGATTTAATTTTCAAATTATTCTATGCCTTTATTTGTAGCGTGCTAAATATTATGACTACTGTATAATATATATGGGTTTCTAAAAATTATGATAGTATTAAAATCTTTTCAACGTGCGTTTTTTATTTAATTTTGAAAAAGAATTTAGAGTTACCTGTAATCGGTAAAAATGTGCTTGTTAATGGTTCAAGATATACGCTATAAGATATCATTCTTTTCTACCTAATTTTACAAACGTTTTCAATGTTCATTCAATGAAGAATATTTATTATATATTTTTCTAAACTTCATTTATTCTCCGTCGGACATTCATTTGTTTAGCATTGATTAAACTTAAATTAAGCAATACTTTTAAAACCAGAGACAAAAAATCAAGCTAGTGCTACTAACGATAGCTTATCATTGAACTGATTAATGCAAAAAGCGCTTTCTTAATCTATCATTTCCATTCGAACATTTATATACTTTTTGTGCAAAGGCTTTAAAGTGTTGTCGCTGACATCATTTGGTATTTGCTGTCGGCAATAGGATCGTATAAACGTGCCGAGTATTCGTACACACGCTGTATACGAACGCGCGCGAGTGAAAACTGCGTACACTCGTAATGTAATGCATTACTTTGGTGCGCTGGACCAGAAATTTTCGATCACGATGTCGCTGTCATCGGTGAAGTCAGGTGAACAAGTGACTTTCCGAAGGACACGCGCGGAGACCTGCGATGTCCGCTACTTTTTACTTTCGTTCGGGTAACGTAAGGTTTTGCAGGAGCAACCGGGTTTCTATTCGCACATTCCTATCTTTCCACCTGCCCTTGAACGCTTCATCTTTGGCGTTGTTGAGATTTTAATCTTGAGTATACTTGTAGCACTTTTTGCATCAATGCAACTTGACTTTTACTTTTGTTTTAGTTCTTTTGGATGTGGATAGTATCGGCATGTGCACATTATTAAGTAAATTTCGAGTTGCAAGAATTGAATTGTATTTTCATTCGATTAAAGAAAGAAAATTAATTACTGAAAAACATAACTATAATCCTATTTTAATGCCACGTCAATTCTATAATTTTTTCTACTTTTCATAGATATATACATATACATTAAGTTTCACGTGTATAGAGTAATTTTTATTTTAACCTACATCCAATAAAATGATTCATTTACATCTAGTTTTTTAGTATATACATTGTACTGAACATTATATTCAAATGCTGATACAAAAAATGATTCTTAAAAGACAATGTATAGCTCAATACCAAAAATTAACATTTCGTGCACTTTTATCACTCGATATGTACTTTTGTATTTGAGATTAAATTAGCTATTTATGCGATAATTCAAATTATACATTATGTAAAATCTGTGAGACTTAATTGTATTTTCATTTATTTAAATTTTACTTACACTTTTTTAAGTATAAAATATATTTTCTATGTAAAATTTAATACATTTATATATACTCACATTCGTAGAAAACTCTTTCAATATTTCATATAAATATTGATTATCCATTTGCGTAATATCTTAACATTATAAGATAAGAATACATAATGATAAACGTTATCGATTTCTTCTTCTTTTTAAAAAAATTTTAATCCATTTATGAGTTACTGATCTATCACTAATAAATATTGAAAGATAGACCTTAAATAGATAATAGTAAGAAGATATTCATATTATTATTTGCGTTTTTGACAATTATAAAAAGAAAAACTAAATTAAAAACAGATGCAATAATTAGATTAGATTAAAACAGTGTATAGATATTTGTAAATTACAAAAAAAGCATCTTTTACAAATTACCCCCATTGTTTTTTAAATCCATTGTGTTACAAAATGTTTTATACTATATTTTCAAAAATATTTGAACACAATTATGTGTGCATTCTTCGACAGATGATAATATTGTGTATGAAAGAATTAATTTTTTTCATTATGAATGGTAGACGATATATGATTGACCTTTTCATGATAAAAATGTTTAAATGTGTATAAGATGAAGTATACATATAAGATTGATGGAATTTATTTAGTTACGAGTAATTGGAATTTTCTATAACATTAATTAAAGATTATAATTTTTTTTATAATAATAATTATAATGCTATAGCACCAACTAAGATTATATTATATATATTGAACGATAATACATTTAACGAATGATAATTAAAAAGTTTTTTTTTAATATTAATCAAATCAGTATCAAAAAAGCTAATAAAAAAATATTATAGAATAATAACTGACTCTTCACGCGAACAATAATAAATTTAGTTATAACTGTTTTGGCCATTACAATATTAAATTATAAAATAAGTAAATTTAAAATACTAATTTAAATTAAAATTGTTATCATCGAGGGTATTTTCTTTGATAATTTTCTTACGTTTAATGAAAGATCATGTTATTATTATACTTTTAGTAAATTTCAAAACATCAAAATAAAATATCAAATCTCAATCACACATTATTGATAATTATACTATACGTCATATCTGTATATATATATATATATACTCTGTATATAAAATAGAAAAAATGACATTTTTTCTATTTTGTCAGGTTTACTATTATGTAAATGATCAATTGATTCTGTGTTAAAAGCGTTTTTTATATTCTTGTATACATCATATAAAAGTCGGTAACAACAAGTAGACTAATGATCAATAAAAACCATTGTAATAACAAAAAACATTATAATAATACAAACAGATTAGGCATTTTAAAAAATCTAACAGAAGCATCAGTAAATTATAGCTGTAAAGATCAATTTGATTAAATTTGTACTGATAAGTAATACTGCAAATTTTTATATTAAATTCTTAAATAATATATTTTAAAAATTCTCCCTTTTTCTATATTTATACAGTAGTAAAAAAATTTTCATTAATACTATATTATATGTTAGACAAGTAGTTCATTATTATATTTCAGACTATTTCAGAGCATGAATGTCATTAATTAATTCGGGTAATAATTACAAATAATTAATATTTGATAATTTACATGATATAACATTAATATGTTATGTCATGTAATAATAATTCTATTGATGTATCAGATATAATTAATATATCAGTGGCTCTTAATGTAAAAGTATTATCAGTGACATGAAAAATTATTGCTTTTTATAAATTAATGTTTTACGTAAATCTTTGATAAATATAGTGGTAAAAACAATCCAGCTTTAAAATATTATGCAAAAGAAATTCATTTTCGAGACAGGACATTCAAAAATTACACTAAGGGTTATGAAGATTTTAAAGAAAAATTATGAAAGAATTATGGACAGTGGTTAGGTATTACGTTTACCATTCGTAACTCTTCAAGTAAGAGCCATAATCATGTCAACTGGTTTTTAGCATGGTGCTGTAGACATAACCCATTCATAATTTAATATTTCTTCTCAATACTTGAGTTAGTTGAGCTCACATTCATATTATATACTAATAGATTTTTTTATTTTTTATCCATTTTAACAGTCTGACAAAATCTATTAATAAAATTAAGTGTTTCTTAAGTAATAAATTCAATAGATACATTTGAAACAAAACAGAAAAATCAATGACGTTTTTCAGATAAATATCAGTGAATCGATAAAGAAATAGTATAATTTTTAATTCTAACATATAGTATTCAAACTGAACTATCATAATTAAAATTTTTTTTCTTATTTATGACTATTATGTAATAAAAATTGATTTATTTAATATTCAGTAAAATAAAGAAAAAACTCTTTTAATTTAAAAATATAATATTAATATCATAACAATTATTATAATACAATAAGATCAATAAACAATTTTTTTTAAAAAGTTAATGAATTTTTTTTAATACAACGTGATTTATTTAATTTTAAGAATCAATGAAGTTATTATCCTTTATTTCATCTTTAAAGCAAATATAAAGGAAAAAGGAAAATTATATATCTATTAAGTAGTTCATCATAAACTATAAGATACATTATCATATTAATAAGGCAGAATAATTTAAGATAAAGTTAAAAAAATTTTATTTTTTTGTATAAAATAGTAAAATTTTTAAATTTATACATGCTTATAAAAATTTAAATATTTCATTATTTACACAATTATAGATTTTTAATATTTATTTAAATCATAAGAAATGTAGAACACATAAAACATTTTGTAATTAAAGTAAATTCAAAATGTAAATTTAAATTTTGGTAAAACATGTGTTATCATCTAGGAAAATATAAAGTAGATCTTAACATAAATTTGTTTAAAAAAATGATTTCTATGGAAATGCGATTTAATATTATCTAATTGAAGACAATTTCTTTTTTATTTAATGAGCAATTTCTAATAGTATTTGCAAATACTTGATATTAGAATTTATTAGCTACGACTTGTGAAATTCTATTCCTACGTTTAAGCAACGCATTATTTGTTTCCCTTTTTTGCCTACACACGAAGTTCACTAGCGTGGGGCGGAAATAGCAAATTATATTCGTTCGCGAAATACAAATAGGAAAAGAGAAATAAAAAGCCAAAAGATTTTAAGTTAAATATATGGATTTTGATCTGTCTAAGGTACAATTGAAACAATATAATGGTGTCAATATAATAAACTTAAATATAATATAATTAATATAATTGAATTTACGTTATACTTAGCATGTAGCTCAATTTTACAAGTATGCGCAGTCTCTCTACAAAAGGATTGACAATAGCTTAATCGCAAGATTTAAATTGAAAATTATAATGGTAAATTGTAAGTTCTTAAAACGGATTGGCTACTTCATTACTCAAACCTGGAACATATGAATATGGGTCCCAGTAAAATGCAAAGGGCACGAGAATCTTTCGCTTTTATATGATTCTACAAGATCCTTATTTTCTGTCTAAGGATGTTGGCACGCATCTTACCGGGAATGCATGTCTTTGATTTCGTACCTTATCAATCGATATGTTTATGTTTCTCGCAGGATCTTTTATTTTCTAATACAATTTGAAAGGATGGACAATCATTCCACCGGGCATAATTTTACCGTGTAATTAATTAATTCTACATGGTTACCTATTTAAATGAAATGTCCGATTAAATTGTGTATATGTGCACATATTGGTACATATAAATAGCTTACATATTTCGACGAAAAATAAATCTAACACGCGACATAAAACTCTTATCCGTTATCATAAATTATATTAAGCATTAAAAATCAAATTATATTAAAGGGGAAAATGGATCATTCTTGGATGTCATTGTTTTCAATTGATCGGGACTGATCCATTTGGTCCTTATCTCTTGAAGCGTGGTAGACCCCGCCGTCAATAAATGGTGCTCTGCAAATAATTTGTACAGGCTTAGGGACTTACACGCGTATTTTCTTTGTTTGTACGAAAATAATGGGTGCAGCTTCCATTCTTAACGAGGGCGAAGATACTTACTGGTAATAAATATTTTAGAAGTAGCTAGTTCTTTGCTGATGCGTTACGCATAATAGCCTCGTTTTTTCGACCTCGAATATTCATATAGAAGGTTTTATTGCTTTTGTGTCTTCTGACATTTTCTCATCCTCTTTTTTTTGATTTATTAAAGGGTAAATATACGTATACCACAGTCTGATAAATCTAAATAATAATAAAACACAGATTTTGACGTTACGTTTCGTTACGTAACACTATTAATCAATTCTATTTAGCAATTATATTAAACCAACAATTATATAATTAAACTAATCTCTTTGAGTCAATGTATATAATATAGGAAAAAATATGCAAAAAAAAATCCATAATTAAAATATACGGGCATACAAAAAAGTTTCAAAACATACTTGCATATGTTATTATATTTTAAATTGTATTACGTGCATAAAATTACAATAATGCATGAAGAAAAAAAGCTGTTACTACATTTGAAATATTTGTACTCTATATTTTTAAGAATTATTAAGATGTAAAATCAATATTATTATCATATTAAATTAAAAAAGGCTTAAATTTGTTTAATGTTGTAATCTTTGTCATGGCCTTAAAAAAAGAAAAGTTTATAAAAATCTTTGGGACAAGAATTCATTGTGAATGTAAATCATAGAATTAGTGAAAAAATTAAAACTTCGCTTTTAATATAACTAGTTTATAATTAATAGAATAAATTCAACTGTTTATATGATTAGATAATAATTAATATATACTAAAAAACATTTGACAAGTTATTATAATCTAGATATTTGTATTAATATACAACTAATGCACCGTATACAACGTGATTTTAAATAAATGACAACACTTATATGAAAACACAAGAAATTTAAAAAGTAAAATATTTCCTTGAAAATAAAGCATTCTTTTATAAATTTTCTATCAATAAACTAGTTTATAATAG
This sequence comes from Kradibia gibbosae, assembly GCA_018907135.1. Classification (NCBI taxonomy): domain Eukaryota; kingdom Metazoa; phylum Arthropoda; class Insecta; order Hymenoptera; family Agaonidae; genus Kradibia; species Kradibia gibbosae. The sequence continues at coordinate 6,519,537 of JACCHX010000004.1, forward strand.
GTGTATCGCTCAAAATTAGGTGGTGATTATGCATGATTAGTGTACAGGAAGTAGCAGGAGTACTATCGGCAAGTCGTTATACATTATAATTGTATATTACAAATATCTCTCAGAAGCTGCTGGAAAGATAATGGTTAATATATACAGGAGAATCTTTGGAATACAAAGTGGATCTGCAAAAAATTTACTTGGCGAGTCCAGTAAAAGCAAGAGAAGATAAAACGCGCCCGCCACCATCTAATATTTCTATCCAGTTATTATTCCTTACCTGCACAAGATTACACCACAATAATTACATTAATCTAAAATACTATTTTATTATCGTCTCTTCTATTTTCGAAGGTTGCAATTATTAGATGGTTATGAATAGTTAATTCGCATTGTAGAATTTAAAATGTAATTGTTTTTTCTGGTATGACCATCATAATTTTAAGTTACAATCAGTAATTTGCTCTACATTTATTATACTACTTTAAGTCAACAATAATGTATTTCTGCTCTATGCCCCTAATTATATACAAAATTTAACATTCAATATTGAATTGCGTATATTTGACTCAAAACTTTAAAATAGTAAAGGATTAAAACATTCGTAAATATATCACGAATTCTAGGTGAAAATACTCACAAGAATACATTCTATCAGAAGTTGTAAGTATACCTTTGATAAGAAGGAACAGAATAAGTAAGCTTGATCATTTGACAAAATCAGGTTTCAGTTTTAAAAATAAAGAGAATTATTCGAAGTAGAACAATTGATAGAATTTATTGGTGTAACAAAGTGTGAATGTATCAAAGATAAGTTAATGATTTAGCAACGATTCGTCGTCAATAGTACTCAAACGTAATGCAATAAATCTGGTTGTCCTGATCGACTTTAAAAAATACAGTGCATAAATATGAAGAAAGGCATATAGATTAAAAGAATTTAGTCGATAATATCTTTGAAAATTTTCAAAAATGATAGAGTAACTAAAAGAAATATGAATTTAAATAATTGAAGTAATTTATCTGTCTTATATTTGTTTTATATATGCATTATCCAGCACAATATATTAAAGAATAATTTTTATTTAACTATTACTATGAACGAATAATTTATATTATGATATAAATTAACTGATCTAAATATAAAATTCTTATTAAAGCCTTATTAATTTATTCTGTATTGTAAAATCTTCAATGTAAATCTCACATTAAATACTGCAAAATTAATAAGATCGTTTAATTGTGTTGTCATCATAATACAAATAAGAATTTTATTGCAATTTTTCATTTATGTTTTAATATATCTATGTAGCAATCCTTATTGAGCAAGTTTAAAGGTACATTGTAAGATGGCGCCATACTTCGTATACGATGCAAAGCGTAAAATATTTGATCTGCAACAAAATATGTAAATTATAAATATAAATATTAACTTTATAATTATAAGATAGTTTATGACTGCATTTTAAATAAATAAAGTATATATAATCTGTTGGAAAAACATACACGTTATAGTAATTAGTACTAATCATTATAATTATTCGTTTATAGCCTCTTATTTTGTAAATTAATTTAGAATACATAGTATATGTATGATTTTCCGGTTTTTATTATTTTACGGCCGCCTGATTTACGTACCTTATATTAATTTAAAAATTGTGTAACCTTAAAAATTAAAAATTTATTTATTTAAAAAATAAAAATTTCTTATAAAACGACAGTACGAAGGAATAAAAAATGGTTAGGCTTTACAAAATAAGGAAGTAATGTTTTAATTAAATGTATATTAATTTTAGGTTTTATGTATTTTTTTATAGTCTGCTTAATATCAGTAATTTTTGATGATATTAAAGCATTTACATATCATTAAGATTAATATTATAATTTTAATAATAAAAAAGATTATTACGTGTTCAAATATTAAATAAATTTAATTAAGACTTTTTTTATATTTAAAGTAATAAACTTCAAATTTTTGTTCATTTAACTCTCATGTATAAATTAATAGTTATTGCCGAAGTCTGTAATCTATGATAATCATAGCTACTTAGCGTAAAGTATTTTTTCTTCTATAATTGGTGTATGCAAATGTGATAATAGGTAACAGGTTTAAACAGCGATTCTAATTATACAATGAGGAATGATAAGTTTAAGAATTTCTCGCCAATGCAATATTTGTTTTAAATTTTTTTGGTGTGAAGCTAAGTAATTTAGGTCAAGGTGTCTGCATTAGTTAAAATTGTACTCTAGGTAATTGATTATAATATTTTGATGGTCATAATTATCTCGCATAAATTGGCCTCTGTTCTTAGAAGAATATTCACTGGTTATGTTTATTGATGTAATCCCAGTTAAACACAACTGATATAATCTGTAAACTTTTACATTATAAAATATTTTACATATGTGCATATGGCTTCTTTGAAGTATATTTAGAGTTAGAATAAAGTAAAAACACTTCAATCTTTAATGCAGTATATACTCGATTGGTTATAAATAATTGGGTTAATACAATTTATTTATATATCATCTATTGTAGTTTTAAATAAAAATAAATTACATACATATATATGTATATGCTTCTGTAAAACATTTTCTGGCTGGGTATTAATAAAATGCTTATGAAATATTTTGTATTTATTGTTTATTTTATTATCTTGTTTACTTTTAAAAATTGGTAATAAATTAATTTCTTTATTTTAAAACTATAATAGAAGTGCTATAAACACCATAAAAATAGCACATTGTAATTATCTACGTATTCCATGAGCGTATATGGAAAGTGAAAGGAAAACAAAGAAACAGTTATTTTTTAAAAAAATTTTTTATCGTTTGTATAAAAAAATTACATCTACAATTAGCCAATTACTGATAAAATAAATATGTTTATTTTTTTTTTAAATATTATGATATTTTTAATTTTATTTATCTACATTGTTTGAATCAATATAAATGTAATCATTTGGTGTTACTGATTTTTGTATTACCTATTTGTAAAAAAATTTATTATGGCTAGCTAGTGAACGACGATAACCTCCGTCAATGTTTTCTGCATATTAAAAAATGTCTTTGGCATACTTGGATCACACTGTATGTCCAAGTTATTTATTAATATATAAAATATTCTCTTTAAGATTAAAGAAACTATTTTACAATGGAATTCTGAATAAATTTATTTATACATTAACAAAAAGTAATAGTTATACAATTATAAGTCCTAATAATATTTCGAAATTGATAGAATTACAAATCATGAGAGTTATTCATTTAATCAAACAGTAGAATTAAAAAAAAAATTTTGTTCGCAAGAATAAATACCAATAAATAATATATTATATCTATACTGGATAAAGGATTTTGAAATTCTGAAGAAGAATTAGATCCTTTAGATCTAAAACTGAAACGTGTATATCTTTCGTAAAAAATGTTCAGAATTAACAAAAGAGTTAAAAATCTGGTGCATAATAATAACAAAAATAACAAAAATATATTATGAGAGAAAAAGTCATTCATCATAAGTTTGTAATAGTTAATTATGAATCATATCTATCAGTAACTAGTAATAAATGTTTTTTTATTAACAAGTGATACCAGATATCAAGCAAATTATATAATTCTTGCAATTATGAAAAAAATCCATTTACATTCTTTATTTAAATTACTGGTTTCATTTTTCATATAAGGTATATTCTGATTTTTATTTCAGCTTGAAAATACGCTTAAAGAAAAACATAGGTTAATTAAATATATAAATAAATATATACAATATAAAGATAAAAATACAATAATGGTTAATGAATTTAAAATAAAAATTGTCTGTTAAAACGATAAATATAAACTATTTATTAACGTATAAATACGATCATGAATTTTCAGGTGCTAATCTATTCAAATTATATAAAAAAATCAAAATTTTAATTTTAATTGATAAAATATTAGTCTTAAAACATTTGTTTCTTATGAAACATGTACAAAGTTGAATTAATATACGTACTGTACTTATTATAAATATAAAAATTACTTGATGTTTAGGTATTTCAAACAAGTTTTTTTTTAATTATGGTCGCATCAAAATATAAGCTATGTTAATTTACCTTACATCATTAGTATCTATCAATAAATTGAAAAAAAAAATTTAAATGAGAAATGTTTCTAGCATTTATATTTATTTTAGATTGCCATAATTTTTTATTAGTACTATATAATGCAGTATTTTTTTTTGTTCACGAACCAATGCTTTTAACTTTGACTAATGTTTATGGAATTAAAAAAATGAACGACTTCATGTCTTGAAGGAGTATGCAAATGATTTTGGGAATGAAGCATTATAGTATTAATAATTGTAATTATAAAATACTTTAACTATTTATAAAGAATTTCTTAGATAGAATTAATAAATTAATAATTTTTAGACTCGTTAATTTAATTATATTTTTATTAATCCAAAATGTTTTTGTTTACACATTTATAAACTTACTACTCATTATAAATTAGGTAATTTAGAACAATTTATAAATTGTTTACCTTCTTCTCTCTATCTCTGTCTCTCTCTTTCTCTATCTCTCTATCATTCTCTCTGTCAGTGTATTTAATGTAAAGAAATAAATTTATACATGGAAACGATTTCATAGTACAGTACAATTTTTTAATTTATGAATGGAATGAACACATGTCAAATATTTTATACTGCTTACTTCAAATGAGTAGATAGTTAAGAGTTAGATTATAGATTGACAGCAATAATTATACTGAAAATTAAGGTTAGCCATAAAGAAGATTTTAGTGGAATCATCATTTTTTATAAATCTATAAAAAAACACATAATAATACATCCCTACATCAAAAATTGATTTTATACCATTATTAATAGCTGGATATAACAAATGAAGGTTATGAGTGACTCAGATAACAAACTATAATTATTATTCTTTTTTTTATTAAAAGCGTTGTAGTTGTTACGTTATGTTTAAATTTTTTTATAGAAAAATTATTTTTTAGTTAGAACAAATTTGTTATAATATAAATGAATGATATGTAAATCAAGCTAAAAAGTATATAATAATATTAACACCAAAACTATCAATCACATAATTGATTTATTTTTATATGAAAATCTATTTTGTATATTGTACGAATTTATATTTCTTTATTCTTTTGCAGTAGAACTTAAGTAGCTTAATTATTTGAATTGCAGTATTCAGACCTTCTTTATTACATGCACGATGGTAACTGAAAAACCTTATATCAAAAAAAGTTGTTATTAAATTATTTTCATTTGAAGATGGTATATTTTCTTATCAATCGATTATATACTAATATCATCAATACTTATATAGTAGTTTTAAAATTAATAATTAGTAATTATTAGTAACAACATTAAAAAATAAATTACTTATCATCGTAAAGATTTTAATCCATAACTTTGTGATTAATGTAAAAGTAATTATTATCTATTATTATTTAACAATATATATTTATTAGTTAATGATTAATATTGTAAGTATAATTATTTAATATAATTGAATAGTAGTCAATAAAAGAACTGATTTCAGGGCCTAACGTTTTTATGTTATTTTTATTAAACTTTATACCAATGATTTTAATTGAAAATGAACATTTGGGAAACTAACATTTTCTTATTAATCAGTTAAAAAAATCGATAAAAAATTATTATATTAGAGGAATTGTATTATAATATCGTGTTACTAAAAACCAATGAAATTTATTGAATAGTTGCTTTTTCGTAGCAAAGACCAATGGTAAAAATTAATTTATGCATTTTTAGCTCGGTGGATAAAATTTTTTAAATAAAATAATTCAATATATCCAAATAACTGTTTATTAATAGCTAAAATATTTACTTTCAATAAAAAAGGTTAATAGTAAAAAGGCAAACAAAGAAAATGAGAATGATGAAATATCAGGCAAAGAGGGAATTATAGAGAAAAGAACGAAAATAAGATAGAAAAGTATTATATAGAGAATAGGATAAAGTATTCATAATGGCTGTAAACTTTAATGTATAATGTTTCTTGATTTTGAGGTGAAAAAAATACTTAGTAGTCACTTAGCTGTTGGTAAACACATAAATATTATTAAACTTATTTTTTTGGCTAGTTTCTATGTATTATACAAATTTTTTCTTACATTGTATTTAAAAGTATCTATTTTTTAATTACTTATTATTAATTATTCAATTGAATTTACTGTTACTATGTATCTTAAATTTGTAGCTGTATTTAGTAACAGTATTTAAAAAATATGTATGTGTGTGAGTATTGGAATTTGTGAAATTAAATTCCAACATTTTACATATATGTATGTATTTTACTTACACATTTCTACATATGTTTAGTCCTTTTTGTAAAATAGAAATGACTCTTTTCATGCATTTAATAAAAAAGAAAAAATTCCTTGTAAATTTAAATTAATATATTTTTTATCGTATAATGATGATTTTTTAAATAATTTTATGACTTTTTCCTTTAAAATATTGAAATTCCGAATAATATTAATAAAACATTTTTAATAACGGTTTAATAACACGTAAAATTTTTATTGAAACCATGTTAAGGATTTTTTATGTTATAGGACATTATACACAAATTTAAAAAAATTTTGTCCCTTAATTCAACGTAGAAGTTCTCACAGTTATAATATAAATCATTTCAAAAACGTAACCTTCAACAAAGCTTATAGTTTACTGAGTTAAAATTAAAGTAAATATTTTGAATGTGAATTTTAAATGGATAGTAGTTTTTTTGAAAATGATAAAATTAAAAAGAGAAAAAAAAATTTACATTTCGTTAGTTCAATAGTTTAAAAAGCAGTTTAAATCAACCAAGATATAAAATATTTACATCTTTGTAGTTGATTAGTTAATTGAAATTCTTTTGTTTGCAAGATAATTGTTCTTTGTGCGTCTAATAAATTCTTTTTTATTATAGTCAAGGAAAGAAGGCTGCATTGAAAATGCCTTTGAATTAAATAAGTACTTTATACACATATATAAACAAAATATGATCGAATTAAACTTGAATCGGCTACGATTTTCTTCCTCCTTACTCATACTACTGCTCTTTTACTAAAAGTGTGGGCTCGCGCAGACTCTCCAATTACGTACGCGTATACAATATTCATTTGCCTCAAGATATTACCGTACATGCACGGAGGGCCAGTTTCTCTCTCTCTCTCTCTCTCTCTCTATCAGTGCCTATATATATATATATATATATTTCTATTTCTATTCCTTCTTGTAAAATCCGATTCGCTCTTACAGTTTTTACCCTCCGGTTTTACGACATGTAGAAGATTATGCTATATCTCGACTACGTCTCAATTTCCTTGTCTCTTTCTCTTTCTCTCTCTCTCTCTCTCTCTCTCTCTATTCCACTGGCTCTTTTCTTTTCTTTCCTACTTCTTTTGACTGGTTCTTCAGATGAGCGAAAAAGAAGGTGGGAATGCGAAGAGCGAGAGAGGGAGAGAGAGAAAAAGAGAAGTGATACTCGTACCAACTACCAGAGTAAAAGCTCGATGTGTGTGCAGTCGAGAATTCAAGGGAGTCGAATGGCTGAGGGCTGCTGGGTACTGCCACTGTTCGACGATGAGCAAGAGAAGGAGGAAAAGGAGGAAGGGGAGGAACTGGTGGGGCAAAAAGAGGTAGTAGGGTTCCGCGCTCGCGGGTCGTTATTTTTGTGCCTGCCTCGTCTTTAATTTCTCCCCACCTGCGAGCCCGTGCACCCCATCCCACCCTCCTGCCACCCTCACGGCCCCGAAACTTCTCGCCACTTTTCTTCTGTGCGCGTCGCACGGCTTTCTTCAGTTGAGAAGAAAGCTCACCATTTCTTTGGGGCGCAAGCCAGTCGAGAAAAATACGAGCGGAATGAATTAGAAGACGCGGGCCGAGGTGGATATAAGGAGGGGCTGCTCAGCGCGAGAAGAGCAGCGCTCGTTCAGTTGTCTTAGGTCGGTACGCATATCTCAGTAGCCTTCACATATTGATTCAGGGCGTCATTACGCTTCGTCTTATCTCGGGCCATTTCGATCCCATCCGCCCCCCCTGCCCGAGGATGGCTATGCAACGATCTAGAAGGGGTAGTAATGGCCAAGTCGGCTGCAACCTCTTCGCCTCCAAGCAAGCGAAAGCTACACCCTTAGCTTCACTCTCCTCCCGCCCTTTCGATCTCACTCTCTATCTCTCTTTCTCTCTCTCTCTCTCTCTCTCTCTATATATATATATATATATATATATTATATATATATATATATGTATATATAAAATGTATATATAATATGTATATGTATATATAAAATGTATATATATGTATATTGCTGGAGATGTGCGTGTCCGTGCATGTATACGCGTTATGCATCAATCTGTCTCTCTCGTTTATTTTCGGGCCATTCACCAAAGCCCTGCCACTACAGCATCCCCCCGGTGGCGGAGAGCTAAGACTCTCCGCACGAACGAAGATCGCCGACAGCCACCGCTATTACTGCCTTGTGTACCGGTACTTCGCTCGATCGAATGCTTCACTAATACGTCTACGCATGGACATGCCTTGATCAAAAGCTTGCCGAGCTTTTGCCTTTCTTTATGTAAATTATTCAAACACTATAGAAAGACGTATACATGTATATAGTAAAGCGAAAGAGAGAGAGAGAGAGATGTAGAGAAAGAGAGGAACAGATAGATACAGTGAAAGAGAGATTGACTCTGAAATAAAATCACTTCTCGGTATTGTAAAGCTCCTTTTCATTTCATACTTATATTGCTTAAGTTTTATCGCTATACCCGAGGAAAGATAACAGGCTTTTGATAAAAAATGAACTTAAGTGATAATTTTCGCTGCTCGGTTAACTAATTTTTCAATTTATTCTGTACTTATTTTTAAAGATATTAATATTTGAAAGCTTAGAAAAGTGATTATACAAAAGAAGAAAGATAGAAAAACAAAATTATTTCCATTTGATTAATATCAAAATGTTTTAATTTTTTTTAAAGAAATAATTTTAAAACATTATAAATGCATCACAAAACGCGACCCTTGTATTTTATTTTGCTTTCTATTTACAAAAATTACATATATAGATTTATATATTTTAATTTTATTCCTTTAAAAAAAATGTATTTACATAATATGTATTGAATCGTATAATTTAATGGTGCTTAAAAAGTTGAATAATTAATCTAAAATTTACAATTTTAAAAGAATTTATTTGAATTCTGTATTTAATTTATTGTAAAGAAAAACTATTTTAAACTTTATTCAATGATCTGCGAGTTATTTCAGCATAATTAATGCAATAGCAATGTGATTCTAAGATTTTTTGAATTTTTTTTAACTGCACCTGTTGTTATATGTGTACGTTATACAGTTATATGTAGTTATATGAATACGTAAAATGCTAAATAAAAAATGCTTAGGCAACGGTATCTGTTGGATTACAAAATTTTTCTTTTAATTTAAAAATCCTATGAACGAATTCTTAATTTGTGTTTTATCACATGAAAATTGAAAATTTGATATGCATTGAAAATATTTTTTAATTTTATTTGCATTTATTATTAATGTTTTTTCTTTGCTCAATTTTTTTGATTATTGTTTCTAAAATCACATTAATCTTATTTCTAAAATAAATAAACTATAAAATATTTATTAAGATATTTTGTCGGATACATTTAAAGATGATTTTTTTTATTGATTAAAGAGGGTGAAAATTCAATAGATAGAATTTTTATTATAAGATTTTAATATTTTAATAGGGTTTTAGTTTATTTTTGGTATGTAGTATTCCAAGGTGTAAGTGAAAAAAACGAATTTACGTATTATTCATTAAAATTGCTATCGGTTTAAGAAAGCAGTTGATTATTGACTGCTAAACGTTCATTAACTTAATTCTGTGTAACCATAAATGCCAATTGCCCTTCAAATGCAATATATAAATGGTTGTATCAATATAAAATTGAAATGAGCGTAAAATCGATATAATATATTTACCATTTTTTATATCTATGTTTAAAATACCAATTATTAGAAATAAGCAAATAAGAAGTTTATAAAGTGTTAGCAAAGTATAAAAAGTATTTTAATTTAGTTATGTTATATATTGAAATGAAATTTATATAAACTCATACAAGGATTTGTTTAACGGTTTTTCAATAATACTCAAAATCTTGATATACGTAACAAGTCATGACAATCCGTCGATTCTACTCATTGTGCAAGCGACTACAATGTTATATGGAGTTATCACCTTACAATATACATGTATATGAAAGTGAGGAAACAAGTGAGATAAGGGGGCAAAAATATAAAAAAAAGAGAGGGGGAAACCAGATAGACGAAGGGTCTTTGAGTGGAAAGAGAGGGTGAACTCTTCATTCAGAGCTTATTATTATTTTCAAAACCTTTTTGAAGGACGTTATTACGATATGGTCTTCTAAATGAGCTTCTTTCTAATAATTATTATTATTTCAATGAAATAAAAATAAAAACTGTAAAATAAAAGAAAAAATTAACAACTTATTAGGAATTCTATTGGAATACATAGTATTTAATTATTGCTACTGATTATTGTATTAATATCAAGTATTATTGAAGTAAGGTAGCATATAATTTTGAAAACTTTTATATCTATAAAAAAATTCCAAAAAAATTTAGGGCAAATAATATCAAAGCAATTTGACCAAAGTAGAGTCAATGTTCATTGGCATTTAGGAGAACGAATAAAAAAATTGTTTAGATAAATATGTATGCTTAACAGTTGTTTATTATAAGGAATTAATACATCTACAGTGTTGATTCTTATGAAGTGTGTATTTGCATAATTGTTTGCAAGAAACAGCTTCTAAAAGAATTTTGATGCCTAAAAAAAAAAAAAACAGTAACATGATAAAGTTTAAAAAAAATGATACTTTCGACTCATTTGAATAAAATCTTGGCTTTACAACTACCATGTGGTTACAATCTTGTTTCGTTTTTCTAATAGCGGATTGCATTCACACACATACGCGTGCGTAAGGTACGCAGAACGTGCGTGATGAGGTCACGCCTTAACGTTTTCTCACGGGTTACTTCAAGAAGGCGAAAAAGAACCCGAGGGGAAAACTCCTCGTAGTAGGGCGAAGAAATGGTTGCGCAATGGAGAGGGGGGATGAGATGCCATAGAGTGAACGCGGAATGTTAATTTTTCGTTAATCAATACGGTAAAAGCTTAAAACGCTCCCCGTATGTGGTGAGACAATAGAGCTCCTGGCTTTCTCTCCCTTCGCCATTGCGTATCTCGTATTCTCTATTTATATACACGTCTCGTTCTCGAGCCCCTCGATCTCGGCGACTCGGTCTCTCTTCCGCTCTTAACTTTTATGCCCGCATCGCGCTTTATCTCATTTGCCTAGCTAAGAAACCGAAAGACGTAAATGAAGAAAGACGGAGACGGCGCTGGAAGGGCAAGCAGATAGATAGAGAGAAACGGAAATAGAAGGATGGAGTGAGAATGAGTGAGAGTTTTCTATCCTTTAAGGGGTGGCTTTTTACATGCTGAGCCCAGGGAGAAAGAAAGAGGGAGAAAGAACGAAAGTTCCGCTGGTTAGAGTCCCCTCCCCCTAGAATCCCTCACTCTCCACACGACTCACCTCTCCCCCCCCCCTCCGCGCCACGACCCCCCGCCGCCTCTTGCCCTGGCCGCCACTCCCCATCCTCTCACCCCTTCCACCACCCTCGGCCATCCCAACCCCGAGCCCGAGCGTGTGCTCCTCTCTCCCGCGAGGAAGAGGTGGAGGACGGGGAGGAGACGGGGTGGAGGTTCTCATTAAGCAGCCCGGGCACCGACTGCGACGGCGGGGGTTGAAATAAGAAGAAGAAGAAGAGGCGCGCACTGGTCTGCTCCGCAAGTTTGCGAAAAGTAGGGGGGAAAGGAGAAGAAAGCGAGCGTAAGACTAAGACACTGAAGCGGTTCAGCGGTAAAAAAAAGCGGGAAAGAAGGAGACGGAGAAATGATGCTGCTATACGTGCAGCACGTGAAGGAGTGGAGGAAATTATCGGGATTCTCTCTCTTTCTTTCGCTACTTCTCTCTCTCTCTCTCTCTCTCTGTCATTCCCTCTACTCGACCGATTTCGCGGCCTCCCTATCGCTCACGGCTCCAGAGGCTCCCAAGGACTTAGGGGTGGTAATATCACCGCCGCTGATGAGCACTGCTCGTATAATCCTTACTACCTTCGCAGTCACCGCTATTACTTAGCGCCACGCATCGAGTCTTCGTCGGCACCACCGTGGGTAGGAAGGAATGAGCAGGCAGAAGAGGCGAGGGGGCTAGTCGACGCGCTTTTACGCGCGAGCCCTTGCCATAGCCGAGAAGTGGCTCGCATCCTGTGCGTGCGCTATCGCTCGCCGATTCATTGCCGCGCACTTACAATCCACATGCTTGCCGATGGGTTGGCTCGGGATTTACCGGCACGAGGGTTTACCGAGCTATGCGAATTGCAGGGCAAAATTGATAATGTGGCTCTGGAACATTATCGCGACGGTGGCTCGAGATTATTATGTTACATTTTCTCTCGGCACCTCGATCCCCGACGACTGACAATAATATTGTCGATCCGAGTCGAGCACGTTTTTCACCTACCTATATCCTTACTTCGTAAGCCGGAAATTAACTAATGTCACACATCATTTTTTAGCCTACATTTTCACACCGAACAACATCACTTTGTAGCGTTTACTTACAAGCATGGATGTTTCATTTTTTTATGGATCACCATCGTACGATTATTTTCGTGCTATGATCCGCAATAAATGTATTGTAAAATATAAAAAAAAATTTTTAATTAAGTGGTATTATGCTACGAAATTCGTTTTATTACTGAAAAATAATAATATTAGTTTAATATCGTCATTCTCATGGAGATTTTACAAGGCTTACAGTTATTACTAAAATGAAGCTATACCACAATATTTTGTAAAAGTTGTTAAAAACAAAACATAATTTCATACAGTGGAAGGATATCCTCACCTAATATACACTAGAATATTTTCCTAGTGTAAGAATATAATTGAAATTAAATTAATTAAATACATACCATTAAGCCACAACCTAAATATAAATACATTGCGTAAATTTTAATTATTTTTCTAATATCTGAAAATATATATTATCCTATTAAAGGTACAATAATGAATCGAAATGATTTTGTAAATCAATGTTACATTTTTTAATGAAAAATCGACAATTTTATATTAAACGTATGTAAATGATGAGTATAAAATTTTAAACTACTTGGTATGATAATAATACATGATGAACTACTGGAAATCTCTATAAAAACTTATATTACCTTTAAATATATAATTTTTTCTACATTTTATATTATCTGCATAAAAATATTTAAGAATAAAATTTATCAAAATTATTTTATGAAGTATTTAGCATATTAACAAATAACAAATGTTAGTTATTTATTTTTATATTTTAATAATTACTTATCGTATTCCAAGTAAAAAAAATATGTTTTACATTATATTAAAAATTCCGCAATTGTAGAAATTTCAAAGATTTACATAATGTAATTGATTTTTAAAGCCTTTTAAAAAGAAGCTTATGTAAATTGTTATTTCTTCCCATCTTAAATTAAATACCAAAAAATTATGTTTTCAACTCATTGTTTCTAAGTTTTTGATAGTCCTGGAATGCGGCAACCAGTAATACAGCAGTGTTAAACTCTGTGATATAGTTGTAGGCGAAAGTAACCGCGATACTAATGTAGAGAAACAAAATTCAGCTAAAGTGTTTTCAAAAGCTTTTATTTACTTTTAGTATAAAAATATAATCTGGAAATTGATTGAATTTTCTTTTTATACTTAATTTCTTAAATACTGTTAAAACATAGTCAGTATTTCATGGTTAACCGATATTCAAGACTTCAGATTTTACATACTAAAAATGAGATTTTGTATAATCAGTAAAATATTTAGCGAATAATGATAAATAACGAATGTTTAATCTGTATAATTTTTGATACATATATTTAAATAGAAAATTTAAAAAATTTCAGTTCGCTCAAATAATTAACTAGTACGCATTATAAGTATATATAAGAAATTTAAAAAATTTTCAATGATCCCTTAATAAACAATGTACGTGCTTACAATAGTATGATAATATATAAGGTAAATGTGAAAATCTTTTATTTGAGTCACGTTGAATACTTAACTTTTGAAGGCACTAGTGACTTATCTGGAAGTTATAATCGTATAATAATTATGCATGTAATGCATTATGGTTTAATTTTTAAGCAGCATTCAAGTTTTTAAAAATATATAATAAAACGTAAATGGGCTAGATTTATTACAAAAGATCGATAGTTGAATAAAGCACGGCACACCAATTGGCCCTTAAAAATAACATTTTCTACAAGAGGAAAAAGTTCATATTAGACTCAAGTGATTTAAACAAATTCACTTTATTAAAATATTAAACTAATTTCAAAGAAAATCAAAGCAATTATGCACTTAAAAGTTGAATACTTATTATTTTTAATCGCCAATAAAACAATTAGAAACGTTGCTTTTTTTAACCATAAACAACAAATGATAATTTTTTATTTATTTTCGACATTATTAATTATATTGCTTTTAAAGTACAGTGCTAAAAATAATATTTTAGATATAATTATCCGACACATTGAAGTATTTAATATTTCTTTTCAAACTTACACTAACGAAATCAAGTATTCATATAATTTCAAATCTTTTAAGAATTCCGTATTATATTATACTATCCGAAGAGTTCGTGTGATGCTCAACGACTGTTTTTATTTTTAAGTCGGAAAACGTCTTTGAATATACACGATTTTCGCCAAAAAGGTTGATTTATATAGTATGTAGATGGCAAATCGCTTACATAATAAGATATTACCTCACCTCATTTCGCTTCATTATTTGAACATCGATATTATTGTGACCTGAATAAATAGTAACTTTCTTGATCTATGACTGGTTATCGATTAGACAACTACGTAAGGTATTGGCTCATAGTAATGAGCTTCCTTTTACTTTGATGATTAAAAACTTATGGGAATTCATCGGAAAGCCGATAAAGCCAGGAAGTGTACATATACTGTATGTCATAGGGGACTCGACTGCATACACTTGAACGTCGGCTAAAACTACTTTGTTCTCTCTATGGTCTCCTTGGGTTCTACGACGATGCCTTCGCTCCGCGTCGTTCTCATCCCTTATATTCGGCCAAATCTTTATGTTCTTCCTAACAATTTTCTAATAGCTTAAAGATCGTTCACGTCGCTTCTTGCATCTCACGACTCTCCAAGAATATTATACATAAAACGAAGATAAAACTAACGAGATTGAAAAGGTGAACTTTTTCCCACGTGCTGATAACTTATTGGAAGCCCTTATTATTCTTGTAAGTAAAAGGCATAGCTTCGATTTAGTTCTAAATTTTACTTTTTAAATTTAATGCAAATATGCATTTCCCATATATAAAATGAGGCTATTTGTTAATAATTCGTTAATAAGGCTATTTGATAATAAGATACGATTTGCGTTCAACAGATCACTTCTCTTTTTCCTGTTTTTTCTCCCATACTTTTCTTCTTCTTAAATTGTGTTTAAGATTCAGTTTATTTAGATAACATTTTTAGAAGTTATTATATGATATGCATAGAAATTACAATACAACTTGCATACAGTATTGAATTTACATTAATTAGTTAAGTTTCTCTTCAAATTCATACGTCTAGCGTGCTAATTTTCTTATTTAAAAGAAAAATAATAAAAATTCTAGGTGATGAAGAAGATTATGATCTGATTTACCTCAACAGCTCTTAATAAACTTTTTTTTAATTTTCATACCAAATTACTAGTAATAAAATCAGTCAGCAAGTAATCAGCAAGTATGAGATATGTAAAATTAAACGAATAGTTTTAGAACATAGGACATTAATATTCAAACACAATTTAATTAAAAGGCTTAATTTATTACTAAATCTAATAATTTATATAAACGATTGAAAAAATTTAAAGAATTATAGTTTTGCACATATTCAAGATCCGTGACTAAACGATATTTTATTAATTCTGACCAAATGTGGTAATTTCTTTATTAATAATTGTCGTTTTTATGCCTATTCGATTATCCTACCTTTGAATTCGTGCTTAGAATTGCAGCTTCATTACCGGGGGATAAGATTCATAAATTTTGTTAAGAGGAGTCAAGGCCAAATTCTGAAAGATATTCATGCTAAGTAGGTTTATTTTATCAAGATGGACATAACGAGCTGACGGCTTGCTGCAATGTCCAGTTCTTGTAAAAGGAGTGGCGACGAGAGGAGTTGCGGGTGGCTGAGCTCAGGCTAAGGGGAATGCAAACTAGAAGCGCTTCGTCTCAGCGAAAAGGAGCACTGAGAGGAGCCTGAGCAAGAGGACAAGAGGCTACGGGGTAGTTTATCCCCTCTCGTTCTTACCTTGCCTCCTTAACTTTATCTCGCTCTCACTCTCTCTCTCTCTCTCTTTCTCTCTGTTCGAGAAGCGGCCAGAGGCGCTTCACTTATGTAAACTCCCCAGCGTTCGTCTTTTACTCAAGCGTATTCGTGTACGTATACGTGTGTGATCATGTGTATGTGTGTGCGCGCGCGCATACTTATACATGCATTCGCGAGCACGTGTGAGTAAATTACGTGGGAGGGTTTCCACTGTCCTTTGCCCGTGTCATGCGTACGTGTATTATATCGATTGCCGGCCAAGTCAAATTCACCCCTTTCGTCCTTTCAAATCCCTTCATTTTATACGCTCACATTCCCAGGCGTAAACATGTGCGCGCGCGGACATCCACACACACACACACACATACACGCATGTCCTTCGATCCTTCTAAATTCTAGACTTCTCCTCTTGTCACCCCAACGGTATGTACAGTAATTATTGTACTTGCTCATGTGAGCGAATATGTATGTGGGCTGGGTCAGGGAAAGGTTTTTGAATCAAGTTTCGTGATTGTGTCAAGATTAAACAATATATAGCACATGAATGCATATTGTTTGCTTTGCACGAATGCTAAAACAATTGAAACAAGTAAGAACATAACTTACAATGTATGAACAAAAATTAATTTTCTATTAATAAACCATATGCGGGAATTTATTAAGCAGCACTTTATGCGTACATTAATTGATGAGCAAACAATATAATTAGGTATGTTTTAATTAATGATAGACTACAGAGCAGGATTATGGCTTTGTTAAAGCCACCCTATTTTTCGTATTAAAAAAGGCCTAATCCTTTTTTTTTACAGCGACAGGTTCGACATTCGGTATTCGTTATCGAACTGGCTCGCGCTCCCTCAGCTCGATTAAAAATTCGAATCTCTTTCAAGGAGAGAAAGGGCCAAACTTTCATGCTTATGCTTATGCATGCGTAAGTATCTCTCAAAGATGAGTACTGGCCTGCAGCGCACATAAATCCCCTCGGGCGTAGTATTCCCGTGTTCCGGGGTGCACCAACACGGGCGCGCGCTCATCCTTTGTTCCGCGTACGTGTGTAGCGGGCGCGCGGGCAAGTGTTGGGGCGTGCGCGTCGTAACGATGTCGCCGCTTCGTCGCCCAAGACGCGCCTGAGCCATCAAGAAGCTACGCTCTCAGGTGCACGACTGGACGTCGACGGTAACAACGCGCACGCACGCAAGTGCTCGACTGGTCCTCGTTTAGCTCGGTTATCGTCCGTAAGCCTCGGGCCCGAGCGAAGGAGCTTCCGTCGATTTAACGGGTACCATCAACCTGCTGCGCTCGCCGAATTCCCGTTACGCACGAATATTCTTCGGCCATTTCCCGGCTTTTGTGAATTCTGATTTACCGAAGGTGGAGCTGAACGATGAGCCCATAAACGATGTATATATGTGCCAGTGCGCTCGTAGCCACTCGTTTCCCCTCGTTTTCTCGTCTCTTTTCTGCGAGCCAGGTACTTGGAGAACTTTTCCAACTTTGCGCCCGAGCGTATGGATTGTAAACCAAAAGACTGGCTCGGTAACTCGATGTTGAACGTCTCGCTTCTTGTTTTGTAAAACACTAATTGAAAATTATTATTCAATACCAGCGAAATTTCTCCTCAAATAGGTCAGCTCTGTATTATTTATTCTGCAGTGTCTTCAATGCGTCCTTCCGGAGACAGCGATTAAGATTATGAATTAGAATGTTTTTACATGTTTTTATTTTTAATATGAATCATAAATAGCTAAAGGTTATTCAGATACAAGGAGAAGTTCTCATAATGCACCTTATCAAAATATAAGGTATTACAGAGCAGAAAAACGTAAAATGATCCATTGTTTGTAATTTATCCATATCTTACTCTAATTCCTAATTAAAAATGTTACGTACAGAGTTCAAGTATGACTTATTATTTGTTCAAAATCAAGATTTTTAAGAAAGTAAAAGTATCGGTAAAAGTAAATTGATATTTCTTTAAAATTTTGAAGTTTTTATACCTGTAGAAAAATCATTGTTTAGTTGTTTAATGGCAGAGTTAGCATTATCGATTTTTCTTATATTCTTATCAGTTACGATATTCATTTGGGTAGATATCAATATAATCTTTCAGAGATCTTTTATTTTGATAATACTTATACTCCATATAATAAAATGTTTAAAATTTTTTTATTATATTCCGTACCGATGAAATTGCTATTTTAAAAGAAACTTTGATATTCAATCGTCGCTGAAAGAATATTAATAGTTCGTTTTTCGCATTAACAAGTTTTTTATTTCGGCCGATTAAAATGTTTGTAATAACGCTTTAAGTAAAATGCATATGGAATGGGAACAGGAAACTAAATATATCCGTATTTACTTTGTTATAATTTTAAAATTGAGGGCAGATTATACAGTTCATAAGTGTCATAAAATAGTGAGCAAAATTGATGTTCAAAGCTGCATATATCTCAATATAGTTATCCACGTTACACAATACACCTCCGTATTCTCTTCGCATAGCACGCAAGAATGTTCAATAATTTCGAATATGATGTTGGGCACCGGTTAACCAGTAAGATATATGTACATATTTGAATTTGACTGACGGTCGGTACGAGATTACGTTGGGAATCTCTTGACTGCAAGCTGAGGGAAGTGCTGGTATGCACGAACCGAAGTATACACGTCGCTGTGCGAAAAAGGATAAATTTGATAAATTGCCCGATGTAGTCGCTTGGCTTACAACCAATCCATGTTTTATTTTTTTATTTTTGCATTTTAGCTACAATTTTTAAGCGTTGAATATTTTCGAATGATGAGTAAATAGTTTGTTGCAATTATAATTTTATTATGTATGCAAAATGAAAAAGAAATCCCTTTAAAAAGCATTTGCCGATTTAGAGTGTCATTTAATCTTTTACATAATACAAATTGAAAGCATTTAAATACCTACGAGTGTTAATTTAACTTTTATTTGAAACAACGAAATGACGTTTGTCGTTATTAATAGAAGAGAAAAAAGAAAAATTTTAAATTGTTATAAAACTTGCAATAAAAAATTACTGATATTAAGCATAAAATTAATACAGATACGGATTTACCGATCAAGAATGAAAAGTTTATACCTAAATAGAAGTATATTCATTATGTTTAAAGTATGAAAGCTTTTATATTATAATTAAAATATCTTGTACTTTAAATTGTATTTAAGCTTACTTTTTAAAATAAATAGCTCTTAATTATCATTGATATATTTAAGAATTCAAAATTTATGCAAAAAATGTTAAGGTTGGTAAAATTAAAATTTGTACATCACTATGTACGGTCGTTAAATAATTAGAAATAATGCATAATAATGAATAATTGTATTATCAATTTTTTGCTTATTTTCTTATTAACGAAGCTATGTATCTTAGGAACTTAATTACGAGATTGTAAACCAATGTTCAGCGTTAAACGTGGGGGTTGTACGTAGCAAAGGCATAGGAAGATTTGGTAGAAGATGCGAGGGTGTAAGAGAAGACATTGCGCAAAGAAAGTTCAATATACGGGATGAATCGCGAGAGACTCGAATTTGCAATGAAAGCCAAGAGACCAAAGAAAGCTCAATATATTTGATGAGGATAGTGCAAAAGGCTGAAAGATAAGAAGAGACCAAAAGAGTAACTAGGCTGTACTCTATTACGAATAGGAGAATCCTCGATCTGAGTGATGGGCCTCTATTTGTATTCAAGTAGGTCGATCTCGCAGTATGTAGACTGCCACCACGTAGTGCTTGAAAAAAATCTACTAAATTGGACGCTAATAGTAGTGCGATTCGCTAACAACTATGGCACCATAGATCGAGATAGGTACCATGTCCTGACTTAAACGTGGGTGATTTTAAAAATCCGTAACAATCGGAAATCCCTAGTATATTTTTAAATTTTATTATATTAATCTACGAATTAGTTCTCGTAATTTTATATTCCTAGGCGATTGAACTTAATTAATATGTTATTTTAAATGCTGTGTTAAGTAGTCAATAATAAAAGCTAAATAGATAAGTGAAATATTAAGAGTGTAATATTAAATTTATGTTACGACTGAAGTTGGCTTCCTAACGGCCAATATAAGATATAAGCTTTTTAAATAACTTAATAAAATATATAAGTTTGCTGAAAGCTGGAGGGGCTAATGAAGAAAACGATCACTAAAACTGCGTTTCATATTTTCTTGATTTGCGAAGGTGAACGGTATCTCGGATAATAGTTAAGCGAATCTTATTCTTTACGAGCGCCTTTATACGAGAAGGCGCCAAAGAGTGAAAAACAATGAGTACCCCTACAATATTAAATTTAATTTTAAATAAACGCATTGGAAAAGGCAAAGTTTTGCTCAACAAAATCACATCGCTAAAGCCCTCCTCGAAAATTCTCGCCCTCCGAAGCAGGCCTTCTCACCGCATGAAAGATTTACATCAAGTTTCATTTCCGCTAGAAATCTTAGATCTCGAAACGTTAGTCGAGGTGCACGATATAAAGTTTTCGAGTTTCGGTCATTATTATTGTCTCGTAGCTTATATACCGGGCGACGGAGCGTAGTCGACGACGGCCGTCCTCAATTTCAGCCGCTCCCGTACAAAAGCTCTTCTTCTCCCCGGCGTCGCTTAGTGCTCCCGAGCGAAAACACAGACTCGCAAGAAAGGATCTATGGACGCAGGAGTACACGCATACGCGGCCACGTCTGATTATAGGAATAAACCGCGCATGTGCTCGTGTGCCTCACAAGAACATTCCACGTCCATTCCGGCCGGACCTTGGCGTCCGTCGGCGCTCTTTAGCTCAGTGTATAGGAAAGGCATCGTGGAGGGAGGTCTAGGAGACACAACCCTATCTTTCATGGCAGGAACCGCAACTTGCCCTTAGCCTCATCCCTTGCACTCTCGCATCTCGCCGTCATCGTCGTCGTCGCCGACCCTTACGTGCATATATCGTTCGCCAATCTTGGCGCCACCCTTACACGTACTCTACTTGCCGCCTTCTCGATGCTCCGAGTATGTATTCTTAGGCTCTCCTTCTCTCTATCACTCTCTCTCTCTCTCACTTTCTCGTCCCACCCCACCCCCACCCCCACCTCACTCCTACCTCCCTCTTTCTCCATCTCTCTGTTCTTCTACCTTTCTCTCCTCCTTATTCCACCCCCTCCCTCCGCCCCTCTCTCTCACTCTCTCTCTCGAATCTCCCCCTCGCCCCGCCCGCCGCCACGCTCCGCAACTCTCGCCGCAGCCATTGCCACGTATACACGCATATATATATATATATATGTATACGAGTTTGTCTTGCTTTCTGAGAGCTTGCAGGCAATCAGCCCTTCGTCTTACTACATTACTGACCACCCTACCTTGTCCCACGCGGCGTCCTCATCCTTTCTGTCTCTAGACTTACTCTAGCCCGGGCTTGCCGAGGAGGAAGACCGAGTCGAAATTCAGCGGGGACAATACCTTCCTAGGGCAAAGGATAATCAATGTGAAATAGAGATAGAGCTCAGGGTTGGGAAGAAAACTCTGTATAATCGATTTCGCTCACTACTTAAGTTGATCAAAGTTACGTACAATCTCGTGCTGTATTTTGAGATTTATTTGTCATCGATGGCAATTATTTTCAGATGGATGTGCTTTCAGATCCCATTGATTAAGACTGTAAATCGATTTTTATTTTTTCACTTACAAGGTCACGTAAAATTTCTTGTAGTTAAATTATTTGTCTTCGTAAATCCACTATATTATTTACAATTTAACATTAAATTCAGCACTTTACTTACAACCCTTACAATACCTTCAACATATTATATCAAGTATTTCTTACAATATTCAAATTTTAATGAAAATTTGCTGATCAAGAATTGTATTCATATTAATTATTTTAAAATTATTAAAATATTGCAATTATAAGATATTTTGTTATAAAACAAATTTTAAGAATGTATAAAAAAAAACATTACTTATACGGCTATGTTAAAATAGGTGAAATGTATAACACCACATTAGAGATTTTATGAAGCATAAAATTGTGATCATCAAAAATCTTGTGGAAAATATTCATTTCTGTCTTTCGTCTAACACGGCCTGGAGCGAACTCCATTACTTAAATCTAAGATCAATACTCAATAATCCTATCCATAATTAATTACAAAAATTGTTAATACTGTCGATGTCACTAAGCTGTTACTATAATATTGTTGTAAAATGAAATCGAGTACCCACAAAAACTAGCTGGAGGCCATCCAACTTATATATACAAATATATATATATTTTTCTTACTTTTTATACATTTTATCTTTTCCTTCTCTCTCTCTCTCTCTCCGCTCCTATTCAACGTTAATGTCTATACACGCAAAATTGCTTTGGGCGTTGATCTTTTCCTATTGTTTGTACCCGCTGTATAATTTTTATATATCTTATCTCTTGTTTCGTCTCTTTTTTGACTTTCTCTCGTTTCTCTTTTCCTCTCACTTAATCGAATATTCTCTTTATTCTTTTTAACTTTTAATTTGCATCGTTACATAAGCTCGTGTAGCACCTGCTCACATTTTTCACACTCTTCAGGCATTGAATAAATTACGATCATCAGTTAACCATTTTTTCACTTCAGTAGTGCTGCTTGGCAAAACATTTTTCTTCCTGTAAGAGAAATTCTTGTGTCTTTTCAACTGTTCTGTTGTTAGTTATTTTTTTGCTTACTTTTTATTCTTTTCGTATCATTAAAAAAAATACTTATATTAAACATTTTTTTTACAATCAAAATGTTCTTTCTAATATATTTCTGTAACAATAAATTTATAAATATTCGTATCAGTAAATTCTTTCCTAGTAAATGTGTTTTTAATAATATGATTAAAATATAAAAAAAGGATAACTTAAGGTTTTGTCAACAACTTCAAATTTAAAAAATAGTGCACTTACAAAAGTCATTTTTTATTTTAAATAATGAAATCTGTATCAAATATTTTATTTGTTATAATTACATTATAAATACAATGGAAAGTTCTTATACAAATATTTTAGATCAATAATGAAATCATAAAATTTGCAGAAATTTGTTGTTGTGTTTAAAATTAGGTGTTTCTTTTATCTTATGCATTAGTAGAAGACGAAGTAATCTTTCATGTATGTAAGTGCAGCAGCGTGGGACTTGAAACCATAGTTACAATTAGCGCAACTACCTCCATCTGGAAACTACATTTGAAGAGAAATAGGGTGAGAAAGAGGCATAGAGAGAAAGAGATTGAGAGAGAGAGAGAGAGAGAGAGAAGGAAAGGAGAATACGGAAAGAGAAAGAGGGAGGGGCAGAGATAGAATGCAAGGGCATCATGTAACTTGCATAGCAAACCGGTCGGAGCTTCGAAAACCATGCAATAACCACTGCACAGAATATAACTTCCGGTGTTTGTGAGCGAGTCTCGTTAGCGTAAGAAGGGGTGAAAGTATAGGTCGAAATGAAGTATATAAATAAATAGTTAGATAAAAAGGGAGAAAGAGAGAGATGAAGAGAGCTTGACGATTTAGAAAGTGAATAATGATATCACGGGAACACTTGCTGACAGTTATGATCTTGTACGAGTAAAATATTTTTCATACATTTTTTAAATATTTTTTAATTATTATTTCATATTCTTTGTGAAATTAATTTTTAATTATTATTACTCAAATCTCTAGTTGACCATATTCAAGGTAATTTGGGAAAGTTTAAAAGTTAATCTATCAATATATATTTTTGATACATTAGATTAATTATATTTTAAATACAATACTTATGTTTCTAACAGTAAAATCTTTAAATTTTTTTTATTCTTAAGTTTTAATAATATTTATGTCAATTATTTTAATGTTTATAAAGCATTTTAAGTTAAAATTGATAAATTAATCTAGTAAAATGTTTATATTATTTAAGCAAGCGTTTATAATAACTGATAGATAAGTATAACTATTCATTAAAATTTGTATAAATTTCAAAGAAGTAAATGAATTTCTTTGTTTTGAAATATCTGAATAGTCACTCAAAGAGAACAATCGCATGGACCAAACATCTATCCCTAAGTATTGTTCTAGGATTAAGAAGGATTACGTCGATCATTGGTTCTTCGTTCTTATGTTAATTGGGGCGCAATGATGATTAGGGCTGTCACTGACTTAGTTTTAATCCGATTAATAAAGCGCATATATTTATATTAAGCTATCAAAGGAGGGAGGAGGTGGAAACATTAAACGCTATCGTGATTTTTCTATGACTTGATATTGGGCACTCAATGAAATCTATTATTAAGGGAAAACCGTAGCACAGACATTTCCTAAAAATAGTTGATAAATTTTACTATATATAGCAAGTGTCGAAAGAAACTTTTCCCTCTGAAGGTTACCGATTAAAAAAGGTTTAAATTTTTTTTCTTCGTATTATTTTCAATATATATTTAATTTACATTTACTATAAATATTTACATTGTTTTTCTTTATTAATCTACGACTACTTAATAATTAATAGCACACAGATTAAGAAACATATTTTACAGGATGATTATCATAATATTTAATAAATCTTTAGTAGATTTAATCGAAAGTAAATAATTTGTAATTTGTAAGTATAAAGGCTTAAAATTATTTCTTAGTATAATAAAATAACAATTTTTAAATTCAAATTAATAAAATAATAAAATTATTCGGATTGAACATCTACGAATGAAGAATTGTGTGAAAAGTAGTCAAAGGTTATAAAAGTAGAATAATACTATTTTAATGCAAAACAAATTGCACATCAAGTGCAGAATTGCAAAAAATTCACGAACTATTGCATAGAAAGTTAAGTTTACAGGAGGACACGTTACATGTTGGGCACAGAGTGTCATAGGAATAGCGCTATGTGTGATCCGAGTGCGGAGTATCCAGCCATTGTTGCTAGCGTTCAATCTAATTCTCAAAGGCCTTAATCATGGCGCGCGATCATCTCTCCTCTTGAAGTCGTCTATGTAGAATGAGGGAGGCAACACTCGTTGTACCGTGTAAATCATTCTTAATCAATCGAATGGCGCGTTGCCAGCGAGTCTTATCGTACCAAAGTTCATCATGAGGTACAACTCTCTCCTCTCTGGACCTGCCGAGATAACAGTATTATTCACTGACTAAAAATATCGAACAACCGCTTTCTGGCAGCTCCTCTTCCAGCATTTCAAATGTCTTTCACAGTAAGGGATTCATATCAACTTGCTTATTTTACGAGTAGACTAATCGGATGTTCGACTGTTATCATTTAAACGCCGTGTGCAATTTTAATAGAAGAAATAGCCAACCCTCTGTTCACTATAGTTTTACCAGTGCAAGAATTTTTATCTATATTGAATCTAAAGATCAATGTTTTTCACATTTAACGGTGACTTTGTACGATTACATAATTTATTTTAAGATGAAATATTGATAGGTTAAAATGAAAAAATACAGAGTTTCGTTTCATTTTATTTTTTTATGCAAAAGGACTGCTTAGATTAATGTATTCTAAAGAAATTTTAATGTACCCGATAAATTGATGTAAGATTGTTTCGTATTTATAAAATATTTGTAGTAATGCAGATATCTTCAAATACAAACCTTCCTTATATTCGCAGTGTACTTATAAAAGATTAACTTATAAAACAAATTTATTATTTAAAAGTACTTTAAATTTACAACAATGAAATTTTAATTATAATTTTATTTTCTTTGCTATCATATACCAAAAGCAATTATTTTAATTTACCTAATTTATATCCAAACGCTGTATATTATGTTTTATATGACATTGGAATTAATGATTAATAATCAGAAATATTTTAAATGAAAAGAAATTACCATAGTTGAACATCAATTAATTAATAATAGAACTTTTAAATATTAATTTTATTTAGTGGTACTCTAATAAAATATTTAATAATTTATAAAATCAATTAAAATTGTCTAAGAAAATTCTTAGAACAAGGAAAAAATAATATTATTCACTTTCACGGGTAATATCAATTATTAGACCGCTTATAAATACTTTCATTTATATTTTGAACCTAGTTTGTAATACAAAGCACAGAATAATTATGAAAAATAGTGTTAAAAATGCATAGTGATTAATCAATTGTTTTTTTACGGTAATTGTCTTTGCAACAACAAAATTTTAAGTGGAGTCGTTATCTTCCGTTCACTGTAATTAATTAATGTCATTTGTCGGAATCTTATATCCTGTGCGTGTGCATAACACATAATATATACACGCGATATTCTACGGCTTATATCCTTGGAATGAATACAAACATGGAAGGATTACCCATATGATTTTAACAACTTGATGATCGACCTCGGATTCCTTGCAAGATAACTAGCCACGATGATACAGCTATTTTCTGTTAGAAGCGTATATTAACTACTTTCATGATTAGAAATGTAATACTATGCCTGAAACTTTTCGTTTATTTGATAAGTTATTTGTACTCGTACTACAATTTATTTCTTATACATACATATATATATATATATGTATGTATGTATGTATACATACACAAGAAAATACATAAATACTTATGTATACAAGCAACTTTTTCAAAATATACTTAATCACTACGTACATCATCTTTATGGAATTTACAGATATCTTACAAGTACAATAAAATGTTGGTTGATTGGAAGGAACTATTTTACAATGATATATTATAAAATTATTCACAAGTATTAACTGATTGTATATAAATCAACAAATTTACTCACGTAATTATATGTTATTATAATTTTCAAACTGCTTAATCCTAATTTAATTCATAAATAAATGTAATATTACTTTCTAAAAAAGAAATTTTCTCAAGCATCCTTAATTATTAAGTTTATATTTTAATCTAACCAACAATATTGAAAACTACTTATCAATTCTTTAACAATTTCAAAATAATATTAAAATGCTAAAGCCTTTTATAAAAATGATTAATCACAAAAAATATAAATTCGAAAAACGAGGCATTGTATGACACATTTGTAGATGCCGTGTCTCTTAAAAGAATGTAATTCACTACGTAATATCAAACTGCAATATGTACAGTCGAACCCTCCGCGATAATCACATTCGTGCTTCAAATCTATGATTAGCCCTTCACTACCTTCACCTCAAATCTTGCACACAAATATGTAATTCACGCAATGGGTAAGGGTAAGACTCGAATGGTGGGAAGATGGAGATTCAGTAAGACAGAGAATGAGCGAGATAAGGGGAAAAAGAGTGAGAGATAGAGAGGTAGAGAGAGAGAGAGAGAGAGAGAGAGAGAGAGAGGGAGAGAGAGAGAGGGAGAGAGAGAGAGGGAGAGAGAGAGGGAGAGAGAGAGAGAGATAGAGCACGAAAAGAGAGAGAGAGAGAGAGACAGACCACGAAAAGATATATATATATATATAGAGAGAGAGAGAGCGAGACAGAGAAACGTCCGATGTTGATCGTTCGATAAGTTCGTGAGTATGACGTCGAGATTATAGGATGAAAATTGTACTAGCATATGTGTATACATCTATAATATCCTGAGAATATGGTGGTACTCTAATATGAAAAGTAGG
The DNA here is from genome assembly GCA_018907135.1 of Kradibia gibbosae. Lineage (NCBI taxonomy): Eukaryota > Metazoa > Arthropoda > Insecta > Hymenoptera > Agaonidae > Kradibia > Kradibia gibbosae. Next base: position 6,547,594 of record JACCHX010000004.1, read on the forward strand.
CAGCTTTGCAATTTACATTTCATTTGTATTCTTACATAAACCTGATCAAGAGAGAAAAGATTAGTAACTATTCGCACAACTGTTATCAGTACATTCAAAAGTAAATTGCCCTTTCATTTCAAATTAACATTTTATGCCGTTAAACTCATAATTTAGAATACTATAAGAATTCGTACAATTTAAAGTATTATACACATGTAAAGTGTTCGAACATTAATATGATAATTGTGAAATTCGTTTATAAAATATCTTAAGCATAAATAATTAAAGCTTGATTTATGAAAACATTATTTAAGTCATATATATATATATATATATATATATATATATATATATATATAAGCATATATAAATTGCTTATAAAATATATTATACAATTAATGCCGTTGATATTTATAGATTTATTCTGTATCTATTGCATTTGATTTCAATTAAATTTAGCTATTTAATGAAAAAAAATATTAAAATTAGAAACACTTTTCTTTCAATAGTAAATTATTTTTATGCATTGTATTTTTTTTTATCGGAAACAACTTTCTAATTTACATATTAAAAATAGTATATAACTACTATTGTAATAAAAAATGGTTTAATTTGACATGCGGCTATTGCATTTGAATAATCGATTTAATAAAAATTCTGATTCTTAACTGCTATGAAAATCCATTTTAAAGCCAAATTATCAAGATGAAGGTGACAAAGGCTTTGGGCATAAAATTCCACGATATATATAATTAACCTTAATTACTCAGCATCAAAAGAAGGATAAACATCAGACTTAATGGTCAGCAGTGTTTACGCACCCTGATTTAATACTCGACCGCTTCGCACACCGTAATTTCACCTCTTTATTTTTCAGTCGTCCCTTTCGAATACTTAATGAAACACGCATTACAATGTTCCGGCTTACGGTCAGACATAATACCTACATATGTAATGAACATGTACAAGCGTGTGTAAAATTTGCGTTGATAAGGAAATGCACCGTTGCTTAGGATCTTATGGTCCGGGGTACAAGTATGCCGGAATAGAGAAAGGAGGTGGGGCGAGGGAAGCCGCGCGTGCCGCTTGTCGTACGCTATCAATTTATCACCCCCCCCCCCACTGCCATAATCCCTCACCGGTGACTCATCGCTACGAAGGGACTTTCCCTCGTTTTCGGACTGCTCGCCGTTTCACCATTTTTCTGATTTCTTTTTGCGGGACGTCCCGCGCCCGGACAACCCTTCCGCTGGTTATATTTGTCCTCTTTTATTCGCGCGCTTTCTCTGCCCTTTCATCTCGTTTTCTATTTACTAGAGTAATGTAGCGAGCAAATAAAGAGCGGAACCGTTTTATTTGAATAAGATGAGAAATAAAGGCGTTATAAATAGTGGCCAAATATTGCTATCGATGAAGTAAAGAGCTACGAGAGATGAAAAAAATGTATTTCTAGATGAAATTTATAGAATACAAAGAAATATTTACACATTGCTTATAATAAAAATTATAAACATTTTATAAGTTTGAGAATTACTGTTTTGGAAGAAAGAAAAATATGGCCAATAAAGTCAATCAGATTAAAAAAATGTAATTGTATCTCATACGTCAAAACATTTAATTATTTAACTGAATGATGTAAGATTCACTAACTAATCGATTAAAACATTAAGCCTATGTAAAATCATAATATTTATTATAAGTGTAGTATAAAATTCTACAAAATATTTTGTAATATTTTAATTACATTTAATATATATATATTATTATATATACATTAGTGTAAATATAAATTTGATAATCAAAGTTATTAATCATTTTAATTTGTCGTTTATTACTGAATCGATTGAATTTTACTCAATAAATAAATTTAAGCTTCACGTTTTATAAATTAGAAATGATTTGGGTATTTGAGTCTCGAATAAATAGTCCCTTGTGTAAGTAAAAGTACGGGAATTTGTAGGGTTGAAGATGCGCTTGGGGAGATGAGAGGAAAACGAAAGGACAAAAAGCGTAGGTAGGGGAGAAGAATCAACGAGATAGAATAAAAAACAAAGCAAAAGTGTTGCAAGGGAGGAAGTGATAAACTTAGCTAGTGAGGAGAGAAAACCAGGAGAAAAAAATATTGGTCGATTGAGATGAAGACCATGACCAGCACAATCTGGAGTTGGTCAGTTCCGGGTATAAATCGCCTGTTAGTTACTTTTTATCGCCTTCCTGATACTGTATTTAAAAAGAAAATCTTGATAAATCGTCGAATTTTTCATATTTATGATCAAATAGTCTAAATATCTGTTGATTTTACAAATTTATTTATAGATTATGTACTCAAAGATATAATAAATTTATCATAAAAACTGAATTGAAAGAGAAGTAGATTTTTTTCACGACTATTATGTAAAAATGAAACAATTATTAACAATATAATTAATAATTTAAATCTGTCGTGTGATTTTTCACATAAATAAATTGTCAAAAATTAATTTTTCTGATTAATTGATAATTGTTTAGCGCATAACAAAATATTTGCCTAATTAAAGTTGATATAATCTACGAGTGGGAACATTAAATAATGCAATAAACTTCAAATGCTAATACGCAAACGAGACAGGCCCTTATTAATTCCGATGTAAATGTATGCATAAGTGCAATTCCACCGAACCCCTCCCCCCTCCCCCCACCTCAATTCCACAAGAGGACTTAAAATTATGTAAAAGTATTATCGACATGCCCGCTCACGAAAGTTTCGTACGTGAGGGACTTAACTAGTGCATATACATGTGACATAAAAGGGACGACACCGCACCAATGGTACTACGATCAAAAAGGATAGATGAGAGTTTTGGCGACGCCCAAGCCAATGCACACGAGTGGCTCACATCACATTATTAACCGAGAGCTCCAGTGTTTCCTTTTTTGTTTGATTATAAACCCGGAGGGTAAAATCGGGGACGCAACATGAATTTATATCAATGCTTAATCCTAGAAGAATACATTTCGTTCTTGCGATTGCGCCCTGCACTTGAAACAGGAGCAGTGGGAAGACTAAATAATACTATCATCGAAACCAGAGTCGCATTTCGAATTTTCCTTTTAATTTGTAATTTTATAGCCTGTGAACATATCTGTATTTAAAAAAAATATTAAAATTTAAGCATTCTAAGCAATTTTTAAAGTACAGTTTTTTATTTTAGAAATAAGTTTTTCATGAAATCATCTACCTTGTTCGATTTTAATTAAGTTTAATAAAAAGGTAAAGACTATAAATATTGCCAAATTTTTTAAAAATAGTTGGCCAAAATGCAAAAGCTTTGCAAAGTCCTTTATATTGTATGAAAAATTGTTTTGGAGAATACAATGAAAAATTGAAAAACCATTTTCTGTTTATACTTATAACACTACTATTAATTCAATTACTATAAGTTCTGTTTTTTTTAATTCTATTATTACTACTCTTTTCTATTCACAATATTAAATAACGTTTTTACAATAACAAAAAGTTGCATTACATACACTTATTATATACGTATTACGTAATTTATTGATGATATATTTACGCTTTATAATTTACACACACCCACACACAACACACAAACACATATGTATACATTCATACATATATGTAGGCGTGTGTTCGTATGCATGTATGCTTTAGTAAAGAGACTTTAAATTTGTAAAAATATTTGAAATTTTTATCATTATTTTATACAAACGGTTATTCAAGTTGAGTAAAAAAGCTAAACTAAATCGAAATTTTACTTCTCTCGTATACTTCTCCTTCGTGCATTTCTAAGTAAGAACAATACAATAAGAAGCTGCTTGTGCCTTGTCTGAGATAGAAAAAGCTACGGAAACATCGACGAAAGGGTAGAGGTGTAGGATCGTAGTGGGAAGGGAGCAATAAAATCAAGCAACGAACTTACAATCATGAGGGTTGGCTTCCGATGGTGCTAAAATGGAGAGAAGGGCATGAGATTTCATTTTTATTTGTATCAGTCTTGCAGACTAATTAATTCTCTACGATGGCCTATGCACTAAGACATTGCGTGATTTATATAATTTATACGTGACTGTACAGTAATTCGGTGTTTTAACGATTATATTTCTTTTTTACGTGTCTTTATATTTATTTAAAAGTATAATTTAAGTACAAGATTTTTTCGAATCAAGTGCGACTTCAGTTTACTCGAAAACATAATGAACTTTAAACATTTTAAACTAAAATTTTGTGGTTGATATTTTTTTGTTTAAAATTTAAAACGACAATGGGTATTTTGTAAATTGTACCCGTAAATGTTCATTTTTTCAATTCCTACTAATCATTTATTACAATCTTGTTAAATATAAAAGTTACTAATTTATTTAGAATACAAATTTTATACTCTTGATTTTAAGAAATTAAAAAGGATTTTTAAACATTCGGCAATTTCTTGGAGTACTTTAATTAACTATTATATCCTTTTAAAAATGTTACATAAGGTTAAAACTATCGATAACTATAAGCTTTGAAAAATAAATTTTTTATTATTCGAAGATAAAGCTTTATTATTGATAAATTCAATATTCATATTGCGCTTAAATTATTCGGCGTTAAACATATGACTTGTTTATGTATTACAGCTTATATATACATATCAATACATAAATTATTTCAGTGGGGTAGAATTCGTACTCTAATTAGGAATCAACACACTTGACATTATGTTAAAGTTAGAGTATTAATAGTAGTTTCCATTAACTTAAATACTTGTTGTAATTCATATCAAATCATTATTTATTATTTCAATAGTTCGAAAAATGTGTATTTATGTAAATGTGAAAATAATTTAAAAAATTAAGAAATAAGTTAGGCCCTAATTTTTTTCTAATTCTATATTATGAATAAACTATTTATATTTTCAGGATTATAATATATACATAAATTAATATTGTACTACTGCAGTGAAAGAGAAATTTTGTAATTTGAAATTATTTATGAGTCTTAAATTAAATCACATTCTATAAAATAATCTATTGATGGACTTCAAATTTAAATTTAAATGATCCGATGATTTTGAATTTGTTCTTATTAAGGATTTAAATTAAGCAATTAAATTACTAAATAGTATTTATATTATATTATATACTATAATAATTAGGTACAAAGAATTATTGTTCTTATATTTAATGAGAATGATTTAATACGTATTTTTATACTTTATACACCCATGGGTTGTAAAACGATTATATGTAATATTGATTTACAACTGATTTATATTTAAAGGTATAAATACATATACTATCACTCTGATATCGAAAAAATGATCGATATAGTATAAAACGAAACGCAGAGGAGTAATTTTTTATTTTTTAACTAAAATTTATTACTATAGTTGAATTGCAAAAAACGTACAGCTAACTTACATGTTTATTAAAAATTAAAAAAATTTTATTCCTTATTATTGCTTATTTATTGTAAATGAAAAATTGTAATAAAGGTTATAACTTTTTCTATATGCGAAATATCAAAATATTTCTCATAAAAGCTACCGTTTCGCTTAACGAGGTCAACTAGCTACTTAAGACCATAATTAAATAGCAATTATTACTGCTTTGTAAGAAATGAATTAATATAAAAAAGAGATTCTGCGTGCATTCGCTTATATTAAATGGTACTGCGTGATTTTAAAATCATTTTCGCGATCTCTTACCCCTGAATTTTCGTAAGTTTTACGTTGATTCCTTCGTCGCTCGCTGTATGGCACGAACATAATTTATTCGTACGAGTTGGTGTGTGGCGCCATTTGACATACGAATGCGGCATGAGTCCGGGCCACTTAGCATCCGCAGACTCGCGTACCTATTTCTCTTTTTCCCTCCTGTCCCTCTCTTTTTCAGTAAAGCAGAAGTTAAGCTACAGACAGCGTCGCGAAGGGTTTAACGTGAGGGCTGAGTGGCGGATAGGAGTACGGTGGGTGAGTGAGGGGGGAGAGAGAGAAAGAGTAAACAAGGAGAGACTACAAGCCTGCTCGAAGAAAATTAAGCAGAGCCCGGTAATTTAAGGTATTGATTTTTATAGTCTCTCCTCGAGCAAGGCATACATTAGAGCTCCCTCCTTCTCTCTCTCCCTCTCTCTTTCTCTCTTTCTCTCTTTCTAAAGCACATACACATACAACCTTTCATGCATACTCTCATTTACTCATTCTCATTTGCTCAGCCTTTTTCTCTCTCGTTTGCGCTTAGCCAAGCAACCGAAGGAAGCCTGGCTCGGAGCAACCCTTGTAGTTTGCAGTTTAGTCGCGGATCGAGCTTCTCTCTTTTCGCCTTGTCTCGCATTCAATTTCTCTCTCTTTATATATGTATATAAGTACGCGCGCGCGAGAGTGTGTGTGTGTGTGTGTTTATATGTACATAATCCCTGGTCTCTCTCACTCCCTGCCTCGATCTCTCTGTTTCTCTCTCACTCCCTTCTTTTTTATCTCACTCTCGCATGCTCATTCTATCCACGAGGGGCGACACGAACACGGCGGTGCCTGGCGATCAAACACCCCTTCCATAGCTCGTCTTCTTCTTCTTCTTCTTCTTCTTGTTCTTCGTCTGCTTCTTCTGGTACTTCCTTCAAATATAGAGTGGGGCAGAACAGAATGTCCGTCTCCGACATGCGCTCAAGGTCTTTTATGTTCGAGCCAAGCACTCCCGAACTTTTTTTGAGATACGAAATTAAAGTCACTTTCGGTTTCACTTGAGGATCAGAGAATTCTCGCATATTTTTGCATAGGATGAGGTCGAGGTGTTGGTGCCCCTGTGCCCACAGTCAGGGTCAACGCCAACAACTTCGTATAATACAACTTCTCGTTTAGAACTCTGACGGATGTGTTTCCTAATACTAATATGATAATGAATATCGATTAAATTTCTGTTATCTGCAAACATTAAGGTTTACTTTTAAAATATCAACAATGTTATTATAATATGAAAAATTTCCTACGATCCTTCGTAAAGGATATAAACAGATATGTATAATTATTTAAACTGAAAAATTATATACGTTCTATTCAATGATTCAGCTATAAATAAGTAATATCTCTTACAAAGTATTTCATTATTTTTAATTTTCACAATATCATATGCCTCTAATAAATATCTTTATGAAACGTAATTAAAAATAACAGTTATAATATTCGATGAAAAGTAAATAAAAATTTCTGAAAATATCAATTAAAAATTTAATATTATTTTACAGAGATAAATCGATAAATCCATAGCAGCCATATTAGAACTTAGAAGATGATGTTGAAATATAAACTCGTACTTTGCAACCACCCTACGAATGCAGTACATATAGCGTAAAAATGGCATAAAAATGAAAGTAGCGAACAAACTGTCGACTAACACGATAAAGCTTATACATGCGCAGTAGATGCATCTACATTTTACAAGTTTATACAGTAAAGGTCTTTTACCAGATGCCTGAGCGGAAAGATTGCGAGGACTGAAATGAAATAAGAAGTTTCATCGATCGATTTCAAGCGACACGCACGCGTTTCGCCTTGTATATGCTTTAACATTTATTACCTCGTTTGTTTTTGTTTCACGTCTTTACCCTCACTTCCTCTTTCTGTTTATCTTATGTTCCTCCGTTCCTTTTAATTTAAGCTTTTCAAAAAATCTACTTTTCATGTTTTACTCCCTCTGTTTCTCTCTCTCTCTCTATCTATTTATCTATCTATCTATCTTTGTATTTATCTATTTATCCTTTTATCTATCTACTTATCTCTGGTTTTCTCTATCCATTATTCATTTGAATGACTTTAATTTGAATAAGTTTCAGTTAGTGGGCAAAATTTAAATCACTCATTATGATTTATTGAGAATATATTAATTTTTTGACAATTTAGTTCATTAAATAGAAATTTTCCATCTACACAATGAAGATTTATGTGTATTAATTTTATACTTCACATTATAGCAAAAATTGAATTTTTTTTTATTTTTATTCTATCGTGTAAAAATCGTGACTTTTGATTGTGAATCAATAAAAAACGATTAATAAATAATACTCTCATTTATATAATCTCGCAAAATATTCTCATAATACTTTCAAATATATTTTATTGATAAAGTAAATATTTGACAAATGCATTTAACATGTTTTTTTAATTTAATGCTATTTTCATAAAATGAACAAAAGAAAGATCATCTAGTTATTAAAAGATTTTCTATGAGTATTTATTTAAAAAAAGACGTTTTTATTTGAAATACATTAAAAAATACATTAACAAGAATGACACGTATTTTATATAAGTATCGTATTTGTATACGTTCTCAAGAACGTTAGAATTTTTTTGTATTACATATGTAAAGAAATATTAGTAGATGTATCTGTCGGAGAAATACAAAATAAATCATTAGAGAATAAATATAAAATAAATTTAAGAAGGAACAAAGTAACAATAGCAGATACTCTAAGATCATCATATGTACGTGACGTAGAATCAATCCTGTAATTAATTTTCATCTAATATTTTTATATAAAAGTATTTTTTGGCTAAGCTTATTATTTTTTATGGTAATAATTATATGTAGGATGGCATCTTTATTATAAACTTGTATACATATAAGAAAGCTTAAAATTATAATTATGCGCAAAATAATAGAGTTCAAATTATTGCTTTATTGCATAAATTATTTAATTAGACTAAGATTCAAGTATTTAAATATTAATTTAATTTTAAAAATTAGACACACACACACACCCACACACACACACACACACACACACACACATATATATATATATTACTTAAATTAAATTGTTCCATTAAACTATATTATATTACAACTTAAGCAAGCTTTTTTTATTTTTTTTTGTATATTTAATACAAACCTTAATTTCTTTAAATCAATCATTAATATATATGTTATAGAACAAATTTTTGTGAATACGTATTTAAGACATATTTATAATTACCTTACTTACTTCTCAAAGGAATAGATTTAAAAACTTATCATCATAAATTTCTTATTACACGTAATGAAAAAATGGAATTACTGGTGATTCATGTATTTATTGATTATCATTCATAAAAATATTTGTGACACAAGATATTCCTAAAAAAAACATTTCTATAGATGAATTAACTAAAAATTGTAGGTATTTTATAATCCCAGCTATTTGATGGAACTCTTGAATAGAATGTCTGAAAAATGAATACCAATTTCATAAATAAATCAAAATATCATGACAGTTATTATTTTATAATGCATTAGGCCTGTGTAGGAAGGTGTCTGTAAGAAAAGAATTACAAATATTAGCATTCCAATTTTCAAAAGGCATCCTTACTGATGGATCTTTATAAATGATATTGTAAATCTAGATTAATGACTCGATGTGTATTTGTTACGATATATCTAACATAGTCGGGACTATACTTACACACGATACTGTATGGGAAATAAACTGTTATTGGAAAAATATTATACATAAATTACTCCAAAAAGCTTTTAAACAATAGTTTGAATCGATAAGAAAATGCTGTTATCATAAATGAAGTTTAAAAATAGCCTACTATGAAAAATTCATAAACCCTTTTAAGCTAAATAACTTTTAGATAATTGTTTAGATTGACCTTATTATTAAAGAATGTTGAAAAATTATTATAATAAGGTGACTCAAAATACGTAATGTTTAATCGCACCTATGAATTTATTTAAATGAGTCACTCTTTAATGTAGCCGCTATAAGTCTTCAATCAGGTTCTGTTGAATTAATTTATCTCTCATTATAATGTCTAATTGGATTATGATACGAACAAGAATTTTAATCGTCAAGTAGGGGAAGAAAAGTAAACTCGAATGCCGTATAAAAGCAATTTGCGTGATAAATCTGTTGTAAATGCATCGATAAGTGCGCCGATTTCGCATGTGATTTCGGATGAGAACGAGAAACGCGGCTCGAGATGCCAATAAATAAAATTGACTATAAAACGAAATTTAAGTGGTCCGAAATGATTGCTATTACTTCTGTAAAATTGTCTCGTACGTGCGGGATCGGAGCAGTGCACCGATCGTATAAAATTCGCCACGGGATCGTATCCCCCGTTAGGCAGGCACTCCAAATCTTCAATGCGAAACAAAAGTCAAGCATTTGTACGAAGCCAAATCAAAAAAGAAAAAAAAAAAAAACAAAAAAACAAAAAAAAAAAAAAACGGGAGGGCGAAAGAACGATTTCAGTTTATATAGGAATAATGGCGCGGGGTGGCTTCCCTCTCGAATAGCTCGTACATTCGAGGGCGTCGCGGGAGTTCGAACCCGAGAGCTGGTAGGAAAACAACGGACTTGCAAGAGCTTCCCCAGCACTTTGTGGCCTACGAGCGATGCGACTATGCATGTAACTGTACATAAATGTTAGCCTTCAAGTGGACGTGTGCATTATGTGCCCGGCCTTGTGCGAGCCTGTATTGGGCCGCACGGCACAGGTCGTGACTGACTCCTCGCGAAGTCATCCTTTTTACTCCGTCCTCCTTCTTACCTACTACCTCTCTCTCTCTCTCTCTCTCTCTCTCTCTCTTTCTCACACATACACACACACACACGACCACATATACACACACGCCTTCTGTATCATGTGCGCGTGTGTCTGCGCGTGCACGTTCCATCGGAATACCTACAGCATCGATAAATCCCTCGTGTGTCTAGCATGTAATCTGCAGACTGTTTTTTGGAATTTCTTCTCCAGCAATACAACCTTGTTTCCTCCACCGTAATTCTATCTACCTGCTGCTGGAATTCGTTTTATACGTGCAAAATATTTCACCGCCTAAAATCCATCAACCCTCTCATTTCTATAGCTGTCCTTATATTATCTATTTATTTATTCGTACCTGGCGGACTGAGCTGTGTAATATCTTATCAATACTTAAATGTATGATTTTACATAGATGTATTTGAAATATAAGAAAGGTGCATGAAGGGTACCTTGACTTATATTATTAATTTGATATTATATCACCACTTGATTTTAATTACTTGTATAATTGTTTAATAAATATAAAATCAGCACAGGCTATGGGAAGCTTATAAATTACTTTATATATAAGCACACAAACACATCTTTGCTATGATATGTTTGTGAAAAATATTTTTTTTTTATTAAGAATAGTCAAAAGTTAATTAGTATCATTTTGATAAAATTGAAAAAAAATTTCGATATGATCAATTTTTTACTTTTATAGTCAATAACTGTAACTATCAACTGCGCAATGTTTGCCATTATGCTGTAAAATTATTTAATATCTTGTGATTAAACTTTCTAAAAATTTTACGGTTAATTTTACGAAGATATTAAAAACGCATGCTGTCAGAAAATACATCTTTCTATAAAAATCATAATTTTGAGATTATTTTCCCAATGTGTTCGGGATGTAAGGCAATATAACTCATAAAATATTTGGAAGTATTAATTGTCGCATGAATAATACATTTTCTTGCACAAAAGGTTAATTATGAAAATTTCGAAACCTTTACGGTACTTAGTATTATAAGTTGCTTGCAAAACGAACGATTAACATGGACTTTCGACTAAAGTGTCACTTATTCTAGCCTGACTTCTTGCATTGGCCTGCTCTCTCATTGGAGCTCAGAATTTCCGGTGGTACAGACATATGGTTGAATACGTGATAGTAAAGCGAATTGCCGATAGCGCGGTGGAATGTTTAATTTTACCATCGCGTGGGGACCGAGAGACAATAGACAAAAAGAGGAGTAGACAAAAGCAGTCAGAGCATCAAAATTTCCCTCGCTCGCACATGTTCCACTGAGCCGAGTAACTCCGTGCCTCGATAGGACGGGGAAAAATGCATGTGCAGCTCGGAGGTGGGCGCACGGGGCAAACAGTGGTGCGGGAGAGATAGAGCGAGACAGCGAACAGCTCGGGGGTGGGAGGGCGAGAGGGAGATAAAGAAAGAAAGGAAGAAAGAGCCGAGCAAGTTTAAGGAGGAGGACAAAGCAAAGAGCGACGGCGAAGGTGGTGGTGGGGTCAGAAGGGGGTGGGGTAGAGTGGACTCGGCAGAAGGGAAGAAAAAAAGGCGAGTCGGGAGAGCGAGGAACTCCGTTCCCAGTTCATATGTGAGCGTCGATTTCGCGGTTCGCTGCGCCGCGTGAGTGGCTAGTGCTCGAGCTGCCAGTCGGACGCTTAAAACCAGGGCCCCGATGCAGTGACGGGACTACGACCTCACTCGCGAGTCCGCGCACACGAGCTTCGGCTCGCTCACGGACGATGAATAATGCCCCTTGCCGGGCCCCGCTTTATTTACGGCTGGCTTCGTTCCTCCAATTGATTTATCAGCCGAGCGCCGCTCGTCATAATTATTTTCCGAGGGAACAAGTGAATTAGCGATACGAGCCTGGCCGGCCCTCATGTTAATGATCAACATTGTTGACGATTGCCCGGCTCATTTCATCGGCCCCCTGAGAACTGGCTTTACGAGGCTATTGCGAATCGCTTTTGCATTAGCGCTTCTGGCAGCGCCTCGCCGGACCCTTACAGCCAAGAGCTGCTACGGGCCCCTTACCGAGTATTCGTCGCTCGACCCTTTCTCGTGCCCTGTAAACTGAAAACATCTATTTTGGCTACTCGCTTAGTTATATATAATGCCCTTCAATGCCATACCTGTGGATTCAAAACACGGGCAAGAGGGATGATTTATCTCATCAGTTTTGCCAAACTCGTTTTCAATATGATGTTTCGGACTTTTAGGATTCAAGCAATAAAGCATTACTTAATACCAATAGTAATTTTAACTCCGATAACAAGGGAAATAACACGGGAAACCCTTAATTATTACATTTTGGATTGCTCAAAGAGAAAAGTAAATGTTTTAAATCCGATTATTCGAAATTAGGTTTACAAAGGAGTTAAAAAGTAATACAGATTAATAGTTATTGTATCAAATTTCTACAAATTTTCTATGCAAAAATTACAATTTGCGTAATTATTTTTTGTACAAAAAGGCAAGTACTTCTAAAATAACTAATTTATCTAAAATCAACATAGTTAAAAAAAAAGATTTTTTTGAGACAGATCACATTTCAAAAATACTACTGGGAATTTTACCGTATTCATTTATTCAAACATTTCATAATACGATTCTGAGTTAAATAGATGTACATAAATAGTAGGTCAATTTCTTTAAATTATCATCTATTAGTAATCTATTAGTAATCTATTAGTACTATCAATTTCTTTAAAATTTAATTTTCATATTAAATTATAATAAATATTTTAATGTAATTTTTATATCATTTAAATGTAATACAGTATTTACTTTCTTTTTGACACATGAAACAACATGTTTTTACATAATATTTACTTTGCTTTATTTTCAGTATCATTTTCAGTTAAAAAAATTTATTATTATCACATTATATTATAAGGAACAAAATCCTTTAGAAAATTTAAAAGAGTATTTTAGGATAAATTTATACTAATTTCGTACGTTAAATTCATCTCTGTCTGTCTCCCTCTTTCTCTCTCTCTCTCTCTCTCTCTCTCTCTCTCTCTCTCTCTCTATCTCTCTATCTATCTCTTATTTTATTCCATTATTATTTGTCTGTCGTTTTTTATAAATTTAGAACGTTTTTATTTCCTAGGCGTCAATAAAAAAATAGGAAAGTACATTTCCATGAAGATAAGAGCAGAGGATGACGAATTTTCGCGACCAAGAGTGAAATAAATAATAGGGATGGAGAGGACGAAGTAAGTACCCTTGTGAATATAATTCCCCTGGCATGTTATCTTTAGTGATGGAGAGAGGAGGAGTTGCGACTTCAGGGTATGTCAAGTCTCGGCATCTTTTGAGAATCGTTATCCTGGCTTGGTCGTCATCATCGTCGCTATTGTCAAGAAATAAGTAAAATCAAACTAGAATGAAAGAAACAGAAATATAGACTAAAAGAAGAAAAATTGTGCCACGATCCTGAAGTCGACAAACCACATTTTATGTGAGCTTTTACCTTAAGGTAGTTCGGCTTGGAGGTTCTTGGCCTTCCGCACCTGTTGCTTCTGTTCTCTCCCTCAGTCTCTTGCTCTGTCTTACTTTACTTAGCTCTCTCTCTTTCTTTCTTTCTCTCTCTGTCAATATACATCTTTATCTTGAAATTTTTCTTTCTTGCTCGATCTTTCCATCTCCCTTCATTAGATTTCGCTTCTTTTTTACGCTACTAGGAATGCCTAATCGGCCCGAGCAATATCAGAAAATTGGAAGATTAGGTTTTCCAAGCAAATATAACTACTACCACCTTATAAAACTCAACTTTCGATTTCCTTTTTTTGCTGAAGTGAGTTATTGAAAAACTGAATCAGATTTCTACTTATAAATTTGGATGAATTATATTATTGTAAGGTTCATTTTTTTATAAATATGTAATAAAAAGTAAAATCAAAATTTTAAATAATTATATTGCATTTATTGTATTATATATTACATGAATAAAACAGATTCCTATAATTTATGATCAATGCAGTAATTTTACTTTTTCTTTGTTAATAATGAATTATAAAAAGTAAAATAAAAAAATAATGAATAAATAATGGACATTTTCAGTGTCGGAATAGATAATAGAAAGAATAATATACTTAAACAGATTGAGTAATATTTATAACAATAATTGATTATTGATATTCTATTCGAGCAATCAATTTGTGAAAATTATTAATTTAATATAAAAAACCATTATTACTTCAGTTTGTATTAATAGAATGTAAAGTGGTACAATTACGTACAAGATTGGGTAAAAGTGGTCAAGTTGGTAAAATTTAAAGCCATATTCCTTCCGTAATTCAAAAGCTTAAGAATATCAAGCGAACGGAAAGAAAATTATTGCATTATGTTTGAATATATAAATTTTATTATTAAAACAGAAATTTATTCGCTTACGCTAACAAAGTAAATGAGCTCCAGTTATTCTGGACTCCGATCACTCATGGCTTGTTAAATATTGGATTTTATTACCGGAGCGATTAATCGCCCAGCACCGGCAACATCCCATCGATTCTTCATACTTCGCGACTGGCCATCACCAAGGGGTGAGCATTAGCGAGGGCGGGGTCCGATCGGAGGTGCCACCGATGTAGATGACGACAATGAGTCGATGGGCCGACCGCAGCCGATGAGCGAAAAAGAGACGAGGGTCGGAAGTAGCAGCGGACGCGGCGCCGGAAAAATCGGCGGGCAATTGACGAGGAGCAGTCGCCGCGTGGGAACGGCTGCGGATGCTGGAAACGTGTGCGTGCGAGTGTGTGCACGTCGAGTGCGATAGTGCCGCAATGGGTGGAAAGGGGCTTGAGCTCGATCGGCGAGGGGTTGAGGATCGGGGAGGAGGAGAGCCGCTGTTGGCGAAAGTAGGATGGGGAAAGAGAGATAGAGAGAGAGAGAGAGAGAGAGAGAGAGGGCGAGAGAACGTGCGCGAGTGGGAGACGTGGGAGGAGGAAATTCGTGGTACCGGCTGTCGGAAAGGAAAAAGAATCTTCTCCTCGGCTGACGTCTGGTAAGCGGGGGAGGGAGGGGGTGTGACGGGAGGAGGAAGAGGTGGCTGTTGAGGCTGGAGGGAGAGGGGGAATGGACACGGCTATGGAGTATAGGTAAAAGAGAGTAACAAAGACGCTTCTCGGCCCTTCCAACCCCTCCCCGCCGCGTATTCTCTTCCCTACCCCTTTAACAAAGGATCGGCGAAGTGAGGATCGTTCTACTTCGTTTTCAACTTATTTCATCTCCATGCCGCTAGAGTCACTAGATCATAGCTCACTGTGTAATAGACTGACGCTCACATCTGTGGCTCCAAGAATTTAAGCAAATTTACTTAATGCGCTTATGCAATGTATGGAAGGGAGAAAGAGAGAGAGAGAGAGAGAGAAAAGGACGATCCTTCCGAATGGTGCTCGACAATTTTCAACACTAATTATCATGTACAATTTATGGAATAATTACGAGTTTATCATTTTTGCCTTCATTATGTTATCATTCAGATATAATTGTCATATATTTTTTACTTGCGTTCGTGCTTAACCTATTGGTTATCACTGCGTTTTTCCACTTCAATTACTTTCTATCTCATTATTTAAATTTCAATTTTCGCGCTTAGCTTCATTCCTGGCCTAAGTACATCTATCATTAAAATAGTATTCTATCGTTAACGCCTTGTATTTTTAATGCTAACAATACTTTGTTACTTTCTCCTTTATTGTTTCAAATTAAATTTTTTTTACTATAAGATCTTTGCAATAAATCGTTTTTATTTTACAAATATTTTCTTAGTTGAACTCATTGTATAAAGATAAAACAAGCTTACAATTTTCAATACTATTCATTGTATACGTATTTGATATTTGAATTTTTTATAAGATAGATGCAAATCTCTATTATAGATCTATTTCTTAACAATTTAAAAGTTTCTGAGGCAATTCTACTGATTTTACCATCAATGAAGCATTGGCTATACTAATATAAGCAATTTATTATGTTAGTTGTATTTAATGTTTTATATTCGTCTTTTATTTTTAATTCATTAATAATCTTGTGTGGTTCGTAATATTAATAAAGTTGCTAAGGCAGAACGAAATTCAAAACATAATTTATCATATCATCTGCAAATGAGACGAGCGAGATAATAATTTGAAGCAAATTTTTAAAATACAAACCTTCATTTTGATTCATTCTTTTTTCAGGCATAACTATTATAAACATTAAAATGCATCTAAAATATTTTCAATTATAATCAAACACCTAAAATGCTTGTATAATGTTATTAAAATATATTAATACATTTATAAAATATACGTTACTTTAAAATTTTGAAGTAGTCTCTAGAAAATGCAAAGATAATAATTAGCATACCAACTAACGGATTTTGTTAATCTTTATTCTAACTTACTTTCACTTATTATTGTATAGAAATATTGATTTTTAAAATCGAATTATACATAAACACTGATAAGGACTGTATACGTAATCGCAGTCAAAATACTTTAACGCTTGCATCAACTTTTTACATATAACTCTTTTAATACTGTTAATAAATGAAACTAAAGTGACGCTAATTCATACCATTGATAAATTTAATTAAAGAAATTCTTCCAATAATAGTAGAGGCTTAATTTTTTTTGGTAAACGGATGGTCAACATTTCAGGAGGTTTTGTTAAATATATAAAGACAAAAATTTTATCGAGTCCTTGACCTTGTATAATGATAGATGATCCAAGGTAGCAGTAGCTGCATGCGTGCATATGTTTGTGTGTGTGCGTGTGTGTGTATGCATGTGTATGGGTTGTGCGTACGTATCGTGTGTTATGTTATTGTTGTTGAGGGAGGGCGGGGAGGAGCGCCTTGTTTTACGATTTTCGCGTCGATGTCCATTGGCGGTGCACCGACCGCACGTGCGAGCCGGAAACGCTCGCTCATCTTCAGTGCGGCCACTTCCGCCGCTCATCGCCTACACAAACTGCTGAATTTTTTTGAGCATGGAAGATATTCCTCTTTATGTAGAATACGAATATCTTGTTGAGAAAAAGGAGTCTGTTGAAGATATTATGCTGGAAGGAATCTCGGAAAAAGGAAAACCCTCCAGAAAAAGGACGATATATACATACATATATATATATATATATATTATTATTAATAAGCGTCATTGAATGCATTGTCGTAATAGTTCGATTGTACAAATATAATGTCTTGGGCAACTTTTTTATTGTACTTGCTTGTTCGAGTGTTTTTACTAGAATGCAAGAAAATAATGGATGCATTAATATAGGATATAGAGCGTATAATTTGTATACAAAAAGGTTTTTTTCCGATTTATTAAGTTCAAAATTCTTAAAGCATCAAGAATGATTTTCGCATTGAACGAATTAAATATTTTAAACGTATTACGGTAACCTGGAATCATAAACGACAATGAATAGCGAGAATTATTTTTAAGCAATAACGCTTGTACACAATTTTAAACGCTGTTAGATATTCTTAAACAGTGATAGAAAACGCTTATTAATAAGTATTGCTTGAACAAAATAAAAGAATCTACGACGAGTGGTATTGTCATAATCAGAATACCGCTGAGAATAATTCACTTTGGATGAAAAGAAATGCAGAATTCTTGTGCAACTGGGAGACAGACGCAGTAATACGGGTAGGAACCACATAAATTTTGGGCCCTCGCTTTATTACCGGTCATACGTAGGGAGCTTTAGACGAGCGGTAATGATGCTCCTTGTCTCGAATCGAAGCGCGCATGTATATTCTTAGCTCGAAACGCGTATAATTTATTCCCTGGTAATTTATCGGCAAGTGTGATATTGGGAAACGTTATCGAGGATGTTGCACGAGGGCCCGGTATCGAAAGCTGAAGCACTGACTCGTGCATCGACGGAACTCCTCGTATCTCCGCTGAATTAAGTACCGCCTCGTTTGTCATAATATCGCTCTCTACTTATCCGTCCGCGAAAGGTCGGCATCGGCGTCGAGCATCGGTGGGCCGTACTATCCGAGGCACTGCGATTAATAATCGCCACCGCTCCGATCGGCCATCCGATGACCCCTCGCGAATGATTCGTGCGAGGGGTCGCGGCTTCGGGACCAACAACATGGGAACAGCTCTTTAGCACGATGCCAGATGTGCCGGATTGGGCATTAATCGGTAGGATTCCTATTGACTCAACGATCGACAGCGCGAAATCTCCCTCGGTGTTTACAGTGCTAACAGCCCCGTGTCCTTGAACCCCTTGTCCAGTCGCCATTTTACGAAATTTACAATTTTACGAGCCACGCGTTATTGGCCGAACGGTCCTTTTCCACTATTGTTGGCAAATGCTTCGTTTCAACAAGACCATTAACTTGCCCTGCAAATCGCTCGTTTTCATTATACTTTAAATATGATGCTGCCTTTGCGTTACTTTGCTCTTAAACAATGATGACGAATGCCGCTTCAACGAAAAGCCCAAATCTATTCTCCGAGTGGCTTGAAAAATCGATGATTCTAAGTCAAGTACTATAATTAGAGCGGCTTTATGGATAAGAACTAATTTTCTTTACTTGATAACCATTCAACTCTTTCTTATTTTTCAGCAGATAAACCACATTTTTTACGTAAGCTTTATTGCGCTTAGAATTGTATTCATTGTAACAGAAACCTTTTTAAAGAATTAATGTTTCACATGCTTCTTTAGTTATTTTTTTCCAGCTTCTCTACGACGGTCGAGATCATAAATTAAAAAAATGCAAAAACCCTTAAGTGTGAAAATTATATTTTACATTGGAATATATTCTGAAAGCTTATCAATATTCAAAGAAAATCAAATATTTTAAATCAAACAAAAACTATGCTAAATATTAGATCTTATTTACATCACTTTTTAAATTTAAAATGAATTTCATCGTTACTGCAATATGAAATAATATGAAAATAATTTATCTTCATCCTACCAGTAATGTGAATACATCGCATACAGTTCTCATTAATTTCGTAAATGCATATAGTGATCAATGATTACTTTAATTTTATAAAATTTCATATTATTTTTTAATCTCTACTAATTACTAACTTAGTATAAAGAGTAATGTAAAATAAAATAAATTATTTTAGAACTTTGCTTTAACACGCTTGAGATTTATATATATTTACCGAACGAGCTACTTGTTAGAAGTTAAATAAAAATGAAGCTGAAGATGCAAATGTTAATGCCTTATGTAAACTGAAAGGTTCGATAAAAATACTAATTTTAAGAATGTTAAAGAAAAATGTTTAACTACAAATAGGTAATCTGATAAAAATGTACTTCATATGATAAAATATATTTAAGATAGGCAGTAGCTTATATGTAAATATAAAAATAAGTATTCATACAATTATAAAACCTTATTTTCATTTGTAAATATTTATTAAGTATGCATCCAAGTTTGTTTTTCAATCCAAATCATTACAGCTTTATTTTATTACCAAATATGCTTTTGATTATTTTATTAATAATCTGTATATACATCGACACACGTATTGAAAATACCATAAAATTCTATTGTAAATAACTAGTTAAAAAGATTCAAATCAAACATGGATTCGATGAAAAGTACACTTAAGCATATTTACTTGTAAGTGTGCCACACCAATATTTTTACAATATAATTAATTTTAAAGGAAATAATAAGAACATGTATATACTCCTGTAAGAGTGAACTCTGAGTAAGCCCTGACTAAAGGACGGTATGCTAAAGTAATTAAAAAAGGAAGAAAGCACGGTATGAGAGATACGAAAGGAGCGATGAGAAAAAACAGCATATTAAACCTGTTGGGTCTGTTTCTTATCTACGTGTCGAGAGAGTGTGAGATCGGGGGTGGGGAGAGCGAATGGAAAGAAAAAGAGAGAGCGTGTGGGTGTGTGTGTGTGTGTATGAACGAGTGTGTGCACGTGGCGTGATGCTGCTCGCGTATAAGAATGTGCGGGGGGTAACCTAACACCTCGGAGTTCATGTGTGCGACGTGTGTCCCGATCGTGAGGTGCGTGATGCTGCTCGGAGAGGCACAAGGTACCTTGATTAAACTCTCGAATGATTTATCGTACCTTTTATAATTTTCTCTTTAATCGTAGATTAGCATTTTTATAAGCAGTATTATTTATTTTATTATTTTATTATTCTTTCACCCTGATTAGATTGTGAGCGAGTAACTTTTCCGTTGCAATGTTTTTTTTATTATATTCCTTAAATAATATAATACAGATGGAATAGACAGAAGATCCAAGTGCTTCCAAATTATTATTTAAATTACAAGCATTTAACGAGAAAGTAATGAGCTCTTAGTGATCATTTGAACTGATCAGAAGCGTTAAAATGTCAATATTTAACATAAAATGACTGAGCTCGAAACTCATATCCTTCATACCGAATGCCCCAAGGCCTCAACTGTCCATATGAGCGTTAATAAATGCCATTTCCGCTATTATTAAAAGTCGTTTTACGATTGTTTAATTAAGAAAAAAATTCGATTGATTGGCAAATTTTAAAATGGGATCTAAAGTGAATTAGTATGCTCGCATTGGGAATTGAAGTATTGTGAAATCATAGATGAAGTCCACGCGGAGTTATAGGCCTACCTACTTTAATTTCTTGTGCGATACGAGGGGGGGGGCATCGATACCGAAATTAAACACCGATTAATCGTGCCGTAAATAATTGAAACCGTATAAGGATTTCAGATAATACGCAAATATACAATCGGTAGCTCGAAACAGGAAAACATCCGCAAGAAACATGCGAGCAAAAGCGAGTACTCGTGTAAATACGTACGCGGGTGCAGCCGCGAGGTCTGAATTGTAGGAGGACGCGAGTGCGCTCGTGACCGTCCGTGACATACACGTTCGCGCTACAACTTCTATTTCATTCTCTTTATCTTTCTTCCATACGTATATATATCTAGTTACACATGGCCTTAAATGCATATATGCACGGCAGGGTGCAATAACCCTTCAACTGTTGCACTTCGTCCTCTGAAATTCATGTTCGGCATTTTTTACGAATCTCCGGCTGAGATTTATGGGGTGAATTCTTAAACGTGAGTCAATGGTAACGATGTTTTTAAGCTTTTCTCCACACGAAAACCGATTTTATAACGCGGCCAAAGAGAATAGTCGATTTCACTGCTTGTACCATTGTCGTTTGATATGAACACACGAATGTGAAGTACTTTTGTACTTGAAGTATGCTTACTTCAAGATCATAATCAGTACACTAACTAAAAAGTATATTTCTAATTAAGACATTCCATTTAAAATTATTATTATTATTATTGTTATTATTACTATATATTACTGTATAAAACTATCGACTTTAGTAATAAAATAATAATATTAATACTAAGTAACTGATTATCAGTTATTATATTACTCGTATAATATACTTTGTTTTGGTCAATAAAGTTTCTAACTAGAGAATTTTCATTTTAAAATTATAAAGGACAGAAGATTTCGTGTTCTACCAAGAAATATTATTTAACAAAACTATAAATTATACTTTATGTAACTTTTAGAGCTCAACTATCTATAAATGCATTTTATCGTTATCTTAAAAACATCAATGAGTTAATGATTGGAAAGAGAAGAAATCTTTCGAGCATATAAAATTTATATATATATATATAAACAAAAACATGGATTTAAGTGCTTTTGACAGAAATTGCAATAGTTATTGAGGATAGGCAGAAACACTAATAGGCGCTATTAGCGATAATAAAATCCGTTGACTTTCCCAGAAACGCGTTACGCACGTCACGCGTTATAAATTTAGTTGTCTCGAGATATAAGTGTAATTGTACCTGCGCAGATTTAGCATCCAGAATCACATGAAAACGTTGTCACGTTAACAAATTACCTGAAACCAGTCTCAGCTGCTAAAGATATTTCTTCTGTACACGCAAATTC
This sequence comes from Kradibia gibbosae, assembly GCA_018907135.1. Taxonomy (NCBI): domain Eukaryota; kingdom Metazoa; phylum Arthropoda; class Insecta; order Hymenoptera; family Agaonidae; genus Kradibia; species Kradibia gibbosae. The sequence goes on from JACCHX010000004.1 coordinate 6,570,013, forward strand.
TAACAAAAAATGAAAGGAGAAATACTTATGTAAAGAAAGCGTCTTGTTACAAAGCTCAACTATAATTATACTAATTTAAACAAAACGACTGGGAAGTAATTTTACATGAATTTGTTTCCTTGTTTAAAAATTTCATTAATGTTTAGTAAGTACATCAACATACGAACTAAATTTCCTTTTTTCAGAGCTGTCTTTATCTATTATCGCTCCAATGGCTTTAGACATGTATAATTTTTAATCTGTCAAACAGATATAATAAATTTTTTACCATTTCAATTAAGAGGATAAAGTGGATAAAAGTCATTTAAAAATTTCGTCACTCGATGTCAATTTCTGATTCGTTAAGACTTTCTACACGTTGAATTGAAGATACGTAACTCTGCTGAAGCTAGATATAAAAAGTTTTAAAATTCAATTTTAACTTTAAATGAATTAAGTGTAATTGTAGCGTTCAATTTCAGCCAATAACCGATCAATTTCATCTGGATTTGACAATTGCCCTTGTCTTAATACTAGAATTAAAGTGCTTGACAAATATTAACGATATAAAATAAATAAAATATAAATCTGTCATTTAAAATGAATTACTTTAATTAATCGACTGACAGTGCTTGTTTAATTTTCAAGAATAAAAATAGTTTCCCAACTACCGATACTAGTATTTAATCGTATGCATACGTATACAAATCATTATATCTTTCTTCGCGTAAAATAAAGTCGTACTTGTAAAACCATTTTTCGAACCACGTCCGTCAATAATCAGGCGAAAGCCCGTAGATGAATTTGACATTCTTAGCGTGGAGTAGCATGGAACAAACTGAAAAACAAAATACGCACTACAGGTGGTTTTGTTCAAGACGTGCGTGCTACAAATCCACGTGGCGCTTAAGTTAAATGCGTTTCACCAGGCGGTAGTGCAACATGTATCCGATACCCTCTTACGCGTTTGTACACGCGTAGTGTAATTACAGAAGGCACTTAACTTCCCGACCCAAATAATGCGACGGAGAGTTTAATTGCTCGAATAGATAATTAACTACGGGAATAGCTCGAGAGTCAAAAACAATTGGGGCATTTTATTCGAGCTCCTTCCTTGCGAAGAGAACTGGTCGGATGGCATTTCTAAATGCTTTTAATCTATTGTTGCTACAAATGTACTCTAGGTACGAAAGCTAATCGTTAGTTCGATGCGAGGGATGAACTCGGTCCTTTTGGATCTTTGATTTCGAGGTTGAGTTTATTAAATGGGACATAAAAAATTGTACGAACCAGGGGTAGAGCAGAAATTGAGAAGCTCATCGCAGTCGTAAGGAAGCGTATTATATAAGTGAGTAATGGTCAGATGAAAGACAGATAGGAATGGATTTTGGCCCTCAAAGCTTTTCGCGTAAAACGAGGAAGTGCGTGCAGCGCGTGTATCGTTTTGCGTAATGACTCCCGAGCCCCGATCGTAATATTCAATTGCGCGGGCCTGGTTCTCGCACCGGAGGAGTCCGCAATATCGTGACCCTGTGGCCAGGGCTTTCACAAGTCCGGGGGATATTTCGCTTCCCGATTGAAAATCGAAATGGCCGGCACATGCGCAGGTCGGACGGTCGTCACGCGCGCACGCGGCCATCACGGAATTAACGGCGGCGCGGCTTTTCTCACGGGGCGGCAACGGTATTGAGCCAATTTGGCGGATGGACGTCGGTAAAGCAGTGGCCAGCGATTGGAAAACCATCGGGGAATGCCTCGGTGGCAGACGTGGCTCAGCATCACGGCTCTCATTTCGCCTCGACGCTTCGCTAATAAATAACGTACTCTTATTTCTCTTCCTTTCAGGGATAGCGTGCGAGTGTTATACATCGGCGCCCCGGCGAGCAGCGAGGATTACTTCTGCCTATGTGTCCGGTCGGGCCATTTAATTCTCGAGTCACCGAAAATGATTTACAGTCGAGTCGGTCTTTCACTCTCATTGTCTTTACGCTCTACATATTAATTTTACTCCCTTAATTACGTTATTATTACATATTACATATTATCGATATGTTTTCAATATGTACTCCACTAATGTTCGTACTTAATTTACTTTTCTTAACAGAAAGTCCTGCTTACTATAATAATCTTACTTTTACAATTCATAAATAATTTTATATCCTTAAATTATAATCTAATACTTAAAATTTATTGTGCACTTTTACGTTCCATTTAAGAGATTTGTCTTTTTCTTTCTACTTGAAATTTAAATTAAATGTTGTAGAAATTCTACAATTACGTACTTTAATATTTTTAATCTAAGAAGTAATTTTTAATATCCGATTCTTCAGTAGTCAATTTTTTTCTTCTCTATGTATTGTACTTGCTCCAAATCTATTGTACTTGCTCATCCTTTAAAGCTCACAATTACTGTGCACTACTATTATAATATCCTTTTATTACAATTTAATCTTTTGACAACAATTGTTAATTCAAATTTCTTATTAGGTCTATTAAAATCAGATATTATTTAAACTCGGATTGTAGGGCCATTGAGACCATCATATTGATAACCCAGTTTACTAGTTAACGAATATTTTATAATAAATTACGGTTTCTACCATACAGGACATATTTAATACTTTATTTTATATTCCTTCGTTATATATTCGATTCTTTGGACTCATTGATAACGATTAATTTTTGTAAATTTTTTCTATAACTTCTTACGAAATAACAAGTGCTGATCAATTTTAACCTTTTTTCGATAAACTTCACAAAAACACCGATCTGTAGATGTTTTTCGATTATGTTTTTTTTTTACAAAAATAAGAGAATTATCTTCTTATTATTAAAATTTAATGAAATATCTTTTAAGAAATAAAAAGATTTTTCTAGAAGTATTTTTAGTTATATATATATATATATATATACAGCACATTTATTTTCTTTTATAATACTTTATTCTCTGTAATGAGTGAGAATTGGAAATTTACACCGAAGTTCACGCACAAGGAATTTACGCTTATACGTCAATTACCGATTGCCTCGAGTCATTATCAATCATTTAATTGCTTGAAAGGAGAGGGGGTATATATCTCGAAGGCCGTTCAATCATTCATATAGCGTTATTGCTAATATTTATTTTTCAACACAAATTTTTTTAGAAGAAAATCTTTAATTCTACATGATTAATATTTCGTAAGGGAGTATTTTGATTTCCAATCTTTATTGTGTTCAATCATCCATTTATTTTTAACATGCGTATTGCATTTATTGGACGTTCCAGTTTTAAAGGGCTTACATCTTTCACTCTTTGGGCTCATTTGTTCGATCGCAATGAATTTATATACAGGATGCAGGTGTACCGTTCTAATCTTTTCACTTACTCGAGCCTCAATTAATAAAAATCAGGTTCAGATTTCATCAAAGTAGGGAGATAAGAGAACAACTTATATCATTCAACGATCAACAATATTTCCTCTTAGGCCGAAGTTAAATAGAACCTGTCCTGCACTTAGTAAGCACTTTTTAATGTAAAAAATCTCGTCTATTAATTACCAAAAAAAAAGATAACTTCCACAGACAGTTCATATTCATTCGTCATTTCTCCCCACCGGAGTACAAATCTTTAAAAGTGTGCTCCTCGAATCAGTGGTGCACCGATTGCGACGCTCGCGATCAAAAAACGGAGCGCGTGATTTGTGCAAGCAAATTGATCGTGTTGGAAGCAGGAACGGAAGGATACCTTTGCGGGTAAAAATATGATACAGGCCGGGTGAAAGAAGAGCACGCAAGATGCGCACGCGCACGTATTCGACGTACTGATGCGAGTCGGAACGAACGCACGTGAGTTCTGAGATAATGACATGCCTGTCTCTTCTCGGTTAATTCGAGCCTTTGAGATACCGGCATTACTTAAACCTGATATTTCTTTTATTTTTGATACTCCTTTCCCTGCCGTGGACCTTCATTTACACGAATGATTCGACCTTTCTTCTCACTCGTAAACACATTTAGCGCTATTATGATACTATTAATTTTAGCGTTATAGATATATTTTTCATTTTTCAGAGATGGCTTAATTAGCTCGTAATCAAGATTTATAAAGAAACGAGATTTAAAAGCGATTGTGCTACTCAACGCTCATGCCTATGTGACCTACGGTGTATTTCGTATATAGAAAGAGTATTCCAGTTTGTTTTTTATCTTAACTCTACCAGATGATTTTTTTATTTACTCTACTCAGCAAAAACAGGTGTTACATTTAAAGCTGTAGACTTAGAAAATTTCAATTAATACAGTTCAATGAATAAATATTTATGAATTATAAATCAAAGTATTTCGAATAATTTTATCAACGAATTATTATTGAATTATTCAGAAAGTAAATGTATGAATTTATAACGGACGAATGTAGATTTATGTAAAGAGCGGCGTCCTAGTAATAAAAAAAAACACGATATCGGATGATATTTACGTATGAGAGATGACAAGCGACAAAATTAGCAAATGCAATTTTGACACTGGAGCATTATTTAGAATTGAACAGCCTGTCACTAGACGAGCTTGTGCTAGAGAAGAAAGACAATTAATCCGCAAGACTTTCCATCAATAGAATCCATCAAGTGCATAAGAGTTCGTGTACCCCGAGGCGCGAGTCGAGGAGAAAGGCGCGCTAATCAGCGAAATAATAAAACTTTCGTAACTCCCTAAGATCAGCGCGGGCGCATCAATTCGTGCGCGCGAGTCTCCGACTGCGGCGATGATTAACGTTGCGTCATTGTCATCGGACAGAGGCCAGGAGGAGGCGCGGAAAGTTCGAGCCCAGCGGAGGGATCCCGGGAGCGAGAGGGCCCCAGATGGATGGCGTGGGCCCACCGAAGAGCTGGTCCCCGACGCACGACACGAGGGGCGAAAAGTCCCAGGGGCCAGGAGGCCGGCGCTTGCACCCGTGGAATTCCACACGTGCATTGCCGCGCTTGCGTATGCGAGCGAGGGATCGAGCACCTTTGTGGGCGTGTGTGTGTGTGTGTGTGCGCGCGCGCGCCCGTGCACCACGCAGAGAAGGAACAGTAAAAGCACGGCAGCAGCGAGAGCTCGCGAGCAGCTCCGGCTCCACCTCGCAGGTTAAAGCCGAGGATAAAAATATGATCGACGCTGAAGCGCGCGGCCATTCGCATTCTTAACCGTGGCAGTTTTGCCCCGCTAAAAATGTTAAGAACCGCGCGCTTCTGCATTTTCTTCCCTTCGCATGCATGCACATGGACGCGCAGCTCGGTAGACTGCGCGAATGCACGAATTTGCGAAAGATTGAGATGCGTGGCTCGTAAAGATTCCTCTCGATGAGGACGATTCCGGAAACTCCTCTTCTCGACGTATTAGCTTTCTCTCCCCCCCTCTCTCTCCTGTTATCCTTTTCGCTATATATTGTGCGCTCAATTTCTGATGATGTCTATGCCACTGGCACTTTTAATTTTGCAGCTAAGCTTTAAATTTTATATCCAAAGGTTGCCTGCGCACAGGTCCATGTAGATACAAACCTGCTCCATTTTCACGCACAATTGCACGCCAATATACAGCGATCGTTATCTTCTAAAAAGTATAGATGTATGCTGTAAAGTTTTTGCATTTTACTACTTCACTCTGGGTAATGGTATTCTTTAGAATTTCATTGAATTAAATTTGGAGGAATTCGTTTATTTTTCATTTGGCTGTGCATGCATTATACACTTAATCGCAGGAATATTTATGGATTTTCTTTGAAGTTTATATATATTTACGTGATACGTAATGAGCTCAAGAAGAATCGTAAAGTTTTTATATTTTAATTTTATAAATTCATGGCATGTACTCTCCGCGTGTATATTTTAACGTCAACTATTAAAAGTTCATAAATAAAAACAGTAGTATTTTTGCAACGTATTAATTTAGTATGTCTTTATCAGGTAATAAAAATCTCGGAAATAAGTTAGGATACAAATGAAGCATCAATGCTCATGCTAAATATACGAAGTTTATTAGTTAACTGTAAAAAAAACTTGTTCGTAGCCGTCGGCGAACGAGCAATCCGGCAATTACGCTAATTGATAATACAATTTAATGGGAGGGTATGTAATAGATAAAGTTCAATGAGAGCCCTCTAAGGTACCGTTAAAAGCTAACATGTTCATCGATTGCTGCCAATAATCGCCATTCGGCAATGTACGAACGGCAGACTTTTTCCACGTACGCAATTCGTTCCGAATGGTAGACTTAATGGGCCCGAGGCCCTTGCCTCCTTCATCGGCAAATACAGCAGCCGAGCTCGGCTGAAGGGGGTGGGAAAATGCGCTTTGATCGATCCTAAGGCGTGATTCGATTTCAATATCTTTTCTGCGGTCTGGGTCTTACATGCGTCGCTCGCACGCGCGGCCGCAACGTCGGGACTCCCGATGATGGATCGAATCGGCTACAGGCGACCGGAGGATGAGGTGGAATGAAGCCGCGTCTGAACTCGACGAATACTCATTTTCGACGAATGGCTCTAACTCTTATGAACGCTGTTACGTCGCGATGCTATTAGACGCGACGAAACATTAAGTGTGCATTGTGACTACAGACATTCGATGATTACGAAAGAAGAGCGTTCTGAATCTGTGGGATGAAAGTATAATTACTTTGGTAATTGTTTCGACCCATTTTCAAAAGTTGCAAATTTGCCGCTGCTAAGAGGGGATGGAGTAATTATCGCCCAAAATAAAGAAAATACGCGTACGTAACAAAAGTATAAAAAAATATATATATATATATATATTATTTAGAGGAAAAATTCTTTAATAAACTGCTGGTAATCAAATACCCCATAATAAATCAATTTAGCTGAAATATTAGATCGATTCATTAATTTATAGGCTGTGAAATGTTAGTAAATAGGATTACGTTTCCTTTAACTATGTTGTACGCTATTTACTAACTATACGCGTTGTACGTAAGACGCTTAATTAAGTAGTGTCAAATTAAATAACAAAAATTTTAAATCCTCCTCCATAAATGCACTTAAATTACATATTTTTAATTTGGATCGTCTTATCTACCTAGTATTTTATGAATTCACGTCCACTTAAAAGGTCATTCTAAGTTTCTCTTTAAGCCAACAGACATTCAACTATGTATGTAGATTTTGCATCAAAGAAAATCCAAAGATCGCTAAAGATGCAGTGTGAACTGGATAAATGTATAGTTACCGCAAAGATGATGCGATGACGAGCATGACGGCCGTAATAAAGTTGCCTCTAATAGAATAATTTGCCATTACTTCGTGATAAGCGACCGAGACCAATTGCTTTAGTTCTAGTCTACGTTGTTTCTTCCCGAGGGCGACTCGATCATAAAGTACAAGTTCTAGGATTTACTTAGAAAAGCATATTCGCCAGGGTAGAAATATAATACTTCTTATCGCGAGTTGAAATTAAACATTAAAAAAAAGTATCAAATATCACACTAATACTGCCAACCTATTGAATCCTCTTTCACATAATGCTGTAGTAGCTACTAAAATTTAATATAAAAGCCTTATACTTAAAGAATAATGTATTGATATTTCTATTATAAATTTTATACAATGTATCAAACAGCCATAAATTGCAAATTAGTTAAGTTTCCGTAAAATATCTCTAGTTAACATATCAAGAGCACAGTTCATTAATTAGTCTTCTGCTTATCAATACATACCACATAACGCTAGAGATTATCCGATATCATAAAGGAGCTTGATTCTTTCTTAAATGTATTCACGTGTATAACTTAGTAAGCTAAAATAACTTAGTGATTAAAAGAAAGAAGCTTTTGAATCCAAGCTTACAGAGCTTTTTACTTCTACTCCTCTTCTTCTTTTCATACCGTTGTGCCTCGTCGTTGTAGCCGTCGCGATCGTTATAATCATTACCATCACCATTATTATGGCCAATGTGATTATAATTGCAAGAGCAACGAGTCAGAAACATAATTTTTCGTTCGGGTACGAGCGCATCGGATGAAAGACAGTGTACGGAGTTCGACGCGCGCTCTTACCCTTTCGCATTGTTTGGGCAGCGCAGATCTTGGTCGGTCGGTCGGTCGGTCGGGGGGGCAGCAGGGGGGGGCGCATGCGCCATGGCAGGTAAAGACTGACGAGTCCCGTGCATGCGCGCGTACACGACGTACGGTCATCCCGTAGGGACCCAATCGCTGAATCTTCCGATGGGGCCGCGATCGCAGCCCGAGATTAATAGCTCCGACGACGTCCGGGATCGGCGTGATCAATGACCTCCGATCGATCTATTATCATTCTGACTCGGGCCTCAATTAAGTCCCCAGCTGTAGACGCGTGCTAAATGCGCGGCTCCGGGACCGCGCCTTCATCCTGCAGGGCGACGATGCAGAGTCCGCGACTCGACAGCTTTAAACAAACACCTCGACGGACGAAAAATCGCGTGCTATGTGGGGCCACTGTCAGGGTTCTGGTGGTGCAACGCAGCGTCGAATCGAGATCGCTGCACGTTCGACGTGTAAGGTGCTCATGGAACAATTTTTGTATTTCAAAACGCTTGATCGAGTTGGGATAATGCCCTGCTGGGAAATACCGTATTGCGAGGCATGATGAATTTAATAGGGCTCAATTGTGGATCGGAGTCCGGCATATTAAGCTTTGTAAGTTGATAAAGTTACTTTATTAGTCTTGGCTTAACTATGTTTCCGGTATTATTTTTATAAGGAATGCACAAGCGTATCCATTATATTGTGCTCTTCTTTTTACCTTTACACGTCAATATCACGAAAATTATTACCGGAGACTTGTATAATACTGCTTTATTATTGACTGATAGTCTCCATTAAAAATTTGATCATTGACTGTACTAAATATAGTACGGCTTTTTCATCTCTAATTATATTTAAAAAATGTAGCATGCATATATATTTAGGTACATGATATATTTAGACACATCATTTTTGTGTCAAATATTGATGTACGTCCAACTTTTAAACAAGAATTACTAATTACTCGTCAATCGTTAATGTTAAAAAAGTTTTTCATATACTCTCTTGCTACATATAGCATTTAGATATATATATATATATTTTTTTTTTATTATTTTTACAGCGAGGAAGATCAGACGCAAGCGCCAGAGCCCTTCTCTTTATAACTGGAGACAAAATGAAGAAAAAGGGAGTGGGACTATCATGAAAAAGTGATTCGCATTTAGTTCGTTCACGCAAGACACTCGCATGCATCAGTGATTCTCGAGAAGGTGTGTCGTTCACCTGAGTCGTTAAAAACATTCACCAACTTTCCCCTGAACCATTTTCCCGAGATGATCGAGGTCTGAGACATTTCGTATATTGCCCGTTGTGATCTCGATTTAAACTTTTACGATATCAAAGTTGGACCTCTATATGAATTTAAATACAAATATTTGCACTTTACTTCGATCAGATTCACTTCTATTTACAAATCGCGTACTATTTGTATAAAAGGTTAAAAAATTTTTTGAATATCCATATTAGATGTATTAGATCTACGCGTATAAGTATTGTGATTAAAGATTAAGCCGATGTAAAAATACACTTCTGAATAGAATTTTGAATGAGCAAGAAATACTTATTTATCATTCGCGTTTATATAAGTGGATATATATTTTTTTCTTTGATCCACCAGAATTTTCATGCATATTATATTACACGATCTATTATATGTTATACAAAAGAGTGTGAAATTTTATTTAAACTCCAGTGAAGACAGTGTTAAGCAAAAAAAAAAAAGATAAAGAAAAAGTCAGGTTAGAGAATGAAAAATAGGAAGAACTGTTATGTTAATTTGAGAACGTAAAAAGCGTTCTTCAAATAATCTACGTGTAAACATATCCGTTTAAAGGTGGCACGGATATATTTAGTGTTTTTTGAAGCGGGTGCATAATTTCTCGCCGCTCGCGTATCGTGACGATGTGTAACACACCTTAGAGCGGGTACAGAATGTACAATGTGCTATCTGTTAGTTTCTATCTGCGTCTGCGAAATGGGAAGCCGCATATGGGCAGCGCCCTCTCTTACTTTATGAAGCGAGGCGAACTTTCTTTCTCTTTTCGTTCCTCCTTCGCTCCCCTGTCCGCTGTCCTTCTCCCTTCCTCTCCTTGAAGCAGTTAAATCCTGCGCTCCTTGCGCGCAGTGCCATCGCGCCAGGAAACATGTGAAATTGCGCTTACAAATTGTTCTTGTAACTTCGTTTCTCTCTTACTTCCGTTTTTTCGCCTTTAAGCGTCATTCTTCGTACGGTGATTATTTTCCCAAGAAACGTCATTGAAAGTTAGAAGGAGAAATGGCGAAAGAATGAGAGAGAAAGCTGCGTTGCCAGCAGCTCCCGCTTACTCCTGCGCCTCCTTTGAGCGACTTTTTCAAATAAATTACAAACAAATTACAGTCTTCTTTGGATATGGTATCCTCACTTTTTATGGTCCCCTCGAGTACGAGTATTCAAAAGTATTGGCATTTGTCGAACATTCTTGTAATAAACAAATTTTACAAAATACAATGCTGGGCACTCGGTATGTTTCATTGCTGAAATTTACACATAATTTTTTCTTATCAACAACATTGTCACAAAGATATTATATAATTGAGTACTTTTAAAACGACTTTCTTCACTTTCTCCAAACTTGAATTATTATTTATTTATTTTTTTTGTTAATTACTTAGTCGACTAACGCAAGATTTAATACGAATTTAACGAGTTCTTTACCATTGCGAAATTGTAAGGAATGTACGCATGATCTACAATAGTCATGATGCAAATGTTTACCTGCAAAACATCAAATAATTGTCTTATAATAGGATGACAATGAAATAATAATTACGAATTAAAGCCAAATTATTTTAATTATACACGCACAGAATAAATTTTTTACAATATTATAACAATTGTTGAATTTTCTGTTAATTATAAACTCGTTTTTAATTTATAATAATTTCAAAAATACTAAATATACTATTAAAAAAGACCTTTGCATATCGTTTTTATATTTCTAATTCAATGTTAACAATTTGCTTTACTATATAAACAAAGGCGATCCAGTGAGATGTGATAAAGGTAAAATAAAGCAAATCTTCGTAGGTTAATCGTGAAGATTCTCGCGTGCGCGCCAGGCCCTCAAGAGGTCAAATCAATCCTACTTGACCTCCCACTTCCTTTCTTGCTCCCTTCCATTCGCTCTCACGTGAATGCACCTTTTATCCTAATTTAACTGTAGAAAGAAGGAAATAACATCTTGATGTTTATCAATTATTGTAGAGAACTGTCTTAGATTTTGATACCTCTAATTAAAAAAGCTATCTAATAATTTGCATTTTTCTTATATATATTTTAATCGTATATGAAAATATTATTTGTTGTAAATTTATAAAATAAATGAAATTTATTATTTTTGTATCGTGCTTTTATAATCGAGCTTTATTTTACAAAGATAAAAATTTTAATTTAATAAATGAAAAGAAATTGAGATGAAAAAAAAAAATTGTAAGTATACAAAAATTCATTTTGATATAATACAATATAAATGTGATTTTATGAATACTATGAGATTCAATAAATTTATTTATAATTCATAAAAATAATCTGGTAATCGTACAAAGTATTTTACAAACAGTTTCTGATTCAAGAATTAAATATTTTATAAAAACTTGACTCTACGCAAATGCATTTAAATACCTTGGTGTAATTAAACTTTAACGAATTCGAAAATTTCAAGTTTTCTTAAAATCAGTTAAGAGCAGAATGGGCAAAAGCTATGATGAATAATACTATTCTATAGTCGGATGCTCTTGATTTTTGCGCATGCTCTAAAGAACTCATGTTTGGTTTGTAGGCTTGTTCAAAACCAACTGTTAACTTAAGGTGTGTCTTCTATCAAAAAAGTTAGAATCACGTTGAAACATAAACTGACAAAGTAAGGCTTCACAGGAAAATGTTTTTAATATCATCAGAGGAATCTGCAAATCTTCAGAACGAATTGTCTTTATGTAATAAAAAAATATTTTCCTTGATATTAAAAAAGGATCAAATTTATTTACTACAGTTTTAACGATACATAATCTGCTTTGTTTGTGTGTATGTAAACCAGTTAGCTTAATGTAAGAGAATAGCATTTCTTGAAAAAAAATTATTTGAATATTGAAGAATTTTTACAAATAATTTTGTTCATTTTATAAATATAATTTACAAACAAGTAATTTTTCTTAAGATATAACATAAAATTTAGATATCACTATAATATTATTTTATATACGTACTTGTATATAAAAAAACAATTTAAACAATATAAACAAACAATTCATTTAATGCTTTTTGATCGCAGAGCGAATAGAATTAATGTGCATGCTTCTATAAAGTAATAGTAATTTCTTCAGTAGCTGTTTTACATTTTTTTTTATTTATCCCGTAATTTTTAATAATCCCGCAAGTTTTTAATAATATTAATTTAATAAAAATAAATACAATCAAATCTTCCAAATCATAATTCAAAGGAGTGTAAAGAATGAGTGTTGTTAATGATATTTTTCAGTAAACCAAAAGATTTGTATTAGTAATAATGAGAACATTGATCATATAATCTAAACGTTAGTTGACTTATTACTTTAGCGTAGATCGTACCGAATGGAAAGAAACTATGGAATCTGTAGGTAATTGTAATGATTATGACAATGTGAAGTTATTCACCGTTACGTTATTCGCGATGAAGCCGTAGGTATATGAAGAAGTCAAAGCAAATATGAAAAAAGCAAGTTAGAAAAATAGAGATTTCAATTAAAACAGTATGTTTTTAGAGGCCTAATCACAGAGCTTGAAAAATCAGCCGCAAAAATGCTCGCTACGAAGAGCCTGGATGAATGTAATACAGGGAGAAGAACGACGGGAAGCCCGCTTATCCTCCCTGCCCCTGCCGAGGTCGTCATTGTATTTAATTTTTAGAAAAATGTCACTTGATTTTGCTCGTGGCTGCCATTTAGTAGAAATCTCAACCCTACCTCATCATTCAATGTTTCATTCGCGGATCGCGGGCGCGCAGACAGAGCTGCAAATATGCCTGGTAATTCGTGGCAGAATACGTGTATTTAGGAAAGGAGCATCTCGCCGACGCAAAACTTTTATTCCTCCCGGAGCCGGTCGCCACCTCTTGCCGCCGGTGCCCGCGACTTTTTACGTATTACCGTGAGTTTCCTCCATTGTAATCAGTCTTATGCACGGCACTCGAGAGGCTGAGCCCGAGGGGCGGGGTGTGGGTTTGCCGTGGGGTTGAGGGGGGGGGGAGGGAGAGAGGGATAGTGGAAAAGGTAAAAAGACGCAGGAGCGCACGCCTTTTATGCGTTCGTAAAAGCGATTCAATTCGTTGGCGCTAAATCGCGTCGCGGAACGCGCGCCCGGCGCTCGGATGCAATTACCCGGCGACGAGGACAGCGACAGCCACGTCCGCGTCCGGCCACGAGAAATAAGAGGACGATCCCCGGGGGCAGGTTCAACGGGGGCCCTGGCGTCGACGGCAGTCGCGACGATTCAGGCTCCGAAGCTTAAACGAAAAGCAGTTAGGACTGTCACGTGTTGCGGTTGGTAGACGGGCGGCGCGGCTCTGGAAATTGATGCCCGAGAGCGTAGATGCGAAAAGCCGCGAACGGACGGTGGGAGACGATGCCAGCAAAAATTGGGTGGCTTGGGGCTTCTGCGGCAGCGAGTGGGTGGTGGGTAGGGGGCCGCGGGCACGGGAGAAACGCTGGCTCCCGACCGCCGAGGGAAGACCAAAAGCATTTCGTTTAGGGCGAACGACTACCTGTACGCGCGCTGTCACCTGCGACCGCGTATTTTGTACACATACATACACATGCGCGCGCGCGCGCACATAGTTACACGTATATACGTGCACACAATATGCGCTTTTGCGGCTCTGAGGAGAATTTCGAAATACTCGCCGATCCTCCTACTCCTCCTCCTCCACCGCCTCCGCCTCCCTCTCTTTCGACTCCTCGATTCCAGGCTGAATGTGAGACAATCACGATTTTTCCCGCATTCCTACATTGATGCTCACAGAGGCGAGGAGAAGGCACACGGGTGCTGGATCATTTCGTAAGACATCCTGCTCGAGATGATAAGGTGCCAAGAAAATAAACGCTGTATTCGTAGGACGCTGAAAATTGATGAACCTCTTTATGGAGCTCTGCACGATTATTGCTTATATTTTATGATATAAAGTTTTATGTGAAAATGGGTTCGACGTGTATGATATATGATCGATGTTCCTTTGAATTTAACACTCTACTTTCTGTATTGTGTAAGAATAACATATGCATCATCGAGGAAATATTTTCCAGTTAAAATTAATCACGGCCCTTAATTTAATCAAAACATCATGTATACTTTACATAATATTGGTAATATAAATTACTATCTTTTAAAAATACTAAAAAAATGTGTTTCAGCGTATAATGACATCATTATAATACTTTGCTATTTCTTAAATATCTGTATTTAATAAAGTTTTTTTTTATTTAAACTTTAATTATTATTTTTTATATTGCGATTGCCTGTAACTTCATTAAATATGTATATGTAATAAAAGCATTATCATTAATTTTGTACCTTAACGTTAGTAATATAATAGTTGCAAGCAAGTCAGCATTGAAGCGACATACTCATACAATTATATCATGTTTAAGAATTATTACGCAAAAATATCGCTATGACGTTTTCATAATTTTCATTAGTACTTTAATTAAATGAGGCGATTGTTTTAAATGCAATTTAAATTCATTCATTGCAAAAAGATTTAAATTTTCTGTATAAAAATGCGAAATTTTTTAGCTAATTTCAATTAACAGAGTGCTAATGTAACATTTTTCAGCACAGCATATCGCTGCTATTTGAATAATTATTTCAAAAATATTTCAACAATCTGAATGTTTTTGTATTTTTTCTCTTTTTTTGTTACGTAAACAGTGGTAAATATTATTCTTATTTTCACTTTAAATACGGCAGCTCGGACTGCAGAAAGTCCAAACTCTTAATAATTTTGCGAAAGTATAATTTCTTTGCTAGGTACCGATTATTCTTGTTGTCGAGCATGAACGTGCGAGAACAATATATATATATATGTTGCTAAACAGAGAAACATCGACAACTCTAGTGGGCGTGGCGACTTCAGCTTTATGTCGCTCTAGCGATATTCTCTAATGTGTGTCTCTCTCACGCTCTCTCCCTCTCTCTCTCTTTCTCTCTTTCTCTCAATCCCTATCTCTAACTGTCTGTTTTTCATAGTTGCTCTCTCCATCTTTCGCATTATGCTTGAGCGTTTAATGAAGGAAGACTGGAAGTGAGGCGATAGTCCACCGGCTAAATCCGCTTCAATTCTCTACCGTTCTGGATTCCTATTTTTAAGCCCGCACAGTGAATATACACGCTTTGGTACTTACGTGTGTGAGGCAAATATAAAAAAGGTGACCGCGCATAGTGTTGATGGCGGGGCAGTGGGGGGAGGGCGGGTAGAAGCAGAACGAACGGATGTAAGAAGTGATGCCGAGGCGGCGCGGCATGAGTAGCACACAAGGTACGTTGGAATAATATGAAAAAGAGACATGGAGAGCGAGAGCAAGAGAGAGCAAGAGAGAGCATGAGAGAGAGAGAGAGAGAGAGAGAGAGAGAGAGAGAGAGAGAGTGGCAGAACAAGTGAGGGAGTAAGAGGAAAGGAACCGACGATGACGGGGGCTCGTTCGTCGTCACGAGTTGCGGTCGACTATAAGGATGCCGCCGTCTCATCTCTACGCGGCCAATCAGTCTCGTAATCACTGAGCTGAATGCTCGTTCATTCGTTCCTTCGTATACGCTTTCCATTTCGTTCCGTCTTTTTCTCTTCCTCCCTCCCTCTCTCTCTCTCTCTTTATTGCTGTCACCTCTCTCTCCCCTCCCGCCTTTCTCGCTCTCACCCTTTTTCCTCTCTTTCTTTACATCTATTTGTCAATCTTTGCTGCTAAAACCTTTCACTACGATGAAAAATGTCTTTTAGTCTTATATGCACCTGCATGCGGGATCGTATATTACATGACGTATACTCACCCCTACATTCAATATGTATTTAAACATTTGGACTCTTTGAAATCTCTCTTCCAATAAAGCTTAAGGCACTTCGAAGGCAGTAGTTTCTATTTAATTCACGACGACACCATTAATAATATCAGCATCGCGCTTAAAATTCATTGTTCGTGTTTTTCATTTATTGGAATTTTGATAATATGTAAAATTTGTTACCTATTCTGCATGACATTTGTCTGCAGAAGTACTATTACAACAAAATAATTTAAATTATTTGTAATGGGTTAAATATATAATTTACAATAATCTATATTATTACATGTGATTTATACTAAATACACATTATATCTACTCATTGTCAGTTTTGTAGTCTATAAACATAATTTGTAGCATCAGAGTAATAATTAGTTGAATTTAATTTAAAATACAAATTTCCTCATTACGTTATTAATAATAGTGCCTGTGATTACAGGTTTCTCAATAGTTATTCGTCACATAATGAACTGAGATTTGACTTAAAATTAGCCTTAATTTGCTGTAAATACACACACGCGCACATACGTTTGTGTGTGATATTTTTATTTATATTAATTGCTCGTTTAAAAGCACAAAAACATCAGTGTGCAATTGATGAAGATAAAAATATTGATACGAAAGCATAGCAGCCTAATTTATATCTACTGCACCGCGTCGCCGGAGAATGACTACAATTTTCGGATAAATGGAATTTATGAGGAAAAGGCTTGAATGAGACCAGTGGTAATAATAGTTGCTATTTGTCACGGAGACCCTCTGTTATTCATCGAGCAAATAAGTGAGAAAGTTTTGGTATTAAATATCAAGGTCCACTGGCGTCTTTCCTCGTCCATCCTCCAAAGATGCCTGTGCAGAAATACTCACCTTATGTATATAATACTGCGGCGGCTAATCGGCCGACGCAAGGCGAGCCAGTGTCGGTAAGCAGGATATAGGCAGCTGGAGTAGTACAAAGTGAAGTAATGACTGCAAGAGGTCGTCGCTACCTTTCTTCCCTCGACGAACTATTGCTCTCTCTCTCTCTCTCTCTCTCTCTCTCTCTCTTTCTCTATCTATCTCTCACTCTCTTACGATGACGTTGCGGGCCTCGTTGACTCGCGACCTCGCGTCGGACGCGGAACCACAGCAGCAACCACCATTGTATTGTTCCCGGGCAGGTAACTCAGTCCCCGCCTCAGTGAGGAGAACCGCGAGTGAAACAAGTGGATGAATAATTGTTCGGCGCAAC
The DNA here is from genome assembly GCA_018907135.1 of Kradibia gibbosae. Taxonomy (NCBI): domain Eukaryota; kingdom Metazoa; phylum Arthropoda; class Insecta; order Hymenoptera; family Agaonidae; genus Kradibia; species Kradibia gibbosae. The sequence continues at coordinate 6,587,319 of JACCHX010000004.1, forward strand.
CGTTTCTGCACGAAAAGATTAATTTCACATAGCGCACGGCCAAAAGTCAGAGGAGTGTGTTTGCTGGTAATAATGACTTTTAGCTGCCTCTCTGAATTTATGAGATTTTAAAAACCTGTTCACTTGATGATGCCGTAATACTTCGGGTTGATGAGTAATTTCCTCGCTTTAATGAATACCTGCATTGTACAATATCAATGCTTTGAAAAAATCGTTATGTGGATATTATCTACTTTGATATTATACTCATGATCACATTACAAGTGGCATTCGAATTAAATAATTACTTGCAGCAATATTAGACTATGCCCATCGTATTTATTATGGTGCGTAATGAGTCTCCATGTCTTGAAAAGTTTTTATAATATTTTATAATTTATATTTCAATGCTCCGAGCATCAAGTGCATATTGTTTCAATAACTTTGTAATTTCATCTTTTATGTAACAATCGTAAAATTATTAAAAACTATATAATTCACATGGCTCATAAATTGTATACATATTTCTTCTGGCTCGTATCTTGCACAATGCATCTATTCTGACTATTAAATTTAATTTATTCTTGCGAAACGGCAAAAGAACTCTTATTATGTTATATCAAACGAATAAGAAAAATCTAATCATTACGATCAGCTTGCAATTCACATGTGTGGCAAATATTAAAGCACGGAACTGCAACTTCATAACAGCAGCTATATTTTGGGCAGGTGATGAATTGTTTTAAAAAGTAGCGCTACCACTGCACGTACAAAATCAAACCAATAAGTATGTCGGTGCGGGAGTGTGCGCGCGCGCGTAAGCATTAGAGCAAAAGTTAAAGCAAGTTACCGACAAACTTGTGAATACCTCTTAGAAATATGAATTGTCAAGTAAATGTAGGTTGTATTGAAAAAGAAAAAATGGCTTGTCTATATAGACTTTGCATTATTATTGCACAGCCGTCTTTTGATTGTGTGTAACATTAACGATTCCGAGACAAGACGAATGTGCAAAGCGCCTCGTATTAAGATTCTTTCGCGTAAATAATTTGATATAATGCAGCTAACATCAAGATGAAGATCTTGCGGTAACGAAATTTATTCCTTTATATATTCAATATAACTATTTGCCTTTTCATATATCACTGAGAAAAAGATCTTTGCATTAATATTATCTCGTATCATTCAAGAATTGTTGAAAACTTTTATCGCAAGAGGTAAATCAATAAATAGGGTTTATGTTCTATTTGATATCTATTTACAATAACAATTTTTTTCGAAACAATTAAATTAATGATATTTTTCTTTAAAAAATATTCGTATTGCAATTCGAAATTGAATTCAATACTCCAATAAACAAGAGCGCGTACAATATTAAAAATTTACAAATTATATAGTATAGTATTTGATGCATAATGATATTGTTACTTCATTTACTTCCATTCTTGGAGGAGATTAAGAGTTAATATTGAAAATTACAAACAGCAAGATAAACATTAGTTAATTCACCCGGGTAATTGTTATCATATTTCGTAAATACATTTTCTAGAAATTACATACAATGGACACATGGGAAAGGCTATACCAATTTTATAATAAAATTTAACAATATTATTGAGCTGGCCGAATAAATGCCCACAGTATTTTAATTTGAATCATTACTGCATTTTGAATAACACAAATGGCTCTTATGGACGAATGCACCCAATTATAATAATAGTGTTCTTGGTAAATTGAAAATCAACAGATCTAGAAATATGATTCGTGAGATAATAGTGTTAAAGGTCCTCCGGCGAGGCGAACATTCAAGGCCGATTATATTTGAATGTTTTCATTAAGAAAATGGCTAGGCTTAAATCGCAGGAGAACAATATCACCTAATTTGTCTGGCGAAATTAGTACATGCTTGAGCGATAAGATCGAATGCAGACGGCGCGTACAGAACCGATAAGCGATCGAGCCACTGGCGGCGTTTTTCACCATCCAAGCGTAGAAGCGAATGAATCCGCGGCCGCAGAATCGGATGAATCGCACGCAATTGTTTATGAAAATCAACCCCGGCTCCGGAGCCCGGCTGAGAAATCAGATAAGCTCGAGATCATAAATCACGTAGTGTGGCGCACGGCGTGCGCGCGATATGTACCACACCGACTGCAGCCGAAGCATCTCATCACGCGAGAAGCCAACACGCGAGTGGACCTCACCTCCGGTCTCGTTCTCTCTCTCTCTCTCCCCCCTAGCCCCCCCCCTACATTAGCTTATCTACGTGGGCTGCGTTTCTCTCTCGGTGTGCCCGCGCGCGCGCGCCTTTGTGCACGGATGGGTGCGCGCACATAAATAAACAACGCGAGTAAAAAGACAGGCAAAGGGCAGGAGGGGGTGGGGCCCCTCGAGAGGAGCCAGCAGAAGGAACGGAGAAGAACGAGGTTGATTATTGTGTAGCGAGAGGGCAGGGCATGACCCCAACGAGCAGACGCGGGCGCTCGCCAATGCACACACGTGCCCAGGAGGAGGTCGTGCATGTACGTGAACTCAGCTGCGCGTGGATCCTTGACGTGCATGTTCATTGCGCCGCTGATGGAAGCAAAGGGGTTGGTCGTTGTCGGCCCCACGAGGGCGACTGATGGGCGATCGGCGATGGCGTGGCCGGGAGTGTCGGACAAGCAGGGGGCTAGGGGTAGATGGACCGCCGGTGGACTCGCGGAGGAGTGACAGCCGGGCCGGAGGGAGGCGATTGCGTTAACCTTGCCTTAGCCGCCCAATCCTTTTGTTTGTTTATTGTCTTCTCTCCGAGATCTATCGGCTCCCTAAGATTGCGCCTAAGGTGCCCGCGAGTTGTGTACGTCGGTCCAGAGATTTTTACACCATTTTTACACTATCTTTCCTCAAATTTGTTTAATCTATAAAGTTCTACGTGACTTCTGCCGAAGAGCGATTGAAATTGGTTTTACTCAATGATATCAGTTGAAATGTAACTGCTAATAACTGTTCTAACGTTTAAGCTTTCAAAGGTGGCTGAGCAAAAAATTCACTCAATCTTACTGCATTTTACACTAATGCGATTGAGCAGCTTCGATTGCAAGATAACATCTGCGAAGAACTCTCAATTAGCGGCGAAGTTTTAATGTTTATTTTCATGGAACATTTTTCTTTTATTCAAAGCATTAGGATTGCCTAGTTGTTGCCATTTTAATAATAATAATTACGCGAAAAAAAAACGTCTTAAGCTATCCTTATTCATATAGTAAAGTTAATAAATTAATTCAGTCAAACAAGAAAATATATAGCTTATAATGTTCAAATTAAGTTGCAAATGAAAAGACTCCTTGTTAAATGGATTGTTTCATTAAATAACTGATCATTGCGGATACATATTTCAATCAAACCCATTTACAACTGATTATTATAAAAATTAAGCTTCTATTACTTATTCCATCATAAAATTAAAAAAAAAAATTATATATATAATATAAACAACTTTAGACGAGACACATGATTAATGATTTCTATTCCAAATATAATCACAAAAATAATTAATTGGATTTTCAATCAATAGAATATTCCAGTCAAGTTACTGAAGAAATTTACATCATATTTTTCATTTGTACAGTAGCAAGTTATTTTTAATATTGTAATTAATTACAAACCTTTTAAGTTTCGGTTTTATTTTGAATCTTAAAAGTTTTTCATGTATAAAAATTAAATTTAAAAATTTTCCTCTTAAAGATATGTATCCATAACGTAAACTAAATATTATAAAAGCATATATATTATAAAATTAAAAAATACAAAATTAGAAAATAGAAATGGCGAAGCATGGTTATCTATTAACAAATATTAGACATTTAATAATACAATGCATTGAACTTGAAAAATATAATAATGACGCAAGTACAATGTATACTTAGAAATCGAATGAATCTTTGATGCTACTACTCAAATCGTGTATACGTATATTTTCAATTTGATGTATGTTATTATAAAATATTACTCATAGTCTTAAGGCTTTAAAAACAGACAATAACCATTTCAAAATTTTCAATAGATTTGTACTTATCTTTGTATTATCAAGCCATTGTACGTATTAGATGTATGATACAAAGCTGGCTGTAACTGCAAGGCATCATATAAATGTTATGGAGATGAGCGTACACATGCAATATGTTGTTGAGAAGAGTCGATATATGTAGTCAATATTTTACTTTATTGTATTCGTACAAGTCATTGATTATCTTGGCTTTAAAAAATTGCTAAGAGCTAAGCTTGTAATTTTTAACTTCTACGTGAGATAGCATCGTATAATTTTTGGTCCGTATTAAGCACGTGTAAAATTATTTTGAACGTTATTCCAATGATGCGTATTTGATTATGCTTATATCATATGTTGTTATTAAATATTATATTCTTCGGTTTATTATTTGTACTGTAGAAATTTTTCTCATTTGAAGCAGTACGCGCTTGATATTAGCAGTCTATTTAAGTAGATACTGAATTTTTAAAGTATAATTTAACTCAGTTGAATAATAATGCAAGTAATTTCAGTAGATTGCTTATGTGGCGCAAGCAAAATAATGGCTAATAATGCTCGATTGATAATTCATTGATATCAGCTCTATTAATCTAATAAAAATATTAATATATGATTTTTTTATTGTGTACATGTACTATTAATATAATTATTTTCATTTGTAGATAAGGAGTTAAAAAAATTTCTCTAAATAGAACCATTTCAAATTTATTGTAAAAAGCAATCCATTTATAAAAGGTTTTAAAAAATAAGATAATTAAAAAATAGAACAGAAAAACCCGTAATTTCTACTATAACTGTTCGACAATGAGGTAAAAATACATTTTTAATTTAGAAACGAATAAACCTGTTCGGTTCGGCAGTTCGATAATAAAGCATAATCAATAAATCGAATGAGATGAAACATTTGTATTATTGGGAAGATTATTCATTCGGTATTCGGCGAAGAGAGAAAAGAAAAGCATCGCAACGATTCGTCTTCGATAACCGAACTTCCTTCCGCAAATACTCAACGTAGAAAACATCCGGGCAATAATCATGAGCGACTTGCGGAGAGAAACGGCGCTCTCGCGAGCTAAGGTAGACGATCGGTACGAGGGCGAAAGGGGTTTGGGGGGGAGGGTAGGAGGATGGCCCCAGCCGCCTATCAACATTGCGCAGAACGTAAATAAGGCTCCACGCTCAGAGAGAGAGAGAGAGAGAGAGAGAGAGAGAGAGAGAGAGAGGCGCCTCCGCGAGTCGCGGGCCACCCGCAACTTCGCCGTTCCCGTCCAACTCTTCGGTTAGCGGGTCGCGCGGTCCCGGAGACTTCAATGCTCGTGCAGCCCCGTCGACTCCCGTCCACGTCGTCCGGCTGCTCTCGCCCCTCGCGCGCCTCCCGGCCCACTCCCTCCCCCTCGTACGCGCGCACCGACGATATTACACACACGCAGGGCCACAGGCGGGCACACACACACCCCGCCCGCCGGCCCCACTCCCGCGGGCGTCACTCCTCCCCGAGTGTCTCACCCGCCCCCTTCTTCCCATTCGCGACACTTTTTTCCTCTCCACTTGTCGCGCGCAGCCTCGCTCGCGACGCGCTTTCCCAGCCGGCTCGCGCCCCTTTCTCGGGCTCTCGCGACTCGACGCCGCCCGTCTATGCGAATTTATTGCAGAGTCCGGCCCAGCAGAAGCGACGGCGCCCTTGATTCCTTGGACCATCGGCGAGCAGAGGCGCGAGGACACCTTGAGCCACGAGGCCCGGGGACTGAGTTCGCGCTTTGCGTGCGATACCGAATCACGCGTCATTTTAACAATGACGCGTTGACCGATACGATATTGACGTCTACCATTGCTCTTCTACCCTCGAGAATAATTCGCTGAAATTATTGGAAGTATTTGTGAGTAGAAGATTGCCTTTCTTGCAAAAGGTATGCGCAATGTTTCTGCTGCAAATTCATCTGCCCGATTGCCAATATTGTCGCTTAAGACTGCCAAGAGATCAATTACCAATACCATTTTGTCGTAAATTAAATGAAAATGTCTTCTTGTGATTCGGAAATCCCAAGTTTAAAGGGCCTTTGTCAATCGAGTCCGTTAATAATGGTTATGATTTTGCGGGGGCTCGAAACGAGAAAGTATGAATTCACTTCACTCTATGCGAAGATCGATAGAAATTGCAGTACATTAAATTAATAGTTGAAAACCATCGGGCGCTCATACACTGTAGAGAGTATTGAAGAAGAGAACGAGACAATGGCTTTTTTAACGGATTATCGATTAGTTTATTCATGACCTGAGAGACTTGTCGCCTTGAGCCAAATGACTTTGGTAAGTTTAAAGGGTCCATTCGTTCAGTGATTTTTGGCGCACTCTTATACCAGCGAGTCACACTATCGAGAAATGTAAAACCACAGTTAGTCAAGTGGTATTTTTACTTGGAAAGTCCGAATGAAAAAAGAACGTCTAAGTTGTAATTATGCTTGCTGAAAACGGTAAAAGTTTAAGAGAGAGCTTCGTCCGCCGTCGCATCGGCGGAGCCAGCGACGTTTTTTACAGGCTATCCGGGCTCGGTCAGCTGGACATACTGATTTCTCTGTCATCACATCATCTCGGCCGGAACAGCTTCGCTGGCACGGCCTGGCAACAGCTGCCGCCGTGTTTAGGTGCTGACAGCGTCGTTGCAGACGCCGTGAGACTTAGGACGTAATTGTTCGGAAATGGCTGGAACGTAAAAACCGCGAGCCCATGAGAACACTCGATTTCGCGTGAAAATCACGCGGTAACATTATTAAATGAAGCCGTTGCTTAGAACAACGGCCGTTTTGTCTAGTTATAATTTTTTTTGCCTAATGCTTGTGGATCTGTCCGCCGGTTGTTAGAGTGATAAAGATGTTTTGCGTTAAATCATCCTGTGTACCAAGAGTTCGGAAATAAGCATAGAGTAAAAACTTTTATTCTCAAATACATGCTGAATCTTTATTTCTCTTCACTTTTCCGGACAAAAAATTCCTTTATAGGTTTATTTCTCATTGCTGATTCGGAAACTTTTATAACAGCTATACTTCTTAGGGTAATTAAAATTAGTATGCTTGTGCTAGGAACGTAAAAAAAATATGCACGTAAATGGCAACTAGATACATAAATTTTAAGGGGTTGTGTCCATATAATTTTTTTGGTCATTACTTATGATAATAGTTCTCTTATTGGCAGTTAAACATACTTAAATCACAGTGATTTTGTATGATACTTCATTAATATTGTTGCTATTAAGTACGATTGTTTTAAAATAGTTAATTATGGAGATTTTGAAAATAGTCGTTCAAACAAATGATATAAAATAATATATAATTATATTATTACAGTCATTAAAATAAAAGAAGAAAGTGAGTTACCTAAAACTGTCTGTTTCCTTAATACAATATATTTAAAAAAAATGCGTAAGTAGTAAGCGTTCGAGACTCAATGGGATCTTGCGCTGGCCTGTAAGCTATGTTAACTTGCCCAGCTAATGGCGAGGTGGCAAAGGCCCTTCTTCTGCTAATTTTTCGCATGCCCCGATACCGGCGACCTGTCGAGCCGTTGCAGCTAGTTTGTACTTTATGCACCAGGTGGAAGCGGTCAGTGCACCATTAGATCGCCTCGCCTAGATTACAAATAGAGGCTCATCACTCGTATCATGGTTGTTTCTAGCCGTCGTAGACTACAGTCTCGTTACTATGTTTCTCAGTTTCCTGCTATCTCTCTCTTAGCTTAGCGCTATTTCCTACGTATATATATACACGCTTTTTTGCCAATACGAGACTCTCGCCTACTATATACATCTACTTGGCTTATTTAGGCTATAAGGAGTCCAAATAGTGAGCTTTCCTTGCTCACTTTGATTCGGTGCCAGAAGCAGTCACATGACTCGCCTGCTTAATAGAGCTTCCCAAGTACAATCGGCTTCTTGCCTTTAAAAGCCGTTTATCCAGTCACCCAATTGCAATACGGAGCTTTCCACGCTCATTTAGCATTTTCCCTTAGACGAGTCTTCAGGCTCGGCTCTTTCAAACAGAGCATTCCTCTTTCTTCGTTTTTCTCACTCCCCCTCTCTTAACCCCTTCACCATCCATTAGATTAGAATTTCTTGCCAGTTGCTGCTGTATGCAATAACCCTATACTTTATCTCAGAACGGTAAGTTTCATACATATTAACAATTCTAATCCTTATGCATTTTGTAAATATATGTTATTATTACGATTAAAAAGGACTGTCAAGGGTAGAAATACTTATTTATGTTAAAAGAAACAATAACGCGTGCGTTAGGAATGTGTATTGCATTGCTATTAATAAATAGTAAAATTATTAATACGAAAATTTTCCAAGACATTCTACTTGAGTTCATTTTACGAAGCAGCGCCACCTCAAGACATATTGAGAAGAAAGTAGAACAGCTAACTGAAAGTTAGAATGCAGTGCAAAACGTCTGCACTTTACAGATGATTTTCTAGGTACATGCATATGCAAGAATACGATTGCATTTCCTGGTTCTCATATAGGTAAAAAGTATACAACTTTTCTTTTACAAGCCAAGTTTTTATTACTTGGAATATGACTGCTAGTTTAAATCTCATACTTTTATTTAGTTTCTCACGATATAGTTTGTAATATTTTGATATATTTAAATTATCAAAACGATGAATCTAGTAAATATTATAGTTCTATCATGTAAATATTTAACTTTAACATATATATTAGGCCAGTGGATAATGAAAATTTAATGAAGATGAAAATGTTTATGCGAAAAAATCTTATCTTACTCTTTAGTGTAATATCCAAGCCAGTACGATGCTATATAGTAATTTCAATTATATAAATGTTTTTTAAAACATTTTAATTTAATTGTTGGAATTATTTATTAAGATTTAGTAAGATAATTTAGTAAGATAGTAATAATTTAGTAAGATTATATAAGTTTTTAAAATAAATAATCAAGTGTCTCACGATAATTGTAATTGAATGTGTTTAATCAAAGTGGCAATAAATGTCTAGTTTGTCATTATTTTTACGGCTAAGTTAAACAAGAAATCAATTGATCCATTTATCTTGACGTGTAGATTATCGTATTTTATATTGCCCAAACAATTATAGTTAGCATTATTACAGAAACGTAAAAAACAAGAAAAAAAAAGGAAATAAAAGAACGAAAGAAGGTAGAGAAGGAGAGGAAAAGTAAAGAAAAGAAGCTAAGCTATAATAAGAGTTTTATAAGAGATAGTGTTTGTTTGCCAGGTTCATAAAACGGCAAAATAAATCGTCGTGCATGTCAATTAAATAGGCAGTTCTGGAGAGTGAGTGGGATAAAGAGAGAGAGAGAGAGAGAGAGAGAAACAGCAATGCATTCAAAACAGCGGCTGGTTTATAAATAAAAAATGACAGCGTCAGTGTCAAGAGTGAAACCGGTCGGAGTTAGTCTTTTCGGCTTCCCTCGGAAAGATCTCAAGGGCCGAAAGGGTTAATTGAAGCTGATTAAGGCTAATTTCAGTCGGGGTACGGCGCCTCGCTGAGAGGAAGGAGTGAAGTCGGCAAAAGAAGGACGAAGGGTCGTGGAGCCGTGGCGCGAGGTGGGTGGGAGGGAGGGGGGGTGGGGTTCACGGTGGTGGGTTACGGGGTGGACGTGTGGGTAGGGAGGGTAGGAGGAAGAGGAGGAGGAGGAGGAGAGGGAGCGGCGGCGCCGGTGGTGGTGGTCGGTTGGTTAAGGGAGAGAGGGTAGGTAAGGAGGCCGTGGGGAGTGTCCGGGAAATTAAAGAACGTCGGACGAGCCGCGACGCCGCGATGGAGCTCGCGCCGATATCCGAGGCTCGCGGACGCTCGGCTAGTGCCTACGTCGTGGCTCGCCCAGGGACTTTATGAGCAATCAGCCTCGCTATTCACCGCAAATTGTTTGTTCCTCAAACCCATTTGGCTCCATTCCGTGAAATACTGCTCGAATAATCACAGCTTAGGCGCTCGGCCATTACCGTTTTGCTCGCATGGAGCGGGGGAGCGAGAATTCGTCCTCCGCGGCGACTGCGCGTGTGTGATCCACCTTGTTCGGGATCTACGCACGTGCGCTGCGTCCCTCTACCTCTCCCGCCCCCTCAACCCTTACCACCTCCGCCCACCCAACCTTCGACGGTCGAATGGAATACCGGGGAAAGTGGCGCCGGGTGGATCCTCTGCTTAGCCCCGGGGTTCGGCGATGGGGGGAACTGTTGACGGATAGCCGGCAAGGGGCGAGGACGGGGAGGACGATTCTGTAGGACGACGATGACCTCCGTTGATGTGGGACTGACTGGCCTGGGATTTTCATTTTAATTCGAGTGTCGAGAGACGAGGCCCCGCGAGGAACGAGCCGTTAGCCTTTAGATTGCTGATTATCGGCCGTAGCCTCGTGTGCGAAAAATTGAATTCGTGGCCTTTTTTCGTTTCGACAACGCTTAAGTGCTCGACAGGATTATTAGAGCTTGTTACCAATGTTTTAAGTATCCTGTTGAAAACGCATTATGATCCACTTTCAAACTAAGATTGCTAGTAAGTATGTAAGCATCGTTGCTTTTCATTTATAAAAAGTCTTCGATTTCTGATTCTTTTCAGCACATCCCAAACGAAGTTACAAGTGCTCGCTCAAGTCTGCTCAAACTGCGATACGTGTAAAGACTACAAAAACTATAGTCCCAAGTATTATAAATATTTATTGTAATTACAAATTATCTTCACAACTATCTGTTGTACTGGCATTTTTGAAAGCATTAAAATAAATGAGAAACTATTATTGAAACTGACATACTCTTCTTAAGAAATTTTATATATAGGTATTTATTTTATTTAAAAAACTATCAAAAAATAAATGTTAATGTATCTGTCATTTACTAATATCCAACCTTTTCATTTAGAATTATAAGGATAAGTAATGAAATAATGTTGAATTATATTCATTTATGAAAATATTGTCACAGGAAATTTTTTAAGTAGACATTCAAAATATGTGTAATAAATGTATAATTAACAATTTTTCTAATGTACTCTATAAAATCAATTATGATTCCTTAAATTATAGAATAGTATATTATTAAGGTAATATTTTATTATAATCTGAAACATGAAGGTTTTTCATAATAATAATTCATCTGTTTAATATGTTGTCAATTACAAGAGTTAGAAAATAAATACTCGACTAAGCATGATTTTTAATTAACTTCATTGTATATTCATTTTGAACTATATTTACAACTTAATTTATAAATCTTTAACGCCCGTGCTTTACTCTCTACACCAGTCTATTTATTATACGAATTATTTCATACGAATGCAATATGAGTGCTAGTAATTCTAAATTCTTGGTCTAAATTTAAGTAGATAATCATTAAATTTGGAGAAGCATGAATTTCACGACGAAAAGCTGTTTAAATTTGCTGCTCGTATCTGTTCATTACATTTTCATAAACGCCTTCATTCATTAGACATGTAATAAGAATAATAAAGTTAAAAAGCAGATTATTGTTTCGGCTTAGTATTGCGAGCAATTAGCAAATTTTTAGAAATTTATATTTATTTTTATTTGAAACCGTTTCATAATGACACACGCGTTAGAGAAAAAGCTCACGCTTAAGTGGACGCGAATGTTTCGGAATAGCAATGCGCGGACGGTCAGGCAACAGAAAAGCACAAGAGCCTGTCATCGCGGTGAGGGCTGAAATAGTGGGACTAAAAATAGGCGTGCGATGCAGCGCCGCTATGAAAATGAGGAGCGCGAAGGTGCCGTTGACGAGGATAAGATACGCGCGGGCTCCCCAACGCAAGGGCTTTCCGCGAATTAGCTCAAAAGCGCATGTGCACACACCTCGGGCGAGGTAAGCAACGAGCTGCAGCCGAGTGTTGCAGGTCCGGAGCCTCTGCCCCATCCCCGCGCCACCCGCCGGCAGTCACTGACACGCCAACCACCGCGTCCGCTCTCGTTTTATCTCTCGCTCGCGCGGGAATTTTGTGGGAACCCATCGTACGCCGGAATACGTCGTTGCTCCCTGGACCACGAAGTGAAAGGTGCGCTCTCCGTAAAAATGTACTCGAGGCGCATAGCGCGAAGTGCGCGAGCTCGTGAAAGTTTCCTTGTATCACGCACGCTTTAGGAGGCGTGAATTACTCGAAGCTACCGTGCATCCTTATCCATCGATTATCCTCCTCCGAGTCGATAATCACGGTTGAGACTAGTTACCATTTGACTTTAGGCGCTACCCTCAAGGCCGACACTTGCCGCGCTCGACACTTTTTTTTAATGAATTTGTTGCGAATTACTGGGCGATCCATGGCCGAAAACGCGGGCCTCTCGCGATCCGGCATTATTGATAAGCGCACAATTAATGATAATTGTCAGACGAAGGTCCTGGAATTTATAAAAATCTCATGATGCAGGTCTAATTTATTTATACCGTTACACAAGTGGGCATGCTTTGTAAAAAAGCAAATAAGAGCAACGTTAATGTACAATAAGAAAATGTAACAAGAAGTTAAAGAGGATCCATTAGACTAGGCTCGAAAGAAGCGTTCTAATTACTAGCAATGAATAATTTTAAGCTCATGTCAAAAAATTATAATTGAAATTTTGATATTAATCTATTTAACAAATTGAATTCATCATTCTTAATAATATGACTCTCGTAATACATTGGATTGTTTTATATCAGTTGCTTAAACATTAATTACATAACAAGATTTAAAATAGTCGAATGCAGTAACATAAAACGTTATATTTCATCACCGAAAATTAAGATTGCACTTTTCAATTTGTGCATTGATTAGAGCAACTCTAAGAGAACTAAGAATATTTATTATATTATAATTCTACCATATATTTACAACACATCATATATTACATAATATATTAATATACATTATGTCACATATTAGTGTTGTGCATTTTTAAGTCGCAAAACAATATATATTACGTAAAACATAGTAATAACTTTTTTCAAAGAGCTTCAGATATTTTGTATGGTAAAAATGTTTTATAGGCTTGTCAGGAAAATAAAAAATAAAATTTTTTCCAAGTACAGAAACATACTTTAAAACTTTATAATTAGGAGTATGTGTATTTCAAAATTTGCCCCAAGTTTATAAATGTTTTGAACAGAATAACTATAATAATAACAGTATAACTAATCGTTTAATTATGAAAACGAATGAAATAAATAAAATAATCAAAATTCTGCAAGGTCAGCTATTGAATTAGGTATTAAAATAAAAGATGTAATTTCTTAACCATTCTAAGCGCTAATCGTCTTGTGATTTTAATTAACTTAAACGAGTTAAGGAATTAAACATACGTCTATTATAAAATTAGTTTAGAAGTTTTCGTCTATGTAAAGAGAGCCGTTGAAAGTACTTTATCCAAAATAATTACTGCATTTACGTAAAAGCAAAGCTTCTAAAAAAGCGCCTGCATCGGCACGCACTTTCCCTGTGGCTTGAGAGGGTGGGGAGAGCAGAATTAATTCGCGCGTCAGAAAATTCCGTCGAGGTCTTCTCGCATCAATTTAAAAAGCCAACTTCTTCCCCCAGTGTCTCCCCCATCGACCGGGCGATAATTAGAAAATTCCCACAAATCATCAATCAATATCATAACGAGTCATCTCCGGCCAATAAAAAAGCGCGCAGCATTTATCCCCCGGAGTCTCGCGGATAGCTCGAGGTCCAGCACTTCGACGTCCCAACAAAAAGACTAAGTGGCCGGCCTATGTGGCATAACCCAGTAACCCCAGAAACCAGGGGCAGGGGGGGGTGGGGGCGGGGGACAGTAACCCGTCGAACCGACGCACGAAGATTACGAACAGGCGCGGCGATAGCGGGCCTCGGCGCGGCCGGCAGTAGGGGCCCTACCGGCGTGGGGCCGGTGGTTAAGGGTCCGAGACGCTTCGAAGGAAACGGCGTCGTTTCACACGTCGTGCGAACGATTTGCGAGTCGAGGAGGTGCGCTCGTCCGAAGGAGGTCCGTAAAAGCTATTAAAGCTTGAAAAATGCAAGTATCGCGCGGAGCCGGCAAGGACTAACGGGGAGGCAAAAGACCGGGGAGAAAAGTGGCTTTTATCGCCTACGCCACGCTGCCTATGCGAAGAGAGATAAACAGCGCGCACCCGAGAAAGAGAGAGAGAAAGAGACCGGTAGCGCTCGCACGTTCATCGCGTGCGTACCGGCATATGTGCATTCGTATGCGGGAGCGCGTTGTAAGGCCTCGGGTAATCGGTCATAAACCGCGAAACTATTCTTACACGCACGAGCTTCCCTCCTCCGCCTGCACTCGCGTTTCTGCACCTGCAGTCAATCTTCTTTGTCTATTGGAATGGTCGCGCGGGCGCCTCGGGTAAAAGTAAAAGCCCCGCTGCCGTTGCCGCTGGTAGTTCCCGGCACCCGGAGATGCGAGTCGCGGTACCGCGCGCGCGAAGTCGAGCGCTCGAGCCTGGAGGTGCCAACGGCCTCGAGGCTCCTATAAGCGCGCCCAACGCGGGTCATCTGAATTTCAAATTTCTCTCGGAGCACAAAGGAGCGCGATGCGAGATAGGCACGCATTTCGCCCCGGATATCTGCTCGTGAGCGCGGACTCGAAGAGGGACTCGCCCGAGTCCGTCGCATCCCTCGCCTTCCGATCCGGGGCTCGCCTCCTGTCTTACATCCCCTGGCGCTTGGTCCCGGTTGGCCACATCTACGCCGGAGACAATGTGCTGCGCTAGAAAAAATTGGATTTTCTTTTTTCCAACATTGGCGCGGTAGTTTTTTAAAGATTGATATGAAGTGCCTCGACCGAATAACTCAAGCACTTGGGGAAAAAGTTTTAAAACAACCGAATAACTGCTCGCTAACGATAACATTTTTTGGGTGCACTAAAGTACTATTACATTTTTATAATGAAATCCGACGTGCAGGATACATTATGAAACTTGACCTAGATAAGCCCACTTAAAAACAAACTTCGTTAAATAAATTTTTCTGTAACATCAAACCTCCTTTCATAAAAATTAGATTTATTAACTTATCGTAACTTACAAATTCCTTTATATGCATTTGAGTATCATTTTACGCATATTTTGAAAGTAGAATTTCGTATTATTTATATAATATTCTATAAAATTCTATATTTTATTGTAACAAGTATTTGACGATAATGAAGATATTAATGTGGTCTATTATAATTTTTAAAAGATTAGAGTTATATTTTTCAACCCATTTTCTGTGATTTAAAAGTCTAAGTAAAAGATATAGTAACATTATTAATAAGATTTAACCTGTGGACTGACAATAATCATTTTTCTAATAATATTCATTTATTTTTTGGATTTTTATTGTTAATTTTATAAAATATTTTTTTAAATAAGCTAGTGTATTTAAAAATTCAAGAAAGTTTAAATTACCTCCATCGTTTATAAAGTAATAGATGTTACAAACAAAACCAAAACAAACGACCTTGATATTACAAATCTAAAAATGATGTTCAACTAATTTTAAATTCCAATAAAAGTACCTTCTTATTTTAAAAATCTTTGATTCTTTGCAAAGATAGAAGTAGCTCGCGTCGGAGTTAACTGAAAATATGCTGTTGTATTTAGAATCATATATATTAAATTATAAGTGTACGATTTAAAAAAAAATACGAAAAGGATTTTACGACGTTAAGGAATATATGGAGTCTTATAATTAAAAGAAGTGTTTATTTAACAAATGCTTTATTAAAGTATTTGCAGATAGGTGACCTCGGTGTTTATGATAATGTAGTATATATGTCACTCACAAGTAGATAGAAAGTACGTACTTATTACGGAATGTGTGTAATGATGGCTTTCTCGATATCTCGTACCATGAAAGTCAAAGTTGCATGATAATAGCGTTACTGACGATTTCAGTAACCCGACGAAGGTTGAAATATGGTGCACACTTATCCAATATCCTTATTCCGATTATACTTCACCCCCGTAATAAGGCCACAAATTGGGGCTCATTCTAGATGCGAATCTATGGATACGACGGATGACTAAAGCAGGCGAGGTAATACGGGGAAGTATAGAGTATCAAGTACAACGACGAGCTCGAGGCATCAGCACAGCAAAGTGTGTTTAATAGAGTGGAGGTTGTCAGTCGACTTAGATGAATAACGGAAGAACAGAGCATAAAGCAAAAGGAGAACAAATTTTCGAATAAAAATGTGACACACCACAGATTCGCTCGAGCATGGTCTGGAGGTAAAAATTTTTTGACAAATTGCCGAATTCTGAATTGAAAATGTTGATTGAGGGGAAATTTGAGGGGAATTATTCATGTGTCTATTGGCAGGATCTACAACATACTTTGCGTTAGGGGGAAATCTACAATAAGATACTTTGCTACATAGTGTTTTATAGAAGTATTTTACAAACAACTAGCAAGGGGATAGTACGTAAGGAGAACTTCATTCTATCTCATAGTGTATAATGTGAAGTTGGTGTATACTGGCATCAATTGTTAAAGTCCAGTGTAACCATACTAAGATGAAACATTACACCCAAATATAATATTCCTATTGCGATTGTTCGTGACCCTCTAATAATTTTGTAATATTAGTAATAGATCTTCTTAGTAATAGAATTTCTTTGAAGCTTTGGCGCCAAATTTTAGAAAATTATACAGTTTTTATAAATTAATAGTGCATAAATCGAATTCATTATTTATTATATAATTATCATTAGCTTTGGTTTATAAAGTATATAGATAAAAAATGTTCAACTATTGTAAATTAAATGAATAAAAATAAATTATATTTTAATTTTTAAAATATTGATGATATTATCTATAAATTCACGATTTCTAATAGCATGATAACTATTGCAATCTTGATAAAAATTCAACGAGAGTAAATGTGAATTTGACGAATAAGATTCGTAAAAAATAATACTGATGCGTTAATTGGCTTTGATACTTATTGTTTTAAATATGTCATTCAAGCTCAAATTTTCTTAACGCAGAAACAGGTTTCAAAATCTATCACGTCATATTATTATACGGCAAGTAATAGAGCATTAATAAGAATATCAGTGTTTGTCTTTTGATATAATTTATAGTTCATAGGTAATAAAATTCCATATTAAGTAAATGCATCCATTTATGGTACGGCAGTTCCATTAATGACTGTACAATATTTTTTAATGATTGTAATCATAATATAAAATAAAGTACAATAAATGCATACACTCTTAATACTTATTTCGATTGTCAATAATGTGGAATGCATCTACATCTTCAATGTAAAACTAATTTAATCTCAGTCTTTAGTATTATTTTCTTTGATGCTATTATGTGTTAGCGTAATGTAGATTAGTTTTATAATATGCATCTATAAACTATTCTATTTATAATATAATTTAATAATATAAAATCATAATTTTAAAATAAAATGTAGAAGTTGATTTTAATATTAAAATTTAACAAGGTTTTCATACATATATATGACTTCCTTAAATTTATAACCAATTTATTATTGTTTAAATTTAAATTAATATTGTTATTATAAGTTTAATAATCATCAATTTATTATTGTAAATATTTAAAGTACTTTTAAATATTTGTAGGAATAGGTACAAGAACATTTAAATTTACTATTATATTTTATAATAATTGGGAGATAAATATTAAATCTAACCATAATGTGTGAGAAAACTTGAAATCGTATATAATAATTTTGAATAATTAGTAAAAAAATATAAGGTGATGTACTAATAAAGTTCATCAATCTTGTGAATTAAGATAACGTCTTATTCACGATAAATAAATAGTTGAAGTGCTTAATGCGAAAATTAAACATTTTCTATTCGTAGTTAATACACACAGAACAGATATTAGAATTTAATTATTCTTATATAACTATTGCTCATTGTTTTGTTACAAATAGAGGCCATTATATTATTTAATTATATTAAATGTAAATGTTTTGAAATAAATATAGTTGTAAAGATGTATTAGTCTTATAGAAAATTTATTTCAAATTACGAATCCAACTGTATAAATGATTCTTCTATTAATTCTAAAATATATTGCGAGTCCAAAATTTAAATCACGGTTAGGAGGTCGTTAAAAAATTTTATTTCAAAGAAAGAAAAAAAATATTTGAAAATAAAATGCAAGCTAGTTGAAACAAAAAAAAAACTCTCAACGTAAATCACCATTGCTTCTATAATTTGAAGTAAATTGATAAACTTCATTGATGGAAAATAAAGTATGAATATGAAAATCTATAGAAAAATATTATTCCAATTATTTTACTAATAAAAAAGCCCAGATTATATCTATATGAGTATACATAGATAATTAGATCTAAATTGTTTATAAGAAAAAGAAAAAGAAGGATACGATAAAAGTGTAGAGACAAACAAGAGCAAATAATGTTTAGTTAGAACTGAAGCAGTCATAACCGCCACCTTGTATATCTTTGACATACCGATAGCCCTTAAATTCTCCCCGTACACATTTCAATTTCACCTCCTTTTTCCCCGCTCACCTTTTCTCCCACTCTCAAATAGAATACCATTCTCACACGTTCCAATTCGATCGAACTGCAGAAAGCTCATTATTTGAATTGAAAGCGGCAAGCGAAAAACGATTCGTAAAGCAGTGGAGAAAGACAACGCCCTTACTTATGTACGACGCGGTAGTAAAGATGAGAGCTATATAAGAAGGTGCTTGTCCGCTCGATGGAATGAAAGAGCAAGAAAAAGTGAAGGGAAGAGAAAGAGAAAAATATACACTCGTATATTCACACACACACACACACACACACACACACACACATATATATGTATGTATGTATAGATGTATGTATACAAGTATACAAAATATGTGACAGTGGGGAAGGTAGTCCGAGGAGAAGAGGACGATGTAGATGAGAGGGGAAACTCATGAGGTAGGCGCTAGTCATATCTCTGTCTTTCTCGGGGGGTCGCGGGTGTGTATATAAGTACAAGAAAGCGCGGGTCGATTAAAAGTAGCGAGGGTGTTTCTCCTCTCGTTACCGAGAGGAGGCGCGGGAATGGAAGGACACACAGTCTCGCATGGAATAAGGAGACTGATGTCAAAGAAGGAGAGAAATAAGGAGTAAGAAGAGAGGGAGACGTATGTATATAGTTATATACATTGGATGTATATACCGAGCGTATATATCTTTGTAAGAAAGAATGAAAGAGAGGGACAGATATATATAATGAGAGAAAGAGAGAGAGAGAGAGAGAGAGAGAGTAAAGAGGACAGAATCATTCAAGGAGACGAGGAAAAACAGAAGAAAGGGTATGCCAGGGTGGCGAGTGGGTGGTAACGAAGAAAATACAAGAAAGAGAGCGCATTAGATAAAGCTTGCGGGATGAGAGTAGCGGAGAGTGACAGAGAAAGGTCGAGCGAGAGAGAGGGAGAAAGAGAGAGAGGGAGAGAGAAATAAAGACCGTAAGGGAAAATGAAAAGTAGGTGGGAGGGAGCGAGTGAGTGTACCAAACTCGCGCATTGAAGAGGCAGAGTCCGCATCGAATCTTTGAGGGGTGAGAGTCGTGAAGTTTTAGCTCTTTCTTACTTTGCACGTATACGTTTGCGCAGACTTTGTATGCTTATGTGTTGCGTATATCTCAAGTCGTCGTGATGAAGTATATTTAAATGGCGAGATTTCATTAAAAAGGCCTGACACTTATGAAATAATTCTACAAATGCACAATATTCTTTATTCTTTGAGAGATTTTTTCATTTAATTGACAGAAATATGTTCTTTATGTATGAATCTGTTCAATACATACGTTTTAGATAAATAATGCTATTTATATGTTGAAGCTTTAATGGCACGGTATATATTGCATTGAATTCCGATTGTAAAAATACGATTGAAATGCTAAATAGTAAAATTTCACAGCAATGTTCTTAGCCAATCGACGCTATTATATTATCAATCGAGTATTTAATGTCTATACGTAGATAAATTGTCAAATTACAATATGCAAAATAAAAATGAATCAAATAAATACATAGCCGAAGAAATGTGTCCCTTTTTACATAAACTGTAATCATTAGTGCTTCGAAAGACATTTGCCGAGATTTAACAGCCCCAACAGCAATTTATAATCAAGTTCCTAATACAAATGCCAGATTCACAAAGTCGAAACGGGAAATTCGTAGGACTTGCGCACCCTATATACACGTAGGATCGTGAACGCAGACACAGAATTCAAGAATCCCAATCTTTATTTGGATTTTAGTAAGTAAAAGGGTTGAAGTAGGGCTACGTCTGAGTTTCGACCGGATACTTCCAGGCTTCGCGCACGTTCGCAATACTTCGAAAGCACCGTCGAGCTGCTCTTTCGTCCCCTTCGACGGGACGATTTCTCGAGACGCGTTCGGGAAGGGTGCATTTTTAAGAGGCACGTAAACCCCCGAAAAAGCTAAGCCTTTCGGTCCCCCTCATCCTCCCGCTACGTTCTCGAGACTTCGTAGGACCGAAGGACCGAAGTACCGAACAAACTCGAAAGTCCACTGAGAAAAACTGCACGGAGCGTGACGCTTTCTACATCTGTTTAAAGTCCCTCAATTATTAATTGAATATGAAGTTTTATTCGGGCCTTTGAAGTCTTAATGGCCGCTCTATTCGGTTTTTGTGCTTTAAGAGCCATGCATCAAGACACTACTGCGTAGAGAAACAGGACTTTCATAGATATACGACTTCTGTTTACAAATGAGAACTTTTTATTGATTAATACTAAGGAAATGAATTAATTTTCATATTTTGAAAAAGAAACGAAGAAAATATCACGGATTTTTTATAATAGAATACATTAAAATGGAGTTGCCTATTAATTAAATTATAATGACCAATTATTTTCTAGATTTCAAAAATTGAAAAAATACTGATCCACTGAAATACTCATCTATTTCAGAACGACGCATGCTTCCTATTACATAGCTTCCTTAATTTAATAAAATTTTATTTTCAGTCAAAATTTGTCATTATATGTAAAATATGCACAACTACTATATAGATTAAAACTTTTTTAATTATTAGTTTAATTATTTATTCTCGTACATTACCTATCATCTACAATTATATATACTTGTATTTAAAATTTTTGAAAGTAGTTATTTACATTACGAGAAAAACAATGTACTAAACAGTAAATAATTCCTTGGTTTTTAATATGATCTGAGCTTAATTTAAAAAGTCCAAATTAAAAAAAAACTTTTGTTACATGTTTAAGATATTCATTTGCAAACTATAAATGCATGTATAACATACTTAGTAATATTAAAATCACTAAAAATTATTGTAAATTATTGTAAGTTATTGTAATTATTGTATTGAGATAAAGATTAATAATTATATTAGTAATAATATTTATACACTTTATTTCTTTACATTTTAATAGTGCAAAGAACAATTGAATAATATCTTTAGAAATTGACTATATATTTTACTTATCTGTGACATAAAAATAGATTTTCATAGTTTCAAAAAAAACTACGTGATAAAAAATATTGATAAAAAAACAATAAACATTTTTCATGAATATACCGTATATTACTTTATAAGGTATCTTAATAAAATGACAAATGGAAAAAATGCCACTATTTTTTGTTAATATCTTATGCATGCAAAAATTGAATAAAATATAATTAAAAACAATTAAGAATATTAAAACGTTATTGTAGATGCCGTAAATATGAAAATGCGTTTGAGCTCATTCAAATGGACTAATTGAGTTACGAAAGGCTACAGTGGCGCATTATAATCTAAAACAATTTTCTCTTGTATATAATCCCCATTTAAGGGTAAAACTATGGCTAATCATGTAGCTAACAAGGACATGCTTTAATTATAATGTAAACAGGGATAGAATAGTGGCAAGTGTTTAAATTAAGGTCCTAGCAGGGAGCTCTATTTTGAAAATAAGATAATGGTAAAACATATTAACTACAAATATGCTTAAGTAGAGATGCAAATAATTTGCATCATTTTAAAGGTAGACCATCGTGAATACGTAAGCCGGGAACCGGCAAATTGTTCCGGGACAATCGATAGAGCAATAATTGACTACACGGTGGAGAATTTAAACCCACACCTAGCCCCATTATCGTTTAATAAGAATCCCATTAAACGTTTTGCTCCTTTTTCTTAATCGAAAGCCCGCGGCCGACTAAACAAGATAAATGCGCCGGGGCAGTACGCGTAAGCAAAGCCCGGGCCGGATTTTTTTTACCCCAGCGGGAAACGATCTCGATCGAAGGCCCCGACATCAGCGGCAGGTGATGCGAGCGTTTAGAAAACCAGAAGAAAGCCCGGAGGATGGAGGGGGATGAGAAATCACCGGGACACGTGATATAACACGCTGGAGCGAGCAAATCAATTTCTTTAACGCTACCGCAAGGCTTCCCCAACGCTGCACGCGCCGACTACTTACTTTTAGGGTCCTGAGCCGCCGCCGGGGCGGACCGGCGGCGTGGGCGCGGAAGGGAGGGAGGGACAGCCCGGCGTGTTTAATCTGCGAGTGAGGAGGGACTCCTGCCCTCCTGCAGCCCTCCCTCCGCAGCTACCGGGATTAAACTTTAATTTAACGCATCAGGACTCGCGCGCATCGCTTGCCTCCGCCTCGCCGCCCCCCCCCTGCCGCAGCGGATCTTGGAGCCGCGCGGCGAGACACGGCGAAGTCACCCCCGAAACGCCGCGTGGCTGACACTCGAGAATCTCGGCGCTATGGATGCGGTATTCGGGCGCACCTGTCGCGACGCGGGTACGATAGACGGGCACCTGTCGAAGCGCGCGCGCGACTCCTCCAACGGCGACGCTCAATCGGCTCGGAAACGAATTTTAATGGCGCCGCTCTAGGGCGGGAGACGGATTTTTTGTTATCCTCCTTGCCCTCGTTAATTCGTCCCCCTCCTCCTCCTCCTCCTGCCCCCGGCCCCGCGGCCGAACGTCCACTGGAGCTACCTTACGCGACCTCCCGATACACTAAATCACGAGCGTAGGCGCTATTTAAATGGCTCCGTCGGTCGGAGCGCTCGAAGACCTCGAACGCTGATACGCCTCGCTTCCTATTACATTCCCTCGCATTTTTATGCCCTCGAATCATTCTCCAGTCTCATGCCGCGCGATTCATCTTTTTCCGCTCGCATGACCTTACATTATTTAATTTACAACTGTCCATTATATCAATGTGGCTGGAGTTAATGAAAGGCAGGTTCTGTAATAGAGTAAAGGAGCCGAGCTATGATACCCCCGCGCTACTGGTATTGTAAGATTTTCACGATTGGCACACTTCACTAGCGAATGCTCACAATGAAGCGAACGCTTCTGGTGCTCGGAGCGCGAAAAATTATCCAGTCTCGTTGGCATTGGTTGATTAATGCCCGGTGCTCGGTCATTTCAATCCTAGTTATTCTCGATTGCGAGCCACTACATTTTTAACAAGCTGCACTTGTCCGTTGGCTCGTCGCCTGTAAGAATACGGTATAGCATCGAGATAATCTTTACGCCGCCGGACGGAACTCGAGTCCTAGCCGAGAGGACGATCAGAGTCGTGCGTGGCAACGTCTACCCTCTGCATCATTGGTATCCCGAGCTCGAGGAGTCAGCCGGCTCCTTTTCGTGCGCACGAGCTCCGAATAACAGCCGCTAAAAGGGCCTAAATAGGTTCGAGGCGAGGCCGCAGCTCCGGTACCAATGGCACTGCATGCCCAAGCGTACGCGCGCGCGCGCGCGCGCACACCGAAGTAATGGAGTACCGAGACGTCGAAGGGTCGATTAAACGCGACAGAATCTCATCGGTCTGCGAGCGCTGATGAAAAGCGAGTGTATACGGGTCAGTACGTGCCTACGTAGGATGACTCGGTTTACAAGGGACGGGAGCGCGGTTAGCCAACTTTGAGTAAGGAATGCTCCGAGTCGAGTGGAGACGTGCTCGATACAAATTGCGATTGCATTGAGGCGACAGTGTGTCGAGCTCCGGTTGTCTTGGAAGCGATCTGACAAAGCTGCAAGAGGTGGAGGAAGGGCCGAGCCGATGAAAAAAAGTCAAGATAGAAATTTCTGCGCGCTCGCCACATTAACTAGTATTAATAAGTACATCGGGACTGCCCTTATCGAGATAACCATAACACTGTCTACAACTTCATTCGCGCGAGTCGGCTAACGAGCTCGGATCTCACGTGGCGGAGACAGGATTCGAGTGAAAGCGGCGCGGCGAGTTCCTGGACTCTAAATACGAGATGAGCTGTTATCATCGACCGCCGGCCGGGGAAAAACACTCGGACTCGGGGATACTTTTATGGGCGACCTTGGAATTCCGGCGTTACGTTGTGACGCGTACACTTTTCTGGCAGAAGGAAGCGAGTGGAAGAGAACCGGGAACACGTAAGCAAATAACATGTCGATAATAACGATTCGCAATGACGCGCAAACTCAAACTGATAAAATGCCTTAATCGTCCGATCGATCCGGTCGATGAGACGAAGACAGCCGAGCCGCCACTCGGTCTCTCGTTTGTCAAATCATTAATTAAGATCAAGTCGGCGAATTAAATAAGTCTTAAACCCCCTCCGGAGGGACTTGGTTTATTTAGTCATGTAATTGTCGATCCTCTCAGCGTACGATGGCTTTCAGCGCGTGATTGGCCAACTTATCTCTACACGCACGCGACCATGTGGACGTATGTGGACGCTCGTTAATCGCGATATCCTGCGTTAAGGACCGACTGAAATCGGCGGATGACGTGGAGTAGGAGGTGGGGGAGGAGGTGGAGGAGAAACGGGAAGGGAAGCAGACTGGCTTAAAAAGACGAATTTCGAGGAGGCGGCCGTGGCCACGAGTCGATGGCAATACAAATACCGAGCGGACGACGATCGTTAGCGTTTTTCTCGCATGGTCATCGTAGCTAATCCTCCCCCGTCCCCGTCCCGTGGGCGCTGTCGCTGCGCAGCCAGGCCGAACTCCTCTTCGCAGTCGCCGATGGCAGATTACACGTGAGAGCCCCGCGTGCGAGTAACCGCATCTCGACGCTTTGTACGACAGGCCCCGAAGCGAGATGAGGGGGGGGGGGCTCGAAACGGCGAGCCACGCGAGATAAGCCCCCGTGGCAACAGAGGCACGTAGCGCCAGGGATGCTGCGCTGCATTGGGCGATTGGCGAATGGACGTCGGCTGGGGACGAAGAGGAGAGGCGAGAGCCCCTCGTTGTTCCTGCTCGCGATAGATCCCTATCAGCGATGCGTCCTGCGAGCTTTGGAACGGATAGAGAGAATGAGGTACGAGGGGGGAAGAGTAGGAGAAGTTCCCGAGCACCGAAACCTGGGCCAGTGTATGCAAGACTGGCCATTCTCCCTTTTCCCATGCGGGTATCCAGCACGCGATTCTACGTATTCCACGTATGATCGAGGCTCTGACTGGGCTTCGACTTGCGTGCGTGTATGATGAGGCGACTTCCATCTAATGATGATGATTTTTCCCTTTATTTTCCGCTTCCTCACGTCCATCTCGTTGACTCATCCTATATATCTCTTTTGTCTTCCTTCTTTTCTTTTACAGACACGAATCATTGCTGCAATACTTATGCCTTCGAACGCTTAACGGTACGTAAAAACTCTTTTATAAAAAAAATCGAAGATTTATAGGGTACACACTCTTTTCCCATTAGTTCGGATAGTTATTCTTTTTCAATACATACATCATTAGTAGGCACATATAGTTTATAATGTTGGACTCCGTATTTAAAAATGTGAAGTCGATAATTGCATCTTTGAATTATTATATGAATTTCAGTTGGACAAATACTTCATGTCACATTCTTCGAAATTTATTGTATGTAAAAAAATGAACGACGCAGAAGAATTAAAAAGCAATTAAATTCACTTTTTATTCTCTAAATTATAAATAAATTTCAAATAACAAAAAGTTCATTATAAAAGTCTCCTTGATATAAATTAAGAATAAATTTTCCAAATGATAAAATGACAATTCACTTATAATGACTATTTATTTTTCATTCGCTTTCCGTGTATTAAATGTATATTCATGAGCCACAATTATATTTTATTTTCGTTAAAATTAATGTATTTTTTATTATCATTGAAATCATGTGTTAATCTTTTGATTTCATTTTTTTATAACATAATTACCTACCTATATAATTATTTTCTTAGTAATATTATTTCTCACGTCAGAAATTACATAAAATTGAAGCCGACCTATTATATTAATTACTTGATTTCAGTACAAATATCTATAAATTCTCATTATCAGATTCTTCGCAATTTTACCTATTACAGTTACAAAATTATACCGAACTGTAATCTTGATGTATTTTGACAAAAAACTTAAATATTATAAATAGTAGATTTCTTGAAATATTTTCAATGATATTTCAAAACGCTTGCATTGATCATCATAACTTTACTGTGTAATTAATTAATTTAAAATTCAATGAAGTACTTTCAAAAAACTTTGCAATTTGTGCTAAACTACTTTATTAAGCAGACAAGGTGTTTATTGTCTTATACTAAATTTTAGTCATTTCTATTCAAATGTATTTTAGAAATATGATGGAATTTTGATTTTTGTAAAAAACGTTTACTGCAAATTTTACTGGTACAGCACTATTTTTTGGAAGCTAAAATTATACGGAAAATGAAAATAATAGCTACCGATTAATCAGGATTAAAATTTAAAGTAGACTTATGTATTAAAAGTCAAATTGAACATAATTATAGTTTGATTAACAGCGGTTATTTACAATGGCATAAAACATGCAACGATCGATTTCATTTGATTTGTTTTTAATAGATGAGCCCTAATAAAAAAAAATTCATTCTGTATTCTTCGACGCTGCTCTTTGCCCAGGTTTAAAAAGAGATTAACATGCTATTTAAGGTAGCGGGAAGTGCTGTGAAATTCTCACAAACATCAGTACGGCACTTTTTGCCTCGCTCGCTGTGCATGCATCTCCAAGCCAATAAAGTTATTTCACAAGTAAAGTGAGATAGTTGGTGAGAAGGAGAGAGGGCGAGCGCGCGGTGAGAGAGAGAGAGAGAGAGACGGTGGGAGCAGAAGGGTTAAGGGGTTGAGGGGAGGGAGGGAAGGAGAGAGAGGATAGAGCAAGTAAGAGAGTAAGAGACTTGGATTGACGGCTTTTATACGTTGCCGGGCGTCTCGGACCCCACTACGTGCATACATAACCTGTACATAAGAGAGGCGACGAACTACCGTTTTAGTTTTTCTGATGGTGCGTGAAAAGGCTCCGGCCCGATAAAATGGAGTAAAGAGAAAAAGAGATCAGCCCACGCCGCGCCTTCCCACACTTGGCTCGCACGAGCTCGCATTAATGCCGCAGAGTCGAGATCCACCGCAGTCGAGATGCGAGACTGATGCGTGTCCGAAGGTGCCGTCGACTCGATGTGTTCGCGGGTGTCTCCTCCTCCGCCGCCACCGCCGCCGTCGCCGCCGCCGCTGCGGCCCAGCCTCCACGAGATTTACCGGGGGCCCGTTCCCGAGGCCAATCGCTCGGCCTCGACCGATACCCTCTTTCACACCCCATTATCCGTGCTTCAACTTTTTTACACCTACTCCGCCCTCTCCTGTCTCCCTACCTCCCCCCCCCTACTCCCCCCGCCACCCTTCTTCGCTCCTCTCCTGCTTCTCCTCCTTCTCCACCCCAGGCCCCCCCCTACGTCCCTCCCGCCTTCCCCGCACCCGGCCCCCGCTCCCTCGATCCCCTTTGCCAGTGCGCGCTTAACATTCACATCCTTTATCGTATATATGCCCGGGTTCCGCGCTAAAGTCCGAGGATCTTCATCTACTCTCGTCGCCTTTTTTGTCGGCGGCGGATCGGCTCCTGCTTCACGAGATTTCTTATTTCTCGGCCAGGGAATGGAAATTCGGCCGATAGATAATAACCTTCCTCCTTCCCTCCGCCGCCCCTCGCTCATTTGGAATCCTGCGTGAGAAAATTCTCGGAAATTCCTTCCACGCGCTTCCTCCTCTTTATTTTGCGTGACTTTCATCAACCAATATTACTGAAATTAAATGACGTGAGAATCAAGCCAATGGACAAAAAAAATATTGGCAATGATTTACATTTAACTATGAAGATTGCCTATGCTTGCACTACTTTTTCCCTGACTTTGGAAAGTATTTCATCGGCAGTATATTATTTTAAAAACTGAAAAAAAGTTGTAATTTGGTATAATTATAATTGTAAAAAATGTACTGAGATTATAAGGAAAATATCGATTGTTGTTAAAGGCCAATGGATAATTAAAAATTTATCAGGCACACACTCTAGTGATAATTTTTATGAATAAAGGAATAAAAAAATTAATTCGGTCTGATAGTAAAAAAAATCTAGTAATATAAAGCCTGTTTGATTTGGCTTGAGAAAATCAGAGTGGCACACACCGTAGTACAACTTTTACCCGCAAGCCCCTCCTTTCATTTTCATTTTCTCATTCTTCAGAAAGACTATCTATATACCATAGCAGCTATCCAATGAATCTTGAACCTCGCTGTGTAAATTAAAAAGATTTTACCTTTTTCACTTTCCCAACTGTACATCTCATAACATTCCCCCAACCTCAGACCTTCGCCTATATAGCCTACAAATGCAAGCATATACACATCGAAGAAGCAACGAGGGACGAAGAAGTGAGGAACTGCCTTCCGCTCTCCTAACCCTTTGATCTTCTTTCTCCCCTGTGAGCACTAACTGGACGCTGTGGAAAAGCGCTATACACTCTCTCGTTCTCCATCTAGCAGCTCGTATTCCCGCCCTCTCGCTCTCCATATCTCTTTCAAAAACAGAACCTCTATATCAACCCCTATAGAGTGCCTTAGTACCTTACCTATGGATAACTCGCCCATTCGTCCATCTCCTTTACCTTGCCTTGCCTTTGCTCATATCCCCGCAATTGCCGCTACTTTTTCTCCTTCTGCTCCTTCCAGTTTCCTCAGCAAAACATACGAGTGGAAGCGAGAGAGAGAAAGAAAGAGAGAGCGAGAGAGAGAGAGAGAGGCCAAGTGAAAGCGAATGAACGAGGAGGCGAATTTTCTCGTGTACGTATTAAGAAGTTGGCCAGTGCTGGCCACTAATTATCGCGAGCGACCGATGTCGGACTAATTATCGCGAAAGAAAGATAGGGACAGAGAGAAGGAGAGAGAGAGAGAGAGAGAGAGAGAGAGAGAGAGCATGAGAGAACGTTGCCAGCCATGAATTTTTCACCGCAAAAAATGTGCGTTCATCTCGTTGCTTTTCTGCTACCCCTTAATACCTCGTCTGGACGTTTTCCCACGAGGTATACACCACAAAGTAAAATTGCATATAAAAGATCTTTGACGCGAACGAATTTATTTCTCCTGGAGACTTTTCGGACGTATCGCCCCCCTCCATTTCTCTTCCCGATTCTTCTACTCTTGTATATTTTTTCTTTAATCCGTTCCTTACGTTTTTCTTTACTCCATTCGTGATTCTTTTCACTTTTAAAGAACAAGATCTTTCACCATTGGATTCTTCTTTACTTGCTTTCCTTTTTTCCGCAATTCCTCTCCTCAAGACCTTTTCTTTAAGTTGCTTCTTTGTTTGAAACTTTCGCACCGAGCGGGTCAATTACGTTTGTTCGCGATTTCATATTTTCGTATTTCTTTTTGTAAGTCAGAGTATTCTATTTTTCTCTATCACAATCTACCTATCTAACTCTCTCTTTCTGTCAAGCACTACTCCTATTTTCGTTCTTCTCTCTCTCTCACTATAGTCTCTTATATACACTCATGCCCTTTTCGCTATTTATGTGCTTCAGACGAAAGGAACCTGAAAACACGGCTGACTTATTTATATACCGCCTACCACGATACTGTTAATTGGTAAAACTGAATAATTTTGTTGGCCGTTAATAGAGACGAATACCTTGGATCAATTAGCGTGCGAGCTTGAGAGTTTATTCTTCAAGGATCAGTTGAATTATTTCTTTTACAATCATACATTTCTCTAATGATTTTAAAAATTTATTCAACAGTTTTTTTGCAGAATAATTTGTTGATTTAATTATGTTTTGGACTATTTGATATTCCTTATTATATTAATACATCTTATCTAACAACTATTGTTTAAGAATAAAGCAACAATAGACTAATGTAAAAAAGAGTAAGTTTATATAAAAAAGTGTATTATTATTTTTACATACATATATATATATATATAATTATGTATTTTTAAGATATATTTATGTAAATATATTTGTAAAAAATGTAGATACTAAAAATAAATAGCAGAGATTGAGACTTATACAATCTTATGGAATTAATTAAGGAAGTGAATGGAGTAAAAATATACCATTTTATTTTAATTAATGTGGTTTCTTTTTTTTTATTCATTTTATATAGTAAATACTTTAAAGATATTTCCAAAAAATGAAATTAAAAAAAAGTAGTAATAATCAATTAATCAAATCAAATCAAAAATTTGAAACAAACAAGTTTGATATAAGATGTATCTTTCATTGCAAAGAACATGATTTAAAGGTAAGATATCTTGAGAGTAACGTATTCAATTATATTATATTAATACGAAAACCAACAATGATAATAAAAACAATAATAATCTTATTATTATTAATAAAAATATTTACAATAATGATAATCATCGTAGCAATAATGATAATATATATATAATCTATAAAAATTATTAGAGATCCCAAGAGAAGTGGTTTCGCTTGATTAAAATGCCTGCTGCAAGCTTGCTAAGTCAGAATTAAATTGCTATTAAATATCGAGAGCCCATCGAGGATGTCAGATAATAATTTGTGGCTGACTTCTCGATATGTGACCAAAAAGACGTACAAGTTCTCGTCGGAAAAGTGCGAGCGACGAAAAAATTATCCTCTCGGCTACAACGAGGAGAGTTCGCCACTACAAAGCAAGCATAAAAAATTAATCGCCACCTAGTCGGTATCATCAAAGATCAGCATCTACACACACGCAGGTGTGTTAAAATCCAAGGTCGCGCCAATCTTGTCCTGCGAATCTCTCAGTGGCCGTTCATTCGCAGTCGCCTCCGTGGCAGTCGTCCGATCCATTCGTCACGTTTGCAGATCGTACCGATACATCGACGACTCATTCTCGACCTCCAGGAGCTTCTTCCCGAGGCCAGGCTCGAGAAGTCGCTCGCTCCTGAAGATGCCAAATCGCCGCGGGTGAACTTCACACCTCGGGTCTCTGTGTTCTAGCCGTTGATGCCCGCAAGTAAAACGGAAATCGTGACGAATGGCTCTCCTGGACACCGCCGCCGTCGGCATTCGGAAGCCCGGGCAATCGTTTGTGCGTCTATAGAGACAAGCGACACCGACACCATTAATGCGGCCTCAGAGCTTTCGATAAAAAAGCTTCAACGGATGTCAGACACCACGAAACCAGATACTCTCCAGCTATTGGGTTTCCTCCCCGCGCCCTTCCGCATCGCACTTTTGTTTATTTGTCAGGTGCTCTCCTAGTTTCCCTATGCGCTGTCCCTCTCCTGCTCTTCCTTTCTGTTCCCCTCGTTCACGCGCATCCTTTTTTTTTGGCATTTTGACTTTATTCCGTCGCCTCACTTCCACCCATGTCTTGCCCCGACGCCTTGAATCTCATCGCCCTTCGGTATCGATGTATGAGCGCGCAAAGTTTCTCGATAATACTTTCCAAGCACGTGACCCCGACTCGTGCCATTGTATATTCTAAAGCTGCGTTATGCGAGTAAAAGTATTTTCCAAGCCTGCAGAAAAGCAAATTAATATTCCAGTTTATGTTAGACATCAACTAACAATACACGTCGTATAACATTCTGTAGACGAATTGAGGTAAGGAACGGGATAAATCTCTTTTTAGTGTGCTCGAGAGTGTGTAGAAAATATGCATTAAAATAAATATAAATATGTAGGTTATCCTGCGGCATACCTGAATTTTTATGGATAAAATTGTAATAAGTAGAATGTACAATAGGGATTATATTTATGATATTCTATGTATTTTACATTCTTAAAATTTTGTCCTGAGTTGCAAGTAAATAAATATTTTTTAGTTTTAATTTTCCATTTATCTAGGCCATTCTTTAATGTTATTATCATCATCAGCATCATCATCATCATCATTATTATTATTATTATTATTATTATCATTATCATTATTATCATTATCATTATTATCATCATTATCATTATTATTCTTTTATTATTATTTGTTGTTGTTGTTGTTGTTGTTGTTGTTTATCATTATCATTATCATTATCATTATCATTATCATTATTATTATTATTATCATATTGTATCGTATAGCAAAAAGGTTTTAAGAATTGATCGATGGTAGCTCGATCACATTTAGTTAGAAATAGTTTCGACGTAAACATTAATATACGTACATGCCTGATTTAAAATGTAATATTTTGGGAGGATTTGAAACGATGGAAATTATTTATAATCATGATAATGAAAGCGATAGTGAATTAATGAAAATGTTCGATGACATTACTATAAATTTTCGCCTGCAGCGTGAAGTTCGTCATCTTTTAATTATACCAAGGATAGGAAGGCCCATTGAGGGAAGTAAATTAAGATGCATTCTTCCGAAAGTAAATAATCATTGGACTAGTACAGTTTTTGCCGGTGGAGCGTCTGTTATGGAAGCCTGTATAACACGATAATTTTAAGGTTTAACGCCTCATTCCGACGCCCGTGACGTCTTCACCAAATCCTATAATAATGGTGCAATAGAGGCACGATTAGCCCTCGAGGGAAAGTAAACACACGGGCGTCAAAGGTGAAGCGCCGAAACATCCGCTCGCTGTGTGGCGGCTGTTGGGCGTTGGGACGCGAACGGGAGGGCGTGAATAGATCATAAGTGGCGAGGCGTCGGCTCCAGGCCCCCGTGTAATGCGATTTCTCGAGTGCAGGTAACATCCGTATTGTATTGTCCGTCGGGTGGGCGGGAGGCGACGGAGGCAGGAAATGAAAAATTTTCCTCGCGGGTCCGATTCTAACGGTCGGTTCTCTGCTTCTCACCTCCCCGACAGCCTCCCTGCCCGGTCCCGGTCCCGGCCTACTCGGAAGAATAGCCGGGAGAAGGTCAATAACAAAAAAACGTGGCGAGGGAGGACGATACACAGGAGGCGAAACGCATGTAAAGCGCGTCGCGCGCCGTCTTCCATTCTCCTCCGGATTTTTTACTCGCGTCCGAGAGGATCGCGCGGCACAATGATCCCCCGTCCCCCGCGAGTCCGTGGAGCCGCTTCACTGAACAATGGGATACTGCCGCCGCAGCCGGTGGCCGTCGTCCACGGACGCCTTCGCTCGAGCTCCGAGGAATCGGGCCGCGAAGGAGATCAAGAGCCTCGCCTTGGGGTGGGGTCGGAAAGGCGGGTGGCGCAGGGAGGGGCGGGGAGGGGAGAGGTCGACGGGGAACGGACGAAGACAGGCGGACGGGGATGAAGGGTGATGGAGAGCGAGAGAAGGAGAGCGAGGTGTGCCCCGTGCGGAGAATCTAGCGCGTGTGTGCGCGTAGAGAAGGGAGGAACAATACGTGGCGGCGAGGAGTAAAGGCCCGGAAAGACGGGGTTTGGGGAGGGAGGAAGGGAAACGGCAAACGGCCGGCCGGGAGTGAGAAGAGAGCGTAAAAACGTAATCAAGAGCTGTATGCGCTCGCTTCGACGAAGTCGACGGAAAATTATTAATTCCTGGGATATCGGCTCACTTGCGTCAAGCGTATGAGCTGCGCCTGGAATGCTGAAAAACTTACTGCGAATAGGGCCGAACGATGGTTTTTCTACCTTGATCTTTTTGCTTTGCACACGACGGATAAGACGGGAACTCTCCGAGGAAAAAATTGATACTAATAGCTGAGCCACTAGCATCCGTAACTCGTCTGAATTTTTTATCTCCCTTCGTCCATTTATGTAATTTTCAAAATCATGCGGACTGTTTGATCTCGAATAATTCGACAACTAACAACCAACACTTGACATTTATTACTTTCTATTGTCCATACTTTCGATTCATACGACCTAAATTGCAGCTTACTTCGGTAGCCATTTTCAGAAGATTTACCTATTGACTTATTTTAATTATATTAAATATGTTTTCTTCACTATCTTATTTAGAGTATTGGAAATCTTAAAACAAATTTGTTATTCATTTAATTAATTTTGAATTCATTCTTTTTTTATACGTTTTAATTTAATTCTTCGTTTTTAAACTAAAATAAAAAAAACTAATTTAGTATTTTTGACCTTCGATGATTGTAAGAGTCCTCTTATGTATATATATATATATATTTCTATGAAACATTTAATCATAGTATATAAATTTAAGATAATACATTAAAGTATCGATTGGAGATTATATAAGATTTTTTGTTCCTACGTTCTTTCAATACACAGGTTAAATCATAAAATCAGCAAACTAAAGCATTAAACTCATACAAGGAATTTTTAGTCACGATCCTATACATTAAAGCTGAAACTAATTCAACAATAATAGTGCAGTATCACATATTTTAATTTATGCCTTAATAACATTTTTTATTTAATTAGTATAACTTTGTTAATGTGTTGTTATCAAATGATTAATATCTGTTTCATACAATTTGTCTAGATAATATTACGCGCGATAATTGCAAGACAGATTTATAATTATAATATTGTATCTACATGTTATATATTATATAAACAAAATTCCAATGTCCTAAATATTACATGAATATCGATGATCATTTATAAAATTAGTGGGATACAATTAAAATACTGACAAGCACAAAACGCTGTTTTTCTCTTTGCGCCGACTCATTTACACACAATTTAACGAAAAATTATACTCAACGCTTATTCATATTCCTTTCTGGACGAGAAAAAACTTAATATATATAGAGAAACTTTGAAAAAAAGAAGTTAAAAAAATGATCTAAAAACAGATTCGCTGGAATCATCTAGTGGAGGAGTTCAGGCTAAAGGCACGCGGCCGCTTCCTGTCCATCTTCGGAACTCCTGGGATCGTCTCATTCTTCCATTAAACACTGTATATGTATTCGTGCACGAGTTCTTTTCCGACGAATGGAACGAAATGGCGGGCGACAAATGGCGGATGATCGTTGGGAGAGAAAGAGGCCCAGGCTAAGAGCGAAAAAGACGTCGAACAATCGATGAGTGTAGAGAGATCGCGCAAAACAAAAAGGTCGGCGAGGAAGTGAAGGTAAAGGAAGACAGGGACCTTCTTCCTCTCGTTTTCCAATCCTCGCACTCCCTCCCGCTCTCTCTTTCTCTCTCTCCCCCTCCTACACTCTGAATTTATGTATATATATATATATATATATAGATATTTTTTTCCTTCCTTCTTTCTCTTACTCGACATTATTTTTTCATTCTTTTCTGCGAGCAGAGTGAAATTGTTATGACATAATTAGGACGAAGTTAAAGTCCTCGAGACTGAAAACTGCATCCCGCAACCATCCATATCGTTTCATTGCCACTCGCTCCATTCACTGAACTTTAATATTCTTCCTGGAAGTGGGGAAGTGCAGCAAAAGTGAGGGCAGAGCTTCATCTTCACCCTTCGTTTACTGTGCCTTTCGTCCGTTGCCTCCTCTATCCTTCCATATACTTACACTCCTTCTATTTTCTGTACCTCTCGATATCCTCTTTATATTTTCCATGCGGACATTAAAGTTGCTTTCTTAATTTTCTTCTCTGCTTGACTTAATATCGCCAACACATGAGATGTCGAGATACTTCGGATTCTTTGGCAAGTGAAACACTATAAAGAAAAGTTATAGATAAGAAAATTATTTCTCTTTTTCTTTAACAAGAGATAAAATAAAAAAAAACATATACAAGAGAATCTTAAATTAAAATGACGAAATAAAGTGGTCTCAAATATAAAATGGTAACAATGCATTGAGATACGCTTGAAGTTGTTTCGAAATTTTCCAGCATAATTTTGCAAGAACCAAATAGCTTAATTTTTTTTTAATTTAATAAAAAATGCACTTTTAAAATTATTTATAAAGAAAGATTTTATTAAGTTGCACTTTTAAATTTTTACCTGTAACTATGGTATAATATATTTTAGGGTCAAACAATGTATATGTTTAGTATATGGTGTATACATTTCATTAGATTCATATCGTTTAATTAGTACTAGTAGTAAAAAAAATAAGACAAAAGAATCTATCCATAATCTATGAATTGAGCATCAGTATACTATAAATATAAATTAAAATAAAAAGGAAATAACTATTTCTTATTTGATTAATA
The DNA here is from genome assembly GCA_018907135.1 of Kradibia gibbosae. Lineage (NCBI taxonomy): Eukaryota > Metazoa > Arthropoda > Insecta > Hymenoptera > Agaonidae > Kradibia > Kradibia gibbosae. The sequence goes on from JACCHX010000004.1 coordinate 6,623,619, forward strand.
ATCATTATAAGCATTCAACATTGATATTTTTTACTTCTTTTTTTATATTTCTCTATTTATAGTATAATAGTTGACGATAAAAATCACATTAAACTTGGTTACTCTGTTTTCAATATTATCAATTTCCGTTCACCGGAAATACTTTTAGAAGATTATATTAAAAATAAAATTTCTGATGTTTATAAATATCCAAATGTAGTAAATACTAATATGATTTTTAGAGGATCATTCAATTTCGATTGTAAACTGGTATATTCAAGTTTTATTTTTGTGTTAATAAAATCAATGAGATAATAAAACATATTATTCTTCGTTTAGATATATATATTTATTACTCTTCGTACTCGATATTACTTTATCGCTGTTCATCACGAATTTGAAATATTTAAAATATTATATACCATTAAATTAATAAATTGTAAATAATAAATGGTATAATAATAAACGTATATGAACAGCGATTTATTAACAATGTTTAAATATCATCGTGATAATTTATTAAACAGAAAGATTTATTGAACCGAAAACTTCTCATAGTTTTACGATAAAATTGTAATAGACAATTTAAAATTAATTTCACATACTGATCATTAGAATCGATGTAATCTCTACAAGTAGCATACCTATTTTAGATAAAATGGGTATTGTTAAATTTCATCTGCAATTTTTATCTATAATATTTGCCAATAAACAGGAAAAAGGGTAGTCATTCGCTTAATATTACTACCGACCGCAGGTGACAATGTGCACCGTATTTTCTCAGCAAAAGCTAGGCGTATCTCGCTAAAGTAAGAACAACAATCACGGAATATCTACAAGGTTAAAAGCTGGTAGATTATATGGTAGAATGAAGAGAACAAAGCGACTTCCTTTAATGCGACAGACATCAGTTCGTTTGGCGACAAGTAGCTTCCCCCATGAGTCAGATCGCACCCACATAAGCGCGGCCCACGTTGCACTTGTTCTAATAGCGTAGTGCCTGGCATTGAATCGTCGAGCTCGCGTAAGACCGGAAGTGAATCGCGATGCTGCGCTTTCTTGTCCTGTCACCTCGATATTCCTCCTCCTCCTCCTCCTCCTTCACCGCTTGCACCACCTATTCCTTTCCTTGCTGCGCTCGTGTCATTGACTCTCCACTTCCGGGATCGTCGAATCTACCTCCTCCTCCTGCTCCTCCACCTCCTCCTCCTCCTCCTCCTCCTCCTCCACCTTCTCTTCCTCCTTATGCGCCTTTCGATCAGCATAGTCGCTCTATTATACCGTATGCATCCGTAAATACACTGCTTTCGTACTATGAAGTAATACAATGGGTACGCGCGATATCCGATTGTTATTCTTATTCAATGCCCTCGTATTTTGTAAATAATGCGCAATGCATTCAGGTGAAAGTATTAATTACTGACTACATAAATTATGAATGAGGTTACATAAATTTTACTTCGGTGAAATACTCAGATGCTTTCAGTGTCGATATTGATATTGCAATTTAGTCTATCTAACGATTTTAAGTTAACATATTCCTACTGATAATGGCATAAACATTAACATGATAGAATTACAAATAATATCCGTAATTATATATTCTACAGCTATTATTGCAATTTTATAACTGTATGTCTTATTTTTATTGACGATAATTATATTGCCTTGTGTAAACTTCTCAATGACTAAATTTATACATTTAAAAATAGTCTTAGACTCATTTACAAATTATGAAATAAGAAACATGCGTTTATGAATTATTTTATTGTATTCACTATTGCTCGTATATATACTTAATCTTTCTTCCTACAAGCGTATCAAATATGCATTGGAAACTATTAATGAAGAACTAATATCAAAAGAAATAATTATTTATTCATATTTATTTACATGCGAATGAATTCTGTTTTACTGTTTCTTACTAGACTTTAGATTGACATTATTTCCATTCTCTTTTATGTATAATTTTAAGAAAATAAACTCTCTAATATTTAAACGAGCAGAGTTTTAGTGCTGAAAACTAAGATCTGAATGATAGTTGCAAATCATTTTTTTACTAATTTTCTATTCTTTGCAACTAAAAATCCAAATACTCGTAAAATTTAAAGAAATAAATCATAAAAATTACAAATATTCTTTTAAAAACAAATCATTAACTCTAAGGCTGAACAAAATTGGCATAAAAACTATTTTATAAAAAAATTAATAACTTAAATAAAATATGGTTCCTTTTCAAAGCCGTATCCACTTCCACAGATAATACTTTAGAAGCTAATTATAATTTTTGGAACATGCTGGATAAGTTACAAATCATTTAATTATTTTCATCCTGTTAATTCATCGAGGCCTTAATAATTTTAGAAGTTTTCTTTACTTTGGATCCTTTTAGTCAACAAAATCTTAGAGTTTGATAGTTTAAAGAGAAGAGCTGGTGTCAATTCATACATGGTTCATAGTTGGATGTGCCCAAAACGTCTAAGCACCCAAAGACAGCAAACTCATGAATGGAGACTATTTCGGCGATTCCTGAATTAATAACTCGTTCACTCAGGCTATTTAACACCCTATATGTATAAACGGAAAACTTCCGTACCATTTATTCATGTCATGAATATCAATTCGACATGGTATGCTATTGTGACGAGATATTTTTGATAAAAAAATTTATTTGCTAATTTAAGATAATTTGATAAATAATGGTTATTATTGCTTTAATTATTTTATCAATGTCTGCGATAATCTTTAACAAAAGCTCAACTGTTACATCTTTCTAATATTATTAAATGCAGTATATTTAGTTAACGTCTGTCTGGATATATTAATGTAATTTCTTCCTGTAAATAAAACATGTATTGAAATTATCAGGAATTACTTTACTATTTATAATTCTCGCAATATTATTGCCAAATAAGATTTTTCATATACAAATAATTCTTACAAAATTTAAAATTATATTAAATTACTAAACACCCTTTGTCCAAAATTTAAAGCATTTAATCTGTAGTACAGAAATCATTTTTTCTATGTTGTGCAATATTAATAATGGTACGATTTATCACTGTTATTCATAATTAAGCATCAACTTATATTATTATGAAAATATTTTTAAGAAAAAATCATATAAATTATGAAAATATAAAAAAAATAAAAATATTTAAAGTCAACGTATTAGTAGTACATTAAAGTAGCTTTTGAATTGATGCGTAATTTATTATAATTAGGACTTTTTATTATAATTAATTTTTGAAGCGATTCGTAATTTATTTAAATGTATTATGTAAATTGGTTTTTTTTATCGCCTCCAGAATATTTGTTCGTATAAATACAGTGTATACGAGGAAGTACGAGCAAAAAATCATAAAACCAATTTAAAAAGTAAAGCAGTGTCACCTGTGGTCAGTTTCCAATCAACCGAAGCAAATTAAAAAACCATAAAGAGTGACCTTGCGTGTGAGGCTCTTACAAATAGAGGGACTTTCTAGCAACTCTCCGTAAAATGGGACACTTCTGCTCAATCCCCTCGAAAATTGTCGTGGTTTATGAAAGGGAGCGCACGACATCCCCTAGTATTTATTACTCCCCTTACCCCGCCCCACGTGTATTTTACCTTTGCTCGTGGTCGGAGCGAGATACTCATGGGTACGCGAGGTCCATTGGTTTTATGGACCCGTAATGGTCCCCTTAGCTTCCCTTCCATTCGTTGAAAATTATCGAAATTTAGAGAGCCGCAGGTAGATAAAGAGAGAGAGAGGGGGGGGGGGAGAAAGAGAGGGAAAGAGCGAGAAAGGAAAAAGAAAGAGTCAGAGTAAGAAAGAGTGTATGTACGTGTAAGAGAATAGAAAGAGAATGAAAAGATCTTATCTCGCGGGCGTACTAGGGTCACAGACGCAGAGTCAATAGTTACGTATACTGTGTGCAGATGCGGGGCCTCCTCTTAGTGGTAGTTCTCGTGCAGTGCCGGGATCGGATGCTGATGCACCTGACTGAGAGGCTGCTCGTCTCTTCTCTTGGCTCTGGACAGTTTCCTGGTAGTGCGAGGCTGGCCCCTTAGCAAATAAGAAATCGGTCAGGGCACAGGGAAAAAAATATTTCATTCGAGTTTGCGATAATTGCAGGCTCCGCGCCGCAACGTCAACAATAACATTTCGACATCGAGCGCAGCGACAAGTCAGTTTTTTGACTTCGGTCTCGGTCGCTTTCCTTGCGATGCTGCCGAGAGAGGGAAAACTAATGGAAAGTCCGGCGGAGACCATCGGGAACGAACGAGCGCGGTGGGAAGCGGCGAGGGGTTGGGGTGGGGGCGGGGGAGAGGCGGGGTGGCAGGCCGGGTGGGAGAAGGCAGATACTTTTCTAAGAATGCAAGTATGACGTATATTTGCGCTGGGAATGACTGACTGACTGAACCCCTTTTTTTCTACTTCATCTTCGACTGAGATCTTGAGTAGACGTCGGGTGACGCCAGAAACATACTCGAGGATTTCATATTATTGCTCTGGGAAATGAAAGCCAGAGCTGCTCAGGCTGTGAGACGAGCTTTTTCGCCGTTGTAAGAAGTTAATTTTGCCTTTCTGCCGGTACTTCGAAATGAATGTGGATCACTGCAAAATTTAATTTACTCGCACATTACAATAACAATTGCTTTGTTACAAATTAAGCTACGAGAACGCGTCAGCGATTGATTTGCCATTTCACGACAACAAATTTCACAAAAAAGATAATAAGCATTTTATAAGCCCACATTCCCTATTAAGTTTTAGTATGTTTAAATAATTGTATATTGTAAGGTAAAAGAATTTTAGAATGCTGACCTCTAATCTATTATCCAAATTATTTAGGTCGTTAAATAGTAAGTAAAAAAAATTCACATGGTTTCTTCGAAGATGATGCATTATTTTAATTTTTAAATTAGAAACTCAAGATGCAAATTTTTTTTCACAAAAAATCTTACCAAGTACTCGCAAAACTTCAAGACGCTCTTTAACGAAGACAGAAACGTAAGATCGCATTAACGTATTATGCGCAAGATGATTCTAAAATTATACATCTTCAATCATACTTTAATGAAGTTCGGTTTTTTTTTAAACCATTTTCTCCATTTTCCCTAATGATACAAGGATGCTGTATATATTTTTCGATAACCGTTGGCAGGCTCTTTTTTACCATCGGCTCGTGCTCGCATTTTCTCGGGCATCCACAGCTCGCCCAATGCGGAAACGCTGCGCACGTCGAATGCAAAGTGAATACGTACGATTATACATCTATGCATGAGTTGCACAAGTGCATGCATCTGCTGTATTGCGTTGGTAAGCGCAGGGAGAAGATAGTGGAACGGGAGAAAGCGCGAAATGACGGCAGAGAAACAGGCCGATGAAATGAAGAAAAGATCGAGCAAATCACTCGAAAATCATTTTCTCTTGCACAGCCAAGTGCCTGGCATGTTCCCGCTCTTTCGCTTGGAGTCGATGTATACTGGACCGATAGGTGCTAGATCCTTTATCTGTGAGACTTGGCACATCTGCTTTCTCACGATGTAAATCTTTTATACGCTCTTCATCTAGTCTTTATGCTTATTTATTTGCTCTGTGCTTTGCACTTTTTCACGTCAACGATTCAATTTTATTTGCTTCAATTGCATGTGGAACGAATAAGTGCGCTACGCCCTAATGCACTTCAATGCACCTGTGTGTTTTGTCCTTTGGATAATTTTTATTCCTCTTGAAAATTAATCGATTGTGAAATTATTTAATTCATAAAAGTTATAATTGATGTTAAAATTTCGATTGAAATTAAAAATTTTATTTTAACTCAAGACTAAATATTAGACATGAGTTTCGTTTAAACAAAAATAATCCGCTTATATTTTACTATTCCAAGCGAAACTTAACGCTTTCATACACAAGCTGACACTTAAATCTTTGTCATTTATTAAATATTATCGTGTCAAAGTAGGCATACTTAGTCAAGTGAAAAAAGTAATAAAGTATTAACGATAGCTTTCTAATATGGAATATAATGTACGGTTTTAGACTGTGATTAAATAAATTAACAAAAAAAAAACAAGAGTGTTCATTATAAACTTGTATTACGGTGAAATATCAAAAGCATTGTACACAATTGTACAGCTTGTTTCTTTTGATTTGTGCACATAAGTTATTATTTATCTTAGGGAAAATAGTAAATGCAGAGTATAATTAGTTCTTATAGTGTCTCATTGTTTTTAGTAGTCCAAAGTAAAATGCGTCGAATCCCAAAGCGAATCAATATAAGACGTTAAAAAAAAAACTTCGCAGGGTATAAATTGCACAAAATTTTCGCAACGCTGCTGTATTGCCGAAATATCCTAACCGACTGACTCAGAAAGTCAAGAAAGTTGCAGGAAGTAGACAGAATAATATATTTAGTGAAACGTATCACACAATTTAGCACGTAGTTGGGGGCAGGAGGGCAAAAATGACGGGTGAGCGGCTCTAAGAGTATCCAGTATAACAATGGCTTCGGTGGCCGCGAGCGAATGGTTAGCGATTTGCGCGGCTTATCAAAAGAAAATGCCGTTCGATCGTCCAAGAACCCGCAGCCGAGATTCTTATGGCGGCCACATTATTCATGGGCTCCTCGGTGCTTGCCTCGATCCTTTTTCACGGGAAGGCATAAAACCGCGATCGCAAAAAACTTTACGAGGCATCGGGCTGAGATTTTCGCGGAAGGTCCCGATCAATGGGCATTGACATTTGCCGGCAGCGAGGGGTGGCGGTGGGGCGGAGGTCGGCCGAGCAGAGCAGGGGAGAGGGGGAGGAGGCGGAGGAGGAGGAGGAGGAGGAGGAGCCGTCCGCGGGTCACGCGATCCCTCGGTGAAGGACGATGGTAGAGGGGGGGCGCGGGCGAGTCGTGGTTCCGGCTGGACGTGAGTCGGGCCTGACTTACGCGTAGGGACCTCCGCTAACGGGACCGTCGGCTCTTCATCCCCAGCGGTCCGGAAGGATTTACGGCCGAAACGTTGGGGCCCGGCGGAGCGAGCGAGGCCCGATCATCATTACAATGGTAATTACGCCGGTGCGGGGTACGGCGACCGATCGGACGGCAGTCACGGCGAAGAGAGGAGGAGGGATGCTGCACGAGGAGAGAGATCCGAGCGCAATAAGGACGTAATTTGCCGGCGCGAGCAAATTAAATATTGAATCATAGGGGCGCGGGCCCGTTGGTAAGTCGGTACGTCCGTCGGACCGGTAGATAGGATAGGCGGCCCGATCGTCCCCGGCGGCTAAGCGTGACAAAATGACCGGCCTCCGAACTGCTTGCACTTGACGTGTGTGTGAATTAACAGAAACGCACTCCCGAGAAATGATCGGACGTGCAATTACACCTTCCTCGTAGTCAGGCTCTCGACTAACATCTCATTCTGTACGGTAACGTAATTGCCACAAACTATGCTACAATTATTTATTTTAAAACGAACCACGCCGATAGCTTTCGTACTCGCGCACGGAGCCGTATAATTGATGCCGAGGTAAGTAATCGCGCGTACAGCTCGCCTGCATATACGTATGGCTAATTGAACGCTTTAAATACTTATTTCTCGGAAAATTATTAATTTGCATTTTGAGATGCGTACGGACTAGCGCTCGCTCCCTGTCTTCGCTCATTTTTCCAAACGGACCTCGAGCTCGACGCCGTCCGCGCATATTGTCTAAGCCTGGACCTCTCTCTAATTCTACAATTTAATGATCGACTGTGGAAGCGTCTACTCCCCGTAATTTGGAAAAAAGCCAATGATTAATTGCGAGCACACGATAGAAGGTATTACATTCACCGCCTTATTCAACGAACTTAACATTTTATTCGATATTTCTTTTTTAAAGAATGACCATTTAACGGAATATCAAATAAGACTATTCGGATAAATAAATGATATTCAATCACTTTTTTCATCTAAGATCAATTGGATTAAAAAATACAAATTAAAATCCAAATTTTCACTTAACAATTCATGCAACTTATAATAATGAATACGTATAGTGATGCTAAATAAGTTACCATTATGCTTATCCGCTATTTTTTGTGCATTAATCTCATCTTTCTTTTACGAAACTTTTTCAATCAACCCGAAAAACTTCATTAATAAAACACATCGTTACGATTTATCATCAATAAGCAAAAATACTACTTTTAATTATATGATTATATCTCAATAATATAAATAATTAAGTGATATCAATTAAAAAAATATAATATATTTATAATTAACGTCATTTTATATCTAGGATTCATTTGAGATTGATAAATTTTTTAACTAATTTAAAAATACGAAATTCTGACAAATAAAATTAAACAACTATTATATCCGTACAAATTATTAATCGCTTTTATTTATTGTTTTATGTATTGCACGAGGTTAAGAATGACAAATTTTTTTTACGTCTAACATCAATTTTGTTGATTTGTAAATAATTGTATTTAAAATGGGCTTAATTATGTTATTAAAATATTTAAATGTTCTTAAATTTATTAAAATACTAATATAAAATAATCAATAAAAATATTACATCCTGGTTACATAATTTAATAGTTCATATATTGAGTCTAACAACTTTTGAAATACTATAATTTTGGTGTGTTGATGATGTGGGTCTCTTGTTATGCGAAATTTAAAATTTTGAATCTAATCAATCTAATAGACTAACATCTACGGAAATTGTATTTGTAATTTTGTTACTGTTTTTTAAACTTTAACAAACTTTAAAAATGCTTGAAATATAATAAAAATTTCAACAACATCCTCACAGTACTCGGTATTCCGACGTAGATGTATCACCTCTGAGCTCTCTAATAAATCTACGTTCGCGCATCAAACTACAAGAAATTTACACTTGTAAACTTATACTAGATGAAGATAAAGATAGCTCGAGATATCGAGATGATGCTCGTGTTGCGCATTACAATCGACGATTGTAAAACAATGGAAAAGCGCAGTCGTAAGGCTAGGAGGAAACGGTAACCGTTTACTAAACGATCTTTTACAAGCTCGCATATCCCGACTCTGCATTGGCGTAGCTAATTACTTAAGCATAAAGAAAAAGACGAATAGCACGAGAGCACAGAAGATAAGCAGTTGTGGGAGAAGGTGAAGAAAAGTGATTTTTCCTAGTGGCGGATATCCGCGCCGCTGCCGATCCCCTTTTCCGCTGCGAAATGATCATCGAAAGCGAGAAAATGAGCGTTTTGCATTTGGGGCGGGAATAGTGTCAGGTGGTTGTGGAGGTGGAGGGGGGCCCAGGACGGGAGGGAAGTCGAGAGTCACGCGGCTTCAGCAGCGCTCGCTCAAACTAGTCCGACGTCTATTCTAAGTCACTGCGTCGTTAGGGTCCTCCGAGCCGTATGATTTTATTGATTGGCCGAATAGCTTAATTCACGTGAAACAATTGAGTCGTCCTCGCTCCCGGATATTGAGTCGAACCGCTGTTCTCGCGTCCCGTTTCCTCATACCTTCCTCCTCGACTGCATTGTTTACAAGTTCCTTTTCGCTGATGACTCAAATAGATTTATCATCATTATTTTCCTTTTCTCCAAATCTCGCGCATCTCTGCTATGATTCGATTGCTGCGAGATAAACTGGATTGCTCACTCGTTGCCGATTGCGATAAGATAAGTTTTAGTGATGGATAAGTGCTCGGTATGAAGAATTCCCCCGCACCGCCGCCGCTAACATCGAACGCATTCTTTTTTCTATTATCATTGCCTTCGTGCATCATGACTGATCTATAAATAACCGATGAAAATTAATTGGTAGTTAATAGGCAATAATTATGTTTTATTTTTTCGTAGATTGATGTTCGAAGAAATCTCACCTGATGGAAAATTAAATAAATGCATAGAAAATTACAGTGACGGTATATCAGATTAATTTTTTTGGTAACAGATAGAACTGAACTTGTTTTTATTTTTAAAAATTCTAGAAAAACCAGTTTTGCGTATCGATAAATAAATGAAAGTCATTATGATTTTGAAGTTTAATGCCTTTGAATTTTCAAATACGAATCACAACAAATATTACAGTATTGTACTGGGTGTTGCAAATTGCAGCAATTCGTTCCAATATAAATTCAACTAGAGTAAATGAAAGACATTCGTACAACTCACACGAAACACTTGACAAATATACTTAAGTATATTGTATTATTTTTAATTTATCTAGATTTCCATGCAACCAATCGCTACTCGCTATTGGCAAACAATGTCAAATCGAGAGAACGGAGTGTACAATCTAATTAACGCGTATGAACCGAACGAAAATAGGGAAAGCGACGTCGAGCTTACAACTTATCCTTCCTCCAAATAAATCCTCCTTGTGTTCCTTACATCTGTGCGAGACACCTGACCATCGCCACCTTGAAAGGGATACACTTCCGCATCGCGGAACGGGCGCACATGCGTGAGCTCGGGGGTAGGCATGCGAACACGCGCACGTACAATTGCGGGCAATGGAAAGATGCGAGGAAGAACCTGCGGATTCCGCACAGCCGATTGACCAGTACAAAGGGAAGGAGAGGCGCACGAAGCTCGGAGCGTAAGACTTCGGGAGCGGCGCCGCGCGCTGCTGAGCGGGCAGGGGGACGGGATGACGCGGGAGGCGACCGGGACGGCGGCGGCGAGGGGGAAGGTATGGGGATAGGGAAGCAGAGGCTTAGTCATGCAGCAGCGCACGTTCCCAGGCACGGAACTCGAACTCTCGGACGAGACGAATAGCTTCGAGACAGAGTGAAATCAAGCAAGCACAAAACTGAGAAAGATAGAGAGGAGAGGGGCGACTGGGAGTCTCGCGCAATACCCTGGGCTGATATGCTCGGCCGAGAAAGGATAAATAAAAGAAACGGTGAGAGAATGCGCCCGCGTGTGTGCGTACGTGTACGTGGCGGTGTGGGCGTGGGTGCGGACGCGGGTAAGTGTGCGAGCGGACGGATAGCGTAGCGATAAGAGATAAGATAGGGGAAAGCGAGCTACGTGAAAAAAAAAGAAGCAAACACGTTTCAGCACAGAGATGCCGAGGAATTCGTGAAAGTAGATACAATGGCCAAGCTAATACACTGGCTAAATATAACTTGGAGCTTTGGGGACTTTTGACGGGATTGAATAGGGAACGTTATATGCGTACGTGATCAATTGCACTAATGAGTTTGTTGCGTTGCAGGTGGCTTTAAATAGTCTATCAGTCGGTATAATTCGGTTGTAAAGAACTTGCAGATTGCTTAATGTCTTAACTATGGATAAAGTTGTTTATAAATGACTGTTGATTAATGATGTGGTGCAAGTAAAAATGGCGAATAGAATTTATCTGCCGACGATAATAATTACAGCAGTAATACAAGCTCGATATCCGATACTCTTAATACAGCTGTTATGAATTTAATGCGAATTAAATATTTGATCTGCGTTTACTTTTTCGCTTAAGATAAACATAGACTACGTATAGAATAACAAGTGCTCGCAGCGAAGGCACTTTTGTTCGCATAATTATCTCGGCCCTTGTCTCGTTCATTTATTATTTACATTTCCTTCTTCAGCGGGTTAACAAAAAAGGGCTTTGTATCGGATCAGAAGCACGCGTCTCGTTACGCAACCGATTTATAACCGATAATAAACAGTGGATAAAGAGAATATTTATATAGTCCAGGTAATGGCACCAGTTTTTAAAAGGCTTCGTAAAAAATAAGCTTTTCCATTTCATCGCCGCGAAGGTCGCACCCGTCGAAAGAATGGACGTTCTACAAAAAGCCGGGCATAGAATCAATTTATAACAAAGGACACGAACCGCTAGACGAGGATAGCATAAAAAAATCGAGCCCCGATCGATCAGCTGCGGACAGGCCGAAGCTCGACCACGGATCGGAGTGACAGAGGGGCTCGGGCCATCGGGGCTGCATCGACATTACGCCGGGGAAGATAAGCCAGACCCGCCGGTGCGAAAAGGCGGACGAAGGCGAGGCCTCGGCGATGAGGGGCCGATGAGCCGTTGACACGGTGGCGCGAGCTAGAGGAGGATCAGGGCCGAGGTTCGAAAGAAGCCGCGATCGAGTCCGAGCGGGAGCAGGTAGAGAGGCCAACTGCCGGAAGCGAGCAGGTGACCGGTGGTTCCGCTCGATCGAGCTCTGTTCCGCGCCACGAGCCCCGAAGATCAGCCGCGCTCTCGGCTCTCGCTCTGCTGCGTGTGCGATCCGGCCGACGACTCTCCGCCGCCACCGCCTCTTTCTCTCCGGCGCCCGCACCCGTGCGGCTCATTACGCCCTCCCGCGTCTCCGCCGCTGGCGACGCTCCCGACCTGACGAGAGCATTCGCCCGCCCGCCCGCCCGCCCGCCACCTCGCGTGGCTCCCGCACCTCATTATCACGGCTGTCTTTGTTCTTCCTGTCCAGGGCCGGAGCCTCCGATGCGCTCCCGCGACTCGCCCGCGGCCCTGATTTATGCCCACCCCCGGCGCTACTCCAGTCCACGCTCGCGGAAATCGATAACTGCATCCCACTAACATATTTCAAAGTTACCGAGCTAACCGAGAAATTACGGGACTCGTTTGTGCGTGGAGCCCGACCGGTATCTTAATTCGTGCGGGGCGTTATTATCGGGGAATCCCGACTCCCGGTAATCTCCGCTTGCCGCACTTGTCTACTTCGCATCTCCATCTACTCCGGTTAACAGCAAGCGTGTCAATGACGTTGTTTAATATTGTATTGGAAGCGCGAGAGCTTATTCGTATTGAAGAACAGTTTTAATTATTGTATACTTTTGGGCTGGGCTGGCATTTATCGTTCGATGCTTACCTGCAGAGCGCTGGTCTTTAATAATATCACAAGTCCATTACATTTGATACTAATATTATCCATATTTTATGCAATACTGAATACCGTTAATGTCCTTCGACGCTGTTCCGAATTTTTATTGCTATGCTAATTTCGCGTGGTATTATCTCGATTGATAAATTAACAAGGCAACGATTTAGAAGCTTATCTAATTCATGGTGCCATTCACTGGCAAGAGTTAATAACACAATCGTTTCTTACCGAAAGTTGTTAAAATAAAATAAAATTAAAACGCTGAAATAGAAAGCGGACAGCTTATGGAAAGTAAATGACTGTTTTGCTTCATATAAGAAACGTTAGTCCAATAATCAAAACGTGAAACTCTGTTCGACCGATGTCCTTCTAAGTTCCTTTTTCCTTTTGCCATTATTTCGTCGACTGGAGAAAAAACGATAACCGTATGGTATCGTTAATAGATCGGAGAAGCGTTACTACTTGAATCGATGACAAATTAATGAAATTTAAGATATAATTCCGTTAGAGTAGAAGCTCCATAATGAAGCGGAGGAATGGATAGAAGCGGTAGAAAGTAAAACTTAAAACAAACTCGCGAATGCGATTCTGGATAACGCGCGAGTGCGCGCGGATCTCTTATCGCTCGTTGGGACATTTAATCTACAAATAATTACGATATATACCACGACGCGTTTAAGCCGTCAAGTGAAATACAATGATAATGCACGATCACGTTGTAGTTCCTTTTGTACGGTCGAAGACATTGGTTCACAATGAGCGGAGGCGAGCTGCGCCATTACCGCGACGATAATGAAGAAAGTTGGTGCGTGAGTGCGCGGGCAGATACCTTGGGTGTGTTATGCTCCAGCCCATCCCTTTATAACAGCGCACCTGAGTCTGTCCATCGGCCGAGCCAATCCCACGTATAATAGGGTTACTAAGTAATAGATGCCAGATAACTCCGGACCTATAACGGTGGTGGTGACACTGCAATTCCATCCGCTCATACATTATACTCTTTATGTCGGTATTAAATGGACAATTTTGGCCTCTACATAACTCGATTCGGTTTTCATGGCGTGTACTTTGACCCTCCTATTTCTTTTACGAGCGCCTGCCATCTGTACAATGTATTATAAATAACCATTATTCTAATAAAATTATGCGGCCTGTGAGATCTATTGCGATTGATTCAATGTAAATCGAATATCATTTATGAATGACCAAGTGAGAAAGGCACGAGATAACGTCGTCGCTACGATTTAAAATTAACTTTATTCAATTTGTATTTGTTCTCGGTAAGTATTATATATTTGGAATATTACTTTGAAAAAAAGAAGACGATACGTGCTTAGTCTAATCGTATCTTAACATTTACTCATCATTACCTATAAAATAAACAAAAAAGAATGTTTACTACATTGAATAACGTATATCGAAGACAACGCATACCTTGTATTGACAAAAAGTATTAATGTGTACGTAGTTTCGACTAGAATTTATTATTTTATGCAATTATTTAATCTTAACTAAAAGAATTTTTTTTTATAAATTGAGATTTGATATGATATTTATCATGCAAATAAAATTAAAAATGATATACCTACGCTCAAACAATTAGTAACAATGTCTCAAAATTTTGAGAGAAACTCCTTAATAAAATTATTTCCTTTGTCGTATATTTAAGATATTTTATATAAAGATCGGGCAATAAAAATGTCACGTTGTGCTTAAGCTTAAATTGTTATTTTAATTATCAATTAACAGATAAGAAGATTATTATACTGAATATTTTAAAATTATAAGAATATATACACTTTTAAACAAAGTATATGAAGAAGTTAATACACATTAATTATAAGTAAGCGTAAAAGCAGAATATTCTGATCTTAATATATCTTTTTTATATCTAAATGAGATTTTGAATTTTAAAACGAAATGAACTGATTCTCTATTCCGCCTGTTACTTAAATACTCTACTTCAGAATATATATTATGAGATTTGATTTAAGAAATAATATTAATATTAAAAAGTAAATTTTTTATGCAGATTATAAATTATTATATTAGCTTAAAAATTGCTGAAACTGAATATATAATTACATTAAGTAATGAAATATTAGATAGAACAATATTTAATAATATCATTTGTAATGGTATGGAAACGTTTAAGAATTTATTATATGATAAGAATTTCATTGATTGACGTGATAATTTATGTCTGGAATGAATATCGAAATGAAAATTTTTTGTTTCTCTTAAGCAGTATCACAAACAAATGTACATTTATTTTAACATGAAATATTACATAAGTTTGCTTAGGATATCAATTATTCGAGTAAAAATTTTTTTTATGCAAATATTGTTTTGTCAACTATGTCAATCGATTCAATAATGATCGAATTTAATAAAAAAAAAAAAAAAATTAATATTTAATGGAATAAGAAATGTAACGACGGTTTGATGAAAATTGAAGTTGAGAAAATGCAGATTTCAAATTGAGCTTCAGTGATCGTCGTCTGAAAAATAATCAAGCCCCGCAGCGACTCCTACCCAACGTGCAAAATGATGATGTAAATCAGTTTGAGTTAGCAAATACTAGAATTTCGGGCAAGTCTGCGATCGAAAGCCATTCGCAACTTCGTTCGCGACTCAACGAATTGCCGCGGGTAAGAAACAATATCTAGCGGAAAAATACCATCTCTCGATGGGCCTGTTACGACAAATCTATCCGTAAGTCACGCTGCAGCTTCGGAATCGCACCACATGATCGGCAGCGAATAAATACCGCGGAATGCATGAGCCCCCGATTCCTTTATTACGGGTCGTTACGTCGGCGATAATTTACCGTATCATCGAATAAATAAAGCGAGCCTATCGTCGTATAGTCCGAGTACCGAATTGGGCCCTCCTCCTCTCTCCCCCTCCCCACCGGCCCACAGATTAACGCGAATATTCGCGCGCCGCCTTACGAAATGTCAAAGGGTTGCGCGATCGAGTCGCAGCGGGACAAAAGTAATAACACCGTGCGACGCGTATCAACGGTGCACGGTTAGCGTGATTTCCCACGACGCGGACGCAACGTCACAATTCGCACGAGCACACGTTGGAATAGCAAATATCCTAACAGGCGCTACTCTTTTTCCGATCGATAATTGAGCCGGCCTGAGGGGGTGGCGGGGCGGGGGCGGGGGGCTGCCACGGCCCGGCGACGGTGGAAGAAGCTGCCTGGGCTGTTGCACTCGTTAATTCCCGAATTATGTCATGGCGGTTCTGCCGTGACGAGCCATTATATCGCCGGCGAGTGATTTGCATGAAATTGATCGCGGCTAAGTGAACAAATCCATCGGACTAGTGCATTACTACTACACACTCATTTTCCCTCTCGCCATTGCTTTTCCCGATCGTTCTCTCGCTCTATCTCTCTCTCTATCTCTCTATCTCTCTCTCTCTCTCTCTCGTTTTTCATCTTTTCCCCCTCTCCCCGCATTTCATATACAACTCATCTGATTTCTCGATTGCATAATGTTCACGTGATCGTGTACGTACACATGCAGATTAATCTGTTCCAAGAGAGAGAGAGAGAGAGAGAGATAGATAGATAGAGACATAAGCAATGAAGCGAAATGCCCGAACCTTTCTACCACTAAACTGTAAAAGATGATTGATGTGGGAGCGGTTTGGGCCTTATTGTTAGTTCGATGAAGTCTTTCTCTCCTGGTTCGATGTTCGAGCAAGTGTGGCATGCGCTTGCGCTAACCTGGACGGCGGGTACAAACGATAACAAAAGAGCTGAAGATTTGATTGAGATTCAACGCCATCGCGTTACTTTGCACGAGACTTGAGAAAAGGAGAGTTGAGTCTTTATTTGATATCTGTTGTATCGCAAATTTTTACTCATTCTGCGTCTTTCGTAAACTTTCCATTCCTTTCTCAGATAATCTCCAAATTTGGCGCTCTACCTACCACAATTATTAAAAATGTCTTCAATGTTATCCAAAATTCGATGATATTTTATTTTCTTGAATACACTAATGCGAATATAAGTATATATTATTATAAATGAAAAAAACAACAAGACTTCCAAAAATTATTACTCGTACATCGAATAGTTTTTATTAAATAATGCACTTAATACAATAATACTTTAATTTTCATTATTGTACATTGAAGAAATAGTATTCTGGGAGCTTTTTTCCAACAAGCTCAATTACTTTTAAAACGATCGATGAAAAGTTTTTAAATTTAGAAAATTTCCTATTGAAATAAATAAAAATCTAATTTTTATATATCTCAACGTATGGGAATCTATAATCATTCTGAACAGATTTTTCTGCTTGAAAAAATGCCCTTGGAGGGTCATTTTATTTCTTTCTGGTACATTGAACGTATAACCCACTGACCTCTGTGAACGTTTTTCGTTGTTTAAGCGGAAGCTCGTTAAATACGACTCAGCTACAACGTATCATTTTCTTCGATCGCCAGGTCTAAGTTAATATTATTTTCTTCACAAGTACGTTACAAATATGAAATATTGCAAGTACTACAAAGTAATGGCGTTTTATCGCGTCAAAAACTTTTACTTAAATTTTATAAAATTTATTTGTTAATATTACAAGACAATTATACAATAAGATCAAATGCCTTACGATACTTTTTTCATTCTTAAATACAATTGCTTATTCGTATAATTAAATAAATAATGGGTAGATGTTAATTATTTACAACATTGTGCCCCTGATTACATGCAAAATGATAAAATCAGATATTTCTACATTTCTTATGAAAATGATCAAAAGTAAAAGATAAAAATCTAAGTAAATCTTATTAAAGCTTCAATACTGAATAAGCTAATTGAGCTAACTAAGGTCAAAGATAATTTTCAAAAAAATACCGTTTCGAAATGCATTGCGACATTTTAAAAAATTTAATTGTTTGCGTAACCATCAATGGTCGACTGATAAACTTGATATAATGCATGAAAATATATCAGTCTGATCAGTAAACTGCTTGTGTCTTCGAACAATTGTGATGACTTGTGATCGACTCGATACTTCGCTACGCCACATAACTTTTCCCCTTTGTTCGCTCGTTGACTTTTGTGAGCCAGCCGCCGCGTACCAGCCCTCGTGCGATTTTCGTTACGCAAAATAAAATTTCTCTTACACATACACTAAGTGAGCATTAAGTTAAATTATTTTATACTCATCCATTTTTAACAATGTTTAAGAAGAAAATTTCTTTACTCTATAATTACAGAGTCTTAACAAATTTATATTTGAAGAAAATTTACGCAATTATAATGTCGAAGATATATTTTTTGGAATATATCTTTTGAAACCCTATAATTTACTTGGTATTTTTAATAATCCTTTTAAAAAAATTTTTAATGTCTCAAACTTAATTTTAAAAATGAATCGACTTTTATATCATCACAATAATCGACGCCTACGTACATGATGATGCAAGATTGTATGTTAAATCAAATTTGTCGATGAAAGAATTTTCCTTTATCAATATACATAGTATTACAATAAAACATTGTCGAAAATTATAATGAAAAGTAATATAATAAAACAAATAAACCAATTGTTAAAATTTAATATAAATAGTTACTATACAACAATTAATAATATTTGCTTCGAATTAAAACATTAATAAATCAAAAAAAGCTAGCGCAGAAAATTGTAAATATAAAAGCTTCAAAACGAAAAAAACAATTTTTGCAATACGTATGTAACATTATATGCATAAAATCACTGACATATCTTTCATTTAGAGTTTAAGTGTATATACTTGTATTTGGTTACTGAATGCTTTATGAATAAGTAGAAATGGCAATACGAATAAATCACCAATACCGGATGGACGTTGAAATTCATTTAAGCTAACCTGAAGGGATGTACTGTTACTACTTGTATTTCCGGAATGGTACGAAGGAGAGTGAGAGAGAGAGAGAGACAGACAGAGAAGGAGAGAGAAAGAATGAAAAATCGAATTGAAGAAAAATTAAATTACGGAACGTGAGTAGGGCATAAGAGAGACATTGTAGAATCGAAACCTTCTACTTACCAAGAATATAACGGTTTATACGTTTTCTGATATATATATATATTTGTTTGCATGGTGTTTTGAGAGATGTCCGCAGAATAAATCAACAAATAATCATTGTTTTTCATAGACTTTTGAAGAAGGATTAAGTTTCAAAAAACATCTATGATAATGTTTACTGGTTATAATATTTAATAATTGTAATCATTATTATAATAATAACAGTAACAATAATAATATTTTTATTCTAATAAGTTAATTAAAAAAAGATACATAGATAACAAGACTGTCAAGTTAAAAAGGGTAAAAAATTGGGTAAATAAGGGTGGATGTATTTTAATGAATTTAATTATTGATTTGTCACTCAGAAGAAAACTATTTAGTATATACATAATATAAAGTTAGCTAGAAAAAACATAATGACATTTTCTATTATTCCGTGAAGTTTAATTCCAATTTTTTTTTTATTTTTAAAATGTATAAGTTTTTTTTCTTCGGTATAGATAAGAAAAACTAATGTAGATTCAATATTTCCAACTTTTAAAAACAATATTTTTATAAAGTAATTTACTAACGTTCCTATGTTAATCGTTGTATTAATACTATTTCCATTTATAATTATAAAATTTGTTTGTAATTTATAATTGTATGATTTAATAAATATACTATTAAGTAAATATGTATATATATATATGTAAATATACATTTGGATAATATTTGATTTTTTTTACTAATCCATTATGTATTTTTTCATTGTAATTGATTAATCGATTTAATTAAATTTTTCATTTTAGTTTCAAAAGTTGCACAATATAAATATATTTAATATTTGGCAAATTATATCAAATTAATTATGCTGGAGGCGTTACTTTATTAAAATAAATTTATATTGTGGTAGTAATTTATTCAAACAATTATTATAGTAATAGTTAATATCAAAATTATAAATGTCATTATTGGTTTATAATTAATAAAATAAAAATAAAAATAATTAATAAAAAAAATGAAGTTTTTAATTTTCTCTAAATATCTGTCAATTCATATCCTTTTAGGTTTTAACTATCGTTTTTTAATTTATTTATAAATAAAACTAGGGTAATTGTATATTAAAAAATTAAAATTTAACGTTATTAAATTTGTCATTAAAATTGTATGAGTGATTTAATCACACCATTATGTTTGCTTTCTTTACTTTAAACTTGATTCAAATATTTTATGTGAATAGAAAAGACAGAATTTATGGGATTCACAAAATTTATGGGATCCCTATACTGATCTTAAAAAAGAATAGAATAGTGTTCTACAAATACTTTGCTTTCTCATTTTACTATATACCTCTTGATAATGAATCCTGATGACAATTGAAATAATAAATTTATCTTAATTGTTTTACTGTAGGCATATGAGAAATAGTAGTGACCTATAAGAAATATTATCATGTTAAAAAAGTTAATTTCCAATATAATAAACATTTTTAGAAGACCAAAAACTTATTGCAATACCTGCATTACATTTTTTCTGGTTTCATTTTCATTAATTTATTAAAAGCCCGAAATTTTTTTATTTATCGAATTCATAATCGATTGTTTCATTGTATTTTAATGATGGATGCCATAAGAAAGAACTACACACGAATATGTATTACATCATTTTTAAAAGCATGAAAAAAAAAAGAATAATAAAAATGAAATCCTTCCTTAAATCACTTTTTTCGACACTTAAATTCTCACAATCGTAAATGATTTTTGCCGCTCTTGAGCTGAAACGTCTCAATAGTTGAATTGAATAAGTGCCGTCCTGAGGCTGTTGGAAGGTAAGGAAATGCAGACTTTGCCATCAAAGAATATTCGTACAGATGTATCGGAGCCATCTATATTCTCTTCGGCTGAATAAAATGTTTTAGCAAAATATGATCATCGGATATCAGGTGCATATCGGACGGTTTACATTTTCACCCTAGCTTTCCATCAAATCCACGCTCGTTTTGTCCCGTAAACAGGCATATTCGACTTTCAGCACCAAAACCAGAATGCGACTGGAGTCGAGTAAAGAGGCTAGGCGACTCATCTCGATAAAAATATCGAGTAAACGTCTTCTAGAATCGAGGCGCACTCGAGCCAGGCATACATAATAATACGCTTTTCCTTCATCCCGGCTCGGAGGATGAAAAATACAGTGACGCTTTCTGAGAAAAAGCTCGAGCTAAGCAGGAAGACCAAGTCCAAATGTATAATGAAGAAGCGGGCGTAAGTAGTGGCGGAAAATGAAGCTGTTTCTAAGTGCCAGCGACGTCGCCGCCACCACCCTCGCTTCCTAGCAGGAGACGCTCGTCTCGCGAACGAGCCCCAACGAGCAAACTAATCCCCTCCCCCGCACACACTTGTAAGCGCGGCATCCCATTCGTTTACTAATTTCTGCTGCGTTGTGAGATAAAGCTCGGGCGTCGGCTCTCGCTCTTGTAGCGAACAGCGGGCCGAGGACTTAAAAAGGAAACGAGGATAAGATAAAGCTCCATCTCCTTTAGCTGCCGAAAGAAGAGAAAAATATGACGGCTCACGTAGAGTGGGACGAACGGAATGAAGAAGAAGAAGAAGAAGAAGAAGAAGAAGAAGAAGAGAATGTAAAAAAGACGAAGGCGATGACGATGATGATGGAGAAGAAGACGAAGAATAAGTAAAGACGTCCATTTTTGGGGCTAATAACTCTGCGTACCAATTGCGCTAGACCCATGCCACCTTTTCGATTTGCACTTGTTCAATCGCGTCCTCTAACACGTCTGAAAAAATAGTTAAAGTGACGTCAGGAAGGATTATAGAAGA
The DNA here is from genome assembly GCA_018907135.1 of Kradibia gibbosae. Taxonomy (NCBI): domain Eukaryota; kingdom Metazoa; phylum Arthropoda; class Insecta; order Hymenoptera; family Agaonidae; genus Kradibia; species Kradibia gibbosae. Next base: position 6,645,271 of record JACCHX010000004.1, read on the forward strand.
AGTAAAGTCGGTTCCGAAGCGATCGAAGGAGCGGGAGGCAAGGAGACGTTTGGACATGCGAGAGAGACGGATCGAGGCTGCTTTAAAACGCTCTCTCAAAAATAAATACTCGAAAGAGAGGGAAGTGGGATGCTGAAGTTGAGGTTGAACTGACAGAGAAAAAGGGTTAACGGCGCCGTCGCTTCCCTTCGTTGAGAACGTGTTCCCACTATGTCTCGTCCTCTCTCTCGGTCTCCCTCTCTCACTCTCCATCCGAGTCATAGATCTCTCTATCTATTTGTCTATCCAGCCATCGCTTTATCTCTTTCTTATCCCGTTGCTTCTTCTGCCTGGTAAGAAGAGAAGAAAGAAAAATAGAAGAAGATACAAAGACGCTGAAGAAAATCGAAGTAATAAGGAGGAAGGGCGAGGCTGTGGAACTGATATATAAATCGTGGTACAGGCAAGAGAAAGTGAGAGAGACTGAGGGCTGTAGAGGAAGGAGGAGATGGAGGAAAGCACAACAAGCCTGGAAAACTCACCCCTTTTCTTGCTTACCCTCGCTCGCTGTTTAATTGCATCTTACTTTCGAATTTTCCGCGTGGTGCTATCGATCGAGACATGCGAAGTAAAGTAGAGGGCGAAAAAGGCGGTGGGTAGAGGTTCGTTTGCGTCTTATCTCCGACAGCAACGCTCGCTTTTTCTCACTCCATCTTCCTGCCCCTCTCTCTCTCTCTCACCCTCTCCCTCTTCCTCTTTCTCTCTCTCTCTGTCTCTAAGTCTCTTTTTCTCTACCCTTATACTTCCTCTCTTTTTACATTTTCCTCTATCTATCTATCTCTCTCTATCTCAGTCTATCTCTTTCCGTCGACTGCTCTCTCTATCCGAGTATGCGCGTCCCCCAGCGAATACCCGACAAACACGCGCCCGCTCACACCCGTACAGACTATTTAAAACTACGCGAGGTTCTCCACGGGTCAAAACTTTCTCGCTCCCATTCAATTTAATGGCTTTCTAACGCTTCGGGGTTACGCCGAATCAAAGATCTTTCGACTCGCGGCGAATCCTACGACTCCTGATGGGCCCTCGATCGCTTTAACTTTTAGGCGCGTTCTTAACATCTGCACGAACACAAAAACGATTTTCGTCAATCGATATGGTCTACATTCTTAACGGCTCACAAAAATTCTGGGATTAACGAAATCCTACTAGGTAATGCAATCTTTATATAACCATTTCAAAACACTTTCAGATTAATTTTCTTCCAGCTATCGAACTCATTACACGTAACAAACTTACAATTTTCGCTAATGCATTCAATATGTGATAAGCACATGTGGCTACTCGCGACTGTAAGAACACATCGGTTTGAAATCAAAAAGATATTCCCTTTTCTGCTTTTTGATAAAAAAAGTTGTTATCCATAACACATCGCTTAACGAGTTGAGAAGAAAAACCATAATATTAACCGTAATAAAGCAAATATTAAAGACATGTTTAAGATTTTCTTCGTGTCTTTCGTATGATCATCAGATAAGGATATCATATATCTTACGGCTAAATAGATGCTATAAAAAGGTTTTTAAATCATGTGGAATCTCTGCTCAAATTTCTGGATCAAAATCATTAAAAAATTATGAAATATCTACATCTAAATTATATATTTTTTTAAAACGCTTTTAAGAGTCAGGAATTTGCACACATTTTCTTTGATTTGAATAATGAAACGTAGCACTCGTTAAAAATTAAAGCAGCAACGTAAAAACTTATATCGAATACGGAAATGAGAGGGGAAAAAGGAATAGAGAAAAAGTAAGGTAAAAAGTGAACTACTGGCCCTCCACGTAATAAGGGTAAAGGGAAAATGAGCACGGAAAAATAAAAAAAGAGAAAGAATGACGAGGATCCAGGGCCGACTTAACCAATTTCAAGAGGCACGTAGTACGTGAATCCCATGAGCTGGTATATAGTAAATAGACTATATATTGGATCAGTGAGTGGTGAAGATGTGTTTGTTTTCCCGCGCTTTGCAACGCTCGAGCGCCCCAAGACTGTTAAAGGTCGAGGGAGGCTAGAGAAAGAAACGCGAAATAGAGCTGATGTTATTCCGAATCTTGCGTGTTATTTCTTCAATCGAATAAACGACTGCCCCCCCCCCCCAACCAGTTTTACCTCATATATATTGCCATTATCAAATTATGATTACCGGTACTATGTACATTAATCACGCTAAACTCATGCCATGCGTACCTCATTGATTAGCATTTTAAATAAATTTATCATGTATGCATCTGATTTACTGATACCCATTTTAAGACATTTATTATGCAAAACGTAAATCGTATCGTTTCCTTGTAAGACGAAAATATTCTTTTGGTTCTTTTTAAATTTAATCAATAAAATAATGTTTAATACACATTAGTAAGTAAGGCACGTTACTGTTGATTACAGCTTTTGTAATAACAACTTAGTTTTTTTTAATTTTTTTACACACATACGCATATATGAATACATATATCTATGAATTCAATTGAATTTAAAAAATTTCTTTTTATAAAATAATACAAGTACAAATACAAAGTTCGTTTCGGGAAGGAAATTTCAAAATAAATCATTAAAGCTTTAAAAAAAATTTTGATACAAAAATTAATTGTTATATTTTATTCTTGTGACAAATTGTAAAGAAAAATGACAAACTCACTCATAATACTTCAACTTTCTGAATTAAACAATAAGACAACAATGAAGTTCCTATTCAGATATAACTGTTGTTATGTTCTTTATTATTATTTCGACATAACCATTGTGACGGCTCGATAAACCAACTTCCGCGAATTCATATTGCAAGTGAGCTTTTTCCTTGTGCCCCAGCCAACCCTTAATAAAGTATACGTACGGGTACATAAAGACAAAGGGATACATGTAGCATACTTTCTCAATGTTCCTTAGACTCTAACATTTTAATATTGAAAATTTTTTAAGTAGCTTCTATAGTTTTATAACTTGTAATTAATTTATGTTGCACTTACTTTTTAAAGAAGGAAATGTTCTTTGTTCAATTTTTCTTTTACTCTTCTTTCCCAATGATTAAATCTGCAATTTGGATTATCAAGCATTAAAAGGATAAATTATGTAAAAAATTTGATTCTTGTTAATATATTAATAGTTATATTGAAATTAATAAAATGTTCAGAAGGTCTGTACAAAAGATGTTTACAAGTTCCGTTGCGTGCAACTGTTGAAACTTGTATCAGCGTATTGTCAACAGAGTTAATCTTTGGCGATCAAGGCATTTTAGAAGTCTATTTTATAAGATTAAATACCAGGGTAAATATCGAATAAACCTATTAGCAAATATCTTTATTGTTTAAAGTATGAAAACTGTCAATAATCTGTGTCGATTAATGACGATGGAGCTGCTCAATATTTATATTCGGCCCTGTAAAGTAAAAAAAAAAAAAAAAAACCGAGGTAAGACTGTATTTATCAAGGGCGCTCATCCGCGTACTTTTCCCGATATTCCCGACCGATAGCTCCGGTCGCTCCAAAGAGTACGCAATTTTCCGAGCAGACTCCCGTGCGCGCACACATGCGAGGTCACATGCACGAGGCATTACGAGATTACGCAACGCGCCGTAGCAGGGACTAATTCCCCGTCGGCTTGTCCTTAACGTCAGCCCCCAATCTTCGCCACCCGTTTCCGTCGAGGTGCCCCCTCTAGAGCTCCCCTCCTCGCCCCGGCCATCCTTTACCCTCGCCGTCGTAACGACGGTCTTTAAAGCGCAGTTGGGTTAGCGGAACGTGGAAAAAGGGCGGGCGAAAAAAAATTGTCCTAACTTCTAATTAGAAGCCATCAGAAAATTCACGGACGCACGATGGCTGCTCTCGCTTTTCGCCCCCTTATATTTTTAATCAATCCGTCACTGCCGCCCGCGGATGGGGTAAGAGCCGGGCGGAGAAAGAAGAGGGAGCCCAGGGTCGCGCGCGGGGCGAGGTGTCTTCCTTACTTCCCTTCCTCGGGCTCGTATTTAAAACCTCGAGGCTGATGAACGCTCTTCGTGCGCAGCCTGTACACACGTACACAGCCACGGATCCTTACATAAGTGCACGTGTGAATACGCGCGCGCGCGCGCGAATCCTCCTGCCCCTGCCTTGGCTCCTTTACGCTTCTCCCGCGTCTGTGTTTACACGCACGCGCCCACGCGCCTCCCTGCGAATGTATCCGTACGTACTACCCTTAACGTCTCCTCAGTCGTCTCTCATCCTTCTCCCTCTCCTCCTCCTCCACCTCCTCCCTCGTCCTCCCCCGCCTCCTCCCTCGTCCATCCATGCTGCGTCTCTCTTCCGCTTATGCCTCCTTTTTGCCTCCTCGCGCCGCAACGAGCCAACCTCATCCGCCCCACGGCAACTCTTTCTCTCCTTTTCTCTCTGTAGCAACCCACTGGATCCGCATCGCCGCCCGCCCCTTGCCTCACCCCGTTCCCCGCTCTTTTCTCAATCGTAGGCACGTTTACGAATATACAAGAGCCTTCGCGCCCCCGTCTAACGAGTGCCGGAGTGCAGAGACGCCGAGTGCCGATGCAAACACGGACATGTCCGTCTGTGTGACCGACGTTCAGTTGGTATGTGGGCACGAATAGTTTAGTGTATCGCGAGCGGATTCTTCTTCGACCAATGCGTACGAATGAATGACTCGAACTGTATGAATGCCTTTAATCACCGATTGTCTCCGAATTGTCCTTGGAGGAAGTAGAGGGGACTTTGCATTTAATTTTCGCAATTCTGCCTTTTGAAGTACAATGTCGATTTCATTTTTTTTATTTTGAAAGTGTTGCTTTATCACGTGGAGTCTTCTTGTGTTGAGTATTACGCGTACAACTTTAGTTGAAAATGAGAATGCCACGTTTCTTTTCAAAATGTATTTTCTTCTTTATGCCTTTCACTTGAATCAACACTGACAAATTTCTTCTTTTTACTTTATTCATATTTATTATTTGAAAAATATACACAACATTAGAATAACTTACACCCAAATAGACTCCACATACTATCTACTACCTCAATTTATTACACTATACAGTTCGTAATGTAAATAAATGAAACACTAACTAAGCATTCTATATAGCATTATATATATTTATATTATGTTAAATGAGGTCTGAAACTATACTTACAAATTTACAACCTTTTTATTCAATGTAAATACAGGTATCATGAAATAAATTATACTCAAATATATAATAAATTATTTATAGTCGCTATTTACACTAGCTATTAGCAATTATAAATTTATTTACTTAATAATTAGAAAATAATAATACTCATTAATCATTATTTAGAATTAATAATATATTTTATGTGATAATCAAAAAATTTTATTTTTAAACTTTTTAAACATTTATAACATACAAAAAAAGCAATAAATATAAATTTTAATTAAATTCATCACAGTATCACAATGATCTCTTATAAAAAGGTATTACAATTTAGTAAATCAATCGCAAAAGTCAATATCTTTATATATATATATATATATGTAAAAAGTCATTTGTATACGTTAAAGAATGGCCACTTTAAAAGAAATAATTTTATTTCTTTTAAATCTAATTTAATTCGTAATAAATTTAATTCAATAGTTACTGAGTTTTCTATTTTTGGTTATTGCATGTTTATCTTATTCTTATAGCATTTTAACATGGAAAAAATAGATTTGCGTATCAAAAACTTAATATTCACTATATTATGTATAAAACTTTAGCATATGATGCTTAAAAAACAAAATATAAATTAAAGATAAAACATTCAATGTACATTTAAAATTTTTAAATTACTTTTTATCGTATCAGTTACTTAATGTTTTAAAATTCTACTTCTACAAAAATATTAAACCGTTTTACTTGCAAAAGTAAATTGAAAACGTTAAGTTTCGTTAGCCAAGGAAATGAATAAATATAAATTTTAATTTTTTACATCTTTACGAGGAATTCTCTCAAGTAAACTGAGGAGAATGATGGAAAAAAACTCGTAAGTCTCAGTAAATTATCTACGATTCCTTTACTTCTTACTTTCGAAACAAGACTCACATTATTTTTCTTGATCCTTGGCATATTATTTTTTATATACGTTTTATATACGCAAATAAACTCTACACTTACTACTATATATATATTAGAACTAATCAAATAAAATTATTAAAAAATTCTTAATCTAAAAATGTTTACGGTATTATTATATTTCATTATTGAAACAGCCAGTTATGCATTCAAGCTCAGCATATAAAGTAATGAATTAATATTTAATTATCTTACATATTATTTTACAATTTCAATTTAAAAATTTTTTTAAGAAATTTAAATGATTTATTTAAGAATGCTAAATTTATTTCAATCTTCTCTAATATTTCATTTCCGAATACAACAAAATCTGTCATTAATGGGGTTGACTACATACATGTTTCAATTTGGTTTCATAACCCATTTTCATCTATATGTGTTTATGGCTTTGTCATTGACATTATGCAATTAATTTACTTTAGAATTATTTCCAGAAAAGATATAGCATTTTTTGGAAAATACAAGTTTTAAATGCTTGTTGGATGTGAAACAGTTTCTCATGAAAATATCGTTTTAATTAAAATTGTCTATCAAAAATATATTAAAACATACATAACTTTAAGGAATAATTTCCAAATTAAATATTTATTGATTTTGATTACTGATTATAAAATATAAAATAAATGAAATTGCAGATGGAATATTTATATAATTGTATAATTGTTTATTGCAATATATTGTTTTGCTGACGATTAATTATAAACATTTAATTAGTTAAAATAAAAAAGCTAATTAGTGAATAAGTGAATTCTAAAATTTTCAATAACTTATAAAAATGTGCAGATAGAAAAATTTACAGTATTGTTTATAAATTTATTTCTTTATTTAAAATTTTTGGTGCTCACTAATATAATTCACGTGGTTAAAAATTAATTACGGTATAATGATGGTAAATTATTATTTATTAACTCGGTAACTGATAAAATATTTCTTACATCATGTCATTATAAATATATTTAAAATTTTATAAATAGATTAGGTGACTTAATGTTAGTGTACTTGTTTACCAGTCAGCATATAGAATAAGTACAGTAAGATCGATTTGACAATAGTAGGTGCGATATCTATGTAAAACCACGTACATTTTTATTTTAAAATATGCTTATATATTGTCTACAATGTAAATTCTATTGCATATTTACTTATAATCTGCAACGTTAATACAAAAAAGCTGCTTATACTACTAATGGTATACCCTAATAAAACGCGACGATCCGTTGGCAAATTAGTCGATGTACATGCCTTAATTTTCCGTCTCTGTCCTCTAAACATTAACCAAGAAACGCTTCGGAGTTTTACGAAAATCCGGTATCTACATTCGACCTAGTCAAACATCCCCGAAATACCAGGTCGCGGTGAACGAATTGACGGGAGGATTTCTCAAAGTAGCAATAAATATTATAATATTAAATACATGACTCGACCAGGACTGACATTCGATGCAATCCATATTCATATTCAGGTCTTGCTGGTCATTATTCATTCACGGTGAATAAAAAGACACGCACAGGTTCATTAAGCGAGCTTGAGCATAGCCTAAGCATTTGTGTTACTCATACGAAAAAAAGAGCTACCTCATGAAAAAATCGATCTGTTCTCGGTTCGCTGACGTTACCCCTCACGTCGTTGCCACTGCTGCCGATGACATCAGCCAATGATTAAAATTAAGGGGGTGGAAGAACGGCAGCGCACGACATGAGCATAAAAGTTCACTCTGCTGTCCTTTATAATTCGTTATGGTGGATGCGTGCGACCTTACATCGTACTTAAATCACTCTCTGCCTCTCTCTTTCACTTTCTTTTTTCTTTTTTTTTCTGTACGTTCTCGGTCTATCGTTTTCTTTATTCATGTGCGTGACTACTTTACAGCTCGCGTGTCTGTTTTCTTTCACGCCAAATCCGTCAATTCTTGTGTCCTTATTGCGGGCGAAGTAACTTTTTTCAAATCCAAGCTAGAGAAACCCCAGCACCTGCTTTTCGTTGTCTCCTTTTATAACGTCATATATAAAACGAAAATTATCTACGGAATTAAAAAACTTTCATAAGTTATAGTTTTTACTGTAATTTGCAATAAATCCCGAGAAATAGTGTTAGCTCGATACGATTGTTAACCAAATCAATGTGTTTAATACGTCACTATTGTTGAGACTATAGTAGCTTCAATCACAGCGCATATTGTAGAATAATGATACGTAAAAAAAGAATACGTTTTTTATATAATTTTTTAAGCTGCTAAAGGAGTAAATCAACTTTTACGCATTCATATATAATGAAAAAAATTGGACTTTTAAAAAAGTATGGTTTTCGATAAAATCAAAATTTTTAATTTGCATATATCACTGAATATACAAATATCAATAATTAACATTGATTAACATATTAAATATTATATATTCCCCATACTATCTATTTAATTTCTCCTACCTTTATTACAGATTATGGGGAAAATATGTCAATATGAACATAAGAACTAATTTTACTACATACATAATTTTGGTTTCAAATATGAATTTTAAATTTACTCGGTTCTTTATTCTAATTTAAAAAAATTTATGTATTATGTATTTCATTGCCTTGAAAAGGTTAACATATTGTCTATATATATATACACTTTTTTAAAATTATTCTTGAAACAAAAGTATTTGACAATTAGCGCTCATTTTATTCGCAAAACTATACTATATTTCTTTCATACTCATCGCTCCCTCGATTACTTCATTTTTTCTTCTCGATCTTCCTCCTTCATTGTATACAATCCTACCTCGTACTCTTTAACCTAAATTACTTTATTTACTTTTTACCTTTTTTCTTTCTTATCCATCATACACTTTTCTTATAGTCATCAATTTTCGGTGTTAGAGCCTTTAACCATATTGGTCGCATTTCACGTAGATGCATGACTTTATGCGAAGGTTAAAAATTGACATTTACAATTTAATTTTACCGAAAATACTTTCATGGTATACAAACAGAACGTTGCAAGACTAACATTGATAATCTTGTAATTTTTACAAATTTTATCTTAGCATTATTGCTCTTATCCACTACTTCATGTTAAATACATGTGTGCATATGCCAATAAAAAAAGGTCATTCTTTTTCTTAAAATTAATATTATACGTATTTACCACATTTGTAAACATGCAAATTCTTCGTATATTGTTGAAATTCTAAGATCAATGCATCTTTCTTATTTTATGTCTTCTCAATACAAACTCCATTGAATATTTAAAAAAAGAAAAAAGTAAACGATCTTTTTATTTATTATTTAAAACGTAGGTTTTCATGTAAAATGTATATTGAAATAATTTAAAACACATTAATTAAAATTCTCCATAATTTATATTGTTAAATTAATTATTGGAAATATAGAAATTTAAAAATTGTAAAATCTCACATTTAATTTATTTAATGACTTTATGTTTTACTAAATTAAGTAAGTACCAAATAAATTAAGTGGAATAGTTTTTTTGTAATTACATAAACAAATTTGAATTTTTTAGATTTAATAAATTTTTACGGAAATTAAATGTAATTAATTATATATCTGAATTTTGTAAGCATCAATGTAAAAAAAATTGAGTGTATGAAGTTGTGGTGTTCAATTTTGTAAACTAATTTAAATGATTGAATAATAAATTTTCATTCAATATTATACTTTAAATTATACCTTTAGGTATTTATAACATACAATAAACAATACTACTGTTACTTTTAATTATTTCCATATTTTTTTGATAAAGATACTATTTACAATAAAATCTTTATCTATAACGATAATCTATTTCATGATTTAGAACATCTGTCTCAAGTAAGCCACAATGAAGTTTTTAACATTTTTTGTACGGCAAAGCCAAGAAATTGAATTATCCGAACTTTAAGATAAAAAAATGGCTTAGACAGAAAACGAAAGTAGGTGCATCGTTTTAAAATTGTCGGCCAATTGAATAACCCGGAGCATCTATTGCTCAGCTGAACAAATTAACTTGGCACGATCAAACGTTCTACCTACGATTAACTCATAATCGGTACACGATTCAGCATCTGTTTTCACTTTTCGATCGCTCGCTATTACATTTAGCCACAAAAATTCAGTGCGTCTTGGATATATTTAAGCAATCGGGTGGCAGAGATACGAGCTGAATAAGATATAGGATCACAAGTGTCGAAAGTATACACTTTAATTCACTACGACCTCGCAACAAATATTGAAAACTGCTTTCGTCGGACAATGGCAATTGACGTCACGATGGCGAACCTACACATGCTTAATATCTGGTCGCCGGTACTCCGATATATGTATGTATGAATGCGTATATACATGGATAGAGATAGAAGAGAGAGAGAGAGAAAGAAAATGAGATCGGTAGTGTGAGCGAGTGATTTAATGCAGACATACAAAAAAACATCCATACACGTTCGCGCCTGCCTCACGTATCCGAACGTATATACACTGGGGCTCGATGATGCATGACAAAGACCGCAGTCCACATCCGGTTAGGCTCAGCCTCCTCCCCCCCCCAGGCCCTGCCTCCCGACATCCCTTGCCGCAGCACAATCGCCGCGTGCACTCTTTCTCTGATCTCCGCGCCGCGAAGCTCGAGAGAATAGTTTTCATCAAGCTTCTGCTTGATTTCTTCTAGGCCCCCGAGCACCTGACTTTTAGCCTTCGCTTGCCTTTTTTCTCCCGCCCGCCCTCCCGCCCACCGCCGAACCCCGCGGCTATTGGGCCGTCCCGCTACCAATGCCGGTGGCTACAGGAGCTGCGAGAGCATCGCACACGTGCTGCGCCGCACCGATTGTCCTGCGGTCGAAGCTTTGATCGCCTTCGTAAGACCGCCGAGGGACGCCGGTTCCTTCGGCGGACTAAATTTCGTCGAAAGTGGAGGGATCTTTTTTTCCTGCCTTAATCTTTTCTTCTTTTTTTTCGGAAAGCAGTCGGCGCGCCAATTCGAGGATGCCGATTAAGTAATGGGATCTAACGAAGACAGAGCACCGGCTTTGACTCGGTTATAAGGCTTGGCGAGCTGGAGGAGGAGTGGGCGAGAGAGTGAGAGATAAAGAGAGAGAGAGAGAGAGAGAGAGAAATTAGAACTTTTCAATGGTAGCTCTCCTGAAAAAATGCATTATTATCAAAACTTTCTCCGATTTATCCATCAAAGTGCAGTTAGTGAAGGTAAATAAGATCTAACGCTGTGCCATGCTTTACCCATTTTGTAAATATAATCCTATTATTATATCTGTAGTAACATATTTAATAGTTTTAATAAAAATTGTACAATGATGGGCATTTTTTCATTTAAATTTTCATAAACGTCGGATATAAATTAAATGCTGCAGTTTATTGTTGCACATTTCTATGTCCTATAAATTTAATCCCAAAAAATATTAAATTTTATACTTAATATTAAAGTATAATCACAAATTAACTAGCAGTTTAGTGGTATTATTTAATAACGGTATCAATAAGGCTTTTTAGCTTAAAATTTAATTTCTTATAACAACTTCATTAATTTAAAATACGTTTTTTATAATATATATTATAACGCATTTATTTAATTTATTGAATGTAAAGTACATTACATTACAAGCACCTAAGAATTATTATTTTTTTGTTTATAATTGGATTTAATATTTTATAAATCACCTTAACAACTTGTAATTAACTAAATAAATAAATAAAAAGTAAATTAGATGAGAGAATTTATTAAAATATTTCCATTGATTATATAACAATACATTGTCACTTTTATAAAAATTAAAACTATTTTACATAAATCATATTGTTGCTGGAATTTATAATCAACGGTTTCTAATATTCTCGTATTTTTAATAAGTATTACTTTTACTCCTTATTAAGAGATAAAATGTTCTTTCTTAAGACAAGGTCACGCGTGAAATTAAAGTATTTTATAAATTTTGCTATCGGACGAAACCAAAAATAATAACAGACTCTATTTGACGTTGCAATGATAAAATCTCTTTTGTACAATTTGTATGATAATATTTATTCAATAATAAAGTATTAGTTATTCAGTGACAATGTCTAATTTGAAGTCATAATTCATTACTTATATTTCCTACCGTAACTTATAAAATTGCATTAAATAATATATCAAAGTTTTAATAATTAGGTTCCATAAAATTAGACGACTTTTTTTTAGAATTTATGATGAAAATATAATGTTTTATGTAAATTTTTGTATACGTATTAGTTTTTTTTTTAAAGTGCATGATTTATAAACATTATAAAGAATGCAAAACGATGAAAAATAAAATTAATATAAAGTATGTCAAACAAAATTTATAATTTATTATATGATAAATGTATCGCCACTCAGAAATATAGTGATCGCTGGTTTTTATTACTTTATAAATGTACATCATCGTGCGAATCATCGGTATTATTGTTTTATCATATTTCATGATTATTAAATTGCCGCGATTAAAATTTTTTAGCTAATTTTTGTTTTCATATTTATAATTTTCGAAGCCTTCCCGTTACATAATATTATTATAAAACAATAAAACGTTATGTTACTGTTATAATTAAATAACGTAAAATACGTTATTGTACTTCAAAAGGTTTCAAGCACTCTACAAGTAATATCCAATAAAGACTTTTAATTTAATAGAGTAAAATAATAAAATTGCGACAAATTTTCGTTGCCTATATAATTAAATTTAATAAGGTGCTAAAATCATGGAAATGTTGTGCACAGTTGTACAAATATCAAATGAATCTGACCAGTAAGATTAAAATGATTGTCACACCCTGTACAGTGAACCCTCGTAAGGAGGTACTGGCCTGTATATACCTCGAAGGCAATCTGTGTTCGCTCAAGGAGGAAGGAGCACGTCTCACACAAATGACACGAGCAACTGTATACGCAAAATCAATGCCCAGCTTAACCGCCGATTGTGACGTAATGTTGGTAGCCCAAGCCCTCCGTATGTGTCTAAAATTGGTGTGTAGGTGTATGCATAGGTGTGTTTATGCGCACGTGTGCAGCAGAAACTAAAGACAGGCAACAACGAGAAACGGTGGAGTAGTGTAGTCTAGAATGAGAAACAAATAGGTGGCGAAAGTGGGTGGAAATATATATATATATACATACATAGAGAGGAGAGATAGACGCAGATATAGAGACAGAGATAGAGAGAGAGAGAGAGAGAGAGAGAGTAAGAGAGAAGTAAGGCAAAGTTGAGTTAGAAGGCGTTGCTAGCAAAGATAGGACTGTCCGACGGTTCGCGGTCTCTTTAGTTGTTTGGGGAGCTCCTTCACTCAAACTCTAAGTGAAAAAGTCAATTGTTTTTGTGAAAACCCTAAAAGTCAGCGATTCGTTTTATTTCTGTTCGCTAACTTCAGTTCGCAATTGCGGATTAAAATTATAAAAAAATTGTAGACTATTGTACGTTCCCGAGATAATATTTGTAAATGGCATTGTACCAAGGGGTAATTCTTATAGTATACTTAGTATACAAATGTTTGTTCATCGATGTTCCAATATCTAAGAGATATATTATTCTTTTCATTCAAATCGTCTTTATCGACAATGTACAGAAATTACTATGTCCTGACGTAGATTTTACTAATTAATGATTCTGACTGCTCTTTAAAATTTTATGTTTATCCGTAAAATACCTTTAAAATATTGTTCAGCATATTGTATAGCATTCTTAGAAAATCCGACCAAGGTCCAGTCACTTCACTTTGATCACGGTATTGTTCAATCAATAGCAAACATTTTTAATTACTGGATTTGTCATGGGTTTTTTGAAACGCTTAATTTAAAATTATTAATTGACAGCAAAAAGTTATTTTTCAAAAAGTCAAAACTTATTCATAAGGAGTAACTCCATTACTTCTGAATATTAAAATTTTCAGGAGTTAACTTCTTTGACAAGATGAAAGTAACATAATTTTACTTAATAATGTAAATGTATTAGACAAATTAAATGTAACGGAATATTATATTTAAGATTTTGAGATTGAAGAATATAAAAATCATTCCTAATGAGATTACAATTTATTTTTACAAAAATTAGCATGGGACTATTTTTGTAGAGGCACGGATAAGAAATTAATAATTATGAATATTTAAAAAGAAAACCTTCAATATTAGAGTTTTAATTCAACAGTGTCGCATTTTCAAGAGATGATTAATTTCTATGACTTCCGTTATAAATTTGTTTAACTTACGTATACCGACACTACGTAACGCTTAATTTAGTTGCTATATCTATGTTGTCCGATATATTTTTAGCCGATGCTCTTCTCGAACTCGATTCTCAATCTGCATTATTTTCATAAAGTTGTGTACTGTTTGGTGTCATCGATTTCAACACGATTATCTTGATTAAATAGCCTATGTCAAATGTTGGTCTTGTCCGAAATTAAAACTGGTTTAAATTATTCTAGAATACAAAGATCCATCCTATCCGTTCTACTTTTCTTCGAAACTGTTGCGAAGGTGGAATGGATAAGGCGGTCGATGCCAATTGCCATAAAAGCGAGGACGTGTGAGCGAGAAATATTGTTTCCAAGACACGAGCTTCTATTCTAAACCGAGAATCTAATCATCTAAAATACTAATGTCTAAGGAATGCTGTATCTCGAGCCATAATTTTGGCTGGGTTTCGAGAAATCAGAAGCCGCTGGGCGTTAAGAAAGGGCCGTCGATAAGAATTGGCACTCGCCGTTCCGGACCGCGTATTCTAACGAAGGACCCTCCAAGACTCCGGAGACTAAGACGCGAGTCGTCGGCACTGCGAGTGTATGTAAAGCGCGTCTTCGGGGGAGGGGGCGGAGGGAGCGCCAGCTGCGACGCTGCTAAATACCACGAAATTGTTAACTCTGTGTAGGCTCTCCTCCTCTCCGCCACCGGCCGCCCGCCGACCGCCCGCTCACCCGCGTGTCCACACTAGCCGGGCAACAGCCCGAGTCGGGGCAGCGGCGGCGGCGGCGGCAGGGTCAGGGAAAGGGTCGGCTCGGGGTTGGCAAGGCTGTTCGGCCCCGAGGAGGAAGCTAGCGAACAACTCCTCCGATGGGGTGGAACGGGTTAATGCTATTGATTCACGTGCTCGACGGCAGTGGGGCTGGGGGCGGCTGCTGGGGCGGTGGATCGACGAGGGGGCGGGTAATCGACGGAGCTACGAAGCGGCCACTGTTTGACAGTAACGGATCTCGGTGTGCCCTTCTTGAGTGGCGCGGAGGAGAGAGTCTCGGAGGCGCGGCCATCCTGCCGCTGCCGCTTCACCCGGGACTGGGGACAGATGCAGATTCGTCCCTCGCGAGTCTTCGGCTCCCTTCCCCGGCCGCTGGTCCTTCTCTCGGCTCCTTCCCTCGACCCTCCCCCCCCCGAATTCCACCCCTCGATTCCTCTCGATTCCCGTCCCGGCGTCCCTCCGCCCTTACGCTGTTTACGTACGTCTTGGTCTTGGGGTCGCAAGGCCAATACACCCTCGAAAAGAGCCGCTAATGCCGGCTGGGGAGGAGGTCGCGAGTCCCGCACGTCGCCGGGATGCATTTACTCTTGGCCCGATTGTCCTCAACGGGCTCGTAAGCTTGTCGCGGACTCGGGCGCCGAGGGCTCCTGCAACTCGGCACGCTTTGGTGCTTGGGCCAGTGCTGCGAAATTGCCTTTCCGTTTATTTGTTTAATGAGCTTCCGAAGCTCAGCCGCTGACTTCGTGCTGCGCCAGATAGTCCGATGACTTACCGCCTGCTTTCGGATGGCTTCCTTCACTTTGCGAATGCACCCGCCGTTTCCAGCCACAATAGCCTAATGACGAACTGAATGCCCTTAGTGTGACAATCTTAATTCCCGGGTGTTTTTTATCTACGCTTAAGTACAAGACCGCAGAGGTTAATTGCACGTTAGCGCTTACGAATTTTCGACCAAATTTATGTGAAATGTTTTTTGTTTATTTCACAATAAGCCGATTAAGATTTCAATTTTATTAAAACTAAAGTGTACACTTCACCTTAGCTTGATTAATGATAACTCAGCTTTACATAAATAAGCTATTAGTCATACGACTTCGCATGGATAATTTTCTAATTACTATATACTTATGATCCAAAAGTGCTTTGAATATCAATATATATATTTATATTTTATTTTTCAAATAAAAACATAATTTACAAAGCAAAACTTTTTTTCAATATTTTCAATATTTTTTATAATTTTCAAGTATTGTCATTCGATTTAGTCACGGTCATTTGCATTAGAGCTTTTAAACCCGAAAAAAATTATGGTTTATATTATGAAAAATAATATCTTCGGTAAACATTGCTTACCGAATGAATATGATTGTAAAAAAAATTTCTAGCAACTCTCAATACTTACCCAAATAAATAAGTCATAAATATACATTAAAGATATTGTGTCACTTGGATAGACAAGTTGAAGCTTTTTTTCAAATCCTGGTCATTAAAATACGCTTGCAGAGATGATAATTTGTAACATGATTAAATGCTGACGTACGAACTGCTGGTCATTAGTCTTTTTCAAATATTTGAATAATAGCATATATTTTATCCACGTCTGTTATCACGATAATGAAGTAAAATGACTTTTACTAGAACAATCTGTACGCGACGAGGAGAAGACTGCGTAACATAATACTTGGCAAGTGTGTCACGGATCGTGTTTTCTTGGAAGTTTCCGAAGCGAAACATAGTCGTGCCTTGAGACATTGGAAAATTCGAAAAGGCTCGTTTAACCTTAATATTCTTTACACACTTTATTCCATAAGGCATTTGTTGATTGGTGCTCACATAATATAACAAAAGACAATAAAATCATTTCCAATTGCTGATTCGTTCGAGATTTATGTTTTACCATTCATACAGCATCCTATTCTAATACATCCAAGTTTTTTTACTTATTTCGCAAAAAATTAACTATTAGTTTATTTTCTTTTTTAATACACCATTAATTATTGAATGCAACGGTGATACTTTTACAGACTTTAGCTCACGAATGTATCGATCGTATATTGACATAAGAAAGCAAATAAAGTTCAGTATTGTTTTGTTTGATGTGATTGTAATTTATTTCTTGCGCTTTTATATCTGGTCTTTGTTAATTATAATAAAAGTTGCCCATAAAAAATGTAAAAAGTAGAATTTCCAGCTTTTGTTTTACAATGTGCTTCATCCAGAATCGCGACTCAATCTTTTAAAAATAGTTTTCACACCACTACGAAACCGGTAGGCTATTGCTTTATCCTTTAAATCCGTTATTCCTAATGATTTACATTTTTAATTTTATAAATCCACAATAAGAGTAGTTTTTCAAGATGTCCACTGATAAGAATATTTAATAATTCTCCTTCGAAAATTATTTGTTCGACAAACTTTTATATGCGCTACAATCGTCTTTTTTACAAACTTAAAGTAAAATCGACCGGTCATTGTGTCCCCCTTTTCGCAGCCAAGAAGACAAAAGTTTATCATTGATGATATGTTGTAGCAAAGTTATTTCTTTTTTATCTTATTTGCAGGTTATTTGTAAAATACATCCATCTTATTAAAATGATCATCCCCTCGGAGTAAAAGAATCTATTAACTCCCAGATGAAATCACCTACTCAAATGCTATCTGCTCAATACTAAAGGGAAGACTGCCGCACTTGTTAAATATCACGACACTAAAATTCAACGGTCTCCTGTTTTGGTCTTCTTCTCATAATTGGAAATGAAGTTACTTAACGTGTGGTGCAAAGTACAAGAGTTTGAGAAAGAGAGATAGGGATAGAAAGAGAGAGAGAGAGAGAGAGAGAGAGAGAGAGAGAGAAAGAGAGAGAAAGAGACATAGAGAGCGAGAGAGAGAGAGACGCAAAACATAAGGCAAAGTTAGTACATGTAACTTTACGATTCATTATCCTCCAGTCTATATCGATTAAGAAATTTTAATAGTAAAATTAATATTTGTTATATTTTATCTGAACTAAATACAAATACGAATTAATAATTCCTTATTACATAGTTTTATTGTAATAAAAAATTAAAATTAACAAGGAAATCTTATCAAATATTGAAAATAATTTATATGTTGCTCTTTACTTTAATACGTTATAAAAAGAGAGTAAAAATATTTGAAAATTTATGGTATTAAATTTTTTTTAATTATAAAAATGTTTACAATTTGTATTATACCTTAAAATTGTTGAAAATGAATTTATTTGTAAATTATTATTGTTCGTACTAAACTTTTATTTTCAATTTCATATTATTGCAATAAATCCTTTAAATTAGTTACACGAATTAGAATTTTATAAAAATTTATTAATATTCTCTGTATTTGATCCTAAATAAAGAGAAGTTCATGTATTGACTTTTTATGTAAATTTAGGATTGAAAATTTAGCATAAAGTGCATTCAAATAAATCATGAACTTTATTGTATAAAATGTTCCGTAGATTTTCATTAATGATTATAAAAGGAGTAATATTACAATTGTTAAAGTAGGACTGTAGTATCAATAGCGCTTCCTACAGTTGCAGCAGTAGTGCAATGGTTTCAACAGCATCTGATACAAAAGTACCAGAAGTCCTGTAGATATAAAAGTTGTAATACGAGTTGTTGTAAAAGCATTTATTTGAATAAAAACAATTTGATAATGAAAAATAAATATTTAATGTCAATTAATAGTTGTATTTGTTACACTTATGAGACCATTTAAATCGAGAAATTTTACAATTAGCTCTTTTGAAAATAGCCTATATTAAGGTCCACGAATGCAGCATACCAAAATGTAGGTGAAAAATGTCATTGTTTAAAAAATGAAAATAGTCGTGAGAAGTGTTTTCCCGTGGAGATTATAAAAGGAAGCCGAACGATTAAACGTTAGCAGCGCGCAGCCCGATAGTAACGAGTATCGTTCGTAGGGTAACGGCTGCTCTTTCTCTCTCTCTCTCTCTCTCGCTCTATCTCATACTTCTACTCATTTCTCATCTTCTACATAGTGTCTCTCTCGCTCACCTTGAGAAGTCGACGCAGATGACGACTTTCTTCATAACGAACATCGCGTCTCCTTTTCTGCTCCCTTTCGTGTCGTTTATCTCCTTCGCTCCTCTCAGCGCAACTCGTTTCGGGGTGCGGGAACCTCGTTCTCTCGCTCCCCACCCACGTCATCCTACAGGCAAAAAATTAAAAACAAACAACTGAGACGTCGGCCGAAGCATTGTCCAATTACAATAATGAGACGATACTCGTTACGGCAACTCGAGAGAGCGCCGGCAACTAGAAGGAGGTTGAGGATGATGTCGAGCTCAATGAAAAATGAAACTGCGTAAAAGCTATACTCCTCCCTCTTTCTTCCCGGCCTCACTTTCCTTCTCACTCTCTTTTTCTCTCTCTCTTTATCACTCTCTCTCTATCTTTCTTTTTCCTCTATTAATGCCCTACTCCTATGTCTCTCTCATATTCGCCCCCTTCCTCTTTATTTTTATACAAGTGTTCTGTTGTGCTACTATGTTAGAAAATATAGTTTCATTATAAATCAAACACATACTTCATTATTCGACACTTTGTATGAGAATATACTCTATCATACCTATTTTCATTAGTCACGCATCCGTTGGTATATTACAGAAGCAAGGACACAAGGATTTGCGCATTTCCTATCTTCTTAGGAGATCATTATTTCAACTTCTTACAGGAACGCTTTTCACACGCAATTATATCCGTGAATATCGGTGAATTTCTCTCCATCTTTCATGAACTTACAGAGCGATAAGTAGAAAAACTCAATGCAAAGTAGAAAACTGCTGTTGAATATGACTTCTTCATTTTCTTGGTAAATTACGATAGAAAAATACATCAACATTTATGTGGTAGGACAAATTTAATTCATTTATTATTTTTTTTTTTTTTTTTTATTTTCAATTCCTGCCCATAAAGCATAATTAAAAGTCATTTATTTTTCTCAAAGTTCTAGTGATTGATTGACTTTATCGAATAAAAACCCGTATTAGATATCTAATTTAAAAAGCATATTGTTATAATTTTAAGATCTATAGTTCTTTAGCTATCAACACTTGAAAATCCTATTATATGCAAAACTATCCATAATCTACTATGGAATAGTTTTAAATGTGTACTTATTTTTAATTGCAGTATAAGTACTAATATTGCTTAATGAGAGTTATTTATTAAGAATGCTTCGAACGTGTTTTAAAAATTGAAGAAAAAAAATTAATAAATCTAAAAAAAGGGATCGTAATACACCAAGATGCATAAATAGGAGACTTCAAATGCTATTAAAAATATGGAGAAATGCATGATTGCATATTCTACACAAATTTAATAAGCCCTTTATCTTTTAAAAGTTATAAAAGCCCTTCGATTTCAGCAACTTATTTAATAAAAGAGTCTTTAAAATGTTTGCACTATTATTATACAAATATTAGTGACTTAAATTAAATATTATTTATGTTGGAATATTTACGAATTACTTGCCGTTTTAGTATTTAGTTTCAAAATTTGCCTTCACTTTTGACCCATGCAGAAGAGCTTCTAATCTAAATTAACTGCTTAAATACATCGTTAAAAAAATATATTATGAATTTTCCAATTAACTTGAATATCAAGTTAGTATTTATTCGGAATGTTTATAAGATTTTAAATTTAGTAATATTTTATAATAGTTTTTAATAACGCAAAATTTTAAGAAAAATGAATTTTTACGTTGTTTTTTTACTGTTTAATTGAGTTGTTCTCTAGTATGAAAAAGTTCAATTGCACATAATAATTCTAAATGATTTGAAATATAGCCTAAAACTATTATTACTATTATAATACAAAGTGTGAATTATTTATCTTACGCAGTTTGTGGTTGATCTTGAACAGTTCGAAAGAATAAATATTTTTATCTATTTACTTTTGAAAGTGTTTAACAATGCACTACTTTGTATCTATACGATAAACGCAAAGCAGTTTGCTGAATGAATCTTCTCGTCGGCATTTACATAAAGTCTAAATTATTATTATTTAAATTTTTTAGCATCAAGTGTAAGATACAGATGAAGCTAAGTAATCTCTGAACGGAGTAATTAACCACTGTATGGCGCCTTACTGTTAAATTCAATTAAAGTTATATTATATTCAGTGGATTAATTAAGCATATTTTTCGGAAGGCGGATTTAATTAATGGAATAAATTGTCTATCAATTGTATTTAAAGTATGGCCAGGAGAATGCACAGTGGGAAAAAGCCAAGGGAAGATTATTAAAATTAATAGGAAAATAATAATTGGGAGGGGTAGGCGTCTCCGTATTCGACGATGAGTCCATCATCCGGAGGACGATTTTGTACCCTTTCAGCGTCGAATCGTAAGTCCAAGAGAGTAACGTCCGGTCGCAACGGCATAAAAGCTCGAGGTCGTGTCGGTGAGCTCGTCTTGCTCAAACACGAGTCGGATGCATTAATGGCCCAAGGTGGATCTGTCCTTGCATGTGGAGGAGCTGAGAAACGCGCGCGCACGCACGGCTTCGAAGTAGAGTAAGCCAGCGGCATCAACAGCGGTAGGTAGTAAAGGCGGCAGCGGAAGCAGCAAAAGCAGCAAAAGCAGCAGAAGTAGCCGTTGATGCTGCTTTATGTACATCTGCCTCGCTCGTTCGCATTCGCCTGGCGCACACGATGCTTCACCTAGTAGTGCGATTGGAGGGTGTACCGAGGGAAGATGTGCCACCCCTCTGCGGCTGGACACGAGCTACCGTGACCTGGTGGGGGTAAGAAACTGTGAAATATCGATTAAGTTTGCCAGTAAGACAAGGAACGTCCAGGGGATGGCGGTGTCGGAGGTGGCGGTGCTGCCGGCGGTGGAGGTGGTGATGCTGCTGTTGGGCGCAACTACAGCACAGAGAGGGACGTGAGATCGCTCTGGACGTAACTCGACGAGCCTCCGTATGCGCGCTTTATGCCTTGGGAGAGGGAGACAGTTGGGAGAGAGAGAGAGAGATAGATGGGAGGGGGGAGATGGAGCTAGATAGGCTGATAGAAAGAGACAGAGAGCGAGGAAGGTGATATGAGCATTGTATTGGGGAATTAACGGTACCTCCAACCCCTTAGCGATCTCTCGGCCCCCCGTTTCACTCTTAGACCCTCTCGTTCGGCTCTGCCCACTCACGGGCTGCTTCTGCATCCTTCGTGAAACAATCTTGGACCCCTCTCGTGCTCTGTGTACCCTTGTCCCTCTATGCTTCTCTGCGCTGTTTTCCTCCGGAGTCTCGATACATGCGAACCGCATTGTTCCCATCCTTTTCCGCCTCCCACTGCATCGGTCACGTTTCTCTCTTCCTCGCGCCCTCCCCGCTGAATCATTTCCCTCGCGTCCGTCTCGCTCGTACGCCACCCGGTCCTCCCCCATCGCTCTCACTCCCTTGCTCAATCTCTCCCTCTCTCGCTCTCTCTCTCTCTCTCTCTATCTCTCTCTCTCTCTTTCTCTATCTCACGCTCTGTTCGTCTTTCGCTCGGGCTCCGTCAGCCTCTCATTTCCAGCTCTCGATCGCCTTATATCCCAAAGCATGTCTCCTCCTCGTGCAGTTCCCGACGGCTAGTGTCTCCGTCCTGCTTCGACATCTCGGGAGACTGGTATTCCATGTTTCCACCGCACGTCCCAGATCTTACGTTCTTGCACCACTACTCTTATCGCCGACCCCCTTACGCCGTCCGTCCCACCCCTTTTCTTACTACTCTTCGTCTTTTCCACGACACCGACGCTGTACAGGCTTTGTATCCTGTCCATTCCTTGATTCAGCGGACGGGATATACTATACTATATTTCCTTACGTAAAGTCGACGAAAGTAGATGTAGCAAGTGCACGAGCTTGAATTAATCGAAGACGTTAAAGTAAAATTTATAGCGAAAAGAAAACATTTTTAAGCTTTATTTCGATCGCAAAGTCAGCGAAATCGATTGCACTTCCGAAGCATATAGAATTCTTGTAAACTTGCCTGTCTAAATTTAATTCATAATGAATCTTCTTATTTCTATTAAGGTTTTTATTAAATACTTGTTAAGTACTGAGTAACTGAAGATCGATATTCTTAATATCATTAACATATTATTAATTTAAATATCATTAAAGTATGAAAACATTTCAACTGAAACTTTAATTACATTCATAGCAAATATTAAATAAAGAATCAAATATTTTAATAATTAAAGTCAAAGAATTAAAATAAAAATACTATATTACGCTAAAATTGTATTTTGAACATCAAGCAAACGTGGCGTTTTACAAAAAGTTTATTAAGTCGAATTAAGCAAGTACTTAATTAATGATTGTATATATTTTTAGACTGTGTTGCAATTCACAAACAAGAATTTTTATATATGAAAAAAAAAACAATATATGATTTTATTTATTTGCTACTTACAAAAAAATTTTAAAAGTCATCTACTATATTATAATACGGCTTGTTGTACAATAAACCTCCTATAAAAATATTTTCATATAAACATATTATTAATAAGAAACAAAAATTCTTAAAAATTCTATTAAATTCTATAATTATATGTTTGCGAGTCGATAAAATTTACTTTAAAATAGCACATATAAAGGGATTTAATAATGGTATAATGAGGATTTAATATATCCTCGCATATATATGCATATGTATAATTTTAAGATTCACCATAATTATACTCTACATACTTATGTTTTATAAAATAAATTAATCCTGCTATCCGCGATACAATCATAAACAAATAATATATATTAGCATTATAAATTCTAAAAAACGTGTAATACTAAACAAGTCTTTATTATTTACATTGTAAACAAACAAAGATTTGTTTCTTCTAGTTGAAAGAATTGAAAGCAAATCAGACATATTTTATGTAATTTACATATATTCTTTTATCAAATGTTACCTTAAATTTATTTGATTAAAATAAAATTCTTCGATACTCAATGATAAAATGAACAAGGATTAATTTTAAAATACTTGAATTATTATCTACAAAACTATCAAAAACCGAGTAAAATATCAAAATTGACCGAACAGATACTTCGTAAGTTTAAACGTGCACTTTCCCTTTCGTTAACCGATCGTATACTAAACTTCGGATATGAAACGTTCAAGTTCTCGGCGTTGAACCACTTAATTTTACATCCATTAAAACCTATACATCTTATAATTTTCATTTAAAGTATACATTATTCTAATATATACCTTTAATTTATCTGCTAAGATATATTACTTTAATATAAAACTTCTTTTTGTCGTACAATAAATTGTTTTATTAAAACAAAGTTATAAATATTTTAGTATTATAATTTTAATTTTATAAAAATAATTTTATAAGTATTATATAAAAACTAAGAGTATAAAAAATGTTATTACCCTTTGTTTTTAACAAATCAAATTTAAAGAATATTGTCAATTTCGCAGACGTTTCATTTAGCATTAACTTTCATTTAGAAAATTTATAGAAAAATCATTTAAAAAAGAACAGTGTCCTAAATGACAATTTATACAGAAATTATTTAATCTAAAGCTTCTAGATATATGCCTAATTAGTTTTCTTCGAGCAATAAAAAAATTAAATACAAATTAAATAGTGTATATTCGAATGAAATTAGCGGAATTACGAATGGAAGTACTCAACAAAACGTTTAAACGTACCCATAAAGGACGTAATTATGATCATGAACTACTGACATAGTTATAAAATTTGGATTTTCTACTTTTGTAGCACATTTAAGAAATACACTTTTCTTCCCAAAGTAATCTGACCTCCTTCACGTTCTCGATCTCTCTCTGTCTCCATTTCGATATCCCGCCTATATTTTTATCTGTCTCAATAAGCAAACAAGATAAACAGAAAATAAGATCAATTCCTATTGACTCCACAGTCTTGCACACTGTCAATAGAATTACCTCAATCCCATTCAAAAAAATTCTAACATATTGAGTCGAACCTCATACCCCGGTAATCTAAAAGCAATAGAAATTTTCAACGAAAGCGAACATGAAAGGGAGCAAAACAGAAGGAATTCCTTAACCTCGAATTCCCTGAACCTACGTCTCCTGGTGAAGTTATAGTATTCGGAAATCGACGATAAAATTGGAGTAAACAGTCTCTCTCTTTCTCTCTTACTCTTTAATATTTTCTTCCTCCTCCTCATCCCGCTTTTTCCCCACTTTTTCATTCGAGATATATACATACCTACGTATATACATATATATATATATATATACTGTCTTTTTATGTGTAGGTCGTTATTCCCACTTTCGGGGAGCCCTCGTATTGCAAATTAGCCGAAGAGGGAGGCCTGGAATGGAGTGAAAAGGCTCGCGAAGAGAAGTTCTCGGGCCTAATCGACGCTTCAACCTCGGCCTACCCACACGTCCGCGCGCAAGCTTTCGAGTGCATCGCCCCCGCGCACCGTCGTGCATGGCACACCCCAAGTCTAGGGGCACGTGGCATGTGGGAGTCTATCGGAAACTGCATCGTCCCGCCACGGGTCTCGGGGTAGCGTCGGGGGAGGAGGAGGCGACTGGAGGGGCTGGAGCCGCAAGCCCGAGCGGGGCAAAGGCCATAAACAGCTTGTTGCTTCCGCGAAACTGCCGGCGAGCGATTCCCCTCGGCTTCCTGGTGCCCCGGTCGCCCTCTCGCCACCCTATCCACCCACCCACCTTTGGCTGCTTTGCCCCCGACCGACACTTCTCCCCTCGCCCCTCTCGCCGCCTTCGCCTTGACTTCCGCTGCACTCTTACGACCGATTTTCCCGTCTATTTTTACCCTACCTTTCGAGCCCCTCGGTCACCCCCCCCAGGTTCGCGGCTACGTCGCTTCCCAGCGGATCGAGCGCACTGTGTATTCTAGTGCACTCAGGACAATGGAGAAAGAGGAGCGATATCTTTCGAGGACCTTTAAGGAAGCCAGCGGACCCTCGAATTCTTCGAGCTGTTTTTACCTTCTTGATATTATGGCGCGTAGAGCCACTAGAATTATGACCTCGTTTGCAGTCACATGTGGCGGATACTTCGTTATTGATCTTAACTTAAGACAGCACCCCCGTGAAACTTAGCATCCCGCAATGAACATCTGCTCCAATCTCGGCAAAGTGCAATTTTAATGACCCTCATTGCAAAATAACACTTCGCATCGTTTCCATTGTATTTCCAGCTTCAAATTTCACTCATTTTTATGATCTTTAAAAGCGTCATTCGACGCGATTTCTCACTTGTGATAATTCAAACAAACAAATAAATAATAGAATTATGGGTTACGCCCTCCAGGTAGAAATATAATATCGTACACTAAGAACACAATATTTTATTATTTCTCGTGATGTGTAACTTAAGATATATGATAACGTGGATACCTAACGGGTCCTTTAACTCCTGCTCCTTTATTCTAGATAGCTTTCTCGAATACCAGCCAACTATATTTTGCCTGATCGTTCGTATAAATTATTTAAATTTATATATAGATAGGTACATATATAGGTATATATAGATACATCACTTAAAATAATAAGCAAAGATAGAATATTCGTTTTACAGAAAAAATACAAATGAATTTAAAACTAAATTAGTTTAATATTAAGAAGTGACTTATATGAATTTATCATTACTTTATAATAAAATCGTTAGATATAATCGATTTTTAGAAGTAACTCCATTAATATAATTAGTTTCCAATTTTCATTCGTGTCAACTTTAAAATAACAACATAATTTTTGAGAATCTTTTATAATAATTATTAAGAACCTTAAGTTTTTTTAAAAATGTCCATACAGATTTCCTATTAATTGTTTGGATAATGATAAATATCTTGCTTAAAATTGTTCTTAAACATTTATTTACAAATTATAAAAACTAATATTTTCAATTAATTGTAATCAAATTTAAATAATTTTCTATAATTTAAGTAATAATTCATATACATTTAAGTAGTTATTACACTTTACTCCGTAACGTCTCTTAAAATTTCACATTTATGTTTCTTCTGCTATTAATATCTTAATTATAATAGACACATTTCATAGAAAAATTAAGAGTATACCGAACGTATAAATATGATAATATAAATATAAATATGTATTATATTCTACTGGAATAAATGGATTTCGTAAAATTAAAATCGTTGAGTAGATAAGATATTTTTTTATGAAAAGTTAGATATAAAGTTAGTTAAAACAATGTATTTTGCAATTAATAGTTAAGAATATTGTTGTCAGTACACTGACTTGCAAACTTTACTAAATATTAACGTAAATTGTTCGATGCTAAACCAACTAAGCTACTACCTATGCAATTATTCGTTTTGCCGAAAGCTCGAAGCTCGAAGTCACCAAGTAAGTATACGTCTGATAACAAGACGTCGAGATTAGGAGATTGGCTAAAATCTCAACTAAAGACGCCTTAATTGGAACTAATCCGCGCGAAACCTTGAGATACTTGTGAAGACCAGCCTAATCGCTGCACTAAAAACATTATTAGAAAATATTCTTTTCGAGATATTTTTTTTAAAAAATGTAGCCATTGAATCATCTACACAAGAATGCATTTTCATGCTTTTGTTACTAAAAACATTTTGTACTATGTCTGCAATTTTATTGAATTACTTATAATTCTATATTACATATAGAATGACTAATTACAAATATCTATTTTAAGAATATAGTTATTATTAACACATTTATTGATATTTTTATGGCATATTTACATAAGTACTAATTATTTTAATTGTAATTTTTGCTTACAATTAATGTAATTTAAAGAATTAACGTAATATATGTGTCCCTTATTCTTTATAAAATATCTTTAACTTTAAATTACTTTTAATTGCATTTCAGAGAGAGAAAGAGAGAGAGAGAGAGAAACAGTTGCATTTCACCAATCATGTTAATTTAAATACTTAAAAATTTGCATACAATGAATAGGATTTCATATATTATAAACTATATACTGTACAAATTGTTTTAATTTAAATTTAACATAAATTATTCGAGTTACATTTTCATTAACCAGTATTCATGAGACATTTAAAAAGGTAATGAATTTAGCTTATTAAATGTCTATTTGAATGTGTTTTAAAATAACTAAATACGTATATAATGAAACGAATGATGGCATAAAAAACTTTTTAATTTATGTTGAAAAATTAATATTTACTTTCAAAATATGTTTTTTATATTAGAACCTAACAATAAAACGAAAATAAATTTCATATTTCTTTTATACGTAATAATTACAGGCGCTTACAATGATTTAGTTATTCCTATTCTATAATAAAACATTTGTAATAAAAACCAATTCATATTTACTTTGCTCAAGTTTAATGTATGTATGTAAAATATACTTGCATATTGGTTAATTTTCAACTAAACATATACAAACGTACATAATTTTATTTATAAATGCATATATTGTTCATAAGGAGGCCAACATACATTTTTCAAGATTATTAAAACAACATTAAATTTTTTATCATACTAGATATACTGATAAATAAAATTATAATCGTTTAAGTAAAATTATATAAGAATTAAAATATCTATCAATTTAACGTAGTTTACTAGCTAAAGAATTCTTAAATACGTTAGAAATAGGAAAATAAATCAAAGAGCTTCTTCATCATTTGTCGGTGACCAATAAGCAATTTAGACAAGTTATCCACTAAGGACAAAAGCACTGAAGCACAGTTTGAATAAGGAATAGAAAATGAATCAAGTTTTTAATTTATTATGTTTTATGTATTGCAATATATTTAAAAGTAATGTAAAACATTTAATAACAAATTTACATTTTTGTTACTTGAAACTTTGTTACGGAAAAAAATACACTTTACGTAAGTAATTTGCAGGTTCATTTGCAATGAAAAAAATTGAATGATTTCGAATTGAATAAATTTCAAAAACAAAAATAGTAATCCTATTCATCCTAAAACTCCATTTTAAATTAATTTTAAAAGTGTTTACATAATGTAATTAACCGTAAAATGTATGAACTTGTATTACTATACAAGTAACGATATAATATTTAGGTCGATAAGATATTGCATTTAATTAAGTATTATAATTATGTTTTCTTATGCGAAAATCAAAAGGTAAGCCATAAAATTATAAAGTATCTTTTTACTTGTCTAAAGTCATGTTCGGGTTTCTACATATATATGAAATAATAGCGCGTAATATAAAAATCGAGTATCGGACATTTAATTAATTATCCTTCAATGACTACCTAATTCGAGGACTTAGAATTCAAACTCCCATTGCAATTACAAGTGCTACTGAAGTTCGGTTCGTTGCTTTGATATTCCGGGCGATTCCGTCAATCATAAAATTCCACATGAAATCCCATCCGTAGTTGAGTAAATGCGTACACCAAGGAGCAATAATAGCGCTCGGTTGGCGGCGGAGTCGGCGTCGGAGTTGGCATCGGATTTGGCGTCGTAGGCGGGGGGGGCTCGAGGGTATCCGTATCCTTATCGTTTTCGCGAGCAGTTTAGTGGGGCAGAGGTGGGGTAGCTCTCGTGCAAGGATTCCGACGGACTCATTGCCCGAGACACCGAGCCCCTTCTCTTGACCCCAGCCCATAATACCGTTCGCTCCTCGTTAGCGTCGCGGCCTATTTCTCCGGCAGACGTGTGGGGAAGACGTTTGCCCGTGTGTGCCCGAGTGATCCGAAGGGTAGCCGGCCCGCGTAGCCGACCCTCCTGAAAATCCATGCGCCCCGACCGTGCATTTGTTTACGCGCTGAGGAATGGGCGAGCGGGCCTGGAGTCGGCGGTGAGAAAGGGGTACGAAGGATGGAGAATCGGGAGAATGGCTGCTGTGGGGCCGCGACGCGTGCTAAGAAAGTCAGACGGAGAGGCGCGTTTATACAAAGGACGAAACGTGTGGGGTATTGACTAGCGGGTCTCGGGTCCATCCTTCTCTCCGTTCCCTTAGCTTGCGGCTAAAACGCGGGCGAGCGGAGGTGAGAGCGGAGATAGAGAGAGATTACATAGGGGTTCGCTCCCCCGCGCTGCCTAACTGTGATAAAGATAAAGGGAACGTGGGAGAGAGATAGAGAGAGAGAGAGAGAGAGACCGACAGAGAGAAGTAGCGAGGGCAAGTGGTTTTAGCGGGAGAGGGAGGGAGGGAGGAATGCAAAGAGAGAGAGAGAGAGAGAGAGAGAGAGAGAGAAAGCGAAAGGGTGAAGTAGGAGGAAATAAGACAGAAGGAAGCATTGCTAAAGGTGGTCGTAGGGAGGATAGCCGTACGGCAGGACTACTACCTAAGACTGATATGGATTGTAGATTATTCTGGACCTGGGGGTGCGGCTTGGCCAAGCGTTAGTATCTCAGGACCCTCACTACTGCCGCCGCCGCCGCCGCCGCTACTACAACCCCTCGACGAGCCTCGAGCAACACACCAGCCGTCCTCACCTCTGCTTACTTGTGCCCGTGGACGTCTATGGGTGTGTTTGTGCTTGGATCGGCGGGTGGTCGGGAATGCACGAGGGTGAACGGGCTTGAGTTTGCATGCAAACTTGTACAGCTGAGTGTAGGTGTGTATCTAATACCGAGCCTCTGTAGCGGTACAAGAACGCTTCTCCGCTCCAGTCCCCGTTCGACTCTCTCGACAACCCACCCAACCCAACCCCCCCCCCTCCCCGCCCGCTCCGCGCCAGCAGTATCACCTTGAAGCAGTACCACCTTTAGCCGCGTCCATCTCCGACTCCCACCGTTCAGCATCGTTCCTGCGAAAGTCATTCGCTCTCTCTTCGAATCTTCAGCGGTCGAGAGTGGCAATAGAATGGAGAGGGAGAGGTAGATGTACAGTGATGGACAGAGAGAGAGTTAGCGCGTTTAGGCCTGCGGCTAACTACATGCCTTATGATAATCCAATGGGCGTAGAGGAACGTGAATTTCGGCGATTTCTATCCAATCTCGTGAAACCGGATGCCAAGATTCATCGGAGAAATACCCGAAGCCGCGAGCCGCGATTTACATCCGTTCGCCTAAGCTCGCACGCGGCGACTACTCGCATCGCATTTTCCGTCTTATTCTTCATCGGCTGTCCCCCACCTCACGAAAATCCTGTAGGGAAATCTTCTAATACCGACAAGTACTGGATCAACGATTGATTGGAAGTGCATTTTGCAGAGAATTCAAAACTTCTTCGACAAGCCCCCACGGATAATTATTTGTAACTACTTACCTACTCTCTTTCTCTCTCTCCCTCTCTCTAACATAGACGCGTATAACCTAATTCCATAATCAATTATACAGCAAATAGATTGTTTTAAACTCAATAAGGTGTTAGATGCGATCAATTGTATATAATGCAGAAATAATCGTAGATAAGTACCCACAATTATGGAAAAGATGCTCTATTCGTGATTATCTTTACCCGGATTATATTTTTCCGTATTTTTAACGCGTTTAACCTGATATTGCGTTTTCATAAATTACGCATTACTCTCCTAATTAATCGTTAATTTACTCCGTGTTAGTATAACAATATTGCCTCGTCAGCGTTTTCGTGGTTGGAAAAGCCGATGCAGAGAAAGATTATGAATGAAATACGTTACCCCGCAAACGAATTTAGATGGATGGACAGCCACTCTGAAAACCAAAATATTCTACAGATGAATTTTGGCATCCGATTTCTCGAGATTGAACAGACTGGTGGTTTCACTGCATCGATACTGCACGAAATTCTTATAAAATAATTGATTTATGTAATAAAAGAAGAAGAAGATAAAATACTTATCTTTGCATAATAAAAATTACTCTAAATGTGGAACAGTTAATAAATATTATTTTCGTACTAGGTATTTTTATATATTTTTTAAAGCAGTAATTTGCAACTTCTTAACTAAATAAAATATCTTTATTATATAAATTGACGTAAAAACACTATCTTTAAAATTACTTATATAATATTTTAATCATTAAGTATTTTATTATATCTTATTCTGAATATATGTTGTTCCAATGTACTCATTTTCCTTCTTCAACACCTCATCACGTACATACAAATATAACCTCTGTCAATGTTACAATGTTTGTTTACGTGAGAATCTTACCAAGTACAATAGTAGTTCAAATAAAACTGTGTAGTCAAACTGAAAACTCACCGAATCGAACTACACGTTTGAAAATTTATTTAACATCTTTCCTTCTCAGTATACATTGTGA
Organism: Kradibia gibbosae; assembly: GCA_018907135.1. Classification (NCBI taxonomy): domain Eukaryota; kingdom Metazoa; phylum Arthropoda; class Insecta; order Hymenoptera; family Agaonidae; genus Kradibia; species Kradibia gibbosae. The sequence goes on from JACCHX010000004.1 coordinate 6,677,519, forward strand.
TATATACTCCAGCTCAGCTTACAACTAGAATAAAATTTGTTTAGAAACCACTATATTGTCATTGGAATAAATATATAAATACATATTCCAAATAATGTATTTTATTATTCTTAATTATAACTATCTTTATATTAATTAGAAAAATCACATTTTTTAACGTAATTAATTTTTTTCACCAGTAAACTTTCAATATAATAAGTTCAACTTAATAAGCATTTAATACAAAAAAATCTGGTTTAAAGTATAGTTTATTTTACACTTTTAATAATTGTTAAGATATTAATAAAAATTAAGATTATAATCGAACATATGCTTTTATTAGTAGACGCCAATCGATTGTTTTATGTCGAAAATTATTTACATTCACCATCGGAATTATAGTGGATTATCAAAACAGTTTTATAAAGCTATTTAAATAATGTTTCAACGTTACAATACGTTAAAGTAATCACGAAAGCATAGGATATGAATAGAATTACATATTTTAGACATTTTTTTTACATGAATAATAGACATATTTCGGTTTTATAAAACAAAAAAAAACTTGATTATTAATACTTTAACTTTTTTCCTTCCTATCTACAGCGATAATGAAATAACTTATTATCATAGATAAAAAAGTGCCTATTACTAATATAAGTTCTTTTAAACCGAAACTAATCAAAAGCTTTTTAAGCAATGCGATTTACCTTAACTTCAATTTCTTGAATATTCGAAGAACGTGCTTTAAGTAATTAAGTAAAAAAAATAACAATTAAAAAAATATTAAATATTAGATTAAAATACGTATTAATATACACAGAAACTTCTAATTTCGTAACAAAAATTTCAATATTTTAAACAAAAATTCACAAAACAAATAAATACAAATAAAAAATTATGGTTAAAAAATAAAAATTTTAAACGCCTTTTGCTCTGGATATTAAATATATTTCAGAAATTATGAAAATTCAAAATCTTCAGGATCTTCTATAGAATGTACACATTTCACGATACACTACAACATTATGTAATTTACTTTAACATCAATTTGTAATGTTTGATATGTAAAGTAAAATGTTTGCAATTGTTTAAATATTCATTTAAATTTAATAATGAAATTGTACACAGCGTACAGTGTGTAAAATTAATGGCACCGAAATGATTGAAGACACTATAAATATTATATAAATTTATCTCAAATTACGAAATAATAATTTTCATTCAAGATTTAGAAATTTATGTATATATTTTTATTCTTAAGAGTAATAAAATTTCAATATAAATAAAAAATTATTTTATTCGAGTGTTCAATACTAAAAAAGGTGCAAATAACCAATTTTCGCAAAAAAATTAGATTATCGTTCCCTCAAAAGAACACTTTTTAATGTCTTTTTGCGGTTTCATTCATTTGCACAACAGCTGGCCGATAAATTTTATCAATGAAGCTTCTGAAATCAAATATTTTGATATTCGGGCAAGGTGAAATTTTGAGGATGTGCAAAAATAGCTCACAAATACAGTAGACGAAATGATAAATCCAGTTATCTACATTAATCGATGAACTGACGGGGCTCGCCTGAATTATTGAAAAGCTTCCAGTACTTAGGTACTTTAAACGTAGATGTGCCGAATATATAACTAAGCCAGATTGTAATAATAGATATTTTTTACGATAAATTTTCTAGCCAGCTATTTTCGTACATTCATTCATTCGACTCAAAGATTTGGGTTTACTTGAAAACCAATTCACCTGTCACAATTTCATTAGAATTTAATTGACAACATTTTCTTCATACATATTCCGTTATTGTCATTTAAAAAAATATTATGCTAACGAGAATTATCATTAAAAATATAAGACTTATTAAGTAATTTAATTCCAATTTTACTATCTGAAATATTTTTCTTCTCAATTAGTAAATACTATAATATAACTTTTTTTTAATGAATCACTATCATTTTAATTGAAATTCGACACGTGAAAAATAGTTAATACTTAATGCATCGATGAAATGTTAAATTAAATAAATTTTACAAGTATTTATGATCTACGTTTCATTATCATTTCGTCATCAATTGTACAAATTTTTAGGAAAATGAATTCTCTAGGTTTAGTTTGTTTGCTATATTAATAAATAAAACTTATTTTCATAGGCTTAAAATGAGGATCACTTGAGATCATAAAGATCAAATGATATGCAGTAAGTTCACATAATACATTCAAATCTGCTAAGTATCTTGACAAACTTTTCCATGTACCTAAACCTCTGGTGTTAATATGATCTCCTAACCTGTATTACTACCGTAAATTTATAAGAGATATAACTAATCTTCAAAATATCCTCCGTACTTGATGGACACCTGTAGTGAAGTTGATAGCCACCTAAAGAATTAATACGTGTACTAAGGAAAAGCAATATGCATTATTTGTAAATAAGCATCCATTATACTACATTAATAAAAAATTTAATGCGCTGTATCCCCGGTATTATATGTTATTTATGTTTATATTATTTGTGTATATATGCTATATTTGTATAATAAAAATATTAATTTTTATTATTATGTGAGATTTTTTTTTTTAATTTTTTAAATTAATTAATATTTCATAGTAATATCGGATTACTCAAAATCAATAAAAAATTTAAATTCTATGTAAAAATAACTTCCTACTCTAGAACTTTTTTTTTAATTTTATAAAACATATTTCACTAAATAGTTTGTTATTTGGTTGTGAATGCGGTGAAATACATTTTAATCAATGTTTGATAACGTATATTAAATAGTGTGTAATTTAAACAATGCAACGTGGATTCGAGAAAATAAAGATCGTCATTAGACAATTTTAAGGTGTAAATAATTTCTTCGGGCAGCTCGCATAATTACCGAACAGGTGTATGCAATGGCAGGTGAATGAAGCTCATACAAATAAAGACGTTTCTCTAGTGACGAACCGCATATCTCAAGTCTTGCATTATTCATAGATTTTTGAGTATTAGTGTTCGGGATGAAGATTTCTCAAGTAACTTCGTGCAACTATGCACAGAGAGATTTTACACGTGAGCGTACAAGGTTCATTTTAAGAAAATCGTCCCTATTCCGTTTAAGGACAGCTTTTCCAGGAAGCAATATAGCATTTTACAATATTACCTGGACCCATAAGCACCTTATGCTAGTGACAGACGAAAATGGATTAAAGACGACCGGCGCTTTGTCAAAGGTATGCCAAAACCTTGGTCATTGCATTTTTTCCAACGAACATACGACTTTCATTTTACTCGATTGCTACTTTTTTATATTTTAAAGCTTTTATGACTTTCGATTTCACAGCTTTGTAAATAAATAGATAATTTTTTTTATCCCGAAGGGTTCTGCTTTTTGTATTGTATCCGACAGTAAAACTATAATGAACATGCAAGTACTTTATTTTTTATTTTTAACCCGCTTTTTCACTTATATTCGAACATGTATGTGTAATTTAATATCCCGAAGATTAAATGGAAATTTTTTTAATTTGTGCAATATTTTTTAAGAAATACTTTAAATAAGGATTTTATGAATGATAGTTTTTTAACTACAACAATTGTAAAATTTAAAAAATAGAGAGTAGAAACACTAATTCTATATACAAACTTAAAGATGTCTAGTTTTTTATATATTTATTAATATATTAATATACTTGACGGTATTACATCGACGTGTACGTAATTAAAAAATTTAATATTGTTTTTAAATGAAATTTTAATAATCTAATTAAATTAGTCAAGATTTCGAATTTATAATATTTTTTACCTTTATCAAATTTCTTAAATTTCCATGTGCACTATAAAATTAATTCTATAGAAATAACATTAACAATCAAACATAAATTTCTCACTATTCTATTTCGACTAAATTTAATATATTTAAATTCAAATAAATTTAACATCGTTTGTGATATATGTTATAAAATTTATTTTTAAGCATCTGAAAATTAATTTAGATTTTTTCAAATATTTATCATTAAAACATTCGCGTAGGTTTAAGTGTGACTTTCAAAATATTAGCAGATTCAATTCATTAGAAAGAGGAAAATTTTGTAGTTTAAGTACCTTTTTGTCCACAATATATACAGAGTTTACTTATAAATTAAGTGTCATAAAAATTAAAAGATTAATAAATGATAAATAAGTTATAAAAAATTTAAATTATACTATCTTAGTTAAAAATTAATTTACAAATATTGTAGTTTTAGTTGAAAATTGTACGAATAATGGGGATAATGGATACTATAGAAAATTTTTCTCTTTGACAGAATTCACTGTTCTTGTACTGAATACCTTTCATATTCTATTATATTTATATTATTTTTATGTCAATTATATTAATATTAAATATTTAATATTTATATGAAATTTATATTATTTAAATAGTTATTATAATAATATTTAAATAATTTTTTCAATTTAATTAGATTTCACTTATATTAATTTCAATAAACCTCATAAAATTCTATAATTTATAAAAGTGAAATGTGCATATGATACGATTGCGCGCGCGTGTGTGTGTGTGCGAGCGAGTGAGTTTGTGTGAGTGTGCTTGTGCGTAAAACAATAAAATTATTAAAAATTTATATATGTAGAGTATATGAAGTACGTATAGAGAGTAATATTTACAAAATAATATTCATTCACAAAAGAGAACTGGTCCTTTCACGGAGTCTCGGCAATCTCAAGGTGGTAGACCCCTAGAATAGATGGTAACTGGTAACAGAGAACCTGTATTTCACCTCTTTCGCCCAGTGTACCTTCAGAGACTTTGCATGGTTAAAGCTAAGTGAACACTATATAAGTCAAATCAATATACATGCTTCGATAATATCGTGCTGCGAGTAACTACTCAAGTGACAACTTCAGCTTACTTAATATAACACCTTGCAACTTTCTCAAATTAAATTATATCTTAATAAAAGGATATATGTGTGCAATTAAATGCAAGAGAAGCTAGAATTGAGTTTATTAAAATTATATGAAAAGGACATTGTCAATAATATAACTAAAATAAGATTTAATTAAAAAGTTTTCTTGAGAAAACTTTCTTGATAATTTTACATAGAATTATGAAAGTTATTGTGTAACGTTTAAAGACAGGGAATAATGCGTCTTTACATAAAGTAAAATCGAATAATATTTGAAGGAATTATAGAACATTGTTTTCGATTTCACGAGATGATTTATAATAATTTCCCCCGCTCCTATGTAGTTCCGTAAAAATAAATCCTTTCTACTTTTGGAAATTAAGCGCGTCCGGTAACCGAAAAAAATCCCATAAACATTGAAGAAGTATAAAAAAGGAGAATAAAAGGTTAAGAAAGAAAGCGAGAAACTAAATCTCGGGACAGAAAATCCACGCAGCCTTATATTACTGATATTATAGGTGTGTACAATAATCATTTTACAATGACGCAGCGCAATGCAGGCCATGAGAGGGAAAGAGGGGAATCAGGTGGTGAGAGGGGAATAGATGGAGAGAGAGAGAGAGAGAGAGAGAGAGAAAGTGAGAGCAAAGTAAGAAGAAAACGAGGGACTGCTTCTCATAATGTACCTGTACACACCCGTTACACGTTCGTATTTCCAAAAAGAAGTGCTTTGCGATCCCTTCAGCCGTTCGCGCCGCGCTCCTTAAAGTCCAAATCCTGCCGAAGGGATTTATTTGAACGACTCGGCGCGCTTTATTTGTCTTCCTTTATTATATTCCCGGCAATTGCTTTCTTTTTCATCTCGCTCAGCAGTTTATACGAGAAGAGCCACTCCTCCCTTCACTCCCACCACCGCCGCCCTCACCCCACCCCGCCCCGTCCCGTCCTTCCGTAGTCCGGACTCCCGCCCTCCCCTCGCCGGTGGTACAGTGACATACCCCCGCGCGGCTCGCAGTCATCCACACGCCCTTGCGGTGCCGAGTGGCTTTGCCAATCCTCCACGAGTCTGTCCTCCCTCCCACCTACCCTCCCCCGCCTCTTTAACGACAAAACCATATTTTGCGTCTGCGTTACAGATATAAGCTGCACTTGCTGCGCCCGTGGGAGCTTGCGTACGAGGAAGGAGGACGGAGCGCGCTGCGCGAGGAAGTGAGGAAGAAAGGAAGAGAGGAAGAATGAGAACGGAAAGGGGGAGAGTGAGAGTGAGAGTGAGAGAGAGCCTCGACTTTGGACCTTCAAAGAAGAAGCGTTGTGTAGCTCAACTTGGCAAACGCACTCTTCCCGGAATCTCTTCTACACGGGTGCATCGTTATCCTTGTCTCTTTTTCATCTCCTGTATTGCACTCGGCCCCTATTGGTGTGCGTGCGTGGCTACGTGTGCAAACGCCAGTTAAGCAACCTTCTCTGAAATCGGCTTCGGCAACTCTCTCGCCACTTCCCATGCTCTCACATCATCCTATCCTTCTCCTTCTCTCGTCACTTTATGTCTCATAATTATTACCCCTCAGTGCCCTACGCCCCTCCCTGCTGCCGTTCGACCGAGCCTCTCTCGCTTTCAGTGAACGAAAACCTTTCTTTTTTCCTATTGTTTCTCTGCATACGATGACCTTGAAAGTGTGCTACTCTTTTGTTTTTATTTCTCGACTTCCTTCTCTTCTTCTTCGTCCTTCCTCCTCCACGCATGTGATCTTTTTACTCCTGGGTGTGGGTGAGCGACACCTGTAGAGGAAGTAAAGTTTGCCCACTCGGCCGCTCTCACTCCCACTCCATGCCTACCAAATCTGCCTCCTAGTTAAAATATCCAGTCTCTACATTATGCTAATTCACTATTTACACTGCAAAAAAAAAATACATATATATATATATATAAATACATATATATGAGTGGGTGTGTGGGAGTGTAGAGAGCGGGTGAGAAGGGGCGAGAGGGGGGGGGAGAGACATTTTTGTCGTCCTCTCTCATTGCACCTACGTCTACAAAACTGCAAAATCAGAAAAGAAATAGTGAGTCAGAAAAGAGTGAGAGAGAGAGAGAAGGGGAGAGACAAGATAAATACATAATACGCACTCGAAAGCAAAGGAGTTTACGCGTTCCTCGAAGAACTCGGGCGATCTTACGAGCAAAGCCATAAAGGACTGCATACCTACCTCCATTATGTATATGGCTATATATATATATATATATATATAGCTACATACATATACGTATATAAGTTTGAGACGCAAAATGTAATTGTCGAATTGCAAGATAATACTGAACAGAGAAAACGTATAAAGATGATGGAAAAGGATGGAGACAAGGCCGAAACAAAAAAGCTAACTTTATGACTTAAGAGGTACTCCTGAAAAAAATTCACCTTTCTAACCGATTTTTCTAATTAAATGTATGTGAAGTATTAGATGTAATTTTTTATATTCAAAAATTAGTTGCAAGTTTAAGCTTCTTATAAAAGTTCTGGATATAATTTCAATTTCGTAATACATATTCATAGTTGTTAAAAAGTGTAAAAAATCATATTAAAAATAACAAAGTTCGGAAGTTTGATGTGATATGCATAAATAATTAATAATATAAAACAATTATTTATTTTAATACAGTATGAATATTATATAACAGGAACTACAAACTTTTTTATGTCTTAGCTTACTTATATTATATTACCATTTTTTTCTTTGTTTTTACACACAATCATTAGTAACAATCAACATTAATAGAATTGAAAATAGAAGCATCTGAATGTTTAATGAATTATTAAAGTTCTCGTTAAAAAAATACTTTTTTTTATTATGCTTTATAAGAACTTATAACGACACATTGTAAGTCAGTTTTATTTACAAAAAATATTAATTATAATAATATTTTCTATATTTCTTTTATATGATTAAGTAATATCATTGCCGCATAAAATATTCTAAATTTCGTGTATTAATTAATAAGCAATATTTTCAATCAATAAATGTTATTAAAATTAATGATATGTGATAAGAGGTACAATTATAGAACAATTTCTCAATAAATTGAAAATAATAATTAAATTTATATTTAGTGCCAATATAAAAATGTAGGATAATGATTGGTTATGTTTAAAATGAAATGTTAAATGAGATAATAAGAAAATAATAAACTGAAACAAAGGAACACAAAGAAAGGAAGCGGATGGAACAAGCGACACTTGGCGGGCGATTAGTAATGAGTACGAGCAAGAGTAGAAGAATGTGTTTGAACTTTTCTTGTATTTTCTAATTGCTTGTTTGTCGCACGACACGGAAGGATTCTAGAGCCTCGACAATATACCCACGATGAAGAAGTAGACATTTTCGATGAAAGACACCGACAATTGTGATCTCTTACCACGAAAATCGAAACAGCTGTACTGACCTTAAGTGGCTATTGTATTACAGTGTACTTTGCGAAAAAGTGGTAGTCGGTTTTATCTTTAAAGTTCTTACACATTTACCGTATTGAATAGCATTGTGCATACAATGTTACTTACTAGTTCTTAATAGTGCATAATAATAGTATATAAAGGCATAATTATAATACATATGAACATTGAGTTATCGTCATTTTTACGATATACGCCTATATATTAAGTTTGGATAAACTTATATTATTGACATACATGAGACTTGCAGTCAGTTTTAGTCAGTGGAACTTTTGGTTAATTTTTACCTATAGGAATAAAAATCTGTATAGTTGTCAAAAGGATCTTTGCAATTTACTGAATACTTATTTGGTTAAGGTGAAAAATAAAAAAAAAATAAATAAATAAAAGAAATATGGTTATCCAATAGATATTTTAAGCATCTGTTCTCATTTAACGGCCGTGCAAAGAGGAAGGATTCATTGCAGTTAAGCCAAGTTATTGTGCGAAATAAAATGTCCAATACTGTGGGTGTAACGAAGCATTGATTCGCCAAATTTACTCGCAGTGGGCAGCGCAGTATTTAAAGCACAATGGGAATACGGAGTTACTTTGATCGTGCGAGAAATATAAGCCAGCGCCGGATAATCTAAGAAAAGCTAAGGCCGAGTGGTTGCGGATATATGTTGAGCATTTGTCGGCGGCGGAAGAGGAACAAAGTACCGGATCGCCTCCGCTCTCAGCGGAGATGAGCACAGCGACGGATGTTCGCATTTTTCAGCCAAACAAACAATGTAAAAGGTGCCGGGCCACCGTAGCCCAAGCACTATTTAATAATACCCGGCGAGTTAAGGCACGCAAATGCGCACAACCGGACGTGATTACAGGTGCAGGGGCGTCGGCGAACGCATCAGGAGGGAAAGCTCGAAAAAGGAGGCATACATCCGCGTAAGGGAGGGAGGCGAGCGGAAAAAAGAAGCGCAGACGTCTTGGAAGAAAGGACCTCCCGCCCGGGAAGCTTGACGGGTTTAGTGCGGTGTGTCCCTGCGAGGCGGCGAACAAATCCGACAATGAGCTCACGTGGCACCTTGTCCCTCGCTCGGAGGATTATAAAATTAGTGCCCTAATGCAGGAAACATGGGGCCTGCGCGTAAGGGCTCCCATACTGCAAGGGACGCTTCCACGCAGGAGGGACAATGTCGTGCCAGGTATATGGGAGCGCGTTGTCAGGGCCCACGAAAAGGTCGAGTACTCGCCCCTGGGGGGTAACGGACCCAGAGGCACACACGGGCCCACCTTACACCTGATCCCCTCGCGGGCCCGGGCTCTGCGCTGTACGTGGGGGGGCATTTAATGCCCGTTCCCCATTGTCGGCACGCATCCTGGCCTACCTAGGGCCCCACGCGGGACATGCGTGAAAACCTATTCGACGCTCCTGTCGAGAGCGTGCACTTGAATAAATTGCCCCTCGACTTGACTCTCGATTCTTTACCTCCCGCCTCGGGCCCGATAGCCCTGGATTCAAGCCCCTGCTACTCCCGTGTGGCTATTCTGCGAGGAACACTGGAACTAGATCAACCACTCCAATCTTGAGCTGCCTCTCTTTTGTGAATTATTTTCCTTTGCGAGATCACAAATGAAATGTCGCCCTTTGACTTGTCATTATCATAATTTTCTCCTTTCTTTTCCAAGAGGTCACTTTTAATATACGAGCCCATGCGGAAATTTATATATTATTAATCAGTATATATATATATATACACACACATTTACATTCAATTTTATCGCGAGAGAACGCTAAAACTTCACGATTCATCCGCTTAACATAACTTATTTTTATTACCAATATTATTCCGCTACGTAAAACATGATTGATGTTTATAAACAAATTCCATAAGAAATAACTCCCTTTGAAATTTTCGGAGACTCCGCACAAACACTAATCCTCTATCATTGTTTATGAATCATCAAAAATATAATACTCTTAATGTCATCTCGTTCATTTTACCCCGTTAAATGTAAATTATTATATTATTAGTGCAAAAGGTGTTAAGGATTCAAGATCAAAATTCCTATAAATGCTATTTAGATGCATACAACGATTAAATGGTAATTTATTCATAAGATAAGATTTTTATCAATTACAGTTACGAATAAATAAAAATATATTTATCAATTAACAAATTACTTTTTACAAAATACATTTGTAATAATCAGCTAAAAACAACATAGCATTTTAATAAAATAAAATCTTATGTTATATACATACGTGGCATTGATTTTAATAACCGTCAATAAAAAAGGAACTACATAAGTTAATTATTGCATTTTCTATGAATGACAAAATTATAATAATTTGAAATATGTACTATTATGTAAATTATAGAAATTATTTATAAATAAAATAAATGAAAATTACCTTGCGAAAAATTTAGTTTTAAAATTTACATAAAAATATCATTTTTGTAAAATTTAATACAAATTGGAAAACAAATTTATCTTCTCAAACATTTGATCATTTTAAGCTACAACAATTTTAATACGTTTATTCTAACAAAATCAATTGTTAATATATGACTCTAAATAAAATTCTTATGAGTAGATATGTTAGAGTAGTGAAGTGGTTGAGTAGCGAACATGAGTAATAAGCATTTTTAAAAACAAAATTTTAGAAAATCAAATGATCGATATATTTCGAAATAGCATAACATTATAAATCCTAAAACTTTTATTATTTATTTAGCTTTAATATACGCATCATGATAAAAAATATATTACGTTATGAATATTTATATATTTAACAATGTATTGATTTTTAAGTGATTACGGCAGACGGATAATTTATAAAATATACATATGAGGATATAAAGTCTGCTAACAGTTGTAGATTCATAAAATATGCAAGTCATGCGTGTTGTTCTATAATTTTATTTGGGAAATGAAAATCTTTTCTACGTCTATAAATTATGCACATTGTGAGTATTACATCTACTATTAAAAATTTCAAATTATTTTTATCGAAGAGAGATATGATCTAATTTAAAATCACTTACAATCTGTAATAAATTAAAGCTTGTATATTAAGCAATAATTAACATGTATAGTAATTTAATATGTTTCAAACATCATTAAATTAATATTAATTAAAATGCAGAGATTCAACATCGATGATTTGCTTAATTTTTTAAGGAAAATTGACATTGTTTAACCAAAAACAATCTACGCTTATCGTTTATTTATTAAAATAAACTAAGAGCAGTGAATACACACAATTTGAAATCGAAGTAGTTTTTCGCTCAAATGCCGCTAAAAGATAAGCATCCAGTGAAGTACCGTTACGGTTTTCAAAATATTAGTAATGCAAAAGCCGGGAGTCATTAGAGGACACGAGGGGAGCATTAATCACCTACTCGAGTAAAATAGGCCGAGGTCGAGGTCTCGGAGTCACGAATCATCGCGAGGCTCACGCGTAGGCGCGTCCGAGAGTCGAATTTTGGCGTGGCATCCGCTCGCAAAGTGCACTCCAGTAGTGGCCACAAGGACGTGGGAGAGCAGCGAGGGGGAGGACAAGGAGCAGGACAAGGAGAACGAGAGCCGAAGAGATTACTCTCGTAAGTGGAAGCGCATGTAGTAGCGACGCGATCTCCGGCTAAGTAAAGGTCGGCGAGCCTCTCCGTGCCGGACGCGGTGCGGTGACGGGATGGGGCGGTCGCGGGGGCGGGAGCGGGGCAGGCGGCTGCGGCGGGGCGAGGAGGACGAGGCGCACACGCAAAATCTTACCTGTGTCCCTCGGCCGGCCGCAATACACCTCGACAGCCTCGGCCTAGTCGCTCGGCTCCCGGCAAAAAAAGCCGGCGGCCGAGGCCATGCGAGCCTAGCACACCTTATACCTGCGGATAATTTATGAAAGCCACTCGTCAAGCGCATTGCGATGTAGCTCGACGCGCGACCTCCTGAACTTTAACGAGGAGCTACACACGGACGACTCGACGTCAACGTCGCCTTGGACTTCCGCGATATTTAAGATCGGTCGGATGTAATAATAGCTGCAGCATGTGGAAGATCCAGGAGCTCGATTTCGGGCCGTCAACTAAGGCACCCTCGCGATTATCGATCTGCCTAATGTTCGTGTATTTCGAGCCTCCGGACGTTGTCCATTCACTTTGAGGCGCTTGGGAAATTCGAGTGCGGACGTTTTCGCATTATGCTTGCTCCCGTTAATTAGATCAGCTTGTGTTACTACTTTGTTGTCTACAATGCGAGTGATCAAAGTTAACAAAAAGTCATGCTGCTTAGCCTTAGATAACTGGGAGTTTAGTATTCGAATTCTTCCCGGGTTAAAGAAACTTCGAGAACATTTTAAGCTGTTTACGATACTCCTGTTCACTTTCTTGTTTAAAAACATGATGCTATCCCAGGGGGAGATAGAAGTTTTTATTGTAATTAGGAGAGGAGAGTTTCGAAGAATATACATTGTACACTTTTTTTATCGAACTATTATATCCGCTCGTATAAATATTTCCCAGCAAAATACAAATTTTATTTTTTAATTTACTAAACGACTTCTTGATTTTCTTTTCGCTTGATCTTTATTCCGTTTATATTTAATTAATAGATTTCGTTACGAATCTCGCTGGGACGTCGATTTTTCTACTTAATATGCATTTTACATTTATGTTTGTCTTCCATTCTCATATGAAATTTTTAGCGCCATTTATATATTAAACAATTTATATGCTAATGGATGATGACTTAAGAAATTAACATCTAGAACGACATGTAAGGCTGCAATTATGCTTTTAAATTGAGAAAAATATAATTCACTTTTTTCATCATCTTAATTCGACTTTAAAATTCTGGTGGAATATAACTTTTTTAAATGAAAGTACATATGGTTATTGAGATATTATTTTTTATAAAAAAAAACAAACTAATTATGGTGTACATTACGCCAAAGCGCATAAAATAAAAATAGAAGATCACTAAAAAATTTGAAGTTTGAAATTAGCAGAAAAACGAAAAAAAATTTATATAAAAAATGTAATAAAGAAGTTTATAATGATTAATGGTATATGTGCTATTATATCTTGTGTAAATATTTGTTCTTTCAAACAGAGATTGATATTTTATTAGATCATCATAACATTAAAAAAAATAATAAATACTCACGATCAAGACGTTTGCAATTAACAATGTTCGTCATATTTGAACATTTGTCATTGATATGGTCCAAAGTCCAAACACAAAATTTGCCTGATGGATATGTGTATGTAGATCTATAAAAACACATATATATATACATTTCTTTATTTTTTTATTTATATATATATTTGTTTTGTTCTGCTAATTATACATTGTGTATGCTAGTCTAATGAAGGAAATCTGCATCGAGTGCAGTTGCTAAAGAAATTGTCGAGTAGCTCTCATTGAATGCAACAGAATGAGAAGTGCATGCAAGTGCAGGAGCATAAAAAGCAATGCATAAATCCCGGTGATCATGGGTTGTTTTCGCTCTTAACAGCTCATTACGGCTTCGCAGCCCAGATATCAGCCCTGGCAAAGAGAAAAACAGAAGTGACAAAAAAAGAAGGAAATGCTGGGCGATGGGAGACGGAGCTGGCGGGAGGGCCGAGGATCTCGTCCCCGTCGTCACCGGCCTCCCTCCCCATCATGCCAATGATATGCCCACGAGGCGGAAGTCTCGCGCGTACGCGACACGTGTGCCCGCGATTTACGACAAGATGCAGAATTTATAGGTCGGTGGCTTGACTCCGAGCAGCGCCCAGGGACTCGAGAGCGCGAGTCTTTTATCGGCTCGAATCTCGGCGCATCCTACATCGTCCAGAGGCAATTTCCTCTCGTGGCATCCCCTTCCTCGGTGCGCGTATCACGTTGTCGTTATACCATGCGAGCTACACACTTTTATGAGTCCCGCTCGCGATAGCGCCCCTCGTCACTATCTAACCATCTCTTTCTCTCACTGACTCCTCGCTTACTTTGCCTTCACTCCTCTCTGCGTTCTTGCCTGCTCCTTTTTCACCCCTATCCGCCTCCTACCGTCACCACCTACTCATCTAGTTTCATCCTCGGCCCCCTTCGCAGTCGCGCTTTCACACTCTCTCCCACCCCCCCCCTCTCTCTCTCTCTCTCTCTATCATTCTCTTTCTTTCTAGCTTGCTCGCACTCACGCAACGTCATCCACTGGGCGCTAATCTCTCGCAGATCTTCCACAAAATCTCATTAGAAATTCATAACCGTCGTCGACTTGCATCTTGCAACTCTCGCTCTCTCTCTCTCTCTCTCTCTCTCTCTCTCACTCTCTTGCACTCACTCACTCACTCATCGCTTAGAAAGACGCAAGAACGGCTTCTCGCCCGTAGGGTTTAAGAAAATGAGAGAAAGAAAAAGGAGATTGGCAGAGAGCACGAACAAAAAAAGGAAGCGCTATGATACGAAAGAAATAAGCAGGTAAAGCACATTAAAAATTAATTACTGTGCTGATGGAAGCTAGAAGTACCTAGACAACCCTATATACGTTTATCAGGGGAGAATTGACGTACAGATATACACGTACACGTGCTTTGCAAAGATTTGTGATTGCCCTTATCCATCCTTCCCGCGCCCCCTCCTGATCTCTCCTACTCCCGTACAGCCTGCCACTCTACCTCTGGCGCCCCTCGCGCTCGTCTCTTCGTGTCTTTTTCTTTGTCTTGCCCGCATTTACGTCCATCTTGTGAGAGCGAAAAAGTAATTCGAACCTACGGACGGGAAAATCAATGGCCATGAGCGTCTCGGGCAACCTTAGGGTGATTCAATTATGTTGTTCTTAATCTTAGGTTATATTGCAGTTCAGCATTGAGTCTTAAGATTTATGAGCTTTTTTACCTGTTTGTCATAAATACAGCCTAAAACAGTGTAAACATCCTGCTTATTGATTTGAGAAACGAATTTCCCATCAAATCGTTCGTTACTTAATCATGTTCGATGCACGACAAAAAGATCTCGTCAAAATATTCTGCTGCCTTCTAAAATAGTTTACATTTCAATCGTATGCAGTGATACATTTTTTAATAAAAAATCATTAGCACTTTTACATTAGGAAGGTCAGTTACCTAAATTATCTTTTTTAGATTTTTTTCTTTCTTCTTCTAAACATAAATCATCAGATTCAAATTTTTTACCACACAAATTATTTTCTTAAGGTGCATAGCATATATTTATATTCATACATAGTGCAGTAGTTTTACAAGTGACAATTGATGGATTCTCGTCCTACTTCTTGCTATAAATTTATAATCATTTTTTTTTAAATTACTTATTCTATTTATAACCAAGCTATTATTTATACAAGCTTCTTCGATAGAATGTTTAATGTTCTTTTGTAACTGCTCTTATATTATTCACAAGCCTTCATGCACATTTAACGTTTCTCGTTATAAAAATAAAGAATTTGCAATAATATTGTAGTAAACTTTCTTGTGAAATTTGTGTTAAAAATTTACCAATGCATCGATCACGATCTTATAATTCTATCAACATAATATAACAAGTATTTAGTAATAAGTCAACATATCCTCAATCTTACCTAATAGTACTAATTTTCTTCAATATTTAATCAGAAAGTGTGAGCATAAAAATAAGTTTGATGTAGATATTCTATCCTTAAACTGCATTTCACTGCTCATTCCTATAGATTTTAACCTGTCCGTAAGTATTACCGCTTTTGACTTCTTTCTCATTCAAGTTAACTGCAGCCCTTTCATTTAATATCAGTTCGTTAGAAATGAAAATAACGTTAATACTTACATCCTTACTCGAAGGAACCGAGATAAATAGATAAGCAGATTGAAGCCTCGATATCTGATTTGCAGGATGTTTTCTATTTAACGAATACAAGACATTTTCTTCGACTTCTGACTCAATCCTCGTCTATCTTGGCCTCATGTTTCGTTACGTTAACATCAACTTTTGTACATTTTACTCGTAGTATTTTACCCTTAATCATTGTCATCTATACCGTCGGACTCACCAGAAAAAAATTTTTCTTAACTCTGTCATTTTCGTTATTTATGATCTGATTAAGTATAGTTTCAGTAAATACCCTTGTACGCAAAATTATGTATGTACATCTTATTACCGTCATTTTTACTTATAATTGATGTATTAAAATCATTTTATCAATTTCATTGCAACAAACTTAACAAACATTACACTTGCAATTCATATAATTGATAAAAGAATTATTTAAAAACTGTTGAACAATGCAGCCGCTAATATGTATCGTCAAAAACGAAATTATATTTATTAAGCTAATAGGGAGTCAACAATTTAATTTAATTACTAAGATTTGTCAAAATTGCGGTGCTAATACGTTTATGATAATTTACAATGATGATTGAACGTTCTTACAGGCAATTTTATAAAATAATTTAAATTTCATACGAATCTTTTTGGAATTAATAATGAATACTGCTATAAACAATTACTTTATTAATCTTTATCTATTATTAATATTAATCTTTATTTAATCTTCTATTCGGAATGAAAAAAAATTTCAAAATTTTTTTTTATGCTACAATTATACTAATGACCAATACAGCAATATTAGTTTGTTTAATTTTGAAAGTAAAAATGAACATTATTATCCTTAAATATTTAAAAACTATAATTTGTTTACATTTATGTGGTTAGCAGAATTGTATAAAAAAAAACACATTTTATTTTATCTTAAAATCATACTCCGAACGCTTTTTGTCAACTTATAGATATATTTGCTACGTAAGCGAGCAAACTTTAAACTATTCTCCATCATGTCCGTTTTCCTCCTGCAGCAATATTTTCTTCCATCGCTCCTTACCATCTTACTTCCTCACTTTTTCCCCATAGTAATTGTATTTCTTTCTCCATCGCTCTCTCCTTGGCCACATAAACGAGGTCATATCCGTGTCTATCTTCGTCGTCGTCTACGTCGGTCGTTTCGCGTCCGTCACGTCCTTCGAATATACGCGCGCGAGATGCAGGACTTACCGGGACTCTCGGAGTAATTAACTGCTTAACGAAGTAAACACGATGCCACCTTATCCATGCATAGCCCCTCTATTAACAAAGTCGTTCTTCTCTTACTCTCGTCTCCGACTTTCTTCCGAACTTCTCTTCTGCACGACTCATCACACTTTTAGCTTCTTGTAACTTCTCGTTCTTATATCACCTTTTACTTATCCTTTTTTGACATTCGTTTACTTCTATTTTTCATTCCCTCTTCCTCATTCTTCCGTTTTTTCTCTTTACCTTCCTGTCTATCTGTTTTACTATTTCTTCCGGCATCATTGAATCTATGTTTGATTATATTCTCCAATTTGAGACGATTTTATCTCGAAATAGCTTATACTATACAAAGAACAAAATGATATTTTATGTTCATCTTTAAAATAAATTTGTCGATTTCTGTTCGAATTTTAAATTTGGTCACGTAAGTAATCCTGAGATATAAAAATTGTAAAGCGATAAGCTTTTAATGTGGGATATTCCTTTGATTTTTCCGGTCATCTTATTTGCCTAGCAATAGGATACTGCGATTTTTAAAATTAATTTGCAATAAATTTAACAGGAGTTATAGTATGTTCTACAAATTTCTAAACAATCAGTAGTCTTTATTATAAAAAGAATATTTTTAGACTATATTATAATAAAATCAATTGTAGAATGTTTTTACAAAAAGAATAACTTAAAACTGTGTTATTCTATTATAACTATGTTACAACTATTATACGTAAATATTAATATAATAATACAGAAGATACAAAATTAGAAATCAAAGTGTACCATAAAATAGTTTAAATAATAAACAGGTATTAAATTTTACATTTAAATATACAATTATCTTAATTATAGTAAATCATTAGTAACTAATTGTATGGGATTTTCTAACTATTTAAACAAGTAAAACGTCTTTTATGCTTAAATAAATACCACATTAAATCGTTACATATAAGATGTATATAGTTATTGATGCAGTACCGCAACAATAATGAAAGCTTGTTTCCAGCGGATTTCAGTAGCTAATAATTGGCGACTAAAGTGAGAGATTTTCCCATATTTCAAGGGTACTCGGGAGAGTATACTTGAAGCGCAAACATAATCTGTTTAGGAAAAAAGTTTCTCCTTTGTCCTGTGGGAGCATTTCCCCAAGAAATCGACAAAAATCTTCCTTTCATAATGGTAACAATGTGCATAGAGTAAGCCTTTGCATTCATTCCTTAGCTTTAAACCGACATGGTAATTCAACCGGACTCCGCACATTTCAAAAAAGACAATGTGGATTGGTTGATCACATAGTGGGGTCGTAACCCTAATTAAACCGATTGCCAATGCGAGGAATGGAAATTGATCAATTCCGTATAATTGGGAAACAGAGGAGATAAGCGAAGGTCTCTACACACTCGTGCTGTTATGCATCAACGTACGCGAGCAAAGGCAACCGAAAGAGAAAGAAGGATATATTCACGTCTATAAACACACATATGTGTGTGTGTGTATTAATATATATATATATAATGTATGCGTGTGTGTGTGTGTATGTGTGTGTGAATGCAGAGAGAGAGAAAGAGAGATGGAGAGACAATAAAATTACTGAGCGGAGAAACGAGACTCGCCCCGTGATCTAATGGATTTAGCGCGCGCAGACACGATCCGACCAACGTGAATTTTGCTTATTCGATTTCGTGCTGGTCTTAAAAGCCAAAGGCCGATGGATCATTCGCAGGAGACGCAAACGACGGGGGTGAAGGATCCAGGAAGACGCGGACAATGCACACTTTATTAAACGATTGTTCGACTCCCCTCGAGGCCGTCGGTCAAATTTTTGTCCGACTATTACGGAAGTCAGAAGTCGCCGTATTCACTCTCGATTTCGCTGGCTCGTCAACTTCGAATCGCTATCGCGAAATTCCGCAAATCAC
The DNA here is from genome assembly GCA_018907135.1 of Kradibia gibbosae. Lineage (NCBI taxonomy): Eukaryota > Metazoa > Arthropoda > Insecta > Hymenoptera > Agaonidae > Kradibia > Kradibia gibbosae. The sequence continues at coordinate 6,696,781 of JACCHX010000004.1, forward strand.
TCGCTTAGCCTTCGTGAAGCCTTCCTCGCAAATTCAGCTTCCGAACAATTCATCATTCTCCAGAATATTTCACTTTATTAGTCACTCAAATAAGGATTTATTAACTCGAGGCGTCCCCGTACTTTAATAATATTTTATCGCGATATTTAAAGTTATTCTTCATTTCAGGATACATCCCAAAACTCTGCTCCTCCTTATAACTGTAATTGCAGCTGAGCGCATTAAGATCGGCCTATTTTTCAATTACGCGATAATATGAACCGTGAATCACGCGCATCAAAGATTCATGGCCTTTTCACATTAAAAGGAGTTGAATTAAAATTGAGCCGAGAGAATTGTTGGGATATAAAACTGTTTTTCTGTATTGTAATATAAAGTACTGTAATGTCATAAAAGCCGGTAAAAAATAAGTACAGTTAGTTTGAGTAGTAAAGTGCAAATAGCCAATAACCAACAAACTGATATTAATAAATCATCGTCCATATTGTCTCTGTCCATATTTCTCACGTTCAAGGGCGTAAAAAAACTCGTTATCATCGATTTGTAATATTTGAAATTTTCCCCGATTAAGATATCTCGTTTAATTTTGCTTAATAGGATCCGCTAATCTACACGAAATGGGATCATCTCAATTTTCAATGGTCCAAAAGTATGCTTTTAATTTCAGACATAACTAAGATCTTCCTTCTTTCTTGTTTATTTTATTTCGTATTAATTGAACAAGAATATACTTTTCAGGCAAAATAAACATTTATCTGTACACTTTTGAGTAAATTTCTTTTCTTACTTTCGTACTTTGTACAGCAAATAGATATATCTTAATTGCGAATACGTGTGCTGAAAAGTATAGTTTCATAAAAGGAAAGGGGAAAAAAGTAGAAGAAGGAAATTTACATCAACTACAAATATTTACTTTCGTAAGAAAGAGATTTATTTTTTTTAAGAGCTCCTTCATGCTCATGGTAAATATAAGTAACGCTTCCAGAACTCTTCTATAAAATAATGAAGAGGGCATATAACTGGTCACTAAGATTTGGTTGTTCCAGCAATAGACACGCAAGGCGTGCGTATACTTTAATTGTCCTAGGAGAGAATCGTATTTAAAAAATTGGGGTGATATTCGTGGGACTCTAGAAGGGAGACCTGGAAACTGCGGCGGATATCATAACTCCCCTCGATTCAAACGAGATTTCGACTCATTTAAGCTTCTCGTTTCTCACCAAAATTCACGTCGAGATTCGGTGCGAGGGAGCGAATAACCGATAGGGGGTGACTCGGAGCAACGAGGCCGAGTTCCGATGATCTACGCCGGGAGCCAGTCGCTGACCTCTAACCCCGAAAGGTAGCCCAACCACGGGGCCCCGAGGATACGAAATTATCGAGCCCGGGGCTCGCAAGCGAGTAGAGGCGCTCGTACGTTGAAGGTTCGGGACCGCCGCGGCGTCGGCCGAGTTGTACGAGGAAGACCTGCAGGCTCGGAGGCGGGTAGGGACCAGGTGAATCAGCAAGGATCGTGAGCCTCTCCTTTCCTCCCGCACCGTGCAGTCATCTCTCGCGATCACGAGGCGGCGGTTCACGGCTCACGTGCCGGGAAGATGTGATCTCTAACTGTGATGTAAGAGCCAGACGATTGTTTTACGCGCCTCCAGGAGATGCGGCGGAAGGGGATATCGGCGAGACTCATCGGACAAGGGCGGGGAGACGTATTGTGCCGCAATGCCTGCCACGGTCCGTGGCGATATCTCTTGCCATCAAATCGTTTGGGGTTAATGGAATCAACCCTTTTTCCTTTCGAGTCACTACCCCTTCGCTTAGGCTTCGCGCCGAGACGACGACAAGTGACCTATTGTACATCGGGGCAAAGCTTTTCTTTGACCTATCCCCGATTTTATATCTAAATCCCGACCAAGTACCTTTACCAACGAACTCCTGAGCGGGTAAGCTTGTCCATGTGTTTTGGGATCGCAGGGCTTTAGTTCATTGAGCCGCATCCTTCGAGACCACCTCGATCACATGTGAAACTAATCTTCTGACAATCACTTCCGTCTTTCTTCGAAAAATAATAATAATGATGCTTTTTTAAAAAGTCCATTCTTATATAACAAATGGACTCTACGTTTACGAAATATCCATTTTGTATTAACAATTTAACGTTTTTTTTTTAATGTTAATACAAGTACTAGAAAGAAACAATTTATAGGAAATTTTAACTCAAGTACATCATTAAGTGAAAATTTTTCATCGGTAAAAATGTTATACGATAAGATAAAGCTTTATTAGCCGCAGTCAATTATTATATTTTATTGATCAGTCTTTTATACTAAGTTAGTCATAGGTTATTCTAATTATTCATAATATTATCGAAAATGCTATTCAGTAGAAAAGATAGACAGTGTAGTCCCATTATTTTCAACCATAACCAGTTCTTACTTCTTATTAGGAACTGAAAATAATCGATTCTATATAGTAAGTCAATACTCTCGTTTATCACATTTGAAAGAGAGACAGAAAGAAAGACGCTATCTATTAAGGATAGTGAATCTAGCAAAATTGGTAATAAACGAATTATCGCCAATTAATTTATAAAGGTCGAGAATCTTGTATTAAGATAAATAAAATAAATATACAGAATATCGGGGCTGATGTAGGAAGTTTAGAGTTCGTGCAAGCCCATTACACTAAACGTTAAATCTGTATAGACAAAGTTTCATGGCGTGTGCATACGCCGATATCCTGGGGCTTCGGGCCGAGTATCAAATCACCTCTCTATCGCTCTATCTCTTTATGACCGCTTAGACCCCCCCACCCCACCCCTCCCAACCGCCTCACCACCCCGTCGAGTACTATCTTTTTCTCGCCCTGAATTCACTAGTATATGGGCCGATACGAACTTGTAAGCCAGAGCCGAGGTGACCGTAAACAGAAGGATATCCCGAAGCGATGTGTTGGACGGCGGAGGGGGGCGGGGCGGGGGTGGAGTGCGGTATTGAGGGGAGTGGGGGAGCGGGTCAGAGCGAAACAGATAGAGTCGACGAGAATTCGCGAGGGAGGCCGTGCAAGTGAGTGAGTCGGTCGTGTATCTCTCCCACAATTAGCCGAGATCCATTTTATCCTATCCTTCGCCCCTTACCTGCCCTCCCCCACCCCATCCCCCCCGCGACAATACCACCGCTGCACTCAGCGCGTTGTTCTACCGCTGGAGAATTTATCGTTCGGGGCAACTTTATAGATCAGCCGAATGCAGAAGACCTGGAGCTCGGTTGCATCGCTGCCGTCCCGAGACACGGAGCGAGATGGAAAGGGAGAGAGAGAGCGAGAGAGAGAGCGAGAGAGAGAGAGAGAGAGAGAGGGAGGGAGATGATGGAACTCAGGCCACGGTCCACGGGCGCATCCTTCTCGCGAGTTTGTTTACGGCCGAGCTGGAAGATCGTTTCGCGAAGATTGAGACGCTATTCACCACCGTCGTGCGGATAGACGATATCTGCCCGGCCTGTCGAGATACGATTTCGTGCGGAGCGGCCTCCGATCCCCCTCACCCGCTGCCTCATTCTCTGCCCACTGGCCGTTTCCTTCGGCTCGGCCACGGAACCCACGCGAGGGTGTAATTCGTCGCGGCGGGAGTCCGGCTGTCATCCGGACCCCGTGCGGCCTGGACACGGCGATTAAGCGCCGGCCTCCCCGAGCTCCCCGCCCGGCAACCCATACGCGAGAGCCCCAAAAGGGTTCATCGTGCTCTTACCTACTAGCCAGTGCGCGAGCTAATTTTACGTAAGCCCCCCCCCCCAACCCCGTTCGGTCCGTTCGATTGCCAGGGCGACTTCGTCGTGCTAATGTTACGGACACGGATTCGCTTCGACTGCACACTATCCGATGGTTCACCCCTGGTCGTTAATAATGGACACCTCGCCTTCGTAATTATTTGCTCGAACTTAATTCGTAAGTATTCAGCGTGTCGCCCTTCTGAGCGCTATGTCTTCATTGAATTTGAAATACCGTCTACGCAGACATTGCTATGGAACGTATTAATTTCAATCCATCTAACGATTCTTTTGTAGCTCATTCAAGTCTTTTGTAATCCATTCAAATTATATGTGCCGGTTAGATTTAGCGAATAGACACTTTGTTTTCTTGCTTTACAAAATACCTTGTTATGACATCGATTAAGAATAAACAATCTCTTTGCGATACGAAAAGCTGTACAGCGATTATTACTCGATAAGAATTACATCGTGAAATATTCCAACATTTTCATAGAGTAATTATGAGGTATTGTAAAATAAACAATTTCATTTAAGGCTGTTTTTTGCGTAAATGCTGCTCTATGGTATATTTTTTTTTAACTGGAAGTTCGTTGAGGTTTTAAGTATCTAAGTTATTCATTTTTCATTACGTAATCAGATTGGAATATGTAATAATTAAATATTGCTACGAGTAATAGATACGTATTTTCACCATTATTAGACGTAAATTAAATAGTAATTCTTGTAATCGTGAAGGGTTGTGTGCATTGAAAGGATACATGCGACCTCGAGCAAGGCAGCCAATATTTTCCAGCTAATTAACTGAAGCGGCTGTATATTTCCCCCGATCGAATTTCATTAACAAATATGCCGCTGTCGATTAGTAATGTAGTCATACCAACCTCGAACGAACGAACGCGACACGTATTAAGGATTGTTCGATCAATGCGTTGCGCATTTATCTCATGAATTCTATTTTTGTGCATTGATATAAATATATAATGGATAAGAAACAAGTTGGACGTCTACAGCAGTGATTTCTATGCATGTGTCATACATTCCCCGTGATATTCAGGTGACAGAGAATAGATAACATATCCACGTGCAAACTCTATCATACCATGACACGCGGTGCATGGCTTGTTTCTCGTCAGCAACATGCCATTTTCCGCATAGCCTGTCTTTTATGCGGCGAGTTTGTATAAGAGCGCAGACTATGGTACATTCAGCCTCTACACTGCGACTGAACATGTCTCAAGAATTACTTCGTTATGCATGTACCAAAAAAATTATTAGCATGATCTCCAGGCACGATGTTACATAATGTACGATTTTATAAGGACATTTTTTATATAAATTAATAACAATTGTAATTATTTTTTTTTCTTTAACCCAAATAAAATACGTATTAAATGTGGCTATAGTAATATTTAAGCCGGTAAGATAAAATAAAGGAATCATGTAATTAATACAGATATAAGTCCTATTTATCTAACACCTACGACCATAAAAAATGCCATTAATTACTCGATTATTAAAAATATTCATTGTAACATTACGTTACCAAAGTTTGCTTTTAAACTGCACGACAGTTCATTAAGTGGTTCAAAATTGTACGATAAGTAAGAGTTCAACCGGTGTTCGTTCTTATCCCCTCGTTAACAAAGGATTGCGCTTTAAACTTAATCATTGTTGGTGCATTTAGTGGTCTCAGTTTGGCGAAGTAGGTACGAATGAAAGTCTGGTAAGGGAAATACGCCGGCTACTCCAATGATCGGTCCACATTAGGCGACTGACCGTCGCCATTAGGACGAGCAACCACGAATTACCCGCGAGCGCATTAATTTATCCCACGTATAGGATGTCCGATGACTCGGGAACAAGCCCGACGATTTGGAAAGCAGCGGTAGCCGTGCAGTAGGTATCAATCGCGCTGCGAGTTCTCTCCAGCAACCGGCGGCTCGATGAAAAAAGCTAGACGAACTGAGGGCGGAAAGGAGGCGAGAAGCGAGGAGAATGTAGAGCATCGGCCGTCCAGCGCGTACAGATTTCTTGCGAAGATTTAGCCGCCGCTAGGATAAAATTCCATCGCAGGCAGCGATTGCACGCGACGTAATCGAAAGAGCCGTCCCACTTTCCTCGACTGCCCCCGTCGGCTGCTCCTTCCCCCCGCCGCCCCTGCCCACCTGCCCGCCCCCCCTGCCGCCTCAAGCGACGGCTGCCGAGCTACAACAACGACGATCAAGGAAAAGACGACGACGACACACATACAGATGTGGAGGTTCGGACGCGGATATCACGCGGGAAAGTTTCCGCTCTGCGACTCGGTTCAAGTTCGTAACTTCGGCGGTTATTGATGATCTACTTGAGTAAACACGCCTCCTGGCACTGAGAGCTGACGCTGGTGGGCGCGCTAAGTACTTCGGCGCTGGACGGATGGCCGGATGTGACGCGCCGGCAAAAACCGCCGACAGTTACACTGCTTTTTCTATATTCTCCCTCTCGGGCCCCTCCGCGCCGGCATCCTTCTGCTCGCCGATTCTCCTCGGCCTCCGCACCCCTCGGCCCCCCCCTTCCGCGTCCCACCCCGCCGACTGATACCTACCGCGCCGACGCTCTAGCACTTGGCTATTACCTCTTTCACGCCTCTCTCTGCATCCTTTTTCCTTCCCTCGAGCTCCAGCGCCAAGTCGCCCCTTTGTCTTTTGAATCTCGCTCCTCCCTATTCCTCCCGGCGGATCCTCGGCCTCTTCCCACATTCTCTGGACCACGCAAACTTTCATTAAGTGAGTAATTGCTTCCTTTTTTTTAAACGAGTGCGTGTGACCGCCACTCTCGAAAGTTAAGTGGTCAATGTCTCCCACTATAGAAACACTCTGCTCTTATTTCCTCTACGCACGTATTTTATTACTTTAAAGGGGTACTTGGAAATTTTTCATTAAATAATCAATTAAATAAATTCTTTTCCTCGCACATTTCACTGTGTCGCTGAAACTGTAATAATTTTTCTTAGGTGCCGAGACAATAACGTTTCTTTAATATTCCTCTTTCTACGCACTTCTTGAACCTTCGGCAGCTAATATTTTTTGCGATAACGTTTACTGGAATATATTGTGGAATATATTTTGATAATATAATCTATATATATATATATATATATATATGTACATGTATTAAGTATTGTTAATCCACCATTGAAAATTATAGACAAAGGATAGCTTAAGAAAATATATCGTATTCATTAGCTGCAAGTGATTTATGAAACTTTTATTAAGTAGCTTGGAAATATGTTTTTTAATACATCGATTATTTAAGCAATCAATTCATTAATAAAAATTAAGCTAGTTACTACAAAAATTTCAATGTAAAATATCAGAGGAAATTGTTGAATTTTTAGCAAATTATCTACAAACAACGGGTTATTATTTTCTACAAACTTTGTTTTTAACAAACTACAAACTTTGTATTCAAATATACATAAAAACATGTCGATATAATAAGATTGCGAAGAATATATACAAATTGTGCAAGATTTTTCACGTTATGCTTACAATCATTCGACTAACCTCATTCCTGTAGTTATTTTACATACCCTTAAGACTTCTATATACGCTTGTATCAGTATTTAAAATACGTAAACCGTAAATTTTTTTTAATACTTCCCCATTCAAATGTCAAAAATTTATTTTCTATGAGCTAATTATAAGCTTTTTGCATAAAAATTTTCTCCTATTAATATTTGCCAATAACAAGTAATGTCATTACATTGAGTTTAAGAATAGTAACTCTAAACAGTTTAAAAGGATAATTTATTTGTAAGAAACTTTTCTACTTATGCTTGCGCTTAAAGTTCACGATTCGCTTCTACCTTTTAACTGTATTCCTATGTCAGGCTACATACGTCGTATGCCATGATAGGTAACCATTTCTACCACCGATATGTTTATATATATATATATATATATATATATATACAGATGTACCTATAATTACATATAAAATTGCTTGCATGCAAGCTCATATTTATTGGTGGTGTGCGCTAATGGAAATTTCAAATAAATTTAATATTCCTTTAAAGTTATTATTTGGCAATATTATAAGACTGAATCTGAACGAGAAATATTGAAATTGTTATGGAAAACTTCTAATTGCACAATGAAAACTAATGTGGCTAAAGTTTGTGCTCATGCATAAGTAAAACATGGCAATTAAGCTATTAATTATCATAAATATTAATAAAAGACTTGTTTATTAATACTTTTGTTTACATTATTACTATAAATATTTTTCATTATAAAATAATTATTTTTTAGACTTTCACTTTTATAAGAAAAAGACTTTTTCATCCGATGAAAATAAGTAATATATAAATATATAGTATTACAATTCATCCATTTATTATTATTATTATTAAAATTTTAACACATTGTAATCAGCAAAAAGATAAGAAAGTAAACTCTGACAAGAAATCGTAAAATAAAATCATAAAAATAATTAAAATGATGCTATAGTCATCCCTATTGTATTAACGAAGTTTTCCATTTGCTGGCATAAAATTTGTTTCCTAAATGTCAGAATATACTTTTGTGCAATTATTCATGAAAATTATTATTAGAAAATAAAATTTTTATCAACTCTTATTTTCGTATATGTAAGCGTGATATATTGTAACACCTAGGATTTTTAATAAAAAGAAATTTAGTATAGCAGTAAAAGCAAAAAAACATTTTTGAATTGCCAAGTGTGTGACTCCCGTCACGAAAACCCAAGCAACAAGCCATAATTCTCTGCTTTTTTCTATTTAAATCGCGAATCACGATTCGCTCATTACTGATTTTGCTGATCGATTCTTCAACCAACTTCCTCCCGACCTCCCTGTTAGTTCATAAGTCGCGAATTGCAAAACGAACTGTTCAATTTTCACATCTACCCTCTTATTTCAATTGTATTTTACGTATAACTTTATTTTAATTTTTCCTGGTTCGCTGCGTATTTCTATATTTTAGAATCCATAAGACTTTTATTAACAAAATATAACAAGCTGCTTTATATTTTGATTTTTTTGAGTCTAGCACGTAAAATCGTTTTCATATGAACCTATTAATATAATCACTTTTTCGATAGTTATTCGAATTAGTTAAGTTATAAAATTCTTAAATTATAAATATAAAGAGAATATTGTAATCGAATGAAAAAGTATTTAAACACCATTTGCATCCAATTGTTGAAATAAATGCTTGAGCATTATGAAGAAAAAAATTCATTAGACGCAAGTAATATTTAATATCTCAGTTCTTATTTCACAATGAGATATATATATATGTATTAGACGAAAAATTTGCAAGAGCAACTGTAAGAAACTTTATATTTGAGGTATACTATTTACGTAAAATTCTTTACTTATAGTTCAAGTGTACAACAATATATTTTAATATTAACAAATTTATTGTTGAAAAACAATTTTAACTGGTTTAAATTATGAAAAAGTATGTTTATGTTTTAATTTTATTTGGCATGTTTTGAATTTTAACATTACTGCAGTTCTTACAACTTTAAAAACATAAGTATTAAAAAAAATAAATCGTAAAGAAAACTACTTATTAATGTAGTATGACATATACAATTCATTAATTTTATGTAGGTATTAAGTGCAATAAATATGTAAAATAGCGTAAATCAAAGACACTCTTTTTTATTTGTAATAATTATTTTACGTGGCAACTTAATACGTGAGTGAAATATTACTTTAAGATTACTTACAGTTACTTTAAGGTTCAATAAAATCAATAAAATCAAAATAATGCTGCAACAATATTATTAATAATCCAACCATTTATTACGACATATCGGCAATCGTTAAGCCCAATCATACAAGGAAGACACGGAAAACTATATCCACATATTAAGTAATGTTTATTGAACATAAATCAAATGTACAATAAAATATACCATTGAGTAAGTAACAAGAGTCTATAAATAAAAGGGTTAATTTATCTGCTTGGAATGAGAAATAAATAAAGTATTCTATATCCTTTATACGGTTTTCGATGCGTCAGGGTATATACCGATAGAAATGAATTATATTTGAACAGAACGTAAACTATCGATGATGAAAAAAAGACGAAAAGCATAGAAGATAAAAACAAATGAGAAGAAAACGGAAAAGAGCTAGAGAGAAAGAGAGATAGAGAGAGAGAGAGAGTGAGAGTGAGAAAGATAGAGAGATACGTAGATAGAGAGGTAGAAACAGAAAGAAGTCTGCATCTAAAATTAACAACATGCGCAAGGTCTCCTCTATGTGCAGTGGCTCAGAAAAATCATCGGTGTGCAACGATCTCTTTTCTCATTTCTCGATCGCCGGGCACTGAGTCTTCGAATAACTTTCCATTTTCGTGAAATAAAACTAGTTCCCTGACCGCACGTCACGTCTGCACTTGGCTTACCCCTTCGCCGCGCTCTCTCTCCACCCCCCTCTCCGTCACCCTCTCTCTCTCTCTCTCTCTCTCTCTCTCGCTCAGCCACTCTCGGCACACCGCACATAGCCCGGGGTGGAGATTTACAAGGTGAGGTGGGAAGGCGCAAAAAATAAATGTCGCGGCCAAAGTCTTCCATTGACTCCCCGTAACGCTATTATACTAATCGATCGAACGGCAAACGCCCGTAGAGAAAGTCGAGGATCTGGGCGACTCAGTGGCCGCCGGCCCATAATTGAAACGCATTTATCGAGTAATAATTGCGCCTCGTGACCCGCTCCCTGAGTCACTTTCACCATCGGCTGCTACCAGGTTCACACACGGCCAAGTGCCAGGATCGACGGCATCGCGCTTTTGACATTGACAGCTTAATGAAAGCCAGCGGGTGGGCTTCTATAACTTGGCGAGTCGTCACTTTTCGACAGCACCGCCATTTCTCCACGATCGTACATCGAATATTCGACGTGCCCCTTACTTAACTTATTTCCACCTGATGTCGAAGATTTTGACGGAGATCGAGTCTGTCCTCGAGCAGAAAAACAATCAAATTTGTCATTATTTAGCTTCGGTAATTATACAAATATACTTCGCATGAAAAAGAAGCTCAACTCCCACGTACAATAATAGTTACTTGCCATAACTAATTTATTATTGCATCGACGCTAATCCAGTTGTCCATTCTAATTAACAGACTATTAGATATGACAACTGCATATTCATAATTGTGTAATAATTCGGTTAGTTTTTACCAACTATAGTAATAATAATTAATAGTTAATTTAGATTGAAGCTATTACATTTATTGTTATTAAGTAATAGTAAAAATGTTTACACATATTATTACTTTTTCAAAAACATTCTGAAAATTATTCAAAGAATTCTAAGGCTCACGAAATGAATTAAAAAATAACAAAGTCTATTATAGTTCAGCTTAAATACATTACTTTGATATAGGCTAAATTTCATAATTATTAATTTAATTTAAACGAAGTGACCTCGTTTAGCTTCATTCAAATAACGAATTATATGCCCTAATTAAATATTCATTATAAGTTATTCAGCGACATATTATTTATTTAAAATTTTATGTTAATATTATTAATCTTAAATTAAATAAAGACTAATTCTAAAAATTCAAAAAATTATAAAAATTATTTTTCTTAATTATATCAAGAGAATATTTTACAACAAAATAGAACTTACAAGTAATTTTGATCATCATAATTCCACCTGTATGATTTTATAAAGATTTGCAACTATTCTTACGGTATTAATATCAATTTCCGAATTAGGAAAAAAATTCAATTAATTAATTTATCGCTGAAGCTTAAAAAGCTTAAATGTTTTCGTTGAAAATTTAGATCCATTAAAATTAATTACAATTTTAATAAATCATTAAAGTGGGTACTGAATACTTTAAATAAATTTACCTTTAAAAGATGAAGTGTAATTTAAATATTATACTTTTTTATATGTTTGAAAGACAAGCCTTCATTATTTACGTAAAAAGACAATGATATTGATATTAATTATTTCAATGTGTTAATAAATTATTAAAATTTCCAGAAACATCTTAACTTGCAAAGGTGAATATTAATTGAAACAAGAAGTATAAGAAGTTCAGCTCAAACAAGAACTATAACAAAGAAAATATATTTAGAGAATATTTTTTGTCTTTCGTAAGAGGATTATGATTTATAAAAAGAGTAATTAAATGTTTAACATTACAATTATATCAATATACTATTTATAATTTAAATTCGAGAAATATAATATTTTTCATGTCCGAATACTGTTTTCTTCTTAATTTGAATTTCGAACAATATTGTTATCAACTTTCTATAAATTGAAATGGAAGAAGTTTAAATTATAATTCAATTTCAGATTACTCAAGAAATATTTTCGTTTTAAAATTTACATGCATCTCAATACTTCCGAATCTTAAAATAATCTACCTATTTTCTTAAGGTTATTTCATTTATCATATCCTATATAAATTGCATTGAATACTAATTAAATTAAAAATTATAATTATATTTTTTTTCATAAATATTGGTTCTGAATTTTCATAAGGCACAGGTTTAATTAGAAATTTATAAATAAACCGATATCGTGATGAATTTTGTAAATGTTATCACTGAATACGATTTGAAAATATTTTCTACGCTTATTACAATACGCTCTTACAAGTTCTGATAAACAAATCGTTTATCGAATCTAGACTTTATTCGTAAAATTAAATGTCAATACTGATGTATATTCATTACGTTCACACGTAAATAAATTAATGCAATAAAATTTAAATATTACAAAACGAGTAAAATAATCATACGACATGTAAATTAATTCTCTACTGTAAGAGCTAGGAATTACTGCATGCCTTACAATATAAATCAAACCCTGTAATTATGCACATAAACTTACACAAAATTACATCGATCCGACTATTCGCAATATCTTTAATCATTCAGTCAGCAGTACTTTCTTTACTCACTTTCTTCTCTTTTTCATTCGTACTGGTACTCACTCACTTACTACCCCCTTCCTTTGTCATTCGCTCACTCTCTCTTTATACATCTCTCTCTCTCTCTTTCTCTCTCTCACTCTATCTCACTCTCTCTCTACCCATCTTTCCACCTTTCTATGTCTATGCAGAACGTATTTGTGGACAAGAGAACCTTCCTTTTTTAGTCATTCTCCTTCCATTCGCCTACCCCGTTTCTACTTTTCCTTTTTTATTTCACTATTCCCAGTCGGTTCCCAGGGGCATCCCTCCACAATCCCACACTCTCGTTCGCATTCTTCTTATCCCCTGTAAGGCTCACGCTTTCCCTCTTCCGTTCATCTCGTCTTAAAAGTCGTGCGGTCTTGCGCTCGCCCTCCAGGCCCCGATCGAGTGCGAGCGCGCGCAGGCACGAGGGAAATATTCGTAAGAATTAAAGCGCTGAGAATTAACATTCAGAGAGCTTCACTACGCGGAAAAAGGAGGGTTAAAAGAGAAATAGAGAGTGACAGAGAGTGACAGAGAGAGAGAGAGAGAGAGAGAGAGAGAGAGGGAGAGGGAGAGTGAGAGAGCGAGAGAGGAAGAGGGAGAGAGAGGGAGGGCGATGGAGCGAGAAAGTGATAGAGCGAGTGGAGGAGTCGTGCGTGTTACCCTTACTCGCAAAACAACGACTGAGGTATTACCACCCCTCGGTCTGCATCTCAACGTTTTGTACTTATACTTCTTCGTTGTCTTTATCTTCTTTTTCGTCTTCTTCTAATTCTTCTTCAGCTTCTCCTATCAACGGCATTACTTTCACTTCGTATTCAACTAATAATTCCGTTCAGCACTACCTCCGTATTTCATTCTAGTTGTAATGTAAATTCTACATGTATGCTCAAAGTTCAATATACGGGCGATGATGAATTTGATTCTTTTGTGCCAGAGTTTTAATTAACAATTGTGAAGACATAAATGAAAATAAATGATAGAACGCGAACAAATTATGATATTATTTTGAAATTATTCATATATAATATTCCAGTTGTACAGTATATTCGCATATATTGATACATAAAATTAATGAAAATATAGTGTAATTTAGCTCTTTTTTCGAACCGCTTAAAATTTAATATATATTTATAAACATTTCCGGATCTTTTTTGACAATTTGTAGCCAACAATATGCTTTGATAGAAAAATACAAATAATTATCAATAATTTCATTATAGTCATTTATATTAATTTCGTGATCAATACATAACTTTATACTTTTCAATTAACTATCGTACCATTGATCGTACTCTAATGATAATATCAAATACATAAATCAGCAAAGTCTTTGATTTATTAAGAGCAATCCAACTACATGCCTCGTATGCGTACAAAATGGCGTCATACTGTCTGAAAATAACACAGCATTGCTAAAAACCAAAAGGTAAGGATTTTAATCAACAAACGGAATAAAAGATAAGGATTTTTTATCGCCGAAATTCGAAAATCGCAGCCTCATTAGTCGAGGCTGATAGCACTTGCCGAATTTTCGACCTCATCTTTGCTGAAAGACACAATTACAAAGTCGCATTTATAAAGTAAATAAAATCTCAATACACCAGTTGGTAATGGAAAAGCGTGATCCATGTTCGCAGCGAGAACGCGCGACTTTGGCCGTGCGTAAGGAGACGCAGAGACGGAACGAAGGCGCGAGGAGCGGGACCTAAATGAAGGAACAAAAGAGAAAGATGAGGCGCGAGAATACACAGACAGATGCGTGCGCGGAAGGTCGGAGCCTCGCGATCCTGAGACGGAGACGGGAGAACTTGAGCATGGCAGTAGCTCGGTAATGGAGGGAGGGATGCAGCGAGGGCGCGAGCTAACGGGTGGATACGGGGGTGGTTTCTGGCGCGACCGCGCTTGTCTTATTCTTTCCACTCATTAAGGTGGATCGATGTGCCCCAACGATGCAGCGCCACACTCTATTTCGCTCCTTCCATGCCCTCGCGTCCTCGTCCTCTCTCGCTTGCTCATTTCCAGCGGGGCGGAGGGTAGGGGAGGCTACGCGTAGACTGTGCACGATTTAACCGAACTCGGATAGGCCGAAATTCTGGTGCGACGCGGGCAAAAAATGAAGAATAGAAAGGAGAAATAAAAGCCGCGACTCTCTGCTCGAGCATAAGTTACATACAGCGCCTGTTTCTTCTTTATTTCAGCTCCTTCTGCATTACGCACGCGGTTTTAACCGAGTGCTGATCCCTTCTGCGTGAATATCTATTAATTCTAATATTTCTTTCTTTGTTTCCTTCATAATAATCCTGTACTTCTTATTGTCTTTTCCACTTCAACATTTTTCCCGTCTGACCGCCGTAAAGCTTTCGTGTGCGGCCACCGACGAGGACAACCAATTATGCACGGGTAGAATCATTTCCCAGAGTAGTATTTTACATTTTCAACCCGATTATTCATCGTGCTTATTTATATAAGGTCTTCTTCTTCTTCTTCTTCTTCTTCATCTTCTTCTTTTTTTTTCTTCTTCGTCTTTTTCTTTTCTATCTCCCTCTGCTACTACCACTACTGCAATTGCTATTACTACTACATCTGCCCCTCCAAACTTCCTATCTTACTCAGCTCTCCCAATCTCTTTTAATGTCTCACTTTTTATAGTTGTCGCTGATTAATCATCTTCCTTTATCACGAATAATAATTAATGTATTAATGTAATGTATTAATAGATAATTAAAATGTTTACGTGTTTTATTTTAATTAAAAAAAATATTGTTTAAATAGACAAAATGTATAAATGATATTTCCGTTGAAAATGAATCTAATGCGCCGCATATTTGTTTAAAAATAATAATATTCTCTATTACGTTGCAATAAGTTAAATTAAAAATTATGAAACCTTGAACATAAATTTAGTGTTATGTCTTTTTTTATCTTAGTTTTCATTGCATAATTTATTTCCTTCAAAAATTAATTTTGTACGTTTTCCTAGAGATCTGCTCATGTCTAACGATATGATAATGTAAGTAACGATCTGAACAACCATTAATTAGTGCTGGAATAAAAATAAACACTATTGTTAAAATTGAAAATAAACTTTATTTTCTAACAAATTATTACATCTCTTTACTGTTCAGTACATAAATATCTATTTAAATTTTAGACTGATTGTAAACAATATTTACAACGAATAAAAGTAATTTAGGGAAAAATAAAAAAGAAAAAATTTTCATATTATTTTTTTTTTACTTAATTATTGTATGCAACTTTATAATTACTTCTCAATCATAATTATAAGTATGGAATTTGATCTGTACATTTTAATAAAATAAAAATTAAAAATTTTGTGCAAAAAAGATATAAAATGTATCGTTTTTTGTGGAAATACTGATCGTGTAAGCGGTTAAAATTTTATTTGACCACAATGTTTAGACCTGAATTTAAAAAGCCTAGGGTAAAATACTATTCAAATTTAAAATGATTATATACAGTATAAAAATTGATTGAATTTGCAGGTAGGCTTGTGTGAGACATCATGTTTTTATGACAATAAATATAAGTTCATAAAAAAAATAAATGCACGCTCAATGTATCATGATAATAGAATTTTTAAATGCAAAATTAATTATTGCACGTACTAAAATCAATATTACAAATGGGTTAAAACTAGACATTAGAGGTTTAGTGAAACTTATTTTCCCACCTACTCACCTTTAATGTTGTAAAATAAAACTAATTTACAAAGTATTTAAATGTTGATTAAAACTTTAAATAATACCCTCAAAGAGCCGTGCACATGAATCTACGCGTCTGAAACTAATTTAATAACTGCTTATTTCTCGTGAGTGCCGCGAATCGACAACACTCCAGCGAAGGCAAGGAGGGCAAGAACGAGGTCAATGGGAATGGACACCAGAGAGCGAGAGAGAAATCAACCGCTGATAATTAATATTTACGGGGCGAAGTCCAATGGTCCCATCAGAATGGAAATGGCCACGTCGTTGACCAGGCCGAGCAAGCGACGACTCTCCAATTTGTGACGCCGTGGTTGGCGGGGAGTTACGCGAAAGCGAAAGAAGAGGAATTTAGGCACGTGCTCGAGCTCACGTGGCCAGCCCGAGCAGTCCTGCCGGCCTCCCCCATCCGCCTACTGCGAGCCAGCGCTGAACTTCACCTTTATGGCGACGGAAGCAGCGGCTAAGTTGGGGCGGGGTTCGGGGGGGGGGGTGTTGGAGAAACGAGGGGAGGGCTCAAGGAGGGACGATGGGAGAGCGAAAGAGGGCGAGCCGCGCGATGCGCCGACGCCGAGGAATCACCAGCGCTGACCACACACTGGACCAACCCCATTCCGGCAGCTGAGCGGGAAATCCCACCCTCTTGGCTTCCTCCTCGTTTCCCGCCGCCGGATATCAAAGTGCCGAGACCACGTGGTCTGCTTCATATCTCTCGTGCTTTCAAAGCTTTGTCCTCCCGCCCTTCGGTGACTCCCGACCGTTTAACCGATCCTTTCCGCGGCTGCTCATGCTTAGAGATGCCTTATCCATATCATGCGATAACGCCATTACAGAATGCAAATATCGATGATATTTGTGACGATCATGGCGATGCGTTCGCGTCTCATTATCGCTGATAACTTTATTTCAAAGAGTTCTCCTTGTCAAAATTTGATACTTATCTTTATTTACTATTTGTGTACATGGAACTTCTTTATGTGGGCTTTTACTGCGAGAAAACCTGCAAAGCAGGTGGTAATCGCATAAGCGCTAACCCAACATAACTATATAGAGGCTTTATCGCCTTGAAAGGTTTTTTCCCCGAGCACATTTAAAACCGTCTTTTTCCCAACGTATTCGAAAAATTAGCTTATAAATAATACTGCAAACTGAAGCTCTCCCGCAGTGTCATGACTCGTTTCAGTCAACTCTCCTGTACTGAAGGCACATTAGTCAAATTCAAAATTGTAAGTCAAGGCAAAACGAAGCTACCAAATTAGTTTGAAAGAAGATACCGAAAAAAAGCTCAAGACATAAATTAAAACGTAATGGAAATGTCTGAAAATTAGCAGAATAAAGCACAGGACAGCCATTCGAAATACGCTCTTTTGACTCATTAAACGACTACCTTCGTCTCTCAAAACTCCTCGACTTAATGCTCTTATTCGCATATTTATTATTTATGCTTGCTTTTTTGTTTTGCCTCCATACGTATCTGTCAACGCGTAGCGCGCGCTGCCACCCCCTTTTCGCGAGAGGGGAGTCGCGGATGGATCCTCTAACCCCCCCCTCCCCTCCCCCGATCCCGCACCGCGAATCTTCACTCGACTTCGCGCGGTGTAGGCGCGGGCACTCGCCGCATTGCCAAGAACGATGTACGGTGCTCTGCCGCACTCGAGCTCGTCGCTCTGTCTCCCCGCTGGCTTTCCTTCTTTTTCGTTAGCTGCATACAAATAGCGAAACGTGAAGAATGCAAGTGAACCACGCCCTCTCTTAAGCGCTACGAACGCTAAGCGAGAGAGCTTTGCGGAAAAGAATCGAATGAACGAAGGACGGGGAAGAAAGACTTTCGAGATGTGGCATTGAGGACGAGAAAATTGTCGGTTGACGATAGCCTACGTGCACTTGTATATACGGCAAAGGCAATAATAATTCATGTTTTTCGAGCTCTTTGTGCAATTTAATCAAGTATTAATTGTCGATGCTGAAAATTTTCTTTGAAACACTTTTAGAATAGTCGTTCTGTAAATTCGCGAAGGCTCGATGTCGATGTATTCAATACCCATTCTAATTTACTTACAATATTTCTACAACTCAAATAATTATATTATTATTATAGGGCTTATTATTATGAACAATAGTTACATGAATTACTGGAGTTTTTGTTTAAAGTATAAATGAGCATTCATTTGCATAGAATGAAAGGAATGTACCCGTACACCATTATTACCAACTTATTAGGCATTCGAATTGGAATATATTTCAGATGGTAAATTTATACGGAAATAACTACTTTTAAAAAAAATTCAATATAACTTTTACATGCGATCAATGATTAACCAGCGTGAAAAACTTGCGCGTTTATTGCAACGCGTTTTGCTACCTAAAATGCTGTAATTGAAAAACTGTTTAATTAGAAATTTTTTTTTAAATTCATTATCAGAACTAGCATCGTTTTTGGAAGACCTACTACAATTCAAGTAACGATAAAGAAATTTAATATGAAAAAGGCGTAAAAATATTACATTAATAGATTCACTTATTGTGTTTCGATAATACTCTATTACTTCATATTACTATAAACCAATGCAGTATATGAACATCGGTTAATTGTTGTTCTAAAATGTTTGTATAGAATGTAAAATAATGCAAAGTGAATATAAATTTAACAAGCTTCAATTACTAAATTATTTCAGGTATTTTTAAGCAGTGATAATCTAAATCAAAAATAGGAAAAATCTTCCTTTAAAACTTTCCACTTTACGTGAGTATATTTTGGAGATTAACTCTTAAACGTTACTCTAATAAAGTGTAAACATCTCTTATAACCTTATAAAACCTTAAAGAAAATTCACTGCCTCGTAAGTTGGTTATATCGATGAAAAGTTAAATGTACTTTTAAATAAATATCTCAATGTAGTTGGTTGAAAATTAACAATAATGCTATGATTATGTTAACAATTGTAGTTAACCTAAAAAGAGCGGCAACGCGAATGTAACTCGAAAAGTAAAGGGAGACGTAGCGTTATTAATGAAAAGGTGTCTAGCGACATCGTTCAAAACTCATTCGAGTAATTAGCTTATCAATAGTCGTGAGCTGGCTCCCAAAAGTCCTCCTACTTCCCGAGACACTTATTACGTAATTTACAAGTCTTCGCGATGCATGGAAAACCTTTCCTAAGACTGCATGTGATGCATCTTCAGCGAACGGGTCTTCCCCCCGCCCCGCGCAACGATCCTCTCGCCCGCCCCCGGCCGCCAAGGACCAACGCGAACCTCTTGCCTTCGTCCCTCCTCCACCTCCTCCAACATCACTCTTTCCTCTCCCACCCACTCCGGCATCCACCTGCCGACCTCCCCACCACACCCGCACCAACAACCCTCAAGAAGCCGCCGAGCCTCTAATGACGCAAGCAAAGCAAAACAAAGAAAGGTTTATATATACTCGGTGTGCGCGCCCGTTGCGCACTGGCGAGAGCACAAACGACCTAAGGGATAGATGGTAAGAGGCACTACGACTACGTCGACGGCTACGACGACGATGACGACGACGACGACGACGATCCCGACGTACGTGCACGTACACGAGCCTCCCACATGCGCGCAAATGAAATCGATTAAAATGCTGGGCGCGCAACTTCTAGCCGACAACGGCGACGAGACGCTGCCAGCGGTGGAGCACGAGGCGACGGCTGAGCGGGTGAGGCGTTAGCGGGGCGGGCGGCGGAAGAAGGGAAAATGACGGTGATGAAGAAGACAGCGAAGAAGCCGAAAGAGAAAGACGCCGGTGATGAGTGAAGGAGCGGGACGCTCCTCAAAGAGATAACTGCGTGCGTCAAACGGAGATGGAAAAGGAGAAAGAAGCGCTTTCCCGCTCTCGCCCCGCCTGGGAGACCCACCCCACCTAGACGTCGCTCACCCAGAATAATCCTCGACGAGCACAAGCACACGTGTCCTTACCCCCCGCCCCCCGCCCCTCGGTCTCCACGGCTGCCGCCGCTGTCGTCGCGCGGGCCTGCCACCCAACCCCCCCGCCCGCCCCTCTGCCAGCCGCCGCAGCACCAAACCGCCGATCCCGCGCCGCGCGAAAGAATATTTCAGTGGTCCAGGCCCGAGTCGGTGCCGTCGCCGAAATCGCGACTGCGCTGATAAGTGCGCGCCCCGACCGAGCTCGATTAGTTTGCGTTCTACGATTATCCACTCGACTCGAATCGTGTATTGCATATTCAGCTTCGTCAATCCTCCGAAACAGCATTGCAATAATTGTTTTCTTCTCTTCTCTTCTTTTTCCTTTCCTCGGTCTCCGCGGAAATATCTCGACTAATCTAAATACTTGAGCGAGGCTCCCCTCGAGGTCGGTCACTTGGCATATTAGTTCGAATGTTCTCGGAAAGGAGTCAGCTGGTCCAAGGGCAGCTCGAGGCTGGACCGGCAGCCAGTCGGAGAAGGTCCGCGCGCGCATTAACGGGCTCACCCCCGACCACGCGGCGATCGCCAATGGCACGCGAGAAAGTACGGGGGTGTGTGCAAAGTCATGCCTCCTCCTCCTCCTCCTCCTCCCTGTCCCTCCCAGGCTCACCCCTTTTCTCGGTTTTTACATTGCGCGGCTGCGTGCGCGAGAGGATTGTGCCACGCACAAGGGAGTCCCTATACAGGTAAACACCGCCGAGGACTTAGCGGGCGCGTAATCTCGGGACGCGGCCGCGGAGAAAGGAGGCGAGCACTCGCGGCACCTGGCGAGCCTTTGAATATGCATGAGAGCCGCTCGGCGTCCGTCTCGCTCGCTCCGACGACCGCGGACTCTCTTGCAGCGGGTGGCGCGCGGCGGTGCGGGGGTGCGGGGCTCACAGGCTGAAAAGAAGGCGCTAGGGCTCGCGATGGAGGGTGGCGAAGGGAGCCGGTGTTGGCCCGCAGAGAGTATAAATGAGTCCAAGTGCAGCACTTGCGATATACTGGTACTTGATGCTAAAATCCACGGGCTTCTCCCTCCATACGACTCACTCTTTCTCTCTCTCTCTCTCTGCCGTTTGTTTTTCACCCACCCACTCGTACCACCCGCTCTCTTGCCTCTCCAATATTCCGCTCTCGGCAGCCTCGTATGTCTTTCGCGGGCTAAGATTCGCTTTTCCTCTTTACCCACTTTACTCGCCGATTTACCCTCTTCGTTCTTCTCCTCGTTTCTCCCGGTCCCTTTGGCTTCTTACATCCCATTTTCTCTTACTCTACACTTATATTTCAGCTAATCACGCAAGTTATCACTTCAATTTCTTTTTAACGTTGTCGGATAATTCTCCCATTTATTTTACATTCATGAATTTTAATTTTTTTATTTTAATTTTTAAGACCCTTCAACAAACGCATTATGCAGGATTTTATAAATAATCATGTGAAATAAAGACAAAATTTTAGCCTTTGTTGAAGCTTTCATTCTCATTAATTTACTCGATTTTAATATTTTATTAATCGATCAGATTATAAATTAGTTATTTAATGCACGTGCTGATAAGAATAAGAAGGACGAGGTAAATAAACGCAATGCTGAATCGAATCATTAAGGATAAAACAAACACTTACAACAAACATAAGACAATTTTGAAAAATTGTTTAAGATTTCAAAATAATAGTTAATAATTAACGAATAACAATTAATTAAGACATTATCAATGATAATTGAAAAAAGTAGCATTACGCCTAATATTCATTGCAAATATACTCCTCGATTTATTTTAAATGTGTACCTACTAATCCTTGATTTTAACACAATGATATATTTTTATTCATTCTTTGTCTAATATTCACTCTGTTATAGATATAACGACCTTAAATTTCATTCTTTAATCGTTTGTCTCAACGTTAATCACATTTTCTACGCAATTTAATTTCGCATATATAAGAATAATAATCGAAAGCAATTCATAATATGTATGCCAAAAGTCTAAATCAGAATGCCAAGTAAATATGGATGGACAGAGAGTGAAAACGTCAGAAACAGAGAGAAAACGAATTAGAATGAGCGAAATGACTTTTCTTAATATTCTAAAGGGATGCGATGTAAAATCAAACAGTATTAACGATCAAGGGTATGCTACAAATTTTTTCACTTAACTTCGTCCACGATATAGACGCGTATAGTCAATGAGATAATACAAATACAAAAATAGCAGTTCGAGAGTAGATTTTCTCCAGCGGTGGGTGATTAGCCCCGAAGAACCCTTGCAACATCCGCATCGGCAGACGCCTTTACTCTGTGTCGTTATCTTCGCGTTCATTTAAACCCTCCGCCGGGGTCCATACCGTTTCTTTTGCAGGATTTCGCAGGGGGGCAGGGACAGCTTTTAGTGTATTTGCAAGTGCTGAGCCGATTACTTACTTTTTAGAAAGTTTCACTGTCTCGATGTAGCCCCGACCGATATCATTTATGTGCGTAAATTACGATTGCCCAGAATTTCTTTAATAATAAATCATATCGTTAATAGAACTTTCTCATGATGAACGTTTTACTGTAAAATATCTAGTCTATAAATTAGTATTATTTTATAACAAATATCCGCTTAAAATTGTTTTTCATTGTATAATATTTGGGGATTAAAAACGACCCTATGTGAAATTGCCACGATTAAATTCTATAAATAATACTCTGCCAATTATGTTGAACGAATTAACGATCATAATAATTTGTTACAATGTGATAACTTATCGTAAGTAGCCATATAAATAATGTGATCATAGTAATTTAAAATAACAATTTTATTATTATAATATTACAATATGAAGCTATATTCTACAGCGAAAGCCAATTTTTGTAAAATTACTCTCCACACTATGGGAATCTTTCAATAACATTAGAAAATTTATCATCTGTTAAATTATTTTTTATCGCTGTTTTAGGCTCGAAAATTAAATTATATTTTATCTAAATTCATAAACATACTGCGTCAAACACAAATTTTAAGAATATGAAGTAAGTCTGTGCCTTTCATTTATAAAAAAAACTTGCAAAAGAAATCTCAGATCGGAAACGACAAAATCTTCGATTTGCTAAGTCTACATCGGTAACGCGGCAAAACGAATCTCAGCGCAAGAAAAATGCAATCTTCTTTTGAACGACTTCCGCCAGCCAAGAAAAGTGAGCAGTTGTAAAAATTAAATTACGGATTTCTTACTTTCCGCTTTGTAGTATTACCATTTTGATTTTGTATTTTTTTACATATGCAAGTTCATAATTTATTAAATATTTATTAACTTATGCATTTAATTTTTTTTTTATAATTCAAGCAAATTTATTGTACTTTAATATAAAGCTAACAATATAACATTAAAGCGGCATTGATTTTATCAATCATTTAAAAAAAAACTTGACCATATCGAATATTGTAACCATCAATATAATTCAAATTCCTGATGCACAAGCTTATAAAAATTTGCTATTAGCTATCAAATTAATCTATGCTAACTTTCGAAGTGCAGCATATTTTTTAATTTAAGCTTTTGTTTACAAATTTACTCTATTATTATCATCAACGTTTAAAAAAAGAAAATTTTTTAATTTAATTACATTGTATTTAATTATAGTGGTACGATAAATAAAATTGTATTAAAAAATATTTCAATAATTTCAATTGAAATGATATTTAAATTTTTAAATTCAATATTTAAAAAGAATTTTAATATTCTTTTCAAACACTTGTTTTTAATGAAATAATATTTTTAAAAGTTGTTAATTTGTTTTTATTCTTAAAATTATTTTTTTAATGTTTATTGTTAATTAGATTTCTTTTATACTATGAAAGGAGATGTAATGTTTATAATTTTTTTTCTAGTAAATGATTACCGACATGAATTAGTCATGTTCATTCTATTAAGTTGCTCCTTATCACGTTAATTAATAAGTGCTTTTAAAAATACTTAAATTACAATAAATATAATAATAGAATCCGAAATAATCAATCAATTATAAATATTATTAGTGTATTTATTTTAGTAATCGATTTAGTTATTGACAATAAATAAATGTAAGTATTTTAAGAATCAGCAATAATGTGTATACACACATAAATTAATGTATCAGAATGTACAATTTTTAGAATATTTTTATAATAAATATTTATAAATATTTTAAGATTCGTCATTTCGATTCTGTTGATTTAAAAAAAAAATAATTTATAATAAAAAAAAGTCCCAAGGAGGATTTCGTATTTGTGATCTATTAGTGCTTATCTATTTATGAAAATACGGGTTAAGAACACATATCTCATTATTTCCACTACGTATAAGTAATACTCAATTTATACATTTTATTATGATTGTTATTATTTAGCTTATCGTATGGATTCTAATGTAGTTAAATTTTGATGTATTACCGATATTCTTTTATGTGATACAATGGATGTAGACTAAAACAATCGAGATTCTTTGTAAACTAAAATTTTTGGTAGAATTAAATTTAATAAATTTTATAATTAGATTACCAAAATCAACGATTACCAAGTCTCACTAACTTTTTTCGAGTAAGAATAACAAATTATTATCAATTAAGTGCATGAAAATTTTTTACAAGAAGGAGTAATCCTACTAGAAAAGAGCGTGCATCTATAATAATCATGAAGATCTTGGCTGTAACGAATGAAGAGAGAAAAAGGGATGCCAAATAAGAAAAAAAAATAATAATCCAAGACGCTAATGGATATAAAGAAAATGCTGAAATCGTAAGATCGAAGCCTAGAAAAGCGTCGAGCTGCTTTTGTTCCTTGCTTAACGATTCACGAGGCTGTAAAAGTGTGAGCGAGTAAGATAAAGGAGAATGAGTAAATGAGAGAGAAATGATGATGAGAGAGGGAGAGAGACAAAGAGAGGAAGACAATCTTTCAGGCTTGAGCAAAGTCGAAGAGAAAAAGAGGGAGAGAGAGTAAAAGAAGGAGGCAAACGCGCAGGGGGAAAAGGACCAAAGCAGTCGATCTGCATATTTGAAGTACAGTCACCCTAGGTCTTAATGTCTCCTCGTCCTTTTCTCTTCGCGTCCCTCTTTATCTGTCACGCGCGCCCATACATGCTAACAGCCGCACATGGATGTGCATCAAATGATACACAGACAAAAGTAGGCACGCATGAATACAAGTACATCCGCAATCGTTGGCGTGCTCGACTTTCCAATCCATACACGACATCAACAGCAACACACGAGCATACACATCTCTCTCTCTCTCTCTTTCTCTCTATCTCTCTCCCTCTCTCTCGCTCTAGTTCTATCAGGGAAAGAAGAAGACGCTCTCCACTCCTTGACGCGTACTCGCGTAAGCGAGCCTACACGCACGCGCTCATACACAGGCGAGCGCGGGGCGCATACCCACACACAAACAAAGCCTTCGTTTGCGCCCGCGCAATCTAAGAGCGTATACTTCTTCTTCATTTAGGTAGTGGGGTGTCAAGGGGCCCGGGGGGGAGATGACAGAGAGGGAGAGAGCGAGAGAGAGAGATCGCGAGCAAGCGGGGCTGGTGGGGGAGGGGGCGAGGGTGAGCCAAAGCGGGGTACGAACGAGTGCAAGCGAGGCGAAGGAGCCGACGAAAAGAGAGGCTGCGAATAAGTGCGGGAGCGAGAGGAAAGAGCTCGTCGTCGCAAAGAGAGTAGTAGTGTCGGGAAGAAAAAGAGAGCCCCGAGAATGGGAGCAAGACGAAGGAAGATAAAAGACGCGAGAGTCTCTCGCCGACCCGCCGAACCCTCCCTCCCTCCCGCCCCCGCGACGGCCTCCCCCTCGCCCCGCCAAGGAACCGGGGAGATGCTCGGGCTGCTCCATGTGTACTACGCGGCTGTGGGGGGTGGGCGGCTGTGCGCGCGTGGGGGGAAGGGGGTGAGAGCGGGAGAAAGAAAGAGAAGCCAGGCTGGAACGTGGGGATTGGAGGGTAGCTAAGACGCCGGGCTCCCAAGTAATTATAAAATGCAATCAATACTTTACATATTTTTCACGCAGCGCGCCGGAGGGCGAGCTCTCTCTCTCTCTCTGTCTCTCTCCCCCCGTCCCGCTCGCTCGCTCTCTTTCTCTCTATCGGTCGGTCTCCCACCCTCGACTGCTCCACCCCTCTGGCAAATCTTTCTCGCTCGCACTCGTTTTTGCCGCGGTACCACGTGACGCTCTGAGCTCTGCTCTCTACGCTTTTTCTCCCCCGCTCATCTTATATACGTAGCTCTCTCGCTCTCTACGTGTACGGGCGCGAGCATATAAGCAATAAGAATCGGGCAAGGCGAGAGAGGCGAGACGATAGCGAGAGGGTACGAGAGTAGAAAGTAGAGACGAATCTAATTAAAGCCCGTCATTTTTCATGATCAACTCATAGTGCGGCTGTGGCAGGGAGGGAGAGGGATTGGGGGTGGGTGGGGTGGAGCGACAGTTTAAAGAGTGACAGAGAGAGAGAGAGAGAGAGAGAGAGAGGAAGAGAGAGAGAGTAAGAGAGACAAGCAGGGATCTGTCCTTCCATTTTTTTCCTTACCGATGATAACGCTCTTTGAGCATTGTCTTTTCCCTCCGGCCTATCTGACATCTCCGAGTGGGTGCGCGTGCGTGCGCGCGAATCGCGCTACGCTGCTTCTTTTCCTCTGCGGACGACGAGCTGAGGGAAAGGGTGAGTGGGAGAGATTACGAATTCGATGAATCAACTTTTTGTTACGAGCATGCGAGTCTAGTCTCTGAACCCGGCGGAGGCGGCCTGAATAGAGACTGTAATTTGTGCGATTGCGATTCGCGCGCGCACCGATCCGCTTCGTTCTGACGAATATTTAAATTTACGCGTGTCGTATATTTTAACGTAAGCATAGGGATTTGCTTTTTTATACTTACTTATTTTTCTCCCGGTTCCCGATCCTCCGACTAACCCCCCCCCCCCCACCAGTACCCCACTCTGTCCCTCTCATTCTCACTCTTTCTCTATTTAAGCTTTCTATTTCAAAAGGTTGCGACCTATAAAATCTGTCATTTCATCTTGTTTTCATTTCTTATTTTAATCAGCACAGAATTTTTAGGACCGCCTCATTTTTCATTTCGAAAATTAGCCATTTTCATTCTATAATTTTTTCAATTTAACTGCGATACAGAAATTAAAATGCATAATTCTTATTTAACCTTAATATATAATTCGATTTTTTCGACAAATTTTATTCAACAAATTTTATTCTATTTAAGTACTTTAGAACACCTACTAGGCATTATCCTATTAATATTAAAGACTACTACAGTATTTGTTATAATTAAAAGAATATTACCCTAATTGATAAAAATAAAAATACTGCCGAAAATGCTAAATATATCAACAAATAGTAGCATAAAAATATCATGTAAAAAAACTGACTGCAGAACATAAAAAATCGAACGTTATTATCACCTGCATGGATTAAAAATTGCTTATCCCGAGCCCTTATATAAAAACAATGACTGAATAATCCGAAATTTCCGAAATTGGATTTTAAATATAAAATATCACTTCTTTCTCAAGATTGACATCTTTTAGTGAGCATAATGGTAATGAATTATTCGGCGCGTGCACTTTTCAGAATATTCATCCATTGTTCAAAACACAAGATGAGATTCTCATTATGAAAATAATAGCTTGTAATCTCAAGTCGAATAACTGTTTTAACCTCGCAATGCAAAATATGAAACAAATAATTAGAAGGAAACCTTTTATACAATGCTTGATGTATGCGAAAATTAAACAAGTAACAGACGAAGTTGCAAAAATATACGTAATGGGTATATACATGTGTGCGTTTACGGATTTCAGTAATATAAAAAAAAATACAAAATATAAACAGTTATAATGAAGAAGAAAGATAATACAAAAAGTATATAATACCGGAAATATTTATCGAAATATGAAATTTAATCTGAATATATTGTAATTTTGTATTTGATACATGCATTGCTGTTTTTTTAAACTTAAAAGCGCAATGAAATAATATATTAAAATCAATTAAAATCTTTATTAATAGTTCAGAAAAATAATCTTATAATAAATTGATTAAATTGTCTACCAACTGAATAATTATAATATAAAACTATCTGATGAAGAATTAAAAACATCTGTAACTGATTAAGAGATCAATTTTATTCAAGCAATCTTATTAAAATTTTAAATTATATATTCAATTGCAGAATGAATAAAAGTGCTTACTACTTTCTAACAAACCTTCGTGAAAAAAGAAACATATTTTCGCACTTTTTCCATAATGACTTCAATCTCTCATCTCTCTCCAACTACTTTAATCTGAGCCACGATGGTTGCATCTACGGAATTGCAAAATAAAAATTTTACTTCTCTTTTAAAGCTAACCCTTTCCTCTACAAAGTGGTTTTTTTATAATTTAAATTACAACTCGAAAGAGAAACGAATAAAAAGTATAGGTCGAAAATTTGAGAAAGTGAAACAGACCCCGTCTAAGGCATATATTTTAAATCGTACTTCGATTTAGGAATACAGAGTGGGTATACCTAAAAATTTATGTGGTTTTAAATTATCTGTGTATTCAGATGAAATTTAAGTAGAGCATAATGTTGCAAACTAACGCACGTTCGAGAAATTCATTTATTAGTAAAAATGTCACGTTGATCATTAGATTTTCACGTGATTTATAACTTTAAATATTCGGCGAGACCACAAACGGTTTAAAATTCAGTACACGATACAGAATTAATCGTCGAATTTTTATATTTAAAAGCAGTAACTGTTTAAGAATTAGTGGCATAACATATATTACGTATTAAAAAACTTATGATTAAAAGGGTCGAAATTTCACAAAATGTTAATTAAAACATTAAAATTAAAATTGTAATAATGTAGCATTCCCATTGGAATTGGACAGAACATCGTACAACAATGAGTTGTGCGTCGATAAATATTGAACAATAATAGTACATATATATAAAATTAGGAGTAAGAAATTTATTTTTAAAAATATCATTAAGCCGTATGATAATAAAACCCCTTGTTCACACTTTACAAAGAAGATAATTTCAATTTGCAATGGCAAGGGTAAATTCTGAATATAGTACGGAATTAAAAATTTCGTGTTATTAATGCTCTAAAAATAAATGTGAAATATATTGTTTGATGGTAGTATTTAAGTTTCGAGTACGGGGTAAATGGTAGGGTCGCTCAATTCTCACCCCTTCTGTCCATACGCATCAGGATATAAGTAATCCAAAGATTAATGGTACGGGTTTTTATTTTAAAATTAAGGCTCGGCATAATTTCGCAACTGATAAGCAATCGATAAATGGGAGCTTAAGACTTTTCACGCAGTTGGGGAGGTGCGTTTCGGCAGTCGTGGGACCAGCATAAGTAGCAATTCATTAATTCTAATTATAAAAATCAGAGAACCGGCGGAGAGGAGAGCAGCAGCTTTCGAAAAGCGCAATAAAGCGCTACAAGAGATCCCGTCAATAGATTTAATTAAGCGCGCATTTAATTAAATACAATTCTTCGCCATTTCGACGCGGCGCCGAGCGCAGTTGCTCGTGACTTAGTTCACTGCATTGCTCAAATGTATACAAGTACATTCCCACATACAGCGATGACTGTATACAGAGAGTTGACAATCCCCGTGAGATGAGGTAAAGAATAAGAAGTAGAAGAAGGACGTGTGGCGGCGGAGGCCGCGGTGGGTCGTCGCACACAGGCAGAGAGATCCGCGGAGCTTAAGAAGGCACACGGACGCGCTCGGGGGGCTCGGGCGCCTGAGCGTGTGCGTCTGCACGTGCGTGTGGCGCGCGCCGGGCGGGGAGCGGGGCAGCCGCGCGGGTGTGTGCGCGCGTAAGCCCGGAGCTGGTGGGTGCACGCGCGCGGGCGAGCTCGGGACGGCCAGATTTTAACGATTCCTCCGCCGCGGAGTCTTAAGAGAAAGAATGGAGCGGGGGCTTGAAATGAGTGGGATAGGGAGGGTGAGATCGAGAGGGAGAACGTCGCGCTACACGATGGATAAGAGAGCGGCGTGAGGAAGTTAAAGGGGGTCGCTCTCTCCCAGGATGCGGAGGGTTGCCGAGTCTCGAGGTAAGGATGAAGAAGGAGCACCCAAGTTAGGGAAGGAAGACGGTCATGAAAAGGGGAAGGGGTAGATGAGGGAAACTGGCGGCCGAGCGACGAGCGAAATGAAGAAATTCTATCTACATTTCCAACCCTTCATGCAGAGCAGCGCCTTACCCCGTACACTTCTTTCCTTATTCCTTGTCTTACCTTGGGGCTCCCACCCCTTGCCTCTCTTCTTCTTTATTCCTCTCCTGCGTTTCAACGCTTCGCTCCTTCTTTCTATTGGTAAAAAGAAGAGAAAAAGAGAGGGAAGCCGACAGCAACCACCCCACTGAGACAATACGACCAACCTACGCCTCCTACTCCTTTTCAACCAGCATCCACTACTACCAGTCTGTCAGAGCCTGGCCAGCAGCAGCACCGCCACCGCCTTCACCACCGCCACCTTCACCACTACCACTACCATCGCCACCAACACCAACAGCACCGCTAACTCATACACTTGGAATCCCTTTATCTCTCTTGTTCCTCTTCGCGTATATCTCGTCGCGTCGTTTCTTTTTGTCCACGGCAGCATCGGTGTGTAACTCGTCTAGCTGTGCACCACTTCTTTGCCTTTTCTTAAATACAAAAGCGAAAATTTTGCTTATTAGAATATTTCCCGAGCTCCTTTCGGTACACTTGAGTGAGCCGTGCCGTTACCACGAAGCCGAAGGAGAGCACCGGAAAGAAGAATAAGGAGTATGAGGAAGCGGGGAAGTAAGAGGCTGAGGAGACAGAGGAAGAAGTCTCTTTCTCTTTGGCGAACGAAGAATCGAAGGAGCCGCCAAATCTGTCTCTCTCTCTCTTCTCTCTCTCTCTCTCTCTCTCTCTCTCTCTCTCTCTCTCTCTCTCTCTCTCTCTCTCTCTTGGCTTCCGTTACCCGAGAACGTCTGGACCATTACTGTAATTATATGAAGACTTTAATTATTTTTAGTTTCTCAAAGATTCCTTCAGAAGAGAATCCTCCATAATAAATGTGGCCTTCTCATACGATCACTGTGAGCTGTTTTTTATCGACTGCACTGATACATCATATCAACACGCTGCAAACCTGTACATTAAGATAAATATACATCCTCATTGTGATATGATTAACTAATCAATTAAATGCTATGGTATTTTAACATTATTATTTTTTTTTAAATGTGAAAATTCAAGTAAATAATACTTACAAACTTCTTTCAAGAGCAACGCTTTCGTTTAATTAAGAAGTATGTAATTATTAATTATCGAATTATTAAAAGCTGCCCTATTTATATAACCCTATAATTTTTCTATAAATTAGATTATAGAAAAGGAATAATAATTATATAAAATGAATGTAAATTTTTTAAAGGTTCCATACAATTGATTAAGAAACGTACTTTATTAATTCCAAAGAAATGTAAATGAAGCATAAGCTGGTGTGATTTCCATTTTTCATTGCAAATATTGATTAAGAAACGGAAAAATATAATATAAGTGAGGTAATCAAAAGAAGGAATAAGATCAATTAGATCAGCATAATTTGAGTCCTTCTGAAATAATTTATTAAAAAAGCAAATGATTTTTTTTTTACAAAAATCCCCTATTGATATTTGATACACTTTTATATACACACTAAACTATGTGTACAACTTGTAAATTAATAAGACGAAAATGAATTTAATTTTGTCACAAATCATAAACTCTTTACTATCAAGTAAACGTTACATTTCAGTCGTTGTAATTAAATAAATAATTAAATATATATATATATATATATATATATATTATGTAATATCACTTATTAATAAAGTCTGTATGCTAGCAATGGAGATACTTTCATCTATTTTACAATAATGATTGCAAATAAATACAAACAAAAAATAAAGAGAAATTCAACGGATCATCTACAAATACATTTTAAATAGGAAAAATGTAAATATGTTTGGTTTACCGCTGAAATTCAAGCTCTACACGTTATCGAGACACGGCGATCTCAAGTATGTGCGGCTCTTGCACGTGTTACGGTACGTTACGCAAAACTCGATTATTTCGGTGGCTTTCTCGCTCTGTGTCACACCCTCTTGCTATATTATTAGATTTCTATGTCCATTTCTTTCTTTCTTTATCTAATGCAGGATAATTCTCTCCCTCCCACTTTACACATGTGTGTATACATTAAATATCGTCGTCTCGCTCATTATTTATTAAAAAAACAAATAGAAAAATACGTCAAATTATACCAACAACATTAAAAAGTAATATAAATATTTAAGACATAATGCCTTAATGCTTTTATTTACATGGATATAACTGATACAAAGTGAAATTCTTTATACCAATCTTAACTGTATTCTTGTTGTTTTATTTTTTTTAACTTCATAATGATTCGAAATTAATAAAATTCACTATTATAATAATAGCAATTTAAAACACTCTAGGAATTTCTCTAGTCAATTAAAACCTATATAAGCATAAAAAAGTTTTTTGCAAACGAAGAACGTAAGAAAAACTATCGAAAAATGAAATTTAAAGTTTTGCTTTTCAATCCAAATGGTATATATCTATTATCTGTTTTCTATTAAATAAAAAATAATAAGAATTTGAATCGAACTAGAAAAATCGCTATTTTTTATAAAAAAAAAAAAAATAATGCAACAATTAAAGCTTCAGTTTTGCTACTCTTTTATGGAAAAACAGTTTGTAAATAAGAAAAACATATTTTTTTATAAATTCAAAATAAGATGTTTAAGAAAATGATGATGATACAAAGTTATTTTATTACAGCTATTTAACTCGCGATAGAAAATTTATATATCGTTTTATTCTGAGACAACGAATTAATTCTCTGAATGAAATATCTATTTCATTCCTCACTACTTGGATACCAGTCGTATAATAACGTCCAATATAATAAAGCAATCAGAAGGACACTAAATTGGTTTCTCCGGCACTTTCTTCGACGAGCGGCAACATATACGCAGGCGTGAAAGAATGTTAAAATTATAATGAGTGAGATCCCGTTTTTGAGTTGACTTAGTCAACATCTCGGGCTACGCCTATTTGAGCAATTCACTAAATTAATTTAGCGCGCGAAGTGTGTTGCTGTTGTTTACTTTATCCTGACTGGAGGTCCCCATTCGCACAGTCGAGTGCTCGTAGCTTAGGTACGTGGGAACGTGGATACGTAATTTTAAAAAATATTATATTTTTCATATTTTACTCGTGCGACTTTTTCTCCTCGTAATACGAGCAAAACCATGAATTAACAGTACGCAATTGTTTGTTTGTTTGTTTTTTTTTTTTTTTTTTTTTTTTTCAAAAAAGGTTAAAACCAAAACTAAAGGTATTCGCTTAATATCGCTTGTTATATTGCAGACGCACAATCATGAAAAATTCTCGAACGAAATGTAAGCCTGGTATATTATTAAATATTATAATTATATTCAGTTTTCGCTCGACGCAAAAGTAAAATAATTGATTTATCAATCGAAGTGCTGAGCGAAAATTAGAAAGACAGAATAATGAGAGTGTATAAAAGGAGCTCGTGGTCTCAATGCGAGGCCTTTGAGCTGTTCTTATAAAGGAATCGCGATTGAAAGAATATCGTGGCAGCTTCTGGAAATGAAAATAGGAAGTTCATTTAAAGAAAGATTGTGCGCGTGCCTCATCGGAGTAACGTACAGGTCGCGCGAGGCCGGATATAATCGAAATGCACAAATACCTGTGCATTTGCGTGTGCGCGCGTTTTTTGTGCCCGTGTATACACATTGTGCACATATTATGCACGTACTGCGTACGTGTATTTATTCACGTATATTTATGTACGTATGTTTGTAAGTTATGCACATGCATACAATATCCAACGCCTTGAGTTTTAATTTGAGGAAGCGAGAATCGCGGCTCGGCTCGAGTAGCCAAGTTGCTAAATCCTCGTCGAGCTCACGGGGGTGGCCAACTCCATTCGCTATTAACGATCTTCGCCCTCGATACAACGCCTGGGGTTCGCCACCCCAAGGAGCAGACAACTTCTCGTGCATGCCATCGGGGCGCGTCGCCGGGTAGAGCATCAAGATCGCGCTCAGCTCACACGCGGATGCCCGAGGCGCGCCTGTCGAACGCGCGATCAACTGCGCGTCGGGCGGATCGACGGACCGTCGAATCTCGGGCTCGGGGCTCGCGATACGGCGAGAGCCGCGGAGGGCCGACGCAGCCCGAGGAGAAGATGAAAAGAAATGCGTAAGTCGGATACGCGTAGCCGGGGTCCCGCGCCCGAGCCCCTCGAGCTTTCGAGTGTCCTGGCGGCCGGCTCGGGCTCTCGGCCATCCTGAGTGTTGGCCGAGAACTCGGAGCCGGGAGGAGCTCAGCGCGTAAGCGGAGACAGGGCGAGATGGAGACAAAGGAAGTGGGTGGGGCGGGGTATGGTGGGTAGGGGGGGGGTTTATGGCGGAGGGGCATAAGGAACAAAATAAGATGCGTTTGTTCCACACGAGCTATTGTTCGCAAGGACTACCTTGCCATTGTTTGTTACATGCCGTGGCTCCCGCTTCTCCTGCGCATTTTCCTTCTTTCCCTCGGGTCTCTTGCACCCTCCCCCTCCTGCTGCCACACCGTCTCTCCTACAACCTCTATCGCCAGGATAATTTCTCTTCTATCCACCCTCGTCTCGTATTTGATCCTTGGCTTGAAAATTTTACCTCCGCGACATTTTATAATTACAGGGAAGTAAACGCTTTTCTCGCTTTTTTATTAGACTTCGCCGCCCCCGTCGACCCGTTCTCCCTCTCTCTCTCTCTCTCTCTCTCTTTACTTCGCTTACTCTCTCGCAATCTCTCTTCTCTTCCCTACTCGTGGCTTTTAATAATTACGCGTTTTTGTACCTTGTTACTACTTTACTCACATTCGTCGACCGTAATTAAGAAATTCTAGATCGAGCAAATAGCTTTTTCAATAAAAAGTCCAGTACGATCCAAGGACAACTGCGCGTACGATTAAAATTTAGGACTCCAATTTATTATTAGCATCTGGATATTTAGAATCATTTTAACCAGCTTTACTAGTATATATGTTTTGAAAAAGATACTCTTCCGTGTACTATCATCGGTATAATCTTTATCAACCAGAAATAAGTATTACTTCTTTACCAAATGAAAAGATGTTTATCTTTGGCAAAACTAGTTTATCACAGTTTATATATCCTTCTCTTCACTTTAAAACTATTTAAGATACTTTACGATGTGTTTTGACGGTACAATTGAATATAACGAGTTTTATCAATGTTGAGATGTGATTTATTGCAATTGATAAAAACTTTACCACTCTAAATAATAGATTATAATGAAATGAACGTATAATTTCTAATTTTTAATAATTTTTAATTACAAATGTTTTTTTAAGAGAACCGTAGTTCCGAATTAATCATTTTTATTTTTGTGAATCACATTATTATTATTTTCAAATTCTACGCAACTAATTCATAGATTTAAATAACTTTTGTGTTCTAACACAGTTTTAGTGGTAATAAAAAGTATCTGCATTTCAGTATAAATCCATTGAATAATAAACATAATCAAGATTTTTAGACTTGAAAAACAACATGTCAATGAAACCTTATTAGGTTATACAATACATATTGCATGCAATGCGAGAAGCTTTAAAAGTCGATTAAACCCTCACCGGTTCTCTTCTCCATCGTTTCGGGTTGTAAGTAATAACGAGAGAAGGAAAGAAGGGAATGAGCGAAAAAGGAAAAAATTTGTTAAGGTTTACAGTACCTAGATGAGAAAAGGAGAAAAATAAAGAAAAAGATGAGGAGACCGAGAGAGAAATCTGGTGCGCGACAGGCGGTTTCAACCGTAGAAGTCCGTAAGAGTCTTACAGCTATTCGCAGTAGGCTTAGACTCTCTCTCTCTCTCTCTTTCTCTCTCTCTCTCTCCTTTCTTCCTGCGTATCCCAGTAATTTTTTCTCCACCACCAGCGTTTTACATTTCAAATGTCCTTGATTTGTATACTCAAATTCTATTTTCACGACTGTTCAATAGCTTGAATTCTAAAATATGTTATTGATCAGATGGACTGACCCAAGAGTTTGATTTGTTTTTAAGCAAGCTACAATTCTAAATTAATTATAAATCTATGTATTTCTCATTAAAGTAAATATTTTACTAAAACTGTAGATCTAGGTAATATATTTGAATGAGAAATAAACTAGTTTCTTAATCCAACATACAATACTTATTTTATTTATAATGATATGGCATAATTAACATAGCTCAGAATTAAATACACTCAATTGAAAAATTTATGTACGGTATAAACATTTCCTCATATTTAAAAAATATAATGCTTTATTACTATAAGAAAGCTTTGTGTTTATAGATTTGTTTTTACATCAACGTCTCAAACTAGTAAATAAGGAACACATTGTGCAATATTATAATAACTGTAAAAACAATAATACATGTAATGTGAGTATTTTAATGCAAATGTATTTATTCAATGTTTTTATTCTGAATAAACTAAGATTTTAGGAATATAAATATCTTTCAAAAAAATATTAAAAAATCTGTCATAAAGAAGTCATAGACAATCTTCACCTAATTATTAAAGCAAATAACTTTGTTGGCGTAAAAAATATTTAATTAGTTTAGAATTTAAAATACTTAAGGACTCCATCATTTCGCAATCTATACAATATTATATATTTTAATAAGAAATACAATTGAACATTTTATTATAGATTGTAAAATGCAATGACATGTATCATCCGTTTCATTAAATTTATTCTGTGTTTCTGGAAAGTTAAATTCTGTTAACAAATACTGTCTAGTAAATTGAATCACGGGTATGACACAGTGCGGATGTCCAACTAAACTCTACGATTTCGGTTGCGGAGAAATTAAATTGCGTAAGTGTATCGTTTATTGAGTTAAAAAAACAACTATTGAACCCATCAAATAGCAATAATCAAATGATCAAATACTCGATTTTATTTAACAAGATTGTTTTTTATGCATCAGTACATATTATTGTCATTTATGTGTTTATCTGCTGGAAATTTAAAATGATTCATTATGTCATTGTACATCGGTATTTAAGAACAAAAATTTAACTCAATTTCTCCTTACTATTAATATATGTATTAGTAATTAGTAATTAATGTATTTAAATTTTTCAAATGAACCAGGATAAGTAAGATTTTTTACAAATATAAACCCCTTGTATCTCAAAGAATGCTTTTATTTTACACTATAATATTTTACACAGATGTTTTACACGGTGGCTTACAGTTTTCAGCGATTAAAAATGTCTTTCTTACCTAAATTAACCCGCTTAACAATGGATTTTATGAGTAATTTAAAACTGTTTTAAATATTATTGACTCTGATTAAATCGTATGGATCATAAGTGTATAATATAAATCGTGCTTAATATTAAGTGGTTCTGCGTTTTAATTTGATTAACCTTTTAAATAGACATTAAACCAAGGTTTTCATAAATATAATCTTAATTATATATTCCACGCTAATATTTATATTATTCAAATTTATATACTTAATTCAATTTTCACCCCAAACTATTATATGTATATTCGATCGGTATATCATATCAACGAATAAATAAAAACAAAAAGCTGAGTAACTATATTATATTATGTATTATTTGTATCAATGCATCACGATTAAACTTGATATACTGTTAAGTTGAAATTCTTTACTTCTTTTTCCAACAAAAAATTGAACGTAAAAAGACACAGGAAAAAGAAAGTATTCATTAGACGTACCTCCCTTCAATGCCATCCACCCATTCAACCATATTGGGAAGAACCAGGCAAATTAGAGGACACCGGCCTCGGTACACTCTCTCCTTCTCCCAGAGCCCTCCCCTTCTTCACCGCCTATATAGATTTTTGAACAGACGAGAAAGTGGTTTGAAGTGCATAGTACTCGATGTGTCCCTCTCCTAAACAATCGCCTTGTTACTCATCTTCTCTTGTCCTGTAGGAAAAAACTGCTGAAGTATTGCGAGATAGAGAGCGGGAAAAGTATATCGCCGAGACTAAAGGGAATTGAAAAAAAAGCCTTGACTTTAAAAGAAAAGAAATCAAGGATGAGAATGACATTTATTCTTTTATTTTAAATTATCAATATCGACTTGCGTGAAACTTTCAAACTGATTTTATATACGTCTTTTAAGAAGCTTTTTTGAATAATGCAGAATAACGCATGACACGTAGCATAAAAGGCAGTAGGAAGTATAATATACTTTAGTCTGAATCATTTCCGAGAAACGAAATTAGAAATTAGAATTAAATAAGAATTAAATTAGAATTAAATTAGATTACGATAAAATTAAAAAAATAACGCAATATAAAATGACAATGCACTATATTAATATTAAAGCAGAAAAAAAAAAAAAAAAAAATAATAAGAACGGCAAACTTTTGGTAAACTTACAATGCCAGCGCCATAACTAATTATTATTTTCAAATTTAAAGTAATTGCATTCATAATTCTGTTTAAGTACATTCGCCGAGGTGGTTTTCATAAGTGCATAATTAGTGACTGTAATTTTTTTGCTTCAACGCATTAGGCCGATGCACTGATTAACCAAAGGAGAAATAATTATAACGAGGTCGGGCCGGAACGAAGACGGAAGAGAAAACGAGGGAAAGCGTAAGCAAGTAAATCGAGTGATGATGACGGTGTCAAGGGTAGCTCGGAATTCCTGAATTCCCGCATGGCGATGGAAAGGGATATAGAAGAGAAACGAAGTGCCAATGGGAATAGGGTCCAAAAGGCGGGGCGCAAGGTTCTTCAAATGTAAAATATTATGAACGGGGCGTACGGGTGACCGGGGCGTTGGCGAACAAAGCGAAACGGAGGCCGTAATGAAGAAAAGAAAAATTTGCCCCTGTGTCTCCGTGGAGCTGCTTCACCTAAAAAGAACGGATAGGATCGACGCGAAGACGAAAGGCAGCCGGCAAGTGAGAGGGACGAGGGAGAAGGGTTGGCGGTGGGTGGTTGGAGGTGGAGGTAGGTACGCAGGGGGGGGGGGTGTTCGAGACCTAGAGGATACACCACACAGCGGGAGCAACAGCAACAGCAGCCCACTTTTCCGTGGATGTCGGGGCGCACGTGAACGTTCGCGCGGAGAGAAAAGCAGTGCGGTGGTCGGGGGCACGGAGGCACGAAATGAGGGTTCCTGAGTTTTTGCCAGACGATCAATAAAAGTCTCTGTGCTTTCTCTCGCGCGACTCCACACAGGCAACCACCCGCGCACGTAGATGTGTATAACGAAGTGGTTTGTACGTCGGAGTTGCCGCCGGTGCGTGCATTAATTCTCCCCGGCGAGGCGCACCGAAATCTTCGCGTCTCTGCCCCCACGCCTCTGCCACTCCTCGTGTCTTCCCTCATCGAGGCTCTTCCTTGCGAGCCGCCCGAACCACCACCTCCCTCCCTCCCTCCCCCCCCCCTCCCTCCGACCCCCCGGACTACAGCCGCCTGTGGTGATCCCGCAAGGCGCCCTAAGCTTTTTCGCCTCTTATCTCTCCCTTTCTCTCTCTCTCTCTCTCTCTATCTACCTCTCTCTCTTTCGATCTCACTCTACTCTCCCAGTCCTTCCCTTCATTCGGATCGCGAACTCGCGAACTCCTGTCCATTTGCTTATTGAGTAATGGCTACTGTCATTAGACGATTGCTCGTCGGTGAACCCGCGGTCGGTACTCGATATACCAATATCGTTCATTGAATTACGTCCTGCTCAATGAAAATCGGCCGATCCACTCGATCCTCGCTCATTCCTGATACAATACGCTCTGGACCAGAATTAATTCCAATGACTTTTATGTATTTCTAAGCTCGCGCGTAAGTTGTTTTTCACATTCTCTGCTATTTTCCAAGCTCTTCCCATTACCAGTTAACGACGAGAAATGCTATCCAAATATTAATATTGAAAAGCATACTTATGGTAAAAATTTTAAAATCCTTTTCATCTTAAAAATTTCGTTTTAAAAAATTCTAAATCTTAGCTCGTAAACTTTTTTTACCCCCTCGTGCATTTATCCTGTTTTTCTTAAATACTAATTAAAAAAAAACATAATAAATTGCAATTTCTTCATTAATACTCTATGAATTTTTCTAGTCTATTAATGAAATATGAAAACGATGAAGCATTTTAATCTTATTTATAATTTATATAAGAGCCGTGATTAAACGAATTGTTTTACGCACAAACAAAAGACCAGGAGCTAATGGTCTTTCCAAAAAATAATAATTATATAGCAGCCTGAGTTAGAGATTCCCTTTATGTAAAAAATGTGTTTCCCAAAAATGGCGACAGTTGAATATCAGAAAATGATGTCACAATTACGTACTTGTCCATGAAAAAGAGAAGAGAAAAAGAAATAGTGAAAATAAATCAGAGTCTGAAAGCTCTCTAGTTTTTACGGACGACTTACTTCCAGTCCTTTGCTTGTTTGCATACTTGATTTAAGCAAAGAGATAACAATTATTACGTGAAACAAACGCAGAATCGCCTGACCATGAATTTTTCATGGATAAAGACTCTTAATAAATAAAATCGCCACAAAAAGTAAGAAGCCAGAGCGAGCGGTCAGAAGCATCGAGCGGAGGAACAGTAGGAAAAGTGCCGGCTCCGAAGACTCCGACTCCATAATATTCGAAGAATCCATAATTATCGCGTCATAGCTGGAGCTCGCGAATGCCAACTCTTGCCAACTTTCTTCCCGTACACGTAGGCTCTCGTAGACGTAAGTATGCTCCAGGGGCGATCAACACCCTTGCATGGCTTCGCACCATGGAAACCGTCGACGCGTGCGTATGCCTAGTTTGGTGGATCGCTGTGAATTTGAATTAAATATGATCGGATAGCGCGTTAAGTATATGCGCCTTCCCGGCCACGTTTTCAAAATTTCGTGTATGCGCTGCGATAATAACTCCCTTCCAAGTTATGAAAAGAGACGCCGTAATTAACGATGAACTTTCGAACTGCGTGTGCTTCTGCCTGTTAAGCTGACTTTGTCTTTTATTTAGAAAATAATTGCATCTGCTTTAGGTATCCGAGTATGTAGCCCCTGCGCACGTACACGTAATTTGTAGATTTGCTCGAGTAGACATGTAAACGCGTGCCGTGATTGAGCATTCCCACTGCCGTATAACTGGCAAACAATTAAAAAGTGCCGTTACCGAATAACTCAACTCGCACGACAATAACCCTCCCGAAGCGTTGTATCTCTTATGTACACCTAACCACGTAAAAAATTAAACTCCTAATTAATTCTACCACACCCAAGAGACCGCTCACCTATTTGTGCAAGCTTTCACTTTACGCACCGGGCATTGGAAAAATTTTACACCTCTCCTATCGTCGCTTTATATGGTGTTTTTAATTAAAATACATACCGTGCACATATCCAAGTAAATATAATACTATCGCGAAATAACGACTCCAGAGGCTGTTTATTCTACTTTTGCTTCATAATCGGATTTCACTTTGCAGTTAAATTCAATCAAAGTTAAAATTTATGAAATAATTACTGCTTTTATTAATTTTTATTATGATATTTTTATTAAAAACTATAATGCTAAAGACAGATGTAGACTAGCATACAGACCAATATTATACTTATTTGTCTAGGCTGAATGTGATCCGATGTAATACCTATATAAAAAATACCTCAATTTTTCATTTAAATTGTATTATCCATCAGTAATAATGTGCAAAATGTCGAGTCGCTAAATTTTTATACAGTGCAACAAACAAAGCTAATTGTATATGTATGTAAAAAATATGTACAGGAGAGTTATCTATATTTATTTACGATTGTTGAAGAAAAGGGAAAAAAAAGACAATAATTAAAACCAAGGAGTTTCGGTCAACGAATAGAGCCGACGTCGCG
The DNA here is from genome assembly GCA_018907135.1 of Kradibia gibbosae. Taxonomy (NCBI): domain Eukaryota; kingdom Metazoa; phylum Arthropoda; class Insecta; order Hymenoptera; family Agaonidae; genus Kradibia; species Kradibia gibbosae. The sequence continues at coordinate 6,739,125 of JACCHX010000004.1, forward strand.
ATGGACCTTTCTACTTTTCAAGCCGACTTCTTATTTACTTAAGTTACGAGGTAATCTGCCTGGGAGGAAGACTAAGCGGACGTTCTTTGGGCAAATTAAAATAAATATGCCGGGCTCGATAGGGTCGGTTGCGCGGGCTGGCGGGTGCGGGGGAAGAGAGTACGGGAAAAGTTGTATACCTTAAGCAGAGTGGCGCTGCTGCAGCTGCTGTTTCGCGGGTAACTTTTTTATTCGGGCTCCCGTAACCTCGGCAGCCCTCGTAATTTGAGCAAAATTTTCAATTTAAATCGACTGAATGGCATTGCGAAATACGCGCAATTTATTTTAGACCTTTGAAGCTCGATAAATACGAAAGACACGGATCGATGATCCGAGCCCGGCGCCTCCTTCCTGATAGTCGATTCGCGTGGCCGAGTTAACTTTACCCCGTAGTTGTCGCCCTCTTGACGCTTAACTGCCATTGTTGTTTCATTTGTCAAAAATTCAATGTGACCGTGTGTTGACCGCCACCACGACCAAGTGTCGGCGAACGAAAAATTCCTTCTGTCATTGTCTCCCGTTCTCTCTTCAGGCACTTCCTTCTCATTGCTCCTCTTACCTTCTTTGAGGGAGAAGACTTTAGAGCGTGATGGTGATTTTTTTGTCTCCAGCTCGAGGAAAGTTGTAACGTAAGAAAGAGGATTCCTCTTACTTTTCACAACTAAAAAACCTTGAATATTCTCGATTCTTTCTTTCATTATTCTTACACAAACGCGCGCGCGCGTATATACTTATGTGTTGTATACAAATATATATATATTTTTTTGTCTTTTTATATAGGAATTGGTTTAACATTTTTTTTTTAAAGACTGGTCACTACATCGACTGTTGATAGAAAATATTAAGCTATAAATAATGTTAATCAACGTAAAAATACTCTTAAAGCTCGATATTTGAGTTGAAAATTATGTAATGTCTATTGGTTACTTATGTAATTTTTTGCTTTACAGTCAAAAGCTCCTGATTTTTAATAAGCTATTACTCGTTCACTAGTGAGTCTCTATAAGTGTGTCTCTATAAGTAGAATTCTACTTATTCTAATGAATGTATGATTAGTTAAGTAAATCAAATGAGCTGTTAAGTCAGATTTAAAATTAGAGTATTTATCAAAATAAAATTATAAACGGAAAATTGGCGAGAGCGGCTCTTAAAAATTCTAAATAACATCTGTCAGCTTAAGGAACTTTAGAAAATTAGGACGTAATGCCGAGTTCCAGAGCAATTTCATAACTTATCAGTTTTACCTATCGTAGCCATTCTAATGCGAAAAAATCCAGGATAATGTCAAAAGCCCTAAAATTGCAATCGGAAGCCAAGAACAATTGGATAAGGAGAGTCCACCAATGCTGCGCCTCTCTCAAAGTGGCGTTCTTCAGCCGCTACTTCAAGAGGGTCGCAACGCATGACTGCGTGCTCGCGAAGAAGGAGTAAAATAGCCGAGGACGAAAAGGGAGAAGCATAGATACAGCAGCGGCAGCAGCAGCAGCAGCAACAGCAGCAGCAGCAGCAGCAGGAGAAGTAGGAGCGACAGGCGAAACCCGAGTTACTGGGCTGAATTAATTAGGCCCGGCGAGCCGTGCGCCGACCGCCGATTCTCGCGCCCTCACCTCGGCCGCAGTTCCGCGTTGCATCGCTCGACCCACGCATTGTGCGGAGGCAGGCATGCGTGCGATTCCGGGCTGGCCTGTGCGGCCGGAGCCGCTTGAGGGGTCACGTGCGAAGATGCGCGCGGAGGTGGGCTTCGCCGTTGCGCGGACGGGAATCGCTGGGAGCCTCCTTCGACGCGGGCGCAGCGATCGACGCGGCTCCTCGCGATCGGCGGCTTTCCCTCTCGACGACTTCGCTTCGAGCCCTCGCTACGACGGGGAACTTCCCGAAGAATCAACACCGGTAGTCGCGCGATAATCGACGCAAATAAACGGCTCTCCGAGGCGTGTGCCTCCTTGGCTCCGCAGAAATTTGCATGCGCAATTTTCACGACAGCGATTATGCATATACTTGATACTAAGGATTGACTGCCAGAGGCGCCTAATTCCTCCTTAAACACGCTCCCATTTTGAAAATACCGACTTGGACATTTTGTGATACCGAGCCGACGTAATTGCGATTAGCATTTTGTAGTTTTGGCAACAATTTGCTTACGAAGGTAGAATTTCATTTTAATAATGTTATTTTAGGCTTATGCTCGTTATCGTCTGGCTCACCACAATCGATTGCTAATATTTCCATTGGAGACTACACCCATCAATTATCCGGTATTACCACTAACTTCTCCATTCTTGTACTTAGGCATTCGACATAGCAATAAAAACGACAAAAAATCCACATTAACATGCTAGGGTTACGTGCATCGAGCAAATCTACAATTATTGAAACAAGCTTTGGTCTCGATCTACCACTGCTAGGCCAAAACGGCCAAAGTTGCTCGGACTTTTTTTGGTTAAAACGAGCTGAAACGTTGACGCATAACATTGACCTTCGCTCGAAATGAGGCTTCTACCCACGGCGACGATAACTTTCCACTGACCTTTTCCCTAAACGCCGGCTGAGCTCTGAATACTCGAGCGGGAGCTTTGGTCCAACGAGCCCAACAAAAAAAAAGAGCGAAAAATGCGCGCTCGTGAAAAGAACTTCGCTCCGTGGGGTTCCCGTGTGCAGGGATGGACGCATCCGTAACAAAGAGCCGCGACACGTGCACTCGACCCCGTCCGAGTGCGTAATTCAGTAATTCGCCAGCTCCCCTCCGCTTCCTCCTTCGACAAACCCTCTTGATCCCGCGAGGGAATCCCGCTGCCGGATGCTGCAGCGCGACTCCCCCGACTCTTCTCCCAGCCGTTAAGGTTACCCTAACCCCGAGCCGCGGGCCAACGCTCGTCGCGTGCACCCCAGTTTTCCAGGCGCCCGTGCCTCCACATCAAACGGTGACGCTCCAGTTCAGGAGGCACGCTACAGCCGTGATTCAATGGGAGTCTCTCGACTCCGGCCCTCGTCCCGTTGGCCACGCGATCTAACCTCCTGCTCGGGACCTTTGCACGAGTCGCCGGTCCCTTTCAGGCTCTCCATGCGGCGCGTCACCCATGCAGGATCGAACGAGCCATTCTTACAAGCATTTTTTGTCCGGCTCTATCTCACGATCTTAATGAGTACCGTATCTCTTCTTCATTATCTGCCGATTTTTACTACTGGGATTCTTATTCGATAACTATTCACTGGTCTTCCGCGAGCCGCCGACGTACACTTAGCCGAACCTCTCCAAGGAGAAAGACTTTACGAAGCATGATTATTAGATTCAGAACAAATTTTACTTTCCTCAAAGAGTTCATTTACTTCGACTCCATTCCAATAATTATAAAGATAAGGAAAATTCATTTCCTAGGGCAACTAAAAAGTATTTGATTTAAATACAAAGCATCCATCCTTCTTACTAAAAATACATACATTTAATAACAGGAGAGTGACGAAAAATTTGTTGAAGATTGTTTCTTAAAAATAAATTCTAAGTGTTACAAAATTTTAATTAAAACAAAAATATTTCAATTTTAATTATCTTACACCTTACTCTTATATATTTAAGATACATTTAACGCTCCAAACAATGACTAAAGCCTTAATCATAATTTTATGGAAGAATAATATTTTATACTGCTTATACTGCGTTTCGAAATTTTAATCCCTTTATACGTTGAATTTATATTAAACATTTTCAGAATATTTTCTTTAAAAAACTAAGTAATCGTATGTGAATGTCAGCATAAACGAATTTCAAATTACATTTTAATAATAATAGTAACAATTTAATTCCATGTAAATATATACCATTTTTCAATTAAATTAAAATTATACGAGTTGCATTCAGTATATTATTTAATACTAAATTAAAATATTACTCAATTTTTCGAAGCGTACTTCATAATATTTGTTATTAACAATTGTATTTCTATATTATATAAAAATTCAAATGATAATGGTTTTGTAATTCATAATTAATAAATTATTATTTTTTAATTATAAATACATAGCATAAGCTTAAGTAAATACTATATTTAATTCTCTTCAAATATTTTTGTGAAAAAATTGTGATTTCAACAATGAAATATTTCAAGATTATTGTTCTCGATAACTTTTTGTTCCCCTCCGCCTCGATCAGATATGATGAATTAATCGGTATATAAATTCACTTGTTACACAATGCCTGAGTAGAAGTACTTAGTAATATCAAACCCATAGCAATCAGTGCAAAATTTGTATACAAATAGAGGAACCCTACGAATTTTGGCAACAGTGGATTTTTCGTGCGTAACACATTGTAATGTGAGAGTATTTGTATGGAAATTAGAACAATGAATACATAGGAAAGAACATCAAGCTTGCAAAGGCCAGACATTTGCTTCTATAGATCTCCACATTTATACGCTTTATGTAAGTATGTATAATTTTGAAGGGAAGGATAGGAGCACAAGAGCTACATTTTACAGTATGGTAGTTCACTTGGATACGATTGCAGTATGGATAGTCGGCCGCCCCATCCATCCACGTGCACACACGCCCTCCCTCTTCTTCCCTAAAGAATATTCCTCCTTTTCTTCGCTTTCCCCCTACTTTACTTTGCTCCTTTATATATTTCACTGCTACGTTCTCGCTCCGTAAATTCGGAGCCGCGCCAATCGTACTAATTAATGCGGAGCCGTGCGCGACGTCGTCGTCCTCCTACTCGTATAATGGAGAAAAGACGCAGGCATGCGAAAAAGGGGAAAGAAAAAAGTATCTACTTTTCATTTTCACCGTTTGCTACTTAGCTCTTTTGTTTTAAAAGCACACGTCGTATTTCTCAGTACTTTCGCATTGCCGCTAGCATTATTGCTTACTTTTCTCGCACAATTTGTGAACAGCAATTTTTATAATTGAGGGAACGAGTTGGGGATGAAAGTAGCATGGGGAAAAACAACAAAACGCAAAAATTGCTTCGATATAATAGCTAATTTTAAAAATCGGTAACTTCAGCATTGTCTTCCATTGACGAGAGAGCGAATGCTTACAGCAATAGGAAAATCTTGAAAAAAATGCTTCAGCTGCTACACTTTATACCAAAAGAAATGCCTCGAGTCTAATATAAAAATTTTACATCTTCTTTTCGCGATAATTAATATACCACTTCTTTAAATTCAAATACGAAAAAAACCTTACAAGTAGAACTAATGCTCTTACAAACGATACAATTTATTTATGAATACTATCTCCTCTAAATGACAAATAGTTTCGTAGATTTGCACTCGACGCATTATAAACACGAACGTCAAAGTGTTGGTTCATCTTGTTTTTCCCAATAAATTCCATTTGGTTCAACTTAACAGATAGTCTGCAAATTCTTGAAAAAGCTATTATTTTTATGCACAAGCTTTTTATTTCATTTCACGCGTCGTTCCACTTTTTGGTTAATAACTGTTTTAATGTTTTTTAATTTTACCAACTGTTTTTTAAATAATAAATATACTATAAAAGCTCATTTTTTTATGCATAAAGAAAAATAGTTTGGTTAAAATAATATTTTATTATATACGTATTCAAATTTTCTATTTTTTTTTTTTTTTATTCATTTTCGAAACAAGTTTACAAATTTATAGTTAAATGGATCTACACATTTTCATTGGAATATAAGCAACGTTTTTATCTTCAATTTGAGTGTTTTCAAAACGTGTGCAGAACTTCAAAGTGCAAAACATTTAAGGTTTTCCATTTCATAAATAAGCAGAGACCGTTTAAGTTAAAAACATTTCATTTTCGTCGAAAATTGAAAAAAAAAAAGTATAATATGAAGTACTATGTATTTATAAAATTTGTTATAAATATAGTATTTGTAATACTATTTCAATAAAAATAGAATTGTGTGAAATTATTACTTTTACCAGAACGTCTCACATACCGTGAAGCTTCGGATTAAAATTATAATTCAATCCTTATAAGCTTTTATACTAAAATTCAATCAATGTCATCGCTGCCTTTTCATTGATAAGTACTTATTTTGTGAGCTTTTACATTTACATTTACTTGTAATATTGTTTTATTCGTATAGTAAAACCTGTCTTACAACCTGGTTTGGAATATTTAAACAACTTTATATCTCGTATTGTAAATATCATTCGTACGATAATAATCGATTTTTAACGTTGAACTTTTGTGAATAGTTTACAAATTTTATAAGCATTTTTCTTTAATCTTGAAGTTGAAATTGAAAAGAGTGCCTTTAGTAAAAAGACTTTTATTCGATCGTTTACGTTATTGCTAGAGGTTAGTAGAGGTTAAAAATTAAAGTTCAAAATTATGAAAGTTTATTTCCTCATGTTAATAAATACTGCTGCATTATATTAAGTACTCAAATGTCGAAATACCCGTAAAAAATGAAACCCCATCGGGAATTAATTAAGCAGGTTCACCGTGGGTGATCCTTAAATATCAAACTTTCGGTTTGAAAAAATGCTTAGTCACTTATATATCATTGATAATTGTTGAATCATGTGGCATTCTACTTTCATATGTGATTCTTAACATTTGATTGATTTGTTTTGTATTTTAATGGATGTCATATCATTTTTTAATCACGTAATGTAATAAAAAAGTTAATAAAGTATCGAAATCTTATTATAGATGAATAGGAATCGGAATGATTGAAATAAATTCTGTTAAATATTATCAGTTTCAATACTGTTAATCATCATTCGTACGCCTGTGTAGATTTCATATATAATTTTGAAGTTTAGGCATTTGAATTTATAAAGATCTTGTAACTTTGTAAACAATAAAAAGTTTCTTGCAACTTCATAATTTAATAAAAAGCACAAATACGCGATGAGAGCAGAGTAACGAATTAGCAATAACAGCATGTAAAATAGTTATTGAATCAATATACAGACAGTATATAAACGGCATATAACGGAGTGATCTTTTAATTAAAATTTATGTATATCATTATATCATGTATGTGCGTCAATAGATGTATTACAACGTGAGAGTGGAAGCTTCGTCGAAAGTTTGAGCAATCACGATTTGAAATGAAGCGCGCGGTGCATTAATTTTAATTAAAAGTCTCCGATTGGTATCTAATTACTTTTTTGAAGGATGCGCGCACTCGCGATAATGTGAAAAGTCCGTATGTGCGATGAGAGAGAGAGAGAGAGAGAGAGAGAGAGAGAGAGAAGGCGAAAGAGAGGAATGGGGTAACACCAGGTGAGTTGACGATTTCCCGAGATGTACCTGGCTAGGGAAAAATGACATCATTGAAGTAAAAACGATTGAGCGACGTAGAGTTAAGGGTCGAGAGTAGGAGCGCTAGTCCGGTCCCGTATTTTAATAAGAAAGCCTGGCTTGTCTTGGCCAGCGTGGAGCACAGCCGGTGTCAGCCACGGGGTCGGCTCGGGGCACGGCCCGAAGGATGGCGGCCGGAAGTACCAGGGCGATACATAAAAGCACGACAATAATTAAAGCCAAAGGGCGAGAGGGAGAGAGGGCGAGACGTCGTGGGCGTCGAGGACGAGGTGGCGTTGGGGTACGTCAGGGCGGTGGGGTCGCAGGGGCCGGGGGGGGTGTAGGGAAGGCGTAGTAAGACGGCAGCTCGCGAGAGCGCACTAATAAAAGAAGCGGGCGCGGACGAGGTGGGCTGCCGCTGGGTAAGGGGCTCGGAGGGAGGCAAAGCGAAATCCCGATATGCGAGTCACGACGTAAGAATCGAGCGGCGGCGGCGGCGGCGGCGACGGTGGCGGCAACTCTTGGGCGCGCGATGCTAAGCGTCGCAACGCTGCCTCACGCGTCCCGCCGCTTTCTTAATTATCATCTGTCTATCTCGCGGTGCCGCCGCGGCCCGAGCGCCCGGGTACTCGCCTACTGGCCAGAGCTACGGCAAACTGGTGGGGGTACGCGGGTGACGTCCGGGGGGGGGCCAAGGAGGTGACCGCGTGGGTGCGGATGCCGGTGGTGGTGGCATCCGCGGCCCCGACGAAGAAAAGAAGCCGCCCCACGTAAAAAGAGAGTCGTAGTGAGAGAGACAGAGAGAGAGAAGAGAGAGAGAGAGAGAGAGAGAGAGCTATATATGTATATATACATATAAATGTATATGGAGAGAGAGAGAGAGAGGAGGTGGTGTATTTGCGTGTGAGCGGGTGTTGCGTGTGTCGCGTGCGCACTCGCACGTGTGCGCTCGCTAGTGTGCGCCAGCGAGCGAACGAGCGGAGGCGCGCGACAGAGTGGAGGGAGCGAGTGAGCGCGAGGGTAGGAGATGAAAAGAAGGAGCCCGGAGGTGGTGGTGGTGGTGGCGGTGGTGGTGGTGGAAGCGGATAAGGAGGAGGAGGAGGTGGCGGCGACGGCCGCGGCGGTAGGGTGACGGGGTCCTGGCGGCGGCTGCGCGGGGAGAGGCGGCGGCGTGTGGGCACCGGCGGTGGGAGGAGAGAGAGGGCAGAGCAGTTCCTCTCGGCCCTGGCCGCCGGAGAAAAAGAGAGGAAAGTCGCGGGCGCGCGAGCGAGAAAGAAGGAGAGAAAAGTTATAGGGGGCCGCTTCTTACACTCCGCCCAGCATCCAAGATGGCGTTGCAGGCAGAGTCGCCTCATCATTAAAATCAATAATTAAAAAATACATTCGCGCAGAGAGAAAGAGCGCGAGGAGCCGATGGGGTGAGCGCGGGGTTGGACGACTGCGGCGGCAGCGGCGGCCCGGGGCTAACGGGGCGGACGACGAGGGTGGCCATTGAGGGGCGGGGATGGCGGAGTGCGAGCTCTACGCGGGGTAAGGTCGGAAGTGCCGGAGGATGAGCGAGTTAGAGAGAGAGAGAGAGAGAGAGCGAAAGAGAGAAGGTCGCCACGAGAGTCACTGACACGCGGCATCGGTCAGGCCGAGGGGTCGAGGTAGGCAGGGTTGGTTCGCCGATATAGCGCACGGTACCAAGCAGCACCTGGTGGTAGTCGCGCGATACCAAGCGGCCAGACCGAGCCCGAGATAAAATCGGCGGACTCGGGCCAACTTCTTGCCTCCCTACTGTGACTTCGACCCTTTTGGAGCACGCCTCGCGAGACGAGCCCTTAAGAGCACCGCGGCCGAGCCGCGAGACGGTGGCCGGCTCTTTATTTTGGCCGGCTCCCGAGGGTGGCATCGGGAACACTAGGCCCGGCGCTCGCCACTGAGACGCTCTTAGGCTAATGAATCCCTCTGATGCGACGCTCGATTTCGACGAGCCCTCGATCCCAAGGGGCGCAACCACTGAATCCATAACACTCCGATCTTGGTAGAACGACCAACACTCCACCGGTCCTCGAATAAACATGCGGAAAGTCAACGAGTCTTCTTTGATGGCTATTGGTCTTATTTTAAACCTGCTCGAGTAAGATGCATCCAGCCATTACCGTCACTTTCTTCCTTCTATTAGAATGCCAATAACTCACTTGTATTTTACTTGATAACAAGGTTGTTCCATTTATAATTAAATATATAATTTAGTTTTAATTTAGTTATAATCCGTCATTTGAAAAACAATGCCTGCCAAGTAGACGTCGCAAGAAAAATATCCTATCTCGCGGAAATAAACTGTAATTAATATCATCCAGTGGAAGCCTCGCGATTATAAATACAGGTTACATTCATTTACATTAGCTTACACATCTTAATATACTTTTCTAAAGTAGATAATTAAAACATTTCGACTATTATTAATTGTCCTTTTACAACTATCTTATCATTACGTACTATTCGCAGTGTTCTTTGAAAAATTGCATTGACTCCTATGCATCATAATATATGGATATAAGCGGGATATTGTGCAAACTAATAAAGTAAACAAAATGTTTATGTGTGGGTAAAAAAATCTCTTATTTAATAAATCATTAACATTTAATTCCGTAATGAATAAAATTAATTTGCATCGAAATAATTTGTTGTAAAGAAAAAGCTCTTTTTTACTATTGAACAAGTTCAGACAAAGTTTTTCGTAACTAAAAATATATAAAAATTAAATGAAAACAGACTACGTTTGTATTAAAGACCATTCGAAAAGTATCAAAAACAATTTGATTCAATTGAGCTGAAAAAAAATAAAATTATGTGACATCCTCTCATAATAATTGTTTTAACTATTGTTATTGACTTGAAATAATGTTATAACTTAGTATTAAATTTAATTTTCATAAAAAACTTTGCATGATTGATTTTATGCTGTTCAAATTAGAGAAAAATGGTTTATTATTCATTCTTAAGCAATAAAATAATACAGTTCTTCATCGAAATAATATCAATAAAAGACATCGATTGTTTAAAATTTTCACTTGATAAATTAATAATAAAAAAAAACTAAGCTCTTAGCAATTTCTAGAATTATAATTCATGGCAGAAATGTTCATTACTCTTTAATAAAAGTATTAATAATAATAATCATCATAATATACGATGTTTAAAATATTGAAAATTATACATCTTCAAAAACACTTATAAAACCATACTATTAATAAACAATAAATGTTCTTAGAAAATATTTTACACGGGCAAACGAAATAAATTCCAATTACTTATTCATCACTGCACTTAAAATTATCTATAAAAATTAAGAAATTAAATGAAATTGATTCTATTGCAAGTAATTTACAGATTTTAATTCCCAAGTTCCAAGTAAATTTACGATAAAATATCCGAAAATAGTATTTTTTAAGTAATGACGATTTAATTTAAGCCAACTGACAGAAGTCATATTCTTAATCATATTTTTACAAACGTAAACCAATCTCAAGTCTCTTCTTTAATTAAAAATCTTATACAAATATTAAATGCACCTTTACTACAGCTTTTAATAATTTTGGAATTATAATAAAATTAATCTCTCAACCTTTTTTAATAAGCCAGAATCGCGTTGACCTTTATAAGCTAAAATTGTTCAATGAAATTTCAAAATGTGAAAGACAATAACTGTACCTTGTAGGAAATTAATTAATATTTATATTTATATTTATATTTATATTAATTAATATTTTTAATGTAAGAAAATCCTTATTTGTATCTTTATAAGCCATTTTCATCTAGTGGAAGAATAGCCTGACTTATGAAACTTTGTATGCATAGTATTATTTTTGAAATCTTCTCAAACATTAAATATATATTTATTCGTTGCTTAAAAGCACGTACTTTTATTATCATACGTAAAATAATACCAGAATGCTCATCATTTACATACTGCATGGATTTTACCAAATTTATGAAGCTTTCGCTGAATACAAACAGATTCTTGTACACGTGTGCAAAGCCAAGTTTATGGTAATTAAATGTTTTTGGTATGGCATAAGGATAATTCGCGACATCGTACCTGTAATTCATGATCCATGCGTAGGTATTTGGAAAATCGTAGGCCGAATCGTCAAGTGTTAGAGCTATTACAGGACTTATGGAATTTCTACAGTACCGCCAACTATTGTATCCACATGATCTATGAAGGATTAAATGCGACGGAATAGGTAAGATTATTTAGAGGATTACGAGCTCAATTATTAAAATTGAAGCAACCACTTTGAAGGGTGGTCGAGGGGACAGACATAATTACAGGGTCGACGAATGATCTGCCAATGACACGATTCAATAGAAATTACAGTGGAGGGTCATTCGAGACGCGGCGGCTCACTCATTCTCACGTATGTCAGGAGCGCGAGCTCAATTGAGCGTGGGCTAGATAACCGGCTTAATCATCCGTTTCCGGGCTTACAAATCCTCGCAAGCGCAAATCCTCCGGGGATCTGGCCTTCGACGCATCTACGTCATTACGCAGGGCGTCCCGTGAAAAACCTCGGGCCGGCGCGTAGCCGATGTGTCGCACGATCCTGGCACCGGGGGCCGTACAGCAAACGCACCGACTCCGGGGTTCCGGGGAAAAGCCGGAGCGAGAATCGCCCATTGTCTCGTTGGCCGCTGCAATAAAGTCTCCTGGCTTCGCACAATTAGGCCGTCCTCTCGGCGCGCGAGTGCACCAGGATGCGCCAGGAGGCCGGGGACGAGGAGAAGCCGAGGAGAGGATGTTCGATGGGGGCCGGGCCGCCGTCCGGGATCCGGGAACCGCGGCGTCGCTCGGCTGCGGGAGGAGAGTTGCCAGTTGCCGTGTGTAGGTGCGCGCGCATCTGCGGACGCGCTCGCATAACGGAAGGTGCGGTGCACAGGTGCCAGGTGTGCAGGTGCACATGCTTCCCCCGAAGGTCACAGGGCAGAGGAAGCAAGGATTTGTGCCAAGTCGCATCCTCGTCGCACTTGTGCGAGGTGGTACCGACACTCGTACCCATCACTCGCGTCCTTCCTCCGGTAATGGGCACAGGTAAGTAACAAGGACCGTTGGTATTGAGGGATTAGGAGACACCATCGCCGCCGTGTATATGACGATTGTCCTCTCCTCCCGACAGCTCAGCGTCGATCCGCTCCTGGACGGTCATAAATTTCTTACCCTCCACGTACACACGTACGCGCGCACACGCGTGTGCGTGCGGACAAAATACGTGCCTCGCGCGTCTTCCTCCTGTTTAACTTTGGTTACTCGGCAATTGTCTCGGTCCCTCTCTCTCTCCTTCACTATCTCCGGCTCTTTCACCCTCTCCCTCTGGCCCCGCCGGCCTTTAGTTTCACGAGAGCGAGGCCATTGAAAACTCGGAAACGCGTCGTAAACGAAACTTTTGACGCACTTCTGCGATCCCACTGCGCACGAGGAAATATATTGCTTTACGGTGGTACTAGGAACTTCCTCTCTTTTTTCCTCCTTCGGTTTCCTAAAAATATCACAGGTAAAAACGTTTATTGGTATAATGTCCGAGGGCGTTTTCGGGTATCGAGCGGCTTCCTCGCGCGAAAACCCTTTGGCGCCCTAATTGCCACGAGCTTGTCACGGATATTATTACTCTAGCATAAACAATGAGTCAGGTAATAATTTGGAGCATCTTCGTAAAGGAGCTCCGAGTGGCGGTCGTTCCTTGCGAGAGAGCTCCTAGATTTCGCTTGCGATTATATTTACAGTTGCATGCGAAGCCTAGATGTGATCCCGGTTGCGTGTGCAGCCATTTCCACGAGCGGAGAGCCGAGGCAAACAAGCGAATTCATGAGTGAATAGAGTTTTAAAGAACGGCCGCCCAGTTTCGCCAAATGCAACCAACGCCGCTTCCGAGCTCCCCCATAATCTGCCATTATAAGAAGGTTTTTCCTCGAATTATTCACGGCTCGAGTGGAGCGGGCTACCTGAGAAATCCTTTTACACTGCGAGTTAAGCCCTTGGCGTTAACCGAAAAAGATTTGCCGCTTTCATTGCAGGTTCAGCAAATTTCGTCTTCTATTTCGTCCAAATTAGAAAACATACGCACACTCATGCACACGTATACATATATTATCCTCGCACGCACTCGAGTCAGCGTCATCGGCTGTTATTTATTTTGCGAAGAGACAAAAATTTTCCTTTACCGATAACGAATGCAGATAATATATTATCCCTCCATATACTGGCTTAACAGACTTGACGTGCATGAACTTTTATGCCATTCATTATTATTTATTTTCAAAGCGGCTTATTTCCCGAAATAATTATAATTATAGTTGGGAATCTATTTAACCAAACACATGCCTCGAAGTACATTACAAAGCCGATCGTAAATAAAAAGCAAATTTTTAATTTCAAATATATGGCAGTAAATTATTACCAAGATATTTCGAGACATCGCATAAACGTCGACTAAACATAATATACTCACATTCAGACGTAGTACTTATTGCACAATAGTCCTCACATTATAATTTGACCGTTCACGCAATAGCGTTTGTACAGGAGTGAAATTATTTAAAAATAATACGCAACGACTTTGCAAATTTGAAACATTAATCGATCAGGAAAGCCTCGCTATTGTGCAATTTATGCTTTTTTAATTTACTACTGCTGCAAGGAATATTTTGCATCGCGCATGCTTACTCAACGATTTGACACTCTGCGGCGATAAAAAGACCCACGAGTAGATTGCAAATGATGCGTGGATGGCGGAGTGGGGAGGCCTCGCGAATTTTGAATTGGGCATAGAACGGCGAGGCTCGTCGGCGAGTGCGAATAACGAGCGGCCGGCTCCGACGAGGGAGCGTCAAACTCACGGCTAATCCGATTGGAAACGGAAGAATAAACGATGCCGGCACGTGGTTAGGACGGGCCGTGAGCCGCCGAATCCGAGGGGGTCGGAAGAGCCTCGTCGGCGGGCACGCGAGCGGCCGGCCTCGAGCTCTCGAAAGCTCGCCCCGAATCAATTAGGCCTCGGGGCGATACGGCGCGAAGACGGAGCCCCGCTGGAAGCGGAGCAGGAGGAAGAGGAGTTGCCCGTGGGGTGCGAGGAGAGCCCGGCTCGCGGAGGCTCCGGTGACAGCGGCGACGGGCAGCGATCGCGTAGCCGGCGAGCGCCCGAGCCGTCCGAGACCCTCGTGGCGCGCGCTTCCCTCGCAGGCAAAAGAGAAAGGAGCCACCGCGAGGAAGAAGAGGAGCGGCGGCGGTGGCAGCGCCGGCGGTGGTGAGAGGCTTTGCCGAGGGAGGGGGAAAAAGATCGGGAGAAGAAAAGAGAGAGGGTCCGGTGGGCTGGTACCCAAGGTTATGGAGGTGGCCAAGGAGGTGGGACTCTGCAGCTCGTCCTCTTCCATTCTTTCTCAGTCGCACTATCTTTCTTTTCATTATCTCCCTCTCTCCCTCTCTCTCCCTCCCACCCATCCCTCTAAGGCTGCTATCCTTCTCTCGGGCTCTCCGTCGGCGACTCTCAAGTACGTACGCGTGTAGGCAGTCATAAGGCGACCGTAACGCTAACCGGCCAACTCGAACCCTCTCTCTCTCGTTCGAGGGGGCAGCATCAGCAGCGCCGAGAGCCGCTCTCTTTTTACTTCCAACAACGGACCGCGACAGGGACTTTGGCAGTTTGGCGACACCATGTGATACGACCGGTCAACATTATTCGTCGAAGAGAGAAAGTCAGAGAGAGAGAGAGAGACAGCGCGCGCGCGTCCGAACGTAAGACAGAAGCTCAGCCCTCGAAGGTGGAAGAGGAGCCTGGCGCAGTGGAAATGACGTGCTGACAGGTGCTCGGATGAGAGGAGTATCGTGTGCCGATTTGTTATTATTCTCCCGCGTTGCCCTCGCACGTAGGCCGTGCCCACACGTGACGGGTTCAGTGCCGAATAATCAAGTGGTGCTGCGAGTGCAACTTCCTCGGGGCCATTGAACCTCGCGAGCCGCGCGGTTCCACCTTCCCGCCCAATGTTTGGTCGCGTGTGCTCGGCAAGCCTGTGTGCAGAATGAAGGCGCACACGAGGGATTTCGATGCGCTCTCGTACACGGTGAGGCTGCGCCAAGCCAGTGCTCTACCTGGTGCAGACCCGCGCACGACGGCCAGTGCGTGATCCTGGATGTTTGTCGAGTGGCCCCGTCATTGGCGCAGGTAAGACTCGAATCGAATGCGCCCGGGACGAGCTCGCTAGCCCGAACCTACGGGCACGCGCCTCGTGTTTATTTTCGGGGCACTTGAGACGTGCCCGTATCGCACTTGTTTACCAAATGTCAAAGAAATCATTACGATCCTAATGCCGACATTTCTTACCTATTTACTGTCAAATGTTAACTTTCCGAAGCGAAACTGCAGCCCTTGTCTTACTGACCGATGACTAGCGGCTTCCCATACTGAGGGTCGAGTGTATAATTACTACCTATTAACTGTTTCACAACTTAAGCTTTCGGGATTTTCTTATTTACCTCTTGTGTGTTATGTGATTGCAGGTCGGATCACATAAATACGTATTCAAGTTACTATGATTATGGGCTTGGTATTCGTAGATTTGTCATCCTTTCACCGTTGTATTTCAATCTGACGTCGCTTTTTGCACACTTATTGTAACAATTAATATTTGTTTATTTAATTGTAATTGTAAATTTTAATTACCTCAAACTTACCCTTAATTACATTTCGAATCCTTTTTCGAAATTCAGTATAGACAAATCTGTTCATTATTACACGAAGTAAACCCTAAATTAGAAAAAAATACTACAATCTCTTAATTTTATGAATTAATATTTACTATTTGCTTGACTATTAAAATATAGGATTAAGATGTACGAGTGTTGCAACGACTATATCAGCGTCAAACGTTCTTATTCGTGCGAAATTGATCTACTTTACCTATTCTAATTCATAACCAGACCTACTTTTGTATATTTTCACAAATTATCATTGAATATTGTCACGTAAAAGTTCCCTGCTTAACAGTATAATGGAGTTGAAAATCCACATTTCCACTATATTTAACTGAGAAATAGCCTATGCATTTATAGACTTTACGTCACGAATTTACCATTACATAGCAAGTATTAGATTAATTCAAGCCATCTGTCAACGTCAAATGAACGTACAAGAACAAGTGAAATGTCCGACAGAGGATCAAATTTTCGTTCAAAAGCGAGTCACGCGTCGCCACGGTTTCGCGTAAATTATATATTAGAACAGTATTCTTAGATCGCTCGTCGCGGGCCCGAAAAGTTTTGAAACATCCATAAAGCTATTTTCGATAATAAATAAGTAGTATTCCTGAGGCAGAGCAATACTCTAAGCGCGCGAAAAAATTGGCCTTTTGCGTAAACATTTAAAATCTATTTCCTGATCGTCAATCTGCACACTAAATTTGCAATTCTTTGCCATACGCATTTCTTGCATTTGTACTACTTTTTGATTTCTTTATGCATACAATAATTTTAGGCACTTGTTGAAACATTATAAATCACATTTAATGGCTTATCTATATTTCTAAAGTTTTATCCGGCCTCGATTCAATTTTATGAAACGTCTTTGAACATTGGTAATATTAAATCTTCCATGCGATCAATATAAGTGCAGAACAATTACAAATAAGATGTCTACATTTATCACAAAAGCCATAAATTTTACATTTTTTGGTATTAATGTTTTCTTTGCAATTGTTCTAGTATTTGCACAAATATCAAACACTGTTTTATACTGTGTAATAACAGAATGTGATATTAAAATGTATTTAACTTATATTCTTTTTTTTTTTTTAAATAATTAAACCTCTACCAAAATTAAATTACTCCATAATAAACTTTAACTCTTCCCTTAAAAGAATATTTAATATTTAATATATATATATATATATGCTTTATTAAAAGTCAATAAAATTATATTTTTTATCCGTAAATATGCATTAGACTTTGTTGGAATTTTAAAGTTTATATTTATTATAAAATTATTCATGTATTTTTGTTATTTGTAACAATTTATAACTTCAGTTGCGATTCTTGGAAGATCATTAAATAAAAGAGAAGTTTCTACGAAGTATGTATGTATGTAAATACATGGTGCATTAACACCAATGTTTGTTGATAAAATGCTTAGGTTGTACGTATAAACTACTTACTATATTATACTACGTATCGTATTTATGTAAATGTGTTGATTTTACAAAGGCATTTGGTTTATTTTTCTAACCAATTCGTCCGACTTTGCCTATAACTAATTTTTATCTACCTATACCGTAAAGGCGTAAATACTTTGGGAATAGATATAAAAGTCAACTTGGATATTGTAAAAGTTTATTGTAAAACAAAATATTTGTATGAAAATTTAACGAAACAGTATTCTAGTTTAATTTTTTATATAATTGATTATAAGCAATGTAAATTGGTTACGTGAGGATCATCAATTAACATTACAGTGCATATATTATTTATTCATACATTAAAAATTTCAAACACTTTAATAATTAAATTATATACATACTATTATGTGAATAATACGTGAATTCAATGCATTATTTACATATAACAATTGATAAGCATATTGACAATAGATTTATTACACGCAGATGCTTAGCCTCGAAAAACCTCACCTTATCGTACAAAGGATTCTTCGTGTTCTCTTTTTACCTTTTTCAAAGCTTTGGAAATGGAGGAGTACCTCGCAGTAAAATTAGTGTATCTTGCTTGCTATTGAAATCGTCATAGAATTTTTTATTTCAGTTGATAATTACTATTATTTAACATCTTACGGGAGCCGCGTTAATGTTCCTCGACGTATGCATTGTAATCGTGTAAAATCTGCTTGCACAGTGATGAATATAACGAATGCTCAAGCAATTATGTCTAATTAATAAACGATCAAAGTCTCGGATTAGATGCGAGCGAACGTCTCAGGTGACACACGCTAAATCGACATTCTTAAGCAGCGCGCTCCAAAGCTTTATAAATTACGTAAGATCGTAGCCCTGCGTTACGGGTAAGCGCTAAGCCAGCGTTGGCAGTGGGGTTTTTTTTTCACGAGCGCGTTCCGGGC
Source organism: Kradibia gibbosae (assembly GCA_018907135.1). Lineage (NCBI taxonomy): Eukaryota > Metazoa > Arthropoda > Insecta > Hymenoptera > Agaonidae > Kradibia > Kradibia gibbosae. The sequence goes on from JACCHX010000004.1 coordinate 6,757,505, forward strand.
GATCGTCCTGTAGGGAAGAGTTCCCGGTTGCGGCCGACGAAGGGAGCCCAGCGACAGCGTCCGGGAAGGGCGCGATCCCCTCGCGGTGGCTCGTGAATTGCAGGGGCGCCCGACGTGGGAACGATCCAGTGCCGCGGTGCAGGAACCGCGATCCATTGACGTCGGGGCCGGGAGGAAATGCGTACGGACACGCAGGATAAATCTGGGGGGAGTGGGGAGGGGCCGCGCGCGGAGGTCCTCGGGCGATGGGCGACAGGAGTCCGGCACGCGGAGTCCCGGCGGGCGGAGGCCAGGGTGGCAGTCAGTCCTTGGTCCGTCGAAGGAGGAACGGACCGGTGGGCGTACGGCGAAAAAGACGGCGCGGAGGGAGGCGTCGCGGCGCCCCCGTGCGCCGGTGGGGTGGGCTCCTCGTCAGGTTGGCCGCCGGGTGGGGGCCAGGGTTCGCCGGGAGGAGCGGTGCGGGACGAGCGAGCCGACGAGGTGGAGGGAGCGGAGCGGCGGCGGCGGGGGGGCGCTGTGTGTATGCACGGCGGCGGAATCATTTGACACGCTTATCGCCCGTTCGCCCGCTGGAGGGGGACGAGGAGAGGAAATCGACGGCGGCGGCGGCGGCGTCGTTCGGCGGCTGCGGCGGTGGAGTCGGTCGCAAACGAGCAGCGACGGCGGCGGACTCCCGTGGAGGGGCGCACGACGTCACCGGCGCATTCACTCACCGGCCGTCGCCGACTAAGGCCGCAGACGTAACCCTCCAGGCACGGTTAGTCTCTCTCAGCGCGTAGCACCCGGAGGCGGACTCGCGCACCTCCTCCGACCGCTTCCCCGTCCGCACGACTCCCCTTCCCCTCGCGGGACACGAGCGGAGGATCATCCTCGTAAGGCTGCGGCCGCCGGCCTCGAGGACGATGAACGACTCCGTCCCTCGGACCCGCGGTCCTGGCCCGATTCAACGCACTCGGGACGTGAAGTGACGCGGAACGTGCGAGTGATCGGCCCTTGTAGTGATTCCGGCTAAGTGTTATGGTTCCGGGACTTGCCCCAGGCCCACGCTGCCGTCGTTCTCGTGAGGTGCGATCATGATCTTATCGCTCAGTGTTTGGGTCAATGCCCCCCCCGCCGCCACCGCCGTCGTCGTCCTCGTTCTCGTCGTCGTCGTCGTCGTCGTCGTCGTGATCGTCACCCGTCGTCCCCTCCCCGCCAAACGACGGAGAGCTAATTCGGTTTACTTGTCGCTCAAAGCGTGCGCCAATCGTAAACAGGGTCGATACTCCTCTCTGTTACTCTCGGATCTACTTGTTGTCCATCCAAGCGCGTGTTTATGTTGTCTCCTGTGTACATCGGATACCGAAGTGGTTTTGTGCTTTTTCGCCGAATACCAGGCAGCTTGCTTGTCGATAATTTACAACGGCGGCTCCTAAATTATCTCCCCCGTATCTTGAAAATGCATTATTACGTTACGTATGACCCGGAGACATTTAAGAACAAAGCCTTCGTTTTTTCATCAGGCATGTTCGCTCGGCCTATTATCTCCCGAATCAATAACAATTTTCTTCCTGCTTCTTATACATTGAATTTTTGTTTTTCTCGACTATGTGCATGTAATTGATCGATGAGACACGATGTATTTCACCAGTGACGTGCACGTTTCACTTTACAACTACTACACTCATTGTACACGTAGCTGCCGATTCGCCGACCAGTACAACATTGCTCTCGAATGCATCAGTGACAAGCGCATCCGAGGTTTTTATGCAGTACAGGGATACACAGGGCTACACCTACACGAATGCGTAAATTCGCCGAGTCACAACGTTGTTGCAGCTTTCGCCAAATTTGCAGGCAAAAGTGTCTTCTGCTATTTCCGAGAAGTCCTCGTGCTCGCAACCTTACAGTACAACTGCGCCCGGCGAAACTTAGCATAAATAAGTAACGCGATCTGGCATTAAATGCATACGAGTGCACGTACGAAAAGGGGATATAATTACAAAGCTTAACGTCGTGCCTCCTCGGGGGAATTTGAAGAATCGGTACGAAGAGATGGAGGGTCCTTTTAGATTTCTCCGGCCGAATGGAATGAAAACCGCGCCAGTGAGTGTGGCGAAACAAAAGATCAGCTGATCGTCCCAAGGGGGGAAAGCAGCAACTCGACAGGGGCCATCGTTTTCTCGTACGCACGCATCCATTCAAGCAGCCATGCAGTTACACGTGATCGACTTTTTCGCGCGCTTTCCGACCCAATCCGCTCGGCTCCACGTGACTGTGCTCGGTGCTTTTCCCGCTTCGTTACCCCTTTGATTTCGCTTTCCCTCGCTGTTCCTCGAGTGTGGCATTATCGGGACTCGCCTCTTAATATCATAACGTTGACCCGCCCTCGACTCACGGAGGGGCTTGGAATTCTCTCGGTGACGTCACTGAAGTTTGATGCGCTGGCTAACAGAGCAAACAAATACAGAACTCGCGCAACAGTGAATTCTTAATTAATGGCACGGAAAATCATCGCACGAAAAATAACTGAATTATTACGTACGGTCTGAAAAATAAGCGGATCGCAGTAGAAACTTTTCGCTTTACGTTTTTTTAAATCCTTGGATAAAGGGGTTTAAAGGGAAGTTAGGCACCCTTTTTTAGCTAGATTTAACGAATGTCCGACTTTACGGTACTGCTTAACCAACAGTATTTAGGAAAATGATTAACTAGACGTCACTCGCGCAATTTTTGTTCCACACTTCTCGCAATGATGGCTTTCGCAGCATCGCGGGCTCAATGTGAGATACGCACGTGTGCATTAGAATAAATTTGCCGGTCAGGATCCTCGGTTCTTTCTCTCTATACTTTTCCCTATTACGTCAAGTGAAATTCGACTCTTTGATTGTCAGCTTATCTTCTATATCAGCTCCAACACCTTCGTAGATTTATCTAAAGCATTGAGTTCGCTCTATATTATCTCTGGAAAATGCAAAGCTGTTTGTTGGTATCGCAAAATTACTAATTTTCTTCTTTTTCTTCTTCAATCCTTTTCATGGCACATGCAACTACCGCCAAGTGTATGAAAACAATTTCATCTTAAAAGTGCTTATTATCGCATCGATCGTTACCTTATATATACGGTTTTAAAGATTATTTAAATTATTTTTACTTAATTTAGAAACCATTATTAATTTCTGTTCCTTGAATTTATTTATTAAATTGAGATTAAGATAGTGTTTTTAGGAATTAAATAAATACATAAAACTTCTTTATTATGTTGAAAAAAATCTCTTTGGTTTTCCAAAAAGTTTTCACTTCACGTGGAAATCTTGTGAAATATACAGTATTCTACACTACTTGATATTCATTCATATTTTTTATTTATTTATGCTTTTTTCTAAAGGAAAATTCTAGAATCTAACATCTAATTGGTTTGTATTACACAGTGGAGTTTGCTAATGAGTCCTTGTCAGTTAATTGTAACTAATAAGAAAATACCTTAATCGTCTAATGTGAAAATTTTCTTCCAAAGTTAAAACTATTATGCGAGGAATGACGATTAAACGGTGAAAACGTGTTGTATAATAAGTCGAACTCTTACACGAATTGCACGCGCATAATTATACATACATATGGTTAAAAGAAATATTGATAGTTTTAAAACAGTTTAAGAGTATGCATTTACACATGTACAAAAGATATTTCGCAGAATCATCATAAGGAAGTGGCAAGCCGTGTAGACTTTAATGAATCTAAATTCGCTATAAAACGTACAATAATAACTCCTTGTACATTAGTAAAATAACTGGGCAGTACAACATTTTACGAAACGCTCGAAAAATCGACGAGCAATAAATAGGCAAGTGACGCAAAGCAATAGGGATTTTTCGGCATACGCGCATTTACAACTGTCGCAGAAGAAGTGCAAAGAGTCCAAGGATTTACATGGAAGTGACGAAAAACCGCGAAAGGCCGAACCTGCAAATATTGCTCAAGTTCCTCGCCTCTTCCCCCGCGGCTCTGGCTACGCTCCCCTCCAACGCCACCGCCACGGCCGCCCCCCCCCGGGTCGACGGAACCTTACCCCATCCCCGCCTTTTAAACCGTTACCGCGCCTAAAAGCCAGACGCGCTCTCACTTTCACTCCGGGCGCACTTTCGGCGCGCGAAAATTGAGACTCTACCGCGGCCGCAATTATGGTCCGTCGAGAAAATTATCGTAGGAACGGGTGGCGTCGATGTGCCCGTTAACTTGCCGTTCCCCGCGATAAAGACGAGCTAGTTCCCTGCTTCGAGGCACCCGCGTGCCTTAGCACTAGGCATTTAACATAACGCGTTGTTTAGCGCGAGGGGACGACGACCGACGGTGCCTAAGTCGAGGATTTCTGACCAAGCCTTGGACATTAATCGCTTCGAAAGCCTCGTGCCTACGACAGTAATCGGTGCAATGCTTTATTTATTTTGAACAATTATCCATCCTAGAATGCTCATCATGATTCTTTACATTCTCATCGCATTCTTTACATTCTTTACACTTAACGATTATAGTTCAAAACACTGCATTGCGTAATGTAATGGAATTCTGCTCGAACCTTTCGTCATTCGCGAATAAGCAAGGCGTATAATGAGCTTAAAATATTAAGAAGGAGAGTATTTAAATTACCACGCAAGTTTAACATCGTGCCAATTCCTCGTTGCTTTACAGATTATAGGCTTATGTCAATGAGGCGTTCAAGATAGGAAATTAAAATTAGGCTATAAGACTAGCTATAAGATTATAACGATCGGCGACAAATGCAAGTTGCCCGTTTATCTTTTATGACTCGAGATTCGTGAGCGCACGAAGAGAAGGCAAAGGAGCTGCCCCGTGGATAACTATATGAAATTCGTTGATTGCAGGGAGTCGTCGACGATCGTGAACGTGAAAGAAAAGAAACTAGGAAGGAGCGGAGAGTAGGAAGCTGCAACATCGGCTCACTTGCATGGAAGTACACAAGGCGAACGAGATAAAGGGCAACGCGAGGCTTGGAGGAGGCGGTGGAGCAGCAAGAGGAGCAGGCGGGGAAGAGAAAAGCGGCCCAAAGTGGCTTCGCGACTAGCGTCGAGCTCAAGAGTTAAGACGAGGGGGGAAAGGTGGAGCCGATTGAACGATGTCGAGCGCCGCGGAGAGTCCTGACGAAATGGCCCTGCAGTCGCACTACTCTCTCAGATGGAATAATCATCAGGCCCACATATTGCAAGCTTTCGAGGCGTTGCTGCACGCCGAGGTACTCGTCGACGTGACCCTCGTGTGCGCCGAAACAAGCCTCAGGGCCCACAAGGTCGTGCTCAGTGTCTGCAGGTGAGTCCAATGCCCGGATGCTACGTCATCGCGTTATTTATGCCCTTCCTCTACTAAAAAAAGACCCCACCCCTACCCACGCCCACTTTCCCCCGGCCAAGCCACCCCTCCGCCACGGCGAGAGCCTCGCTCTGCCAGGCTTGTCCCGATTCCGCAAGACAAGCGCCGAAACACTGAGACGAAGTAACGCGGAGCAACGTCGTTTCAGTCCCTACTTCGAGCGGATATTTGCCGAACATCCGTGTAAGCATCCTGTGATCGTACTGAAGGACTTTCCGGGACGCGAGATCGCAGCCCTCATCGACTTCATGTACCGCGGCGAGGTAAGAGTCGGGCGCGAGGAATTGCCGAGCCTTATGCAAGCCGCCGAGAGCCTCCAGATCCGAGGGCTGGCCTCGTCGGAACCACGGCCCGCGAGTCCGCCCTCGACGCCCAACACGGAGCTCACGATAGGCGAGCCATCGACGCCCGAGGGGGCGCGGCAGATGCTCCTCGACGGCACCACCCCGGAGGAGGAAGAGGAGAACGCTCCGGAGCTGGTAGCGCCGATCGCGACCCCCCTGCCTCTGGTCCCCCGGGACCTCAGGCCCCAAAACACAAGCCAGCCGAGCTACGGGATCCGGGAGATGAGGGAGGCCTGCGGCTCGCCCCTGATGCCCAGACGGAAGCAGGCCAGGCCCAGGCGGAGGTCCGGGGAGCTCGTGCCCCAGGATCTCAGCCGACCGCACCCCCCGGCGAGCCTCAGTCCTCCGAGCACCGGGCTCAACCTCAGTCACAGCATCCAACAGTCCTCGCCCCAGCAGCAGCAGCAGTCCCAGGCCCAGTCCCAGGAGGACATGGCCGAAAACCTGTCTATGAAGAGGGAGCCCAAGCGTTCCCTGTCGCCGGCCGCCTCGAACGAGCACCTGGTCAAGTCGGAGAGCGAGGCCGCGAGCAGCCCCCGGGGCTCGCCCCTGACGGGCACCAGCCTTCACCCGGACGCCTCCTTCTCGGACCTCCCCGCGGCCGGCCTCACGGCTATGTCGGCCCTGGCCCTGACGCCGCCCCACCATCACGGGAGCGAGTACCTGACGAGCCTCGGGCAGTTCGCTGCCCAGTGGCTGCCGGGCCAGGTGCGGGACGGCAGTCCCCACGGGAAGGTCCCCGGGGGCTACCCCTACCAGCAGAGCGAGTCGCCCCTCGGGCCGAGAAGCGCCTTCCCCATGGACGGCATGGCGCCCCTGGGAGCGGCCGCGGGACTCTTCCCCCACGGCGGGCCCCTCGAGCTCCACGATAGCTTCAAGCCCGAGAGCTTCCACGGCTTGTTCGTCGGGGCGAGTCTCGGCCAGCAGCAGCAGCAGCAGCAGCAACAGCAGCAGCAGCAGCAGCAGCAGCAGCAGCAGGAGCGACAGGAGCGACAGGAGCGGCAGGAGCGGCAACAGGGACAGCAGCAGCACCACCATCACCACCACCATCATCCCTCGAAGAAGCCGAAGAAGCACCGCTCGGACGGTTTGCCGCGGCGCTGGAGCGAGCACGCGAGGGGCCTCGCCGTCTGCAGACCCAAGGGCCAGCACAGCGCGCCCCGGGGCGGGCCGCCGCGCTCCTGGACCAACGCCGACCTCACGGAGGCCCTGACCATGGTCTGGAACAAGAAGATGACGACCTCGCAGGCGAGCCGCGTTTACGGGATCCCTTACAACAGCCTGCTCATGTACGTGCGGGGCAAGTACGGGAAGAGCTTGAAGCTCGAGCAGCTGAGGAGGGACTGCACCGCGGGCGAGGTCATGAACTCCCTGAACAACAACGTGAAGCCGATCGAGGCCCCGGGGCTGGGGCCCCTCGGCCACCCGGGCCACCCCTCGGACGCCGAGGCGAACTTCGCCCACCACCCGCTGCTTAGCGGGGGCCTCGCCCAGGGCTTCTTCCCGGACTTCGGGGGCTTCCCCGTGCCCGTGAACATGGTCCACCTCCTGCCGCCGAGCGAGCAGAAGGCCTTCGAGGCCCCGGCCAAGCCCCAGGGCAGCAACGGGCCCAGCAACGGCCACCAGGGCCTGCGCCCGGAGGAGCTGCTCCTGGGGCCTGCCGGCCCGAGGACCAGGAGCAGGAGCAGGAGCCCCTCGCCGATCGACGCCTCGGCGACGGGCCTGCGGGAGGCGCTGCTGCCCGGGCCCGCCCAGTCGGCGCCCGCGCTCCTCCAGCAGAACGGCTCCGACTGAGGGCCGAGGCGCGCTCGGGCCAGGGCCCGCCGGAGGCCCTCGAATGCACCTCCTACAAGACTGAAAGCGCACCGCCGGGGTAACACGCACGACGACCTCCTTTCACCTGAAAGCTTGCTTTACTACTGTTATTACTACTGAGATAGCCTTACTCTTATGGCATCGTCATCGTTATCGTCATCGTCATCATTGTCATCGTCAACGCCACCGTCATCGTCACCATTATCTTCATCGACATCGGCATCATTATTACTCGTATTATCCGTCTTATTATTATTATTATCATTATTATTATTATTATTTTTATTATTATTATTATTACTACTATTATTATTACTATTACTATTAATCTTATTATTATTAGTAGTATTATTACTTCTATTATTAGTTTAATTATTAGTATTATTAGTATTACTATTAATATTATTATTACTGTCAATTACATTTCAATTATTATTGCTATTGTTGTTGTTAGTCCCCCTGATGCGAACGCTATCAATGTTTAGCCTGTATTATTAGCGAATCTGGTTTATTCGTTTCATTTTCTTCTTTCGGTTCATCAGCGGCTTACCTATTTTACACCCCCTTTGTTATTTTCGTTTGTCTCTACTGCCGCAACTTTGCCGCACATTGATTACGCGTTTTCCTGCCGACTAATATTATCTTGTACCGCGTATTTCATTACAGTTCACTTTTACGACACGACGATGCAGTCACTTTCTCTCACTAGGATTTTTCTTTTAAATACTACGTGTCTTCTCTTAAATTCACAAACGGTATACGTGTACAAGAAAATCTAGCGTCCTCAGCCAAGACCTGGTCCGCTTGGAAAATATAAAGGATGCTCCCTTTCGTATTTAAAAGGATTTAATTATAAATACCAGATGCATGAAAATGACCGCTGTTCATACTCCGTTGCTTTTTTATTTTTAGTTTCGAATTTCCGAACCTTCATTTTAGTCGTGCGAAGCCACGCACTCGCTTCGTTTCTTCACCAACGACTATAGTTTATCGATATATCGAGGCCGAACCTAACTCCGAATCGCACGAGCCTTTTCCTTGTTATGTGTATGAATCCTCTTCGAGGCTGTTTCGCTTAACTGCTAAGGTGATCTTCATTTATTCACTCAGATATATTATTATGTATAACAATGGAACTGACGGTGCTATAGGTCATATTACTAAGATTTTTGAGCTTATTTTCATATTGCTTTATCGATACGTTGGCTTACGCATTCGGAGTTTTGCTCGTTCATGACGCAAACAAGTAATTTGCATATGGCATACTAAATATTGAAATACACGATTAAACAACTTCACAGTATTATGTGAAAACAGTTCCTGATACGTTACACGATTATATACCAAATAGTACATCCATTAAACTATCGGATCGACGAGGGCATGATATAGGACAAGTTCTGAGAAAGGGAGTAAGATAGTAAGATACTGAACGAAAGTGAGAGAGAGAGAGAGAGAGAGAGAGAGTGCGTGTGAAAGAGTTTGACGAAATAAGAAAATTTGCGTATTCGCACTGCGCCTTAAAAGTCGAGACTCGCAAAATGTTCCGATAAAATATTGCTTATCCGCTTCATCGCGAGTGAAAAGTGGTTGTGTAGCCATTTATTTTTATTTTCCTTGATATTTTTAAACAATACAATTACAGATTCACATCATCAGTTTTCTTCCTAAATTGTTATTCATTTAACAGTTTTATATATACGTAGAAAAAGAAATTTCGTACGATTAATGCTTAGGATTGGGAATTTTTTTAATTAAAAAAGTTACTTAAGTAAGTTAAATGAAAAGTTAATTTATCAAAGTATTGAAATGAAATATTTTATGCTTTAGATTGACTTTTTAACATTTCGCGTGTAATCTACAATTATCGAAAAATCGTATTATATTAGTAAACTTTTGGGAATTATTTTGTTCGATAGGCACTGAACAGAAAATCTATTTCATTGATAAATAAAGAATTTTCATTAATCATGACTAGTATGCAACGGAAAAAAAAATATTTTTCATTGTCTGTTAGCGGAAAATGGAAAAAATTCAATTACGAACAACTTATGGTATTTTTTCTTAGTTTGACTGAGGGATTGGTGCAATAATGTCGCGGGCCAAGATCAAAAAGCGCGCTGTATATAATGACATATGATTAAAATTATTGCGATTTCGCGATTCGCGAATCTCTTATAATGTTCAAGGCAATTTTATGTTTAGTGAGCACAAATGATCACGTATCCGCGTCGGTCGAATAATCTGCAGGTGAAAATTTTAAAATCCGAAATTAACTAATTAACGATTATATAAAAAAAGAAAAAAGAAAGTGACAAAGAAGAAGCAACGGCAAGTGACAAAGGCGAAAAACATAAGAAACAAGCGACTTTATTCGTTTTGTGAAAGGGTCAAAATAACGATATTTTCGCAAGCTGCAAACCAAAATCGCATCCGCTGGTTATTATTAACTCAAAGAAATCGTGAGTTTGGTTTGGAGAAGATAGTGTAAATCGTATTATAGACCAGAATTTTCGACAACAATATTTCGACATTCAGACGGAAGCGCAGGGTAAATATACAAATAACAAATATATAAGCATATTCGAGATTGCAGATGGATATTATTCTTTATTATTCTTGACGGTTGATTGCAATACAATCGATCAGCTGACCGATTTCTCGTCGTAATCCTTCCCTAACAACGCCCCCCACCCCCGCCCTCTCCCACCCAGTACACCTCCCTCCAACTTTCTCTGTACGCTGGCGTGCGACTCTCGCCTCTCATCAGTCTAAGGGTTTTTAAAAAATTTTGATTCACTCTGTCGGAACGAATGAAAGAAAGCAAAAACAAAGAAAGAGAAAAAGACGGAAGGAAAGAGCTAAGGAAGCAAGTTAATAGAGAGAACGGATAAAAGCGCGAGAGAATAAATATAAAAAAAATAATACGTTCTTGTCCCTGTAAGCGTACGAATGAGATATAAAATGAATGAGATGACATGTGTGGGTAAGTGTGTGTTCATGATCGTTTGCGTGTTATCATAATAATAATAAATACGCGTCGATTGTGCTCGTGTGATCGATATAGGGGAGTAACCATAGACACATAATGTGATAGAAGGCACCATGTGCGGATTTCAGTATTATTTTGCAATTATAAAAAGAGATCGAAAAGAAATGTGAGCAGGAGAGGGACGAGTGAGAGAGAAAGGAAATAGAGAATGCGCGTGCTTGCTTGTGTGCATGTGTGCGGAAAGGTGAGAAAGTAAGAGAGTGAATGATAGGATTAGGCATAGATGGAGGATGGGCCGAGGAGGGGGAGGGTTCGAGAATACGAGTGACAGGAAAAAATTTTCACCCCGTAATGTCGTTTGAAGGCAATAGGATTCAAACGATAGCGGAGTTGGGAATCACGTCATTGACAATTGACTAAAGACTCTTTTCTAAAAAGTCGGTCTTTTTATAAATATTAAATGACTCGCAATCTTGCGATTGCACGTATTTTTGCGGGAACATCTCGATTGGCGATTCTGCTTATCATGGTACAAAGATATCCAAATGGTTTTGAATTCTTCAGTGAGATATAAATGATAAAAAATCACAAGATTCTAATCTTATATATTTTCAACAAACTTCAAATTTTCCTTCATTCATTTAGATCCTCATGTATTTTCATGATTTCATTAGGCTTGATATCTTATTTTGAAGCTTGGAAGATTTTAAACGATGAAAAATCATCGTCCTCTTATTGTTTTTCATTAAATAGTTATTAGTTTAATAGATGACGTGTAAAGGCCATTTTCATTGATAATTGAGAATGAGAGCAAATATTCGAATTAGGCTGGGGTAAGTGTAAAAACAAAGAATTGACGAGATGAGAATAAAACAAGAATCGTTAGCGAAAATTTATATAAACAATGTGATGAATGTAATTATTGTAATAAGAAGTCATCAAGCGTCCATCCGCTGTATACAAGTGAGATAGAGAGATACAGAGAATAATTGGGACAAATGTGTTTGATGGGCGTGTGTGATTTTTAAAACAAGTGCGTATTTCGTATGAAATAAGAAATTAATACAAAAAATAAGCGCGCGCGATTGGTTACTTTATTATTAAATGACGATGATTATTATGAGGTATAAATATTATATATATAAATACATATATGTAGAAATGTTAGTTAAATTTCGAGAATGAGGGGCGAAAAGAATAATAATGAAAAAAGAACAATGAAATAAAATGCGAGTGGTCAGCGCGACGCGGGGGTTGGCCGGTACGATATTGTAATAGTAAATAATAAATAAATAAGAATAATTCGTTGTTGAAACTTTTAAAAAAAGAATCCGACATTAATAATCGCTTAAATGGGGGAAAGCAAAACGGGAAACCGAAATAAAATATCCAAAAAGTAAACATAAGTCATTCGAAAGCGTGTTAATTCGAAATCCGATTTTATGATGAATTTATAACGAATTTTTACATCTTCTTTAGGCATATTATAAAGGTTGTATTCGAGAGTCCAATCGTAAAATTAATCCCGTTCCAAATGAATTTTTAATATAAAATAAAAATGAAGATAACGCAATCGTTGTTATATTGTTCGTCAATTTCGTCAATCGTCGTGCTCATTGTCTTCGTTGTCGATTTTCTCGAATGAATAAAAGATACCGATAAATAAGGATTCGTTGCGGAAAACTGCACGAGGCGACTTAACTTATTTTCATTTATTAATAATAGTCTCGCAAGAGTCTCTGAAACCAAATGCATTTAGTATAATTAATGAAAAGTATCAACTCTCATCTCGGCTTTAAATATCAGCACCGAACTCTTATAATAATTGTAATAAATAGATGAAATATGTGTGAAACGCAGAAATACCAATTAGCTTAGCAATGGTCGCAACATATCAAATGACTGGACACTGAAATTTTAATTTTTCGACGATTGTTTACGCTAAAAGACACTTCAGCGCAGATTTTTCAATACTATCTTTATACGATTACTAAAGACTCAATTAATATTGTTATTATTAATATTATTATAATGATGAATGATTATTATTATTATTATTATTATTATTATTATTATCATTGCTATAATTAACTGCTACTATTACGGTTATTATTATTATTTCTATTATTATTATTATTATTATTATTATATTTGCTATTATTATTCCTTTTATTAATCATTTAATTATGATGATCACAAATTATATTATATCGGCATACAATATACTTGTATTAATTTTCGATAAATATGGCAGTGTAACTTTGCATTGTGGGCATTTAATTTTAAATACCATGTATTCTATAAATATGAAAGTATGTTACTTGTACTTTCGAACAAGACAGCATTGCATAGTTTTGACTATTATTTTACTTGTTTCAATAGTTGAATTTTTAAATAGATGAATAGCAGTACAATATTTAAATGAAAATAATGTTTTTAAAAATACCATATACAACTTCCAGAAATCAGAGAAACGGTAGTCTAAAGGTCGTCAAAATTATGCAATATTGTTGCTATACCATGGTTATAATAATTCAACTTGTAAGAAATTGGTGCCCTCGATCCAATTTTGTATGTTCTCGGAACTCCATGAATGGAGAACCGCCATCCTAAGTTCCTACGACACGAGGATGAGATAGTACGATATCCGACGAAGTATTACTTTAATTATTAAATAGAAGAGATTTCAATAAAAGAGGATAGTTAAAGGAATGGCAATGAGAGAGAGAGAGAGAGAGAGAGAGAGAGAGAGAGAGAGAGAGAGAGAGAGAAGCAGGAAACACCTATAATGCGATAATATTGTTTTTTATTTTTTCGTACGATGTAAATAGAATCGGAGCGCGCAATCGGTTATTTATTGCGTATTATATAGACAGATATATACATATATACATATATATATTTATCTACATGTGAATTTCGTATGACGTTCTTCGGATACAACCTTTCGTCGATGTGTGAATGAATGTAACATAATAGAATTGAAAAAAAAAGAGAACGAGAGAAAAGTGAAGAAAAATAAGAGAGCGAAACTATAAAAACAAAAAAATAGCCGAAAAGATGAAGGGAAACCAAGCGATCGTCGTGCGTACGAATGCTCGAGATCCCGGAGGATTCAAATTCAAAGACCCGCCAAGCGCGTCTTTTAGTTACGGCAATAGTGGAAAGATGGTGCAAGCACTGCTGATCGATAAAGCAGATTGGCCGGTGACTTTGTTACCGGCCGAGGCCGATAACTTATCAATCATCGAGCTTGGATCGTCCGTCGATACTTAGAGCATTCGCGTAGCGCAAAAATCGCCGAAACCAGACGCGAAAAACGATCACTACGATAAAATATACCGAAATCTCACGTGTAAAGACGAAGATAATAGTTACTTATGCATCGGTTGTGCAGCCTCGTAGTTCCTAAGTCGTCCTAGCCTCGACTCAAGCGCATATACTCGATATTATTTATAGGTCGACGCGTTATTTTCTTCTTCGATAATTGCACTGTTTAAGTAAATACTCTTCCTATATAATGCAAAGCCAACATTTATGTTTTAAATGATGCCGTACAAATAGAATATATACATATATATATATACAAACATACACACATACGCCGGAGAGACTTAATCTTACTAATGTGACACTTTTCCACTAATGTGTTGTCGTTAATTTGCAGATATATTTGGATTGAATGCATTTGCACAATAGAATTTTACCGCATTTAAATGAATAAGGGTGCAATTTTGAAGCTGCTAAAGGCGCGATCGACCTCTCGTAGGTGAGAAAGCGATACACACAGTATACCCTTATTGCAGAATAATGATATACGATATATTTATACTGATTCCGTGTACCATAATCGAAAGATAATACTAATTATATTATACAGAGCCGTCGTCACCCAGTATATTTTTTACAGGTTTACATTGTATTACAGTTTATATAATGTTTGATATACAATTACTTACCACTAAAGCAAACGGGCCTGCCTCCGTGGCTTTTACTTTATACGGTATATTACAAGGTCTTACAATTACAACTAAACGAGCGTTCGCGAACCCGAATTAACTCGAAGACGCATAATTTTTACTTTCGTGCAATTCGAACGAGACTTCGGTATGCTAAACACGACAGTGGCGGTAACGCGAATTCAAAACTTCCGAATATTTAATTCCTCAGATTAATCACCGTAGATTTTTCACCAAGACTGACAAAGCTTCATTTACAATTGTGCTTTTCATTTGGCCGGTAATATGAGCCACGCACAACTCAATAAAAGACAATTCAGTTTCGCTTTTGAGGTGAGAGCACGAGGAGGAGGGAGATGGAGGGAGTGGGGTTTGGAGGAAACAGAGGCGCAATTAATGACCGAGATACGGAGATACGGTAATCCGAGTCGCGAACGCTCGCGTCGCCGATGATTAAATATGATGGATGCTAGATACATGTGATACGTTTTACTGCTGGTTACTACTACAGAGACTTCCTAAGCCCGGGCTCGGAGGCGTGCCTATGACGCGACGTCCCTGCCCCGGGCGCCACTAGTTCACTCACGCACACACAGACTTATTCCACATTCTCCAAAACAAATATCTTTGCGATGGATTCATTGATTGACCATTAACCGATAAATACATATGCGTGCTAATTAATTTTATAAAGTAGGGAGACGAGAGAGGTGCGCACCCGATGCGCCTGACCCAGCCGAGGACGAATGAGAGCGAAAGCTGGAGCGAATGTACGAGAGAAAGCGCGTGCGAGCTTATGTGTGTGGAAGCGCGATCGGCAGAGGGCGGGGAGGGGGGGGGGAGGCGCGCAAGTGAACTTTACACTTCGTTAATTTGAATTCGTTTCCTTGCGTTTCTCCGATAATTGCACGTCGATGCGCCCGCGAGGTACAATAGACGAAGAAAAATGACGATATGCGCACGAGGCTAGGACGAGGCTAGCTACCTTCAAATTCCCGCCCACCGCACCTCACGCCCCGCACCACGTCCCGCACCACGTCGCACACGGACACAGCACCCCCCACAGCCACCCTCCACCATTCCGGCAGAGAGTCAGAGAGGGAGAGAGAGAGACCACCGGAACACGACCCATTCCAATGCCCGCATCGAACCGCACACTCCGCCACTTTACACACACGTTACACACCCCCACAAGCGACACGAATCAAAGAAGTACATTGTGAATTATTACGTTGTCGAGCTAAAGCGAAATTCAATCTTGCGAATTAATACGGCGAAAGAAAGCGAATATTTGAACGAGTCAAAAAAAAAAATATATATATATGACAATGGCGCAGCTTTCGGGATACATAAAAAAAAATTTCACTTTCGATTGAAGAAGAAAATTATACATAATACGGAACAGTTTTAAAGGATAAAATTATATTGTTCATTGATTATCGGCTCAGCCAAATCGACTAATCACCCGCCCGCCCTTGTAATGAAAATTACTAATATTAACCCCCAATAAACTGTACATACAATTGTATATTTGTCTATTTATTCATTTTATTGTTTCATTTTTCCCTTTTAATCCTAACTTTTCCCATTTTATCTCAAATTAAAATATGTACTACATCATGTATCATTGTTATATTGAATTTAATAACATGTTCACATTGGTTTCGCTCAATAAAACTAATTAATTAATTTATAATAAAACTAAAAAGATTCTCGTTAGAGCATTAATATAGCACAGTAAATGTAAAAGCCTATCAAATACCTTAAATTCATTTTTTCTTTAAATTTAACAATACTTTTACGCAGTAAACTAAAAACTAGAAATTGAATAACAGAAGCTCATTCACTGCACAATAACTTGACAAATAATTATTATTTCTTACAATGTACATGTGAAGTTTTTTTTCCGAATATTTATAACATCGCACAATTATTCATCTTTCAGAGAAAGCATAAGCATTTAATTAAACTTTTTATTACGCAATTCTTTAATAATCGATATTTAACGAGAGAAAAGCGATTGATTGCATAACTATAGCGTTTCAGGAAGACGTTTAATGAAAGTCAACAAGTAATATTTACAATTCGTAGAATGTAAAATATGAGTCGAATAGACAAACCAATGACAAAAATCGATGACTAATAAATTCCCGTATAAAATCGAGACGAATAAAAAATAATAGGAGCCGTAATGGTAATTTAGATCGTTTGAAACGAATCCGACGACAGCGAAAGCAGATTTTAATTTTTCTTTTTGCGGCTTGGATCATTAGGTGAATTAGTGCGTAAAGAATTGCGGTCGCTGGAAGTGTCGGAACACGTGTTAACGAGGCTCCCTGCGACCGACGAAATCGAGCCTCAACGTTGCACAGCTTGACGTAAGGACCTTTTGCGGTCTATCCGCACTTCTGAGTCTTCGCACGATACTCTTCTGATCTCTGCGCCTATTTTCCTTGTTTGAAGACAGAAACATGCAGAATACGTTCTGGATCCCCGATGGAACGCACGCAGGTAATATTAAGGATTGCCCGCTCATCGCCAGCTCATCATAAATATCGCTGCATTGCAATTGGCACCGCATTTATTTGGACATAGCGTGCCAAAATCCTCTTAGCCTTGCGATATAACGCTACTGAGTTCCGGTCTTTTGAGGTTTTCATTACCAAAGTAAGTCTGCACTCAACTTTTAGTGTACGTAAGCCTGGAGGTAGGAATACAATTACATGAAATCTCAAAGAGCCACTATAAACTAAAAGAAATTTAATTTGAAAAAGCCACCGATACGAAAATATGGACACTGCATCCAATTATAACATCTATCCCACTCGGGTGATCAGAAGTAAAGTTACATGCGTTTATAATAAGTAGATTTAGTATCGATAAAAAATTCTCTTCGTACACGACAGCAGCACAAAAAAGTAATTACAAATACATTGCAGTAGAAAGAAGTCGGATCTGGTCAGACTTACATCTTGCAGCAGAAAATAATCGTCAGTCAAAGTGAAATTTATAACTTATTTGAATTATAAACGGTGAAAACTCACTTATTATGAACATCATTTCTACCGCTAAAATTTTGATACATTCATAATTTTATGACGCAATATTATGATATTACTTGAAATATTTTTAAAATAGGATGAAATTATAATTCTAGTATTGTAATAAACAATTCAACTTCATAAATTAAATATATCTTTCAGAAAGAGTGTGATTAGAAAGTCATTTAGTATATGCATAGATAAATATAGTCACGTAAGACGAGTTCGTTTGAATTGTAACTTAATCCGAGTTACCATGGTAATTTGGATACTGTACTAAAATCAAGAATGGCATTTAAAATGGAGGACCACCTGAGAAAAAAGCTTCCTGTTTTATTCCGGCGAAGTTGCAATCCGGAGCCTGACGTTTTCACGACGGATGTTTTATTTCCTAATTGAGTCAAGAACTCTTATGTACTACTTTAATTTGAATCCTCATATCACAATCTTAGCGGGCAACTTGACACCAGTGGTATGTCACGCATACGTGATAGTACATATATCTTTACTGCACAATTTAAAATTTTAAAAGCATAATTTACTATAATTTGATATAACAATCAATTTATGTCGTGCATTAGATAAAGTATTTATTTTAAAATTTAATGTTTTCAACTAAGACAGAAGCGCGATTTACATTTTGAACTTCAATAATTATTTTTTATTATAAAAAACTTTTCAATTATTATTTTCATCTCTATTTATTTAACAAGCCTTTTCTTATTTTCGTTCAGGATTATTATCTTTTTTTAAATAATCCAAAAAACAACTTCCAAAATAAACGCTGTATTATAAAAATATACAAAAAAATAAAAAATAAAAGTTTTACAAATATTAAAAAATATTAAACAACGTTTGGTTACCATTTCTGTTAGCATAACCAAATAACAGCTTTGCAATCATCTAAAAGGACACCAAGAATCTTAAAAGTATTGAAAATGAGTGAGCCTTTGTGAGATTATAGATCGTCTAATTTCTTCCGATTATTCTTGTTAGCAATCGACGGTAGATGGCGTCAGTAGTTTTATGTATGTTAGATGTTACACAGCGAAAAAAACAAAAATAAAACTACCTCTACTTCTCTCACTTGGATGAAGAAGCACTAATAAAGCAGAATAAGAAAGAGAGAGACAGAGAGAGATATTATCGTTCTTTGAAGACAGCAAATGCTTTTTCAAAGTTGATTCGATCACAAAATCAAGGTGAGTAACCAATCTTCATTCACCTTTCAACATTTATTGTTTATTTTGCAAGTAAGTCTCAACTCAGTTCTAGATTAAACTACTAATTATTAAGCATGATGCAGTATATTTATTGTAATTGCGTGAATATTTGCAAGAGCTGAAAACTAAAAAACATATTCGTTTACGTCAAATAAAAATTTTAAACAGTTAAAATTACACATACTTAAATGTAGTTATTGTTTTAAAAGTATTGATATAAAATAAAAATTTCTTTTTTTGACGGGATTTTATTAAAAAATAGTTTATCTTCTTAAAAAGGTTTTTCATTTAAAATAAATTATCCTTTAATACGCATAAACAAAATTTTACTTTAGCTAAAAAAACGATAAAAATGAAAAAAAATAAAGACTTGTTTTAAACATCAAAACTAGTTTGTTTCTATTGCTAAACAATTCAATTAGTTCAGTATTAATTAAAGACCGCCATTGTAAAAAAAATGATATAAATAAACACTTTAAAAACACATTAAAACATTGAATAAGTGCTTGTAGTATTACGCTTAATCGTATTAATTAACCATAACTTTTAAGACCAATGTAAAAATGTGTTTATCAAGGGATTGAAATTAAAATTTTGTGAGCAAGCAATATAAAATATATGTAAAAAAAGTTTACGCTATAATAATCAGAGTATAGCATAAATGTCATTTAAAACCTTTTGACATTAATTTGCGAAATATGAAGCGTTTACCAGTTTCGTAAAATTATAATTTTGAGGCTTTTTGCAGGATTTCTCGCTTGTGACTCGATCGAGGGGGGATACAGGGAAAAACATTGGCAAACTTGTTTTATTTCCTGGTTAGGTATTCACATCTCCTTCATCGGGTGGTGGGAATGCCGATGTCAGGGTTAGCAGCTGCAGCCCTCTATTATTCTCATCCTCGTTACAGAAGCTAGTTTCCACTAAAAAACACGCGTTACCATGACAATCTCGGCATGAAGTTAGGCGCTTTTTGTTCTTGCTCCGCCGTTTTGCAAATTACATCGATTACAAGCATTGAATTCTTTGCAGAGCATAATTCAAGAAAGGCAATAAAAAATGATAGTCTTTATTTTACTTTTACATTATTAATCATCAAATATTTTTATAACTAATGCTTTGAATTGCGTTATTTTAAGCAACGTGTCCGATAAAAGAGTATTCAAATGTATAAATAATTTTATACGCGCGCTTGTGATCATTAACATCGATCACTGATGGACTTCTCCATGTTCTATTGGCTGCTCATGATAAATAATATTTTTCAAATTGTAGAATGATGAATGTGTACCGAAATCATTACAAGATTAAACATTTCCTAAATATGCAACATCATGCAAAATATTAATATTTCAATCTAAAACTATGTCGTGACTTATAGATAAAAAAACAATAAATGTTGAAAGTTGAATGAAGATTGGTTACTCGATTTAATTTTTTGATCAAAACAACTTTGAATAAGTATTCGCTGACTTCAGAAGCTGATAATATCTCTTGCTTTCTATCCTTCTTTCATTCACCCTCTAACCCTCACGCTTACTCACTTCTGTCCTTACAATATTCTTTTCTTTTTCCAGCTCTTATAGTTTTCCCCTTTAAACACACACATACACGAATCCGCACTCTCTCCTTCTCGCTCAATCTCTCTTGTATTAGTGCTGCTTCATGCGAGGGTGAAGGTAGATTTTTTCTTTCATATTTTCAAGTCCAATACATTCACGTGTAAAACTACTGATGTCATCTATCGCCGATCGTTAACATGACGAAATATAAGCAATTAAAAGAGATTCATAATTTAACAATTGGTTACGTGTTCATAAAAGCTTTTGATTTTTTTCAATAAAATACTTCTGAAATAATATGCCTTATCTTGTACAAAGTATTTATTGCCTGTTAATATTTATAATAATATTCCTGAAACTCCTTCAAGCTTTGGCAACATTTTCAAATTAAAGCAGCAGAATTTCTATTTTAACATTTACTAATAGTATTTTAATTAATATTTTTTCCAAAATATTTTAAAAAATAATTAAATTAAATTGTAATACATATTTCTCTAATTCATTTTTATCGTAAAAAAAATTGAAATTTTTTTTAGAAAAAAAAAGTTTCCTATTTACTATCCTAATTTAATCTAATAAAACTTTCAGATACGTTACATTATAATTTTTTATTATTTTCTTTTCTCTTTTTTATTTACTTTGTATAAAATATGTACAATCTTTTCCTACATATATACTTTAAAAACTTTAATTGATATTTTATATTGTATAAGATATTACATTTTGATAGAAACGTCTGTTACAGAAAACGCTTATTTTTTAATCATTGATCTTACCAGTTTTATTAATTGTATTTAAAAATTTTAATATATATAATTTCTAATATAAAAAGAATACCAATATATTTATCCGAATCTTGAAACAGATATTTCTTTATTAGAAAAAGATATTAGTTTTAGTTTTAAATAAAGGCATTTTATAAAAGAATGTAAATAAATGTTTAAAAAATATTACATATTAATTGTTTTTAAATGCAATTTTTTATATCGTTAATCAAAATAACATTTAGATGACATATGGAGAAATTGTTTTCGTAATTGCGAAAAATATACATACTAATGTGTTAAAAAATAAATAATCATGGATAATTTTTAAAATTGTATAAAATTATTAAACAAACTAACTATTATAAAAAGATTTAGCTATGCAAATTTAAATAAGAAACAAAATATGATATAAAAATCGATTTTTAAATGTTTTCTTATTATAAATTAATTATATATGTTTCACTACCTATTCTGCCAATACTTCTATATTACAATAAGAATTTTGGATGGTCTCTCATCTGAGACTTTCTCTATTATAAAAAAAAAGGAAAAAATTGTAAAAATGTATGTATAATTTTATTTAAGTGTTCTGAATATTTATCGTTATTTAAATTTTTTTAATAACTAATAAGAATATAACAAGTTATAACAATATTTCCAATAACAAAGAATGGAACGTATGTATTTTATTTTCTCGATTTTGAAGGACACTCCATATATATACATGATTTTTTTAGGACTATATACATCGTCATTCAATTAGCATTTATTCAATGAAGGGTATTTTATTTGCCCATTTAATGATATAACATTTAATGTTCTACATATTGCAAACATTAATATTTTTATATCAATATTTTTGAAGTTAAATACAGCTTCAAATGCATTTATTTTTACAGTTCCCCCTAAAAAATACCTGTAACAATTAAAATCGTATTAAAGGAGTATAAAAATTTGTATTGGTACATAAAATAATATTTTAACATCTTTTTGACAAGTAAACTTATATAATTATTGTACATGAATTCGTAAAATAGATTAGAACATTTTTTATGAATTCTTCTTTTATAATCTATTGATTTTCGCCGAAAGTTTTATACCTACGTCATAAAATTTTATGCTTTATCGATCACGATAATGAGCTGTAAAATTTTTTCTAATTCTAAATCAAAATGAATAAAAGATACATTCTTAAATTAAAATTTTGAATTTAAATCCAAGTTATGAATAACAACAGGTAATTAACGCGTGTATGATAAATTTTTTCTTTTTTAATAAAAGAGTGTATTATTTTGTTGGGCCTGGGCAATTTAAATAAAATTTATAATGTATGATTCGAATTAATATTTAGTGTAATAAACTGAGTTTTTAAGAAATTATTGTTATGATTGTGTAATTACTTGAGATTGATAATAAATATATCAATGTGTGCATTAATTCGTTGGCGCGTAATTTATCGTTATAAATATGCTCTCGAATTATAAGAATTACGAAGGACGTATAAAGAAATATAGAATATTGTTATCCTTTATAGACTCTACATGCTCTTATGTGTCTAGACAAGTATATAATAAAATAGATATTTTCACAAATGATTTTAAGTTAATCGTCAGCATTCGGAATATCCAGTGAAAATAATACGAAATCGTTATAATGTTTGTGAGTGGGTCTGCGAAAATTAGTGCTCGTTTGTGGCCATAAAAAGAAGAGAGCAAATATCAATGAAATCTTCAAATAACTTTTTTTAAGGAGTGGGTGATCAAGCTGTAACAAAAGTACGGCACATTATCAGACGGCTCGGATACTCTAATCTTCATCCTCGGTATACTTCAGTATAGTACCGTCAATATTGAAGTGCAGATCATTGGTAGGGAAAATAACAGATCGTCACGTATACGCCATATAACACAAGAGTCTCTCGAAATGACCAGACATCGAGATATCGATGGGAGCAAGGGAGATGGGGCATTAATAAAGTCGGATTGCGCACACATTCATCGATTGGTATAATTGAATTTCAGCGTTAAATATCTCGGGGGGAGCCACCAGAAGTTTGCAAGGCATTACGACCTCTACGCATGCGATGCGACTGCACACAAAGAGAGAGAGAGAGAGAGAGAGAGAGAGAGAAAGCGATAGTGAGCGAGCGAGAAAGGCGCGAGAGTAAAGCCGGAGCCGGCTACAGAGAGCCAAGGACCGAGGGGTAAAAACGAGGTTTGTCTCTCGCTCTTGTTCGGAGAATAAAATTGACGATTATTACGCGAAATGAGGTGGCTCCGAGTAAAACCCGAATGCGCGCCTTTGAACAGCAACATAAGGACAAAGAGATTGATTGCGGACGGGTGAAGAGGAGGGGGTGAGTTTGGGAGGAAAGGAGACAAGAAATACGTACAAAAGTAGATAGATCGAGGGAGCGAGAGAGAGAGAGAGAGAGAGAGAGAGAGAGAGAGGGAGAGATGCTGATGATGATGATTTACGCAGACACGATAGTGAGAGAGAGAGAGAGAGAGAGAGGGAGAGGGAGAGATGCTGATGATGATGATTTACGCAGACACGATAGAGAGAGAGCGGAGATGAGGGGGAGGTGTATCGGGGGAGAGGGAGCACCGATCGCACCACCATGATTCGCGGATATGTCTGCGATTCCGTGGCGTGCGCGGGCGTTCCGCTCGCAAGTCATTGGTGTATAGTTTTAAAATGGGATTCTTATTTTATTGCGCATGATGATAGGGACGGAGATATTTATCACGGAGCCAATCATGCTCTTTGCTCGCGCCCCGCAACGCGTAGGGCATATATCCGCCGAGCGCGCACAATGTTATATTATAAGAGGATATTTAATCAGTGTTCCATTCGGGCCCTCCCTCGAATTAACGATCGGCAGCGCATTGCCGAGGTCTTACGACGCTGGGCCCCGACTCACGGACCTGCTATTTTTATCCCAAATGGATTCCCCTCTATGTCTATAGACCAGGCTACATCATTCTCTCTCTCTCTCTCTCTCTCTCTCTCTCTCTATCTCTCTCCCCGACTAAGTCCGCACAGCTAGTCCTCTTCCGTTCCTCCGTTCCTCTTTTTTCTCCTGTTTTCACGCTCGTCTCTTAAACGGGGTTACGCTTATCCTTTAACGTACCCTCGACTTTTCATTTTCTCCATAACGGCAGACCATCTTAAAGGTAGATTAGTCGGGGGCTGACGATTTTTTAAGGCTCCGACCCCACAGATTCCCGGTTATACCTAGATTCTCTCAATTTTTTACTCAATCCCCAGTCGTTGGCTAGACCTTTTCGATCACCTGGAATACAAATCTTACAAGAGGGATCTACATGCCAATATATTGGATGCGGCCACGCGCGCTTATAAGTTCTTAATGCACGAGCTGCTTGCAAATTTGCTTAAACTTTTCATTAATTTCAATCATGGCTTTAAAAGTTTTACATAACATCTTAATAACTTTATTAACCAATGGCCTGTCACATAATTCATTACTCGGATTATTCAATTCTTCGTCTTTTTACAGCTTTCACGGGATTAACATTTGATAATTTTAAGTAAAAATTTTTATATTACTTCAAATCATCTTTATTATTTATTATTTTTCCTTATTATCTTTGATTTCTTTATTTTAAAAACCAAAAATTAAAATTTACATCGTCCCTTTATATATTTTACAATATTCATTAATCTAATTAAGTAGAAAAAACTTAATTTTAAAAGTATGCAATACTAAAATGAAATATAATATCCAATACCATATTTATATGTATAGATTATATAAAAAAAAAGTTTGAAAATCACTTATGTATTAAAATTTTAATTAAATAAAGAGGACTGTAGGTATTTCAGCTGTACATATTCATTCCGGTATGTATATTTAAAATTTAATATTATCAATATTATGCAAATATATTGAAAAACACAATTGTATATAGATAGCATTTGAAAATTGAAGAATAATGTATATACTGAGTTACAGGCAACTCAATTAGCCTTAAAAGAAGTTTTCTTTTTAACAACTTGTTGAATATAAATTAACCTTTTCATAAAGTTTTTTCTGAAGTAAGAAATTATCATTAGCAGGTAGTGCATATACATGTTTATCCACTTAAGCGTAACAAGTTTAATTTACAACAAGTGTAAGCTATAATCGTTCAGAAAATGCATTAACTCATTTTGAAGCTAATTCAATTACTTTTTAAATGGTATGTAATTTGTACTTCAAAGCAGTAGCTTGAAGTTTTAAACGTGAAAAAAGAGTGTTAAGTTCTGATTTTTTTCATTTTTTTGTCAACATTTATCTGTGCATTACAGTATTAACAATATCGCCTCCTTAAGATCGAATACTCATTAACAACTATTGATTTTAATTAACATTAAGCAAATACTTCAAATTCATTTGTCTTTACGTACAAATGATTAATATTCAAAAAATGGGCATAAATAAATACGCCAGAAAATATTAATAATGAACGTGTATTATCATTTGATACAGCTAGAAAAAAAAGTTTATGAGTTTTTAAGGCAACTATATAAATGATTTTAGATGACGCTCGTGAAGTCTGAAAGGGTTGAGGTACGAAGAGAATCGATTAGAAATTTCTTTCCTATTACAAAGAGGAAATTTTGAATGTCACTCACAATATTTTTTTAATAAATTTTTTAATCATTCTCTACTAAAAATAAATCAAATAAAAATGTATGAACATTAACTTAGTTTAATTTTCCAATAAAATTTTTTTTGTTTGTATAAATTATCTTTTAAAAATTTTTATATAATATAATTTATAGCTTATGAAGAAATTATTGTTTAACTGAGTATATGAGGTTATTGAGTAAAATGTATATAAAAAATATCTGTATACTGTACTGAATGATTCGTTTCATTACGTCTTCTTAAAATAATGTTTTCATTTTAACAGAAGAAACTTAAAAAACAAAAATCTGTGGTTAGTACTTTTGTAAAAAAAATTAGTTAAAAACATTGACAGTTAAGCTCCAAATGTCCTTCAGAAATATTTTGAAGTTTGAAAAAAATGATTATCTCAATTCAATTTCACGAAAATTACATTCAAAATTAAAATTATGGTTCTCAAAAAATTTGATTTATCTATAAAATAATTAAATAATACTCGTTTAAAAAATTCAAAATAATGGTAAAAGTCAATTAGAAAAATATAGCAGTAAATGTTAGCCATAATTAATACTTGCGTTGAATATAATTTTCATTAACAATAAACTTATTTAGTTTACTTTTCAGTAACTAACTAACTAACTCACTCATAAAAGTCTACAAAGATTAAAACTTAATATTTTTTATTGTTTTGTAAATAAATTATATAATATTTATCCGTTGAAAAAGTTTTTTTTTATAAAAATTTTTTTATAACTTTGATTATTAAAATATTTACCTTACGGAAAAAACAGTTAATCTTAACAAGTACTTCCTATCCGTATTTATCTTTTATAATGTATTATTATTAGATATCTATTCATAAATTTTCGCATTACTTTATTTTATTTACTATTATTAATCAATGTATAATTTTTAAGAAAATAAAATCAATAATTGGATAAATTGAAATTATTCTTTTTATGTATCATATCTTTTGGAAATCTGTTAGAATAAGTGAATGGATCGTAAAAATATAAGGAATAAAGAAATAAGACATAATGCAAAAAGAACTCACTTGGGATTCTAATAATAATATATTATAATGAAAAATCGTGTTGATTAAGAAATTTAACAAATTAAGACGTATACATTTCCTCATCTCTAGTCGCTTTTTATAATGTCTAATATAACATATACTCTTGTATAATACATAATACCTGGTATCAAGACCTTCAATTTACGTGGCTGAAAAGATTTTTAGTTCTAAAGGGATCAAACTTATTGACGTTTCAAATTTTTCAAAATATGAGTGTTGCCTTCTGAGCTCAACGGTTTACGCATGTTATGCGTTTTTGTGCCCTATTTCCCTGTAAATTTTAAATAACTATAATTTTAATTCACTAGCGGATAGAAGGACTGCGATCTTTAAAATTTGAGGTCTTAACACCAACTATCATGTATGATTTATTAAAAAATTGTAATAAGTGAGACTTTTTAAAATAGACCCACTTATAAAAAATGTCATAATTTGAGGCGTTTTTTTCATTATTGGTGATAAAAGGTTTTATAAAGGGCTTTCTTATCAAATAGAATGTACTAATACAAGGTATGGATAACTACTAGTATGTAATTAAAAAAATCATAAAAACAATATCCATTAATATTGACTTAACAATATTATAAAAATGAATTATTAATTTTTATATGATTTATAATTTATTATTGGGTTATATAAATAATTTACATTAAAACACCTGTATTAAAACTGTTTTAACATATTTTATATTAGAAAATAAATTTTTTTTTATTTAGATATTTAGATTTAATTAAGATTAAAAAATTCTTTCATTTAAAAAATTAACAACAAAAGGTACAGAAACCCTTTTCTTTTTTTGAAGATAAGTGCAACTAAAAGGAATGAATTTTAGAAAATTAAAAAAAAATTCATTACACAGAAGTAAACCTTGTGGAATAATATTGAAAAAACTAAAATAAAGTAATAATAAAAGACTAAAATATTGAAAAATATGCTTTAATGAAATGGTACTCTTTTGCATTTTATAAAATGCATAAAAAAAATATAAGCGATAATAATGGGTATTAGTGAATCTCAACCTCATGGTATGAAATTGAAATGATTTAACCAATGTATTATCATTACCGTCGCACCATTATTTTTTATACTAAATAGCCAAATCAATCGAAAATATGAAATACTCTAATAGCATTAATATAAATAATAGATATACATAAAGTATCATAAATTTTATTTGACAGCCTATTCTTTTAGTATTTTAAATTTGATTGGCCAATTAAATCAATACATTGGCTAATTGGAAATTCATCCCAGTTATACCGTTGATGATAAAAATCCTTTCTCGACAGATATTATAAAATACTATTAATTGAGCAGATTTGTACCAAAATCGCGAATTAGATCTTGATGAAATAAAAGTGTTTCTAAATGACCAACGAAATTTTTATTTGAAAAAGAATGCATACTCAAATTTATCAACATTCAAAGTTTTTTTTTATTAAAAATATTTTTCATCAAATTACTTATAATCAAAATAAAAAATAATTAGTTACACTTATATTAATGTTAAAAAATAGGTTAATTTTGATTATTTTGTTTTTCTATATTATAATTATGTTTTAATTAAAATAAGAAAATGTATTGCAATGTACAATATTTTAAGTTCATTAGAAATAAAAAATTAGATTCTAAATTGAATATGAAATATTATCTTAAAAACTTTTTAAAGTATCGAATAATCTACAAGTTAAATTCACATTAAGTTTTCTTGACTATTAAAACTTATGAAATAATTATTTTCATCAAAGACTATTATAATAATTATTATAAATGTTGACGATTGTTAATTGAATATTTTAATATTCTTATTTAATTAAATTTCATATAAGGAATCGTAAGATACTTTCAATGTATTTATTACTTACAACGGCCTTACTAATGAAAATTTCAATTCAACGTTTAAACTAAAGGTAATCTAATAAGGAATTATTTCTGTTGAATTTGCACACGTCACTTTAGCTCATTAATACCTGTATAATTTTGAATATAATTTACATGATATTTAAGCTTTATATCCAATGAACATTATTACATTAAAGAAATAATTAACTAAAGCAACAATCGAGAATGTATTATTTTTCTGTCACTGTAGAACTTTTATAAAATAAATTTATAATTTTTTTTAAACACAATTTAATAATGTATTTAAAAAATAGTTACGCATGATACATACAATAAATTATTATTGGTAAATAAAATTTAGTAATCGATTTTTTAAATTATAACTAAAAATGTAAATTTATTTAAGATACTGATTTATTTAAAAAAAATTTAATTTTAATAACTATGTAATAAATTAAAACTGTCTATTATTTGTTTGACTAGTAATGCTTGATTTATGTATTTTAATACGAAAGCTTTAATATCAATTATATGTTGCTTGCGTTTAAATACAACATTAACTATTTACTTGAAAAAAAATTAATAATTTTTTTAGATAACATGATGTAAATGCAAGAAACTATTTATTTAGGAAAATTGTTTTAAACTTCTTTCTTCAAATACACATTAATAATAATAAATTTCAAAATTTAATAAAAACTGTAATTTATAATAGTAATTAATTATTTCATTAATAAAGATCAAAAGTTTTCAAACATTAAAATGTAAATGTTTTTTGTTAAATCATACTGACAATATTTTATCGAAAATATGTTATAAGAATATAGAATACAGAAGCGTCGAGACGATACGTTGTCAGGTATCATGAAATTTGCATTTGATAATTAATCGGGACCTCATAACGAGATCATAAACTTTTTGCATAAAAAGCTTGGACCTCTTCTGTATTAAGATACGTAAATAAGCGCTAACCCGCACAACGGCTAAATCGATTGAAATTTATGATTTTATGCAACTAGATATCTTGAGTAAGTAAATGAATGAGCAGGATGAATTTTAAATGAAAATATTTTGGTATATTGGACAAGAATTATAATAAGCTTTCAAATACAAAAAAAATATTATATTACTCGGTACAAAATTATTGTGATAATTTACATATAATAATAATCGAAATTATAATAACTGCCATCATTTCGATTGTTCGACTAACAATTAGATTGTAAAAATAGTATATGAAATGATATTTAAAATTGATAGCTGAAACTCGTATTATCGTGGAAATTGCAACACTTTTACTTTCATTAACCGTCGCACGTACATTAATTTCGAGCCGAGGATGAATTGAATTTCTAAATGATCAAATCGTTAAGCTCTTAGTCATATTGCCAACATTATTTGTGTTTATTAACCTCGTAATGAATTTAATTTTCAAGGAAAGTATTTTAACGTATATTTACGTACCAGTATTCAATATGCCGTAGTCGGAGGGATCCAACAATCATATATAAATCGCAAGACCTTCTTCCTTACGGAGAGGCGAACTTAGCGAAAAATGATAGGGACCAATCGACCATACGTATACTGGGGAAAAATAAGCTACATGCAGGTAGAGGCGTAGCGAGAAGTCCACAGAGTGGATAAATGTTACTAATAGAGGACTGAGGAATTTAAAGGGTTTATCCCGGAGTATAATTCTGGGAGATAAGATTCCGCAGGACCTTACCTGAGTGCTGCGGGAGGAAGCGCAGCGACAAAGGAGTCGAATTATGCTTAGCGGCTCTCTTGGTCTTTCTCCCTTCCTCCGGGCCGATACCGCCAAAAGGACGGCGATACTTTTCGCCAAAGTCTCCTCGGCGTCTGGCCGGCGCCCGGAGTCGCTCCACGGGCTCCTCGAACTCCCGTCACCGCGGGCTTCCGTCTCGTGGATCGATACGCCGCTCTCCCGGTCTAGTTATCGCCATTATCATTACGCGAATGACGCGACTTAATCCCGAGGAGGGACACAAGCCCGCATCCTCGTTCCTCAAGCTCGAGGGACTCTTGCGGCTTTCGCTGCGCGTACTCGCCCTCGGGGGAGCATCGAGTACCTCGGGCATTCGTTTTCGGGTCAAGGGCCAGGAAGCCCTACGGGACTCATCTCCCGGGCGATGCCGAGATCTCGCGATGCGTTGACTCGTGTGAGATGACGACACCCTACCAGCCGCTAATGCTTTCCCTTAAACCCTAACATATTGCTTATGCTTTAGCTCCCTACCACTTTTATGGACAAGCAAGTGGAATTTCACGTAATAAGCGCCTATTTGCTTAAGCGTAATTGGCAATGGAATTGGAAAGCAATGCCAAACGTTGAGTAAACGAATAACTCTATACGTAATGCAATTGCATCGCGAACTTTAACCAATGCTTACGTAACTTTTTCGAAGTGCCCGAGTATGCGACTTTATGAGAATTTGATTATATAGTGGCGAAGATGAATTTTTCCCCAAAATTGTATTACATAAAAGTATAACATTATTTTTAATTATTATATTGGCATTGTAACTTGTTACCTTTCAAGTATTCAATGCTCATTGCTTCCAGGTTGGCTTAATGAAAAAGCTATTACAGTTAGTATCATTTTTAATTAAATAAATATAGTGGCTAGTGCCCATAACATAATATAACCCAACTGCGACGTCAAATATATATGCAAATCCCAAGGATTAAAAGCAAGAGAAAGCCAGATTAATTCATATTTGTTATCTTGAAAGCATGAAGTGTAGTCTTCGCGTACTTCGCTGATCGCCATTAAGTAAGATTAATATGATCCACCAGGTGCATAAGTGACGTGACTGTAATTATTAGTATATCTAAGGAAGTTTCAAAACTTGAAATTTCTATCACGTTCTCGAAGATGCTAAAATGTAATACTCAAAGGCGAAAATTGCTATTGCTACTTTTATCAGCCATGTCTTGATTGCTACATTTATGTAAGTTATTACATTCAAAGCAAATTTCATTAAAACGTCAAGGCAATTAGAATCTTACTTCTAAATTATTTTCAGTATTCAAAAATAAAAAAAAATATTTTTATAATAAAATCTGTATGAATAAAAAAACTTATAAAATAAATTTATAAAAAAATTTAAATGGTTTCATATCCGTACATTAAAAAATTGTGTAACGTCAAGAATTTTTCTGACGACTTGCATGGGTTCAATAGATTTTAATTATAGCTAGCTCTCACTCAGTGTAAGAAAAATTGCGGTATGCTGTAAGTTTAATTTAATCCTGGTATAGATATATAACTACAGTAAGTGATGATTCTTTCTCTTATTTCCGCACATTTTTACTTAAATGTTCATGCAATTTTTTGTTGTAAATCAGTTGTATTTATACGATAAATAGTAAATAGTTGCAGTAATATTCTTTGAAATAGATATAATATTTTGTAAATGAATACGTTTCTGTTAAAAGTACGTGCACCTTCAAAATCACGTTATTAATCTTTTTCTTTACTGTACCAATACATATTATTATTACGTAGGTGTTCTTGAAGACATTTTAAATAACAAAACAATTTTTTTTTCTTGGTGTATGCAATTGATGTAAGATATGATAAAAAATATATTAGTTCTTAATCATTTTTCTTCTTTATTCATTCTTATTTAATTTATAATGACACGTGTAAGGTAAGCCAATTTTTCAGTATTAATTACTATTTAAAGTATCGATACTGTAATTAGAATTTCAGTCATTTACCAAAATGTATTAATGTTAATTAAGTCGTAATATTTCAAAAAAAAGAGCGCATTCTCGTTAAAAATATGAACAAATAAAATTTTATATGTATAATCCAAATTATATATTTAATGTCTTATCGTTAGTATTTATTCATTTATTTTATAAAATATTATATCTAAATTTTACGTTATTTGACAAAAACACATTAACTAATATCCTAGATAAATTTTAAAGAAACCTTCTAAAATATTTATAATTTTGAAATTATCAGTTAATGGCTGACTTGTTATAAATTAAAAAAAATTTTACCCCTGATTTATATATACTTTAGTATCATGTGTTTATAATTTTTGACGAAAAAGTACTTCAATTTTTTACCTTACATTTCATGAAATCTAAAAAGAATTTTTTTTAAAGTATTAAATTATCGTAAAATTTGAATATAAATGTTTCGTTTCAAAAGCTTAATAAGCATTTAATAAATATAAATATTTTAATTTCGAATACATTTCGAAGAATTTAATAATATAGTGATAATCTTATAATATCTGCATGAAAAAATTATTTGAGTAGTAATATTTATCATATAAAAAGTACATAATAAAAATTATATCTTTTTTATACTTACGGCCATAAGTTTTATTCTAAAATAAATAATTTATTATCGTATCCTACACCATAACTGTCTGAAATATTAAGTCACAACTTTTGATATTTTTGTATATGAAGTATTATATGGATTAAAAGGGAGAAATAAAATTAAACTAGTTTTAAATTATCAAAAACTTAAGCTTTATTACCTATTAAAAGAAAGTCATATAATTTTCTTTAATATTGAATTTAAGAATCCATTTTATAGTCAGTAGACAATCAGACATAATCGTAATAATGCATCAAATTAAACCTCCAAATACGAAGATGTATAACACTAACATTTGCGAAACATATTTTAACTGCATCATTGATTAAAAAATCGGATTTATTTTGCCTCCTCCTATTTAGGCTTTTGTATTAATTATAAAGGTCTGCACACAAGAAAAGTAGCAATTAAGACGTAAGATACAAGATATAAGGTTTGAATCAACCTGAGGTAACCCGTAGAATGCATTTTTATGTACAGTTTCATTCTGATTGATGCCAGCCTTGTATCTTATAATTTTAATCCTTATATCCAGTTTATTATTCAAACCCTTATTGTAATTATTTCTTACTTATTTAGTCATATTTGAAGTAATATGTAGTTACATTTATATTTTATGAAACATTTGACGGGTTCAAAAATAAAAAAATTTTTTTTCAAAAATTGAAGCAATTTATATTTGTAAAAAATGTTATCTATATTGTATTTCTAAAAATAAAAAGATAATATCAAACCGACGTTTTGATGGAATTTTTTTCATTATTACCACATCAACCATAAAACATTGTTAATTGAATCATAGTCGCTTCAAAAATAATAATGATAATAGTAGAAATATCAACATTAAATATGTGTATAATTCCGCAACCTATACTGTTTATTTAATAATTTGACAACATTATTAAATAAAAAACTATTCCAATGAAAATTGCCAAACTTGTTTTCAATCATTTTCAGTTGAAAATATTTTTATAGATTTATAGATTTTTTCAATTCACGAGAAATTTATTAGCTACTAATTTTTTATTATCACAAATAAATATCAACTTATTATCAAACTTGAGTCAAAATGGTTTAAGAAAGTAAAATCTCCTTTCAAGCGACTACAAAAAAACCGTACTCTTTTTATCCAAAAATAAAATGAAAAAATCAATGATAAATAGTTTTTAAAAATATTGCCCTTTCATTATTTTTCATCATTACAAGTAAATTATATTTGAGCATGCATAAGACGTCTGTTAAATATTATTGCCCGCTTACATGTGAATTAAAAATAAGCCGTGCAAAAAACTGTAAATGATTCTAGTTATTCGAAAAAGGCCAAGAAATAAGATTGATTTGATGTATTCTTTCATGGTCCTTTACATTTCATTATTCCATTTTTTGCGAGCGTTAGAGCCGCGGTGACGTCGGAACAAAAAGTTTTGTCGCTCTTAAGGATGCGCTGAGTATTTGTCTATTGTTTGAAGGGTCGGCATGAGATTGAAGCCGTTTTTGCTCACGGTGAGTTACGATCTGAAACATTGTAAGGGCGTTTTACATTTTTCAAGGGGGGAAAAAGCCTTATCCTTTCCTCGAATTCGTCATTCGTACTATATGTCTTAATTAAGACGTTTCACTTTCGAACGAAAATACAACTTTTGTTTAAATAAAATATTGAAAATTCAGAGACATCCCCCCGCTCGCCCAAAGAGAGCACACACTTTGTTATAAGTATTTTATTGGAGCTTAGAGCTATCGAGATGCTCGGCTAGTTATTAGCAAAAAACTTTTAAGCATGTGCTTTCACTGCAGCAGGAGCGGAAGGAGGGTATTATAGACCGTAGCGAGGAGCTTTCGTTACTTTATTTCCACCACGTATATAATGTAAATTATTTGTCAAGACTAATAACATTCACGCAGTCTTATCAGAGTCGGCAATCTATGTCGAGCTAACGATTTTAACAAATTGCTGGTTTCTTATATTCATCTGGATAGGCTGAGCGAACTCGATCATCCGCCCATTCCACGCGTAGCCCTGGTACACCCAATCGACCCTTCCTCGGACTCACCGCAACGCTCTTCCAGGGAATTATTCTCCCTCGCCCAGATGCAACTCGGCAGACTCACTTGAATTAACACCGATTCCCTGCGCTCGTAAGCATCCTTCGGTACATTCATGCGATTGTGACCTCGGCGCCGACCTTGGAAATGATCTGCCTGCTCACGTGGATAAGCTCCGTAATGAAGTAGCAATAACGGCTGATGAGGGCACTTGCTCTGCCTCTGAGTGTGCTAGTGCTTATTCGGGTGTGTGTGTGTGCGCGCGTGTAACTCGAGGACGACGAAACTAGTACGTTCATTACTTCTTACACACAATATTCGGGAAAGAAAATATAATCACTGTTCGAGTCATCTACTGGCTTTCGCACGTCACCTTCTTAATGTCTCTTTAGTTAGAGTTAATGAGCGATCTGTTGCCGCTCGTTAAATTTAACGTTATCGCTGTTCTAGCGTTAGTATATATTGCAAAAATTGTTTAAATGTAGCTACGATTAATTCATACCAATTTATGCTTAAGAGGACGTAACGAATGGACACGAATAATGTCGAAGTTTTAAAGAAATTTATACGGTAAAGTGAAGCGAGCTATTAATCGCCAGATACGAGTACTATTGTAGTATAATGTTTAGCCCTACGTATATCACATTTCAAGTTCTTCATATAACAAATTATGTACAGTCCGATGAAATCAAATGCAGAAGAAATCAAATGATAATAATATATATTGCGGACTAGAACACGTCGCAACTTAAATAATGAGCGTTTGAGAAGACTTAATAGAACCTGAAAAGAGTGAAAGGAGTTAAAAAAGTATAGCGATCGAAACGACTTTCTAGCCGAAAAGATGAAGTTTCGAAATATCTGACCTACAGAAAAAGCTCATATTTCAAGTCATTGTTATCGTGTCCCATCTCATTATTCGTACTTAAGACAAGAAGAACGGGCCAATATTCGCCGAAGTTCGTCTACAATAACATTTATCTCCGTGACTCCCTACACGCGCGTAGACTTTTTTCCCTGGCTTTTTTTAAACATGCATTATGCGTATATAGGCCGTGAGTAGATGGAGAAAAAGGGATATGGCAGGCAGAGAAAGGAAAGAAAGAGAAAAAGACAAGCGGAGGGTTAGCCTCTCTCTCTCTCTCTTTCTGGAGCCCGCCGAAACTCGGCGGAGGAAAGCAAATGCACGCGTCACGCGGTAAGAAGGTACGGGCATACAAGCGAACGGGCAGCAAGACGAAGTGAGAGAGAGAGAGAGAGAGAGAGAGAGAGAGAGAGAGAGAGAGAGAGAGAGAGATGGAGGAAAGGACAGAGACGGTACCGGAGGAAGAGAGAAAGAGGGAACTTGCTTGAGTTCCGCGAATCCGCGTAATCGATTCCATCATGTCGCGGGACCACCCGTAAGGACCTAATAAATAAGTAATACGTTAGTTGAAAGGAACGTCCCTTCGAAAGAAATCGAGGGAGCGAAAGAGATAGGCGCATACACATAGGCTACTTCGGTTGCGAATGCATCAGGAGCGCGGAGGTGGACAAGAAGAGAGACATGGAGAGATCGGGTGGAGCGAGAGGGGCGGGGGGGAAGGAGGAGGAGGAGGAGGACCAGACCGAGAAGGAATAGAGGGCATGTCTTTAAAAAGGCTACTGCGAGATCAAGGGAGCGAGAGAGCGAGAGCAAGAGAGAAGGTAGGAGCGAGCGAGAGGGGGATAAGGTTCCTCTCTCTGCGCTCAGCCATAAGTTGCAACGTGGGAATAATGAAATCGTCGCTTAAACGCTGGCCATCGCTCTACGAGAGATGCCCTGCCCTCGGGCCCGGTGACGTTCACCGAGAAGGGGCGAGCCATTTTTCGAGCGGCTCCTGGTCCTGGCACGGGGCGAGAGAGCCCCGCGAAAAGGCCGCACCGTTGCCGCGGGCGCGGTTTTTCCCTACGGGCCCCGCACAGTAATGGCCTCGTGTATCCTTAGTTATCGTCTCTCGCTAGAGAATTCCGTGTCAAGTGGGCTCGACCATTGCCCAGGCGCCTGCCTCCTGCGCTTCGGCATCGTTACGGAAAAGCGGCCGAGCCCGATCGCACCGACACGATCGAGCTGCACTATTTTAAGAGGACGCGGATGCCCTCGCGTCTGGATCTAGGCTCGCGCGGGCATTCGAATTTAGAATACGGTTCGCTGCAATTTTACTCGTCTCTCCCTGTCCCCGGTCCCTTGCCCGCTGCCGCCCCTCCCTCTCCCTCCTCCCCCGCTCCGAAGCCCCTACTTGACATTCTTCCGCCACAGACATGCCCTTGCAGTCCGGCGCAGTGGACATTCTATCCGTCGAAGGTATTTTCCATAACTTTTAACGGGCCGTAAGACTGATACTCTCAAACTTTACCTTAGTCATAAGCGTTGAAACAATATTCAAAAAAGAAAAGCTCGACATGTACAGCTTTACCGCAACATCTTATCTTTAATCCTCTTTTTGCAAGGTACCAAATAATTCTTTAAATTATTAGAACATAGTCTTCGAATTGTAATATTCTAATAATCACTCAATGATGAACCTCAGTATGGACGATAAATGCATTTAATATGCTCACGTATGAAATAAAAAGAGCACCTACGAAACGAACAAAATTAGAAAAGTCCTATGGTATAAGGGTAAAGCGATAAAAAATATGGGTACATTTGTTATATCAGACTGGATTTTTACACGTACTTATCCCACTCGGGTAAAACTATTTCACGCATAAATAATGTTAATCGCACGATTAGAGATTAAAGCTCAGCAGTTGCCGTGTGATTAATTCGGCTCTTAATCATTGCTCAACGTCCTATTAATTATGGTGGAGTAAAAGGAAACGTGCAAAGTGCAAGAACCAAACACAGCACGAAATAGACATAGCGAAAGAAAAGCCCCCAGACCCAAAAGAAAGCTGAGAAATCTCCGCCACGTCCAAAGCATTCGCACTGTCAATTTCGCACTGTCGGTCGTTTCGTGTTTGCCGGGGCTCGTTTCGTTGCTTTTGCTTGCCAGTGACAAGCGAGGCAGGAAAAACGATCTCTTTCCAGACACACGCAAACACGTGCAAGCACGCGCACGCACACACGTGCCTTTTCGACTCAAGCGTGCATTTTATTTTATTGTCGCTTTCATTATGAGCTCGTGTAACGCGCTCGGCAGAACCCGGCAAATATTGTATTCTTATTCAGGGCGCGATCCATCGAGCGCACCACTCGACGATGGCCTATCGAGGATTCAGCCCTTACCGCTAGATCCACATCCTTCGCGATCCACGCAGCCTGATTCTCGAGCCTCGACGAGGCTCCTCCTTCGTCTCCTTCATTCGCCTCCTTCATTCGCTCTCCCCCCGCCCCTGCCGCCCTCCGCCCGAGTCCACCGTCAAAAGCGTCCTAATGGCCCGCGTAACGCGATCACAGCCTCGATAAAGCGGCCGTGGCGAGCGGATGACCTCGCGGCTGCCCTTCGCCTGTATCCCTTTTAACGAAGTAAGCCGTCCGGAGAAGGCGAGGAGGATGCACGCGAGAGGGTTTACCCGCAAGGCTGAGACGTCCGTTGCGCGGTTACATGGGCGATCTCCGGTTGCCGCGGGGGAGATGACGGAGAGAGAAAGACAGGGAGAGGGAGATATATATATATATAGAGAGAGAGAGAGAGAGAGGGACAAGGAGAGAGAAAGATGTCGAACAGCCGAGTGGCCAGAGGAGAGGTTGACGCGTCGGGGCAAGGAAGACTTAGGCCGGCTATCTGCTAGACGTGATACACGCGTCAAACGCGAATCGAATAGCGCTTGCAAGGTGTCGACCGGCCTGATGAAGCTGTCCGGGCACGAGGAAGGGGAAGCGAGCCAAGAAGAGACCTGCTCAATATGGCGAGGGAAAGAGAGAGAGAGAGAGAGAGAGAGAGTTAGAGGTCAATATCAAAATGTGCCGAGGCAACGCGACTCTTCGTATGGCTCCTCGAGAGTAGACCCCCGCACCTTACGGAAGTTTCACAGTCAACGCTACAACTTTGTGCGAGAGTGTGTGTCAGTATGGGCCATTTAAATTGATTCACGTGGCCCAGATTCCCGTTGGTTATGGAGCTACGCATCCGCGTACTTCGTGACAATATCTAACACTTTTTGCAGTATTTGATGTCACACTCTATTAGCGTCTTCTCTGAAAATATTCTGTCTCTTGCACAATGAGAACAATACGCGTTATTAAAATATTTTACTCACCGTAGCCGTGCAATGCTGATAATAAACAACCATTTAGTTGCTTCCAACTGTTATATTCTCCATTATATGCTGCTCGTTATTTTTCATACGCCTTCCGTCGAATCAAATTTATTATATATTATTACAAAAAAAATGCAGATATCTTTATTCTATAAGTATTACGTATAAATTGGTTTTTCCGTCACTTATATTACAAAATTTTTATAAGCATTGGCAATAAAATTGACGAATATAATTATATATGTATTTATGCCTCTTTATGTATATGATATTTTATTTAAAATTGATACAAATAAAATTATTGATTACGCAAATTTAAAATGAATAAAATACAGAAGATCATCGATAATAAGTATGATTACGTACAAGTCCTGATCATTTCTTATATAATGGCTGGTGCTTATGATTTTTTTTTTTATATTACTGTAACGCAGACAATAATTTAAAGCAAAAATATGCACAATGGACAAAATTTTACACAGTGTTTTATTATTTTCTTTCTGTAAGTGAATTTTCAATTTGGTATTCGTTTCAAAATGTATAGTACAATAAAAGTTCATTGCAAAAAAGAAATGTTTATATTAATTTAAATCAGCTCTATTATTAACATACTTTGTCATACTTATTATAAAATGTTTTTAGCGATTCAAAAGAATGTCACTGTAAAAAGAAAGAGAGAATAACGTAAGAAGTACATTTCACAAAAGGGGAATGATGTTCGATCAGGAATGATATATATATGTGTGTGTATGTATGTGTGTCGTGCTAACCCGTACACACCAAGAACTTATGAGTGGAATCATAGCCATAAGTTTTCCAATTCAACCGCAATTTTCTTGCAATACTATACCACGAGACTTATTGGAATAAACGAGTTTATCCATTGCCTCCCTTCGCCTACCACCCCCCCCTATCCACCCGCTGCCTTATAGTGTGCGTGTTCTGTTTCTAAATAAGTAGCGTCTATTTGTCCGATGTAATTAACGTAGGTATAGGAAAATAAGTTTCATATAATTACTTGATAAACGATGTCCTCTTCTAGTTAAAATTCATCATAAAAAGAATGTTTACAGTTGGTCAAGCGATGAGTGTTTTTGTTCTTACAATATCAACTACATACTTA
The DNA here is from genome assembly GCA_018907135.1 of Kradibia gibbosae. Classification (NCBI taxonomy): domain Eukaryota; kingdom Metazoa; phylum Arthropoda; class Insecta; order Hymenoptera; family Agaonidae; genus Kradibia; species Kradibia gibbosae. Next base: position 6,797,878 of record JACCHX010000004.1, read on the forward strand.
CTAAGAATTGGTAGCCTTTAAATCTTAATATGTATGTTTAACAACTTTTGATATTTTTGAAGCTTGAATAATATATATACTATACTAATGTAATTTTTAATAAATACTATTGACGTAAATAAATTCAAAAAGTTTCATTTATACACCTTACTCATAATTCCAAAAGATGATCATAAATACTAGACGAACAGAGCTCCACACTAATGTTCAAGATATATTACCAACTATAATTATATAATTAAAAGCACAAATAGCCTATCATAGCAATTGGATCTTTTTTTTTCTAATTAATTATTAGACAAAATTACACAATATAGGAAAATTATTATTAATTAGTTGCATATCACATTTATATATATATTAACTCAATTTATATATAATAAGAATAATATCCTTTGTTTTTAAATTAAATTTATTTTCGGAGAAAAGGATTTTAATATAATGATGCAAAATATTATCAGTAGCATATTATAATTATAAAAGTATCTTGAAAACATAGAGGGTATTTAAAACATACTAAATACATCCATTTTATTTACGTTGCATAAATTTTAAAATTGAACATCTTTTTTAATATAATTAAACATAATTGTACAAAAGAAGAAATTATAGTAATACAATTACATGAAGCAGCGGGTAAACATTTGAAAAAATATCCTTCAAAAACAATATATGTTTCTTTCTTAACAAAATACACGCCAACAGTTTTATGGCGGGATTGAAATGGCCAACGATCTACAACACCGTAGATAATAAGCTATAAAATGCCCTAAAATATTTGTTTGTTTCAAAATGCTTGAAAATATTTACTCGATTTCCAAAGAATCCAGTTTGTTATACATTTAATTAGAGTAAGATTTCAAATATGACTTAAATTGATTTTCTTGGTTGATTTTATAATAAATTGAATTATAGTAAGTATGCAAGAAAAATTTTTATAAAGAAATTGTGCAATATACATTATTTTTTTATTTCTTCAAGTCTTAAATTACTTTAAAATATTGCAATAGCAAACATTATGTTTGACTAAAGGTAAACACATCTTACTAATCGCTTGCGCAAGTAAAATTCATAAAACTACTGAGGCGCTTTCTCTGAACGATCTTTTCCAATATCCACAGAAGTTTAACAACTCGCTAAAGATAGTAATGAATAAAGTACTTATGTAAAGATCAAAGAATCTGAAAATTAGCATCTTTCAAAACATCTCATTACAGTAACTCAATAAGGAATTACATGAAAAACTCGCTGAAAATGCGGATAGATTTTAGCCTAAAAATTTTTAAATATAAGATACATTTCTGGAACTTAAAGCTATTCAAAATATTATTTTCTGTTCTATCTCACCGCTACTTACTCACGCTATCATTCTCTCTCACTCTTTCTTTTTTCCATCTCTTTCGGTTGAATATTGTAAAAAAGCATATATAAGCTAAATTTCTAGCCATATAAAGAGTTTAATATTTTTTATTGAATTTAAATAATAAATTTAATTTACAATTATTTAATTTATTAAAAAAACGTTTTTATTGTAAAGTTTATTTTTTAAGAAGGCATAGAACTTCTTTTAGAAATTTATTGATTTTAAGCCTTCTGTATTAATAGATATTCTCGTAGTGAAATATTAAAGTAAAAAATAATTTATAATTTACTGAATATTTAATCGCAAAATTGGAAGTGAAAGTGAATAACAAATATAGAAAATGTTATGTTTTTTTGGTCAAATAAATATTATAGATTTATTCACAATAATATAAAAATTTACTCATATTTTAAATAACTAACACGAGTCTCATGTTTAATTATATGTTATACAATATTAATCAATTAATACAATACCTTCGATATATATGAAGTACATATATATGTAAAGAATATATGAACTTTCAGTTAGTATAATTTTTAAGGGAAAAAAAAGAATTTCGTTTCAAGTTACACATATTAATATTTGATTTTTAATTTGATACGGCACATAAATAAAGCCATGAAACTGTCTAAAGCAAAAAAATGAAACATTTCTTGGCGAAGAAGATCGAGAAGTAACAAACTATTGTTTTCACAATCCGTTACTAATTTAATATCATGCACTTATTTAATTTATTTCATCACCTCTCCGATAATCTCACAAGGAAATCGGCGTACTTGCGTAAAAGGCTCTAAGTACCAATGCTATATTTCTCAACAGAAAGCCAGTCGCTAAAAAAAAAATTTCACCTTCGAAAGCCTTAGGCGTTCTGACTTATAGCCTCACTCGAGGGGTTATGTCCCTTCTCACGAAATATTCTACATTCCACCCTTCTGTTAAAGCAGCCTTCAATCTTGAAATGCGAGACCGGCGTTGCATGCATATGATATATGCGCGTATAACATATACTTTCGTTGTTCTTTCTTCCTCACTCGCTCCTGAATCTTTTTCTATCTCTCTCACTCTCTCTCTCTCTCTTAAACTCTCTGTCTCTCTCTCTCTCTCTCTCTCTCTCTCTCTCTCATACAGACTCGCACGAGCTTACATATACGCACACATGAACATACGCACATTTAAACAAACCGAAACACTGATACAACGGGCATCTACAATACACAGACTACACACATAAAACATGTGCACGCGTACACACATCCACCCACCCGCACACACACAAACTCCGTTCTCTAACTCTGTTTCTCTTGATCTTTCTCGTTTTTGTTTTTCCTTTCACTCGACAACAACAACGCGTAGCTCGACTCTTTAGCAAAACACAACATACGTTACATTGCGTTGCGTTTATTTACATTGGAAAAGAGCTTGAAGCTACAGAGGATTTACCGTTAAATGAGTTGGAGGATAGCACGAGCATTTTTTCCATTGAGTCAAGGGCGAAAAAAGAGTCGAAGAGCATTACAAGCGCGAGATCAATATCAATTTGTGAGGATCACCGTTAATTCGATGGTCCGAGACGTACACTTTTCAAGACTGTGGGAACGCGCGCGTGTATGGATGATTCCCGACGCTTGCGGACAATGTGTATAATTATGTCATTTGTGAGGATGATATAGATTATTGGTTCTGCGGATTATGATATTGCATGGCTATAAAAATTAATTAGAGTATTACCTTAACCGCCCAGAGCCCATTACGACTGTATAGGTATGAAGTTGGTAAATAAAAATGAATCTCATTGAGGAAATGGATTTGATGTACGTTCAAAGCATACGTAATTAATTTATTATAATTTTAAACAACAATTTTTTAATCTCTTCCTTTTATTTCAGAGTGTTTTTTCAATGTTATCAAGTTCAAGCCGTTTGACGAAAAGTACGTTTACTAGATTTCCACACCGTGAATCAGATAATTAAAAAGAAAATGATTGGAAATACACCATATATCATGTGAACCATATATTATAGGAACACTAATTAATTATAACATTAATCTAATTACAATTATAATTATTTTTCTTATGTTTTCGTTAAAAAACGTGTTTTAGCTCGAGCAATATACGTAAAGAAACATATTCATCTCTAAATATTCACAAAAATTAAAAATATTTTCTCAGGCATTTTCTTTGAATTGAAAATACTTGCGAATTTCAAGTTCAATTAAAACAGAAAAATCAAATATAAAAAAATTAAAAATGATTTTTAATAAATTATAATCTTATAAAACATTAGGTTATTGAAATTTTGAAAAGTTTATGTTTTCAGTGATACAATTTTTTAGTTAAAAACAATTATTTTTTTCTCAATCGTAACAAATGGTCTCAACTAATTAATAAAAAATATTTGAAAATTCAGAATAAAGCATTTTATGTTTAAAATATGAACTGAAACTTGAGACAAGAGAAACAAGAGTATACCGTTTCATTATGTAAAACACTTTACATTTCCTTTATTTTCCCTGTATCTTTTAATATATAAGTACAAAAACCTAAAATACTTCCCAATGCTCTATCATAGTCAGTTGTATTTTATTTATTGTTTAAAATTCATTTTTTGCGCTATCTGAATAACAATTGTGATGTTTTTTCTCATTATTCTGACACGTCAATATGGTTTCGTTAAGGATGCTACACAAAATTAAGGAGAACACTGAACGACTCCGATCACTAAATGAATGCTATGTTAGCACAAAATATTTCTTCCTTTCTACAAGTATTTAAGTAAATTATTCTACATATTTTCTATTAAATACTGTAAACGCGGTCTGCGAGGTTTACGCTTTATAAGTCGACAAAAACAATCTATGAGGATCTTCTTGGATACATCTATAATCGCAACCGTAATTCTGATCCCTGATCCCGATCCATTGTTTTACTGTAAAAACATAAATTTATTACAAAAAATTAATATTTAATTAAACATAATAGTTTTTTTTAAGTTTTGTCTACTACAAGCAATTCAAATAATTTATGTACAAAAGCCTATAAATCGAAAATTACAACCAAATTAATATGCAATTAACATTAATAGCTTTTTTTAAATATAATTTGAAGTATCAATACTTTTTTTAGGTTTTAGAAGTCAAATTTTATTATTACATCCATTTTTGTACATCGGTATGCTAAATTTGACTACAATTAAATTTAGCTTTTGAATTAATTCACTTTTTATTAATTTTGTTTAAAATGTCAAGAAAATTTTTGTACTTGCTTCATTGTAAAAAACTGCTTTTATGATTAGCTTGAGTTTTGTTTGCATATTTTAACATAAATTTTAATTGAACGTTTTAAGTTTTAAATTTTAAGTAACTTATACCTGAAACTACATTTAATATGTTAATAAGAAAACTGTTTTTCACTTAAGCAATTGAATTTATATAAACAAGTGTATAAATAAGTCTTTAGTAGTTGTTGGTTGACCTACTTTAGAAATCAGCCAATACTTTTGCCCAACAAGTAATGAAGTGAGTTAAATTATTACTTGATGTAGATATTGTAGTATCCTTTTTGTCCCTACTTTTTTCAAAAATTATGTCCAATACGACGCTCCCACTAGCATCATTGATTCAACAATAAGAAGTGTAGAATCGAATGACAGAAATTAAGGAAATACATTAAACACGTCTCATCAGACGATATCGTTCGGTTAATTCTTCAAGGTCAAGAATTATGGTCGAAGGCAGCCGTTTTCGATCCTTCGCCGAAACAGCTTCAATCATACATGGGCGGATCGAATAAGTAGGAGAGAGGGTAATAATTCAAGGTTTCTTAGCGTCTCTGCGACAAAATAATATACCTTCAAGTAAAAAGCGGTAACAGGTAAATTTCATATTTTCAACAGAAGGATGTAGAGGAGAAATTTTAATTGATACATCATTTTGATATATTATTTATATTGATTTACAATCTATTTTGATTCAATTAAAAACTTTGTTTTAAAATTATCGAGCGAAATTAGATTACAATGTATCACTATTATACACAGTACATATAAATTAAATCAGAAAATTTTATTACACATATTTTTTTTATACATAAAGTGTACGTAGTAGATAAATTTAATGAAATATTTTTAACAAATATTATATATAAGTATTATGCAATATTATGCAAACCCCTTTTTGTAACTGTTTAAAGCAGTATAATTAATTTAAGCAAATTAAATTTTAAATTTACGTGTGTGTGTATATATGCATAAGTGCTTTTAGATTTTTTTTTAAATTGTAGTTTCAACCATATATTTGAATGAAATCCTTATGGAGACGCGAGAATAAGTAGTTTATATTCTATCAGTTAAATTTATAGTTAATTAGCAAATAATATTTTGGAAAAGTTAATTAACGTATGAAATTTTATTATATATTTTACAATTTATTTATATAATCTATTTTAAAAATTTGTCGAATTAGTTTTTTATACTTTTTTTATATTTTTATTTTGTATTAAATATTTTTTGTATTTTTATCAAATAAAGTTTTAAGCATTTATTATAATAGAAGTTTTTGTGAGTATTTTAATTAAAAATATTCGATTAATAGGCCAGCTTATTTAATTCAAAGATATCACATATTTTCATTTTAGCAGTCAAATGAATAATTAAGACCGGAAGAATCAAGAAGACTACAACTACATTGAGTGTACGAAGTTTTTTTAAATTACATTTTTTAAAGATACGTCAGAATTATAAAAAATGGCTTTAAATCACAACTGTCATTATGAAAAAGATGTGCAGTCTTTCTATATGTGTAGCGTAGTTTTTTGGAAAAATATGCAAAAGTAATAAATTTTAGTGACACTTATCAAAACCACATGTTGTTTTAGCTTTAAATATCTGTATGTGAAATAAATGATACAGTTTTTAAGAATGGCTGGGTCTACTATTATTTTAATTGATATTCGTAACCCTCGAATGCAATACGTTATTAACATTTCATAAAAATCTATTCCTTCATTTGCACGTGAAATAAGCGACACAATTTTTTGAAGATGGTTACGATTACTTACACTTTAAAAACATTTCGTAATAATTTACCACTTTATATGAAATAATCGATGGAGCTTTTGAGAATTGCTCTACCATTATCTGACATTAGCAAACTACAAATTCATAAGGATGCTCCGGTTCGATCGTATTCTTCATCGCGATTTACGTATAAGGTTCCCTCAAAGGATGCTACCTTAGAGTTCAACGTAGCAAATGCAAAAACTGACGAGAAGCTCCTAAAATAAGGGCACGACAGCATCAAAGTTGCCCCTGGAATCACTTCTAAGTACAATTTTCAAAGTAGCACCGGTCAGACTACAGAAATCTCTCAGTCTCTGAGGCTCAGAGCAGAGAGGCCGGATCTAGTCACGCGAGCCATGTCCGATGGGAAATATCGCGCGGCCTACGCGAAAACTACGAGCGACGGTCCCGATGTCACTATAACTCCAAGGTACCACGAAGGTGAGATCGCGCGGGGCCCGGCGATCCTCTCGGGCGTCCCTGGCGATCGCAGCTCGTCGACGGACCAGGAATCGCGGGAATGGCGGCAGAGGGGGAGGGGTGGCAGAGGAGCCCAAGTTGTACCCGCAGAGCACATGTAGAAGCCAAGGTTCCCACACATTTATCAGGCTGCCAAGCGGTAGACCCGCTGTCATCGTCTTTCGCGTGGCCTCCCGACTCTCCAGAGCAAAGAGCCCCGCGTCGCCTCCAAGCCTCCTCCCCCCCGCCCTCCCGGAGCACACTCCACCCGCCAAACTCCACTGCCGCCCTTTTTTCGGGCCCTATTGCGCTTCTGCTCTAGGCTGTTGTTACGTCACTCCCCGGAACGAGAAGCGGAATAGCCACCAAGACCTAATGCCCGTAACAGGCGAAGGACCAGGGGATCGGCCTCGCGAGCGGACACTTGCGAGCCACTCGCGGTCAGCCACTTCCTCGTAGGCTCCACGAGCTCGAGGAGCTTCTCCTTTCGCTCCATTAACGCTGCTCCGCCATTCACGTACCGTTCGCGCATTAAGCCCGTACGTGATTTTCTATTAGCCCGGGCGAGGCTCTCGGCTCCTCCCCACCTACGAGCATTTGTTTCGTGCGAATGTGGCCAAGTGTTTTTTGCGTGCGCCCAGTCACCGGCGTAGCTTCTCGAGCCACGGCCGCCAGTTCTATCTCATCCCGAAGCTGCTCGTGCCACTAATTAACTCACATCTGCTCATCTACACATATGAGAAATGCTGAGCTGCTGTAAGCGCATGAGTGCCCTAAGAGCCTATACCGCATAAAATGGGTCCGCCCTTATTGATTGAATCGCAGCTCGGACTGTTACATAATTTCTAGGATTATCCATCTCGATATATGTGTGAATATACCTATACCTATACATAGATATATACATATATATATCCATACACATACTCAACGGCTAGAATTAGTCTTATGATACGCTTCATTTGACTTATTCGGTTCATTATGACTATTTTCTTGGTTATTGATTATACACTTTATTATTTTACTTATGCAGATTATTTCAAATAATTTTCTTCCTCCATCACCTTCCTTCATTTCATCAAACAGCTAAGGCTATGTCTCGACGAAGACGCTAAATATATATTACAGTTGTATTATAAGGCTAATGAAGCAATTTACAGGGAATTATTACAATTTTAAAATTCGAAAAATGTATTTTATTTTGTTAATTTCTTTAACTTCGACAAAAATAAATTTCAAACCAATATCTTCTAATGTATTAAATAATTATTAAAATAATATTTATTTGTTCTTATCTATTATAGCATATTCATTTTTAAAAAATCGGTTGTTTACTTTGAAATTTTTAATTGTATTGATGATTAGACTATCACTAATGATTAATATATTATTAATTATTATTAATTATTATTTAATAGTTCAATTAAGTATTCGTTTTTTTCGAAAATCTAAATCCATTAAATTTTATTTATAATTTAACACATAATTTTTGCACTTTTGTGACTTACTATTTAAACAGTTAAAAAAGTAATTAAAACAATAATTAAGGAAGAAATTAAAATTTTGTTTTGTTTTAATAGATTAATAACATGTAGTATAATACACCAAGTAACTGTCGTAACTAACAGATTACGTTATTTGTTTATTACATTTCAGTTACTTAAATTATTTTGTTAATGTAATTTTTAATAAAAAAATAAATATTTATATTTTTTTTAAATTAATTCACTGTAAAATTATTGTTAAAATAATAAAATATTGGTAATAAATAACAATAATTAACAATTGTGATAAATTTTAAATCACATTCATATAGTTAACATTACATATACTATATAAATGTTTAAAATTTTTTCATCCTTGATGTTTAGATATACATACATATGTATATATGTACATTTAATTAAATTTCGTATATATATATATATTAGATGCAGACTTGAATCTAAATATGTGTAATATATGTTAACATATAAATTAAAATTAATTGTCAAATTGTAAAAAATATACAACATATAAGTATTTGTACTATTACGTATGTTTTCATAGCATTAATCCATAGTACGCATTTATAACTTTCTTCATTTTAATTACATATTTATGGAGTATCAAAATACTAATTTTGTTTGTTATTTATTCAAAGAACATTGGATAAGTAGACCTGTTTCATACAAAAAAACTTTCTAATCGTAGCTTCTGGCGCGCCTTTTGAAAGTATGGCATCTGGTGATGTTTCTGCATCATCCCTTGATACGTTGAACCAAGTCCGCAACTGTACTGTCAGAAGTTGTACAGTTATGAGACCTCTAATATTCTTTAATCTGAGAAATATTAAATACATTATATGGAAAAAGGATCAACGATTCAAGAGTTAAAGCGAAAGTCGATGTCTTACGAACGCTACAATACTGATAATCTACTTTATTTATTTTCTTCGGCAAGACCCAATAAAGCATATTTGCATGTGTGCGCAAGGTACAGCGAAAAATTTAGAAGTGAACATATATTCAATACAGACCCCGGTCAGAAAATAAAACACAATGACAATTAAAATTCCTTGTGTATCATCAATATGAATTGAGATAATTAGAGAAGTACGTCAGTATAAATAAATGCTTAATCACTAAAATGACGCATAAAATTCATGTACAAGTTTCAGTTTCAAAATTCGGTGAACTTAGAAGGAATTTAAGCACAGCTTATAAAAATATAATGAAAACTTGCTATCAACTTAAAATAACAAATATAAACAAACTTTATGTTGTGGTAATGAAAGAGACTCCTTAAATTAATAGAATCTGAAGTAGTGATTTTATAAAAAAACACTTGTTAAACAAATCTGACTGATTAATGGAAAAGGCTTAAATATTGAGTATCAGCATCGACATAACTCACTAGTGGAATAGCGGAATAGCGTGAAAATTAATAGAGGGACATGTGGCTGCCTGACCGCACCGCAGCCTAACTACTTAATCAGGGGTGTTATTCTCAACGTGTACAAAGTCTGACCGTCAGCGGTGGCACTTCTACCTCGTTCGCAGAGTTGTCTGATTACCAGCAATGCTTTGATTATCAAAACACCTCAAGGTATTATTTCTTCTACAGAGAGAGAGAGAGAGAGAGAGAGAGAGAGAGAGAGAGAGTGAGAAGTATAGAGAGTCTTAGTTCCCCGGCGGTGGTTAAGTGTAAGAGGAAGGGGGAGGAAGTGGTTAAAGAGAGGAGCAGGAAGAGAAAAAATAAGGAGAGATAGAGAGATATAGAGAGAGGGGCAGAGAATGAGAAAGAAAGATACAGAGAGAGAGAGAGAGAGAGATAGAGAGCAATAGAAAGAGAGAATAAAAAGGCTCGCCGACGGAAATAGCGTCAGACTGACTCTAATGTGTACCTCCGCCTCCGAACGACTCGGTCGCGAGTACGTGCGAATGAGAACAAGAGAGGATGAGTGGGAGAGAAGTGAAATAGAGAAAGAAAGTGAGAAAGAAAGAGAGAGAATTAATTCTTCGAAATATGCATGGAGCTGCTGAATTTCTGTTTCAGTGTGTCTGATGAAAGAAAAAACAAGAAATTTGCATGCGTATAGTGACTTGTCGTCAAGACGAGAAAATCGCTGCTCTCAGCTTTTGACTTACTCTCCATCTTTCATTCTTTTTCTCTTTCTATTACTCTTTCCCTATGAATCTCTCTTTTTGTTTTTACTAGCTGAATTAGCTCAGAAAATAATAAAATAGAGCAAAGAGAATTATGGTGTGACTCACGTGTACAGGATGATGAAACTTTTGTTTTATTTTATCCTTTCCTTTGTTCCGCCCAATTACAATCATTAATTTGATACTTTGTATTTACACTGATATATTTGCCTATAAATTTTACTTTAAGAGGTACAAATAATTTGCATTTCTCTTGATAGATCGAGTTTTACAGTTTTCATTTCTATACTTAAGAAGGGAACGAATTTCCCGTAAAATACACTAATACAAATCGAACTTCAAATTTAATTTTTAACAAAATCTTAATGGAAGTATAATTTAATAATATACAGTTCTAAAATAAATTAGAAAAGTTTGTATCAACATAAATTCGAAATATTTTAGAATGCTTTATTATACTTGGTATAAAATAAGATACCGAGCAAAAATATTCTAACAGAAATCATAAACTTACCCATTACTGAAATTTTAAACGTTATTATAAATATTCTATTGTGTTTGTAATATAACGTATACAAAAATATTTCATTTCATGTATTATATTTTTAAAATAAACTATTTTTAATTGAATTAAATTCTTTCATAGGTAAAATAATAGAAATTTTTGAAATGTTTAACAATATAGAAGAAATAGAGACTTTTTCATTATTCTCAATTTCTAATACCAATAAATTTTTAGGTTTTCTTTCAACTGAAATAATATACAATTATTACAACCAAATGAATTGTTTTATAAAAAAATTGTTTCATTATATTTTTTTACTACTATATGTAAATTAAATTTAATAAAAAATACATTTATATAAAAAAAAAACAATTCGTAAGTTAATATATATAATTTGTATAAATTTAAAGAATTGCTTAGTCAAATTGCTTAGTCAAAGTCTTTGAGTACTTGTTTAATTAAAATCTAAAAAATTACAATTTCCTAAAGTCACAAATCAACTTCGCTCCTTATTTACTCATATACTTTTGAAAAAGAAAGATATTTTTTAAAGTTCTTTTAGATGTAATGTAACTAAAATAGTAAAAAATACTACCATACGTATAAAAATACAATATTCAGAAATTTCGAATATTAATAATTACCGATTATATGAAATCGAATCTCCTTACAAGCAGTATAATTATTATTTCAACATAATAAAATAAAATTTTTGTTTTTGATATTCAAGAATTACAAAAAAACACGATTGATTGATGTGTACTTATTTTAATGTATTTAAATATTTATAATATGAATATAAATGAGGATAATAGTGAATTTTATTGCAATGAATTAGAAAAAGAAAAACCTCGAAAATAAATTAATTGCATAAAACATAACACTTATATTTGATATATAGTTATCTAACAGGACGAAGACTATTTATCCTAAAGGAAAAGTAAAGGTTTGAGAGATGCTAATGATATTCATACAAATTTTTGTAAGTTTACATTTAATCATTCTTGATACTGAAAGAGATTTCTGATACTGATTGCAAAATTGAAGCTTTTGAATTTAATTCCCTTTCATTAAAATTATAAAATAGTGTGACAAGAGGCATAAATAAGATTAAAAATATTGGATTGCTGACATTGACGGGTATACATACATAATAAATGAATGTATAGTAAGCAATTAGTAAATATTGTCATATAATTTGTTCGATCCTATAAATACTGTGCGAAATTTATAAATGGTAAACTTATTGTTGATTATATTGCTTTTTTTATAAAAGGAGCTCCAGTGCAAAATAATAAAATAGCTAGCACAATATCTAGAATAATAAAATAAGAGAGAAAGAGGGAGAGACTCGATTGAAAGTGAAAAATCCTGGCAGATCGGAAGAAGCTTCTTAAATTAAAAACCTTAAAAATAAGCCAATTTCCATTCGGTCTCAGTCGACCTTCTAATGGTTCCTCCCTCCTCATCACCGACGTCCCACCTGTCACGCAATTCCCTCGACTCAAGCTTCGCTCGTCGTTAGCCAACCTTTTTAAGGAGTATATTCAACTAAAACAGCGTCCAGATGCCGTCGACGCCGAGTCCCGATGAGCCGAAGCCCGGATTTATCGCGCGCGCGCGAGTCGCGTGATGCCACGCGATTATCTCCCGGATTTAGGTGAAACACGTGACGGAACTTTCGCGAGATTTGTATAATTTGGCACGCGCCCGCGGCTTCGATTGTGCCGATAAACACGCCCGTACTTAAAGCCAATTTCACTCCAGCTGAATAGCTTCAAAAAAACTACCGGGAACCCCTTTTACAACTTCTGTTCGTTGCGGCTCTCCGCTCGTGGAACCCTCTCCTCCACCTCCCCCCCCCTTCGCCGCCGCCCCACCGCTCCAACCGCCAACCGTTCGGCCCGCCGTCGAGTCATCCTGACCATACCTTGATCTTCCTGCCCTTCACTGCTCTACCCTTTATTATCGCTCTCGCCTCTGTGATTGACGGAGCTGCTACAGCTCCGGTTTTCGAAACCAGGTAGTTTTCTGCCCTCTTCGCCCGTGTATTTATATTAATTGATACGCCATTACCGCTATAAGGAAACTACTTTCTAATTGGAATTTCGGTGATACTTTTTTCTGAAAAACTTTAATGACCTTACCAATTACTTCATAATAAATATTAAATTAACACTCAATTGCGTTCGCTTGTTTCTCTCCTTATCTTCTTGGCCGTTGAAACGTGTTATTTCTCTGAATTGAATATTTTCTTAGGCGTTCTTTACATACATACTATGTAATAATTTGAAAATGTAAAATTGTTACGTGTTCCCTTTCTCCGAATATGTGCAAATTTTTCTTCACTACTTTTATAGGTATAATTTTAAGTCACTCGAAATCACATGATCTGCTAAAACAATCTAAAAGATGAGACTTTATAAAGACCGAAGTAAAATTATGTAAAGTATAGACTATTACAAAGTTTTAACACTATACAAAAATCCGGGGCAACCGATGTTCTAACCCCAAATCGTAAGAGTGCAAATTCTTTGTTGAGGTAAAATTTCGGTAGTTGGTATAAAATTATCTTATTATTTTCCAAATTTATTAACGAATGAAGGTACAATTATTTTTTACATTCTTCATTAAATATTTACGTTTCACCGTCATAGCATTTCATTTATTAACTGTTTCGTCGAATAAATATACCACAAAATTTTATGATGCATAATTTTATGACGTACGACTATCACGCAAAGGCAGCGATTTAAAAAAAAATCCTACCCAGAACAAACTATAATTTGTAATACATTGTATACGACCTTAATTCAATTACAGTTATTTTTTTTATAAGATGAAAATACTTACAAAGTATTTAGTAAATACCATAGAAGCAACAAAAACGAACCAATACTTTCATCTTACTTATTTAAAATTACAAATAATATTATATATTTCTGAAATCTTTTATTTTATCATTAATTTCATTTAAATTAGTTTTTACATTGTCTTTCTATCGTTTGATTTTATTGAAAAATATTTTTTTAATTTATTGGAATTAAACTTTATCATTATTCTCTGAGCTTATTAAATTAAAACAAAATTATATAAAATTAACGAACGAGAAATTATTTATTTACCGGTAGTTTATTCAGTCGAATTATTCAAAAAGGTGCAATATTACATTCGACCGCTACATAAAGGTCGAATTCCTTGCGATTCCTTGGATGGAAAATTGGTACACAACATCGTTTGAACAAAATGCCATTATCCGAAGCGCGGAAGGGTCGGTAAGCAATGGCCTTTCCTTAAACGGCTAAGAAATAAAAAAAATCCGGGAACAAAAATTGGCAGCAACGATTGGAGGACGTTCCGTGGGTAGCTTCAATAGTGACATCAGCAGTAATAGCATCAGCAGCAGCAGCAGCAGCAGCAGCAGCAGCAATAGCAGCAACAGCAACAGTATAAGCAGGAGCAGCAGCAGAAGTGGCACCAGCAGCACACAATAGCAAAGAGAAAAAGAGAATAGAGTGCGCGAGAGGGGGGAGTAAGGGAGGAAGGGAGGGGTGTGGGGGGGAGGAGAGTGGGTGCGCGAGCGAGAGCATCGCAGGGGATGGGCGGAGGGGAGAGAGAGAGAGAGAGAGAGAGAGAGAGAGAGAGAGTCGTCGCGCCGCCGGTGTATAGAAGGAGAGTAAACAGAGGCGGCTGAAGAAGAGGAAGAAGGAGGGAGAGAAGGAGCCGGGGGTTTGTTGGCACGGGCCTAGCGAGTCGTAAGAGCGACGGGCCACAGTCGAACTCCTTCCTCTCCGGGCGACGGACCGTTCGTCAATCAATCCTCTCTGACTCCAGGGCTAGTGAACCGCGGGCCGCGAGATGCAGCTCCAGCTGCTTGTCGCGACGTCGCTACTGGCCGCGCGATGCCGGGCCAACGCTGACGAGACTCCACTCCAGCGGCGGATGGCCGGGATGAGCGGCCACGGGAGCCCGAGGCCCTTCGGTGCCGAGCGGCCCTCGCGCGCCGAGGAGTTCAACCTCACGGGGGTACTGCAACCCGAGTACCAGATACGGGCCACCCTCAAGCCCAACAACGTATCACAGTGAGCGCCTTTATATTCTCACGTAACCCTGCCTCTTGCCCACCCACGAGCACCGGCACTGTACCCTTCGCTCCATACCCTCCTTTCGCACCTATCGGACCACCCGAGGCCCAAAGATCCACGGGCCCGAGGGACCGGCCACCCCCTGAAAATCTAGCCGGTACGTGCCTAATGGCTCTGGGGCTATCGGAGAATCGTCCTATTGGCCAGACTTTATACCCTCCTTGCTTTATCGTTGCATTAGATTCTATACGATGTCGGAGGGAAACGATGACTTTCAGTCGTAATAAAAATTGTCTATGTACAACTGAAATTCTCGTTCCGGCTATGCAACAACCGTAGCGTGAAATATGGCTTGGACGGATTTCACTTGAAATACGCCAACATTGTCAAGCCTAACTGAAACTACTCAATCCGAATCGACGTTTCATTCATTCTGCTTCTGAGTTTTAGACTAGATAAGCCAACTGCTTGAAATTTTTCAGCCGATAATGTCAGGGGCTCCGCACTATTATCTCTTATTATAAGATATATTTCTCATTGATTAGGGTATCTTTAAAAAAAAAAAAATTAATTAAAGTTATATCTTTTTAATACAATTATATAAGCTTGATGCACGCTTACCTTTGTATGTCACTTTAAAAATAAATAACAAATGGCTTTAACAATTGAAGGAAATATTGAGTCTTCGAATTGCACATTAAAAATTATTATATGAGTACTGTGCATGTAGACTTTTAAAATATTTCATGATCAAATCACAATTTAATCGAACGCTTTTCGAATAGTAGTTTATTGAAATTCTTAATAAGAAGAACCTGCATTTTCAAATATATCAATAATTATTTCAACATTGACAAAAAAAATTTGTTTATAAAACATAAAATTCTAAAATACAATATTTGATAAGTTTTTTTTAATAGGTAGATGTATATGCATCTTTGTGTCTACCTATTGAATAAAAAATAATGATCAAATTTAATTGACGAATTTCTCGAAAATGCTACATTCATTTATAACAATAAATGTAGCTCACTATCATTTTCAATAGAATAAGTTTGATATTGCTCGAAAATTTGATTTATTCAATAATACATCTACTTTTTAATAATTTTTTTAGTAATATATTAAAAATATTAAAATGTTATTATAAAAAAGTATCGCAAGAAAATTAAATGAACGTATTAAATAGTTTCAAACTAACTCTATTACCGAACGTAAAATAATCCCAACTGCATTACTAAAATACACTCGACGAAATGTAATTAATAAAAAATTTTTTTTTAGTAACGTATTTATAACAAAATATTAAAGATGACTTGAAATAAAACTATCAAGCCATTCAAAGAAAAAGCATAATATATTTTACACTTGTTATCAAATAGTGTTGAATGAGACTAAATATATAATTGAGAGTACAATAAATTTAAATAAATAACATCCCGCAGAAACAAAAAATTATAAATAATGACTGTCATATATGTAAAAAAATTTATCAAACTAAAGAAATATTTTATTAATATTCCATTTCGTTCCAAAGGTTTTCGTATATAAATTTTTACGCTTAACAAGCGCAGCACCGTAGTAATGTCGTCGATTTTGTAATGCAGAATCGCAGCATTTCCGAAGCAGCCCATTAAGGCAGATTGCAGCTTCTTTCGAGTGCGATAAGTTTGTAATTTGGATCAGATTTGAAGATCATCGTTACGTAAGGGCGGAGTTCGGCGGTGACAATGACTTCGGTTTGAGCTCTTTTACTCCTTTTAGGATAGAAAAGATAGTTAGCACAGTCGGGCAATTTGCCAGAGTGAAATGCGCCACGCCGCTGCGGTAGCACCGAATGCACCACGTGCTTGAGCTGTGCGCTTCCAAAATGCGAGAAAGAGAGAGAGAGAGAGAGAGCGAGTTAAAGGCTTAAAAACGCACGCCTGTACATGATCTTGGTCGGCGAGTAGGGAAGCATGTTTAATAAACTGAGGAGCGAGGCTGCGGGGCTATCAAAATTAGCGTGATTCGGGTCCCGCTTGTCGAGAAAATAATCGCGTGCCTTTACCCCTTCCACCGTTCGCGGCAAAGCTACGAGCACCGACTACTCAGGCGCTCGTTTTATCCGAGATAGTCCTCCTCGCGCTCTCTCTCTCTCTCTCTCTCTCTCTCTCTCTCTCTCTCTCTCTCTCTCTCTTTCTCTATCTCTCCTCTTTGAAGTGCCAACAAAAAACTGCGCGTTTTCTTTACCCAAAGACGCGGCCTCTGCATCTGCCAGTTCTTTAATTGTACGGCCACGAGCGAGTCCTCAAAGGATATTTTTTACAATGAAACTTTGTTGGACGATGACTGCGGGTTCCAGGCGCGCGATCGCTGTTGGTTCGCGGACGGTGACAGTGATACCTTGTGGCGCGTTAATTCGCCCATGAGAAACTACGTGCCTCTGCCGCTGGCTTTATTCTTATTGACAATGACGGGGATGACCGTTCGTGATCTTAATCTACGCTTACCGAGCGCAGCTTTTCTCCCGGTGTTTCCTTACAATTTCGTGCAACGAATCTCCTTCGAGACGATTTTGCCCATTACAATCTAATCGATAAAGCGTCGCATTGGTGTTTAAATATGAGCTACATTTCGGGAGCAACGACTGCCTTACGACTTATTCATCTTACAGTAATTTACTAACGGGCACTGCATGATTATTACAATTTATTCATTGAGCCTAACCGTGCGCATGGCTCTTACTTGCCGTCCACATGTTAAATCGTACATTGTGACCTTTTCTCTTGTCACTCGGCCAGTTTTTAATTAAAACCCACTCACTTTTCCTCTTCTTGCTACAAATTTATTTTAATAGACAATTAGCAGAATACATTTTAAAGATAAAGTTTAAAAAAATATAATTAGATTGTTATAAAAGACCCTGTCATTGTTATATTCGCTCTCTAGTCATCGAGTAAATTGTTTCTTTTATTAATGTGGATCGCAAATGTAATTATTTTCCATCCCGAGCACGCAGAATATTATTGTTGATGTTGCTGCAGTGTTATTTTTTTTATCCTTGTTGCTGTCGTTATTACAGTGTATATATACATAAATGAACTTATATTAGTACGGATATCAGTGTGTGTGTGTGTACAAATGAACCTTATACGTCCCTATGATAGAAGTGCGAATTAATAGTCCCTTTGAAACGATAATATTCTTATTCTAATCTTGATAGGTTATTATTCCGTGATATGTAAAAATACTATGTAATCTGAACTGGCAACAAATCATATAAAGGCTAAGCGCTTTTACAAAACATGTTATGTTCCACAACTTTTAATTGCCTGTTTAATTATTTCTAACTGAAAATTTAAGCGATTTCTGTCAATTCCCTTAAATTATATGTTTCGGAAATAAAGTCATGGGATTTTTATTAAAGGTATATTAATTGCACTCGTTTATTTGTCATATTCTGATAAATTCAAAGGGCATGAGAGCTATATTTATTTTCCTAACTTGCCAAATTAAATTGCTCGAAATTGTTAAAAGCGCAATTTTTATCGAAATAAGAAGAACACCAATGGGGAATTTCGGTTGAAAGTGCTATTAGTGGGAGTCGTGGACTCTAAATTATTGCCTCGCTCTTGATCGACATAACAGACGTTCATCCTTAAACTTACACCATAAATATTCACGGCGCCTGGCAGTGCAACAGCGACCGCTGAGAGCAGATAAAGGACCCGTTGCTAATACCTGGGCCACAAGGTTGGACTCGATCGGAGTTCGAGGCGAATCCGTTTTAATTGAAATTAGAGCCGATAGTGGTCGAGGAAAAAGCACGTGCCCGAAGGAGAAAAGTGCGTCGGTTGCAGGTAGCCGCGAATAAACGGTTGGCCGGCTTATATTTACGCAGAAGATTTGTGGCAGTACACGAGAGCCAATGCAATGACCCAAAGTAAACGAAGCAAACGACGAATTCCCACTAAAATCGCAGGACAGGAGGACGGATAAAGTCGAGCGGTTGTCCGTCGTTCGCGACTCGGAGTTTGCCGTCGGTGCAGCGTAGCCTCTTAGCCAAGAGCACAGAGACGAGCCAACAACGATTACCCCATAGACTTTCTTTGGCGCATTGACTTTTTCTCGCGGAAAGACGATGTGTCACTTGTCCATCATCGTCGGCTATTGCCGGCGTCGCTAATGTTAAAGGAGGACGGGAGAAACGTCGGATGGCGTCGGTGGCTGCGCCCAGGGCCAGAACGTGGAAGTCAGACTAACGCGCCTCGCGTGCGTCAAACGACGCGCTGCGTCGCGACGCTACGCGTCATAAAGTCGAGATATCGAGAGCGACCTTTCTTCAGCCCCTCAACCTCCCAACCTCACCCACTCCCAGTCCACCGAATGCGTTACGTTACGTTTGATCCGCGCGACTTATCAGCCTCGGTCTCCCTCATTGACGAGACCCCCGACGCATCGTTAACTTCGTTTCGCCTTTTTTACAAATATTAATAACTTTCTCCCTCGAGGCTTGTATTTAAATCTGGGACGATCCTATTAATTTGATTATTAATTAAACGTCCACTCAAGGTTACAGTGCTCACTATCTTTTATCATTCTTTTAACACCAAAAACTGTATGCACTGCATAGCCTAAATTGAGACAGGATTTTCCATACTATGATACCATAGTAAGTTGCGATTAATCAATTATTATTTCGGCTAAATAAAAGTTAAATTCCTTGTTGGGAAAAAAGAGAACAGGTATTACTCAACTAATTAGTCTTTTCATTCTTTTACCGCTTAAATGTTGAGTAAAAATGGTCGTTCACTTCTGTACAGGTAAGTCACCACAAATATCTGCTCTGTGCCTAGAAATGTAAATTAATTCAATGAACATTTCTTTTAAAGAATATTAATTTTATGCAAGAAATTACTGTTTTACTACCTTTACTAAGCCGAATTTCAATTCAAAGACTATAAGTGTGAGAAATACAATTATTAGAATAATCATTAACTTACGTTCTTAAGGACTAAAATTACATAATTCATTATTGTATTTGAAACTAATGGTTTGTTAACCGAATTGAAAAATTAATGAGTTATGCAAGTGCGAGAGAGAATTAAAAGTTTGGTCGAAATTTATGTCGACCTGCAAGCTTTTATTGACTTTTAGAATAATTATGCCTCAATTTTGTAAGATTAGCCTCACATGCTGTAGTTGTGGAAGAATAAGATGCCCTCTTTTAAATAATGTAGCCGAATAATAGCCTAAAGACTGCTCCGAAATAAAAAATTCATGATTATTCAATGCATGCGAAGAGTGCATCGGCAAAATATATTAGCATATTTTTGGTTGAAGTGTGCGACAGTACGTCTCTCGCATACTAATACGAGTAACGGCATTCATTACGTATAGCTGCACAGTTACCACATGTAGCTCAAATTCTCGTCTGTTTTAAATCTAGCAATGTACTTCGTCGCCGTAAGCCCGACTACACGACGAAGAAAATAGCTTGGAGAGAAGTTAAAAGGATACGAAGTAATGGAAGAATAAGAAGAGCTAACTGGAGGAAGTCGATTTAAACAGAATTTCGAAGATCATTTAATTCCCTGAAAAGCAAATGTTGATGGCTTGTATTATTAAATTCTAATTTAAGACAGAAACAATGAAGGCATCTAACACGAATATAAAGTCAAAAGCGAATAAATAAAAGCAGGGATGGCAATGTCAAAGAGGCCCTTGTCGCGTAGGTAGATTTTCAGTGATACTCAAAGCTTTTAACGTATATTTTTAATCGATATAGTTGACTGACGGAGTATCACGAAGAGCAAACGAAGTTGCGAGCGGAAGTGAATAAAAATGAAAACTTCTTCTCGGAAAGGCCGTTACAGAGACTCACTTTATGGTCGAAAAGGGCTGGCTACAGTAATAAAATGATTAAAAAGCAAAGATTAGCCGACTTAAATAACCGCGAGAACTCAAAAGAGCCCGCGGGTCGCGGAGGCGCAGCCGATTAGGCACGAGGAAGGCGTCGCGGCCGTGGAGCCTTTGCGGGCTCGCGTGCGCGCGCCCACGGGTGCGCGAGGGCGCAAGGACGAGATCCGGCGGCCGGGAGGAGGCCCTCGAGCCGAGGGCGACGGGCCGGAAGCTGCGGCGGGCCAGCTCGGGCGCCGGGACAAAGCTGCCGAGGAGGCGGTCGAGGCTCCTCGCGGCCGGCGCCGAGGATACGCGGACACGTGCGCGCGGCCACGGCCGAATTTAGCCCGGGGACGGGGACGCGGGCCTCCGTCGCATTGTGTCCCGTCGCTAATTTTACAATGGTGCCCGCCGCGCCCCGTCGGTCCGATTCGGGAGCACGTGCGCCGCCCGCGAAAGGTCGGCCGCCCCCGGCCCCTCCGCGCCGGACCCCTGAGCCCGACATCTCCAGGGTGGCTGCCAGGAGCGAAGCTTCCCATTGAGCGGCTCGGCAGCCAGAGCCCGAATCCCGGGAAGTCGCGAGCGGCACGTCGAAGCGGCCGTAAATTTCCAATCGCCGCCCGCGGTCGCTCGTGTATTTATACCGGGCGGGGATCGCGTACTCCTCGTCGCCAGGGACGATGATTGCCCGGCCTCGGTTCCTCCTCGACCTGCGGATGACTTCGTCGACGGGTTCGATTGGGCCGAGTTCGCGATCCACCCATTATTTAGGATTCAATGGATAACTCAGGGCCCGTGTCGGAGTCCTCCTCTTCCCTCCCTAAACCGCCGCTACAACATCCGAACGCAATAACACTTCGGTACTGCGCGCGTGAAAACTTACATTTGATACGCAAAGCTCCTTGCGTTTACTGGCCTGTCCTTGGCTCTCTCGAACTCCCTTGACGGCATCTTTAAACTTATTTTTACTTGTCGAGTAACAACTTCCTTCACTCATTTTCTTTCATTCGCATTACACTACCTCCTCAATCTCGTATTAAATATCAGGCTGACACAACATACATGTGTTTGTTTATATATACATGTAATTTTTAGAATACACATAAATACTATAAATCTCATGAAAATGCAGTTTTAGAATATGGAAATTAAACATTGTGTTAATAATACTATACTTATTTATGTTGAATAAAGTATTGCCAGAAATGGCATATAAAAATGTTCTAAATTGATTATTTTTCAATCAAAAACTATCAAAACTTAAAAAAAGAAAATAATTTCTGTAAATGAAAAATAAATAATTGATACCAAACACTGACATAAAATATAAGATTATTTCTAATACAATTATATTTTCTTAAAACTAAGAAAGCAAAATAAACTTCATATGAACATTGTATATTTTGTTCAACAAAAGAATTGTCTAAATATAGAATTACAGTAATATTAATCACATAGATAAAATAAAGTTTTATATTTCATCAAAAAATATAATTTATATGTATTATGCATACATAAAAAATAAAAATATAAAAAATTTTAGTTTTATATGTCTTATTAACCATATCTATCGCATAAAAGCTAAATATAACTATTTGTAATAAATAAAATACATGTATGTTTGTCGATTTATTACTATTGATTATATTATATTTAAAATACTTAAAATATAAATATTTTATACGCCAAAACTTATTTTAAATTTCCTTCTGTTAAACATTATATTTGTTTTAAATATATATCCAGTATTATATTGTTCACAATTATAAAAGTGAAATAGCTTGATAGAAAAAAATCTCTTAATAATATTCTCAAATAATAATTCGAAAGATAAGAATAGCCTTTTTAATATTACAAATAAAAATCTACTCTCCAAAACGATTTAAAATTATTAAACAGAAAAGAAACAATTAGATAAAACAAATTTATTTTAAACAGAAAAATTTTTTTAATTAAAAACTGATGAAAGAATTATTCATTATATTATAATAGAATCCTTTTAATAAAGGATGTACAAAACCTTTAATTCCGACTATTATAACAATCAATGGTATGACATTTTTTTTTCTTAAATATAATTCAATATAATTAGAGATAATCTAACTATTCATTAAACTTTAACATATATAATATATTGCTGAATCAAATTTTTTACAGTAGTAGAATTAGTTTATTAGTTATAAAATATTAGTTAAAATTTTGTTTAAAAACAAAACTTTATAAAAAGAATTGCATTTTCCCTACCTCAAATATAGCCATTGTAAATAATATTTGAACTCAAGAATATACGAAAAAAATAATTAATTTTGTTCCAGAATTGGTAAAATTTATTATATTAAATGTACAATAATACTAATAAAGATTACTAAACTACTAAATACATATAATAATTCAAACAGAATATATTGTTACTGAAAATTTTTAGTTAACATTTAATTAGTTTATATATATATATATATATATATATATTTATAGAAGAATAGCTGAATTATAAAATTTAATTTGTCAACTTTTACAGTACATACTGTTCGATTTTATAAAACTTTTATTATGCATTAATTCTTCATTATTCAAAATTATTTGTTTTTTTTATAATTATTTATTACTTATTTTATTGCAAAAATATTTATTTATTTCTATACTTATTTATTAAATAGTATAAAATTTAAATAATATTCATAAAAAATTATAAAAAGTAATTTACATTTCACTTATACTTGTTTAAATCGAATTTATAAAATAAATAAAATAATATTAAAAATAAATAATTTATAATTAGAAGAGGCTTAAAAAACTAATAAGAATAAAAAGGTTATAAAATTAGAAAAAATAATTTCTTTTAATTAGAATTAGATATAGAATCTGTTTCAGATATGACAGAAACTGATTGAATATAAAAAAAAATCAGGTAAAACATAGAAAACATTAAAAGTTTAAAAATCAGACACGATTTAATTCTTTAATTTTTTAATGAAAAAATGTTTCTCTGAAAAAGTAGCAAGTTTTAAAAGTGTATCTTTATCAATATCAAATGATATTCAGCATGAGAAATGAGGATTCAAGAAACGCCTACCTACTGCGGCCATAGTATTTACTAAGACGTGATGAAAAATATCATGTCTTGAAGGGAAACGTTCTATTTATAAATAATAACCGTCTCATGGAGCCAAAAATTTCAGAACTTTTGAATATAACCACTGAATATACTCAAAGATTTTAATTAATTTTTTGTTACATATATCATTATATGTGTTAAAATATGTCTAACAAGCCATACAATATTGTATTGCTGATTAAAGTAAAAAAGTTCTAATCTAATTATTGAACAACACATAGAATGCATATACTCCGGTGTACTCGATGATAAAATAAATATTAACAATGATAATACATGATCATTCATAGGCAACTAAAGTAATTCATAAAATCAATTGGAATAATTTAATTTCTATTATTGAATGTGTAAAAGCAATCATGTATAAACACAATAACATAAATTTAATCAAACGATTTTCATTTAATCAGTTATTAATATTAGTTAAATTATGATTGATTCATCACTTGACATTTAAATTTGTTTATTAATATTGTGTATTACTGAGAAATGAGAGATTAAATATTCCTACAAATAATACTTTAAGAAAACAATAAATCAGGTATTTAAAATATTTAACCAATAATACCGTTTCATATTGCTTATTTTTAAGTTTATTCATCAGAAAGACAAAAGAATAACCTCGAATTTGCGCAACAGAAGAAAACAGTTTACGTGATTTGATAGCAAGCTGGTTGGTGGACTATCAGTAGATGTCTATAACTCCGGGAAGTAGGTGTTTCTCACAAATGAAGTATAAGACAAAGTTGGTCTGCAATAGCCTCACTTGACGAATCCAACAGAACAGACCCAACACGAATCGTCTACGCCTGTAAATCCAATATATCTTTCCCCATTACCCTTTCACCCTCGCGTCTATTCTACATACATACAATTAATTGCTGTGAAATATTAGATTCCAAGATTTTATACCTGTAACGTGTAATTATCTATTATACTTTCAAAGGACATCGAAACGATTAACGTTTTTAAACCTGTAAGAGAATATATAATATAACTTAATCAGAAATCTTTTTAAATATAAAAATATCAGAAACTCAATTAAAATATGATTAAATATTGTAATTGAGAAAACGTTTTTTTTATAAAAAAAAAAGTATAATTTATTTAAATAATATATAAAGGCAAAAATTGATCTTGGTAAAAAAATTAGCAAGAACATAATAGAGTATAAGAAAAACTTCTTAAGGTCAATTCTTTATTCGACTCAAGGCATTATTTAACTGATATTATAATAAATTACAATATAGTACAAATCATTGTCGAAAAAAGATTAAGCAGTTTTCAAATTATAATATATTTCAACGAAAAAAGGTGAAAAACTATTATGAAATTCAATATTTAAAGCGATTTAAAGTTCATCAATGTACGTAAAAAAACAAATAAGAATAAATATAATATATTAATATTATTTATTAAAATATAAACGAATTGCATATTCCTTTGTAATGCGAATGTGAATAAAAAATATTACAAACACATATAAGGAATAATTTCCAAATACACAAAATTATATATTTATTTGAAAATTCTTAATTATACTAAAGATCTCATTGATGAACTTAATTTAATTTTCAAAGTTATAATTTTGTGCACATAAACAAATATTATAATAAAAATTCAAGTCTAAAAATGAAGGACGCTTTAAGCAAATTAAATTATGAGTGTAATTACCAGAACATAAATTCTACGATATCTACAAATACTTTAAGTACTTTACGGTTTAATAATTACATAAGCATGATAATAATTTAAAGTTTTGAAGAATTATAAAACTCGAATGTTAAGAATCGAAAAGTTAAAATATTATTTTAATATTTAATCTATAACGTGTATATATAAAACACTAGAATTAAGTATGAAAAATTGGTGAAAATCATAGGTTTATTATTTAACAAATTATTTTACGAATTATATTATCAATAATTTTATAAGTACTGACAGAAAAATATATATTCATGTATATGTGTATATGAATTTAAAAATAGAAAGCATAAACGTATCAAAATCTAGAGATGGCGAAAAAATAAGAGAATGGATAAACAAAAAGAAAGAAAGAATAACAAAAAGGGTGGACAGGTAGAAAAGAAGGGAGGGTACATGAGAGGTATATAATATAACCATATGATTTTCGAAGCATGTTTTTTAAGTAAACGTTCGTGAAAATTATACTTTATTAATACAACTATGTTTTATAAGTTGACGCCTTTAAATTAAGTATGACAGCCGTGATATCTTTGTAACGCACGGGCAAATACAAAGGAATATTTTAGTTACTATATTTTGAATTTGGTGTGTTATATTCGTTCCATCAATATTTTGTACACAACTACTCGCTGAAGGGGACATTATTTAAAAATAAAATTTGACATATTCATTTTTAAGAAATATCTGATTTTAATTTATTTAATAAAATAACAAGAAATTAAACTAATATTAAATACTAGTATTTTCTGTAAATACAAATATATTGCATATATTTATGTATATTATTATTATATATTATAAATATTATTATTATATATTATATATTATAAAATAACAATATGAAAATATTAATGTAGATAAATGGAGGACAAATGGATGGCTTAAAAAATTTTGACCTCTAAAGCATTTTCATCAACGGATATTTCACCTGGTTTAGTGCAAAGAATTTTATTTCGTAATATTAATGCTGGAAAGAGGACACTCGTATGTTTAAAGCGCGATGAGAATTCTGATTAAAGTTTCGTATAAATAAGCTACTAATTAATTTTTTGCAGACCCATCGCGTCCAGTGGAAAACTCGGATTTTCCAATTATGGTGGGCATAAATTGAAGAAACAACTCCGAGAAACTATGTTATCATTGATATATCGATTTGCCATTATATAGTTTGAGCGCGTATCGGAGTTACAGAAGAAAGTCGATGTGTTAAAATCGCAAATAAAAAACTTAATGCGAAGCGTCCACATGGAAATACAAGTTCTCTCGGCATCGTGAAGAAGTTGAGTAGAATAGCCGAAGCGTATCACCGGTATTCGTGGCCGAGCTCGCGCTCTTAAGCGGAATAAATGTCGCGCGTCGAAGAGCAGAAGTGGCCTTTAGTGACATTTATGGGGAAGGCAACCGCCATCGGGGTGAACTCGCAAAAAGCGACGAGGATCGTGGAAAAGAGAGCCAAGGCTTGCGGACCTTTCACACGCTGGATTCCCTGTATACGCATGCGTGCCTACCAAGTTTATTTATAAGCTTATAGCAAATGACAATAATCCGTCTGAGTTCAAGCGCTGAGCGAGTGGATTGTCGAACAACTTGAAAACAAAACACTTTTTTACCGTTCAATTCACTCTTTCATTTAATGAATCGAGGTTTTTAATCAGCTCGAAAAATACCTTGATCCGCAATTTTCATCCTGAATCGCCTCTTAACTTCTCCAACTCCACCTTCGCCCTCGTAATATTAGCTTCTGTTGTAAGGACAAACAATTAAATCATTACCATATTACCGAGTATCAGAGTATAAGCTTCAATTTTAAAACGTATTCTTTCCAATTGAAATTTCCCATATATAAATAGTGGCAAAATCTTTCTGAGCAACATCGATATTAAGAGACACGTTTTTTTCTAATAAAGAGTCTTAATTACAGATTCGAAACTTTTTATTCATTTAATGAACTTTTTGTAAATGCATTGAAAATTAATCGTAAAATTTCTATTTTTTGATTTTTCTAAAAATTTATAATATGCGTTTGTGTCATCAATTGTATTCATGTGTTCTATAATTCCCTCATAAAACTTGCCTTATTATTATAGATCGTGAAATATTTAAATTTAAAATTTTTTTATTTTTATAAGATAAATTAATATTAAAATAACCGAGAATGATCAAACAAAAATATATTAATACAAAGTTATTTTACATGCATTAAAATTTTTCACACGAGTCTTATATTTGTAAAAATGTTCAAAAAACATATTTTTTACCAAATGTTATTATTTTTAATCTATTAGTTTGATACCATACCGAAAAAACAATAATTCTTTGTTAAATTCATTTATCTAGTGATTTTAGAGATGTCCTACCCTATTTTTCGGACCAACCAAACCTTCATTTAATGTTACTACTCATTAAACAGCAGATTATAAACTCTTTCAATAGTTAAACAAAGAACTCTTTGTCTCATGAATACATGCAAACAGAGGCTGACGGTCTTTTGAAGTACATATATGAAAAAGTATTTAAAAAGTATTTTTAAAAAGTATACATAAGAATGGAATTTTTAAGTTATAAGAAATTCAAGTCATTACGTCAGATTTTCTTAAACTACAAATATCTGTATTAAAGTAATCCTTAATAATAATAAGTTTAAATTATGCTTTCACAAGCATGGAACAATCATTAGCTAAGTTACATTAAGGTAATATAGTTTTTAAATTCATTCAATTAAAAACATTAGTCATTAATCATGTTATGTTCTTTATCATTAGATAAGATTATATAAAACTGATAAATGATATACAAAATACACTAGACTGATGTAGGAAGTGTTTTTTAATGTAAATGTCTCTCTTGAAATCTAAACCCTCATTACAACCAAAATTAAACTTCCCTTCATTTTTAAAATGTTTATTAATAATACTCTGATTGAGTTTTGTTTCTCTTATTAAAAAGGCATGTTTTATATAATTACCGGTATTACTTCAATGAAATTTAATAATTATATTTATACCTCCGAGGGATTTTAATTATTTATTACTACAGGTTTTCTGTAAAAATTGTAAAAAAATCAATTTCTTTATTATTGCCAATTGTCACAGATATTGTATAGTTTTTAACAATACACTTTATCCAGTAAACAGATTTAATATTTTTGTATCTGAGTTCTTGAATTATTTTACATTTCAATTTGGTTTCGATGCTGCTATAATTTAATTCACAGCATGTATTGAGAAATTTTCTACCTAACCAGAGAAGTTCTCTATTTACGAATTTGACTAAAATTAACTTCATGGTTTATCGTCACTCTACTTTATCGATACTTTGTATTATGGCAGGTAGCATTTGCAAACAGTGTTCATTTTCATTGTATCTTATTATAGTTTAACTAACCGTAGCAGCATTTCAACCACTGGTATCAAAATGCTAAGTCGTTAATTTATGTGAGTTGTACCTATCAATCAATCAAATAATTTGAATAGATATGACTTAAATTACTAACCCCGATCTATCATTACTTTATTTTGTATACTAAGCCAACAAAATTTGCCACTATAAAATAATTTGACTTTTTGATTTATCTTATTAATTAGGTAATGGAAATTTGTAAATGGAACAATTCACAAAAGTAAAATATTATTTCTTTATTTTAACATTAAGATAGTGATATTTATATGTGCAAAATGTGCCAATCTTTTTTCTTAATAATAATACGAGATTTGAGATTTGCGTTCTTTGTACGGAATTACTAATTTATTAGTACTTTTAACTAAAGCCATTTACATTAAAATTTACTACAGTTAACGAAGATTATGAGATAAAATGAAATATTATTACTACAAAGTATGACATGTACTTAACCAAACTTATTTCATAAATAAATTTTAGTAGCTTATTTCTTACCTAAATATTACTACTTATTAATTGTTTAAGAATGTAAGAACTATTTTTAATTTTCCGCAATTTACTATTGCAAGTATACAGTAAGGAAAAAATAATGAATAAAAGAGAATAATAATTTATTATTAAAAAAATCTTTTTTAAAATAGCCAAATGCGTATTTGTTTCTACACTAGATATTCAAGGGCAGTGAATAAGCATCTTTAATTGTTTTACTAAAAAAAACATTTTATCAAAAAAAAATTTACTTACAGGCACATGTTTATATACATCAACGTAATTAATAATAAAATTATTTAGTCATGGTACAATTTCCATTACTCTGGTTATTTTATTTCAAAAATTTATTTCATTAAATTTCTGCTCCTTGATATTAGGTGTGTGTGTGTGTGTGTGTGTACGTACATATATCTACAGTTTAAAAAATTGTAATTGTCTTTTTTTTATTGTATCCTTTTATGGTGCGAAACCATATAGTATGGGATAATATATAAATAATGTACTATTTTTACATTCCGTTCTTAGACTAAGGACTACAGAACCGTATTCAATAGTAAATTCATTGTACAATAGATGACCTTGATCTACTTTCACCGAATCTGTGAGGTTGGTTTTTATATACGACTAACAGTTTATATTCATTACTTTACTTGACATTTTAAAGTTCAGCTCATATTCTCCTGATTTTCAAATGTTATATCCTTTCTATAGTAAAATAATTAGTATGAAAAACATAAAAAAAAAATATTTTAATAATTAAAATATATTTTTCACATATAAAAATTTCATAAACTATCAATAATATTAAAGTTAAATATACAAAAATGTTTCTTTAATGTTTTAACATGAATATTCATCAATTTAAATTTTTTAGTTTTACATAAACACTTGCCTTGTTTTTTTATTAATTTATAATAAATTTAATTAATAATATAATGTAAAAAAATGACCGCCAAAAGTTACTTCAATTAAATTAAAAAAAATAGGCATCCATGTAATATCATGTTACTCTAAACTAATTCACACCTTATAGGATAATAAAATTAATACTTTTTTAATTTTTGCGTAAAAATTAATTTCATTCAAATATTCTTTACTGCGTGGAATATCTCAACGATAAAAAAAAAGTTTTTCACATTTAAAATTGATACAAACAATGTCATGTTAAAAATGAAATTGTTTTTCCATTTGTAAAAAAACAAGATTGAAATTGACCATTTTTAAGTGACTGCTATTAAAAAGAAAAGAAATCACACTCGTACTCAAAATTGAAGGACGCACATGACTATAGCTTATTAGTAGTCTGGAATCTCAACGTATCCATTAGTACATAACTGATACCTTGGTTCAGTATCTTATGTGGCTTCAATTTTTCGAAACGACAAAACAAAAGAATAACTGTTTTACTAACTACATAAAATGTATTTTAATATAGTAATCAAATGTTATTAACGTAATACAATTTATCAATATTTATTACTAAAATATCTATTACTAAAGATTAAAAATCTTATATTATATTATTAACACAATATAGTTTTGTGTATTGCTGTTGTGAGAAATTTAATAAATTTATACATGTCTTACAAGAAATAAAATCAACGCTACATTCTGATATATTACATGTAAAATTTTGAATAAAAAACTTCTTAAAACAGGAAAAATGGTCATAATAAATATTACTAATGTTACTAATGTTACTAAATATTAGAAAGAAGGTATTAGAAATTAAAAATGTTTAAATTAATACTTAAAAATTAATGTTGCTTTAACAAAAATTTTTAAAAAGTTTTTCCAGACTGCAGAAATTTTTTTTTCGATATGTGAAATTCATTTATCAATAATAATGATTAATATTTATGGCATAATCTCATTTCAATATGCATCATAACTAATCCCTAATAAAATCAGAATCACTTCATAAAAGGAAATTCAGTCAACATAAAAAATACTGTAACTCATTACTTATTTGCATAAACTAGCATCCCTGAAAATGGTCATGAAGGAGAGAAATCGCAAAGAAGAAGGGAACTTGTGCAATAGTTTCTCCTTTATTTTGCGAAGACCACTTTCACCGGCATATCGACATTAACATCACTGAATGGGATGAGCACCGCTCGTCAATAAGCCTTATAGCTGTTGTGTTGTGACGCTGTCGTGAAAAAACTTAAAACATAAGGTTTGCTTGGTTTGAATTTCATATAAATCATGAAATAAGATTTAGCAGGCGATACAATGTAAATTCTATGTATAATATATTGTTTCATAAATGTTTATACGAAAACACAAATAAATCAATAATTTGAATCTCCCTAAGGACGAATCCTATTGAAATATTATAATAGATTTAAGAGTACTCCTCGGATATACTAAAATTCATTATTAGTAATTTTTTTTCGGTATTTTCCAAATGAGAAAAATCAAAACACTACTAACTTAATAAATAAAAATTACTTTTTTCTATAAAATACTATATCGAACTATTTTTTTCTTGAATAAGAAATGAATATTTACCTTCTTAATAACTAAACTAAAAATAAATATTCTACTTATAAATATAAAATATTTTATACATTTAAATTTTAAGATCCTATTAGAATTTATTAAATTACCATCACTAAACAATAAGTATACTTATAAAAAATACGCAATTGATCAATGAAAAAATAAAACTCTTAACTATATTTAATAAAACGTATTAAAATATTAATAGCAATAAAACAAAACAAGTAAAAATTAAAATAGTACTTAAATAAATTATACCACAAAAAAATTATCTTTATTATTATTATTAATTGTTATTTGTTCATGAAATATTTAAAAAATGATTGAAAGATTTATGTAAATTTGTATTAATTAATATCAAATATAATTAAATTACCATAAATATTAAACATCATTAAATTATATTTTTAAAACAAAAAATTTATTAATTTAATCGTGCAAACCGATTACTAGTTCAATACATTTTTAAACATTTATGCAAAATGGAAATAGTGAACTTATTAAATGAAATTATATTTAAAAAATTTATAAGCGGAACAGAAGTAGTATGACGAGAATCGTGATTAAAAGATAATATATCATCGCTAATGTGCTATATCATGTAAGAAATATGATCATGTCCGCAATTGCATTAACAGCATCAAATAATAAATTTTATTTATTATCACAATCTCCTAAAGTATTCTTACTTAACTCAGAGTTAATATTTGATAAATTCAATTTACAATTGTTAGCATAACGTGTTAGTAAATTAAATTTATCAAATCGAGTTTAATTATGTTTAAAATACAGTAAAAAGTCATAATTTTAACAGTATTTTATTATTACTACAAACCTTTCAATTGTATCATTAAGTTTTTGTTTATATTTCTAACATTTAAGTTATATAAATTCACAATAATTAAGTTCAATGACTAATCTTTCAATTTCATAAACTGTATATTCGGGTATGCACGGATGTGGGTTTTATACATCTGGATACTTGATATTACAAGATGAGCAACTGGAATTAGAAACGACGGGTGTTTGATATAAGATTTCCGATATTACGACGAGGATTTTCTTATCTTTGTTGTTTTCACAGAGCTTTTATTCATGCTTTCTCACTAAATATGCAAGTTAATAAAGTTAGTAAAGTAATAAAAAATAAATACACAATATAGTAAATAATAGTCTTTTTTATCGTCTACTTTCGTTGAGTAAAAGTCACATTAAATATTGACAAAATTATCAATGCATCATTTTATGCACATAATATAGTTATAAGCATGTGTTTAAAAAGCCTATATAAAATACAAAACTAATATAATATCACAAAAATTAAATTGTAAAAGAAAATTTTACATCACCTGATGCCCTTTACTCTATTAAAAATAAAACGCAACCAAGTTCAATATAATATGTGTGTGTGTGTGTGTGTGTGTGTGTGTGTGTGTGTGTGTGTGTGTGTGTGTGTGGGTGTGTGTATGTGTGTGTATATATAGTTTATTATAGTTCTAATATGTTGGTATATAATGCAATGATAAAGTCGTGCTGAATTTAAATTTGTTTGTAAATATGTTATGTAAAAATAAAATGTGCAAAAAATTGCATTTTAATGCTTCGTATCATTTATATTATACGATGTCATTAACAATCGATATTTAAAATTTTATTCTTAAGATTTAATATCAATCATAAAAAATACCTGAAGCCAAATAACGTATTGAATATTATAACATAATAAATTATATCTGTTTTTTACGTATATTAATTACAAAACAAAGTCTTAATTAAAAAAAATTGTTATACTTTAAAATTTTAATTAATAATTTTAATTTATTTAAATTTTATTTATAATTTTTTTTAATTTTATTACTTTTTTGTATATTTATATAGACCAGAGCGTAAAATTAAAGAACTATTCAAATAAATTTCAAATTAATAATTCCATATTATACGTGAGAAATATGAATTATTGCACAACAGAAATTAATAATAGTATTGCTCAAACTATTATTTAAAATCTTGTAGATATTTAAATTGAATATCTATTGAATTTAAAACTCCTGCAAATAAATTTCAATAAACTTCAAAAAAGTTAGATAATTCGTTTCAAAGCGATAAAATAACTTTTTACGAATATTAAATAATATTAGTATTTATTCTTACAATAAAAGACACTTTTAAACTTAAATTTCATTCATGAATGATTAAATTATGAGATATAGACTAGGCAAAAGATACATTTAAAAAAAAAATAATTATCTTGAATCTTGAATTAGGACTAGTGACTGTTATTGATCACAAGTATTGTGTTAAACAATATATTTTTATCTCTATTTGATGAATATAGTAATAATAAGTTAAAATGAAGTGGTTCATTTTATTGAGTCTAGTAACAAAACAAATGTTTTTTTTAAAAATGTAGGTCACTGTGTTTATGCAGATGTTAATCGTGAGTTATCTTGAATAATAAAAAAAATTTGTGCGTGCTGGGAGAGTGTCGTCAGATTAGAACAAGTAAACCATTAGCAGAGCGAAAGCTAAGGTAAGGTAGCGGCTTGATATCCGATTAAAAAAAACCGAAAATCAAAAATTTGCAAAGAGCTTCTCCTTAAAAAAAAATGACAAATAAATTTATCCTGTTCGAAGAGAACGTCATGATATACGATAGACGTATTGCGAGTAGAAGTAAAGCTAGGAGATAATAAAATAATTCCATTGATTCCTGACCTCGGCTGAATAGTAATATCATACTGGATGCAGATGAATTCATTGCAGGTTCTATTATTTGAGCCCGAAGACTGGACCGCTGCCGACGCTCCTGGTCAGCCCATGCAGTGGCCCAATATCTTGGAGCATCAGCTACGTAGGGCCTCCCGAAACCGATCAGCACGCGGAAGGCACAAAGTGTGAGTCTCTTATACGCACAGATACAGACTCGCAGTTGCCGCAGAGACGCTTTCGAAACTCGCGACAGTCGCGTTCCTCGGTCTTCCCCTGCTTCTTCTCTTACTCTCTACGCCTCTTTGACTCTCTCGCTACATGCGTCTATGCAACTAACCAAGCTTAACCGACTCGCTACCAACGTGCATTTTTCCATTTATACATCTCGCCCCGAGCCCGCCTAGCATTTACTACATAACGGCTCAACTTTGTCGGCACTCGGTAATTAGACATTTAACGAGGCACCTTTCGAATGCCGAGGTTATATTGGAGCCGACGCCTCCTCATTAATCGATGGAGAAAATTAATCGCGAAGTACAATCGGTTTAATGCTTACAAGATGTGCGGCGAATCAGTGAAAAACAAATTTTGTTTTTTTAATGGCCAATCCATTTATGGCGTAGCTATTTTTTGCACTCGTACCTTTCTTTTTCCTATTGTTAAAATTCTCTTTCCTTTTTTTCTCCGTCTTATTATACACCGTATCTACTCCCCCCACTATGGTTAAGCCAACTTGGTGCCGGCTCCTTGGTCTCTCATCTTCTTCCTTCTGCTTCTGTTGTTCTCTCGTTGTTTCGTTTTCGTCCCCCACGTTTCTCTTTTAGCGGCGTTTGGTCTCATTTATAGCTTGTCGTTAAAGTAGCGAGTTTATCGGCAGCTGTAAACTATTTCGCGATGTCTAGACACGCTTAACCCTTCGTACTCCTCCCCCTCCCCTCTCATTCTTTCTCTTCCTCGCCTTCTTCCATTTCTTCTCCCGCAACCTTTACCTTCTCTCCCACTCACCCTCCCTTCCTGGCCGTGCCATCGCATTCACTCCTTCACGCAAACACTTTCTCTCTATCTCTCTCTCTCTCTTTCTCTCTCTCTCTCTCTCTCACTCTCTCTCTCTCTTTCTATCTCTCTTTCATGAGCATACGTCCATCCATATGTACGCATACTACGTTGCCTTCTTTCTTCTACTTTCTCTTTCTCGCCTTTTCTTTTCTCCCCTTTCCCTCATTGATATTGATAACCACCCAGTTTCTCTCTCTCACTCTCTCTCTTTCTCTTCTCTCTCTCTCTCTCTCTCTCTTTCTTTCTTTTACTCCATCCATTTAATTATTGATAAGAATAAATCTTATTAAGAACGTGTCGATAAATTTAAATCAATTATAATGAATTTTGGAAAAAAATTGGTTCAAATCATTATACGAAATATGTTTCATCGAAGTGACACTATAACAAATGATTATTATTAAAAAAACCGTTGCACAAATGAAATAAAACATTTGCAATTATTAAGTCTAGGTATATAATTGTTTTCAAAAAAACTTGCACCAAAACCAATTTATTATATAATAACTGAATTTTATTAGAAGTGATAATGATTTTAACCATATTGGTAATAAAATTAATATCATTTCGTACGTAAGTAAGTAAATATTACATTATCGTGAGATGGTATTATAATTATTACATCATCATCTACCGCGTTATGCACTATTAGTGATTATTTTTTTTACTCTTTTTGTTTAATTTATTTTATAAATTAATTTACCATTACATCAAAAAATTGAATTATTTTAAAAATGAC
This sequence comes from Kradibia gibbosae, assembly GCA_018907135.1. Lineage (NCBI taxonomy): Eukaryota > Metazoa > Arthropoda > Insecta > Hymenoptera > Agaonidae > Kradibia > Kradibia gibbosae. The sequence continues at coordinate 6,834,602 of JACCHX010000004.1, forward strand.
GAAAAAATTAGAAAAAAAATTTTAACGGTTCATTGTAAGCAGCAATATTGGTATAATTTTAAACAAAACTCTTATATTTTATTCATCTATCTATATATTTCTTTATTTGACCGTCACTCGTATGCTTGTGTGCCGTCGTTTCTGTTTTCGAGGTCCGTGACGAAATTAGAATTTAACTTCGCCAGGACTGTAAGGTTCAACATTCTAGCCCACCTTATTGTGCCTGTTTCTTTTCTCTTTTCACTCGCTCTTTTCTCCTTCTTTTCCGTCCACGCACGATTCTTTCAACTTTTACTCGTCGTGTAAACTTTCTCGCCTGTTTCCTTGTACGCCTTGCCATCGTAATCAATCTTTTTTTCTTTACTTTAAAATTTAAGCGAATATTAAACATGTAATTATTCTTCCTTATTTTTTAAAATTCTATATTACAAATGCAATTTTATTTTTAATCAGTTAGCCTGTAAAGCTGTACAATAAATTAAATAAAATCATTTAAAAATAAGTAAATTATTACGACACCAATAAGAGTACTGGATGTATTTAATATCTTATTTGAAAACACACGATTTAATACATAACAATTGCACATTAAAAATTCCAAATACTCAATCAATGGTATTATTATTGTTGTTATAAATTATTTTAATTAAATTTCATAAATACAATTGATGGAAGCGCTTATAACTTCGATTTTTCTTAAGTCAGGATATTATCTTAAGGAGCAAATATTGTAAATATATATGTTTAAATAAAAAGAAATCAGTCGTTGATTTGATGTTAATAAGGATAAACCGGTAATGGTGTGCTCCCATGAATGAGCCATCGTAAAAATGTTACATCCGGGGATCATGTATCAGCGAACTTATGAACTATTTGAGAATAAATGCTCATGCGTTGCGAGTTCATTAAAAATAAGCCTGTGAGCTTTGTTTTTTTTTCGAACTAAAAGAATACTCTTGAAGACTATATCAATGCTCGGCTGGGCTTTAAAACGAAACAACATTGCATCCCAGATGATTTCCATCGAAGATTTATCTCAGATTATATTGTTTTGAAAGGCTGCGCCCGATAGCCAATACGTAACCCATAATACTCGTCCATGGTTATTCATATTTGCGGGATCTTGCATGTCGATACTTCGTTTGAACAAAGCGTCGGGCCGCGGCTCGTCAATAGATCATCATTAAAAGAGAAAAGGCTGCGCTTATAAGCTTGCAGAACGCATAATAGTTAGGCTAAAGCCACGTGATTTATGCATGTTTACAACCTTAAAAGAATGAGAGGAAGAAGGGTGGGAAGCTTGTAAATAACGCGTGTGCCCGCGTATGCATATACATATTCATGTGCAATTTCTCGTCCGGTCCTCGGGCCTCGGCCAACGGCAGCCCAAACGCACTGGCCGCTGAAGCAGATGATACCGGGCTCGCCGCTCTTCAAGTACGAGGGCGCGGAGACCCGGAATTTTACGATCCCCGCTGCCCAGGCCAACCTCTACCGCATCGAGATGAAGCCCCTGAGCCCGCCTATGCTCGACCTCAAGACCCGGTCGCCCAATACTGTCCTCCTCTACGCGACCTCCGACGCCCTCGGCCACCTGCCGGGTAACCTCGTCGCGCCGCTACGGGGAAAGCGGCACCAACCGATCCTCGAGTTTCAGCAGAGGTGGAGCAGGCGCAGACTCATCGTATCCTGGAACAAAAGGTACTTCCCTGACGGTACCCCTAAAAATTGAACTTTGAATTCCTCCGACCAATGATTCATCGCCTTAGAAGTTAGACGCGCCGGCCGATCTATGGATAATTGTCCTTTTTTCGCGCACCAGCCCCGCCGATTACGCCAAAGGAAAGAGAGATTTAGCATCGGTTTTCATTTTGGTATTCGCAATTTTAAGATTGTGAAATTGACGAAAACTGACCCAACTCCCTTGCTGGCTCTGAAAAGTAGCTGAAAAGTACGGATCGATACGGCTAATTTGAAAAGACCTGCTCAGATGTGCAGCGTTAACCACCTTTTTAAGACTCGGAGCTCCCCAAATCGGCGAACGTAAACACCGGCTTTCCGGCCCAGTGGGACATAATCAGGTAACAATGGGCATACAAGCGCGGTTGCACGGCTTGAGCCAATGAGTGCCAGTGCCACGGCTTGTGATCGGCGAGGGCAAACTCAAGTCAACGCGCGGAATTATAAATGCGCGCACGAAGGGAAGCACCGACGGCTCGGTTTGCCACTCGCCGTTACTTAGGCGATGCCGCGGGGATCCTCGCGGCCGCGGGCCGCCTCCTCGCGAGCTACTCGTCAATCGAACGATTCCGTGCGCCGCTACAAGTGCCACGACCTCGGGTTTCAGCCACGTCGACCCGGACACCTCCAGCTACCTGTTGGCCGTGACCTCCGGGGCCCACCTCCACCCGCCGACCCTCTGCGCGGCCGAGAACATCCTAAAGAAGCATCCCTGCCTCAGCAGATCGGCCGGCGTGTCCCAGGACCAGCAGAGGAGCGAACCCGAGGGCCTGCACTGCGTCCGGAGGACCAAGCTCACGCTTTTCGGCGTCAAGTACAACACCACCTACTACTTCACCTTGTACATCGTTAGTCACTCAGATATATATATTTACATTTATCCAAGGACCTTGAGCTGGACCCTACAGTTTCCGAGTTGCTCTTCCCTTTATCCTGTACGCAATCCTTACATACTGAGCTTTTCGAGTGTCGCTACAATCGCTCATTATTCGATTCAAAGTTACGTACACTCATAGATACATTTCGCGTAGCTCCGCTTTTTTCAAAACTTCGAGCGGCGCATGAAATGTGATCGACAGTACAGTAGACTCAGTCCTTACTTTCTCTTCCATCAAAATCCCTTCGTTTTAATAAAATTCAAACAATGTTTATCATTTTTACAGATGAATACGCACAATAATGTATCTAGTCGCGTGGCTATGGACTCCTTCAGATTTCAGAGGAAACCACCAATTGTTTTACAAAGTGGACGCTACGCAACTACCAACTTGAGAAAAAGTGATGGTTTCGCCATTTTTCGATATAAGCCACGTGAAAATACCAGCACAGTTTTTAATATCCTTGCTTGTGGTGCTTGTTCAGTTAAAGCTAAATTTCGAGGACCAGGATATTATCTAGTAAATATTAACAGTTATTCGTAATTAAAATTTTTAATTTTTTTAAATGTTTGTTAAACATGTACAAATATATTTTTACATGATGTTAGTTAATTATTGGTACGTTTAATATAAAAAATACATAAATAGAGGCATTCATTCCAGTAAATTTTAATATTTCACGGTACATTTAACAGTAAATTTAAATATTTTATCGCATAGTGCACCAAGCATAATTTATTAAAATATTATATATTTTTTTTAAACTTTTAAAAATAAACAAATATTTATCATATATACAAATGTATTCTACATCTTCCATGAGATATAATATACTCTATGCGATGTGTATTTCTTAATCTTTTCGCCATATATATAATTAAACGTAAATTATTAGAACAAACAATTAAAAAAAATATATATTTTAGGCTATTCATTCAAACATAGTCATTTTAAAAAGCTTTTATTGCTTGACATTCAACTGAAATATACAATTTGATACATATTAATAGAAAAATCGCCTATATTATCCATGCATCAAATACTTACGTTCCCTTGTTTTACAAACTCTGAAAAACTTCGCAATTGATAACAAAAATTCCCATACTTCTTAAATGAAAGTTTTGATTAAATTGAAACCTTATTCCGTAATTATATTATAGGATGCTTTTTTTATTGCACAATTTATTAAGAGAGATGAATTTATTAAGAATAGCAATCTATCATAGGAAGAACAAATTGGCGGAGAATTTTTATTGCGAGCACCAGCATTGCCAGTCGGTAGAAGATTCAGTATCCAGATAACGGCTTCTCAATCAGACTTGGTGAAAATGTCCAAAGTGAAAATTCTCGCCACCGACGATGAACCTTTGAACGATGTAAGTATACGATTTTGCATTGACAATATGGATGGAGTTTCAATAAAAGCTTCCATTTTTCATCATGAATTAAAAATAAAAAGATAATTAAAGAAGCAGCACTTTTTCTATTTATAAAATAATACATGTGATACGCTACAGACTATATTTACGATAGTTCTTATCAAATGTCATTATTAGCTAAAAAAATAAATAATTAAAAAGATTTATTTTACTACAAAAGCTCGAACCGAATGCAATTCATTGTCGAGGACGTATAGAAAATAAAGCGTCCAACAATCCCGTGACCCTCTCGGATCGTTTGCAGAACTCGGCAACGAGGAACTCGCCCTGGGAGTACCGAACTCTTCGCAAGTGCCGAGCCAAGCCGGCCTCGTGGTGCGCGAGTTCACAGGGCTCGCGTCATCCGCCAGGAGGCAGCCTCTCGACGCCAGTGGCTTGCGCTCGCAGCGAGAGGAAAGGAGGTCCGAGCCGCTCACCAGGGAGGTCTTGCTCCGGGCCCTGAGATCCGACGACGCCCTCGGGAACGGCACCGGCCGACCGCCGAGATCTCGGCTCCTTTGGTCCCCGCGGGGGGCGTCCGTAGCCTGGCCTTCTCTGTAAATAATGGCCGCGGAGCCGCGGCGACTTCCGTTCCGCGGAAGCCTGACCCTTTGGAGAACGGGGAGAATTCGACGGGGCCAGAAGCCGAGGCCCATTTTTCTTCACGGGCCTCTGCGAACGTTAATTTAGACTTGTGTGCATTGAGCTCTTAGTGGTAAGTCGCGAAACACCTCATTTACGTATAAACTTTCGATAGAACAAAACGGTCCACGAGCAGCCATCGCGGCTCCATTCTCATTTATGTTACTTTGTTTCGCGAGCCTTGATAATGAGCTGATGAAGAAGGAAAAGGAGTAACGCTCCATTACTCTCCCCGATACATTTGAATAGTCGACAAAAATTTACAAATTACTTACCTCGTGGCGTCATCATCAACAGCGTTTATATTTTTGTATAATGATATCCAATACTATAATAATCAATTTTTTTAAATCGGAATTATTGAATGCATGTGTTAGAAGTAAATGCTATTCAGCTTTCAATGTCTGTAGCAGCTCCATTCAATTAGCTCGAAATGAAAATCTATAAAGTATAGTAACCTCAATTAAATATAATAACATAATTAATTACAAATTCATAAAAATATTTAATGCCTTTTAATATAAACTTGAATTTACCTTTCAATTTACTACTATAGAATACAGGAAATATCTATTAATACTGATTCTTGTTATTATATTTCTGTAAAAAAATTTTAACTGATAAAAGCCTTTTATATATGTATACATGAAAACATCTGTTATCTCTTCTGAGGAATACAATAATAACCTTAACGTTCTGCAATTAATACATGACCTTTTATATAAAATTTATGCGATAAGTTAAAACATCTTTTGTAATAATATTGAATTTAAAATTCTGCAGTAACAGTGTAAAATTTGAATTTTAAAAAGTGTATGTGCAAATATCGATGAAAATTAAAAATAAAGAAATCTTTAAATAAATCAAATTTTATATCTGTCAGATTATTATTTTTAATCAATATCACCACTTTTTATATTCAATATATTTATGTACAATTAAAAAATTAATTTCTTTAATACTTATTTATGTAATAAACTATTTTAAATTGCAATAATTTTACATAATTATTTTTTATTTTTTTATTATTGATTATATAAACAATATAAAATGTTTAATATCTAATTTCTACTAGACTATATACTGATATCTAATTTGATAAAAAGAAATATCTTTAAATTTATCGATATTAGTTATTTTTATTCACAAAAAAATTACCTCATTATTTACTGAAACTGATACATTTTACTTTATATAATTTTCTTAATGATTTTAACAATCATTTGAGTAAAATTAATAGCGCCAAATTTTTAATACTACAATAGTGAATATGTACTTCTAGATAAATTCAACTACTAGCCGCAATTTTATATAAATAATAAAGGCTATTGTACATCTATACCGATTGATTTTTTAATAACTAAAATAATTCTTACATAGATACTTTTGATTAAATAAAATATTACAAAACATTAACTAATCATATTTATATTTAATCTTAATTATAATTTTATTACTTTGTATTATTATTTATTTGAATTTAACAACATGCTGTCTCATGTTGTAGGAAAGTTAGACTGTGCCTTTATTACCCAGATATTTTATCCCAATAAAACCAACTGATTTCATTTTAATATATATGTATGTAATTCGTAATATTTCCCATAATCAGTAATTTTAAAAACAATAGATGAAAATATGAATTTTTATTAAAATTTGACCACTGTTCGTTAATAATCAATAAACGGGAGTTTTGATACTAATTATTATCGAAGATAAGTAAACTCCTTATACTTATAGTTAATCACATTCATTTTGATAAAGTAGTCTTAGCTTTATTAGATATTGTGTACATAAAACATGTAATGCAACGACAACTGAGTGCACATGGAAAATAAATGTAAATGTATGTGTGTGAGTGAAAGAGCAAATGCTTTGTGCGCTATAATTGAATACAATAATTCTTGAAAAATCTGACACGAGTAATAGTTCTCTTAACTGTAAGAACGTATATTACTATAATTTTTTGCTTATAAATGCGAAATATCATTCGCAACATGAAACCTGCGAATAAGCACGTGGTATGTATTTCATTGAATTTAAATGAACGTAAATACGTTTATAATTTAATTAAAATCAATTAAATATTTCAATTGCTAATCAATCAATGGAAACTGGAATTTTTTAAATACTTCATTCAATCGAAATAGATTTCTCTCCGTTCAATTACCAATTTCATAATTCTCAAATATAAAATACAATATTTTTCAGAACAACTTAATTATTAAATGATGATAATAACTTATAACTTGAGACATGGCTAAACAAAAATTATATTCAATTAAAAATTTTTTGTATAAATTATATTTAAAAAAAAAATTGTATTTACTTTATTTATTCTTTATTACCCAAAAGTTTCACTCCAATCCTAATAAGCACTTGCCTAGACTAATACATCTTTTTTTTTAATGTGTTAATTTTTTAAAATAATTAAAATACAATTGACATAAATGTTTTTTGACGAAAAAAGTTGTAAATGATTAATAAACGTTGTAAGACTTTTTTCTATAACAATAGATAAATAATTTATTAAAATGTACGTGAAAATTTACATTTACACAAGACACTCTTTCTTAGTATCGCATAGATAGAAGCCTTTCAGTATTCTAATGTCTTTAAAAGTATTTCCGAGTTATGAAAGATAATCTCTCTAAAATAAACGCAGCTTTTATCAAGAAGTCACCTTTTTGAATAATTTATAATTTAAATAATGAAGGGGCAGCGTGAAACACAGTAATAGAAGCATAATTTTTACATGCTAAAATTCACAAAACAAGCACAAAACCTTCGGAGCAGATGAAGTCGAAGGTATCGACTGTTAGCAGACTCGGATACAGCCAGGATGAGCAAGTGGAGAAGCGAAAGAACAAAAGCCCCGTAAAATTGGCTAAGCGCTCGTAGATAAGTGGCGGGACACCGCGCGCAAGAGCAAATTTATAAACTCGGGATGCGCATAATTGCAAATCCACGGAAAAGCGTCTGGAGGAGTTCCTGGAAAAAGGACTGCACGCGACGTACTGGGAAGGATGGCGGCCGTAGCCTCGCGCACGCTTAGGGCGTGACCCGATTGCCGAAAATTCACGTTCGTACAAGACTATTCGGGCCATCATGCGTGATTTGGAAGCTGCTTTTGGCTTTGCACGACTATGGGGCCCGGACCATCCCCATCGTCAAATTATATAAATCCCGAGCTATTTGCCTTGCGGTAAATTATCGCGTGTCGAGAGCTGACGCGTGATCGTAGTTACGACAACCCCCGATCAATTAATTGGTCGACTATTTGACTTTTGATCCTTTAAGTTTCTCTTTCACACTGGACGCTTATACTGCTGACTAACAAAACGCCGAAAACTATTCGCAAAGAAACAAGTCAATCAAAGGAAACTACATTGAAGGACACATAAGCCCCTGCTTGTGTTAAATCTCATTTGCAGATTCGATTTTTGTTGTGTATCTTTACATTTACATTTAAACGAAGTCTCACAGCATCATAATATATAACAATCTTATAAGTACAAATGAAGAGAAAGTTAGCAGCATTTTTTTTCTTTTCAGTATTTTCGATTGTGAAACTAATAAGTTTTTTAAAAATAATACAATTAATCTTTTAATACATTGTATGTTACGTAATTTTCATGATTGGTAATTATGACATGTTCACTATATAATGTAATAACATTTACATGTACGTATAATTAATTTTTAATTTTAAAAATATTTACCTTATACTTAAATAATATGATACCTGATCGTAATAATAACAATATATGTATGAAATATTTAATTACAATATTTTTTGCGGTAAATATTTAAATTTTGATTTTTTATTATTAATGCATAGATATATTTTTATATATAGTACATTATATTGAGTTAACCTTAATTACGTTAATTTATACAAATTAACAAATACCTTTTTGGTTAAATTTTTTATACCGACATTTTGAACATGCTTGCATCAAGCTTTCCTCTTCCTGTTCTGATTTTACCTATTCTTATAGCTGCTGTAATTATATTGCTTTGTATCTCAATTTCTGTCGTAACCATCGTAAGATATGGTAATCTAAAACTCATATTATTAAATATTATAATTACTTACATTTCAGATACTGCTTAAGTTAAGTTTCAAAAGCGATTTTTTTAAATTTATGTATATTATCAAAATCATGCATACACCTCAATATATGAAGGTTTGTTATGTACACATATGAGACATGTGTACGAGGATTCTAATTAGTTGTCAGCAGTTATGAATTGTAAACATGTATTAGTGCCATATGCTCATGTCGTATACATTAAGCGAGCATTATTGAGAATTTTATCTTAATTAGTAAACCGTCAAGAAAGGCAATCATAATTTGATCGCAAATTTATAAAAGCGACCTTCGATGCCTGTTATCATCCATTCTGCGAGGACAGTGATATCTATTATCCACTTTAGTTACCAATTTTTAAATTCAAGGTAAATGAAACGCGATGTTTTAAAAAAAAAAATACAGATGAAATAAAATAAGAGATTTTACTACGAAAATTTCGCTTAAAAATGAGTAAATAAACTTAAAGTTACGATGCTCATCTTGTCAAAAAAAAACTCATTTGTAGATCATAACCTACATAAATCAGATTTAATAATCTTGATTTACAATGCCTGAGTAATTTTTCAAGTACTTCTTTGTCCAATTGTAATTATTGGATTAATTGAAAATATGAAAGTACTGTTTACAATTATATTATCGTTCAATAAAAAGTTTTCCATTTTAGGACCACTATATCATAAGACACAGTGCTTTAATTTACTATCTCCTATTTATTGCTCTTATTCGCTTCTTGAATTATTACACTTATGGCTGTAAGTCACAGTACAACAGCATTGTGGAAATTACCAAACTCTACATGTAGTACAATTCCACACCTTGTGCAATTTTTTACAGATTACTTTATTGGGTAGCATAGCTTTAAATTGGTTTGTACTTTTTAAATTTTTTCTTTTTAATATCATATGAATAAAATTATATGCTACTATATACAATTACAAGATATTATTTATTTTTACGATATATATAAATAGAAGTAAATTCTAAAATCATTCAAAATCTATAAAGAATATAATATAAATGAATTAGATGAAACGGTATGTGAACTTACTAAAGTAAAAACTCTTTTAAAATTTCAAATTTTCTATTTCTTTATTATTTAAACAAGACAAAATTTTTATTTTTTAAAATTTCATTTTTTTAATATATTTTCTTTTGAAATAATTCATATGTTGTGATTTTTAAAAATTTTTTATTCAAAATAAATACTTCACTTATAGATGATTAACGCCAAGTTTTACGCTAAACGAAACCCTTAAATGTCCTTACGCTATTATTTTCAATACACTTATTTGGATTCTCGGATTGCCTACATCTTACCCTATTCTGGGAATTTATCACGTAGTCAAAGTGCACATCGTTAAAAATAAAACGACAGTTTGAGTATGTACATTCATTCAAAATTTTTAGAGACTCTTTTTAAGAGATATTTTTTTTAAATTCCTCGTAATAAAGTTATTTTTAAAATTACAATTGCATTACATAGTGAACATATATGAAATTTATTATAGTTGAATATTTATTATAAATGTAAATATTATGTAATGATTGTTTCAAATATGGTAATTATAGTTATTATTAAATATAAAACACAAAATTAGCTAGTTTAAATATTTATATTAGAAAAACAATTTTAATAAACTAATTTAATATAAATAAAAATCTTTCAAACTTAATAATTCATAATTAATAATTGTTGAAATTTACAATGTAAAGCATTGTTATTAAAGATTAATTACGTAAAATATTTATTTTTTTTATAATCACTCATAATTTTTTATTTTTAAATAAAAAAATAATTTAGCTAACCATCGTTCATGGAATGTTTGTGTATGACTGATCAAGTAGCAGCAGCCATTTATACTATATATTATTTACGACCGTATTCATTCTTCTTGTATCGATTTTTGTAAATTTGCACGTACTTTTACCCTTAATATTTTGCGACGGCATAAAAAACACAAGTCTCAGTTTATGAACTATTCACAGATCACGGAATTCTCAACAGATCAGGATAAAGCATATATATTTCTATTAACAAGTATCTTTATTATTACATGTACATTTTAAATCTTACTTTCGAAGTCTTCTTTAATTATATATATGTATATATCTTAATTATAAAAAGAAAACACAAAAAAATTATTAATGTCCAATACAAATCAAATATTTTAATTTTAATAAAGAGATAAAATACATTGTATTAAATTTAAAAACAATTACTCATCGTTATAAACTATTGAATTCGAATGCTTTTTTAGTTTTACGAAATATGCAGTACACAAAAGCTCAACCTTGGAGAACAGCAATATTAAATCATGACCAGAAAAAAGAGAACAGTGAATGTTATTCTTTTACTAATCTTCGTCGGGCGCATTCCAGTATGGATATTCCTTTTATTCAAGCTATACACACATTTAACAGGAAGCTTATTGTGGCACTTACAAATAAAATTTTCTAGTTTAACATTTCTAAATAATGCACTCGATTCATTTTTTTATGCATGTTATAATAGCAATATGCGATGTTAGTGAAAAAATTCCAGCTCGCGAAAATTCTAATATTGTTCTTCCAGCTCCATAATGTTTTGTGAAATAAAAAATATTTAAAAATAATTGCATTTATTAATAAATTCGTCAAAAGATACTCTTTCTAAGAAATAGGTGTTTTTATTTTGAATCGCCCTTAATACGTTTTTATAATTTTTATGCAAGAAATAATTCAGACGTTATGAATTTAAATAAAAAAGTATTCTATACTTGCACAACTGTAAAAAATTAATCTTTACATAGACAGATAATGTATGCAACGTATTATTAATCTCTTAAGTTAAAAATTTTGTCTTAAATTAAAAATGAAATAAATCCCACAAAAAGACAAATAAAGCTGAATAAAAATAAATACAAATTGAAATTTTTAATATTATAAATAACATGAATTATCATTTCAATTAGTTTTTTCTAATTGCTTCAGTACCGAATTTTTATTGATAACATGAAAGACTGTGACATAAATAAATATCGATAAAAATAATAAATTAATATAGCATTTAAGATAATGTAAGTATACTCGATGTGATTAATAAGAGAATTATAGCTTGTTTGCGGCCCACCGTTTTTTTCTACTTATTACAAGAAGAGAATGTCAATAATGCACGATAAAAAAATGACCTCACGAGAAATGAGTAGGGAACCGGTGAATCAAATTTCAGATAAAATTATATTAGATAACACATCACCGGAACTTTTCGGAGGCTCATATTGCAAGACCTCGATTGCCCTCAATAAGAGACTGTTTTTATCCTGATTGGTACACATGGACATCTCGCGGTAGGCTATTGCTTGGTATAAGGTCAGCCGAATCTCGTGGGGATCGACAATAGCAATCGTGTCTAGCATCCTTTGACACAGCTCCACTTTTTTGGGATCGTCGTTCGAGAGCAGCTGCAGCAGCGAATGCCCGATCGTGATGCAGTGCTGATGACACGGGTGCAAAAGTATGGTTAATCTAAAAGGAACAGTCAGGTATCAGCTCAATGCGAAGATTCGATTGGCTGCACCGAAGTGCGCAAAGTAATCGCTTGCGCGATCGCGCCTACGTATAAAAAGAAACTAGCAAGTGAGACTCAGTGCGCGTGAGATAAAGAAAACCGACGAAAGAAGACTCTGTTCGTGACTTACCGGCGAAGCAGATCGGTCAGAACTTCCTTGACGGGCACGGTCATGGCCCCCTCGACCTCCTCGGCGAGCCTGTCGGTAAGCTGGATGACCTCTTCGGAGCTCAGAGTCCCGGGACAGGAGTCGCAGGTCCAGTCGGAGTCCGGGTCGAGGGGCTTACTCGGCGTGACGTATCCCTTCTTGCAGGGGCATTTGATAGTGCCGAGGTTGCTGTTGAGCTCCGTTGGATCGGCACAGCGCTCGCAGCAGCAGGTGAAGTACTTAGTGGCCAGAAGATGCTCCCGCCTGACCCTCGTCGACCAGAGCACGTGGGTATACGTGGTGCTGATGTGATCGCCCCTGCGTTTTTTGAAAAAAAAAGCTTCTATTGGCATTGTACACTCGCGGAATTACCGAGAGCAATCCGAATTATTTTTCAACCGGCATGTTTCTCGTGTATTCCCATTCGTTAAATGCAACAAATAAAAACTTAACAATCACTTCGAGAAGGATTACAATAGTACTTGTATTCAAAATATTTAATACAATTGTTTAAAGCGAACTCGAGTTTCCAAGAAAAATATGTAAAAAATATTTTACTCGTGGTGTACCGATGGTGCTTTTTCAGTAGCCAGTACAAAGCTTACGGCATTTAAAGAGCAAATTATCTTTAATGTGGCTAAAGAAACCACCAAGTACAGCAAAATCTTACGCGTTTAAATATTCTTACTTTTTAATAGGCGTGACAGCGAAAACGCTGATCTTTGGTCTTCCCTTGTCGTCGAGTTCGAACGAATGCCTCGTATTGGCGATACAACGATGCTCCATAAGGCAGGCATTTTCGTATAAAGCAGACGATCCTTCAGGCGGATTAGTCTCCAGAGCATTTACGTCAACGAGGCCACAGACTTTCGGGAGGACTTTATTAAAATCATTGTCCTTGGAAAGAAGTGGGTTGAGGTACCGTATAAGGTTTTGCATCTCATCGTAGGCCTCGGTACCAGGGCCTCGCTTCGCCTCATGGCTCTGAAGCTTCGCGAGCAACTGCCATTGTTTCGGCTGTTTGAAACGCATCAGCAACACTCGCAAAACCAGCAAATATCCGCACCTGAAAATCGCAAATAATGCAATGTAAAAATTCTGATAGATACATAGTAATAAAAAAGCTATAGTTTAAAATAAGCGGAAATAGAGACGTGGACGGAGAGAGATGGTGGTGAGGGAGCGAGAGAGGGGGGTTTGGGAGGGGGTGGAGAGACCCGTCGAGGAAAGAAGCACCTCGGCAAAAGCCTGGCCTTGGCCAAGATCTCGCACTCGGTTCCGTGTCTGCTCTTGTCGACGAGGCCGCTGCACGAGAGTCTGCAGGCGGGCCAACAGCAGTTCGGGCACCTGCATACGGCTGCCTTCTCTCCGCAACCGACGCATACGCGCTCCTCGGTGTGCGCCACCGGGCCCCAAACGAGGGGCGCCTCCGACAATATGAGCTGCCCCGCTGCGAGGTCGCGAGTCGCGAGCAAGTGCCGTCCTAGCTGCTCGTTCTGGCATATCTCGAAGGGCCGACAGGCGGAACGGTGCCGAGGCCAGTCGATGCGCTGATGCTCCTTCGCACAGTAAAACTCCCGCCTGCAGCTGCCGCACTTGGTGGTCGCCGGGGTGCCGCAGATTACGCAGCTGCCCTTGAGGGAGCTGCTCATCGCCGAGCTACTAGTGGACCCGCAGTGATTCTTCTCTGGAACGGAAAACTTGATTTTCGCGCACCCTCTAAACGCTCAAGTCCTCCGGTTAAATTAACGGCTGCTCTCCCGTGTTTTCATTCCTACCTTGATTTTTGTTAAAAAAAAACACTTCTTTAATAAATAAACTACATAAATAACAAATAAAATGAACTTGCTTATATTGCTGCTTTATAATTCTTTTTAAATTCAAAAATATGCATATTTCTTTGCTTCCTGCATATAACGTTCAATTAAGTTCAAATATTGCCGACGTACTGCTTTGCTATATTAAATATACAGTTATTGTATGAAATAAAAATATGTGTATTTATTTATACAAAGAAAATTGAGAAACTGAATTACACGTATACTGTGATTTTTAACGAGTAATAAAATTTATCGTAAAAAGAATTGGAATCTAAAATATTTCGTGAGGAAGCGCCAAATTATACAAAATAACCAAAGGTTCACGCCACAGTGTTCTAATCATTTATAATTATCTATAATAAGAAAAAAGTATTTCAAAAAAATTCTTTTCAAAATTGTTTCCAGTAAAACAATGTTAACTTCGATTCACTTTTTCTGATTGTAAGCAAATGCTTATGAAATTTCGAAAAGAATTCGACGAAACTACATTGGAAATAAGTTTTACTTTCGAAAAATGCCATAAAATAATCGATTTTACGACTGTCGTAAAACGTCCCCTGAAACTACTTTTGACCACAATTCGATAAAATTTACTATTACACAAAAATCGAAACATCAATAACATAAGCAGAACAAAGGTTAGTGTGGAAACTTTAATAGAAAAACATAAATTTATTCATTAAAATACTAGTGTTCCATAAATTAAAAAACAAATTAGGAGAATTCATATTTTATGATAATAACTTTTTAACCTATCAATATAATTAAAAATTCTCAAATTTTAAGTATACAGAATGATGTTTTAAGCTAAAAAATAACTTTCTCTATCTTTTCATGATAATTGAGAAGCATCTAATGAAACTTCCAAATGCATTATTGTAACTAAATCTGTACATTGGAATTCTATAAATATCTCAAGACTGAACACGTATGATTATATATTCGTAAACATAATTTCGTAACCTTAAAAGTTACATTAAAAATTTACATATTCCTTAACATTATATTATGTATCTATAAAGAGTTTTCAACATATTAAAAAGCTACATATTAAAAAATATACTTTATATATTTAAAAATTTTTTTCGTGGTATCACATGATGTAATAGGTTTTATTTTTATATAAAAAAAATCAATGTTTTAAATCATCGTTCTAAAAATTATAAGAAACATGGATCACTTCTTATCCACAAACCCTTGATAGTTTATAGCAACACTTATACAATTGATAAAAGTACAAATTTTTGTATGCAAAATAAAACAATCGTAAATGATGTTAAAATACGAAAGCTTTCCATTTACGATTCTACCTTTAAAATCGCGAATATAATTATGCACTAACACAATATTGTTTTTAGTACTATAATAAACAAAGTAATAGATATAAAATCATTTATCTTATATCAATCTGAATCAATTGAACAAAAATGATATCAATTGAAGCTTGAAATACAAATTAGTAAACATTACAATTATAGCCAAATAAAAGTTTTAAAAGAAGGAATAAAATATTTTTAAATACTGAAGTGAAAGAAAAATTTTCTACTTAATTCAAGTAAAGTTATTTGTCAAATATAAAATTTAATCTACCATCTGAGAACTGAATAATAATACTAAAAGAAATAATGTAGCCACACTTACCACAATAATCCATTAAAACAATAATAATAAATAATTATAATATATGAAGTTGTCATTCTAACATTATTAAAGTAATAACTGAAACTCGTGAATCACAATATTATTTTTATTTATTTAGATAGTTAAAATTTTGAAAATTTGTAAGGTTCACCCGTTGTACGCAAGCTCATATCTCTTGTGAGACTACTAAGCCATAGAATAGCGCGAGAAAATGTTTAATTTTAACGCGCTCGAATTAGAAAAGCATGTGAGGCATATTGGAGGCGTATATAATTACATTGCTGATGTTAAGCGACTGTTTTGAAAAAATATATAGGCAAGTAGACATTTCTTGATGAATTGAAATTTAAAAAAAATATCGTTTATATTTTGAGGTTCTAATAATTAATAAAAAAATAATTTAGTAAATTTATTATAGAAATAAAAATATTTTATTCATAAAACAATTTTTAAAAAAGTTATACTCATTAATTTAATTATTTATTAGAATTTTGTGTATAACCAGAACAAGTCTTTCATAGTTTTAATACGCAACATAAACTAAAAACTTTGAGCACAGTTCAAGGTTTATCAACATAAACGTAACGGAAATAATCGCATATCAAATATAAATATATACATTTAAATTGAGTTCATCAGATGTGTAACATCATCTCTAATGAGTCTCAATATTATCGTCAACAATAGTATTTTTCTTTTTTGTTTGGCAAAATGGTAGCCGTAGTACGGCAATGTATAAAACAATTTATCTACACCACTTTATAATCATTATATTACAATCAGTTCTTATGCAGTATATCTAAATTATATTAACTTTATATTTTTACATGCTTTTGTGAAAAATTAATAATTCTTTATGAAGTATTGTACAAGGATTATGACTATAAACTGATTTGGATTAATACTAATGCATTTCGATCTTCATTTTACAAAAACATATACAACAAAGGCTAATTTTGTGCTGGGTATATGCAAATCAAGCACAAAAATTAGTATTTATTTTAAAAATAATGTTGAAAATATATACATATTTTTTTCTGTGCATATCTTTTTTTAAAGAGCCAACATTAACATAAATTTTGATAATTGCGTTAAATATTAAAAATAAAATCTTATACATTAAAAACTACATTTAATGTTTTTTAAACATAGTAATTAATTATCCGGAATGTTTAACCTTTTTAAAGCTTCTATAGAAAAAATAAGCATTAAAAATTTAAGGACGGATGCTCATACCCTTTTACGCCGTAAAAAATAATATAACAAAAAATGAAATGAAAATCTCTTGAACGTATTTAAAAAAAAAAAGGCTCGGAATAATAAATATCTACTCTTGGTCAAATTTCAAATTATATTAAGGATTGCAATTTCTTTAGTGAATTATCTTTGCTAAAATTAAAGAAATGTTATCATATCACTCAGTGAATAAAAAGAATTTAACTCTTATGTAACAATAATAGCATACAAAATTAAATTATTATCTTTTGTGTCATAAATTAACAATTAAGTCTATATTTAAAAAATTTAACATAAGAATATTTTTTAAAGTATATTAATGTACGTCATTTATCAGTCACAAATTTAAATTACTTTAAAAAAAGATAGTCTTACTTTCAATTGGCATAAATAAAGGCCGCTATGCTTCCTTTAAAGCCTTTTTTACCACAATGTAATTTTAATCATAACTCCATTACTTTTTCTTTAATCGGTTCATATTACCATTTAAAGTACGTGCTGATCTTGGATCAATCAAACATACTTTAAAATAATTGAAAATGTCCTTTATAGCATCAATTAAATTATAAATAATTATCGACGGTGTTTCATATTCATTAGGTACAATTCCATCTACAGATGATTCAAAGAAACTAAACAATGGAAACCAAATCCTAGTTCTATTTGAATCTCGTTGCATTAATGCTTGGTTATTCGCCAAAGTGTGATAATACAAAAACAGTCGAGAGGTAATATAAAATGCAACAAATACATCGATCGAATAATGCTCGTGTGCAGCAAGAATGAAAAAAATACCAAACATGTTTAGCATCCATGTAAATGTGTGAACGAAATACAGCTGCCTCGGAGTATCTACAATATAAAGTTGTAATAATTACAAAAAATAGTTTAAAAGCTTCTAACAACAAAATTAGCAGAAATAAAAATAAAATTAGCAGAAATTTTTTCGAAATAATTAATAAAAAATACAAAAAAATAAAAAATAATGAAATTTGTATTTACATTCTGTGATAAAAAAATTCAGCATCGTGAGTGCTACAGTATGTCCACTAAACATATAATCTCCGCAAGTCCTAACTCCTTGAATAGACATACCGGCGCCTCGCCATATCACATAAGCCATTTCAATCTTATTATAAAGTTCATTGTAAAAAGTTCTGAAAATTATAAAAGCTTTTGTAAAAAAAAATTAGTATCATAACCATTATTATTTTGATTTATGAAAAAAGTTTTGAAAAGTAGCCATGTTTTTAACCATAAAGCTACCTATTGCCTGAAGAAATGCAAGAAGTTGTTTAACTCACATAGACAAATCCACATTAGGCATGCTTCTTGGTTGACACTGTAAATGTGCACCTGGTACAGACAGTGAAGTAATGATCATTGTAACGCATCTTAATAAAAAGACTGTGCCGGACAAAGCAAAAAATCTCCGCAATAATATAAACCTAAAAGTGATTAATGAGTTGTAATTTATAATACTATTAATTCCCTGTTCAATGTAATAAAAATAGTTATTTAGTTCAATGAAAATTACCTATACTTGTGAAAAATAAGAACCAGTAGCCAAATGGCAAAAAGTAATGTTCCCGTAATTTCACACATATCAAAAGCCCATGGTATATGTGGTACATTATCTAAAAAAATGTCTGGTAGAGGTGGATACTTTTTCATGTCAGGCACTCTATCATGCACTATGACCATCACAAATGCAGTTATCCATGTAACAATAAATAAATATCCTAAGCTAATGAACGTTTTCCATATTTCTGGTGGTAAATGAGAAGCAGTCCCATCTTCAGAAATTGATGTAGAATAAAATTCTTGGTCAATAGAACCATCATTTATTCCACTATTTAAATGTATCTAAAGTTAAAAAAAAATATTAAATTAAAACAGTTTCGTATAATTTAATAGTATTCATGAATATGCAAACTTGATTAATTTAAAGTATATATGTTTTTGCTTATAAACAAAACTTGTGTAACATTATAGATAAAAAAGTATTGATAAGCTTATTAAAATTACTTACATCATTATTCTTAGGACTGAATGAATTTAATCTACAAAAAAGTTCTACATAACCCAATTCTAATAATAGCGGTACATTATCTCTTTGTAGTTGTTTTACATTAATAATCAGTCTTTTGTATGCACCAACTGTGGATTTTGTCATCAATTTTATATCATCTTCTTTAAGTATTAACAAAACTTTACCATCAATTTCATGTTGCTTAAAAGATTCAATAGTTTCAATATCGTTATGGCCATTTTGATAAAGCCAACTTATCACATCATTAACATTCCACTCTATCACATTTTTTGATCTCATCTTCACTCTATAAGTTAATTTAGATTCTTTTTTTATTTTGAAACCTGGAATAAAATATTTATTAAAATACTTAAATTTTTAATTTAGTCTAATTAAATATTCAATATATTAATGATAAAAAATAATAGAAATTATAATATAAATAAAACATTAGTTACTTATATTCAATATATCATAAAGTTATTTCAAGATATTTGTTTTCAAATAAAGATAAAATTATTAAGCATTAGAAAGAATGTGTCATCTAGATTACTCTTGAAAATTCACCTTTGTTAAGAATAACTTCCATTTATATTATGAATATAAGTAACAAAAATTTTTTACAAAACTGTTGAAATTTTCTAAGTTAAGAAAGTTAAAAAGTCTAGCATTCAATTTGAGAACAGTATTTGCTTGTAGTGTTTATGTTTCAAACACCAGTTAAAAATTATAGATCATAAAATAAATAAGTAGGACATAACTGTACATCAACATTAATGATTTCACAATCAATGTAACTAAGCTATTTACATATCAACATACTATTTGAAGGAATCAAATTGAATTAAATTGAAATTCAATGAACATCTTTTATTAATAAAGTATTGAGAATTTTGATTATTACGAGAAAATCAAATCGACAGAGAACAAACGACACTCAAGTGGAATGAGGTCTTGGGTGAAACTGTAAGAAAACGTCACAGAAAAACTAAAAATTTCGTTGTTATTTGAACAACGACAAAAGATAAAAATTCGTATTTTTTTCAAACTGTATAACCCCAATGATAATGTATGTAAATATACTCACTCATAAGGGCGCGCGCGAACTTATTACTTAAGGTTCACCTTTAAAAGCCTCTCTGCGCAAAGCTTTATTCTTCTGCTCATTATTAACCTTGACAAACGCACCTCCTGATATTTTACGAGTTTAGCGTTGAGCTAAGCAACGAATCGCCAACAAAATGGAAAGCACTTTGATGCGCGATGCTGCTTATGACCAAACACTAATAAATACTATTCAAAGATCACAAGGGTAGCCTCTGCATCTAAAGAAGTACAATCGTAGAAATATTTATCTCTCACTAGTAACTGACTAGCTATGATAAGAGTTCACTAAACACAAAGTCCAAGCTCGACTGGCCAATGAATAACGAGTGGAGCACGTAAGGAAAACTGGTTCCTGCGCATCTCGAGTGTCTTCCGACCTCTGCGCAATGTCGCACTAACTCTAGCGGCAGATTTAAAAGGCCTGGGAGGAGGGATTGTGAAAGCGGATGTACCTTCCTCGTTTGAGCAGTCGTCGGGAGTGGCCTCCACCAGGGGAATAGAACTTTCGTTGTGTGGAATTAAAGTCGAACTGCTTTAAAATTATTAATTGTGCACTTACTTTGTTGCTTTTCGGACATGGTGCTGGAGGATTCAAATCACGATTTCATTCATTAATGCGACTAATGATTCGTGCATTTTATTACTGGCTTCAATTTGGATATTTTTCGTGCAATTAGGACGCTGTCGCCTATTGTAAATAAATGTCGATGATACTTGGGCTACTAATGATACTTGAGACATAATAATTGTAAGCATTTTTACGCAACACTTATTGATGCTTGACTGACACCGATGCAAACTTACCAAGGGTAAGCAGCCAAACCACTTTGGTGGCTTGACTCTTAATTCTTGTCCTCGATATCAAACTCCAGAATAAGCCACAAAGGTTTGAACGAAATTTTAATACGAAACAGCAAATCCAAATTTTCTCCTCAAGTATATAAAGAAATTACATATTTTGCAAAGAACCGGAGATAAATTGAGACGATGGCTTTGCTCATAATTGTTTTTTCTCTTTACATCTAGCGATGAGAGCAAATCGTAAGACAGACTGGAGGAACTACTGACTGTGCTTTGTTTCTACGTTTATATGCTACATAGTAAACGATTTCATGGCTTTGCCGTTGGCTAAAGAGCATGAATATTCGTAATACAGAACAAATACGCACACTGATACATAAGGATAAATAATGCAATATTATTTGTAATCGCTTAATTTACTTTTATCAAGCTATGATAAATACACGTTGTGGATCACACATTTATCTGAAAATACATGAAAATATTATTGGTAATTTTCGAACCAATAAATTATAATAATTTAAAAACTAAACAGATAATTAAAAAAGTTTATTGAAAAATAATACGTCGATAAATTATTTAACTTCTGATATAAGCAATAAATGTTAATTATACTCTTTTGATAATTTCTTTGTGACATTTATTGCATTTTTAAGTAATGGACAATAATGTTATTTTTAGAATAAAAGGAAAAAGTATTATTATATTATCTTTTCTTTCGTAATCATTTCTTTCGTAGCATTTAATTATAAAATAATATCGATTTACCGATACGAAATAATACCGATAATAAATTTATAGAATACATTATTTTTGATCTGATGTTTTAAGAATAATTAAGTGAAATAATATCAATACTAATCGAAATACGTAGTTTAAAACAAACAAAAAATTTGTCAAAAACATTTCTTAAAATATTTTGTTCGAAGCGCATCGCGCAGCTTGTATTTATTAATATTTTAATATTAACACCATCTGTTTAAAATTTAATTTTTACTTATACTAGAAATTTAATAAATATATTCCAAATTTTTTATTACAAACGTGAAACGACAATGCTATCGCGATAAACCAATGCTTTCTAATCATTGACTTTTTTTATTTTTTTTTTTATTGCCTTCCTTTTCTTACGATGTGACCTGTCGAGTTGGCATGTGACTAAAACTAATTTTGTCTTTGATCTTTTGTTCGGTTTGTCCCTAAAAACGCACAGTCTATTTGTATTTATATTCAGACATATATTGATTAAATTCAAATAGCTTGGTGACAGTCGGTGTTAATTTAAATATACTAATAAATCTGTACATTTTTTAATCGTTCACCTCGATACTGCATTCAAGTACTACAATTAACGTAAATTTTATGCAAACAAGTTTAATGCAATACAAAGTATTACTTTCTAATATTTAAAAAAAATCCTTTAAAAAAGTAATTTAAAAAAAAAATTTTTTTAAATAATATTAGAATTTCAACATTTTGTTTCTATTAGCATTAATACATTTAAATTAGATTTCTCTCAGATTTATAAAGCCGTAACACAATTACGCTTATTATCATTCTTAGAAAATTTTTGTTCCTTCTATTATATATCATAACATATCTAATATATATCATATGAACCAGAACTACAGATGATCATTACATATTATTAAGTAGAGAAATATAATGAGCTTTAAAATTATTTTGCTCATATCAACTTTAATAAAAAAAATTCAGTGAATGAACCTCTAAAAACAATACAATAAAACAGTGTATCAAACTTTAAATAATTACCTACCAGATTGGAAGTTTGTTAATTATTAATTCTATAGGATTTTATCACTTAATTTAAGAAAAAGTTTTAAAAATTTTTACCACTTTCAAATTATGTTTTTTTGTAATAAATGTATGAGTCAATATAGTGACGTAATTCATAGTATTAATTATAATTTAATTTTTTCCTACACGATTAAGAATTTAAGCGTCTACACGAATATCAAATCATACTAAGAAATTATCTTATTCAATGCAACATATAATTTATTATTATTAGAGAGTATATTATTAGAGATTTTGTTATTCTGAAAAGATTGTATTATTGTAACATAAATGCGTAGTACAGAAAGTATGATCCATTGACTTAAACTTGTATGGCAGTATAACATTTTATATAACGGTAACATCAATTTTAATTTACTCGAAAAAAACCGTTATGTCTTGTATTATCATTAATATAAATATGTAGCGAGTTTCTAAGACTACCTACAAATCTCATATTTCAATTTTCATAAAAGCTTAACTGTAAACATTTTCATAATAACCAATGGATCTTTATTTTTTTTCAGAAAAAAAGAGAGAGCAAATATATTTATTATTATAATAATATTATAGTCAAACACAACAATAATATATAAAAACTAAAATGAATCCTCCATTATAAACTACTTTTAAAAATCATACAATTATCGATTAACAATTATCAATATTATCGGTTTTATTAAGTTAAAAGTTTTATCTATTTTGGTAAACAACATGAAAACACAAAGTATAAAAAGAAAAAAGAGAAAATAACAAAAAATACTAGAATATTGAAATAAATATTGTATAAAAGCATTATACAATGAAGTTTCTATTCTCGCTGTCGCGATATAAGATACTGAGTAGTGATTTGGATGTTGAGTATCTTAATTGACTATCTTTTACGTAAAGACTTTCTTCATGAAATTAGACTATGATCATTAGCAATGCCCACTAGCAATATCAGAGAAAGAAATATAATTAATTGACACTAAGTTAATTCATATTGTCATCACAAAGTAGATTTATGTTGAATGTCGAGTCACGTTTAGATATAACGATCAAGACTTCCTAAACATTTAACATCTACAAACGATCATGAAACTGGTTTCCGAAAATTTAGATACTATAAAAGTATATATATATCTTTAAATTTATGAACAAGGCAAGAAACTACAATATAATATAATTATTTAAACTAAACATTAATAAATTAATTGAAATTAAATTACTTGCATCAAGTAATTCCATTAAAAAAAAAAAACAAAATAGATTTATAAAAAAAAGTTAGATCTAATGAATTTATATATTCTACTTTAGATAAAAAAAATATTTTAGATAAATTTATATATTCTATTTTAGATAAAAAATATAAATATAATAAATAAATACAAATTATTAAACAAAAATAACTATTATCATATAACCTCATCATATATTTTTTATCTATATTTCTTGCTCACAATTCTTTTAAAAAAATGATAAAAACATCTTTTATATAATAGAATTGAAAATAATAAAATTTAAATCAATGAATTTTAGTTTATTTCAACTAAATAAATATTCTAAAAAGTTTAATTTATCTGTAGAATGTTTAGAAATCTAAATTTTACTATTTTTAAAAATTATGTAAAAAAAATGTTAATCAATGTTTTGCGAATGACGAATAATATACATTTAAATTTCAAAACTTTTTACAGATTATGACTTGTTTTAACATCTTTAATATACTTTAATATAAAAGATTGTTTATACCTAATTATAAAATTGCTTCATAGCAAAATTTAATTTGAATCAAAACTGATTTCATATTAAAAATTGATTTTTATACCTTATAAAATATTATTTGAAATTAATTTTCTTATAGCTTTAAATATTTTTTTTTATTTTTTTAAAAGAAACAATTGTTGAATAATAAAAAGTACTTTTCTAATATGTTTTAATAGCAACTTACATAATTATGGAAACATCAATAACACCCTGTACTGTAAAATATGTCACTGCAGCTAATATTTAACAAATTTAAATTGATTAAAATATAGATTTTTTTCTACTCAATATCGATCAAAATTTTGAACAATCATTATTACTATTTTAACAAAGTATTGAAAAATGTGTCATTACTTATAAATAATGTTTGTAAATGTTTTAAAAATAAAAAGTAAAATTTTCAAACGAATAAATGCACGTGTAATGTTTATATACTAATACGTTTTATTTCAAAAGCGAATATACAACGCAACGTCAAGTCTGTACAAGCTGGTTCGTAAAACTAAGGCTCTTTTACTTTTAGTAGCATTGAAAACTGCATTATATGTATGTAGTCTTATCTTACTTGTACCTATGATATCGATTTACTCTTTCTAGAAATCTATGACATCCCTAATAAACGATGTTCGACCGAAACTATTTAATCATAGTTAAATACTAACATCTAAATATAAAACTGAAGTCATACATATTTTTACCTATGTAAAATAATTTAACGTATATATATTCAATGACATATTTTTCCTTTATACATTTTACTATTAATTTATCGAAACAATTTAGATTACATTATAACTTCTGTTGAATTTTTCATACAAATAAATTAAACAAATAAATTATGCTCTCATTTTATCAATATAAACAAAAATTTCCAATCATAGATCTTAAAATTGCCCTCTAATCATTCATACAATTGCATTCATTGTTGGTGCTTATTGTCCACCTCTTTATCTTTCTTAAAATGATGTGCTCTTTTACATATTTATTTACTTTTTGTAAGGCACCAGATATAAGTGCGATTGTAGAGTTGGTCATCCTTCAACTGTGACGTCATGCGTTTTATCACTGCTAAGGATTACTCAATCGTTTCACCCCTGATTGTGTATTTATGTAGATAAGTATTAAGATTTTTATCATTTATTCAATATCCTAAGCTATTAATGGTTATAAAAAGCATTAATGCTTGTTAAGATTAATTCGTATATGAACATTAATTAAAATAATCTACTCTGTATCCAATCTGTCATACAATTACTGATTTTTATTTATTACTATTATCATTATCTAAATCCATGAATTAATATGCTTTTTTAAGCCGCCATTATACAGTATAAATATTTGCTCGCTCATCAATGAAATAAAACAATATTTTACTTTGTCAAAGACTAACACAACGGACTTCAAACTTCAAAGAAGTCAAATTAAAAAAAAACTTTGTAAAAATTAGACATCGAGTTTACATTGATTTACAGCATGGAGTAAACTTAAAGCTAGCAGTAAAGGTAGCTTAGAAACGAAAATTAATAAAGAGCAAGCGGTAAGTATGTCCGTTTTACCTTATCGGTAAAAATTTGTCCGATAGAGCAAGATTAGCAAGGGCCCCCTCCCCAGGCCCGCCTTGCCCCGGCGACCCAACTCGTGCCAAAATGAAAATAGACGTAGAGAGAGAAAGAGAGAGAGAGAGAGAGAGAGGAGCGACGACCGCGGAGTAACCGCCGTAGAGCAGCTCGAGACGGGGCGCAGCGCGAGGAGGAACAGGACCGCAGGAAGGACTCGAGGCGAGTCATTCGAAAATCGTCGTTTTCCCGCGCGGGCAAGGAGGATCACCTGGTCGTCGGTCGGCGACTCACCTCCAGGCGCTTCGATCTCGAAAGTCGATTCCTGCCTCGAGATCGACACAAAGATGGCGCCCAGGAGCGAAGCCAATGCCATGGCACGTACTCGCACACGCTCTTGGACGCCCGCACCCACACACGTGCGCGCGCACGGCCCCACGCACACGCAGGCTCGCGCACACGGGCGGGCCCCCGTGTACGTGCACTGGCGCAAACACCTACGCCGGGCCCCGGAGAGCCGCACACCCGCGCAGCCGAGCGTGCACGTACACGCGCGGACGTCCGAGAGCGCGAGGTGGCCAGAGGACGCAGCGTTTGAGCTTGGGCCAGCGAACCCACTCGAATGTTTTCCAACAGCCCGTGCTCGCGCCTCTAGACGTCAACCTGTTGCTCGGCTGCCCTCTGGCCGCCCTCGGGGCCCTAACCCCGGACGAAGGAGGGGCCGGCCCGTCTCGACTCCGCTCCACGACGCGGCCTCCGCACCTGGTGCCCGAGGCGGACAGAGCCGACGCGGGGGACTCGCCGCGCCGAGGACGGCCCCGAGGACGACGAGCTCCTGCCGCCGCTTCACTGATGAGTGAGTAGCTCACCTATCGTTATCGGCCCAACCGACCCGCCTCCTCCCCGAGCGCCCGTTGCCCTTCTCGGCCAGAGGGCAACTTCCCCGAGGAATCCACGCCTACGCCTCTAGCCTCCGTGGAGTTCGGCCGACTCAGGTATTTTCGGACCCTTGCCGAGCGCACCGTCGCGGCCACTTCCGCCGATATTCCTCTTTTCTGACACCAGCTTTGAAATCGACGCTATTTTAAGTGTACGTTATATTTTGCTCGCTCGGCTCTCTGGTCCTGCATTATTCGTTACGTGGGTAACCTCGCATCTAGCGCTTAAAGGAGAAAGTGAATTGGACGCAATTTTTATTCTTCGCCCTGCTCTCTCATGCCATTTTACATTTACTGCTGGATTTAACGGCCAATCGCAAGTATTTACTTATCCTCTGAATTGACCCGAGCGCATACTGCGGCAGAAATCCATACGCATACGCATAAGCGCATATGTATTTTTTACATTTCTTGCCTCGTTATTTTTATCCACGGTGCCATCCATCTAACTAACAATGTGCTACGTTCTGAGTATTAAAAAAGTGTCTTGCAATTAAATTATTAAAATTCGAGATTAGCTATTACATTTTTTCATTCAATTGCATAAGTTTTTAAATAAGATCATTAAAATTGTATGCAAAAAATTGTGGCATTCGCGTAATAGCATTTCAGGAATAGTGCCGATCTTAAGAAATACAAAAACGTATTAAATTATGCCTCTTATGCGTTATATTTTTATCAATGTTATCACCAAAATAATGTTGCTACACCAAGCAAAACGGCCATGTCTAATGACTCTACTTTGCATACTCACCGAATTTACGTTAGCTTACTACACCACTATGCATACTAATACGATGAATTTGCATCCTGATTAAGAACTGCACAATCTTAAAAACTTGTTCAATTGATTCTTTTTAAAAAATGTAAGTAAATCCATAATACCAAGTGTATTTGCCAGTTTGTTGTATTTAAAAAATATTAACGTAAATTTGTAATTTCAATTGAACATCGTAAGTGATGTAAACGGTTTCTTAAAAATAAAAAATAACAATCGTTCAAACAAGTAACTTAAAATACGTGATATTATTTATTCATAATTTCATTGGATAATTTTTTGGTCGATTATATGGCATTATTAGAAATTAGAAAAAATTTTTATTTTATTTTAATCAATTTAACAGTTTAAAAATTTAATATTTTAAATTTTCCAATACCCCATGTTATAGGTACATAAGATTAATTTCTAAAAAATCGTTTCATCATTCAATAAAATATCAAATATCAATATCAAATATAGTATTTCATTTTATAATTTAATTTCATTAGCTTATTTTTGTACTAAAAATAAATTTAAAAATAATAGATGCCGCATCAACGTCTGGCAATCTTTATCATAAACTTTCTTTACTGTTTATTTGAAAAAATAAATTACGTTTTCAAAGTTGTTCTAAATATTTCAAATTTTAACTCATTTGAATATTTATATTGAATTGATCAAGAATGATCCTTTTTTAAAAGAAAACATACTTAGAAAGCTACATTATATATTCATTTAACTGTTTGACAGAAATGACTGATTTACATTTTTATAATTTATATTAAAAAATTTTAACGTTCTAAAAAAAGAAAAGGTAGAACAAAAAATTCAAGGAATAAACATTCAGGAATTTAAATAAATAAAAAATATTATGAATCTGTTCTGTAATTTAAACTTTCAATAAAAAAGAATATAAATATATGAATCATAGACAATTAAAATCGCTTAAATTATTCATCAAGACCAAGTTATATAGAATCCCGGACAGTATTTTATAATTATTACTTTCAATATATTGAGAGCAATTTTTTCATTGAATAGAAAGTGGATTAAAGTGACCCTACCGGAAAGAGTGAACGCCCCTATATATACAATTCACATTGAATACAACGTGTGTTTGTCTCTTCCCTCGAAGATAAATTGTTACACATGTAATTAGTATTAATAATATGATTGTATCTATTGTACTTTTTATTAAATTATCAATTCTGATAGTTAAAAATTATAATTAAATAATTAACAAAGAGATATGAAATATTTATTAACAAATTTAATGTAGCATTAGGAGCACTGTTCAATCATTTGCCAAAAATGAAATCGTAATTGTATACTAATAATAAAAAAGTAACATTTTTTACACATCATTAATTAAAAAAATATATATCTATATAAATTTGTAAAACCTAAACAATGGAACCTTCAAATCGTAATATTTTTTGTAACAGAATTATACTTTTTTAAATATTATTGTACCATTGACTTTCTTAAATCACAACCTTAGTACGCAGAAAAAATTTTGAGTTCGTTATTTTAAATAATTAATTTGGTGATTTCGAAAACTAATTCTGAATACAAAACAACTTATTATCAAGTTTTATTGCTATTTCTCTTTTTTAAATTCTCTTGTATTGAAAATACACATAAAATAGGTGCTGATAAATAACATTTTATAATGTTTAAGAAACATTTGAAATAAAAGCATATATTTATAAATATTGATGTAAATAGTTTCATTATTATTGTAAAATTTGATTCTTGTAATTCAGATAATAAATAATTAGTTTTAATTTTGTTTTAATTTTGTTTGACGGGCAAAGAAAAAACAATATAAAAGTTGGATGTAAAACATATTTAACAAATTTTCTAGACTAAGTATTTTAGTTTTTTCAAGATATACATAATGTATGAACCTAGGTATATGTCGAGAAGAAAATGTGTTCTGTAATTTAAAAATACAGTCTCGTAAGAGCATGTCGGTATTTCTTATTAATTAAATTTATGTGAGCCTAAAGGTATCACCCAAGTGGGTATACAATGAAACAATATTTTTACCATTTATTTACGGCTCTTGTTATTCCCTTCTCGTGTTTCGGCAGCTTGTATGGTTAAGAGATAATAAAAATCTCAATAAGAGAAAAAGTAGCTGATATTTAAAGAAGTTTATTTTTTCTTGATTGCGGGTTCTGCACGTTGAAGGTCTGGAATCTATAAATTCTTTTGTAAAATGTAGGCTCATAAACGCACAGCGTGCGATAATCGTCGAGCCGAAATTCGCTCCCACCGATATTCCATGCAAGCTTAGATAGGTGGATTTAAGCGGTTGAAAAAGAGAGGCGAGGCAGGGTAAAACGTCGGTCGTTCGGCACCTACTAACCGAGTGTGCAGAAAACTAGTGACCAATGGCTTCGGTGCTCGCGGCATTCGGCCTTACAAAAGCAAACAAGTAAAAAGCCGGGGACGCACAACGGGATCTGTTACAGCCGGGGCCCGCACTAGTGTCACAGGATGCAGCAGCAGCAGCAGCATCACAGCCGGCGCAAGAAGAAGCGCGTCAACTACGGCTCCAAGACGGTCGAGCTTAACCGGGGTGGCAAGGGATTCGGCTTCACGATATCGGGACAGCAGCCCTGCATTCTCAGCTGCATCGTCCAGGGGAGTCCGGCTGAGCTCGCGGGCCTGCGCTCGGGGGACTACCTGGTAGCGGTGAACGGGCACCGGGTCGTGAAGGCGCCCCACGACGACGTCGTCAGACTCATCGGCAGAACCAATGGCCTACTGAGGCTGAAGATCGCCGAGAACTACTACAGCGACTCGAGCGACGAGGAAGAGACCGAGGCCAAGATACGCTCCAGACCGAGATACAGGTCAGTTTATCTTGATTCATTCTTGATTGAGGTGACTGCAGTCTCCACCTTCTACCGTGTAATGTTAGTTGCGCTGATTCATAGGAAATTGTCTCGCCCAACTAATGTACTTTCACTCGTTTATCTTTTATAATCGTGTACAGGAACTCTTTAATACTCATACATTTTGTTCCCATGATGCTAAGCTTTTCGGGATCGAGTTCATGCTCCAACCGCATAAGCTTGCAAATACTATTATTTAAAATTCAGATAGTGTTATAATATTATTATTGTTGCAACTTTTTTGATAGTCAATATGTCCAGAAAATAGTGAAAATATTTCGTTAGTTCCTGCATAAAGAAATTAATTGTTGAATTATGAATAACGACGTCTGTAATGATTGCAATATGTATTGAATCATCGGTAAAAACGTTGAAGAAATAACTTATACCGTAAGAGTTTATAGTTTTATAATTATGACATAAGAATTCTCTCCTATTATTGAAACTACAAAAGTTTAGTAATTTTACGATTTTATGAGAAATGCTAAGCAAACTTTTGATTTTTTTTTTGCATACCCACTTACCCATCAATAACATAAGCACATGCATACATTAAAGTATGCCTTCCTACGAAAATCCATTAATATGGATATGTATTATGTACATACGCACTATTAAACATGAATACCATATATAAATTTAAAAACTCACACAACCATATATTTGATGGCAACCTATAGGAATAAACCAACATTTTTACAAAATAAATACGCGCTTGTGTACATTTGTAGACATTTATAAAAATATATGCACTCAGCAAACGTAAATTTCGCATTAAGAAAAGAGGGAATCTGCAACATCACACCCGCGCATATAATCAATTCGTTTAAGCTGTAAATCGAAAAAAATATTGAAAAATTATTTCAAATGAATCTTTAGAAGTTGTTAATATTTTATGTTTTAAATAGCATTTGAATATTAAATATAAAACACATTCCTTTTAACATTTAAACATTTTTACAAACCTTACTTATATTATAATAAACAACCAAAGATTTTTGTGAAACAAAATAAAATTTTATTTCGATAAAAAATATCTGAAAAAATTTTTTACTATAAATTATATGGCGAAGCCCATTATTAAATAGGCAATAGGAATAAAAATTGTTTCTTTATTTGGAATTGGCGATTAGTAATATAAGGTCGAATCTGTGATTAAAAAACGTTACTGAAATAACACCTCTGAGTTTCCAGTTTATGTGCGAGTAATATGAACATGCGCGTGTATATGCACAATTTTTTTATTTCTTTTATAAAAATCACTTCCTTCAAATAGTAAAATGAAAATTACTTTTCTAAAGCATACGTTAAAAAAATACAAATATCTTCTTACTTTTAAGTTTTGAATATAAAAACTGTTTGTATTTTCAGTTATTATTTATTTCTATACAAAATATTTGTAAACATTCGCACATTGCTATGTTATTTTCAAACAGACACTGCAAACTCAATATTCTTAGTTTCTAAAACGGAAAACAGTTGAGGAATCATGATATGAAACACAAGCACGAAACGCCTTCAAATGAAGAGATCATTTATTTGTAAATTTGAAATATTCTTTATTCGATCTTACATATTGCAAAACATGAAAAAAACGTCTTTTCCATATATCTAGAATTCCTTAAAGGCAAATTCTTCAGTATTTATAGAATTTTACGTATCATAAATAATTTAATAAAAATTAAGAATTTTTTAATGAATTTATACAACACAATTTATATCCTACTAGCCGTGGAAGAGTTCTAATAATGATAAAATACAAAGCGAATACTCGTACACTTTTGGCGATAAGAATATCCTTTCAACGAGTCGCTATCTTACACAAGGATTTGAAATTAATTATGTATTTATCCTTTTAGTAGCTCTCACATAATCTCCCAGCCTGAAAGCATTGTTATCGGCTAATGTTGTCGGCTAGTTCGTGGCGGCGCATTAAAAATGATCCAATGATTCCTGGCATATTTGTCGCAGATCGAGGTCTAGCAACGCATCGGGTAGCTCGAGCCTCTCCACGTCGTTTTACCCGCAGTGCCGTGTGGCCAAGGTTGTCAGAGACCTCCAGAGCGGCGCGATGTTCGACGTCAGCGCTTCCCGGATGTCCGTCCTCTCCAACTCCCACAGGTGGAACATGTCGAGCCCGTTGCCACCACCACCCCCGCCCTCATCGAGGAAGCGCGACTCCGAGAAGATTGTTTACAGAGCGGTGGTCGGTTACCTCGGGACAATCGATATACCCAGCTGCTTGCAATCCGTATCGATGATGTCCCTAGTTAAGAAGTGCATTAAGAGAATCAAGGCTGAAAGACGGAATCCCACTACGGTTCGTAGATTTTCTTTACGTTTTGAAGCGGGCCCGTAAGAGTCGTGGGTGTCGTTAAATTTGACTTATTGACTGGTCGAACCAGTATCTATTTTAAATAATTTACTTTTTACGAGCGATGTAAGCGTCAGTAGACATTCTTTCATCCTCTACTCGCATGACATAAAAATATGTCATCCTTGTGGTAAACCAATCTACATGCATTATTATTTATCCTCATTTGTGATCCTATAATTTTATACTCCTAGTACGTCTTCTTATAAAACAACTGAGAAGTTGCGTTTTAAATCGATTAAAACAAGAGGTATAATATTATCTCGCATCGTTTTTTAAATTAATATTTTATATTACCATTCATGATTGCTTTAGATGTATATTAGGCATCTTCAAAGAATATATTATGCAGTCGGGCTGTGTATCATAAAGAAATATTATTCGAGACATAAAATAGTTTCTAAAATAGATTTCCATTAACGTGGGCGCTTATAAAGTTGCATCTTGACAAATTCTTTCATTAGCTTATCAATCCGAATATTGATTTGATTTTTTTTACAAAAAAAAAATAAATAAGTAAGTAAATTAAAAGAAAAAATCGAAAAAAGAGAAGTATAAAAGAAATTGTTATTTAAAATATGAGACAAATACTTGTATCATGATTATATACATGGTTTACTCGAGTATGCTATAAATTCCATTAATGTCTTAATTACGCTTGTAGTCTCTCAAAGTTCTTTTCGCAAGGTTTATCCAGATTTTATTCAAATTTTTTGTAGTAAATTGATGGTCACCGAGTATAATTCCTTTGTCTAATCTGTCATTAACTTTCACAAAGTTTAATGCAAGTCTGGGAATAAAAAGTGCCCACTAGGATATAAAAGTTTCACCAGGTAGTCGAAAAACAAGAAACTCATCCCGATTGTGGCCATGTACAAGTGTCCGATTGCGTGATTAAGATAAGGAAGGAAAATGAAAGTGCGGTCCCAAATTTTTGGCTGCAGGTATTACTAACGATCCACGTGGCGAACATAAAGCTGGCCAATACGGAAGGTCGAGTGATCGCTGAGTATCCCTCGCATCGTATCGTTTACTGCAACTCATTCTCGAACGAGGACAAGCTGCACTTCGGCATCCTCACCAAGTCGATAAGCGAGTGCGCGCACGAAGCGAACGAGAACCACGAGAGCGGGAGCAGCTCGAATTCCTGCCACGTCTTCAAAATCTACTCTAAGCTGTCGGACCACGTAATACACGCGAGTACCTGCGCGGCATTTGGCTTCGGTTGCACCAAGGCAAGCGAGCTCAACAACCCCTGCCAGGAGTTTCCCGCGAGCTGCGACGGCCTCGTCGGCGCAATACAGACGCTCTACATCGCGAACGCGACCGAACCCGAGGCGAACCTGTTCGACAGCAGGCGGGGGGCCGGACATCGAGACGCTCAGCCCTCGCCGCAACCGAGCAGCATCAGCACCTCGACCGCGCACTCGAGCAACAGCGATTCCGGAATCGGATTTAAAGACGACTGTCGCTGCCACTCCGATCGGAATCTCAACGCTGAATTCCCCCCACGTTATCACGACAGGGTAAGTATTTACACGCAGGGGCTCGCCCCATTATCGCTAAAACTGCGGGCGTTTGCTTTGATTTCGATCTCCTGGGATTACGGCTAATGTCAGGAATGGTCACCTATGGTTAGTCTGGTATCACGTTACACGCGAATTTTGTATATGTCTCATATTTCATCTGATAATAGGAAAAGGCTAATTTTTCAAATTCGAAATGCTTGTCTTCAGATTTTTTTGATACCTGGATAGAGATCATATATTGCTACTAGAGGTAATAATGTTAAGCATAATAATTAGAAATTAAAAAAAAACGATATTAGATATAGCATATATATTGCTACTAGAATCTTAGGATTTTATTTTGTATACTTGCACATTAGTACCTTTAATACATATATAAATATATTAGTTCTACCTAAGTTATGAATTGCTTTACTATTTATTATTTCGAAGTGAATTTTTAAACGTTTTACTCAAATTTTTACAATCCGAAGTGGTTCCCTTCGGCTTATAGTACTAACTTGAAAATTTCTAGAGTGTAGTTTATGTTATTGAAATGCAGTTCCTTTATACCAATTAAAACTTGAAAAACATAAATTTATGACAGAACTCAGATTGTTATATACACAACAATTCGATTATTTTCAAACTTTTAAAAACTGTAAGAGAGTAAACTTAAATAATACATTATTTTCATTTAGTTGTAAAATAAACTTTTTTTTTAGAGTATTATCGTATCATCTCTTGGTAGAAATGGTAAAGAACAAGGAAAATCAAACCTTACTGTTCGGGCACTTTCAGATCCAAGATGGAGCGACTTTTCAAGGTAAGTCCTTAGTAACTATAAAAAATGGTAATATCTCATTGATTATTAATGCAGACGTAATTATATCGTTATTTTATCTGAGCTACCGATGTCGATGAATTAGTAATTAAAATTGTTCGAAATAAAAGAAAAATTGAAGATGAATAAGGTAATAATTGAAATTTGTCTTAAAAAGTGGTAAAAGCTTAAGTTACATAAGTCGAAAAAGTGAATGGTAACGATCAGTCATTAATGGTTATTCAGAGTATAAGATTCGCTCCGAAAAAGTCGAGGATCCACAAGGGGGAAGCGCTCGACCGATTCGGCAAAACGCATTTAATGTATATGTTTAAACGTGCTTGTGTTGGATAACGCCTGTGCTAGCGAGATGCAGGTTTTCCCGGGCTCGGATAGAGAGGATCGGGAGCAAGGGATGCATGTGACGGCCTTGGTGTGTTTGTAAACAGCAGCTACGGGACGAGGTGCGAGGGCGAGTCGGAGAACCTGGAGGAGGAGCGCGTCCTTGGCGCGTGGCAGCAGCTGCGCGGTCGGGGCGGCAGCGGCGAGGAGGGGAGCATCGTCAGCTGTCCCGCCGTGCCATCTGGCCGCTTCGCCCAGCGCCAATTGGGACGCTCGAGCCCCGCGAGCTGCGCGCGCTACTCGCCCCGCTACACCTCTACCCTGTCCGTGGGTACGCTGGCCGCTAGGCCCCGGACCGCGACGAGGGCCATCTCCAAGTCGGCCGGCAACTTTTTCGGCGTGCGCCACGAGTCCGAGCTGGTGCCCGAGCGACTGAGTCCCAAGGTAGGTCCTCGCGCCTGGCGGTCGGCTTCCGAACCACCGGCCGGCTCCCTTACCCCACCCCGGATTCCGCACTCCCACCCGGTCCTGAGTCCCCAGCACAGCTGCGCCCACCAGTATCCGGCGCGCTGGCACCCTTAGACCCCTCGCCAATCGGGACGTTGCGCCGAGGTTCGCGCGCGCGCGGCCCTTTTCACGGATTCCCCCGGATAAACATACATTGGCGGCGGTGGCGGCAGGACCGACGCCGCGACACCTCGATTCCGTTACTCGTGGGACGATGATTCGGCTAAAGCCTCGTCGCCGGCTTCGGTGAAGGATCGGAGCGCGGCTGTGAACTGCGAGTGTGCACCGCGGAAGTTAAAGGCGGACCGAGTCCGGCATCCTGGTGCATCGGGAATCCCGGTGCTGGGCGAGTCGACGCAGTGCTCGCAGTGAAGACTAGTCTCTGTTTAGGTTTACATCGGCGACGCGAAAGTGCAGGTCTACAGCATGGAGGAGTTAAAGAGGAGTCCAGGCTCGACGAACTCGCAGAGCGACCAGGACAGCGCGACCAACTCCCTGCCGCATAATCACACGGCCAAGGCCAACGAGAAACTGCCGAGGGCCTGGGGCAGTCTGCAGGAGATACGGAAGGTCCCAGGCTGCGAGCTCGAGAACTACACGGTGAGTTCTGCATCCGTGGTCTATATCCCCACGCCCAGGCTTGCGATCCGATCCCCTCCCTCGGCTCCGGCGGCGCATTGTGTTATTCGTGGGCCCCTCGTTTGCATGGGCGCACCCGAGGGGACCGCACGCATGCTCCGGACTATTGCAGGAGAATCAACGCACTCGCACGCCCCTCAGTCGTAGAATGGACGCGGATTTATTTATATGACGCCTCCATCTCGCCTCTGTTTCCTCATCTTGGACTTTCTGGTTTTCCACGCTTTATCAAAACATTCGCACCTTTATTCTTTTAACTTCAGGCTCTTAATGTGACGTAACCATCGTAAAGATACGAGCAAACCTGATCTCAGGGTCCTGCCTTACTCATTCTGTTTTCTACTATATTTGCATTTTTCTCTCCTTCTCCTACCCGCCAGCGAACTCTCTTCTACTGATAATATATTAAACCGTATATTTACTCAAATTTTTCCCTTTGTATATTAATAATATCTACTCTTTTTTAAAAAAAATACATACTTTAGTATAACCCATTTTCACTGATTAAATTAATTACCTTTTCTTACAGTTCAGTGTTTGTACGGCACTTATTATTAATGCTTTTTTTTAAAAGTAAATTATTTAATTATACTAAGTAATTTAAAAAATTATAAGATAAACCTTTCGTATTAGAAACATTTATAATCCATAATTGTTTTCCGTAAAAAACGTTTTTGACAAAAATCCTTGTTAAATAGAATATCTTACTCGCCTTTCTTTTTAGGAATAACAGTTTTTACTATATTAGTACCATTTAATTAAATATCAAAATTCAAAGAAAACAAACATTTTTAAAAAACAATTTTTAAAATGGAATATGGAATTTTTCCCGTGTATATAAATATTTTATTTAATATCACCATATAATATTTATATTTCATGTATATGGAGCTATGATTGTCTGGTAAATAATGTTTTATTCAAGAATAAAAAATATAAAAGAATGATGCTCGATATCGAAAATGATTGAAGAACTTTCTATTTTTTTTTACAAATTTTTTTTTAAGTTCTGCATTCAGTTTCCATTTAAATTGAAAAACTCTGAGATACTGTTTGATATCCAAGGAATTGTGTGATAATTAGCAACTATTTCGGTCAGGGCTACCTTAATTATGACATTTTCATTGTTCTCATCTAAAGAGTCTTAGCTATTTTAATCACTTTATCTAAGAATATTCACAAGAAAATTGTGTTATTTTTCTTAACCTTTGAATTAAGAAAATCGTTTTTTGTTCAGCTTACTAAATATAGTAGATAATCCAACATCATATAGAACGGTACTTTGCCTAGACTGTAGCTCTCATAACAAACATTTTTCCCAGTATAGTTTATAGATTCTGCAATCATATTTCTATTTTCGCCTTAAAATCGTTAAAGTTACAGTTATAAATCTTCCTATAGGTAGTTACCGGGAAGCTACAATCTAGAATCTTACATTTACAAAAGTCATTTTTCTATTTACTTTCTACTTGACTTCGAATTTCTGTAATTGGTTAATATGTTCAATATTATTTATTAACAATTTCAATCATACTTAAAATTACTCTTTGTATATAAAGGATCAATTTGCCGATCAATACTAATAAACGACATATTCAAAGTTGCATTGAGATTAGTTCATCCATAAATGATGTTTAAACAATTTCTAGTATTGGTATGCCACTATGGAAAATATGCTAATATTATTCTACAAAGCGTATGTTTCATTGATAATTATTGTAACATTATTTAATGCTTTTTTGTATAGCCAAACAATCGTACAAAGATAACTTTATTAAAATGCGTTTTATAAATACTGTGTGAATCGCGGCATTCAGATCATTGAAGTTCCCCCAATGAAATCTGCAAACGTCAATGCAAATAAATCAATCGCATAAAAAGGCATCTCGCTTAATATCAACCTACGCAAAAATGCCAGATTGGATGAAGCAATCAACGAAGTTTAAAATTGCAATTCGACTACTAATGCGCTTTAAGATTAATAATTTCTCTATTAAAATGCTAAGTATTGATATTAAAAATTAATAAAACAAATCATCCATTTCACTGAAATTTAGCAATAGAATATTTCAAGTTATAGGGTTTAATCGTATAATAGGCATTCAATTATGAACTACATTTGAAGTTAAGAAATACTTGTACTAAATATTTTACAATCTCAATTTTATAATAAAACCAATCATACTTTTCAAAAAGTATATGCTTTCAAATATAAAAGTATATTATATAAAGAAGCTAATTATAATAATTAAGATGTATATTGATTATAATTTTCAATTACACTTATATATTATGCATCAGGCGAACGGTAAAACGAAGAATACTTAAAATTCGTGTACTGAAAGTTAACTCGGTGCCTATGTAATACGATTAAGGAACTAGAATAGAAAGAAATACAAACAGCCAAAACAGTTGAAAGTTTGTATATAACGTACTCAAGTAAGTAAATTTATTCGCGAAAAGTGTACAAGTTTGTTTTTAGTGGAAACTGCTGAGAATATAAGTTACGCGTTAAGTGTATACATTGTTGTTAATTTAGTAAAACGAGTGAATTTGCATACGAATTCGTTGTGTTTGATTGTGAAAGCAAGCGCAAAAAGCCCAGGAACGGAAACTCAGAATTCAAGGTAACTAACGATTGCCGCAATAATAATTTTAAGCGTACTAGAGGAAGAATAAACATGAGTTACAATTTATCAACAATCAGACCGAAGAGAAGAAGAAGAAAAAAGTAGCAAAGCGTCAACGCGCGCATTTTGATCAATCAAAAAAGTCTATAAAGGCGATTAAAGAGAGGCGAACACGAATGGCCTCGCAAGTCCGTAGTTACTACGTTCGAGTCCTGGATTCCTCCATTGATCAGCGTAAAAATCTCATCAATAAAACAACAGCATCTCTACGTCAAGGGCCATCGGAGGTATCCCTCGTCAATTTGGCACGGCTCAGAGAGTAAGGGCCACACGAGCTCGGATGCTGCCTGCGTTTCTCGTTACTCCCGAACGCCGCCGACGTCATCGACGCTTCCTGCCGTACGCGGAATTCGATTTGCACGCGGCTGCGGATCGGTTGCATGCCTTGCGGCATCTGGGCGGGGGCGTGAGGCGGAGGCGGCGTTCAATGCAGATCACTCCTAAAAGTACCCGGATTCGGCCGTGGAGACTCTACCCGGGAAAACTCGAATATATCCGATTACGCGCTCGTCTACGGAAAGAAATGAGCCCCTGGCCACGGCGACGTGGGCGCTCGTATTTCACGGAGGATATTCGGTTCGCTCGGTGCTTCGCTTTATTTACCGAACACTTTCGTCTTAAGTGCACATCCCCTTCGACTCCACAGTAGAAACTCGGATCCGACACTTTGGACTCACTCCTTCGACCTCACCCGTGCCCTTTTGTTCTCGTTTATTGAACTGCCCCGTTATTGGCCCGATTATACTCGCACTAGAATTTTCGACGAGCCAAGAAGAGAAAATCCTTGTATAATGCTCGGCTCGATGAACTCTCGGAAGAAATTCACTCCGTTAATTCTAGGGCGATATAGTTTATCGCCGCTGGCTATTTATGAATAACGCATATAGAGCTAAAGTTACTTGACGTTAAGTTCAGCGCGGACGGATTCATCGAAATTTAAGTCTGGCGCGATTCGCGGAATCAAGAAAAGGCAGTAATCTTTGCATCTTCAAAAGCCTGCGCTTTTTGCCTTACACTAGTCATTTACCGAGATGTACTTTTCTTATTGGGATTATAATTTTAGACAAAAGGCAAATGGGCTCTCCATGCATATACGTCTTGGCGTACAAAACACAATAATTCTATGATTCGGTACCGATAAAAAAAAATCAATTGAAATCTAAAAAAATGTACCAATAAATAACAAAAAATATTACAAAATGGATCGATATAATTTGATTGAATTAAAATGCGGCGGCTATTTATTCTTTGTGTTTATTACTGACAATGTCGACATTCTTCGTTTAATTGTAGTTTACAGTGAACTTCCTCGCAAATGAAACGCACGCGATTAAAATCAGCTCACGTTATTTATTGGACAGGATAAAGTGCTCTTAAACTTATGGGTATAATTTACCCGACTACTGTTTAGAAAAGACCATTAAAAAACTTTTCCGAATGCAACTGTCTTACGCAGCGCGCGTAAGAAGAAGGAACTCGTAAAGTGAATAATGAACAAAATTGATCTGTAAAAATAGTCTCAGTACGCGGCCAACACGAGGGTCGGCTTAATGTAACAGGTACTCGAGGGTAGCGACGCGCACAATAAATTTCGAGGCATGCGACTAATTGATCGAGAACCGAAAAGGTAACGTTCCCAGGGAGAGAGAGAGAGAGAGAGAGAAGGAAAAGCGTCCGGCTTGTCAGCATCAAAGGAAGTTGCCCGTAAAGCCTTGAGTGACGACTAGGGCCCGTCGCCCTCTCGAATAAAACGCTTCACGACGTTGCCCTCACTCGTCTGCAGCCCGGTGCGGACGTTCACGGGGAAGGGCGGCGGTGTTGTAGGAGGAGGAGGAGGAGGCAGACAACGAGAGCGGGAATAGGAGGATGAGGCGAAGGAGGGACCGGCAGGGAGGGGACAGCGCGCGCCTTCATCGGGGGGAGATTGGCCATCAAAGTGGTTAACCTTTCAGTACTAGCGCAGCTTCGCCGCTGTCTATGCCCGTCGTTTTTTCTCGCCCGAGCACCGCTCGAGACCGCGGCTACGCGTACGTCGGTCCAGCAGCCGATGCGGG
Organism: Kradibia gibbosae; assembly: GCA_018907135.1. Taxonomy (NCBI): domain Eukaryota; kingdom Metazoa; phylum Arthropoda; class Insecta; order Hymenoptera; family Agaonidae; genus Kradibia; species Kradibia gibbosae. Next base: position 6,876,352 of record JACCHX010000004.1, read on the forward strand.
CCAAATGTCCAGCACCCTGACCGGGACCAAGGATCGCATCTTGGGGCCGGTGTGGCCTGACTCCCGGGGATCGCGGTGCGTCTGCCTTCCGGGGCCGTAGGGAGTTCGGGTCGCGCCTGGAAGGAAGACGATTAAATGGGCGTACCACGAAGAAAGAGGAGGAAAAAGGCGCGGATCGCGCCGGGCAAGCATGCGTCGGACCACGGTAAGGACGTCGGGCGCCCTGTCACTAGCAACTTCGAGGAACCCGATGACGGCGAAGCGCTCTCGCGAGAATGATTACGACATTCCTGAGCTCTCCTTCTCTCGTCGTCCCCTCGCTCCCCCCCCCCCGGTCCATGGACGCCGCCCATACTACCGCGACTTACCGAGCACTACGCGACGATTCGGGCCCTCGAACCCGACCTGTTTACTATTTGCTCCGCGGCTAATTGCGAGCAATCAACCGGTTCCTCCATCTTGTGACGTAATAGACCTTCTTTCGATATCACTGCCAACACTAAACTGTCATTATTCGGCTGTTAAAATTCGGTGCCACTGGTCTCTGCACGGCCCGAAATCCTCTGCATTTCAACCGCACTTTGTACAATTTTACTAGTACAACTGCATCGACCCTTCACTTGTGATGCCATTATTAAAATGACCTTGGACCAGAATTGTAGTTTTAGTTAAACGACTAATATAATACTTTCACATGACAAAGATAGACCTGCTTAATAACTAAGCGCTGGGCTTCGTGAGCTTATTTGTCGGCCTATTTGCCTAATTGATAATAGGCACAGATAAGATTCTCAAATAAGCTAATCTACTTTGTGGCATACTTTTTTACGCGTAACTGAATGATGCGTCGTCAATAATCATTCTTTGAGGGATCGGCCTTTGCCCAAGCCACATCATTCTCATCCGTATATAATAAAGCCTTTAATTTGTATCTTGATCACGTTGACACGAATAAATGAAATATTATAAGTGATATGCGCTGGAGGATATTTATTCGAACAATTACTTATTAAAGCTGCTGCTAGTCAGGCTTACTTCGTTGTATCGTTGTTATTGTTAAGTTTTCTCGCTGTTGCTGTTGCTGTTGCAATTTTGAAGGAAGCGGCAACTCGCGCGCCCGCAAAAAATTGTGCTACTTCCTAAAGTATTCCGCGGCGGAAAATAAAATGTTATGTTTAATATTTCGCAAGCAGAATACATGTCATTTTTCATGCATGAGAAGAGGTAAATTTCGATACGGCAATTACGCCGATGTCTGGCCGTTCCGAGAACGTGATTTGAATGAATATCCTCCGTCGTGTGTATGCGCGCTCCGTTAGGCAGTGCTGTACGGCCTGGGAACTCCTTCCTCTTTCGCACCGCCTTTAGAAAGCGCTTTGTTTCTCCTGCGCCACGATTTGACTCATTCCCTCGCTGTTTTTCTTACGTGCCGATGTATTCAGCATTGTTTAAATTTTATTAAACCGATCGCTTCTATTCAGGTATCGAGAATAATATTATCACGCAGTTCAGTAACACAGTGGTTGGAAATTCTATTCATTGCTTCGAATGGAGACCAAGGCATAATACCATCATTATCTCCTATCGGCTTAAAAAAAAATAAATAATGAATGGAAAAAAAATTTTTGTACATCCTTTGAAGCAGCTTAAAGCATTAAAGTTATCTTAGGAGTAACGTCATCGTCTAGAATATCTTTAAGCCTACGCGGAGGACGCACTTGTCATTTTGTATTCATTGAACAATCGTGTGTTCTCCTCGTATAGTAATGCTCAATTCATTACAGGTTTCATAAAAGTAAACAACATTATAATATAATTTACATATGCATGCAACTCCCCCAACGTCAGCCAATTTATGCATATTATTCGTGTATCTAATTTTTTTTAATGAATTTCTCCATACAATAGAAAATTTAACCTAAATGTGCATGAATATTAATTATTTTTCAGCATGGGAGTACCGAGTCGTGCGATAAAACAACAGGTTGCGGAGTCCACACGTGGTCGCAAAGTTTCGAAAAACTTCTAGAAGATCCAAAGGGTTTACAAACATTTGCTGTGAGTCTGCAAGTTTTGATTCTTATGTTTTGTCTACTATAAAAAAGTGCTGATGTTCTATATTCAAAGAAGCACCATAAAATAAGCCTTTCATTTATCAATCATAAATTAATCCTTCGTTTAATCTGCATTAATCGACTTGAATCAAAACGTTTCGTTGAAAAATTTGATTGTTCAAACTTAAAATTCATTTTAACTTCTCCCATTGCTATTCGATTTTCTCTCATTTAATTTGCGTAATGAAACATTTTCAGAAATACCTCCGAAAAGAAATTAGCCATGAAAATATTTACTTCTGGGCAGCATGCGAGCGTTACTCGGATACTGAAGACTTAGCTGCTCGAAAGCGTCTAGCAGCACAAATTTATCAACGGCATTTGTCGAATAATGCTTCAGAGCCAGTAAATGTCGACAGTCATGCATCTGGTCAAATTACATCGGAATTACTCAACACTGCTCCAACCGATCTCTTCGCTCAGGTATATCAATCTATTTCAATCATTGAAAAAGAAACGTTTATTCAAGATTATTTTTGTGCTTCGTACTCGATGTTAATTCGTTCTAAAAATTTCAGGCTCAGAAGCAAGTATTTAATTTAATGAAGTTCGATAGTTATCCTCGCTTCCTTCGGTCGGACATTTATAGAAAATGCTTGGAAACAGGCTGCGATAATGATGATGCATCGCCCGAAGATGGAGATCTGTTTTTAACAAGCTCACCCAGTATGAAGCTTAAGAAAAGCCATTCTGATGCTGAAGATCGCTGTAGGAAGTCTATTCTGCCTTGGAACAGAAAGAACAGGTCAGTTAATCTAAAAAATGTCTGCTTTGATTATAACTGGGCAATATAACTGTATACTGAGAAATAATTTTAACTTCGATAAATTTAAAATATGTATTTTATATCCAATCAAAAAATATCTTATTTTCAATATAATTGCTGACCAAAAATTTTAATTAATTTTAATCGAAAACAAATCTAATGTCTCAGGGCTTGCTTTACTTATTTATTTATTTTTTTTTTTTTAAGAAGAAGAAGAAGAAATCTAAAATTTAAATAAGTTGCAGATCGAAATCTAAGGATCGTGGTGAATCTGAGTATAATAAAACACCGAACAGAGGAGAAAAAATTTATAAAAGCTTTTCGACGATTCAGCGCGATAATGAAGGAAATAACGAAGATGACAATGTATCAATTTCTAGCAGTCGTTCATCGCTTGCATCATGGGACTTAGCGTTAAGGCAGTCTTTTACAAAACATGTAAGCATAATTTTAGATTTGTAAGTAGAATTTTGTGTTTTTGACTAATATAACCCTTTGTGTGAAAGTTTTTGTACTCGCTGTAACATGTTAGATTGTAAACTATCGATAACTGCTTGTTTTTTACTTGTTTTGCCTGCATTTGGTTATTCCTTCTGTGTTGTAATATTCTTTAAAAAATCATTTAGTTTTTTTTATCGAATTTGAGCTTTTGGTGTCAACTAATACGTGTTTATTAAATGCAAATTCAGAAAAAAATTTGAACCCTGTCGAAAAGATTTGTAATTTTTATTTTACGATTCTTTTCGCATAAGCGATGTAAAAATTTGATCGTAAAAGAAAAATTGTGGAATTGATTAAAAAGTTATTAATTTTTCAGAATTTGATGTAATAAAGCAATCGCATGTAAATTTAAATTCAGTTCAAATATAAACATTACTGTAGATTAATTTCGATCTATTGACAAAATTTAAGACTACAGTATGGAATCCTACTAAAAACAAAAAAAAATTAAGAAATTTTCTTCCAACCGATCAATGTTCTTCGAGTATCAAAATTCATGCTTTCGCCTGCTTTTACAATAATAAAAAATATAATAGAAGCTCGAAATCGATAATTTTAACTTGTAGTCGGCCTCGTCCTGCGAAGGACAGTCGAACGAGAAGCGAGAAACTCCCGTGTCTAAATGTGCTGGCCTTTGTCGAGTTATCCTGCCGGACGGCTCGACGACGGTCATACCAACCAATCATTCGGATAGCGTCCATGACGTCGTTACGCGCCTCCTCGACAAACGCGCTCTACGATACTCGAATTACGACGTTCTTATACTTGCAACAGACGAGGTTTGTTCTTGTTTTAACGTAATTTAACTCAACCACTCTTCTACCACTGTTCCACCACTGTTTTATTCATTTGTATCCAGTAAAATAATGGTTGTAAAGAAAATTTAGACGGTGTGCATGTTGCTATTGTTATTTTATACTTTTGGAGTCAGTAGATAAATTTACAATGAAATAATTATTGATAAAACATGAATGATAGTTTTTTAAAAAAACTGCTCCAGTCGTAGTCAATAATATTCCATTTTATATAAATAATATCATTTTATGTTCGTATATATATTATAGAACATTTACTTTTTACGACTTTTTACGACTTTTTACTTCTTTATTTGATACGTTTTTTCGTAGATTTGTTATAGAAAATTAGCATGGAACATAAAAAGTCTTTGAATAAAATACTTTTTTAGCTTTGACGTTTAATTGGTGTTAGTTACATTATTTAGAATACATAATAAGTTTAATCTATTTGTGTTTATAATATTTGCTTTTCAAAATATCTCCAGATCATTAATCTCAAGTATCCAAGTTCAGTATTAGCCAGTCAAGAAGTGGAAGTTGTGCCAACAAAAGTAATTAAGGTAGATTTACCTTCTCGACGTGTGATAAGTGTTGTTGCTCATAAAGGAAGAACATTAAAAGAGGTATTGAAGCCACTTTTACATAAATATGGTTTCAAACTTGATCTTGTTACGATCTGGGCAGATGGACACCCAGTGTCTGTTGACATTCCGGCTATCAATTCCCCTGCAAGGCTTGCTCTTACTTCAAATAATAAAGGTAAGCAAAAGAAACGTTAAAGGTCTTAATTTTATGTAAATTTTCTATTAAGAATCTTTTTGATAATTTAGTTAATGTCAGTAAAAAATATTAGTTGATACGTAAAACAAAATTAACATTGTAACGTCTATTTAACTTTCATTTAGAAATAATCGATGATGCGGCTTTATTTAAAACACCGGATGTACCAAGAGGCCAACCAACGCTTGATGAAATAACAAATAAAGTATTTGAAGAGCTGCGTGTTGGAAAAAGCAATACTAAAAACGAAAGAGATGAAGGTTCAAGCAGGGTATAGCAATATACTAATAAATTTTAAATTACATCAGTATTAATATTTTTGAAAATATATTATTTTGAATAACTAATTTATTTTTTTAGTCAGACGATCAGAAATCTGAAAGTTCTTCCAATCTTTCGAGTAAATTTTTTTCAAAAGATTCAACACTTCACTTTAAAAGAAAGGTAAATTATATTTTCTACTGTGTAATTCATAATAATAACTTTATAGTCAAATTAAACGTTAAGAACTAATTATTTTTCAGTCAAAATCAAAAAGTAGTAACCTGAGCGAAAAAAGTAGTTCAGATTGTGGAATCGATGAAAGTAATAGGCCACATCCACCTTTAATAGCTAAATGGAGAAATGGCGTAAAGCTACAATTGCCAAGTCGATTTGATGGAGATGGTAAAAGTACTGATCATTATATTTATTTATATTTTTAAAGTTAAAAACGGAATATATTGTTTTCTAACTATGCATTTTAGATTTATATGAAGGATTAAAACGTGCGCAACGATTACGATTAGATGATCAAAGGGGAGTGGAAATTAATTTTGAACTTCCGGAATTTTTAAAAGTACGTACCTGTTTTTTAATAAGCTATAAGTATGAAATTGAATATATCTTTAAAATGTTTTTTAAAATAATTGGATTTGTGAAATATATATAAAATTAATTTTAGAATAAAGAAAATGGGAAGGTCCTCGATGAAAAGAAACGTCGAAAATCTCGTGTAAATTCCGTAAACAATGAATATAGCAAGTTTTATGATTCCGAAGAAGGAAAGCCCATGTTAGAAACCTGCCTTGATAGTTCAGGTAGCCTGGACGACACTTTAGTTGATAACGACAAAACGATTGTAGGAAACGGTAGCCATCAATTCGATTCATCAAAACTATTCAATCAAGATGTTACGAATATCTCACCTACAAAACTGTGTAAGCCTCCGCCACTTCCACCTAAACCAAAGAGTTTATCGAATTCTTTGCGAAGTAACGTTTTACCTTTGAGACCATTTCAGCGAGTTGTCCATTGTGACAAGAAAACAATATGACAAATTTAAAGAATTCTTAGGCTATTGAGGATAATTTACATAGCTTTAATAAAGAGTATTGACGAAACTTAAAATTATATACATAGATGTATAATTAGAATATTACCATTAGTTCATTTTAATAACATAAATTACACAAGGCAATGATCTACAGCGAAAATGCTTAGCTCATTTTAAATAAATGCCTTGCACCTATGAAACCGAAAATCGAGAATTTCATGACATTAAAAAGTTGAGAAAAAAGTTGTTATCTGTATTTATATTTTTAATTCTATTTAAAACTCGAAAATGAATATAAAATTATTATAAAACTATGAGTATTATTAATTTTTATAATATAATGAAAAAAATTATATAGACTTCGTTTCAATTGTGCCTTTATCCATTGCATTAATTACATAAGATGTTTTTATTTATAATAATTATACAAGCGCTAATTTTTTAATTTCACGGAATATGGCATCAGTTGAAAAACTATTCATTTGATGTTTCCAAGCAATACTTTGTAAGATACTTTTCATGATATATAAGAATTATTCAGATATAAAAGCTAATAAATAGAAAAATTGGAACGAATACATATACATACATACTTATGTCTATTTTATTATAATTGTATACTTGTTGTGCCTTTAATGTTAACCAATCAACTCTATGTACATGTACATACATTCGCACAAATGTTATCAATTTATTATATTAAAATGTGATATACTCTATATGATTATATGTTTTAAATTGACACAGTTGATAATTCAAACATTATATTGTTTTGATATAATCCAAAATAAAAAAGAATAATATCCAAATGTTAACAAATTATGAAATTGAAAATTTTTAAACACCTATGTTTATAAACTAACGTTTTATATCACTCGCTGTAATTCAATTATTTAAAACTATAATTTCTACCTAACTGATTTACAAAAACTAAGGAGAAGCAATATATGCATATACTTACAATTGGTATTAAAACTTTGCATAAATTTAATTTCTCAGAAGTGCTTACAATTGATATTAATATATTTAGGAATTATATTTATTATTTGGACTATTGAATCATTAAAAGTAATTGCTTCGTAACTGCAGAAAAATTTGAATTATAATGAATTATGAATCGACATTTTTTAAAAAATTTAAGTAACATTTATTATCAATGATAGCAGTTATATTTAATTCATAAATTTTATGTATAAAATGTATAATGTTTCATTACAAACGAAAATATTTAACTACTAACAGTGTTCCTAATAAAAGAATGCGAAAAATACAAAAAGCTTAATTTCATGAAAAACAAGGTGTAGTGCAATAGCAAGAAGCAGCCAATTTTTATAACGTGTGGATACAGTCGTTATGTGATAAATATATATATATATATATTTATTGTGCTACCACCCGTAGTCGCTGTCATCGGGAAAAACGAGGGTGAAATTAGCGCATGCGTCCTCAAAACAGTTTAGCAGAAGAGGACCAAATTGATATAAGGCGGGAACAGAGGGTTGCGCAATCATCTGTCGACTAATCCGGATAATTTGTACAATCACGACATTCACGACACCTATCCTTGATTTGTCATGCCTGCGTTTCGGCTTTGTTTCTTAATGAACTTTAACGTTTTCGCGATTATTTTAAATGTATTCAGTTGGTCGCTTAACTTCGAATGAATCGCGTTAGTGAGGGAAGGGCCGTCACCTTCGTGCCGCAAGAATATTCGTCTGATTTTATATCGCTTTTCGCGATTTATTAAGAGGACGGTGTCGTTAATCATAAGCCATGGAATTTTTATGACCTTAGCACAAGCCTAATTTCATTATTTTATGGAACATAACCTATTCGATCGATATTCGTGACTGGAACAAGTGATCCCGCCAAAAGTTTTCTTCGTTATTTAACGGTTATTGTCTTTAGAAGAGTGTGAGTATTTGTAAAAAAAATTTATTATGTCTCCAATTGACGTTGTTGTGGGTCATGCCCTTTTAAAATATTTACGATACGTCAGCTGTAAATAAAACCTCTTCTATTATTACCTACATACTTTACTAGGCACACATCCCTTTTAAATGCTCATATGCTGGAAATTTAAAGACCCGAGGACGGTCAATCTGTCTAAGTTTTATTAAAAAAAAAAACATATAATTGTATTTAATTCAAAGCTTTCTTTATATACGACTAGTTTATTTGGAAATGAATTTTGTAAATATAATAAACAATGTTTTAACATTCCATATTGTTATTCGATGAAAAAACATAATGATATGATTTTTAATACTTTATAAATGTTTTTAAAATAATATATAAAAGTTTTTCTTAATTTATATTAATTTTATTTATATAATTTCCTTAATTTGTATTATTTATATTTTAATTTATATAGGAATAGCTCTAATGATTATATTTACCTTTTCTGCATATTAACACGTATTTAATGTTGATTTGTCTACACGATCCCTTTACTCAAGCCGTACCTGAAACAAAATAAAAAATAAGTTTATGTAGAGCCTGTACGTTGATAACCCTTCATAAATCTGTGAAGGTAATGTTGCAGCTATAGTGAGTAGCTATAGAGATTGTATGTAATGATTCAGTAGGGACATTAAGTATATATTTTATTTACGAAAGAAAAATTGTGTATTTAAAAATTAAAAATAATTACTCTATTTACATTTTCAACAGAAAAGGTTTCTAATATTTTTACAAACATTACCCGTTATTTTTTGACTCGTCAATGTGACACCAGATTTATTGATATTATCATTGGAATAAATAGAAAAGAAAACAAATTCTGGTAATGTAATTATTAAACGTGACTTTATTTTTCGTGATACATAGATTATTATTTACTAATATTACTCAATAAACGTGAATGAACAAATAGGTTTTGTAAATAATGTTATTGTTGATGATTTTCAAAACTTGTTGCTTAGCAATGATCAAAGTTGTAAAGTTTCAAAGCAATACAGTGAAGATATTTCGAAAATCGATTATCGATCTAAAACTATCGAAAATTTATACATAAGACTGAATACTCGGTATATTGCGTTAAGGCACAAATAGATGAACTGTACGACGGTTACTTTTCACAGTCATAAACTATATCGACATTCTGTAACATTTAAAAAATTGGAGACATGAAATTCTGGCTTATCCATAAACTGATTCTATTCTCCATCTTTCAGGGTCAGCTATTTTTTTTTCTCATACTTTACTTAATGTTACAAAAAAGTGAAAAGTTACTCATAAAAGATAAATAGTCTGAAAGCCATCGATTTTCTCTCGTTCATTTATTGTTTTCTCATATCATTGTATGATTTTCAAAACACAGATGAGGGAAGTCACAAGGAGTTATTGACCTGAATTTTAATGTATGTTTAATAAAAACTCGATGACTATGTTAAATAAACTTTAGGTTCCCTTTTGATTTTCAAACAATGTTTATAATAATGTGATTTCGTAATCATTTCGTAATGAAAATCATTATAAACTTCATAAAATAATAATGTATGACTTAATAAAGTTTGATTTTTCATGAAATTGCTATAAATGTCAATAATTAAAAATCACATTTTACAAATGCAAAATCCGCGACCGTTATTCACGCAATACAATGACATGTGCCATCGTGACATTTTCAAAGCAATTCGAGCATCATCGGTTATCTCGGCGAGTACCAGTAAATTAATGGATGTTTGCGTAGTTGTAGGAGAAGAGCGAGAACGCAAAAGAAAGAGAGAAAATGAGAGAGGTCGTATGTGTAGTTTGGCAGTTGCGACATCCCCACCACGATTCCATTCATACTTTAATATCTAAGGAATTCTCAGCAATCTTTATGGGTCCAATAAGAGACGCATGCGCTTAAGTCTAGTGCAGCGACAAAATTTCGCTTCGCTCAACGAATGAATCATTATTAAGAGAGTGTTGAAATCATTGTATACGAGTTGCTTAGAAATCTTAGATCTGAGCCAAAAAGGCCTACGCATTCGTATCGCCATTCAACGTGATAGACAAGAGCCCCTCGACTCGAATCGAGAAAACGCCAGTTGCCGGTAAATAAGCATTGCTCGCGAGCTCTGAGAGCCGCTTTTGTTCTGAATGAAGCAGAGATAGGAAGACTGCGAGGCTTTATACAGGGCCAACTTGGGCTGCTCTCTCTCTCTCTCTCTCTCTCCCATTTCCCCCGCATTTCTCAATCGCGCTAGTCGAGCACTCAATGGTGTCCCTCCTCCCAAAGGACGGTTGGCGCTCGCTCGGGTGTTTATCTCAAATATTGACCCGGCAACGCGATCAGCCTCCCGTGGTAGCGCACATGTGACCAGCCGACGACTCGAGCGAACCGCCTGACGACCAGAGGCGGTTTGACACTTGTTCTCCTCGCCTCGTCCCGGCGTCCTCCACCCCACCCCACCCCACCCCAACCCAACCCGACCCACCCCCCGCCGCCGCCGCCTTCGCCCGTATCCATCCTTTTCGCACGGTCACTCGGCCCAACAACTGACTAATGTTATTTGACGAGCGGCTCGGATGCCCTTTCGCCTACTCGCTGCCGGCTTTTTAAAAGCCACTCGGCAATGCTGCTCAATGAAGCGCCAACCGCTCGCCAAATATCTCATATTCCCGGCGTCGAACATATCGATATTGGAAAGGGGAGTCGCCCGGCCATAACCTTGTCGAAAAGTGCGGTTTCTCTAATCGATAATTATTCTCGGGGCTACGCTGGTCCATTCGTTCCCCTTTCGGGGGCTGTGCGAGCGAGCGAACCGAGATTACCGGGACGTTACAGCCCGCATTTGTACGTATACCACGCGATCCACCGTCAAAAACATTCTCACCGGTTTCTTTCGCCGGCGTACTTCAGTGCTATTAAATGCCCTGCTTGTGTAACCTATGCGATATCATAATCTTTTTTATTGCAGGTAATTCATGGGGGCTTGATGATACAAAGTTTAACTATTTGTACGCATTAGGGTGTTTTGTACACGAAGTTTTTCGTGATCTTTCCAAGTCAATACGCACCAAGGTTGTAAACGCAAAGGGAGCCGATATGAACGATCGAGTGTAGATTCAAGTGAACATTGAAGCAGTCGCATCTTAAGGAACAATCACAAGTCTGCGTGCTAATCAGTTAGCGTATTGACGAACTCGTAATATCGATCATAGGCGCACAATCTCACATTGCATCAGCGATGCCGCGAAGGCTGAACTTTAGCATCGGTACATTGAAGCTATCGAAAATCACGGAGACAGACAGCGAAGAGCCACCGTTAGGTCACAACGACTCGAACTGCCCGATGACGCCCGTGACCAGCATCGTCCAGGAGCTCAGCCGATCTAGCTTATCAGGAGATATGACACCGGTCAGGACCAGCCGCATTATGGGTGAGTTCTTTATCCGATTTACTCGTAGCCGATACACTTATTAGAGCGCTATTGGAACGTTCCGTAACGCTTTTTGGAAGCCCAAATGCTCCCCTTACTCGATAAATCGATTAGTCTTAGGCTACTGTATTCTTGTGTCGATCCATATGAAAGCACTTTTAGTATTAAAGTACTATCAATGTTTTTTTATACAATATTAACGCTTGAAAAATGCAGAATTATATGTTAATGATTTAACAGACGGATTCTATTCAAGTTAGCTTCAAGATGCAATTATCTATATTTTTATTGAAAATATTAACCAAACTTTTTTAGTATATTACTGTTAATTAACTGGAAGGGGTTAAATCGTGAATTTTTAGGTAAAAGATTTTATGTAATATTCTAAAAAATTAAAGAATTGTCTGAAACAAAAATATCCATATAAGTACAGATTTCTTGAATAAACACAGGCTTTCAACTCAGAAGTGCACAAATAATTGAGCAGATGATGACATTACTTTTCCTTATTAAAGTACTATACATAATACCGTTTGTATGCTCGTTTCTTTAACAAATTTAATCCTAAAAAAGGTTTGCGAAAACATTCGCGCCAATAAATTTAATATTAATAAAATAATCCAATTTTTGAAATATTATAATTATTTCACTACGTATGTTTATAGTACATAATTATTTTTATATTTTTAAAATGTTCAAAAGCTATTTCTGTTTTTAAAACTATTATTTAAATACCGATTTATAGTTATAATATTAATAAATCAATCCTGTAAATTTTATTTATTGATTGATTTAATTTAATTTTATGCAATATATCCTAAATTTAAATATATATTATTATACAAATGTATTATATATTTCAACAAAAATATAACATGAATTGCATTTCAAGATATAAATTTAAAAATACTTTTTTCTTGCAATTTTTGTCTTTCCATGATAATTACTGGCAATAAAAATATTTCATAACAATAATGTTAAAATGACATTTATAAAAATATGTATCGATGTTCGATTTATTCAGTTCAAAATATAAGAAAATTTTTTATTACCACATATACACACACATATATTTTTTACTATCTTTTCTTTTTTGAATTAATTTCAATATTATCTAATCGCATGTGCTTTTCTACATAACGGTTATTCGTGACCGTTGTTCTGTAACCTGAGACTATTCTCTTATTTTGCACGATTTTTCTTATTCAATAATTATAAAGAGTATTAATTCTGAAACAAATTAGATTAAAAAATCTGTTGTTAAAATTACACATTCAAAAACGTAAATGAAATTAATAACGTCAGGCAAGTTTTTAATTAAATATTATTATTGCGTAAATTAATAATTATTTGTTGAAGTAATAAGTGCGAGAATGTTATCTATTAGTACAATACGTTGTTTATAATTTCTGTTAATTAAATTACAATAACGTAAATATGAGAATGATGTAATTAAATCCGCTTGATATTCGATAAAACGCAATAAAATGTTATTAATTGCATTATAAGATTATGCATAGAAAGGCTCACTATTTCTTTTTTCTGCATTACGTTTATTTAGAAGTATAAAATTAATGATTTTGTATAAGCTTGTATGTAGCGTACGATTACGCCCATTTTTCTTTACAGCAGGTGTTCAACAATAGTCCACAACAAGGACACAAAAACTTTTTGATTTACCATTTTCAAAAATACAAATAAAGATTAAGACTGCAATTTATCATACAAATCACTTGGTTACATACATCACATGGTTACCCAAAAATTCTATTGAAACGTCTTTTAGTTAATTATCAAATGTAGGAATAAATTTATTTATTAAATCGGTTACAATCACTTATTTTTTATCTTTTCTCAATAATAAAATAATGATTTAGATTAATAGTTAAAGATACATTTTTACATAATAAAATTATTGTAATTTCAGAGTTAATGTAGTACATTTGATCTTCGCTTTAAAGATTTTAATTGGTGATAAATTGTCTTCAATAATACGAATTTAGATATAAATTTATGTAGCATAGACAGCTTAATGTTTTTATTAATGTGTTATTTATTTTGTATATTTACTTACCTCGTCTAAAAACACGCTAATCACAAGTATGATGTTCTTTCTATATAGTAAATTTTACAAAAAAGAACATATATGTATGTATATACATATATTTGTATGTACGAATGTACATGTGATAATGAAAAAAGAGTTATAAAAAAGAAAATCTTTTGAGTAAATTATATGATCCCAAGGTAATAACAGTAGATTACCTAAATCCACTAAAATGTGTCTTCAAAATATTTTTTCAGTATTATTGCCCGTTGAATAATAGAACACTAAAAAGTGATTTGACACTTGATCTTGAGTATATAAAAAATAAAAAGAAATAAAAATGAAACCAGTTATAGAAATTTGAACAAGTACTTAGAAAAAGGGGAAAAGTGCAAATACGAAAAATAGCCAGATTGATATTTTGAATTACGAATCGCGTCCCGTAACGTAATTGGTGTCGACGGCTGAAAGGGATTTCCTCGTCCTTGATGGGGGTCGTGACGTGGGTTTCGTTTGGGTTGTCTCCCTCTTCCCTCCTTTTCTCCCTCATTCACTCTCTTTCTCCTACTCTCTCACTCTCAGTCTCATTCTTTTTTTTTGTAGATGTGCATATATATATATATATATATATAAGTATGTATACATTTCGTCGCAAACCTCCCTTCGAAAAGGATTTAAAATGTGCGGTCCGCGGGCTAGTCATTATATTCAGTGCCTCTCATTTTCCATCTCGGATTTCTTTCGTGTGCGCCTCATTAAATTGGTTGTTTTTTGGTGATCCTCTAATTATTATAGCCGGAACATGTTTGAAGTTGTGTTCTCTTGAAGCATCGAGTTATTTCTTAGTAATTATGCGATTCATCAAATGAGTTTCAAATTTGTTTTTGAGCTGATTGAAAATATATTCATTTTTTAATCTAGCTGCTATATTAATATTTATTCTGATATTAATGCTTTTTTCATTCTCCATTGTATTTATTAATAATAAAACTTTTTTTAATTTTTTTGCATCCATACGGCATTCTGAAAATTTTTAATTTTATTCTATAAGCTTTAATTACATGCTCTCTTAAATAAAAAAGGACAGTACTTTATTACAAATTTTAATTATTACAATTATTTTATGTTGAAATTTACTTATCGAAAAGATTTTATTACAAAGGCAACACTGTGCATTATAATTTTTAAGTATAATCAAGAATCATCAAAAGTATATAAGGTAATTCTCTAATACTCAAGCTTTGTGGTGTCAAAATATTTAAAGTAACTATTTAATGTAATAATATAAAATAAACTTGAATGAAAATGCCTTAGTGATGAGCAAATGTGTGAATACATAGTTCAAGCAAGTACATCTATTTTTTATTATCATAGCCAAGCATTATTATAAATAAAGATTAGCATATGTAACAGAAGGCTTCATAATGAAAGAAATTCCTTCCAGAGATCTCTTATTTTTGTCTACTTATCTTGACTAATAGCAAATCGCTAATATGCGAGAAAGTGATAGTGATGGAAGGTCGGGGACGACGGTAGGAGGGTTCCTTTGGTTGGTTGATTGGTAAAAGAGAGGAATAGTGAGTGCGAGAGAGCGCGAGAAGAGGGGGGATCAGGTAAAACGGCAACGTGCAACGGATGAGAGAGAGAGATAGAGACATATATATATATATATAGTAAGAACCTTTTGGGGTGGCGGCAGCTCGTGTCAGGCGTCCATCAGCCGTATAGGTATTGGCGGTACACTGGCACCAGGTGCTCACCTGCCCCCTCGCGTTAGGTGGCTGACTGGCTCTGTCTGCCTTCCTGACGCCCCTGCTTTTTTCAGTCCCCCTCGAGCCACTCCGCGCTTTTTGCGTCGCATACTAAGAAGATCGGTGGGCATGAACGTACAGACACACACGAAGACGCAGCAGTGAGGGAAGCTCGATTAGCGGTGAATTGCCTTACACGTTCGCGCGTCTCGTCGGCTATGGGCCGAGCATTGGGGGGATCGAATACAAGTGAGAGGGAGAGAGAGACAGAGAGAGAGAGAGAGAGAGAGAGAGAGAGATCAGGGATCCGCACGCGAGGAAGGGTCGTTGCGAAACCCTCTTGGGGCACTGACCTACCCCTGCATCCGCCTCAACACGAGACGCGTGAGGACCGTTATGGAGAATCAGCTGTTCGCACTTGCGATGAAAAAAAAAGAATCACGCCCTTTGCCTGTAGTCCATACGTGCTCACTTACATGTGTACGTGGGTCAAATGAGCACGTACCAATGAATTAAATTAGTCAATCAGCAATAGCGAAGGTGGGATTCTGACTCTCCTCGAGGACTTTTTGACGCATATTACTTTGTCTAATTACTTTCTCATGCGTTATCATTTTTTTCGTTACCGCAATGGATAATTTATTCTGATTGTATTATTTACTTAATATAGAAATTAAACACGTGTGGTTTTAAATTGCCAGCCTTCTTGCTTCGTTGGCTTGATTATGTTTGTTTTCAAATTCTTGTGCCGGGTAAGGGCAAATTAATGCCATTAATTTTCAGACAAAGCTATAGATCGCTAAGGTTAATCGAAAAGTCCGTACAATTTAAAGCAAAATTTAAGCTCAATACAATTATGTTATCAAAATCGAGTTCTGGACTTTTAAAAAATAGAGCCTAATCCATTACAAAAAATATTTGTAGGAAGGAATTATAAGATTTTAAATATTAAAATTCTTTTTATCTATTTGATCCTAGCTAAATAATGTTCTGATGTCAAATTATTTTGTAAATAAAAACACAATTACATTGCTTAGATCTTGAAATTTTAAATAATATATATCAACAACAATCGTCGTAGTAAAATAACAGCATGAGCTAAAAATATAAAAATGGTACATGGAAATTATAAATTGTAATTTTTTTATTTCACTTTATATACATTGTACTCGTAAAAAGTTAGGTCGAATCTTATTATAATGATAATAATGAAGGTAAGACTCTACAAGGGTCTTGCTTAAATTATAATAAAATTAGTTAATTATTGCGAATAATGATTTAACGGACTTGTCGAGCATCATTATTAAATGGTATTTTCAAACATTTCTTCGGTCACCCCTGAGCTCTTGATACACGTTACGAAAACCAAGGCATACTTTTTGGCCCTTTTATTGGGATCGCGAGTGGACAGAAGCTACCAGCGTCCACCTATCGGGAGCAACAATTTTTCTTGTTTAACTAAAAGGTGGTGCCTAGTTGGCACGAGGGAGAGGACGGTGACTTCGAAGGGCCCGTAAGACCACGTCTCTCTTGCTCGTCGCCCGAATCCCGAACCCCGAACTCGTCTCACCCTCTTTCGCTCCCTCTCCTTTCTTCTCTCTCTCTCTCTCCCTCCCTCCCTTATTAAAATGTATATGTATACGCATTTGTATATGGATGTACATACAGCTTAATCTCTATCCTCCCTAGTCCACCCTCCCGGCCGAGTCTTGCCCCTCAACGCTCGGTACTTTCGATCCCCTCGTGGCCCATTGTCGCCGCGACAAAACCCTCGGCACCGCGCGGGGCAGCGAATTTAAAAAGACGGCGGCGGCGCCGCGACCGCCTTGGCATTTAAAGTTTAAAAGCCCCTTGTCGGGGGAAGTCGCGACGACGACGGGCCACCCGTCGCTGTCTCCGTCTCGAGGAGACGAGAGCCCGGTTAACCGGCCCGACCACGTGCTCCTTTAGTCGTCCTGCTTTTTGGCGGGATCCAGCCCTCGTTCGGGATATTTCGTTCACGGCGGTCCCGGAGAGCACCTTTCTATTTTCAATAAGAATTATGTGCTCTCCTTTCCGTTGTATCGTGAACGCGTTCCTTCGTCTCGCTAACAAAAAAACGAACCTTGCAAAATGAGCGTTGCGATTTCTGTCTCTCTCTCTCTCTCTCTCTCTCTCTCTCTCTCTCTCTCTCTCTCTCTCTCTCTCTCTCTGTAGCTACTTTTATCTTTTTCACGCTCTTATTTTCGCACACGCCATTGAGTCATGGGCTTTGTGACATTTCTGCCTTGAACGTTTTCGATGCTATAAGGGTTTTTACATTTTTTGACTCAGGGTTTTATAGAAGAAAAGACATTTTTTCTTTGTCCTCGCAGAGTTAAGTTATTGTAATTGGCAATTTGAGGCACTTTCTTGCCGTTGACATGCACTATTCTTAAAAAATGATCGGCTTATCATAGTTTTTGAGCACTGATATAATAATAAATAAGCAAAAGTAGAGAAATTTTTGAACAAGCTTGTATTTTGCCTGATGAGATGACTCATTTTTATTTTATGCATTTCGCATTTTTTATTTGCATGAATCGTTGGGTTAGTTTCTAATGGTAAAAGATGATTTATAAATAACGCGCTTGACTTACCTAAGCAAAATTATATTAATTTTTAAAGTAAAAAGGGCAAAAATTATCATGCGCCTGTATAAAACAAGATCAATTATCCCTGTGGTGTTTAGGAATATACACATGTTATATTTATGAGCGACATGAACCGCAGTATAGGTATAGTTCAGCCCTACTTGAAAGCGCAACGTATTTTAAGCGCAACGAACAAGAACGAGGTCGACATGTGGAGACTTTATACTGCTGTTACTTCAGTAAGGCCAAACTTGAACTATTTTCATTAAATAGACCTGGAAAGATTTTATCGCACCGGAAGGAAATTCTTAGAAGATTCGGTAAACTGAAATTAGCAATAATTTCATAATTCACGCAGTGTAAATATTATGTTTAAATTGTATTAATTCGTGTACAATTAAATTTATTTTAACCGAAAAAAATCTGAATAAAAAAATATATTCATCTTATTGAAAGTTATGATTAACATCTTCCTTTCTATTATAATAAATAATGCATTGCATTGAAATATTGTGAAATTTGTTGTTCACATTTTATACTGCCAATAATGCACTTTTTTATAAAATGTTTAAATCAAATTCTATAACGTAATTTCCCAAACCATTGATCGCATCGACGGATTAATCAAATTTAAACGACTCAATTAAAATTCATTATAAGCGTATTTGAAGATTAAAACTTTTCTTTTCATCTTATGTATTATGAGAACATACTGTATAGAACTTTATTACGTGTCGTAAGATTAGTGAATTCTCAATGTTATTCACCATATTAATTATTAAAAAAAGGTTGTGTCAGCGCAACGTGTTCGTTAGCGCCAGTGAACGCGACAGATAGAGATATAAGATTGCAGGAAAAAGGCGAATGGAATTTATGCTTGCAAGATGGAGGGAGAGGGAGAGATAGAGATAGAGATAGAAACGACGGGTACGCTATACGAAAGCGTAAACTCTGTAAGAATGCCCGGAATAAGAAGGACGAGCGCCGCGATGAGAAACGGTTCTGATAAGATTAAGCGTCGGCTCCCGGCAATCGCGCGTTCTTATGCGCGTGTGTGCCCGTAGGTGCGCGCCAAGCGTTTTGAAGGCAGTCGCGTGTGCCACGTAATCGCGAGCTCCCTATCAGCGTCTCGCATTCCTCCCAACGCCTGAGGCACATAGGGGTAGCGAGGCTGGCGGCGGTGCCAACAACTTCCTGCGCTTACGCGCCTTTCGCGCTCCCAACGGAAAACCCAGGGAAAGGGGACGTGTGCGCCCTCGAGTTGGAAACGGGGAATCGCGGTGGATACCCCACCTGTTGCCCGATGAGCGGCTACGGGCGCAGACACGAGAGGCGAGTCTTTTTCCCACTTTTCCGGCGACTCTCCCTCGTCGGCAGGAGGCGCCCAACGCGTCGAGCCACGGGTCGTCTTCCTACCTTATCGGCCACGTGTCTGCGGTCGTTTTCAATTCATATCGCACTTTCATTGATTTGTCATGTAGCGCGCGAGGGGCGTTTCAGCACTGACGCGCTTGCTATTAAATGGCTCTTAAAGCGCTTTTAACGAGCGGGCCAACGTTTAGTAGTGCACTGATATATTGTCGCCTGGGGAATTTCAATCGCGTGGCATCCTCGAGCATTCCTTGAAATTCTAATAAGCTGTCAATCCTCATATCCCTTGTAAATTATTTTCAGCGTATAAAGGACATTCTTTAATAGTTTTCAGATTATCGTCGATAAAATATGGATGCGCATTACCAAGCACAATTTTTATGCTGTCATTTCTGTAAACGAACTTCAAATAACGTTCAAAATATTATATAAATAGTTGCTGATTTTAAATTCAATACAAATTTCACAACTGATATCTTCAAGATTTCTATGATTAATAGTCAACATTTATCTTGTCATTTTCCAATTCAACAGCTAGAACACATCATTACTATTACAATTGCCGTTTTGAAATAGTGAGTTGCAATATTGATAAAGTCCTAAATACTGACACGCGTAAAAATTCAATGGATAGTGTTTTAATTGGTGCACTAATGAAAAAAAATTGAACAATTTGACGAAACTACGTCCACATACCCTCGACAACCGTACTTTAACGTTTGTACAATGTATACGATATCTAGGCACAGCTAAATATTATATATCGCTGGTAAAAGTGAAATAATTCTTTGACAGTGTAATTGAAGATACTTATCAGATCACCGACTCATCATTACGCGAGAAGAGCTGCGATAAGAAATCGAGGCGTATTGAAGCGCTGATACTAGCGGAAACCTCGCGTGCACTTAATAATTAGAGTCTAGTAGTAACCGCACCCAAAACCATTCATCCGCAGCCTCCGTGTATCTTAACGGCTGCGACGAAAATCGTGCATCCGAAAAATAACAATCGCAGCTACAAATTCAAATGATTATCGAAGCAAAACAAGGCGAATGCCGAGGCAAAGCCAGCAGCATCTCGGCTCCGAAAAGGGCGAGAGCGTTTTTGAAAAAAGTGTATGGTCGGTCGGGAGGAGGGAGGCACCCAGATGTGCCGATTATTGCGAGTAGGCCCGGATAGCGAAAAGGAAGGGATCTCGGAACGAGAGAGAAATAGTTTAAAAAAAAAAAAAGAAGGCGAAAGAAAAAGTGAAATTCTCGTACGACGGGCCAAAGGAGATCGAGCCTAGCAGACACTCATTCTCCTTGGTCGTCTCCTTCATCTCCATCTCGGATCCGGGATATCTTGGATTTGCATATCCTGTAGGGCCGGTAGCGCAGTACACACACCGCGAATTTTGTCCGTCCTCGTACCATAACGGTCGAGTGCCTGCCCGCCGAATTGCTAATCGACTTCGTATACCAATGGCTTACCTCTCCCCGTGGGCCTCCTCGTCGGGCTCCTCGTCGGGCTCCTCGTCGGGCTACTCGTGGGCCTTGCATCCCCTTCTCTGCCCTGACTCGTCGTGATTCGCGGGGCGCCTCGATGCCAGCGGCTCAAGATTTTACCAACGTTATTGGTCAATTATATTCGAAATGGTTCCCATTTAATAACTATCGGCTTGAGCTCAGCTCGAAACCCAAAGGTTTCTTCGTAAAATCTCCAGCTGCCAAAACTGCCATATGTATACGTTGGCAAGGTAATCGAAGGACTTGTAAAATTGTAAATCGATATTTAATTATCGAGTGTCTCTCGCTTAATTACATTCTCAAGGAAGGCATGATCTACGGATCAACTTCGTAATTGGGGGGGGGGGAATAAATTACAATGAGAGAAAAAGGCTTATACACGTAATCCATAGATACGATAAGCTCCCAGGCACGTGCACACCCGAAAATCATCAGCGGGAGCCCTTGCATCGTTCGAAACATTTTTTTGCCCTAGCACCGGCTACACGCAGGAAAATGCGATTGAAAAGCAAAATCCAGAGTGATTAGTCGCATCTGTCCCACGCTTTTGGCTGAGGCCATTAATGCCGTGGAGGTCCCGATACCCCGGTGCACTCGCCCCTGCAGCAACGTTTCTTAACGGGGGAGAGTCGACGGGATGCATCGTATCAAAACTAAAGATGGATAACCGGGAATAGATAGGGACGACGGCCAAGCGGTGATGACGGGGAGATGCTCGAAATACAGACTGAGGGAGACTGAGAGAGAGAGAGAGAGAGAGAGAAAGAGCGTGCGAGGGACAGAGACGGAGAGTGGGCTACGACCGTTTTCGTCTCTTCCGTGTAGCGTTAGACGTGCGCACCACGGAGGCAAAGCGTGCAAGGGTGGTGACTCGAGGGGTCAGGCGGCGCGTAGTTCGGAGCCACGCGAGCGCGAGGGTGAGGGCGCCGGCCTACACCACGTAAGAAGAAAGAAGCCGAACAGCCGACTGCCCCTCCCCCCCGCCGCGCTCTCGACTGCCACGCTCCCCCGTAAACCTTCGTTGCGTTTCTACTTTTTTTTCGTCATTGTTTTTCTTTTTCCTTTGCGTATCTCCTAGTCGAGCTGTTCGTCGGCACCCCCCGGGGATCGTGCGCTCCCGTTGATGTAATAACGGCGAAACGGCTCTTTTCCCTTGGCTCTTGGCCTGATGGAACGGGGGTAAGGGCGCGAATGAATTACAAGCGAATTCATTGCTTTGCTGCGCGGGAGTCGCGATGATTTTTATTCGGCAGGATCCCCGGAGGGGAAATTGGTATGGGTGGAAAAAGGGATTTTTTTGTAACCCTGGCAGCGTATATTTAACGAATCAAGTGTTGGCATTGTTATAAAATGCGTCCTCGCAAGTGTGCTTCTCACCTCCAGGTCCTCGATCCCTGAAGATGAGTAATGAATGCATTGAGCTCCTTACCACCTCTTATGTGACAAATGCGATCTTTTAAGAGTTTATCTCTTAAGAAGGTCGACTTTCACCTTTCGCATAATTTCGTATCAAACGCACAATGTATTTCCTTTCATCTCCTTAATTCGCTGCTTTAATATAATAGATATGAAATTGAGTGCGTCTTGCTTTAAATATTATTCAATACTAAACTCTCTGATCTTTTCCTAATATTTATTTTGAATCAGTAAACACTTTAACGAAACATTCTTTTATCAGAGTTCATAATAATCCTAATTAATACAAATTAAATTTTCACGAAAATAATCATTGCTAAATATTTTAAACGCTTTCTTCAATACTTCCAAAGGTTAATCAAACTGCTATAAAAAATTTATGATAACATTAACGAAAAAAGTCTTTTGAAAAGTGTTCTAAAATTATTATAATATAAGCATTCAGCATATTATACGTAGGACGCAGTACAGATTTATTCTTAGAGAATAAGAGGATGTACGTTATAGTAAAAAAGAGGGTCGGGTAGAATTGTAAGAAAACGTTACGCAGTTGTTAAATAGATCTGTAATGTCTGTACAAATTGAATATATTAATATTATATATTTTCACAATAAATAATTTCTTAAAAACTCCATGAATTATAATACAGAGAACACACAATTAACACTTGATTTTTTCAATTATAAATTATTAGTAAATAATTGATTTTTTATATTTAAAAATTTTCTATTTTCTATTAATTTCTATCAATATTTTATTGTTAATTTTGTAAATAATATTCTAATATATTATACTGTCAATGAAACATTACTATAAAAAAGGAGCAATTATGTATTTGAATTAAAATCCCAATCTGCATCTTGAATAGAAGAATAAATGTTCCGATTTTTACTGGTTCAGTTTGTCAATAATATGTCACTTACTATAATATTTACTATGACGAAAACTTAACGTAGATGTAAAGTTATATTTGTAAAATGGCTAGGATATCAGTATTTTGTTGTAGGCAAATTCAAATCGTATATTTATATTTACAGCAATAATAGTGCTTTGAACAACAACATCAGGTCTGCATTAACATTTTGTAAAAAAATCACTATTGCACTTTATGTAAAAACTCATCTAAATGTACATTTTGTAAACCTTCGCATTGAACAGAAATTTATTGTTAAATAAATTTCATATTATTTCATTCATATTATTCATATTATTGAATAAATTAACTATATGTTAAAATGTCTTATTTATACGATTACAGTTTTTATAAATAGTTTTTATAGTAGTTTATAAAATCCTAATTATAACCATTTATAGGAGTTCAAATAAGAGATAATTGTTCCATAACTTTCAAATTTAGTTATTAACTATGATGTTTTGAAAATTAAACATAAATGAAATGCTTCATATTATAAAAAAACTATAGCCTACATTAAAGATTTCAACTAAATTAAACAAAACTTTTGATAAGTGAAATCTAAAGGATTTCTTAGTATTATAAATAAACGTTTGATAAAATTTTCAAATCAATGTAGCTTCTTTAAATATATATTAAACTTTCGTAAAATCTCTTGTAATTAAGAATAACGGGCGAAACCGTATAATCTACTCAGAATGCGTATGTGTATATATTGTTGGTCCTTCTGACGCCAAGATTGAAAATATTTAAGTATAGAATAGCATTGTTTCATAATATGCGTAATTTGTTGAAT
Organism: Kradibia gibbosae; assembly: GCA_018907135.1. Taxonomy (NCBI): domain Eukaryota; kingdom Metazoa; phylum Arthropoda; class Insecta; order Hymenoptera; family Agaonidae; genus Kradibia; species Kradibia gibbosae. The sequence continues at coordinate 6,900,413 of JACCHX010000004.1, forward strand.
TTAGTAACGACGTTTAAAAAATTGTAAATCTAAAGACACTCACACATATTAATAAGCTTACATATAAGTGAATAGTTTATTGGAAGCTTGTAGGGTTTCAACGAAGATATTTGAAAATTTAAGTAAATATCGCGTAAAGGTACCGAATGGAGCTCGATGAATAATATTAAATGCACACTTTTTTCATAATTTGCTCGGCATTAATTCTCTATTCTCAAAATGAGTGCATTAGAATGCAAAAACAAGATCTCCTATCAGTAGTGTCAAGAACCATAATTATAAGAAGTTGACGTGGAAATTGAGAAACATAATATATTCATTTCTTGCAGGCAAAGTCGGTCACGGTGGGGTAGGTTTCACCTGTTAAAATTCACCCGCAAGTCGTAAGCAGGAGCAACACATGGTGCAGTCGCATTTTCTTATACACTTCCCACTATGAGCACGTGGGTCGTTACACTCCCGGTCATTACCTGCGCGCCTTATTTTTTCATGCGCGACACTAGTTGTTTCGCCGCAACTTGCTATTTCCTGTCGAAACAAACGGGTAAACAACGAGAACTCCGGTCAAGGCGATAGAATATTTTCTTAAAAATGTTGCTTTTCATTCGTAGGAGCTACATTCATATAGCAACGCGATCGATTAACAGCACTCGAGTTTTCTTATACTGATTTGCGCCTGAATCTCTAGCACATCATATGTTTCGGTGGGCTTTTAAAAATTAACTTTATTGTCGATGTAATACACTATGGTCAAGGACGCGTTACGACCAATATCGGCCATTGTTATATCTGAATCGTTACCCAATAAACGATTCAATCGAATTAGCAGTTCATAAGATATTGATGAGCGAAACGTACGAAGTGTTAGGTACTCTGTAGCCACCTGGATGACAATAGTATAAGGCTAATCGATTAGTCGTAAAGTCTTGGGAAACAATAGAATTCAAAGCGAATGGATGCGAATAAAACTCCCGCGTATCGATTATGTTTTAACGGACCGTAATCACGGCTCCACGGTGGCTATGCTCAGCACATGCGGCGCTCGTACTCGAAAAATTCGCTCGCGGCTTATCCCATTATAAAAGCGCAGAGCGATTAAGCCGATTGACTATCCGGTTTAATTGACACAAAGTGCTTCTGACCGCCAAAACTCCTCTTCCCTCCACCCGCCGCCAGAAATCCACGAACTACCACGCACGTAGCCCCGCCCTCGCAGCCGAGTCATTCAACGTTCTAAACTGTCCGCACGTAGTATACGCAGACACTCATGCGAGAGCGCATACAGGTATTTGTCACTCTGGCACTAACAGCTCGACGAAGCGATTGAAAGGGGGAGTTCCAGTCCTAGGGGAGCACGATGCTTTTACATTTATATGATAGAGAGAGAGAGAGATAGATAGATAGAGAGAGAGAGAGAGAGAGAGAGAGAGAGAGAGAGAGAGAGAGAGAGAATTATCAGACAGCTCGCGCACGGAAACTGCTGGCTATGAGCTATCGTGACGAGGGATTCGTACAAAGTAATAGGAGCGATAGAGACGGAATCCTGCATATCGGGGGGTTTATAGTGCATTTTGTAACGGTGGCACGTGCCCGTTAGACTGTTCCCTCTGGCCCCAATGCTTTAAATTTAACCGGGCGAGCAATCGATGCTTCTGCGAGAGAGAGAAAGAGAGAGTGAATTTTAAGCCACAACATGATAATAAATCCTTACAGACTAAAATGTAATTGCATTAAAGCAATTTCAAGTGGGATATTTACCAATCGTTACTGAATTGCATTGCGTCTCTTTTTTATATTTTCGATATTTTGCATTGTTATCGTTCATTGAAAAACATATAAAATAATATACATATCTATCATAACACGTATAAAGTTAACAAAAAGCACATTCTAACAAAATGTTGCCTCACATTACGCACGCATCAGAACTATCGTACGCTACGTTGCATATATACACATATGTCGTGGCACGCGTACGTAAATTCATAAAGCTGATTAATTGCCGACCCCATTAACGTTGAAAATCGATCTAAGAATACTGAAACACGTTTAATATTCGTTTGTTTAGAGGACATAAGCGATAATGATGTCTTAACCGTACTAATTTTAATTACTAAAGCTACAGCAGTTGTATTTCGAGAAAGGGCTTAATAGCGAAATGCATATCTCTTAAGCACTCGAGGGTAAGGGTAAAGAGGTAGAAAAGAAGATCGTGTACTAGGAATTGCGAGTATTGTACTTACAAGTATACGGCGCTCCTTTCATAGCAGCCGTCGAGAATCCAAGATGTTTCAAAGCCGGCTCTAACCTGGCATTTGCATTTTTCTTATAGTGGGGCTCTAACAATGTGTCAAATTCTGATTTCATAGACTCGTCTGGTGTTCCCTCGACAAAACAACGAGGACGAAGAGTCGCGGTGAAGCGAGACGGGCCACACCGTCCTATATGTGTGTGCAACGACTTGTAAATTGTACGGACCGTAAGCGTTGTGTACCTTGTACCTTCGGCGAGGGGGGAGGGTGAGATTTAAATTCGGCCTTTTTCTCGGGAGGGCTCATTTAATCAATTATGTTTTATGCGGTGGACGGTATTTTCGGTTATTTCCATAAAAATACTTTTTTTTTAAATGCTTTGTCACGACAAAGTAATATTAAAAATTCATGTTTCGAGGACTTATATTGCTGTGATTATTACTAGCGTTTATTATTAAATCAATAAAATTAACCTCAAATATTTATTTGCATTGATATTTGTTATTATTGAAAAACCTTAATTCACTGAATTCTCCGACGAGAAGGCTTATTCATTACTTTCACAATTAAATTAATTGTCCTGAAATACAAAAAATGTAGAATTTAATAAGTTCATCTCAATTATATAATATGTATATATTAAATAATATAATTTATAATAGGAATAGTCGTAAGGTCGAGATAACATTTAAAATGGATATTTAAGGAAAGTTCAAACATATTATTTTGAAAAAATGTCGTTGCCACCTTTAAAAGCACCAGCTGTTCTACACCTCGATAATGGAAAACGTAACTAATTTACCGATATTCCGTATACCTAGTGTTTATACCTTAATAAATAATTCAAGTTTGTACCAAAGGCTTTTTTAATTTGTAATATAAAATTGTTGGTCGGCTGGTTGTTTTTATATCGTAAAAAATCTGATTGATTTATCCCGTAAGATCCAGCAATAGAATTGATCTATCGCAGCGTAAGATCGGCGTCTAGCAATCGGTCATCGGAAACGTCGGTGCGTTATTTGTTTTTCGTCAATGAGCACCGCGTGCAAATGCACGAGCACCGGTCGAAGGCCTGCAACATATGCCTCGGAGTTTAATAACTGTAGGCATCCCTTTCGTCACCTCCTCCAGCATCGCCAACATAATCGAGCCCTTCGACAGCTCAATAATATGAATAATAAAAGCGAACGGCAAGTCGCTCGCAGAGCTCTCGGCATTGCTTACAGCTCGCGTGCACGCCCATATTATTCCGCTCGGAGAACAATGACTCGAATTCGCAGCTTCTTAACTTTCAATGCAAAAGTCGACATAGGTATACACCGGCCGGCAATAGCAGTGATTTTTGGCTCTCGAGTGCATACGTGCCTCGACTGCGGTTATGGCTGTCGCCGTTTATTGCTCGGCGCGCTCTTCGCTTCGACACTCCACACACGCGAGTCCTCGTACAGCCGAAGGAACTCTGGACTTCTTTCCATTTTACTGCCCTCTGCCTCTTGTCCTTACTCGAGACTCAATACATGGCCCCTGCTCAGCGTGACGTGTCTGTGCCAAAGTGCAATTCGCTCGCTCGTGCGCCAAGCCGAGTTAATGGGCCCGCGCGCCTACCCGCAGACGCAAATTCGCCCTGAGTTGCGTTAAAATTATAAAGTGAGGGCAGAGAAGGAGGCGAGGAAAGAACGCGAAAGAAAGAGTAGAGAGCGAGCTAGAAGTTGGAACGCAAACACATAAGCACACATGGGGCGACAGCCGCCACCTGGTTACGCTCAATACGCACCACCCCTGTATATACTTGACGAATGGCGAGCGCGCGCCCTTGTAAACCGGGTGAGTTCGAATTTAGGGATCAGGCTCTATCCCTGGGCCTACGACAAAATTTTCACGTTGATCTCGCGTTTTCCACGTCGTCCATGGACTCGGCCGATCTCGTCCATCCATTGCCTCGTGAAATGCTAGTTATACCTGTTCTCCGGACACTCTCTGCCTATCCTCGATCTAGCTTACTTTGTAAATCTTTGCTGTTTGGGCTTCGTCTCGGAATGTTGCACGTGACCCCCGATAATGTCGGCCGATAACGGGCGTCGAAGTAGGCGTAGTCCCGACGACAACCAACGTCGCGTTAAAATGTAAATGAGCGAAGCCGACAGGAGGGAAAGCGCACGAAGTTACGTTTAAGGGGACACCCGCTGCATTAACTCTATGTCGTGGCAACCCCCTCAACCCTCAGACTTGGCTCGTGCCGGGGCGCATTGTCGTAGAAATTCAAAGTTTAGTAGTCGTGCGCTTGATACGCACACGCATATTGCACGGTTCGCTAGAGGGTGCAATATCTGATGGGTGACGCGTACATGCGTTAGCCAGTGTGCGAAAAAGAGGGAAGCTGAGAAGTTGGTCGATTGGTTCTTGGCTCAGTGTAAAGAGCAATATTGATAGATAGGGGGAAGCGAAGGGGGCGCGAAAGGGCTTGTTGTTTATTATTAATGTACGCGTATGTCGCAGTGCCTTTTTCGCAAGAGAACAAGAGAGTGGGGGGGGGGGGAGAGAGAGAAGGGCAATTTATCGCTATCTAGCTTTCCTTCTCTCTCCCTTTCTTTTGCATCTTGCTCATGTTCTCGTAGCTCTTGAAACGGTTTTTTGCAAGGCGAAACTAATACACCGGCTGAAGTGTGCACTGGCATAAATGTGTACGTATACTGGCATCTCGTACAAAGTGTCACAAACGCATCAGTCTTTCATGTCTGGATATTGAAATGACAACCGGAATTTTCCTCCGGATCCGGTAAGGGATGGTAGGGATAAGATAAAAGCAATTTCTTTGGCCTCGTCTGGAGCGATCTGATTCTGAATAAGTGCGATTTTCTGACAGCGACAGAAGAACAAGGAGAAGTTTATTTCGCTATAAGTTTATTCCCCTGCTCGTTGTTCGACGCACATAAAGCCAAAAGTCGTTGAGCCATCCTGTATTGTTGCATGAAGGCACTTGAAATATTTTTGTCGCTATTTGAGATAGAAATTTATATTGAGTTCAATAAATAACGAATATACATAAATTTGTTAGTGCAAATTCGATTTTTTTTTATTGCATAATTTATTAAATTTTTTCTGCTAGATGTAATGTTATATATACACATATATATATATGTATATATATGTATATCTTATAATTTTATTATCATCAATTTACAATCATAAAAGGTACATGCTTATTAATTTACTTTTTACTTAATATATTTTAATTATATATTTTAATTATATTTTGCTTAATACATGCGTATTTAAATTATGCATATAAAATGGTAGCGATGAAATAAAATCTCAAGTAAAACAATGCGTTTCATTGGATTTAAAACATTTTGAGTTTTTAAATTAACTTTTGTCTATGACATGAATGTTTTAGAGAGAGAGTTTAGAGAGAGTTAAATTTTTCTAATAATATTATGCATGAGGCCCAGAATATTAATGTCGACATGTATATCGAAGATTGTACACATAGAAGGCTATTATAATAAATTGAAATTACCATATTATTGCCTACGATGTGAAAGACAAATTGAACGCTTTTATTAAAATAATTTTTTTCAATATGAGAAGCATCGTTTGCATATTTCACAAATTTACAAACTACATTAAATAATATTAACGATATTTCTATTATCAATATGTCTGCATTTAACTATCTTAAATTATTAAATAATATTATTAAATGTTACAATCAGATTTTAATATTGAATGGATAAGCATTACAGTAATGAAATAATAAACTTATAAAATTATCGTGGGAGTTTTACCTGCACTTTGTATACAGATCAAAGTGTGCCAGATACGTAAACAGAAATAATGTTATTAAAGCTTTAATAACTAAATTATGAAGAACGTAATAAATAGCTAACACATTAATTATAAAAAGCAATTATCTCAAATATTTCAAAAAAGCTGTTGTTTTGTATATGTTATTAATAATTATAGCCTAAGAATGTATTATATGTATGGTAAAATCATCAAGAGCCTAGTAAAAGTATCGGCTAAAAAAGAAATAGTCGTTAAGTATTGCAATCTTATTATCCTGCATATGGGCGGAGGGTTGTACCAACGACTTACCCCGACGCTCTTTCAACCGATCTACCCTTATGGTGTGGAATGAACATGGAATCTCCTTTAGAGAAGAGAAACTGCATACAGGCACTTGGTGTGTCTGAATTTGTCATTAAGAGCCGCTGCCGGATAGTTGCCACAGACTCAAACGCCGTGTACGTAACGAATACTGCGCGGCTACTGACGCACGTCATCCAGCTTTCCCCTCCGCCCCGCCCCTCTCCCACGTATATGTACACGCAAGTAGGCACCATCGAGAAATGAATCGATACGTACAACCGGCAGATGTAAGTGCGTGCTAACGTTCCGACTTTCTATCTCCCTCCAGCATTTTCATTTATGGGCGCGTGCACACACACCCCCACGCTAACCGGAGCGATTTTTCTACGATCGTCTGCTTGACTAACAAAGCTACGCAGCCACTATCCCCGCACGCGTTTCCGAGTCCCGCAGAGATGTGCCACTAGCCGTGGTGGCGTTCGTCTATTTTTGTGCATGTGTGCGTGTGCACGCGTCCGCTTGCCTTCGTACGGGTAGTCCAGAGTCTAATTCATCGCGTGACCGGTGGACATGTGTAACTACTATCCAATATGATAGCATGTGTCAACATTGGAATAAAAGGAGTCCGAGCCTCCACGTCCGAGATTTCGTATTTTGTTTACGCAGAGGGTTGGCCCCCGGGGTAAATGACCGAGGAGCACCAACGACCATTGCGTAACGACACTCTCAAATTTAAAGACGCACTCGTGTTAATTAAGGGCTAAGGTTTGTTGCTTGCGTATACCAGCGGCCTAGGCCGTTATGTAAGTCAACCCTTACATAGCTTAGCTGTCAAATTCCGATGAATAAATTAAACAAATCAATGGCGAATGACATTCCTCGCTATCTCTGCACTCTGCGTGTATTTTTCAGTTTGGGGCAAAAAACAAATTAAGAGAGTCGACCAAATAAATCCGTGCTACTCGTATGATTGTAGGGATCAAAGGTCATTGACCACGTTTAAAGAATTACGTTCGAATGACTCCCCGCCCTCTCTTCTGTTCTTCGTATTTCAAGCAAAACGTCTCAACGTCGTCAAACTTTATGCGTAATGATAATGAATTAAGCCGCACCTTGTTACGCAGAAAACGCATCTTTTTTGTTTATAATATATGCGCCACCGCATTGCAAAGTACCTTTTCAGCGATCGAGCGCGCGCGCGCGCGTGTGTAATGGGCCTACCCTCGAGCGCCACTTTCCTATCCTGAAAAGGAGGTTGAAGAGCTGCCGGGCATTGCCCCAAGGGAAGCCCGTAGATCAAGAAAGTGCTTGCTGCCTATTCGCTGCACCGCGAAGGGAAAAGGAGTGCGCGTTTGCTTAGGGTGAGTGTGCCAAGGAGCGGCGGTGACAGACTTCCGGAGGAAGTCGGGGCACGAGCCGTGACACCAGGGCATCCCCCGTGTGTAGCCTTCCATAACACTAACGAAAAAGGTAGGCAACGTAAGATAGCGGGGATCGGTAAGGAGATGTCGAGTCCCGACTCTTCTAACTCCCTCTTCTCTCCTTCCTCCTCCCCCACCCCGGATCGCTCTTATCCCACCACCCCCGCCACTGTCAGGACGAGCAATGTTCACCTGCGTCAAGGTGTCATGGGATTTACGTTCTCTGGATTTCTCCAGAACACCAGTCATGGGATTAGGCAGTTTAGAATACGTCCCGCCGTGCGGAACAGGCGTATTCGCAATACCGCAATGGTCCGCGCGATGAGCTTGCGATCTTGCCCACCCAGGCTGCCCGAAATTATACAGCAGGGATCGATTTAACGACGGAAAATCACAACCTTGCAGAGCGAGGGGTAATAGTCGGATTAGGAGAGCGCTCGTCGGTACGTTTGTTATAAATACGCATGGATGGCTTTATCGAATGGTTAACAAAAAGTGGAGAGATAAGCTTGTGAAAATGAAGGCGATTAAACATACATTTTTATAATGACTAATTAATTAAAGACTTCTTGGATAATGTAAATATTAATAAGAAGGCAAGAATCGGCGATTGCCAGAGTATAATTTGACACTTAGTTAATTGTAACGTTGAAAAAAACTCCTTAGTCATAGGTTCGTTGATCCAAAATTCGAAGTCTGTTACGGTTAAACCGATCCTCAATATCCGTACAAGAGCATTCCCGTGCGAAAGAACAGTAATACAAGCGTAACACGCGTCCCTTAACCACGTGACGGATGTCGATGCTATTCTGCAATATTGCGGATCGCACATAGCGACGGGAGGCGAACCTTCGGCTCAGGAGAGCAACGACTGGATAAAAGAGCAGTGCCCACAAAAAGGAGCCGGCGTCCCTCCCTCTGCCATCCGGCGGCGTTTTAATTTCTCCGAGGATCGCGGGTCGCCTTACGCCGACACGCCTGCACTTACGAGTGGGCTCACACCCTTTCGAGGCGCGAGAGCACGGAACTGGAAGTCGACGGGTCGGGAAGCCTTATCCGCGCGAATGCGAGCCTTCCTCGTTTTATTGTGCTGCCCTCCACCTCCTCCTCCTCCTACCATTCTCATTTTTGTCCTTCTTCCTTCCGTTCCCTCCCCACTCCCGCCCGCCCATATCAATCGACAATCACCCACTCCGAGCATAGGCTTTTTTCCGTTTGACGATGGCTCGCGCGTGCGCCAGGCCCTATTTATCTCAGTGTCTTCTTTCTTGAAATACGTTGTACGTAAATAGAGCGTGATTCCCTAGTGTGCTTAGTCAGGGGTCCCCGAGTCACGGAGGCTCACGATTTAACGAAAACTGATTCCTCTTTACGAAACTTCTGTTTAGGAAGCTTTCAGTTACGATCAAAATAAGGGGCGTAGACCCTGGCATAAACACGTAGCACACGGCTGTTCAATGACTATATCTGGATAAAATTATTACCGGCATTTGCATGGGATACATTATCACAGATGTTTCACCGGTGGATAATTAAGGCGCAAAATGTCGACTTTCCCTCTCGGTCCCCTATGAGACACTTGTTCGTGCAAAATTCGTTTTCACGAAGCTTGAATGGAAGCGCCTCCCAATTAATGCGTCAGTACTCGAGTTTGAAAGCCGAGGACCGAGGCGTTACAAGGTTCGCCTATAAATAATCCCGATGCACTTCAAGGGCATGCGCGGATGCGTTCGAGGTTTTGAAATAATGAAATATCATCGAGTGTGGCATTTGACTTAATGGCGTGACTCGCCCAACGGGCCGCGCGATATTAATAGTCCCCCCGAGCCGAAGTGCATCAGGAGCGCCGAGGCCAAATCCCGATATAGCATTTACATTCAGAGTCGCCTTCACCCAAGGCAGTGCTTATTTCTTCTGCGCGCATTCTCTCTCCCGCCCACTTTGCTATTTTTGGAAGCCAACCGTTTTCCTCGGCGCTGACAGTCAAGAATGTATGCGACTTCCGGTAATGCTTGAAATTAACGCGGTAGAATCGTGCACGGTTTTCTGACTTAGGAAGAACGGCGTAAGGTCGGCGATGATAAGGTGGTTCGGCGGATCGCTCAAAAGGTTGGGGGACCAGTCTGGGGTTTGACTGTATTTTCGGCGGGCCAAATCTGTTATTTCGGTTCATTCACGGCTTATCCTCCCCCCCCCCTCCAACCAGTCGCCGCAGTCGTCACCGCTGACAGACAATCTTAATAGACTTCCGTGACGTTGCCCTTACCCTCGGCCTTTATAACTATAAACGTCCGTTCGAATTTTAAGGTGTTTTTCAGTGTAACTTTTATTCAATTACAATTGTTGATGAGTCGACTGCTAGATGCTTCCGCTACTGCAATCACTCGACCAATGCTCTCTTATCAAGCACTTGATATTAATTATAGAGATTTTTTATGTATGAATAATTAACAATAGCAATGACATAGTACGTTTTATTTGATCAGGGATAATTTTTTTTCAGTCTTTATTATGCTAAGCTCATGTTTCATGAGACATTCACAGACAAAATCAAAGAAAAAAATTCACGTACAATTTACATTTGAAGGGATACGAGTTTTATTCGAATCAATAGTTCCGTTAAAAAACCTGATCTTGCCATGTACAAGAAAAAGATTACAAGATAAAATTTTTATTTAAACGTGCCTTGATCGTTCGCGAAACCTAACCATTACTTGTTATAAATTATATTATTTAATACATAGATTCAAATGTCTATTAAAAATACTCTTGTATTTAATTGCAATAGCTCTATTATAACGTATTATTATAAAAAAATATTGAAACGGTAAACAAAAAGTACGTTGGTATTGAGATAACCACAAGATCTGTATACATACGGATCATCTAACATTGCACTTTGTAACGCGACACTCGCTTGAATTTTTCAATACGTCAGGGTTGAATCTGCACTTGTGGATGCTACATAAGTAATCTTAACCTTAAACTCACAATTGCAACAGATTCCTCAAAATTTGTTTTTTTTTTAACCGTGACTATGGATATTGTTTTGCTTTTGGAATAATATTTCACCCAATAGACTTCTTTTATGAGAAACTGCTACCAATGCACAAATCAACTGTAATCAAATTTTTATAAGCATTTAATTTTGCATTGGGCCGATTTATAATGTTAATTATAATATATATATTTATATCATATTGAGATATTTTTTAAAATTTATTTATTATGTTATTATATATTATAGATAATTTTTGTATTGTCATAATATTGTCACAGCTAGCTATGATAAAAATAAATACAATTTCTCTATTAACATACAAGCGTTTGCTGTTGAAGGTAGTCAATTAGTCTTGTTTGACTCGAAGAACATGAGTTATGGGAAATATGAGTTGATCTTTCATCTGACCGCTGAAAATATGAATTGGTATACTCTTAAAGTATTTTTTGATAACTTTTTCGTAATCTATATGTTTCTAACCTTTGTTATATTTTGTTTTTTATTTTGATTTGAAATCTTCTTAGTACTTGCTTTGAATTTCACAATTTTGGTTTAAGGAACAATACTTGATTCGATATTGATGAATCTACATTAATATATTATTTGTGAATGTACTATTACTTTGCATTGAATTATGATGTAAGAAATTTCTATAAAAATGCTACATTTAACTATTAATTGTATACAAACAATTTGTAGTATAAATTATGATACAAGAGAATGCTCCTAATAAAATAAGAAATAAATAAAAATGATTCGACATTCATGACTTATACGTAGCCTGTATGTGTATTAGAATGTAAATTAGCTATATAATAATGATATTATATAAAATTTAAACAATTACGTATCGCCATCAGAGTGCGTATGTTTAGATTATTTTCTCTAAAATAAAATTTTTGCTATAAAATCAAATACGTTTACAGTTTAACTATTTAATATTTTTTCGAAAATCTAAGAAACAGAATCAGAATGACAAAAAAACGGCAACGGTAAAAGCGTCACTCCACTTAGAGACAAAAAATAATCGCCTCGTCGTAAATTATAAAAACGTCAGTTGACAAAGACACGCTGTTTCACGGAGGGGCAAAATGTTCCAGGCGTAGCTCAAGTAGCCACTAGTTTGCAGAACATGTAATCACTAGTCTATTAAACGTTGCAAGCGGTCAATTGATCGCTGAGCCGATGCCACCGAGGAAGACGCCGTACAAGTGCCGTCTGCCCCTTACTCGTCCTCGCCCCTTCAACACCACGGCGCCCATCATTTCGCTCGTACGTCACGAGATTTACGACATGCAAACGCATCCCTCACGTGCCGGGCACATGCGTCGGGCGTAACCGCGAAAGCTCTCCTGCCGCGAGTGTCTGTCCCCTCTCGGAGCAACAGGGCGGCACCACCGCAGCTGGTGCACCGTCGGTCACCGCGGCTCCTTTTCATCCGCCCGGGGTCTTCTCCGCGCAAATATTCGCTCGCCTTTCGACGCCCACTAATCCTGCCCGAGGATGCCACGCTCGCCGGCACTCGTGCGGCTGTTTCGAAAGCTGGAGCCGCGAACTGGCTTCTTTTGACTGATGGAAAACGGCAGGCGCGCGCCTTATCGTAGTTAATGCGTTTAACGATGATTTGGCAGAATCTATACTCGTAAATCATAGAGTTCAACGCCTGTCGAGGCATAACGAGAGTTGGTACTCGGTTTTCCTCGCGATGTCATTGCGCATTCCACTCTTGGATCAAATCTACGAGAGCGACGCGAGGTCCGACGTAACGACCTTACGGTACGATTGCTCACGACTGTTGACGACTGCGTAGCAGAAGCGCGGGAGGATTAACCGTAAGCTACCGACGCACAAGGTCTGCCATTTGAAGCGCATTACTTCTTATTCGTAATCAACTGCCCTTAAAACCCTGCAAATTATATGCACTTTTTCTGCCCAACTAGTGCTCAAAATGCCCCGTGACGTAACATATTCATAAGGATACGTCAAATAAAATGATTCGCAACGCGTGCTCACAGAGCGTGCAATGTTTGAGCGCTAAGTACGTTGTAAGCGTATGCAAACAATAAAATGCCAAGGGGCGTCGGCACGAGCATCCAAGTAAATATATTCATTGTGCGAAAATGTGCGATAGAAGCGATCGATGCTCTATGTGAAAACTTAGGTCTCCGGCGTCGAATCATGTTCGCCCGGCAAGCTAAGTCAATATTAGAAAACGTCCGGAAAATACGAAGGACCCACTCGTCTCGGCTTTAAACTCGGGGAAGCTAAAAATGCACCGCCAGCTCATTGTTATGCGAGGCAAATCCTGTTCGGCGCTCGGGACTCTCTACGAGAGCGATGCGGAAGGGGCGAGGGGCTGTGAACCGAAGGCACGTACAGAAGAGATAGGAGAGCGCCAGCTCCCGGCTAAATGTCCACATGCTGGCACTTTTTCCCCCGACCGGTTGACGCTGACCGGCGGCTGCCCAACGTTGAGCGGAAATTCGTGGCCCGGGCCGAAGGATCGCACGTCTCGTCGTGCCAGACTAGCGACGCCAGCCACGCATCCGTCCAGGGCTGATCTTCCCGGTCGACCTTCGCAGGGGTTGGGACACTGTACATTGTCGCCTAGGAGAGAAAAGAAGATAACGGGCGGCAGCTGCCGCCACTCTACCTGTCATGTGTCACAGTTTGCGAGCCCGCACGGGACTAAACGCGTGCCTTCATTATGCTAAGATAAAGAGAGACGGCGAGAGGAGATAATGAGTGGATATTCGTGAATACAGAGATAGTTTGCAAACGGTGTTTCTCGCTTATATTCCTGCTCTCTTATATTTTCGGCTAATCAAGTGTCCCCTGATTCAGTGGGTCTGAATATATGCGTCACCACATCTTTTTTCGATTATCCTACCTAATACGGATAAACGGGAAAATCGATATGTATAATGGTAAAAAACGCATTATAATACTTAATAAGTGCATTGAACCTTTCAGGGGAAAAATCAATATGTAACTTTCATTCGCTTCATACAATTGTACGTTACTCGGGCAGACCCAATAAAAATCAATAAGTTATGAAAACGATGAATATTTCACATATTGCCTGCTTTCACTGTGAGCTATTAATTGGTACCGATAGTTTGACAATTTAATAAGATTGTACAAATGTAATATTTATCCTGGCGCGTTAAGTGTACATGAAACATTACAATTACCTTTGGTAATTTAATACTCTTCAAAGTACATAATAAATTATATTACATTATGCGTATCATTATAATACATATTATTATAAATATTATTATAGGCACAAAATTATTATTATCTTCCAAAGAAGAATACTTAATTCTTAATGGCAGTCTAGCATATTTAAAAAATGTCCATACCTTTGGAAAAAAAAATTTTCATTTTTTTTATAGATATTAATTTTGCTTAAATCAATCTAAGGAATGATGCATCATACACGTTATGAATCGCTGAAATAAAATTCTCGATCTATGTAATATTATTTACAATTAGACGTTTCAATTGATTGCCGTATCAATATGATATCTTTTTTGCAGAAGACTCCAACGACAAACGTCGCTGGAACGACGAGAACACGGTGAATGGGTAAGTAAAAGCCATTGGTACTTTGCATTTCCATAGAAAAAAACCTTCTTTACTTCCATTCGTCGTTTTATCGAAGTTCCATCCCTGTTTTCAATTTTATTCACGTTTCCAACGAAATCCGTCGTTAAATGTCACCGAAGCGAAAAAGTTCTGAGTCCACCTAAGCTCAACAAAGCCCCAAATCCCGGTCCGTTTGAATAAAGCTGGAAAAAGGATCGAAATATACCCACGTGATCGATCTATGCATATGCCACATAAGAATACCATTAAAGAACCGCGTCGTAGAGACTTGAAGTGCACCCGCTGCTACATATTTTTCGAATCGTCTTCGAACACGTTTCCAGGAAATATCTTATGTACACATATATATATACTGCAAAGAAAAAAACTGGCGACAGAGAGATGAAAGCAGTGTGTCTATTAGGAGGAGGCCTCGGCACTCTCACTTTCATTCATCTACGTCATTCCGAGATGTTTTAAACAGAGCAATAATCTCCTCAGTGATATTCGGTGGCTTATCCAATTGATTTATTTATCTTGACTCTCTAACTATTACCGAATGTGCAGGTATGATCGGTCACAATTCGAACATTAATTAGAATTATCGATATGAAAAAGCACTTCCGTCAAACCCGTAAATTATATTATACATTAGTTCTTGATTCTATTAATATTTTTTTTAACGTAAACGCGTTAATAATAATGTAAGTTCTTGCCGAAAATTCAATGAAAGTTAGAAAAGTAGAGACTCGCAGCTTAAAAAATAATTGAAGGAATCTGGTAATGTAAAAGCATTGAAATTCATTATTGGTTCTGTCTCTTTCCTTCTGTTTAACTTTATCAATGGGAATAAAAGTATGTATTGTGCGAAATGTTTGATATATACTGTGCTTATTCTGTATTGATTATTCTAATTTATAAAAAGTTTTCTACTCAAGAATAATTATTATTACAAATAACATACACTCTTTATACACGAAAACTTTATGTACTTACTATCAATCTATAATACATGGGGATGTATAGTATTTGAAAGACTTGTTTACATATGAGCACTCAACTATTGTAATAAATTTGAAAGGAAGGTCACGTATAAGTATCAAATCAAGAATAGACTCAGGTTACCATTTTGAATGTAGTTTTCAAGGGATGCAGATATATTTTCAGGATGGAAATTAAAGATTAGGTAAAATGGTTTTAGCTCGCCATCGTCAATAAAAATATTAAAACAGATAGTGGTCAAGCCGGTCTCAGTTTCTGCATAGAAAATAACGTTTTCCCCAGCTGAACGATACAAGATTAATTGCTTTTCGTATTAGCAAATGTCTATCGCTCAGCCGCAACTATAAATCTGTTTTCTCTGAAGTGGACAAAAACGCTAAGCAAAGAAAAGAGCAAGTCGCAAAGCACAAAGACGAAGTCTCGCCAAAGCCAAAATTCTCCGAGCCTTCCTAGTCGTGATTCGAAAAATAGAGTTTTCGGAATTTAAATTTTTTCCGAATAAAAATCCGAGAAAGAAATTGGTCCGCACTCGTGCGCACGGACAATTCACACTTGCCGTGCGTAAGCAGAAACACGTGGGGGCTCGCAGCCTAACGAGGGGAGGCCCGGTAAATTCTTATTTTGACACGAGTCCAAATAGCTCATTGTGCAAGCAAAATCGGGCCATTACAGTTTCGACTCCGCGGAAGAAGATTGTCACCAGAGTGGAGAGGCTAAGGCGACGGCCGAGATCCGGGCTCCGGTTCTATGGAGCTGCAGCCTCTTGTGCGCAACAGGTATACGGGGAGAGGCGCCACCCCCTGAAGCGTGACGACGGGCGTCACGCAATGATCGCTCGTGTGCGTCTTCTGTTTTATCTTTGGGCTCCCTCTGACTGCAAAGAGGCGACCTCTCGAGATTCTGTCGATTACAGCCTACTGACGCACAACTGTGGATGCTTTTCCATCTCCGTGAGCGGCCGTTGCCCGAGGCATCTTTGGGATTGCTCGGAGATTTATCGATAGGCTGCCTTCCCTCCCTTACCACCACCCCCCCTTCTCCTATCCCGCTTTTTCTATGCCCTCTCCACACAGTACGCTTTTGCATTCTGTCGTTCAAACGGCTGTCGGATATGGAGCCTATGTTATGTATGTCTGCTGCAGAGATGGAATTAAGGTATGATATTACGTGTTCTTAAAATTGCTTTACAGTTGCCTGTTCTTCTAGCAAAAAGCATTCCTCAAGGTTCAGCTGGTGTAATGACTTTAAATTTCTTGGAAAGGACATTATTCGAACTACATAAGTCAAACGCGATTTAATCTTTTATAAAGAATCTCGACTTTTCCAAGTGTGTCCATTAAATGCTAATTCAAATAAATTGTCATAGTGTAACAATCAAATATATGCAACAATATCACACGTAATTTTCAATCAATTATTTATTCATTATTTTCAGTCTCATTTATTAATACTATATAAATTTATTACGAGAATAAGAACTTTTAAGTTGGTTTTTAGAGTAAATTCTTATATTGTATTAATCGATTGGACTTATTTTCAATTTAGTAATAAAAAAACGAAAAATTTGCAAAAAAACGGGCTGCTTTAATTATATTTTTCATCGCTTTTACAAGCAATATATTTACATACATAATTATTTAATTTGGTTAATACAATTAAAATGTAAATGACATAAAATTTTAATTACTTCTTATATGCATATTCTCTTTTATGTGTCGTTATTTAATTTAAAAATGTATTGATTGTCAATATACGAATGAATACATGAATGAATAATAATTTGTACATAAAGATTTTTTTGTAAATATTATTATTTAATTTGAACCCCATCATTATCTCGTATAACAGTATAATTTATATTGAAGCTTACGTATAAAAAATCCTTCTCTTTTATAAGAACAATATTAATTAAAACAATGAAAATTAAATAATACAAAATACATTTTTCGTTTATTTCTGAGCTTTTGTGTACGTACTGTATAACTGTGCGATTTGATACCACAATAATAAGCTACAATATAGAATATGAGTAAACAAAAATGGCGACTGAAGTGAACATTGTTAGATTAAAAAAGCTTTTATAATTATGCGGATCCGATTAAAAAATTGCTACGGCTCTATATCATAAGCTGAAAACGAACTTTTCGACCATATATCACCTGAAGCTACTTATATCAGTGTCAGTGTGAGGTTGCTCTTGACAAGCTGACAGGAACAGTCTATGAATGCCTTGAAGGAAATCATCAAAACCGGAAAACCGTGCGGAGTGAAGTTCCGAGACAATAATTCTCTCTACGCAATATAATGCGAAGTACCGATTGACTGAAATAGACGTCTTTCTCTACTTCCTTGCCATTTGAATCTTTCTCGTTAATGGCTGACCAAAAAATTCACAAACTCCATAGAATGAAGTAGCACGTGAACGCCACAGGTTGCAACAAAGCAAGGATAGCCGTTATCGATCCAACGCAAATTGACATTTAACAGTGGTCTCGTGCCAAGGAACGAAAGCGAAAGGAAAATAATGGGAAAAATACAAATCCGATTTGTACGGGTGGGTGGATGCGCCGAGAAGAAAGACGCAGTTCCCTTTCTACGCAGTAAAGGTCGGAATTCTTTTTTTTCTCAACTAAAAAGGCGAGAACCTCGCAATTCGTTCCAAGGCTGCTCTGGTGCGTGGCTCTTTTTCACTGTGTCCTTTTTCTGAGGCCGCCTGAGCCTCGGCTCTCGGTCCGCAAAGTCCGACCGATAGGGGATGTGCTGGTCGGTCAAGAAAGAGAATCCCTCGAGTGAGAGCGATGCGAATCCGCGCAAAAGGAGGACAGTTAGTCACGATTTTCTCGGCTAATGCGCGCCCTAACGAGTTACGGGATCGCCTTTTTTATGCACGGATACGTAAGGATAAAGCTAGGCGCGCACTTGCTGACTTCTTTTTGACCATTATAAATCGGAGCGCCCTATCTATCTATTGAAAACGTCACGGAATGCTACGCGATGACTTTTGTTGCAAAACTGAAGTTTCGAAGAAGTGCCGAACTTTGATGCGATTTTCTAGGAATAATACCGGTTATTGTATATAAATCTTTGACGTTTCTGCTTGATGTACAGGTCTTTGTATACTTTACTTAACTAATGGATTTTAGTTAGTGACGATTTGATGCGTCTAATTTTTCTGCCCGTTTGAAGTATGATTAATGTGCTATTTTTAATGATCGAAAATGATTTGTAAGAAATGAATTGTACTCTCAGGTGGCTCATGATATTTTTGAATTCATGGATTTTTATTTCTAGAGGAGAAAGGGAAAGACTTTTATAATAGTTACAGTCACACTTGCTTCAGATGAATAAAAACTTATTACGCATTACTTTAGTTGTCCAGATATTTGAACCCCAATAAAATTTTTTAGGTAATTAACATAATTAAGTTATTTTTTAATCCGTCCATGCAAAGATTTAAATTTAAATAAAGTAGAATTCATTAATGATGAGATGCAATGTGTATTTTTTGCCTGAATCTGATTATAAAATATTATAAAATAAAGAATATTTAATTTGTATTAACTACATTTGTTTGTAAAGTCTTACACATAGTAAGTAAAAAAAGTAACATTAAGTATAAATTATTAACTACATTTAAATTAATTATTGAAAATTGAGCAAAAAAGTCAATATTTATAGGTTAAGATTTTTAAATTTTATTAAATAAGCGGTATCTTACTCGTTGTTAAAATTGATTTGAACTAGTCATTCAATGTCAAAAAAGGCGATAAAATAACGTTAGTGATAAATAATAGAAAAATTCAAGCAGAAGTTATGTGAGAATGTTTTTATACAACTCTTTTTACATTGGCTGTTTTTATTGCTGTTTTTTATCACACTAGGGTGCAAATTCACCCCTTCCCTCTGTAGTCATATCCCAGGATATTTCTTCAGCGTGCATTGAGTAATGTGGAGCAGCGTCACCTGGCAGTTTAATCTTCAATTCGTCGCGTTAGAATTTTGTAAATTACCCCTTCTATAAATCTTATCCTTATAAATCGTACCCCAAAACGATGCATTACACATAAGTTAAAAAAAAAGCAGAAGAAGAAATCAGTAATAGAATAGCTGAACCGTCGTTCGGATTTTCGAACTTGTTAAAGGTAGCCAACCACTATCGGATGCTGTTATCCCGAAATTTCCGAGTGGTCGGTTTAAGTTATTCACGCTTCTGTACCTTCTACCAGTTCGCGTAAAAAAAACAAAGGGCAAAAGTTGGGCCAAGCGCGTACGCGCTTAAGATTCAGTGATTTGGGACGAACGACATAGGAGCTCTGGTCCCCCCTCGCTACGGGTATACGTTAATTGAGGCCAGTACCCGTATCTTAAACGTTCTTTTTCTGCCCACAGTCGACGGAAGTTTTCAATTTCCCGAACACCTCCAGGCCTACAATATCAGGATGCATTGTCCTTGCGCGCGCGCGCGCCTCTAGCGGCCAGTCAGCCTAAGCTTGAGGTATTGGCTCACTGTCAGATGCCCGCATGACCCGTTCGCCACAGTGCCCCGAAATTCTTTCCTCCTTCGTTAATACTTCTATTGACCACTGTCCTGGGATGCACTTCCTCCATTCTTATTCTCGGACCTTATTTTCTGTCCCTCGGGAATAGACAACGACCCCTTTTTCGCTCTGGAGTTTTCAAAGGTTCGCGCGTGGGGACACGCGTCCAGTGAAAGCAACCCGTCGTAGTTATTGCGGTTCAGCTCGAAGTCACTTGGCTTAGCTTACATCTGTCCCGAGTGCGATTGAGCTTTGTGCTACACCAGGCACAGACGCGTCCGGTGTTTTCAATAAAAGGGTACTGGACAGAAGCATCTCTGCAGGACATTATTGACTACGGTGCCTTGGCTATTGCTCGTGCTTTATGACGTATAATTAAGGTTATTTTTCACTAAACAGACATTCGATTCATACAGTATTCTGTCTGGTTGCGTAGTCTGCAGAACCAGCATTAGCAATATTTTTAAACGTCAGACGTCCTGGTAGCAATAATAAAAGGTTACAATAAGTAAACATGGTCTGCTTTTGACTTTTAAATAAGATTTTTTTATTATATCTCTGGGACGTAGCTTTAATATAAATAATTTGTTGGAGAATCGATTGGTTAATAAAACATTATGATTTATCATTTTTTATTTAGAATGTGTAATCGCGAAATCTTTATTTATCAGAAATAAGCCTCGCAAAATATAAGCTCTAATAAAAAAAAACGCGTTTGACGTACGTAAGTAATTTACATTTCGGTTGCCTTCAGACTCGTTACAAATTCTAAATGTAATCATACATGACATTGCACACTTCAAAGCGGAAATCTACGAGAAGAAAACAGTGACACGTCCTCCGAAGCAAACCTACGGCCAATGTATAAATTCAAAGCAATTCACCGCGACAATTGCAATAATGGAATCCACAGAGGCCGACCGGTGAAAAGGGTTAGTCCAATCTCTTGCGAACACATCTCGTTCACTGGTGGTGCGCATCGGAAAACCGACATCCGCCTTATTGTGCCGCGTGTCTTTAGCTGAGATTCGAATCAGTTAGCGTCACATTGTGGCAGAGCCTATCGGTGCCCACGCGACGAATAACGGGTAGCGAGCACAGTTAAAAGTGTACAACCTTAAAGAAAAAGCGCCTCGGTCATTGGGAGCTTAATCGGCTCAAGAGACGCGCGAACTTTGCCCTGGGATTTTTCTCAGCCAGGGTTAGATGAGAGATGCGCGATGTTTGTGTTTCACTGTACGATTTCCTCGATAACGGTTTTCGCTTTTGAGCCGTCCTTTGTCCGATTTCAATTTCCTCCTAAGGTTTTCAGTCTTGTTCGTAGATCTGCTTTAAATTAAGTGTACTTCGGTATCTCAAAGTAAATGAAATTTCTATGCGCCGGATGTGAACATTTTAATATGATTTTCGTGGAAAGTAATAAATACTTCTCACGTATCGTCAATCCGCGATTGTATAAGGATTTATATAATTCAAGCTCTTTTTATAATTCCGCTAGGTATAAGAATTTATAGCTATTTCGAACCAAAAGTTATTATTATTTAAGTTTAATTTGTTTGCTCGGATTCTTAAGGATCTCGCGTAATTTATCGCCAAGAAGATAGCGGTGTTTACAATGTTATCAGAGCTCATAAATTAAAACAAAGACATAGATTTCTATGAGAATAGAAGTATGCGCGATAACAATGGCAACAGGACCGATTACTGTTATAATATATTATGTAGATTCATAATGGACAGGGAATAATTGTGATCGGTAGGTTTTTTAATGGTCCATTTGTTCGACATTGCAGAGAAATCGTAATTCAGTAGGATTTGTAATTCCGGTGTCACACAGACGCGGCTAATCGAAGCACAAAAAAAGTTCGTTACACACTCGCTACGGGATGGCGATTGCCTTCGTTTCCCACGTATTCATGCGTCCTTTTTTTCAGAAAAGTAGTTGAGTCTTGCGAGTATTTCTCATCACGCGCGTATAAAAAGCAAAGGAAGAAAACCCCAGAGAGAAAGAAATAAAAGTAAAAGTTGTCCGGAACGTGCGATCTCACCCCCTGTACTCTCCTCCCTCGCCACCGCCTACCTTTCTTACGCTCATTCTTTCGCCTTGTTGAAGTACTACAAACACACACCTCGAGAGACAGGCATCCGTCGCGCACCCACCAGCTGACTATAAACTCCTCCATTCTCAATGATCCTCGCTCCCTGTGTGCTTGTGCACCCTCTATAGAGCCTTAGTTCACGAGATCAATGCGGCCGCATCAGTATTCAGTACCAACAAGACGACAAGAAGATGATTACCGCCTTTTATACCTTATTTCAATGTCGCTTTCTTATGCCCAATCGTGTTACTTGTTTACTTTAATTCAATACTTTCATTCAATTCAAATATTATACCACATTTGTACAACGCGGCCAAGTTCGCATTCATAATAACTGCACACGTCGGCAAATTTCATTAAAATACGCATTATTTCGGGCTGTTAATAATTAAATTCTTTTCTTGAAAATTGAATTCCGTGCAGATATTTTCCTTTCCCTATTTTCATTTTTTGCACTTAGTATAAAGACCTAATATGTCGTTTCTCCTTCTTCATCTGCTTCCTATTGCATGTAAAATGATAGTTAAATTGTAGAGAGAATAATGTAAAAGATTGTTTTATAAGATGAACATCTTTTCGTGTTTTGAAATAATACAGGGCTTCGTAAAGAAATATAAAGATAGGATAAGGACACTATTTGTAAGATAACAAAGTTTGACTTTTAATATTTACATTTGCGCATCATTATTTTTTAAAGCTATCGCAAAGCTAATTTCCCAAAGCTTTTATTTTTATTTACAATGATACAAAAAATTCTGTGAGTCTCGGTTAATTACTTACTTTCCTAGAGTTTTATGTGTATGATAAACAATCGTAAAAGTGCTGATGGTGTTTGTCGCATTAAAATTTATTTAAGAAACTGATAGTTTTCCATGCCGAAGCTTATCGGTAAATCGAACTCTTAAAGCGCCTGACACGAAGCCTTAGAAGAAAGTGATATTTTTAAACGAATTATGGCTATTATCATGGCTTTAAAGGCTTCTGCTTGGGTGCGTTCGGAGACGCAAAGTGCCTCAATAATTGCAAAGTCTCATAAATAAAATGCCTCGAGAAAGGCAAACTCCCCTAGTGGCAATCCATTGGATTGAAAGAACGCGGTCAAGACCCGCTATCGCAATGATAGAAGGGCCTCGTTATAGCTCTCGATCTACTATAAATTTCCGTTTCCAATATCCAAGGAATCGGAAACGCGCGTCATCAGTTTTTGGCATCGAAGGCACTTGCTGTCACAAAAGTCCTGGGACAAGGGGGCTTTCCCATAAACCTCGGGCCACACACGTACAGAAAAACGCGTGGGCGCATGCATCTGACTTCCAGTTCCGTGAAACTGCGGAGCCCGACTCGGCAGGGGCCCGCCGCAAATCGACCCCGAGCACGCGAGAGGCTTCCTCTTCCCTCAGAGCCTCCCACACATACGGCGGCGGCGGCGGCAGCAAATTTCTCGCTGAAACAACGCGATGGTTGCGGCTGGCATCCGCCATCGACGTCTGCTCCACTATCCCTCCCGTCTTCCTCACTTCGCCTGATCAACGTAGCGCCAAGCTGGTTTCAGACGAGCCATCATTCACAAAGTCGGGCCCATTCACGAAATTCCTCTGGGGCCCGGCGGTTTCTTTTTCTTTCGGGGGCGCAAAGCTAATCCTCCCACACCTCCCCGCCCAGAAAATCCCCGCGAGGGCGCCTTAAGCCGCTGGTTCGGGTACACGTGTCCTCCCACCTCACAATGTCAGCCACCTGGGCCGTAAATTCGCGCCCGAGGTAAGGCCTGCCGAAATCGCGCAGATCTTGGATCTGCAGCCGCTGGGTTGGTAAGACCTTTGTGGGGCGCGCGCCGCACGCGTGTGCCGCGCATTATTGGTCCGCGAGCCATTTAAAAATGTTTCTTTTCTCCCAGGGGGCTTTGAGGGGGCGAGGAGGAGACCGTTAGGGGCGAGCGCAGGGGGTGGAGGAGGACGACTGCGACGACGATGCGGTGGAGGAGGAGGACGCGGGCCGGTCGAGGAGAAAGGGGAAGGATAATGGGCGGGCGGGGAGAAGCAAGGAGGCGACATCATTGTGGGGCGCGTGGGCGAGAGGAGGCGCGTTCCTGGAACAAGGCAGCGCACAGAGGAAGTGCCTGCGAGAATATCTCCCCGGCTCATTGTATCTGGCCCGGTATCTCGTGCAACGTGTGCGCGGGTGCGCGCGAGGGTGTGCGCGGGTGTGCGCCTGTGCGCCAGGTACAATGGACAAAGAGTCCGGGGCACGCGTTGATAATGGGAGCCGAAGGATCTCTGTTTCTTAAGAGACTCGAGGCGGTTTAAAACCTCCCCGGCGAGTGAGTTTTTCGCCTTTTTTTATTCTTCGCTCTATTCTCGGATGGCAAAGGAGACCGCGAGAGCGTTTTTGTATGCGTCGAGCCACGCGCGCGGGCGTAACGTACGCTTTTCCTCGATCGGCAGATCATTGGACTAGAAGTTCGTTGGATCTCTCCTCGCTTTGTTGGTTTTTCCTGGCTGTACGCTTTGTTGCACATCTTTATACTGGACTTGAACTTCGATACTTTCATTTGGACTTTTTTTCTTCGTGAGCTTTGTGACGGAAAGGTCTTGGATTACTGTGGCCCATTTTCCGTTACAAATTTTTCGAGATTCCGTAAAATTTATTTGTCTTGCGCGCCGTGGGTGTTGGAAATATACAGCTGCGCCTCCTCAGTACTTGATTGTCCTACTTTAAAAAACACTCGTCGGCGAACTTGATTGAGAGTTACCTTGCAAGTTACCCTCGACAAATCAGTCTGTCAAAACATCAACGGCCGCGACTAATTCTATTGACAAGAGATCATAAAAACGATCGAGAGCAGCTGACTCCCATCACTTCAATTACAAATTTAAAATGCTCTTCTTGCGTAAAGGACTAATGTTGGTTTTTACCTCATTAGCATATATTTCTTTCAAACGATGCTTGACCACGATCTTGCCTTTTTTATCGACCTTACCTATAGTTACAGTTGCATTCATTGTTTGCATTCGCAAATTTATATAATTGCAAATAGATGAATTAGCAGCTTTGGGAATTAAACATTGATAAGGATTAAGGATTATTGAACAAATAGCTTTCACTATTTATGATACTGAATAATTGGATTTTTTGAAACGTTTCGCTATTTCTTTACATATATCAATGAATAAGTAGGCATCTTCCTCGAGTCACATGCGCGAAAATTTTGTAAAGGGCCACTCCTTCAAGCTCGAAGCGATGGCTCGGATAAGAACGAGTGGTGGGTCGCAAAGAGGGCGGGCAGAGGAAGTTAGTCCCAGGAAGTCAGATAAAAACACGAGTGGAGAAGCGGCGTCACCGGGGCCGGGGAGGAGCAAGCAGAAGGGTTCGCCGTTGGGCTCAGATCCGGGAGTCGGAGTGTCGCTGTCGTCAGGCGGAGCTCCTCGAGCATATCTGCCGTCGGCCAGTCTTAGGGAGTGAGGTCGCAGAGCCTCCCCGCCCCCTTCAACGCTTCGTACGGGTGGGCGCGCGTATGCCCGCAGTGTCTCGCTCTCGAGGAGGCTCCAATTTAGGACAATGATGGTGACCGTCAATGGCGGGCGGGGCAGAGGGGGGGTGCAAACGAGGCAGAGACTGCGCGCGTGTGCGCGCCAGAGACAGAAAGAGAGAGACAGATCACGAGAAACGTATAGACAGACGCACACAGGTAGACCGTAGGTGGCGTGTACCTGTTGCGTGTGTGCGACGAGCGCGACCCGAGGCCCTTCTCCGACTACCATCCCCCCGTCCTCCGAACCCCAGCAGCCATCATCGCTTCGTGGCTGTTGGAGGGTCGCCGCTGAGATTCGAGAGCCAGCGAGCGAGAGGGCATTCGCGCAACCGTCGCAGGGGCTTTCTTCCTCTCTCCTTTCTCCTCCATTCATCGGCTCGGACCTTCTTTATTCACCGGGCCGCCCTCGCCTTTCACCCGGAGCCGTCGTTACACTGGAAGGTGAAACAACAATACGACCACCTCTGGGCGCACTTTCGAAACATCGCGCGAGTTTCGCACAAGTATTTTCGTTTGTTCGCCAGCTCATTTGGGATGCAACACCGGGCGCCCACAACAAGCGGGAGCGCATCGGCGCTTATGCTCGTCACCTCCACGAGCATCTCGAGCAGCGCCCCGAGGTGCAGCGGCATCATGCGACCGGGCGTCAGGCTGTTGTCGAGCGCCTGGGCGGACGAGCCAAGGCGTTCGCAGCACCGGGAGAGATAATCGAGTATTGCGAGCGTCGCGAATGCCTCGACGAATGGGCCCAGGCCTGCCCGCGTCCTAACAGGATTTCGTCTTATCTCCGGGAGATGAGCTCTTGTCATCGCTGTGGCTTAGCTCCCTCCATCTGTTCCGGCTATCGACACCCATTATGCGGCGACTTTTCAGGCCGCTCCTCGTGAATGGCAGACGGCCGACTTCGACGCTCGACTCCATTTGGGCCTGCACAAGCAGAAGGAATCTCGGTTAACCTACGGCACGGGGCAGCCGAGTTCGGGGCGAGGGCGGGGTACTCGTCGCGCCCCCGCTGCTGGGCCATCAGGACGACAATGCGACTTGTTGTGCTCGCGGTCTGCTTTCGATGTTACAATAACGTCCTGCGTTTCACGAGGCGGTCCCTGTTACCGGAGTCCCTTATTCCGTATCAGACAACCTGGACTTCGACCGAACTAATTCCCGTACCCTCGGCCTCCCCCACTCGCATGCGAAGCAGTAGGCAATGGATGACACACCTCGCGTGGAAATTAGCGAGAGGCTATTCTTTCTCTGAGACGCGCCCCACACATGTCCATCCCGAGGCTTCTTTCATTTCCCACCTTTATGCATTTGATTTTTCTTTTCTTTTTTTCTTGGCCTTTCTGACCTACGCGATTTATTACGCGCGGCCTGCGCTTTGAATTTTTAACGCCTCTTTTGGCTTCGGGCTTTCCTTCCTCGTTCTCCTCCTCCTCCTCCTCCTCCTCCTACTTTTTCATTCTCGAACCAACGGATCTTCAAATTTTTAAATTTATATGTTACTCTAGTTACGTTGTATAATTTCTCTCTGGAGTGGCTGCGGCATTCTTCGACGCATATACAACCGTTGATCAAATTGATAATGGCCATTTATAATTGTACTGCATTGCATCTTACAGACTTACTCACTAAATTTTTGAATTGCCGGAATTGTCCTTGTTAATTGAACTTCTTAATTATGTCAAATGCATTCTTTATTGTTTTTTTTGTAAATAAATGGCACACCATATTTGAAAAAATACATTAATTATTAGGGCTACTTAAAACGACCGTTGCGCTTTTTATAACTCTCTTCAATTAAAATATTGAAAAATATTAAAAAATTGTATAAATATTTATAATTATCCGACTCGTTTTTCAATTATAATACATGAATATCGACTAAATTCAATCTGTATAAGCCAAAAATATATAACGAGAAATAAGCAGTTGCAGACTGTATTCGCAAACTCCGACCAGGGAAGACCTTCCTATTGGCAAAAAAGGACCGAAATGATCCCTTCGCTATTTTACCCGTAACGGCGATAGAGCACAAGTATGATAGGGATGGGAGTAGAGTTTTGAATGCAGGCACCCGGTTTGGAGGGAAAGAGAAGGAAAGCCGCCGCCGCGTAGGCGCGAGGCGAATAAGAAAGGAAGAGAAACAAATGCGTGGGGCGCGGACGCGCCAGGAGGAGCGTAGCAGGGGCCCCGGCGGCGTCGCCACCCCCCCCCCCACCTCGAGGTGGCGCGAAACGACCGTTAAAAAATAAAGCAAAGCGAGAGCGTACGTACGCCCATGGACGGCGGCGAACCTTCCCCCGCAAAAACCCTTTATCCCCCGGCGATCCTTTCGCCGCTAATAACACGAGACTCGCGGCATCGGCTCTCCTCTCTCGCGCTGCTCCTTTTGTCCGTTGGCCGTCGGCTCGGCACGTCATTGGTCCAGCGGCCGCCCGAGGGACATTTAAGCGCACGAGGCGATTTAAAGCCCCCACCGCCTCCCCCTACCAAAAATAGCATGGCTGGTAGCTGACGCGACCACCGCGGCTCCTCTTCCTCCTTCCAGATCTTTCCTTCGCCTCCTCGAACACGCTATCACCGCCTCTTGGCTCTAAGGGAATCCGGACTCGGCGTCGGACCCCGCCAAGAGGAGGCCAAAGCGATGCTGGGTAAATTAGTGAAATGGATGAATAGCCGGAGGCGGGGGAGGGGGAGGAGAGAAGAACCTCCTCGATTTTGTCTTCAGGGCGCGTGTGCCTCGGAATGCGCAGCTGTCCTCCCTGCCCTCACTGTTTACAAGCTTACCGGGAAATAATGTTTACGGTATGCCTTCCTACTCGCGCAGGGCAATTTTTTACTCTGTAATTCAAGAAGGCCGATTTCTGATTGCTAGAAAGTAAGTGGGACGTGCCGGACCGTAAATTACTTTGCCCGTAAGCTGCTGACCCTCGAGTGATATCTATTTAAATTTGCCGTTGGTGTTGTCGGTTCATCCTATTATAATGATAGATGTGTATCAATCCTTTCCACATCCTCGATTATACAAAATTTGTTTGAGTTACTTAATGCGTCGCGGAAACAAGCCGTGGCAAGCTTTAATATCAACTGTCAAGGTAGCCAACAAGTTTGACAGGACCAATGATAAATGACGCGTATATATTACATTGTATCAATAAAAACAATTGGTTAAAATGAAGTAGGCTACTGAAATTCGGTAATTTTTAATTTGAGGATTTCTAAATAACAATGATTTGGAAGGTAATCCCGTATTAGCAATATTGTATACACAAAAGTGTATATATTGAAATGTTCATTGTATTGACAGATAATACAGGTATGCTGCTGACGTCGTGAAAAATTAAAAACAAAACCAACTGCAACGTCGTCTCCATTATTATTAACCGGAGAATAACCATTTTCCGCTTGGTGCCTCAAGGCCGAACTCTCCATTCAGGACTGCCGTTTCCAGCAACTAACTTGCAAAATCCTATTACTATTAATAATGAATTTACTGGTAAGTCGTCAAGGGCGCAGCAGAGCATCGCTAAAGCTCGAGGGAAAATTCGCTGGTCACTCGATTCCCGGCATACAAGTGAGCCAAGCTTAATCCGAGCGTGAGTGAGGCAGCGAGTTTTCTAAATCGCTTGGCAAATCCTTAAAAACATATTGAAAAATGAAGTGCATCGTTAACAATGCAAGGGAGTGAGAGCGACGGTAGCAGGTAAGCCCGTGGCAGCGGCCGGCCGGTGCCGGTCGAGTAAAAATCTGCGGAGTTAATTGCGCAACGGCGGCTCCGTTCGATTCTAACGAAACGGTCGTTCCCCCGACGCGGCTCGGATTCCCCTGTCGCTCCTCTTTGTTCTCCGCGCCGATGTGCTTGCGCTAAGCAGTGAACCGAACTCACCGGGAAGCAAATGAATAGCAGCACCCGCGTCCTGACTCGGCGACTTCTCTCCTTTATAGCTGCGGGATTAGACGAACAGTACTGGCGCGTTGGGTCGATTTACACACAATATCGGCAGCCGCGCGAATCTCGCCGAGTTGTAGACCCGGCAATGATGACCCTACAGCCGACGGTTACACTTTTTCCCGATCCACGGGCTTTTGAGCTCCTCGAGTGTCGGGGTTGGCCCGTCCACGAATTTGCAGGCAGGTTGGCTCTTTTCCGCGAAAGGGTCACACGCATCGCCGCTCGGATGCACCTACGTTCCCTTTACCTGAAATCCTTTAGCTGCTCGGGTTGTTTCCTTTATCTTACAGTGGACGCTTAATTGGCCGAGGACGACCTGAATACATACGTTGCCGAGTGGGCTGCGGGACCTGTGAAATGCAAAGAGAGAGCCGAACCTACTGAAAATTCCTTACGATTATTGCCCAATTCGTTATGAGAACTAGGACAAGCTTTCTACTATTTGCTCGTACAAATTTTTAACTTTGCTTAGTATTATTATTATTATTATTATTATAATGCACACAAATGTTGTGTATCTATTGAATATTGATATTTGTTTTCAATCGATACACTTTCTCACTTAAAAGGAAAGCGCTACAATTAATTGATTAATTATAATAATGACATACAGAGGCGATGTAAGATAATTAACAATGAACCAAAAAATAGTTCACACTCTGGAAGTTTCTATGATTTTAATATTGAATTAACCTGCCGTAAGGAAATTATTAGAGATTACAATTTTTTAAGAGAAAATTATATTACTGACCAAAGTTAACTAAAAATGACAGTTGATCACTGAGATTACATTTGCCAAATTTCATTGGCTTTTTTTCTATTGAAATTAATCATTTAAGCAATTTTTACTAGGTAATCTATTTAAAATTTAAACATTATATTAGATCTGCAATGAAATTGAAAAACCTACACTGGTAGCAGTTTTTTTCAATTGGCTTTTATCATAATTGTTACATTTTTTAATGTATAAATACATTCTTAAATTAAAAATAAATATAATTTCATTAGACTGGTCCATTTTTTTTACTAAGGCAATAATTTCTCTCCAATTGTCTTCAAAGGGTTTTCTTACAAATTATTATCGTCACTTTTAGTTAAACTTCAGTTATTAAAAAAAAATTTATTAAAAAATTCTGATGATTTATTTTATGAATGTTAAGCAAATTTTTATGTATTTTTTAAAGATGCTAATTATTTAATCAAATTTACTAAATTAAAAAATTAATGAATTAAGACAATTTTGTCTTTATTTTTAAACAAATTTTCTAATTTACATGTGATTTTTTAAAAAAAAGTATACTGCTGATATACAAGTTCTATAAAAAGAATTAAAGTCGAATGCTTCCGAACTACAAAAATAGTATTTCTACCGAATAAACTGTTGATAATTAAGCCAGCAAAAAGTCTTAAATTGCACTTTTGGTTCCACTTAAACGGAAGTGATCGTAACAAACCAAACCTCTAATGTGCATCTCTATTAAATATTTACATGAAATAGTGCAATTAAAAAGTAGCAGATGCAGCGGTAGATAATTAAATCGTCCCTCTGGATCGTCCGTAAAATTGGCGAAAAAGGAAAAGGCTACCGATTGTAGTCTCGGAGCTGAGGATCCGACATACCCAATTAAATAGGCGATGTTGTTTGGAGTAGTGCGTAGAACCTCTAAACACACTCCATTCAACGTCAACGCTCGGTCGTAATTGCTGGCTTTCCGGCGGTTGACAATCTGATTGGTCATACCGGACCCTCACTTTTCAAGCTTTCGTGGTTATCGACTGGGCTCCTTGGTACCTTCCGTCCTTAAATTCCAGTTCGTAACCTTTGCTCTACCGAAATGTTTGCTGTAAACAAATGCTTTTACTTATTGCGGGATAGGATAATTTTGATTTTCGTAGTTAAATACTAATTAGCTTTCAAATGCGAATTTGACATTCCCGGAGTAAATCTTTTGTTAACTGTATAGAAGCAATGTCAAGTTTTTGGAACATATCTGTATAAAAGTATACCTACATAGAATACGAGCATTATTTTTTTATCTTCATGTTAGTTTAAAAATTATAGTTTTCATTAAAAATGAGTAAGAAAAATCGTCATTTATAAAACAACTTGAGTGTGATTGAAAGTAAAAGATACTGAATAATTATTTTCGGCAGAGATGTCAATTTTTTTTGCTTTTGCTGTTTTTACATATACTCAGCGGAGTAAACTGGAATTATAGCTTAGCCTTTGCATTTAGTTACATCGGCACAGCTTTAAGATTTCCTGAAACTCATAAAAACACATAATGCATCTTTTCCCGAAAGAAAAACCGTAAAATCTTCCCTTTAGAATTAATGCACAAAGCCAAAAATCACGTAAGATATAACAAGGTTATAAAAATTGAGGCAAAATGTATGAAGGTGGAGGAAAAAACAGCTCCACTGTGCTCAAATTTACAATTATTATGCTGCTTTTAGGATCACAGGCGCAAAAAGAGAAACATAACACAAAAAAGTATCTGAATAATAGGAAAACATAAAATTGAAGGAAAAGAATAAAGCTGACCGGAAAAGAAGACGAGCAAAATAAGACTCTGCGTACGATATATCTGAAAAGAGAGAAAAGTAAGAAAGGGCCCTCCTCAATTTTGAGAGGAACCAGACAGTAAAAAAAGTCATAAACTGCGTCGAGTCGCTTTCCGTTTACTTTTTTCCTCGCGCCACTCGCGAAAGTCTCCCTCCCATTAAAGCAACTCGCTGTCTTCGTCGGTCCAGACTGTAGTCAGGTAGAGAGTAAGAATGAAAATGGCTATTCCGAGACGAAACCTGTGGAGCCAAATAGAGGAAGAGATAGAAGTCGACAAGGCGACGAGGAAGAAGTGTTACCAAGGGGATGAATAAGTGAGGTGTAGGTAGCGTTAGAACATTTACCTGTGTCTCACACGCCAATGCAGCCTCGAATGCAAACACATTGACCGAGAATAAGAGAGAATAGAAAGGAAACAGAGAAAGGATAGCAACCGACAGTCGCCTACTATTCTCAATATTCCTTCTGCTCGCTTCGAACCGAATTTTCTTTGCGACCTGCTCAAAAATCGAACACAGTGATTGATTTGCCCATTTTTCCACGTTTCCTACGCCATAAAAATAGTGAAGCGCGACCAAGAATAATGATTTTCTTTTGCGAATTGCGTAAACTTGGGGTGGAGAAAAAATCATTCGGGTAACTATTGTGGTATTTACTGTATGCAAACGACGTTTAAGGTGAATTCCAAGACATGGAATTATGAAGATAGATAGACTTCTGCTCTGATTTTGACCATTTCACAGTGAGTGGGACAATTTTCTGGATACTTTTGTTCAATAATCGCTTAAGGTTCCTTGCTTGTCTAAAATGAGATGACTCACGAGTATCATTTCCAATAGCAATATATACATACATACTGAATTATAGAAGATAATATTAAAAAAAATTTATTAAATATCGTAATATCCTAAAGCATAAACATCTATGATTTCATTTATTAATTACTGCATGAAAAACAAGTTAAGTAATAATACATAATATGTATTTAGATTGACATTTTTAAGAATTCAAGTATAATGTAATATAGTAAAAGTATAAGTATATTATTTTAAAAGTAGATAAGTTATCAGGGTTTTCAGAGAGCAATAAATTGTGTTTATAAAAATTTTTAATTTTTTATTTTATTATAAATTAATATATATAAGTAAAAATCAAGTAGGAAATTACAGAATTTGACAAAGAAGGATCCTTGGAAACTGATTCCTGAAAGTCTGCGTGAGACTAACTTTACAATTGATCCCACTGTGCAAGAGTTAGAGTACTTTAGCGAATGAAAAGCTGCACATTGTAATAGGTACCACAATGCTTAGTAAAAAAAAGTGAGAAGTAGTGAAAAGCGTCAAGGGAAGCCTTTTCATCTGTTTAGGTCATGAAAAACATGATACGGTGTCAAAAAAGAAAGTTTCTTTCTTTAACTGCAAATTATCAATAATATTTTAAAAACTGATTATAAATATAAATTAAATTTAAAGTGAAAAAATAGTTATGAATCATTTTCTAATGTGTAAAAATTATTAGTTTCAGAGTTTCATTCAAAATAAAAAATTGAAATTACGCTATAATGTATTTAATTCTATTAAAAGATGATATAAGAAATAAAAAAATACTTTAATTTCAAAAAAACATTTATATAAAATGATTCTAATTCTATATTTGTTTTTTTTTTTTAATAATTTGTAGCCATGAATTATGTATAATATCTTATCAGATTTATATAAGCCTAACTAATTCCACAGAACACTGCAAAAAGTTTATGGTCATAATATGCCATCCTTTAAAAAGAAACCTCTATTTTCTCATTACATTTAAAAAAATAATAATAATTTGTACATATATAATTTTTTTAAAATCATTTACTTTATTTAAATCGTTTCACAAAAAATAAAAGTTATCGTACTAATTGTGTGAAAAGAATTTTGTTATAATTAAAAATTTGTTATAACTAAAAAATTTGAATTTCTCTTAAAAGATGTTAATTATTACATTATGATTAAAATAAAATATTATTTAAAGTTGTACAGCCATGAAGTCTAAAGATAAATAATAATAGTAACTGCCACGTATGAGCCATTGCTGCATACGTAAAAAGTGGCCAGAACCCTAAGATTGGGTACCTAAGTGATTCGTTTATATTTCGCGTAAAATAGATGAAAAAACTTAAGTACTTTTCAAGAGCTGCATTCTGTCTCCGCTGCAGCCACACACTCAAATCTTACGGTCTGTTTGTTCTCTTACTTTCGGTGGTTTTGGCGGTAAACCGGCTGTTATTGCTTCTGTATAAGTGGTTTTCCATCTATCCGAACATCATCTCGGTATAGGGTCATTTGGCTGCATTTCATTTAGTATTCCGTCATTTGTTTGCTCTTCTTGTCACTTACGATGAGAAAAAGGCCAGAGTATCAGCAGTATAGTGAAGTCGTACACTTAATGTATATGAAAAATAGTGAAGAAAATCCATCGGTTATAGATGCCACGCGCATATAAGCTTTCGATAGCTTATCTTTTTTCTTCTCGCTCTCTCTCTCTCTCTTTCTTTCTCTCTCTCTCTCTCTCTCTCTCTCTCTCTCTCTCTCTCTCCCTCTCTCCCTTTCGCTGCCCCTGTGTATTCTCCCAACTACATATCTATCTCGATGGGTATAGTTATATCTCTTGCATTCATTTCACTATTTTACCTCCTTATTTTATTCTATGTGTACTTTTTCTTAATCTTTTTCGTCAGTTAACCGACAGCGGCGCCGCAAATAAGAACATCGGCATTTCCGTCTCGTCTTTCATGAATGTAAACATCTTAAACACATGTTGAAAATGTAAGACATTGCGTATACAAGCTTTATAAGTAGAATATTGTTTATTCTTAAATAATGAGACGAGGATTCATGAGACGAATGAGTAAAACATATTTTTAAGAAGTAATTAGACAGATCAGTTCGGGACTTGTGCAATGTAATATGCATATTAACAATCGATAAGGTAATTAAGTGAATTCAATTGTAGTAATGTAATTAGCAGTATTTAAATGAGTAAGAAGTAACAGTTTCATAACGTATTATTGAAATCACTTATGATATAAGTAATTTGGTTTTACAAAGTTTGAAAGCTTATATATTTTAATAGGTAACCAATTTTAACACGCTGAAAAGTGATTAAATATAATGTTACAATATATTTTTGAAGCTTCTATGATTATAAGAAAAAATCTAATGTAATGTAATCTAATAATTAAATTAATGAAGAAACGAACATGAATAATTAATTAATATATAATTAGCTAAAAATATTCTTTTCTTGCTTAGTGCTTATGTATCGATTTTCGTACTAGTTCTACCAGTCTGTACTTGAATTATATGCTTTATTTAATAAGTTTGGATATATATATATATATATTTAATTAATGCTTAAAATAAAAAGTTATACGCAATGCAGTGACAAATGGCCGTAAATTTTGGCAGCGACATAGAGCTGATTGAAAGGACACTTTTGTACACAATAAAGCTTTAGCATTAAAAATATTGTCGAAAGAGAGCAGACATCCTTTCCGAAAAACCAGCAGGTCGAAGACTCAATTAAAAGCATCGCGTTCCAACTAAGGCAATCGTGAGAATAAAGGAGGTCCGCCGACATCCGCTGCCACTTGTTCTTCGCATTCAAATGACGGCATTCGCTATACACCGGTAAGTGCTTGGAGTGTCGACGAAAGCCGAGACTCGCTGACACAGGTCTATCGAGTGTGCGAACCCGCCGAGTAAGGACTCGGAGA
Organism: Kradibia gibbosae; assembly: GCA_018907135.1. NCBI lineage: Eukaryota > Metazoa > Arthropoda > Insecta > Hymenoptera > Agaonidae > Kradibia > Kradibia gibbosae. The sequence goes on from JACCHX010000004.1 coordinate 6,936,210, forward strand.
CAAAGGCGCGGGGCGGGAGGGGGCGAGTGGACCTTGGATGCTGGCCGTTTAAAGGGCCTTCCGAGAAATTGGCGGGAAATCAAGGCGCAGACGCATGGCAACCGGTACATCGAAAGAGCGCCCGAGTATGGCGAATAGGGGAGAGATCATCTGAAGAGCACGTGAGGAGAGCCTCTATTTTTCCTCCGTACACTGAAGGAGTGGCGGAGGGTAGGGAACAAAGCCGAGAGGAGACGAGGGAGCCTCTGAGACAAAGCGACGAGCCGAGGTACACGGAGCTGGAAAAAGTCCAACTTTTTAGTGCGACCGAACCCTATATGTGTGAGCCTTCGAGGAATGTAGCGTCTTGCCGGCGAGCCACAGTCTGCAGCAGTTCGCTCGCGTGCACTTTCCGAATCCCGAAACGCTGGAAGACGTTTTTTTCAAGGCTACGAGCCGTTGTGAGCCCCTTTAATCGAGAAACCGCCCTCTAATCGATCTTCCATGTCGGTAGACTCGGTTGGGCTCCTTTGTTTCTGTCAAATCATTAAATCTCTGGTCCTCTGCCATATCGAAAAATCGTTTGCCAAACGCTTGTAGGTGGCGTGTGAAAAATGCCCCATCACATTATTCAATCTCAAATTTTCTTCGTGGTCGCTTAGAAGATTTCTCGCGATACTCCATATTTCTTAGCCTTGGAAGCATTGTTAAAAAAAAAACAAAGTGAAATGTGTAGAGTTTATCATTAGTATTCCCATTTATGGCATATATTATAACATGCATTTTTAACTAAAAACTATTTACAGATTAATTTATTACCTTGATAATTGTTGATTAATATATTAACTTCCAATATAATAGGTAAGTATTGAAATTCTTAGAACAAAATGTTATAAATGAAAGCTCTTCGTAAGATATATACGTCTATTTATTAGAAGACTTAGTTTTCATCTAGCTAAAGAACCCCACTGGGAACTTTAATTTGAAATATAAACATGCAGAGTGAAAAATGACCACGTGCTCAATGAAAAACGATCTAGCCTGTTGTTTCTTTCTCCAAGCTTAAAACAATAATATAATGATCATCGGCAGAGACGAATGTTGGAAATCCCTCTCAAGGGATAATAATATGTTGGCGGAGGAAAAAATGACCATAAGTAAAAAGGTAATTTTCTCCTCGCTTATAATTGGACTCACAACGGTGGTCCAGGTATCAAAAAAGTTTGAAGTACATTCGATACCTATGTAAGCCCTTCGCTCCTTCATCAACTTTATGTTTGAAAGCCTCCCCTATGCCAGTGGATTTTTTATATTCTTTTGAGCATTGGGATTATGAAAGTTAACGGCTCATTGATAAAGAGCGTGGGAGTCTATATGGCGCCCCGTTTTACCCTTTCACAAATTCCGGAGTATCTGGATAAACAGGATGCGAGGGAAATAAATCACCGTGCAATGGATATAAGAAAGAAATGTAAAAATGAGTATATGAAATTAAAATAATAAATAATCACTGATTTGAAACGCGGGAGGCAATGTTATTTTTTATTTTACTATAAAAATGCTAGATCAGTACTTTAGAACAATGTAATAAAAATAATAAAACATTTATGAACAAAAAATTAATTTATTATATTGAGCCATCGTGCACGCATTTTTTTTATAAAAATAATTGTAATCTGAAGTCACGTCTTGAAAATGTCGTTAAAAAGAGAAAAATCCCAATATGAAATAAATTATTTCATAATGAAGACTTACTTTTAGAAAAACATAAATGGAAGACCAACAAAGTAGAAGAGGCAGGATACGCAAAAGTTTACTGGAGAAGGCTCCAGAGCAATGAAGATAGAAATAGAAAGAGAAGCAGATAATAAAAGAAAGACTGTCACTCCTACTCCCCACAGAAAGAAGTGCAAGGAGGCAGTAAGACAGGCGCGTTTAGTCCCTTTAAACCCGCCGCCGCCGACGCCACTTCGGCCTCTTTCCTCCGTGTTTGTGAGCAGGGATTTAAAAATGGCTCTACGGTGCTGGACTCGCACTCTATCTTTCTCGCTCCTACTATCTGCCTCTTCGTCGTGTTCTTTTTCGCTATCTCTATCTTCCTGGTTTTTCATTTGGCGCTGAGCTCAGCTGACGCACAAAAACGGTCAAGCTTTTCCTTGAATTAACTGGTACCTGTTCTTTTCTCTTTTCCCGCAGGCTTTTAACCGCTCTTTACTTGTCTTTACTTTTTTTCGGTTAAAATGGGAAAACCGATGCACTTGCAGTTTCAAGTGCTAAAGCAATCACACAATCTTTGCAAGGATTAACGCAGATAGTGGCATATCGCTAATGTTATCGCTGCTTCTTATGTTTTTGTTAGTGTTCAAATAAGTTATTTTTCGCACCTTAAGATACCAACCTGTGATCTTATTTAACACGTCATTTGCTGTTTCTTGTACTCAGCCGTATCTGTATTCAATTTACATTAATCATCTGCTCTTGCAACTTCATGACGTATACGAAAAACCCTATACTTTATATATCATTAATTATTCGATAATTGAGTTGAAACTAACTAACAATTTGAAGATATATATGAATAGCCACATGACACATTTTAACATCATATTATATAATTTGCTCTTCATAATTAATTAAACAGAATTATCTACTTTAACTTTTTTAAATTGAATTTTATATGATACATCATATATCTATACATTTGGTAAAATTTATTTACTGTTTTGCATACTCAACAAAGCTAAATATATTTTATATATCTATATAAGACAAGTTTTAACACAATTAGTCCTACCAATAGAAAACAATTTCATTTTTTTTTAATATCTTTCATTTAATTTCTACTACTGAAATCGTCATATATCCATTGTTTATGCTACAGTTTTTGCTAAATTCAAATATTTGCGAATTTGGAGATGTTGTATAAAATTTGGTTTTTAAACGTCGTTTTTTAAAAAAGACTAACTAATGTTTAAAAAGAAAATTAATACCATTACATGCGAAAATAACAATCACGGTTCTGAATGCGGCACAGGTCTCAGAAGTTTTACTAGAAAATTTTCGAAATAAGGAGAAACTCGACACTTTTTTCTTTAATACTATGCCTCTAGAATGACCAAAAAAAATGTGAACAGAGACCAATTTTTCTTTGTATTCTCTTAATCCTAAGTGAGACAAGATTGCGACAGATTATTTTAAAAACTATTGCGACTCCGTATTTCCGGTTTTTTGCGACATACAGATTGTTACACATTACATTTAACAGACAAGCAATTTTTCATTTATACTCGACTCAGGCACTTGCAGTTCTTTTTTCATGTCACCAAAATTAGTTATCCAGTCCTAGTAATGTAAACTTACTCGAAACTATAAGGCCAGGATTTTTTAAAAACTAGCAATAATTATTTTAAATAGTTTTACTTTAAATAGCTTTACTACATTAATAAGGTAATCAATGATAAAATGTGTAGTTTTAACGATAGAAACTATAGAACTATAGAATTTAACTATAGAAACTGCAAGAGAAAAATACCAATAAGAAACAGGTAATTTATGCAGGTGATTTCTTTTTTGGAATAGGATTTAGCAGGGTCAAAAATGATTTAGAGCAATATCAGACTAGATTTTAATGATTGGCGAAATTAGAAAAATTAGAAATAATTACGTTGTAATCTTCGACAAATAGAAAAGGTAGAGCAAACAATGTGAACATAATCCGAAAGCTTTTGCGTATCAGCTGACCGGTTTATGGTAACACCCCTTCGAGATAGTCGGTTGCTAACTACACACAATCTCGTGCTGAGAAACCGACTTTTTCTAGGGAAGGCCCTACGGGTAAAGATTCTCTATCTCTGTTTCGCCCTTGTTCTGCACCTCCCCCGGCCGATCTCATTCCTAGTTGTGGCTTCATTCAATGCCGCGCCGTACAATTCCCATATATCCGCGAGCGTGAGCGGCATTTAAAAATGGCGGTTTGCTTTTCCTGCAATCCCGCCAAAAGTTTTGCTTCGAGAGGAAGGCGCCGGGGCCCGTGGACCGATTTCACCTTCGCCAGTCCCATACCCGACGGCTCCTTTCGCTGGTTCTTATAGTAAAATACGCCCTGGTATTGTACGCCCAGGGACATGAATAGGACATGCAAATCGACAAAGAATTAACGTTTCCGCGACGAACAAGGAATAAGATGCATTTGTGTGAATTCGTGTCCTCTAGAAGGTTTGATGTCTTCCTCCGTCCATTGACAACTGAGGGCTTAATTCAATTTATTGAGAAACAGTTAAAATTAAACCACATCCCTCTCTTGTGTTTAGTTAACAAGGATTTTAATTTTTTTTTTTCAAAAAATCCGTTATAATTCTGTAATAATGACGAAGCGAATGTATTGTATATTTTACATTCCTGCAATAGTAATACTGATTATATTTCCACTTCATTTGAATAGTCCTGAAAACGAATTTTAATTATTTTATAGAAATAATAGGGTAAATCTCCTTCTTGAATTATCATAAATTATGTATGGTCTACAAAAACAAATATTAGGTAACTATTATAATAAAATTTTCACCATTGTATTATTAAAATCTTATTAAAGTTATAAATGCCGATAAAGCATTTTCCTACAATGTGTGTACTTAAAAACTATTAAAATTATAAAGCGCTCATAACGATCAGATCATCTTCCAAAAATCTGACGCTAACGTATAGAATAAAAAAGACGTGAATAAAATAAACAGCAATAGTAATTATTATAATATATTATCGAAATTTCTTATTACTTTATAATATTTGCATTTTGATAATAACACGCTACTCATGTATGAGATTGTGCCAAGCTTACATATTTCAAATCAGTAACAGAATCAGTTTCAATGGTTCCATTCCTCCTCTGAATTGAGGAAGGTGCGACAGAGTGAGACTGGGGTAAGAGATAAATCCTAGTCGTATTTAGACCAGCACAAAAAGAGTCTATGTATGCGAACATTTCAAGGAACACTAGGCTACGTTAGGGCAGGTTCTTTCTCGGAAAGGTCCCGCCTGCGCCTTAATGTGATGGTCATTTGACGGAATATCCGTATAGGAACTACTGTATAAGAAGAGGAAGAAGAGAGATGAAGAACGTGAGATTCGACGAGTGAGAAAAGGGCAGAGCGAGCGAGGGAGAGGGTGAAAGAGAGTTGAAAAATTCATAGTTACATGGAACGGCAACAGGAGACACTACTATTATCAGAACAACAATTGTAATGCGGTCAGACACCTTCACATCCATCTCGGTAAAAAAGGTTCACCTCTTCGAGCCAAAAATTGCGTCACGCATCGTCATCCTCCCTTTCGTTGTCTATTTCATTGTTGCCGTCGACGTGTGAAAACAATGGCACCTCGCGTATGAGTGAGCGTTTGTTAAAGAGAGAGAGAGAGAGAGAGAGAGAGAGAGAGAGAGAGAGAGAGAGAGAGTGAAAGAGCAATCCGCTTCCGGTCCACGAGAATCGCCGGCGGATGCTAGTAAAGGGCGCCTCGAGTTAGGCTAGGAGGAGACTGAAGTCCCATAAGGTCACATTCAACATCCTCAATGAAATACAAAGTAAAAGCTCCCTTGGTGGCTATTGATGCCAAGATTGATAGTGATCTTCCGCCTACGTCTTCTCCTCTTTCAGAGCGCGTATTTTTTATTTAAATTTTTTACAGCTCATATGCATACCTTAATAGAAAGAACCTCGAATAAAATATGCGTTACGTTGCTTTCTCGAGCAGCTCTTGCAGGCGTCATGAAGTTAGTAAGTACCGGAAGAACAACATTTTCTGGAATACCGAATGGGCGCAAGTGATTTTGACTGTAAGCAGCATACCGAGATTGATTGTCCCCATCGTCAGCCGGTTTTATTACGCAAATGTATAGAGTAATTGATGTATGAGAAAAGAAAAAAAGGAAGCTTAGCGTAAGGCAGAAACTTGTACTTTATCTACTTTATTACCTTTTGCATCCTTCTTAAGGCGCTTGAGAAATATGAGAATTCGTTGCCATACGTACATACATCAATGCTATTTCGTACGAAAAGAAAACACGGTGCATCGTTGAGATTTATTATTTTTACTTTTGAGTTACAATTAATAATTTCAATCGACAACTCTTTTTTGTATAAACGTTAAAAACAAACCCTTCGTACATTGCAATATTTATGATTATTTTAAAAATAAAAATTAATGAATAAAATAACGTACAAGTATTATAATTCACACATTTACATCTCAAATTATGTCGAGACAATTACATATTATCTGTTGCGTTAGTTATTACATATATTGTTTCCAATATATTAATTTATAAAATACATATTTCCCGATCATAAATATCTGTTATACTTTATTAAAAAATTATCAATAAGTAAATATTAACATTTAAAATTTTTTATCTTGTTGACATAATACAGTAATTAATTTATTTTTATTCGTATTTGTATTCGGTATATTAAACATCTGTTACGATTTCTAAATTACGTACTAAATTAAAAAGAAATAAGGCCTATTGGATTAAGATTCTTAAGTTAAAAGAAATCTTCAATTATTAACGAAAGTGTAGATAGTAAGAGATAATAAGACGTAGACCTAGGAATTAGTAAAAAATGTTATGAATCGTTTAAAAGTTATACATTGTTTTAAGTTTGTTAAAAGTATTTGTTCGTCTATATTGTTTGAATAATAAAAATACACCCATAAAATGTTTAAGCTATCATGAAATGTACAAATATGAAGAACATTTTTTACAGTAATATTATAATTTGTTTAACATTTGTAGCTTTTGACCATCCAATTAAATCCTTAAACTATCGCTCAAAAAATAAAAATCCAATGCAATCCATTTTTAAAAGTACACACCATATTCAAAATATCTGATAAGAAAGGTGTTTCAAATTATTTAGCTATTGATGTTCGGGTTATTTTCCTAAACGTTACTGAGTAAATTAAAATCCAACTCAACTTCTAGAATGCTACCATGGCAATTCAATTGAGGCCTAGTTGCGATCCTCCGCAGAATTTATCGTCATAAATAGTTCACCAACCATTGTAGCAACACACGAATGCAATAGAAAATTCAGAGCTTTAACAGAAACTTTCACATGACGTGTCACGACGTGTTCGGCTTAGCTCAGGCAAAATAGGAAAAACCCCGTTATTGCTCGGCCGAATGATCGTGAATTGGCAACATCCCCCTTGGTCGCGCTCACACTCCGCAAATACTTCTAGAATGCAAGCGTTGTGCAGAATGCAATCATGTGAACTTGGTGTATTGCAGATGGCCGTTGACATAATTGCCTCTCGTTATATTGCATCCATGCGTCGTTCACATTGTTCAGTCGCTTATTTTTGGACATTGATTGAAGCCAGTGCTAGCAAGTGGTTTAGGATCGATCAAACGTCATTACTAAGTAAAACATTGACTAACGCGTTCGCGTGTAATAGCAAGATTGGCGTAGAAAGAAAGCAGTCTTTTACCCCTCACGTGCAGTATCTGATGTGAATTCCACAATTGGTATTATTGGTATTATTGGTAAAAGATAACGTAGACCTACTTTAATTTCCTCGGTATTACAACAATGCTGGGTTTTTTTTGAGGTAGATTCAGATATTGCATTCATAAATTATATAGGTACATTTAAAAACACATTTTCAATGCTATACACCTTTTACCGTAAAACTAATAGGGATTGTATTGAAATTACGTAAAAAAATTAATTTTCAAAATCAAACCAACCTTGTTGGATTATCCGTAATCTCGAAAAAATGTTATTGTTGTTTGGCGGGCGGAAGCATTTTCATTTCATATTTCATTGGTTTTTCCCGGGATCATATGACATTTAGTATAATTTTCTATTTACGAAATACATCTTAGTTTTTCTTGTTTAGAAAATAAGTACGTTACACCGAATAAAAGGAAGTCGTCCAGAGTCTGGGCGAAAATAGAGAGCGAAAAGAACTTAGGGTCGAACGTGACGATTGCGCTTTGTTTAGGTGGGTCATTTTCTTTTATTTTAAAGCACGGTTGAATTTGTAGAAATAATCGTCGCCCGACTAGTTACTAAGGTATCAAAGATCATTAAGTGAATGACATTTGCTTTTTTATAACAAACATTGTAGTTTTTCTTCTATTTTCTTTTCATTAATTTAATTATTTGAAGATTTGTTGTTCTTATGTGACAATAATCTTGTAGAATAACTGCAATTTTAATAAATAGATTGTTTCAAAAAATGTTTTTTACCATAATCGATAGCATTAAAGTAGATTGAATAATATAAACTTTATAATTATATAATTATAATGTATAATAACTCTATAATACAAATTTATATCAAATATATATAGATATATATATAGATATATATATATATATATATATATATACCAAATATATAATCAAATGATATTATTGGAAAATAGTTTAATTTGTGTTGCTCGATTCATCGTTTAAAAATATTAAAGTTAGATTTTACATAAAGAAAAATCTTGAATTAGAGTATTATTATATTTTTATATGATTCAATATTTATAAATGACTGTGCGCTTATCGAGAAACCGAGTCTCAATTCATGCTCGCCTTCATTTTTTATCAAAGAAAAGTATTATTTTTTTCGTAACCCTACGTGACCTTTTCAAGTTGGTAAATACACATGTGCACGCCATCAACTTCCGCTCCCATTTGTTCTTCATTTGCGAATTTCATGATTTCCGTTTAAACTCAAGGATAAAGCAAACCGTTGTTCATTTCACACTGCAGGCGAGAACTTTTCCCCTCCCTCACTTGTATTTTAATTTTTAAATTTAATAATCATGTCAATCAATATAAAAATTCCAATTGTTTATATTTAGAAACAAAATATTATACAAAAAAGTAAGTGTCGGCCTTTCTCTATAAAATTACATAATTGCAAAGTGGATACTTTACGTTTATACAAAACAAAATGTACACGTACAGATACTCATCGGCCAATCTGTGGTATCTTGTAAAGGCTGTACACGGACCATTAGGCAAAACTGGTTTGAAGTCGTACTATACACGCAAGAATTTGGGAGCCGAGAAAAGTAACGATAGCTTCGCGATGGGATGATACGATTCTTCTTCTCTCTTTCTATCTTTCCTTCTATCTTGAGTTGGTTCTGCTGCGATATTTTTGAATGAAAGCGCCTTTAACTTTCTAGAAGCGTTTATTGTTTGATTTTGAATTAATATTATTTTATAATATGAAATAAGTTATTCTGTTTTGTACGTAAAAAACATTTTAGACGCGCTAATATGAAATATTTACGATCTTAACCATAATACGAAGTGTCTTTAATATTAAAAATTGTTCAAGTTTCATCTACTGGTTACATAGATGTGAAATTTTTGTACAAAATGTTTTCACGTTTAATAATAACACAGAAACGTCCTTTAAGCGACCATAGGTTGTAGAAGGTATTGGTGCCGAGCGCGAACGAGATAATTACAAATTCTTACCAGGAAAATAATTTAAGTTTAGTCAACGGGCTTAGACAATCTCGAACTATCGTTACTGTCCCCAAGTAAACGGAAATTACCATAACTCGAACGCAGCTATATTAAAGAAGATCATTGCTGTTCTTCGAAGCAAGTCGGGACAATTATTAGCAGGACTGGCATAAGATGCGCGGCTAGATTTTCACGACTGCCCGCAAGGAGATTTTCCAAGGTGGTGACTCGACCCACGGGGATTGCGTAACGGACAAGTGGAGCACGATTAAGCCAGTAAATTGTTGCCGGCTGCATTGAAGATACCTCAAAGTCGGGCCTGATTGTAAAAAGCGGGCGTTCCGGGAAAATGGGCCGAGATCTCGGTCAGCCCTCGGGTGCCTCGCTCCCTCGTAGAGCGGCGTCGCCGAGCGAGACGAAGAGGCGCGGAGAAGTTTATCGGGGACCCGCCGGCCGTTAGGACGTGCGAGGGATTGCGCGCGTCGACGTGGAGGATATGCGCTTTGGCGTTGCCGGGCGCCGCGGTAGCGGTACATTAACCGTCTCCCGATTGCTCTTCTCGCTCTCTTCCCTCGTTCCGCGACGGCTCTCCCTTCGCCTCTCCTCGCTCGCCGCGTCTTTTCCTTCTCCGGCGCCCCTCCCGCGGTGCACGGGCGCTTTAAAACACGCCGAGGACCTCCGACGGTACTCCCGGTCCCTCGCCCCCGCCCGCGGCCTTAATCCTGTATTTGTGTTTTGGGGTTGAATACAAATATCGCCGACCAACCGCCGACGCCTTCGCGCACTCCTCTTTTTCGCTTATTATTTTTGAGCATTCAGCGCCTAGCTTTATTCCGATTGAGGGCTTTTTTTCTTTTCTTTCTCGAACAATCTCACGCCTTATATTCGCTTACTTTCGCTGCTTTTCATTTCTGCCAGAGACGGACGGACAAAAAAAACAAACTTTTCTTTAATACGACGCAAAAATCGGTATTTTCATATTTCAAATGAATTAGAGAAAACAAATAATAGACTGTGTGCTTCTGATTCTGTTTGTGATTTCGATGAAGCTGTGAATTCTTCTATTTAAAAGGACAATTTCAGAAACGGTTTTATTGTCTACAACGTCTTTACTTATCTACAAACATTTATGTAAAAGCTTATTACATCTGTAAACAAATTTTCTTCGTAAAAATTATGATATTTTTTTCTATGTTACACCGAATTAATAATAAAAATAAAGCTTCACGCTCATAATATGCTTATCTAAAAAGTTGAGATCTTAGGAAAATAAATTTTTTCAAATGATCAATTAAAACAGAAAAAATTCTAGACACTACCATTGATACATTAAAGTAGAATTATTAGCTATATGAAAACACTTTTAATGAACACATGTTTTCAATATAAGAAATGGTTTAATGTGTTCATTTAATTGCTAATATATAAAAATGATAATTAATTATAATTTAAATCTAATTATTTATAGTATAAAAAATTATTATTAGTAGTAATTCGGTAATATTTATACATTGAAAGTAAGTTTTGAAGTTTTTTTATCAAAAGCTTCAAAGTTTTTTTATTGTTTTTTTTTATTAAAGCTTCATAAAAAAATTATTATGTGATTAAAATATGATCATTGCGTTTGAACTCTTGTTTACTATGTAGCACAGCCTGTTATCACTATTTATCGTTCACATTGTAAACGTGATACTTCACTTCCTCTGAACTTTAAAGGGACGAAGTACCGAAAATAGTTAGTTTACGGAAAATACGGAATAAGTTATATCAGCTTGATCTATTTGAACTTCCGTTGAAGTCGAAGATTTTTAGCCCTTGGTTTAAAAAAAGTGCCAGTCGTTATTTATCTCAATCATTATCATCATCCTTCCTTTAGACTATTTTGTTATGAATCCTGATAACACGTGAATCAAGTTAGTTTCATAGGGTCAGTATGTATCATTTCCGAGAGGAATGTGAAGATGAAGTTTAAAATATGTAAAGTATATAATTTAATATTATAGGGAAATAATTAATTTTTAAAAATTCAAAAATTTATAATTGATAGTAAAATTATAAGAATGTTTACAAATAGTCACCCATATTAAAAATTCGAATTCTTACGAATTGGTATTATTTGTATTATTGGTAAAAGATAACGTAGACCTACTTTAAATTCCTCGGTATTACAACAATGCTGGTTTTTTTTTTTGAGGTAGATTCAGGTATTGCATGCATAAATTTTATAGGTACATTTAAAAATACATTTTCAATGCTATCCACCTTTTACCGTAAAACTAATAGGGATTGTATTGAAATTACGTAAAAAAATTAATTTTAAAAATCAAATCAACCTTGTTGGATTATACGTAATCTCGAAAAAATGTTATTGTTGTTTGGCGGGCGGAAGCAAACAAAAGTTTTCCTTTAACTGTTTGGAATTGCGGTCAGATTACGAAGTGTCATCGATACTAAATATTTACGAGCTATTTCAATAATGATAAGTATAGGCGCAAGATTTTTAAAAACTTCTTCGTTAGTAATCTAATTTCACTGTCGACGCATAGTCTCGTTCGCTGCATTAGTAATCGAGAGATAAAGAAGTACACGCGCAGCATAGCTGCAGCGCCGTTGAGAATACAATAAGAAGAAGGAAAGCTAATTAATTGCACAACACGAAGTTGGGCCGTTTGACGTTGACGCGGCTTTCGAGAACCATCCAAGTAGAAGATCGAATGAATCATTAACGACGTAAGTTCGTTAAAACATCGGCGGTGGAGCAACTTTTTACCAGCTCCCTACAGCTAATAGAGTTGAAAGGCGTATCTTCTATAGTGGCAGCTTAAAGAGTCGTGCCGCGTGGTAAAGAGGAGAGGCCACAGGCAGCATTCGGTTGGTCCCGGCCCGCCACGATTACGCCGGTCCAGCGGTTACGGATAGCAACAGGGCACTCCGAATTCCGGGCCCGGGACTCCTCGGTGCTCGGGCCCACGAGATTCTCGTTGGTCCGTCGATGGCCGCTGGACCAGTCAGTGGCCCAGACTGGTTATGCATGAGTTTAATAACTTGGCCGCAACGGGCCAACAAAGGGCTCTGCCCTCCTTCCTCCTCTTCGTCTGGTTCTTCAGCCTCGGGTCCTCCTGGCCCCGTCCTATCCTGGCGTCGCGAGCACTCGGCCGATTCGAGCCGCGGTGAAAAAATAATACCGAGAAGGATTCGCCGCCGTTGAGATTCTCGGCCGCGGCTGTTGAAGTCCGACTGATGGGACGACAAGGGCCGGAGGATCCGAGGAAAATCAAAGAGATATTGAAGTCTTGTATCTAAGGGAAAATCCGGCTCTTGTAAGATTTGAAGTTTTCCGGAGAATGAAAGGCGTGGCCGCAACCTACTATGCTTCGGACAGGGGATAAAAAATCTTGGGGTTGATTGAGCCGGGGAAACCGTCTTTTGTTAAACTTGTTATTGAGATATTCTTTTCTCTTTGTTCTTATATGAAAAAATGGAATTTATAAGCGGATCTTCTGAAAATGACTTCAAGGAAATACTATATTCTTCTAAGAAGATTAAATCGCTGCACATTTTACAAGTTGCTCAACCTCTTGCCACTTGTATGTTAAATTAACATAATGCATATTAGCGATACGAACGATGTGAGAAACGTTAGGAAATTTATAAAATCAATACTATCCTATAGCTTTCTACGTATAATTAGATTACTAACCGTACAATTAGTTCAGATAAAATATATGTAATTATTAATGAGATAATTAATAATTTACTGATATGCCATATAATTCTAGTAACATATGTACAATGAAACAAATATATGTAGGCTATAATAAAACGTTAGCTACTATTAAATATGCGCGCCATGCTCGCATGTACACACGCACGTATACTTACGCATGGACGGAGTCGACTTATTATAATGAATAAGCAAAAATTTGAAACGGAGATATTCGATACTTCCAAATAATGAGTGTATGAAAAGGAGCACGTGTGAAGTTACCTCGATTTTGAATAGAATGAAATGGGAAAAATTGAAAAAAGGGCAAAAGAAAAGACGGTGAAAATCACATCGTGGCCTGACCGCGGGGTTCAAAAATTTGTGAGTTGTAAACAAACCCTCACCACCGCGCACACGGTGGTATATCGCCAAAGTAGATCCAAATGGCTTTTCTACCTTCACGGCTACCTCACCTCCTTTGCTGCACTTCAGCATCGTCCACGTGAACTTTTAACTTCGCATTCTCGGAAAAGGTCCGCTCGAAGATGCTAAAGCCTCTGTTCGGCTCTTCACTTCTCACGTACAAATTCCTCCTTTACTACGCTTGTACGGACGCCTCTTAAAGATAAAGTCGGCGAGTCCTCTCCATCTCTCGGAGATCTTTCAGGCTTTCCTTTAGAAAAAAAACTATATTACCTAGGTTTCGGTGCCGATGCCGCCACGATAATCCCCACCATCAAAAGAAACACTTTTTTTGTTTGTCAAAGTCAAAAGCGTACTTGCTCGTTTCGTTGAAGATTTTCGCTATTATTTTATTTATTTATTTTTTTTTCTTTAAAGGGACTACTCCATTGTACTTGACAAATATTATTTCTTCATAAATCTCCAACAAATTCTGAGTTTTCATTAGGTTTTTTATTTTTCAATGATGCGGCTCTATAGCAAAAGCTGCCATTTAAATGATTATTTGGTACAACAATGGGTAATCGTTTCACAATTTTATTTACTCATCCCAAAAAATACGAATACATACATTTCTAAATTTTAGAGAACTAATATAAATATTAAAAAATATTGTTTTTTGAAAAGGTGATTCTACAGCTTTTAGATTTTGTTTATAAAAAGTACTGTATTTGTTTATGTTGATAAATTTAATAGTAATTTGATGTTTTGATATTATTAATGGTGGTAAATTGTTGAATTTGAAGAAATTTTTTTAATATGAACCATTTTACAACCTCTGTACTTTTCTAGCTAACATTAAAATCTGTTAATGTATGTAGGCTAAATCATTATATTCAAATAAGACGAAGTTAAAATATGCAAAACTTTTACTCGATTCGAATCCCATATCCTTTTGACTTTATAATTTGATATAATATAGGATGATCATCGGAAGATAGAATAACAGTGTAATTTGAGAATGACTTTTATTTTTTTTCAGCTTTAATATTTGATTAGTGATCTATATTTTTATTTGTACAATCAGTCATCAATCGTTTTAATGACACTTTTTTTAACAATAGAGAAAATATATTAGTATTTAAAGTATCAAATTTGTATAAAAATTATAAAGTACCAACAATGTATCTTACATTTTAATATTATTAAAATTTAGCTGTAAATGTGTTTAGAAATACGTGTTAAAGAGAATTCGTAACCAAGCAATATTCTGAGTTTCATAAAACGCTGATCTTAACAACGCACATTGCGTCAGAGACCAACGACTTTTCATGGTTAATTCTGCGTCAAAATAAACTGTTACTCTTAATTACTCCACATTATACGCCAGAGCGACTCGAATGTATTTATTAAAGACGCAATAAAATAATTTTGGTAACATTGCCCTTGCTACATTCTTATAAAGCATGAATTTAATTTGTTTTTCAAATTTCAAAGACTTTGATGTGATTTAATTTAGTGGTGAATTACAATACGTTCATGTTATTAAATATATAAACAGTTTCATATGATTAATGTGTGTGTGTGTGTGTGTGTGTGTGTGTGTGTGTGTGTGTGTGTGTGTGTGTTTGTTGATAACATTCGAAAAATGTTATTATGTGTGTGAGACTGATATTATGGGAAGAAAATCATGGGTAAAATCGTGAAATTGATTGCATAAAGAAATATTGATCAAGAATCATTGATTGACTGACAGTTCGAGGGCCTCCATAAAAAGGAACATAATAAGAAGAGGACTGTCGGGGCTAAGCATTGCATGTATTGAAAGCCATGCGTGCGATAAGGTACTTCAGACGGAAAATTGTGGGAATGAATGCGAGGAGGCTCGAGGTCTTTATCAGTCCTGGCACTCGAAGCGTCATTTAATACGTGAGCTTAGTTTGCGACTGTAGTGCCGTAGGATTTTAAACGAGAGCGCGCGCGCGACTGGTGACGTGGTGAATCGGGCGTACGGGGAAGTCTCAAATCTCCATTTGCCGCGACACAACATCTTGCACGCACTCATAACACGTGTTTGCCACAACGAGTGCATTCATATTGGTCGTTAAGGTGACGTAGCGGCACGACGTGGACTCGCGATGCTCTCACGCCGTTAACCCGGTAGAGAGCCTCCTCGGAGAAAGGGGGAGGAGAAGAAGTAGAGCAAGCGAGATCTGGTAGGATGTGCGGGTAAACGATGCGTTGGACGTCCTCGACGGAATAACAAGTGTCTCCTTCGAGCGCCTCTTCGATTCTCTGTGCTCGAGCTCGACCTCGTCAAGTCGGACGGCGATTTCAAAGCCTCCCTCCCGTTTCTCGGCCGAGGGTGATTAATGCCCTCGTCATTATGCAGGCCGCGGTGACGATTTTCAGGACTTCTCGTTAGCCCGAGCAAGCAGAAAATTAGAGGAAGCGAGGTAATTAGAGAGTTATGGGCCCGCTTAACTCGATTTGCCGGTCTTCGGGCCCAATAACAATAAGACCCCGGCCCGCCTGCCTCCGCACCTTAATATTCCGTCGTGGCGCGTCCCTGCCGAACAATCGACGAGAGTCGCGCGGCTCGGAATTCCAGATCCGAGTGCGACGCGAAGCGATTACGTAAACGGCGGAGGAGAGCACCGGGAGCTCGTGGGACAGCCGTCACAGTTACTCCCAATGATGTTTGCGTGGCCGAACTCGAGCGAGCAGCGAAGAGCAGGAGTAGCAGGAGGATGAGGTGGATGAGGAGGAGGAGGAGGACGACAACGAGGCGACCGAGGCTCGTTATCAAGGGGTCCAGCCCCACCACTGCTACCTGCCCCTCCGGCGAGGGCGAGCGGGAGCCGCTCGCATAGCAACAGGAGGAAAGCCGACGGAGCCGGGCGACGGTTTGCGCGACGGCGGCGCGCGAATCTCCGCCCGGTCCCTTTCGCCCTCGCCACCCGACCGTGAGCCAACCGTCGCTCGGCTATCGCCGGGGAGCCCGGGACCATTGCCTGACACGGGGATGTGGGTCAGCAACGGCAGCCCCGGTGCCGAGCCGCTCCCCGACGAGTCTTCGGATCCCCTCGCGTCCTCCGAGCTTTCGGCACCCGGCACCACCACCACCACCACCACCCCACCCCCTTCTCTTAGCCTCTACACTACGGCCCGCTCTCCCACCGGATCCGATGCTCTGTTCAGTTTCACGCCCTCCACCCGGGAGACTGGCGAACTTGCATTGTAATCGCGGGATCTCACTGGCTTTTACGGACCGAACCCATCGCTTAGCGAATTCTTACAGCGTCGCCGACTCTCTCTATCTCTCTCTCTCTCCCTCTCTCTCTCTCTCTCTCTCTCCCTCTCTCTCTCTCTCTCTCTCCCTCTTTCTCATTTCATTCCATAAACGAATTTTTAATTCGTCAGGCAACGTGACTCTCTTGCCGTTCCACTATCGCCTATCCGTCACTTCGAATCGGAGATTAAACACTAATACGAGGATTTGTTTCAATTCTACGATTATAAAGAATATAGTCAATTTTAATACGTGATATAACGTATTTTCCCTCGGTCAGGCGCCATTCGTTTCTATCGCACTTTCTTCTTTCGTTTCTCATTCTCATTCGCCTTTTTCTTCATCATCATCATCATCTTTTGCTTTCAGTATTGAATGCTCCAAGGTGAAACTAACTTTTGCTCATCAAAAGATTTTTTTACCCTTGATTGCCTCGGTGCTTCCATACACGCGATCGAGCGGTCACATAATGAATTAAAGGCAATATCTTTGGTGCTACACAGATGCATATGGGATAAAAAAACCGCGGCAATTTCTCTTCTTCCATTATCTTTGAAATAATCTTTTTATCTCCTTTTCACGGCTTTCGTGTTTGCGGTCAATTTTAAAATTACTTATATCCTGATGAGGTGGTAGCGAAATACCGCGAATTTCCTATACACGCATTTATTCATTATACATTGTACGTGTCTCGGACGGTGAGTTCTCGACTAGGCAGATTACGATTGATTTGGAAAGAAGTATTTACAGTCGTTCTGTGGTAATCGGAATCGAGTATCACAAGCGTGAGTAAAAATTATAGCGAGCTCTCAACATCAATGAAAATAATTGCTCACGATTATATCAACGAAAGATTTCCACAAGCAGTATACCAACGATGAATCGCATCAGTCTGATAACAAAATTAAATGTTTCATAACATTTTATGGAGCCGAGCCACAGACTTCCAACTCCGCGGAATAAAGTAACCGAGTAAGTTCATCGCGTGCATCCACATCTGTCCATTCATCTCCTTATCATTTAGCGGCAAATTGAATAGCAGCTTTGCGAGCAGCCGCAATTTTTCGCTTGCTTTCCATAACGTGGAGCATCTCGTTCCTAGCCTTTCTGTTTACAAACAAAAACCCTGGTGGTCTTCGTGATCCTCACCTTCGCGTGCTCATCCACCTCCTCCTCCTCCTCCTGCTCATCTTCGACTCTCTCCTCTTTACCCCTTTACGTTCCATTCCACACTCCCGCCCTCCGTGGAATAGCCCGGACGCTGTGGATCCTCCTACGTCTCGCCCTTCACCTCAAGCGTCCAACCCTCGTCTCTCTCACCCGCCCCCACCGCCACATCCCCCGCCAATCCTCTCCACGCGCGAACCCGTTGCATTCTCCGCGAGGTGTACCCCCACCAAGACAACGATGCCGCCGACGACCGTTGAGATTTAAATTCCACTTGGTGTCCGCGTGGGGAGTCGGGCCTGGGAAACGAACGACTCTTTCTTTACACTCTATCTCTCTCTCTATATATATACGTATATCTCTATCTCTCTCTTTATGTGTCTTTTACATGTCTCTCTACATCCTCTGTTTTCACCAACGCCGCGCCTCAATTTATCAGCACGAGCAGCTCCTCTCTTCCTCTTTCTCTTGCGCCTCGTGCACATGGACCTTTCCCACATATCGCGTTCTCTATATCGCTAGTCTTCTCTCACTCCCTCGTCATAAGCATTTTGTATTCACTCGCTCATATGGTTTGGGCGATCCTGTTGCCGGGCCTGACCGTTTGCCGTCCTATTGCGCCTCGGCAACACATTTTTAGCACTTGTTCTCCTCGGACGTTTTCACCTAACTCCGTTTAAAGGTCTTTTGAAACTTAAACTCTCGGCTATAGGATAAGGTAAATGTATCCTGTAAGTGGATGCTTCATTGCTCTGACAGTTTAGCGTGGCAACATTTGTTTCGCAGCTTTTTACTATTATGCAACAGTGCACTAGACCTGTCAAATATCATTTCATACGCATTGTTGCATCCACCGATGATATTAAACCTATATTTCATTACATCCGATTTGGATTATCTAATGCCCTCTGTCAAATATATCTTTTTTATATGCTCTATTCCTATCTCAAATTACTAATCACAACCTTATGTAGTAACTTCGTATCATACATAAATTATATTTTTATATTTATCTTCTTTTTTTCATTATCTATTTTGTAACTAAATTAATGAGTTAGATGCCAAAACATGCCGATAGATTCAACTAATGGAAAATAGTTTCAGGAACACTGCCAAAATTAGGAGACTAGCAATCTTCAATATTATGAGTATCTGAGAAATTGAAACAATCTTGTACTATTAGAGAATGTTTTCAATAATTTGTACAAATTAATAAATTTAAAATGGCTACGTTTGTGTTGATCAGCTCCAAACTTTCATGCAACGAGCAAAAATATTCACGTGTTTTTATTTTTTAGCTTTGCTGGCTCATCCATAAGAACCCATTTTTACCGATCTAGTAATCTGTATTCGTTGGCAAAATTTACATCCCATTACATTGTTAATCAGAGCGCATTGTTTCAAGCCCTCCAATTTAAGTGCTTTAAATTAATCCAGCCGTTAGAAATTGGCAATTTTCAAGGAAATAAAAAGAATAAACAACGAAAACGTCATGTATAGTTGGTGTGATTTTGTCTAGATTATCAGTGTAATATTGTTATGAATGGACTTATCGCGATCATAAACGCACCGTTGAATAACACGAGTAATCCATCGGCCAACTCAGCGCATTTCATCCTTACCGCTACTCTCGAATTCCAGCGATAATTCACGTGCTCTTATGCGTCAAGGCGTGTCTCCGTTTTTAGCAGTCATCCAGTCCCAAACAGATCTAGGCTCACCTCCGTTTTTCCGCCACTTTCACGCAAGAGGCCTTCACGTTAAAGCTTAGCTCAGGCGGGTCTTGACCCTCTCCCTTCCCCGTTGAAATCTCTTCGCCCGTTACGATCGCACTCATCCTGGAGACGAAGGGACGCACAGGCTGGCGACCTCGAGGAACCGACGTTCTACGTGATCGACGAATGGCGCACCCGCACCCGTGAGTCCTCTCCTCCTTCCTTGACTCGTTGAAACCTCACGCACAAATGTGAAATTTTTCAGAATTTACAGAAAGAGAAAAAACATTCCAGGGAATTAAGGGACTAATAAGCTTCTTTCAATAAATGAACGGTCACTGCATTTTCTTTAATGATTTTCTTTTTTATTCTCTCTACTTCTTTGTATGAAAACATCGTTGTATTCGTTAATGATTTCGCGTCTTAATTTTTAGATTAGTATTATAAGTCCGTTATAACTGGGTTAATTATATTATGTAATTATCAAAATAATGAGTCACCCAACAATATGCAACATATGAAAGCAACCTTCAATTTTACATACGTAATTTATATGCGTATTTTTAAGAATAATTTAAGCTTAAATTGGATCAAGTTCATAATTATATTCGCAGAATTAACGTTTCTTGTAATAAACTGATAGGAATGCTTTGCTATAAATAAGTAAAACATAACGAGCAAAAAATTCAAAATTCAAAATTTCATTTTAATACATCCATTTGTACATTTAAAATAACAAGTTTTCTAGCAAATTTTCTTACGAATAGGTTATTTAAATTCTTATCTGTCATATCAAAAAAAAAAAGGAGAATTGAATAATTTGATTACATATCTTTAAAGATTAAATAATATAGTAGCCGTTACACTAAAGAATCAAAAATTGTATCGTTGTTGATTTCCGATCTCTATTCTTTTTGTATTATTATTAAAGGTACTTTACAGCTTTAGATACATACCAGGTAATATTTTCTAAAATTCAGTATAGTTTTCAAAACATGTTTTTGAAAAATTATAGGTGTGAAAATGATTGATGAGTCTCCATAATGAATTCATTAGATCATAGTTATCTTGCCTTTTTGATTTTCCAGTTACGAAATTGACGAAAATTTAATAATTTACAAAGTGTTCCGATTTACAAAAAATTAAATCAAATTTCTTCAAATTCTTTCATAAAAACTAGTGGTTTAAAAAATTACATTAAATTAATTGGCACAGGGTACTTCAGGAAAAAATAAACTTAACGGATATTTATGTAGACCTCTTGTAATAATAATTATACAATGAACATACATACATATATGCATTTAGTAGGGAATTTGTTAAATAGCAATTTAAGCAATTGAAAGCATTTGGATATTGGTTTTTTATTAGAAAAAAATCTAAGGCGCGTAATTATTTAAAAATCTTGATACTTGATAATTAATTCATTTAGTCCCCTATTTAGTTGATATCCTATTATTGTATGTCCGAAATACGTCGAAATCATTTGGACATAAAATATTGAAAATGTTTTTAAATCTGAATGTGTATATTCCATATTAAAAATATATTAAAAAACTCACGGTAAAAAAATTGCTAAAATAACTGATACAAATAAAATACGTAAAAGTTTGATGATGATAGGAAACACTTTCCTTTTTTAAAATATCACACATTCAACTACTGTACGGTTACAAGCGGCAAAGGTCGGAAATATTTAAACTTTCATCTCATCTTCTTTATACCTCTGCTCTTTAATTCCGTCCTCGTACCTTTTCGGTATTTTATTTCCATTCGCTTTTGAGATCCCAATTTCTTTATTACCATCCTCCCCTTTACTAGTCTTTTCTTCGAAGTCCTCGCATTCTGAAAAATATTGACCAATGCTTGAATTTTAAATCGGTTGACGATATTTCTTTTTCAACACTGTAAGTGTTCATTGTCAAGTAATTTCGATAAACTGTTATATTATGTATTGTATTGATAATTGTGTATAAAATGACGTCTTATAATTTTACAATTTAATAAATAATAAAATTTTAATACCATATTAAAATAATAAATAATAGTTAGTTAACACTTCAATAAGCTTATATTTAATGAGAACACTTTTAAATAAAAACCTAAATTTAGGTCGATCCAATATTAAGTTTTTATAAAAATTAAGCACTGCATAAAATGTTGTATATTGTATTGTATAAATATTAGACATTCATGCAGTAAATACACAACTAACAATTTTGCTTATAATTTTATCATCTTTTGTTTATGTATCAGCTTTCGCTCAGCTTTTTCACTGATTACTTTAATGGGAATAGTATATATTACAAAAATTCGATATTTCCATATTATTACTTTTAGCCATTATTAATTTTATAAAACAATCATTTTACAGTTCATAATAACAGTTTATCTCAATTACAGCATTCAATGTTTATATTAAAAGTTTAATACTAAGCTTAAAAATTAAGCCTTATATTTGCTTCATTATCGAATTCCTTTAGTAAGTACGTAATATATGAATTTGACGACAAAAAAACTTTTGTAAAATAGACTGAATGCATGTTAAAATATTAATTAGAGGCTATATAATTAGGATTGTAAGAGATATAGAAAAATCGAATTAAATATATATACTAATCGTTATAAACTATAATATAATGGTTTTAAACTCCAATAAAATTTTTACAGAATTAATTCTGCGAGAAAAAAATTTTCAATTTAATAAAATTAAAATAAATATTGTATTTTCTAATAAACATAATAATAAAACATAATGTGTAACTTTATTTATCGATGTATCAGAATATTTTTAATTGAAAAAGGAATTCATCATAAAATTATTACTTATATAATATAAAGTCAGTAATTTGATACTGTTATTAATATTTAACTAATGGTATATTTTTCTGCGATTTTTTGTAATACATTTATATATATTTCATTAAAGTAGGTTTATTGAACCTGAACTACTTATCTGACTTATATGTTGTAATAAGCTTCTCGTATTAAAATGCAATTTCTGCATAATAAGTAATTCTCGTTTTTCTTACATGTATACTCATTATACAACACAATATATATGTTTATAGTTTGAATACATTCTTTGACATGTAAAAAAAACAATGCAAAATGATACAATGTATTCTGATGAAAATTTTTCTGATATATATATCATCAAATTTCATGTATTTTTTTATTATATTGGAATTATGGTGTATAAAGATACATAAATAAATTATTCTCAAATAACGCAATTGCTAATAAAGTTTAGTCCTCATATTTTCAAGCACTAACGTTGTTTTTTCGAATATCTTATTCTCTCGTTTCACTCACTCATTCACCTAAGCGTTTGTTATTTTGCTGCTATGAATCTTTTTATCCTGAAGATGACTGTTTGTAACTATTGTTTAGACGTAAATACGCATTGTATTTAAACTGGATACAGCGTCTAGGTATATCACGATACGCATACGGGCCGCGCTGATGTATCAGCTGTTGGCGGGAGCCAACAACTTGGCCTCAGAGCCTCATAATGTATTAATCTGTAATTGTGGTTGGAGGCCCAAACTCATGAACGAGGGAGACAAAGCGTTAAGGAAGTAGTTACTTACGTTGAGGCTTCTTATTCTAATGTAATCTCGTGATTTGATCATGTTAATTAATCTTCACCTTTAATCCGATATTAGTCACACCGTCGATAGCTTGACACAAATTACTTCCTTCAAAAGTCTCTCTAGTGTATTTTATATTATATATGAGATTCCGTTGGTTAGATTATCAATATAATATTATTATCTGTAACCATCATTAATTTTTTATTTTAATTTATTCCATTTTATAATTTTTTATATAAACTTAAGCAAATTTGTCCCGCGTCAGTTATAACTTGCAAAAATATATTCAACGAATTGGTCACTTTTGGAAGTTGGTATTTTGTTTCTTGCTTGCTCATCTGTTTCCGCTCTTTTCTGCTCTTATTTTCTTCAACACTTTCCTTTCAATTTCCTTTGGTTTTCTTTTAGTGGGATTCTAGACGAACTTCGTAGCTATATGAACCTTTGTGAACACAGTTACGTGCCATTTACATTGTGAAATGGAAACTGACACTCATTCTTTTCAAAAACCGTTTCAAAAGACATCAGCACGAGGTATTAATAAAAGATATAACTAATCTATATAAATTTATAATCATCGGGAATATTGTTGTATTGCAATTTCAACAAATTGAAAATGAGAATATTCAGAATTTATTATTATTATTTGAATACATATTAATAATATTATGTAAAAATTATTATAAAATGTATTATAAAATCATCTTACACATATTATGAATACACAAAATAATCTAAAATTAATACAGTGAATTTTTAATAAAAAATCTACTTTCAAGTACATTTTTAAGCATTTTCAACATAAAAGTAAATTTATAATGTAAAGTATATTATAAATGAATGTATAGAAATTCATCCGTGAAAAAAATGTTAACGTTTGAACTGAACGGCATATCTATGTTCATAGAAAGTACGTGCCTAGAGCAAATCTACTGATAAAGACGCTTCACGTGATACTGCATTGTATCAATAAAAAGTAGACTATTCATCATAGATACTAAGTAAAAAATATATAACCGTTGTCAATTAACAGATTTTAGCTTGTCATGATTTTTAAGTAATTTTTTTTATTCTAAAGGTTATCGTTATACCATCCTATATACAATAAAATTATATGTATGAAAATTTAATAAAATTTTATTTAAAAAAAAAACAGTTTAATTTACTTAATATTGTGTAATGTACCTTTTTTTATAGACAACGTTTAAATGTTTATTATAAATTCCAGGTTATGCAGTTCTTAATTTTTATTTATTACAATATTCCATACTGAATTAGGCGGTTTTATAAAAATATGAATAAGAAAAAAAGAATATAAAAATGAAAAGCAGTTAACTCCAAATGAGGATTGAAGGCTGAATTTTCTTGAATTGTTCAATTTTTGGAAAATTGTAAATTATAAGAACTAGATTCTATATATATAGTCAGATGTAGAGCAATTATTATTCATACATTCTATTACTACTACTATCATCATCATCATCATCATTATCATTATTATTATTATTATGATTTATTATTATTATTATTATTATTATTATTATTATTATTATTATTATTATTATTATTATTATTATTATTATTATTATTATTATTATTATTATTATTATTATTATTATTATTATTATTACAATAAAACAAAGTTATAGTATTTATCAAAGAATAGTTCTACAAATAATTTTTTTTTCCCGTAACTGAATACTTATGGGATCCCGCTCTTTTTTTTGAGCTGCTTTACATTTACCTAACTGAATTTTAAAAACCAGATTACATCACTATAAAAAGTAAATGGAAAGGAAATATTACGCAAAAAACGTAAAGGAACCATAACATTTTCTTATTGGGTATGGAAAATGCGAATAGTAACATAATGCAATAGTAATATAAATTGACTTTTAAATGTATTTGAACATTACAATATATATGACTCTTTTGTTCATTTTGTTTGCAACATGCGCACTTTACATTATAATTGATAATATAACTGTTAATGAATTTTGTATACAAAAATATATAAGTATATCTACCCAACAAAAGTTACTATTTTGATGAGAAAATATTTCGCACAGTACTTTATGCAATAGAAAAAGGAATTGGCAAGAACAATCACTATCCGTCTGTCAAATTCTATACATGAAGGTTTCAGGTTTCACTATATCCAGTTCTACTTCCTACTTCCTTGTTCTACTTTTTCTATCATTTTAAAAATTACGCTATGTTGGCCCGGTTGTCTATCCTTAAACTTAGCATCTTATACTACGTGAAAATCCCGTTTTATTTCTGTGCTGTCTGGTGACTTAGGGTCAGTAGATGCTGGTTTCGCCAATCGCAATAAAGAGACAGAGAATGGAAAAGATTCAAAGCTGCTGAGGGAGATTTCGAGAGGGTGAGAGACGAGTGTAGCAATAGCTTCCAAAGTAAAGATTACGTACAAGATTGTAAGCTAAACGTACATTTTGGCATCTGACAGATAATGAAACAACTTTGTCGTGCGAATGTAACGATAATGTGAAAAAGTCTATAAATTAAATTATAAAATAATTTAAATAAAGAATGATCCACTTGTTATGAAGGTACATTAAACTATCTAGAATAGTATAAAATTAATAAATAGTATTATGTTATCTAATCATAATTGAGTTTTCCCATGTAATATATTTTTACTATTATCGATATGATGATTGGTGTATGTATTTTAATCATGAAACCAATTTTATAAAAAAAAAATAAATATTATCAGCAACAGGTTGATATTAATACGTTTATTATAAAAAATTTTTCATTTATATATTCATTTATATATTCATGTATTATTCGTTTATATAATATTGATTCAGACAAGATATTATGTAAAAAATAGAATTTCAGGTTTTAAGAAGCAGGTTTTAGAATTTAAGTTTTAAGGCAGAACATGTCTGATTTGATTTTTAAAACCTAAAAGAAATCAATATTTAAACCAGTAAATATTTCTTCATTTAGTTTGTGCTATTGCTTGTGGTTGACTGCTATCGTGGACCCGCAGGCTGTAACTTCACCGTGTTTCGTCTTACATATGTATATACGTAAAAATCGCGCCAACTCTCGCAATTCTACAATTCCCAAGGGGTGAGGATTCTCTTGGAGGGTCGCTGAGATTTAAGCTTTGCCGATGCGATCAGGGTGTCTCAAAGCGTTTAACAGGGAAGACAGAGGGAGAGGGAGAGGGAGAAAGTATGTGAGAGTTAGCGAGAGAACGCGAAAGAGGGGTTAGGGAGGGAGCGAGAGAAACGCTATGAAATCCCGAAGGAGCAGATGATGATCCCGTTTGGTGCATTACAGTCTTCGGATTCACTTCATTCAATGTAGATATACACACTACCGAAAAAAGAGCTCACCTATGGGCAGGCATAGCATGTGAGGAAGGCTTTCGGTTATGGGACCATTAGAGTTAGGGGTGAATCTGTATTGCGGGTGCTTTTGGTACTGCTTTGTTATACACGCTCCTCGTTTCCTTTTTTGCTATGTCTTGAGACTATCGGCGAGTACAAGCACAATATATGTACAAGTACTTTTATTCTAACATATGCGTAACGGGGTTACGTACATTCTCTTTTTACCTACTTTTTTAAGTTGCTTCTTTTCTTCTATTCATGTCCTTCATCCTTTGCTTTAACGAGTCATTTACGTTACGAATATTCTGCAGCTGATAGTTAATAATTTACCGACTCGGGCTCTACTGTCACACATCTTCTTTACAATTCTGACTTCTTTACTTGAGCGTCTATTACAGCTATAGGCTTCATAATTAATCTTAGTTATCGTTTCATACCAAATTACACACATTCATAGAAAAAAATTTATAATGAAACTATAAATTTAATTTGATTTCGTAAATTATTATAAAGTTTATTTGAAACGCCTTGAATTAAAATCAATTTGATATTAAAGATCCTAATTGGTATTCTTTCAACGTCTTCTACATTATTATAATTACTCGATACTTGTTCATTTTTTATTTGATATAACTAATTTTTTAACTTTAATTTAATTATTATACATATATGAGTATATGCATATATATATATATTTATTTATTTATTTATGCATTAAAATAATGTCACTGTCAAACATGTGATCTCGACTATTGTATTTTTAGTCAATATCAGTAAGATAAGTAGATAAACATATATATGTGTAAGAAGTATGAAAATTTATAGCATAGTCAATTAACAATGTAAATTTCTATCGTTGTTCTTGCTTTTTTTGTATCATATCTTATTCAAATATTACAAAATCTAATAAACGACATAATCAATTTAAATAATCATCCTTATATAAAACAAATTATTTATATTGTCATTAGGTAAATAAGATGAATAGGAAGAATATCACTAAGACATCGTATTTCCTTACAATTATTTACGCCTGTCCAAGGAAGTAATAGAAACAGTCAATAAAGTAAGGGAATTAACATAAGTAAATGTGCGAACGACTATAAGTCAGCGATTACTACTAAGTAAGCTACAATGCCTAGCGTATATGCATATTATATACGAAAATGCGCTTAGCGCCACATGCTCACCTGTACAATTATATTTTTAAAAGAACTAACTATTACATATTACAAGTTTACACAATTTCAAATTTTTACTACTTTAATCACATACTTGGAATGATTAATTACACGTAGTCAATTGTATTAATAAGACACTGACATGCATCACGTTTATTTTGCAAAATAAATATTAGAAAACAATTTAAAATACGGGCAAGAGACAGTTTCGAATGTAGTACGGTAAAAGGAATTTTTACAGACTTGCGTTGGATACAGACTGCGTTTTATTTCAATTGCATAATAACTGGAACAATTAGCCATCGAGAGCGTATTGGTAAGCTCGTAACGGCATAAAGCTACGAGCGCGTGTACATAAACATGGTAATTAACGCGCACGAGTTCGAATCAATGCTGACCGTGAATTATTGTTCGAGCGGGCCGCATTGCTCTCGGTTCGCCAAAGTCAATGGCTGAGGCCCCTTGGCCGATCAGGCACAATCACCATCCGCGTACATGGTAAACGAGAGGCAGTCGAGGGGCATTCTGAAAAAGGCGCCCATGCCGTTAGACAGTGGCGCGTTCGTGTGTGAGTCGATACCGGCACACGCCCCGACGTCTCGGTCCCATTGTGCAGCATCGCGCGTCGCTCGAAGAGATTCGATGTCCCCACCCCGGTAACTTGACGAACTCCCCGGTAAGCGTGTGCGTTTCACCATCTGCGTGGCCCGATACCCCATGCGTACGTGGGCCCGATGCGTTTGCTCTCTTGGACTCGCACAGGTACGGATAAAACTGCACGCCGGTGCTTACGTGCATTTCATCCCCCTCCCCCTGTATACGGAGTTGCGTCGGTATTCTTCTGCCCAGCGATTTTAGTGCCTTATATAATTGCGACCCTTGGAAAGTTGATTCTTAGCCGATTCGTCATTTGGACTCTTCCTCATTGTTGATCGAATTTCCGTGACTGATTTCCTCAGCCTCGTAATTCCGCAACGAACTTTAGCCGGCAGTAGTGCACATTAACTTTTCAAACGTATGTGTCCGCTATACTTATACCGAATGAACTCTTATTCTTACTTGAGCTTGCGCGTTTCTTTTTATATACGTTTTAATGACTCCTTAAATTCGTATATTTATCGTAATATGCTAAATTTAAGGGAAACTTCTTTAACATACATGTAAGCATTTAAATTTTACAGAAGGTTGACAGTCTCTTCTCTACTAACTAACACGATTGTATGTTAAATATAAATGATAAAAGTATTTTATAAGCGAGGAAATACCCCTTGAGCTGACAAATGGATTTAGGAAAGAAACATATAAATGTGGAACTTCCTTCATCACTCGATGTTATGTAAAAAATAACAATATTTTTAGGTATGATCCTTTCTACGTGACATTTATATTTTCAAATTTCAAAACCTATAGTGAGTAGCAAACCGTAGAGTATATCATCAGCTTCCTTCAATCCTACAGCCTCGAGTTTCGCATTTCTCAAAACACACATATTTATTTAACGCAAGAAAGTTCCACGTATTCGGAGAAAAAGAACAAGAAAAACACATAGTTTAACTTTGAAGTTGAATCGTTACTGAATATAAATATACTCCTTATATAGCAATGTCTAAAATTTACTTCGTAACCCCTCCATCCCATATAAAAATATATGAATTTCTGGAAGTCGAAGCTTCCAACAAGTTATACACTCACCCGTGTGAATTTCTTAAAGTCTACGTAAGATGCCACCCGTGTTTTATAAGTATCTTTGGTAGTTGTAAAGTAAAACTTTCCAAATGAATTCGTCAATAGAGTAAATTTTTGCAATGGATATTTCGTAAAATAAACAAACACCGTTTCTTTTTACGAAGAATAAGTATCTAATGATGAACAAATGAAAGAATCTGTTTTACGCGTGAACACAATATATATGTTGGTACATAATAACTTTTGAGTTTGGTACAACTGTTGCCTGAACAGAGATTATCAATCAGACCGACTCGATTTTGAATGTAAATCACATATGTATTCGATGGCTCGGAACCACTGGCAATAGAAGCTTTTCTTACAATACGTTTTTAAAACTCGCATAGTCGAAGAGAAATCCGTGTATTATTGCGACACTACGTCAAGACACGTATCCATCAATAAGAGTTCTCGGCCAAAGACAGGAGGGGGACAGAGTAAGAAAGAGAGAGAGAGAGAGATAGAGATAGAGAGAGAGAGAGAGAGAGAGAGAGAGAGAGAGAGAGAGAGAGAGAGAGAGAGAGAGAGATAGAGAGAGAAGCAGCGGTCAGCGGTCGATGCCCTCCTCCCCACCCCTAGGTGTCACCTAATTAAGGGTTGCAGCATCCAAGATTCGGCGCGCATCACTACGACGCGGGCAGAAGATAAACGAAGCGTGAACTCGTCGAGGATGAGCGTCTGGGAGCGAGCAAGGGGTTCTTCGAGTCTCCCGCGCGACTCGTAACGTTCGTCAGCTGGTGCGAGGAGTCCGCGTCGAACGGCCGAGGCCGGGAGGCAAGGGTCCGCACGAAACCACTGGTGGCTTTGGGGTTCGTCAGCGGCAGCAGCTGCCAGCACCTCCTACCCTCCTCTCCGCCCCAAAGCACCACGCTCACTCATCGCTACACCCCGTCTCGCATTCTGACTCATTCTCTCTCTCTCTCTCTCTCTCTCTCTCTATCTCTATCTCTCTTGATCCTCATTGCGATCGATCGATATCCTTACCGAACTCTACGCTAGCGAACTCACCATTAATCATATGCCGGCTTGTTGTTTTACACGGGAGTCCAGTTGTATCCCGCGCCCGACCGGAAAAAAACTATTTGAGCAGACGAGTTGTCGCTGCTCGATCTCCGGAAAAGATGAGAATCTTGAAATGCGTTTATCGCGGCCAATGTACCACTATTGAATTATTAAATTTGAAGAGACGCGAACGGAAGAGGACATTGAAGATTAAGAAATGATGCGTGTACATTGTTACGGATGTTTTCTTCAATGAGCATTGTATTTTTCAAAGACCCCGAATTTTCCCGGCTCATTTATTTGTAATATTGCGTAACTGACAGTTTAAGCTAAGATAACAATCATCTTATTTTACCACGAGGCTTACCATTACTTGGACTTTGATAACCTTTTAATTGCAGATGTGCATAAGCTTCTTAAGTTTAAAAACAATAGCTTTAATAACATTTTGTTGTAACAACTGACAAATTTTTTTAAGCGATATTTATGTTTATATAGTGTAGCTTCTCTCATCTTATAATGGTAGTAAATAATTAAAAATAAGGTAGAGAAGAAGAATTGAAGTAATAAATTCATTATTTTTAAAACTAATTTGCCAATAGAGTAAAGTCGAGTCTTTTTCTCCGTCAGTATTTAACTCGTTAATTTATATTTCTCATAAACCCTTTTACTAAGTAAGAATGACTTTAGACGTGCCTTTCATACCCCTCGTATTTTTGAAAAGAAGAAATAAAAAGCTCCTTTTGGACCTCATAATGGTCCTTATACTTGTTCATGTTCCACCCTCCATTCAAAACAAAAGAAGAAGGAGAAGTGAGCCAAATCAGTAAATTTCTTTTTACTCCCCAACGACTTCTATCAATTTGCATTGTGCGTATTCGTATGAATGCCCGAGGGTAGAACAACGCCTAGTTGGCATGTGTTTGCTGGTTTAACGGGCGGAAGCCCACTTGCTTTATATATAAGTATATTGACTTTTATATTGACTTTTATATAGACAACAAGTAGCAAAAGAACAGATATAAAGAGAAGGTGAATCTTATGAATCGGCTTGAAAGAAAAATGGCTTTTTTCTTCTCGAATCCTGGAGTTTTGTTTAGGTTTTTCTTCAGATTTACCCTAAAAATTCATTCTTTAATCATTGTTATTCTGTATACCTTGAATCCATTATATGTCTTTTATATTAGTTTTTCAAAGTTAATTCCATCGATAATTAAAATAAAAGGACCATTTGCTTAACAGAGTTAAATTTTATTATTTAAAAAACAGTGAAAATCGTTATTAAAGTACTTATGTGTATTGCACGTATGCACGTATGCACTTAATCATTTACTGATTATATTAGCTTCTATATAGCGATACAATAAAATTTTATCGCTATTTAATTGTCAAGATTGAAAATAAATTCTTAGTTCGAATAATACTTGCATTATAAATGTGAATTGATACTAGAGCATTGACAGCTCCTCTCCTCTCTCCAGATAATTTAGAAGTCGCAATAACCGCCGCGGAAATATCAACGAAGATCCACTTCTACCTTCCCCTCCTTGCGATTAGTAGCTCATTGTGGACGGGTTTTCACGGTTTTTCATAAAAGTGTTTAATCGCGTTAATGATCCTGAAAGGACAGGAGAAGGTGGGACGTCGGGTCCCGTCCGAGAAAGGATCGTCTTGGACTCCATGGCGCGTGCCGCCTCCCTCGGGATCGATGGCCGCAGCCGCCGCCGCGATACCGTCGGTGCAGGGGTTCTTACCACGATTAAGAGTCAACAGCTGATCCCCCTCCCGATCTCCCCGAGTCAGGAGCCTTTAAGGGCATAAGTCAATAAGTACGTTGGGGTCGCAAACGTCTCGCCATAATTGCCGGGCCACCTTCCCGTTCCTTCGAGGGCGAACGGCGCGAGGACTTCAAGGGCGAGATTCTCTTTCGGCGAGAGGGTGGGGGAGCGCATTAACAGCTACCGGTAAATTAAAAGGGGCAGAGGCCAGTTACGCGGGAGGCTGCCTGCGACTTTTCGCGCGTTCCTCGGCGAGTCCCTCGAAGTCCGGCTGAGGTCCGTCCATTGCTGACCCGCCATAGTGGTATATTGTCTTCGGCTCCTTTGGCGTGAATCCTCTCCCCTCGTACCTCTCTATCTATCTCTATCTTAGCTCTGTGACAATTCACGATCGTCCTGCGCTGAAATGCCCGAGGTTGCGTTCGAGGGTCCATTAACTAGGCGCAGATGCGTTAAATTCGTTAAGCATCGTAAGAACGTTGAATTTTACATATCGCGTTTTGAAAACCGCATCTTGCAAAGGCAAAATTTTTCAATATTTCGTGTGCGCCATTTCTCCACAACGGTAAATTAAATCAGCCTACCTTACTTTTTTGTATCCTTGTGATTCTCTCTTTGATTTTCATTCCCAATTGTGTCTATCTCTGTACACAACTGTAGCATAAGGAAAATTTGGCTATTCAAAATATTATATTTTGACGTTTTTAATTTATATTAATATAATGAAATTCTCATCTTCATCAAATAATAATTTTGGTTACCAAAATGCTTAACATAAAAGTAAACGTAAAACATTGTTTAAGTTCAGATTTTGTTTTCCTTAATTTTAATCTAAAGAACATCAACTTTGTTAAAGCCTTGCATGAATAATGAGGAGATAATCAATGCAAATACGCAATATAGAAATCAAAAATTGATGCAAGAAAAAAGAGAGACGTTCGTCCATCGAAAATCGATTGGCAGTTTATAGAAAAAGTTGATCAACGGAGCCGCGTAACCAGATTCCTATCTCCCTTTCAACTCTTCGTTCTTGTCGCGTTACGGTCGAGCGGCTCTTTCGTAAAAAGATTGAAAATGCGTAAGCCACGGCGCGGGGACACGTCGAGTGTTCGCCCTCGGCTCGAAGAGTTAAAAGCCCTCAACCGAAAAACGCATCTAAACGCAACAAACAAAGCCGACCGTTCACTCGAGACCTTTAGCTGATTTCATAAACAATACTTGATATCTCGAAATGTATGCGCGATACCTGCAGTGCCTCTCCTTCGTACGAGAGAGATAAAAAAACTTACTCACTCGTCGTCTGTCCCGATTCACTGCTGTCACTCCCAAATTATAATCTACCGGATGCATTGCTTCTGCTCCTCTGCCTCCTTTTCCTTCCTCGCTCGTCTTTATGGCACTGTCTCATCCTCTGCTAGCCCGCGGACTCCGGCACGCTTCGGATGCCTTGAATGTGGCTCTTCTTCTCTCCGGGTCGTGTGCCTTGTATGCAAATGTGCGAATAATAAACGAGACTGTACGCGAATAAGCAATGCATAGAAAACGCATAAGAGGACGGAGGCTGACAATTTGCCTGCTAAGTTTAAACAGAGCTGGAGTGTGAGACTGAAAGTCTGCGAGCGAGAGAGCGAGAGAGAGAGAGAGCATAAAATAGGGAGGCTGGAAAACGGCGCTAACGGTCTGTTACCTAAGATCCCGCTTCTGTCCCGTCTTCTCTATTAATAATCCCAGCAACTAATCTATGTACGAATGCGTATTCAACGACCCCCTCTTGCTCATCTCCAGACACGAGACTTGCGTACATATACCGATCCTTCATTTCTCCATCAACCTCTCTCGCTCACTCTTCATGTACACACGTACACATACATACCGACTTCGTCTCTTAACTTACTCACTTTTTTGCTCGTCGAGCGGATAATCTACGAACGTCCGTCTGCGGATCTCCGCTCCTTGTGCGTAAATTTGAGGACCGCCTGTTGTTTCGATTAACACGGATTAACGGAGAATCGGTTGGTAAGTTTTTTAAAAGAGAGGTGCTCTGTTTTTTTGTTTTTCTCTTCTATACCTTTATTCTTTGAAAATGCGTCTGTAAAATTATCGATTTATAGACAAATGAATGCAATTTATATAACAGCTCGTCCTTTCACCAAAATATATACTACATTAACTGACAATGTTTCAAGCATATCGTGAGCTAATACAATTCGTAATTAATCACTTTCATACTCCAGAGTTGGAGGTCATTCACTTGGGAAAAATTGTTTCTAGTACGAATTTTCTTCCCAGAAAAATTCAAATATATATTATTTGTCCCTATGTAAATTACGGAGCTAAATTAAAAATTTCAAACATATGTTAAAAAAGTTTTATCAAGATTAGTTTCCAGTATGCCAGCTATTGATATTATAAAACCAAATATTGAAATTGAATAAAATGCAGCCCCTGTCAACATCATAATGGAAATACATATCTTATTTCCCACAATCTGACTCGAAAAATTGTACTTTAATAGAGAGTAGTTGGAAATGGAATTCAGCCAAATTTGTCCCCTATCCCCAGTCTTATCAACTCTATTCGTTCAGCAGTCGTACGCAAATACAACGTCACATTAATAAAGGCAAGCTGTCCCTTTACGAATAAGAGGACTACAGTCCAGAGCAGATCGCGGCAGAGCCGTGCGAGCGATAAATAAAGATTTGTCTCGAACAGTTGCTCCACGAGGTCTGAAAACGGCGCATCGAATCTCGAATTCGATGCTGAAGGGAGTCTTCTTGGCCCTCGAAGCTCTCACGGAGGATACGCAACCCCGAAAAATGAAAAGTAATTTTACCCCGGAAAATTCCCGCCGCGTTGTGGAAGCTCGAGGAAAAAGCCGCGCTATCCCCACTGCATTTAGGGGTGAAAGACGAGTGCACAGTCGAGCAACCCTAACCCCTCACTGGCCAATCTTCCCGCTTCGTTACCCCCGACTTACCGACGATCTTCCTTTCGCAAACTTTCGAGTCTTTATCGGCTTTTCTTCCTTACAAGCCCGACTGGGGATTGTCAAGGTGGGCGCTCTTTCGAGGGGGGGCCGCCCTTCGATCGATTCCTGGCTGTTGAACTTTTTCGGGTACCACGTCAGATGTGTCCCAACGCTCGAACAAGTTTTACGTTATTTTGACATCGGTGGTCTTTTCCTTTACTTCCTATTATACAATTTTAGTTTACCTTGCATTTTCATAAGCTTCTTTTACACATTCATATATTGAGTCGAGACTATCAAGCGTATACTATTGCTTTGTGATCTATTTGACTTTAGTGAGAAATAAAGTAGAGGAAAGCTTTAATTATTCTTTAATAAGGATTTTTGGATCATCAGTTGCTGTTATGTTCTGTATTAAGTAAAGAATAGAAAATATTGTTTGTTCTATGTCTGAATTGTATTTTAATAATTTTGTATAATATACGCCAAGTAGATAAAAAAATATCACTAAAATTCCCAATACCTGTGTTGCGAAGTCTCATTTTTTAATTTTTTAAAATTGCATTGACGTAATCTGGATTATTTTCAACAGTATCAGTCACGTCTATTTGATTTTTGTTCTAATATTAAAACATTAGATAAGCTTTAATATGTCTTTAAGAATCAAACGAAATGTTTCTAAATACATTTTATTACTACATGCTCCTTTTAAATTGCACAAAACTGACTGATCCACAGTCTAAGAAGAGATTTGTTGCTCTATTCGGGAACAGATTTGAATCCCCTCTTGTACGGGATTATATGGTATATTGTGAGACTAAAATATTAGGGGTGAGCATTTTTCCACTAGAATAAGCCAAGAACTTGGATGTTAACCTATTACAATATTATGAATATTTGTATATTGCAATCTTCGTATAGACGTATATATTTTACAATAATATGTTCTATAATATTCATTGAATTTTTATTGAATTCATAGGCTTTGAAAATGTTTACACTTATATTCAATGTAATGCTTACATACTTTATTTTCATATGTGGTTTTAAGGTTAATGATAAAAAGTCTAATTGTTACAAAATGAAAATTCCTGTCTTAAACATAACGCATTAAAATTAAAGAATTTTGATCAAACTTGTGTACTTTTTTATTAAACATAACTCGAGTCAACGTATATGGTTATCAAAAGACGCATTTAAAAATCTTCAAATTTGTCAAATATAGAGAATTAAGAAAAATGAAAAAAATTTTAGGAGGAAAAAAAATTTAATGAAAAAAGCAAATATCAAGCTTTTGTAATAAACTTTGCAAGGTGGAGAATCACATTTCTAAGTATCAGGTATATTGAACGCGTAATATACATGCTAAAAATTAAGTGAAAACCTGCTGAAACACGTTTGCGGTTCGTCGAATGCGTCAAGTGGGAGGCTTTAAATAATAAAGATTACTTATCACTTTGACCCAGGCCCTCATCGCCTCTAGCAAATTTTTCATATGTAAACCACAAAATTAGTCAGTTCACAATGGTTCAACAAGATTAGAAATTAATCAAACAATGCTCAATTATGTAAGAACACATACACCTCACATCACGCCTACGGTCTGAAAGCCGGTCGTGACAAGTGTACAACATATACGCCCATACATTGGTAGAAGGTCGCTAAAGTTACTTTTCAATAATGCCGTCAAAAAGCATTGCACGCGTCGTATTGGATTGCAGTTCGAAAAATGGGAGCACTTACGTGTAAGAATGGGCGAACAAGGGGCCGTTGTTAATACATATTTGAATAGTGAGGAAAAATCGTTTATGACACCCAATTATTCACGCATCCACCCCCAAACTTAATCCGTCTACCTCTTATTTGGTATAGAATGAAGCTCAAGCTATAAGCTCACTCGAAGGTATTTGCACTGCGATGGACGTTTGTGAAATTGTGCTCTGCTCGGAATACGTACGGATAAATTTAGTATGCAAAACGTGAAAAATCATGGAATATTTGCTAGTCTTTTGATAAATATATAGCTCGGGAATCTGGGGGGCGTTGGAAAGGTAAACCCAGATGGACATCCTTGGGAGTAGAAGAAGAAACATGAGTTATGGCTAAGAGAACGGTTGAATAAAAATCCGAACGAGTTCAGACATGATCTTGTCCTAATTAATCAACTGTTAGATGCAGATATGCTCAAGCATACGGTTTAGAAGGTTTATGCTACTACCTCCGTGAATATCTAGACTGGAGGGATAATAATAGTATAAATGCACCTTGACACCTGTGATAAACATACGCACGGATCGTACGTTGATAAGATGTTTATGCTAGTAAGTGTAAAATACACGTCAAAAACTATTTGAATCGTTGAAAATTAAGCAATTCGTTGTGAAAGTATAATTGCGGAATTGCCTAGTATGATTAGTGGTAAGTAAGAATTTTGAAATTTAATTAACATAAAAAAAAAACATTCATCCTTATTGCAGGCGGTGAATATTATTTTAGCAAATGAAACGATAACAAACACAATTGCATTACCGTTTATCCTATTTTATTGTATTATTTAGTATGAAACCTATGCACAAAATATAGTACGTGTGCGGGTATGTAACTTAAGTGAGACGAGGGTGGGAGTATCTTGAGAAACGGTAATGAATAGAAAAATTAGAATTTAGTGCGCATTATGCTCCACTTCATTTTTCATTCCGCCCCTGAAAAGGACATTTCTTCTCATGGTGCCATAGATAATTTTACACTTGGCCATTTTACATTGCCGTCCGCCCCGCATTCAGTCAGAAGAAAACCCGGAGCGGAAGCAGAACAGCTCAACTTTGGGAAACTGCATTTCGCAAACCTGCCGTAATAATGGGCGCAAACGCAGACCCACGACTGAATGCACGTATAAACGCACACCTACTGGACGAGTCGCAGCAGCCTCGGCCATTCGGGCTCATCGCTCACCGACGATGCGTGAGTGGGTGTGTGCACCGCGGGAATTCCTTTCAGCGAGATTGAGTCGGCCGTCCTTAGGTCGCACGTCCCATCCCTCGGTAACCGAGGCGGCGTTCGGGCCTCTCTCCTGGCCTTCCGCGTCGTCCGGAGCTCCAGGGTGTGCTCGTGAAATCCCAACCGGGCCAGAGGGGAAGATCGCTCACCCGAATGCATGACAAAGTGGACTAGTATTGACCGATTAAGGGAAATATCTCACGAGATCTGCGACTGTCCGAGTGCCATCTCAATCAGACCCTGGGCGTCTCCTTGTCACTACGACCGAGCTGCTCGCAGTTTTGTCCGGCAGATACGATCTGTGGCTGGGTAACTCCTATTACTTCTAAATCTGCTGAAAGTTCGTACGGCAGAGTGGAGTGCTGCCACATGCTTTGCAGCTTCCTATCCCGAATCTTCGAACGTTATATTTCAAACTCAGAATCTTATAGTGATTACGAGTACATACATGGCAACATGTGTCGCAACTCTAAGCTTCAATCATTGTTTATTCCAATACACGTATGCGAAAGTGTACACGCTTTTTGTACATGCGTGCATTTCAATTATTGTAGTGTTTTTAAAATTATTATGCAAAATAATTGCAAGGCATATATGATAATACGCATTTGTAATAATAATAATAATAATAATAATAATAATAATAATGAAAAATGCCTTTTAAAACGCGAGAAGTTGGGCCAGAAGCTGGAGAACATACGAGGGACTCACAAGTTTCGACTGCGCTTTTTGTCCTGGTCCTGCATAGCAACAGCACTCCCCTGTCCCCTCGGGCCCAGAATCCGAGCCGCTCATCGCCGTTCGGACCCAGCCTCCGTTGAGTGTCTACGCGAACGTCCGCCGCCCTTTGCATTGACTACCAATAAGCCGTGTAACTCGCGCCAATGGTTGTTGTGAGCCGAAGATCGGCTGCCGAATGTTTCCTCTCATTCGAGCCCCCCTCACCCCTCTCGCCACCATAACAAATGACAATCGGCTTCG
Organism: Kradibia gibbosae; assembly: GCA_018907135.1. Classification (NCBI taxonomy): domain Eukaryota; kingdom Metazoa; phylum Arthropoda; class Insecta; order Hymenoptera; family Agaonidae; genus Kradibia; species Kradibia gibbosae. The sequence goes on from JACCHX010000004.1 coordinate 6,975,549, forward strand.
ACGAATCTTCGGTCGCAGGTCCCTCATCGCGAGCAGGTACTTAAGGATTTTTCCCTCTCTCCGTCTGCCGCCCTCCCCGCCCCACCCCCGTCGCCGTGGAATCGCTTCAGCGCCATGACCATCCCCCGCATACCACAACGCGTTTTTCACCCCGGCAATCGTCCCTCCCTCGACGGGGCTTTTCCTCCCCCGTTTACCACAATGCTCCACCTGATCCTTGTGGGCCACCCTCGGCCTTTTTTCCTCGAGACGTCTGCACGGATTTTTTTTCTCACACGGCAGGTATCCCAGAGGCGCCGAACCGGGAAAGAGCTCACCCACACCAATGGGCCCCCGAGCTTGTTGTTTGCCGTTTCCCCGTCGGTGTGCGTGCAACAACACTTGAGACCGATCGGTTCTCCCTCGACTTCTTTATAACGATTGCTTATGTGGTGGCATTCACCAAAAGGCAACGCCTCTGCGACTTGACATCGACGGGGGTTTTTCGCGAGAGGCCCGCTTATTTAAGTGGCACCTTGCTTTTTACATTCAGCCTCTTTCCTTTCGTTAGACGGGTCCCGGAATGCTGACCAATACGGCTTATGCAGAATAATTGGAGGCTGCTGCAGTCGCTCGATTCCCGGGGCGGGGCTGGTCATTTCAAACGGATTTCGGGACATTAATTCTTAATAATTTTCATTGATAATGGCATTCGACTGCAAAAGCGATTTCACGGAACTCCATCGATCTCTCTAGTTTTGCCGTTTTTCATCCCTGTGTGAAAATCTGCTCCAATTTCACCGAAATTTAGCACTCTCTTGTCCTGATTCTCGTTATTGATACATTTCAAAAAGTATTATATCTTTTTAATGTCATTTAAAGTTTATTTGTGTTTGTTGACGTCGGTAATAGTTATTTTTAACTTATTTTTATTTCCTTTATAGTGATAGAAATGCTTCTCAAAAAAGAAATGGGAAACAGCTTCCGTAAATAACAATGCTTTTTGTTAATGCAGAATTTCATTTCAATTTTACGTATTCTAGTAATCAGGGTACATCCATAAATTCGAATAAAACGAAAATAAGGTTAGAACTATTTTCCTGTATGACTTTTCATAAAAAAGCACGTTACGTACATTACAATTAAATGAATAGAAATATTTATAAAACAAAGTATTAAAAAGGATATATATATTTGTAGTTATGGATTATCATCTTATAGAGGACTGTTAATTTCATAAACAATATATTAAAATTAATTATGTTTTGTATGACATGTTAAAACAAGTACCTTTTTTCTAAATCACAAGATTAGTACAATTACAGGTGATAATAATCTAATTTCAATTAAATACAAACTATAATATAATTTCGAATATCTCTCAAATTATCATCATGTGAATTTCTCCTGAACTCTAATCAACCACATTCGACTCATTACAATTAATTATAGTATGTTAATAATTACTTTTACATATTAATCTAAAATTAGGTTACACCTGAAGTAATGAAAAAAAAAAAATAAGGTGTAGTATGGTAAATAATTATTTAAAGCGAAAAACGTATAATCTGATTTAATAAACGTATGTATAGTACAATCGTTATGAATCGATTACAAATACTAATTAGACGAGTAACAAGTGTTAATGGATCTGCCTTTGTGAGTAGTGCGTGACATTAGAGAAAACCATTAATTCGGCCACAAGTGCGATATTAAAGAAAGTGCTTTACTGTAAATGCCGGAGTAGTAAGAGAAATTAGTTTTTAATTTTGAGGGTAGGGTTGTAAAGCGCGTAACCCCTTTTCGGTAGGACACGCGGGTTCTTCTTCATTGTACGTCGGAAATCCGTTGTTTTATTTCATACCTGTGTTCCGGTTGCGTTCCTCTCGAAGGTTTCATCGAGGCCGGTGGGACGATTACGATCAAAATTAAAATTAGCACTTAATGCATCGATTAATGACACAACGATTAGCTCATCGATTTTGCAGCGATTCATTAACGAAATAATGTGTCAAATGAACCTGTTCGCTTATCTTTAATGGCCATTATATTGCATTACACGCATCAATTAGAGAGAATTCGCACGTACGAGTGTAGCGACAAGAGTACCTGAAAAATGGGTAATTACGGCGCTTTTCCGGACACTCCTGGATCCTCGTAATGCAAAAGCTCTTTATCATCGAGCTCGTGTTATCATAATGGTACCTATTTTTCGCCAGGGAGCGGTTGAAAAGACAATTTTACAGACAACGAGGCCAACGTCGCCAATAAACAGTTTGTCAATAAATAGACGAGGGCAAGCGGTTGAATAAAGCAGAAAGGGAAAAAAACATCAATGTCAAGTCTGAGACTTTGTTGTCGAATTTCGAAGGATTGAAACGAGTGCAATACACGGACGTATTGGGTTTAAAAAACTGGTTCCGATTTAACGGCCGCGACTGGCCCAAGAGGCGAATACTCGCATCCAAACATTCCTGTCTCTTGGCCAACCAGCCAAGTTATTGGCTGGGCCGAAAATGTGTGAGAAAGAGAGAGAGAGAGAGAGAGAGAGAGAGAGAGAGAGAGAGAGAGAGAGAGAGTGAAGGATGAGTGCGAAGTTGGCGAACGGCGGGGGTTTGAACGCGACGATAGAGGAAAAAGGTCAAGGCGCAAGAGGGAACGCAGCTCTCATTGAGGGAGAAATCAGAGGGAAACGAAATATTAATCAGTGCTTAATGGACCTTCGAGAGTCACAGCCTCCGGGAGGGACACTTTCGACCCTTGGACGCTGAGTTTGGTTTTTCTTTTGCTTGACGGGGGGCCATTCCCATCCTCATTTTCCAGGCCCGACTATTATTTTCCGTTCATTAGGAGCTTTGCGTAACTAAACCAGCTGACCTAAAAACCGGCCGCCTCAGGCTCACGATCATGGGGCAGGGTAGCAAAACAATGGAGTAGCGTGAACGTAGATGAAAACTTGCGGGCAGAGATGAGGGAAGGAAAAGTCTTGGAAGTAATATAGATTCCTCGTACTCTAGCCCTTGTCGGCTCCCTAATGAACTTTACCGGCGTAGGCTGGCCCACTGTCAAGGCCACGAATCGAGGCATTTAATTTGCGCCTGGGCTATCGGGCTCCGATCGATCCTGGCCCGACCGCAGGCCGGAGCTCCAGGAGTCGGAGGGAGGCGCAGGTCGAACCTCCGTCGCTCCTCCGTTGAGTCTAGTCACAGGGGCGGGAAGGCGCGCACGAGGGGCGCAATTCGGCGGGACGGAGGCCCGGCCGGGGATTGGCCGTGGGCACGTCCTCCTCCCCCTCCACGTGTTCTCGCCGCCGCTCGCCGCTGGGGCACGATGCCGATAAAAGGGCGACCGACCACGGTATCAGGCAACAGTCGGGGCTCGTCTTTCCGTGAGCGAGGTGTTCGCTTGGGGTTTATTGACGGGTTCCCGATCCTGGAGGGGTGCGGGTTTCGTTATCGGGTGGTTTCCTGGTGCGACAGGGACCGAGTGTCGTAGGACGTAACGAAGGAAGCTTGTGTTGAATGGAGCATCTCTGGGAGTCGCAGAAGCTGCCAAAGCCAAGTGACGTTAGACGACAGTGACGCGACTAGATTTAACGTCGATTTTATTTTCCTTTGTCGCTCCCGTGAGGATTTTCTCGAGATGTTGTGGGAGCCGATTTCTGACTCGTGCGAGGTTTGCCGCTGCACAAGGTAAAGTCCATATCAGTCAGCGACCTGCATAATTACTACTGTTATCGTCATTAGTATTACTATTATTACTACTGCTGTTACTTCAATTATAATTACTACGATCGTTAATTACATGCCTTCAATGGGTCTTTGCTCAATGATAATCCCGATGTACCGTAATCGTCCCTCAGTACAAGTGTCAATAGTATCCAAGGTCCAAATGTGTAGGATGACTTATATTTCGGTCGGCTAATCAGGAGGCCCGCAATTTCCCCTCTTTTCATGGTTTTTTTTTATGTTTTGTTTATAATAACGCTTATCGCTGATTGAAATGAACGTGCAATGAACCGTGTTTTAGCTTAGCGTGATTTAAATGAGCGCCCGGCGAGCATCGAATGCGCGCCAAGACTCGCCGAGAAGAGAATTAATATCAAGGTAAACAATGGTTTTGCATAGTTGCGTGAGAACACGAAGTGTTTATGCATGTTTTGCCCTTGCACAATTTTGTCTACCTCTTCCTCTCTCTCTCTCTCTCTCTCTCTCTCTCTCTCTCTCTCTCTCTCTCTCTCTCTCTCTTTCTCTCTCCCTTCATTAGACAGAGATTAGCGTTTTCGAGTGTTGGGATAGATCTATTGGATGCCTTTTTTGATAGTTCTGCTCACCTTATCACGAACCTCGTAATGCGTAGACTTTTTAGAGTAGTTCGTGTCATGCCGTAAGCTTTTTAAATACCGCTAGCAATAAAGCCCATAATGAGTATTGTACCATTGGATTAAAGGGCTTTCAATCTTTCGGGCTGGACGCTGATGGATTTCGATCTGTCAATTGGATTCTTTTTATTTTTTTTCCCCCCCTTTCATTGCAGTTTTTATCAATAAATCAAGCGTGTAGTATGAAAACTTTTGAAAATAGTGGCGCGCGACGGAGGAAGGATGGAGTTGAGGCGTCGTGAGTTTAAATATGGGTCGAGGCGAGGCGCCACGCGTCGACTTCCTTCGCGCTCGCGGTTTTATCCCGGTGACTTTACCAGCTTTGCCTCCTTCCTCTGCTCTTTAGTCGCGCGGCAAATGTCAGCCGTGTCGGTTCGCGGTAACCTCGCGCCGCCCCTCACCAAGTGCCTGGCCAGGATTATTTGACAAAGACCGATGTTTTTCTAACATAAACCGGTCGCCATTTAGTGTTTGCCAGGAGGGAAGCATCGCTCAGCCCTGGTACGACGTCCCCAGGTGTAGTTACGACCCTTCCAAGTCCCTTCGTCGCGTGTTGCGATCTCGACTGCTCCGGATCACATGGAGCGGCTGCATCGGCCTCGATTCTCGTTACCCCGCCGACAGCCCGTGAAGTCCTTCGTCCCCTTCGCGATAACATTCGCCGAGTACAAGAGAAAACGCGACGATTGCGGCTCGTGCTCGATTTTTCCGAGGCCCTTCGCTCCGTTCCCTTTTCTCTCGCCGTATCTAACCTCGACACCTTCTCTCGTGTGCTTTCAGGCTGTTCAAAAATGCATTCAAGATCAAGGGGACACCGGAGAACCCGGTGAGGTCGTTTGGTTCCTCGGCGCGGGTTCGACGGCTCATCGGGATGGCGTCGGGACGCATGTCGAGTCCCGAGCTCGACTCGCCCTGTGCCAACAGTCAGAACTTGGAGTGCGCCGCCATCTTCAGTCCCAATCTACAAAACTCGACGCCGCACAAGGTAACGAAGAGCGCCATTCACCTACACTAACGCATCGGACGTATCCTCCTCGCACTCACGCATAGACACTCGTCTAAAGCGCCACGCTAAGCGGACACGCGGCCACGCGCAGGCGCGCTTACACTACCCGAGCGACTATCACTTCCCGCACTTTTCCCCCTCCCGGTTCACCCCCAGTCGCTCCCTCAGGATCTTCCCGTACCCTCCCCAACGTCGAGCGGCACTCTGACCTCACCGCTTTTGACAGCCCGAATAACGCCTCGAAATCCTTTCCTCTTCTCTTTTACAGTCAGGTGGATCAAAGTCATGCAAGCCCCGCTACCCCCTCGAGGAGTTCGACCCCAACAGCCAGGACAGCGGCTACGGAGGCTGCACCAACTACTCCGATGAGAAGTCGAGCTTCCAGTTCGCGGAGCCCCTGGGGGTCGCACCTCGGCGACTGTCCCTCGAGTCGCGAAGCCCCATGAAGTCGCCCCTGCGCTCCTCGCCCCAGCGCAAGCGAGCCGCCCGACCGGCCCTCTTCCGAAGCCTCTCCTCCGGCTACGAGAGCACCGACGATGGCTTCAACGACCTCATCGACATGGAGAGCCTCGACAACGAGCTCACGAGACTGCCCAACGGACTCTCTAGCCTCATATCCGGGGACATCGTCGTCGCCGTGCCGGAGAAGCAGCAGCAGGATGAAGTCGATCGAGAGCTCGAGAAGGCCCCGGACATGGAGACGACCCCCAAGGCCCAGATCGACCACGGCAGACCGAACCCCAGTCTCCGGCGCTCCCTTTCCCTCTCCCTGCAGGCGGAGCACCGTCTGCAGGAAGTGGGCCCGGCCTCGGGCGACAGTCCCCCGAGCCTCTCGAAGGTCCGCTCGTGCCTCTTCCGCTCGCCGAACGCCAGCTCCTCCGCCGGGAAGCTCGTGTTCGACGAGAGTCCGCGACACCCCGGGGGCCTCCTCGACGGCTTCGAGGAAAGCACCGCGGCGCGAAAGTTCAAGCGACCCGATCCCCCGGTAGAACACTCGCCGACCCTCGTGAAGCGCTCCCGGAAGTGCGCGAGCTTCCAGGACGTGAGCCTGGCCCTGAGCCCCGCTGCTGACGGCGACTCCCCACCGATCCTCCAGCGCAGCCACTCTGAGACCGAGGCCCACGCGCACATAAAGTCGGCGATCCACCGTAGCACCACCGACTCGGACTTGACCGGTGACTTCAGTAAGCCCTGCGTCCTGCCCCTCGCCGACGGCCAGCACGAGGACCTCAAGTCCATAAGCCCGGAGACCCTCGCGAGGCTCCTGGGGGGCGAGTTCGACGACCGAATAAGCGACTACCGGGTCGTCGACTGCAGGTACCCTTACGAGTACGAGGCCGGGCACATCGAGGGCGCCCTCAATCTCTACAGCAAGGAGATGATCGAGCATCAGCTGCTCGAGCCCCTGAGGCACAAGTCCGTCGCCATAGAGCCCGAGGACCACAAGCGGCGCAGCATCCTCGTCTTTCACTGCGAGTTCTCCTGGGAGCGAGGGCCCAACCTCTCGAGGTTCCTCCGCAACGTCGACCGCCAGATGAACAAGGAGCACTACCCGGCCCTCCACTACCCCGAGATCTATCTCCTCCACGGGGGCTACCAAAAGTTCTATAAGGACTTCAGGGCGCTCTGCATGCCCCAGGGCTACAGGCCCATGCGGGATCCCGACCACGAGGCCGACCTGCGACAATTTAGGAGCAAGAGCAAGAGCTTGAAACGAATTACCGGATCTCCATCAATTTTGTTGCTTTGCAGATTTTCCTCTTTGTGAAAATCCAATTTTTCTCTATATTCCCCCTCCTCCCAAACGCCAATCTTGGTTTGCTTCTAGTTACATGTTATTGATTATTTATGTGGAAATGCTTGCGAATTCATTTAAAAATGGCATTATATCGTTTTTTTAGCATTAAAAGTTTATTCATGTTTTGTGACTCCTGTTGACTTTATTGTTAACTTATTCTCTTCCCTTTCTTCTAGGAATAGTTTCCTTACATCTTCGCTAATACTGTCCTATACATCGATCCTAATGCCCTGTTTTCTTTGTTTACTAAATATTACGTTTTGATACAATGGCTACAGTAATCTATTTAAAAACAAATAGAAAATGATTAAATAATCGTAAATCCCAATCTCTAAACAATTTATGCATTAGGAATAAATTTTTCACTGATTTATAATATATTTCATAAGTTCTTTTTACTTTCTTCAATATTGAGCTTTTTTTAGTTTTTATCTTATAATGTTATAATTTCTAAATATTATTAATTACAGTATTATCTTTCAAATTCATATCAACTTGAACAATAATAATATTATTTTATTGTTGCGAAGCCAAAATTTAGTAATATGTAACGTAACGCAATTTAATAATATCAATTATCCTTTAATGCATTATTTTCATTTGGGAATTACGAGTATATATTCTTGATACTGTAGCGACGTTAATTCACATGATACACTTGGATAATAGGAATTATATACGAAAACCACACCTATGTCTACAAATTCTCCTCTATCGAATAATATAGTTATTTATTTGTAAATATTGTACAAATTTCTGATAAATAAAAAATTGTTTGCAAATTATATAAAACTTTTACATTATGAGGGATTAATTTTCATTTTAATGAGTCAAAATTCAATTTATTATGAGGTATGTAATCGTATGTATATATTGAGTATTACTGTAACGTTCAGTCGCTGAAAACAAGATAGAAAAAGGATAAACTTTTTGGTTGTCATAAAATTAATGCTCATAACACCACTGTGTAATTTAATAAAAAGTTATGAAAAATTGATTACGTTGATTAGTAATTAAATATATGAAAACTTCTTATCGTGTATTTAAGTATAAAATGTAGAAAAATTCATAATAAAAATTTTTAAAAAGTTATACAGGAAATTAAATTTTTTATTGTAAAATATAGAATCCATGGATACATTTATGAGCCGTGTTTCATGTCACCTAAAGAATTACTTATCGTGTTCAATATTTGATTATCCATTCGATAATTCGTTCTAAATGTGTGCATTGCATGTAAAAAATTTTTTTTTTAACAATATCAAAATAATTATAATAAAAAGTTGAATTTAACCACATAGCCGGCAAGTAATATAAATAAAGTAAATTTATACTAACGTAAAATGTGTACTAAAATTTTTTTATATAATAGGAACATTATTTTTTATTTTAAATTATAATACGTTTCTTATTCAGATCGATAAATTCGGAACTTATTAAATTAAAATATTTAATACATTTGCCACTGCAGATGTATTTAATAAATAATCGTTTTTTTGATATTGAAACTATAATTAGGAAGAGTTAATTTTATTTTCATTGTATTTTATGTCTTTGCAATTGTTGATTTATGTAACGACGTTAAAGAAATGTGCCAATACAATAATATACGACCTGTTGAAACTAGTCATTTATTTCTCTTGCTCAGACAATAGTCTAGTTAGATGACAATAGGAGTTACGATAATCTTCTAAAATTTTACTTTGTGGCTTTTATATGAATATCTTCTAACCACAATAATATCATGTGTGATATTTAGATATTTATACACATTATGTAGGCTTACTCTGTATGTATTCAATACAGCAACGGTAAAATTTAATATTTAAAACGTACTCAAGTGTATACCCGTTCTCGCTTGTTACTCACTGGTAGTTATAAAATGTTGAGTATATGAAATATCGAGTGCTAACTTCTCAAATTTAGTTGTGACAAAATTTTTCGATGGAAATCTTGATTCAACTTGTTTAATACATGATCTGAATTACATATAATTACAAAATTTAAAATATTAATTAAACGTACAAATTCAAAGTGACTCATGAATATTATTATATTATTATATACAGATTTGGTATTACAACACACAATTTATACCGATTAAACGATATTTTCCGATAATTAAGTAATTTGAGAAAAAAAGTAGATAGTAAGTATGATTTTTTTATCACGATTTGTTTTACAGAATGTCGTGTCGTTTAGAATGTGGATGCATAAAAAAGAAAATACTATAGTAAATACATGAACAAAGGGTATATACTAAATCAGTAATTATTCAAGAAAAGTACTAAAATTTGAATAATAAGATTTTTTATTATTTTTTATATTTTGCAATAATAAATGTTTCTTTGTTATTTTCATTTTTTAGAGTAATTGTAAAAAAACTTCAATCAATAATTTTTGTAATGAATGCAAGGGTAAGATGTATTCCATGAATTAAAAAAGTTAATCATTCTTGGATTTTTTTACAAAATGATATAACATTCATAAAATACAAACAATTTATTAAGTAAATAAAATTTTCAATATACTAAAAAAATATTATACATCGATCACCATTACGATATATATATCTAATAATCCATAATAAGAAAAAAAACTGAACAGTTTTCTTCAATTACACATGTACCTATAACAATATCAATTATTATAAATTCATAGCGAGACTGCTAAATATTAATCTCTCTGCAATGTTGAAAAAATCCTAGTATGTCATCGATTTATAGAATTACATTCCTGTTGTAATTGGAATACATTGTTTAAAGAAATTGTTGAACATACTAAGAATAGATAATTATAATCATCAATAGCTTAAAGAATTTTTAAGAACAATAATAGTTCAATGATATTTTTATATATTCAAGTATCAGTTTTAATTTAAAGCACTCCATAATGAGGTTATTTAAAACTAATATATCTGAAATTAGGTTACACCTGAAGTAATGAAAAAAAAAAAATAAGGTGTAGTATGGTAAATAATTATTTAAAGCGAAAAACGTATAATCTGATTTAATAAACGTATGTATAGTACAATCGTTATGAATCGATTACAAATACTAATTAGACGAGTAACAAGTGTTAATGGATCTGCCTTTGTGAGTAGTGCGTGACATTAGAGAAAACCATTAATTCGGCCACAAGTGCGATATTAAAGAAAGTGCTTTACTGTAAATGCCGGAGTAGTAAGAGAAATTAGTTTTTAATTTTGAGGGTAGGGTTGTAAAGCGCGTAACCCCTTTTCGGTAGGACACGCGGGTTCTTCTTCATTGTACGTCGGAAATCCGTTGTTTTATTTCATACCTGTGTTCCGGTTGCGTTCCTCTCGAAGGTTTCATCGAGGCCGGTGGGACGATTACGATCAAAATTAAAATTAGCACTTAATGCATCGATTAATGACACAACGATTAGCTCATCGATTTTGCAGCGATTCATTAACGAAATAATGTGTCAAATGAACCTGTTCGCTTATCTTTAATGGCCATTATATTGCATTACACGCATCAATTAGAGAGAATTCGCACGTACGAGTGTAGCGACAAGAGTACCTGAAAAATGGGTAATTACGGCGCTTTTCCGGACACTCCTGGATCCTCGTAATGCAAAAGCTCTTTATCATCGAGCTCGTGTTATCATAATGGTACCTATTTTTCGCCAGGGAGCGGTTGAAAAGACAATTTTACAGACAACGAGGCCAACGTCGCCAATAAACAGTTTGTCAATAAATAGACGAGGGCAAGCGGTTGAATAAAGCAGAAAGGGAAAAAAACATCAATGTCAAGTCTGAGACTTTGTTGTCGAATTTCGAAGGATTGAAACGAGTGCAATACACGGACGTATTGGGTTTAAAAAACTGGTTCCGATTTAACGGCCGCGACTGGCCCAAGAGGCGAATACTCGCATCCAAACATTCCTGTCTCTTGGCCAACCAGCCAAGTTATTGGCTGGGCCGAAAATGTGTGAGAAAGAGAGAGAGAGAGAGAGAGAGAGAGAGAGAGAGAGAGAGAGAGAGAGAGTGAAGGATGAGTGCGAAGTTGGCGAACGGCGGGGGTTTGAACGCGACGATAGAGGAAAAAGGTCAAGGCGCAAGAGGGAACGCAGCTCTCATTGAGGGAGAAATCAGAGGGAAACGAAATATTAATCAGTGCTTAATGGACCTTCGAGAGTCACAGCCTCCGGGAGGGACACTTTCGACCCTTGGACGCTGAGTTTGGTTTTTCTTTTGCTTGACGGGGGGCCATTCCCATCCTCATTTTCCAGGCCCGACTATTATTTTCCGTTCATTAGGAGCTTTGCGTAACTAAACCAGCTGACCTAAAAACCGGCCGCCTCAGGCTCACGATCATGGGGCAGGGTAGCAAAACAATGGAGTAGCGTGAACGTAGATGAAAACTTGCGGGCAGAGATGAGGGAAGGAAAAGTCTTGGAAGTAATATAGATTCCTCGTACTCTAGCCCTTGTCGGCTCCCTAATGAACTTTACCGGCGTAGGCTGGCCCACTGTCAAGGCCACGAATCGAGGCATTTAATTTGCGCCTGGGCTATCGGGCTCCGATCGATCCTGGCCCGACCGCAGGCCGGAGCTCCAGGAGTCGGAGGGAGGCGCAGGTCGAACCTCCGTCGCTCCTCCGTTGAGTCTAGTCACAGGGGCGGGAAGGCGCGCACGAGGGGCGCAATTCGGCGGGACGGAGGCCCGGCCGGGGATTGGCCGTGGGCACGTCCTCCTCCCCCTCCACGTGTTCTCGCCGCCGCTCGCCGCTGGGGCACGATGCCGATAAAAGGGCGACCGACCACGGTATCAGGCAACAGTCGGGGCTCGTCTTTCCGTGAGCGAGGTGTTCGCTTGGGGTTTATTGACGGGTTCCCGATCCTGGAGGGGTGCGGGTTTCGTTATCGGGTGGTTTCCTGGTGCGACAGGGACCGAGTGTCGTAGGACGTAACGAAGGAAGCTTGTGTTGAATGGAGCATCTCTGGGAGTCGCAGAAGCTGCCAAAGCCAAGTGACGTTAGACGACAGTGACGCGACTAGATTTAACGTCGATTTTATTTTCCTTTGTCGCTCCCGTGAGGATTTTCTCGAGATGTTGTGGGAGCCGATTTCTGACTCGTGCGAGGTTTGCCGCTGCACAAGGTAAAGTCCATATCAGTCAGCGACCTGCATAATTACTACTGTTATCGTCATTAGTATTACTATTATTACTACTGCTGTTACTTCAATTATAATTACTACGATCGTTAATTACATGCCTTCAATGGGTCTTTGCTCAATGATAATCCCGATGTACCGTAATCGTCCCTCAGTACAAGTGTCAATAGTATCCAAGGTCCAAATGTGTAGGATGACTTATATTTCGGTCGGCTAATCAGGAGGCCCGCAATTTCCCCTCTTTTCATGGTTTTTTTTTATGTTTTGTTTATAATAACGCTTATCGCTGATTGAAATGAACGTGCAATGAACCGTGTTTTAGCTTAGCGTGATTTAAATGAGCGCCCGGCGAGCATCGAATGCGCGCCAAGACTCGCCGAGAAGAGAATTAATATCAAGGTAAACAATGGTTTTGCATAGTTGCGTGAGAACACGAAGTGTTTATGCATGTTTTGCCCTTGCACAATTTTGTCTACCTCTTCCTCTCTCTCTCTCTCTCTCTCTCTCTCTCTCTCTCTCTCTCTCTCTCTCTCTCTTTCTCTCTCCCTTCATTAGACAGAGATTAGCGTTTTCGAGTGTTGGGATAGATCTATTGGATGCCTTTTTTGATAGTTCTGCTCACCTTATCACGAACCTCGTAATGCGTAGACTTTTTAGAGTAGTTCGTGTCATGCCGTAAGCTTTTTAAATACCGCTAGCAATAAAGCCCATAATGAGTATTGTACCATTGGATTAAAGGGCTTTCAATCTTTCGGGCTGGACGCTGATGGATTTCGATCTGTCAATTGGATTCTTTTTATTTTTTTTCCCCCCCTTTCATTGCAGTTTTTATCAATAAATCAAGCGTGTAGTATGAAAACTTTTGAAAATAGTGGCGCGCGACGGAGGAAGGATGGAGTTGAGGCGTCGTGAGTTTAAATATGGGTCGAGGCGAGGCGCCACGCGTCGACTTCCTTCGCGCTCGCGGTTTTATCCCGGTGACTTTACCAGCTTTGCCTCCTTCCTCTGCTCTTTAGTCGCGCGGCAAATGTCAGCCGTGTCGGTTCGCGGTAACCTCGCGCCGCCCCTCACCAAGTGCCTGGCCAGGATTATTTGACAAAGACCGATGTTTTTCTAACATAAACCGGTCGCCATTTAGTGTTTGCCAGGAGGGAAGCATCGCTCAGCCCTGGTACGACGTCCCCAGGTGTAGTTACGACCCTTCCAAGTCCCTTCGTCGCGTGTTGCGATCTCGACTGCTCCGGATCACATGGAGCGGCTGCATCGGCCTCGATTCTCGTTACCCCGCCGACAGCCCGTGAAGTCCTTCGTCCCCTTCGCGATAACATTCGCCGAGTACAAGAGAAAACGCGACGATTGCGGCTCGTGCTCGATTTTTCCGAGGCCCTTCGCTCCGTTCCCTTTTCTCTCGCCGTATCTAACCTCGACACCTTCTCTCGTGTGCTTTCAGGCTGTTCAAAAATGCATTCAAGATCAAGGGGACACCGGAGAACCCGGTGAGGTCGTTTGGTTCCTCGGCGCGGGTTCGACGGCTCATCGGGATGGCGTCGGGACGCATGTCGAGTCCCGAGCTCGACTCGCCCTGTGCCAACAGTCAGAACTTGGAGTGCGCCGCCATCTTCAGTCCCAATCTACAAAACTCGACGCCGCACAAGGTAACGAAGAGCGCCATTCACCTACACTAACGCATCGGACGTATCCTCCTCGCACTCACGCATAGACACTCGTCTAAAGCGCCACGCTAAGCGGACACGCGGCCACGCGCAGGCGCGCTTACACTACCCGAGCGACTATCACTTCCCGCACTTTTCCCCCTCCCGGTTCACCCCCAGTCGCTCCCTCAGGATCTTCCCGTACCCTCCCCAACGTCGAGCGGCACTCTGACCTCACCGCTTTTGACAGCCCGAATAACGCCTCGAAATCCTTTCCTCTTCTCTTTTACAGTCAGGTGGATCAAAGTCATGCAAGCCCCGCTACCCCCTCGAGGAGTTCGACCCCAACAGCCAGGACAGCGGCTACGGAGGCTGCACCAACTACTCCGATGAGAAGTCGAGCTTCCAGTTCGCGGAGCCCCTGGGGGTCGCACCTCGGCGACTGTCCCTCGAGTCGCGAAGCCCCATGAAGTCGCCCCTGCGCTCCTCGCCCCAGCGCAAGCGAGCCGCCCGACCGGCCCTCTTCCGAAGCCTCTCCTCCGGCTACGAGAGCACCGACGATGGCTTCAACGACCTCATCGACATGGAGAGCCTCGACAACGAGCTCACGAGACTGCCCAACGGACTCTCTAGCCTCATATCCGGGGACATCGTCGTCGCCGTGCCGGAGAAGCAGCAGCAGGATGAAGTCGATCGAGAGCTCGAGAAGGCCCCGGACATGGAGACGACCCCCAAGGCCCAGATCGACCACGGCAGACCGAACCCCAGTCTCCGGCGCTCCCTTTCCCTCTCCCTGCAGGCGGAGCACCGTCTGCAGGAAGTGGGCCCGGCCTCGGGCGACAGTCCCCCGAGCCTCTCGAAGGTCCGCTCGTGCCTCTTCCGCTCGCCGAACGCCAGCTCCTCCGCCGGGAAGCTCGTGTTCGACGAGAGTCCGCGACACCCCGGGGGCCTCCTCGACGGCTTCGAGGAAAGCACCGCGGCGCGAAAGTTCAAGCGACCCGATCCCCCGGTAGAACACTCGCCGACCCTCGTGAAGCGCTCCCGGAAGTGCGCGAGCTTCCAGGACGTGAGCCTGGCCCTGAGCCCCGCTGCTGACGGCGACTCCCCACCGATCCTCCAGCGCAGCCACTCTGAGACCGAGGCCCACGCGCACATAAAGTCGGCGATCCACCGTAGCACCACCGACTCGGACTTGACCGGTGACTTCAGTAAGCCCTGCGTCCTGCCCCTCGCCGACGGCCAGCACGAGGACCTCAAGTCCATAAGCCCGGAGACCCTCGCGAGGCTCCTGGGGGGCGAGTTCGACGACCGAATAAGCGACTACCGGGTCGTCGACTGCAGGTACCCTTACGAGTACGAGGCCGGGCACATCGAGGGCGCCCTCAATCTCTACAGCAAGGAGATGATCGAGCATCAGCTGCTCGAGCCCCTGAGGCACAAGTCCGTCGCCATAGAGCCCGAGGACCACAAGCGGCGCAGCATCCTCGTCTTTCACTGCGAGTTCTCCTGGGAGCGAGGGCCCAACCTCTCGAGGTTCCTCCGCAACGTCGACCGCCAGATGAACAAGGAGCACTACCCGGCCCTCCACTACCCCGAGATCTATCTCCTCCACGGGGGCTACCAAAAGTTCTATAAGGACTTCAGGGCGCTCTGCATGCCCCAGGGCTACAGGCCCATGCGGGATCCCGACCACGAGGCCGACCTGCGACAATTTAGGAGCAAGAGCAAGAGCTGGCAGGGTGAAAAGCCCAGTAGGGCCAACGTCGTTATCGCAAGGGCCAACCTGAAGAGACTCGGCTTTTGAGTTTGGCGATCCATTTGGCTTGCTGGCTTTAATAACGCAAATGAACCCCCGACAGTTCTTGCAGCATTTTCACGAATGTCAACTTGTTCGTAACAGTCAGATTTACCCTTTCCCCACTCCGCTTTCGAGACCACCTCCACTCCCATTCGTAATTTAGACGTTCAGACATTCGGATATTCGAGGAGAAAAGGCACTCGCGCGTATTGCGTCGGATTCCTCGTTATGCCTGCATTAAACAATTCGACTACAGTCCGCGAGTTTTATGTGCAAATCTAAATCAAATTTATGAATAACGGCCGCAACAGGCGGAGCCTTTAAAGCCGCGCACGATGTTGGCTTTTTAAATGCTTTAATTTTCGAATTCTGTGCTGTTTATCTTTGTTTCTTTTTTTTCCTGAGTATAAATGTTTATTTTTAATCTTTATAAACGAAAGAACCAAACTTCCGTGAGACTGCGAGAGAATAGATAATTGATTGTATTATTGTTTGAATGATACTTGTGTGAATATTTAATGATTATCGAATATTTATGTATAGGGCCCTAAGCGTAAGACGAAGCGAGACTTAAAAGCAAAAAGCGACATAGTCATTTTTTCAGTTCGCTGATTAGCTTATATATATATATATCTATCCAAATTATTTTAGGCGCCAGAGTAGTCATGAATTTATGGAATACTAATTAAATTAATTAACTTCTCTAGAGTTTGAAATTGTATTTGAGCACAACTTTTTCATCAAATATAGAAAAAGAGTCGCATCAATTTTCTCGTTTCTTCCTCGACGGAGTAAATGTCCATACGTGTGTATAATATGATTTGTATACAATAATTGTTATATAAACGAAATTGATTTATTGATCAAAAACATGGGAATAGAAGGTTCGACTTATTCTCTTCCTAAATAAGTGCAAAATAGATTATTATATGTTGTACAAAGTTATAGCATTATGTGAAATTATAAAAATTAATATAATTTGTCGTACAAAACGCATTTCTCTGTTATTTAATCTTTTATCCTGCATCATTAAATACTAACTTATTTAAGATAAGTAAATGCTTCTAAAAATTATAAAATAAAAAGATTTTAAATTGTTATATGGCAGTTGCATTACATGTATATAATTTTTTTATTGTTTTTACGTAAAATTTAATTATTTAAATTATAAGTAAATTAATTAATTAAAATTGAATAAAAGAAATTTTTTTTAAATATTTTTTAAATTTTTTTTATGCCACTTTATATCATTCGCGAAAATACTTTTTGTCGGTCAACATCGGTCGGTAACCATCATTGCACAACTTGTAGACGCGCCTTTAAATTTACTTTCCCACCGGTACGGCACTGATTGCACAACTTAACCAGAATAATAGCAACTTATAAGTGGTGTAATTTTTATATCTTACAATCGCTTAAGTGACTTGATAGGCAAGTGTTTTTTTAACGAGGTGTGCCTTCATTTCAAAAGAGAATCGTTATTCTAGTTGCAGTTTTGGATTGACTTCGATATGTTTATGTTTTCTTTTGTCACAAGTAATTAATACATCATTGAAAAGAATAACAAGTCGCTTGAATTTAAGTTTGAATTTTGGGGAGAAACGGTACTTTACAAAAAATCAATTTTTCGAGTATTCAATTAATAATTTTACGCTAATTTTTCGCGTTTTATCTTTATGATAACCTTTCCTTTTCATAAATCACGTGACAACCGGTAAAGTATATTAACCTTTCTGAAACATTCCTCTTTAAAATAACTGCATTGCTTCTTTTATGTAAATATTGAATTCAATTAATCACGAATACATATGTTTTGTCGATATTTATTACTGTAAATGAAAAATTAAATAATTAACACTTAGCCGTAAATCACTATTGTTCTATTAAAAAATCTACCATTATTTAACAAATTAAAATTATCCACTATTTTAGCTTTATCTTCAGTGAGACCTTTATATAGTATTGGCTCCAGACTTTTAACAACAATGACTAAGGCTTTAGAAGCTCATGAAGTTATACCAGATGTCATAGATGTGGTACCACCAGCAGTTGTTAAGGTATCTTATCCAAATGGTGTTTCTGTCGATATTGGGAAAGAACTAACCCCTACCCAAGTTAAGGATCAACCAGCTGTGGATTGGGATGCTGAAAATGGAACTTATTATACTCTTTGTATGACAGGTAGGATCATTTTAATAAATGCAGATTTTTATCTTTGTCATAAAAATATCTAACAAAAAAAAACATGCTTCGTTCATTATAATACACCATAATTCACCATAATATACATACGAATATTGCAATACCACGATTATTACCACACCACTTATGAGTTCATTTAATAAACAAGACCGGAGTAGATATATATATATTTATGTACAATAGATATTAAATGATCGTTCACTATTATGGGATAGAAATGGAAGTATAAGAAAAAAAAATTAATGTTATTATTTAATGTATAAAAATATTGAGATCAAATAATGACTTTTTAAATATTCTTTAAAGAAATTACTAATTTTAAATAATAAATTAAAATTAATTAAAATAAAAAATTAAAATTAAAAAATAAATTTAAAAATCTACAAACTGTGTATTGAGATGAAGAAAAACTTTTCTAGTATAATCTTTTACGTTTTATTCCATATTATTTTATTGTGTAATAAACTTAAAAAAAAGAAAACTAAAGTTTTTAAAACTTTAAAATATTCACTAATTCAGTCTTTGTTTGAATATTATGGATGTAAAGGTAGCTATTTTTTTTTAATACAGTTTTATATACTTTTTAATGACTGTTTACAAGATGAAATAAATAATATTTAGAATCAGTGTAATAATATGATACTACAGATAATGTTTATTTAAGCAGTACTTAAAATTCTTTTTTTGGTTGATGTAAAATAAGTAATGATGTACCAATTAAAAATGATTTATTCTAATTAATGACTAATTGTTGACAGATCCTGATGCACCTAGTCGTAAGGAACCGAAATTCCGTGAATGGCACCATTGGCTTGTTACAAATATTCCTGGTAAAGATGTTTCTAAAGGGAATGTCTTGTCTGAGTACATTGGTTCAGGTCCACCACCAAATACAGGACTTCATCGTTACGTCTTTTTAGTTTACAAACAACCAGATAAACTGAACTTCAGTGAGAAAAAATTGACAAATCGCAGTGGAGATGGGCGTAACAATTTTTCAATTAAGAAATTTGCGGAAAAGTATAATTTAGGTAACCCAATTGCCGGAAATATGTATCAAGCTGCTTATGATGATTATGTTCCAAAGTTATATAAGCAGTTGGAGGGATAAATATATTGATAATGGCTGGTCTGTAATGTGTATTTAAAAAATAAAATTTTTTAAAGACAGCAAAATCCTTATCTGTAATTCGGTAATATAAGATATAAATATATTGCCATCATTAAATATATACATAAAATATGTTTTAGCTTAGTGATAAAAAGCAATTTTCCAATTTTCTATATAAGATAATAATTTTTAAAAACATGTAACTTAAAAGAAATAAAATATTCTGAATAATAAATATAATTGTTTTTCTAGAAAATGAATTATTTCTATCCAATTCTATTTTAATTTATTTTTTAAAGCATTTTGTAAATGCACATTCGTTATACAAGTCTTAAATAAGACCATATTACTTAATTGTAATCGCTCAAAATATTGAAATATATTTAGTATATTGAATTTTGAATTACCAACGGATGCGCTTCCGTCAGGTAAATGGACTTTATTAACTTTCATTATTTTATTTTTGATTGTGCTCTAAAAAAATCATTTAATCGTTGTGTAACGAATCAGGTATAAATATACTGAGTTATATGATTTGAATAATAGTCAGACTATTATTATAAAGCATGAAACATCTCATAGCAAGTATGATTTTACACTTAATTTTTACATAAAATTGTCTAATATTTTTTTTTTTTATGTCGTTTAAGTATTTTTTTTCGATATATTTTATATCTCATGAAGAAATCTATTATCATTTATATACCATCATCCATAATATTATTGTTAGTATATTTTTACATTATAATATGAATACTTAATATTTAATAACATATTGAAATAATGTTTATTTTTTTTTAAATATTTTATTTCTATCAAAGCAATACGTAAAAATACATAAATGAATTGTTGTAAAGTTCAGTTATTGTTATTTAAAAAATAATCGATACACACAGAATTAAGTTTCATAATAATCTTAACTTAAAATATAATGGCAAACAAATTAAAAAATGTGAGTAGTCATTCCGTTAACGAGTGTAAATAAGTAACCAAAATATTCTAAATTTACAAAAGATTAATGCGCAAGTTATAGTTGATTTTTGTATATAAAATTATATATAATATTGAAAAATATAATTTTTTATTGATTACAAAATCAATAGGTTACTTTAAAATCAAATTTTACTTTGGTTCGTATAATTGTGATTAATGCAAACACAATAACAAGAATATGTAATTCATTTAATAAATTGTTTTTTTAACATATAGATATACAACACATTTTAGGTCTTCTCTTTTATTCCTATGCTTTGGCGACAGATATTCCATCAGAGTTTGGAGCTTCTGGTATTGTACCGGATATCGTTTTTGAAATCCCAAGTCAATTACTTACGGTAAACAATACAACGTTACGTTATTATTTTATTCTTTACTCGTAAAAGTGTGTAATTATTGGTAAAAATTCATCTAATATATAATAGTACATTATTTAAATATTTATAATAATTTCATTGCATACATCGAAGTTGGTCTTAGTAACGAATTCAAATATTAAACACATATAGAAAAACATGTATTTATCTATATATAAAAATAAATGGAAATTAAAAAATTCAGACGTAGTTACTTGGTTTTAATACTGTTAGTTGCTGTTTTAATATACGATTTTGTTTTTACACAAGTTAGTTAATTATATCAGTAGTTAATACTTTGCCTTATTAAACGTAAAAAAATGGTCTTTTCCATCTTTACGAAACGAATTAACTAAAAGAAAAAGAAAAAAAGTAAAATTTGCTCTTTAGTTAGAAATAATAATCATATTTATAAAACAATGATTGCACATGTAGGTGAGATTTAAATACAACGATAATGAAACAAATTTGCAATTCGGAGAAGAATTGACACCGACGATGGTCAAAGAGGCTCCAACTCTGTCTTGGCTCGCCGACGATGCTGTTTTCTATACTGTTTGTATGATAGGTAAGAAATTGGTTTTATTGCACGTAAAATTATTATATTACGTTTAGTCGGTCTTACCCATAGCCAATCGATTACAAAATTTTGCATTTATTATTCGAGTACGAATGTTAGGATTTCAATAGATTGCGCGAATAACCAATAAAAAAGTACCCGTATTATCGATGGGATACGCAGAGAACTATTAATAGTGCTGCGTGCTTTTGTAATCAGATCACTAGCCCTGCGCAATGCTTGCTTTATGAGACAGCAATCACCAAATATCCTAATAACCGACTTGTACCGATTAATGCCGCTCGAAGTATCTAGCATAAAGCCACCAACGGACCTATAATCTTAAATTTACCATTAAACTGAAAATGCTCGACGAACCTGCGCAGATTTGGACTCGCCGAGCAGCCAGGACCCGAGCTTCCGGGAGATGCTGCACTGGCTTCTGGTCAATGTTCCCGGCTCGGATTTGAGTCGAGGCGAGATCATCGCCGAGTACGTTGGCTCCGGCCCAGCCGAGGGCACCGGACTCCATCGCTACGTTCTCCTGGTTTACAAGCAACCGAACCTGTTGGACGTCGAGATGAAACGCATCTCGAACTTGGAGCGCGAGGGAAGGCCGAATTTCTCGATTCGCGAGTTCGCGGGGAAGTTTAATTTGAGTGAACCTATAGCCGGAAACATGTTTCGCGCCCAGTACGACGATTACGTGCCCATTATTCGCAAACAAATGGACGAGGCTTCGGAGCCTTGAAATTCATCGATAGCGTCGTCTCATCCGTTGCGTGCTTTTATATAATATTGTCGGCGAAAGCCCACCAAACTTGTTTATAAATAAGCATTTCTGTATCTACTTACAAGCCAATTTTCTATGCCCTCTACCTTCTCGCTTCCCTTTATCTCATCGACGTATTTTTTGGATGCCTCGAAGATCGAATAGTATATTGGAGAATTTAAAATTCCACCTCTAATGATGGAGAATCTTTTTTCCGACTTTTTACAGTTCTATATGAATCGAATAGTAGTCTGTATAATTAGAATGCAGCTACATATCATGTATATGATTATTAATGGAATGATAATTCCAAGTTTTGATAGATATTTTAATTTATTTTTTTTCATCATAAAGAACAGTGATATTCAAGTAGAACATTTTTACAATCTCTGTTCCGGAGATTTTTATAATATTAATCATCGTGTAAAGATGTAGAGTATCAGTGTACAGCATGAAATAGCACATATACCCTTGCAAAAATACTTGTTTTCTTAAAAAAATAATTAATTCTTTAATAAAATCTTGAAGCCAATAAACGTTAAGATGCGTAATCCTAAACTTGTATTTTTGTTAGAGTATTTAATTTTGGTCGCTTCAATAAATGCGTTTAAACGATATTGTCCTTAAAATGCGTCTTTATTAGACTCCCTTCGATAACAAATATAATGATAAAATAAAAAAATTTAATTTCCAAATGCTTATTTTGCATAACATAATATCCATGTACAAACTTTATTTATTGAGATTTGGTATTTATGTTTTGAACACTCCTGGGGATGATTCGCTATTCATTACTTTTCGTTGAGTTAAGGTGTGGCTTTGTTTTTGGTAAAATAAATTTATATTTTTTATTGCTTACAAGAAATTTGAATTTCCCTCAAGTATATTAATTTGTTTATTTTGTTTAACGAGCATGTATATTCTAAAAATATTAAATACATTATAAGCCTTTTAATTTTATTGCGTTGTCGAACCACTATATGACGTCATAGGCGAACGCACTCCCGTACGTATAAGTTTCGTGAGTCTAGAGAAATCGACGGCAGTTCAAGATACGACATCGAGGAAAGATGAGATTTCTGTCAGTGGGTAAGAATTTCATTGTTCCATAACCAATACGATAATGAGTATTATTAATAATACTTTAAATGATTGCAACAAATTGTGCATTCCTTATTAAGGATAATTTTAATTATCAATTATACACTTTACACCATTGTACGTATGTTACTAAATTATCATCTAATTAATTATTTAGGAATCATTGCTTTGGTAGCGGCTCTTGCCAAAGCCGACATTTCATCAGAGTTCAAAGCAGCGAAAATTGATCCAGATATTATAGACAAAGCCCCAAAAGAATCAATTGATGTATTAATAATCATATTTTTATATATCGAAAAATTCGTTCGCGATATTAATAATAAATAATTTATTAATGTAGATAAAATATGGAAAAAAGGAAGTAAAGTTGGGAAACGAAATAACACCAACGGAATCTAAAGACATACCAGAGGTACATTATAAACACGAAGGCGGTGTCTTATATACTCTTGTTATGACAGGTAATTTTTTTATTTAATTAAGTAATGCTTTCAAAAATCATTTGTAAATTTGTATATTACGATTTGCTTTATTATATTTTTAAAGAAGATAAATTATTTGAGATTAAATTGGCTAAAACTAACTAAGTACAAGTACTTAAAATACAAATAAAAGGTCTAAACAAGTAGTTCTAATAACTAGTTAATTTATTTACTTGTGCGTATGATATTATACTCTCAAATTTGAGGAAAACATCTTTATAAAAGAATGAATAAGCGGCGATTTAAAAGCAAAAGTAATAAGTTATAAATTCGCCTTTGCTAATGCTTATTTACTTAATTCATGAATCCATTATTTGGATGCATTTATATAATATTGTTTATTAAAAGGACGATTAAAATTAAATATAAGGTGATAGTATATTGCAATATATTGATATTTAAGTTGAAGGTGAAAGACATTCGCAGTCTTCCTTCTACTTATCATTACACGACCTTAAATCACTATGCAAAGCCACAGATACTTTCACCGGAAAACAGGTTTCTCCTTTTGTCCGTTGCTTATGCATTAAGAAACTGTATTTATTTTTCGGTAATCTAACTTAATTTTTGAAATGCACGTACAACAAGTGGAGACCAAATTGATCATTCGTTTTTATTTTAATTTATTACTAGAATTTAGCTAAAACACTAAATTTACCGCATTTTATATAGTTACATGCTTCAATGAAATCCTTGCTTAAAGTTGATTTTAATCGTATTAGTATATATTGTTTCTTTGTTATTTTCTTATTATGCAAGTATAAATAATTTTTTTAACCGTATTCTTAAAGATGCAGATATTCCTGTACGTGGTTACAATAGAGAATGGCAGCATTGGGTAGTCGGTAATATCCCAGAAGATAAAGTACCTAAGGGAGAAATATTGACCGAATACGTGGGACCGGCACCACCAAAGAACAGCGGCTTACATCGTTACGTATTCTTACTTTATAAACAAAATCAGGGCTCCATTACATTTGATGAGCGACGCATAGGCAACAGGTAATAATTTGTAGTTCATTCATTTTTTATAAATAAATGTAATATAAAAAAATTCGTTTTCGTTATTCTTACAATTTTAACAAAACAAGAACTGTCTTACTCATATTTTTTACATGCCTTAGGGATAAACGGAGGAACCGATTTTCGGTAAAGAAATTTGCTGAGAAATACAATTTAGAAGGACCGATTGCTGGAAATTTTATGAAAGCTCGATACGACGACTATGTTCCTTTTGTCCAAAAACAAATTGGAATATATTAAGTTATGAATTCTAAGCTTATCATTACTTTAACTTAATCCTTCTGTAATTTCAATACTATTTAGTGTTTTAGTTTTTTTAACAATTTGCAATTTATTTGATGTGTATTAAGAAAATAAATTTTATACAATTATAAAACTTTGAAAATTATAGCTTATTTATTTTTCATATCAATAATGATGAACATTAAGAATGTAAAATACAGAAAATATTAAATTGCTGATCACACACATTCATATATATTAACTTTTTAATAAAAAAAGTTTATTCTTGTATTTGAAATTTTGTATTTTTTAATATAACCCCTTAATATATATATATATATATATATATATATATTATATTATAAATATTTCAGTTTTTCCCAGGTTTAAAATAAAAGAATCTTTTTTTCAATTTTTGTACTTTTAGATTTCAATACGTATTTATATGATTTTTTTTTATATTAAAAAATATGGAAGAGTATCATTGTAATTTTTAAGAATACAAAAGCCTGCGTAAACAAAACAAATTTCAAAAAATTAAAAAAAAACGCACTATAGCTTAAAATTGTCTGAAAATTAAACTATGCTAATAAAAAAAATATAATAAATCTTCTAATTTAGAAGAGGGACAAAAAATAATTTGTCTAAATACATTGAAGTCAATGATTGTACATATAAATTTTACCTTGATTTCATCTTCAACTATGTTAATATTTCTTGTATTTTTTTTTCTATAAATATTCCAGAATTGTGAAATAATCAAGCATTTACTTTTGTTTATTAGAAAGATTTTTCATTTTATAACATTATTACATAATGCTTTGTATTTGAGATCTACAAAAAGAGAAAAATGATATCGATTCTTTCATGAACATATACAGTCACACACACACGCGCGCGCGCGCGCACACACACACACACACACCTGGATTTATATTCAAAATACGTACATAGATTTTGATGCAATTTCCAAATAGTTATGATTCAGCATTATTGCCTGTTGTGAATCCCTAAATTTTAATTCTTTTTATAATTTAATCCCAATTTTCAAAACACGGATGTAATGCGCTTAAAAGCAATAACAAACATTTTCACACAAGAATATACAACAGTTTATTTAAGTAATTCGCATAATTGTATTTTACGAAGGAATTTTTTATTAACTTGTGCAACTTTTGTTATTAAGTCGACATCGTTAATCTTATTAAAATATGCTAAATCATAATAAGCTTACTGGTCCTGATCCCAATATTTAAAGAAAAATGTTTAAAAATATTATTCTTAACATATTTGAATTGTTACTTTAAGTTCGTATAATTCGTTCCCATACTAGAAAATTCACGTTTTAAATAAATTCTTTATGTAAATCGATTTTTACGAGAAATTGTTTTTGCAAACATTAATTTACATACATTTCAATTATTTTTATTATAATGTGGAAAATTAAGATTAAATATTTGTTAAGTAATAAATTTGATTATTTGAATACCAATAGTAAGATTTTAATTTATACATATTATTTCTGAGTAGAGACTTCATAATTGCAGTTAAGTATTAATAAAAAAAAACATAGTTTTGTCGTAAGACTAGGATCATTATCTTTGTTATTCGTCTAATTTGTAGTGGATTATATGTAAATTAAAAAATTTTGCAATATATTTCTTGTACATAAAAATGATCTTATAATAAAACTAGATTTAAAGTTTATCTTATTAGTATAGAATACTAATCTGAATTATGTTAAATAATGTTACTTAAATAAAAGACATTTTTAATTAAAGTTTAATCTTATGTACGGAAACTTGTGTGCAAATACCTTCAAGTATATTAACAAATATAACATAACACTTGATTCCAAGTAATTCTAATTTTATAATGCTTTCCAAGCATGATATTCTGGAGATATATATATATATATATATATATATATACAGATTATGTATTTATATATTATACACATATGCATATATATACACTTACACATTCATAATAAAATTGTTTAATTTGGGATTAATTTGTATTAAATTAAATTGATTCAAAGTTGATTTTGAGTAGGCTTAAATGATCTTATCAGTAGAGCCAAAGGTATATAAGAAATGAATGGGAATATTAAAATGATTTTAGTAATTTTTAGTATTCAACGAGCGAGAATAATAGGTATATTTGCTCCAGAAAGATATATAATAATAACTTAATGCTTGGACGAATCAGTTATGGATTTACTTTTTTTAAAGCAATGATCTATTTTTTCAAGACGACGCATTTCGTAAGGTATTTGTATTTTTATTGGCATAGCTTCACTAATGCGATCGTAGGAGGTTGTACAGGCCAAGAGGCCTTTGCTTTTCTCGAGCGTTATAGATTTTCCACGCCCCACTCGCGATGTATACCTAGCGTAATCGGTCATGTGGTCTTGTTTTGATTACAAAAAAGATTGGCTTAGGTTATCTTTTTGAAAAATCACCCTTTCTTTGGACGCGTCACTTAATCGGAAAACACCGATGGGCCATCATACAGCGAACAGTCCAGCCTCCTGACAGAATCGCCGATAAACACTCATTTGGCTTATCGGATGGATAAAAAAGCCGAGTCAAAGACATATGCAATTCATAGTTGATCATTGCCAAATTGGCTGGAATATTGATAAGTCATGAAGGGTCCTGTCGCAAGACAAGAGGGGCATTATGAATCCCAGGGGATCGACGATCGAGGATCCCGAGGCGGAGCTTTCGAGCAAGGAGATCGTGGACGAGGACCGCACTGAAGACAAATAACGTAATTAATGCAATGTATTGTTTGGGTAGCTAACGAAAGTGTGTCGTCATTTAAAAATGCATAAAAACAGGTACTGAGCATGCGTAAAGAGCAGGAAGAAGTGCGCGCCTGTCACGTGATCAGTTATATGACTTCCATGACGGTGAGAGATATTCGTTGTTTCGTTGATGACGGTGACATAAAAGTCGAATCATTAAGGCGAAGGGATCGCCAAGGAGCCGTGAGTAAATAGCACAACGACGTGTCTGGCCGACGCATATATATTATATAAGCTTGCTCCCGCGTGCTTTAACCACGATAGGATTTTTACTTTTAGGTTTACGAATGCCAAGGTAGAGGCAAGAAGCTGCTATGGCTGTGACGTTCGCCATTTTGGCATGGCGTCAACCCCGTAAGCGTCAACTGATGTAAATCAACGGTCATTTCGAGCTATGGTCACTTTTACGTGTTGCTGTAGCTCAAATTACGATTTGTTTGAAATACTGACAGGCTAAAATGAGTATTTTTTAATTCCTCTGTAAATAATTGATAAAGGTAATCATTTTGACGATGACCATTGTAATCAAGAATCAGTGTCGGGTTAGGGCTAATTTGCATTTCGACATTTTATTTCAGAAAGTAGCATTACTTTAACTACTTTAAGAAAATGAAGTTAAAGAAAATATTAGAGACAAGTTTTACTTCACAGCCCAAAGAAGCTAATCAAAAGCTCGAGATTTATAAATGTAAATATTGTGGGCAAACATATGCACGACATATAACTCGAATGAGTGTGCATTTACTGAAATGCAGCGGTTGTCCAGGTGCGGTGAGAGAATTGCTAGAGGAAAAAGTTAAAGCCAAGATTCTAGAGTCCTCCAAACATGGATTTAATAAGAAGGGCCAAGTGAGGAATCTTAAAAAGATTTTAGAGGAAAACTTTGTGTTGCAACCACGTACTGGAACACAGAAGTTGGACATTTTTAAATGTAAACACTGCGAACAAAAGTATGCACGTAATGCCTCAAGAATGAGCTTGCACTTACAAAAGTGTTCTGATTGTCCGAATGAGGTTAAAGACTATCTTGAAATGAATGTTAAAGAAAATATTGTTCACAAGGTTTGTAGGAAGTTGATACCCAAGAAATTGTTAGAGAGCAGCTTCATACTTCAACCTAAGGAACCGAATCAGAAGCTACAAACATTTAAATGTAAATATTGCGGTCAAATATATGCTAGGCACTCAACAAGGATGAGTATGCACTTGCAGAAGTGCATAGGGTGTCCAGGAACGATAAAGGAGTCTCTTCTAGAAACTGTGAAATTAAAAAGAGAACAACGAAGTGTGAAAAGGAGTAACTCAGAAAGCGAAGAGGCAATGAGCGTGTATGAAAATAATTTTGGAACGATGCAAGTGCCCTCTGATAATGTGTACTTTAACGATTCTGCTCATGAAAATAATTTTATCGATCGAATGACAAAACAAAGACAAAAATATTGTGAAGAGCTCCTTGCAAAAGCAATTTATGCTTCTAATGCACCAATTGGAATTGTAGACAATGATCATTGGCGTACATTGCTTAACACTCTGAGCCCTGCATTTCAATTACCAACTCAGCAGCAACTCTCCACATGCTTACTAGAACGAACATACGAAAATGTTAAAAAGAGTGTTGATCAAAAAGTAAGAGATGCAGTGTCAATAGGATTGCAATGTAGTTATAGATCAAATGCAAGAAATGAAGGGATTATTCACTTTGTATTAAGTACGCCAGACCCTGTGCTTTATAAATCAATTTCATTGTCCACAAATGTAGAAGATGAAAACTTGTACATGGAGAAAATAAGTGAAGTGATTGACGAAGTTGGTGCTGAAAGAGTTTTAGGTGTTTGCTTGGACAGTATATCCACTTGTGAAAATCTTTGGGAGTTAATGCAACAGAAATATGAAGAGCATAATATTTCATTTTATAATTGTTCTTCGCAAACTTTAAATCAATTACTTAAGGATATATCCGAATTACCGAATATCAATGTTTTATTGAAGAATGCTTCTAGTATTGTAAAAGAAATAAAACAGTCTCACATATTATCAGCTGTACTAAACGAAGCTCAAAAAGCTGCAGCTGAAAAGAATCAGAATAGTTTTTCATTGAAACTAACAGGAATAAAGAGGTGGAATCCTTCATTAATATGTTTAGACAGTTTACTTGAAAATAAGGACAATTTGCAATATCTAGCTTTTTCTCAGAAGGCCGATAAATATATGTGCAAGACAACAAAAGAATTTATTGCAGATGAAGAGTTTTGGGCCAAAATAAGTAGCTACATTAAGCTTATCCGACCTATTATTAAATGGATTGCACATTTAGACGATGAAGAAGCAAAAATTAGTGAAGTTCCGGAAATATTTGTTGATTTGGAGCAACATTTTATCACAGAATTTCAAGAACCTTCACTTTTACTTATATCAATTGAAGAATCTGATCAGATTTTAAAACGATTCAAAACATTATCTACTTCAGTGCTACAGCCAATTCATTATGCAGCAAATATTTTAAATCCGTTGTTCAAGGGGGAACATTTAAGCTCGTCTGAATTTGT
The DNA here is from genome assembly GCA_018907135.1 of Kradibia gibbosae. Taxonomy (NCBI): domain Eukaryota; kingdom Metazoa; phylum Arthropoda; class Insecta; order Hymenoptera; family Agaonidae; genus Kradibia; species Kradibia gibbosae. The sequence goes on from JACCHX010000004.1 coordinate 7,005,486, forward strand.
TCAAGGAACAGAAATAATAAGTAAATTGTCTATAAAGTTTGGAATGCCTGAAGATGATATACTTATTGACTTAGCAAATTATAATTCTGGAAAAGGAGTGTGGAGTGTAAATTTTGTTAAAAAATCAATAGCGTTAATGCCACCATCAACTTGGTGGAAGGGATTTTTCAAAAACTCTTTTCTTACTAAAGTGGCAGCTTCTATTTTAGATCTACCAAGTACATCAATAGCCACCACCGATAGATCGAATAAGAGAGGTTCATTGAAAGATGATCCTACTGGAAAAATCATGTATATAAGTCAAAATCTTAGATTATTAGATCCTAAAAGAAACGATAAGAATAACAAATATCAGGAAGAAGACTCTCAAGAAAGAATTGAGGAAGAATTCATGATCGAAGACATTGAAGTTTATAATGAAGATATTGAAGAGGTGCTTGTGGAAGATCCTGAGCAGGCAATTGAAGAAGCAGTAGAAGTAATTACTGGTGATACCGAAGAAATTCGCGAAGAAGCCAGTGATGAACATAATACTGGATTGTATATTCAGATTGTTAATGATGCAGGTGAAACATTCTATGTACAGCAAAGTGTTCCACTATAAATTTAATCTTATTATACTTGACATTATAATAAATATGAGTTGTTTTAAGAAAAAACCACATCATTCATAATTTTAGATTACTATTTTTTATTATAGTAATAAACAATAGGCAATTGAATGTATTTATAATAAAATCTTCAAATAATAAAGACGTTTTATCATTGACACCTCATAATTAATATTGGAAGGAAATAGTCAGATATTGTGTACTAAGTGTACTACGCGTCACGAGTTTGTTACATGACAGCAATATTGACCGCTTTAATATCGCAATTGTCATGTATCGAAAGTTGAGTCGAGGGCGAGGCACTCGAAACCGTCTGATCGAATTTCATCTAAGATTTTATCTCGATTTGTCGGACTCACGCACATGTTTTAATAATGAAGTTAACCTTTTTGTAATTTGTAAATTTCAATAAAATAATAACAATATTTAAAAAATATGGGGATGGTTAAGCAAGAAACTCATCGCCCAGGTGTTTTTAAAAAATTAAATAAATCACATAAAACTGGAAGACATCGAAGTAAAGGTTCCATATCAAATGACTCTCGAGGTTAATATTATTTCGAACGTTTTTTAATGCAAATAAAAATATTCAGTATTAATTGAAACTAGAGTTACAATTGCAAAAGCTTACCTATGTTTCATTTAATTTAATGTATTTTTTTTTAATCTGTACACAAATGTAATTATAACTTTTGTATACGTTTGATAATGTTTGTAACGAAAACAATGTGGAAATTAAACTATATGAAAATATTTAAATACTGTATATTTAAATATAATTTTTGCGTATGGAAATCGGTATTTTTAAATATTAATTTAGTAGTTTATTATCAACGCAGGACGTGTATCCGTTAAGAGTATCTCTAAACATGTTAAAAAAGAACTTGGTAAACAAGCTCGAAGAAATCAACTTCAACAAATTCGTGCAAATAAGCGCGATGAAGTATTAAAAAAAAAGCGAAGTCTTTATGGTGAACAGAGTCCGCCAATTCTTATTGCTTTAGTTCCTTTACAAGATGATATAAATACCGATGGCATTATAAATTTATTAACAACTGCTGATGAAGATGCAATTGTTGCAAATAGCTCATGCGCTACTCATATTAGGTAATTTATTAATTACTTTGTCGTATTTTGATCTGTATATAAAAATAATTTTATGAGCTTATAATTCTTAACAGTATACCAAGGTTTAAGCACCGTTTTTCTTTTGTTGTGCCTCCTATTGGTAATACTTTTGCAACCTTAGATTATGTTAAGGTTGCCAATTTTGTATTATTTGTTACATCTGCAGTATATGAATCTGATAAGAGTCAAAGAAATGAGTGCATTGATTTATTAGGGCAGGAAATTATTCAATCAATAGTTTCTCAAGGAATACCAACACCTATTGTTGCATTAACAAACACAGATTCCTTACCTGTCAAGGTTCAAATTTAATTGCAAGCAATATTTAATTAGCTGTAATTATTTTCTATAGCAACATTTATTAATTACATTTTTTATAGAAACGACAAGAATATAAACAGCATGTTCAAAAAACACTGTGTAAATGGCTTCCCGAAGAAAAACCAATGATCTTAGACAAGCCATCAGATGCATTAAATCTTTTAAGAAGAGTAGGATCTCAAAAGCAAAAGGAGATTACTTATAGAAATAAGAGATCATTCCTTCTAGCAGAAAATGTCAAATTTAACTTAGATAGTGATGTATAAGGCTTTTAAAATTTTTTAAATATTTACAAATATAAGATGATCAAATTATTAAAATTCTATAAACTCCTGTTAGAATTCAACAAACAATTTTGGAGTATTAGAAGTATCTGGATATTTGCAAGGTTTGCCGTTATCTGTAAACGGTTTAGTTAATGTACCAGGTTTTGGAGATTATCAAATGTCCCGAATTGTGCAATGCAGGGATCCTTTTCCATTAGATTTAGATAAAGCGAAAAATTCACAAAAAAAAGATGAAGCTGAAGAAATCGTTCTCGCTGTTGCAGACCCAAACCAACAAGTACATTAAAGAACAAATAATAAATTTTTACCAATAACGTACTTTCGATATTTTATGTAAGATAATTTTCTGTAATTTTTTTTAAGGAATCATTAGAGTCTGAAAATATACCGGATCCAATGGATGCAGAACAAACTTGGCCAACCGACGATGATTTCGCTCTTGCAAAAGCACAGGAAACAAGAAAAATTGTTAAACGTGTACCCAAAGGTACTTCTGAATATCAAGCAGCTTGGATTCCTGATGAAGATGGGGGTTAGTCATTTATATATTTTTTTTTTTTTTTTTTTTTTTTTTTATAATTTGTCAATATTTTTTAAATATATGCTTGTCTTAATGGTAAATTTTAGAAGAGTACGATGATGATTGTGAAGATGAATTAGAGGATGACAAAATGACTGTTGATGATGCTAAATCTGAAGAAAACAGCGATGAAGAATTAGATGATAAGGAAGAGTATGAAACTATAACTATTTCTGAAGCACCCAATGATCAAAAATATGATGAGAAAATTGACTTACACGAAGAAAAGGAAGCAATGGTAAAGTTCAAAGGCAAGTTACTATTATTTGTACGTAAAATACGCTTTATGATGCATTATTTTAACTGAAAAAATGTGTTTTTTCAGAGGCCAAACTCGATTCTCAATTTCCAGATGAAGTTGATACGCCACAAGATATATTAGCTAAAGAGCGATTTATTAAGTATCGAGGTTTGGATTCATTTCGTACAACTTTCTGGGATAAAAAAGAAAATTTACCATATGATTATGGACGGATATTTCAATTTGAAAATTTTGATCGTACTCGTAGGCGCGTTTTTAGAGATCGAGAAGACTTATTAGATGTCCAGGTACGTGCAACAATGTTTTGTTGTGTAATTTATAGATTTTCATGTTAAAGTTAAAAAAAAGTTTTTTCTAGCCGGGATCTTATATTACCATTCATATAAATGGTGTTAGTAAGGAATTGTTCGAAAGGTATCGAATGATGCCCCATCAGCCTTTAATAGTATGTGGTATATTGGAACATGAGCATAAAATCTCTGTTTTAAATATCCGTTTGAAACGTACGGTTGAAAGTGAAATTCCAATAAAATCAAAAGAACGTCTCATTTTCCAATGCGGTTTCCGAAGATTTACTGCTTGTCCAATTTTTAGTGAACATACTAATGGAAATAAGCATAAGGTATTATTTAAAAATAATTATATTAAAACATTAAATATTAATAGCGTTAATAATACAATTTGTAATTATTTTAGTACGAAAGGTTCTTTCAACCAAAGAGTGTCACTGTTGCTTCAATGTTCGCTCCAATTACATTTTCACCTTGTCCAGTTTTATGCTATTTGAAAAAAAACGATGGAAGTCTGGTATGTTTAATATATGTCAAATGTTTTCTCTTAATTTAACACAAATAAAATCTAAATTACATTAAAAATTAATAATCAGGAATTAGTCGCGACTGGTAGTATTTTGTCAGTTAATTCAGAAAGACTTGTAATTAAAAGAGTTATATTAAGTGGACATCCTCTCAAAATTCATAAGCGATCGGCTGTTATACGATTTATGTTCTTTTATCGAGATGATATTAGATGGTTCAAGCCTGTGAAGCTACGTACGAAATATGGGCGTAAAGGGCATATTAAAGAGCCATTAGGTATATTTTTTGTATTGCCATTCGTAAAATATTAACAAAAAAATATAACATTTGTAATACTATATGCTTGAAATAGGAACTCACGGACACATGAAGTGTATATTTGACGGACAAATAAAGTCCCAAGATACAATTTTAATGAATCTTTACAAGAGAATTTTTCCGAAATGGACTTATGAACCAATGCTACTAACAGATGATACAGTAAAAATGGATTTAAATTAAATATATAAGTATGTATTACGTATATGGTTTTCTTTTTACGAAAATGTATTATGTATTGATACATGAATCTTGTAACAAAATTCGATTTATAATTGATTCAATTTATAAATATGTTTATGCTATTTTAATAATTTTCATTTACATGACCTTTTACAAAAAGAAATTATTGTATAAATAATAATTTGCACAAATAATGTTACATTTGAAGAAAAACTATCGGATGAATTATTAGAATTGTGAATTTGCTTTACAAAATAAGTATATTATGCTTAATCACAGCATCATATCCTTCTTCGACGTATCTCTTCTATGAGTCGACGTACACATTTTTCAGTGTAGATAAAAAACTGCTGTACAGTTGAAGTATATCTAGAAATTATTTATGAATTTATAGTATGCATCTATTTACATCGTCTCGACAAATTGGCATCACTTTTTAATTATACATTTTTTAAATATTTAATGTTAGCAAAACAAAAAAAATAATTTACTTAAAAATTAAAAACGATAAAAAAGATATTTCCATCAGACAAGTTAAAATTGTAAACGCGTGCTTACAAGTCACGCCAGTGTTGGTATTTGTTAAAAAATAGAAAAAAAAATTGAAAAAAGCTACCTACATTTTTTACAATTAAGAATTATTATATCTTCATGCATGACATTTACTAAATTGCAGAGTTCGTGGCCCACCATTGTGATAATTATCCATCAAAGCCTCTTTTTAAACTTGTTATACAAATTAACATACATCGTTTTTATACATACGGCTCACGCCCTTGACTTATTAGTTACTAGTGTTTGTATTTTATGTACAACGTCACAGTTCACACTATCAAGAAAAAAGTGTACATCTTTGTAACAAAAGTATAAAAAATGAAATGCGCTTCGAGGTACGATCTGTCGAGTAACGCTGTTGTCTTTGCAGACGAGAAATATATTTATTTTTTTTTTTTCAAATAAATTAATGCTTCTTCCTTCAGGTAGATAAGTAAAGTCGATGGTAGTCATTAGCTCCGAATGCGCAATTGCACTTTGGACACTTTCTCTGTCGAGTCTCGTAACGAGTACGTAAGCAGTCCCAACAGAAAACATGGAAACACTTTGTAAGAACGGCATCTTTTCGTTTAACTTTGCAGGACGGACACGTAAGCGTTTCTTTATATTCACGAAGTTCCTCTGCCATTACTTCATCAACGGTTTCGGCTAATTCAATCTTCTTCATTCTTTCTACCTTGCGTCTAAGTTGCGCTATTTCCTCCTACAGTTAAATAGTTTTATCAATAAGTTGCCCTATTATATCACTATTATCAATTTGAAATATTAAAAAGCAATTAAAAAAACCTACCTGTAATCTTTTTGTTTTATATGCTTCTGCTTCTAATGAGCTTGTTTTTTCAGCTACAACTTGTTGAGCTTCTTTCATTTGAGAATGATATTTTTCTACAAAATTGAATTAACCATAAGAATTAGCAAGGAATTTTCATTATCTTTATTATTTATTAAAATTTCTCTTAAAGAAGCAAGAAATTTCATTTACTTAAGAAATGTGAACCTCTGATTTACGTTTACTGCAGTTCAAAATTTATTTTACTTTTTAGTGCAAAAGTTATGATTGTCAACATTTTATTTTTAATCTCTTGTACATTTAGTTTAATCATACGAATTGAGCGTAGAACATCTTCAAGTGTCAGCTATTGAATAAAGTGTTTAAGTATTAAGAACAAATTACAAAACGATTACTTTTTTTTTCATAATAAAGTATCATCGTATTTATAACGCCATGAATATAAACTATGTTTTTTAAATTTTAAGCTCAACTTTTGTTTTTTAAGAACTTGAAAATATGCAAATCAAGTATTTTGACTCACCGAGATGAAGTTTCAGATCAGCAGCTGACTGAGCGCTTTCGATGGCTTTTCGCTTATGCATTTCCATGGCTTGTTGCCGGAGTGCGAGCTCCTTTTCAACAGTCGCCAGTGAATTTTGAAGCAGTCGCTCCTTTTCTTCTAACTTCCTTACAACGACGTTGGCTGCCTCCACCTGAGTCGTCAAGGTCGACACCTGCTCCTTCAAAACGTCCTTTTCTTCTCTAGCAAGCTTATGGAGTTGGTTGCTTTTAATCCTTTCGGTCATCAATTTAAAGTTGGCGTCGTCCTTTTCGCGCAACTGTTGAATTAACCTGGAATTCTGCTCCTGCATATCTTCGAACGCTTGTCCCGTTACCTCCATCTCATTTAAAAGAGCTTCTTCCTCCTGCAACCATGCACAGTTCTATTTAACGTTACATCACCGTTCAAGCACGAGTAAAAACAAATATCGACTGCGTACACCCATTATCTATTACTGCATCAAAACGTCATTTCAAAATGATAAGTACTTTATAAATAATAATTAGTATATTAATACTCTCAATCAGTATTTACAACACAGAAAAGTATTGTTAAAATGTTCCACTAAGAATTTTTCTTTCCTGGAAAGTTATTATTTTTATATTTAGAAATTTGTTAGATTGCAGATTAGAGGCAATGCATGCACCAAAAGCTCGAGGTTGATAGCGATAGAATATAAAAACTACCTGTTTTTGGGTAGCGACCTGTCTTTGTAATGAATAAGCTTGCTCTTCTAGCTTTTTGATCTTGATCTGCGCATCTTCGTCAGCCAGCTTCTTCCTCTCCTCCCGCTTGCTTTCCTGCAATAACGAACAGTCATTAACGAATGAAATGCTATGAAAATCTGAAATATTTTTTCAAAAAAAAAAAAAAAAAAAACGTACTTGTATCTTCTTGATTTGCTGCCTCAATTCTTCTAATTCAGCTCTAGTTTTACGTTCAGCAGCCATCAGTTGGGCTTTGTCGCGTTGTTCTTTCCCAAGACCCTTGTACATGTCTAAGAGCAATTTCATTTCCTTCATTTCATTTACCGCTTTTCTGTTGTATCAAATAATATAAGTTACATTAATTTATAAAAAAATCATTGACTATTTAGAATGTTTTTATTTTTACTGTAATCCGTACTTCAATTGAGCTTTCAGGTCCCTTACTAATTCCGACTCTGCAACTTTAGCATCTTTAGTTCGGTGGGCTTGATCTCGGTGCTCTGTTTTGACTATTTCTTTTTTTATATCCTTTTCTCTTTTGATATCCTTTTCCTTTTTAAGAGTCGGAGATGCAAGTGCATGTGAATCAGGAGTAACTTTATCTCCCTCTCCCAATTCAGCCTCCGTCTCCTCATCTGCTCCCTCTCTTTTAATTGGCAGTCCGCCTTCCTCTTTGACCTAATGTGGTAGAGGAATAAATAGTTATTAGAATGACCTTGTATTAAAAAAAAAATTAATCTATAATATAATTATAATATATAATATACAAAAAAAATAATCTGTACCTGTCCAGAGCCTGGCAAAGAGTTCGACGCATCTTCTTCTTTTCCACTTCCATCAGAGTTATTTCCTTCCTTATTTTCCTGGATCATCTGCTGACCTAATTTTGTCGTGAGCTCTTCTACTTCTTTTTTTAACTGTGATAAATTAAATAATTTTAAGATAACATTTTACATTTATTTATTAAAAGGTAAAACATGTGTATATAAAAATCTTATCAGTTCTTATTTTACTTACTCTCGGAACTTCAGTAGAAACCTCTTTATATTTTCGTTTATATCTATGAACTTCGCCTTTGAGTTGCTGATTATGATTTTGTAACGATGTGATAAGATGTCTCATTTCTCTATTAATAGGACCAGTCTGTTCATTTGCTGCGAGATTTTGCTCAAACTCAATGCGTAACATTTCATATTCTTTTCGCAATTGAGCTAAAACATCTTCTAACTGTATACACTCACCGCGTAATTTCTTCTGAGCCATTAGCTCTTCGCTCTGTAAGATTAACAACAATGATTTTAACTGGATTTTCGAACCATTCAAATTAAATTTTTAAGAAAGAAATTGTACACCGACCTCCATCATTTCTATGTGGCGCAAGTGAGCATTTTTACTAGATTGAAGTTGCTGTCTAGCCTCATCTAATTGTGTTTTTAATTGCATCGATTCATTGTATAAAACTGAAAATTGGGATTGCAGACATTTGTATTCAGTTGTTTCAACGATTACTGATTCAGGCAGTTGGCGAATCTGAATAAAGAACGATTAGTTTTTTTAATTTCACTTTAATTTTTTAGTGGAAGATTAAAAATGTCACTTACGTCCATTTTTAATTTTTCTACTTCTTTCAGTGCATCACGATGTTGTTGATGTAATTTGTCTAATTCTTGTAATCTATTATTAGCCAATTCACGAGTTTCTTCAATTTCCCTTTGTAAATCTTCTAACTATATTTTAAACACATAAATGATTTATTAATATTATTATTACCTTCACTTAAGTTTATACTAGAATATGTCTATTTATTCTACCTTAGTTTGCGATACACCAGTTGCAACTAAAGTACTTGGTTTATTGGTTCCCTTGTCATCTGTGCCATGAATTTGTTGAAATGTTTTTAGTTTTTCAATAGCTTCACCAAGATGATGTTCCAATTTATCGTTTCTTGCTCGTACTTTATTAAGTTCATATTGTAGATCATCTACTTGATTACGAAGTTCAGCAGCCAGTGTATCTTTGCCAGTAATAGTATCTTGTAATTCGGACATTTTAAGAGAAATAGTGTGATATTTTTCGTGCAACTGAATATTTATTGCCTGTAAATTTCTATTTTCCATTTGGATTTCACTATTAGCCTTTTTAACAACTTCATCTATATTTGGTGCTTCTTCTGGAACAGTATTTAATAAGAATAAGTAAAAAATGATGAATTAAAAAATAAAAACATTTTTCAAATATATTACCACCATCGAATTCTCCTTTGAGTGCAAGAGTAATTTTTTCATTTCTTTGCGATAGTCTATCAAATGCTTGAACAACTTTTGAAACAGCACGCTTAGATACTTGAACACGATTGGCCAGTTTGTCATCCAGTTCTTCCTTATCCCAAGAAGATAATTGCATGAGGAAAGAAGTTGTTGCTTCACTTTCATCTGCATAAGCAAAAATTAATTAAACTCGGTCCTCAACTCCTTTGCAAATTTGACAAAAAATGGACCTACTTTTATTTTCTGATTCATCAGCTGTTTCTGCATCAAACCTTTGAAGTAACACACGAATATCTTCATTAAGTTGATTCCAATAACGATTAACTACATTTAGTACAGCATCATCTTGGGTTTGTCGTTTCTCTAATTGCTCTATCCTTTGTCTTAACTCTACTTCTACACGATGTCGTTGATCCAATCTCTTTTGTAAGAAATGCAAAAATGTGAGAGAAAGAAGGAAAAAAAGAGAAGAAAGAAAAGGAAAAGGTGCAACAATGTAGACTTTCTAGCATTGGATAATTTGAATAATCAAAATAAGAAATTGTTTTGTAATAATAAAAAAAATTTACGGTGAGCAATAAAGACAAAAAAATTTTTTTCCTAATACTTCTGGTACTGGCCATGATTCCCGTTAATTAGAGTCGAAATTCTTGAATTTCAAGGCGAAAGAAGCTTTAAAAATAAGTCATATCGTTAAAAAAGTTTGATTCGCGGTAATCGTTTTTTTTTTCCTCCTCTAACTGACGCTGGCTCACAGGCATGAGCTCAGCTAAACGAATGGACACAATGTGACAGCGCAAAATTTTCGAGCCATGTTTTTTGCAACTTATGCGTTTATTTTTTTTTCGTGAAATGCGATAATAGACGACGAGGTAAAAGGGACTAATCCCTTAATCCCTTTTACGACATTGGCTTACGAGCAGCCATCTGGGAATTGGAATGCGACAAAGCAAAAGCGTAATTACAATAGGCCAATTTATCATACCTGAGCCAACTTCTTGTTCTGAAATTGCAGTACCTTCATATCCATCTCTTCAAGAGTGGATATGGGCCCGATGAGTATGGGCTCGAATTGGACCTTCTTGATGGGAGGCTGGGAGCCCGAGTCCCCGCTGTCAGCCGACCTCTTCGACATTTTCGTTAGCTTCTCTTCGAGTGATCTGGTGCTGCGGAGATGAGATTGGCGACGTTTACTCAAGACATGGCCCGAGGCTGTTTGTATTTTTACAGTGGCGAGGGGGTGTGTACGTGTGCGCGTGTGTGGCGAGGGAGAGGCAGGAGAGAGAGAGAGAGAGAGAGAGAGAGAGAGAATGAAAGAGAGAGGGCGAGAGGGTAACGGGGAGTAAGAGAGAGGGGGGGAGGGAGGGGAAGGGAGGGAGGCCGAGGGCACAAATAACAATAATGACGAATGTAAGAACTTCGCTTATACCTTGATTAAAAAAGGTGTATTGACGCGCTGCGCCCGTGACCTTGCGTTGCAGAGATGCAGCCCGCGCAAAATTATGTCATGTTTGGATGCCGAGAGCCGTATAATGACAAAGGGGAATGGCCTAGAGTTCAACCAACTGAGTCGAGTGCTGAGCAGCTTAGTGGTCCTCGCATTTTTACGAGCACCAGAGGCTGAGAGGATCGCTCTTTGGAACGGAAGACGCCATTTCTATGCTGCAGTTGGACTCGGAGCCGTCGGAGGGGTTTCTTACTTTCTTCGGAGGTTTTTGGAGCATAACGAAGTCGGTCGCACCTCGCGCCATTTTGATTAGCTGCGAGCTATCGATGGTATCGATGCTCGGCGCCAAATTCGCCAGTGCGCCTCGTCTCGCCGCGCGCCGTCAGTTCGTTCGCATTCAACAGATCGCGGCCCGCTTCTATCGTCAATCTCGACGAATGGTCCACTAGCAGTTTTTTCCCCGATAAATTGGATCTGGTCGATGAATATATGGTCGCTCTAATCGATTCGCATTTTTCCAACCATTCTCCGCAATTTTTACAAAAGTAATTTCATCCAGTACCACTGCATACCGTCGCTCATAATTATGACTAAATAATTCTTGCAGACCTTTTTTTTATGTATAAAATGTTTATTAAATGTATTTAACATATTATGGATTTTCATTTACAATTTGAAAGGAATTTAAGTTTTCGTTTGGTACAAAAAATTATGAGTTTTTGTCAAAGGAGAGATGTTTAGCACTCCTTCAGACAAACATGAAACCCACGCGAATACGATTGATGCACTCAGAACATAGGACGTCCTAGGACGTTATTTAATTCCCATTTGATCGTATGGTTCATAGCTGTCAGAAAACTGAGCAACGACTTATCTTTCAGTTTTTTTCTGAACAGCGAATGAGTTAAAAACGGTATTTTCTTTAAAGTTCGTCCACTTATTCCTAAACTGTTCAAACATAAATAATTTAATGTGTATATTTGTTTGCTTTCTTCTATTTTTAATAATTCCGTTTCAAGGCACGTTTCAACGTTTATAAACTCTGTCTAAAATACAAAATTTTTAAATTATATTATTGATAACAGTGCATATTACATTAAAATTACGTGCAAAAAAAATATTTTTTTTTAACAAAAGTTTAACTAAAAAAAAGTTAAAAAATGTTTAAAAAAGATATACCGTATTCGAGTATGAATACTAGTTGTTTTTCATAATTAATATACCTTTAAGTAAAATTTAAAGGTATATTTGTGCATAAATATGTAAAGCTTACTAAAGTGTTTATTGAAATTTATAGTTATGAGTCTATTTATATGTAATTGAATACTAAATAAATTATGAATAAGTATTACCCTTATTAATTCCTTGATAGAGTTGAAATAAATATTGTATATTGCATTTTCTTTTGGAAGAGATATGTACAACTTTATATCAGCACGATCGATAAAAGCTAAATCAATGGCTTCCGTTAAATTACTTGTCGTTAAAATTAAAACGTTTGGAATACATTTTATACTATCGAGTTGTGTCAATAAAGTATTTACAACTCTTATAGAATCACTAGGGTCACTACCATTTTTACAAGCATCACGAGCATGAGCTAGTGACTCAATTTCATCAATTAATATACATACAAATGCTGATGAGTCTTCTAATAATATTTTGATTTCATCAAAGAGATTCTTAACTAATTTACCACTCTGTATGTGAATATTGAATATACATTGTTGATTAAAAAATAATTATTTAAATATTATCGTTTTTATTTATTATACCTCTGAGAACCATTTTGAAAATAAACTGTGGCTATTTATTTCAATCAGTTCACCCCGATCAAATTGTTTCCCAAGGCGTATAGTAATTTTTTGTGCTAATGCCTTACATAAACTAGTTTTTCCTGTTCCAGGTGGTCCATGCAAAAGAATAACTTTGTTCCAACTTATTATGTGAGGATTCACTTTTCTTTCAGAATATGTGATTGCAGTTTCAGCAAAGTTTATTAACTACAATTTGTATTATAATTATATTCTTGAATAAAGAGAGTTTGTAAAAATTTTTTTAATTTACATTTTCTTTTATATCTGCATCGTAAAAAAGATTTTCCCAAAGTCCATGGAATTTTGCTGATGGTAAAATCCAATGTGTAGCAGCAGAAACATTCATTTCCCCATCTTGCATAGATTCAATTGCTACTTCTTCCTCATTTAATCGATAGATATGAAATTGTGTATCCATTTGTTCAAATATTACAGATTTATCCTAGATTTTGTAATTTTTTTATATTAAATACAATAACCATTGTATATCAGTAAATTAATTAAAAAAAAAAATTTTTTTTACTGTGTGCTCATATGAACAATAAATTGATTGTACATGATTTTTTAATGTTTTATTGTCAAAACTCTCAGATAAGAATGTTACATCTAAAAGAACATTTTGCATTAAATTAAGTTCAGCTTTTACTAATTCTTCAATTTGAGTATTTGATAACAAACTGTAATTAAACAATTATACAATTTTGTAGGATAATATTAAATAAAATATAACTTAAATATTTTGAAATTATAACCAAGATATAAACTTCATTTTAATAACATGTTTATATTATATACCTGTCAATATCTTGACAAACTTCCACATGCAAAAAATTAGACATTATGAACAATTACTCTTAAGAACTTTTTTAAAAAAATAAACAAAAAAAGTTTTACGGGCAAAATTGAACTGAATACGCAAGAAAGCCATAAACTACATTATTGTAGAACCTAATGTGCTTTATATAAATTTGTTGTCTTCAAAATACAGGTAAATGAAAAGTATTAATGACATAGTGAATCTGAAAATCATTTAATATAATGTGAAATAACCAGTAAGTGTTTAAATTAGTTTTGATATAGATAAAACATAAATTTTTTAACTTAGTTTTTGTGTCATAAAAATTTATGTATGCAAAAAAAGAAATTTAAACTATACGAAGTTACACGAAACCTTATGCCAAATTTTAAATTTGAAGCTTCTAAAAAAAAGTAATGATTTAAAAATCTCGAAAAATAATGTTTTATAGCTTAAATTTCAATTTTAAAAGTTTTAAATCTTTATAAAAATACCAACTACTCTCTGTGAGATGCTTTTTAAGGAATTATTCATTCATTCGTTACCATAGGGACGGGTATAGAATGTAATTAAAATATTTTTGGGCTACTTTTATTAATATTTTGAAGATTTATTAAAAAAAAATGGCAAGTACGTTGAAAATAGATGAATTGGATAAACATTATACGCCAAATCCAAACCGAACAAAATTTACATACGACGAATGGCAATATAATAATCGTTTAAGGTATTATTCTTTATATTACAAAATAATAAAAAAATTGCATTTTAAAAATAGAAATACTTGCTTAAATGCATTGTAAATACTACGATTTTTTAAACAAATACTTACAAAAATACATACAAATAACAATGATTTTTTGTCAATTCTTTTTCACACGTAACATATAGATAATTTTATTTATAAGAGTGTTATTTTTGTATGTTTAGAATTTTTCCTTATATTTCTTCTACATTTATAACAAAGATGTCATTACAGGAATAAAACTTTACTTATACAACATAATATAAAATTATTCCCAGATTTTGCTGTTCTGAAGCTCAACAAGCATTAGCACGTAAAATACTTGCTAAATCAGATAATGTTTGCGAATTTGCTACGGAAAATATTAAAAATAAGAGAGATGAGACAAATTCTTGCCTTGATAAGAAAATTAATGAAATTGAATGTTACAAAGAAGAACTTCTTTGCAATAGAAATGACCTTAACGTAAAAATAGACGAATTCTTAATTATCAAATATCGCTTAACAGAATCTTTAAATTTATTAAGAACAAATGCTATGGATATTTGTAAAAAATGTTTATCAGCTAGGTGAGATGTTTCATTTTTAAACTAAGTTATAGTAATTTAGACAATTGTTTGCTTTTTTAATTTCATAGGGAAAGACGATTAGGAATTGATTTAGTAAATGATAATGTTGAAAAAGAATTACGTCAAGAATGTGACAAAATAAAATGTGCAGATGAATTGATGTCTCAAATGCTAGAAAAAATTCAAGAACAAATTCGAAGAATGAAAGCTACCTTGTACAGTGTAGATCATGATATAAAAAATAAAGAAACTAATTTACTGATTGATCGGCATAATGTAACTTTAAAAGAAACCACCCCAAATTTAAGCTATTATCAGGGAAAAATGCCTTTACATGTTTCGTATGTAGATCTAGTTCATAATTTAAAAAATTTTCGCTTAGAATAATTATTATGTTAATAAAAATAGACGGTTTTTTAAAGGCAACTTACTGCAGCTGAATGGAAACAACGAACAAAGAAAAATATAAACAGCGCAGTTCAGGAATTAAATTCTGCAAAATTACTTTCTACACAAGCTGATAACGTCTTAAAAACAGTATTGAGTAATTTAATAAATCAAAAGAATGCTACTGACGAAGCTTTTAAGAACAGAATAAAGGAAACTAAGGAAGTTAAAGAAAAGTTAGAAATTAAACATTCGGAGGTAAGTAAAAAAAAATAATATTTAAATAATAATTAATAAGTATTGGAATATAAATTTAAACATAAATCTAGATTTTTCAACAAACTCATGACATGCATGAAAAAGTTATTGAATTGCATAAAACAATTGGAGAAAAAGAAAAATTTATAGCATTAAACCATACTCGATTAGGAAATCGTTGTCAAAGACCAAATTTAGAACGCTGTTATGATAATGTCGAAAACTGCCTTTTTAATGAATTGAATAATTTGAAAAATAATGTGTCTGAGCTTCAGAAGACTTTATTTGAAGTTAGTGATTTAAATTTTATTTAAATGCATACTTCGAATTTTGTTTACATTAATTTTGTTTCATTTTATATACATTAATTTAATACTCAATACATGTACCTAAGTATGTGTACATGAAATCACATATATATAGATTTTTAATTGTTTCAGGCTCAAGCTTCACTTCGATTCTTACTTAAAATGCAAATCCAGCTGGAAGAAGATATTAACATAAAAGTTAATTCATTAAAAATTGATGAAGTTTATTGTTTGACTTTGCATCAAAATATAGATTATCGTGTATTTTGATTTATAAATGCAATGTTGTAATTGTAATATTTAATTGTTTTAACAAAGCTAATTTAGTTTGTAAACATATTTACAAAATTTTTTGATTGTAATTTATTTCTTTCTTTAATAGCCACAGAAAATGCTTGTAATTTTTTATTAACCGTAGATTGTAAAGATTTATCAAGCTCTGCTGCTCTATTTAAATCTGCAATTGCTTCACTCTCATTCCATGCTCCAATGTGTGCTTTACCTCTTCTAAAAAGAGCTTTTACATTGTCTAAAAAAATATTTATCAAATATTAAACAATTACATACACATATATATATATGTATTATACTCACTCAATTTGTACATACCAGGACTGCTTTTAAGTACAGTAGTACAATGTTCAATGACAGCATAATACTCTTTATTTAGTAATTTACATTGAGCATAATTTAAAAGTAGAGGGATTTTCATATCGTTCAATTTTATCCAGTCAACATCATTTGGCTTTTCTCTAATAAATTTGAATTGTAGTTAATATTATTTATAAATTTCACATGTTTAAATAAATATGTACTAAACTTACTTACGCAAGCATAAGCTGCTCCAATATTCCAATTGCTTGCGCATAAGTATTGGCTGCAGATTCATAATCCTGTTCTCTGAATTGAATATTTCCTTTTTCTCTTAAAATTGGAATATTTTTAATTTTTTCATCTTCTGTCATTTGCCATGATTCTTTTTCATACTCATCTGGATGTACAACTTGTAATAATTCTATAAAATTCAATATTTGTAATAACTTATGATGTATATCAATAAATTATTTACCATTGCATATTATATAATAATTTCATGTAATACCTAGTGTGAATTCTAAATTTTTAGGATTTTTTATAAGATCATTCAAGTCATCGTACCCTACTCCCTCATTTTGTAATGTTACACCACAACAATGGTGACTACGTTTTTCACTTATTGGTTTATCAGCTTCGCGAAGAGTTTTAGATACAAAAGGATATGCACTGACTAGCTAAAGCAACATAAATTATTAAAATAATTATTTTTATTCTATTAAAATAAAAAGTTATTTATATTTACACTTTTATCCACTTTAAATATTGCAACTTCGTTTATAGCCATTTTCTGAACTATGACTTCCCATACATCAAGTTTAAATTTTTTTCCTATAACTAATTCCATTGGTTTTCCAATTATCCTACTATCATCAATAACAGTCTTTGGATGATCACATATAGTTGTCTTAAAATGAAAAATTACCTAAAAATAAATTATGTTTCATTGCTTATTGTTTAGGGATTCAGAACTATGATTTATTACTTAGATTTAAAGCTTTGTACTACTTTTTGTAATAAATATAATAAAAATAAATTGGTAAATTAGTCGTAATGGTTTTACCTTTGTTCCTGGTGTAAATGTAGCTAATTTGTTTCCAGAATAAAGGACATTTTTCGTAATTAGACTCTCCATTGCAAATTTATGATAAATACCTTATGACAAATTAACTTGCTAAAATACAGACATGACACTATTTATTTGCCAAAGCTCTTACAGCATAACAAAATTAATAACCGCAACAAATATTCGTATTGAATTATTTAATATGAACAGCTGATTAGTATCAAAAGTCAATTAATGATTTAACACAAATACAATATTAAGTACTATAACAACAAAACTTTATTATATATTATATAATTTTTTAATATTAACTATTTTTGTACAAATAATTTAAACCATGATATTTTATCAATAAGATCAAATTGGTATACAAGTAATACTGAGAAACCATAACCTAATATACAAAACAAAAGATTTATGAACGACCTTTTAAATTCAACACTATATAAAAAAGTGCTTATATTTGACAGTACGAAGGGACATAAACAAATTAAAACTTAAAAAGGATTAGTATCTTTATGAATTTTACTATATTTTTGTATAATTTGAGTATTTAGTAAAAAGTATAAGAATTTTAAAGCTAATCTACTCTGCGAATATAAAGTCACTATAAAGAGGTATTGCAATTTGCAAATACAGAAATTTTTTTCAGCACATTCAACACATACACGCATCGTTAAATACAAGTAGTAGAGAAAAAGAGAAAAACAAAGCTTACGTATAAGTATGAATTTGATAAAACTTCTGATATAAATTTAATTTTCATACGTGCTCTTTGTAAAAAAAAACCAAATGATCGAAACTACATGAACGGGAACAATAATCAATTAATACAACAATGTGTTACTAATAGCTACGCATTTGTATTTTATTCATTATAATAATATACAGTTTTCTTTTAAGATTTGCATTCAGATTCATTTCTTTAAAGCTTACGATTAATAAATATTTATATTATTTCAAATTTTTTTTTCAATAAAATAGGGGTTTCAATTTTATTCTGATATTATTTATATAGATTTATTCGATGTGTATTCTTATAAGGAGAAAACTCTTCGATCACGTTCACTTATACACGCATCAAAATATTCATGAAACGTACACCGTAAGCTAGGTTGAAAAGTTAGATAGAAAAGGTAAAATAGTAGTATTGTGTGTGTATATATAATAATAATAAATGTAGCTTTGTTCATTATCGTAGGACTCTATTAGTATTGACAAGTAACAGGTGCGAAGAGCTAATTGTTCATTAATAAAACCATTCACCTTATAAATATTCCTATCCTAACATTTTTTTACATTAAACACCTGTAAATGATTTTATATAATATTAATGGATCTTAACGCAATATTACATGTTTCAGTAAAATATTAATAGTAAACTAATTAAATTGTTAATAATATAGTTGATATATAAAATCCAACTATATTTATTTAGTCTTGTAATATATTCATTAGCAATACTATTATAAAACAACTTTTCCTTTTATGTTGTGACGTATTATTAAAACCACTAATTTTCCAATCGTTTGTGATGTCATCTATAATATATTTGATCTACATCTAACCATTATGTAATTATCCGCTTTTCATAAGTTGATTAAATACTGTATATTAAAAAAAATACTATTTTTGTAGCTTGCAATCACTAACATTTCTATTTTTTCTGTGATGCATATAACGTTCGCCTTTTATTCCCTATAGCCATAAGACACATCGATAAAAATTTCTATCGCTAGTCCATCTGTCTTAAAATATAAAAAAGATCAATTAATTAGTAAAAATTGATTTCTACTATATAAAAATAGTATAAAAATTTCAAAAGTAAGTTTTAGGATTCATATTTATTTTGTAATTATCTTGGAAAGAAATCAAAATTAGTTTTTACAACATTATTATTTATTGAAATTAAAATGTTTTAACAAAATTTAATTTATTATCTAAATTTAATTTAATTTTGTAGAATCACCTCAAATTTAATGTTTAATAAAATATTAGGCTCTTGATAAAAAATAGTTGTGTTATTGACCGAAGTTCTAAATCGTTATAACGATATTGTATAATGTAAATATTTATATATAATCAATAAAGTAAATGCTTTTTTATATACTAGATTTTCATACATATTTTAAACATTTCAATGCATATAAAATTATACATTAGTAAATATCTTTTAAAAATATAAATTAAGTGATGCAAAATTTTTTTGAGAATAAGTATACTTTCCTTATTATTGAATATTAATAATAGAATCTGAATAATTTATATTCCAAAAATTTTTTTTAATAATAATGTAATAAATCAATTCATAATGATAGGAATTAGATAAAAATTAATAATTTTTAATAATAATGTGCTGTTCTACATTTAGTAAATTTGTCTAGCATTTTTGTGTAATTAATGCATCCTCTTTTATTAATTTAAAATATATTTAAATGTTAAAATATATTTATATTTAATACATTTTTTATAGATGTTGTACAACACATTTGTATATAATAAATTTATACAAATGTGCATTATGCATTATAAGTGAGAATAAGGAAGATCATTAGCATCAAAAAGCCAATTTACAAATGGATAAAAGCTGTTTTAATGACGTATAATGCATTATATATATTGTACAAAAAATTAATTTTTATTAGTAAATAACAATCTTCACTGATTCTATATTTGTAAGTGCACATTCAATTAAATAGAAAGGTTTCAAAAAAGAAAAAGTTGCTTAAAAAAAGGAAAAAAATTACTAAACGCAAAGCACATTTTTTATATTAAAATAATTGTATTTGATAGCTTTACAAGAAGGGTTATTGATTTAATTTGTAAACGAAGAGTTGAAGATTAGATGTTGTTGTGAAAAAATCTGTACAATAAAATTAATTTATTACAGATAAATAATAAAAACACTCCTTTCCCATATGTATTTTGAGTGCCCATATTAAGTAAAAATTAGGGGCTCCACAAAGTAGCTAATAAATATTACCTATTCTCGGAAGAGTACCAAGTCTCGAATGATGAGTATTCCCCACTTTTTTTATGCAACCAGGTTTAAAGTAAATGCTGCCGGAGGCAAAGGGTCATTCTAGTATGAACTTCGGGAAGAAGCAGTTGTTTTTACCGGTTGTCTTATTTGTCAGATTGTTTTGACCCAAGGTACATCGTAAGCAGTACCACTATAAAAATTTTTCTATTTTTTAAAATTCTTTTTATATTTTGTATCAACTGAAATTTATGTAAATAGTGCTCTCCAAATAAAAAAAATTTCATAATCTCGAATCTTATATAGAAATACATATTAATTTGGCAGAGTGCACTGTATGCGAGTACAGTGTGGTGCATGAAATTACAATTTTTAAAAGTATTTAAAGTGAACGTGAAAATATAAAAATAAAAATCGAGATGAGCACTACTGGAATATTTTTAAAATATTTAAAACTGGCCGAATCAAAGTGCTATCGTAGTTCGTGGGATTGCGAAGGATTGCGAGGATGCTCTCAATCATTGAGCAAACAAGTGCACGATAATTCCAAGAATAGGTGTCGAGGAACTCAGGACTTCAATAAGCTCAACAAGAATTTAGCAAATAACATAACTCGCGAGAGATGTCAAAAGATGGAAGAACTGGGGATGAAAAATTCTCGGGATTCGCTCAATATAATCCCCGAGTTCAATCCGGAAGACGAGTATCAAACGATAACAAGGTGGATCGAGGGAATCGAGCAATTAAAGGAGGTGTGCAGGTGGGATGACGCAACAACAATAACTTACATGATCGAGCGCCTGAGAGGCTACGCGCGTCAGTGGTACGACGCGTTGCCGTCAGTCCGAATGACTTGGTCGGAATGGAAATGCAAATTGAAGAGGGAATTCGCAAACAAGCTGGAATATCCAGTGCGATTAACCATGATGCTAAATCGCACCCAGAATCCCAAGGAAAGTGTGACTAAGTATTACTATGACAAGTTGGCCTTGATAGTGCCGTGTCATTTGCAAGAGATTTATGCAGTCCAGTGCGTAATATCTGGGATTAAGGACGAAGAATTAAAAGCGACGATAAGCTTGACCAACGTGAACGATATGAAGACTTTGGGTAATTTGATAATCGCGCACGATGAAAAAAATTACATTTTTACCGGTGATGAGAAAAGATACAAACCTGTAAAAAAACTCAATCCTGTAAGATCGGGCGCCTGCCAATGGAGGAAGACGTACGCTAATGAAATACATCAACGCCAAACATTAGAAGTCGCTGCTCGAGATGTGAGTAATAAATTGAAGTGCCCAGGGAAACAATGCCCGCCGCAAAATTTTAGGAATAATGAAAACGCAAAGGAAATTTATAGCGCTATGGAAATTGACGCGAAAACGGATTTGGCGAAGGCGACGGTAACCGCTTGCGTAATTCCCGACAATGCTCAAGATGTGTCTCTTATCTTAGGCCAGTCGTTTACAGATGAGGTATTGGCGAGACCGAAGGAGGAATGCAAAGGTGCAAAAATCAAGCTCCCCAAGCAAATCGATGTTGTTGTAGATAACTAGAAGTCGAGGACATTAAAGCCGAAAACATTCCGTTATGCAGGTAATTATAAAAACAAGGTACTAATACCGTATACATGCCCCGATATGTTTATTTAACTAAGTATGCTTATTAGGGTTTATACGAGTTAAGCACGTGTAAGCAAACGACGGGATCGACGGAGGCGAATTTCCCAAGGGTAATGAACGTGAAAGAAGTCTCTATCCCAAAGCCTGGTTTTTTCAATAAGGCAATAAAATGCCGTACCTGCAATGGACATTGCCTATTACGAGGACATTTTCCCGATCTTGGAAACCAACCATTCGATCCCGTTTATCAATTATTCAGGCACCTTAACCATGTGTTCAATAGGACTCTACGGGACACGTGTACGGCTAAATTAATATATTATTAGCGAGGATTAGCTCGCTTTATTACAAGCTGGTCGTGCGCTCAATATTTAAAGGGGAGAAGAAACACCCTATAATCCCTGGTGCAAAAACTCGTAATTGTTTCTGTTGGCTAAATGCTATCTGTACGTAAATAGAGCCACAAATCGTTTATTGATGTAATAAATAAATGACGTTTTTTTTCAATAATTGTCTATTAAAAGCTGTGTTCAAGGGATTATAGACACCTAATAAAACGCTGCTGTTCCATGCCGGAAGAAAACGTGTTCTTAACCGTGCGAATGTTTACTGTTATTCTAATTTTCATTTATTCCTTTAGTTGTTTTCAAAGGATTCGTTTGAGGGTATTGAGATAACAGACGAACAGAATGTATAATTTTAAAAAATGTATAATATTGTGCTTAAAATTTGATGAGAACAATTATATAAAATTTTTGATTATAGTGTCAAAGGTTTGAAAAAAAGGAATGGATTTTTGTAATTTATATTAAATGAATACAGTGAAATATTGCGTCGATTTCACAAAAGAAATTTTTCATTAACTTTTAAATAATTTTAGCCAATGAAAATTATTAATACGACAATGCGATTCATATAAATTTATGTATTAAAATTATTATTATTAATATTATTTGAAGTAGCAGTACTGATAGTTAAAATCAACATTATTCGATATAAATTGAATAATATTCTTTGTGCTATATATTAAAATAATAGTTTAGGGTATACAATATATCAAAAATTCAATTAATTGATTTTATAAAAGTATTTAAACGCAACCGAGATTCAGACGAACAGTAATTATTTTTAAAAACTTTTTGCAGTAAAAGTTATTTTTATGTGATATTTATAAACACATGTGACTGATTTTTAATCTTGAAAATTTTTTGTAATTTTGATCACAAATAATTAAAAAGAAGAAATATTTGTGTTTCTTTATTAATATTATGAATATTTTATTGTTTAAGTCAATATTTTTTGAAATTACAATAAGTTTGCTTATAAGAAACAAAATAGTAATTATAAGTATTTAGTTTTATTAGTGTATATGATGTAATGTACAACAAATTTTTAAATCTGTACTTAATAAAATGTTTTATGTTTTGTAGAAGAAAATAAGGAATAAAAGGTTGTAAGAGCTTTTTTTTACAAAGAATCATAATTTCTTGCAAAACATAAATGATCGTTTAAAAATATTAGTTAAATTCAGATGCAGACTAAGATAATTTATAATAATAAAAAAAATACTTTTAGCATATTATTTAAAAAAATAATAAATTTTAGAAATAATCAAATTTATTTTTTAAGATTTAATCATGTTATTTTATCAACATAAAATCAAATAAATTTTGAAACGAAAGATTTATTTAATTAATGACATTGAATAGATATTTATTTTGATTTTGCTAAAATCATTAGGCGATATAAAATAAGTGAGCATAATCGATCGTATCCGCATAATATTAAAATTTAAAAAAATACTTAATAAAATAATTTGAACAGAAATATAAACAAGAATTTACTTTGTTGCAATACTGTACTTACTGTACCTTAACTGTTGGTATAAGCAATATATAGGAAGTGTGATAAAACGTATGATGGTTGTTAAATTCCGTATAATAAATCCGTTTGACCGACAATACGTATAAGTTTTTTAGGGGTTGCGGAATCCATACAAAAATTAATCACAATAGCCATTATTATTTTATATTATACTTAATGTAATAACTTAGTTATGACATATTTTGAGTAAAAATATTTACGTAAGTGTATTTTTTAAATAACAATTTAGTTTTAAGGAATTCGCTTTGGTTTTTATATTTCTTCTGCTACAAATTTCAGTTTTGTTATAAAATTTTATTAAAAATTTACATTACATCTTTTTACATTATAAGAGTAAAAATATTATATCAACTACTTATTTTTACGTATATTATCATTATTTTAATATGACAAATATAGCACATTGGCATTATTTGCGATTTACTTTCTATTTAATGCTTTTATTGTGAAAACATTATTTCCTTAATGTTTGAAAACCTTTTATGCATTTAAATAAAACATTTAAAAATAATACTTTTGATCATCAGTAACAAATAAATAATTGAATTTTTAGCTAATACAATGCTAAAAAATTTAGTTTTAATTTTTAAATATCTTGTTTTAACGTAATATATTCGGTTAAAATTTTAATGTGTAAATTAACCGACATATAAAGCACATAAAATTAAAACAGATGTTTAAACTTTCTTTGAATCATTCAAACTTAATATTAAAAATATTTGATTAAATAAAAAACTTTTTTAAATTTTAAATAAATGCATTTTTTTTAAACAATGAACAGTCTTGCATTTTTCATAAAATCTTACTTTCCATTTTTAAACAATAAATAAAATTTTCTGTCTAATTCTCTAAAATTTCATTTAATTATAATACAGGGATCTTATAATATTATTGCAATCCCTTTATAACACAATAGCGCATTTATAAACAATTACTGGCGATAATACAGTGATATATATATATATAGTTGACTTTTAAATAAGGGAGCTCTATTCTTGTATTGTTCCTATATGATAACAGATAATAATTTAGATATAGATCAGTAATTTTTAGTTTTAAAGTACAAAAATATTTATATTTTTGCGTAAAAAGCTTTTTTATCACATTTTTGTATAAGACTCGACATAAAATAATTTTATACTTATAAATTGTTAATTTATATATTTTTTACAGTGTCAAACATTGTCTTATATATACATATATATAAGAAGTGATAAATTAGTACACGGGTACAAAGGAATTTTAATTCAATTTTAAAAAATATGCAGTATTTAATGTTATCCTCTTAACTAGTATAATTAAAAAACTAAAAATAAATGTGATATATATATAAATATCAGATAGCTTAGATCAATGTATAAAAACGTCGTTGCGTTTCTGTTTGAAGTGTACTAATATGCTACTCATTATGAATGCCAAAACTTGTTATCAAATACAATTTAAAAAATTTTCTGCGCAATCAATTAACGTAATATATAATTGATTATTTTAGATTTTAATCAATGATAAATCAATATTAATCATGTTGTGGTTTTATGATAAAATTTTTAATAAAATTAAAAACGTGAGTATTATATTGGTAAAATATTAGTTTGATGAATTTAAGGGTTTCTACCTGCACAGTTCTTTCGCGTTAAAAATATTCCCTTTTTAAGTTACATATCAGTTTTTCGTTACAGAGTTGTGGATGTAACAGCGCTCACTCCGTGAACTAATATGGTTGGCGGTAAATTTGCAGTCAATTCAGTTAAATATTGAAGATATTGTTTTTGCAAAATGTTTTTATCCCATTTATTATAATTCGGCGGTGCTGGTAAATATATAAAAATAGCAGCTGTTTGTGCAGAATACTCTCTGATTAACTTGTTTACACTATAAAAAAAGTTAAGTACTTACAGTATTGACAAGTGTAAAATTGAAAATAATTCAACGATGTAGGAGCAATATAAAAAGTTTCTTACTTTAAAATATAAGTCCTTGAAATACTGCTTACTGTACTTTCAGGATCATCGACATTTGAATCAAACGAACTTTCAACTTTACTTTCTAATAAAGAGAAATCGTTCAATTCTCCAATTTTTTCGCACCAATCTGGTATTTTTGTTATAGATGCAGATATGCGTAGCATATTCAAAAGTTTCTTTAATTTAAGCTCATTGGAAACTCTTGGAAATTCATCTATTGTACTATGCGATTCAGAAATATTCAGACTTGAACTAACAGTCTTAGCAATTTCACAATGAAATACTCGCAAGTGAAGGTTTTTCCAATTAGGAACCATATTGATAATGCATGCTAATTGCAACATAAATAATGAGGTCGTATCAAAAGGATCTTGATCCGATGGTTGAAAGAAGTTTACAGGCCATACGTCAATATATTTAAAATTAGAATTTCTAGAATTAAAAGAATGACTTAAAATTTATGGATGCATCGGTTACGAAAAAATAATGCATCAAAGTTCATGTATATTATTATCACAATTGAATTTACCATTTACATTTAAATCAGTACATTGTGCTTTTTTTTATTACAATTAAATAGTAATGATGCATAATTAAATTTTACAGAAGTATTAAAGAGCAATTTATTTAATATCAATATTTTACATATAAAATTATAAGTAATAATAATAATAAAACTTACTTCGTTATTAGCGATTTATCGAGAACATGAAAATTTCTACAAAGGCATAAATTTTTTTTCATATTTAAAACATCTTGACACATGGTAATATACTCAAGTTCATCAATTTTTTTATTTCCGTTAGTTTGTCGAAGAGGAAAAACGCTTTCATTGGTGCACGTTTTAACGTTTTCAAACGTTGTTGTTGAATACAGAGAATTTTGGAAAAAATCTTGCGGTACTTCGTTATCATAAAATCCAAGAACAATGGTATTAGGCTTCATTGCACCCATACCAGATAATCTAATTAAATGATGTAAGCCTTCTCGTACAGTTTTTGTTAATGTCAATTCAACGAAAGCCTTTACTTTCATGTGATCGACAAAACTAAGCCAATGTGGAAATTCTTCGATAGTTGGATCAACCTTGCTGGAAAATTCGCCAACTTTTACGTGTCCAATAACATACAATCCACCTTTTTTCAAATCGTTAATAAAATCGATGAGCGGACACGCAGATCGAGGTGACGCAACCATAAGGAGTATTTGCGGTCGCCAGAATTTAACATGATCTTTACGAGAGTCCAGCATCAACAAGTATTTTCGAACTTGGTGGAAAATTAAGGCTTGAGAAATACTCCCCCACCCTGCATTTTTGCTCGGAGAAAATAAATGAAGTACAATTATTAATACAAGGCATAAAATAATACTGCTCGATGCATAGATACTGTTTATAACGAACATCATTATAAGTGTTCCAAGAAGACCAACTGTTGCCGTATGCCAAGTAAAGTAATTAAACGTAGGTCTAAAGTTCGGAGCACTAGCTAATTCTAAGCCAAGGCATGCTAAATTAGTAGCTAAATAACTTAATAAAAAAAGAACCGAATTTATCTGCGCAATGGTATTCAAAGAACCAATGAGTAAAATTATTTGTACCAGAGTCCACGAAGTAAGAACTGCTCCAATCGGATTGCCTTTCCATGTAGCTCGTAAAATAAAGTTCAATAATGAACCTGAAATACATGAAAGCAAATAGATCAAATGAAATTGTACTTGCCTAATGACTGTAAATAATATGTATACTTAGACGCAAGAATAAATATTATTTAAATACACTAACCAAAAACATTATCCTTAGCAAGTGCTTCTAAAACTCTGCTAGATCCAATTAAATTGCTTAATCCTGCGCTAAAAGTAGCTGTTAAAATTCCTACTGCGACAAAAGGTGGCCACATATTAATGGGCATCATATAAATAAAATTATTTTGCAGTAGAAATCTGCTTGTTGTTGCTGCTGTTAAAATTGATAATAAAATATAGCATGCGAAAGTGAATGAAACAGCTGAAAGTGTACCCCTTGGAATGTTTTGACCAGGATTTTTTAATTCACCTTAAAAAACACGTATTCGTAAAAGAATATAATATACATATTTAATATAACATAGAAAATTAGATGAAAATTACCACTCATATTTGCTCCAGCCATTATGCCAGTAACCCCACTAAATAGCACACCAAAAACACTTGCAAAATCACTCATTGCTCCATGACTCGAATAATCTGCACTATAATTTGAATACAAATTCTCTAATAATGTAGAAGTACTAAGGCCAGTATAATTTCCATTAACATGATTTGTTTTATTCTGCACTAATGTGTTTGCATCAGGAATTAAAACCTTTTTGTTTAAAAAATTAGTAAGTTTATTAAGTATTTGAAAAAACTTTGAAGTACTCGATTATTTTTATTATTTAATAATGTTTTATTATTTTTACCTCCATTTTACCTTCCACTATAAAGCTTATAAAAACACTCCCAAGACAAATACACACAATTGCCAAAATAGCAACACTGGTTTTTGCAAACATTGCTGCTCCAAATAAACAAACAATAAGATTCGCTGTGTTAAGTATAGAACAGTATAAAAATCGCCACCATCTACCATCTGGAATGAGTTCATTTTCATGTACTAAATATCCGGAAGGCCCAAAATTTTCAATTAACCCTTCAGCACATCCTGATATACATAGTGCACTGGATACTATATTTGCCATAAAAAACAAGGTACCAATTGATCCCCCAAATTCAGGACCTAATGTTCGACTTATCATAACTAATTTAAAATTTTAAGGAAAAAAATTTTTAGTATAATTTATAGTATAGAAGTACATCAATTTACGACTATATAAAGTTATAAATATCATATTTATAATAAAATTACAAAAGTAAATTTTACTTTTGATAATATTCGCAGTACTTTCATTAATAATTATAGACTAATGGTATATTATGTAACTTTCTTTAAGCAATAAAAAATAGATCTAAACATGCTATGTTTATAAAAAAATGCAACTAAATTTTGTAAGTTTCATAAATTATATTATTAAAAATATTGTTGTGTATATTTGATTTTTAATATTGATGATTCTTTTAGTGTATAAATCAATTTGAATTTATGTGACAAAATCTCAAATGTTGCTTGGTGTAAAAGTAATAACAGTGATATAAAAAATGAGTTAGCAAAAAGTAAATAAATTTATTTTCTTTTTAAATTATTTGCATATATTTAAACATGTTATTTTAAAGTTTTCCTTCATTTAATAGAAGACCATATATTTAGGTAATATCTTAACAATAAAATTATGAAAAGAAAAAAAATTTAATACAGTTAACAAGTAATATTTAAGGATACAGTAAGCCCCACCTCCTTCGACTGCTCCATTAGTTGAAATTGCACAAACCGAAGCCACAGTAAAAACTAAAATTCCGTAGGCTATTATAAATTGAGCTAAGGTAACTAATAATCCTGCATTGCCAACAATATATCCTATTGACAAAATAATTAGAGAATTCAGTAAAATTATTAATAGATATAATAATTAAAGGCATCTATTTCTCATTCTTACCCATTCTTATAAAAACTAAGGCACTGAACATAGATAAAGTGACAGGACTGAATACACCAGCAAAAGTTCCAAGAGTTCGACTAGTGTTTGTGCCCAAGGTACTGAATTCAACATATCCATCTCTTTCATTGTTTGATAAATTTTTAAATTTAAGCAGCGTACTTAATCTATGAAAAATGCCGTTATTTCTAATGAGAGGCACTTTTTCTGCTGTTATTTGAATAGTTTCCGCATTATTTGTGGACCCGATTTCTGATGCAATCATTTTGTAAATGTCTTATGACTTGTACTAAGATATCACGATTATCCGAACTTTACATTAAAAAATACGCAAATGAATTAATTGTACTTAGTAAACATTTAATCGACAGATCTTTACATTGTATTGTTTAAAAACTTCTTTATTACAAAAACAATATACTCATTAACCAAGCCATTTTCACATCTGTTATCATCAAATAATACGAAGAACAATGACTAGTCTCTACTTCTTGATAATTTGTTATGATGTCATTTTGTGTTAACAAAAAAATTTAATACGAAAACAAACATTCCTGTGTATTGTTAAGATTACAAAATAGCACTGCTGCAGTGTAGAAAGTCTGTCACTCATTTATTGTATATATAGTATATATAGTATATATATATACATAAGTAAATTTGATTATACCGACGACCAATAGAAAATAAGATACAAAAGAAAGGTAGAAAGAAATAATTTGAAACAAGAAGTTTATAAACAATATGTGTGAACAATCATTTATTGACAATTTTCAATGTTTCAAATGAATAAGTCTTGAAAATTTAATTTAAAACTTATTTTAATATTTTATAACAACATTCAGGTTACAATTTATACATTTATTTCGCAAATATTAAATAAGTTTCTCTATTGAACAATTTTATATAAAACATGGTTATTGTAATTTTAATTAATATCACAGATTTTAAAATTAAAGTATTTATAAATGAATTTTATTTTATGATTTAACGAATAATTTTTGTAGTACATTTATTTCACATATATCATCAATAAAATTATTAAAATGTTATATATATCGTAAATTATTTTGACTTTTAATAAAATGAAATAGCAAATCTGTTGTAATTGCATTATCTATTATTTTTGAAAAATAAATTTATGCAACTGTACATCGTATTACACTTTCATTGTGCACAGCACAAATGTTACAATTGTAATTATTATATTAATTTTCGGCTTTCAATCATTTTCATCTTCTAATTCTGGCATAGGAAAACGTAGTATAGCTGCTATACCTGTAAGTTGATCCAGCTCTACACATTTTTAAGAATCTTATTAAAAAAGGCTTGTTTAAATTTTGTTCAAAATTTAAATTTATATGAATACATACGTTCGCCAGATATGTGCATACTTGAAAATATTTTAACATCCCCACTATAATCTTTAACTGCTTCAACAATATTAACATACTCTTTCCTTAATGCAACATCTTGACACCTACACATATGCATTATTAAATTTTTATACTTTATTTTTAAACATGGGTAATGTATACAAAAGATAATTGTACCGAAATAATTTATCTGATATAAGCAACGTTTCGATAGCTTGTGCTTCGCAAGCTGCTAGAACATGCTTTTTACCATAAAAAGCTCTTGACGGATCTGTTTGAAGCATAGCATAAAAATTTTCTAAAACTTTTACTTCCCCTGCTGCTTTAGTATCAGATACCCGAGATATTACAGAAGAGTCAGTTAAAACTTCTTTAATAAATATGTAATAAAAAATATATAATTAAAATATTTTTTCAGTTCTTTAATAAGTGAATGGAAATATTGAACAGTACCTCTTAACGAATGCTTGAATCCTGAACTTGAATGAACGAGCATAAATTTGCTTTTATTTTCCAGAATTAACTTATTTTCAGATTTCACTGCTTGCTGAATCATATAGCTCATGAATTGATCTTTAACAAACCCAGGACTTGCAAGTATAATACATTTTACAATATCAAAGTTTACATGTCTTAAAATTCCTTGCATTATGCTTTCATAAAATCGATTTAATCCCTTTAATAATAAAAGTTACAGTTATTATAGCATATTAGCAATTAAGTAATAGACTTGATAATTTTTTGTACTTTTTCATGTTGAGAAGAACTTCCTTTTCTCTTACGTGGAATGACTTGGTCAATTTTTGCTCGCACTATTGTCATATTCGATGTTATTAAGCATATGTGTGCTATTCCCTCTTGCATTACAACAGCAGCTATATCAGCATGCTAAAATAGTAACGATAAATTATTTAAAATTTTTTTTAACACATTGCAAAGTACTTCATTCAATAACAAATGTAAATACTTGGGTTGGATCACATGCTGTATCAACACGTTCTAGTGCCACTGAATCCCATATAGATTTTTTAAGGGTAAAAGTTCGATTTTGTTCAACATCTAAAGTGTGATATGCACCAGTCTATAAAAATACCAACACATAATTACGCTTCAATAGGTAATTTGCATTTATAATGCTTACAGTTCTAGAATATTTTTTACCTTTACAAACTTATTTTCTGTTACATTTCTACCTTTGAGCCTTAAAACACAAGCTTGAGTATCAAAGTCAATATTCTCCACAGATATTGTTAACGTTGTCCGAACTCTATAACTGTTAGAGCTTCCTGTAGAACTTTCTGTTTGTACTTTTCTACGGTATTATAATTATTATTAAACCAAACCATATGGACTGGTAAAAAGTAAAACTATAAAAATATTGTTTTATACCTTATAGTAGAGCAGCTAACGCAATCCCCTTCAGATATTAAATTGTAAACATGCCACATATCTTCAGTATTTTCCGGGACGAGAACAATCCTCCTTATAAAATTAAACAAAAATAATTTTTTGAAAAAAAATTATAATTTTTTTGACTAGAAAATATTTTGTTGACTTACCCTTCTCCGTCTTTATCAATACTTTTGGCAACCAATCTCATCATAAAGTCTGCTAATATGTAAACCTGTAAACGGTAAAAAAATGATAATTTTTAACAGATAAAGTTAATATTTGTTTTTTTTTTCCTTCAATAAAACGTACACTCAAATATTGAGACAAATTAAGTTGTGTGCCTCACGCATTTTTCGGTACATGGTAAAAAATGAAACATATAAAATATTACGGACTGCCGACGGCGAATACTTCAAGAGATATCGAGTTTTTAAAGGTTATGAAGCGTGTTATTTTAGAAGGCTATAATCGGAGTAGTACATACAGCCAGTCATAAATAATCAAACTTAATTGCGAAATCGTCCAATATGCAAAATAACGTGTTGTGAGAAATGCCACATGTCTAAGATTTTACAGATGATTTGTTAATTTTCGGCCCAAACGTTTCGTAAAATTAAAGATCCTTTTATAAAATTAACTTCTTGATCTAATATCAACTCGATAAAACTTTATGTCTAAATTTGAAGTGTATAAATAAATTGAAAGAGCGACTATGATAAGATTTTAAAGATTAATTAATAAAAAATCGAAAACAATGTATATAATTTAGTAAAAAAAAAATATTATCTAATAAGGTTTTTTAATAATGCATTTTATGTACTCCGGATGAAATTGGAAATATAAAGAGAATTTTATTTTAGTGTTATAGTTTATAAATTATACAGTATAGATTTTCATCTACTATAAAGATACAATTGATTTTTTGTGACAATTTCAGAAAATATATAATTGGTTTTTTATTTTTTCGACTGTTAAACTGAATTTTAATCGAAAAATTAATTAATAAAAAGGCCGATTAATACTTTTCTTTATTTAGTCTATATATTTAATATAGCTTGCTTAGACTTATAACAATTTTTATACTAACATATGTCTTGTTAGATATAATATATTATTCAGTTTTGTAATTTTTGGTTATTATTTTATGTACATTATTCTTATTTAATAACGGCTACAACATTTTTAATACAAGTAAGACTATTTATTTATATAAAAAACAATGTATTATTTTATGACATGGTTTTGATACATTGACTGCAGGTATTTCGACTTATTTTTTTGTCCATTTCAGAAACATAATGTATTGAAGAAGATTGCTGTTTAATTTTTTCAATATTGGAAATTTGTTTTTTATGAATTTTGTTGACTATGTGTTTAAATTCAATAATTATTATTACGTATAATGGCAAATTACGTTGTAATAGAATTTTTGAAATATGGTCAATGTATATTAATTGATTTAATTTGATTTTAGAGTGCTAAAAAAGCATATCGACATAAAAGTTATTGAACTTAAAAACATAATTTTACATTTAAAATCACTTACGTAATAATTGAATTTTTTAGGTATCTTTTTATTAAATAATTTTGTGTTTATACTTACGCGAATTATTTTCTTATTATCTATGTTATTAAAATTTAATGATATCATCTAGAATTGAAAGAATTTTGTAGGATACAATTAAATAAGAGATATAAAATAAGATCAATGTTCATTTAGCTTAAATTTTTTTAAATATTTCAAGCATTTTCCATTAATAGGGGTGTTTTTTATTAAGATCGTCGTCGTAGATTCACCTTATGTATTTTACCGGATTGTCGTTTTTGAAATTTTCGTCTGCTGGGGTAAAATCATATAAAAATCTAGTATTGTTCAGTTTTTCATCTTTTCGCTAAATACTTTTCAATGATTCATTTCTTTTTTCGGTCTATGAATCCGTATTATTATTTTTCACAATTTAAAAATACATATTTTATTGAATTGCGGTGTAATTTTATCTGGGTAACGTATATGATTTTACACCTGGTTTTATTAGAAATACAGTGTTATGAAATTTTATTTACGTAAAAATCTTTACTACTATTATCGGATAATTACTATTATTGGTAATTACGATTAATTCTTAAATATTATACTCATGCAAGTGATCAAAAAAGATTATTTGAAGTTCAAGAGACCTTTTATGTTGGGAAATATTTGTAGTTTCATATGCTTTATATTTATTTTTAAGCTTTTGCAATATTGATTTTAAATGCTGTGTAGAAACTAATATATATATATATATCATATTTCCTAAGTTTATTATACTTGGGTATCGACGTGTAAATTTTGAGGTAAAAAAAGACCGTTTCATTAATCAACTCTTTATTTTAGTTAATATTTGTTTAAATCTCACACAATATTATATAATAAAATTAAAAAATATCGAAAACTTAAGAGTTATTTTAATAATTCTTACTTAATACTGCATTTTGTAAAATGGATCTAAAAACGTTTTATCATATTTTATTAATTTTTATATCTAAGCAAGGATTTGAGTCTCAAGGTAGATTGTGGGTGGCCACCTGCCGGATGTATTGAAAGATTGAGTGGCGCAAAATTTAAATATCTAAAACACTACCTGCCTTCTAATGGGCGAGAGGTAAAACGCTGCTCGACCAGCCAATGCGGGAGATTCAAAAGTCAGAGAATCTCCAATACTTAATAATAACATTTATTTAATTAGTAAATATGATTATTTTAATGTTAATGAAATTAGTTTTAATTTTACATTAATGTTATTTAAGAAACTATACTATGTATTTATCACAATTTTAGATTATTACAACAATTTTTAACAATGAATACTTTACTTGATTTTTAAGCATTTTATTATTTAATTAAAAAAAAACAATTGTTACTATATATACGTTTTAATCAATAGTATATAGCTTAAACAGTACAGTTGTACTGCGGTACAGATATTCATTTAATGCGTATTCTCGGAAAGGTTGCGAAAATCTATTCTCATCAATATGACTTGCAGTCAGACTAACTTCTTATAATTGTTATCTTGTAGTGTATAAAACAAATATTGGCATCTTATCTAAGGCTGTATAGTAATTGTATATGTTTTCTTTGTGATACATGGTAACATTCTTTATGTTGTGTAAAAAAAATATTTAATTGTTCTAGTAAACGCCAGATGAATCTAGGAAGGCGTTAATTTGATATTTGTTTAGAATGTTTAGATACGTCGATTATAAGTTTTCTTCGATTGATATATTCATTGGGATAATTCATTACAATTCAAATCCATACAAAAAAACATGAAAATATAAAATGCATGACTATAAAAAATATTCTTTTATAATAAGAATAACGATTACAAGAACATAGATCCGATGATATGCCATTACTTTATAAGTGTTCAGCGAAATTGCTCCACCATCGAGAATAAAAAGAAAAATTTTCTACTTTATTTCTTCAACTGTAAAAACTGAAACACCCTTTATGTATTATTATTTGGAGGCAATACAAGATATGGTATTATATTAAAAAAATTTTAAATAATTGTTCGCATGTATGCGGTAAAAATGTAAAAAACGTTTAATTTACGTGCAAGGTAATTATTCTGCCATTCGAATGTGTTTCCGTTGTGTTAATTTTTTCTCTTATAAAAGTACAAACTTATTTTAACGAATTAAAAATTTCAATATTAAAAGCGCACATAATATGAGCCAACATTATAATAGTGGAGCTTGTGCGGTACACCAGATTAAGGATAGCACTCACCGCTTGAGTATCAATTACATTAAAAGGCAAATTACACATTTTAACAATCGGCGAATATTTCATGCGTTAGCAGAAGCCTGACAATGTATCTTGAAAATGGGGTTTTTAAAAACAAGCTCCAGACAACGCGGATTCGTAATATCCGTATAATAGACGACGATAAGGGACGATGTCACATGTTGACAAAATTGTCTAGGACCTAAATTTGCGACACACAGCCGCAACTCGCAAGTGGTGTAGAGGCAAATACAGCGCCGCGATCAGCGAAACGCGAATTATCTTGACCTTCCTGCAAAGTTTTGACGGGAATTGTACATACTTCAATATGGCGAACCACGACAAAGGACGCAGAAAGTGGGGAGAGATTTCACAAGGTACAATGAAGAAAGGCTCCTAGTAAATACGGGCGGGGATTAATTGAATAAATAGCGTCATTGGTCCCGTAAAACCGCGACACGAATGTCCGAGCTGATGTTTGAATTCGCCAAAGTTCACTAAGCCATCGCCATTCTGGCGCGAGTCGAAAAACTAACCTCCCGTGCGAGTGAAGCTAACCTAAAAGGTCAAAAGACGGCGAACCGCGGGAAGCTCGTTAGTGCACTTTCCGAAAGGCGAATGTCACGCGACTAAAAATAACTTTCATTGTGAATCAGTGTTGATTTTGCAGAAAATCGATTTTCTTTTCCATACTTAAGTACCCGCATTACATAACGTTTATTCCTGTTGTTTTATCGCGACTGCATTTTCAAGGGTACGTGGATGAATAACGTTGAAATCGCAATGTTTTTGTTGTAAAAAAGTCATAACAGCGTCTCGAATCTTATCGGTTTTTTAAAATACTAGCGGCTGTTTTAATCGTTCAAATAACTATTTGTTAAATTTTTTATTTTACATAAAATTAAAAGCTATTTAACAACTAAATTTGATTGCTTTATAATAATTTCCATTGTTTATTGTTATTTATTATTTGTGAAGTATTATTTATATGGTTTGACTGGACTATGTATAAATTTTAGATAATTCATCTGATTTCAAATTTGAACGAGACAGATTAGCTGCAATGAGAGGAGGAGCGAATAAGGCACCTCCTCGAGCACTTTACAGACCAGGAAGTGGACCTTTGAGAAAGTCTGGAAGATCAGAAGATTATGATCATGAAAATAATTCTCAAGAAAGACCAAGAATGTCTTCTATTCAAGATCGATTAAAGCAATCACAATTTAGTCACCAAAATCAATTACAGAATAGCTCTAGATCTCATCAAATTGATAGTATAAATGACAAATTATCCGAAGTGCATGTAAACTGTAGAAATAATATTGATAATTATGGTCAGAGTACTTCAAAGAACAATCATACATCAATAAATGATCCTAGGAAAAAGAATAAAAAACCAGAGCAACAATTATATGTACCTAAAAAAGTGAAAGAAGCAATGGCAGAAGAAGATATAACTAATAGGTAAATTCTTTATTAAAATTCTTAAAAATAATGTAGAGTATTTATGTTTTTATATAATTGTTTTATTCTTTTTTACCTAATAACATTTAATTGTGAGAAAAATGACATTTTTATTTATAAATTAATTAACAATCCTATAATTTATTCAGTTTTAATTTTTACTATTATGTAAAAAAAACTGAACATCATATTCACAATTACATGTTTTATAATTTTTTAACGAAAATTTACAAGCTTTCACTTCATTATTAAATTTTAACAGTT
Organism: Kradibia gibbosae; assembly: GCA_018907135.1. Lineage (NCBI taxonomy): Eukaryota > Metazoa > Arthropoda > Insecta > Hymenoptera > Agaonidae > Kradibia > Kradibia gibbosae. Next base: position 7,043,134 of record JACCHX010000004.1, read on the forward strand.
TAGTAATAAGAAATTTAATTTCTTAGATAGGAAGGTTTTTTTGATAACACAATAATTTTATTTTTAATAAATTCCTTAATCAAACTTAAAACACATAATATACTGGATATAATATTTTTAAATGAACAATTAATATAAAAGTTTTCATTTTTGATATTTTTAATTTATAATTTTTAATCAATTTTTAATTTTTTAATTTTTACCATTGATTTTATTAAAAATGTGTATTTTTAGGACCCCATCACAAAATAATTGGGAAAAAGACAGGGAAAGATCGGAAAGTAGAGATTGGGATAATCAGTCTAATCGCAACCAACGAAATGACAGTTTTCATGGCAGAAGTAATCCTTGTAATTTTGGTGGAAATCACAATGATAATGGTGGCCGAAGTAGAGATGATCATTCAAAACGTTTTATGGGGAACCGAAGAAATCGTAATACTTCTGAAAATGATGAACGTAGACGAGCAGAGTCGCCTTCATCAAATAGGAATTTTGGTAATAGTCGAGATAATCCTCGTGAAGTGAGACAAGTAAGTTGAAGCAAAAAATCAAAAAGTTCGGAACTCATGTAAAGTAACATAAAATTTTAATTTCTTCTTTTTTAGGGCTCAGAGCCACTTTTTATAACACCAAAAAATACCAATGATAGAATCCGGGATGCACGGAGCGTAGAGTCATTTGGATATCCAGATAAATTTCAGGGAAAACCTCCTTCTGGTAAGCGTGGTGGTAAAGAAATTACTATGCCAAAAATTTTAAAAATTGTAAATTTACCACCACGTTTACAAAATAAGCACATACAAGAACATGGATTAGCTCCACTACAAAGTAGTGCCATTTGTACAACTTCAGAGAATACTCGGGATAATAATACGAACACATATCCCGTAAGTAGTATTTTCTTTTATTTATCTAAGTACATATAGTAATTAATCAGTCAAGTTGCGTTAATAACTGTCTATTTACAATTTTTTTCATAAGAGAATTTAATTTATAAATGCGTGCACTTACAATTTTATTGTTAGTTTTACTTTATAAATAAATTGAACAAATATATCAATAAAATTTATCACTAATAAAAGCATATATTTATTTATTATTTTATTTTAGAAAAATAAAATATGTATGTAAATAATTATTTATCTAAGCAATTTTCAATTATTCCGATACTTGTTTTAGGTTTCATCATCTTGTTATCCACCAGCTATACAGCATTCGCAAACCATGCAGAATTTACCACCAAGTGGCCCATTGCCCCCTCAACAAAGTTGGTCGAATACAGTTCCAGCAAGAAGTAGAGGCAGAGGTAGAATCAGATCACAAGAATCAGAAGCACCTACTGTTTTTAGACCTGTTACACCAGATCAGTTATCTGCTCCTAATTCAAGATCACATACACCAAGTCAAGAATACACAAATAAGTAATTTATATTTTACTTCTATGGCTAAGATTTATTTAATTTTATTTTCCTATTTTACTAACAATTGCAATAATCTTTTCAAGACCTTACGAGCGACGTGGAAGTAATAGTACCATGTACACTAGTGTAGAAAGTTTAAGCCGTGTTGATAGTATGCTAATGCCTCCACCCGCTTCATCACCGGGATCCTTTCGTTCCAACACGAATAGATGTCATTCACCTGCAGATAGTCGAAGACGAGATTCAATGCCTCCTTTTAATACCCAACGATCGCATCAACAAACGTTAGAGCTTAAAATTGTTTAATTTTTTCCTTTAATTGCCTTAAAGTTATAATATACTTGTGCAAAGCTTTTATTATTATTATTATTATACAATTATGATTTTATTTAGATGCACTTTTTTAATTCAAATTAATGTTTCAGGCAAAAAGTCAATAACAATTTATGTGAATCTAATTCTGAACAAGAGAAACCAAAACCACGGCAAACATCAAATACAAGTCCTGTGAAAAGTAAACCTTGTAGTCCTGAGCCTGATAATAAATCTGAAGTCACTTTGGTAATTATTTTACATTAATTCTCAAAACTATAAATAACTAATAAATAACTAATTTATTACAACTGTTTAAAACATGATAAAGGATTGGTATGAAGAAGTAGAATTAAGTGAGAAATTGGAAGCAGAACAAATGAGTCGTAGTTCTTCAGTGATGAGTTTGCGTGAAATCGCAGCTGTTCCAACTAATCAACCGTCAGTTGGGAGAAGTAAACGTAAAAGTTCCAAAAAAAAGAAAGCAAAGCGACATGGCAGGGATAGGTAAAATATGAATATTCTTTAGATTTCTTTTGTTTCTCTATTTTAAATAATGTTAAGGAATTAATTATATATATCAATGACTACATTATTCTCTTTTCGTATATTAAAATATATATTCAGATTAACCATTTCTTTATTAGGAGCAAAGACAAAATTGAAGGAAGCAGCAGAGAGCGGCAAAACAATCAACATAACAGAGAGAACGATAATTATAATAACAATCAGAAAAATAGTATTAGTAGCAGCAGTAATAAGAGGTATGATAGTAGACGGCGCAATGCATCTCATCGTAGTCGAGAATCCAGTAAAGATAGAAATTTCCGTGGAGGCAGTCGTGGTGATGATTTTTATAGAAACAGGTATTTATTTATTATACTTTTGACACAATGTATACAAACGAAAAATGTTATTATTTAATTATACTATGTCTGTCAAATAATTGTAGGTCATCTGTAAATATTGAAGAAAACTGGAGAACAGGCAGAACATCAATTTGTGAATCGGACGATGGACGTCGAACTCCGTTATCACATTCCACTTCAGTTACTAATTCTGGTCCTAGTTCTATTAATCGTCAATCACCTACAATTTGTACAAATTCTCAGCCACCAGGGGTTCTAGTTTTACCTGATCAAAATCAACTGTCGTCTAATATCACACCTGCAAGACAACCACAATTAACACAACAACAAAAAAGAACATTATTCGATCCTAATAATCCAAATAAACCAATTGTAATAACTTCACCAGGGAGTAGAATTGGTCCACAATACAGGTAATGATTCAACTATTCAAGCTTTTATGAGATGTCAATATGTTGTTGTGACACTAATAAGCAATTAAATCTGATAATAAATTTTTTTCAAATATTTATAGAAGCTTAATGCTGTAACTTATAAAAGTACTAATATTTTTGTTACATAATTATAAAAATATTAAATGCACCAGATAAATATTAAATGCATCAGATATTTATTTTTATTTAATTTGTCTATGTCAGAGATAATGAAGTGCCCGTCCAAACCATTAGTGCTCCAGTATTTCCGGCTCATTCAGGAATACAACCCATCATTCATCACGATTTCCAAAATTCACTTATAGATAATCTATCTATGCCACAAGCCTCGGATCAATTTGGTAGTTCAAAACCTCAATGGTATAATCCGTATTCTGAAAGGTAGCTTTAATTTATTTATTTTAAAAATAAACGATTTTAATAGTTTGTTTTAATGTTGTTTTTAATTAAAAAATATTTTACATATATTCAATTATTTAAGCACAGTAATTGTATCGTAATACAAATATGATATATAATTTATGTGGATTAATTATCGAAAGATTCTATTTTTTATATATACATATTTATATAAATCGATATATATATATATGTGTGTGTGTGTGTATTTTTTTTTTGTTCCAGTTTTCGATCAACCAAAAATCCATATTTGCTCTTGGATATTTCATTGGCAGACTCAAACTTGCAGCATATTCTTAATTCTAGTAGTTTAACAGCTAGTTGGGACCAAGTTGCTCAGTTGCGATGTTTTCATCAAGAATGTTTGCAAACTTTATTAATAACCGATCTTAAATTTTGTCAAACTGAAAATGTGGAACAGCATTTTTGGAAAATTATGTTTTACAATATCATAGAAATATTAAGAAAACCCATTCCTAAAGAAGATGCAGAACTTCGAGAGCAATACAAAAATCTTTTATTAAAAATTGTTGATGAAGGAACGGCATATTTTACAAATTTACTCACTGTTTTGGAGACTACATATAATTTTAAAATAGATACATTTTTAACATCATCAGTTCCACCGAAAGGTCTTGGAAATTTAGGATTGGCTTTAGTTAGTGTTCAAAAAATTTTTTTATTTCTGGGTGATTTAGCGAGGTATAAAGAGTTGGCAAATGAATCCGTGAATTATGGAAAATCCAGACAGTAAGCCTATTTTATTTATATTTATTATGATTTTATAAATCATTGTTTAAATATATTTAATAAATTCATAGGTGGTATTTAAAAGCACAACAAATTAATCCAAAAAATGGCAGACCTTACAGCCAGTTAGCTTTGTTAGCTACTTATGCAGTTAGTAGATTTTAATATACTATTTTATACATTTTTTATTAGGTATTTAGTAATATTAAATTAATTTTTTATTTCAGAGGAGAAAATTAGATGCGGTTTATTATTACATGCGATCTCTTATGGCTTCAAATCCTTTCCCATCTGCTCGTGAAAGTCTGATAACTATGTTTGATGAAAACAGAAAAAAGGTAAATAAAAAAAATATTATTTCAGATTTAATTCAAAATTTACTCAAAATAAAATTTTAATAATATTTTGATTTTGTGTCATTAACAGTATCTACATTATGTAAGTAAAGTTTAGTATTTGATGTGAATTCTTAATCGTTCATTTCATGGTCATACAGACTATTTGAGTAGTCTTTATTTAGCTGCTACATTTTTAAACTTTTAGGTTATTTGATTTCCTGCTTTTATATTTTTATAAACTTAAATACTTTTCTGTTTCTGCACTGCAAAATGATGTTTACACTTTTCATGGCAAGCAAACTTTCCCATTCATTAGTACTAGTAAACAGTTTTATTTATGTGGAACAAATTTAAAGCTTGTAACTGTTCATTGGTTAGCTCAATTAATTGAATGGCTATTTAGAAATTTAATTAAAACTCAAAACAAAAGCTAATATATTTTCTGCATACAGTAATTTTTTTTTGCATGTAGATTATATAATTTTTGTAACTATGTGAACAGTGTATGGTTAGTGGATAGTTAAGACAAATTATTGAATTTTAAGCTATTCTTACAAATAAATGAAAAATGGAAAATATAAATAACTAAGTTTATTTGTTAATGATAATTAAAAATTCACTTTTCTTATCAATATTAACTTTTAAATATGATGACTATGCCGATAATTCGTTAAATAATTGTCCGTCAAATTTATAATTAAATAAAAAAAATTGTTTACCAATCTTTTTTTAATATCTTAAATTAATTTAAGAAAAACAATCAGTTTAAATCCCAAAAAATTAAATTAAAATAATGAATTTCCAACGAGAAACTTTATTTTTAAAAATCAATCATTGTTCAACTTTTTACTTTTATTTATATGCACTATATATAGTACATGCTACTTTTATTTTTCATGACTATCCTACCTGTCTTTTTAATTTTTAAATTTAATTATTTATAATTTTTGTAAATAAATTAATTTATTGTATAATTTATTGAGATACAATACAAATTATTATGTACTGTGCGCACGTAATATATAGCTAACATTGCATGGAAAAATTTTTGGGTTTTGAAAAATATCCTAATTTATGCGTAGTATGAATCTACGGAGCGTAAACGTAAAGAGGAAAGAAAATTAAAAGAAAGGGAAAGAATGAAAGAAAAGGAAGGTGCCAATCTTGGTGGCGGTCTTCGACGAGAAATTTGGATTCATCCTGGTGGAAAGAGAATGCGACGCACGACTTCAGCTACAGCTACAAGTGATTCTAGATTAGGCGATAGCGATCTTGAGGATCTTTCTCAATTAACAAGTGCTGAGGTACGTTTAACTTGAATGTGCATTTTTGATGTTTATTTCATACATAAGTACGTTTTCAATGATTATTTCCATAAAAGCGTACAATAAAATTTCTTATAATAAGTATTTTAAAAAATTTCATTGGACTTATAATAAGATCAAATAGTAATATGTGTGCATCTTTATAAAAATATTTGTTGCGATTCGAAAAAATTACTATTTGGATTAATATTCTTACTGAACAAGATTTATACAAGAATATAAGCATATCATCTTACATTTGTTATAAACTTGGGCTCATGTTCGATATCAGGATATTCTTAAAATATCGGTGATTGTCATTTTATTATTATTATAATAATAATTATAATATTTATTATTAAGTTGAAAATGTTTAATTACATTTATTTATATAAGAATAAGCAACATATTACGTTATAACTGAATCAATAATTTAATGATTAAATAAACAATTCAAAAGCGACAATGCTAGGATACAATTTTAATAAAATCCTAGTCTTCTTTTGTTTACAAAATTTACGCTCAAAATTTGATATTAAAATTAATAATTGAAAATTTAATAATAACAAATAAATATTCTTTTAGTTAAATAAAAGATTTGTTACATCATATCTTCATGTTCACGGCAAACTGATCACAAGAATAGGGTAAGTCTTTAAAATATTAAATTTTTTAACTAATTTAATTTTTTGCGTACAATTTAAGCATGAATTGATCAGTATATTATTACAGTTAAATCGGTTTATAATCTGTAATAAAAATCTTTAATATAATTATAAAGGGAAGAATTTAATAAAAATTGTTAATATGACTTTCGAAATTATGATTCGGGATTTTGTCTTATATTTTTACGATACGTAGATAGTGTTTAATGAAGGCTAATGCTTCGAAACTACGCACGACCGTTGGCATTTCCGTTAAAAGTCGGCGTCTTTGTCATTGAGTATATGTTTTATTATTTCAACGTTGTATATTTTGCGAGTTAAAAGAGTAAATTGTTGGACAAGTAGGTAAAATATACCTATTATATCTACAGATATTTTATACGTTTACTACAGTAAGAGAGTTCATTACCTTGCTAATTATTTGCGGTCAGCTATACAGTTGCTTAAAGAGGGAGTTTTTCAAGTTTACACGTCATTCGTTATTATTATAGGCGTTCATGGAAATTTATGAAAAAAAGGTAGTATCAAAGAAAGATGATAGTTTTTGACTTCTATGAATGAATTACTATGAAAATCAATGCTATTATATCAAAGTGAAAATTTTATTTATCAGTGATTCCTAAGTATTCTATTTTAAAAGCAATTATTACAATAACATTATATTTAAAAGTATTAAAACAAGTAAATTATAGCCATAAAAGTTAATCAATTTTATTGTTGAGGAATAAGTATCAAGTGTAAAATAATTTATCATAGAAAAATAGAATATTCAACTTTATTTATCGGGAAACCAAGTTATTTACTGAATTAAGACAGAAAATAATATAAATAAAATAGTCAATTTAAAAAAATTTAAGTGTTTAAATATTAATAAAAAAGTCATTTTCTGGACAAGATTAATTTAAGCCAACTTAATAAACAAAAATTCTTGCAAAAAACTTTAACTTACAAGTATTTTAATTTATTAAAATTATATTTGTAAACATGAATATGAGATCCTTAATTCCAATTCAGAGTCTTAAATTTCTACAAAGCTAGACATATTTGCAAGTTTTATCGATCTACATACATATTAGGTGTTCTTCTGTACCTTCAAGTTAGACTAGTACCTGCGAGTATGTATAAGACGATTCTTTCTCTCTCTCTCTCTATCTATCTCACTCTCTCTTTCTCTTACATTTTCTCGTTCTCTTTCTGTTGCTCCTGTCTCTCAGACATGTTTTAAGTGTACGCGTGGCTCGTTAAATTACGGCCCTCGCGGGAGTTTATGGCTTCGTGAGATTGCCAAAGTTTGCAAATGGCTCCCCGCTGTCTCGTAACCGAGTCAGAGGTTTACATTGGGTTGCGTTTATATACTTGCTGCCTCTGCCTCTGCTGTTGCTGCTACTGCAGTGCTGTTTCTCACACTGACCCGCTTCGGTGAGTTATCGAACACTCTTACGTTACGAGAACTTCTTAAGATACATACATCGAAGGATGCGAACGATATTATAGTCCAGTATTTCCGTGACTTTGTCATTTTCAAACTTATGCTAATTAATATTAAATAATCCTCTATTCTTATTCCTGTAAATACAAGTGATTCCTTCCCCCTCCCCCTCTACATCCCATTTTTGGCTACTTCCATATCACGGATTCTGCAAAAAGCGGTTTTATTGATGCTGGTCAAGGATTAGACGATTCAAATAAACTGCTTTTCTTATATTTTTGCCTATATATCATTCAACATGTTGCACATTAAATACCCAATAGTGCATGATTTGCACTAAATATTGTTCAAGTAATGAACGCATATAATGTATAAAATGTTAAAGTTTAAAGTTTAAAGTATTTTTAAAAGAATTTTTTTCATTTAGTTTTTGAAGACTAATTTTTTAAATAAAATTTTAAATTAATTTATAGGCACTGGATTTACTATATTTATTTGGACTTTGAATGTTTTAATACAAAAATTAATCATATATTTAAAAAAATAATTTCTCATAAATATTTGAAAACAGCTTCAGTAATATTTTTCATTAATAGCCTTTGAATATTATGTAGGTAATCAATTTTATGAGGTCATTTCATTACGCATGATTTTATAGTAGTAACTGTCAGTTGGCACCCACGTGAAATATTACAACAATTTATTTTAAAACACGTATCACCATGGAGGAATCAATCTGCTCCCTCGGGTGGCATAAGGATATGAACCGTGACGCTTATTTTCAAATGGAATTTCAAACGAGACTGGATAAACGGTAACGAGTAATAAACAGAGGAGAAAAAGCGAATCAGCATGCGAATTTTCAAGGTCGGACTGAAAGATGCATTCAACCTTTTTCCCATATATTAAGGGAATACACCAACTAGTTCTTTTCAAGGTCCTTATTCATACATTAACTTACTGAATCGAATCATTTATGAACATATGTGTCGTTTCTCTAACAGATACAACTCTAAAGTTTATATCATTAGGCATAAACACGAGTAGCTAAGATTTTTTATCAATTTACGTTTAAATGTAACCACGCTTTGTTTCTTTTTTGTACATGTAAAGGATTTAAATGTCGCGTAAAATGACTAATATGATAATCGGTTCATAAGTAACATGTATATTGAGACAAATTTAACTTTTTCAGAAACTAATTGAAAAGACGACAAATTATTATTTATTCCCTCGCATTTATCTGAATAGAGCTTAAGACAAAAGAATGATTAACATCTTGATGTAAATCAATTTCTGAGTTTCAATTATAAAATTAGATTTAAATTATATTCAATTAAGTACGTAGTGTGTGAGCTATTAAAGGAAATTGAGTATTTAAAGAAAAATTTTTCGAAAAGTTCAATGTATAATGATAAATATTGAAAGTGTCAGTGAGTCTGTGAATTATGAAAGTATTAAATTAGAAAAACATAAAGATTATCATACATTCATGTTTAAGTCATATTTATAATTAATCATAATAGTTCCTAATTTTTTTACTTTAATATTTTTAATCCTATTTATTTAATAAATAACTTGTTTTAATCACAAAGAAATTTATATTTTTTGGTCTACTATTTGTAATAAAAATGTTAAAATGTTTTTGTTACAAGATTGCATCAAACTACATTCACAGATTTGAATTGAAAGTGCACAATGTGATTTGAATTTCTCAGTTAATACGTTTATTTCGCATTCATAAATATTCCTTGTTGATCGGGGAACATCAAAGCTTTGCGATATTTTTTAACGATGAATGCGAGTGGTTAATATTGATGTTGATCATTTTAAAATTATAAATATTATTTTCTTTTTAATAAAAAATCTGCTTTTAAAATATTTATATTGTATTTTTCAACTAGTTTTTTGGCCTTTATGTTGTTATTTCTGAAAGGGTACATTTTTTTTATTGTTCAGCAGCAAATGCCAGGCTGTTTGATATAATTTTATACTTGTGGTTTTTTTTTAATTTGTAAATAAGAAGCTTTTGAAATATATTCTTTTGCATAAAAAGTAACATTTAGAATTGAGCAACAGTATTGAACAAAGAGTAATGATTAGATACCTATTTAAAATTTGATAATGCTATATTGTAATTAAATTAAATAGTACTGCCACTCAGAGTTTTCAGTACATCAGTTTTTATTTATTTTATTTATTAACTCTTTTACTTTTCACCGTATATTGTTTACTTTAAAATTTGAATACATATGTATATAAATATGAAATTTGTATTTTACATGCGAAATATAGTATAGCCTTGTAATTGTAGGAATTAATTATAAAATTAAATTTCATGAAATGTATTTAGAGAATGAGGATAAATATAATAGCCTTAGGATGGATACTTTAGTATAAAAATAACACGTGAAAAGAAAACGTAAAGAATGAGAGAGAGAGAGAGAGAGAGAGAGAGAGAGAGAGAAATATACAAATATGGACGCTATGTGTACGAGCATGCAGAATATCGCTAATAGTGAGCTAAAAACTTTATGTTTCACGTTTTGGATCGCATATCGTCGAGGGAAGAGAGCTGAAAACAAAGGAATGAATTAGTGAGTGGGACGATGATAGAGGATTGGATTATTGAGAAGAGATATAAAATACATATACACATATGAGTCTTCGGTTTCTACAAATGTGGACTAGTCACGTCAGAATCCAATTCATCGCAGAGCCAATGCCTGCGCAACACGTTTAATAATCCATTGCATAGATAATTATAATTAAATGTATCTCTTTGCTTGACTATAACATAATATATAGCATAATGTCCATGCCATCGTGCACATAGGCATATATTATATATTTATATGCATATATATATATATACATAGCAAGGAAGGTGATACGCGACTTTTTGCGCATTGCGTGGCATGTCGGTAAAAATTGCTAATTGACGATTGCGTGGCGCCAGGCGGCGGTTGTCTCGATCCCCAGTGGGCTTCCCCTACAGTCCAGTCTCCGCCGAGCCACGCTTTTTCCGGTAATTTTCCTGGTCAATTTTAAACCTGTTATCCATTGCCCTGCGCCATCTTTTGAGCTTCGAGTCCTTTCACCGAGGCAACGCAGACACTCGCTAATTGGTAATCGCTCGATGTTTTCTGTCAAGTAGTCTCATTTGTATCCGCGTGCACGCAGGCGAAAAATGGCATACGCTTGCGAATTGCGATTCACACCATAAAGTGGCGGCGACGCGCCAGATGACGTTATTTAAAGTCCTTAAAGGATGCCCCTTAGCTTGGTGGCTTTCATTATCAGGACATTTTCCACGATGCTTGGTAATACAGTACTAGTTGGGAAAGAGGCATTAGTTTATACTTCGAGGATTCGCTTATACTTCGATGATACGATTTGCATTTTTGCATTTATATTGAATTTTTATTAAATTTTTTGCCGATTATCTGACTTGAATTTTATTTAAAATCAATAATAAGTAGGGATTACTGCTAGCTAACGTTATAGAATAGACTTTTGGGTTCGGCTTTAGAGTGGTACTTCTGAATTTCTTTGTCATAATCAAAATACGCAAATACTTGAATATTTGATTAATTTTCTTTCTGTTCTTCTAGAATGATATTAATAATGCATTCTGCGATGTATCAGTAATTTATGAGTAAGATGAGTTTTAATTATGTTGAGATTTATCGGAAATGCGTATGATTAATGATCAACTAACTTGAATATGCTATTGTATTTATAATAATTATTGGTCGAAAGTTTAATACTAGCACACTGCAAAATATTAACAATTTATTATTGGTAATTAACGCATTTACTTTGGTGAGCGCATGTCATTTCTAATTGAATAGTATGGGATTCTAGTCGTATTTTATTTTAATTTATTTAACGATGTTTAAGTAGAAGCTTTAAAGATGCAAAGATAATTTTCCTATAATTTTATTTATTATATTTCAGTTTAATTTATCATTACTTCCACAAGTTACAGTTTACTTTACGTTTATTTTATGGTATCAAGTCAATTAACGGAGATTTATCGAAATTCCAAACAAACGTTATTTATTTAAATACTTCAAAGGGCTCACCTAAATATTAAAAATTTAATGCTTGGATGATATTAAATATCAAATAATTACGTATTTATTTCAAGTTGCTAAGGCCTCTTAACGTATAATCCGTCATTTTTCGATTGCAATCGCTTTTCACCATTAATTCTAATTTAGCATTTAAATATCGGTCACAACGATCGTTAGTCTATCAGCAGTACACAACGAGCAACTGATTGCCCTTATCTAAGAGAAGCTTTAAATTTTGCACAAGGAATCACATTATAAACCCAGACCATATCCAAAGCGCATATCATTAATTCAAGCTTTAGCTTTATAAAAAGCAAAACATTAGCGGGAAATGCAGAATTCCTTGAATCGATATGCACAAGTAATAAAGCTTGTATATTGTCGGCTCTGCCAATTCGGTGTCGGTGTTTAGGAGACGATCAAGGCATATTTAAGTATATTGCAAACGAGAGCACAATGCAATTATATGGTTAGGATCGCGGTTCCAATTGCCCTGCAAGTAATGGTTTTAGCTCATTGTACTGTCCAAGAGGTGGAGTTTGCGCTTCAACATTACACGTGTGACCTAAAAAGGTCTTCTTTGAGCTGACGCCCCCAGATCCCATAATAGTGATGGCATTGCTTTCCGAGTGTTATATTTAGAATATAAGTAATGCTCGTACTCAGTCGACAGCATGTATATGCTCGAGTGTATCGCGTCGTCTTCGCTTTCCCATTTTCTTCATTTAAAATTTTACTGTTCCATCATTAACTCTATGCTGAAAGTTATTTCGACAAATAATTACACTGCGAATGCTTCTTGTTGCGAATATGCAATTAATTGAGCTGTTGGCTATAAAGCCCTTTTTATCACATTTCTCGTGAGTAGTCGTTTTTTGTAATTCATTAATTATAAAAATATTGCTGGCTTATTCGTGACTTTTCGTCATTAAATTTAACTGAAAAATCTCCTCGACATCTTAATTTGGCGAGCAGCGACAAATTCTTTACCCTGTCTCCCACGGGCTTTATAAACGAAGCATTGTAATTTATCGACACAAGCTTACTTCGTCGAACGATTTTAGATTGCAAGTCGATTGTAAATTAGGAAAATCTACGGAGATGTGCACTAATAGAAGTTCGACAACTGGCTTTCCTTCGACATGCACTGTAAATTCAATAGTCACAAATGAAAAATCCAGTATTTTTTTTTATTTAAAGGCTGGTTTCACCCTTAAAATCTTCTATTTTATCGTCACATCTCGCGGAAGATTCGAAAGATATTATGTAGCAAGGTAGAGAAATGCAGAGACGTGTTTTTTCCCTACTTCACGAATCTTCTCGTCATATCGCGCGGTGAGCGCGTGACACGTTTTTCCTATAAATTTCCAAGGAATCTCATCTGGCGTTGCAAGTCTCTACCACTGCTGCTGCTGTTGCTACTGCTGTTGCTGCTCCTGATGCTGTCGCTGATGCGAAAAATTCCTTCGGAACAGTATTTTGATTGTTACAAGTGCCTCATAGTGTGAATATTTTAAAAGCAACGAAGTGCATGTATTTATTTTTTCTATTAATGCATTCATGCAAAGTCTTTATCATGATGAATATTACCATTTTTCATAATCCGATTAATTCGATTTTATTTCGTAACTATTTATGCAATTTAATGGTGTTTCTACGCAGAAAGTTATGGAAAGTGTGCTTTTATATCGCACTGCTTATGTTTTCCAAATTTTATTTTTGATACCAATTTTTAGAGAATAATAATAATAATAATAATAATAATAATAATAATAATAATAATAATAATAATAATAACAACAACAACAACAACAATAATAATAATAATAATAATAATAATAATAATAATAATAATAATAATGATATAAAAGGTAGTTTCATGTATTACATTAACAATAAAAGTAAGTTTTAGACTTAAAATAAATACTTTCAATTTATAATTGATATTGGCAAAACCGATCGAATAACTTTAAATATCTTGTATAAAATTAACTAGTATTAATACTTAACATTTTTTTTAATATGAACATGAGATTTTTTAAGATTACAAGAATTACAAGTAAAAATACGCCACCAAATAACAGATAATATATCTCTATGAATATTTAGTGATATTTACAAAATTCGGTTGTAGAAAATCTCAATATTCTTTAGAATATGCTTATTTAGGCAATGTCTCTTTCTTATAATTAGTAATTTGTAATTGAAGGTAAATGATGAAAATAATTTTATGTGATTATTTTATATTTCAAATAAAGTAATTGTATGCGATAAGAGTAAGATTACCACTTGCCTGTTATTGCCCTAGGCGAAAACTGAGCTGTTGCTTTTAAGTAGTTTCTGATAAAGAGCGGGTGTAAATTGAAAACGACAGATGTATCCAAAGATAAATGAGAGACTGAATAACTTTAAAGATTGTATGTAATTATTTATTCTTGAAACGTTGTTTATTACTTTTTAATTGTAATTTTCTCGTAGACGTCTGAAATTAATTATTACTATGAAGGTATATGTATGATTCATACGTATAAGAAAACTATAAAGATAATATGAAAATATAGTGATTGATAGATAAAATAGATGGAAAGAAGTGCTTACATTTATTGATTTAATCATCAAAATATTTTTTATTTTTAATACATTTTCCTGATGGCATCATAATAATAAACATCAGAGTAGTATAATGTGGTTTTTAAAAAATAAAAAAAATGTTTCACTTTATAGCAATAAATTACAGGTCGATTGAATAAAATTTATTTGCAATTCGATTACTTTTATACATTTTCGAGAGTAAAACCATTCAATTTTCTTTATTAAAGTAAACGAATAAAAATATTTTGCTATTGTATCATTGCATATGAAACGAATTGTTCGCATACTGTAAAAAAGTACTACAAAAGCAACAATTGTTATGCATGTGATTCAAATTATTTGTTTTTAAAATAATCACAGTATTTTCTGTTACGTGTGTGAAATGCTATCTAAGTTATCGAAAACAGGAAAATAGATCTGTTATCTTAATCTGGAAATTGATGCTAATTGAGTAAGTAAGTACGTTCGACAATTGTAAGATTAATGTCAAGTGCAGTTAAAGACGTAGTATTCCGAAGCTTTAAATCGAGTAGGAATGAAATAAACTATGCACTTGAATGTACGGTAGAGTGCGCGGAAGAAAAAGCGTTTGCAGTTCTCGACAGACAGAAGTTTCGCAAACGGAAAGTAAGAGTGAGAGTTATTAGCCTTTTAAAGCGCAACTTAATATAAAACACCTGTAATGAAAGGCGAGCGAGCTCACAGTCAAGGGTAATAGATGCACTTGGCTCGTATATTTTTGTTTTGATTGTGCCATAAGGCTTAGCACGGGCTGGCAAGCCTTGCCAGCGCCTTCGCGTAATAAGTAAATAACGTACGTGGATGTGTGCCTCGGCACATGCACCATGGCAAACATGCATATACGTGGATACACATGGAAGTTTCAAGCGAGGGCCAACACCCACGTTATCCGTATATTCTCTCCTCGATCGTAACACACGTGGCTTACCGATGGTCGTTTACCCGCGTGATTGCCGGTGCTTGATAGTGACGACGACCCCGTCTGCTTCAAGGATCCCCTTGCTTAATCCATTTAGAATCAATTGTCGTAAATCTAAATGCATTCCTACGTCTCGGATGGCGCTGCTTTCCTTCGAAGGATAACTTATTTTCACGGCACCCGAATGGGATTATCAGGTAATTTAATTTTTAATATTATAACTTCGAAATTAACTGCAGCGTTATAATAAAAAAAGTTTTAGAATTTTGATAACAAGTGATTGTGAGGATTTTAATTTTGTGCATGCTTGCATTTAGATTCTGTAGTGATTAGAAAATTACAGACAAATTATAAACAAATGATCTTGATAAGAATTGGTTTTACACATCGTTCTATAATTATATGAAAATCGAGTTAAAATGTGATTTTCTTTTTAAAATATTACTCCTTGCATTATACAAGTTTTATTTCCATGCTTATTGATTGAAATAATCTATTATTTTGTACAATATTTGAAGCAGAGAGAGAAAGAGAGAGAGAGAGAGGATGAGGGAGGATGAGAGAGGAGGATCGTTTGTATATAAGGGGCTTCTCGTCACCAAAGAATTGTAATAGATTTTTGCTTTTTACTTAGGTATTATTGAATAACAAATATAATTACACAGTTGCGCAATATTTTTTGTAATCGAACGACGTGTTTTGATAAGTTGGTCTGTATGACGCCTTCGTACGTGCTTGGACTCCCACGTAATGCTCACCCTTGAATACCTACTTCAAGATACTTTCACTTTCAATTGAATTTTTACCCTTGAAATGTGGCAACCTTGCCCATGAATGCCAACGTGAAGAACTGTGTCATATCGGTACGTTGACCTGCTATTGTATACGTTTACCCGACTATGCGTTTTCAATCGCTCGTAATACTTGATCTTTCAATGTACTTTCCCACTGACTCAATTGACACCCACACACACATTCATACACACACTCACATGTATTTATTTTGATTTAACTGTCATTCTTGAACTACTTTTATTATCTACAATGAACTGCAAATATCATTAGTATCAAATTAATAATTATTGGGTTTTTTTGGTATTTATTTTTTAATATTAAAACTTTGGCTAATTAAAGCATGGAAAAATGAGGAGTAATATTGGAACATTTGCAGTAGATATTTAAAGATTATAAAGGTTTTAATAAGTTTAAATACCAATTTTAAAGTTGTATTAATAAGTTGAGTATTCGCAGTATATTTTTTGACCGAGGCTCTTTCCCCATCAAATATTTAAACTAAGCCAGTTATATTTTGGATTTAGTGAATTATTTTAGTATGCAAGAAAAGCAAAGCAATCAACTTGTACCTTTGTTGTTTATAAATATGTGTTATTTATTTTATTTATTCTGAGAAATTGAATTTTTAATTGTAACCGTCATGTTATGCATTATTGAAATATTTTTTATTTATAAATAAGTCATGTTCCCTTGTTTATTTCAACAGAGAGTAAAATTCTTATTAATGTTTATTAATGATATTAACAAATTTGTAATGACTACCGAAAGAAATATGATCTTAATAAAAGATTTATAATGCAACTTTAGCTGTAAATAAAAAAGACTTCCGGCTTACCTTATTAATATATAGTCTTAGAAATTGAGCTTTAAGTCTACAGCGGTGCAATACATCGTAGTGTTATTAAATAAAAATGCCGATGCGCTAGTTAAGTATCGTATGAAGGGAGATGGGAAATCTCGATAGATACTCGCACGTAGGACCAAAGGGATACAAAAGGAGAGAGAGAGAGAGAGAGAGAGAGAGAGAGCGAGAGAGAGAGAGAAAGAGGGAGAGAGTGAAAGTCGTTATAACTTGTGCTATGTATTCTATCAGTGAGACGCCCTAGCTTTGGGTTATTCCGAATAAGTACTAAGGGTTGTAGTGTATGTTTAGGTCGCGGATCGGACGGTCGATCGAGGTAGGGTTACGTCGAGGCCACGTAGCTTTGGTACAATGAGGACTTCATAACTAAGCGATTTGACTTAATGAACTGCTCACGCAATACAACCCTCACACTTACACAGAGTGCCGCTGCTTTAAACACGGTCTTTCGGGGGTTAGCACCTTCAACATCATTGGATCTGCTTCGCTGCCTTTTACTTATACGCATCCCTGGCAAGGACGCAATTATTACCTTGTTATTGCATTGTTATCAAGCTCAACTCACGAACAACGACGAACCGATGATCCGGGGTCTCCTTATTTGCATCTTATTATTTGCTTAGCTACGCAGCTGTGCTTTGGCGCGTCCTTCTAAATTCGCTTTTTACTACTTCACTTCTTTTCCATCGATAAATACATTTTTCCTCAACGAGGGCAATCGTTAATACTTGAGTTGAGGCTGTGAAAGCGCTTGAAATTTATTTTCCAAAATGTATTAGTTGGTAATTCCTTTTAGATGTGATAGTGTCATTCAATATTGTAATAGGAATTCGTAGATTTTGACAACCATTAGTAAGAAGTAAAAGGTTTTAATAGTGGAGTAAGTTTTTAGGATTTTGTTTTTTATTCAATACCGAGCAATATATTTTATTGTTATTAATCTAAATGTTAAAATACTCAAGAAGCTTCATTTTTTTCGGGAAATAAAGTAAAAATACAAATTATCGATCCGATCGACGATCACGAGATGCACAGTTTTAACGATGGATTCCCCATTGAACCCCTTGGCATCAATTTTATTAGCTATTTGCGCCTACTTCGTCTCTCTCTCTCTCTCTCTCTCTTGCTCTCGCGCGCAATGGCATCAGCACCAGCATCGGTAGCAGTAGGGTCCTAAGTACGTAACAAGTTCCTATTACTTATGCACCTTAGCTGCACTCTCCGAATGTACACGGTCGCGAGCTACTGTCGAGGGTCCTTCCCCTCGGCTCGCTCTCCTCTCGTGCAATTTATGGCACAGCTAGTTTGCGCGTTGTTTATAGTTGCAGTGGCCCGATCAGCCCCTCCGCCGCCCCCGCCGCCCGACGCGGTTCCTCAACCCACGCCGTCGATTCTCCCACCCTGGTTGGCTCTCGGGCAGGGGCCTGAGAAGAGCTGCAAGTGCCTAACACGCTTCCCCGATCCGTATCGCACTTACTGATTAATTATTTGCATACCGACAGGGGCGTGGAGTCTAGCCCTCCGCTGCTCATTTTATCTCCGGCTCCTCTCTTCTTCTCGACGCTTCTTCTGCTCTCGGGCCATATATAAACAACGAGGCGCTCGTCGAAGCTTAGTAGAATTTCCTTGCCTGTAAACGCGTTCCATGGCATCGCGCCTCCCCTTACCCTCTCGCTGAGCTCGCACGAGAGATCAAAATGCCATTTAGAGGCAATACCTGTTTGCTCGATATTCCATTCGACTTCTCTTTTCTAAGACACCAACAGACCCTTCCCCGCTGCTGCCACTTCACTGCTCGCGCGCATCCAATATCTGTCCTCATATATATATGTATATACACACATTGCGCTTACGCTCCTCTTTTCATTTTTTGCCATATCCCCAAGCACACGTGTCCCAATTTTTACCGTTCCATCGTTACACTTCCTTGCGCTCGCTTCTTACCCTCTTTATTCTGTGCCTTATTTTTATCTTTTAATGCTACACGTCTCCGCTGCCTATATGAGTTTTACGATTCATTTGCTTCATTCGTTATTTCTAACCTTTCGAAATTTCATCCAGCACATGCATATACCTTACCAATACGAAATATCGTGAAAAGTATTTTAAATTATCATTACGATAATTGGCATGCAATTTTTTCTCCATTATGCATAATTCGTTTGATTGAACGAGATTTTGCTTGCAATTTTGCACTGCTCTTCGGCGACTTCGGAATGTGAGCATCGAGCGAAAACGTTTCCTCATGATAAATGATGATAGCTTTGAGCGTATAAATCTTTGAAGGATAATTACTAATTTATTTTTCGCTCTAAATATTAAATTTATATTTACACCTATGCAGGCAAACGTGCACACGTGCGCACAGCTACACAATGTGAGATGACGTTCTCAAAGCTACGATAATAAAATTAAAAAAAGTAGAACTTTGTCTTTTCTTAGAAGTAATGGAAATATTTTTTTATTTTAAGCTCAAAGTGTGACCAAGATTACAATAATTACAAACAACTTCAACTTTAATCTAATACATTAAAATAATAAGTCTTTCGTGCAAGTAATGAAAGTAACAATGTTATTCATTATTAATGAATTAAGTAGATAATAAGTAAGGATAATTATATATGTTTAATATAAAACTAATAAAAATTTTTGTTTCACGAGTCATTAAATTCCTTTATTCACTTAATAGCATACATCTTTTTAATACATGTAGTATAAAAATACTTTCTTTTAGGATAGGTAACAACAATTTTTTTTACCATTATGATTAGCAACTTATCAAAATTAGAAAAGACGTGTGAAGATCATTAATGAAATAAATTTCATAGCTAGAAATAAAGGTGATGCGTTTTCAGTTTTCACGGTAATGATGCTATGAGTATATTCTAAAATGAAACTAGTTATCTTTACTACGATATTCAAATAATTTATCTGTTATTGGCGGCATCTAAATAAATTTACATATGAATATTTAAAATGTGTTTTCGCACGGCTAATATACGTATATTAGAGTTTAAACTGCTCCAACCAAGTCCCATGCGACATAAATGAAGCGCATTAATCTCTTGTTGATGTAATATCTTATTATTATGCACTCGAAACTAATTTATTCTTTTTTACACGTTTTAATTGAGGCTTGAAATAAAATATAGTACTTTCATTTTCAAATGCTACTAGTTAGGTAATTTATAAAAGAAGAATTATTTAATACGAAAGTGTATGAATATAAAAAAATTATCTTCATTTACATCGTGAATTAACAATTGATTGTAAGATTTATGACTGGTGTATTAATGAATGTATAATCATATGCTTACAAAAGTAATGTTAGAACATGTTGAAAGAAAGAGAGAAGGAAAGAAATAAAGGTAGATATAAACAGAATGGTTAGGGCAAAAGGAGATATTGAGAAAGAGAAGACAGTAAGTAGTACGAAAGGATAGAGAAATATAAGCAGGTTGTCTGGTATATACAGGATATAGCATTGCAGGTACATAGTAAAGAATTTGTGTAAGCAGTGACGACATAAAAATACACCTTGTATTTGTGCTTATAAGATTTTAAGAGCTAGCAACATAACAGATTATGTTTACAGAATTCTTAGATGAAGAGTAGAGATTTGATTGGAAAAAATGACGATGCAAACAACATTAATAAATACGCCTTAGAAATAGGTATATTTATGTATGTTTTAAAAATAAGCAATGGATAAGAAAAAATTTTAATGAAATCATCAAACTTATGTGTGCAGTGACATGTATAAATAATGGAATTGGTTGAAAATAGTCAGTCCAGAATACTCTGAAAATGTATACAGATTAAAAATATATAATGTGAAATTCAAGAACCGATTTTACCAACATAAAATTTATATATGTACATAATATAATAATATATATATATATATATTTATTATATGTTTATATGTATGTATATATATTTATACGCATATCTGTTATTAATACTTTAATTATTAATTATATACATAAATACTTTACAAGTAGCTGTTGTTTTCCTCGATTGATTTAAATAAATTCAATAATAACCCTTTTCTTTCAAATCTAAAACTTAAAGAAATGGATCAAATTGAATCATTATTTCATCTGTCAAAGTCAATGTGTCCGAAATATATGATTTATTATACAATTATAATGCTATAAGAAAATATTTGTTTTATTTCATTTCGAAATTAAGAATTGAAATCAAGAATTTAGTAGCGCTTAATAATTCTTTTTGACATTAAGTATTTAGTATTTATCATTATTTTGTGATTTCATGGTATATACTTTTCTTAATGAATTTAGACATGGGCATTGAATCCATTTATTCCTTTCTGTTACAGATAAATTTTAGAGAAGCTTAATCATTATGAATTTTGTATTAATACTTTTATTTATTTGTAATATATTCAATTCAAATAATGCATTAGTTATAATTTCGTATAATATTAAATTAGTTATGTTATGTTACAGATGTTTGGCATTGCTTATTTCTATATTAAATTAATTTTTGTCTGGTTTTTCTTACAACTTTTTCACCCAATAAGTTGCTTTTCTTATTCGAAAAAAGAGACGATCTTCTATTCAATATTAATGGTACATACAGTTGATAGATTTAGTTTGCAGACCATTTTTCTTATAGATCAGCCTATATGTTCTACTTAGTTGCCATCCATTTTTGTCTAATTTTTATTTTTTAATCTGTCATGTTTATCCAGATGCGTTATGTTATTTATTAATTTTTTAATTTTTTGTACAAACTTATCAATTATATGACTTCATTATTTGAATCGTACAAAGTCTCATACAACCGTTTCAAATGTTAAAACTATTCAAAGAATAAGTTTTGCTTTACCATATGACGAGACACACAGTTAATAATATTGTATCTTTGTAAATGATAAAAAATTTTTCTTACAAAATATACTTAACTTAATAATAAATGCTATACATTTATTATATGATTAAAAATATATTTTTTGAAAGTTTTATAAAATAAACATCTATTGGTAATTTAAAAGAAAAAAAGTGCATGTAATATAAAGTAATATGTTTCAGACGATTTTTAACGCAATTTTTCTAAGGAAGTTAATGCGTAAACATTTGGAGGATGAAAGAGTTTGAAGCACATGTACAATGTAAATGAGAAATAATTGTTACAACAATTAAAACGAAACGTAAATTTGAATTTTTTGGTTAAAGTCAACTTGCAAGGATAATTATTTAAATTGGGTTGGATATTGTATAATTATACTTTGTCCGTATCTCAAACTATCCGTCATCGCGTAACCGTCAATGCATAATAACGTTGATTCTCCTAGGAGTAGCGTGGGCGCAAAGTAAATTCGGCAAGGAATTGTCGCCCCGTTCGTCAGTTCGTTTCCCTGCGCGCTGAAAAAAAACACGCGCTCGGCTTCTCTCAAGAATGCACCGAACATCGCTAGCTTGCCATTCAAGCGCGGCAACCAATACGTGACGTAATAATGCACTCCGGAAACGCCGGTGTTACCCGGTCAAACACTGCTAGCAAAGATATGCTGTTGAGAGGCTTAGCGCGCAACGAGCGTGACTTCACTTTTCCGATTCTAATATAACGGGATACAGTTACGCGCATGAGTCCTGCAGGCTTTTCACCTTTTTTCATTTATCTCCCTTTTCTTGTTTTTATTATTCCGATTTAGTTTAATATTCGCCTTTATCACGTCTGAGAATATGAGAGAAAATAATTTCGTTCGTTATACCCGTGGTTATAATCAACATTTTTTTCGAATGGTTGTTAAGTATACGAATAAAGGTTACGAATGGGGTAGCCATGATTTTTCCACTGCGAGAATTTTATATCAATGCACGATAATACATCGTATTTTCTACAGTATATATTTTGTATTTCATTAATACGGTTCTAATAAACGATTAGGTGAAAGAATAAATTTTACGCTTGTATTGCCTTTAATTGTTCGATGCGGGATCTACGGTAATGTGTTTCTTACTAATGGCTCCCATTATTTTAAATGCTCGATGCGTATATTCGATAAAGTTAACATAAATCAAGCAATTAATTACAATTAAGCTCTTGTTTACTCGATTACCTACCATCCTCGAAGCGCGAGTCTTATTATAATTTACTTTGCAGTAAAACTTTCCTTAACACGCTCGCATGGCCGAAATTAAGGCCACCACCTGAATTATCGCAGCTCTCGTTTATCGTAATGTATTTATAAATTGCATTTCCTCATTATTCAAATTGAATCGACCATCGGCAAATAAGATAAAAATGAAATAACGTACGCTGCGTTGCTGGCTTCCCTTACTTTCCCTGCTCGTTTGCAGCCCCGATTAAATTATGGAAAGCGCGTCAAATTTGCATACAAGCCATTAGACGTTTCGCGCGTGCTCACCGACACTGTCATTACACCTTCAATCGAAGGCGGCGCAGCAGCAGCAGCGGCACCACCAGCAGCAGCAGCAGCGGCCGTGTACTTTTGTAGGAACCTTAGTAGCGGCGCTCGGGCATCAGCGTCAGGAGCATTGGCAATTTAATGGGCAGGCCTATCGCGCGATGTGGCGCGGTCAAGCTCACGGAAGGTGAGCGCGCGTTGGAATAAGCCATCGAGAGTCGGCGTCGTGGACCCAAGCGGGCTTCCATCTGTAGGCGATGCGAAGCGGACCCCGATGACCCCCTTCGAAGCGTGAGAACTAATGCCCGGGGCCGTCGCCGGCCAGGCTCGCATTACGTATACGTTCAATTTGGCGCGGTAGGCGGAAAAAGGGCAGCGCTGCCACGGTGACCGTCGCAGGGTAGGATGTGCCCGATAGATAAGGAGAGGCGCGGAAAGAAGGCCAGTCGCGGTCCGGTGAGAGGTGCTCCCGCCCGGCCGACTCCTCGTGGCGTTTCGGGGCGAACGGCGGCCGGGGGGAGGAGGAGGTTGAGGAGGTGGCGGCGGTGCCCGCGTCGCACTCCACGGGCGAGGGTAGGGGGTCAGCGAGTCGCCGGGGCCTCCGTTATTGCGCCCGAGTTGGGGAAAGCGCGCGGGGGCCGTCCGTTATTGCCGAGCAGAGTCTGGCCCCCGGCCGCACCCCTTCGCCGACCCCTGACACGACGACGGATCGCCTTCCTCGCGGGGCATACCCGTGAGCTTCCGCCCCGGGCGATCGCCTCACCGGACAATTGGCGAACGCCTTTGCGCGAGGGCTGGAGAACACATTTATCACGCTGATTCGAAAGATGGCTATCCTCCGAGCTTGGAGGAGGCTCTTTATGTTTGAGGAATAGCTCTATTAGGTTACAGTGATCAAAAGGCGAGATTTGCAAAGCGATGTTTTCGACTGTATTCGAAATACTTAAATTTGCAACGAGAATATCTTCAATGGTGCCCGCAACCGCTATTAATTTTTTATGCAATTATTAAATATATATGGCTTTTGAAGCACTGTATTACCAGCGTAATTAGTCAACTTATGTATCTGATAAAATTTAATTTTGTTTCATAGGCGGTAGTTTTAATACCCGATAATAATGACCAGCAATTGCACTCGTACTTTTGTGTACGTTTAAGAGATACATTGCATTTTACGAGTTAGAAATACTGCTTAGAGATGTTCAGTTGCTTTAATAATGTTAATTAAAATTACATTGAAAAAAAAATCAATAGATCAATTATTGATAAAGTCAGCTTGTAGGCAAAATATGTAAATTTTTATTTTATTATTTGTTATTTTAACTTTTGTTCAATAGACTGTTTTCAGGGTAGTCCGTAATCATTACTTGAGAGATTTATTTATCTGCTGTTGTGTTTTAAAAAAAATACTTTAACCTTACTTGTTTAACCAGATGGTAAATATATTTTTATCTTAGAGCAAATAATGTACATGTGGATCTTTTGCATGGATTTATATTAAAAATTTTTTTTTTTTTAGATTTTACAACTTTCTTTAACTGACAGTGTTCTTAGCCCAGAAAATTATTATAAAATAATTAAATCAGTATTTCGCTTAATATTGCGATTTATTATATTTAATGCTTTACTACAATACTACGGATATGAAATGTTTTATTGATCTGAAATTTCCTGGTGACTATTAGTGGCTTATTTAGTGTTCACTGTATAAGCTTTAGTAAGCAATCATTTTAAATGAAGATCGGATGTAATCTTTTTTATTAGTTTTATATTTTAAAATCAATTTGATTGCTGATTAAAATTCAAATGAATTGTTTCACACTCAATTGTATTTTAAATTAGACGAGTAGTAGCGATACAAATCTTTAAAATGTATGTTGACTTACGTAGTTTCACAAATATTAAGCCATTTTATTTGGCTGATAATGTTTTTCAATTGTTTTATTATTGCATTCGAATTGTAATTTTTGTCTTTGAGTTTGTGCCAGATATTGTATGGATATTTATCTATATTTATTATTTTTATCTATATTTTTATCAAAGAATCGTATGATTCGTGATTTTATTTTCTCATGAAGCATTTAACAATTTTAATGAATTGAAATTCGCTACTTTATGTTTCAAGGGCTTCGTTAAAATTATGACAATGACTAAACGGTAAAACATGGAACGATTTGTCGTAATGTTAAAATTCAGAATTCCAAGTACATTGGAGTCCGAGAGTTAACGCATAAAAATGTCCGAATCAAGGACAGAAAGGCAAAGCTTGATTGTTGAAGCGAATCAAGGGTAATAAGTTAGTTGCGTTGCCATCGTATGAGCATAATTCATAATGGAAGTAGGTCCAATATAAAGCGAGGTTCGATTAACCGAGACGCCCAGCATGTATGAACGGCTCTCGGTCCTGTCGGGGCAATGGCAATTCCTATGTAGAAGTCCATTCTCCTCTCTTGTAATATCGACCTCTATACCGCCTTCTTGGCTCTCCTAAGTTTCACGGTATACGACGCTCCCACGTGTGTTTGTGTGGACGGGCGCGAGAGTGTGACGTGAGATAGGCTTCGGCTCCACTCGCGAGCTTGTGCCGTTATGCCCTAAAGTGTAATTCTCTTTCCTTAGCTCCATTCTCCTGCGTATTTACTCGAGGACACACGCGCTCGCCTGCTTTTCTATTCCTTTCTTTATCCCCTAGGTATGTATATGTAGGTACGCCTGTCCCCTTTTTCGTCGCGGCTTCGCCTCCTTTCAAGTCCGCGAGCATTTGTCTGCTCCTTCTCTTCCTTTTGCTTGCACCGTCCTCGTGATGGAATTCAGGACGATGCGATTATTAACCCCGTAACTGCGAGTACCCCGTGACTTTGTTTTCCAAGCGCACCGTTAATTACTCGCGAGTAACTTTTCGCTGGTGTCTCTTGTATTTCTCTTTTGTATCGGTTCGATGGTTACGGCACTGATACCTGCCAGTGATTCCCGGCACTACGTAGGTGTTGTCCTCGAACCGATGGCGACTCAAAAGATCGGCCTTAAAACGGTACTGGCCCAATGCGATTATGACGTATTTTTTTCCCGATGAAAGACAATGATTTTCTGTTAACTTCGTTCTTTATGTACGTCCGACCATTTTATAAGTTGCGCTTTGGCATTAATAATAGGGATAACGTACAAGCCTTTTAATTTATTCGTAAATTTAAGTCTTTCTATGCTTTGAATAGATAGATTGACTTTTTTTAAGAACAATTATTTTAAGAATAACTATTCTATCTTATACGTTGTTGCTCTCTGATCTACTATCGAAACACCTAATTATAAGAAGTATTAAATGAAGACGGATTTAAAAGATGGCAGCTACGTAAAACTTGTCTTTTGATCCGATGATATAATTGAAATTACGGTGAATTTTTAATAGCTTAAAAAATACTTACACATTTATATAAATATCAAATGAGTCTTTTGAATTCCAATTTTGCATATATTTAAGTAAGTTTCTTGATAAATGATTTTGAAATTTTAGGTAGATATTTTTCATGTATAATTTTTTACTATAATATGACGCTGTAATACATTATTATAAAATCGAATTACTCATTCATATATGAGGGCTAGTATAACTTACAACTATTTAAATTTTGAATAATGCACACACATATGTAATGAGCAAGGATACCAATTAATTTAATTAATGCATCCCACACAAAGAAGGTTGGCAATAAAAGCACAAAATACCTTTAATGTATCTAATAAATGTAACCGCAATCAGTTAAATTACAAATTGCTTAACAAATCTCTATTTCCTTCCATAAGGTAATCTCATAGCCGTGAGCGCTTGCCTAAACAGGAATTCCAAAAGGAAATGAAAAAGTACAATTTTAAAAGAGAGAGAGAGAGACGAGTGAGAGAGTGAGAGAAAAGGAGAAGGTTGTAGCTACACTATCATACGATTTTACGCGTTTTATAACCTTTCAACTTCTTCGGGTACGAAACAGTAATTGTGGAGGAGATCGTTTGAGTACCCTTGTGTTGTATACCGGCATACCTAAGGCGCTTGATGATTTTTTTTTAACGTATTTCTTCACACCAGCAATAGTTTCAATTTTATTTTGTATAACAAGCTTGTAAATAAAACATGTTACGATTCGTAAGTATAAGCTAATGGGCGAATGAAATTCTTAAAAAGACAAGTATTCCTAAGTCAAATATTTCAAATAAGTTCGGTAACTGTAACGCTTAATCGAAAAATTTGAAGAATTTTAGCTTGGAATTAAAGATTTATCATGCATAAGAATACTAAATATTTATTTTTAACCAAATGCTTTTTTTCTTTAAAATTTTTTTCACTTTGATCTATGGTCTGAAAGCTTGAGTATTTATTCATATAAAATTTCAGATTAGGAATTTTAGCTTAAGATAAATTAAATTAAATTAAAAGTAATATGCACAAAAATTTAATTTTCCAGCACATTTTTTTTATGGATTAATTGTAAAGAAATAAATATGCTAATTGTAATTATCTTCAAATAAATTCTATAAATTTAAAACAATTCATTTTACGCAGTTGCTCGCTTAACATTATTTTAGTCCAATTGGTATAATATCAGTTGATTTTAGAAGGATTAATAGTAAGATTTAGTTCGGTTAAATCTATAAACTTATATGTACTTATATATAATTTTTCACCTTTAGTAAGTACTGTATTTTACGTTCGTTATAAAATATTTTTTAAACGAGTGCTTTACGGTGCTTAGAGTACGTTTGTAAGGCAGGCATTTAGAGTATTTTAAAAATAAATAGTTCTAAAGAGCCAATATATGTTACGAGTACTTTAACGTCAAGCTATTTACACTTTATTATAATTTTATTTAGGATAAATAAATTGTGCATTGGAAGCGACATTGTTGGAATTACTCCGTATTATTGGATGAAATAAAAAAAACATATCTATTACAATTCCACAATAATACTGATTTTGTATTTTTATATTATTTAAGATTTTATTACTTTCTTATGAACTACGATGAAAATCGTTATCTTGACATTTTATTAGAACGAAGTGGAAAACGAAGGGGAAGTGAACTTGAGTGGCTATTCTAAATGCGAAAGGGCCTCAAGCATTTTTCTACAATACGGTCTAGAGATATAGGAAAAAAGAAGACCTTTACGGAGGGTATTGGCGCCATCCAAAATCAATAATCGCTTTATTCGCATCTCTTTTGACTTTCATCTCGCTTTATCTGATCGATGCGGTGCATGAAGCTGATGCGGCTTTCTTTATCTCTGCGCCCAGAAAGGTTAGATAAGCATGCATAACCAAATGAAGTAGCAACGGTGGAGTCAGTCTTGACTCCACGGATTGAAGGAATATAAATCGGATGAGTGGAATTTGAGCGGTTTCTCGCACGCGCTTTATAATCGTAGCGCCTTCGCATTTCATGGCGTCTACTAGGGTTTTTGCTTACTAACTACTAATAAGAGTTGGAAAAGAAGAAAGAGAGATTGAGAGAGTGAGGGGAAGGAAATAGGGGAAACATCAACGATTGAAGGACTAAAGAGAATAAAGGTCCAGAGAGAGAGAGAGAGTGCGAGAGAGAGATAATTTTCTACCAGAGGGGTATCCGTTGACCTACGCAACCCCAACGGTGGGAACGATAGACACGAGGATTAGAATGAGAGGAGCCTGTGTTTCGATTATGCAGCGTGCAATAATTTCAGCGCAAAAGGAAACGCTCTGTAAGTCTTGGAAAAAGATCTTGTTTACAAAGCACTGCTTCTTGAAAATGCATAGGAGAGGTCAGATGAAGAAAGATGAATGATTCAAGGGAAGAAATATATGATAATAATGATAATTTGATAAAAAGTCTCTTATTGTAATTTTACAATATACTATGAGATTTCTGCATACAATGTGAACAAAGCGAATTAAAAGTAATTTTCTGTTTGGAAATGATATACGAGTAGCCTTACCAAGGAAGTAAAATTGGTAAAAATAAATTCTAGAAAAGGCCAAAATGAAGCTATTACGCCGTATATATATATATATATATATATATATATATATATGAGCTCGGTACACTGAGTAACTGGATATGCCATGAGCGTACGCACACCAACCACTGAAGAGTACTCATTTGCGAAAACCACTTCAAAAAACAGTTTTCCCCTATTTCTATTTTATTAATGGAAATTGAGCATAGGCTGGATACATGCGAAGCATCAAATAAACCCTACAAATTTGTGACGATGGCTAATTGAAAGTTTGTACATTAGTCGCGGACGAGTGTTAATGGACGAAGATAGGAATAAGTTTTCGTTTGGTCGTTTGTCATTGAATTGTGGGAGTGTCGGTCCCCCCACGGGGTATTCCGCAAGCGGAGCTTTCCCGCTATCGACAAATGCGGGAATGCATTTTATCTGATGGGCGGCGGACGCTGCGCATTGTTTAACCGAAGGAAGATTATAAGCGGGCTGTTACCGGGAGTAAGTCAAAGTACTTAGTCTTAGAATTCATGTAAGCTTGTCTGTGACTGCGGGGCACGATTGTGTGTCGCTATAAAAATCTTACCACCATAACTACTTGTTACTTTATGACTCGTTTGACATGTAAAGGAATTTTCATTTTCAAATTTTTTACTACAATTTATTAAGTGGCTCATATTTAACAATATTAATCATTGCGAGTTGTCCCAATTTTATGTATTTTCATTTTTATAAAACTAATCTAACAAACCTAGTATTATCTTAGTATTATCAATTTAATAAACAGGCAATATTTTTTAATCGATCAAATTTAAATTTACAAATTATAATTTTACCATTCCTTCTACTTAAATATAATTATGACATCTATTAATGGTTTTTTCAAACATCGGCAAGTTTCAATATTTATTTTAAATTTCACATAATTGCTCATTAGTCACTGTATATTTCTGTAATAAAAAAAGCAATATTTCAATTACTTATTTATTTAAGTTCTTTCCTGCTGAATAAATAAATTTAAATTCAACAATATAGATTTTATATATTGTATTTGATATTTATCGATTCAAAATATTTTCTACGCTCTTAAATATTTCTAATCGAATACAAAACAGTACATTTCTATTGCACTTAGATCCTATTCATACTAATTATTGGAAATAAAATACGTTCATTTATATTATAAGCTCATTTTGATCTTCTTCTAAAACATAGCATATACATTTTTGTGCAGTTTTATTTGATTAAGACAAAAAAAGCATGCATATGTACTCTCGTGAAAGATAAAAATTAGCTAGTGAATTAAATAAAGTTAAAAGCTCAATTTCCAAAGACTTAAAAAATTATATACTAATATTTTCTGAATATTATATAATATATATAATACTATAAATAATTATTATATACGAATTAAAAAAAATTATGTTCTACAATTCTACAACTTTGTAATGCAGTAAAATTAATAATAATAAATATATTTATTAGAAAAAAAATTTTAAACAACAATTATAAACATCGAGAGACTAACATTGTTATTGCTATCAGCGATGCTTTGAAACGTATGATTTATTATATTCGATTCTATTTCACATCTATAATATACTAAATTATTATTAAATAAAGAATATAATTATAATTATTTGAAAGTATTGGCTCATAGTTTTATAATAATGCAAGAATAAATAAAAAA
This sequence comes from Kradibia gibbosae, assembly GCA_018907135.1. NCBI lineage: Eukaryota > Metazoa > Arthropoda > Insecta > Hymenoptera > Agaonidae > Kradibia > Kradibia gibbosae. The sequence goes on from JACCHX010000004.1 coordinate 7,074,382, forward strand.
GTTATTCATTTAATATTGATAATGTTGTACCCGTTAGAAACTTGTTATAGTCAATCTTTTAGGAGTCAATTGCTATAATTCATAGTCTTTTAAAAGCTAGTATTTAGTTTTTTAATGAAAAAGTAAGAAAAAACCGTTATTAGCCAATCGTAAAATTTTAAATCCTATTTTTGAAGATAAGTATAAGATATGAAAAGATTAAAGTCCCATTAAAATATAATTTGACAAATGCGATTAAATGAATTCTATACACATATTATAGACAGGTCTTGTTTTATTTTGCAATAATAATATGATCGATGAAAAAAGAGTATTTATGATTATAAAAAATATTGAATCAAGTTTTGAAATATATGGCATTTGTTTTGTACAATATTTGGCATTTTTCTTTAAATTAAACTGTTTTATTAAGTTAAATTGGCAAGAGAGACGCCTAATCTATCACGTCACTTAACTACTATGAATAGAACCAGACTATCGCTGACGTTATGGTTCCTAGCCAACAGCGTTATATATTCCCTTGAATTCTGCACACTTGTCCGAATCCCATCTATCGTTTCATGAGTTGCCTGCAACAATATTTTACTTCAGAGGTAAATACTCTGATACAGTAGTAACTTCTAAATGCAGTTAGTTCTTACTTTAATTTAACTCCTTTGTCAGGGCATCCCCCCTCCTTCGTTCAGATAAGAAAATCTCTTGAATTGAAATCTTCACTTGATTAAATACATCATTTCCCTGCATAGCGATAATCGTAGTGATTCGACTGCTCTGATTACGGTCAATTTCCTCACATATTTCCCCTCCTTAATCGTCTCTAGTACTATTCCTCTGATTCCATTGATCGACCGATGAAACGTTGAACGTCGTTTCTAAAGCGATATATCGTTTAAATATTTTCACAGACTCAAACATTGATCTAAGTCGATCGTAAGATTCATACAAATACGAATTGAAAATTTCCGTGTCGATCACTAACAATTTATTCTTATATAAATGACTCTTGTGTGTTGGGTGTAGTATAACCGCAGTATTGTTAAGAAAGAATCTTGCTGATAATTTTACATTCATCTAGCATTGTACTTCCATTGCTATATTCATGACCCTCTAAAGTACGAGTATCTAGTGTCACTACTCTTACACGTAGTTAATTATACGTTCACTTGATTTATCCTCAAGTATTATGAGTCGGAGCATTGCTTCATTTATTTATATATAGCACCAAGATGTAACATCAGTCTTCTTCATTCTTCCTTTTATTTTTCTCATTTCTTATTGTCTTCACTGCATTATCGATTGTATGCTGCTTAATTAAGTAATTAATTCATTTTAACAACTCAAATTTATTGCCATTTACGCGAATAGTATTTATCTAATCAAGAACAGTTTATTAAAAAACTATAGTTATTTTTATTTTAATTTACTTGTTTTAAAGCTTTTCACTCATTTGAATTAATTCGTTCGACAAGATTGCCAATACAGGAGACTGAAAACGTGTATTACGTATGGGTTGCGTAATATCTAGTGCTTAATGTGATTCAAGTTACGTCGTCATTACTCGATGCATTTCTGAATATTGTTCTCCTTTATGAGACCCTCATCTTGCCAATGCAATCATACTAGAACCTGAATTTGCAGTTAGGGCAAACATTGACGTTACCTGTCGTCGTCAGATTTGCTATACCGTTTATTCTAGATGCTGAAATCTGTTATGTCATTGAATATTTATGTATCTTACATCCGCCAGTGGAAACATTGCTATCAAGTCTAATCAGGATATGTCCAGTGGTGAGAAAAATGCTTGGAGTCGATCATGTAATTTAGTTCAAATAAATTACCGGAACTGTAGCCGCTGAAATGCGCATTAGTATTGCTGTTATAAGTAACTGCGGTTTTTGGAGGTAATTGTGAGTCTGTATAAAAAAATACTTGTAATGATACCATTATAATAAGTATTCGTATTCTTTATCGTCGATGTTACGTTATAAATTATATTAGTTTTATGTTTCGTCAAACAATTGATTCACGGTATCTAATACAAAAAGATCGCGATTTACTTTTATTTGTATTAAATGTAGTTATCTATTACTAATACATGATACTTGAATTATTACGATATATAATTGTAAAATAATTATAATTATGTTGATAAGGAGTAAGGAATTTAAAGGTAAAAAAATTCATTTGGATTAAAATAGTTATAATTTTTTTGCTTCCTTTATTTACAGACTGTTATTCTTAAACAATCACTGAAATTAGTCAAGTCAATGATTACTAAGTTATTACGAATATTTATAAGTCCTATAATTGTATGAAATTTACGATACAAACATTTTTACGAACATAAATTATAAATTATGCGATGGACGAATTAATAGACGTTTTAGCAATTGACGATTATTTATCTTAAAATTGATTATATTTGTATTCGATATACATAATCTCCAGTACTTATTCTATGCGGCGCATTTGTCGAAAAAATTTACCCATAATATGTACTGAGTATATATTGGAACTTTCACTCGTACTAAAAAAATATAATGAATCATAATTACGGACGGTTCATTATAAGTAGCACAAAAGGATACGTGCATTCTGTGATGTAAATGCACGTAAACATTGATGTTTTATGGAGAGATACAATATAATTTAAGATAGCTTTGTCGGTTATATTACAAAGATGTACAAATATGTGAACATTTATAGATGAAAAATGTGAATAATGTAGGACATTGGCTTCCCCATCATAAAGTCCATTTTTACACTTAGGTCAGTTCAAGCACTAATCATTAACATATATAACTTGTGTAACATAAGAAATGATGTCAGCTTGGCTCGGCAGGATAAAAATATCGAAGATGATCGTCATAATTATCGTTAGAATGATGATGGTCAAGCATGAGTGCATTGAAAGAGGTCTAATACTTATAAGCATTTTCGCACGAGCTCCGTTCGCAAACTCACTCATAACCACAGTCAGACGCAGAGATAGAGAGAAAGAGAGACATACTCGTACAGTCGAGATAAAGCCCGTGGCGTGGTTCCCATTCCCAGCGACTTTCAGAATACAAGACACCCGCCTAGTGACCATCCAGTGCCCCGATCAAAAGTCCCTAAGCACGATCTCTGTAGTGCGGGTTAACGGTACACCGACACATCGTGGCGGTCTATCGTCAAGTTGCTGACATTATTAACCGTCCCTGAGAGGGACAACACCTTTTTGCACTTGTCCATTACGTTTGCATGCATGGGGGCGAGTGTTAACTTAGGGATATTTACAAACTGGCAACTTTAAATGAGTCACCTTCTAGCTAACTTTTCTGTTCTATTCGATTTAATTATTTAGCGTAGCGGTCCGGTAAAATTTTCTGCGCACTGCTGGGGGACCGATCCGTAAATTAAGAATTTCTACAATGAAAGAACATTTGAATTTTGTAGTTGACACAGTCTTGCGTTTAATATACAAGCGGATACTTTCTTATCACGCCTCCTATTATTTAGCCCTATTTGTTATGTTAATGGTAAAATAATCCAGTCGTGTATCGTAATTTAATGTTTTAACAAAAAAATGTGGTTATACTTTTTATCATACACTTTAGAATCATACTTTCGATTCTACGTTTAATATTGTCATAAATTAAGAAATAAATTTGCCTTTTCTATTAATTACGTAAGAAACATTATCATAATAAGTGGATTTTCTTAATTTTATAAAGCTGATTTTTAAAAAAAATATATTTTAATGTTGATTTTCACGATTTTTATTTAATTTAATATTTTCGAATAAGTACGCGCTAGACATACAACTTTTAGCTCAATCTGAAAACATTTTATAACACAACTATGATAATTATTTTTTAATTTGCGTGCGATTCTTATCGTGTTGATGATAATTTGCTGTAAGAATTAGTCTTGAGCAGAGGGTAGTGGTGAATTTCTGGTTTTTTAATTCTTGTAAAAGCTTCCGGCTACTTTTATTGCCTTATAACTGTTCAATATTTTAGTGTACGAGTTTAGTAGGTATTCATTCTCTAAGCAATGCCATGACCAGTACGACAATTGCTCTGAACAAAACCGCGTAATGTATACCTTTATTTAAAAGAAGATTTAAAAGAACCTTTTTTCAATCTTAATGCTTATTAAGTACCTCAAATAAGTAAAATAATTGCATATTTAGTAAGTGAGCAGTACATAATTTACAAGTCCATTGGAAGAAAAATTAAAAATAAATTTTCGATATAATATAAATATTCTCGTACTTAACTATTGCAGTAGATCATTTTATTATCAAGAGTACTATTTTTTTCTTAAAGAAAAAGTTGCTCTTCGAGGGTCGGAAATTTCATGGTACAAATATTGGCGAAGCAAATACGTAGAATAGATGGAAAAAAGCGAAAAACTAATAGCTTTCAGCTCTGGCTGCTTTCTCAATACTCTGGCGCCGACGGGAGTATCTTCGAAATCATCGAAGCAGCATCAGTTCGAGAGTGCGAATCGTACCCTCGGCGCACAAGCTGAATTTGCTGCTCCATTGACAATGGAGCGAGGAAATGCAATCTCTCGATAAATAAGCCGATTACACGCTATTCCATGAGTGTCTAGAGGCGTCGCTCCTATCCTAGTCCTCTGGCCGCCTTCCCCTCAGCCCTTGGCCGGTGGCCTTGGCAGGCACCTTTAGAAATCGACCGAGTGGAAAAGCGGGAAGGAGCCGGGATAAGTAAATTCCCGAAATCGCGACGTCCCTGGGATCGAGTGAGACGTTACGTACCGTAAATTTGCCACTGTTCTGTGCGTCCCGAGCGATCGAGGCTGTGGGAAGATAGTGGCGCTCCTCGGCTCATATGGGGAATGCGCGTGGAGGAGGAGAAGGACCGAGCGCCGTGTCCTCCTTTATCGTTTCCATCCGCCGAAAGCGCCATTACTTTCTTACATCTGTCTGTCTTGCGCCAAGTGAGCGGCGAGGACTACTCGCGCGATCCTGCCTAGATAATCCGGCTTATCGGCCCGTGGCCACTTGCAGGAGCGAGCGAAAGAGCGCGAGAACGAGGGTGGAAGAGCGCGGACGGCCGATGGGAAGCGAGAGGGAGAAGAATCGTAAGAAGCGAATGAGGAAGGGAAGGGGAGTGTGCGTTTGTATGTGCATGAGAGAGAGAGAGAGAGAGAGAGAGAGAGAGAGAGAGCGCGAGATCTTACTTAAACCGAACCTTATTCATGCTATGCGCAGCATCGCAGTCAACTCTCTGAAGAAGGACGCCTCCGCTATTGCCCGATCCTTGTTATTCGAATTATTTCATACCAGGAAACATTATTTGCCGCGGCTGGTTATTTAACTGAGAGACGTTCGTTTGGCTTTTTACTCGATTTTTACAGTAAAAAGTACAGTAAGCGCGAACTCATGAGTGTTCGCATCAATTGGGCTTGACGTGCTTGGATTTTATATGCTTCATTTCCCAAGGGCAAGATGTATAAACCTAATCGCTTTTAGCTTTCTACCACGTTTCATCTGCAGGTGTACTCTCTAATTTTATTGAAGAAAATAAAGATGTTCTGGGAAATGTCATTTATATTTATTTAAAAATACCAAATAAAAGCTCTTTACCTATATTTAATGTTGCCCGATTCTTGGTGCGTCTTCCTTCACTTAAAAATACATATATTATTTACTACAGCAACATTTTCCAGCAATATTACTTCTGACACAATATTAATCGCTCAGTAAATATACATATACATACGTATTATTTAATTAAATTATGAAGCTCGATATTATGAAAATTTTTTTAAATTTGTGTTCTGACAATATATTTTCTTTTTTTTTAGCAATGACATTAATGGTGGGTAAAAAATGCATTTATTCTAGTCGCAGTAAATCAATCCTATTTTCAAAAACATCCGTCGCGTATTAATATTAATGTCAGTTATTAAATGGCATAAAATTATGGTACTTCATTCACTTACAAAAATGTTAAATATTTATCATAAAATTTTTGTACTATAAATGATATGATAGAATACATAAAAAAATATTTGTATTACAAACAAGAATATATTAAAAAACTGCAATCGCTTTTAATCCCTAATTGTTGGGGTGTTAAAGATTATAACAAAAAAATTATTCATTTCAATAATAATAGTTGTAATTGATAGCAATAAGTAAAAAGATAATTGCCGAAGATATAATATTACATCGCACATAGTTTCATTGCAATAGTATATACGAGCTTAGATTAGTTTGAAAAATAAATGCTTAATGTATTTGCATTGTTTCAAAAATAAGTATTTTGTATGTTCCATCCTTTATAAGTATCACTTGGCAAACCTTAATAATAATAAATGTTTTGAACGAACGAGGAAAAAGTGTGCAGGGCCATGAAGCCAAAGATAAATTAAGGTTTTCTTAATTACACGATAACTAAATATAGACGTCTCCACTAATTTAATTTTATTTTCATTTATAATCGCCATATATTATCACGTAAGCGCGTTTAAAAGATAAATGCAATGTTGTCAATTTGTTATTATCCCTCATCTGTTTTCCGCACACGTATCTTATTTTTCCAGCATAATATTAAAAAAAGGCAAAATTTTTAATTTACTCCATAAGCATGAATCCACATATTCCACAGGACCTTGGATACTTAGGCTGAGGTACTTTACTCATAGAGTTGACGTCTTTTAGTCTGAGAAATCGTTTATTGAGTACTACCCGCGGCTATTTCAGCTAATGATGTCGATCCTTAACGATGTGATGTACTTCATCATACGTAGAATCCTTGTAATAGCCACAGGGAATTCTGAAGACTCATTTACGAAGTTTTCAAATGACATGTGAAAGTTATCATGTCAGCGAAATTAGACGAAGCGAGCTTGATAACGTGTACTCTCTTTATGGACTTACGGTTTAATGGAAGATGGTACTTTGTACAGCAAGTACTTTTATAAATTTCAGTGACAATGTCGTCGTCGGAAGTAAACTTTCGAGTCATTATGATATCGTTAAATAAATCAGATGAAATTTTTTGGTCAACTGAATCTCATAATTATTTTGTTAAAATACATTAAAAGTAAGCTTAACTTTTATTAACTTAGATCTAATATTTTTCTAATACGAGTAGTGAAAGTAAATCATAAAAAAATTATCAATTGAAACCAACAGAAATTTCATTGCAGTTTATCAGAAAAGTCTTATACTTCACACTGAATTTTTCATTACGGAATATTAAAAGTAGATAATTTAATTTAACTTATTTATTCTTATGTAATTTTAAAAAAAAATAGTATTTTATGATGCGAGTATGAGCGATTTCAGTATTTGAAAGCCCTTTGCTAAAAATTAATAGTAAATGAAAAAATAAAATGCTGATTCTCACGTTTCGTCAAGCCTCATTCGACACATGTTTTCTAGAGAGCTTGTGTTACACAAGTGTGCACACACGAGACTAAACAGCCGGTGAAATTCTGTGGACTGGTCGATCGTTACAAGACGTAACGTGTTGATAATCGAACTTCCGCATAGATAATGCGCCTAGTCACACCTGTAGTATTCTCACTATATTATTCTTCCTTTTGCTTCTTTCATATATCTGCTTCCTCTATTAGTTGTCGATTCTTGAAACTATCCTTTTTTCTCTAAATTTATCGATGCAGCGAATTATTCAGCCAGATAAACATACCGTGTATTCCTCCTCTTTCCTCACCCTCGATTCATTTTTGCTATACGTATTACAGGATCCATATTCCATTCTCGCATTAAACTAGTGGTGTTTAGTGCCTTATGTCTAGTTCTGTAATAAAATATGAAATAGAATATTGTGAAGATTTTCTTGTTCGGGTTACATTAATTACATTACCCGCATGCTTGTATGTGCGTCGGTGCGTGATCAAGAAACACAGAGAAAAAGGAAAAGAGAGAATGAAAAAGACAGTGCGAGAGAGAGAAAGAGAGAGAGAGAGAGAGAGAGAGAGAGAGGAGAGATAGAGAGAGGAAGAGCAAGAGAGATAGAGAGAGGAAGAGCAAGAGAGATAGAGAGAGGAAGAGAGAGAGATGGAGAGAGATAGAGAGATGAAAGAGAGAGAGAGAGAGAGAGAGAGAGAGAGAGAGAGAGAGAGAGGAAGAAAGATAGCGAGAGAGAGAACATCATTTGTTTTCAGCTTTGATTGATTGAATGTCAGATATTTATGTGAAGTAACGGATATATTGGAAAAAGAACTTAAAATCAGAAGCTTATGAAAGTAATTTTGAATCTAACGTTGATAAAATTATATTAACATCATTTTAGCCAATTCTTTCAATATATAAAGGCAATAACTTTATAAAATTACTGATGACTCTGGGCTTTCATATATTTAAACTTACACTTTTTTAAAAAAAAAACTCCGATATTTTCTTATTACAGAATGGAGACATTTCAAGAAGCTGCGATTCAAATGCTACGAGAATTTCGAATGCTCTTACATCATTCGCCCCTGCCGCTTCCAGGGATGCGACTTCTACAATTATTAGCTCTGAACATGTTTGCAATTGAAACAACGCAACTAAAAGGTAAGAAAATTTTAAATGTTACTTGTGTATTAAATATGAAAAAATTGTATACAATAGGTATTATATAGTATTTATCTTCATAAACCAACACGAAGGTAAGTCAAAAGATTTATGTTTAATGGTAAAGAAACGTTTTAAGTATGGCTAAAATTCTAAATAAGACTTCATTTAAAGGATTAGCTTCTCATCTTTTGTATTTTATATCAATTATCACCAAATTTTATTTACTTCTTTAACTATTTTTTTGTTTACGCGTAGATTCAATAAGAAATCTACTGTGCATAAAAAAATTTATTTTTATTTGAACCAGAATTAAAAAAGAGCTATTTTTATTTTATTTAAATCAATTTAAATAATAAGGATATTTACTAAATACATATAAAAACATTTGATTTAAACATTGAATTGAAATTATTGAAAAATATTGAATAATTTAAATTCATGATGTAATATTAATGTTAGATATTAAAAATATCATTTAATTTTTAAACAAATCTTTATAAATAATTATATTGTAACAAAAAATGTGTCTTGGCAACTAAATGTAAACGTAAAATGTAAGCGTATATTAGACGAATGACATTTATTTTAGGGAATCACAACGAAAAATTTTGATTCTACGACTGTTAGGTCCTCTGAAGTATACTTTGGTTTTATCTGCATGGAGAAGAAATAACAGCGCATGAACATAAATTATAAAATTTCCCTGAAAGATAATTCCATACTTTATATCTGTAAAATGAAGCAATATTTTTATAATATTCATTTTTAACCTAAAAAATATTGTGAACCTTATTTCTTTTATATACTTATGGTAGGTCACTCGCGTTTACATTATTGATATTTTTTAATTGTCCGAATTAGAATGTAACTGTAAAATATTTATAAAGTAGCTACACGCAGACGAAATGCACATTCATTGGAGTTGCGCGTTATGAAGGGCGTTGCCAGTTAGTGGGATGTAGATAATACGAAAGTATAAATATTACGGGTTTTATGCTGGGTTTTACGACTACCCTTCTTTATCGTGATGCAACAGATCCTCGAAGCTACCGAAAATCTACATATATAGGATAATCTTGTACCCGAGGCACTCTATAAATAATTTTCTGACGTTTTGTAATTTGCTGATTTACACGCTGTCCGTTACTCTTCACACCACGATATTCTCTTTACTAACTTCTATATGATACCGTGTTTATCATCTTTCACTCTGAAAGATGTTTAGAAACACTTCTGTATTATTGTTTGCTTTTCTTTATAATATCGATTTAGCTTCTTACTGTATTGAATGATAATGGGATTCTCTTACGTTCTGGAAAGTTGATGCATTTTTAAATTTAAGAATCTACATTTTCTGCATTAATAATTCTATACCTATTTTACGTATTTACCCCGCAACTGTAACTTTAAGCTATATATAGAGTTGTATATAAAATACAATTATATATAAATCTAAAGTTATGTATAAAATAATATAGTTTGTTAAACTAGTGAAGAATATTTTTTATCTTAAATTAGCTCCAAAGTTATTAAAGAAAAACGTAGGTTTGATATTAGGCGTACCGTAAATTTTTTACTTTTCTTGTATACGAGAAAATAATTTGATTTTAGTTAGAATAAGCCTGATTATGACATACCAAATAAATGCTTCCTTATCGTCTAAAAACCTTTTTAATCGCAATAGATAAGCATTTCTTTATGATTAAATTCCATACGAGAGTGCCATATGTGACGCCTGTTCGATAAGAAATATATAGCTATCTCGATTCGCAACCGAGTCAATTGCAAAAAACGTAGATAGGTTTTTAATAATCAAGTATAGTCGCGTATATCATCAGCATCATCTTAATTGTGTATGTGTGTAAATGTGTATATGCATGTGGAGGGGAAGCAGAAGTGGTTGGCTGTAACCCAGGGTCGGCTTTTAAAACAATAAGACTTTAATAGCTCTTTCCTGGCAATCTCACGACGCATCATCGTTCGAAGGTTATGGATGATGGTATCTCTAACGAGTGTCTAAGGATTACGTATTATAACAAGCGGAAATTCTGTCCACATTCTGTGCGATACTTTCATGCCTTGGCATTTGTGAGTTCCTATTAAGCGCGAAACAATAATATTTACAGAAGTGTATATTATTTTAAAATAGATATTTTTCATTGGTAAAGATATACTATTTGATATCAAATTCCGTTTGGATTTAATCTCAATTTGTAGATTTATCGAGTATTCTATTTATCGTGAAAAACTTAAAATAAAAGGCTTCGAAGAAATAAACGTTGCAAGCATAAAAGTAACAGTAATACATAAATTTATGTGAAAATTTAATATTTAAACTGAAAATGTATAAATGATTAGTCTTCGTAGGTTTTTCGTTGCATTTTATCTATTATATCAATTTATATTTAGTTTAGCAAATTTTATCAAGAAATTGTTATTAAGACTAGCAATTTTTATTTAATATAAATAATCAATAATAATAATTCATTTTCTGAAAAATGTGTACTCATGCTGTTGTATGTTAAATTAACAAATATTCGTTTTAATATTTATTTTTAATCTGTATCATAAACGCTAAATAGTTTTGGTATCGTTATATTGTAAACAAAAAGGGAGTGTCTAAAAAGTTAATCTTTAAACTTAAAGTTAATCTTTATTATGATTAGATGACTAATAAAGTATTGATTACAGTATCCTGATTATAAAACAAAGATAAATGTGGCTTCCTTATATTATTAGTTAAACTCAAAGTTTCTTTCTTGGGCCATCATAAAATTGGGGCAAAATATATAAGGGTAATAATGGTCTCCATTAACAAAATAGCATTAGCATTGCCGCGGAGGCTTAAAATTCCTAAATTATTCAAATGCCCTTCGTTAACGTGCACTTTAGCGAATGCCCACTTCTTCATCACAACGGTATTTGGCAGGTCACTGTGTATACACGAAAGGGAGCTGGGTACAAGAGCTCTTCTTATCTCTCGAGCTGTAGAGTGTTGGTGGACAAGGCGACGCTCGTCCTGGTTTTTCCCCAACCGCTCGAGGATGGGAATCGAGCGGCCGCGATTCGAAAGGACGCGGGTGTTAGGTGGGCAAGAGAGGAGGCCGAGCCAGGAATAGCGGCGTGGGTGGGGTGAAGGGGGCGGGGGTCGGGGAAAGAGAGAGAGAGGGGGGGGGAAGAGGCCCTGGGAGTGTGACACACGGGGCGTGGAGCCAAGCCCTATGGTATATCGCGTGCGAGCCATTCCGAGAAGATGGCAGCCTTGACAAGGCCGGCTCAAAAAGTGCTGCGTCGCCGGTTTCTTCTGCGGATTCCTGCGGCCGAACCTCCGCCGCACCTACCGAGAAACGATCTCGTGAGCACTGCACATCGGCGATATTGGACGAGATGGGCATCGAGCCATCCCCAACGTATGAAATAATTTTAAACTTACTGCGATACTTGAACTGCTGGTCTTTGTAATTTTTCCTTGCGTTCAAAGCCCATAATTGACGAGATTAATGCCCAAGCTTCGTATTCTTGGAAAAAATTATCATTATCAGCAGCAGCAGGTTTTCAACAGGGAAATTTCGGATCAATCAAGGACTTGTTACTTTTGCTTTTAATATTACTTTAAGTTGATCATACCTTTTATATATAATAATATGTATGGTTCATTGTATTTTTTAATTTAAACTTCTTTATTCGGTATCTTAACATAATTTACGTATTGATAATCTAAAAATAATAATAATAATAATAATATAAATATATATATATATATATATATATATATATTTCTTAATATATCTTTAAACGAAATTAATAAGGGTTCCGATTAAGAAGTTTTTTTTTTAAATTTTGTATTAAACGTAAACAATATCTTTTAAGGCTCGCAGATTAAAACGTAATATTTCATGCAAAGTAAAAATCTTCTGACCATTGTAGTTTAGAAATTATAATTAAATATCAGTGTGTAAATCATTGACGGCTCATTGACGGCTCATTGAACGCTGTTCATTTACCTTATTTATACCAAATGATATTTACAAGATAAAGAATATGTTGAGAAGTATCTTCATTCAAACATTTGTGGTAAAGTAAGAATTTACTGATCAGTAATTGATATTTTATTATATTTTACAAGTTCTTAGGGATTTTTAAAAAAATAAAATTTTGAAATTACGGTCACTATAATTCTTAATTTATACGAAGTGAACGTACGATACTTTTCACAACTGGATAATTTATATAATTAATACGAATACTAGTTGCGTAATATGGTGATCATTCATTAATGAACATATATAAATTTATTTGAAATTCTTAATCAGAGTACAACATTTTCTTCGCTGTATTTAAACAATGATAAATTTAAGAAACCAATATTATTAATGATAAATATATCTAATATTAATCAAACATAAATAGATAATTTTTTAATGATAAGCAAATTAAAAATATGTCAACCCTATATTTTAGTATATTCTAAAAGTTAATAATCTTCATTGGAATTTGGCTATTTACTTTTGAGAATTAATTTTTTATCCAATATTCATAATTTCTTAGCACAGTTCGATGTAAAGTTTATAAAATCAAGATAAATGTTTGTCGGTATAACATACTAGATCAATCATATTTTATTTTTTCTTTCGACTTTTCCAATATGAGTATCATTTACATAATAACTAGAATATGAATAGCTTTTATAAATGTATAATTTATTTAAGATTGTGATTTTACAATGTTTGGATAAATTGAAATATATTTATAGCTTCTGAAGTATGAAATACCAGATCTGATAAATGTTGCACGTTTTATACTGAAACGAAAGTTGACTGCATTAGATTGATTCCTTATTTATCGTCAATTGGTTGTATTATCAAAGCTGTCGTGTCATTTAGTAGACGTCACAAAAAAGCTAATACCATTTTATTCACATAGTCAGTCTAGTATTCTTATAACATCAGTTAACAAAATTTTACTAAGCAAGCTTTTAACCTTTGCCTTCATTATTATAAATTCATTTTATTAATTTATTCGTTAAGTTATACAATTTAAAAAAAAAATTTTAATCAAACGATTCTTTTGATTTAAGTAAACATTATGAGTTTTCAATGAATTAAGTAATACATAAATATGTATGTTACCATTATTGGATATCCTTTTTTAAAGATTAGATGGAATTTCATAATTCTTATACAAAAGAACATAAATTCTTTTAGAAATATTATAATTAATTATAATATCAGTTAAAATTAGACCAATCATATGTAAATAAAGTTACGCGATTAGAGCGTGTGTAATTTAATTCGAATCGAGCTAATCAGATACTAAATTCATAACACAAATAACTCATGAATATCATATTATAACTTAATTAAATTTTTTCCAAAAGTGGCTTACGCCGATAAAAATTTGCACTAACGAGATAAATATCTGTTTTAAGCAGTAACGCTGAAAGGATTGCTATAATAAGTCATATGAGTTTTTTTTATTAAATTTCGCGATTAATATAAATGGTAAACGGTACTTGTCAAGAGTAGCCGCTGACGGGGAAGAAAGAAGGAAGAGGCAAGACTTAAGCTTGAGCAAGTCGAGTTGCATGCGCCAGCTGCACGTCGTGGGATAATGCGGGCTCCCGCTGGATAGGAACAAGGAACCGCTCGCGTATAGTCGTTTACCACCCACGTGTACCTCGGCACTCCACCTCCCCCGCTCTCTCTCTCTCTCTCTCTCTCTCTTTCCCTCTCTCCTTCTAACGAGAGAATTCACATCTAGCGAGTGCACGCTAATTATCATTAGAGCCATCAACGTTGAGTCCACTTCGTAATTCGCGCGTTCCCTTGCCTCACTTCTTTTGTTCTTTTCTTTCTTTTATATCCGTATTTTTACCCCTACGCTTCAAGCTGACCTTCGCAAACTATTCTCGAACGAATCTAACAGTAACAAATAAATTTCTTAATTTGAATTTTTTTCTTAGTTTTTAATTGTACGGCTAATGCGTTTAAGGTACAGAGGAAAGGGGAGAGAGAAAGAGGTTCTTAATTTCTTGTTTGAGAAGCCAATATTTTATTATAATAGTACTTAGTATAATGTGCCAGGAAGATTATTAATATAGTTATCAGCTGTATAAGATCCTTAAATGATTTGATTAGTTGTATAATATTTTATGTCACTCTTTCATTTTTTTATTCGTTTATTAACTTAAAGGATCAGTTAAATCGATTTATTACATAGCGCTTATTTATCATCATTATTGATACAAGAGATTCGTTAAAAATATAGAAGGACACTTATATTTATCTTAAAGCTGCTTTTCAGCTTTTAGTTTTCAATAGCATTCGATTTACAGAAATAAAGAAAGAAATCTTACTTTTTAACGCTTGATTATTTATGTTGGAGGGGATGAAGGAAAGCTTAATATATGCATTTCGTAAAAAAAATAACATGAAAAGAAAGTAAACAACCCTAATGTCGACCATTTCCTTTTTCACGTTGTGCGCATTTTTACTTGCTTTCTTTAAATCAGATCTCGGAAAAGGAAAAATTCCTTGTCTCGCCTTCTATTCCTTCTGTCCTTTCACATGCTGACTGATCACAAGAGGGTAGTGGCTGCCATGAGTCAAGCCTTTTTTTCCCTTGAAATGAAAAGGTTGGCACACACGTATCTACCCTTCCATTTTCTCTATTTGGGGACGTCGAGTCTTGGTTATAGTCCTTGTAAGAGCCTCGTTTCTTCCCAACGTTTCTCTCTCTTTTTCTTCGTTTTCCGTTACTACTCGTTCCTTTTGGATTCTCCGCTCATTCGTTTTTGCGGTGTCCTTGCCCGCGGGTTCGGCTCCTATTTCTGACTTTCTTGGGCTTTTTTTAACTGCAAGACCCTCTGATTTGAGATTGCTTGACTTTCCTAACAGACACCGAATGTTACGATTCTCAATGCCCTGTTATATTTTGACTGGCAGAATATTTCCATAATCGAATTAGTTTGTCAATTTTAATATTTAAGTAGAATTTTCCAAAAAGCTCGCTTATGTTAAGTTTTCTAAGCAAGTTTATTATGAAATAAATGAAGAAAAAAATATTTTAGAGGTTATTACATTCAAAAAAATGAAATTTTTAAAAAATTTGAATTAATAGTAAAAAACTATAGTAATCATAAATTTGTGTTATTATATTATTGCAATTTTATATTAATCTTAATATTATTGTTATAGAATGTTATGCATTTTCGACCATGTAATCTTTTAATATTAATATTATTTATTTTATAATAGCTGTTTGTACTTCATATGTATAATTGATATTCAATTCGAGGAATATATTAGAGCATTAATCAAAATCGTTTAAGTATTTTAAAAGAAAATATTGTATTTAATTATTATTATTTAAACTAAAAAATTAAAACCATTACATATTTAAAAATAGAATTGAGTAAAAACTTCAAATTTTTAAAAATTCAATTAAAATTATTAATTTATATTTTTCTTAGTGAGTAGTCTACAGTTTACATTGTTGCTTTTAAAGAATTATATGAAATAAGAAATTGCAATAAACAATGCTACTAGTAGAATTTGTTAAATTCCTACTTAAATTATTACTTTTTGAATGCTTATATTTATATTTAAAACAAAAAAAAAAATTTCTTTTTAAATACAAAGTAAGTATGTTTACATTTAGAAATTTTGTTGTTCTAAATAATCATAAAGTAATTTTTGATTACATATATAACAGAAGGTAGTAAATATTTATCATCTGTTACTATCACAAAGTCATCTACTACTACAAGTTTATGCTCAATAACTTCTTGTTATATAAACATTTTTTTATCTTCCAAACAGTTTTTTGAAGTATAAAAATATCATAGAGATATCATGTAATAAAGAAACTGTTGAAGGAATTCTTTATGGTTTTCTTTACTACATTGAGTACGTGTACTCAAAGTGCCTTAAAGCCATTTGAAGAGTTTTTAAAAATAAACTTGAAATATTAAGATTCGTAAACACATTTATTTTTTAATAGAGTTTGTAACAACTATCCTTATAAATTATTGCTGTATTACTTAGTTGTAAGTAATTAATTAAGCAATTAAGTACATTTTGTTGTTCCTTATTGTAAACCAATATTATAAACAATATACTAATTACATTAGTTAATTAATGACATTAATAAATTAATGACATTAGGTTTTTATATAATGTATATACTACATGTTTTACAACATTACATTCGTAAAAAGTATGCAGTGGGATGCACGGGAACATTTTTCATAATTCATTCATTTTTAATAATGGCGTGAATGATAATTTTAATCCCCATTCTAAAATTCAAAAGCTTTTTTTTATTAATGCCTAATTTTTTACAAATGCATCATTTAAAGTAAATGCTTCATTAATATAATAATCCTAACATCTAAAATTTAGATAATAGTTAGTTATGAAAGCTGTAAAGTACAATACTGATGTGAAAGCGCTGAAGCAGAATTCATAAAGTAAGATTTTCTTTTCTCCCTTACACATACAGTTCCTTCGTTGGATTAGTGTCTATTTGGCCCATTACTCAATTTTCTCCCCTATTACAGTCCTCTGCTCCAAATGTGCGTTAAGCTGCTTATAGGGCAGACCTTTGCCAAATTAATAAATTACTTTTCGTGTCAATTTAACGTAGAATAACGTCAAAAAATTATAATGAAAAAAATCGAAATCTTAGCCAGATGAACTTATTTTTAAAAAATTATTGCTACTTTGGTATGCTTCTATGAAACTTGATTCTAGGTTGAGTAGTCAATTGTGATCTTTTTTAATTACAATAAAAATGCAAAAATTGCCTGATGCTATGCAATAATTGAACAGTTGGATTATCTCAAAACGTACAAAAAATTACAAGGAACATATTCATACATTAATTTACCATAGGAAAATGAACTTTTTAATATTATTTCAGTAAAATTAGAATTGAAGGTGAATATAAATTATTCACGTTTCATTAATAAAGCAAATTTTGATTCAGGAACAACGTCTTTATAATGTTTTAATTAATGTGGAAAAAATGTCTTCAGATTAGAGTGAAGAACATATTCAAGTATGGTGAGCAAGAAGTTTTTGATAGCTTCTTAATTCACATAATTTATTAAAAGGGTAGGTTCAAAAAAAGGGCAAGTACTTGAAAATGATTACACTATTTATTTTTATTTTATAACAAGCTTCAAAATAATTTCATATTGATTTCAAATTGTTCATGCTTAGCTTACTTTCTTAGCTCAAGTTGATATTTTCCTTATTTATCATATTAATTAAGTTTTATCAAGCATCTACACAACAGAGTTTATTTTAAATAATGTCACTTCTAATCATTTTGTGCTTTACAAACTACATTTAATGTAGATATATATATATATATATATATATATATATATATATATATATATTATACATGGGGGTGTACTCAAAGACACCCAGTCGTCGTTATTACGAATCGCCCTTATTTCCCCTTATCACCGCTTCGCACAATTCGAAATCATCCCCCCGCAGTCTATTTCTCCCACCAATGCGTCCGATATATATATATGATAGGAGAGTGGCGAGCCATCAGAATTGCATGTTTCGGGTAATTGGCAATTTGTATAACGTGATCAGGTTACCGTATCATAACCGCCGGCAGAGAAATGTCTCGGGCGCGTGCGAGTTCAAGCTTTCAAGAGCAAGAGACGCCGTCCGTACCTACGCCTTGCGCGCGCTGCGATATTCGATCTACGGCATTTCAGTGACTTATGATAAGGCCCAGCGTCGGCAGGCATCAACCGGCCTCCGATGCTCGTACCGGTGTGCGCTCGCCCGCGCTGATGTGTGCCCCTGCCCGTGTGCGCGCGTGTGTGTGCGCGCCCTGCTCCTCGTTCCTCCCCCCTCTCTCAGTTCCCGAGAGTCGACCCGCGCCATGACAGGTGGAAGGACGGTCGATGTTGTGGATGGCGGCCGTGATGTCGACGAAGATAATGATTACGACGTTAATGATGGTTATCAGAATGTTTGGCGTGCGCATGTGCTTGAGAATTCATTCGGTCTGCGCATTCGTGCAATCAAGCGTAACGTTCGTGTATACTTAAATGAAAATGACCGTTCTTCAGATTAATGATTTACTCCAAAGTTTTAAGCCCCTTACATTGAGCTGTTATCGATTTTATGACCTATGAGATTTAAGAACATTAATAGGCTACCGTTGAAAATTTATTTTCCTGAACTGCGTCTAACCTGGTTTGCACAACATTTGTTAAAAATTTTATTCCGTGTTAAGAGTGTTTTTCTTTATAGTTACTAGCTATGCTGCTAGTTAAGTTAGAAGTTCGCACTACATAAAAACTATTTACAACTTTCAAATAATGGATTTTCTAAACTTTGATTTAAAATTTAAAGATTATACCTTGGCGATTCCGTCGGAAAATATTGACTTTTTGTCTAATATTATAGTGGAAAATTGATTTAAATGTGCACCCTTTAAGGCTTCTTATAACAAAATTTATGAAGAATTGCAATTATAGTATATGAATTTATTGATCTATATTTGTTTTTGATCTTATACGAAATAAAACTCACTTAACTTCAATATTTCACCAAAAATACGTAATCAGTTATTCAGATGGAATCAAATTCTTAGATTAACAAAGAAATTGCTTAGTTGATATCATCGCTTGTACATAAAAAAAATTACATCAAAGTTGACGGTTATTTATGCATGAAGTTTTATTTTGATCATAGATCAAAGAAGTAACATCTATACGGCAAAATTAAATAACAGTAATTTAATATTTCATCTGTCATATAAAGTTTGTAACCATAAATTCATCAATTCCGATCAGTAATCAGTAATGCAACTTTTACTAGTAAAACTATGAAAAATAAATAACTTCTGTAGCATGCACAAGCTTCGGAAGCAATTTACAATAATGCAAAAGATGAATTACGTTAAGTGTCTTGCTCTTAATTCATGCACGGTGTATTCGCAAAATGACTGATGGCGATACAAGAATAATCAGGACTCAACTCTTTATTTTCTTGGCCCAACAGATACTGACTTAAGGAGTAGTCGAGCACAATTGACACAAAAGAAATCGATACAGGCTCATGTAGATGATGAAAAATTTGCCATTTCGTTTTGTATCGATGTAGATATCGTTCATTCGTTGGCCTATGAATCAATAATATTTCATGATCTACGAAGTCGAGTAAAAATTGAAGAAGTTGAGAGGGAAGTAACTTTCCCTGACATTGCATATAATAACGATTTTGAATTTATTGATACGATGAATGTATTGTCAAATTACTATTAAGCTATCTGCAATAATATATTTTTCTAATCAGTTTTGATTTATTTAATTAATATATTAATTTTTTATTTATTTTAGATTTCATATATTAATGATAAATAATGTTTAGCAATATATAATATATTTTAAATCAAATAATTTTTTTTAAAACTTTTAATTTAAGAAGTTTAATTATAGTTATTTAGAGAAGATTAATAACATTTCAGAATATGTTATGATGCAATACTTTTAAATTAAGTAACTCAGTTACTTGCCACGTAAATTAAATTGAGATCGGATTATGGTTTTATATGTTGCTGGTAGTTGAAATTTATGTAATATAGGTTTTATTGTTTTACATAAAATATTTTTTAAATAAATTTCAGTGTGAAAACGATAGTTTCATTTTATTTAATTAAATTTAATTCGACTCTTTCATTAAATATTTTAAATATCAATAATATGTATAAAGTAGAAATTTAGAAAAAAATTATAAAATTTAGAAAACGTCACTTTTTATACTTTCAATCTTATAAATTTATTGTCCATCAATTAACATATTTTGTTTGGGTTTCGTAGGTCAAAAATATAATTTCATTAGGCTAATTTTTTAAATTTTCTTAATATTTACTCAATGATTTAATAAATACTTTATTATCCTATTTCATAGCTGAAAAAGTAATGAAAAATAAAAATTTTTAAAATTTAACAATTGATTACATTTATTTATTTTTCATG
The DNA here is from genome assembly GCA_018907135.1 of Kradibia gibbosae. Classification (NCBI taxonomy): domain Eukaryota; kingdom Metazoa; phylum Arthropoda; class Insecta; order Hymenoptera; family Agaonidae; genus Kradibia; species Kradibia gibbosae. Next base: position 7,094,943 of record JACCHX010000004.1, read on the forward strand.
TATGATTGTTTGAAAATAAGTTTTTAACGAATATTTTTTGTTCACAAGCCTTACAATTAACGCGTAACTTTTCGTAAATAAACTGTACAAGCCTACAATGAAACAGTACAAATCGTGTGTGTATTTATTTTTAGTCATCAACAGAGTATTTAGATCACTTTTAACATCTCTTTTTGACGATAGCTTGCAAATGTAGCTGTTTATTATGTTCAAGAAAATGTTGGCATAATATTTTATGTCCCAAAATGAATGAATGTAAATATTGTCTGCAGCAAGTAATTGTAATGGAATATTTGTTGAATGAGTTTTCTTATCATTACTTCGTATGGTTCAAATTTAATGATAATTTCAATTATATAAGAAATTGCTTTAACGAAATCCTGAAATTTCATTTATTGAATTCAAAGCCCCTTTAATCATATACCATGCAATTGTTAACTTATACGAGTATTATAGCGTTTCTGTTGCTTGCACTCGTTTTTATATAAAGTTTTTATTAAACGTAATAAGTTGGTTATACTACCATTATTGACAGAAAAACCCCGATGCCTTATAAAGGCTGGATTAGTCTCATAAAACGGCTAATGGACGGAATAAAAACCTTAAATCCCGGTTTTTCAAGCTGTGCCCACGGCTTGTGCTCTGTACGATGCATTTACTCTACGATTGCGGTTAAGGCTGCGGGTACTCGCATAAAGCCCAGTAACTCTTGCGCTCTCTTGTGTTTTAAAGTCGCTAATTAGCAGGTTCTGCAAAGGTCATTTATATTAACTTTTTTCCTCTTGGTTTTTAATTTTCATTTGCGTTCGTAGATTTTCTTCACCCTTCTTTCTTCAGTCTCTTGTATACGCACATCAGAAACATATGTACGCACGCTCTCTCTCTCTCTCTCTCTCTCTCTCTCTCTCTCTCTTTCTCTCTCTACTTCATTCTCGACTGTTAATCAGCGTTAAACAAACAGTCTGGCCATAGTGTCTCACGTTCCTGCATATAGGGGTGTTTGCTCTGACTCTTTGCATGCTGTGCTTATAAGAGAAGCGGCTCTGTTTCTTTCTGTCTTTTAACGGAAATTGCTTACCCAGTGATGAGAGAGAGAGAGAGAGAGAGAGAGAGAGAGAGAGAGAGAGTGAGAGAGCGGGAGCGCGGATAAAAAATATTACTTTTCGCGTACAAGTGAAGTTAAAGGTTGCTCTGTTTGCGATACTGAAGCCAAGAACTGCAAGCTCACGAATAAACAACATCGTAATCCGCGAATTTATTGGCATATTTACTTGCGCTTACATGTATGTATTTCAAGTTTGAAGATTGCATTGATGGGAAGGAGAAAAGAAGTCTTCGTAAATTTTCGCACGTCAATATCATATTTGTCTGTAAGTAAGATATGTATCTAAAGTCCTTTATTTTTAATAGTTATTGAAGCATGTTTTGAATATGAAGAATCCTTTCATGACATATTATATTGTAATTTATTTATAGCGTAATTAAATACGTTATAGGAGATATATTTTATTTTTCTTTTCATACATATTTATAAGAAAACTTTAAATGTGACAATTGATTTGTATTGATTAATTCTAGTAGATACAAGAATTTAAAAAAATATTACATATGTATTTTTAATTGTGTTGAGTCAGAATAATATATATATATATATTATATGCAACAGGTTTTATTTCATTAGAAGATAAAACTTTCACATTAGGGATCAAACTAGTTGTAATTTATGTAAATAATATTAATGATGCCATGTATTCGATAGAAATGTATGCTTGCTTTTTCTATTTGTGTTTTTGATTGTATTTTATAAATTGGACGAACAAAAATATAATTTCAAGAGATGAGTATATAAAAAATTAGTAGAGAATAAATGAAAAAATTTTTCTAAGTTTTTTTATGTTTAAAAAATTTTTTTATTTAAATATTTACATAATAAAGAAATTATAAGAATAAATGTAAAATTACACACAATTAAATTAAAAAAGAATTAAAGCGAGAATTTGCTGGTTAAAAGTATTAAAAAAGCAATTTAATTATGAAGTATAATTATAATGGCTCATAAAGGTATAAATTTATTTTACAAATTCGGAGAGATTAGCTTTAAATGACAACTGATGGTTTTTCACATTTTACATTTGTCTAATTAAATTCATTTTTCTAGACGAATAGATTACTGAAAGTGATTTCGATAAGCAATCGTGTGTCGCAGGGTACTACTAGCCTCTCAATAAATCGAATCGAACAGTGCACTGAAAGTGATCAGCCGATGCCCCGTGGAGCAAGTAAAACGGCGCGATATCGTTTATTCACCGGGAAGATAAATAATATTCAATCGCATCATGCGGCGCGCGATAATCACATGTTACATGGGTCGGGATAATTCATTATTTGGTGTTCGGAGAGAAAAAGTAATGACGTAGTTCGTGGCGAGTCAAAGTCTATTAGACAATCAGTCGAAGCTTTTCTAGGACCGCTCCTGAGTTATAATCGCGTTTTTTTACCTAAACATCTTCGATATATCGTTGAAAATTATGGCCACTGTATTGAACTATACTTTTTTTTTATGAACAATCGAGCGCGCGAGATATTTAATTTTTGATGCTTTGCTACCGTCATAATAAAGCATTACGATACGAGTATCTCGTTAATTATCTCTTCACCTTAATATCCGATAAAGGCCTTTTTAATTTTCCTTCGATTTACGGTTGCTGCTTAAGCGATCCATTTACACGCGTTCATTCGTTCGGAAGAGGCGCTTGTAATTTGCCTCTTTAAGTTCATTTTCTTTACCGTTAATTGAATTTATAGTTTAGATTTTCATTGAATCTGACGTTTTTGATTTGATGCCTTACAATTGTTTTTTTGCCTATTCCGTAACGAATGTAAATTATATTTCACTAAGAACCTTCTATAGATTAAAAAATATATTTTTCGTAATATTTTGGATTTTTCATCCTTTAGACTATTGTTTGCAATATTTCATTCATATTTTATTTATTGCAATATTGCAACCACGATTAGAATGTCTGTTAAGAGATGTGTAGTTAATATGATAACGAATTTTATGAAATCTTCATTTTCGCACTTCGAGGTGCAAATTGAAGTTGAAGATGGTTGTTTTTAGTAAAGAAACAATGTTATTTCATTTTTTTCTTTAGAACAGTGTTTAATAACTTTTATTTGTTTGAATTTTTTATTGATTATTATTCGATAATAATAATAGTTATATAATTATAAAATCATAATAATGCTGAATCATGAATAGTGTAGTATTTATGAGTGAATTGATAAAAATAATGAATTTAAATGTATGTAATATGATAATATATATATATATATATATATATGAATTTCAAATAATATGATAAATGTGGCACTCGTATATATTTTAAATATTTTCTTAGATATATAATTCATGTAATCAAAGTATGTTTATTAACTGTATGTTTTAATCTGTTAAAAATATCATAGGTGTATTATTGTTCTAATTGTATATAGCATAAGGAGAAAATGGCAGCCCTGGGGATGGTAAAACTTTTCTTAACACGCTAACGAATTATACGTTTCCAATCGAAAATCCCTACTTTTCTGTACGAGTACATTCTACTAGTAAAATTGTATTTGTATTTTTGCCGTGAAGTATCGAGGGAAAAATCATAAAAGCCGTACGTACGTTATTGCGCACATGCCTCCGGATGCTTTTTCTTTTCGTTTCCCCCTTTCCAGTTCCCCGTATCTTTATCTGTATCTGTACATCTGCGGGTTTATAGGAGCGACGAGGGGAAGAGGAAGGAGCTCAGGCGCCAAGAAGAGCCTGCAATTTGAATAAGCTCGCAATTTCGCGGGCTCCGACTTGTCGCCGGCACACACGATATGCGTACCTGTGTAGTGCCATTGAGCCCTGGGTTCGCGTATCCGTCGAGGCCTGGAGGGAAAGCCGAGCCCCGCAAATCATTGAGTTGTTGTTGGAATTCACTGCCGGGACTTTACGTGTAGTTACGTCCGCCTCGGCTTCGATTAGAAAGGGGCCGAGTACAAGATTACTGGGGTAGTCGCTCGATCGACGTCAATCTTCCTCGTTCAGCCTCATTCCAAGCCTCCTCGGATCTTACGAGAGTTGATGTCACGAGAGACGACCCATTGGCCTGGAAGAGAGTAAAATGCCTGGGTGGGGTTTCTTTTAGTGCCCTCGTGCTGTCGGTGAGAGCCGGATCGGGGTGAACTCGAGGTGGCTCGCTTTAGGCGAATAAGGGGGTCCACATAAATGAGCCCGAGGTGAGGCCAAAGTGTATTTGCTCGCTTCTCTACGCACCGATCGTTACCCTATCGTTGTAATTTCTTTTCGCTTCTGCAAATATCGTCGAGAATATTGCTGATATTGGCGATAAGACTTGTGCGATCATGAGGGACTTCTAATGTATGCACTGCAATCGGTTCAACCCTTTTGACTTTGAATCCTCTGAATATCGATGTTAAATATAATTAAATAATTTATGCTGCAATTATCCTTTACTGAATTCTGAAAGCAGCTGCTCAGACGGTAATTATGCTGCACTCGACAAGGCTACGTTAGCTCTCATCTTTAAGTCGCACGGAATCATCCCTTGTGAACAGTTGGATTCTTAAGAATACATTTACGCTGGAGTAATGACGCGGCGTTAATTTTCACACGGCCACGAATATTGAGAAAATAATGAGCTCCTGGAATTCATTCAATATACTGAACATCTCGATTAGTCCTTATATATGACTTAGGGTGCATAATACTTCGCAAAGCGACCCTAGACACCCGAACAATACTTTATTGTTACGCAATCAACAATGCGTGGGGGTGTGCATCTGCCGCCTATACCCATCGGAACAAGTGTATTGTTTAGGAACCTGATATCGAATGCAGCATTAAGCGTGAAGTACTCGACATTTAGATTTGGGCGGAATAAGCGAAAATGAACTCGCTCCAATACTCACCAGGAAGGCAGGGGTGACTGACCCGAGGATTGTACTCCACGTGCTGTTTTCGCCTAATTCCCTGTTCTGTACGCGCAAGTCTGGATCAAACTGAAGCAAAACCTCTTTACGCTCGGAGAGAAATAATTAAGATTGTCGTGCTGTCTCACGGGAGCTGCAGACATTTTAAACTCAATACGAGTATCTCAGCTCATATATCCGCTCCTGCATTAAAAGTCGACCTACGCGGTAGCACCAACATTAAGATTTGATTTTTTATGCATGCCCCGTAATGCAATGGATGAGCTCAATGATTAGGAAAGTCTTAGGTGTAAAAAAATGTAATTAATTTAGGGATGATGAGGGAGTATGTATCTTGAGCATTACTCCCTTTACAAGCATGTATAAATTTAGAGAAAGGACTCCTCAGGCATAATTGCGACCAACAGGTATAATTGTGTGCCCTTCGTAGCTAAGCTTTATCTGTTGCTTTAAACGGTGAAGGTATCGTAAGTAGATATAAAATTATATGAGTTTTCTATAAAGATGCTAAATAATTGATGTCAATTTTCGATTCTTTGACTTCCCTCATGCTGACACAATCGCGGTTTTCCTTTTTTTCGAAACTCGACTGTTGGTCGCTCTTCCCTTTGTCAGATATCTTTATTATCGGACTTCTGGCGCGCACGTTTCCTTCTTTTTTCTTAGCCCTAGGCCCTTTATTCCACGTAAGGCTCTTCGCTGCCATCAGTATGAAAAGCCAGCAGTTTTTGAGTGCTATCGTTACGTGAATCGTTTTCTGATCTTGCATTCCTGAGCGCGTGCGCCAACTATTCTCGCGTGCGGCAATCACGACGTCATGCATTTCAAATAAAATGTAGAAGGAAGAGAGAAAAAGAGAGAAAGAGAGAGGGGTAGAGTGACTTATAGAGTTGGAGAACGACAAAGAAAGAAGGAAAGAGAGAGAGAGAGAGAGAGAGAGAGAGAGTGAGTGAGATAGAAAAAGAGAGAGAGAGAGAGAGAGAGAGAGAGAGAAAGAAAGAGAATTTGTTAGATAGAAGTAGTAGATTGGTACGTATAAAAAGTATTTTTAGATAAATTTTGCACGCTAATATAATCCTTTATTACTTTTATTAAACTTAACAATTTATTTTATATGATTTTTTTAGTATAAAAAATTATAATCTCATTATCTTCGTTTTGTATTTTTTCTAAATTGTTATTTCAATGCTATTACATCTTTTAAATATGGCAATGTATATCTTGAACATGCATTCCTTGTTTCTATTTCAAATGATAATTGTAAACAGTTTTCTTATATTTAGTATTATTACTTAAAATTATCATGTTATTACGAGATGTGAATTGATTTGTAATCAAAATAGTTTTTAAAGCGTTTTATATGTTCTTAAGTTGAATTGCCTTTTGAGAATCGTAAAATTATACTTTAAATACTCAGAATGCATGGTAATATATTACAAAAAATATATACTGTTTAGCTGATTAAAAAATATTAAATGCTTCATTATATACAAATTGAAATAAATAATAATGACAACGTCTAGTCTTGAAGCGTGTTAATCTTTATAAAATGTACAGTAAAACACATTAGTCGATTATTATATAGTAATTGGTATACTATACCGGCTATTGATAGTATAATAATGATAATAAGAAACAATAGGAATCTATGTTAAAAAAATTATAAAGATTATAAAGATAAAAATGCGAATTTCGGGGGTAGAAATTTAAATATCATTTTGTATTTTTTGATTTTTCTCAATAAAATTTAAATTATCAAAATATTTAAACATTTTTATGAAAAACGTGTCAAATTATTATAATATTGAAAATTAGGTATTTTCCTTTTTCAAAATAAAAAATTTAATTTAATTTTAATTACCTTTAGAAAATATTAATAAAATATTATCCACATAAAAATCACATAATTTTTTAATATAAATTTCCATATCAATATAAATAAGGTACATTTTAATTAAAAATCTATGAGTGTTAATTAATCGAATTGCTTTTAATATTATTGATAATAATTTTACACTGTAAATTTGCATTTGTAAGTAGAATGTTTGTTAACTTATATAATTAAATTATTACGATAACAATAAGAAAAACAATTAATATATTATATAATAATATACTATAGAATCATTTTTATTTTACAATTTTATAATGTTTATTGATTATAAAAAAATCCAACTATATCTAAAATTCATTCCTATCCAAATATATCATACACGCTTATGTATTACAAATGAAAACTATAAAAATTTCTTACATAATTAATAATATTAATTAGTGAGTTAAATTTTATCTATTTATATTCAATTTGTACATAAGTAATGATGCAATGATGCAATTTCTAAAATTGCTTAAAATTTAAAATATTTCACGATTTATGAATGAAACATTTGTAGTAAGAAAATTAATGATGTTCCTTTTTTAAGTATTATTTACGTTTTTATATAAAAAAACAATAGTATAGTCAGACGAACATTGTAATTTTTTTCAAATAAAAAGTTCATATTTTTAATTTGTTAATAAATAAAATAAAACAAAATCTTTAAAAGCTTATATTTATAGAGAAAACTATTTAAAGATTTAAACGATTTAAATACATATAGCATGTTAATTGTTATTTCTTAGAAAATTAGTTAATATATATTTAAAATTGATATTTTTTAATTTAGTATCTTTTTAAAGGATTTCAGAAATTTTCATTAATTTGACAATATTAATTAAGTCTTAAAAATATATGTTGTCTGACATGATAAACAGGGCTCATTAAACGAAATTAATAATTTTTTTAATACAATCATCATTTAAATAATTATTTATAAGTGTCACAATGAAAAATGATTTTATTTCGAGTTTAAAAAGTGTGTGTCATACTGATAAATGATCGTCTTTAATTTTCTGATTATTGTAAATATCAATTTTAAATATGAATTTTTTTAAATAAAAAAATTTGTGGATTATTTTTATATTTCCATTGCATTTAAGAAATATGCAAATATTTTAATTAATTTATCATATTAGTTTTTACACTTAAAAAAATTCAGAATATTATTTCTCAGTAAGTTATAATAATTCTGAGAACAAACGAATATAGTTTATACTTATATACTTATTACACACATACTCTATGTCTTTTGGTTTCAAAAGAACTTCCGTTTTCTTACAATATTAATTTAATAATATATCTGAATTTCTAATACTACAATCATTTTTGTCATTTTTCTTTACACTTTTCCTATTAATTCTATTATTTTCTGTTTTTCTCAAAATTTCTAAAGCTCGTTTCTGTTTTCATGATATTGTTCTTACCTTTTTTACTTCTGTTCATTTCTCCATGCGACTTCACAATAATGGCATAATAATCATATTAATGCTCTATACTTCCTCCTTTTCCACTTCACAGGTCCTGCATTATTTCATATCTTCATCATTACACTATTTACTGGCGGTCGTTTCGTTCCCATACCTTCATCTTGTTATTATGCTTTTTTTCTTGACTTTTATGACGTTTTTCAGATATTTTGGCTTAATACGCTTATTATTAAGAGAGCATTATTGGATTTTTAAATAATTATTCATTCCATGAGTACATATATTCGAAAAGCAGTGATAAATTTCTCATAATTATGATTGATGAAGGCTTTGGATTTACGTTACACAAGCGCCCCGCAAACAAAAGTACTAATAAAAAGAAAAAAAGGAGAAAAACAGAAAGTGCAATCATCAATCTCTTTCATTACCCAACTTGGAAGTCCATGGAAACAAATGGATGTCAATAATCGAAAACGTGTAACAATGAGCAGTGCTTAACATGAGCTTGTTTCTGTGAAAGTTTGACGCATTATGCCGCGAACTTAAGTGTCCGAATAGTTGCTCATTAGTGATTCACGAAAGCTTCGTCGAGGGACGTTCGCGATTCCCATAAGCTGAAGAAGACCTTGCCAATGGTGAGGGCGAGATCCGTCCGAATCTTCCGACGCATTCCACTGACCGAGGGAGTATTGAAGGAAGGCTGGGTGGGCGGTGGCGGTGGAGGGTGAGGTAGGTAGTGGCTGAGGCGGGGGGGGGGAGGCGTAGGCCGGACAAGCGACATCGGTCAGTGACCGCAGAGACCAAGCGGCTAAAATGCACCTCGGGCGCGATCGGCTCCGTGGAAAAATGCCCTCGGGCGGTCGTCCTTGCCCTCGCCAAGGCGGCCAGCGTCAAGGTCATCGCGCCTCGGGCGCAATGCACCCACCAACGATGCAGCCGCTGCCACCGCCACTGTAGCAGTGGCCGCTGATGTGCCGCGCCCCACTGCTCAGGACTCGGACTCACGCCCAGCTGAAATGCGGATGGGAGTAGACGCGTCGCGTCGCACCCTGACAGATACTACTTGGCGTTGTTTTCCGTCCAGGCGGAACTCTTCATCTTTTGCGGCGCTACCTCTACCCGTTCGAATTCTCGCGCTTCATTATCATGAATCCAGCACGTTTTGTCACTGACTGCTATCGCGATTTTACGGTCTCCGGGTGCTCTTTGGTCCTATTGTCCTTGGCTCGCGAGTGTAAAGACGCTCACCGTTAGCGGTCATTAATGCCTACAGCGACTTTCGTGGAGAGCGCGGTGAAGACGTGCCCACTGATGTAAATGAACCTTGTGTCTCATGTTTCGACAATCACTCGATGAAATTTTCGTGAAAATCTGCGACTACGTGGCTTGCGATGTTGATTGGTGTGATTGATTAATCTACAAAAAATTTGCTCGACTAGTGGTACACAATCTCATGCGCAATTATACAAAATTTCAATTCATTTCCTGTTCCGTTATTCAAAAGAGTTTATAAAAATTGATATAATCATGAAAATTAGTATCACTGTAAAATAGTTTAGTTTGATTTTGAAAGCGGAAACTCTTGATATTTATAATTATCATTGTAATAGTACTTTGTAATGCTTTTAAAGCATTAAAGAAACTAACTTGCTCGAAAAATACTATGTTTGATTGCAAAAGGAGTTTTTACTTCTGATATTTGCGAGCAAGGCCATGTAACCTATGTTGCGTGCAAGAATAATGAACCCAAACAATTTCACATACAATATAATTCTGCTTTATGTGCTGTCTTCCACGAATATACACTTAATACTTATATCGCTCATGAATTAAATTTGTTTTAAACTTATAAAAAACGGAATTGATAACATTTCAATAATTGTATGTCCTTTTATTAAATACGAATATTTTATCCTACAATAATGTTTTTAATAAATGGATATTTAACTGCTTACGATAATATTTAAGCTAAATTTATTTTAAAAGTTATAAACACAGTTAGAGTGCAATTATCATCAGGAATTCAGCATCTGAGTGTTATCTATTTATAGAATTATTTATTTTTATAGTAACATTTACTTAAAGTATGGCTGTAATTGTTAGTATTATTTGCCAGTAATTTTCAAAAGAATCACTTCAAGAATTATTTTAAAATAATAAAGCAATTGGAAATTATGTGAATTTCTATTTTCTTTTATAATTTTAGATTTTTTTATGATTATAATTAAATCATCTGATTTAATCAAAACGTTATATTTATAATAAAGCTTTGAATAAATAAATAAATATATATATATATATATATATATATCATGTAATTGATACTTGTATAACATAATATTATTATTTAAGTATGTATTGCAGAGTTGTTTTTAAAATAACTTTTGCTAGGCAAAATTTATTTTTATAATTTAAAAATAATTTTATTAATAAGCATTAATAAAATCAATTGAAAGTTCTATTTATAAATATAACATGATCGATGATCAATTTTATTACGAAGCTGAAATCCGGCGTTGTGTTTTGAATTAAAAAAATATGAATTTCTGATAAAATTAGCCGAAGAATATCCAGTGAAGCAAGCATCAAAGTTCGATTCAGTTTACACGTTAATGTACGTATCGTACATACTTGCGTATTCCCTATCATTAAAAGGTATTTTTACCTGGTTTTGAATATCAGTATTGCTAATGCATTATCTCTTTTCCGGTATTCTGAGCAGCCCTCGGTTTTCCTCCTTGCGTGCAACGGCCACGTAATGCAACTACTTGCTATAAATATCCAGTGTGGTGTTATTTTTAACTCGTGCGGCTGGGCTCCAAGCATTTGCTTTCCTGTATATTGACGATGTCATCGTTATGAGGAAAAACGAGTTCTCTTTGTGACTTTTTACTTCTTTATCTCTCTTACTCTGTTTCCTCTCCCTTCTTACCTCATTTATACGCTCATTTTACGAAAATCGTCTGCTCTGTTCGGTATGGTTACGTTTGCGCAACTGAATCATAATAATTATAATCGTATTTGTAGACAAGAGTTTCGTATAAGATTATTTAATCTATCAAAATAAGGTCTTACTGTTTGAATTATATGGAATGAAATTTGAAATAGAGCCTTATTTATTTGTCCCAACGAGTCCACTGTAACTAGAGCCAATAGATAAGAGATTCTTATTTGATAAAAGGGAATTCTGAATTTTAGTAAGCAGTATAAGGTAACGGTGTATGCACGATGCTTTTGGCTTGTATTTGGATTGTATTTTTGTAAAGAAACCGAAACAAATCAAATGTTCTGAAATAAAGAGCCAGTCGCTTTAAAGTATAAGTTAAAAACAATTTCATTTTATTTTTATGAAAATTTTAATCATTACTTCGTACTTTTTATTAAATGTATCCTTTTAAATTACAGACGCGTATTAATAATTCTGTTTATAAAACAATCTGTAATATAACACAAAATGCGAATATGTCATTCAGAATAATCATTGATTTACAATAAATTCCATTGTGCGTACAATATATATTTTAATTAATGAAAAAGTTAGGAAATTAAAATATTCAGTAGAAATTTATGGTCAGTATGAATCGTGTTATTTATCATTTTGGAGTTAAATGCTTGAAGCTGTGAAATCGATCTTTTCATTTTCAAATTTTTTACCAAAATTTATTTTTATTTTGAATCACCTTTTTTTAAGAGGCTTAATATACTAATACATTATAGCTCTCTGAATATTTTGAATATTCAATGTATTGTGTATGTTTTTAATATTTGTAAAGTAGAATATTCCGAAGCAGTTAAAAAAACCACTCATTAAATTGTTCTAAATTTTTACTTTAGTAATAAATACTTATTTATTACTTGTACAAAAACAATACCGTATTATGCAAGTTATTACACTGTATATATTAGGCACTCTTTTATTTTAAAATAAAAAGAAAAAAAACCTTATATTACTAAGCGACTTTATCAATCTTTATTAATATATAATATGATTTTAATTTGTCAAATTTACAAACCAGTGACAAATTTAATGTAGGAAACGACTCGGCTAAACTTCTCAAGTAAAAACAGCTATAAAAGTGGCCTATCGAGTGATTGTACAATAAGATACATAAGATGGTCTCGTCTAATTACTTATCCTCTCAACCATTTATACGGCTCATATAATTTAAATAAAAAAAGTAGTTAACCAATTTTGCTGAATTAATTTATAAGCTCAATAAAATCTTTTCATTTCCACATTTGTTTTTACTATCTGTATACTTCTCGTCCTCCGAGTTTTCCATTCACGTACATTGTTCTCTTTCCATAAGTCTTTCTCTTTCTATTCGTGCGCCTCCCTCTCTCTTGTTTCCTTTTCCTTTCTCTCTTTGGCCTCTTCGTGCTTGGTTAGCCGAGTGTTCTCTAGAGCATGACGCCAGGCGTTGATTAGCACCCCTCTTCGATACGCTCCCTTCTTTTTTGTCTTGTTTCGTTACTTCGTTTTGCATTCCGTCTTTGTTTATTCATCGTTTATCGGAGTTTAACCTCTCTCTCTCTCTCTCTCTTTGTATATATATATATATATGTGTGTGTGTGTGTGTTGTTTCGCGCGCGCGCTCACGTGTGTTTTTATGTATGTATATGTATCTCGAGCGCTCCTCACTCTATTCTCATCCAAAGGTGCATTATGCAGGCCTTCCGACTGCTGTCTCTTTTTCTTCTGGCGTTTTTACCCTGGCAGTGACCTTGCGAAGGTCGTTCAGGTGAATGAACGGAAGTGCGTCAACAACAGTCAAGGGGGGAAGGATAGAGAAAACGCAGGGTAAGCCAGTCCTTTTACTCACGCTTCCACAAGCACAAGTTTACATTTCAGAGCGCGCACACCTGTGTGTTACTGTGCACCTTATTGGAGAATCGTAATTTTCTTGCCACTTAAGTGCTTATGTAGGCGAACGAATACGTGTGTCAGAAAACTATTTCTTCTTGCTCGGCCTCTTTTTTTTCTTTACTGCACTCTTTTTTTATTCCTTTTTTAAAGAACGATTACACCTCGTCCCAGCTCTTAGCTTTTGTCTTGTTTTGCATTCTGGTTCAGACCTTTTTCAATGGTCAAGTTTACCTATACTATTGGCTGTTCATATTATGGAATGATTGGCTATATTCATTATATTTTTAAGCTTTCTAGGGTTTATACCTTATAATTATCAGACACTACTAGTTTAAATCTTATTCATTTAGTTAGTGAACAAACAATACTTGCATCGAATTGACTGCTCATAAGCCTTTGATTTCCCTTTCAAAGTTTTGAAACAAAACTTCAAAACAAAATGATGTTATTAAACAAAATTTTTAAATAAGTGCTTTACTGTGCGCACTTGAAGTAGCCTTGGTAATTATTGCAAACCATTATGGGAAAATTATATCGTTTGAGTTATATTTTGACAGGAGCAACAAATCTTACATAATTAATGTTATAATACTAACGGATGTATAATACATCTCAGTAGCGGCAAGAGGGTAGAATCTTAATGGTGTTTCAAATTTTCTGAAACGTTGCACTACTCATAAAACGTTTGTTTTCCATTTAAACAGAGCTTTAAAATTGCTTATATTAATATAGTTATTAAGATTTATTTATTGTTTTATTCTCATTTATATTATTAGCATTCATTTTGTTCATTTGTCATTAAAAACAATTTTTAAGAAGGAAAATAATGCTATGCTAAAGATTGCAAGGAACTTATTGATTATTAAAAATATTATTTTAAATTTATTCTAAATAAAGAAAAAGAATAAATCGGCTATTTAGTTGAAAATGTAACCATCGAATGTCGTACAATTATTATTTAATATTGAATGGGTCATTAAACTTGAATTACGATACTGTATTAAGTGACAAAATACAAATATAAAGTACTATAAGGATTGAGTTCATAAGTAGAATAATTAATTTATTTTCTCGATATATTCTCACTTTAGAATAATTCATAACGATTAATTTTTTAGTATTAGGAAACTAATTGAGTATGAATTTGATAATTCTGTATTGAAAATAATATGCAATGCGTTATATTTCTGGATAAAATCGTAAAAATCCATATTCGGAGCCAATAGAACACTTTGCATCACAAATTTGAATATCTCTTAGTCAAGATCCTGCGAGTGAACAAATTAATTGCGCAATCGTTTTCATCAAATGCGTCATTTATTTACATAAATATTCCGGAAAGGTGCGTTAACGGTCGATGTCGCCCTCGGGGAAATTTTCCTTTTCCACATCTCGAAAAAAGCTATACACGGTGGTCGGAATAACGTGACTTTGCAGCTCCATATACCTCCTGAGCTTAAATTTGCATAATCTTGTGGAAATACTCGACGCTCTTTTCTCAGTGTCCGAGGCGCTTAATATATGCATAACGAGGTCATTTGCCCGCTTGCGCAAAAGGCGTTTTCGATAAATCTTGTTCGCGGCAAAGACGCGGCTAAGCCGCGGGGGCGAGAGAGAGTGGTATACCGGTCCCGTGACACAGGATAAATCTATGTATATTCGCGTCAGGAAGACAGTTTCCTCGATAATCTCGGTCGAGAGTATCGTCACACTAAATAGAGGACGGATTTCGGCGTGGCAAGCGGTTTCGCTGAGATTGCAGGCTGATTCCAATTAGATCTATGCGGTCTACGAATTCACTGATATATTAGTAACATTGTTTATTAAACAATTTTCAACATAGTTTTCATAGTTACCCTTTTCTTCCGCCCCTCGGATGAATACAGATCACTATTTCCATAAAAAATTTATCCTTCGCAGGTGTTTTATACAATGGGCTTTGTATAACTTGGAATCTTTGTTTGGCCTGCTTAGTAAATATTTTATAATACTTTACTTCTTGTGCCCTCAACTTCATATCACATTATTGATAACTATTGTTTTAAATATTGGAGGGCTTCATTAGAATTTCTTATTACAGAACGACGTCATTTTATTGAAACTCGATCACAAAATAAAAACTATACGTAAAATTTCCGTTCAACATCGCTTTTAATTTTAGTTAAATATAATTATTTAAAAAGGAGGTCATTCTTATGAAATCAATGAGTAGGTACATCATTTTTGAAGTTATTAAAATTCTACATATTTCTACTTCAATGAAATTTATCACATAAATTGAACGTTCATACATATTTCTCTTTCATGTTAATTAATATATATTCTTATATAAAATCATATTATCATATAATCATACTAAATAAATTTATATGCGTATACTTATGTGAGTTCTAACTGAATAATTAATCAAAATTTTTTTCAATGTTTCAGGTAAGTCTCTCAAGTTTTATAATTTTCTGTCAACAAAAGAAAAATTACGTAAGTAAAATAGTGTATATAATAATAATTTTTTTAGCTGTAATGATAAATATAATGATAAATTGAAATTGTTTTGTTCATCAACATAATTTTCATTAAATAATGATATTTTAAATAATTTATGCACATTGATGATTCAAGGTACATGTAGGAAAAAATTTATTAGCTATCGACAGAAAATATATATATATATATATTGAAAAAATATTGACATGCTGAAGTGTATGCATTAAAATATTATAAAAAATTATATCATAACCTGCTACCCATAAATAATTATGAAACGATATTAACAGTTTTTAAGTGATACAAATTCATCTACCAATACTGTATTAATGATAATAAATTTCTGAAAAAGTTTAAAAAAAATTACATACATTAATAATTTTTGAAAATAAATATTCCTTAACTGTCGTTTTTATAAATCTCTTTCAAATTAGTAAATGCAATCAAAAATTTAAAAATTTATGTAGTCTAATAGACGGTTTATTTTGTAAAAAGTATCAGCGCTTTTTATTAGCGTTTTCATAACTTTTTTCTAGAAAGATATTAAACTTCATTCAATAACATTTCGTTGTTTTGATAAAATTTAACCAAAAGATTAAGTATTTCCACTTTAAATTTACGTAATATAATTCAAAATATATTACTACATTAAAGGCTAATGTATTTATTCATTATCACACAAATAATTTGTTTAATTATTACATTCATTTTAGCTTTAATTTTAATTTTGTCTTGAAAAATCTTTACAAATATTACGTACGAATTAATTTATTCTTTTTGAATTAATAGCTACAAATTCTCATATTAATATACTTTATTAAAGCAGTAATCTGTCAGTAAATTGTCCGTACAATAATACGCAGTAATATTATCTTACATTTATTGCAATTGATGTTCTTGAAATGCTATAATTTGTGCAATAGCATTTATGACATAATGCCGGGCAAATTTTGCTTGGGGAAAAACAAATTGCCTAGCCATTATAACGAATTTGTGGCGTTGTGTAAAAAGCGGGTGGGCGAATTGGAGAAGGAGGCGCCCGAGAAGGAGGAGGAGGATTTAGAGGACAAACAGTGGGAGTCATTAAAAGCAAAGCTCACGCATTTCTTCGTGGAGAAGGAAAGGAAAGGTATTTTCCCGTGTCACCGCTGCTTTTCGATTCCAAGGCGACCGAAGATCGTCCGCATAGCGACTAACCTTAGAGGCTGTAGCCCTTGGGACGAGATAAAAGCATGCGTGCACCTGCCGGAAACGTACGCCGATGATTTCCAATGTCTGTATAATGATACTTTAGGTGGTGCAGACGCCAACTCGAAGACTTATACTCCTCTCTCCGGCAATCTGCAGAACTACTCTACGGGCGCTGCAAATACTGCAGTCGAGCCCTCCCAAGAGGAACAGCGGAAATCTTCTCGCGCACAATCCGTCTTCGTAAGAGCGTTCGGCAATCGGGTGCTTGTTTCTCGCTTTTCAGCAGGCAGACGAGACGATTTGCATGAGTGCATACACATACGCGCACGAGAAAGAACGAGATAACATGAGCACGGCGCTTAAAAACAAGTTGTAATTCATCTAGCTAAGAATAGCACGGGCGCGCCATCTTGGCTCTTTCAGTCCTGTTTTACCTTATTTTCTTCCCTTAATACTCAGCCTATGGACTTTCCACCATCTTTCCTTGTTTTTCGCGCGATTGATGTAGTACTGCACATATCAACTTGAAATTAATGTTGGCACTGTATCCCTGCGCTCTCTCATTATTTCTTTCTCTCGTTCTCTCTCTCTCTCTCTCTCTCTCTCTCTCTCTCTCTCTCTCTCTCTCTCTCTCTCTCTCTCTTACACTCTATTTCTCCTTTTCTCTGTACAGGTGACTTTTGTCTTATTAAAGCCGACACGCGAAAGGTAATTCTTTCGCGCGGGAGTATAGCATTAATTTTAGCGAGCTTTTACTTAAAATTAAAAAACACACTACATTTAAAAAAAATTCCTTACCGTCGGTCAAGATGGTTTTATGTTTATACGTGATATTTTTAATATTTAAAACTTTTAATGCTAAACTCTGAAAAACTGCTTATTATTTACTATATTTGGGAAGTAATATTATCAGCTTTAATGCCGTACATATATTAATTTAAAAAAAAAAAAAAGAAGAAGGCAAAATTAAGTTAATAAATTATTCGAGTCGAGAGCTCGAAGTACGTTTGCAGGATCGAAATTGACAAATGTCTTAATAACTTTATCATGGAGAATATCAAGACATAAAACTTTATGGAGCGTAAGAAATATTGGACGGATGTGGTTGAACATTGGTAAACCAAACTCTTATAAATATTTACAAGTAAAAACTTTTCATTGTTGAGTAAATCATAAAAAAGGTAGACCATTCCAGAGACAATATTATTCGTTAATAACGAATTTTTTAAATAAAGTTTTTTATGCTGCTTCTATGGAAGGGTGTATGATATCTTAGCTAAGAATTTTGTTGTTATTCATATCTGATGCAAGGTTTGTGGCATATAATAAATTTTTTGTTTTAAATTACATGAATCTGCGTTATAAATATAGATATGTAGTGTCTTATGTACGGAAAAAATTGAAATTCGAAAGCGCTTAGGAGACTTTAACACGCCCAGATTCAATATAGTAATTTTCGAATGAAGTCAATTGTAATCGATTGACATGTCTATATTTAACTGCAACGCGTTGGAGGGTTTCTATATTTGCATGGGGAAAGCTAATTCACCTGTGGACATGGACAGCCGATGTTCCGTATAGACATTAAAATATAACTTGCAGCGAAGACGTGCATAATGACTGCGAGTGCCTACCATAAGGACTTGATCTGCCACTACCCTAGCGTCTGTGTTCCGAAGATAGAGCAGAAGGAGGAGTGCAATGAACAGGCCACTCTTTAAAGTATTAATGACGCATTCCATAGGTACTTGTGTACGTACCGCCGGCTCGTAAACATGAAATGTGAAGCGAATATTAAGTAAAAATATATTTGCCTGTCTTCACGTGGATGCCTGTACGAGTACGGAGGTGGACTTAGCGCTGATTTTTAAGCAGTCAGATAAGTCGAAACTAATGGTTAGCTCAGTAGTCATTTTTATATTAAGCTTAGATGTCATTCCTACAGCAATTAAACTGTCTATGATGCTCAGCGTTGTACATACTGATCACTCATTAATGTACTGGATATCAGTTGCTACGCCTTTAACCATAAATTTTTCCTCTCAATACTATTATATAATATTATCATAGGGATTGTACTGTGTTTAACTTGACCATATCACTTTTAAAATATATTTTATGGGATATATTGAACTACGATTCATTTTTCTGCGAATGTCATTTGTAGTTTCAAGTATGGATAAAAAGCGAAATGATACTGTTGTCATAAGATGATTATTTACATTCTTAAATTGTATTAAAATATATTTAGTTAATATTATATACACATAAGGAATAAATATTTGATAATACCTATCGTTTAGATTACTTTTTATGAAATATTATATGATTTTCGCAAATTTATCATCTTCTAATTTATTATTTTCATTGATTCATATATATACAGATTTCAGATACAAATATAACGTAAATTAATCTCTATTTTTCAAAGCAATGAAAGTTACAAAGGGTCATTAATGTTATGAGCTATTGATTCCTAGATTTATCATTGTAAACAGGTTTAGAATCTAAACATAATTCCTTACATGTAAGTATATTGTTTATATTAAGGTTAGAACAAGTACAAATGATAATTAAAATGTATAATACATTTTTTTTAATATGTGTGGTGTATATATGCTAATAATATAATAGGCTACATTGCTAATAATTGTAAATACTATTAAATTTTAGAAAGTACTCGTATAAAAATTTTTAAATTCAAAGTAAATATTTAAGTGTAATTAGGACTGAAATTAATAGAACTGAATGCTTTTATAATTGTTATTTAAACTAATAATGACCAATAGAGTACCACTTTACATCATAGCCTTTAAATTATATTTAACCCAATAAACAGTAAAGTGTGCAAGCGCACTTTTAGAATTTACGGAATTTAATTTGATTTATTTTTTTTTCTTTTTCGCATTTGTATTCCGTGTGTAACGAAATTTTTACATCAGCTGTCGAATGAGCATTGCTATAATTTTTTACATTACGGAGAAATAAGAGGAATGACTGAGAACCTTGTTCGACATCCCCAACTCTGAAGAAAAGGAGGCGAAATTCACTCGTGAGTCACGTTTGCGAATTCGCTGTGGCATCATCTCATCGTGATGGCCGTTCGTGCAGAAACACACGAATCGAATCGCAATCCAGAATCATTTCCTCAGAAAGAGGCCAGAGAAGAATTAGTTATCTCTCTCAATAATAGTGTGCTACGGTCTGGTTTCTTTCTTTATTCATTAATTTTATCAATACGAAAAACTTTATATCAGCAAGGATTTTTCTTAATCGAATTAAGAAATTCATCGCTGCTTACATGCTTACCGTGTGTATCCTGTTTGTAATTTTTAACAGGCATCATTCTTTTGATCTGACTCATCATCTTATACGGTCGTACTTCACAACTAAACGAATTTTTGACTTTTTGATACATGACTAATAAAAAAGCTAAAACTACATTCATCAATGTAAATGTTTTATTTGAATTTTATCCCGGTGACTTCATTACAAATTCTACATTTTCAAATGTACATTTGCTAACACGAAATTAAATTATAAGCCTCAAAATAGTATATCATTTACCATGCAGACATAAAAAATTGATCAGTCGGAAAATCGATTTCATATGGCAATTCCTTACGTGGATCCAGTCTTCTTCCAGGTAATTTCTTGTTCTAGAACCGAAAAAGTCAAGAGTAATAGCCAAAAAGAACGGACCATTTTTCACTGTGAAGTAATAAATTTAGTTCGCATGCGGACGTTTTATAATGTTGATAATAAAAGATTCTTAGAATCGGTGAGAGTGCATTTAGAAAAATCAACGAAAATAAGAATCTCTCCTTTTGTTCCTTTCTCCTTCTCTCCGAGAGATAATAAATATTTCCAATGATTCGAATTCCAGGGAGGATATTGAGGGGCAGGGGGAGATGGAGCGAGACAGAGACAGAGATTAAACGTCGAAACAGAGAGAGAGAGAGAGAGAGAAATAAGTGGAGAGGTAGAGTAAGGATTATCTAGCGCGCGAGCACGATCGGCACGATTCTCCGAAAGTAATTGAACCGATTGCTCATTGACATTGGGTAAACGGCCCCGCCAGGGCCTCGTCGGTAACGAGCAGTAGAGGCTCCGGCAATGTTATCCGCCCGGTATCGCTATCACGTTCATAGCCGCCGATCGACTTTCGACACTAGAGTTGTCATTAAAGCGTGCCATTGCCCCCTTGTGCACACAGAACGTCTAGCCTACGACTCTCTGGGAATGGTTGGAGGTTGGTTTGGATGTAGGGGCTGAGCTGAATCTATTCTCAATCCGTCGCCTCCTTCCTCTGCTCCTCTTCCTCCACGATTCGCCAGCTTCTACTCTTAGACTCTTGGTCTCTGGGCGCACACTTGTGGTCTGACCATCTATCGCACCGCATTACTTTATCTGCCATTATCGAAGCTACTTCTCACGGGCCTTTGGCTTTGAAGCTTCTGTTCAATTAATCCGAGAGATCGATTGTAATCCATTCAACATACTTGGGCGTTTTTCACAGAGCTTTATTGTGATTATTTATTTAATTGCGTTATTAGTTACGCCCTTTATTGATTTTATCAGAACGAACTCGGATTTTGCTCTTTGGATTATTGAAACTTTGAAATACGGTTATCGATTTTACTAGTTTTCAATCGCATTTAAAATGCGACTCCCACGGAGAAAATCCTTAGTTAAATTGTGGTTTTTCTAACTTAGGCAATAATATTACTGTAATATACTGTAAAATTTATGACAAGATTTTCAGTCCTGGGAATTATTTACGGAATGAATCCTTTCACACGAATTAAAATACACGAGGACGTTGAAAACATTTGAACCTTTTTAAAGAAAATTTATTTAATTAAAATGTGATTAATCATTATGTTATTTAACAATTTCTATTTCTACTTAGCATGTATAAAATTACGCTACAATTAAAAAGTACGCAAGTTTAAATTATTTTGTATATAAACTTGATATAAAATAGAGACAGTAAGTAAGAAGATTAATGGAGGTGATTATGGTAACTTATTTATATAAAGGAATAAGGACCGCAATGTAGAATAAGTTTATTTATTATCTAAACTTCCTAGTATATACGCTAACTGGAACAATGCAATTTTATTTATTATTTAAAACTCGCAAAGAATTTCAATAACATTTTTTACGGTAAATATCTTAAATTACATTAATTATTAAATTCATAAATTATAATACGCTGATTGTTATTATGACATAAGGGTAGTTAAAAGTTTGCCAAATTATATTAATATATTCCATATCCATTTCAAACTCTTTTCTCGGAGACGAAAAATTTCATTACAATTTATGTTAATATCTAACAGTATATTGTAGTATAATTCAGTAACCTTAATTTATAAATATTACTCCATAAGTTATTTCGAATAACTCAAATACAGATGCAAATTTATTTTGAAATAATTGCTTATTAATTTGAAAATATTATTATTGTTATTTATGAAATGAGCATTCTTCATTGTAATTATGTCGGGAATAATATATAATTATATAAAAGTTCCATAATTAAACGAAATTAATGAATTTGAAAATGCATAACTTTAATTGTTTTAAAGAGTTAATTGAATGGCTCTCAATAATTCATAATATTGCTAGTGACCTTTAACAGAAAAATTTTAATATCGCTATCACTTTCCTTTTTATTTTATGAATATATATTTTAAATCAAAATATGTCATGTAATAAATATGTCATTATTTTTTTATTTTTAAATTGAAATAAATTAACATAAATTAACACCAGTCATTCTGCTAAGTTAAAGAAAGTATTGGTAATCGATCTATTTCTGCTTGTTGAATAAAATCGTACGGGTATGAATATGGCAATTATTTTGATTTTTTTAATTTTACTAGAAGAATTTACTTTTTACATACTTTAGCTAGTTTAAGCACTGCACTCTAGAGTTATGCTTTATAGCTTGGTTAAATTAAGATCAGCTTGAGTCAGCTATCAGTAGACGATGTTTCACTAGTGCATGTCCATGACAATACAAGTTAAACGATTTCTCTCGGGAGTGAAACACCTACGCAAAGATGTTGAAAACGACGACGAACACGGGAAATTGAAGAGGGGGAAGACATCCTGAAGGTAGTGCTTGGTCGTACTAAGAGGATGCATAATTGGTTCACGCAAGTTCTTCCTCTTAGCTCGTCTTAACATCCATTGTTTCGCAATGATTTACCGCGAGAGATGCGCTTTTAAATCTGATCTGATGGGCTTAAGAACTCTTGAGCATTATTGGTTTCACTTTATGATACAGTTTATGGTGTAATTTTGTCTAGATTGTAGTTTATTTTGTTACATGACAATATACTCGTTTATGAGGTGTAACTCACGTTACGGCTGAGATACTGAAAATAAGGTAAAATATTTTTTGATGATAATCTAGATATAAATGTTATAGCCAAGTTACGTTACTTTGACAAAATGTAAAAAAATTTTCGAAACAAATTTTTTGACCGTTTTCATTAATTTTTATAGTTTAATAAGACTTTTCAAATCATATTTACACTTTTCCTATATTTTGTCGGTAAATAAACATTAGTTTTTATTGAAAAATCGTTTTTATTAGTTTTAAAAGATTCAAAAGCAATAAATTATCCAAGCAAAGTATCCTTATGTAATAAAACTAAAAATAAAGTACAAATAAATTTCAAATTAAAATTTGTATTAAATTATTAATAATAAAGAATTGCAGCTGCATAATAAATTATATTAAAGTGTACACACTCAAATTTACATATTACAAAAGTTTATTTAATATTATGTGTAATAATAATAAATAAATAAATCTTACTTTTACTTATTTATATATGGCTTCATTTTTATAGTTCAGATTGAGAAATATATTTTCATTATTTAGAATAGTCGAAATTATTATCGAAAAGTAATGTTAATTACTAGTATTACATTCACAATTTAATACAATTTATCATTAATTTATTGTATCATAGAAAGGTTGCAGTTTGGTGTTTTTTAAGGAACGAGAAAATCGTTAAAAAAAACACGAGTAATTAAAGAAAGTAGAAAATACATAAGATGTTACGAAACATTAAATTTTAGTTTAGAAAATCATAAATAAATGATAGAATAAAATTATCAAGAGATTTAATGAGAAAAAGATAAAAATATGAAATAAATCTTACTTTTTTTATTTTTTTTTTTTTTTATTTTTTTTTATTTTTTTTTTTTTTATGTACTGATTAGAAGTTTGTATAATCAAAAGAGCTTAAACTTGAATGTACGAGCTAGATCAATTAAACTCCTTAGTTCATTTTTAGAAATCGGAAGCCGCTTTTGCTGCAGCTTTATTCGATTCTGCCCTACTGTTCCTTTTTATAAGCCAACGCAATGTGGCTGTTTATATTTCACGCATGTGAACGGTGAACAAGAGAGATTAAGATTGAAGGTGTATGCGCTGCGCGTGTGCGTGTGCGTGCGCGTGTGACAAAGGCAACGCGAGAGGGGGGCGAAGAGGGTAGGATCGACGCAGGGAGAAGGGATACGAGGTAGAGAGAGAAAGGAGTTAACGGAGGGAGTCTGTAAATTTTCTCGCTCTTGCTGACGCCATCGCTAGCTAGATGCTGTTGCTCTGCTGCTGTCGTTGAACGAGTGAAGATGGGATAGGAATCATGTCGGCGACCTCGGCAAGGCCTCGTCAAGGTCGTACGTTGAGCTCGAGTCTCTCGTTGCTGTTACTGGCGCTGCGCTGCCAGCAGGAGGTACTTACTTCACCATCGCCTTCTTCCTTTCCTTGCTCTCTTTATCCCTTCCCCCGGTCCGCCCCACCCCGTCTATTTACTTCGATGCTGCCTCTACTACTATTGCTACTGCTGTTCCTGATGCTCTCCCCGCCCCTCGCGCACGGCATTTTACTTTCCTTTTACTCTCTCGCACTTTCGGTCATGCTCCGAGACCTCAAATACACGCACTCGCTTTACTTTTACCTGCACCTGTTACCTGTCATTTGCAACTTCGTTCTAGGTACAGTTTTTCCTTTCCTTTAATCATTGCGCATCCAACGATTGATATAAGACTATTCATCAGGCCGATTTAAAGCTATACTTGATCCATTGCTACAATTAGTTGGTCTGTTTAGTGATCCGTAATGTATCATCTATTATTATTCGATTATCTATTTATACTATCATATATTAGCTTAATCATTATATATCATTATCATTCATTAAGACGATTCAATTAATTTTGAATTCTCATATTTAGAGGATAAAACGGACTGAAGTATCGATTCATTATTATATTAAGATCATTCGAGGTACTAATTTGTATTATGAAGTAGTCTTTTAATGCTTTTGTTATAAATTTGTCAGTGAATAAACGCTTGCGCGTTAAGTCATATGCAAAACATTCTTACATTATTGCTCATTATTTTTCTAACGATACTGGCTGTAGTACTTTACTAATTTATTCAACCTATTTAATCTCTAACGGGTCAATTTATTACATCTGCGTAAGAATTTGCGTTTGAATATTTTAAAGATACCTAGTATGAAGCATTTAGAAGTTATGTGAAGGAAATTTCATGAATTTTTGAAACAATAAATTAATTGGCCATAAAAGATGTGTAGGCCGAAACTTCTATTTATTATAATCGATTTTTTTCTTTTATAATCAATAAAGCGTTTCATCGGACATTTTTGAAATTATACATTACTATAGTAAACTGAGCACACAATAATATAGCATAAAGTTTTCAACATAAATACTTTTTATAAAACTAAAATTGACAATTCATTGTGAAATTGCAGCCGACGAACAAGTTATTATTCTTTGAATCTCGAACGATATATTATCTTCTCTTTTGCGGACTGCAATTGTAATTATTCGCACAGCCGAGACGTAAAATTAATGAACATTTTTTATGGACGTGAGATTAATTTCTGAAAATTAGCGTCAATTAATTCATTTAGATAATACCGTAGCTTGTATAAGAGGGAGAATTTACTTGAGTACCATGGATTCATAACCAGGATCCTTACTTTTTAACGAGAATCGGTACTATATCCTATTATGTACCAGTATTCTCTACAAGCTATTCAATACTTCATTGTCTAATGGATGAATATGGATGACGTTTATTTACGAGCTCAAGGGCTACTCTAGACGTTACTCCGACGTCGATTCTTCCGCATTATCCTTTACTATTTTCAAAGATATGTTTTTAAAAAAATATGTGTACATGGTACGGTACAGTGATATATATATATATATATATATATATATATTACACAAAGTATAATAATAGAGTATATATATATACATATATATATATACATATACATGATATATATATATCATGTATATATACATATATTACACAAAGTATAATAATAGAGTAAAAAATTTTTCATGAAAAAGAAATATCACTTTAACTTGACGAAAAACTGTTTGAAAATACCTACATAAATTATCGAATGAAAATGTAATATGAAACGCATATTAATGAAATATGTGATAATTATTCAACAAGTCTTGGCAAATCTTTCTAGGTAAATTATGATTTTTCTCTATATATAAAGTTAAATGGACCCTTCGAATTTGACCAATGATTCATGCAAATTATCTATTTCATAAATTGTAAAAATTAATTATCTTAGAAAATCGATGCCCGTTTGAGATTTGCGGTGAAAATACATCTTCGTAGGATTTACAAAGAACTGCCGCCTGTAATTTCTCAAATGCTAGAAACCATTTGTCTCGGTCTTTCTAATCGCCAACTCTGGATCTTCACATTTCTTCCAAGTTTTAGCGTTGTAGAATTCATTTTAAACTTGGCTTACCAATCGTGCCTTCCTATACGGAAGACGCCAGAAGGTGCGTAAAAATCAAGATATCGCAATCGAGTACTTCTTAAAGCTATCGCCATCAAAATGTACGAGCCTACAAAATAACATCTTATTGAATCCTCGCTTGTTTGCATACAGCGAAATTTATGCATCTTTGTAAATAGTAAATCACTTATTTTAGTACTGACGATGTAGGCGCCTGTAGATTTTTAAAAGCTCGTACATATTTACAGGTGAGGAATCTTAAAATAAATCGAACGGCAAATATACTTTTCTTATTAATGTTATTCCGGGATTATATTTGCAGTTCAAATCATAATTAAAGGAATATTAATCTTCACTATCACAATATACGTACGTGTAATACTTCATCACAGAATCTCGTAAGTCTGAAGTAACAGTAAAATGTCACTTTCGTGTGTAATACACTAATCTTTGACTCCTAACCTCATTTTTACCCACTTTATCTTCATTCTCGGGTTCTATTTATAGTAACATTAAGCTTTTCGTAAAGCGACAAGGTGGAAATATAAAGCGGCATGAAGAAGCGAAACCAGTTCCCGATAAGCAAACTGGAGGTAAACCGCGCTGACCGTTCGGGCTTATGTGCGCGCATCCGAGTCGACTGAAAAATCGCCAAGGTGGACCGGTGCCCATCTTTATTTCTTCCCTTTTCGGATGGAACTACTTACGCTCGGGTCTCATCGGTATTACGAGAGCAGCAGGAATACGCGTATTGCAGGTATCATCGTTCGATGACCTGAGCTGTCCTTATTTATCAGAATATTCAGTCTCCCCTATTTCTCACTCTCTCTCTCTCTCTCTCTCTCTCTCTCTCTCTCTCTCTCTCTCTCTCTCTCTATCTCTATCTCTCATTATATATATATACACACACATAAATTTATCTTTATTAATCTTTAATTCCTGGATACTTATAAAAAATAAAAAATTTTGCATTTCCTTAAAGAACACGAATATAGAGCAGCGTAGGTATTAAAATTTATTTCAGGTTCGGTCTATGCCTTACGCAACCCTATTTATAGGCGCCTGGCGTCTCGTAAACTTTTTCCCTGATTTTTAATGCTCCCATCTTAATCGTCCTCTTTAGATACATGTGTATGATTGTAGATAAGAGAATAAATAAAAATGAATACTAAGGAGCAGAACGTCGGATTCTGTTTCATTATCATTAAAAAGGAGGGGTGGGAAGTCTGTTAATAAAAAAAAACTTCAGTTGAGGAAAAACCGCAATTAATGACACACAAATAAAATATAATAAATTAATTATATACATTTTACACAATGAGCCTTTATGCATGAAACACCCCTTCTTGCCTGAATGCGAAAAACCGCACTCGCAATGTTTACTACAATAAAATTGCACTCGCCGTGAATACAAAGTAATTAGTTGAATCTGCGTGTGCAGATATTCTAGTAGAGAACTCTCTTACCTTAATCTATCGGTCACCAGGCTCTTTAGTCGCGGCATCAGGTTGAACATCCTCAGGAGGAGTTTTATCTCAAGTTGGTGATCCACGGAGCCGTGGCCTGTGCACCCAAGTTCGTTAAGCGGTGAAGGTATCGCTCGCCGGTCCTCCGGAGGTGGAGAGCAGGGCTTCACCTCCACGGGCTGTTGTACCTGCGCACCGGTTCTCGACTCAAATCGGTAAATGTACTCGATCGATATAAAGCTTGATATCTCGTCGCGGGCTCACTCTCTCACACTCTTTGATTTACTATTAAATAATGACCGCGTTCTTCTCCTTTTTGCTTTCTCGCTTTTCACTAGCTTCTTCTACACCCGCAAGCGCTTAAGCTTCAGTTCTTCCGAACTGACGATTTCGGGAAATTCCCGGGAGCACTGCAATATTGTCTCTTTAAAAATGTCGTTTGAAAGTACCCGAACATATACTATGGCTTATTGAGTAAAAACAATAATAATTTACGGATGTATTTTTAAAAATTAAATTTATACTTTATTTCATACATAAATATAGAAAGAACTAGAAATGGGCTTTAGTTATTACTTTTAAAATTTTATTCTTGAAATTACATTTTAAAGATGATTTAGTTAAGGGCAAATTATTCTAATTTACTTTCTATCTATAAAAGTATTTATTAAACATATTGGCGGTAATAAAATCTCACATTAAAGCTATTTAACAGTATAATCGAATGACATTTTATATACTTAATTGAATATTAATTCTTCCAATTATTATATGCTATAAATTCCTTAAAATAATTAGCATGTATTAACGCAAAAATTATAAATTGGATTTTTGTATTAATGTTTTTATTTTTTTAATATATAAATGAATTGTATAATAACCAAAGTTTCATTTTTCTTTGAATCCTCCATCTCTTAAAATTTAATCGTATCTAATTAATTATAGGTTTATATTTAATTAAATATCTATCATTAAATAATAATTCTTAGTTTCAAGCTTCAAACATCACATACTCCTTGGTATGCAAAAAGTTGTGAAATTTTTTTTAATTTAATGGAGTTAATTTTCATTTAATAAATACTTTTTTGTCTATAAATAGATTGACGTTATAAATAATTGATTTCATTTTAGTGCATTTAGGAAAATTATCTATTTATAAATTTCTACAACACTCCATGTAGTTTAATTTGTAATTTTAATTTAATTTAATTTTTAATTTTATTACAATGATATAATAACATTAATGATGTATAAAAATTGTACATGTGCTTGTTAAAAAGAATTGTCAATATTTCTAATAGAATGATCTGAGAAAATAAAAATTATGTTTCTATGAGAGTTTTATTGTCTTTTGCTCAAACATAAAAATTGCACGTAAAACATTAGAGATAATATTCTTGAGGTTGGAAAATCCATGCAGGTAACTACGTTTCAATTTTTCCTGCCAATTGAAGCCGTTAGGTACTTCAACTTTACTCAGATTCACTTTTTTGCTGCAGTTTTAGTGAAAGAGAAATATGAAATAAATAATTATTATATTGAGATTTGATTATTTTAAAAAGTGGGCGATAACATTCAGATTAAAAAAAAAATTGAACTCATTTCATTAAAAAGCTAATGTAAGGAGGCTTTTTAATTATTGAATACAAAATCTATTGTATTAAATATTCACGCATTATCTTTTTAAAATTTTTAAAACATTGTTTGTAGGAAAAAAATTTTTTTATAAAAAAAAATGATTAAATATACAAAATTATTAGACGCTTTGAAGAATTCGATAAATAACAATACACTAATAAGTAAAAATACTCAATTATTATTGTTGTAAATGGATTTTGTGAATTATTTAAATAAACTTGTAATTTTTTTTATAAAAAATGTATAAATAATAATTAAAGAAATAGAAGTTGTTATTTTTTATCATTTGTTGTGTGGTTGTGATTAGTTTTTTTATTGTTCAGTGATGAATACAACATAATTTAAAATAATATAAAAAATTTGAATAGTTTCAAATTATGTTAAAATGTAAATTTAATAGTTGAATCATCAAATTGTAATTATAAAATACTACAATTATAAAATAGACTATAAATTATATATTCAAAGACAAGTTAAAGAGTAGTTAAGGAAATTTGTTATTATACTTGCTAGAATTAAAAATAAAACTATTTACAGAAACAGCATAAAAAACTAATAATTGGCTAATATTAATAGAAACGGTTTATATATGTTTCTGTATATATATACATAAATTACATTTGGTAAATTACAGTTTTTGTTATTTATGCTGAAGCGCTGATTATCTATAGTATTTTAATCTAAGTTGCATTAGAGTGCTGTACTATTTATTTGATGTGACAGTACATTTTCCTTTTATTTATATTAGTATGGTTGTCGTTACCTGTAAACATTGCGTGTCTCAACCAACGTGTATCCTCTCTGGCTTTAAGAAAGAGCAGATGGAAAAATTGAAAGAGAAAACCTCAATAGAGATAAAGCAGAAAGGGGAAGCAGAGAATGAGGAAAACAGAGAGCAATAAAAGGATTAAACCGCTACCGAATGATCTTTTGAGTGAATTGATAAAATCAATATTAGCCCAAAGGGACAAAATATTCCTCTCGGCGATTTTAATTAGATCGATAAAATACTCATTCTATATTGTTCATATTATCTAAGTGGCTTACAAAGATTTCATGCTTGGCTATTGCTTGTAAACAAAATTACTTATTTATACAAATACTATCATATCTATTATCAAAAAGATTATAAATGGAAAATTGTATGTTTTATTATTGTTGTATTGTTGTAAGTTATGTTTTAATGGTTAATTGTTAAAATATTTTGTGTAGATAGAAACTTTGTCCGCGATTATTTAAAGAAATTTTAAATCAAAGCAAATTATATATTTAAACAAAATATGTCGACCTGTAATTATTAATGTTATAATAATAAGCTTATGTAAAAGTTTCCATTTTTATCATTAAAAGACAGTTGAAATACAGGAATAATTAAAATGAAAAACCTTTATAATCTAGAGCTATATTTATAATTTTGTTGATAAAAAAATGATCCAGAAGGCAATGCTGGGAACATTTGTTGTTTATTTACAATAAATTTTTTTTATAAGTAACGCAATTTAAGCGTTATTAAATGACGTGTATAAAATTTGGGATTTGCAAAATTTATATATATCATAGATAAAAATGTGTGTGTAATAATGTGTTTTTAAATTTTACTGTATGCAATCTAATAAAAATTAATTTTGCGGAAAACTTCTTTATGTATTTTGAAAATATACTTTCAGATCTTTGATGTATAATTTAAAATATCATAATAACGAAAATACGGGTAGGAGTATTTGATAATTTTTAATGGCTACATGACTACGTTTTATCATTCTTGACTGTTTTAATATCTTACGAACTTTAAACCGCTATTTTTTGTCAACATTCAACAATGTAAAATTATTTATAATTTTAATAGCATTGGTTACTTGTCACATTACATGTACACCACTCATGTATCGGTACATGCTTGACCTTACCGTTACAAGGTCGTTTTATGTAATCTATTGTTTTCTATATTTATCTCGGCAATAATTTGTTTATCTCTAATTTTTTCCTCGTGTATTTTGTCTTCTGGGCCGTTTACTGTTTCGGTTGGTTACAGATTACCTATCATCTAAATCCTAATGTGTGATTTTAAAGATATAGGCACCCGTCGTCTCTATATTCCTCTTTTTCTTCCTAATAACTTTATGGAAATTGTCAAGAGTAACCTATAATTTAGTTGTTCGTAGCTTTAAGAACGTGGTCTGTTTTGCGTAATTAAAACGCCAATCAAAATTGCCTCTCATATTGCTCCAGGTACTATGCTAATAATTTCGAAATGATGAGAAATTGGATGAGTCTTGATGGTCTTTTATATTTCAATTAGTTTGTTTATTATTACGTTGCAAAGGCTTAGATATGAACACTAATGATTTCAATGCGTGCAGCATTTCTATAGGTTAGCTTGATCTGTACAAGCGTATTCGATTACAAAAGTCATTAATTCTTCAAGTAAACATGCGAATTATGAAGGTCTGTCAAGGACGTAAGATTGCAAATATTTTTATTTCAAAAGCCAAAGAAATTTTCAAATAATAAAATTAATCATTATATATTGTTTCAATGATATATTTTTTCAAAATTTCATTTTTGGTTTATTTGATAGAAAAGAAATTGTTTAAATTTATTATTTTTTGAAACTGAATCCCTACATTTATTTATATATATATATATACATGATTTTTTAACAATTTTATACACATTCTAAGTTTTAGAGAAAATATAAATATTTTTTATGCATTTTTTATTTTTAGTAATATTTTCATGTGGATATTAAGAAAACTTGAGTTAACAAAAGAAAGAAACAAATAATTTGATACATTTATTTTATAATTTAAGTACATGGGAAGAATATTAAAAATCGAATAAAATAATTATTACGAGTGTGATTAAGCACATTGATAATTACTTTGAATATGGTAGATAAATCTGTGAACATCCAATTACTGTGAATATTTTTTGCAATCTCATATTTACGTATATGGTATATCTATGCTAGTATAAAAGAATTAAAGTGTACCGATTTTATGGTTAAATGTTAATTATTATTTTTTTACTTGATTATTTTAATTATTAGTAAATATATTTATGTTTAAAAAATATGTAGTTCGATAATTTAGAGCAATATTCACAATATATTTTTTTCTTCATTCTACTAATTTTTACTAAATCATTGGCGGAATAATTTTTGTCATCTAACCAAAAATGTATAATTATTTATTTTTTAATGAATATAATGCAATAACGTTTTTAGTACGTATGAACAGTTAATATAATAATTGAGGCATAAAACGGAAAAAATTTGTAATAAAATGTTAATAAAAGTATCAAAACAAATCTGTAATAAAGGTTATGTTAGGATGCTGCCCTTATCTAGCTCGCCATATCTATCTGCTTTTGTGCATAGTACGGTGTGTTTGTGCTCAATATCTATTTCGCTTACCTAAATGCATAAAATTCGTAATTGCGTATTATTTTTGAATAAAAGAAATGTTCTAAAGCGGATTTCGTTTTTCCGGCCTCGTCAACTAGGATTTCTGTAGATGAAGAAAATGACTAAATTTCTTATCTATCATTTTATCTTTTTATCTAATTCTGGGCATTCTTTGACATATTTGTATTTAATATCTAAGCATTAGTATCCTAGTTAGGTACTAGTTAGGTATGCTATACCCGTTCTTCAAACAAAATTAATTTTTGTAGAATACTCGTCGATCATGGGGGAGTCCTTTACAACGATGTCAGTTTGAATGTTCTTAGAATGTCATACGTTCATTCATCTCATTTTTTAAAATCCTATTCATACCGTACATTAATTATTTTACAATACTCAAAAGATATATTTTATTGAGTGAGTAGATTAAAAAATTTAGTTTTACCGAAATTGTGTTTTGTTTTAATATAATTAATGAACTAGTTGAATGATGGTAATGGTTTTTTTGTAAAATTGAAAATAATAAAAACAGAACCACGTGTATGAATAATATTTATGTTTGATGATTTCAGAACAATATCAACTAAACTAAAGACAAAGTTACTATTAAAATTAAATACAGAATGATACAAATATATATATTTAACTCTCAGCTTTTTTAATTCAAACGATAAATAAAAGTATCGTCCTGTAAATAAAACGAGCTTCTAAATAAAGATAAAAAGAAGTATGGGAAAGAAAGAAAGAACGAAAAAGTTGCAGCCATTGATGAAAGGTACCGCGCAATGTCGCCCTCGTAAAATACTTTAGAACCGATTTTCTTCCCCGTATTATCTAGCTTCATACTTCTCTTTTATACGATATAGGACGAGAGAGTTATGGCCATTTTCAGAGAATCGTCACGCCTTATTCACTACGCTATAGAGGAGCGTAATCGTTTATACGTTTGTGTAACTGTTGAGTGACAGAAAAAGAAAATGGAAATATGTGAAATGATTTTAAGAGAAAAAGTGTAAAGCAATGAAAAGTGTAGGAATTTCGATGGACTATAAAATTAATGATTTGCAAATTAATCATGGTATGAGAAGTAACCAAGGTGAATTCATGAAAAATGATAATAGAGAACGAAAGTCCAATAAATATCTGAAGAGTGAGCAAGCGAATCAGAAGTGGATAGATATATAAAGAAAGAGAGAGAGAGAGAGAGAGAAAGAATAAGAGACGTGGGAATTAACAGGAGAATGCGTAAAATTTGATGCTTCTGCCACTGTAGCTGTAATCTCATGTTATTGAATACGAGTGCATAATAAAACGTAAGAGATTAGATGATCAACAAATGAGAAAAAGGTGTTACTGGCTCCTACAGCATGTTTAAGTCCCATAATAGCAAACTTGAACGTTATCAAGTTTTAAATGGCACCCAGAACAAAATTTACCGTTTGCTTTAATTACCTGTATTTTATTCTTGGCTATTGCTATAAAATATTTTTTAAGCAGTTTAATTTTGATTGTGAAATTGAAAAAATAATTGTCCTTAATTATACAGTTTAACATTTCCATTATAATGTAGCAAATAAATATTATTATGTATATGGAATGAAACAGCCCTATAAAGTTCCAATGTTTTTGAGGTCATTCTGCAAGATAAAACTAATTTAGAATTAAAACGATTGAAACTGTAGTATCCTTTTGATTTATAAGTGAGCTCATATAACACATTTTATTTCCTAAAATATAATAAAATTTTTGTCGAATATAAAAGAAAAAGCATTTTATTGTTATTGCATTGATAATATCGAAAGAAAATCAAACACATTTAATATGGCTTAGATCGAATTTCGCTTTTGAAACTAAAATAAAATCTTTATGGATTTTTTTTTATATTCAAAGCTTTGTTATGACAATAACGTTTGGTCGAATTGATACAACAGTTATTAAAATTTTTCTCGTTATTTTATATGTTATGTCTGGTAAATTTTTATCGAATCGATGCTTCGTTGAGAAAACGAAAGTTTACACTCGCTATTTAGGATAAGAACGTCGCAGAAGTTGAGCATTGTGCCCAATGTTTCGGAGTGAATAGAAGTAAAAGGTATTGGTGGTGAAGCACAAGAGACAAGTTGGCGAAGGAGAAAAAAAGAGGCGAGAGAAGAAAGATTGGAGAGAAATATTTAGAAGAAGTCAGAAAGAGAAAAAGTGAAGGAGACGCTGGCTATGCCGATTACAGACGATGGATATATGAGATAATGAAAATCCCCGTTCTACTCGGGTCGTGCACGCTTCCGCGTATCTAGATTCCTCTCTTCTTGCGCTGCAAGTCTTTCGTCTCTCCCCGGGGACGTACATGGCGCGAACGTCTTTTCACTGGGTTTCTCACTCAATTGCCGCTGGAATCCATTCCCTCCTTCTGGTTCTCGTTGCCCTCCCCTTGTCGATGTCTCTCTTCTTCTCCTCCTCCTCCTCTCCCCCGCCCAGGCCATCCTGCCGCTCCACCCCGCGCCGCGTCATCCCCGTCGACCCAGCCATTGCCGCCCATACCGCCGCCACCACGAGCAAAAAAGAAAGCCCCGTGAATGATTGCGATCGGTAAAAAATTAATGGAATCATGAGCGTATATTGAACTTGTATTGTTTTTATTCCCAGTTCGTGTATTTATTGGATTTTTTACCGTAGCGCATATGGCTCCCGATTTTTTTATACTTCCCATGAATTTTTAATATTTTCAATTATGACGAGTGCTTTCAGCTATCGAGGCAATTATTTTTCGAGACCTAATGGCAAATGATCGCCGACCTAGCCGAGTCGAGCTCGTACCTGACTATTGACTTATCTGGGTTCGAAATTGGAGGGAAATGTATACATTATTACTTAATGG
The DNA here is from genome assembly GCA_018907135.1 of Kradibia gibbosae. Taxonomy (NCBI): domain Eukaryota; kingdom Metazoa; phylum Arthropoda; class Insecta; order Hymenoptera; family Agaonidae; genus Kradibia; species Kradibia gibbosae. Next base: position 7,130,992 of record JACCHX010000004.1, read on the forward strand.
GATTATTGTTTTTGACGTGGCGTTAAATCAACGTAACGGTTAATACATCACGCTTATATGAATAGTAATGGCGTGATCCGAGTATTTGAAATGAATAAGAAAAGAAGATATCGTCGATTGCAAATTGGTTACACTTTCAAAGCTTGTGAATCTTTTTGAAAACGTGATGCTACCTGGGCTTGCTTCTTTTTCAAACATCTAATATCATTTCATTATTTATTTCATTATTTTTGCCTTCTGTCAAGATTCGTGGTAGTCTGTCCTTTTATTTTCAAGAGTTACTGAAATGTCAGATGACTGAGACATTATCACGTAGCTTTAACGTATGGTCGACCTTTGATAACCAAGTTGATACAATTAGGTATTCTATCAAGAAAAAAAAGCAATAAATAAATAAAACAAACCCCCTTACTTGACCACTGTTTTCCCACAATATTGTTATTTCACTAAATTTAATATAAAGTAAATATCTAAGTATTACGAAATATTATCACCTACAAAAAGAAATCACCGAGCTAGGCCTTAAGAAATTTATTTATAATTCGTAATTCCTGGTGGACGCATGGAATTTTCTATTAATAATGCGCTGGATCTAATCGTTGCATTAAAATAATCCCCTTTTGTCGACATTGTTGCAGATTCGCAGATGGAGCAAGGCTACAGGTCGGAGGTTCAGGAGCGAGCCCTTGTCGTTTCCTTGCAGATGTTCAACTTGATACTGGAGCGTGGCGTCTGCCTACTCAAAACTCAGTTGGAGAGCGACGAGCGTCCCAGGCTTGTTGTTAGTGAAGACATGCAAATACTCTTGCCCGCTATCAAGGTACTTGAGGAAATCCTCCATTTTTTTTCTAAAACGCTAAAAATTTCAAAAGAAAAGAATTTCTTAATATGGACGCTAATGATGCCTTAATTTAGTGGCATTTTAAGAACATTTTTAATCGGCTTCATTGATGAAAGGCCAAGAGTTACGGAAATTCAATGCTCTTATCATGATTATGTTATATAACAGCTACAATTTAAAAAATATCTTTAAACACAAATGATGCCTTTAGCTAAATAAATTTTATCATATTTATTTTTTCTCACTCTTAATAAAACGATGAATGATTGGACATTATAATATTAATGTAGCCAAGTCACATTACATCCATACAAGAATATCAGTTTTCATTATTTTGCACTAATTTATTCTGACTACTATTGATGCTGCTACCTGTCTTACATGATATTAAATATGCCTTTTTTAATCTTGATATTTTTACTAAAAGCTTAGACATTATTTCTTATTTTTACAGAATATTGGAATCCATAGTAATTTACGTTAAAATTTTATTACCTTTAGAATTTTCTTAATGTAACGTATTTCTACATTATTATCATAATTTATTTAGTTTTCTAATTTTTTTTTTATTTATGAAACTTTATTATTCAAATCGATGATATTTGTTTTGTCTGATTTTGTATAAGTTTTTTTTCACATCAACATTGTATTGTGGACGGAATCATTGTATTATGCAAAGAATTTTGTTAAAAAAGTCATTTCCTGAATGTAAAATTTTCGCAATCTGTTCTTTTATATCATTTTTATTGTTCATCGCAGAATAACCATGTATAAATTGATCGATTTATTCGAAGATTTTATTGGCTCAGATGGGAACATTATTATCTTGTTTTTTTAAATATTTAAAAATTTGCCTTCATTTCAAAGCTGAATAATTGGAAAATAATATTTTTACGAGGCAGATATAATTAATATTTTTTTATAGTTAAATCAAATAATTGCAGCCTCGCAATAATTACCATGCAATTTAAAAGTGTCGTAGTGCAATAACATTACTATACTGAACTGTACCATAATACAAATTCAAACAAAACGAAAGAAGTAAATTAATACGTGGGGCTAATGTTACGTCAATTCATTGTAAAATGTGTAAAAAGCAAAGTGATAAGTTGGGGAAAGGCACAAGTGAAAAGAGCCAAGTATAGGGGGGGGGCTGATGATATCGAAAAGAATGCCAATGAAAGTATGCAATTAAGAGATCATCTGGGGCCGTATGCACGGCTTTTCCGGTCTTGGGCATAAGTCCGATCGTTATCTTGGCGACACAAACTGCGAGTGGTACATCACGATCGTTCGATTCGAGAGCCACTGTCATTAATATTGCCGATGTACCGGCCGAGATACGTGACGTGTGCGCGCGACGTCGCATAGCGCACGCGCAATAGGATTAATCATCGATCCGTTCTATTAATAATTCTCTGGATTTATTGCAATCATTCATCTATGTCATGCGCTCATTGATGTGTGCTCATCTGCGAGCTGCTCCTCATACCCTGATTCACGCTCTTAATTTGTTATCCGCAGATTTGGTGCGATTGGATGCTTTGCCACAGTACGGTTTGGAATCCGCCGCCCTCCTGTACAGATTATAGAGTCGGGTAAGTACTTATCAACTATGAATTTGTACATTAACTATAATTGCACGGAGAAATTAATTAGGAGACGTTTTTATGCTCCGATCGACTTGTATCTATTTCCTTTAAGGCCTTTTGGCGCTCTTTTTGTTTTAATTTTTCGACAAGTAATGCTTAAAAAAATGTTATTCTTAATTGAACATGCCAGGAAGTTATTCGTTTTGTGAAACTAGATTACTCTTATGAGACCGCGCATTCAGGTATTTCGCTATTCCCTTACATCGACTCGTCCTTTCGGAGCATCGTTGCACTTTATAACTAGGGTACCCTTCCTCGCGAAACGATTATTTTTTTAAGCCTTAAGCTCGCACGTACGAGTTTCCTCATTTGTCGTTTTGTGCATGTGCATATGTGCGTCTGCGAGTAATATCACAGTTAAAATCTTGAAACCGTATTATATAAAGCCAGACTGCATTGTAGGCGCGACTAACTGGAAATTACGGCGTTATCGAGTACGTCCAGGGAAATTCCGAGGATCGCACATAAAGTGCGAAAGACAAAGGTAACGAAACAGCCTTCATGCTTATCTAGCATCATATTCCATGTCGTATTAACGAAGTTTGACTCAGCGCTCTACGCGTTACCACTACAGCTTAACTCGCGGCTCCGCAGAGGGGGTCCATCATTATCTGGGCGCTTAATTCGCGGACGAGGTCGCCTCCGCTTCCTCAACTTCCGCGGTCTTATCGAGTCCTCGGCTAATGGTCGTCTCGTATAAAAGCGTAATACCAGAAGTAGTGGCGGCCCTTACGACCGCAGACGCGTCTACGGATACTCTGGCGACCACAGCTCGACGCTACCGTCCACCGCTAATTAGAACTTTGCTTGTTATTGGGCCGAGCGAGGCCCAGGACCTATTGGGACCGGCAAAAGCGCGGCTCCATGACGCTAGCGGTCCGAGGCTAGCATTGCCAACTGAAATAAGGACGCGGACGCAGACGCGAGCGAGCGAATATTTCCTCGTGACGGCTTGCGAAGGCTTCGATTTTGCGGTCTGTGGTCGTCGCCGCGAGCAGAACACGGTTATAACGAGTCTCATTACCACTTGCACGGACAGAGAAGACGGATAATGTATTGCACCTGGCCGCAGACAGTCGCCGGCCATTGATAACGCGCGAGCCAGGCATTTTTGCCCGATCCCTGGCGAGCTTTGGCCTTCGATTTTTGCCCAGGGATTTTTGTCCGCCTGCGCGTCCATCATGTGAAATCTGCCGTCGCGCACCTCAAACGCTCCGTAACTTAGGATCGCTGTTTAGACGCTTGCTCGATCCACTGTCTTATCTCAAGAATGAAAGACTAAATTCTTGCCTGTAATCCTATCAGTATCATTTATTTAATACTACATTTCTCTTTCGGTCTCGTTGTATACGCCTGTAAAAGACGTGTACTAATAATAAACCAGCCAGACCTGTCAGTTCTATATTTTGTTGCTATTGTTGATATTTATTCAGAATGAACACTTATTATATATTTTCATATTACCGATTGAAAGTAAACTGCTTTTTAAGTGATGTTATGTAATGTGAGATAAAATTTAACCGGTTTTGAATGCAATAAGCCGCAAAAAATATTGCTCCACTGATTTTGTCTCTCTGATTTTTCTCAATAGTTTTTATTCTTTTAAATACTTATAAAATAATTGATATTGATATTAATGTTATTTTAATATCACTCGTTATATTCTATTTTAGCAATGTTTTTTCACCGTATTAAAGTAAACAAAAAAGTATCGTATCTGTTTTTACTGTTCGAAGGGGGCAATCGAATACCTGAAAAAGTACCCAAAACATTAATGTATATATTTTCTTTGTACAAAATCAATCGATTGAATTGAAATCGATTGAAGATTATTAAAAGAAATAAATTTTATTAAAAAAATATATTTTATTAAATTATAAGAATTCTTTTGTAAAATTTTGTTTTGATAACGTTAGGTTAGCATGGAATTTTAATTAGTGATGGCTTACCACGTTTTGTAAAATACAAATTACAAAACTTGTACCAGAGAATACTTTTTCCATTTCATCGAATACGCTCATAACTTATATTGATCATAGGTACATAAATTCAAGTACATAGTTTTTAAATAATCTCGAATATAATGTTTTCTATTGACATTGATTTTAATATGTGCTTCCGCGATGCATCGTTACTTTTTCAGTAAATGATAATTATCTCGTAAATTAAACTCACTACTTTTCCTTAAGAATTTTAAGTCTTATGTTTCACACAAGCTTTATATAATGTCAAATAATGCATTGATTGCACATGAAATTGAAAATAATAAATATTTCTTGAATTTTCTTTCTTTTTGCTTTATTTGCCTCTAAGTAAAGAATCTAATGTAATATATGTGAATAATTTTTCAATAACGAATTAGACGACGATAGGTATTGAATAATTTTGGAATACAGACTATTTTCAATAATTCATACAATATATAATTACAAAGCGATTTATCTATTTAAATAGATCCTCTAAAATGTAACATTTGAAAATATATAAATATATAAATATGAATTAATGATGAACAAAGCGTCGCATTATTTCTAAAATTGCTGCAGTTTATCGATGAGGTTAGAATCGCCTCACTTTTATTCAACACTTGGAGTTTCCTTCTTTTTTAAGCACAGTCTAGTGAAGGAAAGCTTAGGTCGTCGAAAGGTGCATCTTAATTCTTCGCTCACATTGAGATTGGGATGCCCGGGGCGAGGCGAGCGACGCCAAAAGGACGTTTCGTGGAAAGTGGCGTCGCAGTTCGTGTGTCGTTCAGTGTATTCGTGGACCGCACAAGCCTCTCCCCCCCCCGGACTTCGTAGAGCGGTTGGATTTTCGCACCTGTCGTTCGCCTCGTGTTCGTCGGGGTCGTGGCCCTTTCACCCGTCGCGGGCTGCTCGATCCGCCCGGATCGCGGGCACCGCGTAAGCGCGCCACGGTCGAACGCAAGCGAGAGGCTCCCTGGCTCTCGCGTGGCGAACCGTCGGCTTCCGGTGCGGCCTGCCCGTGACTTTTGGCCGTGTATCGAGGTCGGCCTCGCGCTAGCGATAAGGAAAAGGCGGTGGAGGCGGAGGATGACGACCGCGACGCCCGACGACAGTAATGACGCTGCTCGTGTTGGCTCGACTTGCCGAAGCCTCCGGATCAGGAATATCGTGTGTGCATGGGCGCGCACGTAGGTCACGGTCGCCCACTTACACGCAAGCATCGACTTCCCTCGTTCTCTGACACGCTCGCTCTCTATCTATTTAGCTTTTTCTCGCGCACTTCTCACTCTTTTTCACTCCCCATCCCCTCCCCCCTCTTCTCGCCACTCTGTTTATTTCCCTCTATCGAGTCGAGCCGAACGCCCACTGTCCCGCTCTTTTGTTCTCTCTATTTCTCTTTCTTTTCGATAATTTCTGAGATTAGCCGAGGGAGACTTTGTGTGTTATCGCTCTGCCTTTTTACTTTTTTCCCCTTGCATTTGCGAATTTTTCTCTTGTTTCCAACACTCCGTCACGACGATAAGCATCTCGTGAAAGTACACGTGACGAAACAACTTGCATTCGTAATGAACCTGTGTGTACGGTATATTGACCGGTGCGAATTGATCTTTTTCTGGCTTGGGTTTTTTTCCAAAGAAGCTTTAACGGATACGAAGTAGATGATTTTATTTTTAATAAAATGCGCTTATAGCCTTTTTAGTCTCTACAATGTTTCTCTGTTTTCTAATATCGCCAGTGCTTCAAAATATATTTACACATTATAAATACTTCTTTTTTTTTTTTTTTTTTAAACTTTGTGAACCAATGTATTAATAAAATAGATTCATGGCGTTTTTATACAAATACATGGTTTATGTATGATTCGACATTACTTTCATTCAAATTAATAGCGTTAACGGCTCTTTTATATAACTTTGTCTGCTAAAATTTTGCTTCATCCAATCCAAATTCTTTCGCTAAACATTATTTTTTTCTCACCTCTCCTCAATTAGTACTGATAATGCTGGAATTTTTATAAAAAGGATAGTAAATAGACACATCATAGATGTTTCAATGTACCGTTATTATTCAAATAATAAAATTACATTTAGCAAACAAAAGATCAATTTTCTTGAAATACTTTATAAATTGTTAGTACGTATTCGTCTATACGTACATTATGTTTTCTTGCTATTGACTGTTATTTCTTGACAAACTTTTTTACGCAATGTAAGCAATTATATTTTGATACATTAAAATTTAATTAAAAACATTTATAATAAGCAATCATTTCAGACGTAACATTTCAATAAAAAAAATTATACGAATTCCTTTAAATAATTTAGCAATTAAAAATATAAATTAAAAATAAATTTTGTGCTTAAATTCTTGAATACGGGCTTTCTGTCATAATCTTACGTCCTGTTTTTTCGCGTACCTCTACAAGTGATGCCACATATCTGATTCATAAATTGCATAAGCTGGAATAATAAAAGTTTTTATAAATTTAACATTGAAAGTCGTAATGCTAATGGCAAAATATTTTGTTTGTACGTGCTGAAATTATCTTAATCCATACGCCATGCTCGAGAGTAAGCTAATCTTTAATAATAATAAAATCAGTATGAGTGCCTGAGTGGTGCAGCGAGAAAGAAATTTTTGATTTCCTTTGAAAGATCTGTTATCGCACGAACATTCTTCACACATCCTTGCACGTGACTCAATCGACAAAAGCGTTATTCCATTGTGGGGTCGGGGCTTTCTCTCTCTCTTTCTCTCTCTCTCTCTCTCTCTCTCTCTCTCTCTCTCTCTCTCTCTTACGACCAGAGCTGAACGAAGTTTCACAAGTAAGGTGTCTGAACGATTGTTCGCAAAAGACTTTTGATTCTTCCTAAAAACTCGCCAGAGTGCACAGTCATCTCTTCAAAGGATACGCCCGAGGAGAAGACTTTCCGCGAATTCGTCTGGGCTCCACGAAAAGATGCAAACCCTACAGTTGCCTTCTTATAAAGTTTCTCTCTCTCTCTCTCTCTCTCATAATCTTTGGCATAGTCTTGCGTTGCTTTTATTGGGGAACCTGTTTGGCTCATCCACCCAATGAATTTCGACGGGAGCCGAGAGGAAAGACCGCTGTCAGGGGGCGATGATTCGCCAAGACAGCAAAGTCGAGAACATGCCACCATACGGACGAGAAAAGAGCTTCTGCTGCTGCTCTTACTGTCGCTGCTACTGTTGTTGCTACTGCTACCGCTACCACCACTAATACTACTAATATTAATGCAACAACTACCACTAGCATTACCACTACTACTACCAATATTACTGCTACTACTAATGCCACTACTACTAGTCTTGCTACTATTGACGTCGCTGTTACTGTTGCCGATGCTGCTGTTGTTGCCGCTCGGCTCACGGGCTCGCGCTCATCCGACGAAAGCAGAGGAGCCAACGCGACTCGATACCGCCTTTTTGCATTCCGCGCGCGCTCTTTTTCTGTGGCGAACAAGGCAGATTATTAACTCCCCGAGAGATCGCGCGAGAGCTCTCGTGTTTACTACCTACGCTTTATTGCTCTCGTATTTCTAAGTACGGGACGATAAAGAGTCCGAAGCTTTATGCCTCTCCCCGATCTTCTCCTACCACCGGAGCCACCCTCTTCCCCCTTCCCTCTCGCCCCGATCCACGAACGCCTTAGCCACTTCCCTCCGTGCTCCCTTTAACTTCCTGCCGTTTACCGACCGTGCACGCGCTTATATTACCGAAGGATCGAAGCAAGAGATAACGCATTGATAAAATCTAGCGGATCGGAGCACAAGGAGGAAAGAGGATAAGGGCGGGCGCCGGAAGGGAGACCGACAAATTCTTGTCTCGCTCTCGCACTCTGTACGATCACTTTCAATGCGTAACTGTTCTCCTAGGATAATGCGAATAATGCAGGATGTTTATGATTACACTTGCCCCTTCTCTCAAAACGCTGTTTTTTTATAAGACCATATACACGACAAATTCATCTACTATTTTCCCAAGGCGTGTCGTGTCTACATTCAGAAATTCCATGAACTTGCCCTAACAGCATTCCGAAGCTCAAACATACTTACAATTAAACAATTGTTAGCGTACAGCATTCGCATTTCATGTAGAAGCTAAATTTACATTTGGGTTGTAATTTTATTTACACTTTTTTAATTGACTTATAGGAAGTATATTTAATTTTTACCTTTTATTCATTGTTCTGAGTGGATTCTTAGAAATTACAATAATTTTTTTATTGTAGTGTTATTTTTTCTACATAGTATAACTCTAATTTGTTTTACTTATTAATTTTTACAAACGATTCGTTTGCAAGAAAAAACTTCTTCAGCCTACAAACTTGTTATATTAAATTTGTATCTACTGTAAATCATATTTGTGTTTTGAAAATTATGTACTCATTATTTTATAAGAATAGAATTGAAGAAGAATTCGAATCATAAGAAAAGTAAAAGTAAAGTTGAGAAGAAGAAAAAGTTAGTTAAGATACGGTAAGAATTTTCTTACTAACCGTAACGTTAAAATGCTTTAGCTATTGCTGCTATAGTGTGACGTTGTGTGACGTTCGTTTGGACCCACGGAAAAGTAAAGCCCACTTGCGTAATTCTCTAGCACTCCCGTTAATGTTTCTAATAATATAATTTATGCGAATTATAGCGAGATCCGCGGGCTCTAGATGCAAAGAGTTAGACAAAAAGAAGGATAAGCATGAAGAGTAAGATAAAAGGAGATGGTCGATGCGCTCGTAACAGGCAGTGATGCGATCTATTGGCTATTAAACGGGCTCCAAGGCCTCGGCTCCCTTAACTATATGCCATGAGTTTTGCGAAACTGAGTCTCCTCAGTCTTTCCTCCCGTTTCAGCTTTCTGCGCTTTGGATAAGTAAATTATCCTAGCTGCTTAACGATTTTACAATTACGAAAGTCAGATAGTCGTTTAGCTGCGGAAGGACACGAAATAGAAGACTATTATATCAAGAGCTTTCGTATTCTCGTTTCCCTATCTACTCAGTTCAGACTAAAAATAACAAATTAATTTCTTGACCTTAAGTCCTGATTCCTTATTTATTTTTATGTAGTTTCTGTCTTAAAACCTTGATTTTTTCAATTATTTGACTCGATTTACAATCCATTTTTATACTGCCGGTAATGCAAAGTCAAAAAAATAAAGATCATAATATTATGAAAATATTTTTATAGTACTTTATGGGTACTTCAGGATACATTCAATAATGTGAGAGCTAAAAAAAAGAAATTTAAATTAACAGTATATAAAAACATTTTGAATATGTTATAATATAACTGATTCTTATAGGTCGCAAGAAAGCTTTTTCTTTTGATTTGAATTAAATTAAAAAAAAACATTTTCTTCTGTTTCATATTACTAGAAGATTTGAACACGATTGTACTAAAAAAATGTCTTATGAACTGACTTACTACGGGAAAACTAATAAAAAATGTCTGTCTTCTGTTTTTTTTATGTATAAAAAAAGATAATTGATTATAATTTATGAAATTATATTTCCATATAAAACATATATTTGTTTTAATAGTAGTCATATTTTATTTAATAAAACGTGACTTTATATTAAAAAATTTAGTTTATTTCACAAATAATGCTCATTAAATTAAGCTCTAAAATTTCTCCAAACTTAAACATTTGAGAAAAGTTTATTGATCAATAAATTTCATTTCCTTTTTAATTATATTTATTCTAAATTTATACTAAATTATAAATAATCTACTAAATTTAAATATGTTGGATGCAATAGCGTAAACGCTAAACTTAAAGATAATGAGAAGCCGGAAGATATTTTTCGATCTAAAACTTTATTGATTTTTCCCGGACATCGACGAGTCTTAGTAGAGTTGCACACCAGTGGCAGCGCGTTGTTTTGTAATATATCACCTTCAGAAACAGACGAGTACTTATAATTTTAATCTCATAAAAGTTCTTGCAAGTATTTTTATTACTTTTTTACTGCTGAGAATTTTCATATTAAACTTATAAAGTATATTGTTCCATTTACTTATTGTTTCTCTTGTTGGATTAGTTCGGCGGTATTCTTGTGGATCAAGTATCTACATATACATTTCTTAAAATAAATGTGTGAATTTATTTTAAAGAAACATAATAGAATTGAAATCCAATATCATTAAATAATTAATAATCTCTATTATTACATTAATCTCAGTTTTTTAATTTCTCAATTACATTTTAAATATTATAGTGTAGACAAAACTATCCATTCAATCAATTGTAAAAAGTATAGGTATAAATTAATATTATTTCGAAAGAATTTTATTGTACGCGAAATTGAAAAAATCTTTGAGTTAAAAAGATGTTTGAAGTATCAATAAACTCAGCTATCGAATAGCTACGTGAAGTATGAAGATAACCGTACGAGCGGTGGGAAATCAAATATTTCACGCATGCAAAACATATTGTGGGATACTATACATGCTCCGGGATTGCAAAGAAAGTTATGCAAGCCTGATCGGTTAACAACTTCCGTCATGATGTGTACCGGTAAAAGTATTCCGATAGCTTTTCTTACTCTCTCTTTCAATCTCTATCTCTCTCTCTATCTGGATTCTCGACTTTCGTAGTTAAAACTCTTAGTTGGAGTATCTTCGTTACTCTTCGTGACTGCTACTCGTAAAAGGTCAACAGTTAATTGCATCGACTTTGCGACTTGTTATACCATCATGCCAATGAAAATCCATCTAAGCGAAGATCGCTAACCTGCTATTCAATTGTTACGCTAAAGTTGACGACAAAGAGTGAAAGACAATGCTGAAAGAGTTTTCCATTTTTATTCAGCTAACTGAATAAAGTCAAAAGCATACATAAGTAATGAAATTAATTTGAAGAACAGAATGTAACAACAATACGAATGCTTTTGGTAATTTTTTGTACTAAAATAAATAGTTTAAACAGTTTAAACGTTCACCTTATTAATTGAAACGCATGATATTTGATAAAAAGATCAGGCACTTTTTATCAGTCAAGAAAGACATTTTTTAACTAATTGATAACATAGTAAAAATAATTGTTAAATATCAAATTTTTTTTTCACCTAAAATGTACTTTTTCCACATCGATCAATATAATCAATGTATATAATAATATAATGGAAGGTTATTTCTTAATTTATTTAATTATGTATATATATCCTTCACTAGTAAATATAATATTATAGTTTGATCAGTTGAAAAATAATAGAATAAAGATTCTGGAATACCTTATTTGGCGTTAGAACAATTTTAACGAATCGGTCAATTACTTCACACCTATGAGTTTCGTTTAAATGTTACGTCGTTAAAACAATAATTCCAAGCCTTATTATTTATGTAATACACTAACATCAAATATTATGCTCATTTTGCTTATAAAGCTTATTGTAAAGAGATATTATGATAGCTTTGTCAACAGCGCTTATCCACATCAAATACTAGCCGTTTTGTTTTATGCGTTAATCAGAGATGGGATTCCGATTAAATGCAGGATCTCTAATAGTGTTTAATGGAATGAATTTTCTTCTGCATCATCATATCGTACATATTACAAAGAGTATTACTTACGTTTCGACTGTGCAACTTGTTACGACATTTATGTAAAAGCACATATAATTCATATAGTACGAATTGTTAATTGGAATGTTGATTTCGCTTCATAAGTGTAATTGAAATTCTTGAGCATATTGCAGAAGTGGGAATAAATCGACTTTTGCATAAGAGCTTGCACGTATTTTGTGGAAATCAGTCGGCGGTCCCGTTATCAGTCCTCTATTTCGCGATGTCCAAGAAATCATAGCCGACGTGATCGCGCGAAAGTAAGCGAGGGGGTCACAACCTGGTGAAGGTGGTAACGCAACAACCACTTGTACTCACCTCCATCATAGTATCCTGTGACACTCTTGCGGCCTCTCTTGCCTCATTCACAGGCAGCGCAAATCAGGCTCGTAGAGACTCTGGGTCAGGGGCCGTCCTGGAAACGCATTAGCGCATTCCACACAAAGGCAAATCCTTACGGTTTTTCGTCCTTTGCAAAGTATACGGTGTAGTTGCTGCGATATTTACTCGCTCGCTCGTTCAGACGCGCTTGAACTTATTGTTAGCCTCGGTGGCCTGAAAATGGATATCACGTAATATATTGGAATTTCATGGCCTGAATTATGTTAATGCCTCGCCCGACTCATTAGAACTCTGCAGCCAAAGCATATTTTACGTAGATTTTTTTTATCTTAGTATTAGTTTGTAAATTTTCAAACGATTACTAAGGTTTTAAGGGTTCATAGCTTATAAGGGGTTGACTTTTATCACTTTAAATGTACATTTGTTCATGATGATGGTGATTTGATATTTAGCCAAGTTCGAAAGAACTTTTTTAAAATAATCTCATTAAACGGTACATGTTCCTTTCATTGTCAATATTAAATTCATATTTTCATTTTTTTAGCTATAAATTTAGCAACTAAAGTCAGTAATATTTGAATGTTGTAAGATACATAGTGAATAAAAAAAATTAGTAGCCTTGGAAACGGATGTCCAGAAAAAGTATGATTCGATTTTAGTGTACAAGATAAAATAAGTCTATTGGTATATTATTGAGGAATAAAATTGTTCGGTAGCATTTATTACACTAATAAAAGTCAAATAACTCTTTGAATAGTCAACATCGACACTGTCATAATAATACTCATCTTGTCACTTGACCGTGCATCATTTTTCCTTTGTAAAATGTCGTTTAATGCATTTCTCGGTATTTAACGCTTCATACTACAAAACATGCAGAAGCTTAGGTTATAAATCTTGCGCTTTTACCGAGTAATGACTGGAAACCCATAAGGAAATTGTTCGGTAAATAAAGAAATATTTTTTATTTCTTGTTTATCGACACTTTGCCTCAGCAGGAATCATTCGGAAACAAAAAGAATAAGAAAAATAGCGTACATCCGAGTGGTAATCAGAAAAATATACCGTTTTACTGTGATTAATCTCGAACTTTTTCTTATAGGCCCCCAGGAGATGCATGGAATAGGCTGGCAGCGATGGTGAATCTCCTTGAGAAATTAGAGTACTCTAGGAATCTATTGATTCAGTCTAAAGATGCCCAAGGACGGGAAGACGGTAAGTTAAGAATCGCTAGGATGAGCTCCTATTTTTTCTCTTTTATTTTTAAATTATGAATCGGTGCATACTGACTGATTAAAGCACTTGCGCATGCGGAAAATTCGCTTGCAGTGGTGGAAGCATCGTATCGTAATCACATAATTATGCTGATGGCAGATTAATCGATTAGTAGTTGCAAGGATCTTTGATAAGATCTATAATTTCTGAGAAAGTAACTCTATCTTGCAAAACAGTAATTTTAAGTTGGAATATTTTGAAGTGTTGGGTTCGCTTAATTCCAATTTGTGTGTTCAAAAATTTTGTAAAACGAAATTGTTTTTCCAAGAAATCAATAATTAAATAGATTATTAATGGAAAAATTATTAATTCTAAAAAGATTATTTTAAATTAATAGTAATATTAGTTGAAATTTTTTTTTAAGAAGCTTGCTTTTTTAAAATTCAATAATTTATTAAGTAAATCATACTTAAAGCGAACTAAAAAAGTTTTATTCGTATTATTTTATGGTCCTTTCCGGTTTCATTACAAATTCAAGCATTTTTTTTAGAATAATTAAATAAATGCATGATATGAGATTCCTCTGAAGTAGTAAATTCTATATAAATTTAAGTACTTAATGAAGCTTATATATTTACTTAATTTCTTGTTCAATTCAACTTTAGAGTAGAATTCTACAAGTAAATGTAGTAAATTAGAACTGTAACTTAATTATTTTATTATGTGACTTTAGAAATGTATTGATGGTCTAAAATATTACCAAACCCACATTTATTATTAAGTTATAAATATATAGGTTACAAGATTTATAGAACTCATATAACATATAAGTCTCTATTTAAAGTTCGATTAAAAACTTAACTTCGATTTAAAGTTTTAATAAATAGTAATTACTTATTATATTAAAATATAGGTAATTACAGTTATTTCATCATGTAGATTACATATAATTGTATATTTATCAACGAACAATTTCTATAAGTACACGCTATCTTTTGATTATTGGGTATATTATGTTTTTATTTCAAAAAGACTGATAAAAATTTAAAAAAAATAAATTTATTTCTGTATCTTAAACGTACACAGTAATATACATAAAACAATTACTATAATAGCCAATAATTAATTTTATATAAGAATTATAATTAATTAAAACCGTGAAATATATTTTTTATAAATATTTATTTATTATAAAATTCTTAATAAATTAGCATATTAAAATTCAACAATACAATTATCTATTATTAGAACTATGTAACTGACTTGATTTTTATTTACATTTTCACAAAAAAATTTCAACTTACAATATTATATATAATGTGCATATTCTTTCCAAAACTTTGATTATTGTATATGCTATAAAATTAATTTTTTTTTAATTCGCTTTTGTATTTAGAAATAGTTATAAGTTTAGTAGAGTTGTTAATATAAATATATCAAAAAATAGATGTTATATTTTTTTGTATTATTAAATGTATCCTTAACGTTGAATAAAATTATTGGTTTGTATTTGATGATACATTATACTCAATGTATATTGAATTTGATTACATTGATATTGGCAAAAGATTTAAATGAGTTATATTGAAGTTTTTCGTAAACATCATAATTACAAAATACATAATTAGCTTAGCTCATTTTCAACGCATATTTTAGTATCGTGTTTCGTACTTTGAATCAGCTATATTGCATATAAAATTTGTTACATGATATTTAACCTGTGCAGCCAAAGTATCCTGTAAACATCCATTTTATTATCAGCTCCTTGATTAGTACACAGGGTATTTTTTATTTTCCTTGGCAACACTTTTAGCTACATCTTACCTTTTTCATGTCAACACATTTACTTCTTGGCTCTTGCTTCTCTTGTCTCTGCTTTATTTTTCATCGTACATATGCCAGCCTCTTTACTCCCACCAATCTTTTTTTCCTTCTGTCCCTCTTATTCTCCATGTTAGGAAATTCCTGTTGATCGAAGGCGAGTTGCACTAATCACTGTAATTGAAATGAGCAACGCTAGCCGATTTCTATCGTCTCCAAATGCAATAACAAGATGGTTATATACAAATACCTGTATAGCAGGACTTTAATCGTATATACGTAAGTAACCGAAATAATCAATCACTTGGAACGCCTTCTTTGCATCGTTCATAATCACAGACCGTTTTATCAGCTTCGAACCTCAACAGTATACTATGTATTTGTTTTTTCATAGTTAATCCTAAATGTAAATACGCTCATATTTAAAATACAGTGATGAATAAAATGTATATGGAATATATAAATGAGGAAGATCGATAACTTTTTTTGTTGTTGTTCGATTAATAACATTTTTGCTTGATTGATTATAAAATGATTGATTTTATATAATTGGAGGTTGATCGATTTATGTCGATTTTTGAACACTTACTGATACAAAATTCTGCATATATTTGAATTTTTGTTACACTGTAATTGTATGAAACAGTAATTTCGTACGATGTAATTAACGTCAATCTTACATATTTTTGTTTGTTTTTTTTTAATATTTCAATTAATTAATATTTTAATTGCTAACGAAGTTTATTTCATAAAATTTAAATGTAGTGGAAAATATATTGCTTATAAATTATTTTATAATTTATGGTATTAATTACTTTGTTTTTTATAATTCTGATTTATCATGAACAACCAAATATAGGTTCTCATGGTATTTTAATTTTGTTAGTCGAAAAATATTTTTATTTGAGAGTGGAATTAATAAGAAGGATACCTTTAAAAAATATTTTTTTTATATTTTGAATAAATGTTTCAACGTAATTTTTTGGAATTTCATATTGTACCGAAAAATTCTTAAAATTAATTTTTTTTTATCAACAAATATTTTTACTCGACGCTTCATACATGATAAATTTATCGATTTGTACATGTGTACGTTTTTTACGTATTTGACAACCGTCAAAGCATTCTTTTTATATAAAACATTATTTTCGAGGAATTGAATATATTTCATGTATAAATCTGTACTCATCTTTAAAATGCTTAAGAATAAGGTATTTTTCTTACATTACGTTGTATACTGTCTAAAAGGATAGTTTATGTGGCAGGTAAATAGCTTTATACATAAAACATCCTTACTCTTCTTATGCAAACCTAATGGTTTCCATTTTTAGAGAAAATTGAATATAGTATTAATAATCAATCTAATGGATGAAAATAGCTCACAATCTGCATGTTGTACAAGCTGGTATTAACATTGATTATTTTGTTTTCTATTTATCATGTAAGAACATGGTTGAAAACTACTTACACGATATCAACAAAAAAACCCCACCGGAGAGCAATGCCTATCGTCTGCTTATAGATAAAGAAAGATAGAAAACTACCACTGGAACCATTAAAAAGTGATGGGACTCGAGTTGCGACGCCTCGGGTGTCGTTAGCGCCAAGGCGCCCATCAATAATGTTGCTCGATCCGGAGCCACAGTGCCGCGTTCGCGTGTGCAATTCTGATGATCAGCGTCCATCATTTGGCGATTCTTGGTACTCCCGCAGTTGATGATTACGTAACTTCCAATCAGAATTCAGTGGGGTTTCTTCATCAAACACTAACCACACATCGCAGTTTCCGCATGTCATCTATATCCAACGGCGTAGTCACGTTGCCGCGCCCAGTCTACGATATTTTGTCTTTGACACACATCTAGATTTGAGCTTCGAAGGGTCGTAGATCGCAGCACTTGGAGAATAGGAGCTCATAAGCTTCGAAATTAACTCAACGCAAAGCCCAGAAGAATATGCGCCCCTTCAATTGTCTTATTCGTTAGCGTAAAGCTGTTAAGCATCCCGTTAAACGAGAACTTTTTTATCTAGTTTCTGAAGAGAACTAAAGGGTTTATTATTCGATTATCTTTCGTTTATCTTTCAGTTAATTATTATGTGGTAAATTAAGCCTTTTAATCATTTGTCGTTTATTATGCAAGCGTCAGGATTTAGTTTATGTCGAAATTCGCTTTATCTTTGCCTAACAGAAATGTTTTTTAAATTAAGAAATGAAAATGATTTTAAAAAAGGTTTCTTATGCAATTTAATTCTATTTATGTTCTTTTAATAAGGTAGAAATAAGCATTCGAATTAGGATTTTATTGTTTACTAATTATTTTTTCAAATTGATGCCAATAACTTATTAGTATAAACAGTCCTTTTTATAAATTTATAAGCATTGGGATTTTTCAATGTTCTGAGTCATAAAAAATGATATATTTAAAGATGATATTAGTAGAGTCTGCAGTTTTATTAATCTCTTGTCTTATTAAATCGTACAATGTGTTTGTTATAATTCACCAAATTACCACTTAGTTAATAGTATATTACAGATACAATTATTTATATAATTATACAATTATATATAATTATATTTATATAATTATATTACAGATATACATAATATTTTTATATTAATTAGTAATGAAATTAAAAATCATCCTATGATCAAGATACTTTTTTGCATTAAAATTAGTATCTGAGTAAATTCGATTTCACTCAGTTTTTGAACTGTATCGATTGTGTTATAACAACAAATAAATTAATGTATGTAATCATGTAAACGGTAAAATGTCTTTATCGACGTCTTTATAGAATCGAACCTAAGCATTTTATAATTATTATCAATACTGCTTTGATATCGGTGTAGGTTGGAAAAATCTTTTAGACTTTATCAAGTAGTATAATTTTTAGATTTCCGTTTTAACACCTAATTTGTAATACTGAGCGATATATAGAAAATGATATAAATAACGAGAATATATTAACAGTAGTTTTTTACGCTTGTAAGTATACAGGAAGCCAGTTGAGCCACGTCCAGGTTTGATTTAATCTTGTTCTCAAATCATGTCAACAAACCTGTAAAATTGAACATACTTTTTTTGCAAATATGTAATTCCTAGTCGAAAAAGCGTTATGGGAAGTTAAAAAAAAACAAGAATATTTAATACCATTCGGTTATTAAAGCATCAAAGAATGATCTGAAATTGGTAGAAGAAAAATAAAAAATAAGCATAGTAATTTAAAAATATTGTGATTAAGTTACATATATTTGCATAATATTCTATTGAAAAACAGCATTTTATTTTCATAAAATTATTAAACAAGTAAATATTATACGTCTCGACCATGTTCATGTTTATAAAATCCAATTATTATTGATATTATGAAGATTAAACTATTAATGATAAACTGAAAGTATATGCATAGATTTTTGCTTTTAAATTGTTATTAACTACAACATTATTATTTTTATAAATGAAATAAGTCTTTATACAATACTTGCAATGATTAATTCTGTTTAATTATTCAAAATGTTCTTTGCCCAATAAGTTTTAAATTGTATAATTTTATTACATAATTAATTCACGTAATCAAATCTTCAATAGATTTAAATATTTTCAATCAGAATTTAATAGTCCAAAGAAAATTTGATTATTAATTAAAAACTTAGTTTAAAAGTTTAATATAATATGCAGCAGCATTAATTAACATATTTTTACTAATTCTGGCAAATAAATGAATTATATCAATGGTTTATAATACTATAGTTCTTTTTAAGCAGCAGACTGTTTTCTGTCAATACAAATTTTTTATTTCATTACTTATTCAAAGGGTGTAATTTTAATAGTACTCTAAAATTTTTGTATTTACTTAAAAAAATGTGTTAATAGAAATTTTTTTTATTTAAAAAGATAGAATTTACATAAAAATATTTAAAATTTAACTTAAAACATAGTTTACTATCAAATTTTGGTAAATAATGATGAATTTATATGCTGTTATCACTGAGAGAGCATAAAAATTGTGATAAAATTAGATAGTAAAAATTCAAGATTTGATTTTGGAGTTTTCGATTTACTATTCATCCCGACTTCTCTTAAAATCTTTTCCCTTTTATTAATATTCCTTTTCTGTCACCATATTTTTATTATAGCTGCTCACGTGTAATCATCACTAAATACATTCAGTTGTTTATTTATATGAAAAAAGCGAAGGTAATTTGCACAATAAGTTTGCCATTGCCGTTGCCATAATAACTGCTTGGAAGAAGCAAGATCAATTTTAATAAAGGAAAACAAATGAAGCAAAATCTTTGTATAATCTATTTTTTATCGTATTTAATCTTTATATTTATTTTTATACGAAATTGACACAATGGAAATCGTTTAGGCATGATAAAGCGATATATTTAATGCTTCGGTCATTCCCAATATGAATGTGATAACAAAATTAATTATACATATTCATGATTTGAAATTAAATTTCATAAAATATATCGCCAAATTTAAATAATTATTTGACTGAGAAATATTTTAAAAGTACACACGTATTATATCACTATGAAATCATCCCATTAAAATCATAAGAATTTTGTCTAAATATTCACGCTTTTAAAAGCAATTACTTGCTCGTATTTAATTTAGATTACTTCAAATAATCACGTTACATAATGATTTGCATTTTATAATTATGAAGAATGAAAAAATATGTATAAACGTATAACTAATTTATTTAACTGAATAAACTACATAAATATTTTCTTTCAGGAAAAAGAAATGCGTATAAACGAGCATAAATGTCGTTTATCACTGCTTCAATTTAATGTGCATTTGAATATAGTATTGCGGGTACGCAGCTGGAGTTTCAGAAATTTTATGTTATAATAAATCGTTATGTCATGCATATTTTAGAAGTTAATTATAAAAGTAAATGAAAATGGTATTGATGACCACTTTTAATTATATTTCCATAGAATCAATCATTGTTTTAGAAATATGTTGAATTCTAACCATTTTGTGTTTTATCATCTCGATTCTCTTTCTTTCTCTCTCTCTCTCTCTCTCTCTCTCTCTCTCGCTCTCTCTCTCTCTCTGTTTTACCCTTTTTCACGTACGCACTTGTTCTCCTTAATTCTAACATTGACTGTGCATCTCGAGTGATCGATGCAGCTTCGAAAAGAACAAAATTCTATTATATTGATACATACATACATACGCACAGAAGAAATAGTTATTTGCAATAGTGGTCCTGTTATTTATTTTTCTCGATGTGTGTGTTCTTACAGAGCTAAAATATGTGAAATTGCCGGAGGACACAACACTCTCTGGATTCACACCACTCATGTCGAATCCGCAGGATCCCTTCTACGCCGACAAGAAGGAAGATATGGTGAGTTTGTTTTGCTCTTTACATTTCTGCGTCTCTGCTTTTTTTCACGAGTTTCTTTTGGTCGGTAATGAGGACTTAAATAACCAACTACGAGCGATTTAAACATACGACTTCTTCGGCTTTCAAATATAATTATGCACTAGGAGTTTTAATATTATATCAAGAGATTAGTAATAATAAAGTAACTAGTAGTACTTGGTAATTACAGACATCGAACAACTGATTTTCTGTAATAGAAGCTCTAGATTTTCTTTTTAAAACTGTTTTCTTCCGTTTCTTCGAAAAATATTCATTTATCGTCAGTAACAAGTTTAATTATTATTTTAATGATTAAGTAAATTATATTTAATTTGTCTACTTATGTAGTTCTGATGACGTTGTTAGCATATTATTAAAGAATTTTTCATTAATTATCATATCATTATGTACTTAAAAATACAAGTTATTTATACAAATAGACTAGAAAAATGAAAAGGCAAATAATTCCATCTAATTCACATTTGCCAAACTAATTGCACAAAAAATTTCTTAATAACTTATGGAATGTTAAGAGTTCGCGATTGACCATTTTTAAAATAAGCATATTAAAAATGAATTAACGAATATAATGTATAATTTTTAGTGAAACTAAAATGTCGAAGAAATCAATTTAAATGAGATTATTAAACAATTATAAAATACTCAAAGGTGAATTAAACATCACAAAAAGGAATAAGTACCTGTGATTATAATCATTTAAGGTTATTAAATATAAAAAACTCAATTTTTGAAATCTTCTATTTTGTCCATTAAAAAAAATTAATTTTACTTTTTTTTATCATTACTATTATTGTTATTTATAAATATTTTATTATTTGCGCTCAGTGAACAAAGGCAAGTACATGTACTGTGATGAAAATAGTATATAAAAAAAATATATATGCCGATGTTTTTCATCGGCTGGCTTCGAATTTTATTGAAAAAGATACAAATCAAAATTTAATTTAAATTTCAAAATTTTATGTGCACGATATAAGCGTGCATAAAGGCTACCCACATTTTTCATCGATCGAAAATATTTGCCTATTAAATTGCTAAACAAAACCAATTTAGTGCAGGCGTGCGTAAAAAAAGTCAATTACGTAGTAACTATTTCTTTGGTATTCTTCAGAAAATAAAAGCCATCGATATTTCCAACGCTGAGTAAATGGGTTAATGTTTGAAATCCTAAATAACTAAAGCCAGCGTAGCTATGATTGCTTTTGCCATGAAAAGCCATCCCTTGTGTAACCAATAATCGAGTCGGCTTTCAAGAAAACTTAAGCGCCAAAAAGGAAGCACACGCTTACTTTTAATTTTTATCTTTCTTTTGTATTCGTCACGCAGGAAGTAGTTCAAGTTTGCTTGAGGATATATAAGATCCTTTTCTTCGGCCAAGTATTCCTCTGCGGGTTGGAGACACCGGTGTTGAAGTTACAGAAGAGCGAGACCGGCATCAGCGAGTACGTCTCCGTCGTCGAAGCTTCGAGTGCGAGCACACCAGGATCACCGCCAGAGCAGGTGCGCATTTTATAGGAACGCCTTGTCGCGTGCCTAAGAAGTGTAATGACTTATGGGCGGTGAAGCTACTGTCTATCACTAAAACGATTATAAAATTTTAGCTGTCACGAAATTATGGCTGAATGCTTTGTTTTGAAAATTCAGCTGCTAATTCTGTCGTTTGATCAATCTGCGATACAGTTTTTTTGTCCTTTTAATTTTATCGCAAAACTGAATTCCCTATACATTCGTGCTTTTAATTTAAATTACTTCCTTTGTATTTTGGTTATAAGCAGACACCGCTTGTTATAATGTTCAAACCTACAAATATACTATTAATTAATTAATATAAATTCTTCAGAAGCAATTTTTGTTGTGATTTTTTCGAAAAGAATAAAATCTCAGGAGGCTACAAAAATGATATAGCCTAAGTAAAGTCGTAGCCTATGTTTTAACATTAGAGCTTTTATTTGTTTTTTTTAGAGTGATTCGGAGTTGATGGTTGAGAGCTACAGCGAAGACGAGGATGAATCAGTTGTAACTTCACGAAGGTTTTCTATCGAAGATACTGGATACGAAAGTATAACGTCGTCAACGACTGTACCTGCCGGTGAAATAAGATCGCTCATTGAGCGAAAGGAGGAGCTGGAAAAACGGCAAAGGAAACAGGATCGACATCGACAACGAGTTCAGGTAAGTCGTATAGTGTATACTTGCAATTTTATTCGATGAATTCAACAGCGATGTTATTGATTGATTGAAGTTATTATTATTGATTGAACAATCATACCGATATTTACGATCGTTAGAACATTATAAGCACGTAAAGACAAAGTAGGTGAACACGCCGATGGTCCATGCTATTCGTTTACGGTAGAAGCATTGCATTTGAAAATTCTGTTTCTTCAACGTGAGTTTATTTCACGATATTTTAATTTCGCCTACGCTCACGATCACATTCTTAGTATTTTCTGACAGCATACGCATTTAGAGTCTCGTCGAGCGATAAATAAAGAGACTGGACTGAGACAGGAGAGTCAGCAATAAAAAATGAGAGATAACGGAGTGGTGCCGCTCCATCCGAATAAACGGTTGAAATGGAGTTACATGTGCAATCCCAGAGTACTCTAGTTTCTCCAAAACTTTATCCAGGCAAGTGTGCAGCATCATACTTGCGCCTGGAAGTTACGTGGCAGATATCGCGATTTCCGTTTTTCTTCTCTTTCGCGTCCCTCTTTTTTCATGTCCTCTGTACAACCTTGACTTTGCCAGGAAGCGCACGATGCTTTTTGTCAGGGAGGTAGTTTTTTACAGAAAGAAAAGACTCAAGCATCTGATCGTGTTGGAAAATGGATGGATCGTGATAAGCTATTTCTCTTGGTCTTTATGGATCGCAAACTTGGAAAAGACTTCCGGCTTGTCGGGTTAAAAAAAGGAAGTCTTGCGAGTGCTCGTAAATGAAGCGAACTTTTTTCTTGCGCTGTTTACGTTTCCAACTCGTGTCATCGATCTCCGAAATATCGTACGTTTTACATATGTCTGAAATATCAAAAGAAAAAATTGTTCAGTTATTGAAAAATTGATTAGTAAATCACTAATTCCTTAGTAAATTATTGGGTACAGTAAAACAAAATTACTTTACGAGAGATGTGTCTGATTTCCAAATAAGGTTGATGGAGTAATATCTTTTAAAAATTATCTTAATTTACATTTATCATTTTCTGTCGGAACTTTTGACTAGAATACATTTATAACAGAACCATCAGTATCTAGATTTATTTATATCTTTAGTCTTTTAGTAACCGTGAAGAATTCAAGCTGTTCAACAATAATATATCTCCAGTAAAATATTCTTAGATTACTTTTTTACAGATTTATATTACTTTGAAAAAATAATTGTTTCGACTCTAACTTCATGTAAATTATTTTATCAAATTAATGGGCATTTAGAAAAATACTTCAAAATTTTTGCATTGTGTTTATAGAGATGTATAAGTAGCTCGTGTATTGAAATTTATAATAAATCGCCTTAAAAGTACTGTGAAAGTATTATAAAATTAATGGCAATTAAATTAATAGGTATTTAAATTTTTGAACATAATTTATTATATTGCATAATATTTATATACGTTTAACACTTATCTGACTATTGTTTCGAGTATAATGGTAATTAATCATGTTTTAGTACGATTTATTTCATTTTTTACATTATTTTACATTTTTACACACAAAATTCATTTATTATCATTATTGTTATTTACGGCCAAATTAAAATTTTTGTTTTAAAAAGCAAGCCGCATTAAAAAATATACATAAATCTGTGATTTTTTAATCGCTTTAAATCATTATAAATTAAAAACATTATTTTTCACTTTCATGCAATTATTTACTGCTTAAAATATATACTTGATTATTAAATTTTCGCTCAGTATTCTTTTGCGAAATTCCGCCGAAATTCAAATAAGAAAACATATGGCATATGTGAAAGAATTATGATCGAAAAAAAAATTTGAAGGACCTTAACTAAATCAAGAGATTATATGGTGATGCTGTATGTGTTACTTTTGTGGTTCTTTTTAAAAAAAAATTCTCTGTTCTATGCTACCGGTATGTTTTAACGCCCTCTCATGTAATTCTAATTGTCTTGCTTATTTTTTGTCTCTCTGCCTGTACATATATATACACATATCTCACTCTTTAATATTATAATTTTTAATTTCTTTTTTTCAATATATATGTATTTGTGTCTGATAATATATCTCAACTTTCATAAAACTGTGATTAAAATAACATATTCTAATCTTCATTCTTTTTAAAATATTACCTAATGTACGTATTTATATTAACAAATTATAATAGCATATTTAAAAAATGACGGCTTACAAATAATCGTATTATAAATTTTAATTATTCATTTCTCGTATATTTAGAATATCAACATTACATGTATTAATGATAGAAATAGGAGAGTGAAAAAGAGAATGAATAAGACGGGGGAAAGCTGCGTATTAAATTTAGGACATAATTTATAAGCAAAATCCAATGTATGTTTAAGATAGAAGTAATTGATTTATTACGATATCAATTTTTTTATCAAAGGATTTGCGATAATATTAACTGTTACTTACATTTAAGTGCATTTTATGGATTCATTTACCGTTAATGATTTAAATGTCTAGTAATGCCGGGAAAAAACTTTTTTTACTCTTAAATCACTGTCTTATGTTTTATTTTTATTTTCAAAGATAACGTAGCCTATTTCTTATTTAAAATCGTAATATTATTAATTATTCTTGTATTCAAAATCAAGAGTTTTATTTTTTATCATTTATTTTATTGTTTGACTCCAATTATATATCCATTGAATAAAAACTGTAATTAAAAATTTTTTAAATTAATTTATAATATAACGTGCTCCTATTCTGACTCATGTTTATATTTAAAACGACTGTCTATTGTAGTATAATTGTTTAAAATCAAAGAAACAATGAACGAAATAAGAAACATTAATTTAAGCTACATTTTTGTGGATCCATTTTTACTATCAACTTATAGAATATAGTGTATATATCGAAAATTAAAAAAAATACAGAAAGAATGATCTGATTAAGAAATTAATGGTTCCAATATTTAAAAAAATGATTTTACAATAAATTTTTTATTATGTTAAGAAGGTGGTGATTTTCATTTGACTGGTGCGTTAAATAAATTTGATAACTCTTTTAACATAAATTTCGTAGTAATATACTTCATCTGTTTCTGCATAACTCGCAATACATAGAAGTTGTAAGGGAATATGAATAATTCAATATCACACAATTTATTTTTTTAAATCCTTTATTGTGTACTAGACTCTCTATTATTGATGGGTTAACAGCACAAATGATATTGTGAGTTTTGCAATCTCTTAAAAAAGCACAATCTTCCTTTTTTTTATTTAATGGTAAAATTTTATGTAACGAATTTTTTCCTGCTAATTTAGAGTAAGCATCTGTTTTTAAATTAATTCATAATTTATTTTTTAACTTTTTTTTTATTTGTTGTAAGCTACTTGAATTCATTATAAGCAATATACAATATAGATTTAATAAATAATATGTTTATATGAAAATAGTATTTACTTTGTTACTTAATCAATATTAGATTAATATTAGAATGTTTGATTTATTAAATTATTATATTTAATTATTTAATTGCGTATGCAATTTTTAATATATTCTATATACAGGATAATTTTTAATCTCTAATATCGAAAAATTAAATTTCGTATGATGTGCATAGATTTTTACTATTTAGTTGAAGGAATACATGGACATCATGGTTTCGCACTTAACATCTCACATAAATTCTTGTACATAAGGGTACAAAGAAAAAATTCATGACATATAATTAAAAATTAGATGCACGAAGTGTATTTATAGTGGCCTTTAGACAAAGTTATTAGTATTAAGATGATCAAATTGTTAAATCTGAAAATATGTAAAAAAAATTTAATTATTTTATTTAAACTCTTGTTAATGGTTAAGAAATTTAAAATACATGCATTTATCGAGTACTTGATTAATTTTATTATAATTATTCTAACCTCTATAAAAAGAAGTTATAAAACCATTCTTATGTTAGATCAGTGTTTTATAAATTAAACTGTAGGACGATATTTATGTACAAAAAATTAAAGCAAGTATTTTTTTATAAAAAAGGTTTTGTTTATAAAAGTGTATGTAGGAGTATAAGATTAACTTAAATGTTTGCCCTGTAGTTAATTAGCAGTATAAGAAAGAAATTGAATCAAAACCCCGGAATTAGTCACAGCACGCGATTGAAATAAAATAAGGACGGAGTTATGCACACTCGTGTTAGAACGAGAGTAAATCAAAGTTAGGAAAGCAGATTGAGTTGTTGGCTGGCTTCGCACCTCGACTCGCACGCGGACTCGAGTCGACTGTCCTATTTCTCGAGGTCGCACTACGTTTTCCGCGGCCGCAAGTGACAACGCCAGAGAAAACCAGTTCTGCCCTCGGGATGATAAGAGCCTGGCTCTTGGTAACGCCACGTCCACCTGGGAATCGTCCCGTATGATCTTCCGCCGCTCAGGCGGTCGTGTCACACTCGGTTGGCCTCGCTTCCGCAGCTTCTCCCTTGTCCCCGTACCCTCTTGCCACTTCACCGTCGGACCAGCTTTATTTTATGGCCTTTTTTCGGGCTTTGATTCATGGTGCTGGACTCGGGAGACCGACTGCTCGCGAATTCGTAAGTGCGGAGATTCATGATTGGGGGTCCAGTGCCGGACGAGCGCGGGACTAATGTTGATCTCGCTCGGCGATTCGTGATTCGTGGAAAGGGATTTTCCGGCCGTGTGTTTTTAAAGGTGAACCTTGTCACGTCAGGGGCTGAAAAGATTGCCAACTCTTCCGGGTAGATGACTTGCTACGAAAATTGAGAGCGGGGAATTCACGCTCTGAACTTTTAATGTTCATTGTGATTTATGAATGGTATTCATAATGCTATATTTTAGAGGACCGGCAGTCGTCCGGTGGTCAGTTGCAAATGAAAGTTAAAATTGCCCTCCTTTAACGATGGCGCGAAAGAAAAAAAAAACATTGAAAATCGTTTAACAGAGTGTTATGTAGCTAATGGATGTTGAAGGCAATTTTTATTATCACTTTATTCAAGAGGATACATTGAGCTTCCTTAATGGCTCGATATCAGCTTCGATGACGTAAGTTCATTTATTTTCTCATTCGAGGAAGAAAAGCCAGGTAATACTTGGAAGAAAGTAAAGATTCATGCAAGTAAAACAAGGTAGATTCGTTGTTTTGGTTAAAAAAATATCAATAGATTATTATCATCATTAATTAATGAAATCATTTAATGAATAAAATTGTTATAATGAAATTTAATTATAATCGCTCGACAGTAATCTCATTGTTTTCATTTTCCCACAAAATTCTTGTGTCGATACGTAATTGTTTTACGATCGGTGCGATAACGCGAAACAAAGAAAATCCGCAAGAACATAATTATTATAAGCGTTAGATGAGCTGTTGTAACCCCCACATGAAAATTCACAGTTATTTGAGAAAGACCCACGTGAACCCCTTGTAGACGCTCGAAATTCAATGCGCCTCTGTCTATGTTTGCGCGCGAGTGTATGTGTGTGAACGTAAACGCGCGTGCCATTGGCATTGTTTTTCCCAGCTTACGATCGACGAGACTCCCTGTTATAACACTTGCTTTTTACATCCGTGAAAAATTTCGATTCCCTTTGTCATAAACATAATGCCTGCAAGCGCTTATTACAACCCTCTTAAAATTATAGTAATTTATTAAATGACTATGCTCGTCGTACTATCAATAACTATGTGTGTTTGGATGCTTTTTTAAATTTACAACTGAAAAATGATCTCTGCTTCTTTCTATATGCGTGCCTGTAAAGTGAATTTTTACATTACTGATTAAATAATGTAATGACATCGCCGAGTATCATTTATTCATACACAGGCTGAAACGTATCCTAACAGAAAATTTCAAATAATACTTACATGGATTTTTAAATCATTCTGCATAATAATAATTATTATCTTGTGATCGAGTATATAATATAAGGTTAAAACGTCAATTCAATTCCCTATTTTTATGTATTATTTTTCTTATTAAAAATAAATTTTTTTTAAAGAATTTTTACAGATAATTCTGATTTAAGTTTACTTGACCTTTGTAGTAACTTCTTGTATGATTAAATTAAAAGTCAAGTTGCATGTACTACTGGCTAAATGCAATGTTCAAGCAATTTTAATAATTAATTTTTAAAGTACTTTCAGTTATGATACAAACATTAATAGTTGAGAGCTTTAAATTTTTTTTTCTATATTTATTTGTATTTTATTTATTCATCATTGTGTTCTAGTTAATATAAGCATTTTAGTATATTTCATTCATATCATAGAACGATAATATAATAGACCTATCAGAATAAAGATGCGTCAAAAAAGTTACACTTTAAGTAACTATAATTGTGAAAGGCTAAAAAATAAAATATTTAACAAACATTTAAGTTTTACTCGTAGCTTGTAGATCATAACATAATATATAGTATTCAAATGTATAAAAGTCATATATTACTCGATGTTCATGTATGATAAATGAAATAAAAGTATTGAAGAAAAGAACATGAGAAAGAACTGAATATTGGAGAAGTGGATAAAGAGAAAATCTTACTTATAAATTTACAATAAAATAATTATTATAATAATCTTAAAGTAATTATATTTCCTTAGCATTTAATAATAACAGCTAATGTATATCAATTAGCCTTCTAATGAATGCTTCGAAGATGCTCTTTATATTTGCAAAATGCTACTATGTTCATAGAAGCAAGTAAGAAATAGAAGTTTCTTTCTCAGGCATTTAAATGAATTATTTTTAGTTGAATTATTTTTAGTAAATTATAATTGTGATCAAAGAATTTTTTTAATGTATGTTTGGACGTAATATTATAGTGTTTATGAATAATAAATAATCTAGACCTGAAATAATTTAATAATTGAATAAATTATTTTTTATTCAGGGATATTTGTATGTTTTCTTATAAGTGTAGAAATGAATAAATTTATGAAAGTAACTAGATAGGTTGCTTTGCATTAAGGAAGGATTATATATTTTGCTTTCTCATAAATGAAATTTATCTTTAAAACTGTTTCATTAATAATAATAACCGAAATGTAAAGAAAAAATTTATTTGACCAAATCTACTTTCCTATTCGCAGTAAAATTTATTTACTCGTTAACTAACTTACACGTCTCGTGTAATCTCAAGCAATTCCTGTTTTATATCGTAATTTTATTCAATGTGTATCGCAGACTACTTGTATACGATAAAGTGCAACATTGTTTATACGTTGAAATATGCATATATTAGGGTTTCAATGTATTAATCGAGTGAGCGAACAAAAACCATAATGAGGGGAGAGGCCTTTTCCAGTGGTACAGTGGGAACGCAAACGATAGTACGGAAGCACAAATGAACCAATTCTCGAAAAAATTATTTCTCGTGCGCCAACACACAACTACTGCTTCATTGAAAGGATAATTTATTAGGTGAATGCGATTTCAGTCCGATAGTTAAACAGAGCAACGCCCGCCAAAATAGTCATAAGTACGCAGTCTCGTGTGAATACGAATAGATGAAATTTGTGTACCTTAGCAACTTGCGCTTTTGCTCTTTTCAAGCCTGCGTATTGCAAATGGCGTGACTCTTGGGGTAAATAATATCCGTGCATCGGAGTATAAACATAAGTACATTATTCGTTACAAGCGGATGCGCGCGTGTCACACACACGCATGCTTGCATACACATGCGAATTTGTCCCTCGGAAATTGCTCGCTGTCTCTGTTTCATTTTGCTTACCTCCCCCTTTTCGTGCAATGTATCTATCTGCTTTTGATTTACAGGGATTATGCTGATTTATTATTCGTCGAGGTTATTTGTCCGTAGCCTGACTTTATATCCTGAACAGATCCTCTTTCCATGCAACTTCGTTTCTGATTTGATGGACATCGGTGTTATTAGTACACATGGTCGCATTATCTACCGAGTTCGCTAGTTATTTCGTTAATCGTTACAGATAATTTCCACGCATGATAGCCATAAACTTTTTAAAATACCTCTTAAAAACTTTTCATTTATAAAATATTTTAAATTGATTTTCAATCAATTTCTTATACACAAACACACACACCTACAGATACATTTTTTTTAAAGCTATAGCGCTTATATAAACGTAGGTTATTTCATTATTAGATTTGAATTCCATTAATAATGGAAAAATGTCAGATTCCTGTTCTCGAATCCGTAAGTTCGCAACCATTATAAAATGTATTAATTTCATTATTAACTAACTAATTAATCATATAAATTATTATATATTTATTTGAAAAATTAAATTGTAACATCATAATCTAGAAAGCCTATTAAAAACGACACCATTTACATAATTCCATACTCAGATGCACAGACGCATGCTTAAAGTGGCTAACTTAGTTAGTAAGTAATAACGAACATCGAAAGTGCCACACCAACATGTAAAAGGATTACTGAGCTTATGTAGGGGAAAATGATTTTCCGCATTTGCAATGATGAAGGTAACCAAGCTCACAGTTAATTATGCATAAAATCATTTTCTCCCCGTAGATATTTCGAAAGATGAGTAGGAAAGAAGAGAAAGAAAGCCACTTTTACTACAATCCATTAGAAAGTTCATCTTAAAGTATGTTAGAATGATAGAATTATGTAAACGTATTTTAAAAAATCAAAACTTTCTTCAGCAACCAGAATTAATCTTGATTAATTATCTAATCTATTTTTTATATTACAATCGTTTCAATTTACCATTTATGATGGTATTGAGTTTTTCAAATAAAGTTTTAAAGAGTTTTTTTAATATTTTTACTTGTATTTTTGTATTATGAAAAAAAAATTAAAATGTTCGAGTTTATTTAATTGAATTAATTTTAACTTTGTAAAGTTGTATCATCTTTATGAAATATAAATAACGAAATAAGCCTTCATTTCATTTTCGTTTTCTTGGCGTATTCAATCATGTCCTATAAAGATTTTTTTTAAAAACATTTATATTTTATCCGATTCATAAGATTGCATAAGAAAAAAAAAATAGAAGAAAATTCAATAGACAAAGATAGAGGGAGATAGATGTAGCAAAAACGTAGAAATGGTGAAGACGAAAGAGAAAGGGATAGATATGAAACACAATGATATTTTCTCGTACTGTTTTCATACGTTTTGTTTTTTGTTCCGATTCTTTGTTATTATCCGACGTCTTTTGCTTTATATAGTATACCAATGAATGTACAATAAAACAAAATTCCCTTTTACGACAAACAATACAACGTACGATATTTATTAAGCTTCATATTTTTATTTAATACATATATTAACGTAGTTATACATGAACTTATCTTAATTTTATAAACAATTAATAATCAATTTTTTTGTTATAATAGGATTTACATTACGAATATATTTAACAAATTTGATGTATTTTAATTGTAACAAATATATATAACAATTTTCTTTTCATATATATATATTTTACTTTCCAGTTCAAATGAAATGTTTTTGGATATACCTTTGTTGGTAATATATAAAGCTTAGGTCAATTATTATTTAGTGGGCTTAATTAAAAGTGAAATTGATTCTTTTGCTTATGTAAAGTAACTAGAACCTTTATTATTATTATATATACATTGGAATGTTAGAAAATGAAGGTAACAAGAAATTCTTATCTCGTTGGTAAAATAGTGCAATCTGTGGGGGTTGATGTTTCTCGTTATAAATAATATGGCATCAGAAGCGCCCTAACAAACCTCTTATAAAAGTTGACTTTTACACGTCTCTATTTTTATCACTCACGCTTTCTCTCTCTCTCTCTCTCTCTCTCTCTCTCTCTCTCTCTCTCTCTCTCTCTCTATCTCTCTATCTATCTCTATCTCTCTCTTCGTTACAAAGTTTTACAAGGAAAAGATATTGCCCCTCCCCCGCTGTTGTAGGTACTCGTCTCACGGGATTTCCCCTCTCGCAATTCTCCCCTCGCTAGCAATGAAGTCAACGGACTCGTCTGCCACCAGGAGATAACGCAAACATCGGCTCTCCCTCCTGGGCCCCTTTCCCTCTTAGTTAAGTTCGTGCTTTGTGTGTACGTGCGCGCAGGGAAGCCTGAGATCTGTGCTCCTCGACAGTTGGATGCGACACGTCGACCTCCGACATTGCACCCATTGTTTTCATTTGCCTACTAACGACCGGCGCTTCTCTCCTTCTCATATAAACACGCCTACGACTGTTCGCGAGTGACTCGTCTATGGTGTCTTCAATTTCCCCGGCGGTAGGCGAGTCGACGTCACTTGTCCTGCGGGAGGAGGGGCACGAATTCTTGCTCGATATACATGCAAGTTCACGCCCGACTGTGTGTCGTTCGTTTTTTCACGCGCATAATCAAACGAGTATAAAGAGTCGGTGCAGGTTACCTCCCTTCGCCTTCATCCTGCATCTGTATGCTCCATTCTTCTTCTGCAGTATTGGCAGCAGAAATAGGATGAGGATCTGACTTCCTTGTACTGTTGTTATATTTTAACCTTTTATTCTTTCGTTTCATGCGATGACAACTTATTGAGATGAATATTTCATTTTTCTTTAATCTTTTTGAATATTTTTTTTCCAACCCTGCCTTCCATTCGCATCGACAATTGTGCTTATATTATGATGCAAACAAGTTCTGTACTATGAATTCTTTTTTATATATAATGCTAGCAAAAGACGGTAGATTTATGAAAAAAATTTTAACGTCTAAATTATTATATGAAGTTAATGTGAAATAAGAATAATATATATTGAGTTAATTTAAAATTTTTTTCAGATATAATAATTATTATTTATATAAAATTAAAAATCACTAGGATTTATCAGATTTTATGAATTCGTCTTCTTGTAATAAAACAATTTATTTCTTTTAGTGAATTGTTTTTATCCATATTTATGCTTTAAAACAAATATATATTTATGCATTCATAATTTTATTGCAATACGAAATTATATCATGATTACTTTTACATTTTTTTGTATATCTAAAATTATCTAATATAATCTCTTCTAAAAAAAATTATATACAAAAAATTGTAATTAAGTATGCTGACTGTTAAATCTAACACTTAGAATATCATCATGAAATTTATTTAATTGTTGAGCATTAATTTATTATTATGACTAAGTGTAAGGTATCTAATAAACATTTCACAAAAAATCTTTTATTATTTTCAATGTCTATAAATAGGAACTGACAGTTTGTTTGTATATATTCATAGAGATACATGTATGTTTTATATTATATGTTATATAATATAAAAAAAGGTAGTGGAAAAAGTCTTATAAAAATTACTTACGGTAGTCTAGCAAATAAAATAAGTATATTTTACTAGGAAAAAATTTTTCAACCAAATACATTTTTTTTATTAGTGGAAATCCTTGTTTTCGTAATAAACTGAGTTTTATGATAACTTCATTTTAAAAACAATCAAGAGTTAAAGAATTAAAACTTGTTCTTTATATTCAAGTTTTCAATTATTAAAGTAAATGAATAAGAAGTAAGTGAAAGAATTGAGAAGAGTAAGAGGAAGCAAGTGAAAGGAAACAAATAAACGTTTCAGTGAACAGCAAATAATATACGGATACAGCGGAAGAGTGAAAATAAAAGTAAGATGCAACGTCGAGTTTATAAAATGAGAGCGTCAGTTGTGCAAAAAGTGCACACAAGTAGACTATTTTTATATTTTGCTGTTTAACCTGCCAAATAGTACCTCTTTACGAGGATTTCTGTTGGGGACACTTCTTTTCAAGTTCTTAACTAAAAGGTGAAAAGTTTACACTCCCTTGTCATGGGACGACTGGTGTCACTTACAGAATTTTTAAGAATTAATTTTCAAGTGAGCAAAATTGTCTAACAAAGAGGTCTTTATTTATAGATTTTTTCTATTATCAATAAAAAAAGTTTATACAGGACCATTTTGGAGTTTTTTTTCGAAAAACTAATTTTTTTTATTATTTATATTATTTTTTATTTTTTATTCACCTATGTTGTTTATATTTTTTAATTTTGTCATTTTTAAAATGAATTTCTATGCTACACGCATATATTTATTTATGAATTCGATATTTTATGATATACGCAATTTGCAATACTGTTACTATATAAATATTTATAAAACTATATTAATTTATAATATTCAAAATACAATTTTTTATTTTACAAAATATTTTGTCATGTACTATGCACACATTCGGGTATGATAGAAGATGAAACAAAGTTTGAAATGCGCTTAAAATAATCGGATTGTAGTTGAAATACTAGGGATAAAGATTTTATCTTCGTTCAGGTGAAATTTCCGTTTCAACGTTTTCATAGTCGGAAATATCTTTTACCTTTTGATAGGATTTATTAATTTAATAAACATTGATTTCCTTCGATAAGTTCAAAATTATATAATAAGATTTTCATAATTTATTAGTAGCCTTAAGCCAAAATTAGTCTGGCTCGTTCGTTTAGAAAAAAGCTTACGTGACTAGTGCTTATAAAATATGATAAACTTATGATAAAATGTCTTTGACCTTAACAGTGCTATTAAAATATACTTAAAAGACTTTAAAGGTCTCGAGTACATAGATGAACATCAGAAGTTGCGTAACCATCATATGTAATTTAATACTCGACTAATCTCCATTCGCATAAAACCTTATCCATTAACAAGATTCAAGGGATCAAGAATTCAAGGGGAAGTAAGTTTTATCCTAGGAGATCATCCTTAGTGCAACGCCTTGGCACCTATCTTTGAGTTTACGAATCGCCAAAGAACTAATTACCTCATGCAAATAAAAATTCATATCTCATAAGAAAATAGGAGAGAATCGCAATTCTTGTTTCCTTTATCTCTCTTTCCTTTAGCTTAGTCACTGACATAGCAAATAACCACTCATTATGAGTCTTGGCTCTTTTTTGCGTTTAAATTTTCTTATTTTTAATCCATTCTAGTGTTATGCTATTGCACGTTATAGTCGCACATCTAATGTAATATATATTGGGTATCTTTCAAAAGACTGTTAAGCAGCTGGATCTAGAATTCGTTAAGCAAGAGGGATACATAGATTTGCGTACATCTGAGAGCGAGATGTAATTTCCGTGTGACGATTCAATGTTTTCCTCACCTTGCAGCTGATTAGTTTAAGTCCCCCTTTTTTCTACCATCTTCTGTTTACTATTCTTCCATACGAGATAATACAGAATGTGTGCGCGATGAAAACTAAGTCAATAACTTATCCATGTTGAAGGCTGGTAAACTAATCATTTTTTTAACCATACTTACTCTCCGCTTTTGCTTCGTGTATTTCTTCTGTATCACAGACTTTTTAAATGAATAGCCACTGATTTTTAACGTTTTTTCAGCAACTCAACGCAGCTCGCATTCGAAATTAACTTGCGCTTCTTCTATCATCAACCTCTGCCATTTTATTCTATTTTAGCTTCATTTCATCCTTTTTAAATAATTAGAATTATCATTTATGTATGTAATACTTGATTTATAATCTACTTGATGAGATATCATTCTTCAAGATTTAGATTACTATTCGTAACTTGATGTGAAATCGAGCTTAGCGAAGAATTTGATTTTTTTGTTTCATTAATTAAATTTTTTTTAATTCAATTTTGTTGCATTTTATCAATTCATTATTAAATATTAAATTTGATTAGGGTTTCTTTGGATAAAAGATAGGTGATGAAATGTTGATTACTATCTATAACGTGATAAGCTTAAATAATACATAACAAAATTCATTTTTCCCGAACTAGAATACATTAATTTGTATAAAAATATGACCCTACCATTATTAAGTTTTTCGTTATTTCTTTAAAAAAATATTAAAGCATTACAATTTCAACTCAAAATTTTATGTTGCCTAGGAATAATTTACATTATGGAAAAGTGATAGAAGCAGTAAACATCGTCTTTAGTTGCACGTAGCTATTGCCTCCTTTAAAAATGTTTTCTAAATATTTTTTTTATTAAGATTGCGATACGAAAAATGATCCTTCCTTGATTTTCGCGAGTGTTGCAACTCTCGACTATTTGACAAAATTTATGTTCTCACAATGAGGAACCCGAGACTATCTGAGATAAGATCTACGTTAAATTAGTCGCTTGCGGGGATACGATTCTACTATACACAGTTGTCCTGTGATCACTATCCGTTCGCGGGCTTTGCCTCGTTCACGTGGGCGTAAAAACATGGTGTTCTTAGCTCGAAAGAGAAATGGAGATAGAGATACATTGTTAAAAGTCGGGCGATGAGAACGGCGGTGTTCTATCGGGAGGGGGTGGGGGTGGGGTTAGGGGTAAAATAGAGAGAGACAGCGAGAGAGAGAGAGAGAGAGAGACAGAGGGAGAGAGAATGTAGGGTCTGGCAGGGCTCTTGCAGTTTGCATTTATGAATGTATAGACGATATTTATGGCATAGAGCTCGCGTAACTACGATGATTTTACTTTTACTTACTTCCTCTCTTCCTGAACCTATCTCTGTCTAACGCTCCTTTCCCTCTCAATTCTGCTTTGAATACAGAGAGAAGCAGAACCTTTAAAGACCGCTGTAACTACATAGACCGAGTTAAAAATACCAAGTAAAAAATATGGTTGGCAAGGCAATCTTAACGACTGTTTTAGTTAAAATTTCAAAATATTGTCATGAGTTTGCTATAAAGGTTTTAATGAAATCTAATTGTAAAAATCTTTCACTTGATGCAAAAAAACATCTTATTGAATATATGTTATTTTCAATATTTTTTATTAAATTCGTATTTACAAAATGATCATCATAAGTTTTTGTTTGAATGTGTTAGCTCAAAATTTTTTTAACAATAATTTATACTGTAATCTAATTGTAAATAAACATTTAAAACAAATAATGAAACACCAGATTAGATTTCGGAATTGAAGCAATTATTATTAAGGGTTGATGTATTTTCTGAGTGATATAATGTTTTCATTTTTATAAATTCACTTTAAATTTAGTTTAAGATTACGTTATTTAATTTCGGATTATAAATTTGCACTTCAATTTAAAAGAATTTAATATATTTACTACCTTTTGTAAGAAACAGAATCAAACAATAACTTGTTTTTCAATTACGCTTATCATATTTGATTGGCCAGAACGATCATTACCTCAAAGTTATGATAGCTATTTACCCTTCGTTATAAAACATTTTAAGATTTAATCTCCCTTCATAAAAGCTAAAAATATTAATTTAATCGGTTCAATAATGGATTAAATAGCAAGTAGTGAAATTTTATATTTTGAATACCTCTAGATATAACAAGCTATTGTTTCTATGAAGTGAATTTAAAAATACAACAATTCAAAAATATCAAAATGAAATTAGATTAATTATATGTATTTTTAAATTATAGGAAAGTTTCGGATAGCGTTGAAGTGCTTGAATCCAATGAAGTGGTTGTAAGAAACTTTTTTATAATAAATTTTTACACATTGAAAAATAAGATATGTATAGCATATAGTTTTGTTACTACGCGGACAACAATGTTCAGTCATATTTGGTAGCGCTTCTTGAGTCATTATCTATTGGCAACAACTATATATATATATATATCTACGAGTGTTTTAAAAGTACAGAGGAAATAAGAAAGATAATTGGCGAAGAGCATCCAGGGAACTTGTGCGGTAATAAAATCCTGAACAAGAGTTATGAGTCAGTAGCCACTTTTCCAGCAAGTCTGCGCAGAAGCTCAGCAACCCTATGTTCACTTGCTCTTTTAGATTTTTATTTATAAAAAATTTATATATATATATTTCTCTTTTGTGCATTTCTTTTTTTCAATCGGTTGATTTTCTCTTTAGAGAGCCAATTCTACGCGAATCTCACCTCAAATAAGATTAATAATTAACTTTATGATGGAAGTTATTGAATTAGCTTGCAGCGTTGAGGCCGAGCGCACGTGCAGCGAAAAATGCCCGATTGGCCCGTGTAATTTTCTCCCTGTAATATTCTCATCTTGAAAAAGCTACTGCGGCAGATTATTTTTTTATTTTTCAAAAGCCGAGCATTTTTTCGTAAGTTGATCATTACCTCGAGCTATTATTTATAGCGTGTGATTTTGCTCGTGGGAAAATAAACGGATTTTTCTTAAGTACGATGCGTGTAAAAAATATTTTTAAGGTACTTATTGGCATTACTTTTTGCACGGCGGACCCGAGCTTATGCAAAAAATATATACATCGTTTTTCATATGATATTTATGATAAGCCGAGTCTCTTGATATTTTACAAGATTCGCCTTAATTATTTAGCGATGAAAGAAAATGTTAGGGTTCTGAATGTCATTAAGCAGATTCAATAAATTGT
This sequence comes from Kradibia gibbosae, assembly GCA_018907135.1. Taxonomy (NCBI): domain Eukaryota; kingdom Metazoa; phylum Arthropoda; class Insecta; order Hymenoptera; family Agaonidae; genus Kradibia; species Kradibia gibbosae. Next base: position 7,170,282 of record JACCHX010000004.1, read on the forward strand.
CTTAAATTTTAAATAACGTATACATATTGTAGCTTTGGTATTAAATAATATAATTTTACATGTTTTCATTATAATGAAATTACGGGTAATTGCGATTCTAAACTCCATTTCGCTGGAAGCTCTATAAAATTGAGAACTATTAATGTGTATATGAATGAATGAGCCTCCCATTTTCATCTTTAATACAAAAATATATTTATTAGCTTTTAAATAATTACATTTTTATCGATTACAAGAAAATGAAATGGACCGATATTAAATTAATTTTTTGCTCGACGCTTTGTAATTTCGAATAAAGAAACGTCTTAAGCGAATTATTATAATTTCTTTAAGCTTAAAATTGCAAGCTATAATAATTTTCAATATTTTCATACTTCGTTAATACTTCAGCTATAATTTTTACATATAAATAGGCTTTTCGTCTTACGCGAGCGAATGTTTGCGTGCAACTGTCAAAAAGCGAAATGTAGTTCCTTCTTTACAACTAAAGAAGAAGATAAATTGAAATGGTAAACTTGTCTCGAAAGATTACCTTTATCATTACTAGTTTCGCGCTATCTATCACGGAACTTCATAATTAATGGATATAACTATCTCCAAGTTATTCAGTTAGTACGTAAGCCCATGCGATTGGCACTCGAATGTGCTCCGTCATTGTCAGCTCTGCTCACGACGCAATAATACGGCAAATCGGAAATCAAACAAAAGCGAGCTGCCATCGAATGTAAGGTGCACGCGCTGAGTATAACGCGAACACGCCGGCAGGCCCATTATTGTGGGCATCTTCACCTCTGCCGCCACCTACTCCTTCTTCGCTGTGAGGCTGTCGTCACGGTGTCGTGCAATCGTTTTCAATGCTCCTCGTCTATATTGCACTTCTCACGCCCTCGGGACGCTCGGACACAAAACGTGTCATAGCAGAGCCTCCGTAGTCCTCGTCCACTCTTACTTTTGTGTTCGATCGACGTTGTTAGATCAACGGACGTTTCTACGCGCCACATCGGGTTCGTGCTCCCGGATGTGCTTTGCGAGCGTTTGTAAGTTTAGGAGCACGTCCGAAATGCCATACGTATTGGGCACACGGCATTTCCTTGGCGAATATACGCACGCGCTCCAAATAAAAGATAATTGATATGTCCAAGTGAGGCATGAAGCCACTTTCGAGACGTTCGGACTTTGAGTAATTTTATCTATTTTAATCCTCCACTAATTAAATCTATATTTAGAACTATTTAGGTTTCTTTATGAGGATTATCGTGTATTTTCCAAATTCAGGCTCCCGCATACACATTGATAGTAGATTTTCTTGAAATACCGTTGGAATATGTCTTAAAAATCATCGAGTTACATTCACATACCGAAATCAAGTTTTTCTTGTAATACAAGTTTTATTTCTTTTCGTTACTAAAAAATGTTCTTTTAATTGCGAAAAATTGTTATTATATCGTTTATCAGGCGTATTAAAGCCACAGAACTAATTTTAATCAATTTCTTTATCAACTTACAATTTACTTGAATTGACAATTGAATATTTAAAGTTTTTCATAAACTAAGTACTTATTTTCATAGATATTTATATCGATGATTTGTGTATGATAATCCTCATTCAAATACGTGAATGTATTAAAATAATTAACTTAATTATCTTTATTAATGATCAAGTAAATGCCGCAGATGGACAACGACTGAATTATTTAAAAAGAAATTATTTTTAGCTATGTATACTCGAAGAGAATAGGTAAGAAAAGGAAAGTACAAAATTCATGTGATATCAATATCGTTTCACTGTTTGTAGATATTTTTTTTCAATACTTTTTTTTTAGAAAATACATTGTAAATATTAATTTTGTATAAACATATGACAGTGTAACAAACGATCATATCATTTTCATTTTCGTTTAGATGTATTTATAAATTGTGGCTTTACTCAATGAGAATGGTGAATGGAACCCAAGATTATGTAAAAATGAAGAAGTATCTCAAAGACTTATTCGGATTATCTCAAAATAGACTTGAATTCATTTCCAAAGTCTTATTATGCATTTTCGTAATTCTTGCATACTTTTTAACATTCTGCATCCTCGTGCACAATTTCGAAGGCAGATTGTACGTGTGTAAAGTATTTGAGTTTTGTATTTTGTTTCCAAAACCCAGATTTATTATTAATAGAATATAAGCAATATTAATGTAGTAGGTCATATTATTCAATGGCATGATACAAATACGAGTTTTACTTTGAAAAGCTCGTTGTGCTCACCGAATGTTGAAGTAGGGGATAATTATAAATGCGGCTGCTCACTTTTCTTAAGCTAATTCATAATTTTCGGTTTTGTTTAATAATATTTGTCTATTGCAAATTAATATTACATTATCATGTAGGTGTAATAATTATTTTAAGTTTTTTAAAATAAAATTATTTTATATAAAGTTTTTATATAAAATTTTGCAAAACTTATATTACTTTTACTGTTTTTGAAAGTCTAAAATCTTAGAAGTTTTAACAGTTATTTTAAAACGTCTGTATAAAAAATATGTAAACAATTATGAAAACATTATCTTGTATATGACTTTAACAATTTACGAATTGAAATATACTTAAAGAAATCAAAATAGCGAATTGATAATATTCTAAGAATACTTTTGATTTTAAAGATTTATTTTCATATGTAAAAGATAATCACGAAAGAGCAAGTGGATGAAATTTACCATAATTCCAGGCCAAATGCAGACGAACAATTGTAACCTGAAATTAGGTCAATTCGTGTAAAGTAACTGACGTTCCTATTACAAATGCGTTGAAACTGTCCATCAGAACGTTTAAATTCGGTTACACACATGTTAAAGAAAATAAATATACGAACGTCATTCTTATTCCAGCATAGTTTAGACTTGAAAAAAGTAAGCATTTTAAAATTTGATTGGCGTGCCACTTTACTTTAACTTAAATTCAAAAAAACGCATGTTACGATCTTTTACAAAATTTTGTATATGTGCTGGTCGCTTATTTAAATTCTTCTGATGTTGACTAAACGATTAAACACAGTTCTTCACGTTTCAATAATGTCGTGGTGCTTATAGCATCTTAAGAATTACGTATTTTCGATCTTTTTAGTATTGTGTACTGAAATTTATAGCTTTTTGTTCATCATATATTAACACAAATGAATTTTTTCACCATTGTGACAATTTTTTAAGAACTTTATTATTAAAACTATATGCTTTTATTAAGGATGAGTAAATTAATAATTATTTAAACTATTTTTCTTTTTCAGGCAATTTTGCAAAAATCTTCTTTGTCAGTAGAAATCGAAGTGAGGCCGAAGCATTTAGTGCCAGACACAAACTGCTTTATCGATTATCTGCCTCAGCTACAAAGCATTATAAAAGCAACTGCTGCTGCTCAACCAATTTATAGTTTAATGGTGCCGCTTGTTGGTAAGACAACCTTTTAAATATTTTTTAGTTACTGTATACTTTATAATTTTATCTACTACTGAAGTAAAATAAAATATACCATAAATCAGAAACAATAAAATGTATACTACATTCTTAACATACCATTAATATGCAACATTGACTGCGATGTATATAAAATTGACCTATAGTAAAACGATAAGTACATTTATACTTATCATTAAAGCAACTAATAATCGTTAAATAAATTGTTTCCGTTGACGTTTATTTATTAATAAATTTCAGTCAACTTTTATTCGAAAATATATTTTTTGTTAAATACACCTAAATATTGGCATATTAAAGTTTGTATTAATATTTACTTAATTTGTAAATACATTTGTTACTTTTTGATAAACTTCTTGATCGTAATTATTCTAGTATGTAATAAATATATTGTGCTAAACCTTATCTTGTTCTCTTTCATAAAAAGAAACGATAATTTTAATTTTTAATGAAATTTTTGACGAAAGTTTTTCAGTGTATTTTGAAAAAATTACTCTAATTAATAATTTGAAAAATTTAGTAGTATCTTTTACTTGTTCAAAAATTTTTTAATATTTGCAATTATTACAGACTATTATTCCAGTTAGTTTAATATTATGTGCGTACTGTTACGAATGAATATGCAATAATTTGTAAACATATAATAGAATATATTGAATGTTAAAAATTAGTACCAGGTTTTTTTACTATACTACTTTTGTTTTGATGTAGAAAATAATTATTATCCAAATTGTTGGTAATAATAATGAAAACATAAAAAATGTTACCGATAGTTATTAATATTATGCTGTATTACAAATGGAATAGATATAAGTGTCTAAATAATGATTCATCTCTTTCACTTATTCATACAATCCTCGAAGTTGAACTTTTAATTTTTTACATGTATTATGTAATATAATAAAATTTCTTTTCTTTCGAATAAATTGTGAATATATTATGGACTAGGTATAAATAAACTGTGCGATACTCTTATTCCATCAAGAATGTGTAATATAAAAATATTGTTAATTATCAAAAAAAGATTTGGTTAATAGCTTGAGGCCACGAAACAGGATGATTATCCGCAAATACCTTTTAAGTGGAACGATGTAATTGCGTCACACGATCTGAAGGCTTTCATAGACGCGTAGCAAAAATAAGCGCTGCGTGAATAATATACATATACATAGGGAGTAACGGTAGTCTTCGACTTCTGGTCTTTCATGTCTTACAGCCATCGGTGTGAATTTGTCGATAAAGAATTTATCCCTACGATGCACCAACTTTGCTTGCATAAAATATGTAATTCCTGGTATGCTTGGTAAAGAGTAAGTGTAGAGGTTTTCACTGTTTTTTTTCTCTTAAAGGTACTTTGTAAGGAAGCATTTTTCATATTTTAATATAAAATTTGGTGTTATAAATTTTGGTTTTTTTTTTCATTTACGTTATCTTATTTTATGGATAGGTAGCTAGTATTTTCATCCATTGATATATAATGTATTCAATCGACGGTTGTCCATTTTTATTACTATTATTAACAGATATACTATTATTATCATTAGACGCAGAAAGCAATTTCCAAAGTTGTCTTTAAGGTCTATTTGGTGAACTAAATATTTATGCTTGTCATTCGGAACTATAAATTATTTTTATTGCTGAAAACTAAAAGCCATTCCTTCTATTCGTCAATATTTTATCATATCAGTAAAAGAACTACGTGTATGAATAGAAATTTATGGTAAGATTTTATATCTTTGAATTAAGGTTTCATAAAAAGTTTTTGAGAGTCCGAAAATCAAAAATTTAAATTTACTTTTCACACGAGGATGATGATAATACACGTAATGCAAATATAAGCATTAAATCATTAAATGAAATTTCATTTTTTTAAATACATAAATAAATAAATATACATATATATGCACATGCACAGATATAATGTATGTATGTATAGTGAAAATGGCTATGTTAAGTAAGTAACAGTAATTTGAAAGGCAAGTGCCCGCACTTAATAAATATATTAAGTTCTGTAAGACGGTAAGAATGAGCAAGGTTTTAGCACAAGCAATGAATAATTGGGGCAAAAAAGTCTTCGGAAATTCTTCTTATGGGAGCGAGTATAAAATGCTTGGGTGTATAGTCATTGGAGCAAGCCGTAAATCCTCGATTGGACTCGGATCCGAGTGTACCATATATCTCAATCGCGTATATGCTCGCCCGGGAATTCCGGGCAGCATCTCAATTCTAATCAAAGTCTCGTTTCTCAAGCGAGCCGTTGGTCGAAAAGTAGAATATTTCCCTTTGGGGAAGGCTGTAATAGGCGTGCGTACACACGCGGCATACATACGCCTCTGATTTGTGTAAAATCAGCCGTAAGTGACCTCCGACCCTATCTATCTCATGACCGGCTCTGCCCCTCCAACAATGCCGCCGCCCCATCACCTTCTACCCGAGAAGCACACGCACGCAGACACAAGTGAGCCGAGGCTCGTCTAGTCCCACTGTCGCTCTCCTGCTCTTTCTCAGGACGAACAACGGTGAGTCTTCACAGTTAGGTTCTCACGGCTAGTTTTGCGGGCGCACGTCGGGGGACGCAAGCCTCTATGCTCGTGTGCAGCGGTAGCAGCAGGAGCGGCGCACACGAGAGACGAAAAGTGCGCGGGTCGATTGACCGCCGGGGACTGTTGCTCCGTGAGCGCGGAAAAAAGCGCCCCGACTCCTAAGCGCGGACGCGCGTGGGCGAATCTCGCCAATCTACCGGAGGCGAATGGATTTCGCGGCCGGGTCGGGGCCCGGCGATGACCGACGTACGGCCGATGCTTTAATTGCCGGCTTTAAGGACCGCCCGTTTTCGGGGTTTTTGGGCCCTCTCCCTCTGCCCTCCCATTCGCTATCTCCCTCTCCGCCTTCTGCTGCGCACCCTAGTCTTTAAAGCTGACGGAGTATCGGTGCTGGTATTCTGTGATCGCGGCGACCTTAGGGCGGGTCGACGGCGTGCCGAGGGGGATGGGGCGAGGTGAGGAGACCGTAAATCTGGTTGGGAAAAGGTACTCCCGAGCTCGTCCCCGTCGTGAGTCAGCTTTGGTATATCGACGGCCTTTGGCGGAGGTGGCCAGATTATCCAGGACTGGATATGGCTCGCGCCATTCCTTACCTTGTCATTGCAATTTTCCATAAATGAGTTTTAGCGAAGACGGTGTCTGCACTCCTCGCCGAGTTATTTATCCACTCTTCCCTGCGTTTATCAAGCAGCTAATGTACGAGTAAGGGGCTACTGACTATTTTCGCCCGAGCCCTTTTCGAATAAGAAATGTATGACATTCCTTAGTCGAGTGCGACGAAATAATAGATACGCACTGCTTTAATAACGTTTGCGCAATTTGTCTTATTCGTAATTTTCAGACTCCGACATTACGTCTTATATTCTTTTATAAGTAATGTATTGCATTTTCAAGAAAATTCTTCATGAATTTCATATAAAAGCATATGTTATTATGCACACACATATACGCACATACACGTAACTAATTATCTTAAGTTTTTGTGCGAATGAAAATGGCGTAAGCAATGATTTTATAAATGAACTCCTTTTTTCCACTATTTTCATTGCCAAAGTAAACCAACATAATCAGCATGAATAATATATATATATAAATATACATTCTCACAAAATTACGTATAACTTGAGGATTATGCAGAAGAAAACAGGAAGATTGCTCTACTGTTTGAATAAGCCCGCCCCTGGGGATCCTCCGACGTACTCTTCAATTTTCTCTTTCATTGCTTTTCGTATTCTGCATTTGTTTCAACCTTTCAAAAATTCTATGAAAATGTTATCTCTATATTCCCTGTGCCTTTCTTTATGTAATGGCAATATTAGCAATGTATAATATACAGTATTTTTTAGGGAAAATGTAAACAATAAAATATTACATTTTATGAACTTTTTGATTCGTTTGTATTCATCGAACCTTCGGAGTATTGATTTCTGAAAATTGACGAGTCAAACGAGGATAAGGTAATGTCCGTGTCAACAGTCCGTGTCTATTGAAAACTGAATGTTTACACAAATAGGCAACAAATGTGCTTTTAATTAGAAATCCCTAATTGTAAATAATGTTATGAATTGTGTACTCCCTTCCATTAATGCGACAAAAAATGCCCCACATGAATATTGCTAATAGAGTCAATGAAGCTGACATAGAGTAATTTCGCTTGGGTAAAAACTTTATCCCGCAAGCGCTTATATAACGTCCGCGGAACATTGACCCAACAACCCAACGAATGATGAAGCGAGAAATCAATTTGATGTTGTTTCAGTATTAAACGAATTGGAGGGTCTGTCGAGAGGAGCTGCCGATTTGAGGGACAGCGGTCCGACGTCAAGGGCCGCTATGAATCCTGAGCACGTAGCGCGAGTGGCTGAAAATGCGAAGGCCGGCCTCGCGTTCGCTAGGAGCAGAAATCCAGCGATAAGGTGCCTCACCACTCGGGGAACGATTCTCACTTCCAGCTCTTTTACGGTGGAAGAAGACGTCTGCCAGGTAAAAAAGCCTTGGTCCTATCTTGCGCCGCCGACGTACGCTTCTTTCGGCTCGTCTATCTCCTTTATCTCACCCTGGGCGCACTTAATTACTCATTTATACATGTCTCGCACGATGGATTGGATATTAAAGCTTTGTGACGCTATCGTTATGCCTTTCGACCGATTATATCTTATTTAAGCAATTGTGTAAGGCTGCAATTTGATGCCTCATTCGAATCGTAATTATTGCCTATGCTTAGAAACTTATTATGCGGTCTCCGCGTTCCTCTCCTCGTTCCCCCCTAACCCTCCACCCGTGCTCTGCCGCCCCGCCGCACCGCTAAGTATTCCTGAATATTAATTACTATGATTAGCCTTTGGCAAATCTAATTTATACATCAATGTCATGCAAATACAAAAAATTCAATATCATTATAGGATGGTTTAACGAGGAACGATGATCGAATACTTGCCACGTGCCTGAGTCTATGCAAATCAAATAAGGATAAAGTTAGTTCTGGTAAGTTGGAATTCCTTTTTACCACTTGTAATTATACTCATCTTTCTGCACCTTCATTTTTAAGCAAATTTTAACCTTCGACGGCTTACAGTCTCGTTCGAAATTCATAAAAACGACTTAGCATTTAAAAAGTTCGGTAAATTTCAATTTTCAATCAATTTTCATCGTGAATCAACGCACGACGTAGCTTTTTGATAAAGAGCTTCTTAAAATAAAAGCGTACTCGTTGCTCTTTGTCGTTCATTTACGAAGCGAGCTCATAATGTCACGAAAAAAAGGAAAGCGCAGCTCGAATCGACGCATCGATGCGATAAATTTTGACGAATCGATAAATTTCCGATGGGGGCCCAGAGTGCCCCGAGGGAGCACTTCCGTCAGGGTGGGTCGTGGCGCACGGCGGGGCTGGAGGGAGGGAGGTAGCAGGAGGAGTTCGCAATCGAGCTCACCCGCCCGGGCGGGGCGTCGGGAAGAGGCGAACGAAGAGAGGAAGAGAACAAAAGGCGAGCGTGATTGATGCTGTTTCAGAGGAGGGCCAGCCGCGACGAGTGAAGCGGGACGTGGTGCTGCTGACTGAGGACCGGAACCTGAGAGTAAAGGCCCTGGCGAGGGACGTGCCGGTGCGCGAGGTCTCGGACTTCATACAGTGGGCCGGCCTCGGTTGAGTCCCGGCCCCATGACCCGGTCCGCAAGCACGCATCGACGCACGTCGCCCGCTGGCGGCCGGAGCCGCGCCCTGCTGCTGATGGCGGCGACGCCTGCGTCGAGGAGTCGGGGAGGGCCTGGGGACGGGGTACGAGAGAGAGAGAGAGAGAGAGAGAGAGAGAGAGAGAGCGAGAAGGAGAGTAGCGAGAAGAGCGGCGGGGGACGAGGAGATAGCTTTCAGGCGACGCCTGGCGCCGAGGGGTGGCGCACCGGGAGCTCCCCGAGAGCTCCCCGAGAGCGGCGGTCATACCTGAAATAGTCCGGATTGTATGAACGGACTCGATGACTCGGAATGTTTGTATATGCTCTGTCACAGTTACGCGCATGTGGCAAACTCCCCCTCTTTCAACGTTTTACCTTCTGTACATCGTCATTGATTGCCCTTTTTTTAACTGATTTATTTATTATGCTCTTTTCACACTATTTTTTGTAAATCTATCACTCTATGCCGAGGTATTTTGTTTTCATTTTAACATACGCAAGCACACGCACGCACTCGCGCGTGCGCTCTCACATACATGCACACACACACAAACACACCCACCCACCCACACTTACGCGTAGGCACGGGCGTCGAGATTCGTCGTCCACACACTCACGCACAGCATTGCTTTTAATGTTACATACACTTAAATGCATGTGAGCATACGTAAACATGTGTATTTATCTAAATATATATTCATACAGGCATAAATACATACATACCTACATAAATGGCCATACGCGCATACATGTACTAACGAGCATACGCATAAATACACATACACATATATACATATATACATACGTACAAACGTCTCAATACAGCAATATTGACGATTCATTTCTATTAAAGTTTTGCGAAACAAATACAAAAAACCAGAATGAATGAAATGTTCAGAGAGACAGAGAGTGCGAGAAAAAGAGAAAGAACGAGCGAGTGAGAAAAAAAGTAATGCCGGGGGGGAGGTAGGTAAATGCAGGTAAGAGAAAGAGATAGAGTGTGTGTGTGAGAAAGAGAGAGAGGTGTTGTATACGTAGGATGTTTTTAAACGGTACTCGAGAAGATACTCACGAAATCCGAAGTATCAAATCGAAGGTACTTTGTTATTGTGTATAGAATATTACAGTAATAGATTGTTTGATGTGTGCAAGTGAGAACGATAATATGTCAAAATTGTGCTGCGTACTGCCTAAGTAATACTTAATTTAATGCTTGTTAAATTAAATTTAGATTCTGGACTTATTTTCGGAAGGTCGTTGTTTGCTTTATTTTGAAAAATCAATTACTTATTGAAAATCATTGTTCAGAACACTATCATTATTTTCAAATCGATCGAAGCTTTAGTCTTATGAGTGAAAATATTTTTAAAATTCTTTTCTAATATAAATATCGTTAGTTATTTAAGAATTAAAAACGCAAATTAATTTTAATATTTAAGTATTAATATGATATGTCGAATAAACAATTTTTTCATTAAAAAAAAATTGTTACAAGTAATAATAATATCACTTGTAAATATACTTTAGGCTGTTTTCTAAAAATTATACTATTAGCTAGCAGTAAAGCTACAGTGCTTTAAATTTAGATAAAGATTCTTTTTGATTCACTTGACCTGGTTTACAAATTTATAAACTAACCATTTTAATAATTTTATCGATTCTTATGCTAAATCATTTAATACTATAATATACGATTTTAAACTAATTATGCTAAAGTATATTAAATCCGATTGCGTAATAGAATTTATAATGAATGATTGTTATAAAATAGATAAATCTAAATCTAAAAAAAGATTGGAAAATTTTATTCTTAATGTTGTATAATTGGTTAGACTATATAATGTCTCATTAAGCCTACAGACATGAAAATAAATTTTGTACCTTTGTCGTTTCTTATGTATAAGAAATAGATATATGTCAGTTATAAAAAATGCAATAAACTACATTGATGCTATGATAGATTATTAACATTTATTTTACAATTTATCATTGGATACAAAATGACATAAAAAATTCCCTTTGAATTTCAGTTAGCATTTCAGGTGAAAATAATAATAAATATCAAAATCAACATAAGATGTAAAAGCTTATGTGAAAATAAAAATAAAAATTTGTGTCATTATTTATCTACTAAGTATTGTATATTTTATTGCAGTATTAGTCGATCTGAGTAATATAGGGATAATATTAGTAATCAAAAAAATTGATAAGCGTGGTTATCATCGGCAATGATTAGTGCTTAATGAATCAGTCCTATCTTTTTTGGTAGATCGGACGAGATCGACGCCTTCCAATAAGTGTTACTAGATCGTGACATGAAATTTCACGATTGTCAATAATTTAAATAGACGACTAATGGCTCCTGGTACTTGAGCGCATACGAATAGTCTTTAAACAACTTTAAAAATATCCTCTGGTCAGATGAGCCTTACTTTCTATCCTTAATATTTTTACGATAAATCATATAATGAGATATAAATCTTTCATTAGTGAGCGTTAGTTGTGTATTTCTGGAAGTATATATCCTCTTCATTATTAATTTACCCATAACATGCATTTTAAATTATATTACGCGCAAATTTCAAACTAAAACATTACCTATTATGATTATTTCAATCGTTGATTTAACATTTGTGATAATTTTTAATGAAACGAACGAAAAAGAAACTTTTCACCTTTTTTCGGATATATTTTTAATTTTCATTAATTTTTTTTTTATACAGTGTAAGTACTTTCTATGAGTGAGGCTGAAAAATTACACCGATTAAAACGCGTCGTTAATTGAATGAACTGTTGACTTTCTTTATAAATGAGTTCAAAAATTAATCTTCAAAATACAGAAATGAACATTGAAAGGTCATGATTGTTTTTACATGATACTCTTCTTAATCCTAAATCGACTATGAGTCTCGTTTTCGCTGTCTGCAAATGGTATGGTCAAGTATATTCAGCAATACAGATCATAGTGTAAGAAAATATATTGCCCTGTATAATTATTAGGTAAGCCAATGTTATCTTTAAGTAAAATACTTACTGCTTAATCGTTGCTGACCGGTAAATTATATTATTATGTTTCCACGAGTCCCTGCACGACGACTGCTAATTATCAAGGATCGTTTTGTAAAAGCGTCTGGGCATTTTATAAAACTACCAATGTGTAAATTTATGTATTAAACAACTCTGCTTGTTACGAAGCGAACGGGCTTCGTTATTTTTCATGATATTCTCTCTCTCTCTCTCTCTCTCTCTCTCCTCTCTCCCTCTCTCTTTCTTCCTCTTTCTATATATATTTTCAATGTGCATTTTTCAATTCGTTCGTTGTGGCTGTAAGTACAATCCAGTGCTTTGTACTGGTACTATTTTTATTGCGTTTAATTTTCCCTGTAATTCTAGATTTGAAAGTCTTGTGAGCGACTACCTTGGTATTAACCATTATATGCAGTTGGAGAATTAATCCTTCGGTACAAAGGCTCCGTCGACAATCAACGTATAGTCAGGGTATACAAAAACTGGTTCTATAGCACCTGTCCGATATCTCGTTGGAATACTCTTTTTGCTCTTTTTATATATAATATTATAATTTTCTTTATTTTTCGTTATTTGATATTAACAGACATGTTGCACCTAATGGCACATGCCAATCATAAGATGCATAAACACTTTTTATTATTTAAGAGCTTTCAATTATTAATGGCAAGAATCATTTCAATTTAAGGTAAGAAGGGGAGAACTTACTTGATAATATCGAGATGGAGATCTTTATTATCTATACATGAGTATAAAGTATAGGAATAGTTGTGATGAAGCGATCCTGTACGGTCTTTTACCTATGGCAAGATTTTATTTAAAAAAAATAAACAGACTTTCATGTGACCGTTTGAATATTAATAACGATATACCCCGTAATATCCTTGCAACTTCCAGGGTAACGAGAATTGCTAAAATGTTCAGCTGAGAAAACACAGTATCAAATTGTGGTTATTTTTCTTTTAAAATACTTTAAAACATTAGTGCCTGTCCGCTGACGGAAATTATCTTGATGGCGTTTCGCTGCATCATTGTTTCGTTCACTTCGCTTTAGAATTGTTTGCTTTCTTTCGATGGCGTGGCTTATCCATCTTAGCCTGAACTGTTGAATGAGAAGCTACAGATTTAAATTTAGCAAATATAAATTGTCATATTTACATTTAAATATTTTAATCAACAACGAGTAACATAATTATTATGAAAATAATTAAGAAAATTTTGCTACATCAAGGTTTCTGTATTGATTAGAACCGATATCTTTGCTGAGTGGTTATTTTCATCGAACAATCACTTATTTTATTTCCCATACGTTCTTTGCAAACTGAATTATTTCTATATTTTTTATCATGTCAATCTAATGAAACAATATAAAATACGTGAATTTTTTACTATTTAATTTTCATTGTAATAACAAACCATCAAAATATGCTAGTTCTTAATTAGATGTAAATTTTTCTTATTAACTTCATCCTTTTACAAATTTTGCGAAGTCTAATAGTAATACAAAAAATTCTAATACAAATTTTTAATTAAATTGTTCATATTTAAATCTTTTAGAAACTTATATACTACCTTTTTATTATTACCTTCAACAAACCCTTTAATGTCTTTTTATGAAAATGTCAAATTTTTTAATGTGACAATCCTAATTTTTAAACGAAAATTTTTAAGAAAAATTATGATTTTTTAATACTTCTATATGAAATTCAAGATTTAAGCATTAAATTTAGGTTTTTATAAATATCTGTAATTCATACCAGTTCTTATTTATTTTAAGCTTTTTTTGTATATTAAAAGACTAGAGAAGTCAAACAAGTTTTAATGACTAGTGATATATTGAACTCATTTATTCAGAATATCTTTTATTTAATTCACGATGCCTTTTGGCGAGTATCAAGTCTCAGACTAACTCTTCAGTTTCTCTTATTTCAAGAAGTTAATTCTAAAGAATGTATACCTTAAAAAAAAGATTTGATCTCAATTTAATATTTGTTTTAGTGAGAAATATCGCAGCTAACAACATATGATCGTGGAGGCGATCGTGTCAATAAATATATCTTAACAAATGATACTTAATGAAGCAAACCAGCTATTAGTTTTAGTTCGATGTACTTGTCAAAGATTATTTGCATACTGTCAAAATAAAAATTTAGCTTGAATATAATAGTAATGACATTATTTTAAGAAAAAAAGAGGCATTAAATACAATATATGAGCTTAAACTACTGTTCGGCCATATACAGCAATAAAAATACGCAGTGTGAACATAATTAAAAGCTAAGCTTAGACTAAGGTTTATAATAATTTCTCTTCTATCTGTATTTTCAAAAACATTCCAAGTCATAGGTGCATTTAAAGCACAATTAAATATTAACGTATTAATAAATATTTTCACATATACGATAAAACCTCCCATTAATGTAAGTACAAATCGAAAAAATAAAATCTTTTTTTTTAAACTTTGAGTAATCCTTATTTTTTTATTGCATTTTTTATCTTCTGTAAAAACTTGTTCAATTATAATAATCTAATCAATTTTTGTATATACAATTTTCAAGTACACATTGTGCAAGTTTTACTATTGTAGATTAAAACACTATACCTTTTTATGTATAATTGTTATTAATCGCATATAACTTAAACGTTTTTAATAAAACGCAAAATATAAGAATTATAGAAATAATAATTTTTTGAAAAAATTTATATCCTTGGATCATTACTAGTTTTAAAATTTAATTATTTACATCCTACTGACTGTTTTTTTTCAATATTTTTAATTATATTTATACATAACGATTTTATATTTGTATGAAAAGAAAAAATAATTTGTATTAGAATTAGTAAGTAATTGTTGCGAGCAAAGTTAAAGAACATACATAAGAAGTTCATTTACTGAATGTCTTAACCTAATAAGAATAATTGATATGAAGTAATGAATAAAAGAAAAAAAGTGTAACAATAATAATTTAATAATTTTATAAGAAAAATGAAACGACTTTCCGGACGAATCCCCTGAATTTTAGTGTTTCGCAGTCTAATCCTGATTATTGAAGATCTACCTGACATTGGAACTGTCATTTCGAGTGTATACTGAAGCGTTATGAAAAGAAAGTAAATAACTGAGGGACCTCCACCGATTTTGAATATGTATGTACATATATACATATATAGATATTTATATGTATACATATGCTAAAAGGCAATTGCATAAGAGCTATCCATGAAGAAGCACGAGGATTGTTTTTATATTGAAATTTAATTTTTTAATTTTATAAAATATATTACTGATTGTTTCTGAAATTTGTTAATATAAATGCCTATATATAAATATTATTTTAAAACAAATGTAAACTACATAAATTAAATGGAAATTTTATTTATTTAAACTCAAATCTGAAAGAAATTCATAATGCTCGAATTTCTAAAACACTTAACGTTTTTTTATTCATAGCAATATAATATCGCTCTAAAAATTTTCTTAATCATTAGATTCTAAAAATTGAATATCATGCTATAATCTTATTTCAACTAAAGATATGTAAACGAAAGAGCGATTATTCTGAAATTAGGTGAAACTTAAAATTCGGCAGTTCCTTTTCATTAATTTTAAAGATAAATACATGGACATACATGCATGGAAGTAAAAGATGTTGAGTAATAAGACTTCTACAAAACGGAAGACCTATTTTTTCAATATTAGTTACTTAATTGCCTAAATGTACGTTTGCGATAGAATTCAAGAAATAAATAAATGGTTGATTATTAAATGATAAAATGACAAGTAAATTTTATGGATTACAAAGAGGAAAAGGAAGCCAAGTATTTCTTTTTCTTCATCCTGTATTTACCCTTCAAATATCATTTTTAGCTCAGATTATGGTTTTATATGTTATTATTAAATGAAGTATGTAAAGATTAAATGATTTAACTCGCAAAACTTCTTGATGGATTGAAGTATTAACCATCTCGTTCGTTATAGTACGAGATTTTACGGTATAATATGTGTACGCTATAATTATCCGATCTATTTTTTTTAGATTTTAAAAATGACAAAGCGAACTGATTTCTCTTCCCATTTAAATTATGCAATTCTTAAATAATATAAAATAAAAGTGAATAAAGAAGACGCTTGGATACAGATAAATTCTAGAGAAGGAGAAAGCGAAACGAGATATACTTTTTCACTATTTGTCAAAGTTTATTATAAGTATAGAAAAGCAAGCCATTGCTCCTTTAGCAGAGAATCATCAGGTACATTTAAGAAATGTTCTTCTGAAAGGCACCTTATAATAGATTCATATAGAAATTAGTTTTATTAGCTATGATCAATGCTTCTTAACTGCGAATAGCAAAAACACCTATATACGCTGTAATGATAAAAAAATTCCACGATAATACGCGAGAATATTGTTCCTTCCAAGAAGAACTTTCTCAATAATTTTAAGCAATAAACTTTTGCAGTACCTGCAAATTGGTGAATCAATCTTATATAAATTATTATTTATATAAACATATATTTGTGTGCGGATGGGAGGGGGCCACTGATTCGGGACACTGATGTCTGGATGTCATACATCGTATACATGCAAATGTATATAAAAAATAACAAACGAATTATTGTAACATCTTTTTTGTATTTCTTCTCAGGAAAGGAACTATTCTTATTATATGTTATGCGACAAAAATTAGGTTATTATAGTAATTTTATTATAAGAAAAAATAAAGAAAATAATATTGCCTGCATAGTGTTACCTCTTTCATTATTGTATTCAATAAAACAAAGTTGAAGTACCTGTAAACTTTTTTAAATACCTTATCTGTATATAATAAATCAATGTTTTCATAATTTTAACACACAAATTTGACTTATGCTACTCAAGAAATTTATTCTTATAAATAAAAAAGCACGTAAGTATTAAAAAAAGCTTTTTTAGAAAATTTGAATTAAAAATTCATTTTAATTATTACATTTTAAATGCAAGATGTATGCAAGTTAAAAACATTTTTATTTTTGTTTAAAAAATGACTAAATTTATTTTGACGAAGTAAAATGAAACGAAAGTCAAATTTTATAATATCATATATAGATTTGTTAAGCAAGGTATTCATTAGAAGGTAAACGATATTATAGCAAAAACTGCCATGAAAAAAAGTTTTAAATACAGAAGAAAAGTGTTGGTCGTTGGAAAAATGGTGGAGTAAGTTATGGCTGAGTGCGAAAGGGTGTGCCTGATAGTAGGGAACATGGGAAATTGTCCTACTTTCTACTGAAAGGATCGTGTCCTTTGATATTAAGGCGTATAAAAGTCGATTGCGACTAGGTAAAACCGTTGACACGACCCCGTTATAAACGGTGTGCATCCTCGAATGGGTTTCGCGACTCGTGTTCTTAGTCCCTCACCGTCCTCCACCACTTCCAATTGGCTTCGCTTTGCCCATTTCTTGTCTGCACACGTACGCGAGGAACCGAGTAAAAGTAGCCTTACAACAAAGAAGAAGGCGATAGAGACAAATGGTACGCGCGGTCGGGGCGGGGGAAGTGGAAGGGACGGGAAAAGAAATCACCGCGGCGTCGGAGAGCGCGAGAGGTTAGGCAAAGTATGCGAGATAGGGTACGGCTGGAGAGGTTTGGCTCCGTTTTTACCGGTATTGGTAGCAGGGGTAATGATGGTAGTGAGAGAAAAGAAGAAAGAGACCCTCATTTTCGCAACTCTCGTGTGTGCGCTCGAGGAGAGGAGGCAGGAGCCATGAGTTTTTTAATACGTCTCCGTCTTCGTCTCCTCTGTCTCGTTTGCTCTCTCGTTTCCCACTATCTTGTCGTGAACCGTTATACAGCAGAGTGTGCAGGACCTTTACGGCAAGAGGCTCGTTGAGGAATCGAAGCCGAACCGCCTATGAGCGTTGTACGTGCACATTTGTGCGGGGCATCACGCTCGGGATGAAGTCGAAAGAAAGGTGGAGGCGAGCGCAGAAGTATCGTTGTTCATGTTGCGATTTCGAATCGACGACTGGCGCGCGAACCAGTTTGAGCGACTTTTCGAGCTCCAACGAGAATAATAAACGACTGGACGCTACCGCGGCTCCTGTTCCCTCTGCTTACGCTGCTACCGATGATAATGATAATAATGATGAATATGATAATGGTTATGGTGCTACTCGGTAGACGTCGTAATACCAGTAGTGCTGACTAGTCGTCATCGACGCGCGACTTTAAAAGGTCGCGGGTAATAAACTCGTACGCATTCTCGATTCCGATGACAATTTATACGTAAGTGCTCGCAGGTCGTTCGCACTGTTCACTCTTAGCTCTTCGTAAAATATAATTTTTCATCTCGAGCGAAAGTGCGATCTGAAAAATTAATTTAATTGCCGTCTCTGGCTCCAAGTGAGACAACAGTCCGCGATAATATTTCATTTGATACAATAATATTTGCTAAATAGAGCGAATATTATTAACTTAAAAGTGTGGAGCTCTCGACATATATTTTGAAAGCTCTAAAATAATTTTCGGGTATGTGACTTATATAATGTCAGCTAGTGCCATTTATAATTATATGCAAACTTCTCGCCTATTAGGTCTCACTTTTAAATGGCGCAGGTGCAATAGACATTAACATTCCTTCGACAGATAAAAAGTAAATTAAACTTTGATATATTTGTTATTGATTTAGAGTAACTTATAAAAAAAATTATGTTGACTAATAGTTGCTGATTAGAAAAAATCATGTAAACACGTGTATAAAGTAAAATTTCAGCAAATAAGTTTATTGCAGCCGTATAATGATAAATACATTTCAAAAACCGAATTCCCGTTATATTTTCTAAGCAAATACTTTAAGACTTGTTTTCTATAGTTTTTATACACATGTATCATTGAAATATGTACATTCAACTCATAACATTTCTTAATCCAAGAGATTCTGGTTCATTATGACGAATAAAATTAAGAATAAAATTAAAAGTTTCTAAACTAGTACTATTGGTTCGATTTATGTTTGATTTAGTTGAGCTTTATTAAAAATTATCGAATTTATAAGTTACTATTAATGGTAAATATTTTTTTCAAATTTTATGCTTTTATATACAGGTTATCAAATTGAGGAAATCATCAATTTTTTATTAAAATTCTACAGTCTATGCTGTAGCTGTGTACATATATAATATACGAAGCAAAATATTTTCGTCTTCCAATCGAAAATACTATTTAAGTCTCCGTCTTAATTGGAAAATATACTTATTAAACTGCAAATCTTTATTATTTAATAAAATTTTAACACAGTATACATAAATAAGGACACTTCTTTTAGCAAAAAAGATTTTAGCAGAGCTTATACACGAAACTCAGGAATTCTTAAAATAAAAATGAAAATCCCAAGTTTCGCATTCAAGTTTTGAAAGTATATTAATAAAAAAAATTTGATTTAAATCTTGATCTTACCAAAAACCACTTTTTTTATCTTATATTTCTTATATTATACACGAGCTTTGAAGAGGCGCTGCTCAAATTAAATGTGAAATGATAAATTGAAGGCGCTTAAAATTAAATAAGTGTTTCTTATTTCACGTGCACATCAGATATTTACTTGCAGAAGACGGCAGCTCACTGTATTAAATAGTTAAATAGTATTATATAATCCGTGTAGATATTCTACTTAATATGCCCATCGTGGCATCAATGATTCCTATAATGTCTCAGTTCTCGATATGCTCCGTACATATTAAATCGTTCCGTACACGAGCGCACCTGATCAAATCCTTGTGATAAGGAACGCATACCTACCCATGAAAATCTCCTGTCATGCTGCAAAAACGATGTCCAGCCAGCTTCTTCCCATTTTTGGTAGTGGTCCAATTTTTTCGGGGATCGCTTATCTTCGTATTTCAGGAGGTAGCCGTCAAAACCCCTGCCAGGCAATAAACGCGGCCACGTTGTGTGATTGGCTTCGGGTGAAGGATCGAGCGGCGGAGCTGCGAGGAAGGGGGTTAAGGCGAGCCCGAGGATAAAGGACGAGCCACGGATGCTGAGAATGCGAATCGCCGCGACTGTGCGCCAGCTATTTTTAAACGGTCCCAGCCTTGAACTTGGACTCCTGGCCTGACGTTGGCTTCGCGTTCCCTGGTCTCGTGGCGGCTACCCCCGAGTGATCCGATCACCAATATAAAGGGACTTATCTAATTCCTAGAATGGCCATTGTGTGCCCGCTGATGCTGCCCTTCGTCGTACCGAGCACTCGATCCCCCTCCGCCCGCCCCCTCTCCACTCCCCCGCGCTTCACTCTCCGCCTTATCCGGAAGTCTTGCCGTCGACCGTCATCCCCGGCACAGGATTTGCTCCTGCGGCTACTCGCGATTGCGCCAGTCCTCTTATTTCCCCCTGTGCAAATAAATGTTTTTGCATTTTGAGACCCGCCGTTGAAGCTCTCGAGCATTTTAATATTCTTCCAACAAGCCTGATCAACATTATTGCTTATCCGTGGCTTCGATCGATTACGTACTTGAGATACTCCGTCCTTGAGTATTAGAAAACTCCCAGAAATTTGTTCAACGAGTAAGAAAAAAACGTAATTTTAAATTATAGTACTTTTAAAATTTAATATTATTCAGTCGCATAAAAGAAAGCTACTACTATATTTAATAGTAAAAATATTAATGACTTGATGTTTAGTAAAATTAAGCGTATTAAATTTGTCATTTCAAAGAAAGTTGTATTGTGGGAAATATATCGATATACGTATGACTGTTAAACATTCGATTTCATTATTGACAAAAAATAATTAATTTTTATATTAAAGTAATATTATATTTCACACTTCCAGTTTCTTAGCACGTAATTATAGTAATAAAATTGATTAAAATTGTTTTGTAAATTCTTAAGTATCTATGCATTTTTCAGTATAATAATTAAAGGGAAAAATTCTTAAGAGCAGTATTCATTTTTTGAATATAATTACAAGATATTAAATTGAAAAACGTCGTTCAACTATTAGAATCTGCTTCAGAAGATATTTGATGTTGATATTTTTTATGAGCGTAAAAGTTTTATTAGGCAGTATATTCGCGTATAAATTTTTAAAGAATCCAAGGATATAAATTTTCTACCTTTAACTTTTTTTAATTACCAGTATAGTTTCTAAATTATTATTGAGGTTGTGAAATATAATAAAAAAGTATGTAAACAATATGAATATAAATAAAGTAAATATAATGAAACATATTTATTGAATAGATGAACATTATAAATAAGTGCACTCTTATCTCATCATATTATGGACTTCATTCTTCTAATCCACACAGAAGAAAATCATCATGAGATACCATGGTTTAGTTAATATTAATGATAAGCTACTATGTTTAAATTTATACAACCTTTGAATAAGTGAATAAATAAAATAAAGTATATTTTATAAATAATTTTAGTTTACTTTTTTCTAATTTACCATTAAATTTTAATTCCTGTGTATACATAGATATATTCCATTTTGTTATTTGATTAAATATAATATTTAACAAGTATTAATTATGGCATAAAAATTGCAAGTGTTCTATTTTATTGAATGTTTCTGTTTAAATAATTAATGTTTATAATTGATGTAATTGTTTCATTGTTTTAATTTCCATAAATAATTTACTGTTAAATTAATGTTACAGGTCTTTATTTTTAGTCGTTGAATTGTAAAATAAAATTACGACTTTCATTATAATTGATTAATAAAAACTGAAATCCTATCTTCAACATTGATCACGTATTTTATTATGTGAATTTTTTTAAATTATGTGCTTTTTGTTTTCAATGATATAAAATAGTAGAATGCTGAAGTATGCAAGAATATTTAAATTAATCGTTTATTACAGTTTCCATTAGCTTGCAAAGAAATAGTTTCATAAAATAATATTATCTGAAAATAAATATTTCTTATTTCATTTTTAAACACATTATATTAAATGAATTTTTGAATTTTCAACGTGAAAACTACCTTAAAATTCACTTCTAAAGTTATCAAATAAAATTTTATTTTAAAATCAATTTTTATGGAAAATTTTTCAGAAAAATTTTTCTAGACATATAATATAAAAAAAATAAAATATCATTCAAGGAATGCTGAAAATTATTCCGTATAAAGAAAATATTTGAAAAAATGTTATAAAAAAGTTTTTTTAATAACTTGACAGAAAATATTACTTAAACATTCGTAGCGCATATATCTGTTAGTAATTGTTAATAATAATAGAGTTTAGAAAATAAATTATATACCTTTATACGTGTAGGTAATCTATTAGTTTTGATTGACCATTTACAGAAATGACGATGCTTAAGTAACATGACTAGCGAGATGCCATACTTAATTTGCAAGAATGTCAACGGTAATGATACATTCACGTAAAAAGGATACACGTCTGAATAGCAGATCTACCCTACGTGTGCGAAATTTGAGGTATTGAATTCTTGCGATCTGATAGAACTTTGCACTAACTTACTATACGCACAAAATATAATACTCAAAATATTACACTCAAATACGTTTACTGTATTTTGGAAATTGCATGGTGTATTTGATAAAATCTTACTTTAAGCTAACGCAAATGCCAGATAATTAGAAAAGCAAACTTATGCTTGTATTTTAAGAATATAAATGAAAATCCCAAGCAATTGATATTCCGTACAAGCCGATGATTAGAAATCTCACCTTAGTGAACCAATAAAATGTGTAACGACAAAGTGCAATGATGCTATTGTTAAAAGAGCATAAATAGCGCGTGCACATTATTACTTGTATAATAGCTTACCCAGTAGAAGAGCCACACTCGCTGCAGGAAGGCGTTATATGCTTTCTCGCAGACGAGTTCAAGATCAGGGTCATTGCTCGTGTTGCTGAGAAAGAAAGATAAAGGTAGATAGACGAGGAATGAGGGAGAGAGAGAGAGGGGCGACAGGACGATTGGCTGCAGGCCAGAGGCTTGTTCCGAGGAAAAGCATCGTCGCGAATTGTCGTGTGGGAGGTTACGCGTCAGAGTTTTGTGCGCGTTCCATAAGTGACGTGTCTCCTAATTTTCTATTTCTCTCCCTGCTCTCCCGCGGCTCTTTCCCGTCGCTTATCCCGAGCGCTCATTTTCCACGGAGACCTTTCAATACGCCTGTACGTGCGTCCGCATTAGCGCATAAGAGTTTTATCGTTCGATACAATCTTTGCGCTCGAGCTGCGCGCAAGCTCTTTGTCCTCCTCCTCCTCATCCTCCTCCTCATCTTCCTAGAGCTGCTCCTCTGCCGCCACCCTCCTCCCCCTCCCCCGCCCGCAGTCCGTTCTCCGGCACCTCTTATCGCCTCGCTGCACCTATGCGTTTCCGGTGCTTTCCTCTATCTCACGCGCCGTTGCACGGCAAATCGGCTCCTCGAGGCGCTAACCCTAATCGCTGCGACGATTACGCAACCACTCAGCTTCTTTCTCGTTGCCTTAAAAAAGCCCACAATGCAATATTGGGGCTGCTGCCGCTGCTTTATTAACATGACCCAGACGCGATCCAGAGGAAGGTTTTATGGTGCGTGTAATTTTGTCGAAAATAATCACTCTCCTCCGATCGTGTTTCTTTCATCTGCAATGAGACCAAAGTATGATGCATCGGCCGCCAAAGCAGATGCTGCTCGTGTTTCGAATAAAACTTTTGTAAATACCTGTCAAGTGGTGGCACACTGGGCAATCAAAAGCAAACGAAACGATCAATACGATTTTTCAGGAGTTCTATCCTACGTAAAATAAATTCAGGATTGGAAGAATCCAATGGACTAAATTTAAACTCCTGCCTATTGTTTGGCAAGCGTTTCAATGAAGCGGTCGACTCGCGAGGCTCCCTTAAAAAAATCAACTTCACTGGGGTCATCCGGCTCGTTAAAAATCAGCGAGCATCCACGGCATATTAATCGCAGGACGCGTAGAGCAGCCCCCGAGCCGATTAGCCGAGCAGCCGGAGTTCCGCGGCTGATTGGATGGCATTTTTTGCGGCAGTTCAACTGTTATAATTAGGGTGAGAGCGGACCGAGGCAGATCGGCAACGAAAAGCGACTAGCGCAAGGCTTCTGTCTAATGCCCATAGGCAGGAGCCGAGTCGAGGTGGAGGCGCAATTTTCCCAATAGGTTTAGTCAGGCACTTCCTGCAGGCTTCTCGCCTTAATCGTCGCACAGTGCTCGGTTCGTGGGGTCGCGGGGTTGCGTGGCAGCGCGGGAGAGGAGGGCCGAATGGAGGAAGGAGCCGAGAGGCCGCCGTGGACGGATGAGAGCGAGAGAAGCGCGCGTGCAGCGCGAAATTGCAGTTACAAAGTAATCCGCATGGAGTGGCGGAGGTAGGACGAGGCGCCGATAAATTTCCGGATGAATTCGCAGGATTGCAGGCATATAATACGTGGCAGCCGCGTTAGTGGTAGCGACCTCGTCGCTTTAAAAGACGCGCTGCCCTTAGACGTCGGCGCGCGCAGATCTTATCTTAGCAGGAAGTTCGCGCATCGCGGCGCCGATCCTCTTTCATTTTATTCTGTGAAAATCACCGCGTATCACCTAGAGCCGCGCATCGCCATTACTTCGCTTTTGTGGGCGAAGCTGCGACGGTGGCTAGTACTGATTTCGAGCTGAAGACGCTGTAAAGTGTATTAGATACTTATTTCAATAACATTACAATACCATACTTTACTAAATCAAAAACCTTTTCAATCTTCATTATTTTACATCTATCTCTACATCTATCTCTTTCTCTATGAATTAAACTTCCTATTTGGAAAAAGCGCAAAGCAATTTGTCTACTGAAATTTACGCAGTAGTCTTACTTTTCGATTCCATTGGTGTTCATGGTAAACTAACCTATCGGGACAGGAGCATAATATCGCATGTCTTTTTCAAAATTATTCAATTATTTTGCAAATATTGTATGTAAACTGCGTTGGTTGAAATGTATTTTATTTATATTAAATTATATATTATTGTTACGGACTTAGTATGTTGTAAATACGATATGATGCAAAATTAATCCAGTCTAAATAGTTTAAATATAAACCTTCTTCACGTAAAGCATCATCAAAAATCCGTTAAGGTTTTAGGGAGCCATTATGAAGTCACTAACAGCCTGCGGGAACGCAAATGCATAGTCCACAGGGAACAATTTTATGAAGAATCTGCGCCTGCAAGTACGCGAAAGCAGTGCGTGAGAAGAGCGGATGTTTTTCAAAAATAAGAATAAAGCAAATAGTTTGACAAAACCAAATATTGGATTAAGCGGAATAATGTATACAAATAGGAATGTTAAATTAAAAAAAATTGAACTTTAAAATAAAGAGCAGCAAAAAATTCGCGCGGCTACCGCTAAAGGGCGAGCGATACGAAACGCCAACGTAATATTGGTTAGCGCGTGGATAGAACAGATGTCTTAGTAAACTAGTTTAGGGGTACGGAGAAATATGTAATGCGTAAATTAACCGCCATAGGTCGAGCATAAAAATTCTATTGTTGAAGGTTGGCGCATAGATAAAATACGAGCGCTAAATATACGAATACACCGAATAAAAACTCAGCAGCTCTTATTATTTCGTACGTATTATGCATGAGATTTAGTCGCCTTTGTAAATGATATATTCCTTGTTAAATTATTATATATTTTTATATAATTGCACACATATTTTTATTTCTTTTTAAATCCATTTACAGCTATATAATTTATTAACGTACACTATAGTGCACATGTAAATCCAATAAACTATACTTATTAAAAACTCATCCTCAATAATTATAAAGTACTGGTTCTGGATTTTTTTAAAACACCCGAGATCGCATCAAGAGATAGTTCGAATTCTCTCCTATAGGCGGTGACTTACAAACCGCAACGCTAATCGATGTAGTGTTATACGCTTCACCTCGCACTTGAACTAGTATTATCATTCCCATTCACTAGATGGCGGTTGTTCTATTGCAGTATTCTATCATAAGATTGCTTCAACTAAGATGCAAATATAGATTCAGCATTCAGTTACCCATTACACATACGGGTTTTATTTCTAGTATTAGTTTATTTAGCAATTCATATTATATATAGAGCTTTACTTGCTTTTACTTGACTTTGGTCCCAGAAATAGCTTATCCTTTAACTCATGTATTATATATATATTTTTTTTTTCTCTATTAGTATCCTGCTATGAATCTATCTGGTGATTCGTCTCATTTTAGGACTTTACATCTTATGCCTAAACGAGCCATCTCTCGACTCGAATTACAGTGTCTCCTGTTTTTCGGCTGTTGTAAGTTGCGATTTTCTCCTCTGATATCACTACTCCTTGACCTCTTCCCTCAGAAAATTCTGCATTGAACGGCATGCAAAACCTATACTTTACGTCAGTACTTTTTTTTATAATATAAATCTAATTCTAAATTCCTTGTAGGAAGTACTAGCATCTAATCATTATCTATGTACTATTAATGGCGTATCATGTCAGGCTTGTCTTAGAATTCGGGGATGTCTTGTGGTGCCTCCATCCCTAGAATTTATAATGCTTTTGGCAGCATGTTTGAGACGTGGTTTTAATGCCTCTGCAGCATTCAGGTTTGCTATTAAGGCTTTTGATCGTAAATGTTCTTTTATTTTCTCGGCAAAAGCTTCTAATTCTGCATTATCTTTTATTTTGTAAAATTACATATTTGGGTCCTAGTTGCGCTATGGCCTTGCAGCTATTGTCAGCTTTGTAAAGTGACGTGAATTAAGACTCGAGTTCCCTGTTTGAACGAAGCAACTTTATAAGTGGCCTGTCTGCCTCATCGAGTGAGCAGATTGTCATTAGCGCCTTCTCTATAGAGTCCTGCTTCTCGCTCATTAATCTTAGCATAGCAAGAACTTCTAGGTTTTTAGAGTATATGTGCTCTATAATCAGATGTGCAAACTCTGCCCACTCGAACTGCTTTAGTAAAAATTAATAAAATATCGGAATAGTTAGAGATGGAATTCGTCGATACTTTCTTAATAACTTCATATATCGATGCCCTCAGTTTATGTTTAGAAACTATTGCCCGGTTCGTAGCCTTGCAAGCATTGAAATCCGGAATTGCCAGATTATCCGGCTGCAGTTCGATTTCTAAGGGTCCGCTCAAGGCGAGCCGCCTTCCACGGAACCAATTGTTAATGAATGCTTCGACGAGACTTTTTGATATCAATAGAGGGAGCTAAGAGCTATTACTATGGCTTATCTGAAGCCATCTTCCAAATCTAACATGTTCAGTACCTTAGGCCACATCTCATTCCATATCACTCTTTTGTATCATCTCCGGAGACATTGCTCGTCACCAGTTCAAAAACCACGCTCCTTCATAGAACTTGTGATACCCATGGCTAGCATGACTTGGCGTGATGGAAACGCATTAAGGCAGGTGAGTATTGATGAAATTGTTGAATAGTAATCAGGGTTAGCCCGATCAAGTTATTCTGAATTCAGGAACAAATTTCGGAGAGTATGAGGCAGAGCTAGGCCATAATCTTCTTTGAAATGCATCTCGTTTCTTGATATACAATACAAGTCTCTTTCTTCTTTCGCAAAGTCCGGCCTACACTTGGTTCTCCCTAAGTCCAGTCGGGAGTCCTTAGTTCTCAAGGTCGGATCATCACATGAGGCTTGGTAGATATGAGGAATTATGCGTGTTCGATAGGTTGTCAAGACAGCTCTCTTGCTCACCTTGCCAATACAACGACGAACAATGTCTTACTATTATTGAGTCTATGCATTACTTCTTTACCTCTAAGCTCACGCGTCTGTGACGCGGGTGTGTATTCTAGACTAGGAAGTTCTTGCGCAATAATAAAAAAAAATAGAAACTTAATCGTTCTATATTCTCCTTATCCGTTAGCGCGGCGATTGCAGGTATTCTTGAAAAATCTGGAACAGTATTTAAACCATTAATTGTTCATAAAAAACCATTTTCGTAGTTAAGTAAAATATTATTTATTAAATATTAATTCTTAAAGATTCAATACTAATTAATCGAATAATTATTATATTAGTGATGAAGCCTTTTTTTGACTACTAGGTTATAATTACACATTTCGGCTTTGAAAACTTTGCGTAATTCATCGATGGATTTATAATTTTTCTCTATTTCTTTTTGTCTCTCCCACGCACTATTCTTCAATATTAAATCATTAAGTCACCGAATAATTTAAAAACAACGGCACTTATTAGCAGTGAAAGTCCTTCATTTCGAAGTTGTTTTCTATGAATAAATTCTACTTACATGTCCACTATTATGCATGTAATAAAAGACACATACGCATAAATATGTGTAAATATGTATGCATTGTCGATGGTTAAATATCAAAATATTTTCATATAGTATTCGAAGTTTATTTATGACAGGAAGAAAACTTCTTACTACAGAATAGCTTCAAAATATTTAAAATTTTTTTTGATTTCACATTACTCTTACAGCTTTCTTAAGAAAAAATTTCCCTATTTTTGTAGAATAATCAAGATTTGATGTATAAAAAATGTAATACCAATAGTTGTTTTACTTGTTAATTATATTAAAACCAAAAACTAGTTCAACATAATGACTACTTTATTTAAGGAAATTGTGCCTATAATATATTATTTATCATGGGAAAAGTTACTATAAATCTCTAAAAACTATCGACGCTTGGTTTGTAACGTGGAATAACCAAATCTTTTATCTTTATTTTAACTGAATTTTAAACAAAAAAAAATTTTTTTTTTAAAAATGAATTTTTAATTATGTAATTGTAGATTATTGGAATTTATTTTGATTGGTATAAGCAAATGTTTGTTAATTTACCTCGAAACAACATAAATAAATTCAATTTTTCAATACAAATCAATACAAATAAATCAAATTTTAATGTTAGATACTTTATATACTTACTATTGCACAATAAATTTCATTATTGTATTAGAACTATTCAATTTCGATGAGAAATGAAAGCAGGAAATTAAATAGTAACAATAAGTATAAATTGATTTCAAATTTTGAATACTATGGTATCAAGTAAATCAAATTTGTTGCGAGACTGTTGGAGATTAATTAAAAGACCTTTAGTAAACAAATTTATTCTGAATTTAAAAATTATTTTAAAAAAACTTTTATATAAAATGTTTCTTTTCATATATTTATAGATATTTTAAATATGTTTGTAATTAACGAGTCTATAGATAATAAATTAAATATTATTTTACATTTTTTTACATCCTTGGAGTGAGTAGATGCAATATAAATTAATAAATATTAGAAATTTTAAAACATATTCTTCGAAATGATAATTCAATTCATTATCAAGTAATAAAAATAAAAAAAGAAGATAGCCTGCTTTAAATAGTATATGTATGAACTCATTTATGTATTTAAATCAATTTTAAATAGTAAATTTATTTGAATTTTTTCATTCAATATAATTTAAGTACGTAAAACATGAAGCTAGAGAAGGCTTATAATATTTATACAATTTTATATTGCGAGAAATAAAATGCTTTTTATCACTTGTAAATGTGTGTCGTTAAATTTTTCGTTAAATACATTTATTAAAATATTTTGACTCACATACCTAAATTATGATATATAAATTTTATTATTAATTTAAATATTAAAAGATTTCAAGACGAATATGATTGAACA
Organism: Kradibia gibbosae; assembly: GCA_018907135.1. Lineage (NCBI taxonomy): Eukaryota > Metazoa > Arthropoda > Insecta > Hymenoptera > Agaonidae > Kradibia > Kradibia gibbosae. The sequence goes on from JACCHX010000004.1 coordinate 7,200,121, forward strand.
TGAAGTACTAATGTGGCTTAATGTAAAAAAAAGAACTTAAGAGCACAGTTTCGTCAACGGTTAACGTAAAGTTAGAATCAGATAAAAAGCAGTACGATGTTATCGAATAAGGAACAGGTCATTTTGAAAAGCAATATCATTAATTTAAATTAAGTTGGTGATGGTGTTCGAGAATCGCGAGCTCGTAATTAATGAACGTTTTTTGCACGTAGAGAGCAAATTATTCGAGAGGCGCGCGTATTCCACTGCCAGTAGCGCACAAACTGGCAATGATCGCTAAATAAAAGTCGAATAAGAAGGTACAAGTAAGGAAATTCTATACAAAAATAGTTGGTTCCCATCGAGACCGAGAGATAGAACCAAGAACGTAACGATATCACGTAACCGAGCGACTCGCGCGTCTCGCATACCAAGAGTCATTATTTATTTATGTTGGCCAGGTGGTCAATTCGTCCGGGCGTGATGGAATTGCTCCCGGCAACTCGCACGCGCTCAGTCCGTCCATCCCTTTCCTCTAGACGGTGACACGACCCTCAGAAGCCGTGTCCCATAGGCAGCCGGAAATGCGCCGGGAGGCGAGGGTCCCTTAGATTATCGTCGGGGCAACGAGAGCTTCGCACCTCACGGACGACGATCTCAAGAGCCTCCTACCTTGTTCTTCGCCCCTCCCCAATCCCCTAGCCATCGGCGTTTCACAAGAGCGTCTTCTTTTTTTCCTCGGATCACGCGGAAAAATTGAGAGCCTATAATTGCGCGGGCAGCTCGGCGCTACCGCGACCATTGATACAATTACGTTAAAATGTCCTGCGTCTCACGTACTTGGCTCTCGGTATGCCAAGCGCGCGGTTACGTCGTTTGTGGCTGCCGCGGAGGGCTGTAGAGATAATTGCCTGTTAATGTAAATTTAAACGCCTTACAGGTGTTGGCGACAAAAAGCTGGACGACGGCGAAGAATCGACATGTGCACGACTCACGCCCAAGTTCATTGGCTGCGACCGCTGGAACGTCGGCGCTCGATTCCTTTGATTTTCTTGTCGGAAACTGGATGCGAGCTCCATTTTTCATTGCGACTGCCGTTTTCCCGTGAATAATGTATGCATTGTAGCCTGTACAGTTAGTTACAGCTTGCAAATAAGTTATGCAAGTGTACATACACATCTATGTGTATTTATATATACATAAGGGTAATAAAACAAAATTCTATCGGTGATGAAGTTATGGAAAGTCTTTTTTATAAAAAAAATAATAAATTTATAATACACTTTCCTACACAATAATTAATAATTCATGAATTTAATATGTAATGAAAATTCATATAAATTTCAAATAAAAATCATTTATTAACAAAATTCTTACTTAAAATTAATAATGAGAACAAGATTGTTTAGATAGAATTCATCCAATGAAGCAATAGAATAATTCATTAATAAAAAGAATTCAACATCTTGAAAAAGACATTAAAATTTAAAATCTATGAATCAACATCTCAATAGTTCATCATAAACAAGATCTGTCTTTAATTATGCTAGAAACTTAAATTTGAAATAGAATTTTCCAACCTACGAAATATTTCTTATGTAAAGGATATTAAAGTATTATTTGTTGCTCTACATTTAAATGCAATGTCTAAATACGAATACTTTTATGGCTATCACAGCGAAAAAATAAAAAATACGCTTAAATTAAAATGAGTATAAATTTTTATTATTCAACTCATAAGAAAATGGAACTCATAAAAAACTGATATAATTAAAATAAAGTAAGATTTGTCCTAATTAGTCATCTGTATTCTATAGAATATGACTATTAGATAAAATGAAAATTGAGGATAAGGTCAACTTATTTATGTATTTATATTAATTGTATGAAAATGTTATATTATAAAATATGAAGGTATGAAGTAATATGATCATCTAAAACAAAACTTAAATAAATAAAATATTAAAAAATATTAACGAAAAAATATAATAAGCAAAATTTTGAACGTATAGTTACTTACTATAAAATTGATTAAACATAGCTTGAGTTGGAAAGCATTACAATATAATGATAAATTTTTTTCCAAAAATTAATTTGGGTTTTAATAAATAAATCTCAAAAAACGATTGATAGTTAAAGGTTAATATCAAAGGTATAAGAAGTATTAGATAAGAAGGTATTAGATGGCTTTTAGAATGTTTTACAAACATTATACATATGTCAATAACAGTTTGAAACTTTTGAAAAAAGTGCTTTATAGAATACAAACGTATTATTTGAAATACAAATTATTCTGCACGTAAAATTAATGAACATAGTTAATACTAGTAATAACCGTAATTGTTTTTAATTTTAACTGCAATTAATATTTGTATCGTATTAAATAATAATAAAATTTAATCTGCTTTGAAAAAGGGATCCAAAAACTAGAAAAGGTCATGAATTCATTATTAAAATTTATATCTCTCGTAAAAACGTCGCGTATAACTCTTAACATCTCGTAATCCAACACTGTGTCATAAAAGCAGGTAACGTTTTGTACATAAAACTGCAAGTTGTTACAATGCTATGTTATAGATGCAATAAAAAATCTTCTTTTTTCATTTTTCCGAAAAATAATATATTGTCAAAGAGTGTGAGCAAGAGAGATAGAGATATGCCAGAGAGCTCATCATTCTTGCAGTCAGTGCAATACGTGAATTGTCAATGTCCCGGTTCTCAGGATGGCTCTTCATGCCACAAACGAGAAAGCTTAAGAAGTTTAATCTTTGTATACGTGGGTATACAAATATTATACGATTCAACCTGGTTAGTGAAGTCGCTACACGAATTTTATAACTTGAGCATGTACCTGCACAGAACAAAATGAGACCATGATGAATCGTCAATGTTAAAGGAGAAGAAATAACTGTGACGAGTATGCCATTAAAAAGATATTTTCAAAATATAAGTTGAAAACTGCAAATATCAAACTTGCTGAATTCAATTATAATTGCGGAAATTGTGATTGATTCTATAAAAGTCTTTTAAATTGTACATGATAAATGTACAGATGTCCAAAATGTCATTGAATTGTTTAAAGCCATGAAAGAGCTCTTCGCTAAGAAAAGCTTCTGTATTTTATATTGTCACGTTCTATGAAACGAGTGAGCAAAGGCATATTGATTAAAACAAAATTAAGCTCTTGCCTAACAAAGTGTACAGCTTAAAGGACGTAAAATACTAGTCTAAGGCTAGGTCTAAGGTCTAATTTGTGGAAACGAAATTTTGCCGAAAACGTAAGTCGGCAAGAGTCGCAAATTATCAGGACATATTTCATCCACGCATCAGCATGTATTACAGTGCCCGAGTTCGTTGAATATATTGGGCTTTTTCGGGTCTGAGTCATCACTTCCTTGTAATGATAAAGGCATATCTCGGAGTTCGCTTTACGTACTTCGTCATCGCGATGAGGCTTATGGAATACCACCGCCGTCGTGGCACTATTAGACCAAGCGATGGAGTCGTAGGAGCGCTAGCGGCTGGATCGGCGATAGCCACGGTCGAAAAGCGTCGTAGCCGCGAGAATCGAAACGGCCAGGACAATCGTCAGAATGGACTCGAGGTAATGGGTACGTTGGAAATGCAGGGTGATGCAGCGGCGGCGACGGCTGCGGCTCAGGAGGGGCCGATGGGGGGGGGGAGGTGTAGCGCCGCGCACCGACGCACCCCAGCAACACACGTGACAGTGGCTGATGTTGGGCTGCGGCCTTTCTCTGGACTCATTTAAATTGCTCGCTCATTCGGATCTCGCACGCGGACGCGGACGCCGTGGGATAATAGGGGAATCTTAGAAGCCGACGACTGGGACTCGGGAAATCGTCTGGCGTTTACGACGAGAGCTGAATAACACGAGCGCGCACGCAACCCCTTGCGCGCCCCGATCCCTCCCTCGTCTGGTCCGCGCCGTTTCCGCGACGCCCACGCTCAATTCACGATGCGCAGGCATTTTAAGCAGTCGCGAAACTACGTGGCACCCGCTAATAGCGACGCCGAGGTGAACTTATGGCCGAAGAACTAGGCGACATCAATTTTGTAAGCTCCTATTAACTCGATATTAACTCTCTACGCGAATACGTCTTCCTTTATATTTTTGCGCTTAATACATTAAATTGTAAGTAATATATTCTTATTTTAGAAATTAAGAACGTGTGGGCTTCTGAAGTATTACCATCCTTTTAATTGATATAAATAAGTTTGCATTAAAATCTATCATTATAAGCAGCGTATTTCCAAATTTATGTGTTTGAATGTTCGAAAGAATTTTCATCTGTAACCAAGCAATTATTATATTTTTTATCCTGTCACTAGAAGTGTTTAACACCATAAAATAAATTTTACAATTATTAATTCGAATTTAACTAAAAGGAATTAAATCCATGAAAAAGCACGTTTAAACGTAAATTTTATCCGTAAAACTATTCAAAGGATAGTAAGTCTCAAAAGTAAATTAATCTTTGCAGTTACTGGTGTAATAAATAATTTCCAGTATTTACACACAGTGTAATTTAATAAAGTTCTGCTATGCTGCATATTGGAAGTAACTTTGAGGAACCTTGGAAAGCTTCTTCTGCCTGTGGGCTAATAAAGTAGCATTGCCCATAAGCTTCCATCTATGTAAATATATTTAAAGTTGTATTTCTAATTAGAAAAGACTCGGTAATATGAAGCGAGAGAGCGATAGAGAAGTACGGTTAGCGACGGAGCGGAATGAACGCAAGGTGAAGGGGTGGAGGGAAAGAAAAAGAAAGAGAGTAATAGAGAGAGAGAGAGAGAGAGTATAGTAATGATTAAAAATTATTTCTTGCTCGTCGCATAAAAGAGCGCAGCGAACGTCAGAAAGCGTCACGAGCATAGGGCTTAATAATCGTCCAGGTGGCCGCACGACGTTCTTACGAGCTCCAAATGATAGTCAATCTCCTAGCTTTCCTGCTCCGGCTGGGGGGTCGACTCCTCGTCACGTGTGCGTACGCGCGTGGGCGTGGGCGAGGGCGTCCTCGTCGCCTTGCCTCTTTCCCGGGTGGCAGGGATCGAGGGGACGAGGAGCCAGACTAGAGCGGCATCCCTCGGCTACGCGCGCCGTTTAGGCGGCCGGCCACCCAGCAAGCGAGCTTTTACGACGGTTATTAGATCTTTCGGTGCTCGCGTCCCCCGCCCCTGGCGCAACGCCGGCAAACGGGCATCCGTTTGCGCGAGGCCGTTGAGAGGCTCGCGGGGGCCGGCGCTAGCCCGTGGAGCCAGAGGGTCGTGGCCACCCCCCTCCACCGGGGGTGGCGATCCCCGCAAAGCCGGCTCCCGGTTCACTTACGACTCCGTCTGGCTCCGAGTGCTCGGCCGAGCGATACTTCAAACATCGACGTGCACGGGCTGCGGGCGGGCGGAGATGCGCCGGGCTCCCGGGGATGGAGGAGGCGCAGAGGCTGAAGGTGGAGAGGCACGAGCTGGAGGAATATGGCCGAGCCATTAAAGTGCCATTACGAGCTTCGCCTCGGCCGAGAGCCCGAGCGCAATTGTTTGAAAATTTATACGCTCGCGGGATTTTGCGAGGTTCCTGCCCCTCCACTCGCCCCTCTCCCTCGCGCCGCCCTCTTCAACCGTATCCCGAGACCTTGTGCGCGCACCTCCGTATCGAGGCCGCGAACCAAGTGGCACCTTAATATTCCCATCGGTAGGAAGGCTCTGGCCCCAGAGTCGTCTCGTGTTGAATTTCTTTTTCTCGATTTCGGCCCTCTTGAAACTGAAATTCCTCATGCCGTCTTGACAAGCAGTCTTTCTTCTCTTTTAGAAACGCTTATGCCAGGAATTAATTACGCAAAGTTCTCTCATTGTACAATATTTGGATGCTTTCCGCATATATTATGGCATTGAGTGAGCTTAATTTCCCCCCCCCCCACTTGAGCATTTATTAAAGTAAAAACGCATAATTTATCCGAATTTTCAATGCAAACGTTAAATCGAATATACAGTACGTTTATAAATTTATGTATCATTAAGTAAGTAACAAAGATTCCCTATGAAACTTTGATACTTGGACGCAGTACAAAATAGTTTATAAATTATTATTATTTAGCGTTAAAATGATATTATTATCAATAAAATTAAAAATTAACTCAGCTATTGTAAAATAAAATAAGCTTCATGGTGATAATTTTAAAAAGCTTTTATCATGAATAAATTAAAAAAAGAAATGAAAAATTTCGTCAAAGGTTTATCTGCAGCATTCATTCATTATTCAACTAAAGATTAAAAAAAATTCTTTTCAACAAATTAAAAGTAAATTTATTTCTTAAATATGAATGAGGTGAATTTAAAATTAATATATTTTTAAATTCACTTGGGAGAAATTTTAAACGAGCGTACAAACATATTTATGAATTTAATAAATTAAAAAATTTCTTGAATTTCTTATAAGCGATTGAATTTAATAACCATAAGGCTGTACTTTAAAATAATTGATGTAAAAACTGGCACGAATTTGCAATTTCGTTAATTATGCAAATATAAACGAGCGATTCGATATCAGGGTGTAAGACAAGGAATGATATGGATAGCGAAGGGAAACACACACAAAGAGAGAGAGAGAGAGAGAGAGAGAGAGAAAATTCACAAGAGCAGTCTTAGTCGTTTAAGATCAACACGACGTAGCAGTTAGGCGACGAGAAGAGATCACGCACAAGAGGCGAACGGTTATCAGGCGTCCATCATGCAAATAGAAGAAAACTCGTTTGATCGCCACTAAACCTCTTCTCGTGCTACTTCCCATGTGCTCGATTGCGCTAATGTAATAACGCAACACGCACTTACTCGCATCCTTTTCCAATGAATAAGCGAGAAATACCGTTCAAGATTATGTGTGAACTTTATTTTCAGTGTTCCATATTGCGTCATTTACGAACTAGCAATGATAAAAATACAGCTCGTGTACTGACGTTTACCCTTTTATTGAAAGTTAATTTGATAATCAGTAAACCTTAAGAAAACACTTGGCGATAATATCCAACTTGTACAGCTACTATTTATTTAAGTAGAATTTTACCATTGGATTCCAGTTAACCTTAACATTGTTTACATCTAATATAAGAATAACTTGTCATTATTTGAAATTAAATGCAGTACTTTAATATTAACGTCAGCACGTGATTTCTGCATGCTCGTTTAGAATACTGAATGTTTTTCATTATTCTGATTAGAATGTGCAAATTTATATAATTTTTATAATGATTTACCACTAAAAATGCCAAGTATAATATGCATGGAAACATTATATTTTAATATATTATATTTAACATTAAAGTTATTAAGTCCTTTGCTAAGTATAGTATATATATATTATATTTAAGATAAAATTGAATTCAAATAAGAGAAGAATTTAATTCGGGTGAATGGAAATAATTTTTATTATATTTCAATCTTGATATGAAAATTTCACTAAATTAATATTAATTTGATGATAGTACATTCTTAAATTACTTGAAAAGTGATCTTTAATTGAAATCCTTGGAATTTCAAATCCCAATAAACAATTAGTTATAATTTTAAAAGAAGCATGTAATGATTTGTCTTTGGAAACTTAAAATTCATTCACTACGAGTAACTATACAGCATGATGCGACCATTCTAATAATATCCTGATTGTATCACGAGATGTTCATTCGATAAGAAAGATGATATCACTTTAGTTGTAGATCTTCATCAAAAATACATCATAATAATTTTGTTAAACTTTATAGTTCAATCACTTACTGATACAAATTTAATATTCAAGTTATTATTTTTTAGAAGGTTGAATGCTACATAATTATTACTTTATATTAATTATATTTCTCTATTCTTATATTCAGCTGAAATTTTATAAAAAATATTTCAATTGAAAAATAGATTCAATACAATCTACCAAGAAGTTAGTAATATACTTTAAATTAATATATCCGTTATTAAATACAGTTAAAGTTATTAGTTTATATTATATTTTAATGGACTATTCAATATACAAATAATCGTTAATTCGGTTTAAAATTTGATGATACTATAACGTTTTCTGAGAGAGACCACTAGATTTTTTCTATGTTATAAGATTCGTATTAGCCTCCATTATTAATTGCAACGTGATTCATAGCTTATAGTAATGAATAACGTATAATGTTAAATTTTCGTTTGCATAATAATCACGGAAACTTTTTATTACAATTCTTTGCTAAATGTTCTTAATCCTTTTTCGTATTTACTCTTTGTAAGGTATTAATATAAACTTTTTTCAATAGGCATTTGACTTGCCATATTTTTTTTATCATTTAAAGTTTAATACTAATCACAATATTTCTTTGTACAATTCCAAAAGAATTTCTTGGCTGAATAGTGAAATTTTAAATTATAATTGCACAATTATAGATACTTTAAACTTTGGAAAACTATAAAAATTAAAAATAAATAATAGGAACAATAAATAAAACTGATAATTATAAAAATATAACCACAAACAGTTACGATTAAAAGCACTTAATTGTATATTGACCACAGAGAAAATTTATCATTACGCCTTTAATAGAGATAAGTTTTATTGTGCATGATTATCTTTTTTATTTATTTAAATTTTTATTTCTTAATTTATGTCGTTACTTGTGATTAATAGTTTTCAGTTTGTAAAAATGTAATACTATTTGATTTGAAAAAATTTTTTTAAATGTAGCTTATTCATTAATTCTGTTACTTATTCATTAATTTTTTAAATTATAAATATAATTTTATATTGAACAAAGTAAAAAATTAGTTAACAGGAAGAATTAAAATAAAATCGAATTAGTAGTAAGAATAATTAGGGTACGGTTTACTTGAATAATAATTAAATATTATGTATGTTATTCAATAGTTCTGTTTATGATAGTTAGAAATATTGTGAGAATAACCTGTATATAATTATTAGAAGAATATGGTCAATTTCTAAGAAATATTTATATATATTTAAAGTGTTATTTACTTTGCTCTCTTCTTTAATTTATATTTATTAATTCATGAGTGTGCAACAATTAATTGCACCAACTCAAAAATAACTTTATGTGACTACAATTATATCAATTGAGAAATAGCATTTTATGTAGAATTATACTATGCAGTTTTACAAAATTTGTATGTGTTAGACATTCAAAGGTGCTTATACTTACTGCTTGAGATCCGTTAGCCTTAAATCATATAGTCAAGGCAACACACTACGTTATCATTTTAAAATACTAAACTTAATTCTACTTGTTCAAGTATTATGATTCTAATAGTGAAGTGAGTAAGATAGGTTAATAGCAAACTTGGTAATGCACAAGAAAATATTAAAAATTTGCAGTTGCCAACAATTTTAACCGTGCATGATGGAAAAAGATTTAATCCGACAAGTATGTTGTATATCATAAAATTAAGCACTGCACATAATTATATTAAGCCAAAAGTTTTGTGAAAACTTTTTTAGGTTGTGTTACATAAATGTCACAATTTTTCCATAAATTTATCAATTTAAAAACTGTCGTTACTTAAAAGATTTGTACTTTGCATTTTTTATTTAAGAAAATTAAAAACATATGAATGGCGATATTACCTCACCTAGGCATCAGTGCGCAATTAACTACTGCGTTATTAAATAGCAACTCCAGCATACTTATAATGTTCTTTTACTTATTGATTACAGGGAAAGAAATATATACCGTAACCCGTTAATAGACTGGATCTTTTGCATAAAGAAGACTTTGTTGATAAATCAAAACTGCAACAACATTAAAAGCCACGGAAATAGCAAATCAATTGAATGCGGTGAATCTATTATTATAGATTCGCCTTTAATCGTATTCGAGAATCGCAATGCTAGCAACTGTAAGTCTATTCTTTGTAAGTAAAAATTATGAAATTATTCGTAATATTGTGAATGAAATTAATCATCTTTAGCGGAAAATTGTTGAATGTAAATGGGGCGACAAAACTTTTTTTTCAGGAGCTTGATATGGAGAACAAGGTACATTGTATTTGTTTGATTGATGTTTATAAGGAATGACATAAAATATTGACGTGATAAATACGTACAATATAATCGTAGTCTTCATCAACTGGATAATTAATTTTTTTAGACAAGTAAATAAATATTCTCTCCAAGAAAATACGGATTACAATTAATTTTATGAATACTTGACACATTTTCTAGATAATTTACTCAAATATCAATCCGGAGAAGGATTTTAATAGCCAATGATTAATTTGATAACATTTTTTACTGTGTAAATAAAATTGTATGTTGGTAAATAAAATTTTCAAAAATATACATTGTAAAATATCATCATAATTTATTAGGCACTCTGTACAAAAACATAAATCATGATATAAAAAATATTCTAATTTAATGAATAAGGATGTAACAAAACTTTATTATTCATGCACAATTAAAGTATATTATCGACACGATAGATAAATAGATTTGAGTAATAAATCGCATGTCTTCGATGTTTTATAAAAAAAGCGAAATTTTATAAAACATATATATATATATATATATATATCGATGCCCGACTGATACCTATTTTTCAATAAAAATAAAGCAGCTGTTTGAAAATGATGAGAAGAGAAGATGAGGGTTCTAGTAATGATGTGAAAATCGCGATGACAGTAATAGTGGGTGCATATCCCGGTGCCATTTTTAGGAAAAATCTTCATTAAAGTAATTTATAAAATTATTGTAATCTATTAAAATTTTACTTCAATTATATCAAAATAAATACCCGATAAATGAGAAAGATTAAGATGTTAGATCATCGATAACAGTTATTATTAATGATATGTCTTTAAAACAAAGGAAAGCTAACTGTCGCATTAATGTATATATATATATAGATATATGATAATGACATAATATTTTATATCAACTTTTTTTTCATTTGGATTAAGAATATATTATTTAAGGCAATAAAAATAATAAAAATGCTAGACATGGAAGTTACGTACAGCAATGAATAATAATTTTAAAAATTTACAGTATGTAACGTGTAAATTGTATTTCAATTTAAAGATTATAATTAAAAAAAAATAAAGTGACATATATTTATTTCAAATATAAAAATTGATTCATTTCATGGAATTTCAATTTAAAGAAATTTGATTTGTTTAATTTCAATAACCTGAAATTATTAAATTTATATTTCTATCATTGATTTATTTCGATAAATTTATAGGTGTATTACTATTAATTTATACTATTTATTAATATTAATGATTTATTAATCGTATGAATTATTTATTTCTACGGTATTATATTTATCTTAAATCATGGAGAATTATGGAAATTATTAAATTTTGTAAATATACGTATCTCATTGTATATATTAAGTATCTAAATACTAATTTATAGTCAATTAGGATGTTATCAGCGCTTGGCTCGCGCGAAGTTAGATAAAAAACTATAAGAATATAAAGAAAATAAGGGAAAAAGAAGCGCATAAAATGCTTGAAATATGCGCCACTATCATTATAGCATTCAAGGCACCGTAGCGTCCATCAATTATTTGGCCCAAACGAGTACAAGCTGAACAATATTCATGCATCGATCAGCGCCCGTACATCATCCGACGCACCCGTAATAAAATACACTCAATGATGTTGGCCTCTTATGGTTCCGCCTCGTCTTCATCGCAGTTACTTTCGGATTTAAGTTTTACTCGTTGGAAGTCGTTGTACTTTGAGTTGTTGCACTTACGCGCGCGGATTCTGAGCCCAAGGTCACGAGCCTTCGAATAATCCGAGGCTTCCGAGTAACTGCAGCAGGATATTAAGGGAGATTCTTGGGGGCAAGATTTGGTAGATATAATAATTATAAGTTGTTCAAAGCGAAAATGCCTACGATTATTGCCGCCGAAATGATGCGCATGCACGAATAAGTTGCTCGATCGTTATAAGACTATAAGACGTATCGAATTAAACGGTAGATGTGGTCGAGGTGAGTGTACGTTTCTTTTGTTGAAAGGATTGTTAAATAATTCACAATTGTTATTACGTCTCTTGCGTCCCATGAAATTCTAGAATTTATGTATTTAAAATAAAGATTAAATAAAAAGGGGCTCCTTCTTATTAAAATATTATCTTTTTTTAATTATCTATTTTTGTAAAAGTCTTTACGATCATTTTATTTTTAGATTTATTGAAAATAAATTTAAAACTCTACTCATGACAAAGTTAAACAAGACAAAAAAAGTCTGATTGTTCCTCGATTTTTTACAAATGTATCATAATCATATATGTATCATACATAATTTTTTAGAAATTTTACTTAAGCATACCAAGTTTAAATTAGCCAAGATCCAATAATGTAATCCTTCATGTATTAGACGTAGTTAGACAATTAAATGTTGCCGTGTAATAATTCATAATACAAGGGATTTACATACCGTACGTACACCATGCAAAAGAATTAGTTTGACTACTACTTGTAACGAACTAAGAACAATACTATTGAATATCACTTGCTTAAATTTACGCAAATTGTGTCAATTTAAGTACTCACCATTATAGTTATAATAACCATTATTATTATTATTTTAGGGTATTATCAATTCATAATTTTAATTAAAAAAAATTTTTATTTTAAATATTGTAATTATAGAAAAATTAAAACAACATTTTTTAAAATTAATTCTTTTATTTATTCCAAAGTAAATCAATGATAACACATGATTGTATAAGCTTATCCGTTATCATTAAAACGTAAACTTTTTCGAATCAGATCGAAGTTATCATTAGGGATTGAATTTATTAAATACAATAAAAGCTTCTTTCATTTTATAGAATCTTACATGAAAATCTTAGAATTACTAGAATTATTACTGTTATTATTATTATTATTATTACCTTTATTATTACTAATGAGTTTATAAATTTCTACTTATATGTAATTACCTTAATATTCCAGTATACACCCATGTAATGAGTCTAAAAAATTCGGAAGAATGCCGTTTTAGTATAATTGTAGTTAGTGTATATGAAAACATAAATGCTTGATAAGGATTTATACAGGAAACAATGAAGTAAATAATTTATGAATTTGTTTATTTATCCATTTTACATTAGAAAATTTTTTTAAATGAAAAATGAGTTGATTGCCTTAATATTTATTTATTAAATAAATTTACGTACGCAAAAAATTTTTTTTAAAGTAAAAAAAGAATTGCATAATGAAATAGAAATTTTGATTAGGAAAGAACCATAAAAATCATGAAAAAAAATGGAATGATATGAGTTTTGTTAATGATGATTTGTATTTCAAATGAGGACGCATCGAAAAAAAGTGAAGCAAGTTGTAAATATAATTTCTGTGTTAACAGCTGTGTTAATACACATGTATTTGAAAAAATATCATGACAATGAATTTGTTTTTAATTTTAGTGAATCGCTACTTTAATCGTTTAAGGAATTATAATACCTTGTGATGCCTTGAATAATAAAAACATGACCTTCATTGTCATTTACGTAAATAATGTTATACAAGAACCTACACACCATTGCAACTTAGCCAATAAATACGGATTGAAATGTATGTTTAGACATATCTTTATAAGTAGGAATTTAACCCGTGATTTTAACTAACGCAGAGTTTAATCTTCGAATTTATTACATAAAGTGTGTAACATAATGATACACCTTTGCAAGAGCCGTACATCATTGCAATTCAATTCGAGTGCGCAGCGTAGAATTTACAATGATTAATTACTCCGCTCTAAGCGTTATGAGGCTTAATATTCACAATAACTTTATCTATAAGCAATGTCTCGCGTAGAATAGCGTATTGAGGTCTGTAATTCGCGGTCCATTAAATACACGGGTTCAGGGGCAAGAACTCCAACTTGCGAGTGACGAGTTTCAACGATCTTGACTTAGCTACGGCTCGGCCCCTACCTGCAGGCACTGAGCCGCTGTCTCAAACCTGTCGAAGAGTTATCGCGAATTGACGTCATTGTCTATTCTATTGGGTGCTAGAAATAATGCATGCTCGCTTAATAAAGTAAAATTATCCCCCTCGAGGGAATACTCAGTCTCCCACCTTTTTTACCCATTACTTCATATGAATAAATGCAGCGGAAGTCATTATTGATGCAAACCCACCTGTACGTGATAAAAAGAATAACCTATTGTGAATATGTAAGAAAGAGCAGGTTAATCGAATGAAGTTGCATGAATTTATGGTGCCGATTGGAAGGATTTTCAGGGATTTTATATGCTGAAATCATTTTTAAAGCCAAGTAAGAAGAGTATTTATTACACCACTGTTATACAACTTTTTTTGTTATTCATTTATTGCTTACGTTTTCAAATAAATTGAGATTTTTAGTTAGATAAATTAAGTAAAAATTAAATAATAGTACCTTTAATTCCTACGGCTAACAATGCATTATCTTACTGATATAATTTTCATTTTGAATATGTTCTTTTAATAAGTCAATATGACTTTTAACACTCATCTATGATAACGAAAAAAATTTTTTATGTATAAATCAAAATTTATGAAAATTAACTTTATATTAAGATACGTTTTTATACTTAGAGATGTAATTACTAGATACAGAGCAATTTCAATATTGTTGCTTTCGATAATGTTTGCTAGTCGCTTGTCAAGATAACAAGTAGCATACATCAGCACTAATTAGGTGAGCATAGAAATTACGCTTAATGGTTTATACATCTAATCAATTGAATAATTTGAAAATATACTGACTTGCTTATCCTACTTCCATACGTCATCAAATAAATATAAATAAATATAAAGTAGCAAAACGGTGAAAAAGTACTAATAAAGAAATTATATTCGCAATTAATTTTGTCTATAGTTTATAATTTTATTATTAAATTTTATTCGATATTATTCTCTTTTTTATTGTACTTTTCAATTAAAATTACCCCTTATATTCTGAATATGATTAAGTAAAATATTATACTGATAAACGTTCCCTTAATTTTTAAAAGTTTCTTAATTTTAAAGAAAAACCCTTTATCTTTTTCTAAAAGTTTCTTTTAGATAGGAGAAAAAGTTTACTATTGATTTTTTATATTCTCTGGATAAACTAATAATGAGAGATATCAAGTAGAAAATTATCTGGGATAAATTTTTGTTATTATTTTTTGTTAATATTTATTATAAAATTTTCTTTTAAATATTACCGTTTAATAAGGTATACCATGTATTATTGTAGGTATTTCATAATTTAATATGAGAATAAATATTTTACATTATTTAAAATTGAAGTTTTGAAAGTTTGTTAGTAATGAAAATAAAATTCAATTTTCAGTTTTTTAAAGCTATGATTGAAAAAGTAATAGAAGAACAAATGAATATTTAACCAACGTTTTTTTAAAAAGTATATTTAGAAAATTGATTACATTCATTGACTTCATAGATTGTCTATTTTAAATGGACCAATATAGTTTTATAAAAGTTATATAAATTAACGAATTTTGCATTACTTCTGAAAAGCACATTGAAAAATTTTTTTTTGTTGAAATCATTTCAAAGAATTTTTATCTTAAAGTCAATTATATAGTAAAGGATAAATAAGACAAGAAAAAATTAATAATAACTATAATTAAGGTTAAGGATACTTTATTTAGTTTTAATTTATTAAGAGTGCGCCCCTTTTCATGAAAATGACTGTAGATAAATGTGCCAAGACAAAGTCTCATTACAATTGACTGATCTCATAATGACTGGCGAATTTTCGATGTCTAGACTGTATATTGTGAGCGCAAGAAGAAAAGAGTAAGCGTGTCGGTGTGGAAGAGTAACTGAAGGGGGTCGAAGAGCAAGAACTACGACATATTAGCATTTCTTCATAAATCATTTGTATGACCTATGAGTGTACTATAAATTACCCGTCGAGTTATGCTGCCTTATGCGTTTTATAGTATATAAATAACCGCTATGAATTGTACTAAAATGCTAAAATTTATTATTCATACATATGGTAAATAATATTTGCTTTATAAAGGACTGTTCATCAATAGAAGTTTTGTCGGTTTATTTTGTTTGTACCTATAAAAAACGAAAGAATTAAGTTATAGATAATTGATTGGCTTTCGAAATTACTATTTAAATTTATTCTTGCGAATGAAAATTGTATAACACCATATTTTCTAATCATAATCATACCAATAATATTATCCGAAGATTTAATCAATGACAAAGTTTTACTACTAAATTTTTATACAACATTGTCGGAAAATTATTAAAAATTGTTACATGCAGACATGAAAATCTCGTAAAAAAAAGGTATCTAGATGTTTATATTGTAAGAATACAGGTTTTCGGTCGTATAAACATCTCAGCTGAAAGTGCGTAATAATAGACACTTTATAATAATGTTTCACGCATAAAACTTTATATTATAAGCAACTCTTAATATTCCGTGTTCATTCGTTAGAAAACTAGCTGAGGAACAAGGCTTCTCACCTAAAACGGCCCTTGTTACACGGCGATAACAACAGCATTTGAATACGCGCAATGAATGTAATTAAGCAACCGCATTCGGTCCTTAGACTGACTCCTCCAATGTAAAAACCCAAACACTACCGTGATTTTCTACTGCGCATAGTTCTTATACACGATGTGCCGAGCAAGAGAGGCGGATAAAGAGAGAGAGAGAGAGAGAGAGAGAGACCAAAAACAGCGGTACCCATAACTTCCGCGACTGTATTCGCGTATGAATTACGCGCACGCGTGAGATTCTACTCATAGGTTTCCACGTAGGCGCGGGCCTTTGCTCATCTCCTTGCTCCTTTTCCTTGCCTTTTCGAATCAAGCGGGCATTGCGCTTAGCTCACGGAAGCTGGACCGTTAAGACGTATTTATTAAGGCGTTAATTAAGTCAAATTCAGCACTAAGATTGCGCACACACACCGGAAACGGGGTTACAAGTAGTGTGTGCCAGGACGTGTTTTGGAAGTCAACAGCTAGTCCGTGACTCCCGAAATTCGCCTAATACCTACCATATCGTAACGGATTATGACACGTGGCGTAGTTACTGCAAATTCAACGTACGATCATAAATTTAGATTGAATTCCTATATATACTCTTAATTTTAAAAAGTATTGTTTTTTTTATAGATCTAAGCAATTTTTCGTACATTTTTTAAATCGTTATTCGTTTTATTAGATTGCTCAAGCCAACAATTTCGACTATTTTTAATTATTGGTGTCTCTATTGTCACAATATATATATATATACACACACACACATTAAATTAATTATTAAATTGTTTATTTAGACCTTTTGTAATAAAGTTATATTATGAAAAGTTACGTTATATATATATATATATATTATGCTTATTATTAGAAATTTGATAATTTAAATTGTATTTAAAACATATATTCAATAAATGTTGGATCTTCTTTTTGCAATCGTTGTTTGAATTACTAATAACAAAATTTCCGTTTGTTTTTTTGATTATAAATAGCATTTATTTTATTTAAACAGTTTTTTTTACATTTATAAATATAATTTTTTTTAGTATATACAATATTATATAGCGTGAAACTAATAAATAATGATAATACCTTAATTTGGTTTTACATCTAATCGATAATCGAAAATACAAATTATTATTATTAAAATTTTTATTAAGCGAAGTCTTAAAATATTTTATGTTTATTTATTGAATAATTTATGAAAGATAATTACCTTAAATAATAATTTTTTTATTTAAAAAATTTATCAATAACATTATTTACGGCTATTTGAACATATAGAGTATATTTGGTATAATAAATTTTAAAATTGCATTTGATAGCTTTTTATGGATTAATTAAATTTAATTAAGTAAAAATAAAAATTGAATATATTTGGAATGTACTACTACTTACATGAAAAAAATAGTTATTATAATATTTGATATAAAGTTTTTTGTATAATAAAGAATTCTACGTCAAAATTAACACTTTATATTTTGGAACTCTTAATTAATCAAATTCAATTTAATATTTTAATTAATAAAGTCAATAATACATAATTTCGTAATTAATTATTATGTGAAAATTTGTGCTAGTAAAAATTCTAAATTTTATAAAGGTTTATAAATAAATTCGGTCGTGAGGTTGCAACAGTTCTATTTGGAGTTTATTTAATGTTGTTAGTAATAAAAATAAAACAGTTAATCGGAAGAGTTAATAAGAAAGAGTTTAATTTAATATTTCATTGGCTATTTTAATATTTCCTTGGCATCAAAACTATATTGAGAGATTTGAATAATAAAAGTATGTTAAAAAGAGAAGAACAGAATAAATTACCAAGATTTTGTTCTTCTGCAAATTTATTAGCCCAATTAAACTTCCGAATTCTACAGTCAAAGAATTAATCTTCCAAAACTTGGTGTTAAAATCTCTCAAGTCAATTAAAGTCATCCGTATCTCCTTATTTAGTTTTAATGATATTTTACCTTCCTTTTCGTGCATCTGACTACGGCCCGTATTCCAAATAATCGACATCTAGAATAATAAACCAAATGCGTGAGTATCAATTTTTTCCTGTTTTTAATTTCACGAAGCTCCTCGGTGTCTCTGTGTTTGTTGAAACAACGTAAGCCGACGCTGATATCATCGGCGTAAAACCTGATGTAAATCTGTTGGCGCGTATCTCCGTAGATCGTAACGGTCATAAAAAACGGCTTCTACCGCGTGAATGTATGGCTTTCTTTATGTTATTAGCTGTTACATTTTTCTCGCACTAAGTTACTTAAATCGCAATAAAGTTTAAACCAATTTAGTAGTGATTATTATCTTTCTACATGTGTGAAAATTTAAAATTCACAAATATAAAAAATTTTTTAATTTATTGAAACTGCATCTAACAGATTGATTTAAGTATGTTTCTCATGCTCTGTAGTAATTTAATATAATAATTATGAGGCTTTCCTATTCATTTAAACATTTATCGTGTATCAAAATTTTTACTAATTGATTTTATATCATTGCTGTATTGTAAATAATTAATTGCTATTATTGACAAATATTTATCTGTATACCGTAATCAATTTATAATATAATATTGAATCAAGTAAAATTTATAAATTATATGGCCTTTGTGCACAGATAATAAAAACGCTTATTATAAGTACTTTTTATTGTTTAACTGCTTAAATATGGAAATATAATAAAACTCGATATATATGAAACGTTGGTAGGCTAAGAATAACTGCTTCCCATTTGAAATTCAAAACACGACATGGTCTTTTGTAAAATGGATAAAGTACTCGTTTTTCTTTGTTCTGTGCATAGCCGTCTGAAGCTTTTGTTTTTATTAATACTTGCCTTTGTTAATCCTTTGATAGAACAAACATTAACTCGTTATTCTGTTTTGATATTTGATTCATCGAGAATTTTAAATATAATTGCTTCTACGCTAACTAATTTTATACACTTAAGCGGATGATATTTATAAATTTGATGTTTTTTAAATTTTATTGAGTAATATTATTATACTAAATTCGTAACATATATGGGCAATATATGATTTATATTTTTATTTATAATGATTTTCTGCCATATGAAATTGCTCAACAAACTATTGTAAAATAAGCGATACGCTCAAAAATACTATAAAAAATTCAACTTCGTAAAAAGTGTTTACTTAACTTGCAATTGATTGGACTACAGTCAATTGTGATTTAAATTATTATTCAATTCAGAAAAATATGAAGAAATTGATTTTAAGTATTTTGAACTCAGCTAAAAAAGATTTTATTTTCCGTTATAATACTTATTATTTCTCAAAAATAATTTTTTTAAACACATAAATGTGTAATAAATTTTAACTATTAAACCCGTTGACATGGTATTCATATCACTTAAATAATTTTTTATACATATCAATAGGTCAAAGAACCAAATTTTAATAATTTTAACAAATTAAATGAGGGAATTGAGTGGTACATCCTCAAAGTTCACTTTTTGTAATAATAAATGCAACTTGCCTCTATTATTTATCCGATGGATGAGTACAAAAATTTTTTGATTGGAAGCTTTTCAAAAAATTTCTTCATATCATTATGAATGTACAAGCTTCATGTTGGCTGAAAATTATACAAGTAAGTAAGAGAGCTGTGGTGTTTTTATTGAAGATAGTGTTTATAATTAGGGGACCAAGTAGCACAAATAATCTACGAATGAACAAAAGATTAAAAAAGAAACAAGATAACGTATCAGGCGAGTTGTGACCGAAACTGCATTAGATAGTATTGCAAATATACGGTGTTTGAGGAAAACAGTTAGCCCTCGGAATGCATTAGACTTTAACGATGGACTTTTCAAAAAAGACGGCAGCAATGAAAGAGGACATCAGAGAGTTGCGGCATCAACGTCGGCGGCGAGCGGGCGAGGGAATTTTCTTGTCGACTTTTTAGGAAGATTCCCGACTGAAGCCTTTATTGGCAAAGCAAATGGCCATCGATTACTCGGAAACCTCGATTAACAACGGTAATCGACTATAAGGTCTATGGCAGATCGAGTTGCCATAATGAGCGCGCGCGACTTCGCGATTGACATGATGTGCGGCAGCATCAGCTGCTGTGTACGGATGATTCGTGTATATAGAGGCTCATTTTCTTCTTTTTCATTCTCTCGTGATTTCAGTCGTTGCGCTAACAGCCTAATTACGCCGATGCGTCGGCGTCTTTACGCTTCTAATAAATACACGATGTCTGGCGGAAAAAGCCGCGGAGCAATAATTGATTTTTGATGCGCATTTTTTGATATATGACCTTCATATTTTATGCTATTACCTGCGCGTCTTGCGTAATATGTGCTTAACGATTTCTCTTTTCGTTAAACTCTACGAGATAAATTTCAATACAGTCAATTAACGAGATTTACATTTTACGTGATTACGAGGCACGTCATTTATCTAATGCATATTTATTTTACGCACAGGAAGATATAACAAAGTCGTTGTAGTTTAAGAAAAGGTGAAAATTACCTGTATAATCTTACTCTTTTCATTGACGTTAATCTTATTAATTGTTTTAATATTACAAGTACATTCTAGTAATTTACAAAAAACTTTTAATTACATATTTTATTCAGTCAACTGTAAATTCAGTAGTATTCTAATAATACGCGAAAATATTAAAGACCCTGTAAAATTTTTTATTAAAATCCAATATATATGAGTAACAAAAATATCTTGATGTTCAAATAGATGACGTTTTGTTGTTTTTTAGCAATTATTTGCATAAAAACTCTTTAAAACTTAAATTCGAATTTTAATTATATATTTCTAGAGAATATGTTTTTAAAAATAGTTAACAATGTTCTGTTTTCTTTTCTATCCTTTATTTATATATTCTGAGCATATTATTTATTCGCATTAAAATTTTTGCGTCTAATCAGAATATTAATAATAAAATTATATGTTTTATTAAATTTATTGTACTTTAAATTAAATAAGAATTTATAAAAAGTATTATTCATGTACAACATGAATTACTACTTAATCTTATTTCTATTTCATAAATGATATTAGATATTACGGAAAGATATTATTTTTAAAGAAATTCGTAATTCTGAATTTTAAAGGGGATGGCTACTTCCGTATTGAAAGATTGGCCTTGAGACAGAATTTCTAGAATTGTTTCGGACATTTCAAAGAAAAATTAGTCTAATCACGGGATACACTCATCATCTTAAGATCCTTTTTTCCTATTCCCTCTTTTTATACGAAAAATGATCAAATATTATTAGTTAAATGAAATATGGATTCATTCATATAATTATCAATTTATAATGAATTTAAAAACTTAAGTTTACTCTCAATTTTTATTCATTATTACATTTATTTTTATTAATAGAGTTTTTTTTATAATTTTTGTTTTTTGCGAGATAATATCCAAACTGATTAAAATGTTTTTTAATTAAAAAAAAGCTGCTTATTTATAAGAATTCTGTTAATATGTTGTGTTTACTCACAGAGTAAAATTTGTGGATACTGATTTCTTTGTAAATTGTAAGTTTAGTACATCGAAAACCCGTTAAACCTTCATTTGATCGAGATTTATTAATCAAGATAACCTCGGCATTAAACACTTTCAATGCACGGTAGAAGCGCGAGTTGTGTGGTACTATCTACACCGATCATAAGTCACTGACATTCGCTCCCAGACAGAAGATGGGGAAAGCATCGCGAGTCAAGAGAAGCTTCGTCACCTCGATTTTATTAGCTAGTTTTCTCTGACAATATGCTGCAATGCGTTGTCGGCAAAGATAAACTTGCCACAAGTAAAATGTCTGGTATATCTAGTGGGTCTTGAACTTCGATCGATCCTTTCAACAAGAATAGCATATGTTATGCTTAAATTTATTTTATGAACTCGAGATTTTAACAGTTGGTTCTCAGCGTATTTAAGGTCAAATACAACTACAATAAAATAAAAATAATAAGCTTAATATGGAAGAATTAGGTTTTCTTGATGGGTACGTCGATAACCTGCTACCGCACGATAATCAAACCTTGCTTTTGCCAAGGGAAACGATTAAAAATTATTAGGATTTGTCGGGGACAGGATTGCAGAAGTCCTTTTTTAAAAATGAATCACTGCCTATCCACACATTGCTAATTGATAATTCCGTTGCGTAACCATGATGAAATGAAAATCTGATTTTTGTTAATAAAGACATGTCTTAAATGTGTGAAAATACTGTATCGAAATTGTTATTAAATGTTTATTATTTGCAACAACTGTTATTAAAAAGCATTATCGTGGTCTTTGAATCTTGCGTGCAATGAAATGTTTGCGCTTACGAATTTCGGCTCGTGTTTTCGGTTCTGTTGTCGTGGTAAATCTGATTTATTCATTCAAACTTTAAACCTCTATTGTTTAATCGAGTATGAAGAAGTTCGAAATTCGATATCTATGTGTGGCGTGTAAGTGACGTCTTTTCAAACATTAGTCTGAAAATTATTGGATTTTTAAAAACTATAAATTTTATTAAAATACTTTCAAGTTAAAATTCTTTTACTTCGTAGTTTATAATTCGTCCTAATGGAAATAGAATTTATTGTTATTTTTTAAGTATTCTTCTATAAAACCGTTGTTTATTTACAATAATTTCTAACATTTAATAAGTTTTACTTTTAATCATTTCGAGAAGGAAATTAAAAATTTATTTAAAAATGTTAATACTTTTTGTTCCCATAGGATAATCAATCGGTGTAATTTGGCTGCATAATTTTCAAAGTCCGATAATTTTCCGGTAGCACATTCTCCCTTCGCATTTTGTCGAATAGAATATGGACTCGCTAACTTCTTTTTCTCGGATAATTCGATTCAGAATTCAGACTCTTATTCATTCACCCTCAATGTATATTATTTTCATCAAAAAAAAAAAAAAAAACTTAATATAAATCTCGTGTAGGCCGATGACATTCGAATTCGAATGATTATCGTATCTCATCAGCGAGTTAGTATCGAATGGTTCTTCATCGTCGAAAGAAGCGCACAATCGAAGCGTACATTGTCACCCCGGCAGTGCATGTAAAGATTCATCATTGGAAGCATGGTACGCCTTTCCCGTACCTACGTACTTATACGTAGATACATACATACGTGCATAAAGATATATATATATATATATATATATGTATATATGTATATATGTAAGCGTGTGCATGCATGTACGTGTACGTGTATACACGTTTCAGGCACCCGTATAGTGTCCTATTTGTCGAGGACAGACGTCCCAGATAAGCATGGAGCAGCGAAGGCTAGGACAGGCACAGGGAAACGAGTCGCGTGTTCCCTCGCTCGCGCTCCACCGATAGAATTAAATTTGCCTAGTTGTAAAACAAGAATGCCAAAGATCTCGGCTCGGAGCGTTGCGCGCGCGCGCGCATGGTAAGACGTCACGGCTGGCGCACGAAAACGATGAAAAAAGGGAATAAAATGAAAAGAAGAGGCGAAAAGAAAAGGAACACGTATGCACGGATGGCGGCGCGGCGCTCGTGGGGGGTTGAGGACCCTTTGAGGGGCTCGGTGGGGTGGGAGCGGGGGTGGCAGCGAGGAGGAGGAGGAGGAGGCGCGTCTACTCGCGTTCCCACGACTCGACGCGGGAGCTCTCGATCGGCCGAACCGATCGTCGCTTCGTTCATCTGCTCGCATGTGCATCAGCGCGCCGCATAATTTGTAAAGCCCTGTATGGGCCTTCCAACGATTCAGACCCTCGATTCGCAAGCGAGTCTCTCCACTGCCGCTGCCTATGGACGCACGATTGCCCGCACACGGACGCGCGCACACACGCGCGCGCACCCTAGCTTTCAACCCCTGTCGGAGCGGGAATACGCCACGGCGAGGCTACCGCGGGGTACTTCATCTCACGGGTTTTCGCGGAGCGGGCGGCTTCGTGGGGCGGAGGTCGGCATCGACGCCAGCCGCTAATCCATCTTGATACGTCAGTTGGATCGCCAGGGACTCGGGAATCCAATCGTGACGCGATCGCGTTGCGTCAGCTCTGAGCGGAAGCCGGGGAAGCCGGGGAGCATCGCCGACGGCGTGGAGCACTCGACTCTCCGTCGTTTTCCCTGCGACTGCGGATGAGCCAACATGAGCTCGACGCCGGCAACGGAAATACCTCGAAATGGTTCTGGGGACTTGCACGCGGATCGATAATAGCTAAGTGATTCGATAGCCATCATCGCTGCGCTCCTCTCCTCGTCCTCCTCTTTCACCTCGTCCTCTCCCCCGATTGTCACCCGCGTGCCCGCGGCTCCCTTTTTCATATCTCCGCGTCCCCGCTCGATTGAATTATTCCATCGAGCGGGAGAAAGTCGTGAACGTATCGAACGGCTTTGCTTTCTTACGCGAAAGCGTCGTTTGATGCTGTGGACGATTGGCTGTGCTTCATTACCAGTCACGGACACTGTCGATCTGCGCGCTTCGCTCATTTAGCTCGATATACAATTTTCGAGCATCAGTGGCAATTAATTTTCATTTTCAGAGTCGTTTACCCTACGTGAAAGTAGCTTCTCAATATTCTAAGAATTTCAAGGTGCTGACGCTTATGATCCGATCTCCCTTGCCTTAAGTAATTTGTATAGCGCACACCAAACAATATAAACATTCTTTGAATTATTCATAATAGCGGTTTATAAAACCTTTTTCTTCTTTTTCAATTTCATTAACGAATAATCGTTTATCAAGTCAATGTTTTTCTAACAAATATATTGATTATTCTAAGATTGATTATTATAATAATGCTTAATGTGATTTTGAGCTAGATTGTTTAATTTTATTTAAAATTAACGTGTTATTGACAAAGTCCGGTCGATCTTATGAGGAATCCGTTTCTAATACTTTTTTGGTGATTTTTATAATAAATATACACTTGTATATATTGAATTATTTAATAATTATTCAATAAATTTCCAGAAAATTTATTTTATTTGATATTTGCTTTAATTCTTATTTGATTAACAAATTGTTATTCTTTCTCGGGATTTGTGTACCCGTTACATTTCTTCTTCAACGACTAGTATAACACCAGTGTAAAAAGCACAAAAGTAGTCCGATATCAGCATAGTGAACAAGTTTGTTTGCATTACCGGTACTATGCAAGCAACACTGTAACTGGCCATATCTTATATAAACTGGGGTTATTGTAATGCGTTTGTCGTTGCGATCGCAAACAGCGCCTGTGTTCACCGGAGAATTATATGACTATTAACTCGTAGACTATAAAAAGCCTAATCTTAATACTTTAATCTTAATGCAACATTAGATTTACTTCGATTTACACGAACTACTATGCTACTAACCTATTATTACTTTTATGTTATTTTTTGAAGAAATGTGGATAGCATCCAAATCAGTAACATAAAAAATAAAAGCGTAAATACAAAAAAATTATTCTAAAAAAATTTTTTATGAAAATGATTATAAAATAAATTGGTACTAAAAAGCATGTCGGTTTCTCGTAATTTTAAATTATAGCTAATTTTCAGGTATTTTATTTTTAAATTTATGAAGTACTCATAATATTATAAATCCTATTGCTGTTAATACTTTTAATATTTTGCTTAATACTACATTAAACTCATACTTTTTACGTAAATTTATATATATTTTTACTAATTTAAAATAATATTATAAATAAGTAAAACACTATACGATTGTTCTTCACATAATTATAACGTTTTTGATAATGCATATTATAAATTATTGCTATTTATTAATTTTTACAAACATATGTACTTTATACATATGCCTAGATAAATATTTCGATCGATAATTTACGATAATAAATTTTTATCAATTAATATTTTTCATATATTTTGCCTATATTATGTATTTTTATAGTTATCGTTCTTGAAACTAAAAAAAATTGTATTAAAAAGGTAATGGATAACGAAGTCTTTTACCAAGTAAAAAAATGATAACGTAATATTTTTATCCATAAATGAATGAATGTTTTTGAAATTTGTATCAAAAAAAATAATATGAATAATTTAGAAAATAAATACCATATATCCTAAGGTTAATTAAAAAAAATCTTATTATGCATATGTATAAGTCATTTTTAAAGTAGGTTTTTCTCGTTTGTTTCATCATCTTCAAGTATGAATACACGTATAACGTTCAAGTGATGTCTTACACATATGTGTAATTTTATTAGATAAAAAAATAGAATTTATCGATCTTTTAAAACCTTACCTAATAAGGAAAATTTTATTGAATAAAAAAAGAAATGATGAAAGAGTAAAAGAAAGAGAGAGGAAAAGAGAGTGAGAAAATCCTGGAGAAAGGGAAAGAGAGAGATAGATAGAGAGAGAGAGAGAGAGAAAGAGAGAGAGGAAAAAAAGATTGAACAGTGACAGAGTGAGATAAAGAGAGAGAAGAAAAAAGATTGAACACTGAGAGAGTGTGTGAGAGAGAGAGAGAGAGAAAGTAAAAGATTCTAGCTAAGATAGGATTCATGAGCATCCGCACAATCGATAATGCGAGTCTGTCGAAGTTCCTATGTCGCGTTAAAGACAAAGCATCAGTAAATCATACGTACACTTTTGCATTCGCTATAAACCGAGTTCTTTTTTTTTCTATACTAACTTTTTCTATCTGTTTCTAAACGCTACCGACAAGATATAAATTAAAACCCATTCGTTTAATAAAATAAATTTTTAAATTATAAATTTATATTTTTCTTTTTCAATAAATTATCTGATGTTAATTGGGCATCTGTATAAGATCTCTTGAATTATTATACATATTTTTGAATGTTTTATATTCATTGCTAAATTAAAGTTATCGTAATAAAAGTATTGATATTAAATTAAGGTAACGTTAGACAATTTAAAAGAAAATAAAGTAAATACTTAAGATATACAGTATTAAAAGAAGCACAAACGAAAAACTTGAAATATATTGTAAACGTGCATGACGCAGCTTGTCAAGCTATGATTATTGACAGTAATTTTCATTTAATATAAGTAATCGGTGCGGTGAAGACAGAATAACTTGTTTATCTTGCATATAAATACTTGTATCTTATTTAAAGTTAAAACTAAAATGTTTTTTTTTCAATAAGCTTTTGAACATTCAATCCATTTCCTTTATTCACAACGAAAAATACTTCGTCAAGTTTAAAATGTCACATATAATGTGTGCATATTTCATGTTTACTCACATCGTGCTATTCGGCATACATCAGTTTTGATGAAAGCTAAGATTTTTATAAATATCTTAAGTAATTAAAGTTTCAATAAGCTTCTGCGTAAAATATAACCAAAAACAATTAAAATCAATTTTTATATATTTTGTTATTCTAATAAACAAAATTATAACCACCTTTTTTTAATTATTCAATTTATATATTCAATCAATATATTCTGCATCAAAAAAGGCCTACATATGTAATTCTATTTTCAATATTCAATTCAACCATTGATTTATTTGTTATATGTGTTATTTACTATTGACTTCCTTATTTAGCAAGATTGATGACTACATTAAGATATTATAGTATATGTCTTTATCGATATGATTTATTAGGCTTTTTTCATGCTTTCACATACAGCTGTTTTATTCAGCAGATCCTATTTATTGAGAAATATTGACGTTAAGGGTCTCGATTATTAATAATTATATTATTTTTACGAAGCTCATCTTTTAGATAAGTAATTATTGTTATTGTCTGCTTAACAATAGAGCGATCTTAATTGACTGCAAGCTATAAAAATTTTAAATACTTGCTAAAAATTGAGATTTTGCTTATGCTTCAGTCTGTATTTAAAGTACTAACTAAATGCAAAAAAGGAATAAAACAGATATTGTAAGTTAAACGTCCGTTGAAAATAATTTTAAAAATATTTCACACTTAGAATAATTTAATCTATATTTTTATACTTTTGTATGTAGAATTGATTCCCGATTAAAATAAAGCTGATTAAAGGTATTTAAAAAAAATTTTAAAATGTATGTTTTCAAAGAATTTTATAAAACATTTAAAAGGTTGTTCATTTGTTATTATTTTACAATAGATAATGAGAAACCGACAATAAGAAAATTACATTTGAAACATTTAACATGTAAGTAATTAATTTGACCAAATAATAAATTATAATAGGATTAAATCATAATCCTATTATAATTTAATATTAATAATATAATTTGAACCAGTTGTAGATATTTGAAAATTATCTTTTGAAAATTGAAATCTTTTTTTATAGTTACTTAATTGGAAAATATATCTGAAAATTTACACAACAAAACTAATCATTAGTGATATAAATGTATTAATCATAAAAGATATATTATACTAAATTGTATAAAATTTAATTTATATAACACTTTTACTTAACTTTATTCAAAAAAGTACATTTTTAATGTGAATCCAATTAAAAGACTTCTATATTAGTTATTAAAATTTATTTCATAATTTTAGCTATAATAAAGTTTTTAAATATTTTTCTAAATAAGATCAATAAAATTACACGTACAAATTTTAAAATAGCAAAACTTTAAAAGTTATAGTATTTAATAATTTTATAATTATTCGTATATTTAACGTTTGAATATATCAATTATAAAGATTATAATATCTATATTATTGGATTTAAACATTATAAAAACTTTAAATTTTTTTATAATTTTATCATAATTATATTAAAATAAATTATTATTGTTTGAGGCTTTTGAATTCGGTATTTGGGATTGAGCGTTTTGAAGATAGAACGATACAATGATTGGAAGATTTAGATTAGCTAAAATAGACAGAATAGTTTTTAGTAACAATATTCAAGTAATTATGATATGATCGATGTTTTAGTCTTACAAGTGATTAGATCTGTACTCTCGAATCTAGAATCAAAGTTTGAATGAATGAGTTATATTATCAAGGTTACAAGCTATTTATTTTACGTTAAATGTATTCCTACTGTATTTCTTTTTATGTTACTTAATATCATTATTCAACATGATGATGATTACTTTTATTGTATATGAATGTGTTTAATTAATATGCTTATAGTATATTTATGAGTCTAAATAAAGGTTTAAATTATACTACATAAAAAAATTGTCATAAATAAATTATATTTTTATATATGAAGTAAAATTAATATTATTTCACTAATAAATTAGTTTAAGATTTAAATACATTATTTTACATCATTGCCGAAGTTTATGCAATTTTATTGTACAATAATATAATTACTAATAAAAATATTAACTATTATTTAAATTTGATAAAGATTTTTTATGATCTATTATAGAACTTGTAAACCAATGTTAAAAATTAATAACTTTATGTGCAAAATATTAATCCTATACTATTTTTAAAAATCTTATATAAGTTTGAAAGCTTTTTATATATATTAAAAAAAGATCTATTCTTTATTTTATTAATTCTTTATTTTTTTGTAGAATTTATTTTTAATTAATAGAATAAAGGTACTTGTTCTCATTAAGTTAAAAATATAACAAATTCAGAGTGCAGAAAATAATTTATATTTATTAAATTTTTTAAAAGAAAGTTCATTTTATTCAAGTTAGAGCTTCAGAGCATTAATTAGATAGTATTTCTTATATATTAAAAAGCAAAAATATTATTTTTACAGAAATTTTAATTTTTTTCCTCTTTCATTGCAATGTATTGAAAAAAAAAATTTAATACATGTCCAAATCACATTATAACATCTCTTTTAATTTAGGGTTTATTTTAAATAATTACGGTATTTCATACGAATTTATTAATATTTATACAGCTATTAATTATTCTTGGAAACTCTAATTATCTCACAAAATTAGGGGTTATTTCAGACCTGACGACTAATTGGATAAAATTATACGTATAGAGAGTTTCATTTGTAGTATTAATAACACCTTTGAGATCGGATCAAAGTCCATGATTAATATAAAAGTATAAATATGATTTTTCATTTTCAATTTATTCCATCAAACGTATAACATATAACATCAAACGTTAACCCTTGACATAATAGAAATTAGCGACTTTAAATATCAATTCAAATGCCATTTCAACAATAAATATGTTATTTTTATTAATATTTCGAGATTTTAAATAAAATATAAAGATGTATGAAATTAAATATTTGAAAATAAAAATTTAAAATGAATAAAAAAACTTTAATACTAAATATTTACAGCGTACGCCAATATATAAGATAATAAGTATCGAATTCGAATGATTTCAACTCTTCTAAATTCTCCTACTTAACAATATTATTTATGTTAATATACATTTATTTTTGGATTGTTGGAAGAAAAATTACATACAGTGATTCTAAATTTTTGATCTACTAAAAAACTTTAAAAACTTTGCAGATTAAATAAAAATGGAAGAATGATTAAAATATAAAAATATAAAACTAAATTGCATAGATTAAAATGCAAACATCCTCTTTTATAAATTTAAATAATCACAATATTAAAAAATTATTAAGTTTATAAATATATATACATATACATATATATATATATATATATATATATATATATACTATATTATTTATGTTATAAAATATTATGGAAATTAATTAAAATTTAACGAAGCTTTATTTAAATATAAAATCCTAATTATGCACATATGAATGCAAAACTGTGATGATATGCAATAAAATTCTTATTATAGTTAACAAAAACGTTCAATGATCTTATAGTATAGATAACAATAATATAATATCTGATTGACGTCTCTGACAATTTAAATAACATGTATTATTTACCTTTTTAAATAAATATTTATCGTACGCTTCGATAAGTTTTAGGCTGTTAAAAGTAAAATTTGAAAGGAAGGAAGAGAAAGGATAAATAATTCTAAAAAATGGCTTTCCATGACTAATCGGAGATAGTTGGCATGTGTAGCAGTAAAATGTCTCCGGTCTTTTGCATATAAACAGTAGAACAAAATAATGTCCATTGTTAGATAATAATAAGAGTATATGCATTTTGTAATCAAGATAAATTATATATTTATTCCATAAAAGTAGCTGTAGTTTCCTAGGAAGGAAATAAGTCAGACCCATTTCGGTAACAATCGCTGATCGTAGTATAATTTCCGAAGACACCGTCAACCATTGCTCCTTGCACAGACCTTAGGAAAATATTATTACCAGTACAAAGATGACTCGTAAAAAGATCGTTTCATCGATCAATTTCGATTATAATACATGGTGAACAATATCACACCTTATAAAATAGCTTCTTGATTAGGATCATTTTAAGCGTTCTTTCGGTACTTTCATTTTCCTCGGGACGAGTGCATTATTACCGCGAGAACGCGATCGTCGGGACACAACCGTGATTCCGTTTGAAAAACGACGGACTCGAGATATTAAAATCTTTCTTATTATTTTTGCTCGTGTACCAGAGATGTGACACGCGGCGCAATGTAACAAATGGCCGAGCACTACAAATTCAACTAACGAGGTAAAAAGAGCGTCGATAATAAAGGATCTTTAATAATACTCTGGATGAGATCGTAATGCGCGGAGTTGCGCAAGAGGAGCTCGACTGCTTGATGTTTCTTAACTAACTTCGCTATTAGTCATTTTGCCATCGTAAGAATAAGAAAAAAGTGGCTTTTGCTATTTCATCTGCTGAATAACACGTGAATGTTATTTCTTTCTTCTTCTTTTTTTTTTTTCTTTACACACCTGTCGGATATTACTATTTTTTATTCTTCGTTTGTTTAACCTTCCATATAAGAAAGACCCCGGGGCATGACCTTAAACGTATTCAACCTTGCGTTTAGAGTGTGTACACATGTGTAAATCACACTTCTATAATTTAGGATGATCAGCAAAAAGTAGGAAGATTCTCGAAATGAATTAATTTTATTTTCCTGCTATAACGTACATGATCAAAATCTGCATCGTGTTTACATTTATTAAGTGTTCATTTCCCTTTCATTTTTAACAGCTTAATTTCAAAAGCAATATACCGAATAGGCACAATAATTAATTTACATCAAGCTTCACACATTTTTATATAAATTGTATAATATATAACATATTATTAATAAGCTATTTACTAGATATTTTATAATGACATTAATTCAAGTAAAATTAAATACAATTTTTTTTAAAAATTAGATTTTTTACTTTAAACGAATTTCTTAAGAAATTTTACCACTATAATTATTATTATTATCGTATGCATTTATTTTAAAATTGACTGATGTTAATTACATTTGGAACTTTTTTTTAAATATGTATTATGTTTAATTACAAAATATAATTAATTAGCTTCGTATCACATATTTATTAATTTGTATTAAAAATTTTTGATATTTATTATTAATTTTGTAATTCAATTTAGTAAATTATGATACATTTTGTACATAAAGTTTAGAAAAAATTTTAGAAAATTAAAAAAAAAAATATTAATGTTTGTTTTCAAAGAATTGTAATTTAAAATTTTGCAAATTGATTTTATGAAATTCTTTTAGAGAAGTTTTTGCGATTTGAAAATTGTCGATCAAGGTTGCTTAATTAAATTGTACTTACATCGCAATATCATGATGTATTTATATCTCAAACATATTCTGTAAAGACTTGGATAGATATTCAAAGTATTATAAATCGTTTTAATGTTTTTAATTAATTTTTATAGTTATTATAAAAGTACACAGCACTGCTACTGAATTTTTCCAATTTAGATAATAAATCATTCGATTTTATAATTTGTTTACGTAGGTATAATATAAACTAATTTTATGAACATCATTAACATAAACTTCTACTTCGTATTTAGCCTTGGTATTACTTACAGTTAAGACTTCATTTATTTGTAGTTTCAATATTTAACTTTTATTACAAAATATGTATGGAGAGCCACATGTTTATGCTATGTAAATGAAAGTAGTAAAAAGCATATTGGGGCAAAGTAAAATTATATCTATGCAAAAACTACTTTATAAGTGATATTGACGCCATAACTACGTACTATATTTCGGCATATTTTTTAAAGATTCTAAATTTAAAACTATTATTATAGTATAATGCAAAAGAATATACTCAACGACCAAAATGTTAATAATGTTTGCACTTTTTTGCGATTACTTATTCGATTCATTAAAATAAATAGATAATATTAAATTCGTTAAATTTAGTAAACGTGAAATAAAGGTTAATGTATAATTAAATAATAAAAAACCAATGCTTTTGCTTCTTAACATGAAATAAAATTAAGAAGTTAAGATAGTTTTAAATACAATACAAATTTGCAAAGCATTTGGATTTTATTTATACGTATAAAGAATGATAAATGATTTTTTATTTGCATGTAATATTTGAAAACATTTTCCAAAAAATTTTAATTCAAAAGTTTAAAAATAATATAATTTTAATAAATAAAATTATCGACTAAAATAAAATTAAGAGTGATATAATTCTAATATCAAAGTTCATACAAGTTGTTGCAATTAGCTTAGATATCGTTCAGGACATGTTCCATGCGATTAATTGGAGTAGCAAGTTACTGTGCAGCGTTTGTAAAGTAATGACGTAATTAGTTATCGTCCATTGGGTATTAAGTATTAAAATATTAGGGTTCTAAAAGAAATAATAAAAATAGAAATATTTAACACCGCACCTGTTTCTCTATAACTTGTAACTCTGTAATCTTTGAGAGACGTCTCGTAATTGATATACATATTTGTATCATCAATACGTATAAGTACATACTTATGTGTATTTACTATTTAAATTAGTTATTCTGACAAATAGAAGTAAATAGGAGAATAGTGGTAAATTTCTCTAAAGTCCAAGGATGGAAAATATGTAATCATGATAGTAAGAGCGAGTTCTTGTCTCAGACGAGAGTATTTGCACATTACGAAAAGATTATTTTAAATTATTGAATTTCTTAAAATGCGTCTTTTCTACTTTCCAAAATTGTATGCCTAAAAATATTTTGTTATATAATAATTAAAATTATATTTATAAATTTAAAGCACAGCTTGAATAATTTAATCAACTGACTCTTCAACATGAGTTTCACAAATGTCATGCCGAAGAGAAATTGAAGAATAATGTCTATAAGAATTTTACGAGGGTGACATTTCTATATTTATTTCAGTCACTAAATTAATGATTAAAAAATTAGTTCTTATAAATTCATAGATTTTTCTTTTTTTTAACTAATAATAAATTTAGTGCTTTTTCAGTAAATTTTTTTAGCAAGTAATATTTTAGTAGCATAAACATATTATAATAGCGTATAAGTAATTTTCTATATTTTATATTAAATTGTTAAATTATTAATAATACATAAAATTTTGTATTTTTTTACAAATGAAATATATATAATTAATAATTATAAAAGGAATTTATTACACAGAAGAGTAAATTCTCAATAATACTTTGAATATTATTGAGTATATTCAATTCTATATTCAATACATACTCAAAAGTCTGAGTTTTGATTTCACTAAATTTTATTTATAATTCTTACGACAGATTACGTATAAGACTAAATATATATATATATATATATATATATTAATATAGCTTTATAGCTATGTAGTTGATGATTGGTTAAAAAAATGTTTCAAAAATTATATTTAACAACATTCAAATAAAACAGTGTCAAAATTTATTGTTAAATATAAAAAATTAACCTTATAATGTTATCAATTAAAAAGTTTTATATATAATTAATTTGCTACTCGAAACAATTTTTATAATTTTAGAATTAATAGATTATATTAAAATAATAAAACTTTGAAATAGTATGTAAAATTACGTTCTCAGATTGTTTAAAATAATATATAGTAAAATTAAAATGTATTCATTGTACTTTCGTTTAATAACATAAAAGCATGGAAAATATGCGAATAATATTTATGCGTATAATATATAATTTATATGAAAATGAATTGGTAGCTGCCTTTAAATTTGATATTTAGGTCTTTTTTTAGGGTAGTCCAACGTCGAAAATATTAGTATACATGCGAACGGCGTCAAAATCAGAATACAAACTCACGTCATCGCTCAAAATGAGTTGCGCCATATTGAGGGGAAGTTAAAAGATGTCCGGTTGTGCGAATGAGTCACTATTTCGGAGGAGAGAAGTGCTAGAAAGAACTTTGTAATGCATATTTCGTAGAAATTAGTTGCCCAGATTTCGATTACACTGACAAATTCAACTTGACAACCTACATTTAGGGTAGAAGACACAGTTATACATTCTTTACAAGGTTGTAACATTGTATTTTATAAAAGTTAGATGTTAAGTCACGTCCTGCTTTCTACCATCCATGACATTACTTTTTAGTCGGATGAATTGGCATCTATTAAATTACATACCTATTTTTCATTAAAAATTGGATCTGATAAAATAAAAAGATTTCAATGTTTGTTGGCGAGTATTTCATTTAATTTTCTCAGTAGTTTATTATTAAATTCTCACGCGATTCAACTTCTGAATTAAAATTTTTATTAAAACAAGCAGAAAAAATCTATCTATTTGTAGAGAATAAAAATAAAAAACCCTAAAACAATAATCATAATAATAAAATACGAATTTTATTATTAAATAAGCTCGTTGTTAAATAATTTTAAAGAAAATATATGCAAAAAATTTAGCTGCAAAAAAAATTTTTTTTTGTAAAAATGCCTAAACTTTTAAATTTATAATTATAATAATCCTCTGTTTTAATTAAAAAAAAATTAATGTTATTCTAATCACTTATTTTGTAAACATATTTTCTATAAGTATAAATAAATTTCACAAAATTTGTTTTACAAATTATAAACATCGAATAATTATAAATTATATATAAATAATTAGTTTCAATTATGCAGTATTTATTTGGTATATATATTTGATATATAAGTATATATGTGCGTATATAATAAATAATATATACATCGATAGATAGATAGATAGAGTGAGAGAGAAAGATAGAGAAAGAGAGAGTGAAAAAGTAAATGAAATAGAGGGTTAAAGTAAAGTTATTTGTAAGTGTGTGAATTACAATATTTATTAGCGATAACAACTTTAATAAACATGCACGTTATGTAAAACATAATTAGCTGATTGCTAGAAAATAACATCACATCCTTATCGCAATTCAAAAAGATTTATACTTAGTATTGCGCCTAGTTGATAATCGAAGAATGAGAAGTTTTAATATTAATTTTATTTTTTACTAAAATTAAAATTTGAATAATTACTGCAGTTGGAAAAAAGGCGTATCCGATATTTCGTCACAATCAAGATTACGGCTCATTCCTCGATAAGCATGAAATGAAAAATCGTAAAACCAGAATCTTCCGAAGTGCGAGCAAATCTTATTTTCAACATTATTCCGTAAAATAAGATCGTCCTTCAGAAACAATAGCCTTTCCTCGGCTCAGAATATTCCAGACGTCGAGGGGGCTGAATACGGTGAAATTCTTAGAACGAAGGATCTCGTTAGAGGGTCGGATTCGAGGGCATCACAATGCATCGCGAACGGCTGATTAAAAAATATTAATACCGACGTGAGGCAGCGGAGCTTTGCGATCGAAGCGACGGCAGGGGCGGAGGAGGAGGAGTAGGAGCAGGAGTAGGAGGGGGCGGGGGTGGGTATCGCAGAGAGTCAGGCACGAAGGCAGAGAGGCACGAAGCCGTACACGCATTAAGCGAGAGAAGCGTGGACGGACGGCGCGCCACATTATAATTCGCCTCAATTATCAACGGGATAGCGAGTGCGCAACGCGGCGCGGCACCAGCGGAAACGAATCCAAAATGCGATCACCCGCCGCACCCCGTTCCCATGATTTGCGGATAATGGCGGGTGAATCGGAGCCCTCGTGCTCCCTCGGCCGAGGCTCGCGCACGCACGTCTCCGGGCGCTCGTAAAGGATTCTTACCCGGCCTCGCGGCCTTGGTCAAGGACGTCGTCTCCAGCCGTCGGAGGCCGCAATTGCCTTATTCGAACGCGCATAATCATTGCTAATCGCGGGTAGACACGATCGCGGCATCCGCCGATCGCCGGCCAATACGACGCTGAGCTCCGCCGTTGCTTCGGGGATGAGCCTTGGAACCGGCGGAGTCAGCCTGGAGGGGTCAGCCAGAGAGACAGAGAGAGAGAGAGAGCAATTCAGAATCGCGCGAACGCTATGGAGGGGCGAGTGGTGTTGACGGCCGGGGGACGCACCGCGGGTGAACGAGCCATCTGTCACTCGAAGACCGCCGGGGCCTCTTCTCTTTATCACCGGATCCCTCCGGCAACTCCGCGGCCGACCATCTGTCCAGGACTTTTTTCCAGAGCCGCGTTAAACGTAGCCTGCCGTGATTCCCGTTTGGCGCTGCGCTTACGCCGCCCCGCACACGAATTTTATGCTCGGAGAAACCCGATCGCGCGATTCTGAAGCGATACCCTGTTGATTCGCCCGTTACCGAATAGATTAACTTCGCCTCCCGACTGTACGAATTACGGCCGGCCGCGTGATCCCTTAACTCGCACGAGATTTATTCAGCTAGGCAAGTAGGTATTGTTCAGAACGGGAAGAAATATGTGAATGGTTTTTAGCGTCCTCGGATTTTCGAAATAAATGTGCGAATATATTTCCCGGACAGCTTTAAGATTAATCAGGGGATAGAGGCTCATTTGGAAATCATGTATACGTCGCTTTCGCCGAAAAAACAATTTCTAATTATCAGTGATTAATAGTTCTTCAACAATTTCTATTAAAGTTTTATACGTATGAATATATATATATATATGTAACATAGATGTCACAATGTACAATTAACTGCTGAGTATTATTCAAAAGCCTAGGAAATAATGAATGCTTTACGAATTTCATTTCAGAAAATTTGCTCAGAAAATATGTATTTCTTACTGTATTTCTAGAATATACATTCAATTTCAAAATTTTTATTAAAAATAACGTATTTATATCTATATTCCAAGCTTTCATTCTCAAAATTTTTAATTATAATTTTTACGATCATTACATTTATTTATATTAATTGAGTAGAATTTATTTATATTTGTTTTCATAAATAACTGTATACCTAATTTTTTTTTAAATTTAATTTAATTTTAAGTTAAATTTATATAGTTTGTTTTTCTACATACCCCTTTGTGTATATATATATATCATTACTATTTTTTTTTTAATTGCAAACATGTACGAATAGTATTTATATAAATTGATGGTACGCCAGGTTTACTAAAAAAAAAAATTTAAATAAAAATGGTATCGACTTAAATCAAATTTTATTCAAATTACAATGAAAGGTTAATTGTAATAATAACTTTCTATACATTCTATTTCATAGTTTGAAATTATTGTGGAATTCGTTCTCTGAGGATCCAAGGTCGTCAATCTTGTTTTAGCGAAATACGTAGATACAGTAGAATAGTTTTTTTACGGTTTTTAGAGTGTTTCTAGGGTTTGGCCAAGCTATATTTAGACGCTACGTCTTTTGGACTATGATTTTTATTTTTTTTGAAATCTATAAAATTGGATCGATAGAAATTCATACTGAAATTTGCATGCATGCAATTCTTATGATCACTTTTAAGAGACGTCAGTTGAACTCAAAATGTAAATTCAATGAAATTTTTCCTTTTGGGTATAATGATATACAGTAATATTGTATTATTGTACGTTGTTATTTAAATACTGTATTTAAGACACCATTAAAAACTATTAATAAGTGAAAATGTTCAAAATATTGCATGTAAGTGAACTTTATTTTTATATCATGATATTTTTAATTTAATAATTATATTATTGTATTTAATTATACAATATGTGTAATTATCTTATAATTTCAAATATAGAAACAGCGTCGAATCTTTAAAAAGACTATTTCTTGTTTATATATAGTATTTATAGAGATAAAGACGATTTTAAAGAATTTTTTAAATTTTTATAGCAAATTATTGCTATCACTTGTATTATTATTCGAAATTTATATTATTTTTATTTTTAATATAATTTATTATTAATTTTTATGTTAAAAAATTTTTTAAAAAATATTAATTTTATAAATTTATTATAAATGAAATTATAAATATAGTTTAATGAACTGCTTATTAATAAGAACATAATAAATTATTAATTTTTTATGTAAAATACGTTAAGAAATTTAAATAATGACTATAACTCATAATGGTAGATAAAAACTAATTTCTATTCAATTGTCCTATTGACTTTTTTTATATTATTGAAAATATCTTACAGTAACTTTATAATATTTTTAGCTTATAAATTTACAGAACTTTTTTTTTTGGAAACAAATTTTTAACAGTTTTAATTCCTTACTGTATGAATGAAAATAAAAATATTGTATTAAAAATATTGTATACGTAATTGATTATTTTGGTCAGAAAATATTTATTATTTATCAGAAAATATTATTTCAATCCGCTTTTGTAATACTGCATAATAAATTTCTATAGTCGTAAACGTCTCATCGCGTGACAAAACAAAAATCACCAGTTCTACAACATCAAATTTAGTATCGCATTTACATAGGAACATCGGTATCTGCTGTTAAGCAAAACAGGTTAATTTTATTCATTGGAGAAATGTGATTCATTTTCTCGCTATTCGATTATCGATGTAAAATTAAACTTAGTCGTATATATGACGTCATACGGTGACCATATCGTAGAACATATTTTCAGCAGCATCTTAAAAATCTAATTTATGAAGTGTGATAAGCCTGTCAGAACATTAATAAAATTGAACAGGTTAATTCAGTTTAATATCATATTTTGTTTTTATTATTTAAATGGTGATAATAAATTAAAATGTACGGGTTATTAAGATTAATTGTAGAAATTTTTCTGACGCTGTGAAATCATCGCTCAAATAAAAAAATTCTTAATTTATATATTATAAATACATTTGTACGAAGAGGTCAATAATTAAAAATTAAAAAAATTTTTATATGAAACATTAAGGTTAATTAAGAAATGTATACACACATATACATATTGAAGTTTAGAATTTCATGTAATACCTTTGCAGCAATAGTTAAGATAGTAACTTCTATTATTTATATACTTGTACAAGTCCGTAATGAACTCTAAAATGACCTTCTTAAATCATTTAGATTTATCTCTTACGAGTAAGATTTACAAGTAGTTTTTATGACAGTTACAAATTTGTATATAAGGTTGAATGTAAACATGATCGCAACTAAGTACAGCATATTACAAGATCGAATATCACAGTATATAGATATTGTAAAAAGCTCAAATATAATTTGTAAGCAAAAGATCGATCATTACTTATAAACTTATAAATTGTTATCTCGACTGTCTTTCATATTTTAATTTTGTACGTATTAGGCCTTTTGATTTTAAGTCTCATTATAAAAGAAGTCAAAGTCATTCAAAATGTAGAATAATCTATGTTGTACAAGTAATTATATATTTTGCATAAAATAAATTTGACAGAGATTTGAAAAAAGTTAGTTTAACTGTTAATTCGAAGCACAATTTATTTGTTTATAAATTACATTTAAAAAATGGTAATGGTAGTAGCTCATTGTTAAAGTTAAATTTATTTTTTAAGGTAGTCTCATAAATAATGTATATTTCAATTTTTTCATTGCCGCGAAACTTTTCTCAATTAATGTCAATTTTTCGCAGAACAATGTTAATCTAAACATAAATAGGAAAGTGCTCAATACATTGTTACATCGTGCTTTAATACGCTTAAGCATCAACTGAATATGATACAATAATTCATATTGGCGTGATTAAAATCAATCATATACGAAACAATAGATGATCTTTCCTTTTATCATATTATTATACATTCGCCTTCGCAGCCGTCTCAGCCGTACTTACGATCTCCCCGGTAATTCATACCGACGTACACCCACTTGCCGCACGTTTAATATTTCAGCTATTATAATTGTTATATTGTAAATAACCATTCTAAAAAGTTTCGAGCATTCTCAGTAATGGGACATGTAAATGTACAGCTAGCAGACGAAGATCCGGTCGAGGTAGACCTATTAGTATTGAGCAGCCGACACTAGTATCGCCGTGCTCTTGAGCTCGTAAGATAACTTACAATGCTCCACTGCGAGTATCAGTGTCTCGACCTACACGTGTGAACGGGAACCCCGACTCCATGTACGAGAGTAATCCGAGCTCGTTGAATCGACCATTTATGAAATTGAATTGCCGTTTTGATTACGTATGTAAGTGTAATGCACGCTTTCCTTATATATGTATCCTTATAATTATAATATTATATTGTTGAAAGGCGTCATCGTTCTTGCTGTAAAACTAAAGAACCCAGTATCCTTATTCTTCTTTTCTTTTTCTCTTTAACATTTCATTTTCTGATGTACAGGTAACGTTACTCAGCTTCTAGAAAAGCCTCAGTGAAACACATCTTAATAACTAATAAAGTATTTTCTTCAGATAGAAAAACAAATGAAGAGTTTAACGGTTTTCAACAAAGTATCAGTTTCAGAAATATTTATTGCAAACCATTGCAGCTATTCTTAACTATTAGACATTTCGTATCAGCATATATACTATACATTCAAAGTAAACATTGTAATCTATCTTATTGGCGAGAAATATTCAAATAAAATCTAAAAAATTTAGACCTGCTAATTTTAATTTTAAAGGTACTCTGTACTAAGGTACTATTAATATTAAAGATTTTTATATATTTGCAAAAAATAATAATGCAACTAAAAAATCCTGTCGTTCTTTTATTCCAATTTCCTTTTTTTGGGTCGTAATTTCCATTATAAGTTTTTATTGCAAAAACTATTCCATTTATTAAACAACAGAATGTGTATATCGAGTAATTAAGTACTTTTGTATTACAAATAAATGTAAAAACATCAAGTCTTTAATTTTTTACATTCATGTGTGTAAGAAATAATCTAGCCCTCCTTTAATTATTTGAATATTTCTTTAAAAAACGTGTTGCTGGTGATTTTTAAACATGAATGCAAAACATGACTTGTTGCATAATAAAATGTATCCTCACTTTTATTATGAGACTAAAATTTATATAAATAAATTTTAATTCGACACTATTATAAAAAAAAATTGAATGCAATAAAATATTTTTGGAAATTTTTTTGCTTGTAACTGTTACATAGATTTGTTTGTATAATAATATTTTGTACAAATATAGATGTATACAAAGTTGAAAAATTACATCCCCACAAAAAATATCAAGAAATATTATGATTTATTAAATTGTAAATATAATTGCATTAATTAACCTAAGATTTTAACTATATATAATGTAAATGCAGAGGAGTACTTAGAAAGGAAAATTTGTTATGTAACACATATTTTTTAATTAAAAAATGTCTTTTTAACAAAAAATCAGCAACAAAGTTGAATTTAAAATACCAAAAATATAATAATAAAATTAACGGATGAAAGAAGCTCGACTATAAATTGAGGTGTCAATACTCATAATCTGTAATGATCTTTGGGGCAAACGTTTATTGATCATTTTATAATTTGTTTGTGAATCTGATGAAAGGCCAATAAAAGAAAATGTATATTAACTATATACAGATTCATATGTTCATTTAAATTTAACAAATCGACTGGATTTAAAACATTGCTAATTAGTGTCCTGTACATGCAGTTATTTTAAGTACGTCGCGTGCAGTCCTTTTTTCCAGGGATTCTTCGCTGCGCAAATGTATTTCCGCGGAATCGCAATCATAAGGAGACAGACGCACGTTTATTTAGCGTACATGCACTTGCACTTGACTTTTTCTATCCAATTATGAGTAAGCTGGTTTCTCAAGATATTAAAAATCATTTCTGAGTATTATTCATCGAAATAGCGCTGCATTTGAATTTGATTAATCACTATCAATTCAAAAATTACGTATGAAAAAATATAGTGGATTTATTTCTGACTTCAAAAATCAAATAAATATAATTACTTTTATTAAAAAAAAGTTTTTATTATACTTATATTATTATTAAATATTTAAACGTATACATTAAATGTATTAAAACATCTTTAAAATCTTTTAATGCTGAAAATTATGACATTTTTCAAGTCTTATTTATTGAATGACTTGAACAATCATAAAGTATTTTTTTTTAGATTTATTAACATTGTTTAATATATGTTTTTTTTATATCAGTAGTGAGGGTCGGATATACTCATTCCATCACAAACTACTGCGAATGACGAACTACCATAATGATATGTCCTGTTATCAAAGCCACGAAGTACACTAATGTTAATAGACAATATAGACATCTCCGAGATAAAACTATTCTCCCAGGACTTTAACTAACTCGTTATCTTAGGTCGTCGTGCTTCATTCTCAGGGCAAGAGAATATAAGCGTATTCTATGTGCGCCGTCAGTCGATTGTACTTTGAGTAGATGAACAATTCGCAACCGGAAGCTCTAGACTAACCACAATTGTAGAAACACGCAGCAAGGTATTTATTTATACAC
The DNA here is from genome assembly GCA_018907135.1 of Kradibia gibbosae. Lineage (NCBI taxonomy): Eukaryota > Metazoa > Arthropoda > Insecta > Hymenoptera > Agaonidae > Kradibia > Kradibia gibbosae. Next base: position 7,244,072 of record JACCHX010000004.1, read on the forward strand.
ACGTATGCATTACATATTTTCTTATTTAATTTGTGTGTGTATTTAAACATCTGTATATTTATGAATAAATATATGTTTAAATATTCGCGCATTTACCTAATTAAGAAAATGCTTCTCTATAAGGATAAATAATTATTAAAAATCAGAACAATCTTACTTTAAAACCTTATAGTAACGCAGACATCATATGGTAATGAATTTTCATATTTATAAAAATTGATCTTGGCATTTAAATCTGCATTATTTTGTATAATCTATGAGCATCCCTATAATTTATTATCGTCAAAATTATAAGCATTACACGAATAAATTTAATGCAAATATTCACATAAATTAGTTACTTTATTATATGCCTTCATTCAGACTTTTCTTTGTCTGTATGTAAATCTTTTCTTTTATTTGCCTTCTATTTCTGCTTCCGTTTCTCTTATTCAACAAACTTTACGAGCAAACTACTTATTAAGTCTATAAAGTTATGCAACATTATGTAAAACAAATTACTTTCTCTCCAGTATTTTTCAGAGTCATGAAAGCTTCTACAAAATACTTTGTTACTCTATTTATTTATGCGTAAATTTCAAGATGAGATTTTATAGAATTCTTAATAAATTAGTTATTTTATTAATTTTTTAAAATTACTTAATGGCAAAAGCACTGTTTAATTATATATATATATACATATAACTGTATATTGTTATGTTGTGAAAGGAACGTATTTTTAAGCTTTTTTCGGATATAGTCGATTTTAATGTAATAAAAAATTGTAGTAATTTTTTAAGAACAAAATTAAGATTTCAAATGTATGATAAAAGTTCTTTAATAATTTTTAATGCATCTAATGAGTTTATGAATTATATTACTGAATTTTTTTGTAACCTTGAATTTCAAATTTTGTACTAAAACTTTTAGTAGAAAACTCAAGAGATTAATCTCATTATATAAACCATATATTTATGAGTTTTTAATTTTTATTAATTTTTTCCTTATAAAAGTAGTTAATTTTTGTTTAAAGATATTAAGTACTTTTTCCTCTGGCCACTTCAAGTATTGGACGTAATAATTACTTTACTCTCTTAATTCATTAATATAATTTATCTTCGTATAGTATTACGAATTTATTATTATACAGCGATTAATATATCAATTATAAAATGAAAAATGAATCAACAAACTCCTTTATCTCTTATTTTTTTTGTTATTCTGTCATCTTTAATTAAATCAGTTTTATATATAGTTCATCAGTTAACTTTGACTCTTCACTTTTCTTTATTTGAGAAATTATGGGAAATGTAAGAAAAGAAAGCAATAATGTATTATATACGTTAATAAGGAGTTTTATGAGAGTACGAGTCCCGCCCGACCAGTTTCGACCTTCTTCTACTTGCATACCGACAACTAATCTATCCAATAATATCGTAAGCAATAATTTTTCAATTAAATCAATTAAAAATTAATCGCGTTGACAAATTCAATCCAGATTTATATATTTATTTCTGTTCGTATTACAAATATAGTACTATTATAAGTGTTTTAAAAAATTTTTTTAATAATAGATGTCTTGTAACTAGAAGATTTTCCGATAATTTTGTATTAAATAGAATAGTAAATGTAAACGTATAAAATTTGTTAAATATCAGAAAATGAATTTATTTATAAATTTGATATGATAATATATAAAACATTTATTATTATATTGATGTAATTAAATCGAAAATAATGCAATTAAAAGAAAAATAGGTAATAGAAACATAAATATTTTGCATATTCTGTGTAAATAATCGCGTAAAAGCAGGATTACTGTTATTTTCATATCATAAAGTTGACACAGAGTAATATTCTGTAATTAAATATATTTATAAATACATGTGCCATAACATACTATGATTTTCAGTGAAGTCTCAACATGTGTTCAGCGATCATGCAGAGAAGTTTACTCATGCGAAAGTGAATCGACATTCAAAATTATCTGTTTCTCTGATGCATAATAAAGGACTTTTTATTTTATTTAAATATGTTTTTATTCATGAATCTTCTTTTACACTCAATATAGCTAATATTGAATCAAATTTCCTACCAAACAAGTAGAAAATTTATTAATTTTATATTTGTTATCCAGATTAATTCATCAGTTTTTTTAATATGTAAATTTTTTTTAACTTAAAATATTTTTATATCTAATTTTAATGTCTTTTATTATTTACTACAATAAGCGCTAATTTCAATTTTTTAAATATTTAAAAAGTAGTTAATTTTTAATTAAGAAAAATGTACAAGGTTAAAATTTATTATAATGATTTAATTATGAAAAATGAAAATTAATTATTAATATAGTCAATACAGGTTGATTAAGTTGTTTTACGATCACTTTATCATAAAAATCGATTTTAAAATATTACATGTTTTCAGAAGCATGCAAGGTTTAGATAGTTGCATACTAGTCTATTATGTTATTAAATAATTTTGAAAATAAAAATGATTGATAAGAAAGATAATTTGTTAACGAATATTTACAATTTCATATATGTTTTTATAATTTTATTTCATAAATATGATCGATAAATAACATTTTTGGTCAATACTTTTAAAAAGATGATCGCTTTAATTTATCTTCTAAAAATGAATTATAAAATAAAACAAATGAACTTTCATTGCCGTAAAATATTATAAATATTTATTATATTATATTAAATATTATAAAAATTATTATTAGCAGTTTTCCCCTATAAGAATTAAAATTATCATTGGTTTTTTGAATAATTATAATTTTAATCTAAGTAAATAGCAATAAAGTTAAATAAAAAAAAGGTTCAATATAGTAATAATTTTTAAGACAAACATATTGTTCAAATCTTGACTTATCTTTCATGTTCGGCCTGCATAATATTGTTATATAAATTAATTCTACTTCTTTCCAAACAAATGTTGGAAAAATAGTATCTCATTCACTGATCTAAACACTTTCACTAACGCGTTGTGTTTTACACGATCTTTGTAGATGTCGCACGTAAGATAAAAGCTATTTTTCTTGTATTTTCTCTTTTTATTTGAGAAGATACGTAAAATATTTGTAAGAGAAACTAATCATCGTGTTTGTTCGACGCATTAATGCCTCAAGACGCGAATGCCATTAATAAAGACTGACTCAATTTCACGCTGCTTGTATAATGAAAGTCTTTTCCAATAAGATCAAGAACGAAAATTTTATTATTCACAGCAACTTAGATTCTACGTGAAAATACGATGAGCCAAAACCTGTTCATATTTCGTGGTATATTTCATAAAGTGTGCTAAAATTTTTACTAATTTTTAAAATTTTTATAATGTAGATGATTTTTTCTTATTTTAGTGAAACATTTGATTAATTAATCAAATTCCTGAAAAATGCTTTGATTTAATTATTAGTATAATTTTTTAATTAAATATAAATCAAATATGATCACGCTATTAAATTTAAAATTAAAATTTTTATCATCAATATTTCATTTTAACTGTAATGATATCGATTCATGAAAAATGTCTATATAAACAACATATTAACGATGTAAGTTTTAATTCTGTATATATTATTTTTTAAATATTTATACCAAAATTACATACACAAAAATAATTGTTTTTAATTTTTCATAGATAAAATCATATTTATTAATAAATGAAATGCTGATACTCGCTCTTTTATAACTCATTAAAGAAATTACTATACTTATGAACCATATTGAATTCATACTTATGAACCTATATTTCCTTAAAGTTAATTTATTTATGTATTAAATTATTATTAATAAAATAGGTTCGTATACGTATATATGCATAATTATTTATTCTAAATTTATCTATTTTTTTTAACATAGGCTTTTCTTCGCAAGAAAATATATTAGAATTTAATATTCAATAATTTTAAATTAAGCTGAATTATCTTAATTCTCAATTTATCTAAGAATTTTAATTTTTAAAAGTATTCATAAAATTATTTAAATAAACGTTTAAGTTTTAAATTACTTTCAATGGATTTGAGATTAATATCTTCACATTATGGTGTACGTACATATTTTTTTATAATACGAATGCAGTAAATGCAACATTATAAATTGGCACCATTTCAGTACCGGCTATAAATTAAGTAAATAGTAATCGAAGGAACTGCCGTGTAATCGGTTTATTACGAGGCATATAAAATAGGTGAAATAAAACAACGCATTCCAACAATCGCAGAGAAAGATTATGTTAAAAAAATAGTAGATGAACGAAAAGTAGATGAATACTAGAATAGTATATGAAAGCTACCATTATACTCTCACAACATTATGGTATAGCTATATAGCTATTATGAGCACTAAACAGGTAGAAACCATCATATAATTGAGAGATTCGATAATATTCATATTTTTCCCGTTAAAGCGTTCTTAAGCTCTCATTTATCGGATTTGTGATTTTCAGTTAATATTATAATCATATTCACTCATACAATTTTCAAGAGTGACTTATTCACTTAAAATAATTACATTGAATGTCAGGTTCATCATTATCGAAGTGAAGTGTATAGTTGATAACTTAAATCAGTTAAATGTCTATGTAAATTAATCTGACTAAAACTATATTGATTTGCAATAGTGACTCAAAATACTCGTCAAAGTTACTTCATTGAGGAAATATATATTGCTGTAACTGTAATCATTAGACAGATATTTGTTAATAACAGTATGAAATTTTGTGTTAATAAAGACAATGTATTGATTCGAATTAAAATTATTAATAATCATCTTGGCGTTATTCATTTGAGCATCATACTAATTCCTAGGATATGCTGAATTAATCCTCAAGATACGTCAATATCATGCGAATTAGATCACTGATGTATGATTATTAGAGAGGCTAATTAATTATATTAAATTTTATAAAAATACCATTTATATCGGCTTGTATGCAAATGTAAATTTACTATCTGTGGAACTGAACCTTTACACAGTTTTTTTTGTTGTCTTATGTTTGTTGAGCAATTGAGTTTTATGAGAGAATCGTACATAAAAAAGTACTTTTATAATTCACATATCTCATGATTTATATGTTTAATCATTCTCATTTTACAATTATAACATAATTTTTTATTTTAATATTCAGAGTACTGGTTTCTAGTTATGTACTATTAAAAAGTCAATCAAACAGAAAAATATATAAATGAGGGACATAAAACACAAATAGGTAAATTATTCAATGGTTTCATATGTAGATATGTGCGTGTGCGTGTGTGTATGAAGTTATATTTATAAATTATAGCGGTTACTTGGTGCAAAATAATAATATTCATGCTTAATGTATTGAGCTTGAGATTCTACTCAATAAATATAGTTTCAGAGTTTTATTAAAACATAATGAATTAATTATCTCATGAATAGAGAAGATTCGCATTTAAGTCATCCTACTGTACTTCATTTCCGTAGCATCTTTATCCCTTATCTTTTCAAGGATTCTACGAGTTACAGTAAGTAGCTTTTGGGAAGATATTCTCTTTTTATACAGGACGAATAAATTGAAATTTAGAAATGAAAAATGCTTGGAGACCAATTATTTCTGGAAAATACTAAGCCATTGGTTTGAATAAAATCTAAAAAATTAGCATAAACCAAATTGAATAAATGCATACACTTATAAGCGTCTATTTGTGTTAATTTGCATGTAAGTGCAGTAATAATATTGTACTTTTTTTATGAGAGGCAACTTAAAAGAATATAAATAATTAATATCGAGAATTCAGAGAAATAATACTGCATTTGCTGAAAGTAACACGTTCGGTTTTAACGGATACTCGTTGACTCATGAGTATCACTTTTGATTTTACAAATAAAGTGAAGCGATCGCTGACTTTGTCGAGTTTTGTACTGCAAATGAAATAAATTTTACAAACCGTTAATCGAACAACCTTATATTTGAATGACCCGTTTTCTCGTTGACAAAAGCTCGTTATAGTCAGAAAAGCGAAGAAGAAAGGCTGATTACGTGAGGGTAAGCGAACGCTGCACTTTGCAAAATGACTTCATCTGTAAATTTCGAATTCGTCATCACTCGTGGTGAGCGATAAGGAACGGGAATTTCGGAACAAAAGATACAGGGGCGCGTATCTTGGCGCTGCGGGCATAAACTCAATCGCATCCGTTCCACATCAGACTCGATTCCCCAGCCGTCGACTCATTTGCACTGGGGCGCATTCGTCAGTGTCGCGCCCACGTATTCTCCCCCCCTCCTCCCAGTCGTTCTCGGGATCGGTGCAGAGGAGAGGTGCTGAATAATATCGCGACAAGGCGACGGGAGAGAATAACGCAGGACGATGCGCTGGTGTAGAGGCGCGCATGCGAGAGCAGGTACGTCGGAGATGACCCGACGAGATTGTGGTCGTCGGCGCTTACCGGTGTAAGGATCTCCGCAGCTCGCCGGCGGAGCGGGCGGAGGAGGCGCGGGACGTCCAGCCTGCATTTGCAGATCCCCCTCGCCCCGTGCCATCAGTCGCCCCGTTTCTTTCATCCTCTTGGAATTCCGCTTCCCGCGCGACCTTTGTCTCTACAGATTATCTCACCTGCTTGCGCCACGTCCTCGGCTCTTTATTTGCCGTAGGCAGCAGCAGCAGCAGCAGCAGCAGCAGCCCAATTCCGCGTGGCCGCGTTTACCCGCACGAGCGCGCATTGTACTTTCGATTTACGAGCCATGATTTCCCGTCCTCGTGTTGCAACTAGTGCGCGCCTCCTCCCCACGACCGACCACTGCGCTTCCTTTCTCCGGCACTTTACGATACGAGTGACACTTGGCGCCTGGCTTTCGAACCCGCTTAATTTACGGTCTCCGACGATAACGAGCTACGCTGGTGTTATTTTTGCTTATCGTTCGTCCATCCTTAATTAACGTTTATTCATCAATAAAAACAGGTCGCACGCTCGCAGCTTAGCACCAATTCATAAGGTCGTTTAGGCATCCTTTATAATCAATATGCTCCTATACAAATTTTATGTCTCGATTAATAATAATAATAATAATAATAATAATAATAATCATGATAATAATCATGATAATAATGATAATAATGATAATAATGATAATAATAATAATAACGTTGCAAACAATTCGCATGTGAATTGCAAACGAGGAAAGTAATAACTATCCTCTTTAAATTGTTTAGAAATTGAAAAAAATACTATTATTTTTCATTATAATTTAAAGGATCGTTTTTTTTCATTGCTACTCTATTATTTTTCGACGATTAATTTTAATCCTTGCTTATATAAAATGTAAAATAGCATAAATATTTCAAAAATGCGATATATTTTCAGTTTCTTATCCTTTGAAAAACATGCTATTAAAGTACGTCGTCTTATTTTAAATTATGATATATAAGAATAGAAAAATATAAAATGTTGGAAAAGTATACGTCATGACTGTATCATGAATCAATAATTTTATTGCACACAAAGAGAATTGGTGTACTGAAAGAAAACTGTTTTTATTATACTGCTCCTAAGTCTGCAGTATAATACAGAATAATATAATTAGATTCGTTAACATCGAGTGAGTTTAGGTGGGCAAGATGAATATATCCATACGTGGTAGTAGCGCCAACTTTTTTAGAGTAACTTAAGTTCTGCACTTACTTTGCTCGTGAGCATATACAAGTGGCTCCAGATAACGGCTCTTGTCGCTAAGGGCGTTCAAAGAGACGAGATCGAAGATAAAAAGAATCTGCACATAGAGTGAACGGTAAAGATCATTCTTCCCTTTCTCTAGATCAGCTCGTATATCTCATGCACTATTACTAAGAATCAAAGCTTCAGCTTTGAATTAAAATAGTGCTGAGTTTTACTACTGATGAACAGTTTTACTACATTCTATTTAATATGCGTTATGCATTATAATATTATCAATAACAGAATCCCTTTGATTTTGATCTACAAAACATTTGTAATTTTCATTCTAATAATTTTTTTATAATGTATTTTAAATGTGTTTCCGATAACTGATGTTTTGATTTATATTTTTAAACATAGATACTATATATGTGTATATAAATTAGTAATAATCTATCATAAAAACATTTGTTAATATCTGCTATTAGTTGCTAATTATTGGTAGCTACCACTAATAATGAATTTTTGATAAGTTAGTAGATAACTCTATTTAATATTCTATAAGCATTATTAATATATATAAGAAAAATCGATAATTATTTGTAATAGACAACAATTGGTTTCGGTGGTTAATTTTATACCTCCTTTTATAAATATTAGTTATTACTGATATTCTTCTTCGGATTAGATTTAAATATGATAAAAATTATAAAAATTTAAATTCGAATTTTATAACTAATGTATAAATTATTATGAAACAGTATTGAAATTAAAATTATGAGAATTCACGAACAAATTCAAAAGACAATTTTTATTTATACAGTTATTGTAACAATTATGAGTGATTGAATATAATAATAATAAGAAGGGCAATCTACTAAAATATTAAAAGTTTTTATTAATTTAATTAAAAGCTTGTTACAAAGTACATACAAAAGATGAAAAGCTTATTATATATATGTATCAAGTCATAGAAAATGAAAATAAAGAATGATTATAATTTAAAATATCGATCATATTTATTTTGTATTGAATCAAATCAAAATGATTGCATATAGCTTCTTATTTTTTAATCAAATTTTATTTTAATATGCTATAATTGGCATAATTTATATAAGTTTTTTTATTTTACGGTATTTGAACTAATATTCATTCCTTCCTTAATACAGTTATCTACAGAGCCAATAATGATCTCTTATTTGATTTATGGAAGAATATTGGTTATAGTATAAGATTTCTATAGTTCATAATAATATATCTTTCTACATTCTTTACTTTCTTCCATCAATTTCTTTTCTCATAAATTGTATTTTCCAATCATTTTATATCAAGAATATATAAACTTATTTTTACAATTTTCTTAAAAATTTTTTTATATAAATAAATAAAATACGAACATGAGTTTTGTAAAAAAAAGATTTTTTTTTTCATTCATTTTTAAAGACATAAATCTTTTAATTATTAGGATAACACTTTATACATAATAGTCTAATTTATGTACACAGTCATTTATTGACTATTGAAAACGAGCCTTATTTTTATGAGTGAAATATGTATTTAAAAAAATTATTATCGATTGATAAATATTTTAGGAAAACTCTGGTACTATTCAGTATTTTTCATCAATTTTGTTGGTTCTGAAATAGATGAAAATATAATTATTTTAATAGTCTTTCAAATATACAATGAATGTCTAACTATTGAGTATCGTAATGTATATAAAATATACTTAATATACTTAATATAATTACTTATATATTTTAACTCCGTTTGAAATTTTTGAAAATATAGAAAAATAACTAATATTCGATTAATTTTAATACAGAAAGACTTCTCAAATTTTTATAAAATACATAAGTAAAAAAATTACGTAATAAATAAAATATGACGTCTTTGCAAAGAGGTTTATAATTATCCATAAATTGGTAAGGAAATTATTTTTAATTAACACAATATAATATTACGGACACGAAAAAAGGTTATATACCAATTACGTATGAACATTGACGTTCGTATAATTAGATTCGTGCATTATTTGATATAACAGGTATCTCGAATATCGAGAAGGCACTTGAAGATAATGAAAACTGTACATCGTAAGGCTCTCATCTGGTCCTTCAACATATTCCTCTTCCTTACATAACCGTTGACTAAAATCCAATTCTCATGTTTTCCTGCATAAAAAGCTAAGACAGTTTCCCATGTGGTTATCGAACCACATTCAATTATTGGCCTCCAGTACTTGTCATCATCTTTCACCGTTCATATGCCAATATTTATCAACAGCAGTTATTACGATCACCGTTTTGTCCGGAAAATAAAATGTCTACCCTCGGCACTGCTCTTATCGTTCCTTATTTAGTTCGAAGAAATTAGCTCAGAACGCAAAGTAATCGGGGAAAAATGTCGAATGCCGGCCAGAGGTGGTATACGAGCGAAGAAGAGAATAGGTGTACCAAAAATCGAGGGCTCGAGCAATGTTGTCGAGCGGCAGGCGGCATCGCTCAAGAATGCAAGCGCTGAGATATAATACCGACTGGTTATTCGCTTGGCTCAAGAAGCATCGGCATGAAACAAAAAGTGCAAGGTGCATGACGCATGGCTGCAATGAGACTGGCGCCGTGGCATTAATTTCTACATTGCGCACCGGCGCCTATCTTCTTGTATATCTTCTTTCGAACACGCACCTCCGTGCCTCCTCAATGAAATTTTCATAATCTTCCTTTGATTATGATGCATTGATAATATAGCAGTTATTTCGAGATGGCTTGTTTTTTATCGAAGCGAATTTTCATAACTTATTCGCTTGTTTTTTTATCTGCTTTTTAATCATTAACTTCTTAATTACAAATAGCACATTTTCAGAGCCGATGTACGATCTTTGCTCTTTAATGCTCACGAGTATTGTGCATTAATTTATTAATGCGTGAAATTTAAAATTATATGAAGGTGCACTAAATCACGCTAATTATGATTTTCTAATTAAATTATTAAATAACTTGCGAATACGTTTTTTTTATATATAATTTCTTCAGAAAAAAGTAAGCTATTTCATAGGGTATAATAATTACTATAAATATAATGTGCAACATTACAAAATATGAATTTTTTTTGTACATTATGCGATACAGAAGTCCATTTATTTTACATTACATAGTATACAATAATGTTCGTAATGTGTAGATTGTAAATTAATTTATTACAATTATTTTTCACAATTACGCAACTTGTTAATATGAAATAAGAATTATGTTTTCATTTCAAGTTTAATCTATTTTTATGAGTTTAACGCATGTGTGTAACACAAAAGTATTATTTTTCTATTAGATATTAAGCAAAGGAAAAATGGCAAAATGTTTAAAAAATTACTTAACAATCTCTGATCTTAGAGAATCTATTCGTTCAATAAATAATCGGAGAACAACAATAAAAATAAATAAAAAAGGTTAAAAATTTCATAATTAAAAGACAAACGAATGTGGTAACAGATATTGAAATAAAAGAATATTAATAAAATGATCACTGGATTCCTTTGAATAAGTAAAAAAATCATTTAGTTTATACATGTATTCCTTACAATAGATTTTTAAAATTGAGTAGCGGTATTTATTTCCAGTGAACTTAAAGATTTTATCGATGAATCCCCGGTAACAATGTTGCTTTGTTAAATGAAAAGCCATAAATAGAAGAAAAAATTGTATCTTTAAAACAATCAGCAATAATATGTATTATTATAAATACATAGATGAGAACTAATGAAAGAACTGTTACAAGGATTAAGATGAGACCTTAGAAATCACAGGTAAACGAGTTGCTGATAGCATAAGTAAGTTATGTGATCGCATTCCTTTAGCAATTGCTTCTCTTTGTTCCTACCTCTTCTTCTAAAACTTGACGCTTGTTAAAAATTTTGATTACTTCTCTTCTTTTTAATTATTGTACTCAAGGCATATAGAAACATTTGGAAATGAATGCCTTTAAACGAGATACCACTATTTACAGCATTAATAGGTTAAAACAAAATTTGAATCGAATCTTATTATTTCACATGTTATGCGCGTTATTGAAATATTGAAAACTGTAATTGTTAAAAATAGATTTTAAACGTTTTTGTAAGTTTGAATACTTTTACTGTGTACAGTTTGTCGGTTATGTTAAATTTCCTTTACAATATATACGAATTGTATTTATTACTCTAATAAAGTTTTTTCATTATAATTATACATATGAGAAAGATAAACGAAATTTTAAACGAATGAAAGTATTTTATTAATTATAACTGGCTGTAATTCATTTTGTGTTTGGCAGAGAAATTGTTAGTTTATTATATTATTTTTCCTTTTTTCATAATACAAATTATTTACAATTTTATATTATCATTTTTATGATTTAAATAAAATCAAAATCCATCTTGCCATCTTAAAAATAAAAGTGAATTCAGATTAAATTCAGTCAGAGCATCGTTAAGAAGAAGCTTAACAAAAGACAATAAAAAGACATAGAAGGAGTAAGATAAAGGAAAAATAAGAGAGGTAGGAAGGGGAATAATGGAGACAGTATTAACTTCTTGTGAATGTTGAAAACACTTGCGTCGCATACTACGCATAGATCGCGTTCTTCTATTAGCATTCAGTCCTAGAAATTACTCAAATTAGAACCGCGCATGAACGCTACTTAAATCACTGCTTATTCTCAATTAAATATTTCTCTAATATACAAAAATTTAAAGTACAAAAAAGAATGTCATGCTCACTCTAATATTCAAAATATTCTTTTAGCGCGTAATATTATTAATGTGAAAAATAAAATAAATCCACTTGGAATATCTTTTTTTATGTAGTCAATGATAAGGCAGCAAAAAACTGAAAAAAATTATACATGCTGTAATATTTAAAAAAAGAATTCTTGAATTTACAACTTATTTACATTCATTCGTTGTTATATGAAATGTAAGTTATTATTTTTTATGTAATTCAAATCTATAAATTCAACAATTTATGATCTGATCATACATCTGGATGAATTTCTAAGCACATTAATTATGATGGCTTATAATTATTTATAATATTTATAAGCTATTTATGTTTGCTGTGTCATACCGTTATACTTTTATTTTCAACAAGTTCAATAATAAATAATTACCTATAGCTTAAAAAATTTCCATATCTGAATAATATTCTTGAAGCTTCGGAAACAAATTGATATTATAATTGAAAACAATAAATCACGTATGTGGAATATAATAAGGACGTAATTATTAATCTTATTTGAATAATACGATTTCCTAAAATAAAGCTGTTTAAATTGACTTACATATCTATGCAAATACTTGAATAATAAAAATTGACATTTTTTGTTAGGCAGTTGACAGACACATTGACAGTTTTAGATATTTGTTACGATACTCCGCATGCAAATAACAAATTGGCTTCTTATAAATGCGTCAATCCTGAATATAGAAAATCAATGCGAGTAAAGTGAAACTTTTACTTTTTTATTTGAACGACCAATTAAGAATAAAAGTAACTAATTATGAAGAGTTTTATAGATATTCTTAGGATATTTTATTGGAAACGAGCAACAAATATAAACTCTGGTTTCACGCAGTATGAAAAAATTCTTTTAAAAACTTTCATGAGGTCAGCAATGATGACGGAGTTAAAAGGCATTATAAATATTCTCACAAGCTAATTTTTTTATCAATTTATGAATTTATTATAATAAAAATTTAAATTAGATGAGTCATTTCGTAATTTTATCGAATAGCAAAAAATATTTTTAATAACACATTAATATAATTATTTGAAGACAAAAATTATTCTGGTATAATTAATAAAAAAATGTATGGATAATTTAAAATTTTATTTAATACAAGAGAAATTGAAAATTATAACAAAATTAAAAAGTCCTATAAAAGATAATTTAAAAATGATGTACTAGAATCCAATTAAATCATCCAAAAAATTTTAATTGAACAATATCATTGTTTATTGAAATAGTTTCAGCTTCAACTTACATAATTAAATTTTTTTAAATATTTGCAGTAATTTATTCACTATTTGGCCTATGAGTTTTGAAGATTATTGGATTTTTATATAATATGTTCTATATATTATATTTATATTCTATCGTCATAGTATCTTTTATATATTTTATATACTCTGATAATACAACCATTAATTTTAATAAAGCATTTCCACTATCAAACTAGATCTAATAATTTCGTCATTTACAATAAGCTTCATCATAACCTATTCATATACAAAAACAAAATTATATTCTCATATCGGTTTGATACTTGAGATATTGCGATTTAGGAATAATGGAAAATCTATTAAGATAGAGAAGTAAAGAAGTTTATTTTTAATTTTGAATAAAACAACTTAAAACAATTATATAATTATACGTAGATAGAAAAAAAAATTCATAAAGTCGGAATTACATACATTTCAATTTTGTGCATTAAATATAAAATATCTTATTTTAACAATTTTTTCTGAATTTAAGTCTTTGAGATTTACTTAACATTAATATAAATACAAAAAATATGCTTGCAAGTTTGCTGTATACTAATAATTGTAATAAATAATCGTTGCAGAGTTATATAGAACATGGTAACTGCGAAAACTACATTTCAATCAATATAAAAAGAATTATAAATTTTTTTCATTATAATTTTATCTAGTCTATTTTTTATTTAGAAGTGTTTTTAAAATACATCTTGTTTTAAAGAAGACATTTCAACAAATGTAATTTTTGTTTATATAATTCATTTATAAATTCATTTTATAAATCATTCACAATAATATTATTCCAGATTGATAAACAAAAGTGATTAGTGAGTAAACTAGTATATTTTTAACCTTTTATTATGATTGCCTTCGTTACACGTTCAGCTCTATTTTTATTTAAAATTTTTTCACTTTCTACCCTCATTTCATTCGTTCCACTGGTCTTCTTTGCTCTATCCAGTCTGCTTTTAATGCTATTTTTCTTTCTTAATGCGTTGAAGTTCTTTCGCAACTTAAAGTGGAAAAATTGTGTTCTTGTTTGCCGACTATTGCACTTGCTTTTGCTCACAGGTTATATCGCAAATGAAGTCATTTGGCCGGCCGGTTTTTAGGATAATTAAAGGCGGTTGCACGTCAGTGGAAAAAGTAATTAAGAAAATCATTCCCAGAGGCCAGTCATATGCGAGACTCCAGTTTCTCGTACTTGATATGCCTCGGTGGTGATTTGAGTTGGGACTCGACATCTTGTCAAGGTCAAGGAGAAGAAATTATGATAAATTTGCGTGCAAAGGTCGGGGTAAAAGTGCGTCGCTCTTCTTGCAGTCAACTATAAGGCAAAGAACCGAGGGTGAACGTACCATTAATCGCTCACTGAGGAAGAAACATGTGATTGTATAAAAAATAAAAAGAAGAAAGAAAGGAACAGGAAGTTCAGGAGGAAGAAGAACACGAAGACAAAGATGACGAAGAACGAAGAAACTACTTGTTTGCAATTAAATGTTAAGGGTCATGGACCTTTGACTAACTGCAGAGTTAAAGGACATGGTAGGTACCAAGGAAGTTGGTAAGTTCTTCCGGAATGTCAGACATGTGATTGAAAATGTCAGCTTCACAAAAGTGTGAGAATAAAGGTATTGAATGGAATGATATTAGTTATTATAAAATTCTTGTCGTTAAGCAATATTTCTACAATGCATTAATAACATTATTTTATAAAATTATTTAAGCTTAAAAAATTTTGAATACATGCTAGTTTATACACAAAAAAAATATTTCCTAAATCTTACTAAAGAATATTTATTTTAACCGATACTGGCTTATTTTAATAAATGGTTATTAAGATATAATTATTTAAACTAAGAACATTATTTTTAATAATTTTTTAATTTTATGAACAACTGTACTTTTTTAAGCTTGCATAATGCATTATGAGAGAAAATTTCATGTCATTATTTTAGTGAAAGGTATACTCAGAAGTTTCTGTAGTAAATACTGATGATAGTGTAGATATTTATGATAAGAAGAAAATTTAAGAAGCATAAAATTGATTCAAAGGAAGCTACTTTATTATGCACGACATGTTATGTATATTGCGAAAAATGTAAAAATGATCAATGTGCAAAAGAATACATTAACTAAATAATTTTCAAAAGAAAAGAAAGAACTTAATTTTGCAGGGAATTTATTAATAGCTTTTAATAAAGCGATTATGAAAATATAAAACAGTACTGATATTATTACTCAGTACAAGTTTATGGCGGATACTACACATGATGGAGCAGCTTCGTTATAGTTGCTGATAGCTCCATCATTGTAACTGACGAATGAAGGTCGCAAAATCATGCACTTTTTGGACAATACAATACAATGCGAAAATTCTTCTATGAAATATCTTTGTCCTTACAAAATTTTTTAATTGACCCCCCTACACAATTTCGCAATACATATTTTGAACAGTGAAAAATTCCAATCATTCTATTGTAAAACTTTTGATTTTCTTAATCTTGAGATTTTTTATCCATTACAACAAAGACCAAAGCAATGTAAGTTGATAATAAATAATTTATTTGGTAAACATTACTAAACGTATAAAAACAGGAACTTATTGATTGTAATAATAATTATATAATTATTTTATTATAAACTAATCTGAATCTATGAGAGATGATGCTTGCGAACATTAATTTAAAAAAAAAAAAAATAATCACTGGAATACTTTCAGCACAAGATTAAATAATGCATGAGTATTGAATTAAATGTTTTGAAACTCCCGTTAACACTATATTTCAATTTAAACTTTTTGTAATAAATTAAAAAAAATCATATCGTATATTACTTAAAATACTAAAAGAATGCATTCAGTAATATTTAAAATTATATAATTTGTAGATTCAGATAGTAAGTACGTGTTGCTTTTCCCTCGAATTATGTATAGCATTGTAAAAAAGCAGTAGGATTTCAGTAGTAATTTAAAAAAAAAAAAATTAAAAAAAGCTTTTGTATTGCATCAAAAAAACAAGCAACTGAAATTTAAGTTCAGTGAAAAAAATAACAACCGGCGTCGAAAGATGAATTCGTGGCACGTTTGTTCGGTGACGGGAAGAAAAGTCCGAACTGTAGGGGCCAAGCTACATTGAGGATTATCATATATCGCGTGGACGACATCGGCATATCGGGCCTCTTTTAACCGCGCCAGTGGAGATGAGAGAAAAAGAAATGTAGAGAAGTGCGGGAGGGACCGCGAGAGAGTTGGAGAAAACAGTATTTTCTATACGAGAATACAATTCCAGGACACTGGAATTTCGCCAGTGAGTAAAGAAACAAGTGGGTAGAATATATAATTTTTTATTGTTTTTATAAATTTTACATGACAAATATGGTCTTAAAATGTAATAATTACTATAATAATTACTATTTAACATTATACACGTATGCGTATTTGTTTTGAGAATTTAATATACTAATGTTTTATTAATATGTTCGTTTCAGTTTATCTCTCATATGTAAACGTGAACTCAAAGCAGTAAACAATGACTTGTACTATACTTTAAAAAGAATTATAAATATCAAATATTAAGATTAAATAATACAGATGTTAATATTTGTACTGCAATAAAAATTTTCTTTTTTAAAATCTCTTCAACTATAAATATGTGCGTTTATATTCTTATATTTGCTTAAAAATTACGCTTTTACACGTCAAAATATTGAATTTTCTTAAAATTCCACTTTTTATAAAATTATTCAATAAGTATATTAATTATTCAAAATATTAGAATAAAACCTTACGACTCAATTATCAGACTATTAATAACGTTCTGATGAACGTATACGTACATTGTAATGGATTTCATTTCGAGCTTCTATAAATTCGTTTGATTTGCATGTTCAGCGAGAATTTCGTTAAATTTTTATCTTGGTATATACCTGAATATATGTATTAGTTCATTATTGATGGCATCGAAAATAATTTAAGTCCTCTCAAAGTCAACCAGAATAATTTCTATTTATTTTGTATTTGAATAGTGGTGGCGGAATCGTTGAATTAAAAACAAAATGTAAAAATGTCTGGATGTTTGAAAGAAGAATGATTTAAAGGTGGCGAAAAAATACAAAAAAAGTTAGGGAAAGATTATAAAAAATGAAGCTCCCGAGTGTGGGGTGGAGAGGGAGCGTAAGTGAGGGAGAGGGGGAATGAGAGGGATAGATAGAGAGAGAGAGAGAGAGAGAGAGAGAGAGAGAGATGCTCGTATCATCGAAGATTCGCAGTAGCGGTATATCGAGCGGCAATCTGATCCTGGGACAACGGTTCGGAAGCATCGCTCGACAGTAAAATATCAGCAGATACTATTCGCTATAACGTCGGCAAGATAAGAATCGGCAAAAGGGCTTGCGCGCATGGCAGGTATAAGAAGTCTCTCTCTCTCGCTCTCTCTCTCTCTCTCTTTCTCTTTCTCTCTCTGTTTCTCAGTCTTGCATGCCTTCAACTTTCTTAATCTTTTTGTATCGAAACGCGCCAAGCAACCGCGAGTTATACATCGGGAGTAAAAGAATAGAATATAATAAAGAGCCCGAAAATGATCAAGTTTTATAGGGTATTGAAAAAAATATAAAAACCCTGTATAAATAGTGCGTATGATTTAATTACAGCTCAAATAATTTTAAAACCGTTTGAGGCTCGTAAAAACATCACACTCAGTGATTTTATTATACATAAAGTATAATTGATTAGCATTTATTTGCCTTCTCATTCATATTTGCCTTTCATTCGTTTGTTAATGTTTTAAGCCACAGTAAAATTAAACCTTCTACTATTGTATTATATATTAATATTTAGAGTGTTGAATATAAGCAAAGAAATCAAAACATTATATTTTATTTAACACGTATGCCCTGACTATGTATATAAAAATTATTTCTGTTCTTAATTGAAACACACATTTATTACATAATACTGTGAATTAAATGCTATAGGAACTATATCTTTTTTTAATATTTTAATCAAAACTATTTATTTTTTATGGCTTTTTTGTAATACGAAAATTTTTTAATTGGATTTAATTTAAATAAATTCAAATAATAATTTTTAAAAAAATTTACAATAATTTACTTTCTAAATAAAAATCATTAGTAGGAATCGTAGGCTACTCGTCACAAATACTTAACGCACTTAGAAAAATTATCATTATAAAATAATAACAATGTAAAATTTTTAAATACAACATATTTTATGGCATTGTAAATAAAATGTATTTGAATAATAATGTAAAATAATAAATAGAAATTAATATGCAAACTTGATAAGGACCAACTTTATTGACTGAATATAAGAATTATTTTGTATGACTTTGCTCCATACATTCTACCATAAGTAATTCTAAGACGTTAATGAAATAAGAATTTATTGAAATAAATAACTATTAGATTGCTGCTTATTGTGACAAGTTTTCTACCTTTAAAGATCACTGTCGGTAAATAATTTAAACCTTTTCCACATTTTATTAATTCCACTATGTAGCAGGTAATTTATATACATTGAGTGTTAGATGTCTTCATAATTAGGTACTAATTATAATCAATATTATTATAATATATATATATATATATATATATATATATAATTAAATAAATAATTTTACAACATATTTTACTGTAATTTAGTATTCATAAATGTTGTTGTATAGACTATAAAATTAGTTTCTACATCTACTAAGTAGATCATCGATATTCTTTGCAAAGTTACCGTTTCCATCTCGTATCAGATTTGACCTACCTGTAGAACCTGTCCTGATCGAGCCATACTTGTGTATATTTTATAAGTGCTTTTCTTCTAGTTATTATTTTATATCTCTAAAAAATTTCGATTCTTTTCTTAGCTCTAATCATTATTATTCAATTATACTTCGAAGCATCATGATCTTTTTCTAACACTATCCTCTTTCTATTATTTTAGTACTACACTTATATTGCTCTAAGTTTCATTTCTTCGTAAGATTAAGATTTAATTACGCAAAAAATTTTCAACAACATTTTCAGAATCTTTGCGATGTTTTTGATTTATGTTCCATACTTCTGAAGTGTAATATACTGTTGAATCGAATGAATCTGAAAATAATGAATCAGTAAATCAAACGTAAATTTAATCTTATTAAAAAATTACTAATAACTTAACTAATAACTTATAAAAATTACAAATTAACTTAAAAGTCAAAATATAAAAGATAAATTTTACTTTTAAACTCAGTTTTTGACGATTTCGTAACATTATACATATTAACAATAAAAAGTGAAGAAAACAGAAAAGGTTAAAGAAAAGTAAGAGAGTGGGTGCCTCTTATTGTACTGTTATTTTGCTGATGAACGGATACACTCATCGTGTAAGAAAGAGTGAGAGACTGAGGAAGATACTAAGAGGAAGAAAGAGACAGAGAGAGAAAGAACGAAATAAAGAAAGCAGAAGAGTTTGAGAAAGACCGAAGAGAAAAGAGTCGAGAGAGACAGAAGAAGACAGATAAAGGAGTGAGGACGAGTGTTAGTGAGAGAGAGAGAGAGAGAGAGAGAGAGAGAACACAATTGAATCACCGATTGACCGCGATGTACAATGGGTGTTAACGTTAGAAAATCTATCGATACGATATACGTGAGAGGATGAGGCAAATTTATATGCCTTAAGGTGGAATTGTGGATCGCGTAAATCATTTGCACTGTGCGTAAGCTCTTATCTTTATCTTCTTGGATAGAGTATAAAGCGTGGGGATTTTCATAGAATCAGTGAAATTGATCGTTGAAAACTTTTAGCTGATTAATCAAGGAATTTAAAAAAAAAATCCAATATATTTTAAGTGTATAAGTTACGAAATTACTACATGGCACTTCATTAAATTATTTGAGGGATAAAAATTTGTCGTGGAACAATCAAGAACAACAGAGATTACAGCTAATTCCCAATTACTTACTTTACATTCAAATATCCATTAAAGATAAAATGTTTATCCTTAATTATTTAATTATATTTTTACAATCAATGCACATCGCAATTATTAATTCATGTTACGTTTGTTGGCTGCCACGTTTGCTTAGCTATCATATAGTATCTTATAAATAAATGAAATTGTTTCTGCTCATAACAATTAACACGATAATGTAGTATTATGAAGTGAATAACTGCTCACGTCTAAGAAACATAAAGTAACTGTGAGCAGAGGAAAAGGCTCGGGAATTTTTCTTTCTCTTTCATTTCTGTAATGAATCAATGAGCGACTAAACATTTTTAATGGTGATGAAAGGAAGGAAAAATGAATACCGAATACAACTTAGTACCCAGTTGTGTTGCATTTCACAATATTAATTATGATTGGAAAATCCCAACAGGTGATTATATTACAGGTTGTTATTTGTACATAATATCGGTAATAGCCATTATTTTAAGGATTCGAATGGAAATCTTCTGAAATCTACGTCAGCGGGCGTCGAGCCGGTACTTAGGTAATGCGCGATCAAAATACTGCGGGGCTAATATCTGACATAAGATGGGTCGACCGAGCGAGCGGCCGTCGTATTCCCATTCATCCGAAGGATACTTGTACGCGCAATTGGAAATCACTCGAGCGCTCGAACTTAAGCACCATTATAAGACGGCCTGCGGATGAGGCAAATGATCGCGATCCCGGCCACTGGCATAGCTCGCACGTAGCCTATCGAGATGTACTTCCTTATCAGGGTGTGCGCTTACCGGGAAATCTACCTGGCGGTTACGCCTCCTCCACTAGGGCCACCGCCACCGTAAATCGTTGGCGGATCCAAACCCGGAAGCCGGTGGCCCTATCTGATATCGACACCGGGTGTACCGGCGCTCCGCCGGGGAGGTTTCAGGAACGTGGAGAGGAGTCGTCGGGGCCGCTAAAAGCCCAGACGTCTGGACGTAGAGCCGCACGGGATCGGCATAAGGTAAGAGCTCACGTATCTCTATGACTCCTCGACGTGCGCCTCGTCGTCTCGCCTTGGGGATGTCGCGCGCGTCTTCGGCCGCCTCGGCGAGCATTTAATGGCCCGAGTTTATTGTCCAGATGATGCGGCGCGCCGACCCCGTGCGTACGGAATCCTGGCGCCGCGCGCTAATTAATGTGTCAAGTCCGATTCCTCCTCCCTCTCTCTCTCTCTCTCTCTTTCTCTCCCACCCTCTCCCCTATCCGCCAACTACGCCATTCCGCCCCCTTCGTAATCCAAACGTACATATACATCTGCGCGTATAGACCTGCGAGACTGGACGATTAATTGAATCGCATCGCACACTTTCCATTAACATTGATCGACGATGTCTTCCTGCCAAGTTTATCGGTGTTTTTGAAATGCGAATCCGAAAATCGGGTGCCTAGTCTGGTACTAACTGTGCTACAGTCGCATTTATTTCTATTTTGAGTTGAAAAACTTTTATGCAGAATAACACAATCTTTTTTTTCGCTTTTTTAAAGCATGAAAGGGCCGGATTCAATAGTAAATTATTTTGCCAATAGTTCGTTAGGGTCTAATTGGCTTATGTAAACCATATTAAGGCTATCTTCACAAATATTAACGAAAATCAATTTTTTACTAATTAAAATTTTTACTTTCATATTATTCAATAATCTTTCAAGCAAGTATCAATAATACTTATATTCATATATTGTTTTTTTATAAATAAATTTATTGGCGAAGGGCTAAGTAAATAAATAATATAAATTATATTTCGTAGTAATAAGTTAGCATTATAATTACAAATAAAAATGCATGTAGCTGAAATATCTTACAGTAACAATAAATATGTCAATAGAATTATTAAAATCAAAATTATTTTTAAAACCTATAACACATTAATAAATATCAAATCCATTCCTATGATTTTAAAATATATTGGAGGTTTATTAGAAAAACTGATTTATTTAACTATGTATTAAATGGAATTTTACAATAATATTGTAATGATGTTGCATCTAAAATTTTATAAAATAGGTAGATATAATAGAACCTGTTTGTATGAATATCTTCTAAACTATATGATTGTAAAAATAGACCCCTAGATACAATATTGTTGTTAACTTTGATTGAATACAGATAAAATATGTAAAACGTTAGATTTCTCATATAACTGTATCATATTAATTGATGTAAAAACCATGCCAATATTGGATAAACATATTCGTACAGAAATTAAAATAAATATTTTATTTTAAGATAGTTAGTAGGGATAATTTTTGTATAACAACGAGAAATAAAAATTTACTTAATAAGAAAGCAACGACTTTTAAAAGTAAAATAAGGAAGAAGGGTCATGCATTTTTGAGTTTAAAAATTAAAGAAAAGTATAATTAGTATGAATAGAATTGCCGAAGCGGGAGTAGGTAGATTTTCTAAAATGTGTCAGAAGCTCTCCGAACGCAGGTTTATCGGACCTTAGCCGTTAAGTTTCATTGTGACGTTGCGTTTGTATTCAAAATAAAGCAGAATATTAGCACAAGAAAGGGATCGCAGTAGCTTGAGTTATCGAAATTGCTTTTATTCCGTATTTGAAAATTGCAGGATGCTATCATTTGAAAGCCTCAGAGAACTGTAACACAGAGGAAGTATATTAACGTGCTCATTAAAACGCGACAAGACGTATGCATTTACCGTACGATGTGTGCCTGTGTCGGCGAACCAGGAAAGAAGCCGCATTCCCCTTCGTTTTTATTTTTCTCATTTATTACGACTCTCATTCTCCGATCCTTTGATACTCCAATCTATGGTATGTGCCCACACCTTCGTGCTCCGCTCTTCCGGATGTCGCCAGAGGAGACAATCATAAGCAAGTTTCCAGATCCTCTTGGGATCGCCATCGGCGTCTCTCTGTCCTGACACTAATAATTATTCTCCCGAAGCGCGTCTCTCGTCATAATCGTTATTTTCCGTTTACTTTACGTTCTCACTTTTTTTCTCTTTTGTTGTGTACTTTTCTACGATTGTTGTGGCTGTAATTTTTTTCACATTTTCTAAGCTCATGCGCTTCGACTTACGTTCTCTTGCGCATTTACTTGATCTCCAACGTTCTTTAAATGATTCTTGCTCTCTCACTTAGTATACTTTTCTCGCATTATCTTTTAGAATTTGTGTTAAATTAATTTTAGAGTGTGTTAAAAAGTTTCCTTATACTCTGATTATACTCATTTGTATATGCTAATGTTTTAATCGAGTTGAGGATCAAAAATTCAAGGTATTGGTATTTACGTAACGCAAGTGTATAATTTTAATGAGTGCATTAGCAGAATAATTCTGCCAAATAAATCTAAAATGAATTATAAATAAAGTGTATGACTCATACGCTTGTATTGTAGTTTTGACGAAGAAATTTTTTTTCTATTCTTTCATGTACTTCCGATTATTCAATATAACCAAGAAATCACATTACTGAGTTGGCGAATTTTTTTTTTGTTTTCGATGTTTTAGTTATAGAGGTTCCCTTTCAAGTATTAGTCACGATCGATGCTGTTTATCTTCGAAGAAAAGAAACTTAACAGATATATCCTATAAATTAAAGTTTTAAGATTTTTCAAACTTTAGATTAAAAATATTTTGTAATTCTCTTATAATCATCGAATATTCAAAATAAATAATAAATTTTACCTCAATTTACGATTTTACATAGTTAAATTATTATAGAAACAATTAAAAAATTGCAATATTTATACTAAATTAATTAACTTATTGATAATATTTTAATGCTAATATTTTAATGGCATGTATTCTCCAATTAAAAAATAACATACAAATAGAATTGTATCTATAAAATAAAAGCGTATCCTAATAAATATAGCATCATAATTTAAATATAGAATAATAAATAATAATTTTTTTTAAAACATAAAAATTTTAATTCAAATATGCGTTAATTAGTACGACAAAGACTACGACATGTCGCATCCCAGAAACCGGTTTTATTTGATAATTATTGATCCTATAAAAGAAGAAAATTATATTTGATGTAAGAAGCCACGATAAACCGGATTACATATTAAAGTTGCATTAAAAATGGTAGCAAATCTATCATGAAAATATAACATCAGTTTTTATAGGTAGGGAAATTATAATATGCACAAGCTAATGGCCGATTTAGAATCGTTTTACTGATATTTAAATTTGTAAAAAGAAATAAATGTAATTGAAATGCAATTCGGTCAGATAATAAATATAATTGATCTTGATTAAAATACATCAATATACACAGCCACTTTTCATTAGAAAATACAATGTATTTTCATTTACAATAAATAACCTATAATTTTCATGAATTCGTTACGGTAATAAGTTTGCCTACAATGTATATATTATAAACTATTTTTTGAATTATTTTTGTCACGTATATGTATATTAAAATTGTCATTAGAATACGTTTTTTAAGCAATCTAAACGTGTGTACATCTAAATGATGTATTGATCTGAATAATGATCAATAAAACCATTTAGAGAATCCAAATTGACAGTAATTTATAATGATTTTTCAACGAATCCAAAAAATTATTTATAATACGCGACTTCCTATTCCTAGAATACGTAGAAGCTCTAATATGATTAACACTCTTGTAAATGGGCAACAGTGTCATTTAACAAAAAAGATTTTAATTTTTCAATTTGAAATCAATTTTTACAGACTCTATGAAGAATGTGTTAAACTGCTTCCTGTTTTGAATTAATCGACGCACGCTTATGGTGTAAGCTTGTAGCCAAGATCCAAAAAGAAGTTGTTTTTTCAAGCTTCTTCTAATGGAGTGTATACAGCATGAAGTCATAAAGTGTGTATTGTAGGTGCAGAAGAAACTGCGTAACTTGCTTTACGCAGAAAATATTCAGAATAGAGATTTCGCAGAAATAATAAGACACGTAACTAACTGGAATACAATATAATTTACTAAGGAGTAAAATTTTATAAGTATGAGTTAACGGAAGCGTAATTTAGAAGGAAAGACAAAAAGAGAGACTCTTAGAAGAGACTGTGCGTACACCATATAGGTTTCATGTAAAGCAAAATTACGACAAAAGCAGTCACGCGCATATCGTAGAATTCTTTCGCCTTTACCTCCTAAGTAGAGGTGTAACGATGCATATCGTTAATTCTCCCTTGCCTCCCATACGTATTCACACATAGACTCTATTTTTCTTTTATTTTCTTTGTTTTAGGCACAAAACAATTACTGAATACGGTAATTCCTTTTTTCTTCTTGTTCCGCGCTGGAAAAATCCGCCCATCCGTATCCGAGTACGTTTATGTCGTATAATTAGTTTACAGAATATCATGACATTATTTTAATAATACGTCATAGGCAATTAAAAGTGCATTTGTGCCTTTTCCGATGTACTCTTGACAGCAGAGTAAATGGTCCACTTCGGAGTTTGATAAATATTTAGCTTTGCTAATTATATTAAGTTCTGTAAATACGTGGCGATGGAAGCTCGCTTAAATACCAATTCAAGTTATCTTCCTATTCGTCTCTCTCTCTCTCTCTCACTCTAGCTGTCGATTTTTTATTTGCTTCTTATGCTTTCAGCATGGGAAAAAGCAAGTAAATAAGGTCGATCGCGGATTACCGCGCGTACGTCGAGCGACGGCGCCGAGCAAACAGTGGGAAAACTTCAGGACCCATTCGTCAGATGTCTTGTCGGACTATATTAACAGATCAATCAGTGTCGCGTATCGCTACCCCGACAATCGAAGCCAAGGCTTGGGATTACTAAGGAACATCTTGGCAATGAACTCGCATGCGAGGCAGGAGCGTTATACCTTCATGAGCGCCCTCCTGTCCTTGTCCAAGTACTCCACCCTCATCGAGGAGATATCGAGACGTGGTCGGGATTCCTGCGGTGCTCGGGCTCCCGAGCTTGACTCCTGCCTTGCTCCCGCGCTCCGAGCCCCGTATACCGTGCGACCGATATACCAAATGGGACTCACGTACTTGGGCCTTTAGGGGGAGAGGCTCCAGCGTCCCCGTATCTCATAATCGCTCGGTACATCCTCTCTTATAATCCAGGATACTTAAGCGCGGCCCTCGCTACCGAACAACTTTCTTTACCCGTATGCGTGCACATCGTGTGTATAACTGTGCACTCGGGCCTCGGACTACAATCTCCGTTCAACTGCGCACGCATTTGTGCGCGTAGGTTCTTCCGTTGACGCCGGCAATGCCAACACACGCTCACTTATCAGGGGGAAATATTGTGCACGCGCTGCGGCAAGGATTATAGACGTAACTAGCGGCATTGCATATTACAAAGGTAAGCGCGTTAGGTGGATATTTAATAAGTTTCCTCTTTCATACATGCTGCTGCTTCCTGAGAACCCGCTGAAAAGTTTGCCTTCATAGGCTAGAGTATAACAGCGTTCGAGCAAATTGAAGCTTCATTGAAGGGCTCAATTAAAATAATTAAAATTGTTGAGTATCTGTTTAATCATCCTTATTTACCTTTAAATGCATCATGAGATTAAGTCATGTTGCGATAGTGATAAGCAATATCTTTTAAAATTCATTATAGCGAACGCATGTGAGCAATCCATTAAAAGAATGATCCATTAAATTTATTGTTACCGTCACTTTTATGTTGGTCTTTGAATCTGAATTCATGTTGTTCATGCTGATGCATAAATTTTGCATTAATTTTGAATTGTATTCAATAATTTTAAACATATTTCGGTGGAGGTTAAATTTCTTATTGCTTAACTTGTAAATATTGATCATCAAACATTGTCAAACAAAGCGATTGCAAGAATGAGATGATAAATGAATATAACGGTACAATTAACAACATTAGATATTATTTTTTTATTAGATATTATTATGATAAACAATTTTCACATTTAATACGTATATACGTTGTAGCAAATTGAAATGAAATGATTATGATGCTATAAATAAATTTTCGGTCGTGTAAATTAAAAACTGTAAAACCATTTAGTCCTAATAACATTATTACGGACATAGTTTTAAATATTATATTTTTAGTCATTAATAATATTAGATGCTTTTAATGTTATTAAAAACATATTTCATAAATTATGATAAGCCTATATAATACAATCATTCAGCCTTAACTTTTTATAGACACTACTTGAATGTTAGTTGCATTTCTTAATATACTAACGTTACTTAATACCGTTTTGATAGCAGCAATTAATTATTTATCCATTTTCGGTTTGTAACATCCAGAGTATTCAATACGACCACATAATAAATCATCTTGCTGATTTAAATTCATCAAAAATGGAGGCCAATTTAATTTTTTTGGATAAACCGAATATTGTTACATTATTAAGTGATTTATTTTATATATAAAAAATATGTATGTATTTCAGGAGAAATACTATTCACGATTTCCCTCTTTTCGGTCTAATGTAAAATAAATTTATTCTTTTAAGCTAAATTTTTTACTATAGAAAACATGTAATCCAATCAATAGTCAATTTCATTCTTCTACGATTGATTATATCAGGACTATGATTTAAAATAGCTGTCTGAATGCATTTATAATTACCTTCGATTCAGACTTTAAATACTTTTGAATTTGACGTAAGTATAAGAGAAATCTGATCTATAATTTTCATAATCATGTATAGAACCATCTCAGAAATAAGTGGATATTTTATAGCAAAAATTAAAGTATTGTAGATCGTAAACCCACTCATTAAGCCAACAATCTTCGGAAATGCGTGTAATACCAAAATATTGATATGAAACAATATATTTTTTTCTTTGTAACTCTTATAACTTTTACTTATGATAAAAAATCCTTTGTTCCACCATGAGCTTACTTCCATTAATAAGTTCAATTGTTCTGATTACTATAGATAATGTTGCAGCATCTGAACAATGTATTTATCTATATAAGGTCTTAGTTAAGTCATGGGTGAAATAAAGGTTTACTTATATAAGGTGATTTGCAATCCGATACCTTGTATTAAAGTGTTTATTGGAAAAAAATGAACAACCTGTGATTATATATGAAATAGTAAGAAATTCTGTTCTTTTCGTATAATTAAATTATCTAGTGATTTCTTTCAATCATCTTTGAAATTACGAGCAAATCACAATTTCTTATTATTTAATAAGTATCTATATGTTTCTTATTCTCCGATCTCTATCCTTACATATCTCATTCTACAATTATGCTTTTTAAAAAATTTTCATATTTCAAATAGCACTATTACATTTACCGGATAAATATTCGCAAAGCATTAATGTTAATTCATAAATGCCGTACAGAGATGCTCACGCTAATATTACTCCAGTCTTAGCGCTGATTATGAAGATTAAGATAAGAATTGAGAAAAATATATCAAAAGTACAAGCAGCAGACGAAACATCATTTTTTCATGCTCTTGCGAATAAACGCGTAGTCGAATTGATGTTTTACGTGAGGATCTACTATACTTATATATATATATCGTAAATTCTTCAAAGCCGTTGTTCAAGAGATTTCTTGTCTGTAGCGCTTTGGTCACTGGATATATCCTATTCAATTAAAATGCTTAAACATTTTCTGCAAGAACAAAACTTAACTGTTTATTCATTCAACATCTCATCGAATGTGCTCGATGCCGTTTCTCTATCATTTTTTCTTCTTGTTCAATCTTCTCCGTCTCTTCTATCGAACAATGTACACATTTGCGATCGAACGCTGGGCATACAAGCAAACGCGGTCAAATTGTATCTCACGCGAACTGTGCACAAAACTGTGGAGACACGTGAGAGCAAGAACGATAGCAAGGTGGCATGACAGTGAGAAAAGGAGGGTGGGAGGAATAGAAGTAGAGGAAATTATGAATAGGAGGGTACGAATCTAAGTACAAGGTAGTTTAGTACATATGGATACACGTATGTACACACTCTTATTTATACTGTGCATTATTGTAAATAGAAAAAGGGAAGGATGGTAAGGATATTACAGACCTTGTAATGTTAGGCATATAATCGCCCGTTACCTTTCATCCTGTTTTCTCGTAAGAAATCACGGCACGCAGCAGTAGAGAAGCAAAAAGAGAAAGGGAAACAGATGTGTGTGTAGAGAGAGAGAGAGAGAGAGAGAGAGTGAGATAAATTCAGATAAATAAAAAAATGGACGGATAGATAGATAACTAGATAAATAGATAAATAGAGAGTAAGGGTGAAGGGGAAGTAGAGTGAGAGAGAGAGAGAGGAAAGGAGAGAAGTGGCATATATTCGTACTTATTATTCATGTGCGCCGCTTTTACCGTTATGACGGTCTCTTGCGAGTACAAGAGTTGCAGAGATTGGATTGCGACGCGGGGGCGAGGGAGGGGAAGAAAAAAAGAGATAAAGAGTGAGAAGAAGTGCAACGGGCGGGAATAGGGAGGAAAAGAAGCTGAGAAAAGGGAGAGAAAAATAGGGAGAAGAGCAGTTACCTGATTTGTCACTATGTAACCGAAGTGCGGAGGCTGCATACTGCACTAATGCACCTGAGGCTACCATCTCGCAATTCGTTGCCACCATTAGTGAGGGCGATTCGTTATCTCGCTGCCAACGGCTGCGGGCAACCACGCGCTTGTATTGTACGTCTCGCGCTTGCTCTCTCTCTCTCTCTCTCTCTCTCTCTTCTTCTCTCCCTCTGCTTTGCTCTCTCTTTCTCTCTTCCGCTCCCTCGTTCTCACTGTTTGGGTCTCGATGTCGAGGATTCTCAAGGAAGGTCGTCCATATTCTTTTCTCTTGTTCATTTTACACGGAGCATTTGGAGGAGTAGTGCGTCACTAAATCTAGTATTTCTGTGCGTGAATCGTCAGAATTATCGAACTGCAACTATATTAGTCCTTGCATTAACAATAAACAGTTTATAAATTTTGTTTTCGGACTATTAATTTATTAGTAATAGCTTGTAGCTGGAGTGTGGTTTAATAAAATATTATTGATTTTGCTGATGGCTTATTTTAAATTCAATATTATTATGAATATTGGAGCTTTTGAGATCCTGATAGCTTTCGCAAGAGTTTAATATCTAAAATCAAATCAACGTTAATTAAAATTATTCATTGTAATTTTCAGACTTTAATTTTAATAATACTTTTTAAAATTATTTATTACCATGTGTAATCATTTTCCTTATGTTTATAATTATTCTTATTATAATCTTATTTTAGGATATAACTATGACTATTCATATTAATCTATTTGTATTTTTTTTAAATTGAAGTGTATCTGAATTTAAATCCTTGACAAGAAAAATTTATTGTTTTAGCATTTATTAATTTTAATCTTGCTTTCAATTGTATATTTAGTATCTTAACAAACTCATTTTCTATTTGTTGATATATTTTTAATATATGTATGTATGTGTACCAAAATAAAATTTTTTAAATATTTTAGAGAATCGTTAAATAAAGTAAATTTCTTTACATAAAATACTTCTCTATTCTGCATATTTGAGATAAGATAATTCAAATATTAGGTGCATATATGAATTCCAGAGACTCTCGATATACTTTGATGCTTTGATGTTAAGATTTTAATAATTTTACTTCACTTTTATAATTTACTAAATCCAATACTAATTTACATTATTAATTTTTCTTTTGAGCAAATATGGTTTTGATCTATAACTAGTAATTTTAATCTAAATGCAATCATAATTATCTAAGGCTATTGAACATCTAAAGGCTTAGTATTTATTAGTTAATTGAGATTTTTGATTTACATATTAACAACTGCTCACTATATTTGAAAGACATACTTACCCTTTGCGACCGGATAACGGGTTGTTCAGCATTAATAAGGGTGTACTCGGCGAATTACTGTTTTTAATACATGCTTAAAAGAGATTAGAGAGAAAGTCAGAAAATCTCATCTTAATATATATTATATTTAATATAAACTTTTAATAAAGGACACAGTCTCATGAATTTTTAGTATTTCAATTACAATTTACATTGACTATGCATTGGGCGTGGTTATAAAAAGATATAACTTTTTACCTGAAGTTTTTGCCTCGTAAATTTTTTAAGTTACTAAATTAAAAAATGTCTATAAATTCTATGTATTTATGTAATTTATAATGTAAACAATATTATAGTGTTAATGTTAAGTAATAATTGTTTTTAGGTTTTAAAATTCGAAACAAGCATACTTTTATTCTTTAAGCGTATCTTGAGCTAATATATATATATATACATTATATATATATATATTATATACATTATATATATAAGTCATACATTCTTTTTAAATAAATATAAATTTTTATCTCATATCATTTTTTACTTTCGTAATGGTATAGTGAAACTGTCTGACATTATTTAATGCCTTACATTTTTGATTTTAAAGAATGTGGAATTTTCAAAAGTCTGTATACGAATCTCCAGAAGTTTTGTGAATATTCATGTTTTTTTTTTAAGATTAAAAAAAATTAATCTCTAATTCTTAAAGTACTAGGAATAAATTAAAAAAAAAAGTTTTATATGACATCTAATGCTGGCAATAAATTTTAATAAAAGATTAGAAAGTTCTGAAATTGAAATTCATATTTATATTAGCTATTGTAAGAAATCGACATTAATTAAATTCCTGTTAAAGCGTAAGATCACTAATGCGATTACACTAGAGGTCATTTTTATTTCTATTCACGAAATTCACATGACGTAATGA
Organism: Kradibia gibbosae; assembly: GCA_018907135.1. NCBI lineage: Eukaryota > Metazoa > Arthropoda > Insecta > Hymenoptera > Agaonidae > Kradibia > Kradibia gibbosae. The sequence continues at coordinate 7,276,337 of JACCHX010000004.1, forward strand.
TTTAGAATACTCTTTATTATTCTAGTCACCCTCATAAACTTTATTATTTTTCGAACTCGCAGCATTCTCAACTTTTGCCAAAATTTGAAGATAAATTTGTATATATTTCTTGGGAGCATGAATAAAAGCAAAGGTCTGTTCTATGCACGAAGCTATGAAAAAAGTTTGAGTAAAGATGAAGCAAAACACTATTTTCCATATGAATTTCGTCATAGTCCTTATTAAACGCATTCGCTAAAACGGCATCGATTAGCCCGAAGGCGCAAGATTTTCGAATCGATCAGGAGTGTAGTTGAAATTAGATTATCTTTTTTCCTGAAGCGGGTAGTATCCCGAAAGTTCATTACTTTTTACTTCGCTTTTAACGCCCTTCTCCAGCTTCTGCTTTCCGAGGCCAGCGAATAGTCGTAACGGGTTCCTCCATTCCAGCAAGCCAGACGATACACAATTTCACGTTATATATAGTCGGCTGGTTGCCCGGGAAATAAGTAACATGATTAATGGACGATAACGCAATTATGCCATGACACGCCTTGCGTGTTGAGAGCGATGCTGCCGCTGCCGCTGCGACACGACGTAGCGAAAGAGAAAGACCCGAGAAACTTCGAGAGCGATATTCGTTCGCGGGTACGGACGTGGTAGCAGCACGACAAGAAGCTGAGAATCCGATCGGATGTCGGGTCTCTCGTTTTCCTCCTCGCCTCGGGTCCTTCGACAGCGCCGGAGCCGCGTTAAATAGAATAGCGCCTCCTTCTAGGCAGTGGCCTCCCGATGACGCGTTAAATATCCCGGCCCTGCGCATCGGATGACCTTGAGCCACAGCTCGAGAGCGAGGTCGAGGATTCCCTGCGATTGCCAAGAGGGGTGAATGGAAAGGGGGCGAAAATGGATTCCTTCCTTGGGGATGTTTGTTGCGCCGTTCGCGGTAACTTTAGACACAGTCGGTATATTGCACGTGCTTAAGCTTCACACGTGTCGCTGTCAGGTACGATGTGGAATTGCGCACATGTGTTTTATTAATTTCATGCCGAACATAAATAATAATACGATTTTTTTTATAAAATCTGAATTTAATGATATTTATGCTCTCCGATCGTAACAAGATACAATTATTGAAAAAAAAACTAATGTCAATATCAAGGATAATATGTTTTTATTTTTAATTATAAAAATGAAAGACGTCTGTATAATTGTAAGCTATTAAGAATTTTAGTACAATTATAAACTCGTAAGAATTTTAATTAAAATATACTACTATTAAACATACATGAATTTTAATATAAGTAATAAACAATTAAAATAAATAATGCAAGACTTGTTTTAACATTGTACAATAAAAGTGTCATTACGTGTGGATACATATATACAATCAAAATTTTATTATCTAAAAAAGAATGAATTATGATTAGAAATTTGTTAACTAATTTAAACTATTGTAAACTAATTTTCATAACAAAACTTTACGTCAATTTTGAAGGATCTTACAAATGCGTATTATCTGTAAACAGCCCCATTTGATATTTCAATGCATAACAGCTTCCTGTAATTTTGGAACAGTTGCGCATTTTATAAATATCTGACGTTCTTAAAATGTACAAAATAGATATAATATCTATTTAACAAAGTCAAAACAAATCATATATACATTTTCTATTCTATACATTTTCATTAAAATTGCATGTCTTATGTGTAATAATTCTCTTACAGATAATTGCTATAGAGCTATACTATCTTATGTATTTGGTAAATTTAAACATAAAATTATTTATTAGTTTTTAGTTTTATAGTTTGATATATATATATATATAAATTCATCCTATAAATTTATGCAATTAAGTTCTTTTTACAGTACGGCATTATCATTATTTTCTTATCAATACTTTTAAACTTCATTTTACTTATTACGAAATCTGCGTTTTTAAAATTATGGTATTGAAAGTTTTGTAAATAATGAATTATTATTATCTTCTATATAATAATATTTTAACGCATTATAACGTTTCAATATAAAACGATCTACGAAATGTTCTTATAACATATATTTGCAAAACTGTAACGATAGAAATAATATATATGATGTACTAACTGAAAATCTTCAAATTTATTTGCAATTTTTTTTCTCTTACCCACAAATCGATATTTTCTTTATATAGCGATTACGTTATCAATTAAAGCTACAGCCTCTTACTAATAGTGAACAAATCTCGGAATTTCTTTATCGTAGAGTCTTTATAAGTGCAACAGATTACAACATTTTTTCAGCACAAGCACGGTAAGAAGTTGAACCGCGTAACATGTGCGACTTAAATTATTTATAAAGATTGCGCCGTTTATTTGTTAGAGATCGCGCCGATTATAATGACTACGTGACAGATGGATAGTGGACGGACGGACGGACGGCATGATGGAGACGATGATTCACGGAAACGTCGCTCAATCGAATCCGGTTATCCCGAGAAAGAAGGAAAGGGAAAAGAAGAGGAAGAGAGAAGGAGTGGTGTCCCTTTCTCGGGTTAGGAGCTGCCGGTGAGATGAATCTTGATTCTACTTTATTGCGCCGACGGCACTGACAAACGCGATGATGAACAATCGGCCTGACACATACACTATAAGATATACGTATTTGCATACACTGCACATAATGCAATACCAGCTTGAGAATCATGTGTTTATAGATGTTTTGTTGAGTGATTATTAATGTACTATGTATTTGTGTCGTGTATCTGACATTGAAGTATAGCTTATTGTAACTCATTATTGAGTTATTTAATTTCAGTCTTGTCAACATGATTTTTCACATCGGTATACAGTAGAATGAACGTTCGCTCAGTTTCATATGAATATTTATAATGAGTCATTATTTTGAAGAAAAATATTTATATTTATATTTTTTCGGATTTTTTTTTTGCAAGGGTAATAAGTAAAATAATGAACTTGAAATATTCACGGTTAATTCAGAATACTTATTTAAAACATTTATTAGATTTCATGCATGTATAATGTTTAAGTTGTTTTTGAATAAATTGTAGATATTCTGTATTTATACAAAAAAAAAAAAAAAAAAAAAAAAAAAAAAAAATCTTGGCAATGCTTAATTTCAATATGATTCGTAATACAAAGCAATCATAATCAGTACAGTTATAACAGACTTCAATGGATTTTATCACTATTAGGGAATAAGAAAGCATCGATTTTCTCATTAATTTATAAGCAAGGTTAAATATCTTCAGCTAAATGAGAATCATATAAAAAGATTTACAAATTAGCATGGATTAATAAAACTTTTCTCAGGCGAATAATTAGATAAAGATAAATGAGATTATTTTAGCTCGACGTTGACTGGGCAAAGAAATGGCAAGTATTTCCGCGTGCGCGAGAAGTGCGGAGGGGAGGAAAAACAACAATAAAATCAATAATCAGATAAGTTTGAGTTGGCTGGTATCGATTGGATCGCTAAGAGCCGGCTGCACTGGGCCCGCACACGTACGCGTGCGATCATAAGCGCTCACGAAGAGGCGCAAGGATGCAAGAGGGATGTGTACGCGCGGTAGCTGGACGCACGCACGTAGAGACAGGGTCGGCAGGGGAGGCGGGCGAGCGAGTGGGTTTTGCACGGCAAGTGAGCCTCTCGCAGTTCAAAAAGGCCGTTCGGCTCGCGAAGAAACGGGAAAGCGCATTCTCGGCTCGACCGGCCTATGCGCGCGCCAACGCACGCGCGCACGCACGCACCCGCGCGCGTACGCAATACGTAGAAGTCCCGGCAACGGAGGACGTCTGATTGAGTTCGAGGAAGAGATATCGAGTCCCGATCGGGCGTAGGCTCGGCGATAACGAAAGGAGAAAATCAGTCATGACCGCTAGGGCGATCGGCCGAGGGAATAAACTCCTCCGCGTCGAGTCCCGGACTCGTTCACCCTCCACTTAACGGGTCCTCGTGCTCGCTCCACGGTGCTGCACGTTTGACAAAGGCTCCGGGGGCCCCTAGACACCGGGATGTCGGTACACAGCTCGGGAATTTCGAAAAAACCTCGCTCCGGCCGCGTGCGGCTCGCGCTCGCCTCCGGCGATGAGCGACGCCGCTCTCCTCGGCGGCCGCTCCGACGCGAGGCCCCACCGAGCCCCTCGCCCTTTAGCCCTGGGATTTACTCGCGTAAGAGGATTTAAATTTAGCCGGCCACTCGAGGCCTTGCCTCGCTTGTTTACCGGCCAACGGCGAGATTAGATACTTCTATTCTCATACTCCCGCCCGCTCGATACGCTCATTCCCATAGCGGTGAGCGCCTCTATCTCTGCTCTTTTTTTTACCTTCTACATTAGAAATTCTTAATACTCGAATTCACAAGAGTGCATGCGATTGTCGAACTAGCGATAAGACGGGCTAAATGTTCAACGCTGACTCCTAACTCACTCCAAACTTTGACAAAAGCATTCAAAAGCTAAATATACACAATGCTATGAATTAAATATATTGATTATGCGCCAATGAATTTATATACGCGCATATTAATATTTACTTTATCGAACCCTTAAGATTATTCTAAACATTTCTAAATCTTCAGATTATTATTCATCCCTGTGTGCAATAGTAGGAACTAACGATTATAGTAATTTATATACACTGAATTATTCTTTCATTGGCTTGCGCTTTACAGCACATGGTAACAATTCTAATCACCAATGCATACTATATTAAATATCTATTAATGAGTACGAGTACTTCCTTTTCCTATAATTAAAGGATAATTGTATGAAGATATAAATTTTTTTTGTAAATTGCATTTTTCTTCGAATGATTACCAACGCTTGCGCTTTAATAACTTAATTTAATCCATTTTTTAAAGGCTTTGTATATTTTTTTACTTTGTTATATTTCATTTTAAGGACAATTAATATTGTTAACGGTAAGTATTTATTTACCCTTAGAATACTTTATCCGACATATTGATGCTTCAAAAAAATTTTTCAATCAAATATTGTACTATGTAAGCGTAGTTTCTATTTGTTTTGCACCGCTACTTATTTGTTTAGTCACACCTTCATTTTAAACGTGAAAATCATACCTTAATTTCAATTTCAGGATATTCTACAAGACTCTACAAACCGTAATCAACAAACAACATTTACTAATAATTGATTTATTTCACATTTTTATAAATTAAAAAACTTATTTATGGCTTATTGATTGTGTTAAAAACAGTGGATAATAATAAATCTGTCTATTATATAATCAGTAACTTCTTTTCCTTAACTTCGTCCTTTTAATTACAAGATAATTCATATCATCACGATTTATTTAATTGGCTCAATAAACGCTACTTAAACAAACAAATAATATTAATAAATTGTTTACGTATTTTTATTTTTTAACCAAAAACATAATTCTATGATTGTTGCGTTACAGGATTTCTTATACCTATAAAAATGTAATTTGAAACTGTGAATTCTACGTTCTAATGTTATAATGCTCTAAATTTGAAATCAATAAGTCGTTTTACATGGAAATGGAAATTTTAATTGGCTCTTGAAAATCTTAAACAGTAAATTTCTGTAATACAAATAATACAAGTAAAGTGGATATAGTATAATACTATACTTGACAAATGAAAAATCCATCCTTACTTACTTTTTGTAATTATATAATAAATTAAACCAAGTTACAAGATAAAAAGGTTTTTTTTAATAGGTAAAATAAACTTGACAATGGTTACGAATGAAAATAAAATATCTTAACTTGTTTGCGTTAATGAAGAACTATAAATCCAACCAGTAAACTCGAAAAACCAACTTGCACAAAGAACTAAGAGTCTAATTATTGGATACTATATATCTGATTCACTTTTTCATCTTTTAAATACAATTTATTTAGCGTATAGTTCAAGAACCAAGGGTTAAATGAAATTCCAGAACGGAAAAAGAATTCTGTGCAGGATAAGAGAAGGCATTGTTTGTCACTTTCGTCTAGGTATTTCTCATGACCTGTGAATTTCTAACCATTAATATGTCGCTTTGGAATTTCCTTTTTCTGATTATTTCATTTCTGACTGCGTTTACTGAGTTGTATGTTTTCTTTTTCATCAAAATGTTTTTCCCTTCGACGCTTATTTTCTATACAGAATCAGGAAGAGAAGAGCGACTGATGTTGTTTACGCGTCAAGAATCTGCAGCTCGTCGGTTTATTTTACGCGGTTGCGATGCTAACGGTATATGTGCTAAGAGACCGAGTTCAAATATCCGCGGAAATCAATAAGGTCTTATTCTGTCTTGATGGCTCGTAGGAGGGAATACAGAAGTCAAGAATCTTGATGCTTTAAACGGTAATGACTAGGTATCGTTAAATACTTCGAATCTTTCATATGAATGCGCACACTCATTATTAGCAATATCGAGTCGAGAACTCATGATGCAACTTTATACAACTCCATTCATATAAATTTTTTTCTACATGGAGTTATTATATTTGTAAATCCACGATTCTTAATTTTTTTTTACTTTTACAATCTGTCAATAACGCACAGATTTAATATAATCGTTAAAATTGTAAAATTTTTAACAATTTTTTTAACATTAAAATACCTAAAATAATTGTGTTTCTAAATTTTTTATGTATATAAATTTTAACCTAAATTTTTAATAATTTAATAAAGAGCTTATATCACTTGAATTTAGATTAAATATGAAAAATCCAGTATTTTAGTTATAATAATAATAATAATACTTGAAAATGATTAATTGATAAAATACCAATGTAGTAAGAAAAATGTTAAAACAGAAAAATTTTAAACCATTCGCAACTGTAAAAATACATTATAAATGAAACTGTATTAATAATGTTCTATTATAATTAAAATAAAATTAAGTTAAATTATAATAAAATAAATTTAACTGTACTGTATTTTTAATAAAGTTGCTTATTTGTATGCTTTTTTTTTGTAGTAAGGTAAAATATTAATTTCATTTTACGATATAGACTCAAATATATAAGTATGTATTTTAATTAGAATAGGCAATAATTCTTCTATTTCTTCTTTGCGTAATGTTTAACAAATAATAATAGTTTCTGAATCATTATATGGTTAATTAAAGATATAGTACTGTTGATACTCATTTACTTCTATATGTCTAGAAAAATAATGTTTTAATAATGTTTTAGTATTTTAAAAATTAATCTACAGAATAACGTGAAAAAGAAGTAATTAATCAATAAGAAAATATGGGTTGCTAATTGAATATTTAATTCAGATGTTTCTTAAATTGCATAAATCTTCCGTAACATTATTTATAGATCAAATGAACTAATTTTTTCGCATCACATAGCGTCAACCTCCTTATAAGCAGAATAAATTACGTACTTACTATCTTCTTTTTTTTGCCATTCCCTAGCATTATACTTCGATTTCAAGTGCATTATATAAAAGTGAACCCGTCTTAGTATCTTGAAGCTTGAGAGTTTATTTACTTCCGTAGGCTCATAAATACGTACTTTACTATTCATAGCGAAAACATCGCAGGACAATTAATCGAGGGTTCGCGCATGTATGAGAACCACAAGCTACCTGAAAACAGTAGGCGCTCTGTTTGATTCCTAACGTTTTTCCACTATGGTTCTTTTCCTATCCATTCTTTGCCCTAGGTTTTTTACTCCGCGAGTGCTTTTTTACTTCCTTCGGATTCGCTTTACTCTGCTCACGCGGCGCCGCAGAGAAAAAATATCTGATTAAGCACTGTGATTGAATTTCTATACGCAGCGCTAAGCTTTAAATTAGATAGGCTTCCCTGTCGACAAGTGCTCTCTCCTCGGGAATAATTCTTCATTGAATGACGGACTCCTGACTGAGGTATTCGCTCGACGATAACAGCATTGGGTGGGATAAAAATAATGCGCGGCAGTCTCCTTAAAGTTGAGAAAAAATCGAAGTGGCGACTTTACCTGTAATTTCGATGAGTACAATGGATGTACTCTTCTTAAGACTCAATGTGGATCGTGTACTCAATAATCTAAGCATAAAAATACTTTTAGTTCTGCACTCGCGCGCACTTCTATATTTATACAATTGCCTTATACATTCTATATAAACATACATATGCATGTACACGCTTGCCTTTCATGTAGTTCTACAAGTATATCCTATGGATATATAAGGGCAGGAAATCTGCGGTTAATAAGTTAACAAACCTCGGTAGTGTTAATACGGTTATTCGGAAGTTTGCGTAATATTGGACCTGTAAATGAAATCCAACGGGATTAGTAAACGTACGTACATTACAAGCGAAAGCTTTAATAATGTTTGAAAATTAAGTTGTCGCGGATAATGAGATTCTTATGATGGAACCACATTTACAGGACATTCGACGACTGAAATACTTATACATATAGACTTTGGTTATTTCACTAATAAATATTTATTAATATGTTAGAGTAGAAAATATTAGAGTTGATATATTAGAAAATATTTGATCAAGGCGAAATTAAGTAGAGTGTGTAGTCGAAATGAGTATCGAATAATTACAATCTTCAATAAAGAGACGATATGAAGAAAAATGCTCGAATTCCTTTGAAATAACTCATCGGTGGTCGTTGGCCGTGTATCGGGAGGTAGAGAGAAAAGGATAAAAGGTTGTATAATTTCCCAAGCGCTCTTAATTTGCCAATGAAACTTTAATTGACCCTTCTTCACGGTCAATATCTTCAATATTTCATCAATTTCATTCACATTTTACGTGGCAGCTGTAATAACAGGCCGTGCACGTGCAAATACCGGGAAAGGGTCCCGTCGAGCTTTTGACATTAACGGTAAATACATTCGCGAAGCGTCTGCGCACGAGAATGAAAAGTAGTAGTCGCGTGCCCGCGCTGTAGTTCCTGAAAAGCGCAGCAACGCCGAGAGAACAAAGGCGCCTCGGCTCGTCTTACCGAAATTCGGAATTTCGAATTCCGCCGGCGGAGTCTCGCGCACGCGATCCCGACCGCCACTCCTGACCCCCCCCCCCCTGCTCGGGGCCCTCATCGGATCGCCATCGGGCCGCGCACACGGAGGCAGTGGCGTAGCGCGCACGGGGGCGCAGATCGCGCCGCGATAACCACGAGGCCCCGTAGGCTCTGGGCCGTGCGCGTATCGATGGCCCTGCGCCCGAAGTCGGGCGCTCGTGCTCGTCTCCCGGGGGGGCAAACGCTTAAAATTCGCTGTACACGCGCGGCCCTCTGGACAAATTAGTCGTCGTCGACGAGGCTCTTAGCGGGCCCGTCGTGGCCGGATTCGTCAATCGACGACCTGACCGGAGATGCGTTCGCGACGAAATTATGCAAATTGCCCGAACGAACGAGTGCAAAGGTGGGGTTATCGCTTATGGCCCTTGCATAATGAAATACCCGGACGCGCGTACGCCGAGGAGCATTTCACTTCATTTTTATGACACTTTTACGTCCGAGATGTACTAGTTTTTTCATCTACTTCAAACAGCGCATGCAGCATTATTTTGATACAAAATTTCGCTTGAGTTGGTTTTTATGGTCACGCGCCACGGCAAAGATTTTCGAATTTCTTAAAAAAAATTGTGACAACCTTCATCAACAACTTTGTACGTCTGTTGTTTTGCAAACAATCTAGCAATTTTCAAGTGTACATATAATTTTAATTTAATTGTCTTCTTTCCTTAAAAAATGACCTACATTCTTCCTCTCTATATCCGTCCAATGATGCTTAGAGACGTTCAACCTATTCGAGGACTTTCATCTCAAATTTATGGAAATATAAAAACACTTTACTCTCAAGACGCATAAAAATTTCAAAGTTTTTAAAAGATAGATAAGTACTCTTCTTTTGAACAAACTTTGAAAACATTGTATTAGTTACATATTATTTTAATAAACCAGTTTCATAAATCTTTATAACAACGTTCAATTGCATCCAGCTCTGCCTAGGTATTTTATTTTCTGTGAGATATATTATGAAAACTCTTTCTACATTTTATTAACTTGTCGTTCTTAATTATTTTAATGCATTTTTATCTGCGTGTAAACTACTTCTTATTATGTATAAATCTAAGTATTGAATTATGTATATAGTAAATATAATCTGCCTATTCTAAGTAATAGTCTATAGCTTAATAATAGGCGTTTGTACATAAATTTATTGAGATAATAATTTCATTGAACCATAAATAAGCTTTCTATACCAGTTTATCCCATTCACCGTATATTCTCAATTTTTAATTATATCTATATATGTATATATAAATAAATAAATAAATATATATATATATATATATATATATATGTATGTATGTATAAATGAGTGTGCGCGAGCGCGTGCGTGCGTTTGTGTGCACGTGTGCATTAATATATTTACACGATTGCACATAATGAAACATAATGAAAAGCTTAAGCTCCGCCTCCAGTCATTATTCGCCACTTTTGCGATCACTATCATTTGACCACGCGTATTTAAGGCAGCGTATATTTGAGCAAAATGTTTTAAAAATGACGGTAAGGAGTCTCTGCGTAAGAACAATGTGTCTGTGGAAAATTATCGTATTTTTTACAGTGAACCTCAAGTTCAAATTACCAGGCGTGACATAAATTCCGAAATATCGTTAGTCTTTGAAAAAGCATTCTTTTAGACGGTAAGATTATTTCTCAACAGCCTCTTAAAGACTTTTTGGAATGCAGCTGGATCCCGTCTGTGAAAGCACCGTTCACATGCGCGCACTTCTAATGCCTACTAAAAGGTCATAAACGTAATACAAAGCAAACCTATTACGCCGAGGCTCGCACAAAGGCATATATTGACAGTTCCCTACGGTCTTGCCGTGTCAGTTTGTTATATATTAGCCAAGGGCAAAGTTTACCTACGAGGTATCGCCCGCGCGGGCTACAAAAAGGTATACGAATTATTATCTTTCGTCGTTGCACTCAAAAAAGTGTCTCTGAAGCTGAGTAGACACACGGACGTTTACATCTTTCGATATTGTAATCGTAGCTCTTTCCGGCTTCTTTACTAATGCAAGAGCATAGATCGGACTAGACCAAGAGTAGATTGACGAGCAGTTGCGCTATTTTCTTTCTTACTTCCATTATCGTGAACTTTTTGATCGATTTTCTACTTTTGTCTCAGCGAAATGACGATACGCGTGTTTTTTGTTTATCTAGAACGTCCAAATCGAACAAGAAACTCACACCAAGTTCTATGACTCCCAAACATGGAGAGAATGCGACTATCGTTCTTTCTTTTACAATTTTCGCCCATCCATTGCAGGTCTCACCACTAGCGGATATTGGGGAAAAGGTTTGCGAGCTTAAGCGTGAAGATTTTTGTGGTTACTTTGCTTTTAATCGTTAGTAATGATTGTCATGTTTCTGCTGCGGATACATTTAAATTCGACTTGCCTGAATGCGTTCACGTAAAACTGCAATGTTAGACATGTACGGTTTATCGTTAAAGTTTGGTAAAAAATTAAAATGAATATACAAACTTAAGTTTCTTATTAACTTTTTTCTAATGATCTTAGGTATCTATTGAAAATGTATCTTGAGTAAATATATATTTCATTAAATTAAAATTTGTTAAATTTTAGGCAGTATTTAAAAAAAAATGAAAATAAGATACTTTATTTAAATTGTTTCATTAGGATTATATATTTATCTATGCTTAAGTATTACGATTCAAATTTTAAAGCTATTAAATTTGACTAACACATATTTAAAATGGATTATTTTAATTTTAAAAAAATATTCAAGAATAAAGAACCATTAAAAAATTTCAAATATAAGTATAATTTGAGATTAAATTAAGAATAAGGTGTATTTTTTAAATTGATGTTTAATTTTATGTTTCTTATGATTTTAAACCAAGATTTTACTTAAATGTTGTGAAACTTAAAGAAGACGTTCCTTATACATTGTATTAAAAAGAATATTCAAATTATTCTCGGCACAATTTTAAAGATAAATATAGTTATTAATTAAAATGCTAATTTATTTTTAAAACCATACCAATTTTAAAAATTATTTTGAAAAATTTTCTTAATGTAGTTTATAAAATAAATGAAGATATATTTTAGTATTATATTAATATAGTATGTTAAATGATTTTAAATAAATTATGATTAATAGTAAAAAATCAATCGAATTATTATTTATAATAATAAAGTTTATTTGGAATAATAATTAAACATGAGATAAAGTTGTTAAAGGCAACTAAGAAACACTTTAAATTTGGGTCAACTCAGTTATACAGTACAGAATGACGTGCGAAAATTCAACTTCGTAGATGCTTCGTTTAACGGTTGTCTTAGCCGAGTGGCCTTCATGTGTATAAAATGAAATGTACAGTAAAACGCTAATTTTTTACTAGTGTTTCAGTCTTAAATCTCTTAAGTACATTATTATTATATCGATAACCCGTACTTGAGTATCGATAATTTCGTGTAAAAATTTCCCGAGATTATTCTTTCAATAAAATGTTCTTTCAATCTCTTCTTAAGATGCTGGTGAATATTTTTCTCTCACGTAGAAACGTAGAAAATCATTGCCTGAATAAATTATAGAATAGGTGTGTTATTTAAGACAGTGGGAGATGAATTTAATAATAGTAACACTAGTACGCAGGAAGATCACGAACGTCGATGACCTGCCTTAGTCATTTCAGACTCTGATTGTTTGAATGGTTGCGTGCTTTTCACGTTATATTCTATACTTCTCTCTCTCTCTCTCTCTCTCTCTCTCTCTCTCTCACTCACTCTCTCTCTCCCTACTGACTGTTTCTTCATTTGCTTCTCTGTTTCATCCTCACTTACTCTTTTCGTACTAATATCGTAAGCACTTTAAACGAGTGCATTAAGTTAATATTTTAGAAAAATTAAACGTTTTGAAAGAGATGGAAAGAGAGAGAGAGAGAGAGAGAGAGAGAGAGAAGGAGGAAGACAGAGTCTGATATTTCTGTTGGTATAAGTATGTACCTGGATAACGTACTTTTAATTTTAATTGGAAAGCATTTATTTTTTAATACAAATTGTGGTTAAGGCTCCGCTAAAAACTCTCTGAATAAATACCACTCAAACTGGATATTCCGATTGTTTTTGAAGGTCTTCTTCTCATTTATAACTTTTTTGATTAAATTGTCAACTACAAAGGATAACTGGATTCATATAATCAGCAACTGAACAGTATTTCGAGCATTCTAGAAAATAATGTGACTGTGTTTTTAATTAGTTGTTAAATATCGAGCGAAGCTCAGATAATGAAACAATTTAGATTTGTGGTTACAGATTTTATTATAATAGTGTACTAATTTTTTTTTATTTCAGAACTTAAATGTTTTATTTTAGAATAACGAATAAAAAACTCATTCATTTAAAATTATTTGAGAAAATTATTTAATTTTGAAAAAGAATATACAATTACGAACTACACTTGTAAAAAACGTTCATATTTTGATGACGTGAGTAGTCCTTACTGGGCACATTTAAATTGTGTATATAAACTAAAAAACAATGATAATATTATTAATATTATTACAATTTAGAAAAAATACTTAGTTATTGTTGAGAATGTATTAAGCAAAAAAGAATCAAATTTTAAAAAGAAAATTAATTACTTTTAGCTCTTTTTGATTAATTCGAATAAATTGAATGTTATATTTTCTTATTAAGTATTTCAATTATCTACAAGAAATATTTTAGTTGAAAATCATGCTCTCCACTTTACTTATTTTGAAATTCATTTTTATTTTTGAATATTATAAATATTATGAAAGAATTTTGATATTAATTATTTTGATATATGAATCCGATGAAACGAAAGTTTGAAAAATTTGTAGTTTAACTACCACCTGAAAAAAGGATAATACTAATATATATCGTTGTACGATATAATAATTAATGAATAAATCGGGAAAAAAATTTTTAATTTAAAAAAATATGTTTATGTCATATTTTTTAGCTAAGGCACTTATTGAAATTTTGATAATTTTGACATGGCAGTGTCTCACATAAGCATAAAACGCGCATATGCTTATACACAGAGGCATATCGTGTACTAATTTAATACATGCCCAATTAGTTTAAATTACTTCCTAATAAATAATTCATTGTATTTATTATATTATTTTTATAATAATATTTTTTACAATATCTACATATTCTTTTTAATTTACAATCATTTAAGGACAGGTAAATAAATAAAAAAACGAATGTAAATTACAGTAGCTATTATAAGGTAATTGAAGGTCGCGCAGAGCTTACATTACTCTTAATAAGAAGTTATCTATTTATGAATATTTCAGAGAACTCGTTCAATAAGTAGACGCACGCAAATAAATCACGGGGCGACGGTAATCTAGGTAAGTACATCGAGCGAATCGAGCACCCGAAGATGGTTCGAAGAAAAAATCTCGCATCTCGCTGGACTCGTGCTCGGCGCCAGAAGACCCTGAGAGCTTAGTTCGATAACGCGCGTGCGAAGTAATGCCAATTGATATGCAGCTGTAGGAGGAAGGGGTGCGCGGCAGGATGGCAGTCGCATAAAACGGGTCTTAGTCATCGGTCGCTGGGTGCCGCCGCGCGTTAGCCGCCAATAAATAAGGACTTTATCTCGAGTGACGCGCGCTCGCGTCCCTCCCCCGCGGAACAGAATGGTCCGCTCGTCCTCCTCTTCGGCGTCGATAATCGCGCGCCGGCTCCCAATCGCGACGCATCGCCGGAACTTACCGGGGCGGCCGAGGCGTCCCGACACACCTGGCTGTGCATTATCGATCGATAAGCTCGACCGCGCACTCGATTCCCGGGGCACCGATGCAGACACCTGATACGGGCACCGACCTCTGCCGACTTAATAGCCCGCCTCGGCATCGCTGCGCGATACTTTTCACCGATGACTCCTGCTCTCTCCCGACGAGGACAGCGAGCTTGATTCTACTGGCCCAAGCTCCTGCAATACGCGTAAGCGCCTATTTTGGCGCGAGGAGCCTTCTGTCATAATAGCTTTAGCTGAGCACTGGGATGAGTTGTCAAGTCTGCTCTTCTGTTAAATCGACTCATGAATGCTTAACTTTCAGGGCTTTGCGTTACATTGGTTGTTGCTAAAAATTGATGCATTGACTCTTCCGTGCTGTTTCCTTCGATATAAACACACACTCACTATTTTACAATAACGATTCGAGCCTGCAATGGAAAATGTGAATTTTGAAAATTTATCGTAATAGTTATTACCATTATTTCTGTATTTATAACTACGATGCTTTTACGAAAAATAATCCCTTTAATGACTGTAAATCAATCACCAAAATGTATGACGGTAATAAAGACGTATTAAAGCCATAAATACGATTGATTATGTTTTTCATACGCTAATAAACACACTTTTCACGTGCATTTCATTTATCAAATCCGTATGGAAAAGAGCATATTAAGTTATTAGCTAAATAAATAGTTGAATAACAACGTTTTTTAATTTATGCTTTCACAGAAAAATTGTTATCAATAGTAATTATATTCCTACTTCAAAAGAAGAGTTGGAAAAGTGAAAAATAATTAACTACATTTAAAGTAATTTTGACATAATAATTAAATTTGAAAAGTTTTAATCTACGGGATCCAGTAGTTTAAAAGTTCATGAGTGACTTTCGTAAGTTCATTAATTGTATTATATAATCCTATAACATTATTTAAAAGCTGAAACATCGATTTCTGTTTTAAGCAGTTGATAATTTCCTTAGACTTTATTTGAAGCGAAAAGATTTTACGTTACGAATTACGTTCGCAACCAACAAGGTCGCGTTATAAATTAAACAAAGTTTAATAAAACAAAGCAAAGAAAAGTAAAGACCTAAGTAAACGTCTGATAGTTTGACATTCCGATGCAAGGTTAAGCAAACTCGTTCGATACAATCGAATGGTCGAGAATACCGAAAAACGGGGAGCTTCGGAAGATGGCAATTAGAATGTCCCATCGTGGTTATCTGGTAATTTCACCCGGTTACACGAGCGCACGCGAACGGCGAGCCCATTTATTCAATCAGGTTCAATGAACCTGCCCAGTCACGATGACGATTCGCGGGTACTTTCGAGAAAGAGCAATTTTTCGGAGTGATCTCAAGCGCGATCTTTTAACGCCGCCGACATCCGGACGCGGGGGCATATTTTCGGGGACGGCCCGTCTTTTTTACGTTAGTCGGTCTCGTTCCCGGGAATATCGTCGCTCCTGACGCTACACCCTTGTCGAATGGCCGCCGGCGCCGACCTTCTTTAGTTAGTGACAAGTCCCATTAGTCGAGGCCGCACCGACATCGAAAAACCCCCGCGAGTCTGCCCAGTGGTAAAAAAAAGACCCGCGCCAACTTGCAATGTTGTCGTCAATCTAATGAAAAAAGCATGTATTGCAGAAGAGATTGCCATTACCATGCACCGAATTGCACTTTATTCTAATGCACAGTCGCATTTTACAACTTATAAGTAAGTGTATGCCTTTACTCTGGAATTACTAATAGAAAATAGAATTAATTAATTACATCTCTTAATACTTGTATTTATAAATTTTCAATACTGAAGCGATTACAAATATTTAATTGCTTTTTTTGAATCTCGATTACATATATAAGCACATTTTGTCAAAAAATAAATAATTCAATTACATAATAATATTTTCAAAGCATTAAAATTTACATGAAGATTTAATAATTATCGAGAAATCATTTTAAAACAATAAAACATATTTGCAAATTTTCATATAACTCGAACATTTATTTTGAAAATCTTAGCTAAATAAATTAAGTAACAACAACAATGACAATAATAGTAACGATAAAACGATAAATTAATAATATCAACAATAAAAATAATAATAACAATATCAATAATGTATTATATTCAGTAGTAATGTATAGTCAAACATACGACAATTAGGGATTAGAATGGAGCAACATTTAAAAACAGAGTACGAATAAAATGTTTAACAATCATGACCCTTTACTATTAAGATTAAGTACATTAAGTTAAGTACATTAAGATTAAGTATTATTAGGATTAAGTAACTTCAACAAGGTATTTTTAAAAGAATATAAAAATGGATAAAAAAACCCCTTCCTAGTAAATGAAAATAAAAAAGTTTCTTGAACTTTTATCTAAAAAATTAAAAACGATGCCATTAAAGTTCTTCAAAGTAACAGCTATTTAACAACGTATATGGATTGTGAGATTCCTCGATATTTTTGTAAGTGCTTTAAAGTTATCGAGAAAATGGCTACATAATCTTTTTTACTTGATACCACGTCAGACGCAATTGAGGATTCCCATTATGTTTTATTGATTTTTCCCTTTAATATTCACTTGCTCTTTCCGTACATTGTTTACAAAGGAACGAAACTGAAATAGAAATTGCGAGGCTTTGCAGCTAATTTTCCGAATTGGGCTTTTTGAGGACTATTCTTTAACTTAAAAACATATCATTTCTTATTCCTCATTGTACGAAGTACTTGTGATCGGTCATTGAAAGATGCGAGTCGTTTCTAAAGATCTCGAGCAGCTATACCACCTACGATACCCACGATTGGCCAGATTCTCGAAGATGCGAAAGCAAAAATAATCAATCTAAAAGGCAAAATAATCCTAGCGATGACCTTTTTAGCCAGCCGATCGATCAGATTAACGGGCGCGGGACAAGCCTTTGGAGAAAAGACATTGTTCGAAGCCACAATTATGAAAGTGAGAAGGCATCGGTCAAACCCTGATCGGGAGAGGCGAGCATTGAGTAAATTTCTGGCTGTAGCCGAGGCCGCGTCACGCAAGCTCGGGTCACGATAACAGCTCGCCAAGAGTTAACCGGAGATGGTCCACCGCAAAGATTTTTCGCTCGACGCGACTCCGGTTGTCCTCATCGCCGGCCAGTACGAGCGACGTGACGCTATTAATCGCCGGAACAACGGCTATACCGGTTCCTCGCTCCCACGGACGGTCGAGAGCTTCCTCGGGGACTCGGCGCGCACTTTGCCAGTCGAGCAAGAGTCAGACGTCCTTGCCGAGGGCGACGCGCCGTATCCTCCCGTGCAATTATATTCATCGTGGATTATAGCTCTGGGGCTCGTGAATAGGGGAGCGATTGCGCACGATCCGCGACTCGATACCGAGAGCATCGTTCGCTCCAGGACTCTGGAGATCCAAGGATTACTGCCCGGCTGACGTACTTGTCGTTCGGCTTCGACGCTCAGTCGAATTGCGCCAGGGGACCTTGATCGAATTGTGCATTCACATTGAAATTAGTAATTTCGTTGCCAGATATCGTGCAATACGCGGAGTCCCTCCTATGTATCCCTTTTTTATTATTTCAAAGGGACCATCCGCCTTTTTTACAGCGATTTCTCATACCGATATCGGTACCTCTTCCGAAATACTATTATTACCTTCATTTTAGTTTAGAATTTCCGGAGCTACGAAGTATTGAAGTTACATGCATTTATAAAGGAAATCCGATCGAACAATATTACGGCGATATGGAGGTCCACTAATGGCTATCAAAGAAACGTCGATAACTTACAACTCCGGGAATTCTAAACGAAAAGGAGCATAACTAGAGGGCTGTGAAAGGACCTGGATATTTTAACGGATTCAAATGTAATCATTTGACATAATGACTCTCTGTAAACTCGTTTTCTTTAAATCTGCTTTCCCGTACTGCTGCCAGAGCTCAGTTCCCACACCATTTGTATCACTTGTAACTACATACGAGAATATATGTGTGATTACACTTTACTGCGCTTCTGTCCAGCAAATTTACGTACTGTCGATGCCATACAACTAAATTTGTACTACTTGTATCACTTTATACTTTATTTGCTCTTTTATATTTAAATCAGTAATACGGTAAGAATTTTAACGAATTTAGTAAATTGTATCTGCAAAATACTCGAACGACCAAAATAATTGTAGTTCGTTTATTTTAATTGTCATAGAATATTTTTATAGATACCCAAGTTAAAAATCCAAACTGTATGTATTACACTGCAAATTTAAATGAATATTGCTATCATCGCCCTGGGCATTTTTTGCCGGGGTTTGTTATTATCCTGCTCATTCGATTGCATTAATATGAAATTACCAGTGATGAAAAGGAGTCGTTCGTTACGATTACCACACGAATTCATTGCGTTCCTTCGTTTCTTTATCTCAGTTTCTCGAGTCCATCGTCAATCGCGGGAACAAAAATCGCACGACAGGGACGCATCGGCGGCAATTGGCCTGTTCTTCGTAATTATAGTAAGACAGAGTGGCCAATTTAAGGTTTCAATTGTTGGAATTTCAAGAATGATGCCTTTTCTTATTTCTACTTTTTTCATATACTTGAATAACCGTATCTCAGGCTCACTTAAAAATAATGTTACTCGGATTTGAAATTCAAGAGCTCGAAAAAGTAAGTGAAAGGCTCGTGATATCGAATCCAGCCTAGATAACTTCGTTCCTTATTATCACTTCGTTCCTTTTTACACAAGAGCATCGATTAACAGTAAAATAAAATTGAGCAAAGCGAATAACCAAACCTTTGTTTCCATCCTCCTAAAATTTAAATTCATCGAAAAGCCTCGCAAGCTGCTCATCGTTCGCCGGTGCATTTTCCCTTTCCATGCCAATTCACTCCCTTCCAATCCGATATAATTACTCGACGAAGCCAACAGGTCGCGCCAACGAAGACTGCGTGCTCCCGATCACCCCGACCAACCTGCAGCACGAAACCCGACCGCGGCTGATAAATACCTATGGTGACGTCACGCGTCAGCGGGGAGGCACATTCCAGCAGGATCTACGAAGCGGTGCGTGCGAGTCCGAGGCGTGCAAGACCCCGGGGAGAAAAGAATCGCCTCGGATGCCGGACGCCTAGTAGTGCGCATCTCGACGAGGTTACCTCGCTTTGTTGGCGGCGCCTTGAATTTTTATACGTCCGTAGTCTAGACGCGCGGGTGCGCGCTCGACTAATTACCATCGCGCTTGCCGCCCGGATGCCATTGTTCCAGATGCAGTTGCCCATCGTCGCTCTAGATTTCCCGTGATCTCGAATGCTAGGCTCGCGCGCTTGATCACGCCTCGCTCATCCCCGCCAGCCCCACTAACGAACCTCTCTTACCATCGATAGAGCATCTCAGTGGATAGAGCTATTGCCGCATCACACTATAATTACCTAGTCTATAAAAAGTGGAACGAGTACTTACCGATATTCCATTCCCGGTGTAATGGCTTTTAAACAATTTAATACATCGAGAGCGAAATTTCGCTTTAAATTTTAAGTACATCTAGGCATTAATAACCTCCTCTTGATTTTTGTAGCGACGAGTCATTTTTTGCGATCAAATATTTTCTAAATGTTGTTTTTTCAGTATGCACTATCGGTATTTTTATATTAATAGACTCTGCGTGTAATTTTGCTGTACCTGCTATTTTATAACCTAATTTCCCATAACAGTAGTTTTACAGATTAATTGTTTTTCTTTATTCAAATTTTTCTTTGTAAGCGCATATATATATATATATATATATGTAAATATATAAGCGCTCACAATAATGGAGTTATAAATTACAAATGTAAGAACCTATCAAAACTGTATAGAATGTACGGATAATTTACCAATACAATTATTGATTTTTAAGACAGTGAAAATTCATATACATACGACGAAATCCTCTTTCGATTATTTTTTTAAAGAATATGTACTAGTCTTCTGATCTTATAATGTACCATCATAAAAAGCTGCTTACTCTAATTTAACGTTTTTCTTGTTTAACATTTAACTTCAATATTAGTACCAAGCGTAATGTTTTATTTATAACGCTATTAATTTTATTGCATCATTTATTATATATTATACAATAAATAATAAATAATAATTTGTCATTCTCTACGCTATTTTAAATACACTTAAACCTACTTAAAGTAATAGCGTATGCAAAATACGGTTTTTGAAAAATAACGGAGAGGAGAGGAGGAGTCTTAAACTATGACCAATAATATAAAATTGAAAGGCTTGTCTGTATGTTTCAAAGTACTAATAACATATTGTCTAATTGCATAAAGTAAAATATTACTATTAATTATATTGCAATTCATTAAATAATGTCGGGTCATAATCTAGAAAACCGTTGGTCGGGCGAAATGTACAGGCATGCCCCTTTCTCCATAAACGAAGAATTTGCAACTACAGAAGACAAAAAGAAATAACGGAAAAGAATTTTCCTAACACTGATAAGGCTACTCCTACGTGCACAACCTGAGGTACATTAATTTTCTTCGCACTGCGAATGTGGTACCTTAAATGCAATTACGCATTCTACAAAACAATATTTTTCTTTTTTACGGCGTAGTGCCGTATTTATCTACCTGCGCATATTTAATGCACATATTTTGCAGATAATACCAAACAATATTTTAATCAAATTTTTAATTTTATAAAATAAATGCTTTAATACTAAAATCTACAATTTTATTTTATCACTTTAAATTTATCATTGATAATTGATCGATCAGCACATAATATCATATGTTTAAAATAAATCTACAGTTGAATTTTATACTTGAATATGTATTTAACTTGAAAAGATAATCATGCAATAATTTCATGTAAAGTTACGTATCTGTGTTTGAAACATAATTCAATCTAATTGAGCTACATTTTACAAGTATTATTAAATACGCAGAGAAGACTGAAAGTCTTACTTTCTTACTAATAGAATGTAACTGAGAATTTTTCGATCAATATAGTCAGTAATAATATACCCCGATTAATAAAAAGCAATAAAATCCTTATATATAAAATTTGACTCTTCTTGCTTGATTGTAAAATGATGACACCTATTTTTTCTGTTTATTATTTCTGCCTTATAAACGAGGACCAAGTATATATTATCCACTAGTATATATGAGTATACATATATATACATATATATATATATATATATATATATATATATATATGTATGTATAAATAAATACATAGTCTTCGTAGACAAGAGTTTCCTGGGATGAGAAAAAGTTGGAACCTCGTCGCTATTGGAAATGTTAAACCTGTATGGAAGCTCCTGATCTCAAAACCGGCCTCAGACACGCGAGACGCGCACTCCAAAGCTACTGTTGCTGTTTCTGTTCTGCAAATGATTTGTCGAGTGCATTGAGGACACCGTTAGAGACCTGGACAAGAGTGAGAGAAACTAAGGGAAGGCGAGTATTTGCTAGTATCGCGATGTACCGGTAGTCGATGTGGTTCTCTAATCGAGCCGCTTTACAAGTGACCTCGGTTACGTGCTACCAGAGAGTGACACCCCTGCCAACCCTTTCATAGGAAAGGATTTAATTTTGCATGCTAAAAATCATATAGGATATCTTGACTCAATAGTAGCGTCCGCGAATCCTTCCTACTATTGTATAACAATATCACCCCTCGCGACATCGAAGATCAAGCACCAGCAGATATCGGAGTTCTAATTGTATCTGGTTTCGATTTACTGCGTAGCTTCAGTATCTTGTTAGGCGAGGGTATACAGTAGATTACCAGCATATAACATGATCCTATGGTGAAGTCTCGAATCGATGCATTCATTGTCTGGGGAGTCGAATTGCTAGAGCTTTTTCGACTGAAGCCAATTGCCATTACGTGCATCAGTGGTCAGATCGGTAAATAAAACGAGACGCTCGGCCGAAATTTATTGCAAGTAGGAATGCGGATTGTGTTAGTCAATATTCCGAGGTCAGGTGATTTGTATTAAGTAGTGCATGTGTACAATCGAGGTTACGAACGTAAGCACTACGTACTATGCGTCTGTAATTCGCATAGTAAGCCGCTTTACTGTCGTACATTCAAAAGGCGAGTTGGTAAAAATTTTTTCGTGCATCAGTGTACCTATTCTCCTGACTCTATCCTTTAAATAAAAATTGTGGTAAAAAGAAACAGAGTTCATTTGCAAATTTATGATATAATTTTTCGGTTAATTACACTATACGTATTACGTATTTTTTGCCCAATGAAATTAGTTTTTAAGAACAAAATGTTGTAGATAATTAAATAATATTCAAGAATAAACGTTAAAATTATAAATCTTGTACAATTGTTTAAAGGCGTTTAAATTTAATGCAAGAATGCAATACAGTTTTAAATGATCTCATTAAACTGTCTCTCTGATCTGAGAAATATGAATTAATTATCAAATTCTACCTATATTATATCTAGCTTTTACTCGTTTGTCTAGCGTTTACTTGTTTTTAATACTTTAACATTGTATTCGGCAATATTATTAAAAAAAATGAAAATACCAATGAAATTTGTAATTTTTTTAACTTTAAAAAATATCTTTTTTCTTCGATAGTAGAAATATAAAATATTATACTTTATGAACATAACGATTATTTCCATGTTCATTAATAATAATGAATTTATGAACAGTTTATATGTTTGTATGAATATTAATAATATGGAAATATAATATCATTAAATTGACTTACACATGATTAAACAGTTCTTTTAATGCATAGAGGTATATTCTGATTAATTCGGCGTGTTAGAACTTATTGATTTATAGCATTAAACAGAAAAAAAATAATATAAATCATAATCTGATATAATAAATAATATAATCATAAAATATTAAAAAGATTAATAATTTGTATTTTTAGAAATATTAATTAATTGACATATTTTTAAGTATTAGCTTTATTATTATTGATACATACTACTAACTTTCAGGCTCATGTGAATCTTATAAAAACTTATGAACATGTTTACAAGATAACTTCCTCGTCACATTACATAATTTATTACTATTTAAATTAGTAAAACTTCACATTATACTGAAATTAATTAAAACGGTATTTGAAAATTATATATCCGATGAAACTGTTCTCTTATGTTTTATATTTATTGCGTCAATTATTATATCAAATATTTATTATAAAAATTACAATGAGTTCAAATCTTTGTTTGAACATAGTATAAAATTTAAATGGTCAAAGAATTTAAAAATTTTTTACTAGACTTATATTGAAATAATACATTGGCTTATATTCATTCTTACTTATACTTGAAACATGAATTAACTTATTTACATACGCACTCGATGTAATTGAATAAAATCAGGCAATCAATTCCTTAGCATTCAACATTCAGTCACTTACATATACTACGGAGTCAGATCCTGTCCTGTAAATGAAATTCACTTTATAGTGTACTCTACATCGCATGTCGTGCCTGTCGTGATAAAATCTAGTCATATCCTAGCTGTCAGTTTCTCGAGTGCGCCGATTTCTTCTTTCAGCTTTCTTAAATTTAACTGAGATTTTAACTACGTCACTCGATTATAGTTGGAATACTATTATTTAAAGCAAAGCATAAATTTTGCTTCGCTACTTGCTGATGATAGTTTGATATATGCATAAATCGATGTTCGTGTATAGGTGACAAATGTAATACTTTGAAATGCAAGATAGTTTTTTCTTAATGAAGAGAAAAGAAAAAAATTATAAAATAGCATTTTCTTAATTACTAGGCAATAAAAACCAGATTAAATTTTGATTAATCGCATTGAAACATGAAATCGATAAGGACTGAATTTAAAACATTTACAAATTTGTTAATGATATACTTTTTCCAAAATGCTAATAGTTTTACATATGTTTTATATTCAAATTTCAGTTTTTGAGTGATTTCGTAAGTTATTTTTAAGTGATAAAAATATAAAATCTTTACATTTTTATCTTATAATTACCTTTTTTATGTTTATCTATATAAATAATATGTAGTTATTAACATATTTCAATTACTAGTATTCAATTAGTTGTTTAAGTAGTATTTTTATATTATAATAAAATAAAAAATAACTTTTAGATTATTATATATAATTATTGCAGTTAAAATAATAAATTTTTCTTATTATGTAAGGTTTTTATTTTGTATTAAATTTAGTCGATACACATAATATAAGTGAAAAATGTCTCTGTATGAAAACAGAATAAAATTAATATTTTTAAAAAAATTATTTATTTTCAAAATATGTGTCAAATATCAATAGAGGTAATAATAGAAGTATAAATTATAAGATAACATTTTTAAATAAGACATCATTATGGATTATTAAAAATGAAATGATTAATATTGTTCTTATATTAACCTGAATTTATAAATTATAATCCAGTTCATTAATATATAAGCCATTTTTCCAGAATAAGTACAAAAAATTTATAAATAACTGTAATATTTATATAAATATATTTTAAAAATCCTCCTCTCTCATAAATGAATGAAAATTAATTACAAAGCATTTTACGTATGATAAAAGAAATATTGAAAATTGCAATATTCAATTGGTATTTATATATTTATAAACAACACTTAATAATTTTACTTTTAAAGTATCAAACTATATTTAGTATCACTTCGCAATTATAGAAATATTCTTTTAATTACCCATTTCTGTATTGAAATCGTTATCTTCGATTTGAGTTAAACATTAAAGAAGATCCATCGGCTACCATGTAGAAAATCGACTCTTATGTAGTAGTGTTAAGCAGAAAGCAGATTTTGTATATTTAAAAACTATGCATACCTAAGAAAATTATAAAATAAAACTACTTAATTGAAAAATCAACTTTTACACAAGAATTAAACTCATACTAATAATTTTAACTATAATAACTTTCCTAAAGTTAACTCAAGTATATTATGAATGTTATAGGTAAAGAATAATTGGAATAAGGATCTCAAGTATAGCCACTAGACCTCGCTTAGTGACTCGCCAGGAAGATTATTATAGACCGATTTTATATTACAGTATACTCGACAACTACCATTTTTTATCCATTTGGAGGGGATTTATATAATCTAACTAGTAGTCGTTCTTTGCTACTATCTTCCCTTTACTATCTTGCTTATTATATACATAAAATGTGTCATTTATCAAATTATTATAAGCGTAAACTTATAATGATTGACATATAGTACAAGTGTATAAAATTTTTCGAAACTGTAAACAAAAGTACTTAGCACAATTATGACTCAGAGATTTTAATTTACCAATCGGCAGTGAAAAAATTAAGAAATCATCAAAAATGTAAATACCCTGAAAACAAAAGTATCGGTTAGCTTATGAAAGTACCATGTAACGTCAGTAACCGGTCGACTCTGATAAAATAATCCCGACACGTCATCGATCATAAATATTAACTGAAATTCAGTCAACGAATACATGCACACGATTGAATGGCGAATCGTGGATATGTACATTTTTTATATTTTTAGTTATTTTTGTATTTTTTGAAATTTCAAACACGCGTCATTGGAAATAAAATACGCTATTTATCTACGATTAAATGCAATCCCATCATTTTGTAAGCAAATAATCAGTTTGCCATTCAGTTTTTTGAAGGCATTAATAAATTACCAATCTACCTACTATCCACTTACACTACTGACAATTAAAGTTGGAATATTAACGAATGAATATTTTTACTTTAATATTTTCATTAAAATTCGAAAAATCATTAAATTTAGATATGCTTATGTAATAAGGAACATAACGTTAAATTACAGAAAAAAATATCTACTATATAACTAAATAAAATAAATTGTCTAATTAGAATATTCATGGAACTAAATTTCTTCAGAAATATTAAAAAATGTATTTTCGATTGCAAAAAGTGTATGACTCATTCTACCTATTTGAAAAAAATGTATTTTTATTCCAATTACATTTCCAGCAGTGTTTTTTTAATAGCTTATAAACAATATAATATAGGCGTAGATATATTTAAAAACAAAAATACATCATTACAGCAAAAAAGATATATCAGCACTTTTATATATAAATATTGAAAGTGTATTTGCATAATTAAGAATGATTTTATAATCGAATTATTGTTGGATTCGATGAAGATTATATATTTGACATTTAAAAGAACGATAATAATGAGATATGCACGAAAAAAGTCGCTACTACCAATTTTCGCGTAATGTAAATTAAGCATCTTAACGATGAATTGTATGAGCGATCAGCTTTAAATTGCCAAGCTTAACATATTAATTGTCAAGGCATTTAAAAACAAACAAACGGCACTGAGGAATTCAAATAAAGGTGAAAAAAGCAGCCAGAGTACAAATAATAGGCATGCAAGGCGTATCGCATCGTGACCACGTTTATCACGGCGTCAATCCATTACGCAATTCTGAAGCATACGATCTTAAGCGGTCGCAATTCAAATGCTCGCCTGCCCTTCCACAGCCCCGCACAACCCCATGATCCACGGCTATTCCTCAATGATTGCACCTTGCGAGCCGCTCGAATAACAAGTCGGAGGCGGTCGTCGCCGCAAATAATTGTAACGCGCGCGACGAGAGCCGCTTCCCGTTCCCGGTTTTCATGTGCCACGGAAGTCGCGCTAAGGCCCCAAGGTCTCGCCCACAAACGCCTTGTAATTATCCGGCTGTTAACATAACTCGTTCTGGGCATATTATGGTTATCGTGCGGCTGCGGGCGGACGTCCGCGGGGAGGGTGAATCTTCCCCGCACCCTAGAAACGAGAGAGGCAGTGAATCGTAATGTCCCGATGTTTCAAAGGGTACAATGTCGTCGCGCTATCCGATTTTTAAGGACGCTCGCAACCAGCGAAGGAGAAGAGGCAAAAATCGGTGGGACCCTTGAGCGGCCGCTTGAGGGGTCGGCGTTCGGCGAACGATGGGCCCCGCTGGGAATCACTTGTCCATGGATGTTTACGCCCGTCTGTTGTCGGCACTTCTTTATTTTCCTGGTTTTAATGACCCACCGGAGGCCGATGCGGG
Organism: Kradibia gibbosae; assembly: GCA_018907135.1. Lineage (NCBI taxonomy): Eukaryota > Metazoa > Arthropoda > Insecta > Hymenoptera > Agaonidae > Kradibia > Kradibia gibbosae. The sequence goes on from JACCHX010000004.1 coordinate 7,304,128, forward strand.
TACATCGTCTACGTGAATTTTCTCACCTCTAACGCGTTATCGATGCAGATTCAATTCGTCGCCTCCCCATTATTTATTATAATTCTTTGCCACGCATAATGAAATTATGAATACTCTATATTTCAGATTATGAGAGTTCTCCGGCGCGTATTTTTTTAGATGATACCTATTAAAACGAGTTTGTACTTTATTCGGTTTAAGATCGTCTTTGTTTTTTAAAGTATTTCGAATAATACCTAAGTAATATTTTCGCTTGAAATGCCGTTTAATACTACATTATTACATTGCCGATGGCTATTAAATTCGGATTCAGACAACATAAATTCAGACCTTTTTTCATCGAAGCCATTTACTTGTGTACTCTCGATACGAGAGTTCATGCGGCGATGAAATTTAACTGCTGTTATAATAAAAATGTGTGTCGCTTAACTAAAATTAATTCTTTCTTTTTCTCTATTTATTTTTAATAAATTCCATAATTACTAAGTCATAATATTATAAATTTCAATGTTTTCAAATCAATGTGTCAAATAAAAATAGTAAACTGAATAAAAATAGTAAAATGAATTTTGTTTATTGAGAAAGGCCTACATATTTGTTATTTTTTTTATTTATCAAAGGAATTTTCTGAATGAACCTGGTCCTGTTTTCAATTCTACCATAGGTATAGTAAAATACCATAAAAAAAACTTTAAAATTGCTCAGGTGCTTTCCTAATATTTTAGCCTGATATTTATAATCAACATATAATATATATAAAAGCTATTAAAATGATTATAATGTTTTTTTCAAATTTCATTTCAAAACTTGTAGAATTATTATAACGTTGTAGAATATCTTACTTTCAGATGCTGTAATAAATATGACAAATTTCGATAATTATTAGTTTGATCCTTTTTTACATTTATGAACTCATTTCCAATTGAAAGCGCTGCTAAAGGATAACATTTTTTTACTATAAGATTATCTTACATGAAAAAATACGTATTATCAATAAAAAGTGAACAGCAAATTAATAGAGCCATTTGTTGTGTCTGGAATCACGAATCAACATGCAACATGGGTAGCATCCTTTTCAGTTTCTTTTTCCCTTTATTCTCGGTCTTCTCTTATTATTTTTCTTTTTCATCTTCTTTTAGCGCTCGGTTCAACGAAATGAAAATGGCTCTATTAGACAAGTTTGCCTTTAGAAGTGCAAACTCCCGAGCTCGCCATAACTCAAGTTTTTCTTAGCAAGATCATTGTGTAAGATTGGTCGGCTTGTAACGACTTTTCTACCATTCTTCTCACTTAGAATCCAAGAAAAATTAAAGGTTTACCTTCAGTGTGATTTTAAATTTGCCAATATATGAGTGTAAAAATAAAAATTAATTGAAAAAAATATTCATCTGAACATTAAGGCATTTATTGCCGCATTTCTTAGAATTCTTCTTTAAACTCCTTTTCGAAAAGATTATACTATTTCTTTCAATAACCAGGAGAATATGTTTTAAGGTATTACTGACAGTAGCTTTTACTTTCTTATGTATTATCTTCTTCTTACTTTCCCATTTGACCTTCTTTCATACTTTTTCTCTCTCACTTTCACTATTTCTCTTATCTCATTTCTTTTTATACATCATTTACAAGATTTAATGTTTTCGCTTCTATTTTTACATTTACGCATAGTACATAAATAGCAGATTTTTATATAAATTTTACAAAAAAAATTTTTTTTTTTCTTCAAAATTTTAATTCTTGGATTATAATTTAGCAAATTCTATTAATATAAAAATATATATTTATATTATTTCAAAAAAATAAAACGATTCAAATGTCAAATTCTTTCGATTTCAATATTTAATTATTTGTTAATTATTGTTATTTTTTTTATTATCCCAAATTCAATAGGAATCTTTTTTATTAGATAGTAAATTTGTAACACACGCAGTACTAATTTTAAAAATCCTTAAGCTTTTTTTCCATTATAATGAGGAATATATTATTATTAATTTGTATTATATTCTTCAAGCGGTTAGTATTTGATAAAGAAATTACTAAAAATTCAGTTTAAAAATGGCAGTTTTTTAAGAATTATAAATTACTGTAATTAATTCAAATAACGTTGAATGATATAGTTTAGTGTTTCAAACAAAGATAATTTTTTATAATTATACGTCGGTTTAAATCTTTTAATTCATTGATTTTTATATTTCATTGAAATTTATATTTCGTTAGCCATATATTTATATGAGAATATAAAAATAACACATAGAAGAGTGGTTTTGTAGGAATTGGCTTACATAAATATATGTAGGATGTTTCAGGTATATAATTTTAAAATACTAGTTTCAGCTATCGCTGAAAGTCAAAATTAATAAACGAAAATTTATTATTAACACAAAATATTAAAACTATTGGTGATCATTCCATTGTAATATTCCATTGAAAGAAAATATATTATTATATGGAATAAAAGAAGAAATGAATTTATAATAATAATTCATAATATAATTATTTTAAATTTAATTTATTAACGAAAAATTAGTTTCTCGTTTTGTGTAGCTTTTTTAATGTCACAAACGAAGTACCAAATTGAGAAGACTTATTTTCAACCAATATATCCAGTAAATTAAAGATGAAAACAAAAGCAGGAAAAAGGTAAGCATAAAAATAGCATTCAATATAGAATTAGCTGCCCTTACGCTTGAGTGGGCATATATTAGTCCATATACACTTGTCTATACATATGGACAATAGCTATGTTTATATTGTTGGCCATCGGTGTCGTTGGTTCCTCTATCTTCCTTTCTTCTTCTCTATGATTTTTACCCGCCGCTTTATATCTTGATGTTCGTGCTGCTTTTCTACCCTTTGAATATTGATGAGGTGTCTCAGCTATGAGGCAGAAAGCTACACGCGAAAAAGCGAAGTAGATGTAAAATGCCCTCGAACGGCAGACGCTATAAAAACGCAATAAAGCCTTGAACGCGTCGCATATTTTCGGTTCGCCATTATTTGACTCGACGAATATTTGGTCGTATAAGCCGTGTATCGTCTTTTAGGAACCGGAGAAGCCGCGCGAGTTATATAGCTAGGACCACCTGCGTTATACGTCGTTTTTGACGCTGATTTATTTGGCTTACGTGCGAGACCGATGCATTAATGATGCGCTGCTGTAGATACTTAGGTAATAAAGTGTAGAAGACTTTTCTCAAAATTAATACTTTTTCAATATTATATACCATTATTGCACTGCTATTTAAAAATATACGGACGATCACGCGTTATTCAATTATTTTACTCGGTCAATTGCTTTTATTCTATCCTAAGATAGCCATTTACTTTTATTAATATTTTATATATAAGTAATAGATAACTTCTAACTATTTTACTACTTATAATCACTTTGTATAATCTATGGAAAATGCCTAATTCCTTGAATTCGGGATATATTGAAGCTTGTCAATTATTAATTTTATCACTGTAAGCTATACAAATACATAATACCAATTATTTACTTTTTTTTAATCTCTTTTAAGTTTAATAATAATATATCTGAATTTTCATTATATAATTTATTAAATTTTAATATAATATTATTCGTATTTAATATCTAATTATTCAGGATATTATACAAAAATATTATTTATTATTACAGAAATATAATATTATATATGTAAAAACATATATTTCTAAAACTAAATTTCAAATATAATATTATTTTTTATCTTATATAGTATATTATGAGGTAACAAATTTTTTATTCTATGCGATAGACACTTCCAGTATTTTTCAAATAACCTATATGATCACAAAGTTTTTTAATTAAATTAAAATTTGTGAGCGTATCTTGCGAATCCATATATTCAAACAAAATTAATTCCATTTTTCCTAACTGATTCAATATGCTGGGTTATAGTATTTTTAGTTTTAGCAGCTTTGAAATAAAATTAACCTTTCGGGATAAACATTTTTTGTAACGTAAAAAATTTAATTCAATTTTTTGAATTTTATCACCAACATAATAATTTTTTTCGGATTATTATTTCATAAAATTGCAAAAAAAAGATCTACATATTGCTATTTTTTAAATAAAAAATATTTTGATCATTTTTTTATAATTATTTTTATTATATTTATGAAAATATGTATTTCTATCAATTATTTATTTATTTTTTAATTATTACAAAAACATATGAAAAAATTTACACCTGGATATAAATTAAAATCATTTTTAGTACTTCGAAAATAAAAAAATAGATTCATTCAACGGTTGAAAAAGTTTGTACGGTATTTTGTGAGAAAAATTCGGTCGGTATTATGTGGAATATGTTATTTTACTTTTGTACATCAATTATCAGTTAATCTACGACGATATGCTTAATTGACAGTTCTATACGAGACATTTTAATACAATTATCCTGCTAAAAATACAATTTTTAAAACGATTTTTATTAAACAATTGTCGAGCCAATATGGATGCCCGTAAATTTTGATTAGCTTTTTCCGCATACTACATTTTTTATCAGCTTTTTTTGCTGCACTGCATCAAGATAGTAAATTTGGATTTATTATATTATTAAAAGTTTTATTATATTATATAATAAACTACTCGGCTTATTAAACGATATTTGAAAAGTAAATTTTGTTACCGTTAATATAAAACTTTATATCGGTTTATTAAAATTAAAATATTTATATATATGTTTTTATCAAAATTAGTACTTGTGTTTAGATGAGCATAAATTTTCCTGTTTAAACAAATGCGATAAAAAGGCAAAGCCTAAAATACTTAATGAATAATACTATTACTGGGACTTACGTACGAAAATCATGACAAAAAGTAAGGCTGCAACGTTCATTGAATGAAGGCATCGCATGTAGAATATTTTTGATGCAGACATCCTGACTCTTATCCACAAAATTAAGACCGTGGTTTTTTCCAAAAAACAATTTTTTCCCTCGGATAATAAAGTCTCCGTCAGACGAATCGGTTTACGCTCAATTTCCTGTAAAAATCATCCGAGACAAGCAGCTCTTTGGCGATGATTCCAGAAAGTCCACGTGCGGCTGGAATCGTATGATACATCTCTATACGCGATGCTCCTTATAAGCTTTCGATAATTAACGAGATGCACGTGTTTCTCTTTTAATATCTCACCATTAATTCATAATGGTCTTACTTATGAAGGCTCTTTATGAATACAATTTTGATACCCTGTTGCTCTCTTTTTTCTTCTCACTTCTTCGTCTAAATGGGTGATTGAGATTTTACGCATTAGATGCTTCGGTAATATGAATCGTCCTGGTTAAGTAAGGATATAAATGCGCTGGTTTTAGTTTGTGGATTTTATGAATGAAGGTTCTTCAGAAATGATAGGGCACTGGCTCTCAAGCCTCGCCGACACTCTCATTTTGCCACTTCCCTTCACTCGTCCCTTTTTGTCGATACAGCTATTTATCTATTTCAATGTGCATTTATCATATAATTTGTTCATTTTCTAGCATCGCCTTTTTTTTAAATATAAATTTTATTAATTAATTTCCTTTCAATGTCTATATCCCACAGGAGTACTAATTTAGCTACCAGATTATAAAAAAAAAGATTAAATTTACATAAATAAATCACAACAGGTTTTTATATTATCGTTAATATATTTTTAGAGCTCGTATTATGATTAATGCTCTATTATACATCATTCATTACATTAATAATATCTTTGAGTTCAATATATGTGGAAAACATTTAAATATTATTTTATGTGCCTTGAGTAATTGAAAAGAAAACATTAATTCAATAATAATAAGTAGTAAAAATATATTTAAAATTTATAACCTGGACTGATTTATTAGGTAATTTTTTTAAAGTGTTTTCTTTCTTCAAAATAATTCCTATGAAACAGAATTTGACTGCATTAAATGAGTAAGTTTTTGAAATTTTTATATTTATAATTCACATTTTATAATAATTATAATTAATTCCATGATTGATACATTGTGCATCACACAATTAACTTATTCATTATTAAAGTGTTTTTCGCAAATATGATATCAATTAATATTATATAGGGGAAAATTTTTCTTCACTATTTTGTCACAAATACTAATTAATAATAATAATATACTAATACATTAATAATTGACTTACTGTTGTAAAATAACACCATAGCCTATGCAAACATTTCAAGTTTTTAAGGTCTTTAGCTATTCATTATTCTGACAGCCTGATTCTTACCGTACATTCGTAGTAAAAATAGCATACAAATGCATGAGAAACAAAAGGTGTGAAATAATGAAAAGGATGAAAATGATAGTTGAAGTCAGTACATTGATTAAAATACATTTTCTTAGCACAATCATATTCTAAGCTCCACAACAGTGTTGTGTATGCATTAATTTTGGTCAAGATAAATTTTTTCCATCCTTACGGAGTTAAAAGTTGATATTTTGGTTGAATAATTGTTTGTATAGATTACTCTTTAAATGTTTAGAAATACGAACGTCTACGTAGTATTACAAACTTATACAATGTACATGTTATTAATGATGCATGTTGTAATAATTCAAAGAACTTTTTTTACAGTTTATTTAACTAAATAATCAATTTCAAATTTAATTCTTGTATTTAATAAATGATTATAACGGGATGATTGGTATTGTTAATTATTTTTATTTCACACGTAATAAAAATATTTATAGCTATGATAAATTTTCTACGTGCGGTTTCAAAATAAATTGTAGCATCACTTTATACAAGACTTAGGTTTATAAGTATATTCTATGGTTATAAGTTTATTCTATTTTACTGCAATATTTGAATAAAACTTTAATGAATAATACTTTAATTTAACACATGAATAGGTAATGATTTCACATTAATCATGAATAAAGTTCAACGTTATACGAATATTATTTAAATAATGATTATAATTTATGAAAATATCCTCTAACGAAATACATAATTTGTTTCAACTCGAAACGTATATAATAAAATGAGTTTTATTATTTACTCCAAACTGAATATCTGACAGCTTATAATCATTATGTATTCGAATGTCAAATGCACACATAGTTACTTTTAAGGAATAAATTTGATTGAATTTCGAAACATATGCACATTTAACATTATTGATTTACATTTAAAATTTCAGATTCTTAACTGTAATTGGCTAGCTGCCATTAGACGAAGCATTTTATTCGTACTTAAGCAAATAGCTTTCGTCTTGGCATTGCCTCATAACGTGGGCGGCATCGTGACAAGGGTATTTTTAAATTAACCTTGAAACCTAGCGGTACTTAAAGATATTTTTTAGAGCGAAAAGTGTGAGACTAAGATTCTCGAAATATTATTTTATCTTGCTTATTACAGAAAGAGTTACAGACAACAATTGTCGTACTACTTAAACACAGTATTATATTTAAAATGTACGTTTATTGCATTATGTAGAATAATTTTTCTGTTTAATTGTGTTTGTAAATATTATACAGATTCAAATAACATGTAATTTCATACGATATACACGGTCATTACCTTATTTAGCCAGATAAAAACTAAAAAAGTATACTACCTAATAAAATATAAAAAATGTTAAATATATATGGTGTAAAAAAATATTAAATAATAATAGAACAACATTAAATATTTAAAATTATTTTAAAAATGGTATATTATTTTTCATTAATTAAAAAAGTGATTTTAGATTTAATACAAACTTGTTAAATATAATAAAAATTGATAAATACATTTTTTTAAAGTTTTTAAAGATTGATTATCGTTATAGATAAATATTATAACATTGTATTCGATACATTTAAAATATATGCTTCCTGGATTTTCTTCGACTAATAAATAAAATTGTTTTTTTTTCTCTACGGCTCTAAAATAAACTTATGATGGATAACGTATGCAAAGTCAGTAAAGGTATATTTTACCTTACACAAATTTGACAACTATATATTGCATCGTCTTTATTCACTGTGATTCTAATTTATTATCCATTCAAACATGTAAAAAGAATTATAAAAATGTATATGTATATAAATATAATAAAAATAAGTATATATATAAAAATAAAAATAATAAAAAAAAAATAATCGATTAATATGGTAAAAACTAATTAAAAATTTCATCTCAACTTCATTGAGACACTATCTGCATTGAATTTGTTGTATCAATTAAATTCTGTAATTCAAGGAATAAAATTTTTAACTCGTTTCTTAAACTTTCACGCCTACGCCATAGCTTATATGGCACTAGGTCACAGCGATTCGGATAAGATCAATTGTTTGTCAGGTATTTGGCGCGTGAGGCGAGCCGAATCAATAACGAATCAAACAAACCGTAGAAAGGATGCAGAAAATCTGTGTCAGAGTTCATGCACGGCACGGCACGAGCATTAGGACTACGCAGGGGAAACAAAAGTGCCACGGCGTCCCGAATCTCACAATGCCGCGGCGGAAGTACAGTTAAAGCTTCGCGTGAGATAAGGAGTGAGCATTTTCCAAACAGAGAAAAGGCGAGAAGGAGACCGCCCGCGACAGCAAATCCCACTCCTCCTAAGCTACGCCGAGTCGACTGCCCCTCACCCCTCTATCCCCAACCGCCGGTGTAGTACAGAGATCTTCACCTGTCGGCCACCGCGGTGACGCTGAGCGACGTCCGAAATTACGGGGCCGACTTAGCGGTTCTTCGCTGCTCCGGCGCTGCTGCATTTTCGACCAGGCGGCCCTTTTGATAAACTAGACAAACAGATCTGGGCCGCGGTTTCAGCCAACGCCTTCCAAGAAATTCCTCGAATTCTCACCAGCATTGTGACCACTGCGCGTGTTTGCATAACTTTCTAATGGCGGGAGGCGCGCTCTCGCTGCGTTTCAATGTCCGCCCATTTCCACCCGCGACGCACAAATTCATTAAGCGCAACTTCTGTTTCGGTTAATGTTTTACTAGCTAATGATGCGATCTTTCAGTTTTGTACATTTACTGAGAGAGGCGCTCGATAAACCCGCCCACGCTACAGGAATACTTTTATATTTCTTACGTTCGTTCAGCGAGATGCTAATACGATACTCTGATGGCCGCACTTTGGTGTCAAAAATAAAAATTAGACTACTTGCGGTAATCGGTTATCAATATTATGCCTTTGCTTAGATGTTAAAGAGATCGAACGGCGTTTCGTTATTAAATTATTATTACGAAACTTTAAGTGAAATTTTGACACAACCTTTCATATCGTGATGTTTATCTCTTAGTATATTAATGTATTATGAAAACCTCAACAATATTAGCAAACGTCTCATATATTTGTGTAGTATGAAATACATTTAGTAATATAAAATTAAATTTCTTTTATAATAACCTACATGTACATATCCGCTCAATGATGCTTGTCTTAAAAAGCAATGAGCTTGTTCAGATTAACGGCATTGTTTTTCTTTATGGAATATGCAAATAAGTCTGTTAATAGTTGTATAAAAAATACATAAAGTACGAAAATGAAACACTTTACAATATTTTCATAAAATATACACTTTCACAAAAAAAAAAATTCAGTAGATTACCAAATATAGTTGCTATAAGTTAATCCAGATTAATAATTATTAATCCATTTTATAAATTTAGAAAATTTAGCAACTCATTGTTATTAATGCAATTGAAGTTAAGTTTCCAAAAATGTTTCCATGAACAAATTATTATGGCTTAAAACATTCATAAACTCGTTCTGTATAATTTGTGAAGTTCAAATAATAACAGAATTAAGCTTTCTCTGAAAAATGCCTTTTTGAAGTGAATTCTTATTTATTAATTGTAACTTTTAATTAATCTAATGAGAACATATTTAATGTATAACTATTATAACGTAATGAAAATATTTGTATTAACGATTGAATTAATTCAATTTTTGGACAGAGACACTTTGCTCGCAAAACACTTATAATTTCAAACGGGAATTGCTTCATCGTATGCTTAAGCATTTAATGATTTGCGAGAGAGGGGATTTTGAAGTCTACGTGTCTGCGTGAAAAAGTGCGTTGAAATTCTGTCGAGCTGCGACGATGAAGAAGATTGAGAGGCGCCCGCTCGACATTATTTTCTGACTTTACTTTTTGGGTATGTCGGATTTCTCGATCTCGTATTATTCAGAACTTTGTTATGATCGTCATTTCGAGTGTAGCATCATCTTTTCACGTCACTAGAGATTTTATTTTTTATTTTTTTCTTCAGAACTGCAATTCACTTCGCGCAACTTCTTGCAAAATGTACAAGAGAATGACATCTTATGAGGAATGATTATTTTGAATCCATATATATATATATATATGGATATACATATTATATATGTATATCATATTGTATATGGATATACATATTATTTTATATATACATATATGCATATGAATAAACTACTTTTAACGGTGTATTGAAAAACGATAGTTTTAAAGAATTTTTGATGAGAGCTCTAAACATAATATATCAGAATAAATAAAATTAATATTACATTAAAGTATATATATATAATAAATGACATTTACCACTAAAAAAAAATAAAATTTTTTTTTTATAAAGAAATAAAATTATTTTATACAGTGTTTAATATTTTACAATTCTAAATTATAAATGGAAGCTATTCATCTTTAATGTCAATTTAAACGAATATTTTTAATGAATTGTTCAAGAACTTTAATTTTAATTATCCTGTGAAAAGTTTCAGTATAGTAATTATTTATAATATTGTATAAACATATGATCTGACTGAAATTGCATTTCAACCAGAATAATTATAGTAATAAAATTGTCAGTTTTCAATGGTAAATAACTAGTATGGAATGTAAATTTAATAAAAAACAGTAAATGCTTCATTGTTAATTAACTCATTTACAATACAACTTGAAGACGGTTTATTTGTACAATAAATCGCAATGAAATGAAAATAAGAAACGCCTTACTTTAATTTAAGTCGATTTAAGGATTTTAAGTTCAATGGCCGTATTCTTCAGTAAACGTCTGGGCAAAAATTAAAAATTTAACTTACTCAAGCCAGCGGCACATACGAAAAGGATTTCTTTCCTTCATGTTCTGTGGTGGCCTATGTTTTCCCGTCTCGTATCTCAACTAATTGGTAACATAAGATCCTACAAAACACGAAAAGATAAAAAGTAATTCTCTGAAAAAGGAAGTACCTCTCTACATCTAGTGGTTGTCGCGCTGTCTTCCAGAATGGCTCCAAAATCTTTTTCCTCCGAGATACACGAAGTGAAGAAATAAATGCGAATACCTGCAAGGTGTGTCGGTAACAAGTGGCAATGTGTACCAAGTATGGCAGATAAATTAAGGCGAACAAATGTAAATATTGATATAACATCAAAAGTAAGGATTTGTTTAGGTCATGAGAATTTATGGATTCAATTCATTCTACGTTTTCGATGTTCGTACATAAATTCACGGAGATTCGGACAAAATGTTTACATATGTAGATGAATTTTACGAAGACAAAAATAAAATTTTTTACATCTACATTGGTAAATTCTAGTATGGGGTCAACTAAGGGTTAAATTATGAATAATGGAAATGTAATTTTTGCGTAATGCGTATTAAGAATTTAATCAAAATTTTAAAGCAATGCAATTTCAGATTTATCGAAAATATTACAGTATATATATAAAATATGCATGAAAAATCCAATTTCTTTTTTTTTATCTTTATAATATTAAAGTTTATGTCATTTATAAAACTATTAAATTAATTTGATATTCATTGAAACATTTAAAAAAACACTGATTAAAATTTTTTAAAATTTCTGTCTATTTTTAGAATAAAATATAATATATAACAAAATCCTAATATTAAAAACGATGAAAAATTTTTTTTAGAATAATTGAACAGCAATCACTTAAATCTTCTAATTTTCTAATAATCTATAATTATAAAAAATTATGTAGACATAATCTTTTTTGACAGGATAATTATTGATACTGTATATTTTAACTTAAGTTTATTTCAAAATTGTTTTGATAATATTTCATTTAAAAGTGTAACTAATGCATCATTAAAAATTTACCTTTATTGATAGACATAATTGTTGAGAAACAATTTTTTTCATTTCTGATCAGGTTAATTTTATGGGAACATTTAATAAAATATTTGATAAAAAACTGATCACAAATTTTCCTTATATCAACCTTTATTATTAATATTCAAAATATTTTAATATTTGTATAATAGTACAAGTATTAAATGACCATTTAACACCCATAAATATTAAATGTAAAGACAGTAACAAACTACTTTAATTGGTAGCTAAGAATTGGGTTTACTTGTGTCTCTATCTATACAAAATAATTATTAACTTTCAAAATAAAATTGTGACGAGTTGTTCGTTTAAGATCGTGTGACAAATAAGATATAATGTACGAAATGTGAGCATCATTATAAACTGTGACTCAGATAATTTTCGTTCACCATTCCATTACTAAGTAAATAAAACTCCTAGAAATAATGTGTCACTGGTCAGAACGTTATTAAGTCTAATTAAACTTTTTAAAAATAATTCGAAAAGAAGTCACGTCTGTCTCCTTTAATATATATTTGCAAAGGGCGCCGACGAGAATTTAGTAAGGGAGTGAGGCAAAGCTTTGAAGTACAAACGCGCTTCGAAGAGCATAAAAGTGCGAGTGAGAGATGGAAAAATGGCAGCAAGGGGAGAAAAAATTGAAGCGAAAGCCAAATGTTCTTACCAACATTTATTCTTTACTTTGGAACGTATTGATTTATATACAGAGTAAAAGCCTAAGCTATATATACAGAATAAGCCACGTAAAAAGAAGTAGCGGAAAATCTAGTAACCTGCGTAGATTTTTTTTTTTATTTTCTTGCTTCAGGACTTAATATCAAGATGAATATACTTGCCTTCATATCGATTTTATTAAATGTGAAATAAATTTGCTAAGTGACCGAACTACTATTCTTAATGAAATTTCTTTGTGTCCCTCTAATGCATTTTGCAAATATTTGCTAAGTGGTGAAATAATAATTGAGTACACAATTAAAAAACAATAATATTAAAAATATACAAACATTGGACAACATTATTACAGTATATTTGAATTCAATAAAAATGAATCCTTTTAAGTTCTCGAAACAAGTCTTTTAATATATAAATATTACAATAGTATTTACGTATCCACACACATAGATACAATCATATATATATATATATAATACATATTTGTATTTCACAATTATTTTATCTTAAATAAAATTGGTTTGACATGATTGAAAATAGTTGAATAAAGAGCTAATTTATTTCCCTTATAAACGGTTACGTATGTACACGTTATTACTCGATACATACCTCTGCAATCAGAAGTAACTTTCACAATTATTCAAAGTACTAAACTCGTATTTTATTGCAAAATATTAGAGTAGTGTTATTATTTATATCGAGAGTATTTAATAGTTTAGCAATCCAATCGTAGAAAAAAAATATTAAAAAAATATCAATAAGTGTATCCCTATTTATTTGTTAGATAGTTCGAGATTAGCCAATAACTAAGAACCTGAGCTCGGTAGGCTTTAATCTATACTTCACTGACCCTTTTGATGTACACTACTTATGTGCTGATAGAAAATTGATCCAAAAATGAGAGCAAGGGAGATGAGGCTGAGAGAGAGAGAGAGAGAGAGAGAGAGTGAGTAAGGGCGAGAAAGCGTCGAAGGGGAGCACAGTGTCACTTGCGAGATAGATCGGAGCGAATTGGAATAATACGCGAAACGAAAGAAAAAAACGCGAAGGTGAATTTGCGTGCCATCTATTCTCGCGCTCAACGGGTTAAGCTCCATTGCTGTGCATTAGCAACGCAGAAATCTCCCGTCGATATACAGTTAGGCCATCGTTAACGCGCCGCGTGACTTCCGTGTAGTTCAATTCGATGCGCGTTAACGCCTCCGATAATGCGAGCTCATTAACTCCTTCCCCGATACTCATCCCTTTCCACCAGAATTTGAATTTCTATATACTTAGAGATTTAAGCGAACTCTTCTGGTACATAAGTAGTGCCCAGCAACCACCTTCCTTTCCTCCAGTTAGCGAAGGGCCTTATTTTTACGAATCTCAGCGCTTTCGTAATTCGTACTATTAGTGCGCGTGTAAGGCGATATTTCGGAACAAAGTTTCAAATTATCACGTATCAAGTGCATCAGCACGCATGGAACCCTCGTGTTTGTTAATTATACTACAGACTTTTCTTTCCTTTTTCTGTGGAGTCGTTTTTTCTCCTTTTCTTATCATTATTCCTCCTTTTGTAATCACCGCACTGCTGATTTTATAAGAAGCATGCCAGCTCCGATTATACTGACATTATGCGTCTCGATAAGCCAGAATTAAAAACTTATTTCATGAAAAGGGTCAATGACTTGAAGACGATAGCACGTGTATGGGGAGAACGAAAAATGGAACTTCTCCTTCGTTCATAAGTGCTCGTTTATTTTTGCCTTCTTCTTTTTTTACGTTATTATTCATTTTGATAGACATTTTTCTTGCATATGCATCTTCGATCGCAGATAGGTAATTCAATATCGATCATGCAAAGCAATTAAGCAAATATTTTTTGGTAAAATAATTATATATCTCACGCTATAATTAGCCGTCTTTGCAAGTAAAGGTTTTCTGCAGGCTCAATAATTCGATTTTCATCTTATGTAAATATTAATATTTTTAATTTGGAATTTTATAAAATAAATTTCGCAATAATGAAAGATATTTATTGTTAAAAAAGCCTCAGAAGTAGTATTATAAATTAAAAAAAAATATAATTAAGTTTCAATATCAATAATTTTAATTGTTTTTCATTTAATATACTTAATTTCACTTGATAAAACAATAAGTTTTTTAACTATTTCTTATAAATATATAATATGTTTGTTCAATTTTATAATCGCTATAAAAGCATTCATATACAAAACAATATAACTTTAACAATTACATTAAAATTAAAAAAAATAGATTAGTTTTGTATTTTATTTTTCACATTGTATTTTTACAAATTTTAGATATATCACTAACCTATTCATTAACAAACACATTGATATAATATTTTCTAGTTTTATCAACTTACAAATTCATTTTCTTATTGTTGACAGTAATTTAAGGTAATTAATTTCTAGTTTTTTTGTCGGCTCGTAATCTTGAATTATTACTTTGTATTTATGGAGAGCTAACAGATATTTTCTATCACAAAATCCTCATTAATATAAAAGAAACACTTTCATCATAGCATATTTAAGAACTTACCGTTTGATTACTGTGCATACGTTTCATTAAATGGAATAAATACTTTTTATGAAGCTATATACATATATATATATCTTTATTCAAACAAAAATCCCTTTAAAATATTGTTTTCAGATATAGATATTGAGCAAATCTGAAAAACATGAATATTTACAATAAATATTCATAAAAACAATTAATTTATTTAAAAAATTATTGTAAAAAACCTTGCTAAACTGATTGACCCTTGCCTATCAATTTTTTTCGATCTTACCCCAATAGATTAATCTTCTTAATTCTCATTGATAAGTAATGACAAATTAAATATATAGAAATTCTGATTTACGAATAATCACATAGTTTAAAAATATAAATGTTTTTAAATCTTTGAATTTTTATGATTTCCTTTTTTTATTAAAGGGATAAGAATAGTTTAAAAACATAGTGGCCGTATTTATATTACTTGCAAATACATTTTAAATCACCAGTGAGCATTTTATTTTATAAAAATAAATGATTATAGCAGTTAATAAGTCGTTAACAAAATTGCTTAAGATTTTTTTATTCAATTGATTAGAAAATAAAGATTTCAATCTTATACTGTAAGTTTCATACGCAAAAGTTCTGCAGAATGTACGGATACAAGTTTTCAAACTTGATTATAAGCACTAAAAACATTTCCGACACACTTATGTATGTGTATATTTCCTTCGTAAATGTTCTACATACATATGTGGAAACAGATAAAGTTTTATTATTCTATTACAAATTTCTTCTATTTCTTTCTTGTATACAGTATTTCCTATTTTTAATTTTTAATTAAATATTTATGGATGAAACTACATGATCAAATAAAAAATATTAAAACGGATGTATATAAGGACAATTTTAAAATAAACATATTTATAAATTACATACTGAAGCAAATGATATTAAATTTTTATTCTTAGTAGCTGAACTAATAAAAAAAAAAACACAAAAAAATTTACTACCTGTTAAAAATGTATCTGTTAAAAAATATCTATTATCTACAAAAATAACTAAGGAACTTAAAAAAATAACTAAAAATAAAAGGATATTTTTATTTGAATAAAAAAAAATAATATATTAAATCTAAGGATGTATTCAACCAAAATTTTTGTATAATCTTTTTTATTTTTTAATAAATCCTAATATATGCTATAATTTGCACACTTTATTAAGCCAATACGGCGTTGTAGAAATACGTACACCTGTTGGTTCCTTCCAGATGAAATATCACAATTGCTAAAACATAAACTATCAATGTCTTATCTACGTAAAATAAATACTATCACCAGCACAATTTTATAGCGATGTAAAATAAAGGTGATGATGGCTGTTATTTATATACAGTGATGAATAAACTATTTTGTGTGAAACAAAAAAAAAATGATTTATTATAGTAAGAGTTATATTTAAAAATACAATTCATGTAAGAAAAAAGTGGTTTTTTTAATTCACCAAAACATATTAAATACGCAGTAGAAATATTTATTAAATCAATTATACATTTATTGTAGATTAATATGTATTGGATCAAATTTTTAGTAGAAAAAATACTAAAAAAAAGAAAAAATATTTTTTTTTAATTCTTTTACGAATTCTATAAATAAAATAAATCAATTTTGCAAGTTTATTCGAATTTTAAATATATATCGTGTATAAAATTCATACAGTGTTACAGGAAATTTTAATTCTACAACTGAAAATGAATATCGGGTAAAATAAAACAGTATTATATAAAATAAATTGGTAATTTTTACATAAAATCATGTACTGCCTTTTCGTTTAGTACGAACAGTGTGTAATAACATCAATTTTGTACGTAAGTATAAAACTTAAAGTATACCTTCTTTCCAATTGAATTTAAAATTTGAGGTACATGTTTATCTAAATATGTTTTTCCTTTAA
Organism: Kradibia gibbosae; assembly: GCA_018907135.1. Lineage (NCBI taxonomy): Eukaryota > Metazoa > Arthropoda > Insecta > Hymenoptera > Agaonidae > Kradibia > Kradibia gibbosae. Next base: position 7,321,308 of record JACCHX010000004.1, read on the forward strand.
ATACACCGTGTTTCAAAATATATAAAATTCATATTCAATACTCGCGTTAAAAGTTCATATTTAATTAAGCGTTATTTAATATTTCTGGATTTACGATATTGATATCTTCTTGCGCATTTGATTCGTTCGAAATTTTCCTCAGCATCCGTGATTAATCATCTACTCTTTGTACCTGAAATTTCTCCATCACTGTACTTTCTCAGTAATGCTCGAATCTTCTTTTCCTTCCTTTTTCCTTTCCTCTTCGTGAGGCTTCGACTTCGTGGGTTCCCAAGTTTAGCGTGCGTTCTCTCTGCCTTAATGAGGGTCAATTCGGAACTTGCTTGCTCTTGCCAACCTACCGTTAGTCGGGAATTTCGAAAAGATCTCGAAACCCTCAAAACAAAGAGAGCAACTTTTTCGACCTCATCTTGCCTTCCTTTCTTTTTTGTCTCCTCTTCTCATCTCTCGCTCACTCGAATCTTATTTACGCGTATCCCTTATAACCATGTGCGTACTTGACTGATAAATTTCTGTTTTGCCCAAACTCAAAAAATAAAAATTGTTTGCGTAACTGCGCGTGGAATACCACGGGAAATCATCAGGAGAGTTTAATGTGCGGTAGAGCTCATAAAGGAACGATATATTGAAACGCTTAGTTTTGCAGCGATGCGCGCTTATGCGCCAAAATACCAAAATTTTATCCAAATAAACTCTGTGTTTAGTACTTACACGCTTAAGCTTCGGCATAACTGAATTGTGAAATAAATTTAAAAATTAGGAAACTCTGGCTTCTTCTATATTCTCACCCGGTATTATTACCTCCTACCTATCTCTCGCTATTTTACCTTTTTTCAAACTTAATTTAAGCGTCTTAATTTTTTTAATTTAATAAACAATTGATAAAATTTATTTATATTTTAGATATGTTTATATAAAAATCATTTAAGAATACTAAAATATTATAATATACGTAAATTTGTTACAAATGCAATAAATATGTAAAATGCTTTATAATTTTACATCCGTTTATCGATCTTAATAATTAACTGAAGATAATTAAAATTGTAATTAATTTTAAACAAACAGAATAAGTAAAGCTAACGAAATTAAAACAATCACGCCTACATTTTATTTTCAAAAGCTATTAATGGAGAATCCTACCTGAATTAAAAAAAGGCTTCGGATGCTCTCTCACAAAGGGGATGAAGAAGCGAGGCAATGTCGAAGCATGAGAATGGAAAAAAGAGGCCGACATCGAAGCGAGCGAGTCGAATTTCAGCATAATGACTTGTGTGCGTCGGGCGCAATGTCGCCATAAAGACCCGCGTGGCTGAAAGACAGCTAAGCTGTAATAGAGAAAAAAAAAGATTAAAAAAGAGAAAGAGAGAGAGAGAGAGAGAGAGGAAGAGAAAGAGAGAGAAAGTATGTGTATGGTCGGTGTTATGTATGTTCGAAAGTCGAATAGGAGGGAGATAAGAAAGAAACAAAAGGAAAAGTAAATAGGTTAAGGAAGAATTGAAGAAAGGATATAGAAGAAGGTGTAGCCATCAATGAGATTGAATAAATATAATCCTTACAGCCTACACAGCCTTGACTAGGACACTCAGGCGAACTTGAATCCGACCCATGATCATTTGACAACTTACACATGTAGCCGTCACGTGCGACGAGAAGTGAAAAAACGAAATCAATCTCCATAAATTTATTGTCTTCAAAATAGATATAGAGTAGGGGGCCATTTTTACAAATTGATCAACAAAAAGTCTTATTGCCTTTTTAAAAAATCTATTAAAAGTACATTGGTATAATATATATTAACGTATGAATATGAGCGACATAATTGAATACTTTCTGAAAATGTAAATATTAGTATATGGATTTCAATAGCTAATATACTGTACGCTTCGAGAGCCACTTCTTATTGTAGAAATTTAAAATAGTATTTATTAATCAATACTTAGTATACTTTATTTTGAAATGATTTAATTTGAAATAAGTTTGAATTAATTTGAAAAAAATATTTCTCATTTTACAGTTATTTTTATTTTGATCAATATTATTATAGCTAAAATTTAAGCTAAAAATTTTCTAATTTACCTGATTAGTTTACTTTATATTACTCTAATTAGTTTCATTAGTTACACAAATACAGCATAGTTACAATAGTTTTTAGATAAAGATATATCAAAATATTAAAAAAAAACTATAGCATATTTATTTTAATAATTTAAAAGCTACTTGTATTTATTGCTAATATACACTAATTTTTAAAAAAATTTATTAGTATTTTTAATGATTATTATGGATATTAGAATATACACATTAAAAAGTAGTACTAGCTAATATCTATATACAAACAGAACCTTTTTATGTAATCTTTTGGAACTGAATAAATTAAATAACAATGAATAATTGAAATGCTTTGCTAAAACAGCTACAAATGTATAATTTATACCAAGAGAATTTTAGGATATCTCGCAAAAGAAATACATTTTAAGACAAAATCATTTCTAAATTGGTACATAAATACTTATATTTCTTTAAGTACGTATGAAAATATTTAAAATTAGAAAAAGATACAGCTTTCCTTATGCACAACTTAGAAATCATTCAAATATTTATTTTAAAAAATGTTCGTAAGATCAATTCAATTTCAAGGTAATAGTCTGTATTAAGAGATGCGTCATAACTATCTATACTATTAATAATATTATATTGTTGAAAAATGAGCAAATACTTATTATTTTATGAATGGCGTTTTTAATGCAAGGTAAAAAACATCAATAAAGTACAAATAACAACAATAAAATACAATATAACAAAAATAACCGTAAATAACAAATTATCATATCTGAAAGAGTATAGAAAATAAATAAATATTAAAAATAATTAATAAAAAAATGTTTCTACTAAATCAATTTCGTGTTATAGAGTCGCACTTTTATATACCATATATAAGCTTTTTGAAATGATAAGCAAAATAGAGAAGCAAACATAAGACATGAAGTTGAATTTTTTAATTTAAATATTTATGAATACTAATATTTTTAATAATAAAATCACATATTTTATTGAAATATTTTTCCCAAAGATTATTTCAATAACCTAATTTAATTTTAAAACGTTTGTGCAATAATGATTTATAATTTTAACAAACTTAAGCAATTAAAAAAACAATTAAGTAATGTTGGATATCATCATAATGAAATTTTCAAAATTTCTAAGTTCCCTTTTTTAAGATAAATGATTTCAATACTCAAAAAAGTTTGTTTAATTTGCTTAAAATAAAAAAAGTTAATCCAAAATACTGCCAAGAAATCTGAATAATAATTGAAGTACTATTAATTTTATATATAAATATTTATGTATAAAAATAATTAATTAAGAATAAGAAATTGTTTAAATAATTGTAATTGTCAAATTATTTATAAATTATTTTTCAAAATTTAAAAAAAATTCATCATCACATAAAAATTATGTACCTAGGGTTTCGTCCATACAATTTAAATGTCTTGTACTCTGTATCAGCAATTATAAATAAAGAATTATTAATCTATCACATTTTTCTCACGATGATCTACATGTGTGCTCCTATTGTCATAGCATCATAAAATTCTACAAATAATATAAAATTTAACGTGAAGCCCCATTAGTGCTCGAATGCTTGTTGTACACGTATCCAATTGCAGCAAGTACTTGATGAGTCATTTCATAAATTTCGCAGACACTAAGTGCAAGATGACGAAAATATTATAGTTTCTAATTCGATTTATCACTTTTTCAAAAATTTTTTTGATACTATACTGGAGATCGTGAAGTTATGATTTGTAATAGATCAAGAATTCTCATTTAAACTCAAGATTTTTCTTACATCTAAAAAAGAATATTTGAAAATGAGTTATTAAGGAATGATACCTCTGGCGTTTAAGAGAGTGCAGTATAACTTTATGTTGTACATATACCGACTTTATAAAAACCATATTATGTGGTTGTATTGCAAATTTTTTATAAATTTAAGAAGTACTTAATCACATATGTCATAATACTAATAATTCATACAGTATAAAATATTTCACTGCATACGTCTATTCCATATAAAAAGAATATAAGTATATATTATATCTAGAATTTATCCTTGTGTACATTTAAAATAAAATAACTAATACTGTAAACATTAAAATGCAATTTTTTTACGTAATTTAATTTATGAAAAAAATTATAAAGTTTCTTTTATATTTCATATATAGATTTAATTTGCTAAATTCATAGTGGGTATATTTACCAAATCCTTAATATGAAACTAATATCGGTGTTCATGAAGTAAGAAACATTGAGCAAACTAAATTGTTTAAATTGTTCAGAATATATATTGTTCATATAACTTTGCACAACTGGACATTCCTAACTGATTGTATATATCTTATGTAGTGTACTTTACTATAACTATTTTGTAGTTAGTAATGAACATTCAACTATAAAATTAATAACAAATCTTGCAGTTAATATCAAGACTTATACTATAATATGGAAGCATAGCTTTTAATTATTAATTATGTATTATATATTAATATTATATAATAATTATTCTTATTTGTATATAATTTAATATGTGTAATATGTTTAATGTGTTTAAATTTTTAAATATCAATATAAAATATTAATGTATTAAATCTAATAGTAAATCATACTTTATAAAAAATTTTCTTAAAAACAAATATTTACCTAATTTTTTACATAAATACCAACACAACAATTAAATATTACAACGCGTAAATTTTTACCTTTAATTATTGCAACATATAAAAATATAAATTTTTTTATATTAAAATCTTACATATCATATTAAATAATGTCTTAAGTAATACATTATTATTAGTAAGTATATCTAATAATCATGCAAACTGTCTATTTAAGAAATAAAATATTAATTTGAAAGTTCTGTTGGTAAATGCGAACAATAAACATTATATTCAATAGCATTTTTATATTTTTAAGTTTTTCACGTTTACAAATGTAAAAACAAAATTATTAAAAAAATTAAAAAAAAATTTGATGCTTAAATTTTATACATAACTGAATTCTATAAATTAAAGTTTTTAGACACATTTTAATTTCAATCAATATTCTATTTCTAATTAGCTCGCAGAAACTTCTTATAAAGTTTCATGGTGTTTTTTAGAAGCTAAAATAACAGCTCGCAAAATTGTAGTATTAAAAAAATAAACATAAAAAGAAACCTAGTATGAAAAAATAAATACCCGCCTGCGTTATTAATTTGTTTGTGGTTCACCCATTCGAATGAAAATGCATTTCCTAGAGCGAAATCAGAATTATCAGAAAGAAGAAATAAGCAATTCATCGCACACGTACAAATTGCACGTGTTCAGCCTCATCCGGTTAGTATCGGCATCTTTTATGATACAGCGAATTCAAAAGCGATCCATCTTATAAATTCGTATACTAGAACAAAGATTAATACTTGAATAGCTTGTAACCCAAAGGTAAGATGGGAATCCTTCTGAATTACAGTACCATGAACCGCTTCCTGAATTTTACGATCAGCTTTATCTAGAAAAAGGGAAAACTAATACTAGTTTATATTACGTCAAAAGTACAGTACACGTTTTAAAATATAAGACAATTTACTTTAGAAGCTCAATTGTTCACTCGTATTAAAATAGAAGCAGCTTTGTATTAAGTGAAAATACTTTCAATAATGCAGGAAATAGCAAATGAATAAAACAAGTTGTGCAATATTTTTTAAATAAAATGTAATTAAATTTCTAGTTCGATGAAAACTATATTTAAAGACAGTAAACTCACATTTTTCTAAAAAAATTTCATTTTATCTTTGTTTGTACGAGCATTTTAATGAAATTTTTAACCTTATGGATATGCACATTTATTTATTGACTGGCCTTGTAGGTTATTGAATTATACTTAAGCAATGCTACTTGCAGACACGCACGCAATGTATTGTTGCGTGCGTGAATATTTCCAAATACAATTATATATCTTCCTTTCATATGTTCACCGGTATATGCGTGGATAAACGTGGATAACATGCCTTGATAAGTTGCTAAAAAACTATTAAATAACTGTCTTTAGGAAAAATGCCATTTTAAATGCATGTACTGCTTAGAATTGTATAAATAAATAATTACTTTTTCTTTTATTCCTAATTATTTTAACTACTTGTTGTATTACCTTGAAATTTAATTTCTTTAACTGTGTATAATTTTTTTAGCAGTTTTATAGTAAAACTTCAAAAACTCACAATAATGAAGTAATCTTATTAACATGCTTTATTATAGTAAAATTTTTAATATTTTCGAAAGTTTATTTAACATAAAGAATTAGTAATACACTCATACATGAATGGGTAAAATATATCAAAAAATTTTAATTCCGAGTTATATATATAATGACAGTAGCAGCATTCAAAGTATGTATAATATAATATATAGAAGCCTTGTTCTATATTACAATATTTTTTTTACTATATCTGTTGCGCCATACCGAGCTTACGGTGCTTAAAATAATTACTTTACATATACCCACTTCATACACTTACATACTCCATACATGTGTAAACGATATAACAGTTTCTTAACATGACCTGTAATAAGTCTAATCGATCAATTTGCAAAAGCACAGTTAGAAATGAACATTTTGATAAAATCCATTAACATTATTCAATTAATTTGATACATTAATATTTTTGTAATCTACGTGTCTTTACCATTCCTAACTCGGAATTGCAGACATTCAGCAGTTTGTTAGTAAAAATTAAGAAAATTTTTTTTACGTTAATTGAAAAGACTTGTAATCTGCATATTATTAGAATTATCAAATTCATATGTAGCACAATTTAAAATTTATAAACAATGTATAAGTATGTAAAAAAAATCTTCTTAATATACTAACAAAATTAAAACTACAATAAACACTGAAACTGTATTATGTATGTTATGTAAAACTAATATATCATATAGCTGATAATAATGTAATTATATTTTAAAACAAGCTTAGCCTCTCTTATTTTTAGTTTTTTAAAAATATTAATAAAGATTATGGAATTTAATAAATGGCTCAAAATAATTACAAAAAACACTTTGATGTTTACATAAGAATATTAAGAAGATAATAAAATGTATGTTCTAAATATAAAACCAGATCTAACTATACTTTGTAGTTAGTAAGAAACTATTTAAAATAAATAAAGAAATTCATAAATAATTCGTTTATAAATTTGTTTTTCAGTAAAAATATATAATAAATAAATTTTTTAGATGACTAAGATAAACATTATTGCTATTATAAACAGAAATACAATATTTACATAATGCAAGCACAATATACTGGATGTATGTATATCAGAATTTTAATATGGCATTTATTAAAGTATAATCAATAATAATTTCATATAACAAAATTAGTAACATTTATGTACGATATTAAAAACATTTTCAAACTAAAAGTAGGTAATATCAAGAAATTCCTGATACTAAAGTTCCTGCTAATCTCAATGATCACCAAAATGAATATCGATATTTCCCCTCTAAATTATAAATTATAAAAATAATGGAATGGAATAATTAGTGATAATATAATTAGGTAAGGTGAAACCTTCCAGACAATGGTTGATATTGCAGTCCCGTAATTTTTCGTCAATCCAACCGAGGGAACACGGATCACCTGCTCCTTCAAAGGCAATGGATGCACGGACAAATTGACTTTAACGAGCGCAGAAGGAGAAGTCGTGAAATTTCAGAGCTAGCTGATGGCTTCATAAAAGTCGCTTCAATTTCAACGAGAACTACTCGGTAAGGCACACGGGGTCGTTAAGATGCGTTACCGTAGCTTATTAATCCCGTGATTTGCGTTGGCGCGTAGAACACGAAGAATCACTTAAAAACAAGAGCTTCGCGCGATAAATTTTACTCGTTGTCTTATGTGTATAGCTATGACCAAATGGAGCTGTCATGTTATAAATATGTTACGATCGTGAGGATTGTCAGAGTTGATATGAAGCTACGTTGAAGTGAGGAGGCGTGAAAGCGCATTTTACATGCCACGTTGCTGCTATGATGTATCATAACACCCTACATTTATAAATAATAATAATTACGTATGTCAAAGTAATTACCGGAAAGCTAATTAATAACAGTAAATGAATGATATTTTATGTAATAGATGTTATAGTGACAATAAGCTTAATACTTTTATAACATATTACGAGTAAAGAAAAATATTATCTATTATTGTGTTATATTAAATTCATTTTGTTAATATAAAGCTGAATTATGCGACAACTAAAATTACAATGTTATAACCATATTCGTTAATTAAAAAAGTTTTTAAATAATTTTAATTATAATATACTTATAATATATTTATATTATTATTGTGTTAAGTTAAAAATTATTTATCTAGAAAATTGATTAAAACCTGTTTTTATTTGTAATATTTTAATAAAATATTAGTTTTATTATATTTATATATTATATGAAGTATATACATTTATTATTATATCAGTTTCATACATAAAACGAAGACACACCATAGCAGTGAATATTTTGAAGTAAAATAGATGCAGTTTAATTAATCTTCCATATTTTCATTTTGGATTTTATAACCGATCTTTCATCACATTTGTATTTTTACCTATCGGTTGTTGTAATAGTATAAGATATTTTCTATCTGTTCGAGCAAAGCAATGAAAATATATACTAGAATTATTATTAAAAATAGCAATAATCTGTTACTAATATTTTTTTTACTCAAAATATATATTTATTATTCATAGATTTGGTTATGCAATAAATTGTATTTGAATTTCTTGTATTGTTGATTATTGTACAATTAATATGTATACGTAATGTAATGCCTTCGAAAAAAATATTATGATAAACATATCCTTATCTATATCGTAGATAGTCTTAATTTGAAATATTTCATTGTTAGGTTTCATTTATTTATGTCCATCTTAATAATATAAAATAGTTTAGTATAAAAATATAATCTTTTACAAAAAATTTTTTTTTATAAACTTGTAATTTTCAACTTCAAATTAAATTACCTTATATAATATAAAATATAACTTGAAAATCTTGATTATCTTAGATTACTCAGTTATTAATAACATTTTGTATTAAACATACAAAAGTTTTAAAATTATTGTATAATTAAGAAAGTATAATGTAATTAAAATGAATGATTAAACTTTGTAAAATTTATAATTAAAAAAAAACAAAGCTGCGTGAATGATAATATAAATAAGAATTAAAATAAATAAAACATTGCAAATAATTGGTCTATAATTTAATTGATTTTCTCGGAAAACCTTTAGATAATTTATATTTTAATTTAACAAACTCTTGATTAATTAATTTTTAAAATTGAAAAATATTCTGCAACATAAAAAATACATTATATTAAAAATTAATTTTTTTAATCAATTTTTTTTTAAATAATTCCCAGCACTGCACAATCGACAGAGTAATATCCCGATATACGCTAAATATAAGCTTGAATATACAATTGAATCAAAGTTCCATTTACCTAATAAAGTAAATAATGTCTATTGCTTACGCTGTATTAATTCAATTACCCAACTAGACCTTGGTATCTCTCATTGTTATTGGAAAATCGAAAAAAACCCTATATATATTATTGCGAATTCATTAATTTCGTACAAACTTTCCCTCGTTTGCTCTCACTCACTCTCTCTCTCTCTATCTCTCTCTAAAACATTCTGGATCAGTCACTGCCTCCCTACCACAATGAGTATATCTCTCGAACCAACGGAACTGCAATCGTGGACGTAACGACGCCCGCTTCTTTTTAGCCCTTTCAGCCCCTCGACGAACGTTGTTACGCAAAATGAACGGGGATGAGTTATCGAGTATTTTTCCGAAGTGCGGCAGCGCATCGCAGAGATTATGCTTTATGCCTCCGCCGCGTGTATCTAAAATGCATACATCTACGAGTCATAAGGTCAGTGATCGTATGCCTTCGGTTAACGACTACATCGCTGTAATTTCGTAGCGGATGAAAGCAAAAAGTCTGTCGATGACGTATTTACGCATATCAAGCCGCGTACGCAAAAAATGGAGGGAACTTATAATGACCGATGACTACAAGGGGTGAAATGTCGACTTTCAGCAAGCTACGTCATTGTAGGGAAGTATATAAAACAGATCGAGACAACGATGCAGTCATCTAGTCTATTTCGTATTATTGTCAATTTGAAGAACACTTCCCTATTTCTGAAATGCATAGAACTTTAACAGATGGGATAGAATTTATAATGTAAGTTTTAAAATGCAAATTCCAAGCTTAATTTTTTCTACTTAGGAACCTTGCATACTATTATAATTATTTGATCGATTAAAATATTTCAATTATGAGTAGATATAGACTACACTTTCTATTTATCCTTCTGATTATTATTCCTTGGATTTAGAATATTTAAACAAAAAACACTAATAATTTACGTTTATAAATGTAAATTATAAATTTTGTACCAATTTGCAGTTTAAATAAATTGAGTTATAATATATTAATTACAATAATGCTAAAATTGTTGTTCCTGTGCGGCAAAGAGAAAATTATTTTCATTAATTATTTCTGTGAGCATAAACGTATTTTTGTTAAATACCTAAAGGTAAATGGATCAATGGAACTTTAAAATATTAATAATTATGCCATGTATAAATGTTAAATGTTAATGTATAAATATTGGGATAGTATTAGGAATTAACGTTTGGACACGGAATATGGTATACATTCGGAATATAGTTTTAAAAGTATTCAAGTGAACTAATTTTAGAACTTAGACTTGTACTCTGATATCCTGTTACAAATCGTTATTTTTATTAACTTTTATCAACTGTGTTTTGATAATTTATACTGCAATAGTTTCTCATTTAACAGTCTCTTTTAAAAATATATTAGATAGACTTTTCAACCTATAAACAAGCGTTGATTAATGTACATTCAGATTTAGCGACACAGTAATGAATTAATTAGATTTATTCTATTAGAGATATACTCATTTGGATAATAAGTTAAAAATAATATTGATTGCACAATAAAAATAGAAAAATTAATAAATTCTCCCAAGTGCAATTATGTTTAAAAACAATATGTTTGATTATTTTATTTTACTATTAATATTTAAATATTTTTTTAATTATTATAGAAAATTACAATATACCTTTATGATTTACGTGTATTTTTACAAATTATAAAAAAACATTGTACACCACAAATAGATCTTAAAATTAATCATTTATAATATTCCACAGTATTCTACAATAAAAGTATATTAACGTAACTGAATATTTCTTTATAAGAGATAATAATATCAGATACTATTTAAAAAAAACATTTAAATAATTTTATTACTTTTTAGTTTTTTATTTTCTTGAAAATAAGCAATAAATTGTAATTATTAACAATAGAACTTAAATAGAATTTGTCGTGCCTATACACACAATAATAGAGAAATACACTGTATCGGTTGTTTTATCAATATCTATCGATTCTTAATCATCCTCATCGTCATTAGCGAATAGAAAAATATATCACAGTTATAATGTTTAAAAGATAATTAATTTTGAATAGAGATAATTTCTTTTGATCTGCTGCAAGCTCCGAAAGTGCTTATAAGTGAAATAAACCTTAGGCTTTCAAATATACTCTATTATTTTAATATTTATAAACAAGCGTAAAATTAATCGAAATTAATGGCATCGTTAAAAATTGACAACTGTTATTAGGTAGCTTTAGTATTTCTGGTACGTTAAATATTTAAAATCTTATACATAAAATTTGCACAGGTTTACCTTTAATATAGACATATTATGACACATGATTAGTTATTAATAGAGTCAATATTTAATGAGCGCTTATTAATGCAAATTAGAGTTTTATATCCTTACTCTACTAACTATCAATAAATATCTGAATTATCTGTTTACTATAACTAATTGTAACTTTAATTTAAAAAAAAAAATACAATCTATAAATTTCAGATTAATTCTAATAACTTTTATATGAAATAATTGAATGATAAAAAAAGCTTATTTATGAATTTTGTCTCATAATTGTTGATAAATTCAAAGAAAATGAGTTTGTGGTAGAATGTTTTTTTTTCACCTATTAAAATGTCGTCTTCATCGTGCGTGAGCTTAACAATCTTTTTGCCAATACTTTTTACGTAACGCATCATAAACCGCGTTGTAAATACAAAGAAAAATCAAATTACACAGAGTCGTTTATCCACAAAATTGTATACTGAAAAAAGATTTCTCCCGGCCTCGAGAAGCACAGGCAATATATCAACAGAGCAATCGTTAATTGTCAAATGCATTCTTCATTGACATTAGACGCGGATGAGGAATAAGCATCTTCACGGTCTAGCGTTTCGTGCAAGATCCGATAAGTGTTGAGGCAAAAACGAAACGCTACGTCAGCGCGAACGAAGCAGAAGGTCTATCGGGAGTGACTCGGAAGCGGAGGCGGCGGACGACACGGTCTCGACCGGGAGCCCGAGCTGTCGGAGGGTGGTCCCAGGGTGTTAACCTTTCCCCGTCCAGTCCTCTGACTGTTCGCCCCGGAGGCTCTTGGCCCGGCGGTCGTCGCGGCGCGGCTCATTAAACGCAACCGCGCGATCGAAGCTCCCGACGGGATGGTGGGCGCGTCGCGTCCCTCTGGCGTCCGGGCACCGGTGCATCCGTGCCCACGCCCACTCGCGCAAACGCGGGGTTGCTACGAGTTTCGCGGACGTCGCGACGTCGGGGGAGGTACCGCAGGCTGACCCGCGTCACGTTCGAGGCCCTCATAGCCGAGATTACGTTGAGTCTCGGCAATCTGGAGGAGAGTCGCGCGCCGCTGGGTATTCGGCGATAAAACGGGTTCGATGTGGCAGGGGGCAAGGGGGGGGAGGAGAGTGCCTTAATGTTCCAGGGCTCTTGCACACTGATGAACCGGAGCTCCGAGCGGCCACTCGAACTATCGATCCGTGGGCAGTGATTCCTCCTCTTTCTGCGCAAGCACGAAGCTTCCGCTTGGATAAATGAATAATTCCCGTGTGAATCTTTATCAATTTTCTTCTAACAGTAACTCGCCGGCCTCTTCTTTGCAATCGTATGAGCTCCGTTCCGGTGGTCCCCGTCGACTCCGATATTCCCCGTGGTTATTTAAATACATCGAGCAAAGGATTGGTAAGGGCCGAGTGCCACGAAATTAAAGGTCGGGATTTCACGCTATGGGAAGGTTTCAAATTGAATAATGAGCTCCTGTCGCTCCCCGTCGAAAATGAAAGGGGCTTCCGGGTGGGCGAATGGCGGCCAGAGACGCTGGAGCTGTTGGTTATTACAATGGTATTCCTCTTCATTCCGATGCCTAATGCTTGTCAGCGGCCAGGATGAATCGCGGCAGTGGAGCCTGCCGAGGAGGAGACATCCAACCCAGCCCTCGCTCGATACCGAGAGTGAGCTCGGAGCGTCGCCAACTCGCCCGAGAAAACACCCGTCGACTGAGTGAAGACAGCGGGACAGAGAGCGGAATGAAGGACAGGGAGTGAGAGAGCAAGCGAGATAGAGCGAGAGGATGGCACATCGAGTCCTTGAACTCGCTTGACCTTTATGGAAGTCCTAACTGGCCGAGTTCGATGAACCATCAGCGCAGCGCTGGTCACGCACACCGCCGCAACTCCTTGCTCCTTTTTGGTCCTCCGTCGCATCGCTCCCTCCGGTTACCCCGGCCCCTGCATCCTACGCCGCCCTCCGGCCCTTTTCGCCCGTGGAAATGCCTGCGCCGGCCAAATCTGTCGTTTGGGAAAGTAAATTGGGCCCCAGCGCCTACGTTTCGTCGCTCGCGTGCTCCCGGCCAGTGCGGAAATTGGGATGCCAAGAAGGAAAGAAGCACCGCGGCGGGAGGCTCCTCGTCCTTTGCGCGCACGTGCGTTTCAACTTTAATGGAGAATCGACTTAATTGACGACTACGTTTCGTGCGCGCCGCTCCACGAATTTCGATGCCCGGACCGGGAATTACCTTCGCAACTCAGTCCGAGGTGTTATTGGAACGATTACATTTGCATTGCTCCTTTTATATTCGCATCCTTTTTTCTTTCCTTCTCTCCTTTCCTCTTTGCGTATGCTCCGTTGTAATGAGGAGGCCAAACTTTTCGGCATTCTTACGTTTTCGACGTGAACCGTTCGATCGTTAATGGAGGTGGAGCTTCCCTTTCATACCGTTACCAAGAATTTTATTTTCTCCTTTAACTTTTGCAGTGCATTCGAGTTATTATTATGCCCCAACAATTTTCTTCAATAATGGTATTTCTTTCTGAGCTTCAAAACGTTCATTTTAATTATTTCATTCTGGGTAGCGCGTCAGGTGTTTATTATTCAAAATTACTTTAATTATGCTCAATTTCTAGAGGCGTTCGTTTTTTTCTTAATTTTTCAAAATACTTTCATTGTCAGATATACAATTTATAATGTTATCCATTACATTAACTTTACAGATTAAATGAAATGATCGTTAAAACATGTGTATTTATCGTTTTTTTCGTACAAGGCTATTCAAAAAGAAAACATTTTTAATCGATCTATTACATCTGTTTTTACAACTTTGCGCAATAAAATAATTTAATAAACTATTTTTCTTTCACATTAATAATAAGTATTTATTAAATATTGAATTTAAAAACGGAAGGCGGATACCTTAAAAGAAGAAAAAACTTAAATAGCAACAAGGAATAACAAGACACCATCTAGGCTTTGGAACAGCACAAGGCCATCAAGACAAAGCCGTGTAAAGAAGCAGCAGTGAAAAGTTGTGAGAAAAAAGGTAAGTGAGAAAGAAGAGCATAAGTAGGTGCCAGCTTGACGCGCCAAGGCGTAATTTCCTTCAGCAGTTCGATACGAATCGTTAATCTTCCCGGGATGTTTGCACGGCATAGTTCCGGTTTTCCTTTGGGATAAGCGAAAGCGTGGAAAAATAAGAAAGGGATGAAAGGAAAAAGGAAAAGTAACCGGAGAAGAAAAACGAAAACGTTGAAGGAGGTTGCCGGACAGTCCGTGAATTGCCGAAGCGGACAGAACGGAAAGGATGTGAGTACACTAATCTCGGAAAATCTACACGTGCAAATTTCCTTCGTACAATCCCAGCATATTTTCTGCCCTTCGCAGTTTACACCGTCAAAAAGCTTTAACACTCAGGACTGGAAACATTCATTTCCTGAAAATTGTTTCATAAATTCTGCTCAGGAAGCTCTTAGCAGTATTTATATTCATTTTAGAGTAGTAACTAATTCACTTAAACCCATGAATAAGGGACATTTCTTCCTCAAAATAGCATTTTAAAATACATGCTTTATACTGTTAATAGAATATTATCATATTTCTTACTTTCAAATGCCCATTAAGCAGGTGTTAGAGCATGGAAATCAATGCTGTAAAAATATAATAAAATTGAATTATTTAATAGACTGACAAATCTAAAATTTATTTCAATGCAGTGATAATAATAATTAGATTGGCTATAATAACGTACCTAAATTTTTAAAAGTAATATTAAATTTTTTTAAAATAAATATTATGCACTAAAAAAATAAAATAGAGAAAGATTATTTTATTGAAATAATAAGATATTATTTATTAGATATTGCTTTACTTTGTTTATTCATTTTTTATAACCAATCAAAGCTCAGAAAAAATTCTATCATTATTTTCATAAGACAGCAATCATAGTCAAAGGAAAATATTTTGCCATTTTAGATAACTCATTAAATTTTAAGCAGAAATAATTGTACTCGAAAGCACGTAACTTGAAAACTCAATTTTCTTGGAAATGTCGGGAGCATTAAATGCAAACAAAAGCGCACGTAGTGCTATTCTAGGTCTAGGGACGATAACCGCTTTGGTAAACAAGTCTGGAATTAAGCGGTATGAAACAATAATATGGAGAGCAATGAGGGAGGAAGACATCGGCAATTAAAGTATACCTAAAACAGCTCTTGTATTGCAAGTGACGAGTGATTTATTACGATGATAGGTAGAGTGAAAAAATTCATTAATGAACCATGTTTACAAGCCGATTCGCAACAAGACCTGTAATCCGTACAACGGATAGTCAAAGAGTACAATTTCCCAAAAGAAATTTCTCTTTTAATGTATCGATTAGAGTATAGCTTACATATAGATGTGAATCAAAATTGCCAGTAGTTTTAATTTAGCTACCAACGACTTAAGGCTGTGCGTCTCATGGTCTGGAATGTTAAACTCTGGATTATTTCACGCTCCAAGTAAAAAAATTGTAACTACTAATTTTTTTTTACAGGGCGGGCTGGTCAATTTGCTTATTAAAGTCGTAATATATAATTGAAAAATAAAGGTGGAAGAGAGTTATGCTAAGAAATGGTGATGAGAGATGATATCGATAGAAATGGAAACAATTGCATATACTATTGTAAATTATATGATAATTTTTATTAAATGCAAAAACAAAATATTCTAAATTGCATCAACATAATATAATTAGTTCAGTCTACGTATTATAAAAATACAATGTAAAGATAGCAATAGAAACAGTAGTAAAGCTTTTGAATAATATCTTACAATAAATTAATTAAACATATTTAAATGAGCATGAATAATTTAATATTTATAGTGAAAAATTTTTTTGTCCACTTATTTGGAAATAATAAATAAATAGTAGTCTTCTGTCTAAAAAATTTATGTCATACTATATTATATTATTCAGAGTAATATAATATATACAACAAAATATATTATTAAAAAACAATAACCCATTATTTGAATAAAAGGGGCTTGTAATTCTTGTAATGCAGTCAACAATTAGGAAAATAGCTTAAATAACCTATTATTAATTATAATCTTTTTTAAGTATAAAAAGAACTTTTTTACTACACGAAACAAAAAGAAGAATGAAAAAATATTGTCAAACTTCTACCTGTCGTAGAAACTTTTATTTGTATCTCTCCAATTTACGTACAATTAATGGGTTTCATCTATAAGAACTTGTGAAATAAGTTCCTGAGACTCGTGCAACCAAATCTCTTTATTCTCTGTAATTTTATTTTTACGTAATTATTCTCTCAATAATTCTCTCTCTTTCTAACTCTATCGTTTACTCTTCCTTTCTCTATTCAGTCTTTATATACATGTTTCTGTATTTCCCTTCTCTTGCAGCAAAAGACTTATTGCACGAAGTGTGAAACGAACGCATCATAAATTGAATTTGACAACTAGTGGAAAATTTGAAGGCTAGCGGATATACGGATAGTAGATTCTATAGCGAGCAGAGCAAGAGAAACTTTGTATATAATACTGAAAGTGAACGAAATGACTAGAAGTATATCTTGGAATTGGAGTATAATTGAATTTAACTGCTCGAAGTACCCGAAATCTTCAAGAAAATTAAAAAAAAATAAAAATTATTTCTACTTTATGCGTAAAATTTTATATAAACTTAGAGATTTCATTCTCATTAAAAAAAATCATCAAATTGTATGTATATGAAAAAACACTTTACATTTATCATGTATTTTAAATATCGATTATTTATTCACACTGATATTTTTATTCTTAATCATAAAATAATGTGATATAGCTTTTATATAAAGATTAATAAAAGCAGATAGTAGGTTTCATCATTAAATTTTATTTTTTTTACAATTAATATTCAATAAATTATCAAATTATGATTCTTACTGTATTATATATATTATAATATAGATATGAAAATAAAAATAACGATTATTATTAAAATAATTATAACATCCATATATATTTTTTTTTAATAAGTGAACACATATACTAAAGAAAAATTAATAATAAATGGAATCTAAAAAAATAGAAGTTAATTTTTGACTCATTTCTAATTAAATATATATGTATATATATTTAAAAAATATAAGTAGTAAAATATGAGTTGCAAGACGGTACGAAATATAAAGAAATATTAATGAATCCATATTATTCATAATTTAAAATAGAAAATATAGTACTACAATAAATCAAGGAAGGTAATAATTTTACTTTATATTGTTCATTTAAGAGAGTGTAATACTCTAATACATACAGCATTGAGTAATTATTTCAAATTTTTTATTCTGAAATCTAAAATGTTATTAATTTATATTGTATTTTTAAATTTTAAGAATAGCTACATATATTACTTCTATTAACAATAACTCTATATTAAACTTCTTAAAGACAACTATGTAATCTTGACAACAAATCAAAAAATTAACCTTATCTACTATTATTTTAAGTATTTTCACTTTTACTTAGTATATTCAAAAGCATGTTATTTATTTTACTAATATTTTACAAATAGACATCATTTAATTGAACGACATGCTTATTTATATACTACTAGTTTGAAATGGAAGTTAGTGCTAACTACATATTTTATTTGTAGCATTTAAATCCAATTATAATTCATAAGAGTTATTTTAAAGATAAAAATATCTATACATATTTATATATTTTATATTTATATATTAACGTTTTTCTTGTCTATGGTAAAGATTTTTTGCAGACAATGAATAACCACATCCTGTAAAACAAATTTTGATTAAAATAATAAGAAACATTGATATAATTTTCTATAACAAAATGCTTTTATTAATTCAAACTACGCTTTCATTTTATGAAATATAATGCCTTGTGATCTATGTATCATAGTTAAAAGTAAGTGCTTATCATATGATTTTATTTAACATTACAAATCTTCTTAAAAAACATTTCTTTTCATTTGCATTCGGCATTACAAAAAAAATTGTTTATCAATAATGAATATCCATGTGCCATGCATCCCAGTATAAATACTCTGATAGGAATTTAAACATATTATTTGCATAATGTAATAAAAAAAAACAATTTGCTTGTTTAAATAAATAAATTTTTTTTGGATTTCAATGAGAACTTGAATAATGTTTTGTAATGAATAACCGAAATTGAAGTAGCGTATCCATTCCGTAATACCTATTTATGATAAATTTAGGTAATTATTAATTTTTATTGATTATTTAATATAGAATACTTTCTTATAGCTGCGGCTTTTATCATCCTTTGATATTGCAATTCTGCAATAATACATATATACATTCGTCAGTACAATCGTTAATCTATTGAACTCAAATCCCTCTTCCTCTTTCTATCTCACTACGTTTCCGTCTACATCTATCTATCTATTTATCTCCTCTCACTTGCTCTCTTTCTATCTCATTCGTCCAGAATAATCTTCAGTCGATAAAATTAAGAAAAGAAAAAGTTCAAAAGCACACGGTGCGAGGAGGAAGCGACCAATTATTATCAATCTTTGCGCTACGTGATCAATCGGTCCGGAGACGAGAGAAAATGAAGGGCAAAAGAAAACTCGCAAAGAAGGCGCGCAAACGCGAGTAGGATCGTGAAATGAAATTTCTCACCATTACATGGATGATGCGCCAACAGACAAAGCGATGAATCGCAAGCGAAGTCGGTAAAGACAAGTTGCGTCAGGAGAAATAAGTTATTTCGGATGGTTTTCAAAGATTATTCCATGTGTTATGGAAACTATTAATATTAGCATTAATTTATCTATTATGAATATCAGTTTTTATTTAGCAATACTTACAATGTTTTGATTTTTTAAATATCGATTAACAAAGTTTTCTTTGTTATAAGTTAATATCTCATTCATAGAATATATTTTATGGAAATATATATACACTTCTCAGAGTACGAATGTTCATTAAATTATATTGTATTACAGGTATACTTTTATTTAAAGCTTATTAATTTTATTTTTTTAAAGTGTTAAATGTTTTGACATTTAATACTAAATTAAATTCATGTACAGTTACAACGATAAATTATAAACATGGAATATCGTTATGTATACTCTAATTTTATTCGATAAATTAATTTCTTACACATTTGTTATTTTTCTCGAAAACTTAATAAAAACTAATGAATTTATGACTATAAATTTATTGCTAATTTTACTTAATCTTGAATAAAATCAATGAACATTATAGCATTATAGCAATAATTAATAACAGTTAATGTGAACCATAATACTTCAGTACTTTAATTATTTTAATCATCCCTTCAATCTATTGGGTTCTTCCTTTTTATTATTCAAAAACTTTCAATTATAGATAATAAAGCATTTGATAATTTTTTTTTATTACTAATGCTTTCAAATGTTGAAAATATAAATTAAATAATTTACATACTACTAATATTTATAAAAACGTTTTTTTTATATTTTATATGCTACAACTTCATTGAATAATAATAAATTTATTTTTAATTTAATTAGAAATCCTTTCCTAATCTTTATTGAAATATTATTTATTTCTTAGCATTACCTGAAATTATTACTAAATTTATAAATTTAGTAAAAACTTGAATAATTTAAAGCTTTTAAACAATTAAGATTAAAAACATTTATCAACTAACTTGATTAAATCACAACATTTGATTTTACTCCGAGCTACCTTAACGCTTTTAACATAAAATAAGAAGAATGGAGCTTTAGCATCATGATATCTTGTAAAATAAATAGAAAGAGAACGATGGTACTGTCTTCGGTAAAAGATCATGAATCCATCAATCTGACTTGAACAATTACTTCTGGTCGTCTCCTGGTTCTTGTTCATCGATCACAATTTTGTTTACTTTTTATCACTTTTACTTTATTATTAACTAGCACTAATTGAACTCAACCATTAGCTTAACTAAGATTTGACTGTACGACTTTATACCAAAAAGTCATCTGAAGAAATCAAATTATATGAAAACTGTAATGAGAAAATGATTACTTGATTTATGGAAGACTTTCTATAGAATATAATGTATATAAGAAATTTTTATGTCCTTTGACAAATATGAGCCATAAAACTATTTTTAATGTTTTAAAGTTAAAAAATAAAATAAAAAATATATATTGAGCTGTATAAAAAATTATTCAATAAATTAAAATTATATATTAAAAAATGAATCGTTAATCTAAAAGTAATAATGGCAAATATAATTGAAGGCAACCATTGGAAAAAAACTTGAAAATAACTTATTTTAACTTTGAAACTTTTGAAGCATATATAATTTGTTATAGTATGATTAGAAGTATAATAAATTTTTCGACATTTTTTATAAGGTATAATACGAATAATGTTTTAAAATATATTAGAAGTTATCTAGAATAAATCGAGCCTATTTAAAAGTGTCTAAAAATTTAAATAACTTATATAATATAAAATTATCATGCACGTTGATAGTTAAGATATTTGAAAATGCAACATAGATTCATAGTTAAAGTTGAATATAGAATAAGTTGAAGAAATTAACATTTATACGAAGATAATATATCAGGTGACTATTAAAAATTTAATGTTTCATTACGCGTCATTGTCGTCGTTACTATCATCGTTTTTAACATTTTAATCATCATCATCATGATTATCATTATTCTTATCATCATCATTTTCATTTTTATCCTCATTATTATGATCATTATTAGTATTATTAATTGGGACATACCGATTGATTTGAAAAAGTACAATGGACTTTACGATACTGAACTGTGAGAATGAATGCAACCTTGATATTCATCTTAAAGAATGAGATTTCGTATGCACAGTCATCGCCGATAATTAGAACATACTTTGCAACCCGATTTTATAGTGTCACACGAGCTAAGGGATGTCAGATGGAAAGTACAAAAGTATTGAGCGCACAAAACCATATCACTGTAATAAAGAGCATTAGTAGATGACTCTTGAATTGACTCACTGAACTCGAAAGTAATGTCTTCTGTATCCAATACATACATCTACAAGTGCGCAAATCTCTATGCAATATTTACGAATAAAAAATGATCAATAAAGCATTATATCGTATAAAATGCCTATCGTGTAAATAAATTCATAGTGAGCTTGAAAAACTGATTGGAGAATATTATTTTTTATTTTTCTACATAATTGTATTTAATTTAATGAATTTATTTATAAAATTGCTTAAAAGTATAGTATTAAAAATCATCACATTATCTTAAACCATTTGATGTTTGTCAATTAAAAGCTCTTTGGATATACTTTCATTATTAAAAATTGTTATAATACGTTGAATATAGTAAAATAAAATTAAAAAACTCTTTAACTCAATATTTCAATGAATATTATATTAGAAGTAATTTGAAACATGCAAACTTTGAAGATTCACAATGAAAACATATAAACTTTTTCTTCGTACATAATTTTGAAATTTATTTTGATTTAGTAATATCATATTCGTATTCACTGATATTTGAAAAATATATTTTCTCACTGTTGACATTAATTATATCTTGCCGTATTGTATTTTCGTAGTGAAAATATCAGTAAAAGCATATTTTCTTTTTCAACGACAAAGACGACACAATGATCAAACTACTGTACTATAATCACAATCGTGAACCAATGCTAGGTTGAAAAAGCTTCACCTCCTCATTGAGCCGAAGGCGAGGGATTGGATAGTCGTTGTTCGCTCTTCGTCGGCGTTTACGATGAAATTGCGGAGCAGTAGTCAACGCGCGCACGTGGACGCTGCAATTTCGCATCGTTTTACAATTGCCGCGGTAGTTGAGCACCGACATTAGTTACTTGTTAAGATCGCTGCAGTTGATTTATTCCGATATACTGGATATGCTTCATGACGATTTGATATCGGTCCAATGGCGACTACTACGGATAGTTGTAGATAGAAGAAGAGAAAATTATGATCGAAAGTAATTTTCGACGTTATTTATCCACAATAGAATCTAATATTATCGTTGATGTTACCGGAGTTCCTGATGCATTTGAATATTGTATTATTCGTGAAAAATGTTATATTAACGCTTACTGTGATAAAATATCCAATATAATATTTAATTTTTAAAAATGTTTGCATTACTTCAGTATTTATTTATGATAATATGTCAAATTTATACGACAATTTTGATCGTTTTTACCATTCTTTTTTCTAAAGTAGATGAAAAATAAAGGTATAATTAAAAGGTAGATATCACAATTTACTACTATATTAGATAAAAATGAATATTATTTCATATTGCAGTAGGCTATCTCCCATTTTTTAATACATTTCAAAAGAATTTCAAGCGGAATGTTTGTCTCAACGTTCAAATTTTTATTGCAATTCCCTGTGTTTAAAAATGAGAAATTCTAAAAATGAAACGCCGCACAGCGACAAAAGTCGATCCTCCCGAAAGGCAAGATAACGACTGCATCCTACATCAAATGAAAATGAAAAAAAAAAAAAAAAAAAAAAAACAACAAGCATAAAACAACAAGCATAAAACAACAAGCTAAATATCGCATCTTGGCAAAACTCCGAGTAACCCTGGAGCCGATCGGCCCCGTCCGGGCGACTCCGCGTACGTGCGCAGTCGTCGATTCGCGAGAGTCCTTCGTATTTCCGGAAGGGGGTGGACGGTCGAGGGGAAGGGGACGCGGTATACGGGCTCATCGTCGCCGGGTCGAGGGGCCGGGGAGGAGCCGTAATCCGTTCTCGACGCTCCCACGTGGGGCCGTCCTCTCGCCCCTTAGCCTAGCAACGCTATTGATTTCCCCTTTCGGAGACGGGAGCCGCTCCACGCACGAAAGTATCTTTTCGCGCATCCTGGGCTCTTACCGCCCGCCTCGACTGCGAGGGCTACATACGCCACTTACTCTGTCTATTAACGTGATGTATGAAGTTTTCTTAAACTTAGCTGCTCCGCTCGTTCGCTCGCTCATTCGCTTCTTCCTCGCTTCTTCCTCGCTTCTTACTCGCTTCATACTCGCTTCTTACTCGCTTCTTACTCGCTTCTTCTAGTAATAAATTGTCTTTTAATGACCCCGCGAATAATACGAAGCTTTTTCATGTGCACAGGACCTAATAAGCCGCAAATCTGTGTGGAAATGAAAACACAATTTACTTTCAGTAATTAGTCGAGTCTTCGAATTTTCAACGAACTGGTTATATTAGTTTTATCATTGTTTTAACTATTATAACTCCTAACACTACTGTCACTCTTGTTATTATCATTTTCATTATTAGTACCATTAGTGTTAGCAGTAGTATTACTAGTTATTCTAATAATCTTATTATAATTATTAATGCTATTATTATTCGATTCCTCCCAGTCTATAATTTTTAATCTAATACTTTCGGCATTATTATATGTTATTAAAATTTTTCTTTTATTATTTAAAGTAATGCAGTTCATTTAATTTTTATACTTATGATATATTATATAAAAAGATTTCAGTTTTCTGCATTAAGTTAATTTTGTTGTACTATTAAATTTAACTCCAGATTTAAAATACGGTAAAAAAATACAATAAGGTTGGAATTTTACATTATCACAAGTAAGAATCATAGTTCAGAATTGTCTTTGGTTGTAATATAATATCAATTAAACTTAAGGATTACTAACTCAGGATGCTATTTAAACTTTTTCGTTGTAAGCTTTATTATATATGTATTAAATATAATTTAACTATTGATTAAAATGAATCCACTAATATATATATATATATATAAGACATTAAACATTTCTTATTAACAGAGATTAATGACGTTAAAGAAATTAGTTCCTACATTTAAAAATTAACTTTAATCTTCTATTAAATAAAGAGCAATTATTAAAAAAGTTTTTAATATTTTGTATCTATTTTTTGTGTATTATTATAATTAATAAACAAAGGATACCAAAAAGTTTATTAATGGCTAACATTAAACGTTATATATGGCAAAAATATAATAAATAAAAAAATTTGAATAGAAAAATGAATACATTCATGCTCCTTTAATTTCA
The DNA here is from genome assembly GCA_018907135.1 of Kradibia gibbosae. Classification (NCBI taxonomy): domain Eukaryota; kingdom Metazoa; phylum Arthropoda; class Insecta; order Hymenoptera; family Agaonidae; genus Kradibia; species Kradibia gibbosae. The sequence goes on from JACCHX010000004.1 coordinate 7,346,160, forward strand.
ATTACGATTTAATCCTGTTTCTACATCTTAATTATATATTATATATTCACACACACGCATACATACATGTATATACATGAAAATATACACAAATATATTGTATTTTTAAGCTAAAAGTCTTTTTAAAGTGTTAAGGCTAAAGTACTAAAATAAAAATAAAGTACTTTAACTACGGCAAACCTCCATTACCCTTGAAGTTGAAAAGAAAGTTTTTATGATAAGATAAGATTAAATAAATAGAAAAACAAATAAAAACTAAAAAAGAGACATTATTTTTATAATTAAAATTTAAAAAATAATTTTTAAATAATTTTAAATAATTTTGCATAACTTAACTACAATTAATTAAAATTTTTATTTACATTTTTATGCTATTATCGAAAAACGCATTCATAACTAGAATTATAAATTTTATAAAACAAATAGATTTGTATTAAAGTATTAAAAAATGAAAAGTATATGTATTTTATGAACAATATTATTGTTGTTCAATATACGTGCGATTGTAATCAATCCTATATTTAATAATACCTTCAATATAGATTTTTTATTTTTCAAAAATATACTCCATAATTCAATCAATATTTGTTGGAAAAAAATTTTTATAAATATTTTATTATTCTTCAATTTTTATTATAAAAATCAATTTTCTAAAAATTGATAAAATAAAAATAAATATATATATACAGTTCATAGTATGTATATAGTTCGTAAATTAATATTAACTTTTGGTGATCCTAAATATTCATTTTCGATAAATATGTATGAAAAAATAAAATTTCAGAAAAAACTCCATTATAAATAATCATATAATAATTGATAAAATTTAACCTATATTATGGTGATTTAGTTAATAAAATCTATAAATAAAGTTTATATTAAAAAAAATATTTAAAAATGTCAAGTTAAATTTTTTTTACAAAAAATAAATGTGAAACTTACAATAATACTTTATCATATAGTATTTTACAAGAGATAATATTTGAGAAAATAATAAATCTTTAAAAATCATATATGAATTGCAATAATCTTAATCTTGTCCTACAATTAATACCAAGATAATAATTTCTAATTTTTAAAATAAAAACCAGTTCACATATATTCGTTCTTTAACCTGTCAATGATACTTTTTTTCTTATAAAACATATATTCATATATTGAATAACAAAATATTCAACATTTATTAAAAATTTTGTATATTTACTTTATAGGCTTGGGAGAATTCAATTCGATGAAAGAGACTTTTGGACATAATTTACAATCTACATCAATATAGTGTCCAACGCCAGTGGGGAACGATGCCCCTCATAGTTTATAAATCTAGATATGATTTAAAAACATAGTTTCAATAGAATAAATTTCGATTCTAGAATTCATTAAGTAAATAGTATTCAATAATTAGAAATTAACTTCTGTAACAAACTGTTAATTGATGTATTCAGTTACATATTAAAAAATTTTTTAAATCAATGTTCCATTCAAAAAATTTATAAAATTAAAAAATTTAATGAAAATGGTTTTTAACTGTACAGTATTTGCTTAATTATTGTTTCTGCTTACTTATATTATCTATTTTAAAAACATATACTTTATTAAAATTTATGTATTTTTTAGTATGCAAGTTATATAATTTGATTATTTACTTTCTAATCTTATCTTATATAAAAAGATTTAATTATATTCGCAATTATGTGTAGATATAAAAGTTTTTTTTAAGTCATCAAAATAAAGTTCCATCGAATCATAAATCCTTTAATAAATAAGAACAAAATATTATAATCATTTTAAAAAATTTCTTTTTTTTATTTACAATAAAATTAATCTAGTACATATATATATATACATATGTTCATGACTAGATATACTAGTTTTTTTCTCATATTAAAATCTGTTAAATTAATACATAAAATAAATCAATTGGAAAATTCAATAGAATATTGATGATTTTCAATATTAAGGTATTTAATCTAAAACTAAGATGTATTCGATTGCAAATCACTTTTTAATTCGTATGTATGTATAAAAATATATTTCATTTATGCAAAAATTTATTACTTTGTAATATCTGAATAAATAATTTAATACATTTATAATCTTTCATATGAAAATATTTTAATTTATATATAGTTAGTAAGTTGCGCTATTAAGATTACGACATAGCTTATTAAAATATGTCAGTAAATAGAATTAAATAATTTTAAACTTCAAAAATTTTATAAAATACAATAAAAATAATAACAATCAACACGTTAGATTATCTAATAATATTGATACATATAGACTAATGAATATTTAATATAATAATACAGATAAATATATGCTTATATTACCATAAACTAATTGCTAATAATATTACATTACATTATTAATTTATATTAAGTTACATTGAATAATAACTTTTCATTTTATTCATAAAATATTCATTAATAGTAATTTCTAATTCATCATTTAACAATGTAATAAAAAACATAAAGTTATCTTTTACATGTTTCATTAAATTTAAAAATATTTATTAAAAAATTTAAGAATAATACGCTTGAAGGAGCTTATTTTCAATATATTTTCTAAAAGGTATAATAAGATTATTTCGTTTATATGGAAGTGCTTTCATATTTAATTACACGTACTTATTCAAACATTATTTTCTGGAAGTAAGATTTAACACCATGTAAGTATAAGTTTAACTTATCTAAAATAAATATATGTTATTCGTGTTCAACATACAAAATTGAAGACGTAACACGCAGCTTCTTATATTTAATTATAATGAATTAAAGTTTCAAATACTGTATTTTATTATAGCTGGCTACTATTTAATACCATATATGTCTATTTTTTTCATAAAAATTTACTTTAAAATAAAATCAAACCGTTTTTATACTATCTTTAAATTTATGACAAAACCAGTAAAAAGAGAAAAAAACTTTAAACATTATGTCATTGTATTATCAGCTAATATTAATTGATTATTAATATTTTTGCATTGTGAAATTAAATTAGATTAAATTATTATTGCAATTATTAACTTTTTAATTTTGTTATATATATAGTAATCTATATTTTGATTCACAATAATTTAAAACCCAAAATAAATCACATTACACAATGTTATTAATTTTATAGCTATTTTTTATCCTCTTTTCTTTTACAAAATATTCATCTATAGTACCTTAAATTATAAACTGTAATATTTACAAAATAATAATAGGAATTTAATAAGTTGATGTAAATTTTTTATATTAAAAAAAAAGTTAATGATACGAATCCCATTAATTAACTTTAAAAATTAATATAATTTTATAAAATACAAGTAATTCAAAAAGCTTTAAAATTCTTTTTTGAAGTAGATTAAATTTTTTGTTTAAAAAAAAATAATACTAATACCTTGTTCATTTTAGACACTATGCAATTTTTCCATAAGATAGTTGCAATGTTGTCTATAGTTATTCCGATCTGTATTATCCGATCTGTAATTATATAGATAATCATTTTTTAACTTTTAAGAATAAAATCCAACAGAATTTAATTACATCTGGTTTTCTGGTAATAGTTTTTTAAATCAGTCACTGACCGTCACCTACGATTCTTTGATCCGCGCATTGCATAATCACTACCCATAATCAACCCATTGTTTTGTCTCTGTAAAAGTCTCGACTATGTAAAAGTGAAAAAAACCTTACACATTATTAGGTTTAGTAAATAGAATAAACAGTACGACGATCATAATATTATTTAAATACTTTAAAATTGTCTTTTATTAACAATTATTTGCAACTTAAAATGCCCTTTGGCGATGTCCTTCATTTATTTTGTATGTCTGTTCGTACATACTGTTTTACAATAAATATAAAAATCAAATACATAATCAAATATAAAAAAATAAATATAATTAAAAAGATCAATCATATTCTTAAAAATAATTGCTGTCTTCCAAAGAATCTTGAATATATTTAAATACATTGTCCTTCTGTAGTGACTAATAAAATGTAATTTATCCTTGGTAAATAGAAATTATCTATTACACCTAAAATCTTGGCAGTGATGTATGTTCTCAATTAAGTATTTAATATTATAGAAGAAATAATAAGACAGGTAAAAATCGTATACAACATATTCTTACTTGATCATTCAAGAATGTATAATTAAGCATTGAGTGTAAAGAAAGAGAAATATTTTAAACTGTTATTACAAATGATTTCTAAGATTGAATTTTTTTGTAACAAGCTTAAAGGCTCGATATGCATCGGTTATGAAACAGCCACCACATTATTGGGAATAAATTTTATTAATCCAGGGAAAATAAAGCAAATAATATAAAAACTGTCAAAGCACCGGTGGGCAGTGGCTGGTCCGTGCAACATCAATCACCCAGACGGCAAAAGCTGACGCGATAAGGATAAATTTATTGTCGAAAAACCGAGGGATGCGCACAAAAGAAAAGTATTCGGCTTGCGTAAATTGCGGGCTCGAGAATCTTCTGGGAGCTTCATGAGACCGAGTCCGTTGTACCCAGTGCGATCCATCAGGTGGTAATGGTATTGCACTTATGACGAGGAGCACAGTGGCTCGTAGCTGCTCGGAGAAAGCAGAATGGATGCCGCATTCCGCAGCTGACGTAGATCCCGAAATCGAAAGCAACTGCTCTCTATCTCGCTCCTTATCGTACACGTAGAATAAGGTCTGTAATACGGACAAAGAAGCCGACAGGGAGACAGAAGCGCAGAATGGGAGAGAGAGAGAGAGAAAGAGAGAGAGAGAGTGAGCGCGCGGGGGTGAGGGCCGGGGTCGCGGGTGTGGGCGGTTTTGAGGGGGTGGGGGGAAGAGAGACACTAACTCGAGCAATCGACTCGCTAAATGCATCTATCCGTCTCTGGGCCAAGCTGCTTTCTCCCATTCTCCGCAATTCTTTCTCCGTCGGCGAGTGCGCGCTTATATATATCCAGGTCAAGTTCAATGTCTACGCCAGCAAAAACAGACAGTCGGATGGACGAGCCGACACGCACTCCCACTCCCACCGACTGGGTTGTGTCCCGCGGAGCTCCATTTCGCACAGCACATCCTTCGCCTCGGGCCCCATGAATGACTTATGCAACGAGAAACATCATCCGCGGGCATTCTTAAGTCTCCGCCAGCGTGCTTGCGTGTGCACGCGCGTACTCGTATGTGTGCGTACACGCGCGAACGCTTGGTTGCCGGGGAAAGAGGCGGACGATGTCAGTGTCAATGGCACCGGCCACGGCGCTCGTGAGAGAGCAGTTACGTCGCCTCGGTTCGCTGAATCGAATTCTTTGCTCCCCGAGCTCTTCCCTTTCTCGCTCACTCTCTCTCTCTCTCTCTCTCTCTCTCTATATATATATATATATCTCTCTATCTCTATCTCTATCTCTATCTCTATCTCTCTCTCTTCCTTTCTTTACTTCTATCGCTAGGTTGGCCAGGGCCCCTCCCGCCCACCTGACGCCCCCTAGACTCTATTTCCACAGACAGGAGTCCAAGTGGAACGCCTTCACCTGCGAAAGGATACGCTCACGCTTGCGCGTACTGCCTCATCGAAGCCCCTGCCCATGAAGTCGTCGTTCATCGATGCTTTGCTGGAGGTCGAAGCAACCCGACTACAGATGCACTTGCACCACGAGAATGTCGCGGCTTCTCTGGCGCTATCGCTATGTATTATTATTCTCTGTTGCGTCGGAGGTAAGCTCCAGGACCGACTATCTTGGGATTCCGCGGACACCGCTGATAGAAAGAGGCCGGTTATAATGATTGACCCGGTGATCTTGGGTCCTTCTACTCGGTATACACTCGACGTAAGGTTGTGTCTCGGCACGAATCATTAAGCGACTTGTTTAATGTAATGAGATGCATAAGAACAAGATTGTATATTATGTGAAGAAATTGTTACACCGGTGCTACTCAAAATAGCAAAATTAATCATTAAGACGAGCAATAATGTATATGCTTATGTGTAATATGGATTGGAGTAAATTTCAAAGTGAGCACTTAAACTAAATGCTTTTGCATTAAATGTATGTCAAACATTACTAGTCGACTTCATGAGTACAACGTATTATATTAATTAATGAAAGCTGCTAGACTTCGTACAATATATGCAATTATTCTCGATTATTTCGATGCTCATTACGCTACAGATATTAACATCATTGTCAATCGCTCCTGCGTAAATTCATTTCAATTTCAGATTTTAATGCATTTCGTGAAAAATATAGACATTGAATTGGTCGACATTTAACAAAATACTATTATGCTGTTTAAATATGAAAGGAATCCGTGTACTCAACGAGTCAAATATACACAGAATTTGTCATAAAACTAAAAACACTGCAATTGATTTTTCAATTTATACTCTTGCAACAATCCCTCAGCATTATAATTAAATTCGTATCTCTATGCTGCGTTTCGATTTATTGGTAGCTAATGGCGACAAGATGGAACACTAACTATTTTTATTTTTCAATATTATCAAAAACCTTATTTTTTATGATTAATCAAAAAAGCTACATATTAATAACAATACACATACAGTAAATAAAAACTATGGACATCGAGTAACCTGAAACAAATAAAAATTTTCTGTGTAAATACAGTAAACAGTAACTGTAACAGTTAAACACTATTATTTACTGTATAAAATCGAAAACATTGTTATTCAAACAAATTGTAAATAATTGAGAAAATTCATTGCTCAGTTTACTATGCCTCGATTAATTACTACTGCAAATATATTTTCTTGGTGAAGATAAGTAATTAAAACAGAATGTAGATTATCTTTAAAAATAAGTACGTAAAAAAAATTATAACATAATTTAAATTAATTAATTTAATTTTATAACATAATATAAAATATATTCTAATATATATGTTTTTAATATATATATTAAAAATAAATAAATATTCAAACTTTATCTTAAAATGATAAACCGTTATATATTTACCCAAACAAATCCGAAAAATACGTTTGGGATGTATTTGTATATACTTGCAAAGTATGTTACGCAAAAAAACTCGTTCTGCCCATTCTGGTGTCATAGTGTTTCATGGCATTTCTTCTGGTTATCTGTCCCTCTTCTCTGTTCTTTATCTCCCTCTCTCTCTTATTCACACACTTTTTATACCTTTGCTTATATCTTTCTTGTTTATTATCGTTTTTTCTTGCTCTTTTCTACGTTATTTTAATATATTCTCTTCTCTCCTATTCTCTCACATACGTTTTACATATGTTTGCCTCGCTCTCACTATCGATTCTTTGTTGCTGCCAATCGAAAAGAGATGCTGCGCGTGACATATGTGAGAACGTGTGACTCACCCCGAATGTGCCAAAGATGGCAGTGACAGTAATTTGCAATACAAATCAATGAATTAACGAAAAATAGTTGTTTTCAAATTTATTATGTTTCCGAGAAAAATGTTACTAATCTTAAACTAATATTTCAATAATAGTACGTAATGTATTTAATAAAGTATACCAAACGTATGGCACATTGATTTACTGATTATTTAAAATTAATTACTCACTAAGTATGAAAATAATGCAAGGCTTCTTATTTAAATTACCCATCTAAAGAACCTAAGTTATTATTTTTTGAAATTTAAAAATTCGATATTAACTACTTTTAAAAAATGACGTGCTTGCTAATGTAAGTAAACGTTTGTTTCTACTACTATTGTTTTATTGATTACTAATGTCATTAAAAAAAATTTTTTTTACTGTATTTGATATTTATATATTATTTTTAATATACACATTTTTGGATTAAAATTACATGTAAATTTTTTAGTCTAAACATTCATATTCACAGAACCAAAAAATTTATGCTTTTTTAAAAAACGTATTTTTTCGTTTAATGCGTGTTAATTAATTGTTAAATTAATTTATAGCCTATTAATATCTATATAAAGGTTTTTTTACAGTAAAATCACTGAGCGATAATTGTTAATGCAAAAGAATAATGGTAAAGACGATTTATGCGGAATAAATTATAATAAAATTAATGAAAATACATGACTATACTATAAGTAGAAAGTGATAAGTGTAGTAAGACCTGCACTTTTATAACATCACATGGTATATTTTAGCAATACGAATTTTTATTTTTTCAGTAAAACAAATGATTACTGTAATTTTTGAATATATATATTATCTGATTGTATTATGTGGTAACAGCCAAATTAATTTTTTTAATGAAATATTAGGATATATTTTTCTGGAAACGTAATATTGAATATAATAGTAATTTAACAATAAAAAGAAAAATAGAAAACTAAAAAAGAAAAAGTATTTCAAATAAAACATAAAATATACATCATAACAATAGTAAAAAAAAACTACTGATATGTTCTTAATTTTAGAATATATGAATAACATTTATTTTTTACTATTTATAATCTATATTCAATCCTAATTAAATACTTTTTTTAATTGTTTATTTTTAATTTTCATTTTTGGGACTTTATCAAATTTCTTAATACTTCTGATATTTCGTCACATTTTTCTGACCTTATTCGTCAAACACGAATACGTTTGTATAACGTAATCGGTAAAACCCACCCGCTATTGGATTTCGAATTTTTCATGTGAAACATACGTGACGTCTTTCACTTTCCATTGAATTTCGAAAAAAACCTTGCCATAGAATGATAATTATAAGGAATTTTTGCAAATTAACCTTGATATTAAAATGCTATGACGTCTGAATTTTTTTATGTCATATATGAATTTTATCGTTAATAATTTTGAATATATTATAAAATTCCTTTTATTTATTTTTAGTGTAAGTTTTTTTTTTGTTCAGAAATTAATGGAGCTAACGATAGAAGTAAATTAATACATGTTAATACTAATAAATCAGAAACATTGTCAAGCTAAAACCTGAATGCATTTTTCAAAACAATGAAATGAAATAGATTACAGTTCCGGAAAAATATACAAAGAATTTATATTTATTGCCGACACTGACTTAACGTATATAATATAAAAGTTTAATTGTTATTAAAATTATTCTTTTTAAAAATTGTAACAAAAATTTGAAAGATAGTTGTAAATAAAATTTATAATATAATCATTTATACATTTAAAATTTATTTAATTTCATTCTTATTTTCGTAAGTGAAAAATTTGCTTATAAATTTTGGCTTACAGGTTTGTTTATGTGAAGAAAAAAAATGACTCAGCACTTAACACACGTACATGAGCGTAATATGCGTATGTATGTGTCTATAAGTATAGATTCATTTATTTTTTACCTTATTGTATCCTTATATAATCGTGCAATCTGTATTTAAAAAAGTCAGTCAAATAGTAGGTCAGAGACGATGTTGAATTTTTCATAGATATTGCCCCTGAAATTGATCTCCATATAGCTATGACAATAGTTCGAAAGTTATAAGATAGACAGAGATTCAAAAAAATAATAACTATATTATATATATAATAAAAACCATAAATTTTTAACATCCATTTATTAAATTATTTTATCCAAAGAACAAATATTATATCAATAGTGAAACGAAATAAAATATATCGCAATATTCATTGAAATTCAGTGATACGTGCGGACAACTCGATGTATCAACCCTATTAGACACGCTTGAAAAATTTGGTGGCGTAAATGGGAGTCCGTCTATCGTAATAAAGTCATTTATCTCAAAAAAAAAACGAAAGATCGCGTCGCCCCAGTGACATTTCCCTACGGGTCCATCACCGGATAAGATGGTAGATAGATGAGACTGACCAGAGAAAAAGAGAAAATGAAATAAAAAAGTAAGTATAAGAGATACATTAAGAGTGAGAAAGAGATAGAGCAAGAGGGCGTGGTGAGAAAAGTAGAATCAGGGAAAAACGGAGAGAGAGAGAGAGAGAAAGAGAGAGGGAATCCAAACTGACAAAAAACAAAGAGAAAGAAAGAGAATTACGACGAAGAGCTGCATCGACGCGAACACTCTGAGACTTTCCTTGGCAATGCTTTCGCGATCCTGAGGCAGCGACAACTACGGCTTGCAACCACTTGCGCTAGCGCATGCGCTCATAGCTTCATCCTCCCTCTAACCGCATCGCGAATCCTCCTTGCTCCTCTCTCGTCCTCTCATCTTTTTCCCCCGTCTTCCAGCATCTCTTCGACGTCGCGACGCCTGCCGTCGCGTGTCCCCTCGCTCGGGTACCCATCGAGCGATTGAGAGGGAGAGGGAGAGAGAAATAGAGAGAGAGAGAGAGAGAGAGAGAGGGAATCGACTGATGGATAGATAGAGAGAATAGAATTAGATATAGATAGGGATAGATGGAGATAGACAGAGATAGATGCCGAAAGAGAAAGAGAGAGAGAGAGAGGGAGAGAAAGAGAGAGAGAGAGAGAGAGAGAGATAGAGATAGAGGGAGTAAGAGGGTACGTATGGCAGTCAGGGGGGCATCATCTTCCTTTTCCGTCTCTCCCCCGCCAATGCGATGAGCGCTGGGCGGCCAGCGCTGGAAACGATGCGACGGTAGAGGGGCCGAGCCGCCGAGCCGCAGCAGCGCGCGAGCGCAAGGTATTTAAGGTACCGTGGCCCAGCGGCGCACGAGTAGTTCACTTGAATACGGCGCGCCGGCGTGAGAAAAGGCTGGGAAGAGGAGAGACGCGCCGCGAAAAAGACGCGTGTGTCCCACACGCATACACGCACCCACGCATAGCACGAAAGGACGCAGGATAAGAGACAAGGGCGCCGAGGACGGAGGCCGAACAAGTGCGCGACCGGCGGCTCCTTATTCTCTCACGGATTCGCGAGAGGTACCCAACCACCCCCGCACTCATCGCGCGTACACGCAGAGCGGCCCTACCCCCCGGTCATCCCTCAGCTCGCCGTCCCGTCTCAGCCTGACCGATCCACCGAATCCAGACCGTCGTCATCGATACCTGGAGCGCGAGAGCCCCGGAGCTAGGGCCCAGGGCCCCGAAGACCCGCCGGCAACGAGCGGGAGGTGGAAGGACCCGCGTGGCGCCACCCCGACATCGTCTGCTCGCACGCCGCCCGAGTCCAGCCTAAGCTCATAAATAAGGTAAGTCTGGGGGCGCGAGCCTTGAGGCTGCACCCCGGCGGATGGTGGAAAGCGGCCGCGGCAAGTGACGCCGGCGTTGAAGCAGCGTTAACGCGACACGTGAAGCAAGTGTGTAGTGCGAGAGAGTTTCAAGGATAGAGCATACGTTGGTTGCTACCTTAGTGCGGTCGAGCCTAAGCTCCTAAATAAGTGACTTGGCCCCGAGAGACTTCAAAGGGCCAGCCTCCAAAGGGCAGCATCCGCGAGTATACTGGCTCGCGCGAGATTAGCGGCTCGATGAGCGATTCGCCCACTCAGAAGCCGAGACCCTAAATCAAGCCAGGAACGAGCGTCCGCATAAAGTTCAATGGGTCGATTTCACCTGTTGTGTCCGTAAGGCTCACAAGTGGCACAGAGAGGGAGAAAGACACTTTGATTCATCAATACTCTCATACATTCTTGGTGTCGGCAACCCTTCTTCGCCTCCGATCTCCATTCGCAGAGACTATCAGAGTGATTTTTTCGTTATCATAGTGGCCTTGTACTCGATACCTGGCGTATCGCTAAATCCATTACTACTGTGTTGGAATTACCTTTGCCCGGGAATGATGGGCAAGTCCTGAGGAGATCGGCAATTTCTTGTAATTTCACTCGGCCCCCCAAGACTCTGAAATACCACCGACTTCCATATCTAAATTATCATTCTTTCGATAAAATTTCACTCGTAAATTAAACTGGTTCTTGTAAAACTACAAGAAATCGAGTTTATAATCACAGATGTACTTTCGCACTCCGTATCAATTTGGATAATCTATCACCCCCCCCCCTTTTTAAGCAACGGTGACTATAGGCTTACAAAAATTAATTTAAATTTCCGTAAATAAAGAGTTTATTTGTTTTTATTCAATGAATGTTAGAAACAGAAGTTTTTATTATATAATATCTTAATACTTAAAGTACCATATTTTTTTTAACAAACTCTCTGCGTTCATAGTTAAATCTCCGAAATATTTATAAAAAGAATAATTTAAAAAAAGAGACTTTAATAATATTTTTATTAGTTAATTCAAATAAATTACACGTATTTCAAAAAAAATACCAGTATAGAAATATAAATTGCATAAGTACACTAATTTTAAATAATAAGCAAATAGCAGTTGCGCTAAACAAAAAAATCTATGTAACTTAAAGTCATAGTATTATTACTACGATGATTAAGGTTAAAGTAATAATGAAAGACAAAGTTTTGCAAAGGAGACGCAAACCGATACAAGAAAAAATGAGAGCAGGGCTTAAAATTATACAAAGATGGGGAAAGACTTCACATAGTTTTATTGAAAATGTTAGTGAGCGTGCACTGGCTCGAGCAAGTGCAAAGGAAGACGAAATGTAATCATCGATCGCATATTCTGCGCGCGGCATGACGATTCTACCATGTCACTCCGCGCGTGATCGGTAATCGGCATTACACACCCGATATATTCCAATATATTCTTAGTATCATGGGGCGTGGAAATTCCAGTGGCGCATCTCTCTTTGTCTAACTACTTATTTATATAGATATATATATATATATATATATATACATATTTATTTATTTATTTATCTCTCTTGCTCATTCATTCTGTTATCCGACAAAACTTCTTTTTCGCACGTATCCAGTCGTACACAGATCCCTTTCGAATCTCGTCAATGTTCCTGCGAATCTTTAAAGCTTATGCGATTGATAAAGATTACAAATTTTAAAAGGATCAACTTAAATGGAATTTATATGTAAAACATCCTACAAAAATAATCATGTACATCATTTAATAATTACGAATTTAAGATAGAAAGGCATTACATAATTACATCGCCATTAAGGAGATAGGTGTTAAGAATTACAAAGTCTATTAATCCTATAGCGTATCTTGAATATGTATTCAAATATTTTGATAATTTAATGAAAATAATACTGTAAATTATTTAATCATTTACTTTTTTTACTTACGATGATTTAATATATACATAATTAATCTTAATTCAGTAAAAATGAGGGGGAAAAGCCAAACAGACGCGTCCTTAGTTTAATAAAATTTTACTTTTACGTAAATGGAAGTTGACTGGAATTTATGAAAATTTTATATGCGAAAAGTAATTAAAAATTATTAAATTAAAAAAAAACTTTTAAGTAAAGTCATAAATTATTATATTTTTTTGGAATTTTATTAAATGCAAAGAAAATTGATTGACTAATATAGTTATTGTAACATCGCAGATCGTGCAAACATAACATTCACATAAAATAATGAGAAAAGAAGATTAATAATGTTCAATTTAGTAATAAGTAGTCCTAAGAAAAAAGTGAGTTTGAATTTAATTATAATTCAAGATAATGGAAAGTCCTAGATATAATATGCACGGCACTTGAGCTTTCATGCAAAACTTAACGTTGATGAAATTGGTTTAATATCGGTAGGTTCCTCGAATGCGTAATTTATGAGAAACGTTTCATCGGCACTTCTAATGCCTTAAAGAAATATAGAAGACGCTAATGAATATTAACGATCTTTCGAAAAAGCGAGCACTAAAACCGAACCTCAAGCGCTGAAACAATAAAATTAAGCCAAGTGCATCGCTACGAAATATGTTAATACCGAGAATCGCGAGAGCGCGCTTCAAATCTTCGCAGAAGAAACTAACTTTGTAAGACGATCTCGAAAGGATCAATTTTCAACATGAGAAGGCCAAGGCGTGACGAATCCTTAGCCCGCACGAGTGTAAGCTTCCTCTCGTACCTGCGTACACTCGCCCTGGCAAAGAAACACAGCTGTCCCGGCGCGAACCCGATGCACGGCACCCCCGGCAAAAACGGAGCCGAGTTCATTAACTCTCGCGCGGAGAGCCGGTTTTTTCGCACACTGGGGAAGAGCCACTTGGAGAAAGAGAGGGAGGGAGTAAGAGAGAGAGAGAGAGAGAGAGAGAGAGAAAGAGAGAGAGAGAGAGCGAGAGTGTCCGAGGAGGAACATCAGATCCTGAGCTGCATACGTGCACGCAGCGCCGACCGGGTCGAGGCGAATTCCCTCGAACGCAGAGGTAAGCCCGGCACCGGGAATCTCCTCCCCGGGCGGCAGCTTGCCCGCTCTAACGGTCACCTAACGAAGCAATTTGACTTTTTGTCCGCGTCCGCCTTCTCGCGCCTCTCCTCCGATTATTCTCGCATCCTTACCGCTTTCTCGATCCACCCACCCAACCCCACCACACCTCATCCTCTTCTCCCATATTTCAGTCCGCCTCCCTCCTACATGCCGAGTCGCTTTTTTCACTGGATTTTATTGTGAGAAGGCGCGACCCACTGATTAAAAAAGATAGGGGAAGAGGAAAAAAACACTTTTCCCGCTAGGTTTTTACCAAACTGGGGTACCGAGGTTCGCTTCCCGATCAGTTCCAAAAGAATTTCAATCGAGCCGTTCAATTTTCTTTACCTTAAGATCGGTGGCTCTAATGTTGCTCTCTAAGTTGCTCTCTCCTCCCCCGCACACACATTTACCGATCCGGAGCGCTAAGCTTGAATTTTATGAACATTTTTATGAACCGTTTTATTAGATATCAAAGCCTGATTTTTCCCTCGCCATAAGTATTTTTAAGATCTAATGTTTTATGCATATTATTATTTTATGCATAAAGATTATTTATAAAGATTTATAAAAATTTTATACAAATGAGTTGTATGCATGTGTTTGTATATATGTATTAATTTTAGGAGTAATGCAAATTATTATTGATTGAAGCTCAATTTATACTTGACTCAAGTTAAACTAATTATTAATTCTTTTTTGATTAATATAAAGAATATTTTTAATTTTAATAAAAAAAAATACAACTCCTATATATGCAAAGATGAAAGAAGTTAATGGCTTGATTAAAAAACCTCTCCTCTTTGCGCGAAAAAAATGAAAAAAAAAGGAAGAATTAGGAATGTACTTGAAACACGTCTATGTATGTACAGAAAGCATGAAAGGAAGGCCATATATATTGAACGTTTTCATGTGAACGATAACCTGTCGACGCTCTGATTCACGTAAAAAAGGGCGCAAAAGCAATTTACTTCTTGATTAAAAGAAGGAGTGCACAGTCAACCGTTACTCCAATGAAAAGATAAACGCCACTGTCCGACGTTTAAAAAAAACGTCCATCCCCGAATTGAAAGCTTTCGATAAAGCACAAAGAGCTTATGTAAATTTTCCTTTTTTCTACCAACATACGGACACTCACTCTAACTACAAACTACCTTACCTAAGTATGTTCTCCATGACGTGTTTTCCTTTCATACATAAAAGTGAACCGGAATTCGTAAAACGCTTTCACGTCAATATTCATTGGAAAACATTTGGAACAAACATCAGAATTGAAGCTTAAAAATCTTATAAACTTCTAAGTCTATCATTTATATAGTAGAGTACTAAAGTATAAACATTAGAAAAAATACTGACTATTCGGTAGAATTAGAAATGTAGTTAAAAACAAAATTATTCGAATAACTAATAAATATGTTATTCGTTGGGCAGGTATCAATGCACAGCGTAAGTAAAAAATAAAGTCATAAATCGAAAACCCTTCCTCTATTCATTAAAATTTAGAGATAGCCGATTTTATAGATTCGTAACCCGTATCTTAATATGTAGCGCTAGACTACGATTTATTAGTGCTTTGTGAACTATTATAAGACTATCGAATAGAACTTTTAAATCATCCATCTTTTGAATTATAATTTTAAAATTGAAATTGATTAATAAAATATATATTTTAATAATACTTATTTCAATATTCAAAAACTGTTTTTAACAAACAAAATCGAATAATTTTATAATTAATAATGTACACATTTATAATTTTATCGTATAAATGTTTATATTGAAACAGATGAAATAATTTTAAATAGAAACAGATATTTTATGTAGAAATATTTTTATCGAACAATTTTTATATTTATTAAATTATTTAAGTTGAAATCAAGTTGTACAGTCATGTTTAGTAAGTTATATTTTAATTTCAACTTATGAAGTATTATCGAGTGTTATAGAAAAACGAGATAATTTTGTTAATTTTCTGCGGAAAAATTAGGAAAAATAGACATTTTTTCGACAGAAAATAACATCAATTAACCATGTCACTTCAATTCATATTAGTTCGAAGATTTTTAAACACTCCAAAAAATGTATGTAGCAACCAAGTACCATTCGTAATAACTAAGATAAATTAGTTTTGGTAAGGAAATCGTTTCGTTGTAATTTTACTTTATTACTCATAAGTGTGTTGGATTAAAAGAGATGCGATAGATTACATTTTATCGGACATAAGTAACTTGTAAGAGTTTTTCAAGTTACTTAAAATGTATCAATAATTCTGAGAGAAAAGGGCTTAATCAAAAATCTATTTTTTTCGGAATAAAATCGCGCGAGGTAATGACGCACTTTATAACATGGCGCCTTATGTAGCGCGATCGCAAGACAAATTATGCTCGAACTTGGTTATCGCAGGACGATTAACCCCGCAGCTGCAATAGCAGCATAATAGTAAAAGGAGCAACGGCAGTAAGATGCCGAGAAGCAGTGAGCCGACTTTTGAGGGTCTCGGCATACCCCGCCGAATATAAATCTTCCGAGCTCGCTTCGGCAGATTTGCAGATACGCGTGAATTATATATCTACACCTTATTTCAATGGCGGCACTCGGATTCTCTTTCCTCTATCTGAACGCAGCAAATGCATTTCGCCGAGACTGTAATCATTGCTGAGGATTACAAGCTCATGGCGTTCATTAAAAGATACTTGTAAAACATTGAGAACATTTATATAATGTAGATTGAAAATAAATTTTTTATCATTGTCAATTATAGTACCGCTACATAGTAGGGCAGGACATATCTTTTATTTCAAGTATAATTTACGTAATATTCTCGAATTAAGTATAATTGCTTGGTGGGGAGAGCAATCGAATTGAATATTCCGACGTGTAACACTCAGGCGCGAGCATTTATTTAATCGACACTTTTTAATTAAGGTAATTTTTTGCGCAGATACTCAAATGCCTTTTAAATCGATGCCTTCGTGCATCAGTGCAGACGTTCTATTCTCGTTGCGATCGAATAACCGATTGACCGTAGTCGCTGTCGCCGATAATTCAATACTGATATCGAACACCGTTTTTTGCTAGCAGAGAACCGCATCGTGTGTTGCTCCGAGCTATACCTCTCCTACAATCATTCCTTTTTTCTTATTTTCTGATCATTGAAATTTGATTTTACCGTGTTTTTGCGCTTCGGATGACTTCCTGTTAGTTTCAAATTTAATAGATGTATTTAATAACTATAGACTCTAATAGCCGTGGCAATGAATTAGTATTTAATTTGCCTTCTGTAAATGTTAATAATTAACAGGGTATTTTCTATGCGACTAGGCTACGTATTTCTGAAAAGTTGAATAATGATTTCGTATAAAGTTATAAGGTCATACAGTATATTGTAACCAATTAATAAACATTAATTATAAAAGAAGTCTCGACTGGTATCTCGATGAATAATGCCAAAATCGTTATATTTTTTAAAAATGTTAATTAGTAATCTCACGGTTCAAATTAATTTTATAAGAGTGCGCAAAGATAAGTGTAAAGGACGACAAAATACATATTACATCACCTGCAAATTATCGATCTTCCCGATTTTAAAAAGCCATTTTAAAAGGCAGAGAATCGCGTGTTAGATGTCTCCGGCAGAGGAAAATTGCGATTGGAAAGCCAAAATCTGATATTCAAATCGCGTACATAAAGCCCAAGATATATACACGATGCTCGATGTATACAGTGCTTCCAGGTGGATAGAAAAAAAAGTCCACTAGACCGGCTGCCGGTCGGGGGAATTTTAATGGAGGTAAGTCGGGCAAATCTGTCCCTTGAGAATCCCCACAATGGATGCAAAGCGTGAGCTCGCAACTCCTTCTCTCCCTAACGAATCCTCAGCAAGGATCATGTAAAATCATCGATCTAATTAGTGGTCTCGACCTATCGGAGTCGGGAGGTCCAAAGAGACAGCATTCGAGAAATAGTGGCATTAGTGGAAGAATGCTGGCAGATATATATTTTCGACTTTTATATAACTCGAGCAACGGAACAAATTAATGACACCACTAGATTCCCCCAGCCCATATCCTGCGTGTGCTCTCGAGCCCTCGAGTCAATTATTTTTCTTTATTTACGGCCACTTAATTTAATTTTGTTTCATTCGGAATGATCGATACGAAGATCCTCGGCTGGCGATTTCTCACGGCGATTCCGATCTTTAAAACTTTCGTACGACATCGATTTGATCATCCTCAAGGCGAAACTCCGGCCGCGCTCCCTCGGCTTAGTTATGCGCGCGCGAGCCGAAGGTATTTCGAGTGGCGTGCAAAGTGCGCGCGGGGACCCGAGCTCAGCGCCAATGTCTTCGTTAATCTCGGAAGGCGCGCGTCGGCACGCGATCGGTAGGTGGAATCGCCGAAATCGAGCCGCGCGCTATCCTCGATACCAGCGGCCGAGTGAAACGGAAAACGCGGCTCGCTGCCTCACTCGGCTGGTTTAACGAACTTGCGCCTCCCGGGGTGCGCGCCTGTGTGTGCGTGCGACGGCGTTGGCCCAGAAAAACGGAGCCGACCGTAACCTGGTCGCGGTACACTAGTGCATCTGTAACGCGCCTCTGACACCTCCTTTTTCCTCGCTTCACACTTCATTATCATTGGCCACGCTCTTACTTACCTGGTATTTCCTCGACGGCTATCACTTCAGTCCCCATTCCAGCGATATTATATTCATTTTATTTTGGCTTGTGCATTACACTGTAACTCTTACCTTTATGAGACTTATCTCGTGGGATACAACATCTTCTTATGTAATAATTCATTATAAACATTACTTACATTACTCTACTAAATATTAAACTAAAAACGCGTTCAATTTTATCAAAGAACTTAATGTCTGTTCTTTCCGTCTTAATCAAGTACCTTAAGGAATAATTAAGAGCCGGTAGAAATAAGTGTTTTTGAAAAAAAAATTATTTTTATTTATCCTTATACGTTCGAGCTATATAAATTGACCTTTAAATGTCATACATGCAATATTCAAATCTTAGAGATAAAATCTGTAAGGCTATTTGTATATTTTTAAATTAATGCATTTAAAAACTAAATAAATATCTTTTATATAATATGTGACTTTTCTTTTAAAATAAATTATATTTTACACGTAATCATGGCGAAAAGCAATCGAAAAATATCTTATTAAGAAATATATTTCTCATTGTGAATGTTTTTTAGTTGCTACAACTCTTTCACAGTGTATTATTTAAATATTAAAATAAAATTATAAGTATGATATGTCATCCAAATGTATCAGTATAAGCTTTTATTCATATAAATATTAACTCTAAAGTTCTTTGTAATTTACTTCCCGTAATACGCTTACTTGGAAAGATATTAATATAATTACTGAATTGTGTAATGGTAATTGTAGTATAAGTGCTCCATTAAAAATCATATTACCAAAAGAATTGGACTTATTAGTACAGAATTATATGGTTATATAAAAAATAAATACTCGTGTTCAGCAAAACCGCTAATATGGAATATAAAAATTAAAATCATGAATTAAATTTAAATATATCTATTTTACATGGTGTTCCAATAACAATTAAAATGAATAATTAGGCTACTACCTCGTTTCCAGAAATATATCCACCATTAATATTCTAGAAGTGACTTTAGTGACTTTGTTTGCATATTAAAAAAGGAAAAAGAACGAAGCGGATGCCTTCATTAAAATATGTCGCTGTGTGCAATTGTAATTCCTTTATTTAAAGAAATAGATAAATTATAAAAAAATAGAATAAACAAAAACAGATAAAACAGCCTAAATAAATAAAATAAAATGAAATAGAATATAATAGAACTAAAAAAGGTGATAAAACGTAAGTAAAACGTAAAAATAACGTTTTAAGCGATTATTGAAAATCGATGACTCGAAGTAGTAAAAAATAATAACCTTAAATGAGCCTCGTCCGATCGCCCAAAGGTAGGTAAGTAAACAAATTCCGCGTTGAAACTAACGCCGAAAATGCAGGACATTCCTCATGGCATGAGCAACCGTTATTATGGAGCAGAATGCAATTTCGGAGTAATCTTGTATGTAATGGTAGGTCGATTTGTAAAGAATCGATCGTAGTCGGGACTCGGTCATACTCGCGTTTCCCGATCTTATTATCCAGGCGCTCGATCGCTTTCAGGTCAAAGCCATTGAGCACCCGCGTGCCATTGTAGCAGAGGATTTTGTAATTTCGCCTACGTGCCGAGGCAATGCTGGCCGAGTAAGTCATTTCGACACCCGACGCACGAATCGAGCCTCTGCCACCGGTCGACGGCCCCAGCAAATCGGGAACAGTCCGCGGGCCACGCGTATCTCATCTCGTAATCACTCCTTTAACTCGATCCTTGTGTGTCGCGTACCATTACCATGTCTCCGCGGAATCGCCACTCGCTTGCGATCTAATTTTTTTTTGCCTCGGGACGCTCCCGGGTAAGCGAGTAGCCCGTTAAAATATGTACAAATGCCCATCGCTTAAGGCACTTTCTGGATGATTAGGAAGTTAAGACGCGATTTCGTTGAACATCGCAAGCCCAGATTTCGGTCGCAGCCATCTAAATCACTCGTCGAATAAATACATTGAATACGTCTAATTAACAGAAACAAAAAGGAAACTTTTTATTGCACTCGATAAGATAAGTAATAAGACATGTTAATTAAATATTAGTAAGACTTTCACGATATTTAAGGCGTACCGGGTAAAATTATGTTTAACCAAATGACCATAATTACGATAAAAATAGGATGAATTTAAAGATACATAAGCTATGCGCTTTTCAAATACGTACTCTCAGGGCATAGTATCCGTGGGGAGTGGAGCAACAAGTTAGTTGGACTGCAATTCTTAGAAGGAGCTTACTCGGTTAATTATGATATGCTAAGGGTGTACTAATTATAAAAAGCCTTTCCGTTAGAAAGAGATTAGTATTAGAGTGATGTTTATGGGTGGGTAATTGCCGACGAATCGACATCGAGACAATGCCGACAACCAAAAATAACGGTCCCTCGTTCGGGCGATAAGTGCATACAAGCTCTTTCAATTAAAAGGAGGCCCCGACGCGGCGGTTAGCACTCGCGGACTCACGCGTTTTAATTACAGCCAATTGAAATAGAGGAGCCCGATCGGGCCGCCGTGAAAACCGGGATCCCGCGGGGCTCACGGCAAACATCGAAAATTCGATCCGGTAATTGCTAGGAGCGCTTTAAATCCCGGCCGTCGGCCCTCGCCAATTAGTTATGAGACAGTCACGATCGAAATTAGCGTGTACGTGGGGATTAGGCTAGGGTCGGCACCGTGCAGTCGGGAGGTCGTACTGCGATAAAGAGCCAGGGAGAGGGGCAGACCCCGAGAGCAGAGGAGAAGGACGCGGCCCGTGTTCTGGGAAAGGCCGGATACCGTAAGCTCGCCTGGTGGAAATTAAATGCGCGCTCGCACATTAGCGCGATCGAGACAATGGCGCACGGCATGCGCTTACCGAGTCCCTCCCTCGGTCTCTACCCTCGAGCCACTGCTCGTTCCCTGGTGATCGTTGTCTTTCTACCCCGAGGGACCGATTCCTTTGCCGAAGCTAACGCGAGCTGTCCAGCCTCGTTTCGAGACGGACATCGCGCTCCTCCGATTGAATCGTCTCTCGCGCTAACGCCTGCACGCCTCTGTCATCCGACGTTCGCTGGGACTCGATACGAGGATGAGCGAACTATATTATCCTTTGATGCGACGAGCTCCTTGACTACGCTGCTATCGCTTATTCTCGATGATTGACTTGCGCGGACGCGTACCACCAGCAGCGCTGGATTAAGCGGTGAGAACGTTTAATGCGAGTAAGCGTATTGGAGAAGATCGGACTCATATTTCATCGAGAATATAACTTCCCTGCGCTCCTTATTAATTGAAAGATATTTAATAAATTTACAAACGCGACGTAATAATTACTTGCGTACTGCATGATTTATTGACGCAGCAGGGCGGGGGGAGGAGAAACATAATGCTACCGGGAAGTGAGACTTCAAGGATCCATATTAATCCTTTACAATTGTGAGAAAAGCCTTGAACAAAATAAGACTTCTTACGTTTTATGAACGATAGTTATAAATTAAAGCTGCGGGAATTACAACGACGAGCATTTTTTAAACGTAAAGTAAAAAAATGCGCCTCGCTACCTGATAGTGTAAATAAACGCGGTCATAGTAATATCGCAAAGAAAATTGGCCATGTTTTCGATTAATTCTACGATAAGTTGTTTTTAAAATCTGGCAAATTAATTAACAACAACATCATATTCATAATGATTGTAATCACGGAGGATTCATACATGCGCATTTTCAACGTGCAGCAAAAGCAATTATAATTACGAAATGCGCGATGTGGGTAATTTCCACATTGAATATAATGTCCTGAAATCCTCGGCGATCTTTACCCCACCGAGAATAATTAGATGCTGTACTCTATCCAGCCGCTTATCTGCGTACGGTGCGACATTTATTCCTTGAGCCCGAGCCTGATTGAATTCCCCCCATTCCTCGTGCGAATCCACGACAGTGCATAGCTGCACGTGTCTGCGTCCCGCGCCACCCCCGCACGCGAACGCAACTTTATCCGCGAGCGAATCTTCATTAGAGCTCGGGTTGCCTTAACGGTACGCATTTCGATAGCGTCCGTACGTCAGCTGGACCCCGCCCCTCTGCCTTCTATAAATGTAGCGAGAAAATGTCGAGCAAAGAGAAGTTAAGCACTAGCTGAAATCCAAGTGGGCGCCGTTGCATTGAACTGTAAACGTTCTTCCCGGTAAAAACGCCGACAACCGATCCTGGGACAGTTAATTATGTTATACACTCGATAATTAGCCTCTCGCATCTCTGGTATCCATCTCCTGACGCTCACCCCGCACTCGTCGACACAAGCGCGCATATTCACCCCTCGCCACTTATGCGTATGTTTGAGCACACAAAAATTAGTTAATTGTACGTACAAGTTTTTTTCCCTCGGATTACCATAGTAATTTTTTAATTTACTTTTTAGAGTAACATGACTTTTATCCTCTTTACTTCGCTTAATATAGAATTACATCCCAATCAACAGATTATATATACGCATATGTAAACGCTGTATTTATTATTGCCTTATATAAGAAAGTGAAAATTATGAGATTAAAAGTACAACATGTCATGTCAACAACTCAAATAAAGCACTGCATTAGATCGATTAATTAAATAAATTGAATTAATTGTTGCAAAATTAAATTTTAATAGAAAAACTAATAAAAATTATCTGCAAACCCTTTAAAAAAAATCCCGTAGATCCTGTATATTACTATGCATGTATTAATTATTTTATCTATTCATAAACACGTAAAATTGAGCGTGAAATGGACACGTTAATATAATTATAGAGGTAATATTACATTGGTAAATAGTGAGCTTACTTATCCGGGTCAAAAAGTGTGTATTTAACTCACGACACTTATTCTAGTCACGCGTGAAAACACGTATACAAAAGTTTAGATCACAATCGATATAACTTACTTACACACACTGTATAATCGAAGCATGGCAATTGGTAGGGCACACTTATCCAAAGCATAGCGATGCAGATAATGATTTATAGAGCACAATAAATGCTGCTCTCCACGACTGGCTCGATAATTTTTATCGTATCACTTACTCATGAAAGGAATGCACTTCCAACTGTAACGGCACACAGATGCATTTGCGCTTCCCTTTCATGTGCATTGAAATGACACTAGCGGGTCGATTGATTATAGATATGATCGAAGGGTTATATTTATAATTACAACATCGTAACTGGCTGAAACATATTTTAGCACTAAATTTAGTCATTAAAATAACATATCATTGCAACCGAAGCTTACACGAATGAGGGAATATTTTGAATGATGTATTAATTATGGCAATATTAAAGTAAATTACAGTATATCGTAGACTTTATTTTGAACATCGATCATTAATACGCTTCTTAATGTAGCATTAAACAAAAAAAAACTTTTAAATAAGTAAAATTCTAATAATAAATTGATTAAACGCCTCGTGAAAGGCATAAAACTAGTAAAGTAGCTCCCTTGTCACAGTTAATTCAATTTTCTCGGTAAAAAAGCTCAGGTACTTTTTACAAGAGGTAAAAACTCATTTCCAATGCGATAAAAAAAGTCTCGTTATCATCGTAGTCATCGTCATTGTCATAGTCATTGTCATCGTCATTGCCGTCGTTGTCGCGGCTAGTTATTAACATCGCGCGCGCCTAATCGAGTTTTCGCAGGCCCTCCCTACCGTCCAGTAAGATTTTTTTCTCCTTTCTATTTCCTTGTCCCTCAGCCGAACGGAGAAGAAGAGAAGGATGACGAAGGAGAAAGGAAATAAGGCGTAAAAGAAAATTTAAAAGAAGAAGCTTCTCCTCGTCGCCTAAGATTAACGAGTTCCGCCATTAGGATACCATTTTACAATCTTGATGACTGTCCACGAGTGACGTAATTATGTTCTCTTGCGTTCGCATCTTTTACGAGTTCCGTACGCAGTGCAATGGGGCCTTATGGGAAGAAAAAGCCTTCCTTCGCTTCCTTTTTTTCATTTCCTTTCAAGCGCGCATAGCAAGAAAAACGCAAGAAAAACACAAGAAAAACAGATGAAAAAAAGATGTAGCGATCGTGCGTACCTAAGAGATAGAAGGTACGAGAGTACGTGCGTGTAAGCGAGCAATAACGGAAGTGCCGAGAAAATGTTATTAGGCGTACGCCGCGAGGGCTACAATAAAGTCGAGAAACTAATGTAATGCATCACTTTTTCCATGCTACTGCTCTTAAGCGGGAATCTTTTTTACCCTCAATTAATTAATTTGAAATCAATAAACAACTGGCGCTCGCTTTCTTTACCAAGATTTCTTTTATTTTTTGAAATATCTTCGTAAATTATATTTATGGTGATGCGACTGAATTAAAAATACATTTACCAAATTGTCTTTTATATCTAATTTATACATTTTAATAAAAAGAAAAATATATATATATATATTATATTTGTAATGCCATAACGAGAAGAAAATTTCATGAAAGGTGTTAATTGTGAAATTTGAGAAGTCAAAAGTTGTATAATTTAATCTTTATTTTAATTAAAGCACACAAAAGTTATCGATAGATTAAAATAATTACATTCTTAATTTCATATAAATATAATATTTTCTTATTAAAAAATACGTTACACATCTAAATACATAATATTCATCATTGGCTATCTTCAAATAAGTGGGACTATCGCTAATTGGAACTGACAGTAGTGGAAATGAAACAATGAATATAGAATCTCAATCAATCTTCCAATCTTCATAACGTGTCGCGGTTTATCGTGTTTTATCCAATTGGATAATAATTGAAAACATAATCTTGCGGCTCGAGTAATCGCTCACGGATTACACAGACATAATAAGATAAAGAGTGAAAGATGAAAAAGAAGAGTATATAATGGAGGGCAAAGAGTTCGTGACCGAAAGAGTGGCTTGGTGAGTTTAGTTAGTGTCTAGCTTTGGTTTTGTGCGATACTAGTTGGGACGGTATATGCGTCTTCTAGTAGAGTTAAACTCATTATGTACAAGAATAATGCGCACTTTTAAAGTCTTAACACTACGCACTCAAGAAGATCTTATCGTATTATACGACAATGTTATATTACAGTGTTAAATATGTACAAAATAATGTTTTAGATAGTAGAGAAAATACCGTGTAATCATAAATTAGATGAAGTGATTAAATTTATTATTAACTTCCACGACAATATTAACTCAAAATACAAAATTTGCCATGATAAGACTTTTGTAAAATGTAATTTTCATTTACATTTGATTCACAAATATTAATGATAATTTTATCAACATAAAATGGATTGTATGCGGATTAGTACCTTATAATGCCATATTAATTTTTGACAATACTTTTTGACAATTCTTTAACAATAAATCCGTGTAAATAAAGCCTCTTAAATGTTAAACTACAACTATTAAACGTTACATTAAAATAAAAAATTTCAACCAAAATATATAAAAAAATTATTAAAATATATTTATGAAAATGTTAAAATACATTTTATTACTTTTCACAAGTATATACAGATGTACTACAAATTTATTTACTGAACGAACCGAATCGAATTGAAGCATATTTCTTTAATTTTAATAGATAAAATGTGTTAATAGTAATACAGATTCAATAGTCTTTCTTTATTAGTTTTTTCATAGTATTCTAAGTACAGGATAAGATATTATATAAATATTCTCTAAAGTGAAGATTAAAAGTGTAATTAGAGACCACTGAAATCAATATTATTCTACAATTGAAAAATTTTAAATTTAAATATTTATAAGATATTTCAATATTTGTAATCGAAATATTTTTAATTTGCATAATTAAGTTTTGTTGTAGACCTTAGAATAACTGTTTTTATTTTATATCACGCCTACATAAATTATACACGCTTTACCTAAATTGAACTATTTTTTATTCAAAATAGCATTTTAAAAAAGTATTGATAAGTTTGAATTTTTTAAAATAACATTTTGAAATGAAACATACAAGCATATTTTTAATGAAAACTGAATACAATTTTAGGAAATAATTCAGTAATAATAATGATAATAATTATATTAATAATAATAATAATATATAAATATATTAATATAATTATATTTAATGAATTAAATAAATAGTATTTAATTTCTTAATTTTCTAAATTACCAAAGGAACTATGAATTTAGATAAGTCTTGACATATAATAATAGCATCTTATTGAAACTTACTGATCATTCAATATTCCCAATATATATAATAATTACATATCAAAATCATGTTTAACTAATTAATTGAATATATAAAAAACTTTTATAAACTTTACATACTAAATCTTATACGGTCACAAAACCTTAATAATGATACACTTTTAATTGAGAGCTTAACGATCAGAGGCTCCTGTAATCCATTAGAGCCATTTCCTAAGCATTTACCTTTGCAAGCATGTACTCCTAGATATCATGCACAAATATACCTGCTTACTCATCTGCATAAATGCGAACCACTACACCAATTTTTTCTGTTCCTGTGTAGCTTTTAGACGCCTCTTTCTGTCTCCCCGCTTCTCTTTCACTGCCTTGATATTTCTTTATCGCTATTTTCGGCTTCCATTTGGTCATGTGGATATTATTCATGTCCATGCTAAGTGAAAAATTACATATTCAAATAATGTTAGGCATTATATTAATAATAGCTGATGTGAAAAAACAATATTTTCATAACTGGTCACTATTCGTGATGATATATACAAGAGAATGCTAACTTAAAATAATAGCAACTGACATAATTTGTAGTTGAAGGAGCAAACGCTTAGATTAACTGTTAAAATATTGACCTTTTAATGCAAGTACATAGTATTACTTTCAGAGATATGAGTAAAATATATCGTATGAGGAGATCTAGTTGTTGAAATTTTTGACAGTTGGTTATTATCGAAAAAGCAACAGCGCCAAAGATCAAGTCAAAAGTGCAATTATACTTTCTTGTGTTCGTGTTATATAAAACATTCGATTAGATATAGAATTTGCTGGTAGAGTATAACTAATTATATAACATTTAGTATTCGAGGTAAATAAGTCAGTTGTTACTGAGAGTGATTTCAGACTTTTATATGATTATTTACTTAAAGGATAAATTAATTATCAGTAAGTAATTGGTTTCAAGTGGGCTTGTTTATATTACTTGCTTGGTATGCTCTCCATCGGAATAAAACTATTTCTGTTAATTATATATCATAAGATAAACAAGTAAATTAATGATGAGGAAAATTCATTTCGTCTTAATTGTACAGTACATCTCAAGTGAACACAGCCCTCTGAAACTGTTGGTGCGAAATTTCCCAAGCAAGCAAGCGAGAAAGCGAATACCGATACATGAAAATCTGGATAACGGTACGTTGGCCCAAGTACACACTAAACATACGGTTTCAGCATTTTTCGCTCTTCAGTGTCTAACTACATGTACACTCCTTTTGAGCCGTAAAAGAATAAAAAGAAAAAACAAAAAAGAAGACCGAGCCTTGACTATTTACAAATGTAAATTATGCGGACGGCGGATAATCCCGGAGCGGCAAGAGGCGGCAGATTGATTATTTTCAAGCGGCGCCCGCCCTGACGCTGGTCTTCCCATCCCCCTGGCCCCTCTCCTTTTCTCACTAACTCTTGCACTCCCTCTCTTTCTCTCTCTCTCACTCTCTCTCTCTCTCTCTCTCTTATTTTATCTCTTATTTTCTCTTTACCTCTAAATTCCCATCACCAACCTTATCGCCAACCTTTGGCAGCGCCTCGATTGCCGGACCCGAGATCATCCGGGATACAGCGCGAAGTAACAGGCGAAAAGCAGCTGCACGGATAACGAGTTGACGCGAATCAGGAAGTAAGGCACGAAGGGCACAAGGTGAATAGGGGATGCTGGGCTAGCATCCAGCGGGCGAAGCAACTGTAAAGCATCGCAGGGACGAAGAATCTCAAATGTAGGTTGAAAGAGAAACGGTAATGCGACTCATCGGGATATAATAGTGACCAGGCTCCACAATCACTAAGGTTCAGCCAATGGTATTCATGACCTAATGAATACTTATTATTCGTACTTAAATACGATATCTTTCGTGATTAGGAGGTTAAAACGAATTTAGAATCGAACATAGTGCACTCTTTCCTATTTTTATTATCTGTTTGTGGGTCTTCTTTGTTTAAGTAAAATAAATTATTTTTTTCGACAATTATTTTTATAACCGGAATTTTATTTGTACACGATAAAACATTTATATTCTAAATACATCATAATAAATATAAATATAAAAATACCAAGTTCTTATTAAGTTGACTGAAGTTAAAAAAAAAATAAAAGTTGAATAAAGGTTGATACTTTTAAAGGTCATCTATTTTCATTACGTTTGAAAATGTTTGTTTTCGAATCTACGTTACCTTGCTTTACTTTCTTACAAAATTCCAATGCTTTTGTTGGAGAAGCCCTTCAAGCTTTTATTATTTTATGTTCATTAAGTAGCTTTGAAGATCATTCAAACATTAAACTTTCCTAAAATGCACGTATCTAGAACGTTAAAACAATATATTATATATACACAGTTAGTGTAAATGCAACCTATAGAGATTCTCTCTTTGAGTAAATTTACGGTAAGCATCTATAAAATGATAAATAAATATTTGAACATTCGATTTTATTTAATCATTAATTAGGATAATTGTGGAGTATAATTCAATTACGTCATCAATACAATATAAATAAAAGTAAAGTAACACTCTAGATACATCGAGGAGGCGATAACCCTCGCTTACGAACAAAGTAAAATTGTAAATTACTTTACGACACCTAATAAGCATACACGACTCTTTTTCAATCACGAGTATATGCTCCCCCTTTCCAGTTGGACACTCACACTTGCGCTCGAGCATACATCCATACATTACAAGGTAGAGGGTATCGCATGGGCTGAGCCGGAATGCGCGTGGTAGCGCAGAGAACGTAGGGCGATAACAACGCGGAAAAAGAAAGGTGTTGACAAGTGTCACGTAGCGGTGTGTTGCGCTCCGAAAGAGTCTCCTTTTCTTCCTACTTGTCTATTCACTTACACGCGTAGCAGCTGAATCGAGATAGAGGTGACTTGGCCACGAGATTTTTCAGAGGTGAGATGACCCGAGGAATGAGACTGTCGCCAAGAGGTCCGTCATCTCCATGTGCTCCTACATCGCTGGATTATTATACATTTTACACGACTTCAGCACTGTTAGGTTAAAAAATTCGTTTCTCAGTCAATGATCTTCTTTTAATCCTTAACTTATTTCAAGCGGTTTTTGGACCGAATAGTAACAAGAGAGTTCACTTATTGTTATATATGATGAATGAAATACATTATGAAATCTCATATGTGGTTGGAAACTTTTTAAAATTATACAGTTATTTATTAGAAGCTCTGGCTATAATGTCATGTGATTAACATTTTTGTTAAATATTCAAAAATGATCTTAACTTAATGATAAGGATAACGTGACTTAATCCGTCTTTCGCTATTAATAATCAGCTATGAATATGAATATTATTCAACATAGCTCTAAAATGATAATTATATTAGAAGACAATGTTAATCTCTCGGAATTTGTATACACTGGAAAAAGAAAAAGTGCAAATTCCGTAGCATCATTGTGAAGCAAAATTACGCGGTACAAGACGCGAAACTGCTCCCGCATAAAGCAAATGAAATATGCTTTTGCTTCCACTCTTCTTCTTCTTCTTCTTTTCTCTCTCTCTCTCTCTCTCTCTCTCTTTCTCTCTCGCTATTTCTTTCTCATACATAAGCACACCATCTCTTCTCATTCTGTCATCCTGTCTCTGTACCGTAACAACATGTGTTAATGTGCCGTAGCAGAGGTTAAGAATGGAGACAGAAGGGTCATTCAAAGCTTTCAGAAGGGTGTTCTAATACATAAATACAAAAAAGAATATACACATAGATTCTTATAACTGAGGAAGTTGATACTCTGATGTTTATAAATTTTTGTACTTTCTCATTGACAATATAACCCTGATATGACTTAAAATGGTACTTATGAACACAATTTACATCATGTAAAATTCTCATTATAGTTTCATTCTTATCAGTAAAAGGTCAACATTAGAAATACATTAGCATACGCTATATTTATATACTATATACTACTTACTATCTGAATATTTCTCTGTTTATACATTTTTACATCAATTCTACGTTTCTAGTCGTCGCATTAAATTTTTATGTACAACTAAACACGTGAATATCAGAAGAAACAATATGTGTAGACTACCTCGTCGAATATTTGCAAAAAATATTTCAAAATCTTATTATCTTGTCTATAATTGTCTTTTTAATTGTTCTTCTCCTTTCTTAATATAATTATTTCATTTTTTATATTTTAAAAAGAAATTATACCTAAAAACATAATGAAATATGTTTTTAAGCAGTCTTCGTTACTATTATATGCATGTTAAATACATTCTGTAAACTATACGATTAAAATCGACAAATGTCATTTATTTATATTTAATTTTATAAAATTAAAAAATTTAGTAACATACTTATAAAATATTCATATTAATAAAAATTAAGATGCAGTGTTTTAATTCTGAGGCACAATTTACTTCAATTTATAAATGTTTTCTTTAAAAGTAATTAAATTTTCAAAAAATTCTCTTTGGCACTTTAGGCTCGACACAAATCTTGCACTCTTGCAATTATCAATCTTCCCAAGAAATTATACTTCGCAGCAGACTTAAAATCCATTAAAAGCCGAAGGCCGAGGCGATACAAGAATAAAAGTAATCAATGATGCGAAATAGAGCAAAAATTGTGAACCGCTGTAGACTCATTATCGCGATCGTATACTTCGATGTTGACCGCTATGAAATGACCGCTCGACGGACCTTCTGTACCGGATCCATTACTCATTATTCATTAGGCAGGAATTCCCTGCATCTCAATTTTTTATACTCTAATTTTGTTTTTTATCGCGTGACCATCTTCAAGAAACTTTTCTCGGGGCACCGATCATAACTGCATTCTTCCTTCTCGTGATTACACTTGTATATTTCAAAGTGCCAAAAGTGATTGCGAATAATATACCTGTAACTTAAATGCCGATTGTTGAACGAGAACTAGGGTCCCTCTCGCAGCATAATACGTTCCACGAAATTTCAATTGTATTGCCTCGATTCGCTCTTTTTTTGTTAATACGTACATTTTAAGGAAAAAAAATATTTCATATACATTCAATATAAAAAATATATCAAAATCACGTACTTCTTGCTTCTTCATATTTGTTCATTCTTTTCAATAAGAAAGAGCTTCAGCGAGTTACACAATTATTATAAATATGCATATTTAACGTAATTGCAGTTAATTTAATCTCATTGAAGCAACTATTCTCTCAGTGAGCTTATTACCACCTGTTGAACGCTAGTGGAAGCTTCTCATTTAACAAATTTACTTACAGCTAGCTTCGTTTTTTATAAAAACAATGCTTTCCAATCACTGACTAGATAAGAGTCGACACCCGCCGTTGATAATTAAGCATCGGCGCAATTAGATATGTAATTAATGAGATTGAGAGCCTTAATGCAAGGTCACTCCGTTAAAGTAGAAATAAGAAACAAGCACAACTTATAGACGATCGGTTGAAAAGAGACAAAAGCTTGAGAGATAGAGTTTAAGAGCGACAGAGTGGCGGGGGGAGTGAAAAAATAGATGATAGAACAGGCCCGAAAAGGTAGGCAACTAACCGCGCGGTATAGCAGTAACACGGAAAATTGGGCCGACAATGACTTCCCAGCCTCAGCAAACCGACGGAAGGATGCACGAGGGCGACTTTTCGGAGCTCCGCCGTAACTTATAGGAATGCGCGTCGGCAAAGAGAAGTGAGATAAAGAGCCGTGCGCCGCACCTCGACACGCGCACAGGGAATTCTCTTCAAATTCTTCACGGCGACCTCGTTTCTATCCACCCGCCGGGCTCTATTCATACTCTGCAAGCGCCGCGTTCTCAAAAAAAAAAAAAAAAAAAAGGAAAAGGAAAGAAAAGGAAGAAAAAATCGGTCGGTCCTTGGATTACTTTTTTAGTCTCTCGAAAGTAACGTTATACACTTATTCCGCCATTATTTTATACGATAAAAAAAGCCAAGTGGTCGTTAACTGATTCTTTTTTCTATTTAATTTATCAGATATTTAATGACTGGTAAAATTGTGTCTGCTTGATCTGCTTGAAGAATGTGATTTATGAAATAATTTATTCTTTTTTTAGTGTTACTATTTATTGTAGTTTATTCTCAATGCAGCCTTAGATTTTAGTATAAAAATACGGGTCCTCGGATAGATAGATTTTTTGGCTAGATAATGCAAGAAGGATTATTATGTTTAGTATATTAACATTTTCTACATACTTCAATAAAATTGTAATTGCTATTCTTTTTATGTTGCAGGTGAGTCACAAGCCCAATCAGTTTGCTGAATCTTCTCAGTTACGTAAGTTATATATATATATATATATGCATGCAATTTAATATAATATAATACAATAAACCACATAATTTTAACAATTGTAATGAAATTTTTACATAAGTCTTCGCTCATTATAAAATTCCCTGGTGATTCTAAATTATAAAGCATTATTTATTTAACAAACTTTAGTAGATATAAATATTATTACTATAGTTAACGATGGGCTATATTTTATAGATGTCACATAACATGAAGAAAAAAATTACAAAATCACTATCTAAGCGCGCCGCAAAAAGTTTAAAAACTTGTAGCTACAATAGAAGACTAGTAGAAAATTACTTTAATGAGAAGCTTGCTCTGTAAATTCTCGAATCAAGTTGTTTTCTGTCTCATAAAACATAGGTATATTGTCTTTAAATACCCATCCCAGAACCATTAAAATGAAAGCCTATGTCATTTGGCGGGTATTCGAGAGTATTTTTACTTTTAAAATATGCAGGCATAAAGTAAATGTATATTAGATGATTTCATAAAAAAGCCATGATCTAGTATTCGAGGAATCGACTTAAAGTCCATCGTCCATTTATTGACAATGAAGGAAAAATAATGGACTGCCCGGAAATTCTTAGTTCATGAAAACTCTACATGGCGCTACATGTGTGTGCGTGAACGTGCGTGTGCGTACGTATGAATGTATGCAAATGTATACGTACGTAAATGACCACAACACTAGCCTACGTCCGCATACATTGTAGCTCTCTCTCGCACACACACACACACACATATATATATATATAAATGTTTGTGTGTGGGTGGATGGGTGGATGTGTGTGGGTGGGTGGGTGGATGTGTGAGTGTGTGTGCGTGCAGATGGGTGCGCGTATGCATGCATGCATACATACACTAACGCATCCTTGCGCCACAGACAAAAACAACAAATCCTCGTAAAATTTATACGTAATGGTTCTCTCGTTCGTTGGTTGTATTGCTTGGTGCCGATGCCGCGTCGAAACGTTTCTCGGAATCGGCGATGCGCTATTATAGAAGAGAACGACCATCGGGAAAAGGAGGAAAAAGACAAGCGGGAAATTACGTAGCGCCGGTCAGAGGAAGAGAAGGAGGTGCGCGGGCAGCGATAGAAGAGAAACGAGGTACGGGCTCTGCCCTTCTGGATGGCCGGAGTCGAGGCTGCCGAGGCTCTTCGAATTACGCCAGAATTATTGCACCCGACAATAACATCGAACTAATTGTACGGTGGGGACGACTCGCTCCCGACTCGCATATCTGCCTCCTCATCCTCTATGCATATGTGGCGCGTGCGCCGGACTTTAATTTCACCCCTGGATCAAGGAGGAGTTGGCTCTCAGCGAATATGGCCTCGTCCAATACTTCCTCAAAGTTTAGCTAGCTACCAAGTACCGACTATGTCGAAGAAGACCGGCGAAGGCGAAACGGAGGCTGGGACGCGGGTCGCGCGACCGGTGCTTTACGTTCCTGCCGATCAATGGTGTTCTCGAATAAAATTGTACGATGCGCGCGAATTACCGTAGTTACATCAGAGTTTTATTAGCGCGAATATATTATCGTAAATGAATATCGCAAATGGTCGGACCGATGCCGGTCCTTTAGATATAATATCGCGCGATGTATTTTAGTATTATATTATAGCACCGCTCGTGGGCTCTCTTTTATAATTTCAGTAATTATTAACGCGGAACTTTTCAGCCGCGTGCATAAAATGTAATTTATATGGAGGGAGCACGTTTGACGTCCGAAACGCCGGCACGGATGTGCTCCGGGGATCCATTGATCTATCGACTTACTCGCCGACGTGGCAGACATATAAATCGCGTTATGCCGTGGAGAGCCATTGGGGCAACACCACTTGCGATGTACGGCTGAGATCGAGCAATCGATCGGCGCGGTCGCGCATAAAGAGACGTTTCAATCGACGAGCTGATATCGGCTTTACTTGCTCCTCACTCTTTCCGCACGCGCGTTATATCTACAATCTACTCCTCGCAAAAGCGAGAAAGAGTCTGAGAAGCATATTCGCGAATGTCTTATCTCGACTTTTCTTTTCATGGGCGCAGGTGTAAGCGGCTGCGATACGTTTTATCTGTGCGTACTGCGACAATAAATCCCCTTGTTGTCTTCTCTTGGTCGCACCTTCTTTATTCGAGCCCGTGAAGAAATATATTACTCTTTCATTGCGACCCAATATCGTCACTGCATTTATATCTATGTATTATTAAAACCCAGATCAATCAGGAAAATCTGATAAGAGGCTGAGAAAAAATACGCTTAAAGCGGGTCAATAGATTATGTATCTAATTTAAGGTAAGAAAAAGACTCTTCAACGACTCTTCAAATTACAAACTCATTTTAATTGAATTTATATATGTCAGTATAAGGCACTTATTAATAATATTAGATTTTTTAATTTGTGCTTGTCGATATATTATAATAATCCATCAAAGAAGTATTTGCACCACACATATTTTATTGCATATTTCACGTATAATCATGCTTGTTAAACATGCGAAACGCTAAGTAATTTTAAGTGTGAACTAAAGAACGACAATTTTAACATGAAAATTAGAACCTTGCAATAAAAAACTTGAAATTACGAAAAAGTTTTCATTTCATTAAACACGAGTTAATAATGTAAAATAATATCGGTCGCTATTAGTTACGAAATATAAAATATATTACAATTGCAATGATAAAAAAAGGTATTCGCCTTTTAAACTAGAAAGCGAAATGTGGTTGCTTGTAGAGACGCTTTTTCAATAAAGTTTTAAATTCAAAACAAATATTCGATAAAATAAACTAGATCAACTGTTGCACAGCCAATAAAAATGTAAAAGGGTGTCAAGTAATATAGATTTAAAAGCACAAGGTTCGTTGAAACTGAAATTAGTCGGACGATAGCAAAGGAAGCGTGCGGAAAGGCCCTGAATAAAAAAGCAAAATTAATGAAACAAAAATCAAAGAAAAGAGAATGAATTAACAGGAGGTTCCTATAGGACGAACGCCGGACTAGGTAATGAAGTACGGGGCTCCTAATTGGCACTTCCGCATCGCGAACCGCTTGCGCGCCGTCGCATCGAACGTGGTGGAGTGAACACGTGCCGAGTGGGAGAAAAAGAAGCGAGTAACGATTCAGCAACGTACATGCGATACTAATGAGGCCGGAACACGGTGAAGCAAGAGCGAGACAGAGATAGAGCCGAGGGTTGAGAGGGCGAACGAGTGGAATCTCAGCCGTGGTTTCTTATTTTCTTTCGGCCATGATTCGGACGAACTATGACCAAGGATGCGAATCCCTCTTTCTCGGACTCTCGACTCCCTCGTCCTGCCAAGGTGTATATTTCCAGATGGGCCTATAAATAGCGAGACCAAAGAGTGTCGGGGCCGTGATAGAGACTCGTTGCCTCGGTGGCTGTCGTTGCCCTTGACAAAGATGATCGCCTCTTCATTTGGGAAATTGTTGGCGCGCATAGAGTCGCGACTGTAGACGATTAGTGAGGATATTGACTAGTGTCGGACAGCGTTACGGCCCTTGAAAATTCAGGGACTTAATTTCAGAACATCTCCGCGCATCGATGGTACTATTTATGCTTAATTTATGAACTAGCATGAAAGAGTGACGGGGGCATTAATATGTTAACTATAGTGCGTAAATTATTCGTTGGAAAAAAATACAATGGAATTGAGGACTTATTAAGTGAATTAAAATACAGAACGGTAAAATTTTATGGTTATTTATAAATGCGCACGTGCAAAATTTGTATTCCAAAGCATAACCGATCAGATTGTCGAATTGATAAGTAACTTTTGCTTCCCTATGAGTTAAAATTATAAAAACAATAAATCAAATTTTCAAGTAAATTTCCATTACAATTAGCTTCACATTAAAATTCACAGAAACAAAAGAAAGGAGTAAAATATTACATTTAACTGTCAATCTTAGTCCGAATAAATGAGGCTCAATTTTTCAAGTCACTTAATCGCAATTCTACTGTCATTGAAAATAAGTAAGCTTAGTTGGGGAACGTGAACAAAAAATTGAAAAATGAGGGCAGTCGAACATTAAGTGAACTCGATGCATAAGTATCTGTTGCGTAATCATCGTTTCGGGCGGTTTTCGCGCATCGACATAAATTATCAGGTAGACAATGCGTAAGAGAGAATGAGAGCGGGGGGTGGGGCAAAAGTTGTCGGGAGCGCTCGCGAGCCTTGAATTCATTTCTCACGAATAAGAAATCGAGCGTCCTCGTCCTTCGCAGCCTACGGACAATCTCAATTTCGATCTTTTCTATCGGTCACTCTGCCACGACCCCCCGGAGCTTACAAATCGAGGCGCTCGCAGCCTCGATTTTTGCCCCCACGAAAAGCGCGAGAAAAAGGAGCCCCGCGGTGCTGCTAGCGGTACACGATTGCCGGCTCGGCCGGTGCAGCGTGGCAGATCCTTATCCCGAAGATAAATGCGCGTCTGATACTTTTTTAGCGGATGGATCCGCGTTATCTTACTTTTTCATTTGGATGCGAGCGCCTTGAAATAAAAGAACGTAAGTGGAAAAAAAGATCGAGGCGGAGTCTCGGAGGCTCTATTTTCCGAACTGTTCGGAAAACGGCTTATGATTTATTAATGATCGTCACTTTAACTCATTGGGACACATCTATCTCGTGAGATGTGGAGCGCAATTTTTGTTCGCTTGGATTTATTATCAGATTTTTTATGTGCACAGGGCATTCGATCCATTTACACTTATATATTTTGGCGCTTAAACATAGACAGCGTCGCATTTTTGTACTAGCTGAAACGTTATTGACAAATCAATCAAATATGTCAGATCGAATTTAGTATATTTTTAGAAATCACATATCTGCATTTTCTTATTTGAAAACAATTGTTACCAACTCACTTGTATATTTATATATTGTATATTTATATATATATATATATAAGATGATCTATGAAAAAAGCAACTATTATAAAAAATAACAGACGGTAAGTTGATTTTTATGTTACAAATAAATTAAAATATAGAAATTTACAACAGCAAACTTAATATAGAGCTTGCGGCATAGCGTTTATGACAGTGTAACTTTTAATCTACTTTTTGATGAAAAATTATATATTTTACCGCTATAATTTTATTAGCATCTACAGCAAATATCATCCTTCATAAATACATAGACATTTTTTCTATTCGCTAAAAGTGTTTGTTGTATCAATGTCAAAATTGTATGCGAGTAGTTGAATCGAAATGGCGAAAATAAATGTTGTACGTCGATGATCCAGTTTAATATAAATGTAGTTATATTGTAACGGTAATTCAATTACGGTACTGCAGATGAAAGAAAAACTAGTTTCCAGAATTATTTTTGAGCATACTTTAAAACTTGTTACAAGTTACTATTTCAATTGATGAAAATCAGCATAAAGAATGCAATTTCTTAGGCAAACACGTAACTGCTTCTTTGAAATTTAACTGATAAGAATAATATCCTTATAAAAACAAAGAGTTTACTAAATTTAAATAGATTGCACAAAACAAAATTGTTCGAAAACTAGAAGATAGCCATTGCTGAAATTTGGCGCACGCAATAAGTAGAAGATCTGAATTTCAAACTTGTTCGAGGACTTGATTTTCTTCTATCTGTATAGAATTGAAAAGAATTTTTTTAAAACACATTACTTACTATAATTCACATATTCTATCAACATTTTTTAATCAAAAAAATTAATCGTTTTTTTTACTTTTACCTCAATAATATTCCCATGCATATTTTGCTCCTTCAGAGTCCAGCATTTTATCAGATATTACTTCTTCATCATTATTAAGTATTTCTAATGTTATTTTAATTAACATAACGTTGTTTAATAAATATTTACCTGGCTACCATGTAATAAAATACTTTGGCGTGAGGGTGCAAAAATATTTTTTTAATTATGTATAATTTATCGTTACGTCAGCCTCATAAGAAATTTAATTATTTTCAATATTTCATTATCATTACATAAAATTGGTTTGCATTCAAATTGATATTTTTATTGAAATACTACTTAACTATTCTCATTCATTTAATTATTCATACGAATTAATAAATCCCAGGAGGATGTATACTAAATGTACAGCTTATAGCACTTAATTGTAATTCAAGATAATTATAAAGACAAAGAATTATATTTTCATTAATCACAATAAATAAGATAAAAAACTTGATGAAAAATTAACTAACTTCATGTAAAAAAGAACAGCGTTATATTGCAATTAACAATCGATTAATAAGGAAGGGAATTCCTTCCGTGCGCCCAACGTAACATCATACTGGAAAATTGCATTAAAATCAATTTTCTCCGCAGAACGACGGCACGGCACCTCATGGAGAAAGCAAGAAAAACAACGGATAGGAAAAATGACAAGGTTCCTTATTAACTACACATCCTAGAAAGATGCAAACGTGCCGCGCTCAGTGCTTCTACGCGTTACTTATAACCCATCTAGCTCTCTTAATAAAAGCGCGAGCTCACAGCAACTCCTCTCTCTCTCTCTCTCTCTCTACTTCTCTTTACCCTAGCATTTAACGTTCGCCGTCCTCTATGAGACGTGTGAAATATATACGAGCCTTCGAAAGAACCGCGGCCTTTTAACGCAACGACGAGCGCAAAGAAAAGGGGAATCCCCGTTAACGGGTTCTCCTTGATTCCCTCCTTTCGATGACGTACGAACGGCCGGGCTGTCAATTACGTGCTTTTTTGGGCTCCAGCACATTGCCTCATCCTCATCCTCGTTTTCATGAGAAGAAGATGAAGGACGAACGATCTATCGAGTCTGCGTACTCGATTACTTCCTTTCCTGCACAATAAGCCGAGCACTGGACCGTTACAATCGTTACCGTTGTATTCACCCACGCAGACTCTAGTTTACGCCTTTTTACCATTTTTCGTTTTTCATGATTCTCAAGGTGCAAATGTACAATACGAGCGTCGCTTCTAATATAGGCATACATAAGCGGCCTGTGAAAAGGCCCTTGGTGTATATTTTTTCGCTTCGCGTTGTCTATTGTGCGTAAGTTTCTTATTCATTCCCTATTTGGCGACCGACGTACATTCTTTGTTTCAATATAACATTTTATTCTTATAAATAAAAGACTTTTAACTACGGAAGAATCGTATGAATACTTTGTACCTTCACGCTGGTCCTCCAATAGCCACTGAATAAGTAAATACTGGTAAGCATCATTCCGATTAAATTAATCGAAACTACTTTTATAATATTTCATAATGAATGACAACGTTGTGGTATTGAAAAACTTGACGTAACAAATTCATTCTCCCAAATCGTAATTAAATGTTGACCTCTTATTTACATTCGAATTATTTCCCTTTGAATAACAATGGCTCATTTACTGCACGAATGTGTGTGTTGTGGCGATCTCGACACGTGTAAAGAAGAAATGACTAATGGTATTCCAATAACCCACATCTCAAATAATACATAAGCACAATACTTGACCAATAATAGTAAAAATGTTAAATATACGTGCCTCGATCTCTGGTAGAGCTTTATTCAAAATTCTGAGGCATAGGCCACTGACCAATGGGGATGACTCATGTCCCACGGGCCTTCATCTCCGTTCCGAAGAATTTGCAAATCTTTCTCATAGGTTAATTATTACAAGAAAAAGGTTGCCGGTACGAAGTGCGCTCGAGCTAAAAAAACAGGACCTCGTGAAAAATGAGCGAGAAGCATTGCGCCGTCGCAGGTGTCAAAAGAGATTAATTCCCGGTGGTAAATCAGGTTTGTTATACGAGGGGCCTCGTCGCTTCGAGAAAGCTCACTCCTTTATCGAAGAATGTTCGCAGGTACCAGAGTAGCGCGTAATCACGTACTCTCAGCTCTGCGATTATGGCGGCAAGGGTCCAGACATTAGGTGAATACAGAGCCTTCTGCATCCGACGATAGGCATCCATTGGTCGTGCGAGGGCGAGGACCTACTTATAAGCGTACGAAGAATTCAACTACCGATCTTTTAAGGAAGAGATAGTATTAATTGTCTCGTCGTAGTTTTACGTCGGTCAATGCTCGCCGGGCTGTTAATTCTCTTAGTAACTTCGGTATACATTTTAGCCGATATTTGTTTCTTCATTAGCGAATTATCAAACTCCGTGTCTCCAGTCTGAAAAGGTTTCTTCAGCTTAAGTCATCTTTTTGTATTTAAAACTAAATAACATTGACCCAAATATTCGGAATATCCAGTTCTTGAATAATACTCGTGTAACTGAAATACAGTATATAATCATTTAAAATAATTTTTAATGATATTTCGTAATTAAATTAAATACAATTAAAAAAAGGAATATTTATTACAAAATATTCTATATTTTTTGCATAAATAAGAAGTAAGCTGCATTATCTTTATCTCTGAATAATTCGCAGACTAATCTTCTTATTGCTTATCGCAAATATCTAAAAACCGCACTCGTGCAATGCAGCAGATAAAAAGCCGATAATTGCATTTGCGATAATCTCCATCTAATATAAATTCGCAGAGCCTTGAAATCCCGGAAAAGCAGAGCACTCAGATAAAGTAAATAAATGCAACGGGACTTTATTGGCTGTACTTCTTTATTCTATGCTAAAGCTAGCCGATACACTTTTATTTTTCCCCCGATACCGGCCGGACACTTGCTGTCGGTGACGAGGAGTTCCCGTGATAGGAAACTCGCTCGCAGCTGTCGGCGACACAAGCCCACAAAAAACAAATGGACAGGAGGGAAGGAGATGCTGCGCGTAAGGGAGGCAAAAGAGATAGAGGGAGCGAGAAGGGTAGAGAGAATTCGATGAAGCGGCAGAAAAAATACGTACAGGATAAAAAGTGGCTGCTAAGCCGCCCGTGGCAAGGGAATCAAATTAAAGTGCGAATGTTCTTCCACGCACGGATGATCGCCTCACACCTAATATTGCCTTGCTGTCCTATTCACCGAATCATCGCGAGCGCGTCGCACATACCAAATGAGACGAGCGCCGCAATCGCACAAGCGTGCATTACGGATCCACAGGGGTTCACTTGTATGTGATGTCGTTATCTGCGCGACTCGGATCGAGTCGGTGGGCGGCGCGGAGGAGGGAGAAGAGGAAAAAGGGACGGCAAATAACACGAGTAATAGCGGCGTTTTCTCACTTCGATATTGTTTCGTTATCGCTGCGTAGCAGCTGCTGTGTCGGTGCTCTTTTAATCTTTCATTTTATACTTGGAATAAGAAAGGAAAAAAAAATGAACAGGAACAAACCACAATGCACGCTTTATTTGAATTGTATCGAATACCGATATAATCTCTGGTTTTTCAAATACTCTGTACGCGGTCAAGAAATCCTTTTTGCTTCTAATATGAAAACGTTAATAATGAAAATAATGAAGCGATTAATCATATTTTTTAGTACTATTGATTTTTGTACATAATCATATGGATGAGTTAAGCTACGAGTGGCTCATCGATTCTAAAGAAAAAAAAATGAATGAGAAAAATGGTAATATCAGAAAAACACCTTTAATTACTAACCAATGTTCATTAACTATTTTGCGTTATCGAAAACAGTATTATTCTTTTTATCCTATGCATAATTCTTTTAGGGTATTAAAAATAGTTCGAGACAATATATGTTGTAATACGACGTTAAAGTTAACAATTTATTGCTCAACTGACAAGCCCTTTCTCTCCTTAGTGCTGATTTCTCGTCCTACAAAACAAGAGCGACTTAAAGAAAAAGTACAATATTTTCCTTTTGTATTTATCGCTTTCAGCAATATTAATAATAAATGAAGGCAGCCATCTTTTTCGAATTCCATGAAATTATGCAGCCCAACGTTGCGAACGACCTAGCAATATCTTATCCTTCGTTAAAGTTTCAAACTTATAGGAGAGGTTCGCCAGGAAGGAGTGCCTCGAGAGGAAAATCATTCGTTCGACAGGCGCGCC
This sequence comes from Kradibia gibbosae, assembly GCA_018907135.1. Taxonomy (NCBI): domain Eukaryota; kingdom Metazoa; phylum Arthropoda; class Insecta; order Hymenoptera; family Agaonidae; genus Kradibia; species Kradibia gibbosae. The sequence goes on from JACCHX010000004.1 coordinate 7,389,381, forward strand.
CATAAAGTAGAGAAGTCCCCTTATGGAAAATAACGCATAAAATGCGCAGATGCCTCGCTCACGATACTCCCATGGGCATTCATTATGTAATTGGCCGCCACGAGGTTTTTTGGCACTGCCAACTGTATAATCGGGAAAGGGCAGCGAAATTAGGATTTAATAGCCAAATTTAATTAAGAAATTGCCAGTTCCCTTGTAAATGTCTCGTTTTATGGCTCTCGCCCATGAATATAAAATTTAAATAAATTGCCTAAACAACGAGCACGTACAAATAATCGCGTCGCAAGAATTATATTTAATAATGTCCGCCATGACTCTAAAGATTCGGTTTTCTGGCATTCGTGATGCTCTAGATCGCCGAATAATGGGAAATAATTCAATTGAGCCGTTTTGTGCACACAGAGACAAAGGCCAAACAATGTAGAGCCAACAGGCGACAGTCAGTATTGCCAAACAAGAGAAATCTTCTTTCAAGCTCTTACGAGTTACATTATTTTTAATGTTTACTACGTGTTGAGTTTTGATCGGTCTCTTTAGCCACGCCGTGTCTCAATACAGTATCTAATGCAAATTTAAAACAAAACGAGACTAAAAGTTAAACGGAAGCAAGACATCTTAAGGCAACAAGAGTATCAAAAAAGACGAAACATTGTTCAAAACAATATTCCTTCAAAGGTGTACATTCGCATGCCAAGATAAAAATGTCAAAAGACCCTTTTTTCTTACTTTTCTTTCGCTTCCTGCTTCTCGGACTGCTCAACGCGCCGTCTATCTCTTGGTTGGAGGGATGAACTCCAACTCCGTCGAAACATCGAGCAATGGACCAAGAGTCAAGCGGGTCAGGAAGAGGGGGAGATAGAGAAGCCCATCGTATTCCTGAATGAAAGATCGCGTAGGTGGCGATGGTGTCGTGCCGAAATCTTGCACCCGCCACAATGATAATTCATTCGGTAGCCGTAGAAAGACTGGGGACAATTACACGCGCTCTATCCCTTTGATTTCTCATCGACGCGTGCGCGGCATCGCAAAGGTGTTACGTTGATCATGGGTGGGTACGCCTTAACATGCGGCTGAGAATTTATCGCGCGGGATGTCAAAGCTCTCGTCCCTCCTATGATGGATATGCGACTCTCTTCCTCTCTATCTCTAACTCATCGAGAATTAACGAGCCCTTGTGTCCTGTACAAGTCCAGCAGAACCACAGATACTCCTCACACTACCGATCTAGCGAACTGCTTCCATAAACCTGAAATATCGCGTGCAACTTAATAATCCAGCATCCCCTCGCGCCATGGCTCTGATGAAGTTATTGGCATTATGAGGTTTTTCCGAAACATCGAACATTCCTTTGCAAATAACCATAATGATAATGGTAATGATAATAATTATAATAATAATTCGTGAAATTATGAGCGACCCAGAATTGAGGGAATTAAGAAAATCATTTGCATTTAGTAAACCTAGAGCTATTCGATTTCAGTATCTGACCAGTTGTATTACAGGAAACTAAACGACACGATTTTGTTGTTTTTTGCTACTTACCACTCATATTTTATTTAACCGTTACATACCTGCACTATAAAAATTTACATTTAAGAGGATTCAATTATAATAGAGTTGCATGCACTGATATTTTAATACAGTGCTCGAGATGTATCTTCGAGACAAATTAAAATATTAATTAGCTTATTATTTTTAGAACAAAATAAAAGATAGGATGATAAGCTTTATATAAATAACATTACATACTCATACTTGATGGATATTCGCATAACAAAATGGCTTGACTTATTTTAAGTGTGATGACCATGTTTAGTTTAGAATAACATATTAAAAATACAATGCTGCTGTCCCAGTACATTAATTCAAATTTAATTTAGAACAAACCACAATAGATCATGTGATGGATCACGATTGAGCGATCAATTATATCTATTATTCTCTTAACTGTTGTGTTTTATTGTGCTCATAACCATGATAATCTAATTGTCATGCCTCCTTTGCTTCAGGTGGCGACATGTCGACGCTGAGATCCGGGCTCTGCCGACCCGGGATCATCCTGTATCTGGCTTTCATCGTCCTGTCCGCGCGGAGCATACAATCTGGTGAGTTGTCAAAATTTTACCCAGATCAATACATACTTGTTGCTTTCAAAACCAACTATCTGAATCATCAACTACCATTTCTCATTCCACTACTAGTTTGTCGACGCTTCTGTTTAGCAATCTTATTATCTAAACCAGTAGAAGATTTCAATACAAGTAGAAAAATCTGGTGATTTCTATTTCTTATTTGAGAAGCATTGAAGATTTGTAAATAAATGATTCCGTTTTATTTTCAATAAAAAGCGCTAAATTGTATTAAAAAAAATATACGTAAAAAATTTTCTGAAACTCAGGGGTCCATTGATAGTAATATCTGAGCTAACTACGTTTAATTTTTTAGACATTGAAATTGTACTCATTAAATAAAACTCCTAAATATGTATACAAGAACTGAAATAATTATAAGATAATATTTCTAAGCTATTTAAATTATTGCGGACCTAATAATTTACTAACAAGCTCCTTCTCTACTGTAATAGTAAAACACCACGTGCCTAATTACACAGCTTATTGATAGTTGTAAGAATACCGTTAAAAGAAGTAACTATTAAGAATTATTATTTGTATGTCTGGAATTCATATCGTTGATGATGGTGTAAGCTAACGGTGTAGATATCTTACAACCATGACTTAAGTATGTACAAGCAATAAGGCTTGTTCAATCTGGTAAATCCAGACGTGCGAGTTTTGTCAAATAAATTATCTGAAAATGAATAATTCGTTATATTGCATTAAATAACATGATGCACATAAATCAATGCTTTATTACCTATTCACTGATTTATTTGTGTATAATATTTTAATACCGCATTAAAATAAATTTTCATATTAAAAATGCTATATACGAAATCTATGTATAAAGTCAGTATTTGTAATGTACAGAAATACTGAAAGTACATGTATTTGTATTTTGACTAAACGTTATGTAGCTGCGTAATGTATGGAATTATCATTAAATTACAATATTCATACTAGGAGCTATAATTTAATCATTTGTATTTTCTAGTTTAAAAATCAATAGCCATTTATTATCGTAATAAATTCATATTTTGTAATTTTACTATTATATATATATATATATATTAAATAAGAATTTTAATAAAACAAATACTGCTTTATTCCAATTTTGAAATAATAGCTTTATGCGCAATAGATGGCAGTAGAATAGACTTAAGTGTTGTGGTTAAATTTGTTCGTGATACTTTTTACTTGTCATCTAATAAATAACACAGTAAATTTTTATTACTTTTGGAAATGACTAGAGCTGTAGGTAAGAAAAAAAAATAAATATAGATTTAGAACTAAATGAATGTTATTATTAATTTTTCATAGAATCCTTTGAAGCTCGTAAAGCTACGGTCTATAGAATATCAAAGTATCGCATACATAGGCATCCGACAAGTATCTATGCATCCACAGAAAGTAGCGTATATTTTTCCATCAACCATCTGGCTTGTTTATAACCACTTGCAGCCCAGCCCCTTCGTTTTCCGCTTTCTTTCTTTTCTCACTCCTCCTCAAAGTTCCCACAAAATGCTTCAATTTATGTACCCGGAGTTAGTTTTCCGTCTTGTAGTAATGTATCATTCAGCAAAATGCGAAATAAGCACGAGCCCCAGGACTAGCAAAAGAAGTTGACAAGTGTGGATGTAAGAAGCTTATATCCGCAATGTCCTTCTCATCCTCGTTCACATCCTCGCTCTTATTTTCATTCTAGTCCTCACTCTATCTCCGATACAGTGCTGACGGTATCCCAATTGCTCTGCATACTAACCAGCAGTTGAGATTTACCTCGCTCACACTTTCACTATTTTACGAGTGCAAGCCCTTTGTTCGCATGAGCGATTCCAACCTCTTTGCATCCGTTCTTATATTTTCACCTCACGCTCCTTTTTTTTGACGTCTGTAGCGACAGTGAGTGGCTAGGCCGAGCGCATGTTCTGAACTAAAATTATAGAAGATCGTTCGAAATTTACAGATACATGCATCTTTTATTATCCTGGGTGAATGTTTTGTAAGTATGTGAGTTTCAAACTAATTCTATCGTCGAAGAAAGTATTTTTAAGGATTTAAGAGCTAAAAAAAGCCTTTTTCATTATTGATTAGTATTTCATTTTTACATTTTATAACTTTGGTTTCCTTCTATCTAGTGACCAGTATACCATTGATTTTATAATTACTTTTTCGCTTACAAATTGAGATGATACGAAAGGTTAAATGTTAAATTATGGAAATTGAAAGTGAAAAACATTCTATAATTTCATGCATAGCGTTTATAATACTGTAGCAAAGCCGTTAATAGTTTTAATTATTAACAATCAATTTATTTATTAGCTTATATTAAATTATAATTGAAAAACTAATATCAGCACATAATAGAAATCTAAAAACTATAATTGCACTAGCTTTTTAAATTTATTATTTTCAAGGTAAAAAGTGACATATTATTATAATCTAATGCATCATTAATAAGATATGAATTTTCGACTAGCATATAAATGATATAACTTAAGATATTTTCAGTCTATATAAATAAGAATATCTAATTTTAATCCCTTTTAAGTAAAGTATCGCGATTACATTACTTATTTACGTTACGAGAAAGGGTAGATTAGTAAACATATAACGAATTATGTATATAAATAGAAATAGGGAGAAAGAAGGTCATAGATAAGATTTGCAATGTTACTATCAAAGTGTATATTATATCAAACAAGATTAGTGTCGAAGATTGTATATAAGTTTCCACACTGTGAATGATTATATACAGCATGTGCGAATGAGCTCGAGGCTTCTTTTGTACAAGAAAGTAAACATGAAAATTTATGAAGGTTCGGGCAGGTTCACTCTGCATATGTAACAGTATAATTGCGCTTCCTTGAGAACTTGGTTTACTTTTCTCTGAGAAATATTTATGAGAATTCATGAAATTTTCAGTAGTGTTTTTTTTGCCCTTGTACACAATGAATTTCATTATTAATGGATGCTGGTTCATGATAGGAAAATCATAGTGAATAATTGCTTTACTAGTGTTTTAAAGCTACACAACCTTAAAACTATTATTAACATTCTTCACGATTACATAATTTTGAAAATAATATATATATATATATATATATATTTATATACGTTGATATTTATACTTAAGGGATGCATTTTATATTTTTAATTTACCAATTATTAAATTTTAAAATATTTAAAGTGGTATTTATCAGGATGCTAATATAATGAAAGAATAATTAATAAAATAAAGTTTTTATTTTAGAAGTATCTTTAAATGAATTATTTGCTTTAAATACTTTCTTATTCTTATGAAACGTATAGGGGTTATCAGTTTATAAAACAATTTATCTATGTACGTAATAAACCATTTATCATTAAATAAAATTGACTTTGATGTACTCGTATAAATGAAATTTGATCCCCCAACGTCTTTAATTTAACTGTAATAATGATAATTTATTTTTAGATATAAACTGATCGAGAAATACAACTTTTATTTCAATTAATTATAAAAAAGACACTAATGTGTATGTACACCCCATCGCAGTTCTTATAAATAGTATTTGGAATTTTATTTATAGATAGAGAAACTCGTTCCATTTTTTCAACCCGTAACCTTGAGAAAGATGGATGGAGACCATTTTATCGAGAACGCTTATTTATCCAATCATAATTATTTAACATCATTGAAGTAATTAAAGAGCGAAAAAGCTCGATTGCACTATATCAACTTGTATTAAATTTAAGACACTTTCTTGTTAAGTTGTCCCAGAGACGATGGATCATCCATCTGTAAGCCCTATGCCCAGCACAGCTTGCTCTATAAATCCGCAACAAAGCGCATAAATAATTCGCATTTTCTTGCTAGGTAAAAAGTAACGAGCGCGACCTTACACGTGTCGCACAGCATCTCGTCCTCTAATCTCTCGAAGCCATCGGATCGGTACGAGATAACGGACACATACGTCCCTAGAAGGAAAAACTCGAATTCCCATCTTTCTTTCCCTCTCTTTCCATCTCTTGGTTGTCACATCCTACATCACCAGCGCCGTGCTCTCTCTCTCTCTCTCTCTCTCTCTCTCTCTCTCTCTCTCTCTTTCTAGTTTTCTCCTTTTTGTACGCCCATTCGCGGAAAGCGCTGTCTTAAATAGTAAGCAAAAAATCCTGCGGGCCTGCAATTGGTGATGCCACGCAGGACGAATTCCGGTCAAACCTGTACAACGTGCGTATGTAACTAAGCCACGGCGCTTCACGACTTTGGCACAACTTTGTATCGAGGCTAGGTACCGGACGTCGTCAGAGTTGAAATGTCAGTGACCGCCAGAGTAGTGTCAAGTGTATCGCACGAATTAGAAAGAGTAAGAGTGAGTGATAGAGAAAGAGCTGAAGTTAAATCTTATAGAGAAAGAGAGAGGAAGAGGGAGAATATAGTGAACAAGTGATGAAACATTAGAGATGAAGGAGGGATATGGGGAATGTATAGAAGAAATAGAGGTGTAAGCTTTCATTACACACTTGACACGCGACAGCAGTTCTCTAAATGATGGCTTACACGGTAACCCGGACTTTTACTGTCTGCTAAATACTGCTAAAACTAGATGAACTGTTGGTCTCGACATTCATAACTTTTTTCTAATGAATCGCGGAATAAATATTATTCGTTATAAAATCTTCTGTTTGATAATTACTCATATAAGACTGATACATGACTGTAAGACATTTATTCTGGGATAAATAAATATTCTCATTATTTTCCGAGCGGCAGAGACATTAATACTAAAAACAGGTACTGAACTAAAAGAAGAGAATTTAAATTTGAATCACTTAGGTAATATGTTTTGTGCATAACACATTTTAATGATAGTAGGTATGTCTGGGCGTAATACAATTATTCGAGAGTGAGTGATTAATTTTTCCAAGATGGCAATTGTTAAAACGTCATAATCGAAATGCGGTTTCTTTTGATGATCCATTAATAGCTTGAACGAGTTTACATAGATTATGTCAAACGAAACGTGTCAAGTGAAGCAAATAATTGATTGGCATTATTTATTAAATGTAAAAATGCAGGATAAGAACACCATGCATCTTTATTGCTCTTGCTCGTCTTTTTTGACGTGCTCATTTTTTTGTGTGCTCCCCCCTGCTGCCCGCCAACTGGTGAGACATATATGCGCATTAAGCTCTCATAATGCAACCCTCTTCTGTGTTTTATCAGCATCAAAGGTCAGGGGCGGTCAGCTTTTGTATTGGCGAATTCGTAACGAAAAATACTGTTACGTGTATATCCGTGTGTGTGTATGGATGCAACGTCAGCGTGACACCAATAATTCACCGAATAATTCGCTTGGATGGTTTCGCGAAGTCACTTGGAACCGATTTCAACTCGAATTTCGCAGCGCCACTCTTTCTTTCTTTCTTTCATTCTTTATATCATCGTGATCTCCAGCTTCTTCATCATCTCGCACGATCTTTCCTTTCTTAATTACGCTATACCGGTTCATTTTTTTTCTCTCTTTATACAATCTTACGAACATAAGGGCTTTCAATTTATTTCTCGATTGATCTTTCACCATGTCTTACAGTATTATTATATTAGGTTACTTTATAAGAGTAGTTATTACACTGTGTTATATTCTTTTTAATGGCTTAGTAAATATGTCTTAATATTATTGCTACTATTTGTAAAATCAAACTGGTTCTAATGTGGCTTATATTGCGTAAACATCCAATATAGCAATTACATACATAGCACATCATCAACCAATATTTGAATTCGTTTACACAAAATCCAGTAAAGCGGTCGTAATATTTTTCTGTGAAATAGTTCTTAATAACTAACTAGAAGAAATAATTTTAATATAAAAAAAATAATGTTTATGTCATTTTTAAATAGCTGAATTATTTATTAAAATGAAAATCATTTTAATCAGATCAATGACACTTTTATTACAAATAAATTAGATCTAATATCTACTTATAGCTACTTGTTTCCATTATTAGATATAATTAATGATTCCTAAAGCGGTTTAACACTAGCTCAGATTATTGTAATTAGCAAATATATATAAACATGCATTCACGCCTCCTATTTCGTGTATCTGATCAACTCATTAAAGATTTCTATAAATCGGTATCTCTTATTATATGTTTAAAATCCGATATATAATTAGAATAAATACTTATATTTAATTGACTAGCTTTTTATAGTATAAATTTACGACTACGAGCTATTTCTGATACCAATATACCGTTTTCTGCATATCGCCCGATAGATGTTATCTAAAACCGCCAATTTTTGATTATATACTGTTTATGTTCACATAGCTGCGATTACGAATTAAAATAATTACTTACTATAAATACTTTATAATTGCATAAAATTAATTTGTTTTTTTTTTTAATTATCTTACAACTTTTTGAAACGACGAAAATAATAAGCAAACATGATTGTTTGAATATATTACGAGTATAGGCAATTTACTCGTATACATACTAAAAGATACTTATTTTTTCGCAAATAATATAAATTTATAATTGTACAAACCTTTATTATTGGTATATAATTAAAAAAGTTTGTTTCAACAAAATTGAAGCTTAAAATTGTTTAATCCTAGGGAAGATTGACATAATGTATATATGAATATGCACTGATATGGATATTTATTTCCGTAAACCCATTAGTAACCATAATCATTGAAATTGCTCATTAAATGGCACATATATCCAACGAATCAAGTGTAATAATGGTATGTTAAATTATTAATTTAATTACTTAATGGAACGATAAAAGAAAATGTAAGTAATAAATGAAATGCATAAACAGATGAATAAAAAAGTAGAAGAATAAGATTGGCATTCCACAGCATTAAAATACGTTAAAAAGATAATAAAGTGTAACGGAAAATAGAGATAAAAAAAACTGTCCGAGCGCGGCGCAATGTCTCCAGACGAGACAATGTACATACGTGTTTATATTTATAGATATAATGCGTCGCTCGGGCCCGAGCCAGTGTAAGGCTCCACTCCCTCTCCTCCGCGTCCTCCTCATCCTCCAGCTCCCATCACATAACATCGGTCCACTCCCTCTTTCTCTTTCTCCGGCCCTTGCTACAGGAGCCGGCCCCACTCCGGTAACGGAGCAAAACGGAGAGGGAAAATCCGTGGTCGTGCGGTCGATGGTAATGAACTTTCGCGCGGGGCTCGGGCGCAAGGCCACCGACGGCAATGATTTCATAACGCGGCCCGGCGAGCGCTCGCGTAACGCAATGCCATCGAACTTGAATTCGCGCGCATGACCGCGACTGACGTCATGCCCCAACGAGGACAAGGACAAGGACAGTTTTCAAATGAGCCTGCGGAAGAGGCGGCGAAACTCAGCCCACGGCCCTTCCAGTCGATGCGCCATTCAGCTTTAATGAGCGCCGGCTCGTAAATCTCCTGGCGTATTTGTCCAAGGTTTCGCCTTACGGAGTGCCAATGGAGAAAAATTGCCGTATTAAATTGTCATATTATATCCTTTTTACGAACGCGGAAAGCAAAAGGGTAATGGATCGGCTGAAATCGGCCAAGATGATTCAGGATCGGGCACTAGCACTAGACTAGGATCGCCGCGGTATGCAGTACCACTGACCGAAAATCGATTCGTCGTATTCATGTTACGCGCTCACCGCCTCATTAATGTCCACTAGATTATCTTTCTTCTTTTTCAATTCCTCTCTGCCGATGCGAATCTGCGTGAAGCAATTCCCACAACCGTTATGCAACTTAGCATGAGAGTTATAAATTGATGGGCGCTCATAAGCTGACAAATGTTTAATTTATTAAGAAGAAAGATACAAAGCACTACCTCCAGCGGCTCGCTCCGACCACGGCAGTGCAAGCGCCGGAGGCCCTACCCGACCGATAATCTCTCTCGTGACAATTTTACCATCCTTTAAAAAAAAAATCGTCCAATTATCGGGGCTGAAATCGTCCCTCTCATCCCTCCCGATGCCGACGATCGCAATGAATCATTATTTCGAGTGCCAATAAAACAATAGCTTGCTTATGATTGCTCTTAGAGCCGCCGCTATAGTCGACCATGAATATTCAAACGAGGAATGCAGCATCGCAAAAAACCCGACATCCCGTAAGTGGCGGGTGTCACTCGGATTGCGCAATAGATAGTAAGCAGCATCGGGCGTTTATCGTGTTATGCTAACAAGAGGGCGATTGCTTCCGGCCGAAGCGCTCGATAATCGGTACGTACAGACGTCGCGACGCCGACTCATTAATAGCACAGTTCAGAATGCCGGCCGACTCCCGATCACAAGGCGCAAATCCAGACAACCCAATTAACCTGATCGTTTCAATTATTAACATTTGGCACTCGCTGCAGGGGTCGAAGCTTGCAAGAGGACAGCACCTCTTTACCTCGTCATATTCCAAAGAAGACCTGCTAAAGACTCGCAGCCATTCAAATACCAAAGTGAGATGCAGTGCCCATTGCAATGGAATCACTAAAGTTATGACTGTGCAATTAAATCAAATACTAGTACGCTTAATCTTTTAAGAATTATTGCCTCTTATTTTTACTTTTAATGACTTATTTTAAGCATCGGTATTTCTTTCAAGTGTCAGAGCCGTGCATTTCGAAATGACAGTAATTGGAAAGTTTGACGCATAATTTGAAAGGAGAAAAAGGTCCTAAGATTCTAGGCATTTTCATGGAATATTCTATAGTATCCTCGTATTTGAAAGTAATATATCTTTGTTAGACATCATTTATGACTATCCCAACCAGATTCGATTTCACGGAACAATTCAACCATGCTTTTTTGTATTTATTAGCCGAATATTATATTTCAATAAAATTGCAAAACTTCTCCCTTCGACTCTATCTTAATCTGCATTCAAACTCTATGTATTCTTTAACTTGTACATTATATATAATAATTATGCAATTCCCATTTTTTATATGCAGAGACAATAATTGTTGCATTTTTATAAAAATTACTTAAATTTTGCAATGCGCAGACCAGCCTAATATTCTCAAAATATTATATTAAAAGAAAAATATAATTTAAACTAGATATCCAAAAGAAATTTATTTTGAATTTGAATTAATTTTAACCATTGAATATGAACTTAATTAAAACATTACTTATATTATATGCAAATTTTTGAGTAACAAGTAGCTATTGATAGTTACTGTTAATAATTATTTAAGCCTTGTACGACTAAATTTAATTAGACTTTAATTTGAATACATCCTATAAGTCATAAGGTAATTGGAAAGAAAATTAAACATCGAATGAAAATGAAGGCGTAGTACGAAGAAATATAAATGTACTTTTCAGTATTAATACAACTTTCGACATAGGACTTCGAATACAGTTGTATTATCGTCCATCAAAGCGAACCATCTAAAACAAATATGAGAAAATAACTTGACCCATCCATCAATTAAAACAAGACTAAGGAGCCCTAGTCCTCTAGGGATTACGACGCGTGCGAGGGCTCTATTCGCGAAAATCGAACGTGAGAACGGTAAGAGCGATAAAATCGATTTGCTAAGTCACCGACGCCAGCCTTTCGTAATACTATACCGGACAGATGCCAACAGCGACAATGATCTCCGTTACCAAGAGTCGCGCGCTTTTTCGACAGATTCGAATTACGAAGCATTGTAGCGCGACTACGACGAGGTTCCAAGGCCAAGATGCTCATTAAGGATTTTTCTCGCGGCTACGCGATCGATGGTCACGAATCGAATTCTATCCACTCCTTCTCTCTCTTTCTCTCTTTCTGCATATATATATATATATATATATATATATATATATATATATATATATTGCTCTCTCTCTCTCTCTGTTCTCACTCTATCTTACTCTAACTCTTCCGCCTACCTTGTCCGACCTCTTCGTTACTGTGTAAGTTTATCTTTAATTAAAGAACATTTAGCTCTACACTTGGAGATTACGAACATAAAAAGGATGATTCTTGGTACATTTATAAAGATATTGCAATTTTTAATAGTTAAATGCAAAGTCATTAAGAGTAGCAAGTGCTTTAAATTAAAATTATTCCTTTTTTTTTTTTAAATAAAAATACACTTAATTACCAAATAAAACTTATTGCCTTAATCCTATTGTTTAGAATAATTAAAACTGTCGCAAATAAATTACGTAAAAGAATTGTTAGATGATTAATTTGCAAAGGTAATTATTCTCTTACAATTCATACATTCCTTTTTTGTATCCATGTAACCTTACATAATTACTTATTTGTGTAGGTATTTTCAAACCGAATGCTTGCAAACCCTATCATTTATTGTATTTATATTGGTGCAGTTAATTGAAAAAGTATGCTAAAGCAGAAGTTATTTTAAATTTATTTAGAGCATTCAATTATTCAAAATTCAATTATTTTTTTGTTGTTGTGTTACTGTAGGATAACTATGCTCAAGGCTAACACTTGAAAAAATTTGCATTATTCATGGCTACTCAAGTATTTGTAACGTAGTATGTTTTTGAATTTAAGTCATTTCAAGTATATTTTTACAAGCGAATATATATATATATATATATATATAGTAGTTTATAAATGTGAATCTCCCCTTTGACTTTTTCTTCTTGGCGCACAACTTCATCGAAAGCAAGTGAATAAATACGCGCACGTGCTCTTGATCTAGTACCGTTAACCATTGTCGATAAGATATCGGGCCAGGATCGACGTTTATAAGAAGAAATCACTATTATTAGATTTTCTTTATCTCTGTTCGTAACGATCATTATGAATAAGATAGAGACAAAAATAAATAGTAAAAGATGGAGATTTTGTCTGTCTATTAGCGCACAGCCACTCGTATATACGCAAACAGTGTAAACTAAAAAGTAGATCCTTTGGTAAATCTGTCGATATAACTCTGTCCTCCCAAGTTCTCATAATTCCAAGTTCTCATAGATATTTAAAATTTTTTGAGAGCATCGAAACTCTTACTAGGCTATTGACTAGTGTCGAACGTAATATACGACATGTCTGAGAAGCTCAAAGGATTTCACATTTTGATAAATTATACGCTATTGTCCATATTTCATGACTTTGCATTTCAACGTTTACTGACTACGTTTACTGAAAATGAAAATGTGAAAGACGAAGCAGCTATTACTAGATGCATGGTTAATATATATTTTTTACATGAATTAAACAAGGCTCACCCTTAAATTAATTATAGTATCTTATGATTTTAATTTATATAATTCACATTTTCTGCCGTTGTTTTGACCAAAAAATGTAACATGATTTTTGCTGAAGCCAAATTATGAATGAAATCACGCAGCGAGGCACTTGGGATTCATCAACTATTTCTTAATTACTAACGTATAATAATCTATTTTAAGAGAAGCCTTACACTTGAAAAGCTTTAATTCTCCAATAAAAAATACTTATCTCAAAAAGTATAGTAAATCTAGGAATAGCTCCGTACCAACACGGTCTCTCCCAATGAAGAAGTTCTACCAAAGCAAAAAGCGTTGCCTATCAGAAGTAAGTCCAATGGCTGAATTTTATTGCGAGGGCCCCGATTACGGGGAAGAAGGTATTGGTTCCGTACCAGGTTATCCCGGTGGCAAGGTCCACCCGTGGCTAGACGTAGACTTGGTTTAGACAATGGTACCGAGTGGAGAGTCCAGCACGTATCCGAGGGGCTGATCGAAGGACGGGAATCCGATTACGTGGGCGCGTCAACGTTGTCAAAGTTTTCGTAGACGCGCAAGCACGTATCCATCGATTGGCGGCTAGGCTCTATTGCATTTCCGTACGTTTGCAATTGGCACAATTGGCGATCTACCCGTGGAATCCTGATATCTCCCCGGAGCTGATTCGTAAGTCGATGAGCGCTACATCGTCCTATCTCACTCTCTCTCTCTCTCTCTCTCTCTCTCTCTCTCCCTCTTTCAGTTTCGATCGACTGCCCTTGAGCTTCATACATTCAATTTCGGCCACCCAATATCTCATATCCTGCTGGACAGGGCACTGACTGATAGAGTAACATTGGATCAAGATAGCAGTTTCATTTAAATTTTATATTACCTCCTGATGAGATCTTGAATTCATAATTATCAATGTCGATATACTTTCACATCGTTCTCAAACTTTAAAATTATTGGCCACTACTTTTACAATCTATAACTTTTAATTTGCCATTTTTACAACATTTTATTATATATTTATTAACACCTATGAATTCTTAATTGTAAAAATTAAAATAAAAATTAATTTTAATATAATATAGTTGTATTTAAATTAAGAACCAAATAATTAACCCCAATAATCGTTATATTTTTTATATTATTCAATTAATGTCAAAATTTATGTTTGTAAAAAAGTATGCACAATTAATTTATTGTAGATTTATCAAGATAAAAAATTAGATCATGAAATAATTAAATAATGATTTTTATTTGTTATTCTATCTTACATATTGATATAAACCTTTTATTGAGATTCATTGCTTATTATTGATAAAATAAATTCATTAAATATATTTAAATTTAATTTAAATTTAAACTTCATTTTTTTCATTATTAAATAAAATTACGTTAATTTAACTTAAATAATGTTAATTAATCTGTAAGATAATCGGACTCGCACCATTAAATTTTTTTTCTCCATTTAATTACTATCTTGAAAATTCATCCGAAGCTTTCCCTCTTCGAAAATAAATTATACCCCTTTGTTAAATAAACGACCTTCACGTGTAATTGATTTGATCATCGACTAATTAAATCATTCTGTAATTAAAGCTTCTTTTTACGTTGACCTGTAGTAAAATAAAATTTACAAGTGATTGACTACTGAAGAAGCGCGCGAATATTTCCAAAGCAAAAGCAACAGAGGGGACATCAGTAAACCGTAAACGTGCGGAAAAAGGATAGCTCAGTCTTATCTAAAGAAAGCTGTCGTACTATTCACTTAATACGAGAAAGTGAAAAAGAACCACTTACCTTGGATGGCCATTGACAATATCACTCGGTCTTGCCATTAAGACATCTTTTACTGTTGATGATAAAGGAATAGAACGAGGGTGAGTCTCGTTTCATTTATGCCTACAACAATCGAGTGTTGGCTGTAGCAGACATTTCAATTTCGAAGAAATCACGAAAATGTCCGGTGCTAACTCCCAACTCATTCGATGTCTTTTCTTTTATTCTCTTGAGAGCCTAAGGGGTAGTTACATAAAAAACACCCACGGCTTTCAGCATATACATTGTACGTGCATAAGTGCAATGATTGAAACGGCATTGAGGGAGAAATTAATAGACGTTTTAAAAATGAAACAATGGATATTAGAAGAAAAGGAGAAGAATTAAGGGAGAAAACTCAACGTATGTAAGAGAGGAACGGAGAACTTTAGAAACACTGAAAACTATTGGATGTTCGAGGACGTTAAAGTCTTCGTGATGTGTGTTGCTAATACATTCGAGCTAATGCCATATGACGTTTTGAATCACCCTCACGATTTCTCACGTATAAGCTAATGCAGGCTATTATTCTTTGGTATATATTTGTACGTACAGGACACTTTATTAATACAGCAGATTGAAGCAAATGAATCTATTACTGTAATTATAGGCATAAATATAATGCAACATCTGCCACAGTGTTCTTTTTGAAAATATAATCTCATAAAGTTTACTATTTGAAATAATGAATTGCAAACAATAATAAGCGTTAAACTGAATCACAAACAGTACTATAAAAAACTTAATTGTAATTAAAAAATAATTACAAAAACTAAAAACTTATTTATCATCCGTATTAAATTATACAATTTTTTATAATAATATTATTAATTCATTTTTTATTTATTGTTATTTATGTTTTATTTATTGTATTTTCTTACAGCTCCACTTTACGACTCTGACTCGACACAAGTTGCAGAATATGATGCAGGTATGTTTCTTCAAAGATTATACGTTATTAAGAATGATACTACGAAGAATTTATAAATTAATAAATACTTAATTATTTATACATTCCATAAAAATATTATTAAACTTTTGTGCATCCTTCTTAACAAGTAAAAATATATAATGAATATAAAAATAAAATCTAAAGCTTTCACGTTGCAATTAGCATTCAATTAGAATTGATCGCAATTGATTTATTATTCAATAATTGTAATAATAAAAATAAAACATCAATAACAACAACAATAATAATAATAATAATAATAGTATTAATACTATTGCAGAAATAGTAGTTATATAAAATGTCAGGTAAAATTGAAATTGTAATGGTCGCTCTAAAATATTTTTAAACCGAAGAAAAGTTTTTTTTTTAACCATTCTTACTGCAATTTATTATGGAAATTAACAGGGTATATAAATGAAAAATAATTCAAAACAATAATATTGAGTTTCAAATGTAATTTGAAAGTATAGAAACGGTTATAACCGCGAATCAGTCTGTTTAATCATAGAAGCCTGTATATTTAAAACGCCTTGTGTTAGGTTCAAGCGGATGCTATTACAACTTCCAACGCTACCAAGAAGGCGCGCGGATCATCACGAACGAGCCGTGCCTGAACTGCACATGTCACAATCGAATGTTAATGTGCTATCTGAGGGTATGTCCCTTTACAAAGGCGATAGGTCAGGATTGCACGGTCGAGAAGCGACCGGACCAGTGCTGCCCCGTAATCACATGCCCAGAAGTACCTGTGCAGTTACTGACCTCGACGACCACCTCGCCTGCTAAGCTGTCGACGATGTCCTCATCCGATGATGTGCTTTCGACCGAAGTTGGTTTCCCAGACACATACGGTTGCAACGTCAATGACCGCTTCTACGCCGATGGGGCACAACTGCCGATCGAAGCGAATAACCCCTGCGAGCTCTGCTACTGCATCAGAAATAAAACAACTTGTCTCATGCAGCAATGTACTTTATCCGTGGCTGGATGCAAGCCAGTTTATCAACCGGGAATCTGCTGCCCCGTCAAGTACAACTGCGGTGAGTCGACGCTTTTCATAAGACATATTTAACCACCTGTAACGCCTTATCTTTTATCTTACCGTTCCGACCTAATATTTCAACCGCATTATGATGTGCGCGCACTTTTATTTTCGTACAGAATCGAACATAAATGGCCGAATACCTTTTTATGTACAGCCAAAGTTTTCGAAGCGCTTCTATCTCTTATTTGTTTAGGATATACTTAGGATTTTATTAAAACGCTGATTATTGATGTTAATCAATTTATTATCAATATTGTTATTTTGTTTAAATTAACTTCTATTCGTCAGTACTTTTTGCAAACAAGCTATGAAATTATAAAATAAAACTAATTTAAGAAGCAATAAATATCTTCTATGATATGCAGAATACGAAGATGGCTATGAACTTACGGCTGGTACAACACCTGGCCTCATTATGACCACGACACTTGCCCCGCGACCAACACCCCCACAATGCCATTACGAGGACAAAGTTTACGAGGATGGCGAACTCATTTACACCATACAGCCGTGTCAACACTGTTACTGCTTCCATGGAGAGATTGTCTGTGCTGTGCAAGAATGCGGTAAACCCATGGAGTCCCACGGTAAAAATTGCACGGCCTTGCCACCGCTCGACGGCGAGTGTTGCCCGACCACGTATCAGTGCGGTGAGTATTCAATTTCTTACGCCAAGATAAAGAAACGTCATTGTCGTAAGTGAAACACCAGTACCTTAGCATACGTTAATGCGATTCGACTCATTCAGCAAGACCGCGTGTGGTATCATCCGCGGCGGCGATGCAACGGCGTTGAAATGATAACTGTACGCGTTTAAATGTAAAAAAAATTAGCAATATTCTATGAAAAGGAGAAATTTTTATCGCTATATATTGCAGCATACGACAAATTTCTTGCCATGACAAAATGCATATTGTGATTTTTAGGACGACGAAGAATAAACAAACAACATGATTTCGATCGATTATTCGTACAGCATGTCACATACGTAAAGATAATAAAAATGTCATTATGTTTATGTCATTATGTCATTATGATTATCAAACGATTCCATTACACTTCATAAATTTCAAGCAATTTACAAAATTATTATTTAAAGAAAGGCTTCAAATTTTTATTTAGTTTTTCGAATATAATTTATTTATAAATACATTTTAATTTCCAGAAGATGACTTTGGAAATTTAGCAACAGAAATTCCCGAAGATAACGACAAGAAAATTATTACACAATTTGAAAGTCAAGAAGGCAATAAACAACAAGAATCATTTCCGGGAGCAGATAATACAATACCCGAACAAGTAATTCCCGAACGCATACCTTCCACAGATAAGCCACTCATAGTTACGCCTATAGGAAATGAAGTTCCTGAATTAAGCATTCAAGAATCATCTAAATCTTCTATTAATGAAGCAACAGTCGAAGAAGAAAGGTTAACAACAATAGATTATGAAAGAGATAAGTTTTTGGAACAGCCTAAGGTGACAATGCCAAAACTTGATAATTCTAATCCTGTGTCGGACACAAAGTTGACTGATGATTCATCTAAACCGTATATAAATACTGCAAATGAAGTGCCACATACGACAGAAATGGCTGTAACTTTACCTAGAGAAATACCATCCGAATTACTTCCACATGCTGGAACGGAAAGTACCGAACAAACTAGTAAAGAAGAAAATCCAATAACTGAATCAAGTATTGCAACAGACTTACCAGCAGAATTTAAGACGTCACAAATAGATGCAGAAGTAACTACTCCAATTATTCGAGAGAAAGGAGTAGAAACCTTAACTGATAGCGATTTAACGAGTACAATCACAACAGAAAAACAAATTGATGAATCAGAAAAATCAACTACAAAATCTTCCAATATTAAAGATGAAGGGATAAATGTCAACCAACCTAGTTTGAATACGTCTGAGAGCGAATTACCAGAAGAAACATCATCGATAATAAATGAAACAATGGAAAAATCTAGTGAATCATCTAGTCCAATTAGTGAAATAACAACAATAACAACAGAGAAAAGTAGTAGTAATAATATAAGCGACTCTGCACACGATAACTTTGATCAAATTTCAAAGAAACCCATACATGGTACGGATTCGTTATATTATACTACAGAACGAGATCAAAATGCAATTGGATCTACTTCAATAAAAATTGAAGATAAATTAGGTGAAGAACAAGCTATCACAGTAGTTTATGAATCAACTACAATAACTAGTTCTGAAGAAGACAAAAAAGTGGAACAAATTAATACAGATTATGAAAAAACGATTGCGCCAATAAATACGGAATTTACAACGGAATTAAATCATGACGGCATTAAAAACATAGAAGATGCAACTAAAATTATTGAAGCTGTAACAAATACAAATGAATCTGTAGATAACAAAGAAACTGTTTCGTCTATAATATTTGAAAGTTCAACAATAAGTAATTCTATTTATAATAAAGAATCTACACACTTTGAATTAACAACACCAATAACCGTTAATGAAGTTAAAATAGCAGAACATTTAGATTCAACAACAATAAATTCAGGTAAAACAGATGACAAATCAAACTTGGATACCAACTTTAAACAAACGAATGAAAGTAGTATTTCATTCAGTGCTGAAATACCAACAACAACTAGTTTCTACCAAAATGAAAAAAGCACACTAACAAGTGATTTATCCAATTCTGAACACAGTATGAGTGAGGAGAGCGTAGCATTCAATTCAGTTACCGATAGTATTTTAGAAAAAACTAATAATGAAGAAATCCCATCAGAATTTAAAATTGAAACTCACCAAAAACTACCTGAGGAAGATATTAATAAAACAATGATAACATCGGAACATGAACCTACGGGAATTTCAATGCCAGGACGAGGTCCGGAGCACAAGGCAGAAGATAATGATGCTGTCACAGATACCGAAGTAACTGAATCTTACTTTGATAATAAAACTAAAATACCCCACAATATGGAAAATGCACAAATAGATCATACAGAGTATGGATCAATAAGTTCTTTACCATCACATGATGTAAATACTGAAATAAATCGACAGCCATCAATATCATCATACGAACCTCTTCCAAAACAAGATTCTGAAATAGAAAATTATACTACTGAACTTTCTATTACTCCTAAAATAATTAGTGATAAAACTACAATGAATTATGACAGTCAATCGGAAATTATAACATCTGATGAAAAACTACAACATAGTATACCACATTTACAAACTCCGACGAATGAAGATCCAAATCATCCATTTATTTTAGATACTATACCTGTTCAACAATCTACTGATAATCAAGTAAGTTTTACGACTGTATCTATAGAAAAATATACAATTGAATCAGTCGTCACAAGTACATATCCAACGCTAACAGAAACAGAAGTTGAAGAAAAGGCTACTAAAAAACCATTACAAGAAGAAATTTCTACTCAATTGCCTACATCAATAGATAATGAAGAAACGCATAAAAAAGAACAAGATTCATTAGATATGAACAAAATAGAAAAGGAAAGTACAATCCCATTAGAGATGATAAATCTCCCAAGCTTTAAAGATGATCACACTGAAACCACAATAAGCGATTCTCATCAAATTGATGAAACAAAGTTTGCGGATGAGAAGGGACTAATCAATGAAAATGAATTAGCAACTGAAATTCCAGAAAAAGAAGAAAAGCCCAATACCGAACACGAATCTCCGACCATTGATATGACAGAATTAAATAATAAAATGCCGGAGTTTGTAGGCGAAGATCACATTGTTACCGAAATAAGTACTAGCACACAATCAATTGTATCAGATTCCAAATTACACACAAGTGATTTAAGTATTTCAAAAGAACCCTCTGAAGAAACACTTGATAATACTGAAGTAAGCACATCAATCGTAGGGATATTGGGAATGGATGACATATCGCCATCTACAGTAATAGATGAAAATGTTTCTAAAAAAATTATAAACGAAGACAATGAATATACGACTGAAACGTTTACAAACACAGGTCCTGATAATTCGAAAGAAACATCAGCAAATGCAAACGAGCCTGTACATAAACTTTATAACGAAGAAAATACTAAAGACACAACAATTTTAGATTCAATTAATCAAATGGAACCAATTGTTGAAGATAAATTTAATCACATAAATCCAGAATTACATGAAACAGATACAAAAGTAGAATTGCCGAATGATAATTTAAATAAAGAATTAGTATCGGCAATCGATAATACTGAAATAATCACAGAGCAACCTCAGTCACAAAATAATGTCTATAAAAATGAAAATGAAGATGAGTTTGCATATTCAACGGAAGTTAATTTAATAAACGGAGAGGGGCCGGAAGTCGATGACAAAATACATACATCACCTGCTGAGCGTCCTACCTCAGGTATTCCTGGAGAAGGTAATTGTCTTGTTGATGGACAATCTTATAGTAATAATTCAGCTATTCCACCAGCAAACAATTGTCAATTAAGCTGTCGGTGTGTAAGCAGTATCGTACAGTGTGACATTGTCAAGTGCTCTCCACCGCCATCAGACTTGCCAAATTGTGTACCTGTATACACAAGTGCAGATATCTGCTGCCCCATGTATACGTGTGATTCAATTTCTAATGTTGAATTAGAAGCAGACAATCATATGTCTGATCATCATTTGCAGACTTTCGAAGAAAAAATTCAAACTGAATCAACTCAAACTCCTTCAGAAATATTCGACATTACTACAACGGCAGAAATAAGTAAGCCTGGTGAAGAAACAACGGATTTTTCAACTAAATTACAATCTGAAATATCAGGACCAACCTCTATTAATAACGAATTAAGCGAGGTAACAGTTTCTCCTATTTTACCTGTAGAAAAAGAATCCGCGAACCTCCCAGTAGCTGTTGAAAGTACTTCACCTACGACAATAAAATCAATTGAGGTAACCGTAGGCTTTACTGAAAAAGTAGCAGCCACTTTTATCGAAGAAAATAACAAGCATGATGAAGAGCACCAATTTAATGTATCGCCCATAGCTAATAATACTGAAGAAGATAATGAGCTTATAACTACTGAATCAATTAGCTCAAAACCAGAGAATAAAGAAAGTGACGTGCGCTTACCATCCGTATTAGATTTTGACTCTCAAACACACACCGAAAATAATAAAGTTAATGAGTCAGTAGGTGAAGATGATAACGCCATATCTCATATAGAAAATACAGATTCCACAAATACAGAATTGTCAGTTGATAATGCATCAGATATAAATGAGATATCGACACCTAGTAGTGCATTTACCGATTCAGAAATTAAAGACAAATTGTTTGTTAATACGGAAAAAAATATCGTAACCAATGCTCAAGAATACAGTGAACCAGTATATGAAACAACAATTATTTCAATTAAACCTATTTTAAATGAAACCTTAAAAATTGATTCAGATTATGTTGAGAATCTTACTCCATCGGTAGAAACAGAATTTACTTCTTCAGATAAATCTAAAAATGTAACGCCACTAGCAGAAGATGAAATAATTGAAAAAGAAAACCAGAAACCAATTGATTCAAAATTAGATCAACATTTATCAATGTCGACGGAATCTAATTCCATTGGAAATGATGAAATAATAGATCCAAGTACCGATGCAGCCGTAACAGAGAAACAATTCACGCAATCTATTTCACCATTGTTGATTGAAAACTTCCCAGAATCCGAAGACATTGAACTCGAATATTTATCTACACTTTCACCAAATGAACAATCAAGTATTATCCCCATAATATCTGAATCTACAAAAACAAATATAGAGAACAATACATTAAACAGCGATACATCCGAAAATATAACAACCGAGAAGACTTTTGAAGTATCAAGCATATTAAACAATGAATTACCTTCTACTGTTTCTTCAGCATCGATAGAAGAAACCTCAACGAAAGTGATTATTACTGAACCTGAACAAGAACAAATACTAACACCTGCATCAACCAACAGTACTGAAGAAATTCTTGGTGAAATTCCAGACAAAGAATTAGCAGTTAAAGATTCGAGCGAACAACCTTCTTCTGAAACAACTGTGTCCTTAGTGGAAGATCAAAAATCAACCCCATCAGCCATAATAGAAAATACTGAATCAATAATTGAAAAAGAATTAATAATTCCAGAGTCTTCTTCGACCACTCATTTTTACGATGTTAACACTGAAAAACATGAATTAGTTGACACAAAAACGCCCGAAGATTCACAAAATAAACCTTATATAGAAAAAGATAAAATAGAATCAGAGCAAGATTTAATATTAGAAAGTACTACAGAAAAATCAGATGAACAAAAACAAGATATGACAACGAGTCATAAAGAATTAAATGAGGAATTTATAACATCGATCCAAGAAACAATTACACAATCAACTGTTGCTGAGGAGCATCAACCTTCAATTCATGTTACACCAACTGAAACATTAATTGAACCCAACAAGGATACCGTAAAACTAGATAATGAAGCAGAAAGTGAAACGGACTCTACTGAAAATGAAGTTTCAGAATCAATTGCCACAGTTGAATCTACATCTTATGAGTCAAGTACGTTGATGATTGACGATCATATTAATACTAATCAAGATATCAAACATCCAATAGAAACTTCAATTGATACGCTTATAAATAAAACAACTAACGAAATAAATCAAGAAGCTACAACAAGTATAACAATTGATGAAGAAATACTTTCACATGAAACGACATCAACAATTAAATCAACAACTATTGAAGCTTATCCAGATAAAGAGAGTTCCGAAATTTTTACTCAGTCTTCTAACAAAGAACATGAAGATGTCTCTACTGGCACTAAAGGAACTGAAGATGAAAAAACGGATCATCTCACTGAAGGACCTATTTTAGGAATTTCTTCTACTACTTATTCAGATTTAGTAACTAGTCAAAAACCAGATGAAAAGGAACATAGTACACAATTATTTGTCTCTGAAGAACCAGGATCATCAATTGGTATTTCTACTAATGAAGTCCATACGACAATATCTAATGTTATACACGAACAAAATGTAAAAGATACAGAAGGGTTAACAAACTTTGCGACATCTGAAGTGCCACATTCTGAAGATGATCAACATCAGGTTAGTAGTCAACAAACTGAGGAGCCAATTTTAACAGCGACTCATAATAGTGAAGAACAGCATCCGATTGAACCTTATACTACAACATTGCATCCCGAAGTCAGTAAGCCTCAAAAACGTCCTGAATTTCCAGACCAACAAGTAACAGAAACTGATGATGAGAACGTTTTTCCACCCGATACAGCGGATATAAAAAATCCATTTAATACAGATGATAACGAGCCTGATGATTATGATGATCAGGCAGTTTATGGTCCGGGAACATGTCGATATGGTGGAAAGATTTACATGTCAGCTCAACAGATACCTCGTGACGATGCGTGTGACTTCTGCTTCTGCTTCCGTAGTGATATAATCTGCTTGCAACAAAGTTGCCCTCCACCAATTCCTGGATGCCATGAAGAACCGATCGGAGGATTCTGTTGTCCAAGGTACGAATGTCCGGTTTCGATGGCATTATCACTGAATCTAACAACTACGACGACAACAACAACGACAACGTTGCCTCCTCATTTTCTATCGCATGCATATAAGGGAAGTGCATACCGTGGAGGATGTCAAATTGGAAACAAAGCATATAGAGTTGGAGAAGATATAAAATCAAAATCTGGACCCTGCATGTCTTGCATGTAAGTTAACTATTCATTATCAACTTTCTGTGTTTATATTTGCAAATAATCATTAATTTTGTATTTACTTTCCATAGTTGTGGCGGAGATGGTAAAATGAAGTGCGAGCCTAAAGCTTGTTCAGCGAGCCCAATGCTGAAAGAGATGATTGCTCATGCTGCTGCCAAAAAAAGAAGGAGATGAGCCATCAAATAGTGGTTCAAAAAAGTAAAACTTTAAATCTTTCGACATGAGATGTTGAAGATATATATTTATATATATATATAAGTGTATATATTTATACATATATACATATATATATAAGCATATATACATATATAAAATTTGAATATGACATAAAATATGAAAACAGTGCGTGAGTTGTATAAAAAATAAGAATGATAGCGGAAGTATGAAATAAAAATTATGTGAGAATTAAGCGAGTAGGTAAAAAAATTAGACCTAATATAAATCGCCTTAGACAAAGACAATTATACGAAGGTGATTCCGAACTGAGTGGCCAAAACATAAGCGTTTATATATTAAATTGTTTTATACATATATATATATTTATATATATATATATATATATATATATATATATATATATATATATATAAATTTATACATAAATAGTATACATAGAAATGTGAAGTGAATTAGTGTTAGAATGCAAGGTTATGATTTGTAGTGCCAAAATATGAAGGCTAAATAAATAATGAAGAATGAAGATGTAAAGTATAGTTTAAGAAAAAGATAATAAATCTTGCGCTGTACCGAAAACATTTAATTAGCAAATATCATACATGAATGAATATTATTAATAATGTTCATGACTTGTAACTGTGCCTTCGTTTGTACTTGTGTTGATTTATATCAACCATTTTGGTAAAAACTTTAAGTGGCATGCATAGATATGACAGATTTTTTCAATAAACAACAAGCATTAATATTTATTTATGAAACAACCAGCAGCAACACAATCCATAATTTTCTGGAAAAAGATTTTTAGAATTAAAAAATTTTTTTAAATACCTTTATTAACATACACCTAAGAAATAATCTTAGAAACACTATAATTTTAAATTAGCATTCAAAATTTTCATCTTTGCACTGTAAATATTTTTTAAACTTGTAATATTAAGGAGCAACTTAAAAAGGAATAATGCAGTAGAAAGTATGAACGAAGTGAAATAAATTTTAAATAAAAAAATGTACGCGCAATTTTAAAACAAAAAGCTTTGCTCGCTCGGAGGACCAAGTGTAAAAAGAAGCCACTTGCTTCTCCGGCGAGCTAATATTAGTAAAGCATATTGATAATTTACGTAGGTATATATAAACGAATATATACATAAATATAAATACATACATTTATATGATCCTTTATACTCTTTAATAATCTCTTAATCGCATTTTAATGGCGTAATAACTTACTCTTTGTCTCTCGTTTTTCCTCTTTGTACGTCTCTCTCTGACCTCACTGACTTTGACAAGTAGTGATAACTTTGATATGTAAATGTGTTTTTCGATTTATCTTCCTTATCACTGACCAATCTTTAAAAGTTTCAACTTCAATTCAACAAAGTAATTAAATAGTGTAATTAAAATGACATTATTCAGATTATTAAGTTTTTTTAAATTATCAAACTCCGGGGTTCAAAGATATTAAATATTTTCTTCTTTTCTTTTATATTAAAGATAAAAGAATAAATAGGAGAGAATATGAAGATTGAAGTCCTGTCTTCCTAACGAGAAAAGCCTATAGTCCATTCATTCGACAAATTATTTTTTCCCTTTTTAATAAATAAAAAGAGAACAATTTTTCCGAGCTGTTTGACCGGTAGAAGCTTTTTGTTTAGTTTTTCATATAATTATTCACTTAACTGAAAGAAAATCATTTTTTCCTAAACTTTTTTAGGGATAATTTATCATAATCTTTAAATTTTCATACTAAAAAAGTAGCGAATAAAAGCGAATTTAGCTTCTACTGCTTGGATGCTCGGATGGGCTTTCGCTTGTATATTTTGCTCATTCGGCAAAACTTCAGCATTTCATAGAGCGCCAAAGTCGACTCGTGTCGTGTCGCGTCATGGTCTCGATGAGATGATGTGTGTCTATTAGTCGTTAGTTATTCTTATTTTTTCATTTTTAATCAGTATAGCTTCCATATTGTGAGGCGCGATATGCGAGCCGGCTTTGGGGCAACATAAACGTCCCTTTAGCAATTAATCGTTTATAGTATTTATATCTTTATACACCCAAGCATAGCGGTTTATAAAACTAGAAACAAAGTAAGTGTATGGAATGTGTTAAAATAGTGGCATGTGTAACGTAACATATATATATATATATATATATATATATATATATATATATATATATATATATAGAAATGTACATTGTGTGTGTACGAGTATGTGTATGTTCACATGCGCATATACGTATATATATGTATGTACATATATGCATATACACTTGTATACAGACATATACATATATACTATTATATTATATATAAAGAAAAGTTTAAGTAAAAACGCAATATGAATTTGCATGAGAGTGAATTTTGTTTAACATTGTTTAACACAATAAATATCTGCGTCAAAATATACATCACGGCAGTTGGTCTTTTATTATTTTAATTTTACTTTATAATAGCCTCTACTCAACCATGACCAATCTGTCTTCGCGATTTTAATTTACGTATAGATCGTTGCATATTATATAATATGTGATAGTCGAAAAATGTCGACTGCAACTTGGTTATCCCAATTGTGGAAACCTTAGGCTAGAATTAAGACAGTACGTTCTAGTATAAAGTGTCCTTTTATATGAATAAATGATTTTGTATGTCGAATATATTATTTTTTTTCTTTATATCCTATTTTATTCCTTTTATAAATTGATTCATACTAACAGTGTAAAATGCTTATGAATTAATAAATTTACATCATTTTTTGTACAAAAAATATGTAAAAAATATAAGACTCATTATATTATTGAAAAAATGTATTTCTGCTGCTAATAAATATAGTAACAATAAAAAATTATTTTAATTAATTATATAAAATTATATTATAACTATATGCAATGATAAATAATTATAATTAAGTATTCGAGGTGAGTATTAATAAAATTTTATTAAATAACGAATAAAATTGTTTTTGATTCATGCATTGAAAAATCTTAAAAAGAGTAAATAACTTTTCTTCAAATATAATTTGAGTAATACTTCATATCCAGAAATTTATACAAATTAAATATAAATATTTAATTTTAATAGTGAAAAAAGTGAATAAAAATTTACAATTAAGAATTTAAATCGTATTAAATGTATGACAAAAATTAATGAAATAGAAATAAAAATCGTGCTAACCATATAAAAGATGTTTCACCTTGTTTAATCTTAATACATTATTAAGGATTCTTCGTTCTTATAATATCTTATTTATAAATAGTGATTATTATTGTCATTTATAGAATTAAAAAATAAATAAAATCTACATATTTAAAAAAAACCTTAATATACATGAAAAGTGTATTACAGAAATTTTAATTTGTGTAAAAAAAATAGCAAGGCATCGAATATAGTATGTGTGTATTTATATAAATACCTATCGTTTTCAAATATAGCTTCTTTATTTTAAATATCATTTGAAGAACATATATAAATTAAAGAAGATTTTAATATTAGAAATAAAACTTAAAGCCCAGATTTAACTATCAAAAAAATTAATATATTTTTTAAATTAAATTTGTTATACTAAATTTGTTTCATACATATTACAGCATAAAATTATTATGTACAAAATATTGAATAAAATTTATTAAATTCAATATTACTGTTTCTTATATTATTTAATAAATAATCGATAAAGTTGCAAAATTAATGTATATTATTTACATGTGAGCATAGACATTGTAACTTTAGTAGCGTTACATAACTTATCATACATTAACATATCAATGTGGTTGCGCACAGCAAATGAAGCCTTTCCGATCGAATGTTATCATTTTTTTAGAAAATGCCTTCGATCGCATAAAATACTATAATGAAAGCAGTATATACTGCATGTTTTCCCACTCGGACCTCGGGAACGGCGAGGAGGCGAGGAATAATAAAGAAACAAAGGCCCCGTGATCTTCGTGACCGCAATTCCTGCACGAGGGTGAACTTTAATGAGAGAAGCAATAAATTGTCCGCTACATACGTTATGGTATGAGTGCAGCATTGACAATGAAATTAATCCCAGTGGTCGGGATTATTGAAAATGATTGACAGTACTCACTTCAATATTTATACTTCAATCTACTTTTAAATCCTTGCCCACTTATAGTGATAATATTTATTATTAGACTCTCAATTATCATTAGAACCGTAAAAAACTATTTTAAATAATCAAAGAGAATAGAAAATGTGAAAAACGTGAAAAAAAATACTCTTATTTATATATTTAAGCATGTAAATTTCATTTTCATTCATACAGTAAACATTGAATATTATCATTAAAACAAATTATTCTTCTACATATAGTTAAAATTTATTACAAATATAAATCCTTATGCATCTATGCCTTTGTAATAAAAAAAATTGCTTAAAAATATAACTGAAAATTAATATTTAATTTATTTAAGATAATTTAGGTATATTATAAAAATTTTGAAATGTATTTTATACAAATATTCTTTATATTATATTGAATTATCATTTTAGTTCAAATATCGAAATTGTCAAGATTTAAATATTTGTTCAAAAAAAATTATCAACGTATAATATAGAATCATCAAGGTAGAATTTTTAACAAATTAATTTTTCTTTATGTTTTAATTTAGATAAATAAATAAAAGTATATTTTTTATTATCAGAAAAATGAAGAATTGGAATGGTTGAGGAATAAATAATGTATTAATAAATTTTTTTTGAATAATCTAACATTTATTATTTGTAGACAAGTAATTTGAAGTGCTTCACATTACTATTTGCGAAATAACATTTTTTTAAAAATGTGTTATAATTATGTTTATATTAGGAATATATTTTTTTAATTTAGTTACTCAGTAATAAAACTAAATAAAATAAATTATCATCATAGGTTATTGCTATGAGAAATATCATTCTAAAATGGTTCAATTAAAAAAATCTATTATCAAAATACATTAATATGTGTTAATCGATATGTAGTATTTAATTTTGAATTATAAATATCTTATAAGTATCAACTAAGTCTTTTAAATTTTACTCTTTTCTTTTTCTAGTTTTAATTTAAATATATTTTATAACCGAAAAGTTATGTTTTATTAGAAAATTTATTATTGTATTGCACGCATGCAATATAATTGTCTTGTTATTATTAAGTTTCATTCACACTAATTTATTTGAAATAATAGATATTACTATCGTTTTAGGGATATAATGTTATTAATTTCAGCTACATCACTTCCTCCGTATATTACGATTAGATTTAGATGCTTTTGCCAATTAAAAAATTATAATATACTATAGTGTATTATTGTCGTGCATAGTATTCTATGGATTATTAAACATTTAATATGTAATATTATGTTGTTAAATTTATTGCGTGTTATTGAATTAACTTTATAGGTCGTCGAGCATAAATATGAAAAATTATTTCAAAACTTTATTTCAATAATTTATTATTAAGCTTGAACTAAACCAATGAAAAGTTTCAAACAAACGCCATATAGGGAAATAATTATATACACTCGAAATGAATCACAATATTCATATGAATATTTAATATACAATTAAAATAAATTACATCACAATAGCTACTGTACGTCAGAAAAAATTTGGGAACGTACAAAAATCCTAACAGGGGTGTTGAGATGGTGTTAAAATTGGATTTTATGTCTTTTTAAAAATATTATATACGGTCATCCTTTGTACACAATTTTACAAACATTATAATGTAACAGAGCTCGCCAGCGGGCGTTTACGCCACACTCAAATGGCGTAACAATATCTTATTATTTGTCATAATTAATGTAAAAACAATACTTAAGAAAAAATGGCTAATTTTTGGGCGAACCATGCCACTTTTATCTCACCCCCAATATATATTGAATTTAGGTCTACATACTAAAATGTATGATTGAAGCTTACAATCACAATTTTATATTTTTATTGAGTTTGACATCATTTAGCTCTATTCCTTAGTATATTTTCAATCAGATCTACAGCCACTTTTCTTTATGTAGAGCATTTACGAAGGCTGAAAACGTTTAGCGTTTATATGAAACTAAAATGTTCTAAAAATCAAATCAGTAAGTTTAATACCGAAATTAGTATAAAATCAGACTTCGAGCCTGTATTGCAGTTATACTGTCAAACTTAGAGACTCTCTCATTGTATTCACAAATGCATTAAATTATAGAAAAGAATCTGTCATGCCCGATGGTCGACTCAAACGTTAAATTACTTTATTGCAAATGAATGAATCATTTTTAATATTTACGAACGCATATATTCGTAATCGATTTCTGTTAAAGGTACAAAGGTTTCTTTAATTGCTTGTGGAGATGACCATCTCAAAGCATAATGAGGGCCACCAGCTTTGTCATTTGTTCCAGACATACGACTACCTCCAAACGGTTGTTGACCAACAACTGATCCTGTTGACTTATCATTTATGTAGAAATTTCCGGCTGAATATCTAAAATCTTCAAGTGCGCGAATTGCCCATTTTCTAAAAAGAAGTCATTTTTTAGATCAACATTTTTCATTTACATAAAAATTTTAAATGCCAAAATTTCATTGAATATTATACTAATTTTAAATTTAATAAGATAAAAAAATCGTTCGTTAATCTATAAAAACTTACTCGTCTCGAGAAAATATTGCTCCAGTCAAAGCAAAAGGTGTAGAAGATTCAACTAATTTCATTGTTTCATCAAGTTTTGAATCTTTGTAAACATAAATTGTTAGTACAGGTCCAAAAATTTCTTCTGTCATAATCTTATCTTTAGGATTTTTAGTTTGTACAATTGTAGGTTCGATAAAGTAACCACAGCTACAAAAAATAACAATGATAATGATTATTAAGTAAGAAATTAAAAAATCATATAAGTATTATTGATTTACCTATTATCATAGCAACCACCACCAATAATTTCGAGATCAGGTGAGTTCTTAGCATGATCTATATAACCAGAAATTCTTTTAAAGGCTGCTGCATCAATTACTGCTCCTAAGAACACAGAGAAATCTGTCGGATCTCCCATTTTTAAATTTTCACGTTGACACAAAAGTCCACTTTTGATCTGTAGAGGAGTAATTTTAAAAAAAGAAAAAAGAAACATATACATTAATTTTAGTATAAATGCACAATAAACTTACTTCTCCCCATAGTGATTCAGGGACATACATTCTACTACATGCTGAACATTTTTGACCATTGAATTCAAAAGCACTTCTAATAGTACCCATTACTACTGTATTAGGATCAGCACTTGGATGTACAAAATGAAAGTTCTTACCACCACACTCTCCAATCATTTTTGGATAATTTTTATACTTATTGACATTTTGTCCAACTTGGGTCCAAAGATGATTAAAAGTTGCTACAGATCCTGTAAAGTTAATTCCAGACAGATATGGTGAAGAAGTGATTGTATTTCCAAAATCTGGCCCATGAGAAGGAACGAAATTAACAACTCCTTCTGGAACTCCAGCTTCTCTGCAGATTTTATAAATCCACCAATTGGATAAAACAGCAGTATCAGATGGCTTCCATAAAACTGAATTACCCTACAACAGTCATAAGGAGGTATTTGGACATTATAAAAAAAGGTTTTAGAGTACATAAAAAATGTACAATTAAATTTTTTTATGATTTATTACATTAATTAATATATTAATTACGTAATATGAAAAGTAAATCGTAAACAATTTCACAGAATATGCAAATTTTTAAATGTAAAACTATAAAAGAACAATATTTTCAATATTTTATTACCATTATAATTTTCAGTTTCATAATATATTGGTAAAAATAATTTGATCAATAATGTAGTTAAAATTAGTTTGGTGTAAACATAATTAAATATTTTAGAAAAAAATCTTTTACATAATATTATAAGAAGTCACCTTTCAAAATTTAATTTCTTTAAATATTAATATTATTATTTTATTTTTAAAATGATATTTACATTTAAAATTCTGATACATTTTGAAATTAGAATCTATGTTGCATTTACTTTAAATTTATTCTTTTAATAAATTCAACTGTCAGCATTTATACTACCGAAACCAATTGATAAGATGCGAACCATCAAAGCTGGTGTATAGCTAAGATTACCACCAATGGCAGTGAAGTTAAATGGAGAAATAGCTGCTACAAATCCATCCAATCCACGATACCTCATTGAATTTAAGGTGTCCGAATTTGGAGATATGGGCTTATATTTTAATGCTTCTTTTAGAAAGAAGGCATTTATTTTAAAAAAATCAATAAGCTCCGCAGCACTATCAATTTCGGCTTGTATTACAGTTTTACTTTGTCCAAGCATTGTAGCTGCATTTAATTTCTGACGATACTTTGTTGCCATTAAATCTGCTGCCTTAAGCCATATTTCGAATCGTTTTTCAAATGGAACTTTTTCCCATTCTCTTTGCATTTTAACAGAGGCATCAATAGCCTTTTGTATCAAATCTGGCGTTGCATAATAATACTTTGCCACTTTGTGCTGATGATTATGTGGCTGTTTAAAAATTAAATTAAACATTCATTATTAAAAACAAAATATATCATTACTCTGTTTTAAATTTTATTTAATTTATAATATGCAATAATCAATAAATTGAGAAGAATAACAAATTTGTATTGAAAACTAAGAACATGCTTAAAACAAAGAATTTTAAGTATAAATTAATGTTTCATTACCATAACTTGATATTTCACGCAATCTGATTTCATTTCTTTACCACCAATTACTAATGGTATTTCTTCACATTCGTTAACCATAGCATCCAAAGCCTTTTCTATTTCTGCACGTTCTTTACTTCCTTTTTTATATGATAAAACGGGTTCATTTTCTAGTGGGAATTCCTTTACTTTTGGAGGGACTACAATACTTCCAAAACATCGTGTGCCAATTCTATTAAAATTAATCTGAATTAGAATTTTTTATAGGAAATTATATTAATACTGCAGAAATATAAATAAAAGATTAAATACATTGTTTCTGATAATCTCTGCAAACATTTTTTTATTTATTCTCTTATTTATTCTTTTATGTAGTTAGCAAATAATGTTATCATATAGGCGGAAGCTATTTTACACATTCTGTTAAAGGAAGGATCCACTTAGAAAGATTATTTCTTATCTTACAATCATCGTTAAAGTGCTTTTTAAAGACCGCATTCATTTCATAAAATAAATATAATTTAAAGAGAAAGTTATGCAATAAGATTATTTATGTAACAGAGTATTAAAATAAAACTAAAATATGTTATTTTACACTTAGGTTTACACTGCTAGTTTCCATAAATATACCAAGATACTTATAACATTATGTAATATTATCTTTTCAATGATCCAAATAATTGCTGTTATCAGTATTCTTAAATTAATTAAGGCTTGATAAATAATATTGAACACTAAATTAATTAAGACAGTGATTAATCTCAATTATAATTTGATAGCTTATCACCACTTGAAGTATACAAGCTCAATTCAAATTGAAATATTATAAGCATATACAAATATAAACGAATAGTAGCTAAACACATTGTTTATAATTTTTTATTTCAATTAAATCAAGAAATGCTTACAAGCTTGTAATATACTTTATTATTTGACATTCTATTGTCAATAAACTTTAAGCGAATTCGAATTTAAAAGTAAAAAAAAAATGGACTTATTTATTTATAAAAGCAAGGTCCAGTAAATTAGATCTTTTAAATACGAAGTTATTGGCTAATATAAAATCAAGGCAAGTTTGAAAAAGTATATATATATAGATATATATACATACACGCATACATATAAGATAAATAGTTGTATATAGAATCGAAATATTTTAAATAAAAACAGAACACCTGGGACGACTCAATAACATCTATACAAAGAACGCCTACTCACAATAGCAATTCAAAAAAATTTTCAAGTCCAGGCGCAAAGAAAAAATAGAATCTAAAATAACGGTACTAAAGTAAAAAAAAATCTGACAAATGTTGCAAAAATATCACCTTGCTAATTGTTATTTGATGTCAGTATACGTTTAAAACATTGATTTAGAAGCCCAGCCACACTCAGCACTAAAGAGAGATACAAAATACTCAGATATATTTGGCTAAACGAAGATAGGAGAAGGAAGCGATATACGGTGGGACGGGGGATGTCGAGGGTGAAGAGAAAGGGAAGGTGCGTGCTTATGCGCACAAGAGTGAGAGAGAGATAGAGAGAGATAGAGCAAGAAAGAATGAGAGGTCGTAATGCAGAAAATGAGAACACGAAATAGGTACGAGCGGAAAATTCCGAAATTATTACGGCCGAAGAAGAGCCATGCGTGAGCGACAAGACACAGCATCGGTGAATATAAGAGTATCCGAAAGAATGAGAAAAAGAGATGAATGACAACAACCAAAGAGAAATATAAAGAATGGCCATATTTAAATGACCTAGAAATAGGAAGGACAGATGAAGATAAAACGATGCTAACAAAAATCAACAATGGATTGTAGATCATGTAACGCTCATAAAGGATAAAGACGTTAGGATTAACGTATGTCATTAATGTCAAATTAGGTAATCCAAAAGAAAATCATCGATAGAACAAGATGTTCACCGTATTTCTTCTCTTTTCTTCGCGAATCGGACACATGCGAATGAACGATCGCGCGCTCACTTGCGCGACGGCAATGTTCGGTATAAGAGAGCACGTAACACTTCAAAACGTAAAATAAACGCACACGCGCGCGCGCGCTCACACACATACGCGCGCGCGCGCAAGAGACAATAGTTCGTAGAAAAAAGAACAAAAGGAGGAGATTGGGGGAGAGAGGTAGCGGAGGCACCCAAGAAGGACAAGGGACAAGAAGTACCTAAGTGATAATTAAAAAAGGGAAAAAAACCCTAGCTCGGGGTGCCCGAAGTCGGGGGATACGGAGAGGCGTGATGAGCGGCATTCAGGGGACGACGCATGCAATCATGTTTGCATGAGCGCGTGCTCGTATTCGCGTAGGTGTGGGTATTGGCTGCGGGTACTCACTTTTGCGCGTTCACGACGAGCGCCTGCCTACAAAGGCTCAACATTCTGCCTCTTGTATTGGAACAATCGAGGTCGTTTTAATAGGGATGTATCGGATAGCTACACAAGCGCGCGCGCGACGTCCCTCGACAACGCCGTCGTCGTCGACGTCTTCTTAGTGGTGGTAGCGGTGCTGATGGTGGTGGCGGTGGCGGTGGCAGTGATTATTATTGTCGTCGTCGTCTTCGTCGTCGTCGTCGTCGTCGTCGTTGGCCGAGAATGTGGGGGGGATCCTGTGTGGCTTCTCGGGTCCTTTCCACGCAAGGCTGACTCTCGCTCCTTCTCCCCGGTCGCCCCTTGCCCGTGAGAAAATTCTCTCGGCTCTGGTCTCTCGAGTCCGTCCGAACGCGCGGTCGTCTCGCGTCTTACTCTCCAGGACCAGCTGCTGCTGTGAAGTGTAGTGAAGTTGTAGCCATCGCCGCCGCCACCAACGTCGTCTTCACTGCCGATGCTGCTGCTGCTTGCCTGCTGCTGCTACTGCTTAATAGTTCACTATACATATGTTGAAACGAGGCAGCAGTCGTCGAGGCTCTCGTGCGCGCTGCCGCGTTATACTTCTGTCTCTTCTTCTTTCCTTCTCTCCCTCTCTCTCTCTCTCTCTTTCTCTCGCGTAAGCTCCATCCTTCTTCCTCCCGCCCGCGGCCCCTCGCGCAGACTCGTTTGGCCGCACATCCTCTAGACCACAGCTGATCGTGTGTGTAAACGAGAAGGATGGACGCAAGCTCGCGCATGCCACACATCTGCATATTTAAGTATTTATGCATATATATATATATATATATATATATATTTTTTTTTATATATGTATACATGTATATAAACGTACAGGCGCGCACATAAATATGCTCATGAAATTCAGCCCATGGCAGGTGAACCGTCGTGATGGATATGTGTACGGATTACGCATTCGATTGTTATATCCGTTGCCCCTTTGTACAAACGCACCAGTCGCGCATCACCTTACGTCTCTCCCTTACCGCCCACACCAACGCCCAAAACACCACGCAACATTAGCGTTCGGGCATATATATGTACTTTAATTTAGCCACTAGAACGATTGTTACATTTAATTTACCAAAAATTTTTTAATTTTACATTCTCATTCAGCAATTTATCTACCTATATAGTATAAAGATCTATCCATTTATTCACGTTTGTCGGGAATATCAGCTTGAAAAAAATTATAGAAATTATGTTCATCCTAACTTTATAAAAGCATGCACGCGAAGTATCTGCTTACGGAATAAAATCAAGGCTGCAATTGTCTGATTCACGTTCTGAATAGAAAAATAAATGACGATTGATTATTTTTGAATAACTAAGCGGATGAAAAATAACACTTTATTTACGTTAAAACCCTTATGATGAATTATATTTTCGTTTCTTATAAGTTGCTCGATTAAATATTTCGTAAAACACCGTATAAACGATTTTATTTTTATGAATAATATTCATTCAGCGAAAGAAATATTTTTAATTACTTTTAGTAACTTAGCTCTATTCGCGTATACAATTTAATTAGGATCTGGTAATGGCATTTAAAATTTACTTTTTATTTTGCAACCATAATTTTTAAATAAAATTTCTGATTTTAACATAATAAATTAAATAATCATTTGTACGTTTACAATTCTTATAAGATTATTGTTGCAATATATTTTTAAATTCAATAATTCAGTACTAATATTTATAATATATAATTTAAATTAATTTCCACTACTATAAAAAAATATACTTTTTAAACGTCTATTGTAAATTATTATATAATTTTTCATTTTATTTATAATGCAAAAAGATTTTTCTTAATTTTCTTACATAGTTCAAATTTATTTTAATTCGATTCAAATTATAGGTGTAATTCATATTATAAGGTGTCTGATACTAATTGTACGTGCATTTTGTTAAAATTCCTGTAATAAATTTTTACCGTTTTTATAATAAATATTTCTAAACAACTTGATATATTAAATGCATTTAAGTCTTGTAAATCATTCGAAGAGTGCACGATATGAAATGTGTTTTGAAATATCGTCATTATTATTATTTATATACACAGTTTATACATACGGTTTGTAATGTTTTACCATTCGAAACCTTTTGAGAACCTTCAAACTCAATTGTGTATTTCTTAATTGCAAGCTTTCGTAATAATATAACGTTCGACTGATATGCTAAACTTAGTACTTAGTTGCCAATTATAAATAGTACTGCAACTTATATTTCTTTATATATGATTACCTTGTATCCTACTTTTAATAATAAAATAGTTAAATTAAATTAACATATAATAATTAAAAATTTGATTGAACCGTAGGCAAAAAAAATACACAAACACTTTTTTGTAAGTTCACCTTGAAAAATAATATATGAAAAAAATTTGTATTGAATATTTTTTTATGTTGCATATATCAACAAATTTATTAATAAATATATTATTTGTGAATCTATCAATTTTCTAATAAGTCTAATATTTATTATCATAAAAAATATAATGCATTTTAAATAAGTTGTGCAACAACTTTAAAAGCACTTTTTTATTATGAATTCATAATTCGCTATGAAACACTTCAATACAAAATTATTTTAATTATTATAATAATGATAATACTCACTAATTAATAATTTATTTTAATATTCGTTTAAAATTTTTTTATTAAATAGTTAAAAATAGTATCAAAATTTTGTTTATTTAAATACTTTATAATATTTTATATTAATTTTTAAGCTTTATGAAATTCTTAATTTAATATAATGATTCAATGATACAATACTTAATATTTTGCTAAAATAATTACGAATAGTGTTCATTTCGAATATTAGGTTTTTATAAATCTATTAAAATATTATTTGAAGTTCATTCATGCATTATACATTTTAAATTACAAAATATTTTAGAATAAATATAAATTAGACTAATGGGATTTTTAAAATATTTTTCATGAATTATGAAATTAATACTAAATTTGCTATGACGTATATGTTTACTTACGATAATGTAACCTAGTACGATATATTGGAAGACAAAAAATGAACCATTAATCAAAATCACTAATTGCTAAATTAGTTTTTTTATGACTGTTTAACTTGAGTATAATAAGCTTATTATAAATTATTAATAATTTTAAGGTATTATAAATGTACAGTTTATTTAATTAATTTTATACAAATATATATTTTAAAGAAATAATTGTTGTTTAAACTTACCATGTCCAATCTTCAAAATATGCATTCAATTTCAATTTCATATGATCAATAAAAAATTAATTAAAAAATTAATTAAAAAATTGATAATAAAAATTAATATAAGACTATATATACATATATATGTGGTTCAAAATTTTATTCATAAATTTGATGTTATTAATAATAAAATATTTTATTTTAATTATTGTAATAACTTCATTAATTATTAAAAACTACAATTAAATACTCCAAATAGAATTTTTTATAGTAATAAACTATTTAATTACTATTAGTGAATATCTTTTCACCTATTGAAAAATGAACAATATCACATGATTCAGTTAACATAATATGTTCCGAATATTTCATTCTAAAATGTACTTTATGAATTGAACTTGTTCTCGTCTGATTTAATTTAAACATAATAAAAAATACTGTTGTAAATATGTTCGCTATGAGCTGTCAAGGTTTTTTGAAAAAGATTTTAAATATATTGCATCACGTATAATTTGAACACAAATTTAAATTAATGAATCAGCAATTTTTCACCTTTAAATACTAAAAAATACTCTTATTTTTTATTTTTCAAGATACTAAATTATGTAATTAATATTGATACTGTACTCAGTTACAAATTCAATATATATATATATATATATATATAGCAAAATTATGTTTATCTTCGTCTAAAATTAACTTGTATTCTAATTAATTACAAAAAATTTTTCATGATTTTAAATTTCGCCGAAATTCTTTTAAATCTTATATCAATTTTAATTAACAGTAAGTTAATTTATTTTAAAAGGAATGTTCTTTCAAAATTTACATAATATTAGATTAGAATGTGTATACAATTTAAAAGAATGAATAATTTAATATCACCTATTGTAATATTTATGATATTATATTATATACAAAAATTGTCTTTTATGTTTTCTGTAATCATCATTCAACAATATCATTTAAAAATTTTTACCGGAGCATCGGAAACGTATTCAAACAATTTAATTTAATTTTAATTTAGATAAAAAAAAAATTAAAAATAAAGGTTTTTAATAAAATGCATGAAAAATAATATATGTATTATTATTACTTAATAAATAGACTGAACTCTAAAATTTAAATTGAATAATATTAATATAGTTATGTAATAAAAAAAAAATTAAATTGATAAAATTCGCTTTTAAAAAGTAAAACATTTTTCAAAGATAGCCATGGTAATAATGTATAAAATATTTAACTAAAAATGAATAATTTTTCAAAATACGTCATTGTGGTAGAATTACATTTAAATTCAATTTTACTTATATTAGGCTTTATGTTTATGTTTATATAAGTAGTTTAATTAAATTTTTTAATCATAAGTTGTTAGATAATAAATTTTATAAAATGGGCAGTAACTTCAGTAAATAGCTATTATATAGTTAATGTAAGTTTATTTACATTTTGTCAAATCTCAAAACAAAGTTATGGATATTAGATTCACAACTTCATTTTTCCTTTAGAAAATTTGGTAAAATTTTCTATCATGTCTATTATTATACATGTATTCTTGTACAAAATTATAAAGTGTATTAAGTATAATGCAAACCCCACTTTATTCCCAGACTTTATTTTAGCGTTAATATATATTAAAATATACATTCATATATCTGATATAAGGTTATGCCACATCATGTTTATAATAAATGTATAAAAATAAATTTATAGTTAATACGTCAAAATAGTCAAACTTTACTGCAATATTTCAGAATTTTGATTCATGCCTAGATTTCCATAATTCTTACCTTATTTAATTATATACGTAATTCAAAGAACGTTTGGTATTTCTCGACTATTAACAACAAAAAAGCTAGTTTTCTGGTATCAATTAATACCAAGATTAAGTTTTCAAATATAAAACTTCGAACGCATATTTTGATCTATAATATAATCCTAAAATGACATTTATTTCTAGAAACTAATTACAATAATTAATAATGAACCTATTTTCAGTTTTCCTCTTGTTGCATTTGAAGTTCTCGAAGTAATTGCGCTCTTTGCTTTTCAAGTTCATCTTCTGAAAGTTCTTGATGTGCGGCATCATTAACAGAACCTTCACTTTGAGCTGATGATCTACGATGCTTTTCTTCTTTTCTTCTTCTGTCTGGAGATTCCTCTGATGACGGAATTCTTGAATGTGATCTCTGCATAAAAAATTATATTATACATAATATAGTCTACAAAAATAATCAAAATGAGTAATTTTTATTTAAAAACTCACAGATTGACTTCTGCCTCTTTTCTTCTTATTCTTCTTTTTCTTAGTTTTTCTAGCATCTGACTCGGAGCTATCCGACTTGCTCATTAAACTAGCTGATCGAGATCTATGCCTTTTCTTTTTTAATCCTTTCTCACTTCCTTCAGATTCCTAAAAAATAAATAATTAAAAATGCGTCAAATTCATTTTAGGAAAACTATTATATTGTTGAAATTATGCTTACACTGTGTGATTTTGATCGTGATCTTCTTTTAGGTTTTTTTGCTTTTTTCTTTTTACTCCTAATGTGATGATGACTGCAACTTTCTTCAAGTTCGTGTTGATACTCTTTAAAAATTCTAATTCTTTCGCTTTCAAGGGTTATAGCTTTAAAATCTGGTTCTTCCTCAATTTTACTTCGGATATCGTCCCATGTAATTTGATGATTAACTTCGACGGATTTTAATAAATTTTTGAAACCGCTTTCTAATTTTTTGAATTTTCTTGTTTCTTCTTTGACGCGCTCCTTCTCTCTTGCCTCAGCCTTTTCTAACAATAAATTATACGTCAGTTTCACATTACCTGCATCCAAAGTTGCTGACTTTCTGTCTTCACAAACAACAGTTGCAAATTCCTCAAATGTAGTATTAACTTGGACTTCAAAATTCTTTTCTTTTAATATTTCTCGTATAATTTTCTTTTCATCGTGGAATCTCGATTTTAAGTCTTCAACGTAAAACTTAAACAGATCTAAAGGCGTAGATCCTGGTTGTCCAAGCATTGCTGAAAACCTGAGGTCTGCTGACAACATTGGATACAGTTCGACCCACAGAGACATTGATGTCAATTTTCCTTGCTCATGCAATTCGTCTAATAAACTCTTTAAAGAAATAAAACGGATTAAGTTAAAAATTAAATTGTTAATACATGCATATATCCATAATTGATACTAACTATGAATCCATCTCTATTTTTTCTTTCTTGACGTTTTCTACGTTTCTTTTCTCGTTCTTTTTCTTCTTCTTCGTCTTTCTCAAGTTGACGAATATGATTTTCAAATACTAATAAAGCATCTTCTTTGTCCATTTGTAATAAATCAGCATCTTCTGCAAATGCTGAATGTTGTAAAAGTAAAGACTGAGCTTCTTGCCATGTTGTTTTATATGTAACGTCTGTCATAATATCTAAAACTTGCGCTAATCTTTTTGTATTCCTTTTCTTTAATTGTTTTGCTTCTTCCTTTTCTCGCTTAGCTAAATTAAAAATTACATCTTCATATATGTCACGACGATCTGAATCACCTACTGCTCGCCAAATTTCTAAATTTCCATACATTTCTTCACATTTGTAATATTTTGTTATGCTTGTCATTCTTTCATTTTCTAGCAAAAATTGTTCTAAATCCTCTTTTGCTTTCTTCAGTCTTAAAATTTAGTACAAAGTTAGATATAAAATTAAAAATTAGATAATTAAAGTATAATATTAAATATTGTTACCGTAATCTTTCTTGTTCTCTTTCTTCCTTCAATTTCTGTGTTTTATAAGCATTAAATGCCTGTTTTCTTTCATTTAATTTCTTCATTTGAGGATAGCGAGGATCATTCTGAATCATTTTAACTGCTTGTTCCCACGTTGCATTAGAGGGAACATCTCTTTCCCTAAGCAACTCCTTAAAAGCCTCTATTGCTTCCTTTTTATCTTTAAATTGCATTTTTGGTTCAGGTGTACTATTTCGACTACCACCTGCAGAGCCCTTAGCTGAATTACTGTCTTCATCTGGTTTTGAAGGTGGAGTTGGAAGATTTATAGCTGCTAGCGTAGCTGCCATAGCTTGCTCAATAGCTGATTTTCCACCAGGTTCTGGAGTACCTGAGTGGGATAATACACCCAAACTTGGAGACAAGTGGTGTAAAGGTACTCCTCCACTAAAATAACAACATACATATTATAAAATTAAGAAATAAAAAAGAATGAATAAATACAAAATGCTATTCTAAAAAATTAATTAAACCAAAGTATATTTTATAAATATGGTATGGTATGAATTGTTATAATATCAACTATTATGAAGCTATAACTTGAAAATGTGTATCTAATTTGTGTATAATTCATAAAAAAAATAGGTACTAACGTATTTGTAGCACTAGCAACAGCAGCTGCAGCGGCTGCTGCAGCCTCTTCCGCAACTATTCTTGTCTTTAGTTCTTCTAATTCAGGTGGGATAATCCATCTGGATTCTTTTGTTGTTACATTATGATAATAAACCTTACCATTTTCGGATTTGTATTCTTTCCAGGGACATTGAGATAAAAGTAGTTCACTTGGAGATTTCAATTCATCTGGTTTTTCCCAAAGAGATTGTTTTGTTGAACTATTGTAATAATATGTACGACCATCTGGTGCTTTATGCTCAGTCCAATCACACTTTTTTTCTATTGAATTTGAAGCAATGTCAGCAGCTGCAGGTGCTGGAGGAGGAACACCTGGAGCTGTAATATGTGGAGGAGCAA
Organism: Kradibia gibbosae; assembly: GCA_018907135.1. Taxonomy (NCBI): domain Eukaryota; kingdom Metazoa; phylum Arthropoda; class Insecta; order Hymenoptera; family Agaonidae; genus Kradibia; species Kradibia gibbosae. Next base: position 7,433,438 of record JACCHX010000004.1, read on the forward strand.
CTAAAAATGTATAATTGAAAACTTTATCACTGCATGCACATGCTTAAGTAAAAGGTCATATGAAGAATCTTATTTTTATTACAATGTAGTTTTCTTTAAGATGTTGTTAATTTATATATTAGTATAATGAAATTCTTATGTAATATATTAAAAAAAAAAGTGGTACTTGTATACCTATCACACCAGCATCTGGAGGACCTGAAATCGGATATCCGAATCCTGGAGGAGGAATAGTGAATTGTGGTGGCATTATGCCTGGAGGACCTGGTGGTAAGCTTGGAGGTGGTATAAATGGTGTTGCTGGCATCATTGGTGGTACAAAACCTGGTGGGGCTGGTGGAAAACCTGGAACCGCTGGTGTTGGGATTCCATCACTGGAAGCCTATTGAAAATTGTAAATGAAAATAATTACAATTATACAATATAAACAAAATACAATTTTTCATTAAATTATAAGACAGTCATTATTTACTATAAAACAAAAAGTTTATACAAAACATGATATTAAAGTAACTAAACATAACCTACAATCGGATAAAGCAATGCAATTTAACGTATTAAGTAAATTACTAGATACCGAATAAAAAAAATTTTCGACTCGCAGTTATCATGTTTATATTTTTTAATTTATTTCTTTCCTCATATAAACGCAGATATGTGAAAATTAATTTACCATAATCGTAAATTGGGAGTTAAACGCCGATCGACGCCCGGTCTTTACCAGCCAACCAATCCACAACGAAACTTGTGTTATGTTCCGGTTCGTTACTACTATAAGCCTAGTATTATACTAAAATTTAATGTGTCCATAAGGAATATGGAAATGGAACAAATTTAGATACTCAGAAAGTCAGAACCGGAACATGCATTACGCGCGCACACAAAACCTGTCAAAAGCATCTTGTGCAGGAATAATTGAAAATTCCATACGTCATAAATAGTATAAAAAATTTTTTTTAAATAATGTAAAAAGGAATAGAAGGCCTATATATAAAGTTAAACATTATTACATTTCATGTCTGACGTTTAAGCAAAGTTCATAGTTAAATATGAAAATTTAATTTAAAATTTTTATTCCAGAAAATTAATATGTAATTATTCAAACTACTTTTTATTTAGTAAAAATCCAGTGGTGTCTAACAGATATTTTATTTGAGTAATTATGAAGATTTTAATGCTTTATCTAAAACAAATATTTGAATTTTGATTTAATGAATGAAGAATTTAAAACCAAATATTTGAATGGTTTTATTTACTTTTGAAATTTTAGTAAGATACGTAATAATCGGGAGTTCATAGATATACCTGAATCCGTCAAGGATAATAGAATTTTGGTAGGATTATGCTATAATAATCAAAATATGATCCGAATATAATTTACGTCCTTGTACAGTACGTATTACGTAAATATAATTATAACTTATAAAGTTTTAAAATTTTTAGAATTTATATAAAAATGACAAACGTTGTACACAAAATAAGTTCATTTATCAAAAAAAAATTTTTATTTCCTTCAAAAAACGAAAAGCGAAAAGTGTTCTTTTAAAACATATAGTGAAACAATACTTAAAATTCTTAAAAATATTAAAACAAATGTTTCTAACAAACAAATAAAAAATTTATATAATTGTACAATACTTTTTACTTTCATAATATCATTCGTAATTATTTAACATATCAAAATATTAGAATTATATCGTCATTTTATTCATACTAAATAATTTTTAATAACCGCTACGAAAAATCATTATAAAAGAGATTTAAAAAATTAATTTTATAAGTAGAATACAGAATATATTTTTCATAAGTATTTCAGTACATTTTTCTTAATTAAATATTACTTAAAATACATAATTTTTTTTAAATAATGAAATTATCTCTATCGAGAAAATAAAATTAAAATATCACATGTCTTTTCTAGAGTGGATACTGATGTTTTAAATATCCCCAATACCATTTTCTTAAGTCGTAAATGTCTTTTTTAAATTCAGCATCATAATAATCAAAACTGTGATATATCATGCAGTCGAATAATATAATTATTTTTACCCAACAAACCTTTACAAATTTTAAAAATTTGATACTCTCTCCTTGGTATACCTAATATATATTTTATTCTTGTCACTTTATTGAAATAATTTGAAATAAACACATAAACAAGATTTTAAAGCGTCAATGTGTATTAATTCACAATATATTAACAAGGACCGAATATAATTTTTGAACCTCTATAAAATAATTCAGTATTTCTAGTCGATAGTAAATTAGACTGGATATTTGTTACGCTTTTTGTTGGTTTACGTAAAAGAATTATTTTTTCTTTAATTAGAACAAAACAAATAATCATATTCTTATTGTTATTATTGATAAGATTTAATATTTAACAGAAATTTATTTTCATCATTATATTTTTATTTTGCGAACTATTTAAACAATAAATTACATAGTTGGTGTGTATATTGGTTGCCATAGGGATACTTGAAATATATTAAAATTGTTATTAAGCGTAGAATAATTTATATAATTTCTAAATAAAACTAAGAACTCAAAAAACCATTCAGATGCATTTATATTTGTAAAAATATTTAAGAAATGCATCTTAGGATATGTAGACTACGTAAAAATATTTGTTACAATATAGGAAAATTTAAAAAAAACATAAAAAAGTGAATGCTTCAAACTTAGTGCACTGCATAAAATTAGTTTTATTGTTAAAATAATGAATTTAATTTCCACTGGCTTAAATTAAAATAAATTCAAATAAAAAACGTAGTCTAGCATTAATAATAAGAAATCATTTATGAACAACTAATCATTAAAGTAGTTTATATTTCAAAAAGATTTTCATTAAACGTATGTGAAACTCATTTGAACGTCACTTTGATGATAAAAGAGGTTGTGAAAGGTATCATATATGAATATTGATTGCTGAACGAATATTAAACCACGACAGTTGCAGTTAACCATATTTTGGATGAATAAATATTCCTTTAACGTAGTTGTCTAATAAATATTGCTGGTATTTTAAATCGTCATATCTACCTTTGGCTATGAGGAAAATACACTTCAGCGAAGCAAATAAATAGATAATAAATAAATAGATTACCAGTATGCTACACACATAAAGAAAATTGCTCCGTCGTCTGAAGAGTAATAAGAGAATAACTTATGCGAAACTGCAACTACAGTCCGACCTATTGTACTGGATCAGCAATGCAGAAAATTTTCCACATTATCCGATTGGTAGAAAGATCTATCGTACAATTAAATATAAGATGTATAATATTATAATGTATAGTAATACATTTTTTTAATTATAGATTAATTTCCTTAAAATATATTTTTTATTAAATTAAAAAAATTTATACAACTTTGTATAATACTGTTATCTTTTACATACTGATTATATACATGGCAAAAAGGTACTTATATTTTTAAAATAAACAATTTTTCATTTTCACAATGAATTAAATTCATGAACTAATCAAATTCTATCAAATTTAGGCTAATAGCTTAGGATCAGGATTTATAGTTGTATATTTTGTATCCTGTTTCACGACTTTTTTTAATACAAATTTATATACAATTTTGTTTAACATTCTAATGCTTATAAAAGAGAGTATACTTATTACTTATAGTAAATTTGTTTATATATAACATAAATTTTTATTTTATAAGAAAATGCCTTCGAGCCTAGTACTTGGGAGCAGGATAAAGGCGACTCCAATCTATGTATTAAGCTAAATAGGGCATATAACGGCTTACGTATTGTAATTTTAAATGAAAGACAATTTTTTACAGATTCTTTTATCGTTTTACTTTGCTAAAGTATTTTGTTATAAATGTAAAGTGGTTTTTGTGTCAGCACATAAGGAATTCATTACGAAAAAATGAAACATAATTGCTTTTTTGAATAGAAATAGAACTATTAATAACACGTTGTTATAAAAAGTAATAAATTATATTTCTAAATAAAACCGAAAGGTAAGAAAAATATTGTACAATATTGGGATAAAGTTACATCTTTTTCAAACAAAAATTATTACTTATTTCTTTCGATATAATATATTTTTTGAAAAACACATTCTTAAAAAAGAGATAAAGTATAATATTTGAGTGGATAAATGACTAAATAATATAAAAACTATGTTTACTAAAAAAAAATTATCTTAAAATTATAAATATTAATTACGAATGTAAATATTATATGCTTACAAAAATATAAACGTAACATTCAATTAATTAAAGACGAGAAAAATTATTAACAACGAACATAAAATACTTTTATTAATATATATGAACAATCTTTATAAAATACATGCTTAAGAAACAAACACATAAAGAAAAAAATAAATTAGATAATTAAAATATTATTGAACGAAATTATTAGTTTTAATTAATATAAAAAATATTAAAGTTAACAATATTTATTGGAGAAACTAAAAACCAATACTAAAATGTTATTAACTTTAAAGTAATATCACATTCTGTATTAGTGATTCATACAGTTTTTAAAGTTTAATCAGATAATGATTGCATAAATACTTAAGAAATACTTAATTTGCTATAATATATACGTAATGTACAATAAATGTGCATAAGTATACAATGATAAAAAATAAAATTTAGAAACAAATTTTACGTAAGAATTCATTATATTTGTTCTTTAAATTTAGAACATACATTTAATTAAATGCTTAATTTTCTAAAATAAATTAATTTAATATATTACATTTATTATTTTATGAATTTAACATTAATATTTTAATAGGACAAATAATTTTAGCTATAATTTTAACAGTTTATAAAATATACAATAACATATCTTACATTGGAAACAGACTAGATGAACTAACATTAAAAAAACATAAATTCAATCACTTTAATACTGGGTAAAAAAACTTCTTTAAAATTAAATAAAATGGATTAAAAGCATGTTTCAGTTAATTTTATAAATTCATAAAAACAAGTAATAATCCTTTTTATGGTACTGAAATAGAACTTTCTTTTGATAAGGTAAAGACTTGTTCCCACTCATTTTTGTTTTGATAATCTATAGTTTCTATATTGGAAGAATCAATAATTGGTAAATTTTCCACATCATCTATTTCTGACAGATCTTGAAAAATTATTTGAATATTAGGCTCCAATGTTTTTGCTATAAATAAGATAATTTTATCATACACTTTTTAATTATTATAAGTTATTATAAGCATTATGCATTTAAAAAAATTAAATTCAACCTCAACAGGTATAAAATAAAAAATATACATACTCTTATATTTTGGTTTCAATGCATCCCTAGATACATTGGAAAGCTGTAACCAAAATTTTTCTCTTCGATATTGTCTAGTTGCTTGTTCTAAAGCTTTAGTGAGTGCAATCTGTAAGTAAATTTTAGTAATGAAGTTTTAAGACTAGAAAAATCATTTGAATAAAACATTAATAAATGGAGTTCAGTGAGCTTTCATTATAGTTAATGTATAGAAAAAAAAACAATATTAAATAATTTTTTAATAAAAATCACATCATTATCAAAATTAATCAATAAGGAACATTGAAATTTCATTCTTAATACAATATATTATTTTTAAATTAGGAGTTTCGTTATTATTAATCTGTAATGCAACGCGTAATAGCCGTGAATTTACATTTAAAATTCGCTTAAATCGGTGCCTACGAATCGTACGCTCTTATAAGCGAGTCGATCGGTGCTAATGCTAAAAACTGAGCGAACGTTGTCCCCAAAACGTGAAACAGTGGTAGGAACAAACGTCGATCGAGATCGTTCGAAGAAAAGTTTTGAGAGAGGAGGTAAATCCCCTCGGTCCCCGACCGCATTAACCTGGCACATTTGAAGCCTCGTCATGCCCAAAGGAGGCACCCGATTCTGAGCGATGAGTGTGCCCGAGGTCTCTTGCTTGACGCCCTGCTTCGCCTGGAGGAGACTCTTCTTAACTCCGGTCTTGCGGCAGACCCTCGACAATAGATCGAGTCTTCCCGATCGGAAGTGCTCGTGGAGGAACTCGTGGACGTCATCCTGGAAGCCGGAGCCGCTGTTGCAGAGGTCGCGATTATGGGAGGTGACCTTGCGGAAGCCGTAAAGGTTGAGCTGCCGAATGAAGCTGGCTATGTTGGTCGTTTTGAAGATCGAGTTCTCACAGTGGAGGAACTCCTCCTGGAAGCACTTGTAGTTGAGAAGTATCGTCATCCCGTTGGCGCCCCACGTTATTGCCCCGGTCCTGCACTCGTTGACGATGCGCCAGAGCTTTTGGGGAAAACGGAGTGAAGGAATGACACAGTCGTCACTGCCACTCGGCTCGGGCACCAAACTACCGCTTCCACCACCATCGCCGTCGCCGCTGCTGCCGCTGCCACCACCACAACCGCCGCTAACGCAGGAGCCGCCGCCGGCAGTTCCAATTTTTTCCGACGACATCGTCCCTTTTGCCCCGGGGCCTATTATTGTTCTTTATTCGGTCGCTCCGCTCCCCCGCCTTCAGCTCACTCGATCGCCAATGTCACTTTCCTATCTTGGGCGAGCTTCGACGATATCTGCACGAGTTTTGAATTGTCGGAAGCGTCCGTTGACAGCGCGCCCCCAGGATTCCATAAATTTTCAAACAAAGGAGCATCAGCCGCTTTTTTCTCGCTTACAAAAGATGTGCAATATAGTAGCGCGCCACTAGTCGGCGAATCTTTTCATTAGCGCCTCGTGCACGTTATGGTCTTTACTATGATACTTCCCATTCTACTCGGCGGATAACGTTTCCGACCGATAATCATCGTTAAGATCTCCCCGTCAACGACGACAACGACAACGACAGCAATAACAATACCAATAATGAGTACGACAACAAGATTATAACGTATGTAATATTCGACAGTAATTGTGTTCTTTAACGGATGCATTTTTTTTACTGCAGGTAATAACCGCAAGTATTGACTGTCCGTCTCTTTTAAAGAATTTAGTTATTTTTGACTGCATGTCTCTCAATAATTCAGATTTGACATTGTTCTATTTTAACAATGAGCTGCAACTGCGTCAACCTTTAAAGCAAATTTTTTTTATATTAGTTTGAACATCTTATTTATCAAAATATTATTACGCAAATTTTATTCTTTTTCCTCAAAGATGATGTCCGGATTTGGTTGATGTATAGACAATTTCCATGACTAAACATTATTCAATATTAAAAACTTATCTATTAGAGATGTTTTATTTGCTCTTATTATATTCTAATTTACTTTTAATACAATTTTATTAACCTCAATCTATCATTTATAAAATGGATGCCTTTGTGAAAAGAAATCGCTATACATGAGTGTGTGGCTATGTGCAATGATATTGTTTGTTTAAATATTAACTTATAATAACAATAATTGTGTGTTTATTTATGTGAAAATCGGATGAAACAGTATATTAAAAAACGAAATCTTTTATTAATTAGTATAATAAAATTTAATACAACCCTTATGTACAAACCTTATATGTTTAAAATTTTTTACAAGCTATTTTACAAGATAAAAAAATATTTCTAATACTCCCATTCAACTATTTTGTACATAATTTCAAGCATAATTCACATATAAAATTTCATTATAATCATTGATAAAGTGAAGAACCTTATACCAGATTATACTATTTACATAAAATAGATATCATCATATTCTTTACAATTACATATAAATAACTGTTATTTTATAATTTAGCCTATAAATACATTTTCTTATGTAAATTTCATTACCACTATTGTGAGATCTTGAATCAACAACATAAAATCGTTGTATAACCGATTTTCATAAAAAATTATATCGTAATCATTTAATTAATCATTTTTTTCTTCTTGATATGTAGAATATAAGTAATCAATATGACAGCTTTTTCGAGCAACTTAATTATTACAATTTATTAGCTTAAGCATAATTATACGACTAATTTTATAAATAAATTTTTTGTAATAACTAAATATATACATATATGATTGTATCAGAATTTTTTGTTGCTGTCAATTTCGATATTTTAATACTTTATCACAAGAATGAGTATTTTCTGTTTTGAGTATTTTTTTATATAAAAATGTATATTATATATGTTTATTCATCTAAACATATATTATTACTATTATTTGAACGTATAAAATTAATGAGTTTTTAACAAATATATTTTAATAATAAAAAACATTGTAAAAAAAGTTATAAATTCTATAATAATGTTGCAACTGTGATCCTGGATGTATTATTAATTAATTTTGTAGTATATATATATATATATATATATATATATATAAAGTTTAGAAAATATGCAATTAAAGAATCCTTACGTGTTATATTACATACAAAGGGCATAATAATTAACTAAAATTCTGACTGATTGTTGTAAAAAGCAAGTAATATTTTGTGCTTCATCAGTTCAATTTAAATGTATATTACGTTCGTAAATAAAGTTTATTATTATATCGTAAATTAAAAGAAATCTCTTAATAATTTTTAAATTATTATCTGTTTATAATTTAATCTTAACCTATATTTTGAAAAATTAAATCCGAATAGTCAGTCATTTCTGTTTTTAATGATATGATGAATGAAATTTCGAATCAATATATCCCCTTTGTAATTGTGAATATTGTACATATAACAGTGTAGTAGTTGATTGTCTTGAATTTATTTTACATTGATTGTTCGATTAATGTGTTATTTTAATTCATAAAATTAATTATAAAAAAGTGTAAAAAAATTCACAAGTTCATTGTATCGATGTCATCGAATAGTACATGATCGATGATAAAGGATTTAAATTAAATTTAATTAAATTGTAAAAAATTTAATTTTCTTGCTTTTTTCGAAAAAAGCAAAAAAGTTTTATGGAAAAAATATAGAATATTACATAAAGATTTTAGCGATCACGATTTCATTTTATTATACAAAAAAATAAAAAGACAAGCATTTTGCAAATTAGTTTCTATGTTTAAATTATCAACAAGCGATTCAATTAAAAAAAAACGAATATAAACGACAATTCTCAACTTAGTTGACGAATAAATTACATTCGATGTCACATTTTATAAAATAATACCGTATGTTTACCGAAAAGGTCTTGTACTATTCGAATTCTTAAATTTAAAGATTTTTTGTATTGAATAAACAATTTCTTTGCTATAAGAAAATTGATACTTTTCAACTCTTATTAAAAGAATATTTAATATATAAAATCAGATTTCTTAAGAAGTTTTTAAGAAATATGATTTTGTCTATGGAAATAAGCAAAAGCAAATTTTTGAATCTGCATATTCAAGACGCAGTTCACTCACTAGAAAGATAGAAGTAGTCATGTATTCGTATTTGATTAACAGTGAGCTAGTCATTGAATAGTTCAATCGACTTAAGTAATCCCTTATTTAGTTGTGCACGAATTGTTCATTTTACCGAAGCGAATTAACAACGATTAAATTTATCTGTATGCACAAGGAGCTACAGTCGTGAACAAAAGATCGAGTGTTGCACTAAGCATGTCTCCGGGAAACTAGCAATCTACATCGGCAGCGGCTGCAAATATTCGCGCAACGCCGCCGGAGACGGCAACAGGTATCCGTCCGGGTCAAGGACATCTGGAGCTCGAATCGTTACTGGGCCCTGAGGGGGCCTTGGAAGTGAACCAATTTGAGTCGGCTTCTCCTGGGCCTTCTCCAGTTTCTCTAGGATGTCGACGAACCGCAAGCGATCGCGTGGCTCCGTCTTCCAGCAGTCCCGCATTATCTGGCACACGTAAGGCGGGCAGTCTTCGGGAGGTATCAGCATTATGCCTTCAAGGATAAGCTTCATGACCTGAAACAAGTATTCCAATTTTTCTATGAGTTAGAATAGCTGGTCAAAAGTTACATTACATACGAAACATACTTTTTAAACTGTCCGTAAATAAATTGTTATTTTTAATGTGCTTTAGGTATTTATAGACATTAAGGTTGTTATGTTGTATGCAGTATAGCTTCTAATTATTTAAAATATTGAATTTAGTCATTAAAAGAATTGAAAAAAGTGAATTGTCAGTTAAATCAATCAAATGCAATTATTATAAAGTTTTCAATAGCGCGTTGTGAAATTGCATTAGTAATGCTTAGTATATTCTGTATTTGATATTTACAATAAATCTATCCAAATTCTTTTTACATTTATAAATCATATGCAATTTCTTTGATCAAGAATTTATGTATATATATATATGGAATCCATGGAAAAACAGTTTTATCTGTGCTAATTGTTTATTTCGATTTATTTCTCTTTTAAGTAGATGTTGCAATTATTTAAATGCGAGGGGGTTAATAAAATTATTTTCAATATTATGTACCTCATCGTTATTGTGTCCATAATAAGGTTGTTTGCCAAAAGAGTAAACTTCCCATAAAACGACTCCGAAGCTCCAAACGTCACTTTCTAGAGTAAATCTTCCGTACATTACACTTTCTGGTGACATCCAACGAACTGGCAATAATCTTGAGCCGCCGATCTAAAGGAATCATTTATTTATTTTACTTAAACATTTTAGTAAAGAAAAATTATTGAAGTTTTTATAGACTTATACAAACTATTATTTTGAAATATTTATAATTCCCAGTAAAAACTGGTAGTATCAATTAAGACAGTTTTTATATAATAATAAAACACCATAATAAAAACACTTTTATATAAAAGTAAATTTATTATAATTATATGAAAAATTTTTTTTTGTATTAAAAATTATAACAATTGATTTTTAAAAGAACATTTTTTATATATATTTGTTTAAAACTAATAAATTAGAAGGTATTTTTAGCTCCCAATGTAAATACCATTAATTACTCTTTTTTTTTATTGAATGATAAATGATTTATACGTAATTTACTATTTTCACGTATAAGTTATATATTTAAAAATATATAAATACTGAATAAATCTAACCAATTGTCAGTAATACAATACTTTTGTATACTATAAAAATAATAAGTTTAACGTGAATGTCTTTCTTCCATGATAATGAGTTACGCGTTTATAGCTAAGATATAGGCGTTATTATACAATGAAATTTTGTAACGCATTATAAACATAATTACCCTGTAATAATCGCAGGTATAAATGTCGCGTGACATGCCGAAATCGGCGATTTTGACAACAAGTCCAGAGCCCACCAAACAGTTTCTGCAAGCTAAATCTCGATGAACGAATCTTTGTGCTGAAAGATATGTCATTCCTGACGCTATCTGTATCGTTATCCAATGAAGGCAATCCTACATCCATAACGTAAAAAAACACAAAAGACATTAATATGAATGGCTTCTTAATAAAAAATGATAAAAACGTTGCTGAGAAGTTGGCTTTCGAAGAATCTATTTCATCAATCGCGTCATTCGCACAAACTCTACGAGAGTATCCATTCAATGATTATGTATTTTTACCTTATCAGGTCCAATTAGCTGTGGCAAAAATATGTTTATTGCCTTCTTGCTGCTCGGAATATACTGCTGTATTTAATTGCATTCAAGCATTCAGGTAATGCTGTGATTCAACGGCTATAAACCTTACTTTATTTATAGTAAGTTCCATAGAACATTAGTAGGTTTTTAATAGAATTGACGGAGGTAGAACGTATAATTACTTATTTTTTACATACGATTTTCTATTATATTACGTAATGGGAATGGCAATTAAAGTTTATAATATACAATTGCATGCATGAAATTGATTACCCGTCTTAATAATAATATATAAAATTGATGTTTGACTAAAATAAGTTTTTCTTTATGATCTCGAACAAACAATTTAATTTTTTCCCTATCAATTATAATTTAGAACTAATGTAATTTTATAATATAAATTTATATTGTTTACATTTCTAAATAACTATAACAGTTTTTAAACTATATTGCTTAATCATTATACAATATTTTATCATTCAAAATTAGATCAAAAGTGATCCATATAATAAATCCATATAATAAAAACTAAATAGCTTTCAAGAATAGATTGAATGTAATTTATTGAAGTAAACGTACGGTTCTTCCTTTATACTATTATTTGAAAAAAACGCCATTACAAACCTTAGTCAATGGCTGCAAGCCGGGAGTCGGAGTTCGCAGTGTAGGTGAATTAGCTCGTAATACTTCGGCCAAATCGCCGTAGGGCATAAACTCAAACACCATCCAAGGGCTGTTGGACGTGTCTCGCAAAACGACCCCGACGAGAGAAAGTATGTTGTCATGACGAAACGTTGACATTATGTCCACTTCACGCATGAAATCCTCTTCTGCTGCTCGACTCGCACTATCTTTCAGCACCTTGATCGCCACGATCTCTGTCGTCTCCTCATTAATTAATTTACCTAAAATACGAAATATAGGAGCTGTATGTAATTTATGGTAAATTTATAAATATTTAGATGCATTTAGATCAAGATAAGTAGTCTTAAGTAGATTTTAAGAAAGCTGAAAATATTTTAACAGGTTTTATTACGGCTTGCAGTTGCTTTTAATTAATAAAATATGTTTTAATTTTTGTTTTAAGATATTTATTTTAATGAAATATGGTTCTACATTATATAATGCTATCGTTAAAAACTTTCGTAACTCATGATTGGGCTAGAATGTAATTTAATAATTTAACTTGTAATTAGGGATTCATACAAATTTTTTTAGAGCATTATTTATAAAAAAAAAGAAAAGAAAAGATTTATGTATAAAACATAATTAAACATAAGCAATTATGTAAGTCTAGAAATAAAATAAAATACAATTTATACAAACAAAATGATTTTGAATTTCATATTTGAAACTCTAAACATTTATTAAATTATATTTTACTTTTATTTTAAGCACTTTCAACGAAAAAAAAACTTCATGTATTAATAATTGAATATAAATAATTGAAAAAATATTTCAATACTTTGATATCAAATTTGAATATTTCAATTATTTTAAATGAATACCTTAGAAGCAAATAATTATCGTTAGCATTTGTTTTTTTAAAGCATATATGCAAAATAGGAGTTTATGTGGAAATGTTTATTCAGACAAGCTATTTATATACCTTTATAAACTTTTCCAAAGCAACCTTCACCTATGTGTTGAAGAAAAACAAGTGAATCTCTTTGCAGAATTGGCACTTCAGGTGAATCACATGTAAAGTATTGTGGATTTGGTGTGTATTTATTAGCCAATAAAAGACTAGTCTTCAAGTTCATTGGCGAAGCCTAAATAAATTAAGTTTATTATTATTCGAGAAAAAGGAAAGTAAATGTTTATTTTGTAGTAAAAAACAGTATATTATATATGATTTAATCTTAGTACAACTGTGTAAACATATTTAAACTTGTCAGATATTAATTTAATCAATCAGGCAAAATAATGATGGATTATTGAATTGCATCCCTAACTTGTTTTCACTATTATCAATAAAATATAATTAAATGATTGATTATGCTATTACTTCGAGATCGCGGCGCTTTGATTTCGCATTGGAACTGCGTCGCTTGTAGTAGTAAATTAAGCCAATTACTATTACCAGGACTAAAATACAGCCTATTATAATGCCTGTGACTTCAGGCAATCTGGGTTCTAAACGCTCAACCTAAAAACACAATTTGTAATAATAATATTAATTTCAACATGCGGATTTATTTATACATCATATGATTTAAATTTAGGAATAATTTAATATATATATATATAATAATTTAATATATATATATATATATATATTCATATACTTTTAATTGATCATAATTTATGTTTAACTTCATGCGTCGATTAAAAACCAATCATAAATTTTATACATTGCAAAATAAACAGAATAAATTAAAATAAAAATGTTTCCTATACCTGTTCTGGCTCAGGAAGTATTGTTGTAGTATTCGTCACATTATACCCACTAGGTGGTATTATGTTATGTATAGGCTTAGGTGTCAGCGGAACTAAAAGTGTAAGTGATTTCGTTTGTAATTGAAGAAGTAAACATCTACAGCTTTGATTAAAAAAAACTGCATATATAAGTAATTGCACATAAGCAACGTGCAATGTAGTAGAAAAATCTTGTAATTATTTGTAACTCATATTGAAGATAGACAGTTGTAAACATGGCAATAGAAAAAACAAATTATTAGTTCCAAAGGGACTAGTGATCGATTGTTCAGAAATGATAGTGTAAATGCCATTAGAGTAGATGATTACCAATGACACGGTTTGGGCATTTAAGATCGGCAGTGGGTGGCGATTTATCATGTGGACAAATACATCTGGATGTTGAATCTGCAGCCTCTTGACATGCAGCCTCTGTGCCGCATATGTGTGGTTGACCGGAGCAATTCATGATTCGGGCAATTCGGGCTATTGGCGGCAGTCTTTCCAGTATATCATCGGACTCTGGCACTGTATCCGTCATTGGAAACCCTAAAACTGTTATACATATACGTAGTTACTAACATTACTATAATGAGTCTATCATTGATTTTAAATTGAACGGATGTACGTATTCCATTGTCTTTTCTGTATCGGTGGTATCGAATTTTCAGTCTAATAACAAATAATTTATGAAGCTTGATATGTATTTATTGTGAAATAATCAAATTATAAATGTATATTACGTTAAATATAATAAACTATAATATTTCTGCAATTAGTGTATGTAAATACTGAATACTTAAAAAATTTATTTACATAATTACTGAAACGGAATGAATTTCAATACTCAAATGAGAGAAATTATGCTTAATTCATTAATAAAGATTTAAAAGTAGCCACTTATAAAAATTTGAAAGGAGTTTTTAAAATTTATTAAGATAACAACAACAATAATTTAATAATTTATTAAAAATCGGATTAGTAAAAATAAATTAAAAGAAAATTAATATATATCGATAAAACTTAAGTCTCGACTTCTTAGCAAGCATTACATCATCAAATAAATATGATAAAATTTATAAAAATACTACTAAATAAATTGTGTTTATTTTCTTTATTTACTCAATAATGTAATTAATTTGATAAAATAGTTCATCTTGAAAAATATCAAAATATTTATACATATTAAAAATTTTAAAACACTGCTTGAAAAAGTAATTATTATTTTTTTTAATACTTGATAATCTTATAAAAAAATTTTTAATAATTTCAAAATAGAATTTCGATATAAGACGATTTTCGATTTAGCTTTAAAAAACGGCATTTTTTAAATAAATCTAATTACATTTACATTATAATAACATTGAATATACTTTTATTAAAAACAGCATAATTAAAAACAATAATACAAATTGCATTGAATAGTAATTTCTTAATTTATAATTGCATATATAATATAATTATTTTAATTTAATGTTTGTACTATATGGATAAGCTTTTAAATAGAAATTAGTGACCGAAAAAAGAAGGACAGTAAGCTAACAAAGATGATTCTAAATAATCTCAACCATTTCTTTACAAATGCTTATAGATAGATATTTGAAGTGATATAAATTTCAAAATTCAGTGGTTTATTTGGCATTGAATTACGATTGTTATTCTTGTTCTCGTGAGCAAATACTTATAAGAAATGTGCCTGCAGTAAAGTGCATATTCACTTCTACGGATTGGACGACTCACACATAGGATTCACTTCTCTCTTTAAATAATATTTAGGTGGCATATAACTGCTGATATGGAATATTGGCTACATCAACTCTTTATACAAAAATTTCTGATTTTAAAGTTTATTGCAACCTTTTTCAGCTTCTAGTATACGGTTTACATCAGCTCAATATTTTATGATTTTATTACTTTATTTTTATATCTTTTATTTAATTCATTGTCTACAGGCTCGTTTCAATTGAACAATATTTTTTTGAACGAATTACACTCTATTGAAGAATTAACATACTAAAATGAAATTATTTATTATTATTGTAAGTATAACAAGTATTCTGAACTCTATGACACTCACAGAGTTGATAATATAACATATAGTAAACCGTGGATATCCAATGTCAATTTTTTTCATTTGATTCTTCAATTTGATTATTTTTAATCTAAGAGTCTAGTAATTCCAATCTAAGCTAATATTTACCAAACTCATCAAATTTAAAATTTTTACATTATCTTTAAAATCCAAATACTTTTTCTAGGTGGTTTGATACCGAGTAAGTATATATTTATAAATTAAATATTATCAAAATTTTTGCATTATAAATATAATTGGTTTTTAATTTTTTTAATAATGTGTTTAGTAATGTATACCAATTTTTATGTTCGAATTACCTTATTAGTAAAATTGATTTTTTTTAAAAATAAAATATGAAACAGGATAATGAAAACATAATTTTTATTGTTTTTTTAATTTTCTCATTGCATTAGTTTTTATAATAAGTTGTTATTTATTATAATTATAATTAATTAAATTATAATTATTAATTATAATTAATTAAGGTTATAATATATTAGCCTATCTATATTATAACCTATAGTAAGTCATGTAATTAATTGCATTTATTTAATTGAATTTTAAAAACAAATACTAATCAAATTTCAATATTATATTTTCAAGTGGTGAGAATAATTTAATATCATATTGTAAATTTTAGTAAATATTCAATTTTACGTTATAAATTCGTGATAAATATTCCATAAATTTTCATACATGATGTTTTATAGCTTGTACTTGCAAACATACAATATGAGTATTTGAAAACTTTAGATTGTATTAAATGTAAATTGTATATAAATTAAATACTTTATTTCTATAATTAAAAAAAAATATAATTAGTTTTTTTATACAAAATTGATTTACGAATATGCAATGTGACTTGGATTTTAATGTATTGTATGGTGTGTCTATATGCTTATGTATTCACATGATTAAATATGAATTATGAATATCAACAATCCTAATATTTTGCCAATATAATTTTTTTATTTATTCTTTTTAGTTATATATACAATTTTTATATAAAAAAATTGATTATTTTATTAAAAATATTTAATTTTTTAAATAAATGGTTATGATTTAACTACTAACTGGAATAATGTGTTTTACGCAAAATGTGCCTGAATAGATATGTTGAACGTAAAGAATTCTAAATTGACAAGTTATGCTTTTACACATTTACAGACAGCCTATGAATACAATATGCCTTATATGCTTTTGACGTTTTAACTTTATGCATCTATTACACAAACTTATTCAGTTGCATAAAATAGAAAGTTTAGTTCATAGCTAACAATATTTAAAAAAAGATTTAACCGTAAAATATAAGATATACATCCAAGCCGATTACGGTACTTTGTACACCGACCAATATGCATTTATTTTCGAGCGCGACATTTATGAACAGAGGTGATTTGATTGCGATGACTGACCGTTATTTTCCCTCTCGTTTGCTTTCTTTCTCTCTCTTCCTTTGACCCTCTTGTTCCCGCCACCCTCCTCCCTCTTCGCTAGCTTGA
The DNA here is from genome assembly GCA_018907135.1 of Kradibia gibbosae. Taxonomy (NCBI): domain Eukaryota; kingdom Metazoa; phylum Arthropoda; class Insecta; order Hymenoptera; family Agaonidae; genus Kradibia; species Kradibia gibbosae. The sequence goes on from JACCHX010000004.1 coordinate 7,450,879, forward strand.
TCGCTCGCTGACTTCTGCATCTTCCTACTTTTATAATTATATCTGTTTCTATTTTTATCATCTCGAAATTATTTCTAATCGGACCTACTAAACACCATTCCATACATCGAATCAGCTCTACTCCCCCTAACCGTTCATGTCGCACACTGTATTCGAAAACGTTTTATAGGCTTATCAGATAAAAAATATCAGTAGTAGAAAAAAAATATCTTTCTAATGTATTAGGTAAAATGAGCGCTTCATGCGCTGTGAAGCGATCTTGTGTCGCATGAGAAAGAAAATAAGGGAGAGAGAGAGAGAGAGAGGAGCATATACAGCGGAATAGATAGAGAGGCATATATCTACTTCGCTATGGGATTTCAGATTTCAGAGCGTCACGAAGTCTGATACTCTCCTCGTCAAGGATTCAAGGACCGGGGCGGGGCGGGAGTGGGGAACACCATAGTCCCCGCCCCCTCAGAGCCATGGGGCCGATTGCCATCCGCTCTAGCAATGCAGCTTCTTGAAGTACGCGCTCACAGAGGCAGCATTCATTTTGAAAGACTTCGTAACGGGTCAGAGCGTTATCGGAACGGTCAGCGGACCCCGACAACGAGATTCCCTGTATGTTACGCAGGCCTGGCCTGATCAGGACTCCGCGATGATTTCGCTTCGTGAAGCTTGAACGTCGGCACGTGATTGTAATTAATTTTCATAGCGTGGTCGCACAACCCGGTCGTAAAGGTGCATACTTTTTGTAAGTTAGGCATGGATCGTGCGCAAGGCAAATATTATTCTTGATTTTTAAAAATTCGACAAGGCATATTATCATCATTTTCAAAAAAAGACTCGTGTGAAAAAAAATATTTTTTTAATTAGATAAAATCTTGTTACATTACTTCAGAATATATTTCCTTTTGAATATGTCTCAGGTAGCGCATCTAAGATTTTAAATACATTCCGGTGATTTTGAAAGAAGAAGTTACTTTATTAATATTTTAATCCTTATATTATACTATTGATGATTATCATCGAGTAATTTGTGGCTTACCGAAATTTTCCGTTTATGTTTAAGGTAATTTACTAGTTATTCTTACTACACTCTTGATAGATTAAAATTTAGATTTCTTTCACCAAAGAAAATACGTGTATTTATTAATTCAAGTGATACAAGAACATTTTTTATATATTTTGTATTGAATACGAGTACTGTTTTGATTCTCGTAAAAAATATTAGCATAAAAAAAATTCGCTACGGATAAATGCTTGAATATAATAAATGAATCTAATTTTCATAAATATTTGGTTGTCCAAGTTTCATTATACAACCTGTGATTTACATATTTTCAATAGTAAAACATAAAAACCATGCAAAACTAAGTGCGCAAATATTGTAAGTCCATTAAACATCTGTTTTATCTTCATACTTATTATTTTCATAAAAATTAAAAAATTCACCAAGTTATTCAAATTGGGTAGTATTCATTTATTTACTCATTAAAATATGTCATTATCTTATATTTTCATTTCTATGAAAAATATTTACTTTCAAGGAGTCACAGAAAAGTCGTTTATCATACAGTATTAGATAAATTCTTACTTATTCATGAGTAATTTTTTAACCGAGATAAAGATGTTAAGAATCGAAATCTAAAATTTATTTTCTTGGGTTATTACATGAATTGTGGCAGGGATTTACATTCGAAAGGAAAGAAAAAAGAGGCAACTAATTTTCTTTTGCTCCGTTTTATCTTACCCGCGATCGTTAAAGTCCGACCTTTCGATAAGATATCGCACCGAACGTACTCGTAAGTTCGATACACTCTTTTCAGTAAGGGAGACTCGTCAACAAGCTATTTTAGAATTACGAATAATATTATATTTATTTACTTTTAAGCTTCATAATATTACTTATATACATTATTGTTCGTTACGATATGTTATTTTATTAATCGAAAATTAATGGATACTAAAATTTATGTATAATTAGAGTTTGTACATAATTTAATATGAAATCGTTTTCATAAAACCATATTACCACATATTCAACATAAATTCAATACATTGAAAAGTAGATACAATTTATTTTATAAATAATTTACAAAATAATAAATATATACCATGTCGAAATAAACAACTATCCGTAAATCATGCGAATAATTACTTAAAATATTTTGAAAGTTGAATTTTTCATAAATTACTATACGTAATTATTTTTTTAATCAAAAACAAAGCTTCTCATTAAATATACGAAAAATATTTATACCTATACATTTTTTAAATAGTTCTTGCCAATACATAATTTGCCGTATGTTTTTACGAAAATATGAAATTATCTCCATAAATTATTATGCTTTTTCTAAGGTATTTGTGAACGCATTTAAAATGCATGGTGGTTTAGTTTTATTAACTCAGACTATGATAATATAACGATCAATTTAACGAGCCTAAATCTTGTTTAAAATAGGCGTAAGAATAATATATGGTTAGTATACTGCATAATGAATCATGTAATTATGAATAAGACTTTAAGCAATAAATTTTAAGTGACATTTAGTAAAAAGTTAATAGCAAGTATTTCTACTGAATAAGTTTGCTTTGTATTTACGTGGAGTGCTTTTCTTAATAATTCTATTTAGTGTTGGTAAAAAAAAATAAAAAGATTGTATATTTATTTTATTTGTCTCATGTAATAGATATCTATTTTATACAAATTATGATATATGTTTATATATACATGTCTAAAAAAATTTTTAATTTAATTAATTTTTAAGAACGAATGCTGATTGTTTATTATGAAATAAAATAATAGAAATACTTTTCTCATTGAACGCATTTAGTTAATTGTATTAATTTAACTTTGCGAGTAAATAATTTTTAAAAAATATAAATAAATTTTTTTAATGACAGTACGTGTAATATTTTAAAAAATGTTTCAATGGTTTTAAAATTAATCAGTACTGGGCTTATTTACTCTAATTTCTGAGATATTTCTAAATTTTGAAAGTCATAGAAAGCGGGCCGCTTCTCGATCTTTTATGACCTCCCTTCTTATATTCTAGTCATATTACTACTACTACTGCTGCTGCTACTATTACTACTACTATTACTACTACTAGTACTACTAGTACTACTAGTACTACTCCTACTACTACTGCTGCTGCTACTATTACTACTACTATTACTACTACTATTACTACTACTAGTACTACTAGTACTACTCCTACTACTACTACTACTATTACGACTAATGCTTATACTATACTACATTTTAATTATTACCACTACTATTCTACTACTACTATTAATATTGTAGTTGTTGCTTTTTATTATTATTATTATTAATAATCTCCTCGAGAAATTAATAATTATTATTCAAATTTCAATTGTGGTACACTAGAAGTTTCATTATGTATTTTTTAAAATTATTTTTCTGTATAATTAATGAAACTTTATTCTAACACCTCAAGTGAGAATAAGTTATTTCCGTATCGACCGTAGGATCTGGCACGAAAAATATAGTTCGCAGTAGCTCACGAAGTGTAACGCAATTTCTTACACGAATCAGCGCATAAAAATCACACGCCAATCTTCTACGCAAAGAGATCAATTAATCAACTTGGCAAAGTATCTTTCGTCTCGACGTGCCTCTATCCAGTTTATTATCCAAATTCAGGCCTACAATTGAACAGCGTCATCTTTTCTATGCATCTCATTGCCCCCTCAGTAATTTATTATCGCAAAGTCAAGGCGACTCGACAATTATCCGTGCTCGTGCAATTCACCTGCCAGTAGCTCCGCAAGCAATTACAGTCCTGCCTTGACGAGTATTGCTGTCGGCCTTTTCATTGATATCAATGCTCTCGTGTAAATCGAGCCTTTAACGTTAGGGAGCGCGTCCTCTTCCGCAGACCTGAGAACTGATAATACGCATCGAATATGTCCAGTATTGGGCTTTAAGCGGGTATACATGCCTAAGGGGCTGATTTATCCGGGAAATGCGATGGCGGATCTCGGAGCCTGAGCCAACTCGTACAGATGCAAATCGAGCTACTGTGCCGTTTTATAAACGAGCGGATCCGACGAGAGATCGGATTAGATTACCCGCTTGGAAAAGCGCTTGCGTAAGGCGCGACGTGCATAAATAAATGCGTGTGCACCGCCTGCCGAACCGCAAGTTCGGTTGCACTTGGTGAGGGTCTTTTTTACACGGTTTTATCTCCGGTTGCGGATAGACCTACGCACCTAATTTCCAGGCTATTGATTGTATCGGCGCTGCCGTTCTTCGGTGAATTTCAGCCTCACTTTATGTGCGGTTATGTAAGAAGACTGGGGGCGGATACTACTAGACTTTACTGATTAGGCTCTCGAGTATTATTACTTGCTTGGAATTTTAATTCTAATTATGACGTTGTTATGTACAAAGCTGTCACTCGGTGCTTACGCTGAAGATAATAAGCTTAAAATATGTTTTTCTTTTCTTTCGACAACATTGTAAGGTCGTAATCTATTCTCCGACAATTGCTTGCCTTTTCTTATTTCAACACTCGTCTTAGCGAATTGTCCATTTTTCCCTTTTCTATGTAAACAGCTGCATTGCTGAACTATTAATTTTTAACGTGATAAGAGATAAGGATTATGATAACTGCAATTCAAAACATTTGAATGAAACATGTTCAATAATCATACATATACCTCCATTCTTGTGGCTTTAATTCTAAATTAATATTTAAAAGCTTATATAATTTAACATCTTCAAGTTAATTCTATATAAAAAATAAACGCAATTCAATACTTAGCTTATTATAGTACGTAATTACCATAAAATTTATTATTAATTTTCAATGCAAGCTTGAAGCAGAATTTGTATTTATTAACTTTTAACAAAATTTGGGGTAAAAATTTTATATTTTTTGTATAAGTTATCTGAATATTTTTTTAAATTTGTTTTATGAAAATCACAAATAAATAATTTTTAATGGTCATGTCATTTTAAATATACAAGAATAGAAGTCACATTGATTATATATTTCACAAGTATTGCAATAATAAGAGACTAAATATATTATAAATTCTAATACCTATGACTCGACCATGACAGCGTATTACAGTGGCATAATATTGATAAATAAAAAATTCAAATATCATCGTGTATTTTTCTGCAGAGTCATCGGAATCCATAAAGATTTGTATATACGCATATTCATATAATGATTCATATAACGATAAATATAAACGCATAAGGATTCATGTGCATAAATATTTCAAACGCCAACAGAGAGGCAAGCGCTTAAGTAGCCTAAAAGGAACGGAGAGCTATAGATGAGACAGAAAAATCGAATGCCTGTGTGTGCGTGAGAAAGACATAATAGAAGAGTCAAAAGAGCCGATAATATGCGCGATAAATCTAAATAGGCAAGTTAGAAGAATCGGGGAATGAGATGGTAACGGTTGAGGAGGAGGTTAAGAGGAAAGGAGACAGAGGACTAAGAGATTAGAAGAGCAAGAAGAAGTCGCGCGCACAAGGCTCGGAGGTGCTTTAGTTAATCCACAACCTCGGCAGATAGTCTCGAGCCCGAGCGTCCCGACACCAATCGTGTAAAGAGCCGTTTTGGGTGGATCGAAATAACGAGCAATCGAAGATCGTTACGTGGGCATGGGCAGTCGTACAATGCGCGGCTTTCAAAGCCTGAGACTTCCCGAAAGCCACACTTGTGCCCATTGTGCACGCGGGAGTAGCGTCGATGGGTGGGCCAGTGCGCACAAGTAGCGCCACTCGCTTCCGGAATATAACTCATGAGATTGTTCCTCGTCTTTTTGCTTATTTTTTCTATTCCTTTTTTTTTTTTTTTTAACGCTCGGATATTGAGAAACCCTCCACTCAAGTATTTAAGTACACAAATGTCCTGGATGGATTACAACGATCTACAAATGATAATGAAATTATTATTTAATACAGCGCGTTCCAACGTTTTAAACGCTACGGCGATAATTTTTAATAATGTTTGCATAGTTCCATTCAATTTTTCCGATTTGCATTATTCTTCAATAACTACCTCAACGCATCTAAACATTTAAGACGTTAAGCATTTATTGAGAAAATAATAAGTACATTAGAGAGTAAGCGCATCCGACGGAACTGTAGGTAAGATGTTAAATACTAAACTAATAGAAAATATTTTTCTCAGATACTTAATTAACATTAACAATCTAGAGGGAAGAATGAAAAATTTTTTTGATACATTAGTGAAGAAGCAATCTTAAATTATTTATTAAACGTACTCCATTGTATCTTTATCTACATCTACATTAAATAAATAAAATAAAACAAATTAATTTACAAGTATCTATCTAGTGCTGTCAGAAGATATCACTTTTTATTCATTGACGAAATAGTGATCGTAGAATATACACTTTATCTGTAATTTTTTGTTGTTTAAAATTATTACCATAAAATAATTTAAGTAGTTTAACACTTTCATTTCAATACTTTAAGTCTCGTTATTCTATTAAAATTTATTACTCAGTTTATTATTATTATTATTATTCGCTAAAGCTTATATAATTTTTAATGTTTTTGAAGAATCAGCAGCCATTCTAGTTAAATAATTAAATTTCCAAGTTTCACTGAAATCTAATGAATTATTAAATGGGAGCAGAAATGATAGTGATTTATTTATAAATCATACTGAATTATTTTCTACAGAACTTGTTAGCTGCATAATAAAAATTTTACTACATAAAAATATTATATCAAAATTATAGAATATATTATTATTTTTGTCTTAAAATATATGCTTCAAGCAAAATTATCATTTTAATTTATTTCCATATAGATATACATGAATACTAGCTATTCTATGAATCGGTCTTTCTTATATTAATGATTTAATAGATATATAAGAAATTGTCAGACATGCAAAGTAATTGACTTCAAGGTGAATAGATAGTGCTTTTGAAATATGCTTTCATCGGTTAAACCAACGTTTAATTTATTAATCAAATTTTGAAAATCATTCAATATATTCTTAATAAATAAAGGTTTTTTCAATTATTTATTTATTAATAATATTTTTTATTTTTTAGTGTATTTGTAAAAATGGTATATTGATCTTTAATATAATTCGTAATTAACATTTCTTAATTATTTATTTATACAACAGTATCAAAAACGGATAAGTTTTCGCAATATTTATTTGGCTGCAGGTTTGAATGTTCCTTTATTTTGCAATAAATATAACCAGACGCCTTTATAGCTATAACAAGTAGTATATTATTTTTTTTATTTTCGAAGCAGTAAATTTATATACGTATAGTAATTTTAAAAAGTTTGTAACTTTTATATTTAATAGATTACAAAAGAGATAGTTATAAATAAATTAAGTAATTAATAATAAAATTAAAGCATTAATAATGCATAACTGATAAATAGAAAGTAACCAAGTATTTATACTTTCAAAATACTTAATTTTTAATACTTTGCTTTGTATTGTAACATTTTTAAAACCTGTAAAAACGTGTATAGACAAGAAGCTAAGAAATTATTTATATCAATTTATAAAATGCTTTCCGGTTATAATTGATGTATAACCTATATTTCCTCCTACACATGTTTCTATGCAAAATCGAGTCTTTACTTGCATTTAACCATTTAATATGATATTAATTCTGAGAATTAGTTTAAAAATTTTTTAATATAATTAAAACAAGTAATTTTTTTTTAATCATTTTTAACAAAAAATACAATTATTTGAAAAAAGGAATGTATTAAATTGATCAATTTTATATAAAATTTACAGCATTCAAAGCTCGAAATCGTTTATGCATCATATGAAAAAAATATTTTAATGCTTTGATTCTACAGTACGTGACAAATTTGTTTTTCGTACAAATGCATTTTCCATTGCATCAAAAATCCCTTGGCGCTAATTTTTCCGACCAATGTGAAAAAGCGATTTCTTTTCTTCTTAAATATACTTGGTTGGTATTTCCAAGCTGTAGGAGATACTGAGTAAAAATCCATTTGAAAGGGACTTTCATTTAACGCGTCACCGACTCACCAGTCCATTGTGATCCCATAACAATGTAAGCATATAACGCTGCAAATTTCTCTTACCGGTTAGTTACATTTTCGCGCAGGATCTATAATGACCACTTTTGTGCAGCGCATTATCCCGTTGCATTTTACATTGTATCCTACGGCTGCGTAAGCCGAGCAATAATTTCAGCAATGATATGGTACACGGGATTGTGTATCCCGCGCCTGAAATTCGAGGCTCGGCGCGGTTTGGCGTGCGCACGCGCGAGCATCGGACTCAGGTTATTTATTGTAGTAGGTGTCAGTTCGGCGACGGCAGACAAATCGACGCCCATAACTCCTTGAAATAAACAGGAAAATAAGGGAGGGAGAGAAAGAGAGAAAGAGAGATGCAGAGGATGCACGCGGATGCACTTGGATCGTTCATCGAATGAACGCGAAATTTTTCAACGGTACTCAGGGGGGGGTCTAACAGGGGCTCTTTTTTGGTATCGACTATTTAACATACACTGAAGATTTTTTGTTTTCTGAAGGAATATTGATGATCGTTTGTCAAAATTTATGTGCACGTTGTGCAAACATGTTCTTTTGACCATGAAATCTCTAATTTAATAATAATTTTTTCTTTGGAATTTCATTCTTTTTTTTCTATTGTTTTCAAGTTTTTATTTCAAATAAATTATGTGCCTTCATGTTTCAAAATTTTTTATTTTATATGTAATTACATGTATTATTAATTGGGAATAACATATTTAAATATTAATTCTTTCTGTAATATAACATCAATTTTATCATCAAACATTTTAGTATTCTATGAAAATTTATAACAAATATGATAAACCGAAAAGAAGCTTTTTTGTAAAAATAGATATTTCATACAGTCGAGCTCCTTTTATTCTATTTTAATTGATACTTTCAATAAATTTATATAAACATTAAAATTAAATTGAGTTACTGGATATATTAAACATTTTAAACTTGTTAAAAATGAATTTTAAAAGTAGAAAAAATGTTTAAAAGTTTAATTTTTTTTTAATGTTTATTGTCAATTTCTGAAGAAGGTGTAAAAACTTTTCTGAAAAAATTTTTCTAAACAAAATGTAATTTTTAATATGTAAACAAGTACCTTAAATATTTAGTTATTAAATTAAATATTATTTAAATATTATTTAAAAAATTATTATACGTCATACTAAAATTTATATCAAAGAAATAAAAAATTATTCTGTAATTTTACGGTGAATGTAACTGACTTTATTATTAAAATAACTATTACAAACGAACATTCCGTGGTAAGAAGGGTCAAGCAATCAAGTTTTATTTTTAAAATACAAGGTAAAAAACAGTAAATCAAGGGTAAGGAAGCCACTTTAAAGTAAATGGGCTTCTTGCGTTATTTCATTTTAATGATGCCTTATTGTGAATAACGACGCGGTAACGATAATCTTTCCCATCTTTATACTATCGCAATCACTTGGTAATAACGGCAGTTTCGCCAAATTGAAAGCTAAATCAATTACCAGCTCAGCTCGACATGAAAGCTTTAAAGCTGACTACCCATGAGCTTTTACTCATTTAAATGAGAACATATAAATGAATTTTCAAATCATTTTTGACACGATTCGGTTATTTTAAAACTTTTCATGTTTGAAATATTTAAGTACCGCTTTTAAATACTTGTAATTCCTTTTTTTTATAATTATTATTTTAACTAATGGAGTATTTATAGCAAAAATGTTTTGTAATTATGTGACAAATTTATTGGTGCTAATAATTATTACCCTATTATCTCAGTTGAAGCAATTAAATAAAAGTTTTTTATTGTTAATTTATAAATTTAAATTATTAAAATTTAAAGTAGCATATCAATTTCTATACAATTATTAAAATTTTATGATATATAGAATAAGTTCTGTACATCAATTAAAATTATTGTACTTACGTAATAATATTAGAAATGGACTAATTACATGCACTTTTCGAAATTAAGAAATATAAAAAAAATGTAATTTTTTTTTAATTGATACTAGTATGATAGTAATAGAAATTTGAAAAACGTGTAGAATAATTAGCGAGACAATTATGGAAGTATGTATTCATAATTCAGTGTATGTTTTGAAATTTCTTTTTATGAACATTGAATTTTATTAAAAATTTTCAAAAAAATTTTTTTTAAAATGGTTGTATTTTTTATACGTTTACGTAATTACTGCAATTATTATTTAAATGTTAGTTGAAGAGATTTTAAATAAAGATTAAAATATTTAACTCTTAAAATTTATCATTTTTGAAAATTAGATTTGAAAATTAAGCATTTACAAGCTGAAAATACTAATCATAAGAAATTATATATTACTTTTGTAATATACTATATAAATAATTGTTTTAGTCTCGATAGCTTTAAAATAATCTATATAAGAATTATTTAATTTCAAAAATTCATTTCACAATTCATTTCACAAATCATATTTGTAATCGCAAAAATTCAACGATTTATCAAGTAATCGAATCGGGAACGTCCAAGACTATTCATTGCTCATATGAAATTTTATTTAAATTAACTTAAATCCAATCCGATAGTAGGATTACAATTGATGTTAATTAGTACGATAATTTCAAAGAATCACATTATTATTCAATTTAAAAATATGATGGCATTAGCTGATCTACTAGCTGCTACTCTTATTATCCGTCGCATAAACATAAATCAAAAATCAAGAAATTTGCGAAACGTCAAATCCCTAGGGTGCGTGCATAATGAAGCTCCTCTTACCTGAGTGTATTTCCGTGGAAGTAAATCCTCTTTTGAATAATTGTCTCCAGTCCATATTATAACCTGGAGGTTGCAGCCAACGAATCGAACACTACAAGCATCATGATGATCACCCCGTATCAATATCACTTACTCGTTAGCCGGCTCAGGTGCATTCGAATCACATCACGATAGCCGACACCTTACGAGCCTCCCCTTGAGCATGCACGAGGATTACGGTCGAATACACGGGTGCACCACAGGATCAATCATTGACAGTGTCAGAGTCAGTCACGAGGAGCGAGGATCACCGCGGCTATGAGCTCCGCGACGAGCATCTCACGGCGCACTCTTCAAGGCATGGACAGCGTACCGACCATAACAGCCAGGAAAGAATCCAGTCACGCAAGGCACGAGGACACCGGCGCCCTGGTAATTCTCGCTCTCCGCGCACTACTGAATTCTGGAAATACTTTGGCGGCAAATCAGCGGCGTCTTAAGGACGCTCAAGCTCAGCGCGCGGCCGACAATCAAGAGGAGGAGGAGGAAAGTGCACGCGCTACTTTGCTCCACTCCACTACCGACTGACTCGTAGCTGCGGCGGCTACTCCAAGCCATCAACTCCCTCGTACTGTCTAGAGTCCGCCCATATGCGAGAGCGGCTTCCCTCTTTTTCTTACTCCTGCGTACCGATGTCCAACTTATTTGCTCTCTCACTCCTTGTTCCTCTCTCACGCACTCGCTCTCGCTCTAGCTTACTCTATCTCTCTCTCTCTCTCTCTCTCTCTCTCTCTCTGTCCCTATCTCTTTCACGCTCTCTTTCTCTCTGTCTTCTCTTTCCCCCCTCGAACCGACTCACTCCCTCCCTCGCGTTCTTGGTTTTATCTTTGTGTATCGGCCTTTCGCTCTGTCCTATCTCCTTGTCGTTCACTCGTAACGCAGTTGTACGCAAATATATGAAGCGAAAGAAAGGGTGCCTGGGTGCAGTGTAAACAGTCTTTCGGTACATATGAAATTTTCAGTTTGGAAATCACCACGGTAAGTATTTCAAGTTAAAAACGGTGTCAGCTTGACTGATTGACAGTCTTTACAAGAGACGTTCTTAAGGGTTTGTCGTTTCTTTTATTCGGTCTACATGATCGACGTGCCTTCACAGTTTTTATTATGAAACATGCCGTTTTACCAAATGAAAATATTTAATTTGTAGCTATTCCTAACATTCCGTAAATGCTTCGCTCTATCCTTTAAAATTTATGTCATCTGTACAAAAAAATCAGAAGAATTGTACAGAAAGGCTTGTAACATAATAATGGTATATTTAAATATGACTATTAAAAACACATTCTAATCTATTATGTCTTCGACTATGTGAGTGCGAATTATAATTCCCCTGCAATTTTTAATCACTTGATAAATTGGCATAAAACTATATAAAATATAATTTGATTGATACGGGCTTGTATATTCCGATAGTCGTGAGAATGCAAATTTAAAATCAGCCCGCCATAAAATGCAGTCGCTTGATAAGATATAACCATCATTTTTTTTAAAATAACAACTTAATTTATGAAAATGATATAATTTTATTTACTAAACTGCTGCATAAATACGAGCAAAGTATAAGAAAAATAAATCGATTGTCCAATAAATTTTATAATGCAATCGAAAAAACAGAATTTTTAATCTAACCGTATGAATAGTATTGCGCATAAGCGAAGATATAATCGAGTAATGGCTCCGCCTAATATTTATATTATATTATTTTAGTGCGTATTATATCTTTGCGCTAGAATGCATGCGGATATAGGGAAAAGGTATTATGAATGTAAGTAAAAGCAGCGGGGGTGGAGAAAAGATGATGAAGAAAAGGTCAGTTTCTATGTGAACCTATTTATATGTATTTGCACGTATGCGAATATAAAAGTGTTAGGAAGTAGAGAAATAGAGAAAGATATAGAGGTAGGGAGGATAGAGAGAGAGAGAGAGAGATAGAGAGAGAGATAGAGAGAGAGAGAGAGAGAGAGAGTGTGTGTGTGTAAAAGTGAGAGTACGTGTGTTAGAATGTATGTATTGACCACGTGCTTTTTAGCGACTACTACAGAATCGTCATTTTTACCGCTCAGCTTCTTAAGGGAACAGTAAACACATTATCAGTGCGGGTTGCTCCTTACGTCGCCCGGTCACGGATTTTTAATCAGTAGCAGACGCGCGAGCATAAGCTCAGTCTTTTCATGTCAACGATGCCACGGAACTGAAAAAAGCGGGAGATGAAGGAAGAAAAGACGTCAATCGCCCTATTCGTTTTTTGTCCAAATCTATGGCGTGCACACAGATGCAAGGGTAGATGCGTGAATGCGCGCAAACAAATGTATGCAGAGTCGAGGAAAAATGGAATGGGATTTTATGTACTCACGAATGGACCTGTCAAGATGTCAAAATATATATGCGAGCTATTTACGAGCCCACTGAGAGATGGGAGTACGGATAAGCGCCAAGTTGTACGTAGTTTTTGACGTAGCATTCGATTTCGGTATTTAATATGATTCTTAGCTGCTGGCAGTTCGATACTACATTGTACGTGTAAGTTACTGATAGTGAGTTTTAGTCACTACCAACAGAATTGATTTAACTTGTTGCTCGTCCGTAGAAATGTATGTTTTACTTTTGTTTTTAACGAGTATGCGCACAATTTAAAAAATGTTTACACGGCTATAAAGTTTCTAGTCAATGTAATATAAACTCAACTTAATTAAAGTTTTTATAATTTGAATCAATTTATGTTAATGTACATAAATTTCTCTCGTATACACGTAAGGTGAATAATTTAACAGATAAATTTAACAAGATTTTTTAGAAAATTAATATGAAATCAAATACTCTAACCAGATAAGTTAGAATTTTTGGTAATTGTAAACCACAAGGCAATCTTTATTTTATGAGTAAATTAATTTTAACTTTGAATATTTATGAAATTCGCACGATAATATCAATGAATATCATATTTCATTCTTTAGTAAACGTTAAATAATTTTTAATTTAATATAGTATAGCTGACAAGTATTTAACATAGGTACAAGTAAAGCTTTTATTTGCAACAAAATTAATGGTTTTTTATAATATACAAAAAGGATGTAGTATAGATAGGATAGGATAAGGTACAGATAAGAAATCGCAGAATTGCCTTTTAATATGCTGAATTTGCGAGATATACATCAATGCCATAGACTGTTGGATTTTCAGGAAACGAAAACGAAGTCCCTACAATCATTTCATTATAAGACAAGATTCATTCATAAACAGGATGCTTTTAAGTACGTCTTTTATAATTCAAGAATTCCGAATGAAAAATATCTTATTGTTTTAAAGACAATTTTAATTATAATTTAATTTTAGTATTTATTAAATGTAGAGATATAAAATTCATAAATATTAAATACATATATTCACTAAAACCTTTTTTATAAAATACATAAACGTTTTTATAAGAAAAATATGATAATTCAAGTATTATATGACTATATCGTTTTTTTATTTTTTATGTACTGCAAGTACCGGAAATTATTAAACAAATATTGTCAGAAAAATTTTAACCACTCTGATGTATCAAAGTTAAGTTAAATAAGACATAATATCTTATATTTTTGTATTAAAGTTTGAAAGGGTGTCCCATAAATATCCTTAAAATTGTATAGATTTTTTTATATAAACTTTTTTGTTATTTATTTAACATAGTCATTTTTTTCTTATTAAGTTGATTGTTTTTATCTATATTAGAAGCATTTATCTTTGCTATGTATTCAGTTTTTCTTATAATAAAATCTTATAATTTACGGTTAATATTTAAACAAAGCTTAATATTTATGTTCTGTTAAAAATAAATTTTCAAGCATTCTATGATCAATGTATTTGAATGTAAATATACAATAAATTTATGTGCTTATATAGAGATATAAAATTATTGATTATTTTTTAAATTCTTTAATATGTTGGTAATAGACTTTCTAAAAGTATATAGTTTTAGGTTTTAACATTTTTCATTTTTTAAATATTTACAAAATTCATAGTTAAATTTAAAAACTATTAGAGTTCATGAATTGCATCAAAACCAATGTATTTTTAAATTCTTATCTTTAATATGCTTTTATTAAAAATTTTGAGTGAAAACAGTAAAAAATAAAAATTTTAGTATTAATGTATTAAAATGTTTTTATAAATATTTGATTATTGCTTTATAATATGAAAAATATTCTGAGTGCTTAGCTAATATTAACTAATATATGATGATTTAATACTCATACTGAAGGTATTTTTATTTATACTTTGTCTTATTGTTTACAAGTTGCTATGTTTATATATATATATATATATATATATATATATATCTGCGTATTTATCGGATTGATAAGTTTATTATTGTACTGTGTCAGAATTATAAGTGCAGAAAGCTATACCACTTATTGTCACTAAAATAAAGGTCGTTTACATAGTTTATAAATAAAAAATTCCGAGATCAGAAAAATTTTAATACTTTTTTAGTTACGCAATTCTGACAAGGGTGTCAAGAAAAAAATCTACTTGGACGTTGTGGAAAAAAGTTAAGTTCTGTTAGGGAAAAAAGAAAAACAAGAAATTAACCACTCTAACCAAGAAAAGGGAGTCTGCTAATACGCGAAGAAACAGTGCGAGAGAGAGATTTAGAGAGAGAGAGAGAGAGAGAGAGAGAGAGAGAGAGAGAGAGAGAGTGAGAGAGAGCCAGAGGGAAGAGAGAAGGGAAAAGAGCTTAAGCTCTTGACTTTGGTATGTTTACGCAGAGCTGCAAGCCTCCACCTGGCTACGAGAATAGCGCCGACTCTTCATAAAGAAAACGTTCACTGATACGCGTAAAGCAATTCTAAGCCTAGTACGTTTTTCCGTATCTGGAAGATATGACAAAGAAAGCATCATAACCGCATCTAGTTGCACGGTCATCTTAAAAACATCAAGATACAATACAAATGTTAGTTTGTTCGAATTTCCAAAAGATAAGATTTAATTAAATAGTCTTAATGATTTACTAAGTAGTCTACTTGATGAGAAATTTCAGTTCGTAAATATTAATAAACTTTCGAAAGATGGAAGTAAAAAAGATATAAGCAACTGTTATTATGTAATACACTAACAAAAGTTTTATATTATTGTAAAATAAAGTAAGCAATTCGCATTTCACCGATAAATTTAACAATATTACTCAGCTATAAATAAATACCTCACCTATTAATAATATAATAATGCTTAATTTTTTACTAAAGTTGATTATTCCAATTGTGTAAATATAAAAAAAAAATGTTTAATGTATAATATTTTCATATCATATATTAGACGTTTAAATAATTTTTGTAGTACGCACGAGTAAATTTTATCGCTGTATTGATATTCTGGACTTCTTTTTTATGACGCTTGTCAGGGTTGCGCAACGGAAAATGTATTCAAATATTTTTATTCTGGTCTTGGAATTTTTTATTTATAATTAAGCAGACGACCCCTTTAAGTTAAAGTATGTAGACTTGTACCATTTAACACCAAGATGTTTTTGTTGTAAACTTAACTTTTCTATTTTTATTTTTTTTCAAATTACTGAAAAAATCTTAAGAGGTAAGCCATTTTATAATATGATTTGTAAATATTTAATAAAAAGTTTAGATAATTGAGTTAATAATTTATGTATTTTAATTTATTTTATCAAAAATTGTTTTCTTAAAAAAGCTATTATTTGGATCTATATAATATTTTAAAAATACTTTTTCTCGGAAATTATTACGTTTAGTAGTATTGATATGGAAATGTGTAATATAAAAGATAAATTAAATATAATTTTTTATAGAGATAAATTTTTTAAGATAATTTTTTTATCTGTATAAGTATTATATAATTTTTTTCTTCGGTGTTAATGATTACCAATATTTATGATACTCATTTATAACAATTACTTAACCTTTGTATGCATTCATTAATCCTAGAGTAAAATGTTTTTAAAATATACAATAATGTTATTGAAACTTATATTTATGTGTTTATAAATTTATACAATTATTGTAATTTCTATGAGAAGATCTTTTTTTGATTCTTATTAATTATAGTTGCAGTAGGAACTACTGAATATTTTTTAAAGAATAACAAATCTTTAGACTTCATACTTAATATTATAATATTTTAAACTATAAAGTTGTGGTTTGTAAAATCTATAATTTATTTGTAAAAACTATTTTCATCATGCTTGGCCTGAGTTATTGAAAAATTGTAGTTTTACCACTAAAATAATAACTTTATTTAAACAAGAGTTATGAATTCTTTTATAGACATAAATTATTTTTATTTACGGGTGTGTAATACTTTCATTGATTTTTGGTGAATACATTTTAATTTCCTTTGAATATTTTAAACATTTTACATCAAATATACATGCAGTTTAAATTGAATAGAAGCGAAAAGTAAAACTATCGCAATTATTTATTTTAATGACTGCAGCGTTTCATTTCTAGAATATTTATGAAAACAGGTACATTTGCATACACATCCATCCATCTATTTGCTAATGAATATCAGAAGGAGAACGTATAGATGTTTTAACATCTTCTTCGGGAAAACAAGAATGGCTAAAAATTGGCCTTAATGGGACAAAATAATCTGCACTTTAAATTTACACGCAATAAACTAGGTAGCATCATTGGGCGCCTTCTTTAGTAAAGTGCAGGCCACAGAAGCTCAAAGCTCTCAAATCAGCGGCGCATTAAAGGGACCGAAACGCTAAGACCGTCACTACGTCGTCAGAAGCCAACTGCTGCATTCATTCGACTCGCTGAAAAAATCCCTGCCAATCCAGGCGCGAACTCACGTGATGTGTTCATGTGTGTGTATGTGTGCATACTGTGAGTATTTGCGACGGGGAGGAGTGGAGTGACAGCGAGACAGCGAAGCTTATCTATTTTCTGGATCCTCGTGCTGGGCGGGAGAAAATACTCGTGCTCTGGTATTGGCGCCCGCGTCTCACGCCGATAAACGTTCGAGTGTTCAAATCTCAGGCAGATGGACCGAAGCTCTACGCTAAAATAACAAAGCCTGGCATACAAAAAGAAAAGACTCGCGTCTAAGTGTTTGTCTTTCCATAGATGCCAAGGGGGTGTTAGATGTACTTTGTTTGCTCGTATGAAACGAGGAATGTTATATAGTTAGAAATTGCAAATCGCCAACGCGACTTACTTAGAAAGGGTGAGGAGAGGGTAAAGGGGGGAGGGGGAGATTGAGGGAGAGAGTGAGAGAGATAAAGCGAGGGCGATGCGCGATTGTACCAGATACATATGGTGGGGGAGCATATGACAAGGACAAACAGGACCTCCCGGAATTAGTGTACAGCTGCCCATCCTAGTTGATCCTTGGGTAAATAATTTTCCGTGCTACCGTAAAACCAAAAGGATCATCTTAAATTTCGGCAGGGATCTTCCCGATGCTGATCTAAAAAATATTGTGCTTGCCTGAAAACAAACACATACTCTTTTGAAAATCTTTTGACTTGAATAGTGGTTCAATTTCTTTACAAAACATGTATTATGTAGCTTTGATATATTGTAAGTTTTAATGTCAGTTTTTTTAAATTAAAATTTTTTTCTAGTTTTTTTAGTATGGATTTTGATTTTTTGTCATATTTTTGTATTTCATACTTATAGATATTTTACAATTTAAAACTTTTCTTTAAACACGTGCCAATGTTGAAATAAGTTCGTTATTAAAATATTTTGAAACTCATATATGGAAAATTAATTTATAGTAAAAGAGTAGAAATTCATTTAATTGAATGAAAATATTATTTAAAAATTATTTCATTACTAGTAATACAAAAAATTTGAAGGATATGCTATCTGTATCAGTCGTAAATATATAAATAAAAATATGCCATAAATAATGCCATAATAATAATAAATGCTATAAATATTTTGCAAATCAATAGATTGTATCCTACACGCACAATAACAATGAATTTTATATATACATTAAAAAATTTTAAATTTCACATTTAAATTTAACATTTTTAAATAAATGAAAATTGTTCTACGAAGGTCGTGCAAATCTAGTATTCTTTAAGGTGATTAAAGAATAAAATATGAATGACTCTGAAACTTTGTCAGATCGGTAACTTCTTTCTCAAATATAGTCGCACAGTTGTGCGACAACGACAAAAATGACAACGTCATATGTCTGATATGATGGATTAACATATCTGTTCAATCGCTATAACTCCATGGTATCTAAATCAATAGTATTAACAAGCTTACAGATTACTTTAAAAAGTTGCTATAGTCAATTTTATCCATATTTATGAGATAATATAGGAAATTATTTTGATGAGAGGTGTAAGTAAGCTTACGACATCGTAAACAGTCAAACAGTTGATGCGGCTAGTACAATAAAGATTGAATCAGACTTTTTCTACAGATTTTCTGAGAAGCCATAAATATTTTGCAAATCAATAGATTGTATCCTACACGCACAATAACAATGAATTTTATATATACATTAAAAAAATTTTAATTTCGTGCATTGTTCTTGAACATATTTAACAAAGAATAATATTATACATAAGATCATTTATCATTTTCCATGTTAAAAGCGTTAAGAAAATGAAACTAAAATAACTTGATTAGTAAATTTAGTTATATATTACAATTTAAAAAGAACGTTTATAATTACGATTATTTTGAAATTTTGAATAATTACTAATAAGTTTAGCATAAGTCTTTTTAATAAATTTTGTAACTTCTGTTAAATGCTATTTATAAATTCGAGTGATATGCATGGATATTATCTTATTTTATAAATTTTTGAAATTTAAAAAAAAACTATCAATCAAAAAGATAGAAGGAATATTTTTTTTCAAAAGATTCAAAAGAATGTTCGAAAGATTGTACAAACGATGTATTATCAGAAAAATCTCTTGGATTGTATCATTGTAACATTGAAAATAAGCTGGCTCTAAACTTAGTAAGTACTCTGTAGTAGTAAGTACCTTGGAGTGATGTTTCTAGACCAAGGAATTTCGAAAGTTTGCGAATAAAGGATTTTCAATGTCCTCTTGGCCACGTATGTTCACAATCACTCGTAAATTTTCAAGTGGGCACGATAAATCGTTATATGGCGAAAGTTCACGAATATCCAATGTGAATACAATTGTTGGCATGCAATACTCCGCACATTGTCAGGCTCTTTACTCCAGTCTTTGATTTCGGGTGTAGATAATAGGAACGAGTCACGCGATGCTCAAGTGAGAGACAAATACGAATCGGTGAACTCGAAGTTCAGAGGAATGTTAATGAAAATAAAGAAGAAAAACTATACTACTCTGTTTGTTCTTTTGAATCTATCTTGTTACATTTTACGAGGGATGTTGAAAACTGAATTGTTACTTATGTTCTATTTGTATTACATATCGAAGAATTAAATAATGTTACATATATTTAACTATATAATTCTTTATATAATCTATATAAATTTATCCATACATAAATCTATATAAATTATGTATCTATATAAATTTTTTTTAAATAGAAAGTCATTAGATTCAATAAAATGTAGATCACAGTATTTCATGGATTATCGATTAATTATTCAATCTACTTGAATAACGATTCTAGCTTATAATTAATTTTGTTTCGTAATAATATTGTAAATATTTAAATCGAATTAAATTTTACTATACTTAAAATTAATAAAAATGTGTTGGTTTAATAATGAAAATAAAAAATTTTTTTATCTGAAAAATTTTTCTAAACGTGTTACCATTACTATTAATGAAAAATTATCATAAATATATATTCATTCATTTTCTATACTCTTTTATGTTTACGAATTAAAATTAATACCATATAACAACAGATTTTAGGATTTATATGCGTGTTCCTTACTATAATCAGCTTCAATGAAATGAATAGATGAATTTAGAATAAATCTAAACTGTACTATCGTATTATTTGGTAATGTAGGATAACATTATTGTAATTTTTTAAATATTTTTTAAACGTTACTATTTTAAAATAATTAGCGTCTATGAGTTTTAAATATATATCCTAAGAACTAATAAAATATGAATATAATGTTTGTTAAGAATGAAAACGTGTTTTTTTATACGTCATGACAATGTCATATAATGGTAAAATTAGGAGTAACAAACATTACAAGTGATAAACAATAAAAAAAACTGCTTTTCAATGTTGGTTTATCCTTTTTTCTAAAGATCGTTACCTTTTTCGTTACAATATTATATAATTTCTAAGATTTAAAAAAGAAATTTGATTTAAACAGATTTTATTTATTTGACCACTTGTTTCAGTTAAAAATACTAATATTTAGTATGTTATTTTATTATAAAACTAAGTATATTATTTAAAATATTTTAATAATAAAAATGAGCATTGGATTATTTAAATATTAATATTATTTAATTAAAAATATTAAATTGAAAATTTAAATATATTTTTTTAAAAAACTTACATACAGTAATAAAAAATTCTTATTCAATAAATAAATATAGAGTTCTATAAATTAATTTTTTATATTACTAAGGAAATGAGAAATATAAATAAATTAATATTTTATCAATGAATTAGAAATTCATAATTTAATGTTTCATTAATTTTTAATGTTTATAATCATTAATATTATTAAAAACAACACACCTTTATTTTGGTTTCAATTAATACAAAACTCATATTATATATTATGTTTTTTATAATTTTAAATATTTATCAAGAAATTTTATATGCAACAATAAATATGAATAAATTCAATTTATTATCAGATTTCATATTTTATTTTTGTTTAAAAATTAATTATTTTAAAATTAATTAAGTTACTTTAATTATATTATAATTTATAATATTATGATTATTATTCTTATTAAGTTTATTAGCAGGTACAATAATAAATTATGTAATTATTTTATATTATTAAAAAATTACTAATTTAAATATTAAATTTAAATTTATTTCTATTTTAATTATATTTGTGTATTTATTTTTTGATAATAATAATATTAATAATATTATCAAAATTATCTTTTATTATCAGATTTGTAATAAATATATATATATAAATATATAATTTTAAAATTTGATTACTGCAATAATTAAATGACAATCTAATATTGAATAGTGATTGTGAGTATTAATTTGAATGAATATAAATATAAATATATTAAATTCATTTTGTTTTATAATGATATCGCCTAATAACTGTATATTAACTACTATATTTGGTAGAATTATAATTAGTTATGATTTTTTTTTTATCTGCTATATTTGTTTTAGTAAATTATTTATTTGAATGAAGAATTATATTAAGAGAAGAATTCATTTAGGATTAATTTTTGTAATTCCATCATATGCACATCTTTATCTTATTTATTTAAATATAGTTATACAAATGACATTAATTTAATTTATTTTTAATTGATCAAATGGTATAAGTATAAAATTACTATGTAGAATATTTATAAATACACCTTATTCTTTATATTAATTTCTTAAGGCATTATGGTAAATTATTAAATTTATTACATAAAATTTATTTAAATAAGATTTGTTTTATTGTAATTAATTATAATAATTTTTTATGAAATTCATATAATTTTAACAATAGATTTTTAAATTTTTTAACCAATTCATTAAAAATATTGATATATGGGATAAAAATTATACATAACTAAATTTACTATATAAAATAAATTTGATTGCTTTATTTAAGAACTATATTTTTATTCGTAATAATATTAGAATACAAAATATTACAAATAATTAATATTAGTATTATATGTAATTATCAATTAAAGTAGTAATTATTTGTTGGATAATTTTACCTACATCAATTTTATTATTATTATCTTTACTTGCTTTAGCAGGGCTATTACTGTTTAATTATTTGATAGAAATTTAAATACTCTTTTTTTTTATCCTGGTAGTTATCTATTTTATACAAATTTATTTTGATTTTTAAGTACCTAGAAATTATATCTTAATTCTTTATTAATTTAGTTTAATTCTTAAAATAATTTATAATTAAAGAGGAAAAAAAAGTATTTTGGAGAATAGGAAAAATTTTATACAATTTTAATAATTTAATTAATTTGTAGATGAGGAAATCACATATTTACAGTTATCATGGATTTTAATACACTAGTCTAATTCTACTTTAGTTACTATGAATTCTTAAATTTGTTTTTTTATTATTTATTTAGAACTATTTACTAGGTTTGTTTTATTAATTTATTTTTATATATTGTATATCATAATACTTATTATGTAGTTTTTCATTTTAGTTTTATTTTATCGACTAATTGCTTATTTATTCTCTTTATTTATGAGCTCATCTTTAAAACAAAATTTTTTAAAAATTCATTTATATTATTATTTATTGGAGAAAATTTAACTTTTTTATAAAAAAGAGGAATAAGTTGATGATTTTCAGATTATTGTGATCCCGATGCTTCTTCAAATAAAATATATTCTACAGGAAAAATTATTTAATTTTTTAAAACTTTTCTTTTTTTATTTGTTTTATACGAAGTTTTCATTTATAATACTAAATTTGTATTTAATATATAATCAAATTTATTGATTATATATTTATGATTCTGTAATAATAATTACTTTTATAATTACTATTACATTAATTTAAATATTTATTATAATAATAAAAAATAAATGTATAAATATATCAATATCTTATAATTAATTAATTGAAATAATTTGAACATTGCTATCTAAAATTTGTTTGATGCTTATGCATTACCTTTTTTAAGTATATTATATTTAACAGATGATTTAAAAAATCGTTATTTACTAATCAAATTGATTCTTCATCATTGATATTGATGAAATGAATACAATATGTTTATTGATAAAGTATTTGATTCATATATTATTACAAATTTTAGAGATAAAAAAATATTTTATTGATTAGATGTAGATAATTATTTAGGCGTCTCAATAAATTGTTATATTTAATTCCTCTTGAGAGCTAATATGTAATTCATTCATTTACATCACCGGTTTTAAGAATTAATACAGATGCAGTACCAGGTCGTATTAATCAAATTGATATATTAATCTAACTATCTACTGTTTATTTTGGGAAATATTTTTAAATTTCTGGAGTTAATCATAGTTTTATACCTATTGTTACAGAAGTAGTTAATTGAAAAACTTTCTTAAAATGACTGAAAAAATTAAATTTAAACAACTGAAATAAATTTATTATCATATTTGATTTAAATTATCAACGTTTTAATTATGATATCAATTGCTAAAAATGATTTAATTTATAATATTAATTGATCAAATTGGTGTTATTATTTAATGTAATATTTTTAATAATATAATAAATTTAAGTTCATTATATTATATTCTATAAATGAAACAATCATTTGATTAAATGTGTATATATAAATAAATTTTTTTTATATTTTTAATTAAAAGGTTATAAAAATTTAAATTTATGATAAATAGAATTATAACCGATAAGGTAATAATTATGTATTTTTGAGTCTATAAAACTGTTTATAGGTAATAACTTGTAATTGCACTGTTTTTCTTAAATATAGAATCGTAAAGTTTAATTGCAGCAGAATAATAGACATATATTCTACAGAATTATTTAAAAGTAATCATAAAATATTTTATGATCTGTATCGAATGATAAAACACTATGATTGAACTTGACAATCGAAAATATAAGGTAAATATAATAAATAAATACATTAACATTCTATGTGTCCACTGTTTATCGTGAATACTGTTAAATATTCATATTATAATGGGTTATAAATAAATGTTTTTTTATTTAAAAATATATTTTATTATATTATAAAAAAAGTATGCAACGTATTTAAATTATATATTTTATTAAAACTAGAAAGTTTTCATTAAAGATAGCATTGAATTCGTAATCTCCCACATATTATACGTTTTTCTAAATAATTTATTAATTTTGTACATCAAATTCTTATATTTTAAATTTTCAACCATGTTAAGTTATAAATAAACGTTTATATTGTAGAATATGAAATTATTTATAAATTTTCTATAAATTTTGTCTAATACTATTAGGTAAAGAGTTATAAAGGATCATAGATATTCATAGTTACAATATCTCAATAATCACAAAGATTGTTTTGTCCTCTTTTAGAATACATTTTAGAATCTAAGCTTCTTATGTTTTCTCATTTCGAGGTATTTAATTCTCTATCTATCTACATGTCTATTGAATTAGAAATTATGCATGCAAAGAAGATTTTATGTATATTATCATGTATATGTCAGTGCTTTTAAAAATTTACGTCATTCTATGTCGATATAATTTTTTTTTATACTATAGCTTAGTTTTAAAACTTACATTTTAAAATTTGATACTTTTCCTGTTCGTATCTAGCATCTTATTTTGCTCTATAGTATCAAAGATATCATAGGAAACGGAATACTCAGAAAAGATTTGTTGTAAAAATAATTATTTTTACATTCCACTGCCTTAGTATATAAATAAATGCCTTTATAGCATTTTATAATTAATATAATTGAATTAAAAATATATTGCACGTAATTAACATATCCCGCCTTTCTTGGAATTACTAACATAATCTATTAAGAGTATATGTATACACTTGTCGTTTAAGTTTTTCTTCGTAAGGGAACCAAGTAAGTATAACAGTATAATTACCAAGTAAGTATAACAGTATCATTAATAAACATAAAAATAATATTAATTAATGTAGTGCTATTAATATTCTTTCCATAATTGTGTAAAAATAAGACCTTCGTATAATAAACAAATTAATTGTAATAAAATATTTAATGCTTTATAATACATTTTTAATAAAAAGTTTACATCTTATATACAAAAGAACAAAAATAATTAAATATGCACTTTAATTAAAATGTGAAATTAAATAAATCCAAGAACAATTATAAAATAAATGTATATATTTATTTCTGATTTTTCAAATCCATTATTTCATTTGTTTATCTAATATTATATTCGAAATACGTCCCGATTTTGTGAATATCACTTCTACAAGTTAAACTGTTTCTTTTTTATATTTTTATTTTTGTTTTCTAAAGTCTTCCTTTAAGATGGATATCAAAGCAATATTAGTACATGTGATGTGTCAAATTTTATTTTGCGATCGTATAATCGTATTGACATAAATTTAAGAATTCGAAATGACGTGAACAGAATATAAGGCGCTGTACGGTTCGTTTTATATCGCCGTTATATTATTTTATTTACTAGTATAGTATTGAAATAATCTACTTTTTACATAATAGATAAGTTATTCAAAGACATAAATGAGTTTCGTAATGATAGATAGTACGCCTTTGACCCATATTTACTATTAAAATTTGTATTTTACCTAAATATGTGAAACTGAATACATTTGAGTTAAATAATAAAATTTTAATTATCGCTCATATGACCATTTGTAAAGATAAATTGTAGTTACAAACTACAACTTCACTGACAGAGAATCTTTAAGCTTTATTACACTGCACAGCTTTCTGGTCCCACTAAAACTGATAATTCAAAATTTATTAACAGTATTTTAAAGTTCTCATAATAATTTAACTTGATAATTATACATATTTGTCTTTAAATCCAAGCATAAAAACTGTTTTGTATTTAAACAATAATATTAAGATTGTTATCAATTTTACAATTTTTTAAAATTTAAAAATTGAATATACTTTATCAATTTACAAAAAATATGAACAATTCCTCTCTCTATCTCTCTCTCATCGAAAATATTAACGATTCGTTTGCTTCAACTCATTATAAATGGTAATATAATTTTGATTACATTTTTTTCATTTCTCTTCTTTTATACATTGTGTACCTTATAATTATATAATTTTTAAAATATTTATGTTCGTATTTGCGCTATATTCGTTGACATGCTGGACAAATATATATATATATATATATATCGAATATTCTGCTGTTATCGGGTAACGATTGTAAAGATTTATTATATTTGTTTTCGTAGCAAAAAATCAATGTTACTGAAACTTTTTATTGTATCAAAATATGTTTTAATAAAAATGTGCTTTGAATATTTGTGCTACTATATATGATCAGTTATAAAATAAATGGCTATTAGTAATAAAATACCTTAGACAAAATAAATCGGTTATTTTTATAACTTGATTTTAAATTGAAATAAAAATAAACTTAAAAAAATACTAGTTATTCAGACGTAAATATTTCGATTAAGTCTTCTTATTAGAAGAGATTATTTATTTTAATGTGCGGAATATTTTATCTTTATGCAGAGAAATTTTATTTACAAATTAGATCAATAAATAGGTTGTATATATGTTTTTTTCGCTTTCTGTACGCTTTAAATTTTTTTTACATTACGTCCAAAGTGCATAAAAACTTTACTATATTGATTCTCTCGTATATAATTTATTAATTTAAAGACGCAAGTACTAGAATTATAGGGGGATTATAATTTGTTTTAGTTTTATTATTCATCTATTATTATCTAGATTTTCTTAATAAGAGCCTTGCGATTTCTGCATTTATTTTATAAAAAGATTTAATATAAATACGAGCACTTTTAAGCCACTTAATTTTGCCAGAGGACTATAAGATTGATAAACTAAATGTGTAAAGATAATAATATATTTTTAACAAAAAAATCATACAATTATAAAATTGCCGTATTAAATTATACTTTATTTATTTTCTCTTTGTAAATAAATACAATAAGCTTACTTTTTTTAAAGTTTAATGTTCTTTAATATGAGTTTGAAAGAAATAATATTATAAATATTCTGCAAGTCAAAAAATTGTAAAATAATAAAAATCAAATGAATTGTTAAGTTTTTATGATGAATATAAAAGTCAAAGCAAACTTAGGATCTTTCACTATTTTCGTACTTTGGAAGAAAGTATAATCGTAAAAGATTTAACATTATTCTATAACATTTTAAACTTATGATGATATTTATATAAATTCTTGAATCTAAATAATAAATCGTAAATAACAGTTTAAATTTGGAAAGCGTAGGGAATGACATGGTTATTAGTGGCGTTTCAATTAAAATTTAATAGTTACTATGGTCTCATGTATTTTTATATTTAATGAGATTTTAAATGTATGTATGATTTAGGAAATACCGTAAGCAAATCTTATCCTACCTTTTCCAAATGTGAATTTTTTGCTTTTCTATTTTTTTTTTTTCAAATGTAATTATTTTATATTGCAAAATTCAGAAACGTAGGAGAAATTATTGATGCACATGTATACACTTATTTATATATGTATGTCTGAGTATTTGTTTAAAATAGGTATACATGTGCATAGAAAATGTATCATAAGCGTATTTATTGGGCCCTAAGTTAAATTGTATTGTATATCTTTTATTTTTTCTATCTTTTTTTTATGTAATACAGAAGTAATGTTAAAATAAAGCTTATTATTATTTCAATGCGAACTTTTATTTTCGAAAATTTTATAAATATGCTTATATAATAAGTTCCTTAAAGCATATAAATCTTTTTGCGCCCGCTGTTGGTATCTAATTATTATTATTGGCCCTTT
This sequence comes from Kradibia gibbosae, assembly GCA_018907135.1. Classification (NCBI taxonomy): domain Eukaryota; kingdom Metazoa; phylum Arthropoda; class Insecta; order Hymenoptera; family Agaonidae; genus Kradibia; species Kradibia gibbosae. Next base: position 7,479,271 of record JACCHX010000004.1, read on the forward strand.
ACAAATATTGACCGTAAGTTTGTTTTAACTTTTTACTCTATTAGGTAAAATCAGCAGAGTCACTACAATTCTGCTACTTAAGCTCAAATATGTGTGTTAGAATGTACATAAAAATGTTTTTTTAATATATATTTTACAGAAACTCTGCTTCTACCGTTTTTTGATAATCTGGTAGTATTTATTAATATCATGAACTTATTGCTTCAATAGCAATTAATTTCAATGTATTTGTTGACCTCTCTTGTATTAAATTGTCTCCAGATTTTTTAAATTACACAATATTTGTCATCGTATCTTTCTTATTGAAACGTTTTATATAATTTCAATTTAGTTAAGTTATCTTTTATTTTTCTGTTTCATTTTATTTTTTTGAAAATTCATTTACATATGAAAATACGGTTTGTGACTATGTACCAAAAAAAATAATTATATAATTTATACAATTAAATTTAGGTGAAAATTTTATTTTAATATGATTAAATTAATATTAAAACATTTGACTACTATTTAAATATTTACTAAACATGACTAAAATGTTTATAAATAGATTTACAGGTACATAGTTAAGTGTGGAAAAATCAATTAAAATTTCAAAATGAACACTGAAGCTTTACTGAAAAATTGTTACAAGTATTTAAACAAGGTTTTTAATTTAAGCAATAGTTTCATGATATTTTTCTTTAATATTTTTGTATATTTTATCATTTATGTACAAAATGTAAGAATATCTTATTTCAAAACAATCAATGATATATGAAATCACGTCATTCGACTTGTTATTTAAACTGTATATTTTGTTGTAACGATACTTTATAATAATTTATGCTAGTGTTTTGTTGCAATTGCATCAAAATTATATACGTATTTTCTTTCAATTTCTGTAATAAATATTATCTATTTTGTGCGCAATTTCTACTCGCGTGGAAGACGAACCACAAGGAAAATGTCGTCGAACGCGAGCCGATAGCATCAACCTTTTTTACTTGCGTACTTGGTAGTAGTTGAGATTGTTTATATATAACTGATTCAATTCTAGACTTTTTTCGCATGTAGCTTAAAAATTTCTAATTATTATAGCAGCAGATGATCTGGCATTCAATGCATTATTTTAGAACCACACATATGCACATACGAACAAGCACTCATACAGCGCACGTCATATATACTTGGTATATAATTGAATAAAAGAATCTAATTTGCTTAAATAAATTTAACAAGAGAGATGAAAGTAATTTAACTAAAAAGATAAATCTCTACTTTTTATAACAGTAATTTCTTGATTATTTTCAAAAAGAATTTAACTAAAAACTTTGTATTTGGATATCCTTCAATATTTGTATAAAGATTTATTTATCAATTTAATGTAATTAATAGATCATAGCTTTTAATATTATTTTAAAACGAATAAAATTTCCATACATCTTTGAAAATATTTTTTTTTAAATATATAAAAAATTTTAAAAATTTAACATTATCGTAATATAACTTGATAAAAATCTATTTTGATAAATAAATATAAGAAAACAATAAAATGTGATCGAGATAAATATAAATAAATAGGAAGGAAATAGGACATATATTGTATACAATAATTTTAATTATTTAAATTTATTAATTTTGTATGAGTTTAGCTTATTATTCAACATGAATTTTTTCAGCTATGTCATTTTTTTTATTATTCATATTTTTTTAATTAAAAGCTTTAAAGTATGTAGCAACTTTTATTTAATGCCTAAATATTTATCAAATTAATTATGTAATTAAATAACCGAATATTGATAGGACTTTTTGATTCTTATATTATGAATAATTTGTATCTATTTTCTATCAAAAGCATTTAATTTTTTTATTAATTTTACTTATATAAATTCTTTTATTTTTAATATACTGTAAGATAAAAAAATTATAAAAAACATTTGAAAGTTCTTATGTAAACAGATTATTTTCATGAAAACTTTATGATGTATGAAATAATATTAATACGAAAAACCGAAGTTATTATTATGCTTGACAATTATTGTAGTAACAAAATTAGTTTCATCAACATAAATAATGTAATAATAATAAAATTTGTTCTCCAATAATATACAAATTGTAGACAGAATCTTGCATTATATATTGTAATGTGTATGATAAGCAGATAAAGATTAATTATACTCCCTGTTTATTTCACATATGTTAGATATAAAAAATTCTATAGTATTTTTCTATTTTTTCTATGGTATGTAAATTACATTTATTCTACATACTGTTTTACCATATTTTTCAGAATCTAATAGTCTTCTCAGGATAATGGTATTAGTAGAATATAATGTTGTAAACAATATATTTAACAAGTAATTTTGAATTTTAATGTTATAAAAATTTTCCTTTATAGTAAAATATTAACAAAATATTATACAGTATTAATAATACATTATTGACAATTAAAAGTTTTAGAAGTAATGATTGTTAAATTATTCTCTATAAATATTTTAAATAACAAATTATAATCGTCTATAAGACTAAAGCCATTATACTAAAAAAGTATTAATTAAATATGATAAATTATTAGACAGTAATATATTCAAATATTTATATGCATTTTTAATTTCAAATAATCTTTTTATTGTTATCGAAAGAAACAACCGATTAAAATATTTCGAAAATAATCAAGAAAAATTCTTTGAATGTCCGAGAACAGTTTTAATAATAGTTCCAATAATTATTTTAACAATAAACTATTTTTATGTTGTTTAAAAAAAGTTACAGAAAAATATAGTATAATCTTATATACCAAATATACTTAGGTTTTTAAATCATTTGTATTTCTTATGAAATATTCAATTTATTGTTTCATTATTCAATTGTCAAACATTTCATTCATTGAAACTTAATTTTAACATTCCGATAATGTCCAGCATTTTTCAAAACAAGCAATCAAAACTATTTTTCATAAGTTTGACTTTTAGTTATATTAATACTATAATGAACGGAACACGACTGGAAACGAAGTCTTGTCCACTTACAAGATTAAAATTTCTATATAAGGTGCTCGAAAGTGTAAAAAAACTTACAAGCTTTTACCTGTAGACTAAAATTTTCATCGATCTACCTAAAGTTAAGTTGAGTCGATCACTTTCCTCAGGATTCATCAAAAATGTGAACAAAACCTTTTTATTATAAACGAATGAATTTTTTTGAGGAATCGCTGTGCACGTTAGGTTCGTTTATATTAAACTCGTCTGCAGTTTCGCGAAGCGTTGGAAAACGTACAATAGGAAATTTCAAGGGAGCGCATCGATTAGGCAATGGAAGTCTTTTTTCAGTGCAGATATAAGTCGAGTCTGCAGTCCGCGTGTGGTTAGGAACGAGTATGTGCATGCTCGAAGTCAGAGGCCTGAGAGGAATGATCGCACGCTATTTGAACGGGGCCCAAACTCGGAGTCACGATGATCTGTGTTCGTGCGGTTGCCATACCGAGGAGAGCTGTGTTCTCGCACGATGTCTCCTCCTCCTCCTCATCGTACTCGGGCTCTCGCTCTTCCTCTTCCTCCTCTTCGTCTTCCTCTTCCTCGTCCTCTTCTTCGTCCTCTCCTTCTTCTGCGTTGTCGTCCTCATCCTCGTCAGAGTTCGGTGGCGAATACATCCCCCCGTGACAGTCCATCCGATCTGAAAATACCGGGCGTTTTTAGTTACACTATTTTTCTGGATAAATGATATTATCTCCCTCCCCTCTCTCACTCTCTCTCACTCTCTTTTTCTCTCTCACTTTGAAATTATTTTATTAATCAATCGACGTTTTTTTTTAATATTGTGCGTCTGCGTTCCATTTTATATAAATACTCATAGTATTGCAATAAATTGAACCGATCTTAGAAAATATTACTTGTCAGTGAAAAAAAATTGACCAATGTAGTTTTCTTTATATATATATATATATATATATAAAATGATAATTTTTCTTGGTAACAAAATTATAAAGTTTTTTTTAAGGAAATTTTTTTTTAAGTAAGTAACAAGCTGATCGATGTACTTTAAGTATCAAATTTAATATAAATAATTTAATAAAATTAATAGGCTATTTTCTAAATTTTAGTGAGAATCTATATAGATTATACAAAAATTATAGTTCGATGCAGAAGTTAAATACCTTAATTTTTTAATCCGCGTATTGTTTTTTATCTATCAATATTAATATTAAATCAATATGAATAACTTTCAAAGCTTCTCAACTTTACTTATTAGAAATTACTATTTTAGATTATGAGTTACATATTAATTAAGATTTGTAATTATTTTAAATCCAGTTCTAACTATATAAATTTTATACAGAAATTCACTAGGTATTCAATATTAAAAATAAAATAACATTTAATTTTTTAATAATATATATCTTTGTAGATTTATATTGTTTTGATACTGTTGAATACCGATTCCACTACTTAATTATTTTATGCCTTAAAGTCTATAAAAAGTTGAAATTTCTTTTTTCATATTAAAATAGTATTTCAAAAAAAGAATTGTATTATTATTATTATTTATATGACGTTTTTCGATAGTCAAATATTATTTTGTTATTTTTCTTATTTAAAAAAGAAAGTTAAACAATTTTATTATTAAATTAAAAAATTCTTCGTAGAGTATTGCAATATCCTTCTACGTTTGAAAAAAAACATGCATCCAAAAATCAAAGATATATTTTAAAATTAATTTATTTTAAAAGCACATAATTTACATTATATAAGCATCAAGTAAAATATAATAAAATGACACTGCAAAATATTAAGATTAGGGTAAACTGAAAAGATACATTCATATATACTATCTTTTGTCAGTTGATTTTATAATTTAGTTTACAGATTAAAAGTTGACAACTATATAAAGTCATATTTTCAAGGAACTTTCTAAAAAAGATTAGAGTTCAGATATTTTATTTAATTTATTTTACATAAATAATATAAATACTATGTAGTATGTTTTTTAGTTTCAATGTAGTTAATAATGTTTTAAAAGTTAATTGTATTATCAAATTTGAAAATTATTTTTAATAAATTAGTATTTAATTACTATTTATTTTACGTTTTAAAAAAAAAGTTATAATTATCATTTTCAATAATTATTTATAACCGTATATTTATTTCTTAATTTAGTAACTAATTTTAAAAATAGTACATCTATGTTTTTATATAATTCTTTTTTTTGTTGAATTAAGTAATTAATTTCAAAAATTTCAATTTAATTTTTTTTAATAAAGATTTTTGTTTTTGTAAATATTGTAAATATTCTATATTTGCAATTAAAATCACAAAAAAAAATTAAAAAAGGCATGAAAACCCATGAAAATTTAAGGGATCATTCAAATATGTATCTATAAAAGTAATATGTGCACATATATAAATGAAACTATAAAATAAATATTAACAGTATTCAACAAAAATTTTCTAGTATTTTGTTACTGTTCATACATATGAGAATAGCTTGTGTATCGAAAACGCTCATTTTGTCAAATAAATTTTTCTGAAGTTTTTTTTATTTCAGAATCAGTAAAATGTGACCGATCATAGTTATTTATAGAACTAACGAATAGAAACTATTTATAGAAATCTTAAATATTATATTAAAACCATAAACATTGTAATTAACATTATGTGCGTTTTCCTAATGTAAGCTTATACAAACTGATAAACGAACGAAGAAAGAAAGTATTATAAATACAGCAATCTAAAAATCTATAGTCTAAATACTAATGCGCAAAAAAGGGCATCGAGTGCATGGTAAATTGCATTACTGGGGATGGGGTGGACTTACTGTAGAATGTCTGTTTCGCTATAACGATGTGGTAGACGAGCGAGTAGTGTTCGGCAAGGCTGTAAAATGGACACAGATATACGTGTCGATTTTGAGTACTTGTATACAAAAATTCATGCATGGTGTAAACGTGTATGTACGTACACACATTATTAGCGATTATATCACACATATCGTCTATTTAATTTTCATTGTTTTTCTTACTTCGCGATGCTTTCTCCTTTTCTGTCTATTTCTATTTTTATAATATTACATTTTAATTGTTTTAATATTATTATTCAATTAAGAATTTCAAGATTAGATGGTTTTCACAAATTCTTACAAAGTTAAAACTTTTTGAGCAGACTTGTATTTTCTTGAAAGTAATCCTTATTCTATTTACTGTAATTTAACTTCTTAAAATTTCAAAAATGAATAATGAAAAATATCATAGATAATGCAAAGATATAGAAGGCATTGATAAATTAAGCAATTTAACTTAAAACTTATAATAAATATGTTTCTTGCTTATCGTACAGTACTATGAGCAGTGAACAAGTAGGTAGTTTTATGTAAGCAATTACTTAAAAGTTACTTTATAATAAACAGCTTGGCAAAGTTGTCCGACATTTTCAAAATATAGGATACAAATCTTTCAAATCTAAATTTTTTCATTCGTCAAAACATTTAGTTTATATTTAATTGCTTATTAAAAAAAATTAATTTAATAAGATGTTAAGAATTATTAATGCAGAATATAATTGCATTTGTAATATTGCATCTAAAGCTTTTAAAATTAAATATATTCTAGATTTAAGTCTACATATTTTCATCAGTTAACCAACTTTAGTTGGTATAGTAAATTATTATATGTACATTTTTATCAACGGATATTAATGGTGTACCTGTTAGATTCGACTAAAATTTTAGCTTTTTATTCAAGTGACGTATGTGATATCAAAGAAACATTGAAATAATCGTCTTTGTAATCTTAATATGTCTTAATAAGTGAGTGATAAAATTAATATTATGTGAGGTGAAGTAGTCAATCATACAAGGGATGCTGAAGAGACAGAGAGATAAGCAAAGTGAAAGAGATTGAGGGAAAGGAGGAACAAGGAAGATATTAAGGGACCAGGATGATGGAGAGAGGGCAAAAGAATAGAAGAAATTCAGAATTTATCAAATTAGACTTACTGGAGGATTCCTTAGAGCTTTGGGGCAATTCTTTGACGGTGGTAGTTTTGGGCACGACGCCTGAGGAATAGATGTCAACTTGGGAGTCTTCGGAGTGTTTGTTTTCCGAGTCAGAGCAACAGAGAGGAGGCACCATTATGACAACATCGCCCTGACGGGTTGTTATCGCTGATGGGCATGTCTTAGTTGTTGGCGACGTAGGCAGTCGCGGTGGCTTTCCAAGAGCGTCGCTCGACTCCCCAGGAAGCATCAAATGCGAAGGTATAGAACTGCGGACGTCAAGCTTCGTAAGATAAGACTGTAGCGCGTTCGTTGGTGCACATTCTAATCGTAAATACCTGCTAAATAAGGGAGGAAGGTACAAAATATTTGGATCTCTTCAAATATCCGATACATCGTTTACGAATGGGAATGTAGATTTTCAAGTATTTGGAATGTTATTTTTATCAGCGCCATTAGAAAATTTCTATTAGTTTTGTTAAATTAATTACAGAAAGGCAGTAGGGAAACGGCCATTAAGTAACAATAGCTTAAAAATCTTCTTTAGATATAATTTATTGGATGTAAAAATGAAGTATTTTTATATTTCATAAAATTTTTGTATTAAGCGTAAACATAATAATATTTTATCTTTTGATAACATTTTAAAATCTGTGGGCAGTATTTACCTTTTTAATGACATTTGATATTCGATTTTTAAAAGATTTTGTATAATAATAGAACAAATTTGCCCAGATTTTGTTTTTATTAAATTTTTTTTATGTCCTACATGCTAAAAGTGAATTATTAATAATTAATTTTTTAACGTATAGACAGAATGTATTTTATTTATATTATCATTAATTTTAAATATGTTTTTAAATTTGAACCTCTAAGTTAATATGTATATATATATATATATATATATATATATATATAATACACATGAATCAAAGCAACATTCTTAATTTAATTAAATTATTAAATACTTTTACAATCCATTCTACGTACTTATCAATTATACACGGATTACGTAATTTTAGTTTTACATCAATGCAATCATCAAAATAATAAATTCCACTTACGCCTACCTGTTTGCTAAAATTCCAAAATACATTGAGGATGCGAACCTTAAAGTAACCCGTTTCTTAACACGGCTGCCAAGATCTGAGTGTCCTCGGTGCATTTGCCGATGCTTAGTGTAATGCTGATAATGATGGCTTCTGTCGGACTCCCGAAAATTTCCTGTTGTAGGCGAATTTGGCTCCGATAATTGTTTGTCCACGAGGATCGGCTTGAGTACGAAGCCACCGTTACCGGGAACGACGATACCAGCGGACAGTTGCGCTTCTGTAGGGCCACATTTGTTGCTGCCTCCACCCCCGATATTGCCACCGCCGTTGCCACTTCCAGTACCGGGATTCGCACCCTTTAAAACAGGCATCGGTAGTGCCAATAGCCGCTTCCGATCCTCCATGTATAGTTCGATAAGTTGATCGAGTTTCATTTCGATATCATCGACCTACCCGCAACCAAGTGCAATGAATCTTTCGTTATTTATCTGTCACTACTAAGTCATCTTTTAACAATTAAAAAGCGGAACCTGTTTTTTCGAGGAACTTATTCGATGATGTCACTGTTAATATTTTTTTAACATCTCAAATAACTCTTATCAATAATATTAGAAGGGGTTTATATTTTTAATACCAATTCATGAATTTAAAATATTATACAGTGGTTATAAAATGAGCCTAATATTGAGAATATTAATTAAATTTTTGAGGAATTATTATTATTTAAATAAATTTCTAAAGTTAAACTCATTTAAAACACTTACCTGTCTTTCGACTTTCACAATTCTTGAAGCTAAGCTAATTTTTGAAGCATATACGTCTCTTGCTTTTGAACCTTGCTTTCCCAATATTTGATCTAACCTAATTAATCAATAATATACATTATTGTAATATTTATACATTATTTATAATCTTTCACACAGTGCATTTTGCAAATAACAGCAGTGATTATATATATAAATAGCATGCGAATTTTTTAAATAAGTGATTAGTGGAAAAAAGTAGTGAAAAAATTTTTCGCAAATCTATAATTTCTAAATAATATACTAAAAAACTAAAACTATACAGATATGCTAAACTGATTAATATATTTTAATTTTTTTAAATATGCAGCATGCAATTATTATCAATACAGAACTTAAGATAAGAAAATATTCTATAACTTTGTAAAAGTATGGATTGAACAATAAAAGAAAGTTCTCTGGATTTATGAAGAGCTTAATGGATTATTGCCTACTCTTTGGTTTGATCAATGTCCAGATCTCTATACCTCATATTTTGCAAAGAAAATAAGTAAAAGCGATAAATATAGAAAGTAATACGAATAAAACGAAATATTAGAAAAGCGAATGGCTTTCAATAAGTGGATTTTATCGATTCACGCAGACGTGATCCTTTTATTCAAGGTGATCGCCTTTAAGACAGCACTAGCAATAAATAGACAACGAAATTATTGGATAAAACGCATAAAAGCAGCTTAGCGATAAATTAAACGAGCAATGTGCTGTAATTTTAACTATTTGATATTTTGATAAAACACAATACGTCAATGTAAGTTTAACGTGGATAGTAAAAATAGCAAACTGTGATTTTCTTAATATTTTAAATTTTAAAGTTTTTTGTTTTTTAATTATATGGTATTATAATAAATTAAAAAAATTGAATTGAAACACTTTTTTAAAAAATTAAATTGAATCCATTGAGATAAACTTTATTCAAAATAATTTTATCTCTACGTATAATGAAAAAATATTAATATTGTGATATAATTTTAATAGTATTGATACGTTTATCAACATTTGATTATTGTTTTTATTAGATGTATTGCAATTAAAATAATTATTTTAATGATAATTTGTAGACCATTGAAAAAAATGTCTGAAAATAATTTGAAATTAATTGCGTCACAGAGCGATTCAACATTTTTAATTAATATTAAAAAAAATACCCTCCAGTTCAATTACTATTTTCTATTTATTAAAAAATTATTAAAGTATAAATATCAAGTTTATTAGTCGTAAGCAGTTGGGTCACATTTTTTAGTAAGACTACTGAAATTAACATAATCTAGTATAGATTGGTATTTTCTTATTATAACCGTACTGACACGGTTCCATAATCGTCACAGTATACTATTTCTCCCATCCATGTACATAAGCTTATTGAAAATTAATTCCAATAACTAAGTTTGTAACACACTTCTGAGACTCGCTTTTATATATATGTATATTTAAACACGCATATATATATATATATATATATATATATGCGTGTTTATATGTGTGTGTGCATATGTTATTGTACAACACAACTGCACCTGCGAGGCATGTGTACCTGAAGTGCAGATTTCGTACGCGATTCAGTAGATCGGCGTGGCCGGAGCTGTATTGTTCAATCACGTCCTTGACGTCGTAAGGTTTCAGGGCTTCCCTGAACTTCTTGCGGGCCACGAAGTATTTCAGCTGCGATCACGCCCCCACGGTTCCAGACACATCATCATACAATTTACGCTGGTGTTTTTTGTTTTTTTTTGTTTTTTTTGTTTTTTAGATTTTTTTTCTTTTCTTTTTTTGTTTGTTAGCTTTTTATGCTACATTGGGCTTAATGAATAATGGTATCGAATGAGATGATACTTTTCTGATAAATTACCTTGGCCAACGATTGTATGAATATTTTTTTACGAAAGGATTAATTTTTCGTATTATCTGATCATCTGTTATTGTGATCAAATAAATACTGTATTCCTGATAGAGCAATTATAAGGCTACTGCTTCAATATTATTTGTAGTTTTATTCATTTAAGTTAATATTTTATTTTTAACATGTATATTAACTATTTTAATTTTTACTATACTATTAATAAGTAATAATAATATTAGGTAATAAGAAGTAATACTATATTTTTATTATTATAATATTATTTCTTAAGAATTTATTTCCTTGTATAAAAAAAAAATATTTTAAAAATACAAATATATATATAAATCACGAATTTAATAAGCAATATTTACTTTAATTTTATTAGAGGAGAAATTTAAAAAAACATAATTGTCTAGAGCTCTGGTTAAATTATAAAATTTTGGTAATCAAAATCTCTAGAATTCTTATATAAAAGTTTTCAATTTAATCAGTAAAAAAATTAAGTACTTATATACTTATTACTTTAAAAAAAATATATATATATATACAAATGCGCTTTGCAATATATCATACCATATAGGATTCCAAGATTTAAAAAACAGTGTAACTTATCTAAGGTACAAGATACAATTCACTTTATTTTGTTAAATATAATTAAGTCTCCTTAGTTTTAGCCTCTAAATTCTTAAATATCTTATCATAAAAGATGTCGCGCACAAATACGAAAGTTTCCTCATGCTTTAGATTTATTGAATTTTAGCAAATATTGCAAAGTAGAAAATGCATCTAGGTTGTTATTCAACTTTATAATTGCTGACTCTTTATAACTCTCTAAAACTTGACTGAATGATAACATTCAGATGTTAACAACTAATGTCTTGAGGTTTATTTCACTATAGTCAGAGATACTTTCAATGTCTAATGATGTAGTTTGATTTGATTCTGCATTGAGCATAATAAATTCTTTTAATACGATGTGTATTAGAAGTCTGAAGTAATATTATTTCAAGGTCTGCAATTGGAAATTACTCGTTAATTGTTTTTACATTTAAACTCTAATTTTTTATCAGGATAGAAAAACAGAATCGAAACAAAATTATTTGATTTGTACAGTGAAAATTATTTTCGCATATTACACCAATAATAAAAAATACGTACTTTATATTATCTAGATGCACTACATCATCGGCATCATATTAAATATTATATTAAATATTAGGCATACGATTTTTCATTTCGATAAATATTTTAATGTTTTAAAGTAATAATAGTATATTTAAGATTTCATTAATGAAATAATGAAAACTTATCATACCTTAGAACTAAAAAAAATGATTAAAACGAAGCTTAATATTTTTCTATCTATACAATATCTTCAGTCGGAATTTTCAAATTATATTTCAATAAAAATATAATGAATGGATTATTACTCGATAATATAAATAAATATATATATATACATTGCTCATTTAATTGCATACTAAAAAATGTAAAAATGATAAATTTAAGTAATTGATTTTTTAATCATACAGTTATTCGAAAGCTACTCAATAATTTTTTTCTTAAGTTTTCATTTCCCATCATTAGAATATATATGTTACTTGGTCTCGTTCTACATATTCTATGTCTATGATACTGTTAGTCAATCTTTCTCCAATTAATTCCAATTTTTTAGTATATGAACATTTTGATGAAAAGAATTATATTAAATATTAATTTAAAAATTTAAATATTATAAAATTATAAATAGAAATTATAATACCAATCTAATAATTTGAACAAATAGTTTGATCAGTTAATATAATTTTATATACAAATCTTCAAAATTAAATTTAATTTAATAATTTAAATAAAAATTTGTTTTTTACTTTTTGGTAATTTTTTTCATCGTATATATAATATAACACTAAAATAAGGGAAACGCTTATCAATAAAGCACAAAAAGAATAAATTGTAAAATCTAGATTTACACGTATTAATGAGATTATAGTGTCACAACTATGGTACAAGAAGAAAAATTGTCTAAATTATTATCATATAATATTAGCAACAATACACAAGCATAGAAATACGTACATTATGCTATTATATATTTAGGTAAGATAACCATCATAATAGTAGAAGACACATTGGGTGACACCATCATTGTGGAAAGAAACAAACAAAAGTAAAAATAAAAAGCAAGCATAAAATTTTTATCATTTATATTGTAATTAGGATTGGATATTCTTATCTCGTATTTATTTATATTTAAACAACATAATTATTAATTTAGATCTAAAAGAATTGATTATTTTAGACGAAAGAAAAATAGCAAAAATTGTTTTTCAATTTTTTCTTTTTACTGGAATTACATTACAATCACATTGTATTTCAAAAAGTAGGAATAAAAACAATATTATATGCATCATATAATTTTAAAATAATATTTATAATTAATATTAATATTCCGAAGTATTTTTAAGAAATATTTTAGATACAAATTTTACCTTACATTTCAAGAATGATAAATTAATTCTAAGAGAAATAGAGTAACCATAGAGAAGTAATTTTATAACAAATACCATAATAGATTATAAAATTAAAATAATATGAATTTTTAATTGTTTGTAATAGTTAGATAATCGATATATCACAGTATTTAATAGTTGAGAAAAAGCAAATAAAAATTATTGTACATTTTGAAAAAAGTAAATTTGTTGTAACAATAAAATTTTTTTACTGAAACTAGATTATAGAAATTAAACTACATTTTATTTATAGATTTGTATAAATAGGTAAATAAACGATTAAGCCGAAATGACCCAAACTATTTTACAATATATATTTTTTATATAAATAAATAAAAGAAATATTCTTTAAGCTTGATGAGAATTGAAGAAACGAGGATTAAAACTAAATTAAAATTAAAATAAATTAAAATAAGAATTACGTAAATAAGAAAAAAGAAATTAATCAATGAATTAAATGGCAAAATGATTGATAAATTAGTAGCAGTAAAAGTAAAATTGATCACTATATACACACGTTCTACGAGATTTCAAATGGGAAAATACCAAGAGTAAGTCCAAATGTTACAATAAAAGAAAATGCACCAAAAGATGAACATCAAAGTTTAATATACCGTAGAATTCGTACTGTACAATAAATGTATGAGTAATATAAACCATTTAGTTAGACTAATTTACTTATTATCAAATATAAATTTATATTCCATATATGTAAATATTTAATAATAAAATTTACAAGCTTTTTAAGAAGAGAAAAGGCATACCTACGATAGATCTAATCCACATAAACATGTTTGTTTATAAAGGCAAACTAAGAGTAGAGAGAAAAGAGAGAGAGAACGAGAGAGAACTTAACAATTTATTATAAAGATTCATATAAATTTGTATTTTTGGATTTTTTTAGAAGATTTTTTTATATGTTTACAAATTAATTTTTTATTAGTTTAATTATTTTATACGAATTAGAACAACGGAATTTTAATGAATGTACTTAATTTCACTCTACCTACAGGGATCAATATTTTTCTAAATCTACATTGACAAACACACAATCTATGATATTCTAATTTGAAGTTATTAAAAAATTACTTTATTGCTTAATATTATGATTGACATAAGAAATAGTGATATTTTATAGCTATTTTGATAAAAGAAAATTAAGATTTGTTTAGCTATAAATATGCAAATTTTTAATAGTTAATTGCAAAAAAATTCATTAAAAATTTGCAAAAATATATACATACATACATGTTTATTTATTTGTATATGTGTGTATATATATACAAAATAAGAACTAATTGTAGAAACTTAATTAACATGTAACAATAAAGTTTTGTTAACAAAAAGATAACTTTTATACTAGAATTATCTAAATGAAGTATTTAAATGCTATTAAGATAAAGGACATAAAATAGTGTCACATTTTCTGTATTTAATTGGCGAATACATGACCATTGATATATTCACATTTGTTTGAACATGAAATACTATAAAGGAATTCGAGATTGAATTTACGAACGTAAGAGCATGCAAGGGATGTAACACACGTAAAAAAGAAAGATAGAAATAGAGATGGATGATATAAGGATACGTGATGTGGATCTTTATCGTGGACGTGCTGATGCAATAATTTTCAGGGTCTCACTTCTCAAGTTTTCCGGAATATAGAGGTAATACTAAAACTGGCGGGATAAAAGTGTAGTAGGTGGTGGAAGATTGTGACATGGAAAAATAACCTCCGACGTAAAGAACAAAGAGTAAACGTAGATCTAAGAGAACGGTATAGAAGTAAAGAGAGAGAGAGAGAGAGAGAGAAAGAGAGAACGACTGAGCTAGCGGGGGGATACCTAGTTTGGATATTTTTCACGCGACCGAGTAGGTCGACATGGCCGGCACTGTATTGCTCGATCACGTCCTTAACGTCATAAGGCTTCAGTGCCTCTTTGAATTTCCGCCTCGCCACGAAGTACTTCATCTAGCATAAGCACGGATAATTTCATTCGGTTAAAGTACGGGATGCTCGTGTATTAATTTGACCCAAAGCTAGATGTATCTGAGGTTATATGGAGATTTTTTGCCCAAGCCGATAAATAATCACTTACTCATGCTCTTGACTAAAAACCGACTCAATAACTTACTGACAATGCGATAATATTTCCTATGCAATAGATACGGCACGTAAATATTATTCACTATGTACAAAGCAATTTAACTTTGAATGCTTTTAATTTTTATATCACAGTTCTTTTTATGACATACCGATTACATTTGTCGCTCTTATAATATCATCGTATAATAATGAAAAACATATTATGCAGTCATATTTATAAATTAATGAAAATCTTTGAATTTTTAATCTATAAGCCTAATAATTATTTCTAATATTCTGAAATTCAATTAAAATAAAATAATATTGATGTAATCGAGAATGATATTACATTCTAACTAAACAATTTGATGGATTCGTAAGATGTGTGATTGTTTATCGTTTTTTTTGTACTCTATTATTTGTCAAATAATTAATATTGTATTTATTAAATAATATTAAAATTTTTCGATAGCACATAAGGCATATAACATATAAATGTTTAATGCTATTTAGCTACTTTTATTGTAGATATTGATTAAGATCACAAATATGTGTATATTTCACAAATATATTAGTAAATTTCGGCTACTATAATGAGAAATAAAATCTTATTATTTGACAAACAATGTGATAATGAATTTCAAATAACTATTATTATGTGACTGGACGCCTGTTGTTTCATGTCTGAATCAGATAATCATTTATCGAATGTGCTTTTGATAAATTCATCGGATTCGAAAATTCTCTAGACTTCTAATAATTTTACTTTTATTTAACAGAGAATATCACCACACACAGTAATACTATTATAAAATATTAAATCTGGATAGAAAACAAATATATAAATAATATATATATATATATATATATATATATATATTTATATATATATTTATTTATCTATATATGGTAATATTCACTGTTCACATTATCAAATGACTAGAGAATTTTCTTAAAAGTACACTAAAAAAATTATATATATTATTTCATGGTAAAAAAGCATCGATATTTCCAAATCCATGTGATAAGTAAGTTTATGAGTGAAATACGTTAAAATATTATTTATTTTTTAAATCAATATAGAATCTATAAATAGTTCAATATTTTTTGAATGTATAAAAATTTATTAATAGAAGTCATAATTAGTGTATTTTGAGCATTATTTTGAGTAGTACACTTGATAGTATTATTTATAAAAAGTTTAATTTGGTTTATTATAACGTTAAATATATAGGGAAGTAGTGAATCAAAACTTATACATAAGCATATACAATCGACGTTTTTTTGCAATATATTATATATATTATATAACACAAGTGGTATATTTTACCGAGAATAAAAAAAGATAAAGGGAAATATTAAAACTTAAAAGGTACTCACCTTTCGAATAGCTCTTATTGCACCTTTGTGCTGATTAGTTAGTTGAATACATCGAGGTTCCTCGTCCTCATCTGAGAAAAATATCAAAAGTCAGCATTTAAATAATTCGGTAAAATTTATATTATCACTACGTATTCGCGTGCATTACTTTTACTAGTATGTTTTCATGATTCATTCATTAGACAAGGAATGTACTAAATGTAGTCTTAGAGCTGCCGTATTCGTATTTTCAAAATCGCACAATCCAATGATCTGTATGGTTTTTTTACCTAATAACACACAGTTTGTAATGGTATAAGAAGGTTTTTTGCGCTTTTCTATGCACGGGCTAAATGCCTATTGAAGTCAGTGAAGTGCATGTACAAGATGCAAAATTGATGTAAACGCTATTTTGGAAACTCACAAAATACATGTACAGTTGTGGTTTTTATACAATTATTTATAATTATATAAATTAATACTATTAACATTATTTAATTCATACGTGCCATGCTTTGGAAAATACAAAATAACTAAACGATTCTTTTGGAACTAATAGTTTTTTGGTGTGATAATTAATTTCAATAGTAATTTTCTAAAATTACTAATCGCAAGCATTCATAATTAACTAACTAAATCTAATACCTATTGCTAAGTAATCTATTACTTTTACCTTTACCAGATACTTATAAGTTATTTAATCTTGAATTATTTTGTATAATAATGATAGTAATTTTAGAATGTAACGAAATTAACGAAAAAAATTAATAGCTTTCGGTTATATTCAGCAATAAAATATCTTGAAGAATGTATTTAATCATATATTTTTTCACGCTTTTTGGTATTATTTGAATATGATATTGATACGATGCAATTTAGAGTTAAAGATAGAGTTTTCAATTTATCTTACATTTGATTGTTATGTATTTCTTGAGAATTTTTTTGTGGTAGTAACATTCTTTATCAGTATACTATTATTATTATTAAATTATGTTGTTATTAAAAAAAAAGTTATAATACTTAATATTTTACACTTATTACAACTTTTCTATCAAAATTACTAGTTAAAAAAATTTAATTATACCTTATTGCTTGAAATGTATTATAAGTTAAATATTTCAAATCTCTACTTAAAAAAATTATCATAAACATACTTGAATAAATATAAAATTCATTAGAATACTTTATTTTTACTATAAAAATTGTTTCCACTACTTTTTAAAATTAATTTTTTTTTTTACAAAAAATGATAAATAATAATAATTGTAATAAATATAAACAACAAACAAGGAGGCGATTTTTTCTAAAATATTGATATAAATTATATGTTACTGAAAGCAACTTAAACTGTTTAGATTCAGTTTACTCTATAATTTATGATTTCTTTTTTTTTTATATTATTCATATATATATATATATATTGCATATAGACGTACTAACTCTGTAAAATGTTCTTTACATGTATTTATTCATTTTTTTTAATTTTATGTTTGATGCAAATGATACATTATATGATTTCGTAAAAATATTTTCTGCATAAATCTATGATTAAATTTATAAATTAACTTAATCTTAAACATAAAAAGTTAATAATTATTTACAATATTTACAAGCATTTTTTGAATTTTCATTAAATAATAATTTAGATCTAATATATAGAATATCAGCTTCTTGATAAGCAGATCTATTATTGTAATTTTCATATTGATTGCGATGTTTACGAGTATATTCAAGTATTATGTTACACCTACTTTATACTTCCCACACTTCTATTGTAAATTTAATGACTGCAGCCTTTTTGAGAAAGCTAGTCAATAGAATTCAACTAATTTGTTTCGAGATATTGAGTAAAAGTCCTATAAATTTACGTGTAATTGTTTCACGATTAACTACCGCGATATAAGTTAAGTGTACAATAAGTAAGATTGTTATTAAACTGGTGTTAAAATTGCTTTATGTAAATTTAAAATCCGTCATGATTTTATTTTCAGTTTGGATTAAGAGTTATTTAAAGTTGTTTACAAAAAATACCACAATAAGAGGCTTATATGCTTCGTCGAACAAAATATTGCTATCTAGAGATATATACATAAAAAACTATAATGAATAATGATGGCCACAGTTCTAGTTTCTTATATATTAGCTTCTTGTAAAATTTATTAAATTGGAAGAGATTATTTGATACTGATATATGGATATATGTATATATATATATACATATATATATATTTAGTAAGTTAATACATTTTATAAGAGAATAATTGTGTAAATATACCATAAATTACATCGTATAAATATAAATGCAGTTATTTTTACATCATTACATACAAAATACACTGCAAAAGATATATCCAAAACAACATTTTCGGTAAACTACAACCAGACAAGTAATTTTTTAAAATATAACGATTATTGAGTTTAACAAGATTCTAAGCTACATATATTGAAATTGAAATGTGATACAATGACACAACGAATTATTGTGATTTGTCAGGACCTACACTTTTATTAAAATAAAATACTAAACTATACGTTGAGGAATTATAAAAGTATAACTAAATCGAGTGATTAAGACTTCTGAAGTCATAGTAAACACAATATAAATAGGGATCTTAAGTGAGTTTTTAAAAATTAAAATGTTTTTAAAAAAAAAATGCGCTTTTTATGACAAAGGAAATGAACAAAAAACATCTATTTAAACCAGTTTTTTAAATAATGGGGGGAAATGTTAGATATATTTAGTCGCTGACTATCTGCTGTGAAGGTATAATGAAGCATTTGACTCAAGCATGCCATTTATTTCTTCAAAAAGGACATTTCTGACTGAAAATAGCGCAAATAATAAAAACGGATAGACTTAAAGGCATCAAGATGTTTTTAACAGCCAATAAAAGCGAATCTTGAAAATGAGTATATTATATATCCGAAAAGTTATGATACAGGAATGTAATTGATTAATCGTTGATTGTGAAATGTAAGTTCGTAAGCCGAACTTTGATTGCGCGTAAGTTAGTTACCCTACACGAATGTTGAACAATTTTTGTAAGCCTTTTTGGCAAGCTTGTGCCAAAAATTTTTTACACAGTAGCGCAAAGCGGTAGTTACAGAGAGGACGAAAGTATAAGAGAAAGAGTCGAGGGTGTAATCGGTTCACGGAACGTTGAGTCTAGTGGAGCAGGATTGACTGTCAAGGGCATGGTGATGAGAGAATTTAGGATGATAATGCGATAAACAGAGAAAGTGCGTAAAAAGCGTGCTCGCTAATTATTCGTACTCTTCTCGGAGGTCGGAGACGCGTTCGGGGACGTCGGCGATCCAAGGAGCTCCGGCAGTGGGGGCAGCGGGGAGACGAGACCCGCGAGTGCCAGGGGTAGGGTAGACGAGGTCTCCCCGAGCCGCCCAATAAGCCCGTCGATCCGCAGCTCACGCAGCTCGAGGGTAGAGGAAGACCTGCCAATCCTATACTTCATCGCTGCTTGGACCCGAGAACAATTTCTGGCTCAGTCTTTACCCACGTCCGTACCAGCAATGCCGCCCCGGCAAAGGACCTACGACTCCCCGAATCTCGAGCTTGGCCCGGACTTTTGTGGGGGCGGCAAACGTCGCTTATCAGCCCGATTCTATTTTACTTCAATAGCCATTCGCTGGCTACGAATTCTATACTTATGATCACTCGACAAAATTACACTTATTAAGGCTTTATATGGTTTTATTTTACCTTTTTATTGCCTTTTCACTTTTTATACATTGATCATTCGTTCCCTCGTTATCAATGGCTTTAATCGATACTTTTACTTTCGCGCTCCAAAGTAGGATATTCTAGGAATTCGGTAAAAATTTTAAGTATGGCATGTCCATTTTTCTATTTATTATAAGCTAAATATCTCTCATATATGCTAAAATAATTTAAATGTTTTTGCAGTTGAAATCGCTAGTGTAATTTGAATAGCGATATATTCTACGGGCCATTCATCAATCGAATTATTCATAATTCTTCACTCTTGAGTATTTATTTACAAATTATTATTTCAACAAAAGCGATTTTATATTCATCAATGACAAATCACATATCTTTTCCATCGATTTTGTTTATCCATTCCTTCACGTTCTAAATTCGCTTATAATGCTCTATTTCTAGTATTACTACGTTTTGACTACTCGCATAAACCATCTGAACGATCATCCTTGATTTTCATACTTACTTATTTTATAAAACACAAAGCTTTTCTAGATATACAAGTTAATTTTATAATATCTATGTATTAAAATTTTTAAACTAGTTACATATATATTTATATACATAGGGAAATGTGAATGGAATTATTAATTGGGACATTAGCATTTTCGTTATGCAGCTGAGTAATTGAATAAATATCTGAGTTTGTAAAAAATATATGAAGAATTAGTAGGCTGATTAATTTTTTTACTTTTAGGTATTTAGAAATTTATTATAAGCTAATTTTGTACACTTTTATTTCTTTTAATGCAAAATGTTTGTAAATACACGTATGAAAAAGTTTATGTTTAATAAATACGTTTAATTAATTGTTTTTATCGTGACTGTTAAAGTTTTTATATAGATATACAATTTTAAAAAAATCTATCAGCATTTTGCAAAATATTAAAATAGTTTTCTACAATTAAAAAATATTTAAAATAAAAAAAAAACTTTTTATTGGATGTATCACCGAAAAGAAAAATAAAACGCTTTAAGAGGAAAATATATAACAACAGAATTCAATAACTATACAAGAGTTCGGGTATTAGTAGAAAGATATATATAATGCCATATAAACCTTATAAGATAGATTTATAGTGTGAATGTAAGTAAAGGAGGGGATAGAAAATTGTATTACGATATAACTTTAATCAAACAAGTAGAATCCGATCATATTTGGTCAGACTGAAGTCGCGTGTAAGGATCTTGTAACAGTGTCAAAGCAATGTGTTAAGATATGCCAAGTTCAATAGATTACGTACCATCAGAATTTCTCTTCGACATGGCTGTTTCCGTGACCGAATCCTCTGAGTAGCTGGCGTTTAATTGTCTACTGTTAATACCCACACCACCACCGCCCATACCACCACCACCACCACCACCACCACCAACACCACTCGTTTCGTTGCTGCTATTATTGTTCCCATTATTATTATTGCTTGTCAGCTGACCACCTGGGATTTGAAACATCATATTTTTCATTACTTTTTTCCTTACTTAATTTAATTTAATGCTCGAATATTAATTTAAATAATTGAATACACACTTTCAACTATTTCTTTTGCTGTATTTATTTTACGTGAGATATATTTTTTGTTAATTGGCATGAATCTGTTCTCAAATAACAACAACGTTTACATACATTAATATCATTTTTAAAGGGTTTTTTATGCATTTAAATATGTTACTTTTCCTGTAAATAACATGAACCTATATTAATAGCTTAAATCAAGGAATTGGTTAACATTTATTTAAGTTTATTTTTGTTATAAATTGAATTTGCGTGTTTTAATAAACGAAACAATATTATAATATAAGAAGAATAATATTAGAGACTATTATATTAGAGGAGAAAGTTTTTTTTACTTGATCGTCATATGTAGAAATAATTACAAGAGCACAAGTTTACGATATCCGATGGAAATTAAAATCTTAATAATGAAAATTTGTCGCCAAAAATTTAGGCTTAAAATTAGACGTCTAAAACCTACCCAAATTCTCTGCCGAGGAAATGAGATCTCCAAAGCCTCGGGTAACGGTCCCGCGCTGACTTTGGTAGCCCTGATGAACGAGTTTGTGAAGGCTAGGACTATGCAGAGATGTACTCTTATGCCGCCGAATTGTTGGCAGCCGGCTGACAAATGACGCATTGTGCTTAAAGCTAGAGGAGGGTCGACTACTAGAATATTTAGAAAAAAATTCCTTTTAATAATCATGGTTTCAACTGTGCTTTGTTATATTTTTTCTTCTTCATGAATTATAAAGAATTATAGCAATTGAATGTTCGGAGCGAAAGCTTTACCTTAAATAAAAACCTGTAGACTGCAATTTGTCTATGAGGTATCAAAGAATAATAAAAAGTAAAGTTACGCACTGGGCATTTTCGAAGCATAATAAAAAATATTATACTCAGTTAGCAAGTCTTACTTTAGTTTACGTACGTATAAACTTTTATTATTTAGATAAATATTTATAATTACGTTTAATATAATGCAATATTTTGTTAAAAAGCACTGCATATTGTGCAATATTATTATCATTATTATATATATATATATATTATTACTATACAACTAATGCCTTATTTTACTTTATATAAAATAATATGGTAATATTAAAAATAGTATTATGAATGAATTTTCAACTCATGAATATTAATAATGAAAAAAATGCGTATATTTTTTAAAATATAAGCTTGAAGTATGTACAAATTCTTAAATTAGCTTTTTATACCTGGGCGGACTTGGCAATGGAACTTGATGAATTTTCCAAGTGGCAATACTCATACTATGTTCATCAGCTGCATAACATCTCCAAAGAGCTTGAATCAAACTGGCGGCTGGTTGTCTTCGGCGGATCATGTGCTTTTGTCGTTGTTGTTGCTGGACTTTCAGAGCAAATCCCGAGCCGAGAATTCCCTGATGAATTATTAAAAATTAACATACTAATACTGTATCTACTTTCCTCTCACTTTTATGGTAGAGTTTAATAGAGACATGTGATCTTGTCATTTCTTATGCAAAATATGCTATGACTGTTTTTCTTACAAAAAATACTCATTATATTTAAATACATTATTTTCTTTAATTTATCTAGTAATATCAGTTTTTAAAGCCCTTAAAAAGTTGAACAAATATGTATAATATTTAAACGATATTAATTATTTTATTACATTAACAAATTAATGAAATGAATAAAAATATGCAGTAAAATTATTGGGTATGGTTCGCTAAATTGCTGTGAATTAGGACAATAGACAAAAAATTTACATAGAATTATCTAAAATGCTATTCAAAATAGTAATAATATTTTAACTCCTAAATATTTAAAAAAAGTAAGTATTGTCAAAACGAATATCTTACAGCTGGTAAGGCAAAGAACGAAATTCCAAGGAGTGCACAGAAAGAAGCAATAACTTTTCCTTGCCATGTTTTTGGCACAGCATCACCATAACCAACAGTGCAGAGAGTGATCTAAAAGCATTATTAACGTTAAAATATAAATATTTGCAAATTTACTTACAATAAAACGTTAAAGATTATTCAACATTTTCATTTTTTTTTAAATTTATTTTATTTTATTTTCTCTAATGTTTTAGAATAATTTTTACATATTAGAGAACAATTTTGACACTAATTTAGACTTAATATAAATAAAAAAATATTCAAACTGATAAACCAAAAATTTTTTTAAATAAAAAATATCTATAATCTCTATTAAGAGCCAATAATAAATTTACAAGCATACGTTGATTACACATTTAGTTATGCATCAGACGTCGCGATTGACGTGGAACCTTTAGTTCTATACATATTCACGGAAATAATTGAATTCCTGTTTAGTAACCCCGAGGACCTTTATTATCTTGATCCGTTACCATCATGCAGTAATGGAAACGTTATGCTTATTAAAGATTTATGTATAAATTACTTACTATAAATGCGATATGAATAAGTTCAAAATTGATAACATAAATTTACTATTGATTAATTTACTAGATTTACCAAAATATTTGAATACATTGAATTTAATAGCAATAAATAAATCCACGGTCAATGCAATTAAATACAAATGTGTTCAATAATTGCAATATTTCATAGATAAATGTGAAATAATTAAAAAAGCGTAATTACATTGTTAGTTGAAAATTGTTAATACGTGTTAATAATAATTATTATTATTTCATAACTATACTTGCAATTTTGATATTTAACTTAATTATCATAGGTACATAAATTTACGATAGTTAGAGTGTGAATAGATCTTTGATTAATTTATATATATATATATATATATATATATATATTATGAACCATTGCATTATTAGATAGAAATTTTATTTAAAGAATACTTATATATATGTATAAATAAATTACGTATTTATCAAAACTTTAAAAATCAGTAATTTAAATAAAGAAATAGAGTTTTTTTTAATTAATATTTAAGGGAAAAATAAAAAATTAAATTTTTATCTAATAAATTTAGATAAATAATTTGGTTAATATTTAATAATCTGTAAAAAAATTAAGGATTTGTTTTTATCTTACCACTCCCCACCATAATGCTTTTGCAAAATTGTTAAAATGCTCGTCATCCTTTTCAGCTAAGTAGACTAAGAAACTGGCGAATATCAATCCCAAAAAGCCGATGTAAAGCGTTGTAATAAGTTCCTGAAATATAAAATTATACTAGTTACTCAATTAGAATCATTTATTCAACTAGTATTCTGAACTTTACATGGAGAATATCATAATGTAAATTCTAATAGAAAAAGGTGAAAATATTAGTATACAATATGATACACTAATAACAACTACTAACTAATAATAATATAAATATAATAATCTTAGTAACTTAGTAATATTATAAAATTTTATTTATCTGTTATTTGTAATAAATTATTGATATATCATATGTATGGATTATATTTAAAATAGATTTTATTAAAAAATTTAAGCAATATTAATTTATTTTCAAACAAATAAGCTAAATTTTTGTATTTGAAAGTTAAACCTTGATAGCTCTGATTAAATAGAACATTCTGGTATCAAATTTATTTATTACAGAAAATTAAATTACAGTACAACAATTTGTGCAGTTATTGTTATTTTCGGGAGATATAATCATATCTAATACATTAATGTGTGATAAATCATTTAATATAAATAACGTAAAAATAATTAAAATAAGAATAATATAATATACACATAATGTAGTGTATGAAAATTTTTTTTTATTCAATACCTATTGTATGTATCTTTTATCAGCTTTAAGAATTTTAATTTTTAATAATCGGATGATAATTTAAATTATTTATGTAAATTTATCATATACAAAAAATCATTAAATATATTTTAAAACAATTAGCATATTTTAAATTAAATTAAGCATATTTTATGTGATATGCTGTTCTTATAATTAATACATGTTTATAAGAATTTTATATTTTATACAATTACTTTTATTAAATCATATAATCGAAATATTTAATTACTTCCTATAACCCTTTTGTTTCTGATATCTAAGGTAACTTTTCTTTAATGAAAAATATTTTCCTTTATGATTAATTCAAAATAAGGCATAGGTAAGAAATAAGTTGTGTGATTACTTTGTTAACGTCTCGTTACTTTATATTTCGATTTTCTTGTAAGAAAAAATACTAAAACTAATGAAGAATGAATACTAAAACTA
Source organism: Kradibia gibbosae (assembly GCA_018907135.1). Lineage (NCBI taxonomy): Eukaryota > Metazoa > Arthropoda > Insecta > Hymenoptera > Agaonidae > Kradibia > Kradibia gibbosae. The sequence continues at coordinate 7,505,296 of JACCHX010000004.1, forward strand.
ATTAAATTTAAAAGTTTACAATAAACTATAAAAATTTTTTTGTTTTGTGCTTTATTAAATGAATGGTTTTAATATATCGTACACCTTTCACCATGAACAAATTTTTTCAAACTAATATACTGTTGAAATTTCATGTTTTAAAAACATTAAATAATATACATTGTGCTTTTTTATAAATATAAAAAGTAAAATAATTTTTAGAACATTTTTAACAGAAATTTTTAAATAGAAACTAATACAATAAATTATGTATGAAATTTATTTATAATAATATGATTATTATTTACGTTTAAGCACCAATTATGAAACGAATTTCATATTATTGTTTTATCTATTTCATTTTTACTTAAACAAATATTAGATAATTATTGTACAATAAATAATAAAAGAGGAAAAATACACTACAGTGATTACTTTAACTTAACGAGAAAATCTATGCCAAGGAATGCAAGGGTATAATGATGATAGTACCTGTAAAATATTCTAGACGTGTATTGGCTACGGTTCTTTGATGGGAAATATTTCATTGCTGACAGATAATAAGTATTCGAAGATGTCGAGATAATTTTATGTCATAAGTTAATATTTCGAAATTTAAAATGTAAATGGGTACGTCATAAGAATCAGACTTGCGGTCACGGTAAAAAAATAAAAGCAAATATAAAACTATGCGGCGAGAGACGATCAAATATTAAATATTAAAAATAAAATATTAAAAATAAAAATAAATTAAACAAATCAATGCAAACTAAAATTCACTTCTTACCTTCACATTAAGAATAGTTTAAAGCAATTTTCGATCTAATATTTAATTCCACACTTAATTATTTATTACCTATAATTTTATTCACTATTTGAAAAAGTATCACAATTTTAACAATTAAATTAATCTATCACGAAATTTTTTAAAATTAAATAAAAATTTTGATAAAATAGCACGATCTCTTATTAACTATAATCTCCAGATTGAAATATCAATTTCTTAAATGTTAATTGAAGGTGCATTAACACAATACTTTTTTTTTTTAATTATTTATATGTAAATATAAAAGTAAGTAAGTTTTCGTATCGTTGCTACATATAATCGTATCCTATTGTTATATATCAAAGGTAAATCAATGCTTTAGGATTAATACAAATCTGAAAGAGACTTTGTAGTCACAATAATGACTTATTAAAGTAAGTGGCATTCGAAAAGTAAAACAATGGCCGCAGTATGTATATTTAAAAAAAATACAACAATTTCTCAGAATCTTTTAAGAAGGGAAGCCACAGAAAAGCCGCTTTAATACAGATTTGAGATATCGGTCGTATATTCATGAAAGGAATGGCCTCCTTTTGAAAATGATCCAGCGCTCTTGGACAGCCCCAGTCACAATTGATCGGTGAAATGAAAGCACAAGGAGTCGAGCTACGGGGTTGGATAAAACGTTATTTATCCGAGTGCGCCCTAAGCTTTGGAAGAAGGGCCGTGGCTGCTGCTGCTGCTGTTACTGCTGTTGCCCTCAATACTCGGGCCAGTCACATTAATGCTCGGATAATCGGCCAGCGCCACTCTCGCTAATAACGACTGACTCGTCCCTTTCTTTCGTGCTCGTGCGCGGGAAATGCAATTTCCGCGATGTCGGAATTGCGTGCTCATGCTGAGTCAATAGGGTTATCGTAGGGGAGGTGGTGTCACGAGGCATGCGAGCGATGAACCACGTGTCAGGACGAGCTCCTACTGCGAGGCGGGGGTGTGTCGATTCGGTCGTACGTAGTTTGGTGTGACGGTAGGAGCCAAGAAACACAATCTGCTTAAATGTGATTGCATTTATGAGAATAGTGAGATCCGGCTTCTCCTTTGATTATTCCGATATGGCTCTCTATCGATTTACTTTGCATAGACGGTCAACCTTTTGTACAATCGATACCGATATTTAGCGTTTCATAATCAATTTATGGCATAAATACCTTTTAATTAAATTCAATTGGGCTACAAAATCAATAGAATACATTATTATTTGTTTACGATAAATCATGCGCTAAACGTTATGTGTAAAAAATTTCTCATGAGCTGACTTTTAAGATTATTTTTAGATATCACACAATGAAAAATTTTTTCAGCTTTCATGAATAGTCAATCATAATATTTAAGATTTATAATAATTTATGATTGATCTATATTTTGATAATTAACTATTATATAAGAACTTTAAATGATTCCACGGAAATGTATTTTTTATAAATAAAATTATTATTTTTTCGAATATATTACATGTAGAAAACGTATTAATTAAAAATTTATTATTGTTAATAATTAATGTTGAGTAGTAAATACATATGTAATAATGGTCGTCATTTGTTTTTTCTATTCTTTTTTTTAAACTCTAATGTGATTTTTTATTAACAGATAATTTAAATACACCTTATCTAGTATAACTCAGAATCTTTATATCTCGTTGTAGGGGGGATGATAGAATTGTGAATTGTTGGGGTGGGAAGCTGCAGAGATAGAGCTTCTACTCCTTTTATACTCATTTCGGACTTGTTTCTTAAATTTTGATGTCAATCATGAGTTAAAATTACCATTTATCAAATCAAGAATAAGATCTTTAAGGGGGATTGACGCATTGCTACCGATTATGTTATTTGTCTTATTTAGAGTTTATTAAGATTTCAAAACCTCATACATTAATCTTAAAATTGTTATATTGGTCGTTTTGACCCCACATATACAAGAAGCTCGTTTTTAATTCAAGAAATAAATGAAAGTTATTTTAAAATATGATAAAAGAAATTAATATATTAGATAAATGAAATTAATTCAAGGTTGCTAAAACTTTAAAATAATTTCCTAAGTATGCCTGAAAATAAGAGTAAAGGACAATAAGATGATCATAATTACAGAGTTTTGCTATGAATTCTAACTTAACCTTACATATAGGGGGATTTATCGTTTTATTGAAGTTCAGCCCTTCATTTTTTAAAAGAAATTACTTTTAATTTTGTCGAAATAATATACTAATTTAGTTATGTTTTAATAATTTTACTTGTCAGCTAGGGAGTAACCTTGTATGCAGTATTGACGTCGAAAACATATTGTATCTTTCTTTAATTTTTTTTTCATTTAATTAAATTAAATGTAAACTTAGTTTGTTACGTGTATCGTTCATAAACTTAGTCTAATCCTCACGTATCTTATCGAATCACGTGCAGAATGAGATTCCAATACTCCATTTCCAAAGGTTGTTAAGGTGCTGCATGTTCACATTTAATGAGATTGCGGCACTTTTGCCTTTGAGGCCAAGCATTATTAGTGCAATTTAAAAAATCTGGGTGAGCTTTTGCTTCATTAAAGATATTCAAACCTGATACCAGCGCGTATTGGCGCATAAAATAGTGTAATGAATAAACATCAGACTGTGGCTTCACTAACGTCTTCAGCTTACAGATATGTAATATTTTGGTATGCTACTATACATAATAAAATTAAATTCTCAATGAAACGATTGAAAATATTTCTAAAAAATTTTTTTTTATAACAGTGCGTTTTTACAATATTTTATGATGCTTTTATTATGCAGTTTACTTGCTATTAATATCAATAAGGTTTGAATAAATTATATTACTATTAAAGTAGTGGGTATTTTCTGCATTTTTGCAACAAGATTAACTCTGTGATGCATTTTCTATGGTGAATAGATGTTATTTAAATTAAATATTTTATGTTAAGAAAATCCTTGTATAAATTACAGTAGTGAATACGTATGTGATACTCATAATAACTAAATCTATTCACTAATCAACAGCTTTAAAAATTCATTTATAAACTTTGTCTGATTTGTCTGCATTAAATTTCTCAAAGAATATTCCTCTTATTGCTTCGACATCCCTTTCAGATCAATTTTACTCGATACAAGTCTAAATAATTTCCAATATTACATTTTCTGTGTCATGACAAAACGTCTCTGCATTAAATAAAAAAAATATAGTATGCAGAGTTTTTTAAATTTTTCAATAACGGGATTGTAAACGACAATAGCTGCATGTCATTTGCATGATATGTCATTTGTCATCACGAGGGAAAACAATGAAATTCTTAACCACACCTCAACAGGTGTTTTTAATAATAGTCTATATACCTGTGAATTAAAATGGAAATAATTAATCAAAATTACTAAAAAATATATAATTTACAAAATTTTATGTTAAGTTTATAGAAATTGAATTTATAAAATACGATTTTTTAAAAGATATATTAAAGTGTATTTGGATTTTTTCAATATCAATTAATGTTACTTTATCAACAATTTGTCAATAAATCTCTGTTTAGTGACGTTATAAGATATTCAATCAGTACTTAAAAAATTTCGATAGAATAAATATTTCTGGAATAAGAAAACAAATATCCATATCTGTTATCGTAAATATAGGTTTGAAAGCCAGTGGGAACAAATTCTTATAAACCTACAGTAATATATTGAAATAATCTACATGGCTTACGTAAATATGATTATATATTTTTCTTATGGTGAAATATTCTGAATACATTGGTCATTCAAATTTCTAAAATGATAGCATTTAGTCAATAACAGATAACAAAATCCAAAGATACCATACTTTTAGATTAATATTTATATTTATATAATATGAAGATTCATAATAAATATATATGCAATAAATAAAATTTTAAAAATTTTAATTATTATTTAATTTAAATATTATTATTTAATTATAATTAAACACAAATTGCTTCATGGTTTTTAATTATTTAGAAATTATATATAGAACTATAATTACTGATGTATAGAAATGTTACAGGTATGAACACTTTTGAATTATTTGTACATTCAAAACAAAAAATTATTGTCACTTGACGAGAAGAGAATTTTTATGTCCTCAATGTTATTCAGTATAATTCAGTATTCAATCTAGATCAGTAGGTTCTCAATTAGTAATATTAAAATTAAGTTTATAAATATTTATGAAAGAAAAAACTTTTAAAAGATTTTATGAGCTTATTAAGAGTCTTCGTGCCGATCTATTACTCGAAACTCACATTCAAAAATAATTATTAAAAAAAGCAAATCCAATAGCGCTGTGCTGCATTCAATAAACGAAATACCCCACTCATAAATTTAACCAACTCTGCACGACATAAGTTACTACCGTATTAATAGAATATTATGTTAATGTATCTGCATAATAAATCATAAGGAATTTTTAAGAATCTCAGTGTTGGATATCAAATCAAGTGAAGATACATATATTAGAAGAAAAGTCATTCACCGTGCAGAAAAGTTAGTATTTTTTAATTTATCAATTGTAACGATTATATAATAAATGTACCAAATACAGCGAATAAAGTAAATTGATGCTAAAAAATATTTGTGGAATTCAAAAACTGACAGTTATTAGACTAGCTTTACTAATATTAATACAAAAATTACCAATTTAAAATGTGTAACTAAAAATCAAACCGAAAGAAACTATATTTTAAAATATTGACCTAGTTTTTTTAAAATAAAAAGTATTAATTTTTAATTAAAAAAAGTAACTAAAATTATTGCCACAAAACCCAGACATTCCTTTTAAATTAATATTTCTCTTTTCATAATATATGGAACAGATAAAGTTAAACATAATAGAAATCGCTATAAAAATAATATTACAAAGAAATAGAGGGTCTACTCAGTTAGTCACATATTGACAAAATGTTCAAGATTAAATTTATTAGGCTTATAAATTTTCAAAATAGAAAGAAAATCGTAGCAATTACGCGTAAATTTAAATAGATGTGCAGTATTAAAGAGGTCCAAGAGTAGCTAGGAAACATTTCAATAAAATTAGATATGTAGGGTTCAAGTCTAATTTACGAACAATTATTTATACCTATGTTTCTACGTTATTTTGTATTTATAAATATAAAACTAAAATATAATTATCGATAATCAACTAATTAATACAAATGTGGATTCTTGAAAATATTCATATTCATCAACAGATTCAAGCAAAAATAAAACAGCAAAAATTAATGAGCTGATCCACAAATAATGTGAACCCAACGAATAATTCATGAACTGTTCTTAGGCCAAACATAAAAAAAAAATAATTAATTCACAAGGTTCATTTGCATTGATAAAGTAAGTAACGTAATTAATTATTAATTACTAGTTGAAAAAATTTTTCAACCAGTGTAAGGTATAATACGTTGTTTTTTTTCGAAAGTGGCAAATCGAAGTCCGAGTATGCATAGCGGCTAGACAGCAAGCGCTTTGTATTCGCCGCAACTGTCAAGAGGTCGAACGCCAATGCGCATTTGAAGTCTACCACCGCAGTCATATAACACATGCGCAATATATTTTAAGTCTATACTCCCGCTGATGTTCGAGTCGAAAGTGACATGGATCATCCGTCTTCCGTTTTCGTGCGATTTTATGTGCCGACAAAATAGGTTGCACGATTTAGTTACATTGCATACAGGATGTAAAAAGACACATGATGAAGCCGCATTGTCCGAGTACCTCCTTTTTCAATATTATTAATGATTTTTCTAAACGTTTCTACTATGATTAAGGCGTCATTAATTATACACATTATGTTTACTTACGTCTTATTAATGGCAAAAGAAATCTATATGAATCTAAATGACAGTCGTCTTTCAATTAATTCATAAGGAATATTACACACGTTTCTCAACATATTATATACTTTCCATTGATAATTGATAACATAAAGTATTTAAAATAATAATGCTTTTTGAAAATGTAAAGTAAAAAGAAAGGAAGAAAATTTTTTTTTAAACATGTCCATTATCAGTTAACGAGTCATATATATATCAGCTTAAGTACAATTAAGATGTTGAAGTATCTTCAACTCAGCACCATCGATCTGTTTCCAATAGTGTACATTTATTTTGCATATAAAAGTCTACTCGAGACTTCAACTAAAGACTTTTCCCCCCTCGTAAATATATTTATTTTAGAGATGATAAATTGATCTTTTTTGTTAAGTAATACAAAAAGTTGTTTTTTCTTACTTTGATTGAAATTCTAAAAATTATAAATACACGTTTAAATACTGTTTTAAACTTATTTCTACTGAGGTTTTCAGCTTTCTTAATTATCATTATACTTTCAATATATTGTCCAACTATTATCCTCAGATTCATCAAAAAAAAAACCTTAAGTCCATTCCGTACTACATAATAAATATGAAATAGAAAGCATTTCACGAACTAAGTAATACATAACAATATGTGTTTAAAATATGATTGTAAATAAAAATGATACTCATATGATTTAAAAGTACCATTAGTTAAGTATGATGAATTTTTCGGAAAACGTTTCCATTCATTTTAATAATTAGATAATTAATAAGTACGTAATACGTGTTACTAGCTCTAAGAAAGTAATGGATAAGATCGTACTTGTCGATGAGCATATACGACGCTCCCTAAGAGCTTCCAGGTTCCGCCGCGTCGATCCATTCGCACCATTCTCAGTATCTGGAAGAATCGAAGACCTCGAAGTGCACTCGCCGCGAACACTTGCCCACTGCTTCGCATTGCAAGTACGACTACGCTTGCAATAATTGTTATCACATCTGCAAATACAGAAAGCATTCTTATACTGATCTTAGTTAAGATCTCTTATTTTTATTCACTTATTCATTATATATAATTTATAGTTATAAATGTGTAACCAATCTGTGCAACATTATTTTGTAATAAGATTCTAAATAATGATTAAAAATTTTCAATTAAATTTTTATAATTTATTTTGCTCTATAATAATTACATATTACACATACAAAAGAAACTATTACTTTTTAAAATAAGACAATAATAACTTTTTATGCTTAATAATATTAACTCATCTATAGTTAAAATTTCAAACAATTAATATTAATCTTTGTATTTTTCTTAAAATATTCATTCAAAATATTACAAAATTTACTAGATTAATCAATGTAAAAGTTTTTCTTGCATACTTCTAAATCTTTTCTTTATGAAACTGTTTCCTTTTTAATACCTGCAAGAACTCGTAAAACTCATACTTAATATTAATTGTTGAAATTTTTCTTCAAAAACTTAAATAGTGTATTGTTGGAATAGAATTAACGACAAAAATTTTGAAATAATCAAATGTACAAAACTTTCGAAGTTAAAGCAATTTCATGTTAATAGTCCAAAAACTAAAATAGATATAAAAAATACATTTATCAAACTTAATATTATTTCAAATACATAGTTCATTTTAAAAATCCTCTGGAAAAAGTACATTTTCATAATAAACATGATTATTTTAAAGATAAAATTTATTTTACTTACTTTCAATAAACAATGTGTAGAAACGTAAATATTAATACTTTAAAATTTTAGCGAAACTTTAATAAAAATTATATACATTTCATTTATTTATGAAATTTTATATTTTTGTAATATTATTCGATCTAAATAAATTGACTAATTTATAAATTACATAAAATGATCAGTTTCATAAATATTTTATGAATTAAGACGCCAATTCAAAATTTATTCTTCAATAGCTACCGTATATTTTCACCTTACTGTCGTAAATACTTAATTAGAAAATAAATATTTTCACCGCCTTGATAATATTTAAAATAGTATGGCTCTATAAGTAACACGACTACGTACACTTTCGACACCTTACAGCTTGAATTTCTCAGCTATCAGGTCGATGAAAACAGTACACGCCCCCTTGAAGCAAAGGATAAATGATAAGAAACTTGTTTAAAATGCTAGAACGAAATTACTATACAAATTCGGAAATTTTTACCGTTCTTCAGATATAAACAACTGTTTAGAATGGTTGCAAATAAAAAGAAATGTATTGTCAAATAAAATGGAGCAACTAAATAGTTGCGTATTTATTATAGTAATAGAAGATAGTAGCAATACTATTACTATAATCAGAGACAATTGCTAATGTTGTTTAAAACAAGATTTTCTTGTCAGAAATTCGAAACATTTATTGATTATGAGAAATTCCTACTTAGAATAAAAATTAAAAATATAATTTGACTGTAATGTGAATCCATAAAATACATTAGACTGTAAATTGATATTTGTTTACTTCATATTTTAAAACTATAAAATATTTAATATAACATTTTTTTTAATTTATTGAAAAATGAGTTCCTTGAAAAAATCCATCTTTAGAGGCTCATGTAATTTAATTTTTTTTTGTAATTTTAAAGGTTTAAATATCCTATGTTTCATTTAATAGGCTATAAATAAAAAAAAATATTAAAAGCTACTGTATTGTGGGGATTTATTCTAATAATGTACATGAAAATGCTAAGATGAAATATAAAACAAAAATAGAAAACAAATTTTCTAATATAGTTAAAAAAGTAATTAGTAATATGTGCGTTTTAAGTAAAAGAATTTATTAATTTGGAAGCAAGATGTATAGCATGTTCAATACTGAAAACCTATAAAATATGCCGTGCACAAACTTTGAATCTATTTCCAACACTTTCACAAACTTTCTCTACTAAAGCCTTCATTCTTATATCACTTAATCCCATCCCTTCATCTCTATTAACATACATTTTTTTCGTTTTTTAAATTGACTTATTCATTGTCATTATTGTAACATTATAAATTGTAGAATTTTCGAAATAAATATTTCTTGCTATAAATTGGAAAACTATTGCGAATAAGTGCTCAATTTTTAAACGTATGAAAATTTAATAGCTAATACTTATATTATAATTCACAAAATAAACTTAAATAGTATGCTTAAAAAAATTGAAGTTAGATATTTAGATTAAATACAGACCAAAATAATATAAAAATAGAACAAATTGAAAATTTTCATTTTATTTCTTTGCCATTTTGAATATACACATACGAACATAACTAACAATATATAACTTGCAGCTTTTTAAAAATTTTAAATTTATTAGAAATATTTAGTTTAATGGATATAAGATTATGTCACAAAATTGTGTAAAAATTTCAGAAAAATGTTTTTTAAAACTTCATCTCGTGTGTTGTTGAAATTTCAATTAAAAATTTTCGTCGTAATCTTAATTGTAATATTTAGTTAATGTAGTACATGTTGATAATTATATATTACTTCGTTAGAATAAGAACAATAATGATAGAAAATATAATTAAATAAGATGCTAATCAAAATTAAAAGTTAAAAAAATTCAAACTTACCGATTATACAAAATGGCCTCCGAAGAAACTTCAGCCGACCGATAGCTGTTTGATATCTCGAGCGACATCCTGAAGACCATAACCTGATGATTACAAAGATCGTTATAAAAATATTGTCAAAAGCAATGATACCGTTGATAAGCAATTGCCACGATTATGTATAAATACCTAAAAAAGAATTCAGCAGTGAACCAGATGACTACAACCATTTCCATGTAAAAAAGGAGAACCCCAGCGTCTTTTTCGTACTCGTCTATTGTACTGAACACCGAGAGTACTAGGCACGTAAAGACCATACAGAATCTGCAAAAACAAAAATAGCTTATAAACAAAGTTATTAATAAACAAATTACATCAACAATATAATGTGTGATACATACATACACGCTACAATTATTAATTAATATTTTTTTTATAAATAATGAATACTTTTATTTAGTTATTTATTTATTTAAATTAATTAATATAACATTTTTAAGGAGCGATTTTTTAAATTTAGATTCATTTCTTTTAATTCATGAGTCAAATGACTTTTTGAAAATTATATATAATTAGTTAGTATTTCATTTTAGGATTAATATTTTTATGCACGAAAATGCAATAAAAAAATATATGATGCAAGGTGATAGTTAAATTATGCGGTATTTTATGAAAGGTATAGTATAACTTCTATTTTGTAAATTATTGTGTAATAATTTTCTTAATAAGATCAGCTTTAGCGACCAAAATAGAAAAAGTATCGAATACAGACATTAATTTAAGTACAAATTAACACGAATCTTCTACTATACTGCATTTAAACTGAACTTCAAATAAACATTTTACAAACATGTAACAATTCGACAAGTACAAATTTGTACATACATCGTAATTATTACACTACAACAAGAGAAGTATAAAAGCAAAAAGACAATGAAATAGAGAGAGAACTTGAACTGTATGCGTTGTACACTGTGTACTGTATGATTGACAGTAGTATAAAATTTAACTACAGAATTAAGGATGAAATAGTTATTTATTGAAAAAATGAAGGAGAAAGAGAACTGCGATAGGATCGTGAGTTAATGTACGTCTCTTGTCGGTTAAATGCTGGTGGTAAGCGACTCCGGTTTCTTGGTCGGTTCCGGTCTGCTTCGTTCAACGGTTCATTGAAGTATCTTCAATTCGTCCCAATACTAGCTATTGAGAAACTGACTCTCGATTATTTCTATATTTTGTCGATATAACGACAAAGACAGTTGGTAATCGAAACAATTCAGGCATTAGGTATAATATTTATTGGATATCCTTGCTTTGAACTATTTCGTGTAGCCAACATTTCGGATATCTATCAATACTTAATGCTTACAATTATTAAATTTTTGGTGCCAAATATTTACGTGTTATGTATTATGCAACTGCAAATCTTTCAAGAAAGGCAAAATTTATCTCAATCTAATTCTAGAACCTCAAGTCTAATAGTCGAAGACTAATACTTTTGCTTTTATTAATTTGACCAACTTTAATTATTCATGAGCTGAAAACTAATGGAATACCTAATAATAACCTTAATATAAAATAATAATTCTGTCTGAATTCTTGAATTAACACTTTATAACAAATTTCATTAATTTCTCCATTTGGTTATATTTCAATGGAATTATGTAAGATGAAACATCTTAATAATTTTAAAATGTAATGTATCTTCTTTAATTGGATTATATTTAGGTATTTTATTTTTAATTGGAGTATTTTTATTTGTAATGGTTATTTGTTTGTATTATTAGAAAATATTATTAATCCTCATATTCATACATATTTTTCTTTGATATCTAATAACGACTTATTAAATTTAGAAGTTGTACAAAATAGTCATATATAAAATTATACATAAAATTTATAAATACTTGTCTATGAATATAATCCATAAATTTTATTAAAACATGCAATTAATAGATTATACATTTTTTATCGTCAATACACGTCACATATTTTTGTACGTTTAATTGGAAAACATCAAGATTTACTTATTTTGCAGTTAATAAAGATATTTATTAAAGCTTCATCGAATGTTGTTGTAATCAATAAAAATAAAAGAATAAAATTATAGAGACTTTAATAATAGATTCGGTATAGAACTGCGCAGTTATTATAAGAAATAAATGGGTTTCAAATTATTTTCGAATAAAAAATGTATTTATTGAATCAAGGCGATAAAGGTAAAACTTGGAGTCATTAAAATTTAGCAATCACAGCAACGACAAGACTCCACTGTTATAAAACGTCAAAGTCAATATTTCCGTACTCGTATAAACAGCATAGCTACGCAATCGCTTCCAAAATCAAAAGTGCCGACCTTCATCGTATAAGTGCTACAATAGCTGGTCCAACGAAGCTTGAGGCAATCAATGAGATCTTCAATTTATTATTATTCATCAAAAGTCAGAAGTTCGCCCTAATGAAATTGTCAAAGAAGTTAATTGTCATTAGAACGTCAAAGAAACTCGAAGTTCATAAAATTGTATTCTCCCTTATTCTTGAATTTGCTGAAACCTTCTTTCGCAGCTATTTAAGCAATTTTTAATGATAGCGATTAAAATTATATGAACACTTTGAATCATAGATTAATTACAATCAGTAGATCGGAAATTGCTAGATTATTCATAATTATTGAATATTAATGAAAGGCTTGAACAACTGAAAAATCATCTATTTAAAAAGATTTATTTTTCAATTCATCCTATGCAGTTACATTGAAATTCGAGAAAGAAAGATTTTGCGTTTGACAACTAAAATTTGTTACAAATCTGTAAGTGATAGAAACGTTAAAGGGTAGTAAGAGAATCGACATCGATTAATTTTTCAATTCAAAATTAACGACTTCTTTTTGAATAGTCTTGCAGTATTTGCAAATTTTTTAACTGAATAATAAAATTTGCAAAGGAAAACTTTATGCTCCATTTATATTTTTTATGAAATATTTCAAGCTTAGCACTTTTTCGTTAAAGCTTTAAACATTGAAGAAAGTTTTGATTATTGAATATTAAAGTTTTGTTAAATTCATATTTTAAAATTAGACTTTTATTAAAAATAGATTTATTATTGATTGAGTTTTATTTATATTCTTCATGTGCTTTAAAAACTAAACAACAATAATATTATTAGTAATTATATGAAAATATAATAAAATATTGTATTTTAATAATAATTATAAAAAAATTTTTAGTATTATTATATTTAATTTTTTATAGTATGTTAAACGTTAAATAATTCTTGTTGTATATAGAAGTATTTTCTAACTGCCCGCGTTTACTTTTTCAACATATCTATTGTTTTCCAGCTGAAGAAAATATGCCTCAAAGCTTATATTTAATGGAAATTATACAAGCCAGATAACGATTATTATGTATGAAGAGGAAAAAAGTATGAAATAAAAGAAAGGGAAAAGGAGAGAGAGAATGAAAGAGACAAAAAAGAGGTAAAGGAAATAAGAATGATAGCGCCTGAAAAATAACGTAAATAGAGGACGATTTACATGGATTTTTTAAATCATCGCTTTTAGTACTGGAATGAAAGCAGTCATCGACATTTATCATAGACGGTGCAAATTTCCAATAAAAATGGATCAAGTGTCATTCCAACAAGACATAATCATAACGAATACCTAATGTACACAAACCAATCTTCAATTTTACCTCAAAAATTTTTATGTGAAGCTCAATGTGGAAACGCTAACGTTATAACTATCCGTTCAACGAAGGACGATTTATCGCGACCTCTTGTTCATTTTTATGCGATAAATTGATTCTCGCGGATGAAAATGCGTTCGTTCACATTCATTTGAAATTCAAGCAGAATATTCATGTATACTTTTTCCGTGTCTTTCTTTCACTTACACGCTGAATCTAGTATATATGCTCTATTTATTCATAGCTTGATCATATTAGTCAAAATGGCAATGCTCATCCATTATAATATTTGAAATTATAGCAGTCTATATTTGCTAATGAATTTTACATTAATACTATATATATAGATGTATACTGATACATTTATACTGATACATATATACATAACAATAATACATTTATAAGTTAATTAATAGATTTTTTGCAGAATTAACTCTACTGGAAATTTCTTAAATAGATTGGGTTTATTTCTTTTAGTGTCATTGTATAATATTCATAATGTTATGTAACTTTATTGCACTACATACACGTACAGCATTTTGTTGAACAGAAATATTATAAATAGCCTATGGTAAAGTTATTCTATTACATTTACATAAATTCATCTTATTATATGACTATTTTATCGGTAAAAACTAAAATCTTTCACTGAAATGTGTAGTCGATATCAAATAATTATGAAAGTCAGCTTCTGTTCGTGCTAAATATTTTTTCGATAACATTACATTTATAAATCTTTAAACACACGATTTTAAATGTGTGCATATGCATATAAATGACCTAGTAAGTAAACGAGTATGAATGTAGTTTCCACGAATCTTTTATGTATCTACAATGAGCGCAATGATAAATCTTGCTGAAACAACATATATAACTTTTTCTTTTATTCGGACGTCACATGAAAAATTCTCTTTAGAAATATTGATATATGCATTCTTAATATAAATTTATTGAGAAAATACACACACCCTTTTGTATACATATTTGTATATATAATACAATATAAATAATTTATTGAAATGATTTGATAGACCTGGGATATGAAAATAATTACGAAAAAGCTATTATCGAATAGATATATTTAATCAATTTAAATTAATGTTTATAAGCTATAAATATATTTTTCACTAAGTAAATTTTATTTACATCAGATATGCTTTCTATCTATAGGCTGCTGTAATAGTTAGTAATATAATTATTCCCAATGTTTTTTGTTTACATATACACAATTAGCATAATTTTTTTTTAAATGTAAAAAAAATTAATTTTTAACAATTGATATAAAAAAACTTAAATATTGTATGATTTTTTAATTGAAAATTTCTTGATTAAATTTATTCAGAAAATTTTAAAAAGCTTTTGTAAACAAATTTTATATTTAATATTAATATATTTTTAATTGGGAAAAACTCTATCCAGTTTATTTTTTATTTTTTTAAAACAGCAGATTACGAAAAAATTTTAATAAAAAATAATTTTTACTTTTTACATTTACTTTCAAGTCTTTCAAATCTATCAAAATTTATTTATACTCTATTTAATTTTTAACGAAATTGTTTTATGAATTAATTTAAAATCGAAACATGTTTATAATAATAAAAATAGTGTAAAACTTCTTCTTCTTTTGTGACACATGTAAAATATTACTATTAAATACAGGAAATTATCAAATTGTTAGAATTTAAAACTATTTAAAAATTATTGTAACCTTATTGCAATGGCAAATTTTTTACATGAAGTTAATAGATACGCTTCTACGACTTTATAAATTTGTATCATTTTATAAATTATCCATTATCTATAAAGAAAGTATTTTTTAATTTATGATTCACAAATTCATAATTAAAAAGACTTCATATAAATTTTAGTTTATCTACATTGTAATCTTACATTGAAGTAATAATTTATTTCATTTTCATTTTTATTTCTATTTCTGGAACTCGAATATAATATTAGCCTTATAATAAAAATACCTAAATTAATTAAAGACATTCATCGAACTGTGTATGATGGATTATTGCTATATTTATTAATTGTTGCATTATCAACAATGACATTTCAAGAAACAAGGCTACAAATATATTAAAAATGGTAAATACTGTGCACCCTTATAGCGCATTTTTATTAAAAAGTTTCAGTCCGGATCACAATTTAGCAATAAAATTCCTGTTTTTTTATAAAATCGACCAAAAAAGCCAATACTAATTTTACTCAGTACTACAAAATTATTTATTATTAATATAAAGTAATTAGAATATACTTCATTAGAAGTAAAAGGTAAAGATTTACATTTATTTTTTTTATTAAAAGGGCTCTTATTTCGTCAAAAAATTCGTTTGTAACGTGAATCGAGCTTTTACACAATATATGTTTCCTGGGTCATGCGCTGTTAGGTCGAAAAAGTTAATCTTGGCTCTGAAAAGGGCTCCAAGCATTATTCTATCTACCTCCTAAGCGATCATGTATCATCCGTCTAGACGTGCAATAAAAGAAAAATGCAGCGAAGTAAAAGCTGTTCCGTCGTCCGCGGGGCTGATGCAAGGATCGTTCATAGTACGTCGAAGACGAAGTGTCGGGCATTTACTTCCCGCCCACCGATTCTCGAAAAGCCCGCACAAGACAATTGATTATACTTACACGATCATGTGGTATGTGACGGCGTAAGCGCCGCGGGGTCGCTCGAGGAAATTGTAGACCCGGGCCTGGAGTCGCCGGTAGCGGGCATCGCGACGAGTCGCCCGATAGTTCACCGGGCGTCCCAGCAGTGACATCCGCGGGGCTGCCAGACGTCCACCTGCGCCGCCGCTTCTGAAACAAGATGAAAGAGGATGAGACGAATTGGGCAACTAATGCAGACGACCGCTGGCCACGCGTGCCCCGACCCACGTCATTATGTATATCAGCGAGCTTAACAGTATTCCTTCCCACCCTCATTCGTTTTTTTGTCTTCTTTACCTCTCTTTTTAATATACAAACAAGGCTCGTCAACCCTTTATCCCTTTCATTCTTTTCATTAATTCCGGTATTTTCAGGCATTTTTCTCATTAGCTCCGTTGGGGCTCGGATTAATAGCGGGAATATTACGCGCTTTGCGGTTTACTTGCCGTATTTGCAACGGTGCGTTCGAATATGTAAATCAAAATAACTAGAGCTGGAAAATTAAAACTTAATGCAATCTATTAAATTATCCATTACAAAAGTATTCCCATATTTTAATAGTTTATAAATCGCATGATTTCGTTTTATAAATTATCGGATTATACGGATTTTTAAAAAAATATTTTTATCACTAATATTGGAAAAAGTAAATCCTAATAGTTTTCAACAAGATTAATAATTCAATTCAATTTTATTAGAACGAAACTGCATGTTATAATTTAAAAGGTTCAAACTATTGCCTGATTTAGGATATTATCTTTCTTAAATTTATTTCTTATCTGAAAATTATTGTTTTTACTGTAATAGCTTTTAGATATAATAAACTTATTTATACAAAAAATTTTTCTGCTAAATTTATTACACCCTCAACTAAGTTTAAAAATTTACTTTTACTACATTAAATATATATATAATTTAAACTCGATACATGATTGTGGTCATATTAATTATAAAATCTGTTTAATTAGATGTTATAATATAAGAAGATTACTTCATGACAATATTTATTATATAGAATATTAATATTCGATAAATCAATTTCCGTTTATCTATTTATCCATTACACATAATAATGGATATTTTGTAAATTAACAATATGTCAAATAAAAACATACATAGTATTAAACATTTACACAATTATTTGAGTAAATCGTATCTACTGTTGAACATATAATTTGTGATGGATTATTTTCAATTTTAAAGTAAATCGCTTTAACTTCATAGTCGTATATCGATATAAAAAAAATACCGCTACATTTTTATATTATCATGAATTACTGACTATAGTATTTTATTAACATATTTCTAAACATGAAATTGAGTAGTAAAAGTTTTAATTTTAAAATATTTCTGGTATAATACTGAAGTTATTAATATTTATCAAATTCATTTCAATCTTTTGTTTCATATATATTTATTATTTTTTAATTGGAATGGATTTCAATATAATACTGGAATTCAATCGACAAAATTTATTTATAAGTTTATTATAGTGTCTTACTTGATTATAAATTTCCCACAGTATCCATTATATTATTTTTGAAAAGTTAAAAATTTTAATTATAAAAGTATTTTTTATATTTTTAATAATATTTGAATTATTTTATTATCCTGTCTTTAAAAAATGAAGGAATAAAATTTTTTTTTCTTTAAATTTTTTAATTATAAAAATAAATATTTTTTTAACAAAAATTAAATATTTTGAATTTAAATTATATATTAATTTATACAATTTTTTTAAATACAGACGTTTGTGAAGTTGAAAAAAATTTTAATGAAAATTCAGATTTTTCATTCAATTTAGTTTATTACTTTTTATATTATTATATTATATAATTAATTAATCAGTTTATTTGTTTATAAAAAAATATATTATTTACTAAAAGTACAATATCTCAGTTAAATATTTTGTTGTATATTACTAAATATTCTTAAATACTTTGCATATATGTATATTTATGATTTATTACTTTTACAATACCGTGATTAAATAAAAAATAGCATGCTTTTAAATTAAATAGTATTTTTAATTAAAAAATTACCATAAAGCTTAGTTAATTTATTCCAGTGACTAGTATTTAGGAATGTAAAATATCAATGATTTATAGATACTGTTTCCTTCGTTGGACTAAATAATAAAATTGCTATAGTGTAAATTTAATAATCATCAAGGTATTCACACCTATTTACTATTTAACTATTCCATCCTTTACCCTTGGAAATAAATGTTTTTGTTCACCTTTATTGTGTCAGTAATGCACAACGTCATACTTCATTGTTTCACCTCATTTAATTTCCGCACTAAAATAAGGTTTTTTATATAATTACAGCTTGCGTAGTTAAAAAACAAGGGATAACAAAGAAAAAAAGTAAGAAAAAAACAAAATGAAAAATGTGGAAGATAGGAGAATGAATAAGCTGCATTGAATATTTTGACGATAAGAACTAAGTGGTCTTGCTCTTATCGTTAAACGTTTGAATCTCATTTTTCACCAGTATTACACCTACCGATGAGGTTAGTTCTACATATCTTCATTAGGCTTCAGGAAATTTAGTGCGTGGGATGTTCTAATATTTTTTAGCAACTTTCCAATAATTTTTTACAATTTCCAATAAAATTTTATTTACCAATCAATAAAGCATTTAAAAACTACCGTTTTAGCTGTAAATGTTAGTTTTTCATCATTAAACATTTCATTAATTAATAATGTATATAGCTTATTGTTTAGTGAAATAATTTCTTCTGCACTGTAATATTAGATTCATAGTTAATAGTTATAAGCTAATAATTTTGAAATTTTTTTTTTATTTGTTATTTTAATATACAAACAAAGTTTAATAAGTTATATTTTAATACATTTAAATTAATGGTATATAATCGTAATGGCAGGGCTATTTTCAAAATTAGCAACAATACTTCAGTCCAAATTGTAGATTAACTTTTGAGAAAAGGATTTCAAAAATATTCATTTTCCTGTGAAATTTTTTATTTTTTTTTATACTTTTAAAAATAATAATTCAGTAATATAAAATAATTGTTCAATTGTATAATTGTATCAATAATATATATTTATAGCCTTTTTTGAAAAATTTTCAAAAGTATTATATTTATACTATACATACAAAAATGAATAACTATAGTGAAAGTATGTTTTCTTATAATTTAACTAGATTGAAAATTTCTTTTAATAGAATTCATTTTATTTCGGCTAAAAACTATGTTTAAAAAAATATCTTTTTTGATTCAGCTATACTTATATTAACAGGAGTAATTTATACATAATTTTAACGAATAAAAATAGTAAAATACAGAAGAGTTAAGATTCTTTATGAAACTTTTAACTTACGAAATAAATACGCCAGATAAATGTTCTATATAAAATTAACACTTTCTTCAGTGGAATCCTGATCCTATTTATTCTTTTCTGTGAATATAAATTAAAGTACTAGAAACTGAAAACTTATACTTCACAATAGATAGTCTGAAAATATCGTATTTTGCATAACTTTATTTCCATTTGTGAAAGCTGACGAAGGGGAAATTATATATAAAATATACAAGGTTTATAGTTTTTAATACGTTATTTGTGGTAGTTGGCTGTTACTCGAGTGTAATATTAGCTACTAAGAGTTGAAAAATTATACATTAACGTGATGCATTAAGTGGAAGTACATTATTCTTTTTATTTTAGAAGAATGAGGTATTAAAACACTTGTGCGTATTTATTTTAAGTAATGTAGAAACTAAAAAACATTATGCGCAATATTTGATAACCATATGCTACAAAATTTTTAGGCATAAAAAGCATAAAATGAATGGCGTTAATATTTCTTCCAAAACGTTTTATACCTACTTTGTAGGATCTGCACTATTATAATTAATAATTACATTTTTAATAATATCTTAAAAAGACACATTCCGCTATTAAATTTGAACACATATATTTTTATAAAACAGTTTAAAAAATCGTTTAACATTTTTTTAATAACCAAACAATCATATTTTTCTTAGTTGTAAAGATAAAACTCTTATATTTTTTTAATATCAAATTTTGTATTATAACAAAATATTATAAGATCTTACGTAATTTTCAGATCAAAAAATAATCTGAAGGTTTAAAATAATATATAGAAATTAAATTTTTTTATTTTGAAGAAAAAAAGCAATAAAATATATTAGTGGATATATTAAAATTTTTAAAACACTTATTTAGCAATTGAAAATACTTGATTTTATCGCATTATATCAGTTTAATACTAATTTTATATATAATACTATGTAAATAGATAAGAAACGAAGTTTTTTTATTTTTAATTCACAATATTAATCCATCTGTTTAAAAATTTTTTTTTATTTTATGCTATTAACATATAACTAGTTAATATAACAAAATATTAACTCGTCAAAATTATAAATTTCTTTTTTATTAAAAAATATGTAGTCAATAATACACATTTTTGTATTATAAATACTATAAATGATGTATGATTATTTAGTTAATTACTAATTTCAATAACATATACACATACGCATACAATTTATTATTTTTTTAAATAACAGGATATAACTACTAATTTATTCAGAACATTTTTTCGGATGCTGACTCTGTGTGGATGTCTTTTTGCGCTAAAATGGAAAGGATCATTGCACGAGTTAGTTTTTTATAAGTGTCAATATGTAAGCGAAAAATAACTGTTGTTACAATTATGTAATCTTTTTATTTATTTATAAATACTCCCCTTTTTTCATTGATTAATTACCCTGTTTTTATTGGTTTGAGATTGTTAAGATCGGTCGGTGTTTACTAGAGTCCAGGGACTATGTCAGACATGACGCAATTTTTAGTACACATGTGGTGAACGTTCACGTATGACATAACTGGCTACAAGGTCAGCTACAGACTTTGATAAGACAGACAACCTTGAGTACAGTAAGTACGAAAGGAATGGAAGATCTAGCTCTGTTTAATAAATAGTTTATGGACCCTCTTTTCGGTTCTGCTTCCCTTCGCTCCTACTATTACCGTAAGGTAAATATACTTCAAAAACGAAGTCATCCTTCACCTTCAAACAAGCCTAAAATATAGCTTCAGCTGTCAAAGAAGTTTAAGCTGCGATTTACGTAAGGCGGTACGGAGACTATCATCCACACGGTAGCCATCACTCAGACAGATCGTTCGACCGGGCCCTAAAATATGGGGAACACCAAGTAGGTCTACTCTTTGGGTGACAACGTGGCGCTTGCTATTATCAACCGTCTAAGCTGCAATTGGATCGCAGCTGCGCCAATATATATTATAACATGACGCAAACTTTATGCTAAGCGACGTGGCATCTCATGCCAATATTTAGAATTTATGATGAGTGTAAATCTTTTTCATACATAAAAGATATATGGTTGTATTCGATTCAACTACCGGATTACTTTTGTGCGATTGATTAGTGTAAATACTAACTCTTAAATGATTTTTATTTGAATATTGCCTGTTTTAAAAAACTTTTTAAAACAAATTTAGTTTAGTTTAATTTAGTTAGAAGTTAATTCTTATTTAAGAAAGAGAAAGTCTTTCAAACTAAGCTAATTATGTTCTCTCAATTCCATCGCAAAAATTGAAGAAATTTTAATTCCTCCGAATTAAAAAAAAATATTGTATAAATATAAGGTATTTATAACGAAAACATTGGTAATTTTATTATTCACCGATGTTAGTCTAAGTGATATTATTTACGTTGCCATACGTGTTTTTGAATCGTTTCTCTTTCCCTTTTAATTTTTTTCTTAGACTAAAGAACTATTTTGAGAAGTATTTTTAAGCACTTTTTTAAAATTCTTTTTTTTATTTTATGTTTTGCTTTATGGTCCATCCTTAAATGGAAATAATATTATCGCTGTGCATTTTTAACGTAGAATAGGTCGTGCCTAATTTTGTTATAAATGAACTCATTACAGAATTATTATAATCTCAATTTTTTACTATTAAATTCTCTTTTATTATTTATTGTAATTAAAATGCTTTAGAACTGTTAAATGATCTAATTTTAGAGTTTTTGAAAAGATAATATTTTCTAAAATCATTAATATTATTATTAAGATTATGATATAAATAATTATATTACTATATATTAAAAAAATTAATATTTTTTAATAATGATATATAATATAGATGGTAAATGAGAGAATCACCTATCTACAAAATATATTACATAAATATAAATTATTAAAATACCATAATAAGAGATCAAAATGAATTAAAGCTATTATTCATCTAAATAAATATTATACACATAAATTGTTTTTATATTTTTTCTTTAAATATGTTAAGAAGATGTAAGAAGCTTTTAAATTTACCCGCCAGACATCATTTAAATTTCTTTTAAGAGGCTATCAACCTCAAATCTGAAAAGCTCATTCATGATTAGGATAGACAAACTGAACAATTTTTAGCGCCCTGCAGCGTAAGTACTATATTATTTTAGATTAATAATACTTATAGACAATATTTTTTTTCATAAGCAATTAGAAAAATTTTAATTTCTTTATTATCTTAATAATTATGAATTTTTTTAATTTTTCTTTATGACTGTTGTACAATATTTTTATTTTCTTATAAATTAAAAAAATGTAATGAAATAGGCATTGAAAATGCTAAATGCTTAATATCATAGCAGTTGCTACTTTAAGTAAATGCTTAAACTTTATTTTAATTTTAAAAACTTTACTACAATACATACTTTACAAATTATTTATATTTTAAAATAAATATTGTATACCATTATGTGTATAAATACATTTTTCAATATGTTAAATTTTCTTTAATATAATATTTTATCCAATTTTTTCAGTACATCTTATGAATTATATATTCATTTTGTGAATCATTTAGTCTTCTTTTATCACATATATTAATTATATTAAATTTCAGCTGTAATATTTCTGTTTTTATAGTTATATAAGTTTATTTGCTTTTTTATTGAAAGTAAGTGTTAGTAGGTACGATAGTTTTCAAACTACAGCTTATTTAACGAATTGTCCTATGAGCTAATGCAGGCCTCGACATAATGTTGCTAAAAGCACGTAAGTCCATTCGTGCTAATGACTAGTAGAAATTCTTGGAAAGTTACAGCATTAATTTTCAGCGCAAAAAGCGACCGAAAAACATTAAAATCCAAATATAAATTCCAAACCGCCCTACTGTTGTCAATGTACTTCGTCGAGAGTGAGCGAAGTAAGAATATAGCGATCCATCACGCAAGCAGTGATGATTCAGCGATGATATAAATACATAAGTCAGGCTATTGCAGGTCCTCCACGCAGCTCCACGTATTGGCTTGTGAAAAAATGTGTCCGTAGGTAGGACAACAAGCGATAGTAGTCTTCCTGGCTTAATTGACGAGTACGGAATTTCACGTGCGCGCGGTGGTCGTCGATGAGCCCGAGGGGAATGTAGAGCCGCGGTGGGTACATGCCTATTTATTTATAGCCCCCGGGACCGCAATGAGCCAAGGCGAGCCAAGGCTGAGACGCGGCCACTGCGGGGAAAGAAGGCCGCGCTGGAAGGAGAGGCGCCCTGGGAAAAGAGGGACACGAAGGGCAGTAGTAGACGTAGGGAGACGAGAGCAGCGCTTTACGTGCGGCTCGGTGTGGCTCCGTGCCAACCGATCGCTCCTTTATCCGACCCTCGTCCTTTTTCCTCGCGCCGTTCTAGAGCCCCATCTCCCTCAGTCCCCACCCGCCTGTCCACCCTCCCGCACCTTGCCACGACGGCCGTCGCTAGTTTCGACGCTAAATCATGTTTCGAATTATCGGGAATCGAGCGTCATTACAAATACACTGCAAGAGCCGGGCTCGGGCTTAAACCAATGAAGCTGGAAGATAAGATCATGCGCGTAACGAGCGTGTATAGTAAATTTATCTAGATCTATGTCGCACGACATTTATTGTGGAATTTTGATATTTGGGTATTTTCCATATTTCGACTGTTAATTCTATGTTATTTATTAAAATGACGTTATTCTTAAGTATTCATTTTATTGAAGGATGTTTCAATAAATTAACGTGTGCTCTATAATTGTTAAAAATTTCATATAATGTCAAAATCAATAAAATTTATTTTAAATACTCAAAGCAATCATTAAAATGAGTTTCATATTTATACACAATTCTTATGCACGCTTAAAATAAAAAAACTAACGATATTCATTGTCTCATTACATTTTTAATATTTATAATTATTATTAAGTCTTTCAAATTAAGGCTGATTTAATTTTTCTATTTATCTATTTTTATTTTGTTTAAACATGAAATCAGGAATTCAGATAACATTAGAAAAGTATCAGAGTTGCATAAAATCGTCTTATTTAACTTTTTTTGACTATACTTAGCAAAGAAATTAATACAAGAAAGCAGAGTACAAGCAATAAGAAGGATAAATCGATGCTAGGAGCTTCTTCGACCGTATGCAGCAATTACACGATGGTTTTCCCCTTCCATTTCCTCTATCTCTTTTATTGTCAATTCGACTTCTGCCGCATCGCCGTATTTATCAAGAGCCGAATCCAATCTTTGGTAATTTTAAAGTCAACCTAAAATAACGGAGATGGAGAGAAACTTTTACCCCTTTTTAAAACCTTTGTTTCACCTAAATATCGGGTGGATCTCAAATTACAATAAGTTAGTAGAAACTCGAATAATTATACAAACTATACAAAACTATGTTATTATAAATGAGCTGCTTATGTTAATTTTTATTTCGGAAATATTTGGTTATTTACAGACAGTAGTAAATGAAAAGTATGGGTTAAGAAATTAAATGAAAAAGGTTGTAGTTCAAAATAAATATTGATATTTGACAAAAAAAATTTTTAAAAAATTAAATAATTTATAAAATTTGTTGATAAATAGATTTAAACGAGGAATTACCTTTACATTCATTTAATTTAATAAAATAAAATTTAAATTTAAATACTTGATAAGCAAATTTTTTTAAAAAAGGTTGTATTCATATTCAACGGTTTATATAATTCTTTTAATTCTATTCACCTTTTTAAAAGAATGTAAAAAAAACAAATCGTAACCTGCTTATATCGACAAAGATATATGAGTTAGGATTAATCATAACTAGATTGATTTTATATTATGTATTTAAAAAATTGCAAACGGTTTCATAATTAGAATAAATATTTACAAAATAACATTATTTTAATTCGTAACGTCCACATATGAATAATGGTTCGCATTTTATTCCTAATACAAATCATAGGTAAATTTATAACTTCAGTTGTAAAAAAGCAATTTATAGGACAAATTAAACCAAAATGATTAAATACAAAGCTTCTAATAAAATTTATAAGATAATTTAAATACATTAAAATAATGTCACTAAAATAACTCAGATGTAGAATTATTAAATTAATTTGTAAATAAATAAAACAAGTAATTATAAATGATTTTAAATTAAAATTTATTACTTTTGTAGTTTATAAATATCATGCTACATGTATACTAAAATCCAATGTTATAAAAATTAGAAAATAAGTTTTATCTATTGATGACTAAATTTAAGTCAATGTGCAACTTGATCTAAACATATTTTGTTTTCATATTAATGTCGATATTAAATAGCAAATTTTCTTTTCGTGAAAAAGTATTGTCTTCACGGTTAAAATAGAATTGCATTAGAAATATTACATTAAGACGACGTAAATAAATACATTTGATGAAGTAATAACAACTCCTTTTTTAAATGTATGTCGTAAATTATGATAACTTTTGCAAATAAAGTATTAAAATATATGAGAACCTAACTGTATGTCACTCTATTCTATAATAATATTAAATAGTAACCTTTATAGGTAAATCATTCCAATCATGTCTTCAAAAGTTTATAAAAAGAAATTCAGAAGTTTGAAAGAGCAAATAAAAATAACTTTTGCATAAGTTCTGTCTAAAACTTTTTTAAATTTACTTTTAAAAAAGGA
Source organism: Kradibia gibbosae (assembly GCA_018907135.1). Lineage (NCBI taxonomy): Eukaryota > Metazoa > Arthropoda > Insecta > Hymenoptera > Agaonidae > Kradibia > Kradibia gibbosae. Next base: position 7,531,780 of record JACCHX010000004.1, read on the forward strand.
AATAATCTATCTGTATTCATTCTAGCTTTTTAAGGCTAAGTTTTCTGAATTTTTATATCCATCGATTAAAAAAAGTAAAAGCACGTTTACTTGTCGGAGCACAAATTAATTTAAAAAAGTCATAACCAGTTATTCACTTTTATTTATCTCGACACTCTTTTTAAATACTTTTAAATACTTACATGAATTTTTAATTTTATTTAACTTTAGCAAAATATGTTTTCCTTGGTTGTATTGTTATATAAAGTATTTTCTATTAATGCCAAGTAGAAATTATTAAATGGAGCTATACTTGCGATGTAAGAAAACATACGAAATTCTAACATAATTGCTTATGATATTATTAATATGATCTGCACAATACAATCAAAAATAGTATATTTTTTCATTTCAAGGAGCTTGTATCATAAGAATATGTGTTTATAAATATTATATTATTCAGATTAGGGTAGAAAGTAGCACTCAAATATTAAAAAATTTAAATATTTAATGTTTGATAAAACTTTATTTATTTCGTAAGACATTAATAAATACGAATTAAATTAATGTCCGTCATCGAAATTCTCAGCACGAAATTTGAAAAAAACCATTAAAATATATATAACATGTATTGTTTATTAATTTTACTGAATTTATTGATAAATAAAAAAAAACTAATGCATGGTATTCCAAATGATATTCATTCATAATCTATATATGAATATATATATATGTAATATACATATATGTATATTCATATATATCCATATGTATGTGTAAACATGTTAACGTCAGAAAAATATAAATAAGTACAAGTAACGAGCATTTACAATCAATATTTTTTCTAGGATTACTTTCACACAATAAAACTATACGATCCAATTGAAAAAATGCGTCCAATACTTTCATCTAGAAAGCAATTCCAGACTCGAGTGCATTATCTCTGAAGAAAACACGTAAACAGCATGGTGCCGGCTCTCACAGCTATAGCTATAGGACGCAAATAGGTGTCACACGTCGATTCTGCTTACGTCCTTTTCCTAGCTGAGAGGAAATTAGTGATTAGCCATACACGCTTTTAACGCCCCCATCCCCCTTTTAAGAATCTGTTTTTTCCACTGTACATTATTATATCTATAATGCTCATAAATTAATTTGTTTGAACACAAATTTTAATTACTGTCTATTAATCTGCTTATATACTATTATTTTAATTTTCTAATATATCTTTCTTCGTAAGATAACGTAACATTAAGGTATTTTACAGCTCTAGCCGTTTGATAAGCCGCATTTTGTGCTACATTCTATTACATTTGATTAATATATCAGAATAGCTGAAATTGTTCTCAATATCAATATATTAAAGAAGGTTAAGATTTTATAAGAAGAAGTTATTCAATATTTGAATAGTTAAAGAATAGTCTTTAAGGAATAGAATCTTTCGAAAAATTTCATTTATGTATGAATTTTTTTTACAGCTAAGTATTTAAATTTTAAATGCAATTTACAATATATTATACGCAATTGTAGATATTATTGTTAGCTGGAATCATAGATTATGAATAAATAATCAAAAATATCTTTAAAAATTGAATTGCAGTATATTTTTTATACGGAATCTCTTATTTTGGAATTTCATTTATTCAGTAAATATCAAAATTTAAAATAGACTTCGTGATATATACAAAAATGTTTTAATATAATAACATATTTAAGAAATCTATAAAGATCTTTTTGACTGTAGAAAATCTTATCGACTTCGTTTAAAAATACATGACAAAGAGATAATTATAATAGAAAAAATCATAAAAATATACGTGTTTTCAAACGGATTTCCGCCTGTGACATTTGGAGCTGCATATACTTAAAAGAATGCAAGCTTCACTCAGTCCGTCTTACAGACAAAGTCGTGTGTTCACGCTATATTTCAACTTTACTTTTTTTGTTTCTCTTTTAGTGGTACTTTTTACTATCCCGTTTCCGTTTAGTTTTAAGTCATAAATGTTTGAGAAAGAGATCTTTTATTATATCATTGTAATTTTCGGAATCGCAGTTTGTGTGGATGACTCAACTAAATCTATAATGTATGCTATGTGACTAACTTTATGGATTTCGTGTGTTTTAAGAATTCTAGTACTTTTCATGCGCGAGCATTGATATTACACAACAGATTGCTATTATAAGAATTATTAATATTATTCTAGAATTTTTCAATAATGTGCTTACGTTTTATAATCTGTAAAAAACATACATTTATATTTACAAATTAACAATACGTGATATTATTAGATTTTAGAAGCGCAAATTTTTCAAATTATTTACTTTTTTAAAAACTATTTTAAACTCTTTAGCTTGTTAATTGTAATTAAAATTTGAATAGCTTATTTCATAAATATTCAACATCAATTATTTCCAACATATATTCAACATAATTATTCAACATCATTAATTTATTTTATGATTTTAACTTTCAAATAAAAACAATACGTTAAAATTTAGTAAATTCAATTCATTCAAAAGAAATATTAAAACAAGTATACATTAAAGATTATAATAAAAATAATTTTTTCTTTAAATATATAAAATATATTTAGTATAAGAATAAGTTAGTATTTTTCGTAAATATGGTTGCATGTTTTAAAAGTTTGAAATTGTGCATCAAAAAATAATAAAATCATATGCTATTCGAACCAACACACGTGATACCTTTCGATGTACTTGCGTAAAGAAACTTTAATATAATATTCGACATGTGTCAGAGTACATTACTACCTCCATCAATTACCTCATACGTACATTTTGTCGTCGCGCGCTACACCTCTTCAAGTGATGTACGATGTAATTGAATGAGAATAGACAATATCGAAAACTCTAAAAGTACTTGGAGCTATTAAGTTTACATTGAACACATTTATGGGTATTATAAATGATATTTCTTATTAACTTGCAGTTAAAAATTTTTACAGAATCACTTGGTATATTTAAACGAATCATTGGAAATCTTCTAGTTGCATGTAGTTTATTTAACAATAGTCTTGCTATTCAAAATAAGAATAAAAAACTATTAAACGCAAACCGAAATCAATACATATTTAAACGATATTTATAAAAAAAAAATCACTTCGCGACTATAAAGACGAAGCTTCGGTACTTTGCAAAACTTAAATATGAATGTTCTCTGATAAAATTAAGTAAACAATCGAACGAATTCACGGAACAAATTACGAAGCGAAATCTGAAAATGACATTCATTATGGGGATACATTTTTTTTTATCATCGAGTCTTTTAAACCTGCCGTTAATTAAATAAACACAGTATTCTTATAACAGATTCAAAGTAGAAATACGAGGTTGGCACAGTCTGGAGTATTGCATAAAAATAAAGAGGGCGTCGTCGATGATCCCGCGTTTAGCGCTCGTTGTTCTTGTCGGGATGAAAAAAGTGTGACGGAAGTGGTAGGATTGCTGATAACGCGGCGGCATTTGCCGATAGCAGCTGAGGGGAAACGGGGTACATTAAAAGGAAGCCAGTCAGGAAGAAGATGATCAGGAATGTAGGAGCGCCAAACCGCAACCGATCGATGCAGGCCGTATGCGGCCCGCGGCTCGTGTGGATTAGTGCCTTTATCGGAGCATCAGTGGATCCGCGGCACTCGGCCAATGGAATCAATTCCGCAAATACCGCAGGCCCCTAATTAACGTCTGGCTGACGTTCGGTCCGCGGCTGTGGCAAAAGTTCTTTAAAAATTATCTTCTATCCATGTGATAACGGTTATCAATTCTTATGTCGCAGTATCAGCTCGTATAAGTGAAAGCTCCGATATCATTTTATAAGCATGAAAAAAAATGAGAATTCGTGTATAGAATAGATTTGCCGCATGAGAAGCTTTCAATTAACGGCTACTTTTAACGAAAGAGATTCGAGGTTCTGATCGATGCGTTTGTTATAGACAACTCGTGCGATTATAAGATCATCGTTTTATTATAGGTTTCTGTTATTTATTTTCTGATTATACAGTAATTAGGAAACGAGCAGCAATATCCTCTCCTTACAAATCGCAAATTTCATTTTATTTTGTAGCTATAGAAACGTTTATACATATATTTATACATTTAATTATTTGTTTTTGCCAAACGAGTAATAAATAACGTATTACATTAAATTTTATTCGATACTACATTTCTTTGTGTTATTTTCTTATAGTGGTTCTATAAAGACTATTTAAAAATAAGTATTTCATAAATTTAAGAAATTTACTTTGAATGCTTGCAATTACTTTCATTAAATATGTTTTGCATGTAATTGTGCAATGCAGGTTTCAGAATGAAATTCGAAGACAAAAGAAGTTGATCTATGTATAAACTTTTCCAAATTAGCTTGATTATTATTTTAGATCTGTTAATTTCTAAAACAAATTTTTTTTTACATTATTTCTTGAAATTTTTTTCTTGTTGACCATGACGTGCCACGTATATTTTTATTTTCAACTCCTTAGGTCTTATACATGTATTGAAATTATCAGAAATTTAACTAATTATGAAAATAGGTTGTACTAAAAATATTTCATGAATGAATTTTAAAAAATTATTCCGAACAAATAACATATTCGATAAATAATTCATAACTTAATACATACAATCGATCAACTGAATTAAAATACTGCTACCACAATCAGATTCATTAAAACAAATAATATATTGTATTAAAACAAATTAAAAAAAAATACTTTATTAGTTTAGAAATTCAGAAATACTAGAAATACTAGAAATACTTAAATTCTAACCCTAATATTTATTTAGATACTATAAAATGAATTGTATATAAGTATTTTTACATTTTAAAGTAAACAAATGATTTTTATTTTCTTCTGTAAAATTTGCTGTTTTTTTAAATTTATTTGTTTGATACTTATAATAAAAAAACCCCAATTAGTTTGTCACATTTTTAGAAGAAATGGTTTTAATTTAAGGATATATTTACTAATTGTAAATAAAATGCTTATTTTAAGATAGTATGATTTAGATAGTTTGGAAATAAATTTTTCAATTCATTTAAGATACTCATCATAATGACATTTATATATAAATTTTGTATCAAGTCTGCATATACATTCATGTAACTGGAAAAATTTTATTCTTATTAATATATAAACATAACATATTTTGTTATGTTCTTATAATGTATTATTTACATGAAATGAAAAGTTTATCTTTTAAGCACAAAATTAAAATTAAAATTATTTTAATTCCATAACTAATACTAATTATAAAACATCTTTATGAAATGGTTTGTTTTTATTGGATAATAAAGTATGTTATTTAAGATATTATGTAATAAATTGTGTATCTACAAGTAACGGTTCACATAAAAAATCAAATATTTTTATAAATACATTAGCATGCTCACTAAACTATTGCAAATAGTTTATTTATTAAAGACATTTAGTTATTTCTATAAAATTATTTATATAAAAAAGATTTCATTTATTCAAGTCTTCAAGAGCTGTTGTTCTTTTTTTGTATGTGACAGTTTGTATATGATTCGTGTAAAAATTATTCTATTTGTATAAAAGTAATAGAATAAAAAATTGTACAAGTTTTTAATTAATAGAAAATTCATTTTTGTAATAAATAATTGTAATTAATCAAATTCATCTATTTAAATAAAAATAAGAACAAAAATTAGAAAAGGCCTTCTAAAATAATAAAATTTATGATACAACTAATAGTTAAATTTGATCACTTTTATCAAGGAATTCAATTCATACATCCATAATTTTGTATTATTTGTATATTTTTCATTAAATTTAACTCTGAAATTTAACTGCTCGGAATACGTAAATAAAGCAATTTTTTAATATGTAAAGTAAACACGATAGAAAACAGTTTTCTAAAAATTTATTATCATATTAAAACTTTGTTGAATGAATTAATTTTATTTAGAAATGGTATCTTTGTGTTTTAAACGTATTCTAATTATAGAATATTTATATTCATATATTATTGATTTCTTTAAGCATAATTTATTGAATATAATTTCCGCATTACTTTGAAGATTTTAAATCAAGAGTTTTGCATTAATTTCTATTTTTATTTTACGGCGTAAAATAATATGTATACCTAAATGTGAAAATTTTAGTAATTAACATTTAATGATAAACTATTAAAAAACAATTTGCATTTAATTTTTAAAAAATTTTAGAATCCTATCCTTTTTAATAAATATTATTATATAATATGAAGGTGTACTCAATATTTATCATATTATTATTGATGCAGAATGAATTCCTTTGAATGAAAGCTTTCTTTAATTTAGTTTTAATCACTTATTTATTCTTGAATATTTTACTAAAATTTATTAAATTATTAATATATAAACATAATAACAAAAAATCTCAAAGCAATTAGTAGTACTATTTAATTAAATAAAAACAATTTTATATTCTTTCACCTACCCTTGTGATTAACACTTCATTAACGTTATGAATCTTGGTTATCTGCAAGCTTCTTTTTTATAGTGACTGTCATTGTTGCTTATCCAATTTTTCTCTGCACAAATATCGTAACACTTATGGTGAAGACCAGTATATACATATTAATGTTTAAATGGAAATGCACTAGGAACTGTAGTGCATTGGATAATTAATTATATTAACCATAATAAGGTTCATCAAATTATTAAATATTGTATTAGCGTGATTTAATCAATAAATAATATTTGCATTTACATCAGCTCATAATTAAAATACAAAATGATTGTTTATATTAGTATTCCAAATATTGTTTCCATCATTCAAAGAAAATCTTACTGTAAGCCGTTTAAATAGAAAGTAAATACAATTTATTAGAGAATAAAAAATTCTAATTACAAAAATTGTTCTATATAATAATGCCCAATTTAAAAGATATGAAACGATTCTAAATCATATGCGCAGGGAAAAGTATTAATAGGTGCTCAGTAAATCGTAATTCAAATTCATGGACGAAAGTCACGACGAAATTGACACTCAATATTTCGTTAATCGGACGAACCACCGATACATAATAATACCGATGCCAAGCCGGAATTTCAATTTGCGCGCCTCTCATGCAACCCGCAATCATTAATAATCACCAAGTTTTTTTCAAACAGGACTTCGAATATCTCAGAGCTTATGAACTAAGGGGCTCAACGATTAGCCTCGACGGTTCCTAGCTCGCGCATAATCGCGCAAATATCCGCTAGTGATCCACCGGTAATAAATATATGGCCGAGCCGCGACAGGCGAAAAACGAGCTTCTCCTTGGGCCCGTGAAAGGCCCTCGGGGTTGGCGCCCACGGCAGCCCGCGACATGCCGCGTGTGCTGCTCGCGCCTCGGCTTTGGTACCGCGCGCGTACCCGGGAACGGGTCGTGAAAGACTCTAGGCGCGGGCCGCCGTAGCTTTCGAAACGAAGGGAGCGAGTTGCGAGGGGCGAGAGTAGCGCCGCGCCGCCGTGGACGCCGACGCCGACGCCGCGCCAGAGAGCCGACAGCGAGAGGCGCTTGCTACGTACATTAGGGACATGTCAAATTTCACTAAGCCTGCAGACTCCTTCTACTTCCCCTGGCGGACCTCAACCCGTCTAACTCTTTTCCCCACCTTGCGCTGCCTTAAACATTACCCGCATCTTGCATCCGGCTTCGCTTGCATTCGGCCTTTTCACGGCCAATACGTAACTTTTCTAATAGGCTTCCAAGCTTTTTTGACTACCGTTATCGAGCTAAGCCTCAATCTTATCTTATAATCCAATTTTGGAACACTACCTGCTCTACTCCCTTGTCGCATTCTTTTTTTTCTATTAAGCTCGCCTAATAAAGAAATTTTATCGAGATGTATATTCTTTATTAGATGATTTCCGTATATATATATTACTATCAGGGCTTCCTTCTATTCTTTTTATTCAACGAGCTTTTATTCCATTTTCATGGAGAGCATTGATAATGATGGAAAAACAGCATAAGCGGGAGAAATTTTTTATTGTAGTTGCATTTAAAAGTATTTGACCTTTTTTTTTATAAGAATTGCACCTCGAATCACATAATTAATTTGTTCAAGGTGCATTATTTAATAGCGAATTTACACGGAATGATGTGAGCATAATATTAATCCTTAAAATGTATATATCCTTAAAATATAAATACGCTCTAATAAAACATTTAATAACAATGTTTTTTCAGTAATTTTTTAGCTATTTTTTAAATGATAAAATAGATAACTGTAGATCATTAAAAGCCACTTAATATTACTGTATAATATATCTAAAGATCTGGAATTTTAAGGCAATGCGTTGCATACATATAAAATATTTTGATTTCAGAAATTCATTTTTATAATTTTTTTAATTTTATCGCATATTAATTTTTTTATTTTAGCATTACGAAAGGGATTGCGTTGTGTTATAGATGAAATTGCTTTCTTACACTTGTTAGACATAAAACATAATTAGAATTAACAAAGAAAACTTTATTCAATTTTCCAGAAAAACTTAAATTTATAGTCTGAAAAACTGTTAAAATTTGTAAAGTACTTCTTAAATTACATATTCCCAGTGCACAAATAAAAGGAATGAATACAATTGTATCAGGTTTAGGATAAAAAAATTTTTATTTGTTTCACGAAAAATTGTTTTTCATTCATTCAATATACTATACTCGAGGAATTATTAACGATATATGTGGAATATTATTAACCAGATCTGTATCAATATATACATGATATACAATAAACAATTTAACATTATTTTATATTGAAGTTCTAGATTATTACCAGTAGTATTTATAGAAAAATATTGTGTTCATTATCGAATACTTTTTCCGCAACGGATATAAATAGAAATATTTATTTTTCATGCAACATATTCTATGGAAGACATTCACAAATGAGAGAAAAAGACTAATGATATTAAGAGAATCAATTACGAAGTAATTTTAACAGATTTAGAAATAATTTAAAATTATTATAATTTTTTATATAATAATAATTATATCAAAACTGTCTAAATCTTATTTCATCACCTAGAAACAAAAAATTTTCGACGTTAATAAATTAGTTCTATTTTTTGTAATTTTATGATAAACATTTTCTGATTTTTTAAATATACAATTACGTATATTTATAAATATAATTTTATTAGTGTTTAATTAAATAAAACTGGGACTGTTATTGATAATTTATAAATAATTAGAAAACAATTTACTTTATTATTATAGTTATTATTATAACAATTATTATATCGTCATCATAATAAATGTATTTTATAAATTAATAAGTAATAAAAAAATCATTCTGCAATATCCACTTATGAACACATATATTTAGAATAAATCTCAATATAATATAAATAATAATTATATCAGTTTACTTAAATGAAAGTGTTTCTTTTTTTTATATTAATTAAATATTCCGAAATGGAATCTAAATTATTTTGTAAGTTTATATTCACCTAATATGCATAGTTATATTAAGTCTATGCTTAAGAAATAAGATATTATTTAATTGATGCAATTCATAATCGTTTTCAACAAATATTGCTAAATTGCTTTTGAAAGAAAAAATTGCTATTTTCTCATTTTATCTTATTATAAATGATATATTTTCAGTTACTGATATTTTTGAATTCATGAATTTTTTAAAAATCAATTAGATCAATAATCGAGTTCATTGTAATCGGCTTGATTGGATTTATTATAGAGATTGATAGATTTATCATAACGTATTTGAGCCTTATAAATATTTATAACTAAACAATTTTAGATGATTTGTAATAAAATCAAACTTGATAAGAGAGTTGCAATACAAAATGCTTGTTATAAAATAATTTACCGCACAATGATTACTATTAAATACGAATTTGGAATCAAAATGTTAGCTCAAAATAGTTATAAATTATCTAAATTAAACCAGTGATTTAAAGAATTATTATTTACAATTGTTACACTTATATACGCTAAAGTTTATTATATTATGATATAAATTATTTATAAAATTTGATTCGTTTTTAAAATATATTAATTTTTTTATAAGTTAAAATGAGTATTTCTAGTTTTGAAATTTAGGAAATCTATTTTCTATTAATTCGAGTATTACTTTCTATGTTTTTATAAAAAAAAATTTTAATCGTTTTTTCGTATATTGAATTATAACCATTTTTTAATACATCTCTTTTTTACTTAGAAGTTTATATTTAATCTAAAATACGTAAATATTGAACTATGTTTATTCAGATCATGTATAATCGAGTGCATGTTAGTTATTAATACATTACTGTCCAGTAAACATATTTAATTATAATCTAACATTTATTAAATCTGATTTTATAATATGTAACCGTTATCATGTGTTTTATATAGCAGATAGATATAAAAAGACTTAAAAAATGGATTTAAGAGAAATTCGTATAAATTTTATTAACTTTTAAACAAATGAAAGTTTACTTGAACATTATTCTACAATTGTCCAGTATTTAAAAATAAAGCTCTTTGATGCTTTCAACAAAAAGCAATGCATTCGAAAATTCTACTTTACGAATTTCTCATATATTTGTTGGGCTATATTTAGATTCTCGTTATTTTCCTATGCTATTTAAACATTTTATTTATTATTTTGTTCCCACAATAAAATTATATATATATATATATATACTTTAATGATAATATGCAAGAAGTACATATTCGTATATATGCTTTCGTGACTATACAAGGAAATCTGACAAAAATGTTTATCTTTCACTTATTTTTATTAGATGACTTTCATTTTCTTTCCTACTAGAAGTAGTTCACATTTCTTTTAGACTTTTAATGTTTTTATTTCGAATGACTTTTCTCGCTCATTCTAAACATTATTTTCACAATTCATTACACTATTCAAAAGTTTATTTATTTAAAAACGCAATAGCAGTACACACGTGGTTGAAATTTTAATTTTAATTAAATTTGATACCCGTTTACAGAAAATATATTAACAATACTAAAATTCAATGAAGCTAATGGCACGATATATCTTCTATACACAATTAGTAAAAATCAATAATCTATCATACATTGAACTTGAATATTATTCGTAATGATATGAAATTTAATTTTATTATTATAAATTATGTACTTTATAGATTGATTTAATAAACATGATAGAGTTCCTATAAGATGGAAGTGAGTATTATTTTTAAAATCCTAAGCCTAAATATTTTTTTCATAATTCTTACGTATGTACAATTAAATAAATCAATGCATAAACAATTCTTCTTATTATAATATTACAAGTTAACATAATAAAAATTCATTAAACCATATGAATTCGAAAATTGAATGTATCTAATTTATGTTGTGAATTACTTTTTATGTAAATTAATTAATTATGAAATGAAATGGTAATAATATCAGGAGTTATTCTCGGTTATTTTTTATAAATTAAATTTTACAAATATCAATTTAATTTAAGTACCAACTAGCTGATCTCTTAAAACATTAACAGATTAACAAATTATGTAAGACAATACTTTTCTTACTGCATGTATCACACATCCGACAAGTAACCAGATTTCTCTATCATGTTTATAAAAATTTGAAGCTACTATAAGTGATAATATATATTAAAACAAATCCTGTTTTATATAAAAATTTTATGAAATAAAAAAATTTCTTTAGAATATAACCGAACGATATTTATTACAAAAATTATTACTAGGTTTTAAAAATATATATGTATTTTTATTATATTTGATGGAACATATTTACTTACATTTCCAGTTACACATACTACTCTATTTTTATGTGTAATTTTTTCAACAACTTTATAATTTTTTATTATAGATAAAAAAAATGTAATAAAATTATAAGGTAGAGGTATTTTCTAATGTAAGTATACGCACTAAAATATAATATGATGAAATCAAAGAAGAAATTGTTAAACAAGTATATTTAAAAATCAATTTCTGTTGTTAATAAAAATTTTATACGACCTTCAAACAGTATTATATTACGAAATTTATAAAAAACATAACTTTTTATTTCCGATCCCAATATTAATGTATTTTCCAGAAGTTCTTCCTTGTCTTGAAATGCAACAGATATCTGTTAATCTTCTTATGAATTCTTGAGTGACTTGGCATTAAGAAACATTATGCTAGATAGAAAGAATAAACAATCGGAATGGAGAGCGTTCGACTGGACATATGCACTCACCGGAGGGTTTTTTGGTCCATATCTAGGGTGTGAAAGCGTACGCTGGGTGGTGAGAAGCGCGCGAGATTGGATCCGGGATGTCGGGGTGAGGCTGTAGGGGGAGCGCCGGGGTTGGCAGCTCCTTTGCAGGCAATACTCTCGGAGTAGGCCGTCAGCAGGGGCCGATGTAGCAGCCCCGGACTGTCAGCTGCCGATGACGTCTCGGACGTCATTATCGCTGGGAAAAAACAGAGTTATTGTTAAACGAAGCATAGATGGCACGGCGTTGAGCCAAAAATCACGTAGAAAAATGTGCGCGAGCTAGACATCGATGGATGATCTCGGGGACGCTGAGGTTCAGTCGGAATAATGGAGGTAATGAAATGAACTTGGGACTATAATTGAACTAGCCTTGATATTATATATATATATATATATATATATATATATATATATATACATATGTACATATACATACCTATTATACCCTTGATAAATGACGGTGACTTACTTTTTATTTGTCAGCTAGGTGACTGCTTTCGATCTTTGTTAAGCATTTCTCGTACGGGTTCAATGATGTGACATTGAATCTTTCAACATCTGAAACACAGTAGTTGACACATTTATTTACAACATATAATTGATCATTCATATTTCATGTACATATTAAATAAAAGTTTTAATTTAAGACACTGTATCCCACACGTGTATCGCAGGACCGTTTTTTTTTATTTTAAAGATATGATTATCATTAAACGAAGATCTTAATAAAAAAAATGTATACACATATAGGTCAGATAAATAGACTACTCTCAATATAAGATTTTATATTCCAAATAGCATTATTTTCTCAAACTTTCTATATAATTTGTGTAATATATTTTATGCTCATGGATGCTTCAATTTTACTAAGCAAGTAAAATAGTATCAAAAGACGAAATGTACCAAGTAGATCTACCATGCAGATTTCGAAATGTACCAAGATGGTATAACGAAAATATAATATAATTTTTAATTTCAATATAATTAGAAGCGACTTTAATCCTTGAAACCATCCTGATAATACTCAGTAAGATTATGTAACAATAAAAACACATATGAATTTTAAGTATACAGGTATATGTGTTCAGAGTATTATTAATTACTCTTATAATTTTGATTAATAATATTGTTAATAATTACGAAAACCTTTTGCATTCATTATGTTTCTATGTATTTACTGTAACATTAATTCACATTTTAATTTATAATATGAATAAAAATATATTAATAATATAAATTATATTTTAAGTTATAAGATTTTACTTATACGTATCGAAAATATTATTAATTACTAATATTACCAATTTATCATTTTCTGTAATATTCAATAAACTATAATTTCATAAATTTATTATAATAAAATTATAAAGTTTTTAAGTTATTGATTTTGACATGATAATATTTAAACTAATTATAACCTATTACATAACAAATTAAGCAGTTTAGATTTAAACCCATCTATTATCATTATCTGAAAGTTATTTTTGTTTTATGTTTTATATGTTGCATGTGTTTTCTACGTTTTTTTGTAGTATTACCAGCTTAAAAATAACTATTATATAATAATATTTTTTAAATAGTACAAATAAGATTAGACTATATATTATGAACATTATGAACATTTATGTATTATTCAGTTAACATATTTTCGTTTTTTAAATACCTTCTAATATATTTTCAAATAATTGTTATCCAATCATACACACACTAATATTTTATATATAATTAAATTTTTGTTTTATCATTTTACAATTTAAAATGAATGTAAAAGCACCATAATTTAATATTTTTTGTTAAAGTATATTAAATATGTATTGAATATCATGATTAATTGACAATGATCATGATGATGTTATCGGTTCGTGAAATTTTACAAGACTATTTCGATAACTCAATTCAAATAGTGAATTAACTACCTTAATAAATAAATTCTAGCATATCCTTTCACATTTTGTTAAAAATACCTAAACTTCTAAATAGAAAATATTTTTGGAAAAAATATTATTGCCTTTTTCTGATTTTCATCATTCCTTTAAATATTACCCTACTTTATATATACATTCATTTACATCGTTAAAAAAAAAATACTCTCAGATTTATGTGACTCGTAATGTTAATGGTTAATTTAATTTTTTTAAATTAAGTAAATTAATTTATTTTTCAATATAAAATGATAATAAACGTAAAACTTATGATTGAATGTATATAATATTGCGTCACTATTAGAATAATTCAGACATCATAAACTTACTCACCATGAAATTCTTGCTCATATTTTTGAAAGGATCCAAGGGACTATCAAAACTGTTTAATTCGCTTTCTTCAGTAAAAGTTAGAAAAGGTGTAACATACAGAATATAAACCTAGATATGAAATTCTTTCTTACTCGCTTTATATCAATCTGCCTCTCTTACTCACCAACTATCTCCCTCTCTCTATCTCTCTCTATCTATCTGATTTTCTTTATGTGCTTCTTCCTTTATTTCGTATGTACTTTTAAATTTGCGCGTTGAGAAAATGATAAAATACCAGCTGTTCGAGCGCGAAAACAAGCGTGAACGAATCGACAGTTCGTTAACCAGCGATAACTGGCAACAAGTTCACTGGCAGAAAGTCAACGCTTCCAGTCTGTTTAAAAACTGCCAAGAGTTTTCTGTCGCGATTCTTGTAAGATCAGCAGACGATGGACGACGCCTGATCGTTCGGGTGTTCTTGTCCATACGTCGATGCTTTAACGAGCGAAATCTGCAAGTATGAAAGGTACTATACGAATAATATCCAATATAAGGATGGATAAAAAATGCTCGTTTACTTTGCTTTTTTTAGAATAGCAATTTTGGATGCTTATTGTAAGAAAAATGTAGCCTTTGCCCTCTAAACTGTGTATAACTATGATGATTGATCTGCGACTGGTTTTATTTTATGTAACACAAACATTAACGTAATTGAGAGCAAAATTATAAACAAAATATTTTTAATCTTAATTATATTATTTTTTGATATAATTAAAATGTATTTAAATTTGTATTTGTCTTCTATAATTAGAAATAACAATTCAATTAATGAATAACTAACAATAAAAGGTGTTTAAATAAGAAATTATAACATTTTTTACTTTAATTTTAACATTTTTTAATTAAATTGTCATTATTAAATACTAAATTAGGTACGGAACTACAAAGAAATATAGTACACTAAAGAATTTCTAAGATATAAGTTATTGAATTGAAATATTTTTTTTATAAATCAAATGAATGTATATTTGATATGAAATAATCCTATTCACTCTATTTCATGTATAAAAATGATGAACTGACATCTAAAAATGGTGAAACACAAATTTTTAATTTTGCTGTTGAATTGCTTTCAAAGAAAAATGTGACACCACAAACGGTTCTATTGTATAGAAGTATTAATTTGATAAAAAGTAAAAATTTAACCTATTTTAATTGAATTTCATTTCGTTACCCATCCAAAAAGTTTATACTGCTTTTAATTTATGTAAACTATAATTACAAACTCAGTGCAATTTGATGAAACAGCACCACGAAATAATTGTTAAGCATAGCACTTAAAATGGAAAATTATTAAAGTAAAATGAAATTAAGAGTCGAGAATAGTAATTACAATCCTCATAAGAACGCATCTGCTGACAGAGTATATTCAAATATGATTATATGTAACAAACAGATTCTGTCGTATTAATCATTCATTCTGTTAATTTTGTACAAAAAACGAGGAACAATCACCATCTACATTTGTATTAGAGACAAAAAGAAGTACTCTTATGGTTACTTTACACTTATTTATGTTCCTTTCATTTTCTTATTTTGTATGTATCAAAATAAAAATATTTTAATTCATACATGCATAAAATTAATATTAATTTTCTTTATTTAATCTTGAATTGAAATTCTATGACTTCACTGATTTTATAATTTAATAATAACCATATTAATATGAATTTTAAGATCGAAATCTGAAAAAAAGTTGTTTAATACAATTTTTTTAATAATGAAAACTTTGAGTATATAATTAATTATAAATGAAAAAATATACAATGTTTTTAATTAACAATTAACTGAAAAATCATATTTAAATTATTTAATAAAAGACTTTTCAATGACGTTTAATAAAAATACAAAATTTTAATGAAAATATTAATGCTCATAGATATTCTGATTCATAAAATAATTTTTTTAATAAAAAAATTCATTATTGTTAACTATTTTAAAAAGAAAATTTGTATAACATCATCATTTTATAATTTTGATTATTATCACTATTTATACAACAATTTCGAAATATATATTGCAAGTAAATTAAGCTGCCTAAATAAATTTAACCGAAATAACTAGAAAATACACATTTGATCAATAGATTCTCCTTTAAAAGAATTTCTCTTTTGAAACGTTTACACAGTAAACATGTTTAGAATTAAATAATTTATTCATTCGTACATGGTTGTAATTAGAAACAATTCATTCTCAGTTTTGTTATATTATGCGTAGCATTAAATAAAAATATTTATTTACATGTTTGCTAATTATTTACATGCTGCAAAGAGGTAAAATTTGAAAGGTTTCAAACATTTCTTTTTCTAGAAAAAAAAATCTATCATATCGACCTTGGTAAATATCACTTTGTTACTGGAGCTTTCGCAATATAATAAAGCTCTAACGTGCACGTTATTCGGACAAATACCTTATGTCGATAAAGATGCTTTCGTGCAGTTTTAATTCTTCTTATACCAACTAAGGTCAGCGACGTTGTAGTTGAGCGATAATTTATTTTCTGGTATATCTTTGGTAGCGTAAATAAGAAATAAGATTGAGTGTAGTGAGTATAACGGAATTCACGTTAGCTTCCTGTATAAAGTTCGGTTGAACTTTTGCCAAGAACTTTTGTGTGCTAACCTATTACTGAAGAAGTTTCAATTTTATTGTGCCTTCTAGTTTGATGAATCAAAATTTTATTACATTTGTTCATCCTTAAAAATTATATTTATTTTTAAATCAAAAGCTAAGATTTGCTTTTTTTATTTAGAGTAAAATTATACAAACTATTTATTATTAAATATTGGTTCTATAAATATCGATCCTATAATCAATTATTTAGAATACCAAAAACTTGAGAAATATGGACAGTTCTTGAGGATAGTTTTGAATAATGATTTTTAAAAACATTTGTATTTGTATTTGTTTTTATTTAATTGTATATATTTTTCAAATCATATAATACTAAAAAATCTGGTAAGAAATTATTAACATATTTACTGCATAATTCACCTCTATAATTAACATAATTATAATAATATTACATTGTAATTTTAAATATTTATAAAAATTTCTAAATACCCTATCATAGTATGATATATTAAATACAACTATTATTCCTTAAAAAACATATATTGCGAATTTATTAATTATCTCGAAATGATTAGAATATTTTTAAATAATATGCCCTTGAAATTTATAAGATTCTAAATAATAGTATGTATACGATCATGTTTTAAAACTTCAGTAGCATTAAAATTAATTATATATCAGACATTTAACATATGCATATTTATAAAAATAAACTCACTATTAAAAATTTATAAAAATAATGTTTTTTAAATAAAAAAAACCAATGAATATAAATTATAAAAGTTTAATAACATTATTAAATATTTTAGGAAATGATTTCATTAAATACTTAATTATAATGAATTACATATGTAACAAAAGAGAAAAACTAAAATTTTTTAATTTTCTGTTTTTATCAGTAATTTACAAGGTTATACAAAACTTTTTTAATTTTTAGATGACTGAAAAAGTTTCTAAATGAACGCGGAAAATTACCTTATGAAAATTTTATAATAACTTCTTTTAATTTGATGTAAAATTGAAAATTTTTTAAAACTAACAAGCTCAAAAATATCAAAAGCCCAAAAATTAAAAAATTTTCTTTTAAATAAATTTTATTTGAGAATAGTAGATTCAAAACTAAAGAACGGAAAATTTATATTTTAATTTAAATTGTTTTTTATAAAAAATTAGATACATACGTACAGTTATGAACAATTGGTAGAGATATGAGAGACACAAGATACGAGAACTATTTATCAATACATATTAACAGTATAAATAGACGCATAAAAGTCAAATATTTAAAAAAATTGTACGTTACTCTATGTTTACTTTGACAATTTTTTTTTTAAGAATAATTATGAATTATCGTATTGTGGTGATTACCTTATTAATAATTCAATCTATCTAAATTGATATAACCTACTATATTCATATTACATATTAAATTGGACTATAATACAATCTATATTTCGAAACATTGCAAATTTTTCTTTACCAAATCTTTTGTTTCTATTTCTCTTTAAAAAAACTTTTGTATGAAAGCACTTGGGTATAGTAAAAATTGAGAAGATTATATTAGATAAAAGAGTTCGTTCAATTTTTTTTTAGTTATTTTTTACTACTTATTTTGATTTTTTTAATAAAAAAGGTAAAAAATGTTACCGTATGAATGTGTAAAAAACACATGGTCGTTTTTTATCTTTATTTGACTATACGTATAATTTTAGTATATTCTAAACCTAAATTTAATCAAAAATTTCCGAATGTACATTATGATTCATAAATAAGTGGGAGAACATCGTATGATTTAACTATAATCATTTGATTGAATATTGCACAACTGGTCTATCATATTTTATTACATATGATTGAAAATTAAGGTTATCTAGATAGATTCTTAAAATTTTCTCATGACTCTTGAACTTGAAAGTATTTTATCTTTTAAAATAAGTAAGTTTTAAACTTATCATGTCTCAAGTAGAATTAGATTAAATAATTTTTTTTTCATTAAAGACATTTAATTTTATAAATTAATTTTTTTACTTATTCAATCTAAGCTTTTTATTTAATTTACTTTATAAAAATTGTAAAAAATGATGTTTGTATGTAATGTGTGATGTAATAAATTAATTTAGAATGTAGTTTTAATGCAATGTAATGTAATGATTAAAAGTACTAATCTGATAAAACTAATTAGTTAGTTGATGTAAAAAACACATCACAATTTTTCTATTCTAAAAATTAACTAAATTTTTCATATTTTCTAAGTTTACGGTATTTTGTATATTTACTTTTTAATTTGAGTCCAATTATTTTGTGCATATGGAACTTTTCAAAGTTTTATTATACAAAATATAAAAATTTTTTGAACTAAGCTTTAATGACCAAACTAAAAAATAATATTATATTAATTTATAAAAATAATGTAATTTATATATATTAATAGTTTGCTCTTAACTTTATTAAATCATGAATTAAATTGGGATAATTAAAATAAAGGTTATAATTATTTTTACTTATATTTTAAATTATAAAAAAAATCATTGAAAAATATGCATTATTGATAAAAAATATGAAAATAAAATGTTTATTAAAAAAATAAATAAACCAATTGTTTTAGTTTATTCAATGACCTTTTTTATTTCTAAAAAAAGCCATAATACAGTATACTTTTATTAGGGAGTATATGTTATTAACCGATAATAAATGAAATTACATGCTACAAGTACAATTTTCTTGATAATAGTAGCAATAAGAATTGAGTTACAGAGATGTGTTCTTTTATTTTAAAAACTAATCCTTTGATTGAACAGAATTTTACAAAATATATAAAAAAAAGACAATGTGTTTCATTATTTAAATAAATCGTAACATAACGTTCAAATTTACAATACAATCCTTTTTAAAATATATATTTATTTAAAATACAATGCTAACATATAATTCAGACGGCAAATTTTATTGATACATCGTGATTCTTATTTAAATTAATAATAGTAAAACTGCCAATGACATAATGAATTAACAAATTACATTCCATTATACCTTTTTCTCACAATTGGCGTTATCTATATATTCTATCTCTTGTTCAACAATATTTTCCTACCTAACTCCATATTTCACTCATACATTCTCTTCTTTATTACACGTTCCTATTATTCTACCGTTATCGGTAATATTCTTTTTCTTAAACGTGGCTCCTATCAAGAAGTATCATATCATGTGCTCTTTGGTTCTGAAAAGACAAAGCAAAGGAAGGATTCGCACGATGAGAATATATCCGCCAGTATCTGCATTCACGAAGAAAAGTTTGTGGAATAAATGAAAGAAGATGAAAATATAAAAATTTTTTAAATTTAATGTTGAACTGCAAATTTTCAATGCATCAATATAAGAGTGCTATAATTAAGATATTCATATTATATAATAATTCCAGCTTTTAATATATTTTTGATGAATAGTTTATATCTATATGTTTATATATCATAATAACTTTATGGAATATTTTTTATCAATAATCTGCAGTTTAAAAAATTACAAATACTTAAAATTAAAGAAAGTATATCCTTCTGAAAGTGATCTTATTTTGTATAAGATTTTAAATGCAAATCAAAAATAAAGGAATTAAATATCATTACTGTAAATTATTATGATAGCGTTTATAAAATTTGTATTTAAATTTTATTTTAAACCACTGTAAACAAAATATATTGAATAAGAATGAGAAAAATAATAGATTGAAAAAAATGTCGTAAATGTAAACCTATATTATTATTCCCTGTTTTGTTATATGCCTAGAAATAAACTAAGGTTATCCAACTTTACTTACAGCCAAATGAAATTCTAAAAATATTATGGACAACCAAACTTTCGAAAAAATATATTTTATGTTATATCTTTCATAAAATACGTGAGTCATACTTACAATTACGAGTTAGCATAATATATTACCAATAATAACTTTTAGAAGCTATTAGATCTTATTTTGATCATTTGATTTTTGAAGTGTTTTGTTGAACAGTAAAAACTGTAATTTAATTTAAGATTACAAATTATTGAGAATTATTTTCATTTTTGAATTTTCTTTTTTTTTTATTTTTAATTTAAGATTTATAAATCTGTAATTTTTAAACAAATTAATTTATTAATTTTGTATTTATGGTATTAAATACAAACTTTTTTATAAAAAGCTGTCCATTTTTCTTAAAAATTAAAAAAATTATTTTTTTAATTATTCCGATTATAAAAATTTTAACAGATGTTGAAGCCTTTCTTTTAAATCATAATTAATTAAAAAATAATTACATACTTTAGATTTCAGCTATTGTCAATATGCTCAAACATAAATAAATACAAAAAATTTAGTACAATTTCTTCAATATTTATACTTTCACTATAATATCTTATTGTTCGTAAGATTTAAGCAACATTTTTATAATTCCCAACTTACTTCAACTCGATGCGTATGAAAAAAATATGATAAACATATATAAGCATATGACCTAGCGACAAGTCAAACATCAATCTATTTGGAGCTTTTTCCTGTACCATTTCTCCTTATAAAGGGTCGCGTGTAAATCTCAGACGAGATCGTTAAGTGGGTCGAGTTTGTTTATCCACAATCTCCGTCGGATGAGGTAAAAAGTGAAAGATCCGGGCATGTAGCAACTATGAACAAAGTCGAATGTAGATGAGCTGGCTGTGAGTGATGGCAGAGTAATTCGGCTTCATTATACAAATGAGATGTACAGCGATATGTTATTATTGTACCATTATATTGAAAGTGCTTACTTACGATGGATTTAATATTCTTATGGCAATTTTTATAACAAATGATTAATTTAAAAACCTCTCCATGTAAACTGATTATGTACGATATTACGATTTTTTCTTCATACAATTTGTTTTATTGTGAATTAATTATAACTTATAATTGGTGTATAAAACTTAATTAATGTATCATGCTGCCATAATAGTAAACAACGTTTGACAAAGCATATGACATTCATCACTCAATACGAATAACGAGTCCTTAAAGAACCGTACCATTGAATTATTGTAAGATAATGAAGTTATTAATAAAAAATGTAAATTTATAAATTTCGGATGAAAAAACATAAACAATTATGTAAAGTAATATTTAATAAACAATTACATTAAATATTCACTTGCGTTTTTAAATATTTTATATATGTAATACCATAAATGAATTTCTATTTATTCTCGTATTGTGTCGCTTGTGCGTCGTGCGTAGGGAAATTGTGCTAGAAGGAGCTCAGCGACTAAAATGTTTGATAAAACAAAGAAGCGGGCAACGGGGGACGTAAGGTCAATGGAAAAGAAGTGATAAATAATAAAAAAAATTACTCTTGACTGCTCCTCGTTCTTCAGCTGTACAAAAATGAGTCGTATACGTTTTAATAAAAAGGCCTCGGTACCTTTATCGTATCGAGGATCCATGTCCACGGATTTTCATTAGGATTTTTATGGACAATCGCGAGATAAACTACCTTTTTCTCGACTGTTAAGATCAATGGGCCCATCCCAATTATATACGTTGGTAGTACCAATGATGCGGTTCCATGACGCCCACTTGAGCGAGCGCGTTGGTGATTTCCCGCCACAGACCCGGTAATGAAGCCGAATTACACTTTCCTCTCGTTCCCCCCTTGCCACTCTATCCCGGATACTTGATTTTAAAATAAAAAAAAAACAAAATTAAAACAATGAATCATTAAAAATAAAGTGAAAAAAATTATAATTTAAAAGTTTTTTTTATTTAAAAAATTATGGGGTGGGAGGGTAAGAGTCTATTATATATATATTTACAAATAATACGTAAATTATAACTTCATACGAAAATTATTAAACAGCCACAATAATTTGAGGCCAACAGTCATTTACACATTCGAATTTTATTAATTCGAATAATAATCCTATCATTGTATATTTCATTACTATGTATAAATAAAAAATAATATATCTCATTACTAGACTATTAAGCTTATTAAAAAATTTTATATAAAATATATTATATGCATGATAATTCTGAAAACTAATAAAATGCAATCGTAGCAATAAAATAATACGGTTAAACTACTTTTGTTTCTGTTCTATTACTATGTTTAATCTCTGATTATTTAAAAAAAACCCCTTTTTTAAACTTACATATAAATGCATTCACAATGGTGAAAGAAAAAAAAATTTATAAAGCTTATAATTAATAATTAATAAGAGACTTACTTGCTCTGTGCCTAACATTCCCTCAAATCCCACTAAAAGTTACATTTACCATCTGTCTATCGCATTCTGAAACTTAGATCCCCAAGGAGGAAAGCTTTCTATCCATATATAGCTCTCGCTTTCTCAAACATATATTTACTATATTAGGGATATATAAAAAAATTAAAAAGAAATTCTATGAGACAAAG
Source organism: Kradibia gibbosae (assembly GCA_018907135.1). Classification (NCBI taxonomy): domain Eukaryota; kingdom Metazoa; phylum Arthropoda; class Insecta; order Hymenoptera; family Agaonidae; genus Kradibia; species Kradibia gibbosae. The sequence continues at coordinate 7,555,265 of JACCHX010000004.1, forward strand.
TACTGGTTTAATATATTGAGTAATTCTTTTCAAATATTGAAGATGAAATATTCAATGTAGATTATTTTTAGACACAAAAGTGTTGCTATGATCATATTAAGACATCCATTGATGAAAAAAATTATAATTTTTTTTATAACATTATATATACTCTATTCTATTTTAAATCAATTAGACTTGCTGTTGGTTTTAATTCATAAAAACTTCACAATAACTTGACGGCTATAATATTTTCTCTCAAAAATATATTTTTATTAAACATAATATAATAGATTTTTAATCAATAATTCTAGCTAATAAGTCAAACATTGTTATTTTTTCATAATAAAAATTAAAAGTCTATATTACATTGTGTTGGAAAGAATTCCATCCTTTTATTGAAATGTAAGTAATAGTAAATAATAAGGTTTATATATACTACTATCGAAAACCCACTGTAAATTTTGTCTATAAAAAATATATTTTTTTAAATCTCTCAATTATCATCTTTTTAAAATTTATACCTTTTTTACATTTATTATTAATGCGCTTAGGCATATATATTATTTTAAAGTATTTTTTTTTAAATTGCAATAATATAACAATATAAAAATTATTTTACTTTAATATTTTAATCAAATATACAATATTTTAAAAAGCGGTCTTAGCCGCTGAAGATAATGTATAACTCGTCGGTGTTTTCGTAATCATCCAATAACTTCGACCCTTCAAAATTTACTGCTGTTATCTCAGTTACTATTTAAGTTTGGGATCGAATTCCCCCAACGAAGTATTGTACAAGTAATGTGATTCCCTTGCCACCATTTCCAAGAAAAAACTTATTTTTTTATTTTTCTGATCCGTGAAACTGTGCTGCGGTCTATCTTCAAAATGGACTGTAATAATGACATCCTGACAATTCGTTTTCTGATATTATCAGCTTTACATTATGAACTTAAACCTTTAATATAAGTGCGGGTAAATATTATAATCAATTATGATTGTACAAAAAAAATTTGTATTATTTTTCGCGTTAAAAGTGAAATTTAAATTATTTATAAAGGACTCATTTTAAGTTTTCATTTTGGGTATAAATGAATTAAAATTACTACTACATGTAAGTTTTTTTCGAAAAATTAGTTCATTTTTTATTTAAAACTACTGTAAATTCCTTTAAAAAAAACTATATATTTTTCTTTTTTCTTAATATGTATATTTTATAACCCCTTATAAAATTATTTTACACAATGATAAATATTAACTTATGAAATATTGATTATCAATAAATAATCAATAACTCTTATAAAATTCTTTTTTTAATACTGTAATTACTTTATTTCCAGTTTATTTAAAAAATATTAATTAATGTTCAAAAATAATAATTAAATAATTATAAATATACTATTTAAATTACTGTCTATTTAAAAAAAAATTAAATTTATATAAATGTTTAATTTTTATAAAGATAAACATAAATTAAAAAAAAACTATCTTTTCAGATAAAATTTATTAATGTAGAAATCGATAGTAATGTCCTATTTAATGAAGTTTAATGTATAAGAAAAGACAACATAAGTTTTCGAAATTTATTAATATAATCAAAGGAATATTGACATTTTTTAAATTAAACAAAGAACATCTGGTTTATTATCAATTAACCATATATAAAACAATATTTTTTAATAAAGAATAAAAATTAAAATTCAATATTAAAAATAAAGATCATCGACTCTTGTCGATTATTATGTTATGTTATTATGTTTTAATAGATCATCATTCATAGATTTCTGTGTTATATACTTATGTATGTATAAAACCTATCATAATTGGATGAAAAAAAAACTAAGTAATTAAATTTAAATTATAAATATTTTATGATTGTTCAAGATATTGAATACGAAAAAATATTTTTTTAAATTGAATTTTTAAATACTTCTTATGTATATGTATATGTATATATGATTTGTAAAATATGTTAGTTAGTTGTTCATTTTATACACATTTTTTTACTATTAATTTTTTTATATTAAAATAAATTAAAGAAAAATGATAATGATTTGAATAATAGCATATAAAGGGTAAAATATAATTATAATAGCATAGAAAATTAATATAGCTACGAAAGTGCAAAAAATGTTATTTAATTAAATCAGGTATAACACCAGACAAAAATTGATTGTATAATATTAATTATTTATTAATCAGTATTATAAAATTGTACGGTACTGTAAAATAATATCAGTCTTTACTATTAAAAAAATCCGTTAAAGAATAAGTTTTATATATAGAAAAATTAACATTGTATATATTAACTTCTATTTAAAAAATATAAAAAAATAAATTTAAGGTACATTTAAATAATAACATTTAGAGACTTTTTTATCTACTATAATCATAAAATGTATTTTTTCTTAAAGCATAGTTTAATTATTAAAAAAATTCTTGAATAAAATTAATAATTTTATAAATTTCGTCACATAAGTTTTATTCGTCTTACTCTTACGCAGTTTTTTAGTCATAATAAAAATAATTCTTTATTTCTAATAATTAAGTGTTAAACACATTTATAACCTGATTATAAAAATGATATACATCCTTATCTATATTGACACAGGTGTATATAAATATTACATTCGATAAAAAATATTTAACGGTTAATTAAGTTTTATAATAATAATAATAATAATAATAATAACATTATTAATTGCTATTAAGATATAAAATATAATATTTTTTATATATATATATATATTATTATTATATATATATATTATATATATATATTATATATACAATTTATAGATCGTTTTTATAACATTATAAAAAATGTACAAAATTTTTTGACATTTTATTGAAACTGTTACTTTCAATAAAATATATCAATTAATTTCGTTACAAACATAGTAATCATTATTTTAAATGCATGTTAAAAGAAATTTGTTTTGAATTATTAATAATCATTTTTTTATTTATTTTCCTTTTTAAGTCATTGTTAGTAAATTATTAGTGAAAGTAAGTAATGAGCAATGGGACCATATCTGTTATGAAGGTATTTTAATCTCCACAAGTATTAAAAATATGTTTTATTTACGAGAAATATAATATTTCAAATATATTTTTCTCCATATTTTCTTACATGATCAGGGATAAAAATTATACGCTTCGTAATGAATCATATTTACATATAAGGAAAAATTTTTATATAATATTATTATATATGAGACGCATAATTAGAATTAAAGTATTCTTAAATTCTATAAGTTTATATGAAATTTCATCAAATTTAATATTTACCATTAAAAGCTTGATTTCTTAGAAAAAAAATTTAATTTAAAATATCTGTTAGTAGTATAACTACTCTTAAGTAAACCTACTACAATTTCAATATTTTTTATTAGAAAATGTTTTAAAAAATGTTTTTAAGCTTACATTAAATGTAAATGCAATCGATTACATTTAAATTAAAACTTTAAAAAAGAACAGTATTGAATCTACAAATAATATCCAAAAAGTTTTGAATAAGCCAAATTTTTATTTATATCGCAACAGAATTCAGATACCACTGCTATTATTGAAACTTATTACACCTAAAAGACAGTAAATAAAGTCGATGTAAATGTTTTTGACTAAATTTCGCATAATCAAGTACCGTAAAAAGAATAACATACAAAACATTCAAGATAAAATAAAAAAAAAAATCTATTTTAAACAATGTAATTTGTATTTTTAAGAAATATCTTTATTTTAGATTAGATATTATATTTTAATTTTGATATTATAATCAAAGGAATTTTTTCCAAATAAAAGCTTTTTTATTGTAAAAAATGTAATAAATACATAAAAAATTAGTTAAGTTAAATAACAATGGAAACACGGAGCACACGAGCAATCTTCAATATATTAATATAAACATAAAAAAAATATTTGTATGACTTATATTAAATATGTTTGAATACATAGACAGACACTGTGCAATTAATTACCGGATTTATGGCACAATAATTCATGGCACAGAGGCTGTTATAATTTAATCTATTATGTTAAACAAAAAGTTCTAAATCTGATTGCATTTTTTTGATATTTTGATTTTTCTTCAGAAAAAAGATTACCTATGAAAAATAAAGAAAAAAGTGCTATGAATTAAATTTTGGTATTTTTTATTGATTAAGTCCTAATTTTTAGCTTGATATGGAGAACAAACACATTTTAATTGACATATTTATAATAAATTTATAATAATTATAAATATTCTCATAATTCATGCTTTTTGTAAATTCATGAACAAATTTAATTTAATTAAGTTAATATTAATTTTTTATATACATATGTACATAATATCTATTATTAAATAAATAATATCTACTATCCTTAAGGATAATGGAATATATGTTACCCGTTCATTTGTGAAAAGTATATAGACAAATGAATAATATTTTCATCAATTCAAAAATTCATAATATTACAATACTTTTAATAAATGCCTATACAATATATTAAATATGCGTTTTAATCTGCCAATATCAATAAGTATCATGTTCTAAATTATTGTTTTTCTGTAAAAAAATGGCTATTTTTTCTAGATATATCTACGAAAAATCCATTTTTATGGCTTGTACGAGTATGTATAATAATTTTCAATCTTGACATAGTTATTGAAAATTAATATCTAAATGTAAACAACAGAAATATGAAATAATTTTATAGAATATTAAACCCAACAAATAATTATAGATACTTACACAGTCAATGTCTTTGGGAAAAATATGCATGTGTGATAAAATACTAGATTAGCATATTTTGAAAATTGTAAGACTTAAAAAACTAAATATTTCTTATTCATTTAAAATCAAAAAATTTTTTTTTAACTTTACCGGCATTTAAAAAAGGACAATATTTTCATCAAAAGTTATACAAACATGTTATTGAAAATACATATATTTTTAGTTCTTGTTTACATAAGTAATTGAATCCAGTTATAATATCAGAATAGATTTTTCTAAAATAAGAACTTATATGTAAAATAATAGCTGTCTCATTTCTACAACAATGAAAAAATTTGTTTAATATCTTTGAAATGATAAAATTGATATTTAGTTACTTAAAAAAAGATAAATTATGAATTTGATTTAATTATTGTTATTGATTTTTTAAATCAATTTTTTATATATTAAATATTTAAAAACTTATTTAATTTACTATTGAAATTTCTATCAATTAGTAAAAAAAGAAATTTATATAAAGTTTTTAACTTTTATCTGAATAAATAAAACATATTTTAAAAAATATACATCTAACTAGATAAAATATATGAATTTACAATTCGACAGCTGTTCAATGAGATTTAATGTAAGAAAAGACAACATGAATTTTCGAAATTTATAGATACAAGCAATGATGATTCACATTATTAGAATTACACGAAGAACATCGGGTTTCACTTATCAATATTCCTATATATAAAAAAAATTTCACATTTTAAGTTCAGTTTAGTAGTTAATCGAAAAGTGCTCATTTTTTTAAAATGATGTCGAAAGAATTATTCTTAGTTTTGATAGGGTGTGCCTATGTTCTTGTAAGTTTTATAAATGTTTTGTATCAAAAAAATTTGAAAATTTTTTGTCGCTAACATTATTTTATTTTAAGTAAAACGTAGTATAAATCGTATTTACATAAACTTTGCAGAAGTAGTATCGTATACTCTGTGTAAAACAGGTGTCACGTTTACCTAATGCAGGGCTATAAAATTTAATCTATAAACGATATAGTAATTATTTTTCGATCAGTATATTCTAAAAATTCATTTTTCATATCCATTTGTGTATTCTGGACTTAATTACTTTTTCGTATTTCATGTGTTTCAATAAGTTGTTTTTATTACTTATAATTTCTCATATATTATTTATTATTAACTAATAAAAAATATAATAAAAGCAACAATTTTTAATTTTTTAATATATGAAAATCATGATATCTAATTTATCTAAATTTAAAATAATATTAAAATATACTAGTAAAATATATAGTAATTATGTAATTAATTGATAAAATTAGGCACATATTTATATTTATGTACGTAGATAAAAATTTAAACTTGATACTGTAATAAAAATTGTACTTATACCTTATTTTTGTATACAATTTAAAAAAAAAAATTATAATACCTCAGAAAATAACGATATTTATTTAATAGTCTGCTAAAATATTAATAAAGAGTTGTATAATAAAATAGCTTTTTATAATGTGAAATTAAAACTTGATAATCATAATTATGTTAGGATTACGAATAAAAACTTTAACATACTTAAAAGTTTTTTTTTTAGGCTATTCCAGTTAAAATAGATGGAATTAATGTAGAGCCTGCACATAAAATAAAGAGCGAACGAAAGGTATATAAAAAAAATTTTAATTTTATTACATAATATTAAATAAAATGAAGAGAATCTTGTTATCATAATTACTGTCTCTTCTGTTTATCAGTAGTTTCTATAATCATGATACAGTAAGAAATTTTTATTTATCAGCTTAAACACAAACAAATTATCATGTAATTCTATCTCTATTTACGCATTAATTCGATATTAAATATTTACTTCATAGAAGGAAAAATTATTTTATTTACGTAAAGCAACATTGGTTATCATGATTAATATGTTTTACTATAAAAACAATTCTAATTTTAATAATTTAATAATAATTAAAAATAGTTTCGTAATTTTAATAAAACATTTCACAAATATTTGATTTTTATATGAAAAATGTTTGAATTGAACAATTTTTTATTGTAGAAAGCCTGTTTTTATTATAAAAATCAAATGTTATTACTAGCCTTAAAGCAATTTTTTATTTATTGTTCTATATAACTTTATATTTCACAATATTTTATTTCATTTAATTTTAAACATACGAGAATATTTTGATGAGATTGCAAATTTAAAAAATATTTTTATATAATTTATTTTTTTATTATTATAATGAAAACAATGTAAATGTGTTTATTACATATTGATATTTTTTTAAATTGAACTGATTCTTTTAAGTCATTAACCTTATATTTCAAAATATTACTAATTTTATATTATTTAACCTGATAAATAGAATTAAATAAAGCCAAAGCATTTAATCTATTTTTATGATAACTTTTCGAACACTTTGCTGTTGATGTATAGGCAAGTTCATCTTAAGTTTTAACTATTAATATAGCATAAAAATTTATTTATTCAATTAGGTTTTCCTTTTCATCAATATCAAATAGACTTAATTATTTATTAATTTATAATTTATTATTTGATAGCGAGTTTCTTCTAGTACTTTAAATCCTGTAACTACACTCAGCGATAGTGTCGTCGAATTGGAACCTGATCAGGAACAAAGAGAAGAAGTCTTAGTAAATACTAAACATTTAAATAAAATAATTAAAATAACTTTAATACAAAAAGAAAGTCACGATAATACATTTTTTAGGCTGTTGAAGTTATTCGAGATACACTTGAAGAGATTATAAACAAAGTAAATGATTCAATCAGTAATGAAGAATTTTCAAATATAGTGGACGAACTCAATACTTTTGTAGAGAGAGTATTTAGTCAGAGAAACCTCAATGATGACGAATCATCATAATGTAAGTTAAAATTATGTGATCACGTCATTTTTTGTTTAATAAAACATTATAATTGACATAATTTACATATATTAAATGCTGTTAATTAATTTAAAATAATTGTCATAATATAACAAAATAGATTTAATAAAAAGAAACTAGTAATTAATTTAAAATTTTTATATTTGTGGTATAAAATTAATATAAATATTATCTATGTATAAAAAATACAGTTCATTAAAAAAAAAATTAAATTAATATAATTTAAAAAAAATACTAGCTTATTTTACAGTATTATTTATTGTATTTCAGATTTTTTAAATTATCCATCGTTTTGAGACAATTCATGCTGACAATATTAATTTCTAATTTTTTTTATTGATTAATATCGAATCAATACGTTCATAATGTATTATTTGAGTAAACTATGATTTTCAATAAAATTTATAGAATTAAAGTGTTGTTATTTTGTGATATATTAAAACAATTCAAACGTTGTTCAAAATAAAATAAACTACTAAACTATTTGTTTTCACAAAAATCTATTAACATGGAATAATATGTATTATATCACAAAAGTCAATGTTTTCATAACACACATAATACTTATAATGTCTTAAATAATAACTGTTATAAAAAAAACCCATTACCTATGATTTTTATTAATTGAATTTTTCAAATATGAAAAAAATAAAATGATAATTTCAATGTTAAATGCAAGACGGTAAGTGACATATTAAAAATCCAAATTTCAACCTAACTTCGTTTGTAACGTTCCTACTAAAATATTAAATCGATATTGAGAGATTGTTTCATTATTATTTTTATTTTTATTCGAATATTACTAAATACATAACTAATTGAATTAGTTTTTTAAGTTTTTAATGCTTTAAAATTTAATAAAAATCATGCTAAACGTAGAAATTGAAAAAAAACTAAAAAAAATTGTTTCACAAATATAAATTGAACTGTAAGTTATTAAATTGTGCAAAAAACTTTTGGTAAATCATACATTTGAAATAACAATTTAAGATCTACTCTCAGCTTTTTTCCAAAGCTTCAATTTGGCTTCAATTCAACTAGTATGCTATAAATTTGTATTAAAAAATTTTTTTTAAATGATATTTCATTAACATTCTCAGAAATACGTACATATGAACTTACAAGAGTAAAAGGTGATTATAAAAACGTTACCAATACATATCAAATTAACAGACGTTTTTTAATCGCTCAAAACTGGCCGATTCCGCGTATTATCACATTTAAATTTCCATCAAAATAGGGACCCCTGTTCTAGATAACCAATAAGGGTATTTCGTCATTGCTGAGATTCAAGCTTGCAGAATTACAAAAACCCTTCACTTTAATGAGCGAAAGTAATAATATGAAAAGCTGTAGTGTTTTAAGAAGAATTTAGGATTATCCCAATTCGTTGGATATCGATCGATTATGCATCGATCAATTATTGTTTTTTTAAATAAATAAATTCAGCGAGATATTGAAAAAATAAATATGACTTTAATGCCTGTGCAATGTCAGGATTAAATAAATTGACTCGTTAAATCATTACGTAATCTAAAACCGCATATTTAATATTAAACATCGCAGACAATAATTAACCATTTATTAAAACGTTGCAGAATAGCAATAGATTCAATTCAATTCTCCTATGCCTAGAGTTCAGCGCAGATGTGTATTTTGGAAGAACAATGAAAGAAAAAATGCAAAACGGAAGTCGTCTTATCAAATTAATTTAATCATTTTATTGAATTAATTTAAGGACGAAAAGTCAAACTATTTCAGTTACAAAATTTATTCAAGTAATTAAAAAAAAATAAAAATAAAATAAAATCAGTTATTTTTCATCACGATTGTAATATTTTCTTATACTACCAAAAAAAGTGGTTAATTCTACATCGTTTGTTTTAAACATAGTGATATCCGCTTTTACCAAAAGAAATAAGTTAGTTTCCTTATCTTCGCAAAGAATGAGTGAAAAATAATGCTTGTCATATGTCTAACCGGAACATATGGCGTATAAATCGTATATATTGAAGAAAACAGTGAATCGGGAGATATTACGATTTACAAAGAATAAAGAACAAGAAAAATTGTAAAAAAAGAATAAAAAAAAGATAAAACTTTAGCCATAAGTTATATTGTGCAATACAACAGAATAGATTCAACGAAACATGAATTTGATAAACATTTAAAATCAAATACGATATTATTTTGTATAAAAAAAAATCATTATTATTTTGTTATCCTTTTTAAAGGTTTTCGTAAATTTATGGTGATAATGATATAAATCATTAAATTATATCTAAAATTAATATAAATTTCTTGTTTCCTTAAATAAATAATTTGTTAATGCTTCATATTATAATGCACCTATGTAAATAATACTTGAAATAAAATAATAATCAATTGACAATAAATGCTAGGTCAATGATTTGTAAAGTACAAATATATAATATTTGTTATTTTATTTTTATTTTTTTGAACAGGAATCTTTTTAACTTTTTAAAACTATTACAATGACATTAATTAAAAACTTAGCTTTATACAAAAATACATTGATTTCTGTTCCATTGTCTGAATATGCGTTGAAAATGAATGCATTTTATACGATCGGTGAGGTTCTTCCTCGCTCGCATCAATGCTTACATCAAATTGATGATGCATAATAATCGAGTCGATTTTACGAGAATATTCCGAAGAAATGAAAGACAAAATCGTTCTGCATTAGAATCGAACTTGGAACAAGTTGCCTTTACATTACATAATATGAAAAGACGCCTTGAAGAGGAAATGAGAATGGGGTAAAGGAAAACGTGCAGTTTTCGCTTGATTCGCTTGATTTCATTTGAGGTATCTGTGAGACGCTCACATTTTCTTGGCTCACATGTTATTTAAAAATATTTTAAGTTCTATTCAATAATTACTATTAAGTAGTTATAATATTTCTATTATAACGTTGAATCGAAATCTAATATTCCAAATTAACTATAATTAAATTTAAAATAAAACTATACGTTTTTATTTACATAATTTCAACAGAATAATTACTCATAAACTGCAGCATTTTATTATAGAACTTTTAAAACAAAATTAGTTTTGATATACAAAAAAATTTTAGAAATGACAAGAATTAAAAAAATTATTTTTACTACATATGTGATAACTTAGAAATATTAAAAACTTAGCTAAGTGAAAAGTGTATTGTACGCCGAAACAGAAGTAGATTTTCGAACATCATAAATAGGGTTTAGGTTTTTAAGAGTACAAAGATAAACTGTGCAAAGAAAATGCAAGAAACCAATAATTTTAGGAATAGTTAAAAATGGTAAGAATGTGCAAAAGCTATAATTTTTATTAATTAGAAATTGTAATTATAATATAAATACGTTTATAAAATTATTTTAATTATGTTTTCCAATTTCTTATTATGCTTATTTTAAAAATTAAATTAAAAGTTTTTTTCTGAAACCATTTCTTCTTTAAGTATTTAAGTAACTTAAGCACTGAAATCCTTGAATTTTCAAATTATCTCTGAGAGAATGGATGTTTGAATACGACACGGATTTGAGGTATGAACGCAGCTAGTCATTTTGCAAAATAGAATCAATACTGTACATTTAGAGTTTCGTTTCTACTCGACAAGTTATTTATTCACAATTTAAATTTTACCTAACAAATTTTAGTAAGATACGATGAAAAAAAATGATTCACTAATTTTCAAGGAGACTTTTAGAAGGGTTTAAAATATCCTATACAACTTTTAAAATTCCTGTCTCGTCATTAGAGACGTTGTATTAAGAAGTTCAACTCGTACTTTTATAAGATTTTAAAAAATAAGCCTGCACAAAAAAATATATCCAAGAATATATATTTAAAAAATTTGCATGTGTGAGAAAAGTAAAGCATTCAAGTATGTTAGCAAATGACTTCGCGGCCAAAATGAGGTCGTAATACACTCGTAGAATTTTCGAAAAATCGCTATCACTACGGGATTAAGATAGAGCCACTCCCTTTTTCACCTTTTATCTCCATCTTTCGGTCAAAGAGCAACGGCTCAAGTACAGTTCACTTGATTTACTGTGTAACGAAATGAATTACCAGAACTATAAAGATATACTTCCCCTTGCCTTGCGACTTTTACACTACCATCTTTATTTCGTCTTTCACATTTTTACTTCTCGTGTTTATTCCTAAAAATACTTATAAATGTCAATCCTGTAAAGTAAGGATGATTGAAACATCTGGAAATCAAAAATGCAATTCTTTGTTGAAATTAAATATAGAAATAGTTTCATTGTATGATTGATTATTAAATATCATATTTGCATAGATAAATAATTTCCATATACTAACTTGAAACAAAAGAAATTTGAATTTCTAAAAAACCAATTTCTTTAATTTTTTAAAGTACTTAAATTACTTAATACTTAATACTTAAATAAAGTACTTAAATTTAAGATGCTAAATATTTTCTTGTTCACAAATAACTCTTTTATATTTTAAATTGATATTCATATATATTAGTTCGATAAAAAGCAAGAATCGACACATAATAATTTAAAAACGTATCAATTATGAAGAACATTAACAAAAAAAAATCAGTTGTTGGATTATATTATTACACGTGTAATGTACTTAAATTATTAGCATGCTGATGACATATTTGAATATTTTAATTTTTACATGTTTAAGATAACTTTTAATGAATTAGCATTCATAATGGAAATAGATAAAATAACTTGTAAAAGATATATTGTTTTTACAAAATTATATACCATAAACGCTAAAAATTTTTTTTGCCGCTTTCTCTATTGAATGATGTACGTGTTTTATGAAATTTTTATTATAAAATTATAAACATAAATTAACTTAAACATAAGTATATAATTTTTATAATTTCTACATTATACTAACAATTTTGAAATATTTTACCTCTGTATTTACAAAACAATTTTGTACTTTATAGTAATTTTTGAGCTATTGTTTTGCATTTATAGTAGATTATTATTAAATGTATTATACATCCAATAAATATTATTTTTAATTAATATTTACGAAAACCGCTTTATCTGAAAATCGAGTTATGATTTACTTTTATTAGAAGTTATTACTTGTTTTATATTTCACTAATATTTCGGAAAATATTTGTAATATTACTGTAAAATTTTAATAACGTAATATCAATAATTTTGAAAATATAATTTTTTTTGGTACTCTGACATTTGATCTGATATATTACGTTACATATAATTGGGTTTATTAAGTACTGAAATCATTACAATCATGTAATAAGATATAATTGAATTTCATTTTTAGTGCACTTATTATCACTTTAACAATAAAATTTTATAGAGAATCATATAAAAAATAATATCCTTATTTTTCTTCCATAATTGCGTCATTTAAAAAATATAATTTATGTTTCTCAATGTAGTACACAATGCCAAGGAATTTTTTATGGACCACTTGTAGCAGTGAGTATATAAAAATTATTTTTATTTAATTATTCTACAAATGTAGTAAAGTATTTTGAAATAAGTAATTTGGAAATATTCTTCATTAAAAATATTTTTGACTTTTGATTGCTGTTTATACAAGTTGCGTTGATATGTGAAAAAATAAATTAAAATTAAAATATTGCACTTTAATACTAAAACAATATGTATAAGTTTTTAAAAATAATGCCTATTAAATATAGGCTAATGCTTTTCAATTATTCAAAAACATCTTTTAATAAGATTCTCTTTTGAATTGAGGATTAATTTAAATACGCGAATTTATCCTACTTTATAATTTAGATGTGACGCTTATAGGATTATATATACTGAATGACACAGCTGTAACATCATGAATAGTTGTACAAGACATCTACGGCATTCTTCACACTATGTGGTTAAGATGAAAAAGGAAGCATTGGGTTCAATGTGTTAAAAGTCATTGATTTATGCTTCATTTATACAAGGAACTATAAAATTTTTGTCTTAAAATTAGTAACATTTGCCTAGAAATCAGGTTTTATCATTTAATTGAAGAATACATTTTAAGTTCGGCAAATAATTTTACGTATTTATATCGAACCTAACATTACTATTATGCCAATTTTTAATAATTGCCTAATACCCAGTTGTCCTTAAAAAAAGTATTATTTGATTTTATTTTTATATAACCTCTCACTCAGACATTATAAATTTAAAAAGCAACAAATTTTGTTTAATTACAAATAATAAAATTCTTTAAACGAACTCATTTAATTAATCAACTATGGGTTACCCTTAATGCTAATGTAAACAATAGATTTTCCATCATCAATTATGACTCACTTCAAGAATAAAATATTATCTTCACGCTTAAAAAAAAATATCTTTTAGTAAATACGTGTTACCAAAAAAACATATTTTGCATTTAAGTTACATTATTGTAAAAGATAGTGGTTGTTCCATCTTGATAAATCAATGATTTTTGTTTTCATATCTCTAATTAACAATTGACATTATATTATACCATGAAGTTCATAAAATGCAATGTATTTTAGAATGATTTTATCAAATAATATAATGCATATTAACTAAGAAATTTTATAAATAAAATTCTGAATAATTATTCTGGATAATAATTCTGTTTCTTATTTTTTAGTATTTAGAAAATTAAAAAATATACTAGTAAATTTTATTCACAATTATCAAAACAAATAATCGATTTTCTTAAGAAAATATTATTTTGAAAACTTTATCTATCGTTAAATTCCAATCATTTACATGGGTTGCCTGAAATACCTTTCTACATAATACAGTCAAATGAAAAGCTTCTACGTGGAACGAGCTGGAAAAGATACCTAACAGTAATTTCAAACATATGCAACATTCATTCAAAATGCCAATTCGAAGATATTCTAAATTTTCAAAATAATATTTCATCCCAGCTATAAGTCTTATTGTAGCATTAATTATTCAGAGTTATTTTAGTAATATGAATAAATTTTTTCCTTCAGATTAATCGATTTATTATATCTTTTCTCATTCTCTATTCATATAGAATTTTGTTTTTTTTCACTTGAGTTAATTAGGTAATTAAGAAATGATTATAACTTTAAAGATTTTATTTTTTAGTTTTTAAATCATAATCTATATAAAAAATTTAAAAAATATTCTTAAATAACTAAAACGTAAAATATAAGGATTAAGGAAAATTTTATGTTTTGGGAATAAATAATGCAAGTAGCTGGATTTTTTAACATAGTTATATTACATATTCTAACATTCTAATCTATTCTAACAGATAAAAATTTATACTTACATAAATTATGTAAAAATGTAATTTCCACTAATAATTTTATCTACGTTTCATATAATATTTTAATCATAAACAGACATTTAGACTTTTTGATAATCCGTAAATATTTAAAGAAAATTAATTAATGAAAAGTATTTGTTGGCGCTAAAATGGCCCCATATACGCGCGAACGGCGGGGGGCGGCGGCGCCAAGGGAAAGCGCCGGAGCGAAGGGTAAGTAGTGAGAGGAAAAGAGGAAAATGCGGAAGTCGAAAGGGCTCGGCGGGCGTGAGGGACAGCGCAGGGAGAATTCCTCAGGAAAGGTCCGCGCGACCGAGCCCGAAGGAGTGAAGATGAGAGAAACCCAACGCCGCGGCGGGCGGCAGATTGGGTACTTGATTGGTATGTGGGCGTAAGGCCCGAATGGAGCAGAGAAGGAAAGGTCGTTGATCACCACTACCCATCGATATCTGTTCTGGGCAACGGTCTTGGTGCGTGGCAATCCCTCAAGCGGTCGGGCCACAGCGAACGACCATTCCATAGAAGCGGCGGTTGGCCATCCGAGGAAGGTAGGATAGGTGCGAAGGGTATATGGATCGACGAGATAAAGTATGCGTGTGTGCGCGAGTGTGTATGATATTGTGAGGGTGGCGGCGCCGTAAATACATTAGCGAGACTTTTTCCCCCTATAACGAGGGGTTGTTTTATGTCATTTGTTAATCGCGTGGGCCAATAACTAATTATTAATGAGCCCACATTGTGTCTTAGTTTATTTCGTATCCGATCCTCCGCTCCTTCACCTACTCGCGAACTCACGGCCTGACAAGGCCTGAAATCGCGCGAACAGTATTAAATATATACATATGCTACTTGAAAAAGGATTCAATAGTTATTTTAGATTTTCCTAAAAATACATCATACTTCAATAAAAAAATTCTATATTCTTTCAATATAACATTTTTTGCAAGTACTAATTTAAATACAAATCTAAATTTAAATACAAACTAAAATATGTTTTTTGTGATACTTTCATTTGATCCATAATGTCCAATATATGTTCAAAAATGTTTGACGCGGATATTTAATCCTACGGTGCAGTAAGAGGGGATTTGCTGGTATAAGCTCGCTGGTTCCACGGTTCGACAGGATGAGAGCAGTGAGGTTAAGGGAATAAAATTAAAAGGTAGTTAATAAGATAGTGAATAAGATAAGAAGGTGTATGCGTAAATTACCAAACAAAAAAAAAAATATTCGAGACATCGATGCTATTCAGGGATGCTGGTTTATTACTTCAACAATTGAGTGAACATTAACAAAAAAAACAATATTTACAATAAGTTTTAATTTAAAATTAATAATTAGATAAATGATACAAAAAACAATTTAATTTATTACTATACGTTATACTTATGTCTTAATAATCAATAAATAATAACAAAAGATCCGATTTATTGGCTTTGTTGGTGGTTCAGATTTGACAGGATAATATTTTGAAACCGATCTCGGTTCTCGGTAACCCGTTCACGGAGCTTACCAGGGCGCGCGATGAAGTAGAGGGGCGTACCGGTGTCTGGCCTACTTATCAGCCGGTGTGCCAGATTCAAATCCGTATGACACAGAGAAAATGGAAGACAAACAAAATGTAAAGTTTCAATACAATAATGGCCTTAGCTAGGTCTCGGTAGTAGGGCGAAGTACTCACTAGCTCGTTCAGTTTTACCTGCGGTGCGAAGAGGGAAGACGTCTCTTCACGATGACTCTCGTAGATTGTGTAGCGATACTGCCAGGATTATTCAACTGCCTCTACCTCCTTGTTCTTAGACAGCTCCTCCATGTCGCATAGAGGACAGAGATACGCTTGCTAATTATTTGTTCCCTGGTTTCTGTCCCATTGCTGGCTCAAAAGAGTCTCACCTGTCATTTGCGGGTCTATCGCCGCAAACCCCATTTTTTCCTCATGATGATACAGTTTCGTATCATCATTGGGAGTCGCTTTGAGCTTTTTAAAAGTTACTCCCATTTCAGAACCTTTATCGCCCAGATCTGATTGGTCGCGGGGAAAATTTCGGCGCACTCCCTTGGCGTCCGACTAGGAGACGCAGGCTATGTTTTTCTCCCTGACCTGTTCAATCTTGAATGGTCAATTCTATTTGCCAGTTTTGCAAAAATTCCCTGAAAATGTTAATGAGCCATTCGGGGAGGAGGAGGATTAAGCGAAAAAAAAAAATTTGTAAAATTACATTTAATATCATACACAGATACTTATTCATCAAATAATGTTTCTAATATTCAAAAATATTCATATTTAAATAAATAAAATAAACGATTTTCATTAAAGGAAAATCTATTAAAAAATTTAATCTTATATTATTAATCCTAAATTAATATTTTGCAAGTTTTACTTTTAATTAGTTTTGAAAATACAAACAAAATTTTTATTATAATTTTATAATAACCTTTACTTAATAAAAATTATTATAAAAATTAACTATATTTATGTAATCATTTTAACATATAATAATAATGAAATGAAAGAATCTATAATCATAATACCAATACATTTATATCAGTATTTAGATATATACAGATCATTAAATAATTTATTCTTGAATAATTTAACATGATTTCTTAAATTTTTAATTCAATTCATTTCGATCTTCTACATAGTTATTTGATATATATTGAAAATAGTATTTATGACACTAACTGTACATTATGTAATATTATACTATTTCATCAATCAATAGAACAAATGTACATTCATGAAATTGATTACAATTTTTTTTGATTCGGTACAACATTAAATTAATATTTACCATGTTTTTTGAAAATACATCGATCTAAATTATCGAAAAATACATACATTTTTAAAAGACTTTTTCACTTTTTTTTCATTGATATACATTTCTAATGTGTTATTTTTTCAAAAATTTACAATTCATTAATATCAAAGTTTTTTCATTGTAATATAATTATTTTAATAAAAAGGGTATGTACATACAGTCATGTTTAGAAAATATTTATATATTCCCAATATCAATACTTATAGAAAATATTCACTTTCATGTTTATTCTGAAAATATGGTTTCTATAATCGTTATTTATGTATGATGTATTAATATTTTTAGTTGTTCAAAAACTAAGAAAGACTATTAGATACATAGGGAGTGAGGTAGTGAAACAGAAAATAACAAAACATTGAAATTTAAACGTGAAATTAATAATGATTTGGGGTCATTTACTCTAATATGTTATAACGCTTAAATTTGATTAAAAGTACAAAATATTTACATAAAATGAGGTAATTTGAAAATAATTTTGATACTTCAAAAACTAAAAGAACGCGTTATGTTTATAATACAATTTTAAGAGATTAATTTATCTACTTGCCATAATTAAGAAATTATAATCTTTTACTAATCTCTAAAAATGATATCTTTCTAATTCTTGCTATAATTGAAAAAATTTTCTATAATTTAAAAAAAAAATTGTTATAGTAAAGTATAAAACCTCTCTAAACTATAGAAAGTTATTGTGTATATTCATAGCACTGATGCAAATGTAAATTATTAACATTTAAAGTAAAAGTATTCGAAAACTGTTTCAAATATACGAGAACGACAATGAAAATCAGCAATCCAATATTATATAGTTAATTTACATACAAAATTATTTTGTTTTGTTTATTTATAAAAGAAAAATTTTATAATTGCAATCATACTACTAATTTTGATAAAATAAACTACATTAATACCTAAAAATTATATCAAATTTAACTTTTTAATACAACTGAGATAATTATATTATATTTTACATTATTTTCACAAAAAAAATTAAATTATAATGAAAAGAAAAAAATTCAATTATGTGTTTTTTAATATATTATCATAAATTGTATTTTTACTAATATGAATAACTAGAATACATACATACAAACACATAAAAATATTTATAATATTTTTTATTAATTCAACATAGATCATATAAACTATGTATATTTATTTATTTATATTCAGTAATTTAACAGAATTTTTTTCTTTCTTGTATAAGTAATGCTTTATTTAATTATTTTATGATTATTTTAATACTATAGATTTCGTCAAAAAAATCTGATGATTTTTTAACCTTTTACAATAAATATTCTGAAAATAAGCTTGTAAAATGTAGTAAAAGGCACAGTGAAAAAAAGAATGAAAAAATCTTAAAATACTTTGCAGGATGAAAATATTTACATATTTTTTAAGTTTTGTATTTAAATTAAAATGAAGTTTTATAAGGTGCTGATAAATTATTTAAAATAATTTTTATTTTATCTTTATAATTAACATTATTCTATTAAAGTATTTTTATTTGTAATTTACATTCATGATATATTTATTATATACATGGAACATATAATATTATAAAGTTTTTATACAGAATTAAAGAATTTAATGAAGAAAAGAAAAAAATAAAAGTTCTATTCATTATAATACAATCATATCGATAGTCATTACGTAAATGTCAGTTATGTCAGTTGCAGAAATACGCTTGAAAATTTAATAGCTAAAATAAATATGAAGTTACTAATTTTTTACAGGTATCCTACTCAACATAAAAAAGCTTTTATTGAACTTGAAGAACAAGTGATAGACTTTTATATGATATTATGTATTATCAATTAAATATATATACATATTTTACTACACTTTGTGCTTAACATATGTTATTAAAAAATCGTATTATTGAAATAAGTATAATTATTTTTAATTGAAAGGTTATTTATTTATTTTGTTACTAAAATTTTATAAAAAAATGTCATATGTAGTGTACTGGTTTGTAGTTCTAGTAGTAAAGGAATAAAAATAAAGTTAGACACAATTAATGAATTAATGAAATATAGCAATACAATATAACATACATAATATTAATTTATATTCATCATACATACAGAAATTATTAAAGATGAATTTGTTTTATAAAAATGTGTTGTGAAATAGATATAGAATCAAATGAAAATCCTTAAGTATGTAGGACAAGAAACATGAACACCATATCAAGAAATTGATGGCCTGCTCATTTCAGAATACCTAGGACTACTTTATGGGCTGGAACTAGACAATTTTATGAATACATTTGTGCTTTTGTGTAAAATATTTCGTGTGAAAACACATTTCAAACAGTATTTTGTGGAGTTTATTATAGTAAAATATAAAACAGCATATTTTAAATGTAGCATTTACACAAAAACCTATATTATTCAAACTATAATTAAATTTAAAAACAAATAATTACTATAAAAAAATTGTATAAAAATATTTATAAACTGTTTATTTTCATTATATAGCTAAATGATATTTAAATATAAGCCAAACTAAAAAGTTTATTTTATAATATAATTTATAAGTAACTTCATGCAATTTTACGTAATTCATCTAATACATTTTTAAATTAATCTTTTATATAGCATATTTTTAAAATTGATTTTTTAATTACAAATATTCCTACTATCTATACGCCTACATCATGATATTTATTAAATTTATCTTCTTTTTACTCTCACTTTTCTGTCTTTCTGGTATTTTGTATCATTCTGTTTCAGACATATATAATAGAAAAATAACACGTTAGTTAAAATCTAATTACAATTATAAACATATATTTATGTTTACTAATTAGATACTTTAAATTAAAAATCGTTTGTTGTTAAATATAAAAAGTAAAAAGAAAATTTACATTTTGTAATAAATATATGTAAAAGTAAATAAATATATTATTTAGCTTTTACAAATTAATTATTTCCACTAAGTAGCAATTAAAACAAAATAGAAACATTTTAAAGCATTTGTATGATATCTATTAAAAATAATAAATTTTTATAATTATCATAATAGTATTTAATTATTTTAACGAATAGCGAAAGGCTAACTAGTAATTAAGATTCTTGAAAATAAGAAATAATAAAAATTAAAAATAAAATTTCTATTTATCATTTTATTCGATTTCAGCCTAGATTTTTAAAAAAAACTATTTAAAGCTTTTGATCTTATTCCTAGTTAGATGTAAATCAATTATTGAAACAAAATGTATAGCTGTATTAGGAAGACTAGACAAATTCGATAAAAAGTTAATAAAATCACTGCAATTCACAATCAGTGATCAATTATAAAATTAATATTGTTTTTAATATTATAATTTTAAAGTCTATATATAAGAATCCATCAGTGATACAAATTAACACGCAAAAAACAATATGTACAATTTAATCAAAGAAAATATATTTTTGAGTTTGGCTTTCCTTTCCTGCTAAATATAAACGATTTCATCTGATTGATTTAGCACATTAAATAATAATATTAAATATGTTTTAATTAAACAGTTAATATAATAATATATTAAATTATTGGGTAAATAAATACCCCCTGAATTATTATCCTCACTGCGTTTACAATAATTTGCCAATTTTTAATCTGTACATTGTTCAACATATAATCATTTTAATATCAAAAACAATTAAATTGTAGGCCCACCCATAGTTATTTAACATTTTATATTTAAGAATAGAAAAAAATTTTAAAAGTTTTATATTATGATAAATTTTATATTTTTATTTAGATAAATATGAATGTAATAAAATACAATTATATAACGATATTAATTTACTATATGCATGGTATTTCTGTATTTCCAGTACTTTTAAAATATATATATTCGAAATTGATATTTGTTGTGATTAATTAATATATTATATTTTTTTTCAGGCGACATAACTTATTTTTTAATAAAAATAGTAATTAGTTTATATTAATAATTATATTTGATTTTAATGCTTTCAACTGCACAAGTGTGGTAATAATTAAAAATGTTTTATTCTTGTATAGTTAAATATGCATCATTATGAATACTTTCAATTGAATTTCTAGAACACAATGAATCATTATTATTAAAAATACTGTAAAAAATAATATAATTATCGTAATGAAATATTTGATCGTTTATATATCATAGTAATGAAGCATGGGAAGCGTGAATAGGAGAATGCAGGATTCGACGCATAATCTACGGTACAAATAAAGTATGTCAGAGTATTTGCAAATCTCGCTCAAATGTTTTCAATCTTGGACATTTTTAGCGTACTGAATTTCTATCCTTTCTCTATAGTTCAATCGCAAACTTAGTTAATTATAGCAGGCATACCTATGTCTGCGCAATATTACAGAATCAAAACAGAAATAGGGAAAAGCTCACGAGCGTTTGATTATATTTAAATTCAGTAGCTTTTGGTCTTTGGTCGAGCGCTTAAGCAGACCGCACTGGAATTTATTATGAACAAGTGGATTAATAAAATAGAGCACTATGGTTTTGAAACGAACAATGCTGATTACTCGAAAATAATGAAAAATTGCCCGATAAATTTATTCCAGCCAAATAGTTATGCACTACCATGGCTAACGTATCAAAATTCTGCTGTATAAATCAAAAACCGAAAATTTTCTTCAATAATTTTATGGAAAATATGCAGTAGTGAATTTTATTTAGTAAGCAATTACATTATTAACTGACTCGCAGAGCTGATTTTCTCATCTAAATGATCATGAATAATTTATCTCATATACATGAAAGGCATTTTATTTCAGGTATACTGAATTTTATAATCTCCAAAAACTCTATTGCTTTTAACTATTGTTCATTTAAAAATTAAATGTAAATTATTGAACACAAAAAAGATATTGTACTCGTGTATAAATACAATATGAAATATTAAAAATATTTAAAACGTAATTTATGATAGAATACACGGATTCTCATGACTTCATATTTTTGCACCGTATGTAATTTATAATGTATCACGGTCATTAAATCCTTTTATTCAAATTTTGCAATATCAAAACTTATATAATATTTTCTCCATACTCGTGTAACCCGAATCCTCCGGGTGTGCTAAAATTTACCTCGTACCTTCGCGTACCGAAGGAACGAGACGTTAAAGGCGATAGCCAGAGCGGCGGAAGAAGAAAGTCGAAATTGTCGATCTTTCTTTTCACATATTCGCGCTTTGCACGTAATTGCGTCCGCCTTCCCCCGCCAACATACGTCGCCCTAGGTTAGAACATATGGAAGCCGTCGGGACCTGCCTTACCGTTAGAAAATTTTTTTTTATCTATTAAATTGTGTTTTGTATTCTCTACTTCCCTCAATTAGTACACGCAACTGTAACGCTAATAAAACAAGTCTCTCGTTTGTTTTAGAATTTATTTGTAGTAGTACCTAAACGGTTTAGATATTCTTAAGGATTTTAATGAGAGGTGCTTCAAATTAGATCTGTAACTTAAAGCGAGTCCAGATTTTGTGGCTTTCGGCATCAGTGGTGCGTACGAGAAAGAGAAAAATGAAATTCTTTGAAATTCAACACAGCGCACGATATCTCAGGATACCGATACGATTTGGTCGAATCTGCTTATTATCATTGAAGCCAATGAATATTTTTGAATTATACTTATACAGCGTGCATTGTTGTTTTGATTCAGACGCGGGTACAAAGCCGAAAATTGCCTGAAATTTCAAATGAAAAAATAAATAGCCTTGCAAGCCATCGGAAATTAAAACTTAAGCAATATGGAAAACGAAAATTCACTATATGTGCGATATTTTATTGTCGAAATAAGTTTCTGTAAATATTAAAAAATTTTTTGGTAATAAATTATCTAGCAATAAATTTCCCTCTTACACGATTCAGATTAAAATAAAATAAAAATGGTTTTTTTATTTACTATTAAATTTTTTTTTTTTTATTGGCAACATCCGAAACCTTCCTTCTTTCTCGTCCTACTTCTCCAATCATAAAAATATTAAAGAAATCCCTTATAAAAGAAACCCCTCCCCCTTGATTGAGACATCACCGCAAGAACGAACCAGTGTCACATGTTGCTCGATGAAAAATAACAATTTTACCAAATTATATAAAAATTTTCTTATTTCTTATTATTTTTGATAAATAATTTAATTAAAAAAATAAGTCGTGTTCATAAGTTTTATAATATTAAATGTTTTTATTAAGTTAGAACAATCTTATATGATTTATAGATACAAGAATTAATATATAATAATAATTTATTACAATTCAAATAATTTTTCAAATAATTAATAGGAATAATGAATAAATAAATTATTTTTAGTTTCTTGTACTTATATGTATTATATTCTTGTATTATATCATAATGTTTTAAACCTTTTTTTAACTATAAAAATCAATTCATTAGTCTTAAAAACTCTTGAACCATTCTAAAAATTCATGTTTTTTACATAATGATTTTAGAATGAGATGTCTAATATCTCATTTCATATTTCTACAAATGTATTATAAAATAAAAAGATTCATAAGTTATTTTAAATTCTAAGGTATTAAAAAATCAAATATTAAATCACTACAAAAATTTCATTCAATGCAAATTTGCAAATTATGATTTAATATGGTTTTTGTAATTATCAAAATAACTCTTACTTTTTTTAACGAATATCTAAATACTAATCAAAAAAAGGTTTTTAATTACATTTATTGATTGCGTAAGAAAAATTATAGCAAAAATATTTTACAATGAAAATATAATATCTATAAAATATCAAATTCTTTTGCATTTTTAAAAAAAAAAATTTTTAATTTTAATTTTTATTTTAAAAAAAAATAATCTGTTTTTTTTATTTTATCAACCCAAAATTTCACGCATTAAATGTTTTTACATTTTGATTTTTGTATAATATTTTTAGATTTTTTTATTATATTTATTCAATTATTGATTGCTCTATTCAAAATTATTTATTTTACCAATTTATCGCAAAGTACCTATTACAAGTAATTAACTCTCTATTCTTTTCATTTTTTTTATAAACTACTCACAAGTAAGTAAGTTTAATTAAGAAAGAAAATTAATTTATAAATAATTTTTTATAACTTTTTTCTGCCTAATCACTTAATTTTTTACATGTAACAACTATTTAAAATATTATTACTAAAAATAAATGAACTAAATTTATCATTTAATATTATTATTTTATAATCTGATTATATGAGTGATTATAAAAATCCGAAAGATAAATGTCATTAAAAAAAAAAAAATGTTAAAGATACGCAACTGTCCATCATTGTAAATAGTGTATAATATATTTAAAAAGAATTTTATTTAATACGACATAATATTCCCAAGTATTTTTTCAAGTTTTATTATGTGACACGTATCTTTCTTTATATATTTACAGTTATTTTTTAAAATATTTCAATTTGAAATATTTGTTCTTTAAACTTTTAATCTTATTGTTTCCATAATAATTTTTTTTATACACGTTAACAAGTAAATTTTTAATACACATTAGCTTATTAAATTCTATAATAAAATTTATTTATATTATTAAAAATTTCTATTTGTAGATACAATTTTAATATGGATAGAGATAGCTAATTTTAAATAATATTACTGCCTTAAATATTACTTCTTACTTTTATATATGTCGTATAATAGACATGCAAATAGCTATTGTCACAGTTTGTACTTGCAAATCTGGCAGAAAAACCTACGTAAAAGGAATAAACTTATTATATTTATGTATATATGTAGCTATAGTGTAAACAGTGTAGTAATATTGTGAGTATATGGTCCGAATTCTATCCATGTATAACAGATAAATTGCATGCTTACTAGATGAAAGAAAGAAATGATAGCATGAAATAAACTGCAGTTTATGTCTTTACTGTAAAAATAGTACCACAAGGTAAGCGCTTACGCATATTGACTTAAGAAATTATGACACGTATTAAAATTTTATATACATATACATTTACAAATGTTGAGATCAATTACACTCATCATCAGATTAGGGAGTATTTTCAGATTTTTTTATTATCAACTAATTATATTTCTTAAGTTAAAAAAATATATTTTATATGATATATATATTTATATATAATTTAAAATATATACATAATAATATTTTACATGAAAGAATCAATAAATTTGTAAGCCAGTTAAAGACTATTCATATCTTAAATTATTAAATATGTTATATAAAATTAATAATAAATAATAATAATATTACCAATTTAATTTGAAATTAAAAAATAATACAAATAAATTGTTTTTTTTATCTGTTAATCTATTAAATGAAAATAAGTGCATTAGCAAAATATAGGCTGAGGTTATAAAAAATTTAATTCCGTATTAACTGTCGCATGAAAATTTTCCCAGTGTATATTCCTGGCTGACCAAACAGCTATTTCGCTACTAATTTCTTCGTCGAACAAAATCAACAGAGTAACCAGTGAATTGAAAAATGTCGTAAGAGTAAAAAGTTGAATTAATCTTAAACAAAGAATATGAAGCTATTGTATTGTTTTAAGTATATCAAGTTACAGGATTTAGGCTGACCTTTATGGCATACTAAATTTTCATCAATACGTGAAAAACGGTAATGCTAGCGTAAATAAGTCTTTCGGTAGTTTTAAGATAATATTTATTTCCTACTAAATAAATAAAGTTTATTCAATTTTATTTTTTATATCTACAACTTAATAATGTTAGTAAGCATATTTATATTATTGTCTAATTTGCATCTTATTAAAATTAAATTCTATTGTTTTAATCGGTTCAACTTTTATTATAAACCAAATGGTTATTCAAAATATTTTTAAAATATTTTCAAAAAAATTCTATAAGCTAAATTAAAAATAAAAAAAAATTAAAACTATCTTTTAACAAAAATAATTTATAAATTAAATAAATCATATATTGTTGAATACACATTACCTTCTATACAATAATTTTATCTTAAAATTTTTTAAATATATAATCTATTGTGGGTATACTCTTATTGTAAAGTATTTAAAAAAATTTAGTAACAATAACTAATCATGAAGTATTAAATACAGTCAATTTAATTTTAAAACAATATGAGAAAGACACGAAGCCAATCCGAAACTAAAAGATAAAATATTATTGTATAAATACGTAATAGCTATTGCAAGTACCTCGTTTTATTTATATATAAATGCACTTTATTTAGCTCCATAATTGGTGGTATTTTCTTTAAGGTTAATGTACAGCTATTTCATTTGGTATAACGCAGAATGTATACATCATGAACAATACGTCTCTAGAGAACTTAAAACCTAATTTTGTGTTAATATCCATGTTGGATTTTTTTATTTTTCATCAACTGACTTATTGATACTAAATATTTTTATATTTTACATTATTAAATAATTAAGTATTTCGTGAAAAATTATTTTTAATAATAACAATTTTAAAAATTAATTATATTAAACTATTTTACTTTGAAAAATAAATCGTGTATTAATTTGAATTTTAAATGAATGGGAAGAATATAATATTGTACTTAATTTATACAGAAATAGCTATACTTTTTTGTAAATATAATAATAAAATTAAAAAATAATTAATTAAAAAAATGTTGTCTTAAATATTTAATATATCGGTATAACGAACAAAATTCAAACAAAATCAGATTTAATTCGTAAAGTAGAAAAAAAAGTGTAAAACATTTTATTCACCTTATGCTCTTACTTCCTTGGCATGCGTCATAATTAGTTTAAGGCCATCTGTATCTGAAAAATATTATTCTTTACAGTGATAGATATACAAATATGAAAAATATACTACATGCTATATACACCTTTAATTACATTTGAAACTTCCTGATGCATAGATAAACAACTCAATAAATACGATTCTTTGTACATGTTTTAGATAAAAGAGTTATAAGAAATAGTATAAAAATTGTTGATATTTCTGTGGTATTGTTATAAAAAGGCAATCTTAAAAAAAATGTAGATATTATAAAGTACTACAAATACTGTGATTTATTTACACTGATTATCCGATATTTCTTTACAACTAAATAATCGATGAAATGCAAATTATAAAATTCCCAATTACTTATGATAGTATATCAAAAACAATCAGAAGTTCCATTTAATTGATCACTTAGTAGTGTACCTCTAACAGATGCAAATATGTCGTCAAAAACAAACGCAAATATATTGTCTTCCGTATGCTTGAATTTTGTGACAGAACTTCAATGGTTTGAAATAAGTAAACGCAACCGAAATAAAAACAATTTGAATAATTTCGTAATTAAAAATTAATTTTAATTAATATATAAAATTCTAATTAAACATAAGAGAGGGTATTGATATATTTCAATGTAATGCTTTTATGTGAGGGTTTTTTCAAAAATGAAATTAATGAGTAGGTAAAAACATTGTAGAAACATTGAAGATTCAACTATTTGAATATAAAAATTCAAAGCAACTCGGTAATGACTGAATACATAAGTCTCAACCAACTTAATTGTCAAATCACCTCGAAACCTAACGGTAGTAAGGGTTACTTCCAGCTCATAGGGATAACGCTAGAGTGAAGTACATTACGAATACGCTGTGTAGCAACTACTTGTCTAATTATATCGATAATGCACATATGTTCGTTTCGGATGTGAGAAAACCCGTCAAAAGATAATTCTGCTTGTATGCGTACATGTTCGTAGGCAGAGGTTCAATTACCTTAGAGAAGATTTATTAAATTTTCTACGTAAAAGTATAATTTAATAAGACAATTCTTCTCGTATAGTATTTATACTTTAGCCCTTTCACAGAGCTAAAGCACTGGAGTTGCATAGTTTTAACGTGATTAGTAATGCGAGTATGTATCACTAGAAGAAGTCATAAATGAGTATGGGAATGCAATAAAGTTCGGTCAGTGCACAGCGATTGCCGAATTATTAATTTGGCGCCACTTTAACTTTGTTACATGGCGCACGGCCGACTTTTAATATCTTATGCGACCTCCTGGCCGTTATGACGGCAAACAAAACATGATTTATAATTAACGACTTCAATTTCATTGCATCTTTCATTGTTTGAATATCTAGTTTGATTTATTTACATCAATTTTTAAGTAAAATATAAGTGTACCATTGGATCTGATTTGTTGATTATTAAGATAAATAATATAATTTATAATTAATTTTTAAAAATTATAAATGAAAACGATTTGATAACACATTCTAAACAAATTCAATAATGATTCAATATAAAAATAAGATGTTACCAACAATTTGATAATGTCCGAAACTGATTTAATAAAATTTAACAACTGATTTTAAAATATTAATTTGAATTAAAAAAAAACAATATTATATTTTATAATTGATGTTGAACTGGTTTCATGATATGTATTTAAACTTCAAATATTTCAATTAGTTTTGAACTTAATTAATAAAGTTTTATATTTGAAAATATAGGTTTTAAACTATCATGCATACTAAAGTTCAAAATTAATGTTTTGTTAATAACAAATTTACTTAAACTAATTAACTTAAGTAACTTGATATATATTTATATATAAATTACATTATTCGTATAAATTTATTTCTCCCTCTCTTTTTTACTTTGCATTTATGTTAGGTCCTATTTTTAAAATCATTGAAAATTAGAACACACTATTTTCAGAATATTTTTAAAATAAATTCCTATAAATATATTTTATAGTTGAATTTCAATACTAAAAAGCAAATAAGTATTTACTAACTGAAAGCAAAAATTATTATTCAATTTATTAAACATTTTTTATTTATTTTTGAAAAATAAAAATTATTATTTGTGTTATATTAATGTTATGTTATCAATTTTGTTTCTTATTATGCATAATGTTTTACAGTTTTTAATGTTGTTTTTACTAAAAAATAAATAAATTTATTATATACATATATATAAATAAAATCTTATAAAGACTATACATATGTGTATGCATTTAAAAAGTTTATATAAAAAATATAATAAGTGTTAAGTAATCAAGATAGAAACTCAAAATACCTTTAAAAAAATTTCACTTTATAATTATTTATTTTATCTATTTGATTAAATATATTTCATAAAATGATCGCCAAATTAAAAAAATATTTTAATTCTCTGAAACCATTCTGAAATCCAATCTACTGCACAAATTTTCAACAGCAATTGGATGGTCTATTTAACAAATGAACTTGAAATTCGAAAATCTTCATTAAAAGATTAATTTTTATTTTTCGATTAAAATTAGATAAGCAATTGATCATCTATAAAGATCAGTAGATTACTCATAGTCAGGAACCCCAAATATTTCAATTAAATTCAAGCAAATTAAAAACGAAATCCCACAATTATTTGATCAAAGCGAAAAATTTCATCGATGAAAAGATCCTTTAAGTTCTAGTAAAAATTATTGAGAGTTGTATAAGTTCTATCCCAAAGGAATGAAAATAGTGCGTGAAGCGCCGAGTTTTTCGTTGACGGCAGTAGTCCGCCAAGGTCTGAAATATCTAGGATTTAAATGGCAAATACTCTCGCGGGTTAGATACTGAAATCCAAGGTACTTGCAGATGAAGACGCCTTTATTAAGTCGGTCCCTAATAACGCTCGAGTTACTTAGCGGACGTAGGGAATAGAACGGAAATCGAAGATTGAGAGACCGTGTGTGCAGCCGCTACATGAAGAATATCGAACGGCCTAAGACCACCTGTCAGGGAGTCGTTGCGCATCTTGTGATTTCTCGCCCGCATGGATCGTCTCTCTCAAACACGCTTCGTCTCTATTTATGTTTATAGCTTACAGTACGTGATTTTAAAAACTTATGAGTACTATAATGAAGAGTTTTTTGAATGTCTTTCTAAAAACGAGAAAACTTTTCAACTTAAATGAAAAATTACATGGAGTATATATGATACGAATGTGTTTTTTATCAAAAAATATTTCTATTAAATATTAAAAAAAAAATTTTTTTTCGGCAAATAAAAATGTCTTGACAATTTTTACAGTAAATTTTCGCTGCCAAATGGCTAAAACTAATTTATAATTACGTATGTGCAATTTATATTCAAAGCTCTATTTAAAATAGCCATTAATATATGAATTTAATCTCGATCTTTTTAAAATTTCTAAGCAAATAATATGTGGTAATAATATTTAGAGAAAATCATTTTTCATGAGTAACCTTACATACTTCTTTATATAGAAATTTCGACTATAGTATAAAATTCGGTAAATGAATAGCAAATAATCAATAATTCTTAAATCATTTGCGTTGAATATTTATATATTTTGATAAATCTTAATTTTAAATCTTTGATATATTATATTGTGTGTATATATAATATATGCATACAGAGTATAAAATATGATGGTAGTATTTATTTATATCAACATCTGCTGTGTTGACAAAATTTATCGATTGACATCTTTAACAGAAACGAGATCTCTCACATTAGAAATATATAAAATATAGTCGTATACTTTAAAAGTAAATTTCTATTCATTAAGCATTGCTTGTAAGCAAATAATGCGTAAATAAAAAATGCAATAAAACGAGTTTACAGAACATAATTGTATTTCAAATTTATATTTATGGCATCTATATTTTCTCCTTTAATCACTGATGAAATAATTTTTAAATTGTCTTACATAAATATAGAGAATACTATAAGTAGAAATATTTCAAACGTTAAATAGTTTAATCCGTCACCTTTTATCATAATAATGAAATTTTCTAGAGAAAATTATAAAAATAAGCTTTTTGAAATGTATCTTGAGCAATCATGTTATAGGTGTATTAATAGGAAACTTATTCTTAAACATTTATTACATTTATAAATAAAAATTTTTTTTAATAAATGTGAACACAAAAATTTTTTTCTTGATTTTTTTTAAAAAAAATACGAAGTATACTAAAATTTACGACTATTAAGTATATTTAATTTAGTAGAATAATTATTATAAGAATTTTAAGCTATCAGTATGTACATAATTTAAAAATAAATTTGTAAAGAACCCAACACTAGAATAAAAAAATTTAAATATAACATTATTTTAAAATGCAAATTATATTAGCTATATAGTAAATAATCTTTTTTTTCAATTAGAGCCACAATGTAAAGTAGCGAATTAGAAAAATTGTGACTTTATTTTTTCATAATACATCTATAGGAGCCAATTTTTTTCATGTTTTTTTTATTTCTTCAAATGATGAAAGTGAAAAAAGGATATAAACTGCCTTCTTTTGGAAATGGAAAAGGATTAGCTAAAAGGTGAAAAAGACAAAAATAGTTTCTGCTCTTAAAGTAATGCATCAGACTTTCATTTTTCTTGCAGTAGATCGTATCCTGAAAGAAAAGAATAAAAACAAGTGAGCGAAGCTCAAAATAAAAAGTAACAAAAAGTTTCAAAGCTATTATGATCAACCTCTTTTTTATTAATTTTGAGGTTAGTAGATCATTGAATTTTATCTAAAAATTGAATTAAATTCTTAAAATTATTTCTTTTACATTATATAACCAATAATTATTAATTATAATTATATAATAAATTTAATAAAAATTTTAAACATTAAAGACGGATAATTTTACGCCAAAACTAACTACATAATTGACATTATTATCAGTGCAAGATTTCAATTAGAAAATTATAATCATCATGATCATCATTTAAAATATTTTAAGTATTTTTATTTAAATATAAAATGTTTTTATTTACAGCATTGTATATCAAGAAATTAAAAATTAAAACTAACTATATAATTACATGATGTGGGATTTTATCTTCTTTTTTTATTGCCATGTTTTACATGTTTATACATAACTACTTAAAACATTATTTATTAAACTGTAAGAATAACATTTTTTATATTTAAAAGATAGTCAAATTGAAGATATCTATATATGTTATTATACAAAATAAGACGGTATTGAAATTGTCAGTAATTCCTTGCATAAATACTACAAAAAAAAATTCTTGACTTTTGTATCTTTCCTTTAATTATTCAAAACGCTTTTGCATATATACTATTAATATTCACATATTTAATAGAAAATTGTTACAAAAGAATCCGATTTGTAGTCAATTTGATGTTGAACTCTTTAAGCAATCGAGAAAAGGTAATTTACAAGCATCAAAATTTGTAGTTATTAATAATAGTTCGAAAAATGAATAAAATTTTAATGCTCACACTGTATTTATATTGTGTTAACATTGTTATGTAAAGTACTGTGTATCTAATTGAGTAGCATGCAAAGACTCTCGAATCTAGTATAGCCAAAATCACTTCATAGTATCTCTAGAAGGCTCAAAAAGTTTTGCCGACTTAAGCACGCGCTGTGGTTTATATCGCGACGTTTGCTCTAACCCTCATTGCAAACACTGAGTTCACCGAATAGATCGAGTCTAGCCGTTAATTTTTTAGTAACCAGCATACTTGGGTATTTTGTAAAATGTGCAAGCGTACTCGTGGTAAAAGAAGCTTAAGTCAATTACTGCGGCTTATAAACGTTTGCACGCGCGAACGAATATGGTACAAGTAAAATTGACAACCTACCTTGACTACCTTCAAATACAGTATTTATTTTATCAATACATTTAATTTTCTTTTCACGTTTTATTTTCAAATTTTCTATTTTACTTCCGTTTTTCTTCAAATAATTGAAAATTTTTGTACAATTTTATTCTATAACATTTTAATAGATTTTGTGACATGTAAAATAGAAAATTTATGCGCTTTCAGCATTGAATGCTATATTTCCCTCTATAATTTTACGTAACAAATAATAATGAGAAACAGTAAAAATATTCTTCTTGTTAATCGACAATGCAATCGATAAATTGTATAATGTTTTACTGGATATTTTATATTTAAGAAGGATATAAAAAATATTTGTTGTTAATTTTATTAAAGTAATGTAACTATTTATAATAATTTTACAGAACTCGATCATTATTTCCATCTTCTACTTTTTTTACTAATCTATTTTCCTCCTGTATTTATAATCTTTACAATTTTTATTTAATAAACTACTTTTAATAATTTTTTTAAATTATATATTTTTATAAATTAATTATATAATTTTAAAAATTAATAATTTTTAAATTTTATAAAATTATATAAGAAATCATTATTCAGTGAATAAGATAATCCAAGAATATTATACGAATGAAATTATTGAAATAAGAAAAACTACATAAATTGTTTTAAATTATTTTCACTGCAGCTGATTTAATATTAGAAAAATTTCGTATAGCAGCTTTTATCTATGAAAAACGCGTAGTTCAAAACGTACTACTAGTGATTAATGACAATCTTTCCTAATATATATTTCTAAAAAAATATTTTTTACCTTCTTATTAACTTTCTTAATTCACTTATGGAACAGTTTCTTAGGAAAATGGAGTTTTTAATGAAATGTGGTTTTCCAAAGTCTTTTTCAATATGTTTCTAAAAAATACGAGTTTTTCTTTTGAGAAATAGTAGAATATACATTTACTAACGAAAGAATCTTTAAAACTATTTTTAATGTATTATGATATAATCAAACAAATCCATATGTATAAATACGATTAAATGCAAACTTTTTTTTATATTTAATTTATATAAATTTTACTTTTATATTTACAAAACTTCAAAAATACATTTTCTTTATATATATATATATATATATATTTTTTTTTTTGTGCCAACATAATTTAAATATTTTACAACTATTTTAATAAAAATTTATAGGAAACTATAGGTTTTTAAACATGAAAAAATATAAAAAATGTGACAAGAGTTATCGATGTAAATTATCACTTTTCTAAGCAGTATTGAAATGATAATTTCTGACTGAAAAAATTTTGGATTTATGTGAGTTAATTTACAATCATTGCATTGGTAATGATGTATAAAATTTAAATCATCTATCGATTATAATATAATCTGTAATAACCAATGGCTATCAATGACTATCTATACGCAGTACAAGATATAATTTATGAACAATAAGCTCAACATAAATTATTAATTAATACTCTAAAGTACAGAGAACCTTAAAAATGTCCATAAACACATTTCTTATATAAATAAGCTACTTGGAATAGTGGATGAAAGAGATACAGCCTTGCTCTAGACAATCCCTCTTTCCCTCTTTCGCATCAATGCTCAGCCGCATCAACGTATTGTGCAGTAGTAAATGACCAAATCACAAAGCACACTTACTCTCACACCCCTAGTGTAAACCCATTGTAGCTCTTCATCCTTATTCCGAATGGGATTTTACGGCGGCAATAAAAATTATCGATCTCCTTCCCGATTTTCTCCCCGCTCGCCCCCTGATGCCAACCCTACCGAATCATTGCACCCCACAGACCATCTCGCCATGACTCAACGCACACTCATACGTTAAGGTAGAAATTAAAGCTAAGCCCCACTCCTCCTGACCAAATGATATCGCTATCCGGCCAATAATCCGTAACGGAACAAAATGAGCGACAGTTGCCCGCGCCCTCGAGTCTTACGACTATTTCTAAAACAACAGATTCAGGAAGCGCAAAGAGTACAGGAAACAGCGATACTCGTCCCGGAATCGCCCACGAGAGTCGATAGCGCATATTCCTGAAAGAGTGAGAAAGCTCTCCCAGCTCTGCGCCTCTCAAATCTACCTCGTCGTTACCGCCGATACTTATTTGGAGTCCAGCAGGAGCAGCAGCAACACCGGCACAGGAGGAAAGGGACAGGTACGTTGCGAACAAAACGAAAATCAGAACAGCGTTTTAAAAGTCGAGGCTTGTCACACACGCAATTTGTATCCTCGTTAAATTACGTTTTCATGGAATGACCAGGACAGGTAGGCGTGATTCAAAAATACCGTGAGCGAGAAAAACGACGGCGTTGGCCCAATGACCTGGAACGCGGGTGACGGGTAGTCGAGCGGTCATCGCAAAGAACGCCAAAGTTTAGTCTGGAACAGCAAGCCTACCGAATGTTCGATTATAAAATTTGTAAAGCCTGAGAGATTAGCGTATGCTGGTAAACCTTTGTTGATCATCAGGTCGATCAGAAGAGTTAGATTGATGAAGTTACGAGGAATGGAGAGTCAAGCATTTTAATGAGTGAATTGCTTGCAACTCAATAATCGGGCGGAGGGACATTATTTCAGGACTGCGACAAAGAATCTATTTAATTACTTTTACAGTTACGTATTTCTGCATGCATTATTTCTAAGTCTCAAAAGGAAATATATTATTCTATTATTTCATTAAATTCACCACGAATACTTATTTTATCTCTATTCGTATGTCGTAGATATATATAATAGCAAAGGAAACACTGTAATTGATTTATATTAAAGACAGTTAAATTATTCTTGTAAACTTTTTTATTGTATATACTGCATATGATATATAAGTAACAATGATGTACTTACGTTTATAAATAATTGAACCAAGCAAAAAAATCTAATAATAATTTTTAACAAAGAATTTGGTAAATTCAAATAATTCTACAAGCTCAACTATAAGCAATCAAAATGTTGTTTGGTTATTTCAATTTTAATTTTAGTTTTTTCTTATTCATTGCAAAAGAATTCCATAAATTAAGTAGTTGAATTATGAAGATAAGTCTTGTTATACGATTACAAAAAAATCAAAGTGTTACAGATATTACATGCAATTTCAAAACGTATTATAAATGGGTTTTTGATTATGAATACTATTAAAAATAATGATCTTGAGCATTACATTATACGATGCAAATAAATTTGAAAGTAAAATTATTTTTCATTCTTTATGATACTTAAAGGATGAAAGTCAAATAAAAATTTCCCTAATGAATCTTTTATTAAAATTAAAATTACATACCGAATGTGGATAATATATATTTATCATATAAATATCATGTCTTTGTATTTAAATTACAATGCATACATACAACATAATAATCAAAATTTTTTTAACATAATGCTAAGATAATTAAATTTGAAAACATTAAATTTACTTTACTTTTGACGATTATATTGAAAGGATCCTTAATAAAAAAAATTGTGTCATTACTTCGTTTTTTTTCATTACAAAGTACTTTACTTACATGAATTATTTTAAATTATGACTTTTAATGCAGAAATTATTTTACAATTTTATTTCGTTACTTTAAAGATAACTATAAACACTCAGATTCATATAGATATTTTCAAGTTATGGAGATCATTCATAAGAATCGCTTCAACTTAAAAATGAATATTTAATTAAAATTTTTAATAGAAAGTTTTCAAAATAGAAAAATATTACATTAGTAAATCGACAGTAACTTGTAATTGAGCTGTATTTTTTAAATATTGTATACATGATTTTTAACATGTATGTATATTTTATTAAAAACTGTACGAGTAAAAGTTGAATTTAAAAAATATTAATTTTAAGCCCATTTTTATTAAGCAGTATTAAACAACAAATTTCGACATATTTTAATTGGCTTATTTTATTTATATCAACTAAAATTGTTAAAACAAATTTTTTATAAGAATATCGTAAAATATTACTCTTTTAACCAATCTTTTTGTTAGTGTACCGTTATTATAAAGAAATCTATTGAAATTTAGTTTCAAAAACAATAATTTTGAATGTAATAACACGTATCAAATGTAAAATGTAACCATATCAATATAACTCACTAAATGAATAATTGCTAACTAAAAGCATCCGTGTAGTAATTTATTATGTACAATATGCCCTTGTAATACACAAATAACATATTTACTTGTGCGCCGTACCATCTCAACTTTAATACTTCATACCCATTTTGATGCAATGGAATTTCATATTGCACAATGACGGGTAAAAATAATAGATTAGACATATTTCTTTCTCACCTTCGATACTAGCCATGCACACAAACTAAAAATAAATGAGGCGCATGTTTATTGTATATTGATAATTTAGCGTAGCACTATAATATTTCATACGTGAAATGAAGTCAGCAGATTTTGACGCGAGTCTCGCGGGATGAGGTCCAATTGCCTGCTTCGGTAAAGGGTAGAAAGGGGAACACCTAAAATATGAGCTACCCTCATATGCCGTATATCAGGTGTAACGTATGCGTTAGTATACAACTGATAATTCATTTGTAGCTTTTCTCACTCACTCATCCACAAATGTGGACATACGCTTTCTAATAATTTGTATGTACGTAAATTTTTCTTCGCGATATATCATGTATGTTTTACTTACACATATAAGGGTATTTATTTATATTCGATCAATGGGCTATACATACAAAATCTCGATAAATTGGCCATTTCATAAAAATTCTGATAACACGAGGAAAAATACAATACTACAGCCAATTATTATTCGGAATAATGTGAAGAATAATATAGAATACGATGAAGCTAAACATTAAAAAGATTTAAATATTATAAACCTCAAATAAGCCTTTAAAATTATTGAAATTAAAATTAAAAAATATTTACGTAGCATACAATTATTTTCATAAATGAGAGTACCTAATAAAATGCATTCCTTATGGAATGTTAATTGAATCGATTACATAAAATTTGCAATTTGAAGTCAATGTAGTGTTACGTGTTGCTTTAACGCTTGTATAATTAACTTGTATACTTAAAATTTAATCGTTTAAAATAACATTATTCTAGGTGATTAATTCTATATATAAATTCGTACAAAAAATAGCTTAAAATTATTACTTGCTTTAATATTTTTACAGCTATCTGTAGCTTTTTTCCGATTATATTTCTTTGTATTTCTATTGTACTGGTTGTCAATTGCTGATTACTCTGAAAGCATCCTCGATATTTTACTTGTTTGAAGCATTAAGCATCCAGTTTTAATATGCCGCGATCAATCGGCATTAGATTATTGACTTTAGATGTCGTCAGCCTCTTTGACCTCTGTTATTACTCCGACATTGCGCAATGTAACTAATTATAACTTATAGGAAATATGCGAAATTATGGCTCAGAGTAAAAAGCTTTAATTATTTAAAATTTTATAGTCTATTACTCTCATAAATAACGAAGAATTATTAAAATATTCAAAAATATTTAAAAAATTCATGTACTTAATGTGGCAGATTAGTGGCTTCTCAAATAAATGTATATTAGGTACAATATGTAGTGTACTATTTAAATTAAGCATTTAAAAAGAAATGGGCAATATTATTATTATTATAATATTAATAATAATTAACAATATTAACAATATTATTATATTAATAAGTAAAGAAACGATTTATTATGTTTTATAAAATCTTATAATCAAGATAGAAAGTTAAGAAGAAATATCTGAACGATAAGCCCAAAATATGCCAATATTATAATTCAATAGTTAATAGTTATGTGGTAGTATAGTCTTTTATTTAATCGAAGACGTTATTCTTCTCGATTTAACTTTGGTAGCTTGAATTTAAAAGAGGGATTTCTCACGAAAAATGATCAGCATATCCAAAGAGTAAGAGTCAAAAAATAATCAATGATTAATCACAGAATGTAAAGAAAGTGCCATTATACTCGAGTAATAAACTTCCAATGGACATTGCAATAATAATTTTAAAATACACTACTTTTAATTTATTTTAAATAACAACTTCCAAATAATAATTTATTCGAATTAAGCAAGCTCTTGTTTTTGATTCTTAATTATACAATGATGAAGCATGGATGCGCCAAACACTGATTTCTAGAAGGATGAGAAAGTGTGTCTGCGTGACAGAGGGAGAGAAGAAAATAATATAAGTTGCAAAGCATACAAAGAGATAGATGAGTATAAAATTGCTTACATCGGATGCGGAAGAATTTTTACAAAATGGCGGATTGAAGTGTT
Organism: Kradibia gibbosae; assembly: GCA_018907135.1. Classification (NCBI taxonomy): domain Eukaryota; kingdom Metazoa; phylum Arthropoda; class Insecta; order Hymenoptera; family Agaonidae; genus Kradibia; species Kradibia gibbosae. The sequence goes on from JACCHX010000004.1 coordinate 7,594,789, forward strand.
CGTCCCCGGGAAATGCGAAATCGTCGGTTGATTTTTTAAATAAAATTCTCTATTCCACTTTCCTTTAAACGAAAAAACTTGCGGCAAATAATACTATGCATAAAAAATTGACCTGTTTTTAGTCGATCCTTTCCAACTTCCTACTTTTTTTATTTTGACATTCCACCGAATATTCCTCCCCCGATTAGCCAAATTAAAACGAAGGCCGCACTAGTATGATTGTAAATATTCACAGCACTTATATTCACTGTACTCGAAACTCTTCTATTTCTATTTCTCACCTTTATATATTGTCAAACAGTCGTAGAAATATTTTAAGAAGCTGCTTCTAAATAAGGCAGAGTTTCACTGGATCACGGGTAAGAATATCAGCGAGTCCGAATCTTTGGTCGATTCTGACCCCACTGACACCTTCTGCGAATTGTTGGTTCAAGCGGAGATCTACATTTTTGTCGGCGTTGATGCACGAGAAAAAACATGGCGCTTGTCATCTCTCAGCGGAAGAAAGGCGCGCAAGAAATATTGCACTGCGTTTCGAGGCCTCGATTGTCCAGAAGAAATTAAATAACTTTGTGGGTGTACGAGGGTAGCCACGGTTTCGATCCCGGCAATGACTATCATGGGAGTATGAGTGCAGCCGACAATCCGCGAATTCCGATTCTCAAAACTCAGCGGGGATCGTAATTTGAGCTTGTGGCGGCAGCCTTCATGCACCTTGACCGTCGCCACCAATAGAACATTATACCTCCTATATTTATATAGAGTGATTGGTAAATTTTTAAGCAACACGATTAGGTCAGACAATTTTTTACTACAAAATATAGGATTAAAGTATTATTTTCCTTCTTGGAATATCTAAGGAATTTATATTTACATTAGAGGTCAATGCCTCGTATATAAGAAGGAAAAATAGAAGGAGCTTCTCACTGCGCTCGTACTAACTAAATTTATTATTAGTTTTCACAATCCTCGAGACAGACTTATCATCGTTTATAAAATTTTATTTTATTAAAAAGTTGATTTAAATGTTTAATTTAAAGTTTAACTACAAATTTTCAAAATAAAAGGTATCGTAGAATAGTGTATTTTATTGGAGAACATTAAAGAATTTAAATTGTATGAAAAACAACATGGCAAATAAAAACTGTTTTGATGTAAGTTCAATTCATATCGTTTATTGAAATAGAAACATATTCTAATATTTATGATACTCAATTGCAATACGTAAGCTAAGAAATGTAAGAAGCTTTAAATTTATTATACTTAAAAAATACTGTACTAACAAAACACTAATGTTTTTCATAGAAAAGTTAAGAAGAAGTTAGTCATTAGAGAGTTGTCAAGAAGTCAATAAGAGTTCATCAAGCTAAGTAAAGTTTAAAATTTTTCGTACTTACACCGTATATCTAGTCTAAATCCTTACAATTCTAGATAAAATTATTATATATAGCGTTGCCTTATAAGGCAATTTTGTTTTATAAATATTTATCTTTTGAAAATCATTGTATATAAAGTAAATAATAACATTTTTGTAATAAATTTCCTTCTTATCATATTACACATTCGTTATATATATAATAACATACATGTTTGATGAATTTTAATAATTGAAGAATAAAATTGATTTTATAAAAATATTGTAATTTTAAAAATTTAATGAAAAAGTCTCCTAATCATTAATATTATTTCTACTTGTTATAGAATGAAAATTAAGTACAATTAATTTACAAAATCCATTTATTTTATATTAAAAATAAATTTTCTCTTTTCCAATAACTTTTCTAACATTTCTGATACAGCATTATTGATTTTTAATTTAATTGGTTCAAATCTGTTTACATAAAAAACCGAAAGGCAATGTTTAAAATTTACTAATTAATATATAAATAAAGCCTTAAATAAAGAATGGAACGACAAGATTTGACCCGGTGGCCTAGAAATTGGTGATTTCTTTTATTCGACATTTTAATATCGATTTCAAATAGAATCATAAAATAAATTTTATCAACTAAAAATCTTTAAACATTATCTTAAATATAATTTTTAATTTTTTTTTAAATATAATAATTAAAATATATTTTCTTAAATTGAAAAATTTTTTTTGAACATTTTATTATATTAAAAAATTATTTATAAAATATATATTTTTTAAATATAGAAATGTCGAAATAAACATTACGTTGCCTTCAAGTTAGATTTCAATTTGAAAAATAACAAAACATAAAATCAACAAAGAATATTATGTCTGATTTCTAAGTGTTGTAATGGGATCCTTATTTTATCTTTTCATAAATCACAATAATGTGGAGTGTGAGGGAAGGAGAGGAAATTGAAAAATATAAACCTATAGAAAAAAATCATCAGATTTTGAATAAGTTTACGTATTTGGAAACAATTTCAACTAGATTTTAAAAAATTTAATTTTCAGAATACATTTTATTTTACAAATATTTTTTGTGAAATTTATTTTAAATTGTATCAATTACAAAAAAAACATATTAACGTAATTTCTTAATACCAGAAGCATTAAAATAAAATTTATGTTATTTAATTAAATTTTTTACTTTAAATACCTGTTGTTAGTGATTTTCTTAATAAATAATTAATAATTTATTCAAGTTTTTAATAAATACATTGAATTAAAAACACGAAATTTAATTTTTGTATAATTTATCAGAGAAAACGCAACGTTTCGTTCATTTATGTTTTTAAACGAATTTTAGGAAAGCACAATTGATAAATTCTTAGGTTATTTAGCTATCTTTTTAACAATTTCGAACTTTTCCATGGACCCTTTTAAATATTCTATTTAAAAATCCTTATATAATAAGATCACATCATAAGTTTTTTCAAGTAATGTTAAGAATGTACATATGTATATAATAAAAATATTATTAGTAAATTGTATAAATGATAATAGTCGTAAAAAATAAAATTTTTTTTCAGTAATATGATCTAATAATATCTCATTGATAATTTAAACTAGGATAAGTAAATTGCAAATCCAGATAATTCTTTAATGATGTGATGACTTTTCACCTGTTTAATTCTAAAGTATCTAGATAATTTAGATGTGTCAAGATATCATTAGATAAATCTTTCTAAACAATTGAAACTTTCTAAAGAAAAAAATATTTCAGACTTGATAAAAGAAGTATAAAATTTAATGAAAAAATACATTTAAATTTAGTGCATTATATTTAACATAACAAATTGAATTAATATGATACGAATAAAAATGATCGAAGTTAACTTGTATTTAATTACAATCGATTTTAATTTGAATAAAAAATTGTATTCTTTACATAAACAGATACAGAAGTAAAAATTATGCTAAAAAAAATTACAATGTTTTTTATCTTGTACGAAATAACATTTAAGTTTCTTTAATTTCTAATAAAATTATATAAGCGTGATATAACTGTTTTTACAAATGCTTTAAATTTTCATCTTATTGAATTTTCAGTTCTTAAATTCACCAAGGATGAAATATTATGGTTACAATATTAATTTTTATACAATTAAATATAGCTTACAATATGTGATATATTAACTACTATTATTAAATATTAATATTATTTCATATTTAGAAATAGTTTATTTTTAAATATGTGACTTTTATTAAAAAAGTAAAGTCTGTGTTACTGTGGTGCTTGACAATTATTCATTTTACAATTGCTTGTAAACACCATTATTATTATAAAAATAAGACTTTATTCAGAATAAAAATATGGACAAAAATTTTATTTCAATTGTACAGTTACAACATAAAAGTTTAAAAATACAAAAATATATGTAGAATATGTGAATATATGGTCTCTCTTATCATTCTTTAATATTGGAGATTTTGGATTTAATAAATATTGGAATTCTGAGTAAATATTTCTGTTTCATATTGCCGTCATGTTTCATTTAATTTAGTACAAAAGAATTAAATATGAAATTCTTTCTAAAAATTAGTTTTCTCGCATGAATTCAAACTCAACAATATAAATATGGAGTTTTTATAGAAAACTTTCAATTGAATTAACTTATTTAATTATATATTTATTAGTTAAGCTAACTAATAAAATTAAAATTTGAGTTATTATCATATTAATGATGTATTTATTACTAAAAATGTTTTAACATATGAAAAATAGATATAAAAATTAATAGACTATGCTTTTTCTTTATACCAAACTAAGAATTGCATATGTGGACAGTAAAAGGTTATTATATTGAATAATTAATTTATATTTATACTCGTACGTGTGTCTATTATGAGAAAATAGAATAAATTAATTAAAATTACAATCAAAATTAAATGTGTACAAATAGGAATCATGAAAAAGAGTGAAGAACGAGAGATAATAATACAACAGCAGGGTGGAAAAGAAGGGTGTAGCAGAAAAAATGAGCACTATCGGAAAACAATGTGGGATGACCCGCAGGGTTTGCAAGTAAAAATAGCTCACACACGAGACCCAATTAAATTTACCTACAAAAGCCGGCGTTTTCAAACTTCGTTATTACCAGCCTTGCTATGTTGCACTTCTACTCGTGGAGCCAAGCTGAGGAAGCTGCTACGCTTCTACTTGAACGCGTGAACTTGTGAGCTTATCGCGAGGCTTGAGAAAGACACAAATGAAGTGAAACGGCCCTTGTGAAGCGAACTCGAAACTAGTACCAGACACAATTTTACATGGTGTATTGCTGTAGGCGTTGAGTTTGACGATGAAACAAGGTCGCTTTTTCACAGCGAACGTTGACTTTTTTCTTCTTCTCACTCAACTGTTATTAAGGAAAGATGAATTTTTTGAAAGGATGGGACGAACTATTTTTAAAATAAATCATATTAAGTCATGCACTAGAAAATATTAATGGATGGTAACTAATTGCTAATTTCGACAAAAACATATAAGAACTTTTTAAGTTAATTTAATTGATTTTCGGATCAATTTTGTGCAATTAACTTTTAACATATAATCAATCAAATCGTAATTATTAAATATAGACATTAAAGTAACTGCAACATTTATTTTTTATATGGATATTGAGCAAGTCAATTTAATTCAACAACAGTCACATATTAAAAAAATTTTCCTAATGTTATAGGTTATACTTAACTGATCATTGCTAAATACATATCATATAATTAGAATTCACACAAATTTCTTATCTTTTACCCAAATCTCTTGAACAATAAAATTAATTTATGTGTTTAAATGTTTTTTACGAATAATGTTCTGAGGTAGGATTAAAATTATGGTTTTAACCTTTAAACGACATTCATTTATATAAATTTAGTTTATAATATTTTTAAATTAATCAAAAAGTTTACTATTACCCACATATTATTTTGTTGAATGAGCTAAATAAAATCTGATCAGATTCATTAGAACATTATATGCTTCGAAGAAAAAAATAAATACATAATTATTTTCTTACAATAAAGAATAATTATCTTGGAATTCTTAATTTTACAATAACATTAATCAAATCTTTCATAATATTGATAAAAGTATTTGACTACATAATTTAAACAATGTTACATTTTTTTCAAAAATGTACAAGGTTTGTCGTACACTTTTATTTTCTTTTTTCTTCCCAAAAACTGTTAAAAATTACGCTAATGATCTATGAAAAAAAACTAAACTTTAACTTTTGTATTTGTACAATTTCGCTATAGCTGAATATTTTTTATAAACTTACTATTATTAATTCTACTTATGCATTTAAGAAACAATAGATATGTAAGTTTCCCAAATATTCTTTCCAATCAATTCATTACAAAATCAATCATTGCTCGTTAAAAATATTATTAAATTAGGAATCATTTTTTATAGAATAATTATATATAGTTACAATAGAAATTATCATTGTTATTATTTACGTTAAAATATTTACGTTTATAATATTTAAAGATACAATATTTTAAAAATATTACATAAAATAAGTGAAATAGAGGTAACTATTTCTGTAATATTCAATTCTATATGATTCGTTAAAAAAAGAAATAAACATAGTTAAAATTAGTACTAAGGATCTAAAATACAAGTAGAGACAAAACCCATGTTGTAGTTCTATTTACTGCATACTCAGCATTGCTACACGTTCATATAACAAGATTTAGTGGAATTTTTACACGCAGTTTCGGCATAGAACAATCTCCTGAAAAATTTATTCATAATCGCGACATGAGAAAGTAGCTGTATCTTTCGAGAAAATTGTAGTCAATTTTCTGCATTTTTTTCATTTCTTTGTTTGTATAGGAGAAAAATAGATAAGAAAAAACGAGAAAACGAAGCCGTAAATCTACCAGGATGAAAGAGATAAAAAATAGATGGTTAAAGGGAAAGAAATAAAAAATAATAAATTGCTCGTTATGCCAATATGATACGCCTACATCACTACGCAATTTACTAAAGCTTGATTTTACATACCGAGAAATATAAATAGAAAGAGAAGGATAGGTAGGAAGCAAAAATCGGAGAACATGTTTTGGGACGTTATTTGAATATTCATTTTTCTAGTGAAAATGACAACATATATATATATTAAAAAGAGTACAAGGTCACTTGAACTTAGTAATAATAAAATCTACTTTTTTGCTTGATAATCAATTTTAACCAAAAAAGCTTAACCTGAGAGCCCTTATTGACAGTCTTTTATTTTTTTTGTCAGAAATTTTTAACTTGAATAGGAGATTTTTTAACGCTTATGCGATCTCAAGGGAAATGGATTTACGTCTTTTGGTGACTCCGACTACATGATTAAATGTCCGTAATAACTTTTGACGATACGTGTAGTGATAACACAACTTCAGTAAAAATGACTTAGCTCATCTTGATATAAGGCTTTTGTGAAAATTTAAAATAAACGAGTACTTTCATTTTTAGAGTTAATATTGAAAGCATATTGAAAGACTCGAAGATATGAAGTTTTCTCTTAAAAGGTGTGATAAATGAGTGAATTCTACTTTACCGGAAACAGTTCCTTCTTTGAAAAGTTAACTCTCTTTATTCTTTCAAGTGGAAATCATAATATAAGTAAGTGTATTTATAGGAAAGCTTATTAATTTTTTTCGTATCCGCATATAAAACCAATTTAATACTAATGTTGTCATGCAACATTCTATAAATTAATATAAATAGATTTTATTTATAATAATACAGTTTTTTGTTACTACACTAACAAACTATAAATATTTAAGATGATTCTGTTTTCATGTGCTTAGTATTACTTAGTTTTAAGTACATTTCATATTCAAAGTTATCAAATCGATAAGCCAATAACATGAAACTATACAATTTTCCTTAGTTTACAAAAACGAATATAAATGTTGTGGTAAAATATTTTTTTTTTATTATATATACTAGTTTAAAAAATTCTCAAATCTGACTTAATTTCATACATGAATAAGACTTAAAGTGTCATTTTCAGATAAAAAATAATTTTTTTATTTATTTTTTTTAATGCCGTTGGCTTAGAAAATATAATTAAATAGAAAAGCTTAGTTGTTATTAAACATTTCAATTGTATTAATTTACATTATATCCTTGTTACATAAATTGATTTTAATTATTAAATTTTCGTTTTTTCGGTTTTTCTTATTACAGACTACAATGGCAAAAATAAAAGTAAATTGAAGATATATTAAGTTAAAGAAATATGACTAAAGATTCATGATAATTTATAATACTTCAAAATTAAAAAAAATTGTAATGGCTTTAAACAAATCAATATTTTTAATCAAAAAATTTTTTTATATCTAATATAATTAAAAATTAATTAATCATATTGTCTAATCATAATACTATTTTCACAATAATATACCATCAATATATTATTTTCGAGGGTTTATTATATAAAGATTATTTTCCAAATTTTCTACTTACCTAGAATTTTTAAAATCCATGATTCTTATGCAATCATGGATATGCATAAGTCAACGACAAATCAAGTTTCATATTAATTCGTTTATACAAATACTATATCAATTTTTCACCTTTTGTTCTGTAAAGTATGCAGTTCTTTTTATATCAAAATAATTTTTAAAACACCCGTGAATATAAAGCATAGAAAACTTAACTACATTAACTACAGTAACTATCTCAAAAAAACAAACATATATATGCGAATGAAGTATCGCAGAATTTACGACGCTCCAAGATTGCCTTTGGAAACGAGTGAATCAATGTCCGTGTAAGAAATCCAAGCGCTGGCAAATAGGCGAGAATTGTAATATGCCGCAACAATCGCAAAAAGACTAGCGTCTATCGAGGAGAATCAGTCTATCGTTGTTTCTCGTAAAGTCGCTTTTCAGTTGGTCAACCGTATAATTGGGTGCAACTATTGTGATTTGTGAATGCCGATTTTATCTCTGGAGCGCCGCGACGTCGCCTGTTCGGAGAACAGGGATAAAGAGGCGAGCGTGTCATCCTGCCCGGCAAATTTTACAATATGTGCAAAGTTTCCAGGAGCTACTCTCTATGCCTAATCCGTTCATGTTTATTAATTGACATATTGTTCTTAATTTATGTTACTCACATATATATATACTTTGACGAAAATAGGGTTATATAGGCTTTATCTATTCATAATCACAATATTTATATTTATTTTTAATGTAGTATTATATGTATATCGTATAGTAATATACATAGTATTGTAACAGTTTTGCATGTTCTATGAATTATTGTGTAATATGCATGTTTATGTTGTATTAATGTAATACGATAGTCTATTTTTGTTGAAATAGTAAATATTAAATAGATTATAATAAAAAATCTTATAAAAAATTTAAATGTTCACGAGGCAGTGTAATTTCGTACTGCTCATTTTTTATTATTACTTTTAAAATAAATAAAATCCATACTACAAAAGCTCATTAGTATCTCCTGAGGGTATAAAATTGTACATAAATCGATTACTATATTTCATGTTATTCAAATGCTAATGACTGTGTATACTTCTGCAAACGGCAATAAATTAGCATGAAAGCTTAATAATGTATTACAGTAGCTAATCTCATATTTATATGATGCATTTAATGATAACTACTAACAAATTAATAGGATTTTATAAAATGTTGTAATTTTTAAAAATTTGTTAATGCAATCGGATCCTTTTTTAAATACAGTTTTCTTTACCCTCTTGTGTTAAACAATTTATATTGTTTTATAATACAAAAATGTTGATGGATAATTGTAAAAAAGGCTAACTTTTGCGACATTCAAATTTTTTTTAGTCTAGAATTATCAAATTTGCTCCCAATGTATTTTTTGTTATTTGAATATTTTTTGTTTAGCATTATATTACCCTCTAAAGATAATATATATATATATATATATATATATATATATACTATTATAAATAAACAATTTTAAGGAATAAATTAAATTAATGTTACAAATTTTATTTATTATAATATTAGTACATTAATATTTTTGTTTTTGAATTTCATCATAATAATATAATTCTTGAAATAATTGAAAATTAAGGAATTTCTTTACAACGTTAATTTATCTAAATAATTATAATATTTATTACTTTAATATTTTCTGCTACTTATTTTATGTTTGCTATTTAAAAAATAAAGCATAAAAATAAATAATGCGTTCATTATACAGCATAGATAACCAAATTAAAATACTTGATACACTCAATATTAAATATATATTACATTCATACTTGCTATGTCTATCAAAATACTCTTTTGTATAAAAAGCAATCCATGAAAACTGAGCTCCGATTAATTAATCAAAATATTATTTTATAATATATTCTGAATAGTAATTCTATTATTTCAATTTTAAATTTACTATTAAAAATTATAGCTGTGCATCCTATACTACGCCACTTTAATTTGAAACCTTTGTCAGCATCTACAAATGTCATTTACAATGTAAACGATTTAATACATTATTTAAATACGATATTAAGAAGAATTTTAGATTTTGAATTATAGTTCATTCAATACAAGTTCAAATAGAGTTCTGATAAAAGAATACACGTGTTATAAATTATATAAGTATTATAACTTTGGGTTTTTAAAGAAATTTTATAAATTATAATAAGGCTTCTAATTGCTGCAAATGAAACAAGATTCTAATTTCTTTTCATTTTCGTTCAATTCATCATTGATATCTTATTATGAAGCTTTCTGACACATCCTTATAAAATATTTTTTTTAATAAAGCGATATTTTAAATATCAAAGTCTTAAACAAACACTGGAAATTAAATTTGCCTAAATGAATTTCATAATTTTATATTCTGATCTAAAAAGCACTAAATTAATTTTTAATGATACATACACTATTATATATCAGTAACATATGTTATTACTAAAAATGCGATCTGTAATTAAATGAAAGTAATTAATTAGTAAAAACTATTATAAAAATATTTTAAAAATGGAAATCAGTTGCACATCATTCTATAATCACACACAACAAATTTTTCAAAGTTTTTGTATCATACAAAAAAAACAAACCGTTTAATTCGTAAAAAAATTAAACATTTAAAAATTTTCTTTATTTAATAATAGAAAAAAAATTTTAAGGTATAACTGTGCATTGCTACTATATTTTTATATTAGTTGTTATATTTTAAATAATGTAATAATATATTTTTTACTTTCTGCATATTTATTATATATACATTCCTGATAACTATACGTTTGTTGAACTGATAATCAAATTTTAAATTATAAGTTTTTTTTTATTAATTTTATTTATTAATAACTCAAAATAAACATTTTTTAAATCTGAAGTGATATTATTAATTTAAAAAGGAATAGAGATGTTGCAAATAGAATCATAAAAGAAAGGAAAATATAATACTTATATAAGAAAAATTTGGGATAACTTTAATGGTACTTTTCTATAGTATAAGCTAAATAATTTTCAAGAAAGATAATACGCATAAAGTGAGTTAAAATGAGAATATAAAAATCACTCTTATGATTGTAGAAAAATATTTGTCAAATTGTAAGGTTGAGACAGATTTAATAATCTTTTTTAATTATGTAAGATTCACGTTACGTTAGTAAAAATTTACTGTGTTATTAAAGCTTTGTTTATTAAAAAAAAGTTAATTGAAAATTAGGTAATATATGTCTATACAAATCATAAAATATAATTAAGTAAACGATACAATGTCGAGAAAATCTTTTACTAATGCTCGCATTTGAAAATATAAACACGTTTGAGTCTAGTGTACTTCTAGAATAAGCTGAGTAAAGAGAGATGTAGGAAATTGAGTTTTCTCTGAGCATTTGTTGGTTACAAAGTCGGATGCCGTAGAAGTAAAAGAAGGTAGGTTTAGATGACGAAGTGCTTATACGAGCAACGAAGAGAAAAAGACACCAAAAACCTCAAACATGGCGAATCGGATGATAGAGGAAATATCGAACAATGCCATTGTCAAATATCTTGAATAGGGTTCTTTTTCTGATTTCGATGATTTTGGATACACAGTTACTAAAGGTCCGTAAATTTTCGAAGGCACTGATATTACTTACTTTTAAATCAGAAAAATAAAAAAAAAATACGGCTAAGAAGTTTTAGTATTTACTGCTACGCATCATGTGTATTATATTGCTATAGTCTGTCCAAGAAAAAATATATATTTGTGCGATTAAACTTTCACGTATTGCTAAGCTACTTATGAACATGTACCATTACATCGATTTTATTAACCTTGTGTTTTTATCAACGTTTTATTTTAACATATGTTAATATAATATTAATAAATTTTTTAATAAAATCAACAAATTTATTATTGTTTTTTCTTATACTCTTTCGGTATCTAATATTACTTGTAATCATGAATTATATGTTAATATTATATATACTAAAAAAATGCACTTAAAATTTGCATATAATTCTAATAAATTTTTTTAATAAAAGTTATATAATCTATAATTTGAAAAAATTAATCAATACTAAATAATATTTATAATTTTTTTAAACAATTTTTAAATTCCCTTTTTTTATAGAATTATTTTCTAATTTTTCATAGCTTACTTTTATTAGCGACAATTTGGTTTTTAAAGAAAACTGTTTTAATGGGGTGTAAATTATTATTAATTAAATTATTTAAATATCCTAAAATTGTTTAATATTATTAAATGTGATAATAATATAACCGACTCAAAAAGTGTACTTAACAATCATTATAAAAAAGTGATGAAGTATAGTATGATAATAATCGTTCATTAATCACATTTTTGAAACTGATATTTACAAAAAAATTTTTGTAAAAAAATTAATGTTTAAAAAGTTAAGAATGAGGAATGATAGTTTGAGGAATTTATGTGTTGTTAAAACAACAGATTACATTATTGAAAGTTATCAACACTATAAAGTAATTTTTTTACATTCGTTTGATTTCACCTAAATAAATCCATAAATAAAGTATCTCAAACTAAAAGGAAAATAATGAAACCATGGTGATAAATTAAATGGTACTGTTATTTTATCTATATTTAGCATTCTGTAATATAAAATTTGTTATGGTAAAATATTTATTTAAGAAAAATTGTAATTGTCGGTTAAAAATTGAATTTCTAAGTGTAACAGTTTTAACCGTAGTGACACAAATTTAATAACTGTAGTCAACACGATTTATCCTCTTGAATTGATTCGCACCGTATCATAGTTCTTAAAGTGTCTAGTCTAACTTCTCGACAAGTTTCCTTTAAGAAAGTTTAATAAAATCGATATATTTTTCCTTTTCTATATGTTACTATATTAATATTTAAGCTTTGTGATTTATTAAAAAGCTTAAGACTCTCTATTCTTTATTCAGTAGAAAACAGAAAATTAATATGATTTATAACGTAAATAATTAAGACAAAATTTTCGATTTAATAATTACTAAATTTGTTCATGTAATAAAAATTTTAAATATACTATAATATTTTATTCAAATGAACCATTAAACTATTAGAAATAAATACTTTGTACTTCTCCTTATATAGTAATCAACAAAATAAATAAATAATTTGATTGACTATAAGTAAATTAAATTATCCAAAATATTCGTCAAATAACTTTAATTATATTTATATATTTTAAATCTGTAATTCAGTTTAACACTTCCAACTACATAAATTTAAAACATCATGTTATGAAATATTTTAAACAGTGAGATTATCAAATAAATTTATAAAGGAGAAATATATGAAGTAATAATTGAATGAATAAAGTTAAAAAAAGCAATGAAATGTATCAAAGTTTATAGAATGTGTAATACGTATCGAGAGTAATAATTTTATCATTCTAATAGAACATTAAACTATTTTAAATAAAACTACATTGGAGCAATGTCGACAACTTATTGTTTTCCAATGAAGATGTATTCTATTTTACACGGCACAAATGTTCTGTTTCTCTCTTGAATTATTAATAGCAAATTTTAGATTGATGTATTTCTCGAATAGTAATGTCCTTATCATCCAATATCCCAATATTATTTATAGAAACTGTTTAGCAATTTTTTTGAAGTCAATGATATCGTAAAATCCTATTTTTATATCCAGCTTAAAGATGTAAGCAGTTATTTTAGTCTTAAATTAAAATGATTTAATAATCATAGTTTTTCAATAAATTCACTTATTACAATTTAATAGTACTAATGGTACGTTGTTTCGCATGTTAAATTAATAAAGAATTGTATAATTTTTTAATTTGATTCACAATCCTTTAAAATATATTATGATAAACAATATATATTATTTAATCAGTATAATATTGTTTTTCAAGAAATTAAAAATTCGAAAAAATAAACTTAAAACTTTTGTGTTGGTCTCCACTCATCCAATCTTAACTTCTTCTGCTAGCATATAATTAATAAAACAACATGATACGGTAAATTACTGTAAGATACTGTATTTAATTAAACATGCTTCATTGTTAATAAATTTATAGCAAACTGGAAATGGTTGTTTAGCTTAAATTTTCCTTTATAATAAATTTTGAATACATTTACTTTCTAAATGTGGAATAAATCATCAACAAACAATTAAAATTTTAATAGTTGTTCTCGCAGAAGCAAAACATATTTATATAGAAAATTCTCGCTCTATCGAATGGCTTTACAATTTTCTCTTCAAATAAGTATAATCCCAGTAATTGCATGAAGATTTAATTTTCCAGTATTTGAGCAATTTTCTTTAACAGCGTAAAATCATTCAAGTCTCCCTACGGACTTAATAAAATATTTCAAGTACTTTCATTTTACGTTTACGACGATAACAATAGCTAAAACGTGCCCAAAGAAAACTTGATTTCTCTTTTTCTTTTTCATTTTACTTATTATTCATTTGCTTCTGCTCAAGATTCCTTTAGATTGATAGAAGAAAACAAGAAATGAAAAATATTTATTGATGTTTCGAAAAGAAATGTACGAAGAAAAACTTAAAGTATGTGTAATTAAAAATTTCATTAAACAATTATCAAAATATGCTATTGTTCTACCAAAAAGCCATAACATGTAACAAAAATTTCAATATTATTTTATGTAATTAAAAAATACGTTAATAATTTATGTAATACAGTTTAACATATTTCCTAACTGAAAAATATTAATATCACATACAGAATGACGGAACCGAAGTCATACGGAATATTTTTAAAATATATAAATCATATATTAAATTATACACGATTACCTGAAATTATTTAGTAATCCTGTATATGAAACCCAATTAATGTATTGAAATTGTAATAATAATTTTTTATGAAACTGGGATAAAATACAAACGGAATTGTCAATTTTACAATGATAGTACAAACATAAATTTGAATACAGTAATGCCGTATTCCGGTAATATAAAATTGGTCAAATTTCCCGTTGACAACGGGCTTCTTCATGTGATTTGATTTCCTTCCGTCTCAGCTTTATAGCCAATATCAATCTCTAACGATGACTTGTGTTTTCATGCTAGCAAAGACTGTGTAATGCTAGATAGTGTAGGTTTATAAATAATTCTAGAATTTGTCAATAGAAAATTAATTATATTAATATTTATTCATATTTTTTTCAAAATTATATTTTATTAAATATTCATAACTTATGTATGAATAGTAATAGATTCCTAGTAAATGTTTCAAAAATATTAGTTTTTATTTCATTACTCAAATTAATTATTATTTCTAAGTCCTAAATCGATGAAAAATATAGTTTGTCTTTATCATATTATTTAACACTAATAGCATTAAGAAATCAAAATCAAATAATGTTTATAAATCATTTAACGTTTATTTTTTTTAATTTATTTAAAATTTATATTTAATATATATATATATATATATATATATGTGTGTGTAATCTTCAAAAAATGTTTTTTTTAAATAGTAATCGTAGTATTGAAATGTAGTTCATAGTTAGATAATTCGAATTTTGAACTTATATTTATTTAAGGCACTATTAAATTTTATTTTATGAAATAATAAAATATTACAATCATTTTCATTAATGTAACAACTTGTTTTAGCGAACTTTATTTAAGCATTAATAATAATATAATTCAATTAATATTATTCAATATATCTGATTTATTGTTTGAATATGAAACTGATATATATATGTATATATATATATATATATATATATTGGAGCACAATATTGCTATAATTTTACGATATTGGAGAAACTTTTGATTCAAATTTATTACAAATTTTTTTTGTGTATAATTAGTACTATATTCCTATCTTCGCCCAAGTATTAAATATCTACTACTTTTACAATTTTCGATCAAACCTTTTGTGAATAATCGATTTTTTATATCATACAAATTTATATCATACAAGTGGTAATATACAAATACGTAACTAATAATAAATGTTCTTGTTTTATACAATAATATATATAAAATGAAATATTTACTGTTTTTGACATATTTATTATTATTATTTATTATAAAAAAGTCTATATTAGCTTTATTACAATGAATCATTGAAGCAGGTTTTAAAATTGCAATTTAAGAAACTAACGAATATACAAAAATACTTCAATGAATAAACATTTGTAAAGTTGAGTAAACTTTCGCCCTATTTTCTTTAAATAAAGTTTTATATACTCTTAATACATTTTTTTAATCTACTTATTCTAACGTGGATCTCGAATTTCTAATAAAAATATCAGCTTTTAATGATTTTAATCCCATTTTAAAAACGTAATAATAATGTAATTTATTTTCAAATCAGTCAATTATAATGAATAATAATTATAAAATAAGTTTGGAAATTCTCAATCAGTTTTAACTTACTTATCCATATTTTAAACCTGTTTGACAGCGAATTAAAACAGTAATATAATAAAATTATTATTCATCAAGCTCATTGGAGCACTTCAAATATTTTTCATCATATCTATTTAATAATCGAATAAAACCATGCAATAATTCTGTACATGCTGTTGCATAAATAAGATTCCGTTCAAAATTCCCAGATCTTGATAAATTGCTAATGTACGCGATCATCGAAGAACCAATTGAAAACAAATCAAATTAGTCTGTGCCCATTGTCGTGCAAATCAAATCCCATGAGAGCAGGTGGCAGTACTCAAACTAAACTAATTACTTACCTGAAAAGGGATACCACAAAAGCCACAGTCTGCGAATATCTTCACCTCCTAAGCTTTCGCCTTCTTCCCTGCGACAGCGATAATCATTCTATTGTTGTTACAAATATCTTGCAGGTAGCAGAAGTTAGTACATCTCAACGAGTAATGGAGATACGAAAGAGGAACTCCTATTATTTCGAAATCTTGTTCGCATTCATAGTGCGGCTAACCCTGATCATTTCACTTTGAATCGGATTCTATCACTGAGTGTTGATAAGAATTTTTAATCACAATCGCTTCTGGGAATTATTACTAAATTAAAAGAAAATTTTGTTAATTTCTGTATTGAATTCGCTACGCAAATCTTTACCACAATTGACAGGATATAGCTATAGCATATTGCAGATGGCTCAATGCATGTGATTGGCAATTAGGAATTGTGTTTGATTACTTTGCTTATTTAATTAGACAATCACGTGGCTTTACATTATATGAATCATGTGGATTTCTCAGAGAATTTATTGATGTACAACTAACAATCAAACTCATCTAAAACAAACCATTTTATGTAAACGACCACATTCAAACGTTTTCATAATCGAACATCAATCTCAAGAATAAATAAGTAGGTGATTCAAATCACCTCAGGAGTTATAGTATCCGTTTCTATTATACAGAGCTTTAAAATTTTGCACCAACATTTCATTAACTCAGAATATAACTTAAATAAAATATATGCTCGAACAATGCTTACAATGCTTTACAATGCTACAACTACTTAGACACTTACAATTTTTTTTAAATCGACTAATACGTGCTTCGATTATCAGTACTGCATATAAATAAATGTGCATGTATACATAAAGTTGATCGCCGCTGCTTCAGGACCTATTCATGTTTTCGTAAAGTGCATCATTGTGGTTCTACTGACATTTAACTTCGTTTCATGATACGCTCACGTTGATATATATATATATATATATATTGTAACACCGAATTAATTAGTGAAGTTCATCTTTCAAATCAAAAATATTATATTTGAATTTTTAAGCTTGAAGTGTAGATAAATATATAAGAAGAAACCGTACATCTTTACGATTTTCTACTGTGCTACAAAGATACAAAGAATCTCGATATACTATTGAACGTAAATTTTAAACTTAGGACCTAGCATAACAGTGACTTATATTTATTTAAAATTTTCATTCTCTTTAATAATAATTGCAAAATACTACAAAAACATTTATATATTTGAAGCACTACGTATTTAATTAATTAAAAAAAAAAAAGACATAACATTACATAATTAATGAAATGATACAGATTATTATGTTTTATCATTTTTAATGGACTTTATAATTATTAATTATAAATACATAATAAAAATACATTATTTATGAATAGCGAGTTTTATATAGAAAATATATAAATTAGGAATATACAATTAATAAGATAAAAAAGAAGCTTATTGAAAAATAATATATTTGAATTTCTTATAGCCAAAGAATAATACAAATAAAAATTACAACTCTGTAAAACATTGTTTCTATTCAATCTTATCCATCATACATTATGTGAAATAATCATACATATGTACTGAGTACTCAGATTATTGTTTTAAATTTATAAAATGCATATGTTTACATATGTTTAAGGAAAAAATATATAAATTATAAAATTTGAACTTTACGTATACTTTTAAGTATACTTTATGTACAATTTGAAGTTTACATATACTTAGTGAATAAAAATGAATAATTGTATCTTTAATTACTCTAAGTGAATTAGTAATTTAAAGGAGTAAGCTTATGAATCTTCATCTCTAAAATAATTATTCTGATTAAACTTCTTCAATTCAAATGTTAGACTAATTTAAAATAAATACCACGTGCTACTACAAAAGTATTTATAAAAAAGAAATTCTTTTGTCATTTGCAAATATTATAATAATTTGTTCATTTAAAAATTATAAAAAAAAAATAAATATTCCTCAAATTAATTTTCAATCTTAATATCTTCATCTTATTAAAATTTATTTCATTGGAATTTATTGAATATTATTTAAAACGTGTGTTTCTTTCGAAAGTTAAATTTAATTATATCCAAATTTAATCTTAAATTATTGTTTTATAAGAATTATTCTTTTTAGCTTTTAAAAATAATTGTACAATTATAAGCTTTACAAATATTTATTGTAATTTATTGTCAAATAAAATTTAATATTCGAAAATGGAAAAATACGTTTTAAATAAGTACGAATAATGTTATTGCATTTTTATTCCGTGTGTTAGGTATTAACAATGAATTTTTATTTTATTTGTGAAGATCAACGGAAAAAATGCTACACAAAATGTTAACATTATAGTTACGTAATATGTATCCCATATATAATTACCTACTACAGTCAAATACATTTTTGTCATAATTAATCAATAAAACTTTCAAAACTTTACAAAAATAATACGTATTAAGCAGAGAATTCCCTACAAGGCAGGCTACATTTGCTTAAGATGAATCATTTAAATTTAATGGAATTTTTTTTTATGTTTTAACGTTGGGTATATTAAATACGAATTATATTTGCAATGAAATGTATTAGAAATTCTACAATTTAACAGCATACTAGTGCAATCATTTGTCGTCGTTTGAAGAATAGGTGAAGCAGGAAAGCTTGCGGTTTTTGGACACGGATATAAGTATGTTGGCCTGCGGGAGCATAGATAAATCCTGACTTTTTCCTTTTTTGGTATTCAAACTCATGCAGCAGGTGCATTCTTATCCGAAACGTGGGAAAACCAATAATGAAGCGACGAGGGAAGGATTGGGAAAGAGAAAAAATGTTCCAAAGTCATTTCTACGTTTCTTCTGTACTACCTAGTATGCCTTCATATAAAACAGGATACATCCATATGTCTAGATTTTATCCAACTTCGTTGGATACTTTTTCTCATATACTGTAATATTTTGATTTTCATTCTTCATATTTATTTTATTCCAAAAGTATTCGGAAAATTTATTATTAATTGAAAATGAAATCAAAAGAATTAATAATTATTAATTGAAAAAAATTGAAAATTATAAGAAAATTTTTCTCTAAATATCTGTTCTACTATTGAAAAATATTTACTCAAAAAGTACCATTAAAGCTTAAAAGACCTGATTCTAAAGCAAAATTTATAAGATGCTGCAGCGATTAGTGCTAAATATACATATTCGAATGTTACCAGTTCGTAGTTTAACAGTAGCTACCAGTTGAGATCGATAAAGGAAGTTAAGCAGCTTTATCTGTGGTAAGATTTTGGATGGTGACTGTTCGCTCTCTTTCACTAGAGAAGCTCATCGTAATCCTAATGTGACTCCCTACAACGCATACAATACAAACATTATATGGGATCACAGAGCACAGAAGTCAAAAGGGATAGAGATGGCGATGCAAGAAAAGAAACATACACGAGAGTACAAACTTAAAGACTAAATTTACTTATATATACACTATTGGAAAACTGCCGTGTTGTATCCCTGTAATATAAACGAACTCGATTAAAAATAATATTTGTCTTGTCTGTCAAAAGCAAAGGTTATACTCCTACATATTTATTATTTTTAATCGAATCGAGTGTTCATTCTTTTAATAAATAATATTTAATTTTCAATTGTATTATAAAGCAATTATGAAACTTATTGATTTTTTGTCGTTAAATAAGTTTCATATTTAATATTTTTGTATCTAATAAATAAGGCATTATATCTGATGCATATAAAAATGGTCGTTTCTAAATTTTTTTATTATGATTTTCATACTTTGCTCTTCTTGAAAAAGTTGTTCCTTTATCCCAAAGATATTATAATATTTCCTAGTGCTCTAATAAAATAGTATTTTCAAATGCCACTTCTCCTCACTCGTGCTCTGCTTTTATCTAGAGTAATTAAAATCCAACAACAATACGGCCCACTTTTCCGCCTGCAGTACCGGTACCTTACAATAATACTCATGCCACATAATACTAATTAACTTGAATTTTAATATGTTGTATGCTGTTTAAAAAAATAAATATAAAATGAGTTTGTGGTCATCATTGATCAGGAAACATTGATGCAACTATGTCTTGCCTCTTTAATAACTTAAAAACCTTGATTTATAGTAAATGTTTTTCAAATTTCTAAAATAAACAAAAATTTTTGTTTTTAAAACTTTGATGAATAACTAAGCTATTAAATTTCTATAGAACACATTTAGCACGTACTATTTAAAATCTATTACATAATATAAGATAATAAATAGTTCTTTATTGAAAAATTAGCACATTATAGTATGTTAATATAAAATGAGTCAAAAAACAAGATTATATGATAGTAAATAATAACATATGATAGTAACTTATTACTGAATTCCCGTTATGATCATAGAAATTCTCTAAAGCGGATATGGAAACATTTAAATAATTCATTTAATATTTAATAATATAGACATTCAAGTGTTTATCCACAAATTAAGTATAAAAATAATTCCGAATGGTTCAATTTCAATCAACAATCCACTTATAAAAGCAGCAAAAGTATAAATTTTATCTTAAAAGATTTCCAAATCTAAGGAAAATCTGACCTAACCAACATGATGAATAACTAATAAATATAAATGATCTTAGTGGTAGATAAAAAAATAGTTTGACAAACTATTGAACATTTATGAATCAGATTAATAGTAAATATAACATAATTGATAAATCAAGTTTCATTTAGAAGATTCTTATTTTTAGTAATAATTTATAATGTTTGAAAAATTAAATAAACGATAAATTACGAAATATTGATTAATTATTAGTTAATGTAAAAACTGTTTTTATTATTTTATTATATTTATTAATATATATATATATATATATATATATATATATGTATGTATGTATGTATGTATGTATGTAGAAAGTTGTGATTGTAATTACAATTTAAAAATATTTTTAATATTATAGTCAATTAATTATTATAGATTATTAATCAAATTAAATTTTTAAACTTATAAATCGTAAATAAGATATTTTATTTTTTGCTTATAAAGAACCATGGCTTAGTATCAAATTTATTAATTTAAAAGAAAATGTATTATTTATACAGAATTATTTATACTAGAGTATATCAATATTTACATTAGTGCCCTTAATACATAGTAATATAATTTAAATTAAATTAACATATATAAACAAATTTATAAAACACTTGGAATTTACTGAATTAACCAAATTAATCAAATAAAATTAAAATACATGTATCAAACTGAATTAAATTATAAAAATGGTAGATTATTATTATTGTTAAAAAAAATTAACCATATTAAAAAGTACTAAATAAAATAAATTTTAATTATTTTTAAATATTATAGGAGAATACGAGTGTTTATGTGTAGATCCTTGTAATAAAATTAATGATTACGTAATGTTATACGTTAAAGCATTTTGATACAGTCGATTTTTTCCTAACTCTTTCTATGCAACGCTTGCGTGATGACGGTAAACTAAATTAATAAACTGCTAAATGTAACTGTAATGCGTATTTTTAATTATCATAATCATCTGTTAAACTATTAAATCTTTCAAATTATGAATCGGTAGATAACTGTAAAGAGCTCTTTATGAGAATTTGAATACCAATTTGATTACCAATATTAGGTATGATAAAAAAAAATTGATTATAAGGTTTTTAAAAATTAAATTTCTAAAGATTAATAAATTAAGAGTTTTTTGTATTTTAATTAAATGATGCTGTTCATTGAGAATTAATTTTTTAAATAAATTCATGTAAGAATAAAGATAAACATAATTATTTTAAACATGAAGTAATAACATCGTATTACTTTTGCAATTTATAACAAATGATAGTGAGTAACAAATGAGATTTTAATTAAAGTCATGATCAAGATGTAATTAGTTTTTATTTTAAATACAAATTAAAGCTTGATTAAAATAATTTACAGTATTATTAGAGTCTAAATTTACAGCATACTAGTATCTATGATTTATAATATTTTTGAGATTAGAGTATAATAAGATTTAAAATTTGAATTCAACATTTTTGAAAACTGGCAATTATAAATTCTTTTAATATATTCTCATTAACAGTTGTTCATACAGTGCGAACATTTATTACACGTACGTTTAACTCATGTATTAAATTGATAAATTTAAATAAATTGAATCTCTTACTCTGGATAATTAGTTGTCATGTAATGACTTTTGGTAATTGAATATTCTTTCTCTTATTCCTCTTCAATGGTTTTATCTCAAAATGAAATTTTAATATAAAATTCTTCAAAAATCTAATAAAAAAAAATCGATAATTTTAATCTTTTTTACTCAATATTCTTCCGTAAATCAATGTGTCTAGAATATTGTTACAATCTCTGACTTTAGTCTTTCAAAACATGAAATGATCAAAAGCGTAGAAAATATTTTACATAAACCTTTATCACGTAAAATTCTGCTTAACTTCTAAAAAAAATTTATAGACAAGCCTTTTAATTAACGTTGTTAATTAAAAAATTTTACTTTTGTAAAAATACATTGAAATATTTAAAATTTTTAAAGAATATAATTGTTTTTTTTTATAAAACTAAATTGAGTAGTCATGTACATTTTTATTAATAAACCAATATTTTAATTTTTTTTAAATATTAGGTCTATCTACATATTTATGTTGTTAGGTAATGCAATATGACACAACACAGTAAACTATAATTAAATAAAAATGTTTTTATTCTCTTAAATATTTTCCGTAAGATTTTTTGAAGCCTTTATTTTATATTTTAAATAAATATTTATTAAAACTTTTCAAGTTAGAAAATAATTTTTAATAATAAATATTAAATTTTTGGTACAAAGAGAGTCAAATCTTTATGTTAAAAAAAATAAGACTTTAACTATTAAATAATAATTATTATATAATAGAAAATTAGTAGTAAAAAATTAATGCAATTATTAAATGATTGTCATTTGAAAGATAATGAAACTAATTTTAATTTAATTAATAAACAAAAATTAATTTCTAATTTCTCATTTCTAAATGCGAAATAAACAATTTCTCTTAAATTTATTATAGAGTTAATTGAGTTACAGTTGCTTTGTTCACGTAGGAATATAATAAATATGTATTTAATAAAAAAAAAATTTTAAGCAATAATAAATTAGAGTTTCATTTACTAGTTGGGCTTAAAATTATTTATTTCATATAATTATGGATGTCACTATTTTATAATGAACTTTGTAAAACATAACAGTGACTTTTTTATTAAATGATATTATAATGAATTGTTTTTAATTTTTGATAAAACACATTAGAAAAATTGATTTAAAAGAATTTAATTTATTACAATACATATATTACATTCTTTAATATATTATAAAAAATAGTGACTTTTCTGTTTGTGCAACGAATGCTTGGGGTTTCTAACATTGTTTTAAGTTTTAAATTTTATCCGTGTGTGCTCCTAAAATATTAAAAATTTTTATTCTATAAACTTAAAACACATAAGTTATGAAAACACTTACACCAAATAAAAAAAAAACTTAAAATACTTATATAATTTTGTATTATATATACGGTACATATAGCAGTTGATAAGTAATTGTAACATAAATAATAAGTAAAATAACGATAAAATAACAGTATTTATTTACCTAAAAAATTAGAATAAAAAATAATAACAGAATCATTTAATTAACTTGATTGGCTTACCTATTAGCGTATTTATCCGACTATTATTTTTCATGATAGTTCCATTCCAAAAACTTATTATAGAAGTAATACATGAAAGTATAGGAAAAATCCATGATAAATAGGTAAGGAACAATTCATGCAGTTATTAGATTAAAGAGTAAAAGGATGAGGTAACCGAAGATGAAAAATAGAAAAAAGCAAGAAAGAGACATAGTTTTACCACTGAAAATACGCTTAGAAAAGTCAGTGAATTTTGCAGAGGGTAGCCGACAGACAGGGCGCCATGCATACGTCGCGACCCCTTCCCCCTTACAATCTACGATTCCCATATAAAAACACAAACAATTTGTTCTGACGTCAGATGACCTACGTAAGAGCGCGCGTGCGTTGATGCGCTAGACTGGAGGATCTACATCATCATGCCTTAATAAATTAAGTAAGAGGAAAACGTTGTTGAAATGGTTGGAAAATTATGCACAGGCTTTTCCGTATCTTAGGTTTCCGCTCGCACGGCCTGCAGCGAATTTTTTTAAGAAAAGTAGTCATTGAATACACGCTATTGAAGTCCTCGTATCTTTCTTTACACTTCAATTGAAACTCAAGTTCCTCATTCGTTATTGTATGGTGTGGAAGATTTTCAATTGTCAATAAAAATTAAAGTTTACCTGAGTGGTCACCTACATAGTCACCTAATGAATAAGGGATGACCAACGCTTATTTCTCATCAAAATTTCACAAATGAATATCTATTTATCTTTATTAGCCAATACTTCTTTATTGATTTTTCAATTTATTTAGTTTTATAAGGAAAGATAGTTTTTTTAATTAACTATTTATGTCTAAAAGATAGCGAAGAAAAAGCTTAAATTATATAAGATCAATGTTCAAAATTTTAATTTTATGTCGGTTTAATTCTTTAAATTATAGCTGGATCGAATCGAATAATGTTTTCTAAATAAATGGCTTTTCTAATTAATTTATTTTTATAGATTAAAAATAAAAAAAAACAAAGGAAATGTAGAATATATGAATAAGACGTGCTAAAAAATAAAAAAAGATATTTGGAGAAATAAAAATATTTTGAAATTTGTTAAAGTAGAAGAATTTTATAATACGTCAGTCTTTCAAAAAAAAATATTATTTAAATTTTATCGATCGTGTAATCGTTTTTGAGTTGTTACTCTATTCTCAAAATATATTATACATGAAAAGACGATTAAAATAACTCAAAATAATATTTGTTAGTTTGGTGATTGGTCAAAACAATTGAAAGTAGTTGAAATAAATTAATATATAGGTCGACATTAGTATTTATAATGTTACATTGATAAAAATTTTTGAAATTTTCATTGTCCCAAGTAAATAAAGTTAATAAAGTGCTAATAAAAGTATTCGATTGAAGTTATAACCAAAAATATGAAATTTGCTAGAATTAAACTTTATTTGTTTTGATTAAATTATTCTTCGTTTAATTGTTTTCGTTATTATTATTACCATTTTTTATCATTTTTATTTTTTAATATATTATTACTAATAAAATTATAATTTTTTATTTTATTATATATTATGTTTTTGTATTTTTGAATAACTTTTTTTATGAATACGTGAAACGAAAATTTTTAAATAAATGTAAGAACGTCAACATTCCTAATGATAAGTTGGAGATAAACAATAGTTGAAAAATTCCTAGTTTTGTAGGTTAATAGTTTATGATATATAATTTTTCGAAGTTTTCGGGGTTTAAAATTTTAAAATACATTTATGTGGTAATTAATTACGTTAGAAAAATGAAATTGTATTGTAATTGTATTATACAACTTTTGTGTATATAGGTTATTATAGACTGTTTGTAATTAATTTACTTATTAGATATATTACTTTCATTGCTATTGAAAATTTTGTTTCATAAATATATTATATATTTTACACAAATTATTTAGCTTACTATGATTTACTTTCATTTCTTGAAACATATTAAATGAATTTATTATATCTATTGTAAAATATAAATTTAACTATGTTTTAAATCTGGTTATTATTTTTGTAATTCTATTACAATATGCGCGACTTATATAAGATCTTATAGTTCTATCAAATTGTTAATTGAATCCTAACAAAAAGATGAAATTATAAATTAAACATGTTCCTAAGAACATATATAAGAAGATTAGATATTAGCGGTATAAAAAATATATTATACAAATGTAGTAATTGATAAAAATATTTTAAATTATATGTATTGATGTAATTTATAATAGCATTTATAGTAACATAGTATAAAAAGAAACCATTAAAATGATTATATTAAAAAATGATGTTTTGTTAAAAGTATGAAAATTATATTATCAGCATATAAAAATTTACTAATGAAAAGACATATGAAAACTATATTTAATTTTCAAAGCTTAATGTTTCTTTTCTATTTATTAAAGTTTTTTATCAAAAAATTTATGTTTCTGAAAGTTTTAATATTTTAAATAAAGATAAAAAATGAAATACATTTTTGCAAATAAATATAATTTATACATAAATAATTTTTAATTAGTAATCACTAAGATTAATGGTCACTATTCTATTTATATTGAATTATCAATTGAGAGACTCAAGAATAATTTATATTCTTGTATTATATTTTAATTAATTTATAAACAATTAATTAAATTTAAAAAAATTTTAAATTAAATAATAATTGTATTTAAACCTTATTCTTTTTAAAAAAAACAATATTTTACAAAGGATTCATAATACACGAAAATTTAGCATGACATTATAATTATTTTTTGTACTACAGCATAAATTTGTAACTTTCTTGAATACAGTAGGTGAAGCAGATACTATACTGTAGTTGAAACTGTATTCTCTATTTTATAAAGAAAGTTTCAGTTCCTATCACATTGTATCTACTAAAACATTGATAAAAGTATAAAAATATTATTAAATGCATCCACTTTTTTTAATAATACTATTTATAATTGAAAATTTTACACAGTACTAGAAATTAAATTATGATATAAAAAAAGTTATTCTTAGCTTGACGAGGCATTAATGTGGATTTACGGCTCAATAAGTTTTGGAGGTGAAAACATAAAACTTGCCGTATAAATTTAATTTTCGCATGTACTAATTTATTGCGCGTTGACAATATCCGAGGTTTAATCGCATATAAATAATAGTTGTCCTGGTCCTTTCGAAATACGCAAATTCTACGCGACAAAGAATGTAGATGTTGAAACCACTGCTTCACCTGCACATGAGGGCTTCACAACGTTATGGGAAACGGTGTGGATTTATTTGTCGATCCCCTTGGCGCGAGAAAATGTCGTCTCCGAGCTCGGAGGATTTGTGCCGCATCTATGTTTGCCGATGGCAAATGCCCTCGCGTCTCAACAACACTAGCCGATAAAATACTGACGGATAAGGAGAGAAGCCTCCCCAACGTTTGTCAAGAATACGCGGTGGGGTTCAGTGAAGGAATGAACGAAAAGTATACTTGCTCGCGTTACGGCTGCGCGATCTATTCGCACGGCAGTTTGCTTTTATTGTCGTCGCGGGCGCTTTAATCACATTGCGTTGACATTTTCTACTTTACAAGCTGTTCTCCATGGATCTGGGAAAAATGTGATCCTTGGAAAATTGTTTATTACGCAATTTGGCAAGTAACAGAAGCTTCAAAATCACTATTTTCAGATCTATTGCTACCACAAACACGCGCGCGCAGACGCTTACGCGTAATTTCCTTTCCTACGCTTCAATAAACTTTCCCTTTAAAATTGACTTTGAATCTTTGATTGAAGTTGTTTAACCATGGGGTGAATTTTTTAAAAAGACTGCGTAGCTTCGATAAATTTTAATCGTAAACTTCAATCAGAGCATATTCCAGAATGATACATTTTAAACAAAATTAACTTTTTAAAGTATAATAGTAATTACTAGTAAACATTTCGTATGTTTATATAAACAGTCATTATATAATGTAAATAGAATTTTTAATAACGATATAATCTTTTACTATTGAAATTACATGAAACACTTGAACAGTCTTCTATAAGCTGTTTGTTTAGAAATATAAATAACTTATATTTTTGTGCAAAATAAAATTAAAAAATTCAATTTATAATATTTACAAACATTAGTTTAATATTTTTAAAATAGTAATTCCACTTAATTATTACTAAAATAAAATATAAATTCGAAGTTTATAAATCGAAGAATTTCAATAAAATTTAGTATATTTAATTTTTATGGAATATTATTAACGCCTTTTATATTTATTAAAATCTGATAGCTTTTTTAATTTTTGATAGATTTTTGTAACAGTCTATAACAGTAATAAAAATTTCATAAATAAATGCTTATTTTACACATTAAAAACAATGTTTAGGAGCAAACAATTTCAAATGTATGAAATTTTGAAGTTTCTGTAGGATGTATCAAACTATTAATTTGAATGTAAATTATGTATATGATTAAAGTATAATTTGTACTACATACATATGAACCATATATACATAAGATTACTTTCCCTTTCTTATGTAGTATTAACTTATTTTGTATACATAAAAATTAAGCTTGAACTTTCATCAATTTATAAATACATTACTGAATCGAATTAAGGAATTATAGTTAAAGAAAGTTTTAAACGTTAAAAAAAATTCAGGCTGTAAGACACTAATTTATAAATAGAGATTTTGGAATTTTATTAAATTTAAAATGATGTATTAAATGCATTGTAAATTTACAAAAATTCATCAATAAAAATATTCTAATTGTAACAACACATTGGATATATAAATAATTATTATATGATAGTAATTTAGTTATTAAAATGATAGTAATTTTGCTTATTTTCGGTAAACTTTACGTTAAGTTTAATTATTATCAGTACATACCTTATTAGTACATACAGTGTATAAGTTTATAGAATAATTACTCAAGTTATTTAATACTGGAATGTAAATTATGCAATTTAAATTCATGTAACAGATAAATCGCTTGTTAAAATATGTATAAACTTATTATCAACGAAATATAATATGAGATGACTCGAATAAAAATTTTAGGATAGAATAAATTAAATGGAACATCCTTCCTAAACTAATATCAGTTGTCCTCATGATGCATATCGTTTCAACTACAAACATCATGAGCATTATCCAAAATCCTAAATTTTAGTATATTAATTTCTAATATTACTCAACCAAATGATGCAATCGACGAGTGAAATGGAGCACATATACCCCGCATGAAAGCTTCCGCATCCCAATGATTGCTCGCAACTATCATTAACAAAGTTAGTACACCTAGGGAAGCCGCGAAGAAGGCGCCGAACGACTCGGCCGTGAAATTCTTACAGAATCGGAAGCAGCGGAGCCAAGACGTCCACGGCGTTGGAGTCTCGTGCGCTGAACTTTGCCGGGAGCTCGCCCCCAAGCCAATGGGAACTCATCCGTGGTGCGGGATCTACTCAATCGACTCGCCTTCTGGACACTATAACCGGGAGGCCGCCTGCTACATGAGGGCGCGCACTCACACAGACACTGGCAACCACCTATCACCGGAGCTCCTTCACACACCGAACCTGCCTTCGGCGACGACGCTTTACTCCGGCCACTACCTCTGGGGGAATGCGAGCGTGCGTTCACTTAGCTGCCGGCACGTCGACTGAGACGCGGACGCGCTCGCCAGTAACCGATGGCAACCCCATCCGTGGCTCCGCCGCCCTCCCCGACCCCGACGTTCTGGATCCCCCGATTCAACGCCAACGCCTCTTCACCCTTTAACGGGCGACCCCCCGCGACAAATGTCAGGCTCGCTCGGGCGTTCACCAGGGTTCAGTAGAAGTGAACGACCACGCTTATTCAACTACTGAACGCAGATTTAATAGCGCGTACTTTCGCTTTTACGCGACGCTCAAATGTCATCGAGAGTGCCATAGTCGCCGAGTCACGTGTAATTTTCACATAACTTCTTAGTAAAAACATAGGCCATGTGCCTATTTAATGCTACTATTTATCGGAAGTTCTTATTTAGTTTTTTTAATCCTACTGGATAAATAGACTTTACTTACAATTATCACTTGTACAGTCCTACACAAAATATACTTTCACTTCGCTTTACTAATAGAGGATAGGGCTAAGAAATACAGCAAAGTTTATATTAATGATTATGTCTTTTAAAACTCGGTCACTTCTCTCTCTCTATCTCTATGTATATGTATATATATATACACGTTTTTTCTCAAACTTTTGTCACCTAGAAACAGAAAGTTTGGAATTTTGTTGCGAACTCTTTTCTACTGCAATTCCTATTTTTTACGCAAGTATAAACAAAAATACTTACGAAAAAAATTTTTTTTTAACAAAACTTAATCTTTATTTCAGAAACCTAAGAGATCTAGAACATATTCAAAACATTCAATTTAATGAGATTATACATTTTTATAATTAATTGAAGACAAACTCTATTTTAATACTAAATTCTTGGTCAATAAAAACTTCAATCCGCTATACCC
Organism: Kradibia gibbosae; assembly: GCA_018907135.1. Taxonomy (NCBI): domain Eukaryota; kingdom Metazoa; phylum Arthropoda; class Insecta; order Hymenoptera; family Agaonidae; genus Kradibia; species Kradibia gibbosae. Next base: position 7,625,563 of record JACCHX010000004.1, read on the forward strand.
ATCTTATACATACCTCTAAATATCATTTTAAATATTTATTTTTTTTTATCGAATAATAAATATAAAATATAGTAAAAGTTAATTTTTCTATAAAACGTATCCCATTTGAGGATCATTTTATTCGTACTTGATAGTAATCTCGTACGTCATATTAAAAAAATCATTTCCATATTATTATGAAATATTGATGTTTGCTATGTACTTATATTTCTTATAAATAAAAAAGTATATACTTGAAAGGGTAGCAAAAATATAAAATTATATACTTGATTCTTTTGTAATATTGTAACATTTGTCAATAAAAATTCTTATAAGTTACAATAAAAACTGTTATATTGTCCAAATTTTAAATAGTTATTTAAATTTAATACCTCAATTATTGTTATTTATTGTTAATAATCTATTAACGAGAATACATTATAATCTGTTAATTAAAAAAAATAGTACCTGACAATTTCAAATAAAAAACTATCCTTATTTTATAAAAAATTATCATAATTTATATCGTGCGATTATCAAACATAATATAAGGCAAATAAGTTATGTTAATTCAAATTAAAATTTAATTAATTTTTTTTTAAATTAATTAAAACAGCTTCATAACTTTAAAAGGTAATACACATAACCCGTCAGATTACTTTTTTAGAGAATTAAACGAACAATAAGATAGTAAAATATATTTTTTATTACTTCTTAAATAAGAACATATAGACAAATAATAAAAAATGATGAAAAAAGTTATCCATCAAATAAGTTTTTATTACTAAGTAATTGCGAAAATTTTAAATGTATCATCTTTCATTCACTCATTAGTTTCAATAACTATTATTATATATCATCTAAATTAAAATATTTTGATATTTCAGAATAAAAAATTTATTTCAAAAGAGCACAATTTTCAGTAATATTTTAATTTTAGTATATTTTATTGTAGTAAAATTCAATAATTATTTGATTTGAAATATTTGAATAATGTTAAATTAATTAATTTATGTACCTATTTAAAATGGAATACAGAAAAGTTGTATTTTGTAATTTATTGTTTCTATTTTATGTACGCGAATACAAAATAATAATTATGAAAGTGTTTTAAAAACTTTTTAATATCTTGTTAATGCTACTGCATAGTAAAACTTTTATATTTTTCTTAACATTAATATTACTGTTCCAATGAGAATATTAACACATCTAAATTCCTTAGAGACTCTTTTCCAGTCTTCAGATCGTTTATCATTGCTAATTCGTTCGACGTCACTCTATTTATCTTTATTTTAAGAGACTCTCGTAAAATAGCTGCTAACATTATGGTCGAACTTCTTGTAGTTTCTTAAATTCTAATCATAGTAAAATTGTTAATATTAAAACCTGCTGGGTCTCACAAAAAAAATCTTTAAAAATTTAGCATAGATTGAAGTTAAGTTCAAATGGTATTTGTCACACGTTACTGTTAAATGCATATTGAAAATAAAGTATTTTTTGTGATATAATATACTACTATGTTATTACATTTCATTATATTCGATATAATATAAAAATTTATATAATAAAATGATTTTGAAACGCATGATAATTATATACATATACTAATTGTCATAAATGTTTCGAAATCTTTTAGATTTGGTTTTTTGATTGAAAAATTTATTTACTACAAATTAGAGAAAAAAATATAAAATATAATCATTCTTATTTATTTAATTGTATACAAAGGTGAGTAACAAATTGAATAATCATTTAACCAATAATTTAAAACTTAAAGAAGTAAGTTTTAATCTCCTTGGTATACCTTTCTGTATTGAAAACAAATCTAGAGAATTAAAGCACCATAATTGTGTAAATATTAATATTCTTAAATTTTTATGATCTGAGTATGATGTGTTTTTATTAAAACATATAATATAATATGTGAGTTAAATCATTAATCAAAGGTAGTATCTATAATTTACTTATAATAATTTTTCAAATTTTTGTTTAATTATTTGTACTGACAAATTCCACTAAATCGTTTTTCTTTTCTAATTTTTACCCTGTTACCAATTGTATATACTTTTATTCGCGTTTAATTATTTACTAAACCAAATGATCAACAATTATTTTCGTAGGACGAAAAATTTATTTTCAGAATTATATTTAAAACAATTACATTCTGATTTCACTGCATTCAAAAATTATGTTTAACTCGCTTTCTTTAATTTATATAATTAAATAAAATTCTATAAATGATCATTCATTAGAAATTCTAATCAAGTTCTTTTAATATATTTTATTACTAATATACAAATTAATTCAATTTCGATTCTCTTGATAAAAAAATTGATAAATGTCCGGTATATTTTTTAATTATTAAGTAAAAATTGATTAAATAAGTTTAGTTATAAACTTTTTATATTATGAGATACCTCACTATTAAATATTTAATATTAGTATAGAATATTCAGAGATTAAATATTTAAATTAGTATTAATTAAATGGAAGCGAGCTTTCAAGAAACCAATAAATATTTAAAAGTTTTTATATAATTGATTTAATTTACTAAAGTAGAATTTTATTTGGAATGTACTGAATTATATGCACGCGAAAATATCTGTAGAAGGGAAGTCTTCGCAGTATAAATGCAACGTCCACCGTTAGTTACATTTGATATCTTTATACTCTTGTAATATGCACTTACGAGGACACACACAGTATGCGTACATACTTTAGAAGTTTCTTAACCATATATAGTCTTTCTAATTTTAATGAAGTAGTTTAATTTTTTTCATTTGCATATAATTGTTAAATACTGCATAGTGTTTCGAATCAGAGAAATACATTCTGATCTGGTTTTTAATTATAATTACTATTTAATCAGTATGTATATATAATAATGATTGCATGATTCGTATTGAAATTTATACATGTAAGACTTTATAATCACTTCGTAGTTGAAAACTGTAATCCGCCAATCACTTTAAACTTTCTTAATCCTAACTACAGAATGCATCTTAACCAAAATGGCAATGTAAAATATATAGTTAGTTAAATATTTGTAGAAAATTTAGTTTAAAAATAGCTTTTTCTACTCAAAAGTATACAATGATAAAAGAAGTTTAAATGCAGCGTATAATGTAAAACAGATGAGTCTGCATATTATGCTAATGTCAAAAATCTTTGTTTTTGTTAAACAAGGTTGCAAAGATGCGGACGTCTGCTCAAAGCTCAGAATTCGCTTCAAAACATATGCTAAACAACGAATAAAGAGCAGGAAAAAGTCTAATGAAAATTTCATTAACAAGAATGCAAATTAAAAATAATCCGTTTTTTAATCCCTTGTTCGGCGAAGTGCACCTTCGTTAGCTTCGAAGACTAACGCGATATCTTTTATTACAACGGATTTAGCTTATAGCGTCCGGTACTTATGATAACCACAGTAGCTTTTACAATCGCTAAAAGTACTAAGTAAATTACTACGTAGGTCGGCGTATTACACCGAAATGTATATTCTAACTTGCATATTTTCGAAAGCGACGCTAAGCTTCGGGGCATGCCACAGGATAATGTTGATGCAACGGCGATAAGCGTGAGGAAAGTATTCCGCATAAAGAAAATCGACACGCAAAACACCGTTGTTAAATGTGATTAGCAGCCAAGTTTTATTACATTCATATTGAATAACGGAATACAAAAAGATCGATTCTGCCCGGCAAGGCAAAAGACTGACAAATTAACTTGATATGTGAGATGAATTCTTTAAAATATGTTTTGATTACCTTAAAACATTATATATATGATTTTTTCATTTTTATTTTTCAAATTTTTATACTTGGTACATTTTTAATCCATACAAAAAATCACAAAAATACAAAAATCACATTATCAATTATAAACATCATAAACATCAATTAAAAACCCCTAATTCAGACTATAAAAGTATATTTAGATTTAACAATTTAATTTCGTTGAACTGTTGATTTCTCAAAAGTTTTATTTAATCAAGGTGAAAATTTTCTCTGGTCGTTATTCACTCACTTTAAACTTGAACTGACTCAATCTGTTAATAATGGACTAAATGTTCAATCTGTCTAGAATTCGATATGCAATTCTATAAAGTTATTTGAAATAAAAAAGCCACTTAGTTCACTGAAGTGACATAACATTTTAAGTCGCATAAGATCTTGCATTCTACTATTATGGTAATTGGAAGAAGAATCGACCGAAAAGCTACGACTTCATCCGCAGATTTATTCTATAACTTTACATATTGTAACAACTAAATTAGAAATTAATGCACTGATATTGTAATTCAACATATTATTGTAACTGACAAATTATCGAGGAAATGTTAAACTTGAGACCGATTTTGAAATGCTTTCATACAGGTCGATCTGCGTATATTTGTCAAGAGTTGAATGTTGATAAGAGAAATAGATATGTTCTTATATTATATTATGAACCTACTATTTTAAAATATCATTTAAGGAGATTTTTTTGTATAGTTTAAAACAACTTTTGGTATTGCTGCTATTAAGCATTATAAACACTTCAGATTAATGAATTATTGTAGCTTACAAAATATTAATCACTTTTAAACGCAATATACTTTTAAATACGAAAAAAAATTTATATTTTATCATTTATCTCTCTATAAAAAAATATTTTATTGAACATTAAAGAAATTATAAATTTTACGTTTGTTTAAACTTTAAACAAATATTTTTAAATACAAGTATTTATTTTTAATGCTAATAAATAATTTAATCGTATTAGCAAAGAATTATTTTAATTTAAAAACAATGTTCCCGATACCAACACAAAATAGTTTCCTTGCTTATTAGCAATTTTCTTTCACCAACAACTTACATTCGTCTACATTTATTTGCTATATCCATCATAGGATTTTTCCCTCCCTGTATCCATTTACTTCTCTAATATTGTTCCATTTTTAGAATTTTTGATTTCAAATTAATCATATATTTCTACTTACTTTTGTCGATTTTGTTGCATAGCAAGAAAATCACCTTGAAATGGAAGAAAATATATTACAATTCGCATTACGTCGTTTATTGACAATGATAACTCTATTATCACAATAATCACTCAAGGTCAATCTAAGAAAACTATGGGTAAGGTAACAAAGAAGAATCCTTTCTAAGTGTCAATATAACTTTCAATGGATTTTATTTGATTAACAGAATAAGTTTTCATAGATTAAGGTTTCGTGATAATATCGATAATGTGTAAGTCAATTATGTATATGTTAATAGTCAATAGTTTGAAAAATATCGTACCAAAATATAAATTTTGTTTTAATATATTTATCAAAGTGTTCGTCAATATACTTGTAAATTATTAAAAAAATTAAATTATATTCATTCAATGTTTTTCATAATATATGTATAAAACAAATAGTTAATTTAAAAAAGTAGTTAAATATTAATTTTTCTTCATAATTGCATTACAAAACATTTTACAATTATTCAAATTTGTTTAAAAAACACAAATTTGTTAAACCTATTTAAAATGATTAAAAAACATTAAAATAATTTTACATACGCTTAGACAAAATTTTATTATCTTCATGAAACTTTAAACTCATTAATAAATATAATTGAGTATTACATTTTACAAAAATATTGGTTCATCTAATACTTAACGCTTATTAGCTATCATTACTTTAAAAAAATGATATTTATTTACAACGTCGTTATTTAACATGTGTTAAACTAGTACATTTTACTTGTTACATATATATATATATATATATATATATAAATACACTTCAATATTACTATAATTCTAAAATAGCTAACAAACTTATATTTAATCGTTACAGTTGGATTAAGTTCAACAGTCAATAAGTTAATTAGCCATTATTCTCACTATAGTTTTTTGTCCTGACTTCTGTACAAAATATACTACTTACTGTAAACAGCTTCAATCTAGACATGCTGCAGAAGTTTCGGTACGGCAAATGGTTGGGACGCGTAGCGCATGCACGTCAAACAAAAAGATCAATAAACGCGACATTTAATTAATTTCTCCGTTAGTCCAATAAACATTCCTTTCATCCTTTTCAAATTATTTTCCTCTATATCTTCTTCAGCATCCGTATCGTTCTGTACTTGATGGGTATATTCCTTAGCCCTACCCTCTATTTAATATTGCAGTGGCGTATTGTCCATCAAATACACTGCCATGAAATGACCAGGCAAACTTTTAACTTGCTCATTATATCTTGAAGGTGTAGTTACACGATCTGGTCAAATTACAAATAAATACAGAACATTGAGTAGCTAATATATACATATATATATATTTTTATATGCAGCAATCTAAGGACCAGCTAAGAAAATCGCGGAGATCACAAAAATATACTACCATCGGAGCTTTGGAAAATCTCTAGTATGATAGGACAGCACTTGCTCTCCTAAAAGACAAGAAACCGACTCTGCTGAGGTAGCATCCACCTCTCCTCTGATGAGTATAATGTAAAACGAGCGAATTTTCCAGGCTTGGTCATATAATCGGGTCACTGGTGCCGTTCGAATAAATTATTCAATCACGACCATTACAGGTGGCAACTCTGCTTATTTTTATTAAAATGTGATGACGAAACTAATGATGGTTAATAATTAAGCTCGAATTATTAATACAAAAGAAACGCGTTGCATCACGACAATTGTTAAGTTATAGTGATAATTAATGACGGTAAGAATTATCTGAATAAGAAGAAAAAGTAAAGAAATAATGTTTCGTAATGCTTCACTTAGTTCAATACATTTTCATAGACAATCAATTTTTTATCGAGTTTAAAAAATGATTGTCCATTCAGCTTACTCTTGATAACCGATGAATTATAATTATCTTTATTTTTATACTCCCCTTTTCTTCACATCTGTAACTTTTTCTATATTAGTGATCATTTTTTCCATGTGATAATTATTTACGTACCCTTAATATTGCCATTTCTATTATCGACAATATACAGAATATTTATACTATTGATACAATTCTTTTATTGACCCATCTATTTCTGACTCGTATTTATTGTTAAAAAAAAATAGTTTACTTTATACTTATTATTAAAAATTGATATTTCGTTTGATAAAAAATTGACTGTTTTATCGAAAATCAAAAAAATTAAAATATTTATTATAAACAAATATTAATTTCATTATTCCCTCAAATATGATGTAGATTAAATTTTTATTATATAAACATACTTTTTACAATTGAATTTTAATAATTTAATAATCTGTAATTAAACGTTATTTTTTATTATTATTGGTGATATATCATTATAATTAAATCCACCGCATCATACAATTATTTGAGAATGATAATTTTTGTTGATATTATAACGTAATCGTTTTATAAATATTTTTGATTGATTGATACCTTATGAATAATCTATTTAATAATAATAATCATGATTAGAATAAAAAATATTATTTAAATTCCTATTACAAGAGGTACAAACTAAGATCCTAAATTAAATTAAATCGTTTTTGTATAAATGCTTTTTTTAATCTTATCTAATGATACTCTCTAATTAAGATGAAATTATAAGTTTGAAGTAATGATAAATAATTTTTTTAATTTCTACTGTAAGCTTCATCATCATTTGTCATTATATTTGTTAGCTTATTAATCTTGATACTAATTTTGGTATTAAGTATAATAAATTAATTAAATTTTACTACAACATTTGATCTTATTATAATACTAAATTCTTTTTAATTTAATCTGAATTTCATTTTAATCTTTATCTTTCACAATTACTTTAGAATAGATGTAAAATAAATATATCGTATTTTATTATAAAAATTAAAAGTAATATTAATAATAATTGTGACGTAATTCTATTAATAACGCTAATTGAAAATTATAATTATCAAAATGAATATATGTTACGTTTATAATATTATATTTAAACCTTTATCATACTATTTTTTTAATGAATGTAAATCAATTAAAATATTAAATCATTTGTATAGTTAAAATTTATTATGATAGGTTTGTATTCAGTTATAAAAAGACAATTGCTTTTGATTTATCTTATAAAAATAAGAAGTTATATTTATCTTATAAAATAATATAAAATATATCTTTTAAAATCTAGTTTATATTTATCATATAAAATATTAATATATGAAGAACTTATGAAAATTTAACATAGGCAGCATCGAATCAGCAGATGCTCTTGCTATTTAGTTATGCACCCGCTGTAAGTGGCATATTTACTTTCTTCTGATCTCTTCGCTGATCAGGTTTTAATATAATTGTTTGTTTTCAAAATAAAATGTAAAAAAATTTATTTACGAATAAGATAGCCCTTATGAATCTTAATTATATTACCAAATGAAAATAATTATAATCTTAAATTATAATTGAAAAAGAACAGGATACATTATACAAAATTCTAATTAATGTTTATTAATAATGCTAAATGAAACATAAAAAAAATTTTTTTTTTAATTATTATTTTTGTTTTCGTTGTTTTGAGTAAGCATTATACAGTTAAATAAAACACAAGTGATTGTTTATTTACGCACGTACTCAAACTCTTTTCATTTTTATACAAAATGATACTTTTAATTTAACTAACTTATTTTTATATAATTTGAAAATAACAGCTATTATTATTATGAAATAATTATATTTCCGAAATGGGAGACTCAAGTAATTTTAATTATAAATTAATTTGGTTACATTAAATGCATAAGTATAGAATAAAATCAAATTTTTTATAAAAAAAACTTCAATTTTTTTATAAGAAAAAATAATATTAATTTTATTCTGGGTAAATATATTTATAATAATTACATTCTTTAATTTTACTTTCTTTAAGATAAACTAACTATTTTATTTAAAAGCATTTATTAATGTAATTTAATTTATAAAGTGCATGTTTTTGAAAGAAAGCAAAAGCCAATTTTATAGCCAAATCTGCAAACGTTGTATTCAATTGGGTAAACGTTTACCTTGATAAATATTTACTTTGCTCTTTATTTGCAACATTTTTATAAGGTTTGATTAAGTTTAAAAAATAAGTTTAGCATAAAAATATTAACCTTTACAACGATTTTACTGTAGTATATACATTTTATTGTAATATGTATATATATGTATATTAAATACGTATATACTTATACAAAACAATATTTTCAAACTAATCATATACTAAAGGATGATAATCTATACAATTTCAAGCCACGCAAACTGCTTACTATCTCATAGGAAAGGTATATAAATGCGTACATGTATTATATTAATTCAATAGCCTTCTTTAATTTCTTATATTTAAATAGAAAAACTTTGTGTACTCAAAAACAGTCACAACAAGAAGGTATTATCCTAACATAATATAAGAAAGAATTACAAGCCTTTGCGAACAAAGTTTTTTCAAGGCTTGACATTACATTAGAGGTGGTATTATCATTTATGCACAAATTAAAATACGACTTTATTTAAGTATGATTCGTAATTTATTAGGTACTGCAAATAAATAGATCACATATTAAAATCATTATAAATCAGATATTTTTAATCATTATTGTACATACCAACTGATATATAGGCGATTGTTAATATCGAATATGTTATAAATGATTACATGTTATTTTTGATTCAATATAGTTTCGTTAAAAAAAGAATGAATAGATTTTAATTTATAAATAATAAAGAAACATTTTTTACGTTATTTTTTGTGTTATTTTATATGTAAAATATTTTAGAATATGTGGAACAAAAATATTTTTCATAATTAATAAAATTATCATATTAAGAATATTACATTAAACTCGTATAATTCTTATATTATTATAAATATAGTTTAAATTTATAATATTTTGTCGTTTTTTTACATTTTCAAATATAAATTGATTACCTTATATTTTTCGTATTTATATTAAGTTATTTAGCTGCAGTCATCAAGTTGCTGCAATACAATAAAAACATAATTATTATATTGTGATTATAATTTACATATTTTATTGTTACGTTAAAAATATTGAAAATAGAATGAAATATTAATTCAAATTAAAATAATGCGTGTATATTTAATAGACAAACAAGACTTAAAATATTTTTTTAGTAGCTTGAACAATTACTTGTCCGACTCGAAATCCTCACACTTTTCTCTCGAGGAGCCTCTCGTCTACCATTTACGAGGTGTTTGTTACTCTCTCGTGCTGCAATCTTGACCAGCTGGGACTCGATACAAAGCAAGTACTTCCATAGTTAAAGATATAACGACGTAGCTATTGCGTCACAATAAAAATGAATTAATATTTCGAAGCGCTACCGATCATCAATTTCACAATAAGGACTCCGAAGAAATGTTCTTAGTGCTTTGTAAGGGTATATTAAAAATTAACCACACATCAGGTAAACGTGGATGTGGATATTCGCGTATCACCTTAATAAATTAAATCGTCGCAGACTTTTTGCTCTGTAATTCACATAAAATATCCTTTGATTGGCACAACTGTCACTGCGTCTTCTTATACTGATATTGAATTAACCTGTGACAGCTGTGAGTTCACAAAAACTATTCTAACCGCATAATTGAAAAGTATGAGAATCTCTACTTTACATTAATCGATGAGTTATGCAAGTATATTTTATACCGAACCTTATACCAACGAGGTTTAAGCGAAACAATTACCTGTAATTACCGATCGAGCCCACCGCTAATAGATGCAAGCCAACAGTGCGTTATTCCAGATATTGCCCACCAGAGTGATTCCACTAGTATATACCGATGGAATCATTGTACAGGTGTTTTATTATTTTGCATTTTAAATTTCGAGGAATTATTCACCCTAACAAAATCAGCCGGCTCTCCTTACCTGAGATCTGCCGTGCGTTTTGACATGCTGATGGCCTTCGCAAGTAAAAAACCTGATCTAGTTTCCTTACGTTCCTGTAATATCGAGCTTGTGTTAAGTGCCATTTTTGTATAATCAAACATATGCCTTACTTCATTTTTCAAAACATTGCATGATAATCGAAACCAGTTTTTCAAGAATAAAATATTTGCAAAAATATTATTCATATGTATTACGGAGATCATTGTAGTTTTTTTTTGCTAAAAGAATATAAAAATCTGAGAAATATAATAAAAAATCACGCTTCTTCTCTAACACTTTATTATTGTATTATATATAACATTATTACGTTAAGAAAGACGTGACAACGGAGAAAATCAAATAGACATTGACACAAATAACTGTACTCATCTACATCTAAAGTTTATTAACGAAAATTAATATTAGTGAAAATCCAGATTTCCACGTAATAGTATAAGGAATTATTTATAAGTACATAACTAAGTAAATTAAAGTTAATTATAATTAAGAGCTTGAGCTAATTTATTATTGTTTAAATAAATTGAAAAAATATGAAATAATCGGTCTATGGAAATTATTGCTCTTCTTTTTAATCTAAATCTTAAAAATTCACCTATAAATATTTAGCTATAGTTAAATTTCATTTTTCAATTTTTCTTTAAATTCCAATAATTAAAATTAGAATTATCTTTTTTCTATTCCTCCTGTTAGTCGGTAAACTTTGCAAGCTCATTTATACCTAAAAAAATTTAATAATTTTTTTGAGCTTTGGCAATATGATTTACATAATGAAAATATGGTGATAACATTACATTTTTCTAATTATACACTTAGTCATTGCTTTTGTACTTGAAAATATCAATCTCTAACCAGTTAAGAACATTCCAAAAAATGTAGTTGTAATTAATTTTGTAAATAAAAACTAACGTCACTTTTTAATCAAATGAACATAACAGTAACATCTTCTTCCATTAATGCATTCATGCAAAAATTATGAATAGGCATAAGTCATGCTTATTTTTATAGATATTTTTCAATTAACTTCATTTGTACAAAAATATATCTCACTTTTACCTAATTTGTATTAATTGTGCTTTGCAAAAAGAATAATATTATTTTAGAGTAAAATTATTCAAATTGCATTTTTGTGTCAAGAAGAAAGAAAGAAGAAAAAAGGATAAGTTGACAACATAAGAGTTTTTGTCCACAGAGACTTTCACATAAAAATATGCGTAATTTAATTAATTGTAGTTAAGCATGCGTCGCACGAGTAACAAATAAAATTTATAAATACTATTTAAAAAGAATATGATTAATAATTTTATTCAGAAAAATCGGCACTTTTAAATGTAATTTGTTGTCAAATTATTTGCACAAGAAATATTAATTCATTATCATATATATTCAAGTAATTAAAATTAATTTTATTTAGAAACTACTGTATGTTTTATATATTGAAAATTTATTATTAATATACTATTTCATACACTAAAGCATTCTTTTGAAGGATATCGCTAATCTAACTTCAGTAAATTTAATTTTATATTGAATTTAATATCACTCTATCATTGTGAACTAAATCCCAGGAATAATGTAATGAAATCTGAAATAACAATGTTTTTCTCGAAGGAAAAAGAAGACAATTATATTATATAAAGAAAATGTACAATTGAGTACCTTTATAATATTAAGTAATATAATACCTTTTTATTTTTTATATCAAAGATTGTTTATAAAATAAAAGAAAATGATACATCCCTATTTAAATAATCAACTCACATAAGCTTTTTGTAGTACCACAGCAACTTTTAAAAAAAATAGTAAATTCTTATAACTTAAAGAAAAAGCATCGTAAAGTCTTATTACATAACTGGATTTCTACATTGTTAAAACATTTATACATCTTAAACCAGTGTATCAAGGCAAGGGATTTCTCTTCTTGAATTAATTAAATTGATATAATAGACAAATATTGAAAAAATTATTAAGCAAAAAATCCTTAATCATAAAAAGTAATCAACAATATATTTATATATACTATTGATAAAAGTTTATTAAAAGTTATTTTATATAATGTGGGCCATACCTATGGATATATAACCGTGATATGTAATTGTGGTATAATTAAAGATTATATTATACCTAAAATATTAAATTTAAAAATGTTTAATTGGTGAAATAGAAGTATTGTGTAAATTTCATTTTAAGAATTTTTTATAAAAAGTAATATATATTATATTTGTTTCATATTTATATAATATAGTATTAAAAAAAAAGAACAAAATTGGTTTATGCTGAAAAAATTAATAATTATAATTATATAATATTCTTCAAATTTATATATGCATAAGAAATATGTATATTTGCACGAATCTGGGTTTGAGCGAATATGAGTATGCGCGTATCTGTGTTGGGACTTTTTTGTTTAATGAAGAAAAAAAAAGGAATCAATTTTGGAAAATGAAGCTGAGGGTGATTAAAGCATATAAAAGCCACAACCTAACTAAATAATAACAACTTAATCTTTATTAGTGCTAATGTCTAATGGCATAAAATCCTTTCATGAAAGAAAAAAATCTTTTTTAGAAATAAAAGGAAATTAATACTGTGAGTGGTTTCAAAAATGAATTCTAACGAGAGAGAATTTGAAGTTCAATTACTTAAATCTGAAGTGATTTCGTTTAATTAAAGCAGTCCTTCCTTCATTTAATTGTCCTTTTTCGATGGAGATTAATTTATAAAATAAAGAAAATAATTACCTTTCCGTGGAACACATTAGTCATCTGTGCTTCACCGATATGGCCAATTGAGAAGCGGTTTCGGGTATCAATGAAACTTAATTACTCTAGCCGGAGACGACAACGAATACGACACCGAACGGAACTCGACGGCATTTAGGATTCGGTTAGGTAATAAGCCTTCGGCAATGATCAACTTCGATGAGTCGTTAACAAAGTCCTCCTCATTATTTTGCACGAGAGCTAGGACAACTAGAGAATATGCGCCTTTGAAAATTTCACCCATTCAAAGTTTATGTGCAATTGAAGCTGCTTCATTGTGTATACCGATACGGAATAATTTAATAACAACCACGTGAAACGTTGGCAGACAGCAAGACAGACGCGCCGACAAGACAACTATGTGTCTTGACACTTTTGCTGAACGACCTGAAAAATGCCTCCCACTTAGCGTTGATCTCGATTCTTGAGCTTTTATCAATAATATGAATAGCCACACTTAAATTTACAAAACTTAAACCTCTCGTATGCTTTTATTCCACTTTGATATTTGATTAGATGTACTACTTATAATAAAGGTGTTCAGTATCTCCATTGCATAGAGTTTCAGGTCAGTAGTTCACGTGGGTAACAAAATTGAGAACTAAATCAAATATTAAAACTTCGTTGATGCAAACAAAATCATTTGATATATCCTTGGTGAACGGATCCTGTTCATTTCTCATTTATTTAAATCTGAAAAAGTATTAATTATATATAACCTTTTAATATTGTTTCACAGTCTAAAATTAAAAAAAAATAGTTTATTCTACTTTTTGATATTAAAACATTCTTAGAACATATATTTTTCTGTCATAATATTTAAAGAATTTTGTATTGTTTCTATAAATGCACCTTAAATATAATATATTTTTAAAGTTTTTTACTTTGATAAATATAATATTTATTTCGATAAATTGTTACTATTAAAAGACTAGGATAATTTCCTTACGCCAACACTTTCAGTTCAAGCTGGCAAAAGTTTTATTGTGTTGTTTGAACATGATAAATATTTGACCAAAGATACCCATTTAAATATATTAAAATAAAATTTTGATTTTCTCCTACATATTGTTTTCTCATAATAACTCTTTTATTTAAAAAAATTCATTAAAATTTAAACTGAATTGAATCCCAAAAATAATCTTGTACTCAGTTTAAATTATAAATAACAATTCCTCTGTATTCAAAATAATTTAATAATAAATTTTATATACTAATAGGAAGATATTCTAAAATAATGATATAAATTAAATGAACTAAAGTGATACAATATTATAGATTTATTTTTAAAAATGATAAAATTTCAGAGTTTCATTATCAGATCCATAATTTTGATACTTTATTCTGAAACAAACAAAATTTAGTATTCTTAAACTCTCAAATACAAAATTAATAAATAGTAAATAAAATTTTTTCATCCTTAATTACATCGTTTAATTTTTTATTTAATAGTTAAAAATAGAAGTGTCAAAAATATTAAATATATTATTTTATTTTTTTAGAAAGGAAAATCTTTGAAAACAAAGCTCGATACTATTAGACAAAATAGTTATATCTTTCTATCAAACTTAACCATTATCATAAATTTGAATTACAAATAATTAGCATGGAGTTACCAGGTGACGTATCGTAGAGAAGCTTCACGTGAATCTGTGAACACTAAATCCTAAATAATACAGGTTTCTTCCCGTTTGAAACAATAAATGAAAAGGCATAACAAGCCAAAGCTCAATCACCCATGTACACGATAGAAGTCTATGATCTATATTATGCATTCTTAAAATTGAATTGAAATCCGAAAGAAAAGAAAAAGAAAAAGCAAAAAAGAAAACTGACACGACTGCAATAAGCTTTATATGTATAAATTCGAACTAGTTCAGTTTTTATTGAAACTTTGGAATCATGACTTAACCATCGCTTTACTTTCGATAAGCAAAAAAAAAATTTTCAAATATCATATTTTTATTTTGTATATATTTTAAAGTTTCCTTAATATAAAGTAATTTTATAAAAAAATTTCCCTCGTAATTTTCCCTCGTAAGATACGAAGCCACGATGTATTTTACAAATTTAATTGATATTGTATACTTTGATTTGTTTTTAATATTATTACTTATATATAAATACAAAAATTATCACTTACTTATTTCATGGATTGTCGATACATGAAACAAAATTATTTTTAAAATTTATTTTTTCAAAATAAGGTAAATTGTTTAAATTTATTAAATTAATAATATTTGTGCTTTTATACATACATATATATTTACAAGACTACTCATATTTTTACATAAGAATATTAGATTTTTAAATTACAAAAATTTTCTTTAAAATAACAAAGTATATATATTACATACAATAAAAGTAATTTTTTAATAAAAAAGTAACTTATAAAAATGAAAATACTGTTCTCTAAATATATGATGTCTAAGTTTTATTCCAGAAAAATATAGTAAAGGAAAAACGTTAAGTTTATAGGTTTACTACATTTGGAAAAAGGTCATCCGAAAGAAACTTTTGTATTTTCTATGTTGATAGTACAAGTAAAATCGATACTCACATTTACAGAATATTTAGAACATGTATATGTATCTATCTTTGAACTTATAGAGTTATATGAATATAAGTAACTAGGGTTTTAGAGTATTATATTCATAGTTTAAACGTAATTAATTTCATAAAACTTATTTATAAAATACTTTATTAATGGAGAAATTGAATAATGCATTGTGTATTTTAAGTCAAAAAGTAATTAATTTTAATGGCCATAGAATCGATTGTATAATAATAGTAAATCATTTGAAAATTAAGTGAACCATTCCATACTTACAGTTTATGTAAATTTTTTTTTTGTGAAAACCGTTGTCGCTTTGCCTTCATACCTATTTTATTTTATGCCTATAATAGAAAGCACAACAACGTTAACAATTCCAGTGACGGACTTAAGCATAAGAAAAATGCGAACAAATCCCAGAGCGAGGTAGCTAACAAAACGGGCGGATTACACTCCAAAAACAAATGCACGAATCTCGAGAGTAAAAAAGCGCTTCTAATGTTTTTAAACAGCTTAGCAACTCTCCTCGTGCTCGTTAATCGTGCTTAAGAAAAAAGAAGCCTGTCCTTCAGCACCATTGAAGCTGACGGTCCTGGTATCATGACGTTTCGAAGCTGTCAATATTTTGGTGTGGAATTAACACGGGCCGCTCCTTCGTCCTTGCCACCTCCTACTTGCCGGTCGCCGCCTTTCCTTACTTTCGGCATTACACAGCGCGTGACATCGTAATGTGCGGGCGGGTCAGTACGGAGGAGCTAAAGTAGGAGAAATAAAAGGAGGAACCGGAGGAATCTCTGCATGCGATAGTAGGGAATTGCCAGCCACTGACTCCATGTTTTCAGCGAGTGATTTCCGACTCTCCTTCTACACCCGGGATTATTTATTCGAGCGTACCACCGTACAAAGAAGCGATCGCGGGACTTCACGTACTTCGGACCGACAAAACTTGAGAATCTTTACTCGCACGTTTGAAAGCGGCTTGCGTTTCTTGGCACGGCATGCATTCCAAGAGTTATTGAGTAAGAAACGTAATCTCCTGGATGTTTTATCCCCTTACCATTATTATTACCGCCAGAGTCGGAAACTGGGTTTTAAAATCAATCGATATTAATACGATACTTTTGTTTTTTTTATTGGGCGCATAAGACTGTGTGTAGACTAGCTTTTAAACCCCGAAGACAAAGTCGAGGGTTACCGATTCTAGAAATTGCCTGCTTAAATAAGAAAAGAATTTTTGTTATTATTCCAGTACATGAAGTGCACTTTTTTAATCAATCTATCTGAAAATGCGTACTCCTGAAAAGTCTATAGTTTCGAATGCAGGAATGGATAAATATATGGATATATACATTCTATATTATTCTATTTTTATTTACACTTTTTTTAATTCATTTAATAAAATGGGTTTGCGGTTTTATGGATAGATGCTTAAACAAAAGAACAATTTTTAATTAAATTCAGAATTGAGTTGAACAATCTGTGTGAAGCTCTTAATGTACTACAGCTCTATGTTTTTTCGTTAATCTTTGAAAACTTCAATTACACGGCATCCTTATGCGTTGTTACATTATGCGAATTTTGATTAACCACAAAATTTCCTTCTTAAACATGAATTAACATTGATTCATTACTAAAATCCTCATTTTCTTATTACAATTTGCAAATTTGCAAGTCTTACAGAATATTTTCTTCTTTTTTCAACGTGTTTACTTTCAACATTCACTACGATTCTCATATTTCATATTGTAATTACATCTCAACGTCATTTTTTCTCTATTTTTTAACAGAATCAGACCTTATTTATTACTCAATTATTTTTATGCTAAAAACTGAAACTATATTTTTCATGTAACTCAATATCACAATATAAATAAGTATAAATGCAAACTAACGAAATTATCTAAATAGCAAGAGCTTTGAATACTAAATTAAATTATTTACAATATTTTTAAATAAGTCTAATTTTATAACATCTATTCTTTAAAAAGTACTTTTCTTGAAAATACTTTCTAATTTAGAATCTTATGGAAAAAATATTTTTTTTTGTATATCATATTTTTACACGTCATGTATAAAAATGATAAAGAGATATTATTTATAGATATTATATATATTTATATATATATATATATATATATATATATATATATAATAATATATTTATAGAAATAATATATGCTATATATAATCACATAAATCAGAATTAAAATCTCAATTTTTTTAGTAAATATACTCTATATAAAAAAATACTCTTATTTTTTTATATTTGTAAAGTTTACTCAAATCTAATGAGTATCAATATTGTATATTTGTCTTCGTTGTATTACATACATTTACTCTATGTTATGTACAGATTTATATAATAACATAATTTATATAAAAGTTTCAACTTTAAGAATTTTTATTTTGCAATAAAAGTTTATTAATTTTTTTAAATTTTTACTCATTTTTTTCGTTACATTTGCATAGTTATTTATACATCAGTTCCTTAAAAATCCAATGCAAATTGTTGCCAAGTCTTTGAGTTTTCAATATTATTAATTTTGTAGCACCAAAAAATATTTACTATAATACTTACAAAAAGTTTGTTTATTATTTATTGTATTTTAACAATTAAAAATTAATAAATATAATTATTGATTCATAAAAGTTATTATATATTTTTCAATTTTCAGTTCTTTCAACTTGTTCAATAAATTATAAATCTAATCTAATTCTCAGGTTTTAAATATTTTGAATTAAAATATATAAAAGATATGTATGAGTACACTAATAGAAATTTTGTTTTTAATAATTTATAAAAAGGTTTTTATATTAATACAGTAAGCCTAATAATAATAAAATTATAACAATTTACTTTTTTATATGTTTTAAAAAAAATTTCATGTGTTTTATTTATTTAATTTATATATATTTTAAAGTAGTATTTATAAAACATACAGAAAATTTGTATTAAAAATAAATGTTTTAATTGAAAATTTATTAATACTTATTATTCTTTTATAATTTTAGATAATATTCCAATATCAAATATTGTGGAAAAACTTCATAAACTTTGTAAACTTTTAATGTAAAGTTAAAGAGTTTCTAAATATTATAAAAAAATGTTTAAATGACATTTATATCCAACTTTAAAAGATTTAAGAAATTCGGAAATTGATCAAAGGAATAATTATTTATAAACATTATTAAAGTGGGATAATAACCTAAATCATGATTGTTGTAGATATATATATATATTTTAATAGTATAAAACGTGAATTCTATTGTCAATTTATAAGTTTAAATAAATGTAATAAAATTCTTTAAAAATACGGTAGGATAATAAATAAACACATTATTCTGATAGATATATTTCATTATAAAATTTTTTAAAATGGTTTCAGAACATAAATGTAAGAGGTAATTCGATATTGATATCATGCAATCTCTGGATCTTGATGGAGAAACATTTTCTACTTATTATTTTTATTATTATAGTGTTTAAAATATTAGCTTTCTTGATACTTCGAAATTCGAAACCTACAATTACGAGTTTGTTATCAATTTCATGATTTAAATAAGTTTTCAATTATTATTTTTCTTAAACACGCACGTTATTAATAAAAGATCGAAGTATAAATCATAGTTTCAAATTTAGTGTATATTCAACTTTTAATTTACGTTGTATGAAAATTATTTTTTTTCATTTCTTGCTTGTGTATAAAATTTCAATTTATTTAGGTTACCAAGAGATATTGTCAATAAATTTTATATTTATGTCTAATATAAAAAAAGAATATTTTAATTTTTTCATAATAAATAAAATATTTGCATGTTCAAATTATTAATACAATTTTTTTATATTCCTCAAATTTTATATACAAATTAAAAATATGTTATATTATATATTCGCCACTGCATAATTTTCTATTTAAGTCTAGAAACTTCTATAATTATTTTTTATTTAACGTAGCACATAGATGATAAAAAATGACTTGATAAAAAATGAATGTATAATATATTCGCAAAATGGCATTAGTAATATAATTCAAAGTTAATGTTTATCAAATAATATGTTTTACCTCATTATAAAACATGTAACAGATTTCCAGACGACAGAAATTCAATGTAAAGGAATTGCATTAATTACATTTCCTTTAAATATTACATCATGTTTCGTTCGACAATTTTTGAAATGATAAACATATCCAATGTTACCACTAGGTCATTCGAAATATAAAATTTTTGCATCTGAAATACCCTTTAACGACTAGTCGATCGATTGTCTTCTCATTCGTTACACATTCAGTTCCACAGTTCGTTGACACAGTTACTAATTATATAAAAAAATAAATTTTTATAAAATTTTATGTTTCATTTTGTTCATCATAGATAGGCCCAATTTTTTGATCGTCTTTCAAAAGTGCAGTTTTTTAAATTATCTACTTGATAAGTTTAAGAAAATACAGTGCAAAAATAGAATAAACATGATTAAAAACTTTGTTATTCAATATTAATTATAATGTGAAAATACAGTATCCTTCCCAAGTAATTAGAATATTATTAAAATTTTTTACAATGAATCAAAATTTAGAGTTTTTAAAACACAGTAGTCAAATAAAATCGTGTTTTCTACTTATTTTAAAACACATACGTATATCAAAAGAAGGAAACCTTCCAAATTATGAAGTTCCGTATTCGTGCGATTAGATAAACACTATATATATATGGGACAATATATATGCAATAATAATAAATGAAAATTATGATATTAAATTTAAAAAAATTAAAAGATAAAATTAAATGCTCGATTTAATTCATCCGTTAATAGTCTGCATAACTCAATAGAGTAAGTTTGATAAACTAAGAATGATTTAAGATATAAAATTTCATGCAAGTTAAATTAAATTTTCCATATGTCATAGGATGGTAATAGTGCAGATTAGTCAAATTAATAAATTTTTAAAGGATGATTTACATATTAATTAAAAGTACATAAAATGTACAAATTCTATATACACTGAAAATAGAACAAGTTAAAAAAAGAAGTATCTTCGTTTATTAAGAATAAACTTAAACTCAGACGTGTATGTAGAATAGAGATTCAAGTTTATACTTCATATATTTAGCAGATCGTATCACAAAATCAAAAAATATTAAATATAATACAATTACAAATATTCAACTTCAATACTACTAATCATATATGATATATGCAAAAAAATAAAGTATTCCATTTGTTCGCGCGATTTTAGGCCTCATCAGGCCGCGAGTTCGTTAGGGTTTTCAGGTGAGGGCAGTCGGGTGCAAAATGAAACACAACGATTTGGGCTTATTACAATTATTCTATTCGTCCACGCGGGTTACAATATTGCATAAAAAAACTCCTTTAAGTAGGTGGAAAAAAGCCTCGCTTATTACATATAATCGCGCGCTCATTCGCAGACTCTCATTCCCACGGAGTATTCGACGCTACCCTACCTTTAGTTGGCCAACTACGCTCCCGCTGCGTCAGCCGTTCGCCGTGGTAGATCGCTGGGGATCGCCACCGGCCGAACTTCTTTCGCCGTTGCTCGTCGTGGGCCGATCGCAGAGATCGCCACGCACCGAGTTCTCGTTGCTGGGTTTCTTGGCGGTATCACACGCGCCCAGGGGGTGATTGGATCGTCGCGATCCAGCCACGCATCTCACTCTCTCTTTCTCTCTCTAGCACTTGCTGCTCACCCCACTCGCTGTTCACTCGTTGCACTCCCGTCACACTTTTCACCACGTCGAACGCGTTGCGAAGGTCGTTACTCGTCCTCCCTATCGGGCCCGGTGGTGCAAGACTGTCCTCCCACGCATCCTCCCGGGCCCTTCTTCCTTCCGTCTTCTCTCTCTTACTTACCTTTTTGCGGCGCTTTCTCTTGCGCCGCCGCCGCCCGCCATTCAAGCGTATCCCGGGCCACTTTTGCCCGAACACCATTAGTTTTTGAATGCATGTTTATTATTGAACTGCATCTGTAGTTTAGATATAAAAGCCTTCGTCTTGAAAGTGAAGGTTGTGGTTCAAACTCACCCAAATTTAAAAAGCGATTGCCTTTTGTTGCAATTTTCTCTTTTTTGCAAAGTTCTCCCCTATTGGTTGTATGAACGTGTCGATGCGGGGGGGGGGGGCTTACGCGAAAGTGAGAAAGGGCCATCTGATGATTGCGCCGTTTGAATTACAGTAAATGGGGGAGCACCCAATAAACGGGTCTTTTCATGAATGCTGCAAACTCCCTTAATTGAGGGCGCTTACATGGATGCAAGGATGAATGAAGTATGAGTGAAGGACGATATAACCCTTCCTAACCCTCATAAACCCTCATAAGCGTAAAGCTCTGAAGGCCGACCACTAGGGTGTCCCTGCGACCCCTGCAGGTACGGTTGCAACACTTACAACGCAGGGACAAGAGAAAACTCCTCCGGTTGACTCGCGCAAGCTCAAGTGGTCGGAAGGCCTTGCCTACGTGAGGGTAGCCCTGAGCAAACCCGCCCCCAACAGCAAGGGACAGGATCGGAGCGGCACCGTGTCGGACGCGGACAGGGTTAATCCCTTGACTACGGTCATAGCAAGGGAAAATTACCCTAATGAAACCATCAGTACAGAAATGTTTCATCATTTCCGCGAAGTTCTGACAGAGGTTATACTGGCTCTGGATGTTAAGGTGGTTCTGGCCCCACGCTCTGAGTCGACGTACGGGAAGAAGGGAGCCCTCCGACCAGGCAGCAAGGGAATGGCTATTAAAGGCTATGCCCGTGTTAAACATCCCATGGATCAATGGGGTAATAATGGGAAGGATGGAGTGGCTCCACACCAGGGTAAATGTGATCGTCAGGGTTGCTGACTATAAAGGCAGCCCGACGGCTTATCTGAAGGGTATGGAGTTTATATATCCCACCCAAAGGGCCAAGACTGGTGCTTGGAGGGTGGTTGGGGGCTAGGAGTGTGAGGAGGGGTTGGCTGGCGCGGAAGACAAGGGTCTCTTTGTGCGATTATTCCTGAATTGCACGGCAGGGCCATGATTGCCGTCGGGGAAAAGCCATACTTTGGGTTCAAAGGATGCATCTGGAAGGTGATCGGCTGGAGCCCGAAGGAGTCTGGGGGCCATAAATGAAAAGAAGGAGAAGTCGCCGAATAGCTAAAATGGCTCCGTCGATACTCACAATTTCTCAAATTAACTTGCACCATAGCAAGTCGCCCATGCAGGACTTCTCAAAGGAGATTAGGGACATCTGGACTCTGGATAAGGCACCTGAGAAATTCACCGACTGCATAATCCGAGAGAGGTGATAAGACGAACTATGGAATGGTTTCGGATACCGCAGAGCATAGTTGAGTGGGTTGACTACATGATGGGCAACCATTTTCTAGTGGTAAATAAGGGCAACACAATTCTGAGGGGTTCCATGGGATCAGGTTGCCCATAGGGTGGCGTCCGTTCCCCGATCATCTGGTGCCTAGTGGTGGATGAACTACTCACCCAGTTGAACGGAACGGGCTGTAAGTTTATTAAATATGCATATGATATCCTTATACGAGCCAGAGGCCATTCCTTGACCCCCTAATGGGGATAATTAAAAGATTCCCCAGCCATGTAGACGATGGTGTAAGAACGTGCGACTGTCGGTCAATTCAGCCAAGACAGAGGTCCTGGTTTTCACCAAAAAATACAAGAGGGATCGAGGCTATAGGCTGACCCTTGAGGGGGGGGGATATAAACTGCAACTCGGCTATCAGATAAAGTACCTAGCAGTCATTGTAGACAGTAAATTGAGCTGGAAACAGCACTTGAAATATAACTACGGAAGGATCTCTGCCAACCTGTGACAGCTAAAAAGGGCATAGATCGAAACTGGGGTCTTAGCCTGGCAACAATGAAGTGAACGTACGAGGTGGTTCTCAAGGCCAGGCTTACCTATGGGTCGAAAGTGTGGTTGAGAATAACGGCCTTTGCTACTTTCTCAGCAACCTTCGAGAGGCTCAGAAGGCTCGTGGTTAGAGGCTCTCAGGCACCACCAGATCAACTCCGACGGTGGTGCTGGGGATAATTCTAGGTATCAAGTCTTTCAGGGTGAGCCTGGATAAGGCGGCAAAGCAGGCACTGATTAAAGTAACAAAGTTCTTGAAGGAAGGGAAGTCAAGAAGGTCATTTAGACTCCCTAAAAGGCTGCAGAGAAGAGGGACACTTACAATGCACTCAAACTAATTTCATGGCTTTCCTTTTTGATAAGAAATACCGGATTAGTATCCCTACTCGTGAGGCATCGGGTCTTAGGCCGGACTCGAGGTATCCCTCTAGACGGGGCTCGTTTACACACGGGTCAAAAAGCAGAAGTGGTGAGTAACTGGGTTATATTGCAGCAGAGCTAGACACACCAAATAATTCGTGCATGGTGCATTCACCACCAAGTTTGAGGCTTAATTATAGCAATACAATGGAAGGCGGACACTGCAAAAAGGCAATCAAACTGTCTGCATTTGCTCATCTTCTATAATAGCAAAAGTGCCTTAATGACGATATATAAATAAAACACAAAACAGAAACTGGTCTGCTACTGTTATCGGGTCCTTAATAGACTTCCGACTAGAACTAGGGTAGAAGTTATATGTGTCCCCACCCAAATTAAAAGATAACGCCATTTTTTTGCAATTTTTAAGTTGAGAAGTAGAATTTTTGTTTACTCCTGCAACAGCCAATCCAAAAATTTTTTAAAAACAATACCTTTTTCGCACCGGTGGCTCCTACATTAAAACATCCAACATAAAAATACTATGCAGTTTTTATCCAAAAAAAGGAACCAACAAAGCTTGGGGTGTTTTTTTCGAGAAAAAAATCTAGTATCTAGAATACTTTGAAACCATTACGAATTTGTCGATTTTTTAAGGCACTTTTGGCTGCTTAAACTACATTTATATTAATTCGAGTTACAGTTTATAAGCTCGAAACGTTTCTTATTTCTCAACTGCATCTGTGGCTTAACTATAAGAGCCTCCGTCTTGAAAGCGGAGGTTGTGGGTTCGATCCACCCAAATTGAAGGCGATTGCCTTTTTTTTGCAATTTTTAAGTTGAGAAGTAGAATTTTTGTTTACTCCTGCAACAGCCAATCCAAAAATTTTTTTAAAAACAATACCTTTTTCGCACCGGTGGCTCCTACATTAAAACATCCAACATAAAAATACTATGCAGTTTTTATCCAAAAAAAGGAACCAACAAAGCTTGGGGTGTTTTTTTCGAGAAAAAAATCTAGTATCTAGAATACTTTGAAACCATTACGAATTTGTCGATTTTTTAAGGCACTTTTGGCTGCTTAAACTACATTTATATTAATTCGAGTTACAGTTTATAAGCTCGAAACGTTTCTTATTTCTCAACTGCATCTGTGGCTTAACTATAAGAGCCTCCGTCTTGAAAGCGGAGGTTGTGGGTTCGATCCACCCAAATTGAAGGCGATTGCCTTTTTTTTGCAATTTTTAAGTTGAGAAGTAGAATTTTTGTTTACTCCTGCAACAGCCAATCCAAAAATTTTTTTAAAAACAATACCTTTTTCGCACCGGTGGCTCCTACATTAAAACATCCAACATAAAAATACTATGCAGTTTTTATCCAAAAAAAGGAACCAACAAAGCTTGGGGTGTTTTTTTCGAGAAAAAAATCTAGTATCTAGAATACTTTGAAACCATTACGAATTTGTCGATTTTTTAAGGCACTTTTGGCTGCTTAAACTACATTTATATTAATTCGAGTTACAGTTTATAAGCTCGAAACGTTTCTTATTTCTCAACTGCATCTGTGGCTTAACTATAAGAGCCTCCGTCTTGAAAGCGGAGGTTGTGGGTTCGATCCACCCAAATTGAAGGCGATTGCCTTTTTTTTGCAATTTTTAAGTTGAGAAGTAGAATTTTTGTTTACTCCTGCAACAGCCAATCCAAAAATTTTTTTAAAAACAATACCTTTTTCGCACCGGTGGCTCCTACATTAAAACATCCAACATAAAAATACTATGCAGTTTTTATCCAAAAAAAGGAACCAACAAAGCTTGGGGTGTTTTTTTCGAGAAAAAAATCTAGTATCTAGAATACTTTGAAACCATTACGAATTTGTCGATTTTTTAAGGCACTTTTGGCTGCTTAAACTACATTTATATTAATTCGAGTTACAGTTTATAAGCTCGAAACGTTTCTTATTTCTCAACTGCATCTGTGGCTTAACTATAAGAGCCTCCGTCTTGAAAGCGGAGGTTGTGGGTTCGATCCACCCAAATTGAAGGCGATTGCCTTTTTTTTGCAATTTTTAAGTTGAGAAGTAGAATTTTTGTTTACTCCTGCAACAGCCAATCCAAAAATTTTTTTAAAAACAATACCTTTTTCGCACCGGTGGCTCCTACATTAAAACATCCAACATAAAAATACTATGCAGTTTTTATCCAAAAAAAGGAACCAACAAAGCTTGGGGTGTTTTTTTCGAGAAAAAAATCTAGTATCTAGAATACTTTGAAACCATTACGAATTTGTCGATTTTTTAAGGCACTTTTGGCTGCTTAAACTACATTTATATTAATTCGAGTTACAGTTTATAAGCTCGAAACGTTTCTTATTTCTCAACTGCATCTGTGGCTTAACTATAAGAGCCTCCGTCTTGAAAGCGGAGGTTGTGGGTTCGATCCACCCAAATTGAAGGCGATTGCCTTTTTTTTGCAATTTTTAAGTTGAGAAGTAGAATTTTTGTTTACTCCTGCAACAGCCAATCCAAAAATTTTTTTAAAAACAATACCTTTTTCGCACCGGTGGCTCCTACATTAAAACATCCAACATAAAAATACTATGCAGTTTTTATCCAAAAAAAGGAACCAACAAAGCTTGGGGTGTTTTTTTCGAGAAAAAAATCTAGTATCTAGAATACTTTGAAACCATTACGAATTTGTCGATTTTTTAAGGCACTTTTGGCTGCTTAAACTACATTTATATTAATTCGAGTTACAGTTTATAAGCTCGAAACGTTTCTTATTTCTCAACTGCATCTGTGGCTTAACTATAAGAGCCTCCGTCTTGAAAGCGGAGGTTGTGGGTTCGATCCACCCAAATTGAAGGCGATTGCCTTTTTTTTGCAATTTTTAAGTTGAGAAGTAGAATTTTTGTTTACTCCTGCAACAGCCAATCCAAAAATTTTTTTAAAAACAATACCTTTTTCGCACCGGTGGCTCCTACATTAAAACATCCAACATAAAAATACTATGCAGTTTTTATCCAAAAAAAGGAACCAACAAAGCTTGGGGTGTTTTTTTCGAGAAAAAAATCTAGTATCTAGAATACTTTGAAACCATTACGAATTTGTCGATTTTTTAAGGCACTTTTGGCTGCTTAAACTACATTTATATTAATTCGAGTTACAGTTTATAAGCTCGAAACGTTTCTTATTTCTCAACTGCATCTGTGGCTTAACTATAAGAGCCTCCGTCTTGAAAGCGGAGGTTGTGGGTTCGATCCACCCAAATTGAAGGCGATTGCCTTTTTTTTGCAATTTTTAAGTTGAGAAGTAGAATTTTTGTTTACTCCTGCAACAGCCAATCCAAAAATTTTTTTAAAAACAATACCTTTTTCGCACCGGTGGCTCCTACATTAAAACATCCAACATAAAAATACTATGCAGTTTTTATCCAAAAAAAGGAACCAACAAAGCTTGGGGTGTTTTTTTCGAGAAAAAAATCTAGTATCTAGAATACTTTGAAACCATTACGAATTTGTCGATTTTTTAAGGCACTTTTGGCTGCTTAAACTACATTTATATTAATTCGAGTTACAGTTTATAAGCTCGAAACGTTTCTTATTTCTCAACTGCATCTGTGGCTTAACTATAAGAGCCTCCGTCTTGAAAGCGGAGGTTGTGGGTTCGATCCACCCAAATTGAAGGCGATTGCCTTTTTTTTGCAATTTTTAAGTTGAGAAGTAGAATTTTTGTTTACTCCTGCAACAGCCAATCCAAAAATTTTTTTAAAAACAATACCTTTTTCGCACCGGTGGCTCCTACATTAAAACATCCAACATAAAAATACTATGCAGTTTTTATCCAAAAAAAGGAACCAACAAAGCTTGGGGTGTTTTTTTCGAGAAAAAAATCTAGTATCTAGAATACTTTGAAACCATTACGAATTTGTCGATTTTTTAAGGCACTTTTGGCTGCTTAAACTACATTTATATTAATTCGAGTTACAGTTTATAAGCTCGAAACGTTTCTTATTTCTCAACTGCATCTGTGGCTTAACTATAAGAGCCTCCGTCTTGAAAGCGGAGGTTGTGGGTTCGATCCACCCAAATTGAAGGCGATTGCCTTTTTTTTGCAATTTTTAAGTTGAGAAGTAGAATTTTTGTTTACTCCTGCAACAGCCAATCCAAAAATTTTTTTAAAAACAATACCTTTTTCGCACCGGTGGCTCCTACATTAAAACATCCAACATAAAAATACTATGCAGTTTTTATCCAAAAAAAGGAACCAACAAAGCTTGGGGTGTTTTTTTCGAGAAAAAAATCTAGTATCTAGAATACTTTGAAACCATTACGAATTTGTCGATTTTTTAAGGCACTTTTGGCTGCTTAAACTACATTTATATTAATTCGAGTTACAGTTTATAAGCTCGAAACGTTTCTTATTTCTCAACTGCATCTGTGGCTTAACTATAAGAGCCTCCGTCTTGAAAGCGGAGGTTGTGGGTTCGATCCACCCAAATTGAAGGCGATTGCCTTTTTTTTGCAATTTTTAAGTTGAGAAGTAGAATTTTTGTTTACTCCTGCAACAGCCAATCCAAAAATTTTTTTAAAAACAATACCTTTTTCGCACCGGTGGCTCCTACATTAAAACATCCAACATAAAAATACTATGCAGTTTTTATCCAAAAAAAGGAACCAACAAAGCTTGGGGTGTTTTTTTCGAGAAAAAAATCTAGTATCTAGAATACTTTGAAACCATTACGAATTTGTCGATTTTTTAAGGCACTTTTGGCTGCTTAAACTACATTTATATTAATTCGAGTTACAGTTTATAAGCTCGAAACGTTTCTTATTTCTCAACTGCATCTGTGGCTTAACTATAAGAGCCTCCGTCTTGAAAGCGGAGGTTGTGGGTTCGATCCACCCAAATTGAAGGCGATTGCCTTTTTTTTGCAATTTTTAAGTTGAGAAGTAGAATTTTTGTTTACTCCTGCAACAGCCAATCCAAAAATTTTTTTAAAAACAATACCTTTTTCGCACCGGTGGCTCCTACATTAAAACATCCAACATAAAAATACTATGCAGTTTTTATCCAAAAAAAGGAACCAACAAAGCTTGGGGTGTTTTTTTCGAGAAAAAAATCTAGTATCTAGAATACTTTGAAACCATTACGAATTTGTCGATTTTTTAAGGCACTTTTGGCTGCTTAAACTACATTTATATTAATTCGAGTTACAGTTTATAAGCTCGAAACGTTTCTTATTTCTCAACTGCATCTGTGGCTTAACTATAAGAGCCTCCGTCTTGAAAGCGGAGGTTGTGGGTTCGATCCACCCAAATTGAAGGCGATTGCCTTTTTTTTGCAATTTTTAAGTTGAGAAGTAGAATTTTTGTTTACTCCTGCAACAGCCAATCCAAAAATTTTTTTAAAAACAATACCTTTTTCGCACCGGTGGCTCCTACATTAAAACATCCAACATAAAAATACTATGCAGTTTTTATCCAAAAAAAGGAACCAACAAAGCTTGGGGTGTTTTTTTCGAGAAAAAAATCTAGTATCTAGAATACTTTGAAACCATTACGAATTTGTCGATTTTTTAAGGCACTTTTGGCTGCTTAAACTACATTTATATTAATTCGAGTTACAGTTTATAAGCTCGAAACGTTTCTTATTTCTCAACTGCATCTGTGGCTTAACTATAAGAGCCTCCGTCTTGAAAGCGGAGGTTGTGGGTTCGATCCACCCAAATTGAAGGCGATTGCCTTTTTTTTGCAATTTTTAAGTTGAGAAGTAGAATTTTTGTTTACTCCTGCAACAGCCAATCCAAAAATTTTTTTAAAAACAATACCTTTTTCGCACCGGTGGCTCCTACATTAAAACATCCAACATAAAAATACTATGCAGTTTTTATCCAAAAAAAGGAACCAACAAAGCTTGGGGTGTTTTTTTCGAGAAAAAAATCTAGTATCTAGAATACTTTGAAACCATTACGAATTTGTCGATTTTTTAAGGCACTTTTGGCTGCTTAAACTACATTTATATTAATTCGAGTTACAGTTTATAAGCTCGAAACGTTTCTTATTTCTCAACTGCATCTGTGGCTTAACTATAAGAGCCTCCGTCTTGAAAGCGGAGGTTGTGGGTTCGATCCACCCAAATTGAAGGCGATTGCCTTTTTTTTGCAATTTTTAAGTTGAGAAGTAGAATTTTTGTTTACTCCTGCAACAGCCAATCCAAAAATTTTTTTAAAAACAATACCTTTTTCGCACCGGTGGCTCCTACATTAAAACATCCAACATAAAAATACTATGCAGTTTTTATCCAAAAAAAGGAACCAACAAAGCTTGGGGTGTTTTTTTCGAGAAAAAAATCTAGTATCTAGAATACTTTGAAACCATTACGAATTTGTCGATTTTTTAAGGCACTTTTGGCTGCTTAAACTACATTTATATTAATTCGAGTTACAGTTTATAAGCTCGAAACGTTTCTTATTTCTCAACTGCATCTGTGGCTTAACTATAAGAGCCTCCGTCTTGAAAGCGGAGGTTGTGGGTTCGATCCACCCAAATTGAAGGCGATTGCCTTTTTTTTGCAATTTTTAAGTTGAGAAGTAGAATTTTTGTTTACTCCTGCAACAGCCAATCCAAAAATTTTTTTAAAAACAATACCTTTTTCGCACCGGTGGCTCCTACATTAAAACATCCAACATAAAAATACTATGCAGTTTTTATCCAAAAAAAGGAACCAACAAAGCTTGGGGTGTTTTTTTCGAGAAAAAAATCTAGTATCTAGAATACTTTGAAACCATTACGAATTTGTCGATTTTTTAAGGCACTTTTGGCTGCTTAAACTACATTTATATTAATTCGAGTTACAGTTTATAAGCTCGAAACGTTTCTTATTTCTCAACTGCATCTGTGGCTTAACTATAAGAGCCTCCGTCTTGAAAGCGGAGGTTGTGGGTTCGATCCACCCAAATTGAAGGCGATTGCCTTTTTTTTGCAATTTTTAAGTTGAGAAGTAGAATTTTTGTTTACTCCTGCAACAGCCAATCCAAAAATTTTTTTAAAAACAATACCTTTTTCGCACCGGTGGCTCCTACATTAAAACATCCAACATAAAAATACTATGCAGTTTTTATCCAAAAAAAGGAACCAACAAAGCTTGGGGTGTTTTTTTCGAGAAAAAAATCTAGTATCTAGAATACTTTGAAACCATTACGAATTTGTCGATTTTTTAAGGCACTTTTGGCTGCTTAAACTACATTTATATTAATTCGAGTTACAGTTTATAAGCTCGAAACGTTTCTTATTTCTCAACTGCATCTGTGGCTTAACTATAAGAGCCTCCGTCTTGAAAGCGGAGGTTGTGGGTTCGATCCACCCAAATTGAAGGCGATTGCCTTTTTTTTGCAATTTTTAAGTTGAGAAGTAGAATTTTTGTTTACTCCTGCAACAGCCAATCCAAAAATTTTTTTAAAAACAATACCTTTTTCGCACCGGTGGCTCCTACATTAAAACATCCAACATAAAAATACTATGCAGTTTTTATCCAAAAAAAGGAACCAACAAAGCTTGGGGTGTTTTTTTCGAGAAAAAAATCTAGTATCTAGAATACTTTGAAACCATTACGAATTTGTCGATTTTTTAAGGCACTTTTGGCTGCTTAAACTACATTTATATTAATTCGAGTTACAGTTTATAAGCTCGAAACGTTTCTTATTTCTCAACTGCATCTGTGGCTTAACTATAAGAGCCTCCGTCTTGAAAGCGGAGGTTGTGGGTTCGATCCACCCAAATTGAAGGCGATTGCCTTTTTTTTGCAATTTTTAAGTTGAGAAGTAGAATTTTTGTTTACTCCTGCAACAGCCAATCCAAAAATTTTTTTAAAAACAATACCTTTTTCGCACCGGTGGCTCCTACATTAAAACATCCAACATAAAAATACTATGCAGTTTTTATCCAAAAAAAGGAACCAACAAAGCTTGGGGTGTTTTTTTCGAGAAAAAAATCTAGTATCTAGAATACTTTGAAACCATTACGAATTTGTCGATTTTTTAAGGCACTTTTGGCTGCTTAAACTACATTTATATTAATTCGAGTTACAGTTTATAAGCTCGAAACGTTTCTTATTTCTCAACTGCATCTGTGGCTTAACTATAAGAGCCTCCGTCTTGAAAGCGGAGGTTGTGGGTTCGATCCACCCAAATTGAAGGCGATTGCCTTTTTTTTGCAATTTTTAAGTTGAGAAGTAGAATTTTTGTTTACTCCTGCAACAGCCAATCCAAAAATTTTTTTAAAAACAATACCTTTTTCGCACCGGTGGCTCCTACATTAAAACATCCAACATAAAAATACTATGCAGTTTTTATCCAAAAAAAGGAACCAACAAAGCTTGGGGTGTTTTTTTCGAGAAAAAAATCTAGTATCTAGAATACTTTGAAACCATTACGAATTTGTCGATTTTTTAAGGCACTTTTGGCTGCTTAAACTACATTTATATTAATTCGAGTTACAGTTTATAAGCTCGAAACGTTTCTTATTTCTCAACTGCATCTGTGGCTTAACTATAAGAGCCTCCGTCTTGAAAGCGGAGGTTGTGGGTTCGATCCACCCAAATTGAAGGCGATTGCCTTTTTTTTGCAATTTTTAAGTTGAGAAGTAGAATTTTTGTTTACTCCTGCAACAGCCAATCCAAAAATTTTTTTAAAAACAATACCTTTTTCGCACCGGTGGCTCCTACATTAAAACATCCAACATAAAAATACTATGCAGTTTTTATCCAAAAAAAGGAACCAACAAAGCTTGGGGTGTTTTTTTCGAGAAAAAAATCTAGTATCTAGAATACTTTGAAACCATTACGAATTTGTCGATTTTTTAAGGCACTTTTGGCTGCTTAAACTACATTTATATTAATTCGAGTTACAGTTTATAAGCTCGAAACGTTTCTTATTTCTCAACTGCATCTGTGGCTTAACTATAAGAGCCTCCGTCTTGAAAGCGGAGGTTGTGGGTTCGATCCACCCAAATTGAAGGCGATTGCCTTTTTTTTGCAATTTTTAAGTTGAGAAGTAGAATTTTTGTTTACTCCTGCAACAGCCAATCCAAAAATTTTTTTAAAAACAATACCTTTTTCGCACCGGTGGCTCCTACATTAAAACATCCAACATAAAAATACTATGCAGTTTTTATCCAAAAAAAGGAACCAACAAAGCTTGGGGTGTTTTTTTCGAGAAAAAAATCTAGTATCTAGAATACTTTGAAACCATTACGAATTTGTCGATTTTTTAAGGCACTTTTGGCTGCTTAAACTACATTTATATTAATTCGAGTTACAGTTTATAAGCTCGAAACGTTTCTTATTTCTCAACTGCATCTGTGGCTTAACTATAAGAGCCTCCGTCTTGAAAGCGGAGGTTGTGGGTTCGATCCACCCAAATTGAAGGCGATTGCCTTTTTTTTGCAATTTTTAAGTTGAGAAGTAGAATTTTTGTTTACTCCTGCAACAGCCAATCCAAAAATTTTTTTAAAAACAATACCTTTTTCGCACCGGTGGCTCCTACATTAAAACATCCAACATAAAAATACTATGCAGTTTTTATCCAAAAAAAGGAACCAACAAAGCTTGGGGTGTTTTTTTCGAGAAAAAAATCTAGTATCTAGAATACTTTGAAACCATTACGAATTTGTCGATTTTTTAAGGCACTTTTGGCTGCTTAAACTACATTTATATTAATTCGAGTTACAGTTTATAAGCTCGAAACGTTTCTTATTTCTCAACTGCATCTGTGGCTTAACTATAAGAGCCTCCGTCTTGAAAGCGGAGGTTGTGGGTTCGATCCACCCAAATTGAAGGCGATTGCCTTTTTTTTGCAATTTTTAAGTTGAGAAGTAGAATTTTTGTTTACTCCTGCAACAGCCAATCCAAAAATTTTTTTAAAAACAATACCTTTTTCGCACCGGTGGCTCCTACATTAAAACATCCAACATAAAAATACTATGCAGTTTTTATCCAAAAAAAGGAACCAACAAAGCTTGGGGTGTTTTTTTCGAGAAAAAAATCTAGTATCTAGAATACTTTGAAACCATTACGAATTTGTCGATTTTTTAAGGCACTTTTGGCTGCTTAAACTACATTTATATTAATTCGAGTTACAGTTTATAAGCTCGAAACGTTTCTTATTTCTCAACTGCATCTGTGGCTTAACTATAAGAGCCTCCGTCTTGAAAGCGGAGGTTGTGGGTTCGATCCACCCAAATTGAAGGCGATTGCCTTTTTTTTGCAATTTTTAAGTTGAGAAGTAGAATTTTTGTTTACTCCTGCAACAGCCAATCCAAAAATTTTTTTAAAAACAATACCTTTTTCGCACCGGTGGCTCCTACATTAAAACATCCAACATAAAAATACTATGCAGTTTTTATCCAAAAAAAGGAACCAACAAAGCTTGGGGTGTTTTTTTCGAGAAAAAAATCTAGTATCTAGAATACTTTGAAACCATTACGAATTTGTCGATTTTTTAAGGCACTTTTGGCTGCTTAAACTACATTTATATTAATTCGAGTTACAGTTTATAAGCTCGAAACGTTTCTTATTTCTCAACTGCATCTGTGGCTTAACTATAAGAGCCTCCGTCTTGAAAGCGGAGGTTGTGGGTTCGATCCACCCAAATTGAAGGCGATTGCCTTTTTTTTGCAATTTTTAAGTTGAGAAGTAGAATTTTTGTTTACTCCTGCAACAGCCAATCCAAAAATTTTTTTAAAAACAATACCTTTTTCGCACCGGTGGCTCCTACATTAAAACATCCAACATAAAAATACTATGCAGTTTTTATCCAAAAAAAGGAACCAACAAAGCTTGGGGTGTTTTTTTCGAGAAAAAAATCTAGTATCTAGAATACTTTGAAACCATTACGAATTTGTCGATTTTTTAAGGCACTTTTGGCTGCTTAAACTACATTTATATTAATTCGAGTTACAGTTTATAAGCTCGAAACGTTTCTTATTTCTCAACTGCATCTGTGGCTTAACTATAAGAGCCTCCGTCTTGAAAGCGGAGGTTGTGGGTTCGATCCACCCAAATTGAAGGCGATTGCCTTTTTTTTGCAATTTTTAAGTTGAGAAGTAGAATTTTTGTTTACTCCTGCAACAGCCAATCCAAAAATTTTTTTAAAAACAATACCTTTTTCGCACCGGTGGCTCCTACATTAAAACATCCAACATAAAAATACTATGCAGTTTTTATCCAAAAAAAGGAACCAACAAAGCTTGGGGTGTTTTTTTCGAGAAAAAAATCTAGTATCTAGAATACTTTGAAACCATTACGAATTTGTCGATTTTTTAAGGCACTTTTGGCTGCTTAAACTACATTTATATTAATTCGAGTTACAGTTTATAAGCTCGAAACGTTTCTTATTTCTCAACTGCATCTGTGGCTTAACTATAAGAGCCTCCGTCTTGAAAGCGGAGGTTGTGGGTTCGATCCACCCAAATTGAAGGCGATTGCCTTTTTTTTGCAATTTTTAAGTTGAGAAGTAGAATTTTTGTTTACTCCTGCAACAGCCAATCCAAAAATTTTTTTAAAAACAATACCTTTTTCGCACCGGTGGCTCCTACATTAAAACATCCAACATAAAAATACTATGCAGTTTTTATCCAAAAAAAGGAACCAACAAAGCTTGGGGTGTTTTTTTCGAGAAAAAAATCTAGTATCTAGAATACTTTGAAACCATTACGAATTTGTCGATTTTTTAAGGCACTTTTGGCTGCTTAAACTACATTTATATTAATTCGAGTTACAGTTTATAAGCTCGAAACGTTTCTTATTTCTCAACTGCATCTGTGGCTTAACTATAAGAGCCTCCGTCTTGAAAGCGGAGGTTGTGGGTTCGATCCACCCAAATTGAAGGCGATTGCCTTTTTTTTGCAATTTTTAAGTTGAGAAGTAGAATTTTTGTTTACTCCTGCAACAGCCAATCCAAAAATTTTTTTAAAAACAATACCTTTTTCGCACCGGTGGCTCCTACATTAAAACATCCAACATAAAAATACTATGCAGTTTTTATCCAAAAAAAGGAACCAACAAAGCTTGGGGTGTTTTTTTCGAGAAAAAAATCTAGTATCTAGAATACTTTGAAACCATTACGAATTTGTCGATTTTTTAAGGCACTTTTGGCTGCTTAAACTACATTTATATTAATTCGAGTTACAGTTTATAAGCTCGAAACGTTTCTTATTTCTCAACTGCATCTGTGGCTTAACTATAAGAGCCTCCGTCTTGAAAGCGGAGGTTGTGGGTTCGATCCACCCAAATTGAAGGCGATTGCCTTTTTTTTGCAATTTTTAAGTTGAGAAGTAGAATTTTTGTTTACTCCTGCAACAGCCAATCCAAAAATTTTTTTAAAAACAATACCTTTTTCGCACCGGTGGCTCCTACATTAAAACATCCAACATAAAAATACTATGCAGTTTTTATCCAAAAAAAGGAACCAACAAAGCTTGGGGTGTTTTTTTCGAGAAAAAAATCTAGTATCTAGAATACTTTGAAACCATTACGAATTTGTCGATTTTTTAAGGCACTTTTGGCTGCTTAAACTA
This sequence comes from Kradibia gibbosae, assembly GCA_018907135.1. Classification (NCBI taxonomy): domain Eukaryota; kingdom Metazoa; phylum Arthropoda; class Insecta; order Hymenoptera; family Agaonidae; genus Kradibia; species Kradibia gibbosae. The sequence continues at coordinate 7,662,530 of JACCHX010000004.1, forward strand.
CATTTATATTAATTCGAGTTACAGTTTATAAGCTCGAAACGTTTCTTATTTCTCAACTGCATCTGTGGCTTAACTATAAGAGCCTCCGTCTTGAAAGCGGAGGTTGTGGGTTCGATCCACCCAAATTGAAGGCGATTGCCTTTTTTTTGCAATTTTTAAGTTGAGAAGTAGAATTTTTGTTTACTCCTGCAACAGCCAATCCAAAAATTTTTTTAAAAACAATACCTTTTTCGCACCGGTGGCTCCTACATTAAAACATCCAACATAAAAATACTATGCAGTTTTTATCCAAAAAAAGGAACCAACAAAGCTTGGGGTGTTTTTTTCGAGAAAAAAATCTAGTATCTAGAATACTTTGAAACCATTACGAATTTGTCGATTTTTTAAGGCACTTTTGGCTGCTTAAACTACATTTATATTAATTCGAGTTACAGTTTATAAGCTCGAAACGTTTCTTATTTCTCAACTGCATCTGTGGCTTAACTATAAGAGCCTCCGTCTTGAAAGCGGAGGTTGTGGGTTCGATCCACCCAAATTGAAGGCGATTGCCTTTTTTTTGCAATTTTTAAGTTGAGAAGTAGAATTTTTGTTTACTCCTGCAACAGCCAATCCAAAAATTTTTTTAAAAACAATACCTTTTTCGCACCGGTGGCTCCTACATTAAAACATCCAACATAAAAATACTATGCAGTTTTTATCCAAAAAAAGGAACCAACAAAGCTTGGGGTGTTTTTTTCGAGAAAAAAATCTAGTATCTAGAATACTTTGAAACCATTACGAATTTGTCGATTTTTTAAGGCACTTTTGGCTGCTTAAACTACATTTATATTAATTCGAGTTACAGTTTATAAGCTCGAAACGTTTCTTATTTCTCAACTGCATCTGTGGCTTAACTATAAGAGCCTCCGTCTTGAAAGCGGAGGTTGTGGTTTCGATCCACCCAATTTGAAGAGTATTGAGTTGTTTTTGCAGTTAATGATATATTTTTAATTAATCGCAATGTTTTGATAAAAATGTTTTTTGATTTATGTTCTTTTAAAAAAATCTTTCTAAAGGAACGTAGTTTTTAAGGCTTTATGTTGAATCGTAATTAAATTTAAAAATTTGTTTAATGAGATTTGGTTATATAACCTGTTATATTAGTTAATCCTTTTCTTTATTGAATGAATATTAAAAATAAAATTCCAGTCATTTTATGGCTTTTATATTTTGATTTTTATATTTATAGATACTAAATAATGTAAAGAAGTTTTTTTATCGTAATGAAATGATTACTAAAATTTTTATTTTATTAATCGAATAACTTATTAATATTTAATATTTACCCATACTTTAGTTTTTAAAATCTTATTCAGTCAGGTTTATAGAGAATACACTACGACTATATCTTAAATTTCTTAAATGGTATATAAACTTTACGGCCGTTTGAATATTTAAAATAAACCATATTATTAATTCTCTACTCAATTTGACATCGAGCTTGTTACGCCTTCATATATATTGAGGCCGCCAGTTTTGCCAGATACGTCATCATTGGTCCGAAATAATTAGTTTGAAATATAATGTTTAATACAGTATTGCACTTATCACTCAGAAATTGTATAATAAATCATATAAACTGTTTAATCAATCTCAATGTCAGTTTTTAACCTCTTTTTTTAAAGATATTTTAAAGATTTTACGATTGAGAAACACTATCATTTTATTTACTACTTCAAGGATATTATTAGAAATTCGGAAATTTACTTTTATTACTGACCTTACATTACCCTTTTTTTTAAAGCACATTATCTGTATTTTTCTTTCAAAAGTATCCGAGAATAAAAGGGTGAAAGACGAGTGTCAAAACACGTATGGTACTATTTTATCGTTACAACTATTGTTAGACGTCTTATTGTATATGTATAAAATAATTTCTTTAATTTTCTTCCAAAGTTTTAATTTCCCATAGACAATTGTTATATCTTTGGCTTTTTTTTATTTTTTTTTCAATAATATCATATTTTTGGCTTCACTTTGCAAACCCAGAAGATATCTTACTACGCGTGTTATATAAACGTAATTCATATTTATCCAATTAAAAGAAAAATTAACTTTTTCGATTCATTAAATCCATTCCAAATTACGAACAACTTCGCAATGCGCGTAAACGTTGCATCATATGTTTACTGACTGTTTAATGGAACGAATGGTAGAGCATAATGGATATTGGGATACTTACGTAATATAGATGTTCCGTAATATGTAAGTACAAAAGTAATTTAAATTTTCTTCTAAAGCAGAAGAACTATGATTTAATGTTTTTATTAAACTTTTAACTTATCTATATATAGATATGATTCCAATATCTAATATAGTATTTCAGGAACGTTAATATTGTATCTATCATCAATAAAATACGAATCACGAAATTACTGAATACATCAGTTAATTATTTATGTATAAAACTGCGATACAGACCATAAGACATCCATAAGATAGAATAAACAAGTGTTTTAGCTTAATATATTTAATATATTTAAAAAGTTTTAAAATTTTAAATTAGCTATATATTCTTTTCAAGAAATAACAGTTTTGACCTACCTTCATTTACTATTTAAAACCTGGCAATATTATATATTATTTTAGGTAATTAACTATAATAAAAGGATTGAGTTGAACTAACTTGTTAAATATCTTGTTATTTTATATTCAGAGAGATTTTTTAAATAAAAATTGCATTTCAAAAATTGAAAAAACTATGATACTTTTATACCTGTACTATTGTATCAATAAAATATCTTATCAAAAATGAGTTAAAAATAATAAAACATACTAACAGAAGATTTTTAATAATGTAGTTAAAGAGAAAGTCAAAGTATTATAGATTATTTTATACTTATATAAAAAAAAGTCTAATTATTTATTAATTATACCCGTTGGAAGTACATAATTGCTGTACTTAAGCAATTTTAATTATATAATATATCATATAGTAAACATGTAACATCTAGTATACATTTATGTCTATACTTTTGTTAATATATTTAAGTATATTTACATATAATAATTTATAATTTGTATTTGGTGCTCATTTTTTACATTTCTATAATTTTCTAGATTATAAACAAAATAAGTAAATTAGGAAAATCTTTACAAATAAATTAGCGTACAATTTACATAGCGGTAGACTTTCAATATATATTATTCAAGTTTAAGGGTTAGTAAAACATAATTTTATATTACATGAGAAGTTTAAGAATTTCTGGTTTCATTATGATAAAAGTAATTTCTTTTCATTAAAAATAGTATACAAGTTCCGTAAAAAAATTAATTATAAAAATAGTAATAGTAAATATTAATTTTATTGAAATTTTGTTATAAAATTTTGTTCATTATATAGTTATCACTGTGTATAAAATTTATAACCACATAAAAATATTTTAGATAATTATAAAGCAATTATTAAGATATTCCTACTAAACGGTGTATTTGATCACAATTACATTTTGTCTCATATACATTTATTACTTATTTTTTGTATAAAATAATGCTTCTTTATAAGTCCTATGAGATGAAATTAATTAATAATAATAATTTAAATGTTATTTATGGTTATCAAATAACTATTATAAATAATTATCGTCTATAAATAAAGGTGTTAGAACCATCTAGTATTTCAGTTTTAAAGTCAAACTTAGTTTTTTTATCGATTGTTGTATTTATTTAGTATAGACTTCTTAGTTATCTATCAACGGTACAATTCATTATGGTAATTCGCTTATGCTCCGTAAAATATTTACTTTCTGCAGCGCTGTAGCATTACAGAAAAAACATAACCTATGCATTTTCACAGTTTGTTTTGTGCATAAGTTATTGTTGAATCGGTAATTTATTAATCTTATTAATTTGTATTTTGTAGAAAATATATATTATTAAAAAATTGCAAGTATATCTTGATTATACTTTTATGTAAATAAATAATTTTATAGACAATGTCTAAACGTAAATTAGACGAATTCCTGGAGGTTATAGAAAATAGAAGACCTGTCTTTAAGAATTCTTTGGATTCTGATGAGGAAGATGATGAAGCGAAAGAAGAAAATTATGATATTATGCATGAAAATGATATTGAAGGCAAGGTTTTAACATTTACTATTGTTCCTTTACTATTGAAGTTCACTTTGTTATGTTATTTAAAACTGTAATTAGATTTTAAATATTCACATTTTTGTATGACTCAGATTGTATAAATTTTTTATACACCACTGCATTACTGTTCATTCATTATTACAGGATATGTGAATAGGATAATGAAAAACTTTTAAATATTTTACAGGTGTAGAAGATGGTCCATCCGCACCTGAAACCAATGTTGGATTTACTGCATTTAATATGAAAGAAGAATTAGAAGAAGGTCATTTTGACAAAGAAGGGCATTATCATTGGAAAAAGGAGAAAGAAATACGTGATAATTGGTTAGATAACATTGATTGGTTAAAGGTTAGTTTAAATTACTGTATTACAATTGTTACGTAAATATGAAATAATTAATAATTATGATTGAAATAGGTAAATGATAAGCATAAAAGCAAAAATAATGATTCAAAGAAAGAAAATGATTCAGATAGTGACAGTGATGTAGATAGTGATTTTATGTTTGATTCAACACCATTATACAAAAAAATTATTGAATTTCTTAAGCCGAGTGAAACTGTTTCAAAAGCATTATGTAGATTGGGTATAATTAAAACTCTTTTGTACTATAATTTTTTATTTTTATGCTCATGATATTGATAATTGCTATGTTTCAATTTTTAAGCTTAAAGGCATGTTATTAAAAAAATTTAATTAAATGTTTTGCCTTTAGGAAAAGGGAAAAAAAAGCTGACAACAGCTGAAAGGTGGAAGAGGAAAAAAGATCCAAATATTGTAGTAGAAGATGAAAGTTCTAGAAATATTACAAAATTAACAGAATTGGCAAATGAGTTACTCACTCGGACAGGAAATATGGATATTTATCAAGAAAGTTATGAGCAAATTCAAAAAAAGATTGCACTTGCAGCTAAGCATTCGCATCCTTCTAAAATTGAAGCAGAATTAGATATGTTTGCAGATGATTTTGATTCAAAAGAAAAAGATAAAATAACCGTCACCAAAGTTGAAGAAGGTAAAGAATATATTAATAATCTGTTATTAATAAATAATACTTATGAATTATATATGTTCTTGAAATATCTTCAAAATAAATGTGAAAAATATATAATTTTTATATTTTAAAGAATCTACTTCAAAGAACGTCAAATTTGAAACAGAAATAGAAAATCCAATAAATGGAGAGATTTTTTGGGAATTAAAATGGTCGCAAGAAGAAAACGCAAAAATTCATGGTCCACATACAAGTGAACAAATGCATACATGGGCAAAAGAAGGATATTTTAAAAATGGAGCTTGGGTTCGCAAAACAGGGCAATGTGGAGAGTTTTATAATGCTTCTCGTATAGATTTTGAATTATATTTATGATTCTTAAATAATAATGTTTACAACATTTTAATTTTCATTTCTTATGATATAAGAGTTTCTTTTATAATATAATAAACTTATTAAGAACAAGAATAAATTAATTTTTTTAATTCTGTACAAAATTTACATAATTTTTAATTACTCATATCTTGAAATTATATTAGTTTCTTCTTTTGATTTTTTTTTTCCTATAATTGAGAGAATTTTTAAATAATGTTTTTACATAATTAGAATTGAAACTTGTATTTAGTAAACTTCTTCCACCATCTCCAATTTTGGACCAATCGTTTTCATAATTATCATAGCTGATATGTTCCCATGGAATAGTGGCATGGTATCCTGTAAACGATTGTTTATATAATAAGTATCATATTCAAGACATATTTTTTTTTATAATAAAAATAATTATTCATATATATAATTATTATGTAAATGTATTTAAAAATCTAATCATTGTTATAAATATACTATATACAAACATAAAAAAATTTTTTGTTTTTTCTTTATCCTATTTCGCTTTTAAAATGAAGTTTATTAAAAAGAAAGAAATGATTCTATCATAAATTATCGTCATTAAATAAAAGTTCTCTTATTTTTTTACTAAAGGTATTTTGCTTAATTAAACTAAACAATAGATTCTTGATAAAAAAAAATTTTAATAAAAAATTTTTTTGTTTAATATAATAGTATAAAAACGCAAAATGTAATCAGTTTCGACGTATTTTTGTTTTGGTATTCTATTCGTATGGTTTTATAAACCTTTTTTTTAATATACAAAATAAGAAAAAATCAATGAAACGTTAGTTGGTGTGCATTCCATTTATTTTACTTTAATATAAAAACTTATGGTCTAAAATATATATTATGAACTTAATTTTGAACGTTAAATTGAAGTGTATTAAAACATTCTACATACTATCAAATTGTCGATAAATCATCAATTTACTTGAGTAAAAAATTTAATACAATTTTCAATAAAAAAATAGGCGGTTTAATTAGTTGATTGAAAAAAATTTTACAAAAATTACATTCTTATAGAAAAATTCAATGAAGGCGTAAGATAATGTATTCACTTATTATACATCGTAGATCAATTTTATATAGTATGATAATAAAGTTTCATTTGATTAATGCTTTAAAAAATCAAAATTAAATACAATAATTATTGACTTTATATGAATAAACTCTAATCTTTGATCGCGTATTTACCATACATTTTATAGTTTTTCATACGTTAGCGAAAAAAGACATTAGATTAAATTAGTATTGCTTTATTAGTAAAATAAAATAACGTAGATGAATTTTCGAATATGAAATTTTTGCTGATTAAATTTATTACAAATATGTGGATTAAAATATATTGAATCTAGATATATTCATCAATAGTGTATGAATGTGACATCATGTTACTAATCAGAGTCGATTTTTTTTACATAAAATACATTTATAAATGCATTAAATAAACATTATAACATTTAATTCCCCGTTGCTTCAAAAGCATTTATAATAATAATAATATAAATCTAAATACACAAACATATGTAAAAGTATGTTTATGTAATCAATATAAGTAAAATATATTTATACCTATGTATATATACGTATGTATATCATATTTTCTAAGAAAAATTATTTTAATCGTTATGACTTTTTTGTAGTTATACTTTTATAATAACTGGTCATATTTGCGAATAATTGCGAAAACAAATAATTAATAAGTTATAAAAATGTATCTGTGCAACCTATTCTTGTAATATTATGATTTCATGTCAGTCAATGCTGAAATTGGACATGGCAAACTGCCATCGACTGACTTCTAAGTATTGCAGAACATTTACGGTGAAGTGACACTATCCCAATATTTATCGACGTCACTAATAGACATGTAGCTTAGAGGAACCCAGTGATGAGGAAAAGATCAAACCGGAGATCTGCGAGTTTAGATTAAGTTCAAGTCATTTAGAATGTTATATTTATGTTACAACGCAACATTATTGCTCGATTACTCTAATTGTTTCATTATCAACCACTTAAACTTTTCATTATTTATATTGAATGATTTGACCAAATTCATTATATTTATTAGTAATACGAAATTTAATAATAAAATTTGTTATATAAATAAATTGCTTATTAATAAGTTTTACTTATTTTAAACGTGAATATTTTAAATTGATTTAGTTTTGTTTAATGATTTTAATAAAGTTTCTATGCACAAGAAGTCTAAAATATTTTTAATTTTAAGAATTTAGTTTGAACTACAAAACGGTGTTTTTATTATTATGTATTAATCCATATACTTAAGATTTACAACCATGACATGAATAAATAATTGTTCTTTTTTTAATTGCGTTTCAGTTGAAATTTAATTGTTGCTAAAAATAAGATTGATTTAATTTCGATCTTTAATGGTTTAACCGTTAATAATACATTTACTAAGAAGATTTTTGCAAGCGCTTGTTGTATGAATCTGAAAGAAGTATATATTTGACAAGCATTAAAAATTGTCTTAGAATTTAAAATAAGTCGCGGAAAATATTTTTGGCTATACATTATAAAAAAATCTTCCATAAATGTTTTAAATACATATATATAATTGATTGAATTGCAGTAATTATAGGATAAAAATATACGTCTTCATAATAAAATTAATGTATATACACATAATTCGTAACAGCTATTACGTTCGATTGTTACTTTTTTTATAAACGATATATTTAGAAGCATACCTATCATTATTGGAAGTACTTGTCATGCATTATTAACCGAAATAGATTGAATTTATTTTGTTACTAATTATTTAAAAAATCAAATGTATTTTTTTACGAAAAAATTTTTGATGATTTTCTAAAAAAATATTGACATTAATTGATTTTATAATTTTATGTAACATATTACAGGTATACTAAATAGATAATATTTTAAAGAAAATAACAATAAAATATTAAAACAGCTTTCTAGGAATGAGAAATACAAAAATGAATGATCTGCCTAATAAAAAATGATTACTATTAATGTTTGAATTTCTAAATTTGTAAAATGCAAATGTTTCTATTGTCATGCTGAAGATTAGCTTATATCTGTCAAGATATTGATTCATCAGATACTTTGAATATTTTATTAGTATTAATACTGATAAAATAACATCCCATGTCAACCCAATAATGTTAATACCATCCCTTGGACTATAAACTACTGCCCATATTTCTAAGTAATCACACGGTAGAAATTTATCACTGTTCTTTGAATCTACAATGCGGTATCTTATTTAGTATCGTACGATTTTTTTTATCGACATAAGAAAGGAATTAGTATTTTTTAATGGATTAATAAGCTGTGCGAAATTTTAATATGAATTAAATACAACAATTTTGCAACAAAGCAATCTAATTATAATGTATAAGTATCAAACGACGAAACGAATTTTAGTAAAGATCCATTCGAAATTCTCGACCATCATTTTCAGTGTATCTGAAATAGTTAACTGCTTATCAACGAGCTTCTTTTGGTAAATAATCCGTTGGTTAAGTGGAAGATCGAAACTCCAGAAAATGAAACTGTTTAAGGTTAAGCGGTCGACTACATTTATGTCTATTTTTTAGTTCTCCACAAATTGTTCCAAACGGTCGACCGAATTAAATGGAATAATGATTTTACGGCTCTAATGTATGCCTGCAATCGAAAATTTTACTATAGACTAGTTTTTTTTATTTTTTAGCGAAGATTTATATATATATATATATTAGAAAAAGTAAATATTTCATTTTGCCAACGTACAATCACACTAAAAGTAGCGAAGTTTAAAATTAGCTTTATTTATTAATTACCTTTAATAACTTTAGTAGTAAACGGATACCATGATTCTTATAATTATTTCTCTACTTATAATATTAATCATTAGTTAAATTATTTCAAATGTATTGAGGACACATTTATTCTGTATTTTAATATACTCTCCTAGTAATAGTAAAGAAAATTGAAACCCTTGGAATTTATTTATTAAAAATATTATCAACTGCTGGAATTGAGAATTTACGTTGAGTATGCATGTGGCGAAATGTGTGAAAGCTCGATCATACGACCAACAATATTTCTCGTTCTCTTGTTCATCAGCTTTCCAATGGGAGGACATGCACATATTAACCACTTATATACGTCACCGACAAAACGAAGCTCCATTTGAATATTTCGAATTACGTGGGTTCATCCCAGTGAATGAGTAGTCAATGATATTCTGAGTTTTCACCAAAAATTGTAATTATCTATTTATCCATACGTCTATATATATATAAACACAAATAATTTATTATTTTATATTATATTAACTACGAAAAAATAATTTGTAATCTAATTGTTCTATATCATTCTGATGAGTGAGAGATACACACACGCACATAGAGTGAGAGAGAGAGAGAGAGAGAGAGAGAGAGAAATAGAGGGAGAGAGAAAGGAAAGGACACTAAAAAAAATTAAAAGAAACTTTTAATTATAAAAATTTTTTCTCATTAAAAATTTATCTTAACTAATAGTTTTATTTTAATATAAATAACAAATTAACATATCGAAAAACCTTTTATTATTTTAAATTGATATTTATTACAATTTATTATAAATTTAATATTAAAAATATTGAATATTTATTATTTAACATTTATTTGCATTTTATATCTTTTATCTTCAACAGTTAAAAATACATATAATGTTCTTTTACGTCCAGTAAATTAATTCAGTTTTACATTTATTTACGAGAATAGAATAATTATTATAATATGCTGCTTGGTTTTATAAAATAACTCAAAAATAAATAAATGAAAATATTAATATAGATTAAATAGAGTTTAATTTTTAAAGAATAATGGCAACTGACGTATTGATTTAGTGATAATCTTGTACTGTCTCAATACATAACATTGCAAACTTCGAGAACAATGGTTGATTATCTCTTTCCTATATCGGATATCCTTGAATGCAGTAAGTATTGGCCTTTAATTTAACTTTAGTTAATTAGCAATAAAATTTAATCAAAAATTTCATCTGAAAAATTCCCATTTAAATTTTAATTAAGCATTTTTTCATATAAATTGTTGCGTTACGGTACAAATGGTAATAGGTGTCTAAATTCAGATACTTTATGAGAGTGCTTAAATATTTAAATATACAACGGGAGTTCTGTAATGTCTGGCAAGGTGATTTCGTTACTCATTTTTCTGGCTCAAAGCTTATTTACATGAGCTAGTACGTAAATAATCTCCGTTTTGCTAGGAACCCATATCTTTAGATAGGACCGAATATATACAGGGAATTTGACTCTCGAGAACCGGCCGCAGTGTAATAAAGCAGCTGATAACTCTTCATCATTGACTTCAACAGCCACCGACTATGGAAATTCTGATTTAATACAAACAAAAATTGTTCAATAGAATGAATAAAATTAATTCAACAGAATCCTTTAAAACAGTTTTAAGTAACTCGATAGCATCAAGTGCATTTTGTATTTGAATGTGTTCATTAAAAATATAAACACCTAATTAATTTTGTAAAATAATAACAATATAGTCAAATTAAAAAAGAAAATATTATTATAATCATGTATGAATTTAGAACTAACCTTATAATTAAATCTTCAGATGTGATTTATAAATATAATTGCCAAGAAATTATTTACGGAATCAAAAGTATATTTGGGATTATCATATCGATTACTAATATGTATATATTTACAAAAAAGCTCAGAGGTATTGTTTAAAATTTGGGAAAAATTTTCGCCCGGCCAATCCAATAGAATGTATTTCAAAATAATGAAAAATAAAAACTAAAGGGGTTATATACTTGCATTCGATCCACTCAGAAGGGCGTATGACTTTCTTTCTATTCAGATCTTAAAATACCTAAACATTATAAAGGCGATTAAGAAGATTTTTCTAATTTCTAATATATGATATCAAATTGATTCAATTTAAATAATGCCCCATTTCAATTGTTCATGGAGTGCGAAAGGCTAGGACTTTTGTCCACTAGGTCGAAACAACATTAATTGATTCCATAAAACGCAGAAGCCTAAATTGAATTTCGCGAATATTTCGCGGCTTCGAAATTGAGAGAAACGGTTGCGAATTCGAGCCTGTGGCAGATATATAAAAAAAAAAGAGGGGAAAAAAAGAAGGCAAAGGTGGCAGGCAGAGGTCGGTGGGATTGGGGAGGGCGGTAGAGGGGGGGGGGGTTGTAGCAGGCAAAGGGATAGCGGCAGTCCAACTCGCTGGCTGCTATCTGAGAGGAGGGGAGCTAGGAGCGCCGGATCAAGACCTACCCTGGCCATAAAACGGCTCGTGCTGAACGCTCGTCGCGTGATAGGGCGGATGCAACGGAGGCTGAGACTGCGTACTGCCCTTATTGAAGAGGGCCGGGATGTGTTGGAGGCCGGCGACGGCGCCTAGCAGGTACTTCATCGTGAAGACGACGATGGCGAAGAGCGCGGCTATCGCCACTATGATCTTCATCTTGATAAGCACTACGGCAGCCAAGCTCTTGAGTCCTCCCATAACTGCAAAACATTCGAATGAGTTGTGCGGTCTAAGGCTGCGAGGGTTAGGACGAGTGGACTGATGGGGTTGCGAGGGAATCGTTTGGGAGGAGGTGGATGAGACGAGCCGGAGCTAAGCATCGAAACTACTTGGCTAAGCTGGACCGGGTGCGGCTGGACTGCTCTGATATACCAGAGAGAGAGTATTTGTATGTGTGTAAGAGAGAGAGAGAGAGAGGTGGGGGAGAAGAAAGTACCGAATTAAGTCAGGCTGACGCGGGAAGGGAAATCGGGTTGCCTTTAAGCGGACTCTGTTCTGAAGAGTCGCTATAGCCAGTCGGCAAATTCATTGCTGGATATTCAACTAATCGAATCTTTTATGCATTTGTTGCTGATTACATTGTATATTGTTGAGTATTTTCGCTAGAGCTGCAATACGAGAATGCTCGATTTTTTGCTCTTAGTTTTAAGGGAGAAATTTTCATTTATGCTGGAATTTCAGTAAAGTACAATGAATCGAAACAAAGATTTGTCCATTACTTGAACGACAGTTTTTGATTTGAGTTACGAACATTTTAGAGGGACACTTTCAAAATTAGTCCATCCTGTTAAATTACATCGTAATTAATTATTTTTAATGATGCGTGAAATATTTAAAAATTTTCGCATTTTTTTATACGACGTTAAATTAATATTCATTTGACTTTACTTAAGCAAGTATTTACAAAAATTTTCATAAACACAATTCATAAAATTTTCAGTAATTGAAGTTTTTAATAAATTAAAAATTAATATACATAATTATTATACTATAAATTATTATACTTTACACACCTACATTATTATACTACAAATAACGTTCAAATATGTGTTTAACGTGCAAGGCAAAATATATTTAGTATTGTGTATCTCTAATCCACGTGTTGACAAAAGCGCAACAATATTTCTATAAGATTTTTGGAAAATTTATAATTCTGTTAAAAATAAACTGGAAAAAACGTTATTTTAATTATTTATTATAAAAATTTTGTAATGAATTTTTGAAGGAAAAAAAAAATTTTCTACAATTAATAATTTAGTTTTAGTTAGAAATTTTATTTTACTTTTTTTAATTAGCAACTATCTAGAATATGTAAGCATATATTTCATAATAATTAATAAATCATTGAACATATTCTCTTTAATTTGATTCGTGTGATGCAGTTGATTTAAAAATAAAATAGAAAATAATTTGATATTTATTTATTGCAATTATTTTTAAAATATTCAACATTGCAGTTTTTATGCATGAGATTCATTGTTGAAGTATAAAATGTTTTAACAGATTTCTGGTAAAATTGTAATTTATATACTATTATTATTACAAAAACAAAGTGTTTTTAACGTTATTCTAAATTAATTTATAAACAAAATTTATACTAATGTGAGATAAAATTATGAGCTTCATTCAATTTCTCGTAATAGTGTACTCACTTTATTCAAGTTCAATAATGGAAGTATTTAAATATTTTCAAAAATTTTGTATACGTAATTGAGAGTAATGATTAGATTCCTTGTATGCAATTAATCGATAGTGTACTGATTATGTTTTTACATATATTGCATAATGCATGAATATATATAATGACCAAATAAAAAAATGTTTATCATTATTAAATATTATATAAATTATTATTAATTTTATTTATACCAATATTTATTACATATATGGATTTATTATTTGTTGCGTTGAAAAGGATTGAATACACCATGAAAAATTCTTATTTTAATTGAATTTGAATCAAAAGCAAATAATTTATGTACTTATTTATATGAATATGTATATTATGTATCACAATGAAAAACAAGTAGAAATTAAATTAAGTAGTAAATTCAATATTTCATCCGATGTATCGCAGTTTCATAGGCTTTCGTTGGAGATAATGCAAGCACTGCATAGTATTATATAGTAAAGTGTGCACTCATGAAAAAGTGAAAAGTAAGTGTCTGTAAAAAAGCTAAAGAGAACTTTGGAGTATACAGAGGAGGTACGAAATAGACAAATAATGAAAATTGAAGCAAATAAAATAGAGGTTCGTCATAACAAAAAAATATGTTAAAAAAATGAAAAAGTAGAGAAATAGAGGAATGAAAAAGGCAATAGAGGGAGAGGTAGAATGAGAGAGAGAGCGAGAGAGGGCATAAAAAAAAGAAAATGATCAACAGAGAAAATCAGATATAAAGTTATAAATAAAAAGAGAAAGAAACATATATGTACGTATATATGCATGTTTGTATATGAATGTGTGGGTGTAAATATACACATACAATCATAAATATACACACATACACACACGTACACATAATATATATATATATATATATATATATATATATATACATATATATACATATATATATAGAGGGGGGAGGAGATGGGGTGAGTAGTAAGAGGCGGCCGCTGGCGCTGCCACGCCCGGTAAAGGGTAGTATGCTAATGCAATTATGGAAATCGCGGTATGGAAAGCGGACGGAGACTAGCTTCGGTCTGCTCTTCCGTCTCCCCCTCCTGCCCGGCAGCTCATTCACTCACTCTCTCACTCACTCTCTCATTCACTCTCTCACTCTCACTCTCACTCTCACTCTCTCTCTCTCTCTCTCTCTCTCTCTCTCTCTCTTGGTCTTCCTAGCTCTCTTTCTCTGTAACTTTCTTTCTCTTTTGGCATGATGGAAGGAGAAACGAGCGAGGAGGGATAAAGAAAGGTGCACAAATTCTGGATCTATATGAATAGCGAACGGTGCGATGGGAAGCAGCTCTCTGCTTTCGGATAAAACAGCTGTGTAAGTCAGCGTGTTACGATAATCGTGAATATGTAATTATAGCAGAGGACGTGCGGATAGAGATAAACGGTTCTGAAGCTGCTCTACCTACTTCAAAATACGCGGGGATTTTACTTGAGTTTTAACAATTGCTCTCAACTCTCTCTCTCTCTCTCTCTTCCTCTCTATCTCTTCCTCTCTATGTCTTTTTATTTTTGAATTGTAAACGTAGCTAGAGCTTCTTGTTGTTCTTGTTGTCGCGGTTTCCTCTATGTTCTTTATTACTAGTGCGTGACGAAATCACACACCGTCAATGGGCTTTTATCTCCGTTGAGAGCATTAATCGAGATCCTTGGATGTATGCGACGCACCTTATTCGCATTCCGGGAAAATCGAGCACCAGCGCACTTTCGTGTTTAGATTTTTCATTGGTATTATTAAGACTCGGCAAGCGAATTTTTATTGTGGTCACGGGAAATGATTGAAGAGCGAATTCTGCCTCGAGTATTTTCAATTTCTGATAACTCTCCGAGCTTCTACTACTTAGATAATAATGCGTGCATCATCAGCGTTTATAAAAATAATATGAGAACAATATACTAAACTGAGAAAGTATTATTAAATATAAATTGCCATTAACTTTCTTTAAAATTGTGTGAGAATTGTAATTTATTCGTGTAATAATTATCAGCCAGCTGCACTAAAACGCGATGACTAAAAAATATTACAATTGTCTATACTTCAAGGTTTCTATTGTAAACGAGCTAGTCTAGAAAGTTGAGGACTTCATTTAACACTCGCTGGCTAATCTAATTTCATCTTAAATTACTTAGAGCTCATTTTTAAAGTAGTTTGAAATATTTTCAAACCGGATATACTATCGACCTACTGGAATATTTTTTACAACCATTTGTAGCATTTTAGAAATATACTAAATCTAATATAATTTTTGAATATTTGTATTGTATGGATGTATTTCTAATACATTAAAGGCACGATCATTATAAATATTAATGCTTATAAACTATTTTGTTAATATATGTATATATTATTGTTTCGATTTGAATAGTAAATTTAATAAATATGAAATCAATAAATATATGAATTTGTCATAGATCCTATCTATTTATAGTACGCATTTTTCAACATCACAAATTCGAATTTTCAACGCTCAATTCAATTCCAACATATCGTACTACATAAAAGCTAGATATACTTTCAACTGATACATGTATTTTATCTTCGTTATAACTATGTAAATACTTTTTTTAATATTCCGATCGAACGCGTAAATTTCTAAATATGAAATAAATAACGAGCAATATTTTTGATTTAATTTTGAATGAAGATTCTTTTTAAGAAAAAAGGATATTAAATTTTCATAGTGTATTTTTTACTTAAAAAATTGCAATGTAATGATTTCTACTCAATCAAATAAAATTTGCCATTTAAAGTCAGATTTTAAAATACTCTCTTTATATATTTATTTTTTTTATAAATATAAATTTTGTGCTTTTAATTTTAAATAGAATAAACATTATTAATTTTATAAAATATAATGTACAGATAGATTTTTATTATAGTCGTATATATAAATGCATCTTTTTATTATTTAATGAATAATAGTTTTTCGTATTCTTTAAGCATAAGCGATCCAAGTTATTTATTTCACTTTTTATTCTATCTTTAAACAGTAAGGGCATTTTATAAATTTTCTAATACACACTTTCGGAAATTAAATTTTGAAATTTTATAATTTTGAAAATATATATATATATATACATATATCCGAAAATGATTCAAAGGTAAATATTTAATTAAATAAAATTATTATCGAATAATAGTTGTAAAATGTTGTTGAATTTTTTAAAATTGTACGAGAGAAGCAATTTAAAATTTTTCACAAAAATTATTAGTAATTGAATCGTAATGAATATGCAAATCTGACTCGTAAGCTTTAAGCCCCATAACAACTTGAATTTATAACTTATTAACTTTTATGCATATTTAATTAACATGTATACATGATGTATGAAATTAATTAAGCCTAGAAAAAGTTTCTCGCACGCTCATAAATGAAGTTAACTTTATTCGTTATTTTTGTATCTAGATTAGGTATATTTTATTAATACGTAAAAGAATACTTCAGAGAATTTCAATCGCCTGACAAAAAATTCTATACATTTACTACTAACATATATTTATATTATAATTACATCTGAATTTAGTTTATTTCTTCATATAAATATTTATTTTATGCATTTATAAATTAAACCTTTGAATTTAAAGTAGTAAGCTTGTATTTTGTCACGACGCTGAATTGATGCGAATCGTTGTCTTGTATTTTTTTATTTTTACAAAAAATTTTTACGAAAAAGAATACATCTGATATATATTTAGTTTATCTATAAATTCAAGACAAAGATTATCTAATTCTAAGTGTTGACGTGGCATTAGTAGCGTGAGATAAGACCGAATCCGCAAACCCTTTGCCGATCTGTCAGCCAAAGTAGGAACTTTTCATCATAGATCACCTTTCTAGACGATAAGGCTAACATTTATCCAGGGAAAACTTTGGGATTCTTTAGTTAGCCGCTATCCACTCAGCCAATTTTTTTATTACGATCCTCCAACTCGGAGCGAAAAAATACAATACCCAAGAAGTATGGGCGCACGGATACGGAGGGGTTGTAAAGCGTAAATCGAAGCACATAACAACGGGACCTCGCGACGATTGCCGGCGGTTCTAGCGAGAGATGCCCAGCAATCACAAAAGCCACTCCCTTTTCGACCCTCCAGTTTCACTACCCCTTGATCCTATACACGGCAGGCCGCACAAGCCCCTGCGTTTCCCGGGGCAGCGAGAGCTCGCATTTCACTAAATCCTGTCAACGTAACGTCCACTATAAAATCGAGGAGGCACGTCAGCAAAACTACCATCAATCGTCGCACAACGCGAAGCCTAGCAATGAAAAGTAGAGGCAGGCCCGGATAGCCGTGGCCGATGTAAAGCGCTCGTTCGTACTCACAAAGTAGGAAGTGGTGCTTGTGCTTGCGCGCCAAAGCCGCGGATCGTCGCTCGGCGCACTGACAGCAGCACAGGAGCTGCAGGAAGACGAAGGCGCCAGCTAAGAGCACGAGCAGCGAGGTTCGGCTCATCCTCGTTGATGTCGTGGAACAACGGTCGAGTAGCGGGCTTTATATATTCCGCGGGCCGGCGATTAGCCGTGACAGTAGGCGAGCGCGACTCGTAAACCCCAGGAAGGAGGCCAAGTAACGAGCAAGAGCGAGAGAACGAGCGAAAGTGAGAATGAGCTGGCTCCTCTCTGGGTCAGTCCTCGTTCAGGAAGTGCGAGCGCGAGGTCACAAAGTGCAGGGAATGCGTGCGAGCCGACGAGTGCAAGTCATGCGGTTGGGCGCAGTGTAGGTTGCGCCCGCGAAATCCTTGTTAAATGTCCACCGACCATTGTTTACGAGGGCACGGACGAGATCATTCGCCTGAGTTTAACGATGGCGTTGGACCGGGGTTGGTATTTCGCGAATCTGCCCAAGTCCCCCTTCGCTCCCTCGCCCATTGAAATCTCCCTCCCCCCCTCGCCCGCCCAGCTCGCCCTTGCTTAGCCCCGACGCGTAATAAGAAAGTTTAAACAGTCATTTACAAAAGCGATGTCCGACAGCTTCGAAAGTTTTCTGCGATCTGGGATTCGTTTCTATGCTGTATAAACAATTCTAGTTGTATTAATACGAACAAAATTGAAAGTCAACGTGCGATGCTGAAACAAAGTTTTATGGAAACATCTGTACTTTATATCGTTTTTCTCTTTTGCTTTTTGGTTCTTTTATGTTTTTCCTTTCCTTTTTTTTTCTTCTTTTTTTCGTTTTTTTTTTTTTTTGTTTTTTTTTTTAACTGAGAAACCGTTTCGATATCATAAATTCATGAATTAAAAACAATACATTTGATATTACTTAATAGTTATTTAGGGTGAGCAATTTTATGATAACACGGAAATTTTAACGTCATTATCTGCAAAGAAAGGTAAAAATCAAAAAGTTATGATGATTGAAAATTATAAGGTGTAATGTGGACGGACATTTTTTATCCATCGAAAAAAAAACAAAAAATCAAATCACAGTAGTACGAATTGTAATAGGTTTGAGATATTTTAAACTAAACGTATCATTGCTGTATTCATTATATAATTCTGAAAATGCACATATGCAAATTTTGAAAGAAAAACAAAAATTTTAATCTGTGATAATTTTATACACTAAAGTAGTAAAAAAAGAATAATTAGTATTTTAGATTAGCCATTATAAAATAAACAATGTATTTATATTAAATGTATCAATTATCGTTTGAAATAAACTTCACCGTTATTTTCCTTTTCAATTGTTTAATTATTTCTCTTTCTCTTCTAAAAATTTTTATTCCTCACACTAACATAATAATGATAATAATTTTTATTAAAATTTACATTACACAGCTAGGGTAGCTGCTAATTTTATTAACAATAATATTAATTAAAAAATTAAACTTTATTATGTAAAGCTTTCCAGAGCTTCGGATAAATACAATAGTTATTAGCCGTACAAAGAAAATAAAAATTAGAACTTATTTAAATTTTTCACGGATGTATTGGTAATCGATATAATGTAATTATCTGTTTTTGTTGTTCCATATTCATATAAGTAAATTATATACGAAACAATTTACTTTTGAATAAATTTTTGTTCAGGAGAAATTTTATTAGTATCCATTAAGTTTCAAGGCTCATACAAAATTTTAAAAATATCAATAATCATATCTTTCAATAACTCATATTTATTCGAAATCAATAATCCTATCTTTCAGTAACTTATACTTACTTGAAATTTAAATAAATTACCAATTTAAGCAATCAAAATAGTACGTGGCTTGCAATTATTTAATTATTTAATTAAGATAAGACTAATATGAACGTAGAAAATTTCCTGTTCTGTTCTAAGTCCCTTTGACCTCAATGTGGATCTTTCGTAGATCAAATTAAATTTTTCATTAATAAATTATCATTGTATATCATAGGAATCGATTTTTGCTCAAAACTTTTTCTACAAAGTAATATTTAAAGAGAAATTACAGACAGCGGCGTTTCGGAGAAATAAAATGTTCGGTACTACTATCTTAATTTTAACTTAATATATAAAATTTCATTTCATAAAAGATTTCCCCTCGTAACACACAACATTACTTGGACAAAAAATCGGGAAAAATTTTCATATACAATGAATAATCAATTTAATTACATTGGTAATAGATAAGCAATGAACAAAACGCATGCTCTCAGGTACTCATGTTCTTTAACACTTGCGGGCTTCATCTTGAATAACTGTCAATGAAGTAAATATTTACTCAGGCAGCAATTTTATCTACTAATTGTGCGCAATTATACAGACCCTGCATATTCCATGAATGTTAAACATACAATCAAGATAGGAGCGACGCTGAACGCAGTTTCGGATATCAATGTAAATATGTAAACTCGATAGGTAAGACATTTGCCTTGCGCGACTCGAGCGACTCCGCAGCACGTCAATGTGAGAACGGAGCCTTGTTTGCTAACAGTGTTTGAGCGATTTCGAATCCGCCCGACTAATTGACGAGGAAAGTGTTCGTAATTAACACCTTTCGGTGCTCTCGTCTCGACCAGTGGACTCCAAACTTCATTTCAATGAGAGCAAGAAGCCCAATTTTTTTTTCTACACGAGTCGAACTGGCCCAGTTTCGCGGGCGAAGTCTATTAAAAAATTGTGATTGCCAATTTGGGGAAAAGTTCTTAAGGTATTGGGGTTTTCAAGTATATCGTTAAATATTTTGTAATCTGGGTGACGTAGTTTTATGCATTGATATCGTTCGCTCATCTGCTTTCAGCATTGCTTGACAAGGCGAAGGATTGCGGATTATATTAAAGCTCGGACTGGTAGTCTAAAGTCTATACTCCTCTGGTCGTCATTAGCAAACTGCTAGTTATTTAATCTATTTTTAATTCACCTCGGGTATTATCGGGCAAATTCATTTATGCTAATAAGCCAACATATTTCTAGTGGTATTATCGAGTAGTTTGATAGATTTCTCTTATGCTCACGAATATCGTTAATTATAGTAGTCTTCGACGGCTTAAGATTAATTTATACCAAGATTCAAAGATTATAAAACTTTAGAGAAGTTGATTAGTGGAATGAAAAACTCAACATTCTAACGTCGTAAATTCGCATTAAAAATATTTTTTACCTCTACATTCTTCTAAATAAATATTACGATTACAAGCTCGTTAATTTATTCATGATTTGTGTACATATTTAGCTAGAATGACATTTTTAAACTCATTTTAATTTTAATGATTCCGTTGATTAATGGATATGTTTCGTGAATGCATCAACTAAGTCAAGCAGCTTTTAAGCAATTATGTGTTACTTAAAACTTCTTTATACTTAATCTTACTTATCATCAATAAAATTACGCAACACGAAAAAATCATAAACTAGTATTACAGCCAAAATAGTTTAATTCCATTCAAAATTGTTTTGTAGTTAGTGAAATCCTTCAATTTCTTGATATCAATGTGTAAAGAAAATATATTTAAGGACAACTTTAGAGTTGAAGTTTTATTCAATGCTCTCAAAGTAACAAGTTTTAGCAATAACACCTTCATTTGACCAGAAAACTTTCTTGTAATTAGTTGTTATATTTTTATTTATGGTTTCTATGGCTTAGTTAAATTATATGTTTTCGCTGAATAAACTATTATAGTTTAATTGCAGTTCTTTTTATATTTTTTAAAAATATATATGGATATGCAAGAGTATAAATATAGATATTATTACAGTATGTAGATATTTGTTTTTATTTATGTTGCTTAAAAAAGGAGTCTTGAAAATAATCAGAATTCTTTCGTCGGACTTATTTTTTATTATTAATTTGTTATTGTTCATAATATTATAATATAATGATATTGATTAACTAAAAAATTTATTTGATTAAAATAGCAATAATAAAAAAATTATAAACTAAAAAAATTTTTACTGGCAAAATGACTAAAAAATTAATTTTTGTAAATCCACTTAAAATGATCAATTAGAACAATTCTTTATGCAAATACAAGTATGTGTATTTTCAAAGTAATCTTTAAATGTGATGTACAATAAGTTTTAATTATTATATAATTGAAAACTTTTTCTCTTGATGCATTTGAGGAGGTCAGTAGAGCAAATGTGCATCTTAAACCAATTTTCATAAGAAATTGTATTAGTAGCAAGGTAGTAATTAAATTAACAAACACCCAACAAATGAAATTAAATACAAATTACGTGGTTGTTTCACAAGATTAAATGTTTATTATTCATTAACGATAAAAAGCAATACACTTTGTGGTTCGTAAAGATGAATAAGTAATTATTAATTTAATAGCCGCTCCTCATACACTCACGCGCGTGCGCACACACACACACACACACACACACATATGGATATATATATATATATGTATATGTGCGTGCAAGCGTGTTTGTGTGCACATTTATTATGGATAAGAGAGAATGTGAAAGAGTTAATTATGAAGGGGGAAATTCTCTATCATACTGCTTGTAAGAATAACTGGGTGAAGTGCATTTATAGTGTAAGCAGTGTCTACCCAGGGTTGTTTTAAAAACAAGCGTTAATGGTGGTCTTACACTTACCTTCGAAAAGCAGAACTGCGACAGTTTGGAAAAAAGCGGGCGTAAAAAAGCTAACATCAATGGCTCATGAATAATATACGCGCGCCGATGAACGGGTTCTCAATAAAAGCAGCAAGAGTTTTCGGAGTCGTGGGCGTCGGCGGTGAGCGGAAAGGGAGGGGGGTACGGGGGGCTATAGGGACAAGCGAGCGGCAGAGCAGGCAGGGGCGACACAGCGGGTGATAGAAAATAGGTCGGGCAAACTCAGGATGGGGTATACAACGAGTGCAATAATCAGACGCGTAACATGTATAACTATATGCGGGTGCGGAGAATGACGGCGTCGGGATACGGCGATACATTTGCCAGCGTGTTCAAGGGTGGTGTGAACGGAGCGAGTGAGACGGAGGTGGGTAGAACGCGTGGATACGGGACAGCACGGGTCGGGGCACATAAGCGAAGGAGGAAAACTGGATGCGACGTGGATGAAAAGTGGGTGTACAGCTTTGGGAGTCTGTTGTGAGTCGAGAATCCTCGTGTACGACGTGCGCGTAGCCGCAAACCAGCAGGGAAGTGGGAAAGGCTTTTTAATTGACATCAGACAACGCATACTTTTAGCCAATATACAATATAATTTTATTATATATGCAGTAAACAATTTTCTTGTTAATCCATTCACTCGCTCACTCTGCCTCATCGCTCTCTTAATTTATTTGTTTTCTCTTTTATCCTCCTCTTCTTCCTCTTCTTATTTTTCCCCTATCTTTTCTTCTTTTTCTTCTTCATCTTTATTATTATTATTTCTTTTTAATACATGCCCCGTTACTTCTCCTGTCGGTTCTTTCCCCCTTTTGTACGTCGTCTTCTTCGCCAAACTGCACGAAATTCGCATATTCCGTATGTATAACCGTGTGAGCTTTATTAGCATAAAATAATTTTTGTTCTGCTCTTGTTTGCTTCGACGCCACAAGGCGCGCAGCGGATGGTACGCACATATATACAGTGCATTAGGATTTATAATTTAATATGTACATGAAAAAGGTGCGCGGCTCGTGGATCTTCAGACGAAATATACAAGACACGGCGTCCACGCAAACGCGTGGACATTAAAAACTAATCCTACGCGCAGGCAAATATAATTTCTAACGACAAAATTCAAATTCAGTTGCGAGCGCCTAGCCTTCCAATTATTTTTGTATTCTTATTTCTTTTCATTAATTATATAACCTTTCAGGGATTAACAGCCGGTTAGCCAAAACGTATTCCTTTTGCTTATGTTTCAGCAACCCCGTGAGTACTATAAATATTTTTATTGCTTGATGAAGTATCATTAGAATCATGATTCATGCAACTAATTTTAAAATTAATATTAATACGTATAATTCAATGCTTAAACAAGTTTGAAGATTACTCGTAAGTATTAAATTAAAGTAGTAAACTGATATTTAAGCTAATTTTCTTCCGCGAAACAAAAAAGCGATACTTTTTATGCTCACTTTTAAAACAAATAAAGACATTTGAAAGAGTTGTGGAAACAGTTCTTTATTAAAAGTAAGTATTTCGTTATGAGGCAATCTGTGCTCTAAGTAAACGAAGAACCTCGAATCAAAGGTAAAAAAGGCAGAGTTTGCCAAACTGAATCTAAACTGTCTTATTTTTTTCTTGTCGTTAGCACGAAGAGTCGGGTAGGATAGATCGCGACAGATGATAAAGGTAAAGGGCTAGGGTATTTATTAACAAACGACAATAGAGATAAATCTACTTAATATTTTTTGAGAAAAAATACGCTTCAAGCTCTACTCATCATTTTCGGTTTCGCGAAGGATCGCGAGTCTCAGCTCTATTTTTAGCCCTACTTTAAATTATGTCATTGAGATTCTTGCGACGACTCCGCTGCCTTTTTCCTTCCTTTTTTCAGCATCATTATAAGCCTGGTGTTATACGTTATCTGGGGGAAATTAATCATCTTTCGTGGGACTCGGAGGAACGCGAACTTTACAAATTTGACGCGCGGAAAAAGTTTAAACGTTCTTTGAAGATTTTTCATTAGATAACGAATATTATACTTGACTTTTAAATATAAAAATAACGATATAACTTATACGGGCAGGTGTCAACAATTCTGGTATTATTCAGCCGTGATAATAAAATAGCGAATAAGTAAATGACTTGATAAATTACTATTGAAACGAAACAAGGTAAATAAAAGGTAATGAAAAATGTCAGCCCTTCGAAGGTCTGTTCCAAACTTTCAATACAAACGTTATTTTTAAGTTTAAGGCAAGAATTTCCTTATAATTTGTCTATTAGTGAAATAATATTTATTCAAATTATATTTTATCAAAATAATTAATTATTTTCAATTTCAAGACTTCTCATCAAGTTACAAGCTGCATGTAAAGAGAGAAAGAGACAGAAAGAAAACATATACACAAGTATTTGAAATAGCAATTTATGTTATCCTTCTTATCCTTATTAAAGTTACTTTTTAAATTAACTGTAATAGATATTCCTTGTAGTGTATATGTTTTTGAAGGGATGTTAGCTGTCAGCGATATCATTTACATATACACTACGCTTATATTAATTTCTGCGCGGTGCTCTTAAACTGTGTATCTCAAATTTCTTTAATGACGAAAAAACAACAATTATGATCAACTGCACGTCATATTGTTTAACGATCAACATAATTCACTTAAATTCATTATAAGTAGGTAGACTCAACCGTTAACAGCGACTAGTACTTTGTTAATTGAATACACAGCTCAGGAAAATATTCCCAGCTCAGTGCTTACGATACAATACCCAGTGCTAATTCGATCATCCATGATCGATGGCACGTAGATAATGGATGTCTTCAAAATTTGTCTGTACCACAGCGCGTACATTATATTCAGGTGCAGGTGTTTCGTGTATACGAGTTAACTATGCCTGCACGCTTAAGTTTTACACGGTGGAATGGGTAACGGAGTTGATATCGACAGGTACGCTGTTGAATACATGGGAGTGCTGCATTAAAAAGAACCTCAACGTCTGAAGGGATAACGGTTAGAGAATATAGGGAATTATAAGACTCTGAAAATAGCCTAGCTGTGCATAGATTGATAATTGATAAACCAAGTTTGTCATTTAATAGAAAGCTTGCGTTGTACTTCGGATTATTATAGAATCGAAGAGACTATAAATAGACAATAAAAGCTATGCATTCATAAGAATTAATTAAATATAAATAGCTATGTAGCTATTATAATTTCCATATTATTGAACATTCTACTCAATATTTTGATTTCAAAATTGCCTCTACAGTATGAATTTATAAGTTTCAAAGTCCGTAACTATTATCGTAGTTTTTTTTAAAAGTATCTAATAAAGGTAACAATAACAATTATCCAACATTATTTAGATTATCTTGCACTAAAATAAAATTAATTACGATGTTACGAATAAAACTTTTTATTACCCAAATCATAAAATGCATCTTGTATTAAAAAAAAAAAAAAATGTGTATCGTTGATGGCTCTGTTGGCATCTTCAACTCAAGGGTTCATGTCTTACAACGTAAGACGTCGAAAAGAACAGCGCACATCAGAAAGAAAATTATTTACAGCCATCAAATAACAAATGAGAAATATTGTCCATCGTGTAACGAGCGCCAATGAAAGCATACGATCTTTCATTTATCTCGAGGCAGACGGTACAAGAGAGAAGTTATAAATAACGAATATGGCAACGAAGGTGATAATCACGTTGATGGTGAAATCACTTGGAGCTCCTTTGCGAGCGAGTAGGGGAAATTAAACGAACGCGATGCAGATTAATTGAAACAAGTCGTGCTACGAACTGTAGGCGTTTGCGAGGCAAAAGAGCAAAGCGCACCCGAGGCTCGAGCTAAGCTAGAAATAAGAAGATTACATAGGGAGTCAAGTAAATAATCACTAGCCGCGCGTGGCGGGATGCTCGGAAGTGTAGAGACCGAGTGGTCGCCTGACCCTTAGTGACGGACGTTCGACAGAGCCCGACCCGGTATCGGCGTCGGTGGAGGAGAAGCCGTAGGGACAAAAATAGCCGGGACCGAGCGACCGATCACTCGTTGGGAAGGTGTCGTGGGTGGGGTTGTTAGATGCGGTTGGCGGTATCAGGGAGGGTATGTAGGTGAAGGGGGGGTGAGGTGAGGGGAGGGACAGCATAGAATCGTCAAGACGACGCGCGAGGAAGAAAATATTTTCTTTATTCTTCGACTACTATTTTCATGCTCGACCTTCTTTTTTTAACTCTTCGCGCGCCGCCACTACCCGTACGGCTTGTAACATCTTGGCTTTTCGTTCGGGCAGGATGTCACTAGTTAGGCCCCCTGTCGAAATTTCAACAAGGGCGCGCGTTTGGTTTTTCGGTCTCAGGCCGGCGATGCCGAAATAAATGAAGCTCGTCGTTCTTGAAAAAAAAAAAAAAAAATTGTAATTTATCCCTTGCCCTTCCAAGGTGATTGATTACCGTAAAAACGAGGCACATTACCCCTGAGCAACGAGGCTTTCCGATATTACTCTATCTTTGTGCGTGAAACTTACAAGGAGGAGAGTTACCGAGGAGATGCTTCGGCTGATAACTCGCCAATAATCGCTAGCCTCTGGTGGATTACGCGGCGAAAATAACTTTCCAAATATTGCGCGATTATTCATGAGCCGTGGCCGCGACTCGAGGATGAATCCAATTCCCGAAGTAATTAATGGCTCCACGACGGTGCGTCACAGCGAAAAAAGATAAGGTATCCCTTCGCTGCGCATGCAGTATTCTAGGAAGGGCTCGCACGGCTCTCGTTGGCCGCGGCGAGAGAAAAGGCGAGATCGACCCGCGCTAGCGGGAGATGATAAAAAACGACCGTAAAAAGTCGGGAGAAAAGATGAAGAAAAAGAAGAAGGAGCAAAAGAGTTCAGTCGCGGAGAGGGACCGAGGAATTGGGCAGGAAGCGCGGGGGTGGTGAAGGTGGTGGTTGTGGTCGGAGGAGGGACCGGGGCCTTTATGCTCGTGGCAGACGTTGACTCGCGCGTCGCCAGCGCATGAATAACTGCCGTGACTAACGAGCCGCGAGAACGAAGGAAGTGAGAGAATCTTGCGGCGCCTTCGCGTGGCAGAATGGCTTCGGGTCCGCGGCCGAAGGAGAACCAGACAAGACCAAGTTATAAGAAAATAGAGGACCGCAGGGGTTATCGCTCGGCTCGTTTAATCCGACATAAAACGCAAGATTACGCCGTACTTTCGACGCGTCGATGCGTCTTCCCCTCTTCGTTTTTTCTTTTCGCCTTCGTGGCGCGCTAAATTGTACGGCGTTGTTGTATCTTCTTCCTCTCTGCCTCTTGCATTCTCTCTCTCTCTCTCTCTCTGTCTCTCTTTCTCTCTTTGAATTATTAGTTATTCGGTGAACATTCTACAGGTCGGGGTGGCGCTGATTTTTATTATCTTGCATTGAATATTTTGAAGAGCCACCCTATATTGAAGAATCTTACGGAAATTTTTCGCGTCGCAGTCGCACTTGAAAAGCCGTCGCCCTTCTTTCAAATTAGCGAGTATCGTTACGAGAGAATCGATGCTGTACTCCTTGACTCATTTTTAATGGTGTAACTTTATTTCATTCATGAAGTTTCCCTTTATTTGCCGCTTCCCCGCTCTTTTGCTTACGAGAACGGTTGAGTGCTCAATTCTTTCTACCGTCGGAGTGGAAAGCTTGCGATTTTCCATGCCGGCGTTCTTGGAGAAGCCTTTTTTACCTGTTTTAAAAAGAAAATTCGAGCTGCGGCAATGTTATCTTTAAGTTTCACGGAATAATGCTCGCTCTCTATCTCAAAAGTACGAGTCGTTTCATTACGCTTGGGCCAAGACTCGACAATTACTCGAGTTACAGCCTGAATTACTTGCTTCGATGCTACAAAAAGAAAAATTATTTCTAGCATTTGACTCACCCTGTATACTCGATGCTCAGGTTCAAGCATTGAACGGTCCCAAGTCAATTTACATTGAAAATTATGAGATCCGCTTTTTATTAAGGAATTTTCTGAGGGGAGCTTTGAGAAACAGTTGTATATTTCGAATTTATGATGTGTACCAAAGTAACGACTCTCGAGCCAATCACCAATAAAGATACAAGTTGGAAGGCTCGGGGCTGTTAGCGAGTCTGCACACAATCGTCGAAACACACGTCAATTTTATAATAAAGAAGAGCGATCGATTGTTTGCCAGGTTAAACGCGACGTTCCGTGGCCCGCAGATTGAAACAAAGCGGATAATCAAATAAAAAGTGTCGAGCGCGAGCCTCGGCCATTATTCTTCAGGGTCCGATCGTTCCTCGTCGGACTTGATGTGCACGTGGGCGAGATGAAAACGAGGCAGAGGAGCGGCTCGGGGCTTGGTGAGCAACAAAAGCGTCAGCCACTTGGGCACATCGGCTGGGAAAAAGCGCGGAGAATCGTATTTGCCGGATTTTGTGCGCCGAGACCAGAGAAAAGCCGTAACGATGACTCAGGCGCCCCGTCGAAGGAAGGCTTAGCTTCGGAGGCGGCGTCCTTTCTCCCTTTCTCTCTCTCTCTCTCTCTCTCTCTCTCCCTCTCTCTCTCTCTCTATCTTTCCTTCAGCTTCTCTTTTTCCCAGGCATCATCGGTCACGCCTGGAAAGCCAAATCAATCAATGGGCAATCCCATTATCTTGGGGGCCCCGGGGCGCCAAGTTCTTCCCTCTCCGATGAGCCGCGGCAGCCTCTGCAGCATTGGCAAGTCGACCGCAGTCCCGGGCCACGCGTCCGGATGCCACGATCTAGGTTGACACCGACATCCGCACCCTAACCCGGACGCAACGACAGTCAGATAGATGAGAAGAGTGTGTCGGATAGATGTGAATTACGGCTCTCCCCTCCACTTCTTATCGAACCCTCCTCAGTGTTTTACATTACCTTCTCCTGAAAATGCCCCTGCCCCCGTCCTTAATCTTAATGTTTCGCATTCCAAACCTTGGCATTATCGCCGACTTCATTATACTCATTATCATCACCTCGTTCATAAATGCAACATCCTTTACGACCTTTTCCCAGCACCACCTTTGCCCTTCTCGGTCAACCAGTAAATAATTACTTATAAATACTCTCTCACGTATTTTTTTAACAGGCTTTGCACATTCCATTATTATTATTGTTTTATTATTATATTACCACCACTACTATTACTGTTATTACGTATAATAATATCTTATAAGTGATGTATTTCCTCGTATATGCGTTAATGTACGTGCGGAATATTACCCCGGCCTTCTTTTCATAACATGCCATTGCTAATAAAATCTCGTTTATTATAGCTTGAATTTGCAAGTCTGACGCGATTGACCGAGAGTGCATTCATTAAATTGCAACATTCATCCCGTCGTTCTTTACGTCGTTTGCGATTACTCGCGTCATTATTCCGACTCCTTTTTAGTTCGTATATCAGCCTTAAGTTGCGCAATCGAGTTTTAGGAGCCGCATGTAGCCAACCCATGAATTAACCACGATACTGCTTTTATACTCAAAAACTCATATACTAAAATAGTCCTTAAATTTAAAAAAACTAAGAGATCCGATCCTGATCTCGTCTGTTTCAATTATTCGCAACAGAGGTCTTATTGCGAATCACGATATTCTTGCTAAAGGAAATAAACACACTTTCAGTTCTCATGAAAACGCTGCCTCGTCAATAAAATGGAAATGAACGGGTCCGTGTGTTCCGGTTATGGGATATTGTAATAGGATCTTTACGTAAAACAATTTGCCACGGGGAAAAATAATTAACTCCTTAACAAGCTAATAATTAATCCGTTACCGTTCATAAATATTCAAGTATCGTAGGGACTGATTCGAAAGGGTGGCTCAAAACTGGTTTCACCTCCGCGCATCCTGTAGGTGAGCACCAAGGGTCAAGGAATTAATTGGGAAAGAGGTTAGGACCACGAAAGGCGGAACATAAATCATATCGTCGATATGGCGATGAGGCCAAATATGCAGGCACAATCAATTTATGCAAATGCTCGTCCGGTTAGGAGCCGATTATCCGACTGTCCGGACAAGCCCTGAGCTCCCATCGTGACACTTTTGATAGCTGCGGAGGAGTTTGCGTTCAAAGGCATGCGACCCTCTCCCCGGTTAACGAGATGTCGCCTCGATTTGATTTATCTTTCAGCAAGGACAGACAGAGAATCCGGCACTCGTTTGGCTTCCTATCTTTTGCGCCTCGCTCTCTCCCGGCCTTTATCGTGTGGGCACGACGACGCCGCTCCGCTCGCGGCGCTCCGTAATTATCTCTCGGAAGACATTTTCATTTGTGTATCTCCGCTCAGCGCTCCCCGCGCTTCCTTCCTGCTGCGGGATGAAGCCGACGCTCGCGTACCAGCCATTATTTGCCGTATTCTTCGATCTCGCTGCTCACCGTTTACCTACGCCTTATCTACCAGCGCGACCTTCCCGAACTGCGCTCTCGACGGCTCCTGTTCGAGCCCCACACCGCCCCAACTTCCGCTCACCTGGCCGATTGTTAACGTTTTAAGAAGCTAGGCGAGTTTGTGTTTGCGAATTCAACAAACGTCGTTTGGTATTTTAGCTACGACGTCTCGCTATTTATTTTAATTCACGTCTTAACGATCGGCAGACTATGTTGAACTGGTGCGTTATCTTTTACTCATGTTTCCTATTTATTCTTAACAATGCGAGCTTCCTTTAACTTTTAGAAAATATTTAGCCGACACAAACATTTTATAAACATGATTTATAACAATTTTTACTCGTATAGTTTTGATCCATGTGCTTCATCCTCTATAATAAAATTTTACTTCACGATCTATAATTATTTTTGACTCGTTTTAAAAATTGATTTTAGAGTTAGCTTTCATAATTCTGTCTAAAAGTTGTCCCCGTTAAATTAAAAACTTTATTTTAAAACTATTAACGTGAAACATTACTAAAGCTATTTATAATGTCAACAAGAGTTGATTCAAAGTTAAGTACCCACATTACAAAAAATTATTAATATACGATTTGGACAATTGAAAATAAGCTACGTCACGTCTGCTCTAAAGTCCGTATTCGTTGGTTATTATGTCCCGTAAGTAAGTTAATCTTATACAAGAAAAGAAGAAAACGTATTCTAATGCAGTGCCCCGTATTAAGTTGAATGTACTCAACAAAAACTTTTATTTTTGTCACGTAAATATAACAAGCGCATTAACTTTTCAACTTTCCATTGCATCATCTCACCGAATCCAAAAAAGGCGGGAGAATAAAAGAATTACGACTAAATGAAAATCGCCCACCACAGGACGCGTCACTCGAAAGTTCCAAACCGTGGCCATCGGCATTGATGGTAAAAGGGCTACAATCGGGTCGACCTTCCAATTCTAGCACAAACAGCATTAAAGGCAAGCAACATCCGCTCCTCGCTTAATTTTGAATCTCATCTGGACCCGGATCACAGCAGACGTGGCGTACGAAATGATCGAGACTCCACACGTGTGGATCTTCTAGAGAATAACGAGTCGACGTCGCAAGGGCTATAGCGGCTACGGGGATGTCGATCTATACTCATCCAGACACTTTACAACTTTGATCAAGTGCCCAATTTTCGCCAAGTTTTCCTTACTTTCAATGATACCATTTCTTCAATTAAGTCTTTACTTGAATTTTCTTGTTATTATCATAATCTTTATCATTATTGATATCATTATAATTATTATTATTGTTATTGGTAATATTAGTTGTAATATTATTATATTTTATAATTATTATTATTATTGTTATTGTTATTGTTATTATCATCATTTTTTTTCTTGTCTATCATCGTCGTTATCATTATCGTCATTACTACTTTTTATCTTATTTTAACAGTGTTCTTTACAGTTTCAATTATAGTCGAATAAAAGTTTAGTTACCTGTACAACCGATTTCCAATGGAAACTTCCTTGACAGCTCAAAGCAATTACATATTAATGTAAAGTTGTGCAAGTTTGAAAGTTTCTTACCAATAATAAAAATTAAAAAAACGTTAGATTGATTTCTTTTCCATAGATTGTTTAATACATCTACCATAGAAAATGGATTTGCCATTTTCGCACAAAAATATTCAAGTAAATACCAAATTAAAGAAGGGTATAACACTCGCAGTATCAGTTTATCGAT
Organism: Kradibia gibbosae; assembly: GCA_018907135.1. Classification (NCBI taxonomy): domain Eukaryota; kingdom Metazoa; phylum Arthropoda; class Insecta; order Hymenoptera; family Agaonidae; genus Kradibia; species Kradibia gibbosae. Next base: position 7,695,224 of record JACCHX010000004.1, read on the forward strand.
TTTTAAAGAACTGTTTCATAGTTTTCATACAATAATTACAAATTACAAATAAATAAATATGTTTGTGTGTAGATATATATTTATGGGCATTTAAATTTTGTTTTTTAATTGTCGATGGTTTTATGAAGGATGTTTATAGTCTTAATATAGTAAATATGATCTGACTGCGAGCTAATTTTTACCCTTACTTCAACCCTTAGAAGCTTACCTGTAACGTTACACTTTGCAGGGAAAGAAGTGTTGTTTAATTCTTTAAAAGTGTCACTTTCATTATTGCACACTGTGTTCATGTACGCTCAAACACACCTTAAATACACACGTATATATATAAATATATATATATATATATATATATATACGCGTATATGAGCAAGTGTTATAGACATAATATGCATGCAATGACTTATATGCGTAATTATTGTACTTGACGTACTACTTGAGCTATTTAAGATGCATAATAGTACTATCTGTACGATGAATCAATATAAAACAATTTGATTATTTAAAATATTTACGAAGATGTTTTTAATTATTTTTACATTTGCTTACATTTAAATAATACGACCTATTTCCACAGTATTTTAATTATATAAACAAAATTTGAACCCTTAAAGTAAATCTTAAAAAAACGATGTACAATTATCAGTCACAAGGTAAGTGCACGTCTTACTTTAGCGAATGAATAATATAAAGTAACGAACCATTCGTAAAATCCTCTGAAAGAAAAGCTGGAGTATTACAATTCACAGTGCGTTTGCGAAAGCATTCGTTAAAAAAATAGTTGGGTTTGATCTCTATTGCATGAAGGTCTTGCCGCGGAAGCGAAGACTAGTCGACGAGACATTTCTGGGGGAGAAACGGTACGTTAGAAGGTATGAGAGTCTCTGAATGGGGGTGACACGAGTGCTTGCTCGACTCCACCGAGTGTGAGCCAATTAAACGAAAAGCAAAGGCCATTCCCAGCTTATTCCTCAGTGCATTTTACGCTCGTAATAATCGAACGCTCGATTCCTGCGTTCTTGCGCATCCAACAGATTTCAAACTCGATTGCTGGAGTTTTCGGCGTCGGGGAGGACGCGGGCATAAAAAGCCAGAGCGAGCCTCGCAAGGCCTTCGCCTTGACGTAAAGGGGTAGTGCAGCGCCTGGAGCAGAGCAGCAAGGCCAGTGATCCTTAAACGAAAACAACGTGCGGCTTCTGCGGGGGCAGCGGTGCGTCGTAGTCGTATTCGTAGTCGTAGCCGTATTCCCGGCCCAAGGGATCCTCGGCTCGCTGCTTCTGGCCGGAGTTGCGCATTCGGTAGAGGGAGACGAGCTCCGGTGTCGGCTGCTCGTGCCTCAGGCTTGTGACATCCGCGACCGCATACACGCCCTCCTGGGGCTGTCCCGGCCGCGTCTCCGAGGCGGGCGGGTAACCGAGCTGCTGGTTGCCGAGGGCCGGCGGTGAAGGGGCGCCCTGCTGTTGGTAGAAGGTACCGAAGCCTTGATCGCTACCCTGGCGTCCAGGGCGTGAGTAGCGGGGCGTCTCGTATACGTTCGTCTCCCGCGACTCAGGCGACTCGCTGCCGGACTTCCGTCGCGACTGATGATACTCTGTGGTAAATATATCCTGGATTATGTACTTTGTCCCTTGTTATTTGGCTAGTTATTAAGCACCAAGACCGCGCAACCGATTGATTTACGTCTCCTGCAAAGTGCCTTAAAGTGCCGTCAAGAATCTCGACACCTGTAGCCCCAACAACCCCAAACCCGAAAAGTATTTTCTAGATATTCTGAAATTATGGTGAGACACGTTTTCAATGTTAAAGCTAAAGTGACAACCGACAGACGCATTGCGACTCATGAAACTCCACATCGAGGTCCGACCAGCCTCTCTACAACTAGGAGCGCTCGAGCTCGAATAACTCGAGTCCGGGGCGGAACCCACCTTGGTTGGCTGCGTCGTAGACGAGGTCCTCCGTCCTGGCGATGAGTCTGCGACTGTAGGACTCCGGGTGCTTGCCCGCCAGTTCGTCCCCTGCTCTGCCCACGTAGACGAGTAGCTCCGGTCTGGTGGGGGCCGCGTAGGCCGGGATCCGTTTTCGTCGCTTGGCCCGAGTGAGGTGGGCGACAAGGCCGAGGATGGCCGCGGTCGCGGCGAGGCAGGCCGTGGCCGAGAGGGTGAGATAGAGCGGACTCAAACGACAGCGCAGCGAGCCTTCGGGCAGACTCATGAGGACCTTACCAGCGAACTCCTCGTCCGCGCAAATTATCTCTTGGCTGTCGAGCTCGAGCCGTGATCCGTTCTTTCGCTCCTCCGTGCGCAATACGTTCCAGAGCCAGTGCACCGAGCAGTTGCAAACGAGAGGATTGCCCCCGACGCGCAGCGACGTTAGGCCGTCCACAGGGAAGTGCGTCGGCTGGAGACTGGCCAGGTTGCAGCGGCGCAACGATACCCACCTGAGAATAAATCTGTTTTTTAGCATTTCTTCGCAAATGAGGCTTTTTATTCCTAGAGCGTTCCGTCGGGAAAAAGAACTCGGGCACACTCCCTACGAATGTTTCGATCTTAATTTTATCATTGAACATAAAATGCATTTACCGATAAATAGATCGATATAATTCACGTCAAATCAATATATTAAAATTAGGGCTTAAAACTTAATGAATTATCGGTCTTCTATCATATAAAAATCTTCTTTCTAATTTAATTTTACGTCTACTAATTTTATCTTTATAAATGCCAAAAATTTCTAATGTACCTGAAATTCTAGCACATTGTTTTAAAAGGGCTATTATTAAATAAATTATTTTTGCTTTAAATAAAAGCTTTTTTATATTATACACGTATATATATATATATATATATATATATATATATTATAAACAATATATACAATAACAATATATATACAGTATTATTTATATACATATATATACTGAATATAGTTAAAATCAATTTTTTCATTTAAAAACGATGCATTATGCTTCTTCTTATTCACAACATTTCTTTCAGCAGGCGTATAAATAGCTTCGTTCTATTTATTTCTCAAAAAAATATTAGCATTTCCAAGAAAATGAAAAATTAAAAAAACCAAATCTACATTAAGTAACATAGATGACATCTTCATTGCTACCATACCACACAAACGCTGACAAAAACTCACTAGACTGTATAAAATTTATTATTAATGACTTTTCTAAGAATTAACGTAATGGAATATATAATATTTAACCTATATAATTTAAAAATCCATACTTTAAACGAATTATATTTAAACCGCATTTTTAAAGCTGGGGTGTAGTAGTGGTCGGGGCTTAAGAAGTTTTACCCGATTCACGTCAAATTTGATAAAATCTTCAAAATTGAATTTTATAATTTATTGGCTATTATTTAAATGAAGGATGATGTTTTGAAGTCTTAAAAAAACTATTTCTTTTTAAAATATTAAAACGTTAAAGTTAGATTTTATATTGATTATGAAGAATTATTTAAACCCAGGATCAATAGATTATGATTTCTACAGTTACTGACACATTGTTTCAATTCATTCACTACCGATATTAATTTATGTAATATTTACGGATCCATTCCCCAATCATTTCAATTAATTCTCGCATTCTCTAAACATTTTTATAAATACTTTAAGAAGATTTTTTTTAATTTCACAAAATGCCTTTTTTAAATGAAAAATATTGTTTTTCCACGATAAAAGTGACGAATTTTTAATTTTACAAAAAATCAATGTACAGTTCTCGTATCATTTTTTTCGTATACGAATATTTCGTTTAAAAATATGGCTTTAAAATAAGAAAAAAAAAGTTTATTTTTATAGGGAGTTGTTGCTAATAGACAAAGTAAGTCTGTTTTGAAATTCTAAGAGCAAATTTCCATGTTTATGCTTGTGTAGGTTCTTCGCGGTCTCTGTCTCTCTTATCTTTACACTTTGCCTTTCCCTTGCTTTCTTACTCTCGTTCTCTCTCTGTCTAATTTTTAGTCTTTCTCGTTTATTCATGCTTTTCATTTGTCTAACTCTCTCCAATCTATGAGCAGACGCACATTTCCATAGTTTCGATAGCGAATCCCTATGTTTGTCATTTGCATTATGTCTGAATGTGTTTAATACATGTTTGTATATGTAGAGTGTGGGTTGTTGGTGGGTTGTAACTGACATTATTGGATTACTATACATGCGCGTATATAGATATGTTAGTATATTTGCTCATGGAAGGGAGAAATAAACAGAGACAGACAGACTGTAAATTATAAGGAATGGAATGGGAAAATTAACGGAAAATATGCTGAAGTATTATTATTAGTTCTATTTTAAGTATTTTAATTTCAATATTTATCGAGTTTCATAAGTGTCTCTTAAAGAGATGACGGTGAAATGATTTTTCGTAAAAGCCCAATAGATTTCTTGTGAAAAATGCACCAATGCTAAATGCTGGTAGAGAGAATATATGCACAAGTCGTAATGAGAAAAGGGAGCGAGAAAGAGAACAGAGCGAGACAGGAAAATTTATCGAAAACCAGAGCAGAGTCACGTAGACAAACAAATAGAAACAGTGGGCAAGATAAAGTAGCCGTTTGTGCAGAGGATAAAATAGAGAAACTCGAATGAAATAAAAAAATGGTATGCAAGTAATTAATAAAACATGGTTTGAATCATTAAATATTATAAAAAACTCTTTTTAATAATTATGATAAATTGAGAACACTTATAATTTTATATGTTGACCGTGTGGTAACGAAAATTTCTGTACATATTAAAATTATGATTTATAAAGTTTTATAAAACTATCCTGTGTTTAAGAGCTTAAAGAGATTTAAGTTGAAAATGAAGAATTACAGCAGTATAATCATTTCATGGCTTTATATATACATATCGTGCAGAATGCTATAATAACATAAATATTTAAGTTAAAAAAGCACGGAGTAATTAATTTTAAAAATGAAAAGGCACCATTAGGAAAAATTATTAATAAACGATTGAAATTTAAATTAAGAAATGAAAATCGTGATTCAGTAGTAAAGCGCGACCAATTACATATTTTACGTGTACATTCTTTTATCTTCAATCGACCGTCAGTCACTTTATATATAAAATTTTTGTGTCATGGCCGATCAAACAATTTTCGCCGGTTCAGCTTTTTTGGTATAAATAAACTAAAGTGCAACGGCCACAACTTAATCTCCAAAGATGGGATGCAAAGGTAGAGCCAAACAAATAGATGGAATTAATAACGTTGGATAAGCGTCCAAAAAAGTATAGTTGCTCGGCTTTCTAATCTGAATAGAGGGCTATTTTTACCCCGTATAGAAGCGGGCTGTGCAGTGCGAGAGGGCCAAAAGGCAGAAAAGAAGAAGGGAGGTAAATTTAGCGAGGAACGAGATGAGCAGGAGACGCTAGGTACACATTTAGACAAACAAATAGAGACAGCAGCAAGGACAAAGAGAAGATGAAACGCAATGGTAAGGGAGGGTCGAGTCCGCAGGTGTGGGTTGGCGCTCGCGAGAAAAGCCGCGTCGCGAGGGGTGTAGAGGAAAAAAAGGCCATGGGATGGGGTTCAAGCGGGATCGACATCGGCGAGGTAAAACTAGAGTGGAGTCGCGCTAACGCGCCGTCGCCAGACTAGGCTGTAATTTATCGTTCTCTGATTGAGGGAGAGTTCCGATGCGTTTACCTTCACGCAAGAGCGAGCGTCACGCTATCGCCGAGCGGGGTTCGGTCGTATGGGGGGGGGGGGAGGACGCGAACGACAAATCCGTAGGGTGCGAGCTGAACGCTTCGATTTTGCCGGTGCGCTTACCCGTCGTCTTTTTTTTTTCCTTTCCTGTTTTCCGGATACGTATGCTATTTTAATCGTCGAGGGGCAAACTTTATGCTCGCACTCGTGAGTCTCCCGTTTCCTTCACTCTCCACTTCCTTGCTACTATTGTTTCGTCGTTTCTTCCGCACTTGCCGTCTTTCTTTTCTTTTTCTTCGCGTTGCTGCGAAGTTGATTGGAGCGTATCGTTATTTCAAAATCACGCAGACCCGCCGAGCGAATGAACGTTGTCAAAAGGTTGAAATGGAATTGGACGCGATGGGGTGGGTATGGAAGGTTTGGAGGGGAATGCAAGAGATCGAAGGAGCGCGCCAAAAGTGATTATCTCGATTTTATCGGCTTTTCCGTGCGAGCGCGACACACACGAGAAGTGCATCAGCAGCTTCATCCCACAGTTTTAACTCTGCGGACGTTTTTCCGTCCCTTCTTCGCCAGAAAAGCTCCACAGCATTGACAACCGTTCCCCTACGTCTTTTCAGGAGCTTCGACCTTCCACTAAGCACGAATTTACTTTTCTTCAAATTGGTGCATTACGTAATTTTCATCCTAATCGGCTTCTGATAACGACTTGAAGAGCGCAATAACGAAAGAGTGATGCGCATTTTAGTGCAAAATAACATTTCTATCAGCCTTTATGGTGACTATCTCTAAGATTGCTTTAAAATTTCTTTAAAAAATACAACATCTTCTATATGTTCGTTAACTTGAATTTGGTTATTAAAAATTATTATTTCTCATTTTATATTGACGTCAATTTTTCATTTATTTCATAATATTTGAACTTTTTTTTTTCCTCTTCGATGTGTAACATCTTATCTTATAAATAGAAGGATCTTTTATTTTGGTGTTTTTGAAAATGCACGCGTAAATTGACGTAAAAATCTGGAAAAACTTGAGACACAAAAAGTTATTGGTAGTTAAAAAAAGAACAGTATTATTAAAAACCTACGCTTTCTAAAGGATTTTTTTTAATGACAGGCGCTAGTGGTGACATGTTTTCGTAATCTCTGAAACTATTAGTGATTCCTCGAAAAGATATGGTATTTATGAAAGCACAGCTATGAATATTAATTAAACAATAGACTGCTGACTAATTACGCAGCACTTGAATATGAAATGTGGCGAAGCGGCGCTGAAAGTGTAATATGGCCCATAGGATGTACGCACCTCAAGTTGCCGGCAGCGTATAAGAGTCTGGCGGGTAGTTCGGTAAGGTCTCGGTTGCCCTCCATCGAGATTCTCTCGAGGTTGACGTTGTCGGCGAAAGCGCGACCGGCGACGCTGCCAATGGCGCACTCGTTGAGCTCTAGGGTGCGCAACTCGAAGAGGTTGCGGAAGGCGAGATTGCGCAACTCCCCCAAGGGGTTCCTGCTGAGGGCGAGGGCCCCAAGGATGGAGAGCCTCGCCAGGGCCTTGCTCGGCACCGAGGTCAAGTTGTTGCCGGAGAGGTCGAGGCCCTGGAGCCCGGGGGTCCGCTCAAAGGCCTCGTCGGCGATGCTGCGCAGCACATTATTGGCGAGGTCGAGCCTCGCTAGTGCTGGGAGCGAGGGCAGAGAGTCCTTATCGAGTTCCTGCACGAGGTTGTCTGCGAGGTCGAGCCGCTCGAGGCTCGGGGCGAGGACGAGGTTTGTGGAGGGGGCTTCCAGCAGGGAATTGCCCCTAAGTATTAGGCTGCGAATTCGGTGTAGATTGCGCAGCAGACCCGCGGGGAGGCTCGTGATCCCGTTGCCGCCAAGGTCCAGCCACTCGAGTTCGCTCGTGTAGCGGAAGGCCTGCTCGTCGATCTCGGTGATGTTGTTAGAGGATAGGTCGAGGGTCCGCAGAGAGGCGAGCCCGTGGAGCGCCGTCTTGGCAAGGGCGCGAATCGCGTTGCCGCTTAAGTTGAGGCTGAGCAGTCGCTGCTGCAGCCGAAAGTTATTGGAGCCGAGGGTGTGGATGAGGTTGGAGCTGAGGTCGAGGCTCTCAAGGCCTCCGTAGAAGTCGAAAGCCATGTGGAGGCCGGCGATCCGGTTGCCCGAGAGGTCCAGGTGACGGATCTCCGGGTTCAGCTGTATGGGGACGACGTCGAGGCCACCGTAGGCACAGCTCGAGCGCAGCGAGTCGTCGTCACAGCGGCAGCGCGCGGGACAGAGGCCGGCGCTCGCCTGGCCGACGGCGAAGAGCAAGACGCCGAGGCCTAGGACGAAGCCCAGGAGGCTTCGTTGCTCGTCGCCTGGTGAGGCGCGGGCCGCCATTCCATATGCGCCGCGCCGAGGCCGGTACTAGCCTGTAATGAGAGTAGACATGACATTTAACTCCCTTCCTTCCTTCCTTCCTTCAATCCTTCCTTCCTTCCTTCCTTCCTTCCTTCCCTCCTTTCTTCCTTCCTTCATTATATTCGAATATTCAGCGACAATATTGTCGCGCACTAGGCTTACAAAACGGTGGGTGCACCCCTTTCAACCATAAAGCACATATTTTCTATAGTATTATACATCGTTAATATGCTTCTCTCTACTTTTGATGTATAGGAATTTAAATTACTTGTGAATTCTAGCTTCATCGAGGTTACTCTAAAGTGCTTTACCAAGCTTATAAAGTGAAAATGTCGACATTAAAAATTTATTGAACTTCATCGGCATTAATTATTCGACATTTTGAATGTTCGGAACGTAATTTCTCTAGCGTACTTTAATTATCTTCGACATCTTAAAATGATGCTTAAATATATTTTATAATCTCGATCGATTGTTTGTCAGTATAAGGTATTTTAATTCTTACAATTGCATAATACTAAATCGTATTTTAAAAAGGCATAGTACATAATTTTAAATGAAACTGCATCTTTAATTATTGCATACTTTGAATTTCATAATTATATTTATATTAGAAGTAAGAGAATCATTAATAGATTTATCAGGTACTACACATATTGTATGAAATTCATTTAATCCCTTTCGCTTTTAATTTAATACAGAAATTTTTAATTTATTTAACCAATTAATATTTCATCTAATTGTTGGTTGAAAAATTAATTTATACAAAGTGTGAAGAGTATTTTGTAATATTTAAAACTGCGGCATCTTCAAATTATTGAATAAATTGAGTTTGTCTCGTGTGCATATATAAATAAATATAAATGTATGTATTCATGAGAAATTTTTAATTTAAAAATAATTACAATCGCATTAAAACATGAGTGAATTGCTATCACAATATTCCGCAAACGATTTATATTCATTTAAGAATAAGCGTACCCGTAATATTTTATAAATTGAAGGCGTTGGTCAAAAGTCTCCGGTTGGTTTTCATTGAGGTGAAAAATCATCGTCACCCGCAGGCGCAGACACGGCGAGCGAAAATTGGCTCGGTGGGTGTTTACATTCACCGGCCACAGCGAAGACGAGGCGCGCATCGAGTACCGACACGGAATGTAATTAGGGTACACGAGCCGCCGGGGGATAATTGGCCACGGAAAAAGGACGAGCCTGCCCCGACAGAGGGACATGGAAGCTGCCGCTTTCGGGACGTGGAACCTGCCGCTTTCGGGACGAATCTCCATTAACAAGCGAGCGTCCATGGAAATCGGGCTGCGCAGACGGAGATTAAAGGGCCGGTGGCGGTTGTCGGTAGCGAACTTTTGCTTTCGGATTTCGTAAACTCGCGACAGCTTGTCGCATCCGCAGATGGTCCATACGGAATGTACACTCGACTCTCTCAAACTTCCGCAGTCGTCACGGGCCGCGCGTTCTTCACGATTAAAGCTCGACTGTCGCTGACCCTTTGCACAGACATGATATTATTCATTATCTAGCCTCTCGCTTTCGAGCTCTTCGGTGGGGGTCAAAACCTCCGTTAGGGTCGCAAGACTGTAAGCGTAACGCGGAACGACCTTGTGCCATCAAACTGTAGCTTCGAGATGGGGTGCGCTAGTTTCAAATAGCTTCTCTTTGGCGATTTAGAGACTTCGAGTTTATTTATAAGGGTGTCCGGTGAATACATTTGGTAAAACTTCATTTTTGACCGTCGGCTGTCTGCGCTGGCTTTTGCTTAAACATCTTAAAAACATTCGGTGTAATTAATATTACCAGCTGCTGTTTGATACTAGGGTGCAACTTGTGTTAATGTATATTCAAGGGAGCCCTGAAAAATTTTAAATTGCGACCATGCAGTATAGAATCGTACGGATAGAATTAATGTTTTTTTTAAAAAATATATAAACTCTTACTTTTAACAGGAAATTCCAAGATTTTACAAAAAAATTCATTTTTATGTTGTTGTAATAATTAAAAGAAAATGTAAAGCATATACAAGGTATAAGTTTTTAAAAAGACAAATTTTGTTTAATGTAAGGGGAATATATATTTTAAATATCGTTAAGTAAGTTTCGACACGCCAAACAAAAATTATGCTTTTCAGAGTAATGTCATTACAAATATTATCATGGCTTTATCTCTCATAAAAGCACGTTCCCATTTTCCCGTACAATTTTTTTTTACATCGAATAGGGTGTTTTTATTTAAATCTTTATTATATCTATTTGATGAAAGCTGTTAAAGCTATTTATTCAGGCGGAACAATTTTTCAAAATTTTAAATTAAAAATGTTTTTAATAAACAATTCCAGACTAACTTTACATATCATAATTATTAATTATTAATTATTAATAAAAAATTTACGATTGATCCATGCTGATATTTTTTTTTTAAATTAAAACGAATATTATCTGATTTTAATATATTCAAATCTTTACTTGCGCTTAGTGTACTGAATACATTTCGTAACAGTAATAACAGTAGACAAATGAATATTAAAATACATTTTGTTGTTTAAGAAAAACCTATAGCATTAATTATCAAGAATTAGAGCGTATATTAGTGATAAATCATATAACAAAGTTGTTATCTCGAGACGCATGAAATCGAACTTTTTAGTTGGAAAATGGTGCTTTTAGCTAAATTCCGAAATTATATAATACTATTTTTTATGTTCAGAATTATATGTATAATATAACTTATATAAATGTACCATTATAAAATTCAAAAGCTATAGATATTAGATGGTAGTATATTAAAAATAAATAACTTGTTTGATTATTATTCCTTGTTATGAAAATGTACATCAAATTATGTTTTCTTTTAATTTTAACGTATATAATGAATTTCTAAAATTATCTATTAAACGTACAGAAAAGGCTACTTTACTATAAATATATAATAAAGGAATAGCTAATTAATAAATTTGCTTAATAGTTAGCTCCGTACATAAGCTCGATTAAGCTATTAAAATCTAGATAATAAATGTGAAATAAAAATTAATGGCGTTAATCATTTGGAACAATTTTATTCCGTATTATTAATTTCACACATTTAACGTTCACAATTATGCAAAAAAAAATTCTCAATCACGGTAGTGTATGAAATGGAAATTGCTCTTTGAAATAAGCTTGGGAACGATCCGTTTAATTATTTAATACCTATGCATTATTCGTTTTTCACTACTCGCGTAGTCCGAAGCAAAACAAAGGGGAGCTAAAGAAGGGTGACGCATACGCTTGGATATTTCACTTGAAAAACTGAGATTGAGTACAAAGAGAAATCCTAATTTACGATAGGGTTGCGTTTGCTCATAACCGTACAACGTTGTGGGAAGTGAAGTAGACTGGACAACAGATCAGGAGGGGGCGACGGTGTTTGCCGAGCTTATAATTTTTGTCGAGAGTGCTCGAAGTCGACTCCGTGGAAAGCGTGAAACCGTAAAAAGGTGTCACTAGTAGGGACCGCTCAGAAAGGAGGCGACAGACAGGTGCTAATCCATCTCCGCTAGGGCGATGTCCAAGTGCAGCAGGTAATAACGCGATAAACCCGCGGCTCACAGCCCAAATCCCCTGCAGTCGCACGCACGGAATTCAGTCCCTCGTCTCCTCGGGCTCCTCCTCTTCCTCCTCCACGCCCATCGAGACGATCGTCGGTAGCCCACATCCAGGAGCTCAGGATTGCTGCAATCGCGCAACAACGAGCAGGGATCAGATCCCGAGATCCCGGACGGTCTTCGACCGATCGATCTCAACGGTCCCGGGGCTTCGAGTCGCTCGAGTACACGGGATCCGCTTGACCGAATCGCGCGTCTCAACGCTCCTTCATTGTTCGCGACGGTGTCCCGTACAAATGCCTCGGCCTCTCGAGTGCGTCCCGCGTACCCGTCGGGGTTACTGGGTCGACAATGGCCGACAGCCCCCGTTGTTAATAAGCCTGATTCTTAGTAGACGACAAAGGCGCGGCCGAGCTCGGGGCTAATTGAGACTCTGCCGGTATTGCGGCATCGTTGGGGCCTGCGGGGGACGAGGGGCGAGCTTTCACCGGAGATTGATCGCATCGACGGAGCCACCCACAACGGCGGCCCCGACCGGACATGCTCGCAATATTACGAGCTTACGCTTCAATTGCTCGTTGGATTGGGGTTAGTTGGGCGGGGTTCACGATTTCAAGGAGGGAATGGAGACGATTAAGACGCGAGCTTGACACGTTCGCTTGATTGCCCTCGGAGTCCCTTCAATACGAATGAATGGCGCTTTACGGAGACACTTCTTTAAAATTTTTAGGCCCTGCGGCTAGCGAGCCTCGGGTTTTCACACCATGTTATTGTCATCTGGCGTACTTTCGGGGCTGCTCGATGCTGTTGAAAATATAGACATCCTAGACAAGTCGTGTATATTTTATTACGCGCAAGATGAAAGCTTTTACGGAATAAGGGCACATTTCTCTCCCCGGCTTTAATGAAACTCTCAAGGTATTCTATCTAGATTATTATTTTAAACTTCAGAATTTACAATTAAAATAATTTTCATGATATTTTAAATGTTCTTACATTTAAAAAAAGTCATTTCTCATCGTTGGAGTATTTTTAAGCTACGAGAAAAAATTTCAGACCTTTTTTAACCAGGACTTATTTCCCTATAAATTGAATTATTAATTTAATAATAAGCACCAAATTATGAATAAAGTTTCCCAAACACTAATTTTTATATTAAATGAATTCGAGCAAGTATTAATAAAGTGATAGAGCTGATAGAAATATCTATTATTACCATAATTAAGATTTTATCTTTTTTTAAATCAGATGGAATCTCTTTAAATTAAAAGTTAATTAGTTATTTTAAAATAATATCATTAAAATAATATTCCTTAAACAAATACAATTATGTATATTTGTCCTTTTAATGTTTTCTTTTTTATATTAACATCTGCAACATTTTAACAATTACAGATAATCCCCAGTAGCTGTGCATATATGCAAGATTCAATCTTATTTTAATTTACATATAATATAAAATTTCAAAGCTTTAAAAGCTTACTATAAAAGCAAATTTTGTTCTCATTTAAAAATATTAAATTTTTGAAACTAAAATAAGAAAATGAATGAATTTTAAACAATTGTATAATATTTCAATCAGTTTTATTTTATAAAGAAATGTTATTATAAGGATTAAGTTGTGTAGGATATGTTTTTTATATTTAATTTCGTAAAAAATATTTAAAGTAATTAAAAACAAATGATGTTGGAATAATGGGTGTTATCTGTTTTAGACTGTTTCGTTATTTATATTCAAAATAGAAAGATTGCTATATATATCCTTATAATCTTTACAGTCTTATCTAACAATAAATTTAAATCACAAAATGACTAGAAATTTCCGAATTGGCACTGAAATTTATACAATTTATACGAGGAAATTTATGATTATCCATGTGCTGATAGTAAACTGTATAATAATTGAATTTATCTTGTATCTGTTTACGAAAAGATTTATCAAAAGAATATTTAATTTAATTATATTAATGTATTTTTTCTTATACTAAGTATATAATTGTGACATAACAAAATAAAAACAAGAATGAAAAATTGAGCTAGAGTGTAACTACAAGGGAAGGAAATCATGAAGAAATTGTAGGAAAATTAATACAAAAGAGCTAGAAAATAAGAAAACAGAGCAGGAGAAATAATAAAACAAACCGGGAGGAGAAGAGTAAGACAGACAGATAGACAAAAAGATTATAAGATAGGGGTACAAGTATGCCGAGGGTGATAAAATAGAGAGCAGAAATAGAATAGAAAGTTAATTAACCCCTTAGGATCGCTAAAGTCGTGAATTTGTAATATAGAAAAGTTTGCGGTTAATAAGCGATCAACAATTTTGTAGTTCGATTAAAACTGGTTTTTCTTTAGAGTTGTTCTGGTTCTTCTAAGTCTGAATTAAAATGAATAAGCCTCGTTGGCAGTCATAGACTCTAAACGGTTATCCAATACCTATTATTTTTAAGTGTTAACTACTCAATCTTATTAATTATAACGACTAATAGGAGAAAACTTATCTCGCAGGTCTACAATAAATTGATATTTAAGTCTATATAGATATAGACAGTATATTATATATTTGTTTTGAATATTTTTCCTTGATTTGATTTTAATTTTTTACTTATAATAAGGTTCATTTAATGCAGTTTTTCAAATTTCGAAATTTTTAAAATAGTTGATATAGTCTATAATTTATATCATAAATGTATATTCACTAGGTAGTTGAATTAAATTTAAGGCTTCATTTAAATTAATTTTTCAAAGTATTTTACATTCTAATTAATGTATACATTTATTTTCAAACTATAAGGTTTAATAAGCGTATAAAATAGGGATGATTCTTTAAAATATATGATGGTAGGTATAATCATGCACGTAGATGTCAAGAATATAAAACGAGAAATCCGAATACATTTCAAATGAAGTCTAGGAAGAATAATCATTGAAAATAATTCTATTATGTAATAAAAGTACAGGGTAAGCTTAATTATGTCATTCTGAAACGTAAAAGATAAAAGTCTTAATAGCCGATTCGTAATTAGGTTTTGAATTATAAAATACTAATGGTGTAACAGAGAAGCAATAAAGACAAAGAAATACATTTTTTTTAATTGATTCAAAACTAAATTACACCTTAAGTTATTAAAGTTGATTCATCTGAAGAATAACAATTATCAGAATCTACCTATATCTCGATTCTTATGTAACGGGTGACGAAATAAGGAAAAAAATAAGTCGTGTTCACAGATGTCTAAATTATTCTGCAGATGAATTGGAACTGAGTATTTTACAAAAATAAAATAATATTGTTTTTAATAACTGTAACATGCAAGATCACATCGATATAAAAGAAGAATATCTTAAACTGATAAATAAACTCCGTCTTAGCTTTTTTCAATCGATATCCTTTAATCTCGTTAGTTTTTTCTACGTTTCCTTGGGTATTGGGAAGGAGTCAGGGATGAAGGAGAAAAATTAATAACGACGGGAGAAAAGCATAAGTTTGGGACGCGGCGACAGCGTCTCAACCCTCGCGAGACCAGTAGTATAGCGGAATGTAAGTAATAACGGCATTACTCGAGTAATGACGCGGCAGCTCGCCATCGAAGGGGGATGCCTTTTAAAATTACGACAAAGCTTGAAGAGAAGTTGGAAGAAAGGAGGCGACTGCGACACAAGCAGTTATAAGAATGATGCGAGTAAGTGAGAGAGTGGTTATAAGTGGTGCCGCGATGATGGTAACGGAGGAGAAAGGATGGGATCCCGAGTTCGGTGCAAGAGACGGCGGTGAATAGATGAAGCAAAGAGAAATGGAAAGTAGGATTATTATTTAGATATTCAGAAACCAAAATGAGAAAAGGTAAGAAAGTGGGAACTTAAAAATGAGAAGACTGTAAGTACAATAAAAGAAGAGGTACCGCGAAAGAGGAGGGAAAAGGCAATAATTTGCGTGCAATCATGAGGAAGGAATTAGTGAAATTTAAAAGAGAGCATTTTTTACTTTATTTTTATCTAGATATTAGGCTTGAGAATTGCGACTCTTCAGTCTCACCGTAAAGTCCAGTGAGTTATAACTTTCTTAAAATGAAGCATTTAAACTCATCCTCAACATATCGTCAACTTTTTATGATATTGACTTTAAAGACTTTTCATATTTTTTACATAAAAGTTGCTAAAGCTACACTACTCCTTAAGTATTAACTACTGCACTATCACGAATTGTATGTCTGAGTTCTGATTACAAAATTAATACTTAATGTTTGCATATCCGTTACGATCATAACAAAATGCAATTAAAATAAATAAACTGATTGAAGTATAAAAGATTATAAACTGAAATATCAGATGCATTTAATTAAATATATTTTATATAGTTTAGCTGGGTTTTTAAAAAATGTAAGTAAATTTTCAACTTGTTATGTACTACAAAAGATATATATGTATACAATATGGTTGGATGAAAGGAATATAGAGATGGGAGTAGAGGATTCGAGATCTGATATTTCAATTCGCTTCAAAGTTATGTGCATTTGAAATTAGTGATAAAAGATAGTTCAAAGACAGAGTAGCATAGCAGATATATGGGTAGATATGTCTTTTCTGATATTTTAAATGACATACATCAATATAACTTGTTGAGATATTAACAAAAAAAGAATTTTGAAATTGAAAATATATTTAATTCAAGTACAAATTGAATTTTTTTGTGAAAACACAAATTTCTCTACATTTTTCTATATCAGAAAAATTTGTAATTAACTTTTTATATCTTATTAATTATTTCATTAAAATTGATTTTTAAAAATTTTAAATTTTAATCAACATTATCTAATATAGTTTCATGCATATTGTAAACCATTAAAAACAATAAAAAAGATTCATTATTAAAATTTGAATTAGTTATACAGTTATTAGTTATTCATTCATTCAAACTGAATGAATATATTTCACTGAAGTGCATATTAGCACCTTACTAAAAAAAATAAAATTGATTTTTTAATAATCATATTTAATATTTGAAATGTACGAGGATTCAACATTATAATTGGTTGTTTGGATATTGTAATTTTATCTATTTTATTTAACTTTTATTATTTAATAGGTTCTAAAATGTATTCAACGGCATTATAGATGTTTTATCAGTATGTCTAAATGTAGCACATATTTTAAAATAAATTATTACATTTATTTGCAACATTAAATATAATAAAGCATATTCCATTTTATTGTATCTTCGCATAATTTGTTAATATTATTTTTATAATTATATTACTAATCTTATTATGAATTGAACATTTATTTTAAAATTAATAGCTGTTTCGATAAAACCTTAGAGTTTTTTATAAAAATTGAAATTGTATTTAGTAATTTTGTTTCATATATTCATTCTTGAGTTTACTTTAAATACTGATATTTTATAACTGGCGAAAGATTGAAAATGTAAGCTTGTCATTAATAAGTTCTTAGAATACACAAAACAATGACGAGTATAATATACTAAAAATACAGTTTATAAATAAATTTGTTCATTTTTTTTATAAAAAAAATGTTTAATTTGCGTCAAGAACTAATTTTGTAGAATTTTCATT
Organism: Kradibia gibbosae; assembly: GCA_018907135.1. Taxonomy (NCBI): domain Eukaryota; kingdom Metazoa; phylum Arthropoda; class Insecta; order Hymenoptera; family Agaonidae; genus Kradibia; species Kradibia gibbosae. The sequence goes on from JACCHX010000004.1 coordinate 7,712,456, forward strand.
TTAAAAAAATAATATTGAACATTAAGAGTAAATAAAATATTAATGTGCGTCAAAGGGAATATTTATATTTTAAAAGTATTTTTATTTTACTGCTACTCATTACTCTTTATAGTTTATCTTGAATTTAAATGCGATTCTAATTTTTCGTAAGATTAACAAATGGAACTGTAGTTCGATAATAATTTTGCTACAATTTCTTTATTACCTTCCTATTTTTGTAACCCCTTCATTTATCTTTCTTTATCATTCTTCCTCCCTATATATACAATTTGTATGTTTGTTTATACATTATGCATAAGGTTTCAGTTTCATAAATATTCAGTTTATATGTAATATAAATAATTCGTAAGAAAAATCATTAATCCATATTTAATTAAATCTTACATAAATCTAAAACAATTTTACAAGGTAATTTTTCTAAGGTTTATAAGGAACAAATCTTACGGAGAATATTGTTAATAAATAATTTATTTTTGAATAAAAAATTTTAAATAATTAAAAATTATTACATTGCTGTAATTGAATAACGGATAGGTAAATATAAGAAAGTAACTAAGTTATTACTAGACTAACCTACAAAAAAGAATGAGTAATAAGAAACTGTAATAAAATGTTTAAAGATGAAATGGTCGAAAGTGTAAAAACATGTGACGCTAAATAAGATTGTGATCGTAGAGCATAAAATGGAAGCATCAGATGACGGAATTTCTAAAATTATACAAACGCAATAAGAGGGTGAAGCTCGAAAATCGTCAAGAAAAGCTCTCAACCATTGTTAAGGTACGGTTGAAAAAGAGACTTGACCAAGAACAATTAATTTGAACAACGAAAATCCAGAAACAATAAATGACATGGGCTCTCTGAAAAACAACATGCCTTGGGATACCAGTAAAGGCGAGGTGAAGAAAGGAAAAGAAGAATTGCTGCTGTAAAGAAGAAATAAAGAGTCAGACTATTTGACATAATAAAACGAAGAAGAGAATGCGCAGTAAGAGTGACAGAGGATGGGGTTGAAACAAAATAAAAAGAATGGGAAGTTCGGACAGATTAACACAAGACGGTTTTCACAGACGTATCGTTGTGGTCGAAAAATAAAAACAAATAGATTGTCGTCACAATAGCTCCCGAGTGCAATTTACGGTCGGTGTGTGTCCATGCTGTTGACAAACATTGGCGTGGCCGCAGTCGAAACGAACGCGAAAAACGCAAAATGAGGCAGGCAAAGCGACGGAGCTCGAGGCCAAGTGCGCTCGCTGAGAGTTAATTATTCGTCGAGTTTGGGTAAATCGGAGACAGGAAAGGGATTTTCAGAAGCGCTGAGTGAAACAGCAGATTTAGCAAACACGTGCGCACGTCTCGCGTCGCGAATTTCGACGGCCCGTTAACCAACGAATCCCCAAAGCTCCTCTCCCCTGCCTTCATCGACTGGCTTGCGGCTCGAAAACTTAGACAAGCGGTCAAGGCTCGACTGGTTGGGCCGTCCAGGTGCATCCGTTCGTCGACGTATTCTCCGCGCTCTCGCACACGTTTTCGCGCTCGGAACTCTTTCGATTTTGCGAGAGCTTTATCAGGACGTTGCAGTTACGCCTCGCCAACTGCCTGACCATTCGCTCAAGATTAATCCCCGGTTGCCGTTGGTGAGTGGGCGAGACGATAACGACTCGAGGGTCGGTCGAATTTCTCGCGTGCGGTGCGAGCGCCACACGCGGCCTTCACCCTCGAATCCTGTCGGACGGTCCGCGATGGTGTTGCGCTCACGTGGCGCGATTAGGTGCGTACGCGATCGAGGGTGCGAAAGAAAGTGGAGCGAATCTCATTCTTATGCCGGATCGCGTACTCGCCTCTGCTCCCCCAAGGCACGTTTAACGATTTGCAGCCGCTCGATCAATCGCAGGGATTAGCCTGACTTTTACGAGGCCGCCCACGTGGAAAAGAAAATCCGGCGCGCATTTATCTTGGACGCGGCCCCGTCCCGCGAACGGCGCGACGCGGTGATCTATAAAACTCGACTCGTTTCTCCGCGAGTGAGTAAAGTCCGCACAAGCGACACCCATGGGATGAGATTGGGAGGGGGGGGGGAATCGAAATTTGACAAGGGACGACGGAGGTTAGAGAGGATGAAGGAGTCGCAAGTGTCGGTGACAAGTAGATGCGCGAGTCGTGCTGACGATACTCTGGACGCGGTTATTTCTGGAGGAGGAAAACGCGAGCAGGCCACGGAAATAGCGAAGGGCCCGTCGAGCGCCTCTGTCTCCGGATAAATTAAGAAGGCGCGGGGATTATTCGAGTCGGAGCGAGAGTGCGAGTGTCCGGTGTAGTATGGACGCGAGCCCAGGGCCTCCGTCGGCTCGTCCCGAGGCCTATGGGCTTACGAGAGTGACGTAGCTTGCTGGATGTTGGAAATTTGTCAGGCGGCCCAGCCATTCGAGCAAATTCCCCAGCTCCCCAGTCGTAGATTTGGCGCGGGCCCTCATCGAGACTGCGAGAGTCTCGTTATATAGTTGCTCCTCTCTGATGTTATTCCGAGAGTGCGGCCCGCCTAAGTTACGTCTCGTCGTCCAGTTATTAATATCAAACGTGCCGCGGTACTTAGACGCCATATTTTCTCTTCCACGCAAGTTCTAAGGAAGAGAGCTCCTAAAAGAGCCTAACCGCGAACGTCTTCGACAGATTTCGTTCGATTGAACATGTTTATAGTCTAGTGACGCGCATATTTCCCGTGAGGGATTTTCCCAAAGATATCATTAATCACCCGGCATCGACCGACGCGGGAGCCTTGATTATAATGGGCACCTCCTCGACTAAAGTAACGTATCAATCGCACTCGCCTTATGCAAATGCTTCGGGTTATAAATTACCGAGGCCGGCGGCAAGGCTATGAAGGGCGTTTGAGTAAATCTAACGAACGTAAGCGTCGTTGCGAGCTTACCACTCGAAGGGCCGGAAGGCAGGAAAAGAGCCATGCTGGAAGATAGTTGGCCGATTCGGGGCTCAGTGTGGGGAAGGCATACGTATACAATGCAGCGTCGAAGGAAGAAAAGAATCCGGTCATTAATCACGGATTATCAAAATGGACCAACGCGTCGCTGCTTTCCTGTAAGGCTAGCGTCGAAGAAACGGAGCAGCGGAAGAATCGCCGAGTGCCCCGTGTTTTCGGGAATAATATAGAAGACAACGGTCTTTAGGAGTGGTCGAGCCATTGTACTCGATCGTAGTACTAGGGCAGGAGGGAGAATCGCCCGGGCGGCATGTACACGTGTTGCCGAATATACTGTTCAGCCCCGCTTGTCCTTGAGGCTCGCTCGAAAAACATGACGAATGGAGCCAAGCTCACCTACGCTATTCGCGGAGACTCGTAGCGGCCCACTACTCGTGGCAGTGCTACCTTTGTATCCGTGTACGCCTCTTGCGCCCTCGCCCTTCCTAATGTATCGGAAGCTCGGCAAGTATGTGGCCTCTCGCGTCACTCCATCCCTCCGCCCCTCCGCGACCCGCCACGCCGACGCCTGTATTGACGAAGAGCTGCTTACAGGAGTCTAGCCAAACCTGCGCAACGAAGAAGCCGGGCATACGTGTTCGCTCCTCGAATTTTCCGTGCGATTTCTCCTGCTCGCCACCTCAGCTGGTCTTTCCTACCGCTATTTTTTTTTTTTTTTATTCGGGTGCGGAGTTACGGATGATGAAGAAGAGGAAGCGCTCGTGCAATCGCTTCGGGGTGCCTCCTTCTTTATATCGACGAGAGCGGAATTCAAACTCCGTACGTATGTATGTATCGGAGCATTCGGTAATTTGAATGTGCAGTTATTTATTGCTCCTCGTTGGCGCATACCGTGAGTCGAGATATGCTCACGTGCGCGCTTACGTTTAGCGAAAGTTAATAGGGAAGTCTTGTTTTTTTTACCTTTTGTTTGAGGCAAAACATGGAAAAAAATGTTTTCGTTGTATGCAATATAGTTAAAAGCTTTTCTCGGCGGGGCAACTACTTACTATTATTAAAGTAATAACCTGTTCTGTTCAAACAGTTGGACTTAAATTTTAATAACAACGTCCATCAAAACTACTCCTTCCAGCGTTACAATATTGCACTCGAGTCGACTACTTCTTATTCGTCTTCAAACTATACGTTGAAAGTTATTATTTGCAAATGTAAATAATATAAGTATTCGGGACTCGACATTTTTGCTATTTACGACTTACTGCAGTATCTATGTTGTAAATAGTTTGGCTTAAACATAAATGCGCATAGAATAATTCAATGACGTTGCTTTAATAATACCGAAATATTCAGTAATGTAATAAAGTCGTCGTTATTATTTTCAATTTAATTTTAATGTTACGTTATTATATTAAACATAATTTAGCTTAAAATGTCTAAGATTTCGTTTAGAACAAATTGTTTTTATATAAAACCAAAATATATAATGAAAAGCTCAACGTTAAATTTTCACAATTACGATAATAGACATCAAACTACCGAGAAATTTTGGTCGAGAACTGTACAGCTTTTTATCTGTTTGTTTTCACAAGGTAGTTTTACCAAGAAGGATAAAAAATCTTTTAATATAATATTTTTTTATTGCATTATAGTTTATTTTGAATTCGCAAACATGTTTTGGCTGTTGGGATGTGGTCAAGCACGAACACTTGCTGTGGACACATATTTGACAAGAGATCATTTGACTTTGTAAACATTTTTTAAAGAAAAGATTAACCTAATTTTAAATTGTATTACTATATATTAAGTTTACATTATTTAATACAAACATGTATTATACAATCACTAAGAAGTATTTACGTTATTAATCTATCAATAAGCTTCTTCAAATTTACGAATCTTCAAAATAAAAATTAATTTAAAATTGAAAGTGAATTTAATATGTAAATCACGGTCTACGGATACAAAATAAATTTAGTCTTTTTTACGTAGATTATAAAAAAAAAGAATAAATAATAATAGCTACTTATTTTAAATTTATTCAATATTTATTGCATAAATTTTTATAACACTTAACTTAAAATACAAATAAATTCGATAATTACTTCATGTCTCTATATTATTATGAAGGTTTTGAAGTAATGGCTATATTAAAAAAAAATAACTTTCGGTTTAAATACGTATTTTTACTATTTAATACTTAATAATTAAAAATAAAATTTTCTAACCAACTGTTACAGTAACATTTTTTAATTAAATAAAATTAATGTATTCATTCAATTAACCTATACGTTAACAAGTATCTAAATTAATGTTCAAATTTAAATTAAACTCCTAGAATAATGTAAAATAATCAAGTTTATGAATCGCCTATGCATTTTAAATACTTGTAGAAATCACTTAATTGGATCACATAACGCTTAATTTAATGTAATACTTTATAAAATCGATTGAAATAAGATCGCTTGAAATTTTCTACTCAATTCATTTCAATCATGTTTGATAAATTATGGCGTGTTTAATATAAATAAATTCACTATAAATTGTTTTGTTTTTAATTGTTTTTTATTTCAATTTATGAATAATTTAGCAATTGTTTTTATATAAAAAGTTTTATTATTCACAAGATTCAGATTTTTCGTTCAAATTTATAAAATTAAATCTTTGTCATCAATACTACTATTTCATTATATCTATTTAAAAACGAAAACTATTCTCAAACTCTAACTCAACTCACCATGGTATTTACATTTAATGTTTTTTTAAAATTTTTTAAAATTTCAAACAAAAATATTCACAACATACATTAAAAGTTATTTATTAATTGTTCTCTGCTGTATGATCAGGGACTTCGCATGGTCCCAAAGACTCGTGCATCTCTTCAGCAATCAAATGTTGTAAACGAAATCAAGCATTGGAAATTCCCAGGCTACAGACCCGAATTTAACCTCCGCGTTTCCAAAATATCTTTCGCTAGTAAGTGTATTCGGAGCTCCCGCACACGTATGTCACTAAGCGATGAACACAGTGAAGCGCATGACGCGTCATAAAATATTCGATTCCTCCGTCGTAAGCAGACCGTTGCCACCCTCGAGTTTAGCTTTATTCCTCGACCCCTGGCCAATTGTACTGCCGACTGGACCGCAGTCAGCTCTACTATCCGTTTGTCGCGAAACAGACGTAAAAATGCTGGAATACGGATGATTCGCCATGGGGCCATCAATACAAGCGACTGGTGCGCAAGTGATATCCCTCTCTGTTATAAATGCGAGTCTCTCATCGTGAGGTGAACCAGTGGTTTGCATAAGAGCAATAGTTGAGCTCCCGTCATTCGCCAATCCCAGGCTATCCGACCGTGGCTGCAACGCGTCTTTGCAGTTGTCGCCCTGTTCTGGGGAGCAATCAGCACCATTGCTCAACCCTCAACCTCTTATCCGATGCTGACGAGCAGATACCCACACGCGCGCGCGCGCACGCACACATACAGACAATACGCGGGAGTTACGGGGTAGGGTAGCATCGCCTCGCTACTCGGCATTGCGGACATTACGTCAAACATAAGGGTGAAGGAGAGCAGGCCAATGTGCGCTACGACTACTTGCAGCGAGGGAGCGTGTCAGGACGGCAGGATTGTCGGCCAAGGGCGGGGGGGGGTGGCTACTGCTGAAGAGCGGAAGGGAGGAGAAGTGCGTGCGTGCGCCCGGCTGACAGCGCGAGGGGGATAAAGTTACTGGGCGCACTTGGGCCGTGGAGTGGGAGAAGGAAGGAAAGAAGGGACAGCAAAAACTAACCGAAGAGATGGAATGAAAATAAGCTGAGGGTGGAAAAGCTTGAGTCGCGTATTCTCCAAGCGCCCGTGAAAGATAGAAGGGGCAATGACGAAGAAAAAGGAAATGAGAGCAAAAGAGAAAAAGAGAGAGAGGGATGGGCCACCCTCTTTATCTTGGGATCTCTTCTCGCTACTTCAGAGCTATTGCTACTGTCGCTTCTGTATATTAGTATTGTTATTTCTTGCCTCGTTCTCGTTGTCACAGAGGTCGTTTCTTTCCTCCCTTCTTATCCTCGCCCTCGTGGCCACTTTCCATCCCTCCTTCTCTCTTTAACTCTCAATCTCTCTCTCACTGTCTATCTCCCTCTCCCTCTCTCCCGCTCTCTATCCCTCTATATTTTCCTCTTTCTCTTCTAGCCCCTCATTTCTCGCCTCCCTCACACTCTGTAGCCTTTTTAAAAGATTTCATTGTAATTGACCTTCTTTCTGGTATCTCACAGGAACGTGAAAGACGGGCTACTTAAGCAGGGAATCGCCTTGAATTATTTCGAGGGATGAGGTCTAGGCCCCTTAGGGATATGAAAAAGATGCATTCAATTACAAATTCAAATGATCTTCTTTGTTCCGCGGATCTCCTTAAGTCGGTAATATTTTCCTTTGTTTTTCTACGAAAATTCGTTTTTACATTTTTTTTTTGCGTGGCTAGCTAGTATAAGCCAGGAGGACGATACCTCCCCTATCTGCTCTTTTTACAAGATTTACACGTCTATCTATAAGCGAAACAACAAAAAGCTTTGAGCCGATCGACATTCAACAATATCTTCTTATGATTCTCTAAAATGTTGTCATCTCGTGAAAATTTTTCAACTACTTAAATACGAAGTATCCAGACTTTATGACATTGTGTCTCTTTTATCCTTCAAGCAAAACAAAAGCAAATTCACCGAGAGCAAAAGTTTGCTCATCTGCATTTTCGATTAAAGAAACCACAAGCTTCTCAAATCGAAACACTTTTGTAAGCAACTGATTGACACTTTTGTTTTTCTATTCCGAATGATCTTAAATAAATCCCCAAAGAAGAAACACTATCAAAAAGAAAAATGACGCAATTGATGATATAATCAATTCTACGGAAGAAAATTATCATTTATTTTTAATATATACGTCCAATAATAAAGTAATAATTTTTGTTAAATGTAGTTCAATTTTTAAACATTGTGAACTTAAACATTTTACTGTATTAATATTAAAAAATATTGTATGCTTTTTCCAAATAAAATTATTTTATAATAATTTTTTAACAATTAATCCATTATTTTATACAGCAAATATAAGGTATACTAAAAAAAAAAATCTCATAATAATTTTCATTTAAATTCCAAATGGATAAATTGTTAAGTATACATAATATACTGAATTGGTAAACTAACCATACTGTGTTGATTTTTTACTTCATATAAAATTTGAATTTTGATGTTACATTTGCTTTAAATTTAAAATTATAAATGATTTCGTTTAACTCTGAATTTTCATATACATTCATGAGATTACGCCTACAATGTATTCATGTCCAAGTTTACGTAAACATTATTTTCAATAGTAATTGAAAATTGCAATAATAAATTTGTGGGAATATCGGTTAAAAAAATTCTCTTTTATGAAATGCTTGTTATGAGAATGAATTAAAATATATTATGAAAATCTCCGTAGTGTAAGTAAATAAAATTCATAATAATGTTTTATTATGTATTATATGCCGTTACAGATACTTTATTTACAAACCTAAAACTGCTATTATATAATAATCAAGAACTACGTTAATAAATTATTCTCAAGATATAAGTAATTTAAGTTACTTTACTGAATAATGTTCCACTTGTACCGTATTACAAATTCAACCGTTCTTGTAATGTCATCCTGAGCTTCATATAGATATTCTTATATTATTGAAAAAAGGGAAAAGATTTGCCAAGATAATGGGCCGATTATCACCCACCTTTGCTTGTGATTATTATTTTACACTCTAGGGAAAACACATCGAATACATGAGAATAGAGACGGTAAATCCCTTGTCCAGTTAAGCGATCTGCTTTGTATCCGAGGCAATTAAGGAATTATAAACGACACGTAACAGGGCCAATCATAAAGACAATAGCACCTAAGGGAGTTATACCGTTTCGTATGTGTCGGCGAAGTGCTTACAACGGTTGTCGTAAAATTGTACCACCTGTATTCGACGACCTCGCTGACCATACATGAACTATTTACGCGAGCCATCAATATAGAAATAATAAAAGGGATTGCAATTAAAAGCACTTTATTCTCGAAAAGCTCCACTCATTGAATTATTTTAGAGACCCAGTTAAGTTCTCTTGACAAATTAAGAGTTAAGTGGAGTCGTCATTTTTTTAATACCCAGTGTCCACATGAGCGTAAATCAAGCGTATATCCGAGCGCAATCCTTTGGTATTTATCTCGCCATCTTGGCCATTCATCATAACATAGTGGCCAAGATTCGGAAGGAATACCCCACTCAGGATTTAATAACGCAGATTAGATAGATATAATCGAGCTTTCTTACAGATCAAAAGAATATCCGACTCACGTTCTTCGATTCTTTTAACTGTCTTCGCTTGGAAATAAGATCTCGAGAAAACAATAAGTTTGATTTAGAGATAAATATAGAATGATCAGAGTTCACGATGTTCGGCTTTAACGGGCCGATGTCTTCTTATCAAAACATTCCAAGCGAATCAAATGGAAGCAATCCTGCCAATCGGAGCGCCATAAATTTTGATTCATCGACCTCAGCGGGGAGTAGCATTGGTGACCTCAGCGAGTTTCCGTCAGGAAGGAAAGGGACGCTCGTGATCGCAGCCCGGAGCCTGGACTTAGCCATCGAAAACACGAGGGTCAATCCTTAGAGTGCGCCTATAACGCGGCGGCACCCTCCCAGCCTCGCGGTGTCTCATCCACCATTCGTGCCGAAGCCCCGCGAGTCTGCGTATTGAAGAAGATATTCCGATCATATCGACATATATCCGGCGTGCAATTATCGACGGCTATGGTTCAGCGGACCGGAAGCACGTGCATGTATGGTACTTCAAAAGCATGCCTGCTGGCGATCGCCGGACGCACGCGACCCGAGCTCCGGGATTACAATGGGCCTGCGCAGCTCTAGTGTTTAACTTCGGCGAGGGTCAGGGGAGGGCACAGGATTAAGAGGTTTGTTTAATGCTTAATGTGGCCCATGCTTACCTTCACGCGCGTCTTTGGGTACCGCGATGCGATCAATTTTGCTCGACCGTCCTTACTTTCGCACACCTGTAAAGCCTTGGCTAACACGCACGAGCGGCCCTTTTGCTGCGGTGGGTTAACAACATGGTATTCACCAGCGATTTGTATTTTGTGGCCGGAGAGAAAGCTCAGTTGTTAAATATGACAAGATTGTTTGGGGCTTGTTATTGGCAGTAGAGCCCAAAATCCACTGGCCTGGAAAAATGTTGATTTCATAGGATGGAAAGGATTGTGTAATTGCTTACTTGGAAATAATAGAATTGAATGTAATCATTTCACAGGCTATTAATTTTAAATTTATCCAAAACTACGACTTTCAACCTGTTTTTAATTTGAATCGCCTTAAATTTATTTTAATAAAATTTTTCTTTGTTCTATGATTCATGAAGTTTCTCATACAAATTTAATATTTTTGTGTCTATTTACTAAAACTCCATGCAATGTGTTTATTTAAAAAACAAAAGAATAATGTCAAAATAAAGTAATCTTTAACATGTTTACAATATGGATGAGATTTTACATTGATACAAAGTTTTTGTTTTGTGTTATGCTCAAAAACTTGAGTTTTCAAAAATTATTCATGCTATATTTTACATTTGGAAGCGCATGTACATCTTTAAAGTGAGGCACTCTTAAAATTGAAACTTTTCCCTTCCTACTCAATCTATATTCAATTTGACGCCAAGCACATTTAAAATGAATGGTATTGTATGAGAAATGTAACTAATGCCACACGAATTGCCAATGTTTAATAAAAGTCAAGACAGCCAAAGTATTGAAAAATGTGTCGCAGTGGGTAGGCGAGCGCGGCCAAGACTTGATGAGTAGTTGGTTGCCACGTATATAAAACAAAAGCTATTGGGAAGACGCAGAAGACCGCAGAGTCCACATTTTACACCGGATGCTTATCGAAGCGTTAGGGAATTCGTTATGAAATCCCTTTATCTCCCTGTATCTCCCATTATCTCGGTCGATCCCTCTTGGCAATTCGAGCCTTTTATCTTTCGGCCAGGCCTCGCTCTCACCCCTCACTGCTCCCAACGAGTCCGCGACAGACGCGGCCCCGAGGTGTTCGTCCGTGAGGGGAGCAACGGGACCACAGAATTGAGCCGCTGGTGCTAGCATCGACCCGACCTTTGATCTCGCTTTCGACCAACAGCGTACAGAAAGGCCACGACGCCATGTTTCGTAGCCGCTTCCTTTTTCGACGCCTCCTGTCTTTTCAACGCGGCCCCTCGCACTTGATTTATTTCCCGGCCGCTCGCGATTCGCGGGTTACCCTCCACTACCTTCACTTCGTCCTTTTGATCATTTTACGTATGAGTCGTGTAATTATGCGGAAGCATTTTATCCCGGGTTTTAGAATTTTTATACGACTGGGTGTGCCGTGATATGAAGGGAAGGGGCCGAGGAAAGGGAGAGCAGAGATGGAGAAAGAGTTTGAGCGGATTTTTATTTTCGATAAAGCATCAAAACGGGAATCGTTTTTCTTTTAGAGATTAAAAAGATTTTTAATTACCTGCGCTGCGTTCGGTAGTTGCTAACGCGCGATATATATTTCAATTACAAAGGCAATTTCGTACGTTAAGCAGATTGTTATTTCCTTTTTTTTTGTTTTAACTACGTTAAGTCAGTGATCCAGATTTATTTAATTCGTTGTAAGAATTAAAATCCATAATTTTTCCGTCAGGCTTTAATGATTAAAAAGTAACAACAGCAAAAATTCTGTTTCATGTGTAAATCAATTCATGGTCAAGCAGTTACACCTAAATTAATGTACATTATTTCGAATATTGAACAAAAAGTTATTTTCATTAAACCTATTCGTTGGCTTAATTACTGGTATTCTCACTTCGATCGACGTTTTTAAAATAAATATAATACTTTTTATAAATGTCTTAGATTTTTCATAATTTTTGTATAGTATTGATAATAAAATTTTAAAATGAGAAAGTTATTTATAATGATGATAATGTTGTAATAAATTTAAGGATAATGTAAAATATATTAATGAATGATATCACTGGATATTGAGTATTATTTGTTTCGCAACAGTAATAATTTTTTATATTAAAGTTAAAAACCTTTTTTCCATTGTGAGATCATAAAATATATTTAGTTATTTATGAATTACGTATCAGATTTTTTTATTTTTATCATTTTGTACACTTTGTCGATAGAATTTTCATCAGATCATCTCTTTAGTACAAAGCAATCAACATTTACATGATAAGTATTATGCAATATAATATTATGTTATTCTTTTTACGTTTCTCAATATTCAACTGCGCTGAGAAAATTCATACAATGAATGAAATAAGAAACGAGTGAACATTCAAACGCATCTAGTCTCATGTATAAAATTTTGATGTCTCCATGCAAACAAATTTTAATAGCAAAAATATAACCATGTCGCTGACTAGGCATGAACGTATTGCTGTGTAGGAATTTTCATTACATTTTGCTCTTTCGACTCACAAGATGTTGTTTTTATCAGAAAGAGTCTTCAAAAATGTTAAATGATAAATTAATTTTAGAATTGAGTACTCCAAAGGATTTTTTGAATCCCCCATAGACGATTTTCTGAAGTTTTTTTTCGCAATTTCCTGTCTGCAGCAACGTTCATCTGAACGTTAACCATGCACGTACACACGCATGGAGAAGTGCGCACGCATACACCATGTATAGAGCTATGTAGTCGTCCGACTAAACATTTAGTGCTCGTTGCAGGTATAAAACGTGAAGCATGTGGGTGGGGACTCCCAATATTAAAAACGTCGCAGGAGTGCAATAACATCGCCCTCCGCAACGGATCCACTGATTTATTTTAGAATGCTCCAAACCATGTATTCCATGCGTGTCTCCGTGTGATTTTTTTCGCGCTTTCCCGTTAATGAAAAAGCTTCGTAGGAGTGCCCATCGACCTTAAATGAGAATTCGTATTTTGACCACTGGAATGACCGTTTTTGAACAAACGAGCTGCTTTGTGGTGCTAATCTGAAATTTAGATATTTCCACTTAGGAAGTAGTTTGGCGAAACGGATACGTGACGTACAAAATTTTGCATTAGCCGTCGGGGCTATCGCACTACGCGTGATTGAACAATGCTTGACTCACTCTGCATTAATACAGTGAATTAGTGAGATTTGATATTAAGATAGCTACATATGAACAAGCGAGATACAAATTGACATCTTGATTATCTATTGTCCTTACTTTATTCGTGTATTCAGTTGTACATAGACGCTTATAACTTCGATCCACTTTTTAAAGTTTAAAACTTGATAGTACATTATTATGAGAATGAAGAAATATGGACTTTTAACTGAGTTAGTTAATTAAGTTAAATTAATTTAGTAGTTATAATAATAATGAAACTAAAAGGTAAAATGAACATGAAATTAAGTTCACGTCTGCATATTATCATTTGTACAGATTTTTTAATAGACTAAATAATCTACATTTAAGATTCATAAATTTCTGTACTACAGACAATGTTGAAGAACTGATATTATTTTTCTGTAACCCTACCAGTCAATGAAAATATAGGATCCAGGTAGAGCAAGGAGTACACAGAATTCGAAATCCACATCACGCTGAGAAAATTTCTTCATTTTTCTCCGGACAAATCTGTATATGCAAGCACTGCTGTCCAAGAATAACGAAAGACTTCGGGTTTAATAGAAAAAAGCGCCCATGAAAAAGAAAATAGAGTCATGGGAAAAGCGATATTAAAACCCTAAGACGCTGTCGCAAAGTATTTATAGAATCCAATAGCATCGGAGCTATATATTTGCGAATGTAATGAAAGAGGATCGTATCATTACCGCGTCGATGTTCGAATTAAAATTATGGGAGACGAACCTTAAGCTGTATGAGTGAGTATATATATCCTTAACCCTCTTCGTACCTTATTCAAATTTAATAATACGAACAAATATGAAGCCTGATTTATAATATTTGTGACAAATGTTCATCTGCGCTATAAAATCACAGATTATAATTTACAATTTCTTTAAAAAACATAATTATTACAATTATTATTTAATTTACAACAAGAAGAATGAACACTTACTGCAAAAAATATTATTACTGTTATTTATTGTTTTGATAAATATTTTGTTAGAGCAAATAACCCTTTGATCGATAAAAGTTCATTTACAAGCTAACTATTTTCGGTAAAGAGAATTTTAGAAGTATTTATTAAAAAATAAAAAAACTGTTAACTCGGTGATGAAGTATTCGAATAGACAAGTAATATTGAAAAATACGTTTTTATTATTTATGAAAATTTCTCATGAAAATGAATTTACATTTTATTAAAAAAAATATTTTTAAAAACTATTTACTTATATCATCACTGCTAAATAATAACTAAATAAATATATTTTTTTAATTATATTTGTGTACAATTTATTAGTTTGACTAAATTCTGTAAATAATTTTCAAAATAAATGTTCAAAAATAACCGATTTAATTTTCAAAAGATGGTGGTTTGAATCAATGCAAGTTGCATATATTTCCAAAATTATTGCGCATTGTTGGTACATACTCTATGATATCGCTTACAGAGAATTAGAAATAGTGAATCAACTTCTGTGAAGAGCGTGCTCCATTATTTCCTGTAATAAATACATCAAATTACATTCAAAGTGTAAAGACGTAAAGGTTTTAAATATGCTTTATTCAAAAATTCTTATAAAGATAAAATATAGAAGAATTCTACATAGGTACATATTTTATGCACATTTTTTTATTTTGTTAATTTTTATATGATAAAATATAAAATTGAAGGATTATTCATACGGTAATATTTAATATTGATTGCAAGACTTTGTTATCGATAATATAATTAAAAAGTATTTCACAATCAGATTATTTCAAATTGTATAAATTAATCAAATAATATTAAGTTTTCAATGGGTGGTTTGTACTTAATTTAAATTAATAATTATTGTTAAATGTATGTTAATTACTTTGTTGCTTATTATTACATTTGCTAAAGTATTCTATTTGTCAATGGCAAATTAAAGTATTTCTGTATTAAAAAGTTTTTTTTGATGTTGTCGTAAATTAAAATATTTAAAAAATGAACGAGTATTAGTTTTAGGTTAATAATTATAATTTGCTTTTGCAAGGCAATAAAAATTAATCAGTTTTATAAATCAAACATTCTGTAAAAATAATGGTTCAGTGCATTTGTATTATGTTAGAGAATTATTGGTTTTCTAAAAAATGCCTTTAAAAAATAGGCCAGCGCAAATTAAAGCAATTGAAACATATGTATGCCAACGAAAGTATTGCATTCCTAGAAATCTGGAGCAGCCAAAAGTTTTTAAAGTTTACTATTGCTCAACTATTTTGTCCCCTAATTCTCTTAGATGTTGCAATCCTTCTTTATACTCCAACTGGTTACTAACAGGCATTCTCTACATATAGTATGCAAGAACGGGGAACACCAAGAAGTAGCAGCACGTCGAGGATCATACGTAGTGATATGAATGAACTTAGGAGAATAAGGAATTTAAGTGTCTAGCGTATAAGCGGACTATGGCTGTGTGGATTTAGCTCAGGACTTGACAATCGTTTTTCATAGGGCGTAGAACGAATGAGAGAATGTATGCGTGTGCGTGCGTGCAAGAGAGGGAGAGGGCGAGATAGTGAGTGAGGGAGGAATGGAATAAAGGCGACAGGGAGGGAAAGTGGGGATGAGTAAAGAGGGAAAACGAGAGAATATAACTTCAAAACGGTCTTGACTATATCAGTAAGTGCTTTTACTGCTAGCTTCTTTTCCTCCTACCTTCGCTAGTCTTGTCCTTTTCTCTGTCTCTCCCTGCAGCGCGAAGCCTGCCTTACCAACTACTATCCCACTCGTCTTGCTTTTCCTCTGTTGGTTTGTGTGCCTGTACAAATAACACAATTTGCCAAGGCATGCATAATGCATGAAAATGACATTAGCTCTCTCTCCCTCTCACCTTCTCTCACCCCCTCATTCTTGTTCTATCTCTCTCTCTCTCTCACTCGTTCTCTTTCTTTCTTCCTCGCTCTCTAATTCTCCATCATTCACTTATTCCATGGTCTTCTTTTCCTCTCTCTTTGGGTCAGAAGCAGCATGACTCCTTGTCTATAATAGAATCTGCGCTATTCAGCCGATTCTGCGACGTACAGCACGATGAAGAAGTCGCGATGGGTGAGGTATATAACGAAGAAAGACGCATTCAATTCACAAAGTCTCTCACCCCCATGTATCTCTGTATGCGCATACGTACTTGTATACACGTGCGTACGTTTTTTTTCTCCACGGCACTTTTAACCTCTGTTAGGAGCCTTCGGCTCCTCCTTTCACCTTGTTCGCCCTTCCCTTTTCGATGAGTCACTCCTTGTTACGAGGCTCACTCGCAAGATCGAGAGGAAACCAAGAATTATGAATGGTGTAAAGGAACGATAATGATAATGGCAGTTAATGACGTTGATTTTAAAATGTGAGCGCCTGAGATACAAATTATGTATTTATGTAAATATCCTCGGGAATACGAGCGAGCGGTTAATATTTATATACTTGGCTAATGAATAGTAAACGAATCAAAACTATGCTCTGGATGTGGAGTTATAAAAAAAAAATGAAAAGATGTACCTCTTTAAGATGGATCCTTTAAACAGAGCCTCGGATATTGTGCGTTGTATATTAGTGTTTCTATTATTATAGGCCCATTGCTGAAGTATACATTGAGCACGGTAAATATGATAAGAAGGACACAATAAGATGTAGTTGGCGATTCGATTGCATTTTAATAATTACATCTCTACTGACGATACTGTGAAAAGGATTCGTTCAATTTAACTATAAGCCTAATTGTTTAGATTGAACAATAAACGAGCTTTATTGCCATTTCAATTTTTCACTGATACGCGTTCGACTTGAACTGCTTTTAAAAGCAGGCGATTTTCCAAAGGAAAATGAAAAACGAACGGGCAAATGAAGAAAAGAGACAACACGAGGTGGAAAAAATCGAAGGCGTAGAGATCGGAAAAGACGATGAGCAAGTGGGAGCGAGACAGGAGAGAGAGAGAGAGAGAGAGAGAGAGCGCGAAAGAATAAGAAAAGAAGGGAGGTTGAGCGAGAGACGGTACAATGAAATACAGGAGGGAAGAAATTGAAAAAGAGCGAGCGAGGTAGAAAGGAGTAAGGATCTCCGAGGTTCCGAAACTCTTGCTCGAATTTGAAGATGGGCCAAACTCATTCCAGACTTGGCGAACCGCTGAACGACCGAAGCGTATCCCATCCGAGAGCCTGTGGCCTGGACAGCAGCGTAGGAGTGAAAAGGCTGCACCGACTGCGCTACCTTCGATGTGCAGCCCGCCCTCTCCTGCCGGTGAAGCGTCCCGCGGCCCCTTTTCTGCAGGGGCCACCCCAAGACGACCCCAAGACGACCCCAATTGCCTGCCCCCACCAACGAGTAAACTTGCGAATTTTCGACGTGATTTCAATCAGCGGACAAACTTGAAAGATAATTTGCGAGGAAGTTAAGAGACGACGCGCAGTGAGCACTTTTGGGTTTTAACCGAAGGACTCTAAGGTCTCGTCCTC
The DNA here is from genome assembly GCA_018907135.1 of Kradibia gibbosae. Taxonomy (NCBI): domain Eukaryota; kingdom Metazoa; phylum Arthropoda; class Insecta; order Hymenoptera; family Agaonidae; genus Kradibia; species Kradibia gibbosae. The sequence continues at coordinate 7,730,045 of JACCHX010000004.1, forward strand.
CTCCAGTTGGCGTGACAATGCGAGCGAGACAACTGCGTGCGGAGCCAAGGCGCTACTAGCCTAGGACTCATTCTCTCGGGCTCGAAGGCCAACAGACATGGACCTCCGAACTTAGCTAGCCTTTTATATTTTTTTCTTATTCTTCTTCTTTTTTTTTTTTTTTTTTTTTTTTTTATAAAAGCTAAAGTTTGTAAAGTTTTAGATAAATCGACAAGAATATAATAACGTCGCAGCCCTGAAAATATACGTCTTAGAATGAGTATTGTTAAAAACAGATGGGGTGCCGTTCAAAATTTAACATTTAATGGCTTTAATTTATGTGTAACATTATTATCTGTTCATTGTTCTGCCGAATTATGGCTGCAATTAATATTATTTATGCATTTAATATAACTTGGTGATTCACGAATGTTGACGAGCGAATAAACGTATTTCAATTGTGTGTTGGGTGAGCATCGATCGATTAATGGGTTGTCAGATATTTCTCCGCGTTTTAAAATTTTATTATCGTGTGAGAATTTATATTCGGTATTAATAAAAAAACCACATCGCTATTTATTTTCGACTTAAAACTTACTAATAGACCAAGCTGACAACATAAAAAGTAAGTAAAAGTCGTAAAAGTAAAAAAAAAAATCAATCTTCCTTTTATTTGAATACTAGTATCAATAACTATAAAGTAGATAAATGTAAAACAAATAAATCAATAGCAATTTCAAAGGAGTTTTTAAAGAAAAAACGCTTGGCCGAGCCTAATGCTTGATCCTTAGTTTCGAGCGAGAGACTGTCGTAAAAAGTGAACATAAATATCTCCTGGGCGTAACTTTCACTCGACGTTAATTCCCAAAGACTGAAGTACGCATTTCTGAATGCATCATGCGTATCAGTAGCTACACGAGGGTAAGCAATTAATTATTCCACAAATTTCGAGCACCGCGTGCCTCCTGCATACAATGTTCTTTTTGACAATGCTTGTCGAGTAAGTCTCCGTGTACTCTCCGAGCTCCTTACGTGTCTACATGTACAAGATTCAGCGGTGAAGGGCGGGGGAGTGGGAGGTGCAGGGAAGAGGACGAGGCTTTAATAAGTATCCCGCTGGGAGAAAGAGAGCAAGTGATTATAATACGAGAAGACTCGATCTGTCTCCACGCGGAATACAGTCGTGCGGTAGCCTGTCAGTTTTTATTTTATGGAAGAGGAGCAAGAACCGTGTCTCGTTACTTACTTAGCATAATGGAGATTAAAAAAAATGGTTACACGCCAAGGGACTTTCTGACGCTGAAAGTGAAATCACGACGGCGATGCCATAATTTTATTAGGGATATACTTTTTTCACGAACCTCGATTTTACACTATAATACGCAGCGCATATAAATAGACACATTCGAACATAAATCGGCAGAGTTAAAGAATAAAGGGCGCTCATGCTTAGTCTTTCTTCGTTGTGCAGTAATATTTTTCAAATTATATACTAGCTTTAATTAAATTTCATTGTGTAAAAACTCGAATAATAGATGCGTGGCAGCTTACACAAGGATTTGATAACCAAACAAATTAAACTGACATTTCGTGACTGATAAAACTTTGTTATCTCTCGTGTTTCCATTTTATTTTTCAGATATTTTTACCATCGCGCTGAATGTTGCTTTAAAAGTGTTTAGCATTTGAAAATTCTTTTCCATGGCTAGTAATAAATACGTGTACTGTCATTTTTTATGAGCCGAATGTGTATGGTTAAGATTTAAACGCGTTAACAAAGAAAGTACGGTACTTACTTAAATGGGGAAGTCTGGGGCCAAGTGTGTGTCGAGGTAAAGTGCACATTCGCGTTCCTTTTTGACCAATTTCAAGACTTGGATCTGAAACCAAAAATCGTACATATATACATGTGTTTTTATTATTGTGATGTCAGTGCCAAGGGAAATAATTTCACTTAAAATGGCTTGCAGCTCTAAGAAAATATATTCAAATGGGAGTCGATAAAGCTGATTTAATTGTTATTCATACGAAATCGATACTTCATATCGAGCTAACTCCAAGGTATATTTCAATAAGCTAAGTAATATCTCTAATGCTACGTAATTGATCATTTAAACCAATGCCTTACGCATAAACATAAATTTACGGATTATAAATTCAGGATGCGCAAGTTAGTTGACTCGTCTTGAGTTCTCCATCTAACCCGGCGATAAGCCAGAATAATAAACAACATATTAAACGAACCGTCAGCAGACGCGCATTTTATTTATCCCTCGAGGGCGGCAGTGAAGCATCGCTCGCCGAGAAAGAAATATCGGCGTCAACGTCTTGTTCCTCGCATGAGTTGCCAGCGGCAAGTCACCGCAGACAAGACAAAAAGGACGAATTAGAGAGCCGAGCTCATGATAAAGCTACGTGATATAGGATTTTCGGAGGAGCGACCGAACGGACGATACGTGCGGTGAGGTCGATGGTTGGGAGGATCGAGATATGACCATAGGGGTAGCGGAAGCCAAATGAGAAGGAGGATACGAGGAGGGAGATGCGCGCTGGCCCATCGCGAAATTGGCGAATGGACGAGCCGACGGGGAGGACCTGATGTCTTGTTTCCTCCCGAGTCGTTGACGTCGTCGGAGTCGTTGTTCACGCGGACAGATAAACCTCGACGATTGCTTCGAATGGCTTGGGATAAAAACGCAGTTGTAGGACGCGAAAGAGGACAACCGTTATCGCGGCGCGGTATATACACGAGGAGATAATTTTCAGTTCGGTAGGAGAAAAAGGTCGCGATGATGAAAGAGGATGAAGAGGGCATGGGACCCGAAATGAATGCAAGCAGTTTGCCAGAGCAAAGTACACGAGAGCAGTCGTAAAATCGAGCAGGACGAGAGCAGCTGATATAACTTCGAAGCTTATTCTTTCTCGTAATTTTACGTACGTGGATTATAGCGAGTCGTCGCCTAAAATAAAAGCTTAGTAATGGAATGGAACTTGGATATTGAGCGAGGGCAAATGAAATGGAGACATAACCATATTCGAGTCAATACTATACTCCTAGAAATCGGATGTATTTTGTGTACGCACATTTATGAGAACAAATAAAATAAAATATCGAAATTCCCTGAAGACTTTTACTATCTAACTACAAATTTGCTTTTCCTTATCAAAGCAAAATTAAGTTATTAGATTATATATATATATATTTGCTCGCACGACTGTGTCAGTGTTTGTATATTTTTATAATGCCGACATTTCCAATATCTATATTGTGATTATGCACGATAAATAAATAGTAGAGAAGATGATTGATTTGAAAACATTTCCTGACCAAGTCATCAATATTTCAACGTCCAATCGAAACCATAGTTGGAAAAACCTTAACAATTAAAGAAGTGTCACCATTGCTAGATAGTTGTCTTGATGAAATAATTAGACTTGAACTGTAACGGTAAATATATCATTGTAGCCTGAACAAGCCATAAAGGCGTTGCGTGTCAAGCGAGTTTCTACATTTTGCAAAAAGCGAGTATCGGAGCTTTTAAAACGTCTCCTCGATGTATCTATCGTAACCAAGTACTTTATCTTAATCAGAGCGCGGGCATTATTTACGAAGATTCAGGAGCGACTCGTCGACGTCGTGGACTAAATAACAAGGCCCGACCCGAGAGCGATATTGCTTTTTATCTGCGACGAACTTGGACAACTGCTTTCAGCGAGAGCGAATTTAATCACGCCATTTTGTTGATTCAGCACAATCAGCCGCGATCTCTGTCTTCATTATCCATAAAACCTGCCTTCGGATGCTCGCCGCAGCTGTTCACAAACCTGTGAACTTGACGAGTACTGTCAAGCCCAAAAGAAACTTGCAGGAGTATTGTTCCTTCATCGCCTATTTGCGCGAATTGACGACAACTAATGCTCGCATGTCGACGAGGTGTGAGGCCCGATGAATGAGATGACAGATGTGAGGTTTTTCATTCCTTAGCCACGGAGAAATGTCAGTCGTGGACAGTTTTATAAGAATAGAGAGAGAGAGAGAGAGAGAGAGAGAGAGAGAGAAACTGAGCTAGACCAAGTAATGCCTGACACGGTAATAAATACGAACGATTCCACTGATCGCGGTCTCGGAACCTTTTGAACGTTAAGGCAAATAAATAAGCTGCAAAGTGGACTGTGCTTTGTCACAACATTGTTGCTTTAATGGCGGCTCTTTGCTTCTCCGGCTTTTTGCTTAGCGTAAGTCGGAAAAATCATTTGCATTCATGCTGCGGCATAAGTTGACCGCCTGCACTTGCGTCTGTGCGCACGCTTTCGCTCTTTACTAATAAACAACGATACAATGGCCTTATCTTTTAAAACAAAACTTCCTTAAAACTCAGCTCTTTTGAAAAGGAGCTCTTTTGAGCTTTTGCTATCAGTTTACTATGAAATAACGTAAATTATAGGTAAATGCATAAAGTATGTGTATGTGAGTCACGTACGCATCCTGGTTATATATTTGCCCTTGAGAGGCTCTACTTCGGCCGGAGCGAGCTTTTCTCTCCGTTTTTCTTTCGTAGGCCCCTTGGGCCCAGAAAGGTGCCATAAAAAATTGCGAAACAAAAAACCCTCCATGTTACCTGTACTTGAAATATACGGCTGCTGCACTCTATCAACGCATCTCTAGACTTTTCTGAGAAGACAAATAAGTAAAAGAGGAAAATTTTTGAAAGTAAAAGAAACGAGTTTGCAGTTAGCACGCAGTAAAGTGCTAGGAGATAGAAAAGACGAGATAAAAATACATTGTATACGGCGAAGGATAAGTCACTCATTGCTATCACTGAGTAGGGCTACTTAGCTTGTTGATCAATGCATCAATGCATTGTTTTTTAATTGCTATCTAGTGAATGTTTCTCATGTCTATCTTTGTCCTCTTGAAACATTCCTGTAGCAAAAAATCATATTTTATGGTACAATAATTTTTCGTAATAAACCAATCAAATTCAAATATTTATCTTATTATCACATCAAGGTTTTAAAGTAGAAAACAATTCCATTTGAATTACAAGTGCAGCAATTATTTAAATTAATTATATACGATTCATCTGCATATTAAGTTCTCTTCTCGCTTTCATTCGCTTCCTCACTTTTTCTAACTCGCTTTTTCTCAGTTATTGTTAAATAATCACGGTATTTAATATTAGCTAATTGTCGATAACCTCAACCAATTCTGATCGTCACTGAATTTACTTTATTGTTTATTATAAAATAAATAATGTACGAAAAAAAAAATTTCTTTTTACTTACAAATTATTTTAACTCACATTAAGTTTTAGTAAATTGTACATTGACAATAGTTGAGCTCTAGTATACATGACACTTGGAAATTTAAGCAATTTTTACGTACTTAAAGTTTGTCTGAGAAGTAACAAAACTTTTTTAAAGACTCAAAAGTGTTTTTATAAGAAACGTAAAAAGGCGGCCGAGCAACTCAAATAACGTTGTCGTTCGTAGACATTTCTTGAAAGGTAATTTTAAAATTAGAATAATATGTGAAAGTAGGACTACTCGAAAAATATAAAAAGAGATCAAAGAATCTTTACATATCCGGGTCTTTTGTGTAAAGTGTTTGCTAAATCGTAAGAAAGTTTTTGCAAACGAAGCTATTGTAGAACAGGCGGGGAGTAGGTGGGGTAGTAGATGCAGAGAATTTCAGTTAGGGAGGGGCAAAAGAGAGAGGGAGAAAGAGAGGGAGGGACAAGAAAGAGGAAAAAAGTCAGACAACGCACGAATAAATGAATAGCGAGAGAAAGTAATGAAGAAAAAAAATAAAGGAATAAAAGATGGTGTAGTATAAAACTAAATGTATCTTTAGGGATAAGGTAGATTAACAATCAGAAACAATAACTATTCATTATTAAGGCTTCAAAAATATGTTCGCACAGAATTAAAATACAGGGATTTAATACTATATTAAATTTTAAATGTAATTTTATGGCGATTGAAGAAATGATTAAAGTTGTAAATGATAGTTTTGAAGCCAAACATTGTAGATTTCCAAGCGATTGCTTTCAAGTTTGAGAAGAACGGAAAACGAAGTGACATAATTGTCCGCTCATTCAACTTTACAGTTATAGCGTATTTTCTCGCTATCTAAAAGTTCGTGCACTTATAAAATGCACAGTGAAAACTGTACTGCTAAACGAGGTACCAATAAATTAAATTACGCGCACCTCGTTTTGTACATTTTCCGAGACGCTTTCGACGCTATAACGGAAAAATATAGACTAGGATTTCTTGAGCGGTAAGTACATAGACCGATCGACACGCCTCCGGCTCTTATAATTCACGCCGGTGCTCCGAGACTCGATTTCGAAAAATCGACGTCTCCCGAGCCGAGAAAAATAGTAACAAAGGGTGCGCAAGACTCGCGCCGCACTTCGAAAGGAAATAGAAAATTCGCCTGATCGCGTCTTATACACGTCACCCACCGAATGAAAAACAACAGAGAGGAAAAAAGACTTGCAAGTTACTGAAGTACAAGCGACACGATCGAGCCAAAAGGGCAGCGAATGTAACTAGAATATAAAATGGGACTCTTGTCAAGTGCAGTCTTTCGTCAAAGGTGGAGGAGATCAGTCGTGTCGACTTGTTATTGTTTATAAATGCTATGTCACCGTAGAAATGTACATGAAAATTATGGAGAACGTCGTAACGAAGGATGTTGTCTTGAGAAAAAATTCATCTCTTTAGATAAGTGGCCTGAACATTTATTATAATAATACGTCTATGCAATAAATTTATACAAAGAACATTTTTAAATCTGACGTTGGGATTTGAAAGAAAAATCAATAAATACATTCCTCATCATAGCACTGAATTTAGAAAGGATATGGCTCCATTTAATCCTCGTTTTATAAAAGGAAAGCCATTTAAGATTTTCTCAAGTCAATCGATCACAGTGCAAAGAAATTCAAGAGGGTTCAAGTCATTTAGCTTGAAAAGTAAAAACTTGACGACATACTTTCAAACGGTGGAGGCACTTGTGCACAAAACTTGGCAGCATTTTTCAATTTTCAATTTACGCAGTCGATTCTAAAATCGCGCCCAGATAAATATTGGCATCTTTTAATGGCAATAATCCCAATGCCATGAAACGAAAGCAATCGACCGCGGCTTCGCCTATGCCATGCGACTCCGGCGGTCAAAGTAAAATGCGAAAAATGCCGAAGATGGGCCACAAAAATTATTTTAATTGAATTTAATTTTAATTTTAATTGAGCCAATAATTAAAAATTCAGCAAAAATTCAGACTAATGAAACACGTGTCGGCTACGAGGGACACTCCTCTCGTCATCAAGGAGTCAGGTGCGAGGCCTCTGGACCCTGGTCCCGTTCCACGAGCGGCTCGAGCTCGATTAATGAAGTATCCCTCTGTCATCCGCGCGATGCATCTTGGAGCTCACGTGATATATCGAGAATCGGCGATTACCGAGATAAAGTCGGGCCTCATCATCGGGCCGGAGCGCACGTGTGGAGCAGCGAGGGGGCAGATCTTATAAATTTTCGAGAACACGGCTCAGCCATCGTGAGCCTCGGGTTTTTTTTTCCTTTTGTATCATGGGCCAAATGACTCCGTGCCATCGCTCTTTCTCGGACACCTGCCCCGCAGTTTTCCACCTGGCCCCCCCCCGCCGTCGCCGCCGCCGCCGCCGCCCCATCGACCATCCGGTTCGCGCTGTCGGAGGTCAGGAATGATACCTCGGAGGCGTGTCGTGTAGGGCCCAGAAGGCACGCGAGAGCTGCGCCTCTCCTTTTCTCCTCGGAGCCGACTAATTAGCCTGGATTCCGATTGCTTTTTCGCCTCGGATCTGGAGGTTATGTTTCCCAGGAATTTTAATAACACGGTCTCTACCAATATCCCTAGCCAATCGGTTATTAGCTCGGCAGGACTGTTCTTTGACTACCTCGACCCCTTGATTCCCCTCCCTGCCCCGGCAGTCCACGCCCACCACTATCGCTATCTCTCTGCGGTCAGCCTTATGCGGCTCTTCCATTAAAATGAATCATATTCTTATATTTTTCAATTTTTTCTTCTCTTCTTTTTCAAGAAAAGAGGAGAAAGAAAGGGTTCGAGAGAAAAAGAAAATTATGAAAAAGATAGCGATTGCTATAAACTTGTGCTATAAATAGTTGTGGAAGTTCGCCCAAGGTGTGATCCTTTGATGAGGATACTTATGCGGAAGCCGTTCTTGGGAAGCGCCCCGGGCGCCTTGCGATATGACAAATTGAAAATACTGCGAAATGTAACTCTGTGGATAGCGTCTCTTGCTAAAAGGAAAATGCGCTACCTTTGGAAAATGGAATATTGATCAGACATTGGAAGCTTCTTTTCGGTTGCTGAAAATTAAGCTCAGCCCCGTTTCAGCGTGCCGAGCTCGGAAGAACATATACAGGAATCATTTATATAACATTTTTGTTACTCGAACACTGATAATGACATGATTTAAGGAGCTGCGTAGAAATTTCATTGATACAAGTTTAAAAAACAACACTAATTCCTCTTGCTTATTTATAATTTTTTATCTTTTACTTATATTTTAATGTTTTAAGTTACCTCTAATCTCACTGCTTAAAATTTTACATCAACTTATGAGTTTAACCTATCATACCTTTTTGTATTATATATGAAGCTTTATATTACAATTTAGAGTACTTTATCTTTAAGGGCAGATAATAATCTCTCAGGAATAACAAAAATAGATTTATAGGCTCTTCTGCGGGTTTTTAATACATTTATAATTACTTTCCACTAATGGAAATATAATTAATTATAATGTAGCATATTAATTAATAATCGAAAAAACTTGTTTCTGTGGTGGTTCATTTGGCTAATAATAATAACATGAAATCAATTATAATTATTTTAAAATTTCTCTTCTGCTTCTTTTTTTCTAATTTCGGAATTTAAAAAATTCATTTGAGTTTTAAGATCCACGAAATCTATCATTTAATAAAGCGTTAACAAAACATAACAGTTTTCTTTACATGTGTATGTATCAATATATCGCAAATAAGATTATTTTATTTCAGGTGTAAGAATTTTCTATCATTTTGATTAATTTCTACCATAAGTATACGATATGTAAACATTATTAGTATTATCATAAATCAAATGCAATGACTTTATTCATTCATTTTGAAATTTGTAACGGCTGATCTGTATCGCTCTGTAGAATGAAAATGTTGAAGCGAAAATGAATCGACGCCGATGAAGAGTCATTAGCAAATGATTTTGAAAAATGAAAATGTCAAATTTCATATGTAATTAATGTAATATCGTAAGTAAATGTATCGCATAAGCTTAAAAGCAACGAAGTTAAATAATTACATAAATGAACGGAACCAGAAAGTCTGGAAAAATTCTCTACATACATGGACCGATAGAGAAAAAATAAAAGAGAACAATACCCCGGTCAGAGGATCATTTGTCATTTTTGTAAGTATGAATTACACAAAAACTCCTCCTTTCCCAAAGGCGCATATGCACGGGTGCGCGCGCGCGCGCGCTTGGAAAAAGCAGCAAAAACTTGGTCGAGTACAAGTTAACGGGGACAGCGTCGACACACTGGAGGAGCGTATTTTCGAAGAGCGTAATGGAAGCGACGGATCGTAGCCCAAGTGCAGCCGTTCCTGTGCTACGTTCATTACTCATACACTGCCGGCCCATCCGATTGGCCTCGCGGTCCGTTTGTCATCGAATGAGTCCTTCCGCACAGGATCTTCCTCCACATTTCCTATTTTAAGGGTCCATCCCGGCCTAATTCGCTCGCCCTTATCTCCCCAACCCATCGGCATTTTTCTCTCGTACCAACCCCCTTCTGTCCATCTGTCTACCCATTTTCCGTCTCCTTCAATTTCCTGTCTCGCCCCGACTTCGCATCTCCACGGGAGAACGAACACGGGAAGTGCCGATCGAGTTCTTCCATCTCCCGCTCGATGAAAGAAATCGAGACCATTTCTGTATCATCCGTTTCGAAATGATTATTTGTCGGGGCTTTTTGTGCCAGAGAATTAAGCGAACTTTCGACGCTTAACGCGCCTATCCGGCGAAACTTCACGCGCTTATGGGCTGTAGTCCGACATGTTGACGCGATCTTATCATTTCGACACCTCCATTAATATTGCACCCGAGTCGCGCTTGCGATACTACGTTAAAGCCATTCGTAATTCAGCCCACGCGCTTGAAGCACTCGATCAAATACTTGACGTATGCCTGAACCGCAATGCTAAACTCCCAACGTTTCACTGAGGATTTTTTTTGAACGCGAAGGAGTAGGATGGAAGTGTAACTGGCTGCGATTTGACGTCTTTGCTACTCTTTTATTTATTGTTGGGCACATCTCCAATTCATTGATTTTATTTATTTTTTTCTCTGTTTGTAATAACCTTACATCCCAAAGTAAACAATTCTCAATTACAATGGACTGATAAGTGTAATTGACGTTGAAGAGTAATTGAATTTTGAGCTTTTTTTCAGCTGAGCCGAGTTCGATTGATAGACAATTTTACATTTATTTACGTTAATCATACTATTACTACTATTAAGCGTGACAAGTCTATACGCTGGATATACTTTTTTACGAAGCATTCTGTTAGATTAAATATCCGATAACATTATGATTACACTGACATGTCATTTTAGAAATGTATAAGTCTAATAAGAGTACTACAAAATAATTGTATTTTTTAATTAGGGACTGTATTAATTACTGTCTTTAATAATTTAAAAAATCGAAGAATGTTGAGATTATAATGATTTTTATGAATATTATAAACTGAGCTCGTAAATTTTAGATAAATACTAAAAATCCAATGATCCGATCAACAATCGACAACACAATGTAAAAAATGTTCAATTTATCTTAAAGTATGTTTTTTCTATATAGAAATAATTGCTTGCAATTATTTTGAATTAATCTAAAGAGTATATAACATTCGTGCAAATATTTATACATTAAGTAAAATATTGGCAAAACGATCGAAACACTTACAGACTCAAAATCAACAAAGTTTGTATGACATTATACTGAAGCCGTCTTTGAAATTGTCGACCTAGGGTAGAGAAATTGTGTAAGATATTTCAAGCAATATACAAAGTTGCCTACCTATATTCTCACCAAATACAATTATGTAACAATTGTACGAGTAAAAATAAGTTATTATTTTAATTACATTAGTAGCCATCATTATGATCTCATAACTGCTTGTTTATCGTTAGGAGTTCATTAAAAGATACAAAAAAAAAAAAATTTTTAAAGTAGCCTCCTTACGTGAAAGAAGTCAGAATCTAATGATCATTTAAAAATGGTTCCCTCTGAAAGAAATGAAATCGATTATAAGTACATTGAAAATGAATAGTGGATAACTTCCTTCTGTCACTAACGACGGGTGTATTTTTAACTCGGCATTGCACTGTGTGACATGTGCACACGGAGAGGCTTCGCTTTAGGTACGCACAGCCTTTACGACGAGTGTTGGGTATCGTGCGGGTGGGAGTGGTGAGGGCAGGATAGTAGGCGTAAGGGAAGAAAGGCTGCGGCTGCATTCGTAAGCAGCGGCTGCAATTAGAGCGCCGGGGAGCATCCACTGATTGATCGGTAAATTTTAAACGAGCGCCCAAATAACAAATGCCCTGTGTAATTACAGCGCGGAAGCGGCGCCATGCGCCTCGGACCCTAATCCTCGTTGACCTCCCGACGCATTTGTCCGTCCGGGGCTGGCTCTCGGACGCTTCTGCGGTCGGGGAAATCCGCCCGTGAAGCGTGGTAAAATATATCGGCCGGCAAGTCAAAGGGACGAGCTGTCATCTCCACGGCGAGCGAGAGAGCGAGCGAGCGAGCGAGGATGGAAGAAAGGACGGAAGGAAGGACGGAAGGAAGGAAGGAAGGAAGGACGGCGAGAGGGGGATTGAGCAGCGGATCGCCGGCTGATCGATGGCCCACGTCGGTTAATCCGTCCAGTTCGCGAGCACCGCGGCTAATAATCATCCCTGAATTACTACTGCCGATCTGCCGATTGATCTCGTGCGGATTACCGCCCGAGAGCGATTTTAGCGCAACGCTCCGAGGACTTTTATCCCAGACTTTGTTTCGGCTCCCTGTCTCGTCGCTTTTGGGCTTCGTTACCGAAAACTATTTATCTCTCGCGCTCAGTCTCGATTGACGGAACGAACGAGGGGCATTGGTTAACGAATGGTTGTTCCTTTTTTTATTCAAGTCTACTCCTGTCGCAGGCGTACTCAGCTGTATGCGCGCGCACGGAAATATATGCGTGATGCCGCTAATCGAAGCACGCGCCTCCGTTTGTTTGCCCGGGTGTTTTTATTCCCAGCTCTCCTTCCTTTCATTTTTGTTTTTAATTTTAATTAGATCTTTCGAGGAGACCTTTAGAAAGGGAATGCAGCGCTCGAAATATACAAAAAAGCTCTAAATTCATGTTTCTTAAGCGCCTGGCGTATTTAATTCTAATTTAGCAATAGCTGTTATTGACGAGTGATTACGATCTAATAATTCTTGTAATCTCACGTTCGAATCATCCAGCTGAGTAATGCTTTTATTCGTTCTTTAATTTTATCAACAGAAATTTTATTTCTTCGACGCCCCCGTGCATTTAAAACCGGGCGAGTGAGCTTCTACTTTAATTTTATTACAATGTAATGTGATTGTAAGAGAAATTAATGGCCCCATGCACCACACTGGCACCGAAATATACAAACACTTTTGATTCAACGAGCGGGATAACTCAAATATAGACTTTTTCCTTTCCCTTTTATTCTTCAAAGTAATTTCTTTCTATTATTTAGTCAAAGCCATCAAGTGGTAAACACCTTGCTAATACAATTTTATGCTTTAAGCATTCGAAAGCGAATCTCGGTCGTAGCGAGATGTTGTAACGAGATGCTCGACAGACTAGTAAATTGATTTCGAATTGACTCTTCTGCTGTTTTCTTAATCTCATCAATCGGTGCTAGTAGAGTCGAATTCGTTTCTTTCGTTCCTGTGTTTATCTCTAGCGCCTTAATTAGATAATCTATTTGCTATATAATCATAATTAAGCTGCGTGCGTAGATGAGAGAAAAATGTAATTTTTCTGGAACATCTTTTTCGCTGGATCTGAAAAATTGATGCACTATTTTTAAAACTACTTAGGTTTTATATTCTACTTTTACAGGGTAAGTTCTAAAATAGCAATAGTTAAAGACGTGCATTTGAGCGTATATAGCGTAAAAGTTCTTTGAAAAAGTGATCCGACATTGATGGTCTTTTTAGCACTATCGATTTTTCATACGTGTCTTTTATGAACATTTTTATCTTAATGTGACGCATTAAAATAAATTTTGTAGCCCCTAACATAACAAATGCCACTTTTCAAATAAATCTGCTTTTTACATGAGACCGAATACATTTGTAAAGCAGTATTATGAAATGTAGAAATAATTTTATTCTTAAATACTGACTAGCAGTATTAAGTATTTTTTAATTTTAATACCTTAATTATATTTTCTTTGGAAAATATAATTGCATACAAACTAAAAATTCTTTAATAATGAGGCCATCAAGAACAACGTATACAATTTTATAATAAATTTCAGAGACCTTTGATCAACATTAACCTAAACATTAACGACTCTTCCTCTTTTTTCTACAAAAATTTAAAACTTATAAAATTACGTGATAATGCTTAAATCTTCGCATAAAGATTCTGCAGCGATAGTCAAAATTAAAAATTAACATATTATTGTTTCACAATATTTTTTTAAAAAATATATTGAAAATGAAGCTTTGAATATTTTATATTGATAGGTATAATCAATTATATCATAGCAATTACGTGTAACAATAACCTTGTATCTCTTTATCGTGGTTATACAGTGCAGTAAGCTTATAACAGGCCAAAAAGCTTTTCGGATATCAAAAGTGAAAAGGAGATTGTGAAACGGACAAAAGCACATGAAAAGCATTTAGTTTTCAGTTCCATCGATTCGCCAAGACTCTCTGAGTAAAGTCGAGGCTTTTTACGGTACTTTAAGCGCAAAGCGGACTCGCGCGCGCGCGCTCGCGCATATGCGTGTGCGCACATCCGTGCAAAAAAGAAGAAGCAAAAATAAAATCGTATAAAACAGAGCAGAAAAAGACTGGTGAAGGCTAAAAGTTCGGAAAGAATTGGGGGTGAGGCCCCAAGAGAAGGGCAGAAATAAATAGAGACAGTCGGTAAGCGGGAGATTGAACTTTATGAACAAAGAGAGCGAAAAGCGGAAGAGAGTCGCTTTGGCTCGTATGCGCCTAAGGGGGAGAAAGTGAGAGTAGAAAAAACTAAAAGTTAACGATGATCCTACAATTGTACTCATGCATGTGTGAATATGCGTACAGTTAGTGTTAGTGTAGGACAAGGCGAATAGGGAAGAGGGTCAATGTCCATGTTTATTCTCATCAGAATTGTGGCGGAGGGGAGGGAAGCAATGATATCGAAAAGAGAAGAGAGAAGGAGAGAAAGAGATAAAGTGAAAGAGTGAGAGAGAGAAGCGAGATATAGACAATTGAAAAAAGCATGTAAAGTAATTTTTTATATAAACCCAATGACGGAATATGTAATTCCCAAACGCCAGACTTTTTCCAGACGAGTGCTAGAGTAATTTTTGAATGATTACTCTACAGCAACATATCACATAGAGAATTGTAGTATTTTCCTGTTAAAATACACGGTCGGATCAAATTTCCTTTGAGTTCTATTTTTTACATAATGTAATGCAAATACTCTCACGTATTCATTTGTAATAAACTTGTATGATTTCAATTCTTTACTTTAAATAATTTTAATTTAAAATATTTTTTTTTTTAATTACTCATCTTATTAATTCCATATTAACATTTTTACGATGTTAATTATTTTTAGTGTTGTTTCTAAAGACAGTAAAATTATTTATTTTTAATATTTAATGACTGATAGGGAATCATGAACAATAGTGCAGTCATATCCTTTCCATTATTTAAGTTCATGAACGCAGAGTACGCTATAATAGTAGGTTCTTGAAGTTCTAAGTTTCTTACATATTTGCTATTGGAGCAACTTTAATTTTTTGAATTAATAAAACTTTTTGGCAACTGTCGCTTTAATTTATATAATAAATTCAGATTTTTTTTAAGATGATTTATTTAGCGAATTGATGTTTCAAATATTTAAAACCTTGTTTTTATTATAATTAACTCTATTAAAATTTCAATATTTATTCATAAATATCAGTTGTAATTTGATGATTATTTCGAAATAATATCATTTAATTCATCCATAATTCCACCTATATATTACTTGTCATTATATTAAAATATTATAGGCGTTTGTTACAGGTATCCCTTTATATTTATTATTTTTATAACTAAGTTCCTATAAGCTGTATGAGCTACAGAATTTAAATTTTATTTTTGCTTTAATAAAATTACATAAAAGGTATCTAAAAAACCTATTACAATTGCAGAAATTTTCAGTTACATCTTTTTTTCATTTTGAAAGCATTTCACAAAGCAATGTACAATAACCGTATAATTAAAATTGCAGTTTACTAATTTTCATATTATATATGTGCATTGCATACTGAACTTTGAATAACCACTAATTATTGTAATAAAAAACCAAAAACCACTTTTAACGTCTAATTTATGTGGTTAAATATTCTTGCAAATACCTACCACAAGCACTTAAAAAATATTTTGCGAGCTTATACACATTCAAAAAGTGAAACACTTATAAATCATGTATAATTTCTATTCATTTTAAAATTATTCACTTAATCGTAATGATATGCCTTTGACATGTAATTTACCGTAGACCAAATTTTAAATGTAATTCTGTGTTGAATATATAATGTAGATAAATAATGTAACATATTAAAAACAATTTTTTTTTAAGAGTAAACAAAAATGTTTTTGATTATATTGTCTCAAAACTGATAAATTATTCTTAATAATTCTTTATTATTATTTGCAATTTTTAACTGAATTTCACAATGCACCCACTGAAGTAGCATTCCCAAATTTACTGTTATTGGCGCTTTGAAAATATTCCAATACACTCGAAATATACTTGTATTTTATTATTCTATGATATCAATAATTTTAAATATACACCAATAATTAATTAGCGATTACTAATTAAATTTAAAAAGCAGTGTATTCAGAGGTAATTTTATTATTTGGCTGTCAATGATAAAATACTAAATCATTATACTATTATTTAAATGTATTATTATCAGTGGTTTAATAAAGTAAATAAGAAATTGCTATCGGCAGTAGAATTACGAGACTTCTAAATAAGTATTTAACGTAATGGCGACTTATCAAAAAACTGAGTTTTTTTAATTTAATCAATAAAGTGTGTTAAACAAAGAAAAAGTTTGGATTGTCATAAAATGCATTATTTTTAATATAAACATAGTTTTCACGAATTATAAGATTTGATTAATTTTTAATTCAATATTAAGTGTAAATTATTAAATATGTTATCAGGTAACGCTCAAACTGTTTTTCTTTTAAAGATAAAATTCTCATCGTGATTTGTTAAATTTATTATTATTATGACGGAAATGCTAAAGTGGATAAGAATTTGACAATGATATTCATCTATAATCTGTGAAATATTTAAAATTAAATGAATATTTAATGTTTAAGAAATCCACAAAATGTGTTCGACACCATAGAAGCAGTTCTGTGCATAAGTGATTTTCGCAGTACCTTTAGTTTGACATGTTCAATATTAATGGAATTCTCAGGCATAAGATCATCGGCCGTCACCGATAACCTCACTCACAGCTTTGAATGCGAGCGTTCACGTTGTACAAGAGACTCCGAAGGGAAAAGAGTGAAAATTACGATCGAAGCGTTAGAAACGATAAAGAGCGCAATTCATAAAAAAACCTGACAGTCGGCTATAAAATTCACACTAACAGATGAGAGCCCAAGTAATCAGAATTACCGAGGAATGAAATTGTAAAAGTGAGAAAAAGAGCGAGGGAGAGCATAATAGAGAGGATGAAAATAGAGAGGGAGAAGGGATGGAAGTGAAGGGCCATACACGTGCAAGGGGCAGTAAAAATTTAGCGCGAGATAGAAAATGACGATCCAGCGAAAAAAACGTGGAGATGAGACGGTGACGCCTTTGTAGGGATGGCAGTCGATAGGCCGCGCCTGCGTAACTCGGCGACGACGCAGATCTCGTGAAATTTCTCTTTTTGTGCGTATAGTGAAAGGCCTCGCGCTTCGCTTTGAATTAACTCTTTGGCCATCGTTTTTCGAGCATCTTCTCGTTCGCATTACCGAGGATTCTGCGAAATGAAAGGGATTTGACGAGCCGTCGTACTGCGAGCCGGTGTTGCTCAAAAACGCGCCTCAGCTGCAAAAACTCTTTCAGTGTCTCGGGGTTCGCTTTACAAGCAATCGTCTTTGTAAATGCGTTTCCCACTCGATCGCATTACTTCCGTGAGATGGCCACCTTGGAACCGTCGCTTTTAGTAATACTTTGAAGGTGTCGTTATTTTTTACACAGATAGTTTGCTAGAATTTCCTTTTTAATAATGCTTAGTTGGATCTTTGGATACGCCAATAAAGTTCTTTCCTTCTGCTTGTAAGAGTAGGTAAGACTCGTATGCACCGCAATAGTCTTTGGAAAAATTGCCCTTTACGGTGAATAACGCGGGGTGTTAGTGTATTTGTAAAATTCCAAAGCGAGAAACGCCAATTGCTCGAGTGTCGGTATAAATATTGATAATCAAGTTTGTCGGAAATGCAGTGAATAAAACTTTCGCCCGGCTTTAAATTTTACTTTTTGCTCGCATTTATAAATTTATAACAACTCTCTTCTATTATTTTTATTACTACGATAATTAAATATAATAGCAAAAAAATCATATTTTTGTGTACACATACATATATATAAATATACATATATATGTTTGTGTGTGTGTATACCGTAAGGATACGATAACGAAATGATAAAGTCATAAATACGCGAAAAGCTTATTCAATTTTAAAATGAAGATACAGCGATAAAATATGAGTGCTGAAAGTTTCAGGGGCGTCAAAAGTTTCATCATTCTTTCCCCATACGAACTTTATGCTTAATTTGTAGGAAACTTTATTAATGAAGCTTTCATTTATATTCTTGTGCACTTTTGAAACTGAAAACAGACGCCAGTGACATCCGAGATCTCGCGAAATAAAAGCGAACGCCTCGAGGATCACTGTCTTGGTAAGGGTTATCCATCGGTCGCGAGAACTCGCTTGCAGATATACATTGTAGATGTATTGAAGATGATTGTAGTAATCGGTCAAGAAGAATTAGTCCTAGCGGTCGGCAGCTGCGTCGCCGTGGACAAAAGATTTCCTCCGGATAATTGGGTAGTTAGAAGGGGGCTCCGTTGTCTTCGCGTCGCAGAAATTGAGCGGGGGCCGAAACCGCGCATTACGGGATGCAAACGCGTCCCCGGGGATGAGGGACGACCACCGCTGGGATTAGGGACGTGGGTACCTCACTCGGTATCCCCTGCTCCCTCCGGAGTGCGCGCTTCGCAGGTGGCCGCCCGCGCCAGCATCCCGGGACGCACGGCGAGTAAATCATCCAATTTGTTTGCCAACTTTCCTTTGGACCCACTTTCGCTCTGCGATCGGCCCTTTTTTAAATTCGCTTATATGGAGGCCCGGTGCTAGCACTCGCGCGATATTACTCCCGCCGAGGGAACGCAGAATACGAATTGCTGTCCATTCAAGCTGGCAAACTGATTTTACTGCGAGCAACAGTCCCGCATGAAATTACTTTATTCCAACGTCGAACCATTGCACTCTTTCTTTCTCCTTTTCCTGATTTTCTTCATCGATACTTTTTTATTTGAGAATATACATTCGACCCGCTCTCTAGATTGTGAATGAATATTTTAACTTTTTAAGATACTTTTTTCAAATTAATCGAGCGACATAAATCAATAGCATCTGTACTACGAGATAACCCTGATTGCATAAATGAAAAGTTCGCGGATAAAAGTTTTGTCTTTGTAATAAAATTTTTTTATTGTCGACATGTTCCATAATGTAAAAAATGAAAATTCACAGAGAAGGCCCTTAAGTTTTTCCAATCAACTTTTATTAACTTTATATCACGTAAAAATTATTTTTTCGAATCATATAAGACCGGTCAGAAAATTACAATTGTTACACGTTTTTAAAAAAAAAAATATGGATGCATTATGATGTAATCCTTTTTTTATTGGTTCTGTGGAAAATTTTATGATTGATCATATGACTTTTTAAATGCACGGATATCACAATTATAATTATATTCTTATGATTCATTGACGAGCTCAAAAACATGATTTTGTTTGTACGACTGTTAAAGCTGTTTTATAAAGTACGTTTTTAAAAATGTAGAAATTGAACGCGTGGCGCTAACGAATGATTATAGATAACCGAAGAGATTATTCCATATCTACAGCCAACGTTATCATTTACATAAATGTAATCATTATTCTGAATACTCCGATGCTTTGAAGTTGGGAATTAAATAAGCATCGGTAGGAAAATTTTAATGATATACGATAGCTATTCAGGATGCATATGTTTCTAACTATCTTGACAATTGGATTAGATGGATTACATGAATATACCTGTTAGGAAATTTGATAGCGTAACACGGATGCATCAGCGGTCACACTCGTAGCATACTCCGGACCTTTGCCTTATTTAGGTGTGTCCATCCGGAAAAGTACCGCAAGCTACGTCAAAAAGGCCATTAAGCACGTTCTCATTCATACACGGGGTTATATCGCTTACCTTTTACGTGCGGGAGTTGTCATTGCGTTTTGACAGGTAAACATATTGTAATTTTATTTGTATTTAGTAAGGTAAAAAAAGATACTTTTACCATTTCTTTCATTATAGAAATCAAAAAATTATAATTTATAATTTCGAGAAATTTTAGAAATCGAAGTTTATGATTTCCTAACGTTTCAACCAAAGTTATTTTTATTGTGAAAGTATCAGTATTTTATTGATATATCAATAAAAATTCAATTTTGAATAATTTTTATTTCTAATTTTAAAAATATTCTTTGCATTAAGTCGTTTTGTAATACCACGAGTAAAGTACATTAATTAAGTACATAATGCGCATAAATTTATATTTATTTGCAAATTTAATGAATTCTATCTTCATTTTAATATACTATAGGTTCATCAATTTATGTAAATATTTTACATAATGTATAGATAAATAAAAATTTTACATTTATTTTAACAAAAACTCAGTATTAATTAAGACAAATATAAATCAATCTCCTTGCGACTTCTTTTATAAAACTGCTCCCTCCGAAAAGTATAAGCACAAATGAAGTTAATTTTTTATTGGTGTTTCTAATAATTTTTTTAAATTAATTTCTATTATAAAGGAATAATAAAAAAATTAAAATTCCTTAATTAAAATGCAAATTTATTCATTTCAGAGGTAATTACTCAAAGATAAGATTATTGTAGTACAATTTTAATGACAATTTATTGAAGCAGAATCTAAATTTTTTCGCAATTTTTTAAAACTTTTATAAACTTAATTATAGTTGCACGAATGAAACATTTTTACAAGGATCATCCTTTGCGTAAAAAGCTGGATTTCGTGTAAATAAATTTTTTTTAAATTTATTTTTACAGAGCGTTTATAAAATCATAAGTTCATTTCAAATTTTTATTTACAAAATACGTTCAAATTGCATTAAAAATTGCGATTGAAAATACCCTCTGATGCTTTTCATTTAATTGTATTATTCAAAGTTACATGTATGATAATATTATAAAAGTATTTAAACGCGTGTCGAAAACAATATTAATTGTTTGATATAAAAAAATTAGTATTGAAATTAAAATTGGAAAAAAGAAAAACCTTCCATTGGCATTAGACGAGGAATTAATCATTCAAAATGTTTATTGCATTTAATGAAAAAAATGGGAAACTTGAATTATATTTAACGGCAACACAATTAATAACTGTTACCCCAAAGCTAAGATTACGTTTAAGCTCAGAAGTCGATGGTTATAAATATTAGAATGATGTTACAGTAGGGATAGCTGTCAACGCTGCAAGTCATAAAAGTAATCACCCTGGTCTCCAGATTGTAACGCCATCACACCCCCGCACGAGAATTCTTCCACTTAAACTAACTTTCTCGCTCGTTTCTTCCCTCGCTCTCTTTATCATAACAGCCCCGTACCAAAATCGATACTTCCCATAACTATTTGTCTGTGCGTTTTCCAGCACGCGGCCGCGCATGTGTGCAAAAAGGGGCGAGAAAGGTGGTTGAGGTGGAGGAATAGGTGGGTTGAGCCGGCGTTGGTTGGTGGGCGAGGAGTCATTGTGGGGGGGGGGGGGGGAAGCTGGAACGAAAGAAAAAAAAAACCAACTCTCGTTTCATCGTCAACCCTCGAGCCTTCTCCCTCACCGAGATTCGAGTCTCTCTCGCTCTCGCCGTGGGCCAGGACCATTGAGGAGAACAGCAGCTGTGGGCGGTTGCCACGCGACTGGGAAAGCTTGCAGCGGTTTGCAATGAGGAGGAGATGGAGGAGACAGGGAGACGCGAGGGGCACGCTCAATTTCGCTTTTTACACTCGCAATAGGACGTGTCACTCAGTCCATCTGCACCTATGATTTTTAAAGCTTTTCCTCCCCACAACCTTTAGAGTAATTTCTTTTTTGTTGTTCCGGCGGACACTGACAGCAGGAATCATTCGGGCACGCAACACCAGTTGAACCAAGATTCTATATGTTTTTATATGGTGATTCTTCAGGTGGAAGAGGTCCTGACAACGCTCGCTTCCACTTGTATTCCTTGTTGTGCGTGCCGAGGATGAGAAATCAGTTCTGAGACTTTTCGAACCCCTTCGACCTGGATATCCAATGAGAACAATGGACTGATGCGGAGGGCCAAGGGAGCAAAAATAAGTCAACGGTATATTCGCTCCTGTGCAATCTGCGCTCGCCTCTTTCCATCTTTAAACCCAGACACTATCGGCTAATCCAACCATTCGTAATGAGTCGAAATAATTTTACATTTCGTTCACTAAGGCGAGGATTTCGGGTTCAGACCACAGGTTAATTATCGTAAGTATCGAACGGCAAGATATCGATTGTTCTTTTGAATTAACGTCCATTAACAATTCAAGCGTTGGAGGGTCGGAGTATCGATTTTTAAAACCGATAATTCATCCCGCCGAATTTCAAAAGCGTACGTTTAACGATTCAGCCGCTCGGCTGCATTTCACTCCGGGCACGAAAAATTCGCGTTTAATTAGTTTGCCAAAGGCGGTCGATTCTTAAATTCCAGTTTTAGAACGCCACTTTATAATAAAGCGGATCGATGACAAACACTAGGCCGCCGATTCCCGGCTTTACCACAACACTATCCTCTTTCCCCCTCTTGCTCCGACATAGCGATTACGGCCCGTTCATTTGGCGTTTGATCGAACGAAAATTAATACACCCTTTTTGGCTCATTTTATCCCATTACCATTGGTCAGGATGTGCCGCTGAACGTGGCCACGATAATAAAAAGCTGAAAGACCCCGGGGCCCGACGGAACAAACTAATTGAAAACCAGTGTCGAACGATAGCGGCGAGATGTATGGGAGCTATTTCGAAAAAGATAATCTCTCTCTTCGTTTATTCGTCCTCGCCCACTCGACTAGCAAGATATTGCTGGGTTCCTTTCGGTCGCACCATCGCGTGCAACATTATCATTCGCTCAAGCACATATCGACTCAAATCTAATCGAGGAAAGGGATTACTCATCTACATCCCTTTTCTTCTGGCTCTTCAATATGATATCGATCTTTCGCTCATTGGCAGACTTTTTTCCATCGTTTACGTGATACTTTGTTGTGATATGAACAGTTCGCATTTACATAAGACGTAAGTATAATACCCACAATTTTCTCGACAATCAATTTCGCTCTTTAAATACACTTTAAGTGAAGATGTTCTCGATGCGGCGTATGACAGGATGTAAGAAGAACACCTTATCTCTATGATGCATTTCTTGAAATGGTTATGTCGTCAAGCAACATTCCGCTCATCATTCATCAAGAAAAGGGAGTTACCCTGAGATTTTAATTACGGATCTTGCTGATGGATTCTATGTTTTATCGAAAACAGATGACTTACTCGTATCAATTTAAGACATTGCTATCGTTTTTTATGTTTTTAATAATTAAATATAACTTATACATAATGGATCGAGTTGTCGGCAGATTAAAGTGTCAATGCTGCTCGTTCATTTTGTTCCGAACTAGACAAAAAATATCATTTCAATATATTTATATATACATTCATATCAAATATGTTCAATTGAGCTATATTTTAGTTATAGTATGTATACGTATAGACGAATATACCAATATTAAATAATTGACAATTAATTATTTAAATATTACGATGTAAAGATAGTAAAACTACTGAGTCGCCCTGTATTTTTTCCAATTAAAAATTTACGTCAAATTATTAATAAAAGATCACACAACCATATTCTCTCATGGATGAAAAAAAATATCTTATCTTATGTAACTTCATATAAGCAAGGCATAGGGAGATTAAATAAATTAAACATGAAAAGTATCTAAAATTATTATTTATTCACTATTTATTTGAATAAATATCTGCAAATGGAGTAGCCAATTAAAATAATTGATGCATCTGTACATTATTCAAAGTGCCATTAATATCTAGAGATTAGATTTTTGTTTACAGACGTATGAACATCGCCATTTTTATTCGAATGAAATTCAATAAAAATCGTGATAGTCAAAGTAAATATATGTATGTATATATATATATATATATATATATATCGTCAGGATAAGGCAAAAGTAAGGTGATGGCAATTTATTGAGGTAGCGACTGCGTTATCAAGTAAATTCCTTTGCTGAACTCCCCGGAACGATAACTGTACGAGGACATATTTCCGAAGGGGAGGTTTTGCTACACAGGGTAGGGGCGCGCTTATCCGCACTCGTGCTCATCTAGAACGCAGCTAGTGTCTAAAAGGGTGCTTGAGAAGCAGAGTAGTTTTTTATTGCAAAGGGACGAGAGTTCGATTGATCCACGCTAAAATTGGCGGGCAAAATGTCGCGTATGGGGCGAAAGAAACGTTGGGGTGCCGACTACGAAAAAATGGGCCTAGTCTCGATACTCGTAAGTACGCATGAGATTGCGCCGAGGGGCTGAAAAATCGCTCGTGTGGGAGGAGAAGAAGCGACGAATTGTGCGCTCATTGAAAAATACAATTAGACATAGTTATGACCTGTGATGGGAAATTAAGGCATCGTCGCGTCTATTTACATAAAAATCAAGTCCAAGTATTATTCGGTGGACGACTCCGGTAATTAAAAGCTACTAATATCTCCAACATGAATATTCATAGCTGATTTGGCTCAGAGCTCGGGAGGACTGGTAAGACTGCGGGGGTGCCGTTCGGTCATTGAATGAAACGTCGTTATTTTATTAAAATGAGACGCAGTTAATGCAAGATACAGTGCCACTGGTTCCCGAATTGAGTAAGTGCGTCCTGGTGCTGGACGGGATTGATGCACTAGAAAGTCCAGGAGCTGTCGACTAGAGGGGTGAATGTTTTAATTTTACATTATGCTCCAGAGGGGTGTTTCATAATTGTGAAATATAATACGCTCGTTGATAGAATAATTATTTGCCGGAAGGGTGAATGCCGAAGAGTAAGCAAACCAGTGATAATCGAGGCTAGCAAGCGTATATTCGTCCCGCCGATGAAATTATTTTATTGTGCCGAATTCCAAAAGATTGCATTACGTCAGGCACAAAGCGCATAAAATGCCAAATACGATTGGGGTCGAAATTAATTGATATAAAGAATTGAAAAGATTAGCCAAAATAATAAATGGGGTTTTATTAATAGTTCTCAATAGATAATAAATGTCTATTTATAATTCCATTGGTGATTATTATCTGTCTGCATTACGATTTTACGAGGGACTCGCCGAAATGACCAGCGACACACGAATTGAATTTTAAGTCCTGACCCTTCCCATATTACACGGCTCGCGGCTATATTTTTCTCCCGCACAGCCTTATCGTAGTTTATTACGGAAATACTTCGTGCACTGAGAAACTGATAAGATACACGTTAATTAATTCCGAGGTAAAAAAAAACTTAATTTTATTTCAAGGATATCTCGATAAAAGTACCAAGACTCTTCGTCTAGCGACCGTTGAAGGAGTTTTTTCAATTAGCTCTCTTCAATGAAGTTATGTCTCAAGTGCTGAATGTCCATTGAATATTTTTCTTCGGTAAAAGCCTACAAAACTTAAATTTAATCAACTCTTTTTACTTTTCCTTTGCATGAAATTTGTAAAGATACTTACACGGTATTTTAAATTCTCACATCATCGATATTTCCATAAACATACTTTTGTTTCCCGCACCACACTCTCATTTCATTTGTTTGCATTACAAAATCCTAACAATTTTATTAGCTATAAACAAAATTTTAAATAAAAAAAAATATTTTAAAAAATCCAGATTAACTTATAATTTTTTGTCTCTCACGACCTATAAATGATTATATATTTTAAGTTTTAACTTACGTCGTACTGCAATTATATGAAAATGGCAAAGTCAAAACTCACCTGTAACACAAAGAAAAAAATTAATTATTATAGTAATTATAATTAAAACAATTCACATATTGAATTTTAAGTATGCATGTAAAAGTTTCGTTATATTCATACGTTTTCTTTTAAAAATAATTCTACCGTATCTATAAAATCTATATTCTAAATCTTCTTCGACTCTTTTAAATGAGAACCAGCATCCGTGTTAATTTTTTAGTTTCAATACTTTAATTGGGCATTGTCAAGTAATTATATTTTATTAATAAGCATGTTGAGATAATTATATGAATTGAAATACAAGTAGTTGTGAGAATTTCTGAAAATCTCTAGGAATGAGAGCGATGTACTGTGAAAAAGCTGCATCTGTCACATTCAATATTCCGCCAAGGGACTGGGGAATGTACCTAGCTTTGATATCGGCTTTCTTGCTTTTATTGCGTTAGTAAAATTGTTAAAATAAGAGACTAAAAACAGTTCTTGTCCTTTTGCATATCAAGTATATATTAAATTTTGTTGCTTTACTTTTGATAAAAAAAAAACCGTCGAAATACGTGTTAAGAAGGGAGTTATGTGGACAATTATTGCACACAATGAGGGAAAATTCGATTAGATAAGAGCAAATACACCGAGTTCCTCGCTCGATACACTTCTGTGAAATAGTTCCTGGCGGCAAAGGACACAATTAACAGCTCCGGACTATACTCGATAAAAATACGAAATACGCAGGGACGTAATAAATATGTTTCGCGTTAAGATCGTAAGTCCAGCGTAACAGCCTCTCGGACTTTACGATATTGCGCGTCGGATGCCCGCTTATCACAGTTGGCGCACCTTGCGGGCCAATGAGAAAGAATACCGCGGTAGAGGTTCGTGCAGGCACACACCGGGCATACGGGGGCTACGGCATCGATGGATGAATCTGCTCCCGGGACGGGGGTGATGACCGGGAGAGGTAGTGGCCCGTCACCCCCCTCGTACGAAATCGCCGATTCGGACGAGCGCAGCGCGACGCTCCTCCTTTTTTCCTCCGGAGCGGCGTCAGGACGGGTATGTGCGCATGTAATCAAATCGGAGCACTTTCTCCTCGCGGATCAGTGGGCAATTTTACAGCTCGCCGAGGTGACACAGCTCCGCAATTTGTTACGCGCTAATAAAGATCGCTGATCAGCCGAGTGATTCCTGGCTGCGACGCCCTCGCCTCCTTGGCCAAGGCGTCGGCTCGCATGTGTTCGCTACCCTTCCGTTCTCCCTTCGCAGATACCGTTCTTTCTCCATCTCCGACTCTCTCTCTCTCTCTCTCTCTCTCTATCTATCTCTCGGATTAGGGATATTAGGCGCTAATTTTTTTAGTGCACGCAGCGTGCATCTGTCGCTCGATTCTCCCCGATCGTCAACATCTCGCTTACATCAATTCCATTACCGGGGATCTCCCCTTTCAGCCCCCGCCACGGACGAGCTCACCGCACGCTGTCTTCCGCTCCTCCAATACTCGTCTTTGTATTTGTTATTCATTATTCCCCTTCTGTTTTTTCTGCGCTTTTTATGCTGCGCTTTCGCTCTACAAAATAAGCAGAGGCTACTTACCGGGCCGAAGGAGTAGGATCGAAAAATAAATAACATTTGTTTGGCGTAATGAAGAATTTTTAGATTGCTGCAGCTGAAAGTAATGAGCCTTACTGATGCACGCGTTAAATTAGTTTCAAGTACGCGCCAGCTTGTGGAAATCTCTATTTTTGCGGCGAGGTATAAATTTAACGCTTATTATTATGCGAACAATGTAGTGCATTGTGCTGAAAATTAAAGAGACCACTTAGGGAACAAGATACTTGGACTTTTAAAAATATTTACTGCGATCACAAGGAACTTTGATGCATTTGATATTCACGACACGTAAACAAATAATTTTTTTACCTTACTGCCGGTAAAAAATCTTTATTTATTTGCAAAATGATAAAAAGACTCTTAGGAATTCTGCGTAATTTCGAGCGTCAGTATGATCAACATTGAGTGAATTTCAACTAATGAACCTAATTATTTACTCTCCGGAAGCGCATCTCTAATTAACTGGGTTAATTTAATTCCTCTTTTTATTATATAATATAATTAAAATACTTTTATCTGAAATGTAGGAAGGCTACTACTAAAAGAGGGAAAAAATTTTAAAGACAAATGTAAAAAAGAATCCGATTGCCATGACTCAAATTTGTATTTGACGCGAAGGTAGCTTTATCTGTCCTCGATCGTCTTCAACGTTTTGTTCAATTAGTAACGGTTATTAATCTCATAACCAACAGGTAAGCAAACACGTGGCAACAGGGCAGCATTTATGAATTATGTGTTGCGCCTCTACAGAAACGAACACATTGTTTAACATGAAAGGCCATTATCGGACTTCATTTCGAAGCAAGAAACAATCGGAATCGACATCTACATAAAGCAAGCAACGGTCGTGGAAGAGTGGAATTCTTTTATATAATGGTAGCATCCTCTGTCGAGTAATGGTGCAGAGGAGGCGCCAAGCCAGCGATGTAGTAGATGGTCGTGACCGATTAAAAGTTAGGGGCCGAGCAGACCGGAATCCTCGTAAAAAGAAATCGTTAAGGCTTGTCATTCGTTCGTCCGCTCTTCAGTGCTGTTGCTGCAACGACTAGCTAGCTCCCCCCTTTCCTCGCCACAGAAAAAAAATCCCGAGCAGCCATGTTCTGCAATCCCGTACTCGGCCTGGTCTCCCAATGGCCCTGCGTTAAAAGTCCGTTTCACCCGCACGGGTCATAGCAGGATTCTTAATACCCCCGTGGAGTAGCCATGCCGTCTTGCTACTGACTTCGTATCCTTTCTTTCTCCGTAGACCTACCTACCCCCCCCCCCTTCCCTCCGCCCGCCGCCATAGACTGGAGGCCCCCCATAAGGAGCTCCAAGCGCTCTCCGCACGTTCGTGGGTTTCGTTCTACCCCAGGAGCCTCTCCATCCTCGTTAGATTTCCTTGCGGATGCGCGGCCCTCGATGTTGGAAGAATCGTTCATCCTCGGCGCGGCCGATAAGACAAGGTTTTTCAAACTTTTCTCGGACGCTTATGCTAATCGAACAGCTAGCCAACAGATTATCGATTCCACGCTTGCGAACCATGATTTATGCTTAATCTGAGCCAAGTTGAGAATGCACAACAGAAAAATTTGATCTGGCGAGATCAATGTGTCAGAAGCTTTGTTATACTACCTGGGATCGAATGTAGTATTCGTTTCGGTTTTAAAAATACGGGTTTTACTTTACATTTATAAAGCAACACCTCCTCCTTTTAACCTTAATCTTGGGCTTTGGCTACCTGAGTCGGATCCTTATTACTTTCATACTAGCAAGAAAGTAAATAATATATTTATTTAATTTTTGAATCGACGTCCAGTGAAAAGGGTAATCTTCAACAACCTTGAATAATTTTACTATAGTTAACGTTTATTAATATATTAAACAAGCGAAACTACATTTTCACACAATAACATAAAAGTATATATCTCCTTTTTCTAATGAAAAAACCTGTTAAAATTATATTTTTAGTTTTAAGAAAAATGTGTTACAAGTTTAAAAACTTAGCAATCAGAAATATATATATATATATATATATGCGTATACTGGCATTAAAATTATAAGGAAAATTAAAAAAAAATGGATCATGTGTAGCAAGTGTTAATTTAAGCTCGCAGAGGTTTAGGCCTAATTACAGCATCGGTAAATTGAATATATTAAATGAGAAA
The DNA here is from genome assembly GCA_018907135.1 of Kradibia gibbosae. Classification (NCBI taxonomy): domain Eukaryota; kingdom Metazoa; phylum Arthropoda; class Insecta; order Hymenoptera; family Agaonidae; genus Kradibia; species Kradibia gibbosae. The sequence goes on from JACCHX010000004.1 coordinate 7,759,477, forward strand.
TTTTAAACTGTAGAAAAGAGGCTTTAGAACCATAATTAAAAAAAAAAATTTTAAATAAAGAAATAAACAAAGAAAATCTGCTTTAAAAGGTGCCACCTCTTTTATAAACATATTTACGAAATATTTGAGTATGAATAGCATATTAGGACACAAAGAGAATATATTGTTTTTTCATTCAACAAGTTTTTTTTTCTTTAATATTCATGAAATTCCGTGAGAACGTTTTTCATTTTCTTCTATTACATTTATATTTATGGGGCCAAGAGAAATCTGAGATGCGAATAATGGTATATTTTATTGTTTTGATTTAATGGGATAATACATGCCAATTCATACAGTTTTGCAAATTAATAAGATATTGCTTATAGATGGAATGTATGAAAATAATTTCGATTGATTGAAGAATTTTATCATTTTACTAGTTTTTTTAAGTATAAAAAATATTCTATGCCTATATACAGTATTATAAAAAATTATAAACAAGAAAAATGTTTCTTATCTTTATTTGTAAAGTATGCCTTCCTTCTCACAAAAACATTTTGCTTATAAAGAAAGAAGAGGATTATATTTCTGTACTCTCAGATAAGAATACTTCAAGTATACAAAAAAAATTTGTATTTAATTTATACCAATAATTCTTATTGAATGTGTAATGTTCACGATTGAAATACAGTACAAAGTTAATCAATAGTAATAATATTTTGGTATATATGGAAAATTTTATAATTCGTTGTAATAGAATTGTAGATATTTTCATGTTTATAAACATTTCACGTTTAATTTAATTACCTTTCAATAATAGAGGATGTATGAAAGTGAGATGAATATTTCGAACTATGATGTATATATGGTATGTAATCGATAAGAAAAATAGTTTTTTATAGCAAATTCATGAAACAATCCTTATATAAGAGATTATCCTGTTTTGTAAACTTAACCTTTCAAAATATCCTGTATAATACCGTTTAATAATACTGGCAATATTTAGTGTGTGTTATATTACATGATAAATAAAGATAAGTTCATGAAAGCAGATTACAAATCTGCTTAATTGTACATAATATATATTTAATTTTGCTCATTGCATAGTAATGATTAGCCATTGTATTATATTATAAGAAGGATATGAATAGTTGAAAGAGTAATTGTTCAGTGAAATGTAAAATGCATTAAAAAATCAGTGTTTTAAACGATCGAACATGTATAACAAAGTACGTACATCGTTATAATTAATGAATTCCCCGAAAATACTTAAAATTGAAGGAGAGAGAAACGAGGGCAAAGAGAATAAGAGGATGGAGAGACGGAATGTGGAAGTTGTGGAAGTAGTTTTTCAGAACATCTGGTGACTTTATGATTTTGCAACATCTTAATAGCTGAAAGACGAATCGCGCTTTAAGTTTTAGCAGGAAGCCCTTCTTCTCGTTGGTGACTTAAATTCGAATAAGTAAAGCTATTAGGGGGAGTGGGAGTCAAAGTGCTCGTAAATTAATTGAAAGGCAGTGGCAGACAATGCCCAAGATGCCTAGACATACTAAACGCACGCGTTATTCCCTATCTTTCTGACTCTCTCTCTCTCTCTCTCTCTCTCTCTCTCTCTCTCTCTCTCTCTCTTCCTGTATGTCTGTCTGTCTGTATATCTTTCCCACCCTCCGTAGTAAGGATCCGTTCAACGCAAGCACGGGGATCGATTCCGCTCCGAACCCTCACCTGCTAATTCGCGCAAAAAGGCGTTGGACGATCTCTCGACTCTCCTCCGAAACCCGAGACCTCGTTCTGATCGCAATCGCCATCCGTGAGAATCGCAGCCGTAGAAACGAAATCCGAAGTCCTATTGTACGAGCTCACCCCTTTGGCCTCGTGTTCGCCATTCACGGCGATCGAGGAGCTACGTGGGCGGATGAAGAAGGACGCGACATGGAGGCTACAATGCGCCATTCAATACTCACGGGGTGGTAGGACGAGGGCCAACGTAAATTGAAACCGCGACCGTAAGGCGACACGTCGGAGATCGACTCCCAAGGAGCCATCGACGCCCACCCCCTCATTGGTCCGGCCTTTTACACGCGATTTCGCGAAAGACGACTTGGAGACGCAGCTCAGCTTCCTTTTATACAATCCTGACCTCTTCCCCCCCCTTCCCCACTACAGCGCTCCTTTTGCATAAGAATGCGTGGGACGCGTTAGAATGGCTCTAGCGTCACTCTGCCACTTTACAACACCTAGCTGTCTTTTCACCTCGGCTCCTATTTTACAGGCGCTTTTGCATCCTGTACGAGGATTTCACATCGAGCGTTCAGCGTGAAATTGTTTGGAAGAACACGGCTCTGGAGAAGGGCACGCGAGCTTTTATAAATTTATTCGGCTACGTTATTTAAAACTCGTGCTCTCATGCTGTAATTGAAAAATCGATGAGTGATTTTGAAGAGAGGTAATTAATAATAGTAAGAGAAGTAAAGGCAACTAATTTCATCTTTTAATAAAGCTATTCGATGTAAACGAAACCAGTGGACTCTCGGTGAGAGAAGGTCTGCAACTATGGTCTAATAAACATTCATTCCCGGCAAAGTAAATGCTTTTTTCATCATTTTACGGTCAAGCACAGGATCACGTTTTTAGGCAGCTTGGCGCTACTTAACGTCAAACGAGCATTTTTCTAGATAACCGAGATGAGAAAGTAACGGCGTAAAGTAGACGGGAATTCATGGGGATGATTCAAGCGATTGAAATGTATCTAAGTAATCAAAACTGCTCCTAACTTCAATCTTTATATGCTCGTATAACAGTCCGCGAGAGTGTTTTACCATTGTCGCGCTAAGAGGGGACAAACGGAAGGTAGAACACTCAAAGAGAGGAATTAGATAGCGAGAAATAGGTAATGGGATACACGCTGTAAGAGAGAAAAACATAGGAATGGAGAGCGGGAGAAGGATAATGCCCGAACGAAGATTGGCTGATCCGAAAAGAGTAGCTAAGCGAGCTACGGGGAAACGTGATGCGAGTACGAAAAGATCTTCTCTTGAATAATGACGAGCCTGTAAAAACGCGTGCAATCCGAGAACTTTATGGATTATTACGTGTTTGCGTACCGCTAAGCCTCTATGGATGTATACTATTATATTCGCTTCAGCTTCTCCAACTTTTGTGCTTTCGTTCATCATTCAAATATTTTAGGCTTTTTTAGTCGCTTATAGGCGCAAACCGCTGTTTAATTCAATGGAATATTTATTTCAATGTGCCATTGAAAACCACTTGTTTGAAATGAATACACATACTCGTACTTTGCATTTTAAAAAGGATTTTTTAAATAAAACAATGCTTTTTACAACAAATACTTGGTAAATACGGTTGACTTGTGAAAAAGTATTGAAATAGCTTTAAATATTTCACATGCGTCAACACATCAATTTTTTTAGTAGACGAGAACTTTTTTAATTGTTCTGTTTCGTAGCTCTTTTTTCTGCGCTTTTACGCTTTAAGTCTATGAAATATTTTTACGGGACGCTGGATAATGTGCTTTTTCAACCAACAGCTGAGATAAAAAGTACAGATAAAGCGTTGCTTAAATTTAAAGCAGCCTCTCTTTTGTTCATATCATACCGGCTAATTGTTCCAATGAGTCCGAAACATTTACGAAAGAAAAAAAACTTGCCTCCTTAATTCCGTAAACTTCTTTGTAATCCATATAATACAATGAAGAGACATTAAGTTAATAAAAGTGCATCCTTCGTCTCTGTTTATCTTTAACGTGAAATTCAATTATTTACCCGGTTATAAATATCAGTGGCATTAAAATATTTAATAATCTGCTTAGAATTCAGAAATAGCGGGGCAGTTCTTAGTTCGTTGAGCTAAAGCAGACCACAAGGTTTTCCCCCGTAAGTGAGCCGCGGGGAAATATGGAAAGGTCGGCTTGTAAAATTGGCGATTACTTTCACGAGTTCCCAGAGGTAAAAGTGAATGCGAACAGTCGGGCTGAGATATCGGCACACAAGGGCTGCGAAGAGGTAGCGAGCTCGGCGTCCTTCCGTTAAAATAAATAAACTCGTTGAGCTGACGGCTTTGGAGCCTCGGGAGCGTGGAGATGAGAGGGAAGTGCCAGGAATACAGAGTAAATTAGAATCATTGCTGAGAAACAGGAAATCTCGGGGGGGGGGTGAGGGTGCGCCTAGAAAAGCGATCGAACCTTCTCATTATGCATGAGATCGGAACGACCACGAGGTCCGCCTTGAGTGCCTTGAAGATAGCGCGCGTTTTACGCAGACACGCAACGAACCTGAGCAGAGCCTGGATGACCCGCTCGTAGAGTTGAGCACCTGTGTTGCACACCGATAGTCAACTGCTCATTGGCTGAGGCCAGCAACCAGGCTACATCCCTTTACTGTTCTAAGGGTTATAAGCAGCCTGGGGAGCACACTTGGGAGTCCCGGGTAAGAAGACGAAGCGTAAGGAGGAAACGTTCCCCGCGGCACTAAATCATTCTTCCGAGGCACGTCATTTCTTCGTTTCCCGTTGTCGCGTACGTGCGCGCACCCCCACTTGGCGCACCGAGCCACCGAGGCAGTAACCCACCCTGGGAGCGTCGGCCTTCGCATATGTCGCATTATGCATGATAAGGAGTCGGGAAAATTTATGCACTTTTCCGCATTTTTTTTTACACTCGTGCAGGAGCATTTCATCCGCGACATCTTACTACCGGCTCTTCGCCCTCTCCCCCGGCCGAACTTGCTCTTCACCTTCTTAAGCATCTTTAACATAGTCCTCTCTTACCTCAGTACACCCGGGCGGCGGCATTATCTCTATTATGGATGGCTATTACCGAGACATCGCTCGGCGCGACAAGGAAAGCGCTGGCACTTACTGTCAGAGGAATGGATGATTGCCGTCCCGGAGTGGCACATTCTTCGTTCGCGATCGATAGTTCCTTACACGGCGGCAGGCCCCTTCCCTTGTAAAGTAACGCGCGATGTTTTATCTTTTCCAGCTACTTCTGAATGCCTCCCTCGGTGTTGGTGCCTTTTGTGCACGGGGGAAAACTCGCCTCGCAATGTTAGAAGCGTTCTCCCTTGCTTTTACTCCGACTGCCCCCCCCTCCTCCTCTCCGCCACTTACAACCGGTACCAGCCCCGTGCTATTTAATGACTTTCCCTAATGACGGACAGGAATGAGCTCCGACGAGTAAACAAGTTTAGTAGAGCTCAAGGGCACCTCCCTCGCATAGAAATCACATTTCCAGCGAGATAAGAAATTCCGCTTGCTTTCGGGGAAAAATGATTTATCGAGCCGAGGCTAGGAGACACGCGTACGTTCGGCGGGATGCCGTTTGCTTTCGAAGGAGTGGCGACTCGGGATTATTATGCCCGATGATCGTCATCTCCCTCTTCGTCGATTTAAAAAGTCTAATTTAAGATTGCGCTTCGTCGCTGGATTCGCGTGCATCCTCGAAGCTGCGCGCGCACCTCCGGTCCCCAATGATCTCAGTTTTAGTCGTCTTGGGTGCCCTACGTATGCAAACGAAGGAGGACGGCGAGTCGTTATTCGCGCGGGTGCCTGAACGAAATTAAAGACCTTTGAGGCAAAGGGCTCTGGACCACGAGTCGGAGTCGAGGGTAGGCGGGGTATCGGGAGGCTCGGCTGAAGCGCGACTGCATAATTACTCTAGTCTGTCCCTCTTTGCGCAACCATCCTTCACTTGTTCTTCCCTCGTCTCGGGCTCCCCGCGTTTTTCCACTCGTCCCCGTTCGTTGCGAAGCTCGCGCCTTCTGTCACTCTTGAGTACATACTTCTTCGTGTGCTATTTCCTTTTCTTCCTACCATTTCCTTCCCTCGTAATTATTACACAAACATGTATTAAAAGTGGGGAGACAGTCTGTGAGAACATGCCTCTCATTGTCATTCTTGTATTTTTAAGTTTTCGAGGTGTAACATCGTTGAAGCAGCTCGAGTGCGTCTCCCATTCTCTATTACGTTAAAATAATTACGGAGAAATACGAAAATTTCATATTCTGAATTTTAAAAGAACGACGCAGATGTGCCGCGCTCCTCTAACGATGGAAGCTTGATATAGTTATGCATTATTTATAATATTAAGTGTAAACGTAATTTGGCGTGGAATAATTTTTAAGCTAATTTAGATTTTTTCCACGATTTCCAGTGTCATAAATAAATATACACCAATACGTCAAATTTGATGGTTTATAATGATTCAAAAACTTCAAGGAAATGGAAATATTTTCGGGACACTGGCTTTAACTAAGTACTTACTAGAAAATTCATATTTGTATTAAAAATAGAAACACAAGAATATGCGGGTTTGAAAGTTAACTTTTCTTGGAACAAATGTAAAAATGCTCTTCTGATTATATATTATTAACCAAAGTCTTCAAAAACCTAATTAATGTTATTCTTGGATAATATCTGCTTTGGTGTGCATTGATAAAATCAATAATATTCATTATAGTTATATTACGAATTTAGTAAATGTAACTCCCATTAATAGTAATTTAGAATACTCTATACACAAAAGAAATAAATCACCTTCTGTAGATGTCAAAATTGAAGAGTTCTTTGATATTAATTTAATACACGTACGTACATTTTTTTACTGTAAGAAGCATAAAGTATAAATGCCGTGACATTAAGAACGTGCAAAATATGACACTCCTATAATTTATGGGAGTTAAGTACTGGTTAAGCTGAGTAGTAATAAATATGCAATACTACAATATCTAAAGAAATCTTTAAATATTGCTGCTATACGGTTTATTTTACACGCGTTCGAAATAAGTACGATACATATCACATCAGTAGAGCTCATCCACGATGAATATCATAGATCCAAAGCGATGCTGTCCGATGATGATTTATAAAACTGTCTGCCCGCTGATTAGAACGAGAGACAGGAATTATATTTCGATGAATCGACAGAACAATTTCTGTAATAACAATACCGTGTAAGAGAAACAACATCCTATTGATTTTCAAAATGAAAGTGACTTTTGCGCCCATATGCCGTAAGAAAAGAATCCAAAGCTTTATTAGAGAACGTTTACGGTTGGGAAAAAGGCACTCAACAAAATGAGTATAATCTAGCTACGGCGCCAGTTATTAAGGTACTGTTCGTTATTTAAGCATGCGGGACTGTAGAGGAATGACATGAAGTTGCCCCTTGCGAAGAGCCGCTCTGTAACAGCCTCTTGCTACGCACACCCAATCTGGTCATGTAAGGACGGTGCGCTCGGTTCACCCTCCTTCTCCCCGCCCCTCGTAATTGATGGCTGTCCCCTTACAGTAGCCGGCCGCTTGCAAAACGGACTTTTCAGCGATATCAATGGGTGGTTTGCAGGGGGTCGAGGGGCATTGAAGTGTTGTTGGCAAACAAGAGCATTACGGGGCGTGTGCGAGAATGAAAATGCCGTTTCGGGCGGAGGGGAATGGAGGAGGGCGAGGAGGAATAGAGATCGGTTACGGGCAAGGGCAGTATTAGCCAGGCTAGCAGGTAGAAAAGGACGTCGGAAGGAAGAGCTGCCGAGGCAAATGCAGAACGAGAACGATAATTGCACTCCTTGTATCCATTTTACGTGCCACCTTCTTCCTTTTTTCAACGGCTGGACTCGTCGAGCTGCCGGCGCTGCATTGGATTGTTAAGGCCAGGTGAAATGGGGCGAGGGGAAGAGCGGGAAACCCGTGAGAACGGCTGTCGAGCTTTGGCGACGCTTCCATTGTACAGGGGCCAGATCGACGAAAACAAATTACGGTAACTGCAGCGCCTGGACCATTGTCGACACTTAATGAACGCCTTTTATACGATTAATGTGGAAAAGTATACCCCGGAACGGCTGTGTGAAGCAGTCAAACCACTGACTCGCCTTTGGTAAATACGTTTTTTGCATGCCCGTGACCTGAAAGCGAGAGTAATTAACGATCGAAGGGCAAATTGTGACGGCTACTCGCCTCTTATTGCTTTTATTTAAATGCATCATTGCTCGCTTTTGGACATTTTTAAACCTATGTCTACTATTATACCACACAGTAAACCCTATGATTATGCGTATCTTGACATAAAAGTTTGTAATGTAACATTATAACGAAAAACATTATTTTATGCCTCTTATATTTGTATAACCACTCTGTAATTCAATTCCATATTCATAAATTGATTTATAGCAATTCCGATTCGAAACATATTTATTGTATTTAACGCTCACATCTGTCTTTATAATTTATATTAGTGACTGAATTTATGCTTTGACTTTCGAAATACTAATACCATAAAAATTTTTTTACAAGTGCATTTTCAAATACATTGAAAATGTATTTCTCCAAGCATAATTTTTAACTTTCCAAAATATATTTTTGTTTTTTGTTAGACTATCATTAGTAAACAAATTTTAAAAAAGGACAATCTCAATTTATTAACGAACCTTGTAATTTTATTAAACTTATAATAATAATCTACAAATATACAGATTAATGAAGAAAACACTTTTTATTATCCAAAAATAACACCCTCCAAATATATTAAATGCATTATCCATAATTAATTCGTTATGGTTATTAATGATCATATATTCAATATATAAATTATTCGATAAATCTATTATATCAAATACTGAATTAAAATTATTAACGTATTATTTATTTAAAATATAATCCAATCAATGTGTAGATTCAGAAGAATGTTATAATAATTTGCGCCTTCTGTCAATACATGTTTGACATATACTGTTGTACATATACTGGATAAGCTAAAAACAGCCATAATTGGGCATTTTGTAACGCATCGGCTTTATCATCATAATAAAGAACGGGAAATAATTTTAAATGTACACATTTTCAAAAATTTTAGATTATAAACCTCATACCACTGATGAGTTTGCATTCGTCAACAATAATTGATAAAGGTTTTTAAAAAATTTGATAAATTGTAAAGCTATGTCTAATGCTATAATTTACTTTTTAAATAAATACTTCAATTATCCTCTCGAAAAATCTACATATTTATATACAATGAGTAACAATAACTTTGCAATAAATAATTAACACCAAGATCCTACTTTACAATGATTATTTAGAAAATACTCAACGGTTAATTTGAAGTATTTATTTTAAATATATAAAAGTCAATGTGTGGATAAAACGAAATGAAGAGCTAGAGACAATGACCAAAGTGAGAGAAACTTTTCTTACTTTACTGAAGTTTATTTAAATTCTTGACGGATCTTTTATTCATTGCTCAGATTTAAATTTCGAAAGACTGATTTTCATTTAACCGATTTCCACTATATGAGCTATTAAAAAAAAATTATTGCTAAATTCTTAATTGACAACAAAAATTTAGTTGTTTTTAGTAGAAAATGTTTAGCTGCATTTAGAAGCTTCAGTTTTTTTTGAAAACCAATGTAATTAAGGAGACAATTCTCTAAAAGTCTTTTGATAAAACTGCACTTTGGAGACTTTTTGTACTAGTGATAAAGTTGATTGATTTTATTTGACCGAGACTTGGAGTAAAGGTGTCTTGTAACTATGATTAAACACGTGGAATCAAGTCTATAACTTGTTTTGGTTTCTTGTAGCTTATTTTTTGAAGAAAACCCGTATCCACGCCTGCGATGATGAAACAGTGTCAAAGCGTGTATGTAAATACACGTGTGTAAGTATCGACGGGGGGTAAAAGTAGATAAGAGAGGAAGAGAAACAAAAGTCATAGTGAAAAAAAAAACGGAGGAACGGGTATTGAGAAAGCAGAAGATACGTTGACTATACAAAGGATAAGAAACGTTAGTAGAAAGTTCGTCGTTGAAGCTGCACAGTTGCGCAAATCATAGTAGTCGTAGTCAGTATGGAAATTTCATTAAGTGCGCGACCCGCTGCGAAAAAACGAATCAATCGGCTGATGGCTTGAAACTTGTTATCGATAAGCATCTTATCGAGCAGCGAAAAGCAAAAGGAAATAATGGAAGAAGGAACTGGGGGGGGGGGCTAGCGAGTCGCCCCTCGTGTAAGATCGGTTATTCGGCAAATGATGGGTTCCGATATTTCATCGGACGAGAGCCCGTATCGACAAAAAAGGTATCGGCCGCACGAGATTGGCCGCGCTGCTTTGACACCGACACGGGGACGCACACACTCGTGCCGGGCAGCAGTCATGCGTGGGAAATAAGCATTTTTCTCCTCGATCGGGCGTTTAAGATCTTTAGGATAAGCGTTCGTGGGACTCCAGCGTCCCTCCGCATACGTCTGCGAGTGAACGGACCGTTTATCCAAGGGCGCAATTTGATTCGCATCCACCATGAACAACGAGGTACCCACCGCCCGCCGCCCCGCTAAATTGGCCAGGGGATGAAGGCTTAATGCCGCGTCGTTAAGATATAGAGGCGAACGGGTAGTCGGACGCCCGGGGGGAGGATATAAAGTAGAATCGTGAAAAGTTGGGTCGTCCTTACCCTGGGCTTAGCCGGGTGACGCGCGAGCAAGTGCCGCCGCTCTTTAACGCCCCCTTTTTCGTTTTTCTGCAGGGAGCTCATGGGGATGCTCGCCACCCCAGCACGAGGAAAATTAGCTTCCGCGCGACTGTTCGAGGGATATTTCGATTGCAATTACTCACTGCATTACAGGCATCTCTTTGAGACTAACCTCACTTCGCTTTTGTGGTTCTTCTTATTACTGAATATATATTGCTCGGAGAGCTCGAAGGGATTTGCAGTAATTTTTCCTGACTTCCAAGACCTTGTCGAGGAGAGTTTTTCACTTCAATTTTTCACGGGCACTCCAGGCTCCACGACGAACTTAGCTTATACTCATTGTCGCATTTTAAATTTTAACAAGATACGAATCAATCAATACTTAATATTATCGCCTTAATATTACTCGATTCAGAATTTCCGTAATGCTGACATTGCTTTATGAATACATAGCACCTGTCGTGACATCTTAAAAGTTATCGAGCTAATGGATTAAGGGGAAGAATGTGAAACCTGCCTTAAGCTTGTATTACTATATTAGCTAAAAATATTGATCTTATTAAAATATAAAATAATTCCACTAATTTCATTGGTACATTATATTTAGACGAAAGAAGATTAATTATCGATTTATCTCAATTAATGCTAAATTCTTGGAATAGCAGAGGCACTTGATTATCTAAGGTGATAAATTATGAAATATTTTTTTTTTACAATATGTGCACTGAGTAAATATCGAGCTTGCGAAGAGGAATAATAATGTTATTTACAAAATACGCGCGCTAAAATAGAAGTACAGCCTCCGGAAAAACAAAAGTAAGGTACACTAACCGAATGAAAGCATTTGTGTCTCAAAGGCTTCCGTAGACGCTCCACCTCCAGTGGGACCATCCGACCAAGCCCTACATTCGTCCACCATTCGGACGGGGAATTTGAGCCGAAAACACGAGGAGCGTCCATTTAATTCAAAGTATTGCCAGCTCAAGCGTCCAGACCACCGCCTCACGTCCCACCCATTCCAAGGGGTCACCTTGTTGTAGGTGCATCTACTTACCGGTGGAGTTGGCCGACCGGACTTATCTCTGATCCTCCTTTACACGGAGCATTTGCGGACGAGATAGAGAGAGAGAGAGAGAGAGAGAGCAACCGGAAGTCCCTGTGGCAACGGACCACGCGCGGTTCTTTCCCAGCTTTCGCCCAAGTTCTTGCGGCAGAACTAACCTTTCGTTCCTTTACCCCGCCATCCCTCTCGGCCCTTCTTTCACCGACCTGCAGGACAATTCGCGGTCCACAGTTAGCTCAGCGCCAACTGGAAACAGCTTCCTTCGAGATATTTTCATACGATGATTTTGACGCCTCGTGCCTGTCATTGTCATTCGGGACTCGCACATCCCCTCGAGTCCCACGGTTTGTTCCAGCTTGCTTAAAGTAAATTAACGGTGACCTGTGACCGTGCCACTAGCTTTCAACTGTCGCGCACCGACGAACAATGTTTACGCTTCTACCGTACCGACCGAGACAAGAATAAGAGCTGACTTCTATTCTCGCAGAAATTTCTAAAGCAAAGGAGGGCTTTTAAAGGCTTGAAGCGGCATTTGCAAATACATCCGGTTAACTTGAGAATGGTTGGTTCCTTGCTAAGGCAAAATTTTATAAAATTAATATTTCATTCTAATTGAATTCAATAACAGCGCTAAGTAGAAAAATATTTTCAGTTCTACCTTATTGCACTAAGAAAAATGGATGGCTATTTCTAACTCATTTTCTTGGGTAAAAAATGTCAATAACTACCCAAAAAATTAAAGATGATTTGTATGTAAGCCATTGACTTATCTTAAACAAATTCATCGTTATGAATTGAAAAAAATTATCTTAAACTTATATGAATATAATATATGTTTTTTAGATAAATTTTTTTTATTAAAATAGATTAAAAAAAAAAATTAGTTTGTGTCCTAGAAAAAAAGTAAAATCTGATTTGCATTGGAAAAAAGAGAAAATTTTCACTTCGGTAAATGATGTCTATAATTACAAGATTTTTTTATAATTTGAAATTCAATTTTTCTATGAACCAAACGTAATTAAACTCTTTACAGTTAATTATAACTTTTTTTATGTAAAGTTTATATTAATTTAAAGGTTGAAATACGTTTTAAAGTTTATTACAGGAGGTTACATTATCATAAATAGTATAATATGCAGATGGTTGTCAGGTGATATATATTTTTGTTTAACAACACGCAGTAAAACATATGAAAAGTACATTAACTAATTTATAGCAAAATTTGGAGTATCCGGAGATAATGTATAATGCATTATATACATAACATATAATGCATTAATTCAACCACCAATCATCTAATATCGTTCAACAAAATAAACTTTTCATTATTAACGAAGATAGTTTAATTAAACAAGAGGTGAATAATGGTTCTAATTTCTTATTCTTCCAACAAGAACAAAAAGTCTTTAATGAAAATTGTCAGACTCATGAAAAAAAGTTTTAATTTACAATCTGAAGAGACAATGAATAACACAATATTCTAAGTCAATTTTTTATTATCTGAAAGAGGTAATTAACCTCGATTCATAAAAGAAGGATTATAAAAATTATTAATTATTTCATATACGTAGCTGATCAATAGTAATGCACATATGCATTAATGAAAACTATTTTCATTTGAAGTATTGATAAACAAAATTTTAAGAATAAAAGACACGAAATTTTAATTATAACAGACTAAAATTAATAGAGATTGTATTATGACTAATGTTTTAAAAATATCAAAAAATATATAATTATAATGCAATAGTAAGAGTTCAAAATGCTATAAGAAGAAAAAGCAAAGAAAAGTAAGTAAAAGAATAAAAGTAAGTAATTTAAAAAAAATAAGATAAGACATACTTTTAATAAACCAATTTAAATATTTTTTTTAATAAAATTGAAAATTTTGTCTAGAAAAAATGCTTTATTGTAAATAAAATTAAAAACATACATAGTATTACGTATTATCAGAAAAATAATTGGATCTCAAGGCAATTGTTAAAAAAATTTAATTATGTTTATTGGAAAGCTGCTAATATTCTCAAGAAAAACCATTAAACAATTGTAATAAAAACAATTTTATGCGCATTCTTTTTGCTGTCAGTATAATATTATTTCTTTTATTGGATGCAATATTCTTTCAATTTTTATGTAAAATCGTAAAAAATATTATAAATTGCCTATTACTGTTTTGATTTAATAGACGATACATTTTCATTGAAAGTCAAGTATATTAGGTTGCTTTTATAGTTTTTATAAGAAATATGAGAATCCATGTTATCTGTGAAGTTAATATTTACTTATTTAAGCAATACTATTGAATGTCATGAACACAGAATTGGATTATTGGTAATCGTATGTCGTAAACGACGACAATTTGTCTTCTGCATCTTCATGTTTGTACAATAAATTTAATGTGATATATGCAAGCAACTATTAACGTAAAGAGTAAAAAAATTTTAAATGACAGGCATTTCGAAGCCTGTAAAATATTATTTTCCAGGTATAATGATGTTCTATATACGCGCATTTACAAAACTGGTTCAATTGAATATTTTTTTCTAACTGGTAACAGTTGACATGTGTACAATGAGGAAGTATTGGAGATATCTCTTAATCCACAGATCCACAGATAAGCAGAAGGACGATTATAGTGGGGTAGATTTAGCAATCGGTGCTTAAGGTGTCAATTCACTTTACTAAGTCCGCGTTCTATGTTTCCGAATGTCGAGTACTTCCCGTTATAATCCTTGGGTGGCAAATGGCCGACGACGGTTGTCGGCTCCGGGATCGCGGATCCCAGGGCCGAGGCACATAATCGATTAAGCTTCGTGCTTCGAGCGAGTTTAAATAAGCTGGAGAGGCTCGGATACGAGGCCAGCAAAGAAAGCGCCGGACAATATGCGATCAAGTACAGTGGCACAAGTGTTTGCCCACTCTGAAAGTACAGAAGGAGCTGCCGTGGATGTACGTGCAGTGGACGTTCCGTTGAGATTCTGCACCATTGAATCCAGCCACTACTCTTAACACGCCCATCTCTCTCTCTCTCTCTCTCTCTCTCTCTCTCTCTCTTTCTCTCTCTGTCTCCCCCATCCCTCCACCCACACAATATACTCATCGCCCCACCACAGTAGCACAGCAGCAGTCGCTGCGGAAAGACTGGCGATTATGCGTGTTTGTGTGGAATCCCGAGTGCGGGTGTTCGGAGGACTTCTCTTTCTTGGCTTGAAAGCAGCTACAACACTGCATTATGTATACTCGCGTTATATGCAGCAAAGGGTAAATATTCATGAGGGCGGTTGGAGTCAGATTTTCATTGAATGCCGGGTGGAATTTCGTAGCTACGGGGGCCTCGCCAAACGAAATCAGCCTCGTTTGTCTCCGAGCCACGGCTTCTGTCTTGCTATATTTTTAGGCTAATTTTATGGACAACCTTAACCTGTCTCCTTTCTTTGCTACTTCCCTACATAATGTCCTTGAGATTTCTTACAATAATGGTGCTTTCTCAGTCGACTGCACTATTTTCACCGGATATGTTGATGCGGCCTTTTCTTCCTTTTACGCATATTTATATTACAAACCGATTCCTTCGCTTTTATTTCTCTTCTATTTCTCCTGAAATCTCTTGCCGAGTTTACCTTTTACGCCGCCAACAGTGTATCGTGTATCAATTAAGGATAAGATAATTTAGGAATTAATTCCATTGGATAATTGACTATGAATCGATGTTTTTATATAAATAATGGAATATTTAAGATGATCTGCTACCACATTCGGACATTAGAAAAATATCATTTTTAGTGTAATACGGGATCAAGCTGCTGATTCAATGCAAATGGGATGTATTTCAATGTTGATTTATTAATCCCTAAAGCTTATAGCATACATCTACAGTGAGTTTCATTGTTTACTGAAAATATTAGTAAAAGTTTCAAAAGAATACAATGTGGAATAAATATTAAAAACCATATAAATCTTTTGCTTTATGTACTTAACATTTTTAGTACTTTGAAAAGACATTTAATTTTTAACATCGAATAAATATAAAGATAATCATACGAAATATTTACTACTCAATGAAGTATATTATATGTACAATAGAATAAAATTTATAAGTGAGAAATTAATTTTTTTCTGTAAATTAAACTAAATACAATATGGAATGCAAAATTATAATATATCTTTTAATTCGACATTGATACCTTGAAATATTGCAGTAACTTTTTTCTTTTTCTAATTGCATAAAGAATTTTTACAATTTACTCTTTTATTTCTAAATAAATTTCTTTTTCAGTTTTTTTTAACACAAAGTAATATACCCGTTATGGTAGTAGAGGCTTTACAAAATGTAATAATTTATTATTCAATAAAAAAAGAAATTTCATATTTGATTTAATAAAGTAAGTTTTATTTTTTCCCATTTAAATTGTATTCTTTCATTTCGAAATAGTTCTATTTATTTGCTCTTCCATTATACTTAGTTAATACCAAGCTGCTTCATAACTACACTTCGTTTCTTTCGTGTTACGAGAGCACGAACAAATGAATGTATAACTCAAACTGTGAGACGTGTATATATAAATGTATGAGCTAGTAAATCCGTTTGCTCGACAGTCATAGACGAAGCATGAATATAACTACCCTCTTATTATTTCGATAGTTAAATAGTATAATATATTCAATTTTTTTTAGAAAATTTGGCGTCAAAATGAAACACGAAAAACTCACGTTATTTTCGATAAGTTATATCATACGAATTTAACCATTATCGTTATTTGTAAAAATTATTTAAACTTATTAATAATTACTATATTACCAAGAATAAATTGTACTAGATATTATAAATAAGTTAAAAGTTGTTTTTTGCTAGTTCATGGATATTAGTAAAAGCAAAATTTTAATAAATTAATTTAATGAGATTAACAATAACTTTTTTTAGTTTATGCAATTTTAAACTTATGAATACTTAAATGTTATTTAAAATTCGTTGTAACAGTTTCATATTTTTACACAATAAAAATTTTATAAGTTGAAATATTTGATAAATACAAGACTCAGTTTTATGTAAAGAATTATCGATTAAATTTCATACATAGAACCTTAACAATTTTAAGCGTACCTTGAACTGCCAGTAAAGTTAAAACTTGTAGGAATCGTATTTATCAATACTAGAAATAAATTTTTAAAGCTATCCAAATTCTATAATCTGATTTTAAATGTAAAGTTTCCTGAGTATTAAATAAATGTAAAATAGCACAAGATGTACAAGTTAAGCTTGTAAAACGAATTGACATATTGAACAGATGAGATTCGAATAATTTAGTACATATTATTATTTGAAGGCAATGTTTTTTTAACATATTCATTTTTATTATTCTTATTTTAATAAAAGTTGATCAAGAGAGATGTTATTGTAAAATTCATGTCATGACTATTCACGCTATGGATTTAAAATTACTGACTATGCAAGTGTAAAGGAAAAAAAATTGAGTTACAGATTTTTCTCCTAGACGCCACTTGTAGTTATTATATATGTTATTTTAAATTTTAAATATTTGACAGGAGATTTGGAACACGTAGTCCAAATAGCATCCAGGCTCAATATACTTAAAAATCTTACGACAGCTGCGTATGGTTCAAAAAGCCATAGAAAAACGGGCTGTCGCTATATTTCTCTCGCGAACCAGAAGATTCACCTGTTTACGAGGACTATAACGTAAAAAATGTATTGGATTTGGATTTTATTTACGTTATAAAATAGAGGAGCGTCAAGGTTGTATGTACGTCGGTGTGCGTGGTCGTAAGGAAAATTCAAATCCTATCATGTTCTCACGAGAAAATCCGGAAGCGCGTAGTTTTTTGACTTTTTGATAAGAGCTCACATCCTCGTTTGATAAACAATGATAAAAATTGTCCCTCGGTCAAAGGAAAGTCGACTAAGATAGCAATCGGTTCTTAATTTGAAATACACAATGGGAGCCGTTTATTCGTAGCGATCGTTTTGCGGTGTAAGAACCGAACTTTGTAAGCGAGCGAGGCAGCACGGAGGACGCAATTTGAAAAGTTTTGATCCACGTGCGCTTCGCCAAAGGAAAAAAGAAGTGCAATGGACCGCGTGGCTCTCGGGTGAAATTTCAGCTCAAAAATCAAACCACGTAGAAACAAAGGCAGTAGAGATAGAGAGAGGAGTTTGCGGCGGGACTGTGGGACAGAGGGTCGGCTTGTGGAGAGGGGTCGAAACCCTTCTTATTCCACATCTATAGGTGAAAAGGCTCTTTTCCACTCGACGCTTTGGAATTGAGTAAAAAGAAGGCCCAGAGGAGCGATCTTGTGCCGGGCGAGCGTCGAGAAGAATGAAAGGGAGGATGAGAGAGAAGATGAAAAGAAGGAGGAGGAGGAGGAGGAGGAGTAGGAGCAAGAGGAAAATGAGAAAGAGGTGGATGAGATGGCAACAGAGGAGATCGACGAGGAGGAGGACGGAGTGGGCGGAGGAAACGGGGTTGCCTCTCGAATGTATGCGCCTGCATATAAAGAAAGTTTTTCCCGTCCAACGATCGAACGTCGGTTTCACACCTGCTTCTCTCGATCTCGTCTCGGTCGCAGCGGCTAACGCACGCGACAATTAAATCAAGCATAGGGTCTACGGCGGCGTACAGCACGGCAAATTGGTACACAACCGATCGGTTCCTTTCCATCGGCCGACGCACCACGACCACGGCTAGACTCGAAGGAGGGAAACGGGTCAACCTCGACGATGGAAAAACACGGTACGGCAGATCGCAGGGACTGATCTCGGCTTTTTCCACGCTCGGATACTTTCTTTTGTGAAGCTGTGGTATTTTTTTTTCTCCTCCTTTGTGTGTGTGTGTGTGCGCGCGCGCCTGTGCATCATCTCTTTATGCGCGAAAGTGTGCGCGCTTGCGTACGTGCATGTGTGTGTACTTATGTGAGCTCGCCTGTTATTTTCTTTCTTCCTTTGAATAGCTCCATCTCCGCCCCTAAACAAAAAGTTGCGATTTCAAATTTTCGAATTACGGCCTATCATCTTCCATTTGAATGAAAAAGTAGTTGGAAAAATAGACCGCTGCGTTTTCTTCTCATGCTTGCCATGCGCATCTCGTTAACGCTAATCTTACCCCGAAAAGACAATAATCGGCCGAGCTTAAACCACTGTAAGAAGAAACGAACTTTTTGTGAGATTAGTTGAAAATTAAGCGCATTAGATAGAAAAAGTGAGGCTAATTGATTCATCTGGAAAAAACCCAAACTCCTAGCTGTTTAAATAGTTATTAGATCTAAGTTGAGCTTGCGTGCCTTTAATCTCACTCCGCAACAACAACATTCGGTCTCTAAAACATTGGACAAAAAAAGACCGAGCGTGAAGAGAGAGTGAGTGTAAGAGAGAGAGAGAGAGAGAGAGAGAGAGAGAGAGAGAGAGAGAGAGAGAGAGAGAGATGGAAAAAGAAAAATGGCCAAATCGAGTGTAAACAGACTTTGTTTTGACGCTGTTGTTCACGACATACATTCTCCAAGTGCCGCTTCATGGAGAAGTTGCATGTATCGCGCAATGTTTACGTATGCGTATAAAAAACGCCCTCGAGGGCTTCTAGTGATTCTATAATTTATACGCGACGGCAAGTTAAGGGGGAAAAAAGTGTGAACAAACAGTGGAACACGTGCAGTTGTTGTTGGACGATGGGAGGAAGAGGACGAGTAGTTGGGTGGACGGCAAGAGGAGGAGAGGAGGAAACTGTGGTGTTGGCGGTACGTCGAAGCTCGGAGAGAAGGGCCGTAAAAAGAAGTAACTAATGAGTCTGCTGGTGCGCCAAACAGTGCACGGGGCCCCGTATTTACTCGGTAGAGCTATTGCCGGTACAAATAGCCCGGACCTGGTCTACAAATCGGTACCTCCTCCCAGCACAAAGCCCGCGGAAACGTCGCGGGACGAGGAAGCGGACCGCGAGAAACGGCCACTAGCTCGAAAGCAGCTGCACCGAGGGACGGCAATGCGATCCGGCAGCCAGATACTCAACTAGATGGCTATCTCCGAAAATAGGACCTCGGCGCTCGCAGCCATTGTGCCCAGCGTCCTATTTATACGGCGTCGACGGAGGCGGTCCGCCCCCTCCGGGTAATACGATTTTCGTGGCGGCGCGCGTCAGATTCGCGTCCTTTTTGTTCTTGATGCGTTGCTCCGCAGGCGGTTGCACTGTCGGCTTCTTCTTCTTATTCATCTTCTGGATGCCGCTCCCTCCTCCCGGCGCTCGCCCCGTTTTGTGGTCGCAAATGCCAATCGGGGCCGCGCCTCCGGTCCGCCCTTCCACGTCAAACTCCAGAGCGAACCGCTCACTTCCGCCAATTTTTTATATCTCCGCGCGCCCTTTTCATGCTGCCGACGGTGCAGCAGCGGCAGTCTCAGTTGCGGCTTCCCATGCCCGGGGAGCCGTTGCCCGCCTTAGGGACAAAAAGAAGGAAGTCCCGAGAGCATCCTTGAAAAAAGGGGGCCGCGCGGGTTATGCGTCATGCGTGCGCGGTTATGTGGTTTTTCTAAGCTTTTGTGCGTGTGGCGGGACTCGAACCTCGAATTAAAAGTATTGAAAATGGTGAGTATGGAAAATGCGGATTCGTCAAGCAAGCCGATGACTCCGAGTTCGCTGCCTCCCTTCGAGAGATATTTTTATGTCCTCGGACGGGCGGGTCATTTGTTATCTTAAGCACTCGCGAATAAAGGCGACAGCAGTTTTATTTCTCGTAAGATTGAGTGTAAGCTGTCTTTCTCGACTTATGCCCAAAGTAATGCATGCGCGAAAGCTCGACTCTCCGTAAAACTCTTTGCTCCGGATACTAAATTCCAATCTGTTTGTGAAATGTAGCTTTCCGCTTAGGCTCGCTTTATGCCATTTAAAACATTAGCGAAATAAATGGCTTAATACTCGAAAGATCAAAGAGACTCGTAGCTAATTCCATGGATACATCAAAAGAAATTATTAATAAATTTGCCGAAAGTCTCCAATGAATATATTATCCACGCCTCACTAACGATTTTATTGTGGGGGTTTTATAACGCACTGTGATTGGCAAAAAATAAATTTTATCCATGCTAAATCTCAGGAGTTCGTCTTTTTTTATTATTTGCGCACACGTCTCTTGACGCAGTTTTAATACCTCCACGTATTCGAAGAAGCCAATGACGAAAGTCGCTAGATACACACCTTCGACTCGGTTGTCTACCTGAGTAAGCGTCTTGGGCGCACTGTCAAGACGTATCGAATCGACGATGATATCTCGGATGGCATGTATTAGAGCTGGACATTTTTAAAACACATTCTCATACATAAAATCACTTCTGATTCGACGTGGAAGCGTGACAAGTCACGAACAAAAAATGCATATGTGTCACTTTAAAAGACTCCTTTCTTCTTTTCTATTTTTTCGCGGTACTCACTTTTGACAATGCTTTATAGACTCGTAACTTTATCGTAGAATTTTGGGGATGCTAGCACTAGACACAGACATAATGAAGATAATAGAAATTTTATCATTGATAATTAAAAACAGGGGAAAATCGTTGCGTTGAAAATTTATTAATATTAAATATGAAAAAAAAAATTCAAAAATTAATCTATCGAATCACAGAATGATATAAAAAGTCTAATTATATATTATTTAGTAAAAATCAATACATTTATTTCATGATAGTATATTACAGAATTAACTATTGAAAATTATTATTAAAAAAGAAACAGAGTGCATATTATTGATAGATTTGTTTTTAACAATCTGTTACTTATTTGAAAGCTAGTATAGAAAAAAATGAGGCAAAAAATGTAAAAAATAAATAGACAAGAGTCATTTTTTAAAATAGAATAAACTTATTTAAAGTAAAGATGTTTCACGTCTGTCGAAAAGCATCCTATTAATTTCAATTGTGGTCTACCGCATTTTCATTTCCTAACATTGTGAGAAGTGTCAGCTTCAATGACGTCTATTAATTTGACAAATAAAGTATTTTCTTCATTTGTGATTTCTTTTTGTTTACTTCAATAAATAAAAAAATGCATTCGATAAAGCTATTTTATAATTTTAATATCACTCAAAAAAGAAGCGTTTTATTCGGTTTGAAAACCTCTTTCATTTATAGAAGCTTATGTTATATATTTTTGTTTTTAATTAAATGTAAACAACATTGTTAAAAATAAAAGAAAAGAAATAAGAACATACTTGCTAATAAGAAAGTTAATCGATTGGGATGGAAACATTACATTGATAAACTGAGTTTTGTATTTGCCGAGACGTTTGAACAAATACAAATAAAAATGCCAAGCAAAGGCTAGTGCAATCCCCGACAACGTCATAACTCAGATGAGGATTAGTGATTAGCAGGGAGATAATCTTTGTAGCACAGAACTCGTGAAACTGCCACAGGCCTGTGTGACTTTCACTCGAACGCATCGCTGTACATCTTTTCCAACAGTCTATTTTCCTTGAAAGCGTTTGCTTTTTTCAGCAATCGATCATTTTGATTGAGCCAATCAGTTTACGAAGAATTGAGGGAAACTACGAATCTCCTCCCCGTCTCCATCGTTCAATAATGCCATTTCTAAATTCACTGTCTAAGCTATGGCGAACGGTAAGTTTTGTACGAAAAAAAAATCTAACTGCCTTATTGACAAAGAATACATTTAGGAACCGAGGAAAGAACTTTTTCGCTGCTCACAACTATATAAGAAGATGAGATGAAAGGATAAGATTCGTTAATGAGGCCAAAGACCATTTGAGTTTATTATGAAAACTAATCAGTCAATAATTATCAACTTTGTTATATATTACTATTATCTGAAAAATTGTGTACCATCGCTATTCCAACATTATAAAATATTTATCAGCATATTTTCCTTTCCTTTTTTTGCTTTCACTTTGTTTAAAAATTTTCAAGATTTACTAACCAGGCAGAAGTACATTAGTTTTAAATATCAAGATCATGCCGGTAATGTTTGCAATAAGTTAGAAGTGAATACAACATTGTCTGGGCGAAGTACTCTTGGTAAGAACTTTTAAAGATAGCCACGAAGCACAAAAGGAATCGATCTTTTTTAAAACAATATCTATTTTGACAACGACGGAAATAGATGTGTGGCTACGTAGACATAACAAATAAATTATCTGTAATTTATTTTAATATCGAATAATAACGTGCGATGTTGATTTACCCAAATTCATTATTCATGTAATAAACGGCTTATCGCTCCAATTAAATGATAATTAAGTCGCGCATACCCTGCATGCATGTTTGTCTATAGCTAAGCGAGTAAGACGCGGGCTATAAGTGAAACAAAGCCAGGCGCTATAACCAGTCTTTATACGAATAAAGCAAGGAGCGATACGGGGAAAGATATAAAAGTTAGTAGATTGACCCCAGCTCCTGTTCACGAGGCCTTCCGTGTTACACAGGCGCCACTGATTCGTAGTGTGGAGACTCGGAAAAAGGCGAAAAGCGGTAAAAAAAACTCGCGCGCGCGGTAACAACTACCTAATATTCGTATTTTGTCTCACGCGCGACGAACCGTAAGCTGCTCTACGACATTTGGCTGTACTCCGAAATTCTTGTCAAGGGAGTAAGAGTGCGAGAGAAAGAGAGTGTGCGAGAGTGTGTCTCGCGTGGTCGACTATAAATTATGCGTACAGTGGGAATAACATGGTAATTACAACACCATCTGCATGACCGTGCGCACCTTAATTTATCATTATTATTAATGCATAACAGAGTCGCGGTCGCAAGCTCGGCTTCTGAATAAACGCGTAAGTATGTCCACCGGCGTACATATTTATTTGTATAAATATAAATAAATGTTCGTAAGCGCATTATAGAACGCGACGAGTCAGATCTTAGGAGGGAAAGAGGCCAGACGATTATGAGGAGACCGAACACCAGACTTTTATATTTCATCCCAGGCATTTTTCTCCGGTTCGACCCTTCGCCCTTCGTACGGACACGAAGTGCATTCTCGCGCTCCAGGGACGTTCATTGTTTTTTCTCGTCGACGCTTCGGCCGTAAATGCCCGTCGATAGGTTTTACGGGTTCGAACCACCGGTGATTGATTACAGTTAACCCTTTGAACGGCTAAGCCCCCAAGAGCCTTTCGCCAGTAAGTTTGGCTCATTCTGTATTAATAAATCAGAATTTCCGTTGGCCCACTTACGTGGACGAGAGCATAATATAACGTCTGTCGCTGCCATTAAAAGCGTTGCTGGGGAATCCTGAGTTCTGCATCTTTAAGGATGTGCGCACTTCAGTGTATGCGTTTTGAAACTTCGGGTGGGCTTGGGGGAGAGGGGGGAGGAAAGGCATAGTCACCATAGTGTTGACCCCTGTCGGCTTTACCTGGTCTCCGAGGCGCCCAGTTGAATCGCGCGATTAGCTTCTTTTTCTAAACATCGGCAGATTGAATCCAACCCAATTTATTTACCGTTTGTAGTCCGTAAAATAAATACAAGCTTGGTAACGATGAAAGCTATGTAAGTAGCCGCTCTTGCCATCGATTTTTAAAGAACATTGGTGTGAAAAAAGTGCATGATTGCAGAAACACAATATTAAAACGCTATTAGGAGTAATGACGCGTGGTTTCTTAGATCAGCCCTTGTGAAAGATCAAGAGAAATATTGAATACGAGGTTCAGTCACAATGAATTATAGCCCTTCAAGGTTAACAGTTTTCTCACTTAATCCTCGTCATTGTCGGTGAGAAAAGAAAAATCTGTAAAACATAATCTGTGTTACCGTGTGCCGAGTTTCAATACTTATATCTGCGGCCTTTTTTCTGATGCCCCACTCAAAATCTTCCTGTCAAATGCTTCGTGTTTTAAAATTCGTAGTGAAGCGAATTTCCGCGCTGTGTTATCACTTCGAAAATATAAAAAGAATGAACTAGGTCTTATATTTCTAGCTCGTGGATTTAATACCCATGGGAATGAGCGAGCATCAAGAGGTAAAAGAAAGTGCGAATCGAATTGAATACATATTCTTTAGGTAAGTTAATGATGTTGGCTGGTTATGTTTAATAAGACCGTTTTATATCGGGATGATAAAGTTCATATAAATTTTGCAAATGAATTTTGTACTAGGGAAAATTGTTACTCCGAAAATTCTGAAGTCGAAAGTGTTGAAGAGCAAATAATGTACGCAGATATTTCATTTTGTAGCGCTGCAAGTATAAAATATTCTTGTATCTATTTTGTGTGCGTTGATTCCGCGAGCCGTAAAAAGTATCATAAAAACTGACATTTAATGTATAAATCAAAACGAAAAAGTGCCCAGGTTCTAAAATATAGGACTCGTGTAATACATGAGTATTAAAATTGCTCAAAAATTGTCATGAATAGGAAAAGACACGAGGACCAGACGAAAGTCAGAAAATTATTTCCCTTCCGATTCCACTTTTGAAAGCGCAAGCGTACAGTCACCGCTACTTTAATCTACGGCTGTAGGATTGTATGCTCGTATTATGCGTAAGGCGCGCATGTGCCACAATACAGAAAAAATTAAAAGTATTGAAATTATTTTTTAAAAGTCATACGTAACAACGGTCCAGGGCGCGCACAAAGCAAGACTGCTACATGGCGGTTAAGGCGGAGTAAAAGGGAAGGGGAGGCTCCGGCAATGAAATCGGCCTTGTGCCGGCATCACAAAGTTCGAGGGGATCGCATTATCCCGATTAAAAAGAGACGGGGAATCTGTTCTCCTTTCTCAATTCGACATAAAATCCCGAGCCCGTGTGACCTTCGTCTGGGATACACGGCTAATAATGATGGTAGCAGTTTAAGTCTGCGGATTAAATCTTGTCCCAATGTTGCACACCCCACACGTGGATTCCTTTCACTAGTTGTCCGCGTAGGGTAGCAGGTGATTAAACGTATAGACCGTGATCTCCGACTCGTGCGGCAGCGAGGCTCTTTTCAACGGCTTGGTCGACGACGAATTAATAGGGAGGCAACTCAGGCAACCCCCCGTAAAGGTCTTCTGCATACTAGAAGTAGACAGTGACGCTTTATCGTCTGCTACGTCGTCGTAAACTTGAGGATCGAATAACTCGGACAAGACATTGCATTGGGTCACCGCTAATTTTGTACTACTAGCCTCTCCTGAAGAGACAAGGTTTACTCATTGATCGCTGCTATGTCTCTCTTCCTCTCTAGTTTGACAAGAGTAATTTAACTAGTGCCACTACATCCTACCTCTGTACTTTTCAAGTAGTTTTAGAGTCTTGTTGGCCGCCTTACCACAAGACGTAAAGCGGTCAAAGCACAACGTAATTATGCAAAAATCATAGAATTGCCATTTATAGTAATAGTACGAATTTCGCTTAACATTTTTGAAATTGTGAATAAAAAAGGGTTACTATAATTATCGTGTTTGTGCAATAGATTAAACGATTCTCAAATACTTGGACAATTGAATCTCTCAGATAATACATTTAAAATTTTAAGTTATCTTCTCATTGCTAAATTGTTATCGTGTAATTGCATTTATCTGCGGTATAATAAATCTGTAAACGATACATTACATTGAGTAAATAAATTATTCGCAACAATATTTCAAATGGAAATGGCTTGAACAATAATAGAACTGGAGCATTTCTTTTAATCAGTAGCTTGGCTATCATTAATTTAACAGGCCTTTGATTTCGGGGGAAAATCGATTAAATAAAAAAAAGCCATTAAGCAAGCACACATTTAAAATATCTTTTACTTATGGAACCCTAATAATAAATTACTAATAGAAAATTCATATTGACTAAGCGTTTAATCAGCAGAATTAAAAATTCTTTGCAAAAATAAATCAGATACCGTTAACAATGTGGCTGATGGCATTTTCTGACCGTCTTGTAATTTGACATTTTCGTGAAAAGAAATTCATTACTTTTTTCAGAATCCTTCAACTTTTTAGTACCTCTTTATAGTTCATTTAGGCAAAGCAGCCTTGCGCGCTTCGTTTTATGCGTCGATTCAATTATATAACAGGAGTCGTATGCCGAAAGGAAGAAAATACGCCGGGAGCTCATAAAACAATGATTCTCTCTGATAGCGCGGGGCGGCAGAGTTGCGTAAACCGACCTTCCAGTTAACGAAATAAGATACCGGAGTTTAGTGGACTCTAAGCGCCGAGGATTGAATAATCGAGCGGAGCTCCGAGGCAGGATTTTGCGCCAGGGGTTATGGGCGAAAGGGTCGATAAGGGACGGGGGCAGGGGGTTGGGTCATCTATTGGCAGACAAAATTGAAAAAGAAAGGGCAGAAGGTCGCCGTCGGGCTTTTAGCGCGCGCCGGCTCTCGATAATTGACAAAAGAGCGTAATTGCGTGATCGCAATTAGGCGGCGAGCGAGGGTGAACGCGGCTAAGGTTCCGGGCTCCAGCCGATCGTCGTCGATCGTCGCCGGCAATTAACCCAGGGGGCGGCTGACGAATGGCCCACTGGGAAAGCGCTAATAAAGCCCGGTGAATAAATATAGTGGCGGCGACGGGGAGACATTTACGGTCTGAGGCTGTCGCGAATGGGCCGCATGATTTCGTCGCGTCTGCGATCAGCCGTTACCGAGACTAAGAGGAATTTTGCCCTTCGGGGTGGTCGTTGTCCCGCTGATTTCCGCGGTCTATTAATAGAGTAGCACCGAGTACTTTCGTGGCGGGAGAGTTACCGGGGACCCCAAGAAAATCGGGCTTGCTCTTGATTATTGATGAGCTGCTTCTAGGAACTGGGCCGAAAAGTCGCGGCTTAATTGCGGAAGTGCCCCCGAGCTTAATGCTTTTCGATATCCCACCCTCTGAGCGAATTAGTCAGCGTATCTCTTGAAAGGCTGGCGATTACAACGGGTTGTCGTCATTTGCAGGATACATTCAGGTTCGCGTTAATTTTTACTGGAAGAGTGTTTATGACGGATATATTTTCGATGCTACTAAACAGCATCACTTAGAATTAATACGAATGTAGGTGATAGCTGAACAAAGTAATTATTATTGCAACAGAAACGAGCTGACAATGATTTCAATTTTGTTGTGAGCGTCACTGTTTATTCGATGATTCCATATCCCAGGCACTGAGAGGCCGGGATGTGTTTAGGAATTGAGACACGCCTAAAAAGGGCCATAGCACGAAGGTAGAACTTGCAGAGTAACTAAAGTAACTAAACAGAGAAAAAAATTAATGACTCAGGAGCACGTCTTTGCGAAAACGAAGGGCGGATTCAATCAGAGGCCCACCGCCGAGATAATAGATGGAATCTCGAAGTTGGGTAATCATATTCGCGGCCGCAGAAAATCGCGTCGAGCGGCAGTTGGTCGAAATTGCGGTGCCGCGTGTCTGCGATTCTCCCGGCGGGCCGCTGATATTTCTTGGAAGTCCTTGGCTCCGCTCGGGATTTTTCGCACGTGTGCGGCCCGCGGGTCGAAAACCCAGCGGCCGCTGAATTACGCGCACAGCGAGACGGATTTATGCGACTTAAGAAACGCGTCTCGCGCTCACCATTTATCGGTCGACCGACTTCAGGGCCCGGAGAAAAACTCCTCGAGTATCGTCGAGGCTAATGAGCGGCGACACACGTGCGTCCTATCTCGCAGCTGCGTGGAACCTAATGCGCTAAGCTCGAGCCAAGTGAATTCTTTAGTCGGACGTTCCGTCCTCCTCTCGTTCGTACGCGAGTATTAAACCTGTAAAGTGGAAGTCGCTCGTGCATCGGCAATATAAGGAAAAGTCGGATGTTCATTGAATGTTGAATTGTTATGCTTTCCGTAGGAAACGATAATTATAGAACGATTAGCCATCAGATTTTCATTTTGATCTTTCGAATATGAATCTTTTTTTACTATTTCTATATTCATGTGCAACATTCGCTATACTTTTTCAGCTTGATGAAAAAAATTTCTTTAACGAAGGTCTTACAGTTTCGTTTATAAGAAGTAAATAAATTTTTACGAGCACCTTTTAAATTGAGAACATTTTTTGAATTAAGATTCTATAAAAAAATCATTTTTATACATTTTTTCAAATAAAAATTATTACGAGGTTTGAGTAAATTTATAAATTTGTCAATATAAAACAAGCTGTACATTCCTTATCGGCTCGAGCGAATGTATTTACACTACCCATTGGGTCATCTTCTTTAACATTATGATCGATATTATCTAAAATTATCGGAAAAGATGAACAGCGTGATTTATTAATCCATAGTTATAGATTGGATTATTATTCTAGATTAAATTCTAGACCAAATTGTTTCTGTTCTTTTAATTATTTGCTAATAATCCGTAATGTCTGCAATCCAGTGCTTCGAGCATTAGCTAATTGAATTATACGCGCAATAGCTTTAACGAATGAGATGTAAATATTTCGGGATTATTCAACCCATAAAACAAAACCATAACGCAAGTTTTTTATTTATCTTGTGCAATGCAGAACCGAGTACAAAACAAAAAACATAATCGACGAAACAATGTCAATTCTGGGGGATATCTTTTATCACACAGTATATTCTATTCCGAGTCTCCAGGAATGTGGAATATCGATGTAAGCGCATAAGGCGCGAGAACGATTCTGTATGTCAATGAAACGGAAAAATATTTCGATACTATTGCGGCTCGCCGCGTAGTCCCGAGCGATATGCGGAAGGGCGCTAACGTAGAGCCGTAACTTACGAGAAAGCGGGTCATCCGTGGCGAGTAGCTGCACGCTTACATAATATGTGAGATATTCACACACGGGAAGTTACCTTGCCCCTTTCCTTTCCGATACAATCTCCTACATTCCAGGCAACAATAGTCGGTGGGTACAAGGGCAATAGGGCCTCCCGGGCGGAGTGCATCGAATTGAATGAGGACCCAGGTAAGCCCTTGTCGTACTCGTTGTATTTACGGGGGACGATTGTGGAAGCGGGCCAGATTAATTGATGTCGGAATGAAAAAGACCGGGCTGGCATTTGAATACGCGCTCATTGCTGAACCGGGGACTCTCTGTTTAAAACCGCTTCTCTTGAAGGGCAGTAGGGGGGAGGTCGATGCGCTTCACAATAAAAGGCTCCCCGCGCCGTCTCGTGCCATTGTACCCTTTAGACGCTTATTTACCAGATATGGCAGCAGCTATTATTGCTAGCCGGCTACTTGTCAAAACTGAGCCGCGCGTCTGACTCTCGCCGTCAGAGTGCGAAACAGTGCTTTTAATTCTTAGTGGGAGTCGAGTGGGCCGCCGGGCTTGCGGACTTGGTAGCGGCTCGAGCAACCGCGCTCGTAATGCATTAATTGGCACTAGCTGGGATCGTTGATTTAAAAAGGCCAATTACAGGGCTCGTTATTACGATCGCTGAATGCGATAGGCGGGGAAACGAGTGGCCGAGGCGCTCAACGATCGCTGCACGTCCGCATCGGGCAAGAAGATTAATAATGCGGACTGCGACGCGACTCTCATAGTCTCGCGCTAAACCGAGCGTCGCGAGTCTCTGCCAAAAAAGAGTTCATATATTATCGACGCGCTCGGCTCTGCGTCTACTCCTCTCTACGTGCTACTGTAAAATATTTCACGCCTGGGTCTGAGAGCCGCGGGGCGATTGTTTGATACGATACGGTAGTCTCTCCCCGACGCGATGTTTTATTGTCGGGTGCGTATAAATGAGACAGCGGTCGGGCAGCGGTGTGTCGTCGTCGTCGGTAAGACGGTCTGGTGAGCGCTCGTTCTCTGAATCCTGTTTACGCGTCTCTATGTGTATATTACGTAGCGAGCGAGGGCAGCGGCTGGGGCGGGGAGTCGAAGAGAATGGGACGAGGATGGAGATGAGGATGAATTGATAGAGCGAGGGAGAGCCGAGGCTATAAGGTGTCGTCGTCATGCGCTCTCGCGAAAGAACACGCATACCTGACTGAAAGTCGATGCCTCGGCATGAATAATTTATTAAGGGCGTTTATCACGGAGCGTTGGCCCGCGCCACGGAACGTTTATGAACAGTGGGGTCGAGAGGGCGGCCCGGCTTATTTTCTCCCCCGCGGGAATCGCTGCCACCGTCCGACCCGACCTCGACGACGACTGCCTGGCTTTGATCTCGGGGATTATTTTGCGCTACGGCGGAGACTAGCGCTTAAGCGCCTCGCGATCGACGGAACGCGCACGGGCGGCGCCTCGGAGATGCCTCTACGTTTTCTCGGAGCGGATGCAGGGGTTGGCTCCGACACCGTGTGAACGTCGCGCCTGGATATTGGATTAAGCCAGTTGACGACGTCGACGACGACGACTACGACGACGACGACGACGACAATGATGACAACGACGACGATGAAGAGCCGTGATTTAGTCGATCCTACGAGTACATAAATTCGTCACGATATTTTCCATGGCTCTTACAGTGTTACGCTGCACCGAGGACGGCGCTATTTTTGTACAGTCGATTCGGTTTCATTGCTCGCATTATGGCGCGGCCACAATGTCTTGGAATTTCGAGTTAGCTTGCCAGAAGACTTTCACTGACTTTCCTACCATCTATCGGTTTCGTTACTACACGGGATTACAAGTGCGAACGATAAATATAAGATAAAAGCCCTATTAACTGATTCGGCCTTATTCCGATTATCTTAATAGCCTTTAATCGCATTCATTATTGATATTACGGGCTTTTGGATTTTTTCGCTTTATAAATTAGTCTCGCGGAATGCAGGGACCGTGTGAAAACTATTTACACTAAGTTGACTTGAATAAGCTGATTTTTTCTCTCCTCTTTTTCATTTACTTTCCTATTATTTTAAGGTAGAATCAGATATAAGGTTGTTTATAGAATTCGGTAAGAAATAATTTACGTAATGAAGATATACGTTGAAGAACTTGAAACTAGTGTCTCCCTAGCGTCTTCGAACGACCGCCGAGAAAAAGGTGAATCAGAAAATTCCAGCATTAAGAACTGCGTAAATTTTCAAGATTATTTGGTCTATAATCTTCTTCAAATTTATTTACCGTTACATGTACTCGTACACGCATGAAATTGATGACCTGTAAATATATTAAGCCAAGCTTCGTGCGCCATGTCATTTATACGCAATATTTAATAATGCGTCTAAAGTTAAATGCGTCACATTTATTTTTCATATAAAAATTGTAGTAAAGGTACCAATTCTTCTTCTTTACGCCTAAAATAAAGGTAACACATAGATACGGAAAGACTGAAAATTTATTAAACGTTTTATAAGATTTTTATCAACGGTACAAGCAGTGTTTTCCTTCGCCTTGAAGCAAATTATTTTTGAATTTTTCTTTTTTATTTTTTGCAGAGCTCGTACGGATAGATTTATTGCTATCTGAATATATATATTATGACATAAGTTGTATATTATATGTGTAATTATAAGTTAATCGAAGCAAAACATCTACACGTTTCAAAAATTTACATACTTGTCTGAATAATGAATAGCACTCGCTGGCTTGGATCGAACGAAAGCTGGTGGAACGGGGCACCATTGCCGTAATGAAATACAAAATCAAATAAAAATTGAATGTCTGTCTTCATCGATGCGTACGATACACGTCCGAGGGGCTCACCGAATAAAAAAATCCAAAAATCGCAATCTTTCCAGGAGACAGGAAATTTAAATTTCGGTTGAATTTTTTGAATTTTTCGGGGCGAGCCAAAATCGTCCGGATAAATCATCTGCTCGACCTGATACTTGGAACCCACGGAGCGCAAAGGATTGCGGAGTAATGAGAGTAAGCGGTGCGAAAGACGGCGCTAATTGTAAAAGCGTTTTATGGAGTGCAGTGGACCTCTTTCTCGCAGTTGATATAGGGTGAGTGGATGGGTGAGTCGGAGTGTATGAGAGAGAGAGAGAGAGAGAGAGAGAGAGAGAAAGAGAGAGAGAAGCGGCTGCATGATTTTTTAATGCTCAATTAGAAAAGTTTTTCAATTACGCGGCGACGCGATGATGGCCAGAGTATTTAGCGCCTCGCAGCCTTCATAGATCCGCGTGGGAGAAATGAAACGCAAAGGATAATTCAAAATACAGCCACGACTCCGTATCCCGGCTTCGAGCCATCCTGTAGCCGTTGGTGGAGATCCTTCATTCGGGATGAATTGTGGGCCGTAACACAAGAGGCAAACGTGAATAGAGCTGCTCCTTTCGCGATTCTACGATACGCGCCTCTTCGGAGTTTTCGATATTCAGTCGGGCGAGGAAAGGAACGCAGGCGAGGTGTTTGCTCGCGACTCACTATAACTACCCTTCGATCCTTTTTCTAAAGCTAGGCATACGCATGAGACTTCCCTGGCATAAATCTTTGCGGATGATTCGGCTTCTTAGCCTGCATCCTCCTTGTCAAATGGCTATTTAATTTTCAAGCGGATGCGTGCCCGCTATCGAATATTTATTATCCATGGCTCATATACTTAGCATAAACATAAAGTGCGCAGTAAACTTTAAGATTTACCGTAGGGAAAAGGCTTTCTTAAAGTCACTCACGTAGCGGCGCGGCATATTACATAGCCAGCACCCGCGAGCAGAAAATACGCCCGAGAATTTCGCAAAGAAAGTGAGACGGATGGTGTGAAAAATCACTTGCAACGCTAGAAATTTATCCTTAAAGACTCCTGCATTAAAGTAGATGCGAAACTTGTTCTTACAACGTAACGACATCCGTATATATTTAATTTAAAAAACTGCACCATTCGCGGTGGTGAATCGCTCTTTTCGTTATTTTGCTATATCCTAAAAATCTCCGCATTATTAATTGAACGATAAAAATAAGAGCGTCGGTCATACTCGTTGGTAACGTTAATGGAATTGTATGTAATTGAAAAGGTCGGATGAATTCCAAGGCTCAGTGGAACGTCGGTATGAAGTAAAATTGTAATAAATTCAAATTCGCGTGCTATTTAAAAACGTCGCTAATGGAAGCACTAAATATTCTCCTGCTAAAATGGGTTTGGCCCTCGGTCCCCTACGCGGTTTCACCGAGACAACCATAATCCCTTTTAATTCCTAATATCTGCATCGGGGCGTCAGCAAGGTCGTTTCAAGATAGCCTTTTTCCGAAAGCACGCGCGGTGCAAAGGGGCAGACAAGGTCGGGTGGCGCGATAATACATCTTTCAAGGTAGAACTCGAGTAGCGTTGCTCGTGATCTCCTCTGTGAAAGCATCTACACTTACTTGTCCGGGAGGAGGCAAAGGGAAAACAAACGTCAAAACGGCTCCCCGTAGACAGTTTAAGCTCAGTGGCGTCAGTAGCAGCAGCAATAATGGTAACGGTAACAATTGCAGGAACAATTACGGCATAAGTGGTAGCAGCAACAGCGGCAACGTCAGCAGCAGCAGCAACAACAACAACAACAATAACAGCAACAACAAACGAAAACAGAAACAGGTGCGAGAACGACAACAGCAGCGTCGGGGGTGGCGGAGGTAAGAGCAGCGTCAGCGGCAATAATACACGAGTGTCACCGGCGCGAGTGCCAATACTCACACGTGCTGTCGATGCTCCCGTGATCGTCCTCCTGGTGCGTCCGGTGCCATGCGCATCCCGCACCGGGCCTCACCTCTTGCACACGTGGACGTCGGGTTCTCGGTCGCGGGTGGCGCGGCTCAACGCACGTCAATCCGCCGGAGCATCGCGCGAGCGACTGAAGTACCGAAGTACTGAACCGAGCGCCCAAAGCGCCTCGGCGGGGCGACGGCGACGCCGACGATCGACGGCAAGGGTCCGGGGGTGGGGCGTCGCGGCGGTGGGGCGTCGCAGACGAGGTGGCAGCGCCCTCGTGCAGGGCCCCGGGGCAGGTATCCTTTGGGAAAACCGCGGAGGCGGTGGCCTCCGCAAGGTCGACTGCGTATGGGAGACGGAGAAAATACGGGACAACGAAAGAGAGATAGAGAGAGATAGAGAGAGAGAGAGAGAGAGAGAGAGAGAGAGAGAGAGACCGAGTAGATGCCGGGGTGTGAATTCCGTCGCGGGCAGATGCACCCGTCGTTCCCGGAAACGCGGCCCTAGCTCTTGCGTTGTTTCCAGCAGCCATTGTGCAACGCGGCCCTAAGAGACTCAATTCACGCGACCGGTCGGGCTAATAGTCGTGCCGCGACCGCCAGGTGAGAGCCCCAGAGTGGCCCGGAGTCAGGAGCTGACATAAAGACCGACGCTCGACTAACCGAGGCCCCGACTCCGGTTCGGCACACAACAACGCCCCTCGCGCATTACGTTTCTAACATCCTCCTCCCTCTTGCCCATAGCACCGAGCGATTCATGTATTAAACCAGAGCATTTATTGCCTCAATAATTAAGTGCAGTCTTTCGGAAAGACAGTGTTTTAGTCTGGCATTCGAAAATTGTACGTCTCGACGCGGGCGAGCAGGACGCTGAAATACTACTATTTTCACGTAACATTAGACGTCCTTTGTTAGTCCGACTTTTTCATTCGTCTCCCGCTTCGTACAAAGAAACCCACACCGTCAACTATTTTTTTCAACGCAAAATCTTCCTACACAGTCATTAATTAAAGAAACGTCAGGCGTATACCGTTATCTAGTGACGGTTCAACATTCATCGTACTTATATGATTATTATCAAGTTAATTAATATTCTTGATCTTTTCTTCGTCTCCCCTCTCCCTCCTCCCCTTCCCTGCTCGCCCCGCTAAACATACTCCATCAAAAGATTTAATCATAATCATTTCCAAATATTATATACCGAAAATGAGTTATACAAATATACCCAGCTTTTAATATTTGAAGTACCGTACTCAACATATTCAATCTGTCTATGCCGATATTCTTTGGAAGATTTCTATCGGCTACCACAAATTGAAAATACTTATAATATACTTTAACTAGAAATGGCTCAAGATTCAGTATTAAAAAATTATCCGGAAGACATACTTTTAAATTTCAAATTATTATGTAGGCAAATTAAATAGAAAAAGAATTCGTAGATTTAACATTATTTTCAAGCATCTTACGTTAAAATAGCTATTTCACTACTATAAAAACGATATCTTATTTGCACACTTATTTTACGTGCTTTTTATTTATACGCTCTTTTCAATTTCCTTAAGTGATGTGGAAGCTATTAACTCGAGTGTCTTACCAAAAATTTCGAGTGACATTCGTTATAAACATCATCAAGAAAATATTTAATAAGTTTCTTTCATTCTTAATTTCTTCTGTGTTCCTTTTTATGTCGAAGGCAAATAGAATGCTGAATCGTAATTTGTATCGTTAGGTGGTACAATAGGTAATATAATATTTAATAACTGAAAGAATCAAAACTAAAATGGCATTCTTATATATAATTTTAATGTGCTTTTTTACGAGTTTCATGTATCTATCCCGGAACACCAAAATTGTTAAAATTGACAATCACATTTTAAAATCAGATTAATAAAATAATTTTCAGTATACAACGACGTTAAAAAAGTACTTATGAAACATCCATATTACCGTAGATAATGAGATTTTATATTATATTTATACTCTATTATAATACATTATTTCTTCCATACGTGTATATTCAGGTAATATAGTTAATATCCATTTAATTATTTTAAGGGATGATAAGGTACTTTTTAGAAATATTTATCATTCACGACTTTTTAATCATAAATTAAATTATGAAACGTATATCTTGGCCCTCTTCTATTAATTAAATAATCTTACTTGCATCAGATTAATATTAACTTAAAATACATTGACAACATATTTTGCAATTATTATCAGTAGCTTTCATACATATAAATTATAGCTATGTAATAATTTCTTCTAAATTTAAAAAAATTATTCTAGCATGCCAATAAGTACAGAAGTAATCAATACTGTTCTTATTTTCATTTTATTTACGTACACCAACTAAATTTATGACATTGATTACCTAATTTTAAACTCCGAAATCATAAAAAATTAACTAACTAAAATGAATGTATAAGTCCTACTAATGCAAAACAGTATTTATTAAAGTGAATAGTAGTTTTATAAAATGTATATGTTTACTCTTCATGAATAAAGTGATAAAGAGAGAGAAAGTGAATTATGTAAACTGAATATATTGTTAAGAATAAGTATCACAAGTATAAAAAGTATAAAAATTGTGCATAATATGATTTTAATCTATCATATATAATGCGTGAAAAACGTTTGTATGTCCAATAAAAAAAACCAATTGTTTCTCATATTCTTCACATTTGTTAATTTTATGAATGTACGTTAGTTTCAATACTCTCATTAAATATTTCTGTCAGACATGTAATAGCCAATTGAGAAGACAATGAAATTGAAAGGGTAGCCTTACATCTACGTACACACAAATACACACACATATATATGTATATATATACATATATATACATATATGTGTATGTATATTTATATATATATGAATACTTTCACAATGTATACGAAGAGATAAGATCTTTCGTAAAATATTTTATGAGACCTTATCTTACTCTGTTGTAAATTAATATACACATTTCAAGTTCTGCGTCAGAGAGAAAATCTGTATACTGGATATTTAGAAAAATATTTTCTACGGCTTCACTACATTACTTGAAAGAAGAACATTTCTGTCCGTAATTTAAGAATATATGTGCAAGAACCGATATACGTAACATTTAACTTAGCCGTACAATCTAATTTTTTATTATATACTTTTAGGTTAAGTATTTATGAGGATTGAACTTTGAAGTTCGAAGATTTTGTCGTCCATAAAGATATAGAGGTATGGCCGTTTAGATTACATTGGATATTTTAAAAAAGAACTTCATTTTTATTATACTTAATGCATATGTGGCTTACGATTGAGGCTTGTACAGTCATAACGAACTGAAATTAAATAAATATTATTATCTACCGCCTGATCTAATTTTCCTGAAATTACTGAAAGAAAGTTTTAAGAAAAAATGAAAAGAAGAAGAAAATATCCATTATTGAGTAAACTATGAAGCTAAGAAATTGAGTCAATATTAGTTCTATTCAAAAGTAATGGTCATTACAAAACTTGTTGAATGAGGTTTAATTGAAATTTCATCGCCTTCTTTTGTAAATAATAAAAGTAATAATCTGTAGATGAGGTAAATTATTGGTTGCTTTATAAAATTAGTACTAATTTAATTTACCTACATTTTTTTATTATTGTTGTGTTGTTAAATAAAGCGTCAAGAGCATTGACAAGCCTTATTATTAACACGTATTTATAAATTTTTAATTTAATCGTAACAATTAAATTTAAAATACTTGTTTTAAGAAATTCAAGTTTTTAAATTTATGTTTATTATTAAATGCAAGTATAAAAATAACAAAAACTTAGTATGATTTAAAAGCTAAATTTAACATTAAAGGAACAAGCTTGTGCATCGAATATAGAAAATCAGAAAAGATTTATTTATATAAGATTTGTATGCATAGATAATGTCATTGGTACTGATAGTATTACAAGAATTTAGGTTACTGATAAAATCACTGATTTGTGAAAATTTTACAAACTCTGTAGTGGTTTTTTTATTTTTGATTTGTGAAACAATTCAGTATTTTGTTTTTTCATTTTTTTATTAATTGAATTCTTAGTCAATTTATGTTTTTAAAAAAATATAATAAAATAAGCCTTTAATTTGATTACTTTACTCGAGTTTTATTTAAGGTCATATATCTTTTATATTATTTAAAGATTATGATATATAAACAAGAGTAGAGTTAAGAACATAGCAGAATAAGAAGAATAGTTATTAATCCAATTACTAATTTTTTAAAAAATGGCCTTAAAAATTATTCAAACACCTTTTATTAATATCGAAGTATCTTATTGTAATTATTTTTGTAATTAATTTAAAAAACCCAATTTAATTTATTTAATATTTGATCAACCATTTATGGGTCAAAAAAATTTCAATCCTAATAATATATAGGAAATTTTGTTTTGAATGAAGTGAATGATAGGACAATAAGATGGCAGACGTAATGTCTAAAGTTTGGTCCAATAATTAGCGAAGTCGATTATTTGTGAAACTTCTTATCTCACCTGAAAAGCTTTAAAAAAATAAAAGGGTTTGATTACAAATATCGATTCTAGTTGTAACAACAAGCAGTAATTATATTCTTAGAAAAGTGCGTTCTTAGCAAAACATTAGGAGACTCACGTTCCTGATTCCTTGAAATTCGCAAACTCAACGTTTTACTGTTTTTCGACCTAACTGAAGTATCAGTCGATGAGGAAATAACGACTTCCAATTATAGTATACCGTGACTAGTTTTGCTTTTTTAGTGTGTTGTAGTATTTCATTTTTGCATGTTTAAAAGAGAAAAATTGAATAATTATCTCGAATGTTGTTATCTGAGTAATTTGTGTTTAATACAAAAATTCCATACATTTTGTATACATTTTCTTGAAAGCTTTAGCAAGAAGTTGTAATATAATGTATTAAATATGTGTTCGCTGATGATAGCGAGCAGCACATTAATAAGCGTTTTAATATATTATTTACAAAGTCTGTATTACCAATCACCATGAAACTAGTGATAACTCTCTGTATATTTAAACAACTTTTTATAGAAATAAATTTCCCTCCAATATGTGAATTATTGTTTTAATAATTTTAGATGTAAAAAAACGTTGATTGAGCACATGCATAAAGAATATGACCTATCTTTTATGTTTACCTGCACAAGTGCGTTATTGGCGTTACTAAAGCTCCAGAAGCTCACTTTAATCAATAGTTTGACTTGCAAAATCTTTTACGGTTTCCACGTTCCCAATGTAATATTCTACGTGTATTCCCGTAGATTAAGTATTACTGTAAGAACTCATCCCAATTACGAAATATCATCTACCGCAAGTATTGCCATTCCAAGCAAATGCATCAGCTTAAAGCTCGCATTATAAAGGTTAATTTAAGCTGACATTGAGGTCCGACCACAGGAACGTTATATTGAACGAGGTCCAGCGAACAACACACACAGCCTCTCCTTTTTTCGTCTTTATTATGGCTAGGATTTACCCTTTGTGACTATCGTACGAGGGATCCCCGAGATCCGTAAACACGTACATGCATATACAAGCATACTGGTTGAAGGAGAGCGGCAGGTAGTGTGAACAACTTATGTGTGTGTGTGAGAGAGAGAGAGAGAGTGGACGCACACCAGCACTACTACTAACCTTCGTATACCCACGGGCGATGCGCTTATCCACGCGGCCAATATATAGACCAACGTCGCCTAAGCCACGGCAGCTTACGCAAAACCCGTGGAATTCTATCCTATTTTCGAGCCTCCCTCCGCGCCCTTTTGATCTCGCTCATCGCTCGCTCTCTCTCTCTCTCTCTCTCTCTCTATTTCTCTAGGACTTGCTCACTTCATCGACAGGGCGCTAGCAACACACCTTCGCGCAAAATTGCGCTCCTTCGTAAACCGAGCTGAAAATACAGAAGAACGGACTTTGCGGAGGGCGCGTGACGAGTTCGCCCTCACCCTCAGAAGGGTCGAGAACTTTGTGTACGCACGGGCGAGTCGCGCGAATACTTGAAAAACGGATCCCGGTTGTTTAGCCCCTCTAGGCGCTTCCAAACATCGCTCGCCTGTTACTGATGCATATTAAGAGTCGCGCCGAGTCGAGGGGTCGTCGATTGTTGGCGGCCGGAGGCAGTGGCGGAGCTCTAAAGACGTCGAGGTCGCTCGTGAATCGGAGATCGTTTGCCCCGCACTCGGTCGGTGAGCCGCGAAAAAAGGGCGAACACCCACTGAGCCTCCGTGCATCGGGAACACGAGACACATGTGAAGGCAGTGGAAGAGGAAGAGGAGGAGGTGGATACGAGCCTCGAGGCTGACCCTCCTTGTGGCAGTTGGCTTAGTTGGCCGACGGAACTCCTTCGCAAGGGTGATCCGGGAGATACAGTAGCTCGGCTCCCGGTGGTGACGAAGTTCGTGCTCGTACCTCTTTTCTTGAATTTTCATCAACCGCGATAAAGAAAAAAGCTTGGCAGAGATTCGTGTGTCGGTGCATATTGTGTTCTCGTTAATTTGCATGCTCAACATGTAGTCATTACGAAATTGTGTACACAAACCTAGTCAAAATATGTACTTTCAAGCGATTTAGCTACCAATTAAATTCTCTGCGTCTATCTCCCCTTGTCGCCAATGCAGGGATATATTTTCACCCGACTTTCTTTCTTGCGATGTACATTACATTCTCATAACATTTAAGCTTTTAGTTAATCATGAAAAATAAAATAACGATGATATATAGGAAGTGTTATCATATCACGTTATTCCAATGAATATCTTATACCAGGCTCAACGCATTTTCTCTATGAGTGTTCCTACCCTGAAATGCATTCATTAACTTTAATGGCAATAAGGGCTTCTAAACGTCTGGTGGGTGACTATACTAAAACAAGGAAATATTTTTTTTCTTATTAAATAACTTAAAATAATACCTCTCAACCGATATGTAATATATTAAATAACTATAAATTACGTATCTTGAACAATGG
The DNA here is from genome assembly GCA_018907135.1 of Kradibia gibbosae. Taxonomy (NCBI): domain Eukaryota; kingdom Metazoa; phylum Arthropoda; class Insecta; order Hymenoptera; family Agaonidae; genus Kradibia; species Kradibia gibbosae. The sequence goes on from JACCHX010000004.1 coordinate 7,800,461, forward strand.
AATCAATTTTTGTGAAAAATAGGATGAGATCGTAGAAAGAACAAATATACCATTTACACTAGGACATAGTATTTGCACATGTATTGCGACTATTGTCTACCGACCAAAAACGCACATGGCTGGAATTTTAATGCCGTGTTTGCTAGTGTTTAATCGCAATTTTTTGGATTTTTCCGTCGACTATATACTGCAGATACAACTTGAAATCATTGCTAGATAAAAAAATAAAAAAAATAAAGAAATATTGTAATGAAAACGCACTATGTATACGTGACTGGCGAAAGTGATTAAAAAAAAAGACAAAATTTGTTTTATCAACTGGAAAAATTATGGACGCTGCTTTTAGTAAGTTACCCTCATTACCTTCATCGAATATTATTAAATGGGTGAAAAGATAACGGGCGTGAGGTCTATTATGCAAAATTATCGAATTGTTCGGGAAAAGAGGTGACAAAAACATTGAAAGTTGGCGCATAGAAAAGTGCTCCTTTATCACGACAATTGTACAAATTAGACTCTGAATTGCTTCCTCTATTCAATTTATTCTATTCTCTAGACTTTCTTCCTAGGTTAAAAAAATGAACGAAATTCTCATGGAATGAACATGTTATCACTAGTATCAATGCATATTTTGTGAGCTTAAGGAAAAGCTGCTTCTGCAAAGAAATACAAAGTTTTGTAATGTTCTGAAATAAGTTTACATTTTTATATGAAGACGATTCTAACCGATATAATGGATTTTTTAAAAATATATTTATGTTTTTCTTTATAATCTTTAGTAACATTTTACAAAATATTTATGCGCATATATAAACTCGAAATCGTTGTTTAATTTTTTACATTAATAGAATAAAACTAGTTACAGCTTTAAAAATATTACGGTAATATTGAGGTGTAATTTAGAGATACTTATTCAAAGTTTTTGTAAAAAAAAATTTTATTAATATATTTTAATCAGTTTCATTATTTTATCTTTTTTTTCAATTTTATTTAGTACTATATATAATATAAATAGTTGATATTATGATATAAAGAATAAAAATTATTATTTATTTATTAGTTATACCAAGTAAACTTAACTTTTGTTTACACATTAACTTATGATGTTTTCAACACCACTCCTTAAATATAATAAAATAAATGTTGTAAGCTATTTTAATTTACTAATATAATGTTAACATTATTCAAACTCTATCGTAAAATAGACATAATAAACATGTGTTTCGTATATAAACATAAGCTCATATATTTCGTCATAACAATAACCAAAGATGTGTAAGTAATTTATTTATTGTAATAATACAAAAGGAAAAATTAACTATTAATAATTTTATCAATCATTTATTATCTATATATATATTTATCGAATTATTCACAATTTAATTAAAATTTACAAAGATTAACTATGTAATTATAAATAGAAGAATTTAAATCGGCTTTTTATATGCAAAATTTTTGGGCTGAAAAAAACAATTAAATTTAGTATAATGGTATTAGATAGTGTTAAACCAATTCTTTTAATATTTTTATTTAAAATATCATGTTTTTTTAAACATACCTCATTCACCTCCAATCACTTTTTATCATTCATCTGAATTATTTAATAGCTACAATAAAGCAGTCAATTATGAAAAAATATTTTTTTAAATTGGTTCCAATCTTAAATTAAGTATTTTATAAGATAAATGACTACAGACACATGCATTGTTGAAGAAATAGACCAATTTCTCATCTTCCTACCTATTTTAAAGCTCTGTCAAAGAAAAATATCTCGGAGAAGTGGTTATGATTGGTCTATAAATTATTTTTTCCAGCAACAGAAAGGGTTACAATAAACGATTAGGTAAGATGATTCAATGCTAAAATACTAGTCGCGACAAAGTTTATATATCGCATATAATGCATATAACAATCGTATAAATGTATTATTATTTAAATGTATAATGATGACTATAAGTTTTATTATTCCATAAGTGTATTATTACTGTCCCATCAGAATATCTGTATATAATTTATAGGATATGATTCGGAGAGTATTAAAATAAGAATGAGCCATTAACAATAAGATTTGCATTAAGTATTTGGTGTTCGATTACCTTCACGCAGCGCAAATATAAATAAAGGTATCGAAGATAAATGAAATTACGTACCCCATAATTATAATGTTTTCTCAATTGCAATTTGGACAATGTATTTAGCATATTAAGTGCCGGTGATCTTCGTGCCCAGCAATCAGTGATCGCCCGCGAAGACGAGCGCCACCCAGAATTTCAGCTCTCCGACGGAGACTCTGACCCGCCCCGACTGTTGGCGAGTACCGGGGTAAAAAGGTCGTAGCTCCCGCGGGATAATTCGATCAGCGGCTATGTCCCGCAGTTCCGGAGCGATCCTTTCGATAAAGGCGGCGCATCCGGTCGAGCGACTCTTTATACGTCCGATCGTCCGATGTGCGCGAGAAGCTAAAATAAAACGCGAGGTCCTGCATATTGCTATAACTTTTTCCATGTACGCGAATACATGCCCTGTCTTCCACTCGGGCTGCTTCCTCGGCGAAGGCAGTAAAGAACCCGCGCGATAAAAATCCGTCCCCTTCCTCCCAGCCTCGTCGTTGCGGGAAGAGGTCGAGGAACGTCGAGCCGCCAGTCGATGCCTTACTCGCAATGCCCCTCTCGGTTATTCCCCAGTGTCAGACACCCGACTTACGTTGACGAGCCCCGCGACGCGAATCGCGATAAGATTCCTTGGCTACGGTCGCCCGGGACTTGATCGGACCATGCGATTAGCTCCTTTGAGCTGCTGATCGGCTGCCAGACATGACATTGTTGCGATGCCGACGAATTGCTGACCGAGGAATTATCGAAGTGCCGATACACAACTACAGAGACACATTTATTTACCTATGTGTACCCAGATCTTCTTTTCTTTATCGGATTTCATTAGTGCGCTTTTATCGTATTACCTGGATATTAATATGAGCAATAAAACCCTTTTCAATGTCCTCGCAATATCAATATAATCAAAATATCAAAAGAATAATTTCAATTATTAAATATCCCTTATATTATCCGTTCGTACATGATTATCATTTCGAATTATTTCAAATAATTTTATAAACTAATTTGTAAAGCTCCCCACCAAGGTAATTCAAAAAGAGGGTATAATTAAACAAAACTATTCCATATTATGTATCAGTTATAATCAATCCTTTATTAAAACTTCGATTAATTTGTATATGCTAAATGTTTCGACTTCGACTACACATAAATAGTATCCAATTATTATATTTAATTACAAGTAGATTTTGGTAAAGATAATTAATTTAAAAATAAATTTCCATTGGATGAAAGCGGCATAATCTATTTCATATTTATGTAAATTATAAAAATTAAATTTTTACATTCTCTATTGAATTCAACATATATATTATATCATGTCTTAAAATTTGCACAAATATAAGGTATAACTATGCACAATATTAAGCTTATATACATTTATAAAAGTTTCGTTTTGTAATTTTAATGAAATCTGTAGAAAATATATTTAGAATAAAATACGTATATATATGTATATATATATAAATATAATAAACAAGTAATTTGAGTAGAAAAGATAAATTTGCCAAAGAAATATTTTATTAATAAAATTTAATAAAACTGTGTTTGCAAAACATCCTTCTTAATTCAATCTGTTTGAAAAATTCTGTGCAGTTTCCTTCCTTTTATGTTCATGCTATAACTTAAATATTTTCAGATCAGCGTATAATATAATTTTATTTATCATCGTCTATATACCAGAAATATAATTTTTTAAATTTTACCACAAACCATCTGGCTTTTTTATTTATTTATTTATTTTTTAACAAGAGAAAGTCATGTATTTTAATATATTATTAATATAAAATTTCATATTAATTTTTCCCTTCTATAAAGATATCAAAATATATAAATGATACTTATTATTCAATGATAAATGTTGAGTCATCCTATGTATTAAATCTTTCTAAGGCTTCAGTTAGAAATTAACAGACAATCACGTAGATATACACTTATATATTAAAGTTTATTTATATAAATATTCAATTTTTTTCCTGGTAATAATTATTATGTATATTGTATTATAAATTGCATATTTTTTTAATAAACATAAAGAAAATTATTTTTTAAAAGAAAATGAAACTCTTTTATTCAAATTACAAAATTAATTTACAAATATAGCCTTTCTGTAAATTTTATATAATGTGTGTTGAGGTTATCTATTTTTCAATTGAATTTTAATAGATATCATTTATAAAAATATCCTTTAAATATAATACTATACTATATTATTTATTTAATATAGTAAATTATTTTTACATTAAACATATATTGCATGTAATTATATATTTAAATGAATTGTTGTTGCCTACGCAAGAAATATGTTATTTTAAAATAAAATTTGTTTGCTTTATATTTTGTAATAAAACATTAAATGCTTATTAAAAAATTGAAAGGATGCCTTTTTTGTATTAGAAAAATATTTATAAAAATTTGTTTAATATATGAGAATGAAGTTACAGAAAAAAATTAATAAAATCAATTGTTTTTAATTATATATAGAAAATATTCATTTTCATGCGGTAGAACATTATTATGATTTGAGTTACTATTACTTCAAATTTAGATCTTATTATAAATATAGCCAAAAATTATATTAAAAGAGACATGTTTTAGTTTTATTATATTCATTAAATACACTTACATTAAGTACATTATCGCTTTTATAATATACACAATGAAATTATTTTTTTTCTTATTTGATTCTTTATATCAGTGAAAAAAAAAGTAAAAAGATCTAAATTTTGGAAAAAAGTTTTAAAAAGCTGTCACTTCTGAACTTTCAAGATAAGGTTTTTTTTTAAGAAACAACGTGAAATATTCATTTTAAACCATTTTTTCTCTTTAAGCCTGAAGATGACTCGAGAAGGGATTTAATAAAAAAATTAATAGAAAATCAAAAAACTTTTATCGCAAAAAAAAAATCAAAACCAATTGTTTAACCGTATATTTACGTGTTTCATATACATTATGCGAGTAAAGTTTTATGTGTTTTAGTTTAATAATAAATACAAGTCTACTCTTTGTTTCATAGATACTTCACTTATTTTTAAAATAATAAAAACGTTGTTTCATTATTTAATGTAAAATTCAAACACGAACCCATAAAAATGTCGCTATTACAATTTCTAAATGCATTATAGTCAATTATCATAAAATTTGAAACATCCTTGATTCTCTACAGCGAACGAAAATCTTTTGTTTCGTCAAGGGAATCTCAATTTGGTGGTATAAAGTCCTCCAAACCCACCTCCTTTCTACGGTAAAATGGATTCATTGTCTTGGAAGTACCTAATTTTAAATATATGAAGTGCTCCTTTTGCTAATATTTGCCTGGACCAAAGAGCGCCGAATTATAGTTACCCAATATTAAAGATGAGAGCGTAGGATCGCTCGCTCCCCAGTCTTCTTTTCCAACAAAGATCGTCCATTAAATCCGCAATGTATTACGAAAAAGTTATCCTGAAAAGCAGCGAAATAGCAGACGCTGGCTGCAGGTGAGTCTATCGGCGGCAGAAGAGAAGAAAAAAAAATAATCGCACCGCAAGAAGAGCGAGCTTCACCGAGAAGAAGTCGCAGACAGGAAGCCACCCACGCACCAGCCCTTATTTGCCATCTCTCAATTTTCTTTTTTAAGAAGCCCTTGGCAAATAAGCGGCACGAAGAGTCGTTGCTTTACGAGCGGCCGGAGACAGGAAATCCTCGTGCTAACCCGCGGCAACCTTCGACCTCGCGTCGACCTCAACGGGGCCTGAGTTAAGGCGGACTCGCATCTCCGCTCAAGATAATAAGAAAAGGAGGGAGAAAACCGGAAAGTCGCCCTCATCATTGTCGACGGCGGGCGATGGTAGCGGGTGGAAATGGGAGGGCGGAAAGCTACTGAGCGCGGAGAGAGGGAGGCGTATAAAGGGAAGGCAAGCAGTATTGAGGGGGTGGCGTGCGCCAAAACGAACCGCGGCTTTTGTAGAGCGAGCGAGTGAAAGCAGATTATTTGTGTGTGCATGAGTGCATTGGGGAATTTCGTGGACCACGTCGTCGACATATGAATCCGCAGTGGCGCACACGTGATACTAAGATTTTAGTGAAATAACGGTGAGAAATGGAGACGCTACACGTGGAAATGAGTTGTACTTTCGCGGCACAAATGCGCGTTCGCTGTTATCTAGATGCGTATTCTGATAAATCGGATATACGCTGAGGGTCTCATTACTGAGATTTTACAAAACATGCTCCTTCGAATAATTTTAGCTGTAAAATTGGAGTATTTACCATTTACTGATTCCTACTGAAATTTACTTCGGTAATAATTTTTTTTATGATAAATAATCGTTTTCTTTATCTTTAATTAGATCTGTAACCATTTTTACTAATATAACGTTATAAAAATATTTAAATAATAGACAAATATGAATTAAGTCTTCTGATGGAATATATGGAATATAAAAGCAATTATATGCTATTGAAAAAAATAATGCTGTTTTATATTGAAAATTAATATTAAAATTAAAAGAAAATTAATAATAAGACTTGTATGGAAATTAAATGGATATAAAATATTTGTTTAAATTTACTGTAAATTTTATTTTAAATTATATATTGACAGTACGTAACAAATCATATTAAAAATGTATATTATTTATTGATACAATCTACTAATGTTATTAATTTTTGTAGCCTTTATTATTTTGTAATAAAAAATTAATTCTAATTTTTTATCATAAATTATAAACTGACAGTTTTTTAAATATTTAAAAATATATTTATTTGTATTAAATCATTATTATCAATTATGATAATCTAAAACAGTATAAAATACTTTGGAATATTTGCAATGTCCACATTAAACTTTTAACTATATGATTAAATTTTAGTTAGGGAATTTAATTTTTAATTCTTCGTTTAATACCTTTTTAATCCCTTTTTTAATTCCTTGTTCCAATGTATATATGTATATGTATATATATGTATATGTATGGATGTATATATATATATATTTATACATTCATGAATTTATTAATTATTGTTAATTATTATAACATAATACGTGATTAGCGATAATTGCTGCATCTATACAAGTAAGACATATTAACATGAAATTTTCCTCTTAGAATGCCGGACGACTTCATAGTTTACCTATATTTCCTTTACATCTATTGCTGAGTAAGATCTGTGATCGCTATGGGACCAGTCCGAAAACATATGAGAAATGCTGAACATTTACGATAGTGCTTTGTGGTAATTCGATCATATTTAACATGCACTGAATTCCGTGGAGTCGTTCAAATTGATGATTATTTGGATTTTCTGGATTCTGTACTATATTTTACCTTCAAATATTCAAGCAAATTTTTTTTAATAACTGCAATCAATTAAGAAATTGTTAGATTATGTTATAAAATGTACAATAGTTACTTTAAATTTAAGATAAAGTTTATTAAATATTCACAGTCGTCTCGTTTAAGTATTTTAATTGTTAGAAGTAATTTTACATATCCGTTTTAGGATTCAAATTTAGTCTATTTTCAAAACCCATTCATCACATAATTTATAATTTTGAGACAAGTCGTTACTATCTAGAAATAGGGAATCCTACTTCAATCTAAAACAATCTAGGTTAGAAGGAAACGTGGTTCTGAAATAGTTAGTCAGATTATTTCCTTTACAGTTATATTGGTAATAAGATTTTTTTTTATGTGAACTAAATTTTAAGACTTACATTTCTATTAAAATATTATTATAATTATTAAAATTATAACTATCAAAGGTTATTATAATTTCAGTATCCGCTTGTAATTGTAATATACTATAATATTATTAAATTGCAATTAGTGATTCTGCGTTATAAGATAAATATATACTATTAGAATTTATAACTTAAAATATTGTGAATATATCGTTTTAATTACATAGAATTTTCAATTAAATGTTTACGCATCTGCTAGATTCATCAGATTTTTATTAATATTAACATATAAGCAAAAAATTCATCTGCAGAATTGAGACATGTTGTGAAGCATGTAAAGTTTTTTAAAAACCATCAAAATCAAATTGCAACTGTAAAAAATATGCTGTTTAGATTTTTTTAATTTTCTTACATGAACTTAAAATAAGTTTTACAAATTCTAATTTAATATTTGTATTCTTTAAAAATTAGTACTTTGGTAACTTTTAATTTGTCTACATATTTTTACATGCATTTACATAAAGGAAAAAGCTTCTTTTTAAAATTAAAAAGCAGAAATTTTAGTATAGCCAATTTCCAGTCAATTAAGCATAGCCTCTACCATTTTAATTTTATTTTATGGAATTACATTTCTTATAGGAATTTTCTCTTTACATTAAAAAAAAGTATTTGAAGATAAAATATAAAAATTATAATAAATGCTCAATTATAATAATGAGAATCTTTTCTCATTAAATCCAAATAAATGTATCGATATAATAGAAATACCCTGATTAAGGATTCATTTTTAAGCAATAGAATAATTTTTATTTAAAATATTAATATTAAGATTGATTAATTATTATATATTAGAATATTTTTTAAGCAGTATATAAAGTTTATGTATACTTATTTGACAGTTGAGGGTTTAATTGTTAAAATTCTCTAGTTCTAAAAAAAGTAGTCTGAAAAAAATATCAGAAAAGAAGAATTGATATCAAAATAATTAATAATATTTATGTTTTAAATTTTTTTTCTGTTGATTTAAGCGTAACAATTTATTCTGTTAATAATATATGTATAATAAACACATATGGTTATTAAAATGTAAAGTTAGATTTTATTTTGACATTAAATATTTAATTGCAGCTACCTGAATTTTCATAAAATATCATTAGCTTGAGTAAAACAATATCATTAGTAATAATACTTAACGTTGAATTTGCAATTCTATTAAAATTGCATCTCGCAACAGCTGCCAGTGGAAAAATGTAAAGATATATCATTTATACAAAGGGAATTTTTCAACGACTCTGTAATAGGTAGTAAAATTTTTGTCTTTTATTAAAGCCATAAATATTTTTATCTGCGTGCGCAATCAACCAGTCGACGCAGTTAATTTTCATATTTGAATAGTCGATATAAAAGTAATAATAAAGCGCTCCCTCCCCCGCATAAATATTAAAATCGGAAAAGAAAATCATAACCCAAAGACTAATCGGTTGGTAAGTAACTAAAATAAAATGTGAAGGAAGGGAATCAGTCGTAAGAGTATATAAAAGCACACGTCGGTTAGGACTCTTGCAATTTCTTCCAGAGGAATAATCAAACAGCGCAAGAGCGACTACTAATTAATCCACGATTGATATACAACGGCTGCACGTTCGCGTGATTTTACGGCCTGGGCGATCGTTTTTACCCCTCCTGGTATCCGCCCACGCCCTATTCGCACGGCCAAACGATCCTAAGCTCGCTTAGGGGAGGATAGAACAATGCGAGCCCAGCGACTGGGAGAGTGTTTATTTCGTTATTTATCGCATCGATCCTTTGCCCGCTACTTGGAAAATAGATAAATAGCCTGGAAAGTTAGGGTCTAAAAGATGTTTTTAGTTTAAATTCCGGGTCATGAATTATGATAATTGGAAGTATCGATGTAATAATGGCTTATGTTGCCTGATCGATTTGTAAAGCGTTTGATAAAAAGGTCGACGGGCCTTATAATGCTAATAAATTAATTATAACAGATTTTAAATGAATAATATTTTTTAGCACCACTGAAAACTAACATTTTTTTGCTCTCATAACTTTCTATTTTCATACTGACAATGGGACAAGAGTTCATTATTCAATAAGGATAGAGCGATACCATATTCTGTGCATGCCGTACGGCTCTACTATTATTGTTTACGTGACTCGTTTCATCTAATAATGCGGTATGATGCAATATACTTTAAAAGTAATACATTTCAAAAACTTACTTGCAGGAATAATGATTTGTATAAGAGAAATTTAAATTCGCTTAAGTTATCTTACCAAATTTTGCGTGTAAATTATTTTTATTTAAATATTGGTATTGAAATTTTTTAAATAATTTCTTTTAAATTACTTTGGTATCTTGAAAACATGCTTACATGTTTTTATTTAAAGTTGTTTTATTTACATGTATTACACCAACTGAAACAAAATTGTATTTTAACTATTTTCTAGTCAGTAAATATTTACTTTCATCTTTTTCCAAATTGTCAATTGCTACAGATTACTTAATAATTTTCTAAAAAATAATCTATGATTAATAAATGCAGCTTTTTTTTATTGTTTTTATACAAAATGCATTTATGTATGCATTATTAAAATTGATATTGTTTACTGTTTAATATATCTTATTGTTATTAACTAAATTGATTAATTTGTTGTATGTTATATTTTATATTTGTTGTTGTTATAATAAAATGCAGCAAAATTAATTATTTTATAAATAGTTACTTGTTTAAAGATAAATATTCTTATCTATAAAAATTGTATGTACACTTTTAATGTCTAGAAAGATTTATTGATGCAAGAGTTTCGAATTTATTTTATAGTTATTCATAAATCTAAACATAAAATAAAAAATGCCTTTATATTTAAAACTTTTAATAATATTGTAATAAAAATTGAAAAATTGAAACTACTAATATTATCAGATTCCTTGAAATTATTCTTTTTACAACTTATAAAAATTTGATAATTCTTTTTGAAATAGATGTATAACATTTATGTATTTTATTTAAACTTATACTTTTTAAGCTTTGATAATTCATGATTAGTTTTGTTAAGATTAAGTGATTATATTTTTACAGATATTAATTTAAACATGAAAAAAATGAAAAATAAGAAGAAAAGAAAATTGGGTTTTAATTTTACAAGCCTCAAGAGCTTGAATAAACAGTTATTATGGAATAAATTTAATCTTATCGGAAATACTAAAATGCAGATGCAACGTTATAGCGAGGAGATATTTGTTAAAAATTATGTTGGTGTCATTAATTAGAAATATTGCGCTAGACAAACTATATTCGCATTATGAAAAAACATTGTAATAAGTTTATCAATGCAAAATTGTACCAGCAAAATCCATTTTAATTTGAATTTTCAGCGGCATGACGCTAAATTGTGGTCTCGACGTGGCAGCGGCTAATTGCCTAGTAACAATATCAAGTCCTAAAAGAGCTTTTCACTAACTAGCTAACAGTCGAAGGATAAGGAAAAACAAACACATCAGCTTAGCAAAAGAGCTGCGCGATCTTGCGCGACTTGGAACCGGAAGATATAAATATGAGGAATAGCGACTCGTCTCTAGGCTGCCTTGGGAGGCCAGAGACCTCCGGTATAAAAGAGTGCGAGGGGCGCCAATAACAGAAGACTCGTAGTAGTACCGGGGGGTTCAAAATGAAGTAATACAACGTGGCGGCGAAAGAGAAAGAGGGATCTGGAGCTTCGGCTCCCGGTTATGGCTTTTGGCTACCAGCCCGGCATCCCGACGCCCGAATTACTCACACGTTGTTTAAGGGCAAAAACACTAGGACCGATTGATACGTGTAAGAATTAAAAGGAAATGGATTAGAAAAGAGGCGAGAGCTTTTCGAGGATGAACGCGGAGGAGGCAAGGCCTTGCCTTGCCTTGGTTCCTCCGGTTGGTAACTGGTCTTGCAGGTGACTAAGTTTAACAACAGTGCGCAATATTGTCAACGCCATTCTTGTGCTTCATCAGGCGACTCACATCAAGATAGCAATAGCCTGGTCAAATCGCAAAACGAACCGACACCTGGCCCCTTGGGTGCCCGAGCCCCCATAGGGGCGTCGAGTCACGGGATAAAAAGGCGCGACCTTTGCGTCGGTGTGATTTGCGATTCACGGAATGCCCTGTCATCCGAAATAAAAAGCCGGTTGAGATTAAAGTTCATTGATTATTAGATGGCTGTTATCACTCGCACTCGTTGGAACTCCTACGATCGATGCCACTGGCAGTGCATTTCTTAGTATTATTGCTGGGCCGGTGAGGTTCTGCTAGCCTGGCGTAAGTTCGCGTGCCCTAGCTCAAAAGTATGAATATTAATTCGCAAGAGGAAAAAGTCTCACAATGTCGTGGAATCATAGATTATGACGTCATTATCCAGGATTCTGGTGCCGCTCGCATAAATAATTCTATTTTACGCGACAGTGGCTGATTGTGGGTCTTTTTTGCCAACTCGGATTAAAATTGTGGCTGTAAGATGTTTCGGCATTCAAGGTTCGCAGACGGAAATATGTTTATGAAATTGGAGCGAAGTTGGGAGCGTAAGAAGTTAAATGCGACTACGAAGAACATTGTTGATGACGTTGCAGGACGCGCGGCAAACTCTAATAATTTACACGCGAAATAATGATCAGGCACCCCACGAGCACTACCAAGTCCAGGGAGCCGCCCAAAAATCACCGCTTGTGTTCCTCGGCTCGGAGGCCTTCAGCATCGGTCATTCAACCGGTCGGGAAAAATAAAGTCCCACAAGGCAGCTTATGATCATTTGTAAAATACATTCCGCGACCGCAGCCGATTGAGGTGCACCATAACAGCGTATTTCCAGGTGTACATAATAAATGCGTGACCTTCGCGGGACGTGTCCAGCGTTTCCAATGGACATCCGCGGCAGGCCAACTCCAGCAGCCATTATATCATCGCGATTCCGTGCGTACATACGCGTATCGATTTGGTCGATGACAATGGCGCCTAAGGGAAAAAACGTGACCGCAATGCGTTCTCACGACTAGGGCTCTTGAGGACGGATTCTGTCGCGCGCTCACCCCCGCTCCTCGCACCCTGAATCTTAGATCGATTATTAAACGCTGCGAGTTGAGTCTTTTCGAGGAGTGGCCTTATAGAGCACACCTCAAGTGAACGTAATTAACGAATAGTCTTCGGGACTCGATGTGGAACCAACGTGCCAATGCTTATTTCTGTTCTCGTTGGACCTTCGATATACTTCTGAGCCAAGAAATATTGATCATTTATATCGACAAGGACAGGGAGGAGCGAAAAGATTAAAGAGTTCGTGGGCGCATAGTGTATTTGAAATCGCTGATAAAGTCATTACTTCGATTTACCCTTAAGGTATTTATTTTCAACCTTATTAAGGTAATACTTTATAAGAATCTAACGCGTAATTTTCGAATATTTTGTCATATTTTTCAAACGTAATGAAACATTGTTCTATCTTTGTCACAGCTATACTAATGCTATATATTTTATACAAAAACATCTCTACTTTATACCTATAATTTAGAAACATATAATTAGGTAATACATTAGTCTTTAAAAAAATGAAGTTTTAAAGATATATTAAAGCAAAATAATATAGTGCAAGTAAAGTATGTACAAAAATGAAAATATTAAAATACTAAGTAAAATTGAAATGATGCCTGTAATTCATTAGATTATTAAAAAAAAAAACAAAAGAAAAACTTTTTAGAGTCCAACAGATTATCGGTCTCTTTGTTGAATCATTTTTATCGGATTTATGTAAATACCTTTTTTAGCTGTTCCAAAAATGTGATTCCTTTCTCTGTTGATAAAATCAACAATACAATCATATACATCATAATATGCTGGTTTTATTCGGAATATAGAATATAACAAAATATAGAATAATCAAATCTAAGATTCTAAGATCTAATCAAATCAAATCAAATTTAAGACAATATATTTTATTATATTATCTACAAAAATTAATGCATTAATAACATAAAATATAAATATATATAAAATTTAACAGTGCAGAATGTAAAAATTTATGTAAATAATAAGAATTATGGAATGACAAACTTGATTAAAGTAAGTAAATTAAAACAGGGGAGTTATTAACTTATTGGATACTACTTTCGTTAATAAGATCTGAAACTATGGCTGTAAAGATATTAAATTTTTCTTTTATAGTGACATTTTTTAATACTTTAACGTTACTATGGTGATTTATTATTTATTATGAATTTAAAGCTCGTGTTTTTTATCTAAAAACTTTTTCTTTTCGCAAGCACTCATCCTTCCATAAGAAATTATTTCAGGAATCTAAGAACCAAAATTAATAATACATTATCGTTAAATATTTATCATTATAAGATTAATCGAATGTCTATTTTATAATAAATAATTAAAGTAATTGTAATAAATATTAGTATGGTTCGTATGAAGAATAATAATGGGTCTGATCTAAAGTGCGAATCAAAAAATTTGTCCCGACTGCCGCGCCGACGATCGGCAATTTACAATCCCGCCGTATCCAATCGAGGAAGGATGACAGTCGAGGACGAGAGATAAGACACGCACGCGTCCTTCAGGTTTACATCCGAACCGGAAGAAGCCCATCTTTCCCGTAGTGTCGATTGCACGCGCGTGGCCTGCGTTGGGATGATGCCATGCGGTCGGGTTCCTATTCCCGGGCTTTCACTTTCCTCGAGCGCCACATTCTTACCCCTCCTTGCCCCGGCTTCGTTGAGCATATCCTTATCGGAAAAGCTCAGCGATTTTTCCCCCGAGAGAAGTCGGGAGAGTGGGGCAACTACTCTCGGGCTCATATTTTAAAACGTGAATCTACGTAAATATGAATTTTATCTGGAAAATCTTATTACGGGATGTTAAATAATGGGACTAAGGATTTACGAGATGGGGGAGGGAGTTAGGGATTTTAGTGCGCTGAGCATCTTTAACGCCAAGTTTCAGAAGAAGGACTGGAAATGCAATGAGGTAACGAGACACGGAAGAAAAGTTTGTGGGCAAGTATAAGGGATGTACATTTTTAATCCAGAAGAGGGGAAATTGTACACATCTGGACATCTGATACTGGCCACTTAATTACGAGTAATCAAGGATAAAAGTTTTCTGCCCCCTTCGCTTATATTTTACACTTTCAGCGAAATTCATTCTTGTAAACATTTGTGTTCATTTTCAAACATTGACTTTCTCCCTGAGATTATTAAATTTTTGTATTACTTTTAATTTCTCTAATCAGTGCAGAATAATATTCAAATTATATTAATTATTTTATTATTTCTTTCATACTTAAATCTATATTATTATTATAGGATACAAATCCTATTAATATATAAGATATTTTGTTGAATTTAATAAAAGTGGTTAATATTGTATTTAAAATATTTTATTCTTATTTAAAAAAAAACACCTGACTTTCATAATGTGAGCATATGATTTTATTTATTTCTGAATGTATACATTAATAAATTTATACAAAGGTGTAATTAAATTGTATAATTGAAAAATTATATATATTGTAGTACGAAAAGATATTCACTTTACATTTTAAAGTTTATGGTTTCTAAGTCAAAAAAAAGATATTTTTAAACATACACTATTTTTTAATATTATAACAATAAATTATTTACTAATGTCTCATATATTTACATTTATTAAATGTAAACAGAGTTTGAAACATTTGTAACATTTAAAATAATTCATTATTTTATTTAAAAAAACTTTGCCTTCTTTATTTATAATTAATTAATACATCAAAATGTTTTTATATATCACTAATAATTATTGATACAACAGCATTATTATACAAAAGTTTATTTTTCTTATTATGATATAAATAATGCGATTCTTTTTTCTCATTGTTGTAAAATGTTTTGGTTTTACAGTTTTGATTTAAATGGAAGACAATTTTAAATAATATTAATAATAATAAAAAAAAAAAAACAAAAAAATTTGAAAATAATTAGGTTTAAAATTATTATTAAACCGATATTGATGATGTAACATAAAAAGAGATTTTAAAATTGCAATTTTGAATTTCGATGAGTTAATGAGAAATTTTGTTTTGTCATAATGTTAGTAGAACAATATTTATTATCGTTATATCTCTTTTTATTCTTTGACTACATATGTTTTACACGCATTTTATAGTTGCTTTAATTATATATTAACAATTTTTATAATTGAATTCAAACTTCAAACTGCTTTCAAGTTTTATTACTTTTTTTCGTTACATTGTTTTTGAACTGTACTAACCTAGTTTTAAAAATGAATTTGCATTTTCAGCTTTTCAAATAAAATTTAAAAATCCCTTAATTCGACCATCGTTAAAAAATAAAATCTGTTTGTGAGCAATGTACTTGTTACTTCGACGCCAGTTGAAGAATTCCACTACTAGTGCAGAATCTATAATACCTCTCGCATTTTTTAAAAAGAGCTCAACGCAAATATTGATCTTTACCGTTCTGCAATGCTGTAAAATCCCAGAAGTTAAAAAACTGTACGCGCCAGTTTTCACAATAAATGAGCTCGTCACAAGATTTCCGTAGGAGCCATAGAGACAGCTAATTGTTCTAGATTTTCATTTTCCGCTGTGCGATAAGTCACGAATATAAGCTTTGTTAACAAATTTTGTCGTACGTAAAGAGCATCGAATGTAGGTCGCATCGAGAGCTCGGATAAAAAAGAGAAGTCCTCCTGTAGATTCCTCCGTGTACTCCAGCTGCATCATAGTAGACTAGCGAAGAATCAGTTTTATATTGTCAATCGATATCGCAGGCCCGGACGTTGGCTTATGGGCTGGGCGAAGGGCGTAAGCTGCGAGGCCGGAAAATCACGACGAACCCGACATCGACTCCATTGCTATTGTCGAAACGCCACTTGCCACTCCGTTTTTCCCTCCTCGCCACCCCATCGATCTCGCAGCCTTTCGCTTACCCCCGGACACGTTCGGCGTCTTATGATATTAAAGGCGCGGTATCTGGGGAAGAACGCGAGCGAAAGGCCGTTGAGGGCGGGCAGGAGGGAGATGATCCCACGAAATCTCCACAGGTCACTTCCGGACCGCTCCTTTGGAAGTCCTGACACATTGACTGATGGCCAGGGTATGTAAAAACGGTATGTGGATGACTGACGCAGTCTGCCTCAGGGCCATTATCCCTTTATTGTACCAGTGGAGGGAAGCTCATTTATCGAAGTAACGAAGGTCTTGGTCGAAAACCGCTCCTTCCCTCTACCCGTCGGCGTCCGATGCTTTGCGACAGTTTTTTGTCTTATTTCGCGCTTTCGACCAATGGCTTGGAGACGTATCGGTGTGCGTCGGCATTCCCGTTCATCGTTGCCAATTTTGTATTGTGTGGGCGGCTGTAACATGACACTGCGGTGTCGAACGTGAACGTCTCCAGAGTAATTCGTTTATTTGCTCGTTTATATGTTACGGTCGATCAGTAGGTTCAATAATGATTATTTCAAAAGGTTTTCGTTGAAGCACATCGCCGAACTATTAGGATTCGATTTTCAGTCAGTAAGTGATTCGGCAGTTTTAACACAGTTTTAAAAAATAAACATGATTATTGTAAGGAAATATGCTTGTGTCGTGATTTTGTACTTGCATTTGCTCGAATTCCTATGTTTCAACCGCTTTATAGATTATGCTGACCGAAATCGCCAACCGCAATAAGTTTAATGTAAATTCCAATATTTGGATAATAAAGCAAACGCTGTTGTTTGGTATTCAATTTAATTTCCTCGATTAGATTTAAATAAAATTTACTCAAATTCGAGTACGTGTTATGCAAAGTTGATTTTTGTATAACCTTCACCATTTTAAGGGATATATTTTTTAAATATTAACTTTCAAGCTCTTTAAAAGAGAGCTGAAAAAATTGTGTTTTTTCACTTGTGATTGCATTAAAAATTTGTATATAATTAAAAACGCTGAATGACAAATAAAATAAATTGTACAGCTGCTAATAAAATATAAAATTCCAGATACATTGAATCATAGAAATATTCACGCGCACATCTATAGATACACATAAGCCCCCTTTCCTATTGCAGCTTTTTGCATCTACAATACGCATATCTCTAGCGTTGCTGACAGTTTATATTGTCATTGTTCTTATTGTCCTAGAACCTTAAGCAAGCTAAAATTTTTAAAGTTTTTTCAATTTAAACAATTAGAATAGGAAAATTAATATTAAAATAAATAATAGCTAATATACTATTTATTTAGTATTAAATAGAAACTATAAAGTGTCCAATAATAGTTAATAAATATATTTATTACAAATATACATCTTAAATTTAAATTGTATTTTTGTAATTTTTTAATTCTGCATGATATTGTTATCGAACTCATATATATATATATATTATATATATATATATATATATATATATATATATATATATATAAAATCTAATTATATAATAACAAATTGTATTTTTTTAAATTATCTGACTATTCAAATTTGAAATATTTGTCTTATTTAGAAACTTGTTTTTTGCATAATTGATATTATTAATATTCCAATAATGGTATCTCTAATATTATAAAATATAAATATTTTTCGTCAGATAATAAAAAATTGATATAAATAAATAATAATAAAGTTTAATCTCACATGTTCAGGGAATAAATTCAATTTCTACATACACAATGTATTATAGATATATTCTTTTTTAAATACTCAGGTATTTAATGCCTTTTTTAATAAAGTGGATTACACAGTCAGGGCTATCAATAAATTCTATAGCTGAAAGAAATCTGCCTACTTCATGCATCTAATCCTTCTCTTTTCATATGCCAACGATAAAATCTGTTTATATCGAGGCCGTAATATAATGCGTTTGAAATCTTTATTGCTTATCATGACCACACCTCAAAAAAATTAACTCAATCAGAATGATTCTCAATTATATCTATATATATTTATATTATATTCCATACATTCCTATTCATTTGGAGTTTGAGAGTTGTCATTATAACATATTGATTTAATGATTTTGACTAAAATACTAAAATAAATGTAGAGAGGTTCACTAAGTTGAAATTCATTAAATGTATGCAACTGTTAATTTATGAAAAACATATCTTTTTGCAAATGGATAGAATAGACAATTTTCATTTTTATGAATAAATAATACTTTTATTTTCATATAACTAAAAATTTATAATTTTTACTAGTATATATACTTCAGTATCAGATAAAAATTTTGTATATGTATATTGATGTCATTTATATGATATAATTTCTTGCATACATATTCAAAATTTAAAATCTGAATATCAGACTGAATATCATAGTTCCCTTCTATATTTTAAATTGAAAAATTTTAATACACTTGATTTTCTTTTGATTTTTATTATAAATTTTATATTATATAAAATATAAATTTTAGCTTTTTTCTTAATTTGAAACAAAAATTATGAGTTTTTGCTTCGTAAATTACTTCACACATACTCTTTTATACATTATTTAGCACATCGTCAATTTAAAAAAAGTACAGTGAAGAATTTGTTTACCTGACTTTTATGATTGTTGTAAAATGATATGGATCTATTCTATTTATACTTTTTTTAATAAAAAGAATTATCTAATATTATTTAGATTAAAATATATAAAACTGTAACTTTATATGCATAAATATATAAAAAATATATAAATAGAAAATAAATTATATATTCATTTTTTAAAAATTTTTTAAAAATAAAACTTGAAATATCCAAATGTTTTGAAAAAAATTTATCAGCTCAATTTTTAGTAAATTTTGAATTTTATTTTGATTCAAGACGTAAACCTTTTATATTGTATTTCGTTATGATCTCAAAAAATGTATAAAAAGTTTAATACGCCAAAGATTCTAAATATATTCTAAGCTTATTGTATTTCTAGCCTGGCAATAATACATACTTGCATTTATATAAATTTACAAATGTAAACGCAAATTATTGTATAAGTAGTCACAGTTACATATACATTCACGTATGTATGCGCGTACCTAAATGCATAAATACATACAAATATTATAGAAATTAATGCTGTAGTTTTTAATGCACTATTATGATTTTGATTTTATTTTAAAGTATATAGATTAGTATATAATATGAAATACAATTAATTGAAATGATTTTAAAAAAATATTTAAGACTGAAATATTTACTTTCATTATTTAAGCCTTGAATCGCTTGGATGTTTACATTATTTGTATAACATAAAATATAATTATTATAAATATTATTATAAAAACAAATATTTTTTAGATAATTTAATTTAAACTTTAATTACATTAATATGCATTATCCGGGAATATTTATGGTGTATATAGTCAAATTTCATAAAATAAATAAAAAATTTCTAAATATCAATACATTTATTTTACAGCTTTTAGATAAAAAATATATAGCTAAGTTTATATACATAAAATTTACACTTTATGTTAATAGTTTTTATTTTACAGATAATAAATAATTAATTTTTTTCATATTCGAGTTGAAATATTTTTGAAAACAAAATGAATTATGGCAATAGAGTTGTTTAACGTAATGTGAAATGAATTGTCCAATAATTATAAAATATTTTTAATACTATTAAATTTTATTATAGCTTGAATTCGGTTTGCTATTTATGATCGCTTGAAATTATTCTTATTCTAAAAATAATATATGACAAGAACGATAGTTATTTATAAAACTTAAAATGGCTATTTAAGATGAATCAGCAAAATTGTTTCTTTGTTTAATTGTAAATTTTTAATTTAAAAAAATAGTTGAAAAATAAAATAATAAGCTTATAAAATTAAGTTAATTAGAAATGACTAATTTTTGAGAAAGTAAAAAAATTATAAAAAAACTATAGTAATAAATGTAGTATACTTCTATAATATATAATAATAAAAATAAAAATCATTGGTTATTAAATTCAATTAAATACTAAAATTTCAATAAAGCACTAATTTGAACTTATTTAACGTCATAACTCACTTGTCACTTCACATTAATATCTGCAGATAATTGCTTAAATAAAATGGGTAATCTTTATATATCAATATCAAGGTCCTATTCTACCATCACAAATTTTCCTGAAAGAATAGAGTTACTGAACTTTTAACTTAGTGGAAAATAAAATACAAAGAATCTGTCTAATAAAATTTGTGTTGGAAGAAAACAAAAATTGTTTACCTACTGAAAGCTATTCTTTGAGCACAGAAAGAATGTATCAGATCAGTTATAAAAGGATTTTGCGAGAGCTTTAGAAAGCATTTTTTCTGATCGAAAAGGAAAACTCAGCTATAATAAATACGAAGCTACACATTTTATTTTTAGTTATTATTCCATCAGAGAGTATTTTATAGACTCCCATAACAATGAAAATAAAATTGCGGGAAAACCTTTATTATTCTGATTTTGTTACATATCAGCAGAGTATTTTAAGTTACACGACTCGTTATATTCAAAACAGTGCCCAGGAGTAACGGTTCACTTTCTTCTTTTCAATTTCACAAACGTTGCTATGAACTAAATTGCATTCTGACCTTGCTCGTAAATGCAAAGCGAGTACAAAGATTGTCATTGACAATGAAATCTTTAAATCCAATCAATTGAATAAATGTAGTCGGACGCATCGATCCTTAAAGTATAAAAAGCATTTTCAATAATCCCGGGATCCATGGCACCTGAGGTTAATGCAGTCGGCTCGAGCGCCAAGATTATACAGGAGGAGAAACGCTTCCCCGAGCTCCGATTAAAATCCGTTCTCTAGCTATGCAGTGCCGGTCCGAGGACGCAAATGCAGCAGAAGATCCTTGAGGATCTGCACGGAGCACAAGTTCCTCAAGGATGGCTCGAGCTTGTGCCTAGTCCACGCTGTACTCTGCCGGCGATCCTCAAACGGCAACTCCCTGGCGTCGGCCCCGACATAAACTCACCACTGTGGAATGTATCGCAGTAAAAGTTGGCGTAGGTGGCGCATCGGAGGAACATCTCGGACTAGTCGTATATCGCTGGCTGTCTGAGAGCCCGAGAACTCGTCAGTGGGTATCATTGGGCCAAGGCACCATAAACACGTCGACGCCGTAAAACTTTGTATATAGATGGCAAGCCAGCTTCAAAATCCTCGCGGGCAAGTGCATCGACTAGCGCTCATGCGACTCATGCTCAGTTTTTACTTTTACTTTGAAGCATTCTTGTATTCTATGTATTCTCGAAATTTTATCTCGAGTCAGGGCGCAACACCGACACTATTGTAAATGCCATACCGACTTATTAGTGAATGTATAAATGGAGTCTTTACCTCCGTTGCGTTTCTACCGACTCATTTTCAAGTGAGTGAAAGTATAAGTACTTTCTTCACTTGAAGATAAGGTAAGGCGTTTTGCCTTTCCGCCAAAAATAGAATACGTATTTTCTATAAGCTTTCCACGGCGACTAGCCGAAAGATATTACCGAATCTTTTCAAATAGAATGGGCACTTTATACTTTTTAAATGCATTCTACAAAAGCATTGAACTGAGATTTTAAAGAATTCAAAAGATTGAGTACTTGATAATTTGTAGCAAGAATTCGAATATAGCGTCCATGTGTAACCGTACGTAGATTATTAATTAATTTTCTATAAACTTTGTATAAAAATTACTATATAATTTTACTGACAAGAGTTTACACTTACTAAAATTAAACATATCTTACGTGTGAAATTTCACGTTTCTACAATTAGAAAAGTTGTAATGATAGCAATATATTCACAATGGAACTTATCGAACACTAGTTACCTTATTAATTTATGTTTACTTATTTTTTAATAAAGTACTTTTATCGATATTAGCTCTTATCAGCAATAAAGTATCTTTGATAGATGAGATGATGATGATGCATTATTTTTTTCAAGTTCATAGACTGCTTCTTGAACTCCTCTAAAGTTGTGAAGTGCTTACTCCTACAAAGTAAATTCAAAGATACCGCAGATATACGTGTAGTCCTGAATAAATTCTATAGGTGATAATTACTATAATACTAAACTTTATTTAACATTGATTGATGAATCATATGAAGCACCACTAATCATAACTAATCTCAAATTCATCGAATAGGAATGTATTCTAATGCTAATAATGACATTAAGGAATTTCTACACGTGTACATATGAAAGCTAAATAAAAGTAATGTCAATGTACTTTCGAGGATAATTATGAGTATGCATGAATAAATTATTTTTTTTGATTATTTAAAAAATAAATCTTGCGGTATCATTACTTAAAAATACATACATTTAAAAAAAATGAATAAAATCTAATGCATAAAATACATTTTTATTCTGATTATTGTTTAAACAAGATATAATACTAGAAAAAAAGTTTAATATATTAACGTATAGCATTTTTAAAAAACATTATTTAGTTATATCATTTCGATATATTATGTTACTAATTGATCTAGTGTCTACACAAATTAATAGATTGTTGTATGTATATTATAATGAAAAAATTGAAATCAATTATCAAGTACCATAACAAGTATGATATAAATAAATAAATGAAAATTTTAACAAACTTAAATTATAAGACTTAATTTTTTTGTACTCCTATTTATTGGTAATTCGAAAATTTACTTAACAACTTCTTCCGTTTTGATTAGATCTGCGCTGGAATACATTAAGTATAGAAAATATACCAAAAGACTAGGTATGCCTTCGGCATTCTTACTGAGGGGTGATCTTTCAGATTAGCCCTTCAAGCAACTGCAAATCGAAGGTGGCCCCTTGTAATCTCTTTTCTGTTTCTGATCTTACTATTGAAAAGCAATATAATTGAACATTTCATCAGTAAATATTTTCATTTGCCCACGCATCAATATTATAGAAATATGTGAAATTTTAGTTTATCTGTTTCCAAAATAATACTAATAAATTGAAAATTCTGCAAAAGACTTATCTTTTCGTACTTGAAATTGAAAAATATTAATGCAATGATGATTTATTATTGATAAACTATAATAGATAATAGATTTTTGAAGTTTGTTTACTTATTGTTGTTTTAATATAAAATTATAATAGTAATACTAATAAATATAAATAAATATTAAACGATACGAAATATTTAAAAATTTGAAATGAGGACATTAAGATTCTTATTAAATTTTTTAATATTCTAAATTTTAAAACTATAAAAGGATCTGCTTGTGATTCAGATATCAAATTGCAAAAATTCTGTCATATTTCAAAGCATATAGCTGGTGTTAGTTGAATTGTCGTATTAAACAGATTATTCCGAATTTGAATGTTTAGGTGAGAAATTACAATCAACGATATCTGTTATTGATATGGATATGCCTATAATGATTAAAAATTTTTTACTATTCAAGATTTACCATTTAGAATTTTTAAATAATATTACATGAAGTACACAATCAATAATAATAATAAAAAATACAATTGTTAAATTACCACCTTTATTATAACAAAAAATATTATTTTTATCAAATTGTAAACATATTTTTAAGTTATAAGATTTTATTATAAAATTTTTAATTATTCGACATAAGAATGTCGGGATTTTGATTTTTTTTACAGAGGGAAAAAAATTCCAGCATTTGCTTGATTAATTTCTTTGCCTATTACTGTTAACAGCATTTTAATAAAAAATTTTCAAAAATAGTAAATCTTAATTACATAATCTCTTTGAAGTTTGAGAATCAAATAAGCTACTTAAATAACTTAGTCAATGGATTTAAAAAGTCTCTATATAGAAACTTAGATGGGTTATTATAATTACATTCCAGTTGTCGTATAAAATCAAAATTAAATTTTTTATTTACTGCATTTTCTTATATAGAGCTAATAGTAATAAGTGGATTAAATTTTAATTAAGCAAATATTTAAAGTCATTTTTATTTCCATGTTTTTGTTTAAGTTATTTGTATTAAAGACGAAAATTGTAAATAAACGTTTACGAATATAAAATGATTTTTGAGAGAAATTGAAATTAATAACTAATTAAAATTATTTATTATATTTTAACAAAGTAGAATTATAGTTTTAATCTAATATAACAGCAAATTCAAATTAATCATATTATTATATAATAGTATTAATTGATGTATAGTGCTTATATACATACAAGAATTAACAAGCTGCTACACAGTGTCAATAATTTTATACGCGGACTCCCTGTATTTATGATTTGAATTCATATGCATGGGATCATATGTATTGTTAGTATACAGAAATTATGTCGGCAGGTTAGATTTATAGTCTTAAAATTTATGTTAGTTTATGCTGAGCACAATGAACTTAGTTGTGCAATTACTGTCCGCATCTGCGATATCTATTTCCTACCACTTGCTTTCACGAAGTATAATTTTATTTTTTTTCAGACTACTTAAATTTCACAACTTTCAAAATCTATACATTGGAAATTTTTTCTACCAAGAAATAATGTCAGATTTTATTTTCGTGCCTTCTACATTTCATACGTAAACCATAGCAGTGTGATTGATTGTAAAATAATTGAACGAAAGACGACAAAGGCAAATATGTACGATACAAAGAATCAAATTCCATCTGATGAAATATTTCCCCTGTGATATTTTCTTATATAAGGTCTCATTAAAAAGTTTTTTATTCTTGAGATTTTCAAAATGTAATTTAATTGGAAATTCATAATTACAATTAATTGTGACGAATAACAAACTATTTTAAACGTGAACATTAATGTGTTCACCGACATAATCCCTGTTTCTTTAGCACATTAAATGCAAATTTAGCATAGTAATGAATTTTGAGCGCTTTGTTAAACTTCAACGACTGATATTTTTGAATTTATGATGGAAAACATTATTAAATAAAATAATTATAGAACAATTAACAAAGAGTTAACGAAAAATCTTTTTAGAAACAATTACACGTTTAGAATCTCGTATTTTAGATGAGTTCTTTTGCATTTCGATAAGGGTTTTCTTAATTTCTCTACAATTTATCATGTAAAGTTAAAAGATTTTTTTTATGAGTTTGCAAAAGTTTGAGACGCCTCGGAAGTGTTTCAACGGGAAATTCGAGTCCCTGGGATGCACGACGACGACAACGACGGCCGGTTCGGTTGGGCAGGGAACGGGAGGCAGAAGTACGGGCCGAGGTAAAATTTCGCCGACTACGGTGAACGGGCATTAAATGAAAATTGTGTCTCAAGAAAACAAGATTGGTGATTAAAAACTTAACAGCGCCTTGATCCCGCCGATAATCTGCAAACCCGCGTCGAGATCCAATCATTTCAGTTTGCGGAAAGAAGTCTCGTTAATTACCGTGTCAATACGCTTTGACAGGGTTGTTCTTCTGCTACCCTCGTAGTGGCTACGTGTAAATATTTCCCGGCTGGATCAAGGGGCTTCCCATTTACTCTAGCTAAGAAATATCGATTGTCGTGGCTTGAATTCTCCGTAAGCGCGCGAGTGGATGGTTTTTCCGGAAGTGACAACTTCAGCTTGTCGGCACTGTTTACTCGCTAGATCAGCGTTGATCCCAAATGCTTCATTCCCTGACAACCGCATACACACACTTATATACACACAAACACACACCATACACATGCGGGCGCACACAGCATGTATATATATATATATATATATATATATATATTTTATTATACAAAAAGGACGTATCTATACTTTTGCGTGTGCGTAGTACATATTGTGAATTAAAAAGCATGATATATTATAATTTATTTATAAACATTTAATTCCCGCCATTCTTTGAAAATCAACACTTTTGGCGCAATTAAAAAATACTGATTGTAAACTAATATTACGTGTACTGTTTAATCTAAAAAGTTAAATTAAATTATATTATTATTTATGTGTTTGAAAAACTTATTTCTATTCTTCAATTACGTGACCATTCATACAAAAATATTAGTTTTTTAATTACTTATTTTATAAATATTTTTAACAAAATTGAGTCAACTTATGTGTAACCATATAATATTAAACTGTTTAGCTTATACTTATAAAAGTTTTAATCCAATTTATTCCTTATTATCAGTCGATTGTTATATAAATATAATTAATTCAAAATTGTCATTAGTAATTGCCCTTCCATATAAATTTCCATATAATGAATTAGCTACTTCAACAATAAAACAATAAGTTTGCTATTATTAATTTTCATATATATTGAATTGAATTAGTATAATTTTAATCATATTAATTTTCAAATGATGAATAATCAGTAAATCCATAGAATTTCATTTACATTAAAAATAAGATACTTTTTCAATTTGATATTATTAATAATTATTATATTATTAATAATAGCTAAAATAAGGTTAATTAATAATAAGAAAAGCATTATTGTACAAATACAAAATAAAAATAGATATATTGAGTCTTTATAAAAGAAAATTTTTTTATATAATATTCTATAATTCACAGTATGTTTATATTTATACATTCATATTGATTGCATTTATGTTACATTTTTTATTCGGTTAATTATTTTTATTCAGTTTTATGTATAAAAAGTAAATTTTAAATACCTTTTAGTTGAGTGAATAAACAAGCATTAATTATATGGCAAACTGAGTCAAGCTCTTACAATTACATCTATTTACTCTGAAAATACGTATTATTTTAATCAATATATTACTGTGCTTAAAAAGAAATTTTTTGTTATACTAAAGAAAATCTATTTCCAATAGAATGAAAAATATCGGTTTTTCGAGTGTAAGAAGTTGCCGTATTTCAAAGTAAGCATTTAATGTATGAATGTGAAAAAATTTTTATGTAATGGAGGTACTTATGTAAAAAATCCATTTATTACCCTTTTGTTAGAAGCTCTTAGACTTTGAAATTCTAAATAACAGAATGATTATTAGTTGTATCTTAGATTATATAATTTTACAATTGTAGAAATAAATTGGTGCCGTCGTTAATCAAAATTGTAATATAAAATGGGTCCATATAGTTCGGTAACATCAAGTATCATGGACTCGCAAGGAAATTAATATCGTTATCGGGTATTAGTGTTTTAAAAATTAAAGCCCGGCATTTATGATTCATTTACATAGCACTTTAGAGGGCAGTGGCTAGCAAGATCTGCCAAAAAAATAGAAGCAAAATGATCAGGTGTCAGATCAACACAATTCGTAATATGAGCGTGCGACATTGTTTCTTTAAGAGTTATTCACTTTTCATTACATTTTTATGACTGAATCGCAGTTATATTGTGCGCGTTAATCGAGCGAAATATCAGAGAGAACCGCGTAAAAAGTGTCGGCGCTGAAGTTCGTCGTTACGTTTGTAAGAGGCGGCGGCAAATCGAGCCTTATTCAAACGGCGCGTAAAGCAGAGGCGATAACACGACATTAAAAGCGGCAAGGGACACGGGAAATTTTTGGCGACACGATGAGTCATGAGTATGGGGCAGCGACGGTCCCTGCCACTACGGGGAGGTCTCAAGCTACCAAAAATCCCTCCTTAAACAAAATGACGAAGAAGAAGAAGAAGAAAAAGAAGAAGTAGAAGCAGCAGAAGAAGTAAAAGGAGAGGACGATGATGATGAAGAGAAGTAGATGTACCGGTAGAGAATGCCTCCGCGTTTTCAATCTTTCTCTCTTTCTCGCTTCGTCGCTCGAGCAGGAGGATGCCGACGCTCCCCGGAGCTTTTATTACTTGGTTCTATTACCGATTTATATCACTCGGTGGCAGCTTCTCACTCCAGCCGCACTCATATAAGAACCCCAGCCCGCGACTATCCCTCCCCCTCCTATGATTTGGACTTCTCTTCGATCCTACAGCATCCACGAATCTCGAGCGCCTCTCCCGAGATTGCGATTTCGAGATTAACTTTTCCTACGGCGTTAGGACTCCCACCCTTTTGGTCGCGAGGCTTTTGCGTACTGGTATAACCATTCACGAACGCTAAATATGTTCTCATCTTGAATTTTCCATTTTCTTCTATCCCTGCGTTGTAATGCAGGATGGCCTGATTATTCGCCGAGTTGACTCTCAAATTTAATGACCGACGGACTATAAAATGCGCTAATACATTTTATTCACGGCCTTGTGTGCCATAATGCCAATTCTTTTTCCCGTAAGATTCGGCATACCTGCTTAAGAAAATCGTTAAATTTTATTAGGTGCGGGGAATTTAAATTCTAGGGAGGCGGATCGCCTATTCTACGTTTCCTGGCACCTTTGGTATTATTATGTGCGCACAGCAGTAGTTTTAATGCTTCTCTACGATCCCTTATATCAGCTTCGCCATCTTTATCCCTCTGTCGATTTTGCAGTAAACTCATTGGCATTTGATAATATGCGGTGCAGATTTTAGTCTTTTCAAATTAATTGTGTATTCAAATTCGCGATTCAAATTAATGCTACATTAATAAGTCCCTTGTCTTTACTAGACAATCTTTATTAAAAGTTTCTTTACTTTTACAAGCGAATCATCTTTCATTAAATTACGTACGTTGTACTACACGCCTATGAAAATTTCATATTTAACAAGTTAATTCCGCTATATTAAACTTTGTTGATAATTCTTGACAAAACAAAAATAAATTCCAATAAAACTTCTGAAGCGTTCAATTAAACTTTGTTTGTTGGAAAAGCGCCAACTCATTTTTATCTGTGTTGTTTTTCAAATGATAGGCAAAAAGATTTATTTCACGAAACCAAATCCAACGTACGATGTATCTTTTAATGCATGACGTTTAATATATTTAATGAGAAAGTATTTTCCATGTGGGTGCGAAAGAACAGACATTAAATAGAAGATCTAAGTATAGTTTATAGAGGAATTAAAATGAATAATTTTGTAATTTACTTAGCATTGTAAATATGATGACTATTTACGTGGTTAATTGTTATGGCATGTTCAGTGTAACTAGTTGAATAAATTTATAGATAAAAAAGAGTCGGTTTTTTACATTAGATATATGAGGTAACGAAAGAAAAGCTATTATATAAATTTAAAAACAACAGTAAAACTATAAACTCGTTCGATTCAATTTTTTATTGAAATTTAAATTAATCGAGTGAGCATTTTTGGCGCTGAAATTCTAAATGCTTTGAATGGAATTCACAATTAATCTAATTTAATGACAAATTTGTCCCCAACTGAATAGTTATGAATGGATCTTACCAGAATATATATTAAACAGTTGTTCACTATAAAATGAAACTATACCACGGTAAATTAAAGATCCTTGAGATTGGATGCATATATAATATATGGAGTTATGAATAACGCTCAGCCTTCTGATAACGCGTACATAAGTTTTAAAAATTGATAGATATTTTATGAAAGACTCGGAATAATATTTCCAACAAAATTCCAGACCTGCCGGGTCGTTCATCTCTTCGGCTTCCTCGTTCGCCCCCCCCCCTGCCATAAATCTCTGTATTTACTCTTGCAATAAACATCCTCACTTTTTCAACAATATCGCGCACGAATCTTAAACGCACGGAATCCGAAATTCCAGCTTCACAGAGGTTGAAAGAGCGCTTGGCATTAATATCAAGGCGATACGCATTTAGTCAAAGCAGCAGTTAGACTGTAGAATTTACCATACTGGAGCAGGGGGAGGCGAGACGGAGAAGGTCGCGGTAAATTTCAGGAAGAGAAGTGTTTCACCACGCGTAGAAATTAAAAAGCAAAGCCGTTCACGTTTCTCTCCCTTATCCCGCATTTCGCCTCCATCTATCTTCGTAACTATTTCCCCGTCCTCTTATCAGTCCCCGCGGCGCCTTCCGCGCAATCTACCAGGAGCTTTTTTCCGAAGCAATCCAATCGGCCTCAGCTTCTCCTATTTTCCGATGTCCGCCCCGTGCCACTAGTCCCCTGTCTCGGGCCTGAATCATTCCCACCGCAGACCCCCGGACGATGCCTCTATCCGGAGGTCGTCGGCGAGATTCCCGGTTATGCGGCACCACCAGCAAATCAAACCCATCGCCGTGATCCTAAACAAATCGCAAGCGCTTAAAAAAACCTTGGCCGTCGAACCCGCATACCGGACTAGGAGAAATCCTTGCGATCGAAATGTAACTTATCGCGCGACCATTATTTCATGGCTATCCGCCCCTCAGCTCGTCTTTGTGGGCATTTATCTTCTAATGAGAGCTTCTTCGTCCTTTTTGCTTGTCTAAGGCCGAACGTATCCTTCGTCAACGGGACGTGCAATATAATGGAGCAGCAAAACGCTTTCTTTTTTATGTGCAAGGGCACCATTATAACTGAATGTCGGATTATTGTTCACTGTAATCCTCTTCTTATGCACAAATTTAATTTGAACGGATAGTGCTGCATTTTAAATAAGCGGATTTACGACACATTTCACACAGAAAATGAAACAACTAACTTTTTTTCTCCTATTTCTTATCCAATATCTTAGAACATAAAAAGAATGTACGTATAAAACCATCTTACGTTCTGACATTTCAATAAGAGAAAATATAAATATTCATTTCGTTTTAAAATAAGAAAGTATTTAAAATCAGGTCAGAATAAAAAGATACTATTTCATATAAGACAAAGCAAAGATTAATTATAATTTACTTGGACTTTCGAACAATTTATTTAATTGTATAGAAATTCATAATATCTTATTAATCCTTAATATTGTACATCATATTAAAAAGAGTACTTTCAGTGAAATTAATTTAATAACGTAAAATTAGATCTATTCCTTCTAACATTCAAATTTTTATCTAATCAAATAATTACATTATTTACTTTATTAATTATTTATATAATTAATAAAAAAAGGTTTTATCAAAACTTCTCTTTTAAATATATGAATATATATTATTTTTATTCAAAATATGGTAATAATAAATCTCATCTATAAAAATAAAAATACATTTTTCAATTTATTATTAAATTATATTGTTAAAAACGATAGTAAAATCATATTAAAAAATTTTTTACATCGATATAAAACCCTGAAAGTTTCTCCTGTAATTACAAATATTCAATAATTAAACAAAACATTTATAATATTTGTACTCATTATATGATGATAACATTCAAAAATTTTTTAATACCTCCATTAAAATTTGTGATTTTCATTCTAAATGACTTTAAAATATAAATCTTCAACTCCTATTGATTAAAAATTGTACATATTTATATAAAATTTTTATGCTAGCTTCTTGTAATTACATTACCTACTTATAGTTTTTAAAAAATTAACTGAATATTATAGAAAAAACTATTTTAAAGATCTTTTACTCTTTTTTAAAAAAGTAAATTTATTATACATAACTAAAATTTCAAATGAAATGCAAATAATATATTTCATACAATCGTTTCAATAGTGAAGAAAAAAACTATAAAAATATTATGTACATTTATTATCTTCCTTAAATAAAAAATTTTTTCAATATTTTAAATTTATTGATTTTTAAACAATGCTATTTTAGAAAATTATTCTTATATTTTTTGTTATATTTCTTATAACTTTTGTATAATTAATATATAATAACTAAAATATACAATAATTAAAATTGAATTAAATTTAAAAAAATTTTTTTCAATTAGATGAGACTATTTTCCATTTAACTTAGCATAAAATAAAAAGTAATAGGAATTTATTTATTAATGTTTTCAAATACAGAAATATAATACATGTTAAAGTGTTAATATCTTTAAAAAAAAATGAAAACTGATGGTGAAAAAAGTTGTACAAGAATACGATTTCATCGGCAACGAAAACAAAGATTGTGAAATTATATGATACAATACTCTCGGGAATACGAAAGTTCGTGATTTGCTTGATACATTGAAACGTGTGGCAAAAATTTTCCATCTCAATATTTCTTCAATCCTGAGTCTAAATGGTGTGTCAAACGACAGCAATTGTACTTTAGATAAACTCATACAACATACAACATTTTTTTGTACTTCAAAAATCAAATACATCAAAGCCTACTATAGAAAATATTGGATAGACACCGTAAAATCGTAAGATTCAGTAAATAGGAAATATAGAATATTTCAGATATGGATTATATGTTTTAGTCCAATAAAACAAGTCTCCAAGTACGAGCGTGATACTGATTAGTTGTAGTATATGTTTGCATGGCACGATAATAAAAAAGGGAATGGGAAGAACTGTTGATGGTATTAAAAAAGAAGAGGTCCCGAACTATCAAAACCATTCCATCGATTCGATTGACTTTAGCCAGTGTTATCTTTCGTATGGCTGTTCATAAAAGAAAATTGCTGAATGTAAGATAAATATATATGCTGATTGGTCCATTTTAAAACTTTTTATAGCCATCTATTAATATATATTTTTATTTTGTTCGTAAAATTTTTAATCCCATCAAAGTACCAACGAATCGAAACGTAATCTTAGAGGCGCGTAATGATATTTTTAAAACAGATAGGTTGAGTACCGTCAGAAAAAGTCATTTGGAAAAAATAGAAAGCTCCGACAGTTCCAATTTGTGAATTATTTTATTCACATCAATATACAAATGAAACCTAACGCAATACAAAATCAATTTATCTTCACGAAAAGAGAGAATATGAAACAATACTATAAGGCAATGGATCACATTCAACTTGTCTTTCGTTCTCAAGATTTCTGATTTTGATTCTGTTTTCTTAAATGAGGAGAAATTTAATTTCTTTTATTAGTTTTTTTATTTTATTTTCTTTTATTTTTAAATAATGACAAATTTTATTTACCTGACGTCTTTACTATATATTAAACGTGCTTAAAATAATTCTTTTAAATTATACAATTTCAGTTACGTATTGAACATACCTAAAAAGTCATTTGTTACCCGTCTATTCTCGATTAAGATTTTACACGAATTGAAGGGGAGCCAACATCACATTCTTACCTTTAGGAAATTCTGTACGATATATCTAGACACAAGAATTCCTTAAAATCGAAAGTATCGAGGTTAAAATACACGATGGAAAAAATATTTTACGTAGTAGAAGGATAAATATTTGAAACGAGGTAGACCATTTTATGGAAACTAAAATTTCAGATTTTTTAACAATAACTTACATGATATCATTATGTTAAGATTAAAATTATCTTAAATAAATAAAAAATACAATTCTTTTTTAAATTTTTAAATTATACTGAATAAAAAAATACAACAAAAAATAAATTATAGAAAAGATTTAATTTTAAATATTATTTTAATAATAATAGACGACCACTAGCTCTTAAAAGTAAAGAAAATCCGCGTAATGTTAAAAATTTTCAATTTTAATTATTGAACGAAAGGGTGATTAATTTAAATAAATCCTATAAAGTAAACCCTGGCTGTATGAAGGGATGAAAAAGTCAGAACAAAACGGAATCGTCACATGACTACGTTGCGTGTACATCATGGTTAATTAGCATGAAGCCCTTACTACCTAGACTCGACTTTCCAGCGAAATTTCGCATCACTGCTTTCGCATCGAGTTACATTGGAGAAAATGCGCTATACATAAACGGTAATATACAGTACCGGACGTTCGATTGCATTTGCTTCAGCAGCTCGACATTTCCGAGAGATCTGTCGTAAGTTATGATCGCACAACTTTGCTCGCATCTCTTTTTTTCTTTTTCACGTTTCTGATCATCAAGAACCGAATATAGTTTGACTTTGGCTTCCTTTCGTTCCGATAAGTAAATTGTAATTCGTAATAAATCGATCGCTTAATCGATATTTTTCCGTATTAATTTTATATAAGTATACAAGACTTTATTATAATAATACTGAAACGTTCACTATTTATATAATTCAATCAATATTAGCTTAAATGTTATTTATTGAGTTCGTTAAATGTTTTATAATTCATTTTTTAATTTTTTTTTCAAATAAAAGCTTTTAAAAATTATATTACTATCATTTCGCAGATCACTTTTTCAAATATTGTATTATTTTGTTTAAATTTATACTTACATTTTTATGCAATTTAATCATTTTCGACTCGGTCTATCTTTGCAAATTTTAATTCTTCTGTTATTAAGCAAATTAATCCTGTATATTTATATTCTAATAGATCAATTATTTTATGCGTTGTAACTTCGAAACTTAAATACGTTTATAATTATGGGTGAATTGAACTGTCTTTTTATTATTATTAAAATTTGATTCTAACAAATTAATTTAGATAAATTTTATGTTTTATTTCTTTTATTGATCAATCAATGAATAGATAGATCCATGTGATTCAGAAAATCTGATTAGCAAGATTGCATATATTTGTACATTCATAAAATACAATGAAGCTATAGAATGAGGAAAAGCTAGGAACGTAATACAAAATAGATATGCAAAGTAATGCGTATTTATTGGCCACAAGTCACCTATCACCTGAAGTATTTTTTTATCCAAGACACTCATCGTTTCTCAAACGGATTTCACAGTTTGCTTTAAATTGACCTTGACAATAAAATTGTAGTCCGCGCATGTATGCATATAAACAACTTACACCTCCGCAATCGACGCCTTATGCATCTTGGGCATAAAAGCACGTGCCTTATTTGAATTCGACGATGATAAAAGTCGGCGCGACGAATCGCTTGAACGACTAATGACTTGCAAATGAGTTGATAATAGATGTGTGATCAAAGTGTTAGTAAATAATAGTTTTGCATAAGCTTTGTAACGGCTATTTAGTCACATTTTTCTAGTCGAAGCAATTAAAATTATTGATATTTACGTTCTTAAATACCAACGTGAGGTTTATTATGATTAGTAACTTAGTTGTTCAGGGTACAGAAAAATAAATTATGCAAGAGATTGGGAACAAAATTAAATTTTCTATTTTAATTACAGTAATTTGTGCGCTTGCATAACTTTACATTATCTGATAATAAAATTGAATACTTTATATTATCAAATAAATAAAGTACTGACTAAAATATAATAATGTATTAAGGGTTATTAATAATATAATCTAAATTGATGTTAATTTAATTTTCCACGAGTATACTTAATCGCAGATGCTTGCAGCTATTTTAGAATCTTTTAACGATAAATTTTAAAGTATTATATTAATGATAAAATTTAGATTTTATAAATACATTTATTTTGAAAATCGATAAAAATTAATCGAAATGCAATTTTCATTAAATTGTAAACTAATTTTTATATTAATATATATATATATATATATATTAATATTAATATATATATATATATATATATATAATAAAACTTTATAATACAATACAAATACCATTATAATACAAATACTAATGTTATATATACAAAAACAAACTTTAGTTGATTAGAATTTTTCTAATCTATTGAAATTTATTTAATATAGAATTGGTTTTATTTTACAAAAAATACACGAACAAGTAAAAAAAAAGAATAGTTTAAAAATGTATGTTCTGAGCTAATTGAATTATTAAATGTGAATAAGTGAATCTAATAATAGTATAATATTGTATGATATTTTAGCATGTAAATTATTTTGACTATTAATGATATTATTAATATGACAGAACGTTGATAAACTGTATCAAATAAATAATGATTTGAAAATTAAACATTGACAATTAAACCTAGAGTAATTAATTATCAAGTATAGAAAAAGAGTAATTTAGAAGTTGTGGAAAGAAAAAACAGGCTCCTTAGAATTTTTTAATTATCATTATTTCATTAATCGCAAGAAGAATTGTTCAAATACTCTATTTATGCATTTTTTCTATATAACAAATGAAATATGTACTTAAATTTAAAAAATTTTATTAAACGAAATCCTCAGTAAAGGAGATTATTAAAAAAGAATATTATAATCTTAGAATAAACAAGGTTTTAATTTTCGCAACAAATTTTAATATTTCTAATGCCTATATGAAGATAGTACTTTTACTTTTATGGAGTGTGAAATATTTAATTAAGTCACAAAGCTGAAAGTTAAGGCTGGGTAATTTTGAAGAATTCAGGGCTGTGCAACGACAAAATGGAGAACCATCGTTAAATAAATGAAATATGTCGTAAAAATAATTAAGCGATATATTTTACATTAAGCTAATGTAAATATGTGTGAGTCCGTATGGGCGTGCATTTAAATTTGTACTACATCTTGGATTAAAGTATCTAATTTTTCTTCACAATGGTTATTTATCGCACAACTGTCCGCTTAATCGGTTTGCACTTGAGACCACAGACGTGGAGGGTAAATAATGAACAATAGGACACGGTGAGTTATTTATTACCTCAAAAAATACTTTTATTCGCCTCTCGATTAATCGTTAACTAAAATGAAAACCCAATCATTCGCAACTATATTCTAACATGCACAAGGGTAATTATTAAAAACTAAGCCAACGCACTTCACACTCGCAGAGTAGCTATTTAAAAATACATCAAACTAAACTTCCTGCAATCGGAATTGCACCTTCTCTTTCGCAATGCAGCATTGCCGATTGTCTGAAAGAGCCAAAGTAGAAGCGAAACTACTATGGCTGGTAATAAAGAGCTACGTCGAATCCCCCTAAGTAATGGGGGAGCACTCGAGGACGTGCGGACCGGAATCCGACAAGAATACGATAGCCGTCGGATCAGTCACTCGAAAATATCAAACGCCTCGACCCTGTACCATATCCCTCCGCGTACGATCTGCGGTGAAGCTCGGAAATGCCGAACACCCCAAACGGTCGAGGTGATCTATACAGAGCCCCGGGGAATTAATCCGGGGCGATAATTCGGAGTCCGGGGATCGCTCGCGACGACAACTCCAAAGTTAATCGATGTCGCGGTTTGATCGCGGCCCTGCAATTGGCGTTTGATGGCCCTCCGGGGGCGCGCAGACCTATCCTGGGACAGTTTCTCGACGATCCCGTTGCACTTCCTCGACTCGGCCAATTTCAGGCTACTACGTACGCGCCTGTATGCGCGCGCCTTTATGCATGCGCGCGATAAAAGAGCTCGTCGAGTCCGCGATAATGGGACGCGCGATCATGCCCAAGTTCAATGTCTCAGCCAACCAAAGCCATGATATTAAAGGCTCCGTTGTAAATCGACGGGGCCGTCCAATAAATTTCTATGGCCATGCAGAATTGCACTTCGAGCCATTAGGAAAACCTCTCACGAGCACACAATTTCCTACGACTGACAGATGCTAAAGCCACCTTGCCGCGGAAAACATTCTTGGTGGAATTTACTAAAGTCGACGACTAAACCTCACCTAAGTACTTTCAAAATTAAATGCGTAACAGTGGTGTTTATGCAAATGCGTTCTGGGAACATTGAGGGCTTTGTTGCTAACGTAAATCTTTTACGCGATTGTATTTGTTACATTTATTCAAGCAAAAACGTAGCGTACAAGAAGAATCTATTGTTTTTTTATTTAGGTACATGGAATTTATTATTTATTGCACGATAATAATGCTTCCAATCCTTCTTTACTTTCGTATTATTAATTGAACGTGTACCTGCATTATAAGTTTGCAGCACCATTGCTGGCTTCCTCAATTTTCAAGCCTATCTTTACAATCCTTACTTTTCTTATTGCGCAATTAATTGATTTGCGATTTAAATTAATCGTTCTAAAGAGTATATAATAATTTATTTAAAAATAATGTAAATAAGGAATGAGTCATAAATAATGAAAAATCACTCATACATTTTTGAAAAGCGCAAATAAGCAAACCATAGCTTCAAATAATCAATTTACGATAACTTGTGTACACGTAGAACTCTTGTCTTCCAGTACAACACTATGTAATTATAAGAGTTCAGTCATTGCTAAATCAGAATAACTGTATTCAATTCCTAGTTCTTCTTCAAATATTCAGTCAATATATGAAGACCGAATCTCAATTTAGAAAGTCGATCAAGTAAAAATAATGGCACGTCAACTTGTTGAGTGGATTTTTCATTCTACTACAAGCGTAGCTATGACATCAATTTCAATCTCATTAAAATCTCTTATTGTAAAATCCAGAATCTATGTTTACATTAGATAAAATCTTTTTTCTCCTTCCACAAATATTTATAAATCTATATTCATT
The DNA here is from genome assembly GCA_018907135.1 of Kradibia gibbosae. NCBI lineage: Eukaryota > Metazoa > Arthropoda > Insecta > Hymenoptera > Agaonidae > Kradibia > Kradibia gibbosae. The sequence goes on from JACCHX010000004.1 coordinate 7,839,252, forward strand.
TATCAGATAAATATGTATCTTTTACTCGAAAGCTGCACGTAATAATATATAAGCAAGGAAAGCAGAGAAAAATTACTGATGAAAACTTCAACAAATGTTGTCAAATATAAATTGATTTTTTTGTACCACTAGAAATTTTATTGTTGAAATGCGTTCCTGTCATCAATAAGATAAAAATAAATATTCTTTTACAATAATAGATATGATAAAAAGTTTAAAAATAATAAAATACATTTTCGAATAAACCTTTATTTTTATTAGAATTAAAATATTTTTAAAATACAATGAAATATTGCAATTAAAATGTTGTATATTTTTTAAATTAGTCTAAGTTCATAATGTAAGATACACAATATATGAAAAGTGTAAAAATATCCTTAATGCTACATTAACTTATTTTAACCTTATCATTTTATTTTGTAAAACAAAAAACATTTAAGTCAATTTACAACTTTTTATTATATATTTTTCGTATTGCTGATTAAAATACAGCAGTAATATCATTACAATTTTGCAAAATTAATGATTCTTATAACATAGTAAAAACTTGTATATAACCTATTAAACGTCTATGTGATATTTGAAAAGTACAGTATTTACAGTTCTTATTTCTATGTATTATTGTATAGATGCAAATGCTATCATATAATGTAATATTTGTTGAGAACAATTTAGAAAATAAAATATCATGAGTGTTTATTGTAACATAGAAATCAATTTACCATTATGTTTTTAAAAATAAATAATATTTAAGTAAAAAATACTTCAAATTTATCGATCAAATTTATCGATAATGTTAAATTATGTAATATTAATACGAAATATGATTTAAGTAAAAGTCCGTTTTCAAAATGGAAAAACTAAGTTTGAAAATTTATCATCGAAATTCCGTGAGATACAATTGGAACTGCAATTTCAGGGATTGTATCTATTGGTAAAATAAAATAGCTTGAATAAGCGACAATAAGCAACGGAGCCAGTGAACACGAAGACATAAATTCGCCAACGATAGTAGAAACTGTCGGCAAAAAATACATATTCTCCTTTATATACTTGTCGACGTGGCCGTAAATGCAACGAGAACATAAATAAGGCCCGTTTACGATCGCTAATAAAAAGCGAAAGCTCGCTAATCACCGATAACAAAGCATACTTTCATCAAGCGCCGCGGTGACGGTGAAGCGGACGGTGACCGAGGTCAGGGATCGGGACCGTGGTTAGGAAAAAGAAGAGCTCAATCGCACCACTACCACCGCATCCGTAAAAGAAGAACGGCACCCGTAAAGAAGTTCTATCCCGAGTGTCGGGCGATAACAAAAGCTTGCCTGTACGTTATGTGCGGATAAAGAGATGAAGCTGCCTTATAACTTCGCTCGATACGGGATATTAGAGTTTGAGGTCGCTTCGTATTTTCACGCGCGCTCACGGACGTAGCGAATTTAGCTGGTCATCGGCGACCATGCCGACGACCATGCCCGGATACGAGCACTACCTTCGGAACCGGAAGTTTCTCGGCTCCAGTTGCGTGAAAATACGCGTCATTGCACACGCCCGCCTTTTTTTATTTACAATGCGGGATAACGCGGAGCGCCCGTGATATTAATTGCTACAGCGATTATCCCCGCGCTCCTTTCTTAAAAATACCCTGGAGCTATTTCGTTCTTTATCTTCCTTGTCTCCCTTTTCCTTTCCACTACCGCAGAAATTTATATTATACGCGGCGATATTTACTACCATGAAGTATGTTTGCTGCGAGCGCGGACGATCGAGCTCCATGAGAAAAGCTGACAGGGAAAAGTTAGACCACGTTGGGGTTGGTTAGTGCTACATTTATTGCATTATCGACCATAAGAGCATCTACAGTTATTTCGATCTGAATTCTATTAAGTCGTCTATGTCGTTAAAGAGATCTTGATAATTACTTAATATTACTGTCACCGCTCGCTTTTTAAAAGTTTCTCTCTATATTTACAAATATTCGATAATTCGGTAAGGCACTGATTAAGGCAGAGAGAGAGAGAGAGAGAGAGAGAGAGAGAGAGCAGAAAGAGACTGAGAGAAAGAGAGATAAAGAATGCTCCATGAATGTGAGCAAGTGTTAAAAAAATTCTTCTTAAAGGTTTCGAAAGTATTTTGGCTACTTTTAACACTTAAGTTATCTACAAATTTATAATAAAAAAATGAAATACAAATTGAAAAATTTAATCGACGACAACAGAATGCTAACTATGGCATAGTAAAATTTAAAAAGTTTCTTAGGCAAGCAATACTTTCTATTATTAAAATAATTTCAAAATCGAAATCATATAATTTTATGCAACAAAGTTTTTCATTTAATCATCGATAAAACTATCACGAAAAGAGTAATCATCTACCAAAATTTAATCACAATAAACTCATTAAATATTACATTAATAATTCAACTATTTATTAAAAGAGTATTGATAAATAACCAGAATTTTATTTGTAACTATAAACATACATTAAGTTACAAAATAATTTCAAAGATAATCGCAGTTCAAAAAAAATATAATAAAATATAAATTTACATTATAAAAAACATTATTAATGACGATTATTAAATACACTATCACCTTTAAAAAAAGTTTAATCGTAAAAAAATTAATAATTTGGTATTTTTTTACAAAAAGATGAAAGAGGATTTTTCATATGTAAGTTAAAATCCTTCTTATTCATAGAATAAAGAGCTTTCTTGCTCTATAGAGTTCTTAAAGTTATTCATACGTCTTGTAAATCTAAGCCAACTTCTGTAAAAGACAAATAAATTATGGAGTAGAGTCGCGCAAAATGTTAGAAGCAAATCTAAGATACGTAAGTATTTCATGAATTAAAAGTGATCTCGTTGGTCTGCTGTCCAAAAATAGTGATAAAGAAGAATGTACGGAAGCTTTTTTCGTAATGAAAATGTAAATAGATATAGATATAAATATTTTTATTTTTTTTTTTTCAAACACCATACAAGATAGCAATAAATTTATTAATATAAAATCATGATAATTAGATAATTCAAGCTACGTAGGCTTTCTAGCTTGCGCCTTAGCCATACAAACAAAAGCAATTATGTCTGTAACATTGTGCACCGTTCGGGCAAGCAACCAAATATTTGCATCTGCTATTCTTAATCGTTGATAGAGTTACATCTTCGTAAACTTACCGACCTGCACTGATTAAACGCTTAACTTCTGCCGACTTATTGATTTTCAGAAATATGATCATGCACGTAATGTTATACATCCCTCTTGCACGGCGTTACTTTCAATACCCGGCAGGTGGCGCACCTCGAGTTCCTCCTGTGTTAAGAATATAGAATGCGTCAGGCTGAATATCAGGAAAGCGATCTTGTTCTTACAAAAGTTGCTCCACACTAAAATGAGGCGAGTGGTTTTATGAGTACAAAAACTGTCGTCAAAGTTTTGCCGTTTCTTTCGCCTCTGCGCTGCTATCTTTTTTATAAAAAAACTAAAATTTTTTAATATTTTTTTCATACATATCATTTACATATTTTTGCGATATTGATGTCTCATATTCGAAGGCGTGTCATCTGGAAGTTTTTGATTTCCGGTTGAAATTTGATTCTGAAACATTTTCTTCTGCCTCGTTTTCATATAAATCATACAGTGCATGTATGTAAATGATATGTAGATGATATATCCTGCGGAAAATACAACGCAGAAATAAGTTTTCGGCACGCTTGTTGACGGGTTAATTACCCTTATTTTTAACCATACAAGATTCGAAAATATAAGTTGGATTTTGTGAATAAATAAAATAGATTTGAACTATGAACTCGAATACATCGCTTCATTGAGCAGTTAAACTATAAATTTGTCAATACATAATTGTTTATCATACGTTGTTGATCAATACTTTTACCTACAGCCGTTTTCCATAATGTACGCAATTATATTTGTAATGCTGATTGCTTGTCGTTGGATATGCTCAAGATTATAAAATATTATTTCATGGTTGACGGGAAAATCGTAGAATAAGAATTAAGGATTTTTGCTCATTTGTACTAACCTTACATGTTAACAACGCAATAAACTCGTTCATAAAATTCAGTTGTACGAATTAAGTTAAGTGAAAGAGATTTCATTTGGATAAGAGGTTTCTGTACACATGATACAATTTCTTTAATAACCCATAAAGTTTTTTTTACGAATAACAGATGTACGATCTTCTTGAGCTTTGAATTTTTGTTGCCAACACTATAGCTTCCTAATCTCTTTACATATAGTATTACAATTTTTAATAAATTCACCTCTCCCGATAATTATAATATGAATCTCACTCAATTGTATAATCCATCATAGTTTTCTTAGCTTATCAACTTTGATTAATAAATTAGTCCTTGAATTAGTATATTGTCAATATAATAAATTTTCATTTTTACACATTTCTATTGTACAATATACATATGTTTATATTTATTAAATTTTGCATATTTTTTTAAAGTATGTATTTTCAGAACCGTAAAATTGAATTACAATTATTTATGGTAACGAAGCTACTAACATTCATATACAATAGGAATCATAAAATTCACTTAAGTCTATCCTATATTTTAAGTTTTAGTGAGGGAATTAAGATAGTATTGACCATCAAAAGAATAATTAAGCCAATGAACTCAATATTGCAGAGAAGATATGATTTGATCCTTCTTAGTATTGATAGTAGATGTCATTTATTACTTATTTTCATAACTTATTTATTTTTCCTATATCATTCTTTACATATAAGAGATAAGCCAAACGAAAATAAAAAAGAATTATTTCCAAGTTCTTTTCCATAGACAGATTTATTACTTATTCAACGATTTTTTTTATGATGCTTTTTCTAAAGCTTTACTAATACCGTTCTATTATTGTATTAACAATTATATTTAATAAACTTGTTATGCAAAAGTATCCTGATTCGTAATATAAATATGAAATAAATTGTCCACTTAAAAATAAAACTATGTAATTAATTAAATTTGTAATGACCCTCATTTCTTTAGTATTAACCTGAAATTAATAATGTTTAAAAAAAGGTAATATAATAATGTAACTATTTATAAAGTTCACAAATTCCTGAAAAGTATAATTATTATATAAAATTAGTTCGTATTAATGAAAGTCAGTACATATTTTTCTGTAATATTGTTATAGATCTATCCATTTATTCATGCTAACTGTGCATTAAACATGTGTTACAATGAAATATAATGTGATATTTTTAAAAAATAACTGTATAATAGACATGAATATACGTAGGGTACATAGCCTTAATTAAGGAACACGAATAACCGAACGATAGCATGAATACTAGATTTTGTCCGTGAACGATTTTAGTGTTTGGGATTAGTTAGTAGTTTGTTCTTCGGCATTAACGATGCTGTTAATGCTGGTTAAGTCAAGTCCTTGCGCATTACTTTTTCGCACTGTCATCGAAGTAATCTTTTCTAAGTGGCACAGAAAACGCAGTTAACATTACCCCAACTTCTGATATACGTAAAAGAAAAATAAATTTTAAACAATATTCCAATATCAATTTAATTTAAAGTCATTTTAAAAACTTATTATGATCGTTGCACGTAAACATTTTGTCATAAGTGCTTATGAGCAGGTTGGCGGCAAAGTATCTCTGTAAAATGAAGTTTGCAATAAAATCTTTATACTATGGATTACTGCAAATGAAAAAGTCGAAAGGATTAAAAGATAATAGTATTTTCGTTTCAATGTAACCTCTATATTAGTATAGATTTCAGTTATATCTTTTATAAATTTCATAATAAAATTTGCATAAGTTATTATTAATAGCTTGTGGATAAAAATATTACACAATTATTATTCAATAATTTTCTTATTTTAACATGCTCTTTAAAATCTCTTACATAGAAGGTACCTCAGTATTAAATATTTAAAGTTAAAAAAATTATATTTAACTCATATCTTGAAATATATTTTTTCACACTTAAAAAAAACCAATATTGTATAAAAATAATACTATGTATGTAAAATTGTGTTTAAAGTTATTTTAAAATATGCGTATAAAGTAATTTTTATACTTAAGATAATTTTCATTTATGAAATTACACTACCATTTTAAATGTAATTGTGTAAATATCTCTTTATCTGAAATATTATTATATTCATTATCATTTAAGTCGGAAATAAAAAAACATAATACTCTTTTTACTCGTACAAGGACTAATTTTCTGTTTACGGGCTATTTTAACAGGGGCAATTAGATGGAACTGCTATATTACATTTTTACAGTTACCTCGCAGGAGAATGAGACTTTTTCGTGCAAGTCCTACCATGTAACCATTGTGGAATTACGCAAGGTATAGCATTAAAATTAAAACACCGAATGTCATAAAAAAGGAGCGAACGGTATCCGGCATTAATTATCGATGCTAAATCATAAGTTCCTACTAAAATTACGAATAAGTGTTCTCTTCTGTGTTAACTTACTACAACAGGCATACATAGCATCAGGATGCTCTGCATCATCGTTGACCCACAGTGGCTCCCACTTACTCATCAATGCGAGAACTCGAAGCGATCGCAGCGCATTTATACCTTTAGGCATTTGCATATTGGCAATAAACATCCTGTCCTCAAGCGGGACTCCTCGAAGGCTCAGTCTCGTGTCGACGTCTATCGCGAAGAGAATCCTTGGCCGATTAAGGCTCGCGACAGGATTTCCGCGCAGTCAGTGTGCCCGTTTGATCGGGAGACTCTCCACGGGCGGGCCTTTATCGCGCCACCGGATTGCGCTCACCCTGTAGCCGATTATTTGCGCGGCCGCCATATCGTTAAATTCGCGCATTAAATAGCGTCGCTGTCGGCGGGGGACCAATTATTAGTCCGCGTGGTCCGTGTCGATACACGCGTTAAACCGATTGAATAGCTCGATGTTTATGGGCCGTGGAGGGCGTGACGCCGACCACACCATTAAAAGTCGCTACTCGTTGTCGAAGTACATTGGCTCGCGTTTATTCCAGTGTCACTCCCCGTCGCTCGCGATCACCAAATGGCGCTCGAATAGCCTCCTGCCGAGTGTGCCTTCGCCTCGTATTATTAATAGATAGCAGGCTGGAAATATTCGCAGCGATTTGAATAAGTCAATAACTTTATGGCGATGGGACGCAGTGTTGGTGCTCGCGGGGCAGTTGTCATAGAAAGAGAGCGCAGACTGCGGGGAACGTGAGATCGGAGAATGTAGATGTAAAGATTGATACTGAAGGTCGATAAATTATCATAAGAATAAGCAGGAAGGCAGTTGGCCGACCGTCAGGCTAGAGCCTCTTTTCCACGGCTATGAACGAGTCCGACTACTTTCTACAATCACTGAATTTTTAGATTCACAGCTTTTTGGCATCGAGTAGTAGACACATTATTGGCCTCGGATACTTTACCGGAGAAATAAGTAAATATACGCTCGAATACTGCTCCGAGCTTCACGTTTCGTCTATGTGAACTACGTCTATCGATTCGACGTGCATTTCTGACCTAGAAAATAAGGAATCGGTACGCATTGATCATCATATCAATGTCGTCAATCTCTCACGTTTACTATCTTGATACGATGCACTACACTCCTTTTAGTAACAATTGCCCTTATTTCGATCCATGCCTCTAGTTTTTTTTCTCTTAATTTTATCGTCTTTTATAGTTTTGCAAATAACAGCTGTATGTAGGTACTGTACAAATACGCATACTTTTAAACCCTCAAATATAAACATGTCTATCATTATATTACAAGAGTCAGAATTATTAATTTTTTATTAATAATTATTACGCATTATTAATTTTTGTTTCTATAGTTTTTTAAAATTATTATTAATAATAATAATAATATTATTATTATATTTATCATTATTATTATTATTATTATTATTAATATAAAACTTATACAATTTTTAGATTTATACTTTAATATTTTTGTACATTTAGCATTCAAATTAAATAGAATTCACTTACAAAGATTAATCGCCTTATTTGAGTATTGATGTAAATGTCTCATGAATAAACTATATTTTATTTTTATAGTTAATTATGCGCCTATATAACAGATATTTATATATAAATTGAATTACATAAATATGTACATACATAATATTTTATGTACATTACAATTGATTTATTCTATCGTTTATCTGTCTAAATTTCCATAAGTCGAAGATTAATGTATTAATAAATTAAAAATTCATATTTTTAGAAGAAAGTTTAGCTTTAAATTTTTCACATGTTATGTTTTACAATCTATATTTGTTAATACAAAAGGGGTCAATTTTCTAGAATCAAAACTTAAATATAGCACATATTAATAATTCAATTTTATTTTTTTTCTATTTTCAATGAAGCATCAACAGTTTATAGATTATTGCAATGGCTGTTAAATCAACATTCTTGAAAGCATGATTCAATCATATTTTCAAATAAAATAAAACTCAATGGTATTAATGTTGAAAATTGAAAAAACATTATTGTCGTAAAAATATATAAAATTAAATATAAATGTAAGAATTATATTTTGTATTACTATGACAAAACTAATAAGTTTTTTATTTCATTAGGAAATATATTGATTAAAATTATGTGAATTTTAAATGTGTGGAAAGTTAGTCTAGCTCCTGAGATGGTAAAGTGTTAGATTAAATTGTAGTAAAATATTGTTGTCAAAATAAAAACAAATTAACTGTACCGTATGAATGTGAAATTATCTTAAAATACATAGGCAATTTCATAAATCAAAGTGTTTTTATATTATTTCAAACAGAAGAAAACAATTTTATCGTTTTCATCAATAATTAAAAAAATAAACACGTGTTTTGTAACAAAAGAATTTTTCATTAATTTAAAAAGATTAAAATTGATTTTATTTGTATTAAAATCAACCTATTCTAACATATATTAATATAAATGTATACGACTTGTGGTATAAACGTAACTTTTCCGTGCATACAATTCTCACTTTGAAATTTTTTTTTGCAAAATGTTAGATAATTAATATGGTTGGATTTCTCTTATATTCAGGCGGAAGTTCTAGAATTTGAATATATTTATGTAAGGCATTAATAATTTAAAAGTTTTACATTGAAATTTTTAAACTAAAGGATAAAAAGATCAAATAAAAATTTTTCATACATTAAATGTTACTTAAACCGGTTTCAATTACATTCGAACTGCTGGAAACCGGTCAAACTAGAAATAACTTATGATATTAGCGCTTCTGTAGATTTTAGAAAATTTAAATTTTCTATACTTCAATTGAAAATCTATTGTTAATATTTACTTAGTTAAGAGTTATTTGCGTATAAGGAAAGAAAACATGAAGTTTTTAAGTTGCTACGATATAATGCTACTACAATAAGTAAAGATCTTGGATAAAGTCTTTTCGCTTACGTGGACGACCGAGATGACAAAGTTAATGGTCGAAGGCGAGGAGAATAGCATATAAGCTTTGACATCATAAGGCATTCTAGAAATCTAATGTTGAATGTTATTTGGAAATTAAATAAGTGTTACTACATTATTAGAGCTAAGTCACTCTTATAGCGTGCATTAGCTGTAGATAATGCTGTAAAATGGAACAAAACACTAGAGGTTAAAAATTCTTGTATGAAGACAATAAAGAAAAGGAAAGAAATTCTCTCTAGTTTTTAAACATAATGGAGTAGTTATCGAGATGATAAAAGTTGATAAAGTGGAAAATAGATAAGAAAGTATTTTGCTGTAATGGCAATGGAGGAATGTCATCGGGCAGAAAGGATAATTCTAGTAGTGAAGAAACCTCAAGTTGATTTTTGTAATAGACTTGATGGAGCAGGTAAGATCGTTCGCAATGAAATACAAAGGCCTTAAGTAACTCCGGCAGCGTCTACCGTTCGTCGAGATAAAATGAATTATTGAGGATGGAGTTAGAGATAACTTCGAATAAGTTAACAATAGTAGCAATAGGGAGGAGGAAAGACGTCGGCACAATTCTGCCAGCAGTTTCGGAAAAAATGGCGCTAGATAAGGTTTGCCTTGTGATATTAAAGATATCCTACTCTTTTTAACTGGTGTAAATTCAATCGATAACGCCCTTTTAAAAGGTATGCATTAACTGTTTACAACTTATATACAATATAAAAGTTAATAACAATAAGACAAAGACAATTGATAGCTTGACTATCTAAAAAGCATAATAAATATTCGTGAATAAAGTTTTAAGACTGGAAAAACGATTTACAGAAGCGACCGGTAGTCGGGACATTCAGGAGTTACTCTCAACAAAGACGGAAATGCTGCACGAAACTATGATGAATTACGTGCATAGATTGTTTCGTACAGAAAAGAGAGAATGACTGGCTAAAGTAGTTATGATTGAACGATTTGCAGATGAAATTGAAAGTAATGTAATATGTACGTTAATTTTGTAGAGAAAAAAGGTCATTAATTAAACGATTTACTTATTATATGTGACATTGTTGGCAGCGAGTGGAATGAACTCCAGTAAAGAAAGTTCCTTCGAAGCAGCCACCGACTGACACTTTTAAATACAGTTATACCATACAATAAATTCAGCAATAGTGGATACATAAGGGTGGTAAATCATTCAAGTGTCAAAATTTTTTATATGTGGCTGCATAGCATTTGGCGCGAACATCGACAAAAGAGATAAAAAAAAGCTCTGAAAAATTCTAAAAGAATTTGTAATGAAGAAGCAGATCTTATCCATAAGAAGATTGGGATAGAGAGACGAATAACCTTCAGTTTGAATGGCAGTGGTTCGCGGTTAAACTTAAGGTGCCAAGACTTGTCTGTAACTAAATTACAGCAGCTACAATTTGATCAACAATTAACTGTTGGTTGGCATACTTAAAAAATAGTCTATGCTTCCGCCAAAAAAATTATTTTAAGATATATTGTGGACTTGGAAACAGGATAATACATTAACGAGAATTATAATAATTACAACAATAATAATAATTAAATAAACTTGTATTCATTTATTTTATGAAAAACGCCTGACGCAGAAGAAAGCATTTTGTTATTTTTACACGTTAAACAATTTCAGTATTATTATAATTGCCTAAAATATATGAGGCTGAATAAAAGTTATATGAAAAATATTTGTTTTTATAATATATTATAATATATTAGCAGGCGTTAAAGTTATGAACATAGTAAGGTATCAGTTAATTATTAAATTAACATCTAAGAGAACCAAATTTTTAATATAAAATTATGTATAAAAAACACGATATTTTCATTATTGTGTTACATTATTGTAAAATTTAAACAATAGTACGAGAGTGAATTTATCATGGGAAAACTGACAATTAGCTTGGGCCTTATCTAGGAGCGCAATTGAATAGCATAATTAGAAGAGAGATATATATATTCGAGACAAGTACAATGTGATAGCAATCCTTAGAAAACAAGTGCTAGTTTAGTATTAATACCCAGTGTGAAACATTAATTTGAATTTGTAAGGAAATATAGAATATTTGTTTCCTAACTTGATTTTTATTCAATTCGGGCAATATCAACTACTATGTATTCATTGGAGGTTGAAGTAAAATTACTTTATATTGTAATATTTTTCTACTATTGACCCGCAGCAAGCTATATGTACTATTTACTTTACAATGCATTTTACAAAATTGTACATTTCAATGAAACGGATAATGGTGTTACTCAGTTAAGGTGCTCCATTTATACGTATACCAATGAAGCTGCTCATTTAACTAGGTAAAACGTTTACCAATCGGACTGTTAATAAAATTTTCTTGAAGGTGAACTTTAAGGTAAAGTCAGTCATTTGTAAATAATCACGGGAAGCCGGATTTTTTAAATCTAAAATGATATTGTTATTTTATTAAAAAAAATATTCGTACATCGAGATTAGCATTACACTAAAGTATTGTAATTTCTAAAAAAAGTACACATTTCTCAAAAGTTATTTGATTATTTTAAACATTTTTGTTTGGATTTTTAACAATTTAAAATGAAAATCAAGTAGTTTTTTAGACAAAATCCAAAAATATAAATGTACAAGACTATTGGATGTATAGATTTTTTATTTCATTTCCTTAAAAATTTAGTCTAATTATTATTATAATACCAACAGTAATTCTAATAATAATAATAATAATAATAATAATAATAGTAATAATAATATTTGACGTCTAGTTAATTTATAAATATAATAAGTAAAAAAAATAAAAAAATAATTAAATAAATTGATATTAAAAAAAATTTTAACTTTAAAAAGTTAATATTATATTTTTTAATACAAAAATATTTACACTTATATAAAATGTTATTTTTTAATTTTATTTATAATTTTATAACGAATATTATAGTAAATTGTAGTCAATAATTTTTGAGTTTGTAATCATGCTTTACAAAAAAATGTAAGTAACTTTACTTAATATTTAAAATCAGATTCAACTTCAAATATACATTCTTCAATATGAAAGTATCAATGCTTTATTTAAGCTAATTAACTTTTATATTTAATCAACATAATTTCTGATTCATTAAATAATTTATGTTGCTTGTGCATGCATGTCAATATGTATATAATGTAAGACCATAAGACAAGTTCCCCTCATAAAAATATAATGTAAATCGAATCTGTTTGCTTATTTATTTATAGGAAAGAAGTAACATAATATTAAATGGACATTATGCTATAAGAAGTCGATAGATTTTAACACATAAAAACGAAAGAAGTATGTAATACTTAAATTCCATGTTTGATTTCGTATTATGCCAGTTTCTTATTTGAAAAGACAAAATTTATTCAACAAAACTATATTTTAAACAATGAAGTATTTGTATATTAAATATTTAAAAAATTTTGAATTTTATAATAGTATCTCTTTATCTTAGTATTTAAAATTAGTTTATAATGACATTACAACTATTTTCCTTTAATTTTAATAAAATTTCAATGTGAAATTTAAAAGCTATGATATAATATAGTTTAATTATTTATTAACAATAAATGACGTAAAATGGAAATAATAAATGTATGCTGCTTTAAAATATGAAATCCGATAATTAAAAATTAACTTTGTTGAGATAAATTAAACAATAAATTGGATTTATTTATAAATCGTTCATCTAAATATTAGTATTTTTTAAAGAAACTATTAATGTATTAATCTTCCAATTCGTCAGATAAACCACTAGTTTAACCGGTATTATTAATACAACATTAGAGGAGCAAAATTAAGAAGTACTAAATAAGGACATTTACAATAATAATTAATAACATAAGTAATGCAATACACAGTAATACGATACATACCGGTCTCGTGACTCGACAATGTTTTGTTGGCGTATTTTGTATCGATGGTAATCAGGACCACAAATAACAAGTTTTCGGGCACAAATTCTCGAGCTTTATTCTTTGGCTGCTGTTCTTTGGACGCCCTTGTAAAAACCGCGCGTGATTCGAGATAACATCATCCCATCACCTTTCATTGCAACTCGATGGCGGTTGCAGAGCCCTCGATCCTCGTTTTTCGAAAAAAGGTGGAAGCTTATACGTCACGGCGATGCAACAATGGGCTGATCGACGTCGAGCTCGACTGGTTGCACATATTTGCACGTAGAGAGGCTCGAGAAATAAATTAATCAAAATTCCAGGGTGTACAAAGGTCCAGTGCATTGTCCTGCCCCGCAAGCGCATAAGTTCCTTATAGTTGTACTTTTTATCCTCGTCGTTCTTGGCCTAGCCTATTTAAGTTGAATGCACTTGACCATTAGCATTTCGTTCTACTATTACTTCGCATCCCTCCCACTGATATCAAACCTCTTAGACCTCCCTCCATTTAATTGTCTCTCTCTCTCTCTCTCTCTCTGCCTTTATTTCTCTCTGAAGCCTTACCGTAATTCGCATATCTCGCGAAAACGAAGCATCCCCTGGTGTCGCATCACCCCTTCCTCTGTTCACGAACTGTGTCGCTTTATTGTTTTAATAACGCCGTAAGGAGCGTATAGTACGAGAATATAGTACAGTAGTTGCCGGGAACCGTGTTTTTGCTTTATTCAGATGCACTGAGGAGCTGCGCCGGATCAAACTTTTCTCATTAAAAACAAGTTTGTAAAAAAGATTTCATTGAATTTATGAACTTTACGAGCACCAGCCAATTATTTGTGATTAACGCAGCAGTGAAACCTATCTTGAAAGGAAGCCACCTCCTGCCCTTTTCTACCTTCCGCTGTCTTCATATATAAAGAAGGCGTTTGGCTAAACTGCGACTTCTACACTAGCATAACCATTTAGTGGTGACGCGAGACTTTTCTCGCTCCAAATATCCTATACGTGATACGAAATTATGTCCTCTCGTGTCGTCCCCAAAAGAAAATATTAATTTTTAAAATTTAATAATTTTCATGGTAATTGTTAAAGATAGAACGGGTTAAATTTGATTTACAAGTAGTCTTATCGTACTTTCACATCGATTTTGAAATATATTATAGAATTTCAAACGAAATTTATTGATTCGATTCTTTGTATATAGAAGATCAATGCTTGAAATAATGTTTTAAAAATTAATATAAGCACTGGCTTTGAATAATATTTGGAAACGTTTACTATGTTATATAATAAATTGTATAGTGTAATATCCAACAAATAATATATACACCTTTATTCCAGTATAATTTCTATAGCTTGATAAAAACAATTGCTTAACATTTATAACCAATTTTGAATTCAATGTAAGTTATATTGTAATTTCTAATGATTTTTTACCAGTCATTAAACTCGGAGAATATCAGGACCGATCGTTACGTCGATAATTTATTACTGATTTTTATTTCCTAACATAAATAGCATAAAAAATATGTTTCTTAACTTAGAAAAGATATTAATCTGGTTGTGTAATTGGGTTTATTAAACTTATGAAATAAATTTTTTTTAACTTTAGAATGTTTGAAAATGTTTGGTATATATGAATTTCTGCATAATCAATGATTAATAATTCTAGACTAATTTTTATCTAATTATCTTATACGTATGACATTCTCTAGAATAATGCTAATTTCTATAATGCTACATCTATAGAAAAATGCTAATACTTATTATAGGGAAGCATATTCATTAACTAGCTTAATTAAAAATACAATGCGACACAGAAGGTTTTCCTAAAAGCATTGATCGAAAAAATGGCATAAATTCACGAGAATATATCTTATGTTATGAAAATTGATGCTGGAGATGACGTTGGCAATGATACTTCTCATTGACTGTGTGGAAGATAAGGTTCCAGTAACAAGAGAATCCCTTATTTTCCTCGATTATACCTTCATAAATAAAATATTTAAGCAGACGTAGAAAAGACGAACTGATGGTCTCAGAATGCTAGGGCTCAAGAAAATTACCATAACCATATTCTGAAATCCGTTCGTACAATTCGACAATCTGCGAAATCATACCGAACGTGTCGGGCATTGATGGATCGATCAATTCTTGAACTACCAATTCACCTCGACTACGAACGCTTAATCATCTCTGCGCCACGAAAAATGATAGGGTCAATCGCTTAGTCTTGGTGGCTCTTCCGGCCTAGAATTACGAATCCAGTAGCAGGCGCAAAAATACGAGTTTGTACTAGTTTCTTGATTGCACTGTTGTTACTGTAACAACAGGAATTCAGCGGCGAATATCTACGTCCGATTGTAATACCAAATTTAATATTGCGATTTAAATGAATCATGCGCACTAAAGGGCAAAGCTCATTGGCTATTGATCTCTTGATCAATTGAAAATTCGAAACACGTTTACAGTTGTGTGAGTATCATCAATTACTTATACTATTCGCATTATTTCTCTCGTATGAATTTTATAATATAATTCTTAGACTCAATATACAACAGGGTAAAAAATAAAAAAAATCAAATACTTCAGAGCTTTCACTGGAAGTTGATCAGTTTGTACGAAATAGATATGCATAAGCTGAAGCTTTTTAAAAGTTATAAAGCATCGCATTAAAGCCGAGCTTGTTTGTAGTAGCCAATAAATTTGAGCCTCTATTGCGCAAGTCTGGTGGTGACAGCTGACAGATTCTTATAGATTGGTGTGCGTTGATCGAGCCCATCGGTGCGATTAAATAAACGTTCTCGCGAGGATAAGCTTAGTTGTCTTCGCTTGGAAAAACGGTATTTCGTCGTTAAGAAGAATCGAGGCTGCGTCATTACGTACCTACGGAAGAAGCCACTCGACGCATCTGACGGTCAGCTGCATTAAAGCATAGCAGACACCAGGAGTCAAGGTTGGTATGCGTTTGCTTTGGGGTGGGGGGATAGTGCAAAAGCTTTGGGGAGGTTAGAATGTCACTTTTGTCGGGTCTGACGTATTATAACCTCGAAAATGTTTGCACTTCATAAAAAGTTCAGTTGTGAGGTATTTTGAACCAAGGACTGCATCGATCCCCTATTCGAATTGAAATATTTTTCTTTTGCGCGATGTATTCAGCACAAGTATGAAACTTTGCAGAAAGCATCTTTTATAATAAGAATTAGAGCTAGATTGTTTTAATGCAAGTCTTTAGTCGAAAATTACAATTTCGTGAATTATTGCTAGGAACTTCATTAAACCTTAAAATGAATGCATCTAAAATATCTTATGGATGGATCCCCAAAATAGTCAAAATCGGTAATATTTTAATCGAAAGGCCTTACAATTTTATGATTATAAAATGATAAAACACCTCATAATATTACGTTAAATATTCTACTGTTTACTCCTTTAAATACAGTAAATATAACCAAGGAATTAGAGCCACTATTAAATTAAAATACTTTCATTAAAGTTTAAATAAATAGTTAATCAACTCTGAATTACTAATTAATATTTTATAATTTTCTTAAATTTTTTCAAATAAAAACCTAAATATCAAATAATATATGTTCAACAATGTACGTGAGCATCAAGTTTTTAAATTATAATTCCGTAGATATACATCGATTAAAGATGTAAAATGTATTTTAACCAGTACAAACCAGTTGTCCCATATATTATTGGATGAATTAAATAATAAGTTAATAATATTATTTTTAAATGTGCTCCTTAATGTGGGTTCTAACGATAACATCATTTTAGTTGTAGAAGCTTTTTCCGTATTTTCGAATGTAATAAGGGTGGCTTATTTCGCATTAACCTTATTGCAGTCGGTGTGATGTCGCGCAAATCATAGTTTTATGAACTGCGCACCACGGATTAATAATATATCGTATTAGAGTTCCTCTAATCAACTCTATTCAAACGATTATATTTTGTGGGTAAGGTAATATTTGGGCAATAAAAGCACACAATTGTTTTCTATTCAATGTTATTTACTATAAAATACCTTTAATTAGCTGTTAGTAGTTGAATATATTTTAGTTTTTATAGCGCGTTGTTACAGTATTTTTCCTTAATATGAGTTTGCTATCAATTTTGATTGAGAGTTTTCGTTTGTATTAATTTCATATTTATGAACATATAGATAAAGTTTTCGATTTACACTTAATTGTTATTTTACTAAGCATTGAATTGTCTCCTTACATTAGATTGTCGATAACTTAAGCGAAATAGCTTATATACTTTTATCTTGAAGTATCACGATCGACATTTGCTGAAAATATAATAAAAATATATATATTAATTTTGAAGTATAAAAAATAATTTTCAATAAATTGAATATAAAATAATATAAATATTATAAATGGTTTTTCATTAGACACTATAATACTTTAAAATTTATGATTTAAATAAAATTTGATACAATTTTTAAGTAATATTTTAAGCTGCAGAGCATTTATCTTCTTAATTAGATCTTCTTAAAGATCCACACTCAATTAAGTAAAAACATATCTAATAAATTAAGAAAAAAAGGAGATGAAGAGTTATAGTCGGGTACACAAAGAAATAATATAATGTCAGATGTATGAAATAACGTTGTTTGATACGTTTCATTAATCGTTTAGACTGATCAGTATAAAAATGAAGGGATGTAACGTTTTATTATTTCATAAACAGCTTATGAAGTTTCCTGTAGGTATTTAATATGAACAATTAGTAAGGTTCGTGTCTGGATATATCATTTATACTTTAGTGGTTTTAGATAATTGTTGAGTGTTTTATTCTAATATTGCTAAGGGTCGTATGAAAGCATTGATAAATTGTATTGGAGATACAAATCTGTTTCAGTCTGTTATGCGTGTGTTATAGTATATGTGTGCTAAACTGGGAATCACTACTTACTAAATGCGAAATTGGTACTTTCCAGTAATTCTTATTTACTCTCTCGAACCGAACGAAATCGATTGTATTTCAATTTTAAAAATATTGATTACAACTTTCCCCTTTTATGATATAATAGTACAGTAAGCTATTACTTTTTATTATAAGTGTAAACTATAAAATTTCGTATTTTCCATATTAGTTCTAATTTATATGTTTGCTCTAACAGGATATTAATACTTAATAATGTACAAATCATCAACAAATTTTTGAATATTATAATAATAAAAATAAACGTTTACAGAATTAACGTCATACGTTTTAAATGAGTTACAGGTGAAATAAGAGTACACTAATATTTTCCTGGTGGTTATGACATCTCAATCGTTGGCTACTCTTTTAGTAGCCAACAGTCTGTGTAAAGCACGCAGTCATTCCCTTTGAAAAGGGTGAATAGATGTGTAGGCAATAGCATTAAGAGACCCAAGAAGCCATAGATGTTGTTCTTATTTCGTTTTCCCTTTTATGATTTAGCACGGCAGTGCTTACATCATCTGAGATAACGCGAGACTACGCCATTCAGTTTCTTTTTGGATTCCCACCTCTCTTTTTTATACTTGCTCTTTTGTTATTTTTCTTTTCACTTCCTATGTTGCAATGAACCACTTTGTAGTACTAACATTGAACTGAGGTTCATACGTTCACTAACCGGTGAGTTTTCCGCACACAGGTAAGAAGAGTGATAAGCACATACAGTGATTCACGTTCCCAGGGCAAAACAAGTGCACTTATTGATCCAATTCTTTAACATTCTTACTAAGCGTTTTTTTTATAGTATTTCACGCTTTTTAATTTTTGTTTTTTTGCACATACTATATAAGCATGTTATATTTGTTATAAGTACTTGATTGATTATAAAATATTTTGAAAATATATTAATTTATAGATTTTAAAGTTTATTGATTCCCACTTGTTAATTTAATTTTTAGGACATTGACTCACCTGTTGTATTTTCAGTTTCAAAAAAGGCTACTACAAAAGTTTTGAAGCGCATTTATTGATCTTTTTTAACAATATAGATGAAAGACAAGTTTTTTCTATAATTTCCATAAGAAATATTGTAGTTTAAAAGAAGCCCTAAAATATTTTACTTTATATTTAAAGTATAATTATAATTAATATTATTTCAAAATGAATTTATAGTTTCAAATTATTTTAAAAAAAGGAAAAACTTATTCTGATAACTTGGATAAATTATTTGATAGTTCAGTTAGTGGTCTTTATAAGGTAATTTTTAATTTAAAAAATGAATTTACTTACTACTTTATTAAATATATACTTTATTTTTAATAGTAGAATATTTATTTCTAAATATTGATTATTTTTTCAAACGATCAATTTTACATGAGTATTGTTAATTACTATATTACATAATTGACAATAATTTCTATTACATAATAAGACGAACTTTTTAGTTTAAACATCTCTTTTAAAATTTTTAAAAAATATATATTTGAATTTTTCTTATAAGTTTAAATTATTATTCTGTCATTTTTACTCTAAAAGGGAATAGATTAAATCTTTAAAATTTAGTTTCAATACAATTTAAATATATTTATACAGTTATTTTTAGTTGACAAAACATTAATCTGTCAAATAAATACAATATCAATTATTTTTATGGTTGACTTTATTTTAAATTGTGATAAATTAAAGAAATAACTTGAAATTATTAATTAAAAAATACAAAAATTAAAACATAATTAATAGTGGCATAATTAATAAAAACAATATTAAAGACACATAATTATTTTTCATATTGTGAGTATAAAATATGTTTATAAAATAGATGCAATGATAAGATTCAAACTATAAATTTTCTATACATCCGTTAAAACACAAATCAAACGAGAAATTTACATTTATAATGATTGAGTATGAGGTTATCAAATAAGCCATTAATGTCCCACTTTTGCATGGTACATGAACCTGCTTTACTACACAGCAAACGCAACCTTACAGAGTTAAAATATATGACTAAGACTATGGTTATGAAATACTATTTAAGTTACAGATAATAATATTTTCTTACTCCAGTAATGTTGTCAATTGAATAAATACCGTAATAGAATATAATTTACTCTATTAACTGAAGCATTAAAATATGTATTATTAGTAATTATAAGTAAAATAATAATAAATCATGTCTTCTCATTTTAGAAATTAAAGATGTATTTAAATAAATTAAAATGAATATGCATCATCATTTCTAAGATGTTATATATTAATAAATAATACGTATTACGCATTTCTGCATTAACTTATGCTTAGCATTTCTCTGTATACAAATGTCAAATATATTATGTTGGAATTAGAGAAATAAATATTGCTAATAAAAATCATGTGGAAAAACAAAAATATTAAGACTGTAATTTATTTTGATTTCCATAGCTAAAATGGTGTGTATCTAATACTCTTCTTTTTTATTTTTTTAAACATTAATTATAATTATTATTCATTATTACATGTATCATTAGTGTGTTTAATTATGAAATTACCAATGCATTAAATGTTTAAAAAAGTATTGCATTTTTTATATAGGCAAAATATAGTTTATAATATGACTATTTCAGTGTAAATATTTTTGTTTACGCAAAATACTCATATTTTCAGTCATTAAAATACTGATGATTTCTTATTAATCAAAGCTCTCAGAATTGAGAAAAAAGATTTTTTTTACAAAAATGTGCAGTATAATTTTATAATGGATTAAAAAATTTATTTCCACATTAATATTTATTCAAAATTAAAGTTTAATTGGCATATACATTAGTAATTTCAAATGATAGCACGCTAATAAAAAACTATAAATTTTTTCCTAAAAGAATCTGTATTCTAGAAGAGTACAAAAGAACAAACAACTAGAAAGTTTTTGAAGACTGTTTTGAAGACATTAAATGATTTTTAAACGTGCATGACTTCCAAACATCCGAACTGATCAATATTAAAACTTTATTACTGGCATTAACGGTGACGGCATAAAAACATTTGTAATTGCCTAAATTTATGTTGACTAACTGGTCTGAGAGTCTGAGAAATGGGTGTCGTATACAATGAATCATTTAAGGAGTAATTTCAAGGACTTATTAAAAATGAAGTTAATTGAATTCGTTTAAAAAAAAATCCTTTCCCCCCAAAATTGAAGACTAAATCACGTCAGAATTGAAGTGCATATACTATCCACGCGAAGGGCACGAGTCGGTGAAGATAGCAGATGCCTCAGCTTTCTGCAATGGATATGACGGGACGTTAAGCAGAAGCTTCCGTGAATATTTTAAGCCTCGGTCGTCTGCTCTGACGCCTTGTGTTCGCGGATCGAGGAAATTTTCCGAAAAGAGCGCAGCGGAAGAAGCGAGGGCCCGGCACCAACGTCATTGATTCTTATCGGTGCTTATACTCTGCCGTTCTCGCTCACCTTTAAAGCGCCTCCCAGATTCACATCGGTGGCGCCGAGTGTCCTAAAATCGGCGGTTGGAGGGAGGCGGCGGCAGTGGTGGCGTCGTCGCCGGGGCGGGAATGCAAGGAAGAGTAGGAGGAGGAGGTGGGGGGCGGAGGAGGAGGAAGCGGAGGAAGAGGAGGAGGAGGAGGAGGAGGAGGATCAGGCGCTCGGTTGTCGGGGCCGTGGCACCGGTATTTTTATTTAGTTAGCCGCGCGACGCCGCGGGATAAGGAACGAGAGCCGATCGGGTGACGAACGCCAATCGTGACAGCGAGGAGAGCGAGAGGACTGGTAGGTTGCGATTTACTATGTCCCGATCGCAAGCCGATAATACAGTGCTGATGCCGATCTGCGCCTTCTCCCTCCTCCTCCTCCTCCTATTCTTTCTCCTTCTCCAGCTCCTGGTCCTGGCCCACCACCGAACATTCCATAAATTATTGGTACGCGAGCGATGCTTGGGACCGAGTGTATTTCCTTGCTTACTACGATCGCGCCCTGTTAGCCCTGGGAAGTGGCTGATGAATCGACTTCGGGATGCGCTCGATGGCCTTGGCTGGCCAACGGCGCAGTTATTTATGATGAAAGAATTAAGTACGGCTGATGTGCATTGCTATCGTCAAACTCATATTTCAAACGGACGGGCCGGAGATGTGAGTTTGGATCTGCTAATGAGTTTACGTATTAATTTTCTCATATCTCATAATATGAAAATGCTTACGAGGCTAATGCAAAAGAAAGAAAGCTACACCATTAATCTTGCACTTGATATTTTCAGAAACCTTGCCATTCATTGACTATGCGCAATTTGCTATATAAATTTCTTATATATATAGACATATATGTATATACATATACATATATATACATATATACATACATATACATATATATACATATATACACACATATATATATATAGGACAAGATATTATTTTAAAATTTTAGTTAACTAGATTAATAAAAATTCACTGTCCAATTCACCGCTTCTTCATCAATTGATAAATAATCATTAGTCTTTCGATTACTTTCCACTCATTTTCTTTCCTCGCTACCCTTACTGATTCTCATTTAATATATTTATATTTTACATAAGTAAGTTACTAGGCACAAAATCTAAAAAAAGCTTTGTATATACACGCGAGGCATTGAAACGTGCTAAAATTCCACGTAATAAGTTTGCGTTGGCAGTATTATCACGTGAAAATTCTTCGTTTAATATTCGTCCAATGCTGATCGCATGCGTTACATTTAAACAATAGAACAGTAATGACACCCGACTTCAACCGCGTGGAATAATAACGTAAAATAACTCATCATATCGAGTCTGAGATCATAATAAGCAATACTTACTAATTAAAAATTTTCGCCCATTATGCGTAAATACTGTTGGATTTTTACGTGAAAGTGACAGCATCGATTGAGTGCGAGCCTGAACATAAATCTCGGGCCCTGAATAGACAATGCGCGATAAATCTTATTGTTATTGTTCGCGTAAGTGCACGTGCTGGTCGCAGCGTAGTAAAAATTATCGTAATTTTCGACGAGTAGAGGACGAGCTCGCATTAGAAAGTTCGACATACTTCCAGCTAATAGAATGGAGAGGGTAGATTAAGGAGAAAAAATCGGCATAGAGCCGGGAAGGCTGGCAGGCCTCGACTCGCAGCAATTACGAATTTGCATTTCACTTCAAATTACAACAGCTTTACGGTGCTTTTGCCCAGCTAATGCGGTGGCATCCATTGCTCCGCCTCGTGTGAACCTGCCCGATGACATCTTCCTGGGCTCAGCCTCAAGATACAGACTCGCGTTCGCGAATCAGAATGGAAGCTCACTTGTTAACAAATACAAGGATTCATACCTACTTCGGGTTATCCTCTGGATTTTTTTATCTTTCAAAACTCGTTCTCTATCGCCCAGCTTTAACAATTATCTTTAGTGGCCGATTCCAAGATTGCTTTGCGTTTCTGCCCAACGCCATTCCACCATCAATTCCATTTACATTTTACTAATAGTGGCGTAAATTTTTCTCCTCCCTGTCGCTCCCCTGTTGTGGTTGCAGCCGTTGCACATTTATCACAGAATACGAACATTTGATTTACCGGCTTATTTAGTGAATGTCGCCCAGCTAATCTTATTACTAATTATATCACTAGGGAATAAATTATCCGAGTATCATTTTCCTCATTGGCACACCGACAATTCTAGTTCAAGTGTAAAATTTATTCAATTGATGCGGATTTTCGTTCAACCTATTTAAGGTAGGTGACCCAGCGGATAACTTCAACACCCGCTCGCAATAATATAATGACCGTATTGAGTACCAATACCTTTACCGAGCGAATTAACATGGACAATAATTAATTTTGCATAATTTACATGCAAAACATTCATTAAGAGTAAATAAAAATACAATAGCTTTGATATTCACTTTACCGAGAGTTTCAAAACGTTTTGCACAACGTCCGGACGTTCACGATCCTTGTTGACATTCTGCAACGTAAATTTACTCGAATAATTCATTTATATCAGCAAACATGCTAATTAAATATTTTGATTCATATACAATAAGCTAGTCAATTGATCTGATGACAATAGTTCTTTTGATATACTTAAGTATTATTATTTATTTATTGTAATGCAATGATAAAAATATAAATTCGTGTGATTTTACTCTTTGAATAATGTGATCAAGTAGGTGAGCATGCAATTTCGTCATTTGAAGCAATTCGATGATCTAATTTAAGCGATGACAATAAAAAGCCCCAGTCTGTTATAAAATATTACAATGAATTTAAAATTTTTAGTGAATGGAAGTACAAGCTAATTCATGCTCAGTGCCATGAATAGTTAATTTCTTCCTCGATATTACTTAATACAAAATTGTTAAATGTCACGTTCAAGACTACGTTACCTATACAATACTTCTATCGAGCATTGCACATAATTATTCTATATGTATCATTTGCCTGTTCGAATCATCAGTATTGACCGAACATGTAAATGTACTGAAACGAAAACTTTAAGCTTGAGAAAATGTATTCCTTAGCTTTGTAATTTATGTATACTGGGTGCATAAAAATATGATTGCAAATAGGTTTTTCGCTAAAGTGCATCGGAGTGCGAGCCGAAATATCTTAGTTCGTGACAGACTATTATATTTTACGATGTGTCGGCATTCAAGAGCTTATAATATTGACTATAAACTCCATAAAGGATCGCCTTCATCTTCAGCCCGTTCCAATAATTTACTCGTGTTGTGAAACACGCAATGCTTCCTCCCTCCCTCCCGCCCATATCGCTGCCCTCCTCCCCGCAGGCATCGCATTGCGCCGCTGAGCCACGGCCCCTCTAATAATTGCAATGGCTTTTAACGAGCGCACATAATTCATAAATGTGAGCGCTTAAGCTCTCTAGATTTGATGCGGCTGAGCGGAAGATCCTTGAAGTCAAGTTTCGGTTTAAAGTCGCGCAGCATTCGGCACATTCAATTTGCCTCCATATGACGTGATTCATTTAATGTTATTATAGCCGTGCCCACGTTCAGGCTCGCTCACTCCCTCAATGCCAGTCGAAAGAATATATTCTCTTTCCACGGGCTCTTCGCTCACAAGTTAATACACTCCGTATAATTAACTGGTCCCGTCCTCGGTAAGAAAAACTCCGTGGTAATTATGCATACAGCTAAGAACGGTGCCGGCCAAAATACGCCCACGAGTTTCCTCTGTGCCTTAGGAGTCGTCGTTTTCGTTGGTCAGGTGCGTTCCGACTAATTAATCAGTGGCAATAAAGCTCCGACCATTTCTTCATCTAGACTGGCAGGCCAATTCCTTCCTTCTACACCTTGCGGCCCTCCATCCTATCATTTGCCATTTTTTAAAGTACTTATCATGGAAAAATCTTAATCTTTCGAAGTTGCGAACTCGATTTCTTAATGAGTTCCAAGGAAGGCATGGGATTTCGGTACGAGTATAAAAAACTTGTTCCTTTTTATTTGATGAGCTCTCACTGTAAATTTGAATCACTGTACTATCTGAACTCAAAGATTTCATTGAAAACAATAGCTTAACTCGTAGTGTTATTTTACAAATTAAGCATCTCGTAATTTGTAATTTATGCAACGACACAGTCGTGTTGACGTGCTACTGTTATTTTGCTCGAGATTTTATTCCGACGGTTCATAATTGTGCAATATCTACATAATAAGCTGAAACAACTACATCCATAGACAATGTAAAGAGAAAATCGAGAACTTTCCTGCTTATGAATTCCTATAAGTTCAAGCGATACAAATACTTAACAATGACAAATTAATTCGATTTAACGGCATTCGCGTAAATCTTATATCTTTTTATAGTTCTTTTTTTTTTAACCAGTTCACAAAATAAGAAAAATGGTAAAACTTATTCCCGTTTTAACAATTTTTAATAAAGATAATTATTTTCAACTATTTCATAAGAACTTGAAAAATGAGAAGTATTTTATTTGTAAATATTATAAAGCTATAATTATGACTCATTATTATAAAATACACTAATGAATTGGTCTCAATTGAAAAAATAATGTATTTTAATAGTTAATCTTTTTAATTATTATGTAATGTAATGTAAGTAATGGGTTTATTTTCAAAATGTTTTTTCATTTTCAAAATATACGGATTTTTAATTTCCGAGGAAAAGCAAGATTACCTAACTAACGGGTAAAATTATGCAAGCCTCTCCAAGGAATTTTTAAAATTTAAAATTAATGAAAGTGCATTAATAGTAAAGGCAGAATAATAATTCAATATGCATTTTTAATGTAATTTAAAAACTATCAAATAGGCAGAGTTGCTTTAAAAAGTATAAAATTTAAGAGTATTTCAATCATTAAAGTGATGATTTAATATTGATAGTTTTTTTAAGCTAGGAATTTTTTTTTTTAATCAATAACAGTTTTACTAAAGAAGATTTTATTACATTCAAAAATTAAAATAAATCTCAATAACGTCATTAGTCTTTTGAGAAAGAGAGACAGAGGAGAGAGAGTGGAGAGAGAGAGAGGAGAGAGAGAGAGGAGAGAGAGAGAGAGAGAGGAGAGAGAGAGAGGAGAGAGAGAGAGAGATAGTAAGGGAACACGGTTCTTCACTACGCATAAATAATTGCAATTTCCATTATAAATGTGTCCTAACTGTGAATATCC
The DNA here is from genome assembly GCA_018907135.1 of Kradibia gibbosae. NCBI lineage: Eukaryota > Metazoa > Arthropoda > Insecta > Hymenoptera > Agaonidae > Kradibia > Kradibia gibbosae. The sequence continues at coordinate 7,866,169 of JACCHX010000004.1, forward strand.
GACTATATTCTAGTCTAATATGAAGCACCGAAATATCCATTAGTATTAGGTGTACAAATTTCAAATTTAATTAAAAAGTTCGCGTAGCTGTAGTATCATATTACGAGCAAAGGGTCTTGAAACGAATTAAGATTGGATTTGACCCAAAAGAACTCTCTGCTTTTTTGGAAATTAATGGCGCCGCAGAGATCTTTTACGTTCTAGTGCTCACAATGCATATGTTATTAAACGGCAACCGATGAAAGTTCGAGCCAAAAACTCCCCAAAAATCCATTCCAGTACGCAGTAGAAATATACGAGAGCAGCACTCTTTGTACAAATCCGCTTAGTCCCCTCCACCCCCACACGCCCCGCACAAGAATCAGCGTTCCGGTGAGAACGTAAAAACATGTCAGAGACCGATCCTGACATCATCCAGACGCGTCCTGATCAGTAAATGCCACGAATTAAAGGCCAATAGAATTGCACAGTGCCGTTTGGGTAGGCGTATCGAGCGACACCGAGCTCACCGTAAGCCGATAGCTCTTCATCTCGGTGCACCCCATTACACACCTCCTTGGAATTTACTTAATTATCGCGGACGCCGGCCGTGAGCAAAATAAAGAGGACGGCACGCGATCTCACCGGTAATATGCTAATTCGTAATCGTGCCTCCATCACAATTCCATTTCCCAGACTTTTCCTCCCGTCGATCGTGACTCGAGTGGCTTAGAAATTAAAAGGTGGTCGACGGCCTTTCGGTCTCCCTTTCATGGCCCTACTTCAGTGATAGTTCCCGAGTGCAGTTACGCAAAGGATAATCGAGAGACTTCGACATCGTGTGCTTCGTAAAGTCAACAGAAGATTGATGACGCGTAGGTTGACCGATAATACTTTTTTCCTTGTATCTGAAAACGTTAACTCTCAATGGCGATGGAACTTTTGATTACCCAGAAATAGATAGTTCGAATTGCGCGCCTACTATCCTTTTGAATGATAAGAGAGCTATTCTCTAGCTTTTCGAGTCGGTGTGTTTGATGAGAGGCTCCTCTACCCCTGCCCCTTCACCAGTGAGTAGCACCTCGCAACTAAATTAACCGGCATAGTCTCGACTCGTGCCCTGAACGTGGGACTTTTCTACTTCGAGACTAGCCCGGCGAAATTAATGCAAATTAAAAATCTGTAATAAGAAAACATCGGCTTGGGAACATTCAACAGCGCGGAGCAAAGTAAAATTAATTATGCGCGGAATCGAGTTGTACTTGCTTGGCCCTCGCGCTTTGGATTTTTGATCGCATAGTTCGACCGTGCAAATTGCTCAGGCAGAAATTGTTTAAATTAAGAAGTCAATACCTAGAACGTTAAGGAAATTAAGCGATATATTGCACAAATTGCCAGGAATCAGGGAACAATTAATCATTTAAAAGGAGGCTCTTGGCTAAAGGACGGCATTACTTAACAGTCTTGTTTACCACGGTGTGGCACACATGTAAAATCTCCTTGGCTTTGTTCGGACCCGGTTGAATAACACTCGGCAAATCGATAGCCGCCCAATTTATTATGGGAATATCATTCCTTACTCCCGACTGTCTTAAGTGAATTGATCCTATTTGCGCTGGCATTGATGAATCAAACCTTTTGAACGTGCGCTTGCGACAATGGCAAATCGACGGGTATCTTCAGACCTTTCATCCAAATAAACGGGCTCCCAATCGTCACGAAGTGCGAGATAAGCTTATTGTAATTTTTCTACGTAATGAAAAAACTGACACGAATAATATAACTACTTACTACTATTATTCGGATTATTTTATATTATGATATTCTTTCTATTTTAAAGTATTTCATGACAAAAAAAATCGTTAAATATTATACATGTCTATTTGTCAAGTTTATTCAAATTTCAATCTAAATTAAACTATTTTATTAAAAATTAGCGTGCGTTATTATCAAATTCAATTCAAGTGAATGCCAATAACATTTGTAAATTCATATTGATCATCAATCAACAATACGATAGGAGAACATTAGTATATATGGTTTATTAGATGAATGATTAAAGCAGCAGTAAATTATAGTTATGTTTTTTTAGTACAATATTGTTGCATTTGATTTTTATTATTTGTTTTCGTTTTTTAAATTACTAAAATAATATCAATTTATCAAATATAAAAGTGAATCATTCGTATAAATATTATATTAAAATTTTATTAATAAAAATAAAGCCTTTAATTATGCATAAAATATGCTTTGATTAAACACATCACAAGTACTTTAGTTAATAATTTATCATACCTCATTAGCTTTTAACCAAAAAAATTAAAAAGTAAACACTCATCAGATAAGTATTGATTTTTGATAATGTGTATATAATCTTCGTGTAAAAATCATAAAAAATTAACTTAAATATGTATCATGAGTAATTATGAATAATTGAGAAAAGATTGCAAAATTGTGAATATATTAAAAATCAAAACATAATAAAAAATAACTATATTTCTCAAATTGGAACGATAACATGATTTCACAAAACCAATACAATTGAAAAATTTAAACTCAACTAGTTTGCGAAGGAATATTAGATAAACCAATGGATAATTAATATTATCATGTCTTCGGTTACTTATGTATTTTTAATTTACTAAATATTAGCACATAATTTCTTTTATATTCAAAAAAGCATAAGATGACGTGAGCATGAAGTTTATAAAGTTCGCTGTCTTTTTTATTCATGAATAATAGTAAAAATTAATAAAAAAATCATAAAATTACTGTTAGCTGTATTTACAATAGATTGTGTAAAAAAAGTCATACATAAAACATATCTTATCTTGTTTATATTAAGATTTTAATTTATATTTATATATATACTTCTAAACTTTAATATTATTTTTAAATTACTAATTAAAACGAAGATTTTATTAGATTTTATTGTAGGCATCTTGCTAAATTGAAAACATAGGAGGAAATATTTATTATTCACAATTCTTAATTTTTAAAAAAATCTGGTCTTCAATTATCATATTTGATGAATTCCTAATATCATAATAAATATTTTGAGATAATAAAGGAGCTTTATTTAAAAGTTCGGTTATGTAAACGACTTTTTTTTATACTCACTTTTTACTTTAATTCATGCTGGTCTATATCCATTTATGATATTAGAATATTATTTAATGATAATAATAACTTCTTCTAATATATAACTAATTGTAATATGTAATTTGGTTTTTAGATATATCTGTAACAAAACTTTTGCAATGATTAAATTTATTCTGTATATAAGCAGAATTAATATGTAATTATAAAAAAATTATAGAATCTTTTTTTTTTTTATTATATTCCCCTATTATATTATGCTTATATTGCTGCGTTTAAAATTTTAATAGAGTACTTAATTTGCATATTGAAAATTTTGGTTTAAATAATTAATAATTATTCACGTTTAATTCCTGGACATAAATCGAAAATTCATAATAATTTGACGCATCGTTTTTTAATCAAATCTAATAATTTTTTATAGTGTTCTAATTAAAATTGTTTTAATTTTTTTATGTTATAATTACAAATGTTTATCAAATCTTCCAAAATGCTTGCTAATTAATTTATCAAATTATAAAAACAATTTATTTATATTATAATTTATATTTGAATATAAAGAAAGAATTTACAAAGGTATAATAGATATTAATATAAATGATAGCTCATAAATGAAACATAGTCTAATTTTTATAAATTAATTCAATTTAAGAAGTTCATGTAAATAAAGTAGTCTCTATGAAATGGATAAATGGAAGATGAATGAACAAATGAATGAATGAATGAGTAAATTAGTAGAATTACTGAATGGATCAATGAATGAAGCAGTTGAATAAAGAAAAGGATTGTTCTCAACTCTGATAAAGTATAACTTTTAAGTGAACTCTATTTTCACATATAGCAATTGTTTGACACGCGACATTAGTAAAAAAAAATTTTTTTTTTCAAACTTCTTAGCATGTTTCGTAATTCTTGATTCAATTTTTTTTTAAATTCTTTAGAATAATCATTAAGTATAATAATAATAAAAATAAGAATATTTTTGGTATATTTTATAAAATCTTACTCCTATAATGCTTTGGTATATAGATTTCTTTTTAATTATAAACAATTTCAAAATATGTAAATCTACCATCAAATCTTGTTAACAGAAATTAAATCGAATAATTAATATTTGTTTTTTAACAAAATTGTTTTTACACATTTATTAGAATGGTTATTTAGTATCTAAATTTAATATTATATGTAAAAATATGACTCTGTAATTAATTAATTTTTTTAACTAAAGTTAGTGGAAATTAATAAAGATGTCATAGTAAAAGTTAGGACAGTAACTGTGGAATGGTCAATCTAACAGATTATTGCTAGTACTATTTCAAAATATTAAAGAAAATTATAGTTATTCCTTAATTTAATTTGTAGATGCCCTGTCCTCGATATAAAAGAGTTTTTCAAAATTATATTTTCTACGAGCTGTAAGATAGTTGATATCACTTTAGTAATATTGCTATAAGCAATATATTTGATTATGAAATAGCATTTCTTCTTCAAGAGTCATAACACATAATACATAAGTGATAAAGCTTAACATGAAACTTCTGATTGTTCTGACATAAGAAAAGCGGACGAAATTTGTTTTATTTGTTTTATAAAGCACGTTTTTTTCCTAATATATTTTAATATAAACTAAAAATTTGTTGTTTAGCTGCATATTATTTGTAATACTGAAGCATAACACAAATTTCTAAATTCTAATTTAAATTGGGTGTATTGTTGTATAATTAAAAACTCTATGTAAAATAAATATTGATATAATAAGCAATCGAAGAAATTGTGTAGGACCTAATTTTAAAATGTATATCTGCATCAGTACACTATCAAGTTACTGATTTATGTATGAAAAACATTTTCAGTAGCCTGAATTAATAACGAACGCGGATTAAATGATAAAATAAAAGCGTAGACGTGGAAATAAATTTGAAATTACTTAATCAATGAATTAATCAATAGCGTTTTAGTTCATTAAGTTTTAAAAACTCGCATGAGAGGTAATTAATTTTCGATTCCCCTCAAATGGTAAAGTTCTAGAAAGAAATCCTAACTCGTTGAGGAATGTGTCGGGAAATAAGGCACGGTCACGAGATGCATGATTAATCTCAAACAAATAAGCTCTCCTGCGTCGCAAGAAAAATTTTACGCCGGGAGGAAACGTGTCAAGAGGCGAGTCTATTATTGGACACTTCCCCGAGTTAATCTCCTCGTAGGATCGAGTTCGGACGTCAAAGCGCAGAAAAGGTATAACCCGAGAAGGAGTTCGCAGTCTCGGAAACTGTATGGACTGGCCGTTCAAGCGCAGGAACTCTGTGTACTAAATATTTATCGCCCGGACTCCTGGCGACGCGGCGACGCAAATCACCAGACGGCGGCTGCACTTCGCTCCCCCCCCCTCCCTCCCCCTCCTCCGAGCTCCTCCCCCTGCCAGTGCTGTTAGCCCATCTCGACGTAACAAACCGAACTCCTATCTTCCGTACCCGCCACCCCCCCCCCAACGTCCGCGAAAAAAGGATGCACGTACGCCATTTATATCCGGATTGAATGCGCGCGTAAGCACATGACGATATCGAGCGCATAAGTGACAAAAGTTTGGGATTCAGCGTTTCGCTACGTGACTTGCAACTGGATTCCAATTTTCAAAATTGTATAATCAAATTTTTCGGCTACCCAGATTGGCATGACACATGCTTCCTACGTAAGATTTACTAGGGGCTATGAAGCACAGTCAGTCGAATATTTCGCGCGTAAATGGAAATCAAACTGCACTTTGGTGGTAACGGTGACGGTGGCCAAGGAAACCAGCCGCAATATTTACCGAATTCCCTCAGATCTTACTCGAGTCACACATCGGTTTAATGTACCTTTCCTTCTCGTTGAGCTCCTCGCAACTACTCAGCCCTATTGCACAGCTGGTTAAGTAACCTTCGCAAGAAGACTTTTAAGATGACACCCCGCGTGAAAAGAAAAAAAAAGCTTCTTTTTTCAATTTTACTATGATTTTGGAGTTTACTTACAATTTTGGAGTTACTAGTATTCTGACAGTGATGCATATCGAATCTCTCCCTAATGCATGTAACAACTGGCAATAATGACGCGCATCAATGAAGGCAGGAGCAGCAGCACATGCTTTTACTTGAATTGTCCGCAATAGTAACTTTTGCACTCACCATTACGATCACGCTCTCGTACAAATACAATTTTCAACAAGAAACCGTATAATATTCCTAAAGAACTTATGAATCGAATATAATAAAAATTGTATCAAGTAGTCACTATTTGATACGTAAATTCAAGCAAGTACGTTCTGATCGGTTATTTGACTTTTGCATTCTCACAGGTCTTATAAAAATATGTACATTTCATTAAACGACAAAGCTAACTTATGTATGATTTAGTTTGCAAGTCACTGAAATACTTAAATAAGCTGTTTTTTATCATCAAAATAGGATATTTATCGAGATAATTAAGTGAAAGTTCCATTCAAAGCTAAATATAAAAAATACAAAAAAACATTTGCCAAATACAAAAAGTATTTCGTTCAAATAAAATTCTCATACGAAATATAGGATCGTCTAATTTATTGGACGTACTTTAGTATGGTATGGTAGACTTGGAAAATACTTTAATAATTTTATTTTCTCAATCAGCTAGAAACTATTTGTAAGTGAATTCAAAATAAAATCGAAATGAAATATAATTTATTAAGAGAATTTTATATTAATGTGAATAGTCTGTATGAATGAATTAAAAGAATTTCGTAGTAAACATACACTGAGAAAAGACTGAAATGTCCACGAGAAAAAACCAAATGCCAATACTCTTTCAAAAGATGGGTAAATTTACCTAAAAAACTATGCAGATACAATTAATGAAAAAGTGAAAGCATAGGCTTTAAAATGTAGTTTTATTAGCATGGTAAATTTGTACGTGCATAAGCTCGATCGTTGCCATTTTAATCGCCTCACCGTAAGTCGTAATAATCGCGCTCATCGTGAGATTTCAGATAAGCAACATGACATTCACGTCATACTTTGCTTTAGTTTTGCACCATTACCTTCATTGAATGATCGATAAAATCACATTGCTGTGACATTTAAATAAGTGCGAATAATAATTTGTTTGGCGGCTTTGTGCACTATTAATCACTTGATGTTGAATACCTTTGAATTTAAACGATTTAAGCAACTGACAGATTTCAAATTATTAAAAATGTGATAATCTGATTTTAATTACCATGGATAAAAAGGTAGAAGCGTTTAAATTTATTGTGTGTAAAATAAATGTGCGCAATACGTATCTGCTATGTAATATATAAAATACAGAAGATGAAGTTCGGCCCGTGCAATTTTTTCTCTTTTTCCGCACATTGGAATTCTTTGATAAAACTAGTTGAAAATTTATGGAAACTGTTTTTAAATGCGCTCTTGTAAACAACCTGATACTTCTTTCCATTAAAGATCTATAAAAGATCAGGTGCAGAGATTCGATCCAAGTTTGAAACGGCTGAGCGATAGCGGAAAGTTTTCACTAATGTTAAATCAGGCAATAAATGCTGCCGATAGACGGTCTAGTCGGCTAAAACAATTATTCATGATACGTGCTTTCAGAATTTCATTGATCCAAGACGACGCGACGCAGCATCGGGAAAACAATGGAACAAATAGAGCGCGGCCGTACGCCTCTGTCCTGTCATATGCATACACATGCATAAGCGAGCGCACACGTACGGGCGTAGGCGTATGCCATCGGGGGCGAGCGAGCGAAGTACGGAAATCGCTGTCGGGCGAGCGGCGCAATGGTCAGCCATTTCCAGAAATATTTTTAGCGTCCCCGAGCGGTGTGAGCATTAAATGGCATAATTGGATGCCGGCCGCTCTCTGGACTCTTTTTCGACCGCTGCTCCCCCGCCCCGCGCTGCTGCTGCTCCAGCAGCTCACTTTTTTCCGCCTCCCGAGAGCGCCGCACGCGAATGTCCAGGTTGCGCCGAGGCCGCTCGCAGCCCCTCGCACGTGCAGATTCTCAACAGTGCTCCCCTGGTAGAGCTTGTGCGGTGTGCGCGTGCCCGCACTTTTAGCCGTGCAATTTTTCCCACCGCCTGGCAGAGAGGAATCGAGCAAGAAAAAGAATACCCCGGTCATTAGTATTGCGGAGGGAAAAGTCCTGCCTCCGGGAAGTTATCCGTTGTCTCCCCTAACGGATGAGCTCGCCAACTGCTAAGGCCCAAATGAGATACACGACGCGCTAAACTTTGAACTTATGGCCAAAGTAGCTCTATAATGCAGACCGCACAATGCAAAACTACCGAAGGAAGTATCGACGAATCGTTACCGCCGGCAATGAGAACGTGAAAATTTAAAAAACTTTTTTAATTGGGTAGATACCGGTGCGCTACGGACGACAGAAAAATAGAGAGACTTTTGCAAAATTTAAAATTATCAATCATACTTCGCATTAAATATGGTCCGGGTGATTGCTTTTACGCTTCCTCGTATGGGAGAACACAAGCGAAATCAATAAGTTAAAACGAATAGCGCAATGTCTTTTTTTCTTAATTGCAATGCAAGCAATCAGTACCTTTGGCTGGAGATTACGTAATTGTTATTGTAAAAATGTTTAATTAAAAATTTCGGCCCTTAGTTAGACCGACAAAATATTTCAGTGCTCTGATTAAGTTGAATACGTAGTTGGACAGCAGAAATGCGTAAAACAAACTCGTTCATACGCGACTTTTAAATAAAATTCGTCGCTACCGACAAATTATTTCCAGGTACCGCGAGCGAAGCTTCCCCGCAACCTCCGCCATTCGCGTAGCCAGGATGCGGCATTTCGTGCGCTAGCTTGGGCTCGACGGATCGCCGATAATCGTTCGCTCGAATAAACGGCGCCCGCGGGAAGGGAAAAATACGATCCAAGTACAGGTAATAAGTCAAAGAAGCTTGGATGTAACCGAGCAGCAAACATACGCGGGCGTATACTCGTTACGGTATGCGCGCAACCCCGTGCTTCTGTCCTCGCACTCTCTCTAATCCCCCGACGATTCAACAAATGCTCGTATCTCGATGGAAGAGTGGGTGCCGATGGGTCGAGGGCGCATTCAGTAGGAGCAGTCGGTGGCCAGCGTATGCTTATGAATTGCTCGGGCCGCTAACGGAGCTACGCTTATCGCCGACAATGGACCACCGCCGACCGTGGATGATCGATAGGGCGACCGTAGGGCCAAACATCGCGACCCAGTAGTTTTTCGCTCCCCAGGCGAATCGCAATCGGACTATAACGGAGCGTATCACGTATTTGCACCGCAGATGCCAAGGCGAGTTCGGATACGTGGCTCAGCGCATTGTGCTCCTTATTTCGATTCATTGGGCAACATTTCGCGGTGCCTCGACTAGAATGCGCATTAATTGACTACGGAAGCTGCTCGGATGCGCCCTTCCATATCGCGATTCGCTGTCGCGGCTTTTTTATGCTCCGCCGATTTCTTCTAAATTTAACATCCACTGTCAATTTAGGTGACTTTTTGTACTTACTTTCTGTGAAATAATTTACCAGTCTTATATTCTAGCAGTAATTTCAATTTTTAATAAAGGGGTCATTATTATTTGTATAATTAGTTAAAATAATATATCATGTGTATCAGTTGAAACAGAAGTTTCTTAAATTAATTAGTAGGACAAATTAGAATCAAAATAAGATACTAAAAAATTAATGTAACTAATACTCACAACTATTTATAAAATACATTCTTAAAAGCTATAATTAGCTATAATTTTTCAAATATACACAGTAGTAACATCATTACACCTAAATAAGTATACAAAAATCAATAATTCGTAACTCTCATAAAATGTACGTCTACATCTTCGGACGTGCACTGCACTATTGTGAAAATTCACTATAATATTTTCACATTTTTTCACGTATGGCTGATAAAAATACATTTTTTTTATAACTAATATATAAACTCGTACAAGTATTTATACATACATAAAAGCAACAATATTAAAACTCATATTGCAAAAATTCGTCTAAAATTGAAGTCATTTTCACACATATAAATATTAAGTTCATATAAATATTAAGCGAATTTTGTATTTTTCTATTATTTCAATTGTTATCAGTTACATTTTTATTTCATATTATTGATATTAACCTTTAAAAATAAATTTTCATGCAAAAACAAAACTCAAATTATTATTATTAGCTACAGTAACGTATTTAAGCATTTTTAAAACTATTAGTTATTTCCATTGTAAATTATCCAAAGATCATAGTAAATATAAATATATAAAATATCATACACTTTTTAATTACCATAAATAACGTAAGACTTGTGATACATAAGCAATGGAAAATAATATTAGATTAAAGGTATATTCTCAATGAATGAATGGTATAATTAAAAATTATGTTTTTATCCAATATTTGAAATTCAATTTTATAAATTATTAATTTTTAATTATGTGCAGAAATGTTAAAGATTTTAATGTTTATTAATTCTACCCTTTCTAGTAATATCTTTTATGCATTGTAGATGCGTAATATTTATTTAAGGCATTATTCAAGCTTCAATCTTAAAGTTAAAATAAACTTAGTTTACTATTCAAAATACTGTTTTTACAAGAGTTACTTAGGGTCAGATAGCTTTTTGAAACTTAAATGACACCATCAAAACTTTTAATTTGGATTCATATGAAAAATTCAATGAATTCGAGCGGCATCCTTTTTAATTTTTTTATTTAAAAAAAATCATTATCAATTATTTAACTTACAAATATATCCATTTTTTAAATTATTAATTTGCTTCTTCTTTGGTTTATTAACTACATGAAATAATCAAGAACATTTTTTTTTATAATGAAAAAGCAATGAAATTTTCTTGGCTTCTTTTATTTGTTTTTTTTTTCACTAAAAAATTCTAAAGAGTTCCAAATTTAAATTCTACACTTTATAGTAAATTTTTTTATGTGTTCAATTTTTATGTTCTTATACGCATTTATAGTGTCTCTTTTATATTCGCTTCTTTTAGAAATATATATTTTTAGAACAATTTTTCTTATATGATTCGATCAAGTCTTTTTTTTACTGCAAAGGTTTTTATTATCTTTTAACTGATTATTAAGTATAAAAATATACCTTTAACATTTGTTGAATCTTCTATTTTTTAACTGTTTTTTAAAGTTCTTTCCGAGGTGAATATAAATATTATTAATGTGTAGAGATTTTTCAAAAAAAGCATATTATTTAATGAATATTTAAAAACATTTTCCATACTCAAATTTAAGAATTTTCTATATATAATGTGACAAAAAATTCTTTAATTTAAAAAATACCTAATAATAACATTTCAATGCTTCTTAAATTTATTTATAAAAAATTTATTAAGTTATAAAAAATTCCAAGAATAAAAAGAACAATACATAATTTATGATATACTATTCAAACTTTATTTACAAAAAAATTTCAAGAGAAATTTGCAAAAGTTTTTTAAGTAAGCTATAATTTTTACTATTGCATTATGTTTTTTTAAATATTACCTGTTAGATAAAATTAAATAAATATTAATTTATATATAACTTGAAATGTATATCTAAAATCCTAAAATTAGGACATAGGAGTATCTATTTACAATTATATAATTTAGGAATCAAAGGATAATGTGAATAAATTAATAATTATTTTGAAGTTTATGATACAACGTACAGCCTCTTGTGTGTCTAATGTTATGAAAAGTTCGAGCTACCAATAGTAAACTTTCTCAAGTGTATAAACTTAAGGTAGAATTTACCAACTACGTTTATTGTTATTACTTTGCAACTGTATTATTCTGGTAACCTAATTGAATATAGTACTATTTATTTTTATAATGCAGAATGTATATATATAAAAATTATCTTCTATTTAATATACGGAATTATATGATTTTAATTAAAATTTACTGCACTATTAAAAAATTATCAGCTATATTAATATAAAACAAAACTTGCACATCTAGTTATTGCATGAACCTAGGAAAGACATCTTTCATCTTAATCTATTATCGACAAAATCTTAGTCGTGGACGAACTTTTGTAAGGGGACAGAATCATTTGTAAATGTCATTTTGAAAGTCGATGTAAGGGTTAACTATATTTCATGTAATAGAATTATTGTTCTCCGTAAATCTGGAAAGAATAACAATTTGATGTAACAATTAATGTATAAGAAAAGAAACAATAATATTTTAGTAATGTATAGTTATGTCAATTTTTTAAACATAAAAATTTAATTTAAAAATTTAAAAAAATATTGGCATATTTTTTAATTATTTAAAAATAACAATTGCAATTATAATGGATAGCATCAATTTTTATGTAATTTTAATAGATTGGAAATTAGTGCAGATGTTGACAAAATCCAAGAAAATGCTTCGCTTAATATGAGAAAATATTATTCTTTGTAATTTTTACTGGTTATATTTTTAAAAATCTAGTATTCTATGATAAATAATACAATGAAACAGACTAAAGTACACAAAAAAATTGATTTCTTAATCCGATACTTATAAAATATTAATATTATATAATTTAAACCCAATTTTATAATAAATATTACGTAAATGAAATATCGACTAAATATAATTATTGAATACCATCAAGAGCTGATAAATTCAACAAAATTATATATCACGTATATTTGTATATATATATATATATATTGGTTTTAACACTAAAAAATAGATTTCTCCGTCTATCCTTCATCAATTAACATTTTACATAAAATGTTACTATAGAAACGCATCAAGATTATATTATAAAATTGAATTTGTAAGTATGAGTGCATGACCGAGTAGAGAAAAATTAATGAGGTTAACCGGTGAGCAGTTTCTTTACAAATTACATTATAGAGTACTTATTTTTTTCAACAAAATTGGTATTTTCCGGTCGTCTAGTGCAATAAGCTGATGTAAAAAAACCAATAAAAGTAGCCTCAATTTTCATAATTCTTATAAGACGGCGGATAGTAAAAATATTAGAAGTTCGTAAAAAGTAAAGGAAGGTATGAGGCTGGAATAGGTAAAGTTATTCGTTAGCCACTCTATCTTTGCTTGCACACTCTCCCACTTGGCGGCGTGTCCCCATGAATTCCAATTTTTATTCAAGGAAGTGGTTTCGAAAGCTCGCATCGCGTCGCAACAATAAAAATAAAAAAGTGCTTGTAAGCAAGAAGATAAACGGACACGGACACGAGGTCGTGGAGTGGAGAGCGCGAGGCGAAGGGAATGAAAGATGGTTCGAAAACGTATATGAATCGAAGGCCTGTCCGTTTGACGGATTCGCGCTGCTTTTCAATGTCGTGGAGCAGCGCCTTCCGTCGTATCCGAGTGACCCTATCTTCCTCCACCTCGTCGGCAGCCTCGTCCCCACCACCTACCCCGCGGTCTCATGATAAAGAGTAGCGTGTAGCTCGAAGAGTCGTTTCCCTTGAAAAAACTTCAGCAATTTTCTCGATTGACGGGCGGATTTCGATTTTTACTCCCAGCCAGTACCACCACCACCCCACCCCCTCCTCGCAAACACCCACAGAGTCACCGCTCTCATTCCACCACCACCCCCCCCTCCCGCCATCGCCGCAACCGCGCGTGCTAATAGGATTCTTTCCGTTGCAGCTTTGGTTTTTATTGACGCGTGGCAATGGAAATATTTGAAAATTCGAAAAACGAGAAAAAGAGAATGGCATTCCGCGGGCTTAACTTCGTTAATCGTTCGAAGGCTGGATAGTGTGAAAAGTTAGGAAATCTAATTTCGCTCTATGTGCTCGTCGGCATTTTAGCCTGGGAATTTACGTTGCCCGTACACGATTTATAGAAGCGTCACATATCGCTATTTGATTATGACGCAGATAGTCAAATCATACTTGTTCTGTTTCGCTAATTTGTAGGGTATTGTTCGTACAAATTGAGATTCTAACAAGAAGTGCACTCAATTATTTACAACGCTCTCCCATTTCATACGCGCTGAGAAATTGACTTTCGATGAACTAAAAGAGAGGACATTTTAAAGTAGGATGCAGCTTTTTAAAGGATCATGGTTAATTAAATTCTGCATGTTTTATAAATGAATATTACAATAAACCTTAGAATATTTATTATCACAGGCACAAGAAATGAAAAATTTAATGGAAATATTTATAAATGTTTACAGATAAAAGTCTTTTAAGAAGTAATACCGTCAATCACCAATGAAAAAATTTTCTTTTTCCCATAATACTCTAATAATCACTAAAACAATACAAGAAAATAAACTGACAAATAAAATAAAAAGTAGTATATACTTCTTACGAGATGTTTACCGATACTGTAAAAGTTTATAATAGTTTACGATCATTTATAAAGATTTTGTAAGATTTAGTTTAACTTGAAATAATAATCTTAAAACTTACAAACTATTTTTTATACACGAAGAAATAAAATCTTTTTTCTCAGTTTTCCAGTACTTTTACCATATAAATATTGTAACTCATAAAATTTAAATGGCAACCTTCATAACATTAAAAAGAAAAATTACTAACCAGCCATTAAACATATCTTAAGCTATTCGCATGTACAAGTTGAACACAAAAAGTTGAATCAGATAAATTTTTAGCTAGCAGAGCAATCATAAAGTTTAAACAAGTAAATTTTGAAAAAATTAAAAGTAAAGAACGCTAGAAACTCTAAATATTTAAAAAAATGTTCAACGTAATATTTTCATAGGCCTATTTTTTAATTCTAAAATAATCATTAATTAAGATTCTGTACAATATATGAAATCTAATAATTTTTTAATAAGAACCTTTAAAACTAAAAACAGTACTTATAATTAGAAAATTTCAATTGGCAGGCAAAATGAAATCAAGAAGATTTTTATATAATATTTTCTATATTCTTTTTTAATACGTTTATTATTGTTTATTTTTTACATATTTATTTGTCTCATTTTTTACATTCATTCAGTAAAATTAAGCAATTTTTATCCTTATAAGTATATAGATATTGGATTATTCATACATCATAATCTTATTAGTTTTATCAATTTACTAACTATTATGATAATAGTAATCTTAAATGCATAACCGAACTTCAAATCCAGAAAAATAAGTGCAGTATCCCGTTACAATAATTAAATGATCAAAGTACGGGAAATATAATACAACACTAAATTTCAATTACAATAATTCTCTTAAAGAATTGGTAATTATTTTATAATGTGTGGTGACAAATTTATGGTTTCGGCTTCATAACTTGATATACTCGCTATAAGAATTGTCTGTATAAAGCCGTACTTGTTACTTTTGAATTACACATTACATTATTGAAACTATCACATGAATTTTGATGGTTCATTAAAATAAATAATGACGTTAATTTTAGTCAATATTTACGATTCATAAATAATAAAAATGAAACCTTGAAATAAATTTTTTCTAAATATACATTCTTAATTAATATTATCATTCGTAAAAAAATTGGTAAAAGTTGCATTTTAGTAAAATTCAAATAATTAATCTATTTCTTAAAGACCACAATCAATAGAACGTCAATACCAGAAATGTAGACTCAGTTACGAAATGAAAATTCGATCGATAATAAATTTTAATCTCCGTGGTTTAAGCACTCCATCTGCTGTCACTAAAATAGTGAATTATAAATATTTAAAAGAATAATCGCTTGTAAAAAAATTAATAACTTTATTTATTATATTAATTATTCGTCGACAAGTTATTATATCATTAATAAGACTTTATTAATAAAATTTTAACGTGAATCTTGTTTTAAAAAAAATCTAATTTTTTTTCCTAATTCTTAAAACAAACGATTTTTTGTCTGTGAGGTATTATGTAAAATTTTAAACTACCTGTATTAAATAATAAATAACGAAAAAATAAAAAATAAATTATCTAAAGAAATACTTGACGAAAAATGGGTTTTTCTCTGGTGTAATTCTAAATTCTGCTGGTATCTTTTAAGCCATTTGAAAGGCTCAGTTTCCTTTTTCTTACTCTTATTATCAAAATTTCTGACTCTATCCTGTCTTGTTTCCTTGCAGTGTCAAAATATCTTGCTTTCGTATTTTCTTTTCATCATAAATATTTCATAAACCCGCTTATGCACTGCTACATATGTCTCTCGATAAACATAAATACAAGAATATAAAGAAAGAAAAGGTACAAACAACAACGTGTTACATGATGTTCGGAACAATGTTTGCCTTGGTGAACATTTTAATACTTTCAATATATATTTGCGTTGACTTCATTTATTAACTTTATTATCCTTATGTTGTACAATTGTACAAACGAATATATTACAGCGTTAAATTTACTGCAGGTGAATTTAAAACATTTTTTTGTAATAAAAACTACCAGATTAAAAATTATTCTTCATAAAAAGAAAAGCAAATAATAAATTTCTTTTAGAAGAAATAATTCTTTTATAATTTTTATGTTGATGATTTGACGGTATTAATCGCACTTATTATAATAATTAAGTAATTTATAAAATGATCATTTTTTTAACAATGAAACATATATAAAATTGAAATATCGAAAAAATCAATTTCTAGCTGTACAAATTATTTGTTATAAATAAATAAAATTCAGAATTTTAATGTAGAACTTTTTAATTTTAAATGCATGAATACCAAATAATTTCAAAATATTTCTAAGTGAAACACTTAAATAATTTATCAACAGATATTATGTTTCTCCACTGTTGCATACAACTTTAGCGGGAAAATTCATTAAGATGAGTTACCTTTGAAAAAAAAGAAAAAACCTCTAACTGCGTCAAAGTAGCTTACTCCATATGTATATTCAACCTACTCTCTTACTTTCGACTTCTTCCGTTTTTGTCCTCTTTCGTATTTTTTTTACTTTCATAAACTTCACTGCCTACTTTAGTGTCCTTTACTAGTTCGTTCTTATTTGCGTTATTGTGGTTTTTGTACACGGTTTCAGAAAAATATATGAAATTTTCCCACTCCTAAGATCACCTTTACGTAGCCATATAGTACGCATTCCAAGCAAAAAAGATTAAAGAGTAAAAAATAAGAGAAAGAACAAAAAAAGTGAAAACCCACATTTTGATGTTTGAAAAAGTATGAATATCTCAAGTCCATGTAAATAAATCTTTCAGGTTGTCACGTTTTCAAATGCTGGCTTTTACATATCATTTATTACATTTATCATTTAATTTCTTCCTATTAGATTTACTGTTCTATTTATTTCCCATCATATCTACTTACACAAAGTATTTGTAGCATAAAAATAAAATAAAATAACATAATGAAATTTCATTGATTATGTTACCTACAAAAATTAATTATTCATTTAAATTTTACTAGATAAGAGCCGAGAGTTTTTCCGTATTTACATTAAACAAATTTAAGTATCATTATTCAAACTTAAATTAAAACGTTCAATACACATATCTATGAAGGTATATATTTTTGTATAAGACGAGCTTGTTTACTAACTGCGGTTTTTATACTTTCAAAAGATCAAATATCTCTTGAATCTATCACATTGAGATGCAACATTTATTATTATCACATTTGAAAATCTTTTAAATGTAGAGCTTACAAATTATAGTAGCTAAAATTGTACTATTATTTTCCTATGTTTTAGAGAAATTTATTACTGTATTATAACTGCCATATATGTATACATATTGTAATACTACAAAATGTAAAACTTTATCAGAGAAATTTTATTCATAAATAGAATATTAATGGGCGCATTACTTAATTTATTTCATTTATTGTTTTATGTCTTTTAATTCCAACGCATATTAATTTTTAGAGATTTTATTAAAAAATTATTCTGAATATATTAAATTTTTAATATTTAATTATCTTCATTAACATTTTATGATTCCAAGAAGCAGCTAAATTAATATAACCAATATTTTCACTCAAAAAGTTAATATGATAACTCTAACGTTGAATTTTGGGCTGTATAACAATAATTATAAATTTTATTTACAATTATTCATACGCGTATTATCGATTAGCAATATTTATTGTATTTGAATCATAATATTTCACAGTCCATTCTATATTTTATTTGAGATTGGTCTATTTTTTATTTCTTCTCATGTTTCAACTTCTTAGTCTTAAATTTTTCATCCTATCTATCTTAATGTATTTCACATTTGCTTTTTACTTATATCTTATTCTTCGTTTTCCTCACTTTTAGTCTTATATCATTGTTTTTTTCGCACTCTCTTTCTTGTTTTGTTTTTTTTTTTTATATTTACAACTATACTATTGTACAATGTTTGGATTATGAAATTCTAAAAATCTTTTTTCCAAAATATTCTAAAAACGATTTTTAAATCAAATTTGTAGTTACTTTATGCAATTATTCTGAAATTAAGTATTTTAAAAAAGTTTATAATATATGCAGAAAACGTTTAAAATTCTTTGAGCACTAGCAAAAGACAAGAGATTTAATTCTTGGATAACGTATTTAATATAAATTCTACTATTGACCAATACAATATATAATTATAATAGTCAGAACGAGGTTTTATGTCCTGAAATAGCTGTAGAACAATGCTATACGAATCATCCATCTTTTTTAAATTGATCATTTTGAAATGACTAGGCTAATTATTTGTGCAACAGCTTACGCCTTCTTGTAGTTTTTACTCGTACAATTTTAACTGTAACTTTCTTTTCTTCATGGAACTTCTTTACAAGTTTTCTATAACTTAAGCAAACATGTATATTTTAATAACTGTATCTATTTCTTATTAAGTAAAAAATTACTTCCATCAAAAGTTTTTTGTCGCTGTACGTAGCATCGTGATTCTCTATGCAAATATTACAATTTTTTAATTTTTAATTTTATTTAATTCAAAATTGATACAATTAAATGATTTTCTTACAACATATTATTATTCCCTGCCGACTATAATAATGAAGGCGAAATAAAAATAAAAATAAACGATTAATAAGAGATTATCTAAGTATTGTAAATAAAATAAATAGCACACTGTTAAGGAAATGGATAAACAAAATCTTACATATGTCGTTTTTATCATCTGAAACTTTGAGTCGAATATAAGTGTAATGCTTTCAAAAGCATCTGTACTTGACAATCCCTGGATTTAGACCAGTGTTTCAAGTTGAAAAAGAATATATTATTGCTATCGGATAATACTTTCGGCTTCAACAAGTGGAATTGTTTCTTAAACGAACGTTTTAACTCTATCCATTGTTTGTCTCGCCGGTACATTCATCGACAGTGAAATCTTCTTTTTCACTTGCAAACTACTTCTCCAGCTTACCTCTTCTCTCAAGTCCTAGCATTGAAACATTTAATCTATGCATTGACAGGACATTTATGGCGAGTCATTAATACTCACGTAACCCCCTTGCTTATTTATAATCTTTCGCACATGGGCGTGCACTCCATGTAATGTATCTATGCGAAATAGAAGAGGAAAATCTCGACGTCGAAGGAAGAGGTTTCGCGGCGCCGAAGGCGGAGCTGCTTGGGTTTCCCATTAAAAAAAAAAGAAAAAGAAAAAGAGGAAAAGAAAAGAAAGAAAGAAAATGGAAAAAAGGAAAGCGAGACAGAGCTGTTGAAAGAGTACACGAGCACTAAAGTCGCAAGAAGAGAGAAAGAGAGAGAGAGAGAGAGAGAGAGAGAGAGAGAGGCAGGGACAGAGACAATAGATTCGAGAGTAAAGAGCCAAAGGCGTAAGTGCGCGGTGTACTTCCTCCCCAAGTCCGCCCCCGGGTCCATGTCGTACTTACGACAGCAGTGACGACGTGGTAACGGCAGTCAGTGCTGTAAGAACGGTAATAGTCAAAGCCAAAGTCAAACATGGGTGTGTATTAAAGAGAGGGAGAGAGAGAGAAAGAGAGAGAGAGAGCGACTGGGAGGAGGAGGGCGAGTGAAAGCTAGAGTGTAACAGAGCATGGAACGCATCCAAGATGAAGGAGAGTGGCGCTGACTCCTGGCTAGTTTTGCGCGTCGGTACCCGCCTTCCCCTCCTCTGCCTATCCGACGACCCACCCGCCGCGCTCTTTCATCTTGAACAATTTTTCCATTTCGCTGAAATCCCCGGGCCCTCCTCCGTCCCCTTAGCCCTCCCTATCACCTTCTGCACCACTACTCGAGAAAAACTCACCCTTCTCACCCCAAGGCCAGTTTCATCTCGTCACCTGTCCCTCTCTGGTGTTATCACTTCCACTACCGCTGCCCCCCCCAGACACCCGCCATCATTTTTCGCTCAGCTCCGTCGCGGCTCTCTGCAGCCCCATCCGTTCCTGGATTTTCCTCGCGACTCGCCGGCCACTCTCTTCAAGGGCTCGCATTATCTTCGAAATCCCTTGTCGCCTCCCGCACACTGTCGCTACCCATTGCCGGTTAATTTCATCCAGAAACCCTTCGTCGCGACTACGGGACTCCGCTCCTCCCCTTTGCGGCACGGCTATGGGGCACAATGACGCTTACCAACTCACGAGTAACCGCTTTGTACCGCTCGCCGCTTTCCTCCTGTCCCTGCCCCTCCTCCGCCCCCAGCTCAGCCCAGCCCAGCCCATTCTATCTCGCCCGCCACCCATACCAGCATTAGACGACGATAGCTGCCGTGGAATTCCATTTATTCAAGTACTCCTCTGACGTTCTCGGGCTTTAACCGGCATCACGTAGCATCTGACTTTCTTTTTCTCCCGATATTATGGCTTTGGGATCCCATTGGCTCTTTTTCACAATAATAAAGCATAATTTAGCGAAAATGAAATACGGGGGAAATAATTATATCGATAATTGTGTCAATTAGCCACCGATTGCGTCTTCCCTCGTAAAGCCTATTTGTGCATAAAAAGGAGTAAGCGGTCGTAGTTTATTGTACGAATAAAAAAATCAACATAAACCTTTAATTTTAATTCAATTTTCATGGTATTAAAAATATAAAACGTATAGACCGGCTAATTTCAAGATCTTTCAAAGTTTGCAAAATTTTATGGAAATCAGTGAAAAAAGTATGTAAAACTTCCAATAAGCTTTTTTTATCTCCGTATTCTTCTTACAAGTTTCTTTAAATGGTAATTAAAAAAGAAAATTTAAATACTTTGTAAACAATAGTCTAAATTTCAAATGCTAGATAAAAAAATAATAATAAGATTAAATATTTATACAAATTGAACATAGAACAAAATATATTAAAGTACTTAATCTAATGAATAAGAAGAAACTTGTTTAGTATTTAATTTTAATCCTGATTTTTAAGTTAATTCTACAGCTTTATATTAATACCAGATTTTAAATACAATGAATCTAGTCGGTTTATATTTCAAATAAAATTTTCTTTAGTAAAAAAAAAAATGAGATTATGTTTTAGGTTTTATCGTTTTTTATTACGAATTCAATCCACAAAAATGCAGCCCATTACTTATAAAGCACTTTAAAATATTAATTTCCAAGATTTTTTATCAAACAGTACTCATCGAATTAAATAATTACCGAATAAAATGTTGTGCTCTCTGCATAATTAAGAATAGTTTATATGAAGCCTACATACACTATCATCTTAAACCTGTTTTAATTATTTTTTAATTAAAGTATATTGTGATTTAAAATAATAACGAATTAAATATTAATTAATTTTTTTATGTAAAAAATATAGTGACGTTTATCAATGTATATATTGTCTCTTATAACTACAATTTATTATTATTTGATAGGAACAGTAAATATCACTTAAGAGAATATCCTTTGTAAATATTACAAGTGATTACAAAATATAATTAAAACTTAATTTTTCACCTACGAAGCTAAAAAAATTATACAAAAATTTTAGACTTTATTTAAAGTCAAATAACTACCATAACTGTAGTGGCATTTTTCTCACAGCGATCTTTTGTGAGTACGAGATTATCTTTTTTGGAGCACAGTGACATATAATTATTATTTTCCTCTCCTTTTGGTTTAAATTTTGTACTAAATTTCAATATAAATGCATGTACTTGTGGCATTTAAATTCCTCTTTTATTGTAAAATTATTTCGTAAATTTTAAAGTAATGTTGATAATTGCATTTAATTTACATATTTTACATAAAATGCTTTTGTAAAAATTTATTTTTACAATGATTTTGCTAAACTTCATAAAATGCACGAATAAAAAGGTTTTGTTTGTAGCAATATATTTCAAAAATATTTTTGATTGCATTTGTAAATGGATATTACAAAAAAATATGTCTTGAAACCTTTTCTTTAAAAAAATGTTGATTTAAACTATGATTTATAATTACGATATTAATTTTAATTAAAAAATATCACATTTTGTTCATTTACCTGCTGAAAACTATTATCAGATTCTGAATAAATTATTCTTCACACATGGCAGTAAGAATTTTCTACAAATTGAATGTAGTTGTTATTACAAATTGAAAATCAATGTTTTAATATATTATAATAAATATTAATAAAGACTATTGACTGTGTATTAGACCAAAGAATTTTTTTCAATTTTCATTCTGAAAAAATAAATACACTGCTTTATAGAATAAAATAGCTTATTTATTTGGTAAACTGATCTCCATATTTTAAAAATATATTTTAAAAATAATATTACCTTAACGAAATATCACATGATTTTAAAAAATAAACTCGAACAATTTCTTCTGAATATTCAAATATTTAAAAATTTCGTTTTTTATACTTATTGCTATTTCTAAATAATGATTAATAACGAAAAAGGCTCATTTTACATTTTCACGTGTTTGTATTATAAGTTTTTTATGGAATGATTTAAATTCTGTTATTTCAAAGTCTAAATTTTAGTGAAGTTACTCTCCTATTTCTGATAGGACAATGAAATCATATAATAAAATCAATTTTCTTGTTTATCGTAAATATTATATTTAAATAGAAGTTTTTAATAAAAAATTGATAAAATTTAATACGGAAAAATTGTTTACTATTTTTTCTTCTAGGTAGGTAATTACATCAATTAAATGCCTTAGATAAATTTTTGTCTATCAAATTTATAATGTAAATTTTAATAATATTCTTTGTGATGCCGTGGTGTTATTGCTTAATTTTTTTTTTAATGCATATAGAAAACCAATACAGAAAATAAGCTGCCAGTGTTCGAGAAAATCTCGTCAGCGCCTAATGGATTTTTATCCGACTGCGCATAAATTTTTTTCTATTCAATACTACACATGAAAAAAAGTTGTGCAAAAATTTTCTTTTCTTAACGTTTATAATCATTTACCGAATAAAATAGATATTTGGAAAAGTTTATAAAAATCAATGGGCCATCAATAGAATGCAATACTAGTTATTCGATATCTTCGAACTTTGCCCGTATACAATGGTCGGTAATTTTTTTCCTTCCCACTTCTTTTAAAGCTCCACCAGTCACACAGTGTATTCTTGCATTGACGACATTAGAAAGCGATGGATCCCAAAGTTTTCGTCTATTCGAATGACTGCTCGCCACTAGTCGATGGAGCGACGAGATTCGCTGCGGGACATAAAGCTCAATTTTACGAGCGCCACGATTATTTATGTTCACATCGTCCCATCAGTGATAAAAAAGATTTAAAGAGGTGTATGCAAGTATATGTGCCCAGAGGTGATGATTTATCGTTGATACGTGAAGGATAGGGAGGCGGAGAGGATGATACTCGGGAAGATGCAGATGTTAATGCGACACTTCTCAACTGTAGTGCGCTTTTGATTTCGATTACGCGAGGGGTGATGCAAGGGAAAATAACTCATCCTAGTCACCAGTTCGGGGGAAATTTTTATTCATAAATAAGGCATCGCTGACCGGCATAATTATCTTAATGCAGCTTTAAAGAGAGATGGATTTCAGCGGCTATCGATTTACGGTAATGACGAGGTCGACCGTCCGCGCAAAAGAATGTGCGCCCAAGCATTTCCTGAGACTTGCCAGGTAATAGGAAAGCTCAAAGCAAATATGTGCTCCTTGTCCCATAAAAATAGCTCGAGCATCCTCGAGGCGAATCCTACTCTACGTGCCGTGCCCGTTACATCCTGAGGCGAATTAAAGGATCTTTTTCAAAAAACCACCGCTCGACAAATAATTCAACGGGTTCGTCAGTAATGGGGTAACGCGGTCCTGCAAATTTTCCATTTCAATCTTGAAATTGGCAATTCTTACGGCGCGCGGACACTCGGCACATGTGCTCGTGAAGAAACGAGCAAACATCCGAAGCATTATCTCGGTCTTCTGAACGCCTTGGAGCACAGGCAATGCGCGCGTAAACGCACGCGCGCACACACTCGAAAAAGAGAGACGGCGATCAATGGTCCGCTTAAAGGTACTAACAAAGAAGTGGATACTTTACCTCACGCGACGTGGATTATTCGCTTTTCGGTCACCGTAGCTGCACTTGAAAAAGAAACTGTTCTTACTAAATTTTTCAATGAATCCGGAATGAATCGCAGAGAAGAGTAAAATCGATAATGTGTTATTAATTGCTAGTAAAGACAAGAATAAAGTACTTAAGCAAGACAACTCACCGTAAATAGTAATGAAAGAAATTTTTAATTCGATGGTGAATTTTGGTTGTAACTCAGTTAAGTGTGTTCTTATCAATTTAAAAAGACAACGAAAGCGTTGTTTCAGTGATGAAAGGATACGCACGCCTACTTTCCCGGCAAATCAAGCAAGTGATCCTTACAATGATTTGAATTGATAGAGAATTTTTTTCGCGTTTCATTTTCTAATCGTAGGAATAATTGAGCCTAAGAGAAACCATTTTATTCCAGGAGATAATTTACTAAAAACATTTATCTTCTTATCTCATCGGTCATAGTTTCATTTAAACTTAACTTTATTAAACTTTAATTCGTTAATATTTAATAATTAAAATACTATACTGATATTTTAGTAACCTCCTTTGGACTTTGTTTTGGACTTCAACCTATGTAGAAGCAAAAAATCTTATAATTCAGACATTTACTTCAATTTTATTTTATTTTTTCCCAATATTGCTATACTTCCATATGCTACATAAAATTATTCCCCCTCACACATTGAAACAATAAGCAAAGGAATTATTGTAGATTCGAATCTTATCGCAAAGTAGATTCATGATATTTAACAATCATTCATTTACTTATTTTATTAAAATGTTTTAAAAATACAATTTGGAAATGGGGTTATTTCGTTCTTAAAGTTCTTTGACTTACGTCATTCTAAACAGTGATTCGTTTTTTCATAGAGCCCTGCGGAAGTTTTAATGATCCAAGGGGAAGAAACTATATAAAGAGTATGAATAAAAAAACCATACTCCATGGAAGAAATTTGTAATTTCCAACTAGATAAGCAAAAGATTTACGTACATGCGTAACCCACGATCTACTTCTCATCAAATTAATTGACGGAAAAATATTGGTGAAAGGGAACCGTGAATAAAAGTCACATTCCGCATTGTTGACGCGTCTAAGTCAGAACGGATCATCTTCCAGCTCATTACAAGAGTCCGCGTTCATTGCCGCGATGCGATCTCGACGAGGAAGCTAAATTTAAATAATCTCACTATACGTCAGTGCCAGCCCTGGCCAAGGTCCTTGGTATCTCGTAGATTTTGCGATCCGATGCTACTGCCAAAATATTCCCATCGGACGTACAAGAAAAATATGAAACAATGCTGTTTAGAGCCTCGACGGAAAGTGGGTAAGCAGGACCCGCCCGTAACTCGTCTCGTAAGGACAACTAGAGCTTAGTCATAATCTCTGGGGTGCCGAGACTCCTCGAGTACGCGGGAGCCAACGGCTTGTGGAAGCGTCCCCGTCGTCAGCGGCCCCTTGTTTTTGTGGACCTGTTTTCCTTGGCCGCCCCGTGATTTAGCGGCTGCGATGGCGCGTAAGAGTCCCCGTCGCGCCCCAACGACTCCCCCCCTCGCTCGCATGAGCGGCTTCCCTTTGGCCACCCGTGACCCTCTCCGGCCTCCTCTGTTTTTCTAGTCGCGCTCTCCATTACTTTTGCATACTGAGAGCCGCGTCACGTCGTAAAACATATACAAGTGTATGCGTAGGTTTATGTACATTTTCGCGCGTCGATCGACTTCTAGCCGAATGTTTCGAGACGTGTGTCGCCGACAAGGGCCTATTGACTCCGCCTATGCACTCTTAAGATACGCAGTCGCCGTAACTTTACGATTTCCTACCCTTCCTGAATTATTAAAGAGAGCTGACGCTTTGAGTCGACGGCGTTGAAGGGTAAGACGGGCGGTAGAGGATCGGGCTTACATCGTGAACGAATGGACGACTAGAGCTAAGTTTCGCTTGCCGAGGAATTAAACTCGCCTGTGTCCTGAAGAGCGTGTCAATCCCTTCGATTATGTGTTAAATATTTTATCGCGAAACGTGCGAGTGGGAAGCGTATAGAGTTTCTTCGATCTTTCAATTTACAACGGCACAAATATCACGAAGGGGATACCGCGATTTTATGATACTGCTCTACCTGTCACTCCTCCCTATAAATCCGCGCCCAACAACATGAAGAACCCGTGTTTAATTAGATCATAGAAATAAATGGTTTCTTCTGTGTTCCGATGTATTTTAATGATCATTATTATCATCATCATTGTCATTATTATTATTATTTTTCTAATTTGTTTCTAATACTCATGACGGCAGATTAAAGTATTCACGTAAAGTTCCATGTGGTTGAAATTACTTTTAAAGTGCTATAAATATAAGCCAATACAGTTAGAAAAATTTTATATATATATATATATATATATTATATACATATATATGGAAATTACATCAACGTCCCAAGCTAACCAAGTGTATATGCGGTTAACGAAATTTTTTATTCAATCTTATTTATGATGAAAAATTTACTATTATTACCTAGGAAATCATAATTGAATCATTAAATCCTATTAAACCGTATTAGATTTATCGGCTTATATTTATTAAGCTGAAATTAGTTCAAAAATATTTTCACATATTCTGTCAAACTTGTACATAAACTCAAACATCAGGCGTCGATCAAACTTTTATGTTCATCATCCATAATTAGGAAAAAAAAAATATGCTTGAGCTCACAGCAATCATATTTTTGTATTGCCAAGCACAATAAAAAGAATTCTTTGCTTTGTATCAGGATACCCGTCTCCTCAAGAATGGCTTAATACTTTAAGTTCTGGCAGCATAATGCTAAGCCGTCGAAACTAAAAAATAGCTCCCTCCACTTTCAAAGAGTTCTTTCACTTACATCATGCATGCTTCCGACTCCATTTTTTACTTATCGCCCGCCTCTCCCGACCCTTTCTGCCTTCTGGCGCCATTCTTTCGTCTCGAAAGAATCCTCCCTTTCTGTCATTTCATCTCTGGCCTCAATGTATACGGTGCGAAACTTTATCGTCTCGCCAATTCTTGGTTCTCTTATTTTTTTTTCTCGCGCTTAAGGGAGCCTCCTTTCTCATGGGAATTTGTCCTTGCAATGGTTGTAAACATCAAAGATTTTCGTTAACACTTGCGACAATGAAGGCAAAAATATATGAGATATCGTCATTTACCCAGCAAATGAAATCGACTAAGAACCCAGTTCTTACGTAAAGCCAACTTGTCGGCATCTATCATTTTGAAACTGTCGCATTTCGATTATCTACTCTTACCTTTACACACATACAGCCATTCATCTTAGAAAGCGTCGCAATGAAAGGTAACGCTTAAGAACATATGCGTGCGCGCAAGCTGTATGAAATTTTTTACCGTTTCTAAATTATTGATTAAATGTCATCGTTCTGCTTCCATATAAGGAAATCTTTTTGTCTAAAATTATATTAAACTGCTGAAATTCTTCGTAAGAGGCCGGTTTAAATCTTCACCAAATATTTTAATTTTATACAGTAGCCTATTTCAAAAATATAAAATTTATATAGCTCATACTTTCACATCCATTGGTTAATTTATCTGCGTCTAAATGCGAGTATCAAAGAGCTGCTTACGTTATAAATGGAAGTACGTGATACTGTCAGTTAGGCAATAGAGTTTTTACAGCGTTATATGTCGTCTATTTCGTTAAAATAGAAATTTATTTATTTTTATCTGATTTTACTATTATGTTAAATTTTCCAACTTATTTTACTAAAAGTTTTTGTTTTATTATTATGAAAAAATACATATATATTTTTAGATGCTTGTATATATTCATTTTCTTTAGAAATGAAACAGCTATATTTGTATGTAAAATATACAAAATAATTGAATTGGTTATTAATCAAACACTCTACTTAAGATTTTATTTTTGAACAATACAAATAGTAAATATTAATACATTGTAAAAAAAGTATTGGATTTGAGAAAGTCAATATATTGATAAACGTTGTAGGGAGTTGAAGAAGAAAAAAAGTCTTTGTATATTCGTTGAGTACATACAACTAGAATCTCAATTACCAATCACAATTATATTTATTTTCATGAAAGAAAATATTTTAAAACTGAATATATTCAATTTTTTTATTTACAATGGATTTCGATGTACATACACATTGTTGACTAAGAAAAGAAAGCTTTTTTAGCTCTAATTTAAAAAGCAAGATATTCCATTGTCTCTTGAAAACGTGTATTTATTTATTTATTCGCATAAATGGATATTTCGGAAAGCAACTTTATTATCTAAAAAAGTATTTAGATTTTTAGACGATATTAATTATTAGTGAACTTAAAATACCTTGTAATATTATGGTTTTCTTAAAAAAAGTTTATAGCAGTTTATTAATTAAATCATTTAATAAGTAGAGAGATACAATGAAAGTCTTATATTTAACGCATTAACAAAAATACACTTAGCTTTGGTTAATATTGACCTAAAATTTCAAGTTATGTATAATTCTATGTAATTAAGTATAATGCAATGGTTGTAAATAATTTTCGGAAGTAAGATTTTTTTCATAATAAAAATAAAAAATAGTACCATTTAACACAACAAATAAAAGTAACAGCCTTACTCTATTTCATAATAACAGCAATAAATATTTTCGCATTACCTTATTTTTAGGACTGTAAAAATGAGAATCTTAAATTTTGACGAATGCATGTAATTTACTCAATACACGTGTACTAAAAAAGTTTGTGTGTGTGTGTGTGTGCGTGTGTGTGTGTGTATGCGTGTGTGCGTGCGCGCGCGCGCCTGTGTACACTGATCATGTATGTTACACGTGGTTTTTGCGACGTTCGGCCGAAGCTACATTCTACACATCGAACGTGCGCAAGCTCGAATCGAGAATCGTTTAGAAATGATTGTTCGTCGATAAATTAGCCGATCGGCTTATTTATAATTTTAAACGTTTCCTAAAGGTAGTGCTGGTATTTATTTAAAGGAAGATCAATGAGCTCGGATAAAAGTTGGCTAATGTTAACCAATGGCTCCATCGTTTGGCTCCTCAATTATCCTCAATTTGGCCGTATTACCCGTAGCTCCGATTCGCGACGGATAGCGACTTGCAAGACTCGTCAAGTTTATGAATTTCAAAGTTTGCCCTTTCGGCATAGCGATGAAACTTTTCAAATGAGATTGTTCTTGATTTTGCCGCTCGAGCGCTTCTACAAGTCGCTCGGATCCGCCCGAGCCGCTGGTTCGGAAAACTGAATCAAAGATGATTCTCCGGGCGCAGAAAAGATGGGTGGGGGCGGTAGCGTTGGTCGGTAAGAGGAATGGCGGCAGCGCAGACGGAAGGGTTGGCCAGGATGGTGGGCGGTTTCTGAGAATAAAAAAAGCCGGCGGCGCGACTGGTGGTAAATTAGGCGGTGGTCGCGGAGCCAGGAAATAAAATCGTCGATTAATTCACCCCTGCCAGTCCATTCTCTTTTCCATACCATCGCCGCTACTTAATTCTTCAACTTTCTTCCGTAATCATAGTTAATTTCACATAATTGGCTAATAAAACTATCAAGAGCTTGGGAATTCTGCGCGACGTTGAATCGAGCGAGATTTGCACGAATAATAAGTTATTGTATAATGCTTCTATTAATTATCCAAGACTTCAATATGTAGGGCCGATAGAAATTTTGCGAGTAGTTTATAGTAAAGGAATTAACGCTCGACGATGGATGGCTTGAATTATTCGCTTGCAAAAGTTCTACTTTTTGGTTCGCTTAAATATATTCGTGCTCTTATCAAATATTGCTTTTTACGCAACGTTTAATGCTGGATTCTTTTTTTCTCATTGAAACTTTTAATTCAATGAGATTAATTAGTATAGTTCTCTCAATTAATTCAACACACACACATATATTTGCAGTAAAAATATCCTATAAAGTAAATAAAAACCATTTTGAATGTCGATTCTAATTTTATGTCTGTTTTTACGTTAATTATCCATGATTAATATGAAAACAATGTTTCAGTATTGAATTATCAGTAAAATTATGAAAGTGCAATTCATTTCGTACAAAGTTTTAATGTTCTCTATTGTAAAAATATGATGTAAAAAATAGCTTATTATATATCGAAAGTATTATTGATAAGAATACTTAAATTTTTCCGTGCGAAAAATTAGTATGTAAGCTCTACAACTCTAGTAAGCTCGTCCTCTTGCAGAAGCAATAATTAATTCATAAGCAGTGATCTGCAAATCTTTATCACGTCGCATGAAAGTTTTACAGAGCGTGTACTATGAAAAAATAATGTCGTTCTTAGCTAGTTTATATACACACATACACACATGAATACGATCGGCTGGGTATGCGTGCTTGGGCCGGCGCGTGTGTACATATACGTAGAATCAAATACAGCGTACGCCCTTCCAGACTCATACATCACATGGAACAGCGCATGGCAATAATAGAGCAGTTCGCGTGATTGATCGTGGCACGATTGCGAAGCTGCGCCTCTCGTTTGCTCTCTCTCTCTCTCTATCTCTTCCCATGATTCTCTATCTCTTTCTCTTTCTTTATCTCTCTGACTTTCTCTTTAACGCAGCTCCCGATGGGGTTAATTGCGTGAATCGAATTCTTATTAAGATAGACCAAAAACAAGGAAAGAAGAAAGGAGAGGGAAAGATACGTGGGCACACTTCACGGGATCTATAAAACCCTGTGCCAAGAATATTAAGAGGCATTCTAGGCCGCATGTTTCTCGTCGGGGATGCGATCAGTTTTATTAATCACTTGGGAGCACAAGACTCGATTCCGACAGGAAAAAATGCGCAGCTGAAAGAAGAGGAAAAGGAAGGATACTGTGTATAGAGGAATCATCAATATACAGAATACTGATCGGTTAATCGTTTCTCATCGCCGACTACGCGTCGGCTGCTTCATCAAAATTTCACATCAAGTTGAAGGTTTTAACATCACTTATTTAATGCCGGTGGTTTCATTTCACACTATTCAGGCATAACCGAGCCACTCATTGCCTACCATCTGCTCGAGCACAAGAAAATTTTTGCCTTGAACTCGAAGTTAAGACATAATTACGACGCGATTGATTTTCACTCTCGACCGGGTGTTTGCCCGGTGCTTGGAGAATAACATTTTTTAAGTAGCCATCGAAATCCAGCTGTTTGTATTGCTCCTAACAGCGCGCACATAATTAATAACATCAGAGCCCATTTCAATCACTTAAAAACAGTACATTTGTTTTCCAACGTGGATGCGACATTTTAAAATTATTTTTCTAAAAGCAATGATGCATCGGTACAGCGATTAAGACTGAAACCGTCGGCTAGGACGATTTCAATTTCGCTCGACTACTCTTTCTTCATTTATCTCGAAAATACCGTGTCATTTTCTTTGTTTGTCGCTACTTTAATACTTTACTATTAAACGTTGTTATTTACTTTCTAGGCAATTAGCTCTTGCTCGTACCAAGTTTCGTTCCGCAAAAGGTTAACCGATATGGATTCTCACATGTCTATATGTTTCTTACAAAAACCCAAAACTAAAAGTATATTATTATAACGCGAAATTACTTACTTATTATATTTCTGTAGGAAGAATTAGCTTTCTTGGTGCCCCCGGACTCAGAACCATTCACATGTTTCTAAAAATGCTTTTTATGGAACAGTCGCTTAGACAAAAACTACCATTGTTCTTTAAATCGTTTTTTTACGACACTTCCGCACACGCAAAGATTACTACGACTCAAAATGTGCCTTTTTACAGAAGCAATGTCTATGCAAACATTTATGTAATTGCGAAAGCATTTTTATGAGAACTTTATACCGAGTGAGAAAATATTGAAAAAATTCCAATTGTTCGAGACATAAATTTTATTTCTTTTTTAAATAACAACTCAGAGATGTTATTAAAAATCGCGCGAGAAATTTATATATTAATTTTATTACTTCATAATGCTGACTGAGGATGAACTTATTGCAAATATTTGGGTCACATCGATTTCCCCAGGGCTCGCGAAGTTTCGTGAACGGAAACTCTAAGTGAATCACGTAAGGTTTTTTTGAAGTGTTTCTGTACTAATCCTTATCTCTGTTGCTATAGTACAGTATAGCAGAGATTTTCTGTTTATCAAGGAATGATAATGAATGATTCTTCACCAGTGAGTATACAAGTTATTCAAAAGTGCCAAGTTAATATTTTCCACAAACTTAACAGCAGCAGTCAATTTCAAGTTTTATACATAAATGATAAATGATCGACTTACAGTTTTTCAAATATTTTGATATATTTTGTAATACTACGCTTATATTTCATTTGATACCTAAAAGCTTTTCTTCGAAAACCTTTTTATAAAAAAAATAATTAGTTTTACTGCACAAATTTCCTTTTGAAAAATCGGTTACTGAAAGATTTAATGACTAAACTAATCGAAGAATAACTTTTTAGTACTATAGAAATATACATTGAAGTTGAGATATATTAGTAAAAATATTCTTCAAAGGATATTTTGAATAAAAATATTGATCTCAACATTTGAATTCTAAAAAGTGAACTTAATTCAACGATATATATAATCCCATTAAAAATAAATGCTATAAAAGATACCTAAGCTGAGTAAGTTCAGTTAGGATGATAAAATTTAACGATAAAAATCATAGTATTAATTACATCTAAAATTTATTTATATATTTTACTAACTTTATATTTTAAATATAAAAAAATTAATATTGTTTATTACTTGAACTTTATAACAAATTAAGCTAAAAATGTTGGAAGGTTTAAAAAAGAAATGAAATAAAATTATGTTTGAAAAATTTGTTTAAATATTGAAAATTATATCTTATATTACTTTTATTTGTACTTAATGTTTTATTAACACATTTCAATTTAAGATACTACAAATTTAAATGCTTCAGATAAAATGTGAATGTAAATACATAGGTTTTAACATAAAAAAAGTTAATTTTTTTTTGTAGAATATCTCACTTCCATGATACAACAGTTACAGTTCTTTTCATACTTCACAAGTGTATACATCTTTATAAAGATAAAAAATTCAATAAAAAATTCTGATATATATATATATATATATGTATATTTATATGCATACAGTACATTCAATTTTTGTAGAAATGTAGCTAGAAACTGGGCTATGCTTTTAGCGATCTTTTTATTGTAATATTTTTAAATATAATATAATAAAAAACTTTTGAAATCCTAAACTGATGAAAGAGTAAGTAAATTAATTTTAAACTGTCCAAATTTTTTTTAAGATTTATTTGCGTGTACTATTATTTATTTGCTAAGAATATAATTATAATTTTATTTTATTAAAAAAAAATAAGAAACTTTTAGTGAAAGTCGATTATAATACTTTTTTTCTGGAAATTAAACATATTTAGATGTAATCAATATTACAAGTAGCACGAAATATGAGCATAAGGCGAAGAAACTATTAGATAAAAGAAACAGAAAACAATTTAGTTTATGTCTTATAAATACAAGCTTTCCAAATTTAATAATTTTTATTTATTTATATTATTATTTTTTTTTAATGTATTAACTCATAACCGACAAAATTTATTGTTACTCTGCAATTCTTTATTAAGTTAATTAATTCCAATGAATATAAATAATAAATTATATTTAAGTGATTTGAAAATATTGTGAATAAATGAACAATAGGAATTTTCTTGATTTATTCGAGATTTACTTTTTCTGTATGTGCCAGATTAACCATAGTTTTTATCTCATATTTACTTAAAACATCTTTGCTAACACATAGCAATTGGATTTTGAAAGTAAAGAGACATAATTTTACAGAAACTGGTTGGTACAGTCAGTAACAGAACGACTTTTAACAAAGATTTTATCTCATGTATGTGGAGAATGATATATACGCGGGAAAAACTTTAAATCTTTAAATAAAGTAATCAGAAACATAAAGGTTCCTAAAAGCATACAAATATACACTATAAAGAAGCAAAATTATAGAATTTGTATTTGTACAATTCTACGCAAAACCCAGCTCATTTATTTGTATTAAACTATTTAATAAACCATCATATCTTAAAATCCTTATTATATATATATCACCCTTTCTATATATTTATATAGAAGATTAAATTAAAAAATAATATATTGATTTAGAAATCAAATGTAAATATTAAAAGAAATAAATAAATTCTCATAATCATTAAAACTACAAATTCCTGGGCACATTTCATAAATTTTGTTAAGATTAAAATGAAACTTAATACTTTCTTATTATAAAAAAGCATTTAACTGAGCCACTCGTAAGCAAAAGAGCCGAATCGCATTTATAATTTCGGTTTAATCATTAAAATATTCAACAATATATTTTATGTGTAAGCATAGATGATTTCTCAAGGTTCAAAATGAAGGTAGTAAAACCAAGGCTTATGTAAAGCAAATGTAATAAAATGAACGATCATTTATGATAATTTCTATAAAATCAAATATTTTGAATATAGTTTACTTTATTTATTAAAAATCATGATTTCCTCAGATTAAAATAATTGAAGATTTATGAATCTTATTCAAAATAATACACTGTAATCGAATTTGTGTAAATAAGCATCTAAAGGAAATACACTTTACTAAACTGAAACTGCTCGAAACTGCATTTCTTCAACATGAATAAACTGTAGAAATCAAGAGGATAAATAAACAAAATAAAAATCTATCTTTTTTTAAAATATATATTCTTAACAAAATATTGTATAATTTATGTAATAGTTCATTAAAAAAAATGTTTTAAAGTTTATAAGCTGATAAATAAATTTATACTTACTCTAATTCATATATACGTCCTATCAATAAATTTGATTGAAAATTAAATATTTTGTTAAAATTAGGGCTTTTAATTAATTAATATAATATGTTTCATTCCGTTAAAAGTTTAATTAATTACCTTTGATAAACTATTTTTTAAATGAATAACTAATGTATACCTTATACATTTATATTATAAATTTGATTTAAAGGATTAGCTGACTGAAAATTTTATTCTTAAATGTAAAACATGCTTCATCTCTATGTTATTTTACTATAATGATCAATAACTAAGATACCTTTTTGACGAATCTGATACTAATTAGATCTAACTATAATATTTTGCATTTTTTGTTATAACTATTCATATAAGACTATGACAAGATGCTAAAAGGCCGATTGGAAGATTGTGTCATGTAAAATAAATAAATGAGCAAAGAAAAGAACCCTCACCATTTGGTATTACATTTTGTCATAAATTCTATCGTCAATTCTAAAAGAAAATTATCCGAGCGTTAGCAATACCCTAAGTCAGCAACAGCAGCTTCCGTAATAGCAGACGCGCGAGAGTTTGGGACAGGAGAAGGGGAGATAGAGATGGATAGAGAGAGAGAGAGAGAGAGAGAGAGAGAGAGAGAGAGAGAGAGAAGGCGGTCACTCCGAGACAGGAACATAGTTAAGGCGAGTTGAAGAGCGAACAATAGTCCGATGCGCCGTAGTCTTGATTTCTAATTCAGCTCGATGACCCTTCGGGAGCAGCGCGGCTGAAAAGAGAGGCGAATGGCTCCACGCGAAAATTATTTCGACCGCCAATTGGAGCGCCAATTGCCGTTTAACAATTGGTACACTTGGCACTAAAGTCCTCGCGGACAATACGAGGGCGACGACGTCAATGAGAGGGTACATACATAAGAAGAGATCAGATCTGCTCCCAATCCTCCCACACAGCGCCAGATGCGCATCGGCCGCGAACTGGAACGGGAATTAAGGTATTCGTCGGGAATCGAGGGGAATCAAGGGGTGGTCCGACGAAGTTAACGAGAACCACCTACGGACTTGGTAATTGCGCGTACGTGAAGCCGAAAATTTCGTTATCTAGGGGTATACGAGAGGTGTGAACGGAGGGCGCGAACGCGAAGGGTAGAGACAAAGAGTCGCAACAGTGCACGAATATTTTCATCCTAATCAGCTCGAGGGCTGCTAACGTTGCCCTAAACGGCTAAAGCTCGAGAGGTCGTGCGATGAATTTGCGTTGACGGAGGGCTTTTGCCGTTTTTTTCACGCGCTTCCTGCCTGGCCTTATTCCGATGGCACGGCTTTCGAAATACCCAGATTCGCGCTGATATTCGGTTTCGCAATAATATCGGTGGTCCGCGCGAACATTCCTCTCAGGAGTCGGACGGAAATTTCTCTGCTAAGCTTACTCACGCATGAGGCTCGCAACTACAAAATGGCGCTCGTTGAACGTCGTTATATAAAGCAATCATGAAAATCCATTATGACGCTATTTCTCAAATGCCCTCTGAAGGTAAGCCCTACCTTCTTCCTCGACGATATAAAAGAGCGTGCAATTGTAATTTAGACAATTGTAATTACTTAAGCGGCGCGGATTGGCGTTGTGGCACATGCTTTAATCTTGCGCTTACGTAAATAGGAAATCGCAGCTGGCGTTGTAGCGATTGTACGTAGTCGTAACGTTAGGATGTCGACGAATCGCACACCACTGCGTACAATTTAATTTAGCGCAAATGTGAACGATACAAAATTAGTGCATTGATGCCGACTTAAAAGCTGCATAGATACAGACTGCCATAGAAATTACGTGTAAATATACGCGAATGCATTCTTGGGAACGAATTTGTTTATTCATAAGCGTTTTGTTAAGAGAAAAATGCGATTTTCTTTTGAAGCGCACAAAGCCGTCCATGTTTGATATCTCTCGTTTTTTCGATCGACGCCGATAGTCAATTTTTGCGTCCGCACGCGCCGTCGAGGCGCGAAGGGCTGATACATGAATACCGATTTTCGGTTAATCAGTTCCATCGAAACCGCGGAAGAAAGAACAACGACGCGATTCCCGCTCATACTCAATCCTTAATTTAAAACGTGGATCTCCTTATTAATTTAAAAGAGATCAGTACGTACCAAAGGATACAGTATTGTTATTTATTGGTTCGTACCACATTCGCGAGAAAAAGGCTAATTACGTTAAAGTTAAGCAAGACATTTCTCACGATACAAGTCACGTGTGGTAGGTAAAAAATTATTTTATTCTAATATATGGTGCTTTATTTTAATGCTTAATCCGAAAGTAATGTTGAAATATCACATTGGTTATGCTTACGATACCTAATCTCGAAATAATGCGTAATTTGAACTAACAAATCTTTGCATAATGGTGAAAAACTCCGCAACACTATTCATCGATTCACAACTGTAATATAAATCAGTGCACTGCTGTCAATTTTAATGTTGGTACAAACTGCAATCTAATTAGACTATAGCTTTAAATATTATATAGGTGTATAAAAGAAAACAAGCGAAACTTTACGATTCAATGTGATTTTATAAAATTTCACCAATATAAGTTAAATGACTACGCTTTTATGCTTAAAAATAGAATTAACCGACCCGAGATATTGCTTCCTTAGGCTATCATATTTTTTAAAAACATTCGGAAAGTTAAATGTGATTCACGAAAACAAGTTTATGAGATCTTCTACTTGATGTAACTTCAATTTTCTCAAGCAATGGATAATGTCATAGGTACAGCTTTGAAAGTTCTAGAACTTTGAAAATAATCGAAATTTAAAAATCAGTTAACCTCATTGCTAAAGATTTGACCCATTTAAGCAAATCACTTTAAAAATGCTCCGTGGTATTTAATTTTCATTAAACATTCATTAAACGTTACAAAATAATAATTATTTTACGGATGCATTTAATATAATTTAAGATAATTAAGATAAAAAATACTATATTTATGATAATTATAAAATTATCCAATTACTTATATATAAATAAAGAGGCATAATGAATCAATATTTTTTAATTTGTTTTTAAGTTCATTTTATTTTGATAAAGCTCAATGATTAATTTATGTAACGTAAACATTAAAACATTAATCACTAAATTAATACAAAAATAAAAATAGAGTTAAATAACGATGATCAATTGACTATTTAAAATTTTTTTAACCTGCTCTTCATTGTGTATTTATGTAATAGTTAATTTTAATTAACTATAAAAATAAACTGCCTTGTCTTCGTTACTTATACATTGACGTATTAGAAACTTGATTCAAAATTACATAAAGTATCCGCATTATCTTTAGAACTTACTCCTACTTTAGATATTAATATCTAATAAAAAATGTCAAAAAGATAAGACCAACCTATCAATAAATATCAAATTAAATTATTAAAAAATCTAACCTTTATATAAAAAAATACATTGCAATGGGTTATAATCGTAATTTCAGTTTATTCGAGAAGCGCATATATATCAACTAGGATTTATATATTTAACAGATTTATGGGCAGAATAAATGTATTTTACTGTTGTTTTACTACAGAAAGTTGAAAGATAATAAATATGTAAACCAACTATCCTGTCCATCATTATTATTTATGAAAATCACCTCCATAAGTGTATTAATTTTTCTGTTTTCTACAACTCTTCATTTTAATTTTTAAATGTTAATTAAATCGTATGTTTATTGTAATTAAATAAATTATTCATAATTATTTATCTTATAATTATTTAACTTTTTTATCATATTTAAATAAATTAAATCGTAATCTTCAAAAAGTACACTGTAAAAAAATGTAAAGAACGGAACTTTTTACAGAATACAAAGAAAAGCACTTGATGCAAGCAACAGTGGTTTGTAAATATCATTTTTGAAAATGTATTCGTTAAAAATACTATAAAATTTATAATAAGTAAAAGAGATTAAAAAAAAGAATTAATAAGCATTCTTTATATTATATATTGTTTCTAACTAATAAAATTATTTTCATAAGACGTTTAAACAATAGACTAAAAACTTTGATCATTTGATTTTTTTAAAAACTATACTCCAGACTTAAGCGCATATAAATAAAAAAGCATTCAGTACTAATTTGAACGATACTCTCGTGTTGTAGTAATAAGTAGTAGTAAGAGTATAGTTAAAGTCACAATATTTCTTCAATGTAAGAAATTTAATATTATTACAAGTAAGATTTTAAAATCCGGTAACTTATTTTTAAAGTCACTGTATAGTTTGACTTTGAAATATTCCAAATCTTGCTTGATTATGTTCGTGCATCGAATTTCAATCAGAAAAGGGCTTATTATCTTTAAAATACGAAAAAGAATTTGTTAGAAAATTGGAATCTTGTCTTGGATGCCATAACAATAAGTATGAATTTTCAATGTCCGAATACTATCATACATACAAAATTTCCATCTCTAGTGTAGATTTAAGCTTGTGGATTCTGCCGGGCTTCATTGTTAAGTAAGTTAGTCCCGATGCGTTTTTACACCTGTATTGAAGCGTCGGAAATTAGAGAAGCCGCGGACGAAGGCACATTTGCATCGACGCGGATCGTTAACAAGTTCCCCTGTCAAAACCAGATTTCTCGAGTTTACAAGGTTCCGCAGCTGTCGGTTTAACTTCCTTCTAAATTGATGTAATTCCCCCGACTGTTCTCTGGTTCTATATACCAAGAGCCGAAGTTCGGACTGTCACCACTGTAATTCGGCCCAATTTACAATCTGAAATTTGTTATTCCAACCGACCGGATTCGCCGGTTTGAACGCTTTAAGGTTTTGCAGCGCTTGCTCCTTACCCCTCCCCCATTCATCCAGGCATTGGTCTTCACCGCCGCTCCCCCCCCCGAACCTCATCGATTCTTCTGCCGTCGTGACCCCCTCATCGTCACCAATTCCACCCTTCCCACTTTATCTGACTATCCGTCTGCATTACACCAGTACTCGTCACGTACTCGAAACGCCGAATTGAGAGACGCTTCCTTAAGCGGCGTCCGCCTGAGAAAGTGCACGGGTCGTTTTGCAATTCGATGGGAGAAAGAGCCGAGCCAGGCGGTAGACTCGGTCGCGTAAGAATTAGCGCGAAAAGTCGGGAATGGAAAATTGAAGCAGAGCTCGGCTGTTCTTGCCGCCAGTGACTGCGCCTTTCAATTGGAATTATTCTAATGAGCCGAGCCCAGAGTTCCCTCAAGATTTATATGTATATGTATCGAGGAGAACTTAGCCGTACCGATCCCGCGTTCTCCCGACTCTTTACTTTTCATGTTTACAGCTTTAAAACTTCACTTTCCGAGTGTTGATATTTGGTGAAGTGAAGGGCCAGATTAATGCGGGAATTTTAGATTTACTACAAAGTGCCGCCACCTAGCGCGTGTTATTACTTTCAGCTCTGGCAGCAAAGTAGTTGAATTAGTTTAGTCGCAGCTCAGAAAGCGAGAAGTTTCACATCGTATCATAAAACTTCCAACTCCTTGCTTTTATTCACATTTATTATTTATTATTCTGCAACTAACCTTTCGTATGACTATCAATTTTTTGCATCAATTACAAGTAATTAATAAAGGTATAATGAAAACACTTTTAAAAGCAATTTAAACTATTCTAATGAAATGCTGCTTGTAAGTTGTACCTATTCAATAAGTAAATGATAATCCGTTATTCATCAACATTTTTAATAAACTTTGCATGGAACAATAAATCTCTTACTTCAATTTAAATGAAAATATAGACTTAGCTCTACGAGGTAAAACAATTATTAGAAAATTTTTTTGCAGTTTTAAAACTTATTTAGTATTTCTAAGCATTTAGTATATATATATACAGTACAAGTTGTACTTAAAATACAGGGCATTTAATGTACATATTATATAGAGTAAAAATATAAGTATTTTGTTATCTAATTAAAAAAAGATTAATGAAAATATAACTAGAACAGCGTCATTTTATAATTTACTGTTATTTATAATTATAAAGCATTTTTTGATAACAATCATTCTCCATAAAATGCAAGAATTGCTCCGCGATTCTGTACACGTACAGTAATCGATATTTCTTAATTATTATGAAACAAAATAGTAATTTATCAAACAATTACAGTAGTAAAATATTAGTTTTCATTTATTCATGCTTTCCATATTTAATAAAATTAAGTCTAAATAAACAAAACTTTTATTTTTAAATTATGCTTACTACTCTATATCGTACTATTGCCATACGACATTATGTAATGACTAATTTCTTTATAATTATGATTTTCTTTTATAATATTCGTATTTTAATTTTCAAATGAATTTCAGATTCCAATTGAATTTATTCCGTTGTAATAACAAGAACTATCATTATTAATAAATTATTAATTTTATTATTATTTTTTTACACACAAATTCATATAAAATGTAATGACTTTTGGCAAAAACATTTTTACATGAATAATTACGATGCAAGAAATGATGTTTTATCCGGTAATAACTGAATTTGAAGAAAAGTAATGTCATTTAAGATAAACCAGTTGCTCGAACCTGTATTTAATTAATCTATAAAATAAATTCAAATAGAAAAATATTTTTCTCCTTTTTTATAAATATTTAAGTTAATGAATTAAACTTGAATACACAATTCAATTATTTAATTATTCAAAGTAATTTTTGAACATTACAAATTTCATAAATCAGTAATCAAATATAATTCGTTTCCATGCATGTGATCTCTGTTTGTGAATCTACTATTGGGATACCTTTCAACTAATTATTAGAATTACATTAGCATCTACATATATATACTATATGAGTTGAGCTTGGATTTTACAGATAATAAACTCATATATTATGAACCATATACAATAATAATTTATTATAAAATTAAATAATATGTGTCAGTATTGTTTTAAAAAATACACATTAATTAGTTGTAATAAATATGTAAACTGTATACTTCTATAAGTCGCATATATCCGAATTCTATTTATTTGAATATAAAAAGAATATTAAAACAAAATAATTACTCTTACTTAACGATGACATCACTACGGTATATTATGAGTCAAATACCTTTAATACGCGAGTTATAAAAAGTAGTACACCATTAATAATAAGTCGAAATAAATTTACTAATAGATCAATCAATAAAGAGAAGCTTAATATATCAATATTTTTTCTCTGTATTTTACAGATAATCGATCGTAAATTCAAATATATAATAAAAAATTTGTAGTTAAATATATAATGTTTTACGATCAGTAATTCAAAATACTCATACTATACCTCAACTACGATATTGCTTATCTGTAACTTTACAAACTTCAGCTTCACCTTAAATAAAATTAATTTGATTAATCCTCTAATCTCAAACAAGTGAAGAGGTTCTCGTAAGAGCCAGCTAAGCTCTTTTTAATTGAAAAAACAAATATATAATGGTGTACTGATTGCAATTTGAATAAAGTTGTTACTAATTGTTTCCAAACTTTGAAAAAATTCAAGTTGTAAATATAAATTAATTTTAACAGATACGACACTTAATATGATGCTTTTTATTTGAAAATTCAGGGATTGTTCATACTGAAATTTCACTTGACAATTTTACGATGTCCTCTGGTTACGAAAGAAGCATAACTCTGATAGTTAAATTTTAAATTTACTTAAATAAATAGTAAAATTAATAAAATAATTCACTATAATTATTTATATAAATATATTAAAAATTAATTGACTATCATGATACACATATTTCATAATTCAAACAATATTTCAACAAACAATACTATATGTAAAAAAATTCATAAACATTTTTTAAAACATATTTTTATTTAATACTTTTATTAACTATAAAATTATTAAATATATTAAGTAATTATTACGTAATATATTAAATAATATTAAGTACATTTTTAATAAATAAACAACGAATTTTTTTACAAATATACTGTAAACAGTAAATATTGAAATTCAATACACACGTATGTATACAGATGTAGTTAAACTTAATTAAATAATTATATTCTTTTTGTTTTTACATATTTTAATTACAACCATAAAATATCTAATAGATCAGAAAATGTAATTATTTTCATCTTATTAAATTACTTCCTTTAAATATCACGTTTGGATATTTTAAAAATAAATTTTTTTCATTCTTCGACTGGAAAAGATGTTCTTAAATTAAACTTTTTTGAATTTTGCTTGTCATATTATCTAGTTACATTAATACGTTTATCAAAATAAACAAATTGAACTTTGTTTTAAGTATTAAAACTTCATTTAATGTGACGTTAGGTTATACTTAGGAGGCATCATTTAATTGATGTATTATAAATAAGCGGCATCTATTATTGGAGGAAAATAAAAACCGTAATTGTATTAAAATAGAAGATGTTAAAAATAATTTAACATAATTAGCTTCCCATTCTTTAGAGATATAATTTATAAAAATGACACATTTTTTAATTTCAATATCTTTTTTGTTTTAACATAAATTAAAAATGTAGCATAATCTTTGCTTTTACATTAGAGGTATCATTAATTATTTTCTTTTCAATGGGATTGCAATTTTGCGAGAAACACGCTTTCTTTTTTAAAAATACACTTTTATTATTTACTTTTAATATTTACTGAATTTAATTAATTATATTAAGCAATTCTTATTATTAAAAAATTACATAAGCGGTAGATAATAGAAAGATATTTTTATATTAGAACGATAGTAATTATTATTATTCTACTAACAATTTAATATTTAATGATGATAAATAACA
The DNA here is from genome assembly GCA_018907135.1 of Kradibia gibbosae. Taxonomy (NCBI): domain Eukaryota; kingdom Metazoa; phylum Arthropoda; class Insecta; order Hymenoptera; family Agaonidae; genus Kradibia; species Kradibia gibbosae. The sequence continues at coordinate 7,910,184 of JACCHX010000004.1, forward strand.
ATCAATGCAATTAATTAGTTTTGTTTGCCTGCAAATGTTTGATTTGATTAATTAACAATCTTTAATCTATCAAAATAGTAGTATCTTTTTTATAACGTTTTTTTGCTTGTAAACCCCATACGAAAAATTAATAAACAAAACAAAAAAATCTTATTGGGTTCGTTTGCACCTTCAATACGATTAATTATTTTTATATGTGGATTTAATGTATAATATAATGTATCGAATGTGCCTCAAGCTGTTCCCCAAATTGATCGTAACTCAAATAAACGAATGAAGGATTAATACCTTTATAAATGTCGGTAAAATATTAATAAAAACAAACCACACGGATCTAATTGAAATACAAATAAAGTCCAATACAATAGCATGTAATTTCTCGACACGAGCGTTCATGATTAATATGTCGGACCGATGTCGTTTTTACTCAAGCGAAAAATAATTTAAGAATAAGCGTCGATCGGGTGCTAAGATCAGCAATCAACATTTTCTCCGACTTTCAGTCCTACAGGCAGATTATTATGAGAATGGACGAAAATTGATGAAACGCTCCAGTGGACATGATGGTTGCTCGTGGACACGAGGCGACATTCCGGTTTGCCTGTAGGAGAGGGAAGGGGTGGGGGGGTGGCACTTAAGGCGCGCAATTAGGCGCAAGTGGCCGCTTAACGTCGCATCGATTAACGGTGTTTCACCCTAATGCTTTCAGAGCGCGGTGAAGGATGCTGCCGGGTGTCGCTAGGGGGCCATTCGCCCTCCTGATCGTCCTCGCGAGTCTCGTTCACGGGCTGAAGGGTGAGCTCCTCGATCAGGAGTGTCCGATCGACTGCCACTGCCACTACTTCCGGATCAATTGGGTGACCGATTGCTCGGAGAGCAACCTCACGACCATACCGCACGAGGGCCTCAGCCAGAACGTCTACATCCTCGACGTCAACGGGAACAACGTCGAGCGGATCGAGCCCTTCCCGCGCGACATTAAGCTCCGGCGGCTGCAGGTCGCCCACAATCGGCTCACCGAGATCGACCATGACTCCTTCGCTGGGCTCACCTATCTGCTCGACGCTGACTTTTCGTACAACGCCATCAGTAAGGTCGATCCCGATGCCTTTAGGTAAGATCGCGTCCCTGCTTCAATTGGCATTCTACTGATTCGTTGGAGTATCGCGTGTTTAAAGCGCGTAAGGCAATGCGCAACACGAGTCATCAAGAGAGCTTCGATTTTACAGGGACAGTCCAGGACTCATTACACTCGAGCTTCAGCACAATCCTTTAGAGGAGATAAAAGATAATTTTCTCAACTGTCGGCCCTTGTTTTACCTGGATCTCAACACGTGCGGCATTCGACACCTCAATCCCAAGTTTTTCCACAACACCACGAACCTCAACAAGCTCGACCTGTCGTACAACCCTCTCGGCAGCATTAAGCCCGGGCCCTTCGATCACCTCACAAATCTCGAATACCTCAAGCTCACCTCCTGCAACCTCACGCACATATCTCCCGAAGCTTTCGCACACCTGGAGAACCTCCGCGAGCTCGAGATGGAGGACAACGATCTCAGCGGCCTCGATTGGACTCGTGTGATCGCCCCACTGGTCCGACTCGAGCGCCTCAACATACGCAAGACGCGGATCACCAACTTGCCGGGCGACGCCTTCGCCAAGAACTTGTACCTGAGACAACTCGTCCTCGCCGACAACGAGTTTCAACACCTCAACGTGGGCAGTACCTTGGGACACAATCTTCATAGCCTGCAATCGTTGGACTTGTCGAACTGCAACCTCCAGGACAGACTATCCGAGCAAGCGTTCAGGAATGCGAGCAAGCTGCGAATGCTGGACCTCAGCGGCAATCCAATGTTCGCTGCCGATTTGACCGCCGTCTTGCGCCATCTCCCGAAGCTACACAAGCTTTCGCTGAGTAATTGCAGCCTCCACAGGCTTCCCGAGGCCTTCGAGGACCTCGAATACCTGGAGGAGCTCGACATCTCGCACAATCCACTCTCGGACGCCTTTGTCAAGCTGCTCAAACCCTTGAAGTCACTGGTATACCTCGATATGTCCTATTGCAATCTTGGCTATGTCGGAAAGCACACCTTCTCGCTAATGACATCGTTGAAAAAGCTCATTATGTCCGGCAATAAGCTCCATACAATCGAATTCGGGCTCCTTGCCAATCTCACGAGTCTCGAGAGCTTCGAGCTTAGCGACTGCAATATGCAATATCCTCTCGATTCCGGATTATTCGACGCCCACTACTATCCTAATATAATCGAGGTAAAGTTTAGCAACAATTATTTTGGCGTCATGCTAAATAGCCCCTTATTGCCGAAACAAATGTCGGGCGTGGAAATTGTCGATTTGAGTTACAGCCAAATAAGGCAGATCGACGAGTACGTACTATCCAATTTGAAGAACCTGACTCACTTAAATCTGTCGCACAATAACTTAACTGATATGCGAATGGTCGGTACATTGAAGAAGCTGCAAACACTGCAGTACTTGGATCTTAGCAATAACAACCTCACTACTGTTCATCCGGATGATTTTAAAGAAAATCCACATTTGCTCAGCGTCAACCTTATCGGGAATCCCTTTGTATGCAGCTGCTCGATCGTTGAAATGTGGAACTGGGCTCTTCAGGTGAAGAATGACCTTGACGTTTTAGTTGGTAGTCAACCCTCACAGTTTACAACAACTGCTGCTAAACTGCGCAGGTCGTTATCCTGCACTTACGATGCGGAAACGTATCGCAGGATTTCGGAGCAAAGTCGTGTCACGACCGGCGATCGACGGACATTCTTACGCAAAGCCGACCTTACGCCGACCAGAACCTGGGCAAAGTATATTCGCGAATCGCAGTGCGACAGGCTCACAAACCAATAGCATGATTTTTATAATCTTGAGCTGGAGTTGTAAAATCATGTCTATCGAATGCGTACAGAACAGAGCGTTTATTCGTTTAGTTGATCTGCATAAGAGACACCAAATTTCTAAATAGAACGAGACACTGTAAAAAATATGTGTGATTAATTGTAAATTTATTCAATTTAATTATTCTGCTCCAATATTTCCATTCAATACCTTAAACTATTTCTTATGAAGCACGCGTAGAAATTATAGCACATCAATTGTTTAATGTATATTATAACTACAGCTATATTGATACTTTATCATTTATAAAAGTAATTTTGTATTGCTTTCATTAGTTTCATCTTTTTATTTATTCTATATGTATTTGTAAAAAAAGTAAATAAATCCGAGTTTTGTCAGAAATATGTTATTTACAATTTATTGAAAAGTGAATTTCTTTTATCATACTTTTCTAAGCAAGTCTTTAAGCGTATCATTCGCATTTGTTGCTTTTTTTTGATTCACTTATCTGAAATTTACTTTATTAGTTTAAATGTTCTATATTAAAGTACTAATATTTTGAATATTTTGCCAAAATATATTTTGAATAATAAAGCAATGAGGCTTAAAATTTTTGATCAATTAAGTCGATTAAATAAAAATGATTTTATTTTTGTAAATTTCAGTAATGTATAGTCATTTTAATAAAAACACAATGAACACAGTTTTATTAAACACAAATTAATAATTATAATATTACTAATTATATGGGCATACATAAAAAATATTTACAAACCAAAAAACTTTTTTTTTAGTACATATTGTGTTTAATAAAATTAGAGCTACGTTATAGACTGTAAAAATAAATTTCTGTTATTATAAAAACTGAATGTTAACATATATTTAATTGTAAGTTTGTTTACTCAAAAATACGTTAACTTGAATTTCATACGAGCTATTACTTATATATGCAAAGCGTTGTTTAATTGTATAAAGTAAAATATAATTATCTATGGAACTCAAACATATCGAATTTTCTTATTGATAAAAACTTCAAACCGCTCGTAGTACAGAGTATTATTTTAGGCATACGTAAACACAAAAATAAGAAGCATTTATTCTATAACTTTGATTAAATTAAGAGAAAGAAAGATGAAAATACAATTAGCGATTACTTCACGATGGTGCAATATTCAAGAGCGAAGGCACATACCAAAACTATTATCGCAAAATGATTCTTCAGAACAAGAATACATAAGCTTAAGTAAAATCATTATAACGATCGCAAAATTGTGTAATGCATCTGTACTCTTGCGTCCGTAATGTAAAAGACTGTATTTAATAAATACGCTATATTCTTCTAATAAATGAGTATTGTTATTGTTGTCAAAGTATAAACTCTAATGTTTACAAACTATTATCAACTTGATATTATTTTTATAACTTTTTAATTATGCAGTTTAAAAATTTGATGTCTTTGTTTATGAAACTTATTTTACGATTCAAACAAAATTTTATCCTCTAAGTTATTAATTCACTGAGGTGAATTTGGCGTTTAATAAAATAACGAATCATCACAAGTAGTTTCAAAACACGTTTTAAATCTAAAAAAAGTTTTTTTTAGTTAAGCCATTGAAAAATTTTATGGCTTCAATAAACGTCGTCCTTTCTATTAAAATTTGTATTAAAACAGTGTAACGTCCAAATCTTTCATGGATCTGCGTAACAAGATTTTAATTAAGAAAATTTTCAATTAATGAAATTCAGAAACTAAAAGAGATAAAGAATTAAATTGTTAATGCTAAAATTATAAAATTGGCAATACGTTCCATGGATGATGGTTGATCTTTGTAGTGTGTACATGCCCCTCGAACATTTACCTCAAGGAATCAGAACAAAGGAAGAGCTTTTAAATTTCAATTCTTTCTTTATCTTCCATATTTGCTCGTACAAAAAAGTTCTTTTCTATTTATAGTAATTGATATTACGAACCTTGCTTAGGTATTCTAACACTCTAGAATCTTTCTATTGATTACCATCACGCTTAGTTGAACTAGGGAATCGGGTCTCTCTGCAGTAACCCTCGCACTGCGCCGTTAAAAGCCTCTTTGAAAGCTTTGAAACGTTGACAATAAAACTAAGTCAACTATGGAGCAATCGATTATCGAAGTTTAAATATGAAAGTTCTCGTATGGAAATCTTGACGAGAAAAGTTAAATTATATTTATCTTGCACCACTAATTCTTATATACAAAATTATATTTTATTTCATTATCTTATATTTAATTAAATAACAATATAAGATTAATTGTTCATAAATAACTATTTTAATAGAATTCGTGCTTCGAATAAAATATAAAATACTTGAAGGATGCATCGACTGAAAAATGAATGTTAAAAATATTGTAATTTTGACTTCTACGTTAAAATGAAACATCAGTTGATATATTTAAATATTTTTCATACATTTAGAAAAAATTATGTACTTTTATTTTGCTACAGACTATATTATATTGAATAAAAAATAAAATAAAAATTCATATTCACAAACTCAATATCCATGAAAATCTAACAAATAAAAATAAAAAATTATATTTATACAAATCGTAAAGTTCATAACAGACAAATTTTTATACATGAAACTTTTGAATGAGCAATAAATAAAATATTTACATAATAAAATGTACACAAATATTATTTAAGAATTTATTCTAAAAATAAAAAATTGAATCTAATGTCTAATGAAATTTTCTTATTATAAATATAATATTCAGGGTAAAATCTGTTTTAAAAAAATGTTATTAGCTACAAATTTATTATTATAAACTAAAAATTCATATACACTTTAACATTGTAAACAAAATGACTCTATTATATTTTTAAACAAAATATAACTAATAGTAAAAAATTATAATATTTAAATTTGATGTATATTAAAAACATTGTTTGCATTACCATATTTTTGTTTATTTCCAAACTTCAGCTTCGTTATTTATTTATAATACAACTATTTTTCTAAGTTTTCCCTAAAAATAATTATCTTTAATTTTGATAGTTTCATCATAATTTTATTAATTATTAATCAGGAATAATAGGACTTTTATATTATGAAAATTTTAGTTTTTAAATCTTCAAATTACAAAGTTATTTATTTTTTATGCATACTAATGAGTATGTTGTTTTAAAGTAAATAATAGTCATTTCTTACATTATGTATGTATGTAAATGCAAAATCTTTAGTTAAACGATAAATGCATATTAGAAGAGAAAAAGTGCATAAAAATTATCATCACATTTTATGTATTTACGCAAAAAATATTGGAAATCAAGATAATTTTTAAGTTCTATATTTGTTTTCATATTCATAAATAGAAGTTATTTTGCAAAATCATATCCATGTAATGATTGACTATATGGTACAGTAATAAGGAAATCGCTGGAGATTTCGTTATTACCTAAAACCTGAATCTTTTCGATAAACATTAACCGCCACAGGAACAAGATTGAGTAAATTATATGTGAATCAATCGCCAATTGATATTTAAAATGCACAGTGTGCATAAATATTTCAGTGGCTTACCTCTTTCTTTTGTTTTATTATGACCGCTGTTGTTACGAAACTATTATAATTATTAATTAGATCCTGTCGTTTATACATTATTTGTATCTAAATTCACCAAAATGAACTGCATTTCCGTTGCAGCTTACGTTTTGTAATAAAAATATATAATAAAAATACGAATTATAATTTTTAAAGTTTCAAAAATATGTCAATCGTATGATTTAAAAGCCTGCTATAAATAATAAAGAAGATACATTTTTTTTGAATGTATATTTGTGAAAAAGAATTTTTTTCATAATTTTTTCATACATTATTATTTTTATTAAAGTATTTTTATAGTATTACTCTGTGTAAGTGAAATCATTTTCCAATTAAATTTTCTATTTTTTTGAAGCCTTTCATATATTTATTTATATATATATATAAACATATATAAGTAAATACATATGTATATGAGTGTGTGATGTTATAAAAAATAGTATTATTTGATTTTTCAATAAAATATTTTCAGCTGCACAATGTTTGATAAAAACATGTAATTTTTCAAAAATATCCCGAAATTTTTGTAACATCAAAATAACAGGTTATTGATTAATTTTAATTTCAATAATTATTTTGTAAAGTGTTAATGTAAAGTATAAAAAAATTTATCCAATTTTATTTAATAGAATATAATAACTAAAGTATGTGTTTAAAAAAGGCAATAAATAAATTCTAATGAAATAAATATCATTTAATTTAGCAATTTCAAAAGAAATCTTTACGTAATTTAACAATTACTTTAATGTCCAGGTTATTAGTTATAATAGTAGTTTGTAAAAGTATTCTCAATAATTGAAAGATGAAAAATTAAATTAATAAACGTTATTAATGACGTTAGTAATATTACTCCGAATAATGAATGTTTTGCCAGATAAAGCATCAATGATATGTAAAATAAAAAGAGTGACAAATGCAGGGATATGTGCATTGTTGTGAAAATAATTTATTAAATGGAATCGCCACATTTCGACCACGTTGAATGCAATAATGTATTAAAAGCAGTCAATGTCAAGAGACCGTGTGGAGAAAAATATTTTCATCTAATACAGTATATTGCCGTCTGTTCATTTCCAGTAAACACTCTACATTGTAATCGATGTTACTTCACCAAAGCCACAAAGTCTCGATCGAAGTGTCTCGACGAAACAGGCTTTATCTACTTAGAGCAGCCAATACACGGGGTTGCGGGGGGGGGGGTTCCTCTTCCGAACCCCTAGTCACTCCACCTTTAGCCCTGGCTGCCGCGAATTCAGCCACAGTGACGAACGCTCGGCCTTCTTTTGTCCTCTTCCTTTTTCAATCTTATCGTGATAACAAATAGAAGAAAGGGCTTAAGGATAATCCTTTAATCCCGAGCCAGTAAACAACAGATATCAGTATGGATTTGACCCTACTAGTTGTTTCAGATGTGCGCATTAAAGTCTACTTTCTATTTATTGTGTCGGAAAGTTGAAAAAATGTTAATAAGGCCTACGTGTAAGAAGAATATTCGAGATAGAAGTAATCTACAATATTATGTATAAGAGCTTATCTCATTAGAAATATGATTATTCCAAACTAAACTTATAACATTTGTATTTTTATGCGAGCCGAAATATTTGTTCTAATTTTTTTAACGCGCGAAACAGTATATCAAGAAATACATCGTCAGTACGATTAATATATCCATCTTAAGCGCACTTCCTACATTTGCTTTAAAAACATTCTTTCTAAAACAAAATGCAAACCAAGATAAAAAATTGTAATTTTTTACACTGAAGGGATCATTAATATTAGCGATAAATTTGTAGCACTTCATAATTGTAATCTTAAGACTAACAATGTAAGTAATTAATTATGTAGCTTATTAAAAAAAAAAAAAACTTTTAACTTGCAAAGCTAACCTTCGACGTGCTTCCTTTTCACTCGCAGAAGCAAAGGTGAAGAAAAAATGTTTAAAAAACTTATAAAGGAAAAAGAATAAGCTGATTTCAAGAAACCTCGTGCCTCTGAATGGACGAGCAAAAAAACTCTTTATATTTTGTAAAATAAATGCTCTTGAATAATGTAAGAGATGTATTTAAACAAAAAAAAAAAAAAAAAAAAAAAAAAAACAACACCTCACGGAAGAAGGATTAGCTAATTAAGCTCGTGAACGATAAGCCTCGTGAAGCCGTGCACGAAAAAGAAGACGAGAGCCGCGCACGTGGAATTTCTCGACGGGCGGCGATAACGTGCCACTATGTCCCTTAGGAGTGCTGGCGCCACGTGTAGCCCAGAAGCTAAGGCTGCGAGGGGAGGGCTACATAAGCGCGCATCGGCGTGCCGCAGATTCCCGATCAGGGCCCCGCGATAAGAAAATCGCGCTGAAGCGAGGAGCGCTCGGGAGGCGGTACCCTCGGGCGAATTTCCCGCGGGCGTCGAGGCGCGCGGCGCGAACGTCTGCTCGCTGCCGGCGGTGGGGATCGATGTCGAGGTCGCGCGCCTGCGTGTCCCGGCACCGCTCGAGGATGAGTTAACTGGAGCGCGGTGAGTCGCGCAGATGCCGGGGAGGGGGCGACGGCCGGTCTGCGTGCTTAGAGGCGCGGCGGCGGCGGCGACGGCGGCGAAGGCGGCGGGCGAGGGGACGACGCGCCAGGTCGGCCCGTCGTCAGTCCGACCGGAGCCGCAGTCGTCGGCCGCGGCATGAGGCGCGCGGGGCCCAAGGCCGTCAGCGTCTAGGAGGCGGCCTACGCCTTCCCCGGGCCTCGCCGCGGCTCGCGCGCGCACCCGCACCTACGGGGACGGCCGCTAGGGAACACCCACACCGCTCGCGTAAGCGTCGAATCGAAATCGGAGAGAGAAAAAAAAAAGGCCGCGGATAGTGCAGAGATGCTCGCGACACTCGAAGGCGCCCTCTGCGTGCCCAAGCTCTACTACGGGGCGCTCCTCGGACTTGGCTTCTGCGTCTATTACCTCATCGAAGTCGTCAAGGTAAGCCCGGATCGATAGCCGAGGACGTAGAGTCACGCCCGCGCGCAGATTCCCGAGCCCCGGCAGCGGCTCATCCGCGCGCATTATCCTCTCGCGGTTAGGCGGCGGGGAGGGGAGGGCCTCGGACCGGAGCCGGAGGTGGCGCACACCGGGATCCCCGGGGTGGATGCGTATTACGTACTGTCAACGTCGAGGCTTCGGGATGCGGGAGACACTCGAGATAGCGCACTGAGTCCGATCTCGACGTCGCCTACGGCGGAGGTCATTGGTCGCGGGCCTCTGCGCGCGTGATCCTCGCTGCGGCAAAATTCACGCCGATGATTTTTTCAGACTTTGATTAATTGGCGACCTCGTTTGCGAGATTTTTAACTCAGATTCAGCGCGATGAATTTCCTTTTTGTCTCTTTTTCATTTTTTTTATTTTTTTGTTTTTTTTTTTTTTTCCCCTTTTTCAATTTTTAAACCTTTGATTGGATTAAATGTTGCCCGGACTATTCAATAACGGCTAATTGTACAGAATTCTCCATTTATGAGTGAATTTTTTCGTTTTCGCTTCTATTCATGATTACGTAGCAGTATTTACTTATTGCAGCTATATTATTTCAAATTTATTATAAATCTGTGAAAAATACGTTGCTTAATCCTTATATGTCTAACAACTTTAACGAATAATTAATTATTTTAGATTATAGTTCTTAATTTTAAAATACTTAAATAATTGGACAACTACATTACACATTATTTATTTCGTAAAAGTAGTATCTGTTGCTAGAAAATTATTATTACGTCAACATTGCGTACAGTCTTAGTATAAACGATTATACTAATTTCTTTTTTTTACTTGCTAATTTTATTTATCTAGAATACGTCTGATTAAAAAAGATTTTTCTGCAATTTTGATGAATCAGAATTAGTATTACGATGATTGATGCTCTTATTATATTCCTCGTTTTTCCTACTAATCTGTACAATAATTTAAAAGGAAACGGCAATACTATAATTATAATTAATCTTCATTTTAACTCAAGTAGACCATTTAATTTAGTAGCTTGAAATTTCGTGCTTTTTTATTATCTTAAATAATACTTCAAGTATTTAAAAATCGGTTACAGTATTTTAAATTTTAATGCAAAGTATTTCTTTACGATATAAACAGAAAAGTATAAAGCAGGACAATAAACTTCGATTTTCTTTGTTGACTGAAAACGCTGTTGACTCATTGATCAAATTCTGCAGTGTACGTATCACCTTGAATAAGTTAAATTATTTTAAATATCATTTATCTTCGCTACATTACGCGTAATATACTTAATACGAGATACAAATTTTTTTTTATTTTCACTGTTTAAAAAAAACTTATATGAAAGAAATGAACTTTTCGAAATAATTTTAAAAATTCTAACATATTTTATTTTGTGATTATATTAAAAATAAACGACCTCCTAATTTCCAATACTGTTTTTTATAATGTCTTTGTTCATTACAAAATAAGAAAAACATATAGTATTTTAAAACAATGTAAGATTAAAACAGTAATTTATCCTCAATAATTATTGATTCCAATTATCATACCTGATTTTACAAAGTCTAAACAGATGATCTCATATAATTAAAAACTTTTCCACAGTTCTAAGTTCGATTCATCTTTCATCTTTTCACATGTAGTTTTCTTTAACGAAACCTGTATATCCATTTCGTGTAATGCACACAATCGCTATATACTAATTACGTTTTAACTTATAGGGGTTCATTATTCTGACGAAAACCTGTCAGGTGTAGAATTCCTGTGATTCGAATTAAATCTCCTACAATTTGTAATAATACTTTAAAATTGCGTTATTGTTCGGTCACTTTAAACTTAAGTAATTTAAATAATTTAGGCAAAATTAAATAGTTAATAATATAAGGTTTAATCTAGTTTCTAATCATTAATCTTTATTACTGATTAAAATTCAATTATATAATAATAATTTACTGTACACTGTATTGAATTAATGGTGTATAAAGTATATTTATTTAATTTATACCTCTTATTTAAACTATAATTTTTAATTCGTACATAGAGTTTTTTCTCAATGATAATATCTTATTTTATAAAACAATTTTCATGGATGTTTTATAAGCTTAATTAGTGTATCTTTTATACCTATACCTATATATATATTTTTTACTTATAGTTTTATCAATACTTACACATTTCTTTCAACAATCTATATTTTAAAATAATTAAATGCAAACATTGTTACCTGCTAGTATATTATACAGTTAATTCTACTATTAATTATTACTTATACATATATATAATTAAAACTTACCTTAACAAGGTGAAAGATTTCTGAAAATGAATTTTTCATTTTTATATTAAGCACTGAACAATCATCTAATATTCTTTTTTAAGCTGTATAAGAGGTTGCTTCAAAAATATAATATGAGGTAAATGAAAATGTTATAGTCTTATTTTATAGTAATTATTTCAATTAGACTTTTTAATGTTTTTTGGGTATAATTTTATACAATAGTGAAAATTTTATATTTTATTATTTCATAAATTTTCGTTAAATAGAACAAATTAATTTATTTTTATTTCTCTGACAATTCTCACTTCAAAAACAATACCCATAATAAGTAATTAATAAGCATTACTACTTCAATATTTCTGTTTTTTTTTTTTATTTTACGTAAGCCGTAAATAAATTAATATTTATTAAAATACAAGTACATTATTGACATCATTGTGCAAATTAGATCAGTAATATAAATATCAGTTTTATTGAATTATTTAACTTAAAAATATTACTTAATTTTTATTTATTTGTTAAATTAGTAGATACATAAAAAATATTATTGAAAACTAAAAACAAATGAATTAAAAAGAATACACTGCAAAGTTCATTATTACACTCATAATTATAATAAATATATAGTGATTCCGAAAACATATTATCTTTTTATGTAATTTATTATTTACAATATCAATCGTATTGACGTTTTAGCAGATAAGTTTTAAAATAATTATTTTGCTTCGGATTCAATATAACTTTTGATATATCAAGTAGTAAATCCACATTCTAATGAAAATTTAGTTAATAATTACAAAACTTTTTTAAATTCAAGTTCTCTTGAGAAGTCGACTAAGAAAACTAACTAAAATAAAAATTCTACTTTTAATAAAAAAACCAGCTCGCATTTCTTATATTTCATTAAAAATTTCTTTATTGAATATTTCTTGTACCAAGTTGAATCACTGGTAAATAAACAAATTACAGATATTTTTATTTTCTAAATATTAAATGTATATAGATTGTATGGTATTATATTATATTAAATATATATGTGCATATTTAAAATTAATAAGACAACTAACAAAATCTTTATAAAAAATTCGGATTTTACTTTGAATAAATATATTATTTTTAAAAAAATTTAATTACAAAACGTTAATTTAAAATATTTAACAATTACTCTTTAAAGATATGAATTGCTTAATTATGATATAGTTTATGGGTTAATATTTCTGCTCAGATTAATATTAATTTAGCTTTGTTAAGATAAAGCACTTTAAAATTTATTCGTAAATTAGTTCTTGGTCGCATGAAATATTTTTACAATATTTTTTTTAATACAGATCTTTTAAAATTGATAAACGTAAAAAAATAGAAAGAAATTAATCGTAACTTACATATAACTAACAATTAATGACTAGAATTTTTACCACCAGTTTTTCTTGATCAAATTAGGCCTTAATAATTTTGTCTCATACGTAAAATTAGTGAAAGGCTAATCTTTAAAATATAAATTTTAATTTAAATAGACGACTAAAATAATGATGTACGTACGTAATTATATTATGTTAATCTTAATACATTGTGCAAGTTTCATTTTTTTTTTAGTTTGATAAAGTATTGTTAAATATTGTATATACTTCGGTAAGCTATTTATTCGAAAGTATAGTTGAAAACCATTTCAAAATTACGTAATTTAAGTATGCTTTACATTAAAATCAAAATTTTTTTATAAAAAAATGTGAAATTAAAGAATTAAAATTGAAAGGGAGCTGATTGGTTACAAATAAGATAATCAATGAGTGTAAAGTTCAATGTTAATCAACCTATAATGATAAATTATATATTGATTACTGATAATACATTCATTCAATGAGACTAAAGTTATGCAATGATATTAAATATTTCACCAAAATAAGCTACTAGGATTATTTCTATTGTATTTGATCCTTAAAGCTTTTGAATTACTATAATGATAAGGCATCTTCAACATAATTATTAAAATTTTTATTCAATTTAAATTATGACGTACAATCATTGAAAATTTTTTTTCTCCAAATTAGAAATTTATTAAAAATTATAATAACTCAATCCTGTTATATTTTCATTTTCCTTTATATTAATATTTATAAATAAATTTTCTGTTTTATTGTAATGCTGTTAATTTTATTGACGACAATATAACTTATAATTAAAAGATTAAGATATTGAATAAAAAATCACAATAAAAAGAAAAAATGTATATGAGGTAAACTTAAAGTAACCTTGAATTCGTATAACCACAGTCCAAACAAAACATGACTCATTTGTTTCTTTTTAATTTAATGACAAATTACATTTTGCTTATAATGCCATAAGATGTTATGCAATATATTCATATCAACACTATGTAATAGCTTATTTTAAAATTTTATTATTACTGGTCTGCTTATATAATTAGTTAACTATTAATTTACAGGCACCACTATTAGTTTGTGCTAAAGGACCATTTCGAGACTTCTTGGATGACAATGTACCGATTCTTAAGTATAAGTTCTGGCCGACGCTTTGGTGCTTCGAATCGAGAGCACAAACTATATTTGCAAGCTTACTTCGATCACGATTATGGGCTTACATTCAATATCGCAGGTTTGTAAAATATACTCTACATTATTTTTTTAAAAACATTTTATTCTTTATCGAATATAAACCTGCTTTTTAATATTCTCTGCAATCCTTCTCTTTAAGTTATTGATTGTAATATGAATAAAGTAAAAACATGTTCTTTTTATTTTCATATTTTTTTTTAATTCTAGCATTATATACCTTATTCGTGCACATGGTTTATGTAATTTTTAAAAATAAAAATTTGAAAAAAGAAACATTTAAAATTTTAATTATTCAACAAATATTGTAATTCATTGCAGAATCATATCTATTTTTAAATTTAATTATCATTTCCAAACGAATAATTTTATGTAATATTGACATGAATGCCAATTTAAAGTATCTGAAGGCATTGATTTAGAAATTAAGCAGAATTTTTATTAAAAAATAAGTGAATATGATTTACAGCCTTTAATATTCCTTTAAATTAAAAATTATAAGCATTATAAAAGTTATCATGCACTAAAGAAAACTTCAAACTACAATAATCTAAAATATTTTTATAATTTCGGATATAATACAATACCAACTACCTACTAATAATATCTACTGAAATTTGAAAAGCATTTATTTGAATTTTAGTAGATTTGAAAATATTGTCATTGAATAATATTTGAAATTACAAAATTTGATAAAGTAGGAAAAAATTTTTTTTAAACTTACTTAACTTTTGACATATTCACTTTTTATTACAATAGTATTGTCAAATATTAAAGACACATTAATTTACAGCATTCAAAAAAAATTAAAAACTATTAATTACGTTTATTAAAAACGTAAATAAATTTAAGTGATTGAATTTTTTTGGAATAATATATTTAAATCTAAAAATCAATCAAATCTAGTTATATTTTTTTAAATTTCAAAATTCTTTTTCTTACGAACTTTTTTGGTTTTAATGCATTCAAAATATGTGTATTACTTACAAGGCTTATATTATATTTAGTTTCATTGTATTTTTGTCAACATATAAACTCTCACTTTTCAAGATATTATTTGTTTTTAGTATTTTATAAAAAATAAATAACTTTTTTCTAAACTTACTATTTACTATTTTTTTAAGCTTTACTATTCCGTATAATTTATATACATATACAAGTTTACTCAAAGAAAAAAAGTGAAAAAATTATAAACGATTTAAATATAAATTAAAATTACAGTGCTATTGTAAACTGATGTAAATTATTATAAACAATCAGTAAGACTTTGTTATGATTCGGCTTATTCAGAAGTAAAACACAATACTGACTGATTCCTGATAGAAAACTAGTTTTCGTTTTGACCAAACGTTTTTAATTGAAGCCGATGACTTTCATCAAGATATAGTATTATAAATATGCAGTGAATCATGTCAAATAACACTCAGTTATTATAATGAATATCAAGCATCCACATTTTTAAAGCAACCACTTTTTATTTACACACAATAAACAATGTGCTTGATATATTTGTTTTGATGATAAATTGTTGATTCAAAAGGTATTTTTTATTTTCTTTTAAAAAACTGTTACACATATGCAAACATATTTTGAACCTTTTTTAACCTATTTAACAAATAGTTGTACTTCTTTCCAAGAAAAATTATAATCTCAGATCTAGCACGACTCTAAAGGTGTACTTGCTATAAGCTAATAGAATGTAAAGTTTTGTTTTATAGTTAACAGTTTATTATTATTTAGACCCCATATAAATGTAAAAATATACTTGAGGTTGGGTGAAATTGCGCTTTCAATATTACAGCTACTGCAGCGTCCTTGATAGTAGGAGAGAAGTAAAAAAATGGAGGGATGGGGAGAAAAAATGAACGAGAAAAAATTTGTATAATTTTTTTCAGAGAAATCTTGACTCTGGCAGATGGCGGCGAGGTGGCATTGGACTGGGCAGAACATAATTGTTGCTCCACGTCACCGATCGTGATAATATTGCCGGGCTTGACGGGGGCAAGCCAAGCGGAATATATAAAGTGCCTCGTTTATGCAGCAAAAAATGTCGGCATCAAATGCGTGATATTTAATAATAGGGGCTTGGGTGGCATGAAACTGAAGGTACGTCTGATTATTCAATGGTTTAAACATAAAATTATGAACGAACATTTACAGTTGTTTTAAATCACTTTTCTATATTTAACCATACGCGTGCAGCCTTCAATGTAGTTCAGCACAGGTCGCAAAGAGTTTTTAAGAGAGAGTTTAATAAATGAATTCATGTAATAACGTTTATTTAAAAATGTTTATATATTTGTGTTTTATTCTTTATAAAGCCATTGTAGCCAATCATAATAAATTTAAAAGGGACAAAAAAGTATAAAAATTAATTCAAAAGCTGATTCATTTAAAACCAAAATCATGCAAATTATTTTTAAAAAAATTTTAAATAAGAAGTATAAATTATAAGGGAAAAGATGTATTAAATAATGTATTATTTCGACTTAACTTCTTTATTTAATATTAACTTATTTCAAATATTAAATAAATTAGATAATTCAGTAATTTCTTGGTTAATATGAAATTTTTTATAGAGAAGAAATTTGATATGTAAATTATATAAATTAAGTTTGAATAAAGTTTATTATCTAAAGTACATTAGTCACACTAAAGTTATACCACCCTTTTCATTTTAAAACTACTTCTTTTGTTATAATAATAAATGAGTTTATATATAATACAAGACTTTGTATTTTATTTTAATTATTAAATATATAATTTGTCATTAACTAGTTAAAATTAATTAAGCAAAAAGGGACGTCTTTCACTCACAAAATTCACATTATATTTTTGAAAATTTTGCAAACCATTATGAAACTTCTCATGTCAGATCTCTTATCGTTTTTTACCCATCAAAAATTTAATGTAATTATAAAAGGTATATCGCCGAACGTCCTACTACATCTCAATTGTAATAAATCAGAATCCCATGACGTCCAAACGTTTCTAAGTACGGATAATAAGATATCTTACTAAATTTTTCTTTTGCTTAAGAAATAGTAATATTCTCTACTTCGTTGATGAATTATGTTTAAATTATAATAAATAATATAATAACATATACTTGGATAATGTCCTATTTTTATTTCAAACTCTATCGTGTTAAACGTTTTTTTCTGAATCATGGATTCACACGCATACCCGTTCGTTGTACATTTGTCCTTTGACAAACTCAATATTTTATTCAGTTTAGTTTTTACTTCGAACGCACAGACTTCAATATTTCCCTTAAGTTTTATTTAAAGCTAGTTATAACCATTGATCGAAACTAAACGTCCTTTTTTCATATGCAACATTTATAACTACGTATATTATTTAATTAAACAGCGATATTTTAAATACATGATATAAAACATCAAGCTAACGTAAAATAAGAATATTTAAAATTTCTCTTAAATTTTTTAGTTATTATTATTCAAACTGAAGATATACTATAACAGAGTGTTAATAATTTTCAAAAAGTACAATGATAAAACTATGCTATAACAATGTTAATGATATTACATATAATTACTACATAATGATCTTGATACGACTCCGTATATTTACAATAAATAGTAATATTTTTTTGTTGTTATTACTAAGATTATTAACTACGTAAAGTTGTGAAAGAATTTGTTATCAAATTGATAATTTCCAATTAAGATATTAGAATTTTTTACGTATGATCTTCTATTCGTTACAAGATTATAATTAAAATAACAATACAAATAAGATATATAAAGAAAAATGATACAATGACAAACAATTGAAATATTCCCTCACGAAGTAATTATATGAAATTAATACTTCAGCTTGTACAATAAATATGCTAGCCAAAGTTTAAATATCGTAACAAAGAAGTTTTCTAAAAATTACATGGAAGAATTGAGTGTAATACACATTTATACAATAAGAGAGTTAATTTTAAATTCTGATTCAAAATAATATTAAATTGAGAATTTAGACGTAATATAAATATACGAGCGTTTAGAAAAAGAGTATAGTATCATTTTAATATATGATATTAAAATACTGGGTAAGAGAAATTATATATCTACAACTTACGTGAATGAAAAACACAGATCTTTATTTTAATCTAGAAGTTAAGTTAACAACTTATAAGCATATATATATTAACTGCATTCTGAAATATCTTCTAAATTTCATTAAAATAAATAAGAGATTCATATAATTTTCTTTCAACTACTGAGTACCTTATATTAACGGTTGCTTTCGGCTTTTTCATCATTTATAAGAAATAATTTTCAAAGAGCTCTGTGAATATTTGAGTTGACCTTCTCCATTATAGTTAAATACTTCTATCGGAGAGATGAAAGATAAGGTTGCGAATATTAAAAAAAAAATAATAAAACAAAAAGTGAGAGCACGTGTATAAAGAGTATTATTAAATCCTGGAAGAGTAGTTGGCTAAAACAATTAAAAGTCAAAGTATGGAGAGAAGGGCAGTGCCGATAAATGTAATGAGGAGCTGATGATACTTAAAAAACTTTGACTTACGGGAAATAATAATCAACTGTCTAAAATTAACGCCATTGTTGTAATTTCATGTGGCTCCAAAGACGCCAAGATTATATTGCGCTTCAAACTGTGAGGATCTAGCTGAAGTTATCGAGCACGTAAGGCGACTTTACCCGCACGTTCCCATCGCAGCAACTGGAATTTCAATGGGCGGGTACGTGCTTATATTTCATATAACTCCTATAACTGATTGACCAAAATACCTAAGGGATCAATCTGAGCTCTAGATATTGACGCGATGCATTTGGATGCAGCCACGCGTTTTCATTTTTGACTCTTCACTGGGACACAGAATAGGCGCTATTATGTCGCCTCCGGAATCATGCACGACTTTTATTGCTTTTATCGCCTGACTTGAATTTAAGAAAAAACTATCTCTAATGGAACAAATACTTGTATTAGATTCTGGAAAAACTCAACGTTGAGCTTTTATTTAAATTTTTCCCGTCTGTGATTTAAAAGGTTTAGATTTGAAGCAAAAGATTTCCTTCTCATGTAATGCCTTTTTATAAGTTTTTTATAAATTTAATTTTTTGATAAATTGTAACAGTAGCTCTTCAAAAAATTGTAGTTAGACGAGAAGTTTTTATAATTATATTCTTAAAATAAACATTTTAAGCTACGTGCAATTTTTATTCTATAATGAACGATTCGCAATGTATGTAAATATTATTAATTAAATTTATTTCATCTATTAAAGTATGCTTATTAAATAACCGACTAATATCCTTATTGATTTATATATATTTTTTTAAATCGATTGTTTTTAAATTGCTTTATTCTTTCGCGTTTAACGCATGAAAAAATATTAGGCTACTCAATTTTATTTTACAAAGTCTTAAATTAATAAAATAAATTTTTTTGCTTTTTCTTATTTATTAACAGATTAATTCTCGGCAATTACTTGGCACAGTATGGAAAAGCTGCAATAGAAAAACTAAAAGCTGGATTTGCCATTTCTGTACCTTGGAATGTATTCGAGGCAACAAAAAGTATTGAAAAACCTTATTTGAATTTAATGCTGAATAAACACCTTTGCAGTAATCTTCGGCGAAATGTCAAACATCACTTTAGTAAAGAAAAGGAACGGTTGAATTTAGATTTAGATACAGTTCTTAAGGTAAATTATATTACAATGATAAAGGATTTACTTTTTCAACTTTAAATGCAAAGTTTTAATAGTATAAATCAAAATTGAAATTTTTATATTTACTTATGAATAATAACATTTTTGTTAATCAATTTTTATTATTATTCATATTAAATTTCTTGGATATGAAATATTTCTATTTTTAAATAAAAGACAATACTTGTGCCATATGTATTGAATAAATGGTATTAACTTTATTATAAAATTTGATATTGTACTTTGACAATGAAAGTAAAAAAGAACCTATGACATAATAATTGCTATTTATAAACTAAAATATGAAATTCTTTTGTTAAAAAAATATTTTCCTTTTAATTGTAAGTTTTATACAAAATTTCCTTTAATTTTAAAATTGATTTACTATGATATTTACTACTAATTATGTAATAATAATAAATTTTTACTTAAAAAGCATTAGTTTGAAATTAATAATCCACTACGCGTGAAACATAACTAACCTGTATTTGCACTCTAAGGATATAGAAGTCAAAATTTTCTGTAATTTTAATGACACATTCATCGAGCATGAGCGACGATGTATATCATACATTATAATAAATTAATATACAGTAAATTAAATTTCAAGGAACTGCATATACATACACGATGTACGTTAAACTTTGAATGAAAGTCCAGTCGTAAATCATCACAGATGCTTTTAAAACTTGACGTGACATTGTTTTAATTGTTTTTTTATGTACATAAATATATTGTGTTTCGAATAATATATACTAAAATTTAAAGAAAAACAAATAATTCAAATATTGCCAACTATATTATAACAAAATATATGAAAATTTTTTACTAAAAGAACAAGGCTTTCATATTAAATAAAATGTATATTAATTTTAATTCGTTTTAATAAACTGTTTGTAGAGCCAGACAGTAAGAGAGTTTGACGACTATTTTACCTCAAAACATTTTGGATATAAAGACGTAGAAGAATATTACTCGAATGCAACGCTTCACAATAAATTACATAGAATAAAAGTTCCCTTACTTTGCCTGAGTGCAGCAGACGATCCATTTCAACCATTAGAAGGTAATGTATTTAAATTTTAAATAACAGTAGACACACAAATCACTACATAAAAGAAGACACTGATGTTTATGGATATGTATTACCAACACATTGCATCTAATCTGACGTACCGACTGTACATCAATAAACGTATTTATCATTTTAATAAGTAATTCAAACAAAATTGATTTCGATAGCTGTTTATAGTAGAATTTAAATTCTACTATAGCGAGAATATTATTTTCACCGTAAAAGCTCGGAATTTTCTATTTATTTATTAAAAAACGTTTTATATTAACATTTCATGTTCATTAATTATAGTTTAACAGTTTAATATACGTCAAAGATAATAAAAAAATTTTTAAACGCCAAATTCATGACACTCTAACTCTTCTACCGAAAAATTGTATTACTAAGAAGCACTAACAACCTTTATTACACAATGAAATATTTTAATAAATACGACTATAATAAAATTTTAAAAAGGCTGCGATTTTACAAAGCTGCGCAGTAAAAATCAAATGTATTAAAAAAATTTTTTTATTTCAGCTATCCCTTTAAAAAGAGTTATTGAAACGAAACATGTCGCCATGATAGTGACTTCTCGAGGCGGTCACATCGGCTTCCTGGAGGGCATTTGGCCAGTGAAAGAAGAGCAGTATATAGGCAAAATTTTTTCACAGTTTTTTACTGCGGTTTTCTCAAAAGTTCAAGAATATCCAGTGCGTTGATAATATTCATATTCGAACTTCACTGTAAAGCGTATTTTGTTAGTTTAAATATAACATCTATCTCTTTATCCAATACTATTATATACATACGTGCTTTTTCAATTATGTATGTCCTATTTTTAGTCAGAAACTTCTTTCTAAAAATGTTGAAGAAGTGAACAACTACTAAAAACATCACTATAAAAACCAGCATTCATGTACATTACTATTAATTGAAATATTTTTTGTGCTTTTTTATCATAATGCTATTGAAATTTTAAATTTCGCATACAATATTTTTTACAATGCATTGAAATGTCTCATTTACTTAAGTGAATTAAGTGCCTGAAGTAAAATCATAAAATATCTAATGTGCTATGTCCATGATAATAAAACGTTTATCAAGAATAATTTATTACGGTAATTGTAATTAGGAAGAAGAGTATCACGTTCAATATTGTTAACAATTTTTTGCGAATAATATTTGCTGTAAGATTATGAGGAATAATTAAATATCTAATAAGCTAATTAATTAACGTAACCGAGCACTAAAAAACTTCAATCCAGAGAGCTGCAGTGAGTTTTTACATAAAAAGCATTCAAATGCTCTTAAAAAAATAAAAAAATACGTCCGCATAAGCGATACGAGCGAATCATAGAATCTGTCGGAGAAATTGAATATTAAATATAATGATACGATTATATGATATTGTTTTGTGATAAAATAGTTTTCCAGAAATCGTACTTTAAGATTTTTTCCATTTTTATATAATCTGGAATTAGCGAGAAAGAGTAGAGAATGGTGCTGTACAAGGGTATATATAATTTGATAGTACATCTGAAAAAAATCCCGTTGGATTGCATTCTTAATGTTTCGTATAATTATTGTTAGGCAATAAAATTATATTTTTTAGGGAGATGCATGGGAATTGGGTACCGACATTGGCAATCCAATGGTCACTGCTAAAATAGCTGCTTAAAGAGCCTACTGGTCTCAAAGTAGATTACAAGAATTGCAATGTAAGTGTAAGAGGCTTGGTAAAAGTGGCTTAGTAATTAACTGTAAACCAAAATTCAAATAAACATATATTGAAAGCAGTAAATTGTCAACTCATTGAATCCTACAGAGACATCGGACAAGCGACAGGCGCTTAACCGCGACAGTAATCGTTATTAACGTCATTTTATAAGCGCAAAGACCGGTAAGGTCGCGCGAGCGCAATCGCAGATTAACACGAGCCGACGCGAAAGCGACAGCAGCCGTTCAAGTGTGTCGCTCGACGAGCGTCGGCCGGCGGCGGCGGCGGCGGCGGCACCGGGAGCGAGCGCGAGTAGGAGTAGAGGCGCGCCAGGGAGGCTCGGCGATCGCGTCGGCGCCTCGTTCTTTCTCCCCCGCTGCCGAGTGGGCCGACGGGTGGGGGACATCCTCGAATCGCGCGGTGCCGAAAGCCAGCTCCCCCGGCCAGAGCCCCTTCGCCGGAGAGGTGGAAAGGGGGTTGGTACGGGTGGGAGTCGGGGCCGCGAGCCCGATGGGGTGGCCCGGGGAGGAGACACGTGGCCGGGAGCGTGGACGGACAGTCGGCGCTGGTCACTCGGGGTGCGATGTGAGACACCCCGCGAGCGGCATCCGGTTTTCAAAGAGGGCCCCGGCTCGATCGGTCGGCATGGACGGGCTCTGGGACATCGTTCCCCTCGAGTTCCTCGAGTCCGCCCTCTGGGTGCCCCAATTTTGCTGCGGCGCTCTCTTCGGACTCGGATTCTGCGCCTACTACTTCTTCGAGGTCGTCAAGGTGAGTCGGCCCCTGTCTTTTTTTGGCTGTCCTGACCCCGGAATCAATATCGCTGTCGTCGGCACTGCCGTCTCGAGGGGGAACATCCTCGAGCCTAGGCCGAGTCCGATCGTCCCGAGCGACGCCGCGATGCCGAGCTCTCGACTCGGCGACCTGCGCCCGAGAGCCGCGGACGCGCGACCCTCCGCTTCCCTGCTTCCGCGAAATCGATTTTAATCTACGCACCCGTGACATCCGATAATGGCGAGGCTCGGGTGTTCAGTTTGATTGGCCACGTCGGCCAGCCCTCGGACTCAACACAAATGCACAATGCTCGAGTCCGAGGCCGATCGCCTATGTAACGCTTCTGCCTTGGCCAGCTACGTCACTATACATGTCACCATAAACCTTTCGCGTTGTTTTACTAGGAACTGTTCGATCGACGACAGCGTCAACAACAAATAGCTCCACATTAATTTCTAGTGTCGCTTTCTACAATCCTGGTCTAGAATATTTAATAGCTCAATTGATTTTTTAATGGATCTCAATTGTACTTCATTTATCAACATGTGTATTATAAATACGTGCCTCGATGAATGTTCCAATTAAATGTATTTACCAATGTTACCGTTGTACATCGTTTTAAAAACCCACGACAACGAGCTCTAAATAAAAAATTTATCGCGTCATTTACATAATACAATAAAAATTTAATTTGTTGCCTATATATTTCCCTTAACTGTGCTTTCTTAATTAATACATCAGGCTCCTCAAATTTTGAAAGTATTATTTTTAATATTGAAGCAAATGAGGTGAATAAAGTCGCCGATATTTTACCCATCATAGACAATATTGTATCACTATAAAAAAAAATTCGTTTTTTATTCTAACCATTTGCACAAAAATTTTCACTCCATAATAAAATATTTTAAAATGATCAAAAAATTATGTGATTTTACAGGGTTGATCTACTAAAATTAAAATTGAATTGAATGCTACAATGACGGCTTTAAACAAATTTTTTCATAAATACTATACTTCGAACTATATTCATTTAATTTATAACTAACCAATTACTTTTGAAAATTAAAAAAATTGCATGGTTTTTTATTTCTTTCAAATTGGAAAAAACATTTATTCTGTATTTCTAAATTTATGAAAAATTATTTTTTTTTAAATTAAATGTTTTTGTTGATTTAAAATTTTTTCCTTCAATTAAAAACTTTTCTTGTATTAAATTGTAATTTATTTAACAAATTACAATAATTTTTAAAAGTTTTAACAAGATTACCATTTAAGATACTTTTTCACTTCATAAAAAATTTTCCATCTTTTTTATGATTACATGAAAATTCATGTACCTCGATTGCTCATAAGAAACCACAATTGAATATGCTTGAAACCTCTGAATGCATAAATTCAATTAACTAATTGCTGAAATTATACAATAAATACATAAAATAATGTTACAAAATTAATATTAATATTTCTGAATAAAAAGTTAAAACTACAGTAATAAAATGAAAATTTTTTATATTTTACAAATTTTAATTAACAATTAAGAAGTATTTTTTAAGCTATAATTTTATTTACTAAATTTTCTTTTAATATATTAATCTTGTATTTACTTAAAAATTTATACAATAAAAACTTATAATTATATTTTATTTAAACATTCAATTTTTTTGCATTTGAAAAATAGTCTTGTTAAATTATTAAATTGTAATATATAATTTAATGACTATGCGAATTTACATTAAAACAGTAAACTTGTAACGAACTTTTATCATTATATAATTATTACCAGTCCATAATTCATTGATTAATATCAATTATTAATTAAGCAGTAATAAATAAAAATATGCAATTTTACTAAATATATAAATTAATTAAAAAATAGTTTAACGTCGACTACTATTATTTTAGTTTTTTTTTAAATTAAATACTAATTGAAAGCATAAAAATGCATACTTATTCACAATATATCACATATAGAACAAACATACTTTTTTTTAGATGCAAAATGTATTTTACGTAACGATTTTATTATTTAGAAAAAAAAATTATAATATATATCTGTAGTCCCTACCGATAAACGTCATTATTGATTTAATATAACTATGCAAATGTAATTTTTTTTTTTTTTTAATTAATAAATGTAAGTTTTTGTCTTAATATAATTATTGGTAATTAACTTATTTATTTGGAGAAAACTGACCTTTTTTTATTTTATAAATTAAATATGTGGATAAATGAAAACATTCTTAATGAAAGCTAGAATCACCAAACATATATTTAAAATTTTATACTTATTTTTATCAATTGCTTTCGTAAAAACATTATTAAGTTATTTAAATAGGCATAAATGAATTTTTTAAATCCCGTTATTTTTTTCATTAAAATAATTAAGTTACACAATCATGTAATTAGATTTTTTATTTTTAGTAAGGTTACCTAATTGGGAAAATTTACTGTTTATAAAAAATAGTGTTGATTTTTATATTAAACTATGTACATTCATTATATTTCAAGCAACGTTTAAACTTATTTTTATTTAACATGCTATCTCTACGTGTAGAAAACTTGTTATAAAAATGAGGTCTTGTAAAGCTAAAGTCAACTGTATTATATAACATATGTCCCTAACTATACAGTATATGAATGAGTATATAAGTTTGCAAATGCTGATTTTATGTATGGCAAATTGTCATATACTAGTTATTATTGAACTA
This sequence comes from Kradibia gibbosae, assembly GCA_018907135.1. Lineage (NCBI taxonomy): Eukaryota > Metazoa > Arthropoda > Insecta > Hymenoptera > Agaonidae > Kradibia > Kradibia gibbosae. Next base: position 7,936,408 of record JACCHX010000004.1, read on the forward strand.
CTTATTCTTAATGTTTAACAAGACCTATTAATAAATTTATGCTTTAATACAACAATTCAAATGCTTAACTCTATCTATAAGATTAAATTAAAAATTATTAAGTACAGATTGATATCGTTTTTTAGTTGCACTAAACTACAAAAATGAAAATTCACTTATCATCTTTTATATCAATTTTACAGATACCAATATTAGTTTGCGCAAAAGGACCATTTAGTGACTTTTTATCTGAAAACCTGCCGATTCTTAAAAGTAAATTCTGGCCAACATTATGGTGCTTTGAATCTCGAGCCCAAACAATATTTGCCAGTGTAGTACGGGCACGAGTATTGCCAGATATGAAGTACCGGAGGTTTGTACGAAGCAATGAAAAATGACCAGCATTTAAATAGATCGTTAACTAGGAGTTTCATATTTCCAGAGAAATTCTAACTTTATCAGATGGTGGAGAAGTAGCTTTAGACTGGGCAGAAGAAAACTCGAGCCCGACATCACCTATCGTTATTATTTTGCCTGGCTTAACGGGTGCCAGTCAAGCGGAATACATTAAATGTCTTGTGTATGGAGCAAGAAATTCTGGGATGAAGTGCATGATATTTAATTACAGAGGCATGGGTGGCGTGAAAATTAAGGTAAAGCTCTATTTTTAATTGTTTTTTTTTCATCTCCCGATGGTAATTATTATTATTGATTTAAAATGAGAAGGGCCAATTAAAGAGGATGCAAGTTAAATAGCACAAATTCACTATACGAGACAGTTGTTAAAAATTTGAAAATAACGTTTTTATCATTCTTATCCAATAAAATAAAAGTATATCGAATTAAGCTATTTTTTACATACTGCAAAGGGTTTTAAAAAAATTTCCTTATCCGATAAATTAAAAGATAACAGAAATTTAAAAATATACTGTACTCTTTTATCGTATAAAACATCGTCAATAGTATCGATAAATAAATCTAAAATTTAAAGAATATTTTAAAAATTGATTAGTAATATTGCTAAGAGATTATGTAATTGTAACTATTTTAAAAATTTTATAATATGGTATTAATTTTGGCCTTTAATATTTTAAATTAAAAATACCATGGCATTTTTTAAATAAAGAAGATGCAATACCAACGTGTAATTATGTGTTTAAAATCAAGTACATTTTAATGCTATCCGAGAATTTAATTGTAGCGTTTTGAGTAGATAGGAATTACGTTAATGCTTGAGTTTATAGAATTCTGTATATTTAGACACCAAAGTTATATTGTGCATCTAGTTGCGAAGATCTTGCAGAAGTTATCGATCATGTAAAAAAGCTTCACCCGCATATTCCAGTAGCAGCAACAGGAATATCTATGGGCGGGTAAGTTTAAAGCATATTTACATTTTAATCATAATTTATTTAATCATGTAGTTACAAACACTGAAGTACCTTTTAATTGTTTAACCAGGCTATTACTTGGAAACTACTTAGTTCAATATGGTAGAAATGCAATAGGAAAATTAAAAGCAGGCTTGATCATTTCGGTACCAATAAATATTTTCGAGGCCACTAAAAGCATCGAGAAACCGTACTTAAACCTAATGTTAAATAAATATCTCTGTGATAATATGCAAAAAATATTAAGAAGCCATGTTGGCGATAAAGTCTTCCCCGAATTAGATTTAAATGAGGTGTACAAGGTAATTTTTTCTCTCCATTCAACGATGAAAGCTGAGGATTTTCTTATATACCGTAAAAAATTAATAACTCGAACTTGATGCTTATTCTCCAGAGTAAAACTGTTCGAGAATTCGACGAAAATTTTACGTCGCGACATTTTGGTTTTAAAGACGCTGAGCACTATTATTCTCAAGCAACACTTCACAATAAATTACACTTTGTGGAGATACCTTTACTGTGCCTCAGTGCAGCAGATGATCCATTTCAGCCTTTACAAGGTAAGGTACATTGATTTTCATATATTTCGCTGGAATAATAAAGTTCATCTGTACAACTGAAACTTTAAGTAAACATAATTAATGTTCCAGCTATACCTCTTAAAGAGGTAAGTACATCCAAGAATGTTGCTATAGTCGTCACGTCGAGAGGCGGTCACATTGGATTTTTGGAAGGCTTCTGGCCTTTAAAAGAGGAGCAATACATCGGAAAAATATTTTCCCAATACTTTATGGCTGTTTTTACAGTAGGGATGGATCATCCTGCTTTTTAATTTAATGGGATATGTGTAATTTGAACAAACAAAATCTTCGATAAGAATAATATTTAGAAATTCATCTACTCTTATAAAAAATTTTGTTACTGTTATTACGTATTGCATTATGGTGGCACAACTATTCCACTAATCAACATAAGTAATAAGGTTTCTCAATTATCACGTATGAATATAACATCATGTACATCAAACACAGGATAAAATTAAATATTTTTGATTGCTTTATAAACAGACTTATACTAAACTATAAGATTCAAATACTATGTCAAATATTTACATAAAGCAAATCATTTAAATACAGCTATGATTGTGTATTTGAAAATATCTTTTATATACATGTATGAATTAATAATGATATAAATATAATGTGCCTGAATCTGTACACTTAGCATAAAGTAAATATAAATCAATAAGTTGTTAAAAAATGTATATATATTTATTTATTTTGTAGTTGTTATTTTTATTATTGAAATACTCATACGACTTAAATTCGTTTTTAGTTCTCTATACAAAAATCAAATATTTGAATTAACTTACCGTACCTGTATAAACTCTACATCGTCCAACACATATTTTAATTATTGTTTGTCATTTCAAGCTATTATTAAAATACAAGGATAAATTTCCCGTACTTTTATTACATACTGTATTTTTATGTAAATATATATTTTTAATTATAGAAAGTTAATTTGTTCCTTTAAATATGTTTTTTATTATATCCAATTTATATTTTAGACAGAGACTATTGTAATTTTTTTTGCTCTTCTTTAACTTCACTGATAACCTTTTTTTTTATAAAATAGTAATATTATATACTGAATGAATTGAATTATTATTCAAAAGAATAATAATCTGCATAATATTGCATTTTTTTATATCTATGCATTTATAATATATAATTATTAAAAAAAAGAATTAAGAAAAGTCGAAAAAGTACTGAAATATCACGAATCAGTGTAGTAAAATTACTAGTTAAAAATTACTATCCTTAACAATAAAATTAATATAAAGTAAGAAATGGCAAGGAAACAAAGAGGGTATGAGGATGAAATAATTTTTTTAATGCAGAATAATTTCATAACCTGTTATTGTAACAATACATTTAATTTAATAATTTTTGTAATTTATATTACTTCTTCAACCACATCAATAAAATTAATCATGTAGTATAGGTGATAAATGTAAAAATAGTATCTTATCTTTTTTGAGAAATTTTAAATAAAAATGACGTTCAAGATGTTTTATTTATCGCTATTATCTAACAATTCATTCTCTTAACATCTTGAATAATATTAAAGGACTATATTAATATCTTGACTAAATTAGATATATAATAACTCGAATTCGAATCAGAGCTACTCACTAATTATTAAAAGATTAGTAAAATGGCGTAAATAAAAAATGACAGAAGCCAAAAAGTAGAGTATTAACTGTAATCAAGAGAATCCTTCTTATGAAATTAGGTCGAGGTCGTTTTGAAAATAAGATGTCGAATAAGGTTAAGAATCAGGGTACAACCCTCGCAATGTATAAAATCCCTCGAGAAGGCAACAGAATCAGTGAGTCTTCATACAATCCGTAGTCCCTCCGGACGCGTCTTCCAAATTAAAGTTTCTGAGTGTGCATTTCATTGTATGCAGACTTTGTTCTACAAACTTGCTTGTGATCGATTTAAATTTTGTCGATTATTCTGATTTGATGAAACCTAAAATGCTATCCTAAATTTCGAAAGTTTTACAAATATTCTAATGTATTATTTAACGTATTAATGGCATAATACGAATAATACTATTGAAATCTATAAAAGATTTATTTTTAAGACTTGTTACTAAAAAATGGGTAATGATGCAAATATTCAAAATTATTTTGGAAACGTAAACAAAAGCGTAAAAAAAGTTATAATAGAAGCAATTTTTATTTTTATTAAGAATTTTTATATGTCATAAGTTAATACATTCGTTAATTTTTAAATTAAAAAATTGAAAAAACTTTTTCCTACTAGTAACATAGTTACCCCAAATTAATGTTATCCTAAGTTAGTAACCAATTTTATTACCATAAATCATTCTAATAATTTCAATATTTATCGGTATGAAGTTTTCTTATATTAGTAATGAGCAGTAGGCTCAATGTTCTCAAAAAAATCAGTTTTAAAATGACATTTTCTTCTTTTGCATATTTAGCGCTAGAGAACTTAGCGCAGAATAATAAATATAATATGATATGTTTTACTTTTAAACATAAAATATGCAATGATTAAAAATTTACAGTTTTTTTATATAATAATATAAATAAATTAATCATAAAAAATCGTAGAATAATTATATTACATTTAGCAATATCTTTGCTGGATAATGAGCGATAACACGAACTTCAAAAAATCCTCTACTGTTTTTTCTTATTTTTACGCTGATTGACAATTTACTCGTCTTTTTTTGTTTCCATTATTGGATTCCAAACTAGGATTTTATCCTTATTTTCATATGCGACTCTATTTTTGAAGTATCAAATCTCTTGTTTTATTTTTATCTGATAAAATGTCCCGAATGCTCGAACGACTGAGTTGGCACTTTAGAAAAATGCGTAAGAGCTAGTATTTCGCAGACATTACAACATTTCAAGACTTAACTCAAGTCTCGTGTCAATTCTGCATAAAAACCCGAGAACTAAAGAGATAACATGCATAAGTGTTTTTTTATTTTTTTTACGGATATACTCGTACGTAAATGACAATAAAATTTTTAATTAACTTATGATCATCGCTAGTACATTAAATGAAAAATTTTAGAGTTCTAAACTTAATTTTTTGGCTAGCAATATATTTTCACATTCACTTTTATTTATAACAATCATCGTAATGGTATTTACCTTAAGACGAGTACACATACTTCTTTATTATTATTAAAATGTGTAATAATTTCATTTTATTGATATATTATTCAGACAGTTTTTGAGGAATGGTTGTCGTTTAACAATTTTATAAAATATAAGCAAAATATACATCATATTTATATAGCAATATTACACAGCATTTATAGCGATTTCATAATCTAACAAATATATAAATAAAAGTAATTCAATCAATATAATAGAAGCTTTACACGCCCAAGGATAACTTACATCTATTATAATACGTACCCGTATTAGGAACATGAATAATTCGTTATATTTCTTAAGTTATTGAATTAATCTTTTATGGAGGAATAATTTTGTGTTTCAATAATTCTATTGAGTATGACTTTTGTGTATTAATTTACTGTAAAATCATATAAACCGTAATAAAGAACGTATCAACTTGACAATTTAAATTACAATCGATACTTTTTTAGTAAAATAAAGATAAGACCCACTTACAAATTCATTTTGTTATTAAATTACTTTGGTTTGTTTGTTATTACATTACTCTGGTAATCTAAATGTACTTAACAGAATAGAGATAAGATAATAGATAAGAGATAACAATTAAAGCTGAAATATATTTTTAAGCAGAACAAAATTTAATTAGTTTGTGTTACCTACAGAGTCTACTACAATCTATTTTGTAGCTGGTCGAAAAATGAGGTATTATCGACATTCATTATACTAGAAAATGACTTTATCGGCATTATTTAACCACTTTTCGACAGCTATACTTTTATACAGATGCACTTACATACTTTCGAACATAACCGTAAAATTTATAATTTTATAATATGTATATGTCTGTCAAAAATAAATTAATAAATATAAAGGGATAATGAAAAGTATTTGAAAGTAACCAATAAAAATGTCAAATTCTTACGGTAATACTTACTACAGTGAAGCTTATAATAATAAAGAACTGCAGCAAAACTTAAAATATCGCAAAAAATACAATAAATTGAAAAGATTAATTAGGAACACAGTTGTTGTATGTTAATTAATTAATATTAATTTATTAATTATTATGAAATAATTTTGTTTAGTTCATTCTTTCACTCTTCTACTTTAGGAAAATGCAGCACTTTGCGATCAAGTTGCACATATGCAGGAAAATTTAATTATTGTAAAAGATGAAAGACTTATGCTTTTAAAAAAGCTTTGTCAGTTTCAAGGAGAAACTGATCCAGCATCACTATTAGCAAAATCTCAAATGGGTATCACTAGCTCACCACAAAATTCAGATATTCACACCCCAAAAAAAAATATTAAAAAACGAAATAGTATCGAAACACCAGGTAAATATAATACATTGTTTTCGAATCAATTAAATATTTTTGATAAGCAAATACCAAATTTTGTATCTATTTAGATAGCAAAACTAAGCCTAAACGTTGCAACAAAACTACTCGTAAGGTAGTACAATTAATACCTTTAGATGTTCATGGCAGACCAATATTTCCGATATCATTAGGGGATTTGACAGTCTATTCTCTTGGTGATGTTGTTGCTGATCGAGTAGCTTATCACACAGAAGATCTTATATATCCTGTGGGCTACTGTAGTACTAGAGTATACGCTAGTCTCAAAGATGCGCGAATGAAAAGTTTATACACTTGTAAAATTTTAGATGGTGGGATCAAGCCTCGGTAAGTAAATAAAATCATAATATTGTTAATAATATTAGAATTATAAGTTAAAAAATCCATGGTTGAACTCATAATTATACTAATGTAAAAATATTTTTATTTTTTAAGATTTGAAATAGTCTCAGATACTGAACTAGATCAACCATTGGTCGGGTTAAGTCCTGATGAATGTCACTCACGTTTGCTGACAGCTATATCTTCTAGTTTAAGTTCTATAATACCAAAAGGTGCAGATTTCTTTGGAATATCTCATCCAACAATACAAAATCTTATACAAAGTTCTCCTGGAACTCGTAAACTTTCTATTTACAAGCAACAGAAATTCGAGGTATCCTAAAACTTTAAAGATTACATATTAAAAACTTTCTTTTGAATATATTAAATACTTAAAAACATATTTAAAATTCATTGAAAACCAAGAAATTCATGAAATTTAATTGTTATGTTAAAACTCTAATTTAAAAATTTAATTTTGCTGCTTAAAAAGTTTATATTAATTTTATGTATGCAATTAAAAGAAATTAATATTCTATCACACATTTAATTCAAACTATTATGTATTTGAATAGATTTTATAAATATGTTAATTTTTTTCTATGCACACATTTATAAAATTTTATTTTTGAAGCTTTAACAAGTTATATATTATAACTTTATTAATCATTTTTATTTTGTATAATCAACATTTTCTCTTTATTTTTAGATTAGTAAACATTCTGCAGACAGGGATACTAGTCCAATTGTTGAAGAAGAAAATGATCCTGGCCTAGGTTTTTCAGCATTACATAGGCATTATGCCCTTTCTTCCACATATACAAATAAACAAGAAGCAGTAAATCACAAACTTCTAAATTTTCATGAACTACTTTCATAATCGTATTGTGAAATTCATTGTAGTTTTAATAACTTGCAATTAATTATAATCTATGCGTAACGGAATGAAATAAAAAAGATACTCAATTTGTATACGTAATCCATAGTATATAAAACATTTATTTCATAATAGTATTTATTTATTAACTAATATATTTACAATTGGTCGATAGTCCAGTAATTTGAGAAAAACTTCATTGTATAACAAATTTATTCTTACAAAACATATACATAGCATCTTTTAAATGTAAAATGAAAGTGTAAATGTCCTTTAATTAAGAATTTATCTACAAACAGCCATTATGAAATAATTAAAAATTTCTATCACATATTTCAAGTACTTAACTGTATTCTCCCATAAAAAATAAGGCATGAGAAATACATAACCATTGTCGTGGAATTTCTCATATTCAGCTATTGATTACGTCTTTAAATTTACAAGTTTATTACGTATGTACAAAAATTGATTATACGACAAAGTATGGTTTCCATTCTTGCAAAATAAATATAAAGTTTCTGGTTTCAATATAACAAATATAACATATAATAAAAAGTTAACAAAATGATTGTAAGATATATTTATAAATATATAATATTAGTAGTTTTACAAATTTGTATATATTCATAAAACAAATAACCATAAATAATGAAATTTTACTTTTCTGTTGTGGCGTATATTTATTTTTACTGTAATATTATATTAAAATATATATTCTAATAATCCAGACGATAACTTCAAATTGGCAAAACAAATTTTAATGTCTTGCATCAAAATAACCATTAATTGACTAGTTAAAACGTCATGAGGTCAGTTTAAATTTGTACGAAGAATGCAGTTTTTATCCAAAGTAAAATTATATTATTAAGTTTGTCTAAAACCATTTAAATCGTAAATAAAAAATTCCAATAACCCCATGGATTGACTTATTAACATAACATTTCTAATATACACCCACAATTTAACTTAATTCTATTTAACATATTGAAATTTTCACCATATTCTTACAAATATGTAGGAAATTATTTTTATGATACACCTTTGAGCGCTATTTACCAAACTTAAACAATTATGTTAAGCAAGCTATATTAGAACTTTCTATTATTACATATACGCAATGTACTAAAGTATACAATATGAGCAAAATGTTATTTAGTTTTTTCATTTCATTTTATAGTATCTCACATATAAAACGCATTATTTATGTAAAACATTCGATAATTTATCGAACTTGAACATTGAATATTTTAATCGACGAGATTTTTGTGCAATAAGCTTGAAATATTCTTTTGTCACCGCCTATTTGCAGGACCAATTGTTTTATTAAATAAAGTATTAGCTATTGCGACTACTGGCGAGAAAAGCTTTAATGGACAGTCACTGAAATATGATTAAAACTTAGTACAAACGAATAAATAAAGCTTAAATTTTAAATAATATTGTAAGCATACCAAACGTCTGTGACAGGTTCAGCTTCATTTCCACTGACAATAAAAAGTGGAAAAAGAATAGAAAAAACGCATCCACTAAAACAGTTGTAAATATAATAGTAAAAAGATTATGAACTATAAATTCGTATGAAAATAAAAGAAAATCTAAAGCAAGATATTTATTTTAATAAACAAACTTAAAATAACTGATTTAAAATATTTTTAACATAACCAATAACAACGGAATTATTTATTTTTTTTGCTAGTATATTTTCTATTTATTTTTTTTTTAATTTAAGAATCTATAATTATATTTCATTAAATTTCGTTAACTAATTAAAAATTAAAAATTTAATAAATAAATAAATTAAAATTAAAAATTAAAAATTAAAAATTTATAATATATAAATATATTTATAATATATAAATTTATAAATTGATATATTAGTGTATATTTGTGGCTTACATATTGGTATTTCATACATACTGATATATGAATTTGTTTGACATTATTTGAAACTTAATCATATTTTATAAAAACAATTTTACCTTATAACATAAGAGTTTGCCAACTGAGTTGATACCGCAAGAGGTAAACCAAATCCAACAAAATAAGGCCAATTGCATTCAATGAATGTAAGTCGCCTATGCAATTCCCAACCCATATTAAACCATTTGTATTCAAAGGCGTACAGAGCATAAAGAAGGCACATATGAATAAGTGCAAGAACGTCACCAATAGGTGGCAATGGCATTTTAGATACTAAAACTCCTTGTCCTAGAAATAGAGCTTGTACCAAAACGCTAAATAACATATCAGCAATGAGTTTACTGACACTTGACAAAAGCATAGGCCTGCCTTGTCGATATCTATATGCACTATCAGCTATATCCTGAAAAATGATTTTAATTAGCAACTTATAGCAAAGAGAATGTTTATTATTATTTTATAATTGGCAAATAGCTTTCGGTCTTATATTAGCGATTCAATAAATAATCGTTTACCTGAAACCATAAGCTATTGACGATTCTGCTTAGTAGAAAAAGTGGGAGCACCCACATTGTGCTAAAAGTAATAGTTAAGAATGGCTTTGTCCACGACCAAACAGTCATTCCCATACCTGGTGATTGACCAAATATTATACTCAACAAGTATTTTAAAGATGGCAATAACCCGTATTCAAAAATAATTATACTGGTCCAACAAACACCTCCATTCAAAGCACAGCATTGAATCGTTCTTTTTAACACTTTAGATTCCCTAAAACAATGAAATATGATTTATTTTCTATCCGCTATTGATATCTATGTAGAAGATAATTATAATAGTTTGAAAAATTAACATTTCTGTTTATGTTTTATATAAGCTGAAATTACATAATGGATGGCTTCGACAGAAGGACGATTGCTAATTAACACAGGTATAGTACCGTATTTCGAAAGTACGATTTTGAGAAGACGTTCAGAATAAACCGACACTATAATAAATCACAGCCTACCTATGATGCTTTGGATACTTTGGTGCAACGCTATTCTCCCTCCTCCGGGTGTCAGTCTTTAACGGAGACTTTTTTAATTTTTCATTGATCTGCTTGTCCATGGAGAAGAGCACCACAGCCCCCCGTAGGCTATCGATAAAACCCCGCCACATGGCGACAATGATACCCTAAAAGAGCGTTATTACTGTTAAATAAGCGGTGAGCTTAAGAATTTTCAAAGTACAAAGTGCATGTCAAATTGTCGGTCAATGGGCCAACGGCCAACGAAAAAGCAAATACTAGCTGGTGATATCAGTAAAAAGCCTTCAACCTCCAAGAGGGCAATTAAAATTGGCAGCGGTCAGCGCCGAGGAGGAGCAGAGGAGGCGATTAAAGAAAGGGCGAGGAGAAGGAAAGGGGATACCGAACCTACCATAACGTTCATCTCGGCGGAATCCCGGCCTCGCCACCTCCTCGCCCGAGTCTAAAAATGCACCACCTCGCGGGTATTTCGGTGGCTGGCTTCTGAACCGTGGCAGCGGCTCCCACTGCGCATCTTCAGAGGGATAGTCGCCCGAGCAGGCCCGAGATCGCGGCCCTCGCTCATGTAAAGCTTCCTCCTCCCCCAACCCCGTCGAGGCTTACGCACGCCTCGGTGAATCTCCTCCGGTAGATAACGAACGGATACTACTGATGCTGCTGCTGCTGCTGCTGGCGGTGGCGGTGGCGGTGGGCTGGTGACCCTGTCCGGCGGTGTCGACGATTCTCGCGTGTGCCCTCACCCCCTCACCACGGGGGCTGGGGGGGCCCCGGGCTCGGTGGATACGGTCAATTCCCGAACCGTCGGCCCAGCCAGTGGCGCGCGCCACCCCGGCGAACAAAGAGCGACAATGACGAAGACGGCTCGCAACGGAGCGATTACGACGGCCGACGATAACGATTGAATAACCTGCGAGCTTAGGACTGCGCCCCAGCCAGAGCAGTCGACTCGGAGAACGCGAGACTGCCTGTGGACGGACTACGGAGACGGACGGGGACCGACCGACCGACCCGACCGACGTCGAGTTCGATCAGTTGCGCGCCAGCGTTAACTTATGGCAGTGCGGAGGACGGCCGAAGCCACGCGCGTAACCAACTTCTTCATTATCGTGCTCCTCTACTTGCGCCGCTCGCGGCGTATTTCATTTTAAGTCCGCGCGCACTCGCGTCTTCGATATTGCCACGGCATCATTGTCTTGCTAGGCCTCTGCCTTTATAGCTCTTATTTCTCGGCTAAGCTCTTCCACGGAGCCCCTCCTGCTCCTCCCCCCCCCCAGCTCAATTGTTCAATCATTCAGCAGACGCTTTGTCTCGTATTTTATTGTGTTGTGCGCGCGGGCGTACGACGCTCCGACCGAATTGTCGATCGGGGCCCACCTGATCTGTGGAAATTCGGAAAGTTAGCCCTGCTGGGATCTCGGGAGCTTCGTCCAAATAAGATAATTAGACCGTGTATTTGGGGCGAAGGCGGGGGGGGGGAGCCCTTAACTTTAACCTCTCGTTAAAATCGCTATTAGCAGAGCCGAGCGGAGGTTATGGTGCTCTATTAGCATTGTTAGTTGATTCATTAAACAGCTCGCGTCGTGCACTCGTACGTCAACGCAATATTTAAAAATACATTAATATTCAGTCGTTTGGTAATAATTATACGATACGCACTCAGTGAAACAGTCTTGTAGTGCCACAGTTATGACATTCTACTATTAAATGCTAACATCATCTTGTTCATAAATTAAAGATTTACCTGTTTTATATGTATGAACTATTATATACATATGAAATATTGGCGATGCTTTTGCTTAATTATATTATTTTTACAAAATTTTAAGCTTTCGTTATATTTACACTTTCGAAGCTTTTATATGATTCAATGATATTTAAAAAGTAAACTTAGACGAGCAGACATTTCTTTTAAATATTATTTTAACTTTTTTTGCAAAACAATTTTGCAACATTTTTTTTTTGTACATTTCCATTTGTATATGATGCCCATAATTCTACTTTTTTTAAAACACAAGAACTTCTTTTCATTAATCTTAAAAAACACTTGTTTCGTGCTTATATTATCGTAAAAATATTTTCTTATTCTAATCAAGAAAATATGCGTGAAGTATTTTCACTTATAAACAAATCTTCAGAATATTTCGTTCTTAGCATAAATTCATTCGTTGGAAGAAAAACAAGCTACAAAATAATTTATTCATTATTGTATGCTGTTGTCAAAAATGATCTAATGCAAAAATATTTCAGACAAGAAAATAAATACATATATTAAATATTATTTATAGAAACAAAATCGTAAAAATAATTTTATTTAAATGAAAAAAAAAAAATTTTTTTTTTTAATTTTATGATCAAATGATAAGTATTTATGTTAATTTAGACTTATTATCTATGCTTCATTGTAAATTAAAAAAAAAAGATTACTGCTAAAAATATCTAATGTAATTTACATACTACAGATGACGGATAGAAAATAAATTTAAAAATTACTAATTAATATCATAAGTCCATTTAATATTTAATATAACACAATTAAACTTAAATTATTCAAAGATTTCTTTAAGATTGTTAATCTTTGTTGTTCTAAGTATTTCTTAACCTATGTATCTGCGATTATTTATTGTTTAACATACGTGACTGATATGTTACTATTCAAATTCTCTCTTTATTTTGTTATCTATACTATAAAAAATATATTTTCTTATATATTTTAATAGAAATATTTAGTTATAAAAATTTACATTTATTGTAATTTTTATGTTTAAATATATATATATATATATATATTACAATTTACATTTTTTAAAAATAATTACAATTTAGTTTATCCACCTTCGATCTTCCAGTATTATTTTTTATGTAGAAAATTCAAACGTTTCACTGCTTCATTATCTTTGCATTATTTACTCCTAAAATTTGCTCCAAAAAACTTTAATCTAGCCATTCTATTATACAATTGAAATTTTTTAAAATCACTTGCCAAAATTTAGTACTACGACTTCTATCGTTTCATTCTCAATAAAAAACGATAAAGTTTTACAAGCATAATTAATTCGTAATTGAGTACGTTCTTTGAAATTAAAGATATTAAAATTATTTATGACGTTGCGGAATGTTTATCTTAAATTCAATTTACAAATATTCTTATTTATTAACGAAAAAAATGAAAAAATTGTGATGTATTTTAATAAGAAATTAATTATAAGATCAGTATATTTACAATATTGTATTAAATATAAAATCGTCATAATATGGCAGTACCAACAGAGTTTTTGCAGAAATTCTATTTGAAATATCAAATACCCAGAATCAAATTTATAAAAAAAGTTCTTACATAATATTTTTACAAAAAACTAAAAGTAAGACATGTACCACATCAACGTCTCTAGAAACTTATAATTTATTATTATTATTGTCTGTTGATATGGAATAATAGATATATGCTTACATACTAATAAGATATAGAAGAACAATTATTATTTTTAGACTTGTTTACGATATAACCCTAACGAACACAATCTTTATCCCTCTTTAGTGGAATTTAAATACGAATGCTCCATTCGAAGTGCAAACCAGTAAAATAGGTGAAATAGAAGTCGTCGATCTCCCAAATAAAGTTTAAGAAAATAGGAGCTTCAATATTTACATGATTAGTCACGAACGTAGTGTAACTTGTGAAAATAGTAGATGGATAAGCTTTAGTAAAACAGAAAATCTATTATTTAGGATCTTAATGTGTTTGTATATAAATTGGTACGCGTTTGTACTACTTGGCTTCTATGATTCTTGACTTATAACCGTAGTGTCACTTCTTTACATTTACATTTTAATATAGCTGAACTTGATTCAAATATAAAACAAAATAAGATCTTCAGGTCATTAAATTAAGATCATACTCTATATCAGCATTCCTATCATGCATTGGATATATTGATTACAGAGAGATGGAAGGCCGAGTAATTTTTTTTCATGGTGGCACTCAACCACTACGAACTTCGGATTAATGTCGTTATTTATAGTGTTATGGGTAGAATGCTTTAACGTAGTTCTAATAAAAGTACGTATAGAGTAGATATTTAATTACTATTGATATAACATACGTAAGGCAAGCGATAAATGAAAAAACTTATATAAAGTAAATATTGGAGTCAATATCGATAATTAACGTATGAATAAGTTTTTTTCGTGATTTCAAAGTAAGATGTTTAGTAAAAAAAAACGCCACATACGATTTTGACAAAATTGTTAAAAGTTTAAGCCTTATAAAGTATTATAAAATATCAGGTATAGAGAATAATTTATTTTAATCTCATATTTTTAATTGAAAATTATTGGCGCTATGCATGCAAAAAAGTCTTAATACTTTTCATTAAATTTCTTCAAGTATTATATAAATAATAGTAATAGTATTACATAAATAGTTAATAATATATAAATAATAGCTTGTAAGTAAATGAGAAAAATAACTTTGAAGAGGTGTTGTACAAGGGGCGCCTTAAATTCATGTAACGGTTCTCGAAGCTGCCTGAAGTGTATCATAAATAAGCGAAAGAAAAAAAACGAATCTCACTCGTCCATCGGGTTCTGGCTCACCTTCGTTTAATTGCTTCATTAGAAATAGTCTTTATCGTCCTAGAGGTCATCGTCGTTATAGTCCTCGACGTCTTCGTCATCCTCCTCGCCTTCGTCGTTCTCGTCGTCGTGGCCCCGGCTAAGCCAGAATTAGGGACAAGAGGACATCATCATTAACCCATAACATCGTTATGCCAGCCATGAGTGACCACCAATGCGAATCTGATGCTTCATACTTGCCTCCGATGACGAAGGATTCGAAACTAAATACTGAATCCCACGACGGTACCGTACGCATTCATCGCCGTCGTCCCGGAATGTGTCAGCCGAAAGACAGTCTTGGACTTTCTTGCATATTACAAGGTGTAATGTCCTTCCTAATACTCTGATAAAGTACCGCAACCAATGATAAACATGTCCCCACATCTTATTGTTCATGTGATTAATTAATTTCGTAGTATTTAATTCCTGATGTTAGAGCTCTAGTTTTATCTTTACATAGGCATTAATATCTAAAGATGTAAATCGGCAGATATTGCGTTTGTTAAAATCAATTTAAAGATAAGGTCTTTTCTGCTTCGAATTTAATTATCACAGTAATGAAAAAAACGACGTTGCTTAAGTAATTTCGACGAATAGTCCTTGACTTGCCATCTGAGTAAATTGATTCACTGCGAATGCACACATTAAAATTGAGAACAAGCTTGCTTCCTTATAACTTATACAATAAATTAATAAAGCACTTAAGCGCAAGTTTTTGAATAGGACTGAATCTCTGAACACTACATGCATTACTGAAGATAGCTATTTTTAATTTCAACTCATAAATTTTGTTCAAAGAAAATAATGCAGATAAGGAACTGTTGGGTCGAAGGAAAATGCTGATAATGCCCCAAGATAATATTGGAATTTCGTGTTTACCTACAAAGGATGATTCTAATAAAAAAAAAACATCGGATGCTCCACAATCTAATGATGCAAAAGATACTGGTCTAGATGCTGATCAGGTATTTAATAACCAAACAAATATACGCTGAGAACAAATTATAACCTAAAATACTTCTTATAGTGTTTCATTTATTATAAATATTGTCTCAGCAGACTCTATATAAGTCAAATTAAACTTATTTAAATTAATATCATTTATATAAAT
This sequence comes from Kradibia gibbosae, assembly GCA_018907135.1. Lineage (NCBI taxonomy): Eukaryota > Metazoa > Arthropoda > Insecta > Hymenoptera > Agaonidae > Kradibia > Kradibia gibbosae. The sequence continues at coordinate 7,952,706 of JACCHX010000004.1, forward strand.
TTAAGCTTATTTTATAAGCTGATTTTTTTAAAGCATATATATGAATATATAAGAAATATATATTGCAGAATATATTAATTTGTCTCAGTTTACTTAGTTTTATGTTTGTTACGAATTTGATTTTATAATAAATATTTACATTTCAGCATAAAATAATAGAAACAGGTAAAAAAGTAAGAGCTTAATTTTTTTTTAACTGTTTTTTTAATCAACTATTTTATTTTAGATGAATATTTAACACGATTGCGCGGTGGAGCTGATTGGACTTCGTTGTTGAATTCAGAAATCGTAAATTTAAATTGTAATTGATAAATTTATATAATTCAAAAATTAATTTTCTTCTTAAATCCCTTAATAAAAATATGATTTGAATATCTCAGCAAATATGAAGGAAGGCAACAATTTTAATGAACAGAAAATTGAGCGACATAATACGGTTGGTACTTATTATTAAATAACTTCCTGACATTTTTATTAATATTAAATATACAATTAATAAGTATAAAAACAGATGAACGATATTGGAATTAGCAATATCCGAAGACCAAAAGGTGATAAACTAAAACCTCGAAAACCGATTTTACCAAAGGATAATATTGAAATGTGTTGTAGGCTCTTACGTAAGATTATTTACATACACCAAATATTTTTATTAGTAAATTTATCACTTTTGAACTTACTTTCATTGTAACTCTAAAACACTTGCATTTATATTACAGAAAAGTCAACTATTTTTAAATCAGGTATAGGAAACGTGGAAAAAGTAAGTGTAAAAAATTTAAGAAACTTTTAAAAAATATGTTTGCGAAAATTTATTAATAATATATAAAATTACTAAAGAAAATTACTAAAGTACCAGAAAAGCAAAAAAGTGTACTACAAGACCAAATTTCTTCAAATTTAAAAGTAAAGCAAGGTATTACCTCCGCCACCAAAAGATTACTAAAAACGAATATCAAAGTAAGATTTGTTTAATTACATTTATATTCTCTTAAATACATAAATTTTTGTTAAGATTAGAAATTATTTAATCAATAAAAAACTATGCTCCAAAGCTACAACATAGATAATACTTTATTTACATCATGCTGTCAAAAATACGCAGAAATGTACGCAATTTTTTACCGCGTACAGGCACACTAAAAAATGCACAAATTATACGTATTGATTCATAATGATAAATTTGTTTTAGTACACTTTTAAATATGTATATATTTCGTACAGTTATATATTATGGTTTATTATTTAAACCCTTTTTTAAAAATAATATATATATATATTTTTTTAGGAACGGAAAGGATTGATTTGGAAATGATGATATTTTTCTATTAAAATTAATGATTTTGTGGAACTTCATATTTTATTTTAGAAGAGTATTAAAACTGGTATTAAACTAATAAATTGCAGTATTCATTTTATTTAAAGACATTGTCTTTAATGTTTAATACTAAGATTCAATTTAATGTAACTAAATTTTTTTTTAAATTAAAAAAGGGTTAGCGTTTAAATAAATTAATTCTAATATTATTGCCAATTAAAAAGTCCAGCCAGTGCAAGTGATGGATTAGGTATGAGTTTTGCTATTCCTACACATACTATTCTAATATACGGTTCACGCATTGACTTTCCAATTTTTATTTCTACCTCATATTCTCCACCAGGAGCTGCACCTATTGGACAATGATTTTCCGTTTCAATTGAATAATCAACCAGTTTCCAATCTCCCTACAAGTATAAATAAATGACGTATTAAAATTAATGTAATTGATCAAAGTGTGTAATAAAATGGTACATATGTAGGCCAACAAAAAATATATACGAACTATTGGTAATGGACAACTCATAGGATTTTCATCTATGGGTTCGAAATTAACCATAAAAGGTTTTAAAAGTTTTGGGTTATTAAATGCATCGCAAAAATTGAGAACAAGTCCCCTTAAGACTGGTATTTTCATGTAATTCATTTTTATTTCAACCTGCACACAAATTAAATTATTAAGACTGTGAAAAGTATTTAATCATTAAAATATTTAAATTTAATAAAAAAAGAAAACTATACTTTGAGATTTGTATTTATATATTTTTTAATTGGAAAAGTCATTGAAATTGCCGAAGCTTCCGTATCTATTTCTCTTTTTGAATATTTAATACGTCCAATATAATCATTTCGAACTTGATACACTTTAAATTTTGTTATTTTCACTCTATCGCTTATCTGAAAACGTAAACATAAGTAGATATCCTCACACTTGCAGGCTCATCCACGTACGCTCGCTCACACATACACACGCATACGAAATCCTTGTGCACACGTGCAAATTTTAATTGTTTTTAGTATAATTAGGTTAATGTAACTTATTATTTAGATACATAGTATATGATTCAAATATTTCAACTACATTCAATATATTCTCTTTAAGATTTTGATCAAATTTTTCTTCCACCATTGCACTTTGTTGATGCCTACAGTAGAATAGTATATAATAATGACAAAAGTTACAAATTAATATTAATTAGCTTTTAGAAATTCATCTATTTAAAATTAATTTCAAATGATAAACGTCACTGTTAAATAATAATTATTATCAACTGTAGTTAATGCTACTAGAAAATAATTATTGCATAGAAAATTTCTGTGCCTAAAATGTAAATAATAGTTAGTACTGGGCAGAAAGTCACCATGATTTTTTCTGTTATATTTGCTACTGATTTTCTCTACTTTAATTTATAATGATTTTTTTAAAAAGTGATTTTACAGAGTACAAAGATAATATTGTTATTTGAAAAAACTATCTGTAAAATTATTACAATAATAAAACATTTAAGAACTTAATAACATCTGTAATTTCTGTTTTTATTTTTCCTATAAAATTATTAAAATAGAAACATTAATTTAAATAATTGTGTAATATATATGCAAAATAAAGTATTTTTATTACAGTGTGTACAAATCTAGTAAATCATCTTTTTTTAATGTAGACAAAAAAAATTTTTTACTTTCAACCAAATTTTAAACGCAAAACATAATCTTCAAATATTTTTATTTAAAGTAATGAATGCTGCAATGAATTTTTTTCTTTTCAAAAATAACGTAAAAATATAAAAAAAAAGGTTTATTCATTAAATATATGATTATAATTAATGATAAATATAAAAGTAATAAGGTGGTACGCTTAATATATTATTAGACTTTAATATATAATAACAGTATTCGTACAGGTACAATTGGTATATTAAAATAAATACAGCACTGCTGAGTTATATTTTAAATTTTTTATTTTATAATTATTTTCTTTATAGCATGTAAATGTTTTTGTTAATGAAAGCATTTTTAAAATATAATGAGGCAACTTTTTTTTCAGTTATAAAACTAAAAAATTCAACTTACAACTTCTGAAATTAATATTCCTAAAACATACAACAAAACAATTTTAACAAATATTAGCACCATAATGTAAGTTACAGATTTAACTTCTTCAAAGTACTAACGTCATTTGGTTCGAACACTCTACTTTTATACGATAATGGAATCAATGTTTGCGTAACATATTCAAAAAAAATCTTTACGGTTTACCAGTATAATTGCTCAATACGTAGCACTTTATTGCCTCGGTTTTATGGTGATCAATATATTAACAATCGTACCTGATATTAAACAAAATTTCAATGGGAATAGTTCAACTATAATACTATTAAATATATACCTAATGATTGCTTTTATTATAATATAATACTTGAAACATTTCAAGGATTTGCATGAAACCGTTTTAAATAATTATTTTCTAGACCATTAAGATCTACATTTTAGGATCAAGATTGGCTTCTTAATTAAAGAAGATTAAAGTTTAACGCGCGATGTTTAACAATATTTTTTAATTTGTGTTTTTATTTTTATAACTTTTTTAATTACAGACGGTATATCAAGTAGGGAATATATATTGGAATGTGGGGTAAAAACATATTCATAACATTTGTTTTAATCAACCAATCGCTTATTAACAGGACTTCTATACCAAAAAATGTAGGTTTAAACATCTCATATAATAATATCTATAATAAAAATCTTCTTGATAATATGTTTTATAATAAATAAGCTATAATAAATCTCACTGTCAAATTGAATTTACCTTCACAAAATATTTATTAGGTGAATGTTGTGCTTAATTACAAATTTTAATGTAAAAAGTTGTCTAAAATTAGTTAATATTAGCAAGTAAAATTCAATTATTAATTTAAAAGTCTTATCTGTATACATTTAAATTGAGGTATAATAAACTCACGACTTAGTAGGTATTGTCTAAAAATGAAATATGATTTGACATTACCCAATACATTTTTAAAAACAATTTAGTTAACTGAAAATGTTCTCCCTTTATTTTGCGATTTTGTTATTGCCTTTATAAAAACAACATCGATTTTCGAAAATACTATAAATAATGCTCATTATTTATACAGATAATTAACGTGAGAAGGTATATATAAATGGAAGAGCATTTATTTATTGAATATTTTTCTTGAGACTTAGATTCTAGCTTGAGCTGTTCCCAGTAACGGTGATGATCATTTAATTATGGACTATTGGAATACGTTTTTTCAAACGTAAAATCAACATTTCTAATAACTTCGTTTTTTAAAATCATTACTAAAATACGTTCTGTTTTAATATTAAAGAGCAGAAAAAGTATAACCTTTCAATACAGTATCACATCGTAGTTTGCAACAAAAAATAAACTGGGGGTCAAGGAGACACCTGATTTTATGACTAATAAAATTACAAAACGCTTTGTAAAAGAAATAAAACTCGGTCTTATATCTTCATACAATAATTGATTATTTTTTGTTTTTAGATTTTATATCATAATTTTTTTTTATCAATATAAATCATAAATAAGAAACAAATAAGTAATCTTTCACCAACTGTGACCAGATTGATAAATATAAGAACTTCAATATATGTGCAATATAGCGTTTCAAATTTTAAATTACTTAATTTAAAAAAAATTTTATTTATAATAATATTGAAGTTGATTTAATATTAAGCCTTGTATGCACATAAGCAGCTAGTATTTTGAAGTCTTCGAAATACATAGAATTACATCGAAATAAATTTAAAAATTACGTGACAAGCAGAGCGGTTTTCATTAAAAAAATAAACTTTGACTCTTGACCAGATTCCGAAAAACGACAATTATTGACGTATTCATGGAATCGATGACCCATGGAACTGAATATTTTTTTGAAGTGTAATATCTACATTAATCGAGTATGTACTGCTCTTGGCTATCCATACAAAGGAAGAAATCGTTGTGGAAAATAACCAAGGAATCGAACTATCAGCTATTAAGAAGTTAACCGTAAGCTACATGACCACCAACTGCACCAATTACATGACGATATGAAAATATAAGTTTAACTAAGTGTAAATTCTCGCCACTGCACCTGGTGTAAGAATTAGGCAAACTGGTGAGGGGTGATGATCAATCTGTTATTAGTTGATCAACAATAGAGAATTACCCTGGCTATAATTCTGTGTATTAAGCATAACATTGAATCAACAGAAAGCAATCTACTTAATTACCGTCGTATTTTTCTCGTATTAAAATAGATAACCATTTGAGAAAATGTAGGATGTGAATTACAATTAAATACTATATTATACTTAATTTACAATGCTAAATCATAAATAATAAAAATTCTATTAACATTATGTATTGTCAACTAAAGCTTTTTGAATCGATCCACAAATAGAAATATTCCTTGGTCTTACTGTTTTTATTTTATCTCATCAAAGAAATTAAGAATTATTACGATTAAGGTTCACAAGATTCACTTCTATTAGGTTTTTGTTTTGCCGATATAGCGATGTTATGCTGATCATCTTTTATTTCTCAATCGTCTGTATAACAGTCTTATAAACGGAGACAACTAAGAATATTTATCTGCAATACCAAGTCCCACCTAGAAATATCATCCCTATGTTTTTGCAATTCCAGCATAAGCTCCATACAACTCGTAAGCTTTTTTTTTATAAGATTTTAAGTTCTTATCTTCGGAGTACGGAATATTATTATCATACAATTTTAATTTCAATGTAAAATTGTACGATATATATGTAATACATATAAATGGAAGCCTATAAATTATATTTAAAATCTGATGCAAAAAACCAATGATTTTTTTATTTTATAAAAATTTCTTTAATAATTAATTAGAAGGCCACTATAACTGTATAAACATTAGATTGCTCCGTTAATATCGAGAGCGAATAATCTCGGAATACTTTTAAGCATGTTTCATTTTAATATTAGTATATGCTATAATTACAGGTTCAAATACCTTTACTATTATAACGTATTTGAAGATTTTATATATTGCTTAATTCTAACGAACGGTCAATACCACACTTATTTTTTATTATCAACTTATATTGTTTTTAATTTAATATTATACTTTTTGAATGCATAATCTATTTCCTAATTTGGTTTAAAATTTCAGTAATTCTTAAAAATTATTGTTTTTAATATTAAAGAAAGATAATTAAAGTAATAATAGCATTATCATTAAAACGTGCACGAAATTGATTAAAAGGTATCACGAACCCCGCTCGTCCCTCAGTTGCCCCTCCTCCCGGATGCTACGTTAACTTGTCTCAATAAGGTATTTATTAATATTGTATCGTTTTAGAAATATGTCTGTTTTGTTTCGAACTGTCTTCAGGGAATTTATTGGGAAATAGAGTTAACCATTCGGGACTTCTTGTCATAAACGCGAGAAACGCAAAGCCTGCACTCTAAGCTGGACGCCACGGGAACGCACCCTTGGCGTAACCAGCGAAATTTTGCCTGCGATAAACCTGACCATTGGGCTGGTCGATAACGTCTCCGAGATGGGAGTGACTTTGAGAAATTTTAAAGTGATGACTCCCAACGATGGTACGATGTCCTATCATTACAGGGGAAAAAGTTTCGGGTTCCTGGCGATAGAACCGGGAATCACAAGAGAGACGCGATTTTGAATTCGTTTGACGATTCGTTTAATTCGTTTAACGATTAATTATTGTTAAAAGAATAAATCTATACTACCGCCTCATCCCGATGGACAGGAGGGTTGTAAAAATTAATTGTTAATTATTATTCATGTACATTTCATACAGCCAGCTTTCTTCATCCCGCTTCCCCTCGTCCCACCGAACCCTGGAGCCGGCGAGCTCCAAGCACAAGCACAAGCCCCCCTCACTGCACCGCGAGGAAACACCCGCGTTATTAAACAAACCACATTATTGGTACGTGATAAAAAAAAGTCCTCCCTTCTCCCTTTAAACATCTTGGTCTCTTCACTTTAAGCTGCAAGTGTTTTAGTACTCGCGGTTCTTATTAAGGATCCGTATTTTATTATGAGGGAACATCCCTGACGAACGGGTAGTACTCATGCATGCGGATCAGCTGGGGAAACGCGATGTCTACCTTAAGAGGGTAGTTCGAGATCGGGCCAGGATTGGTAAAGGTAGGATGCTCATTTCCCTATTAATCAATCGGGGTTTTCAAATACAGAGAAGGCTGGCTTTTACGAAAGAGTATCGCGTTGCTGTTTTATTTCCTTAACATAGGATGGTGCAAAATAGGTAGAGTTAATTTAGCTGTTTTTCTTACAAACTATACTTAAAAATTCTAAAACCTCGACGGAACTAATTAAAAATTATAATTCTGTATGATTTTTTATAATTACAATACTTTACTATTTCTTAATGATTACCAATATTATTAATAAATTATTCGATAAAGTTTTACAATGATCTACTCACGAACAAGCTTTCGAAATATTAACCTAACTGCCCTATATATTTGAAATTAATGAAACAAGATATACATTTGCATACTTAAATTATAACAAATTACGCGTGTTGTGCATTAATAATTTTATTGTATTGGAGCCGCGTCGTAGCGATTTAGCTGACCTAATCGGGCATCAATTTATATTATCGGCTATTAACGCACCCCTGACTCACAGTAATAGTTATTTCAATCCGCGGAGGTGCCTAGTATCTCAGGGGGAAGCAGTAGAGGATGGCGAGCCGAAAGACCAGGCGGGAGACAGGAGCGAGAACTCGGCTGGACGGAGGGCTGCCCGGTACAGCCCCGAGACGCGGCAGTCGTGGCATTCGCGCTCCCTGGTAACCGCCTATAGCGATAGGAATCGCGACGCAGCCCAGGGTCCAGGAGTGGGGCCGTGCGGCGACGCGCGCACGCGAAGGTCGGGAGTTCCGCCACCCGCGCAGGCTGGGCCGCTCCCCGCTGCCTCGCCTTGGTGCGAAACTAGGGCGGCTCTCCCCCCCCCTTCAGCTCCCTGCGGCTGGTCCCGCGCTCGGAGCCTGAGGCACCTCTGACCCGAACACCTTTTCCCTTTTCTACAGGGTCGGTTGGGCTGCGGTACCGATCGACTCGCGGCCTCAGCGACGGGGCTCTCCCTTCGCAAGTAGTACAATTCTTATTGTACTACTGTTTCATTAAACAGTTTCATTAAATATTTGTAAAAATGTTTACTTGATTTTTTCAATTAGTATTAAAATTTGCATCAAACATTTTTCTACAAAACTAGAGATGTTAACAAAAATCAAAATATGAATGAATATTTTAAAATATAACAGGTTTTATGTGTTATTCAAGATAAAATGCCAATAATTAATGAAACGCTTAAAACTTATATATTGATTAATTTATCTATCCTATTAATATAAAAAATCTTTTCAATTCCTTATTCTACCCAATTTAATAATTACAGTTATTTGCATTCCAAAAACAATTGTATTGAAAATAATAAAGATATGGCTAAATATTAATTTTTGAAAAAATTCTTAACATTTAAATCAATAAATCTTCATTAAAAATAAATATTTTTATTATACATTTTTAAAATTATACATGCTCATGGAGGTTCATTTAAAAAAAAACACATTAACTTATCCTTCTCAGTTTATTGAATGCACCAAAGACTAATTTATGAAAATAAACGACTTCCTTTAAGATTCTTGAACACAGTGCAACTCAGATTATAAATAATTTTCAATTCAAAATATATTTATATATAATGTCCGTAAACTACAAAATTGATTATATCAATCATAAAAATATTAGCAGTCGTAAAAACAATTAAAACAATTAAAACAAACACTTGTGTATATTCAACATGTTAAACCCTAATGTAATTAGTGACATAAATATACAGCTGTAAGTAAGACACGTAATATAACTTAATTTTTATTGTTATTCATTCAAATGCTTAGGTATGTAATATTTTAGACAATTACATGTACTGCAAATTCTTCATTAATTGCACTCATTTTTCAGTGAAAACAATTAAAATATATTTTATTACTAGATTTGGATAATGAAGAGATAGGATAAACATTTTCGGCACTAACTCATAATAGCATGAAAGTAGAAATAATTGCTGACAATAAAGTTATTCGTTTTTCACAGGAATTGCTAAGACCTCGTCAGCAGCCTCTTCGTCAGCTTCTTCTCCTTCCGAGTCTTCCTTATTCTGATACTCTTCCTTCTTTAGAAATTCAACGTCTTCCTCACAACCGCAGTCGTCACACGCCGACCCGGAGGAGTCCGAAAGCTACAGAAAAAATAATCACGACGTGATTAAATAAATGATTTTTGTGTTTAAACAATAGAACGGAAATCCTTGTTTACTATACAATCCAATATAACTTCATGTAATGCTGTTGTCTTATTCCTTATAATTATCTTTCGATCATGATTTTATTTAGAAATAAAAACCAGTGGTGACTGATTTTCGCGGATTGTCAATGGTTGTGTCAAAATGTTCCCACACTGGCCTAGGATTCATTCATTAGAATCGTGTATAATAAGATGAACCCGACGTGGCTAATCAAGCACGACAATTGGAACTCCCGTGCATTGCCCCCTCCCCCGCCCAAGATTTACAGCCATGCCCACTGATTAAGCCTTAGGATGGAACGCACCGTTTCCTGAAGAGCCGTTGGCTCGGGTGGTATCATCTCCGGATTGTAGGCTGTGATACATCGCGCCCGCCACAATGCCACAAAACCCTTTCGAAGTGGCGCCGGTTTATGTTCGGCGAGCTTTGGCTTCGACTTCTTCTGCTCTACATTTCCCTCAACCCCTGCGTCATCATTTTGTACCTGACTCTCAAGATCAATCGTGTCTTGGGTAACCTTCAAAAAATGTAGGAGATTAATTACAGCGATTGCTCATTGATGGTCTGTATAAATTTCATCAATAGCAGATTTTATCAAGACGAAGCAAGGCTTTGTTTTTATAATAATAAAAGCTCATCTATTGTGGCGTCCATATGTTTCAGAAAATTACTGAATGTATTTAAATCTTTTCGTCAATTATTTTCGTAGAAATCGAATTCCTCAAGATTTAAGACAAATGATACTTTTCACAAAAATTTAATTTTTAAGTTTAAAATTAATTTCCAGTTTTTGTAGTTATAATACATGATTTTTTATATTGTCAGTCAATCGATGATTTTGTAACATTTGTTAATGAATTGACAAACAATTTGCACCTTCGGTAAAATTTTAAAGTGGGCAATAACAATTTAAAAACTAAGCAAACATTCATAAATTATATATCTAACGGCATATGTTTCATATCAGCTACTATACGTCAAGATAGCCGGAAAAAAATTGCAGCTGAAGCAAAATTTTATTAAAATAATCAACAATAAACATTGAAAATAGAAGGAGCATAATAAATTGTGGATACAGATACAATGAAAAGTAAAATTTAACATTTTGTAACCGGGAAGAAAGCATTTTTATACAAAATATAACAAAATCCAAGCTTACTTCTGAAGTGTCATCAATGATATAATTCGTGTCGAATGTCAAGGTGTAGTATCCATGCTGCATACTGCCATTTTCAAATATGTAGCAACCACGCCCGAAAGGCTATTGGAATATGTATTACTCATTCGCTATTTAAAAACAAACTTAACTGCGCTGTTGCGGGTCTAGTTTCGCACTCCGTTCTCTATTCATTCTCCATTCAATAAAATTAGTAATTGGGACTAACTGAATTTTCGTAATTTCTTAATAGTAATTCGTGCCGCAAAAATGAATATATTATATGCTTCTTAAATACATGGCACAAAGTCAAATGTTGGACTAACTATTTGATGGAGTGATAAGCTTTTCCTAAATTAATACTATATTTTGTAATTTCAAATTTAAATTGAATAGGTATTTTCGACATAGTTATTTAAACATTAATAATAATTGAATATTTTAAGAATTGTATCGCCTCCCTTGCATGGTATGGTATATATGATTTCATAAGTTTCTTGCAACAATAACTACATTGTAACATAAACATTAGTAAATGCTTGTTTTGAATATTTGCTCAGTTGCTGAACGAGTAAAAATCTTAATCAATTTGTAGAAATAAATGCTTTTATTGTAAAAACAACTTTAGGATTATTTACTTAATAATTATATCATTCGAATTTTGATAATATTACGTCTTTAAACGATATCTGATAAAAAAAATTAATACTCACGATTATACGTTTTCACAAAGTTCTCAAGGATATTCATAAATATCTTGTCATGAGATTTCGATTTTAGGTCAGATTTCTAGAGCTATCATGCATGATTATACCAGCATAAGTCTCAATAAGTCAGATTTCCCGAGAGATTTTTGATCCGATCAAGCTCGAGTGTGCTTGACTTTTTGCAATTAAACGCAGAATATTTTATTATGCATCGATATCCTTGGAAATGCAAAGAATTCTCAATACGATCGTATTTATTTCTTTATTTTCATAGTAAAAGTAATTTAACTTTACATAATGGGTTTATATTTCGTATGAGAATAAAAATTTCTACCATTTGACTTTGTTAAACATTTGACTTCTCTTTAGAAGAACACTCATAATGAAAGAATAATTTAATATTCGTATATTGAATTTTTATTGATGCTTTATTGAAGAAGGAGCATAAATTTATGTTCCCACATTTATTTGCGTTAAGCTTAACATTTAATAACGGAAGTGAAATTAAAATAGTTCAAACGTATTCTTTAAGTAAAATCCAAAGATATAAATATTTTATTGCATTTATGTAGTTCATGTCAAAGAATTGTGTTTTATTATCTTCAAATTAAACATTATATCATTAACGTAAAAATTGTTGAAATAATAAGATATTTAAATGGTCTGAAGTTACAAAGATAAGTTTCAGTTGCTTTACGCGATAAATTATAATTAATAAATTAAATCGACTCCTTTACTCTTGGACAGTCATTTTTATAAAATACATCGCAACTTAAGCACATTAACGCATCATCGTTTGCAAGAGTCGAATTGTAATTCGTACTACTGTAAGTAATCAAATAAATATCCTCTTATTACTTTAAAGTAAGGAAGAGTTTTTTCAATATACCTTGATTCAAAATTATTAAAAAAAAACCGATACACCGATTGCCACTGTATAATATTAAAAAAAATAACTGTCATAGACTCTTATCCGTATAACAAAGTTTCTTCACTTTCAAAAATAATGAAAATGTCCAACAAGCCAGAATGAAAATCATGTGCCGTACAGATGATCACCGCCTACGATCGAGATCTTTCGCCAATATCACGAGGTTCGACTACTACGCAATGAATTACGTTTCCAAGTAATAAAGTGAAACGGCTTGAATGGACGGTTAGCGCGTCAGATTGACATTCGCTATTTATAACGTGGTCAGCTCACCAGATTCAAATCCCAGAAGCCGTGGTATCGGTACCTGGGGTGCATCAGATGTCCGGGCCCGTGCATACGATCGATGATCCAGGTGCCGTAGAATCTACTCTCGAGCTTGGCGTAGATATAAGTGCCGAGCCCGTGTCGGTAGCCGCGTCTCCATTCGCCCTCGTACGCGTCGCCGTTCGAGTAATAGTAGGCACCGTATCCTGACCTGCGGTCGTGCCTCCACTCGCCTATCAAGTTCAATCAAGTTCCCCTAAAGCAGTGGCTTTCTTTCCCGAAGCCAGCCGTTCATTCGGGAATTCGTGCCGTTTTGAACATTCCTACCTGATAATCGCCCGAACCTGCATTTAATTGCACGAGTGCGTTTCCATTTTGACGATTTTCACGCTCACTTTGCACGGCTCGCGTCGAGCGTATTGCAGTAATCGTGAAAAATGATCATGAAGATTGTTGCGCTTAGATGGCTAATACTGTCGTTATAAATATGCCTTTTCAAAATGTCTTGCGTTTTCACATATGTACGCGTATCCCATTAATCGCGTTACTTTGTTTCAACAAGTGACTTTCCTACTTGTTTAATTAAAGACGCATAATTAAATTGTTAAAGATGTAATGTGCCCTTTACGTAGATGAAAAAATCTCAGTTCCACGTGCATTCTTATAAAATGAAGGAAATAAATAAAAAGAATTCGGATAAACTTCACTGTAATTGGAATAGCAAGTGCATAGAAAGGATATTTAGAGGATCGATCGGTCAAACGCAGTAAAACTAAAAAAAAAAAACTAGCTTGGAAGGTTAGGTTGAATTCGGAAAATGGGTATAAAAATTACGAGTCCTCGGGCGATCATAAAGCTCGGGCAAGCTGAAAATCCTTCAAGAAGTTCACCGATAGACAAACCTTCGTAGCGCGATCCATCCGGATAGAGGAAGGTGCCGAATCCGTGCTTCTGGCCTCGACGCCAGTCACCCTCGTACCTCGCCCCGTTCTTGAACACGTAGGTGCCGCGTCCGTGGCGGAGCCCCTCGCGGTAATTCCCGACGTAGAAGTCACCGTTCGGCAGTTGCGCCTTACCCAGACCATGGCGATCACCGGCCTCGTTTCTGTCCCCCTCGTAGCGCTGCCGAAAGTAACGATTTGAGAATGGGCGCGACGGAGTGCACGAGCCTTATCGCGAATCCCCCATTGATGAGGACGCGTTGAAAGGGCAGCGACTTCGTCGTCGTGGTCGAGGCCGCAAGTTATGGTGGTTGCATAAGGCGAATACCAAGGCCGGAGATAACGATTATCAAGGATTGTACGAATAGCTCCTCGAGTTGCTCGCCGTGATTGAATAACAATCGAGCCGAAGAAATAGAAAGGCATTTTCGTTTGACAGTTGTATTTTACGTTGAGAGTGTTAATAGCTACGAGCAAGTATTTTAATCGAATTTCGTAGATGAAAACTCGCGTACTTCATTATTCTTTTCATTTTGTTTTTAATTTGTCAAGTATCCAAACCTCAGTAAGGAAATTGCCAAACATTACAAATTATTTTTTTATTTTTCCAAGTGAAAATACCAAATGTTCAATAAGAAGTTACAATATAATAACGTTTATTTTCTATTCATAAGTTTGAGACTTTAAAATATAAAAAAAAAATTATCAACTGACTATAATTATGAATTTTTACATTTTTAACATAACCTCAATTGTTTAACTAATTCGCTAATTATTTAGTAAATTATATAATTTTCAAGTGAATTGATTAACGCTTACCCCTAAAGGATATTCGTCTTCAGATTCTTCTTCGAATTCTCCTTCTTCTTCAAAAGAACCACCTTCGGTCATTTTCTCATCAAAATTAATACAATGGACAGGTTAACATAATACAGTAAGAGTTTTTTTACGAATGTAAAATTTGACAGGTAAATCGGGTAACCGTATTCAATTTTTTATTTGTAATACGTACTTATATAATATAAATATAAATATAAATATTAAACATCGTCATTCATTATAAAAAATGCGTAGCAACAAAAAAATATAAACATAGAATAAATTATAGTCTTGAAAATATCATTCATCAACACTTTATAATTTTCTGTAATTAGTAAAACAAATATTTAAACTAAGAAAAATTTTGGATGCATTCTTCTATTGGTAAAACTAATTATTTTTGTATTTTATTTTATTATTTTTTAAATTAAATTACGTATAATTTAAATATTTCTTTTATACTTTTTTGAATTTAAAATAATGAGTTTGATGATAAAGTGATAGGGTTAAAACAATAACGATTCATAAAGAAGGTACTATAGTATGAGAGCTTTATTTACCAAATTTTTCAAAATTCTACAATTTAATATCGACATTAAATAATTCACTTAATTAACAGTTTCTTAAATATAACTCATTTTTCACGATCATTCCACCTCTAGATAAAATTAAAGCATTGAACTTTATTTTAAACATACAAAGTTCATACATAAAAGTTAAGTTATATTATTGCGAAAAAAAAATTTTTTCGTCGGAATTCAAGTGAATATCGATTCATAAATGTTTCAATAAAACTTACATTCTTATTTAAAAATTCTAATCCTGCAATCGTATCTGGGATGTGAAAAGGTAAAGGAAATTATATACTTATAAGTCCAGGCAAAAATTAATAAACTATACGTGCCGTTCTCTAGGTACTTCACCTGAAGTTATATACATACATAATTCTCAATAAAGTAATCGCTCGATTTAAATAGCTTTTTGCATATTTACCATCACGTCAATAGATCTTCGAGATGCAATGCAAGCGAACGCATCTATTCACATACATTCACATATATCTGGGATTGGATCAAATAGTGTACAATCAAAACGCGAGTACTACTTAAAAGGAACTTCACAGTTGTTTATATACATTTTTATTCAAGTAAGCAAATAGTGTTTATACAATCTAATATACCGTAAAAAATTCAATACACTACAATACCAAAACGTCGATATTTTACTTACTTTTACTTAATATACGATGGCTGATTCACGTCCATTATATTTTGCCCAAGTATGTACATAGACGTTTGCGCCAATATCGTCTCTTGGCTTTTTCTGTAACATATAACCCTGCACAAAGTAAACTAATTATCGCTCAATTTTCGCACATAATAGTTCCATAATTTAACTCACTCGATACAGCGTCTTTAATACGTTTATTAACAAGAAATCTTGTTAATCTTGTTGAATAACATTACTCTTGTGCTCACAGAAATTTCAATACTAAAGCCTAAAATATTAAAAACTCCCATCAACGCAGTCGCTTCATACGAACTAAACGTTGTTGAGAATCGAGTTATTCGTCTTATCTTCTTTTAAACTTCTTTTTTTTCAAAAGAAATTTTTCTTCCACAAGAAAAATTAGTAGCGAAATTTCTTCTTGTAACTAGGACAGTGATTTGAATTTTCAAAAAATATTAAATTAATAATCGCAACTGAGGTATCAGATATATGGTTTTGAAGATCAAAATATTATAACTGCTGTTAAAATATTCTGTAGATAATTTTCATTTATATTTATAAATGATGCATTTCTTTGTTATAAAATTAGATTATTTTACTCAACTTAATTCTATCTTCCAGTTAACAGACCAATCAATGCCTGCTTTTCTTTTTCCTTTTTTCTTACGGAATCTAAATTACGCTGTTTCCAACTGCTTTTACGTAATTTAATTGGACGAGAACCAACGTATCTCCCTAGAACATAAAAAAATAACATTCTATAAAATATAAGACAGTTAACACCTATTTTAAACATATTTTGGGAATATTTTTACCTACAAAAATATAGTAACCAAATATATAATATCTAAATATAAATATACATACATACATATATTTATAAGCATCTATTATATAAACTTCTATTAAAACATTCAATACTTGTAATTCAAACAGTGACTCAAAATTATTCAATATGACCATTAGAAATTAAAAACTATCTAATTAAAATTTAATATAATTAAACTTTTTATTTATGACTTTCGTTAAAATAAAAAATAGATTAATTGTAAACTTATAAACATATTTGTGTTTGAAGAAAAATGTTTATAACTTGATTGTATTTAAAGGAATGTTTGAATAAAAACTTTTTGAAAATACTTGTAACAGAATGTGAATAATCAAATCATAACAAAATCAAAACCCGTTTTCGTTTTTAAAATTTTTAAATTGTGTCCTTTATAAAAAAAGTAAACACAACGAAATATAAATTTAATATGTGGATTAGATATATGACATTTCAGTTCACGTAATTAGATATATTATTTAATTTTAAAACTATAATAATGTATAATATACAGATAAATTTATCGATATATTTCTTATAATATTTTCAAAATTTTATGTATTCAAATACTTAACAAATGAACTGTAAATGTATTTATTAGAGATAGTCATGAAGTCAATCGATATAAATTAAATTTAATGTAAAAAAATTCTATGACATAGAGTATGAATTATTCAAAGTTTTCAATAAACATTTTTAGACAAATTTATGAAATAATTTTTTACTTAAATAATTAAAATTCAATTTCAAATAAAATTATTCAAATTACAAATTCTACACGCATTTACTATTTTTCTCTAATAATCTAGTGTATGTAATATGGTGTCTTAAATTTTACTTATGATAAAAATATTTTATAATACTATTTCCAACGAACAACAAAAATTGACTCATTTTTTTAAGTGCTAATTATTTTAATATTTAAATTGCAAATGAAATTGAAATAAAAAAATTAAAATATTATATATATATATATATATATATAATACTTTAGTTATTAATGTTCCTAGTATTCTTGCTGCGCGAACAGTACGTGGCAGTAAATAAATAGCATGTGGTGTCGAGATATCAGATCATGCCTTTTATCATACTCGCCCTAATGCTTTGTTTATCCGTCTTTATGTATAAATTGTGATAAAACATTAAAAAACTTTTATAAAAAGAAACTATAAACATTTTGTTTGCTTCACTTGAGGGTACAATATTACAAAGTTTTACTTTTTAATTTAATTATGTTTTATTATATTTTCTATTCGTTATTAATTCAGAATTTTTAAAACAATCTTTGAAATAATTTAAAATAACGCAGTTGAATAAATTATTAATTTCATAAAAGCTTGTATTAAGAAAATTAATTTTTTTACAAACTATTAATTTATAATAATATCAAAATTAAAACTTATAAAAAAAATTTTGTACAATTTTTGTATTATGAATAATTTTTTACTATTTTCAATCAGTAAATTGTATGGTTTTGATGTAACTACATCTTTTAACACATTTCAAAAATTAATTCAACAAGTAACAATAAAAAAAAGAAAGGAAAAAAGAAATACAGATAAATAGACTTTTAAATCACAAATGGTATAGCGATAATATACAAAGAAATAATTATAAATATTTATAAAAAGTTGGTAGTACAAAAAATTGGCTGTAAAATCTTAGTATTATATACTGGGTACAAAAAAAACTAATAATAAAACAGGTTTGTACTTTAAATAATTAATGTATGTTCTGTAAATTAAAGTTTTTTTAAAATTTTGTCAAAATGTACAGAAAAAATAAAAATTTCATCCATATTGCACTTTATGTTATCGTTTCATTAAGTTGTATGTAATAATATATTGTATGTAATAATATTTAATACTTTTTTACTTTTTAATAATTGCAACAATTTCGAAATAAAATGTAACAATTATATAATATAATTATATAAATTAATACATATTTATTAAATAGCTAAGAAATAATGTTATTCTTTGACGAACATTTTTATTTTTGAAATAGTCCCTATACTATATAATATTGATACAAAGCTAATTATTTAATTAAAATGAATTCTAATTAAAACAGTTTAAGGTAATTATTTTGATAAAAAAGGTTTCTGTTTATTTATGAGATCAATTAATAATAAGTCAATAATAGTATTTCGCTCTTCTACGGACTATTATGTTGACATATTTGAAGAACCGTCTACCACCTAATAATTAATGGTTCTACAATTTATTAATGTTTTTTAAGGGTATATATACACATGTGAAAAAACATATATATATATATATATATATATATATATATATACTGTGTAGTTTGTGCTTATTATTTCTATAATAATAAATTAATGTAAATTATGCAATTTCTATTGTTATATATCTCAACCATTAAATTTTCAATATCGACACATTGATCTTAGCTCCTCCTCATTGATCTTAGCTTAAAATTATTCATATAAATCATAATTTTTTTTCTTATGATATTTATAAGATGAATTAAAATAACATTTGACGTAATCCATAAGATATTTATATAATATACATGTATATTATAGGTTATGAAAATTTTAAAAATTTGTTAAAAAAAGAACAAGTGAGTTAAAATGTAACGTAAATATAGCTTAATTTACGTTTTTTTATTTAACTTTAAATTCGTAATTTCTATTTTGATTTGACTGTGTTAAATTCCATAATATAGATAAATAATGTATAGATAATTTTATTTATTTAATAGATTTATTATTAAAAATTATTCCGGAATGTCCTATTAAAATGATTGAGTCAGTAGCAAAGAATAATTGGCATAAATCAATTGATAAACGCTTAATTCCTGTCTGCAAGTTCGATAAAGTAATAACGTCGGGAATATCAATTGTGTTTAATCTGTAACTTCATGACAAGAATAATATACAGAGAATAAATCTTGAAGTGTCATAAAATGATAAATTTATTCATCACTCATATTATGTTGGGTAAGCTCCTCTATTACTCGCGAATCAGGAGTGTAAACTTGATCAGAGGGTGCACTTGGTCACCACAGCTCGACCCCAGAGGTGATCTTGGGGGTGCTGTGGTGGCTCGCGCTCACCTCATATATCCGTTCAAAGCTTCATCATTTTCGCGGTAGGGCCTCCCTTGGACGACTTGTTGTTCAGCTCTCATAATTCGGGATCGAAATTTATCGTCTTGCATATGAGATATTTCATTTTGCAAAACATCCGGTGCTGAATGGCAAGATTCACATTCAATACACATTCCGAGTTTATTTTCTTACAGAAAGTCATAAATATTCTTAAATCCGGTCATGCAAAAAAGTTGATAACAGGCTTTTAATTTTAGTCCTTTCATAAAAAGGTTGAATCTATCTCTATTTATTTCAATCTTTCTATCTCTCTTTCTATTTCTCTCTCTCTCTCTCTCTCTTTCTCTCTCTTTCTCTCTCTCTTCCTTTTTTTCTCTCTCTCTCTCTCTCTCTCTCTTCCTTTTTTTTCTCTCTCTCTTCTTTTTTCTCTCTCTCCGTTAATGTGAGTGTTCATATAAGCAAAGTTATGAATTTTTAAATCATATAATGTAAAGAGAAGACAGTTAATAAATCTAATTTTGTATACATTATTGCGCATATTTAATACCGATTACTTAAAAAATATTTGACAGTTGATATTGATCAATAGAGAATTAAGATTTGAGATTTATTTGAATTGCTTAAGATATTTGGCGTAATTGCATCGCTGAACTTTTTAAATTTAGTAAGATTCATAACGGCTATAAGTGTTCTCATACGTTTGCTGTAACTACTTGTTGCGCCGGACTAATTTCGGTCTATGCTACTAACTGTCCTTGTTTATTATATCTTGAAGCACAATAACTTTAATCTAGTTATTTTTATATATGAAGAACTAATTTTGAATTTTCATCATTCAGTGTGATGATAAATTTTTCAAATAATTATGAAATTATTATGCTTTTTAATATCATTTAATACCATATTTTTTTTTATATCGATGCTATATCTTCCTACTGTTCTATACCTTACTTTAAACCAAATTCATTCTGTCCCTTCCACTATCCATCACACTCACTTAAATCAATCGTTTCACCCTACGGCATTTTCAACCAGTTGACGAGTAATGACACGATTATTTCCAATACAAACGGTTTCATTCGGAATTCTCGTTTATCGACAAGCATTTATTTTACCCAGGGCCTTACATCGTAATCTAAATTATCGGATAAGTAAGAAGGAAAACTTCTCGATCAACTTATTTACTTTTTACAAACTTAATTTACCGGGGTTTATCTATAATAGTCTATAGGAAGTAAGGAAAAAACAATTTTTGCCCCTACTTAGGATATTATATATTTTTACAATTGTGAAGAGACTGAGATAAATAGGAGCGACCAGCCTCAATCGAAACCAAATATTGATTCTCCGAAAGGGAAACCGTTGAAATATAGATAAAGGGTAGTGTAAATAGCTGAAAACGTATACTATAAGCAAACGTTTATGGTTTAAACGACTTTTCCCACTCCAAATTCGAATTCGATTCTTTTTTTAACTTTTGTATAATTTACTATTTGATGGCTAATTGCTGCATTTTTTAAAAAAAATATATAAATGAATATTACATTAACAATAATATATTAATAATAATAATTTAATTGATCAATCCATTATCATAATCTACAGTATGAAATTTATTTTATTTAAAATAATAATAAAATATTAGATTTAATTTTAAATAAAATATATTTTAAATTGATTAATTAGAATTCTTAAAATTAATATTCTAGAATGACTAATTTTTTTAATAAAAAATAGACAAAACCTAATATTTACGATAATTATTTGAAAATAAAATAGAAAATAGGATTTATATTTGACTAGTCCAGAAAACATTTACAATTGTTCTAAAATATAGCTTTAAAATATACATAATAAATAATGTATATATAATTTAATTAAATTGTCATTACTAATCATAAAAATACAAATATTTAGTTAAATATGAGATTTCCTTAACGTCTTTAAAATCTTAAAATATATTTCTTAATAACATTGAGTCATGACTTTCAAATTGAAACTCACTTAATTATATAAATTTAAAAATGGAATTATTCGAGTATTTTAATGACGTCACTCAATTAATGTTTTTTTACTATGCATTAAAAAAAATTAACTTTAAATTAGTTTGTTAAAATAAATTTAAAAAAATAAAAATAAAAGGTTGTTTTTCCTCAGCTTTCATTCATTAATTCTTAATTTCATCTTCTATTCTGTTTTCCATCGTTTTCTACGGTCTATATTTTTTTTTGGCTTTCATTACGTATATCGTACAACCTTTTTCTGCACTACTTTAAGGCTTTCACGAAACATGGAGTTCTTCCAAATGTGTGATTCATTTACCTTTATAAAAATAAAAAAAATTAAGTGCTGTGGTTGAAAATGGAATGCTTGTGACGAAGAAATACTAAAACAAAAATTATTTCATCAAAGAAATGTATTTCTTTAGAAAGAAATTTATTAACATTTTGCTATCATGAAAACATTAATACATATACTGCTAATAATTATTATATGTTAATTTAAGCATTTTAATAATATATATAATCACATAAAAAAACCATTTTCATTTTATATATCATTAATTTATATGAAACAATGTAACTTAAAAAAAGAAAAATACGGAATGTCTATGATAGGCTGGACTTTACTTAATAAATACAATTTTTAAAGCTGTGACACTACCAAATCAACATTTTTTGTATATAAAATTTGATGATGGTGGGACTTACACCAATTTTAATTTTTTACAAAGAAAATGCTTTTATTATGAATTTAGAAATAATATAAAGAATTCTAGCATATATATATATATATATATATATATATATATTAATGATTAATGTCTGAGAATTTTACAATCAAAGATTAAAAGTTTTAAATATTCATTGTACATAATTTCGTTTACACAGAAATTTCTACGACTTGTGCTACGTCTACAGTACAATGGAGTAAAGTGAAAATATTATTAAACTAATTTAAAATAATAAATATATTTAAGAGTTGCAACCAATTTTGAGGATTAAATAAAACGATTAAAACTGTCAGTTCAAAATATCGTTAAAAATTATAGATATAAATAAAATATAGATAAAACCTGATATAATAATTATAAAATTAAGAATTTAAGTAAATCGAAAATGAAGAACGCTTATAGAAATATCATGTAAAAATTAATAATGGCTAATAATAAAATAATAATGGATTAATAATAAAATTAAAATTAAATATTTCCATAATCTCATATTGCTTTAAAGAAAAACAAAACATTTCGCCTTGTTTATAATAAAAATAGTTACTTTTTAAAGTACCTTTAAATTTATAGATTTATTTTAATGAGAGATATTTTTACGTATGATTTAAATACAATTTCATTAAGAATAAATAAATATGAGTATTAGATTCAGGATTATATTAAATATTTTATTTGTAAAAAGGTTTTTGTTTATCGTGAAGTTTTTAATGATAATACGGAATTAGCTACTTAATTGATGAATCATCAATATACCGGATACGGGTTAAATTATATACAAATTAAAGTCTTAAAATTAAAGAACTATTTCACATTAACTTTTAAAATAAAAAATGATAGTGTATAACTTATACTTTCATCAGAAAATCTAATCGAATAAATAAGAAGTAAATAAATAATTTTAAGTTAAGTATTAAAATGTTGTTGACAATTATGAATATAAATCTATATTTATAAAGTTCAAATATTTTCGTTAATAAAGTGTTTACAAAAAAATTCTTGCATTATCAGTATATTTGATAAATTTACATTCTGATTCGTATGTGACATAATTACAAGGATCAGTAAAAATTTTCGGCTAATTGGTGATGGTAACTAAGGAAAAATGTTGACGCATTACGTATCCAGACACCTACGCGTATAGATTATAAGAGTAGACCATTTAGATGGTACTTTATTTCATTATCGATTCGAAACTAATTTATAAAATCTTTGATGTTTGATTACTGTGTATACGTAGGTTTGTGATATCGATATGAACAAGTCTGTTAACTTTTTCATAAACTCTTGCGTTTTTTGATAACGAGTTTACCAAATTATCAATCAATTTAAGAACGAATAGCCTTTGAATGAAAAAATTTTCAGTAAGCATAATTTTAATAATATTATTGGATGCTGCGGATGCTTAACAAGGGTTACGGTCGAGTTCACGTTTCAGCTAGTTATTGCAGTAAAATTTACATATGACGTATATATTGAGTACTTATGCATTATCTGTTGTTATATGTACGTATTATCTGACGTTACGACGTGAGCTTTAATCAAAAGATATTTAATTCTAGAACTAAAATTGTTTCTTTCCTAAGTTGACAATAAATCAGCATTGCGTTACATTTAATAGCAATTTTATTGTGTATTTTATTTAAACGTTACAAATGTAAACTTTATTTATTTTGAAATCATGGAAAAGCTTGTAAAAACGTCTTTCAGGACATGGACAATAATAAACTAGGTGAATAAATCGGATAGTAAGCTTAGGGTTCTACAAGTTAGAAAATAATGACTGATAATGCAGACTGATGATGATCGAGTTTTCGGGCCTTGTAATGCGAAATAATTAGCGGGCAAATGGTTACGGATCATACATGATTGGCAACGGGGACATGCACCCGATCGTATTCCCGCCTAGGAAAGCACTTACGCACACTGATACAAACTAATACGTTTGAAATGTGTGAGCGAAGAGAGGTTTTTTAAAAATCCACGACAAGATAATCTTATCGCGCTCGCTTTCATCGGCACGGTGTTTACATTAGCGAGTCACGAGCAAGCCAATGTAGGGTGACATAAGCAGTGACGCAACAATCGAGTCGCGCCAGAGATTTTCAAAATTTCCGAGCGCCTCGCGCGCGACACGCGACGCCCCTGCGGGATGAGCCCGAAGACTCGACGTGGACGCGGTGAACCACCACCGGCTCGAGGATCGATCCCTCCGCTGCATCGGGTCTTTTCGTTCCTTTCCTTTCGCGAGCTTCTCCCTCCCTCCCCCCCCCTCATCGCCCGCTGTACGTCTGGCACCCAATCCAACCGCGTAAGTGTGCGTGCAGTCAGCGGATCCCGAGGAGGCGAAGGGGTGTGTATACATCTATATGGGTGAGGGGCAGAGGAAGGCCAAGAGGAGGTAGTGACGATGGCAGCGTCAGCAGCAGCAGCAGCAGCAGCAGTGGCGGCGTCGGCGTCGGCTGTACGCACGGTAGGGGTACCCTCGTCGGCCGAGAGCCTCGGGAACGCACCTCGACCCGAAGCAATTCGTTACTGGCGGTCCGACTCGGAAGTCGGCCCCGGACATAGAAGCCATTGATCAGCGCTCGTCCACGGTCCCCGGCTTATGTTATTAAGCTAGCACACGCGCGGCCCGACCAACGAAATAAGCGCCGAATCGCCGCTGAGAGCAGCTTCAGGTTTCGCAGGTGAGTTATCGTGGCCCGGCGCCATTATACCACCTTTGCCCCAACCGGCCGATCTTCCGCGACCGATCGGAGCCTGACCCTGGCCGTAGCCCCAGCCGAGGACAAGGTACCGATGCTGGTTTATCTTTATTGAAATTTCATCTCCTTTCCCGGCGCGCTTCTCCGAGCCACGCTCACACGTTGAAAATACTGGAAAAGCATAATTTACTGCCGGTACATTCGCGCGCTTGCTACCACTTTTTCTTCTGCGCTCCCGCGTCTTTACGATGTTTTATGAAAACTCAACAAACATTCGTTCTTCTCACTATGAAAGCATCGTAGACTTTTTGTTTATTGTTCTTTACGTTTTAACTGTCTGTGAAATTATCATGGTCGAGCGATTTCTCATATTTTACTTTAGTTTATTACCGATTAATTAGCATCCAACTGTATTTTTATATTATACTTGTATATATAGTATACTATTATACAAAGAAAGCACTAAATTTCGTTATAAAAATCTCGTATTTTAAACATTAATTAAATTACCCGCTAGATTATTGATGAATAATAACATTTAAATTTCAAAAAAATTTTATGTAAGGTTTCGTTAATATCTTTTAGCTGCGTTAATGCTTTCCAACGTTATAACTTAGGAATCAATCATTTTAACTAATAGTAATTGTTTTTTAACTAGAAATTATATATTTCGATAAGAAGGAGCTAATTTTTAAAATAATCGATTATAATATTAAAAATATAATTTTTTATAAATATATGAGAAAAAAGGAAAATTTTAAATATATATTTTTTTTATTAACATACTAAGTAAATTCTCTATCTCTTTTAAATTTTAGAAAATTTAATATTTAATACATTTACATGAAAAATAAAAAGTTATGTTTACGGTGCAAACCGAAAAAATTTATTAATTTTAAAAAATATTGAAAAAACTTTGTCTATAGAATACGTAAAGTATCTTAAATTGACAAAAAAAATATAGTAATAAACCCATTTTTTGCGTAATATTAAAGCGTATGGCGATAACGCCATTCGCTTTACAAATCAACCTACAATTAAATTAACTTTAGTTCAACAAAAAACTAGTACACAAATAATATATTCTATAGTCATTTATTTAATTGGTAGAATCAAAAATAATGAATTAAATTTATTCCTCAAATCAATGATAAATATTAATTAAATGGTGGCTTTACTGTAAAACTCAACAGTTGTAGCAATGATTAATTAAAAATTGAAATTTTGATAAAAAAGTTTTAAAAAAAATTAATTTTTCCGGTTATTTTTTATATTAAATTAAGAAATTTGCCAATATTTATAAAAAAATTAAAACAACTTAATGAAATAGTTTTGGATCATCATATATATTTTAAGTTTTAGATCAATTAATATAATATGTACTATTCTGTCAAATGTACAATAAAAAATTAAGTAGAATTTGCATAATGTCATTTCCTATATTCGCAATATTAAAAATTACTTTATATTTATAAAATGTAGAGAAAATCTTGTTTTTTAAAAATGCGATTTCATTCAGTTAACAATACATTAACTCATTGTATTAATGAAATCAAGCCATATGATATTTTATTGTGTATAGCGTTATTAAATTATGAGTAAGCTGATGTAAAAATATCCTACGGTATTTATATTTTCCAACGATAAAGAAGCTTAAAATATAAATTGAAACGTTTTACAGATAACTCTCAATAATAATTACAAGTACGATAATAATGTAAATCATATAAATTATTAGCTGTAGTATGACAATCGACTGACTTCTACCAATTCGATAACAGTTGTAATAAAAATGAATGTAAAAAATCGAATAAGCTCAGATTCGAATGTTTTCGTTCTTAATGATTTATGAAGTATTACATATTCATTTAAATTATGCAATTATCTAAGAAACTTGCAATCAAATATTACTAATCGCGCATTCTTTTATTATAGTAAATACATTCATTAAATTATTTTTTTACTAGACACTTTACTTTACGAAATGCAACAAATTATCTTTTTAAATTCCATAGATCAATGACGTATTTGTATTTTGAATCATATTTTTTTTTTTATGAAAGTACTCAATGAAAGTACTTATCAATTATTAATGTTTATTGGCATTAAATATATTATTTAAAAAGCTTGAAAAATGAAACAAAATTAAATAAAAACTACTTTTAAAAAATGTATAAAATTTAAACTATTTTGTTAAATTTACTTTTAAACCTCAATTAATTTCATTATTTTTAAAACTGTATTTGAAGCTATTGTTAAACCTTAACAAAAACCTTTTTGAGCTCTTTTCTCTTTTATTATAAAATTATACAATAAATGAAATTGCAATAACATTTTTTATTTAAAAAAAAAAAGAATTGTAAATTTGCTATTATTAAGGTGGAAATTATTAAGTAATAACTTGTTTATTGTTAAAAATACTATTAACGTGCATTAAAGCAAAAGGTATATTTCAATTTTAAAGCATGTCCTCGGGCGAAAAAATAAAAAAAAATAAATATATATAAATTAAAAGTAATAAATAAAATATCGTACATTCAGGTTTATTGATAAAACTATAATTATATTAATAAAAATAATGATGATTGTGATATCGACGATGACGACCGAAAAGTTTAGAATGAAATTCAAAAATGCTTCCTATTAATACGTTAAAAAACTTTTTAGGACATTACCAACTTTTATAAGAAAATTGCACGACAAACTCTCGTGAAGGTTCGTCTTACAAAATAGTAGACTTTCTTAATTACTCGGTCTCCTGTTCAATTTATGACCCTGCACACGTACGCAATGAAAACTTATGAAGCGAACGAATCTACTGGCGACCACGAATTTTTCGATATCGTAATGAAAAATCCTCGGTTCCACAACGTTTTGGCAAATGCTTGATGATGCGTGTAGTCATAGCTTAATTAATTCTTTACCCGTACGGTAGCGATCGGCAACATTTTTCCAAATTTCCAACGCGATACAAATGAGAGGCAACCAACGTAAAGTACGGTTCCGCGTGCACAATACATTCAATGACGAGACGCAAATGCTCGGAAACAGATTCTTGCAATTGGATAAAGTACACCTTTAGCTTATATCCTTCTACTCGAATCAATAATGCCAATGGACCTGAATACAGGACCACTTTTTGAATACAGAAAGATAACACCGAGCACCGATCTACCGAAAGGAGACTCGACAAGATTAGCCCACGGTAGCGTCTAGAGGCCTGCGGTGAGGGAGGTGGAGGAGAATCACCCCATGTTTTTATAAATTTTTCGGAACTCTAAATACAGTGACGCGTTCCGGAAATCGTTTCCGTAGGCGTCTTCGCGGCTCGCCCACGGGCTCTAAATATAGGCAAAGCGAGGCCAAAAATATCAGCCACTATGGAACATTCCGGGGGCGTGATTTGCGATCCGTTATTTTGCGATCCGGAACTCTACCCGGCGCCACCGATGTTCGACGATTCAACGCGCGAGTCGACTACCGGGGTTGCATAAGTTGGAGTTTATGAGACCGAGACTATACCCCACAAACTTATCGATAGTGAACCTCCGCAACGGACTTTTTCTCTGTTTTCTTCACAGATGGTCACTCGACGCTAGACTAACTCATTTAAAAAATGCAACTAATCCGAAAGTGAGTACGCAACGTACTAAATAGACGTACCATCAATTGCGTGTCGAGAGAGTAAAAAATATCAGGCAATACATCAACGAAATATTGCTGAACCGTCGTCCTAATATTTACTTAAAAAATACTTTGCCTGTTTGATAATCAATAAGCATTAACGATAATTTAACTGAACATCAGGGACTGACACTACATTTGAATTACTACCAAACATTTATTTTACAATGTCCTAATTTCATTTATATCAAATTGCAAATAATTATTCTAAATAAAGGTCAGTATTGTAATTTACGTTTTTAAAGATATAATTAATTATTTCATCATACATAATTTCCAAAAATAAGTGATAAGTGTAGTCCGCTTAAACCTTTAATCAATGTAATGATATCTACGTAGCCAAAAACTGAAAAACAAACCTATTCTTTCATTACTAAGATTGTTTAAACCTTTTCGTGTAAAGCTTGAGCCGTAAATAGCTAATTTATGGTATTGTTTACGATACCTGCACACTTTATCGAATCTTATCTTATTTTATCATAACTATGTATTGGGACCAATAATTTAGTCAATAACAAGTAAAACTTATTATAATCGCAAAATAAATTTTTTTCCCATATTTTTTCCACTTATTCGCCTTTCATTTACACATTAAAATAAGATTATAAAGTATTATTAAATAGTTATTATTAAAAATGTTTATAAAATAGTAAATGAAGTATGCTTTGCAGCATGTAACTGATGATAAATTGTTTTTAAAAAATTTTACCCTAATGATAATTGATTTTCCTATCGATAAGCAATCAAACATTTAGGAAAAAATTTGTTTAAAAAAAATCTAATATTATTGACTATTGAACACAAAAAAAATACCTACATATATATATATACATATATATATATATTTATAATTAAGCGATTGATTGACTAGAACTGTTTCAACAATATCGCGTCTGAAATTTGGTTAAAAATTTTTCAATAACAAATAAAATTTCAAATGAAAAATTCATGATCATAGTTTTTCAAGAATAGAAATTTTAGGTAAATTAATTTTATCATTTTAATAAAAACTTAAAACAAATAAAATTATGAAAATATTTGCCGTAATTACATGACTTTTTATGATATTCTGTAGAATCAATTCCAGTTTATATTTTTAAATTAAAAATTTTATAGTATTGAAAATAATTGGTATAGACACTATAATTTTTTTTTCAAGATATTAGATGGTAGGTATAAAAGGTATCAATATGCAGGTATCAAAATCATTTTTACATGTAAATATATATGTATTTCAGCTTTTATTTAAAGGGTTTAATAGCTTATTAAACAAAAATTTTTTTGACTACTTAATACTTTTATTTTTAATTTATCTCACGTATTTAAATTTCAAAGTTATATAAATGTATGAAATCTTAAATCCTTTTACCTCATCTTAAAAATACTAGTTCCGTAAATTTTGCTCATAATGCACAAAACTTTTTCTAAAAATGTTAAATTAATCAAAAAAGTTTATTTACTGTAAATTTCTGTTATGAAGAAACTAATATATTAATATATCTGAAGCTAAGCTACTATACTTGATAAGAAGGCGGAATTACATCAGTTTACATTTTACCAAGTAAATCAAGATATCAATGTTCGTCAGAAGATATTTATTTGATCACGCGTATTCGTGTTGTTTTTTTGCAACAATATCACTAGAGGATATGAGTTAGTTTAATAGATTCACTCAAACAATTTTATAATATCCAATACATAATTAAAAAATGCACTTTTATGTACTCTAATTAAAAAATAAACTAATGCAATGCTGTTGAAATTTAGAAAATAAAAAATGAAAAGATAAGTTTGGCATCAAGCAAAAATGTTACATGATCGTCTACTTAGTAATCAATATTCTAAAAACATCTCAAATTGAATAATAATATAATATTAATTAAATACTCATGTAAATAAGTTTTACGATGTAATGAAATTAATATATTATGTATATAAATAGTAATAATCATATATAGTAAGAAAATAAACAATGAAATATTTGTAAAAATAGCAATGGTATCAATCTAAAACGATCATTTTATCACCTGCGATTGTCGTGAATCACAGTACGCCAGGCTAAAAATACTCTACAAAATTTTAAATGGTTGATTTTGTACAATAGTTCAAGTAATATTTTTCATTTTATGTCTATTAATTTTTAGTAGGTAACCATAATTAAGACAACGATTTTTTTTAATATATTTCAATTTATGGATTTTTGCAAAAATATTTTTTATTTAGTGTAAAAAATGCATTTACTGCAAATTATTATAAAAATACTATGTTAAAGACAGATCAATGCTTGATTTGATTCATTTTTATCATATAGCTATGTACTTTTGATGGATCATATTCACCCTCTAAATAATTCTTGAACATTTGGTTTATTATCCGCAAAGCAAATATATTACAAAAAAATTAGTACATGTTCCCTAATTAGTAGCTGTTGGTCATGTTATTTACCTAAATCAAAGTAAAATACTCCAATAAGTAAACATTTGTTATTATAAAATTAATATATTATATATTAGTATTTATTTATAAAAACCAAATATTCAAAGTCACATAACGCAAACTTCGTACCACTTGACCGTGGTATTGTTTAAATATGTAATAATAAGCAGTATCTAATCAATGTAACATTAAATTTATTTTTTACGTGCGTAATTTCGATCTGAACAATGCGGAAATATTTTAATTTATTATCCCATAGTTCAAAATGTCAATTTAGCTTAGAAATCTTAATTACACTCATTATTTTCCTCTAACTTTCAAACTTGCTGACATTCATTGACATTATAATGAAATTTAATATTGTGACATTTTTTATTCATTTGAATGAAATCAAGAAGCATCTATATTAATTGTTATTTAATATCAATTACATATCTTAAAAGTATTTAGTTGGAATAAATATATATATATATATATATATATATATATTATAAATTAATATAAAAAATATTAAAATTATGATTCACTTATTTCATTGAAAATTTTTAAGATTTCATAAAGAACATAGAACCCCCATATCTAAAATTTTTTAAAATTTAATATTATAACACTTATTATTAGCTTATTATTTTGCTATATTATTCATACATTACTTAACGATATTAAATGCTTTATTTATTTTTTTTTTTTAATTTTCAAATATTAAATACTATTAATTCGCAAAAGGTTCGAATTATTGCCATTGATGCTGAATCTGCATTGATTAGTCTTTTATTAATATATATTTATGACAAAAAATTAAAATATAGTACAAATGCAGATTAAAAGCTCGAAAAAAAATATAATTTTACGTAACTTAACCATCTCCAAAACTAAGTAGGGTACGAATCGTATAAAGAATAAACAGTTTCCTAGAAAAGCAATTATGTGTTTAATATTTTTATCTAATAATAATCTTAAATAGATATGAATTTTATAAAATATGTAACGTTTATTTAAAATAGTGGTAATAAAAAAAATTTTTAAAAGAGGAAGCATATTAATTTCATTGTAAAAAGAATGTTAATTATAACCACTGATAGTCAGGTGATAAAGCTTTTTATTATTATTTCGGATGAAGTGTTATTATAAAACAAGCTATGAAAGTTCAAGTAATTAATCCGTTAGCCTCTTGATTTAGTTGATCATTCCGATCGAAATTATGTTTATTTAATTATAACAATATTATCGTAGTTGAACAATTTAATATCACTATATCGGGAACAAAATTTCACTTAATTAAGATGATAAAGAAAAGAATCGGTTCCTTAGAGTAATTACACACATATACGATAGAAAAATAAATAGCCAAACGAAATTGCGACTTTTAAGTCAACATTTATTGAGTAAGACTGCGGTAATCGATCAATGTAAAATTTAATTATTTCACTCGCGAGTAATAACCCTGGTATGTGTCACAGAGCTATAGTTGTCCCGCAGAACAGTGCAGTATAAGTCAAGGGCCAAGATGATGTGCCGAGAGGAAAAATTGTGGCCCGGGGCTGCCGTGACGTCTCTCCTTCTCATGCTGAGCTCATTCGCGGCGACCTGCCACGGAGCCCCGCTCTTCAATTCAAGGCCACCCTGGCAGGAGGACGACGGAGCCCCCACGATTTTCACTTCCTCGTGCGACCCGGTTACCGGGCGCTGCCTCGAATGGTTGCCGATCGACGACTCGCCCCTCGGGGATTACGTCGTCGAGCCGGATTCGGACCTCAACAGGTAAGCCTTACGGATTTTTTCGCTTAACGAGTTCCGTTCAACATTTGCCTCTATTAGCGAGCCTCCTTGCTTCGAAATTTATTTTATCATCGCGCAACACACGTTTTTTAATTAGACTCATTTAAATTTGGGCAATTTCGAATCCGTAAAATGACAATTTGCTTCACTCGAACAATGGACATAATTTTTTTTTGTTGACAAACTAATTCTGTGGGGAAAGATAATTTTGAGCAGAGGAGTTGTTGACAAAATTTTCAGGTTAATTCTAAATAATTATTTTGCTAATATTTATATATGTATATATTCGTTGACTGAAAAACAGTAATTTGAGAAAAGATGTATATTATATCATTTTAATTGTGAACTTCTAACATATTGAATATACAAGTATTATACGTTTATTATTCATAAATATTTACTATCGTTATTAAACGATTATCGTTCCTGTTAAAACTAAATAATATATATGTTCATTTGGTTGATAATTTTTCCGTGTTAATTATAAAAGGCCGTAAAAAACGAATTAACTACACAACTTTGGAACTTTGAAAATTTTTTTTAAAGTAAATTGCAATTCAATAACACATAGCAATTATAATGCAGTTACTTTAATCAAATCTATAGATATTAAAAATGACTTCCTTAAAATAAAACAATAAAAGATTTCTCTTTTCTATTTCTCTTTAAATAACTTAATTTATGTTCTTAATTGATATAAGTTTTTCGTGCTAAATAAAATAGCTTCATCACAAATATCCAAATTAAGTAAGAATTGAAGATAAAAAATTAAAATAATAGGACTCACTGATCGCGTAATTGCATAAATAAAATTTTCTACGAAATTTTTTGTCTCTTAAATACTGCCATAGGTGAAATACAAGTAATAGAAACAAAGTTAATCAAATTACTGAAAAGGGCGAACTTTCTCTTATATCATAAATCAACTTTCCCTCGAAAAACGAAACACAATTTGATTTAAGTTGTGCGGTATATATTACTTCATTGATAAATTTTTAAAAAAAATTTCTTTTAATAATCAAATAAGAAAGTACTTTTTGAGAACGCTAAATTAATTTAATAAATAAAATCACCTATAATAATAAATCCCAACGGTAATAATCATACAAATTAAAAAGATATGTGAGATTCCATTTGAGAACACAGATTTTTGTAAAACATCACGAACATCATGTAACGAAATAATTAATGTACTAAATGTTTGCAATTTCGTTTTAAAATCGTATTTCCTTCGTGCATCGTCAAACTATTAGACGTATCGACTCAACACTCTCAACCTCTCATACGTCATTCCACTAGAGATGTACTTTCATTACCGTCCTCATTGTCAATCCTAAGAAAAATTTTTAAATATTTCCAAGAAATCTTGCACACGCATATAATATTATTATTTTAACAACTCTTTTTGTTTAATATTAAAAAGGGACCTCGATAGCTTAAATAACTTAGCTTTTTAAAAAACCTGGAGAAATTTGTATAATAAAGTATTCAATGATTAAATTAAACACGGTAAAGGTTAATTTTATAACAAATTTAATTTAAATTGTTTATTTTATATATTTCGTATTTTTAAAATATAAAAAAATTTTATAAACTAATTTAATTTGACTTATTGACAGTTTATCTGAATATAAAAACACATGTTTTAAATTCATTGTATATTTCCTTTTATTAGTTACGTTATCAATATCAATAAACATCGATTGACGTCCAATAACACTTTTTTGTATTAAAATACAAATAGAATACTAACAATTATAGTTGATTCCACGGAAATGTCGATTTTTCTTTTTTTTCGAGCGAGTACAGTGCAAATAAAAGACAGTTTGAAAATGGCTGAATAGGTATTAAAAAAAAAATAGAGAAAATTCTATTGAGAATTATACGAAAAAGCTATCTCTTATGCATTAAGCTGCCACAAAATAATAAAAATATTCATTTTTGCTCTCGATTAACAATTAAAATCCGAGAATTTTTTTCTTTTAGCGTTTTTCTCTCAATACATCGAATGAGCCTTGACAAACCAACGGCTCGAAAGGATATTTATTAAAAACCCGTAGTCTTTAGAACATAAAACGTTCCCTCCTGCCCCGTCCCGTTCCAACCGCGATGAATAATTTACGGCACCGACTTAATCCGGTAAAGCTCGATAGTTCCATCAACGTCAATTCGTGCTCGCGCCTCTTTCTCGAGCCGAGCCTCGTTAATCCCGCGTGTCCGCCGAGCGGATTAAAAAATTGTCGCATTCGTCTGAATGGAGAAACACGCGCCGTTACAGGGGTCAGCTCATCCGGACGCGGGACGTCGACAGAGTGTCGGAGGCTTGGCGTGAGGGGGAGCCCGAGGGCTTCGGCAACCAGATGATAGCCGGGGGAAGACTTGCCAAAAAGGATGTCTTCATGTCCCGCGGCTGGGGAGCCGGTGGCATGCCATTTTCCGTTCTCTACATGAGTCCCCGTGCCAACCATCCACCGCCTACAGGTCAGTAACGAGAGGATTGTCCCAGAGAGGCCCGTAACGTACCGACCACCCACGTCCCCCTCCTGCCCTGAAATCCCTAATCACGCGCAAAAACTCGACTGCTAATTTTGTAATTAATGTATTGTTGACGAGCCGGCATCATCGATTTAATGTTCGCTCCACATTTGCCGACCTTCTATCCTATATATGGCACCGAATTACGCATGAAACGAGATTAGTCGAACATATGAGTACTGCTTTTAACTGATAACTGCACCGGAATATCCGGTAATCGTGAAGAATGCTATACTTTTTTTTATAAGAGTAGCTGCAATTTCGTATGTTACAATCGATTTTTCATGTCCGGGAGAACTGCATAAAGACTGATAGCGATTATTGTAGATGCAACGTAGAACGTGTACAACGGCTACCCTTAACAATCCCTAATAAATTAAAACGAGTCGAATGAAATTTGACCTCATTTCCTGCATAACCACACTAACTAAATATAAGATGGCTTCAGGTGTCGCACAGGTAGAAGCCGCCAAAGCTGTTGAACCGAGGAAAAATACCGAGGTGCCGAACTCACGGGCCAATCAACCAAGTAGCCGAGTCGCTCTCAGAAACGGAGGCTCCGGACCACCGAGGCGCCACTACTCCATCATACCCCAGCTCTTCATATCGTACGGTTGGGGGCCGTCAGGCAAGTAAAGTCAAGATCCCAGCAACGACTATAATAACGAAGAACGACGACCGACAAGATGACGACGATGAGGATGGATGGGCGAAGACGAGCAACGATGAAATTTCACGACAAACGCTTATTTATCCCTTCATTCGTGAAATTACATGGTCCGATGACCATAGATAGAGTTTCTCCTTACATTTGCACACAAGAATAGATTCACGTCCACTTTGCCCACGAATACAAATTTCGTTATAAAGTACCTATCAGAATTCTCATATGGTAAAGCAAAGAATTGAGTTACATTATTTTACGCTTTCAGTTATTATGATTATCTAATTAATCTTTAAAAAAAATGTATTTTACCGATCAACGATCAATTGAAATGTAAACTTTTAACAAACGTGAAAAATTTTGATTCGCAATTGTACAATCGTATCATGGGTAAGCGCCAGCAAGCCATTGATACTCGAGTAATGCCAGACCTGCAGATAACTGCGACCGAATAAGATTGGCCTGCCGAAACAAAGGTAATTTTTTATTGGGAAATGTTTATCATCGGAAAAAAATGCCACCTGTGCTACCTCCAAGAAAGTAACTCAATATTGAAGGTTTTCCTTTGACGGAGCTGCTCTCTAAGAAGGAAATTATCATGGACGAGGCATCGTAATTGCAACACGCTAAAAAGTCGTCTGACTATTAATAATAGAGGATACGTATAATTTAACACGGTTTTGAAGGATAACATTTACGAATACGTCTGAATCAGTCGATGGCATCGTGGAAGATACTTTTAATGAAATGAAACGTTTGTATGAAATGGAACGGATTTGCGTAGCGTAGGAGCTTCTAATTTATAATTAAATATCATATTAAGATAACATAATGATTGTATTAGCTATCCTCGTTAATTAAATTATGTGTTAATTTAAAAAGAATCATGTATCGGTAAAAACGAAGACTTTTCTAAGTACGTAAAGTATGTATTACAAAATTAACTTCTATTGTAACCGATTGAAGTTCAAAATAGTCAAAATTTCGAATTTCTAGATAAATATATAATTGTGAAGAAAAATATCGTCAAATAATATAATTACATTATGAACAAAATCGTTTTAATATTATCAAGATACAAATATATTAGATCGTGACTGAATCATAATTATATACGATTAATTAAACATAATGGAACTGTAGCAGATAATACGAGAGGATAAACTGAGCAAACGAGTCAAGATGATGACTCAATATGGCAATGATGCCTAAGCAAAGGGCGAGGCGAAGAAAGCTCAATGTGGAACAAATTACAAGACAGGTTCTAATAAGTAAAATCCAGCCGCGTGGTCGAAGAAATATGTTTATGTAAGGTTGTGGGAGACCAAGAGACAGAGTGAGTAGTTGAAAAAAACTTAAACTGAATGATGAACCTCTACTTCTATTCACGGTAAGGTACCCCTGTGGAACAATAACTGCCACCACCTAGTAGTCAAAATAGAGACTCTTGGTTAATACACGAGGTGCCACTTACGTGAGGCATTATCTGAGTCCTCGCGTAGATCGAGGATAGCCATCTGCTAGACCATTCGAAAAGTTACAGAACTCGTATCCACTAGTGGGCGGCAGACTATCGGACTATCGGTCTATTGGTCTGCTAAGACAACCCGGAAGATTTGAACGAATCTCCAGCGATGTGAATTATTTTCAAATTAATAAATAATAAAAACTTCATCTTTTTAAATGTCAACAGAAATTGATCAACTTCTTCGTGTATATTAAAATTTAAAATATTCGTTATACTTCACTACCTCATTTCTAATGAGTACCTCGAAACAATTACAAATTTTTACACATATTATTATTTTATTTTTTATTATCTTATCCAATAATAATATTATTAATGCACTTCAATAGATTGTAATTTTCAGTATTAATTATTTGATGTATCGAGAAAAAATCTATTATGAATATTATCTAAGCTTGCGTACAAATATACGGATACATTATAATGATTTATAATATTTTATCTAAATTATACGTAAAATAAATACATTTAAATAAAAATCATTTATTATACTCTAAAATTTGATTTCAATTTATTTTTTCCGGTTACTAGAGCATTTAAAGATATTTTATTCATCAGCAGATGTTATTGATTAAGCTTTCCCAACATTTTTTTTTTATTTTATCTATAAAAACTGATATTTATACAACTTTTTAATCTCAGTAAAAGTAATAACTTATCTTTAAACTGAAGCGTTGGAATTTTATTTTAAAAATAAAATTAAAGATCTATTCAAATTATCATACAAATTTTGAAGATTTCAAGGAAAATTAAAATAGCCATTTTTACACTTAAAAAAAATAACATTTTAATACAATAAAAATTATTTTAAAACAAAATAAATCAAAATTATTTAACTTTCAACTTACCATTCATTTCCTTCATTGCCTTAATAAAGTCCTGGGGATCTTTGAAAGAAACAAACCCAAAGCCCTTAGTTTTGTTTGTCCTCTTATCTCGAACAACCTTAGCTTTTTGGAAACTGGAATACTTGCCAAATACACGGACAAGCATCTCATCAGTAACATCGTTGCCCAAATCTCCACAAAATATTCTAAAATCATCTGTAATTTAAAAAATGACAGGAGCAAATTGTTAAAACCAATATCATACTACAAAAAATTATTATATTATTTTATATTTTTTGGTGCCTTGTAAATACTTTTTTCATATTTCCAAAAAATAAAGTAATGAATTTTATTATATTTTATGTATATAATGAAATGTTAAAAATAACAAAATTGACAAATTTATTTCAAACCAGATATACAGTATAATATTACGTACTTCAAATATTGTTTTAATCACAACAACAAAAAATTTTCAAAATTTGAATGTTTATAAATAAATTGTTTTTTAATAAATATAATATTATTTTTAATTTAGCTGTAAAAAAATAATTATGATTAAGAAAATGAAAATACAAATTTCAATTAATATTATTATAATCATAGTTGTAATTTGTAGTAAACAGTCTGTTAATTGTTGCTTAAATTGTACTTATAGAAAAAGATTTCCATTTCCTATTACATTATATCAAAAATAATAATGCTAAAATATAGTTACGTTTCAACAATTATATTTGCTAATTTGCTTGTCATGAATCTTTAATTTTTGAATCATTTCTAAATTAACTATACTAAACTATAACTAAAAAACTCTTGCTTTTAAAGTTATTTTTGTATCATTGTCTAGTTAAATTATAGTTTAAAAATTACTAACCATCATCCCATTCCAGCAATGAAGGATCTTCCCAAGTTTGTCCACCAGCCATTCTAATTATTTTTTTATTTTTTTTTCCCTTACCCTTCGGGTGTGATTCTTCAGCATTAGCATTAGCCATAATGGAACTAGCTTTTCCTTGACTAATTGCTAACTCTGCTGCTGTACTTACACCCTTCACTTTTGGTTTCTTTTTTGAATCATCTTCAGGTATTTTTGTGTTGATAATTTGTTCAATTATTTCTGGATGAATCAATGGAGTTGCTGGAGTTGGATCATAGTTTTTAGGTGTAGCACTTAATATGGGATCTACCATATTTGAAATATAAGGAGTACTTATCTGAGCTGGAGAAGAATAAGTTGTTATAGGAACTGTGCCTGCAAAATAACATTTAATAATTTTGTATAAGAATACATATTGGTAAACACAATTATTTATATAAATAATTATATATATATTTAACATTATTTATGAACATACTTTGTCTGGCTACTTGTGGTGGTATCATCAGAGGGGTTGGTGGTGGAGGAGGTGGCGGCGGTGGTGGAAAACCTATTAAAGGAGGAAAAGCTAATGATGCAGCTGCTGCAGCAACAACAGGAGATGGCATTTCATGTTGTTCTAGTTGTCTTGCTACTTGATTGTAGGTGTTGGCTCCAATGACTGTCCTTGTTATCGGAGTTATCATCTGACCACCGATTTCAGCTTCAAACCTATAATTATTAATGAAATATTTATTACAATTACGTAGTTTATTTATACAATAATTAATAACATTAATTGTATAATAGTTTTATGGAATCATTATATTTAAGAAGAAAAAAACTGAGATATTGCTTAGATCTTAATATAGTAAACTATTTAAAAACGGTAGTGTAAAAGAAGGTTATGTTCTCACCGACTCATCTCATCTTCCATTTGCCTCAATTTCATTTTATCGTCCATTGTGATAAATATTTAGAAGAGATATTCTAATTTATCTTTATAATTGTTGCTCTCCTGCGTAAATTATTTACAAAAATAAAATTTTCAAACGTAATCTGGAGCTTGCCTTTCCGACGTTGTTTCTTGTGTATATCAATTATTACACGCCAATGCAATAATCACTTTATATCATCCTTGAAAATGCTACTCAAGGAAAAATTCGAAAAGTAATAGTATATATTGATTACTTTATAACTCTCAGTACTTGGGTAAAGAACATTAATTCCCTTTATAAAGGAAACAGTTCCTAACCAATTGTTAAAATAAAATTGTAGGTTACCACCATTATTGCAATATCAACGAAAGATTAATGCGAACATTGCGAACGTGACTGCTCATAGCGTCATTTCATCAGCGTCGCCAACAATAAAAAAAAAGTAGTACAAAGAATTACGTCTAAATAGCTTATTATTTATTGAAAAGTCTGCTTAATAAAAAGCTGGCTATTAACGAATTAAAGTAAAAAAATTCTGCTTAACTTAAGTGAACGGAAAAAAGAAAAAAAAAATACGATTTGAAAATCAGGTTATCAAACATTACAGCGATAGGCCAAAATCACAGTCTGTACTTCAATTTTCATTTCACGTCAGCTGACGAGCAGACGTGTTGTTTTTTGCATTTTGTGTACCATGAAGGAGCAAATGCGATTTATTTTTGCAATTTTTTTCGTTGTAAGTTTGTTTTCAAAGCACACATTTGCTGAAGGCGACGAAGAACTATCGTCCGATGTATTTGTTATTGAAGGAAAGGTTTTCCCGTGGGAAAACATTGGTAATACGGCATGGCAATTAACGACTCACATTATGGTCAATGGAGGAGAGTATTGTGGATTTCTTAGGTAAACATTCAGTTTTTTATTCTAATTTTACCACAATTATTATCAAGCCTCTTTTTACAACTCATGGTCATGTTTATTCAGTAAAGATTGTTGTATAAAATTGACTTTAAACGCAGCAATTTGTAATTATTAAAATAGGTATGGATGGGTTTTGCATTGTTTAATTAATATCTACTTTATAATATAAACAATGATCCATTTTTGGTAATTTACACAAGATGTTTTACATTTAAAAAGTGCG
Source organism: Kradibia gibbosae (assembly GCA_018907135.1). Lineage (NCBI taxonomy): Eukaryota > Metazoa > Arthropoda > Insecta > Hymenoptera > Agaonidae > Kradibia > Kradibia gibbosae. The sequence continues at coordinate 7,994,175 of JACCHX010000004.1, forward strand.
CTATCATGAATCAAAGATAAATTCTATTTTATGAAAAATATTGAACTACTTTTTAAAGCAGCGTCATGGATTGATTTTCATTAATAAATAAATATTTCTACTTACAGAGAAGATGGAACGTTTACCGTATCAAATGTATCATATGGATCACATGTAGTAGAAGTTATTAATCCAAATTATGCTTATGAACCTGTTAGAGTAGAAATCAATCACAAAGGGAAATTTAGAGCAAGGAAACTCAATTTAATTCAAACTTCACAAGTCATTCAAATGCCTTATCCATTAAAATTGAGACCGCTTACACCATTCAAATATTTCCATACTAGAGAGCAATGGCGTGTTACTGATTTTCTGTTTAATCCTATGGTAAGATTTTAATAAATGTAGTATTACTAATCTTTTAAAATAAATTTCATTATAAAAAAAACATTTTTTTGTAAATTTCAGGTATTCATGATGATATTACCACTATTGTTTATTATTATCTTACCTAAAATTATGAATGACCCTGAAACAAAAAAGGTAACATTTATTTTGAATTATAATATTTAAAGATAATTTTTTTATATTTTTTTATACATTTTTTTATACAATTCTTCTTATACAATAATATTTTAGGAAATGGAACAGCTTAATAATTTAACAAGTTATAATATGCCAGAGATGTCAGAAATGATAACGTCTTTTTTCTCCAGTGGAGAGAAACAGAAAGCGAAAGCTGTAAAGGCAGTAAAAAAGAGACAATAAAGTGATATTGACATTTTTGTGTATAAATTTTAAATTGATTACAATTGATAATACAATTACTCCTTTTTCCATAAGCACACAACACAAGGACTTCACAATTTTTACTCTGCAATATATGCGTACCATATGTATTTTACGATATCATTAGCTTAAATTAAAGTAACATTAATTAACAATGATAGATGCTTATTGTAAATATTAGCTTTATATCATTAGTTGAAATATAAAATGAAATATTAAATATTTAATATTCACATGGCTTATATATAATTATTTAAACAATTTGTTGTTTGTTCATTTTGCACAGTAGCTGTACTAGATTACTTTAAATTTATAATAATTATTATTGTTTAACCTGTTCATCTTGTAATAAAATATAATAAGTTGTCTTTAAAAAAATTTGTGTTCAATATATCTTGTTTCAAAATAAATGATCAAAATGTGCCGACTACACACGAAATTTATATGTATAAATACAAAGAACAATAATTTAAGAGACATTTTTTTATACGAAATGAGCGCTGCTTATTCTCTGAATGATCCAATAGTAATTAAACGCAATAAATACTTCTCTGGAAATGGAATTCTGCTCCAGTAGGATTATTTTATTTTAATCGACAAATAATATCCCTTTCCTTCAATTCTGAAAGACGAAAGCTATATTTCAGTTTTGTGTTTTCTAAAGTCGATAAATTTTCCTTTAATAATACGTCAAAATAAAGAAGGGAATAATAATTCGAGAGAAGCCGAATGATTAAGCCGGTGAAGAAGCAAGCCACGAATCGCGCGAGTCACGATGCCGATTCGTGAGATTTCCTGAAGCGACGAGCCACGAGCGATTAGTCGCATCCTTGTCCTCTCCTTCGTCCCGGCCTCTCCCCGTCGACGGCGATACGAGGGCTACTCAGCCGTCGAAGGACAGCGCATTGCAGTCGCCGAGCAAGAGGAAGGACCTCCCATTCATTCAAGAGGAAGTCATAGCAAGTCCTACTGGAGCTCGAACGGACGAGCGAAACGAGTTAACCTTAGGGTAGGTGTGGCGGAGACAGGTCGTCCCATAAATTAGCCGCAATTCGAATGCGAGCCAACGTCAAAGAGCTGCGAGGAAAGCAAAGCCCCGCAGAGCCCGGCGGTGGTCGTGGAAAGTCGCGCGGGTGGCGAGGACAATGCCGCACACTCGCCCTCGACCACCCGCTCGCTTCTCGGAGGCTCGGGCCTACGGCGACTACATCAAAGGAGCCTCGACACCTCGGACTTCCGAGTTGACCGGCGCCTCCTCGTCCGCCGAGCGCCGAGGCGAGGTTTTCCCTCACGAGTCGCTGCCAATGTTTGATGATCCTCGCCTCGATGGAAAACGGGGGCCGCTCCTGGGGCCGCGTTCGCCCGGGAGCGACGGCCCATTAGCCTTTTGTCGCTCGCCGACAAGCGTAAACGATGCGCGTCGCGACGATGGCTCCTGGCGCCAAATCGCCCGCCCCCACTCCCCGACCAACCGCGGCAAAAATTATCGGCGTCTGGTCGCGCCGCAAGTCAGGATCTTACCTGTGAGGGCAGTCGAGGCTACGCCGCGGTTTCCCGCTTTGATAATTTAATTACCGCGATACGTTCGCCCACGAACAGCATCTTTACTACACGCGGCGATGAATTATTAATTTGGCAATCGGACACTCGGAAGCCCGAGTCTTACCCCTCGGCTAATATAAATACGGACGCCGATCGGCCGGAAATGATAAAATAAGCTAAGTGGAAGTTCGAAAGGCTGTTACTGGGTAGAGGCTAGGGCTACGGCACAAGCATGACGAAGTAACGAGAAAAATGCTTATTCTGTGATAAATTATTTAGATCTTAAGCATCGCACAAGTGAATAATGCTGCTTCTTTTTATGAACCGCCTGTATAAACGTAGTGAAAGGCTAAATGGCCGATGGTTACCTATTATTAATGGTTGTCTTTCGAAAATGTTAATTTCAACCAGGAACATCGAAACTGAAGTAGAAAAAAGTTGTACCAATTAACTGAAGCGTAACGATGTAAATATTACTAATATATATTGCATCAATAGTGAAGAAATTATTGATTCGCTTTTAAGAATTTTAAGCATATACATTACTTTTAAGTATTGATTTACATAAAGTAAAAACAGTTTTTTTTTACTTTATTGAAATAGTATAACATTTTGTTGTTATAATGTTAACAAATTTTGTTTTCTATAAATTATTACGTGAAACTTATTTTTATCTATTCTTTCGTTTCGATATCTTTTTATTGTGTTAAATAATATAAAATTTTAGAATTCTCTTTTACTTGACACATTATGTCAAATCATACATGTACTAATATTTATAAAGGATTTATATTTTTTTAATTCAATCTCTCGTGTAGGTTGCTTTTAAAATTAAACAAAAATAATAATATGATCGAGTAACTTAGATTCATTTGGAATTTATTTTTTAATATAAAATATTTTCTGGTATAAATACTCAATTTCAATATACGTACTAATATTCGGTTTTAATATATATACGACATTTTGTAAACGAAAAATTAACACTAATTTCTTTCTTTTCTTTTAAATTTTTCTGAAATAAAGATAATCCGGCTTCTATCAAGAGACTCTCGAAAGTAACGACAACAACTCGATATTTACTTATCGCGCCACTTTTAAGAACATTGAGTCGCGATCGGGAGAAATTTATTTTCAACAAGCCGAGATGAGCCTTTTTATTTACCCATGGCCTGCAAAATGCAAAAAACGCTCTCGTAATTGTCACACCTGCGCGGGCATCGGAGCCTGCCAAAATTGGAACGAGGCTCGCAGCCTTCAATCCTTTCCAACTTCCTTCACGAGCCAGCGATGAAACGCGCGCATCCATGAATTTTATATTTATGAGGATTCTTAGATCTTCCGCAAAGTTTCATATCTTACTATTCATAATCTTACGATTTTTACGACTGGTGCGATCTGTGCGACATCGGATACTCTTTTTGCTCGACCCCCCCCCTTCCCCCTACAAGCATTAACACATTAATTCGTCTCTCGGTTTGTACAGAAAATTCTGTCAATCTTTCATCTCTAATTGTTCTTTTAGGAACGTTCACTTGACAATTTATTAAGACAGAATTAATAACTCTATCTGCAGTTATTGACTAAATTAATATTTTACTTAACTAAATTCCTGATGGACTGCTTTAAAATTCGACTAAGCTTCAAAATTACTGTTTCAGTAAACCCATTGATTTGAATTTCTTAAGAATATCTATTCAAAAGAAGAAGAATATTTTCAGCGGTGTTGGGAAATTTTTTATGTCGTTAACGACTTTTTTTCACTTTTATAATAAATGGATTTTTTAGGTCTTTCTGTCACTTTAATTTTTATTCTCGTTCACAAAAGTTGAATTGTAATTGAAGTCTTTATATAGATTATTAGATATCGTTATTTTTAATTTTGGAAAAGAGACGAAAAGAAATTTTTTTGCAAAATTGCAAACAAAAATTTCTAGACAGGTTCTAATAAATTAACTACAAACTAGGTATAATGTTTTCTACGTACATTCTGTATTCACGCGCGTGATGCTTAAGTTAATCGTATGGGTACCGGAATAATATTTTGTCTCATAGATAATGTCAGTATACAGGACACAAAGATAAATTCTATACAAATTAGCATTAAAAATCATAATATTGAGCGAAGCACGAAACTTCAGCGGCAACGGTCGCAAACAGAAATGACTAATTTTCGTACGGAAAGGTAATTCAAGTCGATCGAAGCGAGCGACGGTCCACTGTTGGGCGAATCTCGGAGACGGCATTAGCGATGATGGTGGGGGTGTCCCCGTTTTCACGATCTCGCCGCCCCGTCACCTATGATTCAGCGCCGAAGGATGCGACGGGGACTTCAGCTCTCCTCCTCGTTTTTCGGCCCTGCAACGCTCGTCCACGCACTTCCGGGAATCCGACGATCTTCCCCGGACTCGCTCCTCGCGTCACAGGAGTCTCGCCTTTGCCGCCGATTATATCGCCGAGCTCCTTTTTTTCACACTGCACTTGTCCTCGAGGGACTCCGAGCCGACCGTTGGCTCTGATATTCCAAATAATAAACAATGAATGACCCACGTCGAGCAGCTTTTTTGCGACAAAAATTGCTTTATCGACGACTGATTTTCCGCTTTTGAATTACCTTATTAATATCGAAGTGAAATTGACTCTTCTGCATGAGAAAAGATAGTATCAAAAGTGGGTCGCCGATGATGCTAAATTGAAAATCCGTGCTCTTATTTTGAAAACATTTTAAATACAATATTAAAAATTAAGGATTTCCAAGCATATGAAAGCAACGCGAAAAATCCGAACCTTCAAAAATTTTTATTAAGTATGCTAGCTCACTTATGCAGATCAAATAATATTGTAATGCAAGTAATTATAATTACAATGCACGGCTCAAACTTCGTTATCCAAATGTTGTCGTATGAGTAATAGGAGTAGAAAATTTAGAATCATAGTAATCAGGGTAATGCCGACGGTTTTTATCGAGTCGCTTATCTTTCGGTCTTACCTGTGACCCGTCTTACTTGTTGGCTGAAGTGGACATCGATTTCAACTGCTCAAGCAATGACGCACGTGCGCACGATAACGATCGAAATCTCCATGGTGCTTTTTCATCTGCGATCCGTTTTGCTCCTTCGGCCGAATCGGTGAGAGCACATTGGCTTGGGTACACGTGCGGCTCGCTTAAATTTTCAATAAACGAATGACGTAGCCCTCACAAGATCTTTACTCGTCCCTCTGTTATAATTTTCCTATTTATTTATGACCAGTACAATGGTAATTGTCTTTTGTAAAGAAGCTGAAAACCTTTTTACTTCTTAATATTTCTTGATCAACGTTAAGACAAATTTACGAAACGAATAAAAAAAAAGATTTTTTTATTAGGTTCGATAGGTAAAGATGCTTTCAACGAAAAGTTGAATATTTCTTAGGCAAAGAAAATAGGAACTATTGCTTCTAATTTTCGTTCGATCCACATTGCAATAAACCATAGAAGTACGTCTTACAGAACTCGAGCATAAGAGTGAACGATTTTCGAAAACATCTGTTCTGACTCATCATTGTAAAAAATCGTCCAGATACGTACCCGTACGCCGATGCATTCGGTGGCTCGCAGAGGCTGCGCTGAGTTCCCGGTAAACGTCCCCCCCATACCTACGACTTATCTGAGTTTTGCGCTTGATGCATCAGTGACAGGGACGACAGCGAGCCCATTTTCGAGGGCCTCGTCACTCGAGACAACCCGAAATCGCCGACCAAGGCGGCGAAACACAAACTTAAGTCTGCGTCGATTCCCTGGCGGAAGGCTGGGACACACGCGACGTCGCCGGATACATATCTAAAAGTCATTTCTTTTGATGTCACGGCGGGAAAAAGATCTGGAGAGACTATTTATTAACGATAGCCAGGGGGATTCGCTGATGCATTAGCGCGCTGCCCACCGGCAATTTCAAAGCGGTACATCCTGATGAGAATCCACTGCCTCGTTTCATCATAACTTCCGATCTGTGCATGTAATAAGGAACGCCTAGCCTCAACATCTGTATATCTAGCATAAATTAGTTCTTGATAATTATTCCTGTTCCGTCTCACGAAAGTTGCGAGGAAAATTAAGGTTGGACGCTCGCGAAGAGGGGACCGAGCTACGTTGTCTCACATTAGAGAAATAATAAGGGAATTATATTGCTTAGGTTGTTATATCTGCGGAGCTAGTGGATCTGCGCGAAATCGTTATTAGTTGGTTATAAAAGTGAAAAGCAACCCCGAGTGCCAAGCGCGACTGTCACAGGCAAGTGATAAATCGAAAACGAAACGACTGCGATCTCTTCGTACAATAAAGCAGAAGGAGGCGAGACCTCCCGGGATCCCGGAGTAGATCAGCCGCGCGAACATCACCGGTGGATCGATTACACGTTAATGAAGAGAAGACGGGGAGGGGGAGGAGGAGAATGAATAAAAACGGTGGACTCCGAAAATTTTATTGCCCCTACCCCCCACCGACGTCGAGGTAGAACACCGAGAGAGAAAAAAATGGAAATAGAGAAACCTCCTTCCTCCCCCACCTACCAGTCGGTGCGAGTGATTCTCAGCCGAGCCTCCCACTCTGGGTATATAGTACACACACACGCGTTCTCGAGCGTCATTCGGTCCGCGATCGCGAACTTTGGTGAATGAAGCGGATCGGCGGACACGTGGTCGCGTGTCGGACAGTAGATGAATCATCGAGAGCCCGACACCGCCGGACCGAGAGGACGACGAGGATAACGTGGAAGAAACTCGGCTAGTCGAGCGCGAAGCGCCGGGACGCGCAGACCTGCGCTCGGGGGCTGCGATCGAGCGTCTGTCGTGGGAAAAGCGCCAAACATCTCCGTCGGCACTGACCTTCAGCTCGCGCTACTCGCGCACGAGTCGTGGCCACGAGCTTTTAACCCCTTGTCGATAATGGCAAGGTTTTATAACGAACCCCCGCTCGTTTCACTCTTACTGGTTTAAACGAACGCTTTGAATCATATCGTACGTGCAACTTCTTCCTACGTACGTTGCTGAGTAAAGTGTGACTATTGTTCGATGGACTCTTTATATCTGTGAATTACGTTGCAGCTCCATCATTGCATGACGTTGTGCTAGATAAGAAACGTAAAATGCTTTTTATGATGATAATAAAAGTTCCTTTCATTAAGAACATGTAAAAGTTCAAAAAGTAACTCATCATTTATGATTTTTGTAATTGAAATTCATTCATTAATTAATTTTCCAAATAACTAATAATCATTTATGTAAAAATTAATTATATAACTGAATAATAATTGGACTGTGTAGGTTGTTTTCTTTTTATTTACAATTAATAACAAATCTTTAATCCTTCCTTTATAATCGATGATTATTTAGCTAATAATCTTTTGATCAATAAAAAAAATTTTAGTTTAATTATATATAAACGTATCTAAATTAATTCGGTGCAACCAAAAATGCAATAATTTTATTACAATGGTATTATTTAAAAAATAATTAAAACTATCATAATAAATACTTAGGAATTGCATTTTTAAATTCACGTTGACTATTATTTTAGAGACACATTCAAAAGAATGATGAAGAAAATCAGAATGTAATTATTACATAAAATATTAAGTACCATTATTTCAATACATAGAACAAAATAATACTTGATTCGCGTGATTCTTACTCTTCTTTCTACTGCGCTTTAGCATGCAGTCGAAGTTGCGTTACCGATAAGAAAAATATATATTCATAAGACGACGCGAGACCATCCTTAGTTATTTGAAAATAAAAAAACATTCACTTTGCCAATCTTAGCAGGAAGATCTGACGAAACAAATCGAGATCTCGGTCGCTCCGCCAAATACGCAAGAGATGTTAGACCTCGATGACCTCTTCCCCCCGCGGCTGGACACTCTGCTGAGGATCGCGGACGAAGCCCGGGGACCTGTTGACGAGGCGCCAAGTTGTGCCACGCTCGAGGATGATTTTTATTCGGTGGGAATAGCGAGCTTGCGCCGGGACGGAAGTTCGAGGGACGCGGAGGAAGCCGAGTGCCATGAACCAGTTATGGTGCCATCAGGTGAGTTCTCTTTTTAATCCGTGACATTAGGCTCGACTCCTCGGTGGCGATATCGCCCGATTCCAGCTCGCACCGGTGTCCTTCTTTCACGATGGATCGTGAAAGTGAGGAGCCCCAAAATGAGCGCCTTCTCATGCGGGTAGACGTTGCGGAGCTTAGTCCCAGCCACGGGCTAAGGGGGAATCTCCATTTATTATTCATGTATTGTTTCACGAGGGTAAGGGCAAGCGTTAGGGTGACCTTTCATCCTATTATGTGCGCACTTCCCGCCGATTACGTTAATTCGATGTACCTTTTGACTTGTTGAAAAGAAAGATTGAATCAATTTTACCATCTTACAAGGATAATCTTTTTTTTCTAAATATTACCATAGAAAACATATTCAATGTTTTTATGAACTCTTTTGAACTCACGCATCGCATTGTTCTAAAATTATGTATTTAAGGTATTATATATCCGAGAATAAATTTTTACATTAAGTTTATTAAATTTGTTTAAATGTAAGATATTTGAATATGAATAATATGATCCTTCAGTTTTCTTTTTCTTTTACTTTTCTAAATTATTTATAACTAGATATATAAATGTGATTACTCGATTTTCTAAGTGACAATAACTACTATTGTAACATAAACAACGTTTTGCTTTTAAATTAATTATATAAATATTTATATTAATCACAATTTTGTTATAGCAGCAAAAGCCTTGTATAGCTCGATTTTCAATGGATACGTTTTAAATGGTCTATAATCAAGTATACATGTCTTCTTAAAATGTTCCTTATCATATTTGCTTGAGCTTCAATGAAATAAATAAGTCTGTTAAAACATTATCATACTCTAACCATTTATAAAAAAATGTCAGCAATTATTCAATTCAGTAATATAAAATAATTTAAATTAATTAAATTAAATAAATAAATGAGATTCGTATTAACATGTAAAATACAAAAAACAATATTTCTATATTTATTCGTCTATGTAATAAATTCGGCATTCATTTTCAATTTATTATTGAACACAAATTTTTTTAAAAAACCGAGGTATATTTTAATTAACTTTTTAATTACAGTGTAATTTAGAACAAAATAATTCGTATTAATAATCCATCATAATTCTAACAAAAAAGTAACTTCAACTAAATTTTAAACCTTTTTGTGACTTCCCTCTTAGTCAGATTTATTATGTCTCTCCGATTGTCGATTAACTAACTTGAAAATATTATTATAAAATCACTATTCATACGAAATATGCACAGGTAAGCTTTTATTTTCCTTATTAAGTATTTTTATCATATCGTTTAATTAAAAATTAATTGATACTCAACTATAAGTTTTTAAATAAAATTTACGCTCTTACTTATCTGATTCAAATAAAAAGTTGTCTCGCACTTTGCTATCTTCCAATTAAATAATATGTGTAATCTGTTAATAAATCGGATAATTCGTGAAATCATAATTACAGATAAAATCCTAACAAGAGAGGAGGTAGATCACTGAAAAATCGTTATAGGTAAAACGAGGGGCAGTTCATAAAATTAAACACCTCGTTAACGTATTTTTGTCGCTGAAATCGCGACTTCCGCACTTGTCTCCCAAGTGGCACTCCCCTCGTTCGGATCATATATAGCGAGCTGCTTTCGTTACGAGCTTAAAGAGTCGTAAAGCACTCCTGCCGTCGGCATTGCGCTAACGCGTACAACCACGTCTAGCCGCGTACCCTGCCCCCTTTCCTGACTCTTGACCACTGCGCAGATCCAACGGAGTGGAACGAGGGTCACGTCGCCTCCTGGCTCTCTTGGTGCGCGAAGGCGTTTTCCCTGGAACCGGCCCCGGACGCCCTCGCCTTGGCCCTCAGCAGCGGTCGCGAGATGCTGCGCTGGAATCTGTCGCAGTGGCTCGAGTGGGCGCCAGGTTACGGACGCGTCCTCGCTCGACACCTTGGCTACCTGCGGCTGCAGGCTAGCGGCATCAGTACCGAGGCTCTTCTTCAAGAAGAAAAATACACCGGTGAGTCATGCCTGCACGGTCCCCCGTACGATAACCCGCATTTTTCCCCCTCCTTCAACCTTACGACCGCTATATCTTCCACTCTCACTCTCTCTCTCTCTCTCTCTCTTGATCTTTCTCTCTTAATTTCACTCTTTATCGCAGATGCTTTTTCGTAAGAAGTGAACCTTTTGCATTCTTGAAGCCACTGCTATCGGAATGGGATATTGATTCACATGCAAGGTGAGGAATTCATTTCAGAGGTCTGGAATCGGGACTCCGGATCTGCTCACAGTTCTCGCGCGTCATCGATTATTTCTTTTCATAGAAAAATTCCGACTGACATTTCACAATATATTCGTGTTTTTTTTTTTTTTTTTTTTTATATTGTCACCTATCGTGATTGCTTAATTCCTACTTAATATCGTTATTAAAAATTACGGTTTTTTTACATGAATTTCATTTTACAAAAATCGCCGGGTTGATTGAACGTTTTTCAAAAGTAAAATTGAGTTTAATATTTACATAATGGTTTGTTTTTTAATGTACAGTTGAAGTAAAAATACCGTTAATAATAGTTGTATTTGCTTAAATATATTTATTATGCAAATATTATACTTTGAATTTCATTTTGACCTATCAGTAAGAATTTAGTTAACAAATGACTGTTATAATAATCTTGGAGAGCTTTTAAGCAATGAAACAATTTTATTATACTCCTTAAACGTCTAGAATGAATCACGTATGAATAATTAATTAATGCTATACAAGTGCAAAACTACCTTTTTTCGATAATATGACGTTTGTTACAGCCAACAAAAATAAATTCTATGAATTGAATATCTGTTGTAATGATATACCATTTATTTTAGACGTTTGATAGGGTAATTAAAATGTAAAACGTTTCGTTTCTGTAAGATAATTTATAATATTTTAAATATACTTTCTTGTAGGCGTATGAATATCTTACAATTGTATTAAATTCAGTGGAATTAAATGCTATAATTATGAATTTAAATAAAATATTAATATTAATTGAATATTAAATTTAGAATCGTTGTTTAATTTTGAATATAGAATTTTAACCTAAATAGTCTACAGTGCTATTGATTTTGAGACCAATAGACCATGAAAAATTTGGTTTTAGATGACCTTGTGTTGCACATAGGCACTTTTCTCGGAATCGATAAACAAGACATTACTGTCATTATATTAGGAAATTCCGGCTGATTCCCTATTAAGTTAAAAAAAAACATATCTTGCATTATCTTTTTCCTTTTTTACATACTTTCTATACAATACCACAATTGCAAAGATCAATCTACGTGGACGTGTATTTTTTTATACAGCACAAAAATGACTTAGACACTTCTACGAATAAATAATTCTTGTTAACACGTTCTTATATTTTGTAATTACGTAATGAAATTCTGTACTACTGAAGTTTTCTGTCGGCATAAATCTCGAGTATTATATTACTGTCCGCGTATTAATGATCAAAATTGATGCTTCTACAAGAACGTCACATATATTTATGTAAAGTAATTTTCGTTAATATTTTTTTAATTTATATAAAATAAGAAAATTAATTTTATTCAAAATGTAACACATTAATATAGGATTATTTTATAAGTTTTCTTATGCTGTTTATGCGTATAAGTTTGTATTAAGTACTGGAAGTCGGGAATATTTCTTTTTATAATTATTACGTAGGATAAATTACAGAGTAGATTGTACAAAGTTTTTTATATTAAGAATGAAATCGAAGATCATAAAAAATTAGTGAAATCAATACGAATACATATTAATATAAATCTTAATATAGTTGATAAATTCACAACTATTATTTGATATCATTAAAATGCATTCTATCATAGCCGTTTATGGCATTACTTTTTTTCTTGTATTGTACGTTAAAAAAATACATCACTGTTATAACTTATATGACCATTCTAGTTCTTCATTCGCTATAAAATCGAGCTATCGAGTGTCCAATAACGTATCTTCCAATAAAAGTAAAAATAAAAGAAAAATGAACAGAATTGTGATCGAGCAATGGCAATGTTCCCGAAAATGTTTTCGCCCAGCATTGGAGACGAGTATCGAATCATTGAGTTTTCCTCCCTCTTCGTTGATCGTCGTAAATTCGCTTCCACTGGTATAGAACGAGCGCATGGCAATGGCGCAAAACGAAGGTATCCATTTTGGCCGGAGGAGGGAAAGCCCGAGGTTCACACGCTCGGTATCGGTATCGACACATGCTCCGAACCCGATATCATTTCTCAGCCCGATCCGAGGCGTTGGTCGTTAATAACGGATAAAGTCGGGAGAGCGCGGCCGTTCGGCTCCTAGGCCACCGATAATCCGCAGTCGTTACCAGTCTCGGTGGCGGCGGTCGAGGCGACCCGGGACCAATCCCCGCCGTGGTCAGTGCCGCGAGGGGGTCCCGAACAGCTGCCAAGCTCTGGGGGGTGCGCTTGCGGAGCTTCGTCACCTGCCGTCGACTCGTTCGCGAGCACATAAATATTTAAGGGCGGCGTACGCGAGGCCCGGCTAGGCAGGCCGTCCTAGCCGGGCCTCGGGGTGATGAATTGGTGCGCGGGGGGAGGTCGCCGATATCTCGCTCCTCGCTTCAGGGAGCCGCGGGCCGGGTGACCGGGCTCCAGGTATAACAGCACGCGACCCTGGCCGGGAGCTAACCGCACCTCCGGGACGAATTTGGACGATGTCTTGGCCGATGTCCATTATCGATAAGCCTCTGCGCCTGGTAAATATACGCCCGCCTCCCTCCCCCGGTAATAGCCCAGTCGGCGATAGATGCCCGAGGGAGATTAATTTAGACTCTTAAGTCTCGACGATAGCCACCCTCTCACGCCCGGTCACTCGATCGCTCGATCGCTTACTTTTACTCCCTTCGTTTTAACCATTTTATTTTACTAGCTCTCTCTCTCTCTCTCTCTCTCTCTATCTATCTCTTTCTCTATCACTCTATTCCCTGTCCCTCCCCTTCACGTCCGTGACAGCCACCATCACCGTCTTCCAATCCCCCTGCCTCCGGTGCGACCGCCTTTTTTAAAGGCGTTGTTTCACAAAAAAGTAGCTCTATTGTTGGAGACATAAGCAGTCTTAGTATCCCGTGTCTCCGATTCAAAGCCCTTTAACCACACCGACTGTATAAATAAATAAATAAATAAGTAATTGCATCACGACTATTTTATCCTTGAACTCACTTTGGTGTTCATTTTTTATTAGAATCTCCCCTTCAGTTGACAGAGGCTTGATGAATACAGTAATTACACTCAGCCTATACTTTGTTTTTGTAAATAATATTTAAGGGGGATAAAATTAAAAAATTGCTGTAACTAATAGCATACGATCTTTCTTTTTTTTTTAATCACATTGTTTAGAAACTTTTCTAGTATATGAACCCTTTTTAATGAGGCAAATAAAATAGCAATATTTAAAAAATTTACCAGTTTTTTTATTAAATTTTTATCATATCAGATGTAATTGACTTTTATTTGCGCATACACATTTACACATATACATACATTTAAATATAAATAATTCATTTAATATTTAATTTGACAAAAAATTGATTATAAACATTTTTTTTGTTCATCGTTGTCTTCGGTATGTTAAAAATTACTGTTCCTCTGTTCTTGTGATTTAAGTAATTGTTCAAAATATAAAATAAAAAATTTTACTCAAAACATAGCTAATTTTTTTTATGTATTTTAGAAACACTGCATATCTTAAAATATTATATTAATTAGAAAGAAACGATAAAAAATAAAAAAGTGTTTTTTGATATGAAAAATTGTAAGGATTCATTGTCAAATAAAATTTTTTTAAAAATTTATATAAATGCTTAAGTCTCGACGATAGCCGACGATAGATTATTGACGGTAATAAAAATTTTCAAAAACAATAAAAATTCGAAGATATTTTCTTATATCGTTATCGCTTCAACCTTGAATAGAAGAATAATCCAAGTCTTTCTCTGTAATATTTCTCAGACTTTTTCACCATGCTATTAGAATTTCAAATTTATTGCGTTTCATAAGTTAAATATATCCTTCTTTGATTTCATTTTTCCACGTATTTTCTTTATTTTACTAGATATTTTTCCGATGTTTAGAATATCATTTTAATACCCATAAAATAATAGTACAATATTTTATCTATTATAGAAATGAATGAAGTTTAACTTAATAATGAAACACAGAAAAGTGTTTAATACGAAATATAATTTATTCTAATAAGCTTAATATATATATATATATATATATATATATATATATTAACTTATAGAAAATTCGGATATAAATAATAGAGTATATAAATAGTTTATTGTAATCAGTTGAAGGCAGAAAAAATTTCGCAATAAAAAAAAACCGGTTTCCATTATAAGAAGTCTTCTGTAATTTGTTTGATTCTCGACGTTATTAATTATTGCGTGAGAATTTCACACTTACCACGTAGAAGTGAAGCAATAAAGTTGTCCGTTATGAATCGTCCTGAAATGGCAAGGACTTTGCCGAACATTAGTACCCGCGGTTCGAGACAAAGTTTCGAGGCATGAAAAAAAAAAACTAAAAAAAGCAATCATATTCGAACAACTCAAGTGGTTTTTCAGGCGTAAGGAGTGCAATTTCCCACACGGCAGGTCAAGGTAGGGCACCCAAGACGGAATTAATACGGATCCCTTAAATCGCGAATAGGGGCTGCCCTACCGAGACCTTCGCAAGGTCCGGCACTCGCGGTGGGCCCGTATTTCCGGAAAATCTGGCGCTACGGATATCGGCCCAAGACGGTGAGAGTGGTGGACAGTATATAAAGTATAACCATGTGAAAATTGTCCGACGGGCGAAGGGCCCCTGACTTTTATCACCATTCCTTCAAATTCTCGTAATTCAACTTCAGGGTTGAGATAAAACTGGATTCCGATGCCTCTAGGTACGACATACGTCGGATACGTTGGCTCGGCCAATGCTGGCGTGACTGGCAAAAAGTGAAAAAACGCGTACGGGTCACTCTATACCGTCGGTCCATAAATCGTCACTGCCGATCGCGCGATAGACTCGTTAAGTAACGGCAAACGTCATAAACGTACCTTTTCTTATCCGATCGCTGTCAGATTCACATTTAGAAAATCGAGTCCTAATTGAATTAGGGGATCGATAACGAGGAGTGCGTCGCAGGTCACGGGCTCAGAGCCACGGCTCTGAAAATGAGAAGAGGCGCAAAAAAAATGCCAGCCGAGCGAACGCAGAGAGAAGGTAGTATTATGGAACCGGAGGCGCGAGCGAGAAGGGGCGGAAGGGGCGAGGGAGGCCGGACGCTTGTCAGGTTAAGCCCCGCGGAGATATATGGCGGGGCTGTTTGAATAAGAGCGTACTCTCCCGGGCTGCTACGGCGAGGCCCTCCCCACCCTGAGAGTCCTCATCCGGCGGTAACCCCTTGCCGCCCGCCCTGCGTCGCACGGCCCCTTCAGCGGGCGCTGGAAGCTCTCCGCGCCTACCGGGCGGCGCCCGTCCGTTTATTAAGCGAATCAACGTTATCATGCGTCGGGACGAGGAGCAGTCCTCCTCATGAATAACGCATCGAGAGCCTCGCCCTTCTAGCCGCTCGCGGGCCAAAGCCCCCGCGCTGCGGGGCGCGGATATATTGTTTTCCTGATGAGGAGCTGCCGCCGACGTCGTAGATGCCGCTCCCTCGGGGATCGAGCCAGAGCCCCGCGGAGGTGTCCCCCGATAGCCCTGGTCGGGACCCTTCCTTCCGCGGCCAAGACGTTCTCCCGGCTCGGCGGCTAAGCTCGGCTACTATCGCCGATTCTCTCGACTTAAGCCGTCCGGGCTCACCCTTGCGCCGAATTGACTCGTGGCCCGTCGCTGCGACTAAGCACGGATCCGAAGAATCCGTCGCACGGCTCGTGGGCTTCTTGCGCCCGCTGTCCTCGGCTAGCGGCTACTGTCCTTTCCTCGACAATAGGATCGAACGGTGGTAGACAATGCGATAATGCCCTACAGACGGTCTTCGCTAAACAGTAACCCTTTAGAATTTTAAAGCCCAACCTTGTGTAATATTCCAAGCAAACGCGAGCGGATTCGCGTGCCTATAGGTGCCTAAGCGCCAAGACTCCCGACGCTAAGTGCCGAATACTCCCGCTGGTGAAATTATCATTAATGACAGTTAGGCGCGCTTACCCCCGTCGCCTAGGAAAAGACGGAGCGGATGAGGAAGGTTGGGAGGCAATCGAGTCGCGCAAAATTCATTTGCCCCGCAGCTGGAAATAAATAAATCCTAATTAAATGAATTCGGCGGAGGGACGGGGGGGGTAGAGCAGTCGTTTATCGGGGAGAGAGAGTGCAGAGGCAGCGACGGGGCAGGGCGGGCAAAATTGCGCGTGTAAAAACACACCAGCGGAAAAGAAACAGGTCCCCGGCAAAGGGGGCTGAAGAATGGGGCGTCGGTATCCTGGGAGAGGAGGAGGAGGTGGGGTTGCGACGGGGCTCGGTAAGAAGGGAGGAGAAGAGGTTGGACGATAAGGTTTGAAATCACCCGGGGCTAAAGGTTGCTCAGTTACGTTCCGTCCACCAACAAGCTGCAAGCGTGTCAGGCTCCTTGACACTGCGCGCACATCCTTAAGCTCGATAAGCGACAGCTGACGGCCTTTCATCCGCCGACATTGACTACTACGCCTTATTAATTTCTTCGTATCGACACTTGTCTCTCGCCCTTTCCACAAAGCAATAACGTTTAACGCGGCTACGTCGTTGCTTTACCTTTTCGCTTCCCTCTCTTTGCTTAGTTAATCCGATGATAATTAGTGCGCGAATTACCGACGTTAAAACGGGTTAACAATTACGTGACGCATGGTTAATTTTACCTCCAACAACAATTGACTAATTATTTATGTCAACAATCGAGTGCTAACTTCAAGTTCATTTTTTCTTGCTTATTGTAGAATCTTCCTATTTGTTTGATGCAATCGCGATAATGTATCAATTGATATAGGTTAAAATAAACAAACATAAAACAAAATACCACAACTCGTTCATTTTATATTTTAAATATATAGACAAAGTGGTTCATAATGAATTTAAATTAAAGTGTCATTTTTTTCGAATTTCATTAAAAAATATAATCAATTTGTGAAGCGCCTTGATTGTTTACAGTAAATACACGCTACTATAATGTGACTTTTCCAAAATTACAAAACTTAAAAATTTATAACGCCAACATTTTAATAATGTAATTAAGATTCATTGCGAAGTTTTTGAATATGCGCCACGTAATATTGAATTTCGGCCTTACACCAAACGAAGGACGAGTCCTTCGCGGCATTAAATGATGTGGAGAATTCAGTCTCACCCGTTACATTTTCAACAGGATACGTGCCTACATCCCACAGCGGCAGCAATTCTTTATAACGGTATATAATTTAACACTGATTACATTAAACTCATTGTAATATGTAATAATGTTTAGTCAAATACATTTTTACCCATAATGTTGTTATTACAGAGTCTGTTTGAGCACCGGTTATTCATGTACATTTTCTATAGCTTTAAAATTTTTAATTGTTTCCATGATATTCAAGAACGGTTTTTATTAATAAATAACTCTTTATTATATATATCGCCAATAATTTTGCATTATTATTTTAAAGAAATCTAATTAAGATATTTACTTAATGCAATATTATTATTCATACTTCGGAAAAAAATTCCAACCGTAAATGAACAATAAAATATCGTAAACATGTAAAGTGTGTATATCCAGTTGCATATAAACATATTATATAAATCTTAATTAAAATATAAGTATTCGCTTTTAAATAGTTGTATAAATACTATTAATTTCAATGAATATTACATAAAAACACAACAAGATATTTTTAAGAGTTCTTAAGAGACTTACAGATAATTACACTATTAGGATATTTTGCAAATAAATATAATAACCTAAATTTAAATTTCATAATGTAAAACAATTGTTCAAGATCTTGAGGATTACCTCAAATTAGATCAAACATTTTAATACTCAGGAAATGTTTACTATGAATATTCACTAATGCACATCATTTTCATATAAATTCATATAGATTTCATATAAATATTACTTCGTCATGTTTATACTGTATCACGAACACAGTATATTAACTATTATACATGATTTCGTTTTTGTTCATGCGTTTGTAAAAAGCTTTTGTCTAATTTAGCTATTATCTAAGTTTATAAAATGTTCATTAAGTAATAATTTGTGAATTATGCTGGGTAATTTTAATATCATATTTTGAATAAATAAAAATAATAACATTCATATATGTGAAACTGATCTTCTTACGAATTAAGTAAAATTTTACTTTAAAACAGTTATATATCTAATTGAATTTTGTAATAATTTATTACAATATTATTACATCTATTCATAAATTCAAAGATTAAATTTAAGGTTCCTAATAAGAAATATAATGACTTTATTAAATAATGAAGTTTCCAAGCGTTTATATTCAACGGTGGCATCGTTTGAATGTACGTGCGAATATCATAATAGCCTGGAGAGCAGGAGCGTAAATTAAAAGATAAAAGGGTGTCACATAAACTTTATTATAGAGAAGTGTAAAAACTTTTGAACGGATATGTACGGTGATGAAATAGTAACGATTATGTTTTATCACGTTTGGTGCTAGGGTGTCTATGCAGTAAGAAAGCGACAAGTGCCGAAAAGGAATGCGTATATACGGCTGAGGCTTTAGTAACAAAACATTATAAGGCGCAGGCCATAACGAAAGTATTGTAAGCTCTGAAGTCAAGCATCGGGGAGTCGGCGCAATACTTCAGCCCGCGTATCGGAAAGGGCGACGATCGCGCGAGCACTCAGGGAAATCCGGCCGAAGGCGGCACGAGCCGTCGCGGCCCAAAGGCTCGCGGATCCTCGCGGGGAACAGGTGTACGGGGCTCGGGGTGCCGAGGTTCCCCTCGTGAATTCGGCACTCGCTCGATCGCCGCGTCCGCGACGGGGATCGCGTGGCGCCGGCGGCAGCGGCGGCAGTGACGGAGGGAGAGGAGGGAAGCCACGAGGCGGGAGGGAACTCGGCGAAGGTGCGTCCGATAGGCGCTGGCAGACAGGGTCCATATCCCCGCTCTTTTGGCTTCCAGAGAGGTTCGGCCTCCTGCAGCGCACGTGTTCCCTGATTGGCGGGGCGGGCGGCGTCAGCGGCGGGCCACCGGGTGCGCCGGTCGGGGGCGGCCAGGTCCAGCTCTGGCAGTTCCTCCTGGAGCTGCTCGCCGATTCGTCCAACGCGACGTGCATCGCGTGGGAGGGCGCCAACGGCGAGTTCAAGCTCACGGACCCGGACGAGGTGGCGCGCCGATGGGGCGAGAGGAAATCCAAGCCCAACATGAACTACGACAAGCTGTCGCGCGCCCTTAGGTGAGATTCCACCCAAGCTCCCCCCCCCCCCGCCCCACCCACGATAATCCCACCGGACGCCACCTTGCAAAGGTGGCCAACGACGACCGACGGACTCACTTGGAGCCTTCGCTCGCTCTCGGATAAGTACGGTGCAGTAGTGTGATGCAGCCTCCAATTTCATTCTTAAAGGATACGACTTGCGGTTTCGCACCGGATATTTTAAAAAAATTCAATGTTTCATACGCGCCTTCAAAATTACCGTGCTCGCGTCCGCTCCTCCTACAATCCATTTTTATGTTTTCTTTTTTATTATAATTATCTAGTGCTATGCGTCGCAGATTATTAGATAAATCGCATTACGATGATCGACGAAGAAGCAGCAATGCAAAATGTTTGAAGTAGAAAAAGAAAAAAGCTTGTGTTTTTAGAGGATGCATAAAATCCAATTCGTAATGATAAATTCAAATCATCTATTAAATATTCAAAAAAATACAAATGTTTAAAAATTAATGGTATGTATAAAAAAACTGTACAATACTGTAAAATTAAATTGGAATAAGCTTTTTTTTTAAAAAATATTTCGAATGAGTAGTAAGTAAATTCATGTATAATTTTGGTCTTGAGTGTTTTTAATAATCGAACCTCCAAATTAACTTTTACTTAATGCTTTAAAGAGACATATTTATTATCGTGTTTTCTTATTTTAGTAAATTTCATGGAATTTGATAACAATTATAATAAATTATTATACATTTTAAAGTTTTAGCTTCAGTCCAAGCTTTTGCATAGGCTAATATTGAGATTGGAATTAATTTTAAAAAAATGAATAGAAATTGTTATAAACAAGTATTGTTTTTCCACTCGGAATGCAAAAGTTGACCGCTATAAAAATAAATACCAGCGTGGATTCATAAAAGCGCACGCCGACACCAAGTGTAATTGCCGCAGTGCAACGATTCACTCCCTCTTTCAATCTACGATAAAAAGCCTATGGCGACTCCAGTGCTCGTGGACGCTACTGGACGCGGGGTAGAATCCAGGGCGAGCCAACGGTGGCCCGCTTAATCGTTGAGCGGACCAATGATCGATACCCTTGGGGTTGTGGCCGACAGGTACTACTACGACAAGAACATCATGACAAAGGTCCACGGCAAGCGGTACGCTTACAAGTTTGACTTCCACGGCTTGATGATGGCCTGCCAGGCGCAGGCGGGAGTCGGACCTGAGGCCAGCGGTCCCGGCTACCATCCGCACCAGCAGCACCACCATCACCACCATCACCATCCCCTGTACGGGAGCGGGCCCGCTGGGGCGCACCAGCACCACGTCCAGGGTCATCAGCCGCATCAGCCGCCGAGCCACCACCACTACTGCTGGCCCTATCGGTACTCGGCACCGACCTAGTCCCGTCTCGGCGAGCTCCCCGAGGACGCCGAGGCTCCCCTATCCCCCCGGGGCCCGCCCCCTACCGACCGAACGACTCACGATTCGCGCCCATCTGCGCGCCAACTCCGGGGCTTTCGTTTCTTTACAACGAAGCGGCAGGCGAACTGCTCCCAATGTCTGTGATAAGCCGCATTTACGTTATCGAAGGCAAAATGCCGCCTGGCTCCTGTGCCCTGTGCCCATGCACTTGTCTTCATTGCTTTACTCTTACCGTTATCATTATAAATTAAGGATAACAAGATCGACGCGCAACGTAATTACCCCTGCCGATGCTCTATACAGCTACTAGATTTATCCACTACTATTAAATAGAACAAATAAACGTTCATCTTATAATTAAAATTTTTTATTTTCCTTCCCGTTAAACTGGCATTTTAAGTACAATATATTGATCTATTACTTTTTTTTATCAAACAGTTATTTTAAATCGAAGATAAACGTCACTAGTTTTGCAAAAGTACATTGTTCAACTCCTTTTTTCCGTGTTAACACTTCAAATGATAGTATCAATATAAAGTGATAAAAATGGCGATGAAAGTAAAAAGAATTATACACTATATCAATTATTAATTGTGAGATTAAAATTTTATTCCTTTTTTCACATTAATTCAACTTGCATTCAAAGTTTCTTCATTAAAACATTCATATCTTTCATACAATAACAAGTTTCATATTAAAATTTCAAATAGAACTTTTATACAATATTTCGGTTGTTAGAATTAATAACCAATTGCATATGGCTTGCACTTTCATCTTAAATTATATATATTTTTAGCTTTAAAATAAGCAGAAAAATTAAAATTATTTACTAAAAATTAAAATTAATTACAAAATAGAAATACCTATTAAAATCATTAATTTTTCAAATAGTTTCATAAACAAATATAATAATTATTACACAATTAAAAAGTAGATGATACAATAATAAATTATATTAGATTTACAATTGTGTAAAACTGATTGTACGATTCAATTATTAGCATTGATTATATTAATTATATAAAACGTACTATTTTTCTTATTGAAGCAAATGAAAACAATTTATTTACCAGCATGATTTAAAATGAATTTAAAACATTATTCTGAACGTTGCTCTTTGAATACAAACAAATTCCTGGATTATGTAAATTTAAAAAAATGCATAATTACACATATATATTTACAATAAAGAATATGTAAATTCAAGATGTGAGATCCTTAAATACTATGTTTTTTGAATAGTTCAAAATAATTTATACTATTGTAATCGGTTCTAATAAATATATATCAATTATGATAGATTTATAAACTATGATTAATTATAAATTTTTTTTAATTAATATATGGTAGTGTGTAAGAGAGAATTAAGCAATAAATTCTTCAATTTTATAATTAAGAAATATAAAAAAATAAAAATTCATATTTTCAATAGTATCCAAAAAATCAGCATTAATGTGTTTACAATTGTTCAGTAATATTGCAAAAAATTATAATATTAAAGTTGTATAATATTTAAGAGTTTAAAAAAAAAACAAGTAAAAAGAAAGTACTATAATCTATATTAAAATATATTATTTTTAATCTGAGACTATTTTTATCTATTTAAAATAAGAATTTTTATTTAAGTTTTTTTTCTGCAAATCTGAAAAATATGTTATTAGAATTATTGCACATTTCAAAATATAAAAAATAATATACATATGTACATATATCATAAATGTATATATATGCGTAAATATGTATATAATATTTAGTCCGCATTATATCAACAAATAGAATTTTAATCAAACAAGTTTTTTTTAGGCTTCCGTGATTTTAAATAATTTTAAAAACATTTTTACCTAGATCAGAAATCCACTCAAATACTTAAGTTTATAAATTATATGTAAGCTGAGATAACTTATCGTAATAGATAACTTATTTTATAAAGTTTTTCAAACATAGTCAATGAGCTTTTGAAATGAATAAATTAACCGGTGTCTATTTTGTAAACTTTAATATTTACTAATATTAATTTGATAAAATGAGAATTCGTTATGTACTAGTCAAATCGAATTAATTCAATGAATATAATATTTAAAAATTCATAACTTACATCTTTTATACTTTAATTTTCTTGTAGTACAATCACATACTTAATGGATATCATTCTATTATTATTAAATTATGATTTCAAATATAATTAATTTTAATGCGATTGTACTTTTTCGACAGGTATTAAAATCTACTCTAATTTTCGCATGCAAACTCCAACAGCTATTAAATTATTAATAAAATTATACGGATATGATGTATAATTCTTAATTTGAACTAAGTTTAGGAATATGTTTCAACTTATAACAGAACATTCTTACTGTGTCTGCATGTAAGTCGATTAAGTAAATGCATTTAACAATTTTACGTAGTATAAATAAATAAAATTGATCAGCAATGTTTTCGCATATGTATTTGTTGCAAACAACAAAAAGGTACCTTAATATAAATTACCGTTTAAGATGTAAGTACAAATGTAATCTAATTAGTATAGTAACGGTAAGAAAATAATAAAAAATTTTACTTTTTAAAAATACATAAAGATTGATATGAATTAATTGAATAATCAATTACAAAAATTACGTTGTTGTTAAAACCAATCCTTGAGTCTAATATTTCATAGATATATATGAAGTGAGAATATTTCTATATGTGCGAATATTGTATTGTGAGAACATTGTAAACTATTAATGTGTGATATTTTTGTATTTTTTATGATTTAAAAAAACTATTAAATACACCTTTGAAGTGTATGAATGAATTATATGTGAAGTGAAGTGATAATAATAATAAAAAATTTGTTAGCTCTAAATAAAAGGAATACCACAACAATAATCCTTCAATTTTACAGATTTTTGTATTTGTTTAAGAATCTTTAATTTTGTTGTAAATGTCTCATGTATAGGGAGTCAGTGAGTATACGTACATAATCGCTAGTTTTCAGTTGCTTTGTAACGTACAGAACATTTGTTATTTTAACGATAAAATACATGCTCACAGTACATAGTGTTATATTTTACTGTACCTCAACATTCGACAATAATTATTAATTGTATTAAAGTTTCTTTGTATAAATAAAATTGCGAATAATAAATAATGTATAATATTAATAAAAAAATTTATACATTACTATACTATGAAGTTGTGAAGCATTTATTCTTGAAAAATTGATAGAATCCTCATAATTGTGAAGCAATATTTATTGGTAATTAAACACGTGGAAAGCAATGTAAAATCGAAGAATATACCGTGTACGGTATTTATCAAATTAAATCTTCAAGACACTAATTAAATTTTCTCATTTTTTATATTTGATGCTCGTCTCTTTGTATACAAATATTGTAACGCGTATTGTATAAACAGTAATTTTGACACACAATGGATTAAGTCAATTAATAGTATGAATTTTCAATTTATAATTTGAGAGAATGTTTTATTAATCGATAAACAAATTACAGTATTAATGCACGTTGTCTAAAACCAACGTTAATTTGAAATTATTATAGCAAATTCGCAAATCATCATTTTTAATAATAATCCTTATCACATTTAAGCGTATTTATTCCTAGTGAACAGACAAATTCTGTTTCTGTAAGATTGATTGTAAATTTTATAAAAATAATGAGAGTAGGAGGCTCTCCTATATTTGAATCACAAATCCTACACTATAAATATACAGATGGCGTTGGAAGCTGCTTTACTTCCACATTAAAAGACACATTATGGCAGCGGCAGTAGGACAGCGCCATTTCTCTTTCCTGTCTAAGAAAAGGTAAAACACGCATGTTGTATGTAGTTGATTTTAAAATCGAACGTTTATAATGACATCTTTATTGTAATTAAATATTAAATTAATACGATATAGCCATGAGTACTTAATATTTATTACTATTTATTTATTTTTAGTCACAGCAGCTTTCGGCAAAAATGTCCGACGTGGAAATGTAAGTACTATGTAACAAGTGTTATTTTACTTATCATTTATCAATTCATTCATTTGTCTCTAATTTTACTTTTTTCAATTCTCGTTATTCGTCTAATAAATTAATTTTACATTCATTCTAATATTTCATAGTCAAAATTTTATATTTGCAGCATCACTAGTGCTATAACCTGTAACTAAAAGGTTGACTGGATGCTGAGCACCCGGTAAACAATAGTATTAATTTTATTGTTATAACTTTGCAGTGACGATGTTCCTTCTGCAACCTTAGCAGGAGGACAGATGGATGTGCACACAGCACTCCAAGATGTCTTGAAAATTGCCACAATTCATGATGGAGTTGTTCATGGGCTCCATGAAGCAGCTAAAGTTCTTGACAAGTGAGTCGATGTGTTTAAAGATCAATTTATAACACTATCGAGGGAATAATATATTTATTAAATGATGATAACTAGGCTCCCTCATCTTAGACGAACCCAAATTTATAAAATATGCTGATTTCAGCAATTTCTGATTTCATTCTCAAATTTTAGTTCTCATATTTTATTACTTATATTCAACCATTGATGAATTTCATACTTTTTTTTCAGGAGACAAGCTATGCTGTGCATTTTAGCTGAAAACTGTGACGAACCTATGTACAAAAAACTTGTTCAAGCTTTATGTAATGAACATCAAATTGCATTGATCAAAGTGGATAATAATAAAAAACTAGGTGAATGGGCAGGTCTTTGTAAAATTGACAGCACGGGCAAAGCTAGGAAAGTAGTTGGATGCTCCTGTGTAGTTATTAAGGTAAGATAGTTATTTTGACTGCTTTATATCACTAGTGATTTTAAATATTGTTATATTATTTTGATTTTTAAGTGTAATGTTATAGATATTTATTTTTTGAAACTGAGAAATACGCAATTGCTTTTTATAAATTCAAATAGTTTTGTGTCATATTTTAAATAAATTTATAAAATAATAATATGATTACACCTAGGCTCCCTCGACTGAGACGAACCCAATAAAAATTCATGCAGAACCAGCCTTTATGATTATTGTTTAATGTTAAAAATAATTATTTTTAAAAACATTGATTTTTAAAAAGTGATTTTTTTATTGCAGGACTTTGGAGAAGAAACTCCAGCTAAAGATTTGCTTATGGAATATTTGAAACAAAGTTCTGTACACTAGGTATCTTTTAATAAAGTTTATTGAAAATAAATTACAAGTTATTTAATTTATTTCGTTAAATTTAATTTTATTGAAAAGATGCGACTGAATTGTTAGAACATTATGTTATTCTGCACTTTCACTACATTCTTCTTTTGCTTTTACAATATTTTCACAAAGTGGTTGGTGATTTTCCCAGTCTCTAACTTGACATTCTCTAAAAGAGGATTTTTATAAATGTATTATGATTGTATAATATAAAGAAAATTGTCTAATAAAATATCAGTATTTTAATTGTAAAATCAATAATATACTTTACCTTCCACAATACCAAGTTTCTTTACATTGTGAACAACGGTGCTTTGCAACTTCTTTGCATCTTTTACATCTCTTTGCGTCTATAATATCAAGTTTTTCAAAATCATAAGCTTCGCTTAAAATTTGCGCCATGCTTTTAATATATTCTATATCTTTTGAAAATAATGTCTGTGCCTGATGTTCAGCTAATCTCTTCCATTTCTTATTATATTTTGTTTTAATAGAATCACTTATCTACGAAATTGAAAGACATTTATTTATCCTATAAGTAATAATAAATTTAGATGCAATTATGTTTGAATATTGACTTCTGGAATAAGTTCAACACTGATCGGGCGTTGAGAACTTGGAGTTTGTGAAGTCACAGTCAAATAACTTAACCACCTGCGTAGCTCTATTAATGGTGCTATTTGGTCAAGAACATTTTCTTGCAGGTATTTTTGGAGCTATAATAATTTGAAATTTGAAATAAACAAGTTTTTTTTAACTACATTTAAAAACCCTAATTAAAGAAAATTAAAAGGAAAGATTTGATTAAACCTTCACTAATTGAGTTATTCGAACTTGAGTAATTTCGTAATATGGAGCACATTTTGGATTAAGTAAAAATTCTCTGAGTCCGAACCACACTTGTCCTTCAAAATTAGAAACTTTATCATAGAGCTCAGGTTCTAACTTTGCCCATTTTCCATTGTAAATCATGGGTTCTCCTATAAGAAATTTAATAATTAATTATATATCCTTGTAAATTTTTAAATATACACGTATATTGTGACCTTTATCGTTTATTCTCTTCCAAGGCTGGAGTTCTATTAGCTGAGCAAATAAAAAAGGGACGTCATTCATGCTCAACATTCGTGAAAGTGCACATAAAGGCAAATTGTCCGCGAATTCCGCCAAATAACGTATAATAGAAACGCATCTCATTCCGATATCGAATTCTATCTCGGATTTCTTTTGCATTAATTCGTCTAAACAATTACTAAAAGACCAACATTCTATGATTTCTTTGCATTAAAAATTATTTACCATTACTTACTCTGACTCTTTACTAGGTTCTGTATTTTTTGCATATAAAAGCATAGTAACATAATGTACAGAATAGTCTATCAAATCAATGAGTGAGTCATTCATTGTTTCTGCACTATCAGAATAATATAAAACATTTTCGAGGAGAGAAACTGCCAATCCTTCATGATAAAATACACTGAATAAAAGGAATGTATTTTGCGGCTCTCCATTTAATTCAATCAATAGTGGAAAAACCTTCTTTTTCCATAACATTATTTGAATGGCTTCATAAATTAAAACTGGTATCTAAGATTATAAAAATTGGACTTTAATACTTTAATTGTAAAAACATTTTTTAAGGAGATTAACGATTATTACAAACTTTTCTAAATGTAATAAACCACTCTTTCACACTTTCTTCTCGCATACCATTTATTTCAAATGTACTTTGTTGGTTTAAAAGCATCAACTTTTTATGGTACTCAAACCATCTATAACGTGAAAATTTTATTTGCACAAAAATATTACTCAAACAAATATTGTTATACCCACCCTTTCGTTCCAACACTTTCAAGATCTGTAGCTTGAAAATTTTCTACATACGATTCAACTTCCCAAGGTATTAATATATTATTTAAGGTTGATGTCATATTTAATTATTATTGAACTGATTATTATTAAAACATGAAGTGTTACCATGTATCCACCATTTGTAAACAATTTTTATGGTACAATAACGACGCGCGCATTGAAGGAGAAAATAAAAATAAGGATAATTAAATACACATTTCTAGAATATTCTATATTTTATTTGATCCATAAGGCACTTTGTATGTCTTATTATAATTTAAATAAATAAATATTGCAATCTAGTAAATAATAACTATTGAAATATTATCTTCATTTTAAAAAATCACAGTTTCATACTTTATGAGAAGATTCATTTGCTCTATCTGTTGATTCACGGTTCTCGTATGTCCAAAAATAGTGAAATTCGATTAAAATACTAACCATAGTATCACCTTTACCACTAAAATTAGAAATATTAACACAAATTTTGATAATGAATTTTGTCTATTTAAATTAGTTCATTATTCAGCCGTAACTAAATTTATTTAAGAAATAATTACCATGATAAAAGATCTTGTAACGTAATTTTGTATGGATCTGCTGGCTTCACCATATCAAATATTTCATCTTTAACATCTTCAAAGCTTACAGGTTCTTGCCCAAGCTTCGTCATTTGCTCTTGGATTGCCTACAAAGTATTATATTAATTTTTGTTATTATGAATTTTTAGTTGATAACGTTAAACATTTGCATCATCAAAAAAAAAACCAGGTAAGAACTATTTTCACGTAATTTATAAAATTTTTCTTACCCTAAAAAAGTAATTAAGGCAAAATATGTCTAGATAACCTTGATTATTGATATCTAAAATTCTAAATAAATAGTGTAAGCTTTGGGGTTCGTGACGATTATCTAATGCAAGTACAAAGTCAAGATATGCTTTGTAATCCATTTCTCCATCATAAGTCAAGCATTCTTGAAAAACTCTGTCAAAGAAAACTCCTGTTAGGGTACCAGAGCCATATCTATGACAAAAATTGAATTATATATAAATTAGGATAAAAGATGGATTATGAATGTTAATCTAAAAAACTAGTATCGATTCTCACCCTGATAGTTCTTCTTTACTAAGCATACCATTATGATCTTTATCAAGATTTAAATATTGACCATATACTTTAAGTGCTGATGGTGCTGAAAACCAATTGGCTTCTTGGTGATCTTTTGGTAAGCCTTCGTCACGCAATTCCAAAAGATCATCTAAAAAACTACAAGCTAAAATGTCTTGTATTCTTACTCTTCCTGTTCTTATAGGATCAAGAAAGAATAGAAATTTTCTAACTGCAGTGCAAATGTAAAATAAATGAAACGACTTTTCCAATCCTTCAAGTTGAGGGAGTGAAGGGATTAGCTCAGTAATATAACTATCTAAATCCTGAAAATGCAATATTGTAATGATAATTGTTATTCCATTTAAATAAAAGTGACTCAAAATTATTAAAAAATTTTTTATAATAATAATATTAATTTACTTTCTATGTATATTATATTATATAATTAAAGAAAATAATTTTTTTTATTATTAACATGCTTTATTATTATTTAAAAATATGCAATTTTTTACGTTTTATTATTTAATTAATAAATGTCTTACTGATTCTCGAAGATATCCTTGTCCTGTAACGTCATATAAGGAAAGCCCTATTCGAGTTTGATGTAACCATACTTTCCTCATGACATAGTTAAAAAGTGCCATAATACTAATTCTTCCATGTGGATCTCCTTGCTGTAATTTTGCAAAAACAACGGCAGAAAAGTACAAGTTATATTTGGCTCCAGCAAGTTTCCCTACTTTTTTAAAGTCTTCATAATTGATTAGCTGTTCATCTCCTGACGTAGGTGGACTTTGATGTTTGTCTAATAGTACCCATAATGCTTTTAATTCATTGTTATCTAATAATTGTCTGGAGCGTCTTTGCAAAAATTGAGCTCTTGTTTCTTCCCTGAGTTTCTGAGGTAATATTTCATGTTCTTTAGGAATCTAAAAATACAAAATGAAGCATAAAATAGTTCATTGCATTATAAAAACACTTTCAATAATTTTAGTTTTTATGTATTATTTTCAAACTCATTAATATCATGAAATAGTAATTAAATTTTACCTTAAAATAAAATTTAGGTATTACTTTATAGGTTGCATCCGCATCTTTTCCATCAGTACCTTTCCATTTTGCATAAACTTTTTGAAAATGCATATCTTCTCTTTTTTCTTTTTCATGTTCATCTTCAGCAGGATCATTACAAACTAAATAAAAGATACAAAAATCATTAATACATATTTTTCATTACTTTTATTATACAATAAATAAATTACGGAAGTACTTACGTTTTTTAGAAGCATTATAATTACGAAGTAATGAAGCCAGTTCCATTTTTAAACGAAATTACAGGTTAGAATATTGTAAACAATCCAATATTAAGTGGTAACATTGAACATAATGAAAATTTTTATATATTGCAATTCTTTGATAAGAAAAAAGGTATTATTCTTCATTAATAATCTTATTCACTAAATAATCGAATGTAAAGATACATTCAAATTACAAACTAAGGTTCACTATTACTCACTATGATTGCACTCCATTAATCCATACAATAATGAAGTTAGTGCATAATGATAGTGAACAATGCGTAAATGACTACAAGCCGAAAATCAAAAAAAACATATTCTACATACTTGCATAAAGTAACATTATTTAATTCATTGTAAATAAAAGAAACAATATAGGTAATAATAATCAAGCTTTTAAAATAAATGGTAAATTTTTTATAAATATATAAAATTTTTAATATGAAAAGACATGATAAATATTTTTGTTACTATTTGTTTACAAAGAAACCTATCATTCGCATAAATCGTTGTATTGATTAAACAATTAATACAACTATAACCGACATCTGAAACTATATTATTGATAGATAAAAAAGATTTTCTTCTTAAGGCAAATATTGATATAGTAAGACAATATTGAGGGACAAGCTTGTTTTGATATAAATGGTGTTTTCCATAAATAATCATAAAAAAATCAAACCAAAACGAGATTTAAAAGTAGAAGAAATTCGAGTATGTAACGTACAGTAACATTGTAGTAATCAATCAAAAAAGGAAGTTTCAAATTTAACTCGCCGCGATCTTTCTGCCCCCTGTAACGACAAATATTATACAGCGTTGCCAAATCTAAAGCCATAGAAATTCGGTTGGTAATTTAAAAAAACCGGTACAGACTTTCATTTATGCAGTAACTTATAATATAATATATTTGAAAAAAGTGATGCAAACAATAAAGATTTATACGAAAAGATGCTAATTCTTGTTATGAAGGACAAATAAAAAACTTAAGAAAGCCAATTTATATGAAATTAAATGCTTTCTCATGGTATTATGATACGTTGTAAATGACTAAATTCAATGAAAAAAATCTAGAAAATAATGACATTTGCCGCACTTATTATTTATTATAAAACAAGAGAATCCGGTTCAAGTTGGCGCTCGAGGAAAGTGCATTTGGGTTTGGGACCGAGGTCCCGCGGGTCACAGATTTCTTAGGGTTTCGGGGTTTGTGGTTTCGTCCGTTTCTTGGACGTTGGGGCGCCGAGGATTCGAGGGGAGAGGAGCGGTGACGAAGAGTTTGTGGTGTGTGAGAGAGAGAGAGAGAGAGAGAGAGAAAAGAGGAGGACGGCGTGGGCAAAAAAAGTCCGGCAACGCCGTATTCGACCCGACGATGCCTTCACAGTTTGCGAGGCGGCTTTCCAGTGGCGGTCGAGGGCAGGCGCGCAGACGCTTCCAGTGTTTTCAAACATTTCCATCACGGCCATCAATCAGCCCGAGGCTCGACGCCTCGCCGATCATTCGCACCGATAATCCCGCGGCAACTCCCGAGCCGCGAGCAAAGCACGAATCGGCCTCGAACTCGCGGGCAAACGATGCGAGTCCATCTCCCGGGGATAAGAACATCCGCGTTCGAACGCAGCGAGGATATCGTTCCGTGCCGTCGCGAGGAGCGCTCGTATTTTGAACTCAACGGCTAAAAGCCGTAGTGGGGCAGTTACCGTAGGCGGCTCGCGAGCTCCGAGGGATTATTGGCGCCCGAGCTCTGAATCGCGTATTATCGAGCCGACGACGCACAGGGAGGAACTGCTGATAAGGAGTTTCATGAGCTTCGTGAGGACGGAGGTTTCGCTCGAGGTCCACCCAGAAATATATCCCGCGTGAGCCAGAGGGAGAGAGGGAGGGAGAATAATGGACCCTTTCACCCAGGTAAGGCGTAATTGTTTTATTGGGGGAGGGGGCGGCCGAGGAGAAAATTTATTGGCCCCGGTCGCTCGGGACGATTCGCCAGGATATTTGCCCATTGACGGCGGAGGCGTGCGTTGGCCTCGTACCTGCTCTAAATCCGATTAAACGTTCCGCTGGGTCAGATTTTAGGGCCCGAAATCGCCGGATGCGCCGGAAGACTCCTCTCGCCCTACTACGCCTAGTCATTAGCTCTCCAGGTATTGGCTTTCCTCTCTTTTGTGTCCTCTCCCTCGCCAACTGCCCGTCGCCTTTCAGCGACTACGTGATTATTTTCACTAAATTTTTTCCCTGGAACTCCTCGCGTGCTCCACTCGACTAAGAAATTGAAATATTCCCCGTTAGAACTCCTGCGCATGTCGGGCTCCGCAACTGACTTTTGAATAAATGCAGATAAATCTTCGAAAATGAAGACTCCGAACAATGTGGATGCATCTGCCGACTCCCCGCTACTCTTCCTTGAAGCATTTCACCATTTGCCATGTTTTCGAGAGCTTTTATCGCCGACAAAGTTATTTTTTATTGTTCATCTTTTCCCATTATTTATAACACTGCCTATATTATTTTCCTTAAACATCCGTAAATTATAAAAAAAGTATATAAAAATATGAAAAGGAGGTACATATCTGATTATTATACTAATAAGCTTGCAATAAAAATATAATTATTTTATACTTGAACTCTTGAATCGACAATTGTTTCGACAAAAGGGATTAATATTACAATCGATGCGCGTAGCCACTTTCCTTGATGTAAAATTGTAATAATTTATATCGTTATTTATTCTTTTTTTTTAATTTGTAAATAAATATCAATTGAATAATTTTTAAGCAAGGACATTGGCATACGATAATAAACTAAACGGTTGTAGTTTGCAGTAACTTTGCTTTAACTACTTTTCCAACTTGTATATTATTAAGAACGAATAGATTTGTTTTCGCGCATGATAAATTTAAAAAAAGTTCAAATTCTTACCTGCACACAAGGTTTCTATTTCATTTTCAATTTTTATAATAAGCTGTTGTAAAATTACGAACAAATAATAACAGAGGCTTAAAATTTTTTTAAACTTTTATTTTAGCGCATGTTGGAGCGCGCGAGAGCAAGGCGAGAAAAACTCGACACGCAATTATCTAATGCTGGCCACGAAGTCACAAGGAGGCGCAGTCCATTGAGAGAAGCCAACGCTATTTTAGCCCAAGTACCAGGTATTTATCGCCAGTAAAATATTGTCATTAAAATTTCACGCTCCGATGATATGAGATACTTTCTATCTATGATTTTTTTTAACATACAGAGATATGTTATATCTACGCGTATTTCTTTTGTTCACTCACGAGACTGAACCTGCACTATAAAACCTACTCAAAACTCACACACTTTATTAAACAATAATACTGTATTTAACAACGAAACTATTTTAGTTTAATGTTTTTGGATTTTTAATTTCTGATTATTTTTTTTTTGTAATGTTATTATTGCGTTTACTAAACTTCTAAAAAATTGAAGATCTTTAAATCTTGTGATTTATGGGACAAACGTTGTAATACTATATAATCGTGTTAATTGATATGTAGGATCACGAAGGCAAACCGAATGAAGTATTGCGCCTAGATGCTGCAAAATCGTTCAGAAAACGTATACGAATTTTAACTATCTATGAAACATTCGATGTCATTTTTAAAATAAAATAAAATTCCATGAAATTCAAAAGGCACGTTGTACAATAAGGTTGAATAATTTTACCAACGCAATATTCATAATATTTACGATTTCTAGTCTCAAATTTTCATTACCTCTCATCAATTGCATGATTTTAAAAAATTCCATATTCCATAAAATTACTGTATTATATATTAAAAAATGTTAATTTTTAATTAAAAATTTGTAACAATTTTTTATTAAAACAACAAAGAATAACATATAAATCAATACTATTCATTTACGAATTTATATAAAATTCTATGCCAGTAATATTTATAAATTCGAATATTCAATCCAAGAGTTTACAATATTTTTATCGAGCTTCGTTTTTGCATTGTATTCATTATTGGAAGCTGTGTATGGGGTTTCAACTTCCGATTTTACAGCTGATAGTCACATGTGTTTTTGTACAGTAAAGCAATGTTGCCGTGGTGAAAAGATCCGCTGATGTTGCCGCATCACAATATTTAAGATTTCTACGATGCGCTTAGGGTTACTGAGTGTTTCGTTATTTTTTTTAATTTATAAAAAAAAATAAAATTCATAATGATACGATATACATTATGCTTATTTTAATTTATTTTTAAGACTCGAAAAATAACAAATCAATAAAATACTTGAAATTATTTATAGCATCACTGTGTACTGTTTCAGAAAATATAATATTAAAAAAAAAATTTATTAAATAAAATACTAATGGTTTATAATTACTTCAAGATACATTTCTTTAAAATTTTAAATCAACTATTTTAACTGATACTTATTATAAATACATCTTTTTTTTAAATGTATTTATATTCTGAAATTATTTTGATATTAAAACATTGAATTAATAATGCTCTTATGTATTTTATAGATAAATTATTTTTCTACCACTCAAGATTCATTCTCTTTTTCTCACTTTCTTTCTATCTCTCTTTTTCTCTCAGCTTCTCCCTCTCTGTTGCCTCGCTCTCTCATTTTGTTCTTCTGTTTTGTGCCTATACCACACAAACACAATACACGTCCTTATTGTAGTTTGTTACTTCTTCGCATTCTCTTGTATCTCATAACACAAGCAGACATTCTCCTCTCGCTCCTTGAAATATTCATTTACAGACTAGAAATCTCACTAAACTACTTTTCGCCTTTTCGCTTCACCTTCGATCTTATGAATCTCTGAAATACAATCGTAGATAAGTTTTCGTCCGTCTGACTATAGTCAACTCCAGTATCTCTTGGTTGTTTAAAGCTATTTTTTCCTATTCGTATAAATAAAAAGTCTTCTCTTAAAAACAATGGCCAACTACACAACACGAAAATCGAAGAGTATTGCCTAAAAAGGAATTCAATCTCAGCACATTTTTTACAAAAATGACTGAACACCGTGAATGTATATTGTATTCTTTAATGATGTGTAAGAATTGAGTAGTTTTCATAATAATCTACATTGCTGTCGAATATAATCCTGCAGTTACGGGGAAGGTTTGCGCGAAGAGCGATGGCAAAAAATGTCGCCTCGGAACTTAATTCTCGTAAACTCCAAACTCGCTATTTCATAATTAAAAGCCAGGCCGATTACTGCAGTCGCGGCTGTTGCATAAAAGTAAACTCGCAATCTGGAGGAGCGATCGAGTTGTAAACAAAGGGCTCGAACCTAACGGGGAATGACCTTTCACTTTTGTACAGTTCCACACACACTTGATATCCGCGCTAGCCGCGCTGCCTCCCTACTCCCCCCCTGCCCCTCCTCTATGCCACTAACATCTTGGCCACCGCCGCCGCCCCTCGCCCACCTACACACCCCCCTGCCCCGCCCCGCCCCGCCCCGACACGCACACACCCGTACACGTATTAAGCGATTCAAACCAGTTTTTCATCTCACCGCTAGGCTCTGTGCATTTTAAAGCATTCGCCTCAACTAAACATACACAGAAGAATAAATCTTTGGGGGGAAAGGAGTTAACGTACTAAGTCTTTAACTTTTAGTTAAAGATCGTTTCATCTGTATTGTATTCAACTACAATGTTTGTACTTTTTATTATGGGTTTAAAGCTGATAATGAAAAATGTTTAATTATGTTTTTCGTTTTCTTTTTTCTTTCGCGTTTCAACTTTTATTAGACATATACTGTACTTTTGCTTTTTAAAAGAGCAAAGTATATTTCAAATATAGTAATTTTTTATTTCATTAGAAATTGGAGTTCTGAAATCATTTTGTCCAACGTCTTATGTTATTCAATTTTTATCGAGGTGCATAAACTTAGATAATTAAATAATAATAAATATCATCATAGCGGATCACTAGAATCTAAAAGTAGAATGTAAAATATCGAATTGCTAGGAATGGTCAGCATTGTTGAACATTATTTCGTAGTGATATCACTAATGTTTTAAATAAAAGCGTTCTATTTTTGAAATTCAAGACTTTTCATGACTACTGATTGCAATAACTTCATCTTTGTCCCAATCGGTTACGAATTTTATACGAAGCTCATCAATATTATCGCAATCCTGCAATACACTTTAATATTCAGTAGTTCACGTTCATAAATTGTTTCTTTACATATTTTCATACGTATTATTCCCACATTCCTTTACTTTATTTCACACGATGTCTCATCATCCCAGTACAAACCTACCCAAACATACTGACGAGTAACAAAGATTTGTTCTCTTACTATGGGTTTCTTCTTAATCACGTTTCAGTTATATATAGGATGTCTTTGTTTCGTGGTAT
The DNA here is from genome assembly GCA_018907135.1 of Kradibia gibbosae. Lineage (NCBI taxonomy): Eukaryota > Metazoa > Arthropoda > Insecta > Hymenoptera > Agaonidae > Kradibia > Kradibia gibbosae. Next base: position 8,031,196 of record JACCHX010000004.1, read on the forward strand.
TAATTAAAAGAGCGACTTATGTCTGCTCGAGTTGAGCACGTACTTATCCTGGATTATTATTCGTTTGCGTTAGCCCCCTTAATAGACGAGACACGATGAGTTGATCTTTTGTAAAATACTTTGCATATGTATTTTTTTTATTTTAATTCACGCTTGTTCCAAAACTTCAATCTGACTGCGCTCATTGTGGTATTTTTTAATTTCTTACACATGAATACATTTACGGCAAGGAATAAAATACATAACGGCAGTCTGTGACACAATGTATAATATTAACAATCAAGAATATTCACATTTAAACAAGTATGTTGGTTTAATGGTAGGGCGTAAAGCGTTGAATAATAATTTAAAATCGAAAGACAGTATTTATTGTTTGTATCGTGATCAAATTCGATTTTTTAACAATTCTGGTTTATTTTTCATCTTATTTTTTTTACAATAATAATTTCTTAGTGAAATTAGTAACTTAATTGCTATTTCAAGCATTTGTCGCTTTGAAATATTTAATAGCTTATTTTTAATTTATTTATTAAAATGCGTAATAAATTTGTGGTAGATGAAAGTAAGAAGCTGAGCTCTCCAATAAAAAATCATAAAACAGAAGATAAATTTGCTGTGGAGGAGACAAAGGAACAGAAATCTGTAAAACCCTGCGCGAGACTACGCAGATTAGCAGTGCTTGCTTCTGAAATTAATAATTGGGAAGATGATTTATCTCATCCAACTGTGGTATGACTAGCATTTTTTGTTTAAAAAAGAGTAATGCAGATCCGCTTAATCTATTCTTTTGATATACGTATATCTTACAAATTTATTCTTACAGGTAAAACCGACCGTTAGTAAAGCCGAAAGAGTTCAAGCCAAATTCAATGAGCAAGTTAAACAGAGTTCTGAGCCGCAGCCAAGTACAAGTGGAATAAGCAAATTTAGTAATAATAATAAAGCTGGAAGTGTATTAAAAACATCGAAATGGGAAAGACCGACATTTGAAAATCAGGTAAAAATAGTTACGTTTTCCATGAAAGCAATGCACAACTAAAATATTTTTGCAAAAATTGTGCATATTCAATATAAAAGATATCTTATGCGTGTGTGTACCTTAAAGCTTTTTTTTTTTAATTAATAGAATATGCAATTAATATTGATCGTGAAATTATTACAGGACAAATCGACAACGGAAAATAAGAGCAGCTCATCGAGTCCAGCCACGTCGTCGCGTAGTAACGAAAGCAGCCATCATCTGAAGACGCCCGAAAAGTCAATGAAGAGTAGTGCTAGTGGTGCCGGTTCACCCGCTGTTAGTAGTGCGCGAATAAATGCAAAATTCGTTTATAATTCTTCCCCTAAAAGTTCTCTCGTACAGTCGCCAGGTTCAGTTCTAAGTAAAGCCTCCATGTTCGAGTCTAAAGGTTCAGCAACGAAGATCAAAGATCCTGCGGAGATGACGTTGTCCGAAAGAAAAGCACTATTTGAGAGAAACAAAGGCGAGGCCCTTATCCCGAAGGCCCCACTTACAATGTCCGTCCCTACGAAGATGTTGCAGGAAAAGGAGAAACCATCGCCTACTAATCATACAGGTAATAAATTAACTGCTTCCCATTATTTACAATTCTATGTAAGTTCTAATAAGCACAGTTAAATGTTAAAATAAAAGGCTTACGAAACTACGATAATTCAATAAAAATTTCACTTGTATTATTGAAAGTTTGCTTCGTTTGGGTAAGCAAGGCGTATAATTGGAATATAATAATAAAATAAAATAATTAATAATAATAACATACTAAATCAATACTAACTGTTAAGAAAAAAAACATGCCATTCCCCTAAACTACGAGCGCCGCTCATTTTGAATGTTCGCGTTATTATGGTCAACAAACTGTATCGATGATCTTATTAGGCATAAGCTGGGTAAGTACCATTGCGTTCGGAAAAGTATCATTTTCCGAAGATAAGGAAGCCGCGTGTAGCCGAGTGTTCGCGTCGTGTTTGACCCTGAACCGCTTTTCTCTCGTGTCGAGTCACGCGACGAGGGAAACGTATTTCAATATGAGCAGTCATTTTCCGAAGCCGAAAAATGATCTATGCAGCCGCACGAGTCAATGTAACTCGAGAATAAGCACTCGGTCGACGCTCAGTTTTTTCTTTTATTATTAAAAATTGGATCTCCTTGCGTAAAGTAAAGAGGTCAATACGTAGCAATTATACAGTATCTGTATATCTTGCTGCGTATCACCCCGCGAAGAAAAAGAATCACTTTGGAAGTGCGGAATGCACCTTCGCGATGTAACATTAACATTTGCTTCCATAAATAAATTTAATGAAAACATTTTTCTCTCAAAGGAAAAGTATATATAATACATATAAAATGTATTTGATTCTCAAAAAAAATCACGTCACATTTTTTACTTTCCGCTTCCTCTGGCTCTATTGTATTCTCTCTCTTTTTTTTATCTATATCATCCCTTTGCTTTTCTTAATTTCTAGATTTCTTTTAAATACCCTTTAAATTTTTTTAATCAATAGATTTTTTATGCATCAATTGAATTATTGTTTTAAAAAAACTTTGTACAGTGTTAATCCAAATTGATTAATTTATGCAAACTCGTATTTTAAATAGTCTTCAATTTTTAAATAACAAAAGTAAATACCAATGTGAATGATTTGTAATGTTGTTATCAGTTATTGCAATAATAAAATATCACATGAAATTTACAGCTTGTTAAAATGTAATGTTTGAATTAAAATAGATTGGCATAGTAAAATGGAGACTGGAAAAGCAGTGGAAGCCCAGCGTACGATTTTTGAACAGGGAACCTGCAACCAAGAACTGCAGAATAATATTTTACAAAATGTACAAGCCGAGCGTCAGCGAGAGCTGGAGATGTTGCGCACCCGATTCAATCGCAATCGCGACATCGTACAAAACGCTGTGAGCTCCGGTTTGCGCACTAGCGAAAGCAGTGAAGGCAAGCCGAATTCCCCGAAGAGCTCACCGATATGCCCAGTTAAGCCAACACCTGCGCCTGTAAATATGCTATTCTTTGTTTATAAAAGCTATTGTTTTGAGCTCTCGAAAACTCTTTTGGAATACATCATCTTTAACTATTTCGCTTCTTGTATCAATTAGGAGCAGCCGCCTCCGCCTCCACCTCCGATGCCAAACACTCAGAACTTCAAGCAGTATAATGCTTCGTTGAATCAAAAGCATTCACCTTCTAAAAGACAAGGTATTATATTTTTATATATTATTAGATAAATTAGTGGCTATAAAAACAAAAGATAATTTATCCTCAGCCGGATACGAACAAAAAAGACCTTCCGAGCAACCCTGCACTCGAAGACAATTACAGGATCAGACGAACTTTGGGTCTCCTAAGAAGCTTACCGATGTGAAACGCGTAAAAGTGTCACCGCCGAAACCGGGACATCTTTATCCAGATCTCACTCATATTGAATCGAGCTCTACAGAAACTGAGACAGAGTTCACTCCTGGTAGTACAGAAGCTGAAACTGCAACGTTAGATGAACACACCGATACTGAAACAGGAACCGAGGCCGAATACTACGTGAGGGTAACTATGCTTGAGATGTACTCGTACTTGAGAATACTTTTATAAAAAGATTATATCAATTATTTTGGCACTATATTTTTTAGAGCAAATATTATGATCAAGAAAGCAGTGATGATAACGAAGACATAGGAAATACAAGCCTTGGACGAAGTATTTTACAAGTTGTGAATCAACAAAGTGGTTTTAACAAAAAGGTACAAATTGAAAATGAAAATTTTTTTTTAGACTCGTTTATTATATATCGATCAGTACAGCTTACAAAATATAATGAAAAAAGCTGTTTTTGCCAATGCATACAATATTTGGCTTGAAATAAAAAGTTGACTGTTCGTAATACTTGAATTTTTTTGTTCTTGATTCAAGTGGCTTTTTTAATAACTATATGAAATGTATTTTTTTAAGTTTCTTTTGAATGATTAATTTTTAATACAAAATTGATTAAAACTAACTTAACATATAAAATACCTTGCCTTAATATTAAAGTTTCTATATTTATAATGAAACCATCCCGATTTCATACTGCAGAGATCAATAGATCCTGATCCAGACAGTACGACGTCCGATATATCAGTACTTGATGAAATGGACGAATACCTTGACGAGTGCTTAGCTCTTCAGGATATCGGGGAAGAAGGACCGACTCCTGCAAAACTCAATAGAGGCGGCAAAAGTCCATCCGCTGCGTCTCACAGCTTCAAGTATACGCAAGGGTAAATGCTGAAGAAGTCATTGATGTACCTCCTATACTTAATGTAATCTTATCACTAATTAAGAAATTTTATTCAGAAGCTCTTATCGCTCACCGATTAAAATTGTTACTCCTACTTCATCACCAAGAAGAAATGATCAATATGTTGTGGAGGGAGATAACTGTGTACCCTTAATGCACAGTGTTAGTTTATATAGAAAACAACAATCACAGGTATAGTGGTGTCTTATATATTAATTATTCAATTAGTTATTCTTTGCAACAATCAATATTTTTTATTTTTAGACCCCTAAATCGCCGGCGAGATTAATTTCGCGAACACCTAAGACTACAGATTCGGTTTCTTACACATCCTCCAATAATAGAGAAGCTATCCAAGTTCAAGATAAAGTAAAACAATTGCTTGACGATGTTCAGAAACAACAAACTATCATTGGTCAAGCTAGTCAGGCGCTTAATCTGTGCAATTCCACCATAGAATTTAGTGGTTCTCGAGAGCAAGTTGAAGGAGAGCGACTCTTACTTCTTGCAAGTACGTGTTATTTTATTAAGCTGTAATACAAAAATCCAATCAACTCAGAATTTACATTATCCATTATAAATTGTTTTAATATTTTTAATATTTGATTGTAAGCATGAAATTCTAGTAATAGTTTTGACAAATTAAACAAAATCTTTAAACTAATTAGTATTTACTTTAATAGCCCATAGAAGACAAGCTGCGTTAAATGAAGTTCAGCGTTTGAAAGTCGAAGGATCGTTAAAACCAGTGGTTCCAGGGGCTCCAGAAATTCAAGAGAGTGGATCTCTCACAATTTCCGCAATTACTTTACCGCTTAAGCGAGACTTTTTCCGTCACATGGAACCTGGTATGTTAAGTAATTGAAAATTAATGAATACACGTATACTTCGTACTCTATTTTAATTCAATTAATCAATTAAATTTCAGAATCGTGTCTTCATTTTGTCTGCCTGGTGCGGCATTTAGAAACGGTAATAGCAACTCCAGTTATACAAGCCGAACCGGGAGATTCTTGTTTACGATTCCCTTCAACGTTAAAAATGGTTGACTTATATAGTGACTTTAAAATAACTATCGAAGTTTATTCTCTACAAACCCGAGCAGAAATTTTGCCGCATGAAATCAAATATCACATTCATAACAGCGGAGGTGCCTGTAATAATTCTAGCTCCAGTGCCAAAAAGGTATACATTTTTATACAGATTTATCACGTGATGAAAATTTCCCTTTCATTTGAGAATTTTTAATGTAATATTATTTATATTTCAGAGTGGAGTAAAAACGCCAAAAAAATACTTGAAGCAAGAAAGTAAATTAGTAATGCCAAATATTCATAATCCAGCTGGACCATCGGCTGTACAATCCACGTCCTTTTCACTTTCAGGATACGTAATCTTCAGCTTAAAAGAAGTTCACAGACAACAATTTACCTTAAATAAGGTATATATCTTGCTAGATATATCAATATTTAATTTTATTTACACTTTTTTTTTAATAAGGACTTAGATGATCAAGTAAGAGTTTATATTTTGTGATAATTCTTTTAGGTACCACTTTCGTCTCCTCTAGAGGGTCGCTTACAAATGCACGTATCGTGTGAATTGACGGTGTCCGTTGATCATCACGGATTTCTAACCATGTTTGAAGATATTTCAGGCTTTGGTGCATGGCATCGGCGATGGTGTTTACTGAAAGGAGCTACGTTATCTTATTGGAAATATCCAGACGATGAGCGTAAGAAAACTCCTATAGGAAGTCTCGATTTACAAAGTAATTATTTCACCTTAGTTTATTTAAAACCATCGTATAATATCATTCTAAAAAATGGATTAATCTTATTGCAGGCGTTACAACGTCTAATGTAAATCTTGTTTCTCGAGACATTTGTGCAAGACCTCATACATTTTTGCTAGAGACAACAAGACCAGCTCAGCCTGCAGATACAGATAGTCTCGTTATGGTCAGAAATGGTTCAGCAACAACAATAAGGTATTTTTATATTATTTTATTATGTTAAATACTAAAATAATAAAGCTCAGTTATACATTTAATACGTGATTATTTTTATAGGCATCTGTTGTCAGCTGATACAAAAGAAGACAGATTGGAATGGTGTGCAAAATTGAATAAAACGCTACATTTAATTCGTGCCTGGGAAGGTACATCTACATAATTTTATCGAAAGTAATATATACTTATATAAAGTAAAATTAGTAACACGTATAGTATGTGTTTATAAGAAAACTAAACCACGTTGAGCTGGTACAAAATCTGATTATGCATTGCTTAAGAACTGGATAGAATTTTTATGAATTGACTATCTTACTTGGTAGAAATTAAAATTTATAAATATAGGATTTTAGCGTAAATTATACTATGTAAACTAACTGATTTGCGGTTATTCTTGTTGAGTACGTAGAGTGCATATTGTTATAAAATAAATTAATATTATTTAATTTTACAATAGCTAAATAATTATTTTATTACGGTATGTATAGAATTTATATACATAAATATCAGATTGAACATTTTGTAAAATGTTTTTGTTTATCTGCTAATCTGAAAAAATGTTTGTGCAATTTAAATTTACAAGAAAATAATGTTATTATTTTTTCCTTTCGTTTCTAAATATTGTTTCATCCTTTTCTGCAATAGTAAAGAATATACTGCAATAGTTAAAATGATTTTTTCTTCAAATACAATTAGAAACTGTAAATACTATTAGAACTATAAACAAGAATGCTTATATTTTTTTTAGCCCTTGATATATTCCTTTATCAAAGTAAAAAAAAAACTAAAATGTCGTTCTTCTTCAAAATAAAAATAACAAATTGCTTACTTACAAACTATAATTGAAATTTAAAAACTATTAAAAATCAATATGCGCTTAAGCAAGAATTGATTGCTGGTCAATTTGTTCTTACACGGGCATATTCATCCAACAAAATATACCGTTTTCTATATCATGAAAAATTTAATTTTTTGCGATTTTCAATATTTTTTAAACCGAAATCATAAAAGACGAACACTCGATATGAAAATAAATGTATATTTAAATCAGTTTTCACTTCATCAATATTACAAAATAAAATGTGTTTTTGGTTTGTGTTTGCTAATTAATATTAAAACTATTAAAAATTTCTAAAAGAAATATTTCCATTTATACTTTGGGTTGGAATATGATACTGAGCATTCAGTTGAAGAACATTTAAAGTATTAACAAATGTATTAACAGTTATTTTTCGTATTGTTTTATTATATATAGTTTTCATAATATTGTAAATAATTTTCTGATTGGATATATTTTATTTTCATAAATTTCATAAACATAATGGAAACGTACACAGAAATCTTTGTATCGCTGATACATTTAAAATTTTAATTCGCGCCAAAAATGCGAAATGTAATAAAAATTAATAATTTTTCTAAAAGAAATTACTAATGAAAAACATAATTTTTTTAAGTAATGTCATTAAATTCTAAATATTTTATGAGTAGTTTAATTATAAATTATTTTTTAAATAATTGTATTGAAAAAGGTTGATCTTTGTTTAACGTATTTTCATATTTTTGTGTCTCTAGAAGTGGCTTAATTTGATGTGTAAATATAGGATGCTTAGAGGTAGTTAGGATACTATAAGTAATCAAATTATGCAAATAATTTTTTTACTTTCTAATACCTATGCCTTTTAACATAAATATTAACATTTATTAAATATTTGTAATTAATTTAAAAAATATTACTTAACCGTTCGTATTATTTTTCTTTTAAAAAATTATAAGTAGTTACTAAATTAATATTGATATAATAACAGATAGGAATATTTTATTGAAAATTTTAAAAAAAGATTGCGTTTCGCATTTTATAGTAAAAATATAGAATGTTAAAATAGACGTTTGATCGATTAAATGTATTAGTATACACATAATATTTTTATTATATGAAATTAAATGAGAAAACGTTCCCACTAATCATCTACACATACTTTGATAATTTAATATTTATTTTAATATCATATTGTACCATACAATTCTGTTTTAAGAACCAAACGTACAGTAATATTGCGTTATAAAATATATCGATCACTGCTCAGTAAATATTCAGATTAATATTTTTTATGCACGCGATCAATTATGAAATTTAATAATACTATTGAAGGGTTTAATAGTTTGCAGTTACCCGACTTGAAGACAAGGGTATTTTAACTATTTCAGTATAAGGTACGTTGTTTCTCAACATTGAATACCCGCAACAAACAGTAGGTTTCATAAAATTGGTTTTAGAATATGTCGCTATTTATTAATTGCTTTTTATTAATTACAATGACACTTGTATCCGATGAAATACTGTAAATATCAGAGTATTAATAATCTATTTTTAAAAGAATTTTTTAAGATTATATCTTGTATTTAAAATTATTAATACAAACCTGTAGGAATTTTCTTTATTTACAAGGGTTTCAAATTGAAGCATTACATATATTCTGTAATTTGATTACTATGATATCATATGTAACAAACTTACGTAAATAAACAAAAAATGCTACTCATATGTATATTAAATAAACTGGACGTATAGTTTAAGAATTTATGTAATATTGCATGCAATTTTAATTAATCATGAAATATTTTTAATTTGAAGATCAAGCATTTTCTTCAAATGTTAAGATTTTTATTTAAGGTAATTATTTTTGTTTTTTGTTTGTCAAATTCCAAATAACAAAAGCTGATCGTTTTGAAAAAGTTGACTGCAAAGGCTTGTATTTTTTTCTTTTCACCAGACACAAATTCAGCCTGCAAATAAATCCATAAAAGGGAAACTTAAAAATATAAATAATCACTCTCGATCAACCAACTGTTGAAACTTACTTTCCAATTTATAAAAAATGTATCAATTTTGAAATCACTTTTTCTGGCGTTATCAGTAATGCAGTTATAATATTTATGAGCAATTGTCCCTTCCAATACAGATTTCTGCAGTCTGATAAAGGGAGTGGAGAGGAAAGTCTCTGGCTCTCCGATTTCTCCATTACTTGATTATCACCGAAATACCTCATCATATCTAGATTTTTGGGATGCGTATTTTTACAATGATAATTATTTTAAAAACATGGCGCACTCGTGTTCGGGAGTTGACGAAGGAATTTGCAAGGGATGATCTACTCTTTTTAATGAATACTGTGTATTGATTGGTTGATTATTAGTTAAAACTGACAACATACCGCGTTGGATGTGATGATTTACCAAAATAGTTGGCCGAGATGCTTGTTAAATTGTTATGAAACTTCTTTCAAACCCGGCTCGTAGTACCTTAACTTTCCCTTCTACACCAGATAATATCCGCGCTGAACTCCATACAGTTGCCGGAGGATTTTATGGGGGAATACCTGCGCAACCACAAAAATACGAATGGTGATTGATTTTTTGTAAAAAGCAAAATAATTTTTTTTAACTAAATTGAAAATGTAGGTATATAAATACAAACGGTAGTTTTTTTTTTTAAAAGCCAAGAAAGAAAATTTCTAAAAAAAAATACCATGACTTTATTCACTTCGTTTCGGTTATTAAACAACGTATGCATTTTATCATAGATTTCATTTAATTTGTGTTACATAAAAATAACCATTTCTTAATTCGTATCGATAGATTCGCACAACGGTTGATGGTGATATTCTTTACAATTTCTTTTCTTAAAAGTAATATTTTTTCTTACAATATACTCATGACTTGAATTAAATAAATATCATCGAGTTTTTAAAAACAACTGTTCTGAATCATCTGACAATACTATTTATTCTTTAATTTCAGTTCATTATATTTTGCAATTTTGTATGCATTTAGATTAAGGCACTCTTTAAGCTCAGGCTCTTAATAACTATCCTACTGTTATATTTTTATTAAAAAATGCAAAATCATAAGCTAAACATAAATAAGTCAACTGTGCCTTACAGGTATTTTTATTCTTGTATAAAAGTATACTCTTAAATAGTAGGTCTTATTCTTGTTCATTAAAATATGTCAATTACGTTTTTTTTTTTAATGCATTACAAACGTACACAGAAACACTCATCATCTCCTCGAATCATCATTAGCGAGATTTGCTCAATGTCTGTATTTCTTAATATTCCACAACATTAGGTTCGTTTTATAGTAATGTAAGTCCTCTAAAAAGTCAATTGAGAAAATTTTAAAACCGATTTATTGAAGAATTATGAAAAACAAATAAAACTTTTTACATGTTTAATAGAATAACTAATCATGTTTTTTGTTTTTACAAATTTTTTTCTTTATCAATGCTCATTAAATATCAAAAAATCTTCCCTTTTATCGTTGGGTCGATCACATCTCATTATGAATCCGTTACTATTATTTATTGTTTTTAATGGCAGCTATTCATTATTGATATCGAATTGAGTCGCTTGTAAAAAAATGTATTTTATGTATTTAAGTATAATATAAACACGTTTCTAACGATAATAGACTAGACATAATAGCTTGATATCTAAAACTTTAATCAAAAACGATTATAACATTTTATAGTAAACACAATCTTCTTTAATAATATAGATTTTAATATTAGTAGTACACGTTGTCAATAAATTTTTCTGCATCTATATATATTCAATCGTATTAATTTGCAGTACATTGTTATACCTAATGTTGCTGTAGATGCTAGTTATTATAATTATAAATCATTTTGAACGCGATCTTCGCTACACATCAATGAATACATGGATCTTGCAGTTTATATTTTTAAGTATATTTTTTAATGTAAAGGAGCAAACTTTTAGTAATATTTACTAATTCTTAACCATAATGATATATATATGAAAGCTCTTTTAACTATCTAGATCATGTTTATTAATTAAAAATGAAAGTTAATTTTTTTAAAACTGATAAATTTCAAACTCCAAGAAATATCCGCTATTATTTATTCTCACTTTAATCTATCTGCGTTATAGCGTCAGTATTATAGTTACGAGTTTTCTTTACTTTTCAGGATCAAATCTAAATTAATTAAAAATTGATATAGCATAATTGGTTATTAATTAAACAATTTTTAACTAGCTGAAAAATATATAGAGAATTGATAAAAATGCTGAAAAGTACTGTAAATATTCTGTACGTAATAGAATAAGTTATGTTACAATAAAATGATTCTTTATATGTAGTAAAATTACAGCCCTAAATAAATATAGACCATATAACCGTTAATAATTGTACATGTATATGTAAGTGCACAAATATTTTTATAACATAGTATTAAATATCTTGTAAACTTCTAACCTCTATGTAATCTTGAATATTTTAATAGATTTTTTAATTAATAAAAAAAAGTTGTTATTGGTAAAAAGGGTATGTAAATAAAGTATATGAAAAATATTTTGTACAGCCTTAATTCATTAAAGTTATTATTGATACAAGGTCTTTATTTTACTGAACGATAAAAAACGAAAACACGAATGAAAAAGCAACTAAAAGAATAATAAGATTTGCGAAAATTTATCTAGTACGTAATTCAACGCTTCTGTTGTAAACATTTTCTCAGTTTTGTAATTAAAATGTAATTATAGGCCAAATCTGATTAAACGAAGCGATAGATTATTCGCACAATAAGACTCATTTACAATATAACGATACAATAGAGTTTACTGTTTGGCGCCGTGCAATGTAATTACAGTGGCCTGTCTGACTTTATCGCCTCTACATATTACAACTTTCATTCGGAGTCTTTTATGATCAATTTAATTAATCCTCGTTGGTGGTATTTTGTGGATATCACGGAGCATGTGAATTTTACAGTAAATTATTAAAAACTTTTGAAGTATTTTTTTTTAATCTAATTAACATTTTTTTTTATCATACTCACGTTTTCTTATCAATCATGTCATTTTTTAATATTCTTCAATGAGCAATTTTCTATAGATAATTACACGCCGAAACAATCATCGTAAAAAATTTTTTTTTGACTTAGGCATTTATTCCAATTAACGAATCCATCGAACGATTATAAAGAATGAGCGGTTTTAAAAAAAGTCCTTTTAATATAATGTACATCGTTATAAAAAAATTGTTTTCATTACTTTACAAGATTCTTATATACTATTTATCATTATAAAGTGTTAAAGTGTATATCATGGATAGAAAATGTTTGTAAATGAAAACTTAATTGATGATACATTTCGAAATAACACGCAGATGCGAAAACTAATGAAGATAAATATTAAGATTAAAGGATTACATCAAATTGTATAAGATTAAAATCGAAGAATACAAATTATAGGTATAAATGTAAAACAAAGGAAGGAGTAGCGCCGTGGGGGACAATTTTTAAAATCAGATTTAGATTTGTCGACGAACTGGCGTGCGTGCATTACTTGGATGCCACCGCTGAACTTTAACTTTCTCCGCGCCGCCTACAAAACGCTTGACGACGACTTTACGTAATGACTCGCGCCTCACCCCGAGAGAATCGACGGGTACCATCGACTCTCAAAGTCACGACTTATAAGCTGTCGTTTCGTTCCTTACCTTTTTCTATTTTTTTTTTTTTTTTTTTGCTTTTTTATTCTTATTTACTCATCTAGGCCGAATGTCGCTGGAGTGTTTGGAAGTCGCGGCAATGCGTTTCGTACCTCGAACCCTCACGATTTATTTATGCTCATTGGTCGATTCCTTGACGATCCGACCAACTTTAACTCTTTCATTCAACTCCAGACTATTCGACTGGTGCTAATGGGCCGATTAACTTTTTTCTCCCGCACAGCCTCACCATTTATCAACTAGATACGATAATTTCTAACGAAATCGACGCAAAAATTGGGCAAGTATTTTCAACAATGGAATTTCTTACCGTATTATTTTTGCAGTACTCCTACAAAAAATGTATCTTATATATGTTTGTATGTACTTTTTTATTTCTACACATATTTATTAGTAAAAAAAACTTCAATCATAAATTATTTTGAATATTTCTTAATTTTCCCATTTCTTAATATTTTGATCAATTATTTGTACGAAATAGTGCGTATAAATGCGAGAATCACTTTATCAATATCAGTAATTTGAATCTTTCATTAGACGAATAAAGAACTGTTACTATAATAAAAACCTGTTCACGTAAATTTATCCAACAAGCTTGATTAATATTTTCTAATTGATTTTAAAAAATTAATATTTATTTTATACTACGAAGATTGATATTTTGAAGTTTCGCTTATAAAAAGCTTATTTTTTTATTTGTACATTTTTTATAAAAATATATTTTTGTTTTTTAAGTTTAAGATATCAAATTATTAAAATATTTATACATTTTGATAGCAATGTATTTTGATGAGTATCTCTGAAATACAAGCGTAGATAAGTTTTCGTCCGTCTGACTATAGTCAACTTCAGTATCTCTTGATTGTTTAAAGCTATTTTTTCCTATTCGTAAAAATAAAAAGTCTTCTCTTAAAAACAATGGCCAACTACACAACACGAAAATCGAAGAGTATTGCCTAAAAAGGAATTCAATCTCAGCACATTTTTTACAAAAATGACTGAACACCGTGAATGTATATTGTATTCTTTAATGATGTGTAAGAATTGAGTAGCTTTCATAATAATCTACATTGCTGTCGAATATAATCCTGCAGTTACGGGGAAGGTTTGCGCGAAGAGCGATGGCAAAAAATGTCGCCTCGGAACTTAATTCTCGTAAACTCCAAACTCGCTATTTCATAATTAAAAGCCAGGCCGATTACTGCAGTCGCGGCTGTTGCATAAAAGTAAACTCGCAATCTGGAGGAGCGATCGAGTTGTAAACAAAGGGCTCGAACCTAACGGGGAATGACCTTTCACTTTTGTACAGTTCCACACACACTTGATATCCGCGCTAGCCGCGCTGCCTCCCTACTCCCCCCCTGCCCCTCCTCTATGCCACTAACATCTTGGCCACCGCCGCCGCCCCTCGCCCACCTACACACCCCCCTGCCCCGCCCCGCCCCGCCCCGACACGCACACACCCGTACACGTATTAAGCGATTCAAACCAGTTTTTCATCTCACCGCTAGGCTCTGTGCATTTTAAAGCATTCGCCTCAACTAACACACACACACACACACAGACACTGAATAACGAATCTGATTGAGAAATGGAGGTAACATACTAACTTTCGCGCTCCATCTAAAGTCCATAACGTTATTTTAAATTTAATTTGCCAAACTTTAAAGCTTTGATTTCATATTCGATCCCATCTTCTATATTTCTTCAACGCCATTGATTGAGCCTAACTGCCAGCTTTTGCACTACTCTGAAATAAAGAAAAGTTTTCCATGCTAGTTTTTGTAATCCATATATGGTATTTACAATCATTGTTTTGAATAAATTTATTAATTGATTTAAACGCTTTTCCTAAATAGTAACGTTCACATTGCAGAGGATATTAATTGTTTGGAAATCTCAATTATACTTCATTATAAAATACTTCTTTTGTCGTAAGTCATAATTAAATATGCTTAATGTTTCTTTTATTTTAATAATGCATAACTAGTGCGAGAGAATCTGATTCAAAGAGTCAGGACCAAGGTCCCACTGGTCCGAGTTTCCGTAGGGCTTGAGGTTTTTTTTCCGACTCCTAGACGTCGGGGGGAGGAGAATGGTGAGCGGTGACAAATAGTGAGTAATAGAGAGAGAGAAAGAGAAGAGGAGGACGGCGTGGGCAAAAAAAGTCCGGTAACCCGCCCGTTATTCGACCCGACGATGCCTTCACAGTTTGCGAGGCGGCTTTCCAGTGGCGGTCGAGGGCAGGCGCGCAGACGCTTCCAGTGTTTTCAAACATTTCCATCACGGCCATCAATCAGCCCGAGGCTCGACGCCTCGCCGATCATTCGCACCGATAATCCCGCGGCAACTCCCGAGCCGCGAGCAAAGCACGAATCGGCCTCGAACTCGCGGGCAAACGATGCGAGTCCAGCTCCCGGGGATAAGAAACTTCAATGAATCAAGGGATGTAAGGTAAAAGGCTTCTTCATGCAAGTGTGGTATTTACTAAAATATTTTTGCTTCGATCAAGTTATTCTGTTACGTACTGATCTTTGAACTATGAAAAATAATACAAAATTTTTAAATTTGTATTCTTCTCGTGATTGTTCGCAAAGTCTACAAAAATTGTTAAAAATATTTCGAACGATGTCTCTTCTAATTTTAAAATTGTATAAATAAAAAAAATTTACTATTATGTTGAAAACTGTTTAAAAAGGTAATAACTAAAGTTAAAAATGATATTTAATTGATAATCAAACTTTAATTGAAAGTACAAACCCCTCACGCAATTATTGTTATATGTTTTATATTAATAACGAAATTGTCCCAATTTCATTAACAACTCTTGAGATAAATAGATGATCCCGATCCAGACTATGTGACGTCCGATATATCAGTACTTGATGAAATGGACAAATACCTTGACGAGTGCTTAGTTCTTCAGGATATCGGGGAAGAAGGACCGACTCCTGCAAAACTCAATAGAGGCGGCAAAAGTCCATCCGCTGCGTCTCACAGCTTCAAGTATACGCAAGGGTAAATGCTTTAGAAGTCATTGATGTACCTCCTATACTTAATATAATTTTATCACTTGTTAATGTGAAATTCATATAAGCAATCGAAGAATATTTCGTACATTTACTGGAATTTAAAGATTATGTAGCTATGTATTATAGAAAGTATAGAGCAATTTAATTTCTAGAAACTGTTTAATGAAGAAACTTAAATTTAACGATTCATGATCAAGTATAGACTTGATCTATTAAAGCGAGAAGCATTTTAATTTTTATGCTGTATCAGTTTTCGAATAATATGAAATACATGTAATGATACAATGCATGTGTAAGTTCATATCTGAGCCTATACCTTGTTGTGTATATACCTTAAATAAAATAATAATTTTTCAAGACAAATTTTTAATAATAATTAAGAATTATTAAATTTCTTAATATAAAGTATATAATGTTATTTGGTGTAAACATGAAATGTTTTTAGCGACAAAAATAAATGGTAGTCATTAAACTGTGTTATATTGATAAAGCAAGTAACACAAAACAATTTTTTCATTTATTATATGTATAATGATTTAGTAATCTATTAAGTTTTATATTGAATAATTGTATATTTTGTAAATATTAAAAAATAATGTAAATGTACATTCACATAACATATAAAAAATAGTAATTACACTAAATTTCCATTCGCTTGTTGGTTTAAAATACTTAGTTTTTAATCAATGTATCTATTAATACATTTAATGATGTCACTTCCTAAAAAAATAGTTTTTTAATTACACGAGTTTTAGGTCAACAAATTTTAACGCAAACAGAATTACACGCTTTCATTTAAATAAAAAAATTTGTTATGATTTTGAATCTCGTATAAACATGTAATATTTAGCAAGAAATAATATGGATTGATAGAATTTTACATTAAACACGTGTCGGTAATTAAGTATCATGATTAGTTAAATACATCAATTTATTCATTACTCATTCATATATAACGATGTCTACGATTTTAAATTAAAAGGTTGTTTATCGACAGCATAATTTTGGAAAAATGAGTAATACACCAATTTATAAACAAATTAGTTACCATGTATCATATAATATTCTAATATAAATAGAAGAGTATTCATCAATTGGCTTGGAAGCATAAAAGGTAAAATAAAACAAGACGTTGATGAAAACAGGAATTTATTTCGCATGCAATTAAATGTGTAATAGATGTAAAGGTGTATATAAAATTAGTGTTTATGCAATTATGCTATTAATTTGAGCACTTCGTAATAATACAGAAATTACGTATACATATATAATGAGGCCCGTTAAATATAAAAATGTTGCATGAAAATATTTTTCAATCAATACATCTGCCATTTCATGAATTTCGTTAAAACTATTTACACAATTTTTTTTTACAGAATATATCATCAATTTGTTTGTTTGTTTTTTAATTTTTATTAGTAAGAATGGCTAATGAAACTGGCTAAAAGTGGATATTTGTCGTGTGCAAGAGTCATCGTATAATGAAAAAGTAATTCGTTTGCTGCATCGGATGTACGGTTATAAGTTAAGTTTTTACAAGTCGAACTATGCGTTGTAAATTATTTTCACTCTATTGTAAATAAAGATAGTATCAATGCAATGACACATCAAGGCATCGGTGAATATAATCGAAAGTATTCAAGCATTAAAGAAAATTGTCATCACGAGCACAATAGTATAAAGTAGAACGGGCAATTTAATTTTAAAGCCAACGTAGCGAAGGTGACTCGAGGTCAGATGCAGAGACAAAAGCGCGGATCTTAGAATCGAACGTGGCCATAGGCTGTAAAAATGATACCGCATTGGTTGCGGGCGGACGAGGAGTCGGCCGTGGGAGGAGCTGCCGATGGCCCGAGGGCGATGGGCCCAAATAAGCCTAGGAGCCTAGAGCAGCGTGATCGTGGGGTGGAAGCCGTCCTTGTCGGCCTTGTAATCGACCCTATACGTCTTGCCGTCGGGGGTCTGGTACTGGAAGCTGCCCGTGACCTCGAGGGCCTCGTCCTCCGTGCCGGCATTCGTCAGCACCGCGGTCTCCTCCTTCTTGTGTCCGTCGCTCTGCTCGTAGCTGTAGTGATAGCCGTCGACTCCGATGTTGTTGTTCTCCTCCTGCTTCACGATCGTGATGCTCCCGTACTGGCCGGGGGATCCGATCTGGGGCGCGGCCAAGGTCCCTACCACCAGCAGACACAGCGCGAGGATCTGATGACAGACAACGGGACCGGACCTCCTGTTAAACTGATGCGCAACCCCTGAATAATCATACTAAGAGGCTACCCCATGTCACTGATAACGCGAACCGTACTGCTCCTTACGATTTTAGCCCATGCCCTCGGTATTCAATACTGACAGTAGTCCTCGACTCTTTCTGACTCGGCATTCTCCGGTTTTTTTTTTTTTTTTTTTTTGTTACTTTTTAATACTTTTATTGCCAGGATTACTTGTACACAAGGTAATAAATCAAGACTGTAATTCGATTTCAGAATTTTAGAATACAGTTTTCTTTTCTACAAATATACGACGATTAGTACTATATGAAAATGTTTATAATGGTAAAATGGAAACACTAGCATTCGTATAAATAGCCATTAACACTTTAAAATGGCTAGTAACAATACCTTTACGATGATTACATCGCCTTTTTTCTACAGATATTCGAGTATTATGTTACTACGCTATTGAAATACGAATAAAAACTCCTATTAGATTATGGAGAACTTAAGGAACTAATTTTCTTTTCGAATGCTCATTTTATGCCCGAAAATCGAAATGCACGTTATGGATCACAGAGTCATAAATTGATTTGCTGTTTCGAGAAAACTGTAAAACATAACCGTTTTTTTGCTGTAGTAAAATGAGGGTATGAGCGCCGTGGGGGATAATTTTAAAAATCAGATTTAGATTTGTCGATGAACTGGCGTGCGTGAATTACTTGGATGCCACCGATGAACTTTAACTTTCTCCGCGCCGCCTACAAAACGCTTGACGACGACTTTACGTAATGACTCGCGCCTCACCCCGAGAGAATCGACGGGTACCATCGACTCTCAAAGTCACGACTTATAAGCTGTCGTTTCGTTCCTTATCTTTTTCTATTTTTTTTTTTTTTTTTTGCTTTTTTATTCTTATTTACTCATCTAGGCCGAATGTCGCTGGAGTGTTTGGAAGTCGCGGCAATGCGTTTCGTACCTCGAACCCTCACGATTTATTTATGCTCATTGGCCGATTCCTCAACGACCCGACCAACTTTAACTCTTTCATTCAACTCCAGACTATTCGACTGGTGCTAATGGGCCGATTAACTTTTTTTCTCCCGCACAGCCTCACCATTTATCAACTAGATGCGGTGATTTCTAACGAAATCGATGTAAAAGTATTGGAGAAGTATTGTAATCAATGGAATTTCGTATCGTCTATTTTTTCGATGGTCTTATTATTTTTCAAGTACTCCTGCAGGATTTGTAGCTTTTATAAATATACTTTATAACAGAAACATTAGATCTACTAGCAACCAAGAAAAAATTTGTAAATCAAGTATCATTTATATAAATTTTCTTGCTTCTTCAAAAATTGAAGTGAACCTTTCTTTAAGAAATGTTTGTTAAATTTTAACTTGTACTTAATAGTTAGAATAATTTTTAGCTTAGTTTTAGAATTATTTTAATAACAAAGAATACGCTTAATTGTAGGAATATTATTTCTATCAGATTTAAGTAAATTATTCATAATTTTATTCAAATTTTTGCCTTTCAAAAGTGAAATATAAATCATTTTTCACGTATGAAATGTAATTTTGAAAATTTGAAAAACTTAGATTCAAACTTGAATTTATTATATTATTCCAAATGCCATAAATAATACTTTTCGTTTTTATTAAATAAGCTTTTTAAATAACATTTACATTTTATATAATTTCATATGAACCATTTATTGTCTTATTGCATTTATTTTACGTCATTTGAATGAAAAATAATTTTCAAACTTTTTAATTTTCTTATATATTGCAAAAAAAAGGAACTTTTAAGAAATAAAAAGAATAGAAATAATTATTTCAAATTTATACAAACGAGCTCTGAGGGCATTCTGCTGTTTATATGAATTTAAATTCAAGAAAATGTGTTAGCTCAATAACTTATATATTTCTCATTGCGACTTCTCGAAGCGATCGATAATATTGAAAATTTTTAACATTTTTTATCACGATTGCAATTATTAATATTACAATTAATATGGAGTTTATGATGACAATAAGTGATAATTATGGGCACGATTAGAAGTTCTGAAGAATTTTATTTATGTGATCCTTTTTCCAAAAAAAAGTTTTTCGTAAGAGAAATAGTGCAATGAATGTTTAGGAACGAATCATCAGAATAAAATCTTAATACCACTCAATTTACCCTTCATTTCACAAATCTAAGTGGCTGTATGCTACTGAAAGCAACCCTCGAGTGCATAACGAAAAAAGAGGAAGAGACATACGTATGAACGGAGAGGGAGATAATTGTTCTGTAATAAAAGGACGATCGGATTAACGGGAAGCCACTCGTAAGCTCTCGCCGTAAGAAAAGTCCAAAGCCACGAGGCGGCGCGAGTCGTGGGTGGCAGCCACCTGTGAATCGAGAGTCCTGCTAATCCCAGGGCTCAGATCCCCGAGTTCGCCACTGTGAGTGCCCGCGAACGACGTAGTGTCAATCGCCGTTGGCCGAGGCGCCGGAGCGCAATAAAGAATTGACTCGGCCCCGTGAGCGGAACTCGCGAACGGAAGTCACGCGGGGCGCGCACACCTGCGGTCGCGGAACGGCTTACACTGGGCCGCGCAAGAGTCCCGATCTCACCCACCGTCTTCATCGTCATGGATCTTCTTGGTCGGGGGGCGCGACGCCTAGCGTTTGCCGAGTTGCTCCGCTGCTGAGAAGAATGGAGGCCCGTTACGTCGTTATGCACGCGATGTACCGAGGATGCGCCGGCACACTTGGCTTTATATAGCCGCTAAATCGCGAGTCTCTCGGTGGGCGGAGGGGCCCGAGGAAGGTGTGGAGCAAGAAGCGCAGCAGCAGCAGGAGGAGGAGGAGGAGGAGGCGGTGGAGAGGCCCACCCCCCTCCACCGCGGGACCCGCGTCGATCGCGAGCCCTGGACATCGCGGCTGCACTGCACCCCGGCCCAAGACCCGCTCCGGGTCCTGCCCCATCCTGGACAGAGCTGCCCACGGCTCCGAGGCTGACCGTGGGGGTGTACCTCGGTCCAAACTCTCGCAGTTGGGCCCCTCGTGGCTCTGCTCGCCCCCCCCCTCTTCCATTAATGGGACCCGCGCTCGCGATCGCCAGGACGCCTGACTCGACCAGCTGACAGAGCCGATTATCCGATTGTCCACTACGGGGGTTGATTTACGAGTGCGTTTCAAGTGAGGGCTCGGTTGACCCATCCCCCCCCCCAACTCGACTCCTCACCGCGCTTCTCTCATCAATACTGCGACAAGATCGTATTACTTTTTATTGGAAAATGCTCCTTGATGGCTTACGCGCCTTGGCGAAAATTTTCATTTTCGAACTGGCTGTTACGTAAACGACATTTCGTGTAAAAAGCGTTGGATAAGTAATGGTCCGCATGTTTCGTTGATTATTTTAGATTCCGTATTCTTAAGTAAATATTACTTGCAATAAATGAAACAGGATTTTCTAATACCTTATACTCTCGGGCGCATCTGTGTTTAATTTTATCCATAACTTACAACTAAACGCTTATGGTCAATGTATTATATTTGAAACCTAAAGGAAAACATTGACTAAAAATAAAAAATTTATTTTAAATAAAAATATATTTAAAAATTATTATTGTATGTTTAATTTAAATAATATTACATAAACTTAATACTGATACTCAACTATCTGTAATTTATCATTCTCTATTTTTCATAATTACGAACTAAAATGAAAACAATTAAGACGTTTCATAGAAATGAGGTAATTATTCAGATATTCACTGCATCTTGAGATACTTAAGTTTAATAAAGTCATAGTTTTTATCATTATTTATACTAATTTTGATATTATCTATTATCATATAGATTCTTACATAGATCTTATATAGATTATCTCTACAGCTTATTTTTACATTGGTTTTCAATTTTATTCTATAATAATAAATATAAAATAATTTAATAATGATAAATTATTTCTATAATTTTCTCTGTTTTTATTTTGATTTTATTATAGTAATTGTATTTACGTATAATAGGATTTTATATGAGGTGTTTGAAATTAAACATTGTATTTATTATGAATTATATTTATGTGTCTTATAAAGTATACCATCGATAATAAATAGTATATAAAATTTATACGGTTCTACTGCATTAATTAATACTCAAGATATAATTATATAAATATCAATCTAATTATATAAATAGAATTTTATTAAATTTTATTAAATTTAATTCACCAAAAAGTGTAATATATTTATTATATTTCAAATACATTAACACTTTATTATATTCTAAATTGTTCTTTTCATCTTTTTTATTTGTTTTTTGCCAATTATTTTCTTCCATCAGAAGTTATCGCTTTTAACTTTAAATGCTTCACATAAATAATTTTAATCTCTTCTATTATTGTCATCTTAATTATCGTTATTACATTGTCATAAAATATTTATATATAATGATATTTTATTTTACTATAATTACATTCACTTTAACTGTTTTCAAATATTATCAATAAAATCAATAGTCATGATTACCATAAATTCTCAACTCTTACGTGACCCATATTACTTTTTATCTGCAAAAATTTTTTTAACTTTATAAAAACCGATCAAAAAGGCTTTTTTACTATTAAAAAAAAATTTTTTTTAAACTGGCATTCTAAATTAGAATCCATTCATTATTACTATGACTTTGAGAAAGAAAAACGTCAACGCTTTACTATTTTAAAATTTAAATTCTTAAGTGAACCATTATAATTGTATACAAAACGAATAGGAAAAATAAAAGTTTTTTTATGTATGATGGAACTAAAATGATATTTTTAAAATTAAAAAAAAAATTATATATTAGAAAATTTATATAAAAAAATGTAGAGAATTTTGCAAATTTTAAAAAACATAATTTTTTGTAAGTTAAAAATAAACATTAACATACAAATTTATTCCTTTTATTTAAACTTATATAAAAATTTTATTTAAAAAAACATTTTTTACATAAAAATAAGTTAATCTGTCCCTACCTTATTATTAATATAATTATTTTATTATTAAAATAAAAATCAAAGAATTGTGTAATATACAATTCAAATGTAATATAAATATGTATATAAAAAATTAATTTTTTTTTATCGAATGAAAATATAATTACAGGCAATGTTTTTTTAATCATTTTTTTGACGCGTACTTGTGTATGATTACAATAAAATTATGATGTACAAAGACGTTAATTTAAGATTTTACGTTTATAAAAAGTATCAGAATGCACTTATACAACCTCGAGTAAATTTCTTTGTGTAATATAATTATAGCAAAAAAAAAAAACAAATAGAAGTTACTTTAACTATTATTTAATTAATTTGCAAATTTAACTACTTCGTTAATAAATGAGGCCTTGAAATATAAAATTTTAAATACTTTAATAAAATTATTAGGTTTACCTAAAAGAATCCTTTTTTACCATTTTATTATACAAACGTACTCTATAAATGTATTTTTGAAAGTATTACGTAGAAAATAAACTTATTTTCCCTAATTTCATAAAAATTGCTTTTTCGTTTAAAATACTTTCTACTTATTTTGATTTAGAACTGATATGATTAACTGATTTAAATAACTAATTAATATTATTTTTTTTATTCAATGCATTTGAACATATTACCGAACAATATAATAAACTCTTTTATTACATTTATATTTTTTATCAAAAAATTATGCATTAATATAGATTTTATAATTCTACTAATAACTAATTTAAATCAAAAGTGGTTCATTGTTTTTGTTCCTTTTTTAGGTCTATTAAAAAAAAGTAATGATACGTACATATTAAATCATTGAGTATAGTAATTTTTATGCAGAATTTATTATTATATTATAAGGAAAACTAGTCAAGCAAAAATATTTTTTAAAGATTTTTTCAGATTATTCTGCTATTTGTTAATATTTTTGTAATTACTTACAATCAATTTTGTAACGCTGATTTATTAATATAATATAAGTACGTATATAGAATATGATACAAACACACATAAACAAATGATAAAAGTTTTTATTAATGATTGCAATATATACTTAAAAATGATTTCTTACTAATTCAAAATTTTATTTAACACATAAATTATGCTTAAAGTATTTTATAGAAAACGATAAAAATGTATTCAATACCCCACATTAGAATTACATATATTTAAAAATTTTGTTGATAAATTAAATAAGGTCGGTCAAATTAATTACTTGGAACATTACAGTGGCATTTTTTAAAGGCAACTGATATACCAATAAAGAAAAGTTTGATTCTTTTATTGAAATTTAAGATAACTTGAATGGGATGAAATTGTAATGTCTTTTTTTTTAATTTTAAATAATTTTCATTATTAATATTGGTATTATTTATTAATGTTATATATTTAAAATACATATGTAGATATTAGTTCATCTCTACATAGAAAATGTAATACTTTGATCAGTATTTTAGATCTCTATAACAAAGTCTTTAACGATAATAGATTTGCGTTTAATAATACTCATTACTCATAAATAAAATACTTGTAAATATTAGTGTTAAAATATTTATTTTATGTACCTATGAGCATAATTGAAAATCATAAAATCCTAAGAATATGAAAACTCTCCGTCATATAATACGTGTTATTTTATAACTGCAATTAAAATCTAACTCAAATATGTTTTCAGAAAATGATTATCATATGTGATTTTGCTTTAAACAATTATTATATAAGTATTATACGTGTTTATTATTAATGTTTAAAAATTTTTTAGAATATGCCAAGTGAATCAAACGTATCGAAGATTTATATCGAATATTAGATAAAATTTATGACGCAGTGTAATGAAATGTGCCACGTAACTATTAAAATGTCTCGAAATGTCACAACACTTTACGCTAGCTATTTTCACGGTAAATGTTACCAAGAATTTCAAGATGACTGTTATCCGAAAAAAATTTTAGCATAACTTAGTTTCAAATATCTTATAATAATAAAATAGTACATTTATCAATGTAATAACTATACAAGAATAGCCCTAATTGTATTTTATATTATAAGTCACTTGTAAGCCTTACTATGTTCTATACATAACTAATGTTAAAGTATGTTTCAGTAATGAAAAGAAGAAAGTATAAATTAAAAAAAAGCTTTAAATTTTATACGTTTATATCAGTTACCCATTAAAATATTAAACTGGTACAAATGAACTTTATCGATATTTATTTTTTGCCAAACATTGAACGTCTGAGAAATCTGAGAGTCGTGTTTAAAAACGTCGGAAAAGAAAGTAGCAGCCAAGCAAACATATGATACTACGTCCTTAAATTACACATTATGTATTAAAATTAAGAACTTCTACTTAAGAAATAAAAACGAATTTTTTGAAGTAACAGAAAGAAAACAATAGTCTCATATTTTTTGGATTGATTTGTATCCAATGTAATCACCGACAGTAAAAATATGTATAATTTTTTTTTTATTCTGCTTAAGAAACTGACAAGAAGCAATACAGAAATCAATGGGTATACTCTTATAATAAAAATTCATTCTAAAAACATCTGTCCCTCGTCATTTTGCAGCAGCCAATGACCGAACGAGGATAATAAATTTGCGATAAGCAAACATTGTCATGGCACTATCCCTGACCCATGTATCATATATTTGCATATTTTAAACGTTCGTAATATTTTAGATTTTTTGTCCTTACTTTTTCATCCAGCAGTCTTAGGAGGTCAGTACGCCCGCCGAATAGAGCCACATAGAAAATTATCGGCAGCATCAAGGCTAATTCTCTACGACCGACATTAGATCAACATTTGATAATGAGCTTCGATCGTGGCACCGAATACTGGCACCGAATACTGGCACCGAATACTGGCACCGAATACTGGCACCGAGTGGACAGCGGACGTACGCAAAACTTGTCTCGAAACGTAAGCGAGGCGACGTAAGCATATCCCGAAGCTATGAATAAATTAGGAAAGAAGTGTCTGCGGAATATTCTTATTTCGAAATTTAATTATCCCGCGCGTCGCCTTCATGGTGAATCTTTCCGTAATCGCGCCGTTGATAAATTGCGCGTCGGACAGATTGACATACGATTTCAGTTTTGTGGAATTAAAGATTTCCAGTGACGCGCGAGAAAAATTATGCCATGCCTTTAGTGGTTAGAGATCTTCATGATTTTTATCATTACTGGTAATAATTTTGATAGTTGTGCAATCGATCTTGCAAGAAGCTAAAAAAATCCGTCTGAATTGTAGCCTTTGATAGAGTACACACTGCAATAAGTTTTTTGATCGAATGCATATGCAAACTTGAGATACGTTGTTATTTGTCGTGGAAATATATTTTCGTTTACAACCTAAAAGCGCTGTTCAATGAGCTTCAATTCCTAAAATTAACTTTTTCTCTATTTATGCAACAACAAAGTACAGTGAAAAAACTTTATGAAAATAGACGTTGTTTGTATAATTTAACTTGATGTATAACTAATTAAATTGAAAAACATAATCTTTTTTATTTAATTTTTTTAATTGAATCATAATTAAAAACAGTACATCTTATTAATTTACTACTTAAACATTTTTATTATTTAATTTTATTTTCAAATAATAAATTTTTACCCAGAGAATTAATATCTTATTATAAGAATAATATATAATTTTCATACAAGAAACAATTTATAAATAAATTCTAAATATACTCCATAAAAAATATTTAATTGATACTTTTGTATTTGATTCTTTAAAAAAACTTATAACAATCGAAGCCATGGCTTATAATTTTATCATTAAAATATAATTAATTTGTATTCAAACGATAAAACTAAGAATAGAATCTTTTATACCAACTTAAGAGTACAAGATCATAAAATTATTTTTGTTAATACAGTATTGTACGGTAGGAGGATGTCTTTAAACTAGTATTACTCAATTTTACATCAAAACTGTTTTTATTACTATTAATTATGGAAGTCATATTCTTAAGTAAATTAATATAAATTCGTCTACAGTAACACTGAAAAATTAAGACTTATAGTTTTTGTTTGAAAGACGCCTGTGAGCTCTAATATTTCTATTTTCATAAGAGTCATTATATAACAAATTACCCAATTTTGTTAGTTTATTCTATAATGTTGTTTATCATACAAAATATTGCAATGTTATTGTGCTATTAACAAATTATTTTTAATGATTAATTGAAGATTTAATTGTAAAAGTTTCACGCGATTCTTATTATTTTAATTAAGGTTGTATTTATATTTAAAAATTTTTTTAATTTAAATCATTAAATTCAAATTTAATTTAAATTCTGCGAAGAATTATATGAAAAATAGTTGTAAAATTCATTATTTTAATTATATTAAAATTCACTATAAAATATATTATTATATATTAATTTTTTTATCGATTAATTATAATTATTTTTATTACAAGTATTTTAATCTGAAACAATATGTAGAATAGTTTTTTGGCTAATTAATCTTTAGTTTTAAACAATGTTTACAATTTTTATCGTATCAAATATCAATATTGTATGTATAAATACTTTATTTCAGAACTGTTTATTTTTAACAATCGTAATTTTTTGCATCGAATTTTCATATGTCATTATGATTAAAATATCGGTAATAAAGTACTTTTGAATACCTTCATACACTTTTAATACGAATGAATGTAAATACTGAATAGACATACATTTACGTGATAGGTTGACAGTAAATTAATAAGGTTTCTACTTTTCTTGAAGATTAGAATCAAAAGCATTGAGATGCCATTAGAGGTAAATTATTGCTCGTAAGTGATGTCTTAAATTGATTTTGAAATATTAAATCATGTTAGTATAATAAGTTAAAAAATGCATTAATAAATCATAAATGGCAAAAAGTGTGCTATTAAAACTTCCATTTCGATGTTAATGTTTTTCTCTTTTTCAAATAATAAATTTAATTTTTCATGAAACAAGAATACTTAATATTTACTAAAGATCTATAATAAAGGAACCAAAAGCAACCTCAGTCATTATATTTTTTCCACTAAATCTTTTAAATATGTAAATGCTTTCTATGTATTTGTTTGCTCGGTGAGCAAGCGTATGATTACACCTTAAACGAAAGGAACGGCGAGCCTACGAACTTCAGCCATAGCGACATGAAACTTCCAAGTAAACCATATAAAATTATCATAAAAGCACGCGGTTATATGGTCGTCAACCCTAGCCAAGATCTCAGGTATTTCCATGGTAGAGGAAACAAACCGTGATCGTGAACGAGAGAAAGAGAAAGAGACAGAGAGAGAGAGAGAGAGCACTTGTTTCATCCTTGATCACATTAAGACATAAACTTTCCTCCGCGAGGAAAGTTCCAGGGAATGACGCAATGGGTTGCGCGTTGACGACCTTGAGACTTGAAGATGCGCGTTGGTATTTGGTGGGGAAACCCGTCCCGTGGCCTACCTGCATCTCACTCACTCTTTAAATCTCTCTCTCTCTCTCTCTCTCTCTCTCTCTCTCTGTCTACCTCCGTTCTCGTAGATTATCCTACCGTACTTATGTTATAATTACAATCGCTTTTACTCAGCGACTAAAGCCGACCTTTCTCCTATCCTCACTCATTTAACGCCCTGCACTCCAATGCTGTATCACCTGCTTAATGCGATTGGCACTGACTACTATACGTCGGTAACGTTATGCCGCCGATTCGGGAATGGAAATATTATATTACTGTCGATAATCGAGGATTAATGCCTTCTACGTTCGTCCGAATGCAATAATGTAAGCTTTAATTATTGTAATTAATGACTAAAGAACGTTTAAAAATAACTTGTGAAAGTAATGACCGCTTGTTAATGTGATTATAATCTCATAATTCTTATTTACCGAAAAATATGATAAAAGCATATCTACTGGAATAGAAAGTAAAAGTAACTTTTTTTCTTATTCCTTTTTCCATTTAAATGCAATTAATCTTGAATGTTCATATCAATTTTATATTACTTTACACAATATCTCTCTGTGTTAACTTCTATAATAGAAAAGGGCTCATAAAAGTCATAGATTCTACTATACATTCCAATCATTTTTACACGAAATCAAGGTGTTTCTTTATGTAATTTCATTATACACCTTGTACTATTATACTTATATTATTATTGTTACATGTTTTATTATTTAATGAAATGCTTATGGCGCTTAATTTTTATACAAAAGGGGCTGACAAAATAAAATTGTAAAACAAATTTTTTACAGCTGATGTTGTTACATATTTTTTTTGTAATTAATTTTGAAAGCAATCATTTAGTAATTATTTGACATTTTGAAAAATATTTTATAAAAGTTAACGGCTCGTAGCGAGCCCATGCTTGTAACAATTTATTTATAAGGTAAAATGTTTCTCGGTATCCTATAGTCAGTAAATAAAGAAGAATTTGTTTGTATTCATTAGAATATAAAGCTTGCTTTATACAACAAAAAAAAGCCATTCTCCGGTATTGATAAAAAATGATGTATACTTATTTAGGATTTGCATTCTAAATTGAAAAGATAATAAAATATTTTCTAATCTTTTATCTAATGTAATGTATTCAGCTTGGTCAAATAGTGGTCGAGGGATAAAATTAATCTTCAACAAAAGTAAACGATTCTTTCAATCATTCTAATCCAAGTGTCACCTTTATCGTTGCTTTCAAATGCTACAAAAGTGACTGAAATTTTACAGTAATATTATAAAATTGCCACAAATAATTGTCGAATAAAGTAAGATTAACATTTAACTATTCTTTAATAAGTTTCCCTGGTACAAATTTGCGTTATAAACTTTTAGATGAAGATAGAGATCGCGATAAAAGAAATATTGTAAAGTAAATCAGCTGTCGGTAAAATAGCTGTGATCAAAAATTTTGAATGCTGAGTCAGGTTTATTATTTCCGTACCTTTACTACTGTGCTTATAATGTATGTGTGTGTATATATATATATTTGAAATAGCCAAGATTGCCCTGAGTCCCATGCAAATTTCATAATAGTATTCTAGCAGCAAAAATAAAAGTGTACACATAAAGAGGGAATCCTCGTTATGAGCACAGTCAAGAAATCGTGATGGACAAATCATAATAAAATGTCTTCTAGGTGATATAAAGGACTGGTATAATTTACATTACATCGTACACTCGTATACTTGCGCTCGTGTTGATACTTAATTAATTTCGAATATTGAGGGACGCGAGGCGAGTCTGAAAATGAACAAACTCGAATATATTCCACGAGCAATGCAATGTCTCGTCCTCATTCGCTCGAGCCGGCCGCGTCGCAGCTCGAGTTTAATTACGAAGGCGACGTCGCCCCAGCGGACGATCCTAGCCCCAGTTTAGATTCGCCGGGATTCAAAATCCTGAGAGTTCCCGAGATTCGCATCGAGTTGCCCAGCGGCTGGAAAGAAGGAGTGGAGTAGGAGGAGGAGGAGGAGACCAATGACAAAACACTAGGCGAGAAAACGGAAGCCGGGCGTCGACGTTCACGGTCGGTCTCACGGTCGCTTCCGGTAGGAAGCGATTCGATGTCCGCCTCATCAGATGCGAGTCAACGACGTGTCTCGAGATTCGTCGCTCGTCCTCCCTTTGGTGTTCCGGAAACTCTTACTTTCGTGAGATCTGAGCCAAACGCATTGCTTCTCAGATGCTTCTTAGATTGGCGATTGCAGGTATTAATGCGCTTTCTTGTTAATTCTGCTCTTGCGTATAAGTGAAAAAACTGATAAAAGGCTAATTTTACAGAAACCGTATTCTTATTTTCGATAAAAAAATTATTTATAGTGTCTGGCTTACGTACTAACTTTAATGTATGAACACAACTAACGCGTTATATCATTTTTTTATTAATTTACTTATCTTGATGGAACTGTCACAAAATTCTATTAAATTTGAATACAGTTTTCCCTCTTAAGATAAAAATGGCCTTCTTTAATTTTCAATAAATACTTTAAAAATTCTTCTTTCGTGTATCTGTAACTTCTTTTTAATAATATTCTAATTATTTATTTATAAGACTTTAGTACGGCGAAAAATATTTAAGTATGGAAATTGAAAAAATTTAAGGGACGGTATTTACTTTCTAAATTTGCAGCATTTATAATAATTTAAAAATGAACTTCTCTGTTGACTCATTTTCTTTGTAATACCTGAACTTTAGTATCCACATTTGGTAGCATTAGTAAAAGCTATAATATCGTTAATATATTAGTAAATGACTCATGGTAAGTCTTAATTCTTACAACTCAAGGCAATTTTGCAATTAAAAAATATTTATAATTTTAAAAAATGTACCTTAAACGCTGATATTATGAAAAATAAGCCTTAGCTTTTTTAAGTAAATATATTTTTTTATATAATTAATTATTAAACTGGTTCGTATAATTTACTAAAAGCTTATTTTCTAATTCAATGTAATCCCTACCGTGACTTATTCACATAAAAATATGGAAATGCGCAAAAAAATTTAGAATGTAAGGTGATTTGAATGATTTACAGTTACAATATCAAATAAAACTTAAATATAATAGCTATCCATTTGTCATTTAATCGTTTATTATGTAATAATATTTAATAAGTATATAAAAATGATGTTACTTTCCATCGCATTTTCGATTTATATCTTTTTCCATGTACAGCGTATTTAACACAGATGTACCAATAAACACGCGTAAATCGATGACCACTGATGTCCCAACATAGGAGGCATTGTGACTTTTGCAGATATTTGTCATCATATTATTAACACGAGAAGAAGCATTCGACGAAATACTTACGAAACATCAAATAAAACTTATTATGAATATGTACGACAGGGTTCTGGTATGTCTTAACAAATTAATTATCACGTCATTAAGGAGACCAGCTTATCTTGTCCGCGTTTGTCTGTTTTAATTATTGTTAAGCCTTATTTGCTACTTTTCATTTAGTTATATTTCTTAAAGTTGCTAAATTCTCATTTAATAATAGATATTAAAGCCAGATGCTTCAATTTTTTAAAAACTAAATTGACGAATTCTCTAAATTGTCTCTAAACTTGAGGTTTGTATTTTATAATACGCAACGTGATATTGCAAAATTAGGATTCATATGTAATTAAAGGATAAAATCAATTAATACAAAAAGTGATAAAAACAAAAAGAATATAAAACCAAAATATATATAAATTCTTTTTAATAGCCGTAATTTAATTTATATTATTAATAAATTTTAAGTAATGTTTCAAATTAATTATTCGCATTAAATGACAGCAGTAATATTTAATATGTTTTAGAATATTAGTAACGCAACTAAATAAAGTAATAATAAATAATTTTATTTTAACTAATTTTTGTTATAAAATTTTAATGAAAATGCTTATAGCTTCCTTTTTATAACAATATTAAGTCAGATGTTAACGAAATACATTTATTTTGCATTTATTACTTGTGATACAATTTATGTTTATTATTAAATTTTTTAAATATGTATTAAATGTGTTAAAAATTTCTTAATAATTCAAGTAACATACTTAATGAAGATATATCTATCCGTCAAAAGTAGAATGAAAGTAACGATAGTCAGACAATGGATTTGTATTAATTTACAAAAATTGTCGTACAATTTACAATTTTGTATTAAAAATTAAATATAATCTTAAAAAGATATATTAATTATGATAATGTTAAAAGACACTCACATTTACTATAACTTTTTAATTAGTCTACGTAAGCGTATTTTATTTTGTACATTAAAAATGAAACAGTGTTGATAGTATTTAATACACAAGTATTTCTTTTGAACATGATTACTATTTATTCCTGGATTTACTTGATGTAAGCATTTTATGCAATTTTCACTCCTTTGCGTTTTCTAGAAAAGGAATATTATTTCTGTAAAATTTGTATATGTATACATATACGTATCTATATATAGGATACACGATAATATTATTTCAGGCTATTTTATAGTCTTATAAAACATTTTTATTATTCTTAATTAATTGAATAAATATTTATAAGCGGAAAATTGTAGATTTGTATGTATCTTTGAATAATACTAAAAAGAAAAATTATGTTGATATCAGATACAACAGAATTTATGTTATAATGTTTACAATATATTTTATAAACGAATTGTTTTACGACATTTTTATAAATATTAGTTTTTCATTTTTCTAATAAAAATAATAAAATAATACCAGTATAAAAACTTACTATAAAAGATTATAATACAATATCAGTAAATGTATTTTGTATAATTTAAAAATTCCTGCTTTTTATATATTTTGCACTTAAATAAAGTAAAGTATACATTGTAATGCATTTATATTTTGAAAATTATAAAATTGTTTTCTACTCTATGAGTTATAAATTTTTAGTCTAATAAGAAAATTTAAAAGAATTTGAATGTAAGATTAAGTAAATGTTCTTATCGATTAATGATTTTTAACGAATATATAAAGTTATTTGTTACTGTACCTTATTTAATTCTTATAAAATCACAATTGAATACTTTAATATATATTAAAAAAAAACCTTTTATGTAATTAATAGTTTCTTAATATAAATTTAAAAAAATTTTGACGTACTTTATAATATTTATATTACTATCTATATACGAATAAAAAATTCAATTAAATACATAAACAGTTATTTTTAAAATAGGTATCTATTAAAATTGTTTATTTATAACTTTTTAAAATATTGCCTAGTATATAAAAAGTCAAACAGATAATTACAGGTTTTGAATATCATTTGTTGCTTTATTTTTCCAAATTTTTAATGAGTTATTTATATTTACTAGATTGTTTTAAATTCACGCTTTAAATAATTCAATTTAAAGTAAGTATATACACATATATTTGATACATTGTTTCATTATTATAATATTTTTATCATGTACAGGCATTTAACCATATAAAGTTACAAAATCAACTACAATTGTTCTATTGAAATTAAAAAGTTAGTTTAATTTGAAATTGCTCAATTTGACTCACGATCCATTATTTTATTTAATGAAGATGTCACTAATTGATTAAAAATTAATTTTTTAAAAATCCATTTATTAATTTTTTTTTATGTGAACAATTATTTTTTGAAGTCATTTGAAAGAAATTTTAATACTGTATTATGGTACATAATAGTAATAATAATAACAATCAATATTACTACATTTAATTATATGTTTTAATAGAAAATTATAAAAATATGTTTTATTTTACAAACTGGCAACATCAGTGATGAAACTTAATTATTTAAATTGGTGAAGAAAAAGGCTTAGCAAAATATTTGTTCCTTATTCCAATACGTATGTTTTTACATGTATTTTTATAATTCTGATTTTTCATTGAATATAACGACAATATGATTAATTCTGCATCATTACATGAAGACATATCATTTATTCGCATTAAAATATTAACATCACAAACGAAGCATTACATTAGTTACGTAGCAATAATGAAAAGATAATTTCTTTAAGTTCTTGAGGAAAAAGACATGTTAAAAAAGCTAGCGGATTTATAATTTCTCAAATGCAACGTTACTATTAGTATCTTGAGATTCGTGCATTTTTTAATTGATAATTGTAGAAATTTATTGTTTAATTAGACAGATTTAAAATATATACGGTCAAGAAAATAATATTTTTAAGTACGTTTTATTACCGAAAATTAAGAACTCGTAATTTACGTATAAATACATTGGTGGAGAATCAATATTAATTTGTATAATAATAAGAAGTGAAAATTAATTTTACATACTTCATAATTATATCCGTTAAATAATTATACTTTATATATAGTTAATCGAAAAAATATAGAAGATATGAAAAAGATTTTTCACATTATATAACAACTGCTATGAGTGCATTAAGTAAAGAAATTAATTTTTATCCTCTTATTTTATTCGAATATAAGTATTAAATTGGAGTTATACAACGTGATACTATATTGATAAATTAAATTAATACCTTATTAAGCATCTAATGCTACAAATTCATTAGTCTTATTTGTTTTTTTTTTTTCACAGAGCTTAAGCCTTATTAATGTATAGATTAATGTAAAAGGATCGAAGCATCACAGCGCTCGATGAATCTATTAGGTGGCGAATTAGCTACCGGGAACAAACGTTCGTCAATAAAGAGGGGAAGGAGTCCCCGCTCCAATTCTTTCCTGGAGCCTCGATGACGAACGAAGCGACCCTCCTGAATTCCGGGCACGGCTAGAAAACCACGACTCGAGGCATGCGAAGGCGTCGCGTTAAACGATTAGCCAAGATCCGCCGTGGCCGAGACTACGAAGGGGGACGTAGGCTGGGAGGGGGGGGGGCTTCGGTTGAGGCCACGCCGCCGTGGAATGCGAGAGAATCGCTCCGGGTGAAGATGCGCCTCTCGCCTACTCTCGCAATCGGTCAACTCCTGCACCTGCGATTCTTTTCAAGAGCGACTTTAGCGGCTTTGGTAAATCCGATCGGCGTTGCTCAGTACTCGCAGGTCGGTGCACTTTATGCGCATCATAATGCGCTTATCGATGACGCGCTACTCGAGACAACAGTCGCCTCGGGAATTGCGAACCCGAATCCAAATTGCCGACAGAAAGATGCTCCTCCGGGTTTGAAAGGATGAGAGGCCGAATACATCGAGGGAATTTTAATTTTGAGCTAATGGTCAAACGCTAATTGTGGCACAAAAGTGTCGATAAACAATGCCTGAGCAGATACACAAGAGATGCGAAGGTGCTCAAAGCAGTGCTTTTCTGCGACTAGGGCATCTCCTATTTAGTTACTCAGTAATATTACGACATTCCTCTTACAGTGATCAGTCATGAGAATTAGTGTCAAATTTACATTAGCAGGTAGCGTCTTACCCATTTATAACGTGCCCACCGTATAATATCGTAAAATTTTCCATCCTCGTATTACGATACGGGAATGGACTTTTCCAGCATTTCGTAATTTAATGTGTGTGATATAACTTTCAAATATAATTCAATATGATAATAACTGAGCTTTCTGATTTATCGTGACTTACATCAATGCTGAATCCTTGTACTCTGCATTTAACGTAAAACATTGACTGTGATTTTGATTTTATTCGATACTACGAAATAGGTCTAGTTTCTAATAATTTATTAATAATATATATATATATATATATATATACATAAATATAAAAATACGTAAAATATTTATTGTCATAACTTTTGATCACATATCGTGTATTTTTATGTCAAAAAATCATTTTATAATAAATGGAAGAAATAATTGTATTTAAGATGCATCGTAAATATTGGCTTCAAATTAAAGGAAGAAAGATTCATAAATTGAATAATGAAGACGGGTGAAATTTAAAATAATACAAATGGGTATCGCAGATGAATTTGATAAATTCTTATGATATTATAGAAATGATTAGTCAGAAATCCATTAAACACTAAAAATAGATTATCAATGGCAGATTGAAAAAAATATCCTGCAAGTCGTGTCCATGAATTTAATAGTTTCAACTGAATTATATCGCGGAGGGTTTATCTAAAGGAACTTTAACGAATAGAGAAACTTTAGCTATGAAAATTAAGAGAGAGAGAGAGAGAGAGAGAGAGAGAATTATGAAATATTGATCAACGTGGAATAAACGGACTTGTTACAACGATCGAGTAGTTAAACTGTCTCGCAATATATAAAATCGGAAGACACGACGCGGATGTCGTTATGCCCTCGATTTGTTTTTTTTTTTTTTGCAATATCTTTCATGAACTTTAAACTTATATTTGTAACTGCCGATTTAATCATTATAATTTGATCGCATTTCCTGGTTATATATGTATATATATATATATATATATACACTACCGACAACGATGTACGTATGGTACGTACTTTGCAATAAATAGTATTAATCTTACAGTAATAGCGTAACTTTAACCGAATCGATTCTTCTTTCTCATATATTTCGTGCAATTTATCGTCATTAGTACTACCATAACTGCTTACAGGTACATTCACATCCGAAATGTATCCATATTTTCAAAACGATTTATTAAATGTTTCTCGAAGTACCGCATTAGGCTTCTTCATTTTAATTAAAAATAAATGTTTAATATATAATCACATTAAATGTACAATTCAATTAAATTCAAATAAAAAATAACCCTAATAGTAAAGTAAATGATTTTTTGTGTGATTTTCTTATAATTCATGATCAATTGATGTTCGATTAAACATGTAATTTATTGAAATGTACAAATAAATCATACATTTTATTAATCTGATGCTCAATATCGTATGTAGTACAATAAAAGATGAGCATAAGATTGTGTATAAATAATTGAAAAGTAAAGCTAATGAATATCGTATTTTTTATATTGACTAATTTATATTTGCAATTTATAAAATAAATTAGAGAACGCTAATTTCGTCGAATTTGATCAATAGTAACTACAAAGCAGTATAAAAATTTGACGGTAGTTAGCTTCATGTATGAAAATAATAATTAATATTAAATTGAGTAATTCAATAAATGAATTAAAAATTCCCTGTAAATAAAAATTATAACTTATTAAAAAAAACTGAATTTCAGTATAAAAAAAACTTATTTCTTAAATTTAATATCTATTATAGTATCATGTGCAATGAAAATTCTATCAATAAGCTAAAAACTTTTGCTTGAAATGATATTTGATTGATGTAATGGCTGTTTACAAGTACTTATACCGATAATAATAAGCTTTATGTAAAAGCAAGTAATAACACGAGCGGCTCCATTAATTATAATGTTGTACATTAATATTTAATACAATCTGTTAATACGCTTAAAAAAATTGACGAATCCCATTTAAAATTGCTGGCTTACATAAGCCATGACTTTTGCTATTAAGATCGTTAAAAGGTTTTGCAAAAGGAAAATCGATTGAAAATAATAAGTTTTCGCTTCAGAATGTTTCAAAGAGCCTACTTCTCACTGTTACCTAACAATATTTATATGCATGGAATGGCATTACCATAAAGAGGAAAAGCCTGCGGATTTACTTGGACCTTTGTTCGACCAAATTAAAAAACTGCACCGTTACAACCATCATTGTACTGCTTTCTGGGGCAATTTTCACTTCCGAGAGCAAAAACTCGAATCGCAGCTGCTGAAACCATTAGCCAGGCAAAAAGCGCACGAGCAACTTAACTTAACGCGCGTGCGAATAATAGTGAAACGTCCGGATTTCCTCCTCCTCGCCCCGGCCCCCGCCCCACCGGTCGAGCCTTTCGACTCCGTGTCTTTCTTTTCGCTCGTGAAATTACCCTGAGAGCCATTCTCGATTGTTGCCAACTATTTTGACGGCTTATGCTAGAGGAGAGATTAAAAAAGTCAATCTGCTCTTCCAATGGGCGCGAAACCCTCACCTCGAGCTGCTCAATACTTTGTGATAATATCAAGAAGCACAGGTTAATTATTCGACTCGACCCTGCCACGAATAAAGAAAGTTCTCCGAGGCACAGATCCGAAATTCCATCGAGTTTTACGCAAAATGTAAACATTACTATTGCAGATGTTAATATCTTACGTTTGCCGGATCTAGATGAAAAATTTCAATGACGATGTTAGTCAAGGATCAACACTGATCCTTAAATGAGTAGTCGATGCGCGAGTAAGCTTCTACCCTTTCGCGCGAACCACACGTCGATTCGTCTCCGGCCTTGGGTACGACAAAAATATCATGGGCAGCGTGCAATACGGTTCGGCACAAAAGCCACTGCTACTCTGTGGATACGTGCGTATTATACGAGAGGGGAACTGTTTATTACGTTCCAGTGGCTCGGGCAAGAAGGCATTTTGCTTCTGTCATTCATCCCCGTCCGTAGAGCTCGTGAGCTCTAAGCGCTGAGCTCATCCTGCATAACAATCAAGAGGGTCGCCTCCTACGAGGTGGTAAAGAAAGGATAATTCCATTGTTAGCTGGATGCGAGCGACGAGAGGTGCACATTTTCTGTTTATCAAATAAGTAATTACAAGGAGGGAGGGGCGGGGGAAACAGTCGTGACAGCTAAGCACCTAACCGTATAAGCTCAGAAAATTATAGGAAAAAACATTCCAAGACTATTGGATTAAAGTATCGTAATTTATTTCTTGTATTACTAGTTTTCTACTTATTCATAATTTGATTACCCAATTTTCATTAATATATGGAATTCTTCATAGACATTGTACGAAGCATTAGCTAGAACGAAAATTAATTTGCCGATTATCTTCAGTACTTATAGACGTGTAATCATTTTTACGGACAATTTAAATTGTTTTTCTTAAATTATAAATAATTACTAAATCTGACAATTTTCTTATGATATAGAAGAGACTATTGATAGTTAGATTATATAGGGGTCTTACAATCGTTTCTTGTTTAATAATATCCTCCATATGGAGAATTTCTTTAACTTCTATCATCCAAATGAATCGAGTCAATCTTAAAATTGAGGTAATATCATCATTATATTGGCAGATTTTTCAAAAGGAAGCCTTTGTACGGGAGGTTAGAAAATTATCTAACATAAACAGTTACGATACAAAGTATGCAAGAATGCAAATGTAGGAGTTCGCTCGGTAACGTTTTTAAAATTGTGAAAACCGACCGAAGAGAACGACGGGTCCGTTTGTATTTTTGATCGAGGGCATTGTTATTACCATAATGATTAAAATACGTAGTGGTCAAGCGTTGAAAAGAAAGCAGGCATTGCGCCTTGACAATCGGTGACGTGAGCTCAGCCCGGTAATTATTTCCCGAGCAGGTGTTCGATTGCGATTATTATATAAAGAAGAAGAGCCTCGGGAGGAAGGACGAAGGGAACGTCGCGTCGTTAGCGCGTTGCCCAATAAGCGCCGTCGGTTCTTGCTGAATCAGCCGAAAAAACTAAAGCGAACGAAGCTGCGTCCCTTGCGAAATTCCGCGCACAGTGCAGAGAAATTCATAGCTCCGCGATGACTTATGTTAACTCGTTCCCATTATCCGACGGTCCACTTATCTCGTCGTCTTTTTTCCGACCCGTTGCGTGTCGAACGATCGATTCGCGGCGATCGCGAGCGGACCCTCGCACACCCAAGTAAGTGCGCACGTACGTGAGGAAAAAGGCCATAGGTGAGATACCCGTCAAACGGAATAATTGGCAACGCATCGGCATCGCCACGCCTTTTTCGATCTCGCCTTTCTGCCGGACCCCAGCGGCTGTCACTCTCTTAGCTCAACACGACCTTTTCTCAGTCCATAATTCCAGAGACTATATTTACTATTAATGTGTTCGGCTGTGCATGCCTCTTGAAAAATTAAGATATCGTTATTAAGCTCGGATATTTAATAGTTATATTTTCTTGGGTTCGAAACAAACTATTACTAACTACAAATAGCCGATTAACTTATTGATAATACGTGCCTCGTCTGTGTAAATTGTTGCTTGTTCGTAACATTGTTATAGCCGCGCAAACTTTGCATATTCTTATTTTCATCTTAGCGGTTAAGTAAGAAGATAATGAACTTTAATTCATTAGGCCGTATTCTGTATGTCATTTTACATTTTAACGATCTTTTTAATGCGGATAAGTAAAGAATAATGAAAACAGTATTTTTCATGAAATTGATTCTCGTGATTGGTAAAATTTTTAACGGAATAGATTTAAATTATATGCGATTACTCGAGACAAAGCTAATTCATGTATTTATCAAAATAAAATTAATAGCTATTTCAATTACGTATTCATTTAATGTTTGTTTACTCAGCTAAGTGGAGTTCGCATGCACGTACGAAATCGCCGGGCTTACAAAATTCTTGATTATTAAAATAAATTATATATAGCTATTAGTGGGTTCAACATGTAAATTGTCATATTACTCGGTAAATATTGAGTGATCGATTGGAAAAGTAACGAATAAAAGCAAGGCTTTAGGGAAAAATGAGAAAATTACCAATTAGTTAATTTAAGGTAACATTATTATATATAAGTAATTTGATATTCCTTTCGAAGGAACCTCTTGTTAATTTTAAAAATAAATAATCTTCCGGGAATACAATTACTGCAAAACACGCGATTTCGCAAAAACACAACGCCGTCATTTGAGCACCAATTTAGTCCTAACGTGTGCGCGCATCCAAGAAAATTCACGTACACTTCAGTCGTGTGGCTTTTGTGATATCACCACTACTTATGATAATTGTTGGCATGATGCACATTTTTATTCTAAATATATTTTCTAAATGCCTGCCCTTTGTCTATCAATATATGTACTGTCAATTCGATACATGAGACATAATATTTTTCATCGAAACACAATTATTAAGATATAACAACTGTCGACTTCGGCAATTATGATGCATCCAATTTTACAGCTTTGCATTATTTGTATTGCGAGTTAATTTCAATATCAAGACAGCAATTTTTTATTATGAAGTATGCATCGAAGTCTTTACTATGTTTATTTTGGAAACCATAGATGCTATCTTTAATGGTTCACACTCCACGCGTGAGGAGTAAATTTATTGAAAAAAGCAATGTTAACGAAGATTTATGTTGCGAGTGAAACTACGGTTATAATAATGGTTCTGTTAGATTATAGCAGAAATCGCTCTGTTATAATTTAAAGATAAAGATTTTAAGAAGTATCTTTTTAGTAAGCAAGGCGATTACCGAAGAGAGAGCGGCAAGAATCATAGTAATAGGTCGACGTGTAGATAGAACGGCGCCTTGTAGATTCTTATGTAAGCATTGACCAGATGGTTATTAGCTCTGGATTAGCTTGATAATCATATCCATAAGCTCTTGACAAGCATACGTATCGAATATAGTTCTTTTCCATTTGCTCAAAATATTTCTCCTACAGATTTTTTAATTTATATTATTAGTAGTACACTCTGCTGGTGCTGAAAATTTTCAACAGTTTACGGGCCCATAGCACTTCACATTGCGCAACTCTGCTTCTCACGCTCTGCCCAAGAGCCCTTTATTCTCTTGGGCTCGCGGAAATGTTGGGATTTCTTCTCGCTCTTTAGG
Source organism: Kradibia gibbosae (assembly GCA_018907135.1). Lineage (NCBI taxonomy): Eukaryota > Metazoa > Arthropoda > Insecta > Hymenoptera > Agaonidae > Kradibia > Kradibia gibbosae. Next base: position 8,073,308 of record JACCHX010000004.1, read on the forward strand.
TATCCTCGCGTCTATCGTCTGTCGAGTCTTCTCCAGGGATATTGCTCGGGAAATTTCCCACTTCGATGTTACGATTGCTTTAATTACTTGTCTCTCATTGGAATTTGTAACGCGATCAGAATTTCCTGCAATATTGTAATAGTTGAAGCTCATTCCTTCTGCTTCTGTAGCGCGGTGCCTCTTATGCTACAAGAGATCTATTTAAGCTAGCTTAGCTATCGGCCCGTATAGGGCGCATTTCGCACTGCACCCTTTATGCCCTCAAAGTGTTGGAGGCCTACCTAGAATAATTCAGTACCTTGGCCCCATGCTTTCCTTCGTCGGTGTTCCTTCATTGGTAGCATAAACTAATCGGTGAAGAGTGAAAATTAGTACATATCAATCGCGTCTTTTGCAGGTGGTTTACTGCTGAAAGAGTTATGATATACTCATTCTTTATGGTGACGATCTGGGCAATTTGCGTCCAGACTTGACTGACCTTGGGGCGTCCAAAATATAAAGGCGGATATAACATCCTATGTTGTGGGATTAAGGACTCCTGCAGTCCATTAAAGGCTGGAGAGGAGATCCCTTGTTCTAGTGGGGTTCAGGCGTTTTAACGGACAACTGAACACTTGCTGCCTGTATTCGCCTAGAAATCTGGCCTGGAAGTTTGTCAATCCCAGAGTAGAGGGGTTCAAGAGTAAATATCGCTAGAAAGGTCATTCTGACCCCCCTGGGCGTCCTGGTCACTCCCTGATACTCAAAGTAGAAATTGATTCTCTTGCCTTGACTTGTTCCCGCTACTATGTAAATGGTCACCTTCCCAACTATTTGGCTCTTGATTTATTGGAATAGAGCAAGGTATGTAGTAATTACTCGGCTGTCCAATGATTGAGTGGTGTCTGTTACTACCGCAAATAGACCTTCCTCATCCACCTTCCAACAGTGGAACCCACTTACCCCCAAGATGGTAAATTTCTCCATTTCCAACGATAACTAGACCACTCTCTAATGCCTCTACTATTTTATTGGCTAGTGCGTAAACATCAACTATCCCGTTCAATTGAGAGGCTAGGACTGGGATCTTGTACCGAAATTTTGTGACCTCTCATGAATCTTGTGATGTGGATTTGATATATCTTTAATTAGGCTATTCGTGCCGGGTTCCCTAACGAGCAGCGGATAGGGTGTAGGGCTACGGAGAACAGGAAGTGACTGTTGGTAACAGCCAGAGGTATACATTCACGGAAATAAGAACTTAGTCTGCAACAGCCGAAGCAGCGTATATTCCGTTAACGTATGAGACCAAAGAGACAATCAGGCTCCATCAGATTCTCAATAGCTTAGAAGTGTAATGTGTTGCGATTCCGATATTTGTAGATAATCAGTCAGTCACTTAACTGGCAAAGAATTCAGAGATTCACAAGAGGTCAAAACATGTGGACCTGCTATTTCATTTTGTACGTGAAGTAATAAGGCGAGAATAAATAAGGATTAACTACGTGTAGGCAAAGAACCGAGATTTTCACGAAACCACTAATCAAACAGCAGTTTTCTTATTTGCGAGAAAGATTGAATATTCTAAAAATCCTTAAATGAAGTAGAAGTGCTAGATTATAGCAGGAATCCCTCTGCCATAGTTTGAAGACAAAGTTTATCGAAGTATCTATATAGTCAGCAAGGCGACCACCAGTAGGCGATTGGCAGGAGTATAATAAAAGCTGTAAATAAATACTGTAGATACTATTAAAGGCATATACTAGAGGGTTATTAGTTCCAGGTTAGCTTGATAATCATAGCCAGACTATTGCATTTTAAATATCGAATATAGAGTTCTTTTCCGTTTGCCCAAAATAATAGTCCTATAGATTTACTGATTTCAGTTATATCATTAGCAATGCACTCTGCTGGTGCTGATAATTCTCAACGGGTTGTTCATGGCATTGGCTTTCCTCGAGCAATGCAATTTTGCAAACAAAAGTCACAGAACCGTGTCGAATAAAAGCCGCGCAAGCGAGGCGAGGGAAACGAAAAGCAAGCCGATGAATTCTCGCTGTTTCAAGGCCGATAATGGCCTGGCATTAATAAAAAGACAAAACGCCGTCCTCTTCTCGTGTACTCATCTTTTTATAATTACCAATAGGCGAAAGTGGAACGCGGCGCTCGCGACCGAGGAGAGTCGACGTCGCCGGGAAAAAGTATCCCTCGCCGACATTATCGACATCGACTCTGCGATCGATCGACTAGCGCTCGACAGCGATAATAGAGGGGCCTCCTGCTCGGTCCAGTTCACCGCCGGCTGACCTGCAATTAAGACAAAGGAACACGAAGGGGACGTCGTGCGCGATCGGCAAGATACGGGCCTCCCCCGTGATCCAAGGCTTTATCGGGCCCGAGCATCGTGTCGCGGAATGCAAGCCCCCAAGCCGCTACCGAGGGAACACAAGACTTGCATGATCGACGATCATCGGTACCTCTCGAGCGTGACGCGTACATCATAATTTCTACCCCCCGGGATGTCACCGAGCATTCTTTACGTTCATCGCGCGCCACGCATTAATCGGTCGATACAATCATGCGATGCCGGATTATTCTCCTTTGACAGTTTAACACTTCATTTGTTCCCCGTTCGTTCGAGTTTTTTTTTGTTATGCCTCGTACGCAATTTACGAAACGTACTGTATATCGACATTTTAAATATATAACCCTGTGCGATTTCTTTTCTTCTTTCGCGCTCCTCTTTGCTTTCTCATATTTTACCGAGTACATAAAAAAAACCATTGTGAAAAACTTCGTTTTACCTACGTACAATTTCGTAACTATTGAGCATTCCACTTGAGATTGTAGAAATTGCTTTGACTGCAAACTTTACATGAATTATGTCTAGAGTTGAGTTCAATTTTTGAAAATACAGTTTGGTTTACAGAATACTATATTACCTCAACGGCGGTTGAGTGTTTATAAATACTTCAAAATAATTCAAGCTTTCTGCAATGTTGAAGTGGAGAGAGATTAAGGGACTTTATAAACGTTCAACTTTGTACATTATTTCTAAATAAATTTGCGAACGAAAACCGATAATTGATAATTATCCGAACGCGGAATATTCCGTTACAACATTTTAGTCAAACTTGAAAACTGCTTTGGAATTTTATAAACACGGGCGAAAATCTAAACTTCTTATTGATAAGGCTGGACTCTTAGTAATGTTTGAATAAATGCGTAATTGAAATTAAAAATAAGTCTTGTGTAAGAAATAATTAGTGCCAAAGAAATTTTAGGACCAGTAAACGTCGCAACTCTTTTTTCGTCATATTTACAAATTACTCGTGCATTAAATTTGTGAAAATTGACGCATAAATTATAACATGGAAGATACTTGACTTGCTTAATCGTCCATTCAATCAAGCGTATCTTCGTTTTTTCAAAGGATTCTTAAAAATAAATTGAGAATCGTCTCGATTGCCACACACTTGCTATCATCTGTCATTGATCAATGAATCCGCGGTAGCGAACGATGCTGATAAGCCGACAATGCACGCGTTATAATTGCCGAGAATTTGCATGAGACAATTGCAACTCGAGCTATTTATAAAAGCGCATAGCAAACGACAATGGACTCCCGATCAAATCGGAGATCGATGTATTTCGCGCTCGAAAACAAACATGAGGCCCGAGCGCGGCATAAAAGGATCCCGCTAATATTGATCCTTGACGAGCGGCGTACGCCTCCGCTCCCCCCAACCTCCAGCGACCCGAAAGGAATTTATAAAGGACGCGCCGCTGTTGCGCAAAGATCTCATTCCTCTCGATACGCCTACCCTCCGGCCCACTTTATTATCTCGCCATCGAGGCTCATCTCTAATCTAGTCCCTTGGGAGAATTTCGCCCTTTCAAAATGAGGACCTTCCTCCACCCCCGCCGCCCAGTTGCCGCCACTGCCCACGTATCACATGTCCCAGACGACTGATCGACAACGTCCTCGAAAGCCAAGGATGACGCCGGTGATTCTCCGAGGATAAAGACAAGAATACCGCGATTATCTTCCGCGGGACCGACGAAAAACCTGATCAAGTTCTGTACTTCGCAACAAAGTACTCGCTTTCGGCACACTCGATCCCAACGATGACTAAACGATTTTCATTTTCTTTTTGCCCTTTTTTCGCGTCCAAACGCATCAAGCGTAAATCGTTCGTTATAGACAAATTTAAGAATATAGCAACGATGTAATTTCTAACTATCGCGATATCCTATCAATATTTATCTATACTGACAAAGTAATGTTTTTCACTTACGGTCGTGTAAAATACGTTTCGTATTGACCGATGAATGTTGCCATTCGTATTAAAATTTTTACTTAACCGGAAATATTAAAAAACAGCTTTCAAACGGTATCCAAGATTTTTATATATTGCTTCCAAAAACATAAATTATAATTGACATAATTAAAGTTAGGCTAGCGAAAAGGTAATAATGCAAAGGTCCGAACGATAATTTATCCAATTAGATCATTTTTATATTGATTGTTTAAAATTTGATGTACTGCAATGATTTTTTTAAATAAGTTGAGGAATCCTACTTTCAAAACATTTGATTTAATTATCAAAACAGATACTGCGATTAATAAAATACTTTTCACAATTAACTACGAAATGCATTTGTTCTTTTTTAGCCTGTATAAAATGAATAAACGTTTTAACATCGTGATATACAAAATAATTGAAATTTTTATGAAGATATAATAAAGATTCATTTGTATTTAAATGATTGTTTTATGTTATATAAAATACAATCATATACAAGATAAATAAATAGATTTATAGTTTAAAAGTTACAAGTATTCGATTACAGCAGAACAGGTAGTTACTTGGTATTCCGTCACTAACATATGATGTAATACAAATATCTTTTAATTTTATTATATGTAGGATTTCATGATTCTAAGATTTTATCGTTATTTTAATATAAATAAAATTCCATTAAAAAATAATTTTGTTCGATGTATAAATATAGAAATATTCATTAAAGTTTACATATCTTTTAAAATAAAAGCAATATTTTTAAAAGAATATCACGAAAAATGTACACGTTTGTGGGTATTTTTTTAATTTTTAAGTTAAATTGAAAATAATTAATATCAATTTAAACATAAAAATTAGACACTTTTGAAATATGAGTGTAATTCTTACAACAATAAATTATTTTTATCTTTACAATTATAAAGCAATAAATCATTAGCGATTCTTCGCATAATTACGGTACAAATAACTTACATAATATGTAATTCAATAAATTTAAAATTAAAGAGCACATGATATTATATATTATGAAATAAAATAAATTGTAAAATTATAAATTAAAAATTTTATCTGGATAACATTATCTTTTAAGAAAAATACTTTAGCTTTAAAAAAAGTCTTGTAAATGAAATTAAAACAAAAACTATTCATCAAAAAAGTTCTTACATTTTCAATTAAAATCATGCATTTATTTACAGATATATAAATTCATTATGAATACAAATAAAATTATTTCTTTTACAAAATAATCCATAAATTTATTACATTTGATCAATTTTGAAAGTACCTGAAAGGGATTTTAATTGAAAATTATTTTTTATATTTTAATGCACAAAATGAATAGGTCTCTATAAAAATATGACACAGTATTAATCATATTAGTATTATTAAATTATAATAATTTGTTTCGACAGCACAATGTTATTTATACTTCGGAAACTCGGGAAAATCAGTAAAACACTTTTAAGAACTCGATGCAATTAAAATCTAATAAATATTCGCAAATCTAGAATCGAGTTACAATATAAATCTATATACTGTATGTAAAATTCATTTTAAATGACATATTTGTATATTTGTGTGTATTTACATACACATAACGAGAGAATTATTTGTATTGGTGTGTGTTTGTATACTAGTGTCACATTGGTTAATGTATTAGAAAGTGGCAAGTGAAAGTAAGAAAAAAACTAAAAATTCTTTGGCGCCAAATGCATCAAAAGAATTCAATATGTAGCCCCGTTATAAATCTTATATCTACATACGCAAGATCAGGCACATGATCTCATCTTTGGTCTATAGACAAGCATGAAAATCACGATTGAAAACCGCCTACATTTAATGGCGAAATCTGGCAATTTCGGGCGATTATTATCCTGCAAAGCTGCTTTATTCCTTATTGTATTGAGAATACGTATTTTACCATCAAGTGTGTCACTTCCTTCGTACGAAACTTTATATTCTTATTTTTATGTGTTCTTTTACTTAATCACATTTCTCTTCGGGTAAATCCAACTGGATGAATAATACCAAAAAGTTTGGAACATCCTGCCAAGAAAAAAGAACATCGGAGTTATATTTTCGTAAGGAATAATGCCGAATTTAAAACAAGTTCATCGTGATTCACTTTCATGCGTCATTACCAATCATTCTCAAAATTGTGTCTTTAATTTCACTCTCTATCTCTCAATGCTCGACTTGATCCGAATCCTGTTCATTTCCTAACGCACAAATTTTTTAATAAGAAAAGAAATTTTTTTCTTCATGCGCCTCTAATACAGCAAGATCTTTTAGTTTAATCAGAACAGAAAATAACGTGATGTTAACTCACTAAGTCAAAGTCCTACTTAAAGAACTGCTAAAGTATCTTAACGCCAAAAAATGACGTCATATGAATGGTGTCTGTCATCCATAATACTTTTAGAAGCGTAGCTATGTATTAAGATTATAATTAAACTCGTTTAGTTTGGCCGTCGATGACCAAAAGCAATCATATTAATTTTAATTGTTAATAGTATAGGAGCTCGTGAAATAAAGTTAAAAGTTACTATTGCTTGAATGAGTCATATCTAAAAAGTTCAAAGTAAATGCAGATAGACTTTTGTGCTCTATGTACAACGCGAAAAGTTATTAATCTGTACAATACATTTAATTGTTTTTATATTATCTTCAATTTTAAGTTAAAATTAACGAATAAAAATTTTTTTTAAATCTCTAACAAAAATCAACAATTTGGATTTAAAACTACTTATACCTTTTTTCAAAATATATTATTTCTATTAGCTAGATGACAAAGGTATAGATGATTTAAAAAAACTGATTTACTTTTTTCCAACGTGTAACGACTTAATAATACCTGTATAAACTCAACAGACTCATACTTTCCCTAAGGCTGATCTTCTTTTTAAAAGGGTGAAATGAAAAAAGATTTACAACTTTTTGAATTATTAATGTACATAAATTTTTTTCTTTTATAATTTTTATGATTCTAAGTAATATTTATAAGACAATAATACCCTATAATTAGGGGCTACCATTATTTATTATAACAGCCAAAATATTTTCTATGGATATATAATAGCAGATCATTAAAATTATTTAACATTTAGGTGTACTTGTAAATTTGAGCATTCGTAACCAAACTTTTTGGAGAACGTAAGAAAAAATCTGAAACAATAAATTCACTTCTGGGCACTATACTGTACTTATATATTAATACTACAACTATAAATTTGATATAATATGCAATATTATATTAATAAACAATTATAATATTTATTATTTATTTGTGTTGTCAACAAATATACATATATATATATATGTAAATCTACATTGCATCTGTCATAAACATTAAGCCATATATAAATAAATATATGTATATAGATTTATGATACTTCTAATCATAATTTGACAGAACTACAAAATATGTATTGTAAAACTATACTTTCGTCGGAATATATTAAAAATATTTAAATTCGTGTAAAAGTGTAGCCTTTTCATTTGATCTAATGATAGTTTTGAACTTAAATAATTGATAAACTTGTTTTCAAATAGACAAATTATGCTTCAGGAGGATACACCTATAAATATTCGTATTAAGTAAGCGTCGAACTTATTTGATAAAACTAAATATTCAAAAAATTTGTTGAAAGAATGATATTGTAATTTTAATGTACAAGAATAAATAAAATAGTTTGTGCTTAAAATTGAATATTCACTTAAAGATTTATATATTACTTGTATTGTAGTTATATTGTAGTTACATTAATATTAGAAAATATTTACCCAAATAAAGTTATTTACATTAAATCAGTCTTTTTTGTGGAAGAGTAATCCATAAAAATTACAATATAGTTCTACACATACGTTTATATACATATATATATATATATATATATATATATAGAGAGAGAGAGAGAGAGAGAGAGAGAGAGAGAGAGAGAAAGAGAGAGAATATAAATAAATTACATATAAATATATATATATATTTTTTTAAATTCAAAAATATTATTGTTTTATTAAAAATTACACTAATAAAATTTGTAAAATTACAATTATAATACTTATTACTTATAATTGATCCATCATGCACAAATTTTATTTTCAAATTGTAAGAATATAAACATTTAAAGACGGACTTATCTGTAATAAGACTCTGATACGAAAGATATTATCCAGATAAGTATTAAACTGCAAAAAGGAAAGCATTTAAAATTTTTTACTTGTTTATTGTGCTTTTATTTGGTGAGCTGGGCGAGTATTACATACTTTTTAAATACTCTTAATTGTAAAAAACGTGATTGCTACGCTAAAAGTATTAATTTTGACATATCTGCTTTAAAATAGCAGCAATAACAGGAGCGATAAGAGAATTTTAATATTTAAACTTATTCTTAATTTCTTGGATATGGTTTTAATTGGTTTTTAAGGTGTTTTAATTTTTCAATAAAAAATCACAACGAATGAGCAAAAATAAAAATTAAAGTATAGAATTTAGACATATACTCTTCAAAAAATTTTCGAATAAATGAAAATAAAAATGAATAATTTTATGAAATTACATAATATTGTTAGGAACAATATAATCGAATTTAAAAGAAATTATGGTTAGCGAGAATAATATTCACACAAAATAAATACCATAATTCTGAAAAATAATGATATAATTTAATCGTAACTTAAGCACATGAATTAAGCTTTTAGATACGTAACTTACGTCATAGTACGTTTTTATAGTCTTGCATGTACATGCAGGATTTTTTAAAATAGTTGTGCCTATAACATCAGCCTCACTTTAAAGGCTGAATTCGTAAAGGCGTTACACAAGGCCAAATATAAGATTTATCGTAAAGTCCTAGAACGATTATGTTAATACTTTAGCTTACTATTTTTAATAATTTAATGATATAACTCAACACCGCTGACTTTATAATCGATCTCCGCGCCTCTGAGCAGATGAGCGAAAGGCTCTATTACAAATCACTTTAATTTTCATAGTAAACACATCGTAGGCAAAACAATTGCCATGTAAAACTCGATGCGAAAACGCGCGTCTAGCTAGTCATTTGAATCGAAGGAATAGTTCGGGATGCTGGAATTCCGAAAGTCCCGCGAGCCGTTGGCTTGTGGCGAGAAATCAAATGCTCTGGATATCCTCGAGTTCGATGCGGGTAGAGACAGAGAGAGAGCAAGGAAGAGAGAGGAGGCAGGGTTTTTATGTTGGGGGGGGGTGTGGGGCGGGGGAGGCTAGACATTATCCCGGCTCAGCGTCGAAGAGTCTGCTCGTACCATTTGAATAAGTCAAGGGTCCCCCGTTCGCTTTCACTGTGGTGCGCAGACTCCTAGACACCCCAAAAGTCAGGCGAAACGAGAATTCGTCATTTCAATTAGCCGAGAGTTAAGGTATACAAGATTCACCCCGAATCTTGTATACAAACGTAGCTCAAGAATTCCGGTGAGCCACCCAACACTTCTAACAGGGCTTCTCGTAATTCGCTTATTCCCTACGGGCTGAGTTCTCGCACTGCCGCTTCTATTATATATATATGTGCTCGAAACATCTGCATTTCTAAGTATTTACAAAAGCTCCTCGTTTCAGCTGCAGCCGAGGCGGATCCGCGATTTCACGGAACCGCCCTTTCAATGACGTGCGTGGCAAGTATCTTAAGCTCGATCGGATCGCTCAATAGTGTCTCCGCTGCATTATCATTTAAAATAAAATTATGCTTGGCGATGCATCGATATGAGCGAGGTATTATCTTCTACTGTAATCTAATAATAGTTCATTCATATGCAAAATCTTTAGATTTTTAGATGGGCCTTCGGTAACATCGATAATCCAGCCTTATAATTCTGAATTTCAAAGCGCTTCGCTATCTAAGCTGTATATAGAAATAACATAATACGATATCATTAATTAGTTGTACTCGTGCATATTATATTTTGTATCTAATAATCGTGTTCATAGATTTATACGTAAGCATCAACATCATCAAATGGCTTTAATAAGGACATTGTAACATTTATAATGATGGCTCTTTAATCAATTGCAAGATAAAAACATTTTTTACAAATTTAAGAACCGTAATTCTTAAATGCTAATGTTTTCATGGATGTTTTCAATTAGAATTATTTAAAGCTTTTATTTTAATTTGAGAAAAAAAATACGGAGAGTAAAATTTTTTAATACGACACATTTCCTTAATATTGCAAGAATTACTACACGTTTTATAGTAAAGCATTTGCCTTTTTATTTTTTTTGTGTGAGCATAATTACATTATTTTAATAGCGTTAATCTTCATAATAATAAAAAGTGTTATTCAATATTTTATTAGCGTTTGTCATGATTATTCCGAAAATTGTAAAGGTTCCGTAAACATGGTCAATAGTCGTAAAGCAATTTATAAAATCCGTAAAATCAGGACGATCGTTAAGTTTTTCCTCAAAATTTGTTTTCCTCATTTAAAAACAACGTTAAATGAACGAAAAAATTTTGTTAAGATGTTTATAAACATATTTTTCAGATACATTCTGTAATCTTAGATTTGAATAAATAACTGTGTATCATCTAAGCAAATTATGATTCGGAACTAACTTATTGTACAATACGTGTAATCGTACAGTTGTACAAATAAATACACCTTAAAATTATATTTATATGAAATAATTATGTTATGTTTAATCTTCCGATCTACATATTGCAAATTGCAAAGTCCTCGATTATTGTTTCTTACTCACGATTCTTAGCAAACGCTAAGATTGTCGCGCTATACACTTAAAAGTCGAATATTACACTGATTTCATTATATATATATATATAAGTTTGAAAACTTTCGAAAAATTAGTAATAATAATAATTCATTATTATTTGATTCCATTATACTTTTCATTATCCTTTTTCCAAAAGAACTCACATTGATTTGCCGCATGATTTATATGTTGATATTGAAAATGTCAGTTGAACAAATAGGTTCTTGTTCATAAAGCTTTTAACCGATAGAAGCTGCTCAGATTTAATGTTTTGTTGCATTCTTTATGTAATATTAGTAATTAAATGAAAGTGATTTGATACAAAGTAAATTAAAGTGTAAAGGATACGATAGAACATAATGCAGTTAAAGCAGTAAAGGATCCGTATGATTTGTAATAGACCATTTATTGTTTATGAGATGTAGTTTATCTGACTTAATTAATATGAATAAATGAATTAAATGAATACAAAAATATTCATTTAATATTATTTATAATATTATTTATATTAAGAGCAAGGAGAAGTGCTTATTTCATAGTTTCATATTCATTAATGGCATAATTTTAAATACCGCTGGAGCATTTGTCTTAAAAAAAACATTAAACAACCATTCAAATACCCAACGATGATGTAAAAGTCGTGAGTAGTTACTCAAGAATATTAATAAAAATAAAGTCAATGATATACGCGTTATCGCATTTTTTTTCTCTTTTCTTTTTGTTCTCGACTTAAGTTAAAACCAAACTGATTTGTAACGCATTGTAGGAGCTTACGAGAATGATCCAGTGACATCGAAATCGATTTCGACACGCACGAGCACGTCTCGGATCAGGAATACCTTTCTTACATCGGGATATGTATTCCACTAGTGGCAGTAATATAGTTATTATTTATTTTCAATTTCTTTTTACGACTCTTCATCTCGCTGCTCGGTCAAGATTTTCTACGAATTAAGGGGAAAAACAAAATGAAAAAGTGGGTGGGGAATCCGTATATAAAAACTCCATCATCCCACGTGGCAAATCAGTCACGAGCTCGCCTCGACCAATCGATTCTCTTTATTCCCATAGTGATTATCGCAAAAAAGCATTACATCAAGATGAAAACGGTACGTGTGAGTCTCTCAGGAGAGTAATGTTTTTTTTTTAAAGCTTCTTGTGCATCATCCACGCGTTTTCATAATCGTCTTGAAACGATTCAATTTTTGGCAGGCATTCGTGAGCTTATACCTCGTGAGAAGTCTATTGTAATTTTGCATTACTGGATGGGCAATTCGATCGATTCAGACAAAACGTAACATTGAAAACGGAAAGAGTAAAACAGCCTCCTCGCGGCTTTTAACCTAATGATGCTGTACGTAAATTGGAATAAGATTAATGGATAGCAAATACGTGCTAGTATTTTCTTTTGTCACGAGCGACCAAGCAGTCGTACAATCTAAAGATAAAATGAAGAAGCCGAGCTATAAAAATGCTGCGAATCGATTGTAGAGCCGCGAGTAGAGTCTCGATCGAAGTATTGCGACACGCAATTCATTCGGCAATCTAGTCGTTCAACATTGTAACTATTTAAAAGAGTCGAGGTAAAAATCGATAGACAAATAAACAATGGCCGTGTTTCTTAAGGGCTGTCAGTTATCCGCGGCTAAAAGACCCTCCGCTCAACTGTCGGGTCCACGTGTCGCACAGCTCCTCTTCATTTTATCCGCTCGCGTGCTCGATCTCGTCTCGGGCTCTCCTCTCCCTCTGCCCTCGTCGGTCTCGCCGCGGGGGCGCACGGAAGAAAGGTCCCTCGGACGCGCCTCCCTTTGCCAATGATCCTAAGCGAGCCGGCCGCCCTTGGCTTTGGTCGCGGCCCCGTCGGCGACCGAGGAAAAACCGCTGGCCAGGGCCGAACGCGGAAAGCTTTGACGACCTACTCCGGAGAGCGTCTCTCGAGGTATCGCGCTAATGAGCGCCTAATGAAATGCAAGTTAGCGAGGAGGCCTCGAGCCTACCCCGAGATGCCGCACCAACGACCGGGGCCATAAAGTTTTAATGGACGAACGCCGGCGGCAAAGTGCGGATCGCCGTTACGCGCCGTCGAGGGCCGGCTGCAGGGGGGCTGGGGGCTGGGGGGAGCCGCAAACGAGCCTCGCTCGTCGTAAAATTAATTGGGCCAGACATTGAATAACGATTGTCAACGCTCGCTTCAAAACGGGCGAGCCCGTCGCCTCGTACCAACATTAAGGATGGCACTTTCACCGGCTTTTATCGGGAGCGTAAGCAGCCTCGAGGAATCATGTTTTAAGATCGGAGAGTGCATTTGAAGCGAGCGACGCCGGCCCCGTACTTAAAGCGTTCGAGTTCTGACAGTCGCGCTCGCTCGAAAGGACAAAAGAATGAGGCAAACTAAGCGAAACCTCGGGGGAAAATACGTGTACCTTAGTTGCGCGATGACCCAATGAATACTCCGAGGCACGAAACACTGTATTTAAAGCTTGTCGTAAAAGGTCTATTCCGTGCCGCGAACAGCTCGGCCCCACCAGGCGTCGGCCCATCGGCTTAGCTCAGACTCCGCGGTGCGATTTACGCGTTGTGTAACGCCGCCCGGGGTTGGGAGGGGGCCCGCCGGAGGGAAAGGGCAGAGGATCGCGCAGAGGAGTCGATCGGTGCCGAACGAACGAGACTTCCTCCTCGAGGCTCCGGGAGGGGCTTTTCTCACCGGGGATCGGTGGCCGGGGGCCAGAAGCCAAAGCGATCCAAGGACCGGCAGCTCGACTTTCGGAGGAAGTTAGGCCCCGGTGGGCTTCCGGATGCGAGCCGAGGAAATCCTCCCCCGACGAGCCAGACCGATGCCGGGGAGGTGAGACTCGCCGGAGGAGCCGTTCGGCCTTTTGACGCGGCCTCGAGCGAGAGTAGGGCTCGAGGCGTCGAGGGAAGGTGGCGAGCGAGCTCTTTTGGAAAGGAGCGTCCTCTTCGCGCGACGAGAAGCTGGATCGAGGCGGTTTCTCGACCGGGGCATCCAGGGAGCCGCGCCGCAGAGGGGAGTGGAGCAGGAGGAGGAGGCCCACGAATACGAGGAGTTGCGCAACCGCGGTTACGACCGACCCCGAAGAAAGCGTTTATCACCTGCGCGAGATTGCATCGAGGATTCGACGCCTCCTTTATCGGCGATCCCCTGCGCCAGCGAGGCCTGTCCGTTCTGACCCACGTCCTCCTCTTGTTCCACCCCCCGTATTTAGCTCACGATCTCTTAATAGACAGCACCTATACGACCTCCTTGTGGCTCTAATAAAGCTTATCCCACGAGCAGTGGCATGCAAATCCACCTCAGGGGAACAAGGTGCGGCTGACTTTTTGTATCGATTCGGTCCACATAATTAAAGAAATCAGTGAAAATGCGTATTTATTGCTCTCGATGCTGCTCGTAATTTAAGCCAACGCATTTACAGTCGGCGCTTAATAATTTATCGGCTGCGCCGGTGTTACAGGAAGTGGAGAAGTGGTGGGCCCGGCTGTGGAGATGCCAAATTTACAGAAATAAGTGAAAACATTTATTTCTTGGCATCTCCTTGAATTTTATGTGCATCGTTAGGTCGCACTCGCTTTTTCTTAAAAAGAAAAGAACCTTGGAAGGATATTCTCTTGTGTTAATATTAGGAAAGTTTTATAAATAACAAAGTACATCAATCGCAATAATCACCATATGCTAAGGATAAATATACGATTTAAAAAATAAGCACACCATTTTTACTGCGAAAAAATCAGGCGATACCCTTATTATATATAAATGCTGGCCGTAAAGACCTCGTTATCGTAAACGAAAGCTAAAGTACTTGAAGATGTTTTACCGGTACTTAAGTTTGAATGGTAAAGTATATTTAGGATGACACTTTTATTGATGCTCTAATGCCGATGCATAGAGATTGGCACTACTAAGTTTACCTTTTCACTGTATAATTATTAGTTTTAAATTTTAACTCCCTTTTATTATAAATAGGATGCTTCCTATGTTAAAAATGTTCAAAAAAAATTATTTTAAAATAAAAAAAAATATATATATATACTTATAATGGAACTGTATTAAAACGGTGTATGTTTCATAGAGCATTAATTATCTTTCACCTTACGCAATTTTAACAATTACGATGCACGTACACGTCGGGCACTTAATAAGAAATCCTTCTATATTGGTAAAATCCATAGTTTGAATACGTGATTTTCATTGGAATCATATTTGGTTAAAATTATCTGAGCATTGTATAACACGAATTATGTAAGTAGTTTAAGAAAAAAATGCTTGTATACGTACGAATAAACACTTGCGTACGTACACGAATGTACGATAAAGAATCGTAACGCTATAAAATTATGTACTTTGAAATAATCTAAATTTTAAAAAATTCCGCAGGATCCAAATAATTGAATAAACATGTGGTAAGAAAATGTAAGGTTTTTACACCGATATTCGATATAAAAAGTGTTTTAGTCAATACAATTTGTAAGAGCTAACCACACGATTGTGGAGATTAACGATTAAACGAAATTGCAGATCGTAACACTCGTCGTCTGCCTCATGGCATTGGTAGTCGCCAGTCCGGTTTCCCTTCGGGGTCAGCCTCGCAAACTGTTCAACGCCACTGGGTACAACCCAGTCGCATCCCCCGTTAGAGCGACGAGTCCGGAGGAAGTCGTGGTGATCAAAGAGACGCCGTCCAACAACATCGGCCTCGGGGGCTACAACTTCGCTTACGAACTTAGCGACGGACAGAGGCGAGACGAGACCGCGGAGATAGAGACCCGTGGACCCGAGGACGCTGTGCTCCGGGTGACGGGATCCTTCAGTTGGGTCGACCCTCGGACAGGTCAAGTCTACACCGTCAACTATATTGCCGACGAAAACGGCTTCCAACCTCAAGGCCCACACCTACCGGTGTCGAATTGATGCTTTAACATCGCTATTAATCCCGGATTCTCCATTGATTTATAGACGCATACTTCTCCTTTACTTTGATAATTGAATACGGCAATCGGCTCTTTTCCAGGCGTGAAAAAACGTTAATTTACATGTGTTAAGAGCTTGTACCTTATAAAAATTTACGATTGTGCTGTATTTGCACGGTACAAATTAAATTTTTTTAATTAAAATCCAAACGTATATTTTACATTAATTTTTCTGATTTTCTGGATGCGTTTAACAATGTTTTTTTTATACATTTTACAACACAATAAAATATTTTCTCTGATTATCAGTGTTTTGTTTTATTCTGCAATTGATATTTCAGAACGTATTAAATTATTACCTACCACGCTATTCATTAAACTTTATTAACGCTATTAATTCCTTTATTAATATTGTTTGTTATTAATAAGATAGTACTTTGTGATTTTGCATGATTTTTATATTAACATAAGAATTTATATATATTGTAAAATCCATAGAATTATCGCTCAAAATACAATTTGATCTTTATAACATTTTTTAAAATTTCAACCATTTCACTTATTCTTTAACTACATCGTAAATTATGGCTGGCTTTATGGATTTTATTAATTTTTTCTTTAATTTAATTTAATTTTTGCTTACAGCCATATTTAATCATTGGAATTTAAAAAAATATTCAAAAGACTAATGCTCATCCTAAATAAGTAATACTGCAGTTGTTTTATTATATATCTTTTAATTATAACGTAGATGAATAAGTTGGATATAATTTGTTCTTACAGAAATAGATATCTTGTTCATTAAAATTCTGACGAAATAAAATTTACTGCTCTTCTTATAGTATGTCTTCTCTATTATGAAAACTTTTCTTTCTCAGAGTAAGTCTGAAAATATGGTCCTTTACTATTCTAATACAGTATATAATAACTTTATGTTTAATTGATGTATCGAAAAATTATTCAAATTCTCTTTAAAATCTATCTTTTATCTCTGTTTGTCTGTTTTTCTATGCTATAAATGAAGTTCATTTTTAAACAATATTTGCTGCTGCCGACACCATTTCAAACTTATTAAATGCGATTTTTCCTTCATAAATTTTACCTCTTTTGCAATTAATTATTTTTATTTCACATCAATGACAGAAACTTACTCTTAAGAGCTGATCTTATATGAAATTAATTTTTAAATTTCTTGCATTGATAATAGAAAAAAAATTATGATGATAGTTTCAAGTACGTCATATTGCAACATCGCATATTCACAAAAACCTTAGTCATAACCCCGTGCACAGGGATAATCACTGCATTTAAGGCATGAATCTTTTTTAGAAGACGAAAAAATAAAATTCGTATAATACATTGACAAAACCATAACTTATTAAAGAAGGCATTATTAGTTAAATTAAATAATGTTATTTAATGAATATTAATCGTGGGCTAGTTACTTAAATAACGATTACAGTAAGACTTTATGACTTTACACAATGAAATTATCTAAATGAATGTAACACATTTATATGTGATAAAAACTGATAAACTATGTAAACATTTAATTACAATGCAATATATGTTATAAAACAATTTTTGCAAAAATATTATCAATTGAACGAACGAATATTAAAAGAATATCTCATAATTATTCAATAGGTATTGCGTAATTTTTATTAGTAAATTAAGCATTCATTTAGGTTTATAGAACTAGTAACTGATGAACTACCAATAAGGTATCAGTACCAGTAGGTACCAGTAAGGCAAAACATTAAAATCATTGACAGTCTATGCTTTAGATGTTTAAAGAGCATACTAAATACGTAAAAAGTTGAGGTTGATTGCGAAGCTCGTTAAATATGAAGATTGTGTTATTTATACCACCCCCTCCAGTTCTATGCTATGGTTCATCACCTACAGAAAAAAATGTGTATCTAAAAATAATATCCAACTTCGTCGCTTCTAGTTTAAACAGTGCTTATTAGTATCATTAGATGTGGATGGAGAAAATAAAAAAGTAAAAATTCCTACTGTGATTATTTTATTTAAATTGAAGAAAAAAATATTTTCTTTTATATATATAATTAAAATATAATTTCCATGACTTTGATCGTTATTCGATTCAATAAAAGAATTAAATAGCTTAAATTTAAATAAATAGTTTAAACAGTTTCAATACGAATAAGGTTTTTAGGGCTACTATGGAACTATGCACTATACTTTGGACTGAAAAATGCCTAATTTTAATTTAATTACAAAAATTCTTAAAAAAAATATTACCACTTAAACTCTGTATTTCCTAAAACTGATAGAAAAATTGAGCATAAAGTTAGTCGAGCATTACTTTTCATCAAAACCGCATATAACAATTATTTTTAAGACCTTGAGGAAATTATTCGAGTTGAGACAAAAGTTTTTTTAATTCGACTTGTACTCCTAATAAAATTAAGAAAGCATTATACTATTAATATGAAATTGATTTTACCATTGCAAAGAATATGCTGTGATTTATACTAAAACGGCTTTATCGAATTAAAAGGTAACGCTGACTTTTATGCGATAGTCATAGTATATTAATTCGAAAAAAAATAATCAAAAAATGCGGTAAATATATTTAAATTAAATAAACAATGGTAATAAAAACAATAACAAATTAATAACAAGATTTTATTTTAAACCTTAGGAACAGAAATTAGGAAACTAGAGTGATTACCATTTTGCAATATACGACGCATCAACATTATTTCAATTTACATCAAAATTTACAGTAGTCTCCAAGATGGTATAATATATATTTCATCATTCATAATAACCTCATTAAGTGATACAACAGAATCTAAAGGCATTCTATGTAGTAATATACAGTTTCAATGTAAAAGATTATAGTATAATTTAGTTCAAGGGAATGGACTTAATTTTGTCATTGATTGAAAGCCATTCTTATGGGCTACATCTTCTAATCGGAAATAGTTTGAAATTGATATTTAATCCTATTAGTAATTTCATGGATCAGTTTTGAAATTTAATAGGATTAATATCCTACGGTAAATGAATTATTAAAATCTCTTATTTATATTGAATGCTTATTATTA
The DNA here is from genome assembly GCA_018907135.1 of Kradibia gibbosae. Taxonomy (NCBI): domain Eukaryota; kingdom Metazoa; phylum Arthropoda; class Insecta; order Hymenoptera; family Agaonidae; genus Kradibia; species Kradibia gibbosae. The sequence goes on from JACCHX010000004.1 coordinate 8,092,345, forward strand.
TTATTATGCTAAAATTTAGATAATTAGACAATAAAGAATTAAGAAATTGAAGGCTTATTTATATGAAATATTTAATTAAAAGTATAAGTACACTAAAGTATTTGTGTAATTTTTAATTTGTTTTAATCGATACAATATTAATTCATATCGCGTATTGATAATACAATACGTTGCAAAAATATTTGCTTAACAACAAATTCAATGTCTATTCTATGGTTTTAAAGAAGATATAGGTGTCCCAATATAAATTGATTCAGTATGATTATATATTGCTATATGAAATTCCACTAGAGTGTTATGCATAATATAATTATATAATCGTTATACATTATGATGTATAGTCAAACACCATTCGATGAATAAATAAATTCATTTTGCAATAATATAATTGAAATTTTATAAGCAATAATTAGATAAATTTTTAAACGTGTTTTATTAAAAATTTACTAAGATTATTAAAAAATTTGGTAATTTATTTACTGTATATTACATATTCAAAAAAAAATTTTTAATTTATAAATTCGAAACTTAATTTAACGAATTAAAAGAATTCAAATACTCTCAAAATCACCTTAGAAAATAATGTTGATAATTTTAAATCATAATATAATATTAATTATTAGTTATAAACTGAATATAGTAGAATGTTGTGAATTAAAATAAAATATTTTTTTTTCAAATATTATTTAATTTAAGACTTACTGAATAGACAATTGTGTAAGAAATATATTGACATTTGCATTATAATTTTTAATATCGATAGTAAGTATAATATTGTGTTCAGTTGTCTACTTTTTTTCTTTAATTCAGATTTTTATAATTGTCTTATATTCAGTAATATGGATTTTTTCAAAAAATATGATTTCAAATTTTTTAATAGTCATTTAAAGAACACAATTTACTATTATATTAATTCTAAAGATCTAACACAAACAAATTTATATTATAAAAAGATTTGTATTTAATTCCAATAATTAAAAAATATAATATTAAATATACATAAAAAATAATGCGTATAATTAATACATTGTATTTATTTCAATTCATAAAATGTTTCTGGAGTTCACTTTAAGACAATGTTTTTGGAAAAGACTGATTTACTTACGTCGAAATTCGTAAAAAATGCGTTTGTTCTTTCGTGAAGATTTTAAAGCCGATATGGTAATTTTTTATGTTGTTAAATTTATCTATTACAGCTTAAATAAAAAATTATAATTTATATTTAACAAATATACATAGCAAATATATTGTAAAATTAAAATTGGATAAATTCAAAGCTAATCAAATTAAAAAGATAAGTTACATTGTTCGTGTGAAAACAGTACAAAATTCTATCACTTAAAAATTTTCAGATCAAATTTTAATTATCACAAGTTAAACAAAAAGAATACAATTTAAATATTAGCTTATTAATTTTAATTAATTTTAAAAAACAGTTGATAAAATTAATTGAATGTTTTAATGAATAGAGTATTTCAAAATATGCTCAGGATTATCGAGTTAAATAATACAATACAATATTTGACACAGAAAAAGAAAAGCTAACGTATCTATTTGAGTTAAAGTTTTATTGTACAAAAGTGAAGTTTTATTATATCTTTATCGGGTACAATACAAGATATTTTTTATTTAAATTAAAATGTGATCCATTTGGAAAATTTCAATTCTTTTTACAAAATAGAAACTGAATTTTCTGAAGCACATGTGTGGTATTATTTATGAATTAGAATAATAATTTAATATTGTCTAATTTTTATCTTTTTCTTTATAGTTGCTTCATAGGTATTAATTGTTTATGAATAAATCCTTTAGATATTAAAAAGTTTTATAATAACTGATGTCATCCCTTATTAATATTAAATAATAATAAATTGTCACATAATTCAATTTGTGACGGTTAATTTTACTAATAGTAATTAATTGTATGTTTAAAAAGATAAATATATAATTAAAACAGTACATTCTTAACTTTTACTCTTAATCACATTACAGCCGGAAAACTTTTTTTTATAGATTCACTTGTATAAAAAAAATTAGCAAATCTTCGTGTAAATTATAATTAATAAAACCATAAATAATTTCAAAATAATGCAATGATTTGAAATTATTAGAATCCTTTTTTACAGTTTGTGGTAGGTAAACCTTGAATAAAAATACGAAAACATGCTGAAAACGATAACATACACTTTCAAATATTACAGCAAAGATTTAATGTTTTCAAAATCCTTTTCAAAGCAGTAATATTGTATCTTAAGTGTTAAAAACCTTTTTTAACACAATTACGCTTATTATCTACACGAATGCTAATTCCATTTTCACTTTCTCGCCCACTAGTATATATAAATTTGTGGGATGATTAATTATTTTGATGTCATTTTATTATAAAGGGAATTCATACAAAGACATTTTATGTTTAATTGAACTATGATTGGAATTCATTCATTTTGGAGGTAGATTTACATTCAGAGTATTTTTTTTTTATTTTTCTAAATATTCAGAAAGTATATGACTCGTATATTAATAAATATATGTAACTGTATTGTAATGTAAAGTAGTTACTAATTTGAAATTGCAAAATCAGGAAATAAAAACGTATGTGGATAAGAGTAAAAAAGTTATCCTTGCCGCACATCGACCTAATATATCTACGTTAATACATCAACATTAAGTTTATCATTTTTAAATTCGAATTAGTTGAAGTTAACTTTGAAAGTTTATTTTGAAATTAAAAATACCATTACAAAGTTGATAAGGCATTATAATATTGTTTTCAAAGAGTGCGTAAAATGCATGTTTTAAAGCTATATCGTTTGTTAAAGAACGCTTTTTCTTTTAAGCGCAAAAAAACAAATAACGTATTACTGTACTTTTATATTTCTGGCACTTGTTGACACTTTTTTACAACAGAGTGTCAAATATTTTTTAATCGGTAGCTTTTATAATTGCAGGACAAATAATTGAATAAAAAAAAAAAAAAAAAAAAAAAAAAAAAGAAATGATATATGTGATCAGAGATGCTTAAGCAACTAAAGGTACGAAATCGTAAGAGGCAGATGAATGAAATTCAGAAAACCAATTATTGGGATAAGAAAAAAGTGCCGCTCCTCGTGATTTATCGTCGGTCTACCGCGGGCGAGCCCGAGCACACGGGCCCGCACCCACGGACGCACACATGCAGATAAGCGTAAAAAATACTCGCATGGCAGTGTTGCAGGACCCCGTGCTGCCGCGATTCCCAGAATTCAGGATGAAGAGTGAAACGACGCGCTTCTACTAATACTCCCTATTCAGGCCGGCCCAATTTCATTTTCGGAACGCTCCTTGGCCTACCAATACAATCCCATTGGGCAACGGGCCCTAAGCGCTGTGACGCGACTGCACGAGGATTATATACAGCACTTGTCGAGGGATCAAAATGATCGCAACGATCTGCCGTCCTGAGGTGAATAACTCGATTTAGCCAAAGATTGAGGAAGGCAGCGAGAGACCTAATGAGCATTTTTCTACTCGCGGTAACCATTACATCAAATGGCATTTCATTAAGATTAATCGAATTGCGTATTATTTATTAAGTATTTTCAGCGGTGATTATCCACGTATGCCCATACGCCTGTAAATGCTTATAGTTTGTATATTGAATAATGCTTAAAGTTATTGCGTCATAGAAGGCATCCGATTCAAGATTGACTGCGACATAAACATTAGAATATTAATAATGAATAAAGTTATTAAGCGAACAATTTTAGACGAGGAATAAATTATCCTAAATATCTCTTGGAAGTTCATCTGCAGCACTTGATCTACTTTATGCCTTTTTTTTCAAATGCATATACTATTATGTTTGTCTATGCTTATTCTAAATCAATTTTGTATAAATAATTTTTGTTTTTCCGAAATGTCAATTTTAAGCGTACGCTATCAAAATTAAAAAAAACTTGCGATTCAGACATTAGGGTTAAAGTAAGGTCTAATCATTGATGTGGTGAAAGTATTCACTGCATAAGATGTCTTAATCAAATCTCGTAATTTATACAAAACTTAATGCAGGTAGGAGAGTCAATCGCTTTAATAACGAAAATCCATATGTAACACTTTATAAATTATTGCACGTCTTAACTTATCAATTGTGTAAATAAAATCTTTATTAAGAAGATGTAGAAATACCTTTTTTTTTTTAAATAGTTAAATTGAGTAAGTATATAAGTCAAAATTTTTTCAACATACCTGCTTTTGGTAAAAATGAAATTTTATTCGATATAATATTTTTCAGTATTTAAACAGTAATATATTATATAACTGATTAAAATCTGTTCATGATAAATGCAAATAATATAATTTTTTAAAAATTCAAAAAATAATTACGCAATTACATGTGGTTCATAAGTACTCAAATAAATTGTAGTAAAAATTCTTTAAATGACAAAAACATAAATCTCACAAATAAATTTTAGTTTTAGATTAATTTTAATTTATTTATCAGTTGGAAAGATTTCAATACTAAAACTAAATAATTCAGCATCGAGCACATTTAACGTTAAAAGGATATATCACAATAAAAGCGTTTATTATGTCTTGTAACTCAGAATGGTATAGAAGCCAAACAACTAAACGCATAATAAATATTCAAACGATCGACATTTATCCACTTCTTTTGGCTTTATTTAACGTCATTCTCAGACTTTACTGCTTGTATTATTTGTTGTCATGCTGTTTCATCACCTAGTATGAGACTCGAGTGTCGTCGCATAACTCCTAGTGCAAATACGATGGACAATAATAGACGACTAGGAACATCGAGTAAAGAGAAAGCTCGGAGTGAAAAGGATCTCAGATCGCGAGAACACACTTTATCTTAAATACTATTCTTTACACCCATTGCTGTAGTCTTTTGTTCGAGAAATTTTGCCGACAAGTAATTTATTTACGTACATTGTTCTCGATGTTTTTTTTTTATATTTTTAATATTAATAGTGTATAGTAACAGCTCATAGGTGTTTCATAAGTATGATACATATTATATATTATCGCTTTATTATTGCCCGCGTCATTCGCTAACTGTTTATTTATATTTCAACAGTTTTTTTAGTTAGATGGGTATTGTAATAAGTGCGTTTAATAAAATATTTACCTTGTCGATAATTATTCAGAAGTAAAAAGTGGCGAAAACAATTTACTCTTGAGTTTAAATGTTAACTAAAAAAGAATGGAAAATTTTGTATATAAAAGTAAGCTAATCGACATGTATCTAATGTAAAACCAAATAGACAGATATTTTCAATCACAGAGAAAATCTTAATGCGACTATTTAACATAACTTATTGAACTACAATTTAAAAATTAGTTTCTAAAAAACAAAAGAAATTTAATTAATAGCAATTAATAGCGTAACCAAGTAAATTAAAAAATTATTATAATTAACAAATAAATATAAAAAATAATTCACTGATTATACCATAATTTTTATACTATAAAGTATTTAAATTCAAACATTCAATTTGTAATGATATTTTTGAATTAAGCTTGTATATTTGTACAGAATTTTGTTATATCGATTGGAATTGAAATTCTTTTATATCGATTACATTTTCATATAGTGATGTATTATTGATGAATGATACTACATGACTAAACATTTGGCTATTCATAAAGTATTACAAGACAATGCTTATTCTTAATATTAAACCTATTCACGATACAAATATTATCAGTACTACAAGAGAATTCGGAAATTTAAACTGTAAAAATAGACGTACATCGATTGTAGCCTTGTTTTATCAGGCACTTAACGAACTTACTTTCCTGGATTAAGTCTACTTGTTTGCGAAAATTCTCTTATTATTGATAAATTGTATGTACATCTTATGAATATCTCCGCTCTTAAAATCTTCCCCATTAAGATCAGCGGATAGACGCATATGTAAGCACCTTTATGAAATTCTTGAAATTAACAATTATAATAGACCGAAATTATAAATAGCTTTTAGGAAAAAAATGCATTCGCTAAAAAATACACTTTCAACCAAATATTTAGTACTAAAAAATTTAAAGCTTTATTTCACCGTCAAGACCAGAGTATTATTAAGTCCGTATCTACTTGACGAATTCAAAAAATTTTTTATCCTTTATTCATCACTTTCAAAAATATCAACACTTTCCTTCTTATTAGCAAAATTCAAATTAATACGTCATTAAAAAAAAATTTTTGATTTTTTCATCAGGACATGTATTAAGCTAACTAGACAGTCCAGATCTTTATTTTTTCTTTTTAAATTTTAAATATTCTTTGCTACAGGCATTTCATAACTCTACAGTTCAGGCTTTTTAAAACAAGGAATTTATTCAATCCTTATTTTATTATCAATAAAGTATTAACTAATTTCATTTGTTTTCTTATTATTTCCTTTGCTCATAAATTGACGCTACATTTTTCCACACATATATATATATATATATATATATATATATATTTTTTTTGTACGTAAATTTGTACATATTGATAGTTTTTAATTACATAATTTAGCATAAATAAATATTTCAATAAATGAAATATAAACAATTTCATTTAATATGCAAGGTATTTTTAATGTAAAAATAAGTACTCAAATAAATAGATAAAAAGTATTCCTTATACAAGTAACTCGCTTAAATTACAAATACTTGAAATATACAATTCTGCAAAAATGTATTACATATAATATTGGTATACCTTAAAGTGTTATAATTCTAAAAACAATTAAGTTTTAACTCTTATAATCAGTACGAATCACCTTCATTAATTGATCAACATCAACAAAAATCGAGAAATTCTTCAATAACTTATACTTATATCAGATACAGAATATTTAATTAATGGTTTAACTTCTAGAAAGATCATGATAATATAAATTTTTACATCAGTATATGATGTAGAAATAATAACATCACAGAGAAGTAAATTAACCAATCGTATATTATTTTAAAAAAAATTTATTTCTGCATTAATATATATTTTGTAATACTTACTTCATTACTCGTTATATGATTACATAAATTGATTACAGTTCACCCTGAAATATTATAAGTTTAATGTAATATTGGACAGATTTAAAAATTCTAAGTATGACTATCATTTCAAATTCAAAAAATTCAAAATTTTTTACAAAAAAGAACGAATAACCATTGGAAGTGTGAAAAATACTTTTTTAATGTGTATAAAATAGTTATTGTTTGTGAATTTTGTAATTTATTGGAATTTAAAACGGGCAAAAAATTCATGTTATCAAAATGTTTGTCAATTTTATGCAAGACTTAGGGTACCTATTTTCATGGGTAAAAGTTTGGTATTTATTTCTTAATGAAATAAAATAATTTGAAAGTGTTTCTTATGATATTATTTTAGGTATAAATATTAAGATGGATTAAAATTACGGATTTTTCAAATTAATATGTTAAATCGTAAAATAATTTGGATGAACGAACTACAGCCTTTCATACCCAAAAGTATAGAACATGTATTATCTATAAAGTCAAAATATTTTACCGTCGCTTTTCAATGTATTGAGTAAAATGAAGGAAAATTTTAATAAAAATTGTGCATAATGGTTACAAAGGAGAGCGCTTACGATCAACCGTATAATTTTTGGGGGAATATCATTTTTTGTTTGTTCGAAATTTACAATTATTCATTCAAAAACAATAGAAAATTATGCCTGTAATTAACCGTCCATGGCATAATTTTTACTTAAAAGTCATAAATTATTGAAATTCGCTTCTCTAGCCACTTTACTTTTTTTACAAAAACTTCAAAATATGTAATTGATGCAATACTACTTTCACTTAAAATACACATTGTCACCACACACTATTATGTTACTTTAGTATGTCTTATATACAAATGTCATAGTAGTTGATATAATGATTTTAATAAAATGAATAATAATATTTTATTTATTTTATTTTAATTAACATAATTTTAATAATAATTTTGAATTTTATTTCAAATTAAAGGTAAGGTTATTGTATGTATTTGACAAGCAATACTATTATCTTGCTAGCTTTTTAAATTCTGTTTTTATTTCACTTTTAAATTTGTGTTTAATAAACTTAAATTAAATCACAAAGTTAAATTAGCAAAAATGGCAAAAATTTTCACAACCTGTTTGTTGTTGTAGTGATTAAATGTTGCATTTTTACGTTGATAAATATATATGTTGAAATGTCGCAAATCGCTCCATGTAATGAAAAGAAAGTAGGACATATGGATGAGCAATTTTAATTTTAGGTCATGGATTTTTTTTATAAAATTTTAGAAAATACTTTTAGATATTAATAAGTGAAAGCAAGTTATTTTACCTAAATAGATGATATTTTGATATATTCACACCTGATAATATTCCATTCTAATATTTCCATTTAAAGCTAACTTATTTATTACGGCTAGGAATATGTATATTCTTGAGTAAAATGTCATTTTATAATTGATTTTTTTTTTCCAATTTAATGTTAAATTTGATCTATATCGACTTTAACAGTTAAAAATAACAAAAACTGGCATTGGTCAAATAATTACTCTTCTACAATACTTTCGATTTGATGTTTCTCAAAGAATCCGCACCTTAAGTTAAAAAAAAATTCAGAAACTTGGAGGATCAGATTTCGTTTCGCTGGCCGAGTGTATTGAACGATAATACGTCGATATAAATCAGGTATTTTAAGTTTGCGTTAGTCTTAAGAGAGAAACGGTTAGAGCTGACCTATGATTAGGCCATAAATCTTGATACAGTTTGACTATATATTCCTGGTATATCTATAATATAAGACCAAAGCCGTAAGGATTCATAAGCGAATATGCATAGAAATTACCTTCATATAACTTTAAGTGTTCCAGTAATAAGGCCCGCTCGAATCAATCGGATGACCTATCAATCGTAAAAATGTAATTAATTTTTTTTTTCTGATCTTCGGAAAGCAGTAAATCCATGTCCTGTGGTAGCGTCCTTGGAGCCGTTTAACGATCCGCTCGAACCGATCCACAAGGTCGCTAGTGAAAATGAAAGTCGCTCGAGCGCAGTTATACGAGGAAGAGGAGCAAAGCTCGAAGATGCTTCTAACTCTCCATCCAACCTGACCTCTCGAGCACGTAAATTGCCCGTCACTCTTATCACCGGATCACGCGTTACGTTTAGATTCACGTATCAATTATTGGTATTAACAGCTGACCGCGTGTACGACGAGGGGTGATAATTGTCAAAATAAATTAACAGGCGAGTCCAACGATTCCACTGGACTCTGAATACCGTTTTATTTTAAATGGTAGGATGTTAAACGATTTGCATTTAACATTTGCGACAAGCACACGAATAAGCTGATTACACATAAATCTCTTTCTCTCTTTCTCCGTGTTTGATTAGGAATTTCAAGGAGTGACGTGCGGTATTAATGGTTAAGAATTATTTTCGATTCTTCGTCTCTCAGGTATCTGATTAACTTAATAACAACTTCATTAATAGATTTTCATAGCCTTACAGCTAAAATTATTATTCAAAAAGTATTTATCAATTGTTTAAGTCGTTGAAAATTAAAAATCTTGCATTTATTTCACTGATTTTAAGCCAATTTACTGGAAAGTCGATAATTGTTGGCTTTTTAAATTCACTCTCTTCTGCAATATTTAGAAACTTAACCATTTATGTAAGACGTATGTAAGCTTCCAATGAATTTCAGTGGATGCACAAGGTACGATTGTCATTGATAAATACAGATTCGACATAATATTAAAAATTGCATTACATCGATCAGCTACACTACAAAAATTTGCAAAGATAATTTAATGAATATCATTTGCAACTCACTACGGCAAGATGAAATTCCAAGGAATCAATAAAAATATTTACCGTTACATTGCACAATTATTTCGAACCCTATGCAAAAAGCAGCCTATACTTAAAAAAATTCTTTTCTTTTTCGAATTCACCGATTTTGAGGAGAAACTATTAATAATGTTACGTGAGCTCAGCCTTGGGAAGAAGCCTCTTATCGTCTTAACGGGACGAAATTAGTAAGCGAAGTAAATCCAAGCCCTCGCGTACTAAAGCCAATAAAAGTCACGTCGAAGCCACACGACCGTTGAGCCCTTTGTTTTTTTTTTTTTTTTTTTTTATATTTTCGGCACTGCAGTATATTATTGCAAGATGATTTAAAAGACACGGGCAAGCGTTAAGAAATCGAGGACCTTTTCGGCACATCATTTGCCCGTCTATTGGACGCTTAAAAAATGGCCAAGAAGTAATATTGAAAGTTCCTTGATTCAATTTTCTGTATAGTGTGGTATGCTTTATAATTTACGGCAATGACCGATCGCGTAATTGCTACTGCGTATGTCGATTAATGGGATATTGATACTCGTTCGGATCGATTGTTTTGAGCGCACGTGCGTAACCCCAGTATTAAGTACATTCGAATGGAGACTGAGGAACATTTTCGGAAGGTCGGTCGAGATTCAAAAAAATATTAAAATTTCAGAAAAGTCAGCTGGTCGTTGACAATTATCCTTGAATTTAAAGAGACTTGAATCTTATTTCCGTAAAATTATGTACAAATTATGCGTTACTTTATAAAAATATGCAAGACCAAACGTAATTATTTTCTGTAAACAAACAAATATCACATATATTTAAAAGTAAATTTAATCATATATAGTTTACTACACTACATGATTTGAATGATTAATAATAAAAAATTACAACCATAACATATTTAATATTGGTCATATAAATTATAGTCAAGAGAGTAAAATGCCGTATATATATATATATATATATTGTGTATATTTGTTGATCGAATTATTGCACTTTTTTCTAATGCAACAATTTCTTATTAATCAAGTAACTGCCAATTAGGATTCGTTACGCGAGATAAAATAGTTTTTACTTGATAAGATTAAGATAAGCTTGTTTCACGCTGAAAATTAAATAGAATACATTTACAAAGTCAGAATTATAAATTATAAAATATCAAATTATTTTAAAAATAGTCCTCGTACAAATAAAATGAAAAAAAAATTTAATTACAAAAAATTAATCAACAATTGTATACTAATTTTAAGGAAGGAATTCTTAATGACAAGTAAAAATGTATCACATAATTTGCAATTAGAAAAAAAAATCAATACTTTTCATACAATGAAAATAATAAAGTATGTATACTAATATTAAAAAATTAAGCTTGCGTGTTAACCAACACAATTATTTAAAAGAAAATTTTTCTTTTGAAACCCAGTTTCATCAATTTGCAAAACTAACTTCATCATATTTGACTGTTCATAAGTATAATAAATTTTGTTTGTTTAACTTTTATATATTGATCCAAAATCATAAATTAAATCGTAAAGAAGAACATAAATGTAAAATATTTCAAACATTTTTAAGAATAGTTAAACATTCGTATTCTATTTCTTGGGAATACATGAAAAATTAATTAATCACATGTTCAGATGAACATTTTTAATATTCAATTGTTTACACTTTTCTATGTCATTGTAGCTTAAAAATATTATTTAATATTATTTAGACGCAAAACATTTTTCTTTTACTCCTTACTATATTTATTAAAAATATTATTTATAAAAACAATTGTTGCAAATGTGAAAAATGGTAGAATATAATTTTTTAATTAAATTATTATAATAATTTTTAATTTAAATTTTGAATCTTTTGTAAAGAAAATATTGTGAAATTCAAATTCAATTTTTTTTTAAATATATAAGAATGATTACTTTCATAATATGACGAAAAATATAAGTATTCAAAATATTTCACTAATTTACTTAAATTAACTTCAAAGATGTCGAGTGAGTCATTTTAATTTTAAAATTCATTAAATTTGGGTCACGATAACTTAAAATTATTATTATTATTATTATGATTCTTAAAGTATTAAATTTTAAAATTAAAATTCTATACGTTTTAAGCACAATCATCTAGTACGTGACTCACTTTTCCGTTATTGATGAAAAAATTTAAGCCTTATTGAAATAATCACTTTGACAAATAATTGAGACTATGAGCCGAACCACGGGAATCATTACATTCCTAATGCAATTTTCATTAGTGATATATTTTTGGAAATTAACATTAACGGAGCGAACATTATTGCGTTACATAATTACCTTTTTAAGATACGCCTGAGTTGTTATTAGCCTCCAATCGATAAAAGGTACGGAACTAGGGAGAAAATAAATGACAAGAAGATATTGCCCAACGTTGCTCGCAATAACGGAGTAATTGACTTCGCCCACATTAGTGAGATCCAATTGATCATTTTTACCGAGGTGATACAGGTCCGAAAACAGGATGTACCATAGCAATAAATGGCATTGGAGCCATTGCTCATATCCGACAATCTGTCTCTCGTAAATCTGTATTTCCGGCTTATTAGTCTCGCGTTCTTTATCCAAGCCTCGTCCTCGGATCTTTCCAACAATATTTCTCTCTCTCTCTCTCTCTCTCTCTCTCCTTCTTTCTCTCTCTCTCTCTCTCTCTCTCCTTCTTTCTCTCTCTCTCTCTCTCTCTCTATCTCTGTCTTAATATCTCAATGTCCGAAGCAGATGTACTTATGCAAGTGAGCGCATAACCTTCACGCTTTTCAGGTGACTTTCCACCGGTGGTCCTCGCCCCCTTCGACCCGCCGCTCGTAAACCGCCAGTATTATCGGTTCGCTCTCTCCAGCTCGCGTGAAACTTGTCGCACAACTTACTCCTTCTCAGAGTTTGCGTCTGCTTAAGTAGGCATTTATCAATTGGCACCTCGTTCTCTTTGCGCTCGCATAAGAGCGTCAACGTTGATAATGGAATAGTTCTGGAGATCTGATATATCGGCAGCCTTTACTACTTACACGCGATGTCGCGAATTATAATTCGTTAATGCTTCGAAGCCGACTTATGTAACAATTGTTAACAAATCCTCAGAAATAATCGAACATTGTTTATAGTTCATTCCGTCAAACTATCAGCAAGAAGGAATTTATTCTTCTGATCGACAGTCGACTAATAATGGATTGCTTTATAGTTAGATGGGTTAACGCTCGCGAATATCGACCTTTCCGGGTGCTTATTGATTTTGCTATAATTTGGACAGGCAATGGGCAAATGATTTAAAAATTCGTTTTTTTTTTTTAATAATACTTCATACTATACTTAGGCATTGCTACGCGTTTGATAAAGTGTAGACTATTATTAGTACAGCTAAATGATTACGAATGACCCTGTATCGTGAATACATTTCGGCAATCACTGGTAAATATGGTCTGTTTTTCGTCTCACTCTCTCTCTCTCTCTCTCTCTCTGAAAAAAAAGTATTAAACAATCTTCTTCCATTAACATAATCAAGTACGTCATTGCGATAAAAATAAATAAAATACAGTAGCGCTTATGAGCTTAGCGCCTATCTCCTTCGGATGATGAGCGATGCAAGAAAAACCGCAAAGATCAAGCTGGATTTCAAAAACAACAAAACTGGTTGAAAAAATGCTTGAAATATGCAAGTGTGGTCAGATTACGCACTGTGCTAATGCATACGCAATGCAAAGTAAGAAGCTCGCCTGGTGCCGCGAACCACAAACTAGACACAAGTTATGGAATGAAGAGAAGGAAAAGAAACAAATACCCGGGAAAAAAGTATTGCATCAAAAGAAAATGCATCTAATTCAAAGTACGTATCGATCAAAGCTCGATTACGACACAAACGTGTTTTTCTAAGCGGTGAGGAGAAAAATCGAGAATTGTTACGAAGTCTAATTTCGACTGATTGCTTTTTTAAGAAAACTAATTTTTATTTATGACCACATTTTATAAATTACATATATTCGTATATTTACATATTTTTAATAATGAAGTATAATGTATTTTGAATTTTTCGTCGATATAAAAGCTTTCGATTAATTTTATGTTTAATCAATCGAATATTCTAAATCTTGATTTAAAAATAATATTTTTCGTACTACTTTTTTTTCCTAGGTAATCCAAATTTAACATTTTATCTTGATAGTAAAAGAATTTGAAATTTCAAAATCTTCTGAAGCACTATTAGTCCAAAATCATTATATTTTTGTTCAAAAGAGAACTTTATATACATAATAAAGTAGATCCATTAGATATAATTGCATTCCATATAAGATCTAAAAAATATATTAGTATTGATAAAAGGGTGCTTAAAAATTATTTTTTATATCTTATTTAGTATTTTCACTAAAGTTAACAAACGTTTTAAAAATATTATAAGAGAATACCATGTAAATATTTCGTAAGCAAATTTAAAAGGCTACAAATCTTAAATAAAATGTAAATTAAAAATATGCTACTAAATCCTAAATTATCAGAAACGGGTTTTCTATCATTTATGAATGATGTATACTTTTCTTATAAAAACGTATATATTTCCTTAAAAATGAAAACACACTATCTATATACATTTAAATAAATACATAAAATTATAATGTGAACAGTTTGATAATGGTTAATTATACAAAAAACTTCATATCATTTATTTACAAATTTTATTAATAGAATTTGGAGGTTCAGCTTTTATTTATAAATAGATTATAAATTAATATTAACTTAAGAATTTATACTGTAAAACATTATAAATTTCAGATTTTCTCATAATTAAATATTAAAATGGCGTACATATTTAATATAATTTTCGTTAAATCTTATACAAATCTAAAAATATTTTCAATGTTTTAATTAATCAATTTTTTTAATTTGAAACTATTGTCGATGAAGAATGAATATACATCATTTAGAATATTTATAAATTTTTTTTAACTTGCACAGCAAATTAGCACATTATTAAAAAAAATTACATAGTATTGCAGTTACTAAAAATTTTCTTAAAAAAAAAAAAAAAATAATAATAAAAAAATTTGCAGTCGTAAAAATATTGATTATCTAACTTGCTTTCAAATGTTTTTTTAATTAGGTATTTTATAATAATAAATTATACACGTAATTAAAACTTTAATTTTAATGTTTATTTTTGAAACAATGAATTTTGAGAATTTCTGAAAAATTCTTAACATATTTGTTAATTATTACCAAATTAAAATTTGACTATTTATTATTGAATATAAATTAACAGATTAATCAAAATTAATGCAGCATTGCTTTGCTGAAAAAAAATGTTTTTAATCATTCAAACGCTTTTTTTGAACAGGTCTTCTTCAAATGTATACCCATACTTGTAAATCCAATTTTTCGTTATATTCTCTCATTCTAATTAGACGATTAGTAAAATGAGACATTAATTAATATCATGTGTTTCACAAAAATCTGAAAACGTATTTCCGGCCTATTACAGGTAAAACCAAACATTTCGGAATCTAAATTTATTAAAAATTTCACACACTGACAATCGTGCGACGTACATTATATTAATTTTACTCAATTAATAAGTAAAGCTTTTTTTTAATAATAAAGCCTACATATTATAGAAATAAAATTTATGTCTATAAATATAATCGATGCCTGGATACGTGATAAAACATTATTATTGTACAATAATCAATAAACTATTAACATTAATTTTAAATATAAAGATCAAAGAAGGATTTCCTGATATTTGTGGGTTGTGTGCCACCGTGATCGTGTATTCAAATATCTATACTCGTTTAACATATCATTAGGCAGGTATTTACAAAATTGTTTACATGTTTTGAATTCATTCCTCCGTACAACATTTATAGTTGTAATATAAAATTTAAAAACTTTTTTGTGGTTGTTTGTAACACTACATTTGAATTCGATAATCGGTATTTTATATGGAAAAACTAATAAATTTCAATGGTTGTATTATTTTAAATCAAATCCACTTGTATAAAATCTATTAGCTTGTCTCTGAATATTAATCTGAGTTTATGAAATAAAAACCTAATCATATATCTCAAAAAAAAAACTACGAATGTCAACTTCATTACTCTTGTGGAATAACGCTATTGTTTTTGTCGATGTTTGAAAACAATTTGAAACAACTAAAAATAATGCTGGCTTTAAATTTATAAGTGTTTTCACTGATTGTGCAGGTGTGATTGGCGCAACTGCTTTGTACACCATCTAATGAGACTGCTTGAAATTTTAGAATAGTCAGCCAATCGCAGAAAGAAACTGGCTTCCGAGCTCGCGTGAGCTGCAACAACAGTCCATTAATGCAAAGGTAAATAAAGATAGTATAAAAGGCTACGAAAGTCGCTGCAGCAGCAGGAAAGCGACACGGAGCTCCAGGGAACAGGAATCACCAAAGGAATCGTGGCAAAGCGCAAAGAGGAAAAGTGTATGTACTTTTCATAGGGGATAGCCGGGGATCGCGGTAGAGCACTGGGCCGACGAGGCAGTCGTTAAGACCGGCAGGAAAGGAAAGCGGAAAAGGACGGAGACGAATGCGGTCCGGGGTGAGCAAAGGTGGAGGGTGAAAATGCGACGAGGGGCACCGAGCGGTAGGGAAAGGCCGCAGCCGGGAAAACCGGGGTCCGGTGGACGCCGTGGCCGTTGGATTGCGAGGAAGCACGCGACGGGCACGCGGACCCGTACCGGGCCGAGATCGCCTGCCAAGGTCAGCGCCGATGCCGTGGGCGCGTGTGCGTTAGCGGCCGCAGCCGCCGCCGCCGTCGCCGCCGCCGCGGCGCCGCGGATGGCCCAAAAGGTGAGAGCGCCGAGATTTTTCGGCGGTAGGAGGCCCCCCGAGTATAAAGCAAGCCGGTCCTCCACCCAACGACACTCAGTTCCCGTGCTCTCCTCTAGTTCGGACACAGTCTCGCCTCCGCACATCCGCAATCTCCAAAAGTAAACATGAAGTCGGTACGTAGACTCAAAACTAGCGCGGTGTCGTCCTTTTCATGACTCCGGCTCCCCCCCTGCCCTCGTTTCTCTACGGACCTCGTCTATTCCCAACTCGCATTGCGCTTATTGCAGACTCACGAGTGACTTGCGACACGCGCATTCCGTACGCGATAGCCACCGGCTTACGCCTCGGCTCGATCCTCGATCCTTGTACTTGGGGATAGCGCGATTATCCGAGTGCTTATTCAGTGCCGCCCAGTGGACGAAGTCTCTCTGGCGATCGACAGTGCTCAGAGCTAGACTTGAATATCCCGAATGCGGCTAAAATACTTTTACCCAGTGGTCGATTTCCACTATCGCAACCTTTCAATGGCTAATTTGGCCAAATTCCAATATTCCAGTAGTCTTAGAAAATATTTACAAAATCGATAGTCACTCATTCCATTGTTACTAAGCTTTTCCACCGATTAGCAGCTTTGAAAAGTGTATTCGATGATAAGGTTTTACTTTTTGAATTACCCACTCGTATTTAAATAAAGTGATAAATGACCGAGCGGAATTCATTCCATAAATTGTAAATGTATATGAGAAGACACTGGGGCGACTACTGGGAATAGACCCTAACCATGATAAATGATACGTTTAATTAAAGATTATTTGCAACGATCGATTTTCAAAGTGTGCAAGTGTTTATAAATCGGTGTTTCGATGTACAATTACAGTTGGCAGTCTTCCTCGCCCTCGTTGCCGTCGCCCTCGCCGCTCCTCAGCGCAGAAACTCGAACCAAGCTGATGTCGTCCTCGTTAAGGAAACCCCATCGGACAACATCGGCCTCGACGGCTACAAATTCGCTTACGAGCTGAGCGACGGATCGACGCGGGAGGAATCCGCTCAGGTCGAGACTCGAGGTGTCGAGGATGCCGTCCTCCGGGTGCGCGGTTCCTACAGCTGGGTGAACCCCGAGAACGGTCAAATCTACACCGTCACCTACGTTGCCGACGAAAACGGCTTCCAACCCCAAGGCGCTCACTTGCCAAGTGTTTAAATACGACATTTTAATATTTAGTTCCTACATCGTTATTTTTAATAAAAAAAAAAAAAGAAAGAAAAAATAATACTTTTTTACCAAAGAAAATGTGCGTGTTTCAATTTACAACCTTGCCCCTTCTAATTTTATGGCGCCTCGCCATAGACTGCAATGAAATAAGTATAATCGAACGTATTGATTTACAAAATAAACTTTTTAAGCCTACTGATACTATAAATACTTTGTATTGACAAATATGCATTGGGTTGCATCATTTCATTTAGTAGTATATAAATTCCGTATATGTCGTAAAATGAGAAATGACATTAATTTCAACCAGATGTTTCACGTTAATTTTTTTCTTTTAAAAATTGAGAAGCTTCTTTTTGAATGTATGAAAAATGTGATTCACTTTAATTCATCTTGATAGTTCTATCTTAAAAAGGTATTTCTTAATAGACTTGCACATTAATGTGTTATTTATAAATTTTTTTATTAAAACTATAAGTTATATTATATAACAAAATTTATATAATGGATCGACGTTTATTCATCAGTAAGGACTGATTACTAAAATAATTTCGTTAGCATGTTTTCTTCAGCATTAACGTAATTCGATAAACATTTCAAAATAAATTTTTAATATTTTTTAGTAAACAAGCCTAATTCTATGAAATATATCAAAATAAATATACAATGATCGAATTATACATTAAAATAATACACAGATGATTTTTAAAATTATGTATCTTTCTAAGGAAATTTTATTGCGTGCTATTAAAAATTTTTCTATCGCATTTGAAATTATTATTTAAATTTACTTTTTATCACCTATACTACCTTTTTCACGTACTTTTTTTCCCTTAATTTTCCTGTCATCTATAATAAATTTTGTTTAATAACATGAAGGATATGCACTACATATTTGCAATTATGAAAAGAACAAGACGAAAATCAAAATTACGTATTTTCAGTCTGATATTCTTTGTAAAATAGTCACGAATCTGCATTTTTAATATTTCATAAGGCTGTATATAATTATTTACTTTCAAAAATTACCAAATTGCTAAATTTATATATTACTTACTTATAAAATAAAGACAGTTCATAATAGCATTAAGTAAAATAGAATTCTCCTGGAACTGTTTCGGCATGTGTCGTAACTATAAAAACCAAGTGCATTTGAACATTTTGTAAATGCAAAATAAATACGTTTCCATCTCCGATATCATTGCAGTTCTATATATAAAATAAAAATTCAATAATCACAAGTGGAATAAAGATGTACAATATGTACATCACCTTGCATAATAGTGATACACCACCAACAATACTTAAGAAGTATATTATCAGTTATATAAATCGTCAAGGTAAAGAAATACGAAAGGAAGATTCTTATTCAGTCATCAACCCAGAGAATATTCAAATTTACTGTTTTTATTAAATTATTACACCTATTAATATCTTAACATTTTTATCGTCAAAACACAACCAAGTTATTATCGAAGCAAAATACTAATGGTATGCGGTATAAATACAAATAGAAGTACAAATGAGTCAAAAATGATTTTAACAATGTTTTATGTATTTTAGAAAAAATCCGAAATATTGTTAGTAATAACATAACTTTAAGGATGAACCACAAATAACAAAACTTAAATGTATAATTTTGTTTTAATATTAAATGGGAATCGATAAAATTATTGGATATATTCAATAAATATAATTAGTATATTTCCCTAATCATCAAAGGAAAATGTAAATTATGTGCATAAAAAACCATGACTATATTTTAGTATTGAAAAAATAATAATATCAAATTTTACAAAATCTTCACATTTTTACTGCTTTCATCGTAGAAAATACAATATTAGCTTTTTAAAATTAGGCCAATTAATAGATAATTGTTTATTATTATTCAATGCTTGGAATTGTATTTTCAGCACAATTTCGAATAAACTCCGGGTTCTGCAAAAACATCTTTGATTATTATTAAACATAGATTTTTCTATCTGAATAAGGCTGTCCAAATAAAACTGAATGGTCAAAGATCTAGATGTTATATATATATATATATATATATATCTAATAAATAATGATAACTTTAAAGTTACTATAATTTTAAATTATTTAAAAAATATATATTTATAATTTAGTATGTACGAAATCTCCTTTACGTAAAATTACTTATAATTTTAATTTACTACGATAGAATATTCTTATAAAAAGATTTTTAATAACAAATGTAAGACTTATATAGCTTTGTATTTACAACCTTATAAGTAATAATAATTTTTTAAAGAATATATTATAATTTGTAACAATATAAAAAAATCTGTTGATATCGAAGTAATTATTAATTAGAGCTCTGAAAAAATTATCTTTTTTAAAATTTCTTTTTCTTATATAAATAGTAGTATATTCCACCCCAATAAAAAATTGAACATCTGGATAAAAAGTTACAAGCATAAAAATTACCAAAAATAATTATTCAATTTATTAAAAGGTTTATAAAGATGAAATTATATAAAACTAAATAAATTTTTTCGATTTTCGGAAGTCTCGGTAAAGTCATAAAGTTTAAATACTTTTAAAATGTATAATATTCTTTACTTAAAGTTATTACTAGAAAAATTTATTTGTTACACAATTTTACAGTTATAAAATTTATTCAATAAAAATGTATTTTTATTTACAAAATACGTAATCGACGTTAGTATTTGAAATCCATAAATATAGATAAATATTTGATTATTTATCGCATTTTTATTATGCATTATTGTATACTTCATCTTTAATTTTATTTATTTCATCTTTATTTTTTCATATGTGTGTAAGATGATATTTTATGTAATTACGATGCAGTTAAAATTTAACACTATATTACTCACGAACTTGATATACCAGACAAACAAATACCTTAAATTTGATAAAATTCTGATGTTTCAACAAAATTATTTTATATTATAAATATAAAGATTCCTATTTTTTAAATTTCAACTCATGTTGAAGTGAAGTAATAAAACAATTTACTTTGATTTATAGCTTAATAAGTGCAAGTAATTACAGTTTAGTTCATCAATTGAAATCCATATTACAAATATTATTTATAGCTCATTATCCTTATTAAAACTCGTAAAGTCTGATTGTTATTTTAAGAACAAATTTCTTTAAAAAATTCTTTTAATTAAGGATTTTCTATAATCGATTGAAGAGGAACGTTGAATCGACCAATTATGAGTGGCTTAATGCATCTTCGAACAATTCAAAATTTCATAGGATTTAAACCTCCTAAAAATAGATACACGGAGACATTAAGCTTTGCTTAGACATCCGCGTAATATATTTACACATTAATCAAGATGTGCTGCGGATCAGTGTGTATACATTCAATCAAGTCTCGTCATTCCACTGAAAATTTTATAAACGATTGCAATTGCACGCAAAATGGTAATCACCATACGCATCGCTCGAATGCGTGAAATTATGATGCAAGTATAATTAAGATACACGGATTTAGCCGTTAACAAGTCGCATCGATAAAAGCGACGACCGGCGTAGGAGTCGGAGGACGATTACGCGCGCAATTGCGGATAGTCTAATGCATCTGCGCCTGGTGAAGGTCACTAAAACATTTAGCATAGTCCGAGGTGAGGACGAGCCAAATGTTAACGACGAAAGTGGTGAACGGCAAGGAAAAAGTGTCGTGCGCACCTCGGCTCGAATCGCCGATAGGCAACTACGGTTTTTTTTTCCCTATTGCCGAGAGCCTCTGGTCCCGAGCAATCCGAGTATAAAATAAGCCCGACTTACATTCGTTGCATTCAGTCAGTAACCACAATCCTGAGATTCAGAACATCTTACGTCAAGTAGCAAACAGATAAACATGAAGACGGTACGTAGTTATTAATTTTTCGACGAGTGACCCTCGCGCCATTAATAAGGAGACGAGCAGTGCTGAAAGTCACGAGACCGGCAATTGTGTTTCACGTGGGGGTTTTGGTCGGTTAACCGATTCGGAAGTTCGATCGAGTTGGCTTATTAGATCAGCAACTGTAGACCAACAACTGTGATTCTGCTTCCTTCAATTTTCGGCGAAAGCTCTTCTAACTTTTCTACAACTGTAAAATGACATTTTTAGCTATTACAAGCCATAATAATAAAAAGTGATTCGAAGAAAAAGTTTTCGATTGATTGATACAAAAAAATCCACATTAATAAGTGTTTTTGTATACCAAGAAAGAAACGATATCTTATTAGTAGCTTCTACAACAATAAATACAATAAAAATACAAATATCTTAAATACGAGGCGTTAAGCTTATCATTGATATCAGATTGATTGTCAAAAATGCCCAATCGCTGATAAATATTAACGGGCCAAAATCACAATGAGTAATGGCTATGCGGATGTAACTTATTCTAATATAAAACGCGATTGCCACGCGATATTAACTGCTTTTAAATTGACTCGTGTCCCTGTGGCCTTAATAAATTTACAAAGCACAGAAGACTTTGCCAAATAAGCACCCCTGAAAGCAAGACAATCAGTACATATACGGCGCGAATTTAAAAAATAACTGCGATGACATGAAAATATTTTCCACGTTCAAACGTAATTGTAGATTTTCTTAACGAAATTACAGTTCGCAGTTGTCCTCGCCCTCGTTGCCGTCGCCCTCGCCGCTCCCCAGCGCAGACAGGCAAATCCAGCGGAAATCGTCCTGATAAAAGAGACCCCGTCCAACAACATCGGCCTTGATAGTTACAACTTCGGTTATGAGTTGAGCGACGGATCGACGCGGGAGGAATCCGCTCAGATAGAGACCCGTGGACCCGAGGACGCTGTGCTCCGGGTTACGGGATCCTTCAGTTGGGTTAACCCCGAGGACGGTCAGGTCTACACCGTCACCTACGTTGCCGACGAAAACGGCTTCCAACCCCAGGGAGCTCACTTACCTAAGGCTCCTTAATTTTAGATAGATTTTTATTTAATAAAGTTTTTCTTACAAAATGTCATTGTGGCCATTAATTTTGTGTTTCCATTCCTTGAACTTAAAGCGTTACGGCATTAAAGTATCCGTCGAAAATATCATCGTTATTTTATTTATTTTCACTTTTGTATTAGGCAAAAGTAATATATAACCGCGGATCTTAAGCAATATATATTGAACGATTTAATGTATATTACACAATATATCTTTCTGCTTCGTTCACAAAAAAAGATATAGAATAGAGTTTACACTGTGAAATGCATACGTTCAAATTTTCGATTTCAATGAAAATTTAAATTCTTCATATAAGATTATCTAAAAGATCTGTGTTAAAAAAATGTTCCTACATTAATCAATTAATAGTAACCTACGCAAATAGATTTGACATCCAACTGAATCCGACTTGAAAGTTGGTAAAATTATACAAACAATATTTTTTTGTAATATATTCAGGATCTAGCATCATCTATTACAGCAACGAATAACATTTCTTCAAATGAGATTGCGACCTAATATGGTATTAGCGACTTTTGCTATTATAGAATGAGAGGTATAATGATTTTTAAAGCATCAAGATTATTAGATAGTGAAGTTTAAGAAGTACTGCTACCATCTCGTTTCACGATAGTACTTAGTTAATTTAGAGCTTCTTTAACTTCAAAAACCAAACATTCCGAAACAACAATAATTTACAACATACCTACATAAATCTTGTATAAAATTATTATTAATACAAGAAACGGTATTTACTGGACTGACTTTGTAATATAATATGTTGCCTAGTGTTAAATTAGTATAGAACTAAAATATTAAAACAATTATTTTTAAGGGATTAAAATTACAAATAACTCTAGTCATGTAGCTGTAGCCAAATCTACACAATGAAAATATTCTACAATTATCTAAGCTAACAAACATTAAAAAAATGTTTTATAACTATAAATAAATTGTCACTTAGCTGGTAAGTGTAATTATTTAACGTAATAAAAACACAATGGTAATACACGATGGTAGTATTAATAAATTACCTACCAAAAAATATGAAATTGTGCAATGACAAAAAAAATTCATATTTTGCTGGCAATAAATTCAATTATAGCATTTATAATACGAAATCTCATATTATCTTTTAGATGTTAGGTCATCCAATCATCACTACAAATTATATAAGTGTTATTAACAGCGCTGGAAATATTATAAACGATATTATAAATTCTGTAAAAATCTTGAAAATTTTAATATCAAATTTAATCCTGTAAAAAATTAAAAGTTTACTCATAGGTAAACTTTACTGTAATACAATATAAAAAAATTTTTAAATATTCTATTTTAAAAATAAACAATATTATGTCTTTTTTTAAATATTTATATAAAAAATAAAAAATTTTACTTATAAAAACCAACAGTTCAAATATTTGTATAAAGAAAACAGTTGATGTATAAAATTCTTTAGTAATTAAAATGTACTTTTTAAATGATTTTGTCGATCAGCGTATTATAAATACTACTTAAAAATAAAGCATTTTAATGTATTATTTCTGAAATATACTATCTTAGCTTGTAAATAAATAAATTATTAATTAATGTATTTACTTATATAGTGACACCATTGAAATAATATTTTTAAATAATAATAAAATATTACAAACAAATTTGGCTATGATATTTAGTAGAAAAAACTTTGTTAAAAGGTGTGACAAACGTAGCCGTTGTTTTTAACAAAACAAGAGACATAAAAAAATGGCACAATATTAATAAGCAATATAATTAGAACCTCTGTGATAGCAGTACAAATAAGTCATCAAATAAATAGATATAACGATCACTTATTGTCGATCTTCATGATGGCGGAGATTCTAATAGCTAAACGAATAAAAAATATTATTATAAAATTTTTATTAGATGTGTAATAAAACCCATTATTTCATCTGTAAACACAATTTATTCGAATAAGAAACGAATACACAATTAAACGTTTTAAATAATCGTGAAATTGATAAAGCTTTTTAGCTGAGAAATTATCAAACTTAGAGAAATCTTCTTTTTCGAAAACTGATCTTTAGTAACAATCAAACATTTTTAATGTTTACATATTTTTCATACATACATAAACAATAGTATAATTATTTAAGCGTAATCTTTATAGTAGATATACATATAATAATTGTTCAGATTTATAATACCTCCATACCTGTCCCAGTTCATTGCCTTTTATAGTTGACCTGATTTTCTATTTGCAAATCTGTATTCTCACATTATATTGTAAAAGGAACCTGATTATTGAATACAAATTTAAGAAGATTTCATTACTGTATGAATAACTATTGAAAAAAATAGAAATTTTTATTAAACTTAAATTTAGAAATATTTAAATTTGCGTTAAAAAAATTATAAAGTATTATCTATAGTTCATCCAAAATATAGCTTTTTTAAAAAGTAGACTCGTGAATAGATTTTGTTCTCACATTAAATAGTAAAAAGGTGATTTAAAGTTACATTAGTATTTCGATTAATGAGATGCTAAAGAATAATTATATGAACAATATAACCGCTAAAAATATTTGTCAATAAGAAGGATGGTTAACGTTTATTAGTACACAAATTATTAAAATTAAAATACATTAGATTAAAAGTGTAATAAGATCAACTAATCATGATTAAAATCATTGATAATTATATATTTATTTATAGGGTACGTGGGTACACTACATTATACATCATACATAATTGCACTATTTATTTATAGTAAAGTATTTATTAAAAATAGTATATATCTTAATTTTTCAGCAGCATCTAATGTACAAAGTCCGAATGAGTATTGGTATGATATACTTCAATTACTACACTTTTTAAATAATTAAATTTTAATATAATCCCTTTAACAGTCATTAAAATTACTTAAATAACACTGATTAAAATATTCATAGTTTCACAAAAATACACCTAAAGTTGCATGAAAGTGATTAATATATATATATATATATATATATATATTATATGCTGATAACACAGATATTATTAGTAAAGTGCACACGACTATACATATATATGTATATAAATAAGTATGTTGTATGTATATTATAGAATTTTACACACAATATTTTACATACAAACATTTATAATTATATATTTTTGCTCAAGTAACACTAATCAGTTTAATATCACTTTTATAAAAATTCAGAATGTACTCATAACTTTTGTCTACATTATAAAATGTTCCTAGATTTTCGCAATTTTACCCACAAAATAATCACACAAATCGAACGCCTGCATATTATTATGTAAAATACCAATGAATTTATTGGTATAGTAGTAAATAATCATCAGAATCTTCGACTGTCGCACTTTCAGTTGAATTATTTTTTGCATGATCCCTCACACCTTTAAAACAATTTTAAGAATTATACAAATTTTTTCAAATTAATAAATAGAAAATATATATGAAAATTATTTTCTATAATCGCAATTATGTAATTTCCTTAAAAATAATAAGTATACAAATATGTAAATCAACATAGTTGACCACAAATTTTTAGTAATGATTATTATTTAATTACATCAATTAGTAAAAGAAATTCCATTTTTTTTAATTATGGTGTAATTTGTACAATAAAAATATGTAAACAATGTAAAATTAGTCCAAATTTTAATAAATAATAAAGCTATTTAGAAACTCACTCAGTAATATAAAGCTGACTGCTATCATAGTAACAATTATTACACTACCAATTCCACATGAAACAATGTAAATAATATTTAATAACTTCATTTTAAAAATTTAGAATATATTAAAATCATAGTTTAAGCTTTTAAAAGAAAAAATCTCAAGCTGTACTAATCACGATGTAACTAAAACACTTAAATCAAGCCAACTGAATCACATTTACGTCTAATATTTAATATCTGATACGCTGTAGAAATACTTTCAACTCAACAATCATGTTGCTGATAACACTTGCATCTATATATGTGTAACAATCTTCGCATAAAATAGACAATTCATTACATCTGACATTCCAACGGGCATCAATACAAATTCAAATGTTTTATAAAATATTAAAACGTCTACTTAAACAAATCATTATTCTAACTTAACATCAAGATAATTTAAATGTATTTCAACAATAAAATAGTAAAAATGTTTTGATTTTTCACTAATTTATTATAATATGACATAAAATATAATATTACAATAGCACAAAGATGATGCGTTTAACGATAATTTTTATAAAAGGTAAATTTGAAATATAATTTCAATTCAATGATAAATAATGCATGAAAAGTTTTCTGAAAATTGCATAAGTATTTTAGTATGATACACATAATTTAAAAAAAAGTCCCATAAAACATCTTATCATTCCTTAAATCATAATTTTAATAAATCACTAGATCTTGTGCTAAATATTTTGAATTGCAACAAATACAGGAAATGTATTGCATACAAATGCGCGAAATTATTTAAAAATACTTTCTTTAAGTCGGAAAAGATATAAAAAAAAATTAAAATTTTGTAATAACAATTTTAAATGTTTGTTTAAATTCACAAAAAATGTTTAATTCATGTGTATATAATGGATAATAACTCTTTAAACTATGCAAATTTCAACCGGACATGTGAATTTAAAATTACATTTTATTTTGGTATAATCTAAATGTGTAAATGATACGCGGAAAATTTTTATACAAGATTGAAGAAAATTAATTGATAAATACCATAATCTTGTATTTTACATTTTAACACCAATAATTTATCTAAAAAAATATACTTTTATTTTTTTGACAGATTCACATGAACCGTGTGTTCACTAAAAAACTATATTCTATTTAGTAAAATTAATTAAAAATCCAATCAAAATATTATTAATTATTAAAAAATATTTTAATTATCGATCTTCACTAAATCAATGAATTATCTAATGTCCCGTAAATTTACTGTTGCCGTCAAGGTTCAGGTCATTATATCATTCAAAATGAAAGATTATTTCATAAAATATTCAAAACTAAAAATTATATCATTAAATGAGACTGAAAATAAAAAATTATATAACGACTTATGACCACCCGTAATTATATCTCTGCAATATTTTACAAAAACACAGTACTCAGGTATCGTGCCATCATACAATTTCCATCCCTTGAATGAAAATGCAATAAAAATTGAAGTTTGACGACAAAAAATGCAATTTCCAAATATTCTATAAAAAATATTTTCATCGTCAGTCTATATTCAATTCAAAATAAAATAATAAACTGAATATATTTTTTTAATAAATTCATTGACATAATATGTTTTACTCCAAAAAATTGATTAAAAGTAAATATAAATTTAATTTAAGTTAATAATCAAATGTTTTAAATATGTATTTATAGAGAACGTAATATATAAATTATAAAAATTTCACTACGTCAGAAACTGATAAAAATTAGAAATCATTAAAAACAAATAAAAACAAACATAATTTAAAAATAATATATTTGAATAAATTAAATAAATCGTATTTAATATTAACTTAATTTATTATTTTATACATTAATAATAAAGCTTTTTTATAAGACTAAAAAAATAAAATATTTCATGAAAAATATTATAATCGTTTAAATGCATAATCAAAAGAACTACAAAACAATACTTCTTTAATACAGTTATTTTTATTTACATTCAAACAAAATTTCATATAATAATATTTTGTATTCAAGAATTGTTTAATAACTACACTTTTAGTGAAATGTCTTTTAATGATATTGTGAGAGTTGAAACTGAATATTTAATTAAAAAAATCACTGATAATGGATAGAAACGAAGTAAAAGTAAAACAAATAACAACATATTAAAATAAATATTCATATTAAAAACTTCTTTTTAGCTATTATGATCAAAGACTTTTAAGCTTAATATCAGTATTAAATGTAATTATTTTTATGATGTAAATTTTGTATTTTTAAATTTATATTTCTATTTATACACATTAAAATACTATCAAGTTTTTTTAACTGAAATTTAGTTAAATTTCAATATTACTTGTTTCTCTATTACGATTATCTGTTATCAGACTCTGTTTGAATAAGAACAAGGTCAACATATTTTATTAAGTGTTGCTACTGTAATGCAAACTAAATGACTTTTTTAAAGAATTTTTTCTTTACATCGAATGATCACTTTTTTTAAATAGTTTTTCAAAAATCACAGAAATAAATTAAAATCGATCGAAAGAATTCTTTTTCGTTAGAATAATTAAAAATTCGATTGAATTTGTTGTTTGTAATCATTTTTTAAATAAATATTACTTTCACTTCTGACGTAAAATGCTAATTAAAATACTGCTTATAAATTAATAATTTAAATCCGGATAAAAAGCAATTAATGTAGATTTACCATTTTTAAATATAGTATTTTATCTGCATTATTGTCATTAATATCTTCGAAATTTAAAACTCTGCATCAATAATTTTTTCTTGGTACGGAGACGGAGATGTAAGCTGATAAATATATTCGTAACATATCTGTAACCTTTGTGCTATAGTCAATTGTTTTGAGGTTATCATTTCACAATATAAATCAACTTTAAATCTTACATTTGACGTAGTCTTTAGTTTCTTAATTTGTTTTTTTTTTCACATATTTTTAATGATAAAAAAGTACAAAGACGTATAAAATAAGTTAATTGTGTAAAAGCGCAGACGGCATTTACGGATAGATTTATTAAACGATCAAGGTTAATATTTAATTCAGAAAAATCGTTTTTCTGAAATTCTAAACAATCCCAAGCATTGCGAGATTCATCGGGTACATATAAATTATATCAAGCGCACACGTGTATAAAATCACTTTAATATAAGTTAGCATCATTTAGTGGTACGTATTCAAATTGACCACGATTCCTGCCATCTACTATTTCCCACTATAACTAATGGACCAACAGCTGACACGTCAAATAGTCAAGTACTTAAAATACATTGAATATAGTTGAAAGCGTGAAGTACATTTTAATAAAAGTAACTTACAATATGTTCACTCTCCGTTTTCCTAACTATAAAATAATACTTTTCAAAGTTTAAGATATATTAAAAAAACGCGATGTGTCGTCTTACACCATGGGCATTTCTAACAGATGTAAAATCGTGGGTAAAAATTTTATTATTTCTTGCCAAGGAACAAGGTTAAGTTTTTTCGAAAGCTCATACTTTATTTTTGCAAGCTGCTTCAAGAGCTTTGTTGATTGTCATTAGAAACGATTTAACGAATATTTATAATAATGCCTCGACTAACTATGTTGCCGCGATCTTCAAGGATCGTAGCCTTGTGTTCTGCAGCAAATTTCATTAACGCTGCAGACAGAGTCATAATGCCTATTGCAATTGTTCCAATGACCGATGAGTTTAAGTGGAACCTCCACTGGCAAGGATGGATCCTATCTGCATTTGCCTTTGGCTATTTCACAAGTCAAGTTAGTATTGCCGTTAAAAAGCTATTACTTCTCATGACCATTAAATATATGATAAATTATTAAATTTTAATTTTTTAGATCATTGGAGCGAGTACAGCTAATCGCTTTGGATGTAAAACTGTTTTAATGGTGGCTGTATTGCTTTGGTCAATCAGTACTGTCATAACGCCACTTTTAGCTCATTCGATTCCATTACTTATAATAACTAGAGTCGTTCTTGGCCTTGGGGAGGGACTCGGTAATAATTTGAATTTTAAAAATCTAAGAGCAAAATTATCAAATGATTTCACAATGTTGTTTTTTTTCTTCTTATGTCTATAAATTAAAGATTAATTTCACTCAAAAAATGCGTGGATAAATTTACGTTTTGAAAAATAGAAAAAAATAAATAATATTTATAACGTTCTAAAGAATTTACTTTAACATATTTTCTTTTAGGTTTACCCGTGATATTCCATCTATTTGCTCACAGTGTACCAGTAGAAGAAAGATCCAGAGCCTTTGGCTATCTTGTTGCTGCTGGATCTGTTGGACAAGTAGTGGCCTCAATTGTAAGATTATATACTCTTTTTAACTATTAAAAATCAAAGTGTAAGTAATAATTATTTCCTATATTGTAGTTATGCTCCCACTTAGCGTGGCAAACTGGATTTTATTTATTTGGATCAATTGGGATAATTTGGTCCATATTATGGTCTATACTTTACAAGGAGACTAATTCACAAGAAGAAATTCCATTATTTTTACCCAAGGCAAGCTTTTAATAAGAAATTACAATAATTTTTTAATTCGATAGAAAAATATTTCATAATTTGCGCTATTATTAGGTGTCTCAAAATCGAGCTTTACGATGGACTGAATTCATTGCTCATTGGCCCCTCTGGGCTTTATATACAGCTCATTTTGCTATGAACTGGAGCAATTATATTATTATGCAATGGTTACCGACATATCTTGCAAGAAACTTATCCGCTAATAAAGAGAGTATAAGTCTTACAGCGTTACCTTATATCGTCAATTCACTTATTGGCATTGGTTAGTGTAATGGATTGTACAGTTGTAAAAGAAAATCAATATATTTTAGGCTAACTTATAATTTCTTTTAAAATAGTGGCTGGACATAGTGCCGATAATCTTATACAGAAAAGATGGTCCATACTATCTGTTCGAAGATTAATGACCAATATTGGTTTGATCGGTCCTGGAGCATTTTTATTAGCATTTTGCGCAGTTGATAATTTACTATCAGCTGTAATGTAAGTTAGACTAAATACAGTTAAAATAATTTTTACTGTGATTTAATTGTACCATTTTTAGATTTGTTTCAATATCTATGGGCCTGTGTGCGTGTAATTCCTCTGGGCATCTTAGTAATCATGCCGATATAGCACCGAATCATGCTGGTATAACATTCGCTGTTTCTAATACTATAGTAAGTAATTTAACATGTGAAAAATTGTTACCATTTAATTCATTTTGTTAATTCTTAACACACGTATTTTTTAGGCAACAATACCTGGAATATTGTGTGGACCACTTACAGCTGAATTAGTAACCGCGTCGAATGGTCGATGGATGCCTGTATTTGTTTTAGCTGCAGCAATTAATTTTACAGGGGCTATAATATACCAAAGTCATAGTTCGGCACAACCAGTATTCGTGCACACAGTGGGATTTGCCGATTGATTTGTTGATTCTTAAAAAAGTTCTACTGTTTATTGAATGAAGAGGAAGAAACTTAGTGTCTTATAAAAATTTGATTTTCGACACAAATCATCTTTAACATAAAAAAATGTGTTAAGCAAATCACACGAAAAAAATTGACGTGTTAAAAGTGTTGAATCTTGACAAGATCAAATAAAAATTTGATCGAATGCATTAGTGATAGGAAGTGCAATTTTACATCCTAATTTACGGAAGATTTTTGTATATTCTGTGACGAGAACAATGTGTACATAATATAAATTGTAACATCCTAAATCACAGTCCTTAAGAATCCAAATGAAGATTACTATATTGAGGTGCTATAACTATCAATGTTATATTAGTTCCTATAATAATCTATACTTTTTGAAATGTATTAAAAATCGAATGTAAATTGTATAATTGAATGATAATTGTAAATTTAAGTTTCCAAAAATACTTCGCTTAATTTCTTTAAAAGCTTTTTAAATTTGTAGTGTATTTTTGCTAATTAAGAAAAAAAATACTGATGAGTAAATATATACAGCATACTTTATTAATAAAGACCACAAGATTTTCTCAAATATTTCGAATTGAATATTTTAGGAAGTATACTGTGATAAGCCGGATATTTCTTTATAAAAGTGTCTGCAATAATTCCTTCAACCTGACTAGAGATATTAAGCTTTTCCGTTGCGGTTGGTCGCTCATTTTCTAAATTGCGAGTTGATAACAATGTTTCCTTAACTTCATTCAATGAACGTTTAGAGAGTGGGGGCTCGTTATATACTTTATCTAATTTTTGTTTTGCATTATTCCTAAAAGCATCTGGTAAACTTGTAAGATTGTTTAAATCGACGAATACGTTGTCTGCGTTATCGCGATACGAATCTGCTTTGTTTGTCTCATCGCAGTCATCTTTAATTTTTGATGAATATTTCTTCGAAGCATCTCTATCATTTTCATCGGTCTTTGATTTTCTTGCACTATTATCTTCACAATCCATGCTTTCCTTTAAACGATTGTTTTTTAAGTGAGCAAAACGAGTGCGTAATGAATCTTCACAATTTTTCCATGATATTAGTTCTCTATTGTCCCCTTTATCATACGTTAACTTTAAAGAATTTGGTTTATGAAGCCGATTATCACCATTGAACTCGTTAATCTTTAGCTTATCGAAATCATTGAAGGAGCGATAAAGCGAATCAACATTTTGACTTGTTTTTTCAAGTGTTTCACACAATTTGTTCAAAGGCGCAACATTACCGTAGCCCATACTTCTCATATTTGTCCTATTTCTAACTTCTTGCCAATTATACTGCATACTTTTTAAATCCTTGAAAATTAATTGATTAATCGTCTTTTTTTGAAATTGTATGTGTTTCAATTGCCTTTCAATGCTCAATAATTGGGAATCTTTAGAACACGTGAAACTCTTCTGGCATGTTAGAAAGCTTGCTTTCGTTCTTTTGCTTTTAAATTTTTCACGCGATAATTTTCTTACTCCTGAACAATATACAATGGATGATTTTTTATTCGTACGATAAGCATTTAAAAAAGACTCAAATTATTACTTGAAATAAATTTTACCATCAACGTGATTGTCTTGCTTTTTCGCGTCCACCGAATTACCGTCTACCTCGCCGAATATATAAATACATTTCTGAGTTGCCGAAATTTTCGGGATCACTGATCTTGCGATTCGAGTTTGCTCCTGCTTTAAAAGGGAAGCTTGCTCTCGTGACTGTAAAATAAAAAATTCCTTTGTCTCCTAACTGTTGTTTTATTATAATTATTATTATAAAGCGCTTGTTTTATATATATAAATTAATAAAAATAGGCTAAATATAAGGTTGTTATTAGATTTATATTTAAATTGCACCATCAACGATGAATCGTCGATGAGAATAAGAAGTAACAGAAAGTGAAAGCTTATTATCAATACTGAATTTTCATGTAATTGTAAAAAAAATCAAAAAAAATTGGTTGTCTTTAAAATGCATTATTATAAAAACGCCACGTCTAATTTATAAATTTGGATTTAAATACCTTGTGATCCTTTGAGCATGTATTTGAAATTACATTTTTTATACTTGCTGACATTTTTAGTCCGTTCAATTTAGTTTCATTTTTATCTTCTTGATCCTTTGGTACGTTCTCTTTTGAACTCTTTAGTTTAATTCTGCATCTTTATCAATAGAAAATACATTTATGTAGAAAAGTATAATATTAATACATCTCTTTTTGTATTCTAAATACAGTATCTTGAAATTTATTAAATCGTTAAGAAATAATTAATATTTTTTATTTGTTTACTTCTTTGTTTGTTTTTTATTTTTATCCTCCTCTTTT
Source organism: Kradibia gibbosae (assembly GCA_018907135.1). Lineage (NCBI taxonomy): Eukaryota > Metazoa > Arthropoda > Insecta > Hymenoptera > Agaonidae > Kradibia > Kradibia gibbosae. Next base: position 8,126,653 of record JACCHX010000004.1, read on the forward strand.
GGCGTAAGTTTTACATCGTCTTTTTTTAAGAAAACTGTAAGAGCATTTATTCTCTTATAATTTTCAATCGAGTCATTAAATTTTATTTGATTTCCGGAAACTTTAGGCTTTGCAATCAATGAGGATTTTTTACGGTGAAAATCACTTAAACTCGAATAGTTAGCCAGTTTAAAAAATTTATTTTTTACTATTTCACACCTGCGAAAATGTCACGTTTTACAAAATATGGTATAACAGAAAAATAAGACAAGAAGTTGTTTGAGGAAACAATTAAAATTCAAAATCTATACTACTCATACTTCACATTAAACCAATAATATAATTTTAATTTATTTTAAATTACTATATCATGTTCATTAAATTTTTTAACTCAACCAATACACGCATTGTTGAAAATAATTAATAAGAATTAGGAGTAATTTACCGAGTTTTCAGGTTTACCGAGTTTAATTAACAATAGTGATTGGAAATTTTCGTAGAATTGATTTATTGATACTTCCATTTCTTTACTACTTAATCATAGTTAACATGTACGTACACCTCGCTACTTTTATTATATTATATTTCACTCACGAAAAAACATAAATAAACAACTTCATCGAAATTCAAAAGTAAATAAAATCATGTTTTCTTTAAAATGACAATATAATAACCTAATAGAAAGAGATATGTAAACCTAAAAATGAAACAAAAACGAAAAAATATAATTGCATGCAGTATAATTTACAATATAATAATTAGTTTAAAATTAAATAGATCAATTTTATATCAATCCTATTTATAACTAAATTAAAATAAAAATTCTGAACTAAAAAGCATAGTAAATTCTTTAAAATCAATTTTATTAGGGCTTTTCTTCTAATATTTTATTCTCTTAATAATAATATAATATAGTTCTAAAGGATTTACACAAACTTAATATAAGAATTTCTAACACTTTACAAAAGTACTTATAATATTTATATTTGTAACAAGACACATCAATTTATATTTTCTCATATTTCACATGACATATAAAACATTTTTTAATTAAAAGCAAATACACAGTCAAAAAATATATGATATAATTCAGTCTTTATTCAGAGCTAACAATTTTGACATAAAAAATATCAATTAGTATGTACATAATTTACTCATACAACATACAACATTACAACAAATATCGAAACAACTTTACAATAAACATTTAAAAAATTTTTTAAACGAAAGAAATTTATTTACCAAGACCCGCTCGATAATTTCACATCTACATTCATTAATACAATAAATATGTTACGTCCTATGTTGATTTTTCACGTATAACAAATTGTTGAACGTTGGTTTTCTCCGTTTCTGGCCACACACTTAAGCGTAATATTACGGGAAGGAGACGATAGTTATTTCGCGCATAATTAAATAATAAAAAATGCAAAAAAAAGAATTTAAGAAATAACAATTCTTTATTGATAAAAGAAAATGGTGTATTTGTCGATAGTAATAAATGAAAAAAAGGTTATGTTAAAGTATAAACAATTGAAATCGAAATTTAGTTATAATTTTCCTCTTTTATTTAGTGATTGGTACCGCGTTGGTACTTCGCGTTCCTGTCGTGGCGATTCACTTTTTCTAATATAAATCAACATTTTTTTTAATATAATATTATAACTGTGATCTTTACCTTTGAATGGTGCAGGTCAGAAATTTAATTGTCTAACGTTTGATAAAACTGGGACTATTGAATTAATTTCAATAGAATTAAAATCCTTCGAATTGAACTGAACTGAATGGAGTAAAATTGGACTCCGTCTTTTTATGTTATTTCTTAGGGTCTACACTCTAAATCTTATATTATTTTGTGCATATGAATAAACAAAATGTTATAATTGATATGAATGATAATTGTTCTTTTATGACTAATTTTAGAAATTCAGTATTTGCAGCTTCATAGTATAGATATTGTTCAGCTGCAGTAACAATGAGACGCGATTTTGTTGCTTCAAATTGAAAAGTTGTAGCACTCGTGGGTGAGATCATTGTGAAGATCTTTGAAATATGAGATTTCTCTTTTATTAAACAGCTATTAAAAATTTGTATTCTAGTTAGCTTTGTGATGATATTTTACTCGAGGTCAATGTTAAAAAGGTCGTTAATATACGATCATACGCAGTTTTATTCGTAGCGGGACGTATTTCCTTCTTGAATAATTGCGGATATTGTTTCACGTGTTTTCTAACTTTGATACTTAGCAGGACGCTTTATGACCGTTCAACTTATTTTATTGTGATTAAAAAAAATAAATATAAAGTTACATGGGTATCTTAGCTTGGCCGTAATAAATACTTATGCATTTATTTATTAAACTTCTGATTAGTTAAATGAATAAGTGCATTAATTTAGTATATATATTTATAAATTATAATTTTTTTAAAAACTACAGTTTTTAAATTTAGTCAAGTAAGAAATTTTTAATACTATTTTAAAGTATAGAGAATAACATATTGATTTATTAACTGCTTCAAGATATTCCGATTACTTTTAGAATTTATACGCCACAAAAATTTTCAAAAATATTTTTTTAAAAAATCCACAAAATAGTGTTTCACTCTACTTATAAATTTTGCATTTTATTCTAATTAGAAAACGCGCCAATTGTGTAATGAAATTTAATTCAGTATTTGTGTGCATTGAAAAAATGAAAATTAAAATCTCGTTGAAATTTCATATTTTAATACATAAATAATTTCTATATATGTTGCAACAACTAAGTGTGAGTATGATTTTGGAAGACAAAATTTGATTCAAACTGATTTTAATTTTCAGCGTATATATTTTTATAAATCGACGTCAAGTATTTGATATTTATAATTTTCATTATGAATCATGAAGTAAAATTTTTAGGATGAACTATAATTAATATAATTAAATAATAAAAATTCATCGTTAAATTATTTATGCATTACTATTATTTTTTAATCAGATTATTTAAATAATATCGTCTTTTCTTTATAAACTACTTAAATAGTTCTGTAATTAAATTTGTAAACAAAAAAACATTTTTTAACGCTTTTTAAATAAGCTAATTAATAATGAATTAATCAAGCAGTTAGTAATTGTAATAAAAACTTATTTTACTTTTTATTTATTATAATAAAAAATTGTAAAGTGTAATGAATTATTCATTTAAAACTATATTTTAAAAAAAATTAATTTTAATTGTACCGTTTGCTGCACGTCGTACCATACAGAAATTATTTATAAATGAACTGTTTATTCTTTTTTTAAGTTTTTACGTGCTATATAAAAAAAATTCGCACCCTTATGTAGACACACACACACACATGTAGATGAAAATTACGTTGTAAAGATTTATTTGTAAAAAGTAAAATTTATTGACAGTTTATAGTTTCATTTGAGAATTACTACAAACATATAATATAAAATTACTGACTGCACTTTATTTTCATTAAATATTTGTATCAGAAACTAAACTTAATTAACTGTTAAATAGAGTTTAGTTCCAATTTGTAATGATCAATCAGTTTTTGAACTATTTCATCACGATAACAAATGGTGCTAAATAAAATAATTGCTTACGTATTAATTGATGATTTATCGTTTTTAAAATATGTTTTAATATTGCCATTAAATTTGATGCGAAAAAGATACGATCGCCTCATTTTTTTGCTCATAAAATTAAAAAGGAAAATCAAGATTCTTTATAACAGCACCAATATAAACTTAAATCTTATAAATGTCAAAATCTGATAAAAAGGTGTAAAAAAATTTTTGCATCACGTCACAAGTATCATTGACAAAATATGTATGGTAAAAATATAATTGCGTACAATATAAACTTAAAGATAACGATATTGAATAATATAACTACATTCATCTTATACGTGTTACACAGATACGTTAAAAAAATTTGTGAAATCGTTATTTTCACACATCAAAATTAGTATTCTAAAAGCTTAAGCTCTCTTTACGATTTTGAGAATGAAATTGAAAAGTGAAAAAAGATGTGTCAATGGTATAATTAATATGCACATATTAAATATATAATACTCCAAGGGTACGCACAAATGGGTGTGGTCAATGGGATAATTTGAAAACATTAGCCATCAGCATTTGTAAATAGAATATCAAAGACCCGGTACGGGTGCTGAAGCAATTGTTTCAACATTAAGGTGCGCCGATCGAAATTCTCGTCCTGTTCGCTCGTCCCTTCCTCCCTCCTGGGGCTCCCGATGCACCGGTAGCCCTGAAAAAAGAACGAGAGCGGCTCCTCCAGCAGAGCGTCAATCCAATCTCTCCGTGTCTATGGCTTGACGATCGATGGACTCTTCAGGGCGCGAGGCCTAATGAATTTCAGCCGCGAACGGATCCCCCGCGGAGACTTTTTTGCACGAGCTCGAGGCCCCTCCCCTCGAGCAAAATCCTCCGAGGGCTGAAGCTGCCCCAGGAGCCGCTACCGGAGCACTCGGGCCGCGGCTCAGTTCTGCCTCGCCTCCTGGGGCTGGACGATCTTCTTGGTGAGGTAGAGGAGACTCTCGGGCTTCTCGCGCTCGTGGCCCGCGAGGCACTCGTCGATGAAGCCGCAGACGGTGTTCACGTAGGTCTCGCGATAGGTCGCGTAGTGCTTGACGTGGGGCGAGTCCGTGAACAGGACGAGCTGCGTACGCACCCCTCGCTCAGCCCGTCGGCTCGCGAACTTCTCCACGTCCTGGGCAACAAATTACGAATGCATAAGCCTCGGCTTCCGATCCATCGCGATTTACAGGGACGGCGCTCGACCTTTAATCCCGGCTGTCACTTTCACACATCGGTCGAATATAATTTAATATACGATAATTGGTGGCCGTCGATCATCGCTTTAGTTGCTTTAGTTTGCGAAGATGATTTTAAATTGCTACCGAAGTATCATTGAACTTTATTGGTGAGACGCTACTTCTTACATATATATATATCTTAATGCTAATTCACGCGATTGCTCCGATCAATTTACGCGGTATTAAATTCAATGTCTCGTGAAAATAACAAAGCGCTTTGTTAATTGCGTTAAGATAACTTAAGTATCCATTGTTATTATAAAATCTAAGACTATTTTTCACCTGCAATCGAAACAGTTAAGTGAAAAAAGTCTTTCGGGCTCGGTTTTAACAGTTTACTCAATAAGTCGTTCGAATATTGCAATTTGTTTTGAAATATTAACCGTTAACTCGATACTACTTTTTTTTACAAAGTCATGTACTTTCACCTTCTACAAATGAACGAAGTTTGAGTCAATACATCAATGCGGCATTTAATTATAAAAACAAGATTCGGCGTCGAAGTTTCTATTTAAGAAAATATTTAACGCGAAGACGCTGTCCTATTGACAAAATACATTTCTGGTTGAAATTTGTATTTAAAGATCTCTTTAAACATCTGGTTAGCATAGAGAAATAAATCCGCCGTAGTATTGGGACTTTGAAGCGGATCGCGTGTCCTAACGATGCGCAAGTAATCACGCGCTTAAATTATAATAACGTAGACAAGATGAAAAGATAACTTACGCGGGCAGGAATCAGGGTATCGGCGTTGGAATACAGAAATATTTGTGGCCATGAGTATGTTTCTTCGGCTAGTGCTATTGGATCTGTTTTCACGGTGTTTCGCTTGCCGACAGTGTACGCCAGTATCTGTTTAACATAATGTGCAATTCACACTATTATTTGTGGCTTAATTTTTAATAGCGCGCGACCCGTTCGATAATGAACGCAGTCGCGATGAAAAGCGTCTTTGTCGTCGATAAATATCAGTGAGTATACTCATGCTGTAGCTTTAGATCATTTATTTTAAGAGCTAAAATTTTCCAACGCTTTAACGCAACGATCGATAAAAGAGTTATTAGCTACCTCGAGCAACCAGATGAAGGAGAGGAAAAATGTAATCACAACTGACATGGATAAGTTTTTGATTGGGTTCCCACCGATAATAGCGCTAATGGCTCTGAACAAGCTCGTGATCCTTCGCTCTCCAGGCGAGCTGTCGAAAATGACTCCTTTCACCTAAAACAAACGTCCGTTAGTTCTGATTCACAAGCAAAGCGCGACGTTCGGCAAGAAAATCTACAGGCCTCCCTGGGGGCGAGGACACCCTTTCCTTTTAACCCCTGGCCAAACGCCAAGTGCAAGGGACGAAGCGAGTCTTAAAAGCGATAGACGCGAAACGCAAACCTGCACCGCGTAGCGTAGGGTAACGATCGCTGGCCTCGCTAACGAGGAAGAAGCTCGGGGCCAAGCGACGTCTAGGGACTGATCACTCGCCGAGTGCTCGGAAAGGGCTGGCGGGCCCAGGGCAGGGCTCGGGCAGGTAGGGTCGAGCGATGCTCACCTTGAGGGGTGAACCGGCCTGCTGCATCGCGCTGCTGATCTGCTGGTAAAAGATGGCGCCCCCGTTGCTGAACACGTGGAAGAAGACCGGGTGCTGGTTGGTGCACCTGTCGGCTATGACCTCGAGGAGCCGCTCGCTGACGCGCGGCAGCCGCTCCTTCCGCCAGAAGAGGTACTCGACCGGGGCCGTGCATCGGAGGGTTATGTAGCTGCGAAAGAGGCTCGTCTCAGTCGTCGCTCGGCGATCGATCGTCTAAGTCTAGACTCGGCGCTTCCACGGGCGATGGGAACGCGCCCAGCCGGCGGCGATTCCCGTCAATCTTATCGAGCCGTTGCTCGGGGGACTCGCCGCGTCGCTCCTCCTGGCGCTCGTCTCCTCCTTCCGTTAGCCCTGGCGCTTCTTTCCCCGACCCACCCAACCCGCGCCCGTTTACGAACAATCAACGAGAGCCGAGCGAGAGGAGCGCTTGATTTTCGAGCTCTATTTTTAGCCGGTGCGATTAAGGGCGAAATCGCGAGAGCGCAGAGGGGAATTGATTCCATTTGAAATGCCCAGCCGACGTGGCCCGATATTAATAACGCGTTAAGTGCTCGAGCCGTCGAGCGCTCGGAATCGCTGTTAAACGCGAGACGCTTTTAAATACAAGCAGCGGCTGCTCGGCTTCTTTTTTCATAAAAGCATGGCTAAGTGTAAGGCCGGCTCGAGAAAACCATCAACTTCGCGAGCCTTCGCAGGCGGACGGGGGTTGATCGGGCCGAGGGAAGCCAGAGTCGCGGGGGGAGGCGAGCCGCGAGTAAAAATCTTCCGGTCCTCCTCCGGCCGGGCTGCCGGTCACGTGCCCGACGGGCCGAGCGAGTCGGGGTTGTCGGGGGAGGGAGGGGGTGGGGGGGGGCGACACTCGTGGGAGCGGACGCACCTCCTATCCTCGTAGATAGCGCTGTACTTGGCGAGGTACTTGTCCTGGCAGCCGGCCCAGCCGAGCAGCACGACCAGCGGCCTCTTCTCCTCCTCGTAAACGAAGACGAACTCGTCGGCTACGGGGCCTGAGCCAGTGGCGACCGTCGCCGCCCTCGGGCCCCCCGGATGCGTCACGCGGAACTCCAGCTCGTCCGACCCGACCATGGCTCGAGCGGGTAGTGCGGCACTGGGACGCGGTCCGGGCTTCGGCTGCGCGACGGCGCGCCTCTCCTGCCTCCTCGTCTCCTCTACCTCCTCGCCTACCGCGACCCGCGCTCGGAGAACTCCCCGCTCGCGCCGCTTATAGACCTCGGCGCCGCCGCCGCCGCCGTCGCCAGCTGATCGATCAACGGGAGGAGAAGCCCCCCCGCTCCCCCGCTGAGCCTCCCGAATGGGCTCCCGGTAGCTGGCTACCTACGGCCGATGTGGCCGTCCGCTGTCCCCTCCGCCCTCGACCCTTGCCACCGGCCTAACGCGACCGGCCATCCGAAGCCGAGGACCCCAACGCGTTGGCACGATTCGCGTGGCCCCTGCTCGGGAAACCCTCTCGCAAGAGCCCCCAGCGATGTGTGCCAGCGCGATTCGGCCTCGCAGCGAGGGATCCGGGTCAGGTGAAAAAGATGCTGCCCTCGATTGATGATGGCTCTCCTCGTGCTTGCGGTGAAAAATCAATGAGCTTCATCGGCCACGCCTAACTCCGGCCGAGCCTCGGAGCGCCTCGCTATCGTATAATTCTGAGAGCTCGACGCGAGCAGCGCCTTATTACAAACCTAACAGTTTGGTCGGCACACGATTGTAACTCGGTTGACGCTGCAATCGAGCTGAGCATCGTTCTCGATTGAGAAAACGGCTGGCCCGCGATCAACTGGAGAATATACGTGTTTTCGGAACTCGTTGAGTTACAGCAACCCTTCGCACCCCCATCCCAGTTAATTCAAATTAAACGTTGCATTAGACTGATATCTGCTTCAACTCTTGAGGCTACTTATAGCTACCTACCCGAGCAATCGTTTGTATTTTTAGAATTGCTTTAGAACCTTAAGCTCACACCAATTGCTCCAAAATCATTAAAGCTTGTCCATTATTAATATCCGCGCAGAGTCTCTGCAAAGAATCGCGTTATTACGAATTTACGTTCGTCGTAACAGTTTTATCTTTATGGGCTTTTAACTAAATATACATTGGAAAAGTGTTGTGACCGATTCGAACGAATCAAAATTATTTCAATTTTGCTACGTTCATTTTTTTAATTTTAAATTTACTGGATTTTAGCTTATAAAAAAATATAAACAATAAACAGAATCTTAATTTTTCCAATGTAAAGATTATTCATATATTTGTATTAAAAAGCTTAATTATAATTTTCTTCGTGCGATACGCATGAAAAATCATAAAGATCATATTTTAATTTCACTTAAAATTCATGTAATTATTATAATATTATTTTTTGTATTCATCGGAAAATGAAAACTCATCCTATATTTTATCGTAGGTCGTATGAAATTTTTATCTTTGAAAATATAAATATTTGATTATAATTTATAAAACACTTTGTATCAGTTTGATATTAAATATCCAAATTTTGTCACAGCTCTTTAAGTCAATAACAATACATGGTTTAATTAACTACTTAAAAAAAGACAAAAACCTATATAAAGAAGCATTTATGGAATTAAGAAAATTCATACGTATTAAGATTAGCTCCTATATTTTTTCCTTTATTTCTTTAATGTTAAGCCATTGTCTATTTTTATCCATACTAATAAAAATCTAGTGCAAATTTTAGAATAATCGTAAAATCTATAAGTAGGTCTCTGATTGGAAATAATATTCATTAGTATGCAACTAAATGCGCAAGGGATCTGTATTTAGAATATGTCAAAAAATATGCAACTAGCATATGTAATGATAATTGAAATGTAATAAGCAAATTATAAATCTATAGTAATTATTATCCATATATAAACGCCAAATTCTGTAGATAGAAAAGTTTACAATTAATCTAGCGTTACATAGAAAAGGAAAAGGTATTAATAGAAGCATATAAATAGTATATATGCTCGTATTGGCTACTTACTGTTAGCTGCAATAGCTATAAGATATTTAAATTATTTAAAACAAATTAATATTATGTACTTATACATTAATACATTCAATACATTGTTAAATTATATTTTTATTTACAATAAAAAAAACCTGTATTTAATGCATGAGCGATAATTTCAACGCTGTCCATTTTACAAAGTTGTCTTTTTGATTTTTTTTAATATTTTGCATATATTATATTCCCTTTGTTATTAAAAATGTTTTAAATATACATTTGGTCTTCGTAATTAATACCAATTGCAATCAATTAATTAGTCGCATTACATCGGCTTCATGCTTTATGCGTTTGATATTACAGTTTTATTATAAAAAATTGTACATTCTAACATGATACACCTTTACAATAGATTGATACGTCACTGCAATTAATGTTTGTAAAAATTTTTTAATATTCAACCGCATTCTTGTTGTACTGTCTGTATTAGAGTTACTTAATATTTCATAGTATATAATTATATTAATAATATTATTTGTTCATGTTTCACAATAAGACAAAAAATCAAGTGTATATTTAAACGTGTATTGAAGTGTATTGTGTAGCGTAGAAATATATAACAACAAAATACCCCGTAACTTTCCAATTTATAAAAAAAAAAAAAATTTCAAAATATTGGCAAATGTAGTACGTCTTAAAGGGCTTTAAAATTAATTGTCCGCATAAATTATATCCATATATATATTATATGTATAAATTTATTTTTGTGTTATATACATGTATCTAGTTTTACAAAATGTATAATTGATTACTACATCAGGATGGTATTTAATGTAAATGCATAAACATGTATGGATATAATCACTACAAATAAAGTTATAAAGATATATCATAGATTTATGCATCATCAAGCATATACAAACTTCTGATTTATTTAATTTAAAGGAATTTTGTTAATACTATTTAATAACTATACTATAGCGTTATTGTCAAGCTATGGCTGAAAACATAAAAGATGTAAAGATTTACACATCCCTAAAAGTAAACATGGTAGTAAAAAATTTATTTTGTGGACTTTTTTATTACAATTGTAATGTATATAGCAACCATAAATTCTGTTGAAATTATTGTTCAAGAAGCTTTTGTCTTTTTAGTACTTAAAATGATTCATAATTTACCTTTAAAAATTAAAAAGTAATTTATTTTTATATATATAAATACAAAGCTTATTTAATTTATTTTTACTTACTATTCTGACAACTTACTAGAAAAAAGTAATGATTTTATAGTTTTCTATTCCTTAAATATATAAAAAATTAATAAATTTTTAAAAACAGAAGATAAAGTTGTAGTTAGTTATTCTTTTTCGTAAAAAAATACCCAAAGTTTAATATAATAAATCACTAGAAGAATTAACATAAATATAGAACAATATATTTCTTATTTTTATATGGAAAAATGGGCTACATTTTTCAGTTCCATTTAGCTATTTGTTAATGCAAGAACTTAAATCTAGATAAATGTAAAACGTATATAAAGAAAATGTATTTAATACTACGTAATATTAAAAAAACAAACCAATTTTGAATTTGAATCATACCAGTATTTTATAATACGACATGTGAGGATAATTAAAAATTACATACATATATACACAATATTTCTCCATCAAGCCCAAAAAGAATTTGAACAAAAACGATCTCTCATGAAAAGTAGTATTCTAGCTAAATATTACTTTATATATTTATATGCTAACATAAATGATAGTAAATTTGTATTTGAAAGTAATAATTTGATCGTAATTTATAATCATAAAAAAGCTAATACCACCTGGCTGATCACCTCAAATAAAAAAAATTTATATTAGTATAAAATAAAGTAATTATTAGATTTAAAAATGATTAAACATGTATTAGTAAATATAAATCTTATAATTTAGGTAACACAAAATTGAAATAAATTGAAATCAATACAATTAATTTCCAAAGTTGTACTAATATTTATAAATGTAAGTTTTGTGTATCATATTTAAAATAAAAAGATTTCTTATAACCTTGAAATAGAATTATAATACTTTTTTAAATTGTATACAAAGTCATGAACTGAAAGGACAAATTGCGTACTATTGATCAGTTTCTTTTTAATTAGACCTTGGTAATGAACAACATGAATCCACAATTGAATATCAAGCATAATTGATTATAGTCACAAATACATATATATTTTATACTTAATTTTGTAGAATGAGAATGAAAAACTAATTTAATTTGAAAAGATTTTAAATGTTGTAGATGTACATACATGGACATTTAAATGTAACATAGTAAGACATTAAACGAAAACTTTTGCTGAATGAAGAATTTCGTACAGTTTAATGGAAAGCCTTTGCTGATAGTTAGCTTACATCAGTTTTGTTAATTAGTATCTATTTCAGAATCTTATTCATCTAACAAACGTGATTAAAATCAAAACAAGCAATTAAAAAATATGCACATTATGAAAATTAGAAGAATGTGATCCTAGTTTTGAATAAAATTAATAAATTATTATAAAAATAGCTATATTTTCAAGTAAAATAATAATTAATAAAAGAAAACGTTTGGAGTCCTTTTCAGTATCATATATAAGAAATAACAATTTTTAATTAATTTCTAAAATTATAATCAATTTTTTTCAAAATAAATACTTAAATTTGCGAAAGACATGGAATGAAGACAATTATTTCTAGTTTGTTAACCACTCGTATAGACTAAGCTAATCATACTAAACGTACACACATTGAAGTCAATCAACAAAGTAATGAATAGCTATTTTTATACTATTTCTATACAACAGTTAGCTTACAGAAGGCATACCAAAAAAATGATTAAAAATACAACGAATATAATAAGCCTAAACAAACTGATTTTTACAAAATTATAATCATACTTTACATCGAGCATATATAGCTTTAATTTAAAAAACAGTTATTCAATTGTTTAACTAATTTTGATAATAATTTGATAAATATACAGCATATCAACCTTCATAATTTACATTATTGATCTATGTTTAATGATTATATAATTGTGTTAAGAAAAACTTTAGTTCTTTATAAAAATTATAATAATTTCTAATATGACTGTTTTTGACTATTACTTCATACTCTTTCGAAACAAATTTTCTTACTTTACGTTGTCATATTTAAAATATCAATAAACAAGAATAGTAATAAGTAAAAATGGTTTCCTATTAATTAATATTATATTTATAAATTACCTATATTGTTTAACATAAGTTTTAAAAAAATATATTTAGATAAAAAATTTTCGTAATATTTTAGTCTGAAATTGTCATAAAATAAGAAAAATATAATCTAGAATTTTTTTTTGTTTTTTTTTATTAATTGAAATTCTTGTTACATAACAATCACTTGAAATTGCGTTTTTTATAGGATCGTTAAGTTACATTATTTCACACATAATTATGTTTATTAAAAAATACATCTAACATTAAATTTTCAACAATTCTTGTTTAAAATATTTTTAGCGATACAAAATATATGAGCTGACTTAAAATATAAGTTAAAGAGTTTTTTTTATGATACAGTAATCAATCGAATTATTTAACAAATAAAGATCTAATCCGATTTCATATTAAATAATAGTTATTATCTCATAATTAACTTTATTTTTTTATCATGCAAAATCTTCATTGTTGAGAAACTGACATTACTACCAGAGAGAAAGGGTATCAGAAGCATTACAAAAATATGAAAATAATTATTATTAATAATATTTTGCTTTTATTAAGTACTTCGATTACTTCCTCATTTTCATTATTATTTATACGTATTATTTTAGAATTATACACGAGTTGAATGAATTGTCCAAGTTTTACTATAAATGGAACGAAAAATTTCTCAAGACGGTAAATTTAGTGCGATGGTGAACTCAACTATGAATCACTGCCATAATGTAGCAGGTCAAGAGATCAAGGTCAAGAGTCCCCGAGTGTCTTCCATCTAAGTTTCGTCTCTCTACAATATCATGTAACAAAGATGTAAAACGAGCTATACGACACTTACTGTACGACCCGGTGGCGCGTCACGATGTCTACCTCATTTCCACGCTCCCGTCATTATTGCGTCCTTCGTTTATTAGCGTCAAGGCCGATATCATTTGCGTCCTCGAAAAATTTCAATACGAATCAATGGGAGCTCGCTTAATAAATAAATTTGGATTTCTTAACTTGAATATATTCTGAAAATTCCAGATTTAACGAAAACATTAGTAGTTCAAGGCTTACGATGCCCACAAGGATGCGGTACTTTTTGCTGTTGTTTATCACTTGCGAAATTTCCAATTTATCTGCATTTCACGTTTGTTTTCATTCATAAGCGAAAACTTGAGGTCGTCTTAAATTAATGAATCCACTTGCAATTACAATCTGCAATATTCTTGCAGGAAAAATGTGTAATTGAATGGTAATTTCACACTTTTAAATTTTATGACGAGAACATAGATTAAAATTCAGGATTAATGTTACTGTTTCCATATATATATATATATACATACAAAATGTTGTGTACTCTCTTTAAAAAGCAATCAACTTTGAAATACTATTACTATATATTTACAGAATAGATCTATTTAAAAAGAAGTTTTTTTAAGATTTGCATAATTAGAATAGGCATCATTTCAATTTTAAGTACCTCGAAATTCGAAGTAACTCTATGATAATGACTAAAATATATAATCATAAAATTAACAGATTTATTTATTAATAATGACACATATTATATATCATTAAAGTTAGACTTACGTTAAAAAATATGAAAATTGAATAGTTATAAACAGAGCCGAATTTCAATTATGCATAATTACAGTAATGGAGTTTTAATAAGTCATTTATTTATCATATTTCAAAATAAAATTTTAAATACGCATCAATTAATTTAATGAACTATTGTTAAAATAACTCGATGATGATTTTTAGAATTCCTATAAAGTTTTTTTTATAATAATAGCGGAAATATATAACTATTATCGTTAATTTTATAATTTTTTCCTCATGAATGGTAATAAACTTATAATTATTTTTTTTCCCCCTTACTAAATTCAGTATAATATATCTATAAAAATTGATATGTAATATAATATTTTTAAAAAGTTATAGTGAATAAAACTATCCTTACTATTTTATTATTTAGGAGTTTAAAAAAAAATTTCGTACATATCCAGCCCTTTCTCTTCCCCTTAAGCGCTCAAATGCTCATTGAAGAATTGACAAATTTGTGTTAAAATAATTAATTTTCCTTTACACTGTCATTTATATTTATTTGCTCTTGTATGACATAATATTTAAGGGTGATGATTTAAAAATGACTTTTATTGCATCGTAACAATTTGTTTGAAAACATTTATAAAGTAACCAGCTGATATATGTATAAATTTAAAGGCTTTAAGCGATTACGAACAATTAAGTCAATGCGTATTAATCAGAATATGTATTAATCAATTGCATTGTTTTTTCTTAATTTATTTTGAAAGTTTATTTATGACAAAATTCCATTTTATGTTGTTTTACGATATTTAGTATACAAATCATTAGCATATGTATTTTTAGATTATTTGCTATATTAAAAAAAAATAAATTAATGTTATTATATGAAAGTCAAATAATTATTAGCTGTCATAAAAGAATCATAATCATTCTTTTTAAAGACTTTTTTAGCTACTGCTATAAATTTTTATCGTTTTATTTTGAGTTCAAAGTAAACAAATAATTATAAATCGTTAATTTTTTATATCACTATCATTTGTACTATTTGTAAAATATATTTATAGTAAAATAAAACTCATTTATTTTGATGTCATTTCATTTGAGCTCATAAACCATCATATTTGTATTAAATTTATAAGCATTCTTTACACAAAATATTGAAAATTAAGTACGTATTGCAAAGTAAAAGATGAGTAATATTTACAATTATAAAACACTGCATCAGTGTAATTTTTTAAAGGTTCTAATTGTGCCAAATTCATAAAGTTGACAATTTTTCTTTACACTTATACTTTTTTCAGTTTCAAATTTCGATATAACATAAATTAAGTTTTTTTTAAATTCTAAAAAAACCTTATGTACTTCTGTGTCATGAATATTAAAATAGTTTTGAATCCTTGATATAATGATACAATGATAATAAAAAATTTAATAACAATAGTAATGAAATTGATAAATGTCAATCAAATAGAAAATAATAAAAATAAAAATTTTAAACATCGATATAGGTTTTATCTGTCAATTTTTATATTCTAACTTCAAATGTAATTCATAAAATACTTATATCTCACAAGTCAACAACTCACTTTAACATAGCTATCGATTTCAGAAGAAATGACATTATTTATTGAAATACTGAATCAAATTTTTCCAATGCCATTTTTTCTGGCATAAATATACTTCTTGTATTAAAAATTATTTATCTACGAAAAATATATGTACATCTATCTTATTTTTTATTTGAAATCGTTTTATAACCCATATATATATATATACTTTTCAGTCTTATCATGTTACTCAAGGTAACACTTCTAATTTATGTTTAAATATTCCATGCGTTTTTTGACTGAACACATAAAAAACGCATATATAAAAATTTAAGTTTACTTTCACAATCTTTTTGTACATATTTGTAATGAATTTCTTAAATATTTCAATAGTCTCCTAGCTGTGGTCACCCGATGACTATTCAATGTGCGTGGGATTTCTTTAAGCGACTTATTATCTTTTAATATGCAAAACCTTCGTTCAACGACCAATTTTGAAAAAAAAGGTTAACTTCGAATAGAAAATCTCACCGACCAAATTACAAAATCTCTGTTACACTCGAGGATTTATGGTCAGCTATAATAATGAATGCATAATTGAAACATTCGTGTTGATAACGAAGTGTTAAATATTTGCTCCAAAGATTCTGAATAATAAGTTTGACAATTGCGGGCATTTTCTTATAAGGAAAAGCCTATTAAGATGAGAACGTTGTTCAAAGCGATCCCCTCGCCAGGAATGTTTTAAATAATTAAAATACAAATCTTATAAATGCACTAAAAACAATTAGACTTAAGCAGATAAAAGCGAACGCGTTGTAGCCTCGGTCTTCTTCTTGATGCTATCACTCACGGCAACGCTATAAAATCAAAATCATAAATTGTTCCCCTCCGATCTCTATAAGCCAGTGAGCGCGTGAGCGACAGCCTCTTCCAGACGCGGAGTACTCGAGTCAGGGTTGGGACGCGCCTGTCCAATACCTCGGGCACTCGATGGAAACAAGAGCCGGGCTATTCGTTAGTTGCGCGCAAGGTACAGGCGGCAGGCCGAGTGCTCGAGCGAAAGAGTTGTTATCGATAGGCGCACGGGTTTCGCCCCGCCCCGCCAACGTGTTATCAACCGGGGATTCGCACCTTATCGGCAGCCCGGCAGCCAAAGTCGGCTCGACGGCGCACTCCGACACGTGGAGCTGGCATTCGTCGGGCCGGTCAACGCTTATTCTTAGCTGCTTCCGCGTAATTCTCGGCTCGCGCACGTACGTGCAATTGCGGCCGCCACTGACACGCGTTTTACTCGGCCACGGGCGGCGATAAGAGCGACCGTGCGCCGGTACAACTGGGCGACGCTCAATAAAATTTACTTACCCGCCGAAACGTCTTTAATTAACCTCGTTGATGCCTTTCACTTTTCAAATATTCATCATTCGTGCGTCATTCAATGGCCAGGCCTTTTTCCTATTTTTGCGCGTTAAAATATTGATATTTTTTTATCGAACGATATTCCTCAATAGGTAGCTTACCAGCGTTTTTTTTTTTTAATTTGACTCCATTGACTGGCGGACTGCTTTGATCATTTTTTTCATTTGCTATTATACCGCACAAAGCCAAACTGTTAAGTCCCTCTTTTTGCTACGAGGAATTCTCATTCGAATTTTATTTTTATTTTTCATCCGTAGAACTTTCGTCCTTCTTCAGCTTTTTTAAATTACATAAAATTTGTAATAGAGCCTAATTAGCGAAAAAAAATAATATAGAAATTCGATTTCAGAACTGATAGATGCGATGGGTTCTATTTATAGCTACTTTCAATATTGGCAATATATTGCAAATTATTCGATAATATTTTCATAAGCTCGTGACATCGTAGTGCATTTTAAACGTGTTGAAACAGCTACAATTATAAAACAAAAGTGTAGTAATCTCTATTTACATTTTTTTTTATAAGTAAAAGCAAAAAGTAGCTTGTTTGAACAAATTATAATCATATTGATTCTTATTAACAGACATTTATGGCATTAATTTGCAAATTTAAGTATACAAATAAATACACAAGCCGCTAATGTTAATCGAATTAATTGTATGCACTTTAAAACTTTTAAATAATCTTACTTTAATGAAAAATTTAAAGAGCCATATTTTCAAATACGATTAAGATTTTAAAAAAATGTATTATCTTCATCAAATATTAGTACAAAATAATACAATCAGTATAGCGCATTGAATTATAATTTCATAATATATACTGTTTCTTGGGCATATTCTTATTAATACCATTAAATCAATTGAAAACAAAGAAATGTTTTTTATCATTTACTATCTCTAAATTAAAACTGATTTGAAATCGTGTCTTATCAAATTTTCTAAAAGCAGATGTTTTTTACTTTAAAAACGAACTTGAAAGTAAATTTTTCTAATATACTAGAAGTGAAATAATATCGATTGAATAAGATTCTTAATTTGACTTTTAAGATTGTTAGATACGAAGGCAAAGCACGCACATATTAGCAAAAAAAAAAATTAAACTGGGGCTTGAAAAAAACCTCGTTCGGTGCTAGAAGGAGAGGGGCAAGAAAATAGGAACAATTATTACGAGGAGCTTATCAGCCATGAAAACTTATTATTCCTTACCAAAGCAATCTCATCACGCAATCGCCAAATTAGAAGTCAGACTTTTTCCGAGAAAAAAAAACGCTAGTAGAGCATTCGCACAGCGCTGAAGCGAGCCAAGAGCCCCGCGGCTCGAAAATCGACAACGAATTCCCATCGCTACAGTTACGACTATTGACGGATAACTGGGACGGCGCTCGGGTGATCGGGCGAGCGAATCCTTGGTCTCTGGTGAAAAGTCACCGGATGCTCGCACGATCGGTATTGTCCTCGTGGGAGGCCCGAGAAGAGGCCGCGACCCTCGTCAGGTGCGAATCACGTGCTCTTGGCGCACGCGCGGATCCCCCGTTCGCCGATCGGCATCGACCCTGGATATCCCCTCGGTTGGGTTGGTAGGCCTAGTGGTGCCTTCGAGGAATAAGAGAGAGAGAGAGAGAGAGAGAGAGAGATCTCGCGTAATTGTGCCTTGGCCGGCTCGGCTCCTCCTCGGCCGCCATCTGCCACATGGATCAATGCGGCTGCTTTCCAATTGGCCTTTCACGCGAGACTTTTCGCGGATTGACTTCGGCGATTATTAGATACGAGGCTCCCACGAGTCCTGCGGCTTTTAACGCCGCCTCTCTTGCCCGTTCGCTTGCAATCGATCCTCCCCGCGCTTTAAGACGAAGAAGCTCGTCTTGTTTGCGTTTTCCCCACTTCCAGAAGCTTCGCACAGGTTCATGACTATGCGGAAACAATTAATGGCATTCTTGAGCCGTTCGTCCGATGCAGCGCGACCTTGATGTTTGTTATCATTATATAATTAATAAGGCAGCCTCGTTTGAGTGAAAACTTAGTTTTATAGAAGGCGTTTGTACACGTCCTTTAAAAGTGCCAAATTAGACTTTGCAAAAAGCTTCTAACTGTCAATTATCCTCATTTAAGTGCTTCGGGACTTGAAGCCGAGCATCTTCTCGGCCTATTAATAAGCTTATTTCTTATTTCTCTCTATCCAGATTTTTTCATATATTTAATTTATCGTTATTTCAATTTAGCTTATATTTAAAAGTAATCTACGTCTTGTTTATCTATCACTAATTAAATTATGTTTTACGAATACTTTTTCTGCCTCACTGCACAATCACAGAATAATTATTTGCAGCTCTGAAAAATCAAATAGATAAAACAAATACATATCATAAAACTATTACGTTTTTAAAAACCCAGTGTGTTGTATATATTATTTGTGTGGGGGAGGTGGCTGCTTGTGGGTGTGTGTGTGTGTGTGTGTGTGAAATATCTGTAAGTTATTTTCGTAAAAGCGCATTAAATGTTTCGATCCTAGATATAATCCAAAATTATTGACTTTTATGAAATATTTGCGACTGATTCATTCCTTATTATACAACTTTTCATAATTTTAGAGTAAATGCTTAGGGAAAAACAAAAATATTTTTTATTTCTGATCAAGCAGGAAAATTTTTTTTTATCCTTACAAATAATTGTAAAGTTTTACATATAATTCTTAGTGTTTTGATGTTAAGAACTTAAAAAATTGTAAAGAAGCTAAAGAAAAACATTTGAACAATAAATTCGTATAATTAAAATATGAAAACTGCTCGTGATAAGATTGCTAGTATTGAAAAGAAAATATATTTTCTTGACAATTGATGTAAGCAAGCGTAACGAATGCAGGCGATTATAAGGCTATCGCATTACAATATAGTATGTTATTACATGAATTAATTAGGTATATAATCAAAAGCAATTTAATTTTTGCGTAGTCACGATAGTTTACCTGAAAATAAATAGTACAAAATAATATGTTTAATTTATAACTTTCAATTCTGTAAATTTATTATATTTAATAATAAAAAACTAGAAAAAAACAATGTTATTTATTATCATAATAATATAGAGCACGTTTAAAAATAGTTAGAAATAGTTGTTTAAAGAAAAGTTTTGAAAACCTACTCCTGTAATATTGTTTAATGATTTATAATAATTTGTACGTAAAATATGTACGCAATTAATTCAGATGAAAAACAAAAAAAAGTTATCTTTTTTACAAATGATATTCGTAACCAAATTTGAAACTGTTACAATGGAAATTTAATTAATGATGTAGATAATCAACAGAAATAGAGTCATTTGTTGATATTATTGTCAGGGTGAAACGGTATAATTTCATATTAAAAGTATTGGGAAATTGGAACACTTGCCTGCTAAGATGGAAAATAGGTTTAATTACTGAAGATACGAGTGCTGAGAGAATTTTTCTTCGAGTATTATAAAGACTATGTAAATTAATGTATTACATAATTTCGTTAAGAATACATTTTACGACTTATTATATTTAAAATAATTTTTTAAAATACTTAGAATTGTCTTTGGACACATATCGTACAGAAATTAATCGGACAATATCTTATAATTAAATTTAATCAGGAGATGAAATAATTTTGAAATAGGTAAGGGAAATGTCGTATTTTATTTTCAAGATCATTCTTTACAAATGAAGCTGCAAACTATAATTCATTTTTTATTATTTAACGCAGATCTTAGAAAATGAACATATATTAGTTGAGCTATAGCATACATTAAAATACTTCGCCTATGACGAAATGCAGAAGAATTGTATTAATTTTCAGAAATGAAGAAACACGCGTGCACATTTCTCTCTCTCTCTCTCTCTCTCTCTCTCTCTCTCTCGCTCCCTCGTTCCAAAGTAAAATTTACTCTACAAGCTCAACTTAATCATAGCCTTAACTTTGCTCTATCGATTCAGACAGCGATGGACTAAATGCCAACAAAAAGAACGTAACATAGATGAAAATTATATTTACTCCGAATGCTCTAATATAATGCTCATATTCTGCTCATCGACACAGGCTCCTTAAAACACAATTGGCTCTATCGAACATCGAGGCTCCAAATTTCGGCGCAGAATCGTCAAGGCGCCAGCAGAGTACGCGGCGAGGAGTGGCAAAAGTCGCACGGAAAATCCCGCGGAGGCGGGAGTCCTTGGAGAAGGACTCGCCGGGAAGGGACGCTGGGCGGGCAGGGAGGGCGGGAAAAATCGTGATTCGAAGTGACCGCCACACGGGCCGGCGGCCACAGTAGAAGGGATCCCAGATCGCGGCAACGCCGCCGCCTCCGAGATCGACGTCTGACGGTGCTGCGGTCGCCGGATCTCACCCCACCGTCGAGCTTCCGCGGCAACGTTGCCTCGCCTCGACGCGACACATTCCGTGGCCGACGCGACTCCCGGTTTCGCGGCAACAATCAGTCCTCGCTCGAGCGCCAGCCTCCACGTTCAGAGTTTTTGGCCTCCCGAGCAATTTGCGAGCGAACCTTGCGGCCTCAGGGACTTAGCCACTCGCCTCCTCTCCGACCCGACCCGAGCTTCTCTTCCTCGCGATGGAAAAAGTGGAGAACCTGCTGACAGCGGTAAGTCCGGGTGGCCCTCCGAGACCCGC
The DNA here is from genome assembly GCA_018907135.1 of Kradibia gibbosae. NCBI lineage: Eukaryota > Metazoa > Arthropoda > Insecta > Hymenoptera > Agaonidae > Kradibia > Kradibia gibbosae. The sequence goes on from JACCHX010000004.1 coordinate 8,148,381, forward strand.
GCGCCTCGCTCGGCCGCCCTGCCCCGAGGCTCAGCCCCCCCTCCTCCTCCGCCCATCGCACCTGGTGCGCGGCCCCGGTCGCGACGTCGATCCTCCGTGTCGAGCTCCCCGTACCTCGGCGACGCCATGTTCCCTCTCGCTCTCTCGCCGCCTTCAATGAAACGACCGCGAGGGGAGAAACGAGGCTCTCGGGCCGATCGCGTACTCGCGCGTCCTCGTGCAGCTCGAGCCGAAAATTTCGCAGCTGCGAGGAAACGACCCGAGAAGGCGCCGCTGCTCGCGTTGCCTCCTCTACCTTCCGTCACTGTTGCTGCTGCTGCTGCTGCTGCTCCGCCCCACCCCCCAGTCACGGCTCCGGCCCCTCTCCCGACCACCGCCTTGGCTCCGCGGCCATCCGAACCAGAGTCCCAAGCCTGTCGCGGATCGAAACCTCCGATCGCGATCGTTGGATCGAGTATTGGCTTTCCGTCGATCGAAGAACATGGCGCCGAACAAGGCACTGTTACGAGCTCTACTGCTCTTCGCCCGGCCAAAGAAGAGCCGCTCCCTCCGCCCGCCCGCCCCCGTCACAACGAAGCAGTAGTGGCGCGGCTCGAGTCCGGCTCAACGACAACATAGAGAGAAAGAGAGAGAGAGAGACATTGACGGGCTGGGCTGACGCGTAAGCGTGACGTGTAAGCAATGCCGAGCTTAGCCAGCGATCGAAAATACGAAGGCGCCTCTCCTGTTACTCTTGTTGACGTTGACGCTCGCGGCTGTCACGTGCTTCCCTTTATTGCCATTATAATAAGGCCGAGCGAGTGGTTTGGAGGCCTCGGCAGGGCTCGCGAGCTCCTCCTGCCGCCTCCATCGATTTTCCCGTCCTCCTCCTCCTCCTGCTCCTCGGCCGCGGCTTCGTCGACCGTTAGACTCGATAGGCCTACTATTCGATGGCTCGGTAGAAATGCGCGTCCTTGGGGGCGACACTTTTTCCCGCTGGTCAGTAGCAGAAAGGCCTAACTGGGTCATTGCATCGGCTTCATAGAAATCATTAGTACGTGGTGCAATCGGTCGAAAAGACTTGCACACCGATGGCGTGCGATTAAATTGGCCGCCGCCGCCGCCGCCCCCCTGGCCTTCCCTCGGCACTCTGCTATCGTATCGCCTTATCAGACCATGGCTCGGAGACTTGGCGCAATCCTAGATAAAGATCTTTTTTCGCTTCTGCGTCGCACTTACCGACTTAAGGCACTTAAATTAATACAACGACTTTTTACAAAAGCGTGGAACCTGGCCTAAAAATAGCGTTAAAAATACTCGACTCTTTTCAATATCTTCGATTAGATACGAAATATATACGAAGTATTGCGGCTTTAAACATTAGCTTCACCCTCTCTGCCCCCCCACCCGCACACACGCACGCACACAACAGAATCAAACAATATTACTAATCAATTAGTTTTTATAAAAAAACAGTTGAAATTATTTGGCCCTTATTCGCGTTAACTCTACACGAGTAAGTTTACTCCTAAAAATTACTATTACCTATCGAAAAGAAATAATCTTACTTTTTATCGGGATGTTTGTCTTATTTTGATTGAGAAATTGTCAATCTCGAGTCAGCAGTAAATGAAGCTTGTTCATTTTTAATAAAATTCTCCAGCTTCGATAAGCTCAATGTGAAACGAACAGTGTAGAAATACCGAGCTCACGTGTATTTTCGTTGCCGAAAAATATTAAAATTCTCTGTCATTTTGTTAATCATCGAAGGATTCCCAAAAAGTATATTTTTCGTATAATACTATGCGCAAAAAAACTTATAGTAAAGCTTTTCGATTCGAACAAACATTTTCATGTATTGGCATTGAAATCATAATCTTTTAAATTTATGTTACAGTTACCGAAATAAAAGACCGTTTTACGAGAAAAGTTTATTTGTCATTTGTTATTTCTAGCTTCGTAATTAGGATATTTTGCTATTTTTAACATAATTTCACATATTTTAATTTGGCTATTTCACTTTGTTAACAAATTACGCATTCATCGTGAAGTTAAGTAGGCTTTAACTTATACACAGAAAGTACAACTTTCTCAATCGTATATACATACATTTAGAACTTACTCATTGATTAAAATCCTTTTGCTGAACATCATTCATTACATGTTAAATCCCAATTGTTTTAAGTGCATTAAAAATGATTTGCGATGTAAGAGATGAAGGAAAAATTATTAATTACAACTAATTCAAAATTAAATTGAAAATTATAGGAAGACCTAAAGGCAAGACTGCGTGACGCAGGAGACAAACTCGTTGTCATTGACTTTTTTGCGACATGGTGTGCACCATGCAGAATGATTGCACCTTATTACAAAAAATTAGCTGAGGTTTGTTTACAATTCATATACCGATGTCCACGTAATTTAAAAAGCACGAACAACCATCAATTCTTAAGAAACAATGTCAATTATGCATTTGATCGTTAAAAAACAAAAAAAATTAAATTTTATAAATCAGTGCATTCTGGGAGTACCTGGAATTTTTGTAATAATAACATTTGTACAACTGCATTTGCCAGTTTTATCTCGTGTAGATTTAATTTATTTGTTTTGAATAAATTTCAAATACGTTTTTTATCATATTCATTATTATGAATAATACGTACAAATGCTTTTTTGGATATTCAGCATTAATTTCTATTTCATACAATATCTTCCAGAGAAAACTTTCAATATTGACTATATTTAATTACAGGTGAATCCAGACATCTTGTTTTTGAAATTCGATATAGATATTACAGAGGAAATTACCGACGAGTACAACATTACCAGTTTACCAACATTTATCGTTTTCAAAAATGGTGAACCTGTACGTATATTTATATTACTTAATTAATTTAATAATTTGTAAAATCTGCTAACGTATTACCAAAAATAAAACTAGGCAACGCTTACATATCTACCTAAAATACATAGTTGAACAAAAAATTATAATTTATAATTTTTATGTTAATCAATTCATTATATATTAATAGGACTAGCGTGAAATCATAAAATATTACTTTAGAAACAGCAGTTTAAAAATAAATTTTGATTTTCGGTTTAAAATTAGTAGTAAAATTAAATGATAGCATATCTTGTAAAGACAAATATATAGCTTTATTGATTAATCTATTATAATAGGATAGAATTACAAATTTATTAATCTTCCTTTCCAAAAGCTTATAATTTCAACTATGTAATTAATTTGATAAACATATTATAAAAGTTTTTATTTTCTGTTTCAGCTGAACAGGTTTTCCGGAGCTAATATTAGAAAAGTTGAGGAAATGATAGACGCACTCAAATAATTAATGTAAACTTACTAATTATACAATTATATTATACATAAAAGAATTTACGCGACGATTTTTAAAAATTTTAATCTGTTTGCCGAACGATAAAAAGAGGCAGAATTTTAATACACGATGTTCTGCGTACATTTGTTATTCAATTTGTCATATAGTTTTTTTTTTTTTTTTAATTTTAATCTGCTGAATAACATAGCAAGCTTCAATTAGACAGAGTATGTTCTACATACGTTATTGTCCAACTTGTTATAAATTTCTCTTTTCTTTTTTTCTTTTTTTTTTTTTTTTTAAACATAACGTGCTCTTGCGAGTGATTATAACAACTTACAATTAGTCGTCTTTATTACAAAAAATTTTTTTCACTTACCAGTGTTCATACTGATGAATTCTAAATAGTATATATTATTTTATTTTGTATACAATAAAATAAAATTTACTCTACAGTATGCAGTCTCAAATATATACACCTTTATTTCAAAATTCATCACGAATTTATTTATAAAACTATCTAAAAATTATTTAAAAATTGGTGCACTAATATATGTACATTAGCTCACAATAACCCCTCGTTGGGTATAACATTGATTTATTTGCTGTTGAATGTCTATCAGTAACGAAAAAGCACCAGTGCCCGACTTACACGGTTGACCCAGCATCAAACGACTAGATGGTGAAGATAAGTTGTCACACTTGCCTGAAAGTGAAAGAAAAATTTCAATTTCATTCTGTAAACAGAATAAAGATAATTTCTCAATTGCACTGACCTTGAATCGTGGCATTTTTTAAGAAATTCAATGAACTTTCAAAGCTTATTTGTTGTAGAGGCGAAGGCGAATCTTCCATACTCTTACGATTAAGAGATTGATAAGTCCCCTCAAACGTCATATAGTCAGCTATTAATGATAGATGCCTCGTATCAACGGTAATTCCGTACATTTTAAATACGTCTTGCACTTCCTTAATAATAACTCTATATGCCGCTTCAATACCGTACGTCTGAGATACAGCGTAAATATCATTTGTGTACAGACGGTGTAGGTCCAACACTTTATAGTATTTAAACATTTCCTGTGAACCCAAAATGTACATATACGTTAAAAAATTGTCTTTAATTCTTAAATCTAATACAAAAAAAATTATTATTATACCGCAATGTTAATCCCATCTGTCTTTAATATTGTTTCGTCCTTCTGATTTTGGAATATAAATGCTCTCTTTATTAATGGTGTTTCCCAAAAAACGGTCTTATTTGCGACCTTACGAAGTATTACTGGTACATCAAATTTGCCCATTTCAATGGGTATCTAAAAGATAAATAAGTTAAATATATTTAGAGTATAATAAAAGTTGATAAAACTACCTTTTTTTACTGTAATAGAACATTAATGTAAGTACAACTTTATTTTTGTATGATAAATTGTATGCATAAATATCGTTAGACAATGAAATTAACTCCTGTACGCTTTATTATACTATCAATTACTGGAAATATTGTTTTCTTTTCTCAACGCATATCTTCATAATTAAAGTTACTATTAATGTCCTTATTTAAAGTACAGATAGTATATTATATATAATATAAATATATATATATATATATATATATTGTAGTATTATAACCAGAATTAAATATTTCTATGCTGTTATACATAAGTTAAAGAATAATAAATAAGTAAACAATCGAAAGCTAAGTTCGATCGTTGACTCGAAACTCACTGCAAATGTCAGTTCACACCATTCGTGATTTTTCGTGTCGTAATCATATGCTGTCGCATCTCTGTATTTCGTCAAAACAAATTTCCTTCTCTCGTCGTATTTCATATGCTCTAGAATATCCAAATTCATTTGAGGGTCAAAGCCCTCGTCCTCGTTCACATCGCGGTTGTTGGGCTCGATTTCTTCATCGTCGTGCACCTCCTCCACCTCCTCCTCTTCGGCCTCCGGATCCTCGTACTCCCGATTCTCTTGGTGTCGGGTGACCCTTCGAGATAAGGTCGCATCAGCGTCCTCGGCAATCTCCTCCTCGTCCGATGATTCGAGCGCCTCGCCGAGTTCGAATCTCTTGCTCGACTTCGGTTCGCTGTGTTCGGTCACCTCTTCCTCGTCCAGCTTAAGATTCTCCTCCTTGGTTTTGCTCCTTTCGTCCTGGAAAAAGAGTTGGGTGCCGGTCTTCCTTATCATTCGCTTCATTTCCTTGAACATCTCTTTGAAAAAGACCGTCTCGGTCTTGACGATCGCCTCTTCCGGCTTAACGATGAACTCGTTCTTGTAGCACCAGTGGGGCAGATAAACGACGCGGATCGTGTACAACATCATGTGCTGGGTGTCGTAGACGACTCTCCGGGTCACCTCTATGTGCTTGAAGATGTTCGAAGCGTGGCACTTGGTCAAGCGCATGCACAACTTTCTCGACTGGCCCTTGGGATTTTTGATGCTTTTGTTGAAGGGTATCTCCATGCTCGGAGTCTTGATGTTCTTCGAGGCCATCATCAAGATTTCACGCAGCCGCGGAATACCGAGGGTCACGTTCATCTCACCTCGGCCAGCAAAATGAAAAGTATTGAGCGTCATCTGAGTCGAGGGCTCGCCGATGGACTGAGCGGCTAAGGCAACGAGAGTTACGGTGAGGCTTTGCGCGTCAATTAGCTCGACCAGCAATTATTTGGCATGACAAAGGGGCTCGGCATGGCCCTTTACAAAGATCGAGTGTTATAATTACCGAGTAGACCGACTGGCTCGCCGGGGGCGCAGAACGAGTTCATGACCTTGGCGCTCAGGACGTCCCTGATCTCGTCCTTCCCTACGCCCGTCGCGGACGGCATCCTCCTGCTCGTGTAGCTCTCGAGGAGCTGCTCGAGCTTCTCGGGCAGCAGGCCAAAGTTCATGTCGTGCCTGTGCTTGGCGATAAGTGGCTCGGGACACCTCGCGCACTTCTGCCTGTAGCTCTGCTTCGACTCGGCGTCCATCCGTATCCACTTCTTCATGAGGGAGAGGGACGCCTTGCTCCTGCCGCACTGTATGTCGATGGCCTTCTTCTTGGTGCTGTAGGAGTCGCTGTTCTCGGCTGAGAACTTGGCGAACTCGCTGACGCGCAACTTCCCCAGGGGATCGCCGTTCTTCTTCGTCCACTTGCGGAGCCTCTTCGCGTGCTTGACGAGCTCCTGGGTGTCGCTCGACTTCTTCAGGTGCTTCATCAGCTCAGGATTAGCTATCGCGTTTCTGTTGTCGACGAGGAAGCCAAAGTGCTCCTCGTTGAGGAAGCGCGACTTAGGAATGTCGAGACCGTCCTCCCCGTAATAGAACTGGATTAGGCTGCCGTCCGAGTCCCTGACCGTAGCGTCGTAATTTATCGTCAAACCCTCCAAATGCTTTATCAGGCACCTGCAAGCATAGGCATGCGTTCGGGAAGGAGCCCAAGAGCATCGCGAGTCTCCGGCGCGATCTTTCTCGCACGGGCCGGAAAGATCGGTTCGCCATTGGGGCGTTATCGGATTTAAAAATGTACGCACCTCTGAAGATATCCGGATCTGCTGGTCTTTACGGCTGTGTCGATGAGACCCTCCCGACCGGCCATGCAATGGAAGAAGAATTCCTGTGGCTGAAGACCGGTCATAAATCGACCGTCTATGAAGCCTCCGGCCCTCGGCGTCGGATCGTAAGGCAGAAAACTCGGGAGACTCTTTCCACTGATCATTAGCGGCGGTCGCTTTCCCTCCAATTCGATTTGACCGAGGAGGCAAGATATCTGCATGGTATTTACGGTGGAGCCCTTGGCACCCGATTGCACCATAAGCTGGAGGTTGTTGTGAGGAAAAGTCTTAATGAGATTGGAGGGCAGGCATACTTTATTTATTCTGTTTGTGTATTCGTCCAGAGCCCCTTTGTATTTTCTATCCACCTGAGCCCGGAATTTAGGATTTTGACTGTAGGCCTCTTCCATCTTTGATTTCACCACTTCCTTAGGGGTGTCTTGCGGTAATTCGAGGATCGATCTGAAAATCAAATACGAGTCATTCGCATTACCGAGTCAACGTTAAAAAAACGTAAAACCAATTCTTATTTGCAACATTATGTTGGGCATTCGATTAATGAAAAATTACTCTATCCGTTAAATACATCGAATATTGCCATTGCGTAGGGAAAACTCCGATAAGACGGCTAACTGTATTAAAAGCAATATCATTTTTACCAATTGATTTTTTGAATAGATAACTTTACCCCCCCCCCTCACCTGTGAATATCTTCCCCGATCTGTCGGCACTCGTTAATAATAACGGAGCGCTTGAGGTCAGCTTTCGTCTTGACCAAAATATCTTCGATGCCTAAAGTGAAACCGATCATTTGTAAATAAGCCTGGAAGACTTTTCCAAACGCGCTCAGCAATTTGCTCGACGTCCCACCGCCGTACAACTCGAATACACAGTGAATGAAGCCGAAGGGTGTGGCGCCGTAGTGCTTCTTATCGAGTACACCGCAAAGCAATTCCCCGTTGCGAATAACGATCTCGGCCTCGGACATGTCATTGGGATTCTTGAATTCGGTGCCGCATTTCCAGGGCCTCGACTTCTTCCGCTGCCACTCGTTGGCTCCGATTTTTGCAGTCGCGTTCAGATTGATCAGCGACATATTGCGCGGAATGATGTTCATGATAATGGTGGAGATGATTTGCTTGCCGGACCACAAGGGCACGGGCTTAAGAATCGCCGGCGGGAGGAGAGTTATGTTGCCCTGGATCATGGAGAGAGCCGAGAATACGAGCTGCATGTAATCATCCTTGTTGAAGAAGGTGCCGCGAAGGGTCAGCTTGACGCCCCCTATCATGTGGTCCTGTATCAAACCGCTCAAGGGCGTCCCGTCCTTGGGGACCAGATACTGATTGCTGACATTGGCAATGTAGTAGCCCTCGGAGCGGGCCAGTTCATTTTGGGGAAAGTGGACGTTCATCTCGTCGCCGTCGAAGTCGGCGTTGTACGACTTGCAGTTGGCGTAATGGAGACGCAGAGTCTTTTCCCCTTTGAGTATGCGAGCCTTGTGGGCCATGATACTCGGCTTGTGTAGGGTCGGCTGCCGATTAACCAACAATATGTCCTCGTTTTGAAGATGCCGATGGACTATCTTTACACCGTGGTAAAATTGGTTGGCCTTTTCGGTCATCGTGAGGAGTCGCTTGGCTAAGCCCGCTCTTTGCGTATAATTTCTACTCAATCGTGTGATCGTCCCGTCCTCGCTTTGAATCATTACGGCTCCGGGATGCTCGTCGGGCCCGTTTAAAATCAACTGCCTCAGCTCTACCGCGTTCCAAGGCGTTACCGGCACTGGATATGTGAGCCTAGTCGCGAAGTGTTCCGGCACACCAATTTCATCGATATTTAAATATGGATCCGGTGTTATGACTGATCTGGCCGCGTAATTTACTCTTTTTCCCATCATGTGCATACGAATTATACCCTCCTTCTTTTCGATGACTTGCTTTAAGCCTTGGCAAAGAAAGGAATCCGCTGTTTTGTTCAAATCACGATCTATCAAGTGATCTACGTGCGCTTGCAAAATTTCCCATGAGTTGTGCAATTTTTCAATGGCTGAAATACCTTTTGTATTATTAAATACGGCTTTGCCAGCATCGGGAAGATTGCTCGTGTCGCCGTCTTTAATTACTTGTATTATATTTCTTAGAGTCATCGAATTTAAGAAAATGGATTTATAAATTTGACTTTGAGGGTGCTCGATTATCTGATTGTTCAATATATTGATAGGTCGAACTATTGGAGGCACAACGGGTATGACGTTGAAGAAAAACACATCTGTTGGATTTTCTATAGATATATCGTTCAAACATGGCATTAATACTTTTAATATATCCTTTTCATTCTGCCAAAGCTTTCGCATATATTCTTTGGATTGATCCGGCATTATAAATATCGTTTGACCTTTATGTACGATACGAGTGGAATTTTCTGCTTCGGGCTTTAAATGCTTTATAGTCATTATTTTATTTTTTAAAATGTAAAGTCTTGAAATTTTTTCATTACAACTGATGCATTTACCACCAGAAACTTGTTGCTTTAAGAAGTTATCTATGCTGGTGTGCAACTGTACAATTCCATTTTTTGTACCAAAATCTAATTTATTTGAGGATTGATTTGCTCTAAATCTTTGTTTATTATAAACATTTTGAATATAATTTTCAATTACATCACTGATGTGAATAGTGCTCTCGTTATCTTTTTTCTTTTTTACCATAGCCATTGACACTTCTTGAACTAATTCTTCTATATAACTAGATAAACCATCTTGAATAAGTCTTACTTTAGCAACCAGTAACAATTTAGCATAACCGGGAATTTGTAATGTAAAACAATTTAAACAAGATAACTTGAACAAAGTATGCAATGCTTTGTAAAACAGTGGATTCACAACAGGCACTGGCAGTTCGATATGTCCAAAATGCCCAGGACAACTTGTCATAGTACCTCCACATGTTGAGCAGACATCGTAGCCATCGAGCATAGGACCTGAAAGGTTTAAAATTATTTTCAAAAAATTATTTTAAAAAAGTTTAATTCTATTTTTATATGCCTTAATTTTAAATTACCAAAAGCAGTATCGTATAATCCTCCGATTAAGGGATGTCCTATTGCATTAAATGACTCAGGAGTGATTATTTTCTTTACGCTTAAATTTCTAATATCGTCTGATGTAAAAACTGAAAATATAAGATTTTTTGGATCCAAATGCTTTGGTGTCAGCTTAGTTGTTAAAATGTTCCTGTCAAACTTGTACATTTTGACTTTTAAAAATTTTTAATCTGAAAAAAATGTACATAAATTTAATCAATAAAGAATATTTTTGGTTAATTGTACATAATAATAGAAAAATAAATTTTTATGTGATGGACTGAAATTTTTATGTATGGAATTTTAAACCACGTTTATAAATAAAAATATATTTTGTTATTATTACCCTTTCGATATCAATTACATTTATTTTTAATTAGAACATGCATTGGTTCGTAAAGAATTTTAATATTTTGTAACAATAGCTATTTCGAATTTTGACATTCATTAATTCAATAATGAATTCATTTTACACTCCGTAACAATAAGTATTCAATTGGCTGAATTAAAAAGCCATTATTATTTATAACCTTTTTTTATAAATATACTTATTTTATTTATACATACTAACCTTAAAAATTAATATATAATTAACTAAAATTTATTAAATTATTTAAACCATAAAGAAGAATTATTTTAAAGTTAGTTCCATGCTTTTCATTTCTCAAGCATTCGTTAACTACGTTACAGTCACAACATGATGATAAGGTTACGCGGTTAAGTTCTATGAAAACACGTGTGGCGTGTGACTATTCCACGTTTTTAACACTACAGTTATACCTCTATGTATATATATATATACATATGTAAAATTATTAACACTATTAATACTTTTTTTATGGTAAAAAGAAATTCAATACTTTTAATCACTTCTTAAAACAAATCATTCATAATCGTATACAATAAAATAATTCGTTGAGCATTCAATTGCTCAAACTTTTAGTAATATAAATACAAGAGACAAAAAATTAGCCTAATTTAATCTTCATTTTTCCTTATATTTATGTGGGTAAAAAATAAAAAATACACAATAAATTTAAAAAAGCATTTATTTTTTCATCTTATATTAAAAGTTTCTTGCTAAAATACCATCCTTCTTAGCAAGACGGACAATGCAGTCATCAGATTCACCCTGCAAAAAAATAAATACATTTTTAATATGTAACTTTTTTATACACTCTTAATCTATTTAATCCTCAACATTTTAATATATACATATATAAATATATACTTTTAATAAATACATATTTTTATAATTTTTTAAGATTGTCATTTATATCTATCATTTTTTTTTTTAACATTTATATCATTTACAAACTAACTTTATATTAACTTTTTAGCTTTAAAATTTACCCTTTCATGTGAATACATATTTCATAAGTAAATATTTATTACTTATACTTAAAAAAAGAACAATGCATATCATAACATTGATCTTGACTTACCATACGCCTTATTGCCCCACAAATCGCATACATTGTGTGAGTATCTAACATTCGTCCAGTTGTTGGGTCAACATCAGCCAATGTCATTTGAATAGAGGCATGATCTTTAGCATGGATAATTCTGTTACTTGCAGAGCTATAAAGAATTTGATTCAATTTATAAATAAAGTTATTTCCTTTGTTACTAATAAAATATAACTACAAATATAGTACATAACCCTAAACACAATTTATTAAACATAATGAAAAGAATAAAACATTAATACGTGTATTAAAAATAATTTAATTTACATTAGATTTTATTGTTTGTTAATTTAATTTAAATAAACAATAAAAAAAGCACATGTTACCATTTTCTAGGACAGTATAAGTCAACGAATTCTCCAGCGTCGTTCTCCATTATTGGTATCTAAAATTTAATTATAGATATTTTTACTTTATATAAATGAATAATTATTATTCAAAATTAAAATTGTTAATAACAAATTATAAAATCTTACAAAGATTTGCTACCAATGACTCAAAGCTCCAAACCGGAAAGAAAAACGAGACTTAACCTTTTATCGAGATTTAAAAACCACGAACTAACATAAATTAAGATGATTAACATTAGTTCAATTTTTAGAGCATTAAATGATTATCCATTTAAAAATCTAAATATCCCTAGTACTTATTAACAGATGATTGTAAATCAACTATAATTTAGAATTAGAATTTAGAATTTGTAAATTCAATTGTACAAAAAATATACATAAGTCCATAGGACTATTTATATTACATTAAAAAAATTATAAATTTTTTACGATATTTTAAGTAATTGATACTGAAGGAAATACAAGGCATAAAAACTTATTTTTATTTAATACCACTAAACGTACAATTATTAATAAATTATTAAATTTAATTTAATGAGAACCGTTTAGTTAATTTCAAAAACATTAAATCAATTTTTAAAAATTATGATTATCCCTTTTTATCATTTCTTGTCCTTCACAAATAGTAAAATAGCAAAAAAATATTCGTAATATTGACAATTATTTATTTAATAATGAAATACTGTGGACTTTAATTAGTAAAAACTAAAGATAAAACACAAATACAAAAATAGTGAAAGTGTGTTTATTACGTAATGCGCTATTGAACTGTAAAATATGTGTAAACATCAACACAACATTATCACTATTTCTAAACCGTCGACTAATTCACATTGTATAGGTAAATAATGTACAGAAGTAGACAAAACACGCAACTATGATTATGTAATATGTAAAAAAAAATTAATGAAAAATACTTAAATAATAAAAAATATTTTATACAATTCAGTTTTTCATTTTTATCCATTATAGTACACTATTTATTTTAAAAAAATAAATAACAAATGAATTGACCATATATTTTACATAATAAATTTTCAAATATTATATTATTGGCTAAATTTATTTCAAACAAACATCATGTATGTCAATCATTTTATAGTTCGAATTAATAAAAATGAATGAGAAAGAGAGAGAAAGAGAGATAGAGAGTGAGAGAGAGAAAGTTAACGAGTATAAGTGCGAAAACTCATGAGGCAGAAAGACTTATAAATTTTTTTAAAATTTATATAATTAAATTTCTGAGACTACGCAAAATAACCATTCGCTGTATAGAACATTTATGAAATTAACTTATTCTAAATACTGTACAGCGTTCCACGCCAAATCCGTGTGCAGTAAAGAGCATCGGTTAATAAACGCTATACAGTAATAACGTAAGCGTGTTAAAAAATCTCGCATCTCTTACAATTTATTGTTAATATCAGAGTTACCAATTTCTATAAATTTTATACTAATAAATAAATATAACATTAGCACCATTTTTTTTTAATAAAAGAGTGCAACACGTCTTAAGCTTTTAAACGTTAAACACCGGTAATATGCATTATTTAACAATTATTACTTGATGTTTGGGGGTTAATTAAATAGGAAACGGGTAATATTTAAACAATCGTATTAATTTTGTTGTTACTGTGTAGTGCTTATTTTTTGAAATGATAATACTATTCTTTAATAATAATATAAATAAATACTGTACAATATTTTCCATATCAAAAAATTTACATATTTAATATTACTAAAAAATAAACAAATTACACTATAATACGCGATAATTGCAAGTAAATTTAAAAAAATATTTTACGCTTCTTAAAAAAAATTGATTTAAAGCTTTCAGCTACTCTTGTACTTGACAGCGTTCCGGATTTCATGATTTCTCGCTTCGGCGCCGCAATATTGTTTATTACGTGGGCCTCTGAACGAGCCTCTCCGCCAAAAGTAGTCGAGTAATAAGGGCAGCCAGGGCGAGCTAGGGGATATTTTCTAGTTAAAAGCAACAGCTTGTAAAGTAGCCTCTTTTACTAGAAAACTATGAATAAGTTCATAGGGGATTCAAAAAAGCTCTACTTTATCGACAATTTTCAAATCTTAAAGACTCGCTGCCCCTTAACCTTTCTAATAATTAAGAAAATATATTTTCTAAAATAAACTGTAGAAAAAATTCACTATGGAAAATTGTTTATGAAAAATAAAGATCGTATAGATTACCAAGATTCTATACAATGAAACATTAATATGCATTTTTTTTTAAATAAAACTTGTATTAAAAGGTTCGATTGAATTATTATTCTTTTCTTACTATTGTTGTATAACGTTTTATTTGCATTATTTAATGTTTACTATATTATTATGTAATTTATTTATCATATTCTTTTTCTATTTAATACCATTTATTACGTTTTCGGTCTATGTTATACCTGTTGTTACTATAAACTATAAGATGTGTTAAAAATATTTATAAACAAAATTTTATAAATATTAAAAAACCTAATTAACATACCTAAAAAAACATGCAACGCACTGTGCAACGAAGGCTGAAAATAATTATTGCACAAATCTCTATACGTGTACACATACATATATATACATATATATATATATGTTTAAATATAAATAAAAAAGAAGTATTTTTATTTTAAGTAATTTATTGATATTTATTAATAATTTGTTTTATATAATTTCATTTAACAAAACAATTATTATTTTTTACAAAAAATTCAATGGAAAATACAAATATAAAAATACAAATGTGGAGAGGAAAAGAAAACTAAGTCCGCTCCTGCGCGAAATTTGATAATAATTTAAAAGATAAATACCTGTGTTCGCGCGATTTCAGGCCTGGTCAAGCCGCGAGTTCGCGAGTAGGTGAAGGAGCGGAGGATCGGGTACGAAATAATCAAGACGCAATTTGGACTTCTTAATAATAATTTATTGGCCCAGCCGGTTTACATATGGCATTAAAAAAACCCCCTCGATGTAGGGGGGGGGGAAGCCTCGCTAATTTATATATTTACGGCGCCGTCACCCTCACAATATCATACACACTGACACACACACACACACACACACACCCTGTCTCGCCGCCCCATATACCCCTCGCATCTATTCTACTTCTCTCGGTTGACCAACCGCTCGCTCTTTTCAATTTTCTTTCGCTCGCAATTTTCCGATTTCCCTCCTATTTCTTCCTTCCGCAGCGGCGCTTTCGCTTCTGCCGCCTCCGCCAGCTGTTCTCGCATATCTAGGGCGAAAATAGCCCGAACAACCTGTTTAAGTCAACTTAGTGAAATAATCAATTCGTTAATTATAGTTCAACGAATATATGTTATACTGGGGTTTACCCGTGGTCTATCTTTCTCTTGAGAACACTTTTTATCTGCTTAATTACTTCTGATTATACTGACCTTGTACTAATTTCTATTAGATTGGTCAACGAAATAACACAATTTCTGTACCTCACTATAGAACCGTTCGACACAGGGAGCGATCTCCGAGGGTTTTCCGGACTTTTTATACACAAAAATCGCCTCGGAAAAATCATCCCTACTCTAAAAAAAACTCTTCATATACGCGTAAAACGAGAAATGTTGGTAAACAGGTCCTGCATAAATTCGCGTTTTTATAGATTTTTTCTAAGCTTCGAGTTTTCTTTGAGTAAAGCTTGAATGAGGTAAACATAGTTCCTTTGTGGTGAAAAGGCCCTGCGCGTACTCGCGATAGATTTTACGAGGGGCTTTAGTGCTCGATAAGTGGGAGAAAATCAGTGTTCTGCTCGAAAGAAAAGAGAAAAAGGAAAGATGATGCAACAATTCGTATTTTTATAGCTGCGTTCTAAGCTTAGATTTCTTCTTGAGTAACGCTTAAATGAGGGAAACTCATTTCGTTTGTATTGAAAAAGCCCTGGGCGTATTCACGATAGTTTTTTTTTACGAGACAAAGAAGAAAAAAAGAAAAAGGGGCTGGCAAATTAAGCGCGGTCGATCTATGAAGGGTCGTAAATGCAGGTGTGGTGCTGGCTTCCTACCCGAAAATTCGGTCGGGCTTGACACCTTTGGTCAGCCGCGTGCGTCCAATCCCGGTCCTTACCCCTCCATCCAGCCGCGGCTGCATCCAGCGTGTCTTGACGCGCCAACGTGCATTAATCGTAAAAGACCAAGAGTCTCCGAGGTGGAGAGATACAGAGAGAGTTGAGAGAGAGAGAGAGAGAGAGAGAGAGAATAAAACAAAAAAAATTTTTAGACCGTCGCATCGCCGTAACACGATCGATAGAAGCATACAATATTGATTAAAGATCGTTTGTTCCTACGGAGGAACACTGCAGTTTATTTAAAGATATGAATTCGAATACCTGATTTTGTTTTTATTATTCTTTAAAGAAAATTGACAAGTCTAAACAAATATAATTATTATCTTGTTTTTCAAAATTATTTGTTGAATGTTTGTTTTAATTTTGTTTTGTTGTATGTTTATTTAAATTTGGTATTATTACATGATAGTATTCAATTTTGTATTTTATTCATTTATGTTAAAGCATGATAAGCATGTATGTAAAATGTAATAAAAAAAAGTGGTTATATGGCTACTGGCGAAGATTCCACTTAATTAAACAGAAAAGAATTTCTGACCAAAAAAAATTGTTTTCTGTTAAAAAAATATAACGAACCTAAGGAAGTACCTCGGAGGTGGTTGAAAAACTACCAAAGTGTTGAAAAAGTGGTAAAATTAAACCATTACATAAAAAAAACATTGTATTATATTCAGAATGGCATTGATAGAGCGAGTGCCATTGTGATTTTTTTAAAATATTTGTTTAAATCTTGTCTTACGGCCGAAGCAACGGCCGAGAAAATTTTCTCTCTTTCTCCCTCTCTTTCTCTCTCTCTCTCTCTCCCTCAGAGAGTCTTCATTTCCGAAGATTACTGCACATTGTCGCGTCGAGACGCTAAGTACAGCCGCGGGCAGATGAAGGGAGAAGGTCCGGACTGTGAACCCGTGGGTGGCCAAAGACTAATCGCACCGAAACCAGCAACACAGGGACCTGCGTTTATGACCCCTCTACTGAATGACCGCGTGTAACCTACCGGGTTTTACGCTAGGGTCAAGAGGCGGTTTTAAGCGTTTTCTTTTTTTTTCCTCTTTTAAGTGGAACCAAATTTTTCTCCCGCTGCTCGTAAAAAAAAAGAGAATCTATCGTAAGTACGCGCAGGGCCATTTACCTACGAATTGAAATATGTTTCCACCATACGAGTTAATTTCATCAGGAGAATTTAATAAGTATAAATTGTAAATTATACCACACTCAGGATCAAAAATATTAGTCAAAATTTCAATAATAAAAAAAGGGGGAGATTCTCAAACCATTGCGTAAACGAGGTATTTATCATTTAATTAATATTATTTCAATAATTCGCGCAGGAGCCAAAGAAATTTTCTTTTTACTTTGTTTTTTATTATAACTAAATAAAGAATAAGGAATTTTGTATTCCCCTTTGTATCGTACTTTTGTATTTACAATTTTGTTAAAATTAAATAATATTAAAATTAAATTAAAATTTTTATTAAAAATAAACAAGTTTTAAACAAAATATTTTTGTACTTTTTAATTTTTTTATTATTACTATTTTTTATATGCACATGTGTGTATGGGTGAGCATACACGCATACACATATACATACATGTGTAAGTGAATAATCACTACGTAAGTGTGCATATTACATACACACTCGCGCACACCCTTATAAACCCCCTTTCAACGAACGCTCCGTCCCTTGCTAGTGCATGTAAAAGTGTAGGCATAAAAAGGAGCATATTTGTCGACTGCGCGCTAAGGTACGCATTCAATAAGTAGGTTACATACACCACAGGGATAAATTGGCGGAGAACTATCGGGTCCCACCTACCTGGACGTAACACTTGTATACATTCAATTTTCTTTTTCCAAATAAATGTTTTTGTCATAAGAATCTTTTTGCATTTCGCAGCGTAATACTTAACAGTGCGTTGCATGTTTTTTAGGTATGTTAATTAGGATTATTAATATTTATAAAATTTTGTTTATAAATATTTTTAACACATCTTATAGTTTATAGTAACAACAGGTATAACATAGACCGAAAACGTAATAAATGGTATTAAATAGAAAAAGAATATGATAAATAAATTACATAATAATATAGTAAACATTAAATAATGCAAATAAAACGTTATACAACAATAGTAAGAAAAGAATAATAATTCAATCGAACCTTTTAATACAAGTTTTATTTAAAAAAAAATGCATATTAATGTTTCATTGTATAGAATCTTGGTAATCTATACGATCTTTATTTTTCATAAACAATTTTCCATAGTGAATTTTTTCTACAGTTTATTTTAGAAAATATATTTTCTTAATTATTAGAAAGGTTAAGGGGCAGCGAGTCTTTAAGATTTGAAAATTGTCGATAAAGTAGAGCTTTTTTGAATCCCCTATGAACTTATTCATAGTTTTCTAGTAAAGGAGGCTACTTTACAAGCTGTTGCTTTTAACTAGAAAATATCCCCTAGCTCGCCCTGGCTGCCCTTATTACTCGACTACTTTTGGCGGAGAGGCTCGTTCAGAGGCCCACGTGATAAAAAATACTACTGTACTTGATAATGTTTATGTCGGCGGGAAAGCGAAAGCCCATGCGCGCAAGAATTTTACTGCGCAGAAGCCAGAAAACGATTTCTTGCATTACTGGATCTGTAATCTATGTATATTCTGTTCTTCCTAGTTACTTCTACGTTGGAGTATAAAACTAAATTTAAGACTTTCAAGCTGGTAACTGGGAATATAGAAAAGTAAACATGGCTTCTACAAAATTATTAAGCAGAATTATTACACAAACAAAATCTTGTAGAAATTATTCAAAAGATCTTGACAAAGAAAGCCTTGGTAAGTGAAAACTCTTAAAATGAATATTTTTTGATAAAATGCTTACGATCTATTTTTATATATTGAAATTTTTTACGTAAAACACACTGTACAAAGTTTAATTACTTTTCTTTTAATTTTTGTTGTTTTTATGCTACTATATAAAGTTGTCGTTTTTTCTTATACTCTGCTGCGTACACTTAATTATTATCGTTTTAAATTTTAAAGATTAAGTAATTATGTTAAAAATTCTAATATTAAATGCTTATATTTATACAGTTACATAATGAACAATCTTCTAAATAGTGATTTTTAAAATATTGCTCGATTGGAAGATTAAATTGTATAAAAAAAGTTTATAATATCTTCTTTACTTAAAATTAGGATTAACTTTAAATTTTATATAGTTTTCAATTAAACATATACATTTTCATTTTTTAGAAACAACAAAATGTTCTTATAACAGAATATAGATATTAATCATATTCAAAATATTATTAAATATTTCATAAAAAATGATGTATTGGTTTGATTGAAATCTTATTATGCTGACTACAAGAATGTGGTTAATGCAAAATTAGTATGTTGGCTCAAGATTAATGATAGATTTAGAAAATAAGAAAATTTTTTTATTTACGAATATGCCAAAAAGCTATGATATAAATGGCACAAAAAGTTATACCTAATAATCATAATAATGAACTTTCAACTATGAAAACTATATAAAAAACAATTTGAATTTCAAAATTTTAAGCAAAAAATTATGAATGTAAAAAATGTAAAAATTATCCATATAATTTCAAATCTCAGGATTAGATAAATCTTAAATATATTGTTACATATATTACTTGTATAATAAAACAAATAATTATGTAATAATTTTTTTGAAGTTTACATTTTAAAGGTTTAATTGTCTAATTCACACAATTGATTCAAGATTTCTTTTTGCAATATTTACAATGAAAAATAGTTTTTATTTAAATAGTTAAGGTA
Organism: Kradibia gibbosae; assembly: GCA_018907135.1. Classification (NCBI taxonomy): domain Eukaryota; kingdom Metazoa; phylum Arthropoda; class Insecta; order Hymenoptera; family Agaonidae; genus Kradibia; species Kradibia gibbosae. The sequence goes on from JACCHX010000004.1 coordinate 8,168,029, forward strand.
TTTAGTTATAATGAATACAAAGATTACGACTATTTTGCAAAAAAAATTTTCATGTTAAAATTATATAAATATTGTTTATTTTACATGATTGTATTTTTATTTTTTTTTTTTTTTTTTTTATTATTAATTATAGTAAGATTTTATTGTTGTTAATAATATTACAACGTATTATTATTTTCTTAAGGTTTTTGTTTTTTTTTTTCTAAAAGTGATTATACCTGAAAACGACAAAAAAAATTTTTAAGTATTTCAATTTTTTTTATGGTATAATTGGGAAAAATTTTCTTTTGTATAAATCCCTTCAACCAATTGTAGTTAGCATGCCATAAATAAAAGGTTCGAATAAAAAAACTATTGGGGTCGGGAATACTATTCCAAGAATCACGATAATCCTTTGCTCATGTTACCACCAAAAACTTATTTTGAGTTGTGCATCATAATTTGCAAAAACGATTAGATGCGTTCGTACCATATGCAATGTTTTTCTCATTGATCCATAATCCCACTTACTATTAATTATCTTCGGTCACATTTAAAAACTCATAAAAGTAAAAGGACTAAAGTAATAATAAATAGTACCTACAAAAATCGGACTGTAGAATAAGAATTAACAGCTTTATTTTAACCATATCATGCGATAAAAAAATGATTTATCAATTCATAATTTACGCATATTATTTGACAAATCGAATTTTAAAAATTTACTATGAAGCATCCAAAAAAACGAAGAATCTTGAATTCACTATACTTTTGGCTTTATATTAACTCATCTCCAATTTAACGAATTTCGGCAAATGTCTTTACTCGCTCGTAAATAAATATTATATTGCAAATATCTGTACGGACAAAATATTTTATTGCTTGAATTTATACGACTTTCAAGTAATTTAATTTTGAATTTAAGCCTTCTTAATATGTATTCGCGTTTGTGCGCGTGCATAAATGTTAATATTTATTTTTTTTTTTTAATAAACTTGTGGCGTATAATTTCACATTCATAATCTCTTATAAAATGAATTTGTAGCAAAAACTGTCGCTTTCTGGGAGAAATTAACCTTTATTGGAGTACCCATTGCTTTAGGACTTGGATTTTTAAACATATATGTAAACGGAGAAAAAGAAAAACGCCCAGAATTCATTCCATACGAGCATTTGAGAATTCGCAGAGTGGTAAAAATCAATGCTTTTACTTAATTTATATTACTTCAAACAATTCATGAAAAATTTTAACCATTAATATCTTAGCCATTTCCATGGGGCGATGGAAATCACAGTCTTTTCCACCACCCAGCCAAAAATGCTTTACCCGAGGGATATGAAGAAGAAGATGAAGAATAGAATTTTGATTTAGACAGTTAAATAATTTACATTATTAAATGGCGTCATCATTATATATATATATTATAATATATGGTATTTAAGTAAGTAGATGGAAAATAAAGACGTTTGAAAGTATGTTATTGTTAAAATAAAATTTCTTTATTTTAAAAGCTAAATGTTCACAAATTAAAAACTTATACCTTAGACAATTAAATAAATTCAACAAATAACTTTATTTATTTTAGAAATTTAGTTTAAATATGCGATATTATGAAAAAATTATATTTTCAATAATATTAAACTTTCTGATCTTAGAATCAAATTATCTTATGACTTTTTGAATTTATATTATATAATTATTTTTAAATAATTATAATTTTAAATAAATGTATAAAACTCTTATAATACTTTGTTATATATTACTAAATAAATCAACAATGTATACTGTAACATAAGTATAATATGCTCATCATGGCACAAAGACTTTATGGTACTTCAGTTACAGTAAATATAAAAGAGAATATGTACATAAACTTAAATTAAATAACATTACATTTAAATAAGATTTATAGTTTTTTACATGTTTCATAATGATTTTCTTTCCAATGGTTCTCTTGACAAACGCGTGAACAATATGTAGCGATTTTACAATTGGAGCATAGTATTTGACTGAGTTTTTTACACTTTAAACATAACGGGCTAATATTGCTGTCTTTTTCTCTTGAAACTGTTTCATTCAAAACTTGGTTATCTATTTTTTTATTAACAGTATTCGCATCCTTTGATAAATTTATTGAATTTAAACATAATGAATCATGACACCGATTAGCACCTAGTGTTTCCAGATTTTTTGACATTGATGAAGTGCCCATTTTATCTTTTGAGGATGAATTCTGAAAGCTAAAATTACGAAAAATTAATCTAGCAAATAAACAATAACAATTAGAGATTAAATACTTATAATGAACATTAATGCTATATCAATTGCGTACCTATTAAATTCTTCATTGTTTGAATTGCTCGAAGTCTTAGGATTTTGTTTTGATGTTGTCAGTGATAAATCGATCTCTTCGCCATTTAGATATTCATTACTTAATCGAGGATCGTCTGCCGGCGACACTTGATTTTGCAGGAAATGAATTTGATTAATTTTACAATAAATTTTTGCTTGAGTTATAAATTCTTTTTTCTGTAGATCAGTCATCGTTGCATTGACTGTTGGATTGTAATGATGTTGCATATCTTCAAGCTCCAAAAGTAGCGGCTGCCTCTTATCGCTGTATCCAGAACTAATTCCCGTCTTCTTGAAATGATGGTAAAGAGTTAAGATACCATTTAATGTTTGTAAAAGATTTTTCGACGGTTCTGGATTAATCGAATTCACTATAGCCTGAATTACTTTATGGTAATTTTCCTTTGTGGTAAGATTCGTTAATGAAAAAATACATTGTATGATGGTGATGATTTTTAATTGAAACCTCCATGTATTCTCTGTCAATGTATTGAAATTCAATAATGCATTTATGTATTGCTTTCGTTTGTGCGACAGTATTTTTTCCAGAGACATCAATTCACAAATTATTTTGTTCAATAACATCTTCTTGTAGTCGATAATTTTTTTGTTAATACTTTCGGAAGATTCTTTCTTATTGACTATAAAGGGTATCAATATCGCCAATGTTTCGAGAGAAGGTAATTCAAGGGTAAAAACATTATCCTTTTCGGCAAACAATCTTGAACTTAATGCAGTGTCGGCGTAAAAATTCGAATATATGGACGAAGCCAATACAACTTTCCGTTTGGCTCTGCTCGAACTTTCAGAAGAATATCCTGTATTAGATTGTGAATTGGTATTGGACGATGGGTAGTCAGTTGGTGGGTAATTCCTGAACATCTGAGATAGGCTTTGACCAACTAAAGAGTAAGGACAGTACGGAAGGACATTGCAAGTCTGCTGATAGGGTGGCTGCGGAATACAATTGGAGATGTTCCTTCCAACGGGTATCGAACTCGACATATTAACGCATTGCGTGGTAAGTATTGGTTGTTCGACGTTGCAGCACATCATTTGCGGATAATGCACCGTTGGATTTATGTTATTAATTAAATTGGTAAGAGCCATGAATTTATCACTATAATTTGCCGTACTTAAGCGTTTATTATCCACCTCCGATGTAAGTTCTGACGACAATGGGGCATTTGGTGGATTTTTTTTAGACACTGGTATACCTGACGCGTTAAATTTATCCGCTGAACTTTGATTTTCGGCTATCAATCTTGAGCTTAATATTTTCTCTGGTTTTTCTAATAATTCATTAATATCTCGTAATTTAAATTTTATTTCCGGCACGCTTTTTATCGATGATTTAATAACGCTCGTGTCCTTAATTTCGTCTATTTCATCCACTAAATTTATGTTTATATTTTTAAGTAGATCATAATTATCCTTTGCTTCGTTACTTGGCATCGATACCTCGAAAATGATCGGAGATGACACATCTAACGAATGTGTATTCTTAATTACAGAAACTTGATTGCTAAGATTGTTTGTTTTACTAAGTTCTTTGGAAGCACAGCTTTTACTTCCTAAGTTTTCGTTTGAATCGACCGCTAAAGGTTTTACCGGAACAGATGGTAAATTCTTAATGCCGTCCTTGCGTTTTTCACTCGATGCATTCTCTTTAGATTTTGCCCCCTTAGATAGATCTACAGGTATATTTAAATCGTAGTAATTAATATTTAGATTTTCAGTAGGCTCGGGCTCTGCGTATACAGACGTTTCATTGCTGGATAAGATTTCATCACTCGAGTTTGTGTTTTTGTTCTTATCGCTTGATTTACGATGAATTTTAGATTGCATAATGGGGTTTTTAACGGAATCTGCATCACTCGCTGAAGCCGCAGTGCCATTGTCCATTGCCGGTAAACCAATCGTTAAATTTTTGTCAATAACGGTTTGATTTACTTCTGCAGTCAATACCGAAGATGCATTTTCGTTTATTTTTGCAATCGAATCTAAAGAAGTCTTACATAATTCAGTGGATGATGACACTATTTCACTGACTGCTAATATTGAACTATTTTCACCGGAATCGTTTAAAATATTACGTTTCTCTTTTGCTTCGGATAATGGTCCGATTAGATTTTCTGTTTCGATTGCTGCTGGCTGTTGTAAATGATCCGCCTCGGACGACTGAATTATTTCCTGAATTTGCTCTTCATTTCTTACAGGTTCTTTCCCTTTTTCACTTAAATCAGAATCTTTTATATTATCAATTTTTTCATCGTCTAAATTAATACAGATTTCCGAATTTGTTTTCTCTTGCTTAAGATTCATCAAATCATTTTTAATATCAGCATTAGATTTAAGGTGCTCCACTACAGTACAATCATCGGTATCATCAGAAATGTATAGATTAAGCCCAGAAATATCGATGTTTGTCATACCATCTATTTTTGCTGTATTATTTACTATTTTTGTAATGCATTCATTGTAGAAAGTAGGCAATTTCTTCAAACAATGAATATTTGCTTTTTCATTTGATTGTTCTAAATTAATTATTTCAATATCTTTTTTACTCCTCCGATGCTCACCTGATTTAGTAGTAACACTTTCAAGCAATGCTTTATCAACGAATTTAGCATTCTTTTTTAAATTGTCCACTTTCATAGAGCATTCAGTGCTTTCATGATGTGTTATTTCTACATCACAATCCGAACCCACATCATAATCTTCATCGGAATCCATATTCTGTTTAATTTTTTGAATGGATGAAAGAAAATCAAAATCTCCCCCTTCAAGATGTTCATCTAATCCTGTACTATCTGGAAGAACTTGATCTCCATTGGATGGAGAATCTACAATAGTTATTAAGCTCATGTCTTGGCTGTCAGGAGAATTTGTATTACTGCGATCTTGAGTTTCTTTAACTTCTTTTATTTGAATTTCAGTTACAGAAGTATCATTCTCTTTAGAATTAACCTTCGTTTGTTTCAAATTAACTATTGTTTTTTCATTTTCCAAGCAATTTGTACCACGTTTTAGTATATCTTCAGCTGCAAGTGTATCAGTGTTAACCATATTAACTTCTTCCTCTATAACTTTCGATGTAACGATATCATCCTGTTCAAGTATTGCTACATTTTTTTTGCTTTTGTTTCCTTTTATAATTGGGCTGCTTACAACATTATCTTCGGATTTCTGTAATTCAATAGCATTATCTGTACAAACGTCTTTTAATTGTAATACCAACTGACTTTTTTCAGAAGCACTATTTAAAAGATTATCTTCTAATGTCGTTGGTTCAGGACTTTCTTCGGTAGTTCCTTTTGCTGATAATAACTCTGTTAATGTTTCATCCAATTTATCCGTTGTTGTATTTATCTGTGATGAATCAATTGTGACGGTTGTAGAATCTTTCTTTGTAATACATTGGTTTTTTTCAGTTAATAAATCATCCTCATGTTTATTATCATCAATAGATTTCTCTGAAATTTTATTGTCAGAACAATCTATTTCACGTACTTCCTTTTCAATATTACAGTTATGATCCTTTTGAATGTTTTTTTTTGATTCAGTTGAATTGTTTTCCACAATTTCTGATATATTTGATAATGAATTTGCATTATAATCTGGACAATGTTCATCAATTGAATCCAAATGTTTGTTTTTAATTGTTGTACAATTGTTATTGAGATTTAAAACCTCACTCTCATTGATAGTACTATCCGAAGTTGGTACTATTTTTTCCAATGACGACAATGCACTTAAGCTAACATTATTACTTGCATCAACATTTTGGTTTACACCTGCGTTTTGATTATTTTCATTATTAGCTAATAAATTATGAGGTTTTAAAATACTTAGATCCATCTTTGGCAAAAGTTTCTTTGAAGAATCATTAAGGGACTTTTCTAATATGGTTTCTTTCACTTGTAAATTTATTTCTAAAGAGGATTCTGTAACTTTTATATCATTGTTAACATGGTTGTCCTTTTCATTGACAGTAGAAAAATCTGAAAGCTTCCGACGTTTATGTAAATTATTGCTGTTGCTATCAACATTTACTACATCTGTTAAACTTGAACTTCGTTTTTTTACTAAATTTTTCAAGTATGGAGATAAACAATTTTCAAAATTAATTTTTTTTATAACAGCCCCAGTCTCAAAATCATTATTTGCTTCTAATTCAGGCACTTGTTGCGCTGAGATTTTCACCGCTGAATCATACGTTTGTATACGGGCATTTTCAGTTTCTGTAACTTGATTTATACATTCATTTTGAATGCCACCAACAGCTTCTATGATATTTTCGTCTATGCTTGTTGTAGTGGTTTTTACATTATCTAAATTAATCCAATTTTTTTGATTTGATTTATCTCTTATCAATGTTAATTTTATCGATGAAAGGTTTCTAGAGTCTTTTTTATTTGACAAATCATACGACTTTGAGCGAAATCTCTTTGCACACCTATGATGAGAAATTATGTCTTCGGATAACGAAGAGCGTTTCTTCAATTTCTCAATGTTTAAATTATTATTATTATTATTATTATTATTATTATTATTATTATTATTATTATTACTATTACTAGTACTATTATTATTATTATTACTGTTCTTACTATTATTTTTACTATTAGTATTATTACTATTAGTATGGTTTTTAGAATTGCCCTTTGATACTTCAAAACACGAACTGTTTGCTTTAATTTTGGAAACTCCTTCTATTGTATCTGGTGCAATTAAACTTAATTGTAAATCCTGAGAGTTACTTTTAGCTGCATTTTCTATCACAGGCTTAGATATACAATTATTTAGTATATTTTCACTTTCTACATCGTGAGACTTTTTTAAGTGAATTTTTTTGTCTAAAGTAAGTGTTTCTTCATCATTAGCAGTGGAATGCGAAGATTTTGTACTAAGTATTCTGTCAAAATCACAGTCTTTTGTTTTCGTTACATCTTCAATGGCAGTACGATTTTCCTTCTCATATCTTGGATTGTATCTAAATATAAAAGAAAATAAAAAATTAATAATTAATTACGTTGCTTGAAATTCTGCTAAATATATTTTATTAAATAAATCGTAGTTAAAAAATTAATTTCATCAAATATATAACAATATTTAAATTAATGTTGATTTTGCGCCAATAATAATAATAAAAAATAATTTTTTCTGCTTTTAAATTTGACAGCATTCAATAATAATGAATATCATTTTAAATTCTCTAAAATACATGCTCTGCACCTCATGTATTATCTACAATATCGGCTTCATTCTAACATCTAGATTAAGTTTTTCAAATAAAAGGACGTCCATAAATTTAGAATTAAATCATATTCAGAACGGGTCGCAAGCAGTTTTAAGAAACGATCAATTTCAGAACGAGAGGCCTGCCTTATCAGTCGGAATAAAATATTGCGAATTCGTAAGTAAATTCCATGCTTTCGACTTTTTAAAAACTCGATCTTCTGCTTAAGCGGGCCGTGAGCGAAAATGCCAAGTTGCTCTTGGCGGCTTACGAGTCGTCGATGCGCAATGCCCGGGAGGGGCAGGAGGGGGTTGCCGGGGAGGCAAGTTCAAATGCAACCCGAAACGCGCGAAGGGGTTTTGTTTGTAATGTAGTGGGAGAGGAGGAACGACTATGGCTGACCAGACAAAATTTATCCTTATTTATCATTGATTAATACCTGTGCCGCAAATAAGTGCTGTCCCTAATTACTTTGGCACTCGTTTGGGCGAATTGCGAAACCGTGATATCGCGATAATTGGAATAGAAGTAGTTCATGCAGGACCACGTAACATTGTATCTGTCGAAGTAGTCCATGACAGAAGTGCGGCAGAATCGGCGTTTGATCGGGCTTGTTTTTGACTGTCGCTTCAACGCCGGTCGAGGCCTGGTTTGAACCTTGGTTTGAGGCTTCGTTTGAAATACCGAGTCTGGCTGCGGCATCGGAACCGATTTATCATCGGGCTGTTTCAATGCCTCCTCTATACGCTTAGCCTCGGCGAGCCTCTTCTTTTTCAATCCGCTCTCGAGTCGTCGCGAGGCACCTTTATCGGTTGTTATCGAAGCTCGACGCGGCGGTAACGGAGAGGCCGATCCTGACGACTCGCGTGGGCTTTCCTCCCCGTCCGGGCTATTATCGGGGCTGCCAGTGGCCTCTTCCACGACGGCAAGAGCCTCTTCTCGATCTTCGACGATACGAATGCTCTCGTCGAGAAGCTGGAGGATTCCCTCCCGTCGCTCCTGACCTCTCGACGTCTCAACGTCGAAGGGGACCTGGCAGGATTCGATGAATTGTACGTCTAGATCGTCGTCGTGGCCGGTGTCTCCGTCGAGCACGATGATCTCCCTCGGAGACATCGGGACCTGCTCAGGATCTCGGATTCTGGATTCGGATTCGCTCTTGCCGTCGTCGTCGTCGTCGTCGTCGTCGGAGAGATCGATAACATGGAGGGGGCCGGGGGTCCGGTGCCGGAGCTCAGGCTCCTCCGGGGCAAAGAGGCCGCCGCCGGGTTGGGGGGAGGAGGGCCAGGGCCGAGGGGCGACGCACTCGATGAAGAGGTCGTCGTCGTCGTCGTCGTCGGTGCCGAGCCGGAGCATCGGCCGGTCGTCGCCCGCGTCGAAGCCCTCGACGGCGTCGAGCTCGAGGATCTCGCGGCCGGGGAGGCTGGCGGCGTTGCGCTCGCGGGGCCAGAGCTCGAGCCTCGAGCGCCTGCGCCGCGGCCACTCGGTCAGGTCGATCGCCAGGACGGGGCAGGTCTCCTCGTCGAGCTCGAGGCCGGCGTTCTCCAGGAGGGTGGCGGGCCCGAGGGCCCAGGCCGGGTAGCCCCGGAGCTCGAGGGCGCGGGCGCGCCTCGGGTCCCGGGTGTTGGGCAGGGAGGCCGGCCGGGGCGGGGGGGGCCGGCGCGGACTCAGCGGCCGAAGCCGCTCCGCGTACTCGCCGAGGGACCCGGGGGGGCTGCCGCTCCTCCTCCTCCTCCTCCTCCGGGCCCCGGGGGGCTCGAGCTCCAGGAGCCGACGGAGCGCGAGCTCGCGCCGGGGGTCGAGGGGATGGGGGAGCTCGCGCGGGGACTCCGGAGCCCGGGGCCGCGGGGCCTCGAGCTGCCGGAGCCGGGGCGCGTAAGCCGCCCCCCGCCGCCGGCCGGGGGGGGCCTCTTCCTTTTGGCTCATGGCTCGGGGCCTCTCGCCGAGCCGGAGGCCCTCGTCGAGGTGCGAGGGCCCCCGTACGCGAGTCGCCGGCTTATCTTGGGGGAGGGAGCGACGCGACTCTCGGGTGCGGCTCAGTTCGTTAACGACGCCTTGGCGACGGCAGCGGCGAATGCTGCGCCCGATTAGCGTCGCCTGCTGCTCTTTCGAGTGCCTGCGCTAAACTGCCACGGTCCCGGCTCAGCTCCCCGAGCTATCCGGGCGGGCAGACGAGGCCCAGTCCAGGCCTCGCTGCTGCCTTCTCGGAGCTTTGCTCGTGCGCAGCAAGCGCAGCTCTATTTTTCGTTTCTGATGACTTCGGCGTTAAGCGACGCCCCCCCGCCGCCGCCACGCCGCTTCCTCCTCCTGGAAAACCTATTCGCTCTCGTGCGCTGTCAGCGGCCCTCTCCCCTCCCCGGGGCTGTCGCTGGTTCCCTCCCTCGCTTCCTCCCTTGCGCGGCGGCGGCGACTACGACGACGACGAGGGCGACTACGACGACGACGAGGCGACGACGACGACGACGAGGGCGACGAGGGCGACGACTCGAGAGAGGATCGGTGCACGACCGATGGTTCGATTACGAGTCTGTGCCGCGGGGGGTAGGTAGGTAGGGGGGGGCGAGAGTCACATGGTGCCCGAGGGGCAGAAAGGGATTAGGAGGCAAGAGTCGCCAGCGGCTTATCACGCGCGCTGATCGAGGAGCACTGAACGACGCTTTAGGAAGAAGAAAGGACGCCGGATGCCAAGGTCTCGTCGAGGCTGCGTAGCTGCGCAGGAATTCGAGTAACTAAAGGGCAATGAAACGTAATACGCGGGGCTCCGACCGCTCTCTTTTTTTTTTTTTTTTTTTTTTTTTTTTTTTAAATAAATAGAATTGTAACTCTTGAATGTTTATTAATTTTTCGATCGGCCACGGCCAATGCGACTGCTCCTTTCTTATCCTTCATTTTCTTTTTCTTCTTACGCTTACGTCGAGCAGCACTACGAAACTATTGTTTAGTCTTTCGAATCCCTTCCACTAGTTTCCTTGCTCTCTCTCTCTCTCTCTCTCTCTCTCTCTCTCTCTCTCTCTCTCACTCTTTCTCACACACTCTCTCTCTCTCTCTCTCTCTCTTCTATTTCCAAATGTGTACGTGCACGCTCTTGCTGCATTGTAAGCGTGAATTCCCATCTTCGAGGAGCGCATGACGAACACATGCTAAGAGCGTCACGGACAATACTGTTATGGCAAACGAAGCACTTATTTGCAAGCCCTGCAAAAACATCAGCATTTCACCGAGTATATTAAAAAAAATCACATCCAACTTTCTTGGACACGATCCGCCTTTGTTTCGTATAGAATTTATTTTGTATAAAATTATAGCACTATTCATGGTAAATATGATAATGCATTCCAATTTATTCCAATGTGTTCTTTACATTTTTATTTAATCATATGAAGAATTGCCTTTTTTTATTTATTTTTCATACCAGCGTATATTTTTAATGACAATTTTTATATTACACTTTCCGTAAAATTTTAAGCCAACTATTACAATTTTATTATACCTTTTTATATTTTTCTCTTTTTATTCCCAGTCTTGAGTCGCGTCGCACTTAAAATTTTAATGTAATTGAACTATTATTCATATTCCTTTTACAGCTTGTTGTTGTTATTGTTGTTGCTACTGCTGTTGTTGTTGTTGTTATTTTCATTAATAATAATACTATTACAGCTGCAGATGCTGTTACTATTACCAGATGTGGACAATAGTTTTTGTTTTATACTAAAAAGTTGATTGAATTACTAACTGTTTTTTAACAATTAATTCTTCATTGTTTATAAGACTCTGTAACCGTATGGCTGTACTGAATAAAGAGAACTCCGTGAAATTGCATTCAATTTTCAAATATAAACATTGTAACTAAAATTAAAACGCAATGTTTAAAATTTACGCTTTCAATGTAAAATACTACAGTTTTTAAATTCTATTAGACTGAATTTAAAATTTTAATGAAATTAAATTCTTTCAATTTAAGTTGATAAAAATAGCAATAATTTACACGAATTCAAAATTAACTAAAATAACCGTGAGATCTTGCCTTTTTTTAAATCAATAGGACAAATGTTTGCCGGTAGTTACTAAGAAAAAAGGCGCATCGTAAAAAAGTGCTAAAATTACATTCACATGTGGCGTAATGGTAAATAAAATAAGGTGGTATGATTGATAACGGGATATATGACATGAAATATAAAGTGAAGTAGATATTAAAAACTTTATAGCTTTTTTTTTATCGAAGTATAAGAAAATTCCCTTCCGCACTTAAGCTTAGCGGATGCTGAGCAAGTGTAGGATGCCCCCTATATGTCCTCCCTGGCTTAAAAGAAAATGTTATTTAATACTCGAAAGTAATTTATACATTACTTCATTATTTATTTAATTCGATTGATAATCAACTCTTGTGTAACAACAAAGATCTCTCAAATATGTGTTATGCTTATATTTATCATTGAAAGAAAATTCGCAGCATCCACGATTTTATCATCTAGGATGAGCAAAGAACTAATAGGAGTTCACAATTAATACGAATCGCTCTTACGGCAAATTACACTAAAGGATATACATTGCATATAATGCTAAGAAAAATATTTTAGTAATATTTTAAAAAATTCGAATCGTTTGACTCTAAAGGACATTTGCTGGAAATACAATCAGAGGTGTATTAGCGATGTGAAAAATATTTTGTCGCTCGTGCTCAAGAGCGGTCAATAGTTGCGTATACTTTTGTTCGAACACTTTAGGATATGAATTTCTCGAAAGACATAATCACGTAATATCTAATGGCCCCCGAATAATGGATAACGTCGTGAAAGTACGGTTTCGCAAACACTTAGGATGAAAGGTCATTACCCGTGTTTACATTTGGACAAGAGCCGCAAGACCACCACGAATAAAGAAAACAAACACTTTGGAGTATCTTATTCTTTCAGGCAAATTGATGGGCGTCGAACTGGGACAAACGTTAATAACGTGGTATCGGTGACAGCCAGAAGTTCCATGAATAATTTCGTTACGAGTGAGCAGAAGAAAACCGTTGACATTGATCCTCAACAATAAGGGCCTGATTACTAATTTTGGTCCCACTCGCTATCGAAGTTCTGCCATCCCCTTTTTCCTCCTGTCAATTTCAAGTAAAGATCGTCATTGCCGAATTTTTTTCACACGATCACAATGCGTCAGGTTCATAGCACGTGTTATCGCCAAGGCGGCTTTTTTTACATCGTCTATTGTGTGCCGCCCCGCAGCTGCTTGTGACAGTATTTAATAAAACGGTGCGCGTTCTTTGAAGAGAAATCCTTTCGGCGACTTATACTTTAATATTGAACCAGCATTTATTTATTTATTTATTTATTGTTATTATTATTAAAATTTCACACGTGGGTCGTTTGCTTATATTTCAATGACTGCCAAAGCTAAATTGTACCCAAGTGTCTCTTAGCTAATTTAACGGATATCTTAAATGTAAAGCACAAATTGGAGCCATTTTTTTTTTAATCAGCCATCCATGCATTCAGTTGTTTTAAGAAAATTGAAAAAAATACTTGAATTTGGGAACAATGTCTCGTGAGAACTTTAATTTTCAATTTTCATTACTACAACGTATATTATATGCTTCTGCTCGTTGTGTCTAGGCATCCATTAAATGTTTATTTTATACGGTATTAAATAATTTCTAATTTGCCTACGACGTGTATAAATAATTTTTTTTTTTTACAAAAACGTCTTACTAGTACTTAAGGATAACATTAATTTTTATGATATAACATTTATTATTGATTTAATAATTATCATTCAAACTCTGACATTTTCACAAAAAATCTTTCCTTTTTTTAATTTGCAGTTGTAATTTTGTCTGTATTTACCATAATTTTACATACACTGGACCTGTATTAAAGCCCATAACATCATACGTCTTGAATTTCAAAATAATTTGTTGTAAAGAGTGTTGCGTGTTTCTTATCAAAGAATATAAATCAATATAAAGAGATAGACATCGTTCGTATTTTTTGCATGAAATATTCATAAAACATTTTTATCTTCTCGATATTTGAAAGGGATCATTACCAGAATGCTAAATAAAGGTTTGCATTTAGTAGAACTGGCTAATGCAGCGCTTATATAATTAAAATTGGAGAAATTATACATTCGATGCAGCAGTTATTGTGGTATTATTACATAGAAAAGAATGCGTTTGCTGTACTGCTGGAGGTCTTGGTATAACAATTGTGGAAGAGATAGAGAGAGAGAGAGAGAGAGAGAGAGAGAAGAGTTCATAAAAATAAGGATTTTAATAATATTGTCGTGTCTTGGCAACAAAGGAAACATCTTGTATTATAATACCTTACAGTCAAAATATTTTAAAATAAAATTTTTTATACCTATTATCGTAAAATTGGATATTCCCTTAAATTATTAAAATATTGTACAATATACTAAAATTACAGAACAATAATAACTATTATGATTTTTAATCATTACTTTTAATGAAACATAACCCTGCGTTCTGTTACTTAATGGGTTCATATCTATTCACATTTTCTTATCTTAAGTATTAATATTAAACCTTTTCTGCGGAATGCAGAACAATGCAGAAGCATTTGTTCGTAAATTATATCCTTGAACCATTAACCAAGAACCAGAAAAATATTGAACTGATTTTTTTGTCACTGTATTTAGAATTTTTTTTTAATTTTCTAATTTTTTTCAACTTTTTCAACAACAAATATTCTAACGAGTGGAGTTTAAATATATTAACTTTGTTATTTATAATAATTATAGTTCTATGCGAGCCTTGCTTCTTTGTTATAATATGATATATATATATATATATATATATATATATATTAAAATTTGTATTTATTTACAGAGTTGCAAATTTCAAAAGTACTGTACAACCTTGCAACTTATGTGCACGTATAATGAATTTTGTTATTGTTAAAAGAATCTGAACAAATGGTTATGGCTGATTTCCTGTTAAACCGAGCTACAAAGGACTCTGTAGAGTTTCGCAGTACATAGTATGAATGAAGATTTTCGTTTCAACAATGAAAACAATATTACAATAGGTGTACATTAGCTGTGTACCCAAAGCTTTCAAGATTTTTTAAATTTACCCAACTTCAAATAGCAGTGCTTGTGATAATGAAACTGTGTACGTTTTTTCACACAAGTAGCAGTAAAATGGTATTCTACAAAAGTTAATATTATCAATTTATATACTATAAAGGTTATATATAATGTAATATATAATATTGAAGGATGACCCAAAAGACTTAAGAAATTGAAGTTTAGAATAGTAAGTTCTTAATAAAAACGAAAAAAAAAAAAATGAAAACTGATTTTACGATACGAATGCACAGAGCATATCGTAATCAAAAAAACCGCAGGAGACAGAAGTCACCACAAAGTGCGAGGATTAATCGCGAAACGCCACCCGCGTACGTGAGCTTTTCCAAGATTTAAAACAAAATCCAAATTATCGGTACGCTCGAAAGCAAAACCATCGAGGTTATTTTAACACCATCGAAGTCTCTTTGTATTATCGATGTATTTGCTGAAAGAATTCTGCATGGGCACACGCAGAATATGCATGAATTTCGTAAAATGACAAGTGTCCGTACATTTAAATATGCAGGCATGCGTATATTTCTGACTTTGCGATTCTCTTTTCGGAATTGAAAGGCCAATACCCAGAATAACCTATGCGATGCGTACCACACAATGAGCCATGCCTTTGAAAAATGTCATTATATAACTCCACTCAGCGCCGCTTTTATGGCAATAAGGTAAAAGTGCCCGGTACGTACGTACTTACGTACACGTATGTGTACATAAAGGCATCGAACAATGTACTTAACTTTCATAGCTGCACGAGCCGGAAGAGCCGAGCCCGACTGGTACTTGAACTTCTCGTCGCTCGTTAACCTAGGAATAAATAGCCTTCCTCCTCCGAGTGCTCGTGAACTTTGAAAATCGCTCCGCGCGCTCCCAGAGTTCGCCTTCGGAGCTGAATTTTCGCGCTCTACCCATTTCCCTTTTATTTGAAATTGGCTGCCAATAGCAGGCCACCAGGCTTACCCCATCGCTAATGACTGTTATCGGCCGTGTCCCTTCGCGACCGGTGAATACGAGGAAGCGTCCCCCGGCCCAGCGACCGGGTCAACAATAAAATTCTACCGGGAACTTCTCTAGCCGCACGGTGAATTAACCTCGGCACCCGCTACTTAACGAAAGTATCCCCCCGGCAAAAGGCTCACTCTAGTGCAACGGGTCGAAAAAGTTTCCGAGTCTGTTGAAAGACCCGCTGCTGCTGGGCCGGCGAGGAGACTCCGAGCAAAGGATATCCGAGGGCCATCCTGCCCTGTAAGCTGCTTACCCTCCCGTGCGGACAATAAGCCATCGGCCGAGCAGGTGAAATTCCAATTTGGTCCCGGGGTCGAGGGCCCGCCGCCGGGCTCTCGTCCCGGCCTCCCTCGATTATTACCCCTCCGAGGTAGAGGTAGAGAGAGAGAGAGAGAGAGAGCGCGAGTGACATTCGCGTGCCTCGGAATTCTTCCTCGCCACCGCCCGATGGATTATACGAGTCCATTCGAGCGAGCTGTGCGCAATGCGCCAACTAAGTCACTCGGAAGTAAAAACAAACGAGAAGCGCCCTGACGCTCGCCAGTCATTTGCCCATGGAACAGGATGGGGAAGCTATAGGCGGAGAAGCCAGGAGTTAATCAAACGTAACGATAAAATGTGTTATGGACAACGGCATTGGCACTCGAGCACTTCGGTAATGCCGGCGACGGGGCGGGACGGGGAGAAATGCTCGTTCGCGACTTTTTCGATGAATAAAACGGCTCTATTGGTGAATCGTAAAATAATAGCGAGTTCAATTGTTTGTAATTGAAAGCTCTTTCAAGCGCTTTTAAACTAAGGCTTCGCTGAAAAACGATTAAGACGCGAATACAATGCTAGAAAAAGTTTTTTTAAGAAATGCACGTTGTTCGAGTACAAAAATTGAATCGTCGATTAATTTCGATCGAAAAGTTTTAGCCTAACGACGTGCCGAAACTTCGCCTTTTTTTAAGCTCGGTATTTTTAAGTACTGTCTACTTTTTAAATATTTAACTCTGATTCGAATAGGTATTAATTTTAAAGAGCAAATAGTAACATAAACCAATTATAAATTTTGAGTATTTTGCTTCCGCTGAAATTTATTTGCTTTATAGTAAAAGCATTTGTTATCCTCAGGTACGATAAAGAACGATAAAGAATACATTTTTAAACTTCAATTTTCATTCAGCACAATCAGTATTTGGTACAAAATACAGTCGAACTACTGATGTTATGTGCTAATTTTTTATTGCATACTGTTATATTATTATATATATTCGGCTAAAAATAGAATTCGGTTTAATAACCATGATATTTGATCTTCCCACGATAGACTACATTTATAACATACAGGTCCGTTTAATTTTCTCAACCATTTTTATAATCTTGCTCTTCTTATACACTATCTTAACTTTTATAACCTACTCTCATTTTACATTTTTTACGAATGTCTTAGATCCTCCAGCTTTTTCTAATTTCAAGTCTTTAAAGTTTGATAATTTTAAGCTCTCTTGAAATTTTACATCTAGATACCGCTATTACACTAAGTTTCCTCACTATGTGATATTCTTCTATTCTACCCAGTTTTAAAATGTACATTTCTCTTTTTTTTCCTCTCTCTCTCTCTCTATTTCACTCTCAATTTGTCACTCAATATATCGATTTATAAGCGTCACCGCCTATATGATTTCCATTTAGTATTATATCGCGTTAAAACATTTTTCCTATTACGATTCTTTTTCCGACCTCTTATCTAGGTTTTATCTTAATTTCCTACGTTTTTTTCTAAAATTTCACGTCATTGTTATCTAATCGGAAGCCTGATAAAGAATACTTTTTTAAATAAAAAATGTAGGAGGGCATATTTTGCGCGTTAAGGAAATAGGACTATTAAACTTTTGAGTTAAGCTGTCAATACTACTACTAGACGATACTTACAACTTATAGGCTTTACGATACGTTATATCTTAGACATTGACCAACCCCAATTCTTAAATCCTATGTTTTTATCTGGCGTTGAATCACAGGGACAATTTACGAACTTGGCCGATAAATGTATATCTTCTTTATAAATATAATAATAATAATTCAAGAGCAGTATAATTACATTTTTAAAATGAGATACAAGAACCCTCGCTGATTACAACTATTGTACTATTCATATCGATGTAAGTGTAAGTATACTCTTGAATTTTAAGCGGTCTTGGCTTTTTTAGTTTTTAATTTGTTTTTCAATTTTAATTTATATTGGGTAAATACATTACTAGGCATGAATTTTCTACTAAAAATTAGTCGCGAGCAAAGTGCGCCCACGTATTTTCAAGTGACTCAATTGATTTTTATTCTTTATAATGATGTCATAATAGATAAATATAAAGTATTTTAATGAAATTTGATGATATATTATAAAAAGTATGTTGAAAAAGCTTATAAATTTACTTGTAAAGTAAAAAAAAAAATTATAAATATATATATTGATTGAAACTAAATACTAGTAGTTTTAGAATTTATGATCCAGGAAAATAATGTAGAGTATAGTTGACGCGCAATTAACATTCTTCTATTAGAAAAAAAATATAAATATATATATATATATATATACACAATCAATATATTTTTTGTCGTATTATTAAAAAACAGATCTAAAATGAAAAATTGAATATAATTTTAATTCAAGGTTATAAAACTTATTTGCGTTTTTCTTTCAATTAAAAAAAAGCATGTGAAAAAATAAAATTGAGAGCAACCATTTTTTATTTTGCCATATTTTTTTTTAACATTTGCTTTATATAATGAAATACTAATATAATAAATAGTTATCCTATCTAATCTTTTTTTAAAAAAAATTGTTATTAAATAGTGCGAATACATATAAATGTATACACGCATATAAATAATGATATTAAACATTTCAAAAAATTTTCCTTTTTACTAATTAATTTATATAAAATAATTTTTACGAAATAACTATACTTAAACGTTTAATATAATAAATATTTATTTATAATGTTAAAATTAAATTATGCGTTTATTCTAATAAAAAAATAATTTTATAAGTTTATAATTTAAAATATACACTTACGTTTGTGTCTTCGCAATTACTATCTGCGGCCTTGTCATTATCTGGATAATTCCTTTTTTTACATTTTCTTTACCGAGTCCAATGTTCTTCAAATACTTTTTAATCTGAAATACAATTAAAAAAAATGAAATTAGTTCAATTTTGAAAAAGGAAAAGATTGTGTTCGGCGCATAATTTTTTTTTAAACTATAGCTTCCAACGTTGTAGATAGCAATATACAGAACTTTTGAGCAATTTTATATAATTTTTAATGGTAAAACCATTTTATAATTTATATATAAAAATCCTGCTCACGTGGTGAATAAATGGATATTTTCATACACAGAAAAATCGTTCATTTCCCTGAATGTACAGCCTTATATTTAATGTTTCCGAGAATGAATTGTCCATTTTTCATTCCAAGAATAAATAACGTTAGAATCTTCCTCATCTAGACGTTACGGCCGTAGCAAGCGTCTACGCCATTATTTTTTTAGGAAGGGTTTTTTTAAGGCCAACGTGACCTACGGCCCATTAGCAGGTACAACCGTGAAAAACTTAACCTGAACCAGCATATACTGTACGGCATTCTTTTGAAATTCTAATTCTATTTATGCTATGTTTGACTAAGTACACGAAACTGACAATCATTGTTGAAATTCCTTTACCTATCCCAAGACACATATCGCCGATCTTGATCCATAATCTCAATGAGCCCTTAAATTAATTTTAACTCAGAAAAATCAATTAATTGATAAAGTTAACTGATAGTTCCTAACCGCACGAGCCAAAGGTGAATTTCCCAAAGCTAAATGACGATGAAAATACGAGAGACTAGGGGGTAGGTAGAGAGGGTGGTAGACCTTTTAAAACTATTCAAGAAGAAGTATTGCCTTAGTTCTTCACCTTGTGTCGAACTACTCAGTCGAACAGCAAACAGAAAGTCACGTTGTCAAATGTAAAGTGAAACGCACCGAAAGAGGTCTCGGCGTAGTTTTAACTTGCTAGTAACAATTTAAATATTTTATCGTATGTTACATACGTAACGTTAAAACAACCTACATATATAGATATATACAAGCCATATCGAATTTAATTTTAAACATTAGCGTCAACTGTTTTTTTTTTTTTTTTTTTTTACATTTAATTGAAAATTCTGTTTTTATTTGATTTAGGAATAAAAATAAATGCAAAAAATCAATCTTAAGTTAATTTTTGTAAATTGTCAAAATTTATTCTATCATTTGTAAATCATTATTCCGATACATAGTTTTAGCTTATATAATTTTGTATAATAATGTATAGCACTTTAATTTTTTAACATATTTTTGTAATGCATTTTCACGATTATTAAACGAACTAAAGTATTAATTTACAACTAATAACATAATGATTATTTGCCTCGACTAGATGTATGTAAATGTATGTTATGTATATATATATATATAAGTTCAATTTAACAAAGGTACAATCACCTTTTTAAACAGCTTCTGTATCCCACATAATTTCGCTTAGGTATGTAGTCACAAAAAGAAGAAACCTTAGAGTTTAGTAGCAAGAAAAAGCAGATACGTATACCGAAGTAAAACTCTTAAGGAAGTAATTGTTGATTAAAATGATTAAACTTTACCTCAAATATATTTTAATTTAATTATTTGTCATGCTCGGTGGACGAAGTCTATAAGAGGCTTCATGGTGTTATAAACGATAATTCACTGGAGTCACTAAACTTCATTAAATAACTCAATAATGTTAGTTTTAAGAATCAGATCACTGCTGTAACTAATTTTAAAGCTCAAAAATTGTATCTAATTTAGTTTCAATTATTGTTATAATTGATTACCATTATAATTAAATACTTAAGTATACGTGCGATGCATGTTTTTTCCTGGGTGTCTATGAAATTAATCTTTCAGACTTAATATTTGCACAAATATTTATTGCCCGTGTTGAAAACTTTTTACGTTATAAAAATATTTTTAATAACTACTGGTCATAATTTATTTTAAATATTTGTGTAAAAAGGATTAACTTTTTTCACATTTTTAATACACTTGGTATCTTTTGTTGGCCTTTGAAAATACCGAAAACAGACATTTGCGTGTATAATTATTTTTCATTTCTCCTACGTAAATATGATAAATGCTATATACAAAACAGGTTAACATTAGCACGCGTAATACAATAGATAAAATACAATTTAATATAATGGAAGATAGCGACAAGGAAAGATGGTAATTATATTTGTTAAAATCTTCGATAAATTAATATTTGTATTAAAAACATCCATACATACGGAATATTAAAATTTATTGTCTGTAAAATCTTGTGTATTCGCTTGTGTTTAAAGGTCTGTAGCAATTATAAACAGCATAGGTGTAATGGCGCACGCGATCGTCTCATTGGGTTTATTTTTTGCCTTAACAACGTATCATTGCGAATAAAATATGTATGGAATGAAATTGTAAGACCAAAAAAAAAAATTATGAATCCGTAAACATACGAAAATGTTTACTTGTTCGCAAATCTAAGGAGGATACGTTAAACATGGTATAAATATTTTTTAAAACGTCTTTAAATAAAAATTGTGCGTGGAAAAGTTGGAAGCTAATTTTTAGTATTAGTATATTAGGTTTATTTTAAGAACACATAAATTTCTTAACAACTAGCAGATACATGAGAAACTTCTTTTCTTACTATTAAGATTTCAAGGAAATTTCTAAATTTTTCAATTCATTCTTGCCATTGCACTAAAAATCAATTGTTTTGGCTTTAATTTCTTGGAAAGTTACTCATTTTTAAACTCTAATCAATCGTTATTTAAACGATGATTAGTTAATTAATGTCAACTATTTTTTGTTTTTACTAAAAAGTTTATATGAAGAATATTTCCAAGAAAAGTATGCCTTCATTGGTCTATTCATTTTTCTTTCAATTTCTTTTTATCATTATACGTAATATTAAATTTATCAAGTCTATAAATTTAATAATAAATGTAAAAAACTAAATTTTTATCACTAAATGTTAATCATATTCTTATTGTCCGTTAAAACTTGAATGCGTTATTTGATACGTAAAATGTAAATATAATTTTATTGGGTCCATTATGAAAAATTAGGTACTGACCTAATGTTAAAACTGTAATTTAATTTTGTGTGTGTAAATCGTATACATAAATCTTCAATTTTATCTTTTGTTTTTTATATTTAAAGAAAAAAAAATTGAACTGTTGAATTATAAATCTAATTTTTTATTCGATTCCAAACTATCATTCATTGAATTCACTCTCTTATCTTTAATTAACTGCTGAATCTTTCATAAAGTTCTGCATATATTATCAATATTTTACTCATTAAATATTATAAATATTTTTATTGATAAAATGAAGTACATCTTTAATGCTTTAAAGACTGGAATTTAGCGTATAAATTTTATATTGATTAGCAGTTTGTTTTTGTTGCTCATATTTTAATTTTTTTTTTTAGTTCAGATATGCTTTTGATTTTTCGAAGAACTAACTGATTAAGAGTGATTATTTGCACTTTAATTTGAAATAATACTAATAGATAAAACGACAAATAATGAGTCATAGATTTGATAAAAAAATAATGCATATTTTCCAATGTAAATAATGTCATTATGTTTACACATAAATCTTTTTAAATATATCTAATTTAACAAAATATTCTTAATTGAAAACGTGAGTAGTAATCAAATATTTTTATAGTATTTTTTATAAATTTTATAACCTACTTAATGCATATTTATTATATTTACAGTGCCTAATAAGATAAATATTTTGTAATAATTTTTCATACAACAACATTATACAAAAAACTTTTTTTCTTGTAAGGACAGAAATGTCTCACGAACGATTCTATAACAATGTTTATAAAACAATCAAATATTGAAAGACATAAAATGCTGTACAGTTTTCTTCTATTTTTTTCCTGAATTTTCATTGTAATTTAATTATATTATGAAAATGAATACTTTGATTATCTAAATTGGTATTAATTTTTGAAAATTTTTGTCATTTTTGTCAATTTTGTTTTTATGCAAAGATTCTGAATTTTTTTATCAATAGAGTAGTTCTATAATTTCTGCTTGAAGTGATATATATATATATATATATTTAACTAATATTGTGTTTCGCCATAATAGGGTTATACATCGTAGTATTATAATAAAGGCTGTTTGAAAAGAAGCACTACCCCAATTCATGTGGTATTGTAATATATTATTTATCATTGATTATAGTTTTTTTTTCCTTTTTCAAGTTACTAGAGGTTGTTGTAAATAAAATATTAATGCGCATCTATGAAGGCTTGCAATCATGAACATAGGTGTTGATAAGTAAAACAATCCTCGACTCAAGGTAATCGTATACACCATATATATAAGATCATTGAGGCAAATAAAATCAATGGTTTCTAATCAAGCATTTCCTTATAGGATTTACACAATAATTTTTAACCTTTCAACGGTATATTATAACTGTGATTTATTCAATCACGAGAGCTGATAAGACTTTTCTTTCCGTCATACATGTTAAATTGTTACTTTATCGACATTTTATAACAACATTTATCGACCGAAAGCGTATTTTATCGCCATTTCCAGTAAATCTTAATTGTGTTTATGTGCCTCATTCTCAGCACGTGCTATAATTTATTTCCTAAATAATCGCATTATTTAAGTAATATATATATATATGAATTAAAAAAAGGATAGAATGCTTTAAATTTAAATTCATAATTATTTATACATTACAGTGTGTACAATTAGTACAATTATCTGTAAATAAATATATAATTATGCGTATTTATAAGTATATTATCAATCTATTTTACAAGATATGATTTACGATTGAAATTTTTTTTATATTTTTTTATATTTATTTGAAAGAAAAAAAACAGTGTTTGTAAAAAATTACTTGCATTATTATTCGTAATAATATTATAAAATAATTTTGTCAATTTTGTCAAATAAAAAATGACGTTTCGATATGTAAACCCATAAAATGAAAATCCGTAATTGACTAATAAATGTTTATAAGTACTCAATTCACTTACAAAATATTTTACAATTTTGGATTCGACATATTACTGATTTTACCATAGTTTATTGTTGTTTCTTTGCCAATAAAGATATTAATCTCTTATCGTCTAAGGTATACAACACGTTGTAATTTATTGTTTGGTTAGTTTCTACGGTTTTGAGTTATAGATTTTTTATTTACAAATAATAGTATTATAAATCCGCGAGTATCTATTTCAACTCAATTATACCTTTTCACAACATGTGTATCAGATGTATAAAGTATTTCTGAAAGGAAATATATAATAATATATCATTAAATCACATAGGTAAAATCTCGAAACAATGTTTAGTACTCTATACTTAATCCTATCATAAACCAACAATACTACGTAATGGACGAATGTTAGGACGTAGTGCTTCCCCCTCAAATCGTCCAGAAGAACTGGAACCGAACGTAAGCAATCGTGGATAAGCCATTGCCTGAAGGTTCGCAATTAAATTTGTGCGAGTCCTCTTCGGTGTTAAGCTTCTTTAAGGTATAAAGGCCTTAAAAAATAGTAATTTTGTAATGTTCAAGCATTGTAAGAATTCCTTTCTAAAATCTATAAAAATAAGAATTTTGTGTACTAAAGAATTTAGCGATTCTAGGAGTATTGATGTATTGATTTTACTAAATAAGAAATGTAGTTGTATATATATATATGTGTGTGTGTGTGTGTATAAAATGGTCTACAAAATTTTGTAAAAAAAATATTTAGGTTCTTTAAAACGACATTAAGTGCTAAATCATTTTGATGACATTCAATTACTGTCGTCGAAATGTGTGTAAATCAATATATTTTTTACACAAAAAATAGTAATTTTTCAGTATATTCTTGCACAACTTTTTAGCTAACTACAATAGTTTTTGTAAATCCTAATTTAATACTTGCATTCTCTTTGTGCCATATTTGAACAAAACAGTTATAGAAATGAAATTCTTCAACATTAATTATTAATTGAAGTTGAAAGTCCATTAACATGGATAACTACATGGACAATAACTTAATTTTATAATCTTGCATATGATGATGAAAATGTGTACGAATAATTATTTGTTATCGAAAATAAATTTACCAGATTTCTTGGATTACCAGTGCATAAGGGTAGTTTAAGCTGACCCCTTATATTTAGCATTCTAAAAGATTAGACAGTCGATTTAATCCAGTGCTCGATTAATTTTACTATTTCTTATTTGGCATTGGTTTTTATTGAATACTACTACTGCCTTGTTAAAGATTTTTGGTGTATTACTGAATTCTATTTGTTAACAATTGTTTCAAAATGTTCAACTCTTGTATACGTCGTAGTTTTAAGTTTTCAACATAAATAATCAAGGATTCTCATTAAACTGATTAAATTTAAGATTTTAAAAATAGTATCAGATACACGAATTTAATGAATAATCGAAACTCTTCGTACTCTTTAACAATATTATAGCAATCAAAAGAGACTCTACTAAATTTAGCTATTAAACATTGAAAAATGGATGAAAATCTAGTACTTCAGAAATATATAATAGAAAATTTATAAATATTAACTATAAGTACTGTAACTAAATGGATTAGTACTTTTAGTTTTGTGGTGAAAAATTCATTCCTTGATATTAATATATAAGCATTTAAATAAAGAGCGGTCATAAAGAGATTTGGTAGTTTTATTATGGATGTAAGTCACTTCTGTGTTATATTATTGGAGAAGTATTAAAATTTTATTCTTTGTTAAAACAAAGTTTATATATTTGTATAAGCTCTTGGTATTGAATTATTATGTTATAAAATAATAATAATAACAATAATAATAATAACAATAACAATAACAATTGAACAAATAAAATATTTATATCAACGTTAAATTTATAACTAAGCTATAACAATTTCTTTGCACGACTTAGTATACAAACATTCCCAAAGAAACATAATTGTTTTTTTTTTGCGTTCCGATGCGGATTAAGTACGGTCCTTTTTTACGGAACCCTCAGAAGCTCCAAAAAAGATCATAGAAGTTCAATTATAGGTTGAGCTTGGTATATATTTTCGAATATTATTGTCATCGTGATGAAAGAAATACCGATATTAACGTGCACGAAAACCTTGAATTCAAAATAATAACTTTAAGGTCTTGCAAGCTATAATTAAAAATAACAGAGGAGCAACGCAACAAGACGAGAAATAATAAATGTAATAGGTACGGTACACACCGAATGAAATTGACAGATAGTGTAGAGGAAAAAATCGGACTCGATTTAAAAGCGTGGCCAAGAACGAGGCCGATCGAATAACAATACTTATAATCAATTTCTAATACTCGGTAACCGCGAGCCCTCCCTTCCGATAATAAAGCGAAGCAAAAAAGGTGAGCGACGAGGTCGAAGAGGAAGTCAGGATGATCAGTGGCAAGGATTGCGGGTAACGGTTCCGAGACAAACCGGGAGTCGCCCGTACGCTTAAGCAAACCTCGAAATACAAGCACATTCGAGGCGTACACATCGCCGGCGTTCGCCGATAAGCTCGATAAAGAATCGCTCAACGGCTCGCGACAGCGAGAGCCGGACGAAAGCTTGTTCGGGAGGAGCGAGCCACGACGGGCGGCAGGTCGTCGTTGCAATTCCACTTGCGCTCGAAACCCACACTCCAGCCGTTGCTCAATAACGTGTTAGAGCGTAGGAAAGGCGCGTAGCTCTCCGAGCCAGGGGGGGGGAGAGGGGCCGTTACGAGCGCAGCGGCCGATGCATAAGGGCGGGGGATAGAGAGAGTGAGAGAGCGGGAGCGGGGTGGGGGGGGGGGGAGAGAGCGGGTGGTGGTGTTGTCGAAAGATTTTTCCACGCGCCCGCACGGGAACTTTTTCCTGCGTAGACGAATGCTATGCACGGGAGCGCTTGGACGGAGGCTGCCCGGCGATCCTCGCGCACTCGGCGAGCCGACAGCCCCCCTCTAGCCCCGGGCCAATAACGGTCCGCCCGAGCTCCCGGGGGTTGGTTGCCGGGGAAGGGTAGCCAGGAGACTCGGGCCCCCCGGATCAAAGGAGGCTGGCGGTTTTGGGGGCGCCGGGGAGGGGCTGGAGAGAAAGAGAGAGAGAGAGAGAGAGAGAGAGGATTTAGCGGCTTAAGGGTGCGCTGTGCAAAGCCGGGGGGGCGGGGGGAGCCCAAGGTTCGGCTAGGTGAGAAAAGGTGCTGCGAGGCGAGGCGAAGCGAAGGGAGGCTGCGGTCGATTGGATACGTCGCAGGCGGATTTATTCGTAAACAGACACCTTTTTCAGGACGAGCTTCCTGCGGACGGGTCCGATGCTCCTGAGGAGCTGCTTCACCTCCACGTTGTCGAAGTTCCTCGCGATGTCCGCTGCGTCGAGCTGCTTGTAATCGCACATGGCGAGGCTCGGTTGGCCCGGGTCGACGGCGACGATCAAGGCCGAGCTAGCGAGCGAGCGGTGCCCGGGCAGGAGGATGGATATCCGTCGAGATTTCGGGAGAGGATCGGGCGCGGGAGGGGCTCGCGCGCGGGGCCCCGGCAGCCGGGGGGGTTGGGGTGGTCGGGGGGGGGGGTGGTGGCGGGTCGGGTAAGTCGGCGGCGAGGCAGAGAGACAAGTCCGTAGGCGATAAGGATAAGAACGCTCGTCACCCTCAGCGGCCGGTATCCGAATCACGTCACAATCCTCGCACCTCACTTCTCACTCCACTGCTGCGAGCGGCGGAACGTGAGCTGGCGGTGGACGCACGCGGAGCCCCGGCGGCACTCGGACGGCCAGCGTAGCCGCCGACGCCGCTCGGCTTCCATTGGTTGCCCTCTACCGCGGCCGGCCGCCGCCGCCCCCCCGCCGCCGCCGCCGGCCCTCCCCGAGCCGCGCCCCGGCCCCCGGGGGCCCCCCCACCCCGGCCCCGGAGCGGCAGCAGCGCCGTCCCGGACCGGCGAGGCCGTTGCCGGGGCTCCCCGGTGGTATCGGGTGACAGCGCGACACGGCCGAGGGACTCTCTTCTCGCCCGCTGGGACGGCAGGTCGACTCCCCTGGCGCTGGGGCGCCTCGGCGAGTCTGCGTGCCCGAGCTCCTCCTGCCTCCTTGCGCTACCCTACCCTACCCTACCCCACCCCCCAACGCCCTCCGTCCCGGAGCCCGGCTGCCGGAAGAGGATCGACGGACGCTCGCTCGCGACGTCGCGGCGACTCGACGGCAGCCTCCGCGACTGATCGGCTATTAATGATGCGCTCCGAGGCGGCGGCTGAGGTCCTTCGATCCAGGCGGCTTCGAAACCTTTCGAAAACCACCGTCCTCTCTCTCTCTCTCTCTCTCTCTCTCTCTCTCCGCTCTTCTCTCATTTCGTTCTCTTTCAATTTGTCTATCTAACCACCTGTGTCCGTGTGGGTGCGTGTGTGCGCTTATACATGCAAAGATGTATATATAACTTTATGCCCACATATCAATACCCCCATAAGCTTCGCGGTTATCCTTGTGCACCATTTTCAAAAAATAAGGCACATTCTCCCGGCCTGTCCGAATAAAATTATAGTCCAGCGTTTAGAATTCGAGATATCTGAATGTTATCATCTGCCCGATCTCACCTATCCAATCGCGCGTATGCCCGACTCGCATATCAATCTACTTATTCGGAGAACTTTCTCATCCAACGCTGCCCTTAATATGAAATCAATTCGTGAAGTTACATTTTTTCCTTCGCAGGTACTGGGTAGTATTCCTCTTCTGTATAATGTTAATAAGGCATAAAGTAATTTTATACTTAAATTCATTTATCTTAATCGCGGCTTCGCTCAATTTTTTTATTGAAACAGTGTAATTTCGGTCAGTGAACTCGTAGAGCCGCGTATTTATACGCCTGCATACTTGTCGATCTATTAAAAGTATTGTCGTATTTCCCATGTACTGACTTAAGGAATGCATAAAATTTTGCGAAACCTAGCGCCTCGTTTTTTCGCACATTAATTTAAATAATCTCCTCTAGTGTGGAAAAACCCAAGAAAAGTTTTTTTTACGCTTTTTTCCGTGCGTTATATATATATTAGATATTGATTTAGTGTCATACAAACAAATTGCACAAACGAAACTAATTTTATGTATCTTAAATTAAATAAAATAATCATTATTTCTGCAAATGATACTGCAAATTCTGCACGAAATACTAAAAAAATGAATACTCACTCAAAAATACGTACAGTATTTTAATACACGGTATTCCTATATATTTAAATGCAAATGATAAACCGAGCTTTTACATTCGCATAGACTATTTATATATATATATATATATACATATAGAACCACATTTACCCGTGACCCGTTAAAAGTCTACATGTAAGTATAAAAAATTTATAGTATTTCATATAACTGCTTCATTATTATACCTGGATTCCTTCACAAGTTTTACTTGAATTTTACTATGAATAAGCCTATTTTTCCCAATGATTTCGTTTTGCGATTAATTGAAAAAAATGTTTACAATATAGTTATTTATAAAATGAGAAAAAATAAAATATTCTATCGCGATGACATCGTTAAATAACAGTTTCGCCTGTTTAAATTGGAATTTTGTTTCATATGTCTTCTGCGATAAAATAATTTTTTTTTTTTTTCTTTAAATTTCAGCATTCCGCCTTTAGAATTAGTACTTGGATTTTTCTAAATTGAATATGATTGGTACCCATTAAATTCATAAAAAATAGCCAACTAATTATTTATCAATATTTCTATTCAACTGCACATTCTATAATATGATATTAGGAAATACTTATTGTGTACCTATTGATTAAGTTTGATCATAATAATGAAGACTCTTGATAAATAAATGTACATGCAGGTAGGTATAATATTTTGTTGAATTGGATAGGGAGTCGCAGCATTCTTATATTTTTATTCGTATTTTTGTTTATCCTCGAAAATTGGCCATAAATTTATGTAAAAAGCAATTATAGGATCCATTCGAAAAAAATAATGAACGTAGATAAAAATGGGCTTATCGGATAGAAGGTAGTTGTACAAGTAAAATTTTATTTCCAACGGATAGAATTTGCAAGGTGTACTGTCCGACTCAGGTAGATACTATCAGGATGGCAATCATGATAAGGAAGCATCCGGTTATCCTACAGACGCTTTATTGCAAGACTGCACTATGTTAGGACTCGCATCCTTTAAAACAGTCGTGGTGGAGATCATACACATTTTTCAGGACAATATCGTGTAAGCCTACTCTCGGGTCAGTATCCTCAGATATTTCAAAGATTTTAGTCGCATGTTTAATAGCTTTCACGATAAGATGTACCTTTTATTTTACAGCCAATTTGATATTCAAATAAATATCACGGCTTATTCAACCCCTTTTATTGGCCTCCCGAAAAGCATCGCTTTCGAAACGACTTAAAAAACACGTGAGTAATGCAATCATTGTAATACAACCAGACAATTAAACCTGACATATACATATATATATATATATATACACACCAAAACTTATCTACCCACCCACCCACACGAACACACGAACACACGAACACGCACACGCACACACCTATATAAAGGCAAATGGTGCTCCAACAAACAATCCCAAGTCGTTTTACCAATCTTAACATAAAACATTGTTCATCCAATTTATATTAAGGATACGAACATAAATGATTTAATAATGTATTACATGCACGTGTATTCCACTTCAATTTTTATGCCGTATTTTGGTATTTTACAATAAATTATTGAAATTATTTTTGCATTTAATAATAATTAAATATAAAAATTACTTTATTTGAAACTTATCTTCAAACTTACCTTCAAACTTATCTTCAAACTAATAAGACAGATATACGCTTTGATGCAATGACAAATTAATTAATTATAATAATTTAGTTACAGATAATTTTTTAAAACATTTAATCACAAGCATTTGAATTGCTTTATATCAAATTTGTAATTTTTATTTTTATTTTTACAGTATTGTATTAAACATAAATTTAGTTGCGAAGAATTGAAAAATTATTATAGCTGTTTAAAATTATTTTTAAACTATAAATTTTATTATTTATTTCATTAGATAACATTTATATACAAATATTTAAATATACTGAATCTGTATATTTAAATATACTTATCTGTAATTAATACATAATGTTTTGTTTAACTTAAAAAATAAAGGTATTTCAAGGACAAATGGTGTATTTTTTTCAATGATTTGATTTATAATTAGATATCAAAAGCCATTTCCTGGCAACACATCACCAAATAAATATTAACTAGTATTAAAAGAATTAAAAATGTTTACGTCTTTTTCGGCAAAGAAATAAAACTTTATATATTTGTGCTTATACAAGAGCTGTTGATATTTGAATATGGAATGTTTGTATTAAGTTATCAAGTAATTTTGTCCTACGATAAATAATTGAAAACTTGATATCAATATATCAGCTATTACAATATATGTGTGGGTGTGTGTGTGGGTGAGAGTGTACTTCTTATTCCTAAACTCTCGATGACTAGTATACATATATTGTGTACTTAATTAATGCATGTACTTTGTGTATTTTGTAAGCTATTTGAAGAAACTGTTAACACAGAGATTTTTGAAACAGTTTGCATAGTTACGTAGTGGGTATTGAGTTATTTGCAGTTTAATGTATAATAGTATTAAGTGCCTAATATGGATGCGGGAACATGCCTGTATGGGTAACGGTTGATTCTACGAACATCGTTCCCTAAATAAATCATAAGGAAATATAAAATTTCATACATGTAAGTAGTTTCTCTGAATTTCTACAAACATAATAAAATTTTGCAAAGCTTTATTGACTTAACACCTATCCAGAACAATGCATAATCAATAAATTATAACTGTATCTCTCAATGTTGCCCGTCAAATTATCATTATTATTGTTAAAACTGGTAATAAAATTATTGTATAAATTTAAGTTTTAATAACTGTAACATCTTGGAAGTTTCAGTCCACTCGCAGATCATTGAATTGGTGATAATCAGGAATCCCGAATAATTTAAGTCGATGAAGCCTGCATTAAGCCGATTAATATGTATTAACAATTCGCATTTTCGTGTATTTTCCCACCGTCCTGATGGAAGTCAGCTTGCTATGGTGTGTGATTGCCAAGGATAATCCACCCGTCTGAGGTAAAAATTAGGGAAAAAAATCCCCAGGGACTGGTTTTCAAAATATCAATTTCAGTCGGAAGAAATAATGCTGTTGGAAACTACTCCCAGTGAGTTTATTTCCATCGCTAAATTGGCAGCGCTCTCAATAATTATTGTTAGCGTTATTAATAGCACGTAATAGAAAATAAACCTACTTTTGACATACAATTTTGGAGCCGGTTATTATCCTGCATTTAATAATATCACGAATGTCGAGACGGAAACTACCATTATTATAACATTTTAATATTTTTCGCTTTTTCATTATTACAGGATGCCATTAAATAATATCATTTATGCGACCTTATCGTTAAAAGAATAAAATCTCCCTATTATAAGCGTTGTAGATTAAAAAATTTTTTGGATAAGTTCCTATAAATTAAACATTTTTATTACACGGAATGGGCTAAATGTATTGTGATTTTTTGAAATAAGTATTTCATTAGATTTATGTTCCGTAAGATTTTACACGTTTCTTCAGTGCCAACCAATAATTATATTACATAAGAAAATTATAGCTCCCTGCTGCCATATGTCAACTCAAATAGATTAATACTAAAAACCTTTTATTTTCAAGGACAGCACAGATATAAACGTACCAATTTAACCTTCGATAAAATTTCACATTCGCACTCGTTAAAATAAAAGCAAAGAAAACAAACTTTCTAATAAAAGTTTTGAAGAATGTTGAGTCCGAGACTAAGTTTCTTTACGTCGGGTTCTCTCAATTACGTTACGTCTTCCTTTAAGGAACACAATCTACTTAAAATTTTTTGGGGCTATAGCCGACCATCGATGTGTTATCGCTCATTTAGGTTTCTAAGATAATAATGCTTTTTCCCTGTTTTATAGATTTTACTTTTTAAGATATATACAGTTCTTTATTTGTGTTAATTTAGTTGTACGTCGTAAGATGTAAACTTAGAAAAGGCCTACGGTAGGTGATACGGTATAAGTTATGTTCTTTATAACAACAAACAGTGTCTATATTGAACGCGAAAGCTTTCGCTATATTAATGTTTTGCTATATCTGCCCACCTTTATACGAAAGATTAATTTGTTGCTTACATGAAACGAGAAATATTGAGCAGACTGTTACTCCTACACGATGTCGCATTCTTAAATAGCAAGTCGTGCAAACTATTTTTATTCTTTTTATGCTTTTGAGCGTTCATTCGCATTGAAATCATTGATTTTTATTTTTTCACCTTAGATATTTCTGGCTACATTAGTATATCCAACTATAATTTAGAATAAAATCTGTTTATTACAAGTAACTTTAATATGTTGTAATATAATGTTAGCTTAAAAATAGGTTATACTGAAATGTTTCTTATTATGGCTTAATGTACATCGAGTTTTTTTTTTCACTATTCACGTTTTTATCAGGTTTTTTTTTACAGATAATAATCCGTTATAACTGTAATTAATGCATGAAATTTTTTACTAAGAATAAAATTTGTAGTATGAATAAAATAACGTACTGTTGAATAATAATTTAAACTGATAAAGACAGTAACATACAACCTACAAAAATTAATCATGTATAAGGCTTATACATTTTTTGTTTTGCGTTAAAATAATCCGTGGAAAAGGCCAACCAACTTAGGGTCTTTAGTATATGTTTTTAATCAATTTTTTTTAATTATTCAATTAAAAGTTTATTTGAATTTATAATAAGTTGTGACAGTTGGTAAAAGGTTTTGCAATTACTTTTTATTCTTTCTGAAGAATAGTTTTTAATTAAAATCCATTGTTTGAGCACTGGATATAAAAACGTACTTACAAAAATTCTCAATGTTAAAAAATTTAATTAATTTTCCCTAATACTAAATCATTAAATGAATTTTTCAACCGAATGTGTAATAATTATAAAAAAACTTTATGTTAAATAATTAAATTTACTCATGAATTTATATTAATTTTAATTTCTGTATAAATATATATAATTGCATAAAATTATCTACAATCATGATAACCTTTAGGCGAAAATTTAATTAGACACAAGTTTCGTATCAATATAAAATGATCATAATTAATATGATTTATATTGTAATTAATAATTTTACTTGCTACTTAGAATGAAAACAAAAATATATTTAATAAAAAGAGAATTAAATTAAATATTTTATTAATCAAAATTTTTTTTTAAATACAAATTTATAACACTTGCACAACATGTTGAAATTTTTCATGAAATTTATCATTGAATCATTCTTAGGGAAAGGTATTGTGCTTTAAAACGTTTATAATAGCGGAAGAATTGTTAAACTTGTTAAAAAAAAATCTGATACCAATCTGCACGCATACAAATGTATTAGGAAAAGGGTAAAATTCAATCTTTAAATGCGGGCTTAATACAGTGTGAACAGATAGTATCTGTTACATATAGTATATAAACTACAAAGAAACCATCCTTCATCTAAGTTTAAAAATTATATAGATAAATGCTTAAAAATTAAATGAATAAAAATAATAAATGATTAAAAAAGGTATATGAAATTTCTTCTACAGTTATGAAATACAGCTCAAATATCTCAAAAAAGGTATACTATACCTTATAAGGTATATTATATAGGTAAATTTTATTATTTATACACTGTAGTAAGTACACTTTACCTATACTGTAAATGCTGGGTGAAACAATAAAAGTGTACTAGACCTCGAAAGACTAGTTGATGATAGAATAGCTAATAGTATCTCTAATGATTTAATTTAATTTTTTAATTATACATAAGCTTATTTATATTTTATAAAAGCGCAACTTGCTGAAAAAACTGACACGATGGCTTTTTTTCGTCCGGTAATCAGCCCTTGTTCGCAAAGAAATATCTTGCTGGTGCACTCGAGCGTTGCCGTAGTTATATAATAATTTAGCCTTTCCCATGAATAAGTAGCAATATATAAAAGGTTTGAAAATTAAGTGAAAAAAAAAAAAAAAAAAAAAAAAACAAAAAAAAGAAGAAAATAGTCACAGGTAAAGTTTTGCGGGAAAAATGCCTCTTCCTCTCCGTAGTCCATTAATTTACACCGCAAATCAGTATTGCGTTGTTGTTCTAAGCTCGGCATACCTAAGCACTCATCGGATTTTGCTTTCGAAAGGAAAGCGCAAATGGAGAAAGATCGAGGAGCTCTCTAAGCCGAGAGACAATGCAACATTTTGGCGCGTGACTCGGCAAAGTCCTGTTATTCGGACGGTGAAGGGCGCGAGCTTACTTTCTTATACGTGGGCAAGAGGAATCGCTCTATAGTCGGAGCACGCGGTTGATAAATTTTATCAAATGGAATATTGTTGCAGGTGTTGCGCTCTCGCGCCCACAGGACCCTATAGCTCCCGAGCAACGATGGAATAACAATTTTTTTTTTCTTTTTGGAAACCGCCGCTATCGATCTGCTGGAAAAGGACACTCGGGAGCTTAGCGATCGTGAGCTGTTGCCTAGGCGAGGGAGGTAGCCAATTTTCTTTTTTTTTTTTTTTTTTTGTTATTTCCAAACCACTGCATCATATTCGCGAAACGCAATGCAACGCGATACTGAATCTGTTTTGACTGCGCAGAAGCAACTGCGTACTCGCGGCTCGAGGCTCCGAGTGTGCGTGTATAGATGATTATATCATAATAATGATTTTGAGAATTTAACGCAGCCTTCTCTGCTTTATTGTTCGTAATAATCGGAAAGCACGGCTATAAATTTGATCGATTAATGCATTTGAAACGGCTCGTGGTCGGAGGGCACTGCTATCGTCACCTTTGCGCGCCTGTAAACTTATTGGAAAATAAAAATGAATGAATTTGTAAATGGGAATAAAATTGGGGGGGGGGGGAAATGGGAGTGCAAATGAATTTGTTTTTAATTTAAAAGATTTAACGAGCGTCCCCAGGCTAAAGACGGAGCAGAGCCAATGAATAAAACAAGGCTCTCTTGGCGCGAACTGCGTTTATAGCAAAAGTTTTGTTATCTTAAGGCAAAACTTTCTTTACTTATACTCTTAATTCGCTGAAGGTTTTATTCCGTATAGCGGCATAGGTGACAAGTGAAATATTAATCAGCCCTTGAGTCTTCGTCGGTGGAGAGTTCAGTGCCCCGTTACCCTTCAGGAGTACTGGATTAATTCTAGCTCTGTACTAGATTGAAATAATACGGCATTCGTTAATTGTCCACACCATGGCTGCTATTGGACGCGCGAGCCTGAGATGTTGGGTGCCCGAACCGCAGCATCGGCCTTGGTTCATTGCAGTCACTGAAGCGGAACTTCCCGAGTGCATTAGGGGCATTCGAGGAATCGTAACTAGGCCGGGACATGTAACAGATCTTCCATTGATCCGCCAGGGCTGAAACAGGGAGTGGAGCTTAGCCGAAGGGTCACTGGAGGACATCCACCGGCACGAGTTCACCGACACCAAATACTTATTTAATCCATTAAATGAATGTTGTATTTGGGCGAGATTTCCGCGTCTCCTTTATTTTGCCTTACCCCCTTGTGCTTATTGCGGCTCAATTCTAACGATATTAAAGCCGAGTCTCGATTTAAGGTAGGCCGTATAATTCATGTCGTGTAATCATTATCCTATTTTAATATATATACATACATATATATATATTTATAAGTTCTTCGTATAATCCGTCACCTTGATTCATGCACTTTGCATACAATTTGAATCCAGCGTGGGTAGAATAAAGGGTATAAGCCCTATCGTATCTTAGTAGAACCGAGCATTACGAAGAAGAATGACGGGAGTTGGTATACTCTATGAAAAGCAACAGACTCCTTTAATAACGATAACTTATTCTGTGAACATCCGCCAAACGTATTGTTATATTCTAAGTTATACTTCATAACTCCGAAGCCTGTGCTGTTGCTTTATGTGCGCGTGTGTGCGCGCGCCTGTGCGTACCTGCGTATGCCTGTATGTGTACACACACACACACGCGCGCACATTTATATATATATACAACACAACACGCTCATTTATACTTGGCTTTATACCTGAAAGCTGCTCTTCTTTCTCGTACACAGCATTCACTCGTTTCATCTGATCAGACTGATGTACCGGTTTCTACGGAATCTCTCCCTTTCAATGAATATCACTCTCATTTCTATTGAATTTAAACAATCAAAATACGAAAAACTTGCGTAAAAACATGAACTTTTAATAGTTAATGATGGTTATTACGCTCAAAGCTATTTTCTCGAGAAGTTGTGCCGTATTTGGTAATAAGAGAATCTAAGATCCTAAAAGTCTCCCGATTTTAATAATACTCTATTTGGCATCTGCCTTTTATTCCATTGTCAAGGATAAATTGGTTGTTATTTAAGGTTTCTCGAAATTCTATTCTTATCACAGAAGTAATTTTATTCAATCGTACAAACAAAATATCAGCAACAACATCGTGTATTTAATTAAATATTACTTTCTTACTAGTTTAGCTATATTGTACAAAAATAATAATTCAACATTAATGAGCAAGGATCGTGTTATTATATCCGAATATGTATTAATGCACACCAACTAATATTTTGTTACTTATTATAAATAATAAGACATCGAAACTGATGATAATGTGATTTATTTATGAGAACCGAGGCTAACCGGTAATTAAAAATGATATGATATTCGTAATTGTAATACTAATCTGAAAATCAGGATTTACAGCAAAATATGAGTTTTTCGCTAAAGTTCACGTGTAGAAGAGTAGAAGTTATTATCGCTACACGAGGACGGCCCTTACTCAAAAGCCATGAAAATTTAAAAAAAATTGCTCCTCTCTGATTTAGACAGCTATAAAGATTCTTTGCAGTTTGAGTTCGCGAGAGTAACAAAAATAGTTAAAAAAATATAGATATTCAGTAATTACGAAAATTTCGATCAAATGTTTTAGCGAGTTAGCCGATTATTCGCATAAATTAATTAAGATTAAGGATCGCTATACCGAATGCCCTTCTTAATGAAAGTTCAAGAACGGAATCAATGTAATAAACAATAAGGCGCGTTCACGCGTCGTGTTGCCTTTAAAGTTGCTTGGTGTCCCACAAGTTTGTACAGGACTGACGACCTTATAGCATCTGTTTCTCCCAAGGCTTGGAACGATAGAAGCCTGAATTTTCCCACGATGCTGCACAGAAAGAGAATTGCACTCGGAAGTCAGACGAAGATGAATGTAGTATGGGGTTGTGCCGAGATAGCATCAAGACGGTCTCCAACTTTAATTACCGTGTACTTCTGACATAAGATTTTCTTTTTCCATCTCAATAGATGCATTATCATTCGGCTTTAGACGCTTTTACCTTTGACTATTGTCATTTCGGTTCGTAATAAACGGTAAAGGGTAATTTTTGTAAAAAGTACCTTCTTACGTGCAAAATATAATCAACATCTTTTATGTAAATAAGAGTTTTCATTTAAGAAATTGCAATTCCAGGATACCAATTACTAAAAAATTTATAATTCTAATAAACGATATTATCCATTTTATTTTTATTTCCGAAGACAACATCGAAAATTGTACACTATATATTTATGTTTGTAAATAAAATACACAACAACGGCTAATAACCAGCAATTCACAAACGAATCAAAGATTTGCATGTTTGTCGTCGCAGAATAAAATAAAGAAAGACAAGCGATTTAATGGCTAGTATTTTTTACGGTATAATTATTATATACTTTAGTGATGCAATTAAAAAAAAAAAAATAACTTGTTAGTAATAAGTAAAAAAAGAGGCAAATCGGGTTCAGGCTCGGGCAACTCTGCGTTAAGTTATTAAAAATTTTTTCTTTAGAGTGTTCCCTTCGCGTAGTTTTATTATCAAATGATAATGAATGTGATATGTCCGGGATAGTGTTGGAATACTGCACTATCTATATGCATCTAATGGAATGCTTTTAATATCAAACGGCTTAGGGCCATCATCGTTGTAAGCTCTCAGTGCACGACTGATCAACATAATTCACAAGAATGAAAAAAAAATTAAAATTAATTTTAATTACCAACTTTATTTTTAATTACTCATCGGCGATTGTTGACACAACATTGCGTTAATAATTGAGTTAAATAATTGAAAACGCTAATCAGACGATTAACATAGCGATTGCTTGTAAAAAAAATTTGATCTATTTTCATACTCGTTGAGCTAATGTTATAAAAGTGTAGAAAGTAGTTTCTTAATAATTAGATTTGCATTAAAAAATGCTTTTCTTTTTATGTTAATAATATAAAGGAACTAATATTTTAAGACCGTTTTTACAATAAAAATAGAAATATAAAAAATAATGATTTTAGCGTTAATCGTAATAATAAAAAAGCAATATTAAGTTTTATTGTATAATGTAAAATTGTAATCAGAAAGTGTCTTTCAAAATATTATAAAATGATTTATAACTAAAAACGAAAGTCTTTTACATCCAAAAGGAGGCAGATACGTACCATATTCAACTTGCTGCAAATATTCAGTTATGTAATAAATTTGTATAAAATATATAAATGTCGCTAAACTTTGACAAAAATTTTATGAAATGTCTTTTACATCAACGTTTGTAAATGAAGTAATTACAATTACTTTTTTCGCTTTTAAATTCCACTGAATATTATTGTTTGTTCAATACCCATATGGCAATAATAAATATGAGAAAAGGCGCTCAAATACACTCAAAATAAAACTTAAATGATATAAAAATATGAACTAATTATAATGAAAGAACCGGTAAAGTGAAAGCACTACTGGCAATAATTGTACAGTAAGATACATACTTTGTACCTTGTTTCGTACTTTGTAATTATTTTCCTTAAAGAATCGTAGTATTAAACAGCAAGTTATGTAGTTTGCGCTAACTCTATTTAATATTGATAATATAGAATGTATCATTACGGTATTTTTTTCTTATGAATTATTTAAATTAATAATTGCTTGTTATTGGATACATAATAAAATCGAGACTAGTAGAGTTGTACTTTTGCCAGTTGGCATCCTATACTTCATACTGATAAACCATGCGTCTATCACAATAATATCAGTTTATCTTTCGTACCCACGCGAAGCAAGGATACTTAGCTGCTCGACTTTTCAAAGCGTGAATATATGTTACAATAGTTCTATCATGCGCGTTAAGGAATTTTTCGCAAGAGCAGAAGCGAATATTTATTAATATTGAGCCTACACGCTTTATTGCCGTTCGGGTTAATCACGTCGATCTAATAACATTCAATTTCCTAGGCACATTTGAAGTTGTTGCAAAGGCTAATAGGTTTCCTAGTATCCATAGTAACGAAGTTGTTATATATATATATATATATATATACTCCTGTGACGTAGAAAATAATAATATATTAAATATATATATATGTATATAAATACATCTGTACTTATCTATACATACGTAATTTATGTAAGTAGTTACAGGCTTACCATTAGGATAGTTGAATTCAATACAATACTACGTCTAAAATCAGTGTTCATCATTGTGTTATACTTTTTATTAATTAATTTGAAAATTGAACATTGTTTAAAGATAGCATAGCATTCCTGATTTAAAGGATTGAGCCCGATTAAAAAATATGTAGTGTATGCAAAAAACAATTAAGCCATGAATAATAGACTTTTTACGATAAATAATTGCTTTGCATTTAAAAGGAAAGTATTGTTCATTTTTATGTAGTCTAAATTCAACATCTCTTTTTAGGAGGGATCAACGTTTGCCATTAGTGAACCAGGTGTACAATCATCTTTTAACAACTGGTTGCAACTTGTTTGAAGGGTCCTTAGAATTTTCCTGTTCCAGGTAGCAAGTTTTTTTTTTTACTTTTGTTGCTTAGTGACCCTGAGGATATTCCACGAACCTGAGAAGGAGAGTTAAATATCATAATCATCACATATATCGTGCATCTGTTCCAGATACTCGTGATATGGTACTAGTATTTCAATATTTATATTTCAATACCTTGTTTTCTTAAATCATTTATACATGCAGAACTTCATACATTTTTGTTAACAGATTTTGAATATATTCTTAATACAATATTCGATGAGTTATATTTATTTATTGTACATTTAAAATCGCTAATATCATAAATATTGTGTCTCGTCCCTATTAATAATAAATAAAGTTACAATGACAGACGCTTCTTAGCTCTTGATTGATATATTTTTTTTAAGCTTTAAAAAAAATTCCACGATATATAAATCATATATAAGAAACTATAAAACAGTCTATTCCACCCACGTTATGGTAATTATAAATTATTGCCCAATGCTTAAAATGACTTGCAAAAACTAAATTTAATCTAAATTCATACTGATCGAAAAGAATAGTAGTTAATCCGTGTAGGGAGTTTATAAATTAAAACAAGTAACCCAGCTCGAGCTTCTCAATTTTCATAATGCGTCAGCATTCGTTCTTTGTAATTCTGATTCATTGCCAGTGAGTCATTCGGCGTAGGCTTCTAGAATATTCTAAATTAAACAGACATACCAGATGCTCAAATGTTTTTCACCCTTGAAAATAGGTGTAAGGCAGAGCAGAAAAATTTTGTGCGTTGCTATATAAAGTTGGCGATAGACTAATGTATTCTTACCGAATGAGATTTAATAACGTTAAGTATAGATTTAATTTGAGATTATTTATATTGGATTGAGAGCCGCTGTGTGTGCGTATGCCCGTGTGTCCAAGTAAGCGAAAGAGCGAGGGCGAAGGAGAAGGACAGAGCACTAGTTCCGGGTGATTTAAGTTCCGTTATGTATGGATGGGAGTGGGCGAATGTTGCTTCCTTGCTTGATTATCAAGTTGACGAAGGAGAGGTACGCGAATGATCTTCAACAACTCTCGGTGCACGCTTTGAATTTATAATACGTGCTGCTCGTACGTACAGTTATATTTATATCAAAGTCAACGATAGGCTTCTTAGATCTGGCTTGGCACTGCTGTGGCAATCTCCATCGTTAAGATCCTCTTTCCGCTCTCGAAGCTTAGCGATTCAACGATTTTTCATCGGTCGATAAATTGGCCTGCCTCGTAGTCGTAAGCAATATCGAATGATGATATTGATATAGTCTAGATAGCACCCGACACTTCGACAACTTTTGGAACGAATAAAAATACCCGTTAAATAAGCTTTTATAATGTTGCGCTCCTTCTCTCTCTCTATCTATATATATATATATATATATATCTTTCTCTCAAATATACGCCGATATCGGATGTATTCCCCGACATCTTCAAAAAAAATTTGTAACCAGTCGCCATTTTGGTGCAACCCTGAAACTCATGAATGCCGTAGAGCGCAAGTTGGGCGTTGAGTAAGGGCAATTAATGTTGACAATGTATAACATTGAATTATCGTAAATTGCTCTCCTCGTGCTTAGGAAGTTTGGGTAATTCAGCTATTTCCGTTCGTAAAACCGAGTCAGCTAAAGCAGCGGGGGAACCAAAGATGGCGAGAGAGAGAGAGAGAGAGAGATAATAGCGTCCGAAGAACAAGTGGCAAATTAAAATTGCAAGTCTAATTCGGTTCCAAAAGCGACTGTATAAGTGTCGAGTGTCCGTTAACCAGATCGTCTTTTGTACGAGGAGGCTAACCTTGGGCAGAGGACAATTCCGAATGCGCAATAAGCTAGCCCACGCCTTTCGAGGCCACGAAATCTCTCCTCCTCAACGCGAGTTCTACGAGTAAGTCTACCACCAGTCGCTCGGGCCACTCATTCCGATGCCTGCACTCCCTCGACGATGATCTTTCCTCGGGCGCAGGAGTCCTCCATAGTCGTCGTCCAGCCTCCATCCTCTCGGCAAGGCTTCGGCCATTCCCGCTGAGCTCCTCGTACCAATGATCGACCTGCGACAATTCATCTCTATCCTCGGTCAGATTATGTCATAGCACCGACTGTACCGCGGATTCGCTGATGCCGTTATATTGGTAATATCGCGGCACGAGATGTAGTGCGAGGTCTACAGTACGTATGCGAGCGACTGCCTGTAGCGAAAACACGAGAACGGGTTGAGTCTTTTACTATGCAATATGTACGTGTATCTATTAAAGGACTTTTGCAATAAAAGATCTCTGTTTACAAATAATTTAAGAAGTAAATAAAATTGCAATTTGCCTCTGCCTTAACTAATTCGGCATGATTAAGTAAAACGTTGTTATTCCCGCAGATAGATCTCATATATATATATATATATATATATATACGTTTATGTATGGGTTTAATGACCAATTATAACGCATCCCTACTAATTACAACAGGCATTTACTACAAATTATAAGCGCTATCTATAGTAGTTAGATTGTTATGGCTTTTTTCGTTTAATTAATCTTATAATCCATAAAGTTAGCTTCATATTAATAATCACTACTATAATGACTACAAATAACTTTGACTATTAAGTAAATGAGTTAAAATACGTTCTTTATATTCTACATTGGTATCTTAATATACTATTTTTTGTTTTTGGTCTACATAAATTCTAAATATATTAGTAAAACAAAAATTAAACTTAACAATTCAAAATCTAATGTATCTAATTCATATTTCATAAATGCAATTAAAAGTGTTAACATACAAACATTTGTAAAAGGAAGATAGGGGGACATGGAAGTGTTAAGAAATTTCAAATATCACTTTGATTATAAGCATATTACCACTAATAACGAGTAATTTTGACATATGTTAATCAATAGATTACTAGGTTTATAACGTCATTCGTAATTTTACACCATTTTAGGAAATTGAGATGTATAAATTTGTGCTGTACCTAATAATTCATCAAATCCATTTTTAAATGAATATCCATTGCATCAATTACATTTAGTAAATAAAAAAAAATTAAGTCTATAATCACATTCATATTAATTTATTGAATAATTCCTTTTGTACTCCCTATACCATCAAATTCTAACCTACTGGAAAGCAATGGCCATGAGGACACTATTGGAACCTTCTAAAATCCTATTTATCCCTGACTGGTATCGCTTGCCACAAATATTAAAGTTCATCTGAGGTGAGTGCAATACTCTATAGAATAGGTTCAATAAATAAAAATAATGCGTTGCCAATAGTTCACAAATATTATTTCATTTATATTTCTAAAAATTTTAGCTCTTTTTTAAGATTTCATGAACTTCCAAATTTGTTTGTTCCAAAGTCGTTGGAAAAGGAGTGAACTACTCTAGTGGAATAGGAGTGAACTACTCTAATGGAATAGGAGTGAACTACTCTAGTGGAATAGGAGTGAACTACTCTAGTGGAATAGGAGTGAACTACTCTAGTGGAATAGGAGTGAACTACTCTAGTGGAATAGGAGTGAACTACTCTAGTGGAACAGGAGTGAACTAATCTAATGGAATAGGAGTGAACTACTCTAGCGAAATAGGAGTGAACTACTCTAGTGGAATAGGAGTGAACTACTCTAGTGAATAGGAGTGAACTACTCTAGTGGAATAGGAGTGAACTACTCTAGCGAAATAGGAGTGAAC
Source organism: Kradibia gibbosae (assembly GCA_018907135.1). NCBI lineage: Eukaryota > Metazoa > Arthropoda > Insecta > Hymenoptera > Agaonidae > Kradibia > Kradibia gibbosae. The sequence goes on from JACCHX010000004.1 coordinate 8,212,429, forward strand.
TACTCTAGTAGAATAGGAGTGAACTACTCTAGTGGAATAGGAGTGAACTACTCTAGTAGAATAGGAGTGAACTACTCTAGTGGAATAGGAGTGAACTACTCTAGTGGAATAGGAGTGAAAAGGTTGATATAATATTTCAAAACGACGTGGAAATTTTTCATCAAGTGGTATAAAATGTTGTTATCCATCTTTTCGTAAAACTTAAGGATCGAGAAAATAGAAAGGGTTTCGACTTGTTTTTGACCCAAGTAGATTACAATTATAAACATATTGTATTACTATAAGATAATGTATAAATGCATTAATTGCAACAGCATCTGGAATGTTTGATTTCTATATTTTGTTGTTATGCAATGATTTGGATAAGTTAATGTTTAATAAATCTTTACCGCTCTTGAGGGAAACTAAAAGATATGAAAATCTTTGCTCAAAATTTAATCTTCCTACAACTAAATACAACATTTGTTGCAGTTTTTAGGTGGAATATTTACAAATAAAATCTTGATTATAATTTATAATTTATATTTATTCTCGCGTAATTTTAATTATTAATTATTTTATGTCACTAAATTTTCTCTACTACTCTTAATCAGCGTCAATCCTACATTTCGTAGTAAACTTGTTACGCCTGGTATTTCCGTGTTTTAACTACCGTTGGTTCTTCTTCCATCATTTAAAGTCATGTAATTGTTTTATGTATGACATATTCTTTGTTCTCTACTTTCGCCAATAAAAACTCTGTGAAAGTCTGTGCGTGAGACACTGCAATGGAACAGCGGATAATAAAGTTACAAACATCAATAGAACATTGGGTGATTGTTAGCTTATGGTTTACGGAGCGTTTATTCCCACAGTAAGACAACAAAAATACATATTATAGCAATGTCGTTTTTGCTTCCGTTGCTTAATCTGATTTGTGGTAATAGTCTTTAAGAAATATAACTTTTTCCGTTTCTTCATTGTATTAATTAAGGACACTATTTTGAAAAATCCTGAATATATGGCTGACTGGTAGCTCTAGCCACAAATATTAAAGCCTATCAGCAAAATTAAGCAGAGTAATGTCTGAAGTGAGTGCAATACCCTATTGAATAGACTCGCAAAATATTATTTCAGATTTTAATTTGTCCACTGTAGATAGTGTTGAATAATGAATAATGGACAGTTCTATCGTACACGTACAAAGACAATTGTTATTTAATTTTAACAACATGATTTAGAAAGAAAATATTATCAAGGTGTGTGAACTTGTGGTTCTAAGAGCAGCGTTACGGTCAAGGTAAAAATGTCTTATCACATAAAAATTATAGGATTTAACAACGCTTAATACATTGTGTATTATTGTTTATATGCTCCACGTTTTCCGGCTTTGAAGCTTCCACAATAGTTTGCTTACATCAATATCTGATACTATTTCCATCTTTTCTTCTGATATTTTTGAGCACATGTTTTTTTCTTTTTGCTGTTAAGTTCTTAATTCATTTTTTTAGTCTTCCCAATAATTCTGACTAGCGGGATTTTTGGTTCTCGTATTCATTGTCTTTCCTATGCTTAGGTATGATCACCTTATTTATTCTTACTGTGTTTTTAACATACTTTGAGTGTGACTCTTCCGAATACTTTATTTATCCCCATAATGTTTTGGTCCTTTAGTTCATTTCTGTCATTATTCTTTGATTTTAGTTTTGTGCTTGCAAATTACCAACCTTTGAATATACTTTTCATTTTCCCATTTCCTTTCTTTCAGTTTTAGTCTAAATAAATGAATAACTTAATATAAATAAACATTTGTATGATACACCAGCTACAAATGACTAAGCATAGGAAAGAGCTTACGTGGAAAAGTTTTTTGGAAAAAAAAACGTTGCGCTTACATTGTGGAAATATTGAAAAGATGAAATCAGAAAATAGAAAATACCAGTTTATGAAATATATAAATTTCATGACCATCGTAATAAATTAATTGTTAATTTAGTCTAAATTTAATATAAATTCATAAATTTTGTAAAGAACATTTGAAGGTGATGTATTTTGGACTTTTTAAAATTCCACCATTACCGTCCTTCAATTTACAGGTTTGATAAAAATGCATACGCAGTTGCTTAAATGGTGTAACTTTAACATTTAAAAAAATTGTGTTTGTACATAATTTATTAGAATCCCCACATTTCTCTTCTAAACTTATTCGCTATTACTTTTATTAGTAGAGGAACGAAGGAAATGGTTACTCTGTGAAATGGCTACCTCTGATACTTATCTTCTATTCTTAGACTAATCTAAATTTGGCACATATTTGTATATAAATTCATATTTTAATATTTCTAACACGATCGTTTCTGTTACTTACTATAAAAAGATACTTAAATAAAAAGAAATTTTTTTTGTAAAAGATTCTACTGTTCTTCGTCGTCTCCTAACTAGAAATGACTGATACCTTAATATTTCCGAAACTCAATGTTTCTTGCTCATCAACCTTATTTTTGACTTAAAAAGTACTTATTTCTCTACAATCGAATAAGTATTAATGATAAAAAGGCAAATAGGCCATCTACTAAATTGTTATTCATTATATAAAACAAACACTAAGAGCGTGCTTTGATTCGATTTATAGTAAATAATTTGAAAGGTTCTTTACAAGATGTACGATATTAGATAATCTTATAATCATCCCACCGTCTAGAATTCAAAATTGTAACGACTTTCTATTTGAGGTTCGGGCGTTGACCTTAGCATATATGTAAGTACTAGTATTTAACGTTACCGTAAATATGGGAAAAAGTTGCAACTTAGTAAGTATTTTAAATTCTTAATACGAATAGAAATTTAAAATCGAGAAATCTTGTAGAAAGTAAAATACTGTTGGAGGTAATCTGCTCGAATTTGAATGTGTGATACGATTGAGTATGGGAAAAGAAATTTGTACTTATATTTTAATTTAAATATTTTTCAATGCTTTCTAAAATTGTAAATAACATGTAGCTGAATACAATTTGGCACGCATTTAATGTATAATACAGTGACAGGCATTGGTCGAATCAATGGATACGAATACTGAAAACTAGAAGGAATGTATCAAAGTATTGGAACATTTGTACCATAATTAAACTGTGTAACAGTAGACAATTCATCTGACCTCAATCATCGATTGGGCACAAGGTCGCTCGTTAATCACGAAATATAGGATGTATGGTGAAGAAGTACTTGTATTTTTGGATATCCACAACAATTTAGGTAAACTAAAGTTGTAAAAATGATCGTTACTTCATTAGTCTCAATTCTAAAGTCAGAATTAGACAGACTGAAGTCGGGGAGGGAAAAAACGTAGCTATAAACTGATTCGTTACCAATTGTAAATTCTAAATTATCAATTTGCTCAGAAATTTCTCCAACAAACAGCAACCATTAAGGGTATTCCGATACTTCGAAATGTGCGATTGGGGTTTTATTTTTTCGGATGCAAAATATTATACTCGTATTAATAAAAATTATATCTTCTTGCGTGATTTCAAACAACACACCAATAAAAAGTATATCATTACCATTATAAAAAATGTTATAAAAATTTGATTTGCTATCTTTATCAATGACTAAGAGAGAGAGAGAGAGAGCGTGTGACCAATCCCGTATTTGTGCGTGATCTTAAATACTTATCGAAAAATTCTTGTTTAACTTATTTATTAAAAAAAAAATCCTTTTTAAAATATTTGTTGATTGATACACCCAATGATCGTCTCGTGTACTAACTTTTTGCGACTATTGCGATGAGAAAAAGATTAAAAATAGCAGTATTTCAATTACGCGGGATTCGTTGCGGATATTAACCGATACGTGCCTCGGTATGAGCTATCGTACGGCTCATTACATATGTATGCACGCGTGTGTACGTACATACACATGCATTAAAAACTAGTTTCAACAACGAAGGCACAAGAACAACCCGATGTTTTATCTTTGGCTTCATCGTATTTCGTCCTTCTAGATAATTATCTTTTACGACCTGAACCTTAAATCAGTCCGATGCAGCACTACGGGGAGTGAATTCATTTGTGAGCGGAAGGGCCCTCGCGTACAAAAACATAGAGCCGATAAGTGGAGGGATATATATTTAGTGCCACTCTCCGGCATTCCTGTGCTAGGCTCAATTAACACACGCTTCATTCTTCTCTCTCGTGGCGCTCTAGCGCTCCCTTCTTGACCCTACTCCGATGGCGTGTCTTCTTCTTTGCTCTTGCTGCGGCAGATCTTTACGTAAAGAAAAGAAAAAGATAAAGAAAAAGAAAAAGAAAAGAAAAGAAGAAAAGATATCCTCAAATATTGCCGTGCTCAAATTTTAGTGCACACATGTGTTCCGTTATCCATGATCGATGGATAGTAGGTACAGATGCTTTGTCGCGTAGTAACAGTAAATGCGCTCGGAGCACATCTGGTTGGCAGCATTGATAGCAACGCATTACGAAGATACGTTTTCACATCTGTCGCGCACGCGCAGTCCTGCCTTTCACTCAATAATTAAATTTCAATTAAATAATGTAGGATGAAGTAAAGTCTCCACCGACTATTTCTATCTTGCCTTGCACAAAGGCCGCATCTTATATACGCGTCAGTGCATTGCCACGGGCTTATCATAACAATCAAATTAATTCTAAAAACTATACTGTCAAGTAGCTGCGCATTTGAAAAATTTATTTTAATAGCAAGCACGTGTTTTATCGAGCATAGAAAATGTTTACATCGATAAATGCTTCATTTTATCATCGAGCGTCTAGATTAAAAAAAAAGAAAAAAGAAAAACAAACCATCTGCACCCGGAAGCTTCTCGAGCTTGACGCTCATTTTATTCTTTGTTCGATACAAATGCCATTATAAACGAAACAACGGTTGCGAAATCTGGAGTTGACTATAATGTACTTTGTAAACAATAATACGAGTCGCATTAAGTTTTTAACGATGCTCGAAACGAGAAATAATTAATGAAAATATTTATCATTATAAACTCATATATTCTTTTGTGTGATCTTCAGCGTTTATAAGAAAGGGGGGGGGGGAAACTGATCGCAAAGCTCCCTTAGCGAAGTAAGAACTTTAAAGGAAGAGCTCAGAATAGGAAGTGCTTTCTCACGGTTATTTTAATAAGGTCAAATTTGCTCCTTTGTAGAATTATTTTTAACTTGGGGGGCTGAAAAAAGTGAATCTAGAAAATTAAATGCGAGCAAAGTGAAGCGAAAGGAAATAGGGGCCGGTTAAAAAAAAATGTATTATCTAGAAAAAAAGAAAGTACGGGTGAAAATCAGTATGCAGACTGTGCGTGTATTTATACGATATTGAATTTTCGTGTGTTTTGTTCACTATAGCCGGGTGACTGTTATCGTTTAGATTGGTTCCTAAATCAATCTTTAAGGTGGCATTATTTTGGGGGAGCTGTATTGTTCCGAGCTCAAGATGGACCCTAAATTTCTTCAACAATTCTCCGAGAAGGGTGTGGATACATCTTTCAAATACAATATAGGTGCGAGCCTGCGTGTGCGTATTCGCAGAGCGCGTGTCTCAAACGTGTACACACACACGGGATTGAAATGATTGGACAAGCAGATAATTAGTGAGGTTTCCCTCTATTTTTATTAAAGAAATAAAGAAAGAAAGAAAGGAAAATATCAATTTTAAAGCGATCGACGAATCCTCCCATTCCTTTTACGCGTTATTATCGATTCTGTTCTCTTTTTATAACTAAATCGGCTGGTCTTGGAGTAAGAAAGAAAAAAAAAAGGCAAAAAAAAAAACAAAAATTAATCAAAACTTTTTGTACATTAATATCCCGATCCCATTGAAATCAGAGTTCCGCTTTAAATATTTACCGTTAGTTCGTCCAGTGTAAGCTTGCATTTTTGACTCCCTTCTTTAAAAATTGAAATAGCAAGCCTGTAGAAGTAGCGCTTTTTAAAATTGGCTTGTTAACGGAATTCGTAACCCCCATATCCTACTGGTCTACCATTGACTAATCAATATGTATATATAGAAGTGCGCTTATTTGAATGCATATGTATAAATATATATCCGCCTCGAACGAAACCCCGTTCAAATCTGGCGGCTAATCCCACAGCTCTTGATTGATCGTACAATTGAAATCTGTCATAATGAATCACAGTGCCCCTTTGCTACTTCAATAACATAATGAATGAATTCTCAAACTAGAGCTACTGAACTGTACCCGCTTAGCATACAGAATAGGCCAAAAGGAAACGAGAAGCTTTTGCGAAACGGCGCACGCCCTTATGCGGACTTTGTATTTTTAATTTGAATAAGAATAAGAAAAACCCTGTCACGAGTGGAAGCATTAGACCGCAGATTTCCATTTAATTGGCATTCTGGATGCCTTACGATTATAGTCCTTGGTTATTATTTTGTAAAGGGAGCGTAAAAAACGACCGCTAGGAATACCATTCCAATAATCATAACTATCATGATAATTTTACATTATTAAGTTTCTTGTCACGTACTGCGGACTAAATATCTTTCTTACAAGGACATAAGTGTAAGATATGTTTATTAAGAAAATTGTACACGATGTTTCGTAGATAATACAAAAAACTTAAATGGATATTTTTTACTTGTGTGCAATATTCTTATTTAATTTTTTTTTTTTATACGAATTAAACTATTTATCTCTTGAGAATGTAAGATTTAAAGATTTTTTTAAAACTTAATCAATTTAATCTGTATTTTTTTTTATCTTTTTGAATATAAAACTGATAAAGAGAATTTTCTTGAATTATTGTAAAAAAAGCCAATTCGAGCTACTAAATATATTTACCATTTGTCATAGAATTGTTAGGTTAACTATACAATGAAACTAGTTATCGTTGTGTTAATAATCAATTTTTTTTCACCTGACAGTTATGAAATGCGAATTAATAATGACGAGATAAATAACTTTGGTAATCGTAGACTTCGAAGGATTTAATTAAAATTATCATAGATTATTAATATTAAAAACTCTGAGTTATTGGGATAAATTTAATCGTTCGTTTTGACAGACGAAAAAAAAAATGAAAAATTTTGACAAATCTAAAGAAATTATAAAAGTTGCTGGATCATGCAATAACTTAAAAATTTTTAATATTAAGTATATTAAAAGTAAGATTGCTGGATCAGTTAGATTACGAATAATAATCAAACATAAATAGGCCATAAATAAATTTAGAAATATTGGATTCTTATCTTAATTTACTTTTATATCTTCCGTCGAACTAATTAAGGAAAGAATAGAAAAAGTAATGAAAGGGTTAAGCCTTTTAAAAGAAATAAAGAAAAATGTGCCATCTACACAATAATGTTATAATGGAATAATGTCATTTAAATGCATACATTAAAAAGTTTGGATATTTCAAACAAAAATAAAATCTTCGCTATAGGATTCAATTGTGATTATTCAATTGTATTTTATTTAATATTAAGACAAATATAGAATTTAAAATTATGTATAAAGTTTAGTATATGTATTATTAATTTTGATGAGTAAGCGGCAAATTTTTCTTAACTCAATTTTTACACAGCACAGAACAAAATGTCAAAATTAGGAAAGGTATTAAAAACGGAGAAAGCGTTGACAAGAATTACACGTATTTTTCGATTACTCGTTCGAGTTTTGTATCCGAGATTTGTCTTTTTCATCATAAATAATAATCTAACGAAGCTGCAGATATTTTTGCAATTCTAATAATAAATTCCCTAATAATAAATAAAATAAAATCTCTTATCGCAATTTGAGCCCAAAATTGGATACCTAAGCTACTTTAATTACATACGGTATTATTACCTATAACATAAATATTGCTCTCGCTTGATGTTGTTGGAGTATTGTGCGTCTCATTTTACAATGTTTCAATCTTTTTACACGTACAAGCTTTCAATAATTATTAATTATTAATTGTTTCATTGTTTCAATTAAGTTTTTTGATCGGATTTGCGAGGAACTTTTTATGCGTTAGGATAAGGAATTTCTTTTAAATTACTCGATCCTCGAAATAATTCCCGGATGATGCATGAACTTTCAATGTTATGAATGACCAGTACATGCTATCGCACTTTAATCTGAGTCGCCGTGTTAATTCGGATGATATTCGAAAACAGGGTAGCGCACACGAAATTAGAGGGCATCTCGAGAAAAAGTCTTGCGTGGCTTTAGTCTACCAAAGTTTAAGCTCGAAACCTTCTGGCTTTACAATTTTACCATGAAACTAAACACTGGAGTTGTATCACGTAGACCTTAATACAAATACCTGAATATAAATGCCTGAATATTTATGTGTACGAACGCATTTATATGTTTGCATATATATGTATAACATTGCTTTCTTATATACGAGCATACAAAGAATGATTTGCGATGAAAATTCTCAGGCTTAGAATTTCGATTGCGTAAATAAATTATTTATTTCGAAAGAAGCAGAAAATTTTTTCAGTATTTACGTTGATGTTTATGAATTTAATATTTATCTACTTATTATAAGAATAATCATTACATGTATTATTACTGCAGAACCTTCTCACGCCTACAAATACACTCATAAATTGTTAAATGTATTATTTTAATTATAAATAATTTAAAATATTAAATCTAAGAAATTTTTTATTAAAAAAGGTTGTAATTTCGATTAGCAATTCATTCGCCCACTATTGCTTAACGAGACATTCTTTTAATTTCATAGCACATTATAGATTTAATAATATATTATTCTTGCGAAATTATAATTCTATATATAACATATTTAATGGTAATACATAAGCTTATTGTATTATTTATTTGAAAAGCTTTCGCGCGTGTAGGATTTTTGTTCACGTCTGTAATAAAATTATAAGAGTGTAAGCAAAAGGTAAATTGTATATAATTAATAAGTATGATTTTTCTGTAATTTTATTTATGGACCGAATTAGTTTTCGTTCTGGCTCGTCGACCAGTCTATGATTGAATGTAGAAGAGCGTGCAATTTTTGTTGAACAAAGGGAACAAAGAACTGTTGTAATTAAAATTTCAATAAAAAATTACATTTACTCTTCTTTTGTTTGCGTTTCCCACGAAAAAGACGCACATGGCACTCACGTAAATCTTTAGTACAGTTTTTAGGTTTATTGATTTTATACTGTCTCCGATATTAAGCAGTGTACGAATAAGAATTGTTCAAAAAAAAAAAATTTGAAATCTAGTTTAGATGGTTTTGAAATATACATTTTAATTTGATATTGATAAAAAGCATTGCACGAATAATTTTATTATTATTATTATTATTTTTGCAACAGCTGCAACAAGTCATATTGGATTAATAAATTATTAATCCGTTCGACGAACATATTCACGGGCAGATGTACACCCGCATATACGCGCCCGAGGACTTGCATTTTAGTATTTGCTTTTTACGAAAGAGAATGATAAAAATTATACGCGTTCTTTCGTTATTTTTCTTTCGGAGCGTATTTTTAAATTATTAAAAATAATTTTAAAATGCCCGCAAGCATTGAAAGGAAAAAATATTTTTTTTTTCAGCAATGCAGAAAAGGAGGTGAAAGGATGAATAAAATAACTACTGAAGTTCAAACGCGTAACTTGCTTTTATTATTATGTACAGCGATACGCGCACGTACTAGTCAGCGGATATCTTCTATTCAATGTAGAACGTAAGCTGACTATACGTTCGTCTACTATTCGATATTGTAGGCAATATGTTAAAAAAAAACTCCTATTGTTCCCACCAGAAGTTGATTAGATTATTTTCCGAAAAGACAGCGAGCCTCTTGAATTGCACTGGGATTTTCTCACGCCCCGATAAGTAAATCATAGAGTCGATCAAATTGGATGCTCGAGTGCACGGTTCAAATGCGAACGCGATCGAAATTATAGGTGGTAAAGCATGTAAAATCATATAAATACCATTGCACACGAATTTGTCGAGTCACGCCATGGGGGTACGAGTGGCGATCTCGAACCCGTGTTTAGCTTACGGATCGTTCCCTTACGTACGCGTTCGCGAAGGATGTTGAAAATCCAACTACACCGGAAGGAAGCTGCGAAAAGCAATTGTATCCATTATTTTATCATTTGTAACGACCCGTCGCATTGAATACAGATAAATGACGTTTGAAGATTATATTTTTACACAAGTAAACATATTTATCCTTGTCCTGGAGATAGACACTGCATACGTACGTTTTATAATTAGCTATTATTAATGTATTCGTTTAAAAATAAATGAACGACCCTAAAATATTTAGTATCAGTATAATGGTAGACGAGAGTATAAAACATACATACATACATACTTTATCAACTCATTAATGAAAAATGTTGCGGGAACTTTATTATGGTAAATATCGAAAAGCTCGCTATTGAAAGAAATTTAAATACTAAATTCATGGCACGTCATTTAATATTTATCAAGCCTTAATCTTTACGGAGGTGAAAAAAAAAAAAAAAATGCAAAATAAATATTAACTGCAAGATTACATAGAGCATCGGTGCATACAAATATATTAAAATGAAGCATGAAAAAAAGGTGCAAGTAGGCATTTTTTAACTAAGCAAATACATACGAAACAATCATATCTTAAAATCTTTTAGACGCGTCTATAAATTAAAAAAATTCCAAAGGCTAACCAAAAGTAAATCCCAATCTTAGCATACATAAATATTGAATCCACTGATAAATAAGAGGGCTCTCACTTCTATAAAGAGTCTATTCACTGATGTACGATCACGAGGTCACTTGTCTCCCTTCTCCTGGGTCACTGGTTTCAGTCATAAAGCCAGTGAGCAAATAAAGAAGTCAAATTGAATTTCAATGCAATATGTATTTTGTATCGGCACTAAGCTAACTCCTAAAATTGAGCTCATGAATTTACTAATGTGTACTGATACAACCGCAGCTGGTGAATTTGAATTATTGATGCCAATTTTCAATTCAAATATTTAATTTTGATTACTATACGAGTTAGCGTTAACAAAACCAGCAGCCTAAGTACTTCGTGAAACTATTCACTTACGTGAGTCCCAATGTGTATGTAAAATAATCGTCGTTCTTGCTTATAGTTTATGTCGTTACTTGGTTACAATAATATTCTATATGGCATTTCCACTTTAAAAGGAAGCTGTTGTTTTTATAAACGTAAACTATTCTAATTCGGAAAAAAATTTAATCATTCTTATATCTATCCAATGTATTCGTATATTAGTTTAATGTCAATTCCATGATGGCCATACAGCTTACATCTTATGCTGGCTATGCTAGGGATTCGGAAAATTTCAATTTTGATTTCAAAGAATTTATTAAATTGGTAAAAAAAATGTAAATTATGTAACTGATATGGGGAGCATTGTTTATGTTCACATCTTAAAGGCAATTTTCTTCATTTTAATCTTTTGAAAAGTGTAATTATTATTTTTGTCCAGAATTATAAAAACTATCACGACGAACATTCGTGTTCTTTGAGATTTCTGTCAAATGTCTTTCAAATGAAACTAATAATTAGTATATAGTTCTAATTTTATTCTAATTAAAAAAACTAACATGACTTCAACCGCTTACCTTGCGTAACTTGTAGAATGTATAATAAAGTAAGTAAGATTGATGCCATAATTTAAAATTCTTTCATCTCTCTTATATCAGTGCTTCCAAGCTGCCTACTTTTTATTATTGGAATAACTACTTGCCATATTTCGTGATATTTTATATCTTTAAAAACAAATTAGACTTCAAGCAAACTATACTGTACATGTTTGACAATTAAAATAAAATTTTAAATCTTGTTTTTACTACTTAATAAGTCGGTATAGTTTATTTTTATTGTTAGCGTAAACAAAAGAAGAATTGTAGTGTAATATATAATATTATCATAATCATAATAATAATAATAATAAAAATATCAAATGTTAAAAAAGTAAGACTCAGCAGTATTAAATGATGACCGTTGTTGTTGTTGTTGTTGTTGTTATTATTATTATTATTATTATTATTATTATTATTATTTTATCATCTGTGAGAAATAAACTAAGTTCACAAAAGTTGACAGTGCGGTTATCTTTGCATTATTTGTTGTTGTAGGAAGTCATAAAATTTTTATCGTGATTAGTTTGAATACTTTAGGAAGATAAGCTTATGTACTCAAATAATACAGAAAAAGCAGAACGAATGCTTTCAGGCATTTTGTGTTTGAAATGAAAGTTTTTAACTTTTAATATTCCATTTCTCTTTCATTTCGAGCGACTAACAATTTCTGTCGTACGTTTTATTTTTTTATTAAATTCTCAATGTATACGATTTTAAATTTGAATTATATTTTTATATAAATATTTCGTAAGTAATTATTAAGATGTTTTTATAGCTTTTTCTATTTCAAAATTACGAACACTATTGCTATAAAATTTTTATTGGAGAAGATAAACTTTAGAACTATAAATTTTATAAATATAACAAAGATTATATAGACACAATATCCTAGTAAAATATGACTATCTTATCTTATTAAGATAATATTGTTTGTGAAATAATGTTTTCACTATATCTATACATGTTTGTTGTTATCTTTAGGATAAGATATTTTACATTTATTTTTTGAAAGTAATGCATTAGTTTTGCAAATTTTTTTAAAAGCTAAGAGGGTTTTGAAGCGGACAAAAGTACTTACGTGTTATTTATAAAAAATTTAATTAGTGGATCACTGTACTGAACTCTTTCATTATATATATATATATTTAATTAATATATTTAATGCATATATATATATTAAACATGCAGTTCATCATACGAAAACGAACTGAATTAAAAAAGAATTAATGTATATTGTTAGACTTCGCTGAAAAAAATTATCTATAACGAAAACTTAGGGATTGAGTAAAACATGTTGTTCTCTTGAATTTACTTCTACTTTCATACGATTTTATTACTAAAATTACTAAAATGAATGGTGGAAATTATTTCATTTTTTAATTGGCTCATTTGGATTAAAAAATGGTTTTATAGTAACTTACTTTAACATTTTAGAGCTAAGTTGAGCTATGTTTTATTTACACACAATAGCATTATAAAAACTTTAAGTTTTGAATTTAATTTCGTTCGAGCTGATAAAGGTTTTTATTACATTTTTTGCTGTTGTCAGTTTTACGTATAAAAAAGGACACTTTTAATAGCCTTAAAATAACGTTAATAATTATTTTGTCTTATTCTAAGCAGATTAACATTTTTCTTATTGATATATATATATATTACATTAAAATCTTTCTTTGACATATTTAATGATTTTATCCACAAGGCATAGTATTTAAATGGTATTTAGAATACGATAAAATAGTTGAATTTTCTGTATATTTCGTAAAATACCACAATGTTGAACGATGAAAGAGAGTGTAAAAAACATTAAATAAAAATTGATGCTTGACAAATCAATAAGTCGAAACGCGAGTATAGAGGAGTTGAGATGTTAGAATTGAAAGGAGAAAGGCTTGTTAAGAAAAAAGTCGAGTGGGTCGGGCAGGAGAAACAGCTAACGATATACCATAATTGCTTATAAGTTATTTATCATTAATGAATTTGCTATATACAGCATCACGTAATCACTTTTTATTAGCATTAAAATCTCCATAAACATAAATAGCTGGATGTGGTGTATACATCCTGCGAAATTTTCTTGATTGGATTTTATGATTAAGAATATTTTATATTAAATTCCTTTAGCGTCATGTGCTTCTGCATAATTAAGATTTTTTTCAATTTTATACTTCTTTCTGCTATAAAAATTTTCGAAGATCAGATGAAAAATATTGAATTATTATTAGAACTTTATTATTTGCACATTTAAAAACATTGTAGACATATTGTAATCCATAAGGTAATATAAAATAATTATGAATGTATTTTTAAAATATGTTGATGGTTGAGAATATGAAAACTAGTTATCTTAAATAGCGAGCAATTAAATGCAAAACCTGTTAAAATAGGTTTATTGTTTTCTGTTGAAACTGATAATTTTAGTGCAATTGTATTTATCCCGTTGCATTATTTTGTTCTTCTTGTGAAGATAAAATATAAGGTATTAAGATTGAATGTATATATATATATATATATAAATGTTAAAAAATCAACGTAGATTACATAAATTCCAATTCAGTATATAAATAAATATGAAAGTTTTCTGTTTAATAAAAAATATAGTATAATGCTGACAGCTAACATGAGCATACCGTACTAAAAAAAACTGTACAAATATAAATGATATATGATTGTCCTTTGTATTTTCAATGTCTGATCATGTATTCAAAACCTACGCAAAACTAGATTGTAATGATAACACTCACATACACACACACACACACACACACACACATATATATATATATTTTAAGAGATTTCAATTTGAAGGAAATCTTTTGTGCTTTGTTGTATTGTAAAGAAACGCCTCTTCGGGATCATTCATTAGTTCAATATTGTTACGGTCGTAGCAAGGACCTACACCAATTTCATAGAAATACAAAAAATTCCTTTTTTTACTTTCCCGTCAAATCTCTTGGGTCACACCCACAACGAGACCATCTGGACGTTGTCAAATAAGCTTGTAGTAAGCTTACGACTTAAGCCTGCACATGTAAGAAATGTTTTTCAGACTCCGATTTATGCTGCATTAAATCGAGGTACTCCTCACTGAAACTTATGCTTTAAGCCTATTTTTAAATAAATTAAAAATTTTTTATTAAGCACGTTTAAATATATATGTACGAACTTGTATTATTATATTCTATTAGATTATTTTGAAGAAAAAGAGTACCAACAATGAAAGTTATATAACGTACAAATGGCCTTTTCCGATATAAATTTTTAAAATAAATAAAAGTAATCTCAATGATCGTAGTAATTATTACAGATATTTTTAATAATTAAATTATAGAATACTATATATTGATAAGGCTTTAAAAAGTTTTTTCTTAATCTTATATGTAAAATGTCACATGCTACCAACCCTTTTTAATGTGATTACATAAAGCAAATTTTAATTGATCATTAAAGATTGAGTGTCAGAACCAGGAAAAATACTATTATTAACAATTGGTATATCTTTAAAGGGTCGACAATTCTCATTGGCTAAGAAAGACCGATCTTTTTATTGTTTGCAATCAAATTTGAAAAGTTACTTTCACTACTTTGATGAAAGATTTCCTTGGTACCCATTGCTCCTGGTTAATCAAAACATCTAATTGATTATTAATCACTTGTTAATTTCTGAATAATGTAAGAATAAATTTTCCAATCTCTAAAAACAATAAAAACTACTATATTGTTTGCAATTGCAAATGAATCGTAAAAATAATTACAATTACACAAATTTATGAACACACTTGAAAGAGGAATGTAACATTAACATTATTATAAGCTTTTCTTCTTTGCTCTAGGCCATATAAGTCCATAGGTTCGTTTTATATGACTATCGACTTTAAATCTCCAATGATTCATGAATATGAAACATTATTCAGTATTTTTTTATTTACAAAGATAATGATTTAGTGAACTGTAACCGGGAATTAGATTGAATCGCAACCTTAATATGATTAAAATTGATAGGAATGAATTATGAAATTACTAGTATACACAATGAAGCACATTAATATTTGTTAATATTAAAAAAAATTATTGTTTCTTTAATATTTTATTTATTTTATATTTTTTTATTTATTTATTTTATACAGTTTTTCAATATTTTAAATTATATTCTGCACAATGACGTTCTACATATGTATGAAAATTAAGAAAAATTACATAATCTCATTCATAAAAGCAATATATTTTAAAAAATTACAACGTATTTATAGTTACCATGTAATCAATCTCCACTGATCTAATGTCTAAAAGGTATTTGTTTAAATTTATTTAATTTTTCAACGGTAAGGCAAATTTAAAGAATCGACTAATATAATTTCTATACCTATATATAAAAAAAACTAAATATGTAATTAAAAAAATTATTAAAAAAAATGTTTTTAATTTGCAACGATAAGATTACTATTGTAAAAAGTAAAACAATAAAAATGTAATTAGGCGATATTGTGTAAAATCTTAAATTTTTTATGGGATAAATTCCAAATAAAATTTGTTCTTGACCTCCAAGCCATTAAAGATTGAATTTTACTTTAAAAAATATTTAAAAATAAGCTGTTATATTAAAAAAGGTATTTAAAATAACGTTGCAAGTATGCAAGTTTCTAAGTTTCTAATGTTTCTATGTTTTATTGAAATCGAAAAGCGTTCCTCATCTGACAAACGAAGGAGAAAAAATATCCCTAGACACTTTACTACCCACTTATTCAACGTCGTTAATAAGTTACTGCAATACCGCCAATGATAAAATTGAAAAACACATATTGTTCTATATCAGAAAGCCAATATAACAAACATAAAATGTAATTTAAATCGAAAAGGTTCTTGAGTATTTTTATACATCATTTTATGAATGTCTGTTACGCAAATTGATATAAAAGGCATTAAGAATATTGTTGTTAATAATCAAATTATTGATAAGAATCACCCATGATAATTAAAAAAAAGAATTGTCTGTCAGTGGAAGTCTTTTTATTATATATTTTGAGGAATGCCAGTAACGGTAACTTATTCCCTAGACTTTTAAGATCGAAAACCCTAATGTCCCTATATCATAAGCGTACTAGAAAATTGGTGTTTATTTTATACAGTGGTGTCCTTCTTTGGAATTTTTGTTTCTTCTACTGCACTGCAACATGGCTGAGGTATGGTAGATAATTTATATCTATAAATCTATAAAAATCTGAACAATCCCGATGCGTTTTTATTAAAAACATCAGATTTATTACATCAATTTGTATAAACTAGCATTTTTAACATATATTATTAATGCTTCGAGCCAAAAAAATTATTTTATTTTGACAAATATTCAATATTTTTAGGTTAATTTAAGTCTTATTTTATATTATTTATTATTATTTTAGGCAGACGAAATTCTGAAGAAAAAGAGGAGCTTCAGGAAGTTTACCTTCCGAGGTGTTGATCTCGATCAACTACTAGACATGCCCAAGTAAGATTATTTGCAATAGCATATTTAATTTATTTGAAGGGATGTGCAAATTTGAAAACTTCTTGTAAGACACAATTTAGAAGGGGTACTTTGGTTCTTTGCTCTCACTTTATTCAATAATTACTTTTAACATATATTTCGAATGCCATCAATGATAAATTTCAAATATTAGTTATAGGCGTAATAAAAAGTTGGAGACTTATGTATTCATATATTAGTTTTTGAATGTGTAAAGTTTTTTTTAAAGTTTTCCATATTTTTAGACAACAATAATTACAATCTTAATAAATGTTTATACAAAATTTTATATGTTTAATTTTAAAAGTATGTAATACAATCTTTGTCATTTAATATATAACCTATGACAATTGCATCATAAAAGTATATGTTGTTAAAATTAAAAGTAACAGAAATTACAAAATATAAAACATGCATCTTTTTTTATTTTCATATAAATGTAAGCATTTGAAGCTTAAATCTTGTCTTCTGTTAATATATAAAAAAAAACAATAATGAATTTTATATATTCTTTTTTTGTATATTTGGTTTCTTATATAATATAATTATATGTATTGATATGATTGAATGGGAAAAACGTTTTTTTTAATTATATTTAATACAAATGTGTTGCTGTTTTCAAATTTGTAATCTTAAAGTAATTTTTGGATAAATATTAATTATTTTTCTTAAATTTTAAATATCTTAAACTGACTGAGTTGTAAATAAAAAAATATAAATTCAAATTAAAAATTAAAAACTGTAAATGTAATTGAATGAATTATAATTACAAAAATTTCAATTTTTTAAAAAAAAAACAAAAAATAGGTTAAAATATTAATGTTTGTATTTTATTGCAGAATTGGAATATTTTTTTATTAAAATTTTGAATGTATTGTAAAACTTATGTATATTGAATTATGACAAGTATTGAATTTTTAGTAATATAATAATCGTTTATTTAATTAGATGAATAATCAATTTTAAAATTCTAAGTTGTTTTTACTGTAAAATCTATCTAAAATTAATGAAAAATAATTGTAAAAAAAAGTTAATATTATTTATTTATTAGAGAATTATAAATTATTTTTCAGTGAACAGCTCATGGAATTGATGCATGCAAGAGCTCGCAGACGTTTCTCTCGTGGTTTAAAGCGAAAACCTATGGCTCTTGTCAAAAAATTACGTAAAGCAAAGAAAGAAGCTCCTCAAAATGAAAAACCAGAAATTGTCAAGACCCACTTGAGAAACATGATAATTGTTCCTGAAATGGTTGGCTCCATTGTTGGTGTTTACAATGGCAAAACTTTCACTCAAGTTGAAATTAAGCCAGAAATGATTGGTCATTATTTAGGCGAATTCTCTGTAACGTATAAACCTGTTAAGCATGGTAGACCTGGTATTGGTGCTACTCATTCTTCGCGTTTTATACCACTTAAGTAAATTCTTACAATAAACTAAATTTACATAAAATTGATATTTTTATTACATACCTATTACATATTATGAAACTGAGAAATTTTCAAATTGCTGATTGCCAAATGCATATATTCATAACTGATTATTAATGTTAAAACTACTGATTTTGAAATTGTATCTTATAAGATAATTTTATATAAATACGATTTTAAAAACATAATAAAAATTTGACTTTATAGGTAATTCGCTTAATTTTTATACTTTGCTATAAATTATCAAAAATATAAATTAGTATTAATAGACATTTACTAATACAATAACCGAAGTGAAATTATTGATTTAAAATTATTTAGGTATCTATGTGTATTTGTATTAATTATATAAATGTATATTTAACATTCACCTTTTCTAAACAAAGGAACTGTGTGTGTTTTATATTGATTTAAGTAATTATTTATTAAATTTGATATTGAATAGTATGCAAAAAAAATTTGATTCGTTTTAATATATTCATTATTAAAAAACAAACCAAAGACTTTTCAATTTTTTAAATATTTAAAGGCTCTAAAATAAAATCAAAATAAACAATATAGGCAATGATGTTGTTAATATAGTTTATCATGTGAATAAGAAATATGTTTCTATGTGTTATTTTCTATGTAAATTATTTATATTTGCAATCAATGAAAAATTATATGATATATACAAAAACAGGCTCACGGGTATCGTTTTACCGAATTTAATTTGAAATGATAAACATTTACGTCCTGTTTAAGCAAAAAATTAAAAAAAATCATTTGAAGGGTCGACTAGAAAATAGAAATGCTCATTCAAAAATTGTTCAAATACTCTCAGTGCTTTAGTAAAAAAAGAACAACTATAAGTCGTCATTAAAAAATGACATTTAGCGTATATCGGTGCAATATACCAGATTCCGTAGATTCACGGCGAATAAGCTCAATAATTATAGCATTATGCATTATGCGATACAGTACGGATGCACCAGATGTGTAAGCATCTTTTTTGCCAGATTAGCTTTGTTCTACTTAGAATTTGACATGTAAGCTTAATTGACATATTGTATTAGTTGATAGAAGGAGATAGATTATTAGCGTTAATTACTTTTATCTTCTTCTTCTTCGACAGCCACGCTTAAAATGCAGTCTATTTTTATTGACTGCCTCTGACATACTTCGTTTTGTCTTTTAATTATTGATTATATAATAGTCGTAATTTTTGTCATTAAATATAGATGACCGCACATTCGATACGCACACTTAATTTGAATTTTAATGTGTAAAATTGTAAGTCATCTTATTCTTTGCGTTGTTTCGATGTTTGAGTTTAAAGTTCTTTAAATTAAAAGTTAAAAAGGTGAAAGACTCGTTACATAACTTAACAAATGATTCTCTTTAAATTGATGAAATTGTCATTAGAATTGCTTTATCTTCACCTCTAAATTAGGTTTTTTTTTTTTTAGTACTTGTAAAGAAAAACAAATTATGAGCACGTAAATTGACGTTAAAAATACAGAGAGTAAATTTAAATTTGAAGTTATTTAAACATTTATTTTATGTACATTTAACCTTGAAGACATTGAGCAAATTTAGTTCTAAGCTCATTCTTAAAATCAGTGCTTTCAGCTTTATTGAAGTTACCCGCTTGTACAAAATTTCTTGATTTTATACTTTTTTGTTTAGTCAATTAATGTGACTTTGACCATTAATACAAAGTAATCAAAGCATATTAAAGAATATTTTATCGTAATATTTTTATTATTGACATTAAAATTGTTTTAAAATTGTTCAATCATATTTTGTTGTTATAATGAGTCATAAAACCAAGCACTTGTGTTAAAAATAAAGACTGAATTAAAAAAACGAAGAGGCAATTATTATAAACGGTCAGATTTTCATGTGTTTTTAACTGAAAAATTATAAATTCGTGTTTTCAAGTTATTAATATAAGCAACTGCTTGGTAGGTCGAAGTTATTTTAAGCCAATACCGAAAAATTGCTTGCTAAATTAGAAGCGAACCCTGATTATGTTTGTTTGTATCAAATGAATAAATGTTGCTTTAAGAAACGCATTTGACAAAATGAGTTTAGATTTGAATAATATGGTGAACGAAGTAAAAGAAAAAATAATTCTTCATTGGAACTATCGAGGATTGGTAGAAATTCCAGAAGTGGTGCGAAATTTTGGCAGTAATGTGCAAGAAATTTATTTAAAGTGGAATAAGTTAAAAACTCTTCCCTTTTGGATTAATGACTTTTCAAATGTCACGAACCTGTACTTGTATGGCAACAGTATAGAATATTTACCAGATTCTTTGAGGCACATGGACAGATTAAGTGTCCTTGACCTTAGTGCAAATCAATTAAAAGAGCTTCCCAGTTGCTTGGGATATTTGAAGAATTTACGAACATTGTTGTTAAATCAGAATTTTATAACATCGTTACCTCAGTGTAAGTGAGTGGCGTAATAAAAAGAAAGGCATTTTTAACAATGAAAGACTTTAATAATCATTTGCCTTTTCGTATTTCTTTATATAGCCATGAGTCAATTAGAAAATCTTGAATGTTTATTTTTATCAGGAAATCAACTGGTAGCTCTTCCAGAATGGCTTGGTACATTACCAGTACTCGAATCACTCTTCGCTGATAATAATTTGTTAGAAGAGATTCCAAACAGATTGACATTATCTCATTCTTTATCAGTTATATCTGTGTGCTCCAACAAGTTAAGTTACTTACCTTTGAATGGCTTTGTATCTGCTCCTTGTATTCGCTTTGATTCAAATCCATGTCTAAACTATTTATCACTTCCTGTTTTCTATCAATTAATGTGTAAAGCTCAATATCCTTCAACTCAAGAATCTGGCAATGCAATAGCGTACGGGTAATTATTTATTCATGGCAAGTAAATTTGTGCCTTTACATTATTTTTAAATTTTAAATGTTTTTAAATTTACTTTCTCCTCAGTTGTTTCAAATCGATCAGCAAAACAAATGATTGCAACATCAAAGCAAAAATATTACTATTGCCTGAAAATAGTTCTGGCTTAACTAAAAAATTTGTAATTGAATTACCGAGGCAATTACTTATTGTTCACAGTGTTTTCGAAAATAAAACAATTTCCCTATGGGAATTGTCCCTTAGAAAAGTTTATCTTGCCAGGTATTTAGTCAATTTCACTTTCAATTGGCAAGTCGTTGATTTAACGTAGCCTTTTTATAAAACAGGTTTCATCATACTCTTCATATCTCTTGGGACCCACCAGATGTATACGTAAAACAAAATACTATTTTGGATAAAAAGAATGAGGATATCGATGAACGACTAAGACCTCTGATACCTTATAGCTTATTGCTCAATGGACCAATCAGTGTATGTATGAATAATAACTGTAACGAGCCAATATTTTCCGAGGCATGGATTCATTTTGGAATTAGAAGAAATACTTTTGTCATTCCAACAATTGTGATATTGTGTAGCCATAGGTAACGATTTTATAAACTAATATTTTAGCTTTATATGCATATTAATTTGAAAAATTTACTTTTAGATGTGCCGTTGAATTTATCAAATCTTCGAATTTTTCAGAAAATTATGATATGTATAAAATACACCATTAAAATATTTAATAATTTTGAAGGAGTTATACAGTTTTTAATATATTTAAATAAAAGTTAAAAAAATTTGAATAATCAAATTTATTATTTACAAGAGTGATTTAATATGTATGTATATAAATGCAATATTTCTAAGCGACTCAACTATACCTCACACTTTATTGAACTCTCAAAGTGTATTAAAACTGACTATCTCATTAAAACAAACATGTATATACAAAAAATGATCCATAAAGTATTTTACAAATATAAAAGTGGTTTATAAATTGCAACTAATCAGTAAACAGTTTCGTTATAACGTTTTAATGTAATCTGATTAGCATTGAGAATTGAAACTCAATGAATATTTATTTACACTTTATTGCATCGGTGTAGAATTAAGCAATTAGCAAATCAAGAGCACTGTCCTGATCGATATTGCATTTTATTAGTGCCATAGATGCCTTATCTTCAGGGAATCCTAAGTCTCTAAGAGTACATAAACTTTCATAATATACTTTGGCTTTGTGTTTATCGTACTGAGTTAACGCTAAAGCTTTTACTGCTGCATCTTCGGACATTCCAAAATCTTCAAGAGATTGAATCGCTAATAAATATTCTACAATTTTTTTATTGTCTTGCCCTTCTAAGTCACGGATAGCACGTGCGACTCTGGACAATGAAAATCCCATGTCACTCAAACGTTTTGCCAACTTCTGATCTTCAAGAGATAGATTCGCTAAAGTTTTGGCTAGTTCCTTTGGATCGATCGGAGAAAAATTTCCCCCAGACGTTCCTGCACTTTTATCTACAGGGCTTTCAAGATCAGGCCAACTCTGCCAATTCTAAAATTTCAAATCAAAATTACTTACACCATATTTGAATATAATCATTTGGAAATAAAATAACATAATATATGTTGTATTTTTGAAAATTATGGAAAATATTATTTATAAATGAATGTTTTATAAATAACCAAAATAGACCATAGCAATTTTCATATTGTTGATAATAATTAAAAATTAAAATAATTGTAAACAAAATAAGGAATATTACCTTAACAATAGGTCTTTCCAACTCCTTTTGAAGTTCTTGTACGATCGATGACACCATTCGCTTCTTTAAATCTATATGTTTGTTTGGAACAGTTACCTCACTTTTTCCATACTCTTCAGTGACTTTGTTTTTTTCTTTGATTTCATTTACATTTTGTTTTATCGACATATCATTCATCATATTTTCCAAATTTCTATTATGTGCCCATTGTGATGTTGTAGGTTGTAATACCTGTAATTTCAATTAAAAAAAAATAATACTCAAAATACAAAAACATTAAATTATTTACATACCTGTGCTAATTCTTCCATTTCATTGATAGTTTTTAATTCCATATTATCAAAAGGACTACTCGTATCGTTATCAAAATCTGAGTAGTCAAGGCCATTAACCTTAACGTGATTTTTAATGTCATTTGCCGGTGAGCTTAATGGTTGAGGCGTTAATATTGTTGCCTCGGGAGCAGGAGCCACTTTAACAGGAAGTGCAGTTGTCTCAGGACTTGGAGATGATGGGGGTGGTGTTTTTTCAAGTTCTCTTTTGTGTTTCTCTTCCAATCTAACTCTTCGTGCCTCCGTATAAGTAACTCTAGCTTTTTTCCACTCTTTCATCTAAGAATGTACAATTAATAATTTATTTTTAATAACATATGAAAGATGTCATTCACGTTAGATACTAATACGTGTATTTACGTATGCACTTTTACTTAAACAATTGAAGATAGTCTCTTAAAATTACAAAAAACCTATATTAATATATCATTTTAATGTATAAAAAAGTAATCATAATTTGCAGTACAATATACAATTTCTGGTTGTAGGTATAATTTTAAAAAATTCCAAATTTTTTTAGATTCAGCGAATAATATTTATTACTTGAAAATGACAAACGCAGCATTTTGAAAACCTTTAATTTAGCGAACGATCAGATTTAGTTTGCCCAAGCAATTCTGTTGAATTCTTAGGAAAACATAATCATTAGTATTTGTTTATTACACGTTTTGTAATTTAAGCCAGTGCTGCGAAGAATTTATTGCAAGTCAATTGGTTTGGCTTATTAAGATGTAAAGAAGAGGCGAGGACATTACCTTGCTGAGGACACTCTTTTCCAAGCTAAAGTCGTACGTATATTTGGAGACGTCGAGGAGCTTGTTGTAGTAAGCGGGAGGTAGAACAACTTTTTGGGGTAACTTGTAGGCCTCTGCTATCTTCACTTGCACTCCATCCATGTACGTGGCGATGGAATCGCATTGTGCACTGGTCGAGGCTCGTGCCATAATTCTGTTACGTAGAGGGGAAGGAGGGTGAGAGAGGCGGGCGGGGGAGGGGGGGGGGAGACGTATTAAATAAAAAATCGCATAGCTTGCTAACGATCGAGGCTAATATCGCGAGGTGCTAGGTATATAAAGATCGTCATTAAAAACAATGAATTAACCTTATTGTCGCTAATCGCTTAACCTTTTCGCGTCCTGTCGAAACCTTTCCCTCCTCATTAACCGAATCGTTACGAGCTCCTCACCAGCAATGACCACAAGATTGCTCGGGTCTCACGCTTATAGTTCGTCCGTTTCCATTATTCGTGAACGACCCTCGACCGTGTGACGTTTGACAGATCATCATCAAGTAGACATGGCCATCTTTGAACTTCGTCGATTACTTCGAAAATGCGCGATCTTGCGCTGCACGTGATAACACTGTGAACTTATGGAATTATTGAAGCCCGGGATTTATACTTCAATACTAAAATCCCTCGCTTCGTTTGAAGTCCTTTTGACCACCCGTTCCCGAAATTATTGTTAATACGAATATTGATGCTTATATAAATATGCTCGGGTGTTGTTAATACGTATATGTGTATATATATATATATTTATATAAATTTATACATATATTATATACGTATGTATATATATGATGCATACACACATATATGAATTTTATGTGTTTTTTTATAGCAGCAACGTACTTATTATTTGCATTCAATTGTTTTTGTGAATTATCATTTACAATGCAAAATTGCAAACGATTGCGTACGACGTATATTTAATTTGAATTACATTTCATTGGAATTTTTTAAAATTGTAAAAACAAGTTTCAAAGTTTTAGAGTAATCATGTTAAACCATTTAATGTTCAAAAGGTATTGTAAATAAAATAAAATATTATTTTAATAATTAATAATAATTTTATTGTTTCGTCTTTATCCTATATTTAAACATATAAATTTTATTCTTTCCAGACTGTAAGCTAAAATTACACAAAAAATCTTTTTTTTTTTGCTTATAAAATTGTGTAGTTTCGTGTCATTGGGTGCATTCGTTAAAATAAAAATTGTATAAATATCTAATAGTATAAATGTACTATATATGTATGTATATATATATATATATTCTGTTTTATCCAGTTTTAAATTAATAACCATATTTATATATTTACAGGTAGAGTGAAGATAAATACTCTATTTAAAATACTTTCAAATTTCATCGTATCGGTTAAGGATAGATTATTGTAAAATTTCAAATTGTTTGGTAACAGTAATAATAATAATAATAATAATAATAAAAATAACATTTTTCAATTACTAATAACTTGTCATACACCATAACCATTAATAGGAAAATGTATAACAAAATAGAAAAAAATTTTGACGTCTAATTTATGAATTGTGCTAATAAGAGCTTTTGCCAACGAAAGGAAATCATCACCGCACATCGGATGAAAATTTTGATTTCTCAGTCTTATTCAACAGCTCTTCGTTAACTTCTGTATTTAGTTCCCATTGAGATTTAATACCACTTTTATTAATAAAATTATTCACTTGATCCGCCTTGGTCTCTAAGGATTTCATATAAGCTAAGAAAGAAGTCCACATTAGACTACACACACTAACGTAAATTACTCGATTTCTTTCTGGAATAAAAAGAAAATTGATCGTTTGAAGGATAGGCCAAATGCACACTCCGACCTATGAAAGAAAGACGTACGTTTATAAGATTGCGACAAAATCGGTAAATCAGCTTGCATAAAAAGTACCGACCTTATAAGTTGGCCAAAATTTCTCTTTGACTTGTTCCACACACTCAGAAATGGGCTTGAATTCCAGAAGACTAATGCCAAAGAAGAAGCAACACATTGCGCTTGGGCCATAGGTAACTTGCTCGACGAGGGCCTAAAATTTCAAAAAAAAGAGAGCTTATAATTCAGTAGCAGGCGCTACTTTCTTTATTAGATACCGATGTTAAATCAACGACGGGGAGTGGACGCGTTAATCACAATAATGGTAAACAAAGAATTTAAGGTTAGCCGATTGGAGAGGTGGCCGAGTGGCGTCCAGTGGCCGTCCGAGAGGGCAGGCATCGGACAAGCGCTGGATCGCCCTCTCGAAAGGGGGACCCTCCGCGAGGGTAGTGGAGAGAGGCTGGCTGGTTTTTTTTTTCAGCGGACGAGGTAGGGCAAGGAGGCGTGTCGATACCTTGGTGATGGCTGATCGGAGGTCGGCCTTGGGCCAAAAGTGCGAGGCGCATTTGAGCCAGCAATAGAGGGTAGGAGCGACGAAGAAGCCTCCGTAGATGCTGAACCTCATGGCCTGCACGTAATCCAGCTGCTCCTTACCGACGATCTTCTGCTGTATGAGGCTGGCCACCGGCCAGATCACCGTGTAAGACGCCATACCCCTGACGATGGGATACCTCTTGGTGATCTCGCGGAACCTCACCAAAACGACCCTCATCCTCGGCGGCTGCTCGAGCTACGCTTCAGCGGAGAGAAAACAAATCCCCATCACTCGGGCGGCAATGGGAAGCGCGCGGGCGGCGCCCGAGCCGAGCAATAAAGAGCCATCGAGGCCGTGTGCGATCGTTCGTTCGTATTCGCAGTCGGACCGTAGCAGACGCTTTTTTCTCTTTTAAAGAGCCCCTTGGGGGGCGAGGAGTCGCGTAGGCGCGCGTGCGGCACTCCCGCGTATTTACATTTGCGATATCCCCCTTCCCCTCGGGGCGTCGAGGCAAGTCGCGTCGTTACCCCTTCCTCTATTCCGGGGCGCTCGGAGTCACGCGGAGCGAGAGGGAGAGAGAGAGAGAGAGAGCCTCGGTCCCGTAGCAGCGATATCCTCGGGCGATATCGGCGCTCGCTCAAGAGTCGCCCGCAGCGACGGCAGTCGGCGGCTCAAGCGCCTGCTGCTGCCGCTGCCGGGGTTGAGCCTCTCCGCGGACTCGCTCGCGGGAAAAAGCGCGCGGCCGACATTGGCCGGGGGTGACTATCGACGAATGTTACGACGTCGCCGCCTCTAGTCCGAGAGCTCGCGTGTCGCAACGATGCCCGGCCCCGAGCCGCGCGCCCTGGTGCGAGAGCTTCGGAGCCCCGTCGTCCCCGACGGCTCTCGGCCGCTGCTCCTGCCTTGCCCCCGGTCCGCTCGGTTGCCAGGACGAGGACCGGAGTGGGCCGGGGGAGGGAAACACTGCGGATGCTACGATTGCTCAATGCTTATTTTCAAGTGAAAAAATCACGCGCCACTTATTATTTGCGCTGAAAAATTTACTGCCACGAATAATAAGACTCTCGCGGCAATCGCACCGGATGAATAATGCGTCGCGCGATAAACAAAATTACTGCTGTGCCACTTAATTCCCGGTTGATAAAGCGAAGCATCTCGATAATTATGCAATGTTATATTTTTACGGACCGCAGATTGAGCGTGAATTTTTTTGCTCCTCGCTTGGAAGGAAATTTTCCTTAACTCGAAGCACGATTAGCGCGTTTTTAACGGATTTTAATTTTGATCTCCTATTTTTGCACTATCGCGAGCTTTCGTAATCTATCCGTGCAGATGCTCTGTAAGCATTTTCAGAAAACTAACAACACGATATTCCAATACGCGTTTAAGTACTTTTCATAAAGCTCGTTAAAAAACATCTTACACTTCGAGATAGTGTTAAGCTCGACATTGATTACAAAATCTATTCCAATGTTCTACATTTTGCAAAAATGTTTTATTGATATTTTCTCAAATCCTTGAACGTATATACTTCAAAATAAAAGTGTAGAATTGTTTTTTTTTTTTTTTTTTTACAATAGAGATAGAAATTTTATTTTGAACGTATTAGACATTGAAGCTTTATTTTTAATAGTATAAACATATTTCGACTGAAACATCTATCCTTTCAATTGATTTTTCATCTTTCTAATATAATTACACACTCATCGAGTGATATTTTCAAACTCACAAAGTCAATTACTGATCTGTAGGACCTACTTCTTAAGTTATCTGAAAAAAAAATCATAGTGATAGTATGTCATGGTGATTTTATTTATTATTTTGTCTCTCTGTAAACTTTTAATCAGTCGAAACTGAAGATTACAACACAACGCAATTTCTTAAGTTTAATTTTGGCAGGTTACTCGTTAAATTAGCGCATCCTAAATCATTTGTGTTTAATATTTATTTGTATAACAATTAACGTTAACTGGCGTTAATTTTAAGGATGAAAAAATAATATTTTTATTCAATTATTTGATATAAAATAAAAAAGACTTTTGCTTTTAATTTTTTAAATTAATTTTATAAATAAATGGAGCATACCGTCAATGTTTATATAAATACAATTAACAAATTGATAATTTGGCTGGTTAAATTCAGGTTGTATGCTTATTATTATTTTTGTTTGGTAAATTATTTCAGCTTCGTTAAAATCAATTAATAGTATTATTTTATATGAGCCAAAAATTAATTATGCAAATGCAGATAAGTAATAATATAATCATATGTATTTATATGTATTTATTTTAAAAAAATTCATTCGATACTCCAACAATTATTGATTAATTGACTTTCAAGTGGTAGAATTCATCATAATTTTTTTATTTACATAATACTGTTCCCTAATTTTTAAATACAATTGCAATTTGTTTGTATTTATATATTTCCGGTACATACAAATTTTACTAGTTGCTGTGTAGAAAATAAGTATGTTGTTTCTAAGCTTCAATGTCTACAATTATTATTTAAATTAACCAAAAGATAAAAGCAATTGGTTACGTTAGTTTACAGCTTAGTTTAGATAAGAGACAATATTTAAGTACATTATTTTATATTCACAGATAGATAAATAACAAAAATAAAGATAAGTAATTTAATATCACTTGTCACTTATTGTGCTGTTAATATAGTAGAGTCTCGTAATTAAATGTTTCACATTAACACAGTATCATATTATAAGATGTATTTAATGATGTATATTACTAATATTTTTTGCCAACAATACAAATAAATTTTCTATTAATTATTTTTACTTTTAAAATTAATATGAACGTACAGTTAACAGATAACAAAAAGAGTACACATATGCGCGTGTGTGCTTGTGTATACACACACCTACACACACACACACATATATATATATGAGTGTTAATATAAGCGATTGAAATATTATTTAGGGCTACTCGCTTTCTTCTATCGAAAATTTTGCATTCAGTTTTGCGCTTGCCAAATAAATTTGTATCATTACTGAAGTATTTCATTATAAACATCACCTTCAAGACAAAAATACGCATATTTAAAATGTTCTATTTATATAGCAAGTATTGAATAATTTAAAGACTCGAATTTACAAAAATGTTTATCTCTGGCAAAAAATTTATCAAATATAAAAGTTAATACAAAATAGTAAATTACCACATAAAATATTTATTTTTTTTTTAATTTCTTTAACATTATAAACTTGATACGATGCAAGCTATGAGCGTGTATAATTGTTTTTATACAATTTATTATTGAACTAAATTCAGGCTAAATTAAAGTTTTTTAAAAAGGTATGACGTTATTAATAATAATTTTAAATAACGCTATGTTTATAATTAAATATTACCTGCGAACAGAAGAATTGAACACTAGAAACTGCACATTGACACGTGTCGACTAAGTTGAATCTTGATGAACTGCATTTATCGGCTTTTCGTTTCTAAATTCTCATCTCTTAAGTTTTAGTAAGCACTTCTTTTCAATAATAAATCAGCATGGGCTTTAAAGCAAAAAATGCTTTAGTTCCTTGAAATTTTATTTTTACTCAGCTTTTTAAAACTAATTGGTATAAAAACTGGTTCACGAAATTTTCAAAAAATAATTATAATAATTTTAACGAATACAAGTAAAACGAAAACCGCCTCATTAGCTCCCACGTTTGTGGCATTATTATATACGTACACGTATATGTCAATCTTAAAACAAAAGTAATCAAAAAGAAAAAGTATTATTTTCAGCATTTTTTAAAATATTTTTATTTTATACTTTAGGTTGGTAAAATTATTGTATATCATGTATGTATATATATATATATACACACATAAGATTTATGGTATATAAACATTAAATAATCATAATAGTAATATGATTAAAATTGAAATTGATTATGTAAATGACAAGCACTACTAAAAATTGTGGGCTTTACGAAACATCGAAAATTTACAAACAATAATATTTGTATAAAAAATACCAAACTAACTGTGCAAATTGAAATAAGGGCATTGGCTATGTAAATTAGCATATGAAAATACTTTGCACTACTTTAATAAGTAAAATGCAAAACTAATTATTACAGTTATATATAAGAACATAACATTACAGAATAAATACAAAGCTACGAATTTTAACAATGGTTTTGCGAAATAAAGTTATAGCTATGCTTTAAAATATCGCAAATCAAAAGAATTTCTTTTAAATAAAAATAACATTGTATTATAATAACTTTTACAAATATTTTTCTTTTAATTTGATGTCGTTTCAGATTACCATTATCGTACACTTTTTCTTCGTATTTTAATGATATAATCATTAATAAAAATAATATTTTTTTCAAGAAATCGTAAGAAAAACTTTTTACATAATTTTTTTAAAAAATTTTGTACAATGGAAAAATAATTAAAATAAATATATATAAGAAACGTTTTATTTTAATACTTGTTATTCCAACGAAAATATATTAGATGCATGTAGATCTTAAGATTTATGTAAATTTAATGATGCTTTAGAGAAAAATATTCACAAATACTTATAACAGTACCTATAACAAAGTTTATTACAGGAGCTATTTCGTGCAGTGATATTCACGTTTTTTATTAGACTTGCTTTGACTACTTCATTATTTAAAATTTAAAAAATGTGAATTTTAAATTAATTATTCAATGGCATAAAATGATTTATATGCTCATTTTTTCACTTTTATTTATAATATAACGTTTGCTAACATTTACTATATGTACAAGACTAAGTAAAAATGTTAAATAGTAAATACTGCGTCGTTATAGTAAGAACGCCAATTTCATAGACAAAATCATTACCGTCTATTATAAACAATGAATTTGATCACTGATTCAAATGAATTCGAAATCTTTTACTAAGAGAGTAACGTCTACGGAAATCTTAGCTTTTCTTAAACCAATATCAAAATTACCTCATTGACACCGACTTTAGCCACAATCATTCATTCATTAAAATTATATACATCAGCCTTGATTAACAATAACAAGACTCAAATTCATCACGAACTTAATTGACATAAGCCGGATGTACATGTCGAATCATTAAAAAAAAAACTGTGTAATAAATTGGACTCATTGTGCCACAATATCAAAAAGATCACATAGACCTTCACTGTCGCTAAGATTAAATTGATAATCTTTTTCTTCGGGTGGTGGACTCAACCTCACTAGGGGACCACAAACTAAAAATTTCGAATAAACTATTAACAATATTTCAATCGCAAAAATTATTTTTTATTAATAAATATTAGAAATAACTCACTTCCTGCATAAATTTCATCTATGAAGTCTAGATTTCGAAGCGTGTAGCCTAATAGTAAAATATATAAACAATTAGATAATGCGGATCAACCCATTTTTTAAAGAGCCAATGAATGGACAACTGACCTGTCATATCAACATCTCGAAGAACTATTTTAGCTTCTAATAAATCTTGATCTTCTTCTTCCTCGTCGTCTGATAATACAGAGACAGTTTTACTAACATTTTTCGGTGGCCTAGTGACAATAAATAGCGTTAAACAATTATAATTATAAATAACAGTTGAAAAATTTGTCAATAACAGTAAAGAAATGTTCGATTTGTTCCAAATTAGCATATTTTACTTTAGAAATACTAGTCCCCGAACAAGATCCTATTTATATTTGCTCTATGCAGATCGAAAATTTTAATCTTATAATTTTCAAAGCGATAAGAGCATTCTACACAGTTGAAATTAATAAAAAATTATCAATACCTTCCGACTTTCTTCTTTGGTTTAATTTCTTCCTTCTTTTCTTCAATGTCCTTGTCTTTTTTTATTTTTTTTGGTTCTGGCTGTAACCTTAACTTTAAGCAATTACTGTCGTAAGATTCAGCCAGTTCTGGTTGGATAATGTATATGGAAATTTCTCCAGTTGTACTTTTTAAATGCATTTCATAATTTATGTCCTTATTATTACTACTTTCTGCCATCTGTAAGGGAAAATTAATCGATTAAAAAAAAAAAGAAAAAAAAAAAAGAAGAAATAATAAAAGAATTATCAATGGGTTTCAATTATGGAAAATTAATTATTCAATAAAGTGTTAATAATACTTTTTCAATTTTTGGCACGTTTAATTGAGTATCCGTCGGTGCTTGAACAGCTAATATAAACTCATCTTTAAAAATATCTTTGAGGTCTTCGTATTTTATATAAGCGTATCGCCTATTATGCGAATCACACTCAACATTTTTTATACTCTGTTTGACCCACTGTGTGTGCAAATCAAGCATCTGTTCGTGCTCCTCTAATTGCCTAAGCTCGTCCTTCAAGTCGGAGAGTTTTTCACCGACCTCTTGTGAATTACATCCAGGTCCTGCACCTCTGTAAAATGGGGCAGAATGTAATAGTGCCGAGGATTTCGGATCACGAGTGTGCAGGAGTAGAAAATTGAAGAGAAAAAAAAAAAAAAAAAAAAAAAAAACAAAAAAACAAAAATGAAAGCAAAAAAGACTCACTTCCATTGAATACTATTTTTGCTCTTCTTTTCGATAAGGCCAATGCCTTCGAGTACATTGGTAATGTCATAAATTCTCCTTTTTTGCCGTACTTCCAAGAGATCGGCGGCCTAGAACAATAAAAGTCCATAGCATTGGGGGTGTAGGGGGCTTAAAAAGCCGAGCGAGCAACGAAGTCGGGATAAACAATTGGCAAGTAAACATGTTGAGCCAATGGAGGTTATGTAAGAAAAGACGGCTATCGGCTAACGAAGGACGGGAACAGGAGCCGCGGGGTGTCGATCGGGCTCTAAGGACGGTTGGGCGGCGGGACGGTCGGAGGGGGCCCCGTAGCCGGGGTCGATCGGGGGCCCCCGTTGCTCCCGGCTAGAGCGGATCTCGGGCGAGCGTCTTTCAAAATTCCCGCAAGCCGGAGCATAAGGGCGTTGCGAACGTCCGCCGAATCCGGGTCGGACTTAACCTAAGTCGTGGTCGGACGTCTCCTCTCGAGGTTAAGCGGTTGAGAGGGAGAGAGAGAGCAGGGCCGCGGTTGGTGCCGCGATGCTGGCTTACCACTTTCAAATCGAGCACGCCGTCCTTGGCCTTCTGGAGGAGGGTGACGAAGCGCGTGGTCAGCAGCCCGAGGGACTTCTCGTACCTGCTCTGCTGATTGTCGGCCATCCTCGGTCGGTCGCTCGTCGGCACGGATTTTCAAACGGCTCGCTCCTTCGGACCGCAAACTCAGCGGCTCACGGCTGCCTCCTTCGAAATTGCCGCAACGCGATACGAAAGCCGATACGCCATCGGTGCCGGCGACTCTCGCGCCACTCGTAAACACCCAGCGACGAGCGACGCCTCGGCGGCCCGGTCAGCTTACCTCCTCCCCGGACGGTCACCTTACGGCCTGGGCCCTGCTGGCTCGCCCAGGGCTGGGGGGCGGCCGGGGGTAGGGAAAGGAGGCGAGAAGGAGGACGAGGAGCGAGACTCTCGAGAGCCGCCGCCGCCGCGGCTTCTGCTCGCGATCTCGCGGAGCGGAGGCGTCGTCGCCCCTCTCGCCCGGCCCCGGGCGTGGAGGCTCTACCACCCCGGGGGAAGGTTACGTTGGTAGGAAGGTCGAGAGCGCGAGCCAAGAGTACCGGAGTACTCGCTCGGTGCCCTTGGAAAATTCCTGCCGCGCGCAACTCGGGAGGCGGCGAGCCGGGCTCCGAGATAACGAGCCTCCTCGGCCCTCCTCGGTATCGGGGCCATAGGCTCTGGGCCTCGCGAGCCCCGCCCGACGGCTCGAGGGGATCATTTGAGATTTCGTGCGCAAGCGACGCGATTCCCTCGCGCGACCAATCGACGACCTTCTTATTGATCCCGCCGCCGCCGCCGCCCGCCCCCTCCTCCTCCTCCCGCGCAACCCTGCTCCGCGCCCCTGGGCTCCAGTTCAAACTGGCTAACGAGCTTTTTCCAACTGCCCAAGGCCCAAGAACCAGGCCAACCGACCCAACGATGCGCGATGCCTCTCCTGCTTCCGAACGCTCGATCGCCATTACGACCGAGCTCTTACACTCTTCCTCGTCGCGCGATTTACCGATATTTTACATCCTTGAGCCTTGATCTAGCCATTGTACCAGGATATCGTTGTTAATCATTGTTACAACGGTGACAGCAACACCAGCAGCAATTAAACCGATCTCTTATGACTGCTGAATTGTCTGACAACGACAAATTAATGAAAGTATATGATGGCATTGCAATAATTTGAGTTAAATAAAAAAACCATTTAGACCCTATTGTTTAGCGATAATCCTTTTCTTAAGAATGCTGATATTGTGTTAATTTTTTTTCAACTAACGCAATCATCGTATATTAGAATTAAAATGTTTTTTTTTTTTTTTTTTTTTCAAATTTCTATTATGTGTTTGTAAAAAATCATCGTACAATTATAACGTAAAATCTTCGATTGGTTTTTAAAAGAAAAAGCAAAAAGCTTTCAACAAACGTTTATTTAAGTTATTAATAACATTTTATTATTTATTTTGTATAAAATACACTTGTTCATTGTCGCGAACGAAGTATAACGATTATGATTCGAGCATAATAAATTATGTCATTAATTAATACTTTCCAACGTGTTCCTTTTATTAAAGCAAAATATATATTACAAAGATTCGTATATTTTATTATTTTATATTTCAAGGCATCTACTATTAAAATTCTTTATCTTTTATTTATTATATAAAATGTTATTTACAAAAGTAATATAAAATATTATTTATATATATATATAAATTATTGAATGTACACATATTCACTAAAATACGTTTAAAATAAAAAACTACCTTATTAATTTATGGAAAATTAAATTCACTCATTACTGTTGATGCATCTGGACTGGGACTTGAACTGGCCGAACTCAATGTTTCATCTTTTACTTTGAGTCCTGTTTGATCTTTTTCCTTGCTGTTTTTATCTTTTTCCTTGTCTTTCTCTTTCTCTTTCTCTCTATCCTTTCCCTTCTCTTTTTCTTTCTTGTCTTTATCCTTTCCATGCTTGTGATCATGCTTATGCTTGTGCTTATGCTTATGCTTCTTTTTATCTTTCTTTTTCTTCTTAGACTGCAAAGTAAGTTCAAAATTATCCAATCAAGTTAATATAGTAGAAACAAAAAATGTTTTATACGATTTCGTTAATATGAATAAAAAATAAAATTAGTAATTAAAAATGCTCCAAATTTACGTTATTCGTTTAAAAATAAGGAAATTCTAAAATTCTAAAATTACAATAATTGTGTTATTACTTTATTTGTCGTTTCCCCTTTCGTCTTCGTTTCGTCTGGTTCTTTCTTAAACATTCCAGGCTCGAATCCAACTGGGCCACCTGTGCCCATAATGCCAGGAAGAGATGCAGAATTATCACTGTAATATTCGGATTTTGTTTTACCATCCATATGACAATTCGCATTCTGATCATCCTGCTGGATAAACATTTATTTATATAATAAAGTAAAAATCAACTATATAAGTTTTTAAATGGATCAACACCGAAGTATTTACATGATGTTTTTGTCGCTTCATATCCGGACCATGTTCGGGTATATTTATACCAGGTTCCTCTTTTATCGGGGATGCTTTTCGTTTGTTTCCAGAAACGTTTATTACTTCGGGTTCAATAATAGGCTCGGATTTAATATGTGGCACGGGCATCAACGTTTGCTAAACAAAAAAGTGTATATTTTTACAAATCGAATACTTATGAAATTATAATATTTCAAAATTAATTATTTACATCGCGATCTAGATTAAGTTGTGGTACAACTTTTTTTGGTTTTGTCAACATTGCTAATTCTGGAATAGGAAGGCAGAGCGGCATTTTTGTTCCATACAATGTATAATACAAATCAACTAAATCACAGCGAAGCTTCGGGTCATGAGACAGCATACAACTAAGAATTTTGAATAATGCAAATATGTCACAAGTTCCAATATTTGTAGAACAGTTATTTATTTATTTCATTAAGCTTACTTGATAAGATTCCAGATTCGATTAACTAATTCTGGCTTGTCTAATCTGTGTTTATGAGCTCTCTCAAATGGCGGGTTCTCTACAATTAGTCTAACTAATCTATGTCTTATACCTGGATGAGGATCATTTTCGGCCATATCTAATAAAAATTCTAAGTCTTCCCATTTGCCGTCCACTTTTGTAAAATCGACTAGAGCTGTCAGTGCAGCTATTCTGACATCTGAATTTAGTTTACCGATGACATTATTAAGTTTTCATTTTTCACTATTTTTAAATAATTTAAAAAACATTACCTATAAATTGGCCGTATGCTGCATATTCTCTAAATAAATGAGGATTGCTAGGAAGATGTCCAAATTTTTGCAAAATTCTAATAACTTTTAAGCATACAACGGACACTGTGTACTTATAACAAGGCAGTAATTTTTCTAAATTTAAATGTCTCGTCACTTCTTCTAAAATAGCTTTTGTATCTATTGATAATGATTCAGCTGTTATAGCAGATCTGGAAAACGATTTTATAATAAGTTTAAGAGTATCGCTCAATTAAAACATTGGTGGTATAATTTTTAAAATTTTTACCCGTGTTGAATACTGATAACGGGTGTTACAGTAGCTCCAAGTGCTTCAATAAGAGCAGCTCTATAATAATTATCAGAATATCTATTTTTACTATTATCATTGTATTTAAATAAATCCATAAGGAATGAAAGCACTTCAGGGGGACATATTCCATGAGCATTTCGCAATCCGGCCATCGCTACAGGAATGGTCTAAAAACAATATTACAATAATTATTCTATAGTAGCATTTAGCTAGTTGAGTAAAGGACAGAATGGTAATATTTTATGTTTGAAACAATTATATCGATTGTATGCCTAATTTAGTTATATAAATTCACATTTCTAAAAAAGTAATAAGAATTTTACCTTCTGAAGAAAGTAGTGCTGAAAATTTGTGAAGTTATTTTGTTTAATAATTCTCCTACACGATGCAGAGCCAAATAGTTTTCTAAATATTGCCAGCATGGCAGGTGGTCCAGCCCATGTTGCTACCATTGCATTAGCAACCTATTCAAATTATTTTTTTAAGTAAAGTTAAAAACTGCAATATAAAATGCATCGTACTGAGCTAACTAAAATGTTCACCTTTGTTAAGCAATGAGCAGCTCGTAATCTAACTTTATAATAGCAATGTTCATTTTCAATTGTGTCGGTAAGAGCCAATCTCGTAGCTGGAGTCGAGTGATTTTGTAAAGCTTCGATAGCTTCTAGCTGAGCTGTTACATCTCTTTCGTGTCTTAATTGATATTGCCATTGATAGTCCGGCTGCTCAATTTGTACAGCTCTCATTAATGTCATGTCTGGATCTAAACGAATCCATAAAACTGGAGAATCGCTGAAAAGTTTTTGTTCTCATTAATTACTGGATATCTTGTTTTTAAAGATCTTAATTCTAGTTTAGCAATTATAATATTAATTTACTCCATTGCCGAAAGATCCATATCTACTTCCTCCCCAGTACACAAAGGAATTTTTTTCTTTTTATTTCTTCGACTTTTACTGTGACACGTTATATCTGCTTTTGCTACGGTACCTTCTATTTGTAATGTATGCTTAAAAGTTCCATCGAGCTCCTGAATATTCACTAATAACGGTCCAACATACTTTCTTATTCCTTTTTGATGTGTAGTATCTTGTCGAATTTCAAGCTCGACTGTGTTCCTAATTATGAAGAACAAATTATAAAACTTTCAAAGAAGGTTAACGCAAGACAAGCAGAAAGGTATTACTAACCTTTTCCTGTTGAATACAAAACTTAGCGTAAATTTGGCATGTCCCCCAGTTCTAACCCACTGGTCAATGAACACTGCCATATCTTTACCGGTGACAGTAAAAATTGCCTTTGTAAATACATTTGTACTAATTAACATATGAGACCATAAGCCAGAATCAATTTTCTGTTGCGCAGCATTGGTCGCTAACGATAGTTGTTTGTTAAATACCTTGATAAAACAATAACAATAATCAATTCCACGTACTAAAGGATAATAATTTAATCGGAAACCGTATATATTTACTTGTAATAAAAGTTCTTGACCTATTCGATGTTCTAACATTCTTATAACTAAATGTGCCTTTTTACGAAGCACTTCTATGTATTTAGGTGACATTGTATGTAAATTTCTTATTGGAAAGTAAAAACCAGGATCAGGTACTCTGGGTGTAGGAGCTGGTGTGTTCCCTGGTACCGGCAGTGGCGCGGGTGGTTGCGAAGGGTCGAGTATTATTCCACCAAATTGTTCTTCGTACTTTACAACTTCGCGTAATTCCTGAAACATAGCTTATGTAAAATCGATGTAACTTAAGTATGATAGTTTACAGCTTAAATTGTAGCAAAATATTGTAGTAAATACCGATTGAATCCATTCGCGATATTCGTTATTTCCAAAACACTTTTTTGCGTATAATCCTGTAAGGTAAGTGGAAATTCCCTTTGGTAACCAAGTATCTGACCAATTTTGCATTGATATAAAACACCCGAAAAACTGTTCTGCTACTGCTTGTGCCATTGCTTTTTTAGTTGTGTACACTTGATCAATGATAGCAGTAGAATGTAATAAATTTGTACTGTAAATATTTCTTGTTATTGTATAATATTTTAAAAGTAAATAAAAGCTTAAAAAACCTCTTTAAAAAACGTACTTCAAAATACTCATTGTTGCATATGCATTAATATCTTCGTCAACCTCATCAACGAAAACTTGTTTATAACATGAATATGGATATCGATTTGATAGAGTTTCTTCAAAAAATTCAAATGCTTCGTGCATATACTTTGCTGAAACTTTTAACGAAGGCAAAAGTTGAGGTAAACAAAAGTGTGTCACTTCGTGCATGTAAGGATCTACAAAAATTTCAAATGGTCTGCAAAAAATACGTACAGTTAAACGAATATATTACGCAATTCAAGTATCAACAATAAAGCAACAGTCGATAATTAAGCGAATAAAATTGATAATAAAAATTGATATTTATATATTTTTTTCTTTTTTAATATAATTACCCGACAGCAAGAGCTATATTTGGTGAGCAAGCTGGCAAATTAAGTACGTAATGAAATGTTTTTTTCCGCATATCTGGTGTATAAACTACTTCAACTAAATCACCACATGATACTGCTGTCATTGCATCGTCGACTGTAAATTCTAATTTCCAAGTGCATGGTTCTGCAAAACTGTCTACACAAGGAAACCATAATCTCGACGAATTCTCATAACTGTACGTATACATATGAGCTCCTCTCTAAAAACATTAAAACTTTTTAATAAAAAAAAAAAAAAAATCAATAATTAACAGTAATCTAAGTAAATGCATATAACAAAATTTTACTAAAAATATTTACCTCAGCCAATGTTCCTGGACAGTTTGGAACAACAAAATGTACTCCTCCTTGTGGCTGCTCTAAAGAAAATTCTATTCCTATTCTAAGATGTTTACCTTCTTCTACTAAGTGAGCTGCATCTGGTGGTATTTGAATTACTAATTCACCTGCATTATTATCAGGGTCAACTTTTTGAGCGGCAGCCAAGTGTAAATTTGAAAAAAAATCTAAGGATCGTCTAAAGTAATAAGATCTATTAGTTAAAATATACATCGTGTTAACATTACTAAAAATTATATATTGATTAATTAATATTACTGTTTATCATCCCCTTGCGATATATCCAAAAAAGGATCAAAATATTGAAAAGGTGCTTCATATGATTCATTTAAACAAACTTTATAAATTCTACATTGCTTTGCATTAAGATGAATTAATCGGAGTGTATCTCTTAAAGGTACAATCGTCAGTTCAACCATTCCCTTAAAAATTGTAATTATAATTTTTATAATATAAACATATCAAATGTAATGTACAAAATTTTGTAAAATAAATTTCCAAACTTACAATTATACTTTTCCTTTGGAAGCTTATGCCTGTCAGGCTAACAACTTGATGGGCTGTGCAGAAATAATTATAAATTAGTATATAAACCTTTAATTGAAGTACACGTTTGAGAAAAATGTATTTTAAAAAATTATAAATAACGAGGACAACAAAATTATTCTATAATTTTTCAATTGCAATTTCCATTGGCAAAATAACAACTTTATAAATTTGATAACCTCAAATATTAAGATCATTTTAATATAACTACTTCGTATTAGTATTAAATAAAATGATTAATTTAAATATAATAGGAATACTTATAATTTAAATGGCCGACTATTGTCGGCCGTTCGTTCTTTTTTCATGGTTTCATTAATAAATAAACATTTGATAAACAAAATACATATATATTTTGTTGGTACCAAATTTCACACTAATGTACTTTTGATTATTACTGTGCAATGTGTAACTCGTACCAAACACTAAAAAATAAAACTTTTAACGTCACGATGCCAGTAACTAAAGTAATTAATGTGTCAAATTAAATTATAAAATAAAAAAATTAGAATTATTAAAACCTGTAATTAATATAAATGTTATAATTTTTAATATTAAGATAAAAGATAATATACAAGATTTGAAAAAATTTAGCCGTTAAAAGTTATTTTTAGTATTTATTTTCTACATTTATATTTAATGTTGCTCTATTACTTTTATATATCTGCTCTATTGTATTACAACATGTAATTATTTACAATTTATCTATTCTGAATACATCCAATTTTCTTTCAATGAAAATTACGTGCAAATGCAATTATGTGCATGAGAACAAGAAATCTTTTAATAAATGTATTACTAAAATTAAAAGTCAGACAAATGATATAGTACGACTATATTACACAAACTAATTATGAAAATATTTATGCACTGGAATTGCTGCATTTTAGAAGTAAATCATGTTTAGTATATGAAACGAAATCTATTTTTTGTGATTGTAAATAATGATAGGCATGTTAAAAAATAATCTATAAAATTTTCTTTACAGTATTCCGCAATACCTATTCGTATATATTCTTTAATCTTAGAGTAAAAAAAAGGTTTTTTCAAATTTTCAA
This sequence comes from Kradibia gibbosae, assembly GCA_018907135.1. Lineage (NCBI taxonomy): Eukaryota > Metazoa > Arthropoda > Insecta > Hymenoptera > Agaonidae > Kradibia > Kradibia gibbosae. The sequence continues at coordinate 8,254,141 of JACCHX010000004.1, forward strand.
ATTAATACGAATGGAATGAATATCGAAGTCAAGTAAATACGTTCGTTTAGATCGATCCGGGGTTAATCGACCCTCGTGTCACACCCTTACCAGGATTCAGGATTATACAGGTTTTTTAATTTTGAAAATTCATACTGTCTATTGTCTAATATACAGCGTCTATGACAATCTTTAAATTCGAGGTATTATGTATAAATAAAGCTTCTGTAAAAACTCTAATCAAAAAGTATTTTATTGTGACTTTGCACTCTCTCTTTCTTTCATTTTATTTTTCTCTACCAGTTATCAAAATTCAATCAAAAATTTGTATTTTTTTCAATATAAATTTATTTATCTACCTTCATCAACATCAGTACAATTATATGTATATATTTATAATAAATAAAATTATATACATTGATACAAATCAACAATATATTGTAATACTTCTGAAAATTTCATAATTTTTTAACATGTTACATAATGGAATTTTGTTTCAATTGTTACGGCCTAAGCGACGGCCTGCGCCAATTTTTTTTATTTGTCATTAATGAAATGTATTTTTTTTCTTTTGTTTCTTTAATCTTCCTTTCCTTTCTTTTCTACAACTTGCGCGATTAAAATTTGTTCCCATTCATTCTATGCTATAAAACCTCAACTCGAGTATTCGAGCTAGTTCAGCGCCTGCAAGTAATAAGAGTATTAACAGCTTAAGAAACGATCCGGATAAGTGTACTTGCCCTTTTCGCTGATACGGCATGTGATACGCGAAATCTTGGAAGTCTCCAGGCCCGAGTCAATGTATCGAGCCCAACTGCAAAGTCTTTGTTTGAAATAACTTGAGCGGTGGGGAGTAAGTGCGAAGATCATTTTTTGATAAGCCTAACGAAAAAAATCTTTTTCTTAATTACTCTGCGTCGAACGTCACTATTTTACGGTCCAGTATTAGTTGAAATCCAGTTTTGTTTTAAGTACAAGTCTTATATAGATTTAACCATTAGTTGAATCGAAATTGTTAAAGATGAAAATATGATTCCGGAAAAATATCAATGGTTAAATAATTTAATATTATAAATTGAAAGGAAAAATTATTTGAACTTGCAGATTCAATATTGTTACTGATAAAATAATGTCTAACAATCCTCCAGGACATATTTAATACCAATAAAAATAGATATTTAAGATCAATCGTTGATACCCACGGCGTGCTAAACACAAGTAACTATTTTCATCTGTACAAGGATATACAATTAGTCAACTTCTCATAGAATTCAAATTTTATTCCCTTTTTATCTTTCTCTTCCCTTCTATACGTATCTCTTGTCTTTATTATGCCATTGACGATATATTTTTTTTAATTTGCTTTTTTAAAATAAATAGTAATTTCGCTGTTATTAAAGAGAAAACTCTTCATGATTTTGTATTAATAATTATAATATATTATCGACGTATTGTTATAACTAAACTTTTTCTATACACTTAATAAATTTTCAAGCTTTTGTTATGCATAATTCTAAAAAAATTATTTCTTCCATTTTAAAAATTTGTTATTAACAAATTATTTAACAAATAAATTAACATGTTGTAGTTTGGCATAAATTGTATTTTTGATAATGAGAACCTTTACACTTTATTTTTAGCCATCTTTACAAGCGTTTGCTGATTTGAATAGAATGAGTTATCGTCCTAGGTATTTAAGAAGGATTTTAATTGTAGGTCTTACAAATTTTGATCTCTGGACGTAACATAAAAATTTTTTGGCGGCTTGTCCGGAATCGTTGTTATTTAAAAAGCTTTATTTCAGGTTTTTCTTTCTCTTTTCTCTTTTTGTTTTATTAATTCACCTTTTGTTATATATTACAATTATGTTGATTCATCAAGATAATGCGTTTGTCAATAATTAGTGAGGCTTTGCAACAAACTGCAAAATATTTGCGCTTCATTAGAGGATTGACAGGTAAAAAAGGGAACAGGAACATAAAACATGTAAAGGATGGAAAAGTATTAATAAATGGTAAATTGCCAGATAATGATAAGCTCTAAATAAAGAAGAAAGCACATAAGCAAAGAAATTATTAAAAGTAAGCTTAAAACTTGTGAATAGGAAAAGCAGTGATTAAATTAAAGCAGAGGTTATTGAAACGAAACGTGGGACGTTCCAGTAGTAGCAAGCAGATAAATAAATAAGGAAGAAAAATGTTTTTGAACATAAAAGAAGACAAGCAGCAAGTTGAATACTTTGAAATAAACATGATGAGAAAATACATTAGATAAGAATCCAAAGAAAATGTTTTAATTGTAATGGGTTTTAAAAACCAAAAGTAAAAAAGAGAAAAAATGTAGATGGTTTTAAATGAGAACAGATCTAAATTGAGGCCCTTTTAAACAATCGAGGAGCCTGGACGAGACCAAAAAAAATTTATTTGCGTTATTTCCAGAGATTACAGATTGCAATATCTTATTAAAACACCTTTGCAATACCTTTGAATGCAATTTTTTCATTTAGCGCACACTTTTAGTGCTCAATAATGTAGTTTCTCCTTTTTGTGCCTATACACTTAAGTGCAATAACATGGGAATAACATGCGAATTTGCATAAAGGGAACCGTAGTATTATAAATTTTGTAATATTTTAATATTTTAATTAAATTATTTAAAAATAGAACTACTACCAAAGGGTAAAATTTTAAACGTCGATTACGAAACTTAAACTAAATCTTGATGAAGAAATTAGAATAACGATTCCATTAAAAACAAATATCAGTATTTATAATAACTCAGTTACAGTTTATTTATAAAATAACAGAACATTAGATTTTCTCACTTTAAAATAAAAAAAAAAAAATAATAATAATAATAATGAGAATAAAAACTTACTTAAATTCTTTGAATATTAATTTATAAAATAACAAAATAACAAATAACAAAATTTCCTTTTGTACTCTGAAATTAAAGAAATAAGGATAAAATTTTATTATAATAGTCTATTAATTTTTGTTGAAAATAATTTAACAAAACTTGTTTTTAACTATTATAAAAAATTAATTAGAATCTGTTAAAATTAAAAAATTTCTTATTGGTAATATACTATGTTGGATGAAGTTAAAAAAGCATAATAACTAAATAATAAAACAAAAAATTGAATTAATAATAAATAAAAAAACTATCAACATAATGCTAATAAATGTATAGTATTTCCATTCCGTAATATTTTAAAATATCATCGGCTTAGAACAGAATAAAAATTTAATGCTTTAGTTGAAACGCGTGCGAGAGAAACGTTTAACCGACGAAAGATCGGCTTGTAAGTTTTGAATGCAATCGCGAGATATTACAAATATGTGGAAGTAGTAAGTGTGAGAGAGAGAGAGAAAGAAAAAATATATAAAGAGAAAATTTCTAACTATTGCGCGAACATTTCAGAATTGAAAGAAACTAATTTCGACATAAAAATTAATCCTCTATATAGGTATATAAGTGTATATATCTATAGACGTAAGTGCTTCTTAATGTCAGTCCTTTGCTAGGCAATCATTAATATTAGATTTCTTTGAACTGGCTGCTCGACGATCGAGTGGTCAAAAGAAAGGTTTTCTTTAAAAAAAAAAAAAAAATAGATAGAAAAAAAAAATTATTTTTGTCCATTTTCTGCCCCATAGTCAAATTCTTTTAAAGAATTCGCGACTGAGTTCCGATGCATTGGCTTAGTTCTTGAAACATTGCAAGAATGTTGCAAAATTTCATATAAGCGGAAAAGATAAAGCATAAATATGGACTTGGCTGCATCGTAGATTAGGCTTGCGAGCAAATGCATTGCTCTAAGTGCTCATTTGGCTTTGATGCTCGCGGCGAGGTGCCAATACTTAGAATGCAAGACGAAAGAAAAAGAAAGGCAAGAAATGTAACGGAAGGAAAAATACGATTGCTTTGCGAAATAATTGAAAATAAAAAAAACAGCGGTGCAGGCCGTTTATTCGGCCGCAACAACCTTCCCCTTAAAACACTAACTCTTGAATTACAACAGCCATTAGTGGTTAGGTCGGCAATTTAATGCATTGGTTAACTCATTATAACCTGATTAATAAAATTCCTTGTTTGTCTCTTCTAAGTTTTCCTCATAAAATTACAATTCCCCTTTTTGCAATTTTTTAAAATCAGTTGCGAACAGCTTAACTTCTGGATCTGTGTCTTCTTGAGCTTACCTCTTTCAAGTTTCTATTTAGATTAAAACACCCGATTTGTTGTATAATATTCTCTACGGGATGTTGTAAGTGATATATATATGTATATATATTACGTGTATCCTACTTATTATTATTATTTTTCTTTTTAATTTCTTTCTAAACGGTTACGTTTCCTTTTCTTAAAGAACGTAAAAATTACAATATAGAAAAAGAATTCAATTTCAACACTAAGGACCTCTTAAATATCTTCCTCGTTCGTTTATTATAAGCTTCTAAAGGAAATAATATTCCTTTGCTGGCTCATCGGGTCATTGGTCCCCGTTGGTATAATTGGATGTCTTGGTGCTTCTTCTTCTACGTTGACTAATCGAGTATTCTCGGGAGGTTGTTTGCCCGGACTAACGTTTCTTCTTTGTAGTAGTATATTGGTAAGCGATGTTAGTATGGCACCAAGTAAATATAGTAAGAATCCAAAAAAATCCGTACAGAGCTATTCCATTAAATATGATTTCGATAATATACTTTAATGACTGAAAAATAAAAAATATGGCCGATACACTTGCACTAGCGTTTCCGAAACTGACAAAATTCTTTCATTTTTTGCTTCTAGTAACTCCGGAATTCCCCCCCCCCCTCTGTGTCGTTGCACGACCGTCTATGGTCGGGGGGCTTAAGCGCAAGTGAGAATGGGCCTTGCGATGAATGTGCCGTCCGCATGATGGCGAATGGGAGAACACCCAATAAACGAATCTCCCCAAGAATGCCGCGAACTCCCTTAATCGAGGGCGCTCACAAGGATGCATGGATGAATGGAGTATGAGCGAAGGGCTATGGAGCTATAGATGGACCGGAACCTCGGCCCATTCACCCGGCTTCTCCGAGTGGCCCGAGGGTGCCGTTGGAGAGGCAAAGGCAGCCTCTCGCTCTCGCAACCAAGAAGCAGCCCACTGGTTAATTCATCCGAGCCCTAATCCAAAGGTGTGCGCAACCGTGACCAGGGGAGACTGGCTGGCCAAGGGGTACCAGTGGTCCCAAGCGGTGCCTCCAAGCAACTGGGCTAAACCTTAGAGTATTTAGTCTTACCACCACATGCGTGGCTCTGTGATGGCGGGCCCGTATTTCCCTAGCTTCTCGTGGGACCAAAATGGACACCAAAAATACAAAAACAACAGAAGTAGAAGGAGAGAGCACATGTAGGGCACTGGGCGCAGAGGGAGCGCAAGCCCCAAAGACTCAGAACCGCATGGAGCCGAGGGAGGAGACGAAAGCCCCTCCTGTGAAGGGATGGAAGTCGTGACCCCGGCTATTGCTTAGGGGACCACCTTGACCGAGGGGGAGCGGCGAGCTCAGCGGAAAAGCGGGGTCGCCCTGAGGAGCCTGGCCAAGGAGCGTAAAGCTCTGCAAACCAGCAACTCGGGCGCCCCGGCGACGACAACAACGCAGGGTCAAAAGAGGAGGGCTGGAGAGGAGAGAACTCCTCGGTCGACCCGCGCAAAATGAGAGGGCCGAAAGGCCGAGTCAACGCGAGGGCAGCCCTAAACAAGCCTCTGTCGGACGCGGACAGGGTGAATCCCTTGACTTCCGTCATTACAAGGTAAAATTACCCTGAGGAAGTCATCACCACGGACATAGCTCTGTTAAGCGTGACAGAGCATCTGACAGAGGCAGTACTGGCTCTGGACGGTAAGGTGGCTCAGGCCCCATACATTGAGGCGACATACGAGAAGGAGGGAGCCGTAATGGTGGTGCCAGCCGACCAGAGAGCAAGGGAATGGCTGCTACGAGCCCTGCCCATGCTGGACATCCAATGGGTTACCGGGGTAAGAATCGGAGGGATGGAATTGCTCATGGCCAGGGCGCAGGTGAACGCGAGGGTTTCCGACTATAAAGGCAGCCTGGCGGCCTTTCTCAGGGGCTTGGAGTTTATACACCCTGTTCTTAAGGCTAAAACTGGCGCTTGGTGGGTTGTTGGGGCCCGGAAGGGCGAGGAGGGGGTGGCACGCACTTGAGAAAAAAGTCTCTTTGTGCTGACCATCCTTGAGCCGCTCGTCGGGGCCTTGACGGCCCTCGGGGAAAAGCCATGTTTTGGGTGCCTGAGAATGCACCTGAAGGTGATTAGCAGGTGCCCGAGCGAGGCTGGGGAGCGATAAACGAGAAGAGGGAGGAGTCGGCGGATAGCTAGTATGGCTCTGTCGTCACTCTCAATCTTTCAAATCAACTTGCATCATAGCAAAGGCGCCTCTGCAATAGTATAGAGGGGCTTGGCTAAGATGCAGACAGGGGTGGCGCTCATCCAAGAACCTTGGGTGGTCAAAGGCGCTATCCGGGGCCTTGGTGGACTTTTTTTCAGGAATACCAGGAGCACAAGGCCCAGGGCCCGTATAGCACTCAAAGGGGTGAATGCCTTGCCACTACTGAACCACTGTTCTTTGGATCTAGTGGCTATTGTGATAGAGGCAGAAGGAATAAGGAGGCTAATCTTAGCTTTGGCCTACCTTCCCTTTGATTCCAAGGACACACCGGAGGTCCGATGCCTGGTGGAATCCTGTCAAGGTAGGAATATTCCGCTGATACTAAGCTGCGATGCTAACTCACACCATAGAGTGTAGGAAAACACTAACACTAACGGGAGGGGAATCCAACTATTTTGAATACCTCTTTGGTACTGACCTCGACATTATGAACGTGGGAAATATGCTCACCTTCAGAAATGCGGTCAGAGAGGAGGTGATAGATTTAACGCCATCGTCTTCAAGCATTGCGTGCATATTCTGGGGTTGGCGAGTCAGCGATGAACCATCGCTGTCTGATCATTCCCTGATAACCTTTTTGGTTGGGGCGCCGGGGAAAGACCCACCAATTATGGCGAGGAACCGTAAACGTACTCACTGGGAGGGATATGCGCGGGACTTGGGGAGTTACTTACAGGACCTCCCAAAGAGGATCAAGGACATATGGTCCCTCGACATGGCAGCTGAGGGGTTTAAAAACTGCATCGTCCGAGCCTATGAGGGGAACTGCCTACCCAAACAAGCTCAAAGGAAGGGTGAGGTATGTTGGTGGACCTAAAGGCTGGACGGTTTGAGGCGGGACACATGAAGCATGGTACGGATTCTCAGTGGAGCCGCTATAGGACCGCAAGGGACCTGTACCGTAAGAATATCAGTGTGGCCAAGAGCGAGAGCTGGAAAAGGTTCTGCAAGGGCATCCAGAAATGCAGAGAGGCAACCAAGATAAACAGGATTCTTGCAAAGAACTCTGATGCCGTCCTGGGCAATCTCAAACTACTAGAAGGCAGTTATGCAAATACTGAAGAAGAATGATAAACCCGATCTGTCCTTACATACTTCCCTAGCTTCGAGGGAGAGGCGGACATTTACTGAGTTAGGTGGTAATCGCAGGTTGGCCAATAAAATCATCACACCAGGAAGGATGAAATGGGCGATTGGATTATTTTAGCCGTTTAAGTCATAGGGAACGGATGGCATTCTTCCGGTCCTTTTACAGAGGGCGGAGGGGTCCATCTTGGGCCCTCTGATAGGGATGGCTCGGGCCAGCATTACGCTCAGTTATATTCCTAAGGCGGGCGAGGTACAAGGATTGTATTTATCCCTAAATCGGGAAAGTGTGGATACACATCTCCGAGTGACTTTCGCCCAATCGCCTGACGTACGTTTGTCTTAACAACGTTGGAAAGACTTATTGACAATTACATACGCGGGGAGGTAATTATCAAAGAGAATCTCCACGCGGATCAACACGCCGATATTGCCGGCAGATCGAGGTAGATTGTGAAGGGCAGTCACTAAGATCGAAGGACCAATAAAGGCAAAAGGCTATGTCGTGGGGGCACTTCAAGGTATAGAGGGAGCCTTCAACCATACCTCGATAGAGGAACAAGCCGAGCGCTGGCAAGGTTCAGAATACCGCAGGGTTGACTGCATGCTGGGCAACCGGAGCGTAGCGGTGAATAAGGGCGACAAGGTTAATATGGTTGCTGGGGCCAAAATGGCCCGATATACGCGCGAACGGCGGGTGTCGGCTACGCGAAGGAAAGCGCCGCAGCGAAGGTTAAGTAGTGGGAGGAAAAGCGGAAAATGCGGAAGCGGAAGGGCTTGACTTCCAACGCCGTGATCGGACGAGTGAAAGGGTTAAGTGAGTGGTAGAAGATAAAGCGATAAGAGTAGAAGAGTTACTGGATCAGGACGATCCACCACAACCAGGCGCGTGTGATACCGCCAAGAGGCCTGGGATACCCAGCGATCCGACCACGGCGAGCAAGAAGATGCGGCGATTGGCCAACCCATAGGGAATGAGGGCTGCGTGTGTGTGTGTGTGTGGAAAGGTGGCGGCGAAGTAAGTATCATTGCGAGGCTTTTTCCTCCCTACACCGAGGGAGTTTTTTATGCCATATGTAAACCGCGTGGGCCAATAAATTATTATTAAGAAGCCCAAATTGCGTCTTGATTATTTCGTACTCGATCCTCCGCTCGTTCACCTACTCGCGAACTCGCGGATCGACGAGCTGGAAGCCAAGGGAGCGATTCCTTGGCGCAGCTGGCAAAATTTTGAATATCACCAGCCAGTCCACCGAGCAGGTCGGTAGTGATTCGTAAAAGTGATCGCGGGTATGTTAATCCCGGCAATCCGCTGGCTGCGAGATTGTAAGCCCCTCCCTTCGCCGCACCTCCTGCCCCCGTGAACCGGACTAATGGGCGAGAGCCCGAAAATAATATTGTTCTGCAAACAAATTGTAAGAGCGGAAAAAAAATTGTAGCTTGGCATAAATTGTATTTTTGATAGTGGGAACCTTGGCACTGTATGTTCAGCCGATTATTTTATCATTGCGTAATTTTCTACTTCTCTCGGGGAACATTTAATTTTCATTGCCTCCCAAACAAGTTCTCCATTCCGTACTATTGCATTTGAGTTTGCAGGCTCAAAAAGGAGACATCCTCGGTGAGCAATGAAGGCGTGTGTTCATTGAAGGAGTTGCGTTCGGAAGTATTTAGCGGGGTTTTTATTATAAATGCCACAAATTGTGACCTCTGGACGTAACGCGATAAAAAACAAAAATTGTATTAAATAAGCACTTGTCTAAATTAAGTTAAGCACGACTTAGCAATGCTTTGAAATGCTTGACTTGCGTAAAGGTTTATGTTAAAATTCAGGTAATTTAACTTTGCCAACGATAGGGAATGAAATTATTAGTTTGACCATGAAGAGAATAAAAGGCTAATATAGTGCCTAATTTTTCTATAAAGCAACGATTCATCAAAATGTAGATACGATTTAAAAGTGATATATAATTATTAAGGAAAATGTTAATAATAAATATTAGTGACTATTTATTTTACATTTAAAAAAGTAATTATATTTGTTTTGTAAATTCTGTACATGAAATTGATTTTTATACTTTTAAAGAATAAATTTTTACATATTTACTCAAAATACTTATCGTTAATTAATAAATTAAAAAAACAAAAAGGCTAAGGTATTATTTAATACAATCATGGTATAGTATATATTTCATGTCCTGCATAATTAAAATATGTACCTTTTTTATTGTTTAGTATTTTTCATTAAAATGTAAAACGATATTTGGTACAGAAGCTTTCATTTGTTCATTTAACCTTTTAAATTTTAGTAACAAATTTGACAATTATATTTGAAATTTTCATGTGTTCAAAATTCTAGTATAAATTTAAAAAGTAACTTTAAAATGCGTGAAATTATAAATTTACAAGTAGGACAATGCGGAAATCAAATTGGTTCTAAAGTGAGAATTGAAAAGTTTTTCGAACTTATACTATTGCATTATTAATCATATTAAGTCATAATCTGGGATTGGCGGGGTGATTTCGTAACTAATAGTTCACTAGCTATTAAGGCAAACGACCGAATTTTCCTTTTTTCTGGATGCTCAACATTATGGCCCAATGATACATTGAGCTCGAATATTTATGATATGGACCAAGTTCTTATTTTCAAAAATTACAAAAAAAATAAAAAAAAAAAAAAATTATCCTATCAGGTCGCAAAGATAATCTTGGTCGAAATTTTTATTTATTTTACGAGTTGATTATAATTAAAAGACAGTATCGTAGAATCGTACAAGTTGTGCGTTAATTAGTATATACATATATAAACATGTATAGATATTAAAAAAACGAGAAATTATTCTATTGACATGTTTGTATGATTCTATCAATAATCGATACACTTTAAAACTTTGCTCATGGATTCAGATTATTAAAAATCGCGTTTAATTGTAATAGACGATTTTTTAAAATTGAATTTTAATTATTTCTAACTTGAGATTAAGTGAGTTACGATTTGCCATGGATTAATGCGAGAGGAATAACGAATCATTGCGTTGAGTCGCATTTTGTAATGTTACATTTTTTTTTTTTTTATTAAATTTTGGAATGAAATTTTCGCCAGCTACAACCATTGATTCTAATACAAGTGTTTTTAGTTTTGGGAAGTAATATCAGGGGAGCATGGGATAGAGCCAAACGGTAAATACGAAGGCAACAAATCCATCCAGTTGAGCAAAATCAACGTATACTTCAACGAGACGGTGTTCAAGCGCTACGTGCCCCGTACGGTGATCGTCGACCTCGAGCCCGGCACGATCGACTCAATCCGCTCGAGCAAATTCGGGGACATATTCCGACCGGACAACTTCGTGCACGGGCAGAACGGAGCCGGCAACAATTGGGCCAAGGGCTTCTACACGGAGGGGGCGGAGCTCGTCGAGCAGGTCCAGGACATCGTGCGCCGGGAGGCCGAGAGCTGCGACTGCATGCAGGGCTTCCAGCTGTCGCACTCGCTGGGCGGGGGCACGGGCTCCGGGATGGGGACGCTCCTGCTCTCGAAGATCCGCGAGGAGTATCCCGACCGAATAATAAACTCCTACTCGATACTGCCCTCGCCCAATGTCCAGGAGACGGTCGTCGGGCCCTACAACGTCCTGCTCTCCATTCAGCAGCTCATCAACATGACCGACTCGACCTTCTGCATCGACAATCACGCCCTCCAAGAGATCTGCCAGAGGTCCCTGAAGCTCGAGAGCACCAGCTACGCCGACCTCAACCACCTGATCTCCCTCACCATGTCCGGGGTCACGACCTGCCTCAGGTTCCCAGGTACTCGCCGCCTCCGCTCCCTGGCCGGCCTCCTCCTCCCCACCGCCTAATCCACCTCACCCCCTCACGATTCAGGCCAGTTGAACGCCGACTTGCGGAAGCTCGCCGTCAACATGATACCCTTCCCCAAGCTCCACTTCATGCTCACGGGCTTCGCGCCCCTGGTCTCCAAGGACAGCGAATCCTTTTCCGGCCTGACCCTCTCCGAATTGACGAAACAAATGTTCGACCCGCGCAACGTTATGGCAGCTTGCAATCCGCACCAGGGGAGGTAAGGTCCCGCTGTAATAAGACGCTACACCCAACCGTGCAATGCTTTCCCCGGAAAGTGTCGTCCAGCTTCTTTAAGCTCTGCCACTGCACTCGTGCAGCATCATCAATGCTCCGCACCTCTCGTCACGAAACCTTATCCTTCGCCGTTAGGTATTTGACAGTGGCCGCCGTCTTTCGGGGCGAAATGTCCATGCTAGAGGTCGACGAGGAAATGCTCCACATGCAGATGAAGAACAAGGATTACTACGTTCATTGGCTGCCGAGTAACGTACAAACTGCGGTTTGCGACATTCCTCCAACTGGGCTCCAGATTTCCGGCACCTTCCTCGGCAACAATACAGTCGTCCACGAGCTTTTCCAGCGCGTGTGCTCGCAATTTTCCCTAATGTTCAAAAGAAAGGCCTTTCTGCACTGGTTCACCTCCGAGGGCATGGAGGAGAGCGAATTTACAGAGGCTCATAACGAAATCCTTGACTTGATCGACGAGTATCAGCAGCACGAGGATCGCGATACCGAAAGCTGCAACGAAGAGCTCAATGATTTGGAGGAAGAAGTCGAGGACACCGCGTAACTTTTTTTTTACGCACATTCAGTCATGAAATGCGAGAATCTTTTGAAAAAAACTACAACGCCATTTTTGCCAAAAAAAAAAAATTGTTAAATTTCGGGAAATCAGGGCCAAAATAGCGAAGCCAAACATCAACATATGCAACATACCGAGGTGCGGGGGAAAAAAAAAGGAAAAATGATGTAAATTTTACCATAAAAAGTACGAAGACGAACATAAGCCATTAAACATTAATTATTAAAATCAATCGCTTGCCTTTTCTAACGATTACTCAATTTACTTACTTTCACTATAACCCTTAATATTTTTTTACTATTTGGATTACAATGAGCTTCGGTTTGTAACATAACTAGAACAATAATATTATATTATTGAGGCGAAAGGGAACCAGTTATTTAGGTTATCATGTTTTATTTAAAAAGTCTGTTGCTAAATTACACACACGTGTAGTAATTCAGCATCTATAAGCATAAAATGAAATCCAAAGGATGAGCCATTAAAATGACAGTGCATTACGGTGCTTGAATTGTGGATTAGAAAACAATAATTATAACAATAGGGCAAGCATATTATATGAAGATTAAATTGAACCAAATGTTTCCTTTTTTAATTGAGCAGTGATTAAGCAATACTAGAGATGCTACATCAAAGCCATTTTTATGTCTTGCAGTAATGTCCATTATTTACGAGTTTCTTACATTTTTATACACATTTTTAGTTGGTAATGTTGTATTAAATTTGGCAAATATTATTATTTAAGAAATTTAATTTTATTTGCATATATAATATACAATTTGAAGTATTTATTTTTCCATTTTATGTTTGGTTTTATTTATAGTGAATATTATAATTTGTAATATTTGTGCCTTTCAATTTTTTTTTTTTTTTTAGGCAATATATTCATTATAAATAACGCGTGCGCGATTTTATGCTATTTACAATTATGGCATAATATATGAAAATTAATTATGAATTTCTATAAGTTGCATAAGTATTGATATTTTCTTACCATTAAAAATTTATCAAATTAACATCTAGTGCAAAAATTACAATTTATGCTATTTTACTACGCATTAGAAATACATGAAAATTAAATTATTGTTAATAACAAATTTTATGAATCAAATTATGAAACAAATTTTATGATCATTACATATTTAGTAACCAAAATAAGAACAGAAATGATAGAAAAAATTTAATTAGAACTTTTTAGTAATCAAAGAATTAAATAAAATTATTTTATTAAATGTACATAGTAAATTTGAATTTAAGCGATATATAAATTTTTGTTAAAAACATTCAAGTTAATTTTTCCCAATTTATAAGATCAAAAATCGGGCACATTAATTTTTGATACCATTGATCCAAATTACTTAAGCTTCGTATCTTAATTGTGCAAATAAATAAGGTTTTTGATACTTTTAAAGCTTTTTTTTTGAAACTGTTAAAAATAAGAATTAAATGATTATTCAAAGTAAGATTGTGCCGAATGTTTCTATTAATCATGTTTCTATTAATTATTTTATTTTGTTCATTTATCTGCTCACATTTTCTCAATTTATAAAAACTTTTTTCTATAAAAAATTACTCGTTAGAAAAAGTTTTTTTAAATTTTTGTTGACAAATTTCATTTATTTCAAATACTTACATTAAATAACTGTTTAGATACATATTGTACCTAAATCTAATTCGTACATAAAGATCTATTAGATATACTTGTGTAAAATCGTAATAGCCCTATTCCAATTGATTATAGAATTGATCGATGTAGCCATTATAGCATAAAATTAATTGCAATACAATAGAATGTGTTTACTTACAAGGTGCATCGTAAATAGAACTTTACTCTTATAGAATAAAATATATCCGAAGATTACAAATGAATTAAATTTTTAGTTTTGGTTTAAAATTGCGCTTATGCAATGCAAATACTGTTATTATTTGTCACTTCCTTAGTCGTCAATTCTATTTTGCAAAATGCATTAGTCTATATTAAAATTATATAACCTTTATTCAATAGCTCCTCAACCAATATTTACATCACATCATCCTCCTTTTCCTCTGGATAAACATGATTGAATAATGCCTGCAGTGCATTTTTCGCCGCTATCTTTTTGGCATCTTTCTTATTTTTTGCTGAAACATAAGGAAAGCGAGCTTAGAGTTGGGCACTAGCGATTAAGCAAGGGGCGGGACAAAAGAGGTGCCCGCAAAATCGAGGGAAGGCACGCACCGGTTCCGGTGTACTCGAGGCCATCTATTTCGACGGCCAGTGTGAACATTGTGTTAGGAGGATTACCAACGCGGTTAAGCTCGGTGTAGGTGAGGCCAGGCCGCATTTGATTGAGCAGCATTACCGGATGAATGGTCACGGCGTTGGGTGGCAACTCCTTCTGCACGACGACCTTGTTCTCCTTCTTGTTCTTTCCAGGGGACATGCCAGGTCGGGGCACGGGCACGACCGTGCCTTGGTTCTGCCACTCGAGGAACAATTTGTAGAGGGCGAAGCTCGCCAGGGACCGCCAGGGTATCTCGTCGTGCTCCTCGGGAGTCGTCTCCATGCTGTGAGTGCCCTCGGGGTCCTTGCTCTCCGAGGGCTCGCCGCTCGAATTGTTGGCCGCGGCGCCTTCGGCCTCGGCGTCGAGCCGAGCCTTCATCGCGGCCGCCGTCATCTTCTCCAGGAGCAGGCTCTTCAGGGCGTTCTCCGCGGCGTTCTGCCGGGCCAGCGGCTTGGAGACCCCTTGGCCGACGTAGGTTTTCCCCTCGATCTTTCCGCGGAAACAAGAGCAAAGGGTTAATAATAGCGAATTATTGGGATTGTGCCGCGCGAGCCCAGAGGTTTGGCCCCGGATCGAGTATCATTCCTCTACCTCGGCGTGCACCAAGAACAATGAATTCGGCATAGAGGACTGGCTATCGGGAAACGTGAATTGGACCCCAGTTTTCATTTCGTTCAGGACCATAATTGCGTTCTTGGGCTGTAGCGTCTTCCTCAGGCGCTGGTTCATCCGCAGTCGCTTTAACTTTCGGTCGACCTTCACTGTAAGGTAAGATTGGCTTTTAGTCGGAGCTGAAGATCGGGCTAAGCTCGAGGCTCAAGGGCTCACCGAACGCGACTCAGTATACTAATTCACATAGATTAACCTCCTACCGAAGCTCTACGGCGTTTCCACCGGATCATACGGACAGAATCGATAATCTTCAAATTTGCGCAGTGAATTGTCATCATTTTATCAACGTGTCCTTACGTTGCGCGCGGGCGCTTCTCAAGCGTCGATTTTCAAAAGCTAGTTGTTCTGTATCCCGAGCGAAATTGAAACGAAAAGTGCCCTGCTGTAAAAACTCCGGGCCATTTGAAAAGTTGACCGACTTACGTCCCGGAGTCTTGCGCTTCCATTTTGGCACTTCTGGAACGTCGGTTTCCAGGCTCTCGTTACCGACGTCGCTCATTTCGATCCCATTGTTCGTCTGCTGGGGCTGCTGCACGAGGCTCGGTTGATTGGGGTTGTAAGCCTGGCTCTGAGCCTGCACCTGTCCCTGATCCTGAGGGCCGCCGCCGCCCCCTTGGACATTGACGCCGCTGCTTTTTAATATGGGCTTGAGACGCTGACTCTGAGGCCCCCCCGGCTGCTGCTGCTGATGTTGCTGATGTTGCTGCTGCTGTTGCTTCAGCTGCTGCTGCAATTGCTGCTGCTGCTGCTGTTGGTGCTGCTGCTGTTGGTGCTGCTGCTGCTGCTGGGGGGGCGACTTGTACGGTGTGCTGTTGGTCTGCTTGTAGGCATTCTGTTGGCTCTGGCTCTGGCTCTGGCCGCCGCCCGGGTAGCTCCCTTGCTGGCTGTACTGCAAAAGAGAGGGAGGGATGCCGCTACACAAGGAACCTCGACGGTTGTGCCATCCCACCAAGGCCCAGCATCACATCTGCGTTTCAGCAGCACATCTGTCGCTGCCCCCATAGCGTTTTACCGGCCGGTTACCCTCTAACTCCGACTCATAGCCGAGCCGAGTTTCTCCGATCGCGCAACGTTATCTCCTAAGCCTGTGCAACGCAACCTCTGCCAAGGCCCCGAGTGTGCAGAGGGAGCGGGGGTGGATAGCGGGCGGAGGGAGCGAGCTGGAGCAGGGCAACGAGGGAGAGCGAAGCGTGCGCTGTGGACCCGAGCACCCCGAGGGCGAGCGCCATCGTTAAAACTTGGTCTGGCACGAGTTAAGCACGAATGAACCAGGGACCGGGTTCCGGTCTTTTTTGCTATGTGGGCAGCTGGCGAACTTGCCCTTGGCGGAACGCACCTCCTCGGTATTGTTGTATAGCTACTAGAGGCCTGCGTTGCAGGAGTGGGAGATGGGGACCACTAATTAGTACATGCAAGAAAGATCCCCTATCGCACTTTCTTCACATGCAGTTGCAAATTGGAGCAATGCATTTCTCATCGGATATCAAATGCCGATATTGGGGGCTCGTTTCGTTTTTATCTGACTTTTTATTTCTTTCTTTTTTTGTGATCCGTGCACAACCATTACGTTACTCGTTGAACTCCCAAAGCGCAACAAGACTTTACAACTTCCAATTAACAAATGCATACGTGTATTTATATATTAGCTCACAGCAGCTTTTCAGAGCGCCTTTTATTTCTTACGCACAAAATTAATGCTTTCCATAACTCTACCTTGCCGTATCAGTAAGATTATTAACTTGAACGAGAGCTTTGCTCCCGCGTAGATTAAAATAAGTAACTATTAAATCATACTACTACATGGTGGTTATTACATTTTTTTGGTGGTAAGCCTTATATATAACTAGAGCTGATAAAGATTATGCATAGTTCTATATACGAATGACTAGCCATTCCGAAAAAAGTACTTACTATTATTCTCCATCGTTTTCTCCTATACGCAAAGGAGCCTCTTAACTGACTGTTAAGCAAAGTCACGAGTTCTCTTTTTGCGATTCACGATATCATTCGCCTATTTACCTTATTGTTTGATTCTATTTCTCTCTCTTTCTCTCTATTAAAATCAATGGATTGATTGTTATTATTTTTAAACGATCGAACAAAAAGCTAAGTGTACAATGTATGTATGTATAAATTCTACAACTTTTTTCAAAATTTTTAATCCATCTTGAAATATAATGATGTACTATCGTGCTACCGAACAAATTTTCAATTCGCTACAAATAAATTATACCTCCGGCTTCTTTCGTCAAATAAAATTATTTGACATTGTAAATCAATATTAAACACATTGATGGTGCTAGAATAAAAATTCATGTACACAATAACAGATGATTATAATTACACGCACAAACACAGTTTATTTTATTTCTCAAATAATTAATGTATTAATATGAGCTGATAACAAATGGACACAAGAACGTAATTATGAATGCATATTATAAATAAGAAATACGCTAAGAATAAAATTATATTGAATCATGCAATCAGTTTTTAATTTTTAAATTGTACGATATATTATATTTTTTTTATTTAAAAAAATTGAAAATACGTATTTTAACTAAAAACTTAAATGAATCTGATATTGATTACTCAATTAGATAATAATAACCTGGAATGTTATAAAGAATACTAAAATGTACCTATAAATATTTTTTCAAAGTTTTTAACGTAAACATAATTCAACGAAAAACAGAGCACTACACAAATAATTAGAATATAGAAAATATTTAAATTAATAAAAAATATCCAAACAATTATCCTTCGACCATTATCAAATTTACAATTTTTTATAATGCGCAAAAATCAAAGATGTTATTGGTGGGCAAAGTCACAATGAAAGTCAACTGAACAAGTAATATATACATTAATTTTTCAATTTTAATTTTTAAATTACAAATTTTATATTTAAAATAAATATTAAAGAAATTTTGGATTCCTTATATTTATTAATATAATATTTGTAAATAAAATTAGTTATTCATCGATTAATTGATTAATAGAAGAATAAATGATGTTTATAATTTTACAAGTTAATAAATGTCTTCAAATATCAATCGTACCTAGTGCAACGAAAACAAAATGTTTTAATAAACATTAGTGATTTTTCAATCGCATCAATATTGTCAAGTATATCGACTAAATAGCCACCATGTATTAGATTTACTAGTTTGTAATTATTGTCAAATAATATATTTAATTTTCAAAACAAAATAACTTTTCAGTAAAATTTTTATAAAAGTAAGGAATCGATAGCATTAAATTACACAGAAGATATAAAGCAATATAAGGCTCTATGAGGACCTAATAAATTGAAAATAAACATGTCAACTTACAGATGCTTGCCCTTGATAAGGCGTCTGTTGTTGCTGTGGTGCTGGGCAACTACTGGATTGACTACGCTGCGCACTGCCTACAAAAATAAAATAATATTAAATAAGTTACCAATTTATCAAGGCACCGATCATAGAAATCATTATTCTTAAACATTATCATACGAAATAAATGTAATTTTAAGTTTATTAAAAACAAGTTCAATATTGTTTCAAAAAAAAGATTTCTATTCTTGTTCGAGTCATAATAGCATTATTATAAATGTTCTTGACGCATAACTGTCAAGCATTTAATAACAAGAGCATGGTTTAACGAAAATTTGATCATTATGGATGAATTGAAAAGCTGTAAGCCATTCATCATAATTACCATAGGTAAACTCCACTTTGAATACGAAAAATATAAATATACGTAATCATACAAGCAGAACAAATAATGAAAATAATGCCATGATTTTACATTCCGTTTTAAATACCTTAACCCTAAACCAATAAAAATAGCAGAAAAGATGAGGGTTCGAGAAGCGTTAGTAGAATTTGTAATCATATGAAAAATAATAGCTTTATTTCAATGAAGAGCTCGAATGAAAAAAGGAGCGAGTCGGTAGTACGAAGTGGCATGAAATATTGAGATATACAACCGACATGTTTTGAGTACATAAACGATAAGACGCGACGCCATTTTCCTGCATAAGCAAGACCGGTATTGATTTTCCACTAACCAAGGTGAGCTAAAACAAAAGAGAAAACAATAAAAAAAGCTACACACATGTGTTTGTATATACGTGCAAAGTGTATGTAGAAAATTCTAAACGAAGAAGTATTGTAATTCGTAAAATGCGCACGAGATAAAGGCGTGGGAGAGAAACAGAGAGAGAGGGAGAGAGGGAGAGAGGAGGAGAGAGAGCGGATAGGAAAGAAGCCACTCTTCGCAATTAGGCTTACCGCCGGTGAAATTCTGAGTCTGCCTGCTCCTCGTGTACATGTTGCCGCCTGCGATTCTAGGGGCACGAGGCTCGAGTCGCGCGACTCTTGCAAATGCCGGGCGGAGATCGTCGAGCCGCCGAGGACTGCCCCCGGATCGGAGCCCGTGCGCGTCGTCCTCCGCTCTCAGGTGGCGGCGGGGGCCAGAGGCTGGACCCGATCGCGGCTATCCCTCGTGCCGGGAGGGCGGACTCGGCCGAGCCGGGGATCGGAGCTCGAGGACGGCGAGCCGTTGCCGCGAGAGGAGACGGGCCCGAGTTATTATCGGGCCAAGCTCGAGGCACACGCGCCTGCGTACGGCGACTACTTGCTCCCGATCTTCCGGCTACTCCAGCAGCGAATCCAGTCCGCTGTCCAGCCGCCGCGCGACTCCTCCGCCTCCTCCTGGTGCTGCTGCTGTTGCCCTGCTGCCCTGGGACGTACGAGCAACCGACGTACGAGCGTGTCTCCGTGTCTCCGTGCGCGTAGGCGTACTGCGACACGACTTCGGAGCTCCGCTCCGCGGGGACGTGGGGGGGGGGGGAGAGGTGCGTAGTTCGCAGTTCTTCCGCGCCGCATCGATCTCGCGGCCCCCTTTCCCCGGGACCCTGCCGCGGCCGCCCACCGGAGCCCCGCGGTCACGAGGCCGGACCGGCAGGAGTAGGCGAGGATCGGCGGCCGCGTCTGCGCACCGGATTCCGCGCCACGCGGGCATCGAATGCACGGAGGCTCCGGTCCACGTCCGGGGCTCGTGAACCGTCGCGGTCCGAGTAAGGATACTCCGGACGCAGCCCGCGGCTTCCGGCCCTTCTATCCGGCTTAGGTTCCCTCGCTCACCGACCATCGGCGGGCATCTTTCGACCCTATCGAAAGATTCTGCCCTAATTATCGCCCAGAGGCTAATTATTCAGCCAGATGCGAGTACTTTCATTTTTACATCGATTTAATGGAGCTCCAGTTGAGCGAGGACTTAACTTTACGAGTGCGAGCATTTACGGAAAGGCGACACGAATCCAATGGATATTCCTATTGATTGATTGTTATGTCATCTTGCATCGATAATCGCCTTTTCGCACGGTCCGTCAAACTGAAGAGCTTCGCTCTGTGCACTTGGAGTGTTTTGCGCAGACCTATCCTATTATGATAAGCGATTATGTAAAATTAACTATTGAAAGAACCTACATCTGCTGTTAACTATTGTTTTAAAATCTTATCGGTATTTTCCACATTCAAATGTCATAACAATACGGAATTGCAGGGCTTGACAGACAAAGAACAAATTTGATGTTGTTAATTGCGAGGTTTGTTCAATTTTGATAAGGCAATATTAAAAATGCAACCCGTGGCTACGAACAAAAACGTTTAATTTCGCATGTTCAAATATTGTTACAATATTAGTTATTATCTTTCTTATGATTTATAAATATCAAATAGTACTTACGAGCACGAGCGTTACTTTAAAGATTGGAAAATTCATGCTTTTAAAAAAAAAAAAATTAAAAATCACGTACGTTAATTGTTATGAGCTGAATTAATTTTAGACAAACTACGGCAATACAATCAAATAATGCGATGTCTTTTTAACATTTGTATAAAAATGTATTGTAAAAAATACTTGGTAATTGATTAAGATGTTAACCGAGTTAATCTATGATTACCTAATAAATTATGAAATACAACCATTGTAGCCATTGATACAATGTACAATTATTTGAATATGCAAATTATTAGCCATTCTTATAGTGAGTGGCCAAACAGTTTTTCCATACTTACCATACTCTTTTTTCATTTATAGATTTTTGATTAATGTAATACTTAATTCATAAATACGAATGATTTAATATCCGTCAGTTAATTAATTTAATAACTAGTTTATTTCAATTCTTGAACAAATTTTATTAATAATCTATTGTTACTCCTCCTTGTTATTTTTCCTTTCGAATAAAAATATAACACTACACAATACACATGTCGGGTTTCAATCAGTTGAACAAGATTTTGAATTAATTAATATAAAAAATATATTATAAAAACTGTTTGTTACAAATATTCATAATTTAGGGACTTTGTTCAAGTAATAAGTTAGTTCTAGCGATTCCGTAGTAATAAATTATAAAATGAAAAATTTATAAATAAAACAACATGTATATAATTAAAAAAAAAAACATTATTATTCTAACGAAAATAGACATAACTTATTTAGTATTCAACTTTTACTATAGTCGCCTATCATTTCAAATAATTGCTTTATACAATTTTTTCAGCTTATCCATATTTGCCGATAATTATGCATGGGTATATAGATTTATTTGTTTGAAATATTAATAAATAAAGGTCCCTGAAAAATGTTAGTATTTACTACTGAAATTAAATGTCATCAAAAGCAAAATTGCTCGACAACATTTTTCATAAGCTTTTGAGCAAGTTCAAGATTGCTTATCGCTTATTAATGTAATGATTGCATCCGGGTTTTCTGACCCTGTAAAATACAAATATTAACTAACAAGTAGGTGTTAAACGAACTTGAATGTCTATTATGTAATAAATTCTTAAACTTTATTGCGTTCGAACATATATATTACTCAAACAAATTGAGCTCGTGCATTAATTAATAAAATTTTATTACGAGCGGAAAGTCTAATAGCAGCATTGAGCGCTTTTTCAAACGCATTCGAAACAAACAAACAAAAATAACAAGGCTTACGCGATACGAGTCTATCGAATATTTTTTACAATATGCATTCATGAATTAAAGGCAATTTATCAATGCGTAAACTTGTCCTCTTAGGACTTAGTACGACGACGTGATTTACAGTTATATCATTGAAAGCATCTTTTAAGTAAACGAGGGTTTTATTTTTAAAACGTAATGGTCGTTAAAGTCTTTTATTGAAAAAAGAGTTAAGGACTGTTAACTTTTTATAGCGAATAGGAATTGAAATTATTACAAAAATCAACATGCTTTAATTACACTCAAATGTTTATACAATGATGGAGTTCTGCAAGCATAATATTTGATCGAGTACTCGGGAGCATTCGCGTATTTGCGAATTAAATAGGAGCGTGGAATAAAAAAAAAAAGAAGAAGAAGAAAAGGATACGGAGCTTCCTGTGACGTTAATCAACGTTAATTTTAATGCACCAGGTAACGAGTTTCGCTGTTTGCTGGCCGGACAAGTGAGACACGCGAACTTTAGAGTAAATTTACCTTTGTTTAAAAGTAAAAGTCCTACGTTAATATTGATAAGTCCGAGTGGATCAGGCGCCGTGAATTTCAATGTACTCTGTCGTCCATAAAAGTGGTCAGAGTATTTACTTTAAAGCACACTCGAGGAGCAATTAACCTCCACTCGGCCTTTGGCATCTCCTTAGCTCGTACAATTGGGTATAAAAAGATGCAAGCTCGAGTTTACGGGGGCCGTGGATTGGCCGTGGGCAGGGCCGGGGCCCAGAGGCCCAGGGAGAGGGCTCGAGGGTAGGGCCGGACACGTGGCCGGCGCAGGGGGCCGGAGGCAGGAGGTCGACCGGCCAAGGTGAGAAAAGCGCGCGCCAAGTGTCGAGGTGGGCCGGCTCCGATCGGCGACTCGGTCGGAAACAAAGTCCCGAGCTCGGGGTCGACGGGCTACGTCGGCTCTATAAATAACGAGACTCGGCGCGCGCCGCACGGCAGCTCCCGACGACGCATCGTATCGGTCCGCCGCCGGGCTGCGGATCGGTTGAGAGAGAGAGAGAGAGAGCGAGGGCGGGAGGGAGGGTAGACACGCAGATGCACGCATCGCGATGTTTTCCCGCGGCCGTGGCAGCAGCTGCGGACGACGAGGAGGACGACGAGGAGGAGCACGCGACGGCGGCGCTCTATCCGGCCGGGGCCGGGGGCGGGGACCGGTCGACAGTCGAGGTCGCGTTGCATCGCGCGGTCCGCCGAGTGGTGCACGCGGGGCCCCTTCTCTTCCCGCCCCTTCTCCGCCGCCGCCGCCGCCGCCGCCGCCGCCCGCCACTCGCCGGGGCCCCTCGCCGCCGCGCGTCCAGCTGAGCGGCGGCGAGCCCCGTCGGCATCCCCACCCCGCGGGTTCGACGGCGTAGCAGCAGTGCGTCATTCGTCGGCGATCCGCGGGGACCAGCAGCAGCGGCGGGAGAGCAGCGCCAGAGGCAGCAGCGGGGCTTCTTGGATCGTGGATGGGCCCGCGGGCCGCTTAGTCGCTGGTGGCCCCGGCGCCCAGCGACGGAAACGACCGCCGCGACGAGCAGCCAAGGTTCGTAAGCCCAGTCTCGGCACTGGCTCCGGGACGCGGTGCCAGCCCTCCCCGTCCCACCCCCGCATCGGCCGCACACCCTCGTACCCTCGCACCCTCGCGGGACCCCCCTCGAGGACCTTGCCGATTCCTCGCCGCCCCTCCTCCTCGCTGCCGCTCCCGGGCGCCTTTTCGAGCCCCGTTGCTCTCCTGCCCGCGCCGAGCTTTCCTACGGCTGCCCTCGCCTCTCCTTAACCTTACGCGAAATAACGAATTCCGACGCATCCGACAATAACGTGCGCTTCGCTCCTCTTTTTTACCCGATCGAGTTTAGCGCTCCTCCTCCTCCTCCTCCTCCTCCACCGCCGCCGCCGCCGTCGCCGTCGCCGCCACCGCCGAGGCTCTTTCGCGTACCCGATCAACTTTTTCCTCTCTCGCTCGTGCCATTGTGTGTGCTTTCATCGGGCCGCACGTTTGGGCATTTACGCGCTTATGGCCAGTGCCGCCTCGATCTTCCGGGCTCTCCGTTTGCCACCGATCCATCTACATTGGATGCGGTCGAAAGTCTCCCTCGGAATTCCAAAAAATTCCAACGCAGTCTTGTTTTGAAATTCAAAATAACACGTGCACAGCGCTTACGCTTTTTCCACGCTGCTATCGTTAAATTCATATCGAACGTGTTAATTCGGTAAATATGTTCACGCTCGAATCTAATAATACGTATTTAATGTATAAGCATATATATATATATGTATTTATATATGCATGCATACACATCTATACGTAAACACGCACACATTCCTGTATATGTATTTAAGATAGAGATTATTACATTTTTATTATCGAGACGATCTATTTTATAACTCTGCCATTGTTATTTCTCATTACAATTATTTCGTAACGTATAGTAATTCGTATTATATTGGTTAACTATATAATGCGATACAGAGATTATTATTTTTATTACTTTTGGCGGACTGTATATTCAATCGTGTTATTGAGTTCGTTAAAAAATATCAAAATTAGAACAGTAGTTTTCTATCTGTTTTGACAGTAATGGTTAATAAATGATGATTAAATCATGTTTATAGCCATAAACTTTCCCTCTGCTTATACATACAAATATTAATCGAGCTTTGATTTTTGTATTATATTTGATTATTGTAACATTTATTTTTTATATTTATAAAGAAAGTTTGAAAAAACTTTTTTCATTAATGAATGTTTTATACTTTCACATTGATGAAATTGAAAACATGACATCGTATTTAAATTATTTTAAAAAATTTTTATTTATTATTATTTTTAATTAAACTTTTTTTTCATGGACTACTTTTCATGTTCAATTTACATGCCACAATTATTTAGAAATGTATCATTTAAAAATTAGAAATGGTGCATTAAAAATATTTATTTGGCAACGCACCAATTTACAGTGTAATAGTGCGAAAGAAAGGGTGAAAGAAAGGAAAGGAAAGACGCTATTTAATAATTAATATATAAATGCCTTATTTTAAGCAGTTGGATATAATCGTAAATATTAATTAAATAAAATCTAATAAATTAATATACCATATATTTAATGCTCCACGGTATTTTCAAATAATTATTAAAAATTCTAAAAGCCTACTGTTGGTTTAAAAGCACGATAATTTATAGCCAAGAAAAGTGATGAATAAAATTAAGTAAAATACTTAATTAGGCAATTCTCTTCATAACAGCGTGTGAAACATTATCTTTTTAAATTTATTTCTAAAACGATTACAAAAACTATTGCTTCTTCCGCTTAGAATACTTAAAAAATTAATAGCAATTTCAAACAATTTTTACGAGCTTTTAATTGGTAGATATTGATTGCAAGAGTATTTTCACTTAATTTATTGTTTCAACATTGGACATTAAACTTTCATTCAATCTGTTATTAACTTGAACGGTAATATTATTATGGGAATTGCTGTTGCGGAAACATTTATTTAAACGCTTTAGTTAATTATCCGAGCGCAAGTTTCAAAGCGATGAATTATTGTTAAATTGCGAGATCATAATCTTATTGATACGTAATATCTACGAACGAAGATATAAACGTCAGAGCCCATATCAAGACGTGCGCACACATAAGTGCAACCTGTATAAAACTTGTCTATTACGACAGTATGGGCGTACATATAAATATCCACGCGCGCACACACACACGCAATTTTGTCTATCATAGTAATATGGACAGAAGCATTTTCACCGAGAGCGGAGTATTGCATCGTATTATCTTTATTGCCGTATTACATAGTACGTTGTATTATCGTTGTATTAATATACGCCTTGAAATGCTTCTTATCTAAGGGGCTAGCAAAAGAAAATAGCTTAGCAGAGAGATCGGACGATCGGAGGTGTTTATGATTTCGCGTAAAAAATTACTCGTCGCAAGCTCGAGGCTGCACCACGAGGGTTGAGAGGCCTTAAAAATAAAACGGTGGAGTGCCTTCTTTTTCCAAAAAATCGAACTCGAGAGCGAAGAGGCCACGGTTATCGGGCGCAGCCTCTGACCAATCTGACGAGTCGCGTCCGGCCGTCCGGGAGTCGGAGCCGGGGTGGGGCACAATAAAGCGAGGCGCGAGATAAGCGAAAAGCGCCGACGGGAAGACCGACGAGGGCGAGCCCACCCGAGGGAAAGCTCCGAGGCCTGCATCCCGGGCGTCCCCCCACCGGCAGGCAGGGCTCCCCAGGTGTAGGCGAGGAATGTAGGCGCCCGATCCGGTTCCTCTCCTCTCCCGCCGCGATGGACAGGGCTTTCCCATTAGCTTAATCTCGCGGCCGCGAGGGCGCCCTCGGCTCCTATGTGGGGGGCGCGGGGATCCAGCGATCGCGTGGGCGGCCGGCGACGAGACCGAGGAAGGGACCGAGGGCGGAGAGGCCTCGGTCGGTCGTCTGGCCCGATAAGCTCTTATCGCTCGGGCCGGCCAGGGCCAAAGTGCCGAGCCGTGTTGCCGTGGGCACCACCGGCCCGAGGCCCCTTGCGAGGCTCCGTGGGAATCGGAGGCCGGCCGGCCGAGAGACTCCGAGCCAGGGGTTCGGGGGGGGGGCGGAGAGGGGCGGCGGAGCCTCCTCGCGCCAACACTTTCTCATTACGCTCTCTCGCGATCGCGGCAGCTCTTTCGAATCCGCGCGAAGCGGCCGACCGGAGTCGTTGCCCGCACCATTTCTAATCTAGCGCTTATTCGACTTCGCTTTTAATCGCGCCCGCAACCCGGTCGCCGTACTTGCGATGCTCGCCTCCTTAAAACGCCCCTCCTCGAAGGTGGCTTCTGCGCGACCATCGACCGCCTACCTTTCTTCCTTTATTTCTTAATTCAACCCTAATTACCGCCGCTCTCCACTCCCCAAGTATGCTAGTGCAGGTTTACCCGAACCGAAGCGCGAATTGCGCGGATCTATACACGATGTCCCCTTGATCTGGAGTTCAATTACAAATTATTCGAGTGACGTTTTCATCCTTTGTGAGCTATTTTCCTCATCCATGCGTCCGCTTAAACAACAAATAGCGCAACGATAAGCATAATACTCGATTTATCATGCGAAATGCTCGTAATCGTAACTATAGGCTTCAAGTTTGCATACGCTACTAGG
This sequence comes from Kradibia gibbosae, assembly GCA_018907135.1. Taxonomy (NCBI): domain Eukaryota; kingdom Metazoa; phylum Arthropoda; class Insecta; order Hymenoptera; family Agaonidae; genus Kradibia; species Kradibia gibbosae. Next base: position 8,281,395 of record JACCHX010000004.1, read on the forward strand.
AAAACATGTTTTACCTGCTATATATTACTTAACTAATGCTTCCGCATTAATCGCGATATTTTCGCACACCTGCGATTGCAAAAAATAAAATTATATTAGAACGGAGCGTATTTTCTGCAGTATCGTGAAATTTTACGTCCACAGATAGCATCAATAAACGATTTTAGTGGCCATTACTTTTTATAGGAGTTGAAATGAAATGGACCTAGAGACTGATTCGCTTTTTTATATTATTAATTAATTCTTTAGTACATATTTTCTTGCACCAAGACAATTGCGATGATAATGTTAACTCTTAAAGATTCACTGCGCGTAACTCCTCTGTACTATAATTCCAAATAAAAAATAGGCAACAATAAAGTCGCGACGTTTGTTTCGCACAAAGAATAGTGCAATCGCATAAGTATCTGCCCGAAGTAACGGTAAATGATAAAACGATCAGTCTCGCGTATCGAGTGCATCTCAAGTTTGCCATTGGAATAATTTAACAAAAAGAAAGTACGAGTACTGTTAAGAGAAAAATGTGATTTTCTTTTGAAGCGCACAAAGCCGTCCATGTTTGATATCTCTCGTTTTTTCGATCGACGCCGATAGTCAATTTTTGCGTCCGCACGCGCCCTCGAGGCGCGAAGGGCTGATACATGAATACCGATTATCCGTTAATCAGTACCATCGAAACCGCGGAAGAAAGAACAACGACGCGATTCCCGCTCATACTCAATCCTTAATTTAAAACGTGGATCTCCTTATTAATTTAAAAGAGATCAGTACGTACCAAAGGATACAGTATTGTTATTTATTGGTTCGTACCACATTCGCGAGAAAAAGGCTAATTACGTTAAAGTTAAGCAAGACACTTCTCACGATACAATTCAAGTACTGTCATAAGAATCGTAATCGCGAAGGACGATTCGCGGCGAACAGCTCATCAAGGGCATAGGTTCAACGACGGCACTCGTCCTTAGAATTTAAAAACAAATATTAGCTCCCTCGGACACACCCTAGGGAAACTATGGCGGCGGTACTGCGATCGAAATCGCTATTGTTAGGGCGCGGCGTAATCGTACGCGGGGGCCTGGCAGGGACAGGGAATGCGATTCCAGTCGCAAAAGGTCGCCGCTCTCCTCGGCTAACGGGGGAGGGGTGGAGGTGGTGGGCGTTGGTGACGGTGATCGCGAGGGCGGAAACCCAGGCACCTTCCACGCGTTCGGCTTTGCCCGGAGCCCGTCTTTGGATTATTTGCCCTCAGCCCCTCGCTGCCTCGTTAATAAAAAATCTGCGACTTCTACGCTTGCTGGAGGCTTAGGTGCAAGCAGGAAGTGCTGCTCTTCTTCCTTCTCGGCAGCTCTTTGTGCGCATACTTCCTTTTTACCTTTAGCGTACGCGTAGTAAACGCAACTTTGGACATTGAATGCGAATATCAAGCGCAAGGAGTAATCCTTGGATTGTTATCGAGTATCCGTAAGGCGTTTTCTTAAATAATGGATCGTTTAATTATCGAGCTGCGACCGTCAACGTAGCGCAACAAGGTTTACACGAGAACCGAGCTAAATATTTATAAAGCCCGAAAAGCTTTTACTTTTTTTTTTTTTTATTTCAACGACCCTTTCGATAAAGCTGCCTTTAAAATAAGAATGAGCATTTTAAAGCGTAACCGAGATGCCAAGCCCACGGTCTACCAAAAACTATCTCGAGTGTTACAAGGTCCGGGTACTTCTTTCTTTGCAGATGCGTTGGCTCACCATAATGGTGTGCTTTTATGCAGTCGATGCCCGGACCGAAGAGGATCAGTCGTTGGGGTCGAATGCGCGAGACGCGCCAGCCCATAATCCCATACCCGATAAGTGCTTCTACGGGGCGCAATCGGATTGTCCTCCGGCAGGGATGAATCCTTGCGTAAGGATAACGCTGCTGTCGAACGTCAGCAGCGAAACCGTCGCCATTCTCTGCTGCAATTTATCCAATCCGACCGACTTCGAAGTCGCCTTGTATCGAGCAAGTACGATGATTATCGGAGCTAATTTTCATTTAGACTTTTTTTTACCTCGCTATTATTATCCTATTATCGATCTAAGAAAACTTTAGCTTTATTTATAATTCAATGGTCTATTCAATAATACATTATTGAATTAACGAAAGCCTTTAACGTACATTACATACACACTAAGAACTCTGTAGACAAAGAATATCATTATTCTTTGTATGGATTGTTATGCTATAATTTTTTTGCTTAACATACAGAACGAAGTCAAGTTTATTTGGGCTTGAAACTTATCTACGAATGGAAAATCGTGCATTAAAAGATAAAGCAATAGTTTCATAATGTCGATCTCTTTTGGAATCCTGAAATGTTAATTATGTAAACAACCGTTGTAGATTTTCCGACAAATGTATCTTACATTCATATTCGAAATGCTACTTTGGGCTTCATCGACGTCACGGAAGTTCGATGGAGAATGCTAAAGTCACTAGCTATAACTGATGGAAGAATTCACCGAATTAAGGGCCAATTCTTGATGATGACGCCGATGCTTTGCCTGAATTTCTCTAATAATGCTCTCCTCGAAATGGAGAACAATTCCTTGATTCGACTCGCTCAGTTAACGACTTTGGATCTCTCATATAATAACTTGACGCATTTACCAGCCTTAAATATTATGAATGGCAGAGAATTTTGGCTCGACATATCTGGTAAATGGGCTTTTATACAAACAAACGTATTATTGTTTTCCACGCGTTGTAGACTTTCGAAAAAACATTTTCAAGGACAGTTGTAAATTTTGAATTTAAGCTCTATCGTTATTATTGATTGAACTTTTATTGCAATATATATATATATATATATATATATATATGTATGTATGTAATAAATATATACATACGTGTTTCTTGATGCTTAGGATCGAATACATTATTATGCCACGACATTTATCAAAATATTAACAAAACTGGAGAGAATCAAATTATTTTTAATCGTGAGAACGAGACCGTTTGTTCATCGAGCAAAACTTGGCACTGGTTCAATGCCACCGCACAAGTTCCATTGAAGCAAGTGCGGTATCTCAGTTCTGCAAGTATATTATTTTAAAATAATTTTATCAGCCATTCGCTGCACATTTTTTTTTAATTCAATCCTGCTCCGCCATTTAGTTACAAACCGAATGCCCGAAGGGAGAAAACTGGCAGTGCGCGTGTGAATTTAGCAGGCTAGAGCTGCTTAAGGATAAATTACCAACTTTTGCCGTAAGCGTCGATTGTAGCAACATTCAGCTGACTCAGCTTCCAGAAAAGTTACCTCGTAATACTATATCTCTCAATGTTTCGTATAATAACGTAAGGCTTTTTTTTTCCTTTTCTTTTCATTTTCAATTCATCGCCATTTAAACGGTCCTCAGTTCCATTACACAGCTTTTGCTTCTGTTCTACTTTAAGATTACCGTCCTTGACGAACTGAGCACGAATCCTAGTTATGACGGACTTAGGGAGTTTATCGCCGATTTTAACAACATATCGTCCATAAATAAATTGGAAGGCTCAAAGTTTCTGGACAATTATGCCTTCCTTAGTTTGAGGTATAATAAAATTAAATCGGTAAGTGAGCGTGATATACTTATTCAATTGCCAAAGGATCTCTCAAATCCAAGCGTGCGCGTAATAATTAAATATCGATCTTTTCATAGCTACCCACTTATATATTAGCAACGAATGCTTATGATAAAAGCTACAGTAGCAACAGATATGGCGTTAGATTCGGAGGCAATGAATTGAACTGCGATTGCAATACAGCTAAATTCTTAAAAGTAAGTTATAAATATTGAACCGTATATTTTTACTCGAATGCCCGTAGCTTTAACATTTAATCTGTATAATACGATATTAATATTAATATTAACTGCAAAAGGTTTGGCTGCAAACAAGAATATTGGATTATGACGAAGTGCTGTGTGAAAACGTTAAGGAAAAAGTCATCGACTTAGAACCATCAAAGATGTGCGTTTATCCCGGAGATTGGACCGATTACATCTATTACATAATTGCCACTGAAGTTTTGCTATTAATAGGACTCATCGCAAAAGTGTCATATGATTATTGGGTATTCAAAACAGCAGGATATCTTCCATGGCCGGCGAACAAAATGCCGAAACTTCCTTGTGATTGGTTATGTGAGACATAGAAAATTTTCAAGTATTGAAATTTAATAAATAAAAAGAAAGTAGTGCTATGCACGCGAACATTTTTATAAGTGCCAAAATAAGCACAGTGTAGAAAATACGTTTTTTTACAAACATTGAAGTTTATATTTATTATGATTATGTTTATTTTAATGTAATAGCAATTTATTATATACTATTATTATTATTATTATTATTATTATATAGTTGATAAAGATTCTAGTTTTGTTTTTTTTTTTTAATTATCTAGTTGATATTTTATAAAATAAAGTCGAAATAACGTTTAATTTGATAGATTCTACAAAATAGCAGAACAGTTTTTTGATTTATTACAATACTTTACTGTGATTATTTTAAATCCATGACAAATGTCTATACTGGTATTCTGTTATTTAAATAGCTTAGTTTATAAAATTGAATCGTCCATAAGACTGCTAATTACATTTTAAATACGTTTGAGAAATTGAAAAATTGATAAACAACAGTATAATATTGTTTTGTACATAAATCACGTATTACAATGAAATTTATTTTTAAGTTGACATTATAGCTACAAATGCTTAACCAATTTCGTTTTTTCAATGAATTAATTATTTATGCTTCGTGCAATAGTAAAATTATGTATGAAAATTAAAGAGCATTATTATGATGCAAAATTGTAATTAAATATACCATTTTTAAAATACGATATTAAAAATATATTTTCGATTTTTCTAATATTAAATCATTTAGAATTGACTTTTCATGTTATTATTACTAATATAGTATTACTAATAATTTTAAACCTTTAATTATGTAACAATTTGTTTAGAAATCTTTCTTTTATCATAGTTTTACATTTTTAAAAATTCTAATATATACATATATTACATATACATAAATAATCACTGAAATTTTATGAAATTTATTCAATCGAAAGATTATATAATTGCTTTTATTTCTTCTTAAATTTAGCAAACATTTTTTATTTAATTAAAAATGTAATAATAATAAAGATATTTATTTTATAATACAAATAAAAAAACATTTATTTTAATATTCAGTCTTTAATATATACTATAGAAAGTTATTTTTCTTTAATTTTTAAATATGTAAAGGATATAAACAAATATTAAATTAAAAACAAGTAAAGGACATATATATTTCAAAAAATACTTTATTTTGTTTATGTAAATAACATTAGCTATTAAATATTTACAATATATTTAATCTAATTTATTTTTCAGATTGTTTTTTTTCTTTCACCCCGTTGGTGAATTTCTTTTTTGAATGTGAATTAACGAATTTCTTACTAATCTTATCTTTTTTGCGTAATTTTTTACTAAATTTTTTGGCTTTTTTATTATTATTAACATTTTCTTCCTTTTTACTGTTAGTGCTCAAGTGATTTTTCTTCTTTTTTACTAGTAGCAATTTACCATTTGATGATTTATTCAAATCACCTATTGATTTATCTGCATTCTCATCGTTGACGCTAAAAAGAAAAGAAAACGAATGTGATTATGAATAGCGAAATAGGCAAATAAAATGCAAAAATTACGCGAATTATAGCTTGAAATTTATGATCCGCAATATTTCATTTATAATTAAAATTACAATCATACAAGAAAGCCTATCGCTTGACAAGGAGATGACCAATAAAATTAAAGTTAAATGACTATTTTCGTCATTATTACAATGTTATTTGACAAATTTTATAGTTTTTTTCGAAATCGAAATTCGTAGCCACGTTGTCTGACGTGAAAATGGACTTTATAGTTCCCTGAAAGGGCCGTCAATGACATTAAAAGTATAAAATTTCACTATACTTTAGTCACTCAATTTTTTGTTAATTTAATATAAGCAAACGACAACAATGGACTTGCTTATGCCCTATTGTCTCCCCTATCAATAAAATAAGACGTTATGCGCTACCGGCCCACATTGGTTGAAGCCGAGAAATATTTGCGAACAAGCGTCCGTGTACAAGTTATACATAAGCCAATATGTAAAAAGCTAAGAACTCGAAAAATGAATAAACAAGAAATGTGCGAAAAGTACGCGAATTCGAAGTATAATATAGTTACGCGAACATCTCTCTTATATCAAAGACAATATTTTTGTATCGAAATAAAATATAAAAATCTGTATTATAAAGATGTAATAATAATGAAAGTAACTTCTAAATATTTCTTTGCTTTTGCTTCAATTTTGTTTAACTTCAAAACAAGCGTCATAAAATATTATAATAATTGTGTGAAAAGGTACCGTGATTTCCGTAAAAATTGTTTCTTGAATTTTGGAATAGTTGATATACTCTCTCTTTTCGGTGCTTCGCGTTCTTTTTTTCGTCTTTCCTTTTTACTATGTTTCTTCATAGTAAGCATGTAATCCGGTACTTCGCAACCAGACTCTCGCATCACAACGGCAATACTAAAAAAAAATTTTTTTTTTTAAAAAATAAATAATTTAGGAAAAGCGTTTTGCGTTACCTTCTCAAATTGTTCGTGTCTTGTTGCGTAAAAAATGTTATAGCTTTTCCTTTGTGTCCAGCACGACCGGTACGACCTAGAAAAATTGGATCACATAATTTGTGTAAAATGTCACAATTCGATAAAATATTAATATTATTATTACCTATCCTGTGTATATAGGAAATTGCAGATGGCGGAAAGTCGTAATTTATTACTAAATTAACACCTATAAAATCAATACCACGACCCATTAGCTCAGTGCATATTAGTACCCATATTTTCCCTTGTCGAAAACATCGCACAACATTGTCACGCTAAAATATTCATTCAATTATTAACAAATACATTAATTATCAAATAAATTAATTGAAATGCTCAATACTTGTGTCTGAGTTCTGTCGGCGTGTATAAGATCTACATTGATTCCGTCATAAATGAGTTCTTTAAACAATTCTTCGGCTCGTTCTTTGCTTTGTACAAAAACTAATACGGGTGGCGTTAAACCCTTAATTGGAAGAACATTAAATTTTTTATTGTTTTAAAACATTTAGTTTACGTAGATGAAAATTTTACCTTTTGAATGATATTTCTAATTGCTATTAATTTTCCTCTTTCGCATCCAACGAATAATAATTCTTGTTCCACTAGATCTGCTGCTGAATTTCTAGAAAACCATTATAGAAAACCATTAAATATTCAATTTTTAATATAAATTAGTATAAAAGTTTAATTTGAATAACCTTTGACCAACTGTTACGGTAACAAGTCCTTTAAGATTCTGCCTACACCATTTTGTTACGGCAGGTGTATTAGTTGCGCTAAACATACCACGTGAAATATTACTGTTTGTACAGCATTTCGAAATTGCTTCTAATTGGTCTTTAAATCCTCTAACTCCTTCTTCAAACAGCTTATCAGCTTCGTCCACTATAAGCCATTCAACGCTAGACATTAAATTAAATTGTAATTAAATTGCTTTAATATTAAAAAAAGTTTGTAATAATTAAAAAAATCTTACTTATTTAAGGAAATGGCAGGTGGCTCTTGATTTAACAAAAATAAAAGCCTTTTTGGTGTTGTTATTAAAATGTCTAAAAAACAAACACATAGATTATAACATTAATTATTCTATAATCCTATCATTTTAAAATTGAAAAAATGTTTACCAAATTTTTGAGAACTCTTTGGTCCATATTTGGCAATAGCTTGATTAATTTTACTAATAATATGCACTCTAAAGTCACGACCTTCGCTTAGCCTCATGCATTCTCTGTAAGTCTGTTTAGCTAATTCTCTAGTCGGACTAAGCACAATGGCACGAAACCCTTTCCTTTGAGGTCCCTTCAATAGATGAATTATAGGAAGCAAGAAAGCTGCAGTTTTCCCCGATCCAGTTGGTGCACAAGCCAATATTTGCCTCTTCTAAAAAATTCCAACCAATGCAAATTAGAATAAAAGACGTCAGAAGAGATAAAATTTTACCTGTAGCATAACTGGCATAGCTTGCATTTGGATCGGAGTAGGTGTATTATAACCGGAAAGAGTCATATTTTTTAAAATATCACTTCCAACTTTGTAAGTTGCAGATAGTTCTTGGAAAGATTCAATCGGTGTTGGTACGTGACTACCAGTAACGGAAATACGATGCCGATTTCGAATTTGATTGATCTATCAAAGAGTAAGAAAAAAATTCTCTCGGTCAGTAAAAAAATCAAAAACTCATCGTTCAAACGCTTACCTTTTCCTGTTCTAATTTTAAAATTTTGTCCTCGGTCAAAACCTTCTTCTTTTTCTTCTGCTTGATAACAGTTCCATCTTGACCGGCCACAATCCCATCCAAGAGCGTAAGAACATTTTCCTCTTGCGCGTCGTCCTCGCGCTTTCGCTTGCATCTACTTTCCACTTTCTCGACAAGGTCACAAGGTTCTGGCTCGGATTTGATCTTGACTTGGTCATCGAGAGCGGGCTTTTTCAGGAGCTGAAAACGCGAAAGTTGCGTCGGAGGGGCGCAACTTTCCAGTGTAAATACTTAAAGAAGAAGAGAGGACAGAGCTCAAAGCTAATGAACAAGTATTACCAAAAATCTCTCGGCATCGCTCCTGAAGCGCTTCAGGTCGAACTTACTGCCCGCCGAGAGCTTTTTAAATATATCGTACGCGTCCATGGTCGAAGACTCGTCGCCGTCTCACGTGTCTCCCATCGAAGAGTCGGCCGGGCCGGCTAATGTGGAGGAGTTCTTTTTTCAAAAAGCGGCCATAACCTGCAGGGAGCGGGGCTTCGGGCCGATCGCCGCCAGGTGGCGACAACTTCGTCGGGGCCGTTCGTCCGTTTGCCGCCCGGGGCGCCGGGCTCGGCTCTCCTGGCTCTCCATTGGCCCGCGCAGTTCTCGTCGCCATTGGCCGGCCCGGGGAGCCCCAGTTGGCCGGGACGACCGAGAGGACCACCGCAGCGAGTCTCCCGATTTTTCCCCCCACGCGAGGCTGGCGGCGCCTCGTCGGCGACATGCGAGTGGACCTTTCCTCGCGGCGGGAGTCTTTCGTCGCGGTGCTCTCCGAGGAGGCAGTCCCCGAGGAGCCCAGGAGCTCCGGAGGCTCGCCGATCCTCGGGCTGCGGGGAGCGAAGAGCGCGGACCTCGTCCGGACCAAGATCGGTAAAGATGCGGCTGCCGATACTTTTGCCCGATTTCTTAACGCCCCTGAGAAACCTCGGCTTGCGAACCGAGCATCGAAATATCCATCCTCTTGATTCTATTGTCGCGATTGCTTGACGCTTTTTCTCCGTCGGCTAATTGCGTTGAATTCCCATGTTCCCGGGGCTGCGAAGAAATTTTCCCGATTATTTGTCTTTGCGTACTGTACTGCGGCATCTTAAAAAATCCTTACGCAAGCTATATGTCGGTGTCAATTTAATAATTGTTAAGGAATCAACAAATGACGGTTAAATATATTTTATTGTGTACATTCCATTGTACATTCCATTGGTAGTGTAGTCGAATAGTAGTCCTGTAAATTTGCCCCATACGATGAGATGCTCTCGTAGATTAAAGCCTGAAATTAAAAAATCAATTGTTAAAGCTTTTAATAATTGTAATTTAATATAGTAATTGTTGCTCTTTTATAAATTATAACACAAACTTTACTTGTTTGGATAAGATAAAGATTTCAAGTTGAGCAAACCAATGGCTTCCTTTTTTTTTGTTAAATTTTTTAACGTCGATTCAAATATAGTAAAATTTTTAAAAAATTTTAAAAATCTTAGGAACACCTTTTGAATAATATGTACTAAATAATATATAAATATATGTATACATGGAGTAGTCGTGATCTTTTTTAAATGATACGTTTTATAGAAGGTAATAATAATGTATTACGATAAATGAGTTGGAATTTGTCTTTGTTGAAAAGCTTAAGCTCTGCATGGCACCTTGAAATTCCGCTTCGCGTTTTCTTGATATTGTCACTTGTTTTAATTGAGAAAAGGGAGGAGGATCATTCATTAGAGACATGGATAATTAACAATAAATCAATTATGAGAACAAGTATTTTGATACACTATATTTTTATTTTTGTTAGTATTACGATAATAAGAGTTCTAATTATTTTTATACAAAAGAAATGGCTTTTATGCTGCCTAGAATAATTAAATTTTTAAATAGGTACCAGAATTTAGGATACTACTACAAATTATTACCAATTTTGTACAAAATTAAAACTGTGGTAAACATTAAATGCAAAATGAATTTTAACTATTTATTAAATGTTAGGGTTTCAAGTTAATTTCAATCTATTTATTGAGGCAATTTAAAAACGTTAATTATTTGTTAAATAATGGATTATTAAATCACGCTATAATAACTAGACGATTCGTGATTGACTTTTTGCAATCTATTCTATAGAATATGAACATTTTTAAATTCATATTATCATTGTCATAACTCATAACATAACCTATGCCAGATGTTGAGAGTTCAGTAACTTCAAAACCCATCTTAATATTTATTACCTCTATGGATAATGAATATGTTTACTTCTTCATAAACGTATTTCAAATAAACTTTAATTTTAAATTATAAGGTTTTTTTTAATTTTGCTGGTTATGAATAAAATTCGAAATATTAAAATTTTAACAAATTTCATAAAAAAGAAAATCAAATATATTTTCTAATAATTGCCAGTTTTAACCTTCTGAAAAATGCCAAAAGTATCTAGTTTAAGTGAAAGTTCTTATTTTACATAATTTCATGCATACAAGTAATTACAAGGTTTGTAAGTTTTGTGAAAAAAAAAACAATAATTTTTTTTCTCTTTCCAAATTATATTTGAAATATAATAATGTTAGAAATTATTATAAAAAGGGTTGATTAAATTAATTCTATATTTTAAAAAATTTGTCTTTTTAAAAAAAACACCATTTATTCAAAGATGTACTTTTTATTTTTTTTATAAGGGATAATCATGGAATATCACCTACCAATGTCTAATACGAAAATTAATAGGTTTCCAATACTTCCACCTATCGTACGTATTAATTATTTCACTTTTAAGCATTTTAATTTATGAAAACTTACTAAGTATTTTTATTTTACAGATAACAAATGATATTACAACAGAAATTCAATACTATAAACAATTGGCTATAGCTGTAGAAGAAAGATTAAAAGCTCTAGAATTAGCAAGAGTAGCAAGTTTAGAAAAAAATATACAAGAACCAAATTTTAATGGTGTTAGAGCAACCAAGGAAAACGGTGTTGTTTCAACAGATTTTTCTTTTAAAATTAATGATTGTCACGGTAAAGATATGCCTTTTTCTATGGATGTAACAATGGATTATCCAACAAAAGATAAACCTGAGGAGAATTTAATCGACATTGGTACACCTGTAAGTGAAAAAATTGCAAACAATACTTCAATTGATAAAAATGATAATATTTTTGAACAAAAGTATAACAATGTGGAAGAAATAAATAAGCCTACATCGGAGGATGAGAAAAGCTGTTTAAACGATACTCTCTTATGCAATAGTGTTAGCTCTGATACAATTACAATTAGCACAGATATAAATCAGTACCTCAATACATCAGCATCGATAAAAACAGATACAACGGACACTACACCTGAAAATTGGAAATCACAAGTGCCTAAGACGTTAAATATTATTCCAATCACGGTAGATAAAGTAAAATGTTCGGATATTTCGAACGATGATGAAACACCAAAACTTGTACGTCGAGGTTCTTACGTATTAGATGCACCGAGTCCCATGCTTTTAGCACTTATGAATAATGAATCGACGAATACTGAAAGAAAAGCATCAACGTCTAGTATTCAGTCAATCAAATACAAAGAATATAATTCTAACGGTATAAAAACTAATCGTGAAATTCATAATAAATTTAAGGAGCCCATTTCATTTCGTGTAAGTTCCACCAATAAAATTAGAAAGAGTAACTATACGCATATTCCTAGTCAAAGAGTTTGCAGATCAGTATCAAACTCAAAAACTTGCTCTCCGTTAGATGTTTGTCAGCCAACTAAATCAGTTGATTGCATTCAAGCAATGTTCACAAAAGAGCTTTATTCTCCAAAGACTGCAGTTAATAAAACTACTAATATAAGTAAAATATATTCACCACCTGTTAATGGTACAAATTGCATTAGACATCATAGTTCGAAAAAAACAATTAAAAATACATCGATATTAAATTTAGCAAATAAGCTAAGTGGATCATTAGGGAGCTTAAGTAGCGTAAGTCCAAAACCTGTTAAACGAGTAGAGAGAAAAAGTAGCACCGATTCGAATTCAGAAAAAAGTTTTAATCCTGATTCGAGAAAAAGTAATATTTCAAGTACTTGTCAGCAAAAGCGAAAGCCAATAATAACATCTGAGAAAATTGTAACAGTTTTTAGGGAAATTCAAGACACTCACAAGAAACAAATGATCGAGTTAATGACACGACAGCAAAAAGAACAAGTAACGATGCAAGAGGACTTTAAAAAGCAACAAATTCTCTTGTTGGCACAAATAAGAAAAGCTTTTCCGGAAATTTCAATATCAGCACTTTCGGAGGCAATAACCGGTAAAATTGTAGAAAATAAAACGCCTCCAAGTTCTGAAAAAAGCTCGAGCAAAAGATCCGAGCCTATAAAACCACCGCAGAGTATTGAAAAATCACAAGCGAATGAAATTAACAATGATAAGAAAAAAGAAGAGGCCGCAGTCGCGCAATTACCCACGAATTGTACTCATCAATCTAAAGAGCTGTTAACAACATCGTGTCACCTTATGACTCAAACGACTCCAACTGTTTGTCCAAATTATGAAATTAATTATCAGTTGAATGAAAATAAGAATGATGCTATTTTTAACAATCGTTTTCAGTTGTCAAATGTTAGAATAATAGATGATATTCCGGTAGGAAATATCGGACGTAGACATTCCACAGTTAGTCGTCAGCTTTTCCCACTCGATAATAAGTCGAATCGGGTGGACAATTCAATATACACGGAGAAACACGTGAGTGAATACCATTTGAATTAATTAATGCTTTTTCCCTTTGGAGGAGTAATTCCGATGAATTAATTTTTGTCCAGACCAAAGCAGCAACAGTAATAAACGCACACGCCAAGGGCTTTCTCGTCAGAAGATTAATGAAAACGGAAAAGATAATCGCTTTAAAGAATACTTATAAGGAGGCGCTTTATTGCATGCTAAGACTTCACGTGGACGAGCCACTTCAGGTGCCGGAAGTAAAATTTAAAAAAAGACTTCAGCAGCAGGTACACTTATTACGGGCATGAACACAGGATGCTCGGTTTACGGCAATTTGCAAATTTGTGAGTAATTTTTTTCATTCGCCAGTGCGACGCCGCCTCGATGAGCATCGTCAACCTATTTTCACAAGATCCTTACGTGCGAATGGAGATAATAGCTCACGATCGAGAGATTAAGACGGCTCGAGCGGACAGGCCGAGCTCCGCTCGCTCCTATTCTTTTGCGACTCAGCGTACGCTTGCTAGAAAAAAAATGAAAGAGTATGCATCCGATTGACAATTTTTATATAACGCCAATATGTGCACTGAGACTTATAGACTATAATTGTTATTTATAAATAAACGACTTTTTTTTTAAAAGAAAAAAAAATCCAGCAAAATCTTACTTGTTTTATTTTAAAAGAATTTTTATGTTGTTTAAGTGACGTTCCTTGTGAAAGCAAGCGAGCCAAGTACGTTATCATTAATATACACTCAAGCTGAATTAATTCTTCAGTGTTGCCATTCATTTTTAATGCTCTTAGGGCTTAATGTTAATATTAATACTTTTGCCATAAATTTTAGAATGGGCGTACACCCCAGCTTACAAGGCTCGATGATGTCTAGATCTTGCCCTGTCAGGACAAGATGCCAGACTTGGGCTTCGACTTGTAAAGAGAGAAAAACCACGGTTAGCTTGATAAGTACGTATTACTCTGCACATTCATTAAAATCGATTGTGCCACTGGCTTAAAAATAATAATCTTCGATTTTGCTTCGCCGATCTCCTCTTGAAAATGTTTGCGAACATTTTTGTTACAGATCAAGGGATTAAAAGAAGTACCAGCGCTGGTGCTGTGCGCAAACCATGGCGATGAGGGAATAGTTTTACATTTATTTTAATTGAAATACAAATCAATTACGCGCAAGAGAAACTTATAGCACTAAATAAACATAAAAGCCGTCCTAGTGCCTGCAAGTATCTTTTATCAAACCGAAAATTAGTATTTTAATTTACACTATTTTTAACAATAATTAATACAAAGTGCACTACTTGCATTTTTTCTGTGATATCTTAGGATGGATTTTTTTTTTTTTTATATAATTTATTATTTATTTATGTATATATAATAGGGTAATTATTAATGTATAAATGCTTGTCAAGCAAACACTGTCCAGCAGATACGGTACAATTGTCATTAGATGTCCTTACTAATGCTTAACAAAATTTTAACTTTTACCTTTTTTTTAAGTATTTATTATTAATATAATTAAATATATTTATTATAAAATAGAAGATTTATTTGTACGTGTATTCTTTTTAAAATAAATGTTTTAAGATATGCCAATTGTAGAATTACCTCCTTTGTATATCCTACTTTCCATGTTTTATTTTGAATATCTGAATTTGCACCTCAATTCTGTGTAATGAGATTTTTTAACTAAACACACTACAATTGATTAAAATTCATACTTAAACTTAATCCAATAGAGCGTGTAATAAAGTCTATACATCTGTGCGTTGTTATTAATTTTATTTGTTGTTTGTTGCTATTAATTACAATTAGTTGTAATGCATTATAATAAATTGAATAGCATAGTTTCGCATTTGAGAAAATAAAACAATTTAGTCTTTTACAAGTGCATGGAAAAAGGAAAGCATCATGGATTTTGAATATATGGCTTTAGAAAAGCATCGTCTTCGATCAAAAATATTTTTCTGGCATGTTAGTTTTAAAAAAAATATTAATGCTGATGAGTTAATAAGTATTTATTGTGATTGTAATAATTACAATGTCTACGAAACACTTACGTCTATATTATATGTTTTATCAAGAAACATTTACACATAACAAATATATTTACTAAAAATTCTTAACTTATAGATGCTCAAATAAATGCAAATTACGCAATATGAATTGAAAATACTTTTGCCTATATTCGCAATCTTTTCATTCTCAAATTGATTTAAATTTATTATTAAAATTGAATAGATTTTTCTAAGCATTCATGATTAAAAGAATGTTTTCGAAATATTAGTCATTAAATTCCATTCTCGAGAAGTATAAATTATTGCTAAAGAGCAATTTAATTTTAAAAATAAGTATTAAGTATTTTTATAAATAATTTGTGCTAATTCACGCAAACAAAGTTAAAAACTATGTCACAGAATTATCAATAATAATATTAACATATGATTTGTCTTAAAATTAAAGCGCAAATTCTTGTGACTAAATGTTCAAATAAAATGTAACTTATTAAAACTAATCTTAAGAATATTAGCAAAAATAGAGAAGCTGAAAATAGTTTTTATACGCGTGTTTATATTAGAATACAGTTGTACAAGCTTTTAGCCTGCAACGTTCATTTAGTTTGACAAATAATAGCACATTATTCAGATGGAAACGTATTTTTAACGGGCCTTAAGTCACCGTATCTTTTATGCACATGCATGAATGTATCATGGTGCATTTGCTAAATTACGTATTACAACTCATCGTGGCAATTCGGAGTGTTAGCAAATTAAAAAATTAGACGCCAAGGAGAATTTTGCCGCCCGATAAGAAAAACTCCAAGGAATATTATTTGATAATTTTATTAAGTACGAATCACTTTTTTTAATCAATTTCAAATAAATCATATAAATTCTAACTAATTTGCTTTGCAGTTGAAGTAGACGCGAGTGATATTTAACGTTTACACCATTGGCATTTAAAAATCCTTTACCATTGGCCTGTGTCTTCTTTATAATTTTTTTTGACGAATAAATCGTTACGTCTCGAGCTTCCCTCTAGCGCACCTTCGATAAGCTTTTGACCGTGTTCAGCAAACAACTGTTTGATTGTTTTCGTCAATACCGCATTTTCTGCGAATAATGTATCCTCTGATCAAGTACGGGAAAAGCTCATTTATTCAATGGTCAAATTCAAATGACAATCTGTTCTGCATTCATAAAATTGAATATCCGTAAACTCGAAAATAAAGCACGACTTTGTCCATACTCGTTACCATTTATCGAAAATGATGTAATTTAAAACATTTTTTATGTGCAAATACATTTTAGCTTACACGAGATCTCCCTACATTTTAAACGTACCTTAAACATTCAAATATCTACTTGTCTAATTAAATAATAACATTGATAATGCAATTTTATATTAATTTAAACAGTCTTTAACTTTTTCTCTCGTATCTTTAATAAATGGGTGCTTTTCTATATTCTTATTATAGCAAATTGCTGACCATTGCATCTTCTTATCACATTCTAGTTCTATAATAGATAACAATTTTACACTTGAATATTGTCCATGCCTGAGTTATACAAGCAGAGCGTATTTTTTTTGACTAATATTGTCTAATAGGTTTTATTAAAGTCGAAAAAAATATTGTTCAAAATTGTTGCAAAGAATAATACCTACATTGACACTTGTTATAACTTAGCGTAAAACTGAAACGCATTGGACGTAAGTAATTTTGAGCTGCTGAAACCTCAACGAAAATCAAAATTAACGCCCCAAATAACAATAATATTTCGATTTAAATATTACACGTGTGTTTATTAATCGAGGCGAGAGCTGCAGCTCTTTTATGCCCTGACGCAGTTAATGATATCGAGCGCGAATTTAGAAACGAACGCGTCCCCCTTCGCCCCTTTCGCGACCGCAGCTCCCTAAATCTTCTCGCTTCTCTCGGTGCCGCGAGGAAGACGCGCAATTGGACTCTGGGGCCGGCGCCTTTTGGCGTGGGCAGCCGCGAATCCTTCAGCCGCTACCGTGGACTCTTTCGACGAATGCCTTTTAGCCCGAACCTCCCCTTACTCCTTCATCGTCGCACGTGCAACGCCTGTTCATTCGGATCAAAAAAAAAACAAAAAAAAAAAAAACCCTGGCATTAGAATAAACATTTGTTGGAAATCCGAGGATTGGGCAAACTCGCGCGAATATTAAACATTTGGGGATGCAAGATTAGTCATCGGTCTGATTCATTTATTTAGCTTAAGCTCAAGCTTATTTCGTTGATTGTACCCAAATCCGGATAAGAATCGGAGCTACGAATCGCGATCAAAGGTGAAGCACCACAGAGTTAGACGGTAGACGACTGGCCGTTGGAAATAAAACTGCCGTGCACGTTGAAGGCAGTCGGTACAATTATTTATATCCTGCTGGTGTTTCCACAATCGACCTTAAAATCATAAGTTAAAATAATATTTTCTATTTAGACGTGCAGCGGAGTGGGAAGTGGTGTAGGCGATGGAAAGACACATAGAACAAGATTTAAAGTGCGCCGATTAACCCAAGTACTTTAACTCAATAACAGTTATTCGTATTTTTATAAAATGCTTCCAAATTAAATAGCTTGCTCTTATTGATATTTTTGCATCAGTCTGTATAAGTTTGTCAAGCGTATTATTACTCGTAATAGACGAATCTCATAAATATCTCACGCATAAAAATATCATCTTGATAAGTAGGGACAGCAATAGAACTTATTGCGAAACCGCTAATTATTCAACCGTAAGATGATTGATTAATATTGCACTTACGCAGATAAAAATAATACTTTATTTATTAGAGTTTGGAAAAATGTTCATTGAGAAATAACTTTGCTCGAGTAGATGCAAAACAACCTCTTAAACGTGCCTTCCGCACAAAGCCGAGCTTTCAGCGCAATGCTTACCTCCTGACTATTCGTACATTATCCCACGTATCGATTTTCGATCCGCTGCCCGTTTTGTACATTTTCTCTCCTTTCATTTATTCCCAGTCTGTGATGTTTTAACATTTGGAGAGCTATTGAGCGATATCTAAATTTCTATGTTTGAGTAATATGTACGGTTTAATTATTACTTTAACGGCGCACATCGTGCAATCCTTGTCGATTGATAACAATTTTATATCAAATGGACAGATTTATAGCTTTCATTTTCAATGCTTAAGATATTACGATTATAAAGGTCTTTAAAATAAGATAATAATTACTTTTCAATTTAAATTAGTGGTAAATTTATCTATAACCGTTGTTAAATTTAGAAACTCTTCAACTTCATGTATGTTTAATTGTATTATGTTGGTTCGTTAAGTAATTTGAAGAAGATTTCTCATTAACTTAACACGGTGTTAAATTTGTTAAGAAATGTACATTGTATGGATTTTTTCAAATAATTACTTTGACAATAGTCAAATTATGCGTACAGTAATTCAAAGGAGTAGATTTAATAAACAGCATATATATATTACGAATATTAAAAGCATTCGTTTTAAGAAATATTAAAAATACTTGTACTATCTACGTATATTGATTATTGTCAGTATTGGTTGACATAAAAATATAGTTTTGCTTATAAAAACGATAAATTAAAAACAATAGGATTTCAACACTTTAACGTACGGCTGTATTATAAGTAAGAAATGAAAAGTCAGTAGTAGTGATTGATTAAATAGAATAAATTTTATAATATTGCTTTAGATAAAAAAAACCATTAAGTAGTATGAATAAAAATGAACAAGCATATTAACATTTTAATATTTGATCAAAAGAATAAGTCAATATTTTCAAGGCATATTTTTAAAATAGAGGAAACGAATGTTTTATATTTAAGAAATCACGATAAAGAGGAGATTAGAACGTGAAATAAATAGAAAACTATTTAATAAAATTTGAGAAATCGTGGAAATACTATTAAATACGAGTTGAAGAAAGAAGAGTCCAATTAGATACGCTTTTGCATTAAAACATCACCAAGCTATCCTGATTTAAAATAATTGAAATATTCTTAATTAATTCGAAATAATTAATATAAATGCAATGGGATAAAAATTTTAAGTTTTTCAAACGTATTATATTCTCTTGTTTAAGCAGATATTAATAATATCATTCGAGTTTCTTTGGCTAAATTAAATTTAGAAGAATATTCATAATTGCGTAATAACTGAAAATAATATTAAAAGTCAAATGAAGTAAAGTCGGAAAAATGATTTGATTTCCTTGCAATGAGTAACAGTTTTTAATAATAAGTTTTTAATAATAAAATGTCAACGATAAGCGACGATAAGTCATAGATAATCCTCTAAAAAGTATCGGTTCAGGGCGAGTCTTTTACGTTGGGAACAGATAACACGTTACTAACTAGGCACGACAAGAGACGCGCAAAATGACCGGCGCAAATAAGAAGATTAATTATTTCCACTAAGCAGCAACGCCTCGTGCAAGTGCTCGAAATGCTGAAATCGGCGCAATGTTAAGCCAAGGCGTGAATAAAGTTAAGGGCGCAGTTCTAGAAGCGGGAAGTAGGAGCGAGCCGCGGTAAATGGAGAGTAGGGGTCGATCGCTGATAACGGGAATGCAATCGGAGGGTCTATTTTAAGAGCGACAACAATGCCGGTAATAACGACGCGGTCGATCGGAGTAGCGAAGGCCTTGGCAAAGAGGCCGAGGAGGGTCTCTTCTTTTATCTCGTTGCCTTGCCGATGGAGTAGGGCGCGTTGACCGATCAGCATCAAATTAAAAAGTCCAGCCCAGTCCCTGGGCCAATCTCGGGGTCTTTTTTGCGGCTACCGCTCGATGCCCTTTGATCATGGATTCTGATGGTCACCCGATGAAGCTCCATTGGCTTCTCCGACTCGATGATGGAAGACGAGCGAAGGCATTGTCGGCAGGTCTTTTATGCCTTCCTTTTTTGCTTTTAATCATAGAGCACCGGTACCCTGATTTAGCATCGCCTAACCAATAAGCATCATCGACTGCATTGGTTAGCTCGTAGAGAGCCCAATAGAGAGCCAACGCTGGATCATGATTATTGCTGTATTGGTCCACTCCTCGTAAATTTATCCAAAAATTGCACGTTTTAATGCGGCATTTCAATACCGAAGCTACTTTACAAACTTTTCGCTTTATAGCTTATCGCGCTAAATCACTCGACTATTGGCGATTTGCAATCTCAATCATTCACAACCGGCTTGGATTTATTTATTATTATTAAGTATTAATTTTCTCAATAAACCCCCGAATATATTTTATTAGTTACTAATGCCACGGCTTTGGATAAATCATCGTGATTTACCTGCTTTAAAGTGCACCGATGTAGTAATAGAGACATGATTTAAACTAAATTTGGATCATTGAGATTTAATTCGACTAATTTCATAGTTATTTCCCTCGTATTCTCCGGCCAATAAATCACATTTATAAGTCTTACATTGAATCGCTTATTTAACAAAATACTTTATTAGATTTAAGCGCTGAATCTTCGTTGCGAGTTATCAATGCACGCGTTGTATTGTTGTTGATTTGTAATCGAAGCTTACTTCTTAATCCACTGCTCTACCGTGGCAGCAATTTAAAGCGTATTCAATAATATTTTAATAATTAATTTACAGATGAAAGTAAACGCGAAGGGTGACTCGTAAAGACCACAGATCGAGGACTATTGGCCAACTGAAAATGATAAATGGAGGTAAGAATTAACGAGTAACGACGTTACCAAACGCAACGATCTCGCGTAAGCGTTCGTATTTCATGGTATCCGAGATAAGCAAGTATTACGAAAGGTCGGGTAAGGACAAGTGTCATTTTGAAGTTAAAGTCTCAAATAGCTCGCTCTACATTCCTCTACAATGGGCTTAAAAATTAGAATGCACGTCGTTGCATTTGATATTAGAAGACATTCTAATAAAAGGACGTCACGGTATGGTCTCTTATGCGAGCGGCTTGTCAAGACTTGCCATTTAATCATGCGTCTATTTGCGTTTGAAGTGACTGTATTGCCACTCTCGCATGCTTAATATTCATTTTAACGAATTTCACGAGGATCCGCGGGTCTTCTTCTCCTTTACTTCGTTAGCTACATTTAGAAACCCGTGCATGCCTTACCGATATGTATATGTGTGTTTGTGTGTGTGTGCGCGCGCGCGAGTGTTTGAGAATATGCGCCTGTTGAGCTTTCGTAAACAATTTTTACATTATTTAACTTGAAAATATGAAAAGGAAGACGAACTTCCAATAATCAGCGCCTTGTATTTTTAACCTGTTTGCTTTAGATATAAATAGATTATCGATTTGAACCATAAACGCGATATATCCAAAGCGAAAATCGGTTTGCCTCTGTGATGCATCCGACATTCCTGAATTTGAAATTATTAATGTTTAGCGACTGGAACTCGTTTTGCTTTGAGCGCGCGTAAGAAAACGTTTTACTCGCTCGTGCTCAGAAATAACTGCGAGAATAAAGACGGAAAATGCGAGCGCATTAAGTACGGGTCACTAGTGCCATCCTAAAATATGTTCTATACGTCAAAATATTAATATATTTTGTTAAAGGAAATTGGAAATAATGTTTACGAGTTGGTCGTAAGAAATTGAATTGGGGAAAAATTACCAGCCGTCGCTCGGTTTTGCCCAACAATTTACATAGTGGATTCGCAAGAGAGATCGCCCTATTGGCTTTGCTATCGAGAATCAGAAATTTTACGAGCCCGTTACGATAATGTGTGCCGTACGATCAAAGGGGGCGAGATGAAGTCTCTCTCTCTCTCTTTCTCCACCTGTGCCACGCCGACACTCGGAGGCTGTCGTCCGACTCGGCCTGGGGCGGAGAAATCAGCCAGGCCGAGTCCTGGGCAAGGACTCTCGGGGCGAAAGCTCAGCGTGGGTTGGGTGGGTTGGGGGGTGCCAGGGGATGGCCAGGGGAGTGCCCACCCCGGTCCCGGCGAGTCTTGGCATCGCGAAGCGGCTCGTCGCGCGACGAGTTGGCAGCCGCCCGCGCCCGTGAATTCTCGCCCCCGGTCCGGGGCTATTTTGGCTCGGCGGGCCTTGGGACGCGGGAGGAAATCCTGCCGCGCGGGCGACTCTCGACGTGCCGCTTGATTTATCGGCGGCACGCCGACGCGCCCGCGGTTCGATTGATATATTCGCCCGGTTATTCTTTTCGCTGCTGCTCGAGCTCCTGCGCTCCCCTTTGACTGTCGACCCGCCGCCGTCGTACTCCCCCACCGCCGTCGAGCCAGGCTCCACTTATTTATACGCTTCTATATTTAATGGCTCGCGAAAGCTCTGCCCATCCCCCCCCCCACCCCACCCCACCCCCATTGGATTGGCCGCGCCTATCGATTAGCGATTAAAGGGCGCCGCCCTCGTCAAGGATCGGTCGCTTATCGCTCGTGTCGGTAAGGCTCCGGTCGCTTTCTTCCCCCTGCGTCGGAATTGGGGATTCGGGCCTCCTTTAGCCAATCGGCCCCCTATCGATGACCCCTTACTCGAACGCTTCTAATGGTTAACTCGGATCGCTACTATTTCTGTCTTTGCAGATATGAGTGACACAAATAGTTTTTGTTGCGGAAATTATATTTAAACCCACCTTGAAATACATACTGTCTCCCGCATGCGTATGATTCCCTTCCTTAATGTACAATTGCTTGCGGTGATGCAAGAGTTTCTTGGCTTTTTGTGTAACTTGTATAACCAAGCTAACACAAGAATCGCGCTTTATAGCCGTTTCAACTTAATTCTTATGCCGCGAGGATATTTTTGTTATTTTATTTACCTCCGCTGAAAAACTCATGTCTCTTTTAGCGCTAGGCTTTTGTAAAAATAGTTATGTAGCTCCTTATACTTTTCAGCTGTTTATCTTCCTATTTATGTTTAATAGATTTCGTTATGCACTTTCATAATCTCCCTATGATAAAGACTATTTTATTTCTGTTTTCCGTAGCCAGAGACTACAGATTATCGTCGTTGGTACGATTTTTAGTATTTACCCAATCAAATTTTGAAATTAAAACAGCTGAGATTATTTTATAAAATGCATTTTATACTTAAAAAAAAACATTAAACATCTATTAAACAAGTACGCTTACAATGATACAATGACTTTTAAATCTCTTCTTATTTTATAGCATATTTTATAATATAATCGTAAATTATTTATATGTTATTGTTAAACCCAATTTTACCATTTTCTACCAAGCCATGAATTTCCTTTTAAAATCGTTGAACGTTATAGGCAACAATATTAATTAATTTTATTTTTAACTTCAATTCGACAATTATGCACCGCTTACATTTATTATACAAGGATAATTCATACACAATTTTCCAAAAAGAAATCGCTTAAAATTGCTGAATATAGTGAGTTTTCAAAAGACGCTTCACTGTAGGGAGCGAATGAAGTTATTGAAAAAAAAATTGATAAATCGATGTATGATAGGGCTGACCGCGCAACGAGTACGATAATTTTAGAACGAAACCAAGTGAGATATTTTTCTTTAAAATCTATTTAAAATGTTCGAAAACTGTACTATGTTCGCAAAATGGTTTAAGTACCGTTGAATGCGGCATTCTGATTTATAATGCCAATATCAATAAATCAAAGAAACGAAACCTCCCTTTCGTCATTATGAAAGTAGGTGCTGAACAAATCAACAATAAGCGTGCAACGTAGGCAAATAAATTTACGAATCCATAAGGTAAGGAGTAAAAGGGTCAAAGGGTAAGGAAGGAGTCTCCTAACTGCAACGGCTTTCGTTTCAAGTTTTTGCCGTAGTCCGTCGATATCTTGCATTACATTGATCGGTTGCAGCCCAATAAAAGTCGCGATAGAATCTTATGGACCGACGGGAGGAGTGGCGTCGGCCACCAGTACCCGGGGGGTGCAAGGAGGGCGAGAGTCCGAGGTACGCGGGACACAGCGACGACATTGCGTTTCAACGCAGTCTAATTGGCCGTTAAAAACTCCGAGATAATAAGCGGGCGATCGTTGGCAGGGTGAGACATGGCTTATTGTGCAAGGTGGCGAGTGAGCCCGCCGCTGACAATCGCAGGGTCGCGGGGCCGAGGAGGGGTCCGGGGAGAAAGAGACCGGCCAGAGGGAAGGAGAAGCAGCGGTAAAGCTCTTGGCCTGCCGAGAGCCAAAGGATGATCGGGGACCAGGTCGGCCTCGTCGGCCCGGACTCCGGGTGGAGCGGGAGCGGCTTCGGGGCTTATAACACATTTCATTTTTCGCCGCCACCGCCGCCGCCGCCTTTGCCGCCGCCTTTGCCGCCGCCTTTGCCGCCGACGACTATTTTCGCCCATAACCGCGTCTCCGCGCCTCTTTCTAGCTGCTTTGGCCCCGCGCGCCTTTATACGGGAGGGAAGAGGCCGCGGCTCCTCAGGTGTCCAACGTCCGCCGTGCGACTTATCACTCGGAAACATGGTGAGCAGCGCTCCTCCGCTTTTTCGCCCTGCGCGCGCTTACCCGGAGCCGAGGTAGGCCAGCTCGGGCCTCCTGTCCCGCGTGCGTGCCCTCGTCCGCGGTGCCCGCGACCGGAATCCACGCTCCTGGAAGAGGCTCGCCCCCCCCCCACTGGACAATGGCTTATGCGGCCGCCCGATTCCGGACCGAGCTTCCCTCCCATAGTCGTCATTAACAATCGATTCTCTCTTCTTTTTTTTTTTTTTTTTCAAACTAATCGAAGCTTCTGCCCGATGGTTTCTGCCCAACCACTCCCCTCGCCTCCCCTCATTTTATCGCAAATCATTCACATTCGACTGCTAACTGCTTTTAAGCGAGCCAGCCGCTTCCGACTCTCTCCGCGTTTTACGCGATCCTACTTTTAAGGTAACATATTATTATCGATCGCAATCGTAACTGTGTGCCAAGATAATTTGCCGTGAATCAACAGAGCCATGAGTGTGTACCGTTAACGAGAATAACGCTCGAATAAAATTCATCGTTACGATGTGCTGCTGGTAATTTGATAAACGATCGTTGAAAGGCTCTTAGTTTTGAAGACACCGAGCGAAAACTCATTGCCACGAGCTTAAAGTTACGAATAACGATGCATCGCAATCAATCGTTTCTATTCGTTTAAAGCTACTCGTCCAGCCACCGATGGATCAATTAAGCTACTCTAACTCGTTTTCTATTCGCCGCATACGTGATCAGGACCTTATCCTTGAATTTGCCGTCAGTAATTGCGCAATAGACCGTCGAGTTAAAGCTGAGAATCGAGCAATAGATTAAAAAAAAGAGGGACCACGAGATCGGGATCCCACCGATCATAATAATCTCGCTAATAACCCGTGCCTCGAGCTGCAATAATGGGGGAGTGCGCGAGGCTAAGAGCCGACGAGCGAGGCAAGAGAACTGATTGATAATGACCGCCAGGAGGAGGACGAGCAGAAGATGGCGGTGATGCGCAAGGCATTCCAGATGTTCGACACGAGCAAGAGCGGCTTCATCGACACGATCAAGATATCGACTATCCTGAACACCATGGGCCAGCTGTTCGACGACGGCGAGCTCAACGCCATTATCGAGGAGAACGACTCCGAGGGCACCGGCAGGGTCAATTTCGATGGGTTCTGCCGGATCGCGGGACGCTTCCTCGAGGAGGAGGACTCGGAAGCCATGCAGGAGGAGCTCAAGGAGGCCTTTAGGCTCTACGACCGGGAAGGCAACGGCTACATAACCACTGCCACCCTCAAGGAGATCTTGGCCGCCCTTGACGACAAGCTCACCAATACAGACCTCGATGGTATCATCGCCGAGATTGATACCGACGGTTCCGGCACCGTAGACTTTGACGGTTCGTGCAATGCTCATTCCCGTTACCTTCTCGGCTTATAATTTTTTTCTTTGCTCTCTCTCTCTCTCTCTCTATCTATCTATCTCTCTCTCACTCTCTCTTGCGCCCAGAACGAAATTATTAGTCGATCGCTAAAATAGATTAGACGCGTCCAGCCACTTTCAAATTTATTTTAAAAGTGCTATTATTTTGTCCTTTTTTCTGTTTGTTTAATGACATGCATTCTAATATTGGACGGCTCGTGCAAAATTACAAATATGACAATCTTTTTACAAATACTTGAAAAAGCTATAATTTCCTCAATTTGATTCAACGTTACGAATCGCTCCAAAGGCTTTAAAACATTTTAATCAAATAATTTAAAATCATGCATTCGGATAAGTAAAACAATAATTGTTCCCTATCTATTCATCGACTTTTAAAATGTTTATTATATTTTCTCTATTAATACTTTATGAAATGCTATTTGAATGTTTAATACTAAATTAATAATAGACTAATTACCAGATGTTTCGTAAATATTTCAATCACAATTCTGTAAAATTTAAATTAAATGCGATGACTAATGGCTTCAAAAACAAATTTTATAATTTTTTCAAAGGAAATATAAATAGATTTCAAAAACGTAGATACTCTTCAGGAAAAAAAAAAATTGTGAAAAAATATTTTCTTTTATTTTATTATTATCCTACTAAATTTATATAATATGCATATTTTTCATTCAAAGTTTTGAATCAATTATGAATTTCGCACAGCTTTTTATTCTCGATAGCTTTTATTATTTAATAATAAATAATAGTTTGTATTAATTAATATTGTAGAGCGATTCAAAGAAGCTAAAATATTATTTAAGCGTATAGAAGAGATGAGAAAATCATTTCATTTTATACTAACAGAATTAAGTCATTAAAATGAAAATAAATGTTTTTTTGTTTTGTTTTAGAATTCATGGAGATGATGACTGGAGAATAAATGTAAATCCTATGAATGATCACTGAATCCGATTTGGTTATTGCAGGAGCAAGATAAGCAATTTTATCGAAATCCTACGAATTTCTTCAATCTTTATAATAAACGGATAATTATTTTGTACTCGATCTACCTAAATTTCCAAAGCTATCCTCCCTCGAGAACTCAAGGAAGTGCTTTCCTCTCTACCTATACACACGCACACGCGCAGACACGCGCACACGCACGCATGCACGCACAGGCACGCGCATACGCACACGCGTGCGGATGCCTGTAGGTATGCATGTATGTTTGTACGAATGCGTGTAATGCGTGCAAGCAATTGTTTATGTATGTGTACCTATCGTTGGAATAACAATAAAAGAAGCCAAAATATTTTATAAATGTAAAAAAAAAAAAGTTCAAAAAAAGAAAAGAAAAGAAAAGAAAACAAAAAAAAAAAATGAAAAAAAAATGCATTTTGGAACGATTCCCTGGCTGGTCTTAGGTAAGATAATAAAATTACGTCGATGTAGGCTCACATGATTCGTTTATTACTCTGCTTAAACATCATCAACGTAGACTCGTTGGCGTGAAAAACATGGGCGCAATGTACACAATGTGAATAGAAACGAAATTAAGCGTCAAGTCGCTCGCAGTTGGCGGGCGAGTATTTTGTTGAAAAAAAAAAAAAATCCGTAGACAATAAAGAAAAGGAATCAATGGAATCGAAGCAGCCGGTGCCCGGGCTCGGGCAGTCAGTGCTCGTAGGGTATGAACTCGTCGCTGTGGTAAACGACGACGTCCTTGACGTAGAAGTTGGGGGCGTAGAAGGCGCTCTCGGCGAGGGGCCTGTCGAACGGATAGCCGAGGGGCCTGCCGTCCAGGGAGACGACGCCGCCGATGATCTCGGTTATGGGCTTGCTCTGGTAGTAGTGGTGGAGCTGCTCCTCGTGTCCCCTGTAGCCGTGGTAGGTGCCGGCCGGGTAGCCGCCGAAGTAGCCGCTGTCGCTCGGGTGGTGGGCGCTACCGTAGTACTCGGCCTCGTGCTCGGCCTGGTGCTGCTCCACGTGCTGGCCCATGACGTTCAGGTGCTTGTAGCTCGGGAAGTCGGTGCTCTGCTTGAAGCCGTGGCCCGTCTCCTCGGGGTGGACGCCGACCTCGTGGCCCGCGCCCTCCGGCACCTCGTGCCCGGCCACGCCGTGGCCGATGCCGCTCGGCCGGTAGAAGGGCCGCAGGTAGCGCTTCACCGACTCGCCCTCGTGGTGGACGCCCGCGTGCTCCGAGCCGTGGATGTTGTAGTAGGTTTGCTGCCAGTGCGGGTAGTGGTAGCTTCCCGGGTACTTCTTGTACAGGTAGCCCCAGTGCCATTTTCCTTTAAAGCGACCAATTGCCCTTGAGTTATACCCCGCTGTCTCATGCGCCCCCCCCCCCGCCACCGCCGCCGCCGCTTCTATCCTCGACGGTCCGATATCTCCCGGGGATCCGAGCGAGGACTCGCTATTTGGCGTGGCCTTGGCGAGGGGGAAAATTACCCGCAGAGGCGCGTACATCTCTATCGCGAGCCTGGCCCGAGAAAGAGAGGATCGCGCAAGAAAGTACCTTCGGTGATTATTTGGCCCTCGAATTCTGGAACAACTTCGACGGTTTGGCTTCCGCCGTGAACGCTGTCGACTGGGAATCTGCCGAACTGCTCGTAGTCTTGCCAGCCGACGATTTGGTAGTGCTGTGGCTCGTAGGTCATCCATTCGTCCTCAACTACGGGCCCGTAGTGCTCCGGATGGTGGTGGACACCGGCGGAGACGACGACGACGAACTGGAGCGGGAAACCGCTGTGGGATCCCTTGGGCAGGCTCAGCCTCGCTGGGAACGAGTGCAGCTGCTGGGGCTAAAAAAAGCCGTCGAAGCGGCCCATCGGGTTATTGGTTTGGCCGACCGGGGGGCGGGGGGAGGGGGGGGGGAGGTTGGGCGATCTCGCGAACGAAAGCTAAGGAGCAAACAAAGTGCCGTACCTCGATGACGTAGTGCGGATTCTGGGATCGGATGGCAGCCTCGACTCGCGCCTTGATCTGCTCCACCGATGGCCAGTCGTAGCTCTGTCCGGTGGCCTGGTGCGAGTTCCTGACTATCACGTTGTGGCCCTCGATCACTGCAAGCACAGCCGTCGGGCATTATTGAGCAAAGGGACTTTGATTCTTCGATCTTGCGATCGAACCTCGTTAAATTTCAAGCCCGACAGGCGAATGGGGCTCCGAAGAGGGAGAGGATCCGTTGGATCGTTGAGGCGCTGGCCTCGATCGGGAGGATCGGGAAGCAACGGCCTCGAAAGCCGCTCCCCTCGGAGCGCCACCTGCCCTCGGGATAAAATGAATACTCACGGTCGTAGACGAATTGGTCGAGCTCGAAGAAGTAATGCCTGTGCTCGCTGATGTCGATGTGCTGCCCGTCGTAGTTGTACTTGGGCCCGACGAAGACGCGAACGACGGCGCCGGGAACGGCCTTTTGGGACTGGACGAAGATGCTGTACTCGTATTCCTTGTGGTCGAGCCTCTTCAGGTGGGCCTTGACGGTCGTGTGGAACTTGGCCTCCTCGGTTATGGGCTTGGGCACGGCGTTGCCGAGGTCGACCTCGCAGTCGCTGAAGAAGGTGATGAGATCGCTAACGTCGACGTTCTCGATGCTCACTCCCGGCACGACGATGTCGTTGTACTGGTAGGCCGGGAGGGCCTCCTGGTAGTAGTGGAAGAACTCGAGGATCTTTGAGAAGAGTTGGTAGAATATGGGGTCGCGGACGGCGGTGCCTCCGTACTCGAGGGCCGACGGGGTGAACTCCCAAATGTTGTTGAACTCGGGCACGTTGCCGAGGAGGTTCTTGGCTACGGCGAGGAAGGAGCCGTAGTACCTTGGGTTGATGCTGCGGCCGGTTCCCTCGATCAGCTCCCCGAGGATGTTCAAGCCCTTGGGCTGGAAGAGGGAGAGGAAGGTGCCCTGGGGGGTCATGACGTGGCCGCGGTCAATGGCGTCGACGATCCTCTCCTCGAGCTTACGGACGAGCCTCAGGAGCTCGTAGTTGTGGTGCTTGGGGGTGATGTAGATGTGCTCGTTGCGGACGGGGAAGTGCTCGCCGGTCAGGTAGCGCAGGTGGCTGTTGAAGGGGGTCTTTATGTGCTCGTAGTAGTAGTCGAGCTCCGGGATGGGCCCGAGGCCCTGCCCGAGACGCTCGAGGTTGTAGCGGGCGAGCAGCTGCTGGTGGACGTAGTAGAAGTGGGCCCCGTGGCCGATGTGGTTGTACTGGCCCTCGTCGCCAGCTTGGGGGTAGCCGCCGTGCCCGAACTTCTGGACGTTCTGGGCCCCCTGCGGGAGCGTTAGGATTAGCGGATGGCACGAGATCGGTGGCCCGTACTCGGCCGGAGCCGATCGTTCTGGCCTCGGCCTGACTAACCTGGGGCAGCATGTAGGAGGCGAACTCGACGAAGGCGTAGTAGGCGTTGAGGCCGACGTCGTCGGTGAAGTAGGCGATTTGGTTCTCCCCGTGGGGCAGGTAGGAGCTGTAGTTGACGTAGACGTGGTGAACGCTGTGCTCGACCTGGCCGTGGCCCTCGAAGCCGTGGTGGACGAAGAAGTCCTGCACCTGCTGGATGATCCTGCTGTCGAAGAAGTAGTGGGGGTAGATCTCGTAAGGCGGCGGGATTATGACTCCGCGCATGTCGGCCCTCTGGTAAATGGCTGTGACCAGGGCCTGCAAGAGCGAGGAATTCGTTGAGGAGAGGAATAGTAAAGAGGGGAGGGCGGGGCACGGCTCCGGCCGCAGTGGAGCCGGCCTGGGCACCGACCTTCGTGAACTGGTGCTGGTTGACGTGGAAGCGGGCCCAGGCGGCGGTGCTCAGGAAGGTCTGGTAGTCCTTGGCCCCCAGGAAGACCTGGGTCAGGAGGGAGAGCTCCTTGCGGAGGCCGCTGACCGTGAACGAGAAGGGGGTCGCCTTCGGCTGCACGTGGCCGCTCCTCACCAGTCCGACGTAGTACTTCACCACGGTCGGGTTCTCGTAGTTGTGCGCGTTGCTCTCGAAGGAGTACGAGACCCCGGCCTCGTAGAGGTGACGGCAGGGCACGTCGCCGGCCATGCCCTCGAACAGGCAGATGGCATCCTGCTGCTTGCTCAGGAGTTCCTGGTCGGCTGCAATTCACCCGAGAATCCTCAACTCTCGATCCCAAGGGATTCGCGCTCCTACCGATTGCCACGGCTCGACCGAACAATTCACCAAAGTCCATCATACCTTTCGTTGGCTTTTCGCTCCTCGATTAACGCGTGACGGTGCACGTTCGTGTTACGATCCGGCGGTTTTTTTTTTTTTTTTTTTTTTTTTTTTGTAAAGCTCTGGTGAAGCGAGGCGCCTACCTATTGACGGTGAAATTGGTTGACGATATTTTGCCGATTGGATTACAAATTATTTGTTAATATAAATAATGTGAAATTATTCCACGAATTGGATTTTTTGCCTCAACGTTAAAGATCTCTAATCTTCTGACTCTTTTATTGATTTAACTCTTTTTGAATGTTAGCTAAAAATAATTCTCCATTTTTAATCGTATAAAAAGTTAGATATTTGATGCAGACCATTAAAAACATATTAATCATCTTAAAACGATTTTGGCAAAGTAATAGCCGTGTAGCGTAATAAAAATGGTTTGATGTTAAATGGAATATATGGAAGCTAATAATGATCGTTTGATTATTTATTAGTTGAATAATAAAAGAGGGTTAAGTTAATGATCGTCTAAAGTATAATTTTCGCAAAATCCCAATCAATAACTTGACGCTTCCAACTAAAAACCCTGGATTTTACTTTTTAACGTCAATTTAATAAATGCTGTGTAAATATTGATGAATCTTTATGAAAAGTCACTGCAATTCTACGTAAAAAAGGGACGAGGGCGTGGCATCAGTGTTGCAAATTTTTCAAAAAAGATAAATCTAGGAGAGAGAAAGCAGAATAGGAATGAGCTTACACGATCCTGTCATTAGGACTCCCGAATAATGGCCGTAGCTTCAAGGCGTACGGATTTTCATTCCCAGAATGCATTATTGAAAATCAATGTCTTAATCGGCATCGTTAGAATAATCTTGGATAATTAAAAGAGAACATTTCAAAACCATAGCGGTCATTTTTAAAAAGACTCGACTCGAGCAGCCAATTCAAAAATACATTAACGATCCCTCCCCAATGATCGAGCCTTCGCTCAGAAGTATTATAAAAGAGCAATGGATTTTAAAGCCCGCTATCTCAGGACTCTTCCAGGAAGGAAAAATACCGCGTTGAATGGCGAGCCGTGACAACGCCGTAGACAACGCAAGATAAGATTTTTCCCAGGCGTCGTAAAAATTGCGTTGTGAATTATCTCTCGAGAGCCGCACCTGCGGGGTCCGAGGCCGTGCGCCAACGGGGCTGCGGCAGGTGATGCCCGTCGGCACGGGACCGAGACCGCGAGCTTGGACCGCGGAGAAAAACCGGGAAAAGCAGGAGCGGTCCGACGAAGAGCGGATTCAACGATAAGCGGATATTAAGAGCGATTGTGACTTACCGGCATGGAGCGACGGCGATGTGGGAATTGCTGCCGCAAGGGCTAACAAAGCCAAGAACACTATGCTCAAGCGCATTGTGATACAAGTGCTGTGCGTGGCTAACGGCGATTTAAGCGGGCCTTTTATACCGAGCCCGTATCATTATCGTCGAAAATGACGCGACGACCTTTTGAACCGGCTTGCCGTAGCCCCTGCGCTCAATTTCGCATCCCGAATGATTATTCTCCGATTGATAAATTTTGAAGCCTCTATTGTAGTCGCTTGCACAATACTCTATTGCCGATGCTTCGAGGGCCCGGGGCTCGTCGGCTCCGGCTCCTGGAACACTTCGACGTCGCCTCCTGCATCGAGGTGCAGCCGCCCTCACCTGCCAATGCATTATTGCGATTTTAGGAAAAATTCCATGCCCAGGCGGGAGCCGCCGTACTTTCGATCGTGCGTCGAAGCGTCGATTTGCCACTAGATTTGTGCACAGCGATCGCGAAAAAAAGAAATTATTATTCGTACACTAGATCTACTTAGATCGATTTAAAAACCTAAATGCCATTGTAGCTCTAAGCTTGCT
This sequence comes from Kradibia gibbosae, assembly GCA_018907135.1. NCBI lineage: Eukaryota > Metazoa > Arthropoda > Insecta > Hymenoptera > Agaonidae > Kradibia > Kradibia gibbosae. The sequence goes on from JACCHX010000004.1 coordinate 8,314,426, forward strand.
TCTTTTCTTATAGCTATTACTGCGCTTTTACAACTTTAGACTATGTTTGTCTGAAAATTTGCAGGTCGGTCGCTTTAATTTGACATAGGGTACAAATAAAATTTAACTGATTACTTTTAAGCATATTGAAATGTCTAATAAGTTACAATGATGGCTTTAAAATTACACACAGATTCGTGAGATATTTTAATGCTACTGATAATACGTTCATTGTACTAAACATCTGATCTTTTCATCTCCAATATAAACCTTCACATGTTGATTATTAAATATTGCGATACAATACAATTGCATTGCAACTTAAGATGAGGTGTTGCATAGCTTTTTAAGCAAGATTACAAATAATGTCTGTCTAGTTCAGTTTATGCATAGTTATGCTTCGTAAATTAGTAATTAAGCCATTATCTCCTGTATGCCTTCGTATTACGAACGAAAAACTGAACCATAAGTAATAAAAATATAAGGAATAGCATTCAGCAAGGATATAAAAAGAATTTATTTAAAAATATTAAAATGGTACATATTATTATTGTAAGTTAAAATTCAGATTAAAATATTTAATGCCTATTAATAAATTATTCATTATGCTTTAAATTCAAATTATGCTTTTATAAAAAAAGAGGTTCACATTGTACAATAAAAGTAGTATAAAATATTACATAAATATATATCTTTTATAAAAGCCTGTAGACTGATTACTATATTTTAAATATTTTAAATATTATTTTCGTTTATCTTATTATTACACATTTAAATTCTTTTTTTTTATAATTATTTACAATAAAACAATCTGGTTTTAAAAACACAAGTAACTTGCACAGCATCGTACTTAAACAAAATTAATTTAACAATTATTTAAATTAAAGACAAACAATGAATTTTTATTGTTTAGAATTTTATAATTGTATAAAAAATGGCCTTTAATCATTTTTAAAGAATTCAATAATGACATAACACTTGATTATACAATTCATAAATGATCTGTAATTTTTTTAAATAAAAATTGAAGCAATTTCTGTGACTTGAAATGTTAGAAATGCTGTTAAGCGCTCAAGTATATTTTTTAAATATTATTTAAACAGATAAAATATCCATTTGCTATTTTATTTATTTATATATCATAAAAAACAACATATGATAGATATATTGTTATTAAAATATTTATTTTAATTTTCTAATAATTTCGGTAAATATATATTGAAATTTTTTATTAATATATGTGGTTTTCTTAAAAAAATATAAATTACATATACTCAACCGCGTGATAAATTATCTATTTAACTAATTTTATAAAAAAAGATTTATGAAGTTATTATTTCATATTCATTAATCAAATAATAAATTTTACATGTTTTTGCTAAAATATTCTACTGATTCATTTCCATAAATGATGAGCATCCCTTTTTTTATTTGTTGTGGTTGACTTATAGATTACTGAAAAAAGTCAATGTTAACTGGAAGATATATCTTAAATAACACATATACTTACTATTGTCTTAACGATTTTGTCATTAAAAATTTGTTTAAAACGCATAATTTCAGCAATAAATAATTAATGCAAGATCAATTTTACACATAAAATTTCAGAAGTTGTAAAATGCCTTTCATTATCTAAATTGATCTTATACTACTTTATTTTACTACATTATATTGAATTATTTTATACTAATTAGTCTTAAACTACTTTATCATATTTTCGATAAATATAAATTATGAATAACAAAATTCTGATATTTAAAAATTATTTCAGTTAATATTTTAAATTAAATCTAAAATTTTTTATTAAATATTTGTAACCATCATTTCAGATTTAAAAAACATATATTATTTTTTAGTTTAAACCTTTTTTTTATCATTTTTAAAAGATATATAACTATTAATAAGTAAATATAATAATATATTCCAAGCGAATTATGACACGATTTATTTCAAAGCTAAATTCAATTCAAAGTAAATTCATAATTACTAGATTAAAAACAACTTTTAAATAATAAAATCCTCAATTAGTGACGATATAATTATAATAAAAATAATTAAAATCAGTTTTAAGTAATAGTATCAACATCAGAATGTACTGTATAACTCATATTGTTGTATATACGACTTGTAATTATAAATTATTTTTATTTATAAACAGTAAATTTAATTATAGAAGCATTTAAAATACAATTAACTATTCATCGTAATTTGACCGTGTATGTGATAATTATATCTGTATTAAATGAATATTTAGAAATGTATATAAAATTAAAAACAATAATAAATATTCTAATAGTTAAAAAATAAATCAAATAATCATAATTTTGACCGCGTGTTAAATTTTAATAGGCTTATAATTAAGTATTTGTAAAACTGTAATCGAATTAATAATTTAAAAATTCGATATTATACTTATTATAAAATTGATTGTAGTCGGATCTTAGGAAAATACGATAAGAATCATTTTGTAAATCGACTCAATCTCTAATAATTGTTTAAAAGAAATTTTTTAATATGAAATTCAATTTATTGTTTTCCCTTAAAATATGGAAAATCCTAAACAATTAATGGCCGTGAAAAATTTTTTTAACATTCGACCAGAAAATTATTTCTTGTAATAACATTTATGCATTGTAACTAAATTTTTATTTTACGAGAACTTCAAATAGAATAAGGATTTTTAATTAACATGTATTAAATGTGATCAAGAAAATTATATTATATTTCATTTACAAAAATTGTTACCAATGTACATAATGCTGCATATAAGTTCTAATGTTATTATAGCTAAATTTTCAAAAAATACAGTTATGCAACTTGAAAATACTTACTTAATTTTTAATTGGTAATTTGGAGCAATTTGTATTTTAATGGACAAAAAAGTATTTTATGAAAATAGAATGTATAATTATTAACATTAGCTAATATTTAATTGAAATAAAAAAGGTTTTCTTATTTTGAATAGTGCTGACTACACTTTATAATTCTAATATGCTATAATAGTAAAATTGAGATCTTTTAACATCCTAATTATTTATATTTTAATATGAATGTACACATAATCAATAAATATATATTTCTTTAATTCAGCAATGCAAAATGAGTCTTTGGGTTATCAAATTTTTCGCAAGAGAGAGATTGATTATTTTAACAAGACTTAATGCAGGTGATATGCGCAATCGGGTTATCGCATTGATGTTTGTTTCACAATTTTATCCATAAATATGAATTTTAAATGCCGGTATTTATAAATCTATATAACACATGAACGTTAAACGTGTGTGTGTCCTGAAACTGTATAATTTTTGAAAACAATGACTTAGAGTCATTTTATTTCACTTAGCGTCCAGTCGTCAATTGTCGGCATTTCTGTTTTTTTTTCATTCCAATTATATTAATTATATTAATAATAACATCTTTCATGGTTGCATGCTTAATATATTCAGTTTGTTTAAAATTTTGTATTGAATAGTTAAGTTAAAAGTAAATCAATCAAATGTAAAATTAGTAAAACAACAGCAATGTATTTCTATTTTGTGAATAATAAAAAATGTGAAATATTATTCTATTGAATAAAATGAGTATTAGTACTAAAGGTGTATATTACTAAGCAATCATCAAACTAAATTTTTACTGTAAATTATTAAAGGTAATTTAAAATTTTATAAATTATATTAAGCAAAAATATTTTTAATATGTTGCAGTTTCGTAACGACATCTACTATGGTTCGTATTAAATATTTTCCAAATAATGTTGTAAATATAATTTTTCAAACTTTAAATCTTAATTTCGTTACACTTAGGTACGTCGTAATTTATTTAATTTACATTAGTATTGATATATTACAATTTACAAACACAATAAAAATCATTATTGTCATAGAATTTTATTTCAATATATTCATTTTTTTATTTTTACTTTAGACACTTCCAATAGATTTACGTAATTGTTTTTGTGTACACAATGAATTTTAAATGAAATTTTTAATGTGCTTAAGATATTTTTTAACGAAATTTATTCTTTTACCTTTATTTTTTGTCATTACATAAATTTAATCAATAATCAGTTTTATTTAGATTCTATTTAACAATAAACTCTTTAGTCAATAATATTAAAAACATATAATTCAATATAATATTATTAATAATTATGATGTTTAGCAAATGTATTCACCAAAATAAAAATTTATTGCTCCAAAATTATTATATTAAAATAATTGTAACAGTGAATGTAAAGAATTTTTTATAATGTAGGTAATATTTTTACGTAAGAAAATAGGATATTTTCTATAGTATAATATATTGAGATTTTAAAACTAATTTATAACACATATATGTTGTAAAAGTTATATACATATACTTATATATATATATATATATATATATATATGTTTACTAACTGAATAACATATACTAAAATTACTGATCTGTATTATTTATAATATGAAGGTATCTGATATATTATAAAAATATTTTGCTATATTAATAATTTTCTTATATAATACAAGAATGAAGGACACTTTTATATATATATGATATATATATAGATATATATTTACATACATATGTAACACATTTATAATTAAAAAGGTAATTACAGATTAATGTATAGAATAATAATATATTGATAATCATAATTATTGTAATTAATCTATTAAGTAATTGTAAACAAAAATTGTATAATTTTAATTGATAAATACAAAATTGTAAATTTATGTTTATTCATTACTACATAATCCGATTTAAAGTATTACATTATTACATTTTTACGACTTATTTCATTAAAAATGCGTCAATAAGTTTTCTAAATTATAAAAGACAAAAAATTAAAAAAACAAAGTTTAATATTTTACTAATTTTATTAGCTGTATATATCATTATAAAGAAATTTACAAATTAGCTTTCTAAAAAAATTAATTTCTATTTAAGGCTACATAAAAATAGATATTAAATTCAATTATTATTATGAAACTTATTTATAAAAAATTCTTGATTTTTTCTTGAATCGAACAAATTTTTTAAACAAAGACGCAAAAATCTTTATTAATTTTATTACGTAATTTCAATAATACACATTACAACATAGACATAAGTGTATGTATCATAAAAGGAATCATGGTAAGTTATTATAGTATATATAAATGTATATAGTACATTATAGTACATATTTATTGTAGTTTATATACAAATATTGGGTTATATATTCCAAAAATATTTTATATACAACGAAAGGATGCTTCTAAATAGTGTTTAATTAATTTGTAAAAGCTATACAATAACCATTAAGGCGATAGATATATTAAAAATAAAAGCCTTTAAAAATATATACGTAAGGGATAGTTTTTATGACGTGAGGGAACTTTTTCGTTTTATTTTTTTTTTAATTTTATCTGCAATCTCCCCAATGAATTTTATTAAATGACACTGAATAATTGCTGAGCTAGTCTTTACAAACATAAAAAGATATAAATGATGTAAATGATCCTCGAAATGCCACAAATTTAGTTTTTTTAAAATAAGTTGGAAAAAAATAAGAGATAAGGTATACATGTACATCAATATGAATTTTAATCTAATGAGTGTTTTTTAGAAATCTCATGAAATAACGTGATTACACCCGCGGCTTAATTATCTTAACCGACTATAATAATTTGCAGTATGGCTAAAAAAAATGCAATGGACTGTACATAATTAAATAAACGGTGATTAACTATTTCAAATTGGAGTGAACAAGTTATAGTTGCATACGTGAAATAGAATCAATGCCTAAGCTATTGCTATATGAAGTCTGTGGGGTAATTTTAACATTGAATATTTAACGTTGAACGATGCCGCCCAAAATGTTATTCTGTACAAACAATTATAAATGGTCTCAGGAGATTAATCGATTTTGCGCACTGTAAAAATTTGACCTCGAAAAGTTAAGAATAACAATCTAATCACACCATGCTAAAGAAATTTTGGTTAGATAAGATACAAATGGTCATTATGTTTTTAACCGATATTTAATAATTAAATTAATTATGTTAGATTCTCATTAAACTATCATGATAAAAAAACTCCACTAAATTGGATGTTCTTCTCAACCTTACAAATCATTAAGAAATAACTTATAGCCTACGTAAAATTAAGGATAAAAGTACACGAATATAAATTAGCAAAATTTTTAATCGTCAATAAATGCCATATTTGCCTAGAGCTTTTAACAAAATAATTATAATAAGATGACGAATAAATGCTCAGACATAGCGACGACAATACTGCAGACATCCGATCATACATGATTTTTGGTAAACTAAATTTTATTCAAGAGCAGTCACATAATAAATCTAAAAATAAGTATTACGCTGGAAGAAAACATAATTATCAATACTTAACGATAAGAATGCAATAGAAGAGGTAAGAAAATGAACACAATTTTGAAAGCATTGAGTCAACTTTTAGTCCGTCGTTGATTTTCATAATTCTTCAATAATCGTGATTTTTATTTCGAAAAGAATATATTATTACCATTAGATTTAATGGAAAACAGTGGAGAAATCACCTTTTCCAGTGAATTATCTAGTTGAAAAGCTACAATAGAATTTCAAATAAGGGTCGAAGTTTTCCGATACGCGCTCTTAGATCCGAATGAAATACCGATAGTTGTTAATATTTTAGAGGTTCTGGATCTATCCCTCCTCAGCCCCCAAAAGCAAAACAATGCTCGCGGGTAAGAGTAACAATATCGAGATGGTAAACGACATGGATCCGACCATAAAATGGGATCACTGGGAGTCTCTCGATCGACGGCCAAACGCAACGGTAAGAATCAATCGGTGGGAGTCTGGGAGTCCTCGAGCGGCTAAAGGGAACGAGGAGGGACGGGCGCCGAGCTAAAGGAGGACCGGAGCGGTAAAGGTACCGAGACCGAGGGGAAAATTGGCGCGACTGGCGGGCCAATCGATCGCGAGGGAAGCTCCGACGAGCCGAACGACGGGCTCTCAGCGGCCACCGGCTCCAGGCACCGGCCTCGCTTTCCCAGGATCGCGGGGCGGCCCCGAGCCGGGAGGCGGCCGCCGATCCCCCGGAGTTCCGGGGCGGTGGGGGCGGCGGCAGCGGCCTTTTTTGAAATTGCGCTCCAGTGGTCCGCGCAGGCCCGACGCCCGAAGGAGCCTCGCTGCGCGTCGGGCGGCCTACGCGTCGGCGCGAGACCGACGAGAGAGAGTCCGGAAGGTCTATTTTGGCGAGGGCCCGAGCGAGAGCGACGAGGGCAGAAATACAATACGCCGAGCGGAAAGACGCAGAGGGCTCCCCCGCCCCGGAGATCCGTCGCGCTCCCTCGCTCACTTGTCCCTCTCTTCCGGGCGTCCGCGTTTAACCTTGAAAAGCCCACCCTCGTCGCATCGCAAAGGGGGAGCGCGCGAATCATTTCGCTGCGGGTGATATCTTCTGCCGAGGCGCACGACTGCTCGAGGCGGGACGACTGCAGGGGACTCGGAGCCGAGCGAGCGGAAGTGTCGCGAGCTTTTCCCGTCTCGCGCCAGCCTGTTTATGTAAACGTCCTGTCAGACTGCCGATGCAGGTTAGGTCAGTACTCCGATTGCACGACTCGGACGCAGATCCCCTGACTCGCGGTCGGTCACGCGAGCTCCAATTATGCGCGTATGCGGTAGTCGCGCCGGGCAATCATCCGTAGTCTCGAATTGCGTGGATCCGAGCCACTCCTTGCCATCTTCCTACGTCAAAATTCAGGATTCCTTTTCGGGACTCGCTTAGCGCTCCCTTCCTCGCCTCGACCCTTGCTCTCATTCCTTGCAGTCTCTCTTTGTTTCTTTCTCCCCCACCCACCTCTCGCTCCATTCCTCCATCTCCGCTCTCCTCCTCCTCCTCCTACCGTCAACGTTTTATCTTCGGAATCGGACCCTCTTCTGGATTGCGATGAGTCGTCGGAGTGTTCGTAAGTGAGCGCCCTCGGTTAGCGAGGTCAGCCCTGCTCCTCAACACCGGCACGATCCTGGCCGAGAAATATGGTCGTTACGGCCAATTCGGTGCATCGCACCCAATGCGCCGCCAAGAAAAACGTTAGGATTCTTCTACTGGGTGACCGTGGAGTTGGCAAGACCTCCTTGATATTGTCATTGGTCAGCGATGAGTACACCGATGATGTACCCAACAAAGCTGAGGAAATAACGATACCTGCCGATGTAACTCCCGAACAAGTGCCCACAAGAATTGTTGATTATTCTGGTAAGCTTGAGTTTGTCCAGTCTCCCTCCACCGTCCAACGGTCCCCTCCGTTCTATTCTTAATTGCATCTTTTGTTTCTCTTGTATTTAGCTACTGAACAGACGGAGGATCAACTTTGCAATGAAATTTTAAAAGCTCATGTCATTTGCCTGGTTTACTCTGTTCAGGATAAAGAAACGCTGGACAGTGCAAAAAATTATTGGCTACCACTTATAAGAAAACATATTGCCAGCAACAGATGTCCCGTTGTACTAGTGGGGAATAAAATTGATGTCATTGATTATTCGATAATCGAGGAAGTTTATCCAATAATGAAAGAATTTTCAGAAATTGAAAGTTGCATCGAAGTGAGTGTGCAATTCGATCATTTGTTTTGCATAAAGCAAACTGACGATTTTATTTTCTTTCAATTTCTTAAAAATTTTAAAAACCTTACTCTTTTATGAACTTCTAAATTTAAAAAATATGGAAAAGTTTGCTCGGTATTGTGCGTTGCATAATGTTTTGAATAATTGAAAATTTTTTTCTTTTTTGCTCGTTCAATAAATGTTTTTTCCTTGGAACAAAATTACAACCAAATGTAAAAATTGAATTAGATATCGATATTAAAATCTATCAATGTTAATAATTTTTTTATTTATTTTTTAATTTTATCTTATTCTAGTGTTCTGCAAAGACATTGCAAAATATCTCAGAGATGTTTTATTATGCACAGAAGGCTGTCTTGCATCCTACAACTCCATTGTACAATTATGATACACAAGAGGTGCGTGAATTATTTAATATTTTTATAATTTATATTTTTCGATGATATTTTATATTGGTCTAATAAATGCTATTATCGGTTAATATTATAATTATTTACCCATAATCTAATAATACAAGTTCATTTTTCAGTTAACGGATGAATGTAAGACTGCTTTAGCTCGAATATTTAAGGTAAATCTATATTGCATTTAGTTGATCTATGAGTAGTATAACTTGTTTTTATCGTAGATTTGTGATGTTGATAACGATGGCTTGCTAAGTGATACAGAATTGAATGCATTTCAACAATGGTGCTTTAATACTCCTTTACAACCACAAGTTTTAGAAGATGTTAAAGCTGTTCTGTCAAAAAATATCGAAGATGGAGTTTGCAACGGTTGCGTTACGATGAAGGGTTTTATGTTTTTACAGTGTCTTTTTATTCAAAGAGGAAGAAATGAAACAACGTGGGCTGTGTTACGAAAATTCGGCTACGATAACGATCTTCAAATGTTTAAAGATTACATTAATCCTCAGTAAGATAATTTTTTATAATATATAATCCAATAAATGTATTTAACATGTTTTTAATATTGCAGGCTCAAAGTTCCTTCTGGCTGCACAACTGAATTATCCCACGAAGGTCATGAATTTCTGACGCAACTTTTTATAATACACGATAGGGACAAGGATAATGCTTTATCTCCAGCTGAAATGGAATCACTATTTTCTAAATGTCCTTCCCCGCCTTGGGGAGATGGTTTTAAGTACACAGTAGCTACTAATGAAAACGTAAATGAATTATTTTATAAGATTTATCAATTACCAATCCTTAATTACTCAGTAACGATATCTTCATTACGATATTACAACAAAATTAAACAAAACGTCATTCCTGTTTATCTAAAGGGTTGGATCACCTATGAAGGATACATGTGTCAATGGGCTTTCATAACTTACACAAATGTACAGAAGACCTTGCAGTACTTGGCTTACTTGGGATATAACGTATACAACAACGAATGTTCAACTTCAGCCATTACAATTACTCGGAAAAAGAAAATCGATCTTGCTAAAAAACAATCTAGTCGCAACGTTTATTGTTGCCATGTTATCGGAGCGAAAAGTGTTGGAAAAACAACATTGTGTAGGACTTTTGTTGATCAGAAACTTGAGGTATTTATGAGCTTGATGTAAAGAATCGCATTTATATATTTATATAAATCAAAGCTTATTAAGAACATGAATTTTGCGAACAATGCTCATCTCTATATAAAATATGTTTTCTTTTAAGAAACTGAACGATGATACTGTTCCTTATAATGCACACACGTTTGTAAATACAGTGAATGTATATGGACAAGAAAAAATTGTAATTTTAAAAGATATCAATATTTTAAATATTCAAGACGCTCTGGTTCCAGCACAGATTCACTGTGATGTGTGTGCCCTTGTTTATGATACTAGTAATCCTAAATCTTTTGAGTATATTGCAAGGATCTATATAGTAAGTAAAATTTATAGCGTTAAATTTCAATACTTCGACGTTTGATTAATTATAACGAAACCTTGTGAATAAATATAAATGATTTATTATTATAATTTAGAGGAATGTGCGGTAGTGTTCGTACTCCAATAATTTTTCTTACCATTTTTAAGCTATTAGATTAATTTTTTTAAAAAGAAGAACCTTTTAATAATAACTTGATAATGAAAGAAATGCTACAAAACGCTAACAGTTTTATTATTTTTTATACAAAAGTACGTTTTATTTTCTTTTCTATTTTTAAAGCGAATTTAATTCCTTTATAATCGTTTGTTCAAAATTAATTTATCAGTACCGTTACTCGTAAAAAATTCTAGTACGGCAAGCTCTTTTGGTAGAAAACAAAATCGCCGCCAGATTTTCTGCATTCTATTATAAAAATATAAAATGATATTTTATAAAGAACCTTTTACTTTTCCACAGAAATATTTTGCTGAAAGTAAGATTCCTGTATTAATAATAGCAAACAAAACTGATCTTGACGAGGTGAAGCAAGAATACTTATTACAGCCGCAAAATTTTTGCAGCAAATACAAATTAATGCCACCACAGCCTTATAGCATTTCACGTACAATACGTCGCGAAATTTTCGTAAAGCTGGGCACAATGGCAGCTTTTCCGTAAGTATACGTTATTATTTACCACAATGAACAAAATATATATATATATATATATATATAATTAAATCCAAGCTGATGTTATATATTTTTTTCTCTACTCTTTCTCTTTGAATAAATTATTTATGCAAATGTAAATTGTGTGCTTAATATTACATTCGCATTCAAAGGTATCATAATCCTGATATTAAATTTAAATGAACTCAAATTAGAAATTTTATTATCCTAATGTTACTTGCAATACTAAGGAATTCTTAAGTACACAATAAATAATTTGACAAAAATATTTCATTGATTAAATTGCTTTTTAAAAGTCTCGACCATAGATTCATTTTCTTTTCTACATCGATAATTAATTTTGTCGAATACTAATAAAAAGCAATTTCATGTTTAGCCGCTTTCAAGCTGCGTGGGTATTGTTTTACAAACACAGGTTGGTCTTATATTGAGAATTACACAAATAAATGTTTTTGTAAGATCATAGTAGTCAGCACTGTTCTTAGTTTTCTTTCACTTTTTTTTTGTTTTTGAGATTTATTGTTATGCGCATCTGTAAATAGTTAACGGAGCTTATTATTTTAATATAATACACATGCTGCCTCTACTTGTCGACTCATTGAGGCAAACTATGCATAAATGGCCTCTCGAATTGCCACCATTATAAAAGGCGTAACTATTCTTTCAAGGTTTTAATGCGTCTCTTCATTCTCAAATCAAACACCTCTTAAATTCACTTCTTTTTGGTCTTCTCTCTTTAATTCACTATGCAAAATGATAAGTGTGTAACGCAAAAAGTGCGGGTGCATGAGCATGATAGGCTTTAATTCAATTATATCTTACCATTAACAAATAGCAATGTTTTATAATAAATCTTACGAGTTTCGTTTTTTCGTGAAATAACGAAGAAACTTACATTCTTGATTACGTTAAGTGAAGAAGTAGATCATGAGCTAATGTTGGTTGTTAAAACAAAAAAAAATTGTATATTTTCAGACACATGAAGCCATTTGGATTGATGCAAGGAAATTCAGTAGTTTGGTGGAAAGCGGGAATCGGCATCGCCATTGTAACGATCGCTGGTTTTATAGTCATACGAATTCTAAATTCTGATAGCACATAGTCTACCATTACCTCATTACCCTTTATGACACCCGTTCTAATTCAAAAAAGATTCATTTCGAAAAAGGCGTTCAGTTAATGATCTTTGTCACTCGCTGAAGTGTGTATTTAATCGATTGTAAAAAAAGAAAAAAAAAAATTAAAGTACCTAAGTAAACGAATTAGAAAAAATACAATTGTATACATTGTAGATAAAAAAATTGACTTTATTACAGATTTACTGAAATATTATACGATTGATTATCGATGGTACAATTCTTCTCGTTGTTGCATTGCTATCATTACAAATCTGCAATGAAGTCAAATTATACAAATTTTTAAAATATTCGATATTTTTTTAAATGTATTCTGCGTCACTGTATGATTATATTTACATCAAATCACAAAGGATATATGGATCTTTAAAATTTATAATAATGACTCGTCTTAAAAAAAAAAATACATATACCAATATAATTATATTTGTATTTTATTAATATTTTGTAGTATAAATTTTTATATTTTTTATATTTATTTTTAAATATTACAAGCCTACTAATACTAAAAACTTTATTCATAATTATGAAATTGATTTATAAACAAATTCGTATGAAAAAACAAATCTTAATATTAGATCAAAAAAAAATTTTCAATCCGGTTTAATTAAAAAATTAAAACTTGTATTTCATATCTACACACGCACTTGATTTTTGGCGAAATTTAATTCTAAATGATTAATTTTAAAAGATTAAAGAAAAATCTTTACAAATGGTTTGAGGCATTTGGCAAATTTCTTAAGAAAAAAAAAAAGAAAAAAAAAATTTCAAAACTTTAAAGCAATTGCTAATCTTCGTTGAATACTTATCGTCTTTCAATCTGTTTTATATGTAATAGAATCAAACAATGTTCACGAAATAAATATTTTTGTATTATTATACGTAAATATAATAATATTTTACCATTGATTTGGACGACCATTATTTCGGAAGGATATTATTATCGGTACATCAATATTGCAATATCATTTGAATAATTTCGGCAATGAGTCACAATATTGATCCAATTAACCTTATTGACTTGATAAAATCAATCAAATAAAAAAATAATACGTACTGTATTTTCGTTTGCAATTTATCCAGGCTTCTTTAAAAGCTTCGCAGACGTGTAAATCGTTTTGGCCTTGAGCGCATATGAGGAACTGCTGCTCCTGATTTTGGCAAGGCCCACTCGGCACCTGTTGTTCGGCCATTTGCTGATTTGAATCATCAGACTCCTTATTTCCCGTCAACTTATCCCCAATGACTGAACCCTAGAAAATCGCTAATCGCATTATCGGTGTATCGCATGGCTTACTCTTATTAATTGTAGTCGCTATACCGCAGCAACACCAGCTGCCGTCCCTGCAAAAGTACCAAATATACCAGGCCCTTGTCTCGGTGGTTGAACAATAACAAGGTTTCCCCTATAATATACAAAAAAAAAAAAAAAAACAACTCTATATTAATAAAAAATTCAATTTGGAATATTCACGAAATAGTAGTAAAATTCTTTTTATAAATACTAAAATCCTCAAAGAATATGATTGTCTCGTCTTCAGTACGAATTATGTTTCGAAAATTGAATAAAAATAAAAATAGAGTTCAATGTTCTTAACGCTTCTGCCTTCTTTGCGAAGCAAAACTGAGAATAATTCAATTATTATAAACACACACACATATATATATATATATATACTCAGAGAAATTATAAAACTATTTTGTATTGCTTATCTTTAAAAATTAATTAGAAAAGAAATATATAAAGTATATGTAAAAATATATTATTCAGCCTAATTTATACGTATAAATTTTTTACATTTATTTATTTCGTATGTCAAATACATTCGCTTGATTGATTTTTATTTTGTAAAAAACAAACGTGCTTTACATTAATTGATTGTTACATATCAATGTAATTAAATTGAAATTCATTCAAATTCTTACTTTTATCATTGTTTAATAGATTTAAATTTGCAAATTTCGATTTATATAAATCATTACACTAAATTATAGTGATTGTGATGTATTTTTTCTAAATATTAGTTACATTTGCATTGATTCAACAAGTTCTAACACCAGTTGGAGTAATTCTCTTTTATTTATTGAAAATATATTGAAAAAATTGTAATATACGAAGATAAGTAAAAGTAAAACAGATACAAAAAGTTACCCTTTTTTTCACCAATGAAATTAAAAGGATACGAAAGCTGTAAATCTACCGATATTAGGGATTTTATTTAACTATAAATTTATTTTATTCGGAAAATGTACGTTGCATCTGTTTATAAAATAGTCATAATACAGAAAAATCCATGTACTTCCAAAAAGGTAAACATGCAAGAATATTTATAATAAATTAATGTATGCAACTTGTATTTACTTTATGCACACTAATTTAAAAAAAAAAACTTATTGTTAAAACTTATGTGAAAATAAAAAACACTTTATGGAGTATATTAGCAACTATGTTTATTTCTGATCCATTACAAACATATAGCACTGGTTTACATATGAAAATTGTGGAAATGAAAATACAGTACTACGTATATAAAATTAAAAACTCAATAATTTGTTCAGTTTTCTTTTCTAACAATACATAAGTAGCTACATCCTCCAGCTTTTTTTTATTTATTTAAAATCTTACATCTGAAAAACAGAGAGAAAAAAATTATTAATAGACAAAATTTTTTTGGTAAATGTAGTCATAATATACATTCAAGGTTTGTTTTGACCAATGATAAACATACTGTTATTAAGTTTGCATTGGCGAATGGCTTCATTGAAGCCTTCGCACAAAGTCAGATCGGACTGATTTTGAGCACACTCTATGAATTGCTTGATTTCCCATGCGCAAGCTCCAGATCCTTGAGCTGCGTCATTAGCTTGTAGCGGTGCAGCCGCGACTTGGGGAGCTGGTTCGGCATGGCTAGAGCCACCGCCGAACATACCAGTGAAGGCACTACCAATGGTGTGGCCTACAGCAGAACCGATTGCAACACCACCGGCAGTGGCAGCCATCTGTCCCATCAGCCCGGGTTGTTTGGGTTGGGCAACCATCGGAGGAGCTGCAGCTGGTGCCGCTGCAGGAACATTGCGACTCGGAGCTGCTACTGTTCTAACGCTAAAACAACGAAAGCGATTTGGACATTAGTAGTCAAAGCTCAAAACGATCTCTCCGTATGAGCCTTAATATACCTAAATTGTATTAAACAAAGAAGTGGCTCTGCGTCACGAGGTTAAATGCGACATTAATTATTGACGGATTCATAACAACCATGATATTACGTATTGTGGAAAAATGAGTTTACCTTTAAAATAATGGATGAATAGTCGTAGAAGGAACCGTGATAAATTGACTTTAAGATAAAAACAACGTGACGATTACGTAAGTATCATGAATTTTCTAGAAATCCATCAGCTATAGCTTGTGTCCTGATAGTAACCTCAATTTAGTTAATATCTTATAAAGGCCTAAAACAAAAGCGATACTTACGTCCTTGGAGGAGGTCCGGATCGTCCACGACGAGGCATTATGTCCAAGTTATAATGTTAACAACACAAAGATTAATAAAAAAAGCCTGAATAATAAGTCAACACGTTATTATCGATCGCCGAGCTTCAACTTGTGACTGACTTCGAGTTTCTATTAAATCGCCTTTTCAATCCTCGCCCGATGCTTACGGTACACTTCCGGCGACGAGATATTGAACGGACTAAGGTGCGAGGGAGGGGCGCAAGATCTCGATTTCTATTGGCTCCTAATGGTTACTAGGTTAAAAAACAACCAGAAGTGACGTTGAACGACGAAAAATACGTATTATTTGACGCACTTCAATTGGTCTCTATGTGCGTTGCAAATGTCGCAATACTTGCCCGTTGCGAAATCGGATAAACATTGCACATTGTAATTGCAAAAATCTATGTAACAGTATTTGGAAAACACGATCGCTTATTAAAATAAGATCTTCCCGCGATAGATAAGCTCTATACATCGAGAAAAAGTCATGCCTTTACTTTTGTACATTGATTCGCGCAAAGCGCCAAAATCGACTTTAGCTCTTGGAATATTAAAACTACTGCGTAATATCATTCGCCGAAAAGGAGCTTCTACCGTGCAGTTCAGCATACGTCCATTTGGCAATATACAATGTATGCTGTACATTCAAATGCCTTTGACACGCTGATGAAATTTAAGGCAGTAGTTTCATGCGCAAGCGAATGCCTCTCCATTATTTAAATTTACCGCTATTTTTATTGGACGAAGCTTAGAAGCGGATTATTCAAACACATGGGCAACGTGTGCGTGCCTGCTACTGCGTATGTGTGCACATTTAATTTAAACTGACGTGAGAATCTTTAGGTGATGTACCCTTTCTTTGTCTGAGGAGGGGATGCCTTCTTAGAATTAGTCCTTGATTTTGATCTAGTAGACCGACCACCGCCACCGCCTTTACGACTAGACATCTTGAAGCCCTGATGCAGCAGCAGCAGCAGCTATTAGTTTTTCATTTGAAAATTTAATTTATTTAATTTTTATACACCGAAACAATCACTTGATAATTTTTCTTAAACTGAACGTTGTGAAATTACATACGAAATATTTGACTTGCTATTATTTTGTTTATAGCAATTCATACTGGCCATCCTTCACAGTAAGCGTACAAAATTATTGAATAAATTGAATGCTCATATTTATTATATATTGAAAGTTTTATTTTTGCATTTTTTAACAATTTCCTAAATACATTTGGTATTTATTTAATCGTTGCAATTCGTTACGAATGGAGTAAATTGATTAAAAACACCTTTTTTTTTACCTTTTCCAATGCAGACTGAATAAAAAATCCTTTAACTTAGGCCATTAACTTTCAAAAGGTAATCAAAGTCATAGCATTAAACGAAATCATAAGTTGATTCCTGAATAAAGTGATTGTTTTTTTACTTTAATACCACTGTGCATAAATTTCTACGATTTAGAAAGTTATGTCAATAATAATATTTATGTCCAATAATATTATAATAAAATTGTCATTCCCCTTTCATCATTTTGTTTTATTTATTATCTACATTCATTCACATTAATTACAATGACTTTTTACATAAGTACAAATAAGCACGATAAAATAAAATAATGTCCTAAGGTTTAAGTCAATACGTTATGTAAATTTTTAAGAATAGGTCTTTATATATTCTATATCGATGCTTGCAACATTTGAATAAAAACCAAATTATTTATTGATTTGTAATTATTACTATTTCATGCCATTAATGGCTAATACTTTTCATCAAAATTAACATATTTATTACATTTTCTTTTAAATATAAGCTTTAATTTATTAATTTGTAATAAATACTGATTTAAGACTAAAATTCTATTTCTATTTATTCCATACACAAAAATTTATGAAAGTATATACAATAATGATCGTTTAAAAAACATTATTAAAGTTCGATCGCATTTAAAAATAGAAATGTAGAATATACTATAAAAATAAAAATGAAAGTAGGTTAAAGTAATTTAAATGTAAATACATTTAAATAAAATAAAATAAATATTATAACTATTTACGCAATTCTAAAGCGATATATATATATATATATATATATATATATGTACAAAAAAAATAGTAAGAAATCTTCAGTTGCTATTTTAAGTAATGAAAAGGAAAGTTAATAAGCACGTTTTAATATGTATAATCTTTGAGTTAGGATAGAAAAGCACTAGCGCATATAAACAATAATAAATAAAATAAACATTTATGGTTGAACTGATAAGTCTAGTGTTTCACTGTGTCTACTCGATACATTAAAAGGAAAAGAATGAGAGTGAATAATTAGAGAGAAGTAGAAAAAGAGAGAGAGAGAGATAGAGAGGTTTAGAGATACACTATATATGTTTTATATATGCATGAATTACCATCACACTTTCTTAAGTGCTACAATGATAAAAAGAATATTTGAAAAATAATAATTAAATTAAATAGAAAATTCTTCTTGATCCATGAATAGATAAACGGATTGTCTGCGTCTATTAGATAATTAAAAAACTATACGCTCATGAGTTGAGACACATCCAAATTTGGCTATCTTTTATTTTTGTTACATATTTTATATTTGAGAAATGTAAATCTCATCATTGAGACGAGATTTCCGGTGTAAATTTTGGCTGCTATATTTCATGTTATTAGAGCTCATTAATATATCTTGCGATTAAAATTTTCGTGCTCTCAAATATTTAACAAATGTCTAATATTTCGAAAGCTTCTACGATACGGAAAAAATATTTCTTAGATAAGTAATTCAAATAAAACTACTAATTAATATTGTTCAAAACTTACAAAACTGAATAAATTAAAAAATTGACTTTTAACATAAAATATGATTACTAATTTAAGGTTTTTAATTATTAATGTTATTGCGAAATAAAAATTTTGTATTAAATGTTTTTAATTAAAATGGAAGCCAAAAAAGCAAATTAATTACATTCACATTACTGTTTCAATTACATTAAGTAATATTTTTATAAGAAGGTTTAACATTAATATGACTGCAATAGTCAAAATTTGAATACTCAAATGTTATTTTAAGAAAACTAGCATATATAAAAACTATAAATTTATCACAATCTCTACACTTTTGCAAAAGATTTCCATTTTTAATATTGTATTTTTAAAAAACCTTAAAGATCTATAGAATAGTATTTTTTCTCTGTTATTCTATATTAAAAATAAAGTAAATTCTTTAATTAAATATTCAGTACAGAAATGATCAATTTACCCGATTTCTTCTATAATAAATTTTTTAAAGTACTTTCTAGGAATACACGCATAACTTTGATTATATTTATTTGAAAATATAAAACTTTGCGTTCAAATTTGCTAAAGAAATATGTTTCTTCAAATTTCTACATACTACTTTATAAAATTCAATATTTCTTAAGAGTTTTCAAAGTATTATACGCAAATAATGAGTCATTGCATTAATAGTTATTAAAGAATAAATATGTATTCGTACTTGAAAGTCCGTGTAATAAAACTTCTGATAAAGTTTTTTAATTCAATATCTGATTTTCTTCGTAGCAATTACTACACTTACATACTATATTTAAAAATTGTAGATGACCTAATCTGTTGGAGGAAAATATTTGATTACTTTTCCCTGATTTCAATAAAAAGTATACAGTTTACAATAGATTCGTTAAAAAATGAATTCAAAACATTTTTAATAAAAAATTAATGCCGTAATACTTTATATAAGTTGTATTTATCCAAAACAAATTTTTTGTATTTTTTTCCATTTTTTAAATTGAATATTAAAGTATATAAATGATTGCCAATTTAGTATTAAAATTTTTTATAAAGTATTATAAAATAAAATACATAAAACTTGGAAACATATAATTAAATTAATATTAATATTCAATTTTTAACAATTTTCTTATATTTCGTATTCCTACGAATTATTCTACTATAGTACTATAGTAGACTAATACTTAGTAGAATATATATATACTATAGTATAGTACTATAGTATATATATATATATATGTATATGTATGCGCGTGTGTGTGTATTTTAAATACAATTAACTACTGAGTACCTAAATAATATAAATTAGATTACATTTCATAAAAATTAATCGATCAAATTTTTACATTATTTTATAAAATCTAGATATTTAATGAAACTATAAAATTTATTTTAACGTTTATAAAACATTTATAAAGTTTATAACTGAAGTATCTTTTTAATATTGAATGTTGAATACATTTATACAAATGCATTTGTACTTAAATTCTAATGTATTTGTACTGTATTTCAAATATAGTAAAATCAATTTTTATGGTAATTATTTAGTATTGTGATATTCGTTTTCGTCCTTCAAATATTGTAATAGTAAACTTGCTTATTTATTAACTAAATAGTTTACAATTAAATTAAATGTTTAAGGTTACAATTAAAACGATTATTTACAAGCAAATTTTGATTTAAATGAATATTATAGAAAAAAAATTTTTTTGCATGGTTGATTAAATAAAAAAATTCTTTTTTAATTTACGTTTAATTGAAATTGAGTTGGAATTGATGTATAACTTTTCGTCTAAAACTTTTATACGACAAAATTTTCAATAAATTTTTAATACTTTAATAACGATGAAATCTTGAAATAATTTTATTATAAAATATATTTTAAGGGGTTTATATAATATACGGGCTTATACCAATAATTAGCTTATAATGTAATCATAAAATACAACAACATCAGAAATAATTCGTAATGTGAAAAGCTGCAATGTTTCTGACAGAGCTTGACTAAGATTAGTTTTATGGCTCTTACCGAGAGACTATCCTTATGCGGAAATCAATTCTTTATGGCGAGCCGCAAGTTTATGATAAGTCTTCTGGACTTGAGATTTTTCTTCGAATTTTGGATGGCTAAAAGGGAAACGGAAGAGAAGGTGAGGCCAACCTTGCATGGATAATTCTGGATCCCCGTCTAAAGGATGTTGGACGCCTATCCTCGTACATTTTATTCGGTAAAAAGATTCTCATCACTGTTGTGCTGAATCAAACGTTTTGCGAGTTATCTTATCTTTTTCTAACGATTTCTAGAAGAAATTTCAAAAGAAATATAATCATTTTGAAGGAGTTATATAAGTTTGGCACATCATACTATGATTTTATACATCTCTTGGCAGTATGCAATAACAATAATTTAGCATATTCGGTATATTGGATGACAATATGATATAAAATATAACATATAGAAATGATTCTATGAAAGCAGAATAATTATGTAAACGAAATTGCTTTAAGTTTTAATTTTTAAAGTAGTTTTTTTGTCACTGTAAGGCAGTTTTAATTATAAAATTTTTACTTAATTGCTAATTTTCTCAATTTGGCTTGTATTTATACCTAAATGAGTACAGTTATAACACAAAAATATTTACGCAAATTTTTGAAAATATCATCTGTACAGAAACAAAGTGTTTATTTTTTCTGACAATTGAATTTATAATTATCAAATGTAAGCTTATAATTTATAAAGAAAATACTTAACTTTACTGTTAGAATATGGTTGTAAGCATTCATTACGATTCTCAATTCTTATAAACAATTTTCAATTTAAATAATTCGTTGCCTAGTTATTTTCATGATATGGTACATTGTTTTTAGCTTCATCGTTACTTCTTATTGTTCCTTTCGTATAAGACTACATCATTATTATAAAGTAAAATTAATTACATAATTATAATTGACCAGTTACAATTGACTAATATCCTATAGACTGTCGTTGAAAATTTCTTTTTGAATTCCTGAAGCATTTAAATTGATATAGAAAATTATGATATGTAGTTATTAAACTTGCCAACAGATGGCATCATCTCATTGAAATCTTAAAACTTCAGAAATCGTATTTTTGAAGAAGAGATAAATTCTCGACAATCTATCTTTATTATTATTCCGTATACGGAAATTAATATCACAATCCTAATAAAAACTATATTGTTAAATTTTTTATTAAATTCTTTAACTATTAACCTTAACTTATAACTATTAAGATAAATTTTTTCCCAGAATTAGTACTAATTAAATGTCTTGCAAATAGCTTACATTAATTAAAAGCACAATTTTAGAATTTTTTTAAGAACAAAACTAATTTGTAGTTTACGACTTAATCATCATATTAGATAATTAATTTTACAAATCAATGGCAAGAAGATATGTAACCTTACTAATATTACAAATTTTTTAATAAACTGTGTCTTTAACTCGTACAAATACATCTATGTAAATAGATTTAAAAATGATCGTTTTGACATCAAACTATTTTTTAATACTTCAATACTGACATGTATTTTTGAATTTTTTGGTTACTTTTATTTACTTTGATTGGTATAAAATAAATGCATTCTAATAAAATTTGCGTTGAGGAGTCAACAAAATTTGAGAAAAATTAATTTTGCAGAGGTGTTTCATAAAAAAATAGTAACAATTATTTCAATTTAATTCTGTTACAATATAATGATGACTTGTTTATTTTAAATATAGCATACTTATTAGGCTTATATGTGTATTGCATCATTATCATTAAAAAAAAATTCGTTTTCAATTATAAATATATTCATACATTTAATTTTGGATACTAATACAACTTTAATAAATACAGATTACTGAAGTAGATTTGTTTGATTCCGTTAATGGCTTCTTCATTACATTGAACATAATTTTTAAATATGTTTTTAATAATAATTAAACTATTTCTCGATTGCACTTGATTTGAAAAATTGTTTTTTGACGTTCATAGAAGAATATGTAAGAAGTTGATTTTTTTTTAATCTATTGCCATTAGTAATTTTTAAGAAAGGAATTATCACAAAAAAGTTTATTCTTAACTGGACACGTCAATAATTATTTGATTGGAAATTATTTAGAAAATAATATATTAAGTAAGTAGAAGGTATTTGTTGGTATACATCCTCGTATTACAATACGACCACTATATTTATATGTAATAAATATAATTTTTAAAATATCCCTACCTCATTATGTAAAGTGTATTATTTCCTTATCTACTTTGTCTATCTGTCTCTATCCCTCATCTCACTCTCTCTCTCTCTCTCTATATATATATCTCACTCTCTATATATATATATATATCTCACTCTATCTCTCTCTATCTCTCTCTCTCTCTCTCTCTCTTTCTATATCTCTCTCTTCGGCTTACTTACTCTTTACTGCTCATTCCTCCTTCGTATCTATGTTTAACAGTACATTGTTTGTTTTTAATACCTATTCACAATTGCCTTTTACCGCATATTGCTTACAGTTAAATATAGAAAACGGTTACGTATTACCATAAGCTTGCAGTATTTTCATTTCTCATAAATCAGTATTGTGTACTTTTTCATTATTTCGTCGAAGCTATAGCATAATAGGTTTTTACCTGTTTCTCTTTTGATGTATTTTTTACAACTCAATAAAAAGATCCCGATGCTACGGCTGCAAAATTAAAAAAAAAAAAAAAAACAATTTGATATATTTCAATAATATATATTAACTATCATTATTCAATTATAATTATAATGTTTGAAGATCAAACTTTCTTCAGAGTAATTTTTGGTTGAAATATGCAATTTGTTATATACTAGAGCTATATCCTCGAAAAAGAAATTTGGCACACGATGTTTTCAGTTCAGAAACATAAATTTCATTAACAATTTAAAAGGCAGATTTTTTAAATTTAAGAGCTTTTTATATTTATTTTCTTATTCATTGTATTGCTAACAAAGAAAAAAAACATGGGTATTATAATTTAAAGTGTTAGCCATTTTCAAAATAATTTTATCAATATAATTAAAAATTAAAATATATAGAAAATGTTGTATCTCGGAAAACTTTAACATTAAAATTTAAAAAAATTAGCATCATCAATTCAGCTTGATTATTAAAAGTTGTACAGTAATTAACAAAGAACTCATAAAAATCTTTAAACTTTTAATGCTACTAATAATAACACAAATAAAAATTCAAAGCTATCAAAAATGAAATACAGTATGTTATTTTTTTTAAATTAACCCAAACAAATATATAAAAAACTATAGTTATATATTTATGAACTATTAGTATTTTAGCTAAAATTAATGACCTATAATAATTAAAATTGAAGACTTCCATTAAAAATTTAAATCAGGAAGAAAGTTTTTCTTCTTTTGGATTGTTTTTTTAATTACACCCTGAACCGGACATCCGAGATCGTTACGTGGAAGTTTAATTCCAGAAATGCCGCTCAAAAGTATTACCATAATTTTTTAATTTTGCATATGTTACTTACATTCTATATGTGGATACAAATTCAAAATCCTAAAAAATGTGTTCTAATATACATTATTACAAATTAGCAATAATCATTATTATATTTTGAATAGAAAGTGTCATAATAATAGAATTTCAAATGATTTTATATACATAGTGATTTTGGATTTAAAGAGAACAATTGCAGTTAAAAAATTTTATCTACACTATTGTCATAATTATTATCAATAATTCCTTACGTAAATGGAATTTAATTGACCGTGAAAATTTTCCCATATATATTTTCTATGAATTTAGACGTAAAAATAATAGTCACATTTATGCGTCAAATAAACAATTGATACCTTATTCTAAATATGTAAGTACGGTGAAATGTCAATTTTGATTTTCTACCCGTTTCCTGTAGCACAATGCAGTTATATGCATTCAGAAAGTATGATTGAAAATAAACTATTAAAAATTTATAATTCTATAAGCATTTTTTACACAAATGCACAAAACAACTAGCTATATTAATAATAGTTTTATTGCTTGATCGATTTTTATAAATATTTTATATATATATATATATATATATATATATATATTACGCAATCCTTGAAGATACTTAGGTGTAAACAAGTGTACACAAGACCTTACACTTGCTTATTTATTGATGATTTAATAGTTTCATGCTCATGTTTATGCGCATAGAGCCCCATGCAATAAAAAAGGAGACGTGTTCGCATAAAAAGAATAAGAAATCTAGTCGAATCAGAGGTCGTGTCGAGAAGTAAACCTTTTGCGCAAGTCGTCATCGCGTCAGCATCATAAGTTCAGTCACATGACTCAGCGTCTTTCATCCTCGTCTAATATTCTTACCAGGCTTTACTTACCTGTATCTGTTCTCGATTCGATTGTAACTCAAATTTATTGAAATCCATTTGAAATGCTTTTAATGCTGGATTTATTCTTCTCAACGATTAAAAGATTTTGATGATTTTTACACCCTTTTTTTTTTTTAAACAATCGACCAATATTCAATTCATAGCAGTCGAACCCTTTTCGGTATTTTCCAATCAATGCTTTTGAGCCCATGAACTTTTTATTACAGACTTTAGATTTATCGTTATAAGATATAAACAATTTAATTGCGGTAGTTATTTAATTATTGTTTTACGATATCTTATGTGTGGGCATTTTTAATTACATTTTAAAGTAATTATTAAATTGTTGCTATTACTTTGTAATATAAAGATAAATGGAAAATAGGAAAAAAAAAATTTACTTTTTATCTCTTTTATGCAGTAATACGGTAAATTAGGAAATTCAATCCTCTCTTAAGGGCAAGCAGATTTTAAAGTAATCTAAATTCAAGATTTCATTTCGTTGTAAGATAAAATCTATTGCGACATCTACTTCAAGGTGTAGTAATTTTATTCAAATCTAATAGCCTTTTTAACAAGGTGCATACATTTTTTTCTATATTTATGTAGTGGACACTATTAAAATATGACAATAAGAGATTGTTGAACAAACATATCGCTTGATTTTCCCTTCTCTTAAATTCACTTCTGCCTTGTAATTTGCTTGTAGCTTGAAAAAAAAAATTCTAAAGCAATAAAAAGATTCGTGTAAAATAACGATAATCATACTTTGAAGGTAATAATAATAAAGTTACAGTAATTTTAGTTACGCTTGCTTGAAATAAATTTTTTCGATTCCCCCACAAATTTTATATGATACATGGAAGTACCATTTCGTTAAACTCACGTTTATTTAAATTAACTTGGGTTCCAGAAAAAGTGTTATTTTTTCTGGCATACGTATACATATTATTTATACCTATGACCAAGTGCGTCATAATCCCACGTACTTAAAAATGTTATGTGGATAAACAAAGTTTAAAATTTCCTTTTATACTGGTATATTTAGCTGGAATTACCTTCAGCATCCATCATATATCCATGCAAACGGAATAGAGTAGCTAATTTTTGTGTCATGGTGTTTTTAGAATTTTACTCCTTTCCCACTCCCAGGCACTAAAAAAATAATAATTCAAATGTGTTTGTCTTTTTTCAAAGCTGCAAAATAAAAAAAAAAAACAGTTACTTTATTTTTTTACGAACTGACTGAAATTGCTGTCGGATATTAATTACACAAATTACAAAAAAATGTTGTAGTTATAAAGTATTTTAAAAATATCAAATAACTTTGTTACTTATTATAATTTTAAATAAAAAGCTCCAATAGTAATAGACATCAAATTATAAAAATATAATTAATTTTTTTTTTTTAATTTAATATATAGCTGCATAGACATGCAAGAT
Source organism: Kradibia gibbosae (assembly GCA_018907135.1). Classification (NCBI taxonomy): domain Eukaryota; kingdom Metazoa; phylum Arthropoda; class Insecta; order Hymenoptera; family Agaonidae; genus Kradibia; species Kradibia gibbosae. The sequence goes on from JACCHX010000004.1 coordinate 8,340,805, forward strand.
ATCACCTGTTGAATATTTATGAAAATTTTTTTGGTAAAATTATCCATTTATAATATAAAATATAATTCATGTAAAGTAATATCTTAAAAAAATTGATACAGATAGATGTGTTTAATTTGCATCAATCTAAAATTAATGACAATGTTATACTTTGCAAATAATGAAAAAATAAATTCATAGAATAGGCTCCATTATTTTCTATTGTTTGATATCACATAGATCATTATAACTTGCATATTAGTCAGATTTAGTAAGATAATATATTATTGCAAGAAATTGACCTTTCTCATATTTATATTAATAAAAACATTGACATCAAGGTATGGAAAAATCAATAAAGCATGACTAAATATATATGTTTAATATAATACAGCAGGGCCAAATTATTAAAGTGACATCAGTATTATTAATAAAGGATTTAATGATAATTAATGTTTTAAATCACAATAACGCCAAATTATTATCTCTTTACTTAATATTATTACTTTCAAATATTTTTTAAAATTAATAATATTTTCGTACTTTCTATAATAGATAATATTAATTATGTATAAAAAATAATGATTTTTTTTGGTAACAAATGTATAAAATTTTTAATTATAGTAAGAAAGTTTTTTATAAATATACAAAATCTACAGAATTTATCATCAAACATTTATTTAAAAAAGGTTCGGCAACATTTCAAACAAAAGTGATATTTTTAAATACGAACAAAATTAATTATCATCCAATGGCAGATGTATTATTTAAAAATTATTATGAATTCTATTGTACAGGTTAAAATTGTATTAAATATAAGGAAAACCATATGAATTGTAATGTTTCTTATTATTATGAAAAAAAACCTGCTTATCTTCATAATTAATAATCTTGTAAAAGCTAAGAATTATGTTCCTACTAGATTCTACTAGAGCATCCTTCGAGGTAAACTCCATATTTATAAATTGCGAAAAAAAGTAATGATCATACTTATTGCACTATTTCAAGATAAAAAAGAAGGATAGCAAACATTATTTTTATTGCACTTTAATGATCGCAATGTACTAAATGAATATCATTGTATTTCATAATAAATAAATGTGGTTCAAAAAGTTTATAAATATAAAACCCTTTCATATATTAATGAATGAAATCTTACGTAAATTGCAGCAATAGAATAAAAATATTTATACATTTTATGATTAAGAGAAACATAAAATTTACATAAAGATAATCTAAAGAAAAAAGTAGCATTGAATGTTCTGCAATTCTATATAATCACCATTAATTTTCTTTATACAATTTAATGTGTAAAATGAAACAAACAAGAGTAATCAATCGTTTACGATTCGCTATGATTGGGGTAATTGGAAAGATATTGAAACGCTATTATTTAAATGTAAAATTATTACGTTATAAAAGTTTTCTAATGAAGCACGAGCACAGATTTTTAATGGATTCATTAGAACATTTTATTTTATCAGTTTGATTTTTTTCATTCATTCATTTATTGCAAGAAATAATAATAATAGGTTAGTCGCTGACTGGTCCGGTATCCAAATTTCAAAGTTTCTTACTGTAGTAATATCTGTAACATTTTGAATAATGATTATTTTCAGAAAGCCTCGTAATTCATGATATACTTACTTAGACTTTACATTAATTATCGATTCCATTGAATAAAATCTTATTATCGCATTTTAACGGTAATATAATTTCAATGTAAAAAAAAAAAAAAAAAAAAATTAAAAATAAAAATAAAAATTATAAGAAAGTTTTTTCATTTCTAATCGCTTAATTGGTCGTGAATTATCCCCTTAATAATTTACAATACATTTCTACAAATATTCGTAAAGAATTTCCTTTCGCTAATACTAATTAGAGAGTACAGAAGTTACTCATCAAAGCGTGACTTCTATTTCCACGGATTGCTCGAAGTCATCCGCGACTTTACACTACAGTAGGACAGTTCTTTTCTATCTAATGGAACTTTTCTCATTCTTTTAAAACTGTGAGTTTCTTAGGAAATTCGGATGGTTCGATCGATAAATAGTAAAGACATCACCTGCTTATAGATGAACTTTAACTTCTAGCATAATTATTAATATAGCGACATTCAATTACATAAGTCAATAGATTTCTATCGTGTAATTACGTTCTATTAGCAACGCTCATAATTATTCGAGAAAATCGCTTCATTGATGGATACAAATTTATTGTTTCTTTAGGTTTTCGTCTTTAATGAAAGTCTTTAGTAGACGTATCGAAATGGTGTATATTATACAATAGTGTACGAGCAATTAATTAAACGCACACATAAATCATGTAGGGATTGTATATCTGATCACAGTCGAGAATAGATATCTTGAATTTTGATTACGTGACACGTAACCATATCAAATTTTCACTACGAAGATACAATTTTTTGTTTACAAGCATCAAATTACGGAGATGGTAGTAAATGGAAGTCTTGTAGTATAAGAAGCATCAAGTATATCTTTAGGGAATTTCAGCTCGAATAGAGAATTAAATAAATTGAGAAAAAGAAAGAAAAAATGTCGAACAAAAATAAAAACCTACAAATTAGAGCTTTTTATCTATAAGTGTTTTACGAGCATATTTTTAATTACTTAAAGGCGCTCAATAAATATTGAAATTGGCTAACAAATACATCAAAGCAAAAAAAGCAAAGATATCATAAATGATTGTCAGTAATAATTAATTGTATCGAGACTCGAGCTATTGATAGTAGAGACGATATCGCTTAATTTTTATACTTCACACAGAAGATATTTCATATCATCTCACAATGGATCATCAGCTGTCTAGCTATCGATAGATCATTTCAAAGTTATGTGACACTCGATCGTGTAAATAACTCCTTGGTAAAGTGTTCTTATTTTAGACATGGTAAGGAAGTGGCAAAAAAAATCGGCTCTACAATAGACGCCTAGGATTAATATTTTAACAGACTGAGTTAAATATTTTATTGGACCGAGATTTAGAATTGAATTTTAATAATCAGAGGCCCGCGAATGCGAAGCGGCCGAGCCTCGGCGGCTCCCTCGAGAATCACGGAGAGCCATGGAAAATTAATGCCCATTACACTCGCGCATTTCTAAATCAGGCGTCTTCGCGAAATTCAAATGCATAAGGTAATGCCAGCGCTGCGGCCCGAGGAGAGGCGCGTTCCGAGTTGCCGTGGAGCGGAGGCGAGAGCGAGTCTCCTGGCTTTTGTCAACGCGGGCTCGGTAGGTGAGGCGCGCGGCGGCGGCGGCGGCGGCGGGGGGGGGGGCTTCTGACAAGTGTAGCGAGGTCCGGTGAGCAACGAAAGTAAAAAAGCGGAAGGAGAAGAATAAGTGTCGCAAAACAACGAAAGAGCTCTGAATTAGCGGTTTATTCTCGTTGGAGCGTTAGTGCGTGACACCAGTGTCGGCAACGTCGTCCTCGGCACGTAAAATTAGCATCGAAAGAGAACAGCCGGGGGGAGTGGGGCCTTCGGTCGATCGGCCGGGAAACCCATGATGGCGGTGGAGGAGTAGGAGGAGGAGGTCGAGTGCGAAACTTCGGTCGCATCGCGGTAGCGAAAGGGGGAGTCGAGCGGCTCTTGCCCGAGGCGGAGCAGGGGGTCGGGGCGGGGGGTGTGCCCCCCGAGGATGTCGTTGACGAGCGCGTCGGACGCCCGCATCCGCTGGCCGTCGCGTCCTCCTCCTCCTCGCCGTCGGGCGGCGGCACGCCGCAGGCGCCCCCGAGCCCTCGCACCGCCGCTTCCTCATGCCCGCGAGCCGACGAGGAGGACGCGGCCGTGCCAATACACTTCGTGGTCGCGGATAAGAGGCAGAGAGGCCCTCGGCGATCGGCCGCCGCCGTCGTCCGCTTTATATTTAGAGCTCGCCCTCGGGCGGTCGGCGCTCCTTCTGCATGGGTCCGGGGGCACGCGTCGGCGCCCCCGAGGAAGCCGAGCCCCGCATCGAGGCCCGAGGTCGAGGCCGGCGGGCCTTCGCCCGATAGTCGCCCACGCCCGGGGGCTCCCGATCCCCGCCGAGGGCCGCCCGCCTCCCCCGGTCCGAGCCGTCGGAGAACTCGGCTGCCGCCTTTGGCCGCCTACGAGTCCTGCTCAGGTCCACCTGGATTCTGCGAGTCGATAACTTCGCGGATGCCGCTCCACGCTGCTTGGATTCCCCTTGGATTCCCATTGGGTGGAATGTCCATTAGGGACTCGTTCCGCACCTGCGCATACCGAGGGCCTCGTATTTCTGGCTCGCGTGCAGCAGGACTCGATACCCCTATTACGGGCTCACGTGACTTCGCAAACGCTGTACCGTTAATAATGTTTATTCGAAAGCGATTCGATAACGTTCGTTTAGCGTAAGCGTATATTTATGACTGCTCGCCGATGGGATTTGTTTACATCATTAGCTTTAATTTTTATCGGCCTTTAAGGAGGATGAGTACTATCGTTATTTACGTTACTCGGCTAAGAGTTTGAAGACTGTTGCCCTCTACCTCTTATTTTCAACTCGACAAGCGCATTTCTTTCTCATCTTCTTCCGATGCTCTCTTCGCAATTCATAGAGCCCTTTTAAAAGCCGAAACTCCGACGGGGGAATAATTTGCAGCCTAAATTAATATTGGCTTTTTAAAGGCATTGCAATTTACACGATAAGCCAAACAATTTCGAGTGCCTTTAATCTTTTAATGAAATAAGCAAATTTCGTTCGACTGTTGACGATACAGAGCTTATCTATCGTTGTAAATATGTTTATATGGTCTAGTACTCTAGAATTTTTCATAATGAAAGTAACTTGAACATTTGAGGTTAATATGATGTAATCTAACTTATAAATGTACGCAGCTAATAGCGATCGATCGAAATTGACCTACTAATATCTGCAATTTTAATTTGAATAATTGAAATACATTTTATTCAAAATTTGCATTTGGCATTTTCATTCGGCGGAATCAGCTGTAGTTTATACAAGTGTTTTTTTCAACCTTTTCTCTATAAATCAACAGCGATTATTGTAAGAAAATTATTATATATACATACATACATATATATATATATATGTATGTATATATATGTATTGGTAGATCTTGTGATTAAAAATAACATAAGAATTGCAAAGCATGACAAATTTAATGAAGAAGAATAGAGAAGGATGAGAATGTTTAGTATATAAAAGAAAACAAATTTGTGTTGGCAGATAGAGAGAGAGAGAGAGAGAGAGAGAGAGAGAGAGAGAGAGAGAGAGAGTGAGAGAGAGAGAGAGAGCGACGCGAATACATCGTATTTTGCGCGGGCACGCGTGTGATCGCGCCCGTGTCGGGGTTAATGCATGTTTAAAAATGTACGAAAAAAGAGAGAGAGAGAAAGAGAGAGACAATAAAAAGGAAGGATTATCGAGTGCAGGCGACACAAAGAGTAACCGCGTAAACGGGCGGGAAAAATAAAGCAATAAATAATAGGCTCATTATCGAATAGACGTGCGTGTCCGGCATTGGCGTTTCCTCTCCGTCCCGCGTGGGTAACCGAACTTGTCGGCCTCCAGCAACTCTTTCTTTCCGTCAGCTGTTCTCCCAGGAGCTCTTTAAACCTTGACGTCGTCATCCTCTGTTTATACCTCGTACTCCGCCAGCAGCTAACGACTGCTGCCCCCCCTCTCTCTCTCCGCGGCTCTAGCACCGTTTCCCCTCACGGGCGTCCAGTTAACGTCGAGTTTCGTTCTCGACGGCTGCGACGGAGGAGGAGGAGGAGGAGGAGCAGCAGGAGGAGGAGGAAGAGCAGGAGGAGGTGGAACAGGAGGAGGAGGAGGAGGAGGAGGAGTAACCTACCTCGGACTTCGATCGCCTCGGTCACTCTCTTTCTCGTTTTCGGACTCCTTCTCCCTCCCCTCGGGAACGCACACGCGCGCACGCACGCACGCACGCACGCACGCACGCACGCGGCGGCGGCGGCGGCGGCGGCGACGGCGGCACACGCCCGTCGCTCCCTCGCCGGGTCGCCTATACCGCCGAGTATTTACGTACGTAGGTATACGTGTACCCCTTCCTCGAGATGTCGGCGCTCGGCGCGGAGCAGCAGCAACGGCCGCGGCATCAGAGCAGCTCTCGCACGCCGTCAACTCCGCCACGGGCCGCGGGTTAACGGCTCGACCCCCCCGAGTCACTGCTGGACCGGGACAAAGGGACCGCGGCGTCACTCCTCGACTGATTCGAAAGGTAGAGCGAGGCCCGCCGCCGTGAGCTGCTGACCAGAGCCACCGAGGAGACTCGAGCTCGTCCCCGTCGCCGCGGAGGAGATCCGAGGAGGAACGAGGTGAGCGAGATTCCGAGTGGCCAAGGGCTCGCGGAGCCTACCTTGCTCTCCCCTCTCTGCCCCGGGTGCAGCAGTCGCTACTCGTTGACTGATCGCGGCTCGCGGCGTTGCGTCACGGGCAGAGCCAGGACTTTCCCCGTGGCGAGCGAGTCCGGGCGTCCGATTCGACCAACGTGAAATCCTCGATTTTCGAATCGACGCGCCTCCCTCCCCGGCCCCCGCGGCGAAACTCCGTCCTCCTCGCGCGCGCTCCTCCCGCGAACTCGCCTGAGCGAGAAATCGACGAGGAAGACGATTAATACGCGACGTCAGATTACCACGGCAAACTATATAACGAGACGTCACGGTAGAACAATACCCGATAACTTCCTCGTAGTGTGCAGTCGTTTGGAAACCATCGTATCCGCGACAAACTTTTCCTCCTCCTTTATTTTCTCGTAAATCCCGAGGCGATTATATGCGCCGTATTCGAAAGATCCGATTGACGCATCGGATTATAAGCACGGTTCGAATTTCAGTTCCGACAGTTACATCTGGGCTCCGTTACTTCCAAGACTCCTCGCGGCACCTTGTGTCATCGTAATAGTGAGAAACCGCGGCTTCCGAGCTCCTCCCGCCCGCGTTGTTGTGCGTCACGCGTGGTTCGATGCCTGATCCCGACGATGATGAGGAGTCTTGGCGCGGTGCGCGGCAAAGGTGAGCGGCACGCTTTCTGATGTAATTCGGAGTATCCTTACATCGAGTCGTACCCCTCCCACCCCCCGTAACTTTCCTATCCAAGTATAAACACAAGCTGCCAAGGGGCGCTAAGAGAGCAGGGGCCGAAGCCAAAGCCTGGACGATTGCCGGGAGCAAGCGCTCGTGGACGGCGGCAGGGCATCCCGGATAATCCAAGAGGCTCGGCGCTATCGCGGCGAAGCTTCTGCGAATGCACAATTAGTCGAGAAGGTCGCGTCGAGTGTAGGTTGAGTGCACTTGGGCTCGTGTGCGCGTGTGCGCGCACTTTTGAGACGTCGGCGTGATGGGGTTGGGGCGCCGGGGGGGGGTGGGGTCGGAGGCGGAGGCGGTCAAAGAAAGGAACGGCACTTTTGTGAAAAGGAGTGCAAAGGAGAAAAAAGCCGTACGACCTTAAATGTCCTCGGAATAAGCTTTATGCACATTAGCAGTTGACATTCGAACGGTTGTCTTCCCGCATTCCGAGAGGCGGCGACGCAGCTACATTTAAACGAACAAAAGCCACTTGCGTACGAGCGCGACTTCGCGAGGTTAAACGAATCGGGAAATCGAATGCTCGCCATGGACTCACGACGCGGCTTTATCGGGCGAATATCGCGCTCGCACCTATTTTCCTCGCGAAAATTGCGCTTCGACGTAATTTTCTTCTCTCTCTCTCTCTCTCTCTACGTATATACATACATATATGTATATATATTTATCTTTTTTCGAATAAAGGCATACCCTCGTAGAGGGGCGAAAAAAGGAAGCAACCGTGGACGCTTGCGAGAGCCAGGGCTGCTGGGGGGGGGCGGCGGCAAATCGAAAAATAAAGAAACGATAGAAATGAACCGAGCGCACGAAAACGTGCAACAACGAGGAGCGACGCTCGGGTCACGCGGCGCGAGGAACGTCGACCGGGCTTTTGTTTCCCTCCTTTCTTCACGCGGTGCAATTGGCCTCGCGAACGGGCGGAGGTCTCGGCATCGGGCCGCGGCGGGCTGGGGTGGGTGGGAGGGAGGGCGACGCGGAGCGAGCGACCCGCGGGGGGAGCCAGAGCCAAGATCTGGACGGGCGGACGACGGCGGAGAGCTTTAAAGTTTTTAATCGCGCTCAAGTCCGTCCGCGGAGCTAAAGCTCGGCGGCTCCTCGTCCGGCCTTTTTTAATTTAATTGCAATGCGCTTCGGAAAATTCGCTAAAGCCAGTGAGGAGTCGTATCTTTTTTTTGTTTTTCTTTTTTGTCATACGCAGCCAGACTGAAAAACGGTGCACTCGTGAGCGTACGATTAAAACGTAAAATAAAGACTTCATAGAATTCAATAACATAACGAATGCCGTGAAAATGCGCTAAAGCTTGTGTAAACACGTATTCCGTTGGCTGTTGCATAATTATGATGTTTGTAAACAAATTATTTTCGTCGTATTATTACGAATATTAATAAAGCGATATAAGCGTGTAGGGGACATTTTCACGTGTTTGAACTCTATCAGTTTTATTTATTAAAATTTTTGTCAAATTTTATTTTCTCGTTTCCCGCAAGCTTTTCACCCGCATGTGCGGGTCTTCCGCAATAAGTAAACATTTTCATTGCAATTTTATTAAATTAAAGAACAATTATTAAATTGCATTGGCTGTCGCCTCAACTCATTTAAGATAAGCTTTTAAATTCTTAATTGTGCATCCGCGGCTCGTAAACATTTAAAGACTTTGTTTTTGCTTATGTTGCTCAAGCCAATTTTACTTAAGTGAAAGCTTCTCGAGCTAAAGATCTATAGTATGATTTGCTATTTTGGTATTAGCTTCGCAATTCGATAATTCATATACGAGTTATATATTCATGCTCTACACGTTATTCTAAAGTTATTTTAAATTATCTTTCTTAATCGCTCGATTAAATCGCGTAAAAAATACTAGGCTTAACTAAGATCATTTTTAATGCCCTCTTCCAAATAGCTAATGATTAGGAGATATAGGGGTACTGTAAATTAATTTTTAACAAAGGTATACCTTTTATTTGGATTGTTATAAATGTTTGTAAACAGCTTATTTGTAATTTATGACTTATGATATTTTTTATATGATTCTTCGTAAGCGACATAACATTGCATTATAAAAGCTTGTATTTACAAAATATGCTAAATCATATGCATATATGTTCATAAAAACATGTGTGCACATGTCCAACAATTACGGTTATGCGTGTGCGAACATATAAATGCGCACCACTATGCATAATGTTTATAATAATAACAATAATAATAATGATAAGAATAATTATTATCAATATTACCAAATTAATTAATAGAGAGTTAAGAGACTCGAGAGACTCGATTCAATTAATATAATACGTAAACAAATGATAATAGTAAATTGTATATAAATAAATGGTAATATTGTTTTTTTTTTTTTATACATTCATATAGAACAAGTAAATTTAATTTGTTCCAGATACGACGAGAAAGAATTAGTAAATGTTTTTGACGGTATACTTTGCCAAGCTGCAGCCTGCCGAAGCAAGATTCCCCAATAAGTCAACAACCGGAATAATAAATAAAATGCAAAACGCACGGAGATAAAAAAAAAATCATGCCTCGGTATTAAATTTGTAAAGAAAAAAGTAGGGAGAGTCAATGGTAATTTAACTTTTAAGAACGTATCTGCACCGAGGCATTCATCATTAATGAAAAACATTTAAAGAGTGTTAAAAGATCCGCGTGGCTTAGTCTAAGGAGATCCCGTAGGCTAATTTAGCATAACATTCACGGAGGAGAGTAGCCGTCAATACGTATGGTGAGTAAAATATTAAATAATCGCATAATGCAATTGTAAATTACTAAAATATATATATATAACATCATTGATGAAAAAATATTACGAAACCAATTTATTCAGGACAAAGTGCATTTTTATTTCTTAGAGAAAGCTGTTTAATATGCCATACGTAAGCTCTCGGTTTTTTTCCGCTCGTTGAATAGCGTAACTCTTCTAAATAAATTCAGTCTTTAATCACTCCAATAAATATTTGCCTGGTACTTCAACCTATGGGATGAGCTTATCTTGACAAAAGGAACCCTGTTCGAAAATTTAACGGTATTATTATATTTGCTTTCTCGCCAAACTGCGATAACGGCCCCTGAATGCATATCATAATTAATTATGAATTAAATCGCGAATAAGATCTTTGCATAATTATCGATTTATATATTAAGTAATACTTTGAACCTCTTCCTCGTATACGCCACACTGTGCACAATATTATTCAATTAGTGGCTTAAGAGTTCTGGGATTAATAACTATTTCATTGTTTGATGATCTAAATGAAAATCAAAAGCAACTTAATAAGACAAATAAAAATTTTATACTCATAAATTATCATATTTATTGTCTACAAGGCAATTACACTTCAACGTCAAATATTTTGCTGATTAATCTTGACAGTTAAAATAGCATAACAAAATTTTCTTTTATTATAATTTGCCTATTACCAAATTATTTTAAAATTCTTACTCAAAAAGACAAATTTTGTTTTTTGTACATTAATAATCTGTGGATCCTTATTAAGTTGAGATTAAATTATTTGTCTGGATTTTATTAACGTAAACTACATTTTTTTTACAAATCTATAGTGAAAATTTATACAAAAATGATTTCAGAATTTCATGAAGCTTTAAATACTTTTCTTATTTCGTTGAATAAATATTTCCAAACATTCTTGTAATGGATCTAAAAAATGATAAGCAATATTTATATACATACACAATGACGTAAGACAATTTAAATATTTTACGCATATCGTAGGATTAAAGGAATGCTCATCATATTTTACACATTAAACAGCATCAGAAAATGTATTATTAATATTCAATTTTTATGCAATAGACAAAAATTATTTTTGCAATTATTTTTACTTATAAAAAGTCATATGTCTACTAAAGCGCTTTTGCCTTTTATTTATCTGAATCAACAGTACAATATATTACAAAAAAATCTGTATTCTAAAAAAAATTACGAACAACAAAAACGATAATAATAATAGCAATCTTGATTAATTCTATTATAATAGGGAACTATTCATTTATTACCACGTCATCTTACTGTACATGTTAGCTATTACTGTTATTACTGCTAATTTTCTTATTACAAGCATTATTATTCCATATTGTTTAGATAACGGTATCATATTAAATATAAGTGATAAGGTCTTTTAGATTTCGTAGGGTTATTATAATATTGTGAGAAATACAATATTTAAGAGGCCTTGAACGATGTAAACCTGATATTTTAACGATAATTAGCTATTTTAATACTGATATTAATTTGATATTTGTATATGTAAATTAATGTTTAAAATTGATTTCAATTTTTTAATTAAATTGAATTCAATTTTCACTTTATTAGGTGCATTTTGTATACAAAAATCATTGAAAAATTAACCTTTTTTTTTATTTTCCCGCTAAAAAGAACAAAACAAAATTTCACAAGAATAATGATCAATCATAATAATATATAATTTTACCATAATAGTATTACAATTCTAGAAAATCTCTAGAAAATAGAATAAAGCTGGAAAAGAATAAGTAAATTATGTAAGATAGAAAAATCGACTTGTGGTACGCACTTGAAATTTAGACTGTAACTTTAAAAATTTTAGTACAATTGCGTTTTCGTTTTATTACTTATACGTGGTGATTTTTTCCTACAATTCTAAGAATATGTAAATATTTTTAAATTTGCGGTTTACTGGAAAATTTTTCATTGCGTTACAGGATAAATAGTTAATTTTTTTTTATCACAATACTGTATAAAAGCTTAATATTAATTAATGCATTAATTGATATTAATTCGAATTGAATAATATTAAATGAAATTAAATCGTGTTATACGAGCGCAATTATACTATGGCTATTCGATCTGAACTTTAAAGATAACGAATAAAATGTCGGAAGAAAGAAGCTCGAAAAATTCGCAGTGTACAAAGATTCGTAGCAATTAGTAAGTGAATTGTAATAAAGTGTCACAAAGAAACCGACGAGCGCTTTATCTCCAACTAAGCCTCTTCTACAGCGAATAATCTCTACAATTCGTTTTAATACTTCTTATAATTTTCTAAATGAAATTTCACTCGAGATGAGAGCATTGATGGGCGCTTCTAAGAAGCGAAGTGTACCTCTTAGAATAGCTCGAGATGCTTTTTTTCTGGCTCGAACTTTCAAATGATAAACGAACTATAGCGAGGGTCATTTTGATGAAACGTCAAAGCAAGCGAGAGGGAAAACACGGGGGAAAAAAAGACAAAAGGATGGCAGGGAAGAATGGGACGGCGCGGCGAATTTAAGTTTGCAAGGTGAATAACACTCCTCTTCCCCCGGCCTCGTTTCCTTGCCCTGGCTCCCGGTGCACCGACGGAGGGAATCGATCGGTCAATCGGTCACGGTCTCGCAGCTGCTGCGCCGCGGGCCAAGAGTCGCTCCACCGGCCGGCGAAAATCCGCGGACTCGGCGTCGGCCGGAAGCGACGTCGATGGCGCCTAGCCAGGGAACCCTACCGGAGAGAGCTCCCCTCGGTCGGCCGGCCGTGTCGGGAAAGCCCGCGGAAAAGTCCCTGATATAAATGCGGCGCCTGCTTTCCTCGCACCTTCCGCCCTCGCTTCGGCCGTTCCTCTTTTCCTCTCTCCCTCCCCCCGCCACCGCTGCTGCTGCTGCTGCCTAACGTCGCTCATCCGCCAATGACACACGCGTTGAGCTCATTTAAAGTGCCGATCGAGCGTTGGGATCTTTAATTGCTTCCGTTCCACGTCCCTCCCATTACGATAGGGATCTCGACATTCGCGTCAATCGTTATTTATCGTAGAGGCTCGAAAAAGAAGTAGAGTAAGCAATTGAGCTACGTGTACTTCGACGCGCTGGCCTTTGTTTTTTTTATCGATTCGCCAAGAGGTTAGTTCTCCTTGCGTCGGATGATAAATTGACGCGAACATCGTAATACAGTTGGCTTCGTTCCCCTTCGAACAATCTTGTATTATTTCCGAATAATAGAGAGAAAGTTCGGTTTAACGCTTTCTTGATATTGACAACACTTATTTTCAAATAATCTCGTGCAACTTGCAGCAAAATTTTTTATGCACGAAAATTATATCCTGTAACACAATAACGCAAGGAATGAAAATACAATGCCAAATTTACAAATTAACATATGATTAAGAGAAATTAATATTCCGATTAAATTTTAATGTTACTCGGTTTTACGTAACACGGATTCTAATGCTTTACATTATATTTACTTTTTTTATCCACTTTGAAGTAAGCTAAAAAACTCAATTATCTTCTGATAATTGTGTTTGCCGAAACTATTGCACAATCTATTATTTTTAATCATGAATGACTAATAAAGGCTAGCACTTTATGGTAACTATTTAATCTTTTTATTATTAGTTTATAACTTATTACTTTCATCGTAAATCAATATTAGATAGAAAATTTATTTGAGTACACATGCTTCGGCTCGTAAATCAATTAACTAAAATTACGTAATTTAATACGTTGTGCTATTCAGAAGATTAGTAGTAATATTAGTTTTGTATAAAAAATATATCGTAATAGATTTTATAAAATTTCCTTTGTTTTCATCTTGCATGAATTTGAAGGTAATAAAAAAATTATAACGTATTAGATATTTAATTCAAAACGATGTGTCACCTCTATTCGCTTTTGATTAGTTATTTAAATATTTCAATTATATTTTTTGATTTACTTAATTTACATACTTTTTTGACTCAGTGACATTACAATGGCTAAGGTTTCATAATCTTTCCGAAAAGAGTATATGCAATAAGTTTCAATCTCGTAATTGATTAAAAACGAAATACTAAGGTTTTAATTTCTCTTTATCAAGAAACAAAAAAATACTCACTGACAAAATCCAAGTTCTTGAGCGGATTCATCGATTCGGAAAATCCAAATCGTTCAAATATAGAAATCATAAATTTGGATAAGATTAGATTTTTTGTGTATGATTTCCTACGTATTAGGATCTATTTTATGATACGAAACCTTCATTACATTATAAATTATACTATAAGTCAGGTATAATAAATCCAAGTAAGCATGTCTGAAAATGAGTAGTATTTTATAGTTTTTATTATGCTTTATAATGAAACGGTAACATTTTTATAAATATTTTTACTTGATATCAGCCAAATTCTATAAAAACACAGCTACAAAAAAGTAAAATAATATATTTAACAAAACAGCCGTTTTGTTAAGCAAACACTTTAAATCAATTAAATTACCAAGTAAGAAATTTTAAAAGACGAAACAGATTGCAGGATATTTTTTTCTTTTATAATTACGCACCAATCGTCAAAATTGAAAAAAAATTATTTTTCCTCGTTCAAAAGCTAAATGGATTAAGCTTTGAATGCTTAACTGAGTTTTGAACGAAGTATAGGCTTCTCTGGAAATCCAAGAAGCTTGCATTTCCACAATGGAAGCACATGGTTTAAAAGCCATTGCTCCTATTGCACAGATTATTAATACTGTCTTTAAAAAAAAAGGTGGGAAAATGTACGGTTACAAAAGGCAGAAAGTATGAAACGCACGAGTGTCATGGCTTTAAGGCCGAAGCTCTGGCTCGGCGTGAGATGACATATACGTAGCACCCACAGGTGTCCTGACGTGGTATTGCTCGTGCTATTCGCATTCTAACCGCATACAATACCAAGATCCACGACTGTAATACGAATCGATAGAGTGCCCCTGCACTCCATGTACAAAGTGTAGTTCTTGCCATGTTTTAAAACACACATTGGCACTAGCGCTATCAAGATACCGCAACCGGAATTGAAACCTCGATCGTTCCAAGGACATTTATTGTTGATCCTGCAGCTACGTAGATTGTCTTATCCGTTAATCTAATACCACACTTGTCTTCTGGGATAGATAGAGATGCCTCTCGCGCCAGGACGAGTCGTGCCTTCCTCTGATTTACCCTGAACGCATAATCTCTGGTCAGATAATTCCTGATTGGGGAAGTACTCTCTTATCTAATCTGCGTGTTACGGCATCGGTACTTTCGCACTCGATACACCAGTTTAGCCGAATAAAAATATTTTGCCGCGATCAAGTGCGACTCTAGGCCCTAATTACGATGGATACGTGCTTTTCTCCGGTATAGCTAGAGCGCAGTCGCAATCAATGGACAGAGAAATCCACGATTTCAAAAGCAGAACATAAATCGCGTAAAATTGCAGAGCCAGCAGCTCTGAATCGAGAGAGAGAGAGAGAGAGAGACGGATTTTACGCGAATAGCTGAAAATCGAACGGCTGAGCTCCCAATAAAATTGGCTTTGAAATACTGGAAGAAGCGAAGGCACGATAAAAACTTCAAGTAGGCGAAACTGGGAAATTCCATTCGGCAAAGGGTGAGCTAAGAAAGCTCTCCGTAACGCTAATGTAACGGTGACCAATACCAAGCTTGAGACATGGAGGAGCCGGACTGTACTTTATAATAGCGAGAAGCGCACAATTTCTATTTCCTAAGGCAGCTCAACTAGTGGTCGCGATAGAGATTGGCCGATCGATTGCGTAACACTAGACTAAATCATTAGCGCCCTAACTTTCTTAAGATGCTTAACGGTGACCAAGGGAATTGGCTCGATCGTGAAATATTAAAAAATCTACCAAAGAGTAGAACCACGTGCATTACGATCGTCTTATAAATGTTCGATATCATATATTATCATATCATTCATGATCTTTTTATAAATATTTTAAACGCGTTGCATGTATGTGACAATTACGTGCACCTAATCATTGTTTATAGTCATTTTACATTCATATGTTTGATGCGCACATAAGTATAGTAATTATATCGTATTTTCCATTATTGAAGCCCTACAGTTTATCTTAAGAAAGAATAATAAAAAACACAATGTTAATTACAATTTTTCTTATAACTGTTTAATTTTCATTTATCAATTTGATATTTCAACTCATCGTTTTAAACAAGAATGATTTTTATAAATTTATTTCAGGCTTATAATTCACAATTGAATAGAGCCTAAACCTGTATATTAAATCATACGAATAACTCGATTTTCACATAAACACTTTTTAAGGATGGAAGAAAAATTAAAAAAACTTACATTAAATTTAACGCGTATTAAAATAAAAATTTTATTTATTTTAATACAAAAAGTAAACAAAAATTTATATTAATATTGGTCAATTTTTAAGCATTGCTTGTAACAAAATGTTTGATTAACAGCAGCTTAAATTATCATTGCCAGTAACAAATTTTTAATATAATCCATTGTTTTGATACCGCAAATTGCGATAAATTCTGTTTGAACAAAGAGGGTATTTGTATCAGTCTAAACATAAGTTTTATTATTACTACATTGAACTAGTTATTATACATATGCATTGATGGACTTATCACCTAGTAAAATTAGAAATTCTAAAATTAGATGCAAAGTCAATATACGATAATCCTAGTGTTATGTAAGTTAATAATTGAGAATTATTTGTTTTGTTAAAAAATATTAGAGTACACTTAAAGATGAGTATAGGAAATTTCTCGGAGCAATTAACGTTAATTCGAGGAGCCAGAAAGCGACAAATCGCCAAATAGCCTAAATCCGTCCGCGGCTCTGCAATGAAAAACGCACATTAAAAGGGCAAGCAGCTGTTCTCCGATGCAAAGAGTCAAGGGTTCGTTGCCCCGGAGGCTGCAGACTCGCAACGCAAGGTGACCAACGACGTCGGCGTCGCGACGTGTGCCCTTGAAAGGTTCTTATATACGCGATTCCCATGGCTTTTGTCCTTCTCCATAGCTATTATAAGAGGCTCCGAGGATGTGAAGCATTTAAGAAAGCGGTGCTTGTTTCGAAAATTCCCAAAGCCAATTCGACGGCTACGCGAGAAGAAATTAATTTTTTAGGCGAATCAGAGGTAGGACTTTATATATAAATATATATATATATATACATATAATTGAATCGACTTTTGAATCGTGAAAAAAAGGAGATTTTTGTTTCCTCGTACTGCTTCTATTTGCGGGCATTCTTTTGGAATTCTACTTAAAACCATATACACATTACAAGTCACAAAATGCAACAAAAAACTTACACTCAATGAAATATAACTTCTTATTATGCAAAGATGTTGATTAATTTTTATGAATATGAGACTTTAAAAAGATCTGTAATTTTTTACATTACATTAATTTTAATCTTCAGGCATTTATTGTGAAAAGAGATATGAATGAATATTTTATTAAACATTTATCGATTAATTTTTAATGAGCGTCGAGACATTTTGGCTAGTGTGGAAATAATCGATATCGTATCAACATAAAATTTGCAAGATTAATGCGTTTGGAACAATATAAAATTTCATATGTAAGATTTCAGGAATGTTTTATAGTTTTTGTATTATTTACTCCTCCGAACAAGACGAAATTATTCATTATCGTACTGATTTTTTATCAAGCACACCTTATAATTTTTTTATATTATACATATAACGAATTATTTTTAAATTGCAATCTTTTTACAACAAGAAAACAGAATCTAGTGTAATAAAATACCATTCATGAAAACGCAACAGGAAATATATATATTTTCTTGTTTGAATGGCGAAAGGAACAAAATAATTATCTCTTTTCACCGTTGTACGAAATGATTTGAGACCTTTAATGATCCTATTGTTTGTCATTCGAGCCTAATTTTATTCGCCAGAAAGAGGTGAAATGCATTCAGGCTCAAAGGCACTTTCACTTGAGCCACGACAACGTATATAAAAAAAAAGTCTGTAACTCCTGCTGCTTCAGCTCTCGATTCGTCTGTCAAGCGTATTAAAAAATATTTTGCACTATAACAATTTAAGAAAAGCTAATTCTAACTAAATGCATTCACACAATTTAAGATAATGTAGTTTTTATAACAGTACTAAACAAATTTGTTTAATCTATTTCTACAAATTTTTCCTCGTTATATATTTCAAACTTAAATTTATTCTTAAGCATATATTTTATACAATTGAAAATATAATTTTCATTAAAAGTCAATAAAGGATAATCAACTTATTGAACGACAAATTAATAAAAAATGTAGCTTTTACATTCGGAGGTATTACATAAATTATATTGATTCGCTTACAATAGTTTGTTGATAACAGGCACATATATTAAATACATTGAAATTTAGAAAAAAGAAAATAACTATGGATATCTAAGAAACTAGTGTATTAAATTAAAATTAAATAGTTAAAATTAAAATAATTAAAATTAAATATTGAAATCGTATGTATAGTAAATTTCAACTTTCCTCGTACATTTAACGTGATTATAATTTTTTCTGTTCTTAAATCACATATAATAATTATAATGTATTAAACTTTATTGATAAATTTAAAAGAAAACAAATCATACATATTTTAGAAAATCATTGTATTTGTAATAATTTATAATTTTTATATGAAAATTCTATAGAAATGTGGGTATCTCTAATTTTACATAAAGTGTCAGTAGCAATAAATAACATGTATTTCGTGAGCTTTCTTGGGCTATTATTAAAAAAATGAAACTGTTATAGTAAATTAGTCGATTACGTAAAATAAGTATTTAAATACCTTTTTTAAAATACAACTGCGGATATTTAAATAACAGCATATCAAAATAGACTTAGCGATTTTATCTTCAAGTACTCAATATATGTGTAATATCATTTATTATTACAAGTTAAATTGTAACACCTTATATAAAAATGTTAAATTTAATTTAGAATCATTATATACTAATTTAAAATTACATATTTAGAATTTTCAATTTCACATAATTTTTATCGGTAGATGGAATTATAATATTAGGGTTAATTATCAATATTATTTACATAATAATAAATAAGCAGTATCATATATTCTATATGTAAATTTATAATTTGTAATTAGTTTTAAGATTCTTTTAAAGATTGTGTGTTTCGGTAATCAAATTAGTTTTAGCACCTATTATGATACATTATCTTCAGGTACATTAATTTATATTTTTATTTATATAAATACGAACTATATTTACTAAGAAATTTCATAATATTAATTAATTTTATTTAGAGTTTATATTATTTCAAGGTTATCATTGCTATTTCAAAAATCTAAATTTATATACTGAAAATCGAATACTTAAAGATGTATTTTAAAAATATGAGTTATAAGATAATATTAAAAATAAGTGGTATTTTATACAAATTTTTTATCTTTTTTAATAATTTTGCTTAGAATGCGTATTTTTTCGCTCTTTGACGTTCTATATGTGCCAAGAATCTTGGCTAAGTTTAACTTAATTAAATTATTTTATTAAATACCTTGACTAATGGAGCAACAATGAAATTCAAATTAGAAATTTTAACATAAAAATGTATTGATCAAAAAGTGTAAAATTGCATGTTTTAGATATTACGACAAACCAACGTAATAATGTGAGTTTATTTTCATAGATATTTTCCCAAATTCTTTAAGTTGATTCTCTTTAACTGAAGCTTTAATTACACAATCGATTTTTATCTAAAAAAATTTCTTTATAATACGAAATACTAAAACAAATACAGGTGCATTTGTTTACGTAATGACTAGTGGTATCATGTACTTTAAAAAATTAATAACATAGATAAATATATGATTATTTACAAAACTATTTTAGCCTTTTTAACATTACATAATATTTACTTAATTCGACGCTTGCTAAAATTAAAAAATTCATTTCTTCATTTTTTTGCTTTAACTAATTCTATCAATATGCTACTTCATGTTGAGAAAATTAGAAATAAACCGAATACCAAATTTTTAAATGAAAAAACTAAACAGAATATTTGAGGTATCACCTATTTCTATATATGTTTACTTTGAATTATAAACGGCAATATAAATAAGTTATAGCTTACATAAGTTTATAAAACTTTGAAACTAAGAAATCATACAGTAATGTTTAATAACAAATAACTTTTTTAAATTTGCTTATGTGTATGTGTGTGTGTATATATATATATATAAAGCTTGTAAGAACATTTAAAAATTTTTCTTGGAAATTAATTATTACTACAATAAATACAATAAATACAGTATAATCAAATATTTTAGACATGGGAATTTTTTTCTTTTGACGTAACATTTTGTTTTCTTGGTGTTAATTTTGAAAATATAGAATAAAAATACGATATAAAAAATTTTGTTACAATCAGTAGGCTTAAAAATAAAAACAAGTCTTAAAAATAAGAATTTATTTTAAATTAACGTTGTAAATTAATTTAAATTTGCTAAAATCATGAAATATGTAAACGGCGTCAGTGATTTAAATTTTCAAAATTATTCCAATAAATTTTCGTTTTGCTAGCTATTGTGTCAAAAAAGAAATATATTTTGATGTAAAACAATTTCTTTTACGCTATTTATCTAATATTAGCGTAAATGACTAATTTAATACGCCAGAACAAAAAAATTTTTTTTTTTTTTAACAAATTTATTTAACTGCTCTTATTTCCTGTTTTCGATAACATTTGAAACACGTTTTTTTTTATCTAATTATAATTTTTATGCATAAAATAAATTACTTAACTCTCTATGAAATATTTAAATAGAATATTTGAAAGCTTATATTTACAAATATTAATATACATACGCTGTCACTTCGGTGATTCGATATGAAAAAGTTTTTTATTGCGTATTGTTTTCCTCCGTCTTTCTCAATTTTTCTCCCTTCGTTGTTTTTATTCTTAAATTATAAAATACGTAATAAAGTCTTCAAGTCGGAGATAATCTTTATCTGAAGGTACTCCGAAAGTAAAAGGAGTCGTGATAGCCGATTATTTAGTGTTTTGCGCACAAAGTTTCAATTCAACGTCAGCGTTTACTAAAAGAAATAAACAAAGGATATATTTCTATACTTTGAATCAATTTTTTGCGACTTAGCTTTGTAATCTAGGAAAAAAATTTAGTCAGTGACTATTAATTAATTAATATGCATTTTGCGTGTTTTAAACGTTTTGGTTTTTAATTTTTTTTTGTCTCTTAGCATTATTAATAAAATTAAAAAATCTGCTTTGTTTCCATTATCGATTGTTACAATAGCCGATCGGAATAAATTTTATTTTTCATTAAAAATTCAGTGCATAAGTAAAGGAGCTTCCCTATTAAAAATGGGCAATATGGTCGTTAAGAAGCATCAATTATTAAGGAACATTTTCACGCTTTATTCTTATGTATTTTAAGTATATAATTATTATCGACCACTTATTAATTATATTTCTTACTAACAAATAACAACTTTGCGTACATATATTATATTATTCTAACATATTACTTACATGAATAATGATTTAAAATTTTTTTAATAATTGACGTTTAGTAAATAACCATCGAAAATTTCGAGAAGTCGAAATTATTCACAAATCTATTAAAATATTATGACTATTATTCTTTTTCATATTTCAAATATATTTCAAGTATTTTTTTAAGTAAATAATTCGTAGCGATAACCGAATTAAAATAAAAAAATTTTCAATGAATGAAAAAATCTCTTTGCATATTAAATGCTTAAAAATTATACAACTGTATATAACATTAAAATGTAATTGTACATGTAAATGTAATTTTTATTGAATGGAAGAGAAAGTAATAGGGAGTCATAAAATGAATAAATATAAAATACACATAATAAGATGAAAATAAATTATTTGATTGAAAGATTTTTAGATGACAATGTGCCGTAGCATCCATAATTTTTGTATATTTTGAAATATCTTAATACACTATTAATCATCGGGAGAAGTGCTTGCCAATTCCAAAATTTGGCCAAAAACTTGTGCGGCAATTCAAAATCACGATAGTAAGGAAGTGAAATATTTAAAACAAAATCTATCATAAAATTTGCATACCACGCACGTACGTGTATTATACGCACGTACGCAGGCAACCTCATTTGATTAATTAGTTTTTAATCGATTTAAATTGTACATCTAAAAAGAAAATTTAATCTGAAGAGCGCTTAAAGGATTAGTCGTTTCACAAAATTAATTAATCTTCTCTGCTTAGAGTAATATTAAAGCCGAACAATTGGTAAAAAAAAAGTTCCTTAAAAAAGTTCCACCCTCTTTACTCTCTCTCTCTCTCTCTCTCTCTCTCTCTCTATATATATATATATATATATATATATATATATATATATAAAGATACGTCTAACATAAACGAAAGCGCTTTCTTTCTCTTCGCGCGTATCTAGACATTCCTTAGTGCCGCTCTCGGGTCTCCGATTTCTCGCTTCACTTTTCGTCCACGTTGGCCGAGGTGTACGAGTCCGGCTCCAATGGCAAACGTCAAGCAGCCGATGGTGATCTCGACCGACGAGACAAATTCGTGTACCCACGTGGACTCCGCGTAGACCGGAGCCACATCCTCCTTCCTCCGTTACGCGGTAGACTCGTGCACGGGTGCTCGACGCTATCGGACTCGGCGGCTCCCTGCGGATCCCACGGGCGAGAGGAGCGATATCTTTGGAGAATCGAGGCCGCGCGTAAAAGAAGAAGAAGAAGAGAGAGAGAGAGAGAGAGAAGGAAAGAGAGGAATAACGGGGCCTGCCACCGATGCTCAGCTGCATAACGGACTTAACGCCCGTCCGAGTGCCGGACACTTATTCGACTCCTCGGCTCGTGTCGGACGGACTTTGTCCCGTCGCCGAGACTCGCCCAGGGCTTCGGAATTAGCCTGACCGATAATGCCGCGGACGCTCCACTTGCAGCCCCTTTCGTTCTCTCTCTCTCTCTCTCTCTCTATCTCTCTATCTCTCTCTCTATCTCGATGGAGCGAGGGAACGAACCGACGGCTCCTTGATGTCGGTCGAATGGCTCACCTTCCTCGTCACCGTCGCCGCCGCCGCCGCCGCCCCGCGACCCCGTTTCCCTGCTGCAGCGCACCGCCGCTTCTCTCCTCGAGATCGAGAATAGCGGGAAGCTCTAGCCGAGCATTAGCTGCGGCTCTCCGTTTTATGGAAGGATAATACCATCGGATTAGCTGCCCTGGACAACCGACCGATGCCCACGCGTGATCCTGGTAGCCCTCGCCAATAGCAGAGGCCGACTGCAACTGTGGGAAAGCCAATTTATAGCCTTTTTTCGCGCCTTTTACGCCGACGATGGCAGTGATCCGCTTTTTAATATTAAGCTTGTGCCAATTCCAGTTGGCTCGAAAATCATCGCTACTCTTTATCGTCTTTCTTCTCTTGTTTTCGTCAAAGCATACGCACTCTCATCTGCAGTTACTGTAGAAATATCCAATGTGAGCCATTGTCTGTTTAAAAAAAAAAAGAGGAGAGTGATATATGATCGCGTACCGTTATCTCGCGCTGAAAACAGAAACGAAGTAATGATTAAAATTCCAATAATTGTCACCGAGAATTTTGTTTGGTACAAGTATGTTTAATAAGTTTGAATTTCGTCTAATATCACTACAAGCAATCGTAAGAAACTTTTTTATCCAGAGCACAGATTTTTTTATTCGTTGATCTTAAAAAATTACACTTATTTAGATATTTCTGTTGCAGCAATGAACGATTATTTTTATAATTTCTAATAGCAAAGATTTTATAATGAGCGTAATTTGAAATACTTTCCGCGGCAAAACAGCGCACGGAAAATATATATTTATTTCAGCTTATCACGCGAAAGCCCTTGTTTCAAGTTTAATCGTTAAAAGCAAACACGAGAGATGCTTAACAAATACCCTATTTTTCTAACGGAATATTCGTTCGCCGTTTCAAAGTTACGAAATTTATGACTAATAAATTGTTCCGGTATCACAGACGTCACGTATAATGCTACATATCTTTGAATACTGAAGTAATGGATTACAAAAGCTGCTAAAGTTTGCTCATTTAATAAAAAATATACCTCGGTTGAAATGCCATATTTCATTACAAATATTTGAAGCAAGCAACTTGTAAATGAAACGAAGAAAGAAAAGTAATACCTGTATCTAATCATAAGGCTTGTATAACTTATGTTATCCGTTAGATTCCTTCGGGAAAATATTCAACGAATTTTTCCGATACTTCGACTCCTTTCATATCAATAGTCCGAGTTCTCACACCATCTCGTGACCCCAATGGACCACCTTCCTTCAATATTAATAAATAAACATTCTGTAAATGAATGTCGCTTCGATATATAATAAAACGTGGTTAAGGGGAAATTCGTGGATTAACGATCTTTTTAATTTAAATTGAATCGTAGTGTCGAGCAATAACATTTATAGTAGCCGATGATTACATTGTAATATTATCGTTCTCTCGACAAAAAATGTACGTACATGTGGAATGGCCGCTAGTGTCTTTGTTTCAAAAATTATATTTTTTATAATAATTATTGTTTTCAGAATCATTATTGAGTTCAAGTTTAATAACTTATTCAACGAAAAAGACATTCAAAATACTACGTAGTATTTAACAATGACGATTTTGTCTATCGGCACTTCATTTCTTAATTACATTAACTAATCAAAAATAGTTCTTAGAAAATTCATATTTTCTTTTAAAACATCTAATTTGCGTTTCAACCAGTAAATATATGTTAACGTTCAGCAGCCTTTTTTATAATCGCGTTTAAAAATTTCGGAACTCAGAAGAAAACGTTTGATTTTACGAATCTCGCGTATGTTGTATATTAATGTAAATATTTGTCCCTAAAAAGAATTGTGCAATGGTTTTAAAAGTTGATGAAATCATTTTCTCTAACAAACAGTACAAATTTCAAACTTACTTTGTAAATTATCTTCAAGAGTTTGTTTTTACAACAATTTATCACTATTTCTAATTGTATTTTTTTTTTTTTTTTTTACTTTGCAACGAAATACATGGGTAAGTTCAGGCCAATGAGTTGACTAAACGCTTACACATATATGTGTGAATATCTTTAAATGTCCTTTGCAGAAAAAATATGCAACATATGTATGTATGTATGTACGGTACGTGCGTGCGGGTTCTCGTGTTCATCGCCCAGTTAGTGGCCGGCCACCTGCAAACTGCATTTATAAATCGATGCGTTCTTAGTATAGCCGAGCGCGCATCGCGATCTATCGAGAAGGTCTCTATTTCAGCCACTAGATAGCGACGGTCAACATACAACGAGACTCCCTCGCCTAAAATACAAGTAGAGCCATTGCACAGTAGATCTTTGTTACCCTGCTTCCCGGCTTCGTCCCGTCTCCGTCAGTCTTGCGATATTGACAGCAATATAAAGCGCGCGAGGCTTTTCTCAATCGCTTGGCTTTCTTTGTCGATTCGAGTCTATCGCATCGCTTCGATATAGAGGCCTACTCTCCCTAGGCTTCGTTGCCTCATTAGAGAGTGTCTGGCTTCTCTGACTATTTCCTTCATCGTACACAGAGGCTCGCTTACTACGTTCCCTTAGCCCGACAATTTGGCTTGGTTAGATTCGTTAATATAATCCACCTTCACCCTCCGAACAATCTTACACTCCAATTTCTGTCCCTTAAGAGCCCTCTTATTTATTCCGAAACAGTGTAGGCCAATGAAATCCTGTTGCAAAAAATGTATGTTATTTGATTATTGTAATTTGTACCAATTGCATAGAAAGAATTTAGGAATTACATTCCCTATAAAGTAACATCGTTAGTTTGATGAAATTTTTTCCCATTACCAATAATTACTTTATAAATCAGTTGTAACTTGGATCACAAAAACATGATTATACATGACATCAATATAAATCTTAAGAGTGCGAAACAAAAATGTTGCCAACATAATTTAACTAGTCCAAATATAAAAGTTTATTAAATAAACATTTTCAGAGTACAAAACACACGAATCACTTTCAAGTGTTTAACAATTCTGCAATAGTATATGTAAGCAATCATTAAGTATTTGTAATTCAAATAGCAGCTGCTCGTAGTGTTATAAACATGATTAACCATTTAAGCAATAGTTTTACTTATAAAATTAAAAGATCGTTTTTCAAATATTAACGAGATTATATTTATCAATCTATGAGTAACGAAAATGATATAATAATGAAATATCACTTTATGACAATTTATGTGCTCGAACCACATGCAGCTACGAGTCTATTGTTCTGTAAGTATTTTAACACATTTCTTGTCTAATTTTTATTTGATTGTAATTGTATGGCGTATATGCCTGCCTCTGCGACAATTTATATTAATAAGTGCCTTATCGATTAAGTTAATTCTTATATTTTTTCACGTAAGGTTTTGATATTAAATACACTAATGATCAATATAACTAATTAAGCCAGACAGATGATTATTATCTATTATTAAGCATACGTAGTCTTAGAATAATAGCTAAATCGATATTAAGGTTCAACAGGGGGCTAAGTTACTTATAAAAAAGATGCTTATCTTTACGATCAATGCATATTAGTAGTAGGATGCACCTGAAAAATATGTCGACAATTTCACAATTTTTATTCGAAACGAAAAAAATAATAGGAAAAGTAGAATCAAATATTTAAAATTGCATACGTTCAGATCATTTTATTTTTTAAAACTCGAGCATCGGAAAATCTTAATTACATGTACGATACATGTATGATAATATTGCAAATCTGAAGCTAATTAAAGCGCAATATCTAATTATTAATAAAATCTGAGATCGAGACTTTATTTTCTTGCAAATTGCAACATTTGATTTGACATACTTATTCGAAAAAATAATATAATTCGTTCAGATCATTTCAGTAAGGTTCATGATTGTCGCGTACGTGTTGTGCCTCAAGCTTCTCTTTCTTTGTAAACAGCCGAAATGATTAGAAAATGTCACGACCAGCCACATCCAAGTACATGGATAAAATGAAAACATTGTTAATAATTGGGTGCAGTAGTGTAAAGATACAAAAACAGCGAACGATTTACGGGAACGTGACTCGGTGGAGATTTGTAAAAACGACGATAAACGGGTAGGAAGCTTGCATTTAAGTATTTTTGACTAACGCTGTACCACTAAACTAAAATTGAATTCGATGCATACATTTTAGTACTTTTATAATCAGAGCTAATATGTTATCTCATTCCTATTTTGTAGTATTTAAGCCAATCACTGATCAAAAAATAATGTTTATCATGAAGAACGAACAAATCACTGTTAAGATCTAAGCAGTTTACTTTTGACCGCAACTTCTGAATAAAATTTTAAAACTAATCTTGTAAAACATTGACAAGTTTTGAGTAAAAAAAAACAATTGTGTCATTTTACAAATTATTAAGTCATCTTGAAGACAATAAATTTTGAAAGTTAGCAATACTTTTTATATTTTTCAGAAGAAACATTGAAAAATAAACTTTAAGGTGCACTATAGGAGTGCATTATTATCTAAACGAGATATAAAACATCGATATTTTTCAACAAATTTTAAATAACTTAACTTACATTCTTATGTCAGGCTGAAGCATTCGTTCAATTTTAATGAGATCGTAGAGAAATATCGCATACACATTTGAAAGCCCTTTTTTTTATTTAGGAACCATAAATACAATTCAAATATAAATTAAACACTTAACTCTTACTAAGCATCCGGAGTTAAGAAAAAGTCAAGCATGAATACAATGTAGGTGTGACTGGTTAAAGAAATCAATATTAAAGTAATTATATTGCTGCATCTAGTTTGTGATCAAATTTATGTTCGTCTATTTCAAAATGTCATAAAATAAATTATTTAATTTAACTCGGCCATTCTTTGATTAGATATACTATATAATATTGGCATGTCGGATACGTATACTTTAAAAATCCGCGTATCATATCATTGACCCTGCATTATTCCGTCTTTCGACTGATTTAATAAAACTCAGAATTGCAACAGTTTTTCTCGATAATCATATTATACGGTACATTTCTTCTTAATAGCTACTAATATTACTTATACGATGTTTAATATACAGTGAAGTTTCAATCTACAAAGTTCGTTTTTAATGATTCATATTTTATTATAATTGCCGTATGTATTGCCATCGCAAAATTATGTGTAATATATTATTGATGTATTATTTCGAGAAAAAAGTTTACCTTTATCATCTTTTTGACCGTTAAATAATAAAATGATAATGTTTAATGAAATGCAATTTACACATAAATGTGTTTTTTCTATATATTCCTTTTGATGAAATTTTAAATTATGGAAATAAATTGAAATTTTTACAAAGCCATTTATTTCTCAAAAAATTCAGCAATCAATTTTAACAATTTGTAATAATAAATAAAATATGGGGATATTGAGGATGTATTAATTTTTTTTTAATCGAGGGTCAGCTGTAATTTAAATAGGCAGCAAAGAGGTGTTTTTAACACTTTTAAATGTTAATTGCTTACACAATTGATGTGATTCTTTATGGATAAGATCAATTACACCGATTTAATTTACTATTAACGAAAAAAAGAATCATTTAATTATTATTCATTATGAAAGTAAGTATTATTAATAAAGACGATTTTATCATAGCACTAGTATTTTTATGAACTATAAACAAGTTGATCATTAACATGCCTAACCGAAACAATGCAGTTTTATTCGCGTGCATTGAGAATTATAACTATCGCGCAAGAGCGTTAACACCCCCAAAATGAAAAATTAAACAACAAAGTGTCACCAGTTTTCAAATTTGATTGGAACCATATACAATGATGAAAATGTGGAAGGGCAGGCCTTGTGATAGGATACACCTTAATGGGAAACAAATGAACTATTAAGGCTTCGCCGATACACAACAGTTTGCATCATTAATATTGGCAACATCTATAATTGAAAGAATTTTTTGAAATTTTATGAATTAACATAGGAACACAAAGGATTTCAATAGTCCCATTAATTATTAGACATTTCAATGTTAAGTTTTCCTCATTGACATAAAATTTATACAAACAATTAGTAATAGCTTGATAATTTTCAAACTACCTGTTTTTTATAAGGTATTTTTGAAGATAAAAAAGTAGGACCAATAAAACTAATGCGATTTAAACGATGCTGTAATTGAGTAAGGCTGTTATTAAATAGGTCGACAGTATAATACAAAAGAGAAAGAATAATAATATAATCGAAAATGAGTTCAAAGCATTGACACAGTATAGTCTATTACAACTTGACTTAATTTCTTATCATAAGACAAAACATAATAAGCGAATAAAGCTTTTAAGCGCACAAAAGCTGATCGTCGGAGTGAAAATTTTCCGCCTTGTTTATGCGACGTTATTTTCAAAGAACACGATCTGCCATTATTTCAACTGTTGGTGAATAATAATTATTGCACGGTAAGTCACACGTTTCATCACGAAGTCTGCTTATGGAGCATCGTGGATTATAAAAAAAAAAATAAAAAAATAAAAAAAAAAGAAGAAGAAGAGGGAAAAAAATCATCGATATACAACTATTAAAGAGTTAATGAGAAGTCATAAGTGAGGCGTTTCGTAAGCACGTCGATGTTCGAAGAAAAAAAAGAAAGAAAAAAAAGTTGGTCGATTGAAAGTTCTCAATAGAAAAGGAGGCAGCGTCGAGGCGTAGTTCCTCGCGCAAAGTACACGTGGTTTTTACAAAGTGCCGCGTCAGTGAAGCATCGCGAAACTTGGCTCTCCCTCGCGCAATTGGTGCGAGCAATAGCAGTCGCGGCGGCGGGAGGGGAAGGCGTCGATGGCGGAGGAGGAGTAGCAGCAGCAGCAGCAGCAGCAGCAGCAGCAGCAGAAGCAGCGGCGGCAGCGGCAGTAGGTGTCGGCGGCATTGGCGGCGGAGGCGAAGGTGGAGGAGACAAAACACGGGACGAGAAACACGTGGTATCGCCTCCGCGTCATCGATCGAGCCCCCGGCTATAGCCTGGCTTTTGTTTTCCGCGAAGCGCAACGAAAATACGGGACCGTGGAAGGGTGAGAACGGGAGATACACGATCCGCGGGTTATTGGCGCGCTTTCGAATCGCCAGCCGTGTGATTTATTTGCAATTTATGACGTCTTCACGGTTCAGCGACGGAACGAACCGGCGAGCGGCGGCGGAGCCGATCTCGCCACCGAGATACGCGCCAATTCTTTGAAAGCCCTCTCGCTCTCTCGGTGTCCGCGCACCAGCCGATGCGAGCAAATCAGTCAGCGGGGGGGGGGGATGGACGCCCTCGGCGCTTCTTATCGAGAGACCCGTCAACTACCCCCTTAATTGAGGGACCGGCGGCCCACGCCGGGCAGGAGCTCACCGGCTCGATCCTCTCCCGTGGCAAGGGTCCGCTCTCTCGCCGGTCCCCTGCGCAGGACCCCCGAACCCTCCGATGTCTACCTACCCGAGGACACTGGGGAAAACAGGTCGGGGAATTTTCAGCCCCTCCGGCGACCGCTGCTTCAAATCGGGCTTTCGGGGGGAAGGTGGGGGGTGGAGCGGCTGAGTTAGAGGACGAGTAGCCCAGCAGGAGGAGTCCATCGGCGGCCAAGGTGTGCCTCTCGCAGGCTCGTGGCTAGGGTGGGCCCCCCGCGGCAGGTGCCCCAAGAGAGAGGCCTGCTCTTCCTGGAAGGACGAGGGTTGGGTCAGGAGGACGGCGGAGGGCTCGGCGGTCGAGGGACAGGAAGCGAGAGCGCCCCGATCGCTCACCTACGGCTGCGAAGTGAGACGCGGTTGCCTCTGCAGATGGATGACTCGTGGCTCTGCGAGGGCTCCATCGAGATAGAGAGAGAGAGAGAGAGAGAGAGAAAAGGATAGGTGCGGTGCGGCGCGGGGGATCGAGCTGTGCGCCGCGGCGGCGGAGGAGGAGAGCTTGATCAAGGGGGAGAGACCGAGAGAGAGAGAGAGAGAGAGGTTGCGCCCGTCCGGTGGCGGCAGAGTGGGGATCGCGGGAAGCGGATCGCGCGAGTTGCGGAGCGGCGCCTGGCAGTCCGTCCCCCAGCGAAGACCCGAGCGGTGCCGCGAGGATCGAGAGCCGAGCGTAGCAGCGCGTGCGTGTCGTGGAGTAGAGCCTCGAGCTCTGCGGTCAGGCCGAGCGCAGGGCAGCTCCGGGTGGCTCAGGGGGTTGAGAGAGGCCTTGGTAACGCACGGCTCCGAAGGGAGGATGTTGAGAAGCGCGCGGCCCGCGTTCGAACTAGCCGCCACTTCCCGCCATTTTGCCGCCTCGGGGCTCAGCCGGCGAGCGGGCGTTTGGCCATCTCAGGCGTCTGGGCACTCGGTGCTCGTTGCCGCCGACGTCGACTTCTTGGCCGCCGGCAGCGTCGCGAGGAAAGCAGCAGCAGCAGCAGCAGCAACGACGACGACGGCGGCTCATCAGCCGCGTCTCCGTAGTCGTTGTCGTACGTCGCGCGAGTGTTGAGCAGCAGCGGGAGTCGCAGCGCCGAGAACAGCATCAGTGGGGTGCTATTTATACATACATAGGCACACGCATACCAACGCACACACATTATATACACACACACGCACACGCACATATATATACATATTTATATATATATAAACGCGCGCGCGCGCGCACACACAAGCACACGCTTAAACATACATATACATATATATATATATATATATATATATATATACAAACGTATAAAAGACGTTCGAAGACAGCATGGAAGAGAGACAAGTGACGCTCCTTTGCGGCACCTTCCTGCTCGCCGGCACCCTCGTCATCCTGGGCCTATGGCTCCTGGGTGGCAGGCGCCGTCGCACCGGCCTCGCACCCAAAGGTAAGGACGAGCGCGATTCAGCTCACTCGGCTAAGAGACTCCTAGTGTTAGACCGACGGAAGCGGTAGGACCAGCTCCCCTGTCCCGCCGCCCCGGCAAAATTTCGCGCGTCGGCCGACGTCCACCGGTTCGCATCCTCCGGAGGATCGATGGGTCGCCGCCGGGGCCGAGCCTCGCTCCAGGAAGCTCTGCTCCGAACCGGTGCCAACCCTTCCCGGTCGCCTGACAGCGAGCGCCGGCTCGTCGGCGGTCTCCTCGTCCTCTGGTCCCCCGACGCCGACATCCCTCCCTCCCGCCCCGTATCGCCCGTTAGGCCCCTCGGCCTCAGCGGTTCCCGGCCCAGGAGCGGCCCTCTCCGCCGAGAGCACCGACTCCTGGCCAATGGAGCCGAAATAATCGTAGCGCGCGTGCCAGCCGCGCCGAGCGGACACCCACGTGCGCGTGTGCGTGCCTGCACTTGAGAGAGCAGCAGCTGCGTGCGCGCGCGAGAGGACGCGACGATGCGCCGATCCTCTCTTCCCCCCCCCTCTCTCTCACCCTCCGCGAGCGCCCGCACCTACACATTCACACGAGTGCACCCATCCTACGTACGAGTGGGTAGCAGACGCAGAGGCATCTGCGCGCGCGCTTGTGTGCGCGCGTGCAGCAGATATAGATCCATCTCTCCCAGGGGGCCGGTGGGGAAAGCTCGGGGCGGCGGGCTCTGCAAATGGGGACACGTATCCGCACAGTGCAAGGCACACGTGGGTCGGGAGCTGGGAGGCGGCCGCTGGCGCCACCTCGCGGCCGGGGTCCGAGCCGTCGGCGCCTTGGCCGTTGATCCTGGACCCGGCGGCGGCGGGGTGGAGGCGAGGCCGTGGTTCGCGACTATCCGCGACTTAGTCGGGGCTCGGAGCTTACGGGCCGACCCTCTTAACCCTCCAGCCGCGCCGCCTCCCCGTCCGACGATAATGGCTCTTGTTGATCCTTGGACTCGGCCGAGCGCTTCCCCGATCGAACCCTAATTCCAGTCCGCGCCTCTCGCCCCAAGACCGGGCTCGGATCCATCCGCCGATGGCCAAGAGTGCCCTCGATCCTTTCCAGCTCGGAGTTATGGCTCGAGTGGCAAATCGAATGCGTAAACCGACTTTTACATCCAATTTTCAGTATGCAAGGCTCGCTATGACGTTTATACGCATCCTAGCGAATTCTTTCGGTACGGACACTACCGAAACGATTACTGCACGCGCGAAGACAATCCAACGCGTTGACGCCTTACTCAAAATTATACAAGATTCAATTTCATATACATTATAAGTGTACGTAATTCATGTGTCTTTAATAAGCTATCCATTCCATTGTAATCGGTGCCTTTGTTTTATGTAACTGAGCCGTCGTGTCAAACTTTTCACATCTGAATAAGTGTTAAATAAGTTACGATTACGTATTAATAAGCACGATTTTACTCGGATGCAATCATGGATTATGTTTGGTACAATTGTTGCATTTCGTAAATTGCAAAGACAGTCGAAATGTTACACAGGTGAAAGTAAACAAAAAAATTTATAGTTTTTTTTTTTTTTTTTTTTTTTTCCCCCTTTTAATACAACTTATCTGAATAATTAAAGTCCGACAATTAATAACCTTTATTCGATCATTTTTCTCGAGTATTATCATATTTGTCAAGATAGCAGTCACATTTATTTATTCCATTGACGCTTATTTTTTTGAAAACAACGCTTGTTAAATATAGCACATTGTTTACATACAAAGTTTATTCCGAAAATAAAATAAGCGAGTTCAACTTTTCTTCCATAATGACACAAAATCTATTTACTAAAGTAATGCCATGGTTATTTTAAAGTAAATATTATTGAAAACCTCGAGTGTAAGAGATACCGCTGTTACGAAATGTGAAATATAACTTTCTGCTTGTAAAAGTGTCAAATCGTCGTTAAGTCATTAAAATAGTAAGTTCACATTTTCTTAGACACGAGCTGTCACAAGCTATTCTTCTTATTTTTTTTTTTTACAAGTGATTAATTGCCCATATAAAATTATTACGTTATATTTACCTTTTCGTAATGACAGTAGTAATAATTTAATCGTGCTTTTATAGAATAATTCCATTCAACCCTAATATAGAGGTTATATTCAATAGCCAATGTCAAGCACATGTACATTATATTGAAAAAAATATGTTCCACGTGGAACATCTTCAAGTAATAAATTTACTATTTACTATTAACGTATAATACTGCAGAGATACAAGACATTCGTTGTTAAGTGGACTTTTTAACGAAAATTGCCAAGTACTACATAATATGTATAACATTTTCGAGAGACAATCGTGAAACCACAGTTTATAGTTTATGTATTGTACATTTCTATAGTTATTACATGTCTCAATAAATGAAGCAGATATTTGTAGAGTGACCGACAAAATTATTGTCCATATTCAATAAAGGGGGTTTTGAATTAAGAATATTATTTTCCAAACACTACAATGCGTTTTTGTAATTCCTTTACAAAAAAAAAATACATTTTCAAATTCTAATACTTTGATTCAATCACAAATTGTATCATTTTTTAACATATCTAACATAATAGTTTTATCTTTAAATCTATTAATTTCGATAATGGAGGCATTTTTGTTATGGGTGGGTGTCACAAAATCAAAATTGACGTTTAAAACAGTCGCTGTCTGTAAATAATTGGTTATGAACGGTAAAAAATGATAATTTTCTGAGCTTGAATAAAATATAAAGAAAAATATTGAATACAAATAATTTTTATTTCATCTTGCTATTTAAGGCTTAGTAAGGAGATTTGCAAAACACGCAATTAATATGTAGGTTAGCACAATTTTTTAAAAAATATATATAAAAAAGTATATAAACGAGATTCAATACGAATTAAATATTGAAAATAATGAATGCTATCACTTATAAGAAATTGCAATTTAGAGTTTATTCAGAATGTGAATTCAAATATACAGAAAGTATTTATTTATGCACAAATATATGTCAATATTCAATCGCCGATTACATTCATATATAATTCAAAGCAGATACTTTTTAGTAAAAGAAAATGACTGTTGTCGCAATCACATGTGAATCGGATTTATATCAACGATCGCTTTTATCTCAATTGTTAAATTTTATGAGCAAAAGTTATAATCTGCGATGTTTGAATATATTCCATTGTAATTATAAAATTGCGTTTAAGCTCTGAGAATTTATCGTATTTAATTATTCGTTATTATAAACGGCAAATACTTGTATTTTATCTTGTATTTATTTTGCATTATTTTCAAAATTATATCAATAACTTTATTTTACACTTTTTAACATCTTGGACTATTAATGAAAGCAGTTTTATTTATATTTTATTTGCTAAAATGTCTCTTTAGTATAATTATTGAGAGGGCAATCAAAGCGAACGCTTTCATTAACTAATACAATATTTAATTTTATCGGATTATAAATTGTTAATATTATTTTGAGGAATTACTTTCTAATATAGATCGGCCAATTATATATAATAAGTCGGAATATTATTAAAATATATTTCCATAAAAAATGATACATAAATGTTATAAAGGTTGATAATATAATCATCTTATTTTATTAATTTACAGATAAAAAATATCAGTAATGCATAAATATGACAAAGAATTTTTTTTATGAAATTGACATTAGTCATTTTATTGAATGCTTTTTTTTTTTTATAAAATTGCCTATAAAGTAATATAAAATGTTTAAGGACTAATGTGATCTATAATCGTATATTTGCATTCGATACTATTATATGGGTCGGTGTAAATACAACGGATGACAATAAAATAATTTTATAAGTCAAAATATTATACCAACATTGCTGTATTTCACTACGTATTTTAGAAATATTAGTGGCTATTATGTTAAATGAATTTTATCGATTCACATAAAACTCTATTTCCAATATGCATGACGTTTTTTTTAATATTATAAAAACTTCTCCAAAATGCGAATTAAACGTCTAAATGTATACAAAGCCATGATTTACAATAAATATGATCAGTCGCTTCGTAAAAAAGTCTATAAATGTTTTGTATATACACTAATCGTGTATTTTAAATGGTGATAAGTGTTAATGGTATTGACAAAAAATTAAACTTTATGATACATTTAAAAAATTTATTTGAATCTGTGAGGCATCAATAATTTATAACGAATTAAGTATACTTTCAAGGGTAGGATATACTTGTGCAACGTTTATTATGATTTTATGTAATGTCTTGTTAAAAAATATATCAAATTTTTCAAGGAAATATAAATAATTTCATATCAGTACCTTCTAAGTATTTAAATACGTGCACGTCCGTTATGATGAGGAGTACGCCCTGAAAAGCACGAGCCGATTATTTATGCAATAGGTAATGGACAATGACTATATCGTCGACCAATAAACGCATCGAGCCATCGATAGTATAACAACACTATGATACGAGATTCCTTTCGAATCTATGACCATATAGTAGTAATATACATATTCATTCTGAAACTTCGAGTTTAGAATTATCAATTCTTATAGATACAAATTATAAATAACATTGATATCTGTACATAACTATATCGAAGGTTAAATATTATTGGAGATCATTATCATTAATTTAATACGTTAAAATTAAAACATATACGGTATTAAATATCAAAACTTGGTCAAAAAAATTTATCGAATGCAATTTAAATTATTGATAACTTTTTATATCACTAAGTATGGATATTTTTGATTTTTCTTACTTTTAAGCCTGTGTTAAAAATGTTTAAAAAAGCCGAAGCTAACGTAAGAAAAAAGTTATCGGTAAGTGAAAATATACGTGCATATTTATGTCTGTATCATAATATTGTAGCATTGAAGAAAAGCAGAGAAAAACAAACTTTAGTTAAAACAAATTATGTAAACATTATTTACTGCAATTTTAATAGCTTGTGGTCGATACATTATATTAGTGATTGCATAAATTTATAAAAATTACGCGTATCCATGTAGTCCAATATTCGGTAGTGGTTCTCTCTTGTATAAAAAATGAAATAAAATGTATTAATTCTTCTATAGCTCTCTCAATTCAATATAAACATTTTGATTATTACTTCCATTCACAAAAATGTACATTGCAAGTTATACGACAGCAGCTTTTATTTTTACTTTTCTTAAAATAAAACTAATATGATTACGTTTTGTATACGAATAAGCAGTAATAGTTTATGATAGTATAAGAAAATTTACAAATGCTAGCACAAATAAATAATATAAATCCAATAAAAATGCAACAATATTATATATATATATATATATATATATAACAATTGAATAACAAAGTCGAAAGGTTTAATCAAGATTTAATAATATTTAACCTTGTACAATAATAGTCCAACTTGAAAATTATGCAAATACGTTAAGTATGAGGGAATGACACTTCTGATACTTAAAAAGTTTATTAATTGGTTCAAAATTTTTGTACCATTCTTTATTATCTGGATGAAAATTTAAAAATAAATAACCACTTGATTTTGATTCAACCTAAATGGATTCGTATGGTTTCATGAAACATTTTCTTCATTATATCTTACAGCTTAAAATTGCACATTAGTTTTAGCTGGACTGATTCGAAAAAAACGAGCAGATGTATCTTAAAGCTCGATTTATAAAGGGGTAATTTTATAATTCGAGTAAATTTGAAAAACCACAAACTTGAGGAAAGTATAGTATTACGCTATTATAGATTTAGCATCTGGTATCTACTAAATAAATATTAAGAAAATCGGTACACATAAGCCTGCCATTAGTACGCCAATTGATCACAACAGTTTATTTAAAAGAATGCCTTTCAGATTCAGAAATGCGTTTACTCCGAGTTCCAATGAACTAATAGGTAAGGTTTTCCGGGGCATATAAGAAACCAAAGTAGTATTTATTTTTATAGATGACCTGATTATGTGTAGCAGTTCATTGGGAGAACATAAAAACAACTTTAACCCGGTAAAAAATAGAATAAAATACAAAAATATTACAAAATATTAAAAAAATGAAAACGAACGCGTATTTTATTTAAATAATAATAAATTTTAAAAATAACGGAAGAGCACAATAAATGATATCAAACATTATATT
This sequence comes from Kradibia gibbosae, assembly GCA_018907135.1. Lineage (NCBI taxonomy): Eukaryota > Metazoa > Arthropoda > Insecta > Hymenoptera > Agaonidae > Kradibia > Kradibia gibbosae. The sequence continues at coordinate 8,378,665 of JACCHX010000004.1, forward strand.
ACGATAAAACGAGTTTGAAATGTGTTTTCTTTATTGTCTCTGCTTTTTGCGAATTTTAAACTTAATAAAAATATGTACAAAGTTTTAAAATAAAATTGAATGAATTACTAAAGCAATTACTATTTGGTAATACGATGCCATTGACTATTAAAACTTCGTATTTTAAATTTTATATAATGGTTCGTTGAATAACGTGTACTGACATTTTTTTAGCTTTTAATAGATACTGCGGTTATATGTTTAAAATAAAAGTGCTTGGATTTTCTTTCTCTGTATTTAAACGATAGAGCTTGAAAAAATGATAGGTAAAACTTGAATAATTGTATAAAGTAGGGTTGAATTTTTTGTCATTTTCGAAGAGGAAACATTTTGATAAAGCTTAATTTATTACTCGCTCATTAGTCTATATTAATAGATCACGATTTGTAAATAATAATTATAGTTGATGTATAAATTATTTTTCATTATCTGTAGTATATAATCGATAACAAACAGCTTATACATTGACATGAATTAATGAAATGAATTTTCAAGGTTTCAATAAAAATTGTATGTTTTGTAATGACGAAAATGTGAATTAATGAACACTAAATTAAAGTTCTATACAAAAAGTAGTAGTAGCCCTAAGTGACCGAAAAGGGTGTAAGAGAAAAAGAAAGTGTCGATTATAGTGATCTTAGCAGCAAAGGAGGGCGGGCGTACATCTAATAGCATGACCATGGATGTTTATATACGCGCACGTGGCTCGTTATTAAAAAAAGACAAGGCTTTTGCGGCGGCGATAAAGATGATTTTTGAGTAGAATGACTATTTGTCCTGGTTGATGTAATTAGACAAACAAATTATAGTATTGAATCAGGCTGTAATAAATTCGGGCTCGGCAGTATTGACAATCGCACTTATTTTTTTTTTTTTTTTTTTTTTTTTTAATAAACGAAGTTACGTCGACATAGGCGCAGAACTTAATTACATACGAATGATGGGGCATTGGCTAAACATAGCTACAGTCTATATTTAACAAACGCTGACATTTCAACGGGAACGCATTGTACTAAGTGGACAGTGGCTCGATTAATTAGATAAATAATTTTCTACGCAATTAGAATATTGATGAGGAATTATCGAGCGCGATCTGCTTTTGCGCGACGAAAAAAAAAAAAAAAAACGGACGAACATCATTGAGGATGTTTAAGAATTTATGACGCTCGGTTAAATATGTTAAAGGCGATATTTTTGTCGTATCGTCGACAAATGCTCTACCAAAAGATTATAAGTTAAATCAAAACGAAACCTCGTTAGTCACGTGTTAGTCAGAAATTTTTCGAGTCAGTGCAAAACGATGTCGCTGCGCGTGGAGACACTTTCGAATCCTGTCCATGTGCACACTGTATCATTAGCTTTTCTGATATTCCAGACAAGTTTCATTCGCTTCTTACTCTCAGTTTCTAAGCTTTCTTGCTTTGGCTTGCATTTCCTCTTTGTTTATAGTCAGCAATGTTTCTCCATACGAATAAACTCAAATATAATTAACGTTGACGGCGCAATAATGAGCTCGGCATAATGCTCGAACAAATTACGGATTACGTAGAAATGGCACAGCGAATGAGAACTATAAAAAACCGTACGCCTTCGATATTTGTCCGAATTTTGGATTAAATGCTTTATAAACAGCACGAGCGACGAAGAACAATAATAAACCCAAGTGCATACAAAACAAGATGCGTATATATACGTCGAGCGCTTACGATTGATAATTTATTGCGGAGATAATATTTTCGAGCTTTCTGCGAATAAAAATAACGTTTATCGATCGGTGGTCGACTTATTGCAGGCCAGCCTCAAATATACACAAAGGAGTTCAAAATTTGCAGCATCTTGATTATCAAGGGCGCGACAGATTTCTTCGGCTTCTTTTGTTTACCGGTGTACTTAAATACTTAATCTCTGCAATAGCTGCAAATATGACAAAACCAGTTTTTAGTAGATGCGTACTATATTTTACGCGCATCTTTGGAATAAGGTACACTTTGAAAAATCTTGCCTTTTCCTTCTTCCTTTGAACGAGTCCGCATTGCGCTAATAGAGTAATATTGCATTAAAATTATATTTATGTATCGCTACAAGCACAAAATTGCGTTTAATAAAATATTTCATGAATTTATTATTAATGGAGATTTTAATTAATAAAGCCTCTTCTCGGCCATTTGCCGCTGTTGAAGTTTCGAGAAATGCTGAGCTTCCATCCCGAATTAAATATTTCTCGTTTTGTAAATTTGTTAAAATTACTCCAAGTGTATCTCTTTCATAAAAGTTCTCAAAATAAGAGCATTTTCTGAAAGAAATTTTATTACCACCTAAAATATTTTGTTAAGCGAGCATTACGCAAATTGAAACTTTGTTTTCGACTCTAGATGAAATTTCTAACGATCATTTGGTCAAGAGAAATAAGTTACGATACATTTTGTAAGTAATGGCGTTGCTTATTTTTCTTTAACTTAAAAAAGTGACGTGGCTTTTAAAATTATCTCGTTTTTTCACCTCAAGATAAATTTACGCTTAAATTAATTTCAAAATGTAACTTTAAATGTGTTTACGCGTATTTTGTTTGTAGAAGCTCTGCAATTGAATGTTAAGACAATAATTATTTGCTTGGATAATTTTCCGTACAACATTGTTTATATAAGAAATAAACAAATGCCGAATTAACAAAACCGTCCTTCAAATTCCACTTCTCAAGTAATCTGTAATAGACATAGTGTTAATATATCGTTAGCTCGATATTTTCATTAAAAAGTTTAATAAATTAAGTCGGCAAATTTATTTCAAGACTTATCGTCGCCAAAAATTACATGCGCGTGAAGTATTGCGTCCATGTCCTTTATGCCCATGCTCGTTCATATAGAATCTTGATGCGTGTACGAGAGTCAGACGCCGGCCCTTACGGAGGAAAGTAACTTCTTAGAAAGAAAGAAAAAAAAAAAAAAAAAATAATTAGTCGCACGGCTTTGTAAGAGCCCCTTCTCGCCAACCAGTGAAATTAAGATCCGGCGACAGTTAGATGCATCATAGCTGCTGTACAAGTTTTAACTTTGAGCGAGCAAATCACACTGGATTTATAATCGATGGCATTGTTATTATTATCCGCGTCTGCGGGTATTGTTTGAAACAATAAATGCTCGCGTATAAATACTTGGTAGGAAGCCTACTTATAAATTATAAGAGTCGGTTGCGATATTGTATTATCAATGCAATGCTCCGCGCAGCGTTATTAAGTCATATTAATATTGCAAATTTGTCCACGGATTATGCCTAGGATATTTTCCAGCTCGGTCGGCAGGCTCAGTTTCATTAATTGCACCCATGGATCGTTGCCAGGTTGTTATTACCGCTGCTGTGGGCTCAAGGGAGTTCAAAAGGGTTTTACGTTGGAATTATCTCGTAGGTTGGGCCTACGGCGAGGTAAGCTCCAAGCCCTTTTCAAAATCCAAGCAGTCGCTCTCGAGCTGCGTTGATTCGCAAACAAATATTAGCGCGGGCTCGGTTTCTCGCCGTGTACAATATATCGCCCTCCTCGCCAATGATCCATCCTCCTGGTACGTACGCGGAGATTTTTTCCTTACAATGATCCAATTCCTTACGAGGCACTGTTATCCTCCGCTCGCGGAGGCACGTGAGCTTCTAAAGAAGGGGCCAATTTCCCCAGGAGGGAGAATTAAGTTTACGAGGGCCCTTCTAGTCGCTTGGTAAAATTTCGATCTCTATCGGGAATGCGATTCTCCCGCGATAAGCCTTTGCGATGTCGAGAGAAAAAATTTGTCCCCCGGCGTCACTGCGCCTCAAGCCTGATAATTGCGTTAAGTAGGAATCTTAATTATGGAAGCGACTCGTAAAGCATGACAATGACTCATGCCACCGTGAACAACTCGCAGGAATATAATGATGGATGTAGCGCGGAAAGCCAACTGAGTCCGATTATTCAGAAAGGCCACCACTTGAGAGCGCGAATCGAGCTTTGGCAGCTTTTTTGATCCGCGAGACAATAATTGCCAATCGCCCACCTCTGATTTTGACTCACGAGTTTCTACCGGGCTACCTCTCTCTCTATCTATCTTTCTCTTACTCCTCCGACACTTAAGCTCAGGCATTGCTCGTAAAATGGAGCCGATCGTCCAGATAAGACACTTCCGTCTCGGATTTAAGACGAATGCAGCTGGGCATCCTTGAGCTCGTCCCTTGCCATCTGGCCCGCCGATGCCAAGGGCGAGAATTAAATTTTCGGTGGGTAGGAATGAGGAGACTGTGGGAAATGTGTTTCTCGACAATCGGATGTAGATCTCTGGTAAGCATGTTGGAGCTACCACCAATGCTTAATATTCTCGGCGCCGAGTTCTTAGCCGCAGTGAGAAACGAGGACAAGATATTACGAGCGATCATCCGTAAATGCGGCTAGATTTCAAAAATTGAGCTCGATAACTGCGGTTTCAAAGATAATCGCCAATGATATAATTACTTCGATATCTTTTTACGAGTTTCCCAACGGCCGCCCGAGTACTTAGCGAGACAGAGGCCGCATAAGACGAAATGTAAAGTGGGCTGCTACTTACCATTTTCGTCTTTCAAGGATGATTTACGTATTTACATTGTTTGTTAGTACGGTCGGACTACTGAGCACATATTTTTTAAAGAAAACGCTCCGCAATTCTTTTTGCATTATTCTCTCGACTAGAGGTCTCTCGTTATTTCCGTACGATTTTGCTTTTTTTTCTTCTTATTTTAATGAGCGACACGACATTTTTTGCTCTAAAAAAATCTTCGTCATTTAAAAGGGAATTGACAAACACTTTCTCCGCTGGTACTGGAAAAGAAACATTGTTTTATGGGTCCGCGCGACAATGAGATATTATTTTCTTATGTATAATGGTAATTTTGTGAAATCCTCTATTCATTAGCGTGACTAAATATTATTCGATATTTTTACAGTATTTGCAACATAAATTAGCGTTGGATAATTTTACCGTTGATTTTATCGTAAGAATAACTAAATCGTTCCAACCTATTAATTGATTTGAAAGTGATTTGTTGGTAATAATTTTGTAATTGTACATTAACACCTCGAAGTCAGATTTGATAAAAAAAATGTATTACAAGCCACTTTTGAATGGCGATATTTTTCAGTTCATCAGCAAAGCGCGAGTTATTTAACTGTATTTTAATCGGATAATATGACCAAGAAAGACGATTATGCACGCCGGAAAATAAATAATTAACGAAACCTTTTAAAATAATAATGAAATCGTTCTCAATTACTAATAAAAGTGGCGATATATGCATAAAAATATAAAGCATATTAAAATAAAAAAAATTTTTAAATGTTTACATGTTCGCTCTAAAAATTTTATAGATCAAGACCTTTCGAGTTGAACCGAATACAAGTAAACTGCGGAATTATTAATATATACAAATTTACTGTTGAATTATACCAATCTAGCAATAACTATAGGAATTAACTTGCTTTTATTGATTATGCCAATGTTTTACGACCATCTGAATATACATTTATTTTATAATTTACAATTGTACGCACGTAATTATTAACAATTATTATTAATAAATCTACGAATTACATCGGAGAAAACTGATAATGCGTGTAATGAAAAAAGAATGAAATTCTTATTCGATAAAAGAAAGTTCTTTCCTGCTGTGTCTTTCTCTCCCTCTTTTTCCTCTGCAATTAAAAATAAAATTTCAACTCTCTAAAATAAATCGAAACATCAAGGAGAGAATTGTAGTCCGGCAATAATTTAACTATTATTTACATTTTGTGGTAATCACAATATTGCACTTGCTTTTAATTTAGCATTTGATCGACGGTATAAAATTTCAATCGGCTGATTTTCTATCTAAGTAATACGCGATTTTATTCCTATATCATATTTCAATTTCGCAGTGAGCCTAGGAATTCAATACTGTTCGTGCCAGTTGCTACTTCCCGTACCATCCAAACAAAATAATTATATCGGCTAATAGTTTTGGACGGATAAATGATTATTTGTAGAAGTCAAGCTGGCAAGCGGCATTAGAGCATAACCGCAAATCGAATGACTTTTTGATACGATTAATTGACTCACATTGTAAAGAATCTATGTCCCGTTTTGCCATGGGTTTCGGCAATCGAGATACAGGGCAGACCTTTTCTTTCTTTTCTTTTCTTTTTTTTTTTATCGAGAGATCGCGTTGCAAAGGGCGAACGTATTAATTGCTAAATCAAGAAGTTTTCCATGCCATGTTATCATCTCGTGCACGAACAAGTGCAAGTCTCGCCTTTCTCGCCGGTTATTTTAACGATTGCACCCGCGTCGACCTTTATAAATAGAAAAGGTTCGCCTCTGGCATTATTGCACGTTTCTTCATTAATGTTTACTAATGACTCGAAAGGGTGTTTTTGGTATTATTTTTAACCTCTGGATCAATACTTTCCCATAGCATTCACTACCAGTCGGAAAAAAGTACTGCCGAACGTTACGAAGCCGTTATTTGAGATACTCAAAGATTTGGTTATTCTTAAAAGGCTTGTGCATGTGTATATAAATATATTGCTTTTGGTGCGCCCATTTTTATGCATTAATGGATTTTGCGATCGATACATATGAAATATAGTTTAATTGACTATAAAATGAAAAATCGATTTTTTTTTTTAAAGCAACCAGAGATTTAAATCCATGATATTTGGTTGAACCAGATCAATCGACTTTTTTTTTTTTTTTTTGAATAATAAATATATACAAAGAAGAAAAAGCTCCTTTCTGCTGTACCCTAAGTTGATGAAGAAAAAATCTTTTAACACCGCAAAACGGTATTATGGTATACCGTTAAACTTAATGCAACTGAATATATTTGCATCATAATGGTATCATCGTTCAGAAAAATTTAAATAAATGTTATGTGCTAAAAATACACGCATCTGTTAGTCTGTTTGCGATATGATTCAATACTATGGCATTATCTTTATATTTTTTTATAAATGGAGAATGAGCGATGGGAGGGGGGGAACGAGCGACAGATAGAGGGGAGGAAGAGAGAGAGAGAGAGAGAGAGAGATGTACAGAAGTTCAAAATTACAAACTCGTAGTTGTAATTTAACAAAATGTTTTAAGTATTACGTAAGTATTTTGTAATACATTCGTCATTTGAATCTAAAATGCTCATTGAGCTTTCATTACGAAGTGATAAAGATCCACTATTTTAGACTATTATGCGAAAGAGAGTCAACGTACTTATAAGCGCGTAGCACTTGTCATTGGCGTTGAACAATTGTGGTAAATTATCTTTATATATATATATATGTGTGTGTATATATATATATATATATATATATGTATATGTATGTACATAGGCATGCTGGGTTACGCAAAGTCGACTCATTTTTTGAGAGAATCTTGGCATGTAAAATATATGGGCCTGCCGGCCAACCATTAGCCAACAGTTCCCGAGCTCGGGTCCCTCATCGATTACCAAACGGTGTCGGTGTCAAGGAGCCTCGCAGTGGGCTGATCGGCGTCCTCGGTACGGGAGGGGGCAAGGACCAAGATAAGCGGGTGGTGACCCTACCGACTTGCGTCCTTGCCGTGGCCCGGCTCGACAAGTGCCGGGCGGGGGGCGGGGGTGCGCGCGCGCGCGCGCGGCGGGGTAGCGTAAGTCCTCCCGTAATTAAGCGGGCTCGTAATAACGATATCGCGCCGCCCGTCGGGCAGATGTTGCAGATGCGGCCGAGAAAAAGCAGAGCGAGCAGCGCGAGGTGAGCCAGCAGCAGAGTCCAGCCAACTTGAGCAAGCGCCAGGCTAAGAGCAAGAAGCGTCGGAAGCCCCAGCAGGAGTTCGCGCATTCGTGGATGGTCGGGGCCCTCAAGGGCCACACGGCGCCCATCCTCGACATGGACTTCTCGAGCAACGGGAAATTCCTCGCCAGTTGCGCCGAAGGTAGGCCCCGACATCGCTATCATCTCGCACCGCTTCTCTACCCTCGCTACCAGCTCCTCCTGCTCCTCGCTAAGCCCTCCTCGGCGACACCCTCGAATTTCAGGGGGCCCCTCCCCGCCGCGCCGCATGCCCCTCTATTATTTTTAACGACCTCCCGATCGGTCGCTTCGGCGATCGGTGGTGTTTCGCGCTACGGCCTTGGACGATGGATTGTAATCGTCTCCGAGTTGCGTCCCTCGTCAAAAGAAAAAAAAAAACGGGACACCTCGGACGGTGAAGCCTTACGGGCACGGGGGGGAAACGAGGTTTTCTCCGTGTCTCGGCTTACCAGGCTCGCTCTTAAGGTTGCGCCACGGGAGGAAGGATGCAGGTAAAGGACGTTTGTGCCTACGAACATTGGGTGGCGTTATTTGTCGCGCCCTTTATTCGCTCGATTAAAAACGTCTGCATTCCGCGTAGCACTGGAGGCTTCCGTTCATTTTGACAAAAGAATTCGCTCGGCTACAACGGAATTTGTAACCAGCAATAAATGTACGCCTCGCGAGTGCCGGTGATCGTATTAGTCACAATTATTTAAATACAAATAAAAGTTTAAGCGCTTTTGTCGACTGGCTAAATAAATACTCCTTTCGACGACTATCGTTTGTTGTATTACTTTGTTTTACAGAAAGACAATGAATAAATAATATTTTAATAATGAGATGTTGTAGCTCGTAATTCCTAATGATTCAGCGTTCATCGACGCTCATTGATAAGGAGGAGTTTTTCGCGATAAGCGGCGACGATAGCTTACCCCGCTAAGTTGTAATGCACGTACAACTTAGCTCGGCGAAATAAATCATTTTTCTTTTTATCTTAATTTCGATATAAGGCTCGCATCTGCAGAAGCATTCGCGAAGCCTAGTTCCTCGTATTTAATAATTACGAGATCGTCTACGAGTGCTTCCAACTACGAATAAATGAATAATTTTAGTTTAAGCGTTTGTATTCTCGATACATTGCCTGCCATTGTCGTCCGTTTATGCGAATCCTTAGATCAAAAGCTATATGTGTAAACATGATGCAAGACTCTCGGTATATGAGAGAATAAAATTGTATTTACGAGGTTAAGTACAATAAATATTTATAAAAATGCGACGTCAATAATCTCAGTGTCACGGAACTTTCAAGAATTAAAGACTCCTCTATCTCGCTTCTCCTTACATGCCGCCCCGCCCTTCTCTCTCTCTCTCTCTCTCTCTCTCTGCCATCCCTCTATAATGCAGTAATGCAGTTCGATACCTCGTTTTCCCCAATATCGTTGCACTTCGTCAAACTCGACTCGAATGATCCTCTCTTGTAACCAATGCGGCTTATTATCTCCAACGTTGGCGATTATTCCCCGACTGGCTGAATTTCGCATTGAAGCCAATGTACCGCGCAAAACATCACAAGGTGGACGCGTTTCGTCATTAGGTCGAGAGCGCGTTCAAACGACACGATACACGTGTACATAAGCGAAACGGCGCTTGTGCGTTAAGAGCGTAAAAAGAAGGAAATACAAAAAATCAGAGAGAGAGAGAGAGAGAGAGAGAAAGATTAGGGCCAAGAAGCTATAGATCGATCCATCGATTGAAAGCCCTCCGATCGCTGCTGGGATGAATTTTGCCGGTATCGGAAGAGAAACCGAGGCGGAAGCCGTGACTTCCGAGCGAGGCCTCCTCCCGATGCCGCGCGGCTAACTTGAGTTTCCGGAGAGTTGCTCCCCGGCCAAGTGGGAGCGCGAGGTAGAGCACAGCGCCGTAAAAAGCCGACGTCGGCGCCGCGGCGAGTCCTCGGTACGATCGAGCGTTGTTGCAATCGTTGCGCAAAGCTCGTGTGCAACACCCGCGCGCTCCTCCTCCTCCTCCTCAACCTCTGGCCCGCGGAGTCGAGGGCACTCGTCGGCAGAGCTCCGAGAGACGCGCACCGGGTTCCGCGATCGGGACGGCGTCGGCCCTAGAGTCCCCGGATGGTCCTCGGAGCCGCGTCTATCGAGGTCGCCGCGCTCCCGGCTCCGAGAGGAGGCAGGCCCCCTTATCGTCCCGGCGATCCAGTTCGCTGAAGCGCGAAGTCTCCTTGCTTCCGAGAACACTTCTTCGCCATTCCCATCGCCGCGCGTACTTTTGAGGACGCCTACGACGCGCGCCTGCCTCCCGTGCCGACGAGGAAAGTAGGATCGTTTTTTTCCAACCGGCGCGCGACGTAATACATCTTGTGCGAGCGCGTCTTTCGAGGAGTCACGAGATCTTGCTTCGGGACTCGAAGCTCCTCTCGATGCCTTGGGCTACGGTCGCGACAATCGCAACGGCTGTCGCAGCCTCTCCGTTGCCGATACTCCACCCCCATCCTCTCTCTCTCTCTCTCTCTATCTTCCCGCTCCCCGCACCCAGCCGGCCGTTTCCTGATTACTTTACAATGATCATTTAAAAAATACGCTTCTGAAGAAGGAAAACAATTTCTAGCCAATTAAGATTTTAATGATATTTTTTTTTTTATATCGGCCACGTCAAGCCGTTAAATTGAGTAACATGGGCTCAGCGAAACCTGTTATTTTTACCTAAATTTAGAGCGCGAAAAAAGTTGCTACCGACGTAAAAGTTGTGAAAACGTGAAATACATGTTTATAAAGTTGCGCACGAAATCGGTAACCAATTTTCGGATTCTTTGATTATGAAATACGATGTGCCAAAGTTTCGCTTTATTCATTTTCCTTCAGTTTTCAAAAATATTATTTACCCTAATTCGACAATAATTTTCTCAAATTGTATTAAGTAAGCGTATATTTTCTTTTAACGCGCTCTTATTTACTGTTTAGATAAACCGATGTTATCCCCGTGTTTTCAAGCTATCGACATTTTGAAGTTTATACACACAAACAACGTGTTTTGCATTTTGAAGTAAAATTCTTACATTTTTACACAATTTAAATACGTTACCTAACAACCTATAAAATATCTTCATTATAACCTAACAAATATTTGGTATTTCAGCCAAACCTCAACCTTCATTATATCATTTTGCTCATTTGAATGTATGCGTTTGTAGAAATTTTACTTATTATTCATTTACGTAATATTTAAAAAAAAAAAAAAAAAATTTTCAACTTCATTGGGAACCTATTTACGATGAGTTTTATTTATTGATAGTTACATGCCCATCTGATAAGCATTGATTACAAAAATTTTAATGGTCTACATATTATGCTTGCCAGAAATAAGAGAGGTTAAATCGCTAATTTAAGCGCCGGTAGATAGATAATGTAGCTAACGAAATCCATTGAAACTAATTTGAATTTTGACAACCAAATTGTGAATACATATTTTCAAATAGCAAAGTATAAAGGTACTAATTTTTTTTTTTGCTGACGTGTTTAAAGGATCCCAAATTAGCATTAAAATAATACAATAAATGAAAATTTGCTTCCACAATAAATTGTTTTTACATTATTGCATTTAATTATTATAATTAAAACTACGTAAACTGAATGTGTATTTTTCGGAAAATATAAGTTATGCTAAAATCTATTGTTTAAAAAGGATTAAAAGTGAATTTAAAGATTCGCAATTTAATATAACCACACAATTTTCGAATATCATCTTAATACGGATAAACATGTTTAGTTTGTATAAAAAAAAATTGACCTTGTCGCAAGTCAACTCAGAAATCTTCTCGCTAGGTGCTTACCTTGTGTGCGTGTCGTTATATCACGGTTGTATTATGTCTTTAAAAAAATGTCAATGGTATATTCAGACAACGATTTCTTTTATGGAATGTATATAGTGAAAAAATTTCAAAGTTTTCTTTAATGAAATTTGTAAGATTAGCCATCGACTTAGCATGCGCAAACATATAAGGTTAATATCAATAAAAACCAGTATAGGTTTATTAACAATAACTATTAGAATAGTAGTCCTGTGCCATAGAATTAATTTTACTTATTTCTTACTAATTTTTTTACTATCTATCTTATTTAATAATGCTATAAGCACATTCACCCTGACATTAATGTTAAAAGTGAAATTTATTACATGCTAGATTGATTTACATATAGTAAAATTGATGCGATAACCATTTAAATACAGTGTCCTTTTATTTGGATGATAATTTACTATAAATTATTTATTGAAGATACTGTAAGTTATATATAAGTATTGAACCTTGTGTATAATATTCTTTCGTAAAAGGGGCCAATATTGCTTTAAGCGAAACCACGAATAATGGATTACTCAAAAAAAAAAAAAAAAAAAAATGTTATATACACGCAAACTTGAACCATAGAAAATAAAAAGTTGAGCGAGATAATGCGCCGAGCTAAAAAGCTCCGAAAGATAAAACTGCTAAATGGACTCGAAAATGACAATGATACGTAATTGAGGTGTTCAAAGAACAAAGCAAAGGCTAACTATATAACGAAGGCTTATACGTAGCACTAGACAATGAGTTAGATTACCTACGCTTTTCTGACTTCTACACTCGTGGAGACAACCTGCAGGTAGATAAACTTTTACCACCTAGCGGTAGAATGTATAATCAGTCGCAAGTCTCTCCATTACACGAGGAGCGCATCACTTCGTAATACAGATTAACAAAAGCCACCTACTTAACGAGGAATAAACGAGTCGAATGGCGCTTCCGCGAGATTTAAAAGAATCCCAAATTAACAATACAGCATTATGTAGGGGAAAGGTCTCGCGAGGCAGAAGGAACCCACGAACTCTAGCATCCCGTCCAGCCGAGCCAGGTACCGTGGAACTGAATTCGTCTGCCAGAGGAATCGAACATTATTTGTCGATAGGCCGTTTCTATGCGGAAGTCGCAATCCTCGTTGGTCGGCCCGTCTTATCCAGGGAAGAGGCTCGGTAACTTTGGTAAAAGTACCACTCGCAAGACAGCAGATTATCGGAGCGAAGGATGCGGAGGGAGAGGTCGTATAGACCGGCGGAGACCAATTACCTTTAAAAATACCTTACTGCTGCAGAGCCTCGGGAAGACCTCGGAAGCCTCGAAAAATTGCGCAACGCCTGACGTCACAGTTCCGCGGCGGCGGCGGCGGCGGGGGGGTGGACCCGTCAAGGCGGTGTTAGGAATTAGGTTCGGAGAGAAGGGCGGAAGCACGAGAATACAAGGAAGGTGGCTTACAAGGGGCTTTGAGCAGTTGCGAATAATCTAGCCGCGATTCGATTCGGGAGAAGAAGGTGGACATCGTAGCAGAGGCTTAAAGGCAGCGCTCGAGCGACCTCCAAAAACCTACGGATTGAGAAACATCAGGTCGGTCCTTGCACGACACTCAGCGATCTTCGAGATTTGCATAGTTGTAGCGCTGAACATCCGTCGCGTGTTTCTCATCGGCTTTGAAGAAATTTGTACCGCGATCGTTGAACGAGGTAGTATTACGTTTACCGCCTCTGGTACAGATGGCAGACGGATAGTTGAAAAAAGTGCCGAGCGTCGTGATCAGAATTATCGGTTTCTTGCCGGCGAATGAGTAGGGGACTGCCGATGAGACTCGGGAAGCGGAGCTTCTTAAAGGGGAGAGTACTGTGTATTTTAGGCGCCCACCAGGCAGCGGTGGTAAATTTCGACACTCTCCGTACTCGAATTTTAACGGAATCGCTATTTAAGTATTGAACGAACTATGCTGTCCCTTCGTCCCTGCTCTCGAAGTTGGCGTCGCGGTCCGGGAAAGCTCAAGAGCCGTTGGTCGCGTCTCGGCTTACCACCATTACTCCCTATTTCACAAAAACCTGGCCGGGAGCTGTCGCGGCGAAAGGAGGCTTATCTGGGGCAACGTTCATTTTAATGGTGGCCTTTCGTTAACAGAGGCGCCTTCTGCGCCCTTAGAGCCTCGCAAAGCAGCGGCAAAGCATTTTCGAAATGCTTTATTATCGACGATGTAGCCAGGCATAGCGAGCTCTGATGGCAGTCGCACGAGTGGCCCCCGGACGGGAGCAGGCGGCGCTGAATTCCTAGACGAATCTTCGACTAAAGAGGAAGGATAAGGCAAATTTGTCCCTCGGCCGCATTCTCATTAAATGCTAATGCAGCGAACTTTTTATTGTCCGTGAAAAGATTTTTACACTGAACAAAGAAGCCTTTTTAAGCTTAACCGAGATAAGCGTTCGAACCAACTTAAATAGGCTCAAGTTGCTTAAATATTGCGTCTTTTTTTTTCTTTCTTTTTTTTTATTAATTTAATTTTTCGAAGCGGAATTGGTAATAATATTAATTGCGTTTAATATCGTAAAGAATTATTTTACACGTTAGATATAACTTATATTGACCAACAGTATTAAAGTCATTATTGTAAAACTTAAAAATTCAAACTAAAAAAAGCTTAAATAAACATTAAAATGATCTCCTCTTAAGTATTTACTGTAGTTCAGCGTATTATCAAAAGTTAAATATTAATTGTTAGTCATGCGTCTGCGATGGTTTTCAGAAAATAATGTATTTATTGGATTACATTGCTTATCAGTTGGTACAGAGTATAATTATTGCAAGGATAAATCGCACGACTTAAGATACAATTAAATATATTTAAAATATTTTTTTTTAATTATTTCAAATATATATATATATATATATTAAAAAGCAATATATATTACCCGTTGCATTGAGGATCATATTCTTAGCATCTATAATAAAAAATGTCATTTATATCATCGTTTCTGATGACATAACGATTTATGAAGCGTTAATCACGATGTCTTTCTTTATAAGTGACTTATCATGCACTGTATTCTCTCTAGATTTCTAATAAATGAAATTCTTCGAGCTACGTAAAAAATTTTCTATACTTCACAGGAAGTGGTCAGAATATACGAGAAATGCAATAAGACCAACATTAGTCCATCGTTTTAGTTCTTTCAATGAATACAAATTTGCTAATATATAAAAAAAAATCTTTGTTGAAAGCGTAAAATTAATTTGGAAAAATAATGGCAGTACTTTTAAGAAGAATTTAAAAAGTGTTGAAGAATCATTTCTTTTATTTATAAAAGATTATTTAAATGAAGCTTATTACCGGATGTTACAACACACATCCGAAAATAATAAATCAATGATATATATATATATACTTCTGCCTGTTTATTTGTCATAACGATCGAAATCATTTCAATTATCTTTGATAAGAATTTTAAAATTATATATGATAATGGTTTCAAAAAACATCGACTGAAAGACAATTTTTTCTATTGAGATTCTGATAATCAGCTATTAAATCAATATAAATGGATACGGATAAGTAGGAATTTTTGTTTTATTCTCAGGACACGATTTTGAAAACTTACATTAAATATATATATATAACAAAAATTCATTACTCATTAAAATAAAGATATTTTTTTATCATAAATAATAGTCAAGTAATTAATTCATTATACCTTTTAAAACAATATTGTAAACGTATACTGTACACGTAACCATGAGAATTACTTCTTATACATTATTCATTGTTCGAGTTAAAAGATAAATAAAAAACTTTTTAAATCGCCTTTATGAAATGTTTTCAATGCATACCCATTCGCGTATGTGTGTGTGTGCCCGCATACGTGCGCGCGTGTGTGCGATAAAAAAAATACAATAATCACTAAGAATGTTTAATTATATACATTTAAAAATTATTTCAAATATATATCACATAACAAACAATATTATGTAAATGGTTTTAATTATGTTATTATATCATAAATGGAATAGCTGTAACACTTGACATAATCTGTTAAGCAGAGTTAATGTTTATAATTTATTCTTGTATAGTAAATATTACGATGTAGTAATAAGGAATTGTATTGTTCTATGAAAATGTAATTGCTGTGTTATGTTCAAAGTAGATCATTATGAAATTATATCTCTGGAAGAAATACATAATAGAAATCGATATTGTTTGTTAGATATAGTGCTGTTCAGAAAATATGGAATTGAAATTGAAACATAGCAAAAAGTTTAAGCGATTAACTAATTTGGTTATTATAATTGGATTGATAATTTAAAAATGCACAAGTGAATAAAGAATTGTAATATTTTTGAAAATTTTACTTGCCTTTAATACAGTTTCTATTAATGAAATCGAGCGAAATCATTATTCGAATATAATATAAAAGTCTTTTCTTACTTTGTTGCTTTCAAATATTATATAAATGTATATATTCTCATAATTACTAATTCCCTTTTTACTATCGTTCTACACATTTCTCATATAATAAATCTTCTCAATTAAAAAGCTTAATATTATTTAAATCTAAATTGCATGTAAAAATAATAATGCTTTAAGCCTTTATACATATGAGATAAGAATTGTTGTTTTTTTCTTTCGCTTATAAAGAGGCTTTAATAAATTCATTATATCACGAGGACAAAAGGATTAACGGAAGTAAAAGAATTTATTTTACAGATTTAAATGGAATTTGGTGTTTTTAAGAGCATGGCTTTTTTATTTTTAAAAATAAAAGCTGATTTAAATGTCCCGACACAAAAAATTCAATTATTCATATTAACTTGAAAACACCAGTAAATAACGAGTATCAATGTAAATATTATATTTTGCATTTCAATTACTTCTTAGGTAAAAATACTTAAACATATATATATATATATATATATATATATATATATATATGCGTATACAATAATTGTACATTTTATAGCAATATTGAATAATAAAATTTTTATCAACGTTATAATTAGAAAATTTATAACAACTTCGAAAAATCTTTATTGACAAAATCACGTTCTTGCGTTGGCCATTGTTAAAGCACGCGCATTCCATCTGAAATTCAGAAGGAAATTAATGTAGTCGAGCCTGCACATACCGTATTAAGTTTCTATCCGTTACATTGACAGAAACCAGTATTTTTATTTCTGAAGCCATACTGCAAACGTCCGAGTCGACGTAAGCCCGAAGAATAAATATATATATTTATGTGGAATTTTTTTTATTTTTTTGTATATACAAATATATATACATAAAAAAGTAAGATGTGTACATGAAAACGAATTAAAGTACATGACATCGAACGATTTTAACTCACGCGACAGGTCGAAAAAACGACGAGACAGTTCCAGATTTGCTATGGAACAAGTCACATTCAACGAAAGACTTTAAAAGTGAATGAAAGGAGTAAAGGAACACGTTATTTCATAAGCAGATCCTTATATATATATATATATACATATACGAAGTAAAAGGATGCGCGTATAACGGATTGGCACGCGACTGGTTAACGACGCTTGCAAGGTTATACAGACTCCGTTATCGTCGTCACAGTTCGCTTAGCGAGAAAAATATAGATAGATAGGTAGATAGAAAGAGAGAGAGAGAGAGAGAGAGCGAAGCGAGAGACGGGAAAGGGGGGGGAGGCAGAGAATGAGAAAGAGCATTGAAAAAGGAAGATGGAAAATGGAGCGAGCCGATCGGATACTTGTTCGTGAATCGTCGTTTTATATAGATATACAAGAGTAACCTTTTCAAAGTGGGCTTCTGGGATAAAGCCGTGAAATTATCTCGAACCCGATTCACCCTGACATTGAGCTCGATCTCAATCAAAAGTTTACGCATTATATGTACATGCACACATGCACACGCGCATACATAAATATACATATATATATATGTATATGTAGTAAGAGATGTCAGAGTTCCGAAAAAGTTGGCATCCAACAGCCGACCGACATTTCGAGTTCTAGTTTACGCTTTTTCTTATTGCTCTCGCGCTAACCGCATTATATATATATATGTATGTATTATAAAGGACGATGAAGTGAAAATCCTAGCGAGGGCCGCTTACATCGCGACTTACACACGCATACTTGCCCCGTCGTCCCTGTATTCATTATGTACAATTTTTTCAGTGTGCACTATGATTTTATTTACGAAGGAGCAATTCTTTTGAAGATGATGTAGCTTACCTGCCTTATCTGGGCTTGCCATCGCTCCTTTTTTTTGTCTTCTTTACATTGTGAACGAGTGGAATGGTAATTGCCATTGAAAACTCTCACGAAATTATATACGTTTTACGGTTATGATAATTCTACCTCCCAGTTTTCTTAGAATATTTCTTTAGAATTTGCAAAATTCACACCTAAGCAGTCGTTTGAATAAAAAAAAAAAGAAAAAAAAAAGCTCCATTGTTATTGTACACTCGGGTTATCTATGGAGGAGGATCTTTTCGCTAGCTATATTAGAACTTGCTTTAATTTTGAAATGATTTTTTCATTATTGAAAATTATTGCTTTGAAAATTAAGCCTCGGCCGTGTACCCACGTGTGCCGTGAAATGAAAATTTAAATAAAATACGAGCGGCGTTTCAATATATATATATGTGTATATATATCCTGAAGTAACGGTTTTAAGCGAACCCGACACATTTAAACAGTTAAATCCGAGTCCAGGCTACACTGGACTATAACTCGACTATATGCGAGCTTAGAATGGTAATTATACACGCGTATAAGTAATGATATATTTTCTCCGGCGTTAAATCTCCGCCTCGGAATCAATTGCATTGGGCGATAAATAAAGGGAGCCGGGAAAGTGCAACGAATACCAGTCGGTCGGCGCTGAAGAAGCGAGCTCCAACGCATCGGATGCTGGCTGCGCGGAAAAGTGCAGCGCTAATTCTTTCGCGCATAGCAGAGTTCAAAAGTGCAAATGTCTGGGAGTGCAATGACGAGCGGCAGCCAGACGAAGCGCCGTCGCGCTCATTGTCGGATAGATTTTTTGCCCGAGGCTCACCGTATCTCCGTTTTCGTAGCAAAAAAGCCGGGCATTTCAAGTTCAAACGACGGGCGAAGGCGCGGATCAAGCGGTCGAGGTCACGAGGCTATTGATAATGTGCAATAAAGTCATGCCCGGCAGCCTTTGCGCGGAATCGCGAAAAAAATTAATAAGGAACACGGTCCGTTCCGATCGGCTAGCGGTAACGAGCTTCGGAAATAACAGAAAGAAGACGAAGAAGAAGAAGAAGAAGAAGAAGAAGATGAATAGGAATAAGTAGGAGAAGATCATGACGAAGTAGAAGAAGAAGAAGAAGAAGAAGATGAAAAAAGCGTGGATTACTAGATGCTTGTTATTGGTTAGAAAGGAGCCTTGTTGTTCCTTATTCCTTTTTTAGTGCGTAGGCCTTACGGTTTCGCCGGGAAGATCGTGAACTCGCGCACCCGCTCTCAACCGTTCCTCTGCCCCTCGCCAGAGCTGCTTTACTAACGTTCGGTTCGGAGCCGCGATTCATCGATAGCCCGTTAATTACAATTCTCCATTTCCTCCCCCCGATCGCCTATTATCTCCCTCTCGTCGCAGGCTTCTATTCGCGAGCCATCGCTGTTTATTTTCATCGGCTATCGTAATCTCGATGTACGTCTCGGCAATTTTAATGTGTCAATGACATCTCGACGAGAGCATTTTTAAGCCTTTGAGCGTCGATCGAGGCGAAATTCTTCAACCGAGTCTCGGAGCATTCGGAACTTAAGATTTACGATCCTCGACAATTGCATTGTGCCGCGTAAAAATTGTGCCACCTCCTGGAGCGTAAGCCGTCCCCCGCTCGTTCGGGGAATAATATTTGGCATTACGATTCTCAATCCCAACAAGGCTTCCTTTGTCTCGAGAATTACGAATACTTTTTACATTAGGCGGGCGTTTTACACAAGAAAGAAGCTGTTGTAGCAGCGCGACTACAACTCGTAATCGGGGACGCACGAGCAGTTTATACGATCGGCGTCGATCCAAACGAATGTGAACCGGGCCCAAAGACTGGGCGGTCAAATTGAAGGGCATCGTTGCGCCGAGTCCGCGCCACGGTCGTACCTTGAAACGCATCTCCGAGGGTCTCTCGAAAGTGTCGCGCTCGCGGTCTGCGGCTCGCTATCGGACCCTCTCGCCCCCCCCCTGTCCAAGCGATCTCGGGCCCTGGCAACGGAGACTCATCGGGGCCTGTCTCTTCCTCGGGATAATGGGGAGCGAGTAGGAGGACGAGGCTCCGTGGGCTAAAGCGACTGACGCAGACCGAGTGCAGCAGCACCGTAAGCGGGCGCGAGCTCGGCCGAAGGAAGCGCCGGCAGATGGAGGCGCTCGCATTTGCGTAGGCTCGCCAGAGGGTTTCCCCTGCTAACCCACTTCGGGTTAGACAACCTCGCGGAGGTCCCGTTAATCGGCGATGTTGCGCGCGATCGCGCCACTTCCTCCGAGATTCGTTATTTCGGCTGGGAGGCCGAGTCGCCGAGGTCTGCGACCTACAGCCGGCACCGCGAGGCCTACCGACCATTGCCGGATGCTTCTCCTAGGATGCTGGAGCCGACTGTGGGGGGGAGCTGGCGGCGGCGGCTTACGCGCGAAAGAGAGTCTCGTAGCGCCGGCTTCGGCAGTCGCTGCATTAGGCAGGAGCCGAATCGTCCAGGAGGAGATAAGAGCGAGCAGCTCCGTTGACTGGACTCGACTATAGATAAGAGTTGGGCAGTCCCAACGAGCGACAAATAATCAATAATTACCGAGCGAATATGCATTGCTAATAGCGCTGGACCGAGCGACGACCCTAAACTCGGCAAGCCTGCGTCGAGGAGTCCTGGAGGCTCCAAGTGAGCAGGTGTCAGCGGTGGATTAGTAGATTAGAGCGACGATCGAGCCTCCGGTAAGATGGAGAGCCGAGGGTAGAGCGTAGCGACGCTCCGTCGAGGAGAGCGGCGGAGGAGGAGGAGGAGGATAAGAGCCTTTGGAGGATTTAGTATAACGCTGTATCTCTGTTTCTGTTGTGTGCAATAAAGATAGCGAGCTGGCGCCGACAAACGAGGACGAGGAGCACGGCGCCGAGGCCGAGGCCGTCGCCGACGCAGCCCCGGCGGATGCAAGCCCCAAGGGCGACAGGAGCTCCAGGAGCGGGCCCCTCAAGGCCGAGGGCTCGACCCGAGAGCCGAGCAGTGCGCCACCCTCGCCCTCCTCCTCGACCAAGTCGAGCTCCTCGACGACCTCGGGCTCGGAGCAGCAGCGCGCCATCCTGAGCCGGAGGCAGCGCAAAAACCGGACGCGGGCGCCGCGGGAGCAGCGACGGGAGCTGCGGGCGCGCGACCCTCCGCGTGAGGACGAGCGGGGCGGGCCGGCCCCGGGCCCCGCGGGCCCGACGGCCCACTGCCCCTCCTCCGGCTCCACCGCCGGCGCCGCCGCCTCCTCCTCCTCCTCCGCCGCGGCCGCGGCCTCCGCCGGCGCCGGCCGCCCCTCGGGCTCGAGCGCCTCCTCCAAGTCCGGCTCGACGGCGAGCCCCCCGGGGTGCCGGGGCCGGGGGGGGCCCGACGGCTCCGGGCGGGCCGGGGTCGGGCCCGGGGGCACGGCCCCGAGGTCCCAGCCGGAGCGCGCCCCGCCCGAGCCCGGGCCCCCGCTCAACCGGCTCCAGGGCCTCGGGGACGCGGCCCTCGCCGGTCTGCTGCGCAACTACGCCCTCGGGGGCGAGCAGCTCGCCCACCTCGGCTACCCGGTCGAGCTCGGGCACTTCCCCGGGCACGCGGTGATCCTCAGCTGCCACCAGCAGCAGCTGCCGGCCCAGCGGCTGGACGCGAACGCCCGGGAGTTCGTGCCCGGGGACGCCGGGAGCGCGGGCAGCTCCCTGGAGAGCTCGGACCTCGAGCAGGAGAGCGCCTCGGACAGCGACAAGGGCAGCGAGGCCGGGGGCGAGCGGGCCGAGGCGGCGGTGGAGCGCCGCTGCGCCCGGTGCGCGCGGCCCTTCCACGTGAGCCGCGAGGACGGGGAGTACCTGCGGGAGGAGAAGTGCTGCTACCACTGGGGCAAGCTGCGCGGGCCCCTCTGGGAGTGCTGCCGGGGCCGGGAGAGCTCGAGGGGCTGCGCGAGCGCCAAGGCCCACGTGTGGACGGGCCTGGTGCCGGGCTTCAACGGGCCCTTCGCCGACTACGCGAGGACCCGGCCCTCGAGGCAGGTGGCCCGCGACGGCAACTACGGGGTCTACGCCCTCGACTGCGAGATGTGCTTCACCAAGAGGGGCCTCGAGCTCGGCAAGGTCACGGTCGTCGCCCTCGACGGCCGGCTCGTCTACGAGGCCCTGGTCAAGCCCGACGCCGAGGTCATCGACTACAACACGCGCTTCAGCGGCCTCAGGGCCCGGGACCTGGCCAAGGCCAGCAAGAGCCTCCGCCAGGTGCAGAAGGACATAGCGAGCTTCGTGGCCGCGGAGACGATACTCATAGGCCACGGGCTCGAGAACGACCTGCGCGCCCTCCGGCTCCTGCACCCTACGGTCGTCGACACCTGCGTCGCCTTCCCGCACTTCCTCGGCTACCCCTTCAGGAACAGCCTCAAGACCCTGGCCAGGACGGTCCTGCACCGGGAGATCCAGGTCAAGGAGCACGACTCGGCGGAGGACGCGCGCATCGCCGTCGACCTCATGCTCACGAGGCTCCAGCACGACTTCTTCTAGTGAGAGAGGGAGAGAGAGCTCGAGACGCCGGCCACGGGAAGAGGCCACGGGAAGGAGGCCCCGGTGCCCCGGGTGGACAGCACCGGGACAGGAGGACGAGGAGGAGTCGCTCGGCTCCCAAGTGAATCTGTGATACGCGCGAGCGCCTCTCGGTCCCCGGAGTCGCTCGGCAAGCGCCACCCCCGACGACCTTCGCTCTCGCTCGCAGCGCCCGAACCGCGCGCGCGCGGCCCCTCGAGGCTCCGGGGGGCCTCGCCCCCGATCCTCGATAAGCCGGCGCTCAAGAGGCGCGCGCGCGCGCGTCATCTCTTCATCTGTACATAAGCGCACGTGCGTTCCGCAACGTACACACTCCTAAAAGACTGGGACAATGAGTTAAAGAAGAGGGAAGGAGAACACGACGACGGCTGCTGGTGCGGAGTGAAGCGAGGGAAACTTAGTGCCCCCCCCCCCACATCGGTTAGTGATATGTTCCCGCGTGTATGTGTAATCCGAGTGCGAGTGACTCTCTCTGTGTGTGCGTGTGCGTGTGCGTGTGTGCGTGCGCAGGTGTGGATCCGCGCACCTCCGATACACGCAAGTTGTTTAGCGAGCACTCGTACGAAATGTAAGGAAAAAGCAACGACGGATATCGAAGCCGGAGCTACGCGAGTCGCGAGTTTCGTCCCTTCGTGTTCACACAATGATACATATTTATCCACGTGTTTTCTATCTTTCTCTCTCTCTCACATGTCAGTGATTTCTTCAAGTTATTTTTTTTTTTTTTTTCTTTTGCGGATCATTCGAGAAACTCGCGGCTCGCGTGGTCGGCCACAATAGCCACGCGCCGCCTTGTACATAATTTTTACTTCTAAGCTCTTGTATTTAATTTATTGTTATATTATAAGTGACGTAAGGACACATTGAAAACAGGCACCGATATTTGTATACGTATACACACATATGTCAGTGCGTATATATATGCGTATATGTATATTGTGTATGCGCGCGCAAAATAAAACACACACACACACGCACACGCACAACAGACAGACAGACAGAGAAGCAGACACACACGTATGTAAGCACAGCATATACAGTCAACGTGTATATGCGAATTTATATTGTACTAGATTGAGAGCAGTTTAAGGGTTAGGCCAAAACCTGCGCAACAGGGCGATAAGCGAGATCCTGTTTTAAAACTTGAACAACGAACGCTATTCAATATTAAATTTTATATTTGAGCTTATCGCCGCTCGGTCCATCGACATTACCTCGAAATAATTATATATATATATATACGCGTTATATAAATATTGATGAATTATTGTTTCTCCCGTATCGATGATTTACGGTTACGATTTAACGACGGCGCGTCTTCGCTATCGAAAATGCGTGCGTTCAAATTTATCGGACGACTGAAAGGAAATTGGAAAAGTAAAATGAACGGCAATTATAAATAAATAAATAAATAAAACGAATAAATGATTCAAATAGAAGAAAACAAATAAAAATGGAATAAAGTCTCGCTCGACCTACAATCAGCGTGACAACGCAAGTCGCTTTCACAAAAAATGAACGTTACGACTGGCCGCGGTGAAATGCAGTCAATTTTTTCTCTCTACCTTTTTTCGTTCCTTTTTTTTCTTTTTTTTTTTTCGCGGCGTACACACGCACACACGCACACGGCCCACAGCCACACAGCTAGACACCGTTCGCGTACGCCCGTGCCCGTACACGCACCCAAACACACACACGCGCACGCACAAGCGCACGCACACACACACAGAGGCGCACTTTACACGCAAAGGGATGGGGGGCAGGCGTACGCATGCGAGTCCGCATGGTGGAATAAAGGACGCGAGGTCCGTAATAGCGCCTCGAGACCCAAGCCACGATGATTTGGATTAGCGGAACAAACAAAAGCGAACGGCGCCAGTGACGAAGGGACGGGGGATGATGGCCGTCGGAGGCAGGGTCTGGTGACTCTACTCGTCGAGAGGATGGGACAAACGCGAGCCCCTTACGCAACGGTAGTCCTCCCACCGTCAATCACCAACGGCATCGATCCTCGGCTTCAGGTCCCTGGGCTCGGCGGGCCTTGGGCGCGGGCTCGAGATTTATAGCGCCGCTGGTCCCCGCCAGTGGCACTTGGCCACTGTCCGATGGCTTAATTAATCGAGGCAACGCTAACGAAATTCCTGCCGAGGGCCGATCATGATTTCTCTCTGCTCGATCGTGAAAGTGATTGAACAACGGATCGATTACGACAAGACGGAAATCGTGCATCTTCGTTATTTTGAGCGGGCGTAATATTTGCCGCGAAACTTTCTCCTACTCTCTCTCTCTCTCTCTCGCTCTCTCGCTCTAGTCCCACCTCCAGGGGAGACTCGGTTACTCCTCCTCCTCCTCCCACGCGCGTCGAGCCCTCCGTCCGGGCGGGAGAGGTTGGCGTCCTGGACGACTGGGGCCCAGAGCCATGGGCTCTTGCGCAAGGAGCGCACATTTTGGACGGAGCGCGCTTGCGCTTGCGAAAGCGCCTAAACGAGTATGCAGAGGAGCGTTTAACGCCTCTCGGCCTCGTTAGGCAGCAGCGGAGAGCCGCGCGACGCCGTTCGGCGAACGTGACAAAACCTCCTCCTCGCCGTCGTCGTCTTCGGGCCAGCCTCGGACCCCGTCCTCGAGGAGCGTCGCTCCATTTTCCCGCGGTCTCCTCCGAGGGCCGCGTGACTCGCCCGGCCGCCCCCGCCTCGACGCCGACCTCGCGAAGGAGTTGGCGAGCCCCCGCCCGCCCCCCTACGCGCGACCACCAGAGGCGTCGAGCGAGTTCGCGCTCGATCGATGACTATTGCGATGCTCCACCGAGTGACGCAACGCCCACCTGCGACACACTTTTGCCTCCCGGGGGGGGGGAGCGGCAGTGCGGGGTTCTTTTCCTTTTTTTCTTTGCTTTTCTTTTTTGGCCCATTGGCCACCGGATCCCCTCGCGAGCCCCACCACCACGGGGGCCGTTAAGATCGACCGCCGCGGCAGCCCTCGGGCCCCTTCGTCACTGGCCCGCGCGCCGATGAGAAATTAGACTTAGCGCCAAGAGACAAGACAGTACCGCTTAATGATACGCCGATGTATTTTCGAAGCTGAGGTGAAACTTTGGGACGCGTCTCGTTCCTTGAAACTTTATACTGCAATACCTGTAGGCCCTCACTGGCCATAAGCAATAATCACTTAATTTTATTTTTTTAACGCTGTAGATTCTCGAATGCGACTACGATTATATCGATTATAGAATAAAGCAATACATTTTCTACAATGGAGAAGTCATTAATGTTAACCTCTGTCGTTAGTTCCGTACGACGACCCTCCCTCCTCTATCCTTTATTCGTTAGCCGGCGATCTGCCGTTTTCCTTTAAATCTGCGCCGGCTTCAGGCCTCGATGATTAATCTGACAGCCACTATATCGAAAGAGCAAAACAGGACATTGGTAAGTTGAGTCTCGTTCTGACCACGGCTTAGGTTCGCCTGTTCAAAATTTTATTTAATCCAGTTCGGCAAAAAAATCCAGCACATCGTACTCGATTTCCACGAAGCATCTTGAAATATCTTGACATTCGCGAATGAAAAGGCTGTAAAAACACTCTTAGTGCCTGGAATAAATAAAGCATACCACTTTAATAGGAGATGTTTGTTTTCATTACGCTTTCGCCTCGTTTCGAAAGCACTTTTCTGGGATTCTTTTCAACGTGAATTAGCACCATCGGCATTTATCGTAGATGCATAATTATGCCGCGAATACCTGCATAAGAATTTTCGGCCCTGAGCCAGTGTTATACAGTTTTTTTTTTTTTTTTTTAAACCTAATGCCAAAAATACGGAATCCAAGATCGCGCGGTCCGCTTCAAAGATACGCCATTTTAGTAACTTAACCATCGCCTCGGTGTACGCCAGGTAATGTTTTCTAGCCCGACCTACGCCTGCCATTGGCTTAAAGGCATTTTTATGGTGGATATTGTAAAAATATCCGAGGCACGTACACGCGCTGGGAATACCGCGTCCTTAACGGCGCAGCTACGATATTTATATTAGCTTTAATGCCGTTGGTGAAATTTTAATGCCCACCGGCGACTCTCGTGTCGGCGACCATCGAACCGCACACTTTCCTCTCCTGCTCTCGTTGCGGCTTTCGGCACGCAGTTTTTAGCTCGAGCCTACGCGAGAGGGAGAAGAATAAATACTAATCTTTACCCCCTAGTTATATTTTTCTCTCTCGCTCGCTCTCTTGCGTCCTCGCGAATTCGCAATCCTAAGCTCCTAGTTTGCCTTTATTCCGTTCGTTGCGCGTAAGGCTTTCCATCTGCTTCGTTTATAAAAAACGCTTACAATGTGTCGTACAGGCGTTGGGGCCAATGGAAACACTCGTAATTACGCGCGAGGCCGTTTCTCACCCACGTTAAACGAGAGGCAGAATCTCGTTCTCTTTTGCCTCGCTTTCGCTCGGGGCCGCAAGCAGGGAACGCAGCAGCTTAATATTTACGAGGAAGTCCATTTCTGAGCGAGGAACGCGTAAGCTGGCGAAACAAGGCGAAATTACGAAGGACGAACGATCGGTGGCCGATAAAAGGCTTCTTTACGCGTCACATTTCACGGATATAAATAGTCCTCGTCGAATATGGAGAGCCAGAGGCACGGGGCTAATTACGCTCGTCGTGTAAAAATATAACACGACAAAGGAGACGAAGTCGGGGAAGCCGCCACGAGCGGGGGGGCCTCCGATGCACCGAGTACACGCGATCATTATTTAAGGGCAGCATCGGGGGAATCCAGTGGAGTGTGGAGCCGAGCCACTAGCCGCGGAGGCGAACCCGAGAGGCGAGCCGAGGAAGGCCGAGCTTTGGAAGGACAGGGAAGGAGAAAAGGGTCGAGCCCCCCGGGAGGGAGACTCCCGGAGCATCGGCGTCGAGGGGGCCGAGCCTCCCAATACGCCGATACGGAAGCCCAGTAGGAGCTCGGGCCCGGGGCGAGGGGAGGGGGGCACCCCCGGGCAAGGCCTTCGGGAGCCAAGCCTCGGCGAAGCGTATCGATCGAGCGCCGGACGAGCGGCGGGCTCGGGTCGTCGGTGTGCGGTGCGCGGGGGTCGTTGAACCGCCGGCGCTCGCGGTCAAAGGAGTTCGAGAGCCGCGGGAAGCCGCGGAGAGTCGTCGCCTCTCCGTGATCGATGCCCGGCACGGGCGGTTCAACGCACGCAGGACGAGGATCGAAATCAAGGCCGGCCGACCGACCGATCGGCGATTCGACGCCTCCGCGGCTTCTTCTCCCCCTGCGCCGCCTCTTAAGAAGAGCCCCTCCCCGGTAGCCCCGGGGCTTCGCGGCCGGAGCCCGGAGGATCCGGACCTTCGGACGCGGAATTCGGGGACGAAGCCCGGCCCCCTCCTTCTGCCCGGCCTTCGAAAGGCTCCCGCTCCCAAACCCAGACCCCCGAGTGCCGGTGGAATGCCGGATGCGAACTTCCCGATGGCGCCTTCGACGCCCTTGTCGTGTTCTCTACGTTGGCGAGCGGAGACCCTCGAGGTTCGTGCGCCCGGCGAGTATTTTCGGCCGCTTGCGGAAAATCGATTAGGAAAGCTGCCACTGAGGCCGGAGATTCGCCATTTGCTCTCGATGCCTCTCGCGAGCAAAGAAAATCTTTATGTTCCGGTCGATCTACCTCGATTTACTCCATTGTTTAATTTTCACTGTACTTGACCGCTTCATACACTAATTTAAACTCAATTAAAATACATTAGACGTATAAAAGATACGATTATCCTACGGGTTCATGTGGCTACTATATTTGTAACTTTTTTTTATTCTCTCGCTTGAAAACGTACGAGGAAATAAAACTTTTACAAAAGATAATTAAAATCCGGTGCTCAACGCTTTTTTTTTCTTTATTCTCGATGCTCATGTGTTGGTTAATTAATACGAATTATAAAGCAATTTTGCAGTGCAATGAACGTACGAGAATATAAATAAATTTGTACAGAAAATGATTTTTCACGTATTATATTTAGCTAAAGAAAATTTACTACTATATTACTATCTATAATATACAAGTTAGAGTATGATTTAAAAAAAAGTTACAATTTACTATGTATCATTAGTTTAATCATTAAACGTGTAATGATAATTATTATTTATAATGCTGGAAGTATTAAAAATATCCATTTAATTGCCATAATTACAAGCACTTTCATTTCTCATTAAGAATTAATTGAGCAAGCAAAATTATTAATTTATTTCGCATTATTTGATAAAATATAATATTAATGTTAATACTTCGCGAATTTATTTAATAATAATTTCTATGTTTTAATGTTAAATGCCATGTTTAAGAAAAATTTGATATATGCTAACTGACTGTGTTACTTCATACTTTCATTCGTTTTACGTAATCAACGTATTTGACACTAAATATTAGATAACGATTAATTATTCCTAATAATGCTATTTTCTAGTAGCTTAGAGATATTTAAAAAAAAAAAAAAAAATTTTTTTTCTAGAAATTCTAACTACATGACTTTTTGAATGTATACTTATTAAAAAATTACAATTTGTCACATCTCTCTCAATGGAGTATTAACATTGGCAGTTTTTACATAAGTAGCATTTAATTAATCACATATTTATAATTATTCCTGTGAATTCGATACCCCTTTTAAATTGCGAATTATCCTGAATGCTGACTAAAAAAACAAAATAGTTTTTGATTTGGATAAAGATAATAAATAACATCAGTATATTTCCCTTTTATTAATCAATTAAGTAATCCTGAATGATTTTGCTGAAAAATTTTTTATCGATAATTCGTTCATACATATATATATATGTGTGTGTGTGTGTGTGTGTGTATGCATATATATCTTTTTTAGGTGAAAACTCATGTTTATGATAGTGATACATTATTTCGCATACATAATTATGATAAAATAGTGTAATATATTCAGTTTTGAGATGTTAAATTTGTCGCGTATCCTTCATTAGGATTACAGAAGAGCATTTAAAATAAATTACAGGAATAAAATACTATATTATAAATATTAATTTTCACCAGTTCCAACTGTCCGTGACGTAAAATATTTTTTTACATACGCTGGAAGTCGTTTTTAATAATGCAATGCAATTTTACAAAAACGTGCAAAATCCTCCATAAGTAGTATTAATTAATAAAACTTCTATACTTAATTTATAATGTCGAAGCAGCGTTCAATTGTTTTGCTTTTCGATAAACAGCCGAATAACGTAAATTAGAAAACAGTAAGAAGTTAATCGCGTGAGTCACTATTTTTGTGAATATTGTACATAAATTTGCAATTCTTTGTACAGAAATGAAAAACGAATTTTATAAAACGTGGACCTGGCTTATGATGATTTAGTTATGATGAAATATTTTGAAATCAATGAAATAATAAAGTGATAGATGCAGTCGAATTTTTCTTAATAAAGGTTGTCAAAAATATTACCGAGAGATACTTTACGTAAGGCTTTCTGCTATGCTAAATTTCGTTAAATCTGCCTTTAATTTATTATGTTTAAGAAATCTATAAATGGCTCTTCAAAATCACTTAAAAAAAAAAATATAGTTATTAGGTAATTATTAAATTATAATACGTTAATTATCCTTGTATAAATCATAAAAGATGTTTATATTCGAAAGTGACAAAGAGATTTTTAAAAATATAACTATAATTGTAATGATAAGTTTCGAGGCGAGTCATATGAATTCAGAATCTTTAATTAGAATGTGATATCTCATTCAATTCATCATAAGTTACCATGGGATGAAAAGGCCAAAAAGAAAGTTGCCTTGTGAAATACGATAGCTATATTTTTAAACCATTTAACGGGTTTGTGATGCAACGGTGTGTTGAAATTTCAAAAATTCAAGAAGCAAATATTCGTGGCAGTGCAAAAAACGGAATACATTAAATTACAATAAGTAAGCTTTATCGAGTGTCGCCGAATGATGTATCCTCATTACTTTGCATTCGTCCAGTCGCGAGTCACAATCTCCATTAATATATCGAATAGCATTTGATAATATACGTTTAAGCTGCAGGACCAGCAGGTGATCGCTCGGGTAATAAAAGTCACGGGGATAAGTCACCCTTGGAAGAGGCTCGTCGGGGCCAGGGATAGAGTACGAAATTTCGAGCCAAAGAGAGACGTGCGATATCGGTCCAGTCGCTCGAATAAAAGCTCTCCCACTTTCTACTTTCACAACGCTCGAATGGTAAATTTGCCAGGTTCTACCTCCTCCTCCTCCTTCGTTCGCTCGCTCGCCCGCAAACGAGATCTCGCGAATCGGGGGTGGGTGGGTGGGGGGGGGAAATCGAGCCACCGAAGCTTCCCCTCCACGTTATCGGCGGGGCCGCGGCGCTTCCGTCCGAGTGGCCCTGGCCCCGAGGCTTTCGGCGCCAGCCCCGGAGGAGCGCGGGGGAGGATCGACGTGGCCGGCGGCGGTCGAGTGGGCGGAAGAAGGGAGGAGGCGGCGGCAAGAGAGACGGCGATACGACAGAGGTCGGCCGTCGCCGGCGTCTTATCCAGGGCGTAACGAGGCCTAATGGGACCGGCCCCGCTCGCCGACCGGAGAAAACCAACTTTCTTCCGTAGCGTCGGCCGAGCGCCGAGCGAGTCGACGACGCCTGCCGGGGGGACTTTCTCCTCGCGGCCGGGCCGACCCCGGGGGCACCGGAGCCGAGTGGCGCAGGGCCCCTTCCTCGGCTGCGCCTGGCGAGCTTTTTCAACGCGGGGCTCGAGCCTGGCCGGAAGCGCGCCAGCCTTCCGGCCCAAGGACGGACCCGGGCCCGCTTCCTTGGGAAGCCCCTCTTACTCGGCCTTTTTAAGGCCTCGTTCTCCAGAGCCTCCACACCCAAGACGGCGATCGGTGATTTTTCCCCCGACCCTCGGCGGCACTATTGGCAAATCCTTGATATTTGGGTCAACTCGCTCGGGAGGCTCGTTACACGATTTCCGAGGAAAGTAAAAGTAACTCCTTAGTTGAAATAGAGATTAATACTTAGATTGAGAAAATTTCATACTCGAGGCGATAACTTTAGTGAGTGTCCTCTCGCGTAAGGTAACGGCACGCGTTCCTAATTACCGTTCCCGATTATGAATACTAATTATTTACGCGTACCTTTTATTAGAACGGAATACTTTTTTGCCAAGAACGCGGTATTCTATATAGAATATATTTTACATTTGGTTTCCAAACCATAAACGGCCTTTTTTTTTTTTGGTCAAACTTTGTATGACAATGGATTTAAATTTTCACGAATGCTCCTTTGACATCGTCGCATTGCCGACCTCGAACCAATAATAAGCGCACAGCGCTCAATAATTAATTTTAAGTAATGCTGATAAATAATGTAACGATAATTTAAGAAAGAGTTTTTTGACATGCTCGCTTTAGTAAACGTAAAAATGGATTTCGCAATCTCGTTTCTGTACTATATATTTTCGCGAGTAGTTTCGCCCGCGCGTGTCTTCATTGAAACGAATCAGAAGTTTTTAATCTAAACGCAGGAAAAAAAGATGTCACGTATTTTATTTTTATTGTTTTTTATGCCGAACTATCGCTTCGAGATAATACAACGCAAGAAAGATTTTTAACGCGATAAAATATCGTGCGAAACATTCATTATTGCTGTTTTAATTTCAATGTGTCATTTAAAAAAAGAACTTCGAAGAAATGAAAATCACGTGCTCTAAGAACTTAATATTGGTGTCGCAGAATAGAGCAGAGCCTATTTTAAAAATTTGACGAAAATGGAGGCCTTTTGTAATTTGATTGGACTATGTAACATGATGCAAGGATAAATATTGTTACATCGATTTTATTGGTTTATGGTTACATCGGTATTATTGAGCTTGCTAAAGTTTTCTTCCCCATAGATTTCATTATAAAGTACACGAGGTATAATAATGATCGAACGATTAAACTTAATACATATATATATATACATACATATATTCATATAGTACGTAAACGGAAAGTTAATGTTAAGCCCTTCGAATTTAATAATGAAATTATGAATTATAATTTTCAATTGTTTTGTCATGGCTGGATTCATTACCACATAATGATTATTAAATTTGCCACTATATAATGTTTCGACTAATATCGATGATACTACGTCACTCATAAATAAAATCGTACGGAATTACTTAATTAAATTAAAATGCGCGTATATTTATTATTAGCCGGTGATGCGCCAGTGAGCCTTCGCTAAAGCGGCATTGGCTGCTCGCGGCAAAAGCCAATGCCCAAGAAGAAAAAAGGAACTAGTTTTCTAACGAAGAGCGATTACGAATACCGATTACCTGATTAAAGCCATAGCTGCACATCGATAAATACGAGCGCCCGATAATCGTAATCCCTCGGCTACGTCGGTAGGATACCGCGAGCAAAGCGACCCAAGTCCGTAGGTAAATAAGCGACGATCCCCGATCACGTAGTCAATTGCACGGATTCGCTCCAAGGTCGTATAGCTCTCCGCGACGACGTGCAGGATAACAGAGGAGACCGATACTCTTATATGAGTTGTCGTTTCGATTTGGCCTCCCACTTGGCGTCGGCTACCCATCCATCCTCGCGAATTTAACAAAGCGATTAATTCGATCGTCCGGCCGCTTATCACTGGCTCGGCATCTTATTAGCATCGGCGAGGCTCAACCTTACGATCTCTGCGATCGATCGGGATCTCCGGCCGATGCCTCTAAACCTCCTCCTCCTCCTCCTCTCTCGGGAGCTTCAGCGGCTTCGTTATGCACTGCACGTGTCGCATTTTGCAATTAGGGTTTAGACAAAGGAATCCTATGGCTCGATTCGACGAGGCTCACTTTTGAATTTACGGATAAGCCGAAACTCAAAGAGCTTTGTCGAAGGAATTTAACGCAGAAGCCGAGCATTAATATTCATGATGCGGGCAGGTATGGCGCAAACTCCCCGGGGAAAAATTCACCGCAATGCTAAAAGTTGAAGATGACAAGGTGCGAGCCGTAAAATAATAAGGCCTGCTCGGGCGTTCGGCTTCTAGACGAGTTGAACGAAAGTAGCCTCGGCTCGTCGAGCGCGGGGAAGGTCGCGCTGCCGAGGAAAGCCCGAGGAAAGCTCGAGCGCTCGCCCGGAGGCGAAAGCTGCGATCGGCCCCGAGGATGGCGTCGCGCCTCCTCTCTCTCTGCTCCCCCCCCCCCGGGCCGGAGAGCCACGAGAGCCGCTCGGGAGGTTCACGGCCGCGGGCGACCAGCCGTCGGATTCGCCCTTCGGCCTCCCGGACCATCGGCGGGAGGCCATCGGAAGATCTTTGGGAACTGCCCGAGGCCTCGTTACGTCACCTCAGCCAAGCTCTTGGACGCTTTTCGCTTTTCTCTTCCTCGCGTCGGGGCACTTCGAATGGATGTTTGCCTCGAATAAACAACATCGTGCTCGGAGGCAGTAAAGAATTTTTAAAGAGGCCTTTTTTTTCATTCCAGCGCTTAGAATCCGTTGTCGAGGTCGAAAGCTTGTTAAACAATTTGCCAAGCGACTACACTGCGCGTACGTAATTATTTTGCTTAGAAATTTAAGTTTTTTTTTTTTTTTTTTTTTTAATTGTTATTCTTTTCTCGATATTGCCCTGCGCTTTGCCTCGCAAGTAAGTATGCAAGAATTAAAAACGCCGAGTTGATATCGCTGTTAGAATTCGCGTCGTTATAAATTATTGCTACACCCTGCCGAAGCTATTTTATCAAACGGATTTTATTTAGATTATCCATTTGAAGCGATATTGAATATTATAATAAATGTACGGATACAGTGAAATGTTAATTTATATAATGCCAAGTATAGAATTGATTATAATATAAATTATCATAAATCGAGTATTAAATTGAATGCGAAATGTAAATTGAGACTTTTTGCTATTGTGCTAATTTATTATTCTGCTACGTGTATTTATTGTACCGAAAATTAAAAAGTTCAATTAACGCACCGGAAGACGAGACGCATTTAACCGATCTTGAAATTTACACACGATTGCAACTGTCAGGTTGTACACAATATCAAAACAGTCCGCTCAACTGCTGGCAACTCGATAACGATAAATGGCCGGGAGAGAATAATGGAAAATATATCCTTGCTATTCGTGTTGAATTTCCGACGGAGCCGAGAAAATATGATTTTTCGTGCAGGGAAGCGAGCAAATGATAAAGGCTGCGGTCACGGAGAGTCATTCGGAACTCGAAATAAGAAGGTCACATCATTCTTTCGCTCGGAGTTATTTTAAGTTTTAAAATCACTTAATATTTTATTGAGCCGCCAGAAGATTTCAAAGAGGCCATTTTTTACGTAAAACGTTTTTCGAGCAACTCCAGCTCTAAACGGCATTGGCGATGCGTTGTAAAATAAACTTATTCGGCCACTTTATTTATTAAAAGCCGCTTGGAAAATCGTATTTACACGCTCGCATTTGGCTAAAGTACCGGATCGGTGCTCGGTATTCTTTCCACTCGAGGAGGCTCTTGGCCGCGTCGCAATAGTTTGTCGATTCGGCGACAGGCGAGGAGAGGCGATCCACCGACGAATCCTGCGTCGTAACGACACTCGTCAGGAGCGTCGGTCTTACCAATGGCCCTTAACCACCGGGTGCCAGAGATCGATCCGCTCGAGGATCTCGCCTCGTCCCGGGGGTAGTAGGAGTGGAAGCCTCCAACGAAGCGGTGACTCGGGGCCCGGCGCCGAGTCGTAGAGCCTCGCGCTATCCTCGACATCTATATAGAGCCAATCTCGATTATTCGGCTGCCAATAAGAGTCCATTTCGTGACTACTTCTATAAAGAGCTTTCCTTGCCCGATCGGCTCGCCTCTGCCGCGAGACCTTACGACTCTCGTGACTCGTTGTTCTCAAGCTTTGCCGCTCCATCGGCTATCGATGGTACAACCTTCCGACTCGAGTCGCGTGCTCTGTGTTTTTTTTTCTCAGTTCTCTTGAAGCGTCCTTCCCTTTTAAGTAGCTCTCGGGCAAGCTTACTTGTCTCAGAACGGGCTGATTCACCTGTAATGAAATTTTTTTTTCTACAAACGCTCAGATCCCAGACTAGTCTTTCGGCCCCTCCTTCCCCAATGACAAATGCACTCGATGCCGCTGCAGTGGGCGAGATCGGCGCTAAGTCTCCGAGTGTTTAGAAGATCCCTTTCCCGGACGATGCTTTAATTTCCCGAATCGAGGACTCCTTGTCAGCCAGACTCGAAGAGCCATGAATAGCGCAGGGTAGAGCTTAGAAACGCGCCCTTTTGCGACGTTTGTTGGATCGGCCCTGTATTTTTTTATGGAACGATGCGCGAGCCGATGGGAGTCTTACAAGAAGTTATTAAGCATCGGCGAAGGGAATAAAAAAGGAAAATAGGATCGCGGAGTCGTTTATTCATACGCGGCCCTGCGGCAATTCAAAATCAAAGGTGGCATTGAAAAAGCTCCTTGGTTAACTTAGGCCTACCGGCAACGGTCGATACTCCTGTCCGATCTATTGCCGACGTGCCGCCGACGAAGAGCAGGTGCCCGGCCGGGGGGCGGGGGGTAAAACTGTGCGGCGCCGCAGCGATAACCGGGCCTAAGGAACAGGATCGCGGATCCGTTCCGATCTATTGTTATTTAATAGCTCGGGCTGCGGGGTGTCGAGAGCCCCGAGAATCGCGTTAAGCCAATTAAGTCTCCGACTCAATGGTATCGATTAAATATCAATGATTGGGCCGAGCCTACCTTATCCTCCCGAGTGCCGTCCTACTTCTGGTTCGTAGGATTTTGTTATAGAAAGCTCATAAGCGACTGGAAGCATTTATCAAGCTAACGATAGTAAAATAGTATAACGCTGTATAGTAAAACGGAAAATAATAATTTCACCTAACTTTCGTCTTTCCTTTATCGCGCAAAACACATGCTTTAAGGTGAAAGTGTAATTGCATTACGCGCCGCTCTTTTAAAAACGAATCGATCGGAATCATCGCTCCAAAGCGTTTGAAAATATTCCTCGTTTAATGCTTATTATACAACAATAACAATGTTGATTTCGCGACTTTTACCGATACCATAGCTATTACGTAATAGCATATACCGAGCGGCGATGCGTCAAAGTGTTGTTATGCTCGATTTAAAATAAGCGCGCATGTAGATCACTGGCATTCGATGACTCCTCTTACTATGAGTGCGCGTTTAACTTTTTAAACGCGAGGATTTTCACTCCGATGGATCGTGGCCCGAATTATATCGACGTCGTACGGGCTCCTAACTTTCTAAATAAGCTTTATTTAAGGAGCACCGCTAATCTAATCGATCGGAACGGCGATCAAGATACCCACGAGATCTATTTCGGTGTAAGCCAGCCTCGATCGGCTGTTCCTCCGTGGCTCATCTTTCATTATCGAGTGCACGCGCCCGCCATCTCGTAAAGTCCGAGCGAGGCGGAAAACTTTTCCCCGGCGGATCCCCGAGCGCGGGAGCGACTTTTAATAACAGTATTGAAATGGTGCGCGTAATGGGTCTGGGCTGCAAACGATTCGTACGGTAGTCTGATGTTTCTCGGACGTAACCTTACCTATCTTTAAGTTTCACTTTTAAAATGTTTTCACCGACGCGCGATCTTACCGCCGATTAAAAATACGCTGAGTTCGAAGATAGGCGACGGATGGATTAATTTTTTTATTGCCGAAAAGCAGCAATTAATTAAACGATCGGAAGCGGCATTTCTTAAATGCCTCTTTCGTAAACGCTTACAAAATTCGCGCCCGCCGTACGTCTGTTGCTGAAAAATATCGCAATCCTCCCATTGATTTCCCATTCAATTTGAAATTGGCATTACCATTAGAGGCGCCATTGGATCGAGGCGATAGCTATAAATACGATGTCAGCTCTGTTGCGTGGAATCGAAATACGTATTCGTGGATCCTGAGGAAACCCCCCCCCCCCAACCCATCAATGACGGAGATTGATGCGAACGCCAGTGGGACAAGGCAGATCTCGACGGTCGGGGCCGATGGTTCGCGAGCCCAGGACCGCGGGTAAAGCGACTAGGGTCCGAGCCCCTTGGCAAACCCAACGCCAGCAGCCGACGTTCGAGTGACATTCGAGCAAGTTAACGGGGAGCGGATCCGAATCCGCTAGCCAAGAGGCGGCGAGTCCGGACCGACGGCCGGAGGAAAATCAAGGCTCGCGAGGAGTTAGCGACCGTTGGGTCGTTAAGACCCAAGCCGCGGCAGATTTCGCGGAGGCGCCGCTCACCCGGGCCCGACAGAGATGAGGCTCCTGGTAGGAAGGGGGCGAGTCGTGGGCCTAGCCGCGGAGGGGAAGTCGGCCGAGGGATGCCCGGCCCGTCTGCGTTTCCGGCCGGCGCCTGGTCCCCTTCCCCCGGCACTGGCCTTACCGCTCGCTCTCCGCGTTACTCCCGAGGGCCGCCGTTACGCGGAGGGACGAAACTAACGACGGCGGCTCCGCGCACCGGAACCAGCCGCTCTCGGGCCGCGCTCGTAAAGCCGACGGAACGACTCGCAACGACTCGTAGGAGCTAAACGCCCAAGGCTTACGGAGCCCCAGCCTCGAGTAACGGTCCTCGATCTCGAGCGGGCGACTTGTCTTATTCGCGGCGGTGGCTCTCCTCTCCTGGGGAGGAACGAGCGCGCGCCGCCTCGACCTGTTCTCGTCTTGAGCTTGAATCGGGCGGGGGCAGGGGCAGGGGCCCTACTCGAGTCGGCCTGAAAATTAGGTTCGGAGGGCACGGAGCGGCCTCGGGATCTCGCGGGTCTCGCTCCTTCCAGCTGCGCCGCTCGATTAGGGGAGAGGCGGTCGAGAGCCAGGTGCCAAGACTCATTGCCCTTGCTCTCTTGCGGCTTTGGTGCTTCTTCGTTGGCTACTCCTCTGCGCTATGCCAAAGAGGAGAGAGAGAGAGAGACGCCGAAGGAGAGCGCGTAACGTTAGGCGTGTAAACGAGTCGGACGCGTGTATTGTTCCGAGATACAATGTCTCGCGAGTGCGCGAGATCTCGGGCGATTCCGCGTCGTTGCGTAAGCCGCTTCCTCTCCTCTCCGCCGACCGACCCCCCCCCCCACCTCTAACGCCTGCTCGCTCGTTCTAACAGGTGTCGCAATGTAAGCGATACACTCGCAAATGTGCAGCCAGTCAAGGTCGGGCACCGATCGACGATTGGACCATTTTTCTCTCTTGTTCAAATTTGACTTATTTAACAAGGTTGCGTCATTGTAATGCGCACTGCTGATTTACATTGCCATGATTTGCATTCTCGTGTGCGCTTCGTTGCTTTTTTCTTTAATACATATTTCACAAGTAATCATAAGATTTCACTTTCGCTGCCAGTGTGATTTATTTGTCATTTATGAAAATGCATTCGAGGAACAGCAGGATAATTTTGACCAGCCAAGCAAAAGCTTCTTTTTTTCCCTCGGTTACATTTATTTTTAATCGAAAGAAATAAATACAATAAATCTTTGTGTTAAAAAAGCCCGTTGCTTTTGAATTTCAATTATATTTAGTCGTATTATTTCAATTAATTATCGCCTGAGCCTAATTGAAAATAAGTGAATAATTAACGTATGATCGATGATATTATAAATTGCTTTGAAAATTAAATTAAAATTAAATTTAAATTTGTAAAAAAATTAAGAACGCGTATGCGCAATATAATTAACGAATTAAATTTTTCAATTAAATAGAACAATCCTGGAGCATTTTGAATCACACCTGGTAAATTATTTAGATTTTTCGCATATTTAATTGCCTTTAAAGCAATTCAAATGAAGTTTTTTTTTTTTTCTTATTAATTTTGCATTGGCCGCAATATTATTTAAATATACTGAATTTATTTATCATTATCAATGCAAAGAGCTACGAACAAATCAATGCTTGTAAAATATTTTGTAAACCGAATAAAAACATACGTTTTTTTGAATTCACGATAAAGAATTGAAATCAAAATACAATAACTAACGTCTTGTCAAGGCATGTGTGCTTGTAGATTAATTTAAAAAAAAATGTAATATCGTACAATAGGTTTAATGAATCATTGTTTTACATATGTAAATATTAACTTCTTCAAAATAATATACAGATACTGCAGTAAAGTATTTTAATACCAGATAATTGGAATTGTCTTAGTTTTTACGTAGCATGAATCATAAAATGCGTTGAACTTGTATATTCGTATTTGTATTTATGTTTAACGAAAGCAAATTAGTACTAAAGGCTAAAAAAAAGATTAATTCAGCACTGGTGCCCACTAATTATGAACTAATATTTACATAATTCTAACATGGTACAGTGAGATCATTTACGAGTCCAATTGAATATAATTACGAGACAAACTAAGGCTTTGGATTGTTTGTCATGCAAATATCTAATACAATTATTGAATCTCTACCGTATACATAAATTAAAATTACATAAAACATAAAAGAGCATGTACACAACGCATTTTATATATATATATTAGTTTATATGATTCTGACTGTAACTACGTACTTTAATCAGAACATTTACAGAACACATGTCAAAATCGGGAAAACCAAACTAATTCTCATAATAAAATTGAGAGTGAATAAAAAATATGTTTATAATGCAAATAAAAAATAAATTGAGCATTAATTTCTTTCCGAGGAATCATTTGTATTAAAGTTTAATTCAGATTTTATAAGGTAACTGTTACTACTTATACGGAATAACATTCGCTATCTAGAAATTTAAAAAAAATCCTAAGTTCCCTATACACGCGATTTTACTTTCGAGCATTTAAAATAATTCGCTTATACTAAAACAAAAGTTTGCACTACGCTTTCTGAAGTTACGCACAAATCGAAAGGCCTATTGTCGAATGTAAATATTATTGTTCTTCGTATCAAAATGACATGTATTATTTGTTTTATTATTAGAGTCATTGAACCAAAAATCCGAGTTGATAAGGAAGGAATTAACATAGCTTTATCTGGATCGTTCTTATTAAATATTTAAAAAACGTTTATTCATATAATTTGGAATAATTCCAACTAAATATTTTATTATAGTGCCAAATATATTTTAAATATTAAAAATAATACAAAAGTATGCCCAATCATAACGATTTATTTGACTAATTACATATAATTGAGTTGGCCAATATCTAAAGTTTATCATCATTTCAATAATATTGTTATTCTTTTATTTTCTTATTGGTATTCTTTTATTTCGACTTTCGTTGCAATTCTTTCATTTTTCATATTAGCAAAATAGCGAAATAGGCTTTCAAGTCCCCTACGTCCTTAGACGATATTTGTGAGAAAGTATCACTTCACTTCATTTTTATCTTCTCTCTATCAATGTTTTTATATTTTTTCTTCAATTTGGAAAGTAAAAACTATATCATTTTTAGATATTCTAGTTTTTTTTTAATTAACATGTGATCCGGAATATCGAACTGTAGACATTATTAAATTAAAAAATGCGGCCTTATGTACATAATTTCTTTATAATAAATTTATGCTCCGCAGTCAACTATATTGTAAATGTCGTAATACGAATTAATACTACTGAAGCATTGACATTTTTTTACATACGAACAGAAATTTTACATGTTTCTTATAGTAATTAAAATAAAATAGACACAATTAACTTGAATTCCTCTCATTCTTCAATTTCAATGTTACCGATTTTCAAGATTTTTTATTTTAGTCTGTTTTTTTAAGCATTACTTTCAGTTTTTATAATGTATTCAGAAAAATGCAGCATGTACTAACGTGTATTCATGACATTCTAGAAAGCATTTAAAATTTTATTTTGATTAAATATAAATCGATCGGTTTATATTCTTGATATTTGCCGATTGAATTTCATTCCAATAGAAAATGACAATAATTAGTAGAAATAATATTTTATAAATCATAGAAAGTTGCATGATTGGTAGAGGAATTAGTATTTTCCAATATGATGTGTTTAGAAAAAGCTTTCTCCAATATTTTTCTTCATGAAATCTTGATGTCCTCTAAAAATACTTTCGCATTAGTTTCAAGGTGAATTTTCTTTACAAAAGAATAATAATATTTTACGCTTGGAATTTCATCAATTTCAATACATCTATATTTATTAAAGTTCTTTTTTCCGTTATGAAACACAATCTTTACAATGACGATTATTTTTTTCGTATATCTACATGGAATTTAGAATGTACGTGACGTCATTTATTGATGGTATCCAAGAAATTTATCTAAATTTCTTTTCGGTAAAAAATTTTATAATATATTAATAGCAAATGTAAATAATGACCTCCTGAATGACGGCACATCAGATAATTTTATTATAAATAAATAAAAGAGGTTTTCCACGCTTGAATATACAACCCTACGTTTTTTACAGTGTTTTCGAATAACGATTTAATATTCACATATAGATTAAAAGTGTTGATGAGCATTACTACGCATTTTCAACAAGTATAAAAATTGAGTTATTTATCGAGCATTATTTATTGAAAATCCATCATGAACTATTTACTCATATGCTTAAATATTAAATTCTGTAATGAAGTTTCCAGGGGATAGCCAAAAAAAAACTCATAATATTATTTTTTCAAGATAATTTCAATTATCATTCTATGTCATTAAGTTAATTAGTATTAGTAACTATTGCGAGACAATAGTTTATCGTAATATAAAAATCACATTTAAAAGTCGTACTGCACTCTAGCAATTGCACGGGATATTATATAACATCTTAGATTTTAAATTGACATTAATAACTCTGTAATGTTATTGAGAGCACATGTCTCTCGACTATTTTCGACTAACAATGATAATTATAACTGTACGTTAAGTGTACTCGAAATATAATAAAACTGTAGTTCTTATAGTTTATCTACAAAAAGTAAGTACCAAGTTATATGGTATCTTTAGCATTTTAACTACCCTGGAATTAAAATATCATTAAAATTATTACCTGGGACAACTGTTATGACTGGAGACTTATATCAATGTAACGGAATTATTGCAACGTAAGAAAACGTGCATATTGGCTTAAATAAAGCGCGATATCATAGGGATAATCTTGTCTTATTCAAGATACCCTATATATATGCTCGAGTAGCGGAGCTACCGTCACAGATAACCCAAAATCGTAAAGACCAAAAGCAACATTTTGACTCTACATGGCATTATGTGTGTCTATTAGATTAAACCACTTGTTAAATGTTATCAATAATTGATTACTTTGAAGATCGCTTTATTCAGTAGTGCTTTTATAAAAATCATTCAGGTTATAAAATAACCTTCTACGCAAATTTTAACGATTGTTTATTATGAATTTTACACACACACACACACATGAAATAGTAAATTTAATTATTCTAATATATATAAAAGTATCAAAACAATCTGAATTTCTTACAATGCACCTTTTCCTAGCATTAAAAATAGATTATTTTTTTTAATGAAATAGTGTATTTCTGAAGCATACCGTAAATTGCAATTGACAATTATTATGCGGCCAGATAGAAGCGACGGATTCTTATGGTTCTAATCCTCTGCTGTTCCATTTTTAATATTCAAATAAAGATGAAAATGCACGAGCCAACATATTGAGCGCC
The DNA here is from genome assembly GCA_018907135.1 of Kradibia gibbosae. Classification (NCBI taxonomy): domain Eukaryota; kingdom Metazoa; phylum Arthropoda; class Insecta; order Hymenoptera; family Agaonidae; genus Kradibia; species Kradibia gibbosae. The sequence continues at coordinate 8,421,683 of JACCHX010000004.1, forward strand.
AAATAAATAATGAATTCGTTTGTAATTCATTAATTGTACAATAATGACGAGACAGTAGCACATTTCTTTATGCACAGCACGTAAGTTAGGATATCAAATGATTGAGCGTATGCAGGAACGGCTTATGTACGGTCGCGTAATGCTTAATATACTACCTGCTTATGAAACTAAAAAGTTTTCGTGCTTCATTTTCCCGTAAATTTTTGTTTCAAATCCGAATCGCCCAATTTAAATACCCCGTACATTATTAATTTCGCTTTGAAATGAAATTTTCTTACGGCTGAAGCATGCTTATGTAAGCGTATTCAAAATAAATAATAAAGTTTTATTAATAAAAAGATTATAATTATTATCGTGCGATGTGCTTAGGATTTCATCATTATTTATTTTATAAAAGATAAGAAACCCATAACTCACAGTATTCGGCTTAACTGGATCCTTTTTGGCGATGATGTAAAACGAAAACAATCATATTTGAACAAAAACAAATTTTTAGAAGAAGATATTTCTCATCAAGATAATACTTAACAGTTTCATACTGTTATAGAATTGTTAAATATATATATATATATTAGTATTGTATTATGGAAATATTGTATTCATGTTTCGTTTGTCAATTTCTATATTCAAAACCTTAAATCATTATTTTTTTGCTAAACAGTGCTTATAAGAAACTAAACGTAATGATTTTTCAAAAAAAAAAAAAATATTTTAATAAGGTCAATTACAACTTATTTGAGATTTATCAAGATTACAAAATTTTCCGCTTAAATCTTTGACTAAAGTATAAAACGTCGATCGTTCACATTAATTAATGTTTTTTGATTGAATTATATTTCATATTTTGTAAAACAAGTTTTAGATCCATGTGATCGACAGATTTATTGCCGATGAAAAACAATGTTTGAAATTACTAATTAGATAATTACATTAAGTGTATTAAAAATATTTGCATAATTATAAAGGAAGAATTTCTTCCTGGGTAATAATTCGAAATTGGTATTATCTAAATTACTTGATAATTAAGGATGATAACTTATCAAGTAATAATGATAAAAGACAAGAAAAAATCGATGAATATAAAATTTATTACCCCATTATCTGCGTATTTCGTAAATAATATATGTCATTACTTATATGATATTAACAATGTCATTCTCGTACTTTTCATGACTCATATAATCATATTCTTTGAAACTTTATTAACAAGAAAATATGTATTGCAACTTGTGATTTTGTCAAAAAAGATTGAAAAAGTAATGAAAATTGATATTTAAAATTAAAATCATTCAGAATTAGTCTATCATCATTTTTGATGATTTACTAGTTTTAAATTTAATTATCATTCTTATTAAACGTGTATTAATGCACATAATTATGTTTATATAATGAAAAAAACAGTAAGTTCAAATTTTGCTATAGTTAAAGATATTTGCACGCAATTATATTAAGTGAATATTCTGACCATCCTTCCAATAATTTTTAGCTCCTTTAGTTACAGCTTACAAATATATTACACTTTATGCTATGATATGATTATCCGATTTAATTATTGTTTTAAGCATATTTAAAAATGTTAGCAGTGGTCGCGAATTGTATTTTATTTTTAACTGCGACTATCATTATTAAATTTCATTATTGTTTTTATATTTTCTTATATTTGATATTTCATTTCTTTGTATTTACATACAAATCAAATGTTGTTACTGAAACGTTATTGAAAGTAAATACAGATACTTTTTAAAGCCCAAAACAAAGTAATCATTATTTTGTCCGGTAAAACTTTTAACTCTATTGATTTTTAGAATATAGTTTCTTCTGATTATTAGTTATTAAGATAGCTTTTTATTGGATAAATAATGTCGCTTCGCTCTAATCGGTTCAATTTTTATTGTTATCAATTTAAAAAAGATGAAGCCTTAGTAAGTTGCTTTGTTTTTCTTTTTTTATTACAACGATGATACTACATTAATGAGGCTTGATATAGTAAAGTGAAAAATAGCGAAACAATTGATATCAACATCAATATATAAGGAAACTAATGTATCATTAATACTTGTGACGATGTTTTTTTAACCCCGCTATTGTTCAAGATTCATTTTAAACTTGCACGGCTCCCGTTAAACCGGATCGATCGTTTAACAGTCATTAGGATGGCAAGCTATAGACGAGTTTTGTAGTTACGAGTAGGGTTACATATTCGCAGGCGAATGAGCAATTGTCACTTCATCATTAGATGGCGACAAACGAGTTACGATAAATCATTTTTACCGAGAAATAAAGACTAAACGCAATTAATAGGGATTTTCAGGTACCATTTACAGGTGTTTCAACTATAAACCACTATATGGTATTTCTGCAAGCATTTTCAGCTTTCTTTGTTCACCAACGGATAAATGGCGACGTTTCATTTTATCGCTGCATCATATTTTTAGCTAATGCCGGAGCCTCGATACTTCTGCTTCTGTTTTTATTCGTCCCGTTTGTATTTTTCATTTGTCTCACTCAATAGCAGTTTTATTTGGTAATACAAGCACGATGATGAATGTAGACTGTCGCCATGAGTGCAGGGATGAGCGAAACTCGTCGAGACCATTCCGAGAGAGCACTTTTGGTTTTATAATTTACTTCATAACTTATTCGAGCATCTTAACGAACGGGCGAAAGTCTTCCATCCTCGAGTAAGCTATTCTACCGGTTCACCCGGTTTTTAACTCACGAGTAATGCAATGCCCAGGATAATCACAACTGCAATTTAATTCAATCCTTTATAGTTGATAAGCAAGTTAGTCGATCGAGAATATGGCTTGAGAATTTAATTTAATTTCCATGTTAAATAAGTCTAGGATCTTCGGTTCATGGAGTTACCCGCTTTGATCTTGTATTATGCGGCGAATACAATTTTGAGAGGATTCGAGCCTTCTCGTGCAGTAGGATGATCGCACAGCGAGTGATCTAACGAAAAAATTGGATTAGGCAGAATAATGGCTCGCACTCCCCTGGATCTTCCAATTCTCTGCAGAATAGATGAGTCCCGATGACAATCGTCCTTTCCTGCATCCATGCCTGTGTTTATGCTTAAGCGTCTATAGAGAAAAGTGTAAACAAAGCAAATTCCTCTCTCCATAAGGTCAGCCAGTGTTGAGTCAAGAAGATTTTAGGAATATAACCTAATTATATGATTATTTATTGTAAATTAACTCAATTGAATATAAAATTCATTTTGCAAAGAGACCTCGACCGTCCTTATTAGATTCATAATTTCCATATATTACTTACCTTTTCGTATAATTATGTAACTTTGAAAAAAAAAAAAAAAAATGATTTTTCATTAGCCTTTTTTAAAAACTTTATATAATATGTGCTACCTCGCGTGTGCATTGTAATGCAATATAAAAAAAACCATGTGTTTGCATTATCAAATACTTCGGTTGATCTCGATGTGTGATTTCAAAAAAACGTTAGAATACAAATTATTTTAGTTTGTAAGCATACTTATCATTTTAATTTTATGATTTATTCAAAAAACTCGTAAAATATAACACGTACAGACGTTTGAAAGAGATGTTCTTCTGGACACGATTAACTTTTCTAAATACCTAATGTGTTTTTTTCACATTCGCTTAATAATTAATTAAAAATCATTGAAATTATTCGTTCCAAGCGCAAATAGATATACATATCTATTAAACGAGATATAGTACAAAACAGGCTTACAAAACCTGAAGAATCATTGTTTTTTTTAATCTGAGATTACTTATCATCTAACTTGGCATTATTTTGAAATTTTGTTAAAAAATCAATAAAAAAAAAAAAATAAAAGAATTTCTCTAAATTTTTCTAAAAAAATTACGATAATTTAAGAATTTAAGAAATTAGTTGCATTTTTTTTTATCAACACATATTATTCAAGATTTAAGATAAGCATTTACTGCGCTTATAATTACAATAAATATCAAAAACATCTTTTTTTTTTTAATTTGCGAAATCACATTCGCTTAAACTCATTTTAATAAAATTATATGATTCGCTGTCTTTTGAGATTTTGAAACTTTTTAAATAGCGTGAGTAAATATCGCAATATTGATAAGATATTAGAAATTTATTAGTAAGCCCTATCTTAAATTTGTTGAACTATTTTCATTGATAAAATTATAAACAGTGCGTAGCGATTAATACTTTACAATTCGGACTGTAAGGAATTCAAAATTTTTCATAAATATTGATACATGTTTGGTGGTTTCATTATGAAATCAGAATTTATATTACATTCTATAATTAAGATTGCATATTCTATCAGATCAAGTAATTTTTATTTCAGTATATCGCAGATTATCAAAGTTTAATATTTTCGAGAGTTGACCCCCAATCTGTAACACCGCATATATATATACATATTTCGATTTATGCATAGATTGTATCTTCTCATTAATTTAAGGCCTTTCCTGAATTTGATAATCATTATTTTTAGATGTGCGAGTAGCGTCGATAAAACCGAAACTGAACCTGTCAGGTATAAATAATGTTCCTGTGCTTTTTACTACTATTATTATATTTCACTATTTTAATTATTATTATGCTCCATACGTGATCACAAACTCTTTTTTTAAGTTTATTGTATACTCTTGAATGCTCGATTTTTTCCATTATTATAATATTTTTATACTTTTGCAAGTTGCGAACAGAAATCGTAGGATTCGGTAGTATCCTGAATATTATCATGTAATAGCTTACCTTCACATTTAGATATCCATTGGTAATAATTTAAAAGAAATAATTATTGATAAAAATTTATTGCGTTCCATGCTGCTACAAATGCTTATGTATGAGTTGAATAACACAATGTTTTATCCTTAAATTAATCGACGATTTACATTTTATCATTTAATAATTGATCGCATTTTCCATTGTGCACCATTTAAAATACACATCTTTAAAAAACAAAAAAAGAAGGCATTTGTGAATATTATGTTATAAATCGTATTTGGTAGATAAATACATTTTCTTTTGTGGTTGTGGCCTGTAATAAAAATTATGTTTTATAAAAATCTGTATATTTGAGTATTGAAAATAAAAATTAAGAACTGATTCCTAATATTAAAACACATAATGTATATCTGAGATAGAGAATTTTCTTAGCGAATCTGTTAAAAGTAAAAATAAAATGAAATAAAAGTAAAAAGTAAAATTATTTATATTGTCCAGAAGTCATCTGCTGGCTTTCTTTTTCGGTTTTGGTCCAGCTTTTTACAAATATACACGTAGAAAAAATAAATTATATATACATGAAACAAAACTTGTGAATTCAATTGAAGGAAGTATTGATTAACAACTTAGATCTTTTTGATATATAATAGCACTTTTGTCTGTATTTAAAGCAAAAGTGGTATGTTTTTAAAATGAAATTGAGAGTTCAAGAAAATTACAAGCTATTTAACAATAATTTAACAATGATTGTTGTAAATGCTCATTAGAAATTTAAAAAATATTTTTTTACGAAAAAAAATTTTTAATTACAAATAATTTTTTATAATTTTACACAAGTTTTAGTGTTCAAGATTTGTAGGTTATGAAAACAATAAAATTTATAATTGTTTTCAATTATATCTTGAATATCGAAAAATTGTAGTAAAAATAAAACATTCAATGATAAAATGAATTTGTGTTTGTACAATTGGATTAAATTATCTTTTTTTTTAAGGTACGCTCAGAAAGGTATTAATGTAAAATTATTAATTTTCGTAAATTATATAATTAAAAGTTCTTTCTCATTCATATTCATTGTTTTAATTCTGTAATAATTTCAAGAAATATACAAATCAAAACATCTTTCTGGCATTTCTTAATAACTTCGCAAATATTATGTTTTTGTAATCACCGAAACATTTGCATCATTCTATTGCCAAACAAATAAAAGCAGTATAATTAAGCCGATTTGATAAAATGGAAATGGACGATACGATGTTTTTAAACAGGTTGTTTGTGTAAATTTGTCGCGTGGTTGTTCATTCATTACACTATAATAATATGAACGTAGATTAAAACAATAATAATGAAAAAGTTTTTATTTACACATTACAATACCATAGTTTGTAGGAGAGTTTGAATTAATGATTGGTCTTAATAAGCGTAACGGCAGTGAAAGGCACGCAAAATGTCCACAATAAATGACAACTGAAGCTACAATTCAATTAAAAAAAACTTATCGATCAATCATGTTACTGGGTTGCATTTATACTGGGTAGCGGTGGCTTGTCGTGGTTTCACTTTTTAAAACGTGCCTCGCCTCCAGTGAGCTGCGACTGCAATTTCGGAAATCGGTCTACCGATCGGAAGACGTCAATTTTTATAACGATTCGTTAATAAATAAGGGGCATCTGAAAATACGCAAGGACAAATATAACGTAGTCAACGCTCTTGTGACGTTTGGGCGCGGCTGATTCATGGATGGGTGAACGCTCGAGAATCACGCGTGGCGCGGTGGTTTCTTTTTTTTGCTTTTGCTTTGCTTTTAAACGACGGAACGGGAGGCGTTGCCAATGCGGTCTTTTTTGCAGGTATTAATTAATATACAGAGCGCGATGGGGGATAGGAAAAATACGGAACAAAATGTAAGCCGCTGAATGAATCCAGCATATCGATGAAAGAACGGGCACCGAAGGCAAAACAATTGGATCTGCTTGATTAATAAACGCCATCGCGCGTAACAATTTTAATTAAGAATTAGCATTGTAAAATGTTATAATTGCATTATGCGTACTTACAATTTAATCATTGCGACTGCAGCTCTTTTATGCCCTGACGTGCCCAACGATATCGAGCCCGAGTTTAGAAACGAAAGTGTCCCGGCCCCCGCCCGGCCTCCTCCCGCTGGTCTCTAAAGCGATGCTGCCTTCGTCGTTGCTACATGACTCCGGGGCGGTTCGTCTTCGTTCGTTATCGCACCTGACGGTAGAGCGGCGATCGAGGGATCGCGAGCCCGCGGCGAAACAATAATATTGAGCAGCCACTACCGATCCTGGCATTTTCAAGATTCGGCCTCATCGTTGGTCGGGCGAAGTGGCGCGGGGACGATGCCGTCTTTAACCATCCTCCCGCGTCCAACGCGAGTGTCTCGTTACGGGAGAATTGTTTCGTTTGGTCGAGCTCGTCTGCCCCCGTGTATTGCGAAAGGCCGAGGTAGGGCCGATCGGCCGGGAAGGGCAATATCGAGAGGGACAAACAGCGTCGGGGCACGCGAGATAAGCCGTCGGCGTTATTCTTCCAACCAGGCGCGCGCCAACTTCTTTGACAAATCATCGCGTGCAAGCTCGTGCAATTACGCGCGCGGAAGGAGGATCGAGATAGGGAGGGCGGCCCCCGGTAATCGATAGGGAACACCCGGAACGCCGAGCTCCCGAGGAAGCGTTTCATCGTCGAAACGGACGGGCTGGACGACGGAGGCCCCGGAGAGGGCAAGAGGTAAAAAAGTCAAAGCCGCTCTGTGTCCGGTGGCTTCGGCTTTTCCAACGACGCCCCCCCCCTCCCCCGGCGATCCCCAAAGGAAACTCTCAACCAGTATCCCGAATAGAAAATCCTAGGCGCGAGCGCAAGAGCAGCGTTAGAAACCCGCCGGCCGCTCGCCGACGTAACGAGACAATTAATCAATAACGAGAAACGGGTGCGCCTACCGGCAGGGGAAGCGGGGCGCGGCGGGGGGGGGGCTCCATAGCGATCGAGGGCGATTATCGGTAATTGGGTTCGATCTCCTCGGTCCTCGGGACGGGGAGCCGACGATCGCGATCCCGCGGCAAGCGGCCGATGATCGAGGCTTCGCGGCACCTGCGAGCTCCAATGGGAGAGGACCGGATATCCCCGGGAGTCGAGGCGCAGCCGCGAACCAATGAATCCAGCAGCCCTTGGGCCTCCGCGGGCCCACGATCGTCGCTGTATACTCTAACTCTACTCCCGGGCTCTCTCGGCTCGGCTTTCCCGCGCTCCCTTCCCCGACTCGGCGGGCGCATGCCTGGCCGGGCGCGCGCGCGCGCCATCGCCGAGAGGAGGAGACGGACGGGCAGTGGCGTATCAGTGCCAGGCAGCGGTGGGCGCTTACGAGGCGCGCGGTCGGGCTAGGCTCGGCTCCTCCGCCACGAATTGAACGTAGCGCCGGGTTCAACATGGCCGAGCCACCCTCTGCCGAATGGAGATTGGCTTTTAACAACAGCTGTGTTTTTTTCGAATCGGCGAGTCCCTCCTCGAGCGAGACAGGCCCCGACCGATACCCCGCCGACGACTGATGCGCTGCTGCTTGGGGGCACCCTCGAGAGCCGCACTCCCGCACCATTGGCGCCCGTGTCCGTATCGGCCGAGCTTTTGACCTTTTACCCAGAGAGAGAGAGAGAGGTTAGACATTACTCGTAAGACATTCTTTCCGAGCCCCGGGCTCCTCGCCTTTTATTTTGGCTCGCTACCCCTTATCGATGGGCACGAGCTACCGAGCTAAGAGTCTGCGGCAAAGCCTAAGCCCGCCCTTAATTTTTTATTTACGTTTTCAGAAGCTTAAAGCGTCGCAATTGTCGATAAGCCCCCCACGGTACTGCACAAAACTGCTTTCTCTCCACCTCTACCACTGACATAATGAAGATCTTCGTGTTGAGTTAAATAAAGTTACCGAGTTGATTTTTTTAAGCGAGTCTATTCGTTATGCGTTCATAGGCACGCACAAGAGAGCAAATGCATTTGTTTACGTTATAACTTATATATGTATGATTACATACGAATCGTACACATGACATAACCTAAAGAGCTAAATTTTCCGAGCTATACGAAACAATTATTCTAATGGCATGCTTGATAAGCCTTACTTTATACAATGTAACACTTGAAAAATTTTTTATAGTTTCGATAAAAAGGACATTTTCCATGGATTACTAATATAAAATCCGAGGAATTAGAGAATAAAAATGTCGTCGATGAACAAGGGAAGTCCAGGGCCAATTCCACCACGTTGGCTGAATTGCCCCAGAAAGTCCATCAAACTTATACACAATAAGTTTCTTGCCTTTAAAACTCCCCTTTCGTCGAATTTTGACAGCCAAGTACCTGAGGAATGTCGTTTCACCGTTGAAATGTTACTTGCGTCCATAAAGAGCCAACGACTAAAGCTTGGTCTTTGGATAGACCTGACGAATACTTCTCGATTTTACAATAAGCAACAAATCGAAGACCAAGGTGTGCGATATTTGAAACTCCAGTGTAGAGGCTTCGGCGAGACACCATCGCCCGAACAAGCAAAGACATTTGTTCAAGTTTGTAAAAAGTTTATAGCTCAAAATCCACTGGAGATCATCGGTGTGCACTGCACGCATGGATTCAATCGCACTGGATTTCTGATAGTCAGCTATCTAGTGGAAACAGACGAGAGCAGTCTAGATGCGTCTTTGGCCAAATTCACAGAAGCTAGACCTCCAGGAATTTATAAAGGCGATTACATTAGGGAATTGTACAGTAGGTACGACGACGTCGACGACGCGCCCAATCCACCTCCTCAGCCTGCCTGGTTTTTAGAATACGACGACGATACCCATGCAGAGCAGAACGAAGAGGGCACGAGCAGGAGCTCGGAGCCCTCGACGCACGTACACAAGAAACGCAAATTGGATCACTTTAAGAAGAATCCAGTCTTCATGGCTGGCATACCAGGTGTCACAGCTATCACGGATGTAAAAAGAGCCTCCGGCATCCAACGGCGTGTTCAGGACATATGCGGTTGGCTGAGCAACGGCTTCCCCGGCTCCCAACCGGTCTCCATGGACAGCGACAATTTGTGCCTCCTTCACGAGAAGCCCTACAGAGTCTCTTGGAAGGCCGACGGCACGAGGTACATGATGCTCGTCCAGACGGACGGACAGGTTTATTTCGTCGATAGGAACAATAGCATATTTTTAGTGGAGACGCTGACTTTTCCACACGTTAGAGACTGCAATAAAAAATTAAAGGATACTCTTCTCGATGGGGTGAGTGTTTAACGACAAGCATGTATTATTTACTCGAATGCAGGGGCTAGTTGGCTAATTGGAGCTTAAATTTGATTCTCTTTGTTTAGGAAATGGTTATAGATAAGGTCGGGGGCAAGGAGTATCCCCGTTATCTAGCTTACGATGTTATTATGTACGACGGGAAGGACGTTAGCAAGTTAGCCTTTTATCCGGAGCGTTACAGTATAATTGAAAAGGAAATAATGGCCGGCCGACACCGAGCCATGAAAGAGGGACGACTGATCAGGGAGAAGGAGCCCTTCTCCGTCAGGTTAAAAGAGTTTTGGGACGTGACTCAGGCCGGTAGCCTTCTGAGTGAGAAATTCGCCAAGCAGCTCGGCCACGAGCCGGACGGCCTCGTCTTTCAGCCGGACAAGGAGCCCTACAAGACGGGCCCCTGCCCGGATGTTCTCAAATGGAAGCCCCTCTCCCTGAATTCGGTCGACTTCAAGCTTAAGATTGTCGTCGAGTCCGGGGTCGGGATAGTTCCTCGCTCTATCGGCCAGCTCTACGTCGGATGCCTGGAGGTGCCCTTCGCCTCGATAAAGTTGACCAAGGAATTGAAAGAATTGAACGACGCGATAATAGAATGCAAATTCGAGAACAACCAGTGGATTTTTCTGCGCAAGCGACACGACAAGAACTTTCCGAACTCGTTCAACACGGCCAAAGCAGTTTGTGCTTCCATTTTGAACCCTATAACGAAAGAAAAACTCTTAGACTTTATTCGTAAGCATAGGTTTTCACCGGACGATGCAGAACTTATGCCTCCGCCGAGATGTAACATGAGGTGATCAAATGTGTATTTCTGAAACCGATGATTATGTCAAGTAAACATGTGATGCTAATAAGATGAACAAATAAAGAACATTTGTAATAAATTGAAAATCATGTATTGTATTGTAATAAATGCCTTATTGTGATCCACCAACTTCCTCGTGTATTCCATTGGGGAGGGCTGACGGTAAATTAGACAAAGCAACTTATCAAAATTAGCTCGATCCGATCTGCTTAAGGAAGCGCACGATTTTATCGAAAGGAAAGCCTCGCCTGCGTCCATTTGTACGAAATTTTATTACGACTAGACCAGAATTTTCAGCTGCTAAAAGTCCACAAGAGTGCCGATTGATAAGATTGTTCGGCAACTGAATATACGGGGTCGTAAATGGATTTCGTAAAAATGGACAGCCATTGCGAAAACAAGCCCACTTAACCGAGGTTTCCTCCATGCAATATTAAAATTAAGACACTCCTTCGTACTGCCTCGATGTATCTTTGCCTAGAAGAGATCGTAGAGCAAACGATCCGGGAAAGGTCGGGGACGAAATCAAAGGCGAGCGAAAAATCTATAATAACGCACGCTAGGCAGCGGAGACGAAAGAGATATAAATGGCTTGCTCGTAACAATAAGCTCGCTTGTAAGAGAAGGCAGTAGCCTGGATTAAAGGATCCTTCTCTTTTTGCCCCCGTTATTCTGCTTAGATCGGACGGTCCTCGTCTGGTGCACCAAGGACCTGAGCTCCAAGGACAGGAGATCCCTGCGGGTCAACGTGGAGTACGACTCGGCGAGCCTCGTTCGCTGGTCACCGGATGGGAAGGCCTTCATCATTCACAAGTCCCTGGGCAACCTCATCGAGGTCTACAAGGTAGCGAAGAAAAGCGACGGGAGCGCGGCCTCCGCGACCAAGGCCTTGGAGTTCCCCCGCCAGCACGAGGAGGACGCCATCGGCCTGGACATCGCCTGCAACGGCCGCTACATCATCACCTGCAGCAAGAAGAACGACCTCGTCCTCTGGGACCTCAAGGGCCAAATCATCAGCACGATCGACACCTACCTCGGCTCGACCCACAAGGCCAGGATATCCCCTTGCGGGCGATTCGTCGCCGCTTCCGGTACGGTTTCGCCCTGTCGCCGCCCGATCCACAAGGGCCACTTCCTCCGCTTTTGCGCTTTGCTCTCTCTCTCTCTCTCTCTCTCTCTCTCTCTCTCTCTCTCTCTCTCTCTCTGTCTGCACCGATTTGTAACATTCGAAGATTAAGCTACTTTATTGCCATTTATTTTAGACTTTGAAAGCCTGCTACCAGTTGATGCCAAAGCAAATAGTCGTAGCCGTTGGCTTTAAGCAAACGAAAGCTCTTCAAAAGAACGTCGCGCATAGAGTACGCAGTGCTCGGTTTCATCGGCTAAGCTTGGAATATCTTAATCATCCTCGGATTCGGATGAAGTTCTTTTCTCTAAGCTCTATCCAACAGCTAAGTCGTCGCGAACGGAAAATTACGCTTTCGAACAAACTCGGAGTCGTCGCGATCTTATTATCCAAATACATAATATGTAACGAAGTGAGCTTTGATCAAACACAGGCCTTACGGATGAGCAAATAGCATTTTATATAAGTATATATATTTGCATTGGCTTTTATATCCTTTTTTTATCCTAATTTTTCATCCTATAATATATATACGTAACGAAAAGCTCCATCACTAATACTACTGATACGCCTCTTACAAAAAGACAAGTGGCATATTCAAAGTTCGAAAGCGGCTTTGCACTAAGTGGAAATATCGAAGACGATGGTTTATCACCGGAGAAAGCTCGATAAGCCTTACCGCTAATTATTTCAGGCTTTACTCCGGACGTGAAGGTTTGGGAAATCGCCTTCGCAAAATCCGGGGAATTCAAGCAGGTGGTCAAAGGCTTCGATCTCGCCGGTCACTCCTCGGGGGTTTACGACTTTGCCTTCAATTCCGACACGAGTCGCATGGCCACGGTCTCGAAGGACGGGACGTATCGCTTTTACAATATAAAAGGTAACAGGGCAACGGCAGGCCCCCGGAGAGCGAGACGTAACGTAAAATAAGCCTTTGACTTGCAGTCGAATTCGAGAAGGGAGAGGATCCGCATTTAATCCTGTCGGGCCAGTGGGAAGGCTCGACACCGGCGACTATCGCCCTTTCGCCCAACGCCGAGATCATAGCCATCGCTCACGGCTCCTCGCTGTCCTTTTACTCGACGGTCAATGGAGAGCTGGACACAACGATCGAAGACATATTCGACGGTAATTGCCCGACGTCTCCGCCGAGCCTCTAGACCCATCCTTCCGCGAGCGAGGGGGCTTTAATTGTTTTCTTTTTTTTTTTTTGTGCCTTCGCAGGTCCGATAAAGTGCCTCAGGTTCGACTCGCTCGGCGAATACATTTTGGTGGCTGGCGATCGACACGTAAAAATACTTCGGAACATTCCTGGTTATCGAGCATCCATTGAAACTGCCCGGAAAAAGTTGTCCCAGAGGCAGACCTCCGCAACGAAGGAGCGCCTGGAGAAGACTGTCGCGGACTGCGAAAAGTTCCTCAAGGACATGGGGGAACGCTGCCCTTAATGATGCCAGAGGGACGCATTTATCAATTTTTTCAAATGCATTTTGTTAAATGTTTTTAAAGAGAAATTTTCCTTTTTTTTTTGCAATAAATAATTTTTATTGTTACGAATTATAATAAAGCATCAACAAATTTTACATTGGTCAAGGAAATAATGCGTGGGGTTTTTTTTCTTGGTTTTTTTTTTCTTTTTTTTTTTTTCATTTTTTTATTATTAAATAGAATATACTTATCTAAAAAAAAAAAGTAGTCTTGACAATTTAAAGAATAATTTTCGATAAATTATAAGCACCTGACAAACGCTTCTTCTTATGCTTGAAAATCAAGAGTCGGCGTGACGCTACGAGAGCGTAAGGGGCCCTCGATTCGTTTCTCAATATTTGATAATTTGCTCGTAAACTTACTCGGCGAAGATTATTCGAAGGTACAGGCCGACCACCAGCAAAGGCGAATCTGCAATTTTTATTTTCAATTCAAGTTAGCACCGGCTTCAGTTACGTTCATTGGCAATCGGAAAATTGTACCGATGTCACTTACTTAATTTCTTGCCTTGGCCCGCGTAAAGTTGAATCAGGGAAGACACTTTGCCTATCTCCAAACCTTCCATTCATGCTGGGCCTTATAGAGGCATATTTTATTTTACTTCTTACGATTATTGGAAGATTCGTTGTTTTATTATTTTTTGCTTCTGCAATGTCGTTAATTAAATATGGAAGTATTGAATCTCCGAAATGTTGGATTATCACAGAATAATTCAATGGCTGATTACCGGACTTAACAAAAGCACAAACAATAAGCTGAAAATAAAAAAGAGCGCTCGGTGATTATCGTCTTAGGTGTAAGTCGTTTGATGAATAATGAGATTAAAAATTATTACTGCAATTTTATGCCACATATTAGAACCAGGTGTAGCATACTTTAAGACATTAACTAAAGAGAGCGGAGAATCAATCTCTTTCTCTAGAAATATAAGAGGCTGAATTCCAGCTAGCAGTTCTAACGCTATTGCTTTCTTTTTCAATTCAAAACTCTGCTCGTCTTTTCTTATTAAAACACTTTTTAACATTGGAATAAACCTATTAGCAACCGATGGCCATCTTAACATCAACTTTAAAGCACAATCTTTAAATAACGTTTCTAAGTTCGGATTTATAAAACCCTGACCAAGTAAAAGTTCTAAAAGTAATTCTGTCAATTTGTCTACCTGTAAATCGTATAAAATTAGATTAAAATTGTAAAATTATATATTATATTTTGCAAGAGTTCAATGGAAACAAAAAAAATGTTACCGAATTAAGATGATAAGGGTAAACTGCTTTATTATTGTTGGTAATAGCAATTATAAGTTGACACGTTCGAGTGGAAACTCTTGTATATTGTGCATTATTTGATATAACCATAGACCTTGCAATTGACATTAGCTTATCGACTACACCTTCTCCTCCTAAGCATGCATTCGTAGCACAATCGTTTAAAAGAACCTGAAAATTTATTCGAAATATACATTTTTATGAGAATGCACAAACATTAAACCGTACATTAATATTTGTTACGTAAAATAATTTTTACCTGAAATGTTTTCTGCGAACCGTTAAACAACATCTTCAAAGCCCTTTTTGCATAATTATTTCTTGCTTCTAAGAGTTTTGAATCAACAATTTCAACTTCTACGCATGGATAAAAAACAATAAGAATTATTGAATTTTGTGCTCGTATAGTTATAAGCACCTCGAATATTAGTTTTTGTCATTTTCATACTAACCTTGAAGAAATGGAACATTAACTTGAGAGAAACTTGGTGGTTCGTTAACTTTTTGCGCTAAGTCAATAAAACGTTCGTGCGGCACAAAAACTCCAGCTTCTGATAAATATTCTGGTAATTGTTCTGGGGCACCAATAAGTGGATCGACATCGCACAAATTTGTCACAACAGCATTGACATCGGTTGACATTAGGCGTCTCCTTTTACTGTGTCTCAGCCTTGTAACACATTTCTACGAGCAAAGAGTTGTAACGCGTTAAAAATTCAAGACTTAATAAGTAAAGAAGAGCATAATAACTCACGTGTAATACTTCTCGAAGTCTATACGATGCATCTTCGGCAAGTTTACGAAGAAGAATATCCGGCAAAGGATGCATACCCAATTCTTCTCCTATCGCTGAAATCCAGTCTGTACTTAAGACCGCATATTTTCTATTCGAATTTGTACCATAAGACAGATTATTATTAGAATTTGCCTCCCCATTATTATTAACAAAATGATTACTGTAACTCGAAGAAGTTTGCGTACTCAGCACTTCTTTCATTGTTTTTATTTGTTGATACTTGTCAATGATAATATGACAGTCAAATTGATCGAACTTTTAACGTTTCTGAAATAATTTAAATAATTAATAAATCACTGGTTTAAAGCAGCTTGCGATTAAAAATAACAGCGATAAATACCAGGTAACATTTCTGTTTTTAAAAAATAACGGACAAATTGTCAATTATTAAATTTCTAATACTTTCAATGATTTCGTCTTTGTGAAAAAATACTTTGAATAATAATTGACGTTACGTCGCATAAACAATTGATTCCTTTAACTTCATCGTCTTAGCTTTTAATTAATTTATATTAAGCCAACTGAAAAACAGAATAAACAACTTCACACATTTTCAAAGCGACCGAATACTAAACCCAAACACTTGTAATTTTGAGGTTACCTTCGTTCCACAACAAAGGTAGGGGTAATAGAGGGATAACCAAACCAAAGTCTGAAGTCTGAACATGGAATCCGATGAATGTAGGATAAGTTAAAAGCGCACGTTTAAAAATACACGCGAAGAATTTAATAAGCCGATTGGCAGTCAAAAGTCATTGCTTTAACACGCGGGTGACGGAGTCGAGCGAGTGCATAGCCGGGAGCTTTGGATTTTACTTTTCAAAGGAAATTCGGCAGAATTTTCGCAAAGGCATATAAGATGATTTACTTTCAAGAAGAAGAAGAAAAAAAAAAGAAAAAAAAAAAAAGAAAATTGTCGCGCAAAAAAAAAAAAACGGCGCAATCGTCGCCCGCCGTGCAAAACGTCGGAAAAGAGACTTCTCTGATTTTCCCTTTCGAATAATAAGGCCTCGTACCGGGCGAGCGTACCGAGCAAGTTGACTTCAGAACTCGTATTTTAGTGGGGAAATCAGGAGAAAAGCAAACGCTGCTGCCATTCGCCTAATTGCAAGAGAGTTTGTGCGAATCGAGGGTACCTTAGAAGCGACGACGTTTGGCAAAAGAACGAATTGCGCATTACAACTGTACAAATCGCATAATCGTCAAACTGGTTGCCGCGTGGGGCGCGTCATTGGGAATTAGGACGCATTAAATTTACAATAACCGTATTGAAAATTGCAGCAGCGCCAGCTCGCCTCGACGTGGGAAAGCCAGGCTCGTCGGAGTGGCCAAGTAGCCTCGGGGCTCTCCGTCAGCCTCATCTCTCGAGTGCATACGTGGTCGAATCGTGCTTTCGGGGGATCGCGCGGCTCGAGTCGGCGGGGCGAGGCGGAGAGGACGCCCTGGCACCGGGTGTCGCCCCGGACGTCGCGGAATCGGCCGGCCTAGCATCTGACCTCGTCGGTGACGCTCCGCTCCGGAGGTCGTCCTCTCGGTGTCAGCGAGGAAGGGCAGCGGGGTGGAGGGCTGCCACGAGAGAGAGAGAGAGAGAGAGCGCGCGAAGCCCCTCAAGGATCATTAGCTTCTTTAGGGCTGTCGGAGGTCGGGCGGAGGGGCCGGAGGAAGACGAGTACGCAGTAGCAATGGCGGTGCCGGTGGTGGTGGAACGAATAGCGGAGCAGTAGGGGTGGGACGGAAGGGAGGCTCGGGCTCGAGCGCCACGTCAGGATTGCCGAGTCTTTCGTGCTTCCTCCGCGATCCTTCCGAGTCTCGGCTCTCTCCTCCCCCCGCAGGTCGAGCCTCCGGTACAGGCGACCCGACCCTGAGCTCCTACTCCTCGGCCTCGTCAGCCCCCACGAGTTGCGTCGAAGAGTCTCGGGGCTGGCCCCCACCCGTCCAAGCATCCGAGGGCTCCCCCGAGCGACTCGAGCTCGTCGTCCGCGTCGACCGAGGGGGCCGAGGGTCCTCGGGGCCTCGAGCGGGAGGGCGAAGCTCCCCCCGCCGGAGCGAGGCGGTTACGCGCGTGGAGCCACGTAGCCTGGGAGCAGGAGGGGCTGGCCCGGGCCGAGGAATTACTCGCGAATCCGTCGCCGCCCCCTCGCGACTCGGAGGCTCCCGTGGCCCCGTAGGGAGGGGGGGGGCGCGGTGGAATGGAGAACGCCGTACGGTATTTACACTTGGGGAGTCGGGGGTGGGACGAGATCTTCGAGGCTGCTCCTCCCGCGTCCTTCCCGCCGAGTCCAACGGAGAAGGTCCCCACTCGAGTGGCTCTCCTCTCGGTTAAAGGCCGGCTTCGCGGAGTCTCTTTATTTTTAGCCCGGCGCGGAAATTAATCGCTCCCTGAAAAATCATTATCGCTTCGCGCATTGGCGAATGTCGGCGAAGTGTGCCCGAATACCGAAGCCATCCTCCGGCGTCCCTCGAAAGCCGGACTCGAAGCGTCGATCGTACTTTTGTAGCTAGAGGCTCGAGGTTGGCGCGCCTCGTCCCTCGGCCGAGGATCCTATGGAGGCTCTCATGGGGGCTTTACGGCCTCCTTCGCATTTGCATTGCAACTGCGACGAGAGCCGATTTTATTGCCGGGACGTCGTACCCCCCGCTGCTACGCCTTTATTTGCACGACGACGCTCCATCCGCTATTGATGAGTATTTGGGGGAAGCTTTGTCCCGCTCTTCTGAGAAATCAAGCGTAAATTTTGCAGAGCGAGGGCTTTTTTTTTTACTGGTAACGCGGCGCGCGTAACCTGCGATGCTCTGAGCGCTTGCTCGAATCTACGCTAATTCCAATTATGGAAAATTACACATTGATAGCGTTACGCATAAATTTTTAACAATGTTGCGGTCAGCAGGTTGAATTGCCAAGCCTAATATAAGAAAAAAAAAAAAAAAAAAAAAAGAAAGAAAAAGGAAAAAGTATAAAGGTTGTAGAAACTGTTGTAAGGAATGAAATAAAAACGTACGAGCAAACTTACAAGAGTACCTCCTTTTATGCCCGAGTCTTATAATTATCGAGCCTATCCGATAAATTTATATTAATTGTCAGTTATTAGTATGTGACTTACAATGCTCTTTGAATTATTTACACGCACACGTACGCAAGTCTAAGGCAATAAATACAGCTCGAAGACCGAGATATAAAATATTCGGCGGGGGTGCGACCACAACTATACGATGAAGGCGATAATACTACTTGACGTATCGATGATAAAGGAGTGCAAGATGCGTAAGCGTATCGTTATTGACGAGACGTCAAAGGCGCTTCGAGAGACAAAGATACGAAGCGATAAAATACGTGCGCTAATAAGCCTGAATGATATGGCATCGCAATTTTTCGAGAAATTCGTTTAACTATGTAAGGCTGCCATTTCGAGCGAGTTGATAATGCTGCGATTCCTACGTTGAAGTAAAGTCGCGCTTTGTTAAAGAGAAGTAATTTTTAGAGCGTACGCCTGTGTACGTGATACGTATTACATATGTGTATATATATATGTGTGTGTGTGTGTGCGCAAATAGGGAGGGAGAGAATGCGGAGAGGACGAGGGGGGGGGATAAGGAGGCCTTAATTAACAAATGTAGGAATGAAAGGAGCAGAGGAGGAAAAAGCGAGGAAAGCGATGAAAAAAGCGACGTAGTTTTACGATCGCTGGGCAACGGCAGGGAATCGGAGTGTAACGGCGGGCCGCCCTAAGCCGCTCGCCTCAAACGATGCCATTACTTCTCTTTGCTCCACTTCCCCCGGTCGTGCATTTTTAATGCTGTTTGTTGTAAGCTAATATTCCCGCAGCAATAATTAACGAGCAGCGTGAATTTCTTTTACGTCTGGGCTCTTGCACTGGCGAGCCCCGCCGCCGTTCGATCGTAATTTAATCGAAGAGTCAATGCGAAAGAGCCTCGCCGCGGCCGGACCAGGTGTCCATTACAAAAAGCGCCACGTGTAAAAAAGTCCAGCGTCGACGGGGCGGGGGCCGAGGGTCGTCCTTCCGGGTGGGAGAGCGCGAGGGCCGAAGGATGGGCCGCGACGTCGACGGGAGGGCTCCAAAGAATCGCCGGCGAGGGCCTCGGAGTCCGAGCCTGCATCCGATCGGCTCGGCCAGGGGCCACCCCAGGATGCGATCGTCCGCCGACGAGGGGACGAGGCCGATCCTCCATCGGGGCTCCTTAGCGGCCCCGTCGAGATAATCGACTCGGCAGCCCGGAAGAGTCTATGACTCCCCGAGGCTGGGCTGCGCCCGTGGCTCTCGTCTCGCGACCCCCCATGAGTCTCGGGGGAGCGAGGGCCAGACGGACCGCGGAGGGTAAGGAGTCCCGGTCGAGGGGAGAGGACGGGAGCGATCGTCGGCTGTTTCGGGGGGTCGCTCGGGGCTCGGGGGGAAGGAAACCGAAGGCCCGAGGATCGCCCTCGGCCGCGAGCTCCGGGCGGGGAGATAAAGAGGTGTAACCGGGCGGCGGCGGTCCTCCTGGGCGTCGAGCATCCGAGTACTTCTGACGTGCGGCTCGTCGACGTCGGGCCGGCCAATCGGGGGGCGCCTCGGTCCCGTGGCTGCGCACGCACGCGACGAATATCACTGACGTGTCCTAGGCAGCGGGCGCGACTGCGACGGAGCTCCTCCGCCCGCCCCGACCCCCAGGCAAGGAAGCAGAGGGCGGGAGGGAGAGAGAGAGAGAGAGAGGTTGTTGCCTGACTGGCTTAGCCGCCGCCGCCGCCGTGTCCGCCTTGGCCATTGCGAGCGTGAGAGAGGCGCGCGACAAACGTGGGCTGCTCGAACGACGCGAAGCCGAGAGACCCACGACTTTACCGTTGTTCGCGACTACGAGCGGAGCTACGTACGCCTCTCCCTCGGCTCCGGTACTCGGCCCGCCGACCTTTTGCGCGCCCTCCCCTCCTTGCCTTCGTGCTGGGGCCCCCCCCCGAACCCCCCCGAGTCCGAGGCTGCTCGCCCCTCGTCGTAGCTTCGGCCCGCAGCAGCGCGACGAGATTATCGAGTGAGCGAGAGCAGCGAGCCCTCGAGGAATCGCCGTGCGCGCAGCAGCAGCAGCAGCAGCAGCAGCAGCAGTAGCAGGAGGAGGAGGAGGAGGAGGAGGAGGAGGAGTACGAAGAGAGCGGCGCTGTCGTAGTGATACGGGAGAAGGGGCGAGCGAGCGAGACACGCTTACGCGGATAGGGGGATAGAGAGAGAAGGACGGCAACGACGACATCGAAAGTAGAGAACGGATCAGAAGCAAGAGAGGCCCAACGTGGGAGAGTCGCGAAAATGGCACCGACCCTCAACTCTTTCGTCAATTCCTTCAGCAGCACATTGTGAGTATAACTCGGGACCGAGGCCCCACCCCCCCCGGGGCCTTTCTGCATACGAGTCTGCGGCCCCGGGTCCCGCTTTATCCGACCAAACCTCTCTCTCCTCTCTCTCTCTATCTATCTATCTCTCTATCTCTTTGTTCGCGCGCGCGCGCGCGTCTGTGTATACACACATACCTATGTATACTTGCATATAGAGATCTCTCTCGCTCTCTCTCTCTCCGTGTCTCACATTCAAGACCCCAGCGATGCTTCTCGAACGATGAGCGGGCAACTTTTACGTCTTACCTTCCTTCCCCCGGCCCCGCCGCCGCCGCCGCCCCCCTGTCGCGTTCGTCTCCTCTCTTACCTGACAACGGCCACGCGATTAGACTCCTCGACGTCTTCCTATATTCGCCTCTCCTCTTTGTCCAGCCCGCCTCCTCGCCGCCCTCGGCAAACTCGTCCAAAAACCATTCCCCCCCCCCCCTATGTCAGGGGCCCCCGCCCGTCTCCTCTCGCTCGATACATCCCAGTCGCGAATTAATCCAATAAATGCTTCTCGCACGCCAAAATTAGTTCCCCTCGGATTTTTCTGACGTAACCACCTTCCGTACGTGAATCCGATATTATCCTCCTCCTCCTCCTCCCCCCTCCCAGCATTTCCACGCTTAACTTCCAATTTATTCTGGTCCCGTCTCTCTCGCTCTCCCTCCAGCCCGCCTCTACTCGCGCGAGCTCGAGCAAACAGGCGCACGCACACGCGCGCACGCACATTCGCTCGCGCGCCCGCGCCTTCGCGCTCGAGCTCGCACTCGCTCTCCTTCCTTATTTCTACAAACCAATAATTAATGCCTCTTTTTGCGTTTAAATAGCGACGCTTACGTGGCGCTTCCTTCTCCTGCCTCACCTCCTCCCCCCCCCCCTCCCCGGCCACCCACCTGCCACCCGCCACCCCGCTCCCTTTAATTTCGATAAGGAACGAACGACCGCAGCAACTTTACTGGTGCGCAAGCCGAGTCGCAGGCTTATCGCTCACCTTCTTGCCTTTATTTATGCCTTCAGAGAAGCTCCTGTTCGGCAGCACTTGAAAAATGTCTACGGATGCCTCTCCCTCTCTACCATATCAGCAGCTGCTGGAGCCTACGTGCATATGTACACAAACATTCTGCAGGCTGGACTACTGTCGACTATTGGCACTCTAGGACTGATCTTTGCCTTAATATGTACGCCCGACAATGGAAAGAACCGATCTCTTCGCTTGGGTTATCTCCTAGGTTTTGCATTTCTCACCGGACTCGGAATGGGTCCCCTTTTGGAAAACGTCATCAGTGTTGACCCCAGCATCGTTATTACATCCCTTATTGGTCAGTAACTAAGACTCGTGCGTTATTTTGCTATATCTACTTCGGAGCCTACTCTTTCTTCTATTGCTTTTGCATTTTCTTATACAATGGCATTTGTACTTTTTCACCACCGGTCTCCGAACGGAGAGTTGAATTTTTCTTTCGCTTTTTGTCCGGGAAAAGGAAACTAGTCGAATGTATTTCAAAAGAGAAAAAAAAATTTTTCCTTCTTTTGTGGAAAAATATTGGAGTCGTGAATATATATATATATATATATATCTAGTAAAGAGTATCTTTTATACCGGTATTAATTACTTGGTTTTTTTCATTGTGTAAAGTTTGCAAAGTTTGGCTATAAGCTGCTGTCCCTGTACTATAATAAGTTGTTGAAATTCTTTTGTGGGTTGATGTAGCATAACAATATATACCACTGCATTTTTACTTTTTTTCTATTTAAATTTTAAATGCATTGACAAGTTTCTACAATTTTATACAATAATACTTTATTCGTTTTTTAAAATAAATAATATCAGTTCATTAGTAAAGTATTAAATTTAAATTGATAAATATTAATTAAGAACTGCATGCTCTACATCTTTGTTGTTATTTCAGTCTTTAACTTGAATGTATAGTTTGTTGTGACCAAAGTATTAAAACTTGAAAGTTTGATACAATTAGCATTCATAAAACATTAAATCTCTCATTTTTTTTTTATACCTTATGACATTATTTTGATTTCAAATATCAATATACTTTAGCTTTTATAAATAAGTACAATATTTTGATGTTGTTTTTATCCTTGATTTTTTTTAAGCTTAATTTCAACGCTGTGTTTCACCGATAAAAAAATACTTTTCAAACTTAACATTGTATTGAAAATAGATTTGTGAAGTGTTCGATAATTTTTATAATCCCTCCGTTCAATATTTAAACAGATTTAATTTGTTTTAATCAATTTAATCAAAATTTTCTTTCAGGTACAACCGTTGTATTTGTCTCGTTCAGTATTGCTTCGTTACTTTCCAAGCAACGACGATGGCTATATCTTGGTGGAACATTAATGAGTACCCTTAACATGATGCTACTATTTTCGTTTGCCAACATCTTATTTAGATCACAGATAATCTATCAAGTTCATCTATACCTTGGTTTGGTGGTAATGTGTGGATTTATTATCTATGACACACAGCTTATTGTCGAGAAGAACCGAATGGGTAGTAAAGATTATATCACTCATTCCCTTGATTTGTTCATTGACTTCATCAATGTGTTCCGACATTTACTTGTCATACTTACGCAGAAGGTTAGCAACTTAAGAGTATTTTTTAACCTAACTTTGCCAACGTAACGTATTTTATTAACGTATTTTTCTTTTCACTTTATTTCCAATCTTAGGAACAAAGAAATAACAAACGCAAGGAGTGAGTCGACAGAGGCATTTCAAGTAAATCCAGAAAATAGAGGTCTTCGTCTATCCTATCCATACATAGTTCTATACATATGCGCATATACATAATATATACAGACATACTTACATACAAATATATATTTACAGATATATCTATTCTAGTATCTTATAAGTGAAAGAAGTGAAAAACATAAAGAACGAGACTTACAACTTTTCCTACGATAAGAAAAAATACTGGCATCTAACGATTGAAATTCAGTTGCTTAATATTACGAAGAGATTCTTGTGTCTCCATTTTAAGTGTGAAAATTAACAGCGCTCTCAATCAGAAAAAAAAACTAAAATTTATCTATTTTCATTTGTTAGAAAGGGAAATTTTCGTTATATCTTTTTTGGTAAGGTGATTATTAATAAATTATGTTAATACATCTATTATGGGACTTTCAACGTTTTATAGCACGACGGAAAATCAATTTTCATAACGTTATTTTTGGGATTGACTTATTTCTATCAATTAACGAATAATTTTGTATGGGTTCCTTTACAATGTAATAGTAAATCATAGTTATCGAGCTAGCACTAGTAGAAAATTTTCTACTTGGCTATGGTGGAGTGATTATTTCATTTTCTCTCATTTCTTCATCTTATTCCTTCAAGAGAACTGATTTTCCGAATAATTTTTGACTATCAACACGTTCTTGTCGGTTTTAATTTCATCCGATTGGCACTACTTATACCGGTTACAATTGTACCATATTTTGTCTTACAATAAAAGAAATTTACCAGTTTGTAGCCTTGTAATTGATTGTTTATTCAATCGCTATCAATACATGCAAAATTAATATATCCAATGTATTATCTTATGGATGGTTAGCCAATAGATACAACATATTATTTTAGAATTGAAAAAGGGGGTATTAATTATTAAATTGTACGTTATTTTCATAAATATTTTTATATAGTTAATTACATTCTGGTCATTGAATTGTTTTTTTAAACTTTTTTGCATATTAATTTGAATCAATGTGAAAATCATTATAGTGTAATGAGACATCTTAATAAATTTTGTACAAACAATTATTTTTTAAGAATTCAGTGTGTTAACATATTGTTACATTTTAGTAATCACTCCTCAGTAAATAATTACGTATGGAAATATACTTATTATTAAGTCAACACGTAATATATACTTTATAATGCTCTTATAACTTAAAAACATTCATTCAATATACTATGTATATATTTAATATAAATAATAAATTAAAATGTTTTCAATACTGTTTTTCCTATAATTATATCAAGCATTTCTCACGTGCATAATAACATTTCAATTAATTATTGTACTGCTCTTTAAATTTATACAGATAATATTTAAATCCTCTGAATTTTAAGATATCCAACTACAAAATATGTTAAATTGAATAAGAATATATTTAAACCACAAAAGTAATAAGAAGTTATTAGAAAACCCAACATAATACAAAGATATTTACATTTTTTCATTTAAATTGAAAATTATCATTATATTAGTTTTTTAAATTTGGCTTTTAATGTTTTGCATTATATAACGAACAGTATTTCAAATACTATTTGTAGTAAAACTTTATAGCTGCTTAATAATATTTAATTGTATGCTGATCATTGATCATTCGTGAACATCATTTGATGTTAAATCAAGTAAAGACACTAAGTATATTATTTCATGAATTGATTATACATTCAAATTTAACTATTTATTCCAAAGAAATTAGGAATTTAAATTGTTCAAATGTTTTTTATTTATTAGATACAAATGTGTGTAAAATAGATTCTATAAAGTTTTCGATTGATTTTGTATTTGTACAAAAACTCAATATTTAAATTTGATAAAACCTAATCGCTTAACTATTTAAAAGATTATATTAAAAGTATGTATGAATACACACACACACACACACACACATATTGTAGAACCTGTGTAGGTATATTCATAAAATTAAAGACAGCTAATTTTTTTTCAAAGGTAAGTATATAATCAAGGCATAATAACATTTTTTTAAAATAGCATTTTATAAAAATTCAATAATATAAATTTAAATCAATCGTTAACAACCTAAGAATTTATTTATTTCAATTTTAATTATTTAAAAAACAACCATTTTTTATTAAGAGAAATAACTAGTAGATGTGTTTTTTCAACATTTTTGAACATTTGTTAATGGCCGTGTATCAGAAATATAACTGTTTCTTTCTTATGTTAAATTTTCAATTACGTTATATAATTTCTCTTATAGGAAAATTTTACGCAAGCTCAAATATTCTATTTAACATAAATTAATAATAAATACAAGCAAGGGAGTCGTTAATGTTCTTAATAAAGCATATTTTGCAGAAGATTAATTTCTAGGAAAATTTAATGCGAAAATTAAATTATCATTATTAATTGTTTCATTTAAAAAATATTATGTAGCTCTTATTTGATAACAAAATTTTTTTTAAAATACTTATAAATTGAAATGTGTTTTTATATAAATAATTCAAATAAGTGAAGAAAATAAATTGCAAGACAGTAATTCAAAATTTTTATAATTTGCTTCATAGAATTTTGATATTTTTAATCGAAAAGAATTTCGTAGTCAATTTTTTTAATTAAATTTGCAATTAAATTTTACTGCAATTTTTAATTGATTTTAAAACAATGTTTAATTTAAAATAAATCTTAATATTAATAAAAATAAAGGTACATAATTATTATTTTTATACTTTTTAAAAGTAATACTATTAAATAAAATAGCAAAATTGTATTTCTAGTTTTAATATATTTATCTTCCACAGTCTTATGTAAACCTCAAAATGCCTTTCAATTGTATTGATGAGCAGATGCATGTGCTCGCTTAAAAATTATCTTCGTCATAATTTATATATTTTTAAACGTAAAATTAAAAAAAAAAAAAAAAAAAAAAAAAAATTAGTAATAAATCAATCAAATTTTTATCAAATAAAAATAAAAGAATTATCATAAAATGTTTGGGTCTGCGGAGAAATCTTTAATAAAATGTAACTATGTTAAAAATAAATTTTGAAGCTAATACTTTACGTTGAATCAATTCGCAATATTTATATATATTTTTAAGTTAAAATTACAAAAAATGATTTTATTTTTTTTTTAATGAATTAAAATGAGTCTTTGACGATGGGAAGAATGTAGAGTTTTTTTTTCAATAAATAAATAGTTTGTTTGACATTCATGAATATATACATATTAAAATTTATGTGAGAGATAATTACTTAATTAATGACAAAATTATTTTTAACTAATGATGTAAATATCTAATGTTTATTTATGAAATATCTAACGCGTAAGCTTAATACTAGGCGATTAAATTGGTTTTAACATTGGTAATGATTATAAACACCTTCCCTCCTTCAGTTTGTTTTTTATTTAACAAAAATGAAAACGAATCGGAGAAATTCATAATTTTAATATCGCATTTTCTGCGCAAAGAGCGGATGTTTCTTGAAAATCGGGCATTTTTCAATCCATGCTCTCAAATATAATGCAATTATCAAGTTTTTAAATATGTAAATATATATATATATACATATATTCTTAGCTTTGACGCGTTGGTATGGCAAAGTTAAAAAAAATTTTAATGGAAGAACCCTAAATGCCTTCTACGGCTTAGTTCAATTGACACTCGTAAGAAAACGTTTGCAATTTCAAAGGAGGGCAAAGAGGATGGAAAAGAGGGCCGAGTCTTTATTTGCCCGCCGATTGAGAAAGAGATATATATATAATGCCCGCATTGGCCAAGGCCCCGCCCGGGCCGCCAAAATAAATGGGACGGGCAGATTCGGCGAGTTCTCGTGGCTTTCCCCGCTAACGAGAAAGGGAAACAGCCGCTAAAGAGGAGACGAAGGAGAAGAAAGAAGACAAAGAACAAGGTTTCTATTTACAAATTTGAAAGTATGGTTGCGGGGACCGTAGGGGAGTAGCGAGCGCGAGGCGAGGTGTCGCTTAATGACCGGCGGCCCTCGGGGAGCAGCAGCTCGGCTCCGGCGCCGATCGGCCAAAATTCGTGGGCCGGCCTCCGGGGCTCACGAGCCATTTCACTTTCACCGCCGGCCGTCTTCGGGTGAAAGCATCGCCGAGACGCGCGGGATTCGTAACACTGGATCCCGTAATCGGGCTCTACCGGGAATCGCCCGGGGGAATTCCGGCGAGCTGCGTGCGCGGCTCCCAGGGCCGGGGGGGGGGCAATCGGGACGAACGGGGGAGGAGGAGGCTTCCTCGAGGGCTGCGCTCGCCGTCGGCTTACGTAAAGCGAGCCATTGGCTTTCCTGGGCCTGCAAAGGTACTCGGGCTCCGAGCCGCGCGTCGAGCTGCTCCCGAACCACCGGCCCAACGACAGGCTCTGAGGCGCACGCACCCCCTTCGGGATTTTCCCCCCGCGGCACGGGAAATCTAGGAAGAGGGCCGCAGCTGCATTGGCCGCGGAAATTGCGAAGAGCACCGGCTCGTCGGCTCGAGGCGAATCGAGGAGGAGAGCATCGGCTCTCCTCGTGGCTTTCGAATCTTCGGCGCTCGTGGAAAGCCAGAGCGAGACGCCGGAAAAGGCCGCGGAGTCCCCGACCGGAGTCAGTTTTCCAAAGCCAATGCCTCGCATCGTATCTTTTGGCTTTTAATATTTCAGTTCCGCATTCGTTGGACTTGCTGCGCTGGCAACCCAGAGGCAATAATTTTTTGGACGCGCCGAGAAAAACGGATGAGACGGGCTCCGCAATAAACAACTGGAGAATTTCTCCATTGCGTAAAATGTCCTCCTTCCTTTGCTTTCCTTATTATTGTTATTGTTATTATTGTTATTATTGTTGTTATTGTTATTGTTATTGTCATTGTTATTATTTAAGCAAATTGCAAATCATTAACATCGATGAATATTTAACGGCCAACGGGCGCAATCGGCAATCGGTTTGCCCCACTCGAAGTACTAGCTCCTCTAAATTAATGCAGAGCCTACGGCGAACCGAGCTCAAAGATGCTGCGCGAGTCGAAATAATTCCAATCGACGCTCAAGTTCTCGCAACGGGCAAGGATTTGTCGAGTGCCAGGGCGCGCGTGCATAGGAAAGCCCTGGAGTCCCGAGGCATTGCGAGCCCAGAGGTGATGCTCCTTTATTATCTCGTAGCAGGTACTGGCGGCTAAATTTATTTTCTCCCGAGCAATTATTAATAAGCATCAATACACTTTCACTTCGGCACCGAAAAAGGCAATCGACGAAAAAAGTCCCCGTAAGCGCTGGCCGAGTGTAATGCGCGCGCCGGTATTTTAGGTAAACGGCCGTTGTATAAGCCCGTTGTTAGAGACTTATTTAAAAGCCTCGTTCTCGAGATGAGCTAATGTAACTTTAAATTACAGCTTCAGCAGTGATATAAAATCAAATGCCTTAGCCGACTGTTGGTAGTCGGTAGTAATTTTTTACTCGGACCCGTTCGATTCTAAACGATGTCTCTTTGAAAAAAATTATGAAAACTGCGTCGATGTATTTCAAAGTAACGGCCGAGCGCTTAAGAGCGATCATTTTTATAGATATCGTGTATTACATAAAGCTGAACCAAAAAGGCTTTTGGTAATAATTAAAATTTCACATTTCCATTTTGCATTACGACAAGATCGTTGAGATCTTCGATGAGATGCTAATATATTTAACAAAAATTTTTTAATTTTTACCGTATCTTTGGAATACATCGTGTTATTTATTATTGAGAGCGCTCGAAGCATCTTGAATATCCTCCTACAGAATATATATTCTTTCTTAGTGTGTCGTGAAAAACACGAGTCGAGTAATTAATAACAAGTTATGTTCTCATTGTGTGCCATAGTTTTGCACTGAACCGATGGCTTTTATTGACCAGCAGCGATGGTGATCAGTCAGTTGGCCGAGAGGAGCACTGGCATGCCCCTTTTTTGTCCTCCTAATGAGACTCAACGTTTGTCAACAAGTGCCTAACAAACGAATTGTTGTCAGTGGCATTGAGAGCACCTGGCATTTAATTAATAATTGATATAAGTAGGGAAAGGTTACGAGAAAACCATTAAATGTCTCGGCAAATTTTTTGATCGATTAGACGTTGAATTAATTATACAATAATTATCATAAAGGTATCATTAATAATTGAATGAAGAATCGTTAGATTGGAATAGAATATAATGATTATCGCAATGATCCAGGTGACTTTTGAAGAATTCCAAAACTACGATCATAGGAATCAGTAGAAGTATTTACAATTTAAAATTGTTCATATCGAGAAGCTATTGTTAGACGGTTTTGATAACGCGATTTGAAAAACATTCCCATTTCATTAACGCAAGTGTATTAAAAATGATTAATTCTGGCTTTGTGCTCATTTCGTAAGTCCTCGCCATCGTTCATTCACTAAATTTAAAAAGAGAGGATAAATTTGTCAAAATTTAATTTTGTAATTTTAAGCTTAATATTCGAATCATCGTCACATCGCGGTCATGCTTTAATAGTTTATTTATTCCAGAAGACGTTGACAGAGCGTCCAAAAATCTAAAAATAAATGACATCATTGAGCCTTCAGCGTAACTGAATTTAGGTCGCGAGAATTCAAAGGATACTCCTACTTGTAGCTCAAAGATTTCTTCATAGCCAGGACTGATTTCCCTGTCTTTTATAGGAAAGGCCAGAAGCGCTCGTTACGTCGACTTTGTCGGCTTCAAAATTTCCAGTGGTAAGTTTATTCGATTTCCTAGGATATTAACTAGATTCGTTGGGGGACCATTGAAGATTGTGCGAAACTGATATATTGTTTGTAATCTGCTTACGAATACGCGTAAATGTTTATGGAAGCTTTAAAAAGGATAATTCATTCACAAATTACATATCTATATTGGCACACAAATGTATAATATTGTTTGACCATTTGTTTATACATAAAACCAAAAAACAATCGTAAACAATCGTACGTTTTGTAACCATTATATTTGTTATACGACGTATATAATGTTAACATGTTTTTAAGATACAAAATTTTTTTTTCATTTACGATTTTAATACATGTAAATGATATTCGCTGTTGTTGTTATGCTTACAATTGTGCAAACTAAAAAAATAAAAGAAAGGCTTAATTTTTTACAATAAACTATGGCTTCTAAGAACTATATGGGTAAGTATAATTTCACATTAATTAAGCCGAAAATTATAAAGTACTAGGTTTTTAAGTAGTATTTTAGTTAAGAATATTTCGTAATCAAAATCTCATATTCAGTTTTAAATATAAAGTACGGTATGATAGAAAACCATTTACGTACAATTCTAATGTATTTAATAATTATTTTGTCGTATAAGCCATTTTGATACATGTTTGAAGCTTGAATTATGAAATAATGGTTTGCTTATAATGTTATGCTTAGATAAAGAAGTTGTGCAATAACAATAATAATTTTAACAGCACATTTATTAGTTTTAAAATTATCATATATCCTGAAGTTAATATTTGCAGGTTAAACCTTTAAATTCTGTTGCAATATATGTTATTAAATCATAGCGAATGAGTGCAATATTAAATTAAATTTTATAAATAAATTAGACGTAGATGTAAAATATTTTTTAATGGGTACAAGTGATCAGCATTTAACTTTAAAGTGTTATTAGCTAAGGTTATTTTCCATTTCAAACAAAAATTGTTACCAGAGATTGTTATTAGTAATCAATCAAGCATATATAAAAATGGTTGAGAATTACCGCGAAAAATATTAATGGTGTAATAATTATTCGTAAATCAATACTTTCAATCAATCATGATTTTTCTCCTCCCTTGATACGAACGCTTTAATTTTATCGTGTTATTATTACAAGCGTGCTTTTATTTACTCACACAATTACTTTTAAAATCGTCAAACTAACAAAGAACAATATTTCCTAATGATATGATTCCAAGGATCTTATGATATTCAATAACAGAATAACGTTTCGCGCGAATCGAAGAAAGACTTTTGTAGAATCAAATTTGTAAATTAGTTTATCAGCATTATTTGCGACTTATATTGTATTTAATGCTTGACGCAGTGGTAGTTAATTGTTAGCTTAAGTCAAAGAAATTATTGTTTTATTAGCAAGTAACAAGGATCTTATTTCACGCATTTAAATTAAATGTCTTAGATTATAAATAATATACTTCCGATTTACCGTTCATAAATAATCCATGATTCAATCTTTTTTCAATAATAGAAGATAAAATCTTGAATATAATTTATTTTAAATTTTATTTTCAAGTATTAAAAATAACAAAATTATTAATGCTTTTATAAATCAAGAACAATATTTATTTTCATTTGTTATGCAAATGACGTGGCACGTATGTCCGGCTTAACAAGATAATTTAGGAAGATAATATAAGAAGATTGTTCAAACAAATGAAGTGCACAAATATTGATAAGTTCAGTTGGATTGGGCTCGCGATCTGATAAAGCAGATAAGCACTTTTTTCTATCCCTTCATTTTTTATCCATCTTGTATATGCACTATGAATTTACAACTTTTGATCGATTTTAATTAAATTTAAAAAAAAATTACAATTTACATTCATAATATATATATATTCGATGGTAATTGTTTAAGAACACAGAAGTAATATTACAGCTTTCATCGTTATACATTTTTCTCAAGTCTTTTAATTAAATCCAAATCGTGCATATTTTACTAGGACAACTTTTACTTGAAACTATTTCACTAAATTCTTTTCATGGAATAATAAAGAATTTTAAGTAAGTGCTCGAAACAAGTTCATCAAGTATTTAGTTGAAATATGCTCGTTTTTCGAAAATAGGGAATGTCGTTGTTTTCAAATGCAGTTAGGAATTTTAACACTTTCTGAAAAGTACTTAGGAATACACAGGAGAAAGTCAAGGCTTGAAATTCATTATCTTATTGAAACATAACTCACTTTTACGTTTCCTGACAAATTAATTATGTATATATTATTTTTTTTTTGGTAAAATAACAGTCGAATAATGTTTTCATTTAACAGATACACGATATTGTAACAATCATAGTTTTTAATTCTAAATTACATTCACTACTTCGAATTAGTATTTTATATCACTCAATAAAGTTTTTATTATTTAATGAAAAAAAAGTGTTTTTTCTTTGTATTGTAATTATTATATATTGTTTTACATCAAATTGCAAACAAAGTAAAAGACTGTTAAGAGAAAAAAATTTCGAAAAAAAGATTAAATTACTTATTCAATTGACGAGGTACAATTTAAAATTAAAAAACAAATGATTTAGAAGCTGCATATAATTAATTATAATTCAAGATATAATCTTGATAACTTTTATTAAGAAATCTTTTCAAGAAGTTCCTAGATAATTTATATAATATAAAATTGGAATAGAAATTTCAATTTTAATATTATATTAATAGAAAAATATTATTATTCCATAAAAAAACAGTATACGTGATATAATTTTTCAAAGAATATTGATTATAGTTAAATTTACATCTTTTATGTGAATTATAATTTTATTCAAATTTCAATTATTACTGTCCTTTTAAAAACAAAAAAATTCTTATTCACTTAGTAAATTACTAAAGCATTACCTTAATGTTTTTAATTAAAAATATTCAGACACAGAAGGTTATTATAAATACAATTATAAATAAATTGAAGCTAAAATTGGCCACTGTACATAAATTTAACAAACACGCCCATAATAGTAACGCCTATAATGAAGTCATAATCATCATGATGAAGATGCATTTGGTGATTTATTTATCTTGTTTAAAATCTATTTAAACGACAAAAGTTTTGCATCTCGTGAAGTAGCTTCATGTTTGTTTAACATTGTATTAATAAGTACTCAGAAACATGGGAAGAAAAATAAATTTTATTTGTCAATATTTTTTTTTGAATTTTGCTTAGATAAATTAAAATTTTTCACCAAAATTCCTATAAGTCTCCAAAAAACATCTTTTACAGATGACTAATGAATTCATGTTTAGTATTCACAGACTATTTGACATTTATTAAAATATATTAACTATCTTCAATGTATTTCATAGAACAATTATTTATCTCGAAAGAAAACGGCTAGTGATTAAAAATATTAAATGGCTTAAAGTTTAAAATGCATTTTAAACAGATTTTTAAAATAAATTTTTCGGGTTTATATTTATTGTCGAATGAAAAATGGTTTTCTCATAGATTATAATGGTTTAATTTTTTTTATAATTTTGTGTATGGAGAAAATGGGAATAAGCTTAAAAAAAATTCAAATTCAGCAGATAAATGTCATTTATATAATAATTTTGATTATCCAGCAACAATCACAATTGAATAAATTATAAATGCTAAAAAAGGTTTATTAAGAGCATTGAATAATAATGTTTAGTTAAAATTAGTCATTTTAACATTCACGAACTGACTCTTAAATACTAAAATTTGAATATTTTCAAATATGTAATCATGTAAACAGATCAGGGAATTACTTTCAATGACGAAAGAAAATCATTTTAATATGAATGTTTTAATATTAATATCAATGTTAAAATAAAATATTAGTATATAGATATTTTTCTGTAGATCTGTAAATATATTTTTCTTCGTCGATTAAAAACTTAACTATTGGACTCCTACGGAACATATTATTGTTTATAAATATTATGTTGCTTTAATTTGTTTATCAATTTTACCGAATGTAATGTATATTATTCCTGTTATTCTTATGTTATAATATATTATTGCACGCTACGAAATCCCTACCAGCTTCTCAAATAATTTTTTCATAATGTTTTAAGCGCAAGCTCATTCTG
Source organism: Kradibia gibbosae (assembly GCA_018907135.1). Taxonomy (NCBI): domain Eukaryota; kingdom Metazoa; phylum Arthropoda; class Insecta; order Hymenoptera; family Agaonidae; genus Kradibia; species Kradibia gibbosae. Next base: position 8,456,068 of record JACCHX010000004.1, read on the forward strand.
ACTTCTAAGTTCATAAGATTAACCATTGAATAAAATAAAAAACCATGAAAATAATCAAACCATAAAAATAGTTTTCCAACATAACGACTTCGGCAATTCACGTAATGTAAGCATAATATTAAGGGACAAAGAAAGTAAGGCAAAGAAAGACTCATAAAAATTAAATAATAAAGAAGATAATTTATAACGACGTGGACGTGGTAAAATCATCTACGTTTCATGGAGTATTGACAAAGTCATTTAATTTCTTTTATTAAAATGGGCTAATTGCATAACTAGAATATGAAAAAGAAAAAACATCGTGTAAAGCATGAGTAGAAAACGTGACTAGAAAAACATAAAGGTACAAGGTCAGGCTAATATTCAATTTAAGAAAAGTCAAGTATAATAATGAGTTTTTTGTAGAATTTTTTTACAGGTAACTTTAATTTATCCGACAAATATACGGATTGTAATTAATTTTGAATATTATTAATATATTTGAAAAATTATGTTTGCTTGTGACAAAAATTGATACCCCTATCTTTAACGCGCACAGCCAATTAAACTTATATAATACAATACAAAGTTTTAATATACAAATTAGCTTCTCATCCTCCGGCTCGTCTTTCGATCCTCTTACTTTTTTTTCATTGGAACGTGGTTTATTAGAATGTATCGATCGGATTCATTTAGTGACCGAGGAAGTAAATTGAAAACAAAGCCGTAAACCAATTATTCTTTTTTAATTAAAGATAATATTGAATCCTGTATTATAATGAAATCTTTTAATTTTTTACACCAACAGGACGAATAGAACATTTAATTGGGTTAAAAATACGCGATGTCGCATTTAAGTTAGAACCATCGAACATTTTAATCGATTGATTCCAATAAATTGAATCATAAATATGGTCTACAATACAAACGGAATATTATAAAAATAATATATTTGTAATTTTAATCAATACGAGAACAACAAAGTCAGTAACGTATATTCCATTGAAGGCGTTGCTTATATCAAAACTACTGTGTCGGTACACAGTAGTAATTACTTTTTATGCATAAGGACATTTTCGATAATAAATATGTAAATGCGAAATAATTTAAGTGATTCGAGCTAATATTTATACTACTGGAGTCTTCATGCTTTTATATTAAAATACACGCACGTTATTCAATTAAATTTCATTGCGCAGTATGGGGGGGGGGAGGTAAAAAAAATTGATTTTATTTAGAAAGATTTTGCTCGCGTGCGTAAAATAAACATAACTAAAATTACACCTGCGTTTAATTTACGTTATGCATGACTTTAAGCCGTTTGCAATAAATATTGTTTTGTATGAATGCCATTTATGTTTATTTAAATAGACATAAACATAAAAGTCTAAATGTCAAACTATGTGCATTTTTATCGTTTGTTTGTTTTCTCATTAAGTCATAGCAGCCGAAGGAAAGAATGTCGACGGTGAATATTCCTTGGTGCAAATCGCTTTAGTATTTTCAAAAAGTACACTTTAACAATGAGCTTTACTAAAATGTAGGAGAGCGTTAATAATTGTACGTTCAACGATCAATGGTCGAATATCGTATATTTCGCTGCTTCGATCGATGGATGAAATGACGAATAAGTTCAGCATTGTTGGGAAGATCGTATCGCCGCTGTAAGGAACAGAAGGGAGACGACGAGGCGCCTCACGAAAAGCCGATCAGGCTCGCGTTTCGCCCTCGATTTTCCAAAGGGCCAAATCGTCGCCGAGTTGGGAAGGACGAAGGGAGAGAGGGGGGGGTGGGGTGGAGTCGGCCACAGGCGCTCGGCAATAGAGGCGCAAGACGAGAGCGGCACCGGGTCGGGAAGAAAGGAGGACCCTTCACAATAGAGCTCGCCCGTCCGCGAGGGCAGTCCTGGATCACCTGCGGGCCCGAACGCGATCCGAGCAGGCCCCGGGCTCGCCTCCCTTCACCCCTACGAGCGCCGATTTCCCGAACTCGCGAGAGGATTTTCTTCCGGCTGCGGGCCAGGCGCCGCCTCTTTGTTTGAGTCCCGGCTCGGGGAGGGGGGGGGCGACGGCGGCGGAGGCAGGAAGTCCGCAGGATGTTCCACGGGACGAAGGTCTCGGCTCCTTTGTTGGGCCCCGTTAACAATGTGCCCCTGCATTGCCGGATTCTGCAGGCCGAGGGCGCAAGGGAAGACACCGAGTACAGCGGCAGGGCAGATGCGACTCGCCTCGGCCAACCCCTGCCCGGCCTCCTTTTCCCATCCCTCTATCGGCTCGGCGCACTTTTCCCTGCAAGCTCTCGATGATATTCTTTGCCTTGCTTCGTAAATCATCAAGCTCAGCTCCCGAGAGATCTGGATTTTCTATCCTCACACTTGCGGTGCCTTATTGCAAAATACAATGCCACTCTTTGCTCCATTCTCTCCATTTGGTTGTCTTTTTTTTTTGACATTGCAGGGTCGTCGTTGGGGATAATTTACTCTTCAAAATTATGACAATTTCAATTTCAATCGCCTCTGATTCATGAACATTCGCTAGATATACCGCAAAAATTTTAACAACCAACATATTTCAGTTCTTTTTTTAAAATTATGCAATTTTATAACAAATATTTACAAGCAGCACACGTAATTATAAATTCATTTTAATAATTTCAGTGTTTATAAAAAATTTTTAATTTAAAGACAGATTTTGAGAAATTCGATTAATACAATTGAGAATCCACATTCTTCACGTACTTCGTATACTTTTGTATTTATATTTTTAAAAACCGGAAAATTAGGCCTTTTTTATATCAAGTGAAATTGTCATTGGTAAGAATTGATAGTCGTAATTATCAAATACATTATTTACAATTAATCCATTCTTAAATTATTGATTATTAATCAAGAAATAATATTTAACTTTGTGATAACTTTAAGAATACTTTTAACGTTATTCAATTTTATAAAACCCGGTGATTATAATATATAGCGGAATATGTGTGTGTGTGTGTGTGTGTGTACGCGCGTGCGTGTGCGTGCCCGCGTGTGTGTAGTGTGTGCGCGCGCGCGCGGTTGAAAAATATAAATATTAATTTAAGGTGATTATGTCGTTATCCATGAAGTATAATTTATTAAATTCTTCGAATGCTTATCGACGCTATTTTTTATAGCAAGCTAAAAATTTATGATATAAATTAAAATTGTCTGCTACTTAACTATAAACTTCTTTTCTTTATAAACTTTTTTTGGCATGCCTCTTTTTCAATTCATAATTCAGAATGTCAACGCCTTATTTGCTGGATTTCGTGACTTATAAAGTTAATATAAGATACGAGTAAATATGGAGGTGTTGTAAAATTACATTTAGTTAACCTGATTCTCATCGAATTTCTATATGGTGCGGTTAAAAAAGGAGATAAAAGGAGTCGAAGTTTGAGCTGATTCATCATCCTCGAATGATCTTGAAATTCAAGAACTCTTTGAACGTCCATTGTGCTTTAGGGAAAATTGCAGCTCTTGCGAGTTCATGGTAATGTAAACACATTAAGAGCCATGATCCTATAGTGATGAAGTGCCTTTTTCTTACTCATACGTTATTGTTGGGTAATCAGCGCAGCTAAAGGTTAGTATTAATATTGTTGCATTGATAATACAATTTGCAAATGGCGTATCGCCAATCTCAAGTATACTATACTAAAGCCAACCTCTACATTCGTCAAATATTTCACTCGTGGCCTTGTAAGTATTAGAAAAATCTTTATTGAAAGAAATTATAATAATGCAATGTGACTACTGTACATTATAAAGTTTGATCGATCGTAATTTTTTTTTTTATATGTAGAATAAGCAGTAGGTAGGCATACATCACATTGACTCTGGTAGTAGCATAACAATTTTTTATTAACGATATATTCCGCATAATTAGTATAACAGTATTTAATGCAATGTGTAATTCTTTTGCAATCGATTAAAAAAACCAAATTAAACTAAATTAAAGAGAAAAAAGAATTTCATTCTCATGTACGCCAACAAATATGTGCATAAAATATGCCTAAATAGGCCCAACAATGATTAAATATGTTTATTGATAATATAATAAGTTTTTGGTCAAACCAATGCTTTTTCAATCGGCAATTTTCAAAATCAAGATCCACACAACTTGCCTTCGACAAACACATTACCGGATAAGGAGGATGAAATTAAAATCTTACCCAAGATGCTTACCTATTAACATTTTACAGGGATGGTCAATATTGAAAGTTTGAAAATACCTTTTGGAATTTTAGTCGTACGTTCCAGTATCAGTTAACCTACCGCGCGGGCTGTATTTTTGGTAGAGTACATTGTAATCATAATTATAGCGAAGTGAATTAGAAGCATAGTTTTTTAACTGAAGGCCGCCAGGTGGGCTGTTTTAGAAGTATGGCAAACGCGGGTGAAATTAATGTAAAAAAAAAAGAATAAATACTCGACATTTTAATGCAATATTTTAAATCTGCACGAAGTACAACAGGCGAGGAAAATTAAGGAGAACGAATTACAATGCTTCACTTCGTTAATTAATAATTGTATAAATATTATTCATTAGCATGTATAAAACATTATAACTTTGTTCGAAGGTTGAATTAGTCGAAACGCTTTAAGCCGCTTTTAAATCTGACAATGACTCATAAAAATTTATCTTTGTTTGAGAAATCATTTGTTGAATAATATACTTTTTATTAATCTTTCATCTTACAATTCACGAGGCATTAAGCTCACTTTTGTCAATACGTCCCCAGAAATGTATCATCGGACAAACAGTGATTAATGTCAATTGATTAACGCTCGCCATCATTGTAATGGCACTCTCGGCAATACCTATCGTTAAAAATATAATGAAATAATTTAAAGCAAAGCCAGGCCGTGCGTTGTAGGCACCGAACTCGAACCGATAGATCGGAGCTTTTGTAATTTTACTCCAGAGGCGGATGTCTGTTCTATCAAAGAGGCCGTGCACGTTAGGACGGACGCTGCTAAACGGACAACGAAGGCCTCGCCGTCAATAAGAAGAATAGAGAGGGCAGGTATTATCATGCTAAGACGTTATTTAAATGCATCGGTTTATAAATAATAATCGAGCCGAGAGCAAAAGAAGCGCCTCGATCGCTCGAGTAAAATTACAAACATTTTGTTGTCGATAACAATTGTCGTTGCAATTGTAAATTAAGCTGATAATTTTTAATTGGGCGCGAAAAATCATCGCTCCTCCATATGAGTCCTGCAGCTATTTTAGAGCAATTCGATGCATCTTTTTCCTTAAATCGTTTTAAGCGACTAAAGCCCATTTCGTTTAATAGGAGTATTTCACTCGAGCACTTGGCCCAAAGGCTTGGCTCAATCCTGGCCTTACGACTAGTAATGTCCTGGCTATATTTTGATGAAATTATTTTCATCATTTTCCGAAACGGCCTTGGGCTTGGGCATATAAGAAGATAATCCTTCCGAAAGCCTCGGTAGGCAATGCACCGATGATATAACTGGAATTCCATGGTATTTCAAAGGAAGTCGCTCATCGATCGTAGACAATTAATGTTCAACGAGCGTTAAGGGGGAGGCCGCTTTTTTCACTATTTTCAGCAACTCTAGATAATAATGACAATCATTCGGAGATCTTAGAACCAGAGATTATAAAGTATATAGCCGAGGAGCTGGCATTAATGTGTCCGAGGAAGCGCCTTAAATCATATCTGGTCGAGGCAATCTTCGAGCATAGGATGATGCAGTCTCCGTCGCAAATAATGAAACACCGATACTGCAAACACCGCATTCGATGAGTGTGATCAATCGACATTGTTGGCCTTCCGAAGGTATAAATAGCAACGAAAAAATTACTCGCCATTGTTGACAGTATTCAACATGGATGTTTGAGAAGCCAGTGCCGTCGATGGTAAAAAAAAAAATGCGCCGAATAAATATTTTCACAAGGCGATGCCAGTGAATTCATCTCTGCCAATTACTAGAGGAGAAGATAAGACACACCAGGGAGTGTATAATCGATGCTTTTGAGCGACGTTAAATTCTTCGAAAGAAAATGCGCATCGAGCGTCTCAAGGAGGAGCTGCTCCGCGAGATGGAAGCTTGGTCTTATTCAAAAAGCAAGGAAACGCGCCCGCGGGCCAAATACTCGCTCGTATTTTAAAGGACGGACAATGCACGCCGAGAGCTCAGGGGCACTTTTTGTCGCGTCGCCGAAGTGTAACGATACCGAGGAGGCACAATATCTTGGCTCCCGTGGCCTATAACGAGCGGGGCACGAGCCTCCCGATATAGGAAGAGGCCCTATAAAAGTGACCGTCTTTGGCCCGTTTAGCCGAGGACTGACTTGCAGCCGAATGAATTTTTAATTATCCTGCCGCTGCCTCGGGCAATCGGATACTCGGAGAGTCCTTATTGACGTTGAGGCCCTATCGGTTTCGAGGCTCGCTTCGGAGCGACGATCTTCCGATCGATCGCGATCCTTCGTTCAAGCCGCCGGAGTTTTTCAAGCCCTCGATTCGGGTGCTGTTACAGGATTTCCCATTCCCGACATCGCAGGTTTCGTATTCCGCTGGCTCTTAGATCGATTGTCTTGTGGCTGCACCCGAGCTGCCGCCGCCCCCCTCCCCCACCAGCCGAAAGGTCTTACCTCATCGATTCCCCACCAACTCGGCGGTTATTTGCGTGGCTTTTCTTTTGCCTGTCGACAATTTGCCACGGCTCCCACGGCATGGCCGGTGCCGAAACGCTGCCCACTATTCAAAAAATCTCCTTCTAATGGCGACTTTCCCAACAAGATATACAAATATCTAACGGTCGCGTGTTGCGACGCCCGACCAGACACCTTCTTTACGTACTTCAAGTTGCACATTGTTTAAATAAGTTTTTCGCCAACCATTTATTTGTAATTGGTGTCGATTTTGCTGTGGTTGACATTTGAAAATAATCGGCATTCGAGGTTGGAACGATTAGCTTTGGCAGGAACGCATTGGAGCAAAGAGCAATGCAAAGTCTCGATCGAGCGGTTGGAAGGAGGGGAAAAAAAAAAAAAAAAAAAAAAAAAAATTGGAACTTTTGAAAAGTTATTATAATTTTGAAAAGCATTTATGCCTCTCCTCGTGTCACAATTATATGAATCACAGTAATATCCGCCTTAGGCGATTGAAAGTAAAGGATTCAATTAACAAGTGTTACGGATTTGTGTAATTTGCGGGGTCGAGGGGGAGAGGGGCTTTTGAAACATCCGATTTAAATTATAATCTCCAATGTCCGTCGTACGTAAAGCGAATATTGCAAATCTAATGAACGCCCTTAAACAGTTTGCAATAGGAATATTGCGTTCTTAATTGCCGGTCTTTCGACGACGGCGTCAGTGGTGAGGTGGCGAGCGAGCCAAAGGAAGAATCGCATCCGCAAAGCAATGGAGAGGCTCGAGAGCTCCGGGAAGTTTTGTCTTAAGGCGGAGAGGAGCCAGGGTGGAAAATCCTCGTGGGAAGGAATCGTCGTCGACGTAACGGCTCGACTTCCGAGCGGCGGCGGCGGCGGATCAGAGCGAGGCCCCGGAGGCAGGGGATCGAGGCGCGAGCGGCGAGTGCGTGTCTCGGGCGGCTCCTCGGGCCTCGAGGGATCGAGGAGCTCCGCCGGGAGTTGATCGTGGCTTCCCGCTACGCCGCGCCCGCGCACCTGCGACGCCTCGCTCGGGGGAGCGGCGACGAGAGGGGCAGTCCTTCTGCACGCCGATCCTCGAGGAGAGCAGTTTCGGGCGTGCTCGATTTCTTCCCTCGCTCCTCGATCCTCCTCACCTTGGGATAGATTGATGGACAGAGAGAGAGAGAGAGAGAGAGAGAGAGAGAGAGAGAGAGAAAAAGCGGCTGCTCGATTCATCGATGATCGGGTTCACGGCCTCGGCTTATCCAACTGCCGAAAGCGGAGATCCGCGCCCGGGACAATTTCAAAGCCGCTCGATTACCTACGGCCAGTCGTTTATCTTTATACTTGATTTAAGTTTAATATCAACGTTTTGAGAGAAATTTTTATTTTGGGCTTTTCTCCTCCTGCTCCTTCTCCTCCTTCTTTTCTACCGAAACTCTCATCTTTCTCATTCGCTTTTAATATTACAAAGATTAACTTATACGAAATTGGAAAGAAAGTACCAAAATGTTTTACTTACAAATTAACGTTGAAATATTGTTCACTTTCATTTACGCTTACACGTTAAAAATGTTTATTTACATTTCCATCGTGAAGTTCCTAGCTGTTAGAATAATCAATTTTTTTATGTTAATAACCTTGCGAATCGTCGTCCAAAACTCTTGTACAGATAATCTCGTAACTCATATCATTGAAATTTGACGGAAGGATTTTTATAGGGGGTTACAAATACCTTAAAGTATTTGAGCTCGTAGATAAGAATAGAAGCCGATGGACAATTTTCCCGTGCTACGAGAAATAAAAAAATTCCGTAGACAGTTGATGAAAAGCTAAGGATAGAGGGAGCATTATTATGATGTCCAAGAGTAGAAATAATTCTGCCAGCCAATGGGTTGTTGCAAGGTGTAATGCAAAGGTCGGGGAAGGAGTGCAGTAGCGCAACCGCAAGGAATTAAAAATCTTCGTAGCCCCGGGAGAAAAGCAATCAGGCGCGTAAGGCAATTAGCGTCGTCGAGTCATTGAAGAAAAAAAGCTCCATCGCATCGGGGTACCGAAATAAAGCAGCCGAGCGGCCAAAGCCAAATAACGGCTAGGCGCTTAGCTCGGTGCCGTTGGTCTGCGACTGCTCCCGCTAAGATTTCGGCATCGCCGGGCCCCGTGGTGAATCCTCCTTCCCGTGGCTCCTTCCCGTGGCTCCTTCCCGTGGCTCCTTCCCGTGGCTCCTTCCCCTTCGGAAGGACTTGCGCCGTAATGAAGCGGCGCGTCTCGATACGAGCGCTCGATCGACGGAAGCCAACGACGCCGCGGCTCGGAGCCCTCCGTCCCTCTGTCCCCCGACGCACTTCTCGAAGGGGAGCCAGTGAGGCTGCCCCCGGATGCGAGGAGGCCCTCGATGGGGGAGGGCGATCATCGGAACTGGCGCAGCTGCCTCGGGATGTCGAAAGCGCCTCGGTGGTGGGGCCGCGTCTGGCGGCGGCGGCGTTGACGGCGGCGGCGGCGGCGGCGTTGACGGCGTTGGCTATGGCAGCGGCGGTGGCGGGGGGGGGGAGCCCCGAAAGAGAATCGCGACTCCGGCTATCGTCGCCGAGTTTCGTGATCCGATCCTTCGCCTCCCTCGCTCTCTCTCTCTCTCTCTCTCTCTTTCTCGCGCTCCTCGCTCCCGCCCCCGTCGCCCTCGGTCTCGCGCCAATGGCGCTCGCGAGGATTTCGGCTCGCGAGGGAAAAAGGCCCGACGCGGGGGGGCGGCGTCGACTCCTGGCCAGGGAGGAGCGGCCACCTCCCCCCCACCCCCCTCGCGACCACGCGGGGGGCCGACCGGGGATGATCCCGGGCAGGGATCCGCTTCGGGGGAGGTGTCGGGGGCGAGGCGCAGAGAGAGAGAGAGAGAGAGCGAGTGGGAGGGAGGGAGGGGGGGGGCCGAAGCGCGTGGCGCGGCCTCGGCGAGCGGCGATCGGGCCTTCAATCCTTCTCTAACGTCGGGCCGGAGACGGAAAGAGCGAGCGAACTTAAGCGAGTCCGCTGCCGCCGTCCAGTCGTAGCCGAGCGCCGGCACAAGTCACGGCGTCACTCCCATCACCCGGACGACGCGGCTCTCTTGGTCTCACGGAGCACCGGCTCAGACCCGAGCTCAGCCAGGAGGATGAGGCTTGGCAGTAGCGCGTGCGCCTCCAGCCTGTGCTGAAGCAACCCCGGCGGTCGTTGAGAATCTTCCGCGTTTATGGTGGTGCGACTCGTCGACGGGCGCGAGCCAGACGCAGCCGAGGGTCCGCACGCCGAGTGAGAGCAGGAGCCAGCCGAGGAGGAGGAGGAGCGAGTCGAGGGCGGCTCTTGTCCGTTCGGAGTCCCGGTTAACCATCGCGGATCCGCGGAGCTCGCCGGCCCGAGGATCCTGCCCCAAGGTCGGTATTAACCCCGAGCGCTCCGAGCCCCGTCGCGAGAGCTTGGCTCGCGCCTGCCGGTCTTCCCCTTGCCGTGCCTGCCGCTCCCCCGTTGGCTCCGCTCGAGACCAAGGCCCACGGGCGTCCGGTCCATTCGACTATTCTCACCTCTACCCCGCCCCCCAAGCTCGTCGCTCGCATTGTTTTTAATAAAGTCGCTCCCTTCGACAATCGCCACCGGTCGTCTTCTCAACCGGGATCCTCGAGTCGAGCCGCTTCAATTTCCTCCCCCCACCCCTCCCGCCCTGCTATGAATGGCGATGAATCTGCACAAAAGTCTGCCTACCTCGCGCTCTCCTACATTGTATTATTTATAACCCTGGGTAATGGCATTAAGTGGCCGAGCTCGAGGGCCGCGAGCCGAGGACTGTTATTCGGATTCGTCGATACGTAAATCGATGCAAGGCAATCGCGTTGCCTGCATTATTTTGCACCTTGCAATTATCTTAAGTCCCATACGTGCTCAGATAGAGTTTCGGAAAATAATCTCGAGCGATAAAGTCCCCGTGTTTACGTTCGCAGAATGATGTAAAGCTGCATTCTTGAAAAGCCTCTTACACGCATCAGCCGAGTGTCGCTGTGTTTTGCTTAGTCCGAGCCGTGAAACAAAGTCGGAGTCGGATGGCGATAGCCCCGATTGTATTGAATTAAACTTTTATCAACCGAGCGTCGAGATTCGTTAGCCCCCTGCTAGGACTTTTAGCATTACGTGCAATTTGTGTATCCGCGCCTCTCGGAGCTCTGCCCAGCTCTCGGTCGCTCTTGTCCGCTCGTGCCCCGATCGCGTCTTCCCGGGAAAGTCCCCCGGGCTCGATCAGCGCCCGGAAGGGCGGATATATCCTCGGGCCTCTTCCCTTGCATGGCATCCGAGGGCGAGGCGACGGTCCCTCCCCCGCGACGCAGCCGACAAAGGAATTCGCGGGAGCAGCCGCGGGGCCGAGAGAGGCGACGAAGCCAGAGAGATCGGCGCGCCTCGGCTCGTTCCCCGATAACCGAGATACGCCTCTCGGGCTCTTCCTGTGTGCCGGCCCCGCGGCATCGGCCCCCTCCGCGGCCCCGGCACTCCCGATCCCGAGGGGACGAGGGCTCGGAGCTCGAGGCCTCGAGGTCGCCGGCTGGGCCCGGAGCCCCGCTGGCTGGCGTTCCTCCTCGTCCGAACTGGGCTAGCCCGAGCTCGGCTCGCTTCCGCAGCCTCCCCGTCCTAGGAGCCGGGAGAGCGACTCCTCCTCTCGGCCCCCCCCCACCCCGGCCGTGGGAAGCCGCGCACCGGGCGCCCGTACGTGTCCAATCTCCGGCTCGGCGCCTCGCGCTTCCCGATAGCCAGAGGACGGCGAACGTGTTCTCGATCGTCCCCTGCCGCCAACTCTAAATACCACCACCCCCCGCCCCCCGCCCCGCGAGGCTGCTTTTAATTTCTCGTGCGAAATTCTTCTCCTTGTTTACACAATTTATCGAAGCCTGTGGTCGCATTCCGATTGAGCCACGGCGATTCCTGGGCTCCTCCTTGGTAGAGAAGTGCGTTGCCCGAGTGTATTTATCTGCTGTGATTCCCGGGCTCTGCCGGCAGCCGAGCTGCCGAGGCGATTTTAGTTTAATAGTTTCAAAGCGACGAATTTATCAATTCATAATAGTAGTGCTGATTTGCATTTTATTGGAGGGCTCGGGGCCGAGGCGCACGAGATACCCAACTCTCGCTATTCTCAAAAAATGCAATAATACTGAACGTGACGCAGATCACCTGGTAGATGAATTTTAGCTCAATCTTCAGACGAGAGCCACACTATTGGCTACGTGTATTTTTAGCCGCAAACTGCTCTTGTATCATAGCCGAGGCCTTTGCAAGCACCCGAGATAAGTAGAATGTCTAGCGTAATTGTCTCTTTGAGCATTTTCAATAACAAACATGCCTATCTTGAGCAAACACTTGTGCAGGCAAATCCACGTTACCTTAAAGATCGATCGGGTGCTTTAATTACTTCGAGAAAATTAATTGGTTATGGGGGAGGGTGGGATGGGGGGGGGCGGGCGAACGAAAGCTAATAATTGCATCACGGGATGTCACACGGACAAATAATTAATGTGATTCAGGGACAAAAGGGACGTGGAGGAGGATGACGCTCTGTGTAGGAAAAGGAGAGTTAAACAAAAGCACAAAGTCAAAGAGCTGACAAAGAGTAAATTTAGTTGTGAGGAATGAGAGAAAGTATTGCATTGTTTATTTTCTATTTCCTCTACGTTCATCTGTTTCTTCATAAACAATAACGTGTTATATGAAATGATGATATATTATACTAGTTTCCTTACCATCGTACTCTTTTTCTCCGCCCTATATTGACTTCTATACACACACACACACACACACACACACACACACACACATATATATATATATATAGAACAACTTTCTCTTTTGTAGCAGCTAGTTTTTGATGTTACATTACCGAATAACATTGCAGTTATGTAAAAAAATATCGTTTTTACTGCCATGCATAATTAGTTTCATTTCTAAATTTACAGGTATAATTCTTCGAATTTACTTTCGATAACGGAATTTTAAGTGACATAGAAATTCATCATCATTGGGAGCCTAAATGTACGTTACTTTCTTATAAAATACGGAGTTCCGATGCTTCCTATTGCGAAATTCACTTACCAATACAAATCAGCGGCCGGAATCGCTGCACTTTATGAATGAAAATCATTTTGGCAAAAAACCCGTTCGTTAATGGGATTCTCATTACCGAGCGGCCAGCAACAGTTTTCGATATGGAAAAGCATCGAGCCGATCGCTCGAGCGCCGATGTACGTAGCGGGTCCCATTCTTAATTACTAAGCCCGAACTTTAGGAGGATGAAATAATTCGTCGCTTAATCATCGCTCCCCGTTGATTCTCATTCGCGGAGCGCGAGGAAGGAAGGCGAGGAGGACGACCGAACCTCTTCCCTTCTACTTGGGCCCCGGCGACTGGGGAGCATTTTGCCGAAGGGGGGGGGGCGGGCTGGCCGCGGCCATCGCCAGCGGGAGGAAGTCCGAGCCCCGGCCTACGGGCCAGGGTCGTCCTCGGGAGCTTTCGAGATCCTCTCCCCCCGGGCATTCCCGATCGATCTCGGGTGAGTCACGGGGCCTCGCCTCGCCGAGCCGCCCGACTAATAACAAAGATAAGCATTAGAGCGTTAGAGATCCAAAAGCGGACTGGAGTTGACGCCGGTGAGGAGAGGACGCCTCCGAGGCTTCGGCCAGGGCTGCTCGGATCCTGGACGGAGCCTGGATCATTCGCCGCTAATTCACTGGAGTCCGGCAAAATGAAATTGCAATCGTAACGCGGCGCGATCCCCGGAGAGTTTGACCGATAGCGGATCGCGGCCCGACGCAAAAATAGTTATTTACGGCTTATCGCCGGGAGGATGGAATAATTCACGCGCTCGCAAATAGAGGAGCCGATGATCCAATATAGTCGAGCTCCGTGAATTAACGCTCAAATGCCGAGACCTCGATGGCTCTCCGAGGCTTTTGGTTCAAAGGCATTCGAGATAAAGATCGACTTTGCCCGCGCGATACCGAACTATGCCGAGGAGTTCTGTGAAAATTGATTTTTCGGATGATACAAGAGTGAAAAGCTAAACGAGCATTGCACAAGACGAGATAGTGACATTTTTTTTTTTTTTCTTTTTTTTTTTCTTTTCTTTTTTCTTCAATAAAATAAGATCAGCGCGATTGTTAAATAAAGCTTAGGTGGGTCAAAGAAATGCAAATTGATAAAATGTATTTTAATCTATTCGAATTTTTCACTTTGTGTATTCTATTTGCTTCTGTCACAAATATGCTCGCTAGCATTGTAGTGTAAAGTATATAGCGCGGTTATTTATAACATTTTAGAGAACTTTTTCTCGGTGTTTTTAATCGTGAACCCTTTGGTGACTGACTCGACTGGAGTTTTGCGTCAATTTTTTGCCGCAAGGTAATTACGTTATTTAAATATTTCATTTAAAATTAGAATCAAATGCCTCGTAAATAATAAGCTGACGTAATGAAAAAAAAGTTGAATAAGTAACCTTCTAACAAAAAGAAAATTTCAACAAAAGCTTCCTGCTTAACATAAGGTTGATTAAAACGGAAGCGGTGAATGTAGTAGTTAAGACATCAGTGTGATTTTACGGCACATCAATTTATGACTCAGGATTATGGTTCAACGTAATTCTGTGTATCTTTTTTGAACAATAAATAAAATAAATAATAAAAAAAACAACGTTAACGTCTGATTATCTTTATCCGCGTTACTTTGTTGTTCTATCAATTAAAAAAAAAATAAATAAATACAAATGATGTTTGTTGATAAAAAATTGCTCTCGTGCATTGTAAATGTCATCTCGTTTCCTATGACGAAGCGATGATAAATAACTTTTGCCTCTATCCTAGATTAAGGAAATCAAAGCTTAAGAATCAAGTTTGAAATATCAAATTTTACTCGTATGAATTTAAATATTTGAATTTGACCCAGAACAGAATGTAATGTATGCTTGCAAGTAGCCGAGAAAAATCAAAGATCTTATCTTTGAAGGTTTGGCTTTCAACGGGTGAAAATTTGATGAAATTTTTGTACAGTGTATAATATTTGTTTTATTCGAAAGTAAACAAAGAATAAAAATTACCAGTCTTAAACAATCTCGGCTTTGTATCTAAGGTCAAAGTGACTTATTAAGGCAAACTTACATTTTCATTTATTTCACATGGCTAAAATAAAATGAAACCAAATAAAAGGAGTTGGATAATTCTATTCGGTTGGCTATTGGGTAAAAAGAGTTCATACGGAAAAAAACACTCGTTGAATATATTTCTCGCGTCTATTTATGTTGCACGATAATAAAATAATGAACTATTGTCATTGCTCGAAAGTAAATACGAGCTACGTTTAAATGTCGAAGTGTCAAGCTCAACAAGTACGAACGAATGTGTGCTTTTAATTTAGAAGCGGTGATTATTTACATCGACTGCCCTCTTCAAAGCGGAATCTTGGCCGTTGTGGTCGGATTCAAATTATTTGAGTACACGCGGGCGAGCTCGCTCGCTTACACGCGCAACGAGAGAGTTAGAGTTAGAGGGAGAGGGAGAGGGAGGGGGAGGGGGAGAGAGAGAGAGAGGGAGCCCTACGCGTAGATTAAAAGGCTAGCAGCAGCAGGAAAGAACGCGTTAATCAAAGCGAGCGAAGCCCCTTATTCGCAATTAATTCCAACAGTGCGTGGGTCGCCGCGAGGATCGACGCAGTGCCCGGGGAGCGAGGCCCGGACGAGCGGCGCTCCTCCTTCGCAAAGGTCGCAGGCGCACCCGCGAGGACTCCGAGGAGGGGGCCCCGAGTCGCCTGAGCTGGGAGAAGTAGAGGCCGACAGAGGCCCGCGGAAATACGCGGAAACCGAGGGAAAATAAAGCCAGTCCAGCTTTTCCTGAGCAGGGAGACAATGGAGCCGAGGCCCGCTCGCAAGATCCGGCGATAAGGCGAGGCCGATTGTTGTTGCGCAACGAGTCCCCGGGGGGCCCCGAGCTCGGCTGCTTTCTTTTCCCGAGGAGTCCCATCTCGCCGATTGTCGAATGCGGGCGCCTACTCCGAGCCGGCCCAGGGCCCAAGGAGCCGGGGCCGCGAATGACCGGCCCTACACCCCCGTCGAGGCCAAGCCCGAGAGCCCGGCGAGCTCGAGGACACCGACCCCTCGGAGGCTCTTTTCTCCCATCGGCGACTTTCCCGCGGCGCGACTCGTTTAATGTCCGTTCCGTTCCGCCGACTTACTTCCCCCCCCAACCCCTGCCCGGCTCTAACGCGCTTCAACACGTGTCTCTGCCTCGGAGCCGCGGCTTATCGAACGCCCGGACCGCTACTTTCCTTTTCCCGTGGCGGAATAAGCCGAGCATCGCGGAGTTGCACGTTGCTGCGAGCCCGGCCCCCCTATTCTCAAACTGCGACTGCGCTAAAAGTACGAAACTGCATTGGCAACTCCAGAGCCGATTAATCGGGCTCGTTGCTCAGAGCCCGAGCAGCTGAGGAGCAGCTGAGCAGCTCCCGTTGGAATCGCCAACGTTATACCAGCGACCGATGCAGCAGCGCGCTTTACGACTCCTGTCTTTGCTTGCATTGACGCTGACTAAAGGGGGAGGAGTTCTTACGCGGGAGATCAATTGGCTCTTGCAGAAACAAGTTGATCTCGTCGGAGTATAAAAATTAGGGCTCGGGATAATTATGCCGGCAGATATAAATTTTTTGCGATGTCCATTTTCCTTCCCTCGACGAAACGATTTAATCGCTCTCTTCGATAATTCTATTTATTGCGGGGAATTGTCCTTTGGCGTCCGCAACAACGGCTTCTAAATGCTGCTTCAGCTTTTCCGAATGTGGGAATATCGCGGCTAAGGAAGGTAACGAGGATAGTATTAAAATCTTGTGTAACTAATTGCGACTTATCCGTATGTCGTAGACTGACTGTAACGTCATAGTTTGTCATAATTGTTCGTTATTTACATTCGATATTTTTAAGTGCTGTTATCGTTTTTCGATTACTGTATGAAGTATTTTCATTTATTATTTGCTAATAAGCTTCACTATATTTGTTTGTTCACTTTATTCATGCAGAATTATCGAAAACTGATTCACTAATTTTCTGATATTAAATTTTTTTTAACTTTTAAAAATTACATTTTCGTTGCGAAAAATTTTAGTTTTTTTTTTTACAAAAACGACAAGTTTTGTAAAGATTTTTGTAAAAAAAAAGGCCATACCCATGATAAAATATATCTATTGGAAAGGACTATTATGATGAATTATTAACCTATTATTTAGCTACAAAAACTTTATGATGAAGATAATTCAACTACTGTAAATATAGTAAAGCCATAAATATAATAATTAAACATTACAGTCAATATATTTCCAAAGCCAATATTATAAATAACATAAAACTGTTTCGGTTAATACGAAATATTCGTTGTAATATTCTTCGGTATATTCCATACTTGAGTTTAAAAGTAAATAGTAAAACAATGCAGTGTAAAATGCGGGTCCTGAATTTTGATAAAGCCTTAAATATGGCTTTAATACAAGATATAAAAAAAAAAGTATCCGTACTTTCAGTATTCAGGCTATACTGTCAAAAGAAATTACTACTTTAGAATATACTAAAAAAACATTCAGTCTGAAATGCAAATAGCAAAATTGAAAACGTATAATTATATGTATTGAAATATTTATAAAAAACATTTAAGAAAAAAAATGTATATAAATATACATAAATGTATATGATTAATTATAATTCCTTTAATTTTGTATCAATAATTACGTAAATGTATGAAAAAATTAGAATTGTAAGTAGATTTGTAAAATTATAGCAATGACTAAATTTGACCCGAATAACATTGTGTTTTTAAACAAATTTTTAGAATGGATTAAAACTATAATTAGTTTTGCCTTGCGTAAGAAGGATTTTACTTTTCACTTTTATTTATAATTTTTTTTTGTAATCATTTACACTTTATGATATAATAGGAATTACATCATCTCTCTTCTTTTTTTTTCTTTCTTTTTTTTTTTTTTTATCTCAAATACCCGCATTAAATCAATATTTTGTTAATCGTGTGTTTAGTCACTTCAGTTGATAATAATGACTTTTTCAGAATCTACTGTTTTATTTATTACGTTATCTTCTTTGCATTAATAAAAGCATTTGAAATACTTATCACTTGAACAATCTTCAACTAAATCTGCATAATTATACTTATACTACGTAATGTATAAATTCTGAAAAGGCATTGAACAAATGTAGTATTTAAGATAACATACAAAACTTAGTCACGATAAACGCAAATATTTACACAGAACAGAAGAACTCAAATAGAATATTAAACATTTAATATTGCGTGTAAAAGGTTTTCACTACAAATAAGAACATTATTTATTAAACTATTAACCTGCATTCTTAGGCTTATCATGTTATTCACACAAGTACAAATATTTCCATAAATATATATATATATATATATATATATATATGTATGTATGTATGTATGTATGTATGTATGTATGTACACGTGTATAGATATATGCATGTATGTATAAATACATGTATGTGTGTATATACACATATTTACACATACAACAGTACAAATATAATACAATAGGACCGCAGCAGAGACCCGCCAACAGGCACGCGCACTTATATGTGTCAAACTGCATCTTTGATTGTCACAGTGAAAGAACAGAAATTATTGTTCCCTTTTAATCAATTAGGAGCGGAGATGAAAGAACAGCTGTCCTGGAAAGCTACTATCACCATGACCGGCTTCACCTCTTGCACAATCGTATCACCAATCTGCAAGCTTTATACTTTTCAAACGCCAATAAATAATAATCAGCGAATATAATCATTTTATATTCTCTTCGGAATTTAAAATTGTGGCATGTTGTACAGTTCAAAGTATATTGGTCGGAGTATCTTAAATAATTTGCAAAGAGAAGAAAAAATGCAAAAAAAAAAAAGCGCTACTATTTCCGTAGGCCATAAACACAAACGTGCGTCACTTTAAGTCAATTGTATTTGAGTCAATTAAACTTATAAAATAAAAAATTTTTTCTCGAAAATTTCGCCTCTCGCAACAGTTTCCGTGTGTTCTCTTTTCACGTTGCGTAATGCTTTTTCCCTCCCTGAGCAGTGAAGTAATCGAGGAATAATTCTTTATTGTTTTAATAGAAGCAAAACCATGGCAATAGCACTGCGGTAATAATGTTTTTTGATAAATGCAAGTTACTTTATAGCTTGGCTTGCTCAGCACCTACAGTACGAAAAAAGCTCACTGTAAAAAAGCTTCAAATACGATTCGACAAAGTTGTGACCGTAGGTGCTTTATAAGCAAGTAATCACGTTAAACGTAATAAACATCGATCGTGTCATTACGCGTATACACATTTGTGTTATAAAAGATATAATGTTTTTGGTATGCTTTGAGAACTTGAATAAATGATGCTCAACTTCGTATTTAGGTCTCAAAGCCACACGTATAAGTAGCTACTAATACGATTACTCATACTGACGCCCGAGGAATAAAAACCTATTCGCTCAATTCTTATATCGTTGCCTTTTTTTTTTCTACATTGAAACAGTCGTGCGATAATAAAAATTGTCCTGCATTTATTTGGTCCGCGGTACGTTTACTGTTAGCAATGGGATATTGTTTTTAAATAATTTATTTTAGGCATTGGCCAACATTGTATAATCTTACGAGAGCATTTTCCTGTCAGCGTAAATTCGAAGTTACCCTCAGAGCCTCACTTATTATACTTTAACGAGCTTGGAAGCTTTCCAAAATATACTGCAGGTATTCTTTGATGTACGATTTCTTTTCATCGCGGTTACTAAAGATTCAGTAGCTAAATTGCAAAACGCCTCATCAAGTATAAAATTAATAACTTAAGGGAAAGTATGTGCTTGGAAAGTTAGTGCAGATACACGGTTTCAAGTGTAAACTGGAAAGACAAGAGGCAAAATCCAGAGAGGGAGGGAGAGAGAGAGAGAGAGAGAGAGGGAGATGGATGGGAGGGGAGAGGGGAGGGGGAGAGGACGCAGTCGCGAAAGAAAACGTCGTTTGCTCGGACTCCCTTTCGCAGCAACGTTACTAGATTAGAAAATTGTCTTTTTATGTCGGAAAGGTCATCAGCCCGATGCGCCGGAATTGCTATGGAGTTGGCCTCGTCTTTGTGCCTTTGTGCCGAGGAGCGCGTCGACGTTTCGAGGGCGGTCCCAGCGACTCCGGATACGGGGTCCGTCCTTTGCTCCCTCCCTTTCCAAGGCAGGGCATCTCTCCCTCCCCCCCCCCACCCTAACGAGGCGCGCGACGCCCCTGGCCTTTATTCATCGCTGGGGATTTTTTTCCGCCTCCACCTCCCCCCGTTTGGGGCCCAGATCACGATCCTCGCAATGTCAATGGCAGTCTCGCCACTAGTTTCTCTGGACTCTGGACCCTGGACCGGCCCGGATCGGTCGGCCTCTCGATCGTCGCTGCCTCGAGTCCATTGGTGGGGGTCACTTGACTCAAAGCAAAGCCCCGGGCGATCTTCGCGGTCTCGAGCGGAACCTTCGGTGGTCCAGCGTCGTCCATTGGGATAATGGATTTGCCGGTCGCAGGCCACTAGAACCGGCGGGAGTGGGAGTCGGCGCTCCCAACTCGATAAATGCTTTACAACTTACGGGCCTCTTCCGGATACATTACAAGATATCTCCAATAATGATACACTGCCTGCTTGCATAAAGCTCGTAACGGCAGAGTTGCTGGAATTCCAATAAAATTATCGGCTCTCCGGGACCGATTGATTAGAATCCAACGTTACTTCTTTATTCCCGGAGTATTTACATTTATGCATTGTTTTTTTATAGATTCTAGCTTCTATTTTATAATTTGCTTTCTACTTTTGAAGTGGCCATTGGCGTACTTAGGTAACAAGGATCGCGTGTAAGTCTGTTGCGGAATTTGATGACTTGCCGAAAGTAGAAATTTGCTCAATTTTCAATGGGCGTTTTTTTTAAGAATGGTACAGCAATAATGGGGAGGTTCGTCGTTATAAATATATTTACGAATAATCAATTTCAAAAAAACTGCTTTATCGGTACTTACAACGTTTATTTCCCTCACTCCCGCCCCCCTATTGCACAAATCCAACGGATAATTGAATGTTAGATAAAGCGTATACTACATTGTAGTAAAAGTCTGTGGCTAGCAACTTTTTTTGGACGACAAAAGCCATCGATATAGTTTACTAGTGAAATTACCTAGATAGTATGAAAATTCGATAAAATCAGCTTTCAAATTTTACATTTTCTCATTTCAACGATGATTTCGGATTCTATGCTCTACATTACTATTAAGAAATTCAGTTGTTATTTTTACTATATACATATATATATATATGTATGTATATATGTATATTATTTTGATGAATAAAACGGCTGATTTTTCTTTTTTACTTTCAGTTTAATAATCGATTAAAAGAAAATCTATAATTACCGATAACCATGTAATTTAACGAGTAACAAAATTACATACTTTTAAAGCCAATGCTTTTAAAAGAAAAAAAATTTTTTTTTATATCGAAGATAAAAACAAAAGTTGTGTATTTATTTTAAGAATTGCAAAAGTATATTTATCATTATCATAATGATAAATATTCTCTGAATATTTATGACGTACAATATTTAATATGAACGATACTGCACCCAATAATTATCGATGCTTCTTATTCGTTTAAACCTGAAGCTACGATTTAATTAAATCATTCGCCTCTTACATATATATTTGCTTGGCATATTAAAATAATTTACCGACGAGAGTGTTAATAAATTAGAAAATCTCGAGGCATTAAGGAGAACAATTTCGTAAAATTTCTTTTATTAAATTCAGAATCGTCCGCTTAAGAGGCATTTCGTATTTTTTTTTTTTTTTTCCACGTGAAAGTAGTTTTCGTCGGGGGCAGGGCGGGGGAAGGGGGAAGGCGAACGCGGACGAGGGGCGCCGCGGAAGGAAGATCGCGAGAGGTGCGCGGGCTGGGCGATAGGGAAGGCGCGCAGGTGCCGCGAGAGCCACGGGATAAGGCGTAGTCCCCCCGGGGCCGGGAGGGGGGTGTCCCATAGCCCGACCCGGGTAGTCCGGAGCCGGGAAAGCGGCGTGGCGCCGTCCTCGGCTCTTTTCGCGGGCGGATCATCTGGTGAATCGGCGATACGCGATGACACGCGTCGCGGCCGAATTGAAGTCGTTGAATTGCGCGGACTATTTCCTCTCCCTCCCCCCTCCGCGGGGGAAGGAGGCTTTTCCCCCGACGTCGAGGACTTTCGTCCCGAATCCGAATAAAAGGAGCACGCCTCTATTGCCAAGGATATAGCTATCGTCGTTCTCGAGGGCCCGAATTCATCCTCTTCCATTGGCAACAATATTCGAAGATAAGCCTCGAATTCAATTTGACTTAAATACGCACCGACCGAGAAACTGAAGTCAATATCGTTCGAATCGGATTCGGCCTTACGATATAATAATGGGAAATGACTCGTAGTGCGTTAAAGAAGGCCAATGTAAAATTGAATTTCTTCGAAGGAATTTCAAATCGATGGACTGATTAATTTTTTGGACTAAATGCACCTTATCAGGACAAAATTCGTATTTTTGGAGGATCGAGTCGTTGGACCCTGGCCAAAGCGGCGAACGTTGGCCTTTCCTAGCCACCAATTAAGGTATCAATTGGCCGGTCACAATTGAGTACTCCGCGATGTTACGGATCACGTTTTGGCTTACTTGTAATTTTTATTCTTTCCGGTATAATTATGCACGCTCGAATCCCAGTTTTCCCTGGTCTTGTAATTAAAATAGTCAATAATTCTCGCACACCGTCATTAAATGTATAGGCTCTGGGATACGTGATTGTTATGAAACCATTACTCGAATCGATACTGCCTTTGCCATAGTTTTCAAAGAAATAAATTTTATGGTAAAATAATTAATGACTTTTATTATTGAGAACGAGTAACCATTGCCATTTAAATTGCTTAACAATTATAAGGGAAACCGTCAAAATTTCAAATTTTAATAAGCCAGCCACGAGCACGAGAATTTTTAAATAATGCAGGTGCTAAAAGATTTATATTTTCAATATTGTAAAATTCCTTGAACCGTTACGCGAGAACAATAAGTCACTCGGCTTGTATGTTGCTCGAATCTTTTTTGCAATGTAAAGTTGAAATATGCCTGGACTTTTTTTTTCCTTTTCTTTTTACTTTTGCAAATTTTTATAATTTGTGTGTTAACGATTCCGAGCATTAAAGAGAAAATTTATTAATCGCAATTGCACAAGCATTGAAAATTGATGCCATAATAAAATGCATTCACTTGATATTTTATACGGCTCGAGGATGTTTGTAACGTTCATTTTAATTTGTTGTTTTTTTTTTTCTTTTTTCTTTTTTTTTCTCTCTCTCTCTCTCTCTTGCTTCTATTGGAATTGATATGTATTACATGTGTGCGCCTGCACGCGCATCTTACGCGTGCGCGTGTGTATCGAGCCTTCCTTTTGAAATTAGTTTCTATTTTTTTCGTTCATCTGATAAATATTTGCTCGAATTACCATACATTAAATTTGTTCTAAGAAAATGCTCAAAACAAATTTATTACCCGTAAGATGCATTCATCGGTATACTTTAATTACAATTATAAAAAGAATCTAAGGCCGGCTCTTATTTTGCACTATTATTTTGAATTATGTCTTTACACGGAATAAGCATTAACAATAATATTTTAACCTACAGTTATTTGCATTAGGATCTGGAGCAGTTACGGTAATTTTTTTTTTTTTTTTTTTTTTATTAACCATCGTGGAATTAGTCGAACACTTAGCCGAACAACCATAGGAGATCGAGATTTGAATACGTGGTACGTGGTGTAAAAGTAAATGGAATGCTCGAGAGCTTTTTGTAAGTAACTTAATTTTCAATCGTAAATACATAGGAGCTTGGGTTAAGCGATGCCTTGTGCGAATTTTTAATTTCAATACAATGCAAGCGCTAATGGCGTTAGTTTCTTAGTTTTGCATTTATTGTACGAGCGTATAGTTTTATCGATTGACGTTTATGGGCTTAACCGTTCGGAGTTTAGCATACGCGCTCAAGTGACAGCGAAGTTAGCTACTGAAAATGTTAATGCCCCAGTAAAAACAAAGCAGTGGCTTCCTCATTGCCCAGCTGCGTCTACAATTTATCAATACTTCGGCCGAGACATTTTAACCTTCAAATCACTGCTCTCACCTAACTACGATCGACCGATGTACGGCTAACATTGGATGGAAAAGTCCGTTCGGGCGGGCGTTTTTATCGCTATTTTCTCGGCCGTGAGCGACAATGGCCGCGTAAGGACAGAGCGGCAAAAGCGATACACAGAGAGAGAGAGAGAGAGAGAGAGAGAGAGAGAGAGAGAGAGGTAAAGGGAACAAAGCTCGGGGAGTCTTGTACGGTCTCCTCTCGTCTTTACGGGACGAGGACGCGTGCGCGGATCCGGAAGATGCCAGGAGCCAGCCGAAGTTGGAAGGTTCGGGAGAGCGACGTGAGTGCGTTGAAAAACAATGCCGAGGAAGGAGGAGAGTCGGCACCCCCCCTCCCCATTAGTCCCCGTGGTCAAAATCCATTCTTCGGCTACCCGGGGGATGAAGCACCCCCTACGCGGTCAATCAGCCGCGGCCTGTAGGAGCAGAGAGACTCCCTGGAAAGTCTTTGAGGAAATGGATTTTCTTAAACGAGCCTTTCGAGCTCTTTCTTGCATTCCTCTTGCGCTCGCGTTATCTTATCGCCAGCTGTAAAAAAAAACTTTGCTCAAAACTCTACACATCGCCGATAAAGAGTTACGAATATTATTTGTAGCTTATTAAATTAAATCGATTTTAAACGAAGATCCGAACTCGCTCGAGTAGCGCTTAGCTCGTAAAGAAGAGTATTTTTACCATCGGGCAGAATCCGAACGCTTTGTACGGTCGTGGTTTTTAAAAAAGAAACGAAATGCATTTTTTTCTTTTTTTTTTTTCAACCAAATATCAAAGTATCGCGGATGAAAAGTGAATTCGAAATATTACACAAACAAATTCTTGCATTTCAGTTACAGCGCATAGATATTTTTAAACGCTCCGAGAGCTTGGCTTTGCAATATTGCACAATATAAAATGAATTGGAAAAAAATTCTTTATTTATTGCTTTCACTTATTTACAGAGTGACACAATCTAATTTACAGTTTTTTTTTTATACAAAAGCGCGAGAAATATTATATGCAAAACTCAAAGTCCCAAAGACTCGACGGTTGATAATTTTTTCAATCAGAATGCTAATTTTCATTAAACAAGCGACGCGCTTCTCGTTATTTCTTTTCTTTAGGATTTTTGTTTCCTTACCAGTCGATCCCTGAAAATCATATCTAAAGCAATGTATTTTATTTCGATTTTCATTTTACGTGCTAAACGAATTCTAAATACTCTAACAATATCTTGGCTTAAGTAAAATACAAGCTTAGGAAAATATCAGCTAATTTAAGTCATATAGCAGTAGCCATACAAATATCATTTCATTAATATTAAATCGAAGACGAGTAATGATAATGCACATAATTAAGGCACCTCATTTAAAAATCCATATTTGAAGTATGAAACCTGACTTTATACAAAACTCAAATTATTAAACAAATTTTTATCTATTCGTATAATTTTATCTCTTTCTTGAATTTAATGGTCATCCTTTAGTGGTTGTATAATTTTTTTCACCTATTAACTACCTGTTTTTGTTATAACTATTTATATAATATAATAGTGAATATAATTAATATTGTAAAGTAGTTTTGTTGTATGTACTTGTGTAAAATGATTTCGTATTTTTTTTATAAATACGTCGAGACAATATTTTAACGCGCTGTCGGGTTCTTTATTTTAAATAAATTTGATTATCTTGAAACTTTTTTTTCTAATTTAATTATTTAAATTTTCTTAAATGCTTTAAAATTTTTCAAATTAAAAATATAACATCATAACATAAAGTAAAATGCTTATTATGAAAAATTGTTAAAAGTTACAATGTCGATTATAACAGTACTTATACATTGTTAAGATAATATGAGTTTTTCAACTATGGCATACAATATTTTTTGTATTTTCTGATTTTAAAATAATGTTTCCCTTCGTATTTATTTTATGTAAGAACATTTTACTTCAAAGTTACTTAAAAGTTTTTAGAGATTGCTTGAAAAGTATGATCGATAATAAGGGGAACTTATTATTTTCAAAGCAAGTTTTAATAAAAAAATAAGCAAGAAATATTAATTTCAGCTTAATAATAATCATGTACTATTAAAATGTATATTATTCTATGTTATTTATTTCATTCTTAAAAACATAACGTGTATAGTATTTGATTATGTTGAAGTAAAATTTTACCTGAGTTTTTTTTTTTTTTTAAGAAAAATTGATCTATTGACAGTATTCAGTTTATATAATATATCCGACTTCAGTTGTTTTGCTTTTACAAAAGCTGATCGAAAAAAGAGTTATTAATATTTAGATGTAACGAGCATTGGAGTTTTACAATCATTTATGAATAATTGATTTTTTCATACAATACTGAATAAAATATTTAATTTTGTCGAAAACAAATGATTGGGAATTTAATTTTTTAAATCGTTCTTTTTCTACAATAATAAAATACAAGATTTTTCATTTAAGATGACCTTCATGCACGTAATGATTGTCTGAAAATAGGTCAAGATTCATTCGGTTATCAATCTTTCAGACATTCGGACACAGTGAATAAGGGTCAAATCCTTTGTTGATAACTAAGTCCACATTAGTGTCTTAAAATTATCGTAAATGATGTTTGTTCATTGATTTTTATGTAATTATTATTTTTTTATGTCAATAATATACATATTCATACATATACATATACAATATACATATACACGTTAAAATTAATCAACATTAAACAATTATACATCTATATTCTATAATACATTAATAAAATAGTTTGAAAGTTTTTTCACCCAACAAACAAACATTTATTATAATTGGGAGGGTTAATAATAATGCTTGTATAACTTTATGATCTTATTACGATTCCTATTAATTTCAACTGTGAAGGTATCATGAGTACATTCTATTAAAAAATACACAGACCTATTCATAATTAAATTGGTATTTCAAATCTTTTACTTTTACTTCTACTGCTACCAGTTAGTTGTCTTATTTATTAAATATTAAGACCATAGTAAAAAAAAAAGAATAAAAGTATCAACATGTTTGTGAATTTTCATAGTTAAAACTTTATTAATTAAGTATCATGAACAATTCTTTTACTGATTTTTATGTTTATGAAAGCTTATGGTAAAGGCTTTTTTGAATTATGCATATTAATAGATTATTTCTTGCAAATTTGCTTCAAACGAGTATTTTAACTATTTAGATAGGCTTTCTTCAAAAATTCTTCAGTAACCATATATAAAAAAAATTTTACGTTTTTTTTCAAAAAATTACAAAACTTGGCAAGCAAAAATCGTACGAGGAAATATCATTCATACAGATATGCATAGAGATTAACCTTAATGTTATTCAACAAATTTAAAAGCACGTAGAAATCGAATTGTAATACAAACCTCAAACTTTCAAGTAATCAAGCTAATAGAAATTTGGGGTAATTAGTTTTTATGATAGAAAAACTTTGTAAATATATGTTTGTTATATCAGGTCTAAGACAAAAAATTCAGCTTATACTTATACCTTCAGACTGGCTTTTGCTCCATAAGTTTAACATTTCGATTCTTATAAATCCTTATAAAGAGGCTATTCTAAGTTATAAAATGATAATGTATAAAAGTTATTTTTTTTAAATGATTTTTAATAAATTCTCTAGATTATTAATTATTTGAGTTTTTTTTACCATATCTTGAATATTTATGATTGGTAAATAAAAATTTGAAAATTTCTTGCAAATGTAAATAAAAATGCTTTTATCATAGTATTGAAAATAATTTATTCACGCACTACAGTTTCCTGATTGATACAGAATTTCAAAATAATACTTAAATTGTATAATGTTAAATTGTGTAAGACGATATAAAATTTATGTGAAAATATTATTTACCGGAAAAATTTCCACAGCCTATAAATATGAAAGCCGTAAATTACTTGGTGACGATTACCATTCGCTTTATGATTTCCTGTCTTCTTATTTTTCATCGATTATCATTATCTGTGTTTACATTCCTCAGTGCAGTATTACTTTTATAACTTCACATAGCTGTGATTTAATTGTTTAAATGGAGGTTTGATCGTACCGAAACAATATGTCGCGATTAAATTTTTATGCTTCCCATACGAAATAAAATAATCAGTAGTATAAGTAATGTTGAACAAATGTGTAAGACTCTGATATTAGTAAATTGTTATTATATTGAAAAACTGTAATATTTGATGGCTTTGATTATGGGATTTATTAAATAATAGTATTCCATTGTATGAATTTATGTTAATAAAAAATTTATATATATATATACACACACACACACACACACACACACACATATATTTCTTTCCGTTTTATGAAGACAATAATAAAAAATCCTCAAGAATACGATTAAAAGTTCAATTTATTTAATTTACATATAACACAAACACACACACACACATACATATGGTTATAAACAACCTTTCCTTTTTATTAGACTAATTTTTAAAAAAGAAAATTTATATATATATTTATAACAAAGTGCTTAATTAATATACAATTATAAAGTTGTTAGCATTGATTATGATTGTATAAATTCATAAAGTGCGTCATAAAAATTTTTCTTTGAGAGTTCACAATGGATAAACTAGCAATTAAAATTCTATATTCTATAGCAATATAAGTGCAACAATAAAAGTAGTTAAGAATTAAACTTTAGTATGAATGACATATTGCGGGGTGATTTAAGAAAGATATGTTTGAAATTATATTAATTGACTCGGAAAATTAAAATTCTATGCATACGATCTGATGTTATTATTATTGTTGTTATTATTATTGTTATTATTATTATTATTATTTGTTTAATTCCTTCTTTTCCGTTTCTTCCGGGTTTCAAAGACAAAAGTATCGTTACATCCTTAAGTCGAAGTATAAAATACCTACGGAAGTGGCTCCTCTTTCTATTGGATTTCGGGCAACTTAATAGACAGTGCGATGAGGATATAAAAATTTTATTTCGCCAATTAAAAGCTATTTGTTTATTTGTCCGAGAACGCTTAACCGTTTATCGTGCCATCGATGTAACGTTTAATTGCACGATTGAGCTTTGCGCATAAAGTTGACTTTAATAAGGCATCTTGATCTTCGTCGAGGCCGAACCAATCGAAAATCGGCAAATTATAGCTCACTCGTGTAGGGCTTTGGAAAAATTGTTCGACGACCTGTTGAGAGGTAAGCGAGAGGAATGAATGCAAAAAAAAATTTGCAAAAGATTGTCGTTGCTGCTGCTGGCATTGGCTATGGTACGACGGAGGGTATGCCTAAGGGCGACGGTAAAGGAAAGAGTTTTCCCGTCGACAGAACAACGGACGATCAGCAGCGGAGTCGAGAAGGGTTAGCCTTATTCAAAAGCAATCACTAGCCTGGATCTCTGGGCAAGGAGGCTCCGGGTACGACACGCCGGTGCTCGAGCCTAGCCGTGAACCCATTCGGGAGGTGCCATTATCGCGCGCGGTCACGTATTGGCCGCCGCGGCGGGGGGCGAGGCGGAGATCTCGCATTGATGGCACGTTGGCGACATGCGTGTGTACCCTGGAATCCGATGCTCGAGTCCGAAATGCTCGCTCGGAGCTCGGCGAGCGCCGTTCTAGAAGTACATAATTTCCTCTTTATTTTTCTCTCTCCTCCTTCGGCTTTATCCTTTGTCTCAGCGGCGTCGGGAGGTGGTTCGCGTGCGTGCGTGCGTGCGTGCGCGCGTGCGTGCGCGCGCTCTAATCTGTGCATTGCGCATCGCTCGCTTATTTCACGCTCGTCTAGCGCACGCTGACCGAGAATTTTCATCGCTCCTCGCGGTTTACAGTTATGACAGTTGCATTGCAGGACATAACAAATAGTTCCTTACCATTTTTGCCATTCGCTCGTTATCCTATTAATTTGCGGGCTCGATGTGCGATTTCGCGACATTGGGAACAGTTTGTGTGCCATCGTGCCACGGTGGAGTAAAGATCCAAACGTTATCCGGAGGATTTAGAGTTTAGCATCGGACGCTTAGAAGTTGTCCTTGTTTCGCATCTATCGCGAGCGACTTGTTTGCGAAAGACATTTTTTTTCTTCTTCGTGTCGCGAAATAATTTCAATTGTTTTTTTTTTTTTTTTTTTTTTTCTTAAATATGCCTTCAGCATTAGTACATTTGACGCACTTCGTCAACGCCTATTCAGCGAACTGATGAACGTCAAAAATCTTTCCTCTCTTCATTTGTAATTATTACCTTTTTTCTGCGACAAGAATAAGAATTTTTCTAAATATAATTTCCTATGCTTTGAATTCAATGCGAGATAGAAAATTGTGTGAAAAAAAAAATTAAGGGGTCTCGATAAAAAAATCACACAATGGGATTGAATGATTTTCTCAATCCTCTTTTTTAATTCGTAAGTTTCCTTGGCCCGACAGCATACTGTACCGAAACATCGTGATTCTAATTTTTTTAATAATGATTATTTAAATGTTAATCGTGTAAATTTTTAATTTTAAAAGGGGGCTGCAGTAATTTGTTAAAATAGAGCCTATTGTGCGAACTTTTTGTTGTATAAAAGCGGAAGGTATTATACTTCGTTGTGCGGTGGCTTTCAAAAGTCTTGAGCTCGTCGCGGGATAGCGATAAGTGTAACTCTACTGGAAAATCAGAATGAGAATTGAGATTTCAAGTGTGAGATTGGCAAGAAAACTTTGTGGCAGGAGGCACAATTTGTGCGACGACAACAGTTGCTTATATGGAATGTTTGTATTGAGCCGACTTACGGGGTCTTCTTGTTCTGGTTCACCAACAAGTAACGTAAACAAGTGTAAAATTTATTATACCTATTTTTAATACTTGCATCAAGCTCATTTTGTAAGTTTGGAAGAACTCGAACAAAATTATACTCGTAATATTCAGCTTGATTGACTTTATCAATTATAATTAAAAAATCTGGAAGCACGCCTCGCTAACTCGCTAGACTACGTTAAAAAGGTTTTTACTTATGCATATGAAATGCCTATTATCTTACGAAGTAAAAGTGACTGCGAATGGGAATCAATTTTTAATTTACACGCCATATTATATAGATAAATTCTCCGAAATGAAAATAAAAAAATATATTTTCTACATAATTTTTAGTAATTAAATCATTAATAATAAGACTTTCATTTTATTGGGAAAAATTGATACACAATCCTTAAATTTATATTTATTCATAAAATACAAATGTAATGGTCGGTCTTTAATATCAGATGTCTAATTATCGATGCACGGACTCAACTATAAATACCTAAGAGTCATGTAAGCTCGTGTATACTTCCGAAATTAATGATTATGTACATTTATTTTCTTAAAAATGCTAAATAATTAACTGTGAATATGCATAATGTATTTCATAAATATTGTGATTTTTTTCTGAAATTAATTCAGTAGTAATTTGATGCTTTAATTAAGGATTATTGTATTTAGTCGATGTAATAAGTGATTAGCGGGCTTATTTCATTTTATATATTTTCGATTGTATTTTAAAATAAAAGCCCAAATGTTAAAGTCATTATTTTTAATAAGTGCTTTACAAGTTTTCGTATAAGTAATAATAAGCAAATCGAATGAATAATTATATTCAGACCTAACGAAAATAATTTGTCGTAAGAGCAAAAACTGGTAAAAAAAATTTATACATATTTATATTCTTAGGCGTAAGTTGTATTATTCTTAAGTTCTGTCGCTAATTCTAATATTTAACTTCTAATATCTCTACTAGGAGACTTACTTTTATTATTTTATGCCGCCTTATTATAATTAACTGTTAGTATTAATTAAGAATGCAACGCAGAAGCAATTAATAACTCAGGTGATGTTTATTTTAATCGAAGGCAACCTTTGGAATTGGTTTTAATAAGGCGTAATTTATCGTAGATATCGACCTAGTCTCAGTAAGCCAGGTGTAATAAGTTACTGTCGCTCAAAATTGGCATAATTCGATCAACGTGCGATCATGAAAAGTAGATGGCTCAAATTCATCCACATCATACGTTTGGCTTTAAAACATACGAAAGCTACACTCCGCGTTACAGATAACTTACGCACGGACATTGCAAACTTTATCAATTGGAACAATGAAGCTTCGACGCAAAGGCGATAATGTTTTGTCTAAGGTGCGAGCAGGATTTAATAAACTGTGCTCTTGCTCGGGTCCCTTCAATAAAGCCAATAGGGAATAAAAAAGCCAAATGGAACGAGTCGATCGTTCGGTGGAGCGGCCAAAGTGCCTCGGCTTGAGAATCTTTATCTCTCTCTCTCTCTCTCTATCTCCCTTCGGCAGGAGGAACTCTCTAGTCCAGGAACTACCGTCCGGACGTGGCCGTTTACCGTAGACCCTACCGGTGCATCCATCCCCTTGTGAAATTACTCGCGCTCGAAGCCGCCAGAATGAAGAATCTTAGGGAGACTCGAGTCGCGGCCCAACGACGGCCGTCCGTTTGTCGGCCAATGCAGTGCAGTCGCACGTTGCAAACAAGAGGCGATCCCGATTGCGCATGCCATGGGCCTGGACCGAAAGAGAGAGAGAGAGAGAGCGAGTCGGATGCCGCGCGGCCTTTCATCCCATTGCCGGGGAGCCGCTCCGAGTCTCCGAATCGAGAAAGTGTCCCATATCGAGGATCCACGGAAATACGCGGGATCTCTTTTGCCCGTCCGTACGAAAATCCTCGTCTGCCGGAGGTTTTTGAGAGAGAGAG
The DNA here is from genome assembly GCA_018907135.1 of Kradibia gibbosae. Classification (NCBI taxonomy): domain Eukaryota; kingdom Metazoa; phylum Arthropoda; class Insecta; order Hymenoptera; family Agaonidae; genus Kradibia; species Kradibia gibbosae. The sequence continues at coordinate 8,488,655 of JACCHX010000004.1, forward strand.
AGAGAGAGAAAAAGCGACCTCCCGCCTTTCGTCACTATCGTTTTCCAATTACGGAAACCACCTCAGTTCAATAAGTTAGTCACTCTTATGGCGACAGGTATCTTTCTGTGAAATAAAAGTTGAAAATAAAAATGCCGCGTGACTCTATCTCTGCCTCTTTCGTTGCGACACTCAAAAAGCAAACCGGGCAGCTTTGAATTCTAAAAATATTCTATGCCTCTTCGCAGAGCTTTATAAGTAATCGATGAAACACGTTTTTGTCGCGTGATATCGAATTCTAAATGCCGCACATTTATTTTTAAGCAAAATTAGTCAGTTCGTTAGTTTTACAACTTTGCCGTGAATCAATATGTATATCGAGCCAACCTTTTTTGACACGGCGGGCTATAAAGATTCACGCGAAAAACGCACACTCAAAACGCGACCACCGTCCTCTCGTATCATAGCTCAACTGTATCTTCAGTTCGAGCTTATCCTCCTGCAAGAGACTAAGTGAAATTTTAATAGCTCGAGAGCCGGTAAAAGTTTTAAAGGCCTGCGGCAGAAAAGCTACGCGCTCGGTTGGGATGTACGCACGCGTAACGAGCAAATACTGCGCAATAAAATATGAGAGACAATATTGACCAATCGCTCTCGGCGCCGCATCACTCCGACTGCGATTAGTCATAGAGGAGATTTTTTCGACTACTTGCGCTCAATGTATATTTATAGTCCGACAACATCCGCGCGCTCGCCAACACAGCGTTGAGCGTCCTTAACAAACGGAGGAGGAAGAGGATCGAGGCACCTCAGCCGTGTCGATTGACGAGAGGCCCGACCTTTGCAAAGGACCTTGGAGCTACGTTGGGCTCAGTGTAATTTCCTCCCGCTCGTTGAGCGTAAGGCGTCGCTATTGCCGCTTCGATCGAACCTTTGATAACGGACGAAGGAGCGATGCTCCTCGGCCATCGGCGGCCAATTTGTCCTCGAAGCCAATCCTGCGAAGTAGCCCCTCCGGTGGCTCCAAGAGGCTCCCTTCGGAGGGAAAACTCCTCGGCGGCGCTCAGCTTCGGCGGAGGCAGAGGAGGCGCGCCTCCCCGGCATTAGATAAGCCTCGAGCAGCGGCCGAGCGACCGATAAAAAGCGCCGTCGGGGCTGAAGGAGGCCAGACCGCTCGGCCCTCCACCCCCCCTGTCCTCCCCCTCGAAAGCAAGGCACCTCGCGCTTCTTCCGTTATAAGCCCGAACTTGTCTACGAGGCGCCGACGTGCCCTTTGAGGCGATTTCGCTCGATCCCTCGGCGGACCAGGAGCTCGATCGCCTCGATCGGCTTCGGCAACGATCCTGCAACATCCGATTGGCGAGTCTTTAAAATTTTGGCCAATGCCCGAGTCTAAGCGCGTTATCCTTGCCTTATGAATGGGATTCGTTTGCCAACTTGGACGAGGTCGATTGAATCACCAGCTGGAAAAATTTGTCTCCACTGCATTCAACTTACCTTCTCGAGGGAATATTTATAATATACGTAATATAGGAAAAAAGAAGAACAGATAAAGTTTAGAGTTTATTTATCGAATAAAGGAACGGTATATTCTACATTTAATGTCAATGTCGAGGATCGGACGTATGAGCGATGTTTTAATTTGTATTTCGATGATGTATTATTTTTTGCTTGCTTTTTGTAACGTGACGATGAGCATGGAATAAAGTAAAATTACCACAACGGTAGAAACTGTTCTCTCGTACTTTTAAATCCAGCAGATTACAGTTGAATAACTTATACTAATCGAACTTGTAATTCTAGGTCATTAAATAACCGATATAACTGCTTTATTAAATCATTTTTAATATTCTGTAAAAGTACGTCACGCTATGACATTTATTAAAAGAAGAAGAAGAAAAAAAAAGATTAATTACAATAAATTGTAAATCCTTGCGTATTCTCTTGTTACATATTTAATTGGAGTCTGAAGTAAGGCTTACTTTTAAAAAAATAATCAAATAAAATTTTAAGTCAGAGAGAGAGAGAGAGAGAGAGAGACAGCGTGAAATTATGTTCGCAAACATTCTTCTAAATACCTTAGAACGTATCCTCTGAACAAAAATCATAATAATAAATTTACATTAAAAATTATAATTGCCTATAACTGTATAAAGTCAAGTGAGTAAGCTGACAGTGAATATTTCAATTTTTATGCATGCAAGAAAAGTAAAAAAGATCGATTCTTAATTACTGGATTACAAACGTATGTATGTATAAGTATACATGCAAGTGTGTGTATCTACATATATAAGTGCGCGCGCGTGTATATACGTATATTTATAAAAGCTATAGTGCTTAGTTTCATAGTCACAGAACTGATGCATCATCTCGTACTTGTGCAATGAGTTTATGCATAAGCGTGGCTCTGCGTTCGATCTTCAGGTCAGTGGCTCGTCATTTGTCTTCCGTTATATGTGGCAAAATATTTTCATCTTGTTTGTAAAGATCGCCATCTCCTTCCTCAATCTAGTGTATGCAGCAGATTCATATCCCTTGCCATGCTTTCTTATAACATCGTCTTTGATAAAATTTTAATTTTGAAATAAAGAAATTATTTTTAGACATTGATAGTGATTATTCACGAATATATGCGCGATTTTGCTTTGCGATTATAAGCAATTTTTTTTATACAAATTATATTATTTGAAAGTGTTAACAAATTTAATTCCATTGCATTATGACGTAGTTTCTGAAGCGAATAGAAATGTTATTAGACATGTTCATTATGTCTAATAAAAATGTTTGAGCACGCAACAGAGTAAAAGTTTAAATGCCGTATTTTTCTTTTCTATTTGTTTATCTATTGTATTGTCCAAATATTTTCCATTCACTGCAATTGTAGATCTGTTTTAAAAATAAGATCTAATATGAAAGTAACTTATTATTTTTTCGCGTTGTATGTTTTTAATTACGCAAACAGGTTAATTCATAATAAATTGTCCATTAAACAAAATTGAATTCAGAAAACGACTGAAAAACTTTAATGTGACCAATTAACCGGTTTAAATTTTTTTATTTATCTATATAACGAAAGTTAAAATATTAAATGAGTGTATGACACAATTATTCTAATGAACGGTACTTTCTTGAAATCTATGCAAATGACATAATGATCTATACTTGATTAATAGAACAGAAATATGGGTTTGGTTTTTTTTTTCAATCATAATTGATATTAAAAAAATTTTCTAAAAATTTTACTTATTTATACATGAAGTTTTATAAATACGACTTTTTGTGTTTTTTTTTTATAATTTATATCTCAGTGAAAACGTATAGACTACAATAAGTCAGTTATTATAATAATGTTATAATAATTTTTAAAGCCTATGTTTAACTAAGTTCTAAGTACTTTTGTTTAGAAATAATGAGTTTATAATGTTCTTTCAGGGAATAGATAATACTTGCAACGCACTCACACACTTTTATTGTATAAGTTTGAATATAAAATTATAAGTGTATAGTTTATTCAGAGGTATATGACACGATCATTCCATCGATTTTACGAATAAATATTATTTAATCGAAATCCGCAAAACCGTTGTTTCGCTACTGATTTTGAAATATTCCATATTATAACAATTCTTTTAATTATTTAAACTAACAAAAAAATAATACAAGTTATACAAGCTCTTTAAAATAAAGTTAAATCTGTCAAATTATGTTCATTCGATTAAAATGGAATGATCGACGTGTTTGATCAGTTGTTTTATTGTTAATCGTTAACGGATTAAATAAGATTTTGATTGAAATATAATTTTGCTAAATATATGTAGAATTTGAACAAAATTAATACTGTTATGTAACGTGATTAATAATATATTAAAATCCTATACTCTAATAAACTTACGGTCGACTAACTTACTGCTTTGATAAATTATTTATATAATTACGAAATCTTACAGATTTTCTACATGTATAAAATAAATATGATACAATTACTATTATTAAAAACAATTTTAAGTGATCAAGTGAAAGAATAATTTTTTTTTTTGTGACTTTTAATGAAACTTCAACAAAAAATATCAACATCTGTTTATTATTATTGTTATTATTATGTTCTTTTATTTAACTACTCCTTACCTTTTGGTTTGGAGGTCAAATATAAACATAAAACATCCTTTTAATATCTTATACATTTCAATTGAGTTTTATGTAATAAGAATAAATTTCAACATTTATAGAAAGTGTCCTTTGATTTGATTGCAAAAAAAAAGAAGTAATAAACAAATGAAATTTTTTTAAACATATGAATTTTATGATTGAAAAATAAAATTAATATGTAAGATATTGAAACTTTTTTTCACTCGTGAATTAATTTATGTATTATCAAATACATTACAACATCTTCAGTACATTTATATTTTTATAAACGTTATAATTATTTATATAAAAAGTAACACGAAGTCCCTGACACGAAAGCATTCGACGGTTAAAAAGTATATAGTTTAAACCATGGAATGCTAAAACGTTAATGATACAATTTCACTCATATCTTAGACATAAAAATTAAAAAACACGTTTGATTTTCGTATTTTGAAATATTTGTTGTAATTTAATCAAATTACAACCTATGATTTTTACTATGGAGAAGGTTTGTTGCGTTATATACGTCGAAAATTCAATCTTCCGTAAGAAAGCCATTAGTCATATATAACGATCTTATTGCGCAAAATAAATACATTATTACGTAAAAGAATTGCACATATATTTTGCTATTTGAATCGTAATTTAAAAGAAGTACTGCCTATGGTATATGCGAGTACGTTTTTTTTTTAATCTACATAATATTGGTATATAATTAGTTTCATAAGTTAATAAAATAATTGTGCCAGTAATTCACGCATGCTATTTTCTTTGCGTGTACAATTTTTTGTATCTTTAATACTCGATTTTACATAGAATTTCTCAGCCGATAATTCAATTCCTAATGGCACGCAATTTTTTACCTCAAGCCCTTTGAATTTTATCAACGTACATTATTGTTTGCTGATCGAGTGATTGGCTTTTAGCAAAAAATCGCTCTGGCAAATTGCGCGAAGTGAGAAAATTTTCTTTACTTTCAGATGATGATCTCGATGACCTGCGTGGACAATTTTCTGCACAAAGCATTTCACAAGATTGGTCTAACAGTCGGACGACATCCAGGATACTTCGTGATAATCCCAGTCCTCCTGGCGTTGATTTGCTTCACGGGCTTTCAACGGATAAACTATGAAATAGATCCGGAATATCTGTTTTCCCCGATAAATGGCCCGGGAAAAACGGAGAGGGCCATTGCCGAGCAGTATTTCAAAGTGAATTATAGTCATTACTTCAATGTCGGACGTATCACCAGGCCAGGTACAAACTTCATTCCATATTCAATATTACAAAAATCCTTTGCAATGTGACTTTTAGAGCTGCAATTAATCATTATTACTTCTCGACACTCTACGCATGATCAGGTGAACTAAATTACTATGTAAGTGGTAAATGTGCGTCTAAGTAAATTACACTTAACCTTACGTGTTATTTGTGAAATAACTCTTACGATCTTAAAATCTTACATTACCATTAACGATTTCTTTTCATGTAAGTCGTTAATGGCAGACATATGTTAATATATATTCAATTTTAATGGAGGACTTTTTCTTTCCTTGCCTCACATTTCTTTTTTCCTTCTTCTTCTTCTTCTTTTTCTTCTTATTTTTTTTTTTATCCACTTATGTGACAATTGCAGAGGAGTTCTTGAGAGGAGCACCGATTATTTATAATTTGATTAGAAATTCATAAGCTGTAATAATAATAAGCTCGCTGTACAGGATAGATTACTGATAGAACGCATAATTAAAATGTCACGTATCTAGAGTAACGTATTGAATGAAAGCACGACGATCTCTTGGCAAATGAATTTGAAAAAAAAATCTCACTTATAAAAAAAAAAAAAAAAAAAAAAGTGGGTGCATTAATATTTTCCCACGAGGATCAGTCCTCGGGAAGCGGAGGGAGCAAAATTGCGTGGACTTCCTCGGCAAAGGCGGAGAATTTACGATTGAAAGTCCACGGAGTTTTATCCTTGCCCCAGTGTTGGGGGTGGGGTGATCAGCCGGGACAAATGGTCGTATCGAATAGGTTGGAAGAGTTGAAAATTTTCAGGCCGCTTCGGGCACATAATCGTGGTGCCGAAGGACGGGGACAAGAACATACTGAGGCGCGTCATCTGGGAGGAGCTGAGGATTCTCGACGGGGTCATTAAGAATGCCACGGCTACCTACGACGGGGAGACCTACAGCTACTCGCAGATTTGCGCCCGCTGGCTGGACCAGTGCTTCAACAACGACATCCTAGATCTTGATTACCTTATCGAGTTAGTATGATCCCTACCTATATTGCTCGGCAAAGCTTTGCAAATGCTCGACTTTAATGCGCGCACCACCGGCCTCTCGCCGACTCAATGAGCCCAACCCCGCCGGCCGGCTCCCGACTCCGGCCGGGACCTTTTTACGACGTCTCCTCCGACCCGAGAGTCATCCGACCGACTTTGGCCAGAGCTGCGGCTCCTTTCCCTCCGACGCCAATGGAAAGCTGCTCCGTGCTTTATTTGCCTCTCCGATGCAGCCTCCCCCCCTGCGCTCGGAATAGGGCCGAGCCGCGATTGAGAATCCAAGTGCGGGGGGGGGGTTTACTCCGGGCAACCCCGAAAGCTAACGGCCGGCATTGGGTCGGCTTGAGTCGCGGGCACTGGGAAAGCTCCATTAGGCCGCTCTCGCTCTTTGCTCTATTTCTTCTTCTTTTTTTTCTTTCCAGCGATGTGGAGAAGAGAGCGCTAAATCTTACGTTTCCAGTGATGTTCAATCCCTTCACCTGGGATGTCCATCTCTTTCCAGTTTATTTCGGTGGGAGCGTACTCAACGAGAATCTGACCATCGAGTCCGTCCCATCTTTGCAGCTCGGATACTTTATCACTGTTGACGATGAGCGACAAGATGCGATGTAAGTTGAGCTTTACACGGCCACGCCACCCTTACTTTCTATCGGGTTTTGAAATTATCATTATTATTATTGTTCAACGGCCGATACTTATCAGTACGGCGTGTATGTATTGTTAAAAGTTCCCGAAGCTCGTACAAAATGATACCGGATGTGCTATCGTTTACTTAGTCTTTTCTCTCCAGAATCATTTTATAATTAAATTTGGCCAACGACATGACCAGACGCGTAGGGATATTTTGATCGTTATATCAAATATAAATTGTTTCAAATTCTTAAGCATATGTTTATATACAAATTTATTGACTTAGCTTTTATAAAACATTAGAGCATTATTTTTAATATTTTCTCGCATAAACTTGAAGCGTTTAATATTTTACCGACACGCGCCTATTGCTAACGTAACAATTATCGAAAATTGTCCATTAATTTGTTCTTTTTTACTATCATTAATACTTTTTTATGTATAATAAATATTAGAAAAATGGCCGATATTATATAAATTGATTTAAATTGCAACTCAATACGCAAGCGTTTTATAGAACGCTTGTTATATACGTTAAATACATTCTTCTACGTGTGAAAGTAATTCGTTGATAAAGTAAAGATATAATCTACAAAAAGAATACGTATGTTCAGAAAAATCGTAAACGTGTTGCAGCTTTTAGAGTAGGTATTGAGTTAATACGTATCATGATTAAATAAAATCATATTTATAATTGTAACGGTATAACTTGTGAGAGTTTTCTTGAAGCCATTTTATACACATAATAAAGAATATTATTTTGATAATTTAAATGTTAATAAACCCTGGCTGAATACTCCGTTTTATTAAAGACATTTATAATATAATTTAATCTATTAAGAGCTTAATTCTTACTGTATTTTCTGTGTATCGAGACAATTTTTAATATCGATAGTTGATAGTTATCTTTACGGGTACAATTAGGTAAAAGAAAAATTACAGTGGAGCAATTTTCGTACCGATGAATTTCGTTAGGTAATCTTACTCCAGCCGAGGTTTTTTTAATTTCGTATTACGTATTCATAAAGCTACGTAAATAAAAGTATTTAGCGAAAAGTAGTATTTATCTCTTACGTGAGATATTTCTTGGACCGATCAATACTCCAGAGTATTATATTTACAAAAGCTTGGATGTCTCGTGTGTTTACGTACAGCTGAATAATTATTTATTAAATGTATAATAAATTTGCACAACAGGAAATCTATACGTGCCTATGGTTCATTAATTTCACGTTTAACTTTGGCTTGAATAAACTCTTACCTCAAAGAGAACTTCGGTTTTTGCCCACTGGACGGTTTCACAGTTTAGTTTTAAAGCGATGTAACTTTCACGTGATATATATATATATATATTTTTTTTTTGTTAAACTTGTATTATCAAGTCATGATTGAAGAACGATTGCTTATTATCGGAAGGCGAAATAAAGCTCGAAAGAGAATTAGAACACGGTAGATTAATTTTGACTAGTATCGACTAATTTCCACGTGAAATGATTATTCAATGGGTTTCGAACGCGATGCTCAAAGGTAGCTTAAGTACCTCCGCGTAGGAACTAATTTTTCATTGCAACAACGAACTGTCCAAGCGCGCAAATATTTTCACCGCCCGATAATCAAGCAGATGTAATCGAATGACTCCGACTCGTTTAGAGTTTCACGAAGTTTCTCGGAATCAACTCGATTGTGACAAACACAACCTCCGATGCGTCCAAGAGCAATAAATCCGATCGGCGGACGAGCGAATCGCCGGGAGTAGGAGCGGGGGTGTAGCCGCCGCCGCCCGCGTTAGAGACGAGAGAGGAGAGCTCGGCCAGGGGCAAAAGATCAGAGCCCCGAAGGGCGCGCAAGCACATCCGGGATATTCGGGGTAGGGAGCTTTCAGGTGGGGGTGGGGGGGCGGAAGGCTCGAGGGCCGAAACGAATCGGCGAGCGAGGCCGACGATAGAGAGAGCCCCGGCAGGGAGGAGCCGGGCGCTGGACCGGGTCCAGGGAGTAAAAGAAAGCCTGGTGGGGATCCGCAGAGGGGCCGCCTGGGAGGAGGCCTTCCTCAACGCGGTTGGCAAGGCCGAGGAGAGCGGCCTCTTCCGGCACATCAGCACGGCCAGGTTCGCCTCGAGGACCCTCGAGCTCGAGTTCGAGGCCAACACCCAGACGGTGATACCCTACTTCGCGAGCACCTTCACCGTCATGGCCATCTTCTCCGTGGTGACCTGCATGATGACCGACTGGGTGCGCAGCAAGCCCTGGCTCGGACTCCTGGGCAACGTCTCCGCGGGCATGGCCACGGTCTCGGCCTTCGGGCTCTGCTGCTACCTGGGGGTCGACTTCATCGGCATCAACCTAGCCGCGCCCTTCCTCATGATCGGTGAGTGATCGGGGCCTCGACCTGTACCTGTCTTCACAACCCCTGGCTATGCTTGGATTCCCCTCAACCCACCCCTGGAGGGGGAAGTTGAGCCACGCCTTATTCACGCTGATTCCACTCCGCGTTGGACGCTGGCTTCCAACAGCCTTTTTTTTTTTTTATCGCGAGCTTAGAAGTGGAAGCGCTTTTGTTTGTGCGATTATTCCAGAAATTCTGTCGTTTTTTTAGAATCTTTGCAGATCTCGCCCTTAACGCTCGTCAATTTATCAAAATCGTACTTATGGGTATGTAAAACGCAAGGCATTATATTTCTTTTAACAACCCAAAATCTACATTGTGGAACATTTTATTAGCCCGAAATTTCAACATTGGCTTTAGCGCTCGAGAGCGACAATAAATTAGCTATATTTTTTTTTTTTTGTCAATCTTGTTACGTGGAACTTATTTTTAGCAGCGCCGCATCCTGATATACGAATCTCACGAGGAAACCGCATCGATTAAGCGGAATTCATTATAGACTCGAGGAATTCACAATGCCCGACGCCTCCTTTGAAACTTTGAGCGCTGAGCAGGTATCGGACAGAAGCTCTCCGAGGGAAAGCAGGCGAGGCCACATTATATAATTCGGCAACCGAATCGATCGCTTCTCGATACTCGGGGCGCGTGTACCTGCAGCTCCGGTAGTATTGTTCCAAATGCACGGCGAATAGTAGCGGAGGAGTTGGGCAGGTGGTAACGACTCGGCCCTCTTGACAATGCATCCAACGGATAGCGTTGGATAAGGAAAGGACGTAGGTGGAGAACCGGGCCGCTTTGTGATATTCGTCGAGAAATCCCGAGATCGCTGAGCCGTACGAGCCAATATAAGAAGATGAAAGAAGCAGCGTCTTAGTCGGGCCGTGGCGAACTAAAGGGAGCCGAGGAATAGGCCAGGGCTCCGGACCGCACCGGGGAATCGGCAACGAGCTGCGGATTTTCTTCCGGGTGCCGAACCCCGCGATCCACCGGATCCGTGGGCCGCGAGAAGGGAGGAGAGCCCTCCGAGTCCCTCCCGGGAACGAATCAGCACTCTATCGAATGCTCCAAGTTTTCTACGGACGCATAAGCGACAATTTTACAGGACACTGTTTACGCATCGGCATTATTATCCGGAGGCTGGCCTCGGGATTTCTCCTTTTCTCATTGCAACTATGGACGATTGTTTTCTCTGTCCTACATGCGGTCGCGTGCGATATTTGATAAGTATTTTTAAGCAAATTTCACGACTCTATTACGAGCCTTGTGAATAGCGGATAATCCCGGTAGCAATTGGATTCATCAGAAGCCTTTTTCTCTCAATTCAAACAGGTGTTAAAATATGATTAAATACAGCGGTAATGTATAAAGTCTCAACGCGTCGAACGATGCTAATTAGTACGAAATGGGCCGTTAACGTGTATTCCTTTATAGTTAATTTATGTTTTATTATAGGAGAGCTCTAGAGGGAAGGAACGGAGCACGAGCAACCTGGATAAATCAAATATCAATATTATTTATGCTTAACAGCGATAAATTGAGTAGCGACAACAGGGCCGGGAGTTGTTAGCGACAATGTTAATATAGTATTACGCGATAAAGAGTATCGATTTTTTCGTAATGAAAGGTACAGTGATTTAGCGCAGTCGTAGGCTAAAGCCGACGCGCGTGAATAATGAAGTACAAAAGGCCTACGCATTGGCAATCAAACATCATTAGCGGCCGCGTAAGCTAAGCTCGAAATCTATAAGACCTTATGGATGACCTATTGGATGCGCGCACTCGCGATGCGGAACTATTGCGCGCATCCAGTTGGAAAAGCCCAAAGCGCGGCCGGTCAATTCGCTAGATTAGCGTCAACTCTTGCTCCGTCAGCCTCTCAAAGGTGCCTCGCTAATCAGCAGCCGGATAAAGCGGCATTATCCACTTGCTCCTCTTGCGGTGGCTCGACTCTCGTGGCCGGGCCGAGGCCTACGTGGCAAAAAGCACAGGGAGCGGAGGAGGCCGCGCGGAAGCCAAGGGGAGACGAGCGGAAAAGCGGCTCTTCCATCGAGGAAAGCGGCCCTCGAGATGCCGAGCCGAGGAAAGCGAGTAGGCGCTTTACGAGCTATGGCGGACGGCGAGGCGCAATAATACCGTGGCGATAAATTATTCACCTCGGCGCGAGAAGGATTTATGACTGGAAATTATTCAGCTGGAGGAGGAGGCGGAGGCGGAGGAGAGAGCGAGAGAGAGAGAGAGAGAGAGAGGTCAACAGCAGCTGACATCAGCTGGCGGGAGATTCGGAATTTCACTCGGAGTCCGCGAATCGTCGAGCGATCGGCGCGTCGGGGAAGGAGCCAAGGTCGCGCCAAGACCGCGCGCCAATTGGTAATGCGGGAGACCCGAGCCGCCGAGTGCAGCGGTTCTCGCTGGCTATCCTCCTCCTAATCCCCCCCGCCCCCGGGCTAGGCGAGCTCCCGGTAACTCTCTCGGCTCGAGCGGCTCGGCCGAAGAGTCGCGGAGTTTGCGTCCGAGGGTCGGGCCTACGTCGATCGCATCTTAATTCGCCCCTCGCCCCCGACTCGCGCTGCCTTGCGACGTCTCCGACGCTATTGAGAGGACGCGAAGGTCATGGGGAGCGTCTTGCGCACGTGCGCCGCTCGCGGAGGATCTCTGAGCAATGCTGCATCCGCTGCAGCTCTGCGTTGGGGAGATGAGACGTCGCCCGATAAGTTAACGCCGGCATTTGCATCCACGTGTGCGCGCCGCTTACCAAAGTCTCTGCTACTCGCGCCCAAGGCTCGAGCGGGAATTCGGATTCTCGCGACAATGTCCCAAAATGACGTTTTATCGACGTTTTATCGATAATCAAGGCCAATCAAAGCGTAACCTACCTTGCTCAATTAAATATCGTCCTTTTCATTATTGCCGAAGGGTAATATTATTATCGTTTGCTTTAGGTGCCAGTTGGTACATGGCAATTGAGGGGGAAACATTTCACGACGTAACGTTATTGTAAAATCATCGATCGACGGCAACGGTTTTCAAATGTATTTCACCCAATTCAAGCGTTTATGTAACTCAAAGTGTCCAACAATCATACAATGATTAAACAATGATGATGAGCAGCGGCGAAGTAGTTATGAAATACATTTCAGAAAGCGAAAACGTTATTTTACATTGGCAGTCGAGAGGAAGAATTGAAAGACAATTAACCGATTAATTTTGAGCTTAACTATCCAAGTGCCTCTTACCTCTCCTGCCTTGTAAGAAGAACCTTAAGATATTAAAGAGGCAAATCGTTCGGCGAACCGAGCAGTAAAAATTTAACGCTTCTTAAAAAAAAATGAATTCCCTGGCGAACTTCAATGATTCGATAATAAGGAAAGGGCGCGTCGCGAGTTAATAACATTTGTATTCTCGAACGGTAATTCAGAGACAGAGGAAAGTAAGTCGCAATTGTATGAAAATTGCGTTTTCGCGCGTCGAAAGATAAATGATAATTTCCAACTCTTGCCCGTGGAAAGGCACAAAGTGCTTTATCCGTTGAAAGGAAAGCTTTCTCCAGGAGGTAAACAATCATAGGAATGCTGCCTTTGGTCGAAACAGAGCCGGAATAAAGCCAATAGCGAGATGTTTTGGCGGACGGTTGCGCAACCCTCGGCAGGTGCGCCAATATTCGCGCGGCGGCCGACTTTCGATAGCGTTCGAGAGGGCCGCGGCCGAGCGATCCAATGTTTAAGAAATGGCGCATTGCTTGGATCCGCAGGTATCGGGATCGACGACACCTTCGTCGTCCTCGCCGCCTGGAGGAGGACCAACATACTGGACCCGGTGCCCCAGCGCATGGCCCAGACGCTGAGCGAGGCCGCGGTGTCCATCACCATAACCTCCGTCACCGACATGGTGTCCTTCTTCATCGGCATCGTGTCCCCCTTCCCCTCCGTGCAGATCTTCTGCATATATTCCGGTAAGTGGGCCACTACCCTCCCCTCGCGACGCTTCCCCTGCACGGACGATCGAAACTAATCCGGCTCTACTGCGGTTTTCTCCGAGGGTCTTTTCCCGCTGCCCGCGAGGAAACCAAGAGGCCGAGGACGCGAGCGCATTCTCGTAACCCTGACGCGAAATTTTCCTTCCCAACTATCCTTCGCTCGTGCGCCGCCTCTATGCTCCGGACGCGCGTTTACCCAATCGAACGGATCTGTTCTTTCTTCACCGAGCCTAAAAAATACTCGGGCTCGGTTTCGCGCTACCGATTGGAAATTTTCGGCCCGAGCCCAATAGCTCCAAGGCGGAGGAGGAGGGGATCTCACGTGGCCTCTTTAACACCGCGCTGTTGCCTCTAATGCACCGAGGAAGGGAGACCGACTCGCCGGGCCACGAACGACGCGCAGAAGACCAATGGGTCGCATTGGGATGCTCGGGGAGCCGAATAATAATCCTTGCCATTTAATCGCGCGCACTAACGGCGACCGCACAAAAGTCGTTTTATCATTTGCGGCTGCGCACATGGCCATTGATTCACCTGCTGACTTTTCACCAACAATTGACTATACGCGGATCTTGCAATTGGCTTTTGGGCGATTCGAGAGCCAGCATTCCGGCAGCTTATGTCGAACCAAGTGAAAACGCTTAATAATGAAAAATCAATAACCAGCTCCTTGGTTAATGATTAACTTTCGATTGCGCGCACTTAAATCTCTCAGCCGCGTTGCGCAGTCGATGCATCGAAAGGCGTGGGGTATCGACGGCTCGTTGCTCGCGCCAGGTCTTTCCCAATTTCCGCGCGGAGGCTGGCTCTCCCTACCGGAGCGAAGAAAGCCCTTCTCCAGCCCCCCCCCCGGAACCCTAGAGCAAACCCTCCCTTTACAAAAGCCCTAGACTAATGCAGGCGAATGCCGATGTTCGGCAGGTTTCGCAGTGGTCTTCACCTTCATGTTCCACCTGAGCTTCTTCAGCGGCTGCGTCGCCATCAGCGGCTACTGCGAGCAGAGGAACCTCCACAGCGTGGTTTGCTACCCGGTCAAGCCCCTCTCCAAATCAGGTGAGCTCGACGACGAGGACGGCGACGACGCGGCGACTCTGCTGTTTTTCTGCGCTTGCAAAGCGGTTGCGGGCCGGCGATTTCGACGATTAATTTATACCGTCGAGTTAGGTTTCGAAGAACCGACTTCCCTAAGAACTATCATTACCCTTGGCTCCTCGCTCGTTAACCTGCTTAATATTCGGTTGTCTGGCCGTAAGAGTGATTTCGTATTGACCAACCGATTTTTATTTATCGAAAATATCAATCATCGACTGTGGGCAGGGGGAATAGCTTTGTGCAATTTTATTTCATTGATAGACGAGCCAAGCTCGATGATTGTTATTGTACGTAAACACGATTAAAATAGTAATTTCGTACCATCAGTGGCAAACTGTCGTCTCCATTGTGCGTACGTTAAGGAGCTCATTCTTATTAGAAAGCGACAGCTTAATAGCTCGAAAAGTTTCTAATTTCAATATTAATTGTATAATTAGTCGAGTAATTAATTTGAATAATAAATACTCATTGCAAAACTTTTGCCTCTCTTAACAACTGGCTCAATAGCAATTTCATTGGCTTCCAAACCTCATTCTCAGGAGTATAATTTTCCATTGTTAAAGCTCATAATTTATAAACGTGAAAATGCTAAGTTTTTTTAACGTTAATTGCACTAATTACTGCAGTCACCTTTTTTGTCCAGATATGAAAAGAAGAAGAAAAAAAAATTGAGATTCAATTGAGATTTCTAATGGTAAACGAATTCAGAGAAAGTGAAAAAAGATCTACTTAACTGATGGACTCGTGCACTATATTTACGGTACGCGTTAAAATAAAAAAATTAAACAGCAATACAATTACAATGCCTTGCTTCGGCTTGTTTTCAATGCGAATCTGAATCTTTCACGTGTGCCTCCGTAGTGCCGCTAAAATGAGCAATCGTTGCTTTTTTAAATAAGTGATTCACTTGAGAAAAATGACGATGTTTGAGAGAGAGAGAGAGAGAGAGAGAGAGAAAAGAATTTCATGCGGTTTGGGGTAAGAATTACGCGCATTGTTGGTATTTTAATTTGTGAGAAAAATTATAATAACCGATTGGTGCTCTGTAAATAAAAACTATTGCGATAATCGATAAATAAATATTTGCCAAGCGAGCCGACAAAAAATCAGGCAGGAGTCGCAAGCGATTTAGTTTTTTTTTTTTACAAAGAGCCGGAGCAAGGCGACGACGTCGAAAAGTATCGCTCGAAGGGGTTTGGCACCGATGGGCAAAAGAAATCGCGCATCTCCTTGGATAGGAGGATGGGTACTTTGCATTATCGGCTAAAGGTCCCGAGAGGCGCCTTACTCTTGTCACGCACCGCAGCTTTCCATAAACTTTGCACGGTCGCAGGTGGACTTTCATTACGGCAATGAGCGGAGACGCGAGCCGCATTGTGCGCCGCTCCTCGTCGATTGGTTATATTACTCCGGTACTTGTGCAACGACTCCGCGCGCGGCCTACCTGTCGCTTTATTCTGGCTTTCTCCCATTCTTGCGGAGGCATTGTGGAGCGGCTATCGGAATCAATCGACACTGCTTGCGACGCGGCATGCGTAACATTGACCAAAATGATGAATACACGCTCGGCCGGCCCGAGACGTGCGACCACGTCGATTATGGAGTTGTCAAATGTACGGACGGATCGCCTTGCGAGCCACAATACTTTATGTATTTATTTCAAGGCCTTGTTATTGCACTATCTCTCGCGCTATGCGATATATTCAAATGTCGTTTCGCAATTCTCCTATTTTTCGATTACATTGTTTTCATTCCTTTGCGCGCGCGCGAAAATATTGGCCATTACGGTTTTCGCAATGAAGAAAAAGAAAAACAGAGAGAGAGAGAGAGAGGGAGAGGGGCTGCCCACAATTTTCCTTCTTCTTAGAAAATTATCATTAATAAAATGCCTCTATGTTTTAATGGTAAATTCCTTGGCGCGCTTGCAATTCGTGCGTAAGAATACCCGAAGAAAATAGCCCACAGCTATTGAGATACTTAAAACTATAAAACTTTTCTTGCACTGCTCGGTAGGCTGAATGCAGAGCTTATGGCGAGCTAGATACGAGTATTATAAGTAATAGATAATTAATAATAATAATAATAATAATAATAAAAAATAGTTAATGATATTTAATTATGGTTGAAGAAAAAATTGCCACTCCAAAGAGATAAAGCCATTGCAATTAGGGAATATTTTTCATTGTTACTGTTCGCTTTAAAGAAAAGCTTAAATAAAAAATGAGATTCTTATAAACTTTAATATGAATTTTTTTTTTTTCCCCGAAGCTATTAAGCGCTGCCGTAAAACTTAATCGCTTTACAAATAAATACATTTCTGGTATTTTACATAATGCCAATTTGTCTACTTTGACTTGGATTAACGTTCGAAAGTTAATGGGTAACCAGTAAGAATTTATAAGGCCTCCTTATTATATATATCGTACCATGCTTACGCTCGATTCATTTATCGTTTCGTAATATCAACAAAAAGATGCAATTGAATTGATTATTTAGTGAAAAAAATAGCCGCGAATAGCCTCCAAGAGCTCTAATGTAAAGGTGATTTAATTGTTAAGTAGGTGATATCGCTTTATTACTCTACATCTGGATAATATTGTTTCGGAATGCGATCTCGTTTCTTTATTGTTCATCGGTGGTTTACTTTTTAAAGGGCAGGAACCACGATCAGCCCTTACCACCGACAAGTCGATGAGTTGAATTGAACTAAGGCTCGAAAATCTCTACCCTTCTATTCCGTTGGACTGTTTTTCATACTGTGTATAAATATAATCGGAGTGCTTCGATAATGCAAAAATTAAAGTATTCAATAATTATGCATTGCGCGAGGCGAGCCCAATTGCAATCCACGTTGCGATTGATAGCGCAAAAGCGAAAATCCTGCGACGCAACTTTGAAATGTCGTTGGGGTCTCGAGCGCCGAGGAATAATTTTCACGCAATAGCCTTTGCAATGTCGCGCATAATGAAAATACAGGTGTCGATTAAATAGATACCAATGAACGCACACGGTAGGCACACACGTGGTGGGGTGGGGCGGGGGATGTGGAGTTACACAATCGAGGCAAAGTTTCCCTGGCCGATGCCGAGCACGTTCAATTATGCATTTGCGAGTAAGAGAGCAGGCTCGAGTCGGGCGTTTATAAGCGAGCCGAGCCCCAGTGGATTGTTCCGAGAGGTCAATGCCGGGATTCGACCGACGAATCATCTTGTCGGAAGCCCATGCCCTTGCATTTGGCCGATTCTAGCATTAAGCTAGAAATCGAAAGGGTTCCATGGCCGAGGACGGCCGAGGATAGATCGAGGGCTTGCCCCGATTATCATTTTAAGGCGTTAATTTCTGGTCGCGGAGCGCCAAGCTGCTCTTAAATTCCCGCTGACCGTGTTTTCGACGTGCTTCACTCACACGCAGACACCCCTATATATTTGTATGTATATATATAATTATATTATGCTATATTGATTATGCAAAAAGTTACGAGATACCGAATGTGTAACACGGGCTCTAGCGATAAGAGGCGAGTAACTGTGTAACTGGCACAATCCAAGCAGTGCTCGGGGGCAATATGCGGGGAAATAAAATATTATTTATCATCGGAGCCGTTCTTCGGTGCTCGTACAAGCTCTTAATCCACTTTCAGTGCAATTACCCTTTTAACGAGTAAAGCCAACCGCCGCCTATAACGATCTACATAAGGAAAGCAAAAAAAAAAAAAAAAGGAAAAAAAAAAAAAGAAAAGAAAAGAAAGAAGAAGAAAAGTTGGACTTCCACTCCGTGGATTGGCGGTAGTTTAATAATTGCCCTCGACTCCTCGAAGGCAACGGCTTTTATTTTTACCAGACTCGCGATGTGAGTCCGCGAGCGCGGATCCGAGGAGAGCAGACGCCGCTGCGTCTCGGGGCCGATTTAAAGGATGGCCTTGAAAAATGAGCCGGAGCGAGCAGGCCTAAAGACTAAAAACTCCCTCGTGCTTTTGCCTTACAGCGGACCGCTCCTGGCTCTACCGACTGCTGTGCACCGGGGGCGTCGACAGGGACGACCCCTACAACCCCATCGACAATCCGGAGCACGGCTGCATGACCTGGTTCCGGGACTACCTCGCCTGGTCCCTAAACCGGCCCTTCGTCCGTGGCTTCGTCATCGTCGTCTTCGGCTTCTACCTCGCGGGCGCCCTCTACGGGCTCACGACCATAAAGGAGGGCCTCGACCGGCGCCGGCTCTCCAAGGAGGACTCCTACTCCATCACCTTCTACGACAGGGAGGACTTCTACTTCCGGGAGTTCCCCTACAGGATCCAGGTCAGCTGGCAGGCCACCCTGTCTAACTCCTTCGGGAGGAGGGGCGCCCCGGCACTCCCTCTCCCTCTCGCGCCAATAAGACGAAAGAAGCTAAAGAAGACGAACTTTGGCCGGCTTCCGCTCCCCGGCCCCGGGCATCGCAATGCATTTCCATTGCTTACACTTTCGGCGTTGAATTCAGGTCGGCCTGCGCGCATCCATTGTGCCAATGATCGCGGCTTCGACGGCTCGCCTTCGTTTTCAGCTCGCGCTCGCCCCGAGATAATGGAGGCGCATCTCTGGGCCCGAGCGAGAATTGCCCGGCAATTGATTAATTCATGGTAGGAGGATCATTCGCATGGTGCACGCGAGCTGCGTTAGCGCGTCGACGGCGCAGGCGCGCTCACCGGTTGCCGAGCGAGCGCGTAATCGCGTGCAATTATGTCACGCATCCTCTTCTCTCTCTCCTCTGGCCGAGCTCTACCCCTCCCCGCCCCGCCGGCCCCCGACCGGCCGACAGTCGCGCGCGCGAGCAACTTTCTCCGGTGTTTACGAACTTTTGTCGCTTTTTATTCTTTCTAAGCTCGCCGGTACGAGCCAGGCTCTCGTTGCGTCACGCGGATACACCTTTTGGCAATTATGCGATTCCGGGGTGGGGGGAGTACGGGTACGGAGCCGGAAGTACGTTTGTTATTTTTCGAAGAAATAAAAATTTCCAAGATTGTGCTATCCGAGCTAACGGGAAAGTATCCGCGGCCTTATACCGTTAAATAAACACTATTCTTTTTGCATACTGGAGCCTTGCGCGCAAAATGCGCTTGGATCATTTTTATTGGCTCGGTACCGTAAATTCGTTGCATCCGCGCCGTTCTTACCCGCATCCGCGCCTATCCCTAGGCCTCGGAAATATCCCATCGGAAATTCCTCCAACTAAATACAATAGAATTCTCGAAGAAATAACTTCGCTCGCGATAATGTTATCCAACTGCGAACGTCGCTCGATAATCATCGTCACTCTTCTAATGAACCCTTGATCTCGTCTCGTGCTTAATTTTATTTGCCTCTTTCGCATTTAATGCAATGCGTTCGCAGAATTATGTAACGTTCTTAATGCAAAATAATGTATGAATTGCATCGACAACCTCGGGATCAAGACATTCATAGGGATCGAGCTCGACGACAACTTGGATCGTATTGTCGCGTGCTCAAATATTGGGAAAATCAATAAAATTACACCTCCTTCGATTCGTGTTCAAAGCTACCGCTTAACGAGTCAATACCATCGCTAATGTTGAAAATACTTCTGTTGAGAAATTTGTCGTTTCCTTGGTAAAAGAAGCGCGTACGATCGCATTCGTCGCATACTTCGCATTATAACGTTATAACTCTATTGCATTATCAAATGTTAATCGTCGAGAAAGTGCTTATCGAAGATTATCGAATTTCACGAATCCGCTACACAACATTTTAGGTGGATTCCTCAAGTGTATTACAGAAGACAGGATCTATTATACATCTGTTCTGACATTTATCAAAGTTCTTGCTACATTTCCAGTCACGATATTACAAAATATGCAACATAATAATCGGACGCTTACGTTAAAGAGCCGGAACTTTATTAACTTTCCCAAATTAATCGTGATACAATCGTAAGGCATTGAAATCCCATGGAGCTTTCAAATTCTTCGGGCAATACACGAATGGCCTTGTCCAATTTATATTCCACAGCCTCGTAAGCGCATTGAAAGGAAATATTTTACCTTAGCTTGAAAAATCCTAGTTTCTATTCAATATATTGCCTTATCGAAAGTATGAACAATGAGAGCCAACCGCGCGAAGTCAAACGCTCGCAAGTTTCAGAGAATACGAATCTCTGCGGGGGGGGGGAATACGCCGTATTCAAAGCAAAATCCGATCCAAGTTTCGCGTTACAATTTTAACGTAAGGAGATGATTTAAGCGCTAGGTTGAAATTATTACCCGGAAATGATTTTGATAAATTAGGAATGGATTTTTTCGCCACCGGAGCATTATCCTCGATGATTTTTTAAAACTTAATTTCTCTCGATTGGCAAACGAAGTAAAGAGTTAAAGGCAAAGAGCCTAGCCGAGTCGAAGAGCGAAAATCCCCTTCTCGAACGGTGATACTTTGCGCTTCTTTCCTCGGGCCTCGCCTCGCGTTGCCGTAGCTTCGAAAACAGAGAGAGAGAGAGAGAGAGAGAGAAAAAACAATTTCTTTCTCCCGACCAAGCGCGAATTTCCGACAAAAAATCGAGCGCGAGCGGGGCCCGATTAAATCCGAATAAGGAAGGCAGAGTTGGCTCGAAGCCGGTAATTTAATCAGAGGTACGGATTTGCAGGTGATCGTGAGCGGCGAGTACGATTACAGCGATCCAGTAATTCAAGAGCAAATGGAGAACCTCACGAGCACGTTGGAAGCGTCGAAATACATAAGTGCCCCGATTTACACGGAGAGTTGGCTGCGCGGCTTCTTGAGCTACATAAGTCGCAACGAGGAGTACCTGAACGTGACGATAAACAACGAGACGAGTTTCGTCGACACCCTGAAGAAGGTCTGGATCGCCCCCTCGAGCACATTCACCTTGGACATAAGGTTCGACGAGGGGGGCGAGCACATAATCGCCAGCCGGTTCCTCATCCAGGCGGTCAACATAAGCGGCACCAACCAGGAGAAGGACATGGTTAAGGAGCTGCGCCAGATCTGCGCGGACTCGCCCCTCAACGCGAGCGTCTTCCATCCCTACTTCGTCTTCTTCGACCAGTTCGAGCTCGTCAGGCCGACGAGCATCCAGTGCATGATCTTCGGGGCCTTGATAATGATGCTGATCTCCTTCATCTTCATACCGAACATACTCTGCTGCTTCTGGGTGGCCTTCTGCATAGTCTCCATAGAGTGCGGGGTGGCCGGCTACATGTCCCTGTGGGACGTCAGCCTCGACAGCATCTCCATGATAAACCTCATAATGTGCATAGGCTTCAGCGTGGACTTCACGGCCCACATATGCTACGCCTACATGAGCTCGAAGAAGCGCAGGCCCGAGGAGCGGGTCAAGGAGTGCCTCTACAGCCTCGGGCTCCCGATAGTCCAGGGCGCCCTGTCGACGATCCTCGGGCTCCTGGCCCTCCTCCTGGCCGGCACCTACATATTCCTCGTCTTCTTCAAGATGGTCTTCCTCGTCATATTCATCGGGGCCCTCCACGGGCTCTTCCTCCTGCCGGTGCTGCTCTCCCTCTTCGGGCCGGGCTCCTGCACGAGGTTCCCCGAGGCCGAGGAGGCCGGGGAGGGGGCTGGCCAGGAGGGGCCCCGGGCCACCAAGCCCAAGGACATATCCAAGCTGCCGCAGCCCTACGTCATACCGCACCCGACGCTCTTCTACGGCCAGGCCAAGGACGCGAGCATAAGCCTGACCGCCCTCGAGGACAGGGACCTCGGGCTCGGCACCAGCGAGGACAGCAACTCGACCGAGAGCGGCTCCTCCCAGAGCAGGAGGAAGCAGCGCCAGAGCGAGCAGGAGGAGAGGAGCCAGATGCGCTACGAGGAGTGGCGAAGGTCCGTGGGCGTCCTCCAGAGCCTCTCGCGCTACCAGGAGGCCCCGGCCCCGCCGCCCGACTACCCCGGGGCCCGGCCCGTCCTCCTCGAGCCCCAGCCCAAGAGCTTCCGGAGCTTCGGCTTCCTCCAGAGGGGCCCCAAGCGCTCCCTGCCCAACACCCCCGACGCCGGCAATTATCGGCGCAGCCGCTCCCAGCAGAACCTCAGCCAACCCCCTGGGAGATACTTCCCCGACCCGAGATTCCCCTAGGCCCCGGCTCCCGGCAGCCGCACTCTCTCCTATCGAGCGATCATCGCCACCGACCAAGTCAATCCGTCTATCAGCTGGATAAGCAATAATCCTCGATGTTTTCTTCTTCTTCTTCTTCTTCTTCTTCTGTACGCGCGAAAACGAATTGTCTCGTCCTCGGCGGAGGCGATGATTTTCTCCTCTCCTTCTTTTTCCTTACCTTTTCTTTACCCTTCCGCGCCCCCCCCCCGTCCTCAATCGTCCGTCTTCACGCGTGTGAAACTTCAAAGAGACTGTTTTGTCCGGCGACTGGAATCTGGAGGATTTTTTTTACGAAAAGAATAATACTGTTACGGTAAAAGAAACTGACGCATCGACAATGAGATCCCCCACCCCCCATCACCGAGTTGTGTAATAAATCGGAAACATCGATTGTTTTTTTTTTTTTTCTATTGTCGATAATAATTGTAGCTACGAATTATTTTATCGAGCCCGCAAGAATATTCGTTCCTTCTCGCCTTCGTAATAGCAGCACCAAATATCATTAATTTTAGGACGGAGCGTTGTTTCGTTTTGTAAATGAAGTCTCACAACCATGGATTTATTTTTTATTTACTGCTGCTACCTTACGACGATGGCCTAACAATTGCGACGAAAATTTTTGCCAAAGAAAGCGTCCAGACTGGATTGGAGATGCTCGCGCAAGAGACCGATTCTTATATTTATCGGTTTTATAAATCAAAACCAAAATGACTAAATGTAGTATCGATATTCCAGGAATTTTAATACACCGATAATATTACTATGGAATACTAGTATACTTTTGTGAGTCAAGTTGCGATATTGTAGTAAGCTTAGTCTGTTATTGTCAATTGTCATTGTTATAAAAATGATTATGAAATAATTATGATTATAATAATGACGAAACACATTCCTATTTTGATACTTTTGTCATTATTATTCTCATCGTGACTGTCACTATTTAATTTTACACATGTTTGTCCATTATAATGCGCGGGCTTCGTATTTATACCTGAGTATAAGCTGTATAACATTACTTGACTTCACTCATAATCATTTTAACAAAATGGTGGTTATTAGATTCTATATAAATCCGTATGGATTATCGGTACAGAAAATATTTTTACACGCAACTGTTTATAAGACAAAAATTCATGCAGTGACTTTATGAAGTACCACTTTTTATTGAAAAATATATTTTTATTAAGTAGAAGCAATGAATTTATAAACATATGTATAGCATATTGTCTACTGTAGGATTTCTATAGGCGTATTTCTACACAAGTTAATACGATAAGACAAAAATATTTATCATTTCAATAAAAAAAGAAAAAAAATTATAATATATAAGGAATGTTAAGTTACAAAAATGACGAATAATACATCGGTATTAGTAATAAAATTATTATTAAAAAAATTATAAACGAAGCAGCCTTATATTGTTTGTTATCCTTATTAATATAAATTTATACATGTAATCAAATATTACAGATATATATATATATATGAAATGATTAATTAAATATGTAATTGATTTTATTATACACAAGTTTTTTTTTTTTTACCATTAATCTATATATACTTATAATGATAAATTGAAAAAGAAGAACAATTAAAAAATTTGACTCTGATAGTCTGCAACCTCACTTTTAGATAGATTGATAATATATATATATAATAAAAAATTAAATTAATTACATTGGGAACGTAATGATGAAATATAAATGAAAGAGGATAAAAAAAGAGAAAATTAACAACCTGATACCGATATGAAACTGATTCTTGTTAAGAGACAATCACAATTTTCGCACGATAGATTTATGAAAAAATTAATACCTTATTATAACACTATTGCTCTTAATTAATTTTATTACAACTTAATTGTAAGTATGTTTATCTTCAAGCTACTCATTTCAGTCATTAATTAGCTTAGTAAATATTGAAAAAAAATTTATCATTCAAAAAATCAATCTGCTAATTAATGGTTAAAAAATATGTTTCATAAATTTTTGCAAATCGTAAATTATTAATGCTTATATTTCTATACATTTATAGTATTAAACAAAATTTATTTATTTTAAGGAATATATTTAATACATTTTCATTGAACTAGTTAAAAATATTTCAAAGCAAATAGATATTTCAAACAATAAAATAATTTAAACAACTGAATTGTAAAACTATGCTCATTTTTTTTAGTAATTCTTAAAAGATGTAAACATAATGTTTGTTAATTATTACTTACTAAATGGAAACAATTTTTTTTTAAATAAATCTATAAACAAATAACACATGCCGATGAAAGTGAATTATTTAACTGATGCTCATAAATAAATTAAGGCAAACATGCTGTATAATTGCCTTTAATATTATAAATACTTTATACAGCAGTATTAATTTTTAAAACCGTTTTATATAAAGATTTTCGCTAGGCATAAAACAGGGTATAAAAATAATGAAAAATAAAATAGCTTCGTTAGAAGAAAAATTTGATTATAACAGCTGCCAATACCTATAAGTAACTTCTTGATACGCAGCTTAGATTTTATGTAAAAGAAACGGATACTTATTTTGCGTTGAACGGCTTTCTCTTAATTTTGTAATAATTTTGTAAAAAACTTGCCACTGTTTATTAGATTATAATAGATATAATCAAATATGGATATAATCAAATCATTTATTCAAAATACTGATTAGATAACAATTGCTTAGAAAGCTAACAATTGCATCGTAATAACTGAGAATTAAATATCATCTTCATCTTAAGCTAAAGCTTAAATAATTTTTTTATCGATAGAATAACAAAAATGTTTGAAAGCTTAATTAATTTTTGATAGAGATTATTGCCTGCGGAGAAATATATTCAATTGGGAAATAATTATCAAACGACGTTTTTTTATGTTGATTATTACAGAATTTCTGAATATATAGTTAATATTAGTAAATAGTAATATATTGTTAAAATCAATAAAGCTCTTTAAACTTATATTCTGATTAAATTATAATGCGTTTACTATTATCTATCAGTATCTAGTTTGATTTTTATCAAGATTAAATCGGTAAAAAGTTAATTGAACGTTTTTGTATTGCGTTCATTTTCTTAATGAATTAAAAATCTATGTTTACTAATTGCTACATAACACAATTGTATTGAAAATATTTTATATCGCGCTTACATTATAACGAAGGGAGCGGATTAAAAACGAATTTTTTGCTAAATTAATATTTGTTACAGTAATAAACAAATACATAATGCGTTAAAAATATTTTACGGTTATTATTATTAGGAAAAAAGGGAACTAATGTAATTTGAGTCTCAGCAGTTTTTAATAAGTTTATAATTACATTTTAACGAAAAAAAGAAAATGAAAACACTATGTGCACTTAATTTCAATTTCTTGAAATAATCGATTATTACAATTAAATTTTCATTGCAATGTAAGCAAATAAAAAAGTGGTACATTAATGTATTAAATACATTTTTACATATTTGCTAAGGATTTTTCTGCTGCAATTACCAAAGCTCTGCCGTGGAAAAAGAAAGTTGTAATTTAAAAAAAAAATTTTTATATAGGTGTGCAATTAAGGAAAATCTAATTTGATTTAAAAAAAAATATAAATTTTACACTACATTTTATGATGAAGCTATTAAAGACTTTTATCGGCGATACCGCACTTTAAATATATTCCAATCGATAATGATGGAAAACGGCAATTACGCAGGTGTACCTGCACAGTAAATCAACTAACAATATTTACAAGTACGTTAGAAAAAATAGTCGATAAATAATGCTGATTGGGAATATGTCATAACTATTATCTTATGAAAGTATACAATCCATAGAATGATTTCATTATAATTGCAGGTTCTATTAATCATAATTACAGAGTATTAGAGTTAAAATTAATTGGAAAAGCGGTTCAATGCACACACGAAAGATAATTGGAAATGATTTGTTACGATTGCTGCTACTAGGAGTGACTAAGAGTCCCTGTATTGGTTTTTAAATATTTAAAAGCTGTATCACGGAATAATTGAAACTATGGTTTACAAAACAAATCGCTGGAGTAACGAGGATCGTTTTAAGCCCTATTAGCTAATCGAATCGCGTCTCGCGTTAACGCCGAGCATAATTCTTATTCGAAATGGACTCCGACCTATCTCCAAAAGTTTATACTTTTGCAAGGAAAATTTATCTGGCCGGTGTTTCCGTAGTGTAGTGGTTATCACGTGTGCTTCACACGCACAAGGTCCCCGGTTCGATCCCGGGCGGAAACAGGGCCTTTTTTTTTTTTCGTCGCTCCGTGCTTCCCAGTTGTTGAGGAGCCTCCCCTCCTGAGTCCCGACCTCCTCGCCAACGAGCGCCCGGTCCAGCGCAGCATCGGCTCGAATCAGGTCGGCCGAGGAGGGAAATCCTCCTCCTCCTCCTGGCTTGGATGTCGATATCCGCGCTCGCGGGCCAAACCGATCGAGATTCTTTTCTCGCGTGCGCGCCACCTGGCGGCGAGTCGCCGCCGCATCGAGCGGCCGGTAAGCAGGCCGAGGACCAACGCGGCGGGACCTGCCTTACCGAGGGCGGGCAGGCGAGGCGAGCCTCGGCCTCGGTCCCTTCGGATGTCGCTCGGGGTCCGGATCCCGGGGCTCCGAGCCGGTCGAGGCGATGCACCGGGAGGCCCGACCGAGAGCCTCCTGGCCGCGGCCTCGATCGATCCCGGGATCCTCGACGGGGGAGGCGCGGGGGAGCCGGAGGCCTTGAACCGGGAGCCTCCGCCGGGGGAGGAGCCGAGGTCGGCCGCCACCCGGAGCAGGCCGACGACCTCGGCGGGGAAAGTTATCATCGGCCGGGCTTCTCTTCGCCGCCCTCCACTGGGAATAATGGCCCCCCCTCCCCAGCGACCCGCTCGAGATAAGGAGACGACCCTTACCGCTGCTCCCGGGGGATCGCGCCTCCACCCGGTCACCGCTCCCCGCCGCTCTCTCCTCGCATCTACCCCGAGGCTCCGGAGTAGTTATGGCTCTGGCGGCTTCCTACCCGTGCCCATTACTCCCGTAATGACGCCTACGTGCAACCTTGGACCGGCAGCGTTCGGTTTCCCGCCGAAGATATCAGCAAGTTATCCCCCTGTTTGGCCGGGAGAGCCAACTCGATGACGGTAATCGAATGGAGCGTCTACAAATTGTTTTACATTTTTTGATCCAGCGATTCCATTTGCGATCCAGGGGAGGGCCGATGGATTTCCATTGAATGATCACGGAACAAGAGGGAGGAACTTGACCGGTTGCCAACATCGGTTCGAGCCCCAATCGCACCATTGATCGCATATATCGATGCGCGAGCTTTGTTACTATCTCCCGATGGAGGAGCGCTCTTAATTCATTGGGAGGGATCCGGCGGAGAGGATCGAGGTCGATTCCTCCCTATCAGCGTCGGTCCCGCAGGTCATTATCCGCAGGTGGCCGAAGCCGAGGCCGTGCAAACCTCGTGGGTAGCTAATAACGCGACCCAGTGGCCCCTAAGCCGACCCGGGGCTCGTTCGCTTCGCTGATCGGACGCAGACGTCGTTGGAACGGCCTCCGTCCTCTGGCGTCGGATCGAGTCGTGCCCGAACTCCCGACTCCCTTCTGCCCTGGCCCCTACTTCCTCGGAGGAGGATTAGTAGGCTGGAGGTTGGGCAATTTTCGGAGGCTCCCGAGCTCCGACGATCCTCCATCCATCGAGGGACCTCTTGCCGAAGCTCCCGAGCTCGGAGTCCTAGTTGGCCCGAGGACGACGACTCAGTCGTTGCCTCGGCCGGTCGGATTAAGTCGGTCGGTGCCTCGCTTGGCTGCAACCTGGCGGGGAGCATTCCTTCGCTTCCCGGATTTATCGCGATCGCGCCCTCGCCGTTGGTACCGAGTCCTTCCTCTAGGTACCCGAACGTAAGGCCGTGCAATTCCGAGTCTCGCTCGGCGTTCCTGTAGCCGAGCGGCGGAAGCTCCCTCGTAAAACCAAAGGCTATACTCTGTCTGGCTCTCCGGATCGTCTCTGCCGGAAGCTCCGCCGTTCGAGCTCCTGCCAACCCTGAGCCCCTCGCGCCACTCCGCTTTTCCACCTCGGCTTTCCTAGCCGCGACCGAGTCCCCGTATCGCGGCTCGATCTCGCCGAGCTCCCGCTCCTCCCCGCGGCCTGATATCGGCCCCTCCGGTTCCTTTCCCGACCTCCACCTCCCTCTCTCCCGGCCCCCAATTCATCGCTAATACTCTACGCTTTGTTTGCTATCGCTCGCGATTACCCGGCTTTACGATTCCCGACGCAACAACACCACCAACCTAAATTTCTACCTTGCGCTACAAAATTTTAGCCTGCGCAATCTCGGATTTACGTGAATTTTCGCATTAGCCAATCCATTAGTCCGAATTGTGTCGAACGCGAGTTGCAACGTCGACGCGCGCACTCGCGTCGCAGCTATTGGAAAGAAAGAAAAAAAAAACGCACGAGCGTCGGCCCAAAGCGCGCACGAACTGCGAGAAACACTTTAAATCGAACCGCGCTGCGGGACCTTCGGCAATTATCGCGTTAGCCGTAAAAGATTCGACGTTAGTTTTGTGCGCTCAGCGCTCCGGAGCTTATGTCTTGTTTCCCGGGGAAATTACGCGAGCCCGAGCCTTCCCCAATCTATGCCGTTTCTTACGAGCCGTCGAAATAAAACAACATCGATAAAGTATCAAAGCTTAGGTAACCCTTGGAGCCACTCGGCGTGATTTTTCATTTATCAATCGTTACGAGCTTTATGGGATTTTGCTTTTTATTTAACAATTATACGCACTTTATGTGTATCGTTTCTTGTAAAGAAATTAATTTTACTCATTCCGCGGGTATTATTTGCAACGATCGTTATTACAGAGTTGTTTTTTTTCTTTTTTCTTTTTTTTTTTTTTTTTTAACAACGGATACGCCGAACGTAAAATTTTTATTAATCCATAAAAATTATTATTGTTGACGCAGTAGGCTCAAGAATCAATGGAATGGACTTTTGAATTTTTACTTCATATCGTACCTCTAAAATATACGCGCAGCCACAGCTGCTGCACATTGCAAGATGAAAAACGAAAGAGCGACATTAGCGCGTCCAACAATGTATTTATTATGCTTGTTAATTTTTAAAGTATATCCTTGCCTTTATTTGAATAAATGATCGTTGAGTTTTGGTAAACAGCCTAAAGTAAATCTTGGCTGCCGGTTATTTATCATTCGTGGCGAACAACGGCGTACCTAATATTTTAAATTAATTCAGTTGCTTCTCGGTGCAACGAAATAACAAAAAAAAAAACCCCGAGTGCGGAAAGCCATAAAAGTGGCTTTACGCTGAGCTTGAAAAAAGCGACGACGTCGGGGAAAGTGGATCGTTTGAAAATTTATAAAATCTTTACGAAGAGAGAGAGAGAGAGAGAGAGAGAGAGAGATGTTTAACGTCATCCGGCAATAATTAAATACAAAGGAGCGAGATCAGTCGTAAAAAGTTCACTTGGACATTTTTATGAACGATCGCTTAGAATGAAATACTCGTGGCAATACTCCTCGAGCCCTGCCCTTTCCCATACGTCCAGGGCTTCGTAATACAATGGAATGACATAATTCGAGGGATATCTCATCGCCTGGGGGAGCTTTGTTCTCCGTAATTCTCCTTGGGCGCAAAGCTTCATATCATATTAGAAATGAAGAATGGACGGACGGACGCGGCCTATCGACGTAGGCGACGAAACAACGATGGAGGAGGGATAACGGCTCGCTTAGGCCGCTCCTGGAGAAGCTGCCCTCGCGAGCCCTTGGCCTCGGCGCTCGGTCTCCAACGAGGGCGTGATGCCGATGAGCGATAGGGCGGGGCCGAGGGGCCACGAGCCAAGCCAGTCGGAGACTCTCCCGGGGAGACGAGCGACGATTCGGCTCGATTCGGCCGAGGGGCCCGATTTAATTGATTTTAAGCAACGAGTGAGCGCACGCGACCACCGGGTAATCGGTCGCGTGGCCGAATATCAATCAAGGATAACGCGTGGCCCGCAAGTCGAGTTCCTCGGGATCCCGGCCACTGGGAGAAAGGAATAGGGACTGGGGAATGCGTCGCAATGGCCCCGGGAAGAGGGGAAAATCTCGAGGCCGCCGCTCTTTATCCTCCCCCCGGGTATCCTGGTTAATATTGGCGGCGGCGACAGGACGGGGCTTGCAGAGAGCCGAGGAAAACCCATCGAAGGAGCGAGGAGACTTTAATTGGCTTGCTTTGTCGGGCCCTTGGATTTTACCGCTCGACGGCCTTTCCTCGCCTCGCTTTTGCAAATGCATCATCACCTTTGGCAATTAAGAGAGAATATACGCGGGGCTATTTTCAGCTGAGCGTCGCGGCTTCCTTCGTCCCCTGGTATTTGGAAATGCCTCGTAATTATGTAACGGCGCGCCTAACTCGGACATGCCGAGTTGCGAACCAACAATGCCCGACGCCTCGGGACCTTTTTGTCACGAGCTACGCTCTTGCCTGTTTCCTTTTTTGTCACGTGATTCTACGATAAAGCCAATTTGGCAAGGGAAAAACTGTGACGCTAAATGTTAATCATTCGCCACGTGCCTCCGCATCTCGTGAGTTATTATTTTCACGGAAAGCCCGGATAGGGACGGGGAGATAAAGACAGAGATAGAGACAAAGAGAGAAAGTCGCGTACACGGCGTTGCCCAAAAATGGGGACACAAGTGCTGATTATTATCAGCGCGATCGCGATGTGATGCAAGAGAGCCGAGCACGCGTCGTTTTTATGTTGCGCACTACATACTCTGACCCTTATTAGGAAGTTTCTTCCAATCCTTTGAGTAATTGCGCTTTCACTTCACTTTTGATACACTTAACATTCGTATTAACACTTGATACTGGGCTGAAGTCGTTGCGTGTGTCCGCCTTAACACAACTCGAAAGGAGAAATGCTCGAGTTCTGCAATATAGCTGTAGTTTCCCTTTTTTTGAAAAGTTTATCACTTAGATGCATTGCTTACTGATCAATCGAATATATATATATATATATATATATAAGATCCGACTTTAACTAAAATCTTCTTGGACATATTTCTAGTTAGATGCGAACTAAACTTTAGCGATAACTACGATGCCGTTTTATGCTTTTCAATATTTTTAATAGATCAATAGCGATTACATTTTTTTACCGAAACATTTCATATTAAAAAAATTATCTTTTAAGATAAATTTTACAGTGTAAATTACATCAACTTTTATAATTGTTTTAATATTTATTCAGTTGTTCCATATTTTTTGAGTAAATTTAAAAAAAAAGATTCTTATCTCGAGTACTCGCATTTTTTTTAATAAGCATGCCTATTATATTTATATGTATAGAATATACATTTTTCTCCTAGGACTTATAGATAATTATTTGTACTGCTAAGTGGGAAACTTATCTGAAAAAGGCGAGTTCAACTGAGAACGCTATATCGAACTAGATTTTTTTTAAAATAAATAATAATTGACAGTAACTTTTATATGTAACAATCTTCATATCGTGAAGTCTATGAATTAAATTTTTTTAGCAGATATTAAAACAGCCTAACTCTTTAAATTGAAACGTGAAATGTAATTAATATATATATATATATATATATAATATGAATGTCTTAGAATGAATCGAGATAATGCTGCAACAATTTAAGACCATTTGATAAGGCATTAAATATTTTTCATTCTTTAATAATCGTATTAGCAGTAAGAAATAATAAGATAGATAAAGTGTGCCAGACTTCAGACTGGACATAAAGAGTTTTAATTGGAAAATTTTATATATCTACTGGGTATAATGAAATCCGATTAAAAAAAAGGATAATTGTACATGAAATAAAATTACATAAAAGTTTTTGTTATAGCAAGAATAGAGGGAGTAAGTAATATCTAACAAAATATAAATCCGCTTCCGATCTTTGCTTAAATTGAAAATTTAAAAAAAAATTAACCAACAATAATTATTTACCAACTAATGCAGTGCTACGCATATTAATGTAGAATACAAATTGCTTAGAGAATTTGTTAAAAAATCAATATCCACTATTTACAATTGATGAATGTTCTACGGGCGTTCAAGCTCGTCTCAATAAGCGTTTGAAAAACATCCTTCGGGTACAATAAAGCTACGAAGTGCCCGAAAGCTATGTAATTTAAGAGCGTATCAATTAAAATATATATACTCGTGTAATTCCGCGTTGAAAAAATATTTTAAGATTCAGCGGGATATTTTCGGACTAGCTAAAACGGTGGCGCGTAAATAACGCGCTCGCTCAAGAGAGTAAGAGAAAGATAAATACATTGCTCTGCTTTCGATAGAAAATACGCTCGACTGGCTCGTGTGCTTGACAATTGCCTGCTAAATCGCCCGAAAACGGCTAACGGAGCAAAAATAAAACGATACCACTGCGTCGAGTCATTCCGGTGTTTTTTTGTAATACGATCGAACGCCGCGAGTGAAGCCTCCTCCTTTATTTTTAATATTGCTTTTGGAGATCGATTTAAATCAGATTACCGGTACAAGTTTGCGTCAGTCGTGCAGCTTTTCACGGGGAGAACGAGGAAGTTAATCTGTATTTGTAGTCGTATTATAATTGTTTTTAAACGCAGTCCAATCTACTCGATTAATTTTATAATTATATAATAGCCCTTCTGTATTGTGAATCCTGCGCAATAAAAATTTACTTTTAATCGGGAAATATTCTACTGGAATTCAATGGCTCTTGCGTCTTGAGTAAAAAATCATTCTTCAAATTCATTAAGTAATTATGAATTGGATTGTTAAAAGTCAAGACTAAAATTAATCGGGGGAATGCAATAAGAATGGCAATCGTTCGAGAACTTTGTTTGTGAAAAAATTAATGTTTTCACTAGAGATTACTTTTGACTACGGCAAATTATATACTTTGTTCTTAATCGATATGTAAGCGTCGATTGTTTCACTTCCTACAAAGTTGTTTAAATCGTTATATTTTCCATCGAAAAGGCCTTAAAATTACGACTAGAAGTGAAATGTTTCGCTCACTTAATTATCAAATCTTAATTGTTCGTAGTATATTAAAATAATATTTAATGCATAAAATACACGTGAATAAAAACTAATACAAAAGTATTTCTATTGCGTATAAAATAAGACTTTGAATATCAATGATTTTATAAAATCTACTTTTTTTCTCGTTATCGCAATTAATTTTACATGAATGGAAAGTTTTTTTTTTTTTTGAAAAATGTAGAAATACGATAAAAAAAAATTATCTTGAAATACTTACCAAAGTTGCACTTTTGACATTTATAGCGTCCCATACTTTTGAAATAAATATATATATCTTATCTTTCTTACGCTTGATATTAAGAGCAGGAAAACTGGGCTACCCTAGTTACTAAGATAATATAAATAATTGTGAAAACAGATTTTTTAGTCGATGGTTTATTATTGTTATGCGTTGATTTAAAAGTGTTATTAATAAGCATGAGTTACGTAATTTTATTTTAATTAATCGCTTCGTTTTTCTTCGGTAGACGATGCCATTTAAAAAATCAGGACTTTATTGGCAAACTACCTCATGTCATTTTTATGATTTGTGCTTCGACGTTAAATTTTATTTTTAAAACGGCGAGTGAAGTATTTAGCTTCTGATATACGTTCACAAGGTAATTATTAAAAAATCTGATGCATAATAGAGATAAAAAAGCCAGTAATCTACAATTTCTTAGAGATTTAATTGCGTTCAGGATTATTGAAACAAAAAAACTAATATACGATTTGCAAGCTTATAAAATACCTACTACGTACTGGTTATTATTGCAAATGTATATCATCGCTTTGTTTCGCTTGTTTTTTTTTTTCTCTTTTTTTTCGGTAATAATAAAACTACGTTGTGAAAGTTCATTTCGTATCAGCACAGCTAAAAAAAAAAAAAAAAGTCCACGGAATAACAAAGACGGGAAAAGGCTCAACAGAGCCAGACATGTAAATTAAGCGTTAGGTTTCCACGATGATATTTTTCATATCGGGTTATCTCGTTTTCTGCGTTGTTTCACCAAGATTACCAAGAAGAATGCCTTAAGCTGCTCTATCGAGCTAACGAGCTCTCCCCTAAGGACAGCTCCCCGTAGAAGACGGATACGGTCTTAAATGCAAGGATTAGCTTAAATTTGAGTCGCGACTCCGACGGACAATTATTTCGCAAGCTGTACGAAAATTAACTCGGCGATTGAATCGAGGCACGGGCGACGATTCGAAAATGTTGGGGGATCTCGAGCAAGGAAATGAAAATACACCATTAGTAAATATTTTAAGCCGTAATTTTCGCAGCGCAGACCACTTGCGTTGACTTTTGCGAAAGGCTGATTGCGAGCGGGGAAAAAATTACGGACTATCCGGAGGAGAAAAACAAGTTGTTGTTGTTGTTTTTTTTTTTATTCGCCGGAATTGAAGGAAAGACAAACGCGAAAGGAAGGAGCCGAGGAACGGCCTCGGGCTTTAAGGAGATTCCAAGATAGGGAAAGCCGTCGTGTAATTTGGCGCGCGCTAAGCTCGAAGCACATCCGTCAGTCGTTTCCGTGGGTAATTAAAAGGGAAGGCATAAAAAGGGCGGAAAAAGGGCTGAAAAAGGGCAGAGGCGAGCAGAAGCGAGCTCGGCTGGTGACGAATAACCGAGGTCGAAGTGTCGCCGAGCTGTAACAGGCGAGAGGAGAGGCCGCGGGCGAGGGGAAATAGAGGCGCAGAGGGGGTCGGGGGATTTAGGACGCCCGGCCGGTGCCCCCGGATCCTGGGCTAGGGGGCTTTGGCGATTCGGGACAGGTGATGGCCAAATTGGCTCGCGTGCGATATTTATCGAGTCCTGGGGCCGATCCTCCGCCGGCCCTCTGCGAGCCAAGCTCTCGACTCGCCCCGGGGCCGTAATTCAGGAGGACGAGCTCGCCCTCGAATAGCCGAACGACCCTCGGAGCTATTTCTGATTTACGCGCGGGCTCGCGACGGCTCGAGAGCGCCTGCCTTGCCTTCCTCGGCTAGGAAGCGAGCTCGGGAAAATTATTTCCCCCCCGCCGCCTCCCCGCCGCTCTTGCTCCTCAGCGAGCGCGGCGGACTTTTTTGCCGGCCTCCCCCCCGGTGCCCCTACGTTGTTTCGTCGCCGTAAATTAATCTCCCCGAGTTCCCCGGCTCCGAGGCGATCTCGTAATCTCCGATTGTGCGTCGCTCGGCTCCTGACGCCAATACATTTTACCGACACTTTTTGCGTTTGTTCGGCGCAATCCCGGTACTCCCTGCCAAAGTAATCGCCCAAACGGGATTAAGCAATAAACTGCCGTACGTGCACGACTCGAGCAGCAGACTCGAGCAGCAGACTCGAGCAGACGCTTGACTCCTAAGTCGAAGCTCACGTGCGAGTTCAATTTAAATCCTTCGTCGTTTCTTCGCTTCTCGTTCATTGACGAATTCTCCTCCTGCTGCCATCAATTTCGGGACGGATCTTTCGCAGACCTACTTTACCGCTCGCCGAGCATTTCTATTAGTTCGGCCCAATGAAATATGCCGCCAATCTTAATAATTTCTCTTTGCTTCGCTATTCTCCCTAAAGCAAAAATGCACATTGTCAGTTATCCTTATTCGACGTGGTATCGAAATGTCGCACAACAGGAATTAACAATTATTGAAAACGCTCACGGCTCAGTTATGTCTGGCGCAGCATTATTTTATAAACACGAATGACCGGATTGTAAGTTATTGACCAGAGACGAGTTTGCCTAATGTTATTGTTGTCGATTTTGGGCAAGACAATTTTTAGCGTGACATTAAGCGACGATAACGTATGCAGTACGCGAACTTGCACAATCATACGTTATTATCAAATTACGAAGTTATTTGCATTTTTAGGCAGCGCTCGTTCTTTTTACGAGGTAGAAAATTATTATTACAAATGTTTGTAACAGTTCCAAGACAATCGATCGAACGAAAGGGTAGGTGCAAAATTAACGACGGAATGTTGATCATTTTAATCGCAGTACTTTGGGCAGAATAGTTATCCCAAGTAAATAATTCGGCCCTGTAAATCGATAAAATTAAAAGGACATTGCTCGCGAGAGGATTCTGTAGCATCGACGAGCATTGCTACGGAGCAAAACGTACCAGCAGTCGAAGAATCTCTCCGCGAGGAAGTAAACGCCAGTGCGCGAGAATAAACAAAGCTCGTTAATTTGCATCGCTCGGATGGAGTCGTCCAAGTCGGAGAGTTAAGAAAAATGCGCGGCGGCCCGGCGGACGAGGGGGAGAAGCATTAAAACTGTGCGAGTACAGGGTAAACAGTAAGTCCGCGAACGTTGGGAGGGCGAGTGGGGGGGGGGCGAAAGTCAGATAAATAATAGTCGCGTGCGTTAACGCCGAGCTCGTGATTTGTAACGGCATCCAAGAGTAATCGCGCATCGTTCCCGAGAGGTAATTTGTGTACCGGGGGCTCGACCCAAGCGCGCCAAGGCAGAGCTCGAGCTTCCATTAAAAATCTAAAGAGCTCTTGGGGCTCGGGCCAGAGGCCGAGGAGCCCCTGCACCGGAGAGCGGCGGCTAGTCGAGAGCGAGGCTACGGTTGCGACCGGAGGCTGATTAATCGGGCGGCCGTGGGGAGGATGGGAATCATCGGGGTGGGCCCGGGCCGAGCGGCGCTCCTTAACCGCACCTCGGGCGCGGCCCGATGAGCTCGAGAGTCCTTCTCGAGCCGGGCCCCTCGGCCTTCCCCGGGGGAGGGGACGGAAGCTCCTCCTGCCGCCGGAGCTCGCCCTTGGGGGGCTAACGCCAGGCTCGCGGAGCCGAGTCGGAGGCGACATCGCGAGTCCGGGATCAGCGACTCGCCAAGCAGTCGAAGCTCAGAGGAAATCGACACTCGCCGACGGTCAAGAGCGTGCCGAGTGTGCCGGGAGCGCCGCGCTCCGGAACCCTGCCGCGCCTCCCATCGAGGCCCGGCCTCCTCCTTCGCAGAATCGTCGGCCGCCGCGCATCCGAGCCCAGAGCTCGTGAAGAGGAAAGCAAAAAAGAGCGAAGAGAGTAAGGCGTTTGGCAGGGGCGGCGGGACTCATTTATAGCCTCGTCCACGAGCAACAACCTCCACCGCGGTAAGGGCTCGGGGGTCCTCCTCGTTTATTTCTGGGCGTGCGTCGGCCTCCGCCCCCCGCCCCGGGCCTCGCCGTCGCCCCGGCGACACTGCGGACGTGCGCGTACGCGCGGGCGGGGGCGGCGGCACGGCGGCTGGGGGCGGGGGGGCGAGGAGTCGAGGCGAGGCTCTTTTATTAGCTCGCCCGGCGCGGCCAAGGTCGCGGGAGGCGGCCGAAAGCGTAGCCCTGACCCCGGGCCGCGGCGCGCTAGACGGCGTCGAGTCCCGACCTAGGCTCCCTCTGACCGACCGGAGCCTCGTCTACCGGCGGGCGGCCCCTTCGCCCCTCGATAGATCGGCGCGCGCCGACGCCCCCGATCGATCCGCGTCCGCGCCTCCTCGGCTGCGCTCGACGGCGTGACCTACTGCTGGAGCCCGCGAGGCTCCCGGACGCCGTCCGATCGATGAATCCCGCCTCGGCTCCGGGACGAGCGAGAGGATCGGGGCCGCATCCTCGCAGGCCGTCGGACCGGCCATCGATTCGTCACCTGTTGACGCCCGAGCCGAGCCCCCCGCCAGCCCCGGTCCGGGCTTCCCCGCCGAATTCCGAGCGGCG
The DNA here is from genome assembly GCA_018907135.1 of Kradibia gibbosae. NCBI lineage: Eukaryota > Metazoa > Arthropoda > Insecta > Hymenoptera > Agaonidae > Kradibia > Kradibia gibbosae. The sequence continues at coordinate 8,526,949 of JACCHX010000004.1, forward strand.
GCAAGGCCACCGGAAGCGAGCCGAGCATCACGGAATCGAGGCCAGCGGTGCAGCCGAGCGCCCGAGGGCCAATGTGTGTTAGTGTATCTCGAGCCGAGGCTCTCCCTCCAGCCTCCCGCCGCCCCCGCCCCCGCTTCCTGTCCCGGCCTCGTTCCCGCGCTCCGGGCTCCCGAATTACGAGCTCCCCGCCGGCGTCTCGGCTCTCCCCCAGCCGAGGCTCGGCTCTCGGCGAGAGTCTCCTCGCCTCCGCCGGAAATTTAGTTTTCCGCTCCGGAGGCCTCCTCGCGCTTCGTCCGCGACGGGCGCGAGAGGGGAGGGAGCCGAAGAAGCTCGCGCCCGACTCTGCCCCTAGCCGGCCCTTCCCCGGGCTCGAGGGAGGGATCGAGGGAGCAAAGCCGGTGCTCCTACCGATTCGCGGTATAAATAATCCCGGCGGCGGCCGGCCCGTGGCTGCCCCGAAGCAGCCAGACGCAATCGGGGCTGGGCTCGCGCGCCCTGGAAGCTCTCGGCGGGGCCGGGGGCAGGCTCGGGAGCGCGGAGGGGGAGGAAAAGCCGGTCGTCCGAATGGAAAGCGAGGCCGGGGATGCTCGGAGGGCTGCGCCCGGACCGATCGGAAGGCAAGGCCTAGCCGGAGGGGGGAGGGAGCTTCATCGATCGGCAGGTCTATAGGCCGTCGGGCTCGCGGGCGCGTAATATATAGAGCGAGGGCTCGAGTCCCTCAGTGCCTGTGTTCGCCCTGTTAAATAAGTAACGAGTAACGCCGACCGAGAGAGAAAGTTACGCCTCTTTGTTCGCGCGCGCCCACGCACACGGACACCCGCATAGACGGGGGGGGGCGTGCAGACGCACGCGAATATAAATAAGCGGGCAGACAAGTGTGGCAAGAGGGCTGGGAAGCACTGGGTGGAGGAAAACCGGAGGGTCTGGAGGGACGCGCGCGAGGCGGAGGACTGAACTCGGGTGGGCGTCGGCCTCCTCCATTGATCATCGGCTCCCTCGTGATCAGCCGCGGCGCTTTCGGCCGCTCCCCTCCCCTCGGGCCGGACTCTCTCCTTCCGGCGGGCCCGGGCCCTTGAGCGAGCCTCGATCCTTCCGCGTCCCTCGTCGCGATTTCCCACCCCCCCAAAGGTGCGCCCTCCCCTCCCCGCCCCGAGTACCTAGAAGGAGGCGCCGAAGGAGGAGCATCCGGCCTGGGTGTCGAGCTCGGCTAATTGCGGCTCGGGCTTATCGCTCGAGCGCTCCCCTTTACCGCGGCTAATGATATTGGATTCCTTTCGGGGTATCGATCCCCTTGACCACGAGACCCGGAGACCCCGGGCTCGGACAACCTCGCGCCGCCCCTTGGCTCCAACGGTGGCCTGTTGCTCTTTGCCCTTTTTGCGATTTTCGCGGCAATGATTTACGCCGACGGCAGTAGGCTGCTCCAGGAGTGAAATTTCCTCGGAGCTCCTTTTCCTCCTTACCCGGAACATCCTGTCCTGCCTTAATAACGTTGCCTCGTCCAATATTGCTTCATTCGAATAACAATTTCTTTCCCCGGCAAGACTCATTCGTCTCCCTTACGCGCTCTACGGCTGCAGGTTGGTTTTTATTGGGAAAAGAAAAAACGCTACATATGCAAAGCACACTCTCGGTCTCGAAACAGAGATTTCAACCGCATAACTCAACCTTAGAATTATTTCTTCTTGACAAATAAAAAACGACGGTTTTATTCGTTTTTCAATAAATAAGCAGGCCGATTCATCCTTGACTCTACGTGACGCGTCTGCGTCTGCGTCTGCGCGCTTTTATTTATCGTCTTCTTCAAAAGTTATTTGAAATTGTGACTACTTATTCATTAATGTGAATCCCGGCTTTCGCAATATTTGCTTAGCCGTATCTTTTCCAAATAACTTTTTCAAAAGTACATCAGCCATGTTTTATAAATAAAAACGAGCAATTTACATTCGCGAGATATTTTCCACTACGAATGCAAAATACCGATGCAATGCTGTCGCTTAAACGTTATTAGATCGCGAGTCAAGGAGGAAAACGGAAACTTTAGCATCGGTGATTCGATCTGCCCTGATCAGCAATACCAATGAAGCCCTAATTTTTACCTCGTGGTACTAAGAGCCAAATGTGCAACTTGTCCCTCGAACAAAATCTAGAGAGCTAGACCCGATAGCCGATCGCGGATATTCGACTGGTGCAGTTGCCGATGGGTCGAGACGAGCGCCAAGATTTTTACACCCATCTTTTAGCATTGCATCTCTTGGCGTTACGATATAGAGCGTGGAATCAGTGGCACCTCGAGGTCGCACACCTGCTGATTCGGGACGATCGCGCGTCGCTCCCTTCGTCGCTCCATCGCTCGTCGACGAGTCGTTGTTGATCCTCTCAATAATGGCGGGTGATGCTGGACCGATAAAATGGAGCGCCCGTGGCGTAGCCCACGTCCCTCCCTCGCACCCCCTCCTCCTCAACAATTCTCATGTACTTCCGAAATCGCTTGTGCGGGAGACGCTTAAAGTCTTTGATGGAATTTCGGCACCGCCAAGGCCAGCCAACAATGCGATTGATATTTGAGCCGCCGATGCGTCCGTTCGATTAAATTTTACGAATCCGGCGTTTCTTACGGCGTTGTATTAGTATTTTTTAATTTCGGCTCTCGCGCTTGAAGAAATCGATCGTTTTTTGCTGGATAAAATTGCCAGTGTCGCTGTTAAAGCCGAGCAAGGGCCCTAGCATTGGCTTAATATTATGGATATTGAACGGTATTCGTAATGAGTAAACGATGAAAGCGAATGATGTTAAATTAAGTCGTAAATGAAAGTACGTAAAAAAGCCAATACAATTTTACATCCTACAAGGTACATTGGTTAATTAAAAGAAAATAACAAGTGGTAGTGATTAATAAATGTAGCGGGCGTAGCTATGGCCAACGTAATGCGGTGGACTCCCTCGGAAGTTATATTAAAATTCACGTGCTCTGCGTGCGGGGAAAATCTAAGCTCTGGGAATTAATGAGAAGTATTACAAAAGTGGCGACGAAGGACCTTCTCGCCAATATTGCGCAGACCACTGGATTCTCTATTCTTCGGACAGTACGACCTTTCCACATTCGGATAATGTCCCCTTACGCCAAGTTAGCTGTAATTTTTCTCGGCAGGATCCACGAGCGATGCACGGATCGATGGCCAACCAAGGTGTCGTATAATTCGATCGCAGGCGTTTTTTTATTTTTATGGCGCTCGCCGTCTATCCTGGGAGCCGAGAGACAACCGGGCAGGCACCCGCGGACCCGCACAGGGAGTTCGTACCGAAGGATGGCGCGCGTCCACCTCGCTTGAAGCTTTCACCAACGAACAGTTGTAATTGTGAATGGGAAAAAGTGAAGAGCCCGCAAAACGACTCGACCGTCCGGTCGGCTAATGGTGTCGTAAATTTGGACTCCGAGCCCCTTAATACAGGGGCAATATCCGCTAAGAAACGAGGAATAATTTGGCCGAATGCTCGTCTTTAATTATTCCAATTGACACTTGCTTTATGCCTCCGTGTATTTAATTTCGCCGTATTCGATGTTTCGTATCATCGTGCAAAAGGCTGAGCTCGTGGATTTATTATACTCCAAGCTCCAAAAATGATAATATTGAATTACTCAGAGGAATATATGGTACACGTGCTTGCTCGAGCCTTCCTTAAAACAGATTTGATTCGTTCGCGCAATTCCGAGCTCTTTCTTACACTCGCATTTGTACGTTTTGATTTGCGATCCTGCAATTCGTGCTTTTGAATCTAACGTTATTGCCTCGGTGCTATATGACCTCCCGTCACTCCGACAAACATTTTACACAAGTTTCGGTAACGGTGAACAAAGTTTGAATAGCCTCATAATATCAATGTTGATCCTTTTTCTTTAATTCAATTAGTTGACGACGATTCGAAATTGCTAGGACTCGATTGGTGAAAAACAAAATTGTCACGGCAACGAATGTAACCAACACTTGTAGCAAGTCAAAAATTTCAGTCAGGCCTCAAACACGTATTTCGAATAATAAGTACCCGATCCAATGTTGAAGCGACAGGGTTAGATTAAAAGCCGAATTAAAATCGCACGGAGGTCGAGTTTCTACAACCGACGAATAGTCGACGGTTCCACGGTTGTATTTTTTTATCACACTTTTACAGCCTCTGAAAGTGCGGCGACGTTTAATGAAAAAAAAAAAAAAAAAAAAAAAAAAAAAAAAAAAAATGCCAGGATTTCGTCGTTTACGATAGCCTCGCTAATTAAAAAGCATCGTGGCCTTTCTTGGCAATAATAATCAAAGCCATTAATCCGATTACGGATGAGCGAGTGTCGAGGATACGTTGAAAGCTCCGGAGGAGAAAAGCCCAGTGGTGTGCGTACGTTGGTCACCGGTGGAGGAGGCAAAGGGTCGAGCCTTGGGGAGAGGAGACATTGGCCCGAGCGGCGGCTTCGAGCGGCTCTGAGGGGGGTAAAATCGCTGGCAGACATCGGGCCAGGATCGCGAGGGCGGGTCGGATCCGGCCGCCGCTCGATATTTTATCGGGGCACCTCGTGGACGGGCCAACGTCGCACCTCCCGCGGAAGTCTAGCCGCCTCCGTAATGACGCAAGCCCTCCGACGCCGCCCAAAGTCATCGGCCTCGATCCCCGCGAGCCTCCCCCGATCTTCTCGGGGAGCCCTCGCACCCGCCGACGCGCCCCCGCCGCTTTGCAGCCCTCCCGTGCCTTTGCAGCCCCCCACCCCCCCCTGCTCCTCGGGGGCCGTCGCGAATCGGAGCCCGGGCACCGCCGACGAAAATAATGGCCCGACCCCTGTCAGGGGCGGGGGAGGGGGACGAAGGAGGAATCTCGCGAGCCGTGACATTGACCCTGGCATCGATTCGACGGACCGCGCGCCGACGCGACTGCCGGAGAAAGACGTCGGCCTGGGTGGTGCGGCATCGCGGGTCGGGCGCCGGGCGCGGCGGCGGCGGGGGGTGGGATGGCGGGGGTGTGCGTTGCGCTCGAGGAAAGTGCGGTGCTCGCGGCCAAGTCGACGCATGGCTCGGCTGTTCTAGGCGCGAGTCGCCGTTGCTGAGTCGAGGTCGGCTGTTCTCTAGAGAGAGAGAGAGAGAGAGAGAGAGAGAGAGAGGAGGAGGAGGATAGGGTGGGGCAGTAGTCAGTGTGCCGCAGGTCGGGGCGGCGAGGCGCGTCGTCGTCAGAGGAAGAAGAGGGAAAGACGCGACCTTGGAGCGACCCCGTGCAAGGTCGCAGACGTAGACGCCCTTCTCCGACGACGCGCCCAAGCTTTTTTCCTTTCTCGCCTCGACTTTCCGTTCGCACTCCCCCACCCCTGTACGCGTGTACATATATATATATATGTATGTGTGTATGTAGGTGTGAGCCTCCCCTCAATCTCCTCTAGGCTACGCCGTAGTCCGGCACCTACGGTCCCTGAGCCCCGATCCCGAGCGGGAGGGGGGGGCGGCGGCGTCGCGACGCCCGCCCTCACCCGGAGACGCTGACCTCAGCCAGTCGAAAGGAGCCTCGACCCACGATTGACGCACACCGACAGGACCCCCGCAACGGATGAGGTCTACGTCCTGTACTCGGGCCGCCGGGATCAGGCTGAGCTTCCCTACACGGGAGCCGAGCCCCTCGCCCCTACACTGCCGCGTTTTGATTTATTTAGCGCGGCCCTGGGAAATCCTTTCCTCGACTGCCTGGAAGAGGACCGAGGGATGAGGCGGATTGAAAAGCTCTCGGGCGATCTTACCACTTGTGAAAATTCATTTGTCGTATGCTCCGAAGGCGAAATGTATACAGCCTACTAAAGATAGCGACTCCCTCCCCACGGATTCTAACTCAATTCTTTAACAGCGATCGAGTTGCTGAACGATTGCTTTTATGATTAAAAAGAGCACCGCCGAGCTCGCGAAGCTCCGATTCCGTCGAATCCCGGATTGTTTATAATTACATGTCTCAGAATATTATCGATAAATAAGGGCGATTTACTTTCTTCTTCGCTCTTAACTCATTTCAATAATCTTGTTTTATTTTCACTTCGCTATATTTACATCGCATACCGTGTTTACTTAAAAATGAAATTCTACTTTATTCGTGTTTTGAAGTTCGGTGCTATACGAATTCGCGATTCATTGGTATAATCTTACAAATTGGTAATACGTGTAAGTATACAAATGTGTAGATCTGTACATTTCGAGAAATGCTGATTAAACAGAACTTTATATTAAAGCTACATTGTTATTAATGGATTTTTTCTCCCGCACACGTAAAACTAATAGCTTAAACTACGTAAATGCTCCAACTGCTCCCAGATATTAACCAAACACCTCGCAAGATCATTGACCTTGAATCCCTGGCTGTAAAAAACTTTCGTATAAGAATAAACGCTCTATAGCCTGCAATAAAATTCATCTACTCCTAAGCCAATATGATGTTTTTTTACACAAGTTTCTTACTAACCGCAATAATCAAAAATATCTCGACAACGAGTTTTAAAAAAGAAAAAAAAAATATTTTTTCTAGGCACGAAAAATTAAAACTACAAAACGATTTCTTTTTACTTTTCCTCTTCTATTTGGAATAAGTATTATATTATTAATAATATTTTGCTTTTGCAAAGTATCCTTTTATTTCAATGAACGATTTTACATAAAGAATCGAACAGGAAATGGCAAAGAAAATATTCAGCTAATTTAAACGAATAAAAGTATCAGAGAAAAATGAAAAATTTTACGTAAAAAACACACAAATGGCTTGCACAAATATAAAAACTGAACAGTGGGTGTTTATTATGTACCGGTGAATAGATCTATTAATTTATTTCCCATTGTTCTTCAACAAAAATCGAATACAAATATGCCCGAACTATACGATAAGTATTTAATGAAAATAAATATTCTTGATGTGTTTGTACGAAAAAATTTTTCGAATGGAAAGAAATTTATTAAGCAAATATATTTATTTTAATTTATATCTTGAAAAAAAAACTCAGTTAGTAATGCGTGCACAATTTAAAAAAGAATTATAATGCGTATATAAATTGGTGTAATTATTTGAAAACGCATAAATATCTTATAACTGCTTTTTTATAGAGACGAAAGCAGCCTGAACAACTAATATTAAAGAATTTCAATTTTTAAGAATTTAAAAACAGCACGGCCAAAACCATAAAGCGATAGAAATTAAATTGAATTAGTTTTTAAGAAATGTGTATTTTCATTTATTAATTTGCTATTAAAACTCTTTGGATGGAAAGGTACTTTCTCTAATAAAGCTATCAGTTTCGCTTTTTAAGCATAAACAAATTAATCCTGGTAATGCTAGAAAACACTTTCTCTAATTAAATACACGAGAAATTAAACGAGAAATTCAAATTTACAATTATTATTACGCAGGTGCCGACGCAGTTGGCTCAATTTGAATCGAATTGATCGAAAAAATGAGAACGTTTCATTTATAAATAACCGTTAAATGGTTTGGCGCACTCGTTAGCTCGTACGATTATGAGTCTGCATTCGAATCCGAAAAATAAATTAGACTTTCCAAGTATTGAAGAACTCGCGAGGGTCTGGAATTATTGAAAAAAAATTTGACTATTCACGATCGGAGGGCAATAGCCTGCGTAAATAAAAATATGTTTTATCATTAGAGCTTTCGGCGTTAATTTATAAATAGCGTGAAAAGGAAGTCGAATCCGACTGGTTACATTCTACGAAACGCGTATTATTATGTTTTCTAATAAAATTGATTTTTTTCCTGTCATTATCGCAGCTTTACGATATTTATTATTTCAATCGTAATAAAGTCCCCATGGGGGGGGGGTGTAGGAGAGAGGGCTAAGACGGGAGACGTTTGGACAAAGGCGGGAAAAAAGATGGCAAATAAATAAAGGCCTCTCTGCTGTGTTTATCGGGCGCGTGCTCGAGAGCCCAGCAGTTCCAGGGAGACGAGCGACGGGCATTAATTTGCAATTTTTCTCGCGGGGGCTAAGTCGGCTTCCCCCCGCGAAGATCGAATTGTAAACAGCGGGGAGGAGAGAGAGATAAGGGGGGGGGCGGCGCGACCCTCGTACGGTACTCGGACTGGATGTAGGATAAAACGAGAAAACCGCCTTTCACAGGCATAAGGCCGAGTGTTCGCGGCCCGGTGACCGACGAGCTCCCCGATGCAGTCGCTAAGCTTTTTTACGCGAGCCTCGGTCCGATTCGGCGAGGGTCGGGGACGTCGAGTTATCAGGGGCTCGGCTGCAGGCGAGCCGGCCGGATTTCGTCGGCGAGGCTCCGGGGTTGAGAGCCGCTGCGCCAGTGTCGCGGTCAGACAACACCACAAGGCCGCGGCACTCGGTTTCAAAGGCGTTGGCCAACGGCTGCGTGCCTCCCCCCTCCCGCCCTTTCCGCCTTCCTTACTTCCTTCCTTCCTTCCTTCCTTCCTTCCTTCCTTCCTTCCTTCCGTCCGACCGACCCCACGGGCTTCGCGCCGGCCGCGAGGCTCCTCCTGCGCGAGGAGACCTGGGCGGGTCGGGGGGCTGCGACGACCCCTGGCAGCTCCACCCCGGGATCACGTGCGGCCTTGAACGAGTTGGAGCAGCAGCCGCTTGCCCGTGCGGGGATGCTCCTCGATAAGTGGGGGAAGGGGGGGGCGGCGGCGGCGGCGGAGTGGGATCAGGCCCGATCAACCGTCCATAGGCTACGGGGCCGAGGGGAGGACGCGACAGGCTCCGAGATGGGACTCGAGTTCCTTATCTCTTCGCGCAAAGCCCAGACCGACGGGCTCCGCGATACGATAGCCCGGATTAAGCGATAATGCCGGAGGGAATCATTGGACCTGTCGATGTTTGGTCTGGCGGGCGCTCGAGACGCTTTCCCGAGCGAAATTGCCAGCCGATCAGTAGTAACAGACGGAATAAATACTCTCGGAGCCGTTGCCTCGCGAGGGGATCGTGAAAGCGTAGCCGTGGAGAGATTCGAGTGTGTACCTTTATTCAAAGTAAACACATGGTATTTAAGCTTGCGCGAAAACTCGAGGCCGCCGCTCGCCTATTGAGAATAACATAATTTGCATGATATCAGAGAATGGGTGGCAAATGCGAGCTCTGCCTCTCTCTCTCTCTCTCTCTCTCCCCCTGCGCGACCTCCTACGTTTCTTGTCCTCCTCTCGATGTCGGTGACGTTCCCTGGGCGTCTGTTGTCATGGTAATACAAGCATTCCACCCCATCAACAGTGACACCGATACTAAATATCAATCGAGGCTCACGCGAGTAATATTTCTTTTCTTCAACGATATTTTACGTCCACGCATTACTCCTCCAATAACAGTATTATTTCATCGTCAAAATCCATAAAAACCTTAGTAACTTATGAAATTTAGAAAGCGAACGGCTTTACTTTTACAACGGCGCTCTTAAATATTATTAATCGTAAAGTTTTTATACCTTGGGTCGTTACTTTTCATAAAAAAAAAAAAAAAAAAAAATACATTTAAATTGATGTTGCCATACTATTTTAAGAATCGTAGATTTTTAGGAAAAAAATTGAACTCTCAAAAGATATTGACCCTAATGAATTGTAAGCCGTAGGGCGAATAAAGTTTCTTATAAAAGTAGAAACTTCTTACTTTTCTGATGGCATTATAACGCGAAATCAATAACACTGATTAAAAATTTACTGCATATCCAACATTGTATAGGCGAATAAAATTTCTAATTTTGTAGAAATTTAACAATACTAAATATCCTAATATATATTTATATATATATATATTAGTTAAAAAAAGAATGAGTAAGCATTGATTTTTTTTATATTGCAAACAAAAAATAAAGACACTCTTAATTCAACGAAGTATAATCCACTTCAGAAATACATTTTTCAAAAATACAACAATAATTGAACTAATATATTAAGGTAAATTAAATTTCGTTTAAAAAAAAAACCCATAAATAATCATACAAAGTCCCAAAAATGCGCTTTAAATTTAGTACGTTAACAGTACTATTTTAATACTTTTCTTATTTACAAGTAAAAATTGTATTTTAAAATTTATATGTCTTCAATTATGTATACAACCAACATTGTGACATACAATTTGAAGACTTTTTACATGTGTGTGATTTTGAATATCTTATTTAACGCAGACATATTATTTTAAGAAAAATTTCAAATAATTTATTGAATTCTTTCTTTTTAACACGTCGGTAATTTTGTTTAAATTTTTCAAAATATGTTCACGTTTAAAATTTCTAAATATGATGAAGATAATAAAAAATAAATGAATAAATTTAAAATCAATGAAGATAAATAAACAAACTCAAATTACGAGAATGTTAAATTAGAACGCACAAAAATAACCTGTAAATTCATGAAACGTTTATTTTCTTTCAGTGAAAAATTTGTTTATATGATATTTTACAACTTCGCATATTAAATTTTGTTTTTAAAACATTTTCTTGTTTTAAGACTATCTTTGATCAGCTGAATTAATTTGAATTAATAGGATGTAAATCATAAACATGATTATTAGTAATATAAGTGTCTATTCTTAATATTACAATAATATAACGAGCAAGAGAAGGTCGTTATTCCGACCTAAATTTATTATAATATCTGTATTATAATATCGCGTTCATCTTTATTTAGATTATCCATCTTAATATATATTTTATTTCGCGCGTATAAAAAAACGATTTTCCTTTGACTTTTATTGATATCGTACATTGTATGAGCTTATTGCTTAAAATAAATTCATATTAATTTATTAACATAAACCGCAATACTTGAAAATATTGAAATCAACACTTTCAGATGTTATTTTTGATAAAAATTTTAATCTAAATACATTTCTAGTACCTGGCAAAAAGTACATCTAAATAAACTGTGAAATTTTAAATCCTTAGCTTCGGTAATATTCAAATGCGAAAACTTTACAATAATAATCCTCTTCGCCACTTCGACAAAAAGTTCATTTTTATTTTATGAATATTTTTGTAACGAATGTAATGATTTTAATCGATACCTCTTAATGAAAACTAGCATGCAAAGAAAAATAAATCAACGATCATTTTAATACCGGTTAGTTGTCATTTAAATTATCTACTAAGATATAAAATGCCATTGTTTTAATAAGAGATTAAATATAAGCAATTCACTTGATACATAGAAATCGTGGACAAATTATGATAAGTCACGTATTATTTTTAATATAACGCATCACACGCGAATACTCGAAGTATGTTGTTAACATAAGCAAAAACCTTACCTCCAATGAATCATTTACTACCAACAAAATATAATTTCATTAAGCAACAGGAATATTTTTTAAAACTACTTTTAACACGGCTTTGCTGCTTTTAATGGAATAGACGAAGGAAGCGTGGTATTATTTTTATCGTTGCAAAATTTAATAAAAAGAATAAAACTCTCGAGCAATCGGGACAATCACTATTTTGCGCGCGGATTGCATCATTTCAAAGGCTTCGCCAGTTGTTCGCCACGGTTTCGAAGGAAATTTAATATTGACTCGGTTCCGTCGTCTTTTTTCGACGAGTGACGGTAAGATAATATTACATTCAACGTCATGACAAATGGCGCAACAACAATGTTGAACTCTTTGAAATTTCGAACGATCATTGTTAATTCTTGTGGCTTAACGGGATGAAAAATGCTTAAGAAACTTTTAAGTGTGCTAAAACAACACTCGCAATACTTTTGTTTACCGTTGTGCAAAAATAGGAGAGGACGTTTCTTTTTAATACCGAATATAACTATTGCAATATGATAACAACATTATTATTATTATTATTATTATTATATTATATTTGAGAATCCGTTATTGGCAGTGGCGATATTTATTTGTCCTCTTTTTACGAATAAATACGTCAGAATGTAATTTACAGTTATAGATTTACCAATATCTCTAATATTCTTGAAAATGTATTTGTTTTTTTTTTTTTTTTTTTTTTTTTTTTCCCCTTTTCAATGTAATCACGTGCCTATTCTAAAATAATATCATATCTACTTGAATTATGTCAACATTGACCCAGTATACATAAACATTAGTTATCATAAATAGCGGTTTAGCGTGAGCTCAGAAATGTTAATGTAGCTTACCAATCATCATTAACCACCTCAATAATCTTCGCTCCTATATAAAGTCAAATAAATTAAAATTGCTTTTACAAGCATAGAAATGCTGCCTTAATTGTCACTAAGAATTGTACAAACTATAAAGTTGGAAAAAAATACAGAATTACCGAACAACGAATGCAAAATGTACCTTTTTTTTATGCTTTTTATCACTTTGTTTAGTGAATAAAAAATCAATTAATTTGTCTTTAGCAATTTAACGTTCAATTCTCTTGAATTTCTAATGATTTTCAATAATAATAATTTTAAATAGAAAATCCTAATTCATAAACTATTTATACGTTGACCTCGATTACGTTGACAACTATATTTGTCAAACATTGATATTCGATTCAATGAAATATAGTTGTATTCGCTTAAGATCTTAGCCCACGAATTGTCTATTCATTTGAAAATTATTGATATTCATTACAACGTTATCACACTATAGACTTATTCGGAGCATATTAGCGGTTGATATTGGAGCATATATTCTTGGTGCTGAGAGGCATGACTAACGTTTTTTTATTCGCTGTCAGACATAATTCATTATAGTAAAAGTCGACGAGTGTTTTTAAAAATTTGTTTAAAGGAGCGACAGTTACTAGAAAAACTTTGCATCGATTCTTGAATACAAAGAGTTAGATTTCAGAATTTCATTTATTTTAAATAAGTTATGTTATTTTGAGCAGTAAACCAATGCTGACGAGTGGTAAGATTATTAAATCATTATCAGCCAATTAAATATGGCTTTTGACGTAAAAAAAATTTGCCTCGTTTGAGCGCTCGGCGAGTACTTTGAAAGACAGTTCAATCGACCTTCTCGAAAAGAGATTTGCTCTTCTGACCCACATTCTGGGTATTTAATATCAAGACGAAGAGGCGAATACAGTCTTATTCGAAATATCGGTCTAATGCAGGACTCGTGGAAGCAGCGATTATCACCTGATTAATGCTGGGGTCGGGCCGGCAGTGGACTGGAGACTTTATCCTTCCGAGGATGTAAAATCTCATTAAAGTCTATGTATCGTGAGGCAGTTTTCGTGTTGGGAGATAAGAATACTATATAAGGGTTCGAGTCGGTACAAATGCTACAGAGGACCGATTCGCCACTTTCTCCTCAAGTATTGACTGTGTAGTTCGCAAGCACTCGACGAAGACGACGATTCTCCATCTCTGTCTCCATCTCTCACTCAATCACTTTTTCGCGCGCTCTCTCTCTATCTCTCTCTCTCTCTCTCTCTCCCTCCCCGTCCTTCCGATTCTCCCTCAGTCTCCTCCAGCGACGGGGAGCAAAGAAAATGGCCTCGCGTTTTTTTGGTACCGCGTGTCCTCTCCTCCCTTCCGCCGCCGCCGCCGCCGCCCCCCCCAACCGCCCCGGGGGCCGCGCACGCGGCTCACGCGCTTTCATCGGCAAAAAAGACGGTGGGAGGATGGCATCTCCGGGGCCGAGAGCAGAGGCAAGTCCGACCTCGAGACATGCACCGACCGCATCAAATTTATTCGGTGAGGCTCCCGGGCGCTCGGGGAATGCGTGGGCCACACATGGCCGTTGGGTTCCCCGAGGCCAAAGCAGCAGGGGGAGGATTCATTGGCCCGACCTCCCTATAACTCGCTAATGCCTCCGGCTAATTTCCCCCATGTGTACGTGCATGCAAGCTTACGTTTACGCGTGGGTGTACAGAAGAGATCTATGTGGATAATATATAGATTTATATATATATACATATATATACATATAGATATACAGATGTATAGATATAATGTACGCGCGTGTAACATGTATACGTATGTATTTCCATCTGTGTGGGCTTAGGGCCGCGCGTTGCTTTGTTATTCCGCCGTATAATGACTCGGTTCTAAGTTTCGCGCCCGGCACTCGAGCACACCCTCGTTACGTCGAATAACAAACACCTCAGGGCTTCCTTAACTCTTGCAGATGCTCGCCTTTCTCGACTTCCTTTAAGCTCCTCTACCGATCAAATTTATCATCCTGCCTGCTTTCTGACAGGTTACCCACTTCCACCCTCCGACCCTCGCGGAATTCCTTCCTTCTATGCGCCAATCGAGTCGAGTGGAAGGTAATGCAAGCTTTATTTTGATATTTGATACCTCGCGTATGGCTCTCGAGTTTTTCGACCGCGAGTCAGCGAACTTATTTTCAATTTAAATCCTGACACTGTGGCTGTTTACTCCTCTCGTTAATGCGACACTTGCAGTAATCTACGTGTAGCTTTATTTGTCAGACTGTATAATTTTCAGACTACCAAGTCTTAATGTTTTTAAACTTTTTAATAATTTAAAAGCATAAAGATAAGACTCTTCGTTAGCGGTACCCAAAAAAAGCGAAAGAAGATTTCGCTCGCTATAGTTTTGCAAAATTTTTCACAAGATCCATGAGTAAGCTATTCGACAATTTTTTTTTTTTTTTTTTTGCATGATTTTATTTCGTGATGTAATCAATGACGTTCGCATGCCAGGCCATATTTTCATATTTTTTAAGATGCTCGTAAAGCATTACGGACATACTGATTATCGCTGTAATGAGATATGCGATGAAGATTCAAATCGTAAAAGGCAAGGGATTCCTCGGCCGAGATCAGCCAAGAGTGCAGACGAGTGAATCTGGCATTGGTGTTCCATTTTTCCTTATATAGGCTGCTGTTTCATTACTACATTTTCTAGAGTTTTTCGAAATCAGGAAGATATAATGCATAAAAGTGCACTCGTAAGATGCGTGAACAGGGTTAAGAGGAAGTTATTTCACGTGTGTGCCTGTGCTCGCGCGTGCATGTACGGGTATGCGTGTATACGTATATATATACATATATATGTATGTATGTATGTATATGTATAAAACATATTAGGCCTGGTCGAAGATGCCCGAAGTGGCCAAGACCTGATTCACGCGGAATACGTCGAATCGCAGTTATCCCGTAAAAGGTTCTCGGAATAAGAGAACCATCGTTTCGTATCTTTTTAAAAAATACCGTCTCGGATACCTTACAAGATATAATGCTAATGAACTCTCAATTCTAAATATGCTCTCGGTATACGGTCGATGGCCTTTATAGGATCGAACTCTGCAATTTCCAACACTCTTTCTTTTATCATTGATTTTTTGTTTTATATTTTTATCGGTAAGGGCTTTCAACTCGGTTATTTTATTGTATTTGCCCAAGATGAATAATTACACGTGTACCCAAGGAGCCGTGTAATTTATTTGTTTAATTGCGCGCCGTGAGTGTGAGAACACAAAATACAAAGGCTGGATGTTAAATGAATTTAAAAGCTTTTCAAAATAAGGGTTCTTACGGGTAATGCGTATCATTCGTAATCGCCCGAAAGAAAGCCATCGTGAAAATTTTTTAAACCGTCGGCTCGATAATGACCATTTTCGGAATTTCGTTAAAGTTAAAGGAGCTCGCTACAATCTTACTGATTATAAATCGATAAATTCTTACTCCATCCCGGTAAATTAACAATAATAGTTCTGAATTTTCAAAATTACTCTGCAATTATACTTAACAGAGTTATATAGCGAGCTACGTAAAAACGTACATATGGTAGCTCTTATATGTTTATCCCCGACATTTACTTAAACTTAAAGAACCTTTTCCCTTTTTCATCGGTAAATAATATATAACGTTGCGAGAGTCGAACATTCATTATAAAACCATCGGTATAAAGTCATATGTAAGAATCGCAATTTCCTTAATATAATTACATACAATACGGATGTATATATAGTTTGTACAGGAGATTGTATAAAAGTGCGTTTCTGTTACTTTCAGAAATTGTTCCCTATTTAAAACGGACACATTTACAAGAGAAGCAGACTATAAGCAAAAATTTTTCTTTATTACCTATCGGTCGTAATCAATGGATTCGACATTACATCGAAACTAATTGGGAAAGATCGGATTTTAAATTCCCTCTGGTACAGTAAATGCGTAAGCGTCTCACTATTATGCGAAAGCGTTCTTAGCTAAACCTGCACTAATGATGGGTCTCTTTTCGCGATAAGCTTATAATTGTACCTTCTGCCTTGTATACACATCTGCCCGTCGCCTTAACCATATACAACTGACCACCCATTTAAGAAAAGAAGATAAGATTATTCTAAAACGTATTTACGAATTACGATTATAATTGAAGCCTACTTTTGAAACTGCTTTTTTGGCTTACATCTTTCCATTTATTTATGAACTTTGTCCACAATATAGGAAAAATTATTCTTTTCGATAATTATTTTACGCGCATTTTCTTTGTACTCCTCTAACCACAATTTTTCCTTATTAATGCTTTTAAATCAGCCCCATTGTATTATTAAATCTTATTCATTTGAATCGAGAACCAAATATTTATGGAAATAATACATTGTAAGATCACTGTCCATGATTATTAATAAAATTCATGCTTTTTTATCATGGAGCACTAATAATTTAATGCTCGCGCGCATTAAACACAAGAATCAGCGATTGCTCAAAAGTGTGATTACTTTATCAACATTTCATAGTCAACGGGAAATAATGATTTTGTGTCTGAAGTTTTTTTTGTTTTTTTTTTATTATGATGAAGATTAATAATTGATCGAAGTTTATCACAAAGAATAACAGAGTTAGCTAAATAATCGAGGAGCATGTATTTCGGAGGCAGGCTTTTTTATTAATAGGTTTCCCGACAAAAAACCACACGCGTCAAATATTGACGCATAAAAAATATTGCCTTCGAGCTTGCAACAACAGCTGCGTCATAGATAAAGTTTAATCTAGAAACAAAAAAGCGAGCCGCTCCATCTATGAAAGACAGCCCTTACCGAAGTATCGAAGTCCAAATTTCACGTACTTGCTACCCTTATAAATATAAAAGCTTTCCTCCTGAGCCGTAAAAATCACGTGACTTTTGAGGCTCGGACCTCGCGCTGAATTTCGTGCTGAACTTCGTGCGGAGTCTCGAGCCGAAACTTTAATCGGATCGGCAATCGGTTTGCACCCGTGTTGACCTAAAAGACCCGAGGGAGGAGGGAGGATCGTATTTTCTTCGCCTATCGAGGGTTTAACTTTGACCGACTGCAACGCTTTCTATTGACTTCAACGAGAGTCGCGTTATCTTAGATTGGCGCAAAGAATTATTACTAATGGACAAATGGAACCATTGACTATTTCTCTTCCATAAAGTAATGAAAGTTGTGACCGGCTATAATTCAAAGCGTCCGTCGCTCTGTCAGAATTAAGGTTTCTTAAAGTTTTTATGTGCAGAAGTAATGCTATATGATTATCTAGACAATACATCGTGGGTTCCGGTAAACCTTCATTATATACTTTTTTTTAAAATACCTAAAGTACAAATAACTATTTCAATTAATTGTTCCTTGGGTAATTCATAATTACATAAGTACAACTTTTTTTTGGTTATATGCATTTTAAGAATATTACGTATTTGTTCCCTTACTTTCATTTGAGGATTTTTAAATATCAATGCTTGTTTTGAATATTACTGTGAAAGATCTATCAACTTTCTACCAATAATAAGGTCACAATTAACAATATTACGACAACACATATCCCTAACTGGCATAGATTTCATAAACGTTGAACTTGGCTTGATTATAGCTTCCAAGAAAGAAGTAAACATTATAACGCTAAAACGACCCATAAATAATCAGTCCGGATAGTCGATTTTCATAGTTTTCGCACGATTGAATAACCGATTTGAAATACCGCTGAAAATAAGTAAAGTAGAGAAAAGTAGTCGGGAAGATAGAAGATCGATACGGTTGAGTTAATAAGGCTCAAAGAGGCGCCAAGTCTGGCATAAAATTGCAGGCGTAACTCGTGGAATAAAGAGAGGAAGGCCGCGCCTCTCGCACTTCGACCAACCGCGTAAAACGGCGAAGGCGGTCATTATCACGAAAAGCGTCCTGTTTCCCCGGTGTAGCGTCGGGAGCTCTGATTCTCCTTCTCGCCACCCCCCCCGACCCTGAATCGCTCCTCCCCCTACACCTCCGCCGCCCCCTCGCCGGCATTTACTGCACGAAGGGAGCGAGGCTGCGGGGGAGGCGAGCGAGGGGCCACCCAAAAGCGTCCCCGTAATCGTCGGGAGGACACCGCGAATCCGTGGCAGTGTCTCATCCCCACGGAGCGGAGAGGGAGAGAGAGAGAGAGAGAGAGACAGGCGGTCGCCCTATCTCCGGGGTGGGGATTGAAAATCGAGAGGAGGAAGAAGAACGACACAACGGCCGAGCCACTCCTTGATCAATACCCGGGGGATTTTACGAGCCGCGGGCCAAGGAGTAGGGCCGATGCCCAGCACCGGGACCAGTGCCAGTCTCCTGGCCGGGCTCGTTAACGGAGCTCGAGGGCCCGCTCGCGAGATCCCACCGAGATCCTTATGACGATCCCGAGGCCAAAGCTTCGGAACCGAGATTTCACTTCTTGCTCTGGTCCCTTTTTCTGCGCTGCGATACCCGGGGATCCGAATAGAGAGAGAGAGAGAGAGAGAGAGATTATCGGGCTTAACGAGACTAATCGAGCCTTCATTATTATTATTATTATTATTATTATTATTATTATTATTATTATTATTATTATTATTACTATTACTATTACTATTACGGTAAGGCTCGCACTGGTCTAAGCGCAATGAGAGTTCATTATTATAATGCGGCACGAATGAATGAATGAATTCCTACTTTGGACGTTGGCATTCACCGATGCGCGTTGATTTATCGCTTGCTCCGCAACGCGGGGAGAACTTTTCTAAAGCTTATTTTTAAGCCGCGATGATTTAGCCGGACTTTTCTTCGGAGCTGCGGTATTTTTTCAAATTTTAAATTACAAATGCAACTGTGCCCGACGTGAAAGCTGTTTGCTATCCATATTCGAGTCTCGAGTGCCAGGATAGTTATGTCAAAGATATAAGAATTATATTACTAGAAGTTGTAAGTATTTAGCATAAAAAAAGGAAAAGTCGACTTCAAAATACAAAGGTCGCATTCATAAGCTCTTATGATTGTGATCTCGACACGAAGTGAGGTCTAGTCTTGTTACGTGTATCGATAGTTGTAATAAGGTCGAAACAATTATAAATTATTCTTTATGACAAAACTGTGTTGTTAATAAACTACTGTTGTTCTAGTACTAGAAGTAATTGCTTTCTTTTACTAATTATTATTAGGAAAATAAGAAATGTGTATTAAAACTATTTGTAAAAATTAAATAAGAATAGAATACGTGAAAATACGCGAAAATTCCGTTGTTATTTATATCCGCTTGCTTATATTACAGAATTTCAAATAATTCAACTATGTTACGTTTCACGTAAAACGATGGAAATTTTTATAAACCTTAGATTACAGAGTTAAAATTCTTAAAAAATACGTAGTTTAATGTGCAGCATAATTGATTATAATTGTTTTCCTTTATTCTTATAATTAAAGCAATTCAAAGAGTCACTGATAATATTTCGTTTTAATGCACAACTCGTTGATTTAATTAACTTACGCTATTTTAAAACTAATATTATAAAACCAAATGACGTAAAAAATATATATTTACTAACTAATAAATAACAGTTTTTAAAAACTTTCCTCGTACTTTGTTCGTGGAAGATAATCCAAAAAAAGTTCGATCGAGCAACGAATGCTCGATGTTAATACGATTTAATTTAAACTTTTGAAGACGGCTTAAAAACTTAAATAGCCTTGGTTAAATTATCAGATTAAGCGGTCGACGAATAAAGTAGCGTCTGGATTAGAAGTAATTAGAAATTACTTAAGATCCGAGTCCTTTCGAACGACGAAGAAGAACCGAGGCTAGATCTTTGAAATAAAGTGATAAGGCAAATGATATTACTCGAGAGCATAAGAAACCAGGCACAGCAGTAAAAAAAAAAGTCGTAATTATCCGCACCAAGACCGGCACGATGCTTCGCCCGAAAAAAAAAAAAAAAAAAAAAAAAAAAAACTTGCTGGCAACTTAGCTTTATAAAGGAGCGAGCTTGCGGTGATAAGCGCAAAACGATCGCCGGCCGTGCTCGGGAGCTTGGCCGCATCGTCGAAGCGGGGCCCGGTGAAATTAAAGGCGAGTAAAATAAGGAGATGCCCAAGGGGGGGGGGCAAGGAACGGCGGTGGCTTCTCTAGGTCAGCGATCGTTCCCTCGCTCGTCCTCGTCGGGGTCCGAGTGGTCGAGGAAGCCAGGGAGGAAGCGCGGGGGGCCCTGGCGATCGGATCTCCTCGTCGTCGGGGGCGCGAGCCGTCCCCGGCGCGGAAGACACACGCACCGGGAGGACGAGGGCGAGGAGGAGTCGCGGAAACCAGTCCGGAGGGCGCGCGGCCTTGAGCCTCTCGGAGCTCCGCGTCTCCGGGAGGGTTACGCAAGCGCCGAGGCGAGGACTCTCCCTCCGGGAGGCTCGGGGTTCCGGCTCGGCGCGTGCGCCCGACTCGGCTCCGACTCCCGGAGGATTCGCCGGGGAGGGCCGCGAGGCCGGGGCGTCCGCGCGCTAACGGACGCCGAGCGATGACCCCCTGGGCCGCGGTGAAAGTACCGCGGGATGCGCTCGAAAATTGATTATCGGTACGGCGGCGGCGGCGCCCGACTGCTAATGCCCGCTTTTATGACGTCGCATTCGATACGCCTTCGCTAAAGTTTACTTGGCCACTTGCTGACTTACTGTCCCCTTCCCGTACGGCTCCTCGGCTCCAAACCAGTTTCCATCGCCGTGCATTATATTAATAGGTGGCGGACCGGCTCGGGCCCGGGGGCCGGGCCACGGGGACTACCGACGGTTTTCACTGCAGTGCTGCTTTTGGCGCGGTAACCCATCCGTCGAGGACTGTTAGCTGCTCGGAATAGGCGAAGCGATAATTGCCCCCATTACCCGTGGCCACGATAAAATCGTCCTTAATCTAAGCTGTTTTTCTTTTCTTTTTTTTTTTATACCAGATGCTCGTGGTTGTGCTTTTGTGCTGCTCGCCGTTTGTTTTTGGTCGTTCGTTCGTTTGTTTGTTTTTTTTTTTTTGTTTTTTTCTTCTTCTTCTGTTTTTGGCCTTTTTCAATTAAAGGCCAAGTCAATGATTATAGATGCAGCGGCGGCTTCGGCTAACGGCCAGCCATCGGCCAGCCAACGTCCCGCCGGGTCAGCTCGGAGTCGATCTACGCGCGCAACAAAAGCGGGCCCGAGAAGAGGAAGGAAAAACAAAAAAAAAAAAAAAAAAATCGCTGGCGCCCGCAGCTCGCGCGCAGCTTCCTAAGCGGGAATCGTAAACGTTAACCCGTGAGCCAGGCCGGCTCTCGTAATTGGGAGTCCATAACTCCGAATGGGAGGGCGCCCGTGGGCGCATTCGAAGAGCTAAACAACATAATGAAAAGTGTCGACTGGGCTCTGGCCGGGGCGATAAGCCTCCACCTGCAATTTTCGGGGCCGACTACTCCGGGCAGGGGAGGGGACGCGAGTAGCCGCGCCGATGAACGGCAATTAGGCGAGCTCGGCCGGGGCTCGGGCAAAAACGTGGGCCGCGACTACCGACGTCCTCCTTGAAATTGGTCCGCGGCCTTGGATCGGCGAGGAGGCCCATACGTGAGCGCGTGTATTTACATACGCGAGCACTGGTGCACGCCCATGGGTATTGCGAGTACAGGCGCGCAACGAGCGAAGACGACGGGACGCAATGGGCCAGAACGGAGGAGTAGGGCAGCGCGGCGGAAGGATACAAAGCCCCGCTAAAGGAGGGGCAGAGAGAGAGAGAGAGAGAGAGAGAGAGTATGGGAGAGGGACTAGGGCAGACATAAAGGCTCTCTCCGCAGATGTTTCGCGAAAAATAGCAGCCCGCATCGAGGCGAGCGCCGCCGCGCCCCCGGCTTGCACACACGTGTCGTGAGAGGCGGCGGGGTTCGCAGGGTCCCCCCGGGGGCAGGGGGGAGGAGGAGGGCGGCCTCGGAGCCGTGGCTGCGATTCGAGCTGGATATACGATTTCGTCCGGGGAGCCGCGCACGCGCCGCCGCCGCCGCCGGAGCTGCGCCTGGTGGTACTGTACTTGACCTTGATAGGCGGCTGCCTCGACCGGACAACCTGTCGAAGCCTTCATTGTCCACCTGCCCGATCCGGCCGGGAGCGAGGCGCAGGCGGCTACGCGCGGCCATTCGGCAGAGTCGGGGAGGGCTTTTTACGAGAAAGGGCCGCCGCCGCCGAGAGGATTAGGAGGGAGGGAGAGCGGCTAACGCGGAGCAGGGTAAAAAAGGAAGTGGCCGCTCTGAGTTATAACCCCGGGCCCCGACGTTGAACTCCGACTTTTACGAGAGCCTGTGAATTACGTTTTTGCCCGCTGGCTCGGTCTCGTCTCCCACAGCCGGCCTCCCTGGCCGACGCAGCCTCCTCCGAGGCCGGGAGCCCGGCCCGGGGCCACTCTGAAGCCCTCGGGCGAGCATCCCCGGCACCTTCCGGGACCGGGTACTCGTTGAGCACCGTTATCCCGAGCCGAGACTCCCGGGATGCCGGTTCATCGGATCCTCGACGGGGGCGAGCCGCGTCCGAGTCGCCGAGGCGATTCCTCTCGAGCCTCTCGGCTCTCGATACCGATCGATCGGGGGTGACTTTCCAATTGGCTCGATTGTGCCCATTCTCGAGGAGCCCCCACCCCCCCCTTAACACAATGGATTGACCCTCGGCTTTGGCCAATATCCAGCCTTTGCCCCAAGCCCGATGAAAGTATAATTTGCTTTTTACGCTTAGCCTGCTATGCGAGCGTTTTAATAAATCACATTGACATTCTTTTCTTATGCATGTGGACACTGGCCGAATGCCTCGACCAAGAATTCCGTATCGAATATAAATGCGCGAATATGCTTCGCTTTTAATGTGATCCCCACCGCCCCCCCCCCACTACATTGCAACGAGATGGAAAATAATGAAATATCTCACTGGCTAAGCGCGCTCGTAATAATATTTGTCGTACGTGACCTGATTATTGCGTATCTCCTACATTATCCGTAACAGATTGCAAAAAATCCTATCCGCGTATTAAATTGAATTACTTTGCTGTCACGATTACTTATAATGGATATCGGGCATAAATTTTTCATAAACCACGAATCCTTACCGTCGATGCTCGCTCTCCATTGTCGTTCGCACTATTCGCGCGATACAATGTTTCTTTTACGTACGAATTGCCCCTTATCGCCTTATATTTATTACAATGATAAATACGCGTAAATGTAATGTCATTATAAAGCAATCCTTAAATACATAATGCAAATGCATTATCTGATAATGTCTATATTTCAAGAATAATTTGATCCCGACATAACGAATTAATTAATGATCACAGTGCCCGTACATTTTATTCCACGTAGAAAAATTTAGTCGCTGTAAAAAGTGATCGAAAATTTCGAAGCAAGTGCATGCACGAGCGTTGATTTGCTTTTCGGTTCGTTGATTTTGCATCCTTGTACAAATTGAAGCATTTAAAATTGTTTTTTTTATCAATGTACAAGAAAATCTCGAGACAAAACATTTACTTTGGTTGATCTATATGCCGATGGCAAGTAATCGTACGTTAAAGTAATATAAATTCAGAGAGAAAAAAAGAAAAATAGAGTTGCAGTGAAATTAGCTAATTGCAAATACTTAAAAATATCTGTTATTAGCGTGAGAAATTTATGCTTGAATCCAGCTGGAAAAAATCCCATAAATTATATTATTTAACACGTGAAGCCAATACTACAATTGTTATTAAAATAACAATGGACGTTTTAACAAAGCCCATTTACGAGGAGTATTTAGTACGTAACTGTATTCGTAAGTGGCTTTCAGTTTGTTGTAAAAAAGAAAACCTCGTGTGCAGCCCCATTAGAGAAAGGGAGAGGAGGCTCGTTGGCTAAAAATCAAAACGTAAATCAGTTTGCGTTAAGAGCACTCCTCGCTATTATCCCTCCGGTCGTTGGAGTTATTATTTAATTTCGTCCTCATCTAAGCTAAGCTTCTTCCTCGCGTACGTCATAATTTTATCGTTGTTATGGCTGCTGCCGTCGCTGCTGCCGCAACTATTGCCAATGTCGGCGACAGGCGGAAGTCGGCGAGAGGGGCTCCGAGAGGGGGCTCCGAGAGGGCAGGAATATCCAGCCGAGGGCCTGTCGCCGATCCTGGATGCCGCTGCTCGGGGTATCGAGGGCCGCGGGGCCTGGGGTGGCGGGCCGCTACGGGGGTTGCGCGGGTGCGCTGCATTACCGGCCGCGCGACGTCCCGATCGCGACGAGGAGGAGGAGGACGACGACGACGACGCGCCCGAGATCGAAGGAGCGCGAGAAGGGAGGAGGCGGATAGAGGAGCGCTAGGAGGGAGGGCCGAGGTGGGGAGGGTCGGCGGCGGCGGCGGCGGGAGGGACGGCGGCTGGAGGTGGGAGCCTCGAGAGCAGCTTCGCCGCTCGTGTCCTTAGTTCTTGGACGGCACGGCCTTGAGACACCAGCGATGCTCAATGCACCAGGTTTCCTGCACGCGAATCAGCGCTCGCCTAGTGGTACGAGGTGGGGAAGTGCCTCGGGGTGGCGGCGGCGGCGGCGGCGGCGGAGGAGGAGGAGGAGGAAGTCGTGTGCGTGTGCGTACGTGTGCGAGAGAGAGAGAGAGAGAGAGAGAGAGAGAATCGGAGACCGCAAAACTCGATGCAAATCCGGGGTGAAGAGACGCGAGACACGTACTTAGATGGAAAAAATTCCTTCGGAAAATTCTCCTGCCTCGTTTTTCTCTTGCGGATAGATGCGAGGTCGCGACGACGATCAATCAAGACGGCAGTCGAGATTTGTCCACGGGCTCCCCGATTATCCCGGAGGAGTATATTTGTCGAGTTAAAGAGCGATAGTCCAGGGAATCGATGCGCATTCTTCTTAAGCTGCACGAGCAAACTCCTTTATAAAGCCACGTGTGCCTTCCACTTTAACGCTTATGGTCAAAGTTTAAGCATATGTGCTGCCTTCTGTTTCTCCCGATTGTAGCATTTTTCAATAGCTTCTGTGCAGGGTTTTTTTTTTAATGTCTTCGTGTGGGCAAATTTGCCATAATTGTGCTCCGAAAATATTTCGTTAGCACTGAAAAGCTAATAACCCACGTCCTTTCATTCGTAAAACTTGACGTTAAATACAGCTTTTCAACGGTAAAATTTACAAGGCTATTGGATACTGGCACAAGTTATTACGAAACTTCTCCTTATCAACTTTTAATTTAAAATTACTACTCAGTGATTTTCTCAATTCATTATTCGAATTAAGTCATGAATCATATGTGCTTTCTCGTTAAACACTGCTCGTAATAAGTCTACCTTACAAAATTACTACACGTTATTATAAATCTAATTTAAACGTCTGTACACTAAACATTATAATACAGATTGTCTTGGAATATGATAATTTATAAGCAGAAAATGCGTGTGTTTAATTAAAAAATAAACATTCCAAAGATTATTACAAATTGTCTACTTCTCATATGGAACCTACTTTTATCAGCGATTTTTTTATTTTTATTTATAAACAAAGATGTAGAATGTAAGGCAAATACAATATGTAATTAATTGATTTGTCTTCGGTTCGTTAAAACTAGGGTGTAATAAAATACCGATTACCCTAAGATACGAATTATTATTAGCGTATACCGTATTTACCTATAAAAACTCGATGTTTGGACCGGTGAAATAAGACTTGCCGCTACTCGTATTTAAAATTCATCCGAGCAATTTAAAAACAAACAAAATTACAAGTTTCAGCTTGTTAATAAGGTATGCATTAATAAGTCGCACACGGAGATAAGACGCGACAACTTGGTTTGCAAGTACAAGGAAATCGATGCTACGTCCACAAATTATTAAAATCTTTGAATTATCGGGCAAGAGCTTAAAATCGGGCTCTTGTACTCACCGCAATAAATCAAGTAAACGCAACTTGCTGATATAATAAGTATTCTTATGACCTTTCACTACCAGACATATAATTGTGAGTTGTCTTCTTATACGAATCTGTGCCGAATGGCATTTAATTCTACGAGCAAATGCACCTGAGCCTACAAGGCGTCAATCTCTAACAAGGGTATTATATTATTTATTAGATAAAACAAGTCTATAGCCTGCGAAGGTTTTGTTGCAAAAACGCTAGAATTCGAAGAAGCCTTTGGCCTGTCCACGCTAAATGTTTAACGACGTCAAATTGGTTTACTTAAATCTTAAGCCACGCATCGTAATTACCGATACGTTTACAGAGAGCAAAAAAAAAAAAAAAAAACAGAACGCTTTATATTACTCATTTACTTTTCTCTTTAATCCTCGACGAGGTACTCAATTATACACAATGCGAGTTAATCATTTTTGCAACAAATATCTTATCGATTCTGCATAATAGATAAAAGTACAATTAATTGATTATGCACGTATAAAACTGGAAAAAAAAGTATCAACTTTTGCACTCAATGCGGTTATCTGATACTTTAAAACCGATTGCAACACTAAGCATTATTACGTGGCAAATCTGCAAAAGTATCGCGAGCGCTCGATCTCCTTTTCCTTCGTGCGCTCTCTCTCTCTCTCTCTCTCTCTCTCTCTCTCTCTATCGCTCCCTCAAAATTCGCCGGCAAGAAGAATTTCGATGGAATCGAGGGCGACGCGTCGAGGCGCGCATGGCAGGTTACTTTTAAGTCCTGCGAGTGTAATTTGCGCGACGCATCAATTAATATCGTGGGGAGGGCTCGTGAGATCGGAGGAAGCCAGGACAGTATTTCCTTCAATCAAAATTCTTTAGCAGATAACATTGTGAAGTCTATATACATTTACGGGGCCAATTTACTTCTCAGCTACGTGCGATCCCTACTTAAGGAGATATTTGCGTGGCTCGTTGCGGTAACGCGAGCTCGCGCATGTGCACACACCCAAGGCCGTTTCCCTTAAGAACGGCTCGGCTAAAAGGAAAGAAGAAGAAGAAGCAGAAGAAGAAGAAGAAGAAGAAGTAGAAGAAGCTGGAGGAGGAGGAGGAGGAGGTGGAGGAGAATGAGCAGGAAAGGAAAAAATTGGAGATTAAGATTGAGAAGGACGATTAGAGGCGCGCGTATATTAATTAAAATCAACGAGGATAGGACGGACGGAGTCTCCCTGCTGCGCAACTCGGCGCACTTTGAAACTCGCGGGCCCAGGTATTCGCCGTCTCGGTCGCGCCTCGGAAGATACACATAATACATTCCCGAGCCAGGGTCAAAGTCCTCCTCGTCGGCCCGCAACCGCTTGGCGCACTAGGCGCACACTAGCTGAAACGCGCAAAGACACGCGCGACTGGACACAATGAGAGCGAGGGTGGGTGGGGGGGGGGTGAGGGACTAGAGGTAGTGGCGGAGCTAGAGGTAGAGGCAGATAGAGAGAGAGAGAGAGAGAGAGAGAGTAATCAGCTAAGCAAAAGCGCGCGTCCGTCGGAAAAGTCTCGCGTTAGAGAGAGAGAGAGAGAGAGAGCGAAGCATCCGGAGCGTCGGCAGCTGATATCGCGGCGCATCTCCCGCGGGCTCTACTTCGGCGAGGATCGCGATTAAGGCAGAGGTGGTGCCGTCCGAGTGACGCCCGGGAAGGAGAGCAGAGGGGCCCGGAGCCGAGCCGCGGAGGCGCGAGAGGGCCAGACGAGCTCGGGGGAAAATTACGGGCCGGCCGGTGCATTAACATAATTGCTCCCGAGGGGTGTTCGCTCTCCTCGGCCCAAAGGGCTTACCGGATAACGACAGATATCTCTGTTGCCGGCGCGACCATTAAAAATAAACGGCGTTACGTATCTGCTGCGCGCCTCGTTTTCACTTTCTCCTCCGACGTCCCGGCGAACGGTGCATAAGGAATAATCGAGGCTAAGGCCTGCCGCCGCCGCCGCCGCCGTCGGCTCCACCCGCCCCTCCCCCAACCCTAACCCTAACCCTGCCCCTGCCGGGCTGCGAAATTCGTGCTAATGTCGGGACCCTCTTCAATAACGCCAGCGACCTGCGGGATTAGCTTTGCGTTACCCTCGCTGTTCGCGAACAGCGATGCAACCCGATTATGAGTTTTCGTGCCCGACTCTTATCCTTTTTCTTATCTCTCTCTCTCTCTCTC
The DNA here is from genome assembly GCA_018907135.1 of Kradibia gibbosae. Lineage (NCBI taxonomy): Eukaryota > Metazoa > Arthropoda > Insecta > Hymenoptera > Agaonidae > Kradibia > Kradibia gibbosae. Next base: position 8,555,175 of record JACCHX010000004.1, read on the forward strand.
TCTCTCTCTCTCTCTCTCTCTCGCTCTCTTACTCATCGTGCCATTTTTGCGGAGCTTAGGAGTTTAATTTGACGCACCATTAAGCGCCTCTGCTCGATGCTCCCGACCTTCGCTCGTTTACCCTGGAAACAAGGATTCTTCTTTCCGTTATTACATTATATACTGTAAACATTAATCGATTCGCCTTTTTCGCGGGCATGACGAATCTTGCTCCAGCCTTATGCCACCTTCTCCATTAAAGCTACATCTACGAGACAAACTATTGGCCATATGATCGTCATGAGCATCTTCACGATTGAGGACTACTGATATTAAGGATTTTATTAAAAATATCCCTAATAATTATAATGCTTCGATATTTTATAAAATAATATTCATTGCCTGCGATTTTATATCATTGTACAAACTCTGAAAACAAACGTCACAAATTTTAAGGTTAAATTTAAAAATTACAAATAATGTATTACCGTACGTATAAATACAATGTTGTACTATTACTCCATGACATTATGAACAAAAGTTATCAAATTAATGTTGGATTTTGTAATAATGATTATTGTTATTATTATTATTATTATTGTTATTATTATTATTATTATTATTACCAATATTATTATAATTTTGATTGCTATTATTATTGGCACTGATAAATTGAATAAAATAAACTCAAAAGAACGAGTTCGTAATAATACTTGTCAAAATATGCAATGTAAAATATATACACGCCAGGACGAAGTATGGAGAGGAAAAAATGAAGGAAAAAATGAAAACAAATTCTCAAATCTATCATTAGAGATTAAATTCATGCTACTTATGTATATAAAATTATTAATAATAAAAATTATTGTTTCTTTTTTATTTTGTTCTTAATTCTTATGATCTTGGGTAAGATAAAATTAATTTTGAAATATATAGTAATTGCGCGAATAATGTTTCCGCGCAATATTGCTTAAGACAGCCGCGAATAAACATCGTGCATAAATATTCAGGAAAATGGAAGAAATCAGTTGAAAGTAATCGATACTGAAAAATGAGTGGCAATTTTCAAGACGGGCCAATTACAATTCAGGTTTTTATGTTAAAAGTCGCGTGCGCATGCGCTTGCACAGGTAAATAAATAATTTAGGCGTGCAAATGAAAATTGGTCAGTGGGATAAGCGTCGAGAAGTAAAATACAAATAATCGAAGCAAAGGGTCTCGGGTAATTTTCGGCGCGCGATCGCAACTGCAAGATTATTGCTCGGATCGAGCGAAGAGCGGCTTCGTTCTTGGCATGTATATTGTTCGTATCCTAAATATACAGTAGCACTCGCGTAGGCTAAGCTCCTCGTCGCCGTGGCTTAGAATGAAAAAGGAAATCGGCAGCGCTGCCTTGGACACGCCGGGCGAGGGTAGAGGGGCAGAGGAAGTAAAAGGGAATTCGGCGGCCAGGGGCGGGGACGGATATTCGAGCTGCGTGAATAAATTTATCTCGCCGACGTTCCTGGAGAGGGAGAGTAAGAGAGAGAGAGAGAGAGAGAGAAGGAAGAATAGACGGACGGATGGACGGATGGATAGATGGACGGACGGACGGACGGACGGACGGACGGACGGACGGTTAGATGGACGGAGATGGAGAGGTAAGCGAACGACGCGCGGGATTCGAGGCTGCGGGGCATAGTTTGTCTCGGCGCTCGTACGACAGGGAGTTGGGGTATACCGAATAAAAGGCCTATGATCTCATGGGTAATGGAGATTGGTGTCAGGATGGCCGAGTGGTCTAAGGCGCTGCGTTCAGGTCGCAGTCCACTTCTGTGGGCGTGGGTTCGAATCCCACTTCTGACAATTTTTTGTCCGCGGACACTTTGCCGCGTTCGAATTCTCCCTTCGCTTTTTGTCTCGCTCTCTCTCTCTCTCTTCCGAAAATTTTTTTTAACGCACTTTAATTACCCTCCTCGGGCTCTTCTCCCGCTCGTTTCGCTCGCGGACAAGGAAGAAGAGCATCGAATCGGATAACTTCGGCTCGCTTGGCTTCTCTCTCTTTCTCATCGTTGCCATCGGTCTCGCAGAAGAGCAGTATTTTATTAATTCAGTTGAACGTTGCAAAAATGTGCAACTGCTTTTAAGAACTGCTAACTTCTTGGGTTAAATAACATTGTCGCCTTAACTTTTAAACTGATTTTAATATTATATATATATATATATATATATATACACGATTGTGCGTGCGTTAATAGATGCTTATGGAAAGTGCAGAGGGTACGACATTAATATCGAGGATGCGCAACGGCTGTTGTGCCATGTGGATGCGCTCGAGCCCGAAAGTAACGTGAATCGTCGATTCCGTAAATTAACAAACCAATGCACAATGATGTAATAATATGGCGTACGGATTCCTACACTGTTTTACCGACCGTTCACTTTCGACGTTATCCGCCGGAGTTTCGGCTCATTCAATTTTCATTCAGGTTCCATTGCTGTGCAAAATCGCACTGCAAGAGCGAAAGAAAAAAAGCCCTGTGAATAATGAGCAGCAAATTCCTAAAAACATCGTTTTTATGCCCCCCCCCACAAACACACACACACACACACACACAGAATAAATCACAGCGAACATTTTGCGATTTATACAGAGCCTCTATACAACATGTAGAAGAGTTCGCATAAATAAACGGGAAGATCTGATTTAATGGACGCTCGAGCCAAATATTTAGGTTTCCGCAAATTTTCGCGCAATGCGTTACAGCGACGGGAATGGCCCTCGCGCCTAATTAATGCGATGCGTAAGCGTACGCCCGGGTAAAATCGAAGGAGCCGTGGAGGAAAAAATAAATTGAAATATAAGAGCGCAAAATAAAATGAGATGTTCAAGGAGGGAGTCCGGAGGAGGGCGAGTGGCAGAAGAAGCAGAAGAAGAAGTGAGAGTGACAGAGTAAGAGAGATGGATATAGATAGAGAGAGAGAGAGAGAGAGAGAGGCGGATTATCGTAAATGACGTCACGGGTGAGATGCTTACTTCTTCGCATTCTCGTACCTTTCCTCCTAAGACTGTACCTCTCATCGGCGTATATATGGGAAATCGAGAAGCAGAAGAAGATGCGGACGGGTGAGAAGCCTGCGGAGAAGTAGGAGGGAAGAGACAGTGGTAACCTTGAGAGCCGATGAAGCAGCGGCGGCCATCTTGCCTGCTGGGATGCACTTTTGTTTTTTACGCGAGCTCACGCTCGCTGTCGTTCGTTCTCCGCTCTCTCTCTCTCTCTCTCTCTCGCTCTTCCTTGTACGCGATACACTGCTGCCTCCTATACTTCAGTCTCCCACTCCTGCCTCTTAGTCTCTCTCTCTCTCTCTCTCTCTCTCTCTCTCTCTCTCTCTCTCTCTTTCCCCATATTTTCTTTTAACCTCCTATCCTCTACTCCACCCCCCGCTGCCGACGCCTCACCCCTCCCGCGAGTTCCGTTCAATCGTGGCCTCCCCTCCTCGGGGCTGCACTACCTACTGAACCCCCCCCCCAACCCCGACCCCTCCCGTCATTCACGCTCGCCTCTTTTCCTCAACACTTTCGTGTTCTCCATCCGTTCGTCCTACATGCCTCCTACCACAGATTATCCGGGGAATGTGAAAGCCCAATTCCATCCTTCTACGACTTCTCCCTGCTTTCTATACTCGATTCCCTCGTTCCTATGCTGCTTTTTACCTTACCGCCCCTCAACTCTTTCGTAATTTTTCTAGTAGCGCGCCGCTGTTTTTCTCTCCATACGCTTCCTTTCCCTCGCCTCGATATGCCTTCATCTTTTATTCATCGCCCATTTTATTCGCGCCGTATGAAATAACGCGTTACATTGTCTTGTCCCGCGTCATTAACTTTTTACAAGTCATTTTCACTAATTTGATAGCTGATTATTCCAAACACTTTTTTTTCTTTTATTATCTAATCGCATGTGTGTGCGTGTGTGCGTGTGTGTGTGTGTGTGTATAGGCACATAAGCGCCCATACGTGTATCATTTTTATATCGCGATTCAGCATAAAAATGCATTGCTACCTCAAATCATCACCTTTTAAATATAATACCATAATGCTAACCACAAATGAATCACCAACCGTGCAATCCATCCATTCGCTTTAAATAAATTAATTTTCACAATTTTTAACTTTTATTTAATGACCCAATTTTTTTTTTGCCGCCTTTGATTTATATCTTCAATTATATTATGTTATAAAAAATAAAAAAGTTTCTAATGTTTCGATTATTCTTACTTTTTTATAAATTTTCAACAAAAAAAAAAATGTATATTTTATCTTTCATAAAAAAATATGAAAAAAGCTTACAAAACATGTGAATCTGATTCAAAGTACATAAAACGTAGTCGTTCAATTTGTCAAGAACTTAGAAAACTTTTTAATCGATACGATTTTGATAAAGCGATTAAAATTTTACACGACCCATTCGCGTACTTATGAAATTTGCTTTTTTATAAAAATTAATTTTTATTTAAAAAAAAAATATTTCGTTTCCAATACAACAGTTCCAAGCATTTTTTAATAACAAAAATAAATTACACTTTTTTTAAGCTTACAATGATTAATTAACAAGTGAATATTGATTATTATTTCATTCGCTTATATAAACTGATGTGCATTCTGTATTGAATTATCAAATGGAGAAAATAGAAGTAGAAAATTAGAAGAGATAAGATAATCGTTTGTATTGACAACATAGTATTTATCAATGACTATATATAAATATATATATATATATATATATATAATATTAACGCTTCTATATGTTTCATAAAATCGTTAACCTTTTTTAGTTATCATAAGTAACGTTTGTAATGTATATTATATAATGATGCATTTCGTTTCGTTGAAATTACTAATTTGAATTTATAAATAACGCTTATAGTTCATTTTTTGCTAATTTTGATGTGGTAGAAAACCGCATCTATAACTAGTACGATCAATTTCAATTTATAACTAACGTATAAATTATAATTTTTTTGTTATTTAAACTTTTTAAACGCTAATAAAATTAGCTGATCATAGATTATTATTATAATTTGAAATTCTGTTATACCGACGAAGAAAAATTATTCAATATTAAATATGGTAATCAATTTAATACATCTTTTATAGTTATAAGCGTATTTGTTCTTAAATCTTTGCATCATTAAATAATAAAAATCTGACAATGTACATTTTCTATATATACATATATATATATATATATATATATTTATTTATTTCTTTTATTATTTCCTTCGAATCTGTAAACTTTACTATATGAAATTTCATATTTCTTCCTTATTGATCGATGACAATTGTTACATCTTACAATTACAAATTGTAATTAATAATAAACACAAATTGAAAAATGAATTAAATGCTTTTTTATTTATTATTTTTAAAAAATTTGTAAATTATAATTTTAAATGTGATCGTAAGTCATACCAAATTTTAGACTTAATGTGTTGAATAATTTGGCTTAATATTACGATGACCTATCTATTTTCATTTCTTTAAAAATAGTTCTTATAAATCTATTGATTATACGGAAGCATCAACATTTTTGTCTATGAATTAATAAAATTAGACAATGATATAATTGCTACATATTAAAATATTGTTATAAGAAAACGTTGAATATTTTATACTTTTTTTTTTATAGTTCTTGCATAATGGCGTTAACCGTATCTCATCAATTCAAAAAACATTTTCAATTCGACTTTAAAATGAGTTGAAAAACAATTGCTACATATTTTACATAAAAAAATTTTTTTTTATAGTAGTTCTATGTTTTTTTCTATATTTCATGGTAAATAATGCTATATATATATATATATATATATATATATATATATATACACACACACATAAGAATCGTTAAATTTGATAATTACAAATGATAGCGCTGTAAAATCGTATGCTTAAAAATTGTTTGAAATACTTATTGCTTGTAAGATTATATTGTTTTTTTCTCCAATATTATGAAGAAATTATTTTCATCATATAAATGTACTCGAATAATATTACCCGTAAATTGTACGATAATGGATGGAATTTCTTGGAAAAATGAAATATGTAAGAATAATTTTTGAAGCTTATGATTTTAGCAGCTGTTAAACAGGTAAGTATTGAAAATAGGATTTATAATAGAGGCCGATAAATCTGACTTTAAAAGACCACGGGTAATTTTAAAAATAAAACCTTAATTTAACTGGGAATAATTCATTGGATAAATACTACTTAATGTTAAAATTTAAGTTTTAGCTCTTTAGTCTATTTCCTTAAGCTTTAATGTAAAATATTAAACTTAGCATATCTCTGTAATATAATAATGTAATTGTACAATCAAGTCCGTAAGAGGTACGTAAATATTACTTTTTAATCGTGAAAAAAACGCCAATGTAATTAATAGAGCTCCGGAGGATCAATATTATACGTAAGAGCCCAAACAATTAGTTCGAAAGACCACCGTAAAAGTATTTATTTTTCTAGCAAAGCTTCAAAATAGGCTTTGAAGGAGCACATTAATCGGCTATAAAATAAATCTGCAGGATTGAATTCCCTTCTTTGGCGATGCTGGCAAGTCAACGATGCACCTACCCTTGTTACTGTTTTTTTGTCCATTTAGACAGAGCGAAAAAGAAATGCACCAGAAGGATCGGGCTTTAGGTTTTGGAGAGGGGCATTTTTACCATCTCTCGGTAGACTCACTTATAATCGCTTACCCCTGCCGAACTTGGCAATCTCGGTGCAAACTCCCTACATTCCTCCGAAGTTACCCCTTCGGGACTCGCCCGAGCTTTTAAATACTTTGCGGACGTTGCTCGAGGTCGTGACCCCGAGCCTCGTGGTGCATTGCACAAGTCTTGACCTCCCGTTAACAGCTCAGCCCCATTTAGGAGTACATCGAGATAAATCGACAAGTTTCGAGAGGGTCAAGCGTCTCGGGACGCATTTGTCATGCGGTCCTGCGTCGCACCGGGGAAAACCAGTTGAGCAAAATCGAACCCTTTCATTGCCGTTACTCAAGTGCTGGTCATCCTGGAATTACATTAGGGTCCGTTCGCTGCCGCTCGGCCATTCGGTGCCCCTTCATCTTCACTATTGTATTATTATTTTGAAAGCCTTGTATTGTGACGAGTAACAAATTTATAATTTGATAGAAGCTGATGCCTCGCATGGTTTTTTACTTCTGCGCTTCTTTTTTATTTTTTTGGAAATAATAAACTGCTCGTCTATGTGTAAAAAAAAAAAAAAACAAAAAAAAAACAATTTTCATATTTATACGGCCTATGCTTTAATCAATCTCTATTTACGTGCGCTTTCATTTTAAACATACCCTCCGTATATTGAGAACTTGCCATCTTTAATGCACTTAAATATCGCTGGACTTTACATAGAATACAGTATAACCAAAGTTTTAGTCCGATGTCTCAAATTTCCAAGAAATTATATTGTAAGCCTTTTTAAAAATATTTTATTTAAAATATCGTAAAAAATGATCGACCAATTTTTTACGACGACGAATGGGGAAAATTACTTATTAATAACTTTTTATGCCCTCTATACTCTAATTGAATATTATAACATTTATTTTCATTCTCATTTTAGCGTAAAATTTCGCATGGATCCTCCTTAATGAATCACGTTTCTACAACCCGTTGCGTATGTAAATGTGAAAAATAAAAATTATTTTAAGTCTTAAAAAACCTTTATAAAACTGGAATTCTTATATAGTTAAATATAACCTTTAATCAATGTCGTTCTGTACAATTGTGAAATGAGACTGATATTAATTTCCGCAATTTAAAATTAAAATTCAAGTAATTTAGCAGTATTTCAATTTAGTTTTGTTTGTATTCGATTTCATCTAATAATATGAGCACTGTAATAACAATTAAAACTAAACAAAATTTTCGTATATATATATATATATATATATGTGCGTGTGTGCTTGTGTGCGTGTGTGCGTGTGTGTAAAGCTGAAAATAGAAATAATGACTAAAACATTTTTATTTCATAATAAAAATATCTCATATCCGCTGGACGAATATAACGCAATTTTCAATTTTACGTTGTCAAATTCATCAAATTTTAACTCTAAAAATAAGTTCGGACGTGCTTTTCATGCACGTATCTTGTTAGTGGCTTGTGGAACACCTACACATGCTGTGAAATGAAATTAAAATCCTCTACGTTGTTAAGCCGTAGGCAAATTTTGTTCACTTACGAGTCAACTTGTTACAATAGTATGAATATTATAAATACAAATACACACGCGCGCTTATATATATATATATATATATATATATATTTGTATACATATATTATGTACTCGTATACACGTAAACACGAACAAACAAACACACACGCACGCACACACACAAAAATATTATTTATAGAATTTAAATCTCCGTCGAAGAATATTTTAATGTTAACATTCACGTGCTCGTGCGTGCATAAGTACGAGTTTGTGCACGTATGCATGTGTTTGCGCCATGCTAATAAAAATCCAATTCAATTTACCTCGAATGGAAAATTAATAAGCTTTCATAGTACGAAAATAAACAATTATTGATTTAGTCGTAGAAAAAATGAAAAGATAAATATAAAACATCCAGTTGTCATATATAAAAGTAATTCAATAAAAATACGTTTAATGAACGATGGAATCCATTTGTAAAATAATATACATATATATATATACGCTCATTTACATAAGCGTAAATTCGCTAAGAGTTATTATACTTGAGGCGAATGTAAGCTATCAATTTACATAATATTTCAAATCAACAGATGAAGTTGAGAAGCTGAACGAAATTAAGACGGTTTTCAAAATAAAATTATAGCAAAGTCCATTAACCTAAAAAAAAAAAAGAAAGAAAGAAGCGTCTCTAATAATCTCGTGTCAAATGGAGAAATTCTTGGATAAAATATTTTGTGAATAAGAACGAAGGAAAGTTAATGTTATCGGATTCACGGGCACAAGTACAAAAGGCTTGTTCAAATTATGAATATAATCATTACGAACATGCCAGTCTTGTTGGGTTGCTTGTGAGCGCCAATGCACGAGTGCACGTCCTCGTAGCCATGGGCAGCCTTGAGGATCGCTGAAAAGCACAGAAGGACACCTAAGATTTTAAATGATATACATGAGGCTGAAATGTATTTGCGCGGCTCGTGTGTCTATCCTTATCTTGCCGTAATTATCAAATGCCGTGAATTAAAATACTTGCAGGCCCTCTGTGAAAGTTCGCCTGGCTCGCTGCCCGCTGTTCTGCGCTCGCTCGCGTAGAGGTTTATTCCATGACTAAATATTTTAACCAGGTAGGTCAGTAATTTTGTATTCCCTCGTCCGTACTACCGCACAATCTGCCGACAATTTTCAGGTGCTAAGTGCCTACAAGTGCAAAACCGGCGGCCGACTTGGAGCAAATACTTTCGATGGCAAATTCTCTAATGGCTTTCATTACGTATTCATTTTCGAAATTATGTATAGACGCGAATAAATACATACAGCGGAGCTGCAATAAATATTTATAACAATCTTATTAATTGCGTATTAATGGAAGCTCCTGGCGTTTTGTGGATTTTTTTATTTCTAAGCCTTCTTTATATTATATCGTGTCATCCCATTGATGTGGATACAAATTTTTTTTCAAGCAATTCGGTCGAAAAGAAACGCATTTTTCAACTTTTAATTGTAAACAAATGCATTTCTTTAATTCTTGATGAAATAAACGAATATGCGGCTTTAAAAATTACTTGCATACAAATCCAATGCAACATATGTTTTAAAAAACCAAGCTTACATTTTGTACCTATTTCAATTTTATAAATATATATATATATAAACGCATTTACTCGTATTACAGAACCAAATTAGTATATGTTTGTACGTTAATGATTAAAAAAAATTGAATTAATGAAATTTGAGATAGATCTGTTTACATATAAATGAAGAATTCCGTACGCTTAAGAACATTATGTTAATGGAACAACGCTGTAAAACTTAAGTACTAATTTTCACCTTAAATGTAAATTTAACAAAATAAGACAATTATTTTCTTAATACCTTAATATATGTATGAATTAATTTAAGTTGATCAATAGACTTCGATAAGCTATTATTTTTATAATATTAAACAAATTGATTTGCTTATTAATATAAAAAGCAAAAATATACTGATATTAGGTGAACGACACTTAAATAGAACGAAATGCTTCTACGAATAAATTGATAAGAAACTAATAGTAATGATTTTCTTTATCATTTTATCTGCATAATATAAAATCATATTTTATTAATTTATGACAATTTTTAATACAAAGGTTTCACGTAAATCGGAAGGGCTCAATTGGTCTAAAAACATTTGCGTAAATTAAGATTAAGCAACTCCAATAACAAGGCATTATGCGATTGCATAATTTACTAACATATGTACAGAGTAAATAATTAAAAAATACAATGAATTTGAAGTTTATGATTACACGGTAGTAAAAGTTTTTTTTTTTGTAAATTCCATCTAAATCAAAAATATTTGTAAATTGCTTGGGGCATTTGAAATATAGTTATTAAATGTCGTCTGGATATACTAATATTTTTAGTAATTTACAAGACTAATATAATTAACTTAGTCTCTTTTATGCGTATGCCAACTACACATTTCGATGAATTTATATATAAATATGCTATTTAGGAATTAAAAGCTAATAAATAAAAAAGAAAATAACGATTATAATTTACTTTAAAAAAAAATACATAATTCAATTATGTGTATATATGTATAAATACGCTTATAATTTCATTACCATAACATCGTGTATAACAATAATGAGGTGCACTCGTAAACATAACGTATGTCATATAATATGTCACTTAATCGTGGTTGATATTTTTATGCTTGAAGGGTGGTAATATTTTCTTGTTCATGGCTCTGGTATTTAAAAAACTTTTTCACTATTCCGTAAAAGTAAGCCTTTGTAACGTATTATACATAGTTTTGATTATGAGGGATGGTATTGCATACAACTTGAACTATAAACTAGAGTTACCAGAATAATTTAAATTGTCAGTTTCAGAACATAAATTGAAAAAAATCCCAAGACTGCGAGTCATTGAACTGTGATTCTATAGTACGTAATATGTTTTTTTTATGAAAGGAATTTGTTTTATAAAGTTAAATTAAGTGTAAATTAAAAAATATAAATAATTGTTATTAATATATATATATATATTCTTATAAGAATAACATACATTTAAAAGAGTATTTTTATTAAGGTATACTTCCTCAATATTATAATTAAATAGTATTTAATATTATATTTATTTTTAAGGGCTGCAATATAATTTAGGATGCGCAGAAAAAACATCAAACGTCTTAGAAAATTATATAGAATTATTTTTTAAAATAGAAGCGCTTGTTTTTAAATGGTCAATATAATGTGTAATATCCGAAGGTTAGTTTTACATACTTGTGAAAAGCTGTTGTTTAATAAGCGATAGAGCTTATAAAATTTAATTATACAGTTCTTTTTGAATGTTTAAAAGGCTTATAGTAGAGATCAAAATAGTTTCAATAATATAATAATTATATATATATAATATATACAAATGGGAATAGATATTGTAAATTAAATTTTAATTTTCACTACATCAAATAGTAATTTTAATGCTAATTTATTCATAAACGTTCTGCATTGCCTGGATCGAGAGTTATTTTTTTATATTTTCACATTCATAAATCTATTTTAGGCCTTAACAAGCAAGCGACAAAGAGCTTTTAGCGAATTAGTAAGAATGATAAAAGACAAAATAGAAAATATAGCGTACAGTGGCTTACTAAAGCGTATTGATATTGTCAGTTGAACGTAGGACGTTCATTGTGTAAAGCTGTAAAGTACTGAATACAATTATAATTTACGTATCCGAGCTATCGAAATAAGATATTATTGAAACATTTAAGCCTGCCCTAATTTTCCGGACGATCGATCGATCGTAGAATTAAAAAACATTGAAATTTAAAGATCTCAGCGGCTGACAGGATTGAATTATGAAGAGTGCAGGAACTATTTTAAGGCTCAAGGAGTAGTGGCCGTATGAGGGTACTCCGTTCGGGGAAAGAGCCTTCCCAGATAAGGACTCGCGAGGGTAGAGCGAGGCTAGAGCGAGGGCGAGCCCCCGAGGGTGCGGAGCCATTAGATCGGGGTCGGAGCCCTTCGCGGGGAGGCCGGCTCCGTAACCCTTAACCCGTTTCTCGGCCAACGTCAATGGCATTGCGAGCCGTCGGCTTCGGGACTTCGGGAGCAGCCCTCGTCGCTTTCGGCAGTGCAGCCAGGAGCTCGTGCATTTTCAGACTAGGAATTAGGAGGGAGAGGAGACCAGAGTCAGGTCGCTGCGTCGGGAGGGAAGACCCTATTGCCGGGTAGGGAGCCAGCTGACCTTGGCCAGAGAGCAACTTTCCAAAAGTCCCTTGCACGTGCACTCGGATATTATTTAGACGTTTCGGATAATGCTTGGGCGCCCATTAACGCTCTGGTGCATTTACACGCGATTTATCGAAATCTAAATGTGTGCGCTTTGCGCACGGGCAGAGCGATGATTTATACATTACCATTATTATGCCCGTAACGTAATAACGTGTAAGTCGGGCGATCACTACTGTTTGCATATTTCAAGGCATTGCGCCTACTCTTGTCGGCTCATTTTCCTAAGCAGTCTCCCACTCTACGTATCCATTGGATTAATTTTGGGAGCCCAACCACACCAAAAGGCCATAAGTACACGTTTAAATGAACGATGAAAAATTGTATTGCTATTGTATTAAGCAAAATATTTATCGCTTATTCGTATTAACGTCACGGCAATTGATTTATTTAGTTTGACGCAATTATAGCGTGGCAGGCATTTGAACAAGCATTTATTGAGTAAGTTTTATTGAGTAATAACACGAAATTTATCGTTTGTCGACAAAAAGTTTTATTTATCGATAGCTATTGACAACAAACTTACTCTTCCGAATGGACGTCATGGGTGAGGAAAAAAAAAAAAAAAAACAAGAACTTTAATTATCTTTGAGATGAATAAAAATAAAGTATTAATTGAAGAAAAAAAAAATTCAAACCAAAATTAAAATCTTTAAAATCGATTCTCAAAGATCACTCGTAGGATCGAGCATATCCACGGCCGTGCAACGGAAAACCCTTTCCGGTGGTGTTTTTTTTTTCTTCTTCTTCTTTTTATCTTCTTTTTTTTGTGAAAAGTCGAAGCGAAGGCTCGATTCAGCCTTCAGCGATGAGCATCGCCGATCGAGGCCTAAGCCCGACCACAAGCAAGAGCGATCGCATTATTCAGGAGCGTACGAGCGAGTGGTTGGCTTCGCGGCAGGTCGGGAGGGAGGCTCTCCCCTGGATACTCCTCCTCGTCTAAAGCGGGGCTCGGTCGAAGAGCGGCGGGGTTGGGGGGGGGGTGGTCCGAGAGAGGGGCCGTTAGGCGAAAAGCCGGGCTGCGAGCCCCCCCCGAGAGTGGAAGCCATCGCCGGGGCTCGCCGCGAAAGCGCGCAACGTCGGATCGAGGCCGCGCGGCTCTTGGGCCGGCAGGAGGCGGGAGGGGACCGCGCGAGAGCCCGGGCCCCGGCGAGGAAGCCGCGCGCGCGCGCGCGCACGTGGAGGCGCGGTCAGCACGTGTCGGTGCGCGCGGGAACGCGCATCCTTCCGTCCCTTGCCCCGGTGCGCGGCCAGTCGCCGTATCGATCGGATCCTGCCGACGGCTAACTGACTCGCCCTCCCCTGCTGCCCCTGGCCCGAGGCTCGCCAACTCTTGCTTTCAAACGCTAACGTCCTCCCCGGCTATTGACCAGACGGGCCGTGGGGTGCGGTACACCAGGTGGAGTGGTGTCGTTTCTGCTGCTGCTGCTGCTGCTGCTGGTGGAGGTGGTGGTGGTTCTGGCAAGATTGCGCTTTGTTTCTCTCTCTCTCTTCCTCCCTTTCTCGCTTTCTCCATGCGAGCATGTGTCTTTGTCAGGGCGAGGGGAAGAGAACGGGGCAGAGTTGTCAACGCGCCAAGTGCTCCCCTTCCGCCAGGAGAGCATCGATCGAACCCGCAGCGCCAGCGGGAAAAGGAAGCGGAGCCACATGGGATCCTTACTCTATCTGACGGCTCCCGGTGCGACTCTTCCCCGAAGCGCCGAGGTTTCTCCCCGGTTACGTTGGTCGTCCCCGGTATCTTCCGAGCCAAGGCTCCTCGACCGGGAGCTCATCCGGTCCGACCCCCCGAATAACTAAGGCCCTTCGGCCTGCCCGACCCGAACCGCATCCCATTCCCGTCGATCCAAGTCCTCCTTTCCGCTACGCTTGCCCGCGTTCTACTGAACTTGGCATGGATTCTGCCGCTCCTGAGGAAGCTCTCAGCGCAGTCTTAGAGTTGCCGGTCCAGAATTATACTCCAGGGCTTTTTATTAGGATCGGAAACGCCGCGTCGTTTCTCGTTTTGATAAAAGACTGGTATATCGTCCGAGCTTTTATAAAATTTGCATCTCTATTGAATTAACGACAAATGTAAATTGGATATCTAAGACGCGGCAGGCTGGAATCAATGGACAAAAGGAACCTAATTGTCTCGATGTATTGTCCTCCTGCTTTTTTCAAACGCTTCGATTTGCTTTGCGCTCCCATCTAAGAGTCGAGTGATTAAAGTTTCAACGTTGTAAAACAATATTTCATCGTATTTCTCGAGGCCAATTATAAAAGGGATTAACACTCGACCGAAGGTCCGTTATGTCTTTATGAAACTAAGAGTAATAAATTATACATTTCATTTGCAGTTAAAAGCTTTGATTAAAATATTATTTCACGAGACAAATATACATTCAATAATAATACAATTGATAAATAATGGTTCAAAAATCCATGAATAAATTTACTCGCTTCTAATTATTATGCATACGCAACGTGAATACGGATCATAAATCAATATTTATTTAATCAATGCTGAGTGTTGCTGGGATTTTTTTCCTTCAATAATTAATACTAATTTTTATGTAATCTATGCGTAATGACTAGTAAATCGGGTCAATAGAATGTACCTTTTTTCAGAAAAGAAATATTTTTGAATTGCAAAAAAAGCTTTTAAATATATGAATTAACTGAACTATTTGCCAGATGTTGGATGCTACGCGAAACACAGAAAATTATATTATCGTTAGACCATGCATAGAAAATGTATTTTTTTTTCTTATTCATTGTATTTTTTTATCCAAGAATAAAACTTATGGATCGGATAAATATTCTTACTAAATGCAAATATTAAAATTAAGAAAAACTGAAGCTCGATGTATATAACGTGCACTTTATAATTCAAACGTGCACTTTTTGCTTATTTTCCATTTAAACGTTAATTTTGTAAACTTCATTTTTTGCCCTATACTAAAAAGCAAATATTATAAGTATAACGTGCATGTCATAGTGCTTAAATTCTGCATCTTAAATGCTGCATTAAGAAGGTACTATTAAACTTTTTATGCATTAGCGAGGATTCAATGAAAATAATTATTTAGTTTAATTTTTTTATTTTAAACTAAGTTTGTACTTCTTGACCTCCTTCTCACACTCTATATATAATAACTAATAGCTGCAGAGCAACCAATACCTGGTAATTACAACTTTTAACCCTCGGCATTTTATTTAATTCTAAGGTATCATTGAAAATGTTGCGGAAGAAAAGCACGCAAAATAAAACATTTCATTTCAGGCAATCTTTTACAAGAGTTTTCCATGTACCTAAAGAATGCATGCACAAAAAGGCTATTATTGACTCACGTTCGACAAATGTAGATGATAATGAATCATTGCATATAATTACAAAATGTTTGTATTCTAATCTATTCCGTGCATGAGGTTTTGTTGACCAGAGGCTCTATCGCTGTCATTAATATCAGCGTTCTCCTTTCCTTAAGTTGTAAAATGCTGGAAGTATGACATTTTAAATTAACTTGAAATCATTTGAAGGATTACTTGATTATTTGCAATACAAGCCGGCATTTAACATAAATTAGCATTGGCTTTAGATATTGCTGAAAAATAACTTTTTTTCTTCTAATTACGATACCGACTAAAAAAATATCAAACCACGTATCTGTAAATCCATACATTTTTTTCGTCGATCAAATGCCCGCACTGCTAATCATACAGTTTCAAAAGGTTTTATTAACACTGCACTAACTTCCGATCATGCATTCCGTATAATGGTTTCGTTTTCTCAGTACAATTACGATTTTTTTCATCTTTCGGAACAAAATAATACACGAGACCGTGAATGATCAGGCAGCTATTCTTTTACACGCAATTTTTTATCAAACATTTTTTTTTTCTTTGTACAAACACACGTAGATCAATACATTTTACAGTCGAATAAATTTAACATATAGTACATAATATTTAAAAATTAGTAATTATGATAAATTATTTTCATATGTTTGAAATATTTTATTTCATTTGCTTATTATCATAATTGACATATATATATTTATACATATATGCATTGTAATAATGCAATTTCTTGAAATAAAGAATTGAAATTATCGACTTTTGAAATACAAAAAATGCTTACATAATTTAAAATTAGTTACAACGAGTATAATTGGAAGTATATGTTAAAAAATAAATTTTCAATTTTAAAACAACATAAATTAAATTGTATTTTTAACATACGTAATTGTTAAATAAATTTAATTGGGTATTTGAAAGATGCTTATAATTATTTATATATTTTAAAATTCAAATATGTTGAAATCGGGTATATTGTGCATTCAATTATTTATTAACAAAATTTGTTTCCAACAACAAATAATCGGAATCTATAAAAATAATTTGTCGTTTCAATGTATTTTTTTTCAAAGAGTAGTTCATTAATAAAAAAAAAAGTTTTTCTAAGATCTATAAATAGTTTTTAATTCAATTAAAATTTGTTTATATATATATATTATCCTTGAGTTCAATTATACAAAACTTCATTATTTGTTATTAATTAACTTTAAAATATTTACTTACATAATATAAGTTTGGCCGCTCTGATTTTAATATTTTTTCCTTATTTTATATATATATTATTAATGCCGACAGTCACCGTAAATAAAAAACTAAAACATCTGTCTTTTACTGACATGTAGTACATTTTTTCGATTATTAAGAACTAGAAACTTATAGAAATAATATTTACTATGAATTTTAAATTAAAGAAAAGATTGAAATTCTTTTTTCATTTTATATATTTTTTGGCATAGTTTCCTTTGACAGATTATGTATCAGTTTATGATTCGTTTAAAATTAATAATTAAAAAAAAACACATTTTTTAGTACTTTAGTTATGCATAAACCATTTATGCATTAAAATATTTTATTTTACCGATCATTAAATTTAGTTGCTTAATAATTTTATTAGATTTGATTAAAAAATTTATACTTTCATTGCTCTCGAATCTTAAGCGACTTGTACAAAAAGAATATAATCAATCAAAGCATACTAATATTTTAAAATAGAACTAATAAACTAAATAATATATTTCTTTTTTTTGTTGATAAAATTATAGTACATTATAGAGAACTATTGTCATGAAATCAATATAATAGTAATATGTGAAAATATTTTTATCGCGCGAGTTAAAAAATATGATTTTATTTTTCATAGTCAAGAGTAATTTCACGTATACTTTCTTACATCACTGTTGAAGTCTCTAAGAACAATTTCATTACAACATAAGGTAAATAAAACAATCTGTATAAAATAAAATGTACCATGTGTTTTTGATTGTATTTTTAGTTGTACAATCCGATGAAAGAGTATTACCCCGTCAAATGAAATTTAACAGACAAGATGCAACAAGATGAAAATGTAAAGGAGAAATTCTACGAGCATCAATATCGATGGATTTGTATTGTAGAAAATGATATTTTAGTTATGGCACGGTAGTAGGCACCAACATCCGCAATTGCGCATCGGATTGTCACTAGTCACGTTTTAGACGCAGATGACCACAAAAATTACGAATCGAAGAGGAGTCGGGAATATCGTACGTTGGAAATAAGAAATACTTCGTTTTACAATATTAACGTCAAAATATTTAAATATTGGGTACGTGTACGTTGCACATACGGTAGGAACAATGGAATTTATTTAACGTAGCTTCTCTCGAAAGAATATAAAATATTATTCAAATTGTTAATACACTTGCATTAAAATTGTTTTTAAAATGTTGACGAACCGAAGTTTGAGGTAATGTTCAAGAAACGTAGATTTTCGCACGTAGGACAAATTGACCTCGTACGATCATCCAGTAATTATTGTTTACGGTGCGCCGCAGAAATTTAAAAGCCTGTATAATAAACAAAAACAAAGTATTCCAGAAACATCCAACAAACTCCAAGGTATAACGTAGAGCGGTCGATCGTTGTATTTTATAGAATACTGATTATAGCCGTCGTTTGCCGTGTAATTTAAATAAGACAAGCTCGAGGGGGGGAAGTCAAACATATTGACATAGACACAGAGCGACTAGTAAAATCTTTAACGGGACTCGCGCAAAGCTGTTAAGGAACGAAAGCAGAAGGTGATCGTCGATACATCTGACGTCCCGTTGGTAGAACACTGGAGAGCCAACGTCGAAAGAAAAAAAAAGCCTCAACGTCAAAGGGCGTCTCAGAGAGTAGCCAAAATATGGCCCTAAAAGGTCGAGGGCCGATTCAATGGCCAGGAACGAGCAAAATTTCCCCGTGGACGTCGTGGGATCGGAAGCGACGTCGGCGGCAGCGGCAAGAGCATCGTCATCTGTCCAGTGGTAGCGGGACCAGGAGCCGGACGAGTAGCAGCAGGAGGGGAGGAGGAGCAGCGATTAAAATTCGTTCTCATGGAAATTGCACGGAGGGGGAGCGGCGGCGGGCGGGGGCGGAGCAGGGCGTAAGCTGGCGCGGAAGGGGGGGGCGAGAGGGAGGGAAAGTACGCGCGCGCCCCCATTGGCCCGTCGGGGCGAACAACCCCGGCCCGGGGGTTGCGCGCGCGCTCCTGCAGCCGGGGGAGGGGGCGAGGCCCCGGCTCCGAGGCCGGGCTGGCTCGGGCCCGAGGACGAGGGCCGCCTCCGCGCTCTCCGGGCCTACTCGGACCTACGCGGCGTCCGCGCCTCTCGTCCTCCTCCTCGTCGACGTCGCTGACCGTCGGCGCTGGTCTGGGGCGGGAGCGGGGGGAGCCGCCGGTGGCGCCGCGGCACGACCACTCACCGAAGCGGGGAGCCGCCGGTCGCCGCTCCGCTGCCCTCGACCCGATCAGCCGCAGTCGCGCGTTTGCACTCAGAGCGGATAGCGGAGTCTGTCCCTGTGTCGGATAAGAAGGCAACGGGGCAGGAAGAAGGAACCGAGCTCTGCGCCCTCCCCTCCTCATCCCGGACATCACTCCTCCCACCCACCCTCTCTCACGAACTCATTCACCCGCTCGCTCTCAATCCCGAACGCACGCACGCACACGCACACGCGCACTCTCCTCCTCCTCTCCACCTCCGCCGCCGCCTCCTCCTCCTCCTCCTCCTACGCCGCCACCCCCTAGTCTCGCCCCCGCGCGTGGCGGACCCTGGCCCAGCTCGACTCTGGGCCGCCCCCCCCGCCGCGCCGCCTGCGCCGCCGCAGCTCGTAAACAAGGGAGTCGTGTATACCGCCGACGGGACTTGGGCCGGTGTGCGCGCGTGCGTGTGTTGTCGCGAGTCGTTTGCCGCCCGGACCGTCGAAGGCACCCCCGGCCCCGGCCCCGCTCCCCTCGCGCTCTCCTTTCTCCGCCTGCCGCCGCGCCGGAGGTCTCCATGTCCCGCGAGCGACGAACCTGAGAACCAGGGCGGCGCAACGTCGCCGGTCGTCTGCTGGTCGTGCAGCGACTTTGGAGCCGATTAAAGCACGCGGCCCGACGAACGCTCGGCCGCAAAGCAGATAGATAGACACATACGTACACGCACACGCACACAGAGACATACAGGCATATACATATACATATATATATGCATGCAAGTACGTGCCTACGTACGGGTACTCGCCGCCGAAACACGCACTCCCACTCGTGCATGCGTTTGTATGCGTGCGCACGGATGCGTGCACGCATGTGTACTCGCAAAGAGAGTGGGAGGGAAGATTAAGGAGAAGGCGGAGGCGGAGGCGGTTGCTGTGGCAGCGCTCACGAGTATCGTAGTCCTCTGCTGGAGCGTTGATGTGCGTGCGCGTATACGCGGCCGAGGAAGAATAAGCGCCGAGGGAGACGGACGGACAGACGGACAGAGAGAGACAGAGAGAGAGAGATAGAGAGAGAACAAGAGCGAGAGGGCCGAGAAGGAAGGAACGTGCCGCACGGTAAACAAACCGAGCCGCCGCCGCCGCTGTAGCAGTCAGTCATCTTCTAAGCTGTCGGCTCTGCCTCTGGCGTCGTCGTCGTCGTCGTCGTCGTCGTCGTCGTCGTCGGCCCTGAAGACTCGTCGGAGATATCGGCTCGAGGAAGGGAGATAGTGAGATAGCCGGATAAATAGAGGGAGATAAAGAGAGGGAGAGAGAGAAGGAAGGAGTGCGGGAGCAAGTGTAAGAGAGGCCGCCGCCGCCGCTGCACGCAGTCGCAGTCGACATCGGCCAGGCATCGCCGACGACAGTGCGCGAGCTTACCGAGTGAGGAAATACGAGGTGGAGCGAGTCTCCGCCTCCGCTTGGCTCCCTCGGATTCTCCTCTCTGTGCGCGCCCGCCGCCACCCCGTCGGCTTATTATTCTCGCTTCGGGCGGCGGCAAAAGCTGCGGCCGGAGGAAGTCCGACGCGCCAGTGCTGTGTCGTGCACGTGTTCGAGGTCCTCGTCCTCCTCCCCCCCGCGCGCGCTCTCTCTGTGCAGTGTGTGTCGCCGCGGGGAAGCCGAGGCTGCATCTCGCACCAGGGACACCACCGGCCGAGACCCATTATGTGAGTACCGCCGCTTTCCGTATCTCTCCTCCGTTCCGGGCCTCTCCTCGCCCGAGCCCTGCACTCGCACGCCAACGCTCCCACGGAGCGAGCGAGAGAGAGAGAGGCACCCAAGCCCTAAGAGCACCCGCGGTCGGGAGACGAGGAGACCTCCGCGGCTCCCGTCAGCTGTTCCGTCCCGATTGCATTGTAGGGAGGCTGGCTCCGGCCCCGGGCGCGGCCCGACCGGAGCTCCGGGGATGATCTTGCCGATGCGCATCGTCCCCCGGGGCCGGGAGGAGCTCGCCGATTTTAAAAGCCGAGACGAGCCCCGCCGCCGCCGCCGCCGCTCCGAGCAATGTCAATATTATCCGTACACTTTGAGCCAATGAACTCGCTTATAAATATACACGCGTGTACACTTGTGCACATGCGTCCGAGCTTGCCGCCTTGGGGGTTGCGGGGGGCCCGCCGAGCTTTTTCCCTCGTCGATAATATTAACCGTCTACGGCGTTGGCAGTGCCGCCTTACCGCAGCCACGGCCGCTCTTATCGGCCCTCCGCCACCCTCTGCCTCCCGTCCAAGGACGACCGGCCCGCGTCCTTTTCCTTTCACATATTCGAGATACTTCGCCTCACCTTTTCCACCGCTCGAAAGCGCCGCTCGAGACTCTTGCCCCATGATTTTCTTACGCTACTCTCTCTCTCTCTCTCTCTCTCTCTCTCACTCACTGACACACACACACACACACAAGCACACTGACACTCGCTCGCCCACTCCCTCGCGCGTCGATCTCTATTAGAGCCGAGCTTTCTGGCTGCATCGGTGAACCCCCACCCCTTACCCTCTGCCCGACCACTCGCCACGCGGACTCTACCTATTCCGGCACGGGCGACACCGAGTCGTAAGCTCCGCGTCGTCGAGAGACGATTTACCTCGCTTTCCTCCTCCTCCTCCTCCTCCTCCGCCGTCGTGTGGCTTATCCCGAGCTTGGCTCGGACGAGCCTCGAAGGAGATACGCGGCCACCTCCTGGTGTCGATCCCTCGCTCGCTGCCCCACGCCTCCTCTTTATCGAACCGATAATCTACCCGCCGTATCCTGACCATATCTCACGGGCTAACCTCGCAAACCTGCTTAACACTGTTTACACTTCTGATTTTGTTTGAAAAGCAGCCGAGATTCTCGCACTCGAAGGATTTCCTTACCGAATAAGACCGACGAGCCGCTCATCCGTTCTGCCGAGCTTTTGAAAATTGTATTTACGTACGGCATTTTACTCTCGCATCCTCTCCTCCACATCATCTTTCGTATTTGCAAAAAGCTTAGCGCCGCTCTTTCTTTAACCGCCTTTAAAACTGCTGACTGTTTGTTGACGCGAGCTTTCCATTCTAAATTATTAAAATATCATTCGGCGCTCTAATCTTTGCAGGGAGAAACTTTTATTAAGATCCAATTTATTTGCCCCTCATTTATAAGCGCTGGTAGCCGATTCCAAAATGAATGTTTATGTTTTGCTGCCAGATCATTAACTCGTCGTGTTAATATTCAGTTCGCCGGTGCACCGGGTGTAATAATAATTAAAAAATATTATGGCTAATTTCAAACATTTAACGGCAATCGAAATTTGAAATTATAATTACCACTACTTTCACCGTTTTTACCTGTACTATTTCATTAGTGCTGATGCACTTATACTTGGTCTGATTACACTAAAACATTAGTAATACTCACGTTGTACCTACCGTAGTAAAGAAAATGTTTATAAATATACTGCATTAAAAAAAAATCAACGTACATTTTGGAAAAATATCTACTTTCTCTCTTTCATGTATATTAGCATTCAATATTTAATTGATTTCTACTTAAGATGCGAACTTTTCTTATAAAACCAATAACAAGGAAGGCAAATGTTAACAACTAATCGCTCTTAGATTTTTTATAAAAATTTTTTTTTTTTTTACTTAATGCACAACTTTCTATCTTATAAATATAAACAATTCATACAAGGACTTACCATTATTATAGAGTCAATGAATTTCTATTGTATTAGTTTTAAAAGTATCGTGCTTTTTTAATAAATATATACATATATATATATATATATATGTATACACACACCCATATACATGTATATATGTATTAATTTGTCCTTTCTATGATATTAAATTATTGGAGTATTTCGAATTTATAATTTAACAGCCATTTTTACGAGCTCAATTTAATGAAAACAAATTTCACCAAGTAAAGGAAAAATATTTAATTAATATTGACAGAATAAATTTTTCAACATTCATTGATGCAGTAACCGGAAAGCCTTGAAATTTGTTGTAGAAGTTATATTGTAATTAGTATTACGGAACAAGTAAGTTATAGTTTATAGTACAAGTAAAATTAAGTGCCCAATAATTAATTTATAGCTTTATTGCATAAAAGGCATAAAAGTTTTTATTTCTATAAAATTGAATTGGACTATTAGCGTTGCACCAATTTATAAAATCACAGCCTCGCGAATCAAGTACGAGCCGGGGATAATAATCAACTAGTCACTATTGATTTTGAGAACTCTAAAGAACGCAAGCGCTGGAATAATGGCCTTGGGCCTCGGCGAAACAAAAAGCGGGAGCGCAAACGGTGGTACCATTAATTAATTGCAAATATGCGTGGCAGTAGGTGCGAAAGGGAGCGGGTGGTGTGCCGGTGCTTAATAATGGTCGGCCTGTGGGTATATAAAGTCCGCGCTCGTGCGGCTCTTCTCCCCGAGTGACACGCCGGCGCACCTACGAGGGACGCAAATCGGTAAGCCGGGAACCCGCCCCCCCCTCCGATGCCGAGCTTGTAAGGCATCCCGGGAAGACAATATCGAGGCTGCTCCAGCTCTAGCGGCCTCCTCTCGGGCCGAGACGGAGAGCCACCGGCTAAGAAAGAAAATGCGCCTCGCGGGCATTTAAACGGGAGCTGCCGAGCGGAGGATTAGCGGGCGGTGGCGCAGGCGGCATCGCGGGGGTGGGGGGGCTCGGGAGAGGAATCGGGGCCAGCGGAGGGCGAGCGACTCGAGTCAAAGGTACCCGCCACTTGTCCACCTACGCGTACCTATGCGCTGCACACGGCACAGGCACTCGCGCGTACGTGCGCGTACTTGTCAAATTTGTCCTTCGCCTTTTTCTTAAGGTGCCCCGGACCCGCGGGGACGCGCGATCTCTTCTCCTCGCCTACGGGATTTCTCAAAGATCCAGAGATCCCGAGGCGCTCCAACGACCCCGGCCGTCCAATCCCATCCTCGTCGCTCACCTGCGCCTCCCGCCGCGCCCCTTTGACTCTTCGTTCTCCTAAGGGCATCTGACGTTTATCGCACTTGGCGTGCGTTCCTCGTTTTTTTTACCGACGATTTAGCACGATTGCCGATGGAGAAGGATCGTGTAGGCAAAGTGCGTTTCACAATAGGCAATTTCGACAACGTTTCATTAGAAAAGCCGTATATATTTAACCTTTCACTTCTGCGGAAATTTACGATTCTCCCACGATGGCCATAGCATTATTATATTATAAAACACATGTTCGATAAGCACCAAACACAATTCAAAACATTCGGTAACAATTTAATAATCACCATTACAAAATTTCGTAATAATAATAATAAGTAACGTGTTCCTGTCATTCGCTTTAACTGTCAACGCAATTTTTCTACAACTATTAAGCATCTTATACAGAGCGAACTGCTTTTTGTCTGTATGTTTACATAATGAATTTTTTCTCGAATGCTTAGGAGACTTTTTTTTTAAAGCGTTCATAACCTCCTGTCTTGTATATAGATCATGGAAGAGCTACTAAATTATATTTTACGTGAAAATAATAACACTCTACACAAAAAGCCTCATAAAAGCTTAATAGCCGACTGTGATATTTACTAGATAACTCAATATGCTTTTGTATTTATGTATTTTTCAATTCGAACATGTCTTTTACACCGTGGAAAAATGTAAAAAGGGGGATCATTTTCTTTTGCCAAAATCGAAAAACCTATTTTTGGGGCTTGAAGCATAAACAATTTAGATTATTAATGATTGGAGGCATTTTTACAGAAGGAAACCATACGACGCAAAAATTAATAATGCGTTTTATTGCTACTGCGCGGTCCATAAAATACACATCCGGTGTATCTAGAGAACGCACCGATAAATCAGTATACTTTTTTTTAATCATAGTCAGTTTATTTCATGAATTTATTTTCTTTTTTTTTATAAGATTTTGTTCTCAATCGTAAAGTAATCTTTTCCCAAATGGTGCCAAAAAAGAAAGATCATTCGATCAATTTGAAGATCGTGAAAAGCTTTTTCACAAAAGTACATAGAGCTTTACAGAAAATTTTACGAAGATTGGTAAATCTCACATATATATATATATGTATATTATATACATGTGTTTAATATATATACTGGAAATGATTATGTAATATGTATATTCTGTAAGTGTTTGTAAGCTCCGTTATTTTCAAAATGTAATGAATCAAGCGTGGCAAGTTGTTAGAGGAAAAAGATGAAATCGATAATTGTAAATAAAGGTACTTAATGTATGCAAACATTGTCTGATTATGAGACACGAGAAGTCAGATGAAGAATCTAGAACGCGATGTCTGAAATGCAATAATTTAATCCGCTGGGAGTTTGCAAAACAACTTGAATAAAGTTAGTCAATATTAATAATTATTAATCATTCCGAACAGCAATCGAGAAGCGATTGTTTAGAAAACTAAATAAAAGGCGCCGTTGGGTCTTTAAAGACGCGCTTAGCCAAAGTTTAAGTTAAATATGCTTAACGGCTGCAGAGTCGAAAATGTATGTAGCTAACGCCCGTCAGTACGAGCGAAGGGAAATGAAAATACAATAAGCGACATTTCTAAGTCTCGATTATTTCGCGAAGCTGAGCTGTTACAAATAAGTAAACAAGCTATTAATTGCAAAAGAGGGTTACTTGGTTGCTTGATTGCAGGCTGTCAAAGTGCTCTTGCTACAAATACTTAATCTCTCTCTCTCTCTCTCTCTCTTTATCTCTTTATATCTCTATCTATCTCTTCTGGCAATGGCTTTTCACTCGCCGTCGGTGACACGTCCGATCACGGCTCGTCCAGGGCTCTTCAAAGAGAACGCAATTATTGAGAAAGAGGCGAGCGGCTCGTGCAGGAGTTCTCCTCTATCGCCTAAGGGAGTCCCGCACCCGCGGCCATCGATGCGAGGGCTTACCTCGGGCACACGGGCTCGGACTAGGAGCGCGGGCCCGGGGTAGGCGGGGTCGAGCTTTCGGGGGAGGCCCAGGGGTCCCGGGCCAAGTCACTCTTCCTCCGGTCGGGCGATAAGAGCAGCGGTGCGCGCGTCGCCGGCTCCCCTTGAAAACCAACGCGGCTGAGATAACGATTTGACGGTGAAGAGCGGCGCGCGCTCCTTGGTTCGGCCCGAGGATCCCGTCCTCTGCCGATAAGAGGCCCGGAGACCCCCTCCTCCGGCAGGCTGGGGGCCACCCCCCACCCCCCATCCACCACGACGACGACGACGACGACGACGTTGACGACGACGACCCGTCGCGGAGCCGACGTCGCCAGTGCTGCATTTATCGATGCGCACTTGCGCGGCCTCCAATGCCGTTGGCTCGTGTGCGAGGATTTTTCTCGGCTGGCTGGCCCCCGCCCCGCCCGCGCTCCTTATCTCTCCGTCTCCCTCCACCTCCTCCTCCTCTCTCTCTCTCTCTCTCTCGGCGCGTATCTTTGTCTCGGTCTCGCGCTCGCTCCGCCGGCTGCTTTTCCCTTTTGAATCATCGACGGGACACGCTATTTCGAGAGAGCGACCAAGTTTTTCCGCCGGCTTATTATGTCGTTATTGGAAGATAGCTTTTATCGTGCATCGACGAAAATAACACTGCCGGCGCTGAGCTCGCGCGTAAAGCGCACCATTGAAAAGTAATAAGCCGATTGCTTTTTACTTTCTTCTCGCGTCCCTTGCTCCTCTCCTCTCTCGGCCTCCTCGAGCGCAGCGACTCGATCCTCCCCCGATTGGGTAACGAGGGCCGGATCCCGGGGGCCGGGCCCGGCTAACGGGACGAGGCGCGCATTTGCCCGGCGCGGCTCTTAAATTCAATTATTGCCCCTCATTTCTCCGAGTCCGCCTAATCATCCGAGCGGGATTTACCTTCTTTGCGGCCGACCGAGGCAAATGTTTGCGCGAGCCCCGTTCCCAGGATACCCGTAGCCCCGAAGCCCCTGCAATTACCGATCCGTCCAAGTCGAGGGGGACTTTCGTAAATTAGGACGACGGTGACCTCGTCTCGGCGTCGCGCTCGAGCCGCGAGAGGCTTGGGAGAGCCTCCATCGGCCCGGGGAGAGGAGGCAAAATAAAGAAACGCGATTCCAAATGTATATCGCGATGGGCATCGGTTACGCGATGCCTTCCGATATTTATGTCCTACGTACAATTTACTATTTACGTATGAGAATGCGACAGCGAGTGGCGCGAATCTTACCCGCGCGCGCGCACACACACTGATCCAACGGTATCGCGCATTACCTTAAATCTCCCATCAATTCGGGACACGTTTCCATTACAAAATATCACTCGTGAATACTATCTGCGAGGCCTTTGCGCGTGTAGGACATTGGAGATGTGAAAAGTCCTGCTTTTATCGGGCAATAAAATGAATTAATTTATGTAATTAAGGAATGCGAGGATGCCCGATAAAATCTATAATGTAGAGACCGAGCTTTGAAAGAAGCTGCTCGGTTACAAATGGCCCGTAGCATAATGATGTAGCTTAACGCTTTTTTTTTTTTTTTTTTTTTTTTTTTAAGCAAAAAAAAATATTTTCCCCTTACTGAATAAAACATTTCCTTAGCATGGGAGAAAAATATTTATTATATCCTACAGATGAGTTTTATAAAAGCGCACTGCTATTAGCTCATGCTTTTATGCATTATTAATAAGAATTGTTATTGTTGAAATGGAAGCGTTGATAATATTTTTATTAAAACGCTTTACGTTCCGACAATAATTTATAATATTGATACATGGTTACACAAGCCAGAACTTTTCATCAAAGCACCTCTCACAATTTTTGTTATTGTTTATTTTTCTGGTATCAATTCAATTTCACACCTCGATTTACAGTTTTATAGATAATATCGCAAATTAAAAATCCCCTATCTCGAAAGGTCAAAGAGTCCCCTGAATACGTTGTGTTCTATTTGCTTTGCATTCAAATATTAAAGCGAAGCTTCATTATTAATGTTTGAAATTGTAATCATTATTTGTATACTATATAATTATATATATTTATATATTTATATATATGTATATATATATATATATATATATATATAAATATATAATATAAATATATATACACAGACGTATGTATATATCCATAATTTTCATCATATTCCGAGGAGTAGAAGATTTATTATTTATGCATAACAAATAAACTAAAGATGCCATCTGCAATATTTTTATTCGCGTGTTAAAACTATTGCACACAAGTCCAATGTAGCGGAAGCTAATATCCCAAACTATTGATTTTTAATTATCGGTATTTTCAATCGATGATTAGAATCGGCATTAAATTTACCGTGTACCGAGTAAAATAAGAACGACAAAAACGACGTTGAACAAAAAATGTGAGCAGTTAATTTCTTAAATAGGCTTTTGCTGAACGCAATTGATTGTGCAATTATCAAATTGAGGTCAAAGTCAGTCATGACTAAAAATATATTTAAGTAAGAATAATTTACAAATGTTAATATAAATGCTTAACAATGAGGCTCGTGCACTTTCGTTTATTCCTATATAACTTCGTTATAATAATGATGATGATGGTGACGACGACGACGACGACGACGACGACGACGACGACGACGACGACGACGACGATGATAACGATGATGATGAAGACGACGAGGAGGATAATGATAATTACGATAGCGTTAATGATAGCGATAGCGATAATGATTACGATAAGAGGATCAGCCTTAACAATAATCGTTCAGGTTCCAGTGCGAGTATAATTGGCGGCGCTTAAATGTAACATGATTTGCATAATCAGCCGCGGATGTTTTATGGATATTATATCAAGAGCGAAGAGTGCAGGGGTCTTTGACGAAAGACAAGGCGATGACCGATGATCCTTTGACCCCCGATCCCAGTTTTGCAGACGAGAACAATCGACCCCCGCCCCCACTGCCCCACTCGCTCAAATTCTTTCCCTTTGTATCTTTCTATTTCATCACATGCATCGCGTGTGCGTTTGAGCGTCGCAGCAGTATCGCAAGGAGAGCCGGACTAAATCTACGATCCGCGCAAGATTTAAATATCGCCGAGGCCGGCCAAGCGTTCAATAAACGCCATTATCGGCTAACAAAGGATCCTTAGAAGCCCGTTGAGCAGCGATAACCAGCCTCTCGAGCGATTTCGCGGAAGAAAGTCGGCCGCCGAGGCAGGGATAGGCAGCCGAGAAAAGCGAATCGCGAGACTCGGCTGCTGAGAGCGACGCGAAAGCACCGGGAGGCGATGCTCCGGCTGGGGCTTCTTTAACGATTGCCCTGGCCTAGGGGTGGGGCGGCTCGGATCGGTTCCCTCCTCTCGGCCCAGCAGCAGCAACAGCAGCCTACCCTCGAGCTAGCGCGGGTCAGTTTCGGCGAGGAAGGAACGGCGGCTCGGCCGCGTGTGCCATCGATCGCGCCCGGCTCAGCGGGTCGCTCCCTTCCTTATCGATGGCGTGCAGTCGCCAAGAGGTCAGCCCTCGGGATGCAGAACTGCGCACGTGCCGGTGGGGCTCCGCGGGCTCGAGCCCGCGAATCCGCCCCCTGCGACGGCGCCCTATCGATCGGCCGGGGCGTCGCGCCCACCCCGGGCTCCCCTCGGGGCGCGCCCGCAACCCCCTGGACGCGGGCCGGGGCCCAACCTGCAGGCCGCGATCTCGGCTCCGGCCAAGCTCTCGTCCTTTCTCGGGGAGGGGCGGCCTCCCGCCCCCGCAATTTTTCACCCCGGACGGGTTAGGCTCGACGCCGCGGACGAATCGGGGCGAGCGCTCCCGATCTCGCTACGCTTTGCCTAAATTATCTCCCCTTCGATTGCGACCTCGGCCAGTTTCTGCCACTCGTGCTCTTTGCTTTTGCAGAAAAGTTTGACAAGCCGGCTTTAATCTTCGGCTTAGCCATATTTTAAAGATCAATCTTGTTTCCGTTAATAATATACCCGTGCGCCTTGCATGCACGATGTGAGCGCCTCTCACGAGTAATTAGACCTTTCGATATTTGTAATAGTTTTATAATGCAAATGTGCGCTAAGAACGAGGCTAAGACTCTCCTTCTTTTCTTTTTTCTTCTTCTTTTTCTTCTTCTTTTTCTTCTTCTTTTTTTTTTTTTTATTTTATGAATACACGTATCCGAAATCGTGCCTATTTGGTGGCTTATCTAGAAAAGTGTGCGCTACACACTCGCATGCCAATGTCTTCAACGTTTGCTTTTCTTAACATTTAATCAGTATTAATGAACAGCCTGTTTAGCCATTCATTTATTTTCTTCTTTTTCGAATACTAAATACTCAATCGTCGCCCTTGAGTTTATTCGAGTGGCAAACAAAAATGTTCGCTGCTAAATTTCGATGCCTCGTTATGCATTGATTGGAATTTATCACTTTCACTTGAAGTCATTTCAGCATTCCTATACGTATTTCCTTTTTTCATTGTGACAAGTGCTCGGGATTCGTTTAAAATTCGTAAGACAATCTAGATTCGTGAACATTTATGATTTTTCTTTTTCTTTTTTTTTCTTTTTTTTTTTTTTGTTACTTTTTCCAATTACTTTTTTTGATTTTCAATCAATCCCAATGAAAATTTATTTCATTTTTAAACTGGTATCTTTCTTTTTTTTTCTTAAAAGAATAACGTAATTTATTATTTCCAAGGACAGTAAGCTCGTCTTTTTTTTTTAAATTTCTTGCTCATCTGCTTGCATATTTTCGAAGATTAAGGTGGGCCGTTTGGAATCGTCTGTTCGATGTATTTTAAAAGAACAGCAAACGAAGAAAAAACACTTTTCGGAGTATTATATTTGTTGACACTTTTTTTTATTATGTATAGAATTCGTTATCATACAAGCACCAACTGGTTCACCTTAGGACTTATCTATTTAACAAAATATTGTAACAGACGCAATTTTTATTATCAGTGCACTGTATTGCATTGAATTAAGGCGCGCGATTACTTTTTGTCTGTTGATATGGATGACCACGTCGAACTGTGAGAACACACACGTGATAATAACGCTGTCGCGAACGTCAGCCCGGGTAAAAGTATAATAATTGCCTCTAGTTAAACTGATGCAACGATTAATTTGAATTCCGTTCTTTGCGCAATATAATATTTGCCATCCGCTGAGAAAATTACACGTCTTCGTTAACTCCGATTTTCAGCGAAACTCATCGATCACTATAAATCCTACGATGCCTCCGCAAATGCAGCCGATGATATTTGACTTTGATATTGGTTTTTATTTCCTACCCCCCTCCCCCCACCCTACAATCAATTTGTGCATTTTAACGACGAGAAAAAGTATTTAAAGCTCTTTTCCCTTGTTTGGTGATTACTAGCCAAGCCTTTATAGTATTACAAAATAAGAGAAAATCGTTCATTATCTTCCAATGAATTGTTTATTCAATCACATGTTGAAAATAATAAAAAAATTTTACCAGAGGTTAAAATTTGACAGCGGCGACAATCCGTGAATATTAGTGGTGACAATTCCGACAAAATTTTGCCAGGATGTTAGCCTATTTGCATCGCGATATGCAATCCGATTTCTTTATTTAGTGTTGACGTACACGGTGTACGTTAGACAACTCGATAAGCCTCAAAAAGCAAAGCCTTCATTTTTCGAAAATAATTTACACGATTTGTTAGCTCGAAACAACGTTTACAATTGAAAAACCTTGGTTTCATTTAAATAATTTTTGATTACACACTGAACACGGCGGTTTGAAAATTAAATAACGAACGGAAAGTAAATTATGATCGCCTTGTGAAAACCGAATATAATATTATTACGAAAAAATAAACGATCGTGCACTCATTTTATCACTCGAGATAACCAACACCTAAGTAATCTCACATATTTTTATTTCGTATCTTCCATCGCAATGCCATGGATTTTTTTTTCTTCAAAAATCATTTCTACAATTCTAAGCCAAATAATCCATTCGGACAAACCGCTATTGTCTCTTTGTATGCGCGAAATGACTTCTATGTTACGAAAATTTAATAGATATTATAATCGATTGCTTGTAATAAGTTGCGATAATAGAAATTTACGCTTGCCATTCGGAACTCTTTTAAAATAGAAGCTCTCGTATATCATACGTGTATAAAAATCTTTCGCTCCTTCGTTACTATAATTCTGCTATTGACGGCAGCGATCGACTACATGGAAACGACAAATATGTAGTTTACATTTAGTATCCGCTAATAGGGATATTAAAAAGGCAAAAATGATCTTGACAATATACTACATAAATAAGTTCCGACTGCGTGTTAAGAGGACGTTAAGAAACAAATAATTAAAGAATTTTTATAAGCTACAAAAGCGCTCGGCATTACTTGTGGTCAATAGGCGATCAATTGGCAAACGCACATAAAAAAGTATTAATTAATACCGCTGAAATGCGAAAGCGTATCGAATGACAATTTTTCTTTAGCTGCAATCAACATTACGCAATTAGCTTGCTCTTGAAGCTTATAAGAGTTACGGTCAAGTTCACAGTAATCTCATTGTTAGATAAAAATTTCTCTCAGTTTTTTTAGTACTGCTATAATTCACCTCTCTTCCTAGCCCTTTCTCTCTCTCTCTCTCTCTCTCTCTCTCTTCTCATTATCCTTCCAACTATTGTTACTTTATTTCTTTTCGCGTTGAAATACGCTTTTATTATATAGATCTAATGCATCTGGTGCCTTTTCATCCTCGGTCTGTCAGGTCGTTATGTAAGCAGCGAAGCCAATGTGAAAAATGGAGTATCTATTCTAATGAGGGATTTAATGCAATGTAATATGTAACTTTTTTCAAGAGAGTGGTTGAGTATTAAAAGGGATATTCAATACGAAAAAAGCAAATGAAAGCTCATCAAAGATAAAAATTTACCTTACGAAGGAGAGTCTTGCAGGACGAAGGAAGGACGTGCATGTATATGCATATATAAATATATATATATATATATATATATATATTTATTTTTTTTTCCATGTAGGTACGAAAGATACGCGTGTGCAGGGACGGGCACTAGGCGAGGCACGTTCCTTATTATCCCTGCGAGACGAATCGCCGTAAAAATGGAGGCACGGTAGCGTCGCCGTGCGTCCATTTATTATCGAGCGGCTCTCGCTGGCTCGCGGTCGCTATTGATGCTGGCCGCGTCGTTAAATTTATTAAGGGCACAATGAGAAAAGAGGGGCGGGGGAGGGGGAGAGGAGGAGGCGCAAGGCTCGGGTCGGCGTATAGTTTTAGCAGGGGTCGAAGCCGAGGTGAGCTCGAGGTGGCAGCCCCCGCCGCCGCCCCTCGCTTTTTGGCTCACGAGTGCCCCGCTAGCCCGAGATGATAAGCAAGGCCGAGGCGCGAGGGGACGTCGGCCCATCGTCCACGAGATCGCGCGCGAGCCTACACCTCCATTCATCGCCGGCCTAAAGGTCAGTAGCTGTCCGCTCGCCCGCGGCCCCCGCGCGCACTTACGCGAGGGCAGCGATTTCCTCGACTCGGCGGTGAGTCCCCCGCGGATGCGCCCCCCCCAACCGCTCTTCTTTGCCCGTGCGCGAGCGCGCCCGAGTCTAAGCTCGCCCGGGTATTTTTGGCAGGGCTCCCCCTGTCCGCGATGCCACGCCGTTGAGCGACTCCGAATCGGCGGACCCGCGGCGCCCTTGGACCCCTCTCTCTCTCTCTCTCTCTCTCTCTCTCGTCTCTCTCACCCTTACCCGTAGCAAGGCAGAGAGGAGCAGCGTCTCCTCCCCTACGAGCTACGAGAGCGACCGGCGATGGCCTTTTAAGGACGCGACACGCTGCGAATTATCGATCCCCGAGATCACCTCGATTGCATCGTCCACCTCCTTCCGCTTCTTCTTTTATCAGTACTCCGGTAATAGTAGCGATACATTAGCAGGCCACAGCTAATGAATATTCCCGTTCGGATATTCTTAGTTTCTTAACTGTCACATTTTTTCCATTTGCACGCGTACTACGCTTATCATTATCGGAAGCGTATTTACGATCTAGTATTCATACAAAGATTAGCTATCTAGCTTTTAGGCGATAATTCCTATTTATTCAAGCAGATGAGTCTTGTATTTTTTCTTTGTCGTGACACCTAATTAAAATATTCGTAAATCAATTATACTTGTGATGGTTTTAGAAATTCTCTCCCCTCTGCCTTTTATGTTTTACAACACCACCAAGGCTTGGGGACCAATTGTTAAAAGCTGTTAAAATATCAATTCTTCTCTCTAATTTAAAGGACATTCTGAATTCTCGCTACTAATTAATATCGTAGATTTAGAGTTGCAATGTCGGTTAAAACAGTCGCACTGACCTCAACTTACTGCAACAATGTAACAATGAAGATATAAATATTCTCCCTGTGCCGTGCTCTCGCTCTCTCCTCTTATAAATTTACTTCATGGATCATTTTCAATAACTTATAATATAAAATCATGGTATAGCTCAGGCGGAACAAGCTCGGCCTCTATAATCAATTTAAACTTTTCACGAGAGTGTAGAATTCGATATCTATTGAGCACGAATTTCACTTCTTTGATTATTTTGACGCATTTGACAATTAATCGTCTTTTATTATGAAGTTCATGGTATATTCGTATAATGAAAATAACATAGTAGTACTATTGGATTATGCAAAATTGACACTTAATTATAAAATTATAAGTTTAACTGTGTTAATGTATTGTCGTTAATGCAGAAGATAATCGTCGGTTTTTTTTTCAAATTCCATGGGATGTCTAATGGAATGAGGATTTTAATAGATGCGTCAGAAGCATTCTACAATTTTTAATAATAACCCTGGGTATTGCCAAGAACTTGTCAATAAATTTTTCATACACTTTTCACCATGCCCGGCATGCGAAAATAAATCACGGATGAAAAAAAGAGGTCAAATTACGGCGAAAATAATCTTTGTTGCATCGGATTAAAAAGAAATGGCGAAAAAAAAGCAAACTAGTTTGCTCGTGTATATAGGAGAGAGAGAGGGGGGGAGGGAGAAAAATAGTCGCACACGCGTATATCTCGTAGTAGCCAATCGGGTTTTGTCTCTTCTCACTCTGGCGCGCAACTATATCAAACCGGGATTATGCATCTTGGCGATAGATACATATTTTCAAGGTCGTCGTAACTGTTGCACACGTTGAGTGAAAATGCACGCACACATTTGCATTAGGTAACGTCATCATTCACACGAATTGTAGGAGCCGTAGGTTAAGATAACATCGGTATCTCCACGCTATTGAATATTACGGATTTTCTCGATGTATGGAAGATTAATTTTCGTCTGCGTAAACATCGGTCGGCTATTTTATGAAGTGGAAAGCTTCAAAATGATGAACGCCTGTAATAATGAACAAAAGTTTGATGAGGAAAATGAATGAGTCGGAAAATTTTTATCCCTGTGTGTGCGTGTGGGTTCGTGCGTAGGCGCGCGTATATATACATATATATATATATATATATACATATGTATATTTATATATATGTATATATATATATAGAGAGAGAGAGAGAGAGAGAGAGACGGGAGTGAGGGAGCGTGGGAGAAAGTACACAGGGAATTCCGTTGAGTGTGAACGAGCCACCGCAATACAGATCTCAAGTGCTTTACAATAAGAGAGAGTGTTTTGTTTATTTTAAGGGGGATGAAAAATTCCTGGTGGACTGAAACCGTTATTGATTCCTCAATAAACTATCATCAATCATTCGAATAATGTAATACTTTACATGGTAAATTGCAGTATAGATGCTGTTTGTGTAAAAGACATCTATGAGTAGTAAAAAGGGAAACAGGATTTTATAATTAATATCGTTGAGAATATAAATTACATCTGAAAATTAAGATTTCTTTTATGTGCGCAGTATATTGTATATTAAGCATACAGTTTTATATAGTATTATTATACAAAGATAATATAAGTTCAGTGAAAATTTCGCTCAAACGTAATTTTCATACTTTACAACCTAATGCTCATTCATTAAGGCTCTTTCGTTATTATTATGAATCATAAACAAATACTTATTATTATTGTCGTACATTCTGCGTAGTATTAAAAACACAGTGATTTGAATATTTAATGGTGTGTGTTTTTTCAGACGCCATTATTTCAAATCTGTCTCGACACCCGATACTGCTAATAATAGAAACGCTTGTATTTAAATCTGTATAAGCAATTAACTTTTGAGTAAAATGATATTTTAGGTGAATTGCAAATCAAAAGACTCAATTCAAAATTATTAGACGTAAGGATTAAAATTAATTATCAGCTTTTTTTAAAACGCCTTTTTAGTATTTAAAATAAAAAAACATCGTAAGTACATAAAAAAAAATGAAACTTATAAACAAAGAAGTGTTCAATTTATCATTCTTATTAAAAGCGTACTCAATTAATGCTGAATTTAATTTTTTTCTTTTTTTCTTTTTATTTTAATAAGTAGAATATTTCATAGCCAAGTTTGACAAATAAGGCTTTAAAATCTTCCTATACATTACTACACTTTTGCAACGTAAGATTGATCGGTTCATTACTTAAGTAAATTTATAATGTTTAAGTGTAACGTAGTATAATAAGTATTGAAAATAATGCTCTTTCTTACATTTCGTTTACAAAAAAAATTGAGTTGAAATGAAAACTACTATAACCTGTAAATATACCTATAAATAATACAAAATAAAAAAAGTCGAGATAAACCATAAAATTGGGTTCATAAAATAATAACATTGGATTATTAATTTTGCATATTAAGCCTTTATGATGACGAAAACCAGTTTCCTTCTTTTAATCTAAAAGTAATCTAAAAAGTGTCTCGTTCTTTGGAATCTTTTAAAATTTATTTACTTCATTTTATACATTCACAGTATTTTAAATAAGTGTTTATGTTCTGAAACTTTGAGTGAGTGTACATCTATATATATATATGTGTATATATACACCTACATTATCACTAGCGTTTTCGAAAAATTGTCGCGAAATAGATAAAAAGTGTTATTCTTTTTTGTAAAAAACACAGAGTAGATAATAATAAAAATTCTTAAATGATTTAGTTTATAATGGAACGTTATATTTTTAGCTGCATGTTTAATACACAATTCACGAGCAATAATTTATTGGTCGTAATATTTTGAGGAATATAGTAGAATAACATACACTAATATTTGAAATGTGAAACTAAGTTTTTGATGAAAAATCAACTTTCTGATAAAAAAAAAAAAAAAAAAAAAAAAAAAAAAAATTAAAGCATTTTATTTAAATTAATATTTCGAAAAAAATTATGAAACAAAAAAAACCAAAACGCGTGCAAAGAAGATGAATAAAAGTTAGAAAAAAATTCTTTATATATTAAGAATAGTAATCTTTGAAAAGCTGGTATATATTGTAAAAAGGAGCGCGTTTCTGTTGATTATGTTTGTTGATATGTTTTAAAGTGTATCTTGATTACGTTCGCTTCAAATTCTCTAATATATCCAATTACTCCTAATCGACCGTGAACCAGTAATTGGTCATTGATTAAATGAAATTGACCAAAGAAAGTGATCTTAGAAAGTATTTCTTTATGTATACATATGTGTAAATATGTAATATAATATATATATATATATAAGCATTAAATATATATATATATATATATAAATTTTGTCATAAGCACGCAATATCCAACAAGTGCACGAGTCATCAATCAACAGAAAAGTAAATAGGGTCGCTCTGTTTTTGGCGTATAGGAGACGTGCACTCGGCAAGTACAAATCATTTCGTTTTGAAGCGACACTCGTCTTAATATTTCGAACTCTTTTGTAATATAACAAATGGATAAAGATCGGATGGAAGTTTAAAAGGGCAGAATTTATAGTTTAAATGAAGGAGAAGACGAGCGGAGGAGAAAGTAACAAGGCGTCGAACGGTAACAAGACCATAACAAATATAGGAAATCCCAGATTGGTAAATTGAAGGTCGAGGGTGCGGGAAGTGATGTTGGGTTTTTCCTAGGAAGCCAATACGGTGTTTCCTTCGCTTTTTAATCCTCTTTTTTCCCCCATTCTTTTTAAAATGCATAAGAGCCTCCTACCACAAATGTACGAGTTATTCTTAAGCATTGAAATTTAAAAGTAGAGGACCCCGCTCCAGGGTAAATTTGCACTTTAGCACCCGAGTTTTTAGTCCTACAATTCAATGTGCTCTCCGTCGTAGCGTTCTTGCAAGTACGTACGTAAGTACATAAGAATAATCGGGAGGCGCATGGGATATCCGAGAAGGTTGGGGGGACTCCTACGTCGCGCATCTAAATGCACTCGGTCCGAAAAAAAGTGCAGTAAATAATAAAAGCTTGCCCCCGGGTCATTTCCTCCGGTAGCAATGGGAATTCCGAATAAAACCCGCCGGGACGGGGAGATTTTTGAATGGAGTTGCACCGATGGGAGCTCAAAAATATAAGGTAAGGTAAAAAAGCGCCGGAGGAGAACGATTAAGTGTAATGAATCTCGGTCACGTAAAACATCGCGCTCGGTTCTCGTAAACATTCTAACTTTACGGAACGTCATTATACGAAGAAGCGAGAGCCAAGCGAGCGCGTAACGTGCAATAAAATGGCGGCGGCGGCGGCGGCGTCGGCGGCGGCGTCGGCGAGGAGGGCCCTGAAGGGGCGGAGGAGAAGGTGGACAGGCGACAGCGAGGGTAGAGCATCGGCGTCGGCGCCTCCCGATGCACCGACGGCTCGCGACCGCCGCTCCTCACGGGCTTGGACCGACGGCGCGGCCTGACGTCACCCGGGCCGCGGGTCATTTTTAGCCCGCGGACGCCCGGCCAGGGCGGCCGACGTAGAGGAGCCTCGGGAGTCGACGTTTTCACGCGGAGCCGTAGCCGCTCTCCCTCCCCGCCCCCGGCGCCCGACTACTGCCAGTCCCGAAAGCGTCAGCCGACGTGGGACCGGTCCTCGGGGCCCTGCTCCTGGTGGAGTCCGAGCCCGGTCCTCCCCTGGGCGCTGCACCGCCTCTCTCTCTCTCTCTCTCTCTCTCGTCGCGGCCGTTCATTAGCTTTGATCAGCGGCGTCAATTGGCGGCAATTGGCTTGTGGATCGAGCCGCTCGCTCCTTTTCGCATTCGGAGGCGCCTCCGTGGAGCGAGACGCGACGGCGAGGAGAGCGACGTAGAAGACGGTCCTATAATTGCGAGCCTCCCCTGCTCGGAGCCCCGACGAATGCCGCGCCGACTCCCGAGCGACTTTGGCTGCTCCTTTGGCCAAGAAGCCGGGAAACGAGAGACGAGGCGGAAGGAGTCCCGCGACTCGGACTGGCCTCGGAGCGAGCTCCTGCCCCCGGCTCGGATGGGCCACGGGGGCATCACGTGTGCGGCTCCCGGGGAATAATGGATGGATCGGCGAAGAAAAACAGGACTCTCACGGGGGCGGGGGCGGGGGGAGACTCACACGTGTTCGGGAGAGGGAAACCAACTGTAGGAGCCCTAACGAGTGCCGCCGTGGAAATTGGTCGAGGCGGCGGGTGCGCTGAGGGGGGGGGGCAGGGTCAGGGAAAGACTAGAGTGCGCGCGTGTGCGTCTACTTGGCATGGACGGGAGTCCTGAAGTGCGGCTCGGTGGGAAGAGGCACAATAGCCGAGGATGCATTTTTATTCTAGGATGCCTCGAGAATCGCTAATACGATCGGGGAGTGGTTGTCTCGCGCGATCTCCCGCCGCAACCCCCCCAACCTGCCCCTTGCCCGTCTCCCTTTTCTCCTGCTGGGCCTCATTGTCATTAACGCGCGAGACGCGTATGTCGCCTCGCTCCTCGCGCTATTTATCGGCCGAATCGGGTATTCTCGACGCGATCTTCCTCCTTCCAGTCGACCATTATTGTAACGAACGGCATCCCCTTCCGCCCGCGCCGAGGGCCCCCCCCCCCCAAATAAACAAGGCGCAGCTCGTCCCACCTGAAGCCCGGAACCCGCTGCGGAGGAAAAGAAAAGTTCCAGAAAAATCTTATCGAGATCGACCTCGATCTATTGGCCATTGCCGTTATCGAGTCGAGTCGCGTGCGCGCGCGCGCGCGCGTGTGTGTGTGCGCGTGAAACCGCGCGCGCGCGCGCGCGCCTCCACGTACGTTTGTGGGAATGCTGATCCAGATGTAATTGCGCCATCGCTGCGAAATTAAATTCCAGCATTATCCCTCGATTCGTACTAAATTTCAGCTCTTAAAAATTACCTAACGGTGCATTGTAAATTAAATTTCGCGAAATTAGCTTCCAAGCCCTAGGCATTAGCTCGCTCTTGTGCGCCGATTATAATACGACGAAGCCGAAGCCTGGAAATTTGCGTCACTCGAGTTTTCCTCCGAAGGCGAAAACACGGCGTGCGCGTAACGCTAATGAGCCAGGCACCGGACTTAACGCGCCATGGCCATGGGATTGAAGGCTAGGCGGAGGGAGGGACAGAGAGAGAGAGAGAGAGACAGAGACGTTCGTTCATCACGGAGAGATTCTTTCGCGCCGAATTCGCCTCCGAGAACTCGGCACTTTCGAAATCCTCGCGCCGACGTGACGAAGCCCCCGCAGGAGGAAAGCCTTGTTGCCAAGGAGTGGCCGCAACAAACTTTGTCCACGGCCTTGTCCTGGAACCGAGGGTCACCACCCACCAGATAAGCGACCCTTCGCGTATGCGGGGTTTTTATCCCCACCTTCTCTCGTACTCTCTCTCTCTCTCTCTCTCTCTCTCTCTCTCTCTCTATCTATCTCCGTCCAGCACGTGGGTCCGGTATTGATGCTCATCAGCGGCGCAAAAATTTCCCATGCACAGGAACATTGAAAATCGCTCTCAAACTTCTGAGCGCATAACATAAACCGTAATCGTGCTGAATGATTCTGAATAGCTGCTCCCCTCGCGGCCTTTGTTCAACTTGCGTATAAAATTTTCAGGGGAGTTTCCTCGCAGCCGCGTCTCCAGCCATAGAAAATATTCCGTAGGAGGAAAAATGTACGCGTGCTACTTTTCATTTGTATTGGCATACGCGCTTTCTCTATACCTACTATTGTATTACAGTTTCCTTCCTGCCGATCCTTGAACTCGGCGCTCTCTCGGTTCTTTATATCGTTATTCCCCAGGACCCTTAAGAATAATATAATATTATTATATATAAGTAAATTGCGCTTGACGAGATTGCATTTTTTTTTATTTTTTTTATTTTTTTTTTTTTTTTTTTTTTACAAAAATTCTTACTAAAAAATTCTTCCCTTTCAATTTTTCCATTATCCGAGAGAAAAGTTTTACGTTCAATCATCCAGTAGGTCGGAGCAGTTGTTGAACAAAAGCAAGACAATTTCATTCCCAAGTGTGCATTATTTATTAAAACAACGTTATTACAGGCTCCTTATTTTATAGCAAACTTTCCTACTACTATTATTATTATTATTATTTTAAAAATAATGATACAAGTATTGTTAGTTAGTTATTATTATTATTAATATTATCCATTATTGTTTATGAATGCCGCCAATGTAAAGAGTAAGAATCTTGGGAAGACAATTTGGAAGAAGAATATAAAATTTACAAACAAAACAATGTACGGTTGCAATCGTTAGCTTACTATTATGAAAATCATCGGCACCGCTTGTATGCGCAAACATTTTCAATCGTCTTCAAATCGATGACATGTTTCGCGCGTTAAGTTGAGTCAGTTATCGCGAAAATATTCATCGTAGCTGGGGTCATTCGACGGATGTGCTACCGCGCATCGTTCTGCACTACCATTACGAGTCGGTTAATCTTTTTTGCAGCGATTTCGAAACATCGATTGCGAACTCTCTACCCAGATCTGTATATCATTTCGCCTCTTCCACGATGCGTCCACGATATTAGAGCCAATTAATTACGGTACCTCCTACGGCTCTGTTGCTCTTATTTTCAAAGGCAGCACATGCGCGGTCGCCCCCGCGCGCGTTCACCTGCACCCACATCCGCACACCCGAACACCCGCATCCACGCACCCGTGCGCACGCACACAGAGAGAGAGAGAGAGAGAGAGAGAGCTTCCGAGACGTATCCTTAAAATTTATGACAACAAAAGAATGTAGTCGTTGTACGAAACTTATCCGAGAATACAAATGCAAGGGAGGTGTGCATAAAATTAACGCGCGAGTAAGTATTATAGTTTTTAAATCAAACTTTCTGTACGGATGAGCGCGTACAATTTTATTTCGTAAATTAAAGAACAATTTATTGCCCCTCCATACAGTGTATGGACTTATCTAATTTTCTATTGTTCATTTATACAGTAATACTTTTAAATCTGGCACCTCGGAATCAATAGTTATTTCTTTGGGTATTCTGAAATATTATAGATTAAAAAACCACTCGAGCAAGAGCCTAAGGAGATTTTTAAATTAAAAAAAAATTTATAGCTTCTAATGGACAACCAATGTTCATCGAATTCTAGAGTTGGAGTTTTTATTGCTTTTAAATTTTATGAATTTTCATTTTATGATATTTATATCGAAAAGAAAATGAAGTCTAAACTAATTCAGCCAAGCTAATATTTTTTGCAGTATTCGCTTTGCTATTTAGGAGAGAGTAATTAAAGCTTTTAACATTTATTGGCAAACATAATAATAATACACATATTGGATCAACAGTATAAAAACGGTAATAAAATTGCTCGTACATATTTTATAGTCCAGTAATATCAATAGCTAAAAAAGCAGCGTTTGCACTGAAATGCTATTCTTGTATTAATACTGTACTTATTTTTTGATGCGTGTAGTCGAAGGTCAATGAAATCATACATAAACTTGTAGTTAACTGTAGTTGTTTTTTTTTCTTTTATATAAAAGAACATAGAGAAAATCAAGAAGAAAATTAGCCGAAGTCTAAGCTACAATGCAAACACACAAGCGTTTCGGACTGTCCGATAATCGTTAATTTGAAAATTATTCCTAAACTTACGCAAGCGTGCAATGTTTTTTTTCATCTCCGCTTGGAAAGTAAAACATTGCAATTCACCGAGCTGCACAAAGCGTACGCAGCATGCTTTCTGAATTTTCAAATTCTAATAATTTCCAATGAGATAAGCGCAAACGATTGCGCACCAAAATCCAAAATTACGATCCGTCTAACATTTTACCGTATTATCAATCATACGGGGGATTTATAATCGTATAAAAGCATTCGTGGGCTCAGTCGTTCGCGTTGGCCAAGCGTCATGTGCATGGTCAATTTGTTTACTGCGGTGGTAGTATCGTAAAAGAATCGAGAGCCAGCGGCAAAATGCCAATCGATTATTCATTTCCAGCCCAATAGCTTGTAAGTCGAGGACTCGGGGAAAAGTTAAAAGCGAAATCCCGGTATCAATTCCGCACGCGATATTGCGAGCTCCGCGTTGGCAAGCGGGTGGGGGGGGAGGGAAGAAGAAAGGAGGCAGAGAGATCGAAGGAGGCCCCTCCTCCCTCGATCCGCAAAAGTCGCGTCCTGTCCTGTCCCCCGCCACCCAGGCCCCGCGTCGAAACCGCGAAGCTAAAGAGCGAAAAATCACGTAGCGTCTCTCGTCCTCTTGGCATCCAAGGCCACGCAGCGCAGCGGACAGATATAGAGAGAGGGCGAGTGCACCGCAAGGAAAAGAGAGGCAAAGCTGGAAACGACAGCCGGAAGTCGGTCGGCTGCTCGGGTAGACTCGTCCTCTCGCTCTCTCTCTCTCTCTCTCTCTCTCTCGCTCGCTCTCTCTATCGCTCGCCGAGTCCCCCGCGCCCCGCGGCTCGGCCGACGGCCGGACGCGGCAGCGGCAACGCGAGTAGGCGCCTCTACATCCTCGTTCTATTATGCGCGCCCATTATTTTTGCCTCGTTCGCGTCGCCGCATTGTGCGGGCGGCGGGGGCTTATCATTGCGATTACGTGTCCGGTCCGCAGGAGGATCCGCAGCCGGGCCGCGGCGAGATGCTTCCCCCCGGTGTCCGAGGCTCAGGTGCGCCTCCGCCTCGGCCATTGTCCGAGCCCCGGCCAAGGTCGCTCCTTAACTAGCCCAAGTTCAGCCGACGCTGTTGAGTCGCCGTGGCCCGGAGGCCTGGCGGAGGCCATCGCCGGGGCCGCTCCTGCCCACCGGCGGACGCTCTCCCGAGGCGCTTCTTCGTTCGCCTCCCCCGCCCCCCCCCCACACCGGCTTCTGCCTTTCCGCCGATACGCTTATCGCGTGCTCCGAGAGTCGCGAGGGACTCCCCGCCGCCGGGAAGGAGTCAAACTCCGAGCGCTGCTGAATTCTTGGACACTTTGGCTTATGCAACTTTTAACGTTGCCGTC
The DNA here is from genome assembly GCA_018907135.1 of Kradibia gibbosae. Lineage (NCBI taxonomy): Eukaryota > Metazoa > Arthropoda > Insecta > Hymenoptera > Agaonidae > Kradibia > Kradibia gibbosae. Next base: position 8,599,662 of record JACCHX010000004.1, read on the forward strand.
GATTCTACGGCTCTCCTCGCTCGGGCTCTGACGACGCTGTCGGCATTCCCGCTAACGCAACGCCTCTTTCTTTTTCCTTTTATTGTTTATTGGTGACGCTAGCGGATGGCTTTTGGTTTAGCCTGCAATCGATACAACCGCACAATGCAATGCAGTGCAAGGAATACTATTAGAGCGCGTCGTTTGCATCTTATTGGTCGACGAAGTAAAAAGTCTTCCAAGGGAAGCAAGTGGCCACTCGTTCTATATTCATTTGGGAATTTAATTTAAATTCGATTTTATTCTGCTAACAACTAGGAATGAAATTTAAAATACTAACTTACGGAATCGCTTTAAAAAGATCTCCCGAGTTAAATTGCGTTTTTTTTTTCTTCCATTTTCAGCCGTGCAATTTATTTTTCAATTCCTAATCGGGAGGCTCGCAAAGAGCATTTGTCAAAAAGGTACTAAGTTTTTGTTTTCAAACCAACGCCAACATTTGTATGCGCAACTGAAAAAATTATCGGTTACAAACCAAATTCGTTAATAAAGAAAAATTTGTACGTACGTGTATGATATATTTGTACATACATTGTAATTTCTTTTGATACGGGCCTCATATATACTTATTCATTTAATATATGTAATTACGGAAATGTGTTTTTTTTTTTTTTTTTTTTGTAGATTTCAATAAAATATTTAACCAAGGCTATGCTTAGCATTGCCTTATCTCAAATAGAATAAGTTGATACAAATTATTGTGTTCGGTGTAATCTTCTAAATTAGCTTAAATGAATCGGATAAAATGAAGAGAATGTACAAATGATACGTACGTAGGCTGCAGCCGTGGCAATATGCGCAAGAATTTTTTTTCGAAACTGAGAGTGGAATTTGCTTTCACTTTTATCCTTTTCAGATTTCTGTTATAGGATCAGTTGCTTGTTAGCATTCATTGATTTTGAATAATTGCGTATTAAATAAAAAATTAAATTTACATTGGCAAATCCTTGGTTTTCTTTGAATATCAAAATGCATCGCAATGATCAAAATGCGGTTATTAAAATTATTTCGAATATTAAATTGAGTCGAGTCGTGCTCTAAAGAATTTAATAAAGAAATATGTTTGTTTATATTAATCGCCGGACTGTTTTAAAGTTGAATAATTTTGAGATACATAATAAGACAAATTAAAGACAATATTTACATAAATGGATTTCTTTCAACGGTTAGTTTGAATACAAAAAGAACGTAAAATGCAGACCTATACGTATTGTTCATTGAATCTGTTTTTTAATATATGTGTAATATGATTACTGTTGGTAAAAGACAAAGAAGCGATTATGAAGCATCGTTTAAAACAATACTTTGCACATACAAAAGCAAATATTTTATAAGCCGTATGTCCATTATTAAGGGCACATTTGTATAAGCAGCATTAATAATTATAGTACGAATATTATTAGAGTATCGAAAGATCTGCCTATTATTAAAAAAAAAAAAAAAAAGAAAAAAAATACATTAGATATTTTTGTCAGTTGTTCGAAAAGGAGCGCATCTCTTATGAAAGTCCTGAGCCCCTGGAAGAAAAAATATTAGAAATCAGATGAGTTGGCGTTAAGCTCTCATGGTTAAATAACGCATTTCCTCCAAGTTCCCAATCCCCTTTAACATCCAAGATCAACGTTATTAATGCCCTCCGAGAATTAAAGCGCAATGGGCGACGGCAATTATTTTTGCCACGGCGCGTAGTACACGAGTATATTAATGGTGGCGCGGGCTCGTTCTCGATTTTAAAGCTGAGACTGCGGGCGTCGGCGGCAGGAGGACCCGAGAGAAGATCGATGGAGGGAAATATTTTTTTAAAAATTGGGAGGGTAGCAGCCGAGTTTGAGCCAGGGCCGCCCAAGGCCAGGCTCTCGGGCCTCTCGGGGCCTCGTGGCTCCTCGAGCGCTAGAGGCGCACCGGAGGCGCGGGAGGAGCTCGCGGGGAGCGCACACGCGGAGGGCGAGGCCCGCGACGAAGGAGTCGCTCACCTGGTGCCCAAAACTCGGCGGCGACGCGCCCCTATAATGCGCAAGAGCCTCTGCAACCGCAAGGGCCCGGACTCGGTCGCGGTTCCGGGCCAGTCCAAACCACTAATCGCCCCCGAGGATTGGCATATGGGACGCGCGCCCGAGTTTGTATGCGCCGCGCGTGTGGGTATGCACGCACGTGCAGGGGCGTATGCAAATGTGCAATCGTAGGATCGCGCTCGAACGTGCGGAGGGACCGAGGAAGGAGGAGAACTCCCCGGTAACTCAGCAGTCTAACCTCCGAGGAGCCTAACTCGACTGTTACCGTCTTGCCAGTGCACAGATGACTCGGATAGTACTTCCTGGTAAACGCGAGCCTATGCCACTGCGGGCACACACATGTGTCGCATAAAGAGCGTAACGAGGGCCGAGTTTTATTTCAGCCTCGGCTGTTTCTTTGCCGCATTACCGAGCGACGGTTCTTCGCACTCCTCCCGTGTTATGAGAAGGCAGCGTGTGCCTCGAAAATACGTCGCCTGTCGACGAGCCTAGCAGTAACGTAGATAGAGAGAGAGAGAGAGAGAGAGAGAGAGAGAAAGATAGAATAGCACCGAAGCATTGGCCGGAGTCCAAGAAAGGAGCGTAGCTCCCGAGGACCGGTGAAAGTCAGACGCGCGCGTAAGACCTACGGATCAATGAAAGTCGGATGATCCTGTCCGGGGAGGGGGGGAGGGATCATGTGCCGTCGTGCGAGCCGTCGGAGGCTTTTTCCGGGGCGCACGAGAGTCCGTTAGGTGGGAGTGTCGAGTTGTCGTAGGTCGCGGCTCGGCCGTCGGTATGCGCGAGCGCAGGTGCGCGGGAACGGATACGCATGGGTGCGCGGGAAATCGCGCCGGCCGAGGGTGAAGCCTCCGGGCGGTGGGAGGCTCGATAGGGAGGGTGGGGTGCGCGCGCTCGAAGGGCGGAATGGAAAAGGCGGAGGGCTCGGGAATCCCACTCGCCGACTCCTCGCGCCTCGGCTCCTAAATGAAAACGGCCTGTCGGCTTTATTTGCCTGGCCTCTCTCACTGTTGACGACGCTCGGCGCATCGTCCCGGTAAATTTAGCCGCGGCCGCGTATTTTCGGAGCCCCCGAGGAATTTGCTCAACTGCGCGACGATGATGCGCGCCCCGAGTTATTAGCAGGGCCTCCGTCGTCTACCAGAGCCGAGAGCTCGCCGCTCCTTCCCGGGGAGTATCCGGACTGGAGGAGCTTCCTGGCAGTTTCGGGCCCAGGGTCCTCCTCCCCAAGGCTCTCGTCGCAACTACGGACATTTTCTCTCGGGCTCCTTCCCTCTTAATACTACCCCTGTCAGGCTCCGCTCGCGACAGGCGCTAAAGCTTACGGCGATCTGACGCTACTCTGGATGTTTTCCTCGCCTGCCGAGCGCCGCCTCCCTTTTATTTCCACGGAGCTTTCGAGAATATTTGCCCGCGAATCTCGCGAGCGATATTTCGATACGCGCATAACTGAGATAGCCTGGAATTTCGCGCGCTTCGAGGGAGAGATAGAGGAAAACAAAGAGAGAGAGAGAGAGAGAGATACGCATAGGTGCGGAAGCGATTCTGATAATAACCAGAGTACTCCTTTTCGCACGCGCTCTCCATGTCTAAGTTACGTGCCCAAAATCTACATTTGCTCGTGCGTCTATACGCATTTGCGGTCCGAATAGGAAGCGCAGGCAGTCGTTAATAATGCGTTGAAATACAGGGGGGCACAAGAATTTTCATTTCCGCTCGGCAACCTTGAGAGAAGACGCAAGCCTTTGGCCCGAGAGTCATAGGATTTTGCTCCGAGAGTTGCATTAGCTTGTGAAATTCACCGGACGACCTTAGGAAGGCGTTAAACAATTTTGTTTCATCAACAAAGCTGGACACTCGTCGCTGCTTGAAAAACTAATGTCCAGGCCATTTTTTTTATATCTCGACCGATAATATTATCTTTAAATTGCAGTACACGATGGCTTCGTGTCATTTTCACACAAGATAAGCGTCGTCAATGCAATCGTAACGCCAAACTAATCATAACGTCGGACTGTACAATGGCGTACGAAGGCCTCTGAGAAATCTTTATAGCCGCAAAAGACTGGCGCTATACTCCTTTCCACTGGGAACTCCCTCAATTTTTTATCATCCTTATTTTTCACCATCCCGAAATACTTTTACGTCGGAGCTCCGTAATTTACCGCGCCGATTTGCACTCCTGCACAAGTTGTCGTACGAGGGAGCGCTTAAAAAATTACAGATAATCCTCGATTCGATGCTCGACTGTGTCGTAAATTTACGAATTAATGGACGAAGATGCGCGAGTCCGAGGTCGAGCTCCGCGTATTCCAAAATATCGGTTGGCTTTCCGGTTTTCCAGCGTTTAATCCAGACCCCCCCCCTCCCCCTTTTTTGCACGCCCCCTACCCCCCGCGCACTCGCGCGCGCCCCATAAATAATGCTCTAATTTATGGGCGCGATGCGGCCCGCGCACGGACTCCCCCCGCTTGGCTTGGCCGGTTAATTCGATTTCCCCCGGTTTTCCTTCACTCCTGTCCCGAGTATTAAAAAAAAAAAAAAGAAAAAGAATTCCTCGGCCGAATGCTGCTGCTACCTCGAGCTCAACTGCCTTCGTGCAAACAATATCGTATGTAAACTCGCGCCAAAGTTTACGTCTCTCATTAGGCGGTTAGTAGCTCGTACCGTATCAAGGCAATTACACTCAGCGAGTAATGAAAATGATTTCAAATATACAATAGTGCGCTTACGACGAGAGTCGGCAATCGTTAACCGATATTTCGCCGACTTTCTCGCAAATTTTCATAAATGCAGAGTGGCCCCCGTGCCTTAGGTCATTGTTAATTTCTCGTTTTCAACGCGTAATAAGTTTCTCGTTTTCCATTGTCTGTGGAAAACTTTGTTCTATTCTTGCGACTTACTTCGGCACCGTAACGGCAATTCTAGCAGAAATTCCTGCCCTCGCATTTGACATTTCACGTATTATGGGGGGGGGGGGAGATAACGCAATATTGTTTAATTTTATATATAATCCTGCTTTGAGTTATTACGTAAGTGTTTACTTATCCTTAACAGTCATTCTTATTGTACATCAGTGTGAAATTCCATTTCTTATGTGCTCTTATAAAAAAACACGATGTTACTCCAAATGCGTTCATGTGCAAAAATACGAACCTTTTTTTTTTTTTTTTTTTTTTTTGTCAAGCAATGCGGCAACATCGTTGTTCTAAGAGAAAGCAAACACGAGCGAGTAACTTGAGAGGAGGGATCAACAAATTTTTTTATATACGATGTAAGTGCCAAGAGCATTTATCCCATGGATGAATTCATCAAATACCTTTTATGAAAAATAATGTTTTTCAATAGCGAGCACCGAACTGTCATCTAAGAACTCGAGTTACAATAATTTTAAAGAAACATTAGAATTGCGTTCTGTTTAAAAATATCGTTTACAGTATAATTATGGAACTATTGTTCAACGTTTTCGAGGCAGAAATTATCGAGAGAAATGTTAAATTAAACGGCTTATCAAAAAGTTATATAACGTTTGAAAAGTTCCCTGTAAGGCTTTTTGTATTTTGCATACAAGTGTTTGTAATCTAAAAATTTAAGCTACGAAAAATTGCCACTACTTTAGAACGAAATAGCTCGTAAATATTATTTTACCGAAATTCGATGGAAAATAAACGATAATGATAATGAAGTTATTGTAAATTAGGATTCTACGTTAATGAAGCACGGCAGTCCTGATTTTCCACTCCAATGGGCAAATTGAAAATTTCGTTTTTTTTTTTTTTTTACATTGAAAAACTTTATAGCAAAAGAAACTAATTAGAATAAAGGGGTTAATAGCCTGAAATGAAAAGTGGGCAATTCTAGAGTTAAAAATACATCAATGGATTTATTTCAAGCAGGCATATTAGTGTTTGGTCAGCGACTTTAGTGAAAACGGTGAAATCTTAAAAGCGATCTCTTAATATTATTTTAGCAATGTTATTATTTGCACTTTCACAGTCAATAGCCCCTTGTCTGACATATTTAATTTTCCGTGTTTCAGATGCTATATACCGAGTGCCGTGTAACAGCCGGAGCCCCACCTCAGTGCGATGTGGCTGAGCGGGGAAACGCGATCAGGTGATAAGGACTTCTGACCATTCTTGCACGGACCCTAATGCAAAGGGCCTCGAACAAACAACGGAAAGTAGAAAGCCGGGCAAAGAAAGTACGATACTGCGCACTGCAAGATAGAATAAAAAAATCCTCGGCCCTGCTAAAAAAAGAACATAATAATAATAGTGTTAGTTATTATAATAATATTATAATAATAATAATTAAAAATAATAATATAATAATGATAATTTAAAAAGTAAATAAATAAATAAACAAGTAAATAAATAAATAATAAAAAATAGTAACAATAATTATTATAATTGTAATAATTGAAATACAAACTTAATAATACTACAAAAAAACAACGGCAACAACAACAACAACAACAGCAACAGCAGCAACAACAATAAGAACAGCGGCAACAACCACAAATACAATATACATATATACATATATACATAATATATATATATACATATATATATATATATATATATACAAAAGAAAAGAAAAGAAAAAAAAATATATGGATATATACGATATGTAATATAAGGGCGTACTTCTACCTTGGAAAAAAATACCTCGAACCTACAAGTACCTTCAATCTTACCTTCAAACACAGCGCAATAGTGCCTACGCCCCTCCCACGCATACTCGTTAAAAAAAGCCACGAAAGCAGAGCAGAAAATTCAAGTGAGAGAAAAGTTACGGAGGGCTGATGAGATAAATAGAGGAGAGCAGATGTTATGAGCGCTAGCCGACAAAAGACGCAGTTCAAAGGAATCCTCCCGAGCTAGAAAGAAGCCTCGGCACAGTAGCCTAACGCGAGAGCATCGAGAGCAGCGAGGAGCATAAAAGTGTGTACCTGTTAAGAGAATAATAACAGATATATATATTTATGATATTTAAAGGATTAAGGAGAGGGAGAGAGAGAGAGAGAGAGCGCGCGTGGAAAAAGTTACGATAGCTTAGTTTTGGATTAGCGGCCCGGCCGCGCGACCCGCACGAGAGTCAACGGCAGGGCAGGCAGCCGAAGAGGAGGGGGCCCGCGAGATCGCCCGAGCAAATTGGATCGGTGAATGTCAGCTACCGCTGGCATCGCAATCACGCAGATCTACGAGAGCGATCCGAGGCTATTCTGAAGCTTCGGCCGACTTGGAGGTGAGCCACTATCTTTCGTCCCATCGGACACTTCTCATTAGCTCCTACGGCGGCTCCCGATGCGAGGATCGGGGCGGCAGCGGGGACGGGCCGCGGCGATTTTCCGCAAGCCTCCCCCCCCCCCACCCCCCGAGTCCTCCCGGCTCCCACGGGAATCGCCAATTACGCGCGTAGTCTCGGCTCGTGCCGAGCTCGAGCCCCCGGCTGGTGGCGGGCTCCTCGATCGACCGTCGACCGTCGCCGGGCCCGAGGGGGAGCCAACGGATTTGCGAACCTCGGGAGTAGGGATTGCGGAAAAAATAGAGACTAACCGCGCTCGCCTCCGTATCGATTTCCATTCTCAATTGCCCGATGCAGCCTAGTTCGCATCCGGCGAAATGTCCATCCTCGGTTCTGGTGAGTCGGGCGCCCTTCCACCCCCCGCCGCCGCCGCTTTCCGGCCCGACTCCTCCCCCACCTTTTCCTCCTTAGCCCTCGGCCTTGTGCGCGCCTAGAGAAGAACCCCGATATCGGCCTGGTATCCGCTCCATCGATCATGATTTCAGCCAGACTTCGGGGCCAAAATCACGCCACTTTCCTCTACCCGTTAAAACCTAACTTTTCCTGTGTAAGATAAATTACAATGCATTGCCGCTGCTATCCGAGCTGCTTATGCAAAGTCTACTCGACTATGAATGCGTTAAAAACCTACTGTAGTTATATCGTACGCTTATCCGATTTAATACACTCATTCGTAAAGGTAATGATAGTAGTGCTAGCTTCGACGCATTAGCGTACAAAAATTATTATCAACAACTTTATAAATTGAAACGTCATCGATTTATCTTTGAAAACAGAGAGAGAGAGAGAGAGAGAGAGAGGGGGGGCGGGGAGACGATTGAGGCGAGTGGTCAATGAAATTGTAAATACAGGTACCAGCGCAAGTCGCTGTCAAACAATAAGCCGCGTCCCCTCAAAGCAAATAAATCGTTAACAAAAGAAAGAAAGAAAGAAGGAAGGAAGAATTAAACCAGCGCCGTCTCGCATCCGATGATCATTGCGCTTGGTTCCGAATTATTGTCCAAATTTTGAAATCCCATCCGGGAAGTGCAGCGCTTCTGGAGGGTGACATCATCACCGGGTTAAAGTAAATATTGTGTCCCTCTCGTATTTAGGCACGTGACAAGGCGTATTCCATCGAGGCATATTTCATTCGTGAATAAAAGCCTTTTTGACGAGCAGCTGTAATTTATATTTAGATTTTAAGTGATAATGCCCCGGCCGAGGGCGGAAATTATCAGGCGGAATCGGTCGAGAGCGAAAAGCACGAGTAGCATCCGAACGTAAGAGCGCATTAGAGTGAAATAGACTCCATTAATGAATGCATTAGAATTTAATATTAGAACGGCGAAGCCGGGCTTCCTCGAACGGCGTTCCCCGGAGGACGGGGATGGGATTGAGGTGGGGCGCGCAGAGCCGAAACGCGCAAAGGAGTTATTTCGCGCGCGGGCTCGGAGATTTGAAAATTTGGTAAAAGATACGTGCCGAAAGAGCCGCGGCCGATGGAAGGCTCCGGGCCAAGGATAGAGAGAGAACCGAAGGCGCCCGCGGAGCCCCGACATCGCTCTTACACCGTCGTCTCGGGCGGTTATTTTTTCCTTAGCCCTGTGTGCTTTTGCTCTTGGTCTGCCCCCGCGTCTCCTACGCCGCTGTCGTTGACATTCGCGTCCTCCGGGCCCCGGCTGCCTCCTCGCGCAACTGGATTAGCTCGGCCGAGGGCTCGGTTAGCCGGATCGCGAATAAAGAGCAGCCGAAGGGAAGATGAAAGTATTTCGAGCGCGCGTCTTCGTCGCTTTTCAAAAGCGATTAAAATCACATGATCCTTACAGGTAGTCGCTGGCACCCGGCCAGCTGATCATTATAACAGGGAGCCTCGGCTCGCCGGTAGCCTTTGCTCATCGGCGGCGGCGGGACTCGCGTCGGGGACGGCTCGGGAGCAAGCAAGCGAGGGGAGGGCGGGCTCCGAGGAGCTGCCGTCGCCCGACTGGTTCGCCTCCCACGCGCTTGGGGCACCGGGCGACTCCTGCCTTCCGGGCAAGGCCGACGGGAGGGAGGCAAGGGCGCCGATTAAATCGGAATCAGCTGGCTGCTGTCGATCGCGCGAGCGGAAGCCCCCCGAGTCCTCCCGGGCGTCCTCGACTCCTTGAGCCCCGCCAAAGCCCGAGGCCAAGGGAGCGGGCATCCCCCCCCCTCCGCGCGCTCTCGGAAGCTGTCAATTAAGGATGCGCGCGGTTCTTCCCCGCGTTATTTCCCGGGCGCCATCGGGTGGGCGTCGGTCCGTCGCCATGGTCGCAGTAGCTCGGCTCCCGACCTCCTCGGCAGGCCCGAGCAGCCCTCGGCTGGGTTGTCTTCTTCGCGCGGCAGGACGGAGGGACCGAGGCTCGGTTATCCCGGAGTGGGCGCACGCGGAGACGCGGTGCGCGTCTATTTCCGCGCGGCTCGCTCTCGCGTAATTGCCGGAGGTGCCGGTGATTTATCGACGCGCGGGCCCGACCTGCCCCACGCAACGCGCAAAATAAATGTGACGCTTCTTCGTTTTCTTCTGCCTCCTCCTCCTTCTCTTTCCCTTCTTCTGCCCCCACCCCCCCTTAACACGCTCAGCTCCCTCTCACCGTCGTGGCTAAGCCTTGCCATCGCCACCGCGGCCTCCCGCATTCTCTTCCTTCCTCCCCATTTTTCACGTTTTATTATGAATTGAATGAACGCGGCGCCGACGGCAAAAGCGCAACGCGATGACGTTCCTTTGTCGCGCTCCCAACCATTATTTCTCCTTATTTCGACTTGTTTCGCCTTCTTTCAGGGCCTTCTCCTCCCTTGCTGGGCTTTTAATAAAGTACTCTCTTCGTCCACTGAACGACTGCCTGCCGTGATTCTGACCTCCTCGTATTTACCTCCCTACCTCTCTCTCTCTCTCTCTCTGTCTTTATCTCTGTCCCCTCTGCTCCTCGCCGTCCCTCCATCTCTCTTCAAAGTTGTAACGCTGATCGCGGAACGCATTACTCCTCCGGCTCACACTTTTTACCCTCTCTTCGTTATCTTCCTTTGCGACTTTTGCACAGCACCATTTCTCTCCTTCCCGAGCCTCTCTCTCTCTCTCTCTCTCTCTCTCGCTCTTTTTGTCTAACGTTTACACCCAATACCGTACATATGGCAGCTTTTTTCCAACCACAATTACATTTCGCCGTCGCATTTACCGACCCTCGCTCAAACTAATAACAGTCTATTATTTGCGTGCTTTACAGTCACATTGCAATTAATATCATCGTTCTTTATAATAGAAGAAACATTTCGCTGCTTTAACTTTAACTTACTCTGTTTTAACGCTGTCCCATTATTACATACGCTTTGTTGTTTGATTTAAATAGAAAATTGAAAACAAAATTCTTCTTTGTAAATATCAAATTCCCATATGAGTAAGTCTTTAGCTCTTCGACATTTTCGCAAATATGCATGCATGAAAAAATGTTTTACAGCCGACTCTTGCCTACATACAAGTTTTATGCATAAGTTTCGAATGTACGGATATACGCATTCGCGCATTCGATTAATTAATTCGTTTAACTTAATGCTAAAATGTATGGTCCAAACGGATAGGGTTTTTCATTTGAAATAAAACTCTTAGTTAGGATACCGAGTTACATTAGTTTGATTTATTGGGTTCTATCGGTGCCAGATTTTTACGTGAAATGACATAAAAATTTTTTGCACTTTTTTATCAATTTTGAAACTCACTTTATAGGCTATCATTTTGACTATGTCATTGTAAATAGCTCGTATGTCTTTTTGCGGCTATCGTAAGCGACATGGTTATATCTGCGAGTAATAATACAACATGTATATCATACAATAGTACATAATACATGAACACTACCGACAATGGCATCGCTATGCTCGTAATTTCGTATACGCTTGAATTTACCGTAGCAATCCAAGCGGAAGGAAATTAAGAACTCGATAAACCAAAAGAATCAAATGTATGGAAATAATATTTTGTTTCTGCTTGGACATAAATTCGATGAAATAATAAGTTTTCTCTCCTTAATTAATTTACAAATTGAAATTTCAGGTTGATAATTAAATCAAACTTAATTAACTATTTTACGATGGACAACTTTGCCCGTGTATGCGCACAGTGATTTGTGAATAATTACGCTTTTATGCATTATAAAAAATTGCTCTTGTCCTATTTACAGGCTGACATTGAATCCCGTTTTTCTTTTAATGTTCAGAAAATAACTGCCATTATTGTGAAAATTATTACTGTTTGAAATACTTTTATCGAGTTAAGTAGGTTTATATTGACTTTATGACTCAGATTTGGAAATCATAAATTTATATCAAAATGAAGCTCGCAAAAACATCAAATTTTCATGTCTGCGATGAAGGGAAGGCCATATTTTACACTTTATAAAAGTGAAAATTTTCATAAAAAACCAGATTTTAACCATACTTTATATATTATTATATTACTGATTATATTACTCATTGATTCATACTATAACAAAAAATTTTGTGTGGCTCCTCAATAAAATTTAAAGATTACAAAATTTACTTTTTTTTGTTTAATAAATTTGTATTTTTTAAAAATATCTATATAACAAAGTGTAAAAACAAGTTTAATATATTTCTTTATTAGATAGATCAGGATGTAAACTTAAAAAAACATGTTCCATAATTCTGCCCGAACTTTATATTTGAATAGGAGAAGTGTGAATAATGTATTCTACATTTATTATTTTAATACCTTTTGTGCGTGTGTGTGTGCGCGCGCGCGCGCGCGTTTGTGTGAGTGAGTGTTTAAGAATACTTGACATGATAATATTCATTAACTAACTTTCATCTGATTATAAACTTGATTTTGCACTTCTGAAGTACCAGATGTTGCTCAGACTCACGTCAGTATTTCATGAATGTACCGTTTCATATGACACCGAATAATAAAATCTTAAACGAGTGTAAAAGCGAGGACCAAATATAGAAAAGTCTTTTACCTCATGATTTTACACCATGAAAATTTAATCGCCAACGTAAGCCATCCATAGCCGCGAGATTAAAAAAGAAGAAACAGGATAAATCTATTCAGAATATTTCACATGGGAACTCATAAAGCCGGTTAATGGGTAAAAATGAAAGAAAAAAAAAAAAGAAAAGAAAAAATTGTATCACCGGCTGTAATTCAATCGGCTTTAATTTTTAACTAATTGACAATCCGAATTAAAAATCATTCGCTTATAAAGTCAATAGAGTTTCGGTATTCAATGGCTAAATAATGGCAAAAGCCTAACCGATGCATCGGCAATCAGCTTCCGCGGGGGTTATTAAAATACGGAGGAGAGGCGCGGGGAGAGGCCGCGAGGAGGAGCTCTGCCGAACGGAGCGAGGGCAGAAGAGTCCGCGGCTTCGGCGAGGATAAGACAGCGAGCGTTGGATTAGCCGACGAGGCCGCCGAGTGTGATTTCCGTTCGGCTTAGGCCGGATCCTCAGCGGACGGGTGTCAGCGGGTGGTCGGGCGGACTCGGGGGAGGGCAGACGGTCAGGGGTTCGCGAGGCAATCGCTCGCCAACCCACCCACGCACACGCAGTTGGAAGGTAGGGCTGGTTACAGTCGAGCCATACAATGGCGCGGGGTTGAAAGCCGTAGTAATAAGAAGTCGAGTGCATTCGCGTTCCGACCCTCGGCGCTCCGCGATGCGCCCGAGGAGGGGGAGGAGGGGGAGGAGGATGAGCGGGCGGTATTGATTTCGAGGCATAAATAGACCGCAGTCGGTCTCTCTCTCTCTCTCCCTATACATATATATATATATATATATATACGTATACATATATACGTATGCATATATACATATATGTGTTTATATATATATATATATATATATTATTATGTATGCATTATTCAGGCAGGTCTATATCGCTGGCAAAGTTTTTTTCACTTTACAGCGCAGGCTATTCTTTCGTATTCCTCCTTGTCCGCTCGACCACTGCTTTGGCCTCGCGTTCACCCTACACGAGGAAATTAGTTTTGACCACTGTCGGGAGGGCCGGGAAGGGGGAGGCGACACCCAGTCGATATATCGATGATCGCGCGCAGGGCTCCCAAGTCTAAGGTTATACCTCAGTTTGATTCATCCAGAATTAACCGAAGACAAGGAGTCGTCGGCTTCCCGAGCCCGCGCCCAGCTTTCCTCCCCCCACTGTTCAGGTCGAGAGCCAGGGGCTAATATCACTGGCAGCGAGGCAGATGCCTTCCATCCTGACCCTCTCTACGTTCCTGTCCTATGCCCCGGCGAATCAACGGCACAGTGCCAGTCCTCAGCACTTTCCCATTGTAATCTCAATTCCATAGCTCGGCAATTATTTCGGCGTCGAATCCTCATTGGTTATTACCCGCGATTCTTATTATTTTTTTCCTTTTATTCGTGCGTTGGTTGCACAAGAATTTCCACTCGTGTTTATTCCTTTGCGTACAAGCGCTTCGGTTATACTTATTTTTATTAAGTTTCTTCATTGAAAAAATACAGAAGCTTTAAGCCTTATCTGTGCTCTTCAAATGCTTTAGTAGGCGAGCCACCGTCAAAGCATAGATAGTCGAACAAAAATTAAATTGGATTAGCACGTCATAGGTTATTGATTACCTGTTAACCTTTTGAGCATTAGGTTGACCGCTAATCAACGTTCCTTTATATACTTAAAACATTTCCACAATGGCTAACTATTTTTTAAGTTCTTAACCTTACTATTTTCTTCTTTTCTTTTTAAATTACCTCTAGTCGGTCAAAACTCATAAGAATTCATGCTAGGAATTTGAGAAAAGCAGCACAAATAATACAATGCTTGCACCATGCCATTATATCAATGCATTTCTTGAAAAAAAAAAATCACGTTCCATTAGATATGGTTGCATAAGCTTATGATTGCGCGTGTGAAATAGTATTTTTTAAACAATATTTTATAGTACCAAAAATGAGAGTTATAAGGAACTAATTGAAATTGTAGAAAGGAAATTATAGAATAATAGCATACGTCATTAAAGTATATTCTCTTTACGAAATTTTTCTTTATTTCAATATGTATGCAGCGATACAAATTTATATAACTACACGAAACCAAGTTATCCGCAACGAAGAAAAACCTAAAGCATGCAAACCATTAGTCTTTGGTCATTACATAACCACACATTAGATTTGTAAAATTATTCTCTGCAGTATAAATTATAAAAAATATTTTTATATCATTCATAGTGTAATTATCTATGCTAATATTATCGTCTTTGATGTGTTTCAAAAAATATTTTAATTAAATCTGCGCAATTTAACTATCAATAAATAAATACGTATATGTGTGCATGTGCGTATTTACAAACAAAATATGGACCCTCTCGACGATTACCATAAAACATATTTACATTCTACCGCGAATGATAAACAATGAATTTTTTTTTTTTTTTTTTTTTTCAATAAATTCATGTTGTAATATATCGTGGGGAGATAAGTAAAAGTGAATTTCAAAGAGCAAATTTATTAGCCAATATTCAATTAAAATTTTTGCCGAGCTGAAATGTGAAAAAAATGAGAAATGCGAAAATGTGCGCTTCGTAATTAAAAAAAAAAAAAAAGAAAAAAAAAAAAAAGAAAAAAAATTATCTGAAATTATTTACCCAAAACGAAATCCAATATTTAACGATACGGCCGTATTTACAAAGTGTCTTTTTATTCGTTAAAATTTGAGCAACACCACTCGGCGAGGCGCAGCCCCACCGACCCCGAAGCCTCCTCCTGCGCTTCCGCAGACGAGTACAAAGTACGGGCGCGAGCCCCCCCCCCCGGCCCTAGCCCCGTTCTCCCGGGCGGGAGCGCCGCATTCTTTCGCGCTAATAAAAAAGTAGCTGCTTTATCACGGCGAGGGTGAAAATGTATTTTTTTTTTTTTTTTTTTTTTTTTTTTTTTTCCACGTAAGCGTGACTCTGCTGCGCCAGCCGAAGGAAAGTAATTTAAAGAGTGCGCCGAGAAAAGGGGAGGAGAATTAACTAGAACGAGCGAGTGCAGCAGCGTTTAAAGACTCCAGCCCTATATGCGCCGAGACTGCATTCATTCATGGGCTCCCTGCGAGAGTCTCGCTCTTGAGAATTAACAATGTCTCGGGGAGAAACGTGTTCCCGAGAGCTCTTCCGCCCTCGTTCCTTTCACGAGGCGAATAATATGTTGTTGTTTTTGGGCCTCCCCTTTGCCAGAGAGCTCTCGGTCCAAAGGAAGAAGGATCCCCCCGACTCGAGGTCCGATTAATCGGAGGCCCAAGACCCTGGACCAGGCCTCCTCGCCTTTATTGCAGCCAGCTAAAGGGAAAATTGTCAATCGGGTTCGGCAAAAGCCCTCGGACTCCGCTCGGCGTTCTTTATTTCCCGATTCCCGACGCAGAAGAGCCGCGAGACTGGCCACGTCGCGGAGTTCGACATTACTTGGGCGCGAGTCGATCGTCAACCTCCATTAGCCGGCCGCCAATCTCCGGCAAATCTTTCGGCAAAATCGGCATCGGTGGGTGGGTATCCTCCTGGGCACGCGATAAGCCAAGCTCCTCTAGCAATGCTGGACGCTCGATCCCGAACCGATCGGTATCGAGGATGGATAAAAAAAAGGGGGGAAAAAAAACAACAACAACAACAACAACGATAATTTTGACCGGCCGTGCAGTTGCTTACGCGTCGGCTTACGCAACGTCGGCCGATGCGGCCGTGCACTCGGGCTCCGAGTGTCCGCTTTGGCTGCATCTCCGAAAAAAACAAGCGACGGCAAAACAAGCATTGAAATGAAATAGGCAAACAAGTGAAAAAGACGAGTATGGAAGCCGCGCTAAGCGATATCAGCTGCGAGTGGCTTAACGCATTAAACAAATGCTCATAAGCCGGCGGTTATCTCTATTTGAGTTCTGAAATTCGCACACTTGACCTTGCGCTCACTTCTTTGGCTCTTATCGGAAATTTGAATTGATAATTCGCTTGGCTCTTTTATTCCACTGGAGTGTGCTTTACCGAAAGAGAGAGAGAGAGAGAGAGCGGCACGGCGGCGCGCGGGCCGCCGGGGGCAGGGGAGGGAACACTAATCGTAGATCGGCAACGATGCCTCGGCTTGTTTGACTAAAAAAAAAAAAAGTTGTATACTCTCTCTTATCGTGAGGTGCGCTCGCACGTACGCATTAACCTTGAGGGGAAAAAAATGAATACTTTGGGTGAGAGCTGTTTGTTTTCATTTTATCAATTTAAAAATTGAAGCATCTCGACGAACCGAAAACTCCCAAGCCGCGTTGAGACTCGAATGTTTACGCTAGGCCACGATGATGTGAAAATCATTTGTGCGAAAGCCTGTTCGCCCGTTTTCCGTTATAAGACTTAAAGTCTTCCGTCGGGGATCTCTCACGCTTGAGGTACATCATCGTTGTCTCTCGGGTTGGACCAGCAGAGCACCGATGCCCGTCCACCCGAGATCGAGGGAATGCCTTGGACGCATTTTCGCGCAATCGGTATTGATTCGGTGAGTCTTTGACGCCGAGTGGAAAATATTGTGTTTTAAAAGAATTTTTGAATGTCGGATCTTGCAAAGACGACCGCGCGATACCGTGCATAAAATAAATATAATAAAAAGTAATACAATTAAAACAAACGATCGATCGTGCGATAACTCGAAGTAAAATATTTTTTCTTAAGATTAAGCATTTCGTATGGTTAGATTTGCGAATGAATCTGATAAATAATTGAAGATATCGTAATTCAAGCCGATGGGCTACGTAATAAATGTAATACTCTACATGGTACGCGTGTAGGACTATTTACGTTTATTCATTGTCTCGTTTGAGGCTTTATATAACATTCGCGCACACACGCGCACTATTATTATTATAAATGTAATATTGACATTTAATCTTGCATTAAGCGGCGTTGTTTTTAACGTTTTTCCTCCGCGCGCAACATGTATAAATTAAAACCTTTTTTTTTTAAATAATAATGAATAGCTCTTGTTTAATATATATAAGCCTGATACACAATGCAGACGGTTAACCCAATAATGACTTGGAAAATTCTGCGCGAGTTTAAGATCGACATCCCGACCGAAGATAATAATGGACAGATCGACGTTTAAAAGCCTCGAAGGAGGTCGTATCAACAGGAACAAGGAAGATGTTTAAGAATGCGAGAGACGATTCGAAAGGGTATCAGATCGAGTCACGTGTTATTTCTTCTACGCTCGTATTTTTTTTTAAATTTACTTTTAATCAATACCTTAACGGATATCCCGCTACAATTATTACGATCGCTAATTTCGGTTTGGTATAAATTATCCCAGAATTTATTATTCGGCTTCTCATATCGTAGCTCAATTTTAGATAAATCTTATTTCTGATTGGCACAAAATTAAATTGAAGATCGAGTCGAGGCACATTATAGGAGGTTTACGTTAAACAAGCCTACTTACCAAATATATTTCTGGAAGATAGGAAGACAATTTGCGAAATTTGCGTCAACAATGCTTTTCAAACGTTACAACAGAGGAAGGAGCATTTTTCTTTTATCGAATTTCACGTTAGTTGTTAGTAGTCAGCGCTATACGTTAACTTAAAGTTACGTGAGCATTTTACCAATAAAAATAACGATTAGCTGCAGTTGTTGCAGAATTTTATTTTCCACCATAAAACACTGTTGTCTCGCAGTTTCGAGGCAATAAGTAAAAATGTATCGAAAATTAATACTTAGTAAGAATTAGTATTTGCAATAATAATTATAGTAAAAAATATATATATGAATACATAGCTCCGAATTTGCAATTGCTAACGTAAGATTCATTTGTAAAAAAAAAAAAAAAAAAAACTTTAGTAATGAAAGTTTCATTGAGAGTCCGCTTTTTTATTAGTTAGCACTATAATGATCGAGATATTATTAAAACCGTGCAATACGGTTAAGAATAAAAGCGAAGGGCATTTAAAAAAAAAAAAAGAAGAAGAAGAAGAAAAACAGCCTGGTATCGGTAAAAATAGGGAATTTTTTGCATACCGCCTGATATCGATACGGCATTCGATCCCTCCAATAACCGAGAACACTGCGAACGACTCGCAAGTAGGGCTTGATAATTTTGCCCGGCAAATTAAAAGGGTCGCGTGGCAGTGGCTATCGAGAAGCCGGGTGGGGGGTGGAAGCGATGCGGGGGAGGAGTGAGCAGCCGAAGGATGAATAAATCGAAACGGCGATCTCTCAATAACGGTGCATCCAAGAAGTCGCGAGCGAGTCGTGACTCGGAGGCCTACGCGAGTCCGGTGTACGTCGCTTCCTTAACCGAGTGCCCGTGTAACCCGAGACGCCGGAGGCTCCACGCGTTGGTGGGAGGAAGCCCTCGCGGTCGCTGGTCCGCCGAGAAATCGCCGAGCCTCCCCCCGAGTCGACCGATCCTTCCTCGACTCCGAGAGTCTGCGGCGGGGCTCCTCCGTTGGTCGCGCCCACCCTTTTGCTCCCGTCTCCGCTGCTCCGCGCTTTACTCGGCCCCCAAAGTCGTTGCGCTCCGCGGAATAGCGACGTCTCGAGGCTCTAAGCTTGGCCAAGAGTTAAGGAGTTGCGAAACTTCTTAAGAGGCTGTACGCCACCCTTAGGAGCTCGATGCTTGTGGTTTTTTTTATCGAGTCCGGTCGACTCTGTCCCATTACTCCGCAACCGGTGGGGAAATCGTGGCTTTTAACCAGTCTAATCATCTAGGAAGACTTCCTCAACGAATCTGCTTTTCATTCCGGATTTTGTGCACGCGAGCTGTTACGAGAAGCTCGCACCCCCTGTGATAATTTACGGATAGCGGCCACGGTAATTTATCGACGATGCGCTGAGAAAATTGAAGGCGTTACTTTTTTTTTAACTCTTAAGAAGCGCTTTAAGGTCCGATTAGGCAGACCGTCCGGACTTTTTTGCATCGCCCGCTGTCGCACCAGGGTATAGCTCGGATCCTAGGCCGTAGGTAGCGACCTACGAACCGTAACTCGGTTAACGCTCCAGCTCGGGCTCGAATGTATCGTTATCCCTCCAAGTCACAGGCTGGCGGGGGTCAATCCGCCATTGGACTGCCTCCCCCCAGGACCCTACGAGAAGCCCTTCGCCTCTCAGACTCGCCCCATCCATCTCGGCCCATTCTTACGCATTCGGTTTTTATCCCTGATAAGAGTCTGTCTCGCGACTGGTCCTCTACATCGAGCTTCTGGTCTTGTTCTGCCTAAGGGAGGTGAGTCCACCTCGTCACTTGTCCGCTCGACGGAGTGTCTTCCACGCTTCTGCAAGTATTTCCCCGGGAGTCTAGCTTTTGACAGAGTTCAAATACAGAGTAGTTCCTCCTTTGGCTCGTTGACACCTGTCCTCCACCTTGGATACTATTCTCTGTCGAGCTGCCTACGAGTCCTACCTTTAACCTCTCTTAACATCTTTCCTCCTTCGAGTTGGATACATGGATGGATGGAGGAGTGGAGGAGGAGAAAGTGGGTCTCCGATCTGGAGGAGACGCGGGGCCATCCGCAGAGGACGTCGGTACTCGAAGCCCTCCCGTGACATTATTATTGGTCGACGATCCGAAGGTCCGGACTCGGTCGATTGGTCGCCCTCTCCGGGAATCCAGGGACATCACTGATAAAATACTCGGGGGGCTAGTCTTTGGGCTGACCGCAGTCGCGGCTAATACTTCCATTCGTAAGCTGTTGTCCGAACTCGAGGGTTAACCGAGAGCCGGGATTTGGACATTCCTGGCTACCGAGTGGCACAAATTGGCCCAGTCGATCGGTCCTCCGCATTCTCGGTACCGCTAAATTCGCCTTTGCCCTTGGTATCGCTCTCATTGCTTCAGCGCCAGATCTGGCACCTAACTATGCATATAGTAAGCATCCCTGCCCTGAGCCTACCCGGACGATATCCGCTATACCCAGCCCAGTCCCAGCAACCTCCCTCACGCCTCCAGAGCTGTGATTCTCTCTCTCTCTCTCTGTGTTAAGACACGGGAGGTGGGACTGAGTTCCGATCCAAAATAGTCGACTGGTGCATCCGACGTACTCTAGGACTGAAGATCTCTCCTCTACCAGGAGACGAGCCCTTGAAGCTTGATGTTGACATTGAGGTCAGAGGCCGTCAGCTCTCCTAATTGGGCTAAGAGCCGTATTTTCTCTACCACTGCGAATTTCTCATCAGTACTCTGCCGGGTCCGACTTCGTTTCTTCGGGGACTCGCCTTGGCCTACCCCCGATTCGGGTAAAAAGCTTGAGTTGCCGGCAGGGCCAGGACAATCTTCCTGGGATGCTGGGACAAATCCCGATACGAGTTCGGTTGGCCAAGTTGGCACCGTTGGGTCATTCCACCCGGAACGTGCCCTAGGCTGGAGCTCCCACCGATGTCCGATGCCGAGGAGGCTCCATCCGGACAACCGTAGTGATTCCGATCCCTGGGAGATCCCTCTGTAATGCAACAACATCCCCGAAGCCCGAAGAACCTCACCGCGAAGCTTACTCTCTGTCGACACTCGAGTTCGTACGCGATCCCTCCGGTCGATACTTGCCTCGACCTCCCCTCGAGCCCTGTCCCAATTAGCCGCATGACCCATCCAGTTTCCCTTGCTGCTCTTTTCAACGTATGGAGAAGCGACCGGAGAAGCTCCGGATCCCGTCCTCGGCGATCGGCACGCATCGGTGCCTACACTCCATACGTGACTACGGCGCTTGCCAAAACTCCTCCCGCCCCGCCCTATTATTGCCTAGGCGCGCAGCTCCTATAACCGGACCTAGATTTCCCGGACCCCCCGGCCCCGGATATCATAGGATGATATCGAGGTATCTCTTCTCCCGTGAATTAGCGTCGCCGCGAATCTTGTATAAAATCAATTGCGCGCGCACAATGTCAAATTTATACGAAAGCCCCTCCCTTAATAATCGGTAGTCTAACGAGCTCTGCGTTAAAGCGAAAGGGCTTTACTTGCGCAGCGAGGCTCGTACTCGCTACACTGCATAAACAACTCGACTCGAGAGCCCTGTTTGATGTTAAACAAGCGCTTATAATAAACGCGTAACGGAGTATCATTGCCCTTAAGCCGAGCATAACGCACTGCTCGTATTTCGCATATTTATTCGCCTGCCATTAGAAGCAACGGTGCGTCTCTCGTATCATTGGCTTTTTTTTAGGACTCGATTGGAAAAAAAGAAGGAAGAAAAAACGCCTTGCCTCGCTTTACCTTAAAGCGCGCCAAAAGGATGAAGATTATTTTTTTTTTATCGAAAGCATATAAAGATAAACAAAAAACTCGAGTAGCTTAGAAATAGACAAGTGACTTATTGAGCAATGCAAATTGACGAAAATCTTAAAATCATTGTACACAGTGCATTATAAATAGAGTAAAGAGAGCGCGGTGTTTTGTTGCGATGCAATAAAATAGATCGCTCGTCACTAGCCAACAATGGTTTATCCTCGTAGGGCAGAGGCGTTCGTTCGCAGAGGCGAAATGTGAAAAATTCTCGGTGAAAAATGCCGAGGCACAGGCCACGGCTCCTCGTTGCGATAGATCGACTTTATTTCGAGACAGGGGTTGGCTAATTAAAAGCCGATTCATTGCCAACGACGCTGGTAGTCGCGGCGCTAGTTGGGTCCACGGTTGGGCGAGCATTGCCGGGGGGGGGAACGCGAGAGGACGAGAGAGAGGCCAAAGCCAAAATATTGGTCGACGAACCCAATGGGCCTTCGTTGATAGAAAAACAAAACGAGCGCGGCGATCTTGAATTTGCAGCGAGCGGAGGTTGGCTCGGAGTCGGGCTCGGGGCTGCCTCGGGAGAGCTCGGGCCCCAGGAAATTCAAAGCTTGCGCGGCGAGATGAGCGGCTCCTGCGACAGGCGGGGGCGAGCCGGGGCTTCGGCGAAAGGTCGAGAGCGAGGGAGAGCCGAGGGTCGGGAGGCTCCGGGGAAGGACTCACCCTCGCCCCGCAGCCGCCGCCGCCGCCTGTCGGAGGCCAAGGAGGGTCGGCCCGCAGGCGTTTGAAATCACAGATGGAGAATCAGCGGCTCCCCTCGGCGCGGCCGGAAAAGCGGCCTTCGATTCGGAAGGAGCCTCGGAGAGGCTGCCCCCCCACCCCCAACCATCCGGCGGCGGTACATAATTAACGGGGGCGCACTCGATAAGCTCTTGCATAAGAATGACGGGGGGGGGCGGACGGACGGGAAGCGTCGACTGGCTGTCGGGCTTGAGTCGGATCAATGAAACGGGCGAAGGTTATAAGAGCCAGTGGCTTCCGGCAGGGGCGGAGGCGGCACTGCGCGACTCCCAACGGGTTTCGCGGGGGCGGCGCGCATCTCGCCCCTAGCCTTGTTCTATGAACTGGGTCGGCAGGGTCAACGCATGAGTCCGGCTCCGTCGCATCCAGCCGCTGCCCCACTTGCCCCCGTGGCCCTGCGGAGGCTGCGGCGGCACCCCTTTCCCTTCGATCGATAACACTCTCTAGCCCACCCCAACCCCCCCTCTCTCGATCTCTGCCCCGACCTACACACACTCGCGCACGCACGACCCCTGCAGCCGGGGAGCACCGCAGCCGCCGCGGCAGGCGCAGACCGTCGTATCGATCGACGCCACCCGGGCGAGGTCTCTCGACGGCCCCCCCCCCTCCGCCCTCTCTCTCTCTCTCTCTCCAACCCTCCGGGCGGCTCAGCGCCCGATGCCTCCCGTACCGCCGACCCGCGACCTCCCGCGGCAGCCGGAGAAGCCGAGGCAAGGTCGACGCGAGGAGGGCGACCCGGAGGTCTGCCTGCACTCCTCCACCCCGCGACTCGGGCCCCGAGCAACCCCAGGCGAAGTCGTCGCTAGCCGCGATCTCGGCCCTCGGCGCAACGCGTTCGCGCATACTTAATTTCCTCGCGTCGCCGGCCGAGGAAGGATTACAGGCTGGATTATATCCATGCAGCCCGGACGGATCGCCTACCCTCGGCCGAACGTATTAAACCAGCGGCTTCTAATTAGAAAATACTTTTAAGATACGGCCCTCTCCGAACGGCATCTCTCTCCGCTCTCCCGCTCTCTCGCTCTCTCCCGAGTAGGTCCGTCCGACTTAAAATAACTTTGGCGCATTTGATGTGCGTCGGGTTTTATTTTCGCCTTCTTTCTCCCCACCTCCCCCCGCCACCTTTTTCTTTTACCGGGAGATCGTTATACCAGCGAAACTTCGATGTCATTCAGCATTCGTCGTACGGCGCGCACTTAAAGACTCTCCGCAACTTTCAAAAAGAAACTCTTTCCCAATTACTTATCGCGATAATTACAATTTCGCTTTCGTTTCCATTCCATGATTATTCATACGCAGAGCCTACGCCAACGTAAGGCTTCGAGAATAACTTTTCTTGACCTCTCGCAACAAACGAGACCCTCCGCGTCTACACGCGCGCTCATACCGAATTCTGTAACTGTGCAATTGCCGTACGTTTAATTCGGCATGCAAAATTTCCAAATTGCAAATAACTGGCAAACGAGGTATAATGCAAGCCTAAATGAAAAATTCAACCTTCGTAGGATTGAGAAATCCTGGACTCGCGTTGTCGAGAAAAAAAATATGTAACGCCTATTTATATGTGGGATTACATTCGTGTTAGCGGGATGATTTTTCAAAGCGACTTTCAATTGACGGTATCGCGTGCGTAAAATGTAATCGCGTATCAAAGCATGTTTCGAAAAAAAAGAAATCTACTTCAAATAAGGCCTGGATGTATCTGCCCTACTCGTGTATTACAAAGTTTGAAGCATGGCTGTCAAGATATTGATAAATTGTATTCTTGCAATCGGATCAAGGGTTATTAAGGCGCTTTTGCTACAATGCTAACAAATTTATACTTAAAATAATATTAGAAATGGGTATTGCTTTGCTTTCGTTTATAAATACCTGTGCATATTGCTCAAAATAGCCATGGAGATCCATGAATTAATGGATAACTGAAATTTATGTGGTTGAGCATTATTTAGATATTAGAGCAGCAAAGTCTTGCGTCTTTATTAGCTTTTTTCATTAATAATATTATATTGAAGCGCTAACAAAAACATACCTATGTATACCTATGTACCTATTTGTGTGCGTGTGCGTGCGTGCATATGTATGTATGTATTTATTTATAGCCCGATCTATAGGTTAGTGGAGGTTAGACCTGAATTATTTCCGGCACAAGTTGAAAAATTGAACATTGCCGTTTGGAAGACGAAAATACTGCTGACTCCTTCAGTCCGCCAAGACATTGTACGAGGAGTCGTTAAATGTTATAAGCGCATCAAATCTACAAGGTTCACAAAAAAGACTGTGAAAGTATAAAAATTCCATCCGTACTCGGCTCGAAAGTGTATACGAGCACGGCGGCGCAGCCAAGCTGAAATTCCAAACGCTCGCGTATATAAAAATCGCGTACGAATGGAGCTGCTGTGAAAGAAACGGGTTTTCTTTTCTTTATTTTTTCGCCTTTTTCTCTCGTTTTTTCCCCCGCCCTCTCTTTCACTCTCTCTCCCTCCCACCCTCGGCGCGCACCCCCACCTCTCGGCCCATCTTCAGCCCCCCAGCCACTCGTCGACCAGCAACACCGGGGGGACTCTTTTTCTTCTTCTTCTTCTTCTTCTTCTTCTTCTTCTCCTTCTTCTCCCCCCGTCCTCCGATCTTCCTCCTTCCTCGGCTCCCTTTTCCTTTCCCTTCTTCTCGAAATATTCGGTTATACGGCGAGCTCTTTGAAATCTTTCATCTCGCCCGCACCGCAGCAATTTGCAAATGACGCTGCGAAACTACCGTACGAGACGATGACAACAAAGTCTCGGCTACGAGAACACGCGCCCCCACGGAGTTGGAAGAAACTGGATCCAGGGTCGATCAATACGGTTCGTGGTCGGCGTAACGCGCAAATCCAGTCCCCCGAAAGGGAAAGAGCTACAGAGCTAGAGAGCCGGAGAGTCGGGGCGGGGCGGCGGAGGGGGAGTAGAGACGGTGTTGCGAACGGAAAGGGCGAGACGGGGGGGCGGCGGGAGCGACGCGGGGGAGAGGGAGGGGGGACGAAGGACTTGTGCCCGCGTGTGCGTACGCGTACGTGTGCTCGGCTCCGCAAGAGAGTGGAGCAGTAGGAGACAGCTCCGGGGGCGGGGGAGGGAGGGGGAGCGAAGGGAACTTGCGAGGGGGGGGGAGAGGAGAGCCGGATCGCTATCCCGCGGGATGAATCTCTCGTAGCGGGAGGCTCCCTCCCTCCTTGCCCGGTGTGGCTTTCATCCGAAAACTGGTTGAGCGCAGATGATAAAACAAAAAATACGAGCGCTCCTTCCATCGCGTGTACCCCTTTATCTCGTTCTCACTCTCTCTCTCTCTCTCTCTCTCTCTCTGTATCTCACGCTCTCTATTCCTCCTTCTTTTATCGCTCTTCGTTGCGTCCAGCGCGCCTTCGTACTGCATTTTGTTTCGTTTTCGCGCTGGTAATCGTAGCCAAGCCTGAGCAGGCGTAGAATGCGAAAGAAATGAAAGTCGACAAAAGGGATAACCGATGAGCGATTCTTAGTGGACGGCGGAGAAGCAATTACTATAGGAAATAATGATCCTGGAATATGAGAATTAGGAGCCAGAGATTGATTGAAATGGGGAGGGGAGCGTAAGGAGGTTCGCGTTGCGCCAGGATTCGCCATCGGTCGAGTAGAAATAGCTCGGTATCTTATGGGGAAGGCAGGCGGCTGGATTTTTTCTATGGCTTCATCATCATCGTCGTCGTCGTCATCGTCGTCGTCCTCTTTTTCTTTTTATTTCATTGGCTTTTTCTTTCCGTTCGATTAAGTGCCGAGGTGACTGACAAAACTAGATGCATTAGTTGCTCATTTGAAAAGCGGAGATTACAAGGAACTACTTCAAAGGCCCAACGATCATATTCAAGGTTCATATCTCCCTTGTGTCCTTCGATTCTTTCTCTTTCCTCACGAGCGTGCGCACCTAAAGTAATATATACCATCTATCACGGTTGTCAAGCGAAGGTCGCCGTATGATTAACAACAAGAAACCTGACAGAACCGTAGCTGTGCTGAATCATCGGCGCTTGACGAGATCATTCTCGGATTGTCGTACCGGAGCGAAGGAGCCCCATACTTTAATAGCGCGACAGTTGCGAAAATAAGAGGGAGTGAGAGAGAGGAGCGGGAGCGAGAGAGAGTGACTTAACATCTAGGTCAATGCCTCCCCCCGCTCCAGGCGTCGGGGCGGCTGCGGATGGGCTCCGGGCCGGCCGAGCGCAGGGTTCGCGGCTCCCGTCCCCGAGGGGCTCCCGCACCCACCGCCAGGACGCCAAAGGCACCGGGGGGGAAGGCCTTCGCGAAGAGCCGTAGGCCGGCGTCGCGGCGACCGTCCCGAGCCCTCCTTCCCGGTAACGCCGCGTCCCTTCGGTGCGCCTCCTCGTAACTGGGCCATCAGATCGATTCCGTTGTGCCGGAGGTGGCGGAGGAGGCGTCGGTGGTGGTAAAAGCTCGCAGACCGGGGAGCCTCGCCAATGCAGCCAACTTCTGACGCCATCCTTTACCGCCGCCGCCGCCGCCGCCGCTGCTGCTGCTGCTGGTGCGCAAGTCAGACAGGCGGGGGCACGACTGCATTCCTCTCTCTCTCTCTCTCTCTCTTTCTTTCACGCACACGCGCACGCACACCTGCGCGTCGGCCTCTTCGCGCTCACGTACGTCGTCGTCGTCGTCGTCGTCGTCGTGGTCGCCCTCGAGATAAAGCTGACCGAGAAGAGGGCGTGCAAGCGAGGAGCCTCCGATGGACGCTACTCTCGTCCCTACGTTTCCTATTTCCCCGGCACTCGTCCCCCCCGAATCGTCGAAATCTCGGGAATGTCGAGGCCGCTTCCTATAAATTGGAAGCTCACGGGATGGATGATGCCGAGGCGATACGGAGGAGATGCCAGATTGATGCACAGGTAGCCGGATGCTCGAGTTCCGCTCACGGCCATTGATCACGCGCCTCGCCGCTCGGATTTACGATTCCTCGGTAGCCTTTCGTTGTACCGGAGGAGCCGTCGCTTCTTCTCGGAATCACGTGTACGCACTCGAGCCGCGTCCGTGATAAAGTTTTTTCCGCGCCGAAAAGAGGAGCCGGGCAGCCGAGATTCGAGAGATCTCTGACGATCGCGACGATCTGTCAGAGAGAGAGAGAGAGACAAAAGTCGAGTCTGCGGCTCTCTGGTCCATTTCTTTAAATAACCAGGGGTACATTAATCTTAATCAACTCGGATTCCAAGCTTGAGCGGAGCTTCGTCGATGGATCTATCGTAAAAAGAGGAAACATTATCGGCAGATTATTAACGACGTGCCGAGAGAGAACTTCCGTCGATGTGCGCGGTTATTTAGCACTGAGGCTCGATTTAATTGAAAAACCAATGACATAAGGTCTCGGGGCTCTTGGCTCGGGTGGTGTCCGACCACGGCTTTGGCAAAATTACCAAATTATCGTCGAAACAAGAACCGAAGAGGCCACTTCGACGTTTACAATTGGTAAATCTCCCGTGGGCTGCTCTTGCCGTCCCCGCTGGCCCCCCGCCCCTCCCGACTCCCACGCAAACATTAAAAACATTCGAGTTTGACGGTCGGTGCCGTTGAACCCGATGCGACTCCCCCTTTCGATTCTAATGCCGACTACTCGATTCGCCTCGAGCCTCGAGGGGTTTTCAGGCAGGCGGTATCGCGTGGGTAGGCGCTGCCTCGCAAGAGCCGGACGATGCGCTGGGAAGGGCAAGAGCAAGTGGCGATGGGCTCGAGGAAAGGGAGCGCGAAAATGAAAATAAGCAAAGGCCTCGCGCGCTCGTTACGGAGCAGAGCCGCTCGCGTTACGTAAGCTGCCTCGAGAATTCCTCGAGCCTCCGCGGATCTCCATGAGACTTGTGCGCGCGTATTTGTTCCCCGGGCACCACCACCGCCTCCTCCCCCGCACACGCGCCCGAGCTCTCGCAATGCCTCCCTCTCTCTCTCTCTCTCTCTATCTCTATCTCTATCTCTATCTCTATCTCTATCCGCCGCTCCTTCGCTCCGAGTCTAGCGCGTCGCGCTGTAACCGACTCCCGCCTATGCGTGTGGGTTTATTTACAGATGCGCGACGGTACATTGCGCTGAAATATCGACACTGCCTCGGAGCAGACGCACCGCCGTTCTCGGGCTTTGGGAATCGGCCTGAAAATTATGTCTCCGTGCTGCTGTTGATTATAACCAATGTGGGCCGCCGCCGCCGCCGTCTCCCAAGCTATGACATTGGCTGCTCAATTATATAAATACTCTCCTTGTAATTTGCGCCTCCGGCTGCATTTCTTTCCTTTCGCCGAATAAATGCAACTTTTTTTTATAGCCCTAGCGCCGTGTCTCGCTTTAATTTTTGGGGCCGTGGCTCGTAGGCCTCGTGCCCTGCCGGAGGCCTGTTCGAGCTCTAATACAAAGATTGCTAGATTTATCTCGCACTTTTTATCAACGGCTCCACGATATAACTAACTGTGCTCGTATTTGGTTAATAGCTCGTCTATGAATGAAAGCGATTTTTACTACGCGCGATAACGAATATCGTGTTGACCAAAATACTGCATCATGCTACGCACTTTGTACGTCGAAATAGCAATTATAATGATTTACTTAATATACACCGCAATGTAAAATGCCTTCCCTCCGTTACCGGATGCTCAAATTGATTAGTTTGTTTATGCTCTCGTCCCATTTTTTCCACGCGATAAACGGCCCGAGAAAAAAGCTCTAACGCGAGGAATTGGGCACTCTTTAAATGCCATTACGAGTTGCGATGTATTTTCCATCGATGGGGATTTTTTTTTTTTTTTTGTACGGTACAAGCTAACGTGTCTTAGCTTGTAATATTTCTATTTTAACCGTAACACGAGAATAAATTTGGTACGCTTGCATCACCGACTCATCAGCAAATGCTGTGAAAGTGTGAAATTACTAAAATACAACTTGGGTTATTAAATTTACTTCGATTTAATTTAAGATTACAAATGAATCCGTAAATTTACGCTCTTATTTGCTATTAACTTATTATTAACTTATTTATTATTAATTAAATATTTGTATATATATATATTTACACACACAGTTTTATGCGAGCACAATATTAAATTCCGTATAACGCATCATAATAATAGGATTATTATGATTTATTCTTTTCGAAATTCCAACGTGTATTACGTACAACAGGTATTTTTTTTATTTAAATAATATGTAAATTTATCAAATTGATATTGCAAGTAGTGCGATACGCTATGTGAATAAAACGTATCAATTAATTGAACAAATAACTGGGTACTATTCACTATCAAACTTATTACGAATCACATGCTTTATTTCTTATTTTGAACATTTTTTTGACCGCAATATTAGCCTATTGCAAAAATACTTTCATGAATATTTCATCGCGCGTTGCCTGTACTTTATTGTGGTGGCGGTGTGTGCGCGTGTGCGTGTGCGCGCCTGTACGTTAAACCATTGCATTTAAAAGGCATTGAAGCAGTTTTGAAAGTTTTAGGCATGGAAATTAAAATAGGCAATTCTAGTGCGAGCCCCGACACCGGAATCGTACGAATCAAGAGTTGCAATTAATACGGAAAAAGAATTCGCGATGAAAAGTGCCTGGATTTTCGTTAGAGCGGCGTGTAAGGTGTAACGGGGCGAAGAGAGAGAGAGAGAGAGAGAGAGAGAGCAGAGAGAGGAAAATAGACAAGATACTCGGCTGTGCGCAGCATCGCAAATCGTGAGGAGAAGCCGTGCGAAGGAGCGTCGGAAAAGGAAAGAAGAAGAAAATGAAGAAGAAGAAGAAGAAGAAGAAGAAGAAGCACGGAGAGTTAACGAGCGAAACATAAAAAGAGTTTGCGAAGCTTTAGGGTGGGTCAGGGTTATGCTCCGGCGTTGGAGGTTAGCAGCTTCGACTCTATCTTCGGTACACTTTTTCTTTTCCTCGTCTTTTCTCTCCGGCGCATTCGCGAGCGTAAGCGCGCGCAGGCGCATACGACGCTCTTACTGGTGTGTGCATCTTACGTACGTCGACCGCTGCGTCTTTTTTTATCGTGCGCCGGGACACTGGCGTGCACAAAATGAATGTCGGGGACCGGCCTGATGGCGGCGGGAGACCGCCGGTCAGGCTCGGGCGGGGGGGGGGACGAAGACCGGCACATCTGTACCAAGCATAAGCAGTAGTAGGCCGGAGAAATAAGCGACTCTTAATGCATTTCAATTATTATTATTAACACGGCTTTGCTTTGTACATGGATTGTAAAAGTATTATTACAGCTGTTCTTTCGCCTCGCGCAATCCAAAGTTTTTTTCCGATACTAGCGTGCCCGACGTTTTCGAAATACTGCCTTTTTATTATTATTATTATTATTAGTTGTTGTTGTTGTTATTATTATTGTTGTTGTTATTATGCTTAATACGTCAATTGAATAATTCATTAGAGGTAAATTTGGGTTGAGAATCGAGCTTTTTAAAGTTCGTTACAACAGTTAACGAATTTCCATTCTAATACATATTTTTAAGATAAAAACTAACGCCTAGTCAATGATTAGATAATGGCTTCTTTATACAGTTAACTTTTAACGACGCCATGCAGCAAGAATTACAATCTGGACTGTATTGATAAGATCGGAGCAGAGTTTTTGTCGAGAATTAAAGTGGAGTATACGTCAACAACAATGTAATGGAAAGCAAGAAAACAAAAGTAAGAGAAGTCTAGTCCCGGGGAGACGAGAGCTCTTATAAGAGGCACGAAGCACAAGGAGCGAAGAAAAAAAGGAGGTTAAAGCGCATTCGAAGTCAGTTATTGCGGCACGCGGAGAGGCTCGGGGGAGAAAAACTCCGGGGCACTCGTCGCCGGTACGGTGTAACAGTGACCGACAAATGAAAATGCATAATGGCAGGCAATGATATGTTGCGGTCAAAAGCAATGTCATTCTAATAATGCTATTAATTGTAAAAGCTCGGATCGTGGCTCGTTTACTCCATTCGATAAATAATTCATGCGCTCGTCATTGTGTGTGCCCCCGACTGTTGTGCCCCACTTTTTCGAGTACGCCGACGACTCGAGCGATAAATTGCGAGCGGTGAGGAGCGATGACACGGCGATATATAGAGAGAGAGAGAGCGAGGCGCGGACGTGGGGGGAGGGAGCGTGAGAGGGAAGCTCGCCTTGTGCGTGCGCGGTATGCGTGCGTGCGTGTGCGTAAGGGCAGGTGGAGCGGAGATAGAGGGGCCCGGTGGAGAGCCTTAGAGAGCGCCTAAGAGAGAGAGAGAGAGAGAGAGAGGCTCGGGCAGTTCGCGCAAGGTAGTCGCGCTACGGGGTCACGCGGCAACGTGTTTACTTTTCTCTGCATTGGCGCACGTGCACACCTGTCGGATCGTCCGACGGTCGAAAACTACGCGCCCCGAGCCGAGCACATCGTGCCGCCGCTTACGAATTTCGTCAGCGCGCCGAGCCTCCCGCCGGGCCCGCTCGGGCCCCGATCCCGCGCCCCCCAGTGAAACCGATTGTCGCAACGCCGGCCAACGACGACAAGAAGGAGGAGGAGGAGGAGGAGGAGGACCGGCCTGCAGTTTTCGGTTGGCCCTGGCTGGGCTCGCTCGCGTTCCCGAGGGCATCGCTTTGATCGACGCCTCCTCCCCGCCTCTCGGAGCTCGTCAGTCCCGCGTGGGAGCCTCCTTGTACGGGACTTGGCGCGGGCCCTCCTACTATCGCTCGCTCCGTCTCTCTCTCTCTCGCTCTCTCTCTCTTCCTCCTCCTCCGGCGCCGTGGGCGATTCTCCCATTGCAAATTTCGCCCCGAGGTATCCTAACTGTCCCGTCGAATGCTCCTGCGGTGGTTCCGTTTGCGTTGCGCGTGGCTCGCGAGCTTCCTCGGAGACTCACCAACGACGTCGCGACTCACCGGCCTTTTTTTAATCGGATGCCCGATAGGCAGTGCTCGAACCGCGTAATGCTGCCTTGCCTCCAATATAGAAATATTTCTATTTCCGTAACCTATTGTAAAGAAGCTCGGAGATGTCGGGAATACACTAGGCGACGCTGGGGAAATTATGATTTCGCTGTAGCGAGCTAAAATATTCCGGCTATTGGCCCACCATGACCGAAATCATCGCGATTGGAAAATTCTCGTGTCAGGAGTGTATTGCTCAAGAGCATTTAAAAGGTCTCGTTTGATTTACAAGCCGTACGGTGAGCCTGGCATTCGCGTAAGCTTAAGATATTCGAGTCGTTTTTTAATAAAAATCCGCCGCTCGGCGCTCTTGGTTCCTACGAGTTTGAAAGGCGCGCGTCCTCGTCGATTCTCGGCAGCGTCCAGCAACCCCTCGGGCGAACGATGGACTTAGCCCGGAAATCACCGGACCAGCGGAACTCCCCCGAGGAAAAGAGACCTTCTCTATAGGCCCGGAGCCTCTCGAGGAAGCGCGAAGACGCGTTAAAAGACAGCGAGAGACGTAATCGGCGATTGGAAGGCTTCCCGAGCCAGTGGCCATTCGTAAAGGAGGGAAGAAGAAAGTACGGCGTTGCGAAAGCTCGGGGCCTCTTACGAGAGCTCTGGCAAAAAGTGCACGCGCAATTATCGGCCATCGGAGCAAGAGAAGTTATTACACATCGAGGCGAACGCCTGAGTTGGCAGTTACGACTCGGGCTTTCTTTTCTCTATCACAATCGCAAGCGTGTGCTCGTAACGCGACATACTTCTTTTCGTTTTTTTTTTCCCCCCTCCCGCCGATGGCTGCGACTCCCCGTGCCCGTGCACCGCCGCCCCTTGACATACCCAGTCCTGAGGAGAGTCAGCCAAGAGCACGCGTTAAACCAGGAGTTCCCTCCTCACGGGAGCCGATCCCTTGTAAAAGCCGGCGTACATTGTGCTCATCCGATGCGTCGGCTGTAGCCTAAGAGCGACGTCGAGGTATGACTGCGAAGGTCATATTTTATAATAGACCATTAGAAGAGCGAGGGACGTCGTACTCGACGACGCAAAAAATACACCTATACACCTATATGCATATATTATATATATATATATAGCATATATATATAGTAGTACTCTTTGTTGGAGCCGTGGTAATATCATGCAGCTATTTTTAATTTGACTCATTTGGTTTGCACGAAGAAAATTCAATTAATACCATTGGGGAAAAAGTGGCCACACTATTTTTAACAGAAAAGATGTGCCTGTAACGAAGGATAATCGATTTTGATATTGCCCAATGATTCGGCAGCTTTTGAGCGCCCTTCTCATTATGAACATTTATAATTCATCCTCAAATATAAAAATATAATTAGTCGTAGAAGACTTTATTATCCTTTTTAAAAAAAAAAAAACTTAAATTGCTACTTGCAATAAAAGATATTACCAACTTATTTTGCACTGCTCAAATACGTGTGACTTTAGTTAACCATTTCAATCCTCGTAATTTTAAACGCTCGAATTGGAATAAAAAATTATAATTTCCGCGGTATTACTATTATATAATTGTAATGTGTATTTGAATAAAGACATCTCGGTAATGTAATGTAGGTATAATAGTTTCAGGAACTACTTGCTTTATCATTGTTAAAATATGTATCGAGTATATAAAACTGAGCATTGCTACCTTCCGTATATAATTTTATAACATTTAAAAGGAATTTTTTTTGAACGCAAAAATTATATATCGAAGTGAACGTTTAAACTCGGATTATAAATTACGCAGACTGTAGGTGTGGAAAAAAGATCCTAAAGACCGGAAAAAAAAGTTCTACATTGTGTAAAAACTCAGACTATCGAAACAATTCGAGACTGCTTAGTCTCTTGCTTTCAAGCGTAGTCAATAAATATTGACGTAACAATTTCGGCATACGATCGAAACCAAGAGTCTAATCTAGATCCGAAATTGAGCCTCCATATACTAATTTTTAATTTACTTCCCTTATTCGAAAAAGGTTCATTTTGTCTGGATGTTTGATACTTTCTATGGGCATGTAATGAAATTTTTATGGCTTTTTCAAAATGATAACTTTTTATCGTCTAATAAAAAAAAGGTCTTATTGATCAAAAAATTTATGACATTAAAATATAGCTTAAAACAATTATTAGCAATTAAATTAATTTTGCAATATGATTTTATGTGAATTTAAAAAAAAAAAAAAAAAAAAAACAAACTAACAAGAAATCTAAGCTGATCTTACCGAACTACGGATAAGTGATACAATATTTTACAAAAAGCGCATGCAACCATTATGAATCTACTGTTGAAGCAAAAAAGCAATTGATTAGAGATTTCGAGTAGATAAAAATTCTTAGGTCGATGTGCGTCGAGTAAGATTGAACAATGGGAGCAAGCAACTTTATTGTCGAGCTTGACAGGGTTGAAGATATTAAAATCCAAGTGTAAAAAGTTGCGAGCTCGTGTGACGAAGCTAAAAAAATACATGCACTTTATATATAAACATCAGATGGTTGTCGGGTCCCTAAGAGAACGGGTTGTAATTGTTGTCAGGCCGGTTAAAGTGGCCGGCAATTGACAATAATCGCTAAAAATACGAATGAGCGCTGAACCGCACGCGAATCAAGAGAGAGAGAGAGAGAGAGAGAGAGTGGGTGGGGCGGGGCCCGATACATAATCAAAAAAAAAAAAAAGAAAAAAAGAGAGATGAAAAAATCAGGCCGCAGCGCTGGCGTAACAAAGGGAGCGAGGACGGCTCGGTTGGCGGGCGGAGGGGGGGGGCGGTCGGCGGTGGTAGATCCCGTGAAAAGCAGCGAGCCGAAAGAGACCAGGGGGAGGGATCGAGGCGGCAGGAGTCAGGGACCGGGGAGTAAACAAGACGCGCGTCTCTTTTTGCTCGTGGCTCGGGGCCAGGGGCCTCGATTATATTTGTCGGCGTAGGACCGACGAGGGAAAAAAAGATAAAAGAGAAGACGAGGAAGAGGAGGCACAAAAAGGAGGCCCGCGGGCCAACGCGAGCACGCGTTCGGGGTCGACCCGAGGGGGGTGGGGTGGTCGTGGGCACCGGGCACCTCGAGCAAGGCCGCGTTCCAGTGCCGCGCGTCGCCTACGCCCGGGACTCTGCCGACGAGGACGAGGCGCACAGCAAACTCCGACCCAATGCTCCGGCGGCGGCGACTCTCACGTGCTTCGTTAGCGTCCGGCCGAGCGTCGACCCGGACCTTGTTCTCTTTTCTCTATTTCTCTCCTGTCTCTCGCACACCCTTTCCTTTACCATTGTATTTCGTCCGTGCTCTCTCTCTCTCTCTCTCTCTCTCTCTCTCTCTTTGTCTCTGTCTCTCCCCCGGTTGCGAGCCACTTATGACGCACGCGAGCTTAGATAAGTTGCTCGGCGAGTTCTTCAGCCGATGCTGTAGATGCTTTCGAACACGTTCGCGAAACATCGCTCCGGTCTGTTTGGCTTCGCTTTTTCAAAGTGCACCGTCGAATGTTCCGGGCCGCGAGCGCGGAGCCCCCCGCCCCCGCCTCGCCTCGAGGCCGTGCGCGTAGGTGAGAAGGAGGAAGGCCCCCCCCCCCCAGGGAAGAGAGATCTAAAAATTTTGGTTGACTTTGCAGGTCGAAGGAGGAGGAGGAGCGAGGGGCTCGGCGAGGGCGACAAGCCTCAGGACGAAGGGGCCCCAGCGGCAGAGCTCGAGGCCGACTCCTCGGCGTGGTGGCACCTTGGCTGGGCGGTTGAAGCTCCCGCGTCACGGTGGCCAGCTTAGTGAGCGGCAACGTCGCGGTGCGCTACGATGAGGCGTCGGCCGTCGTGGGGGCGGGAGCGCTCGTGTTGGCCCCCGCATCCCGGCTAGTCGCGGCAGCCGGGAGTCCCCCGGGAAGCAGCGTTGCGGCCCACCACCCCCACCACCACCACCACCAACACCACCACCACCACCACCACCACAACAACAACAACAACAACAGCAACCACAGCCAACACCACCAGCAGCAGCAGCAGCAGCAGCAGCAACCGCAGCAGCAGCAGCAGCAACAGCAGCACCATCAGCATCTCCATCATCACCAGCACCACCACCATCACCAGCAGCAGGTGCTCGTCGGCATGGAGGCCCAGCAGCCGGAGCTCCAACCGGCCCTGGGCCTGGTCAAGGCCGAGACCCCGGAAGTCCTGCAGTCGGCCGTAACCGCGGCTCCGGGCTCCGCGTCACGGTCGAGCGGCAACGGCGGTGTCGGCATCTTCGCCACTATCGCCACCAGCAATAAGCGCCCAAGGACCGACGACTGGATCGCCCCGGAGTCGCCCAAGGTGCCGCTGACCCAGCAGCACCTCTACGTTGCCGCCCAACAACACACGCCTCAGCAGCCCGTGCACCAGCAGCAGCAGCCGCAGCAGCAACAGCAGCAGCAGCAACAGCAGCAGCAACAGCCGCCCATGGCCCACTCGACCCCCATCACCCAGAGTCAGCAGCAGCAGCAGCAGCAGCAGCAGCAGCAAAGCGTCATCGGATCCCAGCCGACCAGCAATAACGGCTACGCCAGCCCCATGAGCTCAGGCAGTTACGATCCTTACAGTCCCAACGGCAAAATTGGTAAGTCTCGCATGTCCATCTACATTTATACTCTTTTTTGTTCACCGATACGTTAGAATCGATCGGATAAGCGATAAACACTAGCCCCAAAGATACGCAGCCCCAAGTATCGCACGATACTTTCCCACGTACAAATTTATTGCTTCACTGCAAAGTCTATCCACGTTTCTTGTCAACTTCAGCCTTACCGATGCCCGTTTACGACCATTGTTTTTGTTTTTTTTACCACCCTCTCGCCGACTCGACGAGCCCCCAAATTCACTGCCGCGTTAAATTGTTCTGCCGACGACTGTGGCAACGCTTGGAATTGGAGGGGGGGGAAGCCTTAAAAGCCCCGGGGCACGAGCAGAATAGCTAAAAAATGTCGATTAATAGAACTTAACGAGCACTTTCGTTCGAAAGCATTCGAGGATTGTGGGAAGACGATTGTACGATGCTCCACCTTGGGACAATCGCTATCGCGAGGAGAGGCGTAGCATTTTGGAGCACTCGTTAATCGATCGGCCCGAACAAGCCTGCAGGTGAAAGGGAAATTTGTTTTCCTGCTCGTAAGCTTCAATGCTATGCGCTAAAGTTGAGCCGGAAACCTTTCACTTTGCCGTCACTGCACGTAGATGCGCTCCTCAATTTCCTCGCTGCTGGTGGGTACTCATTTTCCAAAAAAAAACGCCAACTATCAAGGGCGCGCGTACTTTAAAAAGAAGCGAGAAGCTCAACGGTTATTAGCCCGTAAGTAGCCGACGAAGAATCGCTAAGCGTAAAGGTGATCGCGCGGGACTCGGGAGGCCCGCTAAAGTCGATCTCCGGGTAAAGAAGCAGCGAGCCAAGAAATCGATGAGCCGAAGTCGTAATAACGACGATGGGACTTACCCACTGTTAGACGTCGCGAGGGTGCTCAACTGCACTTTTAAGTGAATTCCTCTTCAATATACAAAACTACGTATCTGCTCCGCAATGATCTCGTTACCTTACACGTAAGGAGATCCAATGATTTAAGGAGAAATGAGTGGACCGAAGGTGATGCCTTTTACAGTGCTTTATCGACGATTCCGTTGGAACTC
Organism: Kradibia gibbosae; assembly: GCA_018907135.1. Classification (NCBI taxonomy): domain Eukaryota; kingdom Metazoa; phylum Arthropoda; class Insecta; order Hymenoptera; family Agaonidae; genus Kradibia; species Kradibia gibbosae. Next base: position 8,637,606 of record JACCHX010000004.1, read on the forward strand.
TTAGGTGGGATTTTCGGATGGACCTTTCGGGATGGAACTATTGGGTGGAACACTTGGGTGGAACTGCCGGAGTCCTACAACATTTCCGATATTTAATGACTCGCCGTTCGTTAACGTATTTTTCGTTTACAAAGAGTGGGAGGCCCATGCAAAGGCGAAACCCCCGAGAGGGGGTTACAATGAGAAAAACTACCAGTAATTGCAGTCGCGATCCTGAAAGGCGGAATGGTCTTGACCGTTACACTAACATCACTTTATTGTTTTCCTTTAAGAATGACTTCATTGTCGCGACACATCGACGAAAATCCTGAAGTTGGTTTTAGCGTAAATCATACGTTCGGAAAAAGTATCCTTTTTCCGAACGTAATTATCGCTTGTTCGAATAAACGGGGCGCGAGGCAGAAAATCCTTTTGGGTCGGTCGACCCAAAACGGTCAATAAAAATCCGACCCTTTCATCGAGAAAAAGGGTTTCATTTTCCTCGCGAGGTCATTGCGCATCTTTCGGTCCCACGCGAACCGTATGCAATAAAAAAAAGGGTCCCTTTTCCGAACGTTATTATCGTTGCCTTGCCTCGGCGCGATCAAATAACTAAAACGACAAATGGTCGAGGACATTGTTTGTATTCGATATAATAAGGAAACGATTCGTCGCGAAAACGTATTTTCTGGAAATCAACATCGTCGTCATATTTTTCCGAACGCGATAACTTTACTCTTTTGAAACAAACGAATGTCTTGTTACGACCCGTATGTTCGGAAAAAAGATATTTTCCGAACATACCCAGGCTTTTGTTACTTAAACGCAAATAAAAACACTTCCAACGCTCAAATTGAACGGAGGACATTGAAAACTAGCGTAGGCGTTTTTTGAGGCAAAACATGGCTTTTTTAGCTAACACCCACTCTCGTGCGATCGCAGCCCAATCGCTAAGCTTTGCGAGTGCGACGCGTCGCGCAGACCAATCGACCGAATCTCGAGGGTGTCGAGGCAACCCGCGCGCGAACGGCCCCGGGCCCAGCTCCCCGAGGACGTCGAATAGACGGGGAATGCCGCGAAAGTGCCGTTCGCCCTTGGCGCGGCGCCATCCGCGACGGCCACGATTCTAGCGGCTCCGTCGGGGAGAGGAGGAGCGAGGAGGACCGCCTGGAGGGGGCCCCCCCCCCGGCCAGCCCAAGCGGGCCTTTCAACACCGGCCCGCGGAGCGCCGAGCCGCGGTAGCGGCCGACGTTGGCCGACCTCCGGGCTTGAAGGCGTGGGCGCCAGTCGAGACCGCGGCCCTGCATTTGCCCGGCGCTCCTTCGCCGGGATTTGCCCACTGCCTAACGAATATAAATTAGCTCGGCCGTCCGCGCACCGCCAACCCGAGCTGGCCTCCTCGACGAGGAACTTGAAGTCCCACCAAATCCCTCGAGGATCGCGACCCTCGCTCATTCCTACTGGTGGGGGCAATTGTTCGGGGCTCGGACCCGCGTTTGGAGGCGAGTCCAGCCGGCGATTCTCAGCCGGAGCCGCCGCTAACGAGTTCCCCGGAGTTCGGCTCCAAGAAGCCACCCGGTGCAGTGCCCTCGGCACCTCAGCCGGAGCTTTCGTAATAGCCCCCGCCTGGCCTCAGCGTGTACTCGACATTGTGAAACGAGAGATCGACACCTGGCTGGACTTTTACGGCAGTCTCGGACCAGTACTTCCGGCTCGCCTTTTTTAGGGATGAGCGAACCAATACCGCGCCCGTTGAATTAAAAGCGTGGAGCGAGCTCGGCACGCTGAGGGGCTCGTGCGAGGGGGGGGGGGAGATAGTCTAGGCTTCGGAGGAGGAGGAGGAGCGACGCGAGCCGACCTCCAGTCAGCCTTGGAGGCAACCGAAAAATCAGATTGCCGAGGACGCCGATGCCCGTTGGGAGACTTTTCCCTGCGAGTTGGTCCCGCGGCGGCGTTTCCGGGGTCGGGACCAGTCCCAATTGTTTGTCAAAGTCTCCCTCTCGGCCCCCAGCTAATTGTTACGCGTAACGGCCTCGTGAGCCACCGCCGCGGCCTACATCGTCGCCGTTGTCGTCGCCGTTGTCGTCGTCGGCGTCGTCGTCGTCGGCGTCGTCGTCGGCGTCGTCGTCGCACGGCCGGTTTTCATCTCGAGAGCCTCGTCGACGTCGCCGCGGCCTCTCGCGCATACTAATGTGATTTATGGATTGCGGTTAAAGACGTATTAGGCTGCGGGTAGGAGGTTGCGCCGCGAGGATGATCGATGTGTATTCTCTTGGTGCGCGGCTGGCCTCGGCTCCGCCGCCGCCGACTCCACCCCTTCACCCTCGCCCGGGGAATAACGAGCTTAGCGAGCCTCCCTACCTCGGCTCGCCTTGGCTCGTCCGCGCTTTCTCTTACCTGTCAACGCCATTGTCTCGAAACAACTTGCCAACTTATTGCGATAGCGCCTCGACCGAGAGCCGAGTTATTTACGCGGTAGGATTCGCTTCGCGTGGAACTCGATTGGAACGGGGCTCGGCGATGCCGATGATGTATGCGCCCCTGAGCTCGGGGCCAAGACGAATTTATGGCCAGGGGGAGCGATATCGGCTCCGGCCGCGGCCCCGATTAATGAGCGGAAATCATTTTCTACCCGGCTATGCGGGAAAGGGCTGCCGAGGAGAGGCGCTTTCCGCCTCGGCTCCCATCCGCGGCGCGGCCCAACCCGGCGAAATCTCTCCCGGTCGGCCGGCATTGTCGCGGGCCCTGGCATTGTCGCGGGGCGGACCGGGGCGGAGGAGAGAAAGAGCCGAGACGAAATTAAAGTCTTACCTAGGTGGCAATTATCCGGAGCGCGTCCCCGGTGCCTTTTAATATAACGAGCCTACGCCAAGCGATTGGCTCATTAAATGCGACGATTATTAATTTTTCCCCTCGAGCATCCCATTAATCCTCGCTCGTAGGCGAGCCAGTCGGTCCCCGGAGCCGCATTAAACATTTTTAATAAGGAGCTTGAGCGGTAGGGACATTTAAAAGGGGTGACTGATGAAAAGCCGATGCACCGCTCGGCGTCTCCGAAGTACTCGGGAACGGGTTCCCGTGCCGACTCCTTCCTCTCCTCGGGGTCTCCCCCCCCCCACCGCCACCACCGGCTGAGACCAATGAAGATCTTCGTCCGGAGGCCGGTGTACAATCGGTTTTTTATGCCCCCCCCCCTTCGAGCGTAGCGAGGAAGCCTCATTAAGCGAGCGCTGCCGAGCCAAAGCGCGGCGCAAAATGAATTATCCCCGCTCGCGTGTGCGCGCACCACCCACCCGCACACCCGTGCGCGCACACACACTCGCGCACGCAAGCAAAGACCGGCGCGTCGATTGGCGGCCTCCAAGGGGCCCGAGCCGCGGCCTCTTGTCTCGACCGGCGGTCGGCCAGTCCTCGGGGCCTCCGGTCGCGAGCAGCCCGATTCCCCCCCGAGAGGACTGCGGCCCGGTCTCCGGCCCTGTCGCCCTTTTCCCTTGCATCCCGCGTTTGGTTCGGCACGTGGCAAGAGTAAGAGCGAACTCGAGAACAGGCGCCAATCGGGGCCTACCGCCGCCGATCGAGTCGCGCCGCGAAAAGAGAGCAAGAGAGCCTCGGGGGTCCGAGGTCCGGTGCAGGGCCTCCGGGCAAGGCCCCAATACGGCTCAGCTCCTCGGGCTCCGGTGCAGTCGTCGGCCGCGATGGACATCGCGAAGGGGGAGCGAGTCTCGGGGGAGGTGGGATTTTTCGAGCTACGCTCGCGTTGCACCACTGCTCGCGTTGCGCCAATTGCGTCATTTCGTTACTTGCGTACCACTTACGTGCAATGCTCTCCTCGCCTCGTTTTGCGACAATTGGCGCATTCTTCGGCCGAGTCTTGCCTAAGGACCATAGGAACGATTATCCGTCACCTCGACCCTTTCCTACATTCGCCACTTAATTTTACTCGAGTCCACTGGCGTGACTCATCCTCGCGCTCGTTCGTACACTGGCCCGATTACAGTTTTCGTTTAGACCGATTTCGTTTTTGCGTATCTGCCCTCTCTCTTAGCTAGAAATCTCCTGCTTTTTACGGGCTACGGTTCTGCTTAATTGCTATGTAACGTAACTCCTGGTACCTTGAAACGCACATTATCATTGTTAGGAAAATATTACAATCACGTTCGAGCCGCTTCACTCGTAGAAAGCTATTCTCAATTTTTAGCAGGACTCCTGTTTTATTTATTTAGTTACTTTTTTTCTTCCTTTTTTTTTTTTTTTATTAATTCTAATTTTTCTTTTCCTTTCCCTTTGCGACCGGTACACTTTGTACTGCAAAGAGAAAATTGAAGATTATCGCTCGACCCAGTTTAGCAGGAGACTTGTTATTCTCATTGGCTCGCGGTGTAGAATTCAAACAAATTCTTAATCCTAGCTCTGTGAAAATCCGCTTTTCTTAAAATATCTTTTCGCGTGTCTAGATAGTAAGCGATCGATCCTGCAAATATTATACGCTTTAACAAATATGTAGTTAATAACCGAGTAATACATTCGTAATTCTAAGTGAAAGTACGGAATACATGTAAATTTACAGCATTCCGTTCTATTGGCGCTAGTCTTTGGGGCGAGCGAGGGGGGGGGGAGGGAATATCCAAGCTCGTACATTTGTATTGGTTGCGCGGCGTAGCTCGTACGCCGAGCAAACGCAATTTCACGAATAAAAAGTCACGTGTATCGCTCACCGACAGCAATCGAATCTTATTTCAAGAAAAGGAAAAAAATGCCCGTCCACCCATTGGTATTTTGGCTTATCCGTCCTGTCGGATGTCGGAAGGGAAAAACGAAGGAAAAAAAACCTCGGCCGGATCGTACTTTCTAGCGCTCGTAGCCTAATCTCATTTCGGCATTTCGTGGGCCCACGCGTCCGAGCCAAGCCAGAGAGAGGGAGAGAGAGGGAGACACGAAGCAGCCCGGGAGTAAGCCATCGGGGACTAGGGGAGGAACTCGTGCAAGAGGAGATTCCGAATGGGGCAAGTACCGGCGCCGGCTCGGGAGAAAAGTCCACGAGAGCGCGGCGTCGATGCCCGCGACGAGGGGCCCCTTCCCGGAAATGCCTCGGGCCCCGCGATCCCCGGCCCGCCCCGCCGCCCCAGAATGTCTTATTTTCCCGCGTCTCCGCCGCGGCTGCTCCTCGCTCTCGTTCGCCTCCTTCCCTACATTCCAATTACGGGGCTACGCCGAGCCCATTACGACCGGGTGATCGCTCTTTCATTACCGGGGCCTCCTCCTCTCGGAGGAGGCGCTCCACGGGCTGAGAAGAAATCTACCCATCGCTGCGGGCGCTCGCTCTCGAGCCGAGAGATTATATGCTTTATTTCGCTTGCGCGAGGACTCGCGCCATTCCCTGCCCTCCTCCTTCCCGGCCGACGCAACCTGGCTCCGACGTGTCGCGAACCTAACGGGATGCACCGGCCCTTCCGCTCGGGCCCTTCCTCGCTTCGTTGCCCGGGACATTTTTCTCCTCTCTCGCGCTACTCTTACTTTTCTTCGCTTATCGGCTTTCCTGAAATTTCAATTGCTTTTTGGCCCTCTCGCTCTTATCGCTGCAGGACTTACCTTAACCGAACTTTCGGTGACCGATTAGTCCGGCTTGTTTTACGGTATAATAGCCGATCCTCCCGACATTCACCGAAAAATACCTTCGTTCCCAAATCCTCATGATAATTAAGACGATTTTCTAAATGAATATTCGATTGCGTCCATACGAACCTGTATATTATTTACAAACAAGCTACCTTATACCTCATAATACATACATACCCGTTGTTAATGAGCTTCTTCCGTTTCTTTCTTATTTTAGCAGCTACCAAGGATATTAATTTGTCTTATGGGATATAATAACAAAAATTTCTATTATTAAAGAAACTCTGAGCCTACCTAACATCGCTCTGTTCTTTTATAATTGACACCATTCTTTTTGAGTTATAGTAGCTACGTAACTTTCCCATTAGTTTTTTTTAATAATAGACTGCTTTTAATGGGGCGGGGGGGGGTGAGTATAATCATTTATACTTTAAAGCTGATACGAGGAACAACTAATCAACTTTTTAATTAAATATAAATATAGTTATTATTATACATTCATATTCATATTCGTATATATATATATATATACACATAATGAAATATCATTCCAAATTAAATAACTTCAATTAGCCACCAACTTGGAAGGTTTATTTTTATTTTTATTGAAATATACGAAAAAAATATGGTTGAGGCTTATAAGTTATCTTACCTGGGCACTAAAAATGAAAACTGTAGTTTATGCTACGACTACGACACGAATGAAATGTGATGGAAAGCTTGTATTATTATGTGAAATAAAAATCATGTATTAGCATTATGTAAATACAGCTTTATTTGTATTCTAAATATGGTTAACGATTATAAAGGATAAATTAATATAATTTTTAAATATGAAAATCAATCGTTTATTGAACTTGTAAATATGTTGATAATTAAACTGCAAGTAAGAAAAATGTAATGATTATTCGTATTTTTATCGATTTCTATTGATGACCAAATTCAGGTTAAGGAGTTTAAGCATGTACCAGCAAAGAAATTTCAATAGAACAACAAAATAAAAGTTGCCAAAAGACAATAACTTTTATTTTGGCAACTATTTTCAAGAATCTATCTTACGAATAAAAAAGCTCTCGTAAGGACGTTTGCCTTCAATAGCACCCAGACAGCAATTTTCAACTTTTCAAGCAAATTCAACTTCTTTTCCAAATACTTACATTACGGATTTCGTTTCTTAATCATGTGTAAGTACACATACACATCATCTAAGATTATTAATTTTATTTTATCTTCGCATAAACAAATTAACTTGAGTATTGGAAGATTTTAATTTGCAATGGTACAAAAAACGCTTGAACCTTACATCGAATACTGGATTCTAGTTTTAAGAGTTCGTAAAATTTGTCGAGTTTTAAAAAAATTTCATTTTTTGAAAAGAAAAAATTTTCGTATTTTTTAAAAATTCGTTGATTCTCTTTTATATGAAAGTTTTATACTATATTGATAAAAGGAGTAGAAATAAAAGAATCTTTTCAATTAGTTGCAAAAATCCATTAAATTATGATGATTTAAATGTAAAATTGTAAAAAATGGATAATAAGAAAAATTATGATTACACAGCACTGAGAAAATAGTTATTTAATTAATTAATTTCTCACATCATTACACAATCAGATGTCTTACTAACATGTTATTAATCGATACACTTCATGGTCAGATTTAAATTGCATTCATTTAATGAGTCGATTAAAATTTTATAGTTTACATTCTTTGTCTATTAATAGTATTTCAGCGGCTAACTAAATTACAATGTCATTTAATCATGAGTTTATACTTATCCATGAAATATCGAATGATAGCTTATAATTCATATTCGTATATCAATAATAATCTTGCGTAAATTTAAGGCTGGATGTATTTTTCACCTCGGTTATTTTTCCTCGTGTAGTTGAGGTTGAATTTTTCAAAAATATGAATTACCAAATTCATCAATTGGCCTATAAATATACATAATACATTCCAAAAGAATTTGCTTAATTAAACAAAAAAATCGTGAAAAAGTCTATCCGTTAAAAAGCCTATGAATTTCTGAATATACGAAAGTCATTATTTCGACTCAGGTGTATTTATTGCCACAAAGTTTCGTAATAGAAAAAAAAAAGTATTGAAAAAGTGAGCCATACGTCTACGGGAAGAAATGCCTTAGGAAATAAATTCTTTTCTTCATCTATCTCACAAAAAAAATTAACGACAATAGAGCTTAGCAGGTGATACTTCTTTTAGCTACTTTTGAGAAATAATTACAATGTAAGAAGTAATGCACTGTTCGTTGTTTCGTTTAATGCTGCCTGCTGCCTTTAAGACATCATTTAAGAATTTTCATTAAAGGATCTTTCGTAACTGTTTAAAATTAATACTTATAAAGCAAATAAAACCTTTGTTCTTATTATATAGGGTAAACTTTAGTATGCACGTATTGTTAAACCTAATTATAAAATCACCACTGTAAACAATTTTCTCCCATGATTAATTGTCTGCTACGTGAATGTTAATCGACGAGTTATAAAAAAAAAAAAAAAACTCGAAGGTCAAGGTACAGATATGAATGCTTGGTGAATTTTTAATAGCGGTTAAGTCTAAGCCCAACAGGACAAAATAGAATGCAATTTATCCTTACGTATTAGGCAATTGCAAACAACATAATGCTAAATCTTAGTTGCATAATTCAATGACAAAGAGTGTTAAAAAATTGCTAACAAATTGCCTGCTCTCTGTGTACACTCGTGTACACGATAGCATTAAATAACATATTTATTACTAATTCAGTCAATAAAATTGTTTGAACTTTGCACTAAAATACTGCACTAGATTACCAATAATGGCTTTCTCATTTTGTTTCCGTTGATGGGACTATTTATCAGGAAAGTGTCATAGAAATTCAGCCAAATAGTTTGAATTAATTTCATCAGAGACAAACAAGAAACTACTAACCAGGAAATTAAAGAGTAACGAGCGATACAAAAATTGAGTTATTACGTAATTGGGAAGTATTATAAACATCTGATTGAATACTTTGAAAAATATTTAGTAAATTCTACATTAAATAAAAAAAAAAAAAAAAAAAAAAAATGTCGTATAAAACATTATTACAACCGATTGCGGGAATAAATCAAATTGAATTCTTGAACCGAGTATGTTTCGAGTACCCGCTGTGACCGAATGAAATAAGTATGCATCCAATTATAAATGACCAGATACCGAAGCTTAAATCATTTTTATTATAATAATTCTAAGACTTATTATGAAAAATCAAATAAACGAGTAAATGTGAATAATGACAGTATCGCCGTAAAATCTCACGCCTTGAATCGAAGCGTATTCAAAAAATTAACTTCAAAAAAAAAAAAAAAAAAAAAAAACTTTGTTACGCATTGAAAAATAAAAAGTGAATATTGCCGGTTTATTGCAGCGTCGTACACATACCCGAAAGAAAAACAATTGCATTTAGCGGTGCTAAGCGGTTCATTTAAACTGTACCTCAAACGGAGGTTGGCTTAATAAAATTTATGCGAATGAATAATAAGTGTTGCTTCGCAACGAAAAAATCGTTATAATTATAGAGCAATTACATCTAAATTTAGTGCAGAGCGAAGAAAGAGCAAAACTTGCCCGCGTTGAGAAAAATTAAAAGGGCGTTCAACTTATATTAATTAAAAAGTTGAGTTATTCAGGAGACACGGCCAAGTTGTGTATTACTATTTCGGATGTGGAAAAACACGTCAGGCGGCATTTTACCCGTTGGCCATTAAGGTCGGTAAACATTGCCACTTTACTCTTGATATTCGTTAAATTGTTATTTACGTGTACCCGGTTTTTGTAGGAGCGAAATTGCTTTCTGACAATAAACGCTAAGCCATATCTTTCCGCGCAAGTTCCGTTTGTTATTTATGCATGGAGTACGGCGCGGGGCTTTCGACGTACGTTTCCATGGTTCCGTGAGTTTTGTAAACGAGTACACACGCCGAGACTCATGTGGGTTTGCGCAATCAAGCCACCGATCTACTCTGCTGATGGCAGAAAGGAAGGACGGAGCAAGGGGGGGGGTGGAAGGGAGGGAGAAATTAGTCTTCTGCACGTGCTTATTGTGGCCTGTGCCCACATGACTATTTCGTAGGTACAACGAACAACTCCTTCCCCGGCCTTTATACCTCTTTTTCAATCAAATTATGAGCGTACGATTCACAAGTAATTAGCTGCTGGCGACCCACATAATAGCTACCGTGACATTTGTCCCTAACAACGTAGAAAGGCCTTTCCTAATAAAGCGCAATACCGGCAAAAAGTATTCGCGGGATTTTTTATGGCTCGGCGACTCGATTGGTTTTCGAAGCGTCGCCGTTTCAAAGCCGACCAATCGCAAGTGGTAATTGCCTCTGTGCGATTGCCCCCTTTAATGAGCACTTAGCCGAATAGATCGCAATCAATAAGCAGATTCTCTCGTTGAGCAGAGGTTTCGGGAGAGCCGAACGAGCCTCTCCTTTCCATGAGATGATTTCTATTGATGCGCGGAGGCTTGAGACACGCGTATTAAGCGACTAAACATAGAAAGCCAAAGAAGAGAAGAAAAGGAATAGGAGAAAACCAAGGAGGTAAAAAACACAACTGTCGCTCAAAGACAAGTGGCTAATTTCATAAAAACCATACGCGAGTGTCAGCAGGAATGAAAGCACAACGATATATCATACACAAAATGCTGGCGTGCCGTCATAGTTTTGAGCTTAGTGTTAAAAATCCCCAAGACGAATGGCCAAAGGAAGAAGAGAGGAGAGAAAAGGAGCCGCGCTCGGTATTGGATTACAATGAGGAATGGGTGTTGGTCGTGCCATCGGAGTCTCGTAAATTCAAGGCGTCAGCCGCATTGTCCGAGTACCGGAGATGAGCGCGTGACGTCAGCCGATGCCGCGGCCACGAGGACGGAGGAGGCCGAGCCACGAGCTCCCGATATCGCGATCGAGGAGCGATCGGCGCGAGCCCTCGCATCCTCCGGAGCGATCGGGGGTGAGTCGAGCCCCGCTGCCCGCCTCCCCAGCCCCGGCGATGATACCGGGAGCGCGGACTTTATCCTACGGCCGTGGTGGCCTCGTCGGTGGAAACCGGTTTTCCTTCCCCGCGTGTTCCACTTTCGCGCTTTTTCCCGCGCCCACGACCGGCGGCGGCTCGGCGCTCTCCTCGGCGCCGCCGTCCCGGGAACAATGGGACCTCCGGTCCTCGGGCGCCCTCGCTCGGCGGAAAGCCTGGGGGTGGGGGACAGCCTCCTCTGCCCCTCCGGTCGCCCCCCGTCCGCGCCTCGACGTCTCTCGCGGGAGCGAGAGTGAACACTCGGCCGGGCAGCCCCTCGCGGGCTCCCCCCCCCCCCGCCGCCTCACTCGCGGCAGCGGAAAATGGAATAATGGACTCTACGGTGGGTATACAGGTAGTCGAGTGTAACTTGCGTAATGCGACGTCGTTACCGGGGAGCGTTTATCTCGACTCGTTACGGGAAAGTGCGCCCGGTAGGAGAGCTCGTGAGTCCGGGTGAGGGGCGCGAGCCTCCGCCGAGGGCATTAGCAAGTGCTCCGTATTTACGGCCGCGGTAAATTTGTTATTCGATAACAATGGCGTGATCTGGTTTGGCGAGCCGGTGGCGATTCCACTGGCCGTTCCTCCGATAAATCCGAGCCCCGGAATAATAATGACCGCCCTCTTCCTTGCTCCTCCCGCCCCGCCCCCTCTCACCCACTAGCAAGCAACTTCCCATCGATATTAAAAATACCAACTGCATAGATGCGCGTGTCAACGAGAGAGCCTGGCTCAAAGCTGGCCTTATCTCGGCCTCCTGCGTTAAGTTGACGTTTATGAAAATTGCCGAGACAGCGATATCAGTGGCTGCTCCTTTGCGCGCGATGCCATTGAAATTGCATTTCAGGAGCAATGGGTTACAATCGTGCGCGTAGCGACGAAGGCCGCGAGCCCCGGGCTTTTATCGCCCCGGAGCGCGCCGTTAAAGCGTCGTCGCCTCGCGTATTAAACCGTTTTACAATCGATATTCGGCTTGGGCGGCGCTGCGCGAGGCCAAAATATCGGAGCGCGCGTCTAAGCGGCTCTTAATAACGAGCCCGGCTAAGGGGCATTAGAGGAGGAAACGGCGCGGAAAAGTGGACGATTGTCGCGGCCGAGTAACGGGAGTCCCTCGTAAAAGCTCTTGGCCGGAGAGCTTTTACCGCAAGCTCGTTACCTCTCCAGGAGAGCGGCTGCGAGCTCCAGGGCCGGAGCCCGTTAGCCGCGATTGCATCTGTCGCTCTGGCCGGACAGTACAATTACCGACTTGTTTAAAAGAGAGGATGGAGTGGAATAAAAAGAGCGGGGGTTAGAGAGAGAGAGAGAGAGAGAGAGAGAGAGAGAGAGCGGCAATTGTCGTCTCGCGGTGAAGCAACCGGTGGGCGGACGGGGACGGGGACGAGGACAACGCGGCTCCCCGGTAGCACCCGGTAGTACCTGCCTCGGTCCTCTCGGAGCCGCGAGCTGCCGAGGCCCCGGTTTAACGACGACGACGAGCTTAAAAATTCACGCGCCACCGCAACTATTTGAATATCCGCGTAATGATGGACGCGCGTGTCAGGGCCGTCGGGGTACGCTGGAACGCGAGTCGTGTAGCATTTCCGCCCGAAACCTGTCGCTCCTCCCTCGCCCCATCCGGGTTCCGATCTACCCTCGCTAACGTGGATTAAAGGACCGATAGACCTTATACTTTGGGGGGGGGGAGCTCAGGGTACGAAGGCAAGGTAGAGCCCCCTTGCACCGGCCAAATGGCTCTATACGATTATTCGCGGAAGTTTTTAAATTTGCGAGCACGAGTCTTGGCGTTAGCATTATTATGAACTAACGGTCGAAAGGCCATTGTTCCTATTCGTTGGCGCTCGCAAAATATTCATCGGGCTTCGATCGTCGATATTTCAGGTCCAGTGACGGTCCTCGCGTTAAATTTTATAAATATTGCAGTTTCTCCAAAATGTCGATGACGCTAAAACGAAGTCTAGCCCCGTAGATAGAAAGTTCCTTTGTTTTTAATGTATCAACGCTAAAGTGTATGTAAAATACGCGTAAAAGAAAGAGCAAGACATTTATCATTCGCTTATCCGTGCAAACGTACGTAATATGCATTAATACGCGGTATTCGACTCTTAGACAAGTCCCTAACGAACGAAAAGGAGTGCTAGAGAAGGGCGAGACGAGCAATTATTTTTTACAATGTAAGCCTGGATACTTTTAGCGTATCGTAAAGCATTATAAAATATTGCACTCGATTATTTATTGCGCGGCTGTACTATTCGTATAAATTAGAAATGAAAGCTCAAGAGTGTCCCTATTATATTTATGATCGTATCGTCTACAGATTATTATCGTAGTAATATACATTGAAGTGTCAAGAGATTCTTAACACGTTGAATACGATATTAGCAAGTGGAATTTTCAGGCACTCAAGGTCGATATGCAATAGTGAAACGTAAGCCTCGGGGATAAGAGCTCGTAAAAATATTTAGCTTTCGTAACAAGTGTTGCGCCCAATATTCGGATGCGGCTCGCATTTCCGCGGGTGGCTCTGGCCCGAAAACGCACCGGGAGCCAATGACGTTTCTTTTGCGGCCTCTTATCTCCGATCGAGTGTGACTTTGACGCTGCGGAGTCCCGGAGGAACGGCCGAGCGCGGAGCCTCGGGGCTACCGATGACTCTACCAACGGGAGGAGTCGAGGCCGCGACCTGTGGGAAATCTCCGGAGCAAGCGTAAATCTGCCTCGCGGAGGAAGAGGACCGAAGTCCTACCGACGAATTTCCCTCGGCGGCCGAGTCGGTCTCGAGCCGCGCGCCCGACCCAATTCTCATGGCTCGCTCGAGGGCTTCCCCCCGCCGCCGCCGCCGCCGCCGCCGAAATCGAAAGGTAGCCGAGCCCTCGCGGACGGCCCGAAGTCACGAGTCACGCGGGCCTGGGATAAAGAGCCGCGCCAGCGCTGCTACGCCCGCCAAGAGTCGAGAGGGCCGCCCCCGCGAATCGATAACGCCGTCCCGGTCGCTTGACTTGCTAATGCGCGCCCCGGGAGAACGGCGGAGCCCCGCGTGTCCGCCGCCGCCGTCGCCGCCGCCGCCCTCCCCCCGGAAGCACGCGATGATTTAAAGAGCCCGATTCGGAACGAGCGGATCTCCCCCTCGCTCGGGCGCTCGGACTCCCTCCGCTCCTCGTTACCGTCAGCTCCGAGTCGGGTCATGCGGCCGGCCACGATTGAATCGCGTCCGCTGACAGAAGCGTCTAATTGTGCCAGAGATCGCTCGGGGATTTGATAATCCCGCAGCCCCGCTGGATCGTTGAACAAGGGAAACGTCGGCCGGGCGGGGGGGGCGTCGAGGCACTGGCGACGGATTGATTCCAGCTCGCCGAGGCCTCGAGGCTCCCGTTCGCGCAAAATTTCTCTCCTTTGTTCCTCGCCCTGCTCTTTATTGCGCCTCTCCCTTCCCCTTCAATTGTCCCTGCCGACACGCCGATGCTATCCATCCAATCCTGATTAGACAGCCGAGTTTATTATAATACACGATGCTCGCGATTGTCCTTCTCCGAGCCAAGCTACGGCTCTTATTTTATTATTAATTATTCTTAGATTCTTCGCTATCTACAAACTTATAAATATGCCTTTAATAAGCATATCTGACTAGTCCGCACTTTTATCCGCATCCCCAGTATCCCCGCACGCGTTCTACATAACTTTATGAATCTACGTATTTTAATTTACGTGCAATAAAGACTCGACTCCGCTTAACGTTACCGCCTATTGCGTACTCGGCGAAAAATAGCAGACGTGCCATCCATAATTTTCAATTGCAGAATATTTAAAAACAAATACTTTGAAGCTTGATTTATTCGCGTTGATCGACGTTCAAGCTTTCCTATAAATCGAATAACTGATCAACGCGTATTATCGCAATTATAATAAAGATGAGAAGAAAAATGCCTGTGCTCGATTAGCTTATGACAAAGAAACCTTTGCGCAAAAACTAAATGTTGGCATTAGAATAATCTTTGCGATAAACCCGTGGTCAATTGTTTGCAAAAGATGGAAAATATTTTATTCGGATTCAAATCAACGGCTATAATTGTCGAAGGGTCTATATTGTCTTAACGACGATTAAATATGCTCTAAAATTTACTTGAAAAAAAACTACGCGCGCGATCTGACAATAATCAGTTTTGGCTTTTGTTTTGACAAGCGTCGTTTAGAGTACTATAATTAACACTAACACTCGAATTACTCATTTGTAATGTGTAGGAAAAAAAAATAATAAAATCGATGAATCAGTTAAAGTGGGCGAAAGATCGCGGAGATATCGATTACGGGAATGGAGAAGAATACGGATGGTCCGGGAAAAATATCGATTCAATGCGGTTTTAAGGCACTTAAAATTGATTTCGCGATTCATCGTCGAGGCAAGGAAATGTGACCTGCGAACCGTCACGAGAGCAATTTCCTTAGTCGTAGGAAATAGTTTACATAACAGGAGAGCCTGAAAACTGAGGAGTTTCATATAAGAATGTAATAATACGAGTCCCGGAACATTGTCATAAAGGCTAAGTGGTAGTGGGAGGATTTGGAATCATGGCATAGTTGGGGTCGAGCCCGGTAACGAGAGAAGGAGAGAGAGAGAGAGCGAGAGAGTGCGAGAAGCACAAAACAAACAGCGTTGAATGCGGCAGCAGAGCTTTTTATCGAATCCGAGCGGGAGCGTAGGAGCCGGACTTGCAGCACCGAGTCCTATGCGAAGGGAGGCGCCGGGCAAATAAGGAGGAGGGAAAGGTACGATACAAATCGAGAAATTAGAAATTCGTCACGAGTCCAGGCCCGACGATTCCCCACCGACGATCAGTCACACGGCTACGTCCGCTCTTCGGGCAGGTCAGCGGCTAGAGGAGGCTCGGCGGTGGGGACGGGGGGACCCTCCCTCGGCCCTCCCCGCTAGGAAATCGCCGTCGTCGTCGGCGGCGGCGGAGAGCGACATCTCGCGTCGCGGCCGGGCCTCCTGCCCTTGCCGGCCGTCGGCGGCGGCGGCGGCGGCGCTAGGCCGAAGGTCCGACAGGTGGCGCGGTCGGCCCCGCGCGCGCCGCCCCCTACCCGAGCACCGGGCCTGGCCCCTTGGCGACGTTCGTCCTTGCGGCCGAGGAGGCGCATGCGTCGCGGGGCTCCGGGAAGGTCGCCAATAGCCGAGTTCACAGGCTCTCTCGGTCTCGGTCGCGGCGGCCGCTCCTCGTGGTGTCCCTTGGGCGGCTCGGCTCGCCCGGGCCCCGCAGCCCGGGATTAAACCCTGGCGGTAGATTGCCTCGAGGTCTCCTTCGCGGAGAGAGAGAGAGAGAGAGAGAGAGAGCATTGTCCTGGCTGGCCCGAGCCAGGCCACCCCGAGGAGGAGGTGCGCGTGCCCGTTGCTCGACGATATCGGCCCGCGCCAAGTCCACTGACTTTGACGGCCTTGGGAGGACGGAGTTCCAGCCACGGCCGCTCCCCTAGAATCCCCGGCGTGCCTCGGGTCGCCTATTCCTAGCCCTCGGCTCCCTCCCCCTAGAGCCCCTGCTGAATCGGCTCGTGTCCCAGTGAGGCCCTCGCTGGCCTCCCTCGAGAGCCGAGGTCACGGCCGAGGTCGGCGCCTCGGGAGGAGCTCCTCTGCAGGTGCCCCGTAAAATCGAGCCCCAAGACTCTTGGCATTCGTGCTAATCGCCTCGAATGGAGACACCTTGCAACCGCCTGTCCGGAGCCGATGATATACCGCTCGCGTGGGTGTTCCTTCTCGCGGAGGTCGCCGATGCGCGCCATTTGCGCGCGCCTTGCCCGTGCGTGCCAATATTTGGATTCAATTACAATCCTGAAAATATTATTACGGCGTGTTTGTCGATTAAGAGAGAGCGAGGGTTGGGGGGGGGGAAGAATTAGAAGCGAGCTCTCGGGCGCTTCGATGACTGGCTACAGGCCGTGCGCCGACACGCGCTGCCCGACTAATATAGACAAGCGCGAGTCAACTCTGACGCGCTTCCGAGTTTTATGCACTCTGTGCAAATCATTTTTATTTTTATTCCCGCCTGGCGCGATTCGTCATCGGATGGCTCGGGCGATCGTCCGTGTCGCTGAGGCTGCGCGACGGTGCGCAATAATCCCCTTGCGAGCCTGGAGCATCATCTCCGAGCGGCTAACCAAGTTACAATGGAACAACAGGGATCCAAGGTCCTAGAGCTGAGCGGAGACTCCGCCGGTCCGTCGCCTCGGCTCCTCGGGCCGCGTCTCGCCTCAAAGGGGAAAATTGTAGCCTCCTACCCGAGGTGGATGCTCTATTTTCCTCAGCTTTTGGCCGTGGCCACGACCGACCACTGGCGAACGAGCTTTTACCCCAAAGCTGCCAAGTCGCTTAACTAAACATCGGCGTCGACGCCGAAATTCTTTAATCGTGCTGCTAGAAAAATTTGTCCCGACATCCGCCACCTTGGAATAAATATTAGAAATAAACAATATCGTCTCGAACTGGTTCCTCTACAAGCTCCCTCCAACTTATTATAACTTACCTTCTATCAATTCTGGCTGTAGCGCGACGGAGCTGCCGCTCTCGTGTTTTCCCACGCGATCACTCGAGATCCAAATTTCACAAAAAGTGTAAATCCTACGTTGGAAGAATATAAATCATATCCAACCTGCCGAGTTCATTCATAAATCGAACGCAGCCCAACGATCATTTGACATTCTACAACCTTTTGAAGGAATGACGGATTTACTTGCATTAAAAACTCACTTGCCTTAAACACGTGTACCGTTGATTACCGGCAGGCATTTTTCATTCCTTTTTTGCTTATACGGATTTGTTTTTTGTTTTTTTTTTTTTTTGTCGTTCATCCATAAGAAATTCACGCAATTCGAAAGGCGATATTATAGAAGCTAATGATTATTCACATATGATAATAATATTGTTTGATTTAATTTATTTTAAAGCTTAATAATACATTAGCATGCAAATGCAGTCTTTTCTCACACAGGCATTGTATTATTCCACAAGTTTGATGTTATCTGGAATCTTTATTTTCATGGCAAACGTAAATGCGCGCGCGCCCGTACCCATACCGACTGGTAAAAGTCTTAAATTCAGGAATTAGAATTACGCATCGCGGAGGATCGATATCGCGCTTACTCAACGTCAGGGAAGGCAAGACAGGAGGAGGAGTCTCTCCCTTGCTCCCGGTGATTAACGATTTAAGGAGGCCCTGGCCCCGCCGGTGCGGGCAATAAATCGAAATTGGTTCCTCGCCTGCCCGCGCGAAGAGAAACTATTGCCCGGGTGCCAAGTCGTTGGCGTCTTTCCCTCCTTCCGGCTTTCCGCGAGTCGCGCAGATCGCGAGAACAATCGAAAGATTCCGCGGGCGAGTCGGATACCATCGTTGAATAAAATTCCCATATATGTTGCCCCCGCGGTACCTCGGCGGCGACCTCGGGTGGCTTTATCGAGCGCGGCTTGGCCTTGGCGAGCGGTAAACAAAGCATTCTCGGAAGTCGGCCGTGCGATCCCGTACGAGGCGCCCTCGCTTTTATTTAGATTGATATTTATTTCGAATGTGAAGGGGCCGGGAGGGAGACTCCTCCACCGGGGCGCCGCCGGCCGAGGAGTCCCGGGGGCGGGGCGGGCGCTCCTCTCGGCGCTGCGCGGGAGGACGGCGATCGCACTCCTCGTTCCCGGGGAGTGTGGGAAAGCGAGGGAGTCGAGCTCGCGCGCCCTCGGGCCCGGGCCGCTTTTCCACCTGGCGCCGATTCCGCTCGAGCGCCTCGGGGCCCCGGCCCTCGGAGGCTCCTCCGGACGCACCCGATCTCGGGGCCCGGTCACGGCTCCTCCTCCTCCTCCTCCTCCTCCTATGCGCACGACTCCGTGCACCGCGGCTGGGATATTTCACTTGCGCTCCTTCGATATTTCACTTGCCCTCCGCTCGGACAGGCCACGATCGGCGAGGCTTCCCTGGGCCCCCCCCCCCCCCTATACCCTATAGACAACTCCTCGCAACTCGGGACTTATGGCGATCGTCTTTGCGCGCTTCGCCTACGACTCCGATCTCCACTCCGGCCGCAAAATTAATTCCGCGGCAATAGATCCTCGAGATAAATGCGATTGTGCATACGCATTCACGGACAGACGGTAGCAAATTACTTTGATGCAGAACTCCTGAAAATTTATTGTCCATATATTTCACTATCGCTAGTTATTACTTCCATTATTTCCTTTTCTTCGCTTCGCTCTTTCTTATTCACTTGTTCGTTTATTTTTTTGTTTGATGATTTTTTATGGCTTTGCTTGGATATTCGAGATGTTACTTGGACTGCAATTGTTTCGGCTGACGCTTTACCAAGTTTATTAGTCGAGAGGCTGGTTTCTTAAATAATAACGCGAAATGTTTATTTTGTCATTAACGAACAGTCAGCTTCGTAAATCAACGATTAAATAAAGTTCCTAACTGCCTAACAACCTTTTAAATTCTACTGTATGCTGCTGCCATTGGGTTATAATTAAAGCATTAAGGCAAACGTTTACTCTGCACTACCTTATTTATTTATTGAAAGCTACGGGCTAAGAAGCCTTCGCCTCTAATCGAAAGCTTGAATTTTCTTTGCAAATGCTATTTACAATGAGCTGCATAGTGAAAAATGATCGTTGAGCTGGCTTTTTTTTTAACGCTAAAGCAACCGCGCTGAAACATTTTAGTGATAAAAATATATATTTTCAATCGCTCCAGATTGAAAGCCATACGGGCAGGCTCGTTTCGCGAATTATCTTTATCGAATTATCTGAAATTATTCGCATTTTGTGAGAAACTTTGTAAATACCTTCCACAATAGAGACCTGATTGATCCATTTCTCGGCTTGAGTAAGCGAAAACTTTGCCATGTGTGTGTGTGTGTGTGTGTGTGTGTGTTAAGATTGCAGATATTGATATGTTGTTGAGCACCGGTGTTATCCAAAGGGTAAATTTTTTTTTCCATACGAGAATCATAATTGCCTTCTTCGAGATTATTAATCTGATCTGCACTATCGTGAGTTTTTTTCGCAAAATCGATTTGTGGAGAATCGACGGAGCAACGGTTGTAGTGGAATAATTATTTACACGAATATTGAAAATCCACAAACGTCTCGGCTCTCTGCATAAAATTAGCTTTGTCATAAAATAACACATTGAGAATGCATCAAAAAAAAAAAAGAAAATCATCGGACGTAATGAAAATTATGAACTTCGCATTGGAAAGCCACGCGTTCGAGATGTTTGAAAACAAAATAAAAACAATGTGAGTCACGAAGTGCTGTTTATTAAAAGCGACTTGTATCTATTTTAATTTTCGGTCAAGAAAACCACTTGTAATTGACGATTAAGTCTACGTGTAATGAAGGCAGAACTGTAAAGAATAATATCCATTCAGTCTAACAAAGTTCGAGCTTTCGAAAAGGAACCGAAAATATACAATACCGCATTCAACACGTGAGACAAAGGTTTAAAGGCAGAGAGAGAGAGAGAAGAGTGCGTCGCTATGTAATACGTACTTACGATATGACATTGGAGCTTATGATACAATGGAGAGAGATGAGAGAGTGCGAGAGAACAAACGAGGGTTGAAGACGTCGGTAAGCTGATAGAGGGGTAGATAGACAAAAGAGTTGGGGGTTGGGGAGTGGAGAAATCGATAATAGCGCGACTTACTGTGTTGTGGAAAGTCCTTTTGGATGCGCACGTGCTTGCATGCCTCTATCTCTCTCTCTCTCTCTCTCTCTCACTCACCTGCTCTCAATGTTTCTCTCTCTCAACCTCTCTCTCTCTCTCTCGCTCTCTCGGCCTATCTTACATATTTGGGTTAACTGCGTCATCGTTCAGTGGCTCGCTCGACACCGGCAGTTTCATCAGTTCTTTGTCTATTTCCCTTCCTCCACTTTCTCTAAAAGTCCTGTCGATGTTTCATTACGACTGCGCTAGACATATAATCCTATTATACAATAGTAATGGGCGTAGACTTCTAGAATAACGTTTATCAATGTCTGTTGTAAGAAGTGGAGCTTTCTACGCATTAGCGGGATGTAGGAAACGAGAGAGGATTTTTATATGCTACAGGGTCCAATGGATTTTACCAAGGAGCAAAGTTTAATTAAGGGGAGCACTCTTACTTTCCAAAGGTGTTTTCCATGCTCGTATTTGTTGCACGCGTATTTTCTGCTCAATAAGTCTACACCATAGTGCGCGTTTTCTCAAATCTATGCAGAATAAGCGCACCTTAAGCATACGACGAACGCGACCTTGAGGTAAAAGAAATGAGGAATATTTTTACGCGAGGATTCGAGATGTTACTACTTGAAAGCAAATCTGAAAAAAAGTATTGCGGAGAGAAGAGACCTTGGCGAGAACGAGCCGCGGCGTTATATCTTTAATGCAAGAATACGTCATAAGAAGTTTATACGCGAGGAGATAAGTAACCCAAGATAGTTTACCTTTTCGCGTGTGTGCTAGAAAATCGCTATTGGGAGCATTGTTAGTTATTCGTTGGTTATTTGTTTTTAACTAATAGATTTCAATGTAAATGCAAACCAATCTTAGTTATATTTCGGATGGTAATTTGAATTTACATTTGGCATATTAACATCTCTCGGAGAAATTGCATTCGATTAGTCACACAGGTACGGAACGTCGAAAATTGGTTTGATAAACCATTGGCCTTTTTTTTTTTACAATCGAGCAGAAGAGAACGCAGGAATAAAAATTAACTCGAAAGAACTTACTTGATTTGTATTGCAGGTCATAAATTTTGAAATTTATGCTATCGTTGATAATGGAACATTAATAACAATATTGACAACAGCAATAAGAATTAAAAATTGTGTCCTATACCATATAAACGTCGATGAAAAACAATGCCACTATTGTACATGACGGACCAAACGCTCATGTCTTTATTTTGCGTCATTCGCATGCGTGCGCTTATATATATTGCTTCGTTACGATGGCGATAAGGACAAGCCGATAAACTCCAGCAAATTCGAAAGTAGTATAAATTCATAAGCTACTAAGCGCGTATGAATTAATGTTCTTTTTTATACGAAATCTCGAGCGCGCAGGGATTGCACTCGTGTGCGTGGCGTAGTAATGCAGCGTAAGCGACTCGCAGATAAATTATTATAGATAATGCGGCGTGAAACTAGGCGGATGCACATATTCGTAACGAGTTTGACGAATGGTGCGAGTCGCGCGTGTTCATCGCTAACACGCGCGTCTATGCGGGCCGCATGGGAGCGAGGAGATCTCGCTTTTTCGAGAATTTTTATTTTTACCCAAGCGACCGCAAGCTCGGCCAACGAAAACTGCACGAAATCGAATGTGCGCGAGGCGAAACAGGCTGGGCGGGGGCGGCGGGGAGAGGCATGAGTTGGCACGGATAATAAAAGGAAGTCGTTAACGATAATGAAATTGAACGCCACGTGTTTGCATTGGGAAATACTTGTAAGCTCGAAGCGAGCTTCCGAACGGGGCAGCCTCCGACGGACAGGAGACGGCCGCGAGGGGAGCCCCTCCTCCCTTAAACGGTGGGCCGTCGACGAGAGCCCGAGGCCGCGGAGGCACCGAGAGCCGAAGGGACGACGGGGATACCGTTCGGACGCGTGCGTGTGCTGCTGCTGCTGCGGAGCAGGAGGAGGAGGAGGAGGAGGGGGGGCGGTAGGTAGGTAGGCGCGGGCAGTCCTCGGGACCGAGACGTCGATATCACCCCGTGACCCGGATAAGAGCCGCGCGTCCCGGGAGCGCGTCGTTCGCGCGGAGTCGCGCTGGGCTTCCGGGCTCGGGGTTGGCCGGGTGCAGCGGGGGGTGGGTGGGGTGGGGGGGCGCTGCCGCAGAAGGGACGCCGAAGGGCGGGCGGAGAGAGCCGGGAATCGGGTCAGCCGTTGCTCCGCTCCTAGGCCGGGGCGGACGACGCGACGCGAGTCCAGCCGCGCGCGCCCCGGCGACTGGGTCAGAGCCGGGAGGCGGCGGCGGCGGCGGCTCTGACCCCGCACGTGTCGGGCGCTCGCCCCCCCCCCCATCCCCACCAGCCAACCCCAGGCCGCCGACCAGTGGACCATCCCGCGCGGAGAGCTCGAGAGTTTTCCGCGATTGGCAGCTCGCCGACGACCTTGAGTTCGATTCATCCGCACGAGCCACCGCGCGGCTCCTCGCGCGAATCCTCTTGAGCGCCGACGTCGACGGATCGAGGCGTTCGGCCCTCTCCCGAGCCCCTCCCGTCTCCCACACGTCGGTGCTCCGCATTTCGCGTCCCCCGCGCCCCTCCGATAATGGCCGGCTCTCGCTATCCCCGTTATTGCCCGTAGATCGAGATCGAATCTCGTGGGCAGGAGCCTCCCTCGGCAATCGCGGACAGCGGAGCCCTCGGTGCGTCCCGTCGTTGTCCCTCCCACGGCCCGCGTACTCCACCCGATTCCAGGACACCTCGCGTCCATCGAGGCGGCGAGGATCCTGCCGCGGTCTTGGAAGCTGTTGGATGCCGATGCTCCGCAGGCCCCGACTCCTCCCTTCCGGGGCCCTCCGCTCAGGATTGCGCTGCTCCTACGAGCGACGATGAGGGTGAATCTCCTCTCCCAACTCTCCAACCCCGGCCGGATTGCCGTAGGGCGATAGGAATCCACGCGTCGAGGAGCCTCTCGAGCGGCTCGCGCGAAAAACTTCATCCGTTATTTAAACATTAGCCGGCTTAGATTCTCGTTAACCGCGGCTCGGTCGGAACGACGAGGGTCGTTGCTCAGCTCCCCGGGCGGAGCCGGGGGCAGAGGCAGGGCCGGGGGCTAGATTGGCACGAGCAACGAGCTTGAACGAGAACTCGAAATCCTCCGCTAGCCGAGCCACCCTCTCCGAGTCCAGGCGTTCGCGTCTGCCCCGACTCACCCCTGCGTCCCCGGTCGTAACCCGCATGCTGCGGGTGCACATTGCAAGGGCAAATGGGCATCGAGGCCATTTCGTGACTTGAGAGAGAGCCAGCCCGGCCTCCTGAGGGAGAATTCCTTCCGGTGGATCTCGAGCCCTTAGCGCCTCGCGCGGTACAATTGCCCCCTCGATGAGTGGGCGCCGAGCGAATTGGCCTCGCGAACAAAGCCACTCGTTGAGTCGCTCATCGGCTCGTGGACTCGGGGGACGAAGGTCGACGCCGCCTCGGCCAGGACAGATTCCGTGGGGTGGGCTACGGCAAGGCGATCCAAAGGCAAGGGTGCGATCTTCTCGCTGTCCTTACGCTCTTGTGCGCGCGTGCGTCTTTCCCGGGGGAAGGGGGAGCCGTGGAGGGGTCGAGAGACGGAGCCGAGAAAGGAAAACAAATCGGGCGCAGGATGCGAGCGAGTGCACGGGGAGAATTTAAGGTTCCGGATCGAGGGACGAGGGCGCGACACGCGCCTCTTCGCCGGCAGGAGACGCGCTTGACCCAATTCCCGCGACCTCGAGCCATATCCGTGGTTGGCGCGTACGCTGGCGCTTCGGATTCGGAGCGAGCGAGCGAGAGGGTGAGGGGTAGCTGGGGGATGAAGCCTTCGGGGGCTGACTCGACCCCACTCCCGGTACTCTGCCCCACCCCTCGTTCCGTCTCGGCGCTTGATTGATCATTGACCGTGGAAGTCGCCTCTCCGCCTTTTGTCCTTCCTCCTCCTCCTCCTCCTCCTCGTGGGCTGCCCCTCTGCCCCTCCCGCAGCCTCCGCGCATCGTTCCCGTCTCGTCGGGGAAGGCTTCGGGGCTTTTCTTCGCTGACCAGCCGGGAATTCCCCTCTCCCTCTCGCCGTCCTTCTCTCCGTACCCCCCCCCCGCCAATCCGCCAGGCTCCCGCAGCAGTACAATGCCACCGCGAGCAAATGGGCTTATTCCGGAACGCATTGGCTTTAACAGGATATCCATAATCTAGCGTGCGCATTGGATGGCGCCGAGCGAGTGTTTGCCCAGGTTTATTGAGCAGCTCAATCATCATCGGGCCGAGTGTCTTTGTGATCGGGCGCGTCGGCTTTATTTTCAAAATACTGCGCAATTAAGTGCTCTCTTCCGGGATGTGGCGTTACCGAAGCGATATTTATAAACGCTTGTAGAAGAAACGAAAGCTCCTCGGCGATGGCTCGGCCAATTATCGTAGGAGCGGACTTTGGGTGGATACAGGATGGCATCCCCATTCGTGTATCCGCAAGCGGACTCGGCGTCGGTTTGCCCATTTTTCTGACCGACTCCCCTCTCTCCCTCTCTATCCATACATACCTAAATGTGTTTATATGCATGTATATATATATATATATATATATATACAGAGCACGCAGACTAAAAAGCAAGAAGAACAAATTTACTTTCCTTGGGCTGGGCTGCGCCTCGCGGTGCAATGGTAACGTTCGTGGCCGGCGTTTTATTGCATTGTGTGTTACATCACGCGCAAGTCTTACAATGAGCCGCGCTACGAGAGCGTCGGTCGGTCGGCTTTTGTCGGGCTTCGACGGGGCTCGACAATGAGGCGAGGAGACGCGGCTCGGAAGGCAGCCCGAGGAAAGCGGAGTCGGGGCTCCTCGCGATATCGATGACATCGCGGATCCGGCCCAAGAGCGGCACTCCGTGGCATATTTCATTCGGCCGCGCGTGGGAGTCGCGACGCTTAAGGTGCGACTCGCCCGTCGCCCAAGCCATTCTATCCTATTCTACGTAGCTTCTCCGTTCCGTAAGGTGCTCGTTATTAATTGCGATGCATCGAGAAGGATGGAGATCGGATAGCGAGCTTAATGGGCTCGGTCGGCGTTCCACTAACGCGGCCCCGGTCACTCCCAATAATGTTATATTATCCAATGAGACTGACGTGTTCATTGCTTCTTTTATCTCTCTCTCTCTCTCTCTCTCTCTCTCTCCCCGAAGTAGCGCGTGTGCGTGAGCGGAACCTATCGATGCACGCGGAGATCGAGGCTCGCCCACGCGATGCAGTATTGAAATTGAGAGGAAACGCGCATCTACGTCCCGAGCAGAGTGTGGGAACGGGCGGGAGCGCCGCCGACACGGAATGGAGTAGGGAAGGAGCGAAGCCGAAGGCGCAGAAACCGAGCGGGGCCAAAGGAAAGGAAGTCGGTGCGCGCGCTAGAGGCGAGTTAATGATGCAAGCCGTCGGTCTAATGCACGCGAGCTCTGCCCCCGGGAGCTGCGCCGCCGGCCAAGTTATTAATTTCTAAGGTCAAACGCGTCCGCGCCGCTCGTGGCCTGCGACGACGATTTATCGCCAGCTTTTGAATTCTTCGACCGTCACCCCCGCCAGCCGCGGCACCTCCATCAGGTGCGTCGGATTAGTCCCCGCGGGAGCGGGGGGGGGCATCGCGCTCGGCACCCCCGGCCCCCCCTCGGCGTTGATCTACCGGGGGAGGTGGCGGGGGGAGCGGGCCCAGCCGTCGGAGCGAGAATATCCGAATATAGAATCGTTGAGCGACGCCCGACAGTTAATTGTCATCGGAGGCGGTCTCGGTGTGAAAATAATATTTTCTAGAAGTCGGCTAAAACCGCGCGCGTTAATTATGCTAATAAAAACGTTTACGAGCACTAGAGAAACAATTCCTGACTCACGCGATCCCGCGACCGAGTGCTTTCCTCCTCCCGGCCGTCGCCCGTCCCCGCCCTCCCGCAGTCTCTAAACAATTTTTCTCCCCGCCGGAGGGATCGCCCGGGCTGTGCACGAGCACTCCTGCCGAGGGGCGAGGAGAGGCCGCATTGTTTTTCGCTCGCGCGCCGCCCGTCGCTTAATTTAACCGCCGTATTTTCGGCCGCGCACCGGGTCGGTGGGTCGCGGGGTCGGCCGTGCGGCGGGTAGACGCACTCGAGCGGCGCCGGGAGCGGCCAGCGATTTCCGCGGCCCCTCGCGCGGTCTCTCGGCCTCCGGGGAGCCTCCGGCCCGGGAGCCGCGCGGCCCGGTCGATCGCACTCCGCTGCCTATCGCGCGCCTCCGAGGTCGCCCGGTCCTTGGTCGCTTCTTCTTCCTCCTCTTCCACTTCCCTTTTTTTTTTTTTTCCTTTTCTTTTTTCCTTTTTTTCACCCTCCGCGGCTCGTGTGTGGCCGCTCGAAGCCTCCCCTCCGCCCCACCTCTACGGCCCGCCCTACCTCCGAGGCTGCCGCGGCGGCGGGCGGCGTCGCGCCGAGCAGCGGAGGATGAGACGCTCAGCCCTGACCCGGTGAGCGTCGGGCCGGATTACGGGCGAGTTGCGCAGGTCAGTGTCGCGCCACACCACCTCCACGGGCTGCCGCACGCACTCCGCCCTCGGCCCCGGCGATTGTTTACTTCCGCGCGGACGTTCGCCGCGATCCCTCCGCCGCCCTCCCACTCTCTCTCTCTCTCTCTCTCTCTCCCCGTTCGGCCTGGCGTCCGCTCGTCTTCCGCCGTAGCGGCGTAGCCTCGAGCCGCCGACCGACAGGACGGTAATGGCCTCTTTGTACGCAGCCCGAGTAATGATTCCCGCTACTCGAGTCGCCCTTCGAGGCCGCCGCCGCCGCCGCTGCCGCCGCCGCCGCTACCCGACTATAAACCCGGAACCCGACGCCTCGATGCTCGTCGTGGGCGAGATCCTCACCCTCGGCCCTGGGGCTACGCCACTTCCGGCTTATTTAGTCAACTCCTTCTCGTTTGCCCCTGCTCTACTTCCATAGGAGTTCGAGGCCTCGAGTTTGATTATTTTTCCAGAGAGTCGCGTTTGTTTGACTGGTCTTGCCGTCTTGAAAGCTCCGACGCTCCGACTCCTGTGGACGATTCTTCGAGTCCGATCGGCGTTCCGAGCTCGTTCCTCCAACCGTGCGAGCACGCTGTATTATTATTAGTTAATTATCAAAAACCATTTCACAAGCTTATGGCAATGTAAGTCATTGAGTCGTTTCTACTCCTAACCGATGCTAACCTTCTTCTGCTCTTTTTATTATTCAAATCGTCGGGAATTATCTTCGCAATGAGCGCCTGTGCAGCCCTACGGCAAATTAATTTCAATACTCTGAAAACTGTGTCTTAGCTAGAAATAATATTATTCGGAACCTCCGCGCACACATTTTATTCCATGCATAAACATATATGTTAAAAAAAAAAAAAAAAGCACATAAACTGTTTATGCAAAGACTATTATTTAAGTTATGCTCCTTCGCCACGATCGTAATTTAATGTGTAATTATATTTCATACGCATAATTAAGGATCAAAGCTCAGATCTTATATTCCATCGAAATTAGAATATTTGCGAGTGCAGGATGTACGATTACAAAAAAAAAGTATCATTACAATAGTACAATGTTACATTTATTCAAGTTATGGTAATAAGACGAAACATTTAATTTAGAATTGCGTAAACTTCTCACTTATTTTCGACGAAAAATTGTTTCATTCGGCCGACTAAAATTAGCTTAACGTATCCGGCTAATTTTTCTTTTGTTCCATTTATTGCTGTACCAATGATGATAATCATAACAAAATTCTAAAACATATGTATCTACATTGCAAATTACTCAGTTTGTCACTGTTGGGGCGATCGTAACGGAAATAGAATCTTAATGGCAATTAAGTACAGGAATTTATGGGTAAAAAGTCGTCTAATTTTAGCTAAATATTTTAATAAGCGTGAGCTTTTGAGTAAATAATTAATAGGAATAATAAATTTACTTAGACGCCGCGTATACAGGGAAAAAGATGCACAGTCGAAAAAACGGTTTTAAAAAATTTTTTACAGCTTGTTTGCTTCGAAGAAACCTTGGATTTTATTGCGCAGCATAAGAAATTTTCTATTCTTCGCGTGTATGTATAAAAAGGAGTGATACATAATATATATATGTGTGTGTATGCGCGTAAATGTAGCAAAGCATCGGACCATCATAATATGCACGAGGATCAAAGTCGATATTGGAATATCCAAAATTAATCAAGGCGAGTGGACAACAAGCGTCGAATGTTCAAAAAAGCTGTTACCGGGTTTTTAATAACTGCCCGTGCGCGCATTCCCACACAGCCACCCACGCACGCGCACGCACAAGAGCGTATGCAGGAAGGAGCGCGCGGGCACACGCGCACATACCGAACGAGCGTAATTTATACGTATGTAGAAAGAGGTAATATTATAATGCACGCGACGTTACGTAAGCCCGCGGTGGTAGGACTGTTTGCTCGTGAGCGGGCAAAAAGTATAATAGCCGCAGATGCACATGCACACGGCGAGTCGAATGTCATTGTCGTTGCAACGTTTGCGCGTGTCGGCTCGAGGACTGCGACGGTAGAGGGACGATCAAGAGACGGCAAAAAGGCCGAGCGATAAATATGCAAATCGGAGATGCGCCACTTTGCGCGACCGGAGCCTCTCAAGCGTTTCTTCGTCGCGGGCTCCATTCGCGGGTGAGGAGGCTCGTCGCTGCGCCAGGCTCCGGGCGCGGATCGGCCGTTCTTCCGAGCCCCGGCCAGGGCTCGTAATCTTAATGGCGAAAGGGAGTCCCCGGAAGCGGAGGCTCCTCGCTCTATCGTTATCGTTGAATCGGCGGACTCGCAGAAACCGCGGCCAGATGAACAACGAGGGCGAAGCTCCTGGCAGTGGCCCAGAAGGCCGAGGACGCCCTGTCGTCCCGCGGTCGTTGCTGCGACGGTCCCCGACCTCCTGGTGCTAAGGGATCCTCGAGAGCGGCTCTCCCTCCGGGCCCTCCCCCATTAACATAACCCGGCCGAGCTCTCTTCCTCCTTCCGACGCATCTACGCTGCGCGACCATCTCCCGCCCGGAATATCATTTGGCTGCATTTGCATACATTAGGACGATCGCCGAGGTGTTATTACAGATAATTGCACGTGGCGTCCCGTCGACTAGTTGCGGAAACGCGAAATACACCGATAGGCACCTTAACTCTTCACCGCTCGGCCCTCCTGCTCCCGAATGCGATATTCGAGAGTCGCGCTCCTCGAGGGATGAAGCGATAAAGAGACGACGGCGTCCTTCTATTTTGATCGTGGCTGTCGTTGGCCAGCGGATAAGGCCGAAAATATCTGATACTCGGCATTGTTTACTCCGAATAGAGCCTCCTGATTAATCATCACGACTCAATAGTTTAGCGACTTTCGTAGGAGGCTCTTGGCTCCAAAGGAAGAAATGGAGAGAAACAGAGAGAGAGAGAGAGAGAGAGATCGTCTATGTATTGTGACGAGCGTTGACGAATAGGGAAAAATGTTAAAGGAGAAGCGATAGGAGTGCGTATTAAACTAGAGGAGAAACGCTGAACGGATATGCCTAAGTCGACGGGCGAAAAGCAAATGAACGAGAAGAAGTCGAGCTGCAATTTTACAAGCGAGTAAGCCACATAAATCAAGTCGCTCGAAACCAGATCGTCGCGGGGGAACGAGCTCGACTCTCTCTCTCTCTCTCTCTCTCTCGCCCCCCCCCTCGCTCCCCGTCCTTCTCTAACGCCCCCAATGCCCCTCCCACGTTCAGCTCGCAGCAGGTGCTTCCGCGTTTTGTATCGTTTTCATTCCAAGGCCGTAGCATTTCGGACTGCCCCCGTCGCCTGCGCTCGGGACTACCGAATTTACGGTGCTTTTACGAGCAACAGGTCAACTTCCTTAGCGCGCCCCTCCTGCCGCAGGCCACACTCCCACTCCCACCGCGCAGCCTCCTCGCGCTCTCCCGTAAATATTATTCCACTCGATTGGTCGGCCGGACACCGGCGATCTGACCTTAGAGAAAAAAATTAGCCTTTAATCGCGTTCGGCGCGCGGTTTATTAATCATACCGGGCGATTAAAACGTTGAAGTGTGCGGGCGCTCGACTATGCCGGGCGCTCGTTGTTGTAGAGCTGCGCCGCGATATCCCCGGATCTAAATAGAAATATTGATTATCCAAATCGACTGCTAAAAATAATTAAATCACTCCCCTGTACATTTGTATTGCATTAAACATTGTATTATGTATTTGATCGCGCTATCAAATCAGAGCTCAATAGTTCCCCAACTTCTTTCCATTGTTCGATGCGGCTATTTGTATTTTTAAATCAAGATCAAAGCTAGTCGCTCGTTAATCTTTTTTTTTTTTTTGTTTTTTTTTTCTCTCCTAAATTTACATTTAATTAGCCGCTCGATATCAAATTATGCATTGGCAGGAGACCCCCGAGCCGATATTAGGAGATGTATGAATTTTTAGCGGGCAAATCACACTCGCGGTATGCTCGTAGAGACGAGTTTTTTAATTTCTAATCGGGAGAACTCTGATCTCGCTCGGTGGATCCGTGGAGGGAAAGCGCAAGTGTCTCGCACTCTGCGAAATGGTCGAGGGACCGAGCCGCCTTACGTAAGAGCCACGATAGGGTCCCCGGACTCGCGGCCGACAACTGCAGCTGACGCTCACGAGATTACGAGTTGTTTTTCCGACCCTCTTCGATCTCTCTCTCTCTCTCTCTCTCTGACCTTCGTGGCTCACTGCGGAAAGGCGTAAGAAGTGCAGCTGTCCGCCCGCCATCCCTCCCCCCGCCCTTCGGCCCGAGAAATTTCCGTCGCTGCACCTTACCGTTAGGTCAGTCACCCTTAGTCGGACCGACGTCGCCGTCGCCGTGGCATCGGCCCCTGCCGGGGCGCAGCCCAGGTAAAGGAACCACCGACTACTCCCTTGCTTATCTACCGTCTGGTCTTCACGAGCACCGGCGACGACGGCGCTGGGGGAGGATACGCGGGGCGGAGGGGGGGAGCCGAGCGGAGCGAGGGTCGAGGCGGGACTCGGAGGGCACAGGGCTCGAAGGGTGCCTGCGATCCTGAAAAAGCAGCCGTGGAAAAATGCCGAGTGGGTTCCCGAGTCAAAAACCTCCCGTGAAAGTGGCCGAGCGAAGAAATCGGTGCCTCCGACTACCTGCCGCTACCTTTTGATTCGGAATGCCCCGGTGGTGCGCGCGTGGCCAATGCCCAAAATTCCTCAGCGGATTAGGTAACCTCCCCGGCCCTCTGCCCTTTCCACCTGTTCCACCACGGACCCATTGACCGCCGAGCCCTTTACCAGAGTCTCCAGGTCAACCCCATTGCCCCGCGAGTCGTGAACCCGCACGCGTCGAAATTGCGCAGGTACGCCTATAATCGGCGTAGCCCCATTATTTAGGGTTGGCACCGAGAACACCAATACACGTGCCGCTGACTCTATCTCTCTCTCTCTCTCTCTCTCTCTCTCTCTCACTCTCTCTCTCTCTCTGGATCTACTTCTCCCCCTCCCCACCTGCTTTCGCTCAACCTCGATAGAATAGCATTCACCTGACGTAGCCGGAGGATCGATCGAAATCTCTCTTGACTCCGGATTTTGACTTCGAGAGGCCTTGGGGTGCTGCAGCCCGTGAGCCGAGCTGAAATTCTGATGGAGACCCATTCGTCGGTCTACGAGAACAAGGGCAGCCGGAAGGGCACCGGATGAATCGGGCCGGGCTACGAGGCCCCCGAAAGGCTCGCCCGATTCCGATAAGCCGCTCGCGAGCTTCTTTCGCCGATCTTCTCCCCTTCGGGTGGCCCGGGAGGAGCACGCGGGGGGGGGGGGCCGGAGGGACTCGCAGTTCGAGAGGCGAGAGAACGGCTCGGATTTCGGCCGGCTTAGCGCGGCCCCACCGACGAGTGAAGTAATCCGGGCCCTCGATGAACAAAGCGGCTTATAACGCGGCCCGGCGCTGGTGGAGGTGGCGGGGGTTGGTTTCTCGGGAGGGTCGGACTGCGGAGTCTCGGGGCAGGGGTCGAAGATTAGCGCGAGCGAGTCCGGGGCAGGGGCGGGGAGGAGGAGGAGGCGCGAGGTTCCCATAGCCGATAGCCGAGGTCGGCGGAACAAGGGCTGAAGGAGACTTTGTTATGCTGATGGCGCGCGCTTTCCCTGCAAAACGGAGACGGAGCGCGAGCCCGTGAGAATCGCCGCGGGGGGATTCGCATGCGACGGGGCCACGGCAATTGTCGGATATTAGTCGGGCTGTCGGAGGGCGTGGTGGGGGGGGGCTGGGGGGGCGACGACGGAAGACCAGAGAGGACGGAAGACCAAAGTGGTCCGATGAGCAGGAGTCGAAGGCTTTTTTTATTCCCGATGAGGTGAATGCGCCACCCCGGAGTCGCTCGTCAACCGCCGTCTAGCATTGGGTTAAAGCGCCCGAGCAACTTCTTCCTCCTCGGGCCGCAGACCTTCGGCTCGTCTGCTGCGAAAATTCTCAGGTCCTTGTAACTCTGAGCATTCGTGTTGCTACGTAACACGCTCCCGAATACGGGGATATAATTGACCGGAAGCTCGTGAATGTCTGCCTCGATCCTCTTTATCTCTTGTATTCTATTTTTTTAGATTTTTCCCCCGAGACTCGCACCGAGTGCCGTAATAATGCCCACGGCTCACTTTATTCTAATTCCGTAATCACTTGCCACGTCACTTAAACTCGACTTAATGTTTAGACCAACAACTTGTACACTCCTCGCTCGTAATACTAACTAAGCGATCAGGAGCATATTTTTAAGGTAGCATTTGTCT
The DNA here is from genome assembly GCA_018907135.1 of Kradibia gibbosae. Classification (NCBI taxonomy): domain Eukaryota; kingdom Metazoa; phylum Arthropoda; class Insecta; order Hymenoptera; family Agaonidae; genus Kradibia; species Kradibia gibbosae. The sequence goes on from JACCHX010000004.1 coordinate 8,670,721, forward strand.
CGTTCAGCGAGGATTACGATATTTGAGGCGGCTTTCGACGCTCTTTTGTCTGGCAGTTCGAGTGCGAGCAAATGAGAGAGAGATAGAGATAGAGAGAGAGAGAGAGAGAGAGAGAGAGAGAGAGAGAGAGAGAGAGAAATAGAAGAACACCAAAGGGAAATTAGTTTTCGCCGAAACGGCCCATAGCAGGTGTATTAGGGACTAGTTTTCGAGCTCGTGAACAAGCTGTGATATTTCCTAGGTAGACCTTTTTCTCTTTGGATCTCTCCTGTAAGAAAAAAAAAATTTGGTACTTTTCCAACCGAGCATTACTCGATTCTCAGCTTTTCACTAGCTTTCTCCGGGGATAAATAAAGAGTATCGCAGTGCCATTAACAAGCGTCGAGCTACGATCGCTCGTTACTTATCCCTCGAAAATCGCTGACGCACAATGATTGATTTCATCAAGGGAATGATTTTCCGTTTCGACGAATCTCGGCTCGTCCCCTCGAAGATCATTCTTTTCGCCTTGGCAAGCACTCCAAGTTTATTGTTACGTATAAATATGTATACGTATGCAAATTCGCGTGTTCTCAAGTATATAAATGTACGCGTGTGCGTGTGTGTGGGGCTCCTTTAAGCGAGGCCAACTGCCCAGGGTGACTGACTACTCGTCGCTCTGCCGATGCTGCCTAGCGAAATCAGCGCACTCGCCGCCGACTATCTGCGCGTAAAAAGGAAAATCACAAAGCTCCAGGAGACGAGTGCGCCGGATGGCGGAGGGGAGGGCTTAAGGCAGCAGGAAGACCGGGAAGGGGTTACGCGTTGGAGAAAACAAGGCTCGCATCCCCGCCATTAAAAGCCGTAAAGAAGCGAGACAATTAAGGGAGCAGCTCCGAGTGTCGGCGAAAATAACAGAGACGAGCGCAGCTACTCCCCTAAGCAAAAGGAGAACAAGAGGAGCCGGTCGGAGAAAAAGCGGAGGCAAAAATGCGCAAAAGAAAAGGGAGCGACAAGAGCGACGCACGCGTCTGTGCACAGGGGGCAAAAAGGTCGGCCGAGGGAAGAGGAGGCAAGGATCGGAACGGCTTAGGAAGCTGGGGCGGGGCGGGGGGGATCGTGCATGCGCGGGCCAGGCTACGGGGGGAGGCGGGTGGGTAGACGTTTGCGTAGACGCAGCAGCGAGGGCGACGTCGTGGCGGCCCGGAGTCGGGCTCGTACCCACGAAGGCCGCTTTCCTGCGGAAGTCCCCGCGCGAGGTGCGAGCCCGTGCGCCATATGCGGCCGGCCCGAGGGTGAGAGCGGGGGTCCTCCTCCCCGGGGCATCCAGCCTCCCCGACTGGCCAGGGGCGCGAGGCCGGCGGTTGCCGGTATCGTAGGGTGGCGACTTCCGGGGCAGTCGTGCGTGCGCCTCGCAAACTCCTAGCCGCAAGCGGGCATTTGCGCCGGCGTCGTTGTTCCCGAGAGGCCCTCGCCTGGGATGTTGCGGTCGGGGTGCCGACGTTCTCGGAACGAGGACTCGCCGGCCGACAATGGGGCCGCGACGGCGAGGACTCGCCATTCCCCGGGGCCTCGCGTGCCCGCCGCCCGACAGCCGGTGGACCCTCGGTGCCCGCTTACCCGCGGGCCGCTCTCTCGCTTCGGCCCTCGATCGCGCCGATCTCTCGGCCCTCGCCCGATAAGCCGCTTATCTCGGCCCCGGACTTTCAGCTGGGGGACTCCCGGGTAGGGGCTGCCCGCGCCTCTTATCGACGGCTTGGCCCTATCGACGCTTGAGATACCCGCGGCCTACATTCTAACCTAATGGCCCAACTGCTCTGGCACTCGCGCTATTAAATTCTCTGCGTTATTACGTAGGCGGTTCTTATCCGAGCGCGAGCGCTCTTGGATAAAACGACGTTGTTTGTATAATACAAGGCAAGTATTTCAACGAAGCTGGAAAGAGTTACGTTAATGTGGTCCTGTATAAATTTGCCCTCCAGTGCCTTCTCTCTATCATCGATTCCACGATTCGATGCTTGTGCCGATGCAATGCACGAAGCATCATTAGGCGAATTATCGGTGCCTTTAGCCACGCTCGATACAGTTGCACAAATATAAATTGCAGCCTCGATTTTCAAAGACACGGAGCGATATGCGTTAGCATTCCGAGTCTTCGGGCAGTAACACAGTCGAAAATGAAATCGGCGAATAATTGCACGGCTTAAGAGACTCGCGCTAAATCACTTACTTTACACGATTGTGTATTTAATATATGGCGAATTTAAGTCATTTATTTATACTAGAGTCCGCTTTCGCATCTTATATATGCCCATGAATTATGCCGGAGAGTTCGGCTAGTCGGCAGCGATATTTTTATGCCCATTGAAATAGTATAAATTTCGATCATAACGATATCCTTGTGGAAGTAAGGTAGCAGATTTCATATTTTTTTAAGGTATAAGCGTAAGAGCGCCTCTCAAAACTTTATTAGAATGCGTGACCCGGAGAACCGGAATCTTTCTTGTAAGTTGTAAAATAAATTCCTTGCACGGCTAATGAAAGTAAAAAAAAAAAAAAAAAAAAAAAAAAAAAAAAAGTAAAAAAAAAAACTTTTTGCATATTAAATGAAGTAGTACTGCTATCGAAGAAGTTATGACTACTGCAGATTAGATTAGGTATAAAAATAGCATTCGGATTAGTTTTTGAATAAGCGGGCACCCACATGCGTGTATTGTGAATACACATTGTTAATTTTTGCACGTTTAAAATATTTGCCTAACTCCGATATTTTGGAACGACCGCATTTCGGTTAATCGCGCAAACTTTTCTTGACTTACGACACGCTCAGCACGTGGCTCGAGCACCATCCTGAGCACCAGCGAGAGCTCGTCTTTTTATAAAAATTACTCCCAGCTATGGGTGAGCGTGATTTAGATACAACTTTAGCTTCAGTGGTTAATTATAATCCACTGCAAATCCTGAATAATTGATGAAGTCCATAAATTTGAATTATGCGGATGTGTGCGCGCGTGTGGCTTAAAAAACATTTCTCAGGTGTAGTAAAATCTCATTTGTAAAGAGTTGATCTCGTGTTGAAAAAAAAAAAAAAAAAAAAAAAAAAAAAAAAAAAAAATAAGAAGGGAAAATAAAAAGAAAGGAAGAAGTAAAGAGGAGGGAAAGAAAGTAACAGACTCAATGAGGAAAGAAGCGTCGACGAACGATTTGAATATTTCAACGGTATCTTAAAAAATTTATTAACTATCTCGAAAAGTATTGATTTCAGAGTTAAATTTTTCAGCATGTATTCCGATAGAAGAGTAAAAAGTTGGCGAACGGTCTTGCAAATACAAGCATCGTAGGAAAATTGTTCCCCGGCTTGGCGATGTTCACTTTCTTTTCCCGCGGCTACCGTTATACAGTATCGCTATTCCCTTCTCCGCTTTCGTTCCGCGATTTAACTCGAGCTCTTCAAATTTATTACTCCCGTCCTTTCCTCTCTCTCTCTCTCTCTCTCTCTGGCTCTTAAGCCTCCCCCCGCCCCGCCCCCCGGTCGCCATTGCCCTCCGCGACTCTGCCCGCAGTTCTCGGGGACGCCAAGCCCGCGCGCTCGCCTCCTCGATCGACCTATCAATTAATCGATCGATGCGGACGAGGATATTTCAATTAGCCGGGAGCGGGTCGCTTGAAAAAGCACGAGCAGGATAGTTGGCGCGTAATTTTACGATCCCGCGGGAGGTTACGGGGGGTCGCTCGCTCGCGCTTACGTCCCGAGGAGCCGCTCGACCGCTCGCTCGCCTTCGTCCTCGGCACCGGGGGAAAACCCGAGGCGCCCCCGTGGAGGTACGCGGCGAGGCCGAGCTCGGGATTTAAATTCGTCGGCCCGCTCCTCCCGGGCCCCCGTCCACCGGTGACTCGGGCTACGGCCGGGGATTCCACTTACCAATAAGGACTGCCAAAGAGACGGGAATTAAAATGCCGCTCGCGGTCCTTCTTCTTCTTCTTCTTCTTCTTCCTCCTCCTCCTCCTCTTGTTCTTGCTCCTCTTCCTTCTCCTCCGCGGGCAAGCGCGCACACCCACCCCCGCCCGACTCCCCCAGGGCTCTCTTGCCCGGCCCGCGATCCTCGAGGCGATCGCCGCCCGGGACGAGCCGGGGAATTAATGCACGCGAGCTTGGCGCGCGAACGTGTGTTGCCGAGAAATTGTAAACGAGCACGAGGGGCCCGTGGCAGGGGGTTAGCGGGGGGCGGGAGATTTGTGCGCGCGAGGAGATACTCTGCCTTCCCTCGCTCTGCGATGCTGGACGGAGATACGGCTGCCCTGGCCCGAACTGCGTACAGCACGTACGCGGCCGGACTAGGGTGAGAAAAAGAAAAGGAAGAGGAATGAAACGACGGCGGGCGCTGGGGGGAGGGCGGGGTGGTGGCGGCGGCGGTGGCGGAGAAAGAAAAGTGAAAAAACAGGGAGGACCGAGGGATGGGTGAGCTCTGGCGCTGCTCGGGCCGTTGGCGGCGGGAGGGAGGGAGGCAGGCTGGAGAAAACCGCCGGCACCATCGAAGGAAGCCCGAGAGCCGAGATTCCTTGCACGAGGGATGCATCCACGACTCGCTCGCGCTTGGGTTTTGTGCCCTTCGGAATAGGAACGTCCCCTACCTATGTTAAGAGCAGGACAGATTTATCGTACCCTCGATTGCGATAGTTTCGACCGATCTCGGTAACGTCGGCATTATTCAAAATTCAAGCTTGAATTTTCGCGTGACGCTTTTTCGCTCATTGAAAAGCTCGCGTTTTTTTTTGTATGCAGACAATCCCCCCGCCCCCTTTATTGCGCCCATTTCTCACGTATACTCTTTTTTTTTTTGTTTATAAAACCGAGCATAATTACTACCTATTTGCGAAACAATTTTCATGCCAATGCACGTGCTTGGAAGCACTTATCCCTTTGATTCATTATAAATATGTGTACAACAATTTATGTGCAACGACGTTGTATTGATTGAGAATCTTCTTTTTGTTTCAGGTAAGCTCCCGCTTTCTTGCGAAACAATTTAATGCTGTCCAGTTTACTGTGCGTACCTCAGTTGCCATGAAGGATGGGTTTCGGTTAGCTCTCTTTTCACGCTCCCCCACCACCCCCCTCCCCCCACAAGCCCCCTACCACGACGACCGCGAAAACTCATTCGCACGCGTGCAGACCAAGGATAATACGATTAACCCCTCGGGAAGATCGCCTTCGCGTAAGGAGGAAACTGTTGAGTCTAGCCAGAGGCAAGAGCATTGGAAATAGTCGAAAGGAATCGCCGCGTGTACTCGACTGCGCAATTCGCGCATCGAGTGTAAAGAAATGCAATTAAGCGGCGACAAGTATCGCCTGGACTCGTCGGCTCACCGCCGAGTTAAGTAACAGAGTCCACACCGAAAACATCAGAGTGTGAAAAGCGAGGGATACCGTGCAGGGGTGCAAGGAGGAGGCAGAGTCTAATCTCGGGCGCTGCTTCGCTCGACGGCCAAGGGCACTCGATCGTTAGCCGGCGTGATTTCCCCGCATCCCCTCCCTCTCCCACACCGTCGCCGTCTCTGCCGTAGACCCTGGAGCCGAGCGCGGAGCAGCAGAGCGCCGGGAGGCGAGGCTCCGTCTCGAGGGAAGGTCAGCGGAGCGCCTCGGCCCTGGTAACCAGGACAGCGGTAAGCGGGTCGAGAAGAGAGGCGCGATCGTTCGCAGGAACTGGAAACTTCACTTTTTGTTCGCGCTCCGGTGTGCGCGTCGCCGTCGCCTGTCCCGCGGCTCGGGGAAGGCCCCGATGCGTGGCGAAGGCCTCGCGATGCTCAGCGAAGCTTCACGCGACTCTGTAATCATGTCCGGTTTCCACCCCCGCCCGGCCCCGCGCCTCCCCCGACCCCGACCCAGCTGTGCCCGATCCCTCCCTGGCCCCTCCTCGCCGCTCCTTTCCCAGCGGCCGCGCTGCTCGCTCGCTCGCTCGCTCGTTATCCACCTCTTGCTCGTAGGCTATTTTTCACTGCGCGCGCGGACGAGGGCCATCCGGGAGCGCGGCCGGGGAGCGAGGGGGGCCCCTCGGGTCCCGGTCCCCCCGAGCAACACAATGGCGACGCCGCTCTTCTATCTCTATTTTGCCTTTCGTCTCTCCCTCCCTGCGCTTCCTTCACCGCCGCCCGAGTTACCGTCCCCGGCAGCCTACCACCGTTGCTCGAGTCCCGGACCAGCGCTACGCGCCTATCTGATATTCCTCTTCGTTTATACACTTATTGCGATAATGGCCATTCGACTAATTAGTGGCTCATCATTCCCAGGACAAAGCCGCACGGCGACGCACGCCTGTCACTTTCGAGAGTTTTTTTTTTTTTTTTTTTTTTTTTTTTCAAATTATTCCTTTCCTCGGAATAGAGTCATTACGTAAAGAGCCTAATCATACACAGACAAGGCAATTACGCGCGGTTTTTATTTCCAGATGGTGTCATTGCCACTACCGGCTTCGTCTTTCTTAAAGTTTCGTTTTTCCTTTTTTTTTTCCGCGACGTCTATTCCCACGTGTCAACGAGTCTTATTGCGCAACCGCTTCATTTTCCGGAGCTTATCGTTACGATCGAGACGACGGCAATCGTTGTACGCTATAAAGCCTTTTCGGCGTAGGAACGCTAAGAACATATTAATGGCCCCGCCATTCGATACGTATATCGCCTTCTGTCAAAAGCTCTCGTGTCAGCAGAGGCCTTTCGTCTTTAAAATAATTTACACGTGATTATTAGCCGTGTAAGTATTATTAGCCCTGCTCCCTTGCTATCAGTCCTTTTGAAATACAAATCGACCGCCTCTACTTTGAGGCGACGTTTCATTGTGCTATTCTTAAATGTAAGCTCATTTTTACTTATTAAGCTCATCAAGCATGTGGCTGCGCGTACGTAATTTTTTTTTTTATTTTTATGACAGTTCAAGTATAAGGAAAGGATGCTCGCTATGATTTTTCTCGCGTGCAACATCCACTTACCATTATCGATTCGTATATGTAATGGCTAATTTTATTCTTATTCGCCCAAGACCTTGAAACATAATTACGTCCAGTGTTTGAGGCATGTAATTACAAATAATTTTAATACATAGTATTAAGAGTTTTTTCAAAAACAAAAAAAAAACGTACGATAAATTAAAATAAATTCTTCAGCTATCTAATGTTACATTAATAATAACAATGTATCAGCCTTATTTGAGTGTAAAAATAATTTTTAAAAACTCTTTCGAAACTGATATTCTTAAAATTACGAATTTCCTTTCGTGACTAGTTTGTATTTTATTTTATTTTTTTTTTTTTTTTAGTTTATTTTGTCAGATTTAAAATAAAAGCAAATGATTACGCAAGAGGTAAAGTTGAAGGAACTTTTGTATTGTTGGAAATCAACATTGTCGAAAATAGAGGATAGGAAAGCGCAAAAGATAAAGTATATTTGCTTCACGGTACCAAACAAAATAAATTTAGAGTTGGCGGGTGGGTTGGCGGGCGGGGGGAGGGATGAACTCACTGGTCCGAAGCGCCGTCCCCAAAAATGAGCGAATGTATAAGTTTGACGTACGTTGCTTATAAAAAAATATTTATCTCTCTCCTTGTTGTCTGCTCGCCGAATCAAAACTGCTTCACTTAATTTCAATGTAGTTTTTGATACGATTAATATCATAGTCAGCGTCGTGCTTCGCCTCGACGATTTGCATTTTGTTTAATAGAAAAGGAAAATTTAAATACAAGCTTAAAATTCCCGGTCGAATTAACCGGGATAAAGACAATATTTAACGAAAACTTCAAATCTTAGAATCATGTTTGCAAAAAAGGTATTTTCATACGATGCAGAGTAAATGCACATGAAAATCATTAAATTTATTAAGATTTGTGCATTTTTAATAAAAATCCCGATCGAATGCAGGGGTTTCTAAAGTACAATTCTCTTGTCGTACGATTCATTTGTATTTATTAGTTTTAGTGCAGAATTGTTAGTACAGGAAATAGTAGGTAAAAAAAAAAAAACGTGGCAGTATTGTCAAAAGCCACTTAACTTAAGAAGCCCTTATTACCCGAGCCGAACCTTCGCATAGGTAAAACAACCTCTTTACCTTTAATTTTCATCGTTGATATCGCGTACAGTATATCAAATGTTTTAACGATACAATAAAAAAGGACGCAACGACGACGATTAAGCATTGCAGAATGAATACGGGGAATGAAAAGTCTAGGGAAAAAATTAAACAGTATAATTAACTTTATGCAGATCCAAGTTGAGAAACTGGTTCAAATGTGTTTGGCTATCAAAGCTGAATAAAAGTTAAGGAGATTCGGAACCGGTTGAGGTGAAGGTGCGCCGGCAGGGGCAATTTTCCTATCCGAGTGCTATGGGAGTGCCGTACGCAAAAACGCGAAATCTACTAACCGGAAACAAAAATGGCTCCGGTCGTTGGTAACCGAGCGCGGATTGTACAGAGGGAAATCACGGGGAAACGTCGCTACGTCACTTTTAGCGAATCGGTTGGAGGGAGGGCGTGTGACGAGCTCGGGGAGGGCACTTAATAACCATTCGCTCTTAAGGCAGGATTTTTTTCGCCGAGGACACATTAACCCATTGAAAGCGGTGCGGTTGTTCCGCTTTATCGAGATCCTCTCTTCCGCTTCATTATGCCTATGGATAATTGAGCCCGGATCGTTAAATGGTTGGCAAAGGAACGTCTGGCTCGGCGGGCGGGGCGGGGAGATGAGGGGATTTTCATGGGCCTTCGACGATCGAGTATGTTTTCGAAGCCCGTGTAAACTTTAATAGGTTATGGAAATAAATAATAATTACGGAATTTTATCGAGGCTCCGGGAGGAAGCTCGTAAACGCTCGCTGCTCGAGGATTTTGCATCGCGGAATAATTCCGCTCCGAGCCCTTAAAGCCGGCGGCTTCGTGGATTCGATTTCGATCTTGGCCATTGTACGAGGCTAATGACAAGACTGGAGGTCGGCGCTCGCGGAAAAAAATCTAACGACGCGTCCGTTTAACAACATCCTCCCCGTCGGCCATTCCAAATATAAGTAATGGCGGGGCTACGAAATGCGACTCGGTCGTTAAATTCAAGGGGCGCGTATCGCGCATTGGCACACATTTCCCTTGAAATGGGATGGGGGCGAGGGTGGCCCGGCAAGGTTAAGCGCGGCACCAAGGGCGAGATCTTAATCCGCGAAGCGCAGGGTCAGCCAAGGGGCCAGGATCGTTCCAGGGAAGAGCTCGGAGATTAATCGGAGGCTCCGCGGAGCGCACCGGCGAGCCCCGGAGAAGGGAGTCACGGGGAGGGCCGAGGGGAGCCTCGGCCCTCGAGGGTGAAGGCGGCGGCCGAGGAAAAGCCGCCTGGCGAGGGAGGCGGCGAAGAGCGCCGGGTTGAGTCGAGCGCGGCTGGCCTGATTTCCCTGTCCGTGACCCGAGCGAGCGCCAATAAGAGGCCACGAGGCGGCGGCCTGGCCGTCCTCCGGGTGCGCCCGACGCCGGTGCAGCAGCAGCATCCACCCCTCCGTCTCGCTCTGGAGCGAGGGGCGCGCGCAACGCCCAGAGTCAGGTAAAGTACCGAGGATGTAAACTTGGCCGCCGCGTCTCCTACCCCCGCCGAACGCCGCCGAGCGCTTTCTACGCTATCCGAGGCTCGGCGTAACAGGTGGATGACGTCACGGCTACGGGGCCCCCCCCCCGCCGCCGCCGCAGCCGCAGCCGATGCCGCAACCGCGACCCCGACCCGAAGCCACGGAGCCCCGGTCTAGCCCCGGCTCTTCCCACCGTCCGGCGAGTGGCCTCCGGGACCTAATTTTTTAAGCCCTTCCCGGCCCCCCGCCCGGGCTCCGGGCCGAGCCACGGGGAAGGGCCGCCAGCCTCTCTCTCTCTCTCTCTCTCTCTCGGGCGGCACCGATGCCTCCTCGGCCTCCTCCGGGGCGCGCCGCCAACGAGGATCGCCTATGCGCGTCAGCCGGGTGCCGAGGATAAGTTTGACGCGCGTTGCGAGAACTTTAAAGAGAAAGTATCTCTTGCGCTTGTTTTCCTTAGAAAAAAACGGTAAAACGTTCCGCGATGGGAAATAGCCGACGAGAATTACGCTACCGTCGACTTCTGGAGTGCTTCTTATGTTTTTTTTCTTCATCTTCTTCTTTTTTTCCTTTTCAAATTGTTTTATTTATTTTCTTCTTGGTCATCTTTTTTTTCCCTCTTACTTTTCCTTTTTTTTTTGGTTCGCTGAAAGCCAGGGAAACATTCCGTCACGGCCTTTGGTGAAATTCGACGGCTTTCGAGTCGTACAAAGCTACCAAAGAGATACCAAAGATACGTCTGATGCCCCAGTGTATTGTATATCGACGGAACAGGATGGAGGAATATTTATATATATATATATATATATTGGGTGCGGTAACCTCAGGTTTTCAGCCTATCCCGCCTATCGTTAATGGGAGCGATCCCTTCGGCTTTTCCCGAGATACGCCGATCGTGTCAATTGATTATGGCGACCTTCGATAATTATGTCAAACATTTATGCTCCGTATTAAAGGGTACGTAACAGTGCGCACTTACAAGAATTTCAGAAATATCTATGCTCCATATTGCAGTGTATGAAGCAGTAGGCATTGATAAGAATTTGGGAAATATTGGATCGGATTGTCCCAGGTCTGTTGGAAATTAATCTATCGAGTTTGTTGTCTTCTGGCGTTTGCTTAAAAAGGATGAATACAAAGTAATGCTTTTAAATCAGCGGAGAAGTATGCATTGTAAAAGTTGAAGCCATTGCCAGGTTTAAGATCGAGGCGAAGAAAAAGGAAGAACAATCAATACACGGTGTTTAAAAGTAAAATAACACTGGTTTTAGCCTTTGAAAAGTATATGTATATATGTATATATATATATTTGTGTGTCTAGTGTGCTGGAGTGTGCGCGCGTGTGCGCCGCGTACGTACGAAACCAGTTTGTACGATAAAGAGTCATCGTTGTATTGGCGACGAAAGAGAGAAAGAAAGTAAATAAACGGCTGTCCCTCGAGCAGCTAAAAAGAAAGTACATTTTCAAGCAGCACCAAAGTCATATCAAAGTCTTAGTGCGTCAGCACATCAAGAATGTTCCATTTTTTTTTTTTTTTTTTTTTTTATTTCTTCTTTATTATTTTCTTCCCGTTTGTATGGTCTGGCGTACATAATACAGGCTCACCAAGCAATATAATAGCGAAAACAAAAACGTGCCGCGTACCAAGTTGAGCTTGGTGCAAGAGAGGCCAGTTAAAGAGAAGGCGAAGAAGAATTGCGAATAAGGAAAAGGGAATAAGAGGGAGGGAATGCGACTGAAGGAAATGAGCCGGAGAATTCAATAGAAAAGAAACTAAAGAAGGAGGAGGTATGTAAAGGCAGGAGGGCTGGAAGGTAGAGAATGAGAAACAGGATCGGTCACACTGGTACCTCGGACGGGGGGCATCTTTTGAGGCTCTCTCTCTCTCTCTCTCTCTCTCGTCTTCTCTCTCTCTAGTCTTCTCCCTCGTCTTCTCCCGATCGACGAGGGCCCTGGTTCGGAAATCAACATCCCTTCCGACTCGTCCGAAAACGTTGACGAGCATAGAAAGCGAGGGGGTGCTAGATATCGAATCGATCGAGACCGCGATGCTAAATTCTGACCACTGGGGTACCGAGGGCCTCTCCTTCCTCTCCTCGACCCAATACAGCAGAGCCGAGGATTTGACTTTCGATGATTGAAGAGGTTGAAATACCGAATAGGCGCTTTCTCACACGATAAGAGCAATGCGTAAGAATGTTAATGGTCCGTGCGGGCGCTTGTTCCTCGAACCAACTAGTCTTTATTCCAAGAGGTGAGCGTCTCGCACACGCACGCACACGCAGAGAGGGAGGGAGAGAGAGAGAGAGAGGAGAGCGAGACACCGAGACTTGGACAGGCTGACGCAAGAGTCGAATGGAAATGGCCGTGGAGGTGAGCCTCTTGAGGGAGAGAGTCACTCGAGTCTGCCCATTGATCTCGTTGGTTTGTTCGTTCGTCGTTGAGTTGCTCGTTCGAGTCGCCGCGCACATCCTTTCTTCCACGGGGGGTCCCTCTCGCGTACGCTCCCCTTCTCTCCCTCCCTCCCTCCTTCCCTCTCTCTCTCTCTCTCTCTCTCCCTCTATAATTAACTCGCGATCGTGATTTAAGAACTTTAAACTTGCCCCCAGCATTCTTCTCGATGCTGCAATAAATCTCGTAAAGTTTCGAGGATTCACGGACTCCTCGACGTCTGTCCCTCGCCTCCATCACGGCTCCGGGTCCATTTAAAGACTCTTCCGCTTTTCGAGCCTCCACTTCCGCTGCACTTTCCGTTGGTATTTTTGGCCTTGGTCCTCGGTCCCGGTAGGAATTATATTCCTAGGATAGTAGCCAAGCAACGGGAGCCTTCGATTTATAAAGTGGAGCTCTGCGCTTGCATTATCAGGCCGATTCCCCTTCGGGCCACTCTCCCCCGCCCCCGGACATCCTGGCTCCGTCGCTTAGGATCTGGCGCTGCACACCTCTAGACTCGTGCACTCGTGAGTCTTGCTCTCGGTTCCTCTGCCGCCGCCAGTTAACCCCCCCCCCTCCCCCAGCCCCAGCCCCAGGCCCAGGCCCTGCGCCGCCCGCTGTAATGTCCCACCTCGAGAAGGCGGCGGACTCGGAGTCGCCGGGACAAACCGACCGAGAGCGCATCTCCACATTGTCTATCTCTGTCTCTTGCGGTAACCTGCTGACTCTGCGGCTCTATATATACATACCTACATGCATACGTACATAAAATAAATAAATACACACACACACGCGCGCGCGCATGTATGTGTACGTATATACAAGCACGCACGCACCGACTCTCTCTCTCTCTCCCCCTCTCTCTTTCTCTTATGCACATACACGTGCATGCATACGAATACAGATATGGAAATTGGTAGCGTAAGTCGAGGACGCGGTAGGCGCGGGCGCGGGTTGTTGCTCGTGCTGGTGGTGTTGGCGGCGGCGGCGGCGCTTCCCCTTTCCCCTCGCCGAGACCGCCAACCAACCGACCGTCCCCCTCCGGCCGAACACTCGGCGGCGGCGGCGGCGGCGGCTCGGCAGCGGCAGAGATGGCAAGGGTACCGATGGTGGTGGAAGCCGAGCGGCGCAGAAGAAGGATTAGAAGGAGGATGAGGCGGCGGCGGCGAAGAAGAGGAGAGGCAGCCGCGTTCCTGGGTGAGGTCATCTCTCTCGCTCCCCCGGGGCTCCTCGGGCCTGCGCCGGGAAGAGCCGAGCGCCGAAGAGTCACCGTGTCGTGTCTCAGTCAGTGACGAGCCGCGCTCGCGTGAGGTTTGCGCGCGTCGTTCCACCGCTCCGCCCGCCTCCCGCCGCCGAGGCGCCCGCCCCGCGCCCACCTCGTGTCGCAAAGAGCCAAGCGGCGGCGCGCACCTCCGACTGTCAGTCGGTGTCCCGAGGAGCGCGAAGCACGAGCCCGAGCCAGGAGAGCGAGGCAGAGAGACAGAGAGAGAGAGAGAGAGAGGAGAGAGAGGAGAGGACGGCTGGCCCAGCTAAAGCCCGACCCACGGAGCCGAGGAGCGCTGGTGGTAGGGCCTCTAGATCGGGTCCACCAGCGGTGGTCGGCCACTCCTCGTGGCCGGGGCTGTCATGTCGTTTCCCCGCTTCGACGCCGCGATATTCCTCACGCGGCACTTTCGGGGCGCCCACGCGACCGGCAGCTCCTCCCGCATGAAAGCGCACTTGTGAGCGAGAGCCGAGCTCCCTGCCGACGTAGGCGGCCTCGGTTAGGAGGTCCACCCGAGGAAGGAGCAGCCCCGAGAGAGCTGCAGCCAACGAACGATGCGAGCGCGCGGCTCGAGCCCCCGGTCGGGAAAGGGGAGCGACCGAGTGGCGGTGCACCGCGAGTGAGCCGGAGACCGAGACCGGCATATCGTCGAACCTTGGAGAACGAACTTTTGTGCCGGGAGCCAGAGATCGGACCGCTGCCGATCCTCCTCTGACCTCGTTAACCATCGCCCAGCTGGATCTGACTCTGACACACTGTCCTCCTCCTCTGTGTGCGCGCCTCTCTCTCTCCCCCTTGTCTCTATCTGTGCGCAGTGGACGAGAGCGAGAGAGAGAGAGAGAGAGAGAGAGAGAGAGAGAGAGAGTAGGTGAACGAGGCAGAGGCGACGCGTGTGTGCGTGCGTGTACGGTTGGCCGCGCTTACGCCTGAACACATAGTGGCACACGGGCGGTGCGTTCCCTTTTACGCGATCGTGACCCCGTTTCTACAACTCGATGACCGACACAGGCGCACTGGCTCCGGGCACTGGCAGTGCCCCGGTAGCCGACTAGCGCCAGCGGAGCTCTCGCGTCCCTTGGCTCTCGCCCCCGCCCGGATCCCGCGGAGCAGGCGGTGTCCGCGTCCGCGGATCCCCGGGCCGGAGAGGCTCGGCCTCGCCAGGGGTCCTCCCGTCGCGAGGGAGCGAGCCCCACCGGAGCAGCAGCGGCGGCGGCGGCGGCGGCGGCGGCAGCAGCCTCTTATCAAGGTCAAGGAGAGTGCCGGAGTAAGAGCAGGCGGCGGCGGCGGCGGAGTTGGGTGGAAGAGAGCGCCCCCGCCCCGGCCCCCGCCCGGCTCGGGCCGTCAAGGCCAATCGCGGAGCCGACGCGCAGCCCCTCCTGCCCCGGCCGATAAGCGGGGCCGCGGTCTTGGAGAGCAGAGAGAGCAGCCGCGAGGGAGTCGAGGAAGGAAGCGCGCGAGGACTCGAGAAGTGAAGTGCGAGGCGCGAGCCAGGGCTCGGAGCCGCCCGAGCTGGAGGCGCAGCCCGTCAGAGTGGAAGTCATAACAGCTGTGGACCTGGCGAAGGGCGGGGGCCGGGTCGCGGTGGTCGGGGCCGGGGGCCCCGGGGCCGGTCTGCACCTCGTCGGCTCGACGGCCGCGGCCATGCTGCAGACTATGCAGCCCCGCGTGCCCGTGGCCGGGGTGAAGCGCCGCTGGGGTGGTCGGCCGGTCTCGGGCGCGGTCGGGGCCCTCCAGGAGTCGAGCTCCGAGGTCTCGAGCAGCGGGGTCCTCTCGCCCCCGCCGCCGCCCCCCCACTACCAGCCGGCGACCCCCGAGAGCGCCGGGGCCACGCGCACCGCCGAGGACACCCAGCTCTGGGACCTGGACCTGCACTCGAGGCCCGGACTCCACACGACGCTCGTACCCGCGAGCACGACGACCGTCAACCTCGTTATGGCGCCCGGGCACGGCACCTCGCCCTGTCCCATCCTCGTCGAAGGTACGACCCCTGCCTCCCTCACCCTCTCTCTCTCTCTCTCTCTCGCTCTCTCGCTCTCTCTCGTCGTCCCTAGACCCGAGCTCGCTCACCTGGTCGGCGGAGGCCCTCGGGCCGACTTTTACTTTAGCTTGATCATCACGGCCGCCGCTGGCCGCTGCCCTCGACCTTTCCCGAGAGCCGAGAGCAGGAGAGAAAAACGAGAGAAAGAGAACCTGTTATCCTATAACTGGCAATTATCGAGCTCCGACGCACGCAAGCTTATCGATCGGACTCCACCTTTTTAAAAGGGTTCTGTACAACAGCCTTGCGCTTTAACAGTTGCACAATTCGCAGATTTTTTAAACTGCCGCCCGCCTCTGCTCTTAATTGCAACTTTTGGCCCAATCTCCGCTCCAAATCGTACGCGCGTGTAAACATTTGCTTAACTACCTTCTTGACAGTTGCCACGAGCATTATCGCGAAGAAAAATTAGCGAGCTGCGCTGATTCTTTTTCCATTTACATGGCGATGCAATTTTTATATTGACCAATGCGTTTGCCTCGAGTTCCGACTAGTGGTGCGCAAAGTTTTTTACGCTAGCGCCGCTGCTCTTTCTTCTTGAAGAAGAAAGCAAAAAGAAAGAAAATGAAAATGAAAAAAAAAAAAAAAAAAAAAATGATAATACGTACAATAATAATAAAAATAACAGTGGCAACAATTGTTCTACTAACCTTGGCGACTACTTGGTGTACTAAGTTGATGTATAAAATTCAAAGCAAAGATTCATAAAATTCATTTTATGGCCTAAGAGTATCATACTTTGAAATTACAATTACAATTTCTTAGATTCATTGTTTGTTCTTTTTCTTTGTCAAACATTTGAGGCCAACTCTCTTTTTGACAGTTATCTAATGCGTTGCGTTCGATAAATATTGACGTTCTATAATTAAAAAATTTGTGTCAGTCGGCAAATTTATGAATTTTTTGCAAGCACATTTGATAAATGCCTTTGATAAGATCAAAAAATAGTTACTCCAGTTTATTCTAGCGATTAGTGAAAGCATTTTGTAATTTTCATGAATTATAATCATCCATTAAAATTTATTCTCCTCGTTATCGCTTGAAATAATGATTACTCTACGATTTATTTATACGTTGCTTTTTTTTCTCTCTCTCTCTCTCTTTTAAGTACCATGCAAACGGAAATTGAAATGCAGTTGGTTTAAATCATGATTAGTCTACGTCTTGGATAAAAACAGTTTATATTTAGTTTCATAATTTTCGCTATGGTTAAATGAACACGAGTAGCGGTAAATATCCTGAAAACTTCATTTAAGCCATTATTTTCAAATCAAGCTGCGATCCAGTAACTGACGGCAAACGACCACAACTTAGCTTTATTGTTCAAACGGCGGATATTATAAACAATCGTACAATTTATAAATAAAAATAGCTTTCAGATGAGTGTTTTTAATAGAATTTTTTTATTCGATAATATTAAAAATGAGCCAACAGCTTAAATCGAATTTGGGAAAAAATCAAAATAATATATATATATATATATATATACACACACACACACATATTACCGACATTTTCTCTTGTATTTGCCGGTGTGCAGTATTCAATTGAAAATTTGAATATTTTGATATTAATAATTTTGATATTAATATTTATAATACGATAGTAAAAAAGGCAAGTAAACACGAATGAATGAAAGTAGAAATAGTTGAGTAAGAGTAGAATAGACGAAATGAAAACGACCAATGAAATATGTATAATAATTTTCATTGCTCAATTGTAAAAGACTGGCGCAACGTTAAAAGTATTATGCATCTTTATTGGGTTTCTGTAATGGTTAATGAAATGAAAATATAACGATTCTGGCATTCGTTCCCTTTCCTACGGGACAATGTTTCTTTGGTGTAGGTTTGTGAATTAGTTGCTATTATTCATTGCTACACGGAATGCTTTTAAAAGTAGGAGTTTCAACAGAATTAATATGCAAGGCAGCTGCAGATACAAATTTACAATGTTCAAACACGTACGAATGAACGTTGAGAAAAATAATTCAGACTTTATTTTTATTTAAATTCGTCGAATAACTCTTTTATTAATGTTTTGAAATTAACATACACGTACAGACGTTGAGCTTTGTGGGTGTGCGCGTGTGCGTGCAGTACACATTTGAGGATTAGCTCGGTTATGAGAATTCGATTAATTTATGAGATAAGACTTCTTTTCTTGCCGAGTGTACGCTAATACAGCGAGTTAGAGGGCTGCGAGGGAGCGAGAGAGAGGGGGGAGGGGGGGTGGGAGGCAAGAAAATAAAGGAAGGGCGAATAGTATACACACACGGAGCTATAACGCTTGTGTACTTTGATTATCCCACAGATTAATCTTTCGAGTTTTTCTAATTAGGCTAACCTTGAAATTGCAAGTAAAGCTAGAAGTAATAACGACAGTTCACTGCATTAAAGTGAGCCGGCCGAACGAGTCTCGTTTTAGCGATAATTCCTTTTCGCAATCGTCTCTCTCTCTCTCTCTCTCTGATTCTCCATTCTCATTCTCCATCTCCACTCTCCATTCTCCATTCTCATCCTCATTCTCATTCTCACAGTAAGAAATCTCACAGTACAGGCCGTACGAGGAACGCAACGCATGCAGCGTCGGCTTTAGATGGGTGCATATTTTTTTTGCGTGGAACTTGTGCCGAGGCTCTTAGCGAGACAAGCGTGTCGATTCATTTGAGCGATGCGTACGAGCAGCGGTAACGAAAAAAAGTCAGCTGCGCGCGGAGGCTCGTGTATGTAACGAGGAGCAAATGGGTAAGTGAAGCAGAGGAGGAGCAGCGGCAAGGAGAGCGAGAGAGGCGCCGCGGCGAGTGGGAGCAGGGAGGGAGAGAAAGGGAAACGCGACGAGCGCTTGGTCAGCCATTTTTAAAGGTCTCGGAACGGCGGCGGTGACCTAACCTACATGATCTCGACAATATTCGCATGTATCTTGTGTGAGTGCGCGCGTAGTGTGGATTTAGTTCACGTGCACGATGAGTCGATGAGCTTAATGCACAGAGAGAGAGAGAGAGAGAGAGAGAGAGAGAGAGAGAGAGAGAGAGAGAGAGAGAGGGATAAGACGGCGCACGCATCTATTCCTGAGCGGATTTTGCATCTAGCGGAGCCGTGGAGTCATGTTGTGTTTGTTGTTACACATTGGGATCCGACGCCCGGTCACGCTTCGACAATTATATTAGTAAATGCACCTAACGAATATCGCCATTGCATAAAGTACGATTATTTTTACAATTTCATCTGCAGCAATCGCCTTTTTGGTCTCTTCCTTCAGAGTAGCGAAGCGTTTATTTTATCGATGCTAAAATCCAAGCCCTGCTACGCCAACCTTTTCAATTATTCACAATCAATCATACTGTAATATTATTGATTTTCTCATTTTTTTTTTTTTTTTTTTTTTTGATTATTTTTCTTATTTACGTTGTTATCATCAGCCAACATAATTAAAAATACATTTTTTGTTGTTGTGGTGTTGTTGTTATTATTATTATTATTATTATTATTATTATTATTATTATTATTATAAATAAAGTGTAGCTTATTAATCGAAAGATATAATAGGTGTTTCGTCGCCTTTTAATAAGAAATATTACAATTATAAATTCCGTATTACCTGCAACTTGATTGTTATACGAATATTGTACAAGAAAATTAATCAACTTCCGAATTCAATCTAATCAATCGTCGAAATAATCAATCTCATAGCATGAGCCGCAGATGATTTGAGTTTAGCAGAAAAAATTGCGATTTAATCGACACTGTTGCATTTTTATCCAATGAAATTTTGATATATAAATAAAGCCTTGGAAACGGCTCACTCGAGCCATTCAATACGATCGCTATCTTGGAGTACTATTCCAATGCTGAAAATTCGCTCGAGACTCCTCGTTACGTATGGAGCTTAAGAGCGCTTATCGGGACAGAGGAGGAGGAGGAGGAGGAGGAGGAGGACGCATGGTGAAATAATTAGCCTCGCTATTGTCAGTCACAATGCTGGTCGGGTGAGGTAGGTTGTACGGTTTCTCGCAACGCGGGGGGGGGGGGGGGGCGTCGGGGAGGAGGCGACAAGCGAAGTAAATATTCACGATAAAGAACAAGCGTAGGCGTAGTTTGCACAGAGATAATAAAACGCGATAGAGCGTAGCGTTAGCATGCGCTTTCAAGTTGGACGACGAGGTGGAATCACTTGTCGCTCGTGCCGGGACAGGGGGGGGGGATAATAATAATCGCGCCGGGGAGAGGCAATTGAACCTCCTCGCGGATTCAGGAGACGGATCCAGCTGCAGTGGCTTTCGTCGGGCGGGCCTGCGCCGTTAGCCGAGAGAGGCCCTCTCGGCTTACGCGGCCCGAGGGCGAGGCCGCGGTCGGGAAGTCCCGAGGGTCCGGGGCTCCTCCGGCGGCCGTGACATTGATCCGACGGCGTCTTCCCGAGAGAGAGAGAGAGAGAGAGAGGAGGAGGCATCGGCGCCTCCTGACATTGAGAGCATTAAAATGCCATCGAAGGCCAACGGTCGGCTGTTATCGTAGCCGCCGCGACATTCGCCGCGCTTCGTTATGCCGGGGCGCTTCTTATCGGGAATAACGAAGCCGCTAATCTGCCCCGGGGCCCGATAAGGCAAATTAAAAACCGAGCCGGGCGAATTGCCGTCCTGATCGATCGGCGCTGACCGCTCGCCGTTCCTTTCCTTTGTTTATTTTTTTAATCGGTCGCGATCGTCGCCGCCGCCGCCGCCGCCGCCGCCGCCAGGGCCGAGATTAACCTCAGGCTTATCTGGCCGGCCCATCGTCTCCTGAGCCGCTCCGGGGCTTATCGCGCTGCGGTCCGTGGCCTTGGACGCACGCGCGCCACCGGGAAGCTGCGCCCGGACGCGCGGCGAAGCCACCGCGATAAGGGAGCCCCGGAAGCGCTCGAGCCGCGCCCGTCGGAAGGAGCGTCCCCCGATTCCTCCTCGGAGGCCCCCGGGGCCTAAGCGCCGAAATCCCGCGGAGGGCAAAGAAAGGGGGAGCAGCGCCGTGGCACGAGTCGCGGTAGCCGGACTCCCTCGGCCTCTCGGACGCCCGCGTCCAATGCGAATGTCAAGGTGCTCGTTTTTTTCCTTTGCTCCCCATTCTTTTTTCGTCGCTGCTCTAGAGCCCGCGAGAACCTCGCGCGATATATTCGCGCTACCGCCACCGGCGTCGTCGCCGCCAGCGCATAATGCACAATAGTGTCAGCGAGCCAAGACTTGACCGGCTTATCTAATCGATACTCCCAAGGAATGAGTGGAACTCGTTTCTCTCCATCTCCCCCTCTCTCTCTCTCTCTCTGGGTTGCGCCGCGTCTTCGGCGCCTCCACCGCTGTTGGAACCCCCCTCCCCGGCTTCCCCCACCCCCCCACCGCCGCTCAGGCCGCTCGGCGACATCGTCGTCGTCGTCCCCGTTCACGGCCCGCGAAGGTGAACACACACTTATTTCGACGCGACGCTCCACGCTCGCTTGCACTCTTAACACTCTCGCTTCGCCGTGGCCTTAGCGAGGCGGTAGCCTCCTCCTCCTCCCGCCTCCCGCCGCCCTTCCCCCCTTCGGACCAGCTCGGCCCCTGCCCGTGGCCCCTCGTCCACTTGGGCCGCCTTCTCCGACTCCTGCCCCCCCCCCTCCACACCACTTGCGAGCAATAAGCCCCGATAAAGCCTCGGCGCGCGTCTTCTCCCGTATTGGAGCGGATGCTCGCACTTTAAGCCGCTCTTGCTGCACTCGGTTCCTTCTTTCCTTCGCGAGGCTCTCCTCGTCTCTCTTTTTTTTTTTTTTTTTTTTTTTTTTTTTTTTTTCTTTTGCGCCGCAGTGCTCGCCGATCTCCGCGACTACGCCCCGTCACTTTGTATTCCTATCGGTGCGTCAGGCTGCGCCGGGGGTATTTGTCAAGTGTAATGCATCGTTACGAACTGGAAGCCGACGTCTATTGACAAAATGACAAATCCTATGAAATCATTCGAAAGTTCGATAACACGGGGGCGTTATCTGACTCCAAAGCTGAACATTCGTTCGGCAACTCCGCCGCTGGCCTCCTCGCGAGCCTCGAGTTACTCTGTTTTCCTCGGGCATGCCGAGGCTCCTCTAGCATTCGCCGCAGAGGGCGGGTGGCGTGCGGGAGGGGGGGGTGGAAGAGAGAGAGGATTACCATTCAAGCCCCGCAATTCACACACTTATGCGAGATTTCAGAACGAGAAGGTTGCGAAGCTCAACGTTATTTAATCGTCGTTAGAGGGATAAATGAGCAAGGAGCTTTTCGTTTACTAATAAAGCAGCACTCTAAATCTCAGTCTTACACGGACAGAATAATACGCTGAAACCAACGCCTGCGCACGAATGCATCGTAATATTTCTCGAGCGCTGTTACCACGTTGAGGTGCACGCGAATTAACGTTTTTTGGTTCTCTCGGCGAGCCTTCCTCTACTCCTTCCTTACGCAGTCCGTCGGAATCTTGCATCCCTCTATTATTGTTACCCGCGCCTTTGTCGAACGAAGTAGATGTTAAATAATACATTTTAGCGTTTACCAACTTTGTCGTGCATGTATGTCACGCACGCCGAATCATTGGGCTCAACCTATACTTTGTGCACGAGGTAGACAATGGAACGTTAAAAATTATTAAAACATATCACATTTTAATTATTCTAAGTGTCAAGCAAATGACGCGAATGAAATTTCCTCCTTCTAGTTTTTCGCTGATTGAACGCCACTTAAATTTTATATTTTCCGTAAAGTATTCTTTCGCTGGCTTTCTTGAAATTGCAATTTCTTTTGTTCGTATGCACACCATAACGATTAAATTCGTCAAATCGACGATCAGAGATTTCTTTGCAATAAAATGATATGAGGGGAGAAAGAGGGAGGGAGACAGAGAGAGAGAGAGAGAGAGAGAGAGAGAAAGATCATTGAGTGGACTTGAAATCTCGTTTTCATTCCCTACACAGTGAGTTAAGAAGTTTTTTACCTCAATGATATTTGGCTAAAATTTCTACATACTTTCGTAGCGCTTTAAGATGCTGGTAGTTATATATTCACCGACACTCGTGCATTTTTTTAACCACTGCTGTATTGTAAATGTTAAAGCTTTTTCGCTCGGTAATTGTACTTGGAAAAGCCGAATGCGCTTAATATAAATCATTTTCGATTGTTGTACGCCAGATGGTACATGTTACGCGTCGAGAGTCGTCTGAAATTTTCTCAATTTCGAAGAGCGGAAAATAGAAAATATTTTACAATTCGCTCGGCAATACAGCAGCGTCTTAATATTTTATCGCTCGAGAGCGCTCTTATAACATTGGCATCATAGCGAAGGCTCGGTGCTAAATACGCAATAAATAAGCCACAGGCGGTTTCCGCTATTCCATACTAATTATCGTGGCATTATCAACTGGTTGCTCGATCTCGTTCGTTCGTACCAAAGATCCGAGGCATAATACCTCGCCTCAAGGTCTCGCGTCCGCTCGTTCCACGCCTCGCGAAACAAGCGTCGGGATTGTCACGCCGCGCGGCCCGACATATTTATTTCTGATCAGTGATGCGGTGTTCGGTGCAGCCTCTGACGTCACGCCCCCAGTGCGCGAATTTATTCCGAAGCGCGAAGGTGGCGCCACACCCCCCCTTCCGAGCCTGCCACCCCCGCGCTGCAGCCGCCCCGCCGCCGCCGCCGCCGCCCCGGGCAAACATCCCGACCGGAGTGCAGGGCGAGCGCCGCGCGGGAGAACGAGCGCGACTCCCTGCCGCGGGGAAAGGGCCGAGGGCAAGGGGGATACGCCATGGGAGCGCGCCGAGGCGCCCTCGTCCTCGACAAGATCCCAGCATCCTCGGCGTGGGTGGATGCACGCACGTGCGCCCAAGAGTCGAATTATTTCTAACGGACTAATAGTTGGCAAACGGCATTGAAATAAATCAACGCTGGCTTTAGTGCAACTGGAGTAAACAACTGCAGGCCTGTGGCTTACGACCGTAGCACTCGACATGACATAATCGATAATTTAAGTTGGCGCGCTCGATTGCAATTTATATGCTTTTAAAACTAAGCCTCGCGCGCGTCAGCCATTGTTATAAATAATGGCAGTACTACGAGATCGAAGTGGTCGTCGGCTGTTGCTCGAAGGCTCGCCGAGCGCACGCGTAAGCGGCACCGCAGTCGGTGCATAAATACGTGGGGCAATCTTGGCGTGGCCGATCGCCGAGGCGAGGCAACGCTTCCCCGTCGCGGCTCGGCAAGTTGCTAGAGACCGGGCCAGCGCGGGCCCGGGGACCGCGGGCGAGAGCCTCTCGTGAAAAA
Organism: Kradibia gibbosae; assembly: GCA_018907135.1. Classification (NCBI taxonomy): domain Eukaryota; kingdom Metazoa; phylum Arthropoda; class Insecta; order Hymenoptera; family Agaonidae; genus Kradibia; species Kradibia gibbosae. The sequence continues at coordinate 8,694,306 of JACCHX010000004.1, forward strand.
GCGGCCCTACCGAGCCCGCGGGGGCCTCCGATGGTGGAGCTGCAATCAAAGCCGGCGGCTAATTTTACCGGAGCCCGCGCCTAAGCCGCGATCGATCGGCTTCCCCGGCCAAAGCGAACGTATGCACACGTAGCAGCGGCAAAAAATAGGCGCCGCTGGTGCTTACGCAAAGAGTAAGAGTAGAGTCGGCCGGCGGGCGGGCGGGCGGGGGCGGCTTAGGCGCGGGCGTCCAATCGATCCGACCTCGCAGCCCCGTGGATCCCTCGATCCTTCCCATCGAGCGGAATCGCGAGGAGAGCGTCGACGACCCAGTCACCCCGTTCTATTTTCGTTGCTCGGCGCTGCAGCTCTTTTAACTCGTCGGCCGCCCCCCAACTGCCTGCTATAAATATGCGCGTGCGGCTGCGGCGGCGGCGGCGCTGCGACGATGCACATGTGTAATACGAGTCCGAAAATCCGCGGCGGCTGCGGGCGGCCCACGAGGGAGCTGCTAGAGACCGGATCGGCGGGGGACCCGGGAGGGGAAGGCCACGCAGGGACGACGGTCCGGTAACTGTTGCTCGAGTTCGCCCCTACCACCCCAACCCACCCTACCCTGCCCACGGCCCCTTCTCCCCAACGGCCGTTTGTTTTTCTTTTTTTTTTTTTCTTGTCTTCTCGATTCGCCCGGCCGGCAAGAGGTGCGGGCAATTTTGCCTCCTCGGTCTCGAGAACCGGGCAGCCGCCGCGCAACGTCCACCTAACCTCGGGCTCAGCGTCTCCAGCCCCCCTGGGAGCTTTATATTCTATTTATGACTATTTCCCGTGTAGTAATGAACTCCGCGCGCCCCTCCCCTCCCCGCCACCCGGCCCCCTTCGCTATCCGTCGGGCCTCGGCACTTGGCTGCTCCGGGTAACGTTGCCGATAAGCCCTTCGTCCCCGCCAAGGAATAACCGACACGGGTGATCGATCAATTTCGGCCAACTTTGGCCGGCCCTCAGCAGCGCTCGTATCGTTGAGAGCGATCGAGATCGGACGGTCCTCGAGTCGGTCGCGGCTCAAAGGCTCGATACACCACGGAGCATCACACGATGGATTGGCGCGATTGCTCGCGAGGGAGCTCCTGAATGTATGGATGCCGGGGCCCCCCCCCCTTTGAAAGCGCGATCCCATGACACTTGAATAAAATCTTTCGATGCGAGAATAAACGAGTGCTTGGACTAGCGGCCGTAATTCCTCGGGCATTTAATCGGAGATCTTATCGCCTAAATTTCAATATTTCATGGTCCGAAGGCCCGTCCTGGTAATGCGCGCGCGCGCGCACCTTTTAATACGTGCAAGGCTAGGGCTTTAATCGAGTCGCGGGAGGAGGACCAGGAGTAAGACAAGGACGCGATTTCAGCAGAAAGAGGAACAAACTCTCGATGGAATGTACTACTCTTGCCGCGTCGATGTTTTTTCCTTTTTATTTTGCCTATTTTAATTCCCCCCCCCCCGCCGCCCCTTCACGCGTTTGCATCGCGTTCGTAATTTAAAAACGAATTGCTCGGCACTCGGGGAAAAATCAAAGAGAGCGCGAAGCACGAAGCCGAACGACATTCGGCTCGGGCACGAGGAGGCCGCCTGTTTTTTCAGGCTTAATTATCGAAACGTCGTGAAAATCGCGGCTGCACGACCGCGTGCCCCGGCCTAACGTTAACAAAGCAAGCGCATCGAGAGGTAGGCGAGGCAGGAGGAGGGAAAAAGGTCGGGGGCGCGCATCGCGGTAACGAGGGCCGATCCGTGGGGAAGAGGCCGCCGGAGAGCTCCGCCGCGTCAAGGTCTGGCGTCGCGGTAAAAACTTTATGAATGAAATATTGGCGGGAGCATGATTAGCAGGCCAATCCTCCTGGCCAAGCCCTCGTCCCGCCCTTAGCCGCCAATCTCGCCGATAAATCACCGAGCGTAAGGGGCCGAGGAAAGTGTCGGCTCTCGACGGGGGTGTGGCAAGAGGAGGCGGTCCCGGGGTCCCGAGGGAACGGATGGGCCCCCGGGCCAAGGCCCCGACCCAACGCCGGCCATCCCCGCCTAATAATAACAACGACGCGACAACAACAACGACGACGATTATGGATTTTAACAACAGGGATAATAATGACCAATGGTAATAGCGGTGATGTGGGAGGCGGTAGGCGCTTGGCGAAAGAGCAAAGAGACGCGGCCGCGACCGGGAGGCCGGGGGAGGGCAGCGAATCGGGGGCGGACGGATGCGTCAGACTCACTGGAATATGCGCAGCGCGGCCCGTTAACAGGAGTTGATTGAACCGTCGTCGGCTGCGTCCACCGCTGCGCGACTTTTCGAGCTCTCGAGGTCTGTCCTCGCCCGAGAGCCGCGTTCAAGGTCTCGGCGCACGCGCCGCTGCCCCCGCGACTCCTTCCATCTCCGCAAGTGCCCGCGTGTGCGTGCGCAAGTGTCGCTCTCGCCTTCCGTTCCCCCCCCCCCGCCGCCGCCCACGACAGCGCCCCTGAGCCCTGCTGCGCGCCTTTGTTGGTGTTTCGGCCTGGGGCCCGAGACTCCTTATCGCGCCTTCGCCTTGTATGCACTTTGATTAGGAACTGGTTCTCCACTTTGTGCGCGCCGTCCGGGGGTATGGGTGGCGGGGGAACGGACGCCGAAAAAAGGAGGATCACGTGCCGCGGGCGGCCCGGGCATGAGCCTCGTCCCCGGCCGCGGCGTTCCGAACCCAGGCAGCACACGGACGCGGCACCCACACGCGCGCCCCACCTCTTATCTATGTCTTCATTTTACTTTCGAGCTTTTCCTTTTTTCAAAGGACGGCCGTTTACTTTTCCTCTCTCTCTCTCTCTCTCTCTCTCTCTCTCCGCTCTATCTCGGAATGCCCTTCTCCCGGCCCCCCCCCCAAGCCCACGAGTCCAACCAGTTCACGAATGCGCTTCTTTTTTTCGTCCGCGCGCGAGGAGGATCGTTGCGCAGCCGCTGCGCGCCCGCGCCTTTATCGCGAGCCGAATTCTACGACTCGTCAATTCCGTGTCAGCTTTCTCGAATACACCAGCCGAAGAAGCGACGCCGGTGGGGCTCCTGTTCTTTTCATCGAGCCCGGAATATTCTTCTCCTCCGCTCTCCTGAGTCAAAGTCTTCCTCCTTCGAAATTGAACGTTCGTTTAATAATAGTGAAAGCTCGAAATTGAATAAATATTGATGCAAGCTTCGACACTTGTTTCCGTTATGGTTGCGTGCACGATTACTCCGCTTCGGAAATCGTCGGAACATTTTGTGACTTTATTTAATCGAACCAAACCAGTTTCTTACGTATTAAGCTTAAAATACTTTGAATTTTAATGTAAGTTCATTTTGTAATGAATATTCTTATTCATATATTGAATTATCCTCTCTTATCCCAAGATAATTCTTTCTTAAAAATAGTACTAGTCTTTATTGTGTCAACCGATGAGTAAAATATCAAAAGTTTTTCAGTTGAGAGATTTTTTCAAAGCAAATTTTTACACGTTAAATATAAAATTTGGCTGTAATAAAACTCGCAAAAATCCAGAGAAACTGTTGAATTATTTTGGATTCGAAACCAGAGATAAAAAATATACGGATCTTCGTTTAAAAAAAAAAAAAAAAAAAAAAAAAAAAAAAAAATGAAGAAAAAGAAAACCTTAAATATTTGATGGTTTTAAATAACAAAGCAAGTTTACGATTCGATTCGTTTTAAATGTTCTAAAATGCAGCTGTTAAGTTCTTGTGTAATGATTTAACAACTATGATCCGTCTAATCGTTAAAGAGAAATCGTTTTTATTAATTGCGATGGAAAAGTTTTATAAAAAAAAAATCGTTTTTTTCTTTTAACGTTTTAAAATATAATATAGAATGTAAATTATGCTTTGAAATTTACAGCAGTTTTCCAAAAATGATTTATTCGTGAAGAAATGTTGAAATTCATTTGAAAAGCTAAGACAAGTCGGTTACACCAAATATTCAAAACAAATAACGTATTTTAGATAAAAATTTAGTAAGATAAACTTTTAGTTTGACGTTTTCATTTGATATTTCTTAATCTCAAACTAGTTTAACATATGTTTATTCATTTTAGTGAATTGAGCTATGATAACTGTGTTGAAAATTCTAGATAATACGGAAATTATTTGAAAAGTTTTGTGAATTAATACGTTTCCCCGATGACTTTTCAAAAGCGTAAATTTCAATAACCGAATGATATTTTAAAAAATCCTGTCATCATTGCCTCGGCCACGGTATATTCCCAATACAACTTGGGCGCAATACAGTTCTCCAAAGCAAAAGACAACGAAAGCGAAAGAAGAATAGAGAACACCCAAATGCAACACAGCCGATGCTTAAGAATGCAAGAGGAAACGAGAAAAAAGTTCTCGTAAGAGAAAAACCTCGCGTGCGGTGGATTTCCTCGGGGCGTCAAATGTAGCTCAGGTCAGGTACATAATTAGCCAGCGAGGAAAAGCCAGGAAATAAGAATCGAAAGCCTCCGGGAGAATATGGGATGGCATCGCGTGTAACGCGTACACGGCACCGGGTGGGATCTCAAGCCCACGCGTGGACGCACACTTTACTGTACTTGGACTGTACCCACTACGTGGGGAACCGCCGAAAAATCCGTTAAGCGAAACTTTCGAAAAAGTCGTCCAACCCGGGGCCTCTCTCTCTCTCTCTCTCTCTATCTTCCTCTCTTTTACGTCTCCCCTCCCCCCCTTATACGCTTTCGTACTCCTTCGCTCCGGCACACGAGAAAATTCGTCGGCGGCGGCGGCGGCGGCGGCGGCGCCAACCGGATTCACCTTGGCCCAATGCGAGAGCGAGGCGAGGGAGCCCAGGTCGCCCCTTCCCGTCCCTCGCCGCCAACACCGCCACCGCCACCGCCACCAGTGCCACTGTCGGCGCGCAGCCGGTTCAACGATTTCGTGGCGGCGACGATGTCGTGGTGAACCGCAAGAGCAGGGTCAGTAGGTCACTCTCACTCGCCGCCGGTGGCGTCGGCGGCAGCGGGGGGTAGAAGGGGGGGGCCGTAGGTGTTCGGCCCGGGAGGATACGCGAGGGCGGCTGTGCAGCCAGCGGGGAGAGAGGGGCCGGGGGTTCAGCGATCCGGATCATCGGGTGTCCTGGGCTGCGTCCGCGCATCGATCCGGGCTCAGGTTAGCCGGCGGTTCCTACGCCTCCTCGCGTGCGTACATCACCGACCTTCTTCGGCCTTCTTTGTTTATTTTACGGCTATATTCCCGACAATTTATCACCTCCGATCGGCCATTCATCTTCCCACGCGGGCTCCGGCTATCGAGGACTCGAGCCTGCGGCCCTGCTGGAGAGTCTCGGGGCCCTCTCCCCCTCCCCCCTAGCCCAGATCGCGGCCGCTCCGCCGCCGTTCCCGAATCAACGTAATTGGGTCTTTCGAGCCCGAGAGTAAGCGAGCGCGCGCCCGACAAATATTTACGCTCTATATACCGCTCGGACGTTTTAACGGGGCATATTAAATTTACGAGGAACAACAGCACCTTGCGCAATCCTTCGGTATTGTACGATTTTTTTTCCATTCTTCTTTATTTCGAGCGCGGCGCCGAGGGACCTACGCGTCGATGCGCTACACTTCTTCACTCGGGTACGTTAGGACACGTCAGCTGTATCGGGAGTCCGGGAGAGGGGATACATTAAAGTCACCTGATCCGCGTGATCCTTTCTCGTGGGCCTGGCCTCCCTCCCGCCGCCCAACAACAATCGACGCTCCCCCATTACATCGGCCGAGGCTTGCTTAACTATATATTTTCATATCTCGGGACGCTATTAATCCCGCATTAAATTGTAACTGTAAAGAGAAAACATTATTCGGACGGATTAATAATCATGCCCACGACCTCTGTACAAAATCACAATATTTATTTTCCAACCAAAATATATTTATCTATCTAGGAACGGTACAACGAAATGACTTTTTCGTATTTTTATCTTAAATTGCGCGGTTTGCGAGCGGACCTACAGCAATCAAACTACTAGCGATTGTTGCTAAACGACTACTGCGAGCCGCGCACAGTCGGTTTCCCAGTTACTAACTGGAAATAAGGAATGACGGAATCGCTATCACGAGCAGAGGCAGGCAGATTTCCTTGTTAATTTTGGATATTCGAAAGGCGATTACACGGAAGGTTTGAGAAAACGATAAGGAAGCTAATGCCTGGACCGGCTCTTACGCGTCCATTAAACACTGGATCCTCGTGCTCCGTTAACTAGAGCACGACTGCCGAAAAAGAAATTCAGCTTTTAATCATTTTTGTGAACAAAATTTCTTTTCGTAACGGCTTAACGTCGCTTTCGAAGAAGAAGAAGAAGAAGAAAAAAAAAAAAAAAAAAAAATGAACGACTTTTGCCGCCTTGCACGTTGCTTAACACCGAGTCGAAGTTGAAAATGTGTCGATGCATTAAGCGCGTGATGTCGAACAAAGGCTGATAACAGCTGACTATGAAAAATCTTGAGTCGCACAATTGTCCGACTGATAGCTCGACTCGATGAGGAATGAACATTGTCCTTGAATTTAACGAATATACGATGTTTATGTACATAGAAACATTGAATACCGTACAGTTAAGAATTTTCTTCAGACCTGCTCTCTCTCTCTCTCTCTCTCTCTCTCTCTCTCTCTCAGTCAGTCTTCTTTTGTAAAGCGCTTGCCTGTTGAATAGCGATTAAACGAGCGCTCGGCTCGCGTAAAGTAGACCTCGATAGGTTGTACAAGTTTAAAAGCGCTCACGGGACGCGTCGAAACCAACAGTTCGAGAATATTTAGACGCGCGTCTCGCATCGCGGAAATCTCGCGGCGATGCATCGCCCACCGGAGACGAGTATTATTTCGAAATCTACCATTAAAAAGCTATCGCTCCGTTGGCTGGCGGTGAGGCCGGCGGCTCGGAGACCGTCCATACTTAATAATCGTAGGAGCGCATCGAGCCCGTCGGAATGGGCGTCCCGCGGACGTTGGCTGCCCGCGAGTCTCGCGAGGTCGAAGAGTCGAAAAGCAGGGAGCCGCTCTGCCACCGGGAGAAGCGGCCGCATCGAGAGGCGGAATATACCGGGGCTCGCGAATTCGCGGACCCCCGTTAAATTGCGGGCCGCTTAACCGAGGCTCGAGTCGATTAGACCGCGACCTCCCGGCCCCGATCTCCCCCGGAGGAGGGCGTTCTTTACTCAGCGTCCGCTAAACTCGTAAACCGCGAGGTCGTACCCCGAGCAGGTCGATGCATCGTCGCGCGCCTGCGCGCGCGACCCTCGGCGGAGCGACGGATAATTTCAGGGCTGACTCGCTGCGGCGAGTCCTCGGCCGCGGCGAGACCTTGGGCGCAGCCGCGACGCGGAAGGAAGTTATATCGGGGCGAGCCTCTCTGGCCGAGTGAAAGAAGAAATCTCCTCCACGTCCCGGAGTCGCGCGACTGAAGCGGCTGGGGCGGGCGGGGGGCGGCGGCGGAGAGGAATCCAGCGATCGAGCGGTGCGTGCATAAGTGGGTCATCGCCGCGCTCCTCCTCCTCTCCTCCTCCTCCTCCTCCTCCTCTCGACCCCGCGCGACCGACTCTCTCTCTCTCTCTCTCTGTTCGATGCCCCCGCGGTACTCCCGTCTCCCTCCCTCGTGCCTCGCCTCACCAGCCCCTTCCCGCCCGCTGTCCTTCCTTCCTTCCTTCCTTCCTTCCTTCCTTCCTTCCTTCCTTGCTTGCACTCCCTGCCCCGCACCCGCCCGACGCCCATTGGCCCGGAGTCGGGAGCACGCGCCGCGGAATACTGACCCGATGTTCCCGAAACCGAGTCCCGGCGGTGCTCTGACCTTGGACTGGGCTTGCGCAGCCTCGACTAGACGCGCCGGGCGTGGGGCCTCCTTGGTCGGCAACCCCTCGGAAGTCGCGACTCGTCGGACGGATTCAACAGCTGTCCGGACGCCCAAGACTTTCCTCCTCGCCGTTTCTATAAAGAGTTTATTATTCTCCTTCAGTCGGGCGTCGAGAAGCTTATCACTCAATACTCGAGCTCGGAGGCAGGGCGAAATCGATTAATAGGCATTATCGCGGAATTGGAAACAAGGTTCATTCGTTGCTCCCAAATTAGTACAGTTCTAAAGTAGTCGTCCTCTCTTTATCGCTGAGGTAGCGGACGTGGTGCAGCTTACTTACGCAAAGTAAGCCCCTTCATTATCAAACTTCTTTATTTGGCTATTCAATCGAGCGGATATAGCGCGCCGCGAATCGCCGCGATGGATCGCGCTTTGTTCCGAGATGAAACTTTGTTGAAACCGAAGGGGAAGGAAAAATTGCAACGGAGCGTCCGATATTATTGACTGCACGTGAATGAGGTTATTGTTGGCTCTGGTAAGAGTAAGATTTCTCTTCGCGTACAACGTGTGCATTCAGATTAAAAGAAAGACGCGCCGTGAAATCGCCCACCGAGTCAAACACCGACGGCCGGCTCGGGCAATTGTTTCATTTGAAAAGCGGCGCTCTCGTGCTCTCACTGGAACCAATCCCTCGTAGGATTCAGTTTTTGGTCAGTCGAAAGCGGGAGGCCGACGATGGCCGAGGCACGTGGAGAAGCTTAGATTTTCATCAGCGGCTGGCTAATTACGCGTGCCGGCTCGGAAAGTGATTGACCCAATTCTATCTTAGCCCCTGCCTTATATACCAGTATCACTTTGCTCACCTTGTTACGTTTTTACGTCGTTCAAATATCGATTGGCCGAGCCCTGACAGCTAATGCAATTTGCATTGTGTCAACCGATTTTAATAGTCAATTATTAAGCACTCAATTTGATATATTCTGGGCCACGGTTTTTAAAGTGACTTAATTTTTTGTTGCTCGACTCTCAATTGTACGAGTGAGAGAAGGCTTATACAATGCTTACGGTATCGACGCCAATTCAGAAATAAGCCATGCGACTTTGACTTTATCGAGCATTATTTCATTTGTGTTTTTTTATTACTTTCTAATTTCGATAACTTGTCGAGAAAACCACAAGGGGCATTTGTTCGTCGAAATTTACGTACTGTACCTCTTATAAAATTAAACGGCAATGAATTAATAAGATCGAAGTCGAATGCAGCAATTACTGATTTGTTCGTTACTTTGATTTAACTTAATCGATTGTCTCGCTCCTCTCTATCTCCATTTTCCCTGTTTCCCTTTGGACGTTCAAATAAAAAAAATACTTTCGATAAAGCTGGACTTCATTTGAATATTCAATGAGTCACAGATTTCGCACTTGATAGGTCAGTCAGTTATGTTAATAAAAAAAAGTAAGTCGGACTAAATGGAAACTTTTTCTTTAGAGTGATAAATGAGCTCATCCATAGAAATCTGTGTTTTCATTAGAAGGAATCGAAAAAACTTATTCCCGCAGTTACAAACAGAAACGAAAAGAAAAAAAAAAAAGAAAAAAAAAAAAATTGTAAAAGTCATGCGTCGTAGATTTGAAGGTCGTGAATAACATTTTCGGCATTTACGAGAGTGGAATACGAAAACTTACACTGATTACGTATCGAAAAAGACGAAAGAATAACTCTTGAAAATAAGTTGTTACTTATCCATCGGAAATTTGTTTTTGATTGCAAAAATACCGGCGTATCGTAGAAATAACAAATCTTTTTTTCATCGACCCAGCAACCGTAGGGTTTTTTCATATTCTATAGCCTCTTAGGAATTATTTATACTGAATTACTGTACGATTAACCTTTGCCTTATCGATAATCGAAAATTTGCATATAAGACCGGAAAATGTTTACAAACTCCTCCGTTGAATCAAAAATATTTGTGCTACAAGATGAAATTCTTACTAAGTTGATGTTTTTCGCCAACCACAAAGCGAATGCATTCGATCGAAATCAGTAGTAAAAGATAAAAGGCAAATATTGTCTAAGGTGTTGTTAAATATATAAGGATGCGTATATTACAAAGCGCTGCTTAGTTTATGACAGCTTGATTAATATTTTAGTTTTAAGTACAGGCTTAGAGTTGTTAGAAAAATTGTCGATGGCTAGTGTCAGTGATTGGCTTGAGAAACTTTGTTAGGTTGGCGCTTATTCTCTTACTCTACTTATTAATTGTAATAAATCATTCGTACGATCGATTAACAAGAAAGTGTAAGCACTTATAATATGTGGTTACGATTTTGAGCTAACAAGGAGTTGATTCATGATCGAGACTTTGAGAAATACACGGCATTGTACGAAGCGAACGAACCTTCCATTGTCAAATTTGTGTGCACTTCTCGCGTTCTAATAGAAGGAGTCGGATGGAGGAATGATTTTTGAAGAATGCGATAGGGCCCGTAATGGAATGACTGTCGTCGCATCATCAATTCCCAGTGACATTACCGATGTAGGTAAGATCGAGGGAAAAATGCCGAGTCCTCTCAAGATTGTATTGAAATGATTATTGTCGACGTAATCTTAGGTTTAAAAGGGAGCCAGCAGCTCGCCGATCTCGAGTCTGTAATTATTTTTCTCGCCGACTGATTATTCTTTGAAAAGCGATTTGTAAATGACGGCCGAACGCACGAATCGGAACGAATTTTGTCGGCTTCCAGAATATAAGCTAATGGTACTTGAAAATCATTTGAAAATCTCATTGAAGGGGGTGGGGAAAGAAAGAAAAGAAAAGAAAAGAAAAAAGAAAGAAAGAAAGAAAGGGAAAAAAACAACAACGACAACGCGAACGACGGCAACCAAAAGGTCCGCGTAAAAATGCGAGGGGGTGGGGGGGGGGGAAGGCTCGGTCGGAGGAGAATACGTGGGTGTCGATCGAGTCGAGCAAAAATCGTTGGGCCCCTCCTCGCGATACCGGACAGAGAGACAACTAGCTGTAAATCGTTAATGCTCGGAGGGGCGGCACTTAAGGAAGTGTATATTTGAGAGGCGCAGCAGTATTAATAAAGTGAAAGAAGCAATAATTTTTGGGCGGCATAGCCAAGGATTTATGCGGCACTTACGCCGGCCCTCTTAAGATTTAAATAACAGTGCGTGGTAGCTCGACTCCGCTCCTCCGAAACGCGGCGTTCATAAATATTCAGTCGGCAATTTAGCGCTCGCGACATGCCAGTGCCAGGATACGAGGACTGGCGGCGGCGGCGGGGGTGCGGGCGCGCTCGCGCCGCGGCAAGGGGTGGGTGCTCGGGTGGTTGCGGGCGGCGGCGCGAGTGCAGGGGACGGGAGCGATCCTCCGTCCCGTGCCTCGGGCCGAAGACGACGACGGCGACGACGACGACGACGCCAGGAGAGTAGAAAAGAAGCGTAAAATCAACGTAAAATCGAGGCGGAACGAACTGGAGCGGAGTCGTGTCCGGCTCTCTCTCTCTCTCTCTCTCTCTCTCTCTCTCTCTCTCTCTCTATCCCCCAACACCGGCGTGGACGGACTCGTAGAGGCTGCGCCGTGGGGGCTCGGCGTCCCCTCGCCCGCCGCCCCGGCGGCCCACCGAGGACGGCGCGGCTGTTCCCCTCCGCGCGGCGACGGACAAGGCCAGGGCCTGTCGAGCGCTCGCCTTTTCTTGCGCAACGAGCGAGGCCGTTCCGCTTATGGAGATTTCCCCCGCGAGGAGGCGCTCGCTCGACTCATTGTTTCGCGCGACGACGATGACGCGCCCGCTCGCACCTCCGAGCCCGACTCCCGCGGAATACTTGCACTGGTCCTTTAACGACCTTATATATATATATATCTCTCTCTCTCTCTCTCCCTCTCGAGGATCACTCCAGGCCGGCCTCCACGCGACTCTATCCAGATCCAGCGAGCCCCTCTTCGCTCCGACAATGGGAACGGATCGCCGCGACAGCTGAGCCCACTCGCTCGAGCGATGGCTACGGTTCGAGTACAAATTACCGACTCCGATATTCTAACGCTCTCCGCACCGATCGTATTTACTGAATTATACGCGAATGTGCGTGCCCGCAGCAGCAGCAGCAGCGGGATACGGGTATCCTCGATCGGTATGGGTTTCGTTTGGCTTGCGCTTCCCTGCGTGCGAACATTTTCATAATTTGTACTTACCCCGAGTGGCATTGCATGCCGGCAAATCTCTGCGATTTACATTCCTTTCGACTTCTCCGGAATATTGCCATTTGTCTTACCTGTACGAAAGCCCTCCCTCCCTCCCTCCGCCTGCCGCTACTCGGTACCACTCGTCATTTCCCACGAGACGTGGATAACCCCGAGTAACGCCGCGTCCTTGCGGGAGCTGCCTTACGCTGGTGATTTCAATCGAAGGAGAGAAAAATCACCGCGAGACGCGAGAGTCTAAGGAAAGAAAGCTTGGCCCACGTCGCAAAAATCGGCGCGACTCAACACGGAGAAACGAGAAAGATTACATGCTCTTCCGCGACGTCAGGACGACCGTATCGATAACAGGGTGTCGATTATGGGCAAAGGTGATGGGGCGCGGTCGGGGGGGGGGCGGTGCCGGCCTCGATCATAGATACAAGCATACGCGGAGCGCGAAGTTGCCTTTGGCTCTTGCGTAATTGTGCAGCGACGGCAAGCGGATTTCGCCGAGTTATAAATACAAATAAAGAATACACGCGGCTGTTATACGATTCCTTAATCAGCGAAACATAATCGCCCGCGCAGCGAGGCAAATTAATCTGCCGGCTCTCGAGTACGTCACGGCTGGAAAGCAGGAGGAGGAGCCCCTTTGGCCGCGACATCAACGAGTCCGATGAGCCAGAGTCAGTTCAAGGATCGGCAATGGCCAATGTGGGAGGGCCAGCCCAACAGGAGCCAGGGAGACCGCCCTGAGAAGCTCGAGTTCGCGAGACCCCGAGGCGCAGTCGCCTATCGGCTCTTCGGCTTTTTACGGCCGATTCGGCGAGAATCCCCGGGCTCTCGTTCTCGGGCTCGCTGCAGCTGGGGAAAGCCGCGCGCCAGGAGCTGAAACGCGCGGCGGTGTCCCGATGGGCTCGGGCAATTTTCATGCCGGACGGCGAGAGTAGTTGTTCCGCTCCCCCCCCCCCCCGGCTCGGACTGCCGGGCGGCTTTGGCGAGCGAGCGCCCGGGGGAAGGAATATTTATCGGCGACGGACGATTACAAATTGCCAGGCTAAGCGCAGCGCCGGCAGCTTCCATCCGCGGCCTCGATAAAGTCCTTTCCTTATTCGTAAACGGCTGTCCACCGTAATCGTAATCGTAAACAAGCGACACCGGCATCGGCCGTCCAATCTCGGCCTCGCGTTTTCGAGCCTGGCCGGTAGCTGGGAATTCCCGGAGCGGGCGAGGCCGCGCAAACGCATCCCTCCGGTCGATCCAAGGCCCGTCGGCCGTAAAGTACGAGTGAATTATCCCTCGTGGGTGGGGAAGGGGACCCCCGCGCTCGGTCGAAGATGCTCAGAGAGAGAGAGAGAATAGGCCGAGAAGGGAGGGACGGAAGGGCTGCTTTATTGCCAAGAAGGAATTATCGTTACGAGCGTACATTGTGAGCGGAGCTGAAACAAGTGACAATAGACCCCGGAGTTGTAAAATTCACTTATCTCCCGTCTAGGTGTCTTTCTTCCTCTGGCTCTTTTTTTTCGCTTACGCGACGACAAATAACTTTTCCAGTCCCGCCGTATGCAATGGTGCATCCTCTCGATCTCTGAATGCTGCTCTCCCTCGGTTGCTTTCTACTTTATCGAATTTTTCATCGCCTCGAAAGCCATTCCTTTACTTATTTACGTACATCCCATCGATCCTTGCTTAATTTATTGGCGTTTTCTTAATCTTACGCGTCCAATACTTACTCGGCTCGTTCGTGCGTGCACGTGCTTAAATCATTGTTTAAAATTAGAATTTTTTCGCTCCTTCTAAATAATGGAGCTGCTGCTCTCGGTGAATGGGACTGATGAAAAAAAAAAGAATTGATTTTTAGTACCTCGTAAGATTACTGTGTATATAATGGGCTTTGTTTACATTTTCGAAGTCTAACCTACTTCGGATTAAAGGAACCGCCTCCCGATCACGTGACTCAAAAAACCGCAAACAACATCGATAAATCTGACCTTTCTCAAATTCTTTGCACACCATTAATTTTTTTTTTTTTTTCCCCCCCCCCCTTCTATTTTATTTAACGAATTTACGACGTTTTTAAGAACGGCAACCTGTTGGGCCCTCGGTGTCGTTGAATTCGAAAAATTTCATATGAAATTAACGAGCAGCCATCTCCCAATCTTTGTACTCGATTGATTGAATTTCAATTCTATCAAAAGATCTATTAAACATAGGCTTACCGCAGCTTCGGTGCCGGGCACTTCGGATCGACGATTCGAACGAAAGGCGAATCGAACTTTAGCGTCCGATAAGGCGGTCGTGCCGAAAAACCCGATGATAGCTTTTAACTTTAACTCTTGACTAGATAGAAGAGTAAGGTTGGCCGCCGCCCGACGCTCGAGCTCGGGCAAGATGTAGCATTATGCACATACTCGAGAAGATTCAACAATTCGAAATATTCAAATGATAGAGGCCTGTAATTGTAAATACAAAGGCTCGACATTCTTCGGCGTGCACGAGCAAATTTGTGCGGTCAGTTTTCAAGAATTTTCAAGATAAATACACTGGCACCTCGTTCAATGTCATTAAATCCGGGGTTTGAAATTGGCATTGCGTAACTAGCAAAGAGCTTCAATTGCAAAAGAACTGGCGAGGAAAGGGAGGGAAAAAAAAGAGGGCAAAAAGCTCTCGCGCTCGGCTCATTACGATAATGCCCGCCGTAACAGGAGTATTAAAATCGGAGCAAGACTTATTGCGGGACTCCGCGCTCGCGTGAAAAAAAATACAAGCCTCGGGGCGGGGGCGGGGTTGTTGCCGTTGTTGTTGTTGTTGTTGTTGTGCGGGTAAGTTGCCCACCGAGGAGGGAACTCGGCTGGCTCGGGCGCGCGCGAGTCGTCGGCCCGCCAAATGGGAATGGCCGCGTTGACCGGAGGCGGGGAGGCTCAGCTCGAGAGCGGGGATAAAAAAGGAGGCCGAGGAGGGAAAAAGGTTTCAGCGCAAAAATTAAAGAGATGCCAGCCCGGCAGACTCGGAGGGAGGCTCGAACAAAGGAGGCGAGGAAAGGCGCGCGCGCGCGCGCTGCAACGGTACGGGACCGCGACTTTTTTCCACGGAGTTATTCAATATTCCCGCTCTCGTGGCACTTTCGAGCCAGGTATCCGTTGGCCAGCGGACGGCACCGTAAGGCCTCGCCTACCCCGTCATCGCGTCGCGATCAGGCCGCGCGTGGAGCGACCGAGAGACAGAGAGAGATAGAGAGAGAGAGAGAGAGCGAGATTTATATTAAAGAGACGGTTGATTTCATTGGATAACGAGGCGCGCGGAATCGAGCGGAAATCTGCCCGGGCTCGCGCGCCGATATGCAGAGCGTAAACAGAGACTTCAATGCCGCGGTGCGTACACTTTTCTTGTGCAGCCAGAGCGAGGAGAGAGAGACGCGCGCTCACGTGTGTGTGTGCACAGCGCGAGAGAGATAGATACGAAGAGTTGGGGATTGAGAGATGGGACGGGGCGGGGGGAGAGGTGGGGGGGGGGGGCGGGGGAGGGACAGGAACTCGCCCGAGTCCAGCTCGGAAAGCGGAAAGTCCTCGACTCGCGCTCGCAGAGGCGCTAACGCGGATGGAGCGAGCGGCGTTGGCTTGGGCGCTCCCCGCCCTCGCCGCCGGAAAATCGGCGGTTCTCCTACCTTCATTGAGCTTTTTTTAATCCTTCTCAACCTCTGGTTCGGCTTTCCAGGCCTTCGACGATCTACCTCGTGCTTTTATTTTCCCGCCTCTGACTCCGTCGATCCTCCTCGTCTCGTTTACAAAGCCCGTATCTTATTGATATCTTGTATCTAGCATTGCATTTTTCGTCCAATCTTCAAATTTAGCTTGCCTGCGTTGTTATCAATATATCACGGCTTCATTGACCACAAATCAATTGCAGGCGCTTACGGAATAATCGCTTATGCGCAAGTTTTTAGCTGCTATTCTTTTTTTCCTCGTTCGATTATTTTTTCTTTTAACTTCATCATCCGAGCTAATCGAATGCTGCTGTTAATTGTCATAAATAGCTCGAAAATGAGAAACATTCACCTTTCGTGACAGAGACTCGTATTTTTCCACTATATTGGAATATTGTTAAATTCTCCTCTCATTTCTTCGGAAACAATGTATGTGTATGTATATAGATATATAAATATAAAGATATATATATATATATATATATATGCATGCATGTATGCACACATATTATGTATGCTGTTCCTTTATGCTTCCTTCGGTTTTTTTTCCACCGACTAAAAACATAAAAGCATATCTTTCTTAAGTGACGTGAAACTTGAACGTTAATGAGATATAAATTTTTAAAACAAACTGTCATCCTCTATCAGCTTAAGTCTTGAGTAAATAACGACAATATCAAGATTTTATAAATTTTAGTACTTTTCAACAGCAAAATCGACATTTTTTAATCAAAATCAGTTATTTATAACTTGAATTCCCACTGCCTTTTATAATAAATATATATATATATATATATTTTTTTTAAAATATTTTTTTAATTCTTTTTTATCGCTTTATAACTTTACGAGGATAATCAACACAAAGTAATAATTATAATATAAATACATTTTAATTGACTGTGCAAGAAATGAGTAATTTATCATAGCGTGAGGTGAATATGAACGAACCGAGCTTCTGAAAACGAAAGGCGATAGCTCAACAATGCGATATAATATAATATGAAGAAAATGTTTGACTAGGTATTTGAATTTTTAAAAAAGACATTACATTTTTCTTTTTTTACTTCTCCTATTTGTGTACATGAGTAAAATTGACTGCTGAATATAAAATTTTATGTGCTTTTTTAATTGTTAAACGTAATCCTCTTAATAACTTGGAAATATTAGAAATATAAAAAAGTCGTGGTCGCAGCAAATTTCGATCGGAACACATGATTGATTGTAAAGTAATTACAACGTGTATAATATAACTACGTCTACAAGTATCATGACTAACACATTTACTAAGAGCTTGTAAAGTACGTAAATCGATAGATTCCTATGAAAAATATTATATAAATGTGTTGCGAGCATTATTTTCTTCGTGACGAAAAAGAAAAATTGATTCATAACACAGTCATTAACAAAGCGTACCTTATAATAATAGTCAAAGCGGCAATATATATAAAACGTTGGTAATTGTTAATTACTTCTGCGTCAACAATATTGCAACAAGGAAATTCCTACCCGAGTTGAAGAAAAACACTTATCGAGAGTTTTCCTACCGAATTTGAGTTTGGCATCTCATCCGGCTCGCGTGCGTTTGCAATAAATGAGACGGGTTGCCAAACGCGGGCGGGCGGGGGGGGGGTGGAGGCGACGGAGGATGGCGAAGGATTCTCACTCGAATCGAAAAAGCCGTGCGACGAGAACTCACGGGGCCAA
This sequence comes from Kradibia gibbosae, assembly GCA_018907135.1. Lineage (NCBI taxonomy): Eukaryota > Metazoa > Arthropoda > Insecta > Hymenoptera > Agaonidae > Kradibia > Kradibia gibbosae. The sequence continues at coordinate 8,711,721 of JACCHX010000004.1, forward strand.
GCATTGCGACGCGGATTAAGAGCGAGAGAGAAGCCTCGGCGACAAGGACGCGCGAGGACTGGCTGCAGCATCCTCGGGAAGTCAAAGGGGAACGTTCTTCCCCGAGTTCGGGGCTGCGCGCACGAAGCGAGCAAGAGTCCGGGGTCGGGGAATTCACGGCCGGGCGTCTCGCCCGTGCAGGGATCCAACTGACGCGCCAAGAATAGCCGGGCGGGCGAGCGGGGGGGGGGGTGGTGGTGGTCGGTTGGTCGGCGAGCGAGCCGGGAACGGGGCGGAGCGGGCTCCTCGCCCCCGAGCCCCCTTCGTTCGCGGCGCCTCGCGACCAGGAGTGCGCAACCCCCGAAGGTCGTCGACAGCCGGTGGAGGGGCGGAGCGCGAACCGGAGACGAGGAAGCCGTCGAGAGCGGCCAGTGAGCTCCGGGGGTGACGTCAGGGATCGCGCGGGGCTCCGAGGTCGAGCGAGTCCGCGACTCTTGGCCCAGGGGCCTCGGCGAAACTTGGCCGAGGCTCAGGTGGATTTTCGGGCTCGCAGTAGTAGGCCTTGGGGCGGTTTATCGACATCGCGGCGGCGCCTCTCCCCGGCTATTCTTGGCTCCTCGGGGACACGGGTGGAGGGCTATGCCCCCCCCCGCCCCGCAGCCGATCCGAGGAGAGCCTCGGAGAGCCTCGGGCGAGCGCGCGAGGGGTGCCGTAGGGCCCCCCGGACTCGGAGCGCAGGTACGCGTAAGCCGGTACGGAGGAGGCGTGGGCCTTCGTTTTCGCGCGATACTCCGGAGTCCTTCGATTCACCGAGTAAAGTCGAAGCTCGAAGCCGAGTGCGTTTCACTTTCGATGAGCGGCTGCGGCTGTAAGGAAGGGCGAGGGGCTGCTCGATGAAGTCGACGTTCCACGGCATACCAATATAGGGAAGTAGAAAAAGAAGCAGCGCCTCGATTGGGAAAGGGAAGCTAAAGGAGAACGGGAGAGAAGGGCAGAGCGCGAGTCGCAGAGGACGAGCGGCAGCAGAAGTCGTGACTCGAGCTGCGTCTTAGTGGCGCAGCAGCAGCAGCAGCAGGAGGAGGAGGAGGAGGAGGAGTAGTAGTAGGACGGGGGGAGGGAGAGCCGAGGCGGTCCGGTGCTGGATAACACGGGCGGCGGGGTTCCGAGGGGAGGTGGGCCCGGGCCGGAGGTAGGGAAGGTGACCGGCGACTAGCAAATCGTGGACGACGGTGAAAAAGCGAGAGGCCGAGTAGGAATAGAGCGCGGGAGAAGGCGCAGGCGCGCGGTACCGCACTATATATAGTTATAAGCCTCCTAGGAGTAGGTATCGGCACTCACACTGGCGCGCGCGCCTGCACGTACACCGGACTCGACTCGTTCTCCAGAGTCAAGGACGCTCAGTGCTCCTACCTCGCCGCCTCTCTCCTGCCTGGGCGCGCTGTACACTATGCGCTGTACACTGTACAGTCGCTCGTGCGCGGCATCGTGCGGAAACCTGCCCGGCGATCCTCCTCCGCCTCCTCCTCCTCCTGCCGGCCCCAGCTCCTCTTGCTACCGGCCCCGCTCGCCGCCGCCCTCCTCCCTCGTCATTCGGGCCAGATCGCGTCCTCCGCAAGAGAAAAGGAAGATTATATCCTACATACCCAGCTACCTACCTACCGCCGGCATCATCGCGTCGCTCTCTACGATAGCGGCGGCTCCGCTCCTCCGGTCCTCCTTCCCGAGCGCGCCGCCAGCTACTCCCCGTACCCCCGTCGCGTTCCCTCGGTGCGCCTCGCGAGCCGCTCCTCCTCCCGCGGCTCCGGACCCCCGCGCATACTCGACCGCAGCCGTCGGCTGCCCCCGACGAGTCCGGCCGAGCCAGCCGACTGTCAAGAGAAGGAGGAGGCGGTTCTCCTCGCTCTCGGGATGATCCCCGGTGTCCTCCCGCAAGTCGAGATTTCGCGCGGGGTCCCTCTGTCCGCCGCCGCCGCCGCCGCCGCTGCATCTCTTGTACGCATACTCGCCGGCGCAAAAATGTTGGCTCGGCCGCTGAAACACTGAGACACTGACCGCGCACCGGCTCGTGAGAGCCCACGAGAGCGTCGAGGGGATAGCGAGGAACGAGGAGAGAATGAGAAAATGCGCTACGGGAGGGGCTAGCGGGGGGGGGCGAGGTGCTAGAGCGAGAGGGCGTAACAGTTAGATGGAGCCGCCGCGGCCGAGGTGGAAAACCGCGAGACCCAGTCACCTTCTTACGTAATGCCACGTTGCATTTTTTCGATTGGGGGCGCATCCCGACTACCCTGGCGCGATTTGCTTGATCATCAGAGTAACACTTAAACGACTTCCCGAACGCCTGCCCGAGCATTGACTCCCTCGTCCCTCTCGCCCCTTCGCTCCATTTGTCATTTCTCCTCTCTCTCTCTCTCTCTCTCTCTCTCTCTCTTTCTCCTCTCTTTTCACGTACTCGCTCCACATACCATTTTATAGATGCACTTAATAAATAAAGTCACCGAAGAGAGAGGGGAAAAGGGAACGAGAGAAACGTCACTTTTGTTACATGCATGTGTTTATGCTTGCAATGATTGTGTCGGTTAGATTACTGTCAAGGACTTTATTAACTTTATTATTCGATCGTACTTTATCTCAAATGTTAGTCGTTCATTTACTCATTCATACTGTAAAAAGAAAAAAAAACTACGGAGTTTGTGTCAATAACATTTAAAGTTGAAGATTAGCGATATAAACAGTAATTTTCTTGTTATTTCAAACCTTAAAAATTGCGTTACTATCAACTCCAGTGCAACAGTTTATTTCAACATTATCCAATTATACATGTAGATAATTTAAAGAGAAAAAAGGGGACCGAGAATAAGAGAGAGAGAGAGATAGAGAGAGAGAGTGAGATAAAGCGAGGAAAAGAGAGAGAGAGAGAGAGAGAGAGAGAGAGAAAGAGCGAGAGAGAAAGTTTTGTAGCACATGTGAAAAATTGCACTGGGATGTAGATTGAATTAGCCATTCGTCGTTGCGAGCGTGCGAAAAATGACGATATCGCACATGTAAATGCAGATATAAATTAAACGAGCGGCAGTGTTAAATAGGATATTTCTCCTTTTGGTTACGAATCTTATATTTAATAAAGAGGCATACGTAAAGGTCACGATCGACGATGGCGCTCATAGGGGTGGTGAGAAAAGCGAAAAGATCGGCTTTAATTGTTATCACGTGGGGCCGACGCGTCCATTTTGACGATGTAATTCAAAAGGAAATTGACCAGACGCGCCGTCGGGGCGTTTACGCTTCGAGAATCATGACCATTACTCTGTCCAATCCTTTAAGCGTAACAAAGGCCCAAGCGAGCCGCCGAGAAACAAGCGAGCCTTTTTGTTGCGAAAACGAAGATGAAACGAGGATAATAGATAGAGCGGCGGCGGCGACGCCGCGGCGCAGGGACGTACAAGGCCATGGAAAAATAGCGCCGAGTCGCCCGGAATCTCCGGTGCTCACCGCCGTGTGGGTGCGACCGCTGGAAAATTAGTGGCCGACCTTGACACACACGCCTCCGTCGCCGGAGACTCGGCGGTTAATTATTCTTGGACATTGCAACAAATGCGCAATCGGGTACGGATTATGCGACTCTGTATCCCCCGCCCGCGCGACGCGAGCAACGCCGCACGCACGCACGCACGCGCGCGCGCGCAACCCGAGGTCCCGCGCGCAAAGCCCCGGCCGCGTACGCTCTTTTCATTGCGCAACGCGCACATCCGCTTTTCCCCGCAATGGACCTGTCGAATATTTCAAAGAGCGGTCAGGCTTTTTGCACTCTGCCGCGGAGTTGGAGCTATTCGTTGCGTATTGTACGGCACCGCGGGAAAAAAAGCGGCAGCGGCTCGTAACAAGACCGAGAAAGAAGTGAGTCTAGTTCGCCACGGCTTCGTAATCGATACTTTTGCATGTTTGCGAGCGCTCGCGGCGTCATTCAATTGCAAAAGTTGTATTTGAAAGAAAGAAAAATGTTCTCTTCCTCCCCCGGGACTGCTGTGTAAAAGTCCTCGTCTCGCGTTACGAAATGCTCACGAGCCATTCCAACGATTCGCACTCCACTTCGCAGACGTTATATTGTACGCTCAAACACGCGTACGTTGAGTGAGGCGCGCGCACGCTCGGACTCCTTTTTAACAATTGATTCGCGCAACTCTATGGGAGTCGCTAAACGACTACTTTTTGTCGGGAATAATAACTTTTTTAACCTGAGTTTTGATCGCGGCAGGCAAGGAGGGGGAGAGAAGCTGCGTAGGACAGCGAAGGAGATAGAGAAAGACGCGGAGTCAGTCAGTTTTTTACGCGGTAGAGCCGTGTAATTTTGAGTGGTCGAATGGTTGGGAGTTGCCGGGGGCTCGGGGGGGAGCAGCCGGGAGAAGACGTTCGAGGGGGAGGTGGTGAGTTGAGAGAATAGAGCGGAGAGGAGAGTCTTTCATTAGCACGCGAGCGTATTTCTGCACGGTGTGCTCCTCGGATCCGCAGGAGGGTGAGGAGAGCGAGAGAGAGAGAGAGAGAGAGAGATGAGAGGCCGAGGGTGTTGGGGTAGGGGGGGTGTTAGGAAGGAGGAAGGAAGGAGGAGGAGGAGGAGAGACAAAAAAAGAAGTAGAAGAAGGAAAGGAAGGAAAAAGTAGGCACTCTCGACAAAGTTTTCCTCCGTCGGTTAACAGTAAATAGACGAGTCACCCGGAGGCGCAAAAAACGGGTTTCGCGCCGCCGAGTCAACAAAAAAGTATTCAGGTTAGAAATGAGTGGTCTGCGCCTCGGTCGCGACGCTGCGGCACCGCGACAGCCCGGAGGAAAGAAGCCGCGACGGCGTGGCCTCCCTCCCGAGCGGAAGTCAAGGATCCAAGGGCTCGGGGTCGCGCAGCTGGCCCTGACCGGCCCTCGGCTGCGGTGGCGCCGATAGAAAATAAAAAGGAAAAAGAAAAAAAATTGGAAAAAAAACGTCGAACCCCCCACTATACCCCCTGCCCCCCTGCCCCACTGCCCCCCGACCCCGCATAGGCTCAGGTGTAAAAAGAGAGCGAGGAAGAGGAAGGCGCGCTCCCCCCGCGACCGCGAGCTCAAGTCCCGACAATAATCGGCCTCTGTCTTGGCCTACCGGTTGCAGGAAGGGACGACCTGTCGCCGCCGAACTCCCTCAACGGCTACAGCGCCGACAGCTGCGACACGAAGAAGAAGAAGGGCCCGACGCCGCGGCAGCAGGAGGAGCTCTGCCTCGTCTGCGGCGACCGGGCCTCCGGCTACCACTACAACGCCCTCACGTGCGAGGGCTGCAAGGGCTTCTTCCGGCGCAGCATCACCAAGAACGCCGTCTACCAGTGCAAGTACGGCAACAACTGCGAGATCGACATGTACATGAGGCGCAAGTGCCAGGAGTGCAGACTCAAGAAGTGCCTCCACGTCGGCATGCGGCCCGAGTGCGTCGTCCCGGAGTTCCAGTGCGCGGTCAAGCGCAAGGAGAAGAAGGCTCAGAAGGTAGGCCAACCCACCCCGGTCCTGATCCCCTCGAGGAGCCAGCCCAGGCTCCTCCGGAGGCTCTTGGAGAGCCGCCTGGGCCGCGAGCCCTGCCAAGAAAATCGAGAGGCTCTTGCTCGCGCTCCCGTGGGATGAAGCGCCCGCGAAAACCCAACGCCGGGCTATCGGATAAATACTACCGGCGCTGCTGCGCGAAAATTATTGCCCAAACGTAGTTGCCGTTTGTAACGGCAGTGGCAACGCTAGCAATTAGAACGATAAATAATTTGTTACTTTTACGACGATGATTGACAAACGCTCTGATCGAGTTACGAAAAAACATTTACGTTTATTGGAATTTCGAGCTTTAATAACAGTAAATGCATGCGTTATTTGCCTTGTCCATTATCAATTATTAAAAATATATTTACTCGTGCTGCTATCAACGAGGAAAATTAATTTTAATTTATTGATAATACAATACGTATCGCGCTGAAAAATAATTGCAATCGCCCGATAATATAACCGTATTGATTTTATTTTACGCGAATGTTAAAATTATTAATTCACAGTATTATTCGATCGTAAATACATTTGAAAAAAGAAAGAAAGAAGAAAAAAAAATTAAGTAAAAAATATGATATTAAAAATTAAACCAAAACAAGTAAAATAGATATAAATTAAAAAAAAAACATCCAATTGAATAATAAACTTATGCATGGATGTATTGTAGTTACGAATTTATTTATTAAAAATATTAATCGTGCACTTACCATTATTCATCTTGAGCTGAAAAAGTTGAATTCGTGCAGCGTTATTTCGAATATATCGTTAATGAAATGTTTTTAAAAATTCGTCAAAGTATTTAACTAATCCTAATGCCATGGAGAAATTAATTTTGAGCCCTCGGATGCAGCAACGTGAAAATTTAAACGTCATCGGTTGACTCAACGCCTATCGTGGATAATCCTTTATTTAAATTCCGTCATTTATTAAAATCAAGCGAAAGAACGAAATTGAATGAATGATTGAGTGAACGAGTGAGCGAGGGAATGAATGAGAGAGAGAGAGAGAGAGAGAGAGAGAGAGGCAGGAACGGATAATATACTTGTAAGTACGCGCGTGTATACCTGCGTGTGCCTGCACGTATTATACACATTATGCGTACGCATATGCATATAAACAAATGTATATTCTATACGCGTGTCTATATCTATATCTATATCTGTATGTATATGTATACGTGTGCGGGTGTGGTGTGGATTCGCAGGAGAAGGACAAGCCGAATAGCACAACCATGAACGGCTCGCCGGTTTGCATCGGCACGGGCGAGCAGATGGGCGTGAAGATGGAACCCGCGGAGGCCGAGTCGTACTCGATGTCCGGCGGTAGCGGCGTCGTCGCCTCCATAGGCTCGCACAACGGCATCAACTACGTAAGTCCCGAGCAGGAGGAGCTCATCAACAGGCTCGTCTATTTCCAGGACGAGTACGAGCAGCCGAACGAGGAGGATGTCAAAAGGATCACGGTGAGAGTCACCCCCGGGCCCCCCCCCCACACAATCATTATCGCGTCTCGACTCCTTCGGGATCCCCCCTCCCCTCCTCCTCCTTAGCCAGCTACTCCTGACCCTGCCAGTCCTAGCCGTAGAGCCCGTGGCAACGGCCACCGGCCCAACAGCGATCGGAGGCTGGTGCGCCGTTCGACGGGAGGCTCTCCGGCCCGCGAGCTCCAAGACTTCTCGAGAGTCTTCGAGAGTCCTCGAGTAGTCGTTTACTCAATTGCATCCTTGAACGTCTCGAGTCGATGGCACATCCCCGACGGCGTTCCCATGCGCCGCAGGTGCAATCGGCAACTCTGTCATTGGGCTATATTTCTCAATCGCAAAAGCGAATGTCGGTGCGCATTCCTCCGGGCTGCCCCCCCCGCTCGAGGAGCGACGTCGTCCTCCCGGCGGCCCAACGTCAGCCCAGCGTCAGCCCAGCCCATTGGTGTATCGGGGACAGCTAACGGACCTGCACCCTCCTCCCTTTCAGAACCAATCGACCGAGAACGAGGACCCGAGCGACGTGAGGTTCAGGCACATAACCGAGATAACGATACTCACGGTGCAGCTGATCGTCGAGTTCGCCAAGAGGTTGCCGGGCTTCGACAAGCTGCGGCACGAGGACAAGATCGTCCTGCTGAAGGCCTGCTCGAGCGAGGTCATGATACTGCGGATGGCCCGCAAGTACGACTTCCAGACGGACAGCATCATATTCGCCAACAATCAGCCTTACTCGCGGGACAGCTACACCCTCGCCGGCATCGGCAACATCATCGACGACCTCCTGCACTTCGGCCGACTTATGTACTCGATGAAGGTCAACAACGCCGAGTACGCCCTGCTCACGGCGATCGTCATATTTTCAGGTGGGTCGCGCTCCTCCTCCCAGCGGCTGCTGCACCACCGCCCACGGCTAAGGCTCTCGAAGCGGCTGCGGGGGGGGGGAGGCTGGAGCCCGCTCGGGACGAGGCTCGTCTCTCGGCCTCGGGCTCGGCTCGAGTCGATGGCCTGCCGCTTCTTTAGAATTTAGCCTCTCGGAGCTTTTATAAATAGCTTATCTGCCGATGATTTGCCCAAGGTCGCGGCTCTTTTCTCCCGGCCCCGCGCCCGGTGACGCGCGCCCGTCGCGAGCTGCTCCGGGCTCTACTCTCGCTGACGCGGGCGGAGCTTCGCCGTTCGGATAAGCCCGCGCTACTCGGCGGCGGCGGCGGCGGCCCCGCTCGAAAAGCTCTTCCAATTGACGGCCGTGTATCGGCGATGCCTCTGTTGTCGCGACTTTATTGACAGCTCTCGCTTACAATGTTGCATTTGCAATGTTGCCGAGACGCATTGGCGAACGCCCCGATCCGTGGACTCGAGCGGCTCGCGAGACTCGCGGCTTTTCGAGAGAAGAAGCCAAGCGGTTGGCGAGGGCCGCCGCGGACCGAAGGCTCGGGCCTCCCTCCGAGATAATGCACCCGAGCGCGGCTACGCCGGACGCCGCCGCCGCTCTCCCTCGTGATCCGGCCTCGATGGCATTATTAATGGGGCCCGGCCTTTTTCATTCTAATTAGAGCTCAAGGGCCGACGCGCCTAATATAGTCAGTGTCCTTTAATCAATGGCCGTTATTTAACGGAGCTAAGGCTAGATTGTAAAGCAAAATTGCGGCTGGCTTTGCAAATAATTTCGTCCATTTGAATGCCTTGGGCCGATAGCCGTAATTATCAACGATTTATTCAATATGGTAAAGCGTTTAAAAGAATTTCAATATCGTACTCCTTGATCGTATAAGACTGCTGGAGATTTAATTTGCATTAGAATTTTTCTTTTCTTTTCTTTATCTTTTTCTCTCTTTTTCATTCTTTTTTTTTTTTTTTCTTCTTCTTCTTTATACGCATATATAATTTTTATCCGCGTGGAACCTTACGGGAACATTGTCATGTAAATTGATGTATTCGTTATTTAATACGGGGAGCAATTTCATACGCGCACGAGTATATTGATAAATAAGTGCAAAAAAATTTGCATTAGATCATTATATCCGCGAAGCTCATTCTAAACCTTAAGCATAATAATCTATAGGCTGAAACTCGATACGTAAAACCGCTCGAAAACATCTCGTCGCGGAATTATTCTGCTTGTCAAGGTACTTTTATTAAATTTGATCGCTCGAAAGAGAATATATCATGCGTGCAGGATGAAAAATACAAGGCTAATTTTATAATATTTAACAGTCACGATAATCAATAAATCAGAGCCCGTCGAGGACTTATCGACTATTTGAATATAATCAAAAATAGTAGGCGCACTAATGAATCCTCAAAATTAATTGGATTTTCCGGATCGTAATGCGGGATGATGTATGGATCGGCGGGCAATAATATCAATATACAGTGTACAAATGAACGCGGATAAAAATAGAACGAATACGCGAGTGCAGCGCGGCTGTAAAACTGACGCAAACATTACAGGAAAGTCCTTATAATTTATAAGGTGGCGAGAAAATAATTAATTCCCGATGATAAATATCCGTAGCTATTCGGTATTCGGTAACTCGCACAGCCGAAAAAGGAATATTGGCTTGGAGCGGGTTATCGGGCCGTCTCGGGGGTCGGGTCCATTGTCCGAGGGGTTGTTCAATTCGAATCGAAAAGTCCGGGACTCTCGTTGCCCTCCTCGCGCTGGCCGGACACGCGTATCGCAGAGGTAATAATGGCTCGCCACGCCGGGGCGAAGGAAGCACATACGGGCGAGAAACGGCCATCGTCGAGGCATTTAAGCGTGAGTCGCGAGAGGGCCGGGCATCGAGTATACGCAAGGTACTGTTGTCGTGGACTGGGGGGAGGGGGGGGGGTCCAGAGCGCGCGAGCCGACGGCGGCGTCGGCGCCGGTACGCCGCGAGCGTAACCGCAATCGCCGCCCAGTGGGAGCGAGATCTGTAACGGCTGGTGCATTCGCAGAGAGGCCGAACGTGTCGGAGGGCTGGAAGGTCGAGAAGATCCAGGAGATCTACCTGGACGCCCTGAAGGCCTACGTGGAGAGCAGGCGGAAGCCGAAGGCGAGCGCGATGTTCGCCAAGCTGCTCTCCGTCCTGACGGAGCTGCGCACCCTCGGCAACCAGAACAGCGAGACCTGCTCTAACCTCAAGCTCAAGAACAAGAAGCTGCCGCCGTTCCTAGCGGAGATCTGGGACGTGGCGTCTTAGTCGCCTAGCGCCCGAGAGCGATCGCGGGAAAGAGCCAGCGGGTCGGCCCCTGTCCACATCGGCATCGTCGTCGTCGTCGCACGTGACTTTTGTACTAGTGCACCACTATGCCACTGCCCGGCGATCCTCCTCCTCCTCCGCCTCCGCCTCCTCCTCCTCCTACTCCGCCGCCGTCACCTTCTCTTCTCCCTTGTTGGCGCGCCGCACATCCGCTGACGTACCAGCACTCTGTCTATCTATCTCTCTCTCTCTCCTCTATATATATATATATATATACACACACACATATAAATAACATACTTCGACCGTCTCGCCCTTCCGTTGGGCCCCGTAACTCTCGCCAACCTCACCTATTCTCCTCCTCCCGCGAAGTCACTTTGAATCCTAGAAACGATCCACCCTCTCGCACTTGTCTTTGGTCGTGTCCGAGCACCGGGATCACACCTCGAATCTGGGCTGGCGGGACGATCTCGTTAGAGCTTACCTTCGATAAACACCGCATTAAAGTGACAGATGTGTGTGTATATATAAAGAAATATATTTATATATTTAGAGAGAGAGAGAGAGAGAAAGAGAGAGAGTGAGAGAGGGAGAGAGAGGAGAGAAAGCGAAGGGAAGAAAGGAGACGGGTGAGTGTTTGAAGAGAGAGAGGGGAGAGAGAGAGAGAGAGCGAGGGAGAGAGAGAGAGAGCGAGAGCGACGAAGAGGTTGAAATACTTTTTGCGGAAGATCGTGAGAGGGCAGTGGCGAAGGCACCCAGGCTGTGATACGTAGAGACAGTACAGAGACTATATAAGGAGCTACCTACACGTATATATTATGAAAAATTATACATATGCACGTATATGTATGCATAACACGTAACGTACACATATGCACGTATATGGCACGCACAAGTGCATACGTACACATGTGTATACGTGTGCACACGCAAACACTCGAATACGCAATCACACGTACATAAATATACATATATATATATATGTATATATGTATATGTATATACATATGTAACAAAATACAAAAATACACACAAACACAAACACATAAATATATATATATATATATATATATAAATATAAATATACATATATATATATATATGTATTATAAATATAAAAGAAAAGATTATCCTAAAGGATCGCCCTGATATCAATACATAAATGTAATGTATAGGTGTAAGGCATACATAGTCCGGATAAGAACGAGAAAATGTGAGATTAGAGTGATTGATTGAAACTAAGTAAGACAAAATGAGAATGATAATGGGAATCAAAGTGAAAGAGAGAGAGAGAGAGAGAGAGCGTTTGTGGATGAGTGTGAGGGATCGTGCGAGGTTTTATAGACTGCGAGCAGTTGGCACTGTTGAGCAGTTGCCTCGGCGTAAGTCACAAAATGTGAGCGCAATAATACGATATATAATGCATAATGAATTCGATAGAGTCTATATCACACACACACATAGCGTAATAATATATTGCTAGCATGTATGTTGTTTATATGAGAGAGAGAGAGAGAGAGAGAGAGAGAGAGAGAGAGAAGAAGAAGAAATGCAAGGAAGTAAGTTTTGGCGATTGCCTGTTTTGCAGACGAGTAGGTACGAATCGTCATTGAGAAAAAAAGTAATTAAACTTGCTACAGATTGCTTGAATGATGCAACTGCTTATTCGGTAAAGAGAAAAGGAAGGAAAGAAAGAAAGGAAGAGAGAAAGAATAATGTATATTGTAGTCAGTCAGCTTAGAATAGGTGACCGAGTTCAAGTGCAAAGCCCTGTGCCTTCAGCAGCGGACATCGGCTCACTGACAAAACGAAAAAAAAGAAGAAATTTAACCGTCCGTTTTAATTTTGTAATAAAAAAAAATCAACAAGAGCGTTAAATATTGTAAAAATCTGAAATGAAATTAATAAGATGGGGTCTATTATTGTTGAGTTGACGAGGGGGGGGTCGGGGGGCGGGACGGGGATGCTTCGGGTGGGGTCGGGTACGGGAGGGAGGGAGGGAGGGGAGAAAGCGGGCCGAGGGTAGAAAGTTAAGGGAAGAAAACCAGTTGATACGGTCGGAACGAGAGCAGGAAGAATTATTAATAAATGGGTAACGAGTGTAAACGGTACGATGATTAGGTAGTACTTGCTTCCGAGGGAGACGGACGGAAGAAAAGCGCGTAATTTTTAATACAAATCGTTACGAAGGGGGTGATTACCCCCTATTCAAGAATGAGAACGAATACCGAGTGTATGTGCTTTCGAAGATCGTATTGTTAAATAGCGGTGAGACCTGGTGAATTCGAGATGACGCAATATGCTAGCATATTTTACGAGAGAGAGAGAGAGAGAGAGAGAGAGAGTACCTATATAATAATTGAAGATCGTAAAACTTATACGAGACGACAACGATTAAGCAAATTCATTGATAGATGGCATCGTAAATTCGATTGTTGAGCCTGCGACGAGCCATCCGCGATCTGATATCGCGACGGCGCGAACATCTTAAACAATGCAGATAATACGAAAGCGCGACATACATTTTTTAACACGTACACTCCCCCATCCCCCGGACTTACACGCGCACGTGTCTAAACACGTCTACACACACACCCACGCATGCAGACGCCCGTTCAGAAACATTACTGCCGCGCTTATATAGAGCACAATTGAAACATTTACGAAGGATAAAAGGTAATCCGAACGTGCGCCCAAGCCATATAAGTTTTCGATGTTGTAATTGTGTAATTCTATGCTGTTAAACCGATCTTACAATTATTATCAGTAGCAAATACGATTTCTCATTAAACGTGTTTATAAGGCCGTGCATGCGCACCGCGCCAATGTGAAGTATTTCGTGTTCCATGTGAATCTTTAAAAGAAGTGTAACGAATTGGAGAGTTCTCAATTCGCCTTAATTTTCATCCTTCGTCACATTCTCGCGAGAGAGTAAAGTTAAAAAGTTATTCATCTTTCTAATCGGAGCTACTAGAGGCGCAATATTTTGAAGAGAAGAGACAGCGTAATTAAAAATTAACCGACTGCTTAAGGATGTTTTACCACGGCAAATAATATGCTTGTGCTGGGAATATTATAATAAGGACGTTTGGAGTCGAGGCGAATGCCATTTAAAGCCGGTATTGAAAAACCAAATGAGCACATTGTATTTGCTTTTAATGCAGAGAAATAAATTTTAAGGAAAAGAAGTTCGCGATATTAAACACTTTACGAAGGAAGGGAGCTCGTGAAAATTAAAAAAAAAAAAAAAACGAATAATAAATGCACCGTTCAAGGCATTGGCATAAGAAACACGCCTACAACATATGCACCGATGCGCATAGTACGATTGTAAAAGCAACAGCAACAAAAACAACAACAATAGCCCAGCCGGATAGAGGGACAGACAATAGACGATCGCTCCCCGGAGGCGCAACGCAGCGTTGCTTTATTTTCATCGGGCGCGCACCACCGCTGACCGGGAGTCAGCTTCGGAGCCAGCGGTCTCCGATTTCCGAATCGCTGGCTGTCGCTTTATACCTCTGCCCGTACCTCTGCCCGTACCTCTGCTGGCGCTTCTCTTTATTGCAACAACACGCGCGAGTCGTGCACAGCCGGCCCGGGGCCCTCCCGGAATCCCAGGGAGGATCGGTCCCTGAGCCCGCGGTCACTCACCGTTGCCGAGTGCCTCCTCCCAATGGCAACGCGTCCTCGCAATCGACGCGCTCCCCTCGCTCTTTACCATCCGAGACGGAGGAGCGGATACAGTCCGCGGGAGCGCCTCACCCGGATGTCGCGAGAGCCGGGCGCCGGCAGGAGGCTCGGCTCCAACCCCGGTCTCGAGGCAGAGGCTCGACTGCTCCGACGCAGAGCTACCAAGAGGAGTGCCGGGCCTCCGGACGAAACTCAGCACAGCTGGACTGTGCGCAACCGCTGGGGCACCTACGCGGCCCAGGATCGAGCCACCGCTGGTGGTGGCTCGTAGCCTCTCGGGCTCGGGAGGATCGATCGAGCCGATCGTCCTCGGGTCGTCTTTTCCACGGTACGCGTTGTTGAGTCGAGAGCGCGACGGCATCGGTGCTCTGCAATGGCTCGAAGCTCGGCAGGTGCCGGTAGCGGTGCAATATCTCGCGAGAATTCGCCATCCGAGTCTCGGGCACTGCGACCCGAGTCGCATTTGTAAAAACATGCCCGAGCGAAATCGGAGAGCGAGGCGGAGGCGGCAGGGTGGAAAATAGCTCCGCGATCGCACGGCCTCTACTTATTTTCAAACTGTTACCCGCTACTTCGGCAGCGGCTTTCCTTCAACGGCTTCCATCGCGGCCATCACCTCGGGATCCACCTTCGTTAGGAGGCATCTCCAGCCTCCTTGTACTCGTCGTTATCTGCCCAAAGCCAGCAGCCGCTCCGGGCTACGCTGTTGATTTAGTATGCGTATTTGCAATACTGCTCGCTACTCGACAGTCAAAGCCGTGTCGAACTAAAGTATGCAAATAGATTTTTCACTTTGTGCACTGGCAATGGAACGCAATAAAGCCACGCTCCCCTCCCCAATATACATACGTATGTTTATATATATATATATATATGTGTGTATATGTATATTGGAATGTCATATGAAAGTTCGATGCGTCAATTTATAATTGATTTTTAATTAATTTCCGACATGGAAAATACTGGCCGATAACGTTACTTCGCCTTTATTGCAAACGATTTGCAGGTAGTCAAGAGTTTTTGAGTCCCATCGATTCGCAGTTACATCGCTCTCGACATCGGTCTTCGATATTACGTATTCGCACAGTATTTGGGTGTGCATTGCAGTTTTCTCAATATCGAGCTTCTGGAAACGCTTAAATGATTTTCGGTATTCGATTGAAAGGAACGTAAGCGCTTATTATCGATACGTCTTTAACAGCACTCTAAGTCGTGGATTAGTGGAGAAATAATCACTCCTTCGTATTGTTAAATAACCAGTATTCGACATAAACGTCGTGTATTCGAGGAGTCGGAAGAAGTTAATCTTTTCCCGACACGAGCCAAGCATTGTTCAACTTGCCACTTCTTTAAAAAAAAAATTGTACTTCGTTCGGATGATAATATTATTAGTGCCAGTCTCGAAAGCTAATGTTCTAATCGATCGATGAGCTTGGGCCCTTTCGATTATTGTTATTATTATCCTGGGATTGCAAACATTTCAGGAAGTCCATCGGTTTTATTGGTGCAGCGTCTATTTTTCAAGGTTCGCTAATTACAAAATGACACTTTTTAAAGTCTTGATTAAAGTTGCCAGTATAAGCTAATAATGCATTAGTATCTTCAGCATTAATTTTTCTTATGCAACTTCACAGCTTTTGCATCGATCCGTTGCTCTACGGCTTTGCCGAGTTAAATATTACCTCCTGCTATTGACATTAATGCTTTTTTAAATTCTCAGCGTTAGCTCGTTTGTTCGGAGGTCACTTACGAAAGCCTCTAGACGCTTAATCCAACTGCCAAGCCAACGTGTTCGTGTACTAGAGGATAGAAATCTTGCAGTACGCCGAAGAGATTTAATTCATCCCCCAAAAAAAGTACGCATTAGCGTTGATTGTTGCTTGAATTAGCGGTGACAAGCATTTTCATCGAAACAAGTGGAAGCGCGAAGAGAAAAATCCCAGTGAGTTACTATGCAACTGTCCACTCGAGCCAAAAGGATCATAAATTAACCATCGCAAATAACGTAAGATGCAAAAGTCGCGCGTGCAACTCTTTTTCCCCCGAACCGGCAGGTTTTGCTTCGAAAGTTTTAATAAACCTCCCACGATTTAACTCACCTCCACGTTATTTTAAAAATTCACTTATCGTTTCGTATACTTTTTTGTGTGTGCATTTTTACGCACATTTTTAATTTGATATTTTTAACTTCAAGCATTCAAAGGCTTTTTATCTTATCTCCGTATTTATGACACATATCGTCTTTGGGAGTAACAAGAACGCCGTATTCTTTAAATTCTTTTTTAATAGCTGAAACTATATCACCCGTGCATCAACTTTAGCTGTAGGCGTAGTTAAAGTAGGAAAGAGCTTCATAGACTAGGATCGTTCGATTAAAAGCAGAAATGTGCAAAGTATGTAGAAAAAAGTATACTAAAGTACGTAATATCGTTAGGTAGTCACTGCCAAGCCGCGAATCAAAGGCGCAAGATTAACACAACAAAACAAAAAAAGAAACAACAATTACAGCCAACAATAATAATAGAGTGCGATAAAAAAAAGTACACGTCATCGTAAAAACGATGTGAAAAGATGGAAAACATTTTTCTTTACTCGTACGGCATCGCTAATGCTAAAAGATATAATTTACCTCGAACACGAGGGGAGTAGCGGAGTCGAATCCAAAATGCATAATCGTCTTTTTTTTTAAAAAAAAAAAAAAAAGGGCACTGCATTACGAATGTTACAGAATACGTGGAAGGCAAAAAATGAGTCACGAATAGCGAATGTTACCGAACAATAAAAAAACACCACCTACATCAGAAAATCTTGCTAAAATATGCTTTGTTTTCGCATTGCGTTCGTATGGTCGAGCATAGTATCGAAGGCGTCATAAATTCATACGAGGTTTACAGTATTTGCTTAAAGTAATTTATTATTGTTGTTATTATTATTATTATTATTATTATTATTATTATTATTATTATTAATATTATTAATATTATTATTATTCATAATAATTTTAATTATTAATATTGCGTTAATTATGATTGTATATGAATCGATTCAGTTTTAACAATTTTGAAAATTCGTTATTCATTGTATATTATAAATAATATATTTTCTATTATTCTTTAATTTTATCCCGGCAAATTTTTATTTTACATTTTTATTCACAAACTGTCCTCTGCTGCTAGTTCAATTATCTGACTGAAACACATGTGAATCAATCACATGTTTTATTATAAAAAAAAAAAAAAAAAAAAAAAAAAAAAAAAAAAAAACAGTCGAACATGAAGGCTCCATTGAAATGCAGTTAATTTGATCGATAACCGATCGTGCAAAAAAATATGCTTAATTTTATCAACAATTAAAGGAAGAATTATCATGGTTTTAAAAAATATTTAAGAAATTCGTTTGCAATTAATAAACGACGCTCGAAGAATATTGAAATATTTTTATCGATGTAGAAATTATTTTAAAAAAATTTACCGCCTCATGTGCGGCGTAAAGTTCTTTCAACGAAATGTTTTCTTTCAATCAACGTATTCAAAAATTTTTTTCTTCTCGCATTCAACTTCACGATAATAATGATAACGTTTAAAGAGCAGCGTTCAATAAAAAGCATAATAGTGACAGGTGAAAGCATAACAATCAGTTGACGTCTTAAGTCGACAATAACCGAACTTGCCAAGGTATCGTTACACCCAAATTCTTATTTTGAACCGCAAGCGAACTAATCTCGACACAACGAACGCACCGTCGCTCTCAGTGGTAAAGCTCGATTATAAATGATAATTCGGGTGAAAACTTGGCTCAGCCGTGTATGCTAAAGTGAAGCGAGCCATTGACCATCGGCAGTCGCTTTCGTTGTCGCCGCCGCCGCCGCCGCCGTTGTCGTCTTCGTCTTCGTCGTTGTTAACGCGCATACATCGTAAGTACACAGCATACCTCATGCATAAGCGTTTCTATGTAAATAAATTGCGCGTATCACGTGCGTACCTGCCATTCCGCGCGCGCATGGGCGGACTCTCGTAGATTTTCGTTTCGATTTTCGTTTGCGCAGCAGCAGCTCTGCCCGGCGTTTAGAAGGAGCTCTTTGTCTATTGTCCGCGCCGGCAAACCGAGCCGAGCCCTCGAGTTCCGGGCCACCCGCTCGGAGGGACGGATAAGTTTATAAACAAATTAATCAGCGAACGGACAAGCGGCAAGTCAGCAAATGAAGCTTGTGCTATCGAGGAAGCAGGGGGACTTGGAAGTTGCGGACTTTGGAGAGGATCCGAGGGACCGGAAGGATTTTGGGTAAAAAAAAGTTCGAATGCGAATCGAGAGAAGGTCGAGCAAGGGACGATGTATAGTTGAGGTAAAGTCTCTCGCGACGTAACGTAATATTGCCGTATTTATAGCTTTTCCCTCGGCGAAGGAAGCAATCACACCCACACACGAAGGATCACACGTACACGATTAACAGATGAGCCATCCAGGCTCACATTCGCAATGGTTTTTTGCAACGCTGAGGAAATAACTTTTAAATCTCGTAACCTTTTTTATTTAGAATTATAATTTTTTTCGGTCAGTCTTGGAACGAGGGCAAGTACATTAAACATTATTAAGATTCAAGTGTAGAACCGAAGAGAAGCCGATGATTGTTAAGTTTCTTATTGATTACTAGTTTGAATTAGGATGTAAATTTATCGTAATTCTAAAGAGCGTAAAAAAGTCATAAATTCAATTTTTGCAGGGATGCATTGTACTCCAAAATTCTTTACAATGTAAGGACTGATTAACTGTATTTTCTTGTTAATGTCAAAGCTCTCGTTATTAGTGCGACGACGCGCTCATTCGCAATATTAGGAAGCGAATTAAAAAATGTAGCGAAAATTATTAATCATATAAAATTTTAAGTAAGATAATACATAATGTTCGTGCAACCTCTTTAAGCTCTTACGTGTGAAAATTGGCGCTCGCCCGGTAATGTCGCGTTTTCTCGTTGAGAGGCTCATCGCTATCGGGCCGCGAAAAACCTAAGGGCCCGGCTTGAAATCGAAAAAAGAAATTCCTCCAGGCTCCGAGCCGAGACAGAGCCGCAAAGGATGAAAAATGCTCTCACTCGTGTCTGCATCGGCGTCGTCACGGTGGTTCGTTATTTTCGTTTATCGTATTTCTATACTTCTCGTACCGAGACGGCGTTCACTGGAAATCACGAGGAAGGCCGTCGTGCAATAAAGTAGGGGCACTAAATTTCCGTATTGTATTCTACTAAAATGTGATAGCTAAATTAATGTGAAAAAAAAAGAGAAAAAAAAAAAGTAAAATCATTAGTTTGCGTCGCCGAGAGGAATGAATTATATACGAAATTTTGTGTACTCGGCCTTGTTTCTCGCGGTTATTTTACATCGGTTGGCGGAGGACCGGGGCGAGGGGGGAGGACACACACCGGAGGGTGTCGAAAATGATACGATTATCAAATGCGGGAACGACGGTCGGAGCCTTGACTAATCCTCTCTCCTCGTAACTATTCTTAACGGCCGATCTTTTTCGTGCGCGTGAGCATTTTACTGTGCTAGGGCGCGTATACAAGGATCAAAGGCGAGCCGTGATTGTCATTCTCTATCATAATTCGGCTCATTACTTATTTCTCGTACAATGATACCTCTAATATTCAAGCGTCGTCTCTGATAAATAATGGAGCGATCGTTATTCATCTGCTCGCAAACGATAGAGGGACGCTTCTTTGGTATTTTAATGTAAAGTGGAGGAGATGCGTAGGAGATGGCAGGCGGAGGAAGAGCTTCGGGAACAGGGAGAGAGAGACAGAGAGAGAGAGAGAGAGAGCGAAGAAGTAATCAATCGTGGTGAACGTTACGAATGAAAAGGTGTTTCGTTCACAAACACTGCCAAGGACGTTAAAAAGATGCTCAGCGTGAATTCGCTTCATTGATTCTCTTCCGTGTGTTTTGGGAAAGGAGGGGCTACGGGAGAGCAATTATGGAACGTAAATCGTGGCAGGAGAGATAAGGGCCCAGGGCAAAGGCAGACACGCGAATGCTTCAAGATACTGCCGAGCGTGGCTGCGCCTTTGTCAGTCTCTCTCTCTCTGTCTCTCTTCCACTCGCCCATGTCCCTGGCCAATCGATAGACGAGCTCCGAGCGAAAAACCCGATTCGCGCGGGGCAGGCGAGCCGAGGTGCGCGTTCGCGTATCCGAAACATCAATCGAGGAAAGCGTCGCTGCTCCTACTTTAGCGCTCGGCACGATTCCATGTCCATAGTTAGGCGCGCGCCTCTTGCGCCTCGGCGCTCGCGAGGAAATACCCTTTTATATCGGCTCGCGTCGCTTTTGGAATCGCACCTGCAAGTAAGGGGACTCGCGCCGACAAGTGGGATTGCCGAGAAGAGCGAGGACTGCTCAAGGCGACGCGAGGCAATTACGCGCCTGTCGTCGATTCATCAGGCGTTTTGAGAAATCGTTGAATTATTAATAATATGTAGAGCAAAGTGCGCTGCACTCGCCTAAGGGGACATTCTTTCGCCTAGATACGATCTACTACTACCTTACACTCACACGCAAGTGCGAGATCGCATACTTGCACTACACTCTCCTACACTCTCGCGCATACACACACACACCCACACACACACACACATATATATCTACATCTACATATGTATGTACGTACGTATGTATGTATATATTTACACACAAAATGATTATTATTAATATTATTGTTATTATTAATAAATCATGATTATTATAATGAAAAATATTGATAATTAATTGAAATATAATTAAAAAGCAGAATATTCGTGCGAGAAGAGATGCCCGAGAGGCTTTTTGAGGCGTGCCTCTTCTCAAAAACCCTAGCGTCTGTACATTAACCCTTATCGAAGTTTAAGGCTCGACAACGTATAAAAGAAAAATATATATATACATATATATATATATATATATATATATGTGTGTGTAAAATGTGAATTCAAAATTGCATGGAGAACGCGACTGACTGCGAGACTTCGATTTTTCATTATTCTTTTGACGTGAAGGAAAAATCGAACGAAACAGCGTAAAATTATAATATAGCGGGACGTGAACGGTCTGTTAAAAAGTATAGGCAAGTGTATTTCTTTCTTTTAAAGCGGAACTACGCGAAGTGGATTCGCGATTGTTTTGTTAAGGGAAGTTGTAATGTCGACAAAAGGAGAGCATAAATTGCCGCGATTCACGATTGGTGCTTTGGAATAAATTAGACTGAATTTTATTGTTGTACGTTTTAATACATTTTAATTGAGAGTAAACAAATTTAATGAAAATTTAGGAAAATTTGCGTCGGGACGGGGCTGCGGGTCTGGGGGGAGGGGTGGGTGGGAGTTTGAAGGTTCGAGGTGGGAAAAATGTTTGCGGAAAATTTACTCCCGCTAGATAATTGGTTATCGATGATTATTATTTCTCATTCGAGTGAATCTTTTCACGCGTACGGGCACTTATTAGACCCACGTACGTACAAAAAACACTTGGCTTGGGCATTAGTCCGATTATGTTACTGTAGCTAATATCATTTTCGAAATCCTAACAATTTTTCATGCATCGGTGATTTTTTTTCACTACAACTTAATCCATTAACTGTAAAGCTTATTTAATGGCGATTGTTATTTTAGAATTTTTGTAATGTAGAATTTTTTATCTCGATAGTTAATTTTTTTTAATGCAGAAGCATTGTTTCTTAACCATAATGATTCATTTTAATTTAGATCACCGAAGTTCTTTTGATAATAAATTATTTTGTTAGTTTATATTTTTTAACAAATGCAACATTAAGTTTTTTTACGATCGTCAATTTATCTCGTTTTTCAATGAAAAATATACACTTCATTTGAAAGCAGTACTTTTTACTTTATTGCGAATTGTGCATTTTCACAAGATTTTAATAAAGTTAGAGAACTCGTCGATAGTTTGCTTCATCGCAAAATTATTTCTCAAAAAAAGTAGTGTACAAATATATTTTGTTGTCAATAACGTCTATTCTTTTAAAACCATAATTTATGCGTAGAAAACAATACAGACACACATGCCTATACATTTTTAATTAATATACAAAAGATGAATTGAAAAGTTTTGTTTGACACTGAAAGAACGAGAAAATGGTTGTTAAGCGTGAAAGAAAGATGAAAGGTGGCTGGAGTGAAAGGGAAATTGATAAAAGTAGAGTTGCGCAACGTATTTATCTCACTGTATACAATCAATCTAATGATAAGACAAACTATAATGTAAACATGATATGGATAAACTAGATTATCGACTGGCGCATTTGTATTTGAACATTAGACGTTGCGCTACACACGTAGAATTCATTAATTTTGAGGGTGACTGAGTAGCAGAAGGCTTAAGAATGATTCTGAGTGAGTTTGCGATAAAGTATGAATATAAAAAAGGATACAGCAACAATATTATATTCTATTGATTATTAAAATGAATAATACGACACAGTAAATATAACGTTTAAAGGTTCTTGTGCGGAAAATGATTTTATTGAGATGAAGAGAAAATTATAGAATTTGTATGCGCGTGTGTGTGTGTTTGTGCGTGCGTGCGTGTGTGCGGGCGCGCGCACGCGCTTATGTGTCTGTGTGCATGACAATGAAAGATAGAAAAAGGGTAGAGAGAGAGAGAGAGAGAGAGAGAGAGAAATGTAAAATGAAACAAGAGAATACTAAAGCACTTTTAGCGAGTTTTGTGAAAGTTAATGAGCAATTTCAAAGAGAAATATATAGCGATTGTACAAGTGCATGTCACGACAAAGGACGCCATTGTTTTGCAAATAGTGAGCTATATTATACTTATTGGCTTCTCTAATTGTCTTATTCTTATATGTTGAGCACGTATTTTTTAATTAGAAACGAAAGAAAGGGGGAAGAAGTCTTACGTTATTCTTCTAATTCAAGAGTATCGCAAAGTATTGAGAAACTTTTTATTTTTTTATTTTACACGCCCCACTTCATAATAAAGGGAAAAAGTACAATTTCATACGTAATTCTTAAATTACGTGGATGGAAGACAATTAGGCGAGGCTTTATCGGTTGTTGCGCGGCGAACGAAATGACAATTGAGCTATCGAGGGGAGTTTGAGTTATTAGCTAAACTAGACTGAGGACCGAGCGATGTGACGCACACCAATTTGCCCTTATCCCCAGCCTCCCGACATCTCCCCCCCCCCGTCGTCCAGCGATCTTTTCCACCGCTCGATGGTTTCTTAATTCCTGGCCCCAGAGGCCTTTAGCCTCGGCTCCGAGAACTGGCGCAAGTCCTTCACTCGCCGAGCAGACGCGGGCAGGCGGGGGCGGCTTGTCCTCTTCCGTTGGGCGCGAAGCTAAGCAGAATATCTTGTCGGTGAAAAATGAAGAAGAAGAAGAAGAAGAAGAAGGAATAGGGAAAAGAAAAGGCACCCCTGCGCCTTTCCGGGCGAGTACAAAGCCGCCCTCGCGGCATCCGGCGAGTGCTGCCTCCTCTTCCCCCCCCCCTGCCCCAGACCCTTGACCTCCGATCGATCGAAATCACCGCATTTCCCTCCGCCTCCCTGCGCCACGCCGCGGCACCGCCACCCCAGAAAAGGCATAAAACCTTTGATAATACAAAAGCAAAGGGAATATAATAAATAATGCGAAATAGAAGCACGGGACAGTCGAAAAAATGGATAATGAAGATATACGTTTAACGTTTGCCAGTCTACACTAGCACTTGTAAACAAACTCGATGAGGTCCAAAAACGTTTCAATTGTTGAATGATAGAATCTTGAAATGAAAAGTATTATTATTTTGATAACCGAGGAAAAATTAATGTTGCAATTAATATAAAGAAAATTGTAAATTTTTAAAGTTGATAGATATTTATTTTAGAAAAATGATAAAAAGATAATATTGGATATCGAGGCGCTACTTAATGAAATATTTGTGGACGTTGTCGATTTTGCCGGTGCCCAGGTTGTATGTACATAATAATAATAATGAAAAGTAATAAAGTAAAAACCGAGTCGCAGAATATACAAATAACAAATCGAAATAAAATAGTGGAAGCGTCAAAGTAATATGAACGTAAAGAGAGAGAGAGAGAGAGAGAAAGAAAGAGAGCGAGAGAGAGAGAGAGAGAGAGACGACAAAACCATGTAAATAGCGATACTTTGGAAAAAAGGAAGAGTGAGCGAATGAATGTAAAAGATAGTGAAGGGGGAGAGGAGTTAAACAAATGAATAAATAAATATATAAATAAAATAAACAAATGAATAAATAAATAACACATATATACATACATATATATACATACATATATATACATATATATATATGTATATATGTATATGCGTGTGTGTTTGTGTGTGTGTATGTATGTATGTATGTATGTATATCCACATGTACATGTGCATACGTGTTTATATGTATACCAGTGCGTACGTATGCACGAATTCACATAGACGTGGATGAACACGTGCTCGCGTATCCATACACAGGGAGAGAGAGAGAGAGAGAGAAAGCGAAAGAGAGTGAGAGAGTGAGAGAACCTATAGTAGAAAAAGACTAATTCTTTTTCTTTTTACAGATGATATGTCGAGAACAAAAGAGAGATAATAATTTTTTCCTTACTTTTGTCACTGAGATAGTTTCGACAGAAAGCCTAAGGCAGCCGAAATATTCACAGTGACGCCGAGTCGTAAAATTAACAAAGATATGTATATATATATATATATATATATATATATATATATATATATATATATATATAAATAAATATAAAGAAAAAAAAATCATCTCTTTTCCTTTGCTTAAAGAAAGAAAAATATTCTCCTTTCCCTCTTTTTTGCACGTGTCTGTAAATAAAAAATAAATAATGTTGAAAGCAAAGAGAAAGAAGTCGTGTAGAAGTCGATAGAAATGAAGAAAAAGAAGAATAAGAAGGGTAATGAAAATCGTCGCCAGTATAAATGAGCACCCGACATTGTGTGTTTCTCGATCCGTTCGTTCGATTTTGGCCTTCTGTTTCTTCTTCCTTCTCTTAATCGACGCGATTAGTTACTATAAATTAATAATTGTTATTGCTTATTAATTATTAATTATTATTAATTATTATTATTGACTATTACTATTATTACCAATTATAACATGATTGTATTATTGTATATTACCGATTGATTAGTTGTCTCCCGTTGAAACGTGCAATATGTACAAAAAAATGAAAAAAAAACAATGAGTAAGCCGAAAGGTAGGACTAAAGAGAGAGAGAGAGAGAGAGAGCGAGAGAGCTAGAGAGAGAGAGAGAGAGAGAGAGAGAGAGAAGCGAAAGCGGACGAGCTCAGGCCACGACGAACGAAGCGACGTTTGTACGCCAACTCCTCGAGTCGAATGTCTCAATCGCGATTGCACCGGCGCACTACGAGATAACGAGCATAATAAATTATTGATGTGAAAATTGACGGAGCCGTTCGTTTGTAAAACGGAGGCTGAAAAAACGGGGCAGCCGAGGTGAGCGATCGACTCGTGCGTGCGCCGAACATGTTTAACTGTAGCGGGAAGAGTGAAAGGCAGGCGATAGAGGGAAGGAATGATGGAAGGAAGGAAGGAAAGAAAGCGATATCGTAAGAGACAAGTGGGAAGAGAGCCATCTGTCTGTTGTATAGTACTTTTATTTCCACCTTTTTTTACATAAAAACAAGCAAGATCGGCATGGACCATGCTATATTGTATGGATGATATGTTCCAATAATAGAGTAAATCTCTCAACAAACGCATAACATCGGTGTCTCTTTCATTTTTTTTATATACCACACTTAATTACCTTTTTTTCTTCTTTTTTCTCCTATTTTTTTTCTTCTTTGGGACATTATTATTACTATTTTTTGTTATTATTATTATTATTATTATTAATTATTAATTAATTATTAATTAATTATTATTAATTATTATTATTATTAATTATTATTATTATTGTTGTTGTTGTTGTTATCATTGTTATTATTATTTCCTCTTCGGCTTTTTTTACAATATTTTTAATCGTTATCGTTTACTTTTGTTTGTTTGTTCATTTGCTTTTTGCCTTTCGTATTCTTATTGCAGCTGCTCCAAGTTACCGAACATCTCGATCGAATCCTGTTTGATAATACCGCTCGACTCGTCCGTCCTAAAGCGAAGGCTCGCCATCGTTCTCTCGATCATTCGATGATGACTCGGTTGGTTGGTTCCGCATTGCATTTACAAACGACATACAGCGAACATCTAGGCGATCCATCCAGAAGCTTTTACAGCTCGGCGCCTCGCCCGTGACAATTTACTCTAGACGACTGGAAAGCATTCTCGAAATTCAAAGCCATTAAGATTCTTGCGCGGATGGGTATTGGGCAATGGGCGCGAGGCTTCCTCCTCCTCCTCCTCCAGCTCCGCCTTCTCCGAGGCATTTTCCACTCTCCGATCCTCGCTCGCTCCTCTCAGCACCTCAGCCCAGTTCCTCGTTGACCTCGTTGACATTATTCAAGGCGCTCCGCCGCTCAAGCCAGTGCCCATCATTACCTGCAACACGCATTGCGACTTCGTTGGCTTCATCGGGAACGTTGAAAATAATCTCCTGCAGCCTTTATCATTCGACTCAACGGTAGAGGCTGCGCGCGTCAAGATAAGCTTCAACGAATCTTTCGAACCTTTCGGTGGATAAGATTCAAGGCGCTCCGTCAGCGTCCGAACTCCGATTCGAAGAGCGAAAGCCGTTGAAGCGAGTCTCGATCGATAGGGCGAATCGATGGAGGCACAAGTGCCGAGGAGAGAGAGGGAGAGGGAGAACGTAGACGGCAGAGGTAAGTTATACCGACCAGACGTTGCACTTGTGGGTCGGATTCATGGGCGAGCCCTTGGGGCAGTCGAAGGCCCTGGAGAAGTCGTCGCTGTTGGAGAGGGGCCCGAGGACGCGGACGGGGCCCGGCGAGTGCACGCTGCTGCGTATCTTGGTGAGGGCGTCCTCCGGCCTCATGGAGCCGCACCAGATCTGCGCGTAGTTCAGGAAGAAGAGCTGGTCGTGGGTGAGGTTGACCCCCGGCAGGAGGGGCTCCTCTCCGTGGCTCGCCACCCACTTCTTGTAGGCCTGCGTCGAGGCACGCGAATGCGAGCGTGAGTTGTTCCTTCTTTTTTTTTTTTTTTTGTAGGGGAAGGGTGGGAGGAGGAGCGGCCGGCCCTCGCCCCTGCCAATGTCCGCCTCTTATCCCTTGATTTTGGATTCGCGCCACGAGCTCGCGAACTCTACCTTCCCAAGCGTACTCGAGGGTAGGTTCAAGAATTTCCCGAATCCGGAGAAATAAGTACGCGATACCTCGGCCGACTATTGGGCGTCGCTTAAAGGGCGAGCTATTGCAAGCCGAAAGCGAGGGCGAGGCTCGGCAGCAGAGCCAAAGGACATTGGCTGGAGGCCGATGGGGGCAGAGGCGCGACCAACTAACCCGGAAGGACTGCTTGAGTCCGCCGTTGTCGGCGATGTTCTCGCCCTGGGTCATGCGGCCGTTGACGTAGAGGTCGACCTCCTGGACCTTGTACCTCGAGTACTGGTCGACGATGCACTGGGCCCGCTCCCGGAAGGCCCGGACCGTGGCGTTGTTCCACCACTGCATCATGTTGCCGTCCTTGTCGAATTGACGGCCCTTGTCGTCGAAGCCGTGGGTGATCTCGTGGCCGATGACCACCCCTATGCCCCCGTAGTTCAGGGACTTGGGGAAGTGCTGCGAGTAGAAGAGCGGCTGCAGTATGCCCGCGGGGAACACTGTCGACAAGCCAGCAGACGGACACCCTTAGCCCCTCCTACGACCTTTGACTACGAGGGGGCAGGAGCGAGGGCCTTTTAAGGCCCTACTCTGCTCTGCCTTCACTCCAATATTACGCGCATTGGACGCCCTTAATTATACAAAAAAGCTCCTTCACGTTACGCCTGTCATTCTTATTTACACATCGTTCCTTCGCCTATGAAAAGCTCTTTCTTCCCCCCTAAGCCCATCGATCTTTTTTAACGTCTTATTGACCTTTCGACAATTTTGATCTCTTTACAAAGGCATATTCATATTGCCAGGCCGTTCAATGAGGAGAAAAAGGTAAGATTATAATAATTCCATTAGAACGCTAAATACAAACAAAGCGAAGATTCTTCCCTATCTTTGATTTCTTTAACGTAGCAGAAGCAGCGAAAAGTCTTTCGATAATGAGCGAACTCATCTTGTAGGCTCTATCGACGATAAAAGTTGGCACACTACTTACAAAGGTCATTTTTGTCCCAAGCTTACATCTTTGATTCGTAAATTGACCGATTGAAAATTCAGCTTTATGACATCGATAACCGTACACCAGCTCAAGATCGTATAATATTTACTGTACGTACGCGCTCGCGCACACATTACCAATCCCAATTAACAGGATCGTGCAAGTAATATAATAATACGTGCAAGAGTCAACGAGATTCCATCATTTGTTAGATATTTTTTACGATCGTTAATATTTTATTTTACCTTAGGTAACGCTTACCGAATAATATAAAACAAATTCCAGACAAATGCCCAAGCCTGTAAGAGCACAGGTTGTTTACTAGATGAATTTCATGTTATTATTTTGGATTTAGGATCGAGTCACAAAGTTAATACCGTATTTACAATGGATAAGCAGTAAATGTAAACATTTGATCGTTACGCCGTTAGCCGAAAGGAACGAGATGCTACAGTTGTAAGATATCGGTGAGTACGCGTGCGCAAGTCGAGGAGCAATTTCGGGAGGACTTTTTGAGCTTTATACGTTCCTCGTACCTATATCATTTTTATTCGGATTGTAGAAGGCGTTGACGACTGCAGGCTCGGTCGACCATTTGTCCTTGTCCACTGGCTGCCGGAGCTTTTGCAAATTGTGGTAAGCGTCGTAGTTGAGAACTGCAAATATATTCTCGAGGAATCGGTCCTCGGTTATATTGAGCTACGGCAGGTCGGTTAAAAAAAAAAAAAAGAAAAGAAAAGGTGAACAAACATTGCGGATTAGCGGATGAAAGTACAGACGGAGATCGGATGAATTTTGCACGAGGCGCTCGATAGGCACGAGATCCGGAACCGCGAGCCTTCCCAGAAGCCGAGCTCCCCCCAAGAGTCGCGCAACTGCCGTTGCAACCATCAATCGATGTGCACGTACGATCTACTCGTCGCGCGAGCTAACGCCCAAGCTTAATCAGTCAATTAAAAAGCTATCAAGAGACTCGTGCAAAAATCCCCCTCCAATACCAACCATCACGTATTCGCTGGAGAGCTCGACTGGATCCTTGAGGAATTCGGGATAACCGATGCGCTCGTTCATCGAGTCTGCCTTATTCTTCGCGACGGTCCTCGTCTCGTCGTCCATCCAGTGATTTTCAGCGAGGAGCTCGTTGAAGGCCTCGCGCAGCGTGTGAATCATCTCCAAGGCAGTTTCCTATAAAAGAAGCGCGGCGTCGGCTTTTTCTTTTTTTTTTTTTTTTTTTTTTCAAAATTGGCCACCTCGGGCCGCGATGCTCGTCGCTTCGCCTGTCGCGGGTGGGGGGTGGGATGGGGGGGGCGAGGGAGGACGGGGCAATCGATGAAGCTCGCACCAGTGGCTTTACTCGATCGAGAGAGGAAAAGAATACACGCAAGGCTAGAGAAGCTGCAATTAATTAGTTCCGACTTTAAGCACGGCACGAGCGTAAATACTCTCTTGAGCGCCTTAATAATTTCATAATTTGGCCTTTTAAATATTACCCTTTTAAATGATTCACCGCGTTGGAAATTATAGACGAGGGAATGCTTCGATTTTGTTGATTATCTTTTGACAAAATAGAGACACGCACGTTTCATCGAAAATGCATTTATTTCGTAGGAATGGAAAGTGACGCGATTCCAACGAGCCGCTTGCAAAATCTTTCTTAGGTCGCGCAAATCAGATAACCGGCATAGCCGGTGCAAGTTCGCTCTTGGTCTTTTAATCTCGGAGCTTTCCTCGATAGAAGGATGGGGGAAGGAGAGGCCGCGCGCGAACCGGAGGCTGCGAGGCTCGTTTACATTTGCGTGTCAGCAGGAGGAGGAGGAGGAGGAGACGGGCCGGAACTCGCACCTTGCTGTCGTGGTTGAAGTTCTCCTGGATGAATAAAGCACCGACGGCCATGCCGAGCTTCTTGTTGGTCCACTCGACGCACCGGGACCAGCGCACCCGTTCGCTGAGGATCCCGAGGAGGATCTTGCGAAACTCGATGCGCTTCTGCTGGTACTCGTCGATCATGTGGGGCATTACCGACATCACCAGCCGCCAGAGTATGTAGTTGTGGAGGGTCCTGTGCGTGCACGCCGAGGGGCGGCGGGGGGAAGCTCGTTAAAACTTGCAACCATCCTGATCCGGGCATCCCGAGCCCGGACTTGAACCGACCTCCTCCTTACTTTCCCGCTGGCCTTTGCCGCGCCTCGCGCCTCGCCCGCGACACCTACGGACTCCACCTTTTTTCCTCCCTATCGGCCCATCCCTTTGTTCGCTTACCGGACGGATTGGCACGGTGGTCTTCCCGAGTACTCGTATCCAACAATTAGCCTTACAATAAAACCGTACGTCGGAGAAATAAAGCGATTGCCTCGGCTGCTTTCGATGGTATCTTTTCTTCCGGTCTCGGTCTGCAGCCTTAGGGACAATAGTCTTAAAAGCTCGTTTTTTTTTTCAAATTTCGACGTTTCGGAGAAAAGGGATCGATGCCTTTAAATCAAAATAATACGATACGCGCAATTTCTAATTTAATCGCAAAGCTTTTAAATTATATTACAAAAAAGTCTTCGATAATCGTCCATTGCTTACGCATGTTTTTAAAGGCAATTGGTTACATGGCGTTGCAAATATTTTTGGACATTATGTCATTTAAATTGTTAAGAATCTAGAGCAGTGATAAATAAAGCTTAAATTTTATTTTTCATTTTATTGCCTAATAAGTCTAATTGGATTATGTCAAAAGTCGAGTTCTTTTAATTTATTTTTTCTGCGGATGTGTGCTGTATTAAAACATTTATACTGAAAATTCATATATATATATATATATGATGGGCACTTTTATGCTTAGCCACAGAAGGTACCATTAAATAACTTTCAAGCTATTAAAAAAAAAAATCAATCCTAATATTGAGTGCAATTATATGGTTTAACAGTTTAAGGAAAGTGCTTTCGAAAATAAAAAAAACTTCTAAAATGTAACGAAACTTACATTACATTATAATTTATTAAGAAACAATGCGCTTTATGGCGTCACGTTTAAAAGCTGCAAATATTTTTTAAAAAATATTTCCTCCTTTAAAAGTAGATTTTTGTTTTAAATTTAATTATTGTACTGACAATCGAACGAACACCGACGACTACGATCTTATAAGTTCTTGAATAGCTGAATTCATCGATAAGTAATGGTCGTAAATTGTCTCTCTTCTATGTATTTATTTATTCATTATTGCTTCACTGATATAATTATTATCTCCATTCGTATTAAATACCATAAGCGGTCAAGTCTCCGGGCTGAACGGTAATAGTTCTTACGCTACCAGGCTTTTATCCCTCGTTTAACGATAATTTTCGCACACCGCATGAATTGCGTGTTACGTTCAATCTCTCACGTTGATCAAAATTTTCTCATTCTTTCTGTTGTTACAGTCGCGTACCATTGCAATACTATCAATGAGACGATTATTCCCGGACTTTTCGTAGATTATTATCTTCTACTATCTGACGCATTACTAAACGCAAAAAATTGTTTTTCCCATCCATGCGAGTTTTTTTAAATTAGCGCGTAGAGTTTTTGCGAAGTATTATCCATTCTCCAAGCGCGAGTTTTTCTCACATTTCTGTATATATATATATATATATATATATATATATATAAAGTATTGTAATTTCATATAGATATATCATTTGTACAATGTTTACATTTTTAACGTTCATAGATAGAAAGCCCCGAGCTCGTGTTTACAAAACATAAATTTACCGTTCAATTAAATAAAACCATGTTATTCCGAGGAGAACTTTATTACATTGGATATATAAAATGTATAGTAAACGATATTAAAATATCATCGAAAATACAAACATTGTGAAATTGGCAAATTAATAAGGAACACTTTTTTGCTTAAATAAATATCACAAAAATGACTTAAACTCAATTAAAATATATTTTTAATTATTATTTGGATTATGCGCAGGCCCTAATTGTAAATATCAAGTAAAGTATTCTTTCATTTATCGATGGCTCGCAGATTATTTACGTCCGCACATGTGTTTATATTTTACTGCATTTAATGCATTATTTAATTATATGATCTGCTCTCGTATGAGATAACCGTAATAAATAATTAAATATACAATGTAACATGAGATGCAATAATATAAAAATATCCTAATTCGATATCGACAAGCTGCAAGTATGAAAGTCTCAATATTAATATTACGTTATTTGCTTCTGTCTCGATTACTACTGAATAAAAAGTTGAGCTTTCTCATAATTGCACCCCTTCGAGCATCAATTAAACATATATTTTAAATCTTCTAGCCAACTATCTCGCGCTATCAAAGAAGATGTTTGCATTTTTGGCCGACCTTGGTGCAAAACGAATTAAACCAATGTTTAAAGAAGGGGGCTTTGCAAGGCGCGAAATTAAAGGTATTTAAATTTTGCTTCCAGGAAATTCTCATTACCAATGAGTCTCAAAAAAGTTCGGAACAACGGAGGGTTAATGAGTACAAGTGGTCCAAGCCACGACCGGCATTACCTCCTCGGCGTCCTCTGGATAATCTGGCCCATTTGTACGAAGTACGGCATCGCGTAAGCGACGAGCGGCTCCTCGTCCGTTATCGGGGAGACCAGAAATTTCTCCAGGTAGGTCCGCCACCGCAGTTGCGGTACCTCGCGTTGCAGCTCCCGGAGCGTCAATTTCCTGTAAATGGCCGAGGTGTCGTGGCGGTCCGCCTCTGGTAATGACGCCTGAAATCGTTGCCATGCCGATTTAATTCTCTCGACCGTGCGACCGTAGCTTCTTCCCCCCAACCCCCCAACCCCCTCCCAACCCCCGCGCTTCATCAAGGGTATCGCTGTAACGGGCTGGCTCTTGAATCAGAACAACGCAATTATTTAACGTATTATCTTTTGGTATTGGGCTTTTGTCTTTATTCAATCGAATGTACTTTTAGATCGAGCTTTCAAAAAGTCTAGTCCAGAATCCGTGCGCCCCTCTGAAAATGACTTCATCGCAGGCTCGAGTAAATGAATATAATAATTGAGGATACTTGTATAAGCACGTGTATCTGTTTTCAAAGGCTCAATTGAAAATATTTTCTTCTAGTTCTCAGTTTATTTAGTATCTAATTTTCAATAATGAAATCAATTCGTGTCTACATTCCTGGTATTGTTTTAATGTTTTTTTTTTTTTTTATTTAAAATGTCACTCGAAACGATTTGCTTACACCGTAACAAGGTTTTAAATTTGATGTCAATTTTGAATTTGTTGGATGGAATGCATTTTACGTTACGTTCGATTAAAATATTTCCAAATGCGAAATACAAAGGTGCGTTTACAACGAGCCTACGAGAAGTCATGAGATTGTTTTAAAAATGTCCTACATTGGCGAGCTCCTTTTCCAATGCGATGACCTTCTCAAATTCTTCCGATGCGTTTTTCGGATCAGCGCCCAAAAGTACGGCAACGTTGGTCATGTAGCGATGATAAGCCAGGAGTTGAATGTCACTGCTCTTCTTAAGATAATAGTCGCGACTGGGTAAGGCCAGCTGCATCTGGTCGAGCTGGAATGTAATATTAAATGCGGGATGAGCCTAAGTGCAATTCGTTAAATTGTTTTATTCACTGGAGCTTGAATATTTTAATTTCAAATGCCATGCGTATTATCAATGCAAAGAGTAGAGTTTTTCCGCTAGATTGAAAGACGACTGCTCCATGCGGGTAAATTATCGAATAGACCGGCTTACTTCGATAATTGAGCTCCGCTAATTTTAATACTCAATTGGTATTTATCTCGTAGCTTGTACTCATAATCGGATTAACTCTAATAAGGATTGGGCAAAGAGTGAACAATGCCCATGGAACACATCGAGCGCATGCAGCTTTCGGTCCGAAACCAATCATTTTTTTCATAACAACGATAGCAATGTTCATTCACAATGTAATAGGTTCGCAAAGTAGGAGGGAGCGCGAAAGCCGAACACTACCACTGAAATAATAGAGGCGCCCCTTTCGATAATACGAGTTGAGTTAGGGAAGCGATTGCAGCGGCCTGTAAAATATCGCCACCTACGAATCTGACGCAAGAATGTCACGAAAGGGGCTGGCTTTTGGTTCCAAATTGGCCCTCGAAAGCCGAGCTTGGGGTGTGCGCGCAAGGGAGGCGGTACGAGTTGTCGAGGACGGAAGGGGCGGGTGGCGGGTTACAAGAAAAGCCCTAGTCGATGGCTAAGGTCTTACTTTGGTGGCGCACCTGGAGGATGTTGGTGGAGGAGTTCTTGTCGTCGGGGCCGACCCACTGCTCCAGTAGGACGCCCTCGTTGTACTCGCCGCGCAGCCTGCCCAGGAGCTCCTCGACCGGGTAGCGCGGCTCCTGCCAGAGCTCGCCCTCGACCGCCGGCCAACCCCCGAGGGAGCGGAGCCTCTCGCGCAGGGGCCCGTCCCCGATCTCCCGGATCTTGGCTGCAGGACAGACACCAGGGCCTCGCTCGGGTTAATCGCTCTCGCGGGCCTTTCCCATCGCCTCGGCTATTTGTCTTGTTTTGTTGCGCTTAAATTTTCACACCCCCCCCCCAAGGTTTTCCTCCATTGCCAAGGCGAATTAATTACCACGCGATACATTATTGATACGCTCCGTTGAAGGTGATTGATTGCGCTCGGCTTTAAAACTGTTGCTTTGCGCCGTTACGAGTCGTTCGACCGGTGCAAAGTATCGCACAGTGGTTAGTTAATTGTAAGAATTGTATAAAATTTCGACCGATGGAATATTACTGAAAGCTTTTAAGAAATTTGAGGATAATTAAAAAGAATATGCCTAATCGTTTAAAGCCGTAACAAAAAATTGTGATAAATAGAATTTTAATTTGCTGCCAGGATGCAATGGTATTTTATTTTGCCGATACCGATGGATTGCTCAATCATGCTCACGACCATACGAGGAATGTACACCCGAGCAAAATTCAATGCTGAATTCGAATATAGAAATTAATTTAAAACGCACAAGAGTTTGTAAGTGAAGAATTATAAATTAAAATCTTAAATATTACTGAATAAAGGCTCGATGTATAGAGTAAAAAAATTAAAACAAAACTCGATTCATAAAACATTTTTATCCAAGAATAATATCTAACGAGAGAAAGGAAGAGAGTTAAAAATCGAGCGGGAAAAATACAAAAAAATTTACGCATGATTTAATACGTAGAATGTGAAAAATAGTAGCGTATAAGTAGATTAAAAAGCAAATCGAGATATAAAAAAAAAAGAATCAAATATTTTTTTTTTTAATAAATAGAAAAGATCGTTTTTTGGTATATTTATGCATGCGTTTAAAGCACACAATAAGTCAATACGGCATGTTTCACATAGACATAAGTATTCTGAGATCATTTATATTGTATTGAAAAAAATACAAATAGAGTAAAAAAAAAAGCTAACCAGAGCATATTATTTTGAAAGAGGGATGAAAAGATTTAATAAAAGTCTAACAGAAGACGGAGGGAATTTAAAAAAAAGAAATAAAAAAAGATATTAAGAATTCAATAGTATTTAAATAGGAAACGTTAGAAGCGTAGAAAAGGAAACAATGACGAGTGGAAGAATTATTGAAAAAAAGCGAGAATAAAACTAAGATTACGGATGAAATCAAGAGAAAAGAAAATTCTTTTAGGCAATAGAATTTTTATAGATGAGGTTTGATAAAGTATTTAAGTATATAACGTAAAAGGTATTTTGAAAAAGTATAAACGAATTTATCATAAAAGAAAAGAAAGAATTTATATTCCATTTAATAAAAAAAAAAAGTATAAAAAGAAGCACGGTAAAGGAAAACAATTATTAAATTTATTAAAATATCGTCTGCTTTTGAATAAATTTCCTACGGGATTACTCGCTTTCTAACGTGAATAACCAATTGATAAAGTAATAAATTGAAAATGAAAGTTTTATAAACACAAGCAATTACATTGCTTTCGACTAAAGTCGTTAATTTTTGTCATTGTGGAAAATTTCTTTTCCCGCTAGAACGAATTGTAAATAAGTAAATAGTAAGTCGCTTAAATACAGGCCATATAAATATATACTTGAAAATACTGCGAGATAAGTATACGCAAATAATAATGGCCATTATATTGATCATTATAACTTTAAGGGAAAAGTGTAAGGGCGGGCAAATATTTTGGAATAGTCTGAAAAACAACAGCCGCGGATAACAAGCAGAATAAAAAAAAAGCATAAAGGAAAAATAGTTTCTCGTAATATTGAAAATTGTTTCCCAAAATCGCGAGCAAATGCCAAATTTCCAGTACTGCTCAGTATTAAACGATTATCAATCGGCAATAAAGGACGGACTGGCACAACTCGACGGGATCGACGTAGAGAGTAGTAAAAGGCAACCTTTAGCCGCTCACGTCGCAAATGACTTTAACGGGAGATTTTAAAAAGAAGCTTCTCGGCGCGGTCGCGAGAATTCGAACGATTCTACGATGGCCGGCCCCCGCGGTCCAGGAAGAAGGAGATCGGCGCGCGATCGAGCAACTCTCGTCAATTCTCGTCAATTCTCGGCAATTCTCGGCAATTCTCGTCATTGTACCCACGGATGTCCATGCAGGACGTGTAGAAGAGCTTGGCCTTGAGGGTGGCGTTGTTGTCGGCCCGGTCCGGGGGCTCCTCGAGCAGTCCCTTGAGGATGACCTGGAGCTGGTCGGCGAGGACCTCGAAGGTCGAGACCGAGCTCCGGTCCTCGGGTATGACGTGGAGTCGGTTCCAGGTGCCGCAGGCGTATTGGAAGAAGTCCGTGCACGGGGCCGCCGACCGGTCCATCGCCGACAGGAGACTCGCCGCTTTGGCCCCGGAAATATCGAGGGATTTTTTTCATTCTAATCGGGTCTGCGAGGCTTTAGAGCCCCCGAGCTTTGCCCGAGCTTCGCGAATAAATTATTCTCCATCTTTGTTTCTGAGCCTTCGTTCGGAAGGCTTCGGGAAATGAGAATTTAACCTAGCGCCGGCACCTTCTTCTTCAAATTCCTTGGCCTTTCAACGGGCCTCAATCCATAAAGCTAAATATGCAATGACTCGATTTTTAAATAACAAATTTTACACTTTCTTTCCGAATCTGAGCTCTTGGCTTTTAAATCACTCGACAAATTTTCCGTGGAATATCAAAATGCACAACGAGCTATGGTTAACCCATTATTATTGTTTAAAAAAACATTCATTTTTGAAAATAAAAAGTTGTTTCTCATTTGCACCGAGCAAAGATTATAAAATTCATCATTCTCGTAACAAAAATATTATCATTATCAAGCTTGCTTTATTAAGAAGACGTAAAACAAAATTTAAGTTGCAAGTCAATGGAAATATAAATTTCGCTTATCAATTTATAATTATTGATCAACTATAATTCAAGTACGATAAATAAATTTATGATTTTACGTACTACTTTCTATGTATTTTCTACTGTATAGTAAATATAAAATGTTTTTTATTTCTCGATTAAATGTTTTACCTGTTCTAACACATTCCTCGGTTAAACAGACGTTTGGACCTGAAGCATAAAAATGAAAAAAATTAATAATTTATCCATCGCAAGATCTATGTTTTTCCTAACATAGTGAAATATTAAAAAGGAGCTTGTACGACTTTGCGCAAAAAATATAATAATGTATTTAGAATATTATTCGCACGCCGAATGGATCATCGTGTTTTTTTAAACTGCTTCGATCTTAGAAGTACAGAATAATTTTATTCAAGTTATGACAAAATAAAAATAACAATATTAATTGAAATCGTACGCCGTCAAAATATTATAAAGTATTGTTTTGTATTTATCTTTATCTTTTTTAATCATCAATTGAATGCTGATATTTGAAATGACTCATTTATACATTTATTACGTTTCTATTATTACGCAAAACTAAGCGTGTACTCTTATTGATTAAAATTGTTTAACGAGTAAATTATTAATAATACTCTCCGTATATTTAAGGTAGCATAAATATATTTTTTACCACGTGTATTTTGCCAATTAATTGTAAATTCAATTTTGAACAAATATAGAAAATCGATAACTTACATCGCAAATGTACTGCAGCTATAATCACTTTTTCTATATAGGGTAGGCAAAATCTTGGGCACCACAAATATTATTCAGTTAAAATTTTACTATCGAAGGCTTGATGTTCGATGCAGTAATTAAGAAGCAATTACCATTGGTTAATTACCTTCGGTAATAGGAAAATACATATAAAAGTATTTTTACAAGAACATTTTTTTTTTAAGCCTATACATTAAGTTTAATTTTGAAACAATAAATATTAATTTACATAATTCATAAAAGTTGTATTTATCGTAAACTAGTTATCTATACAACCATTAAAATCATTAATACGCACGCATATAATCAACTTAATTTGTGTCACGTACAATACTGGTTTATTATCGTATATATTGATGTAAAATGAAGCTTTATTTTATTATTTTTGCGCATAGTTAGCTCTATTAAGCATGTAAATTG
Organism: Kradibia gibbosae; assembly: GCA_018907135.1. Lineage (NCBI taxonomy): Eukaryota > Metazoa > Arthropoda > Insecta > Hymenoptera > Agaonidae > Kradibia > Kradibia gibbosae. The sequence goes on from JACCHX010000004.1 coordinate 8,750,349, forward strand.
GGATTCAGCTATTAAATGTGGCGCGAGTATTTTTTTTTTTTTTATTTTTCAGCCTTTCTTTTCTTCGTATTTTAAAAATAGTTTATTCAGTCAGCATCACTTAGTTTTGTTATCATAAATTCGATCTTTGGAGTAAAAAATTTACAATCAAAAGAAATTCAATCTCCCTGGCATAAATTTAATCTAAAGTTTTTGAAATGTGCAAGTTGCGAAAGTCGGTAAAGGAGCGAGAGCGAAAGTTTGCCGATGAATGTATCAAAAAACAAAGGGATGCTGAACACTGAATAGTCATATAAATAACATCAATGAAATATCGAGTGCATGAATTTTTGTTACAAGCCATGTACATCGAAGAGATCTCATCCAGTCGCGTGTGCTTGTGCGGGTGTAGTGCGCGCGCGGATGTGTTTATACACGTATTTTATGTATTGTATTACTCATTGGATACTAATATTAACAAATACAAATTGCGGATCGTATTACTCGACATCGCGAATTCCTTATTTTAGAACTATTTTAGAAATGAATTCGTGAATATACATTTCAATTCAAAATAAGTCAACGCTATTAAATTTATTGTTATTTTTAATTTAAAAAGAAAGTATATTGCACTGTGAAAATTAATGATTGCATTCAAAATTTTTTAACAGAAATCAGATACTTTGATTAAAAATGTAGATAAATGAAAATATTTTTTTAATTAACAACGTTAAAATCTCCTAAAATAAAATTAATCATTCGAATAGGTTGTTGTAAGTAAAATGTAAAAAATTGCTTGTGAAAATTTACCTAATTTTTTTTTTGTTAATTTATAAAATAAAATAATCTATAATGATATTTTTGAACTTTGAGACTGTTTCTATAAATAATTAATATTGAATATCAATAAATATATTATGAATATTAATTGATTAGTGGTACCTAAGAAGTTAAGTTCCTCAAAAGGACTATGATACACAGACCATTTTTATTCTTATGTAAAATTTATTAATTTACTTTTGAATGCTCGATTATATCAAAATTATTAATATTTTATTGAAGGCTATTTTCACCGTATTTAAAAATAAATTAGTTTTTTTTTTTATAAAAAAATAAACTCGTACCAATAGATTCACAATCAACAGAAAAGTGTAAAAGCTCCTATAAGGTAATACATCGTATACATATTTATTGAAGTTATTTATATTTTTTTAAGGCTTCTTTACACATGACGTTGGTTTTATAGAAAATTCTTCATTTCGTAAATTCTTCACGAGCAAAGAATTTATTAAAATTAATTAAATTCGATTCTTTTCTACTATATTAAAATTTAACAACTATGAAGCTAATTAAGCGTATATTTTTATTTAAAATAAAAATTTTGTCAGACTTCTATAATTGCCTTCAACATAACAATCAACATAGAAACCCATCAAGTACAGCTATATAAGTAATACGGTTTTATGTTACAGTATTTTAAATCAATGAAAATTTTCCGAAAGAGTTTTTATGCATGGTTGGTTAAATGTTGAACAAAATTTTCTATTTTTCAAAATAAAAACTTTGTTAACTCGTGATTGAATGCCATAAAAATGCCATTAAGTCATTATCTAATAAACTTGGTCCATTGTAATAGGTTTGTCCTCTTGTTGACAATACCCGTGTTATGGAAAATAAAAATAACTGCATTATTGCCATATAAAGTAAGAAGTAAAAATGATTACATAGAACGATGATTACTGTCATATTTGTGTGTGTGTGTATAATAGTTCATATTTGAATTAATCTATTTCACGATATAAACATATATATATGTGTGTGTGTATGTGTGTGTGTGTGTGAAATTGTGATTCAGATAGTATAAAGTCCTAAGTATTTAAAAATTTTTTAAATCCATTTCTTTACATATTTGTATATTGTTCTGTATTATGCATTAATATTATATAGAAGCGAATGTTTATTTAAAGCATTCAAAGCTGGGTGTTACATTCGATAATAATAATAATTGAGAAAATTAATAAATAATCATTGAAGAAATTATATTCAGTTTAATATTTTCTTTTATAGTTGTCGATATTTCAAAAATGATTTTTGAAATGTTTTTAAATACTCGTACTAGTTTTTCCGTATGAACAGGTGCAGATAAAAATAAATTGTATTACAATTGTTGAGGTTATTTGATGTTAATAGAAATAATTAATATTAATAATTGATATTCTGATTTTTTAATTTAATAATTAAGCGCGTAATATTCGTCAGCAAATATGTGCTGATTAACAGTTATCCTTTTAATGCTTTTAATTTCATATATTGTAAAAAGTGGTCGCTACTCGTGTTCTCTATTCATATTCTCGAATCGTAATTAACTTTAAGATACAATAGGAAAATTGTATCTTTGAGAAAATTGTTTAAGCTTTCAGACAGTATCTGGACGTCTAAATCATTTATAATGTTGGATGATCTTTGGTGAAAAAATTATATTGATTCTTTCGTCACTTATCCGTTATTTATAAATCTGAGGTAAAGTGTACAAAAAAATAATTGTTATTTAGTTTATATTATAGATTTAAAGGGGTCTATTGTCTCTATCGCAAAAATGTAAAAAAATGATAAAATAAAACAACTTCACTTTTTAAAGAAAAACGATTTACCAATTATTTATTCAATGACAAATCTTGTCAAATTATGATTAATATCGATCGTTAATATTGCGCGAACGTCCAGTAGGTCTAAAAGGTTGCTTTTAGCACCGTTAATTAAATTTATACCCGCGCACTTTAACTCTAACCGGACCCGCCAAAACTCTTCATTCGATTCTCTTAATTCAATTGCAATTTTAAAGGGTGCATTCGCTACTAAAACTTTCATCCGGTACGCTGCGCGTGGGTGTGCGCCTGTAAGATATAATTAAATATATTTAAATTCAATTAAACGAGTATCGATTCGAAAAGTCCAAAGCGCTAAGATACTGCCACGAGAAATGTAAAAATCATCGAATCGTTCAACATTAAGTCTTATATACGCCTACGGCCGTATATTTCGAGTTGAATCAGTATCATAGCTTATTATAATCTGTCATTCTTATGACAGATTTAATTAACCGACATTTGCGGTCTACTGTATTACTTTGTTGGCCGATATTGGCGGCAAAATCCCGCGTGTGGAAAAAGAAGCTTTGCCGGATAGAATTACGTTGCCCCCCTGAAGTGATCGATATCGCCGGGCATTAAAGCCAATCGTGCTTTCAATTCTTCTCGAGCAACAAACTCGTCTCTCATTGGGCGACTATTTTAAATTCCAAGTGCAAAGAGTACTTTTCTTAGAGGCTTATAAAGAATTTGAAATCCTTGCCGAGCTCGAGGCGTCTCTCGATAAATTGCGTATCCCAATCGCCGGCAATGCGGACATCAAAAGTATTAACACACGTGTTGCCAGGAACCCTTGGCCTAACGAACCAACCTCGTTCCTATGTGAAATTGATTTCTTCTCCCACGGAATTGCAAGTTCGATTATTATTTTAGGCTAATCGCATTCTTTTGGCATCCATTCGAGCCGTACTTACGGCCAATCGAAATCGATAAACGGATTTAATTGCCTTTTGCGTGCTTTGTCCAGAAATCAAGCTTATCGCGGGAGTATTATTAATATTTAAGAGGAAGCATCGACATCGAGTCGATCGACGAAAGTGATGTCGCCTACCGTAGCTCGAGCACTGACAAAAAGGCCCTTCCGGGCGGTGAATTTCAGACTAAGAGGGCGATTCAACATCGGCGGAGGAGCATTTGTACGAGGCCCAGTCGTCGGCCATTGTAAGCTCGGCGGCTGGGGCTGGAATTGATTTACCCGCGGTGGATCGCGTTCGAGCGACAGACCGGGGCCCTTTTTTTTCACCGGACGCTCGGCCCGCCCGAGTGATCCGCTTCCGACAGGGTTGACGGCGACTTTGTCTAGTCGCCTCCGCGAGACCCGAGGGCGCGCGCGGCTTGGATTCTCAAAGTTTGGCCAATTTCAAAGGAGCTCGCCGGGCTCGTTTGTTCCGCTCCTCCTAGGCTCACGCGATTAATATCCACGGTTATCATTGATCCTTTTGTGGTTGAGTGTCGTCTTGGAAATGCACGCGATTCAATAGATTGACGCTGCGTAGATGCATTTGACAGGCCAATAGACCGAGGAATGCCATTCCCCCTTTTTAAGGTTACCTTCATCCATCCTCGCGTAATATCCGTGTAATATTATTGATCCGGCAATCGATTAAAGGTTAGGCATCCTACGGAACTTAATCGATTCGAAATAGTCTGCCGTAGAAAATTTTTACGCGAAACGAGTCTCTCTTTTTTCAAAATTAAGATTTTAAGAAGTGTCGAATCACGTGTCGCGCTTTTTTGCCTTTTTTTTTTTTTATTTTTTTTTACTTTTTGTAAAGAAGGGCATTAGAATGTATCGCAAGTTCTGCCGAGCGCTCGAAGGACGACGAACTATATACACCCAATGTGGATAAATACAAATTATTCACAAGTGCGCCAAGAGGCGTTTGTTCTTGAAAATTTTATCTTCCATACCCAGGAGATGGGCTAGGAAAATCAATCGCTCGCGCTCACGGTTTTGGCTTTCGCCTAGTTTACTAAATCGCATTTCCTCTGTCTTACATAACTTTTAACGATACTTCAGCTGAATTCGGATTCTATGTGCTTTGCTTTTATTCCAGAATAACAACGCCCCGATAAATGTATGCGATCTTCCTTTTAAGATTTATGCAGTTGGTGAAGGTTTCCGAACGATTGATTTCGTTATTGCACTAGGCACAACGTGTAATTTTTTATCTAACTGCTAATGAAAGATTAAGTAAATTGTTATAAAAATTAAAAAAAAATATCAAAATTAAAAAAAGGTACTTCGCCTCGTAGACGATTTACGAAACTTTGTATTAGAGGATTTCGCTAAATATAAACCCAACCAAAAACCACCACTTTTTATTACTACAATTCATTGTCAATATTTTCACGGTATTGTATGCTCGAATAAATTGTAGCTTGATATGTATGAATCGCTAATTAAATTTCACGATATAATATGACATATTTAAATTTTATTTTACTTTCTATCCTTATCAACTTAATTATTTATATTTATAATAATGTAACTTTGAAGAGGTGAAAGGTATTGAAAATGTAAATTAATACGGAACAGAAATACGGTTAAAAAATTAATCCATTGGATGTGCAAAAGATATTAATAAATAATTTATAAATTCAGTTCTTCAACGAAATTGATCATTTTAATTGAATTGACGATTTATAATAATAATAACATTACCGAGATAATAGAAAACAAATTAAAAAATCTGTATTGATTCGATTTAATTGATCTGGTTTGGCTCGTAAAAGGACTGGATAACCTCGACTCTTTTACATTTTTCTGTGTCTTAATTTCGCAAATCCATAATTGAACAGGCTTTGACAATCACCATAGTTTTTACTTCAATTGCAGTTTCATCATTGGTTTCATTATTCCCAATATTTGTACCCATTGCACACTAAAATCCCAATGATCCGTTTAATTTCCTTATTTGCGTAAATAAAATAAAATTGGTTGAATTATTTTTTACTTTTATATGAAATATTGAGAAGATCTATCGATATAATGCATGATTTTAACGTTTATTTTTTACTGTTTCAAAAGATTTCTCTATTAATAATACTACATTACTCATCATTTACAGAGTATTTATTATAAAATAAAACTAGAAATTGATTTAATTCTAACGAAAATTTTATAGCCATTTAATCCTGAATATTATTGGACATTGCGAAAAATTAATGAGCTCACACTTTCAAAATTCACTTTTATCTCTTTCGTTCTTGTTCCATACACTGCATTGACAGTTTTTTAATTGGGTAACTTTTTCAATAAAAAACATTTTTTTGTAAATTAGGAAAAGGATAATACTGCATTTAGACAACACGAGTACATTTTTTTTTCTCATTCAGCCTTATACGAATAGTATACAATAGAAATACTGTAGTAATATAATTTGATACTCGGTTGTGTATTTCCGAATTAAAGAACATCCAATTCATATAAATCGTAATTGTCAATTATGTGTGCACAGATTTCATAAGTACGTATATATATATATATATATAGAAAATAAACTATTGTTTTATTTAAAAATAAAACGTTATAGAATATCAATACAGTACATTTCAAGGTACATATATTATAAATGCGACTTAACTTAATCAAAGGCTATTGAATAATATTCATTGTCTCCGTTCAAGAGCTTGAATCTGTTGCGGGAGGGGCAAGTTTCTATTTGAATTTTCTATCTTTTTATATAAATTTATATGTGCACATGTATGTGTATACGGGATGGATAAAGGTATAATCGAGCAGGTGAGAGAAACTCGAACAACGTAATTATAAAAACAAAAAAACAAAAAAAAAAAAACAACATCAATGCACGGTGACAAAAAATTCATAAAGAGCAAAAAATCCTTGCGATCAGGAGGAGATTCCAAAAGCCTAACTTGCCGATGGAAAAACTTAACGAGACACGTAATACACACGAGTTGTCCGTGATAAAATAGTCCTTGGCTCGGCCAATATGGGCAAAGCCACGGGTCTGAAAATTTTAAAGACAGCTCGGACGGATCCTTTCTCTAGCAGAGCCCCGGGGGGGAGCCAACCGAAGGAACCTGGACGTCCGTCGCGGCCGACGAAGTTATTTTTACGCGGCCCCCGATTACTCGCCGACTTATCGGCCTGTCTCACGTGTCGCCTGTAAAATGCCTCCTTCGAGAGTCCTACTGCTGGTACTTAAGTTTAAAAGCGCCTTGGTTTTTCGTACGGAGGCGTTCCCCGAGTGGCTCGCGTGCCTCCCCGTACAAAGTCCATTTCCCCGGTTGACGCGTTCTCCCCTCCCAACGGGGGGGAGCCCTGACATTTACTCGTTGATTGATACTCCTCGTGTTGTATCTCGCGACGCGTTGGATTTTGTCTGTTTCGCTGCAGCGGAGCACAGGTTTCGTTTTATCGGCTAAGGCTTACGGTCAGCTGCTTTGGCAAACACGAGTTGTCGGCTGATGGCTTTCGCGCAACTCGGATTCGACAATTAATGCCGACGGGATTACGAGAGTTTTGGAATTGATTTCTTACGCATTTCTAAGGCCACGTACTAGGCCACTTATAAAGGCACCTCGGCTCAAACCATTGGAGTCTCTTCAATCCTGGACTCGAGTCCTGTCTGTACGTACGCCCAAAGGCTCATGCAAGAGAGAACTCTCTAATGGCATAGGCCGTCTTCAATTGAAATTGTCCGGAAAGCAAGGATCAACGTAATTTTAGGAAAATATTTAGTCGCTGAGCGCATTTAGCATTGTCTTACGCGACAACGACATCTGCAGCTGCGAATAGTATCGGATAAAAGTAAAAACTGTACGTAAAGCTTACGGATACTCAATTGCCAGCTATAGGATTATATTGCAAAAAAAAAAAAATAACGTCTAATACGGGTTATAAATTGAAATCCTATCGTTCATTTCGAACTTTCGAGAATATTGATAAACGTTGAAAAAGTGCTGCATATTACGCTTTGTGTATAAAAAATGATCACTTACATTTATACAATATTACATTTGATACTGAATAGTCAGAAAATATTAATCGATTAAAAATCAATTATTATTATTTTAGGAAAAAAATATTTTACCCTTATACGTTAGAGAGAAGACACACGCGAGTATTTCTTGCGCAAATTTTCGAGGAGCTAAGTTTTTGACATTTCTTCAATAATGCACGATTAGCTGCATATTGCTTTAGAGGTTACTTTGACCTCTATTTTCTTGCTTAAAAATGTTGCTTTTAATAGTTTTTAAATAAAAAATGTAGCTCCTACGTTCGTGGGTCAGTCGTTAAATTTTATTAAGATGAAAATACACTTTAATGTTGTTAAGAAATACATAAGTACGCGAGCATACCCGAATGTATAAAAAAAAGTCCTCAATGCGTTTAATTTAATTTCCAAAGTAAAAATAAAACATAATACTATAAAGCGTATTTTTTTCGGTAGCAGATTGTTTTTTATGCAAACCTATTGAGAGATAATAAAAACTATTGACATTTTTTAATTTAATAAATTAATAATAAAAAAAAGAAAAATTGATAAATTTAACAAGCCTTTTCTTTGATCCAGTGTAAAAATTGTCTTACTTTTTAAAAATTGCCAGCGCGATCGAAGAAACCTTCCCAGGATTCCGAGCGTTAAGGCGCGATACGGGAAGGGTATTGCGAAAATTACCGAAAGTTATCGAAGAGAAAAAAAAAAAAAAAACAAAAGGAAAAAAAAACGGAAAAACATTGTAAGAAAAGTCCGCGTGAAAGTAGTCGCGAGTCGAAGGCATGGCAAAGATTCCTCTGAAGGTTTCGGGGAGGCTCGGGGGCGCTTGGGACTCACTCGAGGGCCGAAGCGCAATTGAACGGCAGAGCGAATTAAAAAAAAAAGGCACCGATCGATAGGCGCAAGGGCTTTGGAATGCGCCTAGGGTTGAAAATTCGGCGGCTCGGCGACTCACGTGGCGGCGACTCCTGTGCGCAGTCCCGGCCCGCGTTGAGGGCGAAGAGGAGGGCCAGGAGGCACGTGGCCAGCAGCAGGACCACGAGGACGCTGACGAGCCGATGCCTGAAGGCCGAGGGCCTCCGGTGCCTTGTCATCGAGCCCGACGCCCTGCCGAAGCTCCCGACGGGCCTCCTGGTGCTCGGCCTCAGGACGCTCGTCGTCGTCGAGCCGCTGCGCCCGTAATTCACCTGCGGGACAAGGGAGTTCCGGTGAGAGGGGGCGAGCCTCAAAGCGTCACGGGCGCACTCAAACGCAGCGATACGATCCCTCTACCAAGGATGAACGTAAAAATCATTATTGATCTGCGCGCTCGTGCTCTTTTTTTTCCTTTTTTTCTTCTTTTTTTTCTTTTTTTTTCGACCCTCCGCTGATTTATATGCTCGCTCGGTACTAAATCAGGATTAGGTTTAAGTTAAACGCCGTAACAAAATAACAGAATGGACCCCGTTACTTTTTTAATGCTCGCCTTTAAGGATACACGAATAAAATCGGATTCGCGAATACGAGCCACATTTTTAATTGCAATGAAAAGCCTCGATTTTTGCACGGGCCTTTTATAGATCCGTACTTTATTTTTATAATTTAAACGGCAAATCGACCGATTGAAGATAATAATCAAACGGATCGATCAGCGTTCTCACGGTTTATATTAATCGACGCGTAAGGTGGAATAAGAAAATCCCAATGTGCATTACCTTTAAGCATTGTATATATAACATTGTAATGAAATTTTGCCTCCCAATGGCCCAATTATGAATTACGACTGATTAAAAATACGCTCGTTGTATTTTATTCAATGCGCCTGGTATATAATTAAATGCAATTTAAGCCGAGGCTATTTAAGGATTACTCTACAAGAGTTCTGTAAATATTTGCCATTCGCGCACAAATTAATAACTACATTAGTGGCATCGATCGAAATATCAGAAATCACGTGCATAATTGAGGCGCAATTATTGGTATAAAGCGGTAAGCTCGTAACATCTTGGAGTATTTTTAAAACACGCATTGCTTATTCTTCGCTTATTTAATTTCGATGATTTATTATTTGCCAGGAGAAGGTTAAATTTATTTACTTAAATATAATACAATAGAGATCCAATTAAAGTCAATTAAGAGCCACTTTTGAAGTATGGGCGAGCGATGTAAATAAAAATTAGTTACATATATTCATAAGGAGTTCCGATTGAGAGCTTACATAGGGGACGTACAATCAGCGAGTATAATATGATATCAATGCCACAATAGTGCAGTAGGGGCAGGTATGGTAACATTGATTTATGTATATAATCCAATTTTGAAAGTCGAGCCGTTAGCCCATAAATAGGTTTTGAAAAAAAAAAAAAAAAAAGAAGCAGGATAATTCATTTAAGAAGGATAACGACGCCACCGAGACCAATACCAATTGTTGTCGCAAGTGCTTTAACGGGGATGGAGCTCTTGGTATTAAAGCCGAGGCTATGGGAGCCGTCGCTAGAGTCAAAAGTCCTTTTTATCAATCCGAGGGATCGAACGTGGCCCCGACTATCGATCGAGTTATTTAAGATCGCAGGCTGAGCGAGATCAATGCGGATAGGAGATAATGACCAAATCCAACCCGAAATTGCGCGTCGTATAGCTGCACCACGAGAGATTATGGACGTTGGAGAGCTTCCTTTTCTCTCTGTCTCTCTCTCTCTCTCTCTCTCTCTCTCTCTCTCTCTCTCTCTTGAAAATCTAGCGAACTGGTGCTCGTAACTGGGAGAAGAAAAGCAGTAACGAAATTATTAACGACCTTGATTGTAAGGAGTGATTTTTCTAAACAAGGAAATTCCGTAGGGTAAGCGTGAAAAAATTTATCAAATAAATAAATTAAGAATAAGATAAGATAAATTGTTGGATTCGGTTACGTATAATTCAGTTTCTCCGTATCTTGAAACTTTATGTACCGTTAAAGCTTTAAGCGATGAAATTGTATATATAGCTCCCTCTAATTAAACAGCTAACACTGATAATTAAATGCAGAATGAGAATTGGCAAAATTCAATCGTAATTTCATTTTTGTTTTTTTTTTTTTTTTTTTTTTTGCTAAATTCGGAGAAACTTACCAATATGGATTATGATATTTCAAGTGATTTACAACAGTTGTCTTGGTATCGTTATTTTTTAACTCAGTATTTATTCGTAATGGAAAAGCCAATTTCATCGTTATAAATCAAAGCTGAAATTGTAACTATAGTTATTGACAAAAGTGCATGAAAAATGAGTACTACGCATTTCTAATACAAGCGTAAATGGCAATCGATATAATTATATGGTAGGGCATTAAAATGTTTAACGAAGTAATTACCACCGCGTTTCTTACTATAACGAGCTTTTAATACCGTACGAGGTCTATGATAATAAGGCAGACATCAAATTATTGTGCAACACATTAGAAAAGTATGATAATATTGGTATTAACAACAGCCTCCAAAGGCATATTTATCAAACATTAATAATTTGCATAAAAAGTGCGTAGACCGGCAATTGTGGAATTACAAATAAGTGGATGAATCATATGGGAGCGACCACTATTTTAATTAAAATCAACTACTGACATACGATTTCGGAGTGCATTTCCAGATTGAAACTCCGTAATATAAATGAAACCTGATAAACAAATATCATAAAAACAACAATTCGCTGCATAATTGTCTAAATTGATTTTATAATAAACCGTTGTCACTCCAATCCTATTACCATCCGAGATATGACTTTTGAATTAATTTAAGCAAATGCATCAGAAGTGCGTCAATTATATTTTTGTGGAAATAAGGATATGAGCGTAGGAGAGGATTTTCAGATTCAGTTAAACGAACAAATAGTTCTATCACTATTCAATCGGGTAATTATTATATTATTTAAATAAGACAAACAAATGCCACAGAGTTACATTGATAACGACAAATTGAATTTAAACGCACTCGAGAATTGGGCTGTTATTAAAAATGTACGTACCTCTGACCATTGTTGAAATTTAGATGCTTTTAAAAAGCTTGGCCGCAAACAGTGAGGACAAGCACCTTTTCGCAATCATAAGAAATTGTACGAAATTTTGATTCTCTAACTCGAGAGGGAAAGGTATCGAGCAATGTTCAACGTTTAGAAGATATTAAGCCAGGAAATGATGAACGAATAGAATTGTCGGCACGTGAGTAATCGTAAAATAGGAGACTGTGTAAAAAGCATTGGAATGCACATTATTAGAATTGACAATAGAGCGAAGAAAATTGACAATAGGCGAAGAAGCGAATGTATTACGCAGCGAGTCTACTGTTTCGATTAATGTGCGATGCGCGATGTATAATGGGGGGGGGGGAAAGGGGGAGAGAGGTCGACTTCCAATGGAAGTATTTTGAGGACGCGCAACGAAAAGTTCGACGGCTGTGACTACTACTGAAATTGATCATTATTATTATTGTCGTTATAAAAGCAACAGAGAGCCCATCAAAGGTCCATGGGTGAATGGCGGCCTGTTGAGGAGTAACAGTAGGAGTAGGGGGTGGGGGTGGGGGGGTAGGCTCGCGCGAGGGCAACAGCGTCGGGGGATAAGAAAACTAATCGCCGAGTCGGGCAGTCGGTGGAGAGGCTGGCGAACTTTGGAAAAAATTGGGGGGCGAGGAAGGCGCAAGGAGCGAAGGTAGCCGGCAAAGAGGCGGATCGAGCGCAAGGAGTCGGAAGGCTCAAGGGGGTGGTCGGGAGTTACGAGGGAAAACAAATGCCCGCCGAAGCATTAAAATCGCTGGAGTAGGCGCCAGAAGTCGCGGCTCGGCCGAGCTCGAGAGCCTCCCACGCAAAGCCCGCGCGCGGCCCAAGGGGACTCGGGCCGCGAGGTAACTGGTAAATCTTGGGGTGGGGGCGGGCGGGGTAAGATCGAGCAGTCGAGCGAAGGTCGCCGCGGGGGGAGCGCAAGGGCGGCGTCGTACCTGGAGGGAGCCCGGGGGCGGGCCCTCGGGGCCCTCGCACGCGGCGCTGATCTCGGGCTGCTCGCCGGCGATCGGCGACCTGAGGTAGCCGTTGCTCGGCTCCGCTCGCCTGGCCATCCTCGCACCGCTTCCCCGAGCTCAGCCGGCTCCGGGCTCCAGCATAGCAGCCTCGGCTCGAGGTCCCCGACCGGCGGGTGCGGGGCCTGGGAGGCGGGAGCCCCCGCTGGACTCTACCCGCTCGGGGCTCCTCTACCCTCGTGGCTCTCGACCTCGGCTAAGGAGGATCGCTCCCGAGGATCGCTCCCGAGGATCGCTCCCGAGGATCCGGCCGACGCGACGCCCGCTGCTCGACTGCCGCCGCCGTCGTCGTCGCCGGCGCCGCTCGCCGCGAGCCTCGAAAGCGGGCACCTCGAGAGGGGGATGACGGCGAGGAGCGAGAGAACCTCGCCGGCGTCATCCGCTGCCCCCCGTGTTGTTGTTTTCCCGCTAGTCGTTGTTCGGCTCGCTCTCCCTCGACGCGGGCTCATCGCTGGGGCCTCCCTACCCGCGTCCGGGGGCTGGCGGGGGGAGGAGGGTCGCGGGTCGATAGCGCGCACGCGCCCTTCCCCCGGCCAGAGGCGGCCGCGGCGGCGGCGGCGACTCCCGAGGACGCCGCGCGACTTCCTCGGCCCCGGCGATTACCCTGGGACGAGGATGCCGATCCCCGGGCCCGGGCCTACCGATCCCCCCGATCCCCGTCACTCGATCCGCGGACAATTGACCTTTCGATCGCGATTCACCGCAAGGGCTTAAGAGCTCCGATCGGATCGACCCGAAGATCCCCATCCCTCGATTCCGATAAGCGAGCCCCTCGATCGCTGAGCTTGAAATTACTAATTTCGATTTCATCCAAATTAATTCGTTGCTACATGTTGTGATTTCATTTTCTTTTTTTTTTTTTTTTTTTACCAAGCCTACGAAGCTTTACTGACGATTCTGGGGAAATACAGTATCGCATGCTTAAGTCCATCCTACTCCAACTTCAATGCTGAACTTTGAGCCAATCTAGGCTAAGATATCTTTTCGCTTATTGCTCATTTAACGCTTAGGATAATTTTTTGTTTTCTTTGAAGATCGCTACCCGAAGTCGTTTAATACCTAATAAATTTTAATCGATGAGTAATTTTTATGCCAGTCTTTTAATTCGATGCATACATTGCGTAAATTCGATGTAGCTAGAACCTGTTCCGTTCCGCAAAATTTGATCTACTGGGAAAACCTTGAGTAAACTTTTGTCGTATTAAAATGTATTTTAGTTCGATGCTTCTTGTACTTTCCGTCTCATTGTATTACAAATTTTACACGTTGGAATTCTATTTTCTAAATGCATATACCTACTACTAGTATTTTATTGAGATTTCTTCTGAATCGATAAGGTAATTAAAAAAATATACTAAATTAATTCAGCATTGTGTATAACCTATTTAAGCTCTTGTTTCTTAACGCTACGCCAAGTCTTACGTGCCTTACTGCAATATAATATTGTATTATTATTTTCGTCCACCATGCTGCTAATAATGATTATTCTGTGATTTTTACTTTCACAACCTAACATGAGAAGTACGCAAAGATTCATTGGACGCATTTCAAATGTCATAATATCGTGGAAAAAATAAAAATAATAACGCACAAAATTATTCCACCCTGAGGAGTATTTTTAATCCTTGCATACTTTCGAGCAGGTATTGTAATTATAAATTTTAAGGCGTGTTACTATTGTATTCGAGCGTATTTAAATTTGTGCTAAGTTATGCATACAAATAATAATAAGCCATATAGCGCAACCGTTATAATAAATTTTTTTCCACTCTTGTGGAAAAATGCATTAAAACTCATATTACCCGACATATATTTATATATATATATATATATATATATTGGATGTAATACATGACGCAATGATATTCGTCATTGAATTATTATACGAAGAAGGGACATTATTTAGGGAGATTCTTAAATCTCGATCTTATAAATTACGCGCCTATCGTTATCGCTTATGAGAAGAGGCTCTTCCTAAAATGAATCTTAATTCAGAATAGATGAGCAGAGGATAATCCTGTATATGGCGACTTGATCATAGATCTCCTTTTAGGCATGGCCCCCTAGATCGAGGTAATTCGTAACGCATTACGAACGAAGTTTATATCACCCTCGGTTTCCCTTCCCCTAGTTACTGGCCTTCGGCCAAGGTCACCGACTTCTTACAATCTAATGCCATATCGTCCGTTAGATATTAACCTTCATTCCTTACAAATGTACTTACAAATATGTTGCGTCGTTCTTTACGCGCGCTTTTTCTCTCAAATTTATATCGATTTTTTTTCACTGAAATTTTGAGGATTGTCAAGGCACACGGTGAAGCTAAGTACGTTTTGATATGGAAAATCATAATGACGTGCGTTTATAATGACACGGGGAGATTGGCATAATAAATCAAGTACGCTGTAAATGGCATTAAGTATTCGACAAAGCGGCCGAATTAATTTATCGAGCTCGTTTATAATTTAGCTTTACTTAAAGTATGAGTACGCGCACTTGCACAAAATCATGTGACATAATTCAAATTAATATTATTTAAATCATCGATAGCATTTAGATATTATTATTAATTAATAGCGCGCCCTTATTTTATTTATAAAAGCATTTATTTTGACATTCATTTTGCGATCAAAATTAATATATATATATATATATATATATATATATATGTTAATTTAAAAATTGAAAAATAAAATATTTAAGATTTAATGTTTATGAAGCGTTTTCCACAAAGTTAGTGTCAAATTAAAAATGATTGACAACGTTATGCAATATTTAATTTACGCTCAGCCGTAACGATCAATAAATCGATACCGTACTAAACATATTGTAATTTAAAAAATACATAATACTTGATTATTGTGATTGTAATACATGTGGTGCTCGACCTTTTCCGTTTACCATATAATTGTTTAACGCTTCAAATCTGTATTATCTAATATTATCAAATGCATTCTGTGGTAATATTACCGTAGTTTAATTAATAAGACGGTAAAAGTAAAAACTGTACATATTTACACAACTTACTTTACTTATTTACACAATTTTATTTTAGGTTTTCAGACGCTACTGAAAAAGACAAGTGAACCATGACAATGACGTGTCTGAAATATTCGTTTTCAATAGTATTCAATTTTGATCATTTCATCGTTTTTTAGAATGTTGTTCGTTGCGAATTCTTTAAAAACATCTCAGTGAGAGTAATATACCTCTGAAGAGATAATATAGGAACTATTTCGCACATAATCTATTGAACCGTAGACAATTGCCTTTTTAATCATTACAGTAAAACATCTACAATTTGAAAATCGCGAAATCTCAAATTATAGTGCTCCAAAATTTCGTGTAAAATCTTTCGATCTATAACTAATTTTAATACTTTTTATATGTAAAAATTTTTACATTTTCAAATGTAATATTCAATAACTATAATTACATGCTGTTAATATATTTTACAATTTTTTTAACTATCATAATATTTAGAAATAGAGTATTCCCTATACAAAAAGTCTTGATACATGCAAAATTAGGCAAAAAATCTTTCAAAATCTTCTGTAATACCGTTTATCACTGATATTCCTTTATTGAATTATAACTTATAGAATTTTAAATAAATAATCAACAAGCAACAAGCCATATTAATAAGCTCTAATAAAAAAGGTATTTCGTTAAAAAACACTAGACTTTGAAACTCAAAAGCATTAAACTAATTCTAGAAAGTACATTTTTCACATTTTTTAAACTAACTGTCTCATACGTCCGTAATTTTCCATCCGATTTACTCGAAATTTTGATGAGAATTTCATAAAATTATCTTTGAACGAACAGCAAGATAAAAAATATTTTTCAAAAAAAAATAGAAGTAGGATATATGTAGGTAATATTTCAACATATAAAAAATATTATAACGTTAATTTGATCCCTTTATTCTTGAAGCCTAATAACAAAACATGTTTTATATGTATATAATATGAATAGATTAAAAATTAAAAAACTATAATATTAAAACTTTTTGGGTAGGAATTTTTGCATCTATTGTAAGATTGCAAAATTTTTTCAAATACAATGTTTTGAATGTCGATAGTCAGTACAGCCTATTTTTTTTTAATGAATTTGCACAAAATATTTTAAAATTATGTAATTATAAATTTACTCGTTTAAAAAGTAGATTTATATGCATACTAATGTTTACTATACTGTAGCTGTTTTTCAAATATAACTAATATTCTTATCATTTATTCTTAAAGTGGGAAGCGCAGTGCAGATAATATTGTCTAAGGTTTCAATGTACAAAAAAATCCTTAATTGCATTTGTAAATAACAGCAGAATCGGTGTTAAGCTAATGACAAATAAAATTTCATTAGACCGTTTGTAGCGTTAGTTTTCTTTAAAATTTGCGGTTGAAAATATTGATGTTACTAGATATCTAGATCATTTCAAAAACGATGTTTTACTGACTATTACAATCAATCCCAAGCAATAAAGATTTAAAAAAAAAAAAAAATCATACATATATACAAAAAATCTTTTGGGTAATATTTTTCTTGATTATAGTTGCTCCAATTGCTAAATCTATGCAAGTAGATTTCAAATATTATTATTTTCTATTAAATGATTACCCCTGAATAAAAAATGTCGGAGTGTAATTAGCACAGTACAAAACGATGTACCTAATTATAATCTTTCTTTATAAACTGGACCTGCATGTGATCTTCAATTCAATGTCATTCTTAATATAATGTCATGAAAATTAAATGTAAATTTCAAAAAAATAATTTCAATGAAGTCTAGCGTTAAAATAAAAATTTTCCAAAAATGTAATAATACATTTCTTTATTTTTAGCCTTGAAGTTTTAATCTCAATCCGAGGTATCAACTTTACACATACGCTTTGTTTATTCTTGACACTTTCAAGTCATAAGCATGGATGTATTTGAATTCCTTTTTTTCATAACCAAATACTCGTACCCAGACGCTCTATATTTATCATAATATTCGCTATTGTATACCGATAATATTAATTACCCTTCTCGTGTTATTTACGGGTAAAGAAAATACGAAATCATTGCTCAAAAACAGTAATTGAATCAAATAGAAAGATTCGACGGATATTCGTACGAGAAAAAGTATTAATACATTTCAACTATAGCATTAACTTTAATTCCATCTCATATCTTTTACTATTACTTTTTTTACCTTTTTATAATCTAACCTACTATTTATATAATACGGTTTCGCTTTTGAAAAATTTACAAGATTTGTACTAGCATTTTTATGTTATTTTTAATTTTACAACTTATTTACTTTATTTATGGATCATTGTTAAATTTTATATCTTATGTAAATAAGCATCTTAATTAGTGTTATCCTGTTCTTTTTTACAACTTCGTACATATTATCTTTTACAATTTTTGATTTACTTTTCAAAATTTTATTGACACAGAATTACTATAAAATATATATTGTATCATACAACTTTAAAATCATGTAGAAGAAGAGTATTTGGAGAGCAATAGGACCAAAATTTCTTTGCATTATAATAAATCATATAAATAAGTTACGAATTATTAAATATTTGTTCATATTATCAGGTTAATTAAGCACGAGAACAAAGTTTTTGATAGATTATAGATAGAATAAATAAATTAAGTGGAAAAAAGCTCTTGGGATTGTAATTTGTTATAGATTTGAATAAAAAAATAGTTGTAATATTTTGAAAAAGCATTAACTATTTATTGGATAGTTTATTTAGGTTCTAGATTCTTTGATGTATTGTATAACTCGATTAATATTTCCAATTCAAAATAGTTTCTACTAGTTAGCTTTTACTAAATTACTTATACGTTTAAAATTGGTGCTTTTTGAATCAATATATAAAAAATAATTTTGTTTTAGAATCCACATTAATGAATAAAAGTGAAAATTTTCGTAAGAGTGCTCAATGATTACTTAATAACCGTCATTTATTAATTTAATAAAGTTGCAATAATGATCTTATTATAATTTTTGTTAACAACGTATTACACTAAAGTCTTCGAGTCCTTTTTATAATCGAATTAACAAAAGATACATTCATAAATTTACATTGTCTGTGTTTGTGTTTATATGCGCTTATTGTTAGAAAATTCATCGATTTCTAAAACTTCTCAAGGTGATTCAAAAACTCGATACCTGTATCAAACATAAAATAATAATGCAATTGCCCTAGAGCAAAAGTAGCGTTACGTGATTAAGTAACTGCACAAGATTGAGAATTTGCGTTTAATTGCAGATACTGCAAAAGAAGACAGAGCAAAAAAGAACTTTAGCTTATGCTCTTGGTTATGTTCGGCTTTACCTCTAAAACGTATGACTGAATTTCATCTCTTATTTGTTCTTCGCTATTCCAAAGCTTTGATTCGTTAAAAACGTTTCAATATTATTTTCCAATGGTCTTTCCACTTAATGCTTCATTCTTTGCTCGAGAATCATTAATTAAGTCATTACACAGAATGTATTATTTACAAATATTTGTTAATACGTATTGAAAATCATCACGACATTATTAATGTTTGAATTCAAGTTATAAATTTAAGTTTTTTATCAAACAAAATAAAAAATAAATCATAATCAAGATGTGTCGGAATTATACATATATATTTTTATGATTTGAAGTATTGATACAACAACCGAAGGCATTTAATTATAATTCTTCTCAATTTCTCATGATTTGTATCTAACATGCGTAAACATATCTCATTACTGAACGTATCAAATTTTATTTATCTTTTTAACTTAAAACATAAATATACTTACCCATGTTTTAAATGGTAGATGAGAAGAAAAGTATATATACAACTTATACAAGATTTATAGATATGAAATTGACGTTATCAAATTATATATATATATTATTATATATCAAGGATAAAAAATATACATATAGAGAAGACGATACTTATAAGATTTCTCATAAAACATAAAGAACTATTCAAAAATATTTAAAAATGACACCACCTCCTGCTCTAATAAGACACAATAAATATCAGCTTTCTATATCGTTACAAAGAATATAATAAACTTGTTAATTTAAAATTGTATTTTTGTTACCAATAATTTATTACAAATGAAATTTTTATTTTACAATAATGTATCAAAGTACTTAATAATTTTTTAATATACAATAATGTGATTAATGTTTACATAGTGGGTAATCAAAAAAAGTAAATTACTTTTACGTATGGCAAGCTTTCATAAGTAACGGAATAAATTAAAATTTAGTAACCAATAACAGTGAAACCGATCGTAGCTTAAGGTCATTTATCTTTTAAAAAATTTTACAGGATACATTGATATATCATAATTACAAATTAGCTTTAAAACATCCATTGATGTGGAATATTAAACGCTTAAAGCATAAAGGATGCTAAATTTTCTCTTATAATTATTTTCAATCATCGAATAAAAAAAAAAAATCAATCCAAAATCATTTTATTAGTTGTCATTTCTCTAATTATTGCTTCGCCGATTAGCGAAGAATAAACTTTTCGCTCGTAAACGATTTTTATCGTTGAAATTTATCAAAGCTCGAATTATCATTCGATTGAAAGTATAAGGTCTTATCGCAAAAAGTAAAATAATGCATCAACGAGGACGATTAAAATTTCTTACGGTAGCTTTTTTTCCTTAAAATTTCTCGCGTAAAAATCTTGCGTAAAAGTCTGCGAGCGACAGCAGTAGGATCCGCAATGGGATCGGCAGTTGTGTCGTCCCCTCCTGGAGTTGGCTCGCCCTTATAAAAGCGCATCCCTTTTTCCAGCTCCCGAGGCCCGGAGCCGATGCTCGGAATTTGGAATGGTCATTGTCATCGGGGCCGATCGGCGCACTGGGTCTCGCCTCCCGGACTCCGAGCTCCCTATCAATGGCCAAGAACGAACATTAAGAGGAACAGCGATGCATTTGAAGAGAAAAAAAAAAAAAAAAAAAAAAAAAAAAAAAAAAAAAAAACCCGCACGCGGAGCGACTACTCGCGAGCTGAGCAAAGGGACGAGGAGCGAGCGACTCTGCCTTAAAAGGCCCTTACAACTGGGCGCCTCCTCCTGAAAGAGACGGCCAAGGGTGCCGGGACCAATGAAGGCTCCACGGGGATAAAGAGGGATCCTCGCCAGGAGAGGAGCCTGGAAATCCAATCGAGGGGCGGCCAGAGCCGAGAAGACGAGAGAGGAACTCTACTAATGGCCGGCTTAAGCCCTGCGGCGTCTAGCCACAGTTGGATAATGTGTTACGAAAAATCAGATATACGCATACTTATGTGTATATATATATACATATACATATATGTGTGTGTGCGTGCGTATATACGTGGTGCGGTGGTTATTATATGCGTCGATCACGCGCAATATTTATTATCCCTGCGTTTAAAGGCAGCAGTGCGTAAAATTAAGAATGCGATAAAAAAAAAAATTGTACAACGCGCATAAGAACTCCTGTGAAATAAAATAAATCAAGGAAGCATCACGACGTTGTTATTATTTATTTACGAGTATCCAACCACAAATTGCATTGAGGAGCAAACGAGCGCGTAAGAACCGAAAGATACAGACGCAACACAACGCCTATTGTAATTTTAGCACCACCTCCTAATAATCGATCTTGCAAGGCATCGGGCGGGGCATCGATTCTATCAAAACATTAACGACAAAATTAACGAACATTTGTGTGAGAAGCATTTAGAACGAGCACGGCTGAGTTCGGTAATTATCGACGAAGGTGGAGAAATTAGGTGGAATCGATGAGCCCGACGAGCGGGGACGCGAGGCTTCTTCAAACAGGTGCCAAAGCTATGACAAAGGGAAAATT
Organism: Kradibia gibbosae; assembly: GCA_018907135.1. Taxonomy (NCBI): domain Eukaryota; kingdom Metazoa; phylum Arthropoda; class Insecta; order Hymenoptera; family Agaonidae; genus Kradibia; species Kradibia gibbosae. The sequence continues at coordinate 8,771,806 of JACCHX010000004.1, forward strand.
GTATCAGGAGCACAGAAGTTGTAAGGAGGTTAACGATCGCTACTTTCAAATACCAAATGAGCCATTATGTCCCGAATATACTATATTAGACTGCGCCTACGCGCGGCTAACCTAGCGTACGCGCGTGTATTGCCCGCGGCATACGATAAGGGGCAAAAGTGCTCTGCATGCCAGCTCTTGATGAATAATAAGTCTTATTCGGGGTAAACCCTTTTTTTTCTTTCTTTTTTTTTTTTTCTTTTATCGCGACCGGCTTACCAAATTAATATCTCATCCGATTTTTAATATACGTATATAATTATAAGTCGTATCGTTATCATAATTAAGGCTTTTACGGTTGAATAATTATGTAATAAATATAAAAATAAATGCAACTGACAAATAATACAAAACTAACGTTTTTCTTGTTATTATATTTAAAAAACAAAAAAAAAAACAGTAATTTAAATACTTTTATTACGGCAAACGTTTTTTTAAGCTTAACGTATTAGTGAAAAAATTGTTTTTCTTACCTTTTTGTTTTAAGGTTATAATGAATAAATGCGTGTTTTAAACTTTTTAATGTATATTTAATATTTTAAAATCTTACAACAAGGAAAAGTAAGTTATACAAGTGTACATAAGCTTTAATACATTTAGGAACATTACTTCTCATCATAATCGGAAATATTAGTTTTATTTTCTAATTTTTTTTATTTTTTATTTAATATTTTTTTTTATTTTTTTTACCAAGCCGCAGCTGATTTCTGCCTACGAAACACCATAAATTGACTTTCTAGTATTAATTAGTTGTTCATATGTAGAAATCATTGAACTATAAAACTTCTACGGTACTTATTTTTAGCGTTGGCATCTGGAACTACAATGGTATTTTTAATTATTGAAATTTATCCAATCGAAAATTTCATCGAATGAACTTACTTGGTTCCAAACATTAAGAGTTACGGTACTTCATACATAATTACTACTGTTTTATTTCATTTTTTTTATTATTATTATTTTTTTTTTTTTTTATTATTATCTTTTCTATTGTATTTGTTTCTATCGGTTTTATTTTATACCTATAAAGAAGCCAAGAAAACTGTATTTAGTACTTAATGTGTGTCAAGCCTAATTAAATGAATATTATTGCATTAACTAGATTCTTCATTCTTAATGTAAGGTCTGTGTTTTACTTAAAAAAAAAAAAAAAAAAAAAAAAAAAAAAGAGAGAGAGAGAGAGAGAGAGAAGTATAATCAAAGATACCAACGCAAATGTGAACAGCTTTTTTCCTTCGTACGTAGAGCTCTCTATTCGTTCACTAGACGTAGAAGTACATAGTACGGCTTAAGTACGCTAAAATTAATTTCAGTCTTTCGTGAACATCATTGCTCTTTCACACAATTCTTTGCTCATTCTCCCTACGTATATTGATTTTTTTTTTATATGTGCATTTTTGAAATATGCGTGTTAGCTGCAAAGAAGAAAATATATTTATACGTACGTATATGCGCATACACACACGCACACACGCACACACGCACACAATAATAATAATACATGTATGCACACGCACGCATACATACATTATATATATATATATATATATATATATTTATGTATATACATACTATTATTAACAATAATCATCGTGTGTTTTTCTTACGTAAAATCTCAATCTAAGCTAAAATCACAGAAGCATGCATTCGCATCGTACCTTTTTTGCAACGATCAATGTGACCGCGCGCTAAAAACAGAAGAGAAAACATAAAAAAAATAAAAAAAATATATATATATATATATATATATACACACATATATATATATATATATATACATTACAAAAGAAGCAAGTAAAAGTAGTGACGGGAAATACAAATCGTTTAATTAATACTCAATTATCATTTGGATCTTACTTTGATTGAAATATAATGGTATGTACAACCGTGTCTTTATATTTCCGAGAATAATGAAGAACCTACGGGTAGATTCCATGGACTAACATCTATCACATAATAATTTACATGCTACAATAATCGTATCTTCTAAATGAAGAGGTAAAGGATAATTACAATCGATAAAGAATAGGTAAGAACCTAACGAGGTGGATCCTAAAACAGCCGTACTCATCGATGAGAAAGAATTACGCTTAAGGCGGGCAAAAGGAAAAAAGAAAAAAAATATATAATAATAATAATAATAATAATAATAATAATAATAACAACAACATTCATCAACAGCGTAAAATTCTTCATTATATCAAAAACACTTACTCAAAGTTTTTTAATCAAAATAAATAACCTTTAAAGAAAAAACAAGCATATCGAGTAAGCTATTATTAATTTCAAACGTTAATTAAATATCTGTATGTATAAAATAATTCAGCGCGGCATTGAAAGTTTGCGAAACTCCGCATACGACGCGAGAGTTCCGCAACGCAGTTTCTCCTCTTTACCGATAATTGCGCAGAGTAACAAGGGTGACTTATCTACCTCGCTTAAAATACAAGTTCGGCGAACAACATACATACATACATACATACATACATATAAAGTATAAATAAATATATATATATATGTGTGTGTGTGTGTTTACGTATGTATGTGTTTGTCATATAAACATTTCCACGAGCTCTGAACCGCTAGCAGGAGTCGATCTCGACCAACTGCTCCCGTGGGCGTTAGTCAAAATTAACGAGTTGGCTTTTAATAAGGAGACAAAGTTTCCCTTCTTTCGGGATACATCGTCCCCGGCTCGAGGCTTCCACGATAAGCGATGGCCCCTAGCCCTCATCGTTGCGACTCGCGCTCGCAAAAATTCCGCCCGGATGCTGGGACAACGCGACGGGCAATAGCGAACCGGCCTTTTGTTGACGAGGGCCCCGCTCGCTCGCTCATAAAGCGAGTGCCCTCCGAGAGACTAGACAAGAATCGGCGTTTACCTTGGATTTAAGGTGGGAACTTGAGTTCTGACCTCGATAGTCGGTCGCGACAGTCGGCGAGAGCCGGGGAGGCTTATTATTACTCATTAGTAGCGAGGCCCTCGCGAGCCATCCTGGCTTGGATATTGTGAAATCTGCTCGGTTGTGCCTCCCTCGCCTACTGAAAGCTTACTCCGAGATGGGAAAAGGCAATATTCGATGTATCGGGACTGCGCACTGCTTCGCTATTCGGTTAAATTGACCAACTCTATGACCACAGCGTATTTATGGTGATATTCGCTTGATGCCCGAGCGAGCTTTACCTTCTTGTAACCATGATGGATAATGGCTTGGGTCAGTCATCGCCGATGTATGTGACTCTGAGCTGGCATTTTGAGGCGATTAGCCTCCCCCCAACCCCTCCCTCTGACGACATCGATTCATCAACACAGCTCACTTTTAAAATATGAATAATTCAACGTGCTTATATATTCTTTGATCATCGTAAACAAGGAGAAGCGAGGAGATTACAGGTCTCGGGTCAGTTGCTTCCGCGAGCGGGGACCGGGACCTCCGGGCCCGAGACTCACTTCGAACGAGGTCGCGCCAAACTCCTGACTAAAACGGATAAACAAGAGGTCGCTAATAGATATCGAGCACCTGCTTTCACGTGCCGACGAGTCTAACCGCAGAAGGACAATGCCGAGGCTCGCGAGAGCTGCAACGTTGGTGAAATATCCCGACAAATATGGATCCTTTGATAAGAATTTTTATTGGCATTGTCGCCCGATTCCCAGCGAAGACTCGTGTAGAAAAATGCGGTGCGAAGTAAAGAGCCAAGATTAAGAAGCGCCAAGATAAAAACGCGACGACAATTGTTGAGCTATTTTAAAAAAAAAAAAGAACTGGGCGCGACCTGTCCGGGAGAGGTCGAGCTGCGCTTACAGAGGCATCGGCTTCGGATCGCTCGGCTAATCCTTACTTTCCTTCCGGCGGGCCATGATTCCTCATTGAAAGGCCAACTCGTCGCTCGACCAAAACGAGAGCTTTGGGATTTTTTCAAGTTCGACGAGCACTTGGCCTCCATTGGATGTGCGCTCCCCCCCCCGCCCATCGTATCCGGGCGCGATGCCTCGGTCTATCAACAACGAAACAGAAGCGAGGAAGCTTCCACTACGGAAGGCAATTGCTCGCAAATGTCCTGACTAGGTTGGCTTACGGACCCAACGGCCGAGAGCTATCCATTGTATACTTTAGATTATAAAAACGTATTTAGAGATAGGGAAAAATCGAACCTTATCCCAAAAAGAATCTCTGGCCGACGCTTATCGGGCCACTCGATTGTTTTTATCACAAGACTTATCCGTTCTTCGCATACGTGTGCTGCCTGCACAATAGAGTCTCTATTATCTGCGTGCACAATTTTTTACCCTAAAGCGCGGTGATCGTGTGCTCTCTTATCGCTAATGGTGCAAGTTTTTTTTCTTCTTTTTTTTTTCTTCTTTTTTTTATATTGGTTGATCGATGTAAAATTATAGCGCCGTTACCGCAATAATAATGCAAGATAGATTGGTATTATCTACCCCGAGATTAGTATTATACAATCTTAGCTTATACTACATTTTTATTAATGCACTGTTTTAGCCACTATACAACTTTGTACTCTACATCGTCAAGTAGCGGACGTTTACTTTTACCGTACGTGAGCTACTCTCCGACATTATACGATTTAACGTTATATACGGAAGTTTAAAATTTTATTTTATTTTGATTGCCGAAATATCGCCCTACTCGAATCGAATTATCTGTTGTCTACATAGAATGGTGAATCTTACTTGGTATCCAACTTATGTATGCTAATCTTGAAGGCACCCAATACTTAGCTATTCTATTGTTAACGATTTAATTACACTGGCTGCGATTATGGTAGCATTGATACAAGCTCCTCGGGTTTTTCGCGTTCGCGTCTTTTTTTATCCTATGACAAAAATCAATAAATAAAAACGATATTAACTTTACCCTCTCTAACAAACATGGCTGGATCGAAGTGAACGACCAAACGCCTTTTCTATACGCCATCGCCATTCGATATTCCTTATTTTCATAGAATACCCACAGACTCCCTCTCTCCGAGCTTAAAAACTTAAGAATTTTTACGACAGCAACGTCCTTAGAGATCACGATGTTCTCAAGTCTGATTGGAATCCTGCTGTAGAATTCATAATTTTTAATCGATAACAGTTGTATTTCAACAATCCCCTCAGTGATAAATATGTACATTCGGTCAACCGTCTCTAATCCTGCTGCTCGATTTAGAAGTAACCAAAGCATTCTACCGGCATTTTATACAAGGCTTTAAGCGAACGTTCGATAATATTTTTGACACAACGCTACTCATAACCGAATTATCATGTATCGAGCTTAAATTGTGCTGTCTTAAGCCGACCCATTATATTTACGGCGAATCCCCGGCACCGCGAACAACTTGCGACTGCAGGATCAAAGAAGGCAGACAGGCACAAACTCGTAACAAGATCAACGGTGCTAACAAACCGAGATAAGATCAATGCCAAAGAAGAGTTGAGATAGAGTTTGGGAGCATTAGAGGTTTACGTTAAGAATTAAAGGAAATGGCAATGGAGCCTGCCTCTCACCAATGCCGCGTCATATCAAAAGGCTTATTAACAATGCTGATTAAATGGCAACGGCTGCGCTACCGATCGGTAAAGAGGAGAGGCGGGAGACTGAGGAGCGTCGACTTTTAGGCAAGGGTGGCGCCATCTGCCGCCGGCGGGGGGCAGTCGACAAGAGCGGGTAAATTCGAATACCCGCTGACTAAAAGGGCGCGCGAGTGAATTCGCTCGCGCCGTGACTAAGCATCGTCGGGGCCAAAAGGCAGGCGGCGGCGGCTGCCGCTCGTTGTGCTTCGTTTTAAAAACGAGAAGGAAGGAAGGAAGGAAGGAAGGAAGGAAGGAAAGTAAACGAGTACAAGAACGGAGAAGAAGAAAAAAGGGGTCTAAACGAGCTGGCGCTTGGCCTTAGTTTCCGAGTAGAACTGCGAGGTGCTTTGGACCGCGCTGTTAACGCCGCTGTTATTCGTTGGAACGGGCTCATACTGACTCGACAGGATGTAGACTACGGCCTCGTAGGTGGCCATCATAATGGCGGTGTTGGGGATCTGCCGGACGAGCTGAGTGGCGAGGCCCCGGTAAAGCCCTCGGGCCCCCTCCTCCGTCAATATCGTGTTCGTCGTCTGCCAGAAGCCCTGGTACTTGGTCCCCTCCTCGCGCAATCGGGTCCGGACCACCTCTGCGAAAGAAATCCCCCATTAGGAGACCGCCGCCGGGGTCAGTGGACCAGTCCGAGCTGGCTCGGTAAGCTCGCTCCCTGCGTCCCCGTCCGGTTGCCGACTACTGCTCTCGCTTCCTCGGAGCCCCCCCCCCCGATCCCCCGCATCGCCGTAGGCCCACTCGGAGCCGCGCCTCGCGAAGCCGCAGTTCCATTGCCGTTTGCGTATTTTTGATACTGCAGTGCCTCACTTTTACGTTACTCTGTCTGTCTGTCTGTGTGTAACGGCGACCGTTTTTGCCGCTCGCGCGTAGCTGGATTATTTTTACTTGTATTTCGTCGTTAAGCGAACAGTCATCACACGCTTATTTATAATAAACCATGATATGTTGATCGAGTCGCGTGTCTTGGCTAACGCAAGTCGGGACGAATATTAATTCCTTCCGACTTCTCGTTACTCGGCACCGACGATTCAATATCTGATTGGAATGTGCACGTGCACACGGATGCAGTTTTAAGCGATTCGGGCGAGCTAAATTTTTAGAAAACGTTTAATAAACGATTGCGAAAGAAGTCTGCTGCCAATCGATGGCCAATTTGCTTTTTGATAACACCCCTTATTGGGAGGGCTAAGTAGCTTTACCGTATTCTCAACTTGCAAATTGCACATCTCGTGAATAAAAAAGTAATACGATTGCCCAACAGCGGAGTAATCCTTCTAAAAGTTCTCCTCTGATCAATGCGCATTGATTGGTAAAATAATATTGCTTATTTTCTCTCCATAGGAATTTGAAAAATTCCCACATAACTAAGGCTCAGGAGCCAGGATAAACCGTAACGGATGTAATAATACTGATTTAAGCAAACTCTGTATTCTTCTGTTTCTTAAGCTACTTTTAAAGTTAATTTTCACAAGCTTATTCAATTCGGAGCAACGCCTTTCACAATTACTTCATTATTTCAAGATACATACTGCATTAGGAGCGCGGTATCACTACTGCTTTTTTAACCTGAAGACTATGTTTATTACGTGCAATGAATCAACTGTGGGAAATAAAGGTATTGCGAGCAATATTTTAAAATAATTATTAAACAATTAATCATAATTGGCTTTCAAGCCAAATAGCGCAATTATTTGTTATTTCAATGATACCTAGGCTTGATGTCTATTAATATCATAACAGCCGAATTTGTGCTAGACAACAGCCAATCTTTACATTTTCAGATTTAATTACTACTCGTGGCTTCCCTTGTGTACCGCCCTTGTGTAAAGTTTTGTCCGATTGATACGATATAAATTAATGCGCGATAAAAAAAATGTTCAAAAAGAATAAATAAATAATGCTCGCAGAGGCAAAATTTTTGTATTAAAATTGAGAAGCTATTTGCTAATACAAATGATGTCGATAAATCTAATCATGCTGTGGTTGGCTTTCATCTGCATGTCGCGTCTTGAGTATTTAAGGACTTATGTAACTTGAAAGCGTTTGAAAGTACGGTACACTTCGGAAATCTATCAAAATGAATGGCTACTGCCAAATTTAACTGGACCGAATTTAAAAACCCTGCTGTTGGAAATAAAAGCCATGACTCAATGCAAGTCGCGGTAAATTATAGACATTTTACATTTTCCTTCGGCGGGAAGCGATTAATATTTTATTTTTTCGAACACGACAAAGGCTCGTACAAAGTGATAATTACACATTTATAGGTATTTGATGTAAATTTTAGCCGTGCAAATAGAATAAAACGAGTACCAAGGAAAGTAAATAAAATTTAAAAATAGTAATAAATTGTAAAAAAAAAAACGGTGTTGAATTCGTTCATTTATTTTCACACCCGTATGTTATTTATAGTATACCGTTATTCGTACATCGTTTTTAAATAATTCTCTAATTATTATTTATCTGTCGCCAGTATCACTGGGAAAAAATGAATGATTTTTTGTTTAATATTGTAGCACGTATTATAAAAACTGTGCAAAATTTGAATAATTTCAATTATTCGATTATAATCTAATACCGAAGCTGTATTTGTGTGAAAACATGTTTTTAACGCGACTTCACTCTAGTGTATTAATTAAGTTATCATTTTGAGACACCAAGTTCGACCGATCAATTGTGAGTATTGATTAAATAGATATTAAAAGATCATTTATAAAATAAAACGCACAGAAAACTCAAACGATGAAATTGTTACGGTAGCGCTTAGAGCTACGTATATAATAATAATTTTGATAGATCTGAAGCTTCTCTTGTTTCGAAGCAGTAGCCCTTCCACGTATGAATAGACGATTCCTTATTTGGAATTATTTAGCTTCTGCGACTTCTTCGATCATAATTTTGTCTACCGCAACATTTGATAATAGAACTATGTTTGCAATCGATCAAGTCTATCGTTTTTCACGTAACTGCAATTCCATGTGCACGCGATTGCGCGTGACTTGATAATAATTTAAAATCATTAGAAGCAAGTGAGGCCTTGCTGCTCGTCGAAAGCTCAAAGAGATTCGAGTCTGACCCCGCCCCCCGCCCCTCTGTAGCGACGGTAAGTCGCGCGAGACTCGCGACGCGTCGAACTTGTAATAGAAGTGTACGCTTGAGGCATCGAATGGTCGGGCCGTTGACGCCAACGGGCCGTTTGATAAAAAAAAAAAAAAAAAATCACGGGCTTCGAATGTTGAAGCCGAGGCTCTCGTTGATAATGAATTGTTACCGTGTGGATAAGCGATACAGGAAGCGACGGTTTTGGAAATAGCACCAGCGGCCATGAATTCGAGGAAGTTGCGCGATGTTTTGGAATTCTGATCGAGCGCTGGCTCCGATGACGGATGCGTTATCAGCCAAGTCTTTATCGCCTCGTAGATGACGAAATAAACGACTGTCTCGCTAATGCCGAAGTACGATGCGACGATTCCCTTGTAGAATCCCTTTATGCCCTGAAATTATTTCAAACAGTCAGCAAGTGGTCATTGTCGCGCCGCATCTCGATAATTCGCTGGATTCGACGCGTGGGAAATTAATAGCCTATTATCAAGGCCCTATGCCTACATTATTTGTAACAAATGTTTATTTTATAAGCATCGGTTACATTCAGAGACAGCCCCGGAGTCGGAGGGATAATTTTCAAAACTTTAATCATTTGTTCGTGCATTAAGCGTCACATGAAAACGCAATCATAATTTAGCAGTCCGAAAATACTCTAGATGTGCGGAAAAAGTACTTGTAATTTTTAATTGTTTTGAAGTTTAAAACTTTACAAGTTAATGAAACATTCCGAACCAACTATATAAGTAGATGTGACAATTGTGGCAATTAATTTTACTCTTGAAATTGTGTATCAATATCGAAAATATGTTATACCATTCATAATGTCACTTTCTGCTAAAAGCATTCGATTACTTCGAATGATTTAATAGAGCTAAATTGATTTCGTCAATTTAAGCAACAGCAAGTTTTATTATCTGTACAATTGTTCTGCAATCATCAAATTATCCATCGTCAATGCAGAACGAAAATAGATACTATTAAAATTAAATTTTGTACTTCATCGACGAATTGTTTCTTCGTCTACGATGTGCAAAAGAAAGCATTTGCGCTCAAGATATTTCTATTCTTGAAAAAAATAAACTTTTTAATGCTTAGAGTACGATAAAAAAAAAATTTTTTTTTAAATCTCATTGTATAAATAAAACCGACGTTAAAAATGAACAACAAAGTAAATATATGATTTATATCACAAGAAATGAGCATACCATTAAAATTTAAAGAAAAAAATAAATAAATAAATAAATAACGAGCCCTTCTTTCTATAACTAAATAAAATTCCACACAAATATCACATTTTCAAATGCTTCGTGTAAATATAGTTATTTACTAAGCACGGCTTTTGTTACTTTGAGCCTCAATTTGTTATTTACAGTTTATTTAGAATCTTGATTTAGATATTTTTTATGGCTGTATGCCAAACTTGAAACATTATATTGGATAAAAGAATAGAAGACTTGCGATGAAAAAAAAATCAATTGTTATAGACGATAAATTTAGCGTTAAACATTGGTATATTTTTTTTCTCATATTTCAATATATATATATATATATATGAACTCGGCAAGTAATTCTCAAGTTTAATTTTTTCTTTTTAATTTCAATCATAAAATGCAAAGGTAATTGCATTGTATAAGTAAATCGTTCCCAAGAGTAGAAATAATTAAACGTAAATATTGAATAATTAGCGTAAATACGAAGACAAATTTCAGAATGAAATAATTATATTTCCCACTTTTTTCATTTGGAATTTATAGTCTATATTAGCGCCGTCCAACTATTTATATTTTATGCAATATAAATAATGATTTTCTTACCGACTGCTGGTAAACCCTTTTGATGCATTCTATTGCACTGGTTTGATTTGAGTAATGATTTAGTTGCAGCCTCGTCTTTACGAACCATATAGGATTCGTGGCCGTGCACGAGATGAAACCTACAAAGCACACGAAAATATTTTACAATAATGTTTTCTATGAAATGTCCCGTCAGTTATTTACAAACCATGATTTATGAGAAAATTTAAGAGGTAATAATTGTAAACTGTTTTATAAAACGTATTAGTTGCAGAATCGAGCATCACGCATAATTAACTCAATATTAATCGGCTTCTTTCAATTTAGTAATTATATACAGATAATAATTATAATACAATTTAATATACTATAGGTAAAAACAATATAGCATTGTTACAAATACCCAATTACATATTGTTTATCCATTGTTTTTTTTTTTTTTTTTGTTCAAAACTGTAACATTCGCGTAAAGATATTATCCAAATTTGCTTATTTTTTTCCCTCGTACTATAAATACTGCCGTGTCATCGATTTAATAAGGGAACCTCGAAACCATAATTGTTCCTTAATTGATTTTGGCTCATTCTGTCCAAAAAATGTAAAACAATCTAGATGCATTCGCGTCTCCATTACATCAATATTGTTGTTAATGTTGGCCAGGCCTTAGGAAGCACGCAAAGGTGCTAACGATGCAAATTCGAGGCTACAGGGTCAGGGGGGCCCTTGATGGAAGCTGACCATCGAAGCCTCGGCGTTCGGTAATAAGCGAGAGAGAGTCAACCGAGGCCAATCAAATGGTGTTGACGGAAAAAAAAAAAGAAAAGAAGAAAAGAAAAGAAGAAAAGAAAAGAAGAAGCCCCCCGCCTGGAAATGGAAGCACCTGTGCTCCGGAGCCGAGAGCGAGCCCCCCCCCCCGCTGCCCAGTGGCACGTTCGGGTATCCTGGAAGAATCGACGGCACGTCCGAGGAAGGCGGCGTCGTTGGGGTCGGTCCGCGCGAGCCCTCGACGCTTGGCCGTGCTTTGGCGAATTCGACCGGGGAGCGCGGGCGGGCGGGGGCAAAAAAATGCCGGGAGACCGATCCACCAAATATATGGTAAATCATCTGACCCAGTTTTGCGGAAGAGCCATCGGCCTCTCTGGCCGTCGTCTGGCCGCGCGCCTCTGCGTGTGCGCACTTTATGCCCGACCGATCGGAGCTCGTGACGCGCCGAGCTCAACGATGCAGTGCCGTCGAGCACAACACCGTTTGGCCAACTCTTGCCTTGGACCGAATTAAGTGCGCCCGACGCTTACACGGACGGTTTATCTTTTGCCATTCCTCTAGCGCGCAATGAGAAAATAATTAGCTAGCGGGAGAGGCGCCAGACTTTATTGTATTAACCATTGAGTTTCATAGGCGATGCCGCCCCGACGTCGGAGTCCGCCTCTTTTTTTTTCTTTCTTTTTTTTTTTTCTCTTCTTTCATACATTATAACTAATGCGCGCACTTTTCGCGAGCATTTTTCATCCTTATTTAGATTATAGGTCAAATGATCATTGAAAATATCTAAAATGAGCTTCTCGTAGCCTAAGCAATTTAAGCATCGTTATGAATTCGCCAAGGTTGCCAGTCATTTTTTTTTTTTATTATTTTTTTTTTCTATTCAATCCGATGCTATGAATAAGAATGAAAGTTTTTTTTTTTTTTTTTTTTTTTTTTTCATTGACTTCTGCGACCGTTTTACGTAAAACGGTCAGGTTATATAATTGATATATTTAATTGCCTATCAAATTCAGGTCGCGAATAAAAATTATTTCAACGATAATTAAAAAGCTAACGTGTAGATTCTACATGTTTATAAAAATCATTTTCGTACGGTTGTGCTGAGATTTCGGTAGGAGGCCTTGCTTTATTGAATTTTTTAATTTCAACCTACAAATCTTTAAACATTTCTTTATTAATATCACATAATAACGTGCTTAATACATTTAATATTTATCCTTAATTTTATCTACAGCGGTACTTATCACAATGTACGTACGTCAATTGGAAGAAATCATTGAGCCAGTATTATCTCACTTTAATACATACTGCTTTTTTTCCCCCTCTGCAGTATTTTATAATTCTTATGCGATATAACATGTTTATCTTTGGTTCTTTAAATATCAATCTTTACATTCTATAATTAGTTTTAGGAGTAATTTTTAAATGTAAAATAATTCCAAATAAATATAGTTTTAGAATATACATATATATATATGCGTATAAAGCAATTAAATAGTATTTTTTTCATTTCGATGAGGTAGAGTTCATAATTACTTTTTCTATAATTAACCGAAATAGTACAAAAAATACAGAACTACTTTACCGATGCTTTAATTGGCTAACTTATTAACTTTAATATAAAGTATACAAATTAACGTAATCTTTTAAATAATATAGACAATTCTATTTATTCTTGTATATATAAGATTAATATTGTCAATATTGTAAGTCTTTTATAACTGCCCAGTAAAGGAATGTTCGGATAACATTGTTTCATATTTAAATAACACTGTTCTGCTTAAACGTAATTTCTCAGGTATTCAGTAGTTATGCAGACTATTAATATCATGTTTAAAATGTCTTATTTTAATAATACGTAATTAAAACATCTCAAAAGTAACATTATTAATAAAAGCTAATAGACATAAATTTAAATCATATTAATTTCAAGCTTTCAGAAATTTTGCACAATGCTAAAAAGTACGTATTAAAAGTCAACAAAGTTTCAGAACATCTGTAAAGAAAAATTATGGTAAATGTATACGTTCGTATAGACGATATTATTGGACAGCATCTTAAGGTTTTTACACGTCAATATGGTCGATAAAAAACTACTTAAAATGCCTAAATTATGCAAAGTGATGGAATGCTGGTATAAAAGACTTATTTAATATTTTTTTCAAAACTAAACGCCAGTTATTCAATTGATATTTTTATTTTTGAATGATAAAAGAAATGCATTTTTAAAAGATTGTACAAAAAGAAAAGAAAAACTACCAAGAAGATTCCAGTAAAAATTAAATTTTACTGGACTTAGTTTCTTATAAAAAAAAAAAAAAAAAAAAACAAATCTGTATTGTTTACATCAGAGTACAAATTTTGTAATTGTAGATGCTACACAATCGTAACGATAATGAGAATGATTACGGCGCAATATTCAGAACGTAACCGATGACGGCCTTACTTATAAAAAGTAGTACTAGTCGTATATGGTGGAAAATTAATATATAATGCATCTAATAACTCTAAGAAAAAAATAATGCGTATCGTTAAACGTAGAAAACCTCGATGACAAAGTTTCAATTTTAAATGCACAACAAGAAATAAAGGATTAGAGCTGATAAGATTGTCGAATAATAGTGACATCTTTTTAATTACAAAATTAATTTGTTCAGCTAATCATTGGAATAATGTATGTATTCAAGAGGATGGATACACGGAAACATATTTTACCAAATGTGTACCGTTGCATATGTTTACTCGATTTAAGATTTAAGTAACGCCTCCAACAGAATACAACCTTCCAGAAATATTACCTTCACAATTTGATTATACTAAAAGCCCGCTAAAATTGAGTCAAAGAATCCCAAGAAGGAAAATTATTGAATAATGAAATCAAAATAACCATCTTACTGTAATGTCAATTATCGAATGTAGTACCCGCTCGTAATATATGATATTTGTTAATCGATAAAGCCAATTTACTACAGTAATTCAAAATTAATAGGCCGGTGTTCTCAAAATCAACGAACGTTTGAGAAAATTAATTGACACGTGTAAAAACATCCACACAGAAAACCATTGACAATTATCGGAGAAAAAAGGAACACATCTATTCCGATACATGAAGCTAATAAAATAGCGAAATTCTGTTAACTCAATACAGTTAAGAGGGAAAGTGTTGCTAAATATATAATTTACATCGGTTTGCTTGCGTTTTCCTATAAAAATAATACAAACTAATTGTAAACTAATATTAACATTAAAAAAAATTATGTGTGTGTGTGTGTGTGTGTGTGTGTGTGTGTGTGTGTGTGTGGTATATGTATATATAGGAAAGAAACATTGTTAGTTAAGATTTAAAAGATTTTGACTACCTTAAATTTGATAAATCTTGATTAAAGCATTATAAGCATATACAAATAATTGAATGGAGTTTAAAAAAAATTATATTTAATACCCTCTTTACAGAAGGCATTGCTTTTTGATATCATAATTATTGAACTGATGCAATTGAATTTTTGTTGTTAAAAGTACAGTTTTTTGCAGTTAAAAAATGCATCGTAGCCTTTCAATTTCAGATGCCTAGATTGGATATTGTTATTATTATTATTATTATTATTATTATTATTATTATTTGTTGCTGTTGTTATTATTACTATTATTATTGTTATTGTTGTTGTTGTTTTTATTGGCGACACTTTACATGGCTACAGAGTTCGTTGCTCGAGGGAACTATGCAAGTATAAATAAGTACACTCTACACAATGAAGAGGAAACGAGTTTTCTCACCACTCGCTTGAGATAAGTAATCCATTGATGCGTTATGCACGAAAATTGATATACACAAGCTAGTGCATTTTTAAATATTCAACAAACATTGCGATACACCTTTTAAATAAGTTATATAGTAGCGCTGTAATCATTTGCGGAATACTTTTGATTCAATTTATTATGTAATGGATCTTTCGTAATATTATTAATGTGTCATTTTGAAGTAGAGGCAAAATGCGCATTATGATAAATAGTACTTAGTGACAGAAAAGAGTATAAAATAGTTTTATGCAACTAAATATATAGGCGGAACATTTTCAAAATTTCTCTAAATATAGTCAATTGTAAATATTTATAAATACACCACGTTACGTAAAAAATAAAAAATAAAAAAAACACAACACGCAGTGACATATTTAGGAAGCGTCTTTGTTATCGAAAATGATAACTATTTATATTTAGAAATATATAGATAATTGAGTGTTATTGTATTGATTTCATTACAAAATAATAGAGAAAATTGCGCGGATTGTAAGAGTATCCGCTTTAAAAAATGTTAAAACAAAATGCGTAATTTATGCCAACTCATTATCTCATTATCAAATGTAACTATAAAATGATAAAGGTAATCAATATCGAAAAGCTAATTTCAAAATTTTAATAAATTTTGTATTCCACCAATGTCTTACAGCTGTCTTGGAGTAGTCACGTTTTCTTTGGAAAAAATCTCGCTGCGTTATTTTGCAAACATCAGAGTGCTCACAGATTTTACTTGAAATACTGGAATACTAAAATTATGAAATTGTAGAAAAGTCGCACACAGAAAAGTCAATAGAAATGTAATGCATTCATTGATAAAGTAAATTAAATAGTTAACAGGTGCGATAATTTGATTAAAAAGAAAATGATTTTAAGTAATCAAGTATTTTACTCAATTGTCACGGTGAAAGCCGTGGAAACTATATTTAAATTTTTGCGAGAAAGAACGGAGAGAAAAAAGACCAATGAAAAAAACTGCAAATATATAATTTTCAAACATTCAACTAATCGCAATGTTCGCTCATAATAATTTATGTGATACTTCAAACATATCAAAATAATAATATATCTTTTTAACTGAGAAATGCAAAATACATTCTACAAATTAGTACAATAAAATCATGCATTTGATTTATATTTTATTTACGGAGACATATTAATATTCAAAGTGGCCTTTAAACTTTTGCGACTATTAATCTAATAAGACTCATTAACTAAGTAGAAATGTCGTTTCGATTTCTGAATATTTCGTTTGTACTAAAGTTGCTATTATTAAATAAGTGGAGCTAACCTTTACTTACTTCTGTCGTCCATCCGTTTTCTGACCTTAATAACGTTAGCACACATAATATTTATCTTTTAATATTAATAAAATTTCAAAAATAAAAGTTTCTCGATTAAAAATATTCATACGTATCTATATTACCTAATAAATCCTTATTAAAAAATGTAAGAAAATAGTTAGGTAAACAATGGAATTAAAATAATTGCAGGTAATATCGTTCGTTTATAAGAACAACTGTTTATTATTCAGGTAGCATTGAGTTAAAATATCGGTAATCGATCGGCTTTAAGATAGAGAGCTTTTTTTTTTAAAGAAAGCACGATATGGAAATCAGATAAAGAGCTTATCCGGTAAAAAAGAGTCGGCTCAGCGACTCGCGAGAGAGAAATATTTCAAAATTAAGCTCGAACCGAGTGTGCTTTAAGGATTGAGATTCAATGCTATGAGAAAGCCAATCTTTTCTAGGCTAGGAAGCTCACCGCTTCGTATAAATTAGATAAAGCATAAATGTAACTACGTAATTGAAAAGACTAAAATCCAGCCCCAACATAATTTCCCAATTTTCAACGGGTCTCGGTAACGTGCATAAGTGGCTCGCGCGGTGCGAGTCGTCGCCGACTTTGCTTCTAAAATAATATTTTTATCGAGCCGGGGAACTAAAGGCTCGCCGCCGTCCGCGAACTTAGGAGAAGTCGCTTAAGAAGCGACTCGCGAATCATCCCGCCGCGTTGATGGACCGACTCTAGGTCGGCACTGGTGCCTCCTCGTTGTCCCCGCGAAGAGCCTGGGGGGGGGACGCGCCCGGAAATTCGCGCGTCTCCTTTACGGGCCGCCAACGTACGACCCTTGCCACGATCCGGGAAATGCAAAAGCGTCCCTGGAGCGCGAGGCCGTTTCCCGATGTAGGAGGGGGCTCTCGGGTTACGGAGGACGCGGAACCTCTTCCCGTCCCCGTAGGGGTAAGTCCATTGCTATTTAAGGACGTCTCCGCTTTTCCGCGCTCGGCCAAGCTCTTCCCGGCATTTTTACGAGCTCCGCGACTGACTTCGCTTAAGTCTTCGACGCATCGGAGATCGCGCACCGCATCGTTAAGTCAATCGCAAATTAATCGTATCGCGCGCTCTTGAAATAAAACGAATTGACGATTCGGCCTCGGCAGCTTTCGTCATTGCGTGGCTAATGCTTTTGAATTATAGGGGACATTATCTTCCGGTGGTGGGCTTCCTTTAATTTACCTGCATCTTAAATTTTTAAAATAATCCAACCATTGTTTTCTAATCTTCTGTCGGGAAATTGTGCCGAGACACGATCTTTATCATCGTCATTGCCATCGTCGTTATTTAGTATTAGGTTTTTAAATCATTTAACAATTGTGCCGTACTGGATTCAAAATGATCAGAGAATACGCAAATATTTCTTGTACAAAGCTTTGGCGTATAAAGCATATAAAAAAGAATATAATTTATAAATGAAAAGCAACAAAAAATACATTGAATTTACTTATCACGTATTCATAAAAACGGCAATGGCATTGTATGAATTTAGTACTTTGATATTATATTATTGATACGAAAGAAATTATATACACGCACGAGTCCTCGGTACGAAATAAGAATTTAAAATCACTAACGATATTGTTGTAATGTATTCGTGTATTCTTTAAACGCTAATTTCTATTTCTAATAATAACTTTAAATTGGATAATGGCACAAGGGGTATAATTAATTCAAAAATAATGATCAATGCGTAATGATCGCAAGGGAATAAGTAATAACGTCACGGAAAAATTGATTACCACGCGAGCATAACTTGTTTCTCGTAGCATCAAATATTCAAAGTAGTGAGCGAGTTGCACTGCGTGAAAACTATGTTTTCAGACTAACTTAATTTAAAAATATCCTAGTATTCGAACGAAAAAATCTATTACATGGGACGCGAGCAATGCATTAACTGCGATCAATCGTGTTTTTCAATACCTTTAACTTTCGTTAGATTATGACATTTTCAAAAGGAGATTACAGAAACTAGTAGGATGATTAATTTAATTGCTAATAAGAAATTAATGAGCATTTCATAATATTACGCCTATAATTTATCTAAGATATTCGCAAAGAGAATTACAATATTCTAATGATTATTAAAACAAATTATAGTCTCTTAATTCATAACATACGTTCGTCCATGGTTTTTTCATAGTATTGGCTAATGCGTATTTTTAAATTCACGTCAATAATTGTATATGGAACTGCATTTTTTTTTATCATTAAAAAAAAATACATAGAATACATAAAATACATTATCTTCAAAGTCTTTTCGTGTATTGATTTATTTTTTTAATTCCAAATAACTAAAATATTAAGTATTTAAATGAACTGAACTTGATTTTCCTATGAATATGTATGAGTCAAACACTTAAAATATCTAAAAATTTGTCATTAAAGCTTAGGTTATGGAATAATGTGTTATTAATTCAATTTTCGACTTTCAGTAACTGCTAAGTTACAAAATAAAGTTCAGTGCTATATAATTTTTGACCAAATAACACGTCTTTTTTTAATTTCTGACTATATTCCTTGAAATTTCTTAAGTATTAATGCGCAATAGTTTTCCATTACTTCTAATAAGTAAAATGTTCCCAGTCTCAGTTTTACTTTCATCTACAAAGTTTAAAGTTGTTGATCCAGTTTTCGACAGATATGGATCGCGGAAAAACATTCTGCGCTTTTAACCGGAATAATTTCATCTGAGATTCATATTAACGTAGCTTTCCTAGAAAACGAATGAATTTGTCAACTAAACCTCAAGCAGGGGCTATATAATTTTTAATTAGTAGAAATCCACGGACTTTAATATCTTATTAATCATAATTCGAGTGCTCTACACAACGATGTTGCGACTTTTTTTATACTACGCTGCCGTACTTTTTATACCATTCCAAATACCACATGACCGACGAATAACCATTAGCTTAACTATTACCTTAAGTTCAACGTTTAATAATTAACGATTGAATAGCGTTTGCGTTAACACTGAGTATGCAATTAAAATAGTTAAGTATCGGAAATGACTGCGATTTCTACAGGTGTACAGCTTATAAGTTCAAAGCATTAGCGGTAGTACAAGTGAGATCGGTGAAATAATACCACGCGAATCAAAGCACGCCAATCTGACAAATTTTTTATAGATCAGAAAACGATAGGCATGAATTAGATTCGTGATAATCGACTCGAGCGACTTCGCAAAACAATTTGAATTACCGGACATGTCAAGAATAATGTTTTAAAAAAATGCCCCGCGCAAATATCGCCTGCCGAGTATTAACTTTAAAGGGGGGGGTTTTTTTCCCTTGTTCTTTGTTTTAAATCAAATCCGCCGATGAAGCCGATTAAATTGTAACGCACGCAGGCTCTGTCATCTTGATCGAATGCCTTTGCTAAGTAGGAAATTGGAAATTCCAGTTTTTGCAAGGGGTCGATTAAAGCTGCCGGCGTTCCTTTAATCAAAGAATAACGCAAATAAGGGCGCTCGCGAGGCTAAGGTTTAAAAATAAAAATCGAGGCGCGGTAAATGATAAGGGGAAAAAATTAGGTTAGGATGCGACGGCGATGCCAAGGGGTTGGGGGCCAAGGCTCGCAAGACCGGTAGGTAATCCCACTCAACGGGAGGAAACCGAAGGGAAGGGCGGCCGACTGGGGCCGCGTGGAAAAGCGCGGGAAGACTCGCGGAATGCGACCGAGTGCCCGAGCGATAACGAGGAGCCGCCGAGCCAAGGGCGGGCGGGGAGCCTCCTCCGGGCTTGCGCGCGACTCGGTCTCGGCGCTGGAGCGACGGCGGGATGAATTTTTGATAAGGTCGCTCGCGTCGATATCCGTAGGGGATCCGGGCCGGGGCTGTGGTGGGAGTCGGATCAGCGCCAATGGAGCATCTACGTCGGCGGGCGCACGTCAAGGCCGAGAGGCGCCTCTCGCGCGAGAGCGAATCCACGCCGCCGCCAGCGCAAGTCCACAGTGTCGGCCGCTATAAATAAGCGCGACCCTCCGAGGGGGCCACCGTCCGATTGTCCCGGGCGGTCCTCGCCGCCTCCGAGACGACCTAACGGGCACCGGCGCTCCTCGATCAACGGCGAGTATTGCAAGGCCCCCGCGGGTCCTGCCCTGCCGCTTTCCCGTTGTACTTTTGCACAGCTCGAAATCCAGAATAGCGGGAAAGCGGGCTTTCCCATTGACGTCCGTAGCCTTTCCTTCGCGAACCTCGTGCAATCGTAAGCGCAGGCACATGCATAAACACGGGGACGCGTATACATGCTCGGTACTACGTATAACAACAAACGCTCTTACTTGGCACGCAGCGTTTTCATTTAGGTCATTGAAATGGGAGAGACTTTTTTTTCGCCACGCCGATAAGAAACAAAGTAAGATTTTTGTCATTATAACCGACACCTACGCAGTGGAAAAAAGTTATGCAACTCACGGCTGCTCCTGTCCGCGTGTATTTTTAAAGCAACTTTAATATTGAATTAAATGAGAAGGAAGCTAGAAGAAACGACCGATTTAATTATTGCGAAAAATCCAATTTTATCATCCGAGCTTCTTGTATTTCCGTTTATTTATCGTATTCAGGCCTTATACTATTTACTTTCTACTCTTAATCGCATTTCCAATTTTCTTTTTATTAGATATTGATTTACTTTGAAATATTCTATATTTTTCACTTATATACATATATATATATATATATATGTAAAGACTCTACTCTTAAAAGTAAAAAATACTTAAAACTGTTTTTATTAAATCATACATTTTAATACTATTATTGTTACAGCAGATTGTTATTAAATATAGGTTATTAAAGTTGATATCTTTTCTGCAAAGATTATAAACAAATACCATAAACATTAAAATCTTTGTTTTTATTTAGTATATTAGATTATAAAATTTTATTTCATCGTGCTGCTTTTTATAAATCAAAAGTAATGCGATATTCACTGCCTGAATGTAAATAAACTCTATACGTTCGTATAAAATGCTTTAAAATTTTACTATTCATCTTCAAATTGAACAATTCCTTGGCTAGTAAGTAATTGTTGTACAAAAAAAAAATAAAATATTTGCTGATAACTTAAATGATAAAAGACCAAAGAATGTGTATATACATCCTAAATAAGAATAGCAAAGAAAGTTTTTTTTGTAATCATAGATTGTCAAGTTTAATGATTGAATTAGGTTTTTATTGCACGCCCCCTAGCACATGTTATTTTTTAAGCATAGTTTTTTTCCTAATAGAAAAAATATCTCTACTATTTATTATCTTTATATGCCGTGTGCCCTTGATATAAAATATGTATGAACTAAGAATACTTTGATTTTATCACATTGTAAAATAAGATATTTTAATTGCTATTTTAACGCTTTGATAAAAAAAAAAGGTTTAAAAACCTTTATTTCCATGCAAGCCAGTGAAATCAATTTTTATATAGAATAAGAAGTTTAAGGATAGCTTGAGAAAAATTTTATTTATTTGAAAATAAAATAGAAGTTCATAAAAATCGCTTTTTAAAATCGATATGCATATTAAAATATCCTATTACCGCTATAGAAATTTTAAAGACAGGGTCTAAAAGTATAAAATTTCTTTACAAAATATTCTGAAAATTTAAAGCACAAAAACATGTATACCAACAAAAAACAGGTAGATGAAATACAGCATTAGACTAGAAAAGCTATTAAAATCAATTTTCCGCTTCAATTCTCTGTATATTGATTGGAATTTTGTATGACGGTGAAAACAGAATAATAAATAAGCAGCGCTCAAGTAAATCGAAATAAATAATTTAAAATACACCGAAGACGTATTAATATCGAAAACTTATTTCGACTGATGATATCAACTAATCTAAAATTCACGGCCGTTAACGATTGATGTAATAAAAATAATTTTACTAGGTAAATAAAACAAACTTTCATTTTTTTAAATCTTGAACTGGTATTTCAATATCAACATCTAAAACTAAATTAAAAATAAACTAATATCAATTGATCTAGAGTTTTATTGTCCCTTACTGTTTAATATATAGATTATCGACCCAGTTTCCATAAAAAAAATATTAGATTTCTTCCGTGTTGAATAATTTAAATTTTTCATACTTTCGTTGCTGTCGATGATTAAAAATTCCAATAAATGAAAAATCTTCATTCATGGCATTGCAGGAATAATATTTTATAAAATTCTTTATCTTCTACTTGTTCATTTATTATTCATTTATTTATATAATTTTTTTCAAACTTTATTATTCAAAGTTTAATGAAAACAAACAGAAATACATTTCGTATGTAAATTATGTATTTTCATATTCGAATAATTTTTATTTAATTTGCTGCTATTATCATTAAATTTATTATTAAATCCGCAATTTTTATACTTATTTTTAGAAATTAAAGGTAAACATCTTATGTTTATGATTGATATGTCTCTAATAATATTTTGTGAATTAAATTACAGCACATAAACTAGTCATAATATTATTTCAAGATTCATTTGATTGAAATTCATAAAATACATCCTAAACTTCAAGTAGTATTAATAGGTTATAACAAGAAATATTATTAAAGTAAGAGCATTATGTTTATTGATTTTTATATTAAAACAATAGAAACCGTTTTATAATAAAATTTCTAATAGAATTTTTAATGAGCTATTTATATTTTATCAAATTTGTCTATGACAATATTTATATAATCAATTGAATTATTATTCGTCATTTTCCTATATTCTAATATAATTTGCCTTTTTCATGCTAGCACAAAAAGCATTTTACCATTTTCCTTTATACTGTTAGATTTGTATTTGAAATTATTCAAAATAAAACTAATTCTGTTTAGCAAGAGTGGAATTACAGTGTCAATAAAAAATGGTCTTTTTATTAATTATGTTAAATCACTATTTGATAAAAATTTATACATTTAAACTCTTTCGTGCAGTTGTAATAAAAACGCTGTCTAATAAAAATAATGTAATTATTCACTATGTACGTAGAATCGACTCAACTTCGTAAGGAAAATTATGCAGCGGCACTCGACTAACACGAGTAAATTGATTTTCGGTGTACATTAATTCTTTAAAAAATTGAAGAAGAAAAAAAAGAGGTTGTTTTTTTTAGAAATGATTTATATTTCTAAATTTTTAAAAATTTGTTTATTTTAAAAATTTGTTAGAAAGTAATGATAAGTTCGATTGAAAATGACAAGATAAGTAATTCAGTAATAAGCGCGCTGCATCTTTTTCATCAATATACTCATTTAGTTTTGCAGTTACATAACTAATTGTGTATCTACGAAGCATATCTGATAAAATTTTTGTACTGTAAATCATATTTTTTTGTAATATTAATTTTGATTGTCTTTTTGGAAAATATTTTAAAAACCATATATACTATTGATAACTTCAAAATTCATGCCTATATTTATAACACTTTTCACTTGCATCGTCAATACTTACATTATGTGTATTGAAATTGAAATATTGAATTATTCGTGGCTATTTTTAATGTATTTATGGCAATGCTTAAGAAAATTTAGTATATATATTTGTATACATATATTTGTAATGATAGCGTAGGCTACCCTGTGAAGTGTCTTTGTCGATGCAACTAGAAATGGGCGGACACATAAAAACATATGAGAGAGAGAGAGAGAGAGAGAGAGAGAGAGAGAGAGAGAGAGAGAGAGAGAGAGAGAGAGAGAGAGAGAGAGAGAGAGAGAGAGAGAGAGAGAGAGTTAGTACAACAGAAATACATCGGAGGAGGTCAGAGTTTAGTTTGTAATGAGTTGTATGAGTAACCACATTATCACCACACATTCTAAAGCGATAACAAGAATCGTACGATGCTGATCTTCGTACGTGTCTTTTTAAAACATTATAAAAAAGTGTATACATTGACGTAAAGGAAAAATAAAAGGCAAAATTTATACACTTTTACATATAAGCCTTGCATTACAATTTATCATTTTAATACATCCATTTTTTGTAAATCAATTGGTATTGAATGAAAGTAATTTTAAATAGAATAAAATCATGTTTTTAACAACATTTGAAGAACGTTACAATTGTCGAAATTTCAAGTAAGTACGAATGGTTGCTAATATTAATAGAAAACTATCATTAATTCAACAACAATAGCTTTAAAAATTAATAGAAAAATATGTTTAGGTGAATGAGAACAAATATATTGCGAATACCTTGAAATTGTTTTACACTCTCATTAAAAATATTGTATTCGAGAAAAAAAATCTAAAAAATTACAATTAATTACTTTTTAAAAAAGTGTTTCGTATATAAACATTGCAAATAAAAAATTATTTGTCCACATAAGTGCCACATAAGTCCACATAAGATTATGAGAAAATAATAAAAATCACATTAATTCAATTTAAATTTAGACTGATTTGTTTAATATAGTGAATGAATTACCGCTTATTCTGAAGAAGAAAGTTATTTTAGTTTTTTTTTTATATAAGATAAGTTATAAATAGTATAATGACCTATAGATTGTTGTAGAAATTGATAAGCGATAGTATTATATAAGTGAAACACCATTAAGCATAATAATATAACAAAACATAATAGAGCTGTCAAATGTAAGAAGAAATTTCTTTAAATTAGCTATTGACTAAATTACATTTAAAAAGCAACAGAATTTCTTTATTATTTACTAAAATTCAATCTCGTTAAAATCTATACAGCTTGTTTTAATGCTAGTTAAGCATGACTTATATTGCTTACGAATAAGATGCATTTACAACGTGTAATTATATTATAAATATATCAAAAATAAATATTGCGATATATTGGTTATTAACGTCATGTATAAATATTCGATATTTCAATTAAATTAGTTTTATTGCGCTATTCAATTATTTTCTAAGTCTATTAAAAAAAAAATACATATTACTGTCTATATAAATAATATAAATTTAAAAACACTATTAAAGTAAAACAATAATATGGAAAAAAGTTATTTTTTTAAATATTTAATGTTACAAAGCTTTAAATGACGAATGTTTAGCCATTTTCCTAGTATTCAAAAAATTATGTGAAATGCTTACAATACATAGATGAGATATGTAAATTAAAATTCCTTCTACAAATTTAATTAAATGAGTAGTTAAAATTTTAACGAGAAACCCAGAATGAAAATTTTTTTTACATTCTCTTTATAAAAAATTACTACTTTAAACGTTTATTCATTTTATTGTACAGCATGCATTTTAATTGTATAATATTTGTATAATTTTTTATCAATAAAAAATATATTTGCTTCAATAATCGAATGACGTATATGACAAATCAAATATTTTAAAAGATTAAATAAAAATTTTTGATAATATAATGAAAAATTTGATAAAAATTATAAACATAAATCGTTTAAACTTTTTTTTTATTCAGTCGCAATCTGCAATCTAATGTTAATTTTTCATTTTAATTAAAAAAAACTATAAACAATTCTTAATCATCGCTTGCCATATTAATAGATAATATACCTTTTACAATAAAACTGATTGTAAATATTTATAAAAATGTTTTAAACGCCGAATTAATATCTTAACATTGATTTTAGCACGAGGAAATAACTGACATTTAATTAGTAAATTCTTATAAAAAAAAAAACTTGTTCAATACAAATTCCTCTCAAGGGAATGTATTATTAGGTACGTATCTCAGATGGGAAAAAAATACAATTTTACGCTTTATAATATTCAGACCTTTTGTTTTGAAATATAAGCAATGTATTAAAACGTAAATGATAACAATTAATAAAACAGTAGATTCTGTAAATATTGATTCCACACATAATGATATGTATTCAAAGTATTGCATAATAATGAATATTTTTAAGATTCGAAATTCAGGGAGCCGAAGCTTAAAAAAGTACTCATTTAAATTCATTATCATTTGATATAATATGTAAATGAGCATACCTTATAAATAAAGCTTTGCGGTATCAAAGTAATTACATTGGATTCAAATTTTAGGTGACTCATGTATCTTTTAAAATTATCGAGTATTTTTAATGGAATTGATCGTTAACGAATTGTTCTTGTACGTTTGCAGTGGAACCAAAATATTTTTGAATTTAAAACAAGTTACTATGCATTTTCATTAAAGTCGTGTTAAATTGCTTATTTTTATTGATGGTAGAATTGAATTATGTTAGAGAGAGAGAGAGAGAGAGAGAGAGAGAGAGAGAGAGAGAGAGAGAGAGAAATAAAAAATGAAAAGCATTCGAACAATCGCGATTACAATACATTTAATTGGGAAAGGCTTTTATTAAAGGAAGTGAATTTCATTGTCAAGTGAGCTTGAGATTTATTCAAGAAAATTAATTAATATCAATTATGCGGCAGCTTGAACTTATTTGTTTTAGCGTCGCAATGGTAAGCTTATATTAGTTTCGTTTTAACAATGGCCTTTATGCCGATGACGCACAGCGTGGCTCTACTATTCATTGGCTTTCCGATCACGGGCACGCACCTCTTCGTTCGCAAGCAGGACCAAAGTCAGTGGAGAGCAGCGCCGATCGCCAAGGGTTGATGTCTACGAAGGGAGGGGGGCTGGGGGAGAAATGAAAGGAAGGGGTCAGGAAGAAACAAGGAAACAAAGATAAACGTCGGCAAGGGGGTTTTCCCGAATGTTACCAACGGATCGTGGAAAAGTTGCCTCGCCGATGCGCATCAACATCTCGCATTGCACACATGCGTGACACAAGGCGTAGGCAATGACGCAAAATGCGGTGTGAAGAGACGAGTGCCGAGACAGAGAGAGAGAGAGATATATATATATATATATCAGAGTGCATTGGTTCCCCGCATAGAAAGCGCGTGAGTAATTCTTCCTAGAGATGCGGCGACAACGTGCCAACAAGACAACAGGACGGATGTAAATTGGACGGCAATACATAAAATAATATTCCGTATAATATTATCAAGCACCGACTCTCTCGATCGCTCTTTCATTAATGGATAAAACAAGTCGCGTTACAAAATTATTTCGCATGTTCAATAACGATTGTCCATTGGATTGACTACTCGAAAGCACGAGGAATTAATTTTCAATAATCTTTTAACGCCTTACAAAATAATCCGAAAATCATTTTATTTACAAATATATTTATATTGGCTTCTCGCTTCTCATCCCATTAAAATGCCACGATGAAATATTTTCGGATAAGCTACCGGCCTTAAATATTAAACTATTCGAAAATTTTCTACTATACCTACTCGATACCCGATCCATTACTAATCGATCGAACTTTCGTCCTTTCACGCCATCCAATTGATCGTCCGATTTCTTCGTGCCATTTGTCAATTTTTAATTTTTACTTTTAAAACAAGAGATACAAGCAAATGGAGATTGAAATTTCCACCACTGTAGACCACTATAGACTAATTATATAAGCAATAGTAGCTCGTGCTCTTAAGGAGAGATAAGGAAAAGCAATCGCAGGGAGCAATTTTATTTTTTTTTTTTTGTTCTTGATTATGTAACAACAAGAGTAATCGGTAAACGTTTGTCACAGAGGAGATAAAGTATAAGTGTCATTAACATTTCGAGCGCAAAAGCGCAAGTACCCACGTTATCGTATGATTAATAATGCTTCAGCGATTCAATTCTTATGACCCGTTAATGGCGGCTCTTCGAAAAGTGCCGAAATGCTTTTTACAAAAAAAAAACAAAAAAAAAAAACAAAATAATAATAATGCGCGCGCGCAAGAGAGAGAGACATCCGTTAAGACAATTGGGAAGTCGAGAGAAAAGAGAAGAAAATAAAAGAAAAGAAAAAATATATATATATATGCGTGCGCGTATTAATAAAAAGGACAATGTTTTTACTGACCAGCACAGGAGGCCGAGCATATATGTACAAGTGGACTGTCCGGGGGTAGGCATGTGTTGAACAAGCTCTTCGTTTGGGAGTACGTACTGAAGTAGATCGCCCTGGAGGGGGCGACGCCTATGAGATTCGGCACGAGGCCCTTGAACAGTGCCTTCGGGCCCTCGTGCTCGACGATGTGCCTGAGACACTGGACTATTCCCGGTGGCATGGGGACGTTCTGCGGTCGTCCGCCGGGAAGCGGCGACACCGCGCAATGCGACAGCGTCACCAAGGAATACCTGTTGAGGAAAAACGATCATTCGCCTCCTTCTTCCTCTTCTTCTTCTCATCGCTACTCTACCCTAGACTTTCCATCTCTTTTATTCATCGTCGACGTCGTCGTCGTCGTCGTCGTCGTCATCGATCCTTGCAAGGGATTCGCAATATCCACGGCTACTCCGAGCATTGCCCCAATGAAACGCGATAGAGATTTTTTTCAAGAGTTGCATTTTTTTAAATTGTTCCCCGGGATAGGACTGTACGCGATACATGACGCGACGGCGATCAGGTTCTACAATTTATTCGATTAAACTTTATCGTAATTAAACGTTCTGTAACGTTCATCTTATACTTGAATTGAATGTAAACGATGTTTGTACAAAAAATTGGATATATATATTTATATATATTAAGAAAAAAGTCAACGTTCTTTTTAATGGCGATCAGGATTTTTTTACATTCTTTATTATATAGCTAACGAAGGCATGGCTTTTTTGTAAACGAAATGTTTTTTGTCGGAAAAAACCATTCATCTTCTAATACGAGTTTCCCATAAAAAAAAATGAAAAATAATAATAATAACTTGTTTAACAAGAAAATGTTATTTTAATTTCCATATTTAGTAGCGCGTTAAAGTTAAATTGTCTTGAAAATATACGACCTCTCGTGAGAAAATTTCCAGTGTATTTTTAAGCTTTCTCGTACTTTATATTCAAAGCTCTTCAACTTGCGATATTAATCTAACAAATTTATATAATCATACACGCCATGAATGAGTGACACCGAATAATAAAAAATGGAAAATACAAATAATAATATTTTTCTTTGATATTTAAACACTGTGTATCTCGGTAGATTAATTATTTATACTATTCGAGACTTCGTAATTAATAAGATACATGGAGCAAACATTACACTTTATTTTATTACAAACGCAATTACAATAATCAGTAGTACCGATGACAAGTGGCTCACATGTAGCGAGTATTTTTAAGCATGATTTTTTATGTTTTTTTTTTTTTTTTTTACGATGCATACGTTAATTTTATGAAATCCTTTATTAAGTTGCAGATAACCGTAGCCTGAGCGTAACGGAGCTCCGATAACCGGAAAAGCGAATTGTAATTTACTTTGCACTTTTCGGTCTAACTCTTTGCCATTGGCATTCTTATTTTGAAAATCAAAATATTCGTAAAGCATCAGGGATGACGAATACGCTTAAAATTAACCATTCGACGTCATCCAATAATGACCTGGCCATAGAGTGGCTCTAGCGGCGTGCAATTCTCGGAGACGAGGATGAAAGGTCAGTATAAAAGAGCAGTGAAACAAAAAAAAAAAAAGAAAGAAAGAAAGAAAAGTAATAAATAAATAAATAAACGAAGATATATAAAAAGAGCGGGTGAGAGGCTGAGAGAAGCTCGCACAGCGCATAAGAGTGCCGATATCGGATAATACGGGATGGCGGTGGGCGTCCGAGAATCTACGTCTCGAGGATTGATCATCGGCCGGGTAAATCGCGCAAATCTGGGAGGGGGAGCCTGGGCCCGGGGGGGTGGTGGTAAGGTCGGAGATGCTGCCAATGGTCCACCTACCTCTTGGATTCTCCTATGCAGAGGCGCCTCCGCTTGGTGGGGTTGGAGTAGCTCTTGCAGGTTACGTGGCCGGAGCCGAACTCCTTGCTGATGGTCGTCGGGTAGAATCCCGCGGAGGAGGACTGCAGCCGGGTCTTGACGACTTCTAGGGGGCAGGTCACGATCGCGGCCACCGTCCCGGCAATCCTGATGGGGCAAACAGCCGCGTTCTATCAGTTGGCGCTTGTCTCGGACCGGGTTGTCGGGGATCGACCGGATCTCTCGGCTTACGGCGCTTTCGGGCTAAGGGCGCCTCTCCACGACTCAAGCTCCACGAGCCTCGATTCAAGCTACGGGGGCTCTACTCGAGCCGAAGCCCGACCGTTCCCGTACCTTTCAATACTGTGTGCGATTCGCGCTTTGCCGTTCCAAGTCTTGTATCGTACAATGTTTATATTTATTTTACTCGTGGTTACGAAAGGTGCATTTAAACATTGTGCAATTGCAACATCGCAACTGTATATTAACGCTATTTTCAAAGGAGGGGAGTACTTTTCTTTTGCTTAATTTCTCATTGAATATTATTGCGAATTCGTTACCAACGCGTGGCCATTTCTTTACAAGCAACTCTCCTTTACTTGTAATCTTACTTCGAATCGTAGTACAATGGATTATGTATATTTTCGGTAACTGCTTTTGATTTTTGTACTTATATTCGAATAACGCGATTACTTCTACGATGCCGCCATCGAAGCATATTAAATATTTTTAAAAAAAATCCTAGACGAATATAATCTTCGTCGTAGAAGTTGTTTCGATACTCACGTATATATTTTACAACTATTTCAATAGTAAATCGGATAATTGACCTTTATTAAATGCGAGCATCGACGGAATGGTGGAATAATGTTTTTTTTAAATTAAGTAACCCATCGAAAGAAAAGATTACATCTGAGTCTGGCGTCTTAAATCTAACGTAAAAACACCTTTAAAGTTAATCGCGTTGATCGTGATGGCTCGATTATGAAACAAGGAGCTTTATCTCTTATAATTCTGTATCGCGATAAGGCCTGCTTGTGGCGAAATGTTAAAATCATGTTTGATTAATGTTTGTTTCTTGAGCTGAGACGAAAAATTGGTTTTCCCGGCTTTACTACGGACGCGCCTCCGACAACTCGGAAAAACGGTGATGAAACCGAAACATAAGAGCCTCAAAAAATGAATGCACGACAAAGCCATCAAGGTCGTAACGTAAGGAAGCCGCCGAATGCGCGGTAGCAGTTGGAAGTACCTCGACGCAACTCTCCCCCGCCCGCCCGATTAAATGGACGTCCTTGTAGGGAAAGCCTGCTACGTAGCATTTGCCCGCGACGATAAGGCGACCGATGCCCAGCGAATGACATTCTCGGGGTGCTCGCCCTCGGGCAGTGCAGCGAGCGAAGGAGGAAAGTTCGTTGGGTCGGCGCTGGGGCACAACAACGCCGAAGGCAAAAGCAATCCGGGGACCGGAGGAGAACTTGCCCCGAGCCGGAACAAAGAGAATCCGTTCGGCCGCCCTTGTCTGTCTCGGCAGCCCGTAGCCCAACATGGGGGGGGGGGCTTAGGGACCGTCGACAAGAGCCAAGATACACTGCGCCGGTGCCGCGGACGATGGGGCAGTCCGTGTAGGCGTCAAAGCCGTCCAGGTGTTGTCCGGCGGAGGATCTCTGGGCGAGCCTTTATTTATCGTGCGTACCCCCCCCCCAGCCCCCGGGCTTAGGTCGGGCTGCAAGAGCCGCGCACGACTCTCGATCCAATTGCCAAGGATACTCGTATGTTTATGCCACGGCGAAGCATTCATTTGTCGGACTACCATTGTAAATACCGGCTGCTCTGGTTTATTCTGCACGAGGCTTATCGCTAATGACGAGCCGCGTTCCCAGCCGTTCGCGCACTGTTTATTTCGGCAAAGCGTAGCTTCGAAGGTAAGGCGAGAAATTATGGGTGAAATTTCGTCATGCGCTTCCTCTTCCCTCCCTGCACTGCGGGGGCGCTTAGCCGTTACCAATGGAAATTTCCCTTCCTTTGGCCTACTCGTCGTTAAATATACGCCGATACTCGCATCTGCGCACACGAATTTAGTTTTCGAATCATAAATTTTCAGGGCTTAGGCCTCGGAAGAAAAAACATTGACGATTGCGCTGTACGCTTAATTGTCTACTGTCGTTAGATTTTGATCAATCTTGAGGCGATTTGCTATTAAAATCGATCGTTGCCTTAGAAACAATAATTTTACGTTAGCTGCATAATAACGGCACAGCAATTGTATGGATGCTGTAGTATTATCTTTAAAGGTGGTTGGCATTCTTCCACAAGGGGATTGGACGAAACTTTTGATACATATTGCCGATAGGATTTTCGTTAATTTTATGGCAAAATTAATATCATGCGATGCAGCGTGCATTTTTTTTTTTTTAACAACGATATTATGGAAAAATAAAACAATCGTTCGCTTATTTAACAAATGTTGAAAATTGATGATGTAATAGATATACGAAATCGCGTAGAAAAATGGTCAAATAAAATGATTGCGGCCACAAAGCATCGCGTCATTACATTTATCCTGCTAATTCTCGATATTCGTGTGGCTTATTGTTTTTTTACTTTTTGCAAAGGCCAGCATCGACCTACTAATGCAGAAAGCTTGTAAATTTTATGCGAGCATATAAAGGCAAATAAAGCGTAAAATCGTTTGACAATTTTTTTTAAAACTTAGTAAAACCACAGCTTTGCACCAATGGCTTTCTTCTCAATGAAAGAAAAAAAAAAAAAAAAAAAAAATTAATATTCAATGCGCCCTGAGATATTGCGAACGCGATAAAGAACGAAACATTTGTAAGAAAATCTCGTGTATCAGAGCAAACGTAAGTAATCGTCCGTCGTCTCAGGCGTCGAAGATTCGATCGAGGAATGCTAGAACGATCGTTCGAACGTGTAACAACGCGTAACGCGTAGGGAGAGGATAAATCGACAGGGGGGCATTCATTCGTAAAGCAACAGCTCAAACGAAGCTGAGAATTTAAGGCCGCAGTGGGCGCATTATTTGGCTCTCGAGGATTTCACGAGGCGCCAGAGTTGCGCAACCGAGGAGGAGGAGCGAGAGCCCGCGCATAGATTGGCGGCACTTTTAGTCGTCGTCGTCGTCGGGTATCCTTAGCGCGAAAACGCCGAGAGCGAGAGGCGCGAGGCGACGGTGATCTTGAGGCGTGGAATTCGCCTCGTTGATTATTTTAATTCGGAAGGAGGCGGGCGGACGGGCGCGAGGCTCCGCTTCGGCCGTGGCACACAACAGGACCCGGCGGTGCATTTACAAATGCAAACAGGTTTGCCCCTTTCCTCCGGCGAAGGATCCCGAGTCTTGGTCGCCGAGGCTCCTCGTCGGCCCGCGGAACCGGCTCGATCGGTTAGGGAGGCGCGACCGAGAGGAGCTTCGCCGTGGGCCGGCTTCCAAGCTCGGCCGAGCCCCCGGCCCCGGGTGAGACGGGAACTCGGGGGCGGCCAGTCGCTATTTACATCGGCCGAGGACGGCCGCACGTGCGCCCGAGGAGCGGCCCACCCGTGCGAGGTTTCCTCCCCCGCCCCGAGGGGGCGACGCGCGGGCCGGAGCGGCTCCAGAGCGCAAGCGCGAGCGCACCGAGGCACGAAGCCAGCGGAGGCGGCGGCGGCGGCGGCAGTGCGGGTGGACGGGACGGAGGCGACCTCGGCTACGGCACCGACCGCGACGGCCACGGAGGGATGCGCCCCGAGGGTGCCTCGGGGCGCGGGTGACACGGAGGACGGCGGCTCGGGGGGTTGGGATACCCGGAGTGGGGGCCCGCAGCCGGGAGGGGCGAAGGGCTCGGGAGGAGACAACAATGCCGAGGCTCGGGTGCGGTAACTCACGTGCGACGGCTCTCGACGTAGTCCCACCCCCCGCCCCGCGCGCGCGCGCGCGCAGCCAGGCCAAGCCCCAAAATAAAAAGACAGACGAAGGCAGGAGACTGTCGCGCGGACAAATGCGCAGTCGGGAAAGGCGCGTTTGCGGCCCGATTTCGCAGCGCGACGCAAGTAAATAAAGGCGCGATGCTGGGCTGGTGGGTAGGTAAGGAGGGAGGGACGAGGGGAGCGGAACAGACGACAGATGATCGACCCACCCTCCGGCGACGAAGTGGACGACGGTGTCGCGCTGCGACATCCTTCCGCGGCGAGGGTCTCCTCCTGCTGCTGCTGCTGCTGCTGCTCCTCTTCCTCCTCCCGCACTTGGGTGTCGGTCGAGGTCTTCGTACTCCCGCACCTCGCTCCGACACCGCCACTCCTCGTGGGTGGGACGGGCGAGGGAGTCACCGCGACCAGGAAGCTCTGCCCTGGGGATCGCGGGGGCCGAGAGCCCTCGGGGTTCGTGACCTCCTCGCTCCCCGGAGTCGAGCGAGCGACCGGGCGGGCAGTGAGGTTATGGCCGGGCGAGGCCGCACTTGCTCACCCGGGTGTCGCGGTCAGCGACAGCGGCCTCGGCGGGGACTGGACTCGCGTCCGGGGCCCAAGGGACCGGAGCCGGACTGCCGGGCCGTCGGGGGACGCGAAGCCGCGTCCGCTGGGCCGAGGTGCGCGGCAGGGACGCGGGCGGAGGCAGGCTCGATGATCACCGGGTGGCGCCGAGCGTAGGACGCGGCTCGAGTGGACGAGGCGCGAGTCCGATACAACCGCGGCGCACCGCAGTCTCAAAACAACTGAGCGGGAGCCGTGAGCGCGAGGGGCCGCGAGGTAGAGGAGAGCGACGCACCGCCTCCTGGCGGCCCTCGGCCTCGGCGAGATGCGCGCGCGAGCCGCGCGGCGCCGCTGCCGGCGACGGGACCCCGGGCGCCGACCCCCGTCCTCGCGGACCCGCGACCGCCCGGGGGCTCGCCCCTCGCTGCGCCCCTCCCCCTGCTGCCGGCGGCGGAGGGGGACGGCGAGGACCGATCCAGGCCTACCGGTGGACGGTCAAAGGCCCCGGGACTAGGGACGAGAACTCGGATCGAGGATCCGATCGGGCAGGCCTCGCGACCGATCCCCGTCGGCTTGCTGGGCTCTAAGCCTCGAGAGGAGCCTCGAAGCGGGGCTCTACTCTCTCCTCCAGGGGGGCCTCGCCCCATCCCCCGTGCCTTTGCGAATACACCGGGAGCGCGACTGCGGCGCTAGGACTCAAAATCGGAGCTCCCTCGTACTGCTAAACAAAGTTTCCAAAGGCATCGGTCTTGCCCTTTAAATCCGCAGCAATCGAAACGTGTTCTCCCCTCTCTCTCTCTCTCTCTCGACGCGCTTTACTTCCCGCTGGCAAAGTTCGCCTCCTCGACTCTCCGCCTCGGGGTTCGAGCTCCTCGAGCGCCTCGACCGCTCAGTTCTCGCAGGGCCCGAGCACCGACCTCGCGACCGCTCGACTGTGCAACTCGCGGCCCCGGCCACGGGATTTCCTCGGTCGCGGCTCTACAGGCCTCGGCGCGTTCCCCGGCTTACGCGGATGACTGCGCCCGAGCGATCGCGAGGAGGCGTCCTATGGGGGACTTTTCCCCAAGCCTCGCTATTCGGTGCGCTCGAGGCTTGGCTTTGCGCTCACCCGAGACGCGAGAATTGAAGGCGTCCTGCTCGAGGACTGGATCGCCGCCGAGTCGAAGGCAATTTGGCCCCGGTGCAAGGGCGCTTCCAAGATCTTTCTATCCTCCTTGGCCGGTGGATGGTAGCCTTGACTCCCTCTCCGAGGCTTATGCGCCCTGCGCTAATGCCACCGTCCGAGTCGACTTTTTAAATACATCGTAGCTCGCTTTGTACTTTTTACGGTAAAATAAGCCTTTGCGACTGGCTTCCGACCATCCGTTTGCATATAACATTTAGCGCTTAGCCAACTTCGTTTAACTTCGATCGATATTAGGATGATTTTTTTTCAATCGTCGTTTTGCTCAATGATGGCTAATTTGCGGGCACCTGGTACTTTTAATATTACTTGAGAAAAATACGTTGAAGCTCTCGTGAATGACTATAAATTTTACTTTTTTTTTCTTTCTTACGCGAACGTCATACGTGATTTACCTCGCATAATCGTCCGTACATTTACATTTTTATCTTGAGATTAGTTATCTTTGTAAAAAAAAAATACGCGATTAATGTTAAGATGCATGAATAATAATTATTTCTCGAGTATTCCAAAATCGTAAAATTAGTTTTCTTTTTTTTTTTAATTATCGTATATTATTTTGGCGAGATAATGATAAACTGCCAAAGACTTGTGCGTCATACATTTTTTATTTTTGCAATTATTGTGTAAAGGTAATTATTGATTATCTGTTTTTTTTTATCCTCACTAGAAAATGTACATTTTTTAACTGAAATTATAATTAATACTTGTACAAAAATTTTACAATTAT
Source organism: Kradibia gibbosae (assembly GCA_018907135.1). Lineage (NCBI taxonomy): Eukaryota > Metazoa > Arthropoda > Insecta > Hymenoptera > Agaonidae > Kradibia > Kradibia gibbosae. The sequence goes on from JACCHX010000004.1 coordinate 8,808,319, forward strand.
GCATTCAAGTTTTTACCGATTCTAATACCTCCAATGTTAAAAATTGTCTTTTATGAACATAAATATCGTTTTCTTACTTTATTAATAGCTACATTTCGCAAGGAAAAAGAAAGGAAGAAACAAGTAATGAATTGTAAGAGTTCGAATATTAGTTTTTTGGAAATTAAATAATTTGTATTGTTTGGCATTATTTAAAAGTTTTAATGAAAATCGTGAAGATTTAACTTGGCTATTAATTTTTCCTCGTTAGACATAAATATTTATATCTATATCGACAAATTAAAATAGTAAAACTTCTAAACACAAAATTGAGCACGCGATTTGTTTTTGCATAGGCAAATAGAATGAGAAATCTCTAAAGATGTTGGCAACTTAATTGTCCTTTTATTTTAATGAAAAATTACTACCGATTATTAATTATATATATATATATATATAATTATTGATTATTAATCTGCTATTTAAAGTAAAATGTTGAAGCATCTTAAAAAGTAAAGGAAAAACCATAATTAGAAATTGATATTAGTTTTGATTATTAGGTTTGATTAGTCCGAATCGAGGGAAAATAAAGCCTTCTCTTACCTTTCGAAAATAGCTCTACGCGATCTCGTGCCTTAGCGATCCTCCGATGGAGGCCTCTTTCCAAGGGGCGACACGAAAAAAAAAACCATCCACTTTAGGCTTTCGGTTTGCTCTTTGGTTAGCTCCGAACGCTCCGACGGTCGCATTTTCAAAAGCCCTTAGTTCGTGCGCGCGTTCACGATTCTTTCGGCCGCCTCTGCGTTGCGTACGATTGTCAAGAGGAGAGAGACGGCGATAGCGCACAATGCAAATGGCGGATGCTCTTCCATGCCGAAGACTCCGCTTCAGCTCAATTTCAAAGTTTTCCCTGAAAAGAAGTACTCGCTTAGCTGATTTTCTCGAGGCGGCTCGTTCATCCGTCGGTCGCCGAGACTAGGAGGCCAGTTACCGGATAATTCAATACCCGAGAGTATCGACTCTGTCCTGCGAACATGGAGATGGATCAGATACCGCGAACACGAGAAGGTGAGATTTCCTTGGTTTTTCCGTCTGTAATGCGTTGGCGCTACGCTAATTTTTTCGATTAACCGTATTATCCGGGCCCGATCGAGTCTTCTCCGTACTTTGCACGGCCCTCGCTTATACAAAGATATCCCCTCGGTTTTTCCATATCCAGTGCCTTAATATCGTAAGCTAATGATAATACTGCGTTGGCTACGTTGGCCAATGTTGTGGTTTACGTTGTGATGTGTGACCCAAATGACGAAACATTATGTTCCTAATTTCATCTAGCGTTGTTAAGCATCGTGCATTGTGAGCATTCGATTTTTGTATTTCAGACATCGAGGCACAGATTCGAGACATACAAGAAAAGAAAAAAAATGTTCAAATTACAACTGCAGAGGAACAAGTCGCTCTTGGGAAAACAGGATTCTACGATCAAGATATCTACGATGGCACCAATAATAAATTTGATGGATACGTTACATCGATCGCTGCCAATGATGAGATTGACGTGAGTACAGGGAAAACAATCGACCGCCTATCCTATTGTTATAAATGTTATGCTGCATTTTTTTTTTATAGGACGAAGATTACGAACCCAGTACTTTTAGTACTAATAAAAGGGGCTTCAATGCTCCAGCTGCTTTACTCAACGACGTTGCACAGGTACGCTAAGTTTTAAACCCACCGTAACATAATTTACGTTGATATTGATTTTTATCGATATTTTTTCAGAGTGAAAAAGACTACGATCCTTTTGCCGATAGAAGACGTCCTACAATTGCAGACAGAGAAGATGAATACAGACAGAAAAGACGACGGATGATTATTTCTCCAGATCGTGTTGATCCATTTGCCGAAGGTTAGTAGTTTTTTTTTACAATTTATTATTTTAAAGATACAGGTAATTGTTTAAATATTATTCCCAAATGTAGTTAATTCTTTTCTATACAGTCAAAGATTTTTTTTCTTTTTTCTTAAGTAATACTTGAGTGTTACTTTGCAAAAAAATTTCTCGTGTATTTGCAGAACATTTTTGAATTAGTAATGCTAAATACAGGTATAAGATTCAATATTTATTTCTTCTCCGTTTCTTTTTGCTATTGAAAAAATATTTCTAATGGGAGAAAAGTCGAGAGATTTATGTCAAATAAGATAATTAGCAGAACATTGTGTTAACTTAATTCTTACTCTACGAGTGATTTGCATTATTAAATTTAAAATTATAAGACTTTTTTTTTTTTAAATTGATTCAAAACGATTAATTAAAATGATCCATTTTTTAACACTATTTATTAAAATTAAAAGAAATGATTCACATCTGCATTTTCATTGAGAAATATTTTGCTTATAATTATTTCTAAATTTAATGAAAGCCTTTTAAATACTACTAATGAAAAATTCAATTCCTCAAAAAGTTTGATATTTAATCAATGTAATTATTACTTCTGGTAATTATGAAATATTGTCTATATTTATATCTTATTTTATATTTGATTTACATTATTTCTTTTTAATTATTTTTGTCTAAAAAAAAGGGGGCATAATTAACCTTGGATTTTAAATCAAAAACTTTTTATTTATAAAAAGACAATCTGCTCTCATTTTTTATTATGTCAAAAAGATATGTTTAACTTGTATTGAAGCAACATAGCATAAACTACGTAGTCAGTAGTTAATACGCAGTTGGATAATGAGGAGAGGAATGTATGTAATTATAAACACTGGCTTGAATGAATTGTGTGCGTGTGGTTCTTCCAAATACATACTAATTCCTGCGTTTTTTTCCAATCTTAGTGTCGGTCTACGCATTTGGAATCACCAACTTTCCCTGGATACTAAGTCGAAGGTTATACGACTCTTAAGTTGTAAAAGCCCTCTTATTAAACCTGTTTATTAAATGATAAAGATAAAACTTTTCTACATTATTATAATGTTTATTAATAATACATCTAATAGAGCATTGTAAGCATTAATTTGAATATGAATTATAACCGATGATTTAACGATTTGTACAAAGATTCGACCGAAGTAAAGAGATTTTAAATTATTGTTTAATTTAAACGATAGTACAAGAGCTTAAAAATAAATCATAAATAGAGTAATGTTTTCATTAGAGAAATGCTTCGCATTGTTAAAAATTCTTTTTCAATACAACTGAAAAGCATGTAAATTATTTATGATTTTATTGATAATTTTGTTGAAAAATATTTTTTTACAAACGTAAGCGGTGCAATTATTTGGATAAATATATTAAGTGCACAAGCGTACATTTGTATAATAGATGAAGATGCAAAATTGCATCGCTCGTTAAAAAGCTTATGCCTTTTATCTTGTCATACAGGTTTAAAAGATAACCCCATATATCAGTATGAATGGTTTGAGTGCATATATTATTAATAACCAGATCAGAATTGATTTTTAGATGACAAGTATTTTACAATCTGGATGAAATGAGCAGGACTGTGCTCCCCGTGGCATCAAAACACCACGTACGTATATTGTATGCCGGCTACTGATGCAACTTTGTTACCTGCTTTACAATTTAAATTAGGACTGACTCTTGTCTATAATTATATTGTTGCTCCTCGAGCGGGTAATGATCTTAAGTTAATTCAGTAGCTTGTTTTAGAATATTCTTTGATATTCTAATGGCATATTGACTTAGAGATTCATGACAAATCGATTAGGATATTACAGTCAGATAAAACAAAAATATTGTCACGTTCTTTGTTAAAATTACTAATAGTTGCGCTTCGCGTGACCTTTGTTTCGTGATTACAGGTGGAAAAACTCCAGATGTCGGTTCAAGGACATACACGGAGATTATGAAAGAACAATTATTAAAAGGAGAAGAATCAGAGGTAAATTAGAAGCGCCTCTATGCCAATCGGCCTATTAATTCAATTCGTATAATCAATTAAATAGTTTCGAAGATATTTAATATACCATCCTTACTGTATCCGTAGTTGCGCAAGAAAATAGCCGAAAAAGCAAAAGATGGTACGTTAAAGACTAACGGGGAGCCAAAACCAGCGCCAAAAAAACGTGGACGTTGGGATCAAACGGACGATACGCCAACGCCTAAGAAACCGTCCATTGGTACGATCGCTACGCCAACATCTTGGGATAATGCCGACGTAAGAAAAATTTATCGCAAAATATCACTATCGCGACATCATCGGGAAAGCTTCTCAAGGCAAAAATATGTTGGTTTGTTTTTTTCCATTTAAAACAAGGTCACGCCCGCTGCTGTCAGATGGGACGAAACACCGGGCCACGGGAAGGGAGGCGAGACACCGGGAGCCACGCCAGGGGTCAGTACTAGAATGTGGGATGCCACGCCTGGACACGCGACTCCGGGCGCCGCTACCCCCGGCAGAGACACGCCGCACGACAAAGTTGTATCTAGTCGTAGGAATAGATGGGACGAGACGCCGAAAACGGAAAGAGGCAATTGACGATTGAACGATTATAATTGGCCCCAGGGAGGCCGCTCTTAAACAATAATAATAATAATAAAGCTAAGCGAATCTTATCCCCGAACAGAAACTCCCGGTCATGGCAGTGGCTGGGCCGAGACCCCCAGGACCGACAGAGTTGCCGGGGATCTCATTCAGGAGACCCCGACGCCATCGGCCAGCAAACGAAGAAGCCGTTGGGACGAGACTCCCTCGACCCAAACGCCGGGATCGATGACTCCGCAGACTCCTGCCACGCCGCTGACGACCCCGCACCAGACCTCCATACTGACTCCTAGCGGCACGACGCCCACGGGTCCGAAGGCCATGGGAATGGCCACCCCTACCCCGGGCCATTTGATGTCCATGACCCCGGAGCAGTTGCAAGCCTACCGTTGGGAAAGGGAAATAGACGAGAGAAACAGACCCTTCTCGGATGACGAGTTGGATGCCATGTTCCCACCTGGATACAAGGTCCTGCAGCCTCCAGCCGGTGAGCCATAAAGCTATTATATATATATATATATATAAGTTTTTTTGCTCGTCCGGGCAAATTAATAATACTTTTTTTTTTTTTTTTTTTTTTTTGTTAACCCCCCCCCCTCTTCTTGCTACTTTGTACTTTAATTCGCTCTCCCATGTCCAGGCTACGTGCCCATAAGAACACCGGCGAGAAAATTGACGGCCACGCCGACACCGATCGCGGGCACCCCCCAAGGTTTCTTCATTCAGCAAGAGGATAAGAACGCCAAGTTGATAGATAATCAGCCAAAGGGAAATTTGCCCTTTATGAAGCCGGAGGATGCCCAATACTTCGACAAATTGCTGGTGGACGTGGACGAAGAGTCCCTCAGCCCGGAGGAGCAAAAGGAGAGAAAAATCATGAAGCTTTTGTTAAAAATCAAAAACGGTACGCCACCGATGCGCAAAGCCGCCCTGAGGCAAATAACCGATAAGGCTAGAGAATTCGGCGCCGGGCCGCTGTTCAATCAAATTTTACCCCTTCTTATGTCACCGACATTGGAGGATCAGGAGAGGCACCTACTCGTCAAAGTTATCGATCGGATTTTATACAAATTGGACGATTTGGTCAGACCATACGTGCACAAGGTGAGCCCTCGCATGGGCGTTGATAAGTCGTCGACGCTTGTACGAAAGCTACCGTCGTTCGGTTTTAACACCCCCCCCCTTTTATTGCAGATTCTCGTCGTCATTGAGCCATTATTAATCGATGAGGATTATTATGCTCGCGTTGAGGGTAGGGAAATAATATCGAATTTGGCAAAAGCCGCCGGATTGGCGACCATGATCTCGACCATGAGACCTGACATTGACAATATTGATGAGTACGTGAGAAATACGACGGCCAGGGCGTTCGCCGTTGTCGCCTCGGCTTTAGGTATTCCCTCCCTATTGCCATTTCTGAAGGCCGTATGCAGAAGTAAAAAGTCTTGGCAGGCGCGACACACGGGCATTAAAATTGTCCAGCAAATCGCCATTTTGATGGGCTGCGCAATTTTGCCCCACTTGAAAAGCTTGGTGGAGATCATCGAACACGGTAGGCAATACTCCCTCCTATCGATTGCTTTGAGCTAATAATTACATAAGCCGTTATGCATGCACATTGTGAACTTTGCTACGCACTTTTTACAGGCTTGGTTGACGAACAGCAAAAGGTTCGTACCATAACGGCCCTGGCGATAGCAGCCTTAGCCGAAGCTGCAACGCCTTACGGTATCGAGAGCTTCGACTCGGTTTTAAAACCACTTTGGAAGGGTATTCGTAATCACAGGGGAAAGGGTTTGGCCGCCTTTTTAAAAGCCATTGGTTATTTGATTCCTCTCATGGATGCCGAATACGCCAATTACTATACTCGTGAAGTAATGCTGATTCTTATTCGAGAGTTTCAATCGCCCGATGAAGAAATGAAGAAGATCGTATTGAAGGTAAGGCTCGAACAATATTAAGTTATTGTTCGGTAGATCGAAAAGGAGTGGGCGCCTATTGCGTAATATTTAATTTACTTCCTTCGATAATTGTCGTGCAGGTAGTGAAGCAGTGCTGTGGAACCGATGGTGTTGAAGCTCAATACATCAAAGACGAAATTTTACCGCATTTCTTTAAACATTTCTGGAATCATAGAATGGCTTTGGATCGTAGAAATTACAGACAGGTAACCCCATATCCAATGCAAATCTTCCCCAACAACTTTACATTGTTTTTTTTTTTTTTTTTTTTTTTTTTTTTTTTTTTTTTTTTTTTTTTTTTTATCTAAGCCTTGAACTAATTTTAAATAATTGATATTGTTGACAAAAAGCTCGTCGATACAACGGTCGAAATCGCCAATAAAGTTGGTTCGTCGGAAATTATAAATAGGGTTGTTGACGATTTAAAAGATGAGAACGAACAGTACAGAAAGATGGTCATGGAAACAATAGAAAAAATAATGGGTAATTTAGGAGCCGCCGATGTTGACTCACGACTCGAAGAACAACTTATCGACGGTATTCTTTACGCTTTCCAAGAACAGACAACGGAGGTAGGCCTATAATAACAAAAAAATGAATCCAGGCGATTAGAATTATCGGCCTACTCAAAACTATTTTCATGTTTTAGGACGTAGTTATGCTCAATGGCTTCGGTACGATCGTAAACACTTTAGGTAAACGGGTAAAAGCATATTTACCACAGATATGTGGTACGATATTGTGGAGATTAAATAATAAATCGGCAAAGGTCAGGCAACAGGCTGCTGATCTTATTTCCAGAATCGCTATTGTGATGAAGACTTGCCAGGAGGTAATGATAAAATTTTAATTGTCGCCGCAACGTTGCTCTACGGAAATTAAAATATGATCGTATTCTATTTAGGAAAAACTTATGGGACACTTGGGAGTTGTGCTTTACGAGTACTTGGGAGAAGAGTATCCCGAAGTATTGGGAAGTATATTAGGAGCATTGAAGGCCATTGTAAATGTAATTGGTATGACAAAGATGACACCTCCCATTAAAGATTTGCTCCCTAGACTAACGCCAATTTTAAAGAACAGACACGAAAAAGTAAGCACCATAAGATATTATATTTTTATTTATTTATTTTTTTTTTTTTTTTTTTTTTTTTTTTTAAATTATTCGAAATGCATTTTCTTGTGGTAAAAATAAAAAAAAACTCTCACTCCAGGTACAAGAAAATTGTATCGACTTAGTTGGTAGGATAGCAGACAGAGGGCCCGAATACGTTTCAGCACGAGAGTGGATGAGGATTTGCTTTGAACTCTTAGAATTGTTAAAAGCGCATAAAAAGGCTATTAGACGAGCAACAGTAAACACATTTGGATACATTGCAAAGGCCATCGGGTAAAATTCTAATGACAGTGTGCTCAAAAGATATCCGAGAGCATTTTAAAGCAAAGTCAATTATATACTTTTTTTTTTTTTTTATAGGCCTCACGATGTTTTGGCAACTTTATTAAATAATCTCAAAGTTCAAGAGCGTCAGAATCGCGTTTGCACAACAGTGGCTATTGCAATCGTAGCAGAAACTTGCAGTCCATTCACGGTACTACCGGCGCTCATGAACGAATACAGAGTTCCAGAGCTTAATGTACAAAATGGTGTTCTTAAGTCACTATCGTTCCTATTCGAATATATTGGAGAAATGGGGAAAGATTACATTTATGCCGTCAGTCCATTACTGGAAGATGCACTAATGGATAGGTGCGTGCCTTTTTTATAATATTATTACAATACATTTAAATAAGACGATTTGTTACTTACCTATATTATATATAATATACATTATCGATTGCCTTCATCGCCATAGGGATCTGGTACATAGACAAACAGCTTGTGCGGCTATTAAGCACATGGCATTGGGAGTTCACGGTTTTGGTTGTGAAGATGCACTGATTCACTTATTAAATTATGTGTGGCCAAACGTCTTTGAAACTTCACCGCATTTAGTACAAGCATTTATGGATGCTGTTGATGGATTACGAGTTTCATTAGGGCCTATTAAAATTCTTCAGTATGCCTTACAGGTAATTATTTGTGTACACACACACATATATATATATATATATATATATATATATATATATATATATATATATATAAAGATATGTGTGCGTGCGTGCGCGGGTGGATTTTAATTTGTGTTTTACACGTGCATACATTTTATTCGTACCTTTATTATTTTTAGGGGCTGTTCCACCCTGCAAGAAAGGTACGTGACGTGTATTGGAAAATATATAATTCACTTTATATTGGCGGTCAAGATGCTCTTGTTGCTGGATACCCAAGAATAATGAATGACCCAAAGAATCAGTACATTAGATATGAACTGGATTATGTTTTGTAATAAATTTCGTATTTTATTTACAATTCCAAGAAGTTACTACGTATTAAAATACTTTCTAGAATATAATTTGTGAACTTTTAAAATATTGACTGTACAATAAAAAGATTAATTATATCTTAAATTTATATAATACTATTTCCAATTATTTGCTAGTGAAAAAATTGTTGCTTCATGAATTTTAAAAAATTTCGCTTTTTTATTACATTAGAAAATGTAAATTTAATAATTATAATTCATATAAATGATATGCAATCAAGAATAACGATGTTAGAAAATCAAAAAAAAAAAACATCTTTTTATATCAATTAATAAATATTTATTTAAGTTCTAGCGTACTGTTTTATTTTTATATTGTTTACACACGCATTTTTGGTCAAATAAAACTGAATTCAGCTACGAAACATGTTTGAAATAAGTAAAGTAATTTATTTTCATATCTTAAAAAAGTGATATGAATAAAATAATTTTATAAATATATAATCAACAAATCTAGTTCTCAACTGTTTTGAATATATAATCAAGTTAGAGAATTTCAGCTTCGTATTAATAATACTTTTATAATATTACGATTAATGAAGAGGACTCAATTAAAATATTCGTAACGCATTTAAAAACATTGATATGTGTATAGATGAGTTCGGTTATTGCTAATTACCAATTACCAAACCAGCAGCCGTAAATATTTGGCAAATAGTATCTAATTGTATGTATTTTCGTAAAACATAGTTCATCTTTTACTGGAATTCAATTCATTTCAAATTTTTAAATTTATTATATATGTATGTATATATATAAATAAATAAATAAATAATATACTATTACTTCCGAGTATATACTCATTACACACACATACACACACATATATATATATATATATGAATAACATAACAATACTAATCTTAAAAAAATTTTTTACACATCCCGATCATTATAATCTTATGATTTTGTTACGTTCTAGACCTGAACTAATTGTACACTGAATAGTAAAAAAATTTTTTCAAAAGATTCTCCCATTTCATGACTGAATGTGCGTAAAAAAAAGTTACGTGGTGTCCTCGACTTCTTCCTCCAAATCATTGAGCTCTTCGTTGTAGCTTTCCATATCGCGATCCTCGTGTTGCTGATACTCGTCGATCAAGTCAAGGATTTCGTTATGAGCCTCTGTAAATTCGCCTTCCTCCATGCCTTCGGAGCTGAACTGCGGACACGGAGGAGGTGTTTGAAAACTTTTTTGCCTCGAAGTACGCATTCATTTTGTCCACCTGCTTGTTGCTCGTACTTGCGTATGCCCTATAGTTTGTACAACGCGTTGTTCCTCTGCTTTTGCTTCCCCAAACTGAAGTCAATTTTACCGGTATGTATGATTTTTTATTGATATTTTTTTTTATCTCGAAGTCGTAAGATGAATTTAAAGTGGGAGCACTTAATTTACAACCAATTTGATTTCCACATTGCCCCAATCGTAAGTTTATATTTCACGCGTATTAAAAAGGTTTGTTTAAAGAATTTTTACTAGAATTTTTACCAGAATTTTGATCGTAAGAAAGTTTTAAATAAATCGCCGAATCTGTTACTAAACCATAAAGACCTAGAAATTAAGAAATGAAAGCTTTACTCAGTCAATGCGGTATCTTCTCTCTATTATCTTTTTACCGGTGAAACTGGTGTCGCTTTTCCGGGCTTTCTTTCAACACGAGCATTAATTTTGAATTGGTATTGTTAGGTAAAAAAACCATGTTTTGCCTCAAAAGACGCCTACGCTAGTTTTCAATGTCCGCGTTCAATTTGACCGTTTGAAAGTGTTTTTATTTGCGTTTAAATTTAAGTAACAAAAGCCTGGGTATGTTCGGAAAATCTCTTTTTTTTCCGAACATACGGGTTGTAACAAGACATTCGTTTGTTTCAAAAGAGTAAAGTTATCGCGTTCGGAAAAATATGACGACGATGTTGATTTCCAGAAAATACGTTTTCGCGACGAATCGTTTCCTTATTATATCGAATACAAACAATGTCCTCGACCATTTGTCGTTTTAGTTATTTGATCGCGCCGAGGCAAGGAAACGATAATAACGTTCGGAAAAGGGACCCTTTTTTTTGTTGCATACGGTTCGCGTGGGACCGAAAGATGCGCAATGACCTCGCGAGGAAAATGAAACCCTTTTCCTCGATGAAAGGGTCGGATTTTTATTGACCGTTTTGGGTCGACCGACCCAAAAGGATTTTCTGCCTCGCGCCCCGTTTATTCGAACGAGCGATAATTTGAAAAAGTATCCTTTTTCCGAACGTATGATTTACGCTAAAACCAACTTCAGGATTTTCGTCGATGTGTCGCGACAATGAAGTCATTCTTAAAGGAAAACAATAAAGTGATGTTAGTGTAACGGTCAAGACCATTCCGCCTTCCAGGATCGCGACTGTAATTACTGATAGTTTTTCTCATTGTAACCCCCTCTCGGGGGTTTCGCCTTTGCATGGGCCTCCCACTCTTTGTAAACGAAAAATACGTTAACGAACGGCGAGTCATTAAATATTGGAAATTTTGTAGGACTCCGGAAGTTCCACCCAATAGTTCCATCCCGAAAGGTCCATCCGAAAATCCCACCTAAGAGTTCCCTTGAAACGCATCTTCACTTAGTCCACTCATTGTCCCCTAAACTTTTTGCATAAAAATGCATTAGAAAGTGCATTAAATTTTTGCGATTTCACGACTCTATTTGGAAATAATCAAAAACTTATTTATATGCATATGAAATCGTCATAGATGATATTATGGGATTACGTGCGAAGCCGTTGCTTACCCCTTAATCATCTAGCATTAGTTTCGCACAAGTATTTTCTACATAATCGAGTAGCTCCTCGATCTCTTTAAGTACTTGAACGATGCACAGTCGACCGGTCAAGTATTGATAGTAATAAGGGAAGCAGCGAATCGCGAGATTCCCTCGGTCGGTACGCGACTATCACCACTTGTTCCAACACACCTTTACCTTCCTCGTACCTTTATCCTTTCGTTTGCTTTCGCGCATCTTCAAATGTGTCTGTCACAATCATAACCATCCGCGAAGGAGAAGCTTCTTGGCGCCGACGGAATTCCACGGAATGAGCAAAAGTTGAAGCTCTTGACGATTTAAACATTCACTTTGAAAAGCCATTGCTCCGACCTTCAGTTTCGGATTAATTCTACACGGACGAGTTCCAAATACGTCTAGGTAACCAAAATAATTACACGAAAATAATCTCGTAATATTTCCCGAATCCCTAAAATTTTCCCATCCTCGGAAAAACGTGTTAAAAAAAAAACATTGTTTCGCGATTTCATTTTCTGAGGATCATCCGAACTTTTAACAATTTTTTTCAAGGGGCTTAACTTTATCAATCATTTAATTAAGCGGTTCATTGTAAAATGAAAAGATTAATTGATCTAAAATAATTTTTTGAATAAAAGATTAGAAGATTTAGAACGTAATGAGTAATTAAGTATTATGCAAAAAAAAATTAATGTATTAATTTTGCTACTTTAATAGAACTTAAAATTTATTATATATTACAAATAATATAAATTTCATCAATTAAAATTTATATATACATTTGTAAAAAGAACACAACAACGTAATTTTAATCTTTGAGATCCAACAGCTATAATTTGATAAAATTCAACATCTTCGGACGTTTTCCGAAGAGTTGATTTAAAGTTTATTTAAAATGTTATAATTTTAATAAAAATCTGTATTTATAAATTATATTTTAAAGTTAGGCGTATATCACATTTTTTTTAGTTTTTAAATATTAATAATTGCATTTGTTAGGAAAAGTATGGACAAAGTTTTCATATCTATTTCAATTGAATGTTAAAATCTCGATTTAACTGGAAATATAAATAACCTGAGACCATTGAAATGTAAAAAAATATCCAGGTACCTGCACCCTGAAACTTTAAATCCCTGCAAAATTTTAATAAACTTAACGACGCATAAAATATATTAGCTTTTAACTGAATCCTTCATAATTTCATTCCAAGCTTTTTGAACTTGCTGCTCTGAAAATTCATGGCTCCATAGCGTGGAAACAACTACGTGGGCATTATGGACTTGATCAGTATTGTTTGGTTGTACCAAAATTCGTTTTCTTGCTTCCTCTGCGCTCAATTTGTTTCTTTCTACTAGCCTTTTAATAGCCTGAAAATCAAAATAAAGTTAAAATTACAAGCGGTAAAATGTTAAAATAAAATAAATAATATAATGTTAAACTCACTTCATCTTGTGGAATTATACACGTCCAAATTTCATTACAAATAGGCTGCCAGCCAGCTTGAATTAAAACTGCTGCTTCCACAACCACGTAAAAATAACCTTCTTTATACAACTCGGAAATTTTTGCTTTTGTCTCTTCGAGTATAACAGGCCACATTAACTTGTTCAATTTTTCTAATTGACTCTGTCAAAATATGGGTAATATTATTAACTTACTTTATTAGGTTATTAATTACTTATCGATCGTTATTTTCATACCTTATCGTTAAATACTAGATTACCCAATGCTCTTCTGTCTATTTCACCATTTGAAGTTAAATATTGAGGTCCGAATTCTTTAACGATTAAATTATAGCACCTCATTCCAGGGGCATAAAGAGCATGAGCGATCAGATCGCAATTAATTAGTCCAGCACCCAACTTTTTTACCTTCTCAGCTATGCTTGATTTACCGCTAGCTATACCACCAGTTAGTCCAATTATATAGGGTAGATTAGGTTTTACATTTCTATCCTGTAAAACAATACTGTTTATTTTTTTGTAAATGACAAATTTTTAAAACTTAGAGCATTCTATTTATAAAATGACAAATGGTATGGTCATTTTTCAAGCCTATACTTACTGGTTCCTTCAATCTAGTACCTAACAAACGCATTCTAATATTACTGGAACTTATTTTAATCTTCTCTTGTGTCTCACAATTCATATCTTCAATTAATTTTATTACATGTATATCCAACTGCTTTAGATTGTTTTCTGCGCGTCTTTCATTTACCATTTTTCCACCTTTTAAAGTCTCTTCGCTTACTAAAATCATTTCTAAAGTAGAATCTACTATGGATGGTCCATACATTTCAGTGATCTTCACAACGTTATAAGCTATGTTAGGCTCTACATCTTCTGTAAAATCTTTAACAGAAGCCATACGATCTGTCCATGGTTCTATTAACTCCCACAAAACTTTCTCTGAAATTAAGATATGAAAAATTAATAGCATGTTAAAAAAAATCTTCAGTATTCTACTAAAATATTTTACTTTGTAACATATTTATATCTGTAACACCCACTGTTAATTTTTCAGTACAATAAAGAATTGCTTCGCTTAAAAAAATTTTATGACCATTATGTAATCTATCAAAAGTTCCTCCAAGTACAACATTTTTATACATCTTGTCTTCAACTGTATGACTTGTATTGCTTTCACTATAATTGGCATCTTGATCTTTTTCATTAAAAATTATAAATTTACAGCCCATTGACGTATTAGAGAGGCAATCTTGCATAAAACTATTTGCCTCATTACTGTTGTAAGTTTTATCAAAAATAACAAGTTCCACTGGCCTTTTTGTATGTATTATCGATACATTTGGATTTTTCAAATTTGACAATAAAACTCTAACATCTAAGCAACCGTAATATTTAGAAGCTATTGTATAAATATTGGCTACAACTTCAGAATACCGAGGCCCCTTTAGTTTTAACGATGGTAAAGAATAAGTGTTAGAAAGGAGAATGTTTTTTTCTGGAAAATATTGTATATAAAGTGTCTTCAAAACATGATTCTTGATAGTGGGCAACAATTTTCCTATTTTAGCTGGATTTGTTAATATTAATAGTCCAGTATTAACCATATTTTAAAATTTCTCTTCGTGACAAGTAAACGTATAACATAACCTATTGTAAGCTAATTACGTTGATTAGGCTACTGAATTCTTACATTTTTAGTATACGTAATATGTATTATGCGTACTATTCAAATTTGATTTCTAATCCCGATGAAAATTACGTAAATGTTTTCTTCGCTTGAATTATTCAATGATCTAAATAAGTATTAGATAAGATTTTTACTTGTTGACACTCAATTTAGCATTGAAATTTATGAAAATAAAATTTAATCTTAGTCGAATTATGTACAGCTATGCTATTTTTATCAGAAAATTAGTGAGTATCAGCATTCGATAACAAAATATATTTCATCTATTACTATTGCACTAAATACATTTTTCTGTCGAAATATAGGGTTTGTAATGATCGGTATACATTTGGGAGTACATGATTACGTATCTAAGACGTCATTTTTTACGAAAGGAACTTACCTTCATTTTGGTATAAATTTTCTTTACAGGCTTATCATTTTTTAGTATAAGTTATACGAATTCTTTAACACGTAATTTTTAATTTCAAACAATTTGTTTCCTCTCAAGACTTCCAATCGAATTAATTAGTAAGAATTGCTCTTTAATTAATAGCAATTAATTAATGTCGCGTGAACGGAAAAAGTAATCGAACGTTTTGAATAATAATTCCATAAAAATTTTATTTCACACGTGCGAGGGGCGTAAGGGGGGGAAGTCCCACTGAATTCAGTATAAAATAGAAAAAAAACTTCTAAAAAAGAAATTCGACCGATGAAGTGGCTAACTATAACGTTTTGAGGTACGTGAAAACTTTTGTTTACGTGATTTGTAAGTGATTGAAAATTTGTTTTAATTTAATGAAAAATAACAAAGCAAGCTAAGTTAATAATGCACACATTTTAATAATAGGTATAGAAGAAATTTAATGTATAAATCTTCGTGTTAATTGATCTGTAAAAGTGTTTTTTAAGTGATAATTCATTTTTTTATATTCAATAAACTTTTTGAATTCGTTTCGGAAATATTCTATTATCATTTCTGAATAAATCTTCGGCTCTAAGCATGAACTTCAATAATGATTGTTTTAGGTAGTCTGATATTATCTAATGGTAGGATTAAATTCAAGATTAAATATTATGCTGCACATTATAAACCGATTTACAATTGTACACATTAGACGCTTTGAATATTAAAAATACTTTTATGTAGTAAAACTTATAAAGTAATTTTAAGTAAAAATTAAAAAAAGCAAAATATTAATTGCAATTTCAAACTTCGAAATGGGCTATTGAGTAATTACTATAAGGACTTAAAAATTGATATTAAAAATGAAAAACTAAGGGAATAATATTTATTAAATTATGATAAACTTTTTATTGCTAAAATAATGACAAATATAATCTTTTAGTTTTACAAACAATATTTTTAAATTACAAACATGATTAATATTAAAAATATTATATACCAGCTTATATAGAGACTAAATAAATAATCTATATAAAAAAACAAAATATACAAATTTATGAAGAAAGAAGAAAATTTAGAAAGAAATAAGTGTATTAATTGCTGTTATTAGTTATAAAAAACAGCTCTCCGGTTTAAAATGTATTATTTTAGCTATATTATATATATATATAAGGGGGCGAAATTTTAAAGGAAGTTTTTTTTAATGTTTTACTTCAAAAGTAGAAGAGGCTTAATCGATTATATATTATTTTTCAATATCCTTAAATATTTTATTCAATCTAGTCAACTTCTTTGTTAATTACTATTAGTTTATTATTGACAAATTTGAACAGTAATTTATGTTTCAGATTAAAAAACAGTCGACATAAATTACTTGAAAATACTATATTAATAACATTTTAAGAAGAATAAGTAAAAAAGAAAGCCATTTACATAAAATTGAAATATTTCGATTAAATCGTAATGGAGAAAAAAAGTTTACCGTTTGATGATATTTTAAGAAGTATTAGGCACTATTCTACGCTACTTTTTTCCGACCCTCATGTAAACTCAGTTGGAATAATTGTATGCGCTTTATTTACAATAGTTAGTGCTACAAAATATATGTGTTACAAATTAAAAGGTTTTAATTTTAAACTTATAATTTATTAATTATTACTAATTTTTTTTAATAATTAAAATTTTTTATCAAATTTGATTATTCATTATATTATTTTAATAATTCTTACTTTAAATATTTTAGATAAAAATATGAAAATTACAAGTAATGGCCGAGGAATTATAAAAAAAAAACCATATGAAAAGTATTCAGAGCGTAATTTAAAGCCCAAAACTTTTAACTATCATAAAATTTTAAACGAATTTCATACTCTGTGCAATGTAAGCATTTTTATGAATAATTAAAACTTACGCAAAATTATTTACAATAACTATATAATTAAGAAGTATTTTATGATCAAAGTTTAATTAATATTAAAATGGTTTCCATATATGTATATATTATTTTTAAAATATTCTTGAATCAAGCTACTGTAATGTTTTTTCATGAGTAATTTTGGCGCACATAATTAATTTTTAAATTAATTAGTTAATGTTTTAAATTTGTTATAAAAAAAAAAAACTGGGGATCAACCGAGCTTATAAATTGAAAGCTTAAGGGTAAAATTATAATTTGCTAGTTGCTTGAATATATATTCAAGTCAATAGAAATATCATCAATATGGATTAGGTAATAGAATTTAATAGTAATTATGTTAAAGTAGATATTAACAATGATCGAAATAAAGGCAACCACGTAAATCCAAGTAAATAATTAATGTATCGAGTTCAATTGTGAATTTATTTTCTTGTATTATTGTGGCATTTAAATAATGAGGCTCAATTAATACTGATAATAATTAACGTTATGTTTCAGTGGTTTTAATATTTAGATAATCATCAGTTAATTGATCAACGAAATAATGATATCGGAAATAAAAATACTTTACTGATGAACTAAATAATAAGACTGATATGAAGGAATTACTTAGATTAACTATTTGATTTAATGTCGAACCTACTGTGTTTTGTTAAAATGTATTTTTAACTTGTTTTTATAATGGGAGATAATTTTAATATTTATAAATTAATTATATGCATTTTATTAAATACTTGGTAGGCTGTAATTCTGACATATAGTAGTAACAATAATTCAAAAAAATAGATTGACGATGGGTGAAAGTTAACGCAAGGAGCAGATAATAAATAATTCGGATTTAATAATTTAATTTCAAAAAAGTTGAACGTAATTATTATCGTTTGGATAATTAAAATCATCTGCATAAAAAAACGATCGGATTATTGTTTCGCAGATTCCACCGTTAAAATTTGAAATACGTAATAATAATATTTTCTTATTATAAACGTATTATAAATATAATAATTTTTGTAAATTTGAGAAAATCCATCGGTCAAAGCATTTTATTTCGTTTTTGTTTTGTACCGAGGGAAATAAAATTGTGCGCCAAAATGATCTTGCGATACAACATTTTGTAGGGCTTATATTTGAAACTCGATTATTAAAAAATCTATAGTGGAATAAAATTCTATTTTTAGAATTGTACTAACATTTTTAGTTCGCTGAAATGTATTGAGCTTATTACAAATTATCCTGAACTAATAAACGTTAAACTGTCGGATGGCTTGACACCATTCCATCGTGTTTGCTTCCACGGCAACGAGGCGTTAATCGAGTACATGCTTGAAAAAGGTACCGACAATTCATGCTAATTGAGCATTTTTAAACACGATTAATAATTTAAAACTCGACATTTTACACGCGCGGAATCCAACGAATTTATCTTTAGATTGAGGCGAATTGTGTTTCAGGCGCAGATCCTGAATTGAAGACTCTAGCTGGAGAAAATGCCTTGTGTATGGTACTTTATTATTACATATATACCAAAGCCAAAAACTTCAGTTGCTTAGAAACCTTATACGCTAAAGGTAAGATAAGTCTTGCTTGGCATGCCTTAAGAATTTCTACGTACTTTCGATCCGATTAATATTTCCAATACTTTTAGGTTGTCATCTCACGTTTGGCGACGAATGGTATAGAATATTTTTAAATCTCTCAATAAGGGCTAACAATACGAATTTGACGAAATGGCTACTTACCCATTCGAAATCACAAATAAGAAAACGTTTTATTAGGGCTTCGTCTGCTCCTGTATAACGAAAAGAATATGTTTCTTGTAATTATTTTACACGTAGAGTCGATATTATTTAAACTAAGAACATAACTTATGCTATTTAAGTTAACGTCTAGCGACCATAAGTATTTTATCTTTGAAGACTGACCAGTTCGTCTTTTCATTGTTTATACATTTTTAATATTTTCTTCGTATTATAATTGTTTTATAATGATCTATAATAATCATATGATCAATACTCATATCCAGATAGTTCAAATTAAAAAGTATCAAAACTTTAAGTACCATTAGTTTTCATAAATAATAATCAATAGAAGTTAATAGAGTAAAAACAAGCATTTTTATAAGTTTATTGCGTATTATTACCTGTGCTCTATATAATATTATTAAATAAAATAATATAATGGTAAAACACATAATTCTTTATTTAAAAAAAAAAAAAAAAAAAAAAAAAAAAATTTTATAAATATCAAAATTTAAAGATTTCGTAAGCTATGTATCATACCATATTATAGAAGTATTTTTTACAAACATGTAGATATGACAGGTATGATTCAATCGCTATCTCTTTTCAATTGTGATTTTTGTCACGTATATAAATGAAACTGAAAAATACTATAATAAGACAAAAATTGACAGTGACCTCCAGGTATTGGAAGGCGGTACACAGTATTGTGCTACGTACCGATGAATAACATTGAAACTTACAGTCAGAAACAAGTAATTATGAAAGCAAATGGAAAATTGTTGATGTACATATTCACCTCGTGTATAAGCTTTAATTAATGTATTATTAACCATTACTTGAAAGTATTTTGATTTAGTATATAATTACATTATAATTTAGCAACACAATTTTCATTTAATATAATGCCATTTATTATTGACTCTGGTAGCATAAACGAAACCTAAAAATATGAATTTTAAGTCAACGCTCAGCTAATGATAACCCGCAAGAATTTATCGTTGATAGTACGTGCAATTTTCTTTAAAAACATCAGTTTTAAAGCTCTTAAAATTAATAAAAACAAAATATGATATAATTGTGTTGCGAATATTATATGCAGATAGAGCTATTATTACAAAAGATTTTAAATTTAACAATTGTATATAAAATTTGTTCTGTAACAAACCAAAACATGTGCTTCGGCTTTAATATATAAATTGTCTTAAGACTTTTAAAATGTACAAATCGTAACATTGTTTACTGCACGAGCGTTTCGGTATTATAAATAATCTTTACGCATTGTTGCCTTTTTTAACATTTACTACAGCACATGCATTTACGTGTTTATGGTAAAAATTTTGTGTCGCGTCGTTCGGTTCATTTTTGTACAACGTTTTTTAAGAAAGTCTAACTATTTTGATATTACCTTCAATGTATTTACGATATATTTAACTGAAAAATGTCTTTGTGAAATTTGAATTAATCTTTTTGACATTCGAATATTTATAATTTGAAATGACAAATATGTTACAGTGTTTGCTAAGAGTCCCTATTACGAAACATATTGCAGTTCCTTTGATTTTTGCTATTGGTATAAAGAAATTCGTAGCGTATATCAATTTTAACGAGTATTTGAATGCAACGATACAATTAGACAAACCTTTAATTAGGCAGATTAATTGAGAAAATGTTAAAATTTCGTTGTCGCCAATTGATAAGCAGCTGACGCATAACTAAGTGTTGTACATACATTTGGATTCAGTCGTATTTAAAAAAAAAAAAAAAAAACTAGCTCAGGATCATTCCAATTAAATATAAAATAAACATAGAGCCGAATCGACGTATTGGCAATGCATATATCAGAATAGAAAGTAGTTCCTAATGTAAAACGTATCCATTCAATTTTCTAGCAATTATTAAGTTATTTTTGCTCGGATTCGTGTTCTGCGATAAATGACTGCTGCAAATAAAAATAATTACGAGTATCGCAGAGTGCAAACATATAATGTACGTGCTTTTATGTTAGTGCAATCGTATAATCGTAGCGTCAATGCAATGTTACGCGTTTGTCTAAAAATATATATATATATATATATATATATATATAGGTGTGTGCTCGCGTTTATACGCATGCGGGTGTAAGCGCGTGTAAGCTCTGAGGCAGAGGCCGAGTAGTACGAGGCTCAAGCGCCGGATGGGCCGGAGCCTTAATTCTGCAAGCACAACAAGTCGTAGTACATTCCCCGCTTCTCTATGAGCTCGGCGTGGCTTCCGCTCTCGGCGACGGTCCCTCGGTCGACCACGCAAATGACGTCGGCGTCCTTGACCGTCGACAGCCGATGGGCTATCAAGATGCAGGTCCTGCCGGCCTTCGCCCGCTCCAGGGCCGCCTGAACAATCTGGAAAGTGCACGAGGAGGTTCAGGCAGGTGGGCTCGAGCTCGGGGGGGGGGGCCCATCGTCGATAAGGGCTTCAGCCAGTGGAATACCTGCTCGCTCTCGGAGTCCAGGGCGGAGGTGGCCTCGTCGAGGAGGAGGATCTTGGGGTTCCTGAGGAGCGCCCGGGCGATGGCGATCCTCTGCTTCTGGCCCCCGGAGAGCTGGGTGCCCCGGTCGCCGAGCACGGTCTCGTATCCCAGGGGCAGGGCCGTGACGAAGTCGTGTATGTTGGCCTTGCGCGCGGTCTCTATTATCTCGGCCATCGGGACCTCGCGCTCGTTGTCCCCGTAGCCGATGTTCTCGGCGATGCTCCTCGCGAAGAGAGTCGGCTCCTGGGAGACGAGGCCCAGCTGCTTCCTGAGCCTCGATTGCTCCACGCTCCTCGCGTCCGCGCCGCCGATCTCCTGTTCGGCCGGGAACAAGCCAAGAGCTGTAGCCGCGCGGGAGTGTCCGGGCCGGATTACCTCGCGAGGCCCGCGTCCGATCGACCCCTAGACGCGCTCGGAAGCTTTTACTACCCGGCTTTAATGTTACGGTATCGAAGGCTCCGGATCCCTCCTCTCGTTGCGATCTCACGCGACGATCGATTCCCTTCCGTAAATATTGCTCAACCTCGACAAGCCGCTGCTCTTGACGTATTTGAATTTGAATATTGTACAGTCGAAGTCGTCTCTCTGTCTACGCGTCGACAGGACTTGGGCCCAGGAATGGTCGGTGCTTTATTACTCGATAGCGATGAAAATTATTTTATCGATGCTCCAAGGAGCTGAAATTGTCTCCGACTCGCTAGGCAGGCTCGAGTGCCGTCCTCGCAACGCCAATAGCTAATTAATACTCACGACGGTGCCGGAATCCGGATCGTAGAATCGCTCGATCAATTGGACAATTGTGCTTTTACCGCAACCGCTTGCGCCGATCAGAGCAATGGTCAAGCCCTTGGGTACACTGAGTTGCAATTCGTTCAAGACCTTGGTTCCCGGTCTCGTTGGATATTCGAAGGTCACTTCCTTGCACTGGACGTTGGCGCCTGAAACCTGAAGCGCCTTTTGACGAAACGGGGTCAAGTTTTTTGTTTTTTTAAGGGACGGTAGCAATTTCTCTTTGCCACGGAGCTCTCGCACGGAGGAAATTTTTCTTTAATCAAAAAGTACCCAGTCTTTGGTGGAGGGAGAGGCAGAGTCGCGAATCCTCGGCTGGCGATCGACGAGTTTTACGATTTGCCCTGCGGCGACGAGGCCCTTTTGCAAATTCGGGGCGAAGGCCGACGCGTTGGCGACCATGACCGTGCCCATGATCAAAGCCTGAGAGACTCTGGAACAGAGAAGAGGGTCCAGTCGTGAGTTAAGGGCTCGGTAGGGGGGGTGTGGCAGGAGGCCGCTAGACAACCCGGGCAAGAGTCCCGCGAGACCCAAAGCGGTAGTAATAGTCACTTCAAAATGTCGGCGTAGAAGGCGTCCTCGTGCTCGATGAGGTATCCCCCGTAGTAGTTGCAGGCTGCGTAGGCGAAGTAGCTGACGGACCGGGCCAGGCCGAAGATGAGCCCCCGGTAGTGGGTATTCCTCAAGGCCAGCCGCAGGCAGGGCCTCATGGCGCCCTCGTAGCGCTGGTAGAAGGTCTCCTCCCGGCAAAGGCCGATCACCGTGCGGATGTTGCTCACCGCCTCCACGGCGATCTTCGGCAAAAGGGGAAAAGGGCTCTTAGCCTCGGGGGCGAGCGGGGCCTCGGGGGCGAGGTTACCTTGGTCGAGGAGCCGAGGGCCTTGTGGTAGTTGAGGGTCTCCTTCTTGAGGACCAGGCCCTGGGCGTAGGTCACCATCAGGATCAGGGGTATGAAGGCCATGCCGACGAGGCCGAGCCGCCACTCGTAGTAGACCGCGAGGGCGACCGAGAGGCCGATCGTGCTGCAGGACTGGACGATGGTCCCGACCCGCTGGCCAATGGCCCCCTGGACCGCGGCCGCGTCGGTCGAGAGCCTCGAGCAGAGGCTCCCCGTGCCGTTGGCCGGCTCGTCGTACCAGCCTATCTCCTGGCGCAGCATCGCCTCGAACAGGAGGCTCCGGAGCCGCATCGTCAGCCTCTCCCCGGCTATGCGGAACAGGTAGACCTGCCGAGTCTCGAGCCTTAGTCCTCGCTCTATCGCCCCTCTCCTTACCCCCTTACCCTACTCTCCGCCCTCTTGGGCCTTAGCCTCGTGAGCTCGCCGTTGCGGACCGTATTTTTCCTCCCTCCCCCGCCCCGTTTATCGTCGGAAGCTATTTTTTATCCGTTAAATGCGCTCTTTGCAAGCCTCGATAGCAATGCTATCGAAATACTAATGAATTTTAAGCTATTCGATAGTAACGAGCCAGACCACTTTCGATATACAGCCATTATTTAAGATTGATATTATTCCGTTGAGTTTCGATTCATTTGGCTTGCGAAAAATCAAAATAACGAGAGCAACGACTTTGAGCTTCGATTTTCATTGATGCATTGTCAATGTTAAAAACTTATAACAATGTGATTATTCATTTTAATCGCCCTTAACTCTTTGTACAAACTTCTTTATACAAATGCACCTGCTGATTTTTAAAAAAATCAAATTGAAGTAAAATTATATTAAAATTAAATGCCATTGATTCCTCATGGGTTAAGTTGATAAGAAAGGAAAAATTTGTCGGCTGCAATTGTGGACTTGCACAATCAATTATCAGCTTTAGTATTCAAAAGTTTTGCTACACGTCAAAAATTAAAAAAAACAAATACGATATAAATGTGATAAAGTTTTTTTCCACTACTTAGTTTTCTTGTTCCATATTTCATACAATGTGGCGTGAAATTCAAATAGTAATATAAGAAATGTTACGATTAAATTGTAAATGTATTTTATTTTCATTCGAATTGATAAAATTTAAATTATATTTTATGAGCAAGAAATGTGATGTAAATGTTCATCAAGATTACACAATACATAAATGTATATATGTATATATATATATGTATGTAGGTATGTATACTAGATACAAACATATTATTTTAATTTAAAATATGATTATTTAACTTAATTTTCTAAATTGAGCTAAATAATTCATTTATCGAATTAATTTTTACTGGTGCTTAAAAATGTGGAATTTTTTTTTATTCTTATTTATTCTTGTTTATTATTATAAAGTTAAGCATTAATTATAAATTCAAATGTTTAATATATTCATTTGCATTTCTTATTAAAGTTCGCGTGATTCTCTATGCGATATTGTGTATCGTACTTTGTTAACGAACTTAAGAAATAATGCATATATAATAACTACATGTAAGTTATATATAATCTCAGAAATTAGAAAACTATCAATATAATCATTATCTTTAAGATACATAATTTTAAGCCAATAGAAAAACGTTTTGACAGTTTGTAAGCTTATTAATAAAATTTTATTAAAGACAATATTGAAAAGTCATTAATTTAAATTCATTTACAAAAAAAATACGCGTTGATATATTGCGCAAGAATTTTAATTATTTTATTTATTGGTATATCGCTACATGGAAGCATCGGATATATGAAATTTTTATGTTTTATTTTAATTGTTTATCAGCCAATTAATATAGTCTTAAAAATAACTATCAAATCGAAGATATGTTATCAATTCTAATTTTCCGTAAGTAAAGCTATTCCATTTTTAATATTATTATTACTATTACTATTATTATTATTATTATTATTATTGTAAGTATTAAATAATAATTACTACTAAATTACCATGAAATAATAATAATAATAATTATAATTATTATTATTGATTATTAATCCGTATCAGGAAAGTATTTAATTTTTTTTTTATTTATGCCACGTCGAGTTTCGAAGTTTGCACAAAAGTATAAATGTAAATGAGCATACCTGTACAAAGCTCGATAGTCCTATAACAATACCAGCAATAACAAAGTACACACTGTAAACGTTAGTCTCGGCGCGAACCTTGTCTGCATCTGGTTCTGAGAAAACCTGTTCAGTATAAAAGATATTAAATGTACGAGTCGCGGAAGGAGCGAAATCAAGAGCAAACTAAAAGAACATCCCACTTACGCCAATAACGTCGCCAAAAAGTACTGCAAATACGGGCATGGAGCATCCAGTGATACCAGCCGTTATGCAAGCAATAATATTGTACGGCAATTCTTTCTTATTCAGTTGTAAGATTCTTAAAGTCGAAACGCTTGGTTCCGCCGACGGAGTTTTGACTTCATCCGCAACCTGCGTGCAATGGCAAAAGTAAATTTAATAATTAGAGCGAGTCTTTTCGGCTTATTATCATTAGCTTACCTCGGATTTTTTAATCGAATCAAGTTCCTCGTCTTCGTCGTATTCGTTGGTTTGGTTATCACTTTTGTTGCCCACCGTAAAATCCGAGACCTGAATCAATTAATTAAAAATCGTTTTTACTTTTTGGCACCTGTCGTGCAAGAGCTGTTGTAATGCTTTGTAATGCCTGTACTTGCGCTGTAACGAGAGAATAATAGTGGCCCTTTAGCTCCATCAACTCCTCGTGTTTCCCCTCTTCGACCACGCCGCCGTCGGAAATTACTATTATTTTATCAGCGCCCCTCACGGTCGTAAGCCTGTGAGCAACGATTATCGTTGTTCTGCCCTTGTGTACCTAAATTTTGTACAAAACAAAACGAAAAATGATCTATGATGATAATAAAAAAAAGCCCTTTAACAAAGCGATAAATTTATCGAAAAAGCCTTAAAATTCAGGAGAAGACTTTTGTGATACAATATCTATGTGCTCGAGGTACCTTGTCGAGAGCTGCTTGAACTTTGGATTCACTGTGCGTATCAAGAGCCGAGGTCGCCTCGTCCAAAAGCAAAATATTTGGATTCCTAATTAATGCCCTTGCTATGGCGATTCTTTGCTTTTGTCCTCCGGACAATTGAGTTCCTTTCTCTCCAACCAAAGTTTCGTATTTCTATAATAAACGAGCAAGGCTGAAATGTTTAACCCTTGAAGAAGGCGAAGCTGCATGCAATCAAATAAAAAGTAAGACTCGTAATTGCTCAACCCATTGGAGCTTTGTGTGCAATTTTAAACAAACATACCGCAAGTCGAATGCTTAAAAAAAACTCTTTCAGAGTACCGTAAATATCAGCGAAATAATAATTCCATCCGACGTAACATTTTCATTATTCGCTGTGACTATTTACTTATTTACCAGTGGCAAAAAAACGATAAGACGCGTGAAACAAAGCCCATGAAAAGGGATATTCGAATACGGGGCAAACGATTCGTGCGGTTTCAGATGCAAAAAGAAACTACTGCTTAAATAAAAAGTAAGATCCATTCAAAAGTAATATAAAACCATCGTTACGATTGATAGTGCAGGTTAATAAAGTATTGTACATCAATGCAATGGCGATTTTACATTAGGCAATTTCATGATGAAGTCGTGAGCATTGGCTTCTTTAGCCGCGAGAATCATCTTTTCGGCAGATGCATCGAGATCCCCAAATCGAATGTTTTCGGCTATCGTGGTATCGAACAGCACAGGCTCTTGGCCGACGATGCCGAAGCAGCCCCTCAACCAATTAATGTTCAAGTCGTTTAAGTCGTAGCCGTCCAAGAGGATCTAAAAAAATTTTCAATAAATTAAGGAAATGCCGACGGTGCAGGCTTCGAGTATCGTTTTATCCTTAAATCATACACCTGTCCTTCACTTGGGTCGTAAAACCTTTGCAGCAATTGTATGCAAGTAGATTTTCCACATCCGGAACTCCCAACTAAGGCGACCGTCTCTCCGTTTTTTACCGTAAGGCTCAAATTCTTCAATACCTATCGGTATCAGAAGCAAAAGGTGCATATGTATTTATCGTAAACATCAGTACAGCCGTACTAAATGCGCGAGACGTAATCGGTACTCGTGCGTATTAAGGAACCGTTGAGCCGAAAAAACTAACCTTGACGTCGGGCCTCGATGGATACTCGAAAGAGACATTTTTAAATTCGATGGCACCCACAACGTCGGTCGGCTTTAGTCCCTTATCCGACAGACTGTCTATCGTAGGCTTTCTTTTGATAATCGCGAAAATCTTCGTCGCTGCAGCTTTCGATATGCCGAAAGCCTCGAGATACGAGGAGGCGGTTCCAAGCATAATGGAACTCAGCATCACACTGAAGAATACCTTCGAATCAAAGAGGGATAATTTGGCGTTTAGCATTTGGGCTCGATTTTCTTAAAAAAAAAATCATCGTCCATCTCTTATCGATGTGCAATGTTCACAGTTCGCGCCTGCGCCAAACCATCACAGACTCTCTCCCGGTAATACGGGGATCGATGCGAAGCGGGGAGGATCCGGGTATCGAGTCGCCTATCTTGGCCCAGGGGTAACGGGGAAGGGGGGCCCCAACGAAGGGTGGGAATTTTCGCGGACGACGCAAGTCCCCCCGACCAGCCCTCGTTCTCCTTCCCCCTGGGCCTTCTCTCTTCCGTCGCGAGGGAGGCGACCATCAGTGGCGACTCTCGGCTCCAGCGGAACCAAGCCGCTGGCCGAGCAGGCCAGTCGTCCACTGGGCGACGCGCCTCGGGTGCCTCCTCCACGCTAAGCCGCATCGACAAATTGGAGGGGACTCGGGAAGGAGTGGCAGACTTCGACGGATCGTTCATTTTGGGTCGAGGAGCGCGGACGGAGGGGCAAAGGCTCGTTTGGGCCGGTGAAGGGAGGGAGAGAGAGCCAGGAGAGAGCCGCGTTGGTCGAGGGTCGAGGCTCACCTTGATCATGGAGGTGGCATTGTAGGTCTGCTCGTCGACGGGCAGGTCCCTCTGGTCTAGGACTAGGGTGACCCCGTACCAAAAGGAGAGCCCGTAGCTGGCGTAAATACTGAACCAGAGGAAGCCGAGGCCGAGGCCCGAGAGCAGGCCCTTCTTCACGTTATTGTCGTAGGTCTTGTCGAGGCTGTCCGCGTAGCGCCTGAGCTCCTTGGCCTGGCCCCCGAAGGAGACGACCGTCCGGATGCCGGCGAGGACCTCCTCGGCTATCGAGCCCGCAGTCGCGTACACCTCGACCTCGCGCCTCGTCAGGGTCGAGTTGACGCGCACGACGTAAACGAGGACTATCATTATGACCGGGACGCAGGACAGGCAGACCACGGTTAGCTCCCAGCCGGTGTACAGGGCCAGGCCGAAGTTGCCCGCGAAGCCGAAGACCGCGTGGATCAGCATGGGCACCTTCTCGCCCACCCCGTCCTCGTACTTCAGCACGTCCCTGGGGACAAGGGCTCGCGAGCTGCATTCTGCGGTCTAGAGCCGACCTCTGGCCCCTGACTAAGCCCGCCCACGCCCACCCTTACCCGATCGCCCATCCCGATAATCCTGACGAGACGCCCTTCCTTCGTTTTCGAATTGGGTTAAACGAGCCTCCAAGGGTCAATTCCAATGCTAATTGTTCAAAGCCACTCTATTATACATTCAAATTACAAATTCGTATTCGGCATCGCAATTGCACGGTTGTCTCCCCCATTATCCGCTGCTGCTGCTACCGTGCAATTGGATTTTCTCGTTAATTTACGCGAGTCATTCGCGGAGCGTTCGTCAGTATTTTCTCCAGGGCTCGTTCGCCCCGGGCGTCAAAGCGTCTTTTAAAAATCTTTAACATTACCAAATTCGAATAAAATCGCATCTACGTAAGAGCCGAGCCCGAGGCAAGATACGATTAATTCAGATTGTACTAACGCGTTCGTTTCGCGATAAGAAAACGAATTCCTTGTGCAAACACTTTATCGGGCTCCCATTCAAGTTCCCGCTCAGTGGCGTGTATTTATCCAAGTAAGTCGAGTAATCCCCTTCGGAAAACGCTGAGCTCCGAGTTGCCCATCAAAATTAAATTATATTTAAATTCGCAAAGGCTCGAAAAGCCCTAAGTACCAATGCTCGCCTCCTTTGCAATGAGAATCCAACCAAGTGTAAACTTAAAAATAAGATATACAAATAATCCGCTCACTCTGTCAATCGACTGGCGACTTCTCCGGACTTGGTGAGATCGTACCAGGAAATGTCCTGATGCAGCACCGAGCGCAGATACATGGTTCTGATTCTGAGGGTTTGCTTCAAAGCGGTGTAATTGAATATAACAGTTTGAAAATACGTGAATATTAACAGCACTACGCCCAATATGGTATTGTTGACCGCGAATTCTGTCACCACATTCATCAGGTAGTCCGTTGTTATATCGGCATCGATTGTCAAATTTTCAAAACTGACTGTTTTGTTCATTTCTACGGTCACCAGCGAGCCCACGAGTTTTCCGAAAATATAGATGTTTGCCGGCATCGATAAACCGGATATTATAGCGCAAAGAACCCCAATGACCATTAGAAACTTTTCCAATCCTGTTGCAAACTGGAACTAATGGAATTAAGATATTTTACATTATTTTGTTTCATTAAATAAAACTCCGAATTGTATTCCCTTCGTTACGAGCTTTTTAAAAAAAAAAAAAAAAAAAAAAAAAAATTAGATACCAAATATTATCATTGTAAAGGCTTCTGCGTATTAAAATAATCATTTGTATTCTGGATAAAATTAATCGCCCCATGATAAATTTATAGTATTAAAATTACATTTGCGCGTATGCAATGTCATTTGCTACTTTGAGGACATTTAAATCAAATAAGAAAAGTATGTAATTTTTTTTTTCAAATGTAACGTTCAATTTCTTCTTCTTTTTTTTTAATATTTATTCAATATTTATTATCATTTTAATATCAAAAAGAGCAATATCTTAATGCAACATTTTAATCAATAAAACTCACCAATTGAAAAAAGGGTATTGAGTCTTCGACATTTGTATTTTTTTCATTTTCCCTTCTGAAAAAATGTATATTAAAAATAATTGATTATATAAACATTTAGTGTATTTTTCTATTAATAATGAGACTTAGAATTGAAAAGTTTATGTCTTTATCAATTGATTAATACCAATCTGTTCATTTTAAAAAACTTATCTTATTAAATTAAATTTTATATATATATATATATATATATTTATTATCACTAACTTTTTAATATAACATTTTTTAACGTTGATAAAATTTTATATTTCTTTTCGTAAAATTATATATATATTATAGAGAATCTGCAAAGCTTCTGTATCTATTTTTTCTTATTTTAATTTAATATGCCGAGCATAGAATATAATTACGAAACAAAGTATATTGTGACATTTGAAACATTCTTTTGATATTAAATCAATTCAAATTTAAAAATAACTATTTTTATCTAACAACTATAATTATTAGATTGTTATTTCATGAGCTACAATTAATAGGAGTATTCATCGTGTAGTAAAAATTGGAATCTTACGGTTTCGCAGCTGAATTATTATTTTCCTCGTTATCACCCTTATCTTCTTTGTAATTATCGATGAATTTTATAGTCTTTTGGAAAATTCCCGAACTATTTATATTAGTTGGTATAACAAGTTTTAAATTCTTACGGTTCTTCATGATATGTTTTTTTTTAACCATGACTGTGTGTATATAAAATAGCAACAGATGCGGAACTTTTGAAAGTGATACGTGACTGTAGGAACCGAATACGTTGAATACGGAACCGCGTGCTCATTTCCTTCAATATAATAAATTGTCAGCGCACATGTAATCTTATCGATTAAAATCTTGTAGCATGCTTTTATCGCAACGTCATGATTGATTAGCTTTATTGATATAAATGAATTAACCGATTAATAAGTAATACATATTCTTGATGCTATTGTTGCTTTAATTGTTTTTTTATTAGAACTTTTGTAAATAATTTCATTACGCGCTAATTTAAGCTCTCGATTGTAAATCAGTACTTTGATGCAAATATTAAAAATATTAATTTAACATAATGCTCTTTAATCTTGCTCAAACAAGATTCTGAAAAGTTGTTTATTTTATGCATATATAATTACATGGACAAAGGAGTTTTAACGATTTGTTTTTTTTTTTAAAAAAAAAAAAAAAGCATAATTGTAAGGTAAACTCGAAGAAAAATTAGTGCTCGGACAGCATAATAGCATAATCTACCATGAAAAAATCAACTTTTCTTTTACAATCATTATTTTTTAACAGATACAGATCAGCGTTTACAAGTTCCTTGTGACAAAATATATATGTGTCGAATAAAACAAATACGAATTCCGATTTGTAATTCAAACCGGTATACTGGTTAATAATGTCTTTATCCATCCCTCATAATAAGATGCTTTTCTCTAAATATTCATGGAACAAAGATATTGTTAATCGTGAAATTTATTTTAAAGAGAAACATTTTGAAAAGAAATACGGCATCATCGATACTCTCTGCTCTTCTACTATAAATTAATTTTGATACGAAGATCTCTGAAAATTAATATTATAACGTATAAAAAGTATATTTCGAAACGACAGTCTGTATAAAAATCACACCACGTGTACGAATGCTTGGAAAATGATTTTGTAAACTTTCTTTAAAAGTATTGAAATTTCCCTACAGATTTCGTAAAGTTTATAAGCTAATAGTTATATTGGACACCACTAAGGTTATTTGGTCAATACTGAACCAATGAAATACAAGTTGTTGACGTTACTTGTATTGCCGTACGAAATATTTCATTATGTAAACAATATATTATACACATTTTTCCTTGGGTATTACAGAATGTAATTATTGATTGATAAACATCTTCCATATACGATTAATGGAGTATGTTACAAAATGAATTATATATATATATATATATAAGGCACATCTACATTAATGATAGTGTAATTATTAATAAGGTATCATTAAGAGGATACTTATTATCATTTAAGATCCGATGTTTCGGAAACCAAAAGGATATGTATTGATTTCATTCGTATCCGACTTGCATTGAAATGTTTTGAAAAATGCTTTAAATGCCCTTTTCATAATATAACAGTATGTTTCCTTAATTTTTTAATATATTTGTAATCTAAGAATTGATTTTAAATTAAATACAAAGTAAATAAAATTTATGTATCTATTTTTTACAAAATTGTATACGTTATTTGTTGTTTGTTTACTTATTACAGTATCTTGAAAGACTACGAATTGTATAATTTAGTTGAAAAAAAAAATAAATAAAAAATGGAAACTTTTTTTAATCATAACTAACATCCGTTCACGTTTCATGTACGTATACATTTTATTCCAATGATACAAAGTACTTAAAATGACATATAATGTTTAGACGATAGTTTTTTCTGCATATTAAAGCAGAACTTTATATTAAAATAAAATAATGAGTTTTTCAATATCATAAAGTAGTTCGATAATGTTTATGAAATGCCTTCAAATATTTAACAAACTATGTATAAAAATGATCGAAGCCTGAATCGTGAATCTTTACTTTGCGCCAAATCAACGAGATCTATACAACAAACTATTTTGACGATGAGCACTGAAATTTATTCTACGTCACTCTAAAGAATAAGCAATTTTCTTAGCAAAGCATTTAGTGACTTTAAAAGTAATTTAAAAAGGTATTATTCAAAGGTAGAAATAATTATTTCTCTCAGAACAGTGGAATTTCTAAGAGACATCGACCAATGGAAATTATACGACCTCGATGCGTTGAGTAAGTAAGAACAAATTTGTTTAACAAATTGAATGACAGGATTTGTCGCATTCTTATTTCAAGGATATTCAATTGTTAAAACAATAATTACAAATTTATCCAATTGGCGAAAATTCGGCTCTGGCATAATTAAACGCATGCGCAATATATGCACTGTTCTCTAATTCTTAAACATCCGAATTCCTTATTCCAAGCTTACAATGCGAATTCTAACTTCTATATTTATTACGCTTGCCGCCAGTTCATTTCCATTCTAAACTAAGAAAAAGAAGCATCGTTGGAGCTGAGAATTTTATCTCTCCCCAATATTTAAACAGGAGTCACTTCGTTTATAGTAGTAGAACATATTAAGTCATTTTTTTTGTTATTCCTTTGAATTGAAATAATTTTTGTTATGTCTCATGATTTAATAAGCTTGGATGACATAATTAAGAAGTCTAAGATATCGTCTTCAGCAATGCGTAATCGAGGGTAAGTATTTATTTTGTCTTTTGCTTTTATAAACATTATTTTTGCTTATTTTAGACTTTTTTTTATAAAATTCATGAGAATATTCATTTCTGAGTCCCTATATTTTCATTTATAATCCTATTACGTCTGAACTTACTTGTCGTTATTTTTTTAAAATTCACTCTAGCTAATTTGTTATATTTAATTATTGTGAATATTTTTACAAAACCATTGCATTCAGTTTTTTTTAATTACATTTTCCTATTCTTGTTTAATTTTTTTTGAAGGTAGATAACATAACCTAATAGCTAAAGCATCATTTCAATGAATTGTTATACAATATACAAGTTAGTATAATTAATCTAATTTGTAATTTAGATCTCGGAAAGCAGCACTTAAAAATATACCAAAAACAAATGGTGCCATACCGGTCCGAGCCAGAGGTCCAGAACATATTGAAGACGCACGATTGAAAATAATACAGAAAAAGAGGAAACATATTACTGATGCTAGAGATAAATTGGCCCAAATTGCAAAGCAAAGCGATGCTAGATTAAAATTACAGAAATTGAGAGCAACTAATTCCAAAAAGCATGAACCAACAAATATTTCCCGAAAATCTGGACGCAGTGGGCGGATCGCTTTATCAACCAATAAACTGTCACCTCCTCATATACCATACTCAATGCCTCCAGCGTTAATTATACCATCGCCTAGAAATTTATCTTACAGACCGTCACCTCTACCAGAATCACATTATGCTAATGAAATGATTATGAACTATGATGGTAAATATTTTACATAATTAATTATTAATTTATCTGACTAATTTTATGTTTATTTTTATTAGTAATTTTGCTATCACAGTGTGAAGAACTATTGTATCATTGTAGCGATATATAAATGTCTTTTAAATTTTGTTAATAATATTATTTTATTCATTAAATATTTTAAAATAAATTGTATTTACAATTGAAATACTACTTCGAATCGATTTGGGATAAATTGTTAAATCTTAAAAGATAAAATTTAGAGACTAAAACAATTACTAATAAACATCAATCATATTGTAGTATTATAAATGGAAATTTTTTTTTCATTTGAATATATTTAACTAAATTTTTTTGTTTTAGTTAAATTTCCAAAGTCCTTTGATGTACAGTATTATCCTTCTGGTAAGTTATATTTTCTAACATAATTAACTTCTAATTAATATTGTATCGAAAAAAAGTGACATATTTTATAAATTTCTCAATACAAATTTTTTCATTTGATACAAGGGAATATTTAAAATCTTAGATATAAGTTTTCTGATTATTATTATTGATAATAACTTTGTTATTTCCTTTTTTTTTAATTATATTGAACAATGTATACATTTACGTTATAAGCCTTAACCTTAAATGTTTTGTTTTGACACATTTTTTTTCTAAAGTAATTAATTTATTGAACAATTGTTCATTAAGTACTATTTATACTATTGAAGTGCATGCCTATTTTTGCAAATACTTCCATATTACAAAAATATTCAAAGATAAGGTAGGGATATGTAAATTGTTGTACTTGGAAATAGATAAGTTTGTTTCTTTTTAAATGTAGCATTCGTCAAATATATATAAATATGTATATATCTGTATAGATATATATCTTGTGTATCAGCAGAACTCTAATTAGTATACTGATATTTGGTACGATTGTTTGTGTATTTTTAGTTGTTCAAGGCTTGAGTTAAAATAGAAGAAGAATAATTTTAGATATAAGCATCGTATTGGTAAACTGAATTTATAATATTTAACATAATACACAAGCACAAGGAATTGATAAATAATTTTTATATTTAACAGTATTTTCTTTGCGAATGCATATGTGTTTTGAAAGTGAAATCAAATTTTTCAGATCTTCTGATGGAACGCCAAGCTGCTTTAAGGCGTACAGTGAGCAATGATTATGCTCCAGCATTACCACCGCCGCCACCATTATTCAACATCAAGCCAATGTCTTACGAGTGGGATAAGGCAAGTCACAGTGATTCATTATCAAGAAGACAGTCCACTCATGCGGAGCATTGTAGACCAAGGGATTATAAAGTGATTCCACGTTCTGGAATGGTAATTTTTTCACCTTACATACTGTGTCAGCTTAGCCTTCAAACAAGATTAGTAATAATAATCTTTTTAATGTCTCCTTATCATTTTAGACAAAGCTTGAATCAACGCCAGTTTACAGAGACGATTGGACATTTAATTCTAAATCTCGGTAAGCTCATTGAACATCAAAATTTGTTTTAAGTGGCCTAAATATTTAGACTTGATAAAAATATGTAAATATTTGAGTAGATTCGATTTTTTCAATGCTTAATTATTTACCAATAACAAAGCCAACAAATTGCCGCAATTGTCCAATATGTTGTCCAATATTTTAAAATTGAATGAATGAGAAAGTAATACGTTTCGCGCAAATGTTTGATGCCGTGTTATATTATGCTCTTTATGACTAAAATTACCGTGAGCGTAGTATTTGATGAAAAAATAAGCAGTAATTAAATATTAAATTAAATATAAATCGATTAATGCCGAAGCAATCAGGAGTAATTATTTGATTTTATTTTTCAGTACAATAATACCAGAGAGTGCAGTAGAATCAAAATATTATTCAATGAGAAACCACAGGGAATTGGGAGTGAAATCTAGGTTGGATGCATTACCTTCAAAGTCAACGCGCACCGTTCCAAGTTCCACACGCCCCAAGTCAAGCTCTCAGTCAACGGGTTATAGAATTATCGTATCGAATTTGCAGGCAAACGTTACTCAAGAGGACATAAAGGTACCTAATTTAAAATTGTACGATAATTTGCAGATAATAATAATAATAATTTTCATGACCGCGCAGGAGTTATTCGAAGACGTTGGGGAGCTGCTCATCTCTAGATTAGTAAGGCCTGGCGTTGCCGAAGTCATATATAAAACATTGAAGGACGCGACGAAGGCTGTGGAAACGTATCATAATCGGCAATTAGATGGGCATCCAATGAAATGCCTTCTAGTTAATCCACGGTCAAAAACATCGTCGACGTCATCGGGGAGAGTACTTTCTCAGTAAGTCTCTAATTTGATGGGGCAAGGTTTTTCACAATCGTAATTGGCAATAAATAAAACGAAGCATTGATAGAATTTGTGTGATCGACAGGTCAAGAAGTTCAAGCAGTTATGCGCAGCCAAGTTTAGGAACCGTACATCGTGCATTATTCGATGATTAGTCAATTTATCAATCTCCAAATCGAAAGAGCTTCAATCTTTTACGGAGAAGAACTTGGACACTTTTGAAATTGTATAATTCCATTTGTATTTAAAGTTAAATATGCTTTGATAAATGTATTACAATACCTTTCAAACGTTTTGCACGAAACGATTATTAATTACATGTTTTAATTTGTAATAAAATTCTAATAAAGATTCGATTATTGTCGATTAAAAATAAAAGATGCTTGTCCGATACCTAAATGAGTCGAAAGTATTTATTCGTGCTTAAGATACAAATCATAAAAACAAAATTGTCAATAATGGTTTTTTTTTTTTTTTTATAGAGGATATAATTATATATGTTTATATATATCTATGTATGTATATATGTATATATATATATGTGTGTGTATATATATATATATATATTTATATATATATTTTTTTTTTTTATGGTAAAGAGTTTATTTATTCTCATAGTAAGATGATCACAACATTTTAGTCCGTACCTGTAGAATACAAAAACTAAAGTACGCATGCATTCTATTTGATGAATTAGGCAGGGACCCATAAATACACACAGTCCAACGAGCAATAATCGTCTAAAAGTTAGATATCTTGATTGTAAATTGTCGTATATAATGGCACATAATTTGAAGTTGACACCATCGTTAAACGCCATCGTATGGTGCAGTACATGCTCTCCTTCTTTCTCTCCCACTCTCCCACTCTCTCTCTCTCTCTCTCTCTCTCTTTCTTTCCGTTTTGTAAACGACACAAAAAATAAACGCATCGGGACTTTTTCCTTCCAAATTTCAATTGATAAATATATATGTATATAAGTTTTTTGACGATTACACCCAATTGTGGTTCTCTCGTCGTACCCTCGACGTGCGCATCCTCCAGGAAAAATGATATATATATATATACGATGATACAAAGAGAGAAAAAAAAAAAGGAAAAAAAAAAAAAAAAGAAAGAAAGAAAGGAAAATATCTAAGATAAAACGTCATACACCTCTTTGTTTAAATAGTAAAATTCTACGAGAGTCGAGAACTCAGAGTATCCGTATTTACAAAAGAAGATTCTAAAATGGCCATGCCACCAATACTGAATCAAATTTACACAAACGCCGTACGTTCGCATCGTAAAGACTCTCGCGCAACAATTGTACATAAAAGTCCGCAGAAGGGGGTTGCCAAGTCATAGGGGTGCTGCTCGCTCCGGGCTAAGGGGGGCGGGGGCGGGGGACAGGGTCAGTAAGCGAACTCGGGCGGGAGAGGGAGGGATGGTAGAATCGGAAAGAGCAGCGCAGCAGTGGGCATAAGTCGCGGCTCGGGCTCTCGACTGGTGGTGCGCCTCAGTGGTGGCTCCTGCGCTGCCTGGCGCCGTAATCCTTGGGCTTGTTGGGCGTCCGCAGGACCTCGGCGTAGGACATCTCGAGCCTGCGCAGCTTGGCGACCTCTTCGGCGGCTGTGCCGGGCTTGTACTCGCTCTCGCGGCTCGTCACCGGACTCTGGCCGTACTGCTGCCGCTGATTGTGCTGCTGCTGCTGCTGCTGCTGGGGGTGAGGGGAGCCCCGCGCGGACCGATAGAAGTGGGCGGTGTGGCCGTTCCAGACCGGGCCGTCGGACATCTCGCCGGGGGTGAGGGGCCTGAAGCGCCGGCGGCCGCTGCCCTTGAGCTGCACTACCCGGGGGTTGGCCGTGGGTATGACGTCGGGGGTCGCGGAGCCGCTGGAGCGCCTGCCTGACTTGGCAGAGCTCTTCCTCTTGGCCTGGAAGGCGAGGTACTCGAGGGGCTGCTGCTGCTGCTGCTGCTGGTGGCGACGCTGGGCGGAGTCCACGGGCCCCTTGTCCCCGGGCTCCTTCTTCTTCACCTGGATCGAGAGGTACTCGAGGGGCTGGCGGCGCCGGTGCTGCTGCTGCTGCTGGGCCCCGCCGCCCTCCTCGGACTCCCGGCCGGCCTCCGAGCGCCGGTCGAAGAGGGGCGTGTGCACGCGGAAGACCGGCTCCGAGGCGATGGAGGAGACCGCGAGGGAGGCGACGCTCAGGGCGTCGTCCGTGAGCTCGTTGGCGGCCTCCTCCTCGGCCGGGGCCCGCTCAAGGCCCTCGAGCAGCGGGAGCTCCATGCCCTCGTCCTTGGCCACGGCGGCGCGCTTCAGGACCTCGAAGATCTCGCTGAAGAGCTTCCGGTACTCCGGGGTCTTGTGGAAGCGGCTCTCGAAGGTGCTGCTGTCGTCGTAGATGCTGAACTTGCAGTCCTCCCCGTCGGCTATGGAGCAGAGGAGCGAGCCCAGCCGGCCCTCCGTCTGGGTGTACTTGTTGCTGGTCTCGTCGGAGAAGCCCGAGGAGGAGGTCTCCGCCTCGGAGAAGTCCGTCGGGGTCGTGGTGAAGGGCTTCTTGCTCGCCCGCACCGCCTCGTGCTTCACCAGCTCCTCCGACATCTGGAGCTCCTGCTGTAGGGACATGCAGTCCGGCAGGCCGTTGGACTTGGAGCGGGCCGCCGTGTTCTGGTGGACCTTCAGCAGGGCCTCGTACTTCTCCACCAGGTCCCTGTACGGGTTGCAGTTCTCCTCCTCCGGGAGCTGCTCCTTCTTCACGCTCAGCTCCTGCGAAACAATATCGACTCTTACTCGGCTTCTCTACTCCCCCCCCATCCACCGCCGCCTCTACGTCTCCTCTCCTTCAGCCTCCCATCCTTTATTCACAAATGCATATACATATATATGTATTTATATATATATATATATTTAGATTTAATACACGGCATTTGTATATATACGTGAAGGATTGGCTTATCGAGAGGCCCGGGCTTGGCCTCGGCGCTCAAGCGTCAAGCCTCCGCTCATCGAGTCCGACTTTCGAGCCATTCCCGCCCTGGACGACACCTGCGGGCCGACCTTCCAATGCCATTGGAATACAATGGGCCGCTAACAAGGCCCCAGTGATTATGCATGCATCGGAACACATCGAAATCAATGAATTGTTAAGAACATTAAAGTAATTAGTTGCGGCGGTGGTGCGTGGCTTGGCGAGGAAGGGAGAAGGGGGAATTATCGGGATTAGGATGACGCCAGATTTATAGGATAGTACGATTATTTGATTTGATTTTTTTTTTTTTGTTTTTTTGTTGTTGTCAAAAAAAGAATGTAACACGATGCGTTTGGTAAAATATGCTTTTATTTAAAATCATATAAATCTGGCAAATATATACATTTATGTACATAATGCACTTTATTGAAGAATCCGACTAGATACACTATAATAATTTTCGTAAACATGCAAACCAATTTTACACACGCAATAAACGGCAATAATTAAGTAATCGGCAAATTAACAAAACTCCTAGCGTAACACAATATTGGACTCTAAAGCTATGAATTTTCCCTAATTACCATTGATAAAGTCTATAGAGCATAATGAACTATTGTACGCTTTATCATTAAGCATAATCGTAATGATGATGATAATAATGATAATAATAATAATAATATTAATAATATTAATAATAATAATAATAATAATAATAATAATAATGTACTGATCAATATTAGCCAATAATATGGTCTAATAAACCAATGATGCATCAGTCTCGTTAAATGGCCGGAACAATTTTTTAATTAAAAAAAAAAAACAAAAAAAAAACAAAAAAAAAAGGCATCCAAGCGTCATAGCCGCTCAGGAGTATCGTATTCTAGACAAGATCGATAAAACAGGAGAATGATTATATTTTATAATGTGCACGCATAAAAAAATGCACTATTGAAAGTAAGGCAAATGCTCGTATTGTTTTAATTTTTTTTTTTTTCTTTTTTGTTTACCTTCCTTTTCTTTTTTCTCTCTTTTCGTCCTTATAAAAAATTATCCTACAATAAGCTAATATAATTCGTACTATTGATGGACAGACAATGGTAAAGCGAATTAAAAAATTAATACTATCTTAAGCAGCGGTTACACATGATTAAAAATCTTAAACTTAACAATAAGATAAAAGATAATTTAATTATTATAAAAATCAAATACAATTAGCATTCACAATGTAGCGCTTGCCAAGCAATAAAAGTCATACCAAGTTATGGGCATAATATTCGTTCGGTCGTCTTGGTAAAGTTATTGCTTTATCGATAAACATGCGCTCGAGTAAAATATATATTTAAGACAGCCAGTTGTCATTAAGTACGTGTCGTGTGGCATTGATAAAATACCGACGAGGCTACCACATTACATATCAATTTTTGGTAATGCCTTTTTTCTTCTATTTAAAATAATAATAATAATAATGATATAAACTCACGAGCGATAAATATTTTAATACAATTTTTTTGTTAAAAAAAAAAAAAAGTATATGCATTTATGTACGTTTATCGTACAAAAGGAGGGTTAAGTTTAAGATTTTTATTTTTAAGCGATGATGAATAATATTTTTTAAAAGCTTCGATAATCAAGCAGTATTAACACATATGGAAAGGAACTACATTATTTTTGAAATCACAGTGAAAAATGTTTCTAGTCGTGTTTTCATGCATGTGCGATGTAAGTAAGCTTCTATAAACTTTTATAT
The DNA here is from genome assembly GCA_018907135.1 of Kradibia gibbosae. Classification (NCBI taxonomy): domain Eukaryota; kingdom Metazoa; phylum Arthropoda; class Insecta; order Hymenoptera; family Agaonidae; genus Kradibia; species Kradibia gibbosae. Next base: position 8,849,436 of record JACCHX010000004.1, read on the forward strand.
TAATGTGTATGTATGTTTTACCGTATAGTTGATTGCACATTCAAACCTTTGGAAAACGCAGGATACAAGCATCATTAGTAAAGCAAAGTGATCGAGATATCGTTGATATTATTGTGTTGTTTTTGTTGTTGTCTTTGATTTTTTTTTTTGTTCTTTTTTTTTGTTTTTGTTTTTTTTTTTCTTTTAATTATATTCGTCAAACGATGAAAAAGTCACGTTACTACTATAGGCGGGTAATCGAGTGATGAGCAATCCGAGATCTATTGAATTTGTGATAATAAAAAAAAAAAGGCTCTGCTTACAAGCGAACTAACGACTATGCGCCTAATATAAATGCATTAATAAGCGTTTTGGCCAGAATATACGTTTCATGGCTATTATTGGAAAGAAGAAAGGCTTGACCATTGTGGTGGCAAGCCTTGGCATTATGCTAAGGCAATTGAAAATGCAGAATTTGTTCAATATTAAGCTCAGAAGCGAAGGCGGATTCCACAAGTAACCCAACATTTTCCAGATGATCGAAGTGTGCTTCGAACGTCTTTTAATGACTGTGCGTTTCCTACGTTTTGTGGTGTTTCTTTCCTAAAGCAAATAAAAAGGATTACTGTTAAAAAGCTCATGCGACAACTCTCCAAACCGTGCTGGCAACGCATCCAATATTATTTTTTTCATTCTTTTATCGTTACGAAAATAAGAGTACAGAGTACAGAGTGAGGCACATTAAAGTCAAAGCGCATCGTTGCGATTGCAGTTATCGGCAATGCATTCGAAATCCGCAGGCACAGTGAGAGACCATCTGCGAAAAATCTTCGAGCGAGCGAGCGAGAGAGAGAGAGAGAGAGAGAGAGAGAGAGAGTAGGAGAATAAGAGTGAGAGAGTGAATAAGAAAGTAACACGAGCAGCGACACCCAAGAGCCGCAAGCACACCGAGAATATCGATGATAAATGATTGGGCGCGGGGTCGTCGAGAAAGGGTAAATAAAGGAAAAAGGAAAAAAGGAGGCGCAACGCCCGTGCGGGTTGGGGTGGGGGTGTGTGACGTGCGCGGGTCGCCTAGTCGATCTCGCAGCGCGGCTTGAAGAGTTTGATCACCGGCGAAATGACAAATGAGCGCAGGGCGTGATGGAAAAGGGTCTTCGAGAGCAGGCCCAAGAGTAGGAGCATGCAGATCGATAGTAATGGCGAATGGCAACGGCGCCGGCACACGAGGCAGAGGATGACCTCGACGGGCCGCCGAGGGCGATGGTTTACCTGGTGGGTCGGGTCCAAGTCGCGCATGCTGCTCCCGAGCGACTCGGCCAAGCTTGCGTCGTCCTCCTCCTCTTGGTCCAGGATCAGCGACATGCTCTCGTGGGCGTTGACGTTGGTGCTGCGCAGGCAGCGTCCGCACAGATGTCCGTGCCTGTCCCGACGGCGACAACAACAACAACGACAAGGGATAAAGCGGGCCTCTTTGGCTGGGGCTCTATGGGGGCGCGTCCTAAAGGGGGCCCATATCGAGGGGAGGAAATACCTCCTCCTCCTCCTCCCTATCGAAGAGGGGATCCCCCCGAGCGTTTTAAAGGCAGCTTTGGCTGGGACTGCGCGCGCGGCCCGGCGAGTCTACTTAAAATTCCATTCGATCATTCCCCGGATGGCATTATTAAACCCTGTCGCTCCGCAGACGCGCGGACCAACAACAGCCAACGGTATGCGGAACAGCTTTGGTGCGGGGAAATGACCTTCCAACGACGATGTAGCCGAATTTGCACAAAGCTACTATTCCCCGAAGGTGTAAGTGTCAACGTACCTCGAATGGCTTTAAGCGGTTTAATTGTTAACGTAGGCAGTTGCAACGTTTGTACCTGATGCAACGTGTCCCTACTTTGAACATCTTACCACATTAGGCTAAACTAATTCCATTAACATCAACCTTTCAACCGTTCCATTAGCGCGTCCTATTACTAAATTTACTAAAGTTAATTGCCAAATTACAGTATTGATTTGTATGGCTGCATCGGTACCGTTATCGACTTTTGTAATGCAAATTTAATACTTTTATAATTGAATTATTACTCGAGGTTGAATGAGAGGTGGGTGGGGGGGGGGAATTGAAAATACCTATATACACTTTCCCCGATTATTATCCTTATAAAATTAACTTCAAATTAATTCCCGCGTATTAAAAGTAAAGGGAGTCGCGGTTTTGTCCCTCGACGCGCTTTACCCTCTCGGCGAATGGAGCCGCCGCCGCCGTCCGTGCGACGCTAAAATTCATAGAGGAAGGCCATAGCTCGCGTTGCATCTAGGATGCAGGGTTAAAACTATCGAGAAAGGGGCGAAAGATACGGGAGGAACGAGCAAGAGGGCGATATCGGGCAGAGTCAACGTACCGGACTTCCTCGAGCGTGTTAATCTCGTCCTGTAGGTTTTTCATGACTTGGGCCTTGGCCTTCCAGTCGCTCAGCTGCTCCTCGAGCTGGGCGTTCTCCAGCAGAAGGGCGTCCCGCTGCTCCTCCAGCTCGGTGACCTTCTTCTGCTCGAACTTGCATTGGAAGCGCGACTCCTGGAGCTGCTGCTGGAGCTTGGTCAGGTCCTCGGCGCTCGCCATCGCCATGACGAGCTGCTGAATCGTCGCGACACCCTCGGTCTTTTTCGGTGACACAGCCATCTGGCAAACAATAGCATCCTTGAAATAGGGAAATCCAGCGTTACGCGCGGCAGAGTTGTAAAACAAGCTTATCGGGCCGCGCTCGAGCCCCGAGAGAGAGAGAGAGAGAGAGAGTTGGGCAACTTTTTTCTTCGATACGGCAATCTAATGCGGGAGCGAACGTTTCGCGCAGCGAACAACGAGCCGCCGGAGAGATAAGAAAAGCCGGCGACTGTTTGGCCACGAATTATGGAGCGCGGGAGGAGCCGAGACTCTCCGACCTTCATTGCTCGAAAACCTTCTTGAAAAGCGAGCGCGGCCATTCCCCGATAATCCTCCCGAGCTAGAGGCCCTTAACTCGGGGCAATCGAGCGCGACTCGGAATCCGGCGCCTTCCCTCCTCGTCGAACCGTCCCGGAGCCGGCTTCCTCCGGCTGCTTCCGACGCGGAAAGGCCCTCCCGTTTCAAAAAAGCACCGACGGCTCGGCCGGCTTACCTGGTGTGTGCTGCCATCTCGCGAAGGTGCAGTCCTGATGGGTGCCGGTGCGCTCTCCGACTGATCCTTCAACTGCTGCTTACGGAGGAGGCCCTCGTTTTCCGTTTTAAGCTCGTCGAATCTCTTCTGGAGCTCGTAGAGGCGAGCCTCGAGCGTATCGATCGTTAGGCATTGGCTGTGGAAGTAAGCCAAGCTCAAGGTCAATCGCCTCTTAACCGAACTGCCCTCGCAATTTTGCACTGTCATAGCTCGGATCGCCGAGGCATTTTTCCCCGATGACAGCGCTCTTTAGCGTTTGGCCGTTACATTTTAATCGATAATAATACAATTCAGCTCGTCTTACCTTTTTATTTGCTTTTTATCGTTCGTGTTCTCGAATGCGAGCTTTTGATTCGCCCTCTCGAGATCTTGAATGCTGACTTCCAGTTGCTCGTAGATCTTCAACCGCGAGTCGTTTACCTCCCTTAGCGCCGCCGTCTGCTTTTTCATATACTAGCAATGAGAATTTAAATTAATATTATATCATTATGTTGCTTTACCTAGCCTGGGGCCGAGTCGAGCTCTTCTACCCCCCCCCCCGGGCAAATGCAAATGCCGATTATAAAGATTCGCGTCTGCAAAGTCTCAAAGGCAGCGTATAATTATGCTCGACAAAAATGTCGCACCGCTAATAGGGGATGATAAAAGTTGTCATTTAGGAGGTAAGCTTTTATTTTTCCAACGAATAACTTAAGCAATGGATAGCGATAAATAGTTGCCCAATTCGATGCGAGCCCAAACGAGCCTTTCGACATCGTATTTCGAACAAAGATTTCGCCCGCTCAGCACGAGAATAGAAGGAAATAATTATTATCCAGTCTTGGCTCGCCGATCGGCGGGCAAAGTGAATCCCTACGTAATATTGCCCGGGATAAGATAGCAAAATTCAAATTGATGCATTTATCTCTTACCTCAATCTCCTGCCTTTGATCATCGATCGTGCATTGATGTAACTTTATGCAATTCTCAAGTTCCTTGTTGCGCTCCAGCAGCGTCTTGCCGAGTTCCGCCGCCAATTGAAGATCTGCGAATGAAAAGGTAAAAGGAACTGTTAGGGTTTTTGGTTCGATTATGCGCGACGCGCAAACCAAGGCCCAATGCGATACGGAAGCCCTTTTTAAAAGTGCGCTGCGCCATCCCCGAGGACGAGGCTTCAGCGTGGGACCGATGCTCGAGGGCCGAGGAAAACTTTAACATCTCTTGGCTCGAGCGTACTCGAGTGGAATTGGATTTAATCGCTCTCGATAGCGTCGGAGGTTCTGCTATAAAAGCGTGCAAGTTCACGGGCTACGGCCGGCATTCGAGACGCGGAATAAATCCAAGGCAGCTTCTTGATAGCCGAATTAAACGGATTTCTTTCGTTTGACCGAACAGTATGTTATCGGTCATTTTCCGAAGATTTAAAATGATCGTTCCAGCTGCATGAGCTAATGTAACCCGAAAAAGTGCACATTATCGACGCTCGGGTTTTTCTTTGTTGTTCTGACCCCTCCTTAGAATTCATCTACGGCTGAGCCTCCGAATTCGTAATAATAAGATAAGAGTAACGATGTACGGCCGAGTCCTTAAATATTGAAAATCTGTAAGACTCGGCCCAGTTCCACTCACAATTTCCACCGGTGAGTCTCATCGAAACGTCCATATAGAAATCCGAATAAAGCACTTGTAGAACGTTTATCCCTAATATTGGACCTCCCTGCCTACGCCAAAGAGGTCAATACACAGCAAATATACAGCACCTGTATATTCTGTTATACGTATCACCTCGCGAAAATAATAAAGGTCTTACAGTACAAACTGCACCTTCGCGACGTTACAATACCGACAATATTATTCGCCTCGTACCATTGGGAATTCCGCTGTCGACAAAGAAAAACCCCAATTGAATTTTAAAATGGCTTTGAGGCTGCAATAGCGCAAACGCAAGGAAACTTATTCGAGCGCTGCTTCGGACGTTCAACCCACATTCTGAGGGTATATATATTTCTAATAATATTCAATATAAATGATTGCCTCCAATTGACAAGACAGTCTTAAGCCGTGACTTTTTCCTTCAATCGATACCATGCTTACATTACGTTGTCACGTGCCAGAACATGACGATTTTAATAAGTTAATGTTAATTAACGAGCATTTAAAAAAAAAAAAAGTTATTATCATACGTAAATGAAGTAGATCTTTCGATCGAACGTTTTAATTAATGCCATAAATAATAGTGGTTGATAGGTCGATTAATCGTTTCGCGACGTTGAATGAGGAAGGAGGTAAAAAGTAAATTTAAAAGCGCTTTTCGCTCGCAGTGATTAATTTGTTGTTTATCTTTTGTGAAAAAATTAAGCAGTATGTTAATATTAAAATTCATAATATAATTTAAGGAAAGCTGTTAAAGCTGAAAATAGATATCAGGAACGAAAGGGAATCGCTCGAGTCCACAACGAACATCCATGTCAATCTCGGATCAAGGAAGCTTCTGATTAAGTCGTCATAGGTAGCCAATAGCTCTCGGGCAAATAAGAATTCCTTTGCCAAAGACCGGGACGAGATCTGGGGTGGTCGGAGGTGGCCGTAGATCGACGGCGAGCGGCCAAACATCCGGAGTCACGTGCAGGCTAAAGCGGATCCGTCGGTAACGAAAAAGCGTTCGTCGGAAAAGCCAGAGAGGAGGGATCGCGAGGAGTCGGCCGGGGAGGGGGGGAGTGGAGGCCGATAAGGAGGCGAGAGAAGAGGGCCGAATCCGCTTGGATCGAGGCTCGGGATCGAGCACGTGCGCGGCCCTCGATCAAAGCCGCCGACCGATTTCCCGAGCGGCCGCCGGATGCGCGCCAGTCGTCGGCGAGGGCGACGGCGGCGGGGGAGGCGATCGAGAAGTTGGCGGACGCGGTGCAGGAGGTTGGAGGAGGAGGAGGAGGAGGTAGAGGAATGTCGGGACCGCGGGCACTTGGGTTAAGGACCTCGAAACCGGCCGGTAGGTAAGCCCTCCACGGCTCACTTGGCTACCGTTTGCCTTTCCCACCCGGTCCTCCACCTCCGCCGCCGCCGCCCCCCCCTCCCGCGGCAGCACCGCGCAGCTGACACAACTCGGCCCTCCATTCTTCGCGTGCACTTGCCGTCGGGTCGGGAGGACGAGTCGGCCGCGACTCTCCTAGCGGATGCTCCGCGGTCCCTCCCTCTCCCCGTCCTCCACCGATTCGACAACGCCGAAGGCGAATCGCGGACGGAGAGCCGCGGCGCGACGCATCCTTCCCTACCCGCCGCTCCCAGCCACACGACACCGACGCGTTCGCGCGGAAATAGCGATGATTCCAGGGCGAGGAAGGCTCGCGGGCTCCTCCGCGGATCCTTTCCCTATCTCCTCGTCGTCGGGCCCGCCGCGAGCCCCGGCCCTTCACGGCCCGTACACCCGGCCGGCAAACGCATAATAATAAGATGTCCGATCCCGCGCAGATTACCGAGGCCCCGTCCCCGATCCCGGGCTTAGGCCGGCCCGGCAGAGCTATAATTTATTAATTGTATACATTAACATTTTTAAATTGGCCGCGTGGTTATTTATGGACGTTGACCCGCGAGACGCCGCTCCCGGATACCGTTAGCCACTCTCGCTCGAAAATTCCCCGTTCTGCCTCGTACTCTTTTAACGAAATTCACTTTATGAAATCGATCGCTTTGTTGCATTTACTTACGGGGGGGGGGGCACCTCGGAGGAACAAAACCCGTTCCCCTCGTAATAATCCACGTGCTCCGATGTCGGAATTCCAAGCAGACGCTAATAATTCCCTCGCCGCCTCCTGTCCCCGGGCCATCCCGATAATTCCGAGGGCGCGGATCCTAAAGAGCGGAGCGCCTCCAGTCGACGACTCGGACGTTGGATCGTCCCCCGTGACTAGTGGCTGGGCCCTGCGAGGATTCGCTCGGGAATCCAATAGTCACCATCCCCCGGGGGGACTCCCGCGATCCGCCGCTTATGCCCCCGCTCCAAAAAAGCAAAAGCACGCGAGTAGAAACCCGCTCCCGTTTTTCCGCGGGGGCAGGGTGGGGAGCCGCGCGGTCGCATTCCTCGCCGGCGCGAGGCCCACTCCCCGAGCGGTCGCGCACCCCGGCCGCGCTCGGGCCCGGACCGAGTGGACCGCGACTGGCCTCTCCTCACGGCCCGTCGACGTCGGCCGACGCGGAAGGCCACCGGGCAAACGAGTCGCCGGGCACGTAGCGCCGCGACGAGGAGGAGGAGGAAGGGGAGGGCCGTCGAGACGAGGCGAGCACCGCTCCCTTCTAAATGTCTCGGGAGCGATCTTTAACGGAAAGGGAGTTCTTGCTCCAGATCGAGGACGGGGAGCGTGTCAGGAAAACGGAGAGTGAAGATCTCCGCGGGGCAGTTAGGCTTTTAATAGGAGGAGGACGGCATGGGGCGCGGGGGAGTCGGCCGAGGAAGGGAGGGCCGGAGGTGGGGTGGAGCAGGAAATCGGCTCCGACGCGATGGAAAGTCCATCGGCGTCTTGCTCCAGTTACCGGTTATCGATGGCTCGCGAGCTTCTCGCGCCCGCTCACTCCCTCCTATCCTTGATAACGAGGCGCGTTCGATCGACCGACGTCCTCCCCAATGACCTGCTTCCCCCCCCCCTCCCCCAGGGCCCCACGCCCCTAATCCTCGCTCGGAGGAGGACGATGGCGATCCCGGGCCGGAGATTCACGCGGCGGCGGCGGGGGGTCGGGGGGTGCGCGCGAACCCGCGTCGGCGACGGAGCTAACAATTAAATCGGATCCGTGGACGCGAGCCGCCGCTACTCGTCGATGCTCACTCGAGAGCCGGTTTATCGTGCAACGAAATTTCTTCCGAAGCTTTCCACCGGCTATTTATTCTCGTTCTATTGCTCAATCCGAAGTATGAATGCTGGCCCGACTAGCGTACCGTACCGTACGCCTCGACAGCTGGAATTGTCGTGTGTTTTTAATTCCAATGCCCAAGGCTGAAAGCACTTTTACAGAATTTACAATATACGGTCTTACCTATGAGCTATTAATATATCCGGTACACCGGTCGAATTCCCATCTCCTTTACGCATCGTCGTCTATATTTAGTTTTTTAATTTTTTTATTTTTCAATTTCCTGCCTACCTCTGCTCAAATTAATTAAAAAATCTCCTAACACGACGCAAGCCAATGCTTCGCTTTTTGCTCATTATAGTCGAGTTACCGGAGTTTATGCTTTTCAATACAGGCATTAAAAAATTGCGTTAGCATCTTAGCTGCACTTACAAATTATTTATTTTTTTTTTAAATGGAATTAATAATTCATTGAATTCTAATGGGAGAATTGTCTCCCCCGGAAAATTCTGGTAATTAATTTACGACTAGACTTTTTAAGAAAGATTTTTCTTTCGTAGAAAAAAGTATTGCAAACCACACTTCATTATAATAAACTCATTAAACAACGAGTTCGTTACAATCCTTCGCACTAATTTGGCTAAAAATATTTTTAGAACGTGCTTTATCTTGCAAACGTTCTTGCTTCATTTTTCAAAAATATTATTTTTTACTGTCTCTCTCTCTCTCTCTCTCTCTCTCTCTCTCTCTCTCTCTCTCTCTCTCGAAGTAAATATTTCCTTGGAATTTTTATTTATAAATATTTTGAATAAATATTCTGCGCTCAAAAATAAATCGCCACTGAAAATAAATTATAAAACAACTAATTCGAATCGCTCCGAAAGTAAAAAATATTTATTCCATTGTTTATAAAATACTCGCAGCCGTATTTTATTTAGTGAAATACGAGTATTAAAAGTAAGGCGGTATACACGAAGGAAAATAGATATTCACAAAAAATAAAAAAAATAAACAGCAAGACTGTTAAATAAGCTTAAACAGTTTGTACTAACGATGGCAATAATTTATCAGAACTGAAATAATTTACAAAAATGTAGTAATGCAGGGCTTACGAGTCAAATTCATACATTGTCGAGGTAAGAGAAATAGCATCAATAGGACTTCAAATCGTGTGAATTCGATGTTTACCATGAGTATTTTGTAAGGGGCAGTAGAAGAGCCTCGAGGCCGCATAGATTAACGAAGGGCATTGAAGATGGGCCTCGTAGGGAAATGTAAACAGCGCGAATTCGAATCGTGGAATCGGCAGGCCCGAGGAAGCATCAGCATTTCGGTGGGGCCATAAGCAGAGAGAGAGAGAGAGAGAGAGAGAGAGAGGGTCGGGGGTGTCCCGTAGGGTTGCAGGGAGGGCAGCCGAGCCAGCCAGAATATCGCAAGGGCAAAGCGTACCTTCTGGTCCGCGCAGGCAGTCGAGCTCGATCGAGTAGTCCCAGCAGTCTAGGGAGCTGACCTGCGTCTGGGACTCCCAGACTAGGTCGACGCTCGTTTCCACGCTCATCCTTGGGGCTCGTCTCCTCTCGACCCCACTACAGGTAAGGGCTCGCGGTCTCTCCTCAAGCTCAGGGCGCGGCTCGCGCGCGAGTCTCAGCGGCCTCCGAGGGCACACTAGCACAGGAAGGTGACACTCGACTCTCGGCGAGGGTCCGCCATCCGAAGTCACGCGCACGATTCCCCCGGGGGTCCTAAGCTTACGAACGGCTGCGGCTCGGGGAGTATTCGCTCACGCGAGCATCTCCTGGTCAAGGCTCTGGTGCGCGTTCGACGCGAGCGCAGTCTCAAGACTGAGGGTTGCTGGCCGATGCATCGGGGGGACAAGAGCCAAGACGACTAGGAGCCGCCGCCGCCGCCGCCGTCGATCCCCCGGCTACATGGCCCAATATCTTGCCTCGATCCCAAATGGAGCCGAGCGAGTGAGAGGGAGAAGTAGCGAGAGAGAGAGAGAGAGAGAGAGTGGCTCTTCCACTCGGAGCCTCGCTCGCGCGACGGCCCCACCACCGCCGCCGCCGGTGAGTGAGAGCGCGACGGGCGGGGGGTGGCGGAGGAGTAGGGTGGGGGGGGTCGGCGGAGGAACCCCCACCACCGCGGGCTCCGCATACCTGTGCGGTAGGTAAGCATTTGGCTTTTATGCGCTCTTCCTCCCACGCTCGCCCCCCCCTTGGTCCCCACCCCCCGCGGTAGGGGGTGGGGTGGGGTGGGAGGCAGGCCACGGGGACATATCCCCCCCCCGGCCCCTAACGCCGGCCCGACGAGGACCGCGGCTACCTTTCGCCGCCGGCTTTTCTTTTTCGCGCGCGCCTCTTCCACCTCGCGCATTCCACGAGTCGGGGGGTACTCCGGACGCGGTTGCGAGCCAACCCCCTGCCCAACCCCCACGGGAGTTGCCTTGACATTGCCAGGTCTCGGCCGACGACGGTGAATCCATCCGTTCGATACCTCGGCCGCTGCCCCCCCCGGGCCCGGCGCTGCGACGGCCACCGCAGACGCAGCCAGGGTCTGTTCGACAGATGTGATTCGCGAGCCTCTTCCGTACCTCGTCGCAAATATTCGCACGAGCCATGTTCGCCATCTGTGCCCCGCGATGATTCGTGCCTCTTCCTTATATTCCGTACATTTCTCTCCTCGGTCACGAGGATTACCTCCAATAAATCACATCGCCGGCACCGCGCACCGGGAGCCCTCGGCTCTTCAGTGTTCAAAGGGGTTGAACCGTTGCACCGGATGTTTGCTCTTGGCGTAAAAGTGGAGTGCGCCAGTGGGAGCGAGAGAGAGAGAGAGAGAGAGAATCAGGCGTTGGTGATTTTTTTTATCTTTTTTTTTCTTTTTTTTTTTCTTTAGAAAGGCGCGAGAAGCCGACACAGCACTCGACACGATCTCGACGCTTTGGACTCGCTCGAAAAGATAAGGAATAATGCGCTTCACGTTGGGCGCATCTCTTATTTTACGGCTGCTCGCGTTTCCCCCGTCAAGCCTCGGACCGCACTCGAATCTTATGTTAATATTCTCAAAACATTTGTACTACGCTCGAGTTCCGCCTCGGCAGAGTCTTACCGCAACAAGAATGCTGGTAAAAATTACGACGAGGAGAGGAGAATATATTATCGCGACAGTCGACGAGAGAGGAGCCTTTGAATTTCATGTACTCGGGATAAAAATATTTTGGTGGCATTGAGTAAAGTTGAAATTGTTCTCTTACGAACGTTGATGTTTAATCAAGGATGAATATCAAGCTTGAGCCCTCACCACTCCGGTGTATCGCAGCTACACGTGCAGATGACAATACACGAGTAAAAAGAAAAAAAAAACACACGCAAATAAAGTATTGGAGAGGAGAAGAAGTGGGTAGGCAAAGCTTCTTTTACACGTGTCTCGACTTTTAAAATCTTAATCCCTCGACTGGGATCGCTCGTTGGCTCGATCATGTTGATCCTTAGCCACATACGGAAGCCAACCCGCGTAGCCAAGTTGTGCCAACGGTCGACCTCCGTTCTGCCTTCGAGCCTTGGGCAAACAATGGCAATATTATTCCACAAAATGACAAACGAAAGCCAGGAGACCTCGGAAAGGCTCGAGAGCAATTGCAGCTTACGCGGAGGTTAAAAGAGTCCCCGGGTAGAACCGCTCCAACGAGGCTCCCAGGAGCCTCCCCGACGTGGCTAGAACGAAGGAAGCCCGAGGAGGGAGAATGAGAGTACCGGAGACCGTCGGGCAGGCGATCGCGGAAGGATCGACGCGCGCCACTCTAGAGCGGAAGTTGCGCAAGCATGGCCCGAGTTACGCAGGCTCCGTTACACGCGCGAGCCTTCGCGCGACGCTGTTCCGTCACTCCTCGTCTACCGCGCATATTTAACGAGGCCGAGTCAGCAGCAGCTGCGGGCCCGGCGATAAAAGGCAAAGGCCGTGGGCGGCGCCGCGCTTTTTTAGCCCCTCGCCGACTCCCCCGCGCCTCGGGCTCCTTGCTTGCTCCGCGATCCACAAAGCCCCCTTCGACCCGCGATCTGTCGCTCTTTTCGCGAGCCGCGCTGCCTCCTCCTCCTCCTCCACTCCACCCCGCCCCCGCCCGGGCCCTTCCTCACGGACGGCTGTTGCGCCTCCGTTCCGCCCCCCCCCGAGTTTCGCCGCTGGGCCGCGCCTCCTACGAAAATCGGCCTTCGTTTTCGAAATCACCGGCTAAATGAGTTTAGCGTGCCTCGAGGGGGCCATTGCCGATACCGCGAAATTATCGAAAAGCTGTTCCGAGAATCGCATTTCCCGTTCGATTTGGCTGCTTCTCGGCAACCCAACCCTCCTGGCTATCCCCATCCCTTACGGTTTGTTAGCTTGCCTAGTTAGCTTGTGCTTTGATACACGGGCTCGCACAATTTTCAAATCAAGAGATTCGATTGCGACGGTCCCTGTCGAAATTCTCATGCCTCCCAGTCGTTACGAGCTACACTATTTCGAGGCCTGTGTATTATGATAATCTCTATAAGCCATATTTGCATAAACACATACATACATACATACATACATACATATATATATATACAAACACACACACGCGCGCACACACACATATGCATACATATATACGTAAATATCGATCAATCGTTCGATACGTCGCTCGATCGTGCATAAAGCAAAGAGCAAAAAAGATCAATGCGTACAAGACAGGTATTAATAAAATTTGCATCGCAGGCTCATCTTTATCTATAAAAATAGCGGCGCTATAAAATAAATGTTTAACCGAAAGCTATTGTCAGTATTGAGCGAATTGAATATTAATAATTTTTTCAAACCGATAGAAACCGTTATATAAATACAGGGAGAGAGAGAGAGAGATAAATGGGGCGAGAGGGAGTACAAGCTCACAGCTAAGGCCGTGGCAAAAGAAAAGCAGCGATCCACGGCAGATACGATTCAATAACTCTATCAATAAAAGTTATCGTTGAAAGGCAATCGTTCTAACGCTGTTTCAATAAAGTTTCCTTGCCACGGGTAGCGAAATAACTAGAGATACATCTAAATTCCTTGGAGGTAGAGCTGCGCGGGAAAAAATGCTCTTTTTATCCGAGGCCCGTTGCCTCCTAAGGTAAGGGGGACCGGAGCACTTTCACCGAGGGCCCGGGGGCAGCTCGGCGACGAGTCGCGGCCCTTCGGGAGACGAGGTCGCGAGGAGCTCGGCCCGGGGTATACCGGCGATAAGGGGGAGCCCGGATGGCCCGCGTTCGCGGCCGCGCATTCCCAAATCGGGAGTTCGCCGGTCGCGGATACGCGGGGGAGTGCGGCCGAAGGACGCGGAGGAGGCGGAGAGGTCCGTTACGCGCTCGCGAGTGATCTCCTTTCGAGCCGGCACACGCTACGGCGATGGTATCGCTGGTGGCTTACGCGTCCCGGGCAGGCCTCGGGCCCGGGTCCTCTCCTCCCCGATAATAAAGCCCTGGGAGCGAACTCGCCGGGGCCTCAGCCGTCGGTCCTCTTTCCCATCGGCGCACGTTCCTGCTGCCTCTACTCCGCCCGCTACTTTTTTCATTACAACGATGGCCCATTGTGCGCCCGTGTGTACGCGCCTTTGTAATTAACGATTAGTCGCTCGGGCAATTAGTAGCTCCGAGTATTATAACTGTTTAGGCGCTAATGCTTATAAATGGGAGCGTACCGTTAAGCATTAATCCGGACTCTTTTTTCTCTTTTTTCGTGTTTTTTCTCTACTTCTCCCCCATTTCTCTTTTACGCGTGTACACACACACCCCCCATGTGTGTGTATTTACAATCATGCAACCGTTTATTAATGTGCCGAATCGTAGATCCTGCCCTCAACCCCATCACGCATAATTACCTCTGACTAATTGAGTAGTTCGAGACGACACAACTCATTACCTCCACCTTAACGAACTCCTTCGTCATTACACGATTCACCTATAATCCATTCTATTAAATCAAGGATAGTCAAGCTTCGGCAAGGGTATAAAACGAGATAAGCGCAACGATGCAGCCTTGAGTGAAAAAAAATGCCAAGAATTAAAAAGGTGCAGGTATTCCATTGTAAAAGGTGCCGGTAATTTAGACTCGAGTGCTCCCCTTCGGTGGAAAAAAAAGAAGAAAGAAGAAAAAAAAACGACAGCAGCAATATTATAGCTATCCATCATATTGCAGCGAAAAATCTGATAAGTCTCTCGTGTAAGACCTACATATCGGCTGGCGCGCGATAATAAATCGTCCCTGTATACTTTGCTCATTAATTATAAGAGAATTAGCGGCGAAGACAAAGGGAGATTAATTTATTTCGAGAAAGATTACAAGATCGGCGCAACGGATACAACTTCGCCGATATTAACTTTGCGCTCCATTATAAATGACAAGCCGCCAACGCAGCCTCGTGTCAGGATGTCGCTCAACTCTACGTCGCAGTAGAGTAGCTAAAAAATCACCCCGAGCTCGCACCGCCTCCTCGTTATTCCCCATCCGGGGGCCGGGAGATTACGCAGTCGAGCGGAGGCGAGGGACTCGGCACCGGGTGACGATCGGCCCGAAAGGACCCGCGCCCCAAGGGGAGGAGAGCCGCAGCGCGGCAACCGTGGGATCGCGGGCCCCGAGCTTCGGAGCCGTTACGCGGGGCCCGCGGATCGGGGTCTAGCGCGATAATAACGGGGCCCCGTCCGATATCGAGGCCAGGCCGTCCCCCCCCCCGCGTCCTCCCCGTCGCCGGCCGACCCCCCGCCGTAGTGGCCGTAATTTTCGGCGGCGACGACGACCCCCGACCGGACAGGCGCAGATCCGCGACCGCCGCGGCGCTCCTCCGAGCTCTGGAGGCCCTCGAGGCGCCGAGCGCCGGCCACCGGATAGTTAGCCCCTCGATGATCGCGCCCCTATTGTGATTTACAATCGCGATTGTCGGCGATGGAGTCGGGGATCGCTCGGAGCGGCTCCGAGCCGGGGAGTCTGCCCCGGACCAGGGCTCCGGGGACTGCATAAATCATCGGGCGATTCCAGCCTCTGGCCTCCTCGATGGCCGAGCGCCGCATTACGATCCTCGCTCTCGCTCTCTCTCTCTGTCTCTCGACCCGCTAACTATGCCCGACACCTCGGCTTTATGCGTCCAGTGATTTTCATTCGCTTGCCGCGGCCCATCGGGGCCCGCCGAGTGCGACTTTGCCGTGCACCAAGAGCATCGGCAGTGCAGCTCGGCTGCTAGCCACGTTAATAGGGAGTTGCCCCGCACGTTATATTAATTAGCGACAATGACTGCAATTTTCTAACAATTGACGATACAATTGCTACCTTGGCACGCACAATGATTGACACTGCGCTAACTTGAAATTCTTCTGCTACCCGGTCGCCGTTCATTATTTTTCATTATGCAACCCATCGGGAGTTGATTGTTGGGTACCACTCGGCCAATGGCTTTCAACCTTCGATAAATAAATTAGTAGCTTCGCTCTCAAAGTGTCCTAGTTCTGCTTATTTACGGATAATATTTCATCCGCGCGGTGATAATAAGTTCCGATGCAAAGTGCATTAAAAACAAAGTCGACGCCACCCTTTCATTATTGTATTCTGGTTTATCCTTATGCCGGCCATTTGTTAACTTTATTTGCACCAACGCCTTATTAACGAAAAGATGTGCATTTGAAGCGTTACTTAATTGAATAATCCCATTAATTCAAAGCAATCGAGGATGCTTTGCTTTAAGAAGACATTTGTTCTTTCTTCAAATGCAGCGATCGATATAAATAATTTATGTCCTCTACGACTAGTGATACCATTTTACGCTCGGACCTAAGTAATGGCGGATTACGCGCTGCATTCATTAAAGTAACATTATATTTACGTTAGGGTGAAGTTTGTTACTGTTAAAGACGTTATTTATAAGTGGATGTACAACGATTGATAATTAAGCTTCGTGAATCTTTTAAGATCGCTTACGCGTTTTTCAGCTTAGCTTTATAACACTTGTAGTTAATAAACCGCTTTTATGGGCCATTTTGCAGATTCGTGTTAATTTGCATTACCTTGGAAACTTCATGCATAGTTAATTGAAGATACGTCGTTAAGTAAGTGATTTGAGGCGATAAAGAAACATGTTAATTTAATTACATTTGAAATATTATAGAAAGAAATTGTAAAAAAAAATTTTCGCAAGATGTATGTTAAGAGATACGAAAGTTATGTAAGAAATGCGAGTCTTGAGTAAAATAAAATGATTTTTGCTACTGCATCATTTCTCGTACCTAATCAGTATTTTGTTTTGTTTTTTTTTTGTTTATTTAATGTCCGTATGTTTTTATCGAAGAAAAAACAAAAATAACACCATAATAACCAAGTTACCGTGGGTGTGCTATTGAAAGCATGTTTTTTTTTTTTTTTTTCATTAAATTATCAGAAACGGATGGAAACATTCTCGAAAAGAACATAAATGATAATTACATGAGAAATGCCTCTCTTCTGCAATAGAGATACAGGAATTTCCGTTTGCCGGTAGAGCCTGTCTTCGCATCCTTTTGCGTTACCACATTAATGCAGAAAGGTAGTTAAATATCATTTAGTTATCGCTGTTGCAAATCGGTGGTTATATCACGCCAGAGATTAGACAGAAGTGCCCATACAAATCATATTAGGCGCGGCGTTATCTTAAGAGAAGGGAAAAAAGAAAAAAAAAAAAAAAAAAAAAAACAATTACCCCGATGATTTCGTTTTAAGGGATTCTTAAGGGTTATTGAATACCTCCGTAATGCGGAGACGAATTTACTTAACGACTTATTTATAACTGGCCTCGCCTCGGCGGTCCCCAAACGATTGTTTACCTTGTCAACATCGAGGTGGCGCCGTTATATAACGTTGCGAGGCGAAAAACCAGTTGCCGGATGATCCCCGGTGGGCGAGGAGTGGCGAGAGCCCTTCCGAGGTACAACAACAACAACAACAGTAGCCCCGACCGGCAAAGGATTTATCGGATCAGCGGGACGATTTGGCCGGGGCGCTTCGCTTGCCAGTGCGATTTCCAGCTTCTCGGTAAATTTCGGGGGTAAGCCTCGGGGCCATCGGTAGCGTTAACGAAAGCCGCCGACGGGACGGCGGATTGGGCACCGGTGGGAGGGAGGAGACTCTCCCCCCGGTGGTGGCGAGTCCCCTACGGGAATGCGAAATCCGCCAAGATAAACTGCCCGCCAATGTGCTCGCGAAGCGGGGAACGCGCGTTTGCTCGTCTCGATGGGGTACCGGTCGTAAAAGGCGGGAGGACTCGGCGCAGTTGTCATTAATCCCGAGCAGCCCGAGCTATTAATAGGCCCTCCCCGATCGAGCGCCGTAAATTCATTTGCTCGCTCGCGCGAGGCCTTGTTTATTTAGCTGATAAAAGCCCGGAGGCGCAAAGTAAGCCTACCCTCGATCGATGCGTTAAAATCAACAGCTCTTCGACGCCCCTCTTCCTTGGCTCTGCGGTGGACTCGAGCCGCGCGGACAATACACTCATCCTCCCAAGGCCTCGCTGGGAACGAGGCTTTAGCTCCCGGGCGAATTGTTTCGTAAATCCAGCCTACGTGTCAAACTGCCCAGCGCAGCCCGAGGAGGCCGAAGAGGGGGAGCCCCTCGGGTCCGAGCTCGTATGCTCGACCCGGAGTAGAGGAGGAAAGTGTCGAGAAGTGCGGGGCTCGAGATTTAGGAAAACAATCCTGCCCCGAGGATCCTTCCCGAAGATTAGAGTCAGCCACAGCTGCGGGAGCGCTTTGCCACGCGGAGGTGGGAAGCGTCCGGATCGTTCGGCGAGCGGCTCGGACGGTCCCCGTAGGCTCGAGACCGTCCTCGAGGAGTCGGCCCCGAGTCCGGACGGTCGCCACCGGGGAAGAGGCTCGGGGGAGCGGGGGACGAAGGCGAGGGCCGAGCCCGGGCTGACCTCCTTGGTTTCGACCGGCTGGGCCTTGTAGACGGTCGCGGGAGCCGCGTTCCGTTATTCGGGCCCTGATATTCCCGGCACTCGGAAGCGAAAGGGGCCCGATAAAGTCGCCCGCGGAAAGCCCGGGAATAACGGAATGCCATTCGGCCGGCGAGCGAGGGATTCACGCGACTCCTGGATGACGGATGGAGGACTGGATAACGATTAACGGGGACTCCGAGAGGGTTATTGTATCTTGATCGCGACGCTCGCCGCGAGAGCTTTGGCTTTCGCCACTTTCGCAATGGTGGCGCGCTATTGGCTCGATTCCATTGATAGCGCGCGTCTTATCGGTATCTCATCGGTAATTATTGTCGCCGATCGGCCCTCGCGAGCCTTGCAAATTTGTTGGCTGGAATCCATTAGCGTTACTCGAGTCCTTTATTTTCTCGGGGGACATTACTCACCCACGCGGCTCCTTTAGGCTCAAAGGGATATTTAGTTTCTCAATTATCGCAGTTCTTTCCGTGTGCGATTCTTCAAAGGCTCGACTGTCCGGGGAAGCCTCCTGTACTTTTTTCCCCTTACGCCGTATAACAACGCGTTGTGCGAAAATAAAAAGTGCGTTTGTATTCAGAGCGAGAAATTGCACGCGGTGATATTGTGCAGTGAAAGCAATTGCTTGATTTATTTGGCCAGCTGTGGCTTTTTTGTTTTTATAATTTTTATAATAATGCGGCATTTGCATAACATTGTTTTATATGTAGAAATCTGCCTTTCCTTCTTTAAAGGAACGTCATAATGCCGGGCTTTTTTCTTAATAGGTCTTATAAATTTTAAATTAACGACACGCCATTAACGTTTTTCATGTATTCCTTGACGTAAAGTGCGCACTTAAATCGGCCGCTCTCGCGGGCTTCGACAAAGTCGATTCTTCCTCGATCGGCGCTCAATAAGCCCGTAATCATTGCTCGCGTCTTAATGGCCTCTAGATTTTGGCTTAATTGAAAATATAATTGATTATGATGGGAGACGGTAAAGTATCAAAACGTTGACACTCGATGAACCGCGGCTTTCTAAAGTCACGAGGAGTCGCTCGTTGGCCGTGCGATTTTCGTAAAAAGCCCCCCCCCCTCCACACCCCCGCATCCCATTTCCGACGTGCAAAATAAGAACCGAGCGAAAAGGAGACGGCCTCCTCGGTGCGACTGGCAAGGAGCTTGGAAATCGACCTTAGCCGGGTAGCCGCGTCAAAGGATCCGGGAATCGGGAGGCGAGGATAGGAGCGTCCCCCGAGCGAACGGAGCCGAGGGAGGTAGCGGTTCGGGGGAAAAAAGCTCGCGGGGCACGCGAGGGCGAGCGAGCCGGTTGGCCTCCCCGGTCCCCGTGTCCTCGGGTGCGCCGCTCCTCGATCGCGCTTCGTCGGGCCTTGGGTGGAAAAGAGTCGCTTGGACTCGGGGGGGTCGGGAGAGGAGGCGGAGGCCGAATCGAATTGCGAAAGGCCGTAGGCCTCGGCACCGCGCGGGCGCTCCTTTCGCACGAAGCACTTTTGCTCCAGGACTCGGACGGCGGAAGCGGTCGCTCGCCTATTCCACATCCTATGCTCCTACACCGCTTAACCCCTGCCCACGTTCCCAGCCGGGCCGGCGCTCGACTCTGTCTTGGGGCCTTCAGCGGCCGGCTAAGTACGATAAGCCCCCGACACGGGTATAAGAAGCGAGGGACTTGCTCCTTGCGATATTGGGCCTATCTCTCCCCTCCCCGCCCTCCCTCGCCTGTCGCCTTTTCAATGCCCCCCCCCTCGTCTATTTCCATTCTATATCTGGGTGCGCGCGCGTGCGTGTCCTAGCCCGCGCCTACGCCTCGCATACCAATTAAGAAATCGTTCTTTTATTAGCTCAAGGATTTAGCTGGTTTGCTTCTTTTCGGAATCCCGAGGCGTTGCGCGAAGCTCATTTTTTTCTTCTTTTTTTTTTTTTTCGCGAGCTCCGTAAAACTTCTTTGAAGTGTGTTTGGAGATTCAATCGGATGATTTTTCTTTTTTTTTTTTTTTTCTTTCTTTCTTTCTTTTTTTCAAGAGTCTCGAAATAATTTTCGAATCCGAGGAGTTGCGTAAGCGCTTAATATCAAACGCACAAGAGGAGAAAAGAAAAGATACGTACATTTTGAAAGGTGTAACCCAAATAAATAACAGAGCGCCCGATCGCTTTTGTTTTCTGTCTATCGTCGAGCCTGAATGAAGAGCGTCTTCAAAGTTGTGTGGGACAGTTTACAAAATAGAATATGTCTTACTCTTATTTTAATATTCTATTATGCGCGTAGTAAATAAAGTCTACAATGTTGTAAAAGATGACGTTAAATTTGTTATGCTGTTAATCGATTGACCCATGGGTGACGACAATTCGGTATTCCGGCTTATGAATACTGGATGATTAATTATACGACGAAACATTCTGCTGTATGCAACAACGAAAATTGTTTCGTGTTCACTGCGGAGGACATTACTTACAATAATTGAATACATTTTGATCGATTGCACCATGAGATTTTCTAAAGAAGTAATATTTTTATCACAGCTCACGATTTTCTTGCACAGTAATATGATCAACACCATAGAACTCTGTAGAAAATGAGCGATCCTTTTGTTAATCAAATAGTCAGTTAGAATAATTGATGTTTTAAAAGATCTAAATTAATTGCCCTGGCTTTTCCATTATATGATTAATCTTTGACGAAGCTTATGCATTGTATCAAAAACTCTTACAAGAAATAAAACTTAAACAACTTAAAAGTGTTAAAAGCAGTATTTGAAGTATTTCAAAATTTAACCTAAGTTATTTACCGACAACATTAATTAAAATACGGGTATCGTGCCACACTATTGAATACAATATAATGTGAATACAATATACAATATATCAATAGAGGATGCTTCGAAAAATTTATGATTGATATTGGCTAAAGATTGTATCCAAGCGATACATTTTATTTTAATAATATTGTGTTTAATCTAAAACCATTACGTAACAATCGCTTTATTTTCAATTTTTTTCTATTTTCATTTATTTCGTATTTACAAACTTTTACTTTCTCTTTGAGAAAGCCTTGCAACAGTGAAAAAAAAAATAAACCTTATACCGGGGAATAACGTTTCAAGAGCTGAACCTCTTGATCCCAAATTTTTTTATGGCGGTCATTTCCCGGTTAAGCACAGTGGATCAAAAAAAAATGTGTAAGAAATTAAGCCGGAATTCGAAGAGGACGTTAAATTTATTAAATTTACAAAGTATTAAACCTGTCAAAGCTCTTTGATCTTCTGAATAATTTTACGGCTTGGAGCTTGTCAAACGAAGAAAACATTTTTTTAGTTATTATTATATAAAAAAAGCAAAAAATCTATTCGTAAGATACCCAATGTTAATTACAATTGTTTACAATACACTTTATATTTAAAGGTAGGTAAATAAAGTTTGACCTATACTTAAAGTCAACCTAGTCTCAAAGTTTAACAACATACTGCTCCTGAAATTTTATCGGAGGATTGATGTAAGCATTAGATAATAAATAAATAATGAATTAAACAGTTAGAGCATTAAAATATGAAATACTTTAAAATAACTATTAACTAACAATTGTATTTTCTATATTTTAAAAGGCTATTGCGGTTTTGGAAAAGAGAAAATATTTTTTCCTATTGTGATATGTTACCCGCATCGTAAATAAAACCGATTCACGAGTCCACAAACAATAAAATGTAAAACTTATTTTTTTCACGAGCCGTGCGTTAAATTTTACGCTCAAATTAATCTATGAAAAAAAAAGAAATTGGTAAACATCTTTACTGATAATGCAATATTATCGCAATTAATGGCAGTCTACTTCTGGTAACAATATTTACAAATTGGAAATTCAATAAGAAGCAATTCTCAACAATTCTTTAGCACAATTATAATTAATATTGAAAAAATTTCTTTTGAGACGAATGTATGTAAGTTTAATTTGACTTATGTGTAACAAAAACATCATGCAGAATCAATTCTGGAATTCAGTGTCAGAAAACGAAGGCGTGAATGAGTTCAGCGTAAAAAGACAACGAATTGAACGGTACATTGAAATCAGAGCCATATTTCAATAACTGTTTTTGGTGTTGAAAAATTTAAATGTTCGCGTAGCAGTAACTTAAACTTTTCACAGATAGAGGGATATTTATGGCTTGTAATCACAGGTTGTGCTTGGCTTTTCCATTACGATTGTACCGACATAATTAATAGGCTTTATTAAAATTTTAAATGGATAAGAATTTTTTACCCACGGCTCGCGAAATGATAAAACGGAGTTTTGAGGCCCGAGCAGTTTCGGATTTTTCCGAGTGAAGTAATTTCTTAATTAAATCTAAATCGAGGGAGTCCCGACACGCGCGTCGACTCCTGATCAGAGGGGGCGGGAGAGTAATTCGGGGTTGGCCAGTGGAGCAAGCGAGATCGCGAGCCCGGCGTTACGGCGGAAGGAGGGGGGGGGGGAGAGAGAAGAGAAAAAAAAAACGAAAAGGAAAGAGAGGAAATAATTACGCCGGAGAGAAGAGAAGGCAGAAAGATCGACAGATACAGGGCACAATTGAAAGAGAAATGCGTTGGCCGAGAGATAGTCGAATTCTTGCCCCCGCGGCCTTTAAAAGATACCCACACGAACGGGAGCGACGGCCCGGAGGCGAGCGATCAGTGACAGCTAAGTAATTGGCCTTGAAAGTTCCTGACAGACGCGAGACGTACGGAAGGGAGTGGCCGCGACGCAGGCCGGCTTACATGGGATCGAGAGGCCTGGACGCACCTGCGGGATTCGCGTGCGAAACGGAAAGGAACGCATTGAAAAGACGACGACGACGACGGGGCCGGGGGGGGGGCGAGGTGGGTTGGAGAAAAAGCGAAGGAACGCCCTCGTTCCGTCGATAATAAATGATCAAGCGCTCGCGAGACTTGCTCCATTCTTACGCGCTCGACTTGTCGTCGTAGTCGCGATGCCCGGCGAGTTTCTAATGGATTTAATTTGCCTATTGCCGAGAAGGAATTCCCAATGGCAGCTCGAGGAGCGTCATTTTTGTTTCCTAAGAGCCCAACGATCGGGGCCCTCGACTCCCCGCGCGCGCAATTATCCGAAGCCCAGCCCCGTTTCTGCGATTGGCGACCGAACGTTGAGTGAAAATTGCTTAGCCGATTTTCGTCGCGTGCCCCAACTGCAGCGGTTGGTTTTGCAAATTAGTAGCTGAGAAGTGGGCCTCGACAATTTAATACACATAATTTTAAAGAAACGCTGAAAACACCATTGAGCCATTGAGGCGGAAATACGCGTAAAAGAAAGTTATCTCGAACGGGCGCTTGTAAAAGTCTCTCCCCGACCATCCCAGTCCCCCAATGAAACTATTAAAGCCTATTATACATTTTCATTAGGAATAAAGTCGAATCGTACCTGTGCTTGAAATTTTACGCACAATTTTTTTAATGCGCAATATTTCACCGTCCCTTTACATTAGGTCGAGGAAGCACATTGTTCTTCGCTAATTGTTTAAAAATGGTTAATCCTCTTTTATAATCAATTTTTTTGTTTGTAATGCGGCCTTAACTTTATTTTTTATTTGCCGCTGCCAATAAAGACTCGGTGACGTTCGAGGCTAGTAGTAGGGATATAATGATGGCTTCGAGGACATCTTAAGCGACTGGACTTTTTCCAAAATACGAAAACAAATGTTCAACGATGTTTTTATAACCTCAAATAATAAGCTCTTCTCTGGTGAAATATGAATCGTGAATTATTGGGAAAGAATGTTAGGATTCTCTTCTCGCGGGGCATTAGTTATTAAGTTTCGCAACGCGTAGCGTTCAGCGCAGTGTTCGTTACCATTACGGCAACGGCCAAGGCGATAAATTCTGCAAGGTGATGAATTAAATCTAAGTCGAAGTATCGCCAACAATTAACGTCAACAGCGAGAGACGGTAAATCAAGGAACAAGGCATCGCGAGTACCGCTTCGCGGAATGCGAGTACGCGGTCGTCAATCCTTGAAAAATTACAATAAACGCAGCTTTGTTTAACAAACGAGACAAAGCTAGGCAGAGACTTATGTCGTTATTAAGAGATTTACGCTTTCGGGCGCTCAAGAGCCGCATGGAGAATTGCACGCGAATCGCCTTCCCGCCCCCCCCTCCCCAACGCCCCGCCATTTACAGCGGGTGCAATAAAAAGCAGGTAGGCAGGAAGATTCTCTCGGGCCGAGCCAAGGAAGCGTTTCCCCGCGCAGGTTGAAGTCGAAGAAAAACCGGCCGATGCGTGGGACCACCGCCACTCGGCGAGGGCGTTCGCCAATGGCCCATGGATGAATACGGTTGACGGGGGTTAGCCGCGTTGGGGGGAGGGGGCCCGAGGGTACGGCGGGGAGCGACGAATCGTGGCTCGCCCGGTGAGAGTCGAGGGAGCGGCTTCGGGCAGGCTCGAGTCCGCGGATGAATTTCGCTGCCTCCCCGGACTCGCTCGCCGATGGGCCCAGGAGTCCAGGTTCCATCGCGGGGCCCGGGCCCGTCGCAAGGGCTCCCCCCCCCCCCAATCTTATCCCCTATCTCCGGGCAAGCGCCTCGCTATCAAACGTAGCCCCGGCAATCTCCGGGCCTCGGTACACGACTACCGAGCCCCAACGGAGCTCCTCGTATTATTCGAAGCGCTATAACGACCTCTAATGGTTATAATTAGTTCTAAAGGCTAAACGAGTTTTGAGCCACGGAGCCTCGGCTAATGTGTTTCTTTTTCTTTTTCATTACTATTTATTGTGTTATTGGCTATCGGCTCGCAAATCTTGCGCCTACAACCGGAACCGAACTTCGCCGATATTCTACCTCGCAATGCCGAGTTTAGTGCTTTCGTTTTCTAAATCGGCCGTAAGCGCCGAAAAGAACGTTAATTGCGATTTCATCGCGATGGCAAATAAGATTTTCACCAAACGCTTTATTAATGTAATGCCGTACAATAACGCTCTTTATCAGCAAAATTGCCTTAGAAACTCCGATGCTCGTATGACTTTCTCGTATCGAGCGACCGCGAGGAAAGATATACATTGTTGTTGTAATTGCGTTTATTGTTAATGTAGCCGAGCCTTGTTTTCAATTCAAAATGTTTATCCGCCACTCGTCGAATTGAAGAAAAAACCGATAAGCAATCTTCGAGGCCCGGCCCATGCTTAAGAAAATGATAAATTAACGAGCTGCCAGGCTCGTTTTATAGCCGCTGGGCGAAAAATAATTCGACCGCATCTGTGCTTTGCCACCCCCCACCCCACCCCAGCCCGCGCTTCTAAGGAAGGACTCGTCGATCCAAGAGTCTTACCGCTCCTCGCAAAAACTGCCGACGCACTCCGGAGCAAAAGTTGATCGGGGACCGTATTATCGCCGAGGCGACCATCGGCAGGAGCACTCCTGGCTCCTCGCTTGGGCCGGCCTAAGCTGCCGGTCGATTAAAATTTCGTCGCGTACCACAACCCCGAAGAGCCAAGGCCTATCGGGTGCGAAATCGTCCGAGGGCGCGCCCTTGATTATTATCCCTCCAGAGCTGCGAGAGATTAGGGTGCGAAAAGGCGGACTCGCGTGGACGTCGCACGGGTCGGGGCCTTAGATCTTGGATCCCGATAAGAAACGGCGGATCCTCCTTTAGCCCTCGGTGTTGTTGCAACGTGACGTTTTTAGCTTCCTCACGAGGCCTCCGGGTCACGATCTAATAACCGAGGAGAGTCGCTCCCTTCGATCGGGTGGCAATAAGCCGTGAAGAAAATGATTTCGACGACGCGATCGGGGAAGCCGATTATTCCCCCGCCGGCGGTAAGTAGCTTTTCTCCGCAGCTGCGATACCGAGGCTTCTCCGATGCATTGGAAATGCCCGGCGAGAGTCGTGTTGCGGCGGCGGCGGTGGGGGCGGGGGAAGAAAGAGGAGAGGAGAGAAAGAGAGAGAGAGAGAGAGAGAGAGCGATAAGCGCATAAGGTAGTCGTTGGGAAACGAAAGACATTCACCTGTCGATTAATGACCTATTGATACATCGGGGCTGGCCCGCGCTTATTTGTCTAATTAATTTGCAGCTCCTAAGTAATTGCGCGCACCTTTATAGATCGATTAACGCTCAACGCCTTGCCGACAAGCTTTTCTCGGCTCGCTAATACCCCTGCCCGAGATTTTATCTCGTTACAATTATTAATTCAATCTTTCAACGTACTGTCAATTATAATGCAGTTCTATAATGTGCTCAGCTGATAGATCGATGAGTACCCGGGGATGGATTTTTTCCTACCATAAGCAGCGCCTTATCTTTATCAATAATGCAACGCCTATGCGCGTATAGGTGCTCGGCTCTCGTTTTCCATTAATGGTCGCCCGATAAATTAAAGTAATGATTTCGCGGATTGGTATACCAGAGATTGGTATTCGATCGATTTACTTTACAGCCTTTGGAGTCGCAGCCCTTGGTAAGAATGATAACTCTCCTCCATCCTTTCCATCAACCGAAGCAAGCCTCGGAACGGCCGGCGAAATTTTAAACGGCGAGGCTACGAGGCTTTTCAATCGCGCAATCCCTTGCATTTGAAATTCAATCCGATGAGTTCAATAGGATCTTCGGAAGTCCATAAACATGAAAGTTAGCCGAGGCGTAAATACACCAGGGCGAAACTGCATTGTTCACAGTTTACGATGCGGCTTGTAGGAAACAGCGTTACGCGAAACGAGCCAACAAAATCGCGCGTATTCTCGTTGCGTAAGATTAATAATTTTATCGCCCCAATAAAAAGCGCAGAGGCGAATAATTCGGACCACCCTTACGAAACGTGTCAAGGTCTCACGAGAGGCGCCTCGAGTACACGCGACGACGAAGTCATGAATGACACACGATAAATAAAACTTTGAATTACTTTATACGCGTATGCGCCTTTAAGAATTGAATTGCGTAATCTTTCGAAAAACATTGCTTACCGATAATTCCTTTTCCAGTAATAATACTTTTTTTTTTCGGCTATATTATGCCTTTAATATTCTAATATCCATTCAATGTTTACACAAGTCACGTTTTGCTGCTTTCTAAACTAGCCATTTTTTAATTACATTTCTCTCTGCTTCCTGTTTTAACTCTACTCATGCTACGCTTCGCTTTTACCTTCTCTTTTTTGCCACACATGAGACGCTATTACTAAATTTCGATCGAGATGATGTGGTTCATCGTAATTAATTACAGATATGTTTTTTTATCAGAGATGAGCCGCGTTTCGTAATCAATAATTTGTTGGCTAATTTCAATATTACTCGTATTCGTGCAACAAATATGAAAGCCTTTGATATCTATAATAAATACAACTGCTTACAATGTTTATATTTCTAATGAAAGCTTGTTGTATATTATATATATATATATACAAATTAAAATAAATAAGTCTAAAATATTCGATAAAAAAATGTTCAATAAAATAAACTTGGTCATGTTTCGCTGCTGTACATTGAATTTAAATATAGGCATTTATTAAAGTTTGACTTTGCGTTACTATTTGTTGAGGAGAAAGCGAATTGTATTGTATGATAATAATGTAACTAAAATATGCTGAAGCATGACATAATTTTTTTTTTTTCGTAATATTGGCAAAAATTGTATAGAATTATGTAACTCGACTGTTTCTTAAATTTAAAGCCAACTTCCAATACGCAGCGATAGATTGTATTGGAAACATTCCTTTTTCGTTTTCGTCTATACAAAGCTTCGCCTTATAATATTAATGTACACAAATTATGAACCGTATCAATTTTCAATTATTGAGACGGACAAATCCTTGCCGAGCTTACTCAAAGAAAAGTTGCAAATGAATAACAGAGTAATAATACGCTTGTTTAATACTTTCGATTCACTACAAGCACACGCAGAAATGTTCCAAACACTTTTTCCCCTGCCACAGTGTAATAACGCATTACACGACACCATAAAGGATAATCGCCATTACTGAAAATGTTTCGAACTCCCATATTTTCGAACGCAAGAGTTATGCCATGCACGTCTGCTCGTACGTTCATTAGAATGTAAATTAATGCCCTGCAATCAATACATCAAGCTGAATAAACGAGTATTAACTATTACAATTTCCAAGTTTAATTTCAGCTAATAATAAGAGATCCCTAGTTATGATATCCATCATCAGCTGGGGGTAATGAAAGGATTGAAATGGACGTGGGATAGAATTTTCTCAGCATTGTAGATCTGCATTTGAATAAACCGATATTGCATTATCCGCCAACTACTGGATATTAGCCGGTAACATTTCCAAAACGCATAAATCCAACGAGAGAATTCGCAATTTATTATTCAGCATAACGCGCGCACCTCTTGGATCGAGGCAATGCAAACGAGCTCGGCTAAGCGCTTGGCACTTGGGGACCGGGACAAATTAGCGCCGTGTTAAATTAAATAAGCCCGAGGCGGACAGTCGCATGCATCGGCGTTGTCGAGCTTCAAGGCAGAGGCTCGTTAAGTTACTCCTGTGAAAATGTCGCTACAAGGCTGGTTATTGAGCCCTCCGATCGGAGAGATGCGCTTTCCGCGCTGCGACGGTCATCCGAGAGCCTCCTTCGTCCTCCTCTCCTTCTTCTTTATTTGTTCTTCGACCGCTTCTTCCTCCTCCTCCTCCTCCTCTCGGCGTGAGCATCCACGATCCGCCCGGGAGGCTCGTGCGCGCCTCGCTCGCGGGCAATAATTGACAGGATATCTTTTTGCAGCGCTCGTTACGCATAATCGACGTCCCGTGCATCCTGAGCAAGCGACTGCTCCCAAAGAATGTCGCTCCCAAGAATGTCGTTGCGAATAAAATCCTTCTCAAAAGGACTTGTCTTCTCGTTTTGCCAACGTAACTTATCCCGATTGTTCGCTATCTGCGCGAATCCCCACGTGTCCGCGCGCCCATTGACGTCTACGTCCAACAGGACAATGGAAAAAAGTTTTAATCTCGCGCACGATAATGATTGACAATTATTGAGTAAAATCTAAAAGCCAAGCACGTAATTACCCTCGGCTTTAAAAGAAGTAACGACGATTGCGCCAGCAGAGCAAACAGACAAGAGCATTGCGCAAGATAGCGTAAGATTATTTACAATTGCGAAGGAGGCTCGCAATAAAGCACAGGCGCTCGAGCTTACGTGGCGGGTAGCACTCGATAATCCCTAGCGCTGCCCCTGCCCCCTCCCCCCGGAAAACAAGCGAGCAAGCTCCAATTAGGATGGAAACGCCCAAAGGTCGATGATTAAATAAGGAAGCCCTTCGTTGGACATTCGAAACCTCTCACTCGTGTTTCATCGGCGGTGCATCGGCTCCACCTGGCGACTCTGGCTCGGCTCCGCCTCGCTGATCGAGTGACCCGCGAGGCTCGAATTCCAACGAGGAGGGCCCCCTCGAAGCCCGCCCGGTCACCGGATCCACTCGTCCGCTCGTATCGTCGTCGGACTGGGCCGGCTACGGGCCCGAGGTGTCGCGCCCCCGGCTCGACCGGCAAGAGGGCCGACTCCGCGGGGGAGGCGAACCCCGAGCTCCCTCGCCTCGGTCGGTGCATCTCGCGGCTCGCCGCCGCTCTCCATTGTTGGCCTGCAAATTGCCGAGGTAGGAGGTCGACCGAGTCCTCGTTATCCGCCGCTCCGGCGGCCATCGGGACGAGTAGCCGAGCCCCCCTCGTCGGGGGGGGAAGGGGCCACTATTGGGCCTTCGCGGCCGCCCCGTCGAGGCCCGGACGGGCCCGCGACTCGCGCGAGAACGGACGAGAGTCCGCGAAGCTGACGGGACCCAATTACTATTTTCTACGCGGGCCCATCTCGGATTCTGATTTTACGGCTCCAAGGGCCCTCCTTTTCCCTCGGCTTCCCTCGGCAAGATCTTCGTTGTCCGTTGATATCTGCCTTTGCGTCTCGTCTCGACACGCGAGAAGATATCCTCGGAAATCTGCGGTCGGATGGGACTAAATACCTGCCCCGCGTCTCTGGCTTTTCTTTTCGCGCTAACTATAAACCTTTGGGAGAGAGAGAGAGAGAGAAAAAAACCAGCGCCGAGTACGACTCCCTGCTAGTAATGCTAATATCCCGAGGCTCTTTTTCGCAGATGATAACCTCCTCTTTTGCCTCTTTTGTTTATTTGCAGCGTACGCCGAGGGACTCTAACGAAGGCGAGGAATAAATTTTAATAGCATTGGGTCGTGAGGCTACTTGGGATGCGCCAAGCATGATTTGGGCCCGAGCCCGAGTACTGTTAGATTAACAGCCGAGTATCGGGTTTTCATTCAACAATCCTCTTTCGTTGAATAATCTTTACCGCTAAAGATCCTAATGCTCCTTCGCGTCATTGATAAAAATATTTTATCGCGCGTATTCTCGCTCCGCCTAGTGGAATATAAATATTAGGCGCCACGAGTGCGCAGTTTAAAGGATGGCTTGTGAAGCCCTCCTCGCAATCGTCCAATCAAAGATTTCATTAACTGGAATTTTTTCGATGCATTGATGATATTATTGTGCCCATTAAATACAAATTGTAAGTAAATTGCAAACCTTGGAGTTCATTCAAATTACATTAAAGAATATTGCTTTATAGCCTGATTACTGTAACGGATGTTAATGAATTAGTGAACGTTTAATTTAAAAAAAATAATGAACTAAGCCTATAGGAGGTGTACCTTTTGGATTTATTCGAGGCAATGGAATATTCAATGTTCAGCTTCAATTTAAACGCAATGGTTCTTATTAATCGTTTAAATATTTATATTAATTTTCAATTTTGCTCTTAAGAATGTAAATTCAAAGGTAAGCGAGAATGGGCTTTTCATTTAAGCCAATATTTTTGTTGATTGTTCGGAACAAAAGTACCATTTTCCGCGATGAAAATTGTTTCCATTGCAATGTCCTCGTTTTGTCGGCTTTTAAACCTTATTGCATGTCGCGCCGAGTTTACGCTCAGTAAAAAAAAGCTTGCAGTTATAGTTCGCTTCAAAATAGCTTAATATTACATTTCTAGCGACACGCGCACTAATGCAACCTAATAGACATCGTGTGTTCCTGCATTGATCCTCGCCGCTTAGATGTTTTATGTATAGAGGCTTTGTTTTTGGCCGCCTCATTAGATTTCGCCAATGCCTAGTATTCCGGCAATATGTAAGGCTCGCGTCGGTTCCACCGAGTAAGTTGAATAAAGAACTTAGCTAACGCCATTTGTTAACAGTCCATTAATTTCCATCCTTCAAAAACGGATCTCCTTGCCTACAGCAACGAGGTCAATTCGCAATAGCAAGTATACAGTATCTGTATATTTGTTTCCTGTATCACGCACGCAAAAATTATTAATAATTTTCTACATTGCAGGCTGTGGCTTCGCGACGAAACACATTGTAATAAATTATTTTTAAATTAATAAGATTACCTTTTAATTTGCATATTCGTATTAAAAATTGCAATAATTATACAAACAAAAACAAAATCAAGGCGCGAGTTTTTCTACATTATGGCCATTAATATCATATTTAGTAAAGTTCTAATTAACTTGGGCCTCTAACAGTTACAAATATTATAATAAGCCAGAATTAAATACATGTACAGTACGTATAAGTAAATTATGCCTTTCTCTTATTATACAAAACGTGTAATCCACTATACTTTAAATACAAAAAAGCGGTCACGGCAAGTTTTCTGGCGTTAAAAATGTAAATTTTAATACAAAATTTACAGTACAATTTTATTTCGTATTACAATGAAAATTGTTATTCTTTGAATAAACTACTGATAATTGATGTACTATGCAAAGGCTATGGGCAGTAAATAAATTTTAAGAATTTCAAAAATTTAGACGCATGCACACACGTATTATTTTATCATCTGAAATCATCGTTGTATTGACTTGGCAAAAAAGAAACGAAAGCATATACAGGTGCTATAATAAATGTAAACATAACCATTACTGGTTATGAATATATATATATATACATACATACAATAGATATAGGTAATCGTGTGAACTTCACTCTTACAGTGCAATTATGTTACCATTGAGTTAAGCAATTTCGCCTTTAAACTTACGGGAAAGAAAAAAAAAATATTTTCAGTAATAGAAGTAAGTAAGCATAAATCCTTCAAAAGATTAGCGCCCGATAAAAATAGCCTTGCTCGCCAAGAAACAGATTTTTGTGAGTTTATTTCTGTGGTTTTTACATGCTTTTAAAATTGGAGCCTACGCAACGTTGCAGACAATCGTGAACATTAGCTTTCAAAAATTAGGGAGACGGATCGTACTTGAAAATCTACTTTGAAATCCTTGTCGGTCAACGACGATTCAACTCTAGTACGCAATTAACTGTTCAATGCAACGTGCTTTCATTTCGTGTTATAAAAAATTGCAAATCAATGGCTCTCATTGGGAGAAGCTCGACCAAGCTCCGATTCCCAAACTCCTGAAACCGAGTCTTGATCGAATCGATATACAATCGTCGGCTCGGCGCTCTTTGTTAAAATAACCCGCCCAAGAGACGACGAATAGGGCGCACAAACAACGAAAGAGGGCCCGATCGGTCTCGGGGGCAACAACGGCAGCCGGGCAATTAGCAGTCGGCGGCAGTCGCACCGATGAGGCCGTCGCGGCAGTTGGGGGGGGCCCGCCGGTGGAGGAACCTCGAGCACTAGGCGACCGGGCCACGCCTAGCCGAGAGTCTCCGCTGTCCGGACCCACGTGGCGATTAGCAATTAACGATCGCGTGAGATCGAGCGGCTAGAGAGGGCCGATAAGAGGGAACGGAACCGCAAGATGAGAGAACGGGATCTCGGCACTCGCGGGGCTTATTGATAAGCCGACCTTGGGCCTGGCTCGGCCGCGCTCCTCGATCCAAATGACGCCTTTTTATCATGGCTCGTTACGCACGGGGATCTACGGGAAAGACTCGGACTCGAGCCTTCCTCGCTCCACCTCCAAAAGAACTGTGTGGCCTTCTCGTTACCGGCGTTGCAGGACTCCCAGTCGAGGCTTCGCTTGCTTAACTCCTCACGTGCCAAGAGAAGCACTTACGACTCGGAGTGCGTGGCGTTAAAATTTTACGCGCTCTGCGTATGAAAGGGAGCCCCAGCCGCGTGGTCGTTTTTCCCGGAGTGGTTTCTTTTTTTTTTCTTTTTTTTTCTTTTTTTTTTCTTTTTTTTTTTTATGGCAGAGTCGGTTTGTTTGTCGTGCGAAAATCAAAAGGTTGGACTTAGTCCACGGTGTCGGATCTCGTTGCACTCGTTCAAACAAATGGATGAGATAATTTGCCTCGTCGTTTGAAAATGTCGTTAAATTTAAACGCTCTTTGAGACTTGGCTATCCAATGGAATTAAACATTTGATGTTGCATAAATCAATTCCGTATGCTTGGCTCGGCACCGAAATTCGTTACCGGCTTCGTACTTGTACAAGGCCCATTGATTTACGATTCGAGAACAAACCTTTTTAAATCTTTTGTGCCCCGCGGTGATTATCCACTCGGCCTTTGAACAAAGTATCTGGATTTGAAATTCACTCTACAATGGGGAGTCAATAAAAGTCTCCGCCCTCCCTCTGGCTTTCGACTACAACCGAACTCTAGCTCTAAGCTTGGATTTAGCCTCGCAGGACGAAACTAAGTCTATCGGCAATCCTATCGCATCCTATCGTGCCCTTGGCTTTCCAGCGATATTAAGAGCAAAATTGACTCTTCCTTCCTCTATAAAGGATGCCATGCTTTATCATTGCGAAGAGCGGGGAGTATCCTTATTTTCGGGAGGAGCTCCGGAGGATTGGACTTTAACGCAAAACCAACGAGTAAGCTCACTCCTCCCCATTGTTCAATGCTTATTGCCGTCCGCTTCAAGACTCTCTTTCGAGCCCAATACTTTTTCTAACAACCAGTGGCCACCTTGAAGGCGCAAAGCATCGAAACAGGTGCTTTTGGGGATTTTGCCGAGTTCCGAAATAAGTTCTTTATTCGCGAAAAGAGCGACCGACCGAGGCAGTGAGAAACTCTTTGTCATCGCTTTAAATTCCATTGCACGAGGTTGAAAAATTTAAAAGCGACAACATTCAAAATTTACGAGCGCATTTCGCATAATTTATGCGTTATCGTTACGAATATCCTGCAGCCGGCTTAAGGACGCTGGAGGAGCTCCGCCGAGTATTCGAGTAATATCCTTGGGTAAAAACAAGAGATCGGCGTCGATTGCAACGGAGCCAACGTCGAGGCTATTTTTGACAGGTCGATCTGTCGTGGCAAAGGGTAACGGATGGACGGTGCGGCGATTGCTCTCTTCGGCCAAATAATGCGAGCTTTGCGAGCGTAGAATCAAGGATCGGGTGGAGAGATCCGTCTATACAAAAATCCTCCGGGCCTCGTCGCAACCGCGAATCATCCCCTTTATCGGAGTCGCAAAGGGCCTGGCACTTGTCCGAAGTCGAGAAACGCATTGGAGGGATTAATGGAGCCGTGCTGGCTATTGGCTTGCCAGGAGAGTAACGAGACGGGCGGATGGGAAAGGAAAGGGAGAATCGCCGGCGTCACTGGGAACGGCTCGATCCTCGTACAAAGCCGTAAACACTGTTACTGCCCAATGTACATTGCTTACGTGCAAGGTTAAGCGAGCCGAGCTCGGCCACGTTAATGCCCCGCCGGGATTAATATTCCGCACGGCGCGTGAATGAAAAGGATGGTGCGCAAAAAAAAAGTCGTAATGCCTGTACGCGCGAGAAAGTTCGTACGGTAATATCAAAATTGAGGCGCGAGATCCTCGAGCGAGTGTGAGAAGTCGACTCGATGGCCAATTTAAACCTGATTTATCTCCGGTTTTATTTATTTATTTATTATTAATAATAAGCGCTACTGTAATTTTGTTTTTTTTTTTTTTTTTTTTTTTTTTTACATAGGTGTATCATTTGTTTCGCGGGGTACCTAATACCATTCGTCACTAGAGGATGGAATACAAATTTCCATGAGCTAATGCTTATTTTCCATTTCTTATTGTAAATGCTTTTACTTTTCGCTGTTAATTCTAAATGTGTTTTTTTTATCCTCGGGCGTCTCTCTGTCTTGTATAGTAATGAACCATAAATATCGTGTTTTTAATCCCTGTCGAGTAATCATTTTATATTTGAACTTCAAATATAAATTGCATTAAGTTTTTCGTGACAACGTTATAATTTTTCGATTCATTTTTTGCTGGAGGATATGTTAATGTAGCTGATACAAATTAAAGGCTTTTTGGTACGTCCATTTGTCAATATAAATACATACAAGCAGTAAAGTTAAATTTCACTTGGCAAAAGTAAGCTGCGTTCGACTTTTTTTCTGTGAATAATTTTAACATACTTTCAAATTTAATTTATATATATATATAATATATATAGATTACTCGAGTGCCTTATTTATTTATTATTTTTTTTTATAAGGCACGATTAAGATCTAAAAACGAATTATCCTGAAAAATGTATAATAATTCTCATGTACTGACTCCTATTGTTCTTCAGCTGTGGATGGGATCACTTTAAAGTAACAATTCATCTGATCTTTTAACTTGCCCGACGTACATAAATTAAATCAACAATGCATCTATCTTAACAAAATCTTATTTAATGTTAAAGGAAATTCTTTCACCGATTTTCATATAAAAGATCTTTAATCATATTCAGATGCAGGGGTTACACGCGAGCTACAATTTAATTTACAATTTCAGTTTGGCTTATATTTCATTTTTTTGAAATTTTGTAAAATCTATTGTTTACAATACAAGTCAATTTTAATGCAATTTTATAAAAAATATATATATATTCTATTTTGTGATAATAATTGTATTGATATGGTGTCTTCAAAATGTTGTACTAGACATTTAACGCTTTCCTTTATACAATAGTACATAAAAAGAAAAATATTCGTCAAATTCATTATTATCAAATGGATTGTGTCTAGAAATTGGAATTAGTATCCGAACGAATAAGGACTAATGGATGTTTTTGTTTTGTTTTGATAGAGGTCGTCTACAAAAAGAAGAAAGCAATGCCGTGTAAAACAAATTATTCTTCTGCGTCCTCAACGGTAAAGTACAAGAATCAACGGTTCGCGATTTTTTTTATTAAATAATGGGTAAATTATAAATTTTATCAAATTTTCATTTTACAAGTGTGTCAAATTAAACTTTAAGGTTTTATTTTACGAAAGTTAATTATTAACCGCAAGTTAGTTTTCTTACATTGAGAGTCCTAGTCTTATCGCGAAGGTAAAATTTATTACACCTATAAACCGTTAATAATGCAAGCTGACATAATAGTTTTGCAGGCTTAACCAAAAATTGACCTAGCCAATCGTCAAACGAGAAATGTAGCGGTGCGGTAGTTTTGAAAAAAAAAAAAAAAAGAGTTTTCCAAAAACCAAGCCCATAGTGAAGTATCGTACGGAGGAATTGTACTTTGCATAAAAAAAAAAAAGAAGCACTTGAGCCACGTATGCGAGGCAGCCACAGCTGAAAAACGTGGAAAAAAAAAATGCCTTGGAAATTAAGGTAAACGAGGAATGTTTGACTTTCTCCGCTCGTTCGCGGCCCAAGGCAGCTGTAAAGAAAGCACGTACGTGCCCGCAGTTGGGCGCGAAATGGATGGGGGCACTTATCTATCGGTACAAAAGAATAAAATTCCGATGTCTCCGAGCGCGGAGGAACGACTGCCGGCTAATCGGAGCCGCACGCGATGAATCTTACGCCCGAGTGGAAAATCTCGACGGGTCCGCTAAGAAGGGGCCGGGGAGGGATGAGGCGAGAGCGAGCGAGGATAAACTCACTACCGGGAAACAGGCCGGAACCTCTCCGCCCTTGGGCCGCGACGTCGCCCGGCCTCGAGCCCCTGCCGATCGTCGGGAGCCGGCTTGGAGGCCAAGTCCAGGACTCGCGGGCCCACGTAAATGGAGAGCCGCGGCCAACCTAAGCCCACGACGGTTTTTGGTCCCGGTAGCCGGAGCCGAGAGCAGAGAACCGAAGTGCGGGAACCGTACGAGCGCTAAGCCCATTATTTCCCGTGCGCTTCCAACCCCCGTCGGCCCGCGCTCGCTCTTAAGCCGGGGACAATGAGCCTCCGAGGCGGCCTCGGTTTTTCGGAGGAGCGGGGGGTGGTGTGGTGGTGCAGGTTCTTCGCGAAGGGACGAGGGCGCGATTGCCGACTCCTCCGGGCTATAAATTTTAAACCCGTTCGGAATCGCCGGCCTCCTCCGGGACCGCCACCACCCATACCTGTTTCCAAGCTCTATCGTCGAGCGATCTTTCTCGACCTCGGCCGCGCCACTCGGCAAAGCTCCTTACCGGACTTCCGCAAAAATTCACAATTCCTTGATTTACAATAATTTTTCTCTCAGCCTTGTCGACTCGATACGGTGATTCTCGGGGTAGCGCCACGGATTACTTTTCATGCAATTTTTCACAATGTATACGCGTAATATATATATATATATATATCATACTGTGAATGCGTCGTAAACATAATAAGTCGCAGTTTAATAGGAGGAGCAATAATGTTTGTAAATTAGAAAGGGTGAAAAGAGTTATATTGTGCTTATTGCGAGCGCGAGGGAAGACTAATGAAAGAGACAATTGTTCGGAATTAGGTTGTTCGGGACCGTGAAAAATGGCTCTGCGTGAATCCGGGCCCCGGTAAATTATGCGTCCACGGGTATTGAAGGTACGCCGAGTAATAGAGACAGAGAGAGAGAGAGAGAGAGAGAGAGAGAGAGAGATATGTCAGATCGAGTAGCGGAGAAGAGAGCAGAGACGAGGAAGACGATCCGCGTCCAGGCTTCGGCCGCCTTCCGCGCGCGCGAGGAGAAGACGTTCACGACTCGAGGAGCGCAAGTGGATGCGACTCGAGTGCCAGGCTGCTTTCGGGTCACGAGGTCGCAAAGCCCACTTCCCCGAAATGCTCCACGCGCCTCCTGCTCACCGAGTCCTCCTCCGTCTCCTCGGCCGCGTCCCTCCGATCCCCCGGGCCCCTCGGCGTCGGCCTCCCTCCCGGTCCTACGCTATCGTAAACTTTACGACGCCGAGCTCAATGGCGGAATGGACCGCGGCCCGGGCTCTGGTCCCGTACCGTTAGCCGCATAGGGAATTGTCGCCGAGGCGCGCGATACACCGAAGCTCGGCTCTCGGGCCTTTATAGGACGCCGGAGGCGAGGATCCGCCTCGTAAAGAGCGAGGGAAAAGTGCCCGGGGCCCGTAATTGGAGATGCGGCTGGGGAAGGGGGAGGGTCGCCCGGGCGGCCCAGGAGTCGTAAACGCGGAGCGACTGGAGCTAAGTGAAAATGGCAATAAAGGGAGCGGGGAGCGAGGCTTTCGGCCTCGGCTCGGACACGAGGCCCTCCCCGACGCGTTTGCCCGAGATCCGATTGATACTCCACATGGTCGGGACTCCGTGACGAGCCTCTCCTGCCTCCCTTCCGATCGGCCCCGGCCCCCCCCCGCCCAACAATAACGCACAAGCGATCTCGGGCGCCGCCGGATTCAATGCCGCTCGCTCTCCTATGAAGATCGCGGGAGAGACGGAGAGGAGAGTTTGCCCGCTACGCGCGATCTCTCGTAGGCTCGAATATTCTTTTGCCCAGATGACCGTGAAATACGTTTACGGTGGCTCTCTGTGTATGATATCTCGATCGCGAGATCTGCAGTCTATTTACCGCTTGGATCATTAAAGCCGACACCATTGCGCTATACTTATTTTAATCCCTCTCCTGCCTCTATTTTGATTTTCTTCCGTACTGCCTTACCATCGACCTACAATTGAACATGTTCGCGTCTGCATTACGATTCACGGTGTACCACTAAACTCTTGTAGCAACCTGCACTACTGCTTCTTTTTTTCTAATAATAGAGCATAGCATGTTTGAAATATTAACCGGCATTGCTTTGCTTCGATACCGTTATACTTATTTGGTGATTTCGTTCCCCGCATGGCATTAATATTTATGGCCGTACATGCGTGTAACATGTCTTAATTAATTAGAGAGAGGGAGAGAGAGACAGATTGGCGTCTTTATGCGTCATTTACATCTAATTAGCATTAATATAATAAATAATCGCATAATTACACAGCGATGCTTCTAGAGTTTTTCCACATCGCTCAAATTATTACGATTGGAGGGAACTTAATTATACCGGGACATTATATTTTAAGACAAGACATTGTCATTTGTTTTGAACGACCCGTCGTAAATCTCATGCCCAAGTTCCTTTCGGCACAATCTTGTTATAGCCCTGCTGCGATTCAGTGTAAAGCTAGAGACTATACTACCGTCGACTTATTAATCGAGGCGATTTTCATTAAATTCCGTATCCAATAGGCCAATTTTTATCGCGGATACAATAAAGCGTGTGTTAATAAAATTAATACCGGCCAATATAGCATTAGGCTTAAATTGAGGGAAGGGGCAGGGAAGAAAAATCAATATAATTGCAATTAAATCTTGACACAGTTTAATTTTTAGACATATTTAAGATTTTATGAGAAATACAGGGCAGGTATATTAATAGGCGTGCAAGAAAGCACAGTATTAAATGTATACGGAATACGTGTATAATGATTATGATTTACTGTAAGTACATATTATTTTAGTATTAACGCAGAAATTAGAGCAGATTATTTGGAATAGCTCGAGGTATCCGCATCGAAAAAGAGTTGAAAAAAGCACATGTGGGAACATATTCCAGACAATTTGCTCGTTTAAGAATAATCGGTACAACCGCTTTAGTATTTAATGATATTGATATTTCCTAGTGCACGCTTGAAAAGTTCCGACAATTCCCAGCGAGCGGCAGGGGGAGGCTCGGGGAGCGGGCAATATTGATAATTACGAAATGACGTGGAACGAAGAAACGTAATTAATTCGTAAGAGAGCCTCGAAGAATGAAAGTACGGGTAAGGAACAATTTCAAATACTTAATCGTTAGAAAGAAATCAACGGCTTCGTGCCAATAGACGTATCGCAAAGTGACCAATTGGCAAGTTGAGCGCGGCACGCGATGGACTCGATCGAAAGCCTCGCCCGCACTTTCTCAATTTGGGGGACCTTCCGGGCATTTGGGGAGCGTGGGGGCAGGAGGGGGGGGGCTCGAAGGAGAGGGAAATTGGCAATTAACTCTTGCAGAAGAGCAGGGATAGTTTCGAGGTGGAGCCAAGCGAGGACAATGGTAGGCGCGGACTTTCTTCACCGGTAGATTAGCACCTACGCCGCCAATATTCCAGGAAGCGGATTGTCCCAGGCCCAGGCCAAAAGTCGCACTCGAGCCGCTGGACTAAGATCGGGTGTCGCCCTTTTGCGGATTAAGTCGTTATCCTCCCGGCCTCTAAGACCGCCGAGGCTGAGATAAGCATCTCTTTTTAAAGGGTTGCTGCTTCCGCGCCGCCGACTCCGTAGCCGCTCTCGGCGTCTGCGCCACCCTCCGGGCTTCGGCTTCGCGGTGGCCATGGGATTTGCCCGAGGGGGAGCTCGGGGCCAGCCTGGAACTTTCTCGGCTCTCGGCCGGATAATGCGAGAGGACAGGACGCGCCGGATCGGAGCCACGGCGCAAACCTAATGCCATGTTTCGCCGACGGTGCGATAATTTATAAATCGGCTCTCCGCGCGGCCCCGTGGATTGAGTTTCCTCGCATCGCGGAGATGCATTGGAGCTCGCTTGCACAAAAAAAAAAAAAACAAAGAAAAAACATCTTCACGGTAAATAATTTAACATGCATGATCGAAAGAGGTTAATTGCAATAACGGTCGGTCGTGCTTCGCGGGGAATAAATAATAAAGGCCTTTTACGCACAAGAAGTGCGCGCAACGCGATACCGAGTCTCAAATCCGGCTAATGTAAATACGGTTTTACGCGCGGGAAGAGGAACTGGATCGATTTGAAAAATTCCCGAGCAACTTTACTCGTCCCCCGGCCGATTTTCCCAGGGCGCCCTTAGCTCGGGGCTTCCGAGCCTCGGCTCCGTCCCTCGTGTCGAGATCCGAAGAGACCGCCGATAAACGCCGACGTGTCAGCGGCGCTCGTGGTTAGAGCCGGAATTCCGTCCATTGGCCGATGTGCAAGCCAATGATATCGGGCCTGCGATCGGGCCCCGGCCCCGCAGGACTTCCCCTCGGCGTCCAGCATCGCATCGTCCCCTAGACCAGAGCAGACGCCCGCGCAATCCGTCGCAAGTATTACTTTCGCGCCGAGGGGTCCAGTGGCTCTGCCTCCGTCGTCCCCCTAATTACGGGCCTTCCGGAGAAGACGTTTGACGAGCAGCCGGAAGAGGCCGAGGGCAGGACTTGCCATTTCCCCCGGCCCAGGACCGGCCTCCCGCCCTCCCCCGCTCTACTTCGACGATCCCTTCGATCATCGGCCGCGGCAACGCGTCCTCGAGGAAGTTCGGCGATCGATCAGCGTTTCTAATGCGCGAATCCGTGCGGGAGGGAGCAGCAGCAGCAGCAGCAGCAGCGGCGGCGACCAATGATTTTCGTAATATGGTTAGCCGGGTCTAGCGCGAGCCCACGCGGCTCGAAACTTCAAAGGCCACAAGTGGTGGCCATTATAAAAGCGATTTGCCTTATCCTGGCCGAGTCGTGCGATTGTCGAATCGAGCCGGAGCCGTGAATCGCGAAAGCCGACGCGTTACTTCCGCACTCGCAGCGCTCGACGCGAGCGATAAACGATAAATATTTATTCCCGATCGCAACTTTCGTATCGTGCCAGCCCGGGGGGCTGGGGGGGGGGACTCCGACCCAGCGTGATTTCTAACCGTCGCTCCTGCCGGGGATCTCGGGTGAGCTCGCGGCCCGAGGAGCCATGAGTCTCGGTGACTTTCTCGCGGGGTGCCTTTTTTTGCCCTCGGCTCCTCCCGGGCGGGCCTTAAGGGCGGAGGAGCCCGTCGTCGCCTCCGGCCAGCGAAAGCGTTTTTAATCAGCGGGCGCTTCCTCTCCCCCTGGCCGGTATTCGTTTTTTTTCCCCACTCGATTCAGCCGGCGAATGGACGCCGCCCGTGCTGACGATTGTTGGCCGATGGACGGGCCACGCACCGAGAGCACCGGTCGCCTTTGTCTCGCTGTACTTTTTGCAGCTCCCCTTCTCGCTCCCACCCGCCGCCGCCGCCCCCGGTATCCCTGTCGCCCCCCTCGCTCCTCTCAATGGCCTTTCAAACGCACCTCGTCCACGGTTTTTGCTCGCGCCTGTAATTCATCCGTACCGAGGTAGGCGGCCTTTGAATGGGATCCGAGCGGCCGGGAAAAAAAATAGCTAAGCGCGTAGTCTGCCGCGGAGAACTTTTCAGCCTGCGTAACAATCGCTTGGCTCTGACGCCTGGCTAAGCTCCTGCCTCTCGTTTCCAAACCCCGGCTTCGAGGTGGGCACCTTCTGTTCCGCCCTTGCATAATTTCCAGTGCGCGAATGCGCCTTTCAGCCATTCTAATGCTGTCCCCTGCGTCCGATGCCCGAGAGGAATGTGCCCACGATCGATAATAACTCGCGCCTTCGTCGATACGCGCGCGCGCGCGCGCGCTTGTGTCTTTATGTGCGTGCGTGTGCTTAAAAGAGTTTTTTTCCCCTCTCAACCTTAGCGTTGCGCAAGAGCCCGACTTAGGAAAGTAACGAGCCGGCGGTTTATCGTTCGCTAGGCGCGCGCACTCGGTCGCTTAAATTTCATTAGCCGAAGGACGAGGACCAGGAAGCGGAAGGGACGAGGGCGGAGGAACTAATGAGTTTTAGAGACAGAGCGTTCGCCCTCCTCCCCCTCCCCTGCCGAGCAAAAAGCCAGCGATCGCGTAAGCGCGTGCGATTCGGCGAGGGGACTCCTCGAGTTCCCCACCCCCCAACCCGCCAACGCCTCAGGAGCCGGCATTTTCGCAGAACGTTTCGATCGTGTTTCCCTTATCGAGGACAGCGGGGGCCTTGGCTCCGCTCGTGCTCGGCGTATCCCAGCTGAGGCCAATTTCAAAACGGCTCCGTCCGCACGTAACTCGGGAAACGCTCGGCACCTACAGCCTCTCTCGTCTCGGAGCGCATTACGATGGAGCTTAAGCCCGGCCGCGATCTCCTCGCCTCGCGCAAATACATTACACCCGCAATGCAAGAGGCGATAGCGCGATTTTTTACGCGCCGGCTCATTCAATTTGCAGGCACTCGCTCGAGAGCACGAGCACAGGTGAAATTCGCGTTTTTTTTTTGCCCCGGCCGTCCATTATTACGAGCGCCCATTATTGGCGGCCCCCACGCGTAGAAACTTGGCCCCTCGTCGTAATTGTTATCCTGGCGGGGGCCGGGCGGCAAATCTCCCGGAGCGGTCCACTTTTGCCCGGCCAAACGAAATTATGGCTCGCCGCGTGAAAGTCGACCCCCCGCTCGGATTCGTCGAGAATCGAGCCGAATAAAAAAAAAAAAAAAAAAAAAAAAAGGAGCACGTGAGATGTGCCAGCGATCGCCAGGTGCATTACGAGTAGCTCGGAGTCCTTATTGACTTTTGCGCGTACATTTTTAAACAATGATTGCCAAGTGTGACGGCGGCCAATTGTTTAACAACGCTTTGCCAAATTTAATTTAATTTTCCCCCATGGTAGGTTCATTCGTGACTTTTACTTTTAAATTGGTTATCTTACGAGTGACTTACTTATGCTCCGATGAATTTCCGAATCTTTACTTTTGTCCTCTCATTGTATCATTATACAACTTCGTTTGTGCTCGTTTACGATTCATCGAAATAACTCGTGGGACTCACCGCTGGTAATTACAGTTCCACGTCCCCATAATGTACCAAGATGTAGAATAACTCAAAAAGCAGACTCACCTGAAACAGAAAAAGCCATTTGTTAAAAACTCCCTTACATAAATAAGGAACAAACTTGGGAAGGGTATAATTTCGAACTGCAATGGGCTTACTTTTAAAACCGAGTTATTACTAAATTCATAAAACGCCTAATATATGTAGGTGGGCGTTGTTGATAAGAAAAAGTACAAAGAGTATAAAAAAGCGTTCTTTCTAATTTTTCGAAAAGCATAATCCTTGTGGGATGGAAAATAAACTAAAGATTCCGGGGGGGGGGAAGACCTCGACTTATGGCGAGGCGCGCATCGGTGCATAAATTTCACTCGCTTTGCCGGGGCAACAAGCGCACATTTTGCACAAGAGCGTCGCACTGTTACAATTGGCAAAGGAGTGAAATCATATCGCTCGCGATTCACAAGAAAATATCAGCCGCGGCACCTTTCAGCCGATGCATTCCACATGGGAAAGCCGCGGAGTCGAGAGACAGGAGGTCGCTAACAATCATGGCCCTGATGAGATCCCACCGGCTTCCCCAGATCGGGAGCTTTAAGAGCCATCGGGGAACTTCCGGGCCGACGGTCGACCGGTTTTTCGCAAGGACGCGCGCGGCCCCGCTCGCCACCCTCATCCCTCCCGGTCGGGGAGAAAGTCGCCCGGAGGCGCGCCCGAGCTCTTGACTAACCAAGGAGCGAATTTTACGCGGGTACGGTTTTCTCCGCGGAAGCGGCAAAACTCTCCTCCCGGGGTAAGCGAGGCAGCGACGCTCTCTCTCTCTCTCTCTCTCTGCCTCCTTCGATTAGGCGACGGAGTCGCGGGTGGACGCGAGGAGCGACTGATTTCCGGTTCTTCCTCCCACCGAGGCTCCGGCCGCCCCCCTGATCGCCGACCCACCCGCCGGCCCGACATCCGGACGACATCGGGGACGCGCTAACGAAGCTGACGATCACGCGTCGCGAGAACGCGAGGAGGAGTTTTTGCCGATCGGCGATAGCCCGGGGCGGCCGGGCGAGATCATCGGGAGAAGCGGAGCTTTCGCTTTGGAGAAGGGACTCCCGAGGACGAGGCTCTCGCGCACCGCTGGAGCCTCCCGCGCTCGCTCGAATCTCCCGGCGGCGACTCTCCCCGAGCGGATCTATCTGGTAACTATCGGCCCGAGGCCGAAATAACTAGTCTCCTCGG
This sequence comes from Kradibia gibbosae, assembly GCA_018907135.1. NCBI lineage: Eukaryota > Metazoa > Arthropoda > Insecta > Hymenoptera > Agaonidae > Kradibia > Kradibia gibbosae. The sequence goes on from JACCHX010000004.1 coordinate 8,894,336, forward strand.
CCTCTCTCTCTCTCTCTCTCTCTCTCTCTCTCTATCTGTCTATCCCTCATTTCCATTACCGCAAAAGCAGGATTTTTCTCATTTCCATCGTAACCTCGGCTAATCCTGCTTTCCCGCTCTTTTTAATCCACCGCTCGTTGCAACTTGATCTTTGTTTTCCCAGTTTCCATTGTTACCTGGCAAATCGAATACTCGAGTTCTTTCTCGAACCGAGCTTAATAGCTTGATATACAGATAATAATTGCGAGAGCAATTGCAGCGACATCCAAAACCTTAGTGAAAATATTTCAGTAATCTTATACCGATAATTTAATGTCAAGGGTATCGCATGGCTTTTCCACGACTTATTAATTGAATTTCAGACACGCGGATGAGTTTTCGTTGTTAAATTGAATGCAAGCTTAAATGCCACTTTTTGCATTCAAGACGATTCTTTAGATGCATTAATTTTAATTGATGCTTTCAAATTATTTACTACCATTCTCGACACTTTATAAATGACTTTAATAGTTAATAAATGTCCTTCCATTCTATGCATCCTTTTTCTTTCTTTGAACGCGCAGTTTTCACTTGACCGCTTTTACATTTTATGATTTAATCTACTGTTCGGAAAAGGATTTGATTATCTATACCATAGCCGAGGGATAATTTGACATCGAGACGAAAGAACTCTATCCGACGTACAATAATAAATTATGATTTTTCGCATTGTAAATTATTTACTTCGTAATCGCAGATCAATCGCAGAAAAGTTCTCTGCAATCGTAAGCTCTTAAATCAAGGAAATAGAAGAGTCAGTTATGAATAGGAGATGTTTGGCTGAAAGATAAAATTTTAAGGCCTTGGCCACCGTGCGCATTCGAAAACTTTATTAATTGAAAGGAAACTTTGAATGATACTCTGCTCAAATGTTAATATATGAATTCAATAAATATAAATACGTAAAAATACGCGTGCTTAGCGAATACCGAATGAAAGGATTTATAGACTTTCATATACCGCTTCTTGACTTCCTCGTGCAAAAAATAATAATAAAAAAAAAAAAAAAACATTATTTTTCATTTCGTAATTCATTAATTACAAATTGTATAGAGCCATTAAAGTTATATTTCCATCTTTTAGAAGGAAATTTCAAACTTCGTTTAATTTCTTCAAATAATGTATATTTAAATATAATACAAATATACGCGATCATTAAAATAAAATTCAAGGCCTCAATAAGTATATTACAACTTTACTTTGTACCGTATACAAGCAGATAATTCAAAAAAGTTGACTGGTCATTACTATACATACTCTCGAGTGGGCGGAGCTTTCGTAAAAAAAAAAAAGAAGATGTAATTAAGATAAACGACAACTTAATTTTAGGTTTTCTTTGAACCCGTTACAGTTTATAAGGTCATCCCGATACGACTTTTATCATTCTGAGTTTGCGTCTTTTTTAAAATAAATTGTTAATATTGCGTTTTTACAATGCGTTTGTTTTTGATATTATAGGCGAAAAGGACACAATTTATTGCCATTGGTAATCTGGTGCCGTAAAATAACCGTTACATACGATTGTGATATAGAAACAATTTATCAACAATGGATAATATTTCTGAAAATCCTAATGTACACATTCATGATTCGTACAATTGAACGATGTCAATGATTTTTCGGCAAACCCAAGTATCGCTTCAATTATTAATCGGTGTTCTAGCTGGCAATTTAATTAGAAAAATTTTAATTTTGATTGTTTAATATGCAATAATAATACGAGTTCTAGCTCGTGTCAAATAATATAACTTACGGACAGTTAAAAAGGCCGCCAAAATTTTTAAGCTTTAAAATTGAGAGTAATTATTTAAAAAATTTTCATGCCATTAAAAACCTTCCCAATCGATTATTGTGATGCTCTTTTTGCTGCGATAGATAACAACTTGCTCCTATTAAATCGATGCCCCGATAGCCTTAAAGTGCGTCAACAGCGTCAGGGCAATAGACAAAAGTTTTAAAGAAGAAAGTCTAGCGTACAAACACATCTCCACATGCATAAGCCATGTACATAATGACATAGGCATAGATGCCGTAAGATCGATTAGCTTACTAAGATTATCCGAGGTCATTGTTCTAAATACGTCAGAATGCAGTTAGAAACTATTATTTTTAATAATATAAAAAAAAAATCCATTGAAATATGCTTAAGATAAATAAAAATGCAATTGTAACGAATGAGTTTGACCAAGCCTGAAGCTCTTTTTAAAGCAAAGTTTTTTCTTGTAACTTTAATTGTTTTGTTCTGTCGTCTCAGTAACCTTTTTAAAAAGAGATATTACAACAATTACTTTTCTCATTTATGTCGTAGGCCTTCTCCAATTTTCGAGACTCAGTACGTTCGATGAAGGAAAATGTTTCTTCTTTTTTTTTTTTTTTTTTTTTTTTTTTAATAAGATACGGAAAGTCGAATTTCTAATTGAACAGTTAAATCTTATACTTAAAAATAAATATGTGGGTACGATCGTTATCGTACTTGTTACACTTCATTTTGAGCTATCGCAATTATATTTATCACGTTCCAATTTTAAATTATAACCTACATAAAAGTGTAAAAACAATCTTTTTCACACTTTGAGATTACGCTATTTTAAAACTCGAAGCGATGAGTAATTTTAACGGATAACTTTTAATCAAAGTCGAGAAATTTATATTAAAGAATGTCATATTTAAGAATCCCTCTCTCTCGCTCTCTATCTATCCTTTTTGTTCTCTCCGCGTGCAATTTGTAACTATTATTATCATTAACAAAATTATACGCTGCAAATAATAATATTAATAATAATTCTATCGTATTTCATTTTTAAATAAAAAGGTACTGTTATTCAATTAAAAAGCTACATACTCAAAGTAAAATTCAACTTGTTATCAAGTCAATATTTGACTTTACTTTCGAAATGTTTCTATTTCAACATTTATTTAATCATATCTTAAGACTTAAGGCTATTCAAATTGTGAACGCGTTTTCTAAAAATTTAAACAAATACGTTACATCAATGAGACGCAATAATTTATTATGTTAATATAGTTTCCTTCCACGTGTAAGCTTTAGCATTAAAAATATTAAGAATTTGACACCTCCAATTTCTCAAACAATTTTTCATCAAACAATACCAATTATATTATCAATCTGCATGAAAAAAAAACTTCGTATCCCGTATGGAAGAAACAATCCTATTTTTAAAAGAGTGTTTTGAAACGTTCTTAATACATAATAATGAAAAAAATATGAATAAGTGTAAATAATTAGTATTCGAAGATGAGAATCAAATTATAAATAAAGCAGTAATTGCAATAAAGAGTGTATTTTTACACATGTTTAAATTGAAATGAGCCATGGGAAAGTAAATTCTAAATATTCGTTTCAAACACACAATAAGCATTCTATGTATAAGTCATTTGGTTACTCGCTATTATCTACCTGTAATGCATAAAGTGTATAATACACACTTTTCCCATTATACAGGACGAATACCATATATCCGTACTTCTTTGACTTTCACATGGAAAAGGAGGTCGAATTCTTCTTTAAAATTTACACTTTTTATGCACATTCACATTACATTGGTTAGACATTAAATTCTTTCCTTTGTAAAAGAAAAAAAGTCAAATAAGTTCTTTAATATATGGTGCTTTCGCAATTTATGCATGGAGAAATATGCATTACAACGAGACGTTTGTGGCAAAATAATAAAATACGACACAAAGAGTTATGGGGGGTAATTCTTTTATCTTCGTTCATTAGCTCAAGTTGGGGGAAAAATGTTTAGAAAATAGATTCAGAGTAAAGCTAATTAAAAGTAATTTGAGGAATACTCGTCCGAGCTAACTTATGCATCGGTACCGATTTCTTAATAAGTGCGCTGACCCACTTATCGAGGCACATCGACAGAGGGGAATGAAATAAAATTGGTAAATTTATAGGTCAAGCCGATGACACATTTTAAAGTTTATCGTTTGTTTACCACAAAACCTTGCTTCGCGGCAATCCTTTTACAAAACGCGCAGTTCAATACAAAATATACAAAAGCACCCAAGAACTTGTATCTTCTTGTAGAATTGAGTGCCGCCGCGCTGCCGGCACTAACTGACGTAACCCTATAGTGGCTTAATTAATTCGGTTTCTCTCCTTTTCAGCCATTAATTTTCGCAATTTCGCGTTGCGCGGCGCGGCTCTTTCACGTAACGCCGCAATTTTTCACATGCCATCCGAATAATCGCGCGCTTTGTTTGCATGCCATAATGACACAAGTCATGAGTATTGAAGAGCCGGGCGAACGAGGAGGAGACGCGATCGTTCCTCTGAAAATCTAGAGCCGGCCGTTAATGATGACCGTGGATAGGAAAGATTACAATGGAAGGCGCGTCCGACGCGCGGAGGCGCGCACCCGAGATGATTTTCCGGGAGACCGGGACAACGACCCGAGCCCGATACTGCAGCGGGCCTCGGTCGCGGACCAAATTGCCCCGGAGAAAGGGCCGAGGCTCGGATCTCAAGGGACGCGCGCCTTAGTCTTCGGCGCTAAACGCCGACTCCTTTCTCGGTGGGGCGCGGGCCAGGGGGCAGCCGAGGGGACGGGAAATCCGTGTCCACCCTTTCTTCAAGGTGGGAAAGGCCGACTCTATCGGCGAGGGCGGCTCGCTTCTTTACCTAAGAGCTCGCGACGAGGACTGGTTCTTTACTTTACTTTTATTACATTAATCAAGACCGATTGTTGAATAACTTGTGACATTTGCCCTCGCCTCGCTCACTAAATGCCCCGACAAATGATGTAGCCTGCGTTTAAAGGACGTTCCTACGGCGCTCGGCCAACTATTCACTTCAGCTCCTTGCGAGATCTTCAATATTGTTCGCAGCGAATATCGGCCTCGCCACCCCTTCGGCTAAAGCTACCTAGAAATAATCACAGGATTATTTCTTCTGGAGGAATGCTGCAATTGCTCTTTTTATGGTCGAGGACACCCCGTAGGATCCACGATTGCCATCGTCTTGGATTCGAGCCGATGTTGCCTTCGGTCCCGGCCGAGCGTACACCTACACACCCCCGGAGCAGTTGGCTCTCCTCGCTTAGGCTTTTCTTCCCACCCAGTCGAGGAGCCCGCCAAGCCATCAACCAAGCCAGATATCATCAAGTGCAATATCGATGAGTTTCAAATAAGAGCAGTAGAATTTTATCGCGCATTAAAGATAAAGATTAGCCTGCGATTTTCCATCGAGTCAGTTGCCAGTTCCCCTGGCCGAGGGCATCTCAGGCCAGGGAGGCGCGAGCAACGTGGGGTGGGGGGTGACTATTGGGCAACCGGTGCTCGTCGATTATCGAGCATCGGCATTATCGAGAGTCCCCGAGGCCGATGGGGCTCGGGGTGGGCGAAGCATCGGCTTAGATTTCCAGCCTCGAGTATCGAGCCGAGCGGGGGCCCGAAGCTCCGGGGGGCGCGCGAACTTACGCCCGAGTCGGGGAACGATCGCCGCTTAGGACGGATCCAGAGCTACTTTCTACGGCGTCTAGTCGCCGATTAGAGGGATCCGGGCCTTTCTCTCCGCGGCCCGGATAAGGGTACACCCGGAGTCAGGCCGAGAGGCGCCACCGGGGCTCGGCTCTCCGATCGGGCCGACCGTCAGTGCCATCCCCTGCTCACCCCGTGCGGAGGGCAGCCGAGGCCTCCTCGACGCGTGTCGGCTGCTCTCGGGCCCGTCGCGGTCCTCCCTTGGCGTGGCGATGGCCAGGAGCGGCTTTTCCTCCCCGCCCCCCCTACTATCTCTTATCACCTCAAGGAGGCGGGGGACTTGGCTTTCGCGCGCTCGATCGAGGAAGCGAACGATACGCGCAAGGGATCATTCGGCGATGGCTCGTTAACGAAATCGTTGCGAGGAACGGAGAAATAGGTTGCCGTGGCTTTTTATCGACTTAAAACGTGATCGAATTAGTCGTGCTGCGGCGAGGAGCACAGAGGCCGATTGAATACAGCCACGGCGTTAATAATAATGGCGCCACGGCGCGTCTCAATCTATCTAATGGGCCCACTTTGTGAGTCGGGGTTTGGGGGGGGGGGAGGTGTAGGAGGCGACCCTACGGGCCCAGCCGATGTTTTCATCGACGATCGACGGGAGCCATTCATTAACTTTACGGGTGATCGTGTTTTAAGAAAGCGGCAGTCGCCGAGGACGGAGCCTCGGTGGCGAGCTTTCGGCGCCTTAACGCTTCGTCTCTCATCGAGCGATCGTTATTATCCGGCCAGACTCCCTCGAGACCTAGAGATTAAAAAAGACTCGCAGCTCAACTGCCAGGCCCGGGCAATTATCGCGATTCCTCGCGCGAGTCCTCCCGGGCGTTTGCTTATCTCGGCAGGGCTGCTATCAATCGTTATCCCCAGCTCTCCGGCTCGGGCTTCCGGAACCTTACGGGCCGTCGAGCTGCCGACTGATTGCCTATTTTTTTTTTTGTTTCGAGCAACGGCTTAAAGTAGCGCCCAATATTCCCCGAGCTGTGCTTTTTGCAATCTTATCTCGCCTGTCCTTTTTCGCAATGATTGGATTACTTGGATTGCCATTATTGTTTCTTCGTTCGCATTAAGGAGCCCTACTTTTTCCCGTGCCTTTTTTCAAGCATTGATTAGCTCTCGAGCGTGTAGGCAATGTTACTTTTCACGAGCGTCATGCCTGAAAAAGTCCCGAAGTTATGGCTAAATTTACATAATGAAAATATTAACCATTGATACAGCCGAACTCTTACTATCATCGCAATTTTTTTTAAAATTATTCCGCAGCTCCGAATCGAAAGAGTTGGATGCGAGACTTTCATCAACAACTGTTGGATTTTACGTATCGAGTCACTGGTCTCCGGCAAATGGAAAATATATGTTTTTAAACGAAGATAATTAATTGCCGGTAATGAGAATGAAATCGAATCATCGGAACAATGGTATCCGGTGGCAAGGAACGATAGCGAAGCTTAAGCGAGTGAAAAACGAGTAAGAAATGAGTAAAATTCGGTCGGCGAGTGTTACTCTGCTATTTCCATCGTAAATCACTTTCATCGTTTTTCTCACGTCGCTACACACACACGCGCGCGGGCGCGTACTTTTTACGGCAAAAGAGCACATTTCTCGCGTTGGCGGCTTTGTTGTACGGGCGTCGTGACCGTCCTGATTAGCAATCGAGAAGTTTTCACGATGCCACTCGAGAGCTGAAATGTAATAATGAGCTATCAAGTCCTATGAAAACGATGAGCTCTTCCCCTCTTATCCTTCGCGCTTTCTACCACCCCCCCCTCCCTCCTCCCCCAACCTCCCATCGGTCCCGGCTTTAAGAGAACTCCGATCCTGAATTATGTACATTCACTATTTTTGCTATTGCAATCGACCAGTGATACTCCTGCATTCTCCCGTCCAATAATATTAGAAAATTTATATAACCATAATTCAAAATATAAAATTTAAGCACGTGCTTACAGGCGATTACGGTATTATACAAATTTTTTTCAGGTGAGTGTAAAACAAAGTAGCAATTAACTACGCCAATTGTACGGTATACCAATCGAGTTCTTACTTTAATATATGTATATTTGTCCTGTGCACTTACACATCTCTTTCCGCTGTGTCTAAATACACTTGCATCCACATCGCAAATCCAATTTCTTTACGTAAGAGCTACGCGTGTCGTGTACTCGAGTACGTACAAATTGCAAAAACTTTGTAAATTATTGATAAGGACTTTCGACTTTCGTCGAAATCTCGGGAAAAATTTGCATTTCTTATTCATTCTGAAAGAAAGCTTTTGACGAAAAAAAAAAATTAATTGCCATTTTTCAATATACTGGCAAAGCAACGCGACAAATAAATGAAAAGCAGAAAGGTTAATTTCAAGTTTTATAGCCAGACGCCGTGCCATAATGCCAGACCTTCGATATTCTTCCGAAAATTTGCTCAACTGTGAAACTTCATTATACCCGTAATGATCTCCTATATAGAGGAGGGCGGGATGGGAGGTAAAGGGGAGAGAGAGAGAGAGAGAGAGAGAGAGAGAGAGAGAAAAAAAACAATAGCTTATCAACAGGTCAAACGACTAGTTGGGTCGTAGCAACGGGGCTCATCTAGTTCAATGATTTTAATAATTTTACCTTCCCTTCGTATTAAAATTGTTGATACTTACAGCATAGCTGTACTGTTTATAATTACGAAAAAGTTTTTTAGGAAGATTCCTTAATTTAAAGTTAATGGCATATTGCATAAACGCAATCATGTAAAATCATGCTTCGATGCGATCCCGAGGCGAAGGATCTTAAGTCGCTATGCCTTCGTGGTAAGCCAGGTATCGTCAATTCAGATATCATAAAAATTGATGAAATTACAATTATATTTATATTAATAACGAATTATATATATATATATATATATACTCAATTTTATATAAAAGACCTTCTAGATCATTTCTCCGTGAACTTCAGCCAAAGATATGGAAGTCGATAGAGATGAAAAATGCTTAGTATCGTAAGATATTTTTGAATCGGGTAATTAGAAAATCCTCTTCGAGGTTCCCCGCAATTTTCGCAAGTTCACCTTAATGAAGCTTTTAATATTATTAACGTTACCTTGTTAACATTTTCAATCATTCGTTAAACACGTCTTTAAGATAAGAAGAGGCACTTCAATAATATTAAAAAAAGATGCTGCAGGTGATGCGTTAAAATTACAGTTAGCGAAATACGTTCGGTTATTAAAATCTTAAGCTTGATTATAATTTTATTAATCGAATGTACTTTGATATATATATATATATATGTATATAATTATATCGGGAATCCGTAATTAAAAATGAATAGCCAATTACAGATTTACGGACAATGTTTAGCCTCTCCGATTGGAGCTCGAGGCACTGCGCAGGGCTTGTAACAGATAAGCCTCTGGTAGGGCAATTTTTCTAAAGCGGCATAATTGAATAAACGAAAGCAGCGCAGAGAATGGGGGGAGAGGAAAATGCGAGAAGTTCATTAAAAAGAAAAGCCGCAATAATAAATCCACGACAAGATCGTATCGAGGGCTTGAGAGCGAGCAGCCTCCGACAGAGCCAATCGTCATTTCTTAATCCTGACAACGGCGGAGGAACGTCTCAAAGAAGGACTTCTCGAGAGGCGGCAACGCGTCGCGGGCCAGACGACAGGAGGATCGATCGAGCGGAGTCGCGGAGCCTCGCCGCCGTGAAGTTCGCCCGAAGGAAAATGAGATCCGCGGGCTCGGCGCTCGCGTCGACGATCCCCCGATGCCTCGGCCCGGCGTACGCAAGGCAAAGCCGGAGCCGTCGTGGGAGGCTGGAGCGCCCGCGATCGGATTGCGGGAGCGCGTGCGTGGGAACGGAGGGGCTCCCGGTGCCAGGAGTGTCCCGGGAGCCGAGAGACGTAGGCGCTCTCCGTAGCAGAAGCCCGTGGGCGCGGGGCATAAATCAGGAGGGAAGGGAGCCCCCCGTCGATCGGAGGGCTGCGATCTCGGCGACGCGTCGCGACGCCGCCACCGGGTCTTGCCTTCTGGGTATTTATTGCCTCGGGCTACGGGGCCAGGGCCCGGAATACCGCGGCCGATGCTTACTATAAGTGCCGGTGAGAGACCCCGCCGACTTGGCTTCGCTCTGCGCCGCTCCGCTACCTACGCGATCGGGTCGCCTCGATTGGCTTCTCAGTTGTATTGAAAGGTAACGAGTTACAAATATCTGATAACGTGAGAAAAGTGGCGCTTAATTTGTCAGTGAATTATTGACCCCCGGTTAACGATGCCCTTACGTTGTTATATTGTTGCGGTGTTGTATAACGCATCGTTAGCCCCCTTTCTTTATCATACGCTCAGCGGGGATTTATTGGCTCCCTTGGACACCAGCCCTTGCGATTTTAATACTAAATCAACGCTTAAAAAACTTCTTTCGAATCCCTACCTCCCAACGACTCTCGTTATTTCTCGATGATCGAGTCTTGATTCGCAGCCCTCTATCCCCTCAAGTGTAACCTTAAGTTAACAATGTTTTACTTAAGCACATGCATTTTATTTAAAGCAATACGTAATTGTCTCGTTGTTGTTCTATGAGAATTCCAAAAAATCATAAGCCCGGCTGAATTGTAAACTTATTTCTTATGCGTAAAAAAATTGTACACGACAACTCGATGAACGGAAAATTTCTTCCCTCCTTGTTCAATCCTGTTATTTTATCTAACATTATTTAGCTGAAAATATTTTATTATGAATGCACTTAATTTTATGCTTTAATATACAATTCAGCCTTAATCAATTATGTAATATGAATTCCAATTATAGTGTTTATAAAGCCTGTTAAATCAATCTAATTGTTGAGCCGTTTTTCAAACAAGATTCATTTTTATCTTAAACAATAAATTAACTTAATCTATTTGTACAATAAAATATAAATCACTGTAAAAATTACTTCGCGTTTGCTCTTGACATAAATTAATTATCAGTGCCATTATTACAGGGGATAAGGCAAAATATTTACTGCAATTTGTATTAGAAACGCTTGTACAAATGGTTGAAAATTTTGTTATTCACAATTAAAAACTTAATCAATTACAGATGTGCAAGTAAAAAGAAAAATTGAATGCATGAAAATATTTATCATCTTAGAGATACGTGAAAATTAACTTTGCAAAAAATAGGAAACACGAAACCCATGATTTCATAAGGATGAGGATGAGTAAATTGATAATAAACATGGATCTTTATTTCAACCAGGCATTACCGATATATTATTGAAGATTATCCTAAGTTTTATGATAATGTATGTATTAATTTTTAAAATTCTAACTTTATTATCAAATATTAAATTTCTTATGGTAATCGTTAAGCTTGTGTTAATTATGTAGAAATAGTTAATAATTATTAAATTAAAAAACGCTTCTTTCTTTTTTGGTTATATAAAGTAAAATTAACACTTGAAATTGAAATGAAGCGATAACTTTTATAAAATAAGTATTTTACGAAGAGGATCTTTTATTAAGAATTTAATAACGATATATTTTATTGATAATAGAAAAATTCTTCATCGAGTCTTAATGTACAATTTTGATAAAACAGCATATTTCAATTGCTTATGCTTGATAATATAGTACATTTTTCAGTTATTATTTGATAATTTTATTTAATGTGATTATGTTAGTATTTAAATAGCTAGGATTAAATATTTAAAATCATATTTTTATGGGGCTTCAGTCAATAAAAAAAAGGAAATAATAACACTGTGTAAACTATTTTGAAAGTAAAACTAAAAATTATAATAGCAAAGTAAGTGCTTTATAGTAGCAATAATAATAGCTACACAATACATTAAATATTTATAAGCAGGTGTAATATATATATATATAATTTAAATGATCGATCACAAGCAAAATATTATATTATACAAGTTCATATTACAAGTTCATCATTATAAATTCAAATCTTGCACATTCCCGATTTACCGAAGAAATCCATCATTAAAATAATATAAGCTCCCACCTATTTCAAATAATATTTATTATAATATACGAGCGCAAGACTAATTTATGCCCACTACTAGCCCAGAGGACGGTACGTTCATATAAAATAATGTTAAAGTTAAAAACTACTGCCAGCAGTGGCTCAGCATATTAATAAGATATAAATTAAATCAAGAAATGCGTATTCGTTTTCCCGAATATGATATACTGTTGAATACGACTCCTGCCTTCAAGCGCGACATCTCTCATCCTCTTCTGGCTGCTCTGTAAAATGAGAATAGCGAGCGCAGAAAATTCCAAGTGTACCATTTCCGTTAATATATTTAGTAGCATCGGTGTCATTTTAACCAAAGCACAAGAAGAGTAAATCTGCGTAACTCGAGTTTCTAGGTTATTAAAGCTGCACGGATCAAAAAATACAAAATAGCCCATCGCATTCTACTCCGTGATATAACACAAGACTGATATTTACGCCGTACCTCCGAAACTCTTTCTACGTTTAGATATGTTTATATATATATATATATAATTGCTTTTCAGATCTTTGCAGAGATCTTCCTTCGTGAATTATTTTAATTCGGATAAGGAGCTATCGTCTATTAGCTGAAAATTTTCTTAAATTACACGACAATAATTCACACGTGAGTATTTTAATCCCATATAGTTATTCTTCTAACAAAAAGTCCGTACTGTGTCAAACATTCTCAGAGTCTTATTCCAATGCTGAGAGCTATCGATGAGCAAAATTCACGGAAGTGAACGATTCCACACTAATATGTACCAAAGCTAAGAGTTTATATCTAAAATTGAACGAATAAATATTTGTATTGTATTTGCAGTTAATATATTCATAGTTTCCTAAATGTGCCCTAATTATGCCATGATAAATTTAGAGATCGGTGGGAAAAGTGAATTAGAAAAAGTGCATTCGAATTTTGATTATTGTTATTTCTAAGGAATTAATTTAAAAAAAAAAAGGTTCGGTAATCCGTAATAATTATTGTTGTAAGGTATGAGAAATCGACGCATCGGCGATTATTGTTTTGTTCTTATACATTGTAAATGTAAATCCGCGATACAAGTTTTCTCGTAAGCATCTTCACAAGCGCTTACGTGCATTCTGTGCCTGATCACTTGGAGGTCAACAACCAGAACCTCGTTACACACTCAATTTGCAATGACTCATTCTTGCTCTCTCTCTCTCTCTCTCTCTGTTCCTCGCTCTATCTCTTAGCTCACTCGCTTTTTCCCTCGGTCAATTACTATGGGCTTGCTACGGAGAGACCTTAGAAAGTACCCCGCACTGCAAATTGTTCGTCCAAAAACGAAGAAGGGTGCGCATAAATGTTATACGAGCAGATGCGTGCTCGCATCGATCGTGGCGAAAAACAAATGGTTATGAAGCTCCGTCTGCAGCGGAAATTGAAACGGCAGTCAATATCCCCGGCACCTTCGGTATACGATCGCACATTATGCTCCTGAGTGCTCGGAGAGCCTTCATTTTTGTATCTAGCCATAAAAAGCTTATGTAATTGTCTCTCTTCTTTACCCCTTTACGACTGCAGATTAATAAAGTTCCCGTGCATTTTCTTTATTTCCAGTACGTCGGCGGACGGTATTTACAAAGCCGATAGACCGACTCATTCAACCTTCGTTGATTTCGGACATTTGGTCAAGTGTATAATTAAATAAGAGGAAGCTAAAATAAAAAAAAAATTTCGTTTCCAGCTTTATGCTTCAATAATTCGAATCGAGCCTTGAGAAGAGGCTTGTATTTTTTAAAGCTCTTCGTTAGATCCGAGAATCGCTTTTATAATGAGATCTGCACGCGAACTTATTTACCTCTGCATTAAAATCCATCCCAAGCTCATGATTGACAAATTGAATCGTAAGCTTAACAATTTATTCTTTTTTATCGACTGATATGCTTTAATAAGTATAGGTTAAATATTTTTAGCTAATAAATTAATTCATACTAATACAGGCTTTTTTAACTCAATCAATATAATATAAGCTTCGTATTATTTTTCTGTACAGCTGTAGGTTTTTCATATTCGAGCTGTTAGCGAAGTGAAAAAGTTGCAAGAAAAGCATTTGATTTTATAAAACTATTGATAGAGCATTTTTTACGATTACATTATTAAAGTTGAAGCCTTAAGCTCATCGAAATTATTTTTGTATCAATTCTTTCTTTAGCTAACACGGCACTTTCTTAAATAAAAATTTCTCAGCATTTTTAATTATTGGACGTAGTCGTTGACGACGTTTGGAATTTTTACAATACTCGAGTTTAATAACGTAGACCTGGCCTTAATAGTCGCAAAGGCTGCAAAATTAATAAAACATTAGTACTAACAATTGATCGAGGAGAAAGCAGAGAGCGAATATCGATATGGCATAGCGATAACGTATCCGAATTAAAAGCTAAATTCAAATCTGTGGACCGATGGATTATGTTTGTTTAGTCCCCGAGTGTTTTAAATGTCGCAGTCATCGCAAGGGAATATCAAGAAGGAAACTAATGATAAGGCCAAAAAGCAAATGTGCCGTTGCGATTGTCGACTCGTGGGAACTTTTCACCTGGGCTCCACGTGGGCCTTGGCTCTCGAGATGGAATTTATAAAGCCTGCGATTCATTTCGCGAGCCGTCGCAATACGGGCGCGGCCGACGTACCAATTTACCGAGTCGGAAACGTAACAAATGGCTCGATAATTTAAACGAGACTCCCTCCCCGCCCCACTAGTTATAATTTTACCCACGAATATCAAATTTTAACGAGAACAGGACAGGGGCAATGGCGTGTCAAGTCCTTCGAGGCTCGGTACCGTTGCCGAGAGATCCGGCCGTATGTATTTGCAGAATCGTTTCTTAGGGCAAAATTCGTGATCGGATCGTGGCTTTTTTTCCCTCTGCCCTCTCATTCGTCATCCTGCCCGAGGAGTCGTGAGCGAGAGTTGGCACGTGAGCCGGCATCGGCACCGATGAAATATCGCCGCTTCCTCTTAGGGTACGTAATGTTAAACCCACCATTATCGATTGCCACGGGATGCGACGTAGACGTAGGACTTTTGTGCATTTGTACGAATTTCACTCGATAAATTGATCCACCCGCTGAGCGAAGAGAGAAACTATCATCGCGTCCAGCGGCGCGCTACAAGACGGATCAATTATGCCCATCGCTTCCGTAGCCGAGTACTGCCGACGACTCGACAAGGACTACGTCCTATCCTCCCATCGACTACCGATAATGTTTGCCTTGGCTCATTTATATACATACATACATACATACATACATATATATATATATATAAGAATTAATGATTTTTTCACTCTGGTCCGAATTATCAAAAAACTCCCGACATCTTATCAAAGCGTAGCTTGGCTCTCGGCTCTCGGTTAAGAAAGAGAGCGAAGCACATTTCGCGTACTTTTTAAGGTCCGAGCATATTTTTTTTTGTCGAAGTTTGCGGTCAATGCTCACTTACGCAAACGTCTTCGAATGGTTGGCCAATGAAACTCATTATTCTATTGTTGCAGCAGCAGCAACAAGCCCTGATAAAAGTTTGAATTTTCCGTTTCGATAGATCACGTAAAGCCTGGGCTTGTGCCATACGCGTTCGACAGGTTGAACGAGCAAAATTGGAGTAACAAAGAAGTTTCACGGGGAACCAGTAGTCCCACAAAGCCAGAACAAAAACCGGATTTATTATTATATATATATATATATATAACGCAGTATTGCTAGGCCGCAGCAGCGCAAAGTATCCTCGCGAGGTGCGCGGGTCAATAAAGAAGGAGGGTAGAAAAAAGCGCGCCCGTCATCGATTTCTCCGGCGTAAATTTTTGACGAGTTTCTCAACGCTGACACGCGTCGATCGATCGGGTGGAAACGAGGCCCGTGTTTATTCGGCTCGCGAGACTCCTGACTAGGGAATGAAAGTTCGAGCCGGAAAAGGAAAGCGAACGAGTCTCGCGGGACTCGAGAGCCGAGGGGGAGCGGGGAAGGATTGCCTCCGCCGGCCGGAGGGCCCAACGACTCCCGAGTGCCCATATCCGCCGGGGAGTCGGGCCCAGCAGCGCGTCGCGAGAGGATTCGGCGAGGAACCGGGCCCGAGCCTCCGAAGCGGGACTCCGGCTGGCTTTCACCCCGGGCCGATCGTGACAGGTGGAAGAGAAAAATGCCCGTGAGATTGGGAACAATCGGATGCAGTCGCCACCGGTTTCCGAAACCCAATATCCCCACTCGCGCTATCGTTAAAAGCGAAAACCTGTAATTTAACAGCCTCTAAGACGCGCAAGGCGCGTGTGGGTCGCGGGTATTGTGCAGCTGGCAATACGAGAGGCGCTTTAAAGATCCAAGCTTGATCCAAGCCATTTAACACCTGTCCAGATATCACGACTGCTCCAGTGAGTCCCGGTGTCCGATGAGTTTTCAGCTCCCATGCCGACCTAGCCGATTTTCTCGATAGATTTTCCCCAGTCGAGGGCGCCTGCCCCTGACTGCCCCTGACTGCCAATCGTAGTAGAAGCGCAGCGGAGGACGAGCTAAGAAAACCTCCTGCCATCCGTCATTTTTGGAACCGTCCTTACTCGAGACCGAGGCAGTTGGAAAGCCGAGGGTGGAAAGAGGCTGGGCCCTACTCGGGTTATCCAGCTTCGGCCTAGCGCTCGGCCTTTTTATATTATTTTCCAGGTTACGTATTCCCCGCTCGACGAATGGCACCGGGAGCCCAGGAATCCCAGGAGCGGGCCGGTAAGTAAGGTCGAGGCTGGGGAGCTTTCGCGGGGCCTCGCGCCGGTCCTTCGGCGCTTTCGGGGTGCGGACCGATGGCACCGGCGCGCGTCTCCCTCCGCGATCGAGGCCAAGAGGGGACGTCGAGGGGAGTCGCCAGGGGAGAATCGTCCGCGGGCGCATGCGTCGTCGCCTAGGAGGCGATCGGCGTCGCGCGGCAGTCGACAGCGCCAGGGGAAGCTCATCGACTCGCCGCGTAAGCTCGCCGGTAAAAATAATCGCTCGGCCGATTGCGTCCGCGTACGTGTGAACTCGCCGCTCGGGTCCTTTGTGCGCGGGACGACCTTTTCCCACATCGCCCCCCCCCGCCCCCCGCGCTACTCCGCGGCGGGGTAGCGCGAAGGTTCGCGCGCGGGCTCGGCGGATCGAGCGTAATTGAGCGCCCGCCTCCCCCCGCACCCCGGCTAATCGACTTCCTTCGGATCGCAATACTTTCCGTATAAACAATAATGATACGGTAATTGAAGTCTACATCTGATATAACTGTTTTTTTACGCGAGATCACGCGAGGGACTTTGTTATAATGCCGTATTGTTAATAAACCACGGAGGAGGATCGTCTTCGCGTCTTTCCCTCCCCCCCCTGCTTCCTTTCCCGCGCGTCTCCCCGTCGACTCGTAAGCCTTTACCGGTCCGTGGTATCGCTTCGCGAAGATCGGCCTGGAAGCGATGCTGCGCTCAGGAATGAAAATTTCCGAAGGAATGTCAATAACGTTGATATCGATTGTAGCTCGAAAAGGTCATCGTTGTTTTATTTCTCTCACGCGTCTCTTATTGAGAAATCCCCGACAACGAGCGACGTTTATGATAATAACTAAATGAAGCGCGATCTATATGAATAAGATGAATGCGTCTTCCAATGCATACAATTGAAAACTTAGTATGCCTTATTTGTTCGCAAATGCCCTGGAGTTTATTATTGCACCGAGTATTTATTAAAACGACTCTCTTGCGAAAGCTCTTATCCGAAGTCGGTGTTCTGTGTCGTGTAAGTAATTTTCGTAATTTTTATACGTATTTCATTCTGGATTTAAATAATTAATACATTTATTTACTTGAATGAAGCCGAGAAGTACGTAAGTAATTTGCGTGAATTATCGCTCCTCTTCGATAAATTTATCACAATATTGAGTTGGTTTTTATACAAAAGAAATAATTGTTATTGTGACGCATATGGCGATCAATCCTTCAATTCGAAATATCGATACTCGAATTCTGCACAATTTGCATGTATTTATTATTGTGGAATCCTTCGTATGCGTAAAACCAAAAAAAAGATCGCTAAAGTAGCAAACATCCTCAGTCATTTAAACAGTCGTTCGAATCGGCTATCGATCCCTTGAGTTTTCCATTCAAGCAAGAAGTATTCCATAATGTACTTTGAAATCGAAACAAAGTGTCAAAGACAAAAGATTATTCGTAGAAGCTAATGCACTATAATAAACGAACCGTACAATAAGAAGTCTATGAATAAAGAGAATATTTTTCTTCGCGAGTTAATGTTTATTTAATTCAATCATCATAACGAGTTACAAGCAAATGTTAATACCTCGTCAGATAGACCTAATTACTTATAAACGGAATGCGTAGCTGTGAGCGATTGCTGCATACGTTCCTCCTTCAACTCGATTGAATATCGAACGGTGCTTCATTTTTCAGGTGTAGGATAGAATTGCCGCGTCAAAAAAGGCTGGAGTTGCATAAAAATGGGCGACCTCCTTTTATTTCCAGCCAATGACGAGGATAAATATTTCGCTCGGCTCACGAGACAACTCAACGATGATAAGGCCACTCAAAATACAAAAAAAAATGTCAAAATAATTGCGTCGTTTGGGTGGCTCGACGAATGGCGCCAATACTTAGGCAAGAAGGCCGAGGCGCGTCCATCAACAATGGTAATGACAAATTTACATAGGCATAAGCAAAGGCCGCTTAATCTTATTGAAAATCACTGATCCCGAGAGGTGGGCAGCAACCGCACCGGGAAAAGGCGTTTCTCCGACTGTCGAAAAGCAGCCGGGGACTGGTGGGTTGCCTCCGCTGAAAGGGACTGCGACCGAGTGGAAAATGTCGAGCGCGAGCGGCTCGAGGTCGGGTTGAGAAATCCGCGCCGAGGCTCGTAACTGGCATCGAATGCCGGAGCAGCAGCAGCAGCAGCAGCAGCAGCAGCACCTCGTGGAGGAACGAGACTCGGAGGGGGGGGGGGGCAAGTAAACTCGAGTCCCTAGACTCGGCTCCTGCTCCGAGGCAACCGAGCAGGGCCGTCGAGGACTCGGAGGCCCGCCGAACGCGAAAAGAGCGAATCTCTTCGCGAGTTCGTGGGTGCTGGCGGCGACCAGCGGGGGCAGGCTCCGCGGGGGGCTGCGCTCCTCGGTCAATCAGCCGCGAGTCAGCGGAGGCGGAGGATAATCGCGGACACCGCGCCAGGGGGAAAAAAAGCAACGCTCGCCGCTGGACTCGTCGGCCGTCCCCGGCTTCCGCTGCAGCCGCCGCCGTCGCTCGCGGCCCTGACGCCGGGAATGCGGCAGAGCTCGAGAGCCAGCGGCAGCTGCGGCGGGGGCCGGGGGGTGCGGGGTGGGCGCGCGCGCCTCGGCATTCGCAGCGAAACTCTCGTCTCGGGGAGCACGAGGCCCGCCGAGTGGCGCTGCACTGGCTTCGCTCGGCCGACGACGGGGCGGGAGGGAGGCGGCGGTCCGAGCCAGTCGTCGGGGATCGGAGGGCCCGCGCGGCCTACCCGCCGCCCCCCCGCCTGCGCCGTCGTCGCCGACCGCGGACGGATGCGTTACCCTGGAGCATGTTGTGGTCGACCTCCTCCTCGGCGAGGCAGCAGATCTCGGAGACGGACGAGGACAGGAGGCTCATGGCGTCGGCTCGGTCTCTCTCATATCACGGCTGGCCCTCGACGAGTCCGGGCTGACGGACGATAGGACGACGACGGCGACCGCGGCAGCTCCGGCGGCCGGAGGAATCGGATCGCGTTACGCAACCCAGAGGCTTACCACTGGCCGATGGTCATCGAGCGTCGAGGATCGCGCTCGATTGGATTCGGATATGCTCGAGAGACGGAGAGAGAGAGAGAGAGAGAGAGAGAGGGAGAGAGACTAGACTGGATCGATGTCCCTCGTCGCGGCCTCCTCCTCCTCCTCCTTCTCCACCTCCCTCGCCAGCCCGTCCACGCGGTCCTGGTCGCGCTCTTGGTCGGTAAGGCGGAGAGCTACGATTCCCGGCATCCCCCACCCGGGCGGGGCGGCGACGGTCCTGTCCGCGCGGGCCACCTGTCGACGCGCACCACTTTCACTCGCCAGGTCGGCCTTGGAGCCCTCCTCCTCCTCCTGCTGCTGCTGCTGCTCCTCCTTCGCCGCCGCCGCCGCCGCCGCCGAGACTGGCCCCGCCAAATCCGACGGAGGTCCCGGGGGGGTAGTGGAGGGTCGCGGACGCGGAGACGCGCGAGTGAACTCAAGCCTGGGCTCCGACCGCGACGGCCGACGACGCTCGACTCTCGGCTTCGGGGGAGGCGCGCGCCAAGGCGACGCTCGGCCCGGATCGATACGCGAGGAACCGCAGAGCCCAGCCGCCGCCTCCGGCCGATCCGCCACTGCCGCCCCTCTGCTACTGGGCAACGCGCGACTGCGCCGTCGGCCGCTCGGACAGCGCGCGCCTCTCTCGCTCTCTCTCTCTCTCTCTCGCCGTCCGCGTCCTCTGCATCTGCCGGGCGCGTGTGCGCGGCCTGCGTGCGCCTGCCTCCGTCCGAGTGTGCGTACGCCCGAGCGAGCGAGCGAGCGACCGCAGTCGCATGCACGAGTCGAATCAGCTGCTCTCGAGGCCAGTCTCGGCGAGGGGCCGCGAGATCCCGCGGAGTCTTCTTGCGACGCTCCTCCGATCCTTGGCCCGACGAGCCCAGGAGCTCCCTGACCCAATGCCGAGAGCCGCCCTCGACTTAGGCTCGATCGTCCATCGACCCAACCTCTTTCTTCTCTCGACTCGTCGACCACCCCCCACTCGACGCCCCGGGACATTCAATCAAAGAAACTGGTCAAGGCCCCTTGCAACGAAACCATGCGTCCACCGACTCGTGCTACTCGAGGGCGATTATCATAAAAATTTAACTCCCCAATTTGGCTTCTCTGAGCCTCGCGATGAACAAACACCCTTCGAATTATTTTACTGCACTGCACTACTGTATTGCCACTGGCAGCCCTACAGATAAGGTCCGTCCACCGAAAAAGGGAAAAACATTCATCGACAAGCCAGTAATGTTGCTGCTGCCTCTTCCTCCCCCCCTTCGTCGGCCTTGGTCCAACAACTGCTCGAAATCCGAGGCGCATCGGCGAGTAGGCTCGCAGTCTTACGAGCGATCCAAGGGATCCAATCTTACAATTGCACCCGATTACAATCCACCGGGCCGCGACTGGCCTCGATCTTATCACCAGTGCTCGATCGCAACCTAAATAATCGGACAAGGAAAGCCTCGCGCACGGCAATGGTAAATTGAGCGGCAACGGTAAATCAAAGACGATAAAGACGAGGGATCGGCGATGGAGGAGTCGCGAGTCCCCGGCCAACGAGAGGAATAAAAATACTCCCTCGAGGCGTTTCCCACAGGGCGGGGGCTGTAATACACAACTCCGGTAGGGGCAACTCGAGACGCCGCGACCGAGCAACTCTGATGTAACTCTGAGGCGAGAGGAGATGACGTTTCAGCGCTGGCAAGAGAGCAAACCGCTCGCGCGCGTCGAGGCTTTGGCACGGAGCGCGAGGGGGAACCTCTCGAGCCGGCCCCTGGACGCCTTCGATTCCATGGCATTGAGTTGGAACGTCGGTAATGGCAAAACTGCCCGCTGAAAAAACCCTCGATGGATCGAGGCATTTTTCCAGCCTTATCGAAGACATCGCCTGGAGATAGAAATAACTGGTTATTGATTGGGCACGAGCGTCCGAGGCTTTCCTTTTCGGATCGACAAATTATCATTGCTCCATGACATTTGATAATCTACTCGTGTCGGTGCGTCAATTTTCAGCTCTTGAAGAGCCGCGATCTTTTGTTCCCCTGTTATCCTTAGTTGTAGCAGCGCTGTTATCTACGCGCGTGCAACGAAAAAAACCCCCGGCATCGGAAACAAGTTATCGAGACTTGGCTTCGTTCAATTAGACTTTACTTATTAAGACCAGTGCATTTTAAACGTCAACCGTTATAATATTGTCTTAGTTTACTGTTAGAGCTGCCTCGAAAAATGTCGAATTACAGTTGCAGTTGTTGAAACGGACTTAATTTAAATGCAAAGCAAACACGAGAAATGCACAGGCTTACGGTACGAGATTTTGGACCGCGCATTAAACAATGTATTCTGTATGTCAAACGTCGCGACCCGTTCGAGTGCGCCCGTTAAATTCAATGTTCCTCCCCCCCCCTCCCCTCGCCCCCTCCTCACTCTCTCTCTCTCGGCAATCCGTGACATTTCAATAGTCCAAAGAAAGGAAGAATTTAGTGCCGGTCATTGGTTTTACGATGTCACTAAACATTCACTTTTTTTCACTCGGTTATCTACTTTTATTAATTTACGAGAATCGTATGATTAAAGCAAAGTCAAGCGTAAAAGTTGCCTTTACCAATGTTATTATACGCTTGAGTTTAGTACCAATTTTTCAGCTTTCCTTTAGCATTACCAACAACTCACTCGTTTAGTTCGCGGCCCCGCTAAACTTATCTTATGCGCAATTTTCTTAAAGTTTGAAACAGCACAGCCATACATCGAGTAAGACAATTGTGTTTTCGAGGCGAGGTAATGGTTTGGTTAAAATTTCGTCGATCGAATCGTCCAGGGTAAATGATCAATTTTGAAATTGCCTATTGACTCTTGGCACTTTGGCCGGGCAATGAAAATACACAGAGCCTGATTTATCGGGAAAAAGATAACGAGTCAGCGATACGCGGCCGATAATCTCGAGCGGGCACTTAAGCGAACCAAGCGGAAACTCACGCGGGAAATAATATCGATTGCGCCTTCCCCTGCGTATCCATTCGTGCATAAATTTGTAGATCGGTGACTTTTCGGAGTCTCCGAGCCATTGTCTCGCTGCTAGGCCGTGATCGATTTTGATGAATATGCTTGTAATAATAAGGCCGCGGCTCCATTCGATTATCTACAAGCGAATGGATTTCACGTGTAATGATATGTACGAGGCAAGGCGCAAATAAAATTCTTACGATGGAAATCGACTGCTGAGCCCGCTAACGCATTCGTAACGCTTTGCGGTGACCGATGAGAAATTTTCGTTGAGCCTTTCACAGGTTAACATTTTCGAAATGCTAAAATCAAAATGAAACCATCCTTTCGAACCTATCGAAAATTATTGCGCTCTCCAAGGATAAACCACTTAAGCTCATTGTAAACTTATAACAGTCGCGTTAATTGAATAAACAGCTTTATTACTTTAAAAGCCCCTTAAAGATTAAAAAGTCGTACGCTCCTTATCGTACGAATGATATGCATTACATTTCCATCGTAAACAGAATCAAAGAAAATTTTCTTCGTTATATAAATGGCAAACTAATGAATTTGTTAGCCGACCTTTTGTCGCTTAACACACCTGCGCCATTAAATATTAAATGAAGCGTGTGCCAAGATTATTATTCAAATCCAATGTATAAATTAAAATAAGCTTGTGTAGGCTTGCAAATCTCTGCAGTACGATTGAAATGTATCCATTAAAATTTCGACACAAAAGTAAAACAAAAGCTCATTGAAATGTTTCAATTACCGAACATTAATATCTAAATACGAATCAAAATCCAAAGGCAAGGCTAAAACACAAATGTGCATTTGAAAAGCATTTGAAAAGCATTTGAGAGGCATTTGAAAAATACGAGTCGCAGTATTCTTAATGTTCGCCTACGAGTTGTGAGAAAATACAAGGATAACAATACCGTCCGCGCCAGTGTACTTTCATAGAAAACATTTTCTTCCATCTGTTTTGAAAAAAATTAAGCGGATAATAAATTGCGATCCCTCGGCATTTTTACGGAGGAGAGAGTAAGTTCAAAATACCGCGATATCAAAGCGATTGCATTGTTTATGCTTTTGTGTCAATTGCGCTTGTAAATGTGCTCTCGTCAGTTGCCACAGCGGAGAATTAGCGGAGCGAGCTTATCCCCGAGCGAGCATAGAAGGACGAGTAGGCCTCGATAGCGCTGCATCGTGAGGGGGGGGGCCCGGGGAAGGGGCCAGCCATAATTCAGGGGGAGCGGCTGGAAGTCGGCAAGGGGCCAGCCAGCGTTCGAAATAATCGGCGACTGCGAGCCCAAAAAGTCGTGCGAGGTAAAGAGCCATCGGCCAATCATGGGAACCGAGGCCTGACCTCGAATCGGTAGATGAAAATCGGCTGAGCCGTTAGCGAGATATCGGTCGCGGCGAAGGAGCAGGGATGATACGAGAAAAGAGAGAGAGGAAGGGAGGGAGGGCCTTATTTCGGGCGACGTACGAGAGACGCAGAGGCGCCGCTCGTTACATTTCCTCCATCCCGGTGACCTGGAAAGCCCCTTCCGCGATCTTATCTCGGCGCTTTTCCCTCGGCGGCACGACAAAGCCGTGGTCCAGGGCGCCCCGCTAGGTGTTAGCCGCCTGTGGTCGGGCGCGGCTCCTCCCGGGCCCGACTCTCGGAGCTCGTTCCCATGCCCCCGGGATCGGCGCGCGCGCCCTTTGACCACCTGCCGACGGAGCGAGAGCCCGGCCGATTATTGGCCAAGGACCCCCGGGGAGCCGCGACGCACCCGAGCTTTCGCCCGGACCAAGGGTGGACCGCGATTGGGCTGCGAGTGGCCTCGGCTAAAGCTGACCTAGGACTTCTCTCCTGCTCGGTAGTCAGGCAATGATCCGAGGCTCTTCCCCAGTCACGTGCGTTTCGTATTGGCTCGAGTGTCGGTTAACCGCCGAGGCTCTTAATGGAGAGAGACTCTCCTCCATCGGGGAAATCTCTCCGCCGAGCCCGAGCGCTGGTAATCCACTCGTATCGGGCAATAAACATCCCGAATAAAAATGACAAATTTGCTTCTCACACGCGGCCGATAAGCGCATTATTAATGTTTGCGAAACAACGTCTACTTACGCCTACAACTCCTACAGTCCGCCGTACTTTCCTCGGATGCACGTCTTCGGATATTTTTTCCGAGCGCTCGGTACAAATCTTAAATATATCTTCCGTTATACGTGTATCTAGATTTTCTATCATCCCGTGAGCCTTAATAATATATTGTTTTTTACGTGTATTTTGCACTTTCCTTTTGCTCTTAAGGGAACTAATATCAATTTTAGTTCTTATTCAATTTTATGCCTTCTTAAACTTTAAGACTTCCGCATACATGGAATTTAAAAGCTTTTCTTATTTTTCGAGAAATCGCTACTCGGCCAAGTCTTAACGTACTGCTGCAATTTATAAAGATATATACTTTTTTCACTTGGAATTAATATTCCTCAACTTGATGCTAATTTTTTTCCCTCTCCACTCCCCATTTCAAGATACTCCTCGAGTACAATTTTTAAACCAAATTTAATGAAATGCTAGACCGCTCAATTTAATAAATCATTATAATGAATAATATAGTTTTAAATTTTGTAATGGAGTTTCCATACTCATTGAGTGGTATTTTATAAGCGATAGATTTATTACAGGTAGAAAGCATCACATCAAGTGATGCATGCAAATAGACATATAATTTTTGCATAATTCTTATAACTAAAATTAGCCTTGCTTGAAGTTTTTTCATATTAATAAATATTAGTAATATTTAGAGGGTCAATTTCTCTATCGTGATGATTATAATAATTATAATAATAATAATAATAATAATAATAATAATAATAACGATGATAAAATGTTTATTTGAACGCAATTCGAATTAATTTTCGCAATTTTGATTCTTCTTGGAATATACGGAATATAATAAATTAACACACACACACACACACACACATATATATATATACGATAAATTTTTTTTAAGAATTAAAAAAAAAAACAATTCTTTCTTTCTAGGACAATCAATCCCAAATCATTACCAACGATGGTAATTGATAAAAAATTAATAATTAATTAATGATTTTTTTGTCATTAGAAATGTTGTAATATACACTTTTTGTATTAATTTTTATTTCATCATGTAATAGCTTTAATTAAAAGGAAAGACATTTGAAACATGCTTCTTTTTCTATCTAGCACTGATTATTGCTATGCACCTTCTCAGGAAATCTTACTCAATCCTGTATTTTAACGTCACGTTAGCAGCATAATGTAGTAAAAAATGAGAAGTTTCACGTTCCCCTCACTTTTTATGTCAAACAGTAATTTTTATGCGTACAATTTCGTCATTTTTTTTTAATATCAAAAAAGTTTCAACAAATATACTTTTAAATAAAACGATTAATGGAATGTATATTTAATGATAAAAAACGACAATAAAATTAAATTCCTCTGTATATAATTATATTTAAATGGTAAAAGCAAAAACTTATAATGAAACGTAATATTTTATTATTAATACAATATATGACATGTTTTCTTGATTCAGTTAATATCTAATGATCATCATATATTCAAATAACGGATACAGAAAAATATTAAAAATGAATAATTAAAGGCTAATTAATATTCTATTAGTACACACTTCCATTGCGTACCAAAACAATGAATGTTTTACGAGCACAGAAGTAAAAAATAGTAGCGAGCACTAGTTTTTTTTTTTTTTTTACACATAAATTAATATAAATTTTTTAATAATTTGCACGATGTAAGTATTAAAAGAGAATAAAATTTTTTGCGAATATAATATAATTTACTTATTACCATATTTGGTGTATTTATGTCATACATAACATCATACATATGCGTAACAAAATGTATAATTATAGATTAGTAAAAAATAATTGTGATCTTATTTTGAAATGAAAGAAAAATTACAACTATTTCATTTATCAGTCAAATAATACCACTATTTAACATCAGCTAATATTTGACTATCATTAAAATACAAATTGATTACAAATATTTTATTTTAATTCATTGTAAAATTATATTACTTTATAACAATATAAGTATCAGTTATGAGTCCTTAAATTCTAAAAATCATAAAAATTAATTCCTGAATCTTATGAAAAAATATATATAAATATTATGTAAAATTTTACTAAAATTTTCCTGGATCTTTATAAGACTACAAAAATTAATAAAAACGTTATTTTAAATTCTTTTTCTTAAACGGGGCGTTCAAAGTTTTACAAAAAAGCTAGAATTATAATATAATCATTAAGAACTTTATTAACGATGAAAATTTTAGTAGAACATAAAAATGTTTATTTATAATTTATTAAACAATTTACAGTTTCTTACGACTGTAATTATAAAATAATAACACTTAATTGCGCAAATGTTCCATTATTGAGAAATAATTCCTATGAGATCTGCTTCTGATACCATTTTAAATCAGGTGCACAAAATAATATACATTTCCGAAGCCGATCTTCAATGTATATAGTAAATAACTATAAACTACTCTTATTCGACATCTAGCAAATATAATTGTACGCTTTGCTGGATGAGAGCCCTATAATAACATTAATGTTGTAATTAAATGTAATCATGCGGCTTAAATACTATTTTTTAATTTATCATCGCAAAAAGTACGACGAAACATAGGAATCTGTCTTATCGGTATTAAAATAATTATATTTCAACGTACTCGTGCTGTTATGTACATCGTACATGTAATCGTATGTCGATTTATAATTCCTTATCATAAATATTATACGTTCGTTGTTTGTCTGTTATACAACTATATTTGCTTTTAGGTAATCGTACGAAATTATGTGCTAAAGATTCACGTTGTACAACATCGTAGAGATTCTGAAATTCATATGAGATGCTTGCTAACCTGTAATCTTAAGTATTTGCAATAATAAAGATCATCATAAGTAAGCAAGAGTTTGAAAAATACGATAGCTGTATTTTTAAATAGTACGTAGTCTCCAAATTTATAAAAAAATCTCGCCAGATTTTTTTTCCTTATAATAAGGATTCTACTAATCCTTGTCAAATAGAACTTTCATACTTTCATGATCATAGATTTTGCAATAACCCTCAGTTACGTATGAAATATGAAAAGCGTAAAATATGATATATTCCGGCACAATGTAAATCAATCTCGATTATTGAATACATTTTTTTAATCGTAATTTTATCCTTTTACGCCACAATATTTCCACAAAAAAAAAAAATTATAATTACATTGAATATTTCAGCATTGATTAATGTAAATTGTCAACATTATAAAACAATATTATCCTTCCGTCAACTTTCGGTGCAACGTGTTTGACGCGTATTTCTTATGTAATTATATTTTATTTATTCTCCAGCGACATTTCTCTGTATTTACAGAAGTGATTAAGTATCTTATGTGCAAAGACGGCCATATAACACGATGATATTTCAGGCTTTAAAAAATTCTTACGATCAATCAGGACATTTACTTTCACCGCATTAGTCAATCTGTTATGATCGATGCCGAGTGCAAGGCATCAGATTCTTCCGAGTGTTGTCACTCTTTTTAGATAACGCGTAAGTCGGGGCCACATTAGTCATTTTGTTTTGAGAGATTGTGTAAATGCGAATGGGCATATCAGTGAGATTGCGAATGTAAGTGGACGATTCGTATTCTTGTAAGTGCGGAATCCTCTGTCGATTATTTTTAGATTAGAAATTTTTTATATTCTTAGCGTAATGACGTAAAAACAGTCAGTCCAATGCTGAAATATATAAATAAAATGGCATACAATCAACTCATGAATGCTTATGCAATGGTAAATAAACAAAAAATTGTTTTACATAATAATGAGGCAAATATATAATTTGTCATTTTTAAAAGGCTTTATTAGTTTCTTAAACATAAACGATGACAATTATTCTCTTCCTTGGAAATCTCTTTACAACATATTTTTTAAAAAAAAATTTTTCTTTTTTTTCCATTCCAGGTTAAAAAACCGACACCATTTAAAGTACACATTTATGTTAAAAATCATAAACGGGTAAAATTATTTTCCTTAAAATTTATGGACAACACTGTTAATTAAAAGCTTAATGAGAAGTCCTAGATTATTTTATTTGCTTTTAGCTTCTACACATTTCTTTTAGAATTCTAACTCACTTTTTCCTAAATGAGCAGTAACGGCATTAACTCAATCATAACATGTTTTATTAATAAATATTATCTTAATAGCTTTAGATTTGGGTGTTATCAAAGATTCAAAACGAAATCTGATTTTAGAATTTACTGTAGGAAATTTAATATTATTTTTTAAAAAATATATATTTTTAAAAGATGTACCAATTGTATATTATAAATTTTACTCAACTAATTCAAATGACAAGAAATTTATATGCCATCCTATTTTCACGAGGAAATTAATAATGCAAATTTATATACTTTAAAATTGTAATTAATTATATTTATTTTTAACGATTATCATCCATCGTATTCTATATTAATTTATATGACGTAAATAAATTTGGCGAAGTTTTGAGAATGTGAATTAATAATGATTTTATAACATTGGTAATTTCTTAAAGTTTTCTATTAATTCGAATGTCATTTTAATAAATTCGACCTCACTCTATCTCTCTCTATCTCTCTCTCTCCCCCTCTCCGGCCCCATGTGGATTTAACTCGGTTATGCTAATAGGAATGTATGCATTGCAACGTTGGCATTCTACATGTGAAATACAAGTAAATACATAATATTAACTTTGCAAATAATTTGCTTGAAAACTCTAATGAGTAAGGTTGTCACTTAAAATACGTATCCGAGACAAGTAACGCAAATGAAACGGTCGGAATAAATTCCTGTGAATCTGTTTTGGAAAGTTGCGAAAAGAGCGAACTTACAGGATTTCGCGGTTTCCTTTGGCTTGACTGTTCACTTAAATGTAAATGTGTTATTTTTTCCCGGAATCGACGCCGAACCGAGTAATAATTTCATTCGGCATCGTTGTTAGCGCATTTATAAATTGCAGGGACAAGAGAGAGAGAGAGAGAGAGGAGAAAAACTAATTTTGAAAATGATTCAATCAGGAGAAACGTTACCCCTTAATTTTCAGAGCATAAACAGAGTACGTTGGTAAAAGAAAATTAAATCCTCGTAGCTCCGGCATTAGGAAGATGCTCGAGGATTCGAGGGAGCCATCGATTCAGCTCGGACTTATATCTAGGTTGAATATTAAAACGTTCTCGGTGAGCGAGTACATGTAGAGAAGGCCAGAAGAAGGAGCAGCGCTCGACGGTGGAGTGTGTGTGTGTGTATCTCGGTGTAACGATCGCGGAGCAGCCTTTGCTCGGAAACAAAAAGAACGGAGAGGCGGCTCGAACGCGTCCGAGATTAATAATCTCAAAGCCGCGTGTGCCCCTTTCGCATTTTTCCATCGGCCGAAGCCATCCACGATGACAGATTAAATAATCACGGGCGCTCGGGCACGTTGAAAGGGAGAAAGTTCCCGGGCGCCGGGCCTCGCGGAGGAGCCTCTCTCGCGGTGCTCGGCCTTGGTCGAGCCGAGTCGCCGAGCCAAGTCGGTGCCGTCGCTGGAGCCCGGAATGCTTTCCTCCCGTTGGGAGCGGCGAAGGGTCCGGCACCGAGTCCGCGGATCGACGAGGCTCCCCCCGGGATCGGGTGGGGCCGCCGCTTTCGGGGGAGCGGCTCCTACCCCCGGAGTGCGCTCGGCCTCCGGAGAACTCGATAACTCATGGCTCGCTACCGAGGCCCCTTACGAGGCCCCTTACGAGGCCCCTTACGAACCCAACGGCCGCTCTCGAGGAATCTCCCGCTCGCCGAGAGGATTCTTCCCGCGAAGGAGCGCCGGTAAATTAAAACACGCGCGAGGGCACCTCCTGGTCCCGGAGTCCTTTCTTACACGGGCCGAGCATCGGCGTTATTAGGCCCCACTTACAGGATATCGTTATTTTTCTCTTGCCTTAGAATTAAATCCAGTCGGGATGGAAAAAATTGCGCTAGGTGCGACTAGGAATCGCTGCGGCTCGGTTATCGAGCCCGTCTAACGGTCTTGGGCGATCCGTTAAGCCTCGGGCTCGGAGTTACGATTCCCAAAACTGACCTCCGCACGCTCTTATGGATTGTTGAGACATTAATGCGCTTCGGGATTACCTCGATAAAGAAGTGCAGCTTCTTCTGTTAATGCTGATAAGGCGAGTCAGACTCGTATGTGGGCATTGTGCGAGAGCAAAATCATCGATTTTAATAATATTCTCATTGTACCGGTAAAAAAAATACAGCCGCGTCTAGAAATTTTACGATAAATTATAATATATAATTATCCAAAGCTGTTGGCTTTATCTACTATTAATTTATACTTCAAAAATTTATGTGCATACGTACAATCGTTTGATCATTTTTTCAATTTCTCTTCTTTGCCATAAAGTCGAAAGTACGGTCAACGGTAAAAGTACTGACAAATATCACGAAATATGGGGGAAAAATCTCTTCAATTACAACACGTGTACATTTTATTTATTTATGCTAATAAAGTAATGAAACGTTTGGGAATAATTACATAATAGACGAGAACGATATATGAAAATAATCAGAATAATTTATTAATAATGCTGAATAATTGTTTTTTTTTTCTAATAAAGACGGAAATATATGCTACTATCAACTAAAAAAAAACAACAAAAACATTTAAAATTTTCAATTCTCTTCGTCTATCATTTTATTGATAAAGTATTTTTGTCTTCGGTGGCTATTTTTGGCAATCTATTATGCAGTGGTGTTAAAAATATTTACTAACGAATGGAGACGTTAGAATCGATAAAATCTAAATAAGTTTTCTAAACACGCGACCTCTGCTTCTCTTAACTCAAGAATCCGGGCGTTCTCCATTGTATACGCAAAAGAAGAAGAAGAAAAAAAGAATTTGTCTAACTGCGTAAAGTAAACAAAAGAGAGAAATCAAATTAAGCGATTGATTAGTTAAGAAGAAACAAAGCAAAAACCTAAAACGCTTTAGAAAAATGCAGGCCGTGCTCGCACAAGAGCTGCCGTCGATGATGACTTCCCCCTACGTCGAAAAACGTGACCATCGCTAATAACTACCAATCACTAAAATGGCTGCGTAGCATATAGGCAATATACCGGACGCTTGGCTCGGTGGTTCAAGAAATTCAAGCCAATGTGATTATGATATTGGCTATCGGCCGAAAATCTTCTCGACGATGCCTTATTGCCTTAACCCGAGGCCTTAGCTGCGCAAAGCATCAAAATCGTACATATGCCCGTGTTTGTACGCTCTCGGAAAATCATGGAAAATGGAAATTACGTGTTCCAACCGGCCAAGGACGCGACGTTCTCGTGGAAAATCCGGATCAGCATCGCGGCAGGGCATTTAGGGCTCGCGATAACAATAGCTCGGTTAATTGGGCTCTATTACTGGGCCGGGAATGATTAGAGAAGCCAAACACTGGGCGAAAAACAAAAGAGCCCCGATAGCCTAAAGTCCTTGGAAAACCATCTGCAAGATCTCCGAGCCGCGGAAGACAGTTTTTATATAAATTTGGTGGGTCCATTACAGGGATCCGAAAAACAAAGTGCACGGCTGTTAGCCACGCAGGATCGATTTACTAAATGGGTCGAGATCTCACCGTGTCGTAAAGCAAGTAGTGCCGCTGCCTTATATTATATATTAAAAGAAACGATAATTTTACAACGCGGAATGCCCGAGTACTATTATTAGCGATAACGGGAAACAATTTATTAGAAGAGTCGAGTCAAGGCTGCGCGACTATGGCTTTGAGCATCGCAAAACTTCCCCCCCCACCCCCCGCGTGCCACTCATCCCCATGCAGCTAAACGAGCAAAAAGAGCAATTAACGCAACGATCGCGCATATATATCAAGGTCGCAATAAAATGGGCTAGGTATTTGCCAAAAATACAATTTGCATTTAACACGTCGACTTCATAATTTGGATATTCTACTGCTTATTTAAGCTTATTCGAGCAGCGAGTTCAATACTCCCGGGAATCCACGAATATTTCTACGAAAGAAACGGAGAGGACAAATAAATTGCAGCTAGACGCAAAAAAAAGGCCCAATTAAATTTAAAAAGTTGTTTCGATAAACAAAACCCTCACCGCCATCGTACGCAACGCGGGAACTGGTCCCCGAAAATTGTAGACACTATATTAAAGAGATCCTGAATAATATCAAATAAAGCGGAGCAAAAAGACGCAAAACCACCGCGGAAATACAACGGGCCTTAACAAATAATCAAAAAAAATCTCCACGGTCGTTTACAAAAATAATCCACCCAGGCTTACTTGTAACTGTACTGTAACAGAAAAAAAATATAAACGATAAGCCAAAGCGTCGTTCGATAAACGATCAGTCCATTGATAAACGCCGAATTGTTACACTGTAGTACATGAGAAAACCGACACACTCGATAAAAAATGTCGATAATTTTCAAAAGTCTAAACAAAATAAATCTACCACTAATCAACGAGGTGACTGAAGATTCCGTCAGGATAGAGGAGCCGAGGGGTGAGGTAATAGAAGACCCGTTGGAATCAACCAAGATGCAATATTGAATAAGGAATCGAGTCGACACAATAAGGATACTCGATAACCGAAGCAAAAAAAATTCTCCTCCGCCAATGTGTACTGAAAACCAGGAAAGATGGGAGTGGAATTTTAAATACATTGAAAATTATCGCATTCGCGGCGCAAACAACCAGGAATATTAGGATGTACGCTGTACTTTTATCCATTGCGGAGACTAGCCATGCAAAAGATTAGTTGAAAAGAATTTTAGCTGTGATTCCTACAGGGCTACAAATGCCGCACACCACAAGGCTCAAACACTGGACGCGTAGCGGAGGTCAAATCAGTCCGGTTGAAATCCTCCCTGAAATATTGGCTTTACAAGCGTATTGGCAAGAATTAACAGGACTAAGTGTCCCTGATAGGGTCGAACTAGACCGAACCGCAAGCCTCGCCAGAACGCAACCCTTGACTCCTTCCTTAAGAACGATTCGGAGACTATCAGTAATGCCTTTGGCAAATTATGAGCTCGCCAAGTTCAAAAGTACCCTCTCTTCCTGTGACCTGCCCAAGGATCTTTTAAAGCAGAAAGTCAGTATCTGCTCTAACTGCCACAAGGATTGCAATCCCTTGTAGGGCAGCCATGGTGTAATGGGGAAAAAAAATCGCCCCTCCTCCGCTGTAGGAGTTGGCACGGTCGAGAGACATTTTCACTCGACGAGGCAATAGATCGAGGGCATTGGGCAAGTGGCGGACTCGTCACTCGCGTCAGCTCGGACGTAAAGACTTGGCTGGATACGTACAAAATGAAAATCATCCCCGGTTAAGAGCACAACGAACTTTTAAGTGCACTCGAGAAGGCAGGACTCATCGCCCAACAGCAGCCCTTCCGAGGTCCGGTTCTTTTCCAGGCCACCTTCGACGCCAGCCAATTGCCAACTCAATGAAAACCTTCAAAAAACATATATCGGTCTGTATCGAACGTTTCGGTTAATTCACTTGTCTATTTGGAACTCGTAGACTTTATTTTCTTGTATTTTCCCTAGCTTTGCGATCTCGCTGAGGGCAGCTAAGCTTGAGATCAATCTCAAGTTTAAGACTCCCCGAGTCTTGGTGCTCTTGAGTCAGGATGAACTGATCGCTCGAACCTAGAAATAGTACAGTCATTAACAGCATCGGTCCAAGTTTGACATTCCTCGCCGTAAAGCCCAGGATAAACGAATTTCTCGATCTTTTCAGAGGAGATGGATCGTATCAGAAGGGGGATGCCACGTTACCAAGGAATACTGTCGGAGTCGGTAGCGCCGTAACTTCCCATGGTAGACTGCCTGGAGACGAGAGGCAAAGCAGGGCCAGAGGGATCCTGAGGAGTTTGGCATGTTTTCATATTTAAGCGTTGTTAAGACGCAGTCCTGAGAATATAATGGTCTTCAGATCAGTTAGTCAAGTGATCAAACGAATGCTCGTGGAGTACAGGAATAATAATGTCCATAGTGGCAGCAATGCTGCATTGAGTCGAGCAACCGAGGCCTACCTATCGGGTAAGTATGCTGCAGTCCTTAACGAGAAGCTTAAGAGTCAGATGATGGAGGAGGGTACGGGCCTACGCGAGCTTTGAGATAATTGCAGCCTCGACTATTCCTGGACGTCTAGGCTCAAATGCGCCAAGGAGAACTCTCGATAAGCGTAGACCCCCGGGCAAAGGCAGCGCTCGGTTGATCGCAACGAAGTCAAAGGACAAATTCAACTGAGACCCTGATAATGGAAATGTCCACCCGAAGTAACGAAGGTGAGTTCCGATGGGTTCTCTGGACTCGTCGTTCGTTGGAACTAGAGCCGATAGGGGCATTAAATGCTTATAGAAATTGTTAACCTATTTGTGTCACTCTATTCCGACTCTGTTTAATTCTCGGACAACACTCGACCACACGTTGCAGCACCCTGAACAAGTATTTACCTAGCGGAAGAGGCTCGCGCGTAATCCGTTTTGTCCTTTAATAGTCTCCTATAAACGCGTACACATGAAGCAAAGCCTTTGGATTGACAATCAGAGAACTTCTAGCTCGTCTCTCCCGAATAAGAGGTTCGGGTCATGGCGACGTGGCCCAGGCAAAAGAAGAGTGCGAGCGTGGCGAGAGAGACCAATGGACTCCAATGACGTAGGCGATCCGTCCAGCCATTACGAGCTGCGATGAACACGCGGTTGAATCCAGAGCCGGTCGGTGCTCGACGCGGAGAACCCCGAGGCTGCGAGCTGCTCGAGTATTCTTCCCCCCCCCCACTCCTCAGCCGTCGACTTTGACCGACGTCTCGGGGAAGGCAGTGCTCAGGGCGAAAGGAACTCGCCCGATCAAGCCGAGGAGTCGACGTCCGATGCTATTTTGATCGACGGAGTTGGCGGATTTACGGAGGGAGCCCCTACCCCCCCCCTCTCAGAAACATTCTGCCTCGCTCATTCTTGCCGTGCATCGCATTGCAGGCTTGTCTCCGCGAGCTACTCTCGGCCCGGGTCAGTCAGAGCGCGAATCCTGGCATCGAATCCACCGCCACGCGGGCCGTCTCGGATGCCACGTGGATGAGTTAATGGACGGGGGACTTAATAGGACAAAGTCGTCGCTATTTTGAGATGACACCCCCAGAAGTCACCTACCACGATTCGATGTTTCTTTTATGCCACTGTGACGTAGTCGCGCACAAAACATGCGCATTTCACCATTGGGAGCGTATGATTATACGCAGCACGCGTTCCTATTACATCGACAAACTTAATTCTTTACGGCATAATGATATAAAGACGCTACTCGAGGAGTAATTGATCGCTTATTGGACTCTTATGCTTTGGCGGTCGCGTTCCACTGGTGCTTAGACACCTCACGGTTACTGCCCTTGTGCGTAGCCGCCACGCGGACGGGGGCGGAACTAACTCTCGCAGACGCGGCACCGCTGGCCTTCTAATCTTCGGGGCTCCGGTCGCTGCCTCACCACAAGCTAGGACGGATACTCGTCTAATTAGTGTCTTGTTATTAAATCATTGATAACCCCCCCAGGTTCAATAGATGTTTTACAGGCAACGCGTGCAAACCACCGCTAATGACTTTTTGTCCACCGCGTCGTCATTGTCGGTGCCTACGTTGTAAATCGATATAAAGGGCAGTCACCGGCTCCAGTATTTTTCTATTTTGTTTAGCAACGAAGTCTTTTAAAACGGGCCTTCCTATTCTAATGGAAATTTTCAAGAAACCTAAGTGCGCCAGGCTATTTTTGCAACTTTGCTCTTAACACCTGTGATTCTTTAATGCATGAAAAAGAATTTAAAAAATTCATTTTTCGGTACTCAATTCTTAATACAATGAATAGTAAATTGGTATTTGACACGGAATTTCATTCTTGGCTACGGGATGAATGATTGAGAATAATTAAAATGCATGCTTGTTCTAAAATTAAATACACAAGTGCTATTTCCTTATTTAAAGTAAGAGAAACAAATTTTTTTGGCAATAAAAAACTTACTGCAATAAAATAAAATTACAAAAACTAGTAGAAGTATTGCGTTAATGAAAAACAGGAATAATGCGCCTAAATGATAAGCGAATTATGCGTGCATTCCCGGGAACTTGGATAACACCGAGAAACTCGGTACCTGTAACATACTTTCCTGGCAGAGTAATAAGGTGGGGCTAAGCCCTAAATTGCCGGAAAGCCGGCTTCTCTCCTCATCTCTGCTCTTGTCTCCCGGCACAGGATGACTTCCTGTTCCCGAGGACGATTCTCGACCTCCCGATAGCGTTAGCTTCTTCACCCTATCACTGGTTAGCCGATGGTTAATTGCTATTGCGGGCGGCTTCTCTAGCGTTTTTCGACGTAGGGGGAAGTCATCATCGACGGCAGCTCTTGTGCGAGCACGGCCTGCATTTTTCTAAAGCGTTTTAGGTTTTTGCTTTGTTTCTTCTTAACTAATCAATCGCTTAATTTGATTTCTCTCTTTTGTTTACTTTACGCAGTTAGACAAATTCTTTTTTTTTTCTTCTTCTTTTGCGTATACAATATAGGTCAAGTCAACATAGGAAAAAAAGGAATCCCCGTTATAAACAATATGACCGGATTTATTACCATATCGATGATTAGTCGTTTTTATAATATAAAATGCTCAAGGCACGCCTAAAATTATCTTTTTCTGTAACGTTTATCGATACTTCTTATGGCTAATCAAAAGACAGGAGATATTGTAATTTGAAATTATGAAAATCTGAAAAATACTAATAAGCTTTTTGTTGCATGCTCAGAAAATTGCTTTCTTAGTAATATTCGTGTGTCGAATATCCAATGTTTTTTCACAGCCGTTACAATTTATCATTGATCAGCCATTCGCAGCAATAAAAACCATTTGCTCGTATAAAATAGAGTTTTTACGAAACCTAATGAGAGTGAAAAAGGCTTGACATAATTGTCCGTAAATATACAAATTTTCACCGGAAGAGTAGAAAATCACGGCAGCATCCAATTAGCCAACGATTTTGCTCTTCGCTGCATTATAATGCATCGAGTGGGATCGCACACTTTTCGGGGACGACGGCATACTTGGAGCGTTGAAATGCAAAGTTGGCAAGAAGCGTCGATCGGCCTCGAAGCGCGTTAAAAATTCGGGAGCCTGAAGAACACTAATGGCCGAGTAAATATCATATAATAGGTCGGCTACGGTATCAATTATTTACTTTCGCCGAGCGCACAGGATCGGCAAGGAATTCGAATTATAGATCTGGCCGTCGAGCCTCTCGCCGCGAAGCGTTTCTCGCGCACCGCGAGACGGAGATCGGGCTTAAGGCCATCGGCGACAGGAGGAGGAGGGGACGAAGGGGCGACGGAGGGCTGGAGGAGAGGACCGAGGCAGACGCCGCGGCAATCAAAGCCGAGCGTCCAGAGCGAACTCGGAGAAAAAGAGGGAAAGGCTTGGATTGCCGGCGACCTCCCCCTCCCTCCGACCCCGTGCCCGAGCGGTGAAAAGGCCCGGATCCGAGGGGCGAGGTCCGCGGGGGCCTCGGAAGGCCCCTCCGGGACGCGAGAATAATCCCCGTGAAATAGGCGGGGGCCCGCTTCCGGGGGGTTTTTTCGGCGTCGCCTCTCCCCCGCGAGTTACGCCGGACTCGCCGAGCGTGAAAGGTCACGGCGGGGCGGGGAAAGCGTGGGCGGCCGCGTGGGTACCGAGGACCCCCCCCCCCCACGAAGGAGAAATCACCGATTTTGGCGGGCAGCCCTCGGAGCCGCTTTTGCCGATAAGCCAAAGCTCCGCCCGCGCCTCGACTTCCGATCCGTCCGAGTCGGGAGGGACTCCACCGAAACCCTGCATTTTGAGCCTAGGGCCAAATTTAATCGTGTATCGATGCTGGTACCGATCCCTGGTACGGCCCACGGCTCTCCTCGCATTACCCCTCCCGCCGACATTTTCCACCTCCGATCGGTCTGCTCTTCCATTTTTCCTATCGGTCCTCGTTCCAATAACCTTAAGACTTTCATTTCCGTATTACTTTTAGGCCGATTCGTTAAGGCTCTTACGCGACTTTCGAAGCCTCGCCCTCGACCCGTAACAGTAACCAACTGCAGTTGCGCAATAATTTTCGTAGCATCGTTGGACGCCTAACGCTTATTAAGCGTCGTTGTACTGTTTTATTGACGAGCATCGCATCCTCGAGCTCAAACACGAGGGCTATTAATTTTACATCCCGCCTCGGCTTTTTTAATATCTCATTCCAATCGCTATCCTTAACGTTTCCTCCCCTTCGATCTTATCCTCCTTCCGATACGAATGACCAACATTCGCCACGTGACGCGTTGATTTATCCATCGTAAGACTCGAGTCGCCTGATTTTTAAGAATTCTTACAAAATCCATTGCGTACAAAAGAATCGAGACGATCCGCTTTTACTTCGATGTCGTGAATCGTTTATGAGTTGAGCGTCGTTGCGAAACAACCCAAGCGAGCTAAGAGCTTTTGTTTTTCGGCCAAAAGTTCAATCGAAAAGTACCGAGGCAACTACGAGAGTTACCGAAATGCTCGAGGACCGAAACTCTGCCGTGTAATTGCCGTTGATTTTCACGGTGGTCCCGGTAAGCGGGAGTCCGTCAAGTTTTTTGAGCTCGACCTTCGTCGACTCAAGGCGAATTTACCACCTCATTGTTAGACGGGGAGGAGTTTTGTCGGTAGAAAGTACACTAAGCGACGTCGAGAAGGCGACCGACTGCTCATCGATCGGCCAAAGGATTCCCGGCGAATCAGAGGGCAAAAACAGGCGCGATCACGGCGGTACACTTTCGTTCTCGTCTGACGGCGTTGGGATAATTGCACGGTCCGAGAGCGGGCTCGATGTTAAGCGAGCGAATGAGATCCGCGAGGCTGCGGCACGAATCGCACTTGCTCTCGCCCATTGCTTGGAATACAAAATTTTCCGCCACCTCGGGTGCGAGCTTACGTAATTCCTCGGATAAGCCAAAAGCGGGACTTTCGTTAGAAATCTTACTGCGAGTTCTCGCAAAAATCCAGATCACACTCGATGTATACGTAATGGCTTTTAGAGTCGTGCCCAAGTTAATTATTATTATTATTATTATTATTATTATTATTATTATTATTATTATTATTATTATTATTATAACCCGTCAAATCGAGAAAGGCCCCGCGCAGTCCTCCATTCTAACATTGGGCGTTAGAACTCGACGCGCCTCCAATCATCAGCTCGATGAAAATTCCTGGTGCTCGATAAAGCTCCCCGGGAACTCCATAGAACAACCGGTTCGGCTCCCTGCCAATGAGTCGAGCGCCTGATAAGGCTGCGATTTCCACGGCGTCGATCGAATCACATCCAGGGCGATGTCGAGGATCGCGAGGACTCAAACGCGAGTCCTTCCAACAACCATTGAGACGTTGCTCTTCCCAACGCGCGGGTAAAGTTAATTCAGCCGGCCGTTAGGGGACGGCTAAGGGAGATACAAGAGGAGGAGCGATCGGATAGAGGAATCGTCCAATTAGCACTGGGGAGAGGCAACGTTTTTCCTGGCGCTTCTTTAAAAGCCCGAAGGTCCTCGATCGCCCCGGAGCCTGGGTCAACGATTCCGGTTCGAGGGACACCCCTGCATCCCGGGCGCCCCCCCCGCCGCCTCTAAGGCTCCCTTGTGGCTCGACGGGATAAGTGGAGCAGGCGAGCGCGCCCGGATAAGGAGCTCCTCAACGGACGGCCTGTCGCCTCTGCGGGGGATAAATTATGGAGTAATTGCCTGGTCGGAGTAGCGCCCAAGAGTCCGGCCGAGGATGTCGGCGTCGGGGCTTCCGGGGAGGAGGCCGAGCTGGCGACGGCCGCAGCCAGCCGCGGGGGTGTCGGCGACGTCCTTACGCAAGGGGGCTCGGGATCCGATTTTTTTTTTTTTTGCCTTACGGGTGAAATCGAATCGCCGGCCGATCTTCCTCGGAGTTTCGGCCTGCTTTCCTTCCTCCTCGCTTTGCCGTTTTGTTTTTCCCTCCTCTTTTTTTCACCTCTGCTCTCGCTCGCGGGAGGAGGAAAGGTGTCGCGACCCCGGCCTTGTCGACGCCAACTCGGTTACGTTCAGCCGCTCGAGCGCGACTTCTCCGCTTTCCCGAGGTATCGCTCGGGGATTCGATCTCTCCAAAGCGGAGAGGGGCGGCAAAATAACAGAAGCGGCCTTGGCAGCGGCAACAGCGAGAAAGATAAGGAGGAGCCGAGTGGTTGCGAACTTCCTGCGCGGCCCTCGGCGACTCCACGCTCTATTAAAAAAAAAAAAAGAAAAAAAAAAGCCGAGCTGAATTAAAAAATCGGCCTATCTCCATGGGAAGTTATCATTGTTGTTCCCAAGGCTATTCTCTTTACTACTCGCTTACGTGGTCGCTTCGACGGATCGACGTCACAGTTCCATCGGCCACCGGCTCTACGTGTACTCGGCCGTTGTTGCTTTTTCGCCCCGCCGGAAAGGCAAATCCGCACCGGCAATTGTTTCGCGCCTGGATAGGACGCGAGTGAGAATCTTCAAGAGCCTTCGGATAAGCAGTTGGGATCGACGATTATCCTCTTTGGCCGCGCGCGGTTGTGCATCGAGCCACGTACTTTGCAAGTAGCTCTGCCAGTTAGAGGCTCGCAACGATGAATTGATGGCATCCGAGGAAAATTTCCTCGAATTCTCGAAAGTGAGCAATGAAGAATACGCAGAGAGGAAACTTAAGTCTTCGATATCAAGATTACTTTCGATCCTGAGGCGCACAGGCGATCGCGCTCGTGCGGCTTTCCTCCGCTCGCTTTGATGCCGGTGCAGTTTGCATATTTTTAACGCCAAAGTCCTCTTACCGCGCGCGGCAGCAAAATAAAAGGAAATCCGGGATTAGCTCTTCGCGTCCATATATTACGCGGAGCCGCGTTCCCGAAACGACTTTTAACCAAGTAGCTTAGGGAAAATATGCCTTCCCCTCGCTGTTCAATTCAAAGCTCAACAACGTCTCGAGCTCTTATGCTAATGCAGCGTCATCGGCTATTATTATCGAGTCGAGTCTCGAGCAGCTGCAACTCACCCACGGATGGACGATCGGGAAAAGCCTCGCTGGAAGCGTCGGAATTTACCGAGCATCGAAATTTCCTCTTTGACCCAAAAAAGCGAGCGATCTCGAGGGCCGATAGGCCAACTTTTGAAAAGGCATCGATATTTATAATTCTCGGCATTTATCGGCGAGCTGACTTTGGGATGCTTCCCCCGCGGCTCGCTCCGCCGCCAAAAAGCCAAGGACTCTTACCCTCCGAGGGCTCCCGATAGTAATACCGAGGCGGTGGAGTGATATCGATAGAGTCCCCCGCGAGTCTCCGGGTAATGGGACTCCGGGGACGCGCTTCGGAGGGAAGCCCTCGAGCCTGGGAGGGAAAGAGCCCGCCGATGAAAAAGTCCCCCGCCGCCGCCGTCGGGAAAACCTTGCCGGCAGCGCCTTCGTAATTATACGTGACGATGGATATCGGGGGCCCGAGCAGCCTCGGCGGCCTCGGGCCCGAGATAAGTCGGCCGAATGATTTCACGCTCCTTAGATCGTAAAATTACACGGCTCGGTCGTCCCGGAGGGGATCCTCGGGTGGCACCGAGACGAGGGACGGTCGTCCCCTCGCCCGCCGATCCCCGGCTCAGGAGCCCAACGCGGCCGGGAGCTCCAGGGCCCGGAGAGCCGCGCTTTTCCTCTAATGCCTCCCGCCGTCCGGCCAATCGGTGATTTCGAGCCGCGCGCCTTCGTTGGGCCCGAGTCGCGAATCCCCGACTCCTCTGGAATCTCCTCCTCGGCAGGCGAATCTTCCCCCTTCGCTCGATCCACTTGACGCGCCGGGTGAAGAGTACGCGACGGGCTCCTTTAAGCCTCGAGCCCTTTCAGCCCTTCACTCGACAGCCCCGAGACTCGACGAACGAACTTCCTCTCCGCCACGGGGCCAATGATCTTTTTTAATCTGCTCGCTGCACGGGACTCGTTCTCTTTGTAACGGAGCCACGTACGTCCCCCCCCCCCGGCCATTGTAGATTAAGTAAGAATGAATGAAGAACAGTTATCGACGAAAGGAAAACGTCTGCCGTTGATTTTTTTCTAATCTACAAATTATCTACGGCGCTCCGTAAATTAAATCGTGCTTCGGAATCATTGAGAGAAACTTGGAGATACTTTTATTATGGGACTCGAGTGGCGCTGGAATATTACTGAAGGCTAATAATTGCTGACGGAAACGAGTATGAAATTCATTCTTATTGTTTTGTATAGAAATAAGGCTGGCCTATGGCCGTAATGACGTTTTCAAATGATCGTATCTGATAACAGTGCAGAAATCGATTAAAATCGAGCCTGTGATTCTAAACAACGCAATCATTGCTCCTCGAGCGTATACGCTTTTAATGGAAAAACACCCGCAGTCCAAAGGTAAGGTATAAAATTAAATATGACAATGCAAAATAAAGCGCTCCTACTATTGCACATGCACATTGTAAATAGGATTCACTGTTTTAAATAAACTGCACGTATCGTTGAATATCTAATTTCTACGTGCGAATCAATTAAACACATTTATTAACGGAAAATCTTCCATTCTCCGTTCCAAGCATAATGTTTTTGTATTAACCTCCAGGCCAAAGATCTCGCGCCCGACTGTTTATGAATTTGTTCCACACAAGCGATCATCCGCTCAAAAGCTACTCTTAATTTAACGTGATGTGCTTCGCGTAAAGTCCTATTGCGTACTTTTTAACGAGCCGCGCGATTTTATTTATACAACTGGCACGGATTATTGCGTTTGCATAATTTTTACAAAGGAAGTGAACCTACTCGCGTAAATAAGGTAAATCATATGACTGATGAGGCGTTTAAACTAATCAGACTGCCGTTACGAATTGTTAGATAAACAAATTCATACTCATAAGGAAATAAATATAATGGCTCTTTCGAGGAATTGCTTAAGACGCATCCTTCAATCGAATGATTTCTCCGTGTTCAATGTGTCTTAAGGTTGCAAGCTGTTAGCTGAAGTCTTAATCGATTCGCAGTCGCTAAAATTTCTATCGATGGATAAGATAATTTTAACGAGGCAAGAGACAGGAAGAATATAGGAATGCGTGGTTGTAGAATGTAGGAAAAAAAAATGTAGGAAATATATAGGATTTGGATTTGAAAAAGAAAATAATAATATCCGTGGAGATATTTGTGACGTAGCTCTCGATTTTGTATATTGTCCAAGCTGAGTATCAATTTCATTGCAAGACCACTGCTAGTATTATTTTAAATATTCCTAAGCGAAGAAGGCACCCTCGTATATCTAAATTTAAAAGGCTTGCCCTCGAACGGCTCGGAAAATCAATAAATTTTGGCAGATATTGCAAAGTTGGTCTTTTGTACGTGATGCTAATCAAAATTAATTCTAAAATCCGTGTAATCGCTCTCGTGCGATGAATAAGCTCAAGCGCTAAAATAAACCCGTGGCAACAACATCTGAAGAATGTCCGGACTACAATGGAGGTCATGATACAGCAAATACAAACAGAGGGCAGAAGCACACTTGGATGCACGTACAACGAGGAAGACTACCGAGCGCCTATTGCCTGTTAAATAAAGGCAATTGAACAGTGTTTTTAATTTTCTCGACTCCAGCACCTTCCAGAGTGACGCCCATCGAGTGCAAAATGTATACAAGAAACGTTCTATTCTTCCTGTGCACCGCGCACTTTTGTCCCAGAATAAGGCACAAGCAATTGGTGATTTTACGGGCATTGCACGGATAAACGGCGTACATTTAAGAATTCCAAAGCTCGCTACGAACTGCGTTGACTTTTGGCAGTAATAGCAAGTTTTTTTAAGCTCGTCTTCTCTCCGCAAAATTCACGAAACTCGATATTATATTAGCAACCGTAGGTATCCTATCTATCGGTCCGATCCCT
Organism: Kradibia gibbosae; assembly: GCA_018907135.1. NCBI lineage: Eukaryota > Metazoa > Arthropoda > Insecta > Hymenoptera > Agaonidae > Kradibia > Kradibia gibbosae. The sequence continues at coordinate 8,938,674 of JACCHX010000004.1, forward strand.
CAAACGATTAACTCTTGCGGATCATTTTCTTTACGCGAGAACTAATTACTTTTTAATCTCTGCAATTACCCACACGCAATTATTACGATGCGCATCTATATGACAGTAGTGTAGATGTGCATCCGCGAGCGCGTTTGTTAGTGTGTTAGTGCGTGTGCTTGTGTTACGAATTAGCGATGGTATGTGTACTATATTACTATTGTGCACAGTGAACAATGAATAATAATAGTACGAAACTGTTTATTTTGAGGTATAAATTATTCAAATTTTAACCAAGATTCGATAATAGAGTCTAAGATAAAAGTTACTTAATAAATATTAATTACTTGGTCGTCTAAACTTTAAATATCCTTGAATGCAATGAATATAATGGAAATTAGTTTTGTATGCACATTTAAATTAAGTATTAAATTTAAATTTAAGTATTACTTATTAATTTATGACTGAGGAATCAACTTAAAGTGCGTTTTTAGTATAAATTATTTATCAATAAACGTGGATGAACAATATAATTTCGACGTGATCCAACGAAAAAATATTAAAATTCACGAAAAACAGATTTAAAAGATGACTGATTTATCAAATATATTTATCGGCATGATGTTGATAATCGTGCAAAGTTAACAGCGTCACTTATTTTACCTAAGATTGCAGGGGAAAGTACAGAAAAGCTTTAATAATTATCATTAATATATATATATATATATATATTTAATGGCAATTCGTTTTTGAACGTTGTTCATTGCGTAAGAATAAGTTTTGTAAGAATACCATTTTTCCATAATATTTTGAACGTTGCGAAGAAGGTTCTTCAATCGTGAGTTATCATACACTTGTGTAACCCTTGGCAGAGATATGCGAGATCATTTCCCTAAATTGTTCAATGACTTATTAGTCGAACGCCTATCATTAACCAGACTCGAAGAAGCCAAGCCCAGCCGCGGTATTTTATATAGCCTCATTTTTATGCTACCGATTGATGCGCATATGTATACATAATATATACATTTATAATTGAATAAAAAAAATAAAGATTGCACACAGTTAATAAGAAAAGGATGGGTAGCAAGATAATAAGATGCGGCAGCTGATACCGTGATTTTAAAACTAGACTCATCGGTAACATCGACGTTGCGCACTTCACTCGCTGTGAACTGTCAGCCTTCGGATGAAGATAGAAGCGACGCAATGGAAAATTCGCCGGACTCGGCATTAGTGTAGTGCGCGCCTCGCGTGTTTCTATATTTAAAAAGAACTTTTGGAGCTTTTCGTGATTCGAAAGGCGCCGCTGCATCGGCCCTGAGTCTGAAAGCTGACCTGGCGAGGGCTTTCTAACAAAAGTGCTTTATCCACTTAGGAGCCGCCTGCGAGAAAATATGCCTGCAATTATAGACCGACGTGTGTCTTAATGTAGCCCTGTGACGTTAATGCAGCCATCCGCTCTATTGCCGATTACTCGGACAACTATTAACGGCCTGGCCGATAATCATCGAGCAGCGGCTCGAGTACAAGAGAAACTGACGTGCATTTTTTCGTCCTCTCTCTCTCTCTCTCCCTCTCTCGCCACGTGTTTATTTCTTGTGTTTTTTTTATTATTCGCGAATGCCAATGGGGTTAATGTCTCCCGTAGGTGAGCCGCACTGGCGGCCACGACTATTTACCCTGGCAAAAAAGCGCTCTACGTTGGTACGTTAGAAACCTAATGAAACGGCAAAGAAACTCATAAGAAAATAATGCCTCGATTATTTACGCATTGAACTTTTTGCCCAACGATTATAAGTCACAATCGCAAAAGACGAGACGTATGTATTTAAAAGGTAATCGGCCATCTGATTGTAAATTAAGTGTGTCTTGCTGCTTACACGAGCAATAATGACGTGAATTTATAAAAACATAGTCGATGATAAGTTTGTCTCGGCAACTGTAATTTCAAAAGCAAATATCTCCGCTCCAAAGTCTTTTAACGTTAAATTATCAATCGCAAGGAAGACATTGTTTACCAATTTTAATCGTCCGATAAATCTGAGATCGGCTTAAAGAGATTCAGTAATGTACAATTTTCTAATCAAACTTTATAAATGAATTGCTTATACATAACGCCTTCTTCCAGTATAAGGATTTCAGGCAATTTTCATTTTGCAATTAAGTAACACATCTTTCAAAAGTAAATATTTATATTATTCGAAGCGGAACACGTAACCTTAACATTTGTACACTTCCTACATCGTGGTAAATAAGCTTGCTTACTCTAAGAGTTTGGCCTTTTAATCGACGGATTCCTATACGATTACAAAAAGACGAAGAGACGTTTTCGCACGAAGTTATCGTTCATTGCGTTAGTGATTAATTAAAAATGGAGCAGAGCAAAGGAGTCATGGCTTTCTCCGTAAACGGAATTGTCGAGGGATGATACGGTGAACGAACCTCCTGGTCGAAGTACCCGGCAAACAACGGTATTCGAACAATGGGACGAGAAGAGGGTGTCGAGGGGCCGGGAAAACCATTGGACTGCGATCGGAGGATTTGTTCGGCAATTTTGCTGAAGCACCAATGCAGAGTGAAATTAGCATTTCGGAGCGGCCGATGCACGAACGACTGGACGCGTAAGCGGATGTGCAGAGTGACCCAATTCCTAAAGGAGCGATTGCGTCATTAAAAGTGCGGGGCGGCCTCCCTTATCGAGTTCGGCTCGCCGGCAAGTCGAGCTTATCGCGGCCAAGCGAAAGTGCCGAATCGCAGACCCGACACTAGCCGCGGCTCTGAGATCAAAGTGCGACGTTTCGCAACGAGTCGCAACGGCCGCCGCCGCCGGTATTGGCGCTTCGTTATCTTCCTTGTCCGCGTTACCGAGGTCGCCTTCCCGGCCGAGCCCAGGCCCAAGCCGCTCGAGTCAGCCCGTGGCCTTGGTCTCCCGACTCCGACTCTCCCCGCGCCCCTGGGCTTCGACGGGCGCGTTCACCCCCCCGACGACGACGACGCGTTGGCGAGTTCCGAAGACCGGGGCTCGACCCGAGTCCAGCCGGAATGTGGAGCATCGGCCGAAAGATGCGACGCGCAACTGGCTGCGCGACGGGGCAGGAGGACGTGGAGGGGCCGGGGGGGGAGGAGGAAATAATAAGCCGAGTCATTTGGTCGAGGCGGCCGGAGATAAAGTTTTACGAAGTCCGTAACTTTAGAAAGCACCGGAGATAAGCCGATTCGGCTTTATCGGCCAATGAAAAACTGGTCGCTCTGCTCGAGTACATAAATTACGCTACCTCGGCGCGCACTCGCTTGGAATACCTCCGCCCCCCCCCCGGCCCGACCTCGGCTGCACATCGGCCAGCCGCCCACTATCGCGCCGCGGCTGCGCCCACGTATCCAGTTACGGATTCAGAAGCACCGGATGATTTCAATGATTGCGATAAGGCTCTTTCACTTGGCCCGACGCATAATCGTATATTGCGGCCCTCGTTCCTTCCAATCCCCCGAGTGTATCCGCGGGCCTGGATTTTTCGACTATTATAAAGCCGTAAACTTGCCACCGGCATAAATATCGAGCGCTTTTCCCCGATAGACTCCTCGGGTAACGACGGCTAATATATAGGGAAGTCATCGTTGTAAGCCGATTGTAAATCATTCATGGTTATAGGCTGACGCTTAACTGTATTATTCCTATAGCTTGAGCATTTCCTCGAGTTGGAACTTGGAATTTTCATTATTTTACATATATTACATGTACTTTACTTGCTCGTTGAATTTAATAAATAATCCCGACTGTTTAGTCCAGAGTTTGCTATTGAAACCGATAAATTTTGCGACGTCCGCTTACAATATATATATATATATATATATTAATATATATTAATTTATTAATTAAAATGTTGAATTATCAGTACGATATGAGAATTAGTTTAATGATAATCATTAATGCTTTAACGATGGTAAAATGCATTTTTACGCCAATATGAATAATCATTTGAATTAACTACCTAAAGTTTAACGCTCGCTTAAGTTACCGCTTAAAAAAGTAAACTAGTAATAACGTGGTCGGGATTAAGTGAGAATCCACGTACTAAAAGAATTGATCGAGAACGGTATTCATTCATAAACTGTAATGTAACTGCACTCTAATGAACTGCAATAACGCGTCGGCAAATTTAGTAAATTTGAGGAATGCAGTTTAATCCAACTCGTTCCCTCTCTGCGAGGTACCGAGTTCGAGTATTAATTTCCCAGAATAGATTACAAAGTGCACGCAATTTTTTTCCCTAAGAAGAATGGATCTTTGAAAAATGTAGATTTACGGAAATGAATTTTTTACGAATTTTGTTTGAAGAAACGAACCTTTGTCCTCTCGCCTCGAGCCGATAACAATCACACAACTAACAGTGTAATAACGAAAAAAGTAAAAGTAACGATCTGTGAAATTCTTGCGTATAATTTAAGGCAATTTTATTCATGCGATAGTCAAGGCAAAAAAATTTATCGCGATCTAAAATTTTAATTCACATTCACATTGTAATGGAGGCTCTTTGTGTAAACCGAGCAATCAAAATTTTGTTATTATTGATAAATACTTACATCGTTATATAATGTAATTACCGCTCAATAATCAGATGCGCGGATAATTAGAAGGAGAAAAAAGAAACCCCGTAATAACGCAATGGTAGTCAACGCATAGAAAAAAAATAAACGGATCACGTAACGAGTATAACTTTCCATCCACTCGATTGTATTTGCAATAAAAAAAAAGGCTTCGCTCTCTTTACAACAATCGAGCAGCAAATAACGGCTTAGGTATTCTATTTCGATTTTCGGCAAGAGCCCGTTCGGTTCTCGAGTAAAAATTCAGTCGCGGTGGTGGTCGGTGGTGGCGTGGAAATTGTCAGCCGGCCGTAAAAGGTGTGCAGCCGCAGCGCTGAATAAAATTTAACGGCATCGTCGTTGATATCCGGGCGTCGCGACCTTAGCCGGACGCCTCCTGAAGCCGAACCCGAGGCCTTCGTCCCCGCGCCACTACCGCCAAGACCATCGCCCTCCTGGTCGTCCTCCAGCCGCGAGTCCCTAGGCCGACGATAGAGCCCTGCTTGCGGGGGATCGGCCTTTCCCCGGGTGGTCGCTGGCAACGGATCCGCCCTGTAATTCAGGTTCTCGAGTCTCGGGGATGTCGCGCTCGTTCGCCTCGCTTGCCTCGTCGAAACCCAACCGGAAGGTAGGAGAGCGAGGGCAGCGGCCAGGCCGAGGGGAAAATCCCCGGGAGAGCGTACGATTACGAACCGCGCACGCGACCCTTTTAATTCGTACGGTCGTTATCGCTGCCCGTGCTCCCATCAAGCGAAATACTCGAGGGAATTAGAAACTTGTGACTTTCGAAGAAAGCCGATTATTATTATTTCGTTACGATGGCTATCTAGTCATCGGGGTCGCCCTCTTTGTCAAAGTGGAGCAGAATTTGATAAAGGCCGATCTCGTTTCCCTCCTCCAACAACGCGCCGAATAAAAATCCGAGCAAGATGCCCCTGCTCGAGGCGAAACCCCCGCCAAAGGCCATCCCCCTCGGGCCTCGGTTACATCGCGGCTCCTTCGGCTGAGTATCGATGCTCAAGGCCGATGCGGTAGCCGAGCTGCCGCCGCCTCTCATCCGAGCCCCGTGATCCGAAGCAGCTAATGAAGCGAGGCCTCGCCCCTGTCAGGTATAAAAAGCCTGACTTTTCCATTTCAACAAAGCCCACGAGACAATTATCGCGGGAGCGCTGGTTAATAACGCCGACGGCCTCGGCGATAAGAAGACGAGAGAGGTGAGCGATAAGCGAGCGTCGAAAATGCGGTTTGTCCACTTTTAATGGAATGCCTGGAAATTGGTTAAAAGCCAAGGAAAGTAGGCGCTAGCGCTTGGGGATAATAATACTCGTGCATCCAGCGATTGTTTGCCCTCTATTATAAAGAATCCAAAAGCGGGTTACGTTGCTTGTATCAACGCCGTCTCCTCGCGTCTCGAGACAATGTTAAGATCCTGCAGGGAACAGCGAGTGAGAAGAGCCCGTGATTGGAAAGGTTAATTAAAATTAAGTATAGTACCGTGGTTCGCGTGACTTTCTCCTCGGCGCACTGCGCCGCATTGAATTATTCGCATCAATGAAATAACTTTCGTTCCTAGCAATTAAACAATGCCGCGGTCGCCTCGAGCCTCCTTGCATAGATTCGATAAAATTAAGAGTGACGCGGGCCGCGAAATCGAGCCCTGGAGCCTCGGCTGGTCTCGGCTAATATCGTTGGCCTGCGGCTCCTTATCGGCTCGCGGAGGCCCGATAGATAGGAGCGGGGGGGGGGAGCCGCTCAATAATCTTAATTTCTGGTCCTTCCATCGCATTGGCGTCGCTCAATGGCCGTAAATTATCGTTAAATGGGGATAACTTTCGCTTGGATCGAGCGACTGTCTCTCGGCATTGATAGAGTATGAAAATCCGGGCCGGCGTCTCGTTTTTCTGAAATCGTCCGTTAAGGCCTTTGATTTCTAAGCGGAAACGAATGATTTCCCTCCACTCGAAAGTGCACGAGGCGGAATCGCCGGATCGGCGCTTCCGAGCCACGGTGGCATCTCCTCGGCAACTTATGGCCGCCCTCCGCGAGTCGCCGTTCCCTTATCCAGTTGGCCATCCGGCCGGGGGGATTTATCGAGCCCGTCGCTCCCCTTCCCATCGACCGGAGAGGGGGGCCGGATCGAGGTCCGAGCTTCGAGCCAATTAGACAATAAGGGCCCATTGTCGCTCGTGGGCCGAAATCGCCGACCGTTGCTCGCCTAGAACGATATTGGCATCGGCCGGTCGTCGGAGCTTCTTCGTCAGCCTGGAGCCGAGCTTTCCGAGTCCCGCTGCTCTGGCGCGGGGAAGGCCCTGGTAGCGGTCGAACCTCGATTGATTAGCCCCGACGAAGTGCGCCCGATTCGGGCTCGAGCACCTGCCGATTGTTGTCATTGGGCTCTCGGGACTTTCGAATGCATCGGCGGCTCGCGGCCGCGAAAAGAAACCAATTAAAATATGGAAATGGTACGTGTGAGAAATCCCATTAGGTGTATTAATTCTTCCTGAAAATCTACTTACGGTACACGATGGAAATTTTTCTTCGGACTCCGATAAATTACTTATTGAATCGCCCTGCGCTATATATGCTACCGTAAAACAATTAACCATGGATAAACTGGTAACTTCCTGTGTCTTACTGGCCACGTCTATTATAAAAGAATCGATTATAATTAAAATAGTTTTTTTTTTTTTTTTTTTTTCTTTTTTTTTTCCGTGAACGTGGCTCGAACTTTTAAATTACAGCTGAAAATCAATTAATAATGGAGGAATTTTCCGTTATTTTGACAGGCGTTAATTCATCAAATTATATACGAATGCAGCTCCTTACGAATCAACAACAAATACTAGTTTATCAATTAAATATATAAAAGTCTTTCAAATATAACAAGTAAGCTGCTTATCGCGTACTTATACATCATGGTATATTATTATTTGATTAGACAATAAAATCACTTTACCAACGTATATTCTCAATATTAATTGGAATTTATCTTATAACCTACTCATGCTTGATAGACAGATCATTTCACTTTATCTTTCTAAGCTCATACAGGTATTACCTGATTGGAATATGATATAATTAAATATTAATACATACCAGGCCCAAGACTTTAGATCACTTAAAAATGATTATGTAAAGTACATAACTTAAAAATAACCATTTATACAACTGCTTAAAATATACATAGCGAAATCATTTAAATTGCTAATCTAACTTTGTTCTGTTATAACATTTAAATATCCACCTTATTTTCAATTTTTTTTTTTTTCATTTTCAAACAAAGCTATTTTCTGAACTCGATGTATTATAGTGAGGTTCATACTCCCTGATTTATTCTTCCACAAAAAACATGTTCGAGAACTCAAAAGCATCCAAACCGAATTGTAAATTTTGACATTTTCGCCTTAGCTCGTGGTAAATGCTTCTATTAATTATATTTTAAGGCATTTTTTCCAGCTAGATAAAATACTTAATTAAAATATGATAGTATAAAAATCTCAATAATAATAATAATGATAATAATAATATAATATAATAAAAAATAATTGCCAGTAAATTTTTGGTATAAGAAGTACTTGTACATCCATCAATTATTGTTAATAAAAATAATTAAGAAAAAATAAAAAACATACATTGCAATATACTTCAACACATAGTAATGAAAGTTAACGCAGTAAAATTTGCCTTTGTCGTATTCCGACGTTAAATTGCGACGTAATAGATATTAATAAATTAAATCTATAGGTCTATGAAATATTTACGTAATTAAATTTTGTACAAAATGAAACTAATTAGACATATTAAATTGTTAGCATTCAATTGCATTTCCTGATAGGTAATTTTTATACTAGAAATTTCTTCACATATTTAACTGTTGAAGAAACTTAACTACGGTAATTAAAAAAAATCGTTTAATATATGAGATGCTAATGTAAAAAAACAAAAGACAAATTTTGACAACTACGAAATAGAAATTTGATTTAACGATTTGTACGATTAAGCCTGTAGTTTTTTGTTTGTTTGTTTATTTTTTTGTTATCCATTTAGTATCATATTAATAATTCTACTATTATTATCTTGCAAATAAAGCATCGGTCTTAATTTTATACTTATTTCGTACTTATTAAAATAATTAATGCGCATTTAAGCTGCAAGAAAATTTATAGATACAGCAGCCAATGTGCACAGGTACACCCGAGTTCCTTTCCGGCGTCAATTAATTGTAGCTTTTGCGTCGTTTGTGAAGGCTTAGCTATTCTAAATACAAGAGCAACGGTGCTAAGACCGCCGTTAACTTCACCTACGCACTTGAATAATGACAGGAACATCCATTTTCTTCCATATATGCGCGCACACTTGTAGCGCTTTCTATTTATACGCGGCTTGTCACTACTATTATTGTTGTTGTTTTATGAAATCGTGGCATTACCAATCGAGTACAACCAACGAGCGGATAGCAAACATTGTAATTCTATTTAAGCGACGGAAATTTATTTCAATATTATTCTAAGGGCAATTCGATTAAAGCATAAATAAGAATACATTGTAACGCATAGCCTGTGTGTGTGTGTATTGTGAAATAAAACGGGCCCTTATGTACCTGAAAATTGACTGGAATCCAGGCAAATTGAACGATGTTTGTGCTTTTAGAGTCTAGGCAATTATAACGACAATACTTGGTAGGGAAATATGAGCTTAGAATTAAACAATTCACATCGTATACGTACGATAAAATGAAACTTCAACAGGTATTACAATTTGTTCAAAATCAACGCAAAGAAAAATCAAAATAATTATTATTGATTTTTGTAAGCTTGAATAAATAGTTGGTGTAGACGCGTGGAGAATGACGGGAAACTTGGTTTTTCCGAAAGAAAGTCGATGCGCGTATTTATACATCAAATGTTCCAATACACGACAGATATTGTAACGTCATAAACAATCTTATCCAATGTTGCACGTATAATTAACTAAGAAGCGTTAGACAAGCGTCGTTAGCAATATTATACAAACACGTGTTGTCTTTTTTTTAGTAAATAACCTCATGTCTGTTATTCTTAACGATCAAAAAAAAAAAAAAAAAATTGACATCGTTGAAGTATGATTCATACGTACTATTCATAGTGTGAAAAACCTCGTAGTTATTATAACATTCGAATGAAATTTGTAAACATTTGATAATTAATCGAATAAGTTTTGTAATCTATCAATCATAAACTGTGGCTTTTGATCCCGATAGTGTATAGAGCGTGACGTAAAAAGGTTGAAACGAAAGCTTGGAAAGTAATTTTTCAACGAAGGAGTTAAGCGACTAATATAAATAAGCGCTTGATAGTAGGATAGATGTAAATTCGATAAGCGTAACTGAAAATGACTAATCGTCCATAGATTTGAATGGAGTTGGACTCGTGAGGATAATTTTCCGCGGTCGACTTATAAGATAAACACACGTCAGCTATTAATTACAAATCTAATGCGCGTCCTTATGGAGCTCCCAGGCGCTCCGTGCATTCGTCCCACAAATCGCTTAAATGGCAATTATCGTGGAAACGAGTGTCTATTATAATGAGCAGCCGAGCCTGGGATACATCCTGAAATACAAGGAGAGCCGGCCTGGCGAGCCCCCGGCCGACAACTCCGAGCCTTAAAGACCCGCGAGATTCATGAGCGCAGATACGGCGATTGCGGCCCGTTGCAAAAATCACGAGCGAGTGAAAAGTCACGTACAAAAGTGTGAGCGGTTCGTCTTGCGCCTTCCTCCTGACTTCCCCCCCCCCGTTCCATTCTTTGCCGGGGCAGCTCCGGGTGTCCCTCGCTCCGGAACAATGGCGAGCACGAGAGGGAGCTCGAGCTCAGCCTCGCCGCGGGGGGAAATCCATCTCGCGGCTCAGGGGCCGGCCCCGATCTCCCTGGAAATCGAAGGGAGCCCTCGGCGAGGACAGGGAGGACGAGGCCCGACGACGGGATCCTCATCGCCCGAGGCCGCTTACCGACCCCCAGCAGCAGCAGCTCGAGTCAATCGCGCCCTTACCCCACTGGGCTTTTTAGCCGGGGCTCGCTCCCCGGAACGGCTGGCAATGGATTCGTCTCGAGTCGAGCCCGGGCCTCCGCCGAGCCCTGGTGAACCAATCGGCCTCGAGGCTCGATCGCGACCCCCGAGGGATTCGCGGCATCGCCTATAAGCGACCAGCGACGCGCGGCTCCGAGAAGGCCGGCCGAGGTCGGCAGAGATTCCGAGTGCCGGTGTGTTTACCAAACAAGATCCTCTCCGCGGGCAGCTTGGCTCGTCTCGGGTAGGATCGCGGCTGCCAGGGAGCTCGAGCCCTCTCCCCTCCGAGGCCGCGCCCGTGGAATCCGGCCCGAGGCTACTGCGCTTTTCCCGGGCTCCTGTCCGCCCCCCGCCAAGCCTCGGCCCGTCGGCATCGGTTCTATTTCGAGAGGAGCTCGAGAGCGTTCGGACGCCGCCGCCGGACTTTGGGCGCTGGCCCTCCCCTCCTCCTCCTCCTCCTCCTCCTAGCAAATGGAGCTACGGGTCGGCGGCCAATCCGTCGGCTCGTTCAAAAATACCTGGGCGATCGGTATCGCGAGCCTCCCCTCCGCCCTCGAAGCCATAGATCGAGACGCGGATATAATTAAAAGTTCTCCGATTGGCCAATTCGAGGGCCCGCGCGAATCGGAGGGCGGCAAAGGTTAGCAAAGGTCCCCGGGCGCCGAGGGAAGCTCGGAAGACTGCCTGCGAAGCCCCCGACGATAACTCGAAGCCGTGCATTTATCGAGAGGCGCGAGGCGAGCTCGGCGTCAACGATCGGGACTGCGGCCCGTTCGGGGCCGGGAGGAGGAGGATTAAGAGCAGCCGCGGATGGCAAAATTCAAATAGCCTGGCCGGGATCGGGCGCTTCGGGCAACGATCCTCCCGCGAGAGGAGTTTCCTCGGCGTCGGGCAGGAGTCGGAGGAACGGGGCCCAGCGCGAGTTTGGCCGGGCCGGCGATAGAGAGCAAAGGGAGCGGAGTCGAGCCAAGGCTTCTTATCAGCCCGGAGCCTTCCTTTGCGCGCGTCGACGGCCGACTCGAGACTCACCGCTTTGGGTCCAGTAGCTGTGAAACTCCTGGATCAGCGTCGACCAGTCGCTCTCCAGATCCTCGTGATTGGCCATGACCGACGAGCTCGCGTGTCTCCTCACTCGGCGCGGATCTCCCAGTGGCCCTCATCAAGGTCCGTCGGCGGCAGCGAATCCTCGGCCAGCTCGGTTGGCCAGGTGTCGACTCGGCCAGGTGATGGCTCTCGATCTTCCTCCCGGACCCATGCACCGACCTCTCTCCACCCGCGCTCCTCCGACCCCCTATTCCTCCACCGATTCTCTATATATATATATATATCTCGCACTCTCTCTCTCTCTCTCTCTCTCTCTCGATATATATGTATCTCGGCTCGAGCGACTCCTCGCGATAACGAGACGCGCGCACTGTTGGCCCCGGTCTCGCGTGCTAAGCCCCGCGACGGATAGGCCACGGCCAAATAATCTCCCCGCTGCCAACTCGGCCGACGGCTGCTCGCGATTTGCCGGTAAAGCGTCGTAGATAAGCAGCGCGCGCAGGCGATACCGCGATCGCGCAACCCGCCCCCCCCCCAGCCCCACCCCCCAGCCCTCGCGTCGCGGCGACGTCGTCGGACCTCGGGGGGACGACGACGCTCGACGCCCGAGATTCGCTGACTCGGCCGGGCTCGGGGGAGGTCGAGTCGCGACCCACCCCGACGCGATCGGCGGGCCCCGAAGCCGATAACCTCCTCCTGGGCACGAGGCGTCGGGGACTTTTTGCCAGCCCCGACACGCGACTCCTTCCTCTTGACTCGCCCCGTCGGATCCAGAGTTCTTTTGGAGCGCATCCTACGACTGTCGCTTTCCCCGCGTTTAAAAAATGCTCCTTTCGAAAAAGAGCGACGTTCGTGTAAGCTGCTCCAAAGTAATGCCGAAGCCTCGATCGTTGCTCGAAACAAAATCTTTTGACAAGCCCTTCGACGAAACTGACCCAAGCATTTATACAAGCCGATAATTTTAGAATTTGGATTGACGAGTGCCCGCAAAATTGCCCAACCCAATTCTAATGTGTGCACTCCTCGAATCAACTTCCAATGCGTCGGCATTAATCTTGATCTTGGAGTGTTTTTCTGACAAGAGCTCGAGGGCACGTTTTCGATTGTAAATCGATCGATTTCCAATTTCTTATTTCGCATACTTCGATCAGTATTCAGGCGCATTGTAATAAATAAAAATAAACCCAGCGCGTATGAAATTCATTGACTTTATGCCAGAGCTGAGACTAATAAATTGCACGCTTTAGGAAGGAATAGCTCTTCTTTCTTTTTTTCTTTTTTTTTCTTTGTTACATTTTTAACTTGCGTTGAATAACCATTAACGAATTGTAAAATTTCAATACTTGCGAAAATTCATTACGATAAGTGCGGTAAATGTACATCGGCCGTATATAAATTAAAAATAATGATAAGAAACAAAAGCATAACCCACAAAAGGATAGATTCATTATAAAAATTAAATTTTAATTAATTTTCAACGCAAATATTTTCGACTTCCTTGCATGTTTTAAAAAATTAGGTAACTAGAAATTACAACACCGACTTTAATAGAAATTATCCATGTTTTCATGGAATCGACTAATTATGGTAATTTCGAATTTTCCCTTATTTATAAGATAGGAAAGTTATTTCTTATTTTAGTAAACAAGACATAATTCGTTAAGCGTCAATCACTTCTTTATCAAATTTCATCGTTATTACGCTCCATAGAAGCAGAATTTTATAACGTTTTTTTATGATTAATCTGCTTTTTAATATTGTTTTTAACGTAATAACATGGTATTTATTATATCAATGCATCTCAATACCTTAACTTTTTTTTTTATTCTTCTAAATTAATGCTTCGAACGTTCAATCGTAGCACTTTATTCACTGTATTTAACGCGCGTGAAATCCTTAATATCAATGTATAAATATACATTTTCTATCAAATTACTATACAATTATTTATAATTACTTGCAATATGTCAATTCATAATAATTAGTTGGGATATCAATTATTTGCCTGGTTAAAATTTTTTAATCAAATAACGTATATATATATATAATACTTTTTTATAAAAAATAAATCCATGGTTATAATTAATTACTTATTTTCATTTTACAAACACATAACTCAAAGGCAATGAGTAAAAATATAATTAAATATTTTAAATGTATACTTTAAAGGATTTAAATAATTATATAACAGCACTTTCTGAAATTAAAAAACATATTAAATTCATTTGGCCATCTACTAATAATTCGTAAATAAATTTAGGCATATTAATTAAGACAATATGCAGAGGAAAATTTCACAGATATTCAATTATCCAGTATAAAAGCAAGATTTTTAATGATGTCGCGCTCTTTGTAAAAAAGCTCTAAGTTCAAGGATTTTAATGTATTGTTTACAATGCAGATGTTTTTTTTAAATATTATTTAATTATATTGAAATTTGAAAAATTGAAAAATTGCGTTACGATACATTTAATCTACTCTTTCTATTACATATAAATGTGTAAATTATTGGTTATTTGAATATAATTTGGTTTTTATATATACGTCATCGTGACATGTATATACTGTCAATTATCATTTAGTTTTATGTAATAATAACAACAATCATGTTTTACGTTATGAATCGCAAAATATTTATTAATCATTAACACAGATATCAATTTGTTTTACTTAACCAAAATAAATAAAACGTTGAGTTTATGAATTAACTCATTTGTTATTAGGATGTACAATATAAAAAGGTGTAATATTTTTGCCAATTTCTGTTACCAAAAGCTTTTATTTTTAACGTTTATGTATATATATATATATATAATACAATTGAATTACCCTGAATAAGCTTCTAATTTCTATAAATTATATATATATATATATCTGAATTTTGTGCCATTTCATAAAATTCGGAAGAAAATCATAATTTATTTTACATTCGATAATTTTGAGTACTTTATACCTTTGAACTATACTAAGTACATTACTAATTTAAAATTCATGTATTCTACTTTACCGACATCATTATTTAATGTATAAAAATTTATGTAGAAAAGGATAAGACAAATTATTCTTTACGATAAAAACTTTATGCAGACAAATAATATATAATACAAATGTTCTTATACAATTTTTAAATTTCATCTAGAATATGTATAGTTAAAAACAAAAGCTCTTTAATATTGGTATAATGATAAGTATTTACAAAATATTATAAATATTTTCAGTCAAGTTTTATTATATTTACATTTTAAACGGTCAAGTAAAAACATACAGTCAATAAGTAAATTAGTCAAATTGTAAATGTAGTCTATTTTATATATTTCGTATTGCTTGATATTTTAGATTTTTATTAAATTCAAAGCAATACTAAATTTAATCACATTTTCGTTAAAAATGTTTTATAACAAAGTATTTTATTAAAACTATGATTAGTCTGAAGTTTTTACATATACGATAAAATTTAAAAAAGGTCTTAAGTTCAAAATTTATACCCGTATTAAACACCTACATTAAATAAATATTACAGTATAAATAATGCATCTGTAATAATCAGATCTTCTTTACTTTCAAGAAACCTGCTGTGTTCGAAAAGTATTTTGCATTTGCCTCGTTAACTTTCTTTTCTGCCGCTTGAGGATTCACTATTTCCAAGCCCTTTAACATTTAAGAACAAAACGTCATTATAATTATATGATAAACTATACATATACTTAAAAAATATAAACGTGTACAGGTAGAAAATATAATATTAAATGTAACTTAAATCACGTAATACCTGCAGAGGTGTAAAGGCTATACTAGAGGCTGTGCCTGAAACCTGTTTCTTAACAGTCGTACTGCCACCCCAATGCTGTTGCTTTTGTAAATTCTTCTGAAGAGTCTTGGAAATCCGGACTTTGGTTTTCTCATCGATTTGTGGCAACCTAATTCTTCCAGTTCCGGCTTTTCCTATTGTACCTCGAGTGTATCCAAGGTCTTCTTGGTAAGCATCGCTTTCAATCTGCACAATTCAAAAGTTGATTAAATAACTTTTTAACGATCTATGAAAATTTCACTCAAAAAATTTTTCCGTAAGATTTGACATTGGATTATTAACTTTTTACACATTATTTATACTTTGGATGCATTGCTTATCGAGTATAATTATTCTCCCGATCATTCCAACCGTACCAGTCCAACATTGTTATGAATGGATGAGCACGAAGTACTTACATCAGCGAAATTCATTCTGTTAGCTTGTTTCCTGAATTCCGTAATTGCGTAACGCTCCTTCATTTTTCGAACTCTTTTGCCACCGCGCTTCTTCCTACCAGGGTCGATTGGTTTCGGCAAGGGTTTTACAAACTTGACCGGCGGCGGCTCCAGTAGTTTGTCTAATTTTTTCTCTATTTCTTCGCGTAATAGTTGACCTATGTGGCCATCTGTACTATTGTGACAAGCATCGACTCGGGCTGCTAATGTACTTTTTGCAGCAACGAGTCTTGATGCTTTTCTTCTCAAGTCCTGTCGTTAACAAATTGGATTAAAAAATTTTAAAATTTACTTTACATTAATATGGTCGAGAGAAATAATAATAAAGATACATATACATATATATATATATATATACATATATATAGATTGAGTTGCAGTAACTTATAATAGTCCGTTCAATTAATATTTACATGTTTTAATTGTAAATTAAAGTTTACCACGTTTTAAAAAAAAGTAAAGTTAAAAACAAATATTTTTAATAAAACGAAAAAAACACCAAAATAAATAAAAAATTGACGGTACGAATATTTTAATAAATTCTTACTTGTGGTGTATCTTGTACAATTTTTGAATAATAAATGAATCCTGTATGGGGCAATGCCGTGACTTGTGAAAAACCAGACAAAGTAGTCTTCCTTGTACCCAAGAGTAAAATGTTGCACGCAGGCATTTTTGATAGCTTCGTTAAACCTCCAGCGACACCTAAAGATTAACATTTTATGGACTACATTGTTACAACTTTCAGCTAATTAACTTTGATATATTGGTAAAAGGAATTTAATTATTACCCATCAGTTTCGCCGCTGTAGAAGCACCGACGATTGCTGATAAATTAGGCGCAATAAATGCCATTCTACTTTCCACGTACTCGAATATCCTTTGTTTCAAATTGTTCAGTTCGATGGCCATGTCGCAAGCTTCGTCGATCGCTTCTTTTTCAGCTTCGGTCAACAATTGTCTGTAACGTATATCAATGGGAGTTTAACGAGTATTACCTCGCCGATGGACTAGATATACAAAAATGATCGCAAGCATGGAGGATTCATCGATAAATTACCCTTGGGTTGTGGAGGCCGTGACAGAAACAACCATAATCGTTGCTTGGGTAAGAAACTGCTGTAAGATTTCATTATTCTTTGCCCTATCTAAATCGTTTCCCAATTCCTTAACCGTCATCATGTATTCCAAGTGTTCGACGACCAGAGACTCGAGCTCGGGGAATCTTTTGGAATATTTGCTGGTTGTAAATCGATGAATGGTAGCTGAAGGCAAAAAATTCGACTCGTCAAGATTAAGATAATCGATTAGCCGTAATGCAGCGTTTGCAAAGGACAGCTCGATTACCGATTTCGGTGTCAATCTCAACGGCTAAGTTATTGGCCTCTACGATAAGTTGATATTCCGGGTCGGACTCGACGGGACCTATAATATCCGAGGACTTCCGAAGAACCTTGCTGTACTTGTCGATCTGCGAAGTGACCTTCCTCATGAGGGGCGAGTCCCTCAGCTTGGCCAACTCCCTGACGGAGTCGACTTTGATGTCTGCGAAAGAAGGGCGCACAAGTTTCATCGGTCGCTAATCCCGAAGGTCCCAGAGGGTCCCAATAATTACAAATGCCAATAGCGCGGGCAAAGCTAACCTTTCTCGGTGATCTTCGAGGACAGGGAGGTCGGGATGAGCTGCTCCTGCACCGGCTCCTCGAACACATCGTCGGTGTCGTCCTCGAGATCGGCCAGAAGCTCGTCGGCCAGAGACATCGTTGGTCACCGGGGGCGAGCCCGCAGCAGCTCGAGGCCCGGCTCCTGATACAAGGAAGAGCGGCTCCTTGGCTTACTTTGGCCCCGGAGACTGTTTCGAAAACACGGCGTTCGTATTTGCGGCGCAGAGGATTGGAGGAATGACGGCCGGCCCTCGAGATCGGGAACTCGCCTCCTTTGTGTCCGGCGCTACCTGTGCCTCCCCCCGCCCCGCCCGGTAGTACCGAGTTCCGCCGGTAGGCGCCCCCGCGCCATTGCAGCGATCCGCGTTATCGGCCGTAAGGACGGAGACTCGAGAGGCCAGATTTACCGAGGAATTCCGCGATAGCCTGCCTCCGCGTATTGTGCATTATTATTTTCGCTGCCTATTTATAGACTAAAATTTCATTCTCACGGCGTTTATAATAGCCAGTCGATGGCTTATTGACGTTTCGCATTTTAATTTTCGTTCCTTTAAATTGCCTGCTTACTCTGCGCTCGATATTACCTTATGGCTCGTGGAAATTAAAAAATAAACCCACTCGATTGCAAGACGGCACAAGAGCAACATTGAGTTTATTTACTTTTTTTTTTCTTTTCTTTTTTCTTTTTTTTTTTTCTTCGAAGCCCGGAAAAAAGCCGATCGATCGCTTGTGCCTTATATTTGGCCAAGGCTGATAAATGACGAGAGGTAACGCGACCCTCCCCGGCCATTATTCCTTCCTTTTAACGTTCACACGTTTATAATAATATTGATGATAATTTATACGGGCTCGTGCAAAAATCATAAATAGCTCGTTGGTACTGTAATGTACTTGTTTTAACCGAAGAGCCTTGAATGTTAGATAATTCCGTATCTTAATTTCATAACTTTTTGAACTATTAATGACACCAACCAGTATTTATCACATTCTAGATCAAACATATAATTCCGATTAAATTAATACTGGTAAGAGATAAGTGATTGCTTAATTTTACAAAAGTATACCTCTTCTGTATGTATGCAGTATAAGTTTAATTTGTATTTTAATGCAATTGCGTAATTGCGCAATCTCGATGAAATGCTGTTTCAATTGTAACTACTTGTATTT
The DNA here is from genome assembly GCA_018907135.1 of Kradibia gibbosae. Lineage (NCBI taxonomy): Eukaryota > Metazoa > Arthropoda > Insecta > Hymenoptera > Agaonidae > Kradibia > Kradibia gibbosae. The sequence continues at coordinate 8,957,409 of JACCHX010000004.1, forward strand.
TTAATTATTATTTTTTAATTACAAATACCTTTGTGCTTAATCTTAAAATATTTTGTAGAAATTTAACTAAATGCTTTCACGATATTGATTTCAAATTGATGAAATTCATATACAATATTTCAATTTCAAAAGAAAACGCTGCTCGTTATAAAAAAAAAATAGGTCGACAATAATGGCTAAGAAAGTAAAATATCAATTATTTTGAAAACTGTAGGGGCTCAGTTTCACATAAATAAAAAAAAACAGAAACTAAAATACGAATGCTACAAAGTAAAAAAAAATCATTTGATTTAAATACGATTTTGTTAATTAACAGCGGCTTTATTTGATCTGTTTAATATTTAATTCAATATTTAACTTAATATTTCTGTTAAAGTTCACGTTGGACATATTTAACTAATTAAAAGTAGTTCGTACAAGCTTACACTTAAATGTTTCCACATTCTACCATTCGGTTTATGAATTTTACAATTTCAAACGAAATTACGTAGAAATATTTCGATTGAAATAATAAATATTTATAAATTTTTACCTTAAAATTTTAAAATAATTTTTAAAATAGTTACGGAATTGCAAAATCTTTGAATTTCATAACCTAAGCTGTTTGTTAAATTTGCTGTACTAAAAAAAAATGCTTATTTCCAATCAAAAAGTAATAATTTTAAACGAATTTATGAAAAATTGCTTATAAATACGTGAAAAATGCATTTTAAATATTATATGAAATGTATATTCGGCTCATGTAACGCGTCAATTTTAATACGATTAAATTAAATCATCTCCGAAATATTTTCAAGATGACCTACTTCGAGGAAATCTGAAAATTTTAAAAATCAATGCATTGAAAATTTAAAGCTGCTAGGCATAAGTGACGAATTTTTGTTGTTAATTAAAGCTAACGCAAGATGGTTTCTCAATTAAGTGCACACGGAAATGAATTTAAAAAATATTTATACCGAGATATGCAATATACAAATACTTATCATAGAGAGCCGATGTTTTTCCCTGTGCTAATGTGTCATGGTGTAGGTGTAATGGCATAAAATCCATAAATATTGTTTAAAGGCAGTATATCGTGGTTATGCAATATGAAATAATACTACGCGCAAAAAACTGTTAACAGTAACTGCTACGCGATAAGCTCGCAGTAGATGGCTTATTCAATACTTAAGTTTTATTAGCGAATAAGGAGCAGCAGCCCATACTGCAGCTACCGATGAAAAATGCTGTATCTTAAAAAACGATAAGATTGTTACCGAATGGATCTGCTAAAATTACAACTGTAAATACGTTGCCCGTAGTTTCGAGAACGGTAATGGAGATGTTGTTGGTAATAAATTTTATTAGATTTAAGTCGATATCGCCAGAATAACGATTTACGGTCAACTACAAATTATTTCCTGTACGATTGTACGCAGCATATTATACGAGAAATTGATAAATTAACTCGAAGAGAAAGTTTAATGCATAAAACATTTTCAATCGAATTTAGGCATTCAATGATGAAATCATATAACGCAAAATAATATTAGTATTTGCGCCATATGGAACGATGCCTACTTATGGATTTTTACTTCGGCCCTAAGGAATAAAGGTAAAATAGGAGGTAAGGATTGTCGAGGATAGCTTTTCGTCCTATGCATTGTTATCGATTATCGGCTAGCGATCGAGAGGATTAATTACCAGTCTTAGCGTGGAAACGACAGAGAGAGAGAGAGAGAGGGGCGGGAATAAACGAGAGAAAGAATAAAGAAACAAAGAAATAAATAATGAAGGCAAGAGAGAGAGAGAGAGAGAGAACGAAGAACGCACTTTCGTAAACTCAATTTAGAAATGCTTATTCAATGTTATCATAATAAATGTATATTATGACGTATTAATGTTTTTCTAAAGTTTGAATAAGATCCGAGGGCCGTAAATTCTATAAGTAATATTGAGAAGCGTTGAGCGATTTCCCAAACGGAGTTGGAACAAAATAGTTTTGACCCAAATTTGTAACCGATCATAATATAGTAATAATAATAGTAGCGGCTCTAGTAATATAAGTATCAGCGATAGTGGCAGTAGCGGTAATAATAACATTAAATGATAATATAAATAGCCATCAGGGCGGAGATAATTATAAAAATGCAATGGCTCGCTCTTAAGTTTGGATAATAATGTAAATTTGCCCAAAGACTTTCTAGCGATCAGTAGGTTAACTGAATTTCATTAGAGATAGCGTAATTATCTTCTGCTAGTTAGAGCATCGAGGCCGTCCGTCCCTATTTTAGCACGCGGCATTTGATCATTATTCCGCGGGTCGGGATAGAAGAGGACGGAGGTGTGGCGCGACGGCGATGGCGACGCCGTCGGTGTCGGTGGGGCAAGGGACTCGGTAATAGTGGCGCGATCATAATAAAGCCGATGCAGCCCACTGATTCCGTTGGCATCTGCGAGCGCGTAACGCGCGGCCAACCTCGTGCCCGGGAGCCTCGTTGGCTCGGCGTCGTCGTCGAGGAGGAGGAGGAGGAGGAGGAGGGCAGGGAACACGGGGGCTCGAGGAAGACGTCGAGGAGGCGCCGATAGAGCCGGGGCTCGGGCGCAACGGCCCCGAAGGGAACGACCGATTAGCGTCGTTAGGAGGGGGGAGCGGCGGCGGGGGGGGGCGCCGACTTCCTTCCTCCTCCGTAGGCCCGTCGTGGGCACCAAACATTATCTCGGACGTTCGGTTGGCGAGGAAGTCGAGTCGAGTGGCGCAGGGCGCGCGCCTCCCGTCCCGCTCTCTTCCCCCCCCCCGCCAATTTGCCCCTCCTCCGGGGCCCGGCATTCGATTGCAAGGAATCGCTTTGGCAATCGGTACTCGGCCTCGATCGAGGAGCCACAGCCGGTAATTGGATAAAAATCGGCACCGACCGGATCTCCTCCGAAGGATGTGTACACCTACTCGCCGCGCCCTACGCGACAGATCCTCGAAATCGCGATAGCGGCCGACGGCGCGCACCTCTTAATCACCCACGCGCGCCCGTCCGCAGGAAGGAAAAGCGAACGACGGCCGCGACAGCGACGGCCGAGGAGAAAATCAAAGAAACACACCTTTTTAAGTGCGCCCCATTCTTTGTCTCCCTCCCCCCTCCAACCTCCTACCTCCGTCTATCCGGCTTTCTCAGGTGCGCGCGCGCTCTTTGTCTATCCTGGGAGCAAACGTCTGTCGCGGGGGGCAAATTTAATACTCGTGTGCGACTCGAGCCGAGGGCCCCTTACACCTGTGCCGTGGAATCGTGCACGTAGATGCCGAGGTGCCATGATTGAGAGAGCGAGCGAGAAAATAACAGGAATAACGCGTCGCGAGGAGACTCGCGCGGCTCGGTCGCGAGGACCCGCGAGGGGAGCAGAGAGGGAGAGAGAGAGGGCATATATGTATATGTGTAGGGTGGGGAGCCTGGGCAGAGCGAGCGTCTAGAAGAAGGAGCCTAGATAGAGAGGGCGCAGTTATTGAAGGAGCAAAGTAGATCTGGGAGAGCGAGTGCGTCGATCGATCAAAAGAAACGTAAAAAGAAATGTCGAGAGAAGTGGTAAAAGAAAGGCGAAGGAATGGTAACGGGTACGGCGGCGGGGCGGGGAGAGCGGAGGGTCCTCGTGACTCGGACTGTCAAGCATGACGCGCCGATTCCGAAAATAACGAGGCGAGCGAGATCTTAGTCCCATTGATAATAGAGCTGATAACGAGGCTCCTTCGATGCTTAAGTGTGCCGAGGGCTCGAGAGCTCGGGCCATCGGTGGGGCATCAGCGGGGCATCGCTGGTGCCGCGGTCCGCGCGCACCGCGACATTGGAATTTTTAAATCCACGCGCGGCAGCCCCGAGCCCTCCGCCCCCCGCCGAGTCACGTAGCGACGGTCGCGCGCCGCTGCACCACCATCGTCGTCGCCACCAAAGCCACCAACGGCGTTCCCTGGCTCTCGCAGTGCAGCTGCTGGAGGGAGAGGGAGGCGGCGAGAGTGGGGTAGCGGGATTAGGGCGGCGCGGCGGGAGGGGAGGAGAGCCGCCGCCGCCGCCGCTCGAGGAGGAAGGAGGAAGTGCGGAGGGAGCGAAAGAGAGAGAGAGAGAGGGAGAGATAGGGCGACGAGGAAAGAAAGAGAGCGCATTTCTCCCTCCTCGGCGCACTTGAAAAACGGAGGCGGCGACGGTAGGCGGCGAGCGCGGAGAAGGAGAAAGTGCAGCGCGTAAATCCCCGATCCCCGTCGCAATGTAATATTCGAATTTCGTGTAGTGCAGTGGCAGTGTCTTGGAGCATCTCGGCGACGACCGAATCGTGCCTGGCCAAGAGAGGAGGACGCGAGGTAAAGAGTCGGAACGATCGAGCCCGACGAAGTCCGGAATCGTCGCGATTAAGGGCACAGGGCTTTGAGTCGACTCGTTCTCCATCGTCCTCGGTACGTGGCAGGCGTGTCCCAGGGTCCGTTGGCCGCTCGCACCTGGGCACTCGGGGGACTCGCCCAGGCCGGAGAGAGACTAGCAGGCGGCCGATCTCCGGCGGTACCTCGACCGCGCCGAGCTGCAGCGGGGCGAAGCGGAGCACGCCGCCGCCGCCCCCCCCTCCCCCCTCGTAGCGGCCCGACTTAAACCCCCCCCCCAAACCCAACCCCAACCCCTACTCCAGGAACTCGACGTCCTCCTCCTGCTGCTGCTCCTCCCCGACCGCCGCCGCCCGTCCCCCTCCAACGCCGGCGCTGCAAGGAGCCCAATCATGAGCGATCGCCGTGCAGGAGCCATCGCCGCCGTTGTTTACGTGGAGTCGCAAGTGCTTGACCTCGAGAGCAGTGCCTTGTCCAGGAGTTCGAGCCCACTCGCCACCGCCGCTGCCACCGGATTCGGAGGCCTCTGCCTTACGGGCGGCCGCCGCTGCCGCCACTATTGTCACTGCTACTGTAGCGCCTCTCCTCGACTCCAGCAGCAGCAGCAGCAGCAGCAGCAGCAGCAGTGAGGGCAGAGTCAGCGTGTACGAGGGTTGAGGGAGAGAGAGAGGCCCATCGCATCTAGCCTCTCCGTCTACTCTCTCCCTCCCTCTCTCTCTCTCTCTCTCTCTCTCTCTCTCTAACACACACACGCGCGCGCGTCGCAGCTCCGTGACACTCGCCGACTCCCTCGCTCTCATTCTCGAAATCGTGTGCGTGGCGAGGTTTCGAACGCGGTGCGGCGGGTTGGTGTGTGTGTGCCTGTGCGAGAACTCCTCTCTCCGTCTCTCTCCGTCTCTCTCTCTCTCTCTCTCTCTGCACGAGTGCGTCGCTCGCGGTAAAAGTCGCGGAGTCTGAAGGGAGCAGACGGAGATACGCGGAGCGGCAACGTTAAGGAGCGGGCGAGCGACGGTAGCTGCTGGAGGAAAAGCAGCGGGGCCAGCAGCGGTGGAAGCGCAGTCAGTTGGAGAGTCCGACCGGGGCCTTCCGGACGGGAACGAGCCCCCGAGGACGGAGGAGCGAGAGAGCAGCGCTGCCCCCGTGTCCGCGAGTGAGAAGGAGCGCGCCGCGCCACATACACGCGAGTAGCCGGGGCAAGGAGAAGGAGTCGGCGGCCGGAGGAGGAGGAGGAGGTGGCGGCGACGGCGGCGGCGGCGGCGGCGGCGGCCGCGGAGGAACGCGAAGAAGAAGTGGACGAAGAAGAAGAAGAGGAGGAGGAGGAGGAGGAGGAGGAGGCGGAGGAAGGAGCGAGAGCAGTTATTTGGAGAAAAAAATGCTCGCTCGGTGAGAGAAGTGCGCGCACGAAGAGTAGAGGAGAACAGAGGCGCCCGCCTCGGCTCTCTCTCATGTGTGCGCCCGTATAGTCGAGTTATCGTCGATTATCGGGGCCGTGTAGCCCCTGCCGCGCTCTCTCTCTCTCTCTCTCCCTGTATGCTATCCGTACCATCCGCGCTCCAACTCGTGCTCCACCCGCGCAGAATCGCCTTTGTGCCTTTCCTCTGCCGCGTGCCCGATCCTGCCCGATTTATCGCGCACACGCGCGCGCGCGCCCCCCCCCCTCTCGACAATCGCCGCTCTCTCACTCTCTCCCCGGTCTCCATCTTCGTCTTCCTTGTCATCCTCGTCATCGTCGTCGGAGTCGGTCTCGACCGACCGACCGACCGACCGACCGACCGACCGATCACAACACCCCCCACGCGCCTTCGGCGCCCACGCAAACTACACCTCCACCCTCCGTGACCTTTCACCAGGGAGGCCAGGTGTGCGGCGGCGGCACGAGCGCCGTTTACCAGGTGGAGGAGGAGGCTCTCCTCCGGACGCCAGCAGGGCTCCGCTGAAGCCGGAGCGAAGGGCGAGGGAAAATGGCGGGCCATATGACTTGGTCCTGCACCTGGTGCCTCAGGTTCAAGTTCAGCCCCGAGGAGATCGAGCAGAGGTACAAGAGCCAGGAGATCGATAGGATGCTGGAGAAGGACAGACAGGCCTTTCGCAGGCAGGTCAAGCTCCTGCTGCTCGGTGCTGGCGAGAGTGGAAAGTCCACCTTTCTCAAGCAGATGAGGATCATACACGGCATCAAATTCGAGGTGAGTTCGCCTTCGCCATCCCTGGCACTCCACCCCTTCCTCCCTTACAGATTTGTCCCTTCTGCGCCAAGCCCGTGCCCACCCCATCCTTCGAGGCTCTGGCTTCTCCGGCTCCCCGTGCTCTTGCTTCCAGTCCTCCCCTTGACCTCTCCAACTACGTAAGTAATCGTAAAAATCTATTACCTCTAGCCCTACTGCCTTAACGCTGTGGCTTATAGTTAGGTTGTGCTTTGTCTTTCGTTGGAAACAAATTCTCATTGACATGCTCAAACTAGATATTCCCCTCAGCCAAGATCTTATCTGGACTCTGTGACTTTTGTTTGGCTGAAACCCATCTCCAATTGGCACCAATTTTCTACTGTATTTCCTTTTACTACATATTAATACATTCATTACTATTCATCCATTTCATTCAAGTCCCATTATTTTTCTCAACATTGTAATGTTCATGAATTACAGATATGACATACGTATACGCATGTGGGTATGTGGGTATATATATATATATATATCTATATATATATGTTACACACACACACACACACATTTATCTATAATAAAATGCCTACTTAATATAATAATACTATTTGAATTCTTTACAATTGTGATTTAAGATCTACTTTTCTCATTAAGACAGCTATCCGTTATACCATTAATAGTACGGATTGCTGTCATCTATATTTTTTGTGCCTTCGTACACAATACAAAGTTGTATTAATTTATCATAGACTCGTGTATGAGAATATTCTTGCATCGACTAATTAAACTGCTTTTGCCTTAAATTATTCATTGGGTGAAAAACACAAGGTAGCCTCGTCTTCCGTTACTTATTTATTTATTTCTTTTAGCCTGAACTTGTTAAGGAGTACCAACATGTCATCTATCAAAACATCGTTAAAGGAATGAAGGTCTTGGTCGATGCTCGTGATAAGCTGAATATTCCTTGGGAACATCCCAAAAATTATGACATTGGCTACCAATTGCTGAAATTTGAAAATGCCATGATACTCGATGCTAGACTTTTTCTTCATTATGTACCAGCTCTACAAAGCCTATGGAAAGATGCTTCGATTAAAAAAGCATTCGACAGAAGAAGAGAATTTCAATTAGTAAGTGTATCCTTTCTTCTTAAGCCTCTTTTCCTACCTTATTATATTGTCTCATCTTCGTTATAGAAATCAAATAAATATTTTTCTCAATTTATCAACATCTGTCATTACATTGCAATGCTATGAATGAGACTAATTGATACTTATTGGATTTTGTTTGATTTTAGAGTGACTCAGTGCAATATTTCCTTGATAACCTTGATAGAATCGCCCGAGTGGTGAGTTTTATTATACACTCCATTTTTATAAGAACCATATTAGTTATATATCGATTAGAATTCATAAAAGTATTTTTGCTTTTTAGGAATATATTCCAACGCATCAAGACATCTTGCACTGTCGGAAAGCCACTAAAGGAATATCCGAGTTTGTTATACAAATTAACAACATACCGTTTTTATTTGTTGATGTAGGTGGACAAAGATCACAGAGGCAAAAGTGGTACCAATGTTTTGACTGTGTGACCTCGATACTTTTTCTTGTGTCATCTTCTGAATTTGATCAAGTTTTATTAGAAGATAGGTGAGTGAAAACTAAATTATTTATATATACATAAAATATAGACGAGTTGTAAGCTCAACATATTTTACTTAACATTATATTTAAATTATCGTTAAATGAGTAAATATGGATAAGTTTATTAAGCATTGCATCTTGATTCAATGATAAATGTTTTAAATTGCAAACCTTTTTTTTCATCGTCGTACCCAACTACGTACAACATTTTTCAAATTAAATACCGTGTAAGAAAATAGTTCTAACAAAATTGTTAACACCAATGATCCAAATGCCAGAAAATGTTTTTAAAACTGTAGTTAAAATGTTTAAGTTAACTGTAACATTGTATAAAATACAATTACGTATGTGATTCATTTTATAATATTAATAATTCAAAGAAACTACAATAGTTTAGAAGAAAGCCGTAAAATGTTACATTTTGAAGTGACGCCATATATTAAAAGGTAATCTGTTTAAAAAAAATTGTCTATTACACGTGAGTGTTACGTAAGTTCCTGTAAATTAATGAAATAATTTGAACAATAAATGAGCTCTGAGCAAGTAATAATTTGAATTAATCATCTTTCGATTAATTTATGCCAAAAATTATAATATTGCGTAGTAATTTTAGAATGCATATGTAGGCGATTTTTTGTAAAACTGTAAAAATAAAAAATTCTAAAAAATTAATTTTTATACCCGACGAAGCGATAACAAAATGTAAATCTAGAATAAATATGTTGAGCGTTATATCTTTTTAAATTTAAGCAATACTTTACCCCTTAGCTTCGACAATAAATGTTGTTGCGCGTCTTTCTCCACATAAAATCTTGACTGCCCGCCAACGTAATTTATCAACATTCTTCGTTTTATTTTATAGGCGAACTAATAGATTGGAAGAGTCAAGGAATATATTCGATACAATTATTAACAATATGATATTCTATGGGGTATCCGTTATACTATTCTTGAATAAAACCGATCTGCTCGATAAAAAAGTCAGATCTCCGGACACAAACGTCCGCTGGTACTTCCCGCAATTTACGGGTGACTCACATTCCATGAAAGATGTTCAAAATTTTATACTAGATCTGTTTGTATCGGTCAAGAGGGACCCAAAGAAGCCACTGTTCCATCACTTTACAACTGCTGTCGACACAGAGAATATCAAAGTTGTATTCAACGCCGTGAAAGACACAATTTTGCACCGCAATTTGGAATCTCTCATGTTGCAGTAACAGCACTAAGAACTAAATGTTCAAGACGTACGTACGTTCTACGACAGTTGCACTTGAGGTATGCAACTGATTTTTTTAGATAAACTGAGTCAGAAGACTCCGTCGTTTTTTATACTGTAATTGAAATACAAATTAGCAGTTATTTGAAAGACAATATTTATATTTATGAAATTTATAGAGTTAAAGAGAGCTTACCTTTAAAGTCATTATGTTGAACGTTATTTACACAATGATGAGTAAACGTAGGCCACAAAAATTGTTCGTTATCAAGCAGTTTTTCAGTTTGTAGATTTTGTAAAACAAATCTTCCATCCCCAATTTTTGCTGTTTTTGGATAAGCATATTGACGAATGAATGCGAGTTATTGATTATTATACAATATCTTCTGTACATAGCGAGAACTGTAATCTATACGTTGTCGATAATCAATAGTGGATTTATATATTTACATAAATAAGAAATAAGTTGACGGCAATTTCTAATAGTCCAAATTTCGTAATTTTGTACAGACGTTCCAAGACTATCTGGCAATTGATATGTAATGCATTAAAAAGCTACCGGTCGCTTAGCCAGATTAGCAAGAGAGTGGAATAATTTATTTCTTACGTAGAGTAAATAATATCTATTGTTAAAATCCGTTGTAACGTTAGATAATGAAAAAACCAAATACTAGATCCATGCCATAAAGACCAAATGAAACAAACCAGTTTGTGTTCAAATTATCACAAAAGAAAAGATAGAGAGAAAAAAAAACCCATTCAAATTCCTCTCAGCATACAATTGAAGAAATTAAATCGAGCCGAAGCGTTAAAGTAATTTAACGATTACCCTTTTCCACTCGGCGAATCGTAAATCGTACAATTAGCGATACATTTTTAGGTATGATTCGCCTCGGTTGAAATTTTTGTTGTATTCGTAGAAAAGGCTTAATGTCTGGTTATAAGCAGAAAAGAAAATTGAAATCCACAGTTTTATCGTACGGTAGAGTCATCCCAAAGCAAAAATAAGCCCCGCAATCTTATGGCGTATCCTGGCCGCAAAGGTTTGTAGCGCATTGGCCAATACCGCAAAGAGGTCGTCCTTCTTCACCGGCTGAAATCGATCCTAAAACTCGAGCCTCGATCCAGGACAGAGTAGGACCAGGCTTTATTTCTTTCAATATAAATATCCTGCAGTTTTAATCGACGATATTGGCGCGCGCGCGGGGGGGGGGCCTCGAGAGCCTCGGACGAAGCTCTCGGTTGGCAAATTTTATTGAAAAATCCGGGCACTTCCGCGGATGACGGCGTTCGGGACTCGGACAAAGGTCTCAAAGCCGAATTCCTCGAGGCTTTTCTCCCTCGCCTAATTCCGACGGACCGTCGGTTGATTCATCGAGTGATAAATTATTGGTTTATTGTAATGGCCCGCTAATGCATCATTCATCATCTTGGACACACTGGTAATGGTTTTTATAAAGGCGGCCCTCGGCTCGGCTCTTTCGCATAGTTCGGCAACAATCGCTAGACAATAGAACGTGCCGCGGGCTCCCGCAGTCGAGCCGTCGTCCCTATCTCTGACGGGGCTCTCGTAAAAACTGGCTCCTCCGCCAAGGCCGTCGCACCGTCGGAGTCACGAGAGCGTCCTTCCCAAATTACGGCCGGCCGATTGCTTTCCCCGGCGCCTCGGAGGAGGCTCCGATAACCGCGAGACAATGGCCGCGACCAGAGCCAACAGGAACGGCGGGACCTTGGCTCGAGCCTCTTGACCCCAGTGCGATCGGCCCCGTTGTCTCGACTGCTTGCCCCGAGGTAAGATTAGCCTAGGCTCCGAATCGGTTGGCTCTCTCTCTCTCTCTCTCCTCTGGACGCGGAGGCCCGAGTTCGTAGAGCCGCGCCGCCCTCCTCGGCCCGAGCTCGTGGATCGCTTGCTCTTGGAGCACGCGATGAGCCTCCGGTCGAGGGAACAACCCCGTTTTACATTCCCCCGGCTAGCCCCCTCTTGGACGCAGCTCCTCGGCCTCCTCGGGCTCAGAGGAGGACCGCGAGACAACAAGGGATTCCTCGATCTTCGGGGCCAGCGACCCGCTGCCCGGGTATCGCCGCCAACCTCGAGAGCTTAGAGCCTGCCTCGGAGCGCTCGACGCTGCAGCTGCGCCCACTCGTTATCGCGGAAGGAAGTCGTTCGTGCCGAGGAGTAAGTCAGCGGCCGTAGGATCGAGTCCTGGAAGCGAAAGAAAGGAAAGGAAAAATTACGGCGAGGCGGACGGACGAGCGTAGGAGGGAAAAAAAAATGAGCGAAGGCTGTTGTTCTTAGTTACTATTGTGCGACCGAAAGCTTTACGTAATTAGTACAGTGCTTTGTCATGGAAATAATTTGCTTACAAATTAATATCTTATTAAGGCTAGAGTTCAATTTTTAAATTGTGATAGTAGCTCCGAGGCTTCCAAATATATATGCATAGGTAAATGTGCCATGGATAAAAGTCTTTGAAGTTTTTGATATGTTTTTGAGTTGTCGAGGGCAGCTTTTGAGTATTTGATATATATTTGCATGGTATTTACTGCATTGGAAAAACGATTAATCCGTAAAACTGTAATGTACAATTGAAAATTTCTACAATTAAGCTCGATTCCATCGTAGAAGCGAAATAAATTGGCTTATTTTCTTTATTAAATATACGATCAGTATTATTGTCGTGTCCCTTATTGGACGATAGATTTTTGGTTTCTATTACGAAATATTCCAAATTTATAAGTTAAGCTGCAAATTGTTGAAAATTTCCTTCCTAGATTTCTTACACTGCGAGGCATCCGATTGTTTGAAATGCACGCAGATTGACATTTCTTTGCCGCTCTTTAAGCAATTGGGATGCGTGAAAAATTGCAGGCTCGTGGAAACCTTTGTTTGTTTCTGTGAGCGAATTTTCTTAAAATTTTTACTCCTTCTTCCTTTTGATAAATCTGCGACGTATAAAAATTTTTGACATCGATAACACGAATCGAACTGGATTTGTGCTTTCATGAATCACAATCGTTAGAGATATTATGTAACGACATTGCAAGAACCAAAGAGTCATCTGCAGCCTTAATATCAGAACAATATTTCCGTCAATCATCAATTCGTATTATAATTATTATAGCAAATCGTATTTAGAAGAAAAGTAAAAGAGAAAAAAAAATGTCAAAATATTCGGTAAAACCGTTGCAGAACCATTGAACAATTATAAAGTTACATAAGATCTTCTCAACACTATTTTTATCGAAAAAATTTAATTCTTTTATAAAGCGCGATGCGATAAAGTATTGGCAGTTCAATTGTCAATTTCACTGGTAGTATACAATTTGAGAATATCTTGTCTTATTATTTTTGTACATATATACATACGAATCGTTGAAAGTAATTTAATGGTGTGGAGCTTTATAAGATTTTTAACCCCTTTGCTTGCTTTATATCAAGCATAAAGAAAAAAAAATCTAATTTTTATAATTGGTCTATTGAATATTTTATAAGGAGAGACATTAGTGACTATTGATAAATATAATTTATTAATGCTAACATTTCAGTCTATAATAATTTTCGAGTTTCGTAGTTTTATTGGTGCTATTTGTAAAGTTTTCAAACATTTTTTATAACATTACTATTTAAATTACAGTAATAATCATAATAATAATAATATTAATAATAATATTAATAATAATGATAATAATAGTAATAGTAGTAATGATAATTGTAGTAATAATAATAATAATAATAATAATAATAATTAATCGTAATAACATTCATAATAATAATTATAATCATAATAATCGTAATAATAGTGATAGCATAATAGTATTAGTATCTTAGTAGTGTTGTAATAATAATTATAGTAATAATTATAATAATAATGATGATAGCATTAATAGTAATAGCAGTAATATTGATAAGAAATGAAAACAGAATACTCGAATTGATATTATACGTAAACATAATAAAAATGGTCAAAATACTTATTTTTGTATTTAACGATTTTTATAATTATTAATCAGTACAACAAATGCATATTTACTAATGAATAACGTTCCAAGCTACGTTGATAATTTATTAAATTTCACTTAAGTCTCTCCTTAAACTTTCACGTGTACATTCCTAATAAGCCGAATTGGCTTACGTTTATTAGTAGCCTTATTAATTTTGTTTTTTGTTTTTTTTTTTTTTACGTTTTCACATGAGGAACTGCTTCGAATTTATGCAAATTTATTGCTTTGTCGTTGAACAAATGTGTTTCCCGTATGACGTGCAAACTGATTTTTAATGCTACCACGACTTTGTAATTTAATTTTAACGAACGAGTGCGTAAGTCGAATGGATTTGAGCAGTAATGAATCTGCACTTTGTTTAACATTGTACAAGTTTGCTTTCTGCGATTCAATTGAAACATTGGACTTTTTCGCTAGGCAACACCCGCTCACCCACCCACAAACACACACACACACACCCACACACGAAACACCCATCGGATACTAGGTATTCGTCGATAACACCATTAAATCATGATTGTAATTTTAACGAAAAAATTTTGAGCCGACGTTTGTACTCTTGCGTTCTCGATATTTGTCAAATGATAAAGAAGCACGAATGCTAATCGTTCAACTGCATAAGTGCATCATTGCAAATTAGCCTGCAATTGATGCATAAGTTAATTAGTAATGTATTAAAGTTATTACTTGTAAATAGTGAAGTTAGCATTGGATTTTTTACAAGAGTTTCGTCGGCATGGCTCTAGCATAAGACTTTTGTTGCGGAGTTTCGATGCATTTTGAAAAGTTTCTAGTTCAAGACTTTGTTGAATAAGACGCAAGACTTTTGCACATAGCTAATTTTTCGTTTGCGCGATGCGAGCCAACGTTATTTTGTATAATTCACGGCAATTTGTTAGAGATATACGTGGCTGCTAAACATCGAGATTTGTTAAAAAAAAAAAAAAAAAAAAAAATAAGAAAGAAAAGGAAATTGTTTTAATACTTCCAGTGTTTGTAATCAACGTAACCACGGCATACGTCATTCATATACGAAGGGAAATTATAATTATATAAAAGACGAATCTATGTTTGGGAACGATGAACAAATTTAGGAGACGTGAAAAATGGTGATAGTATTATAATGAAATTTTCAAAAAATTGTCATATTTTTTTTAAATATCAATATCTATTTGACTAGTGCTTTTATTTTTAATGTTTCGTGGAAAAAAATGTGTTTCCCTCGGAAACAGAAGAAAATAAAACAAAAACAGTTTCTTACTGTTTAATCAAGGGTTGTACCATCTATTGGCGATAAAGTTGTCTGTATACGAGATTCTATTTTGTTATGTTAATTACATTTTATTGTATATGATCTGAAGTATGTAGATATATCGTGCCTTTTTGTATATTGTATATTTGTAAATAAAATATTTTACATGATTTATTATAATAATGTAGCATATTTACGAAAACAATAAATAAAATCTCTTGAAACAAATGTGGCTCCAATGGCTTTTTACTCATCTCGACTACGACCTCGTAAGCACGCAACATGGCCAGGTAATTTCAATAAAAAGAAACGCCCACTCGATTCTTGAATATATTGCATTTATTTGACATATGCAATCCACATGGTTTACTTTGAATTTTTACAAATTTTAAAAAAAAAAAAAAAAAAAAAAACGAGCTGGCCCAAGGCCTTTTGTTTTTATAATTTATCAGTAATAAAATGCACATTATTTACAGATTCGCAAAATATACGAAAACTTTTGCCTAATTCCAACATAAATATAACATATATATCGTGGACCTGCAATCGTCCCTGATAATCGTTAATATGAAACATACCACGATCGGCATAACAACCATCATAGACTTGTTATTATCTATGATACAAAGTTTTAATATGTATAACATAATTGTATGTACAAGTTTCGTCCGAACATCACATTGGCAAATACATCGTATATTTGGCGAACATAAAGCATGTAATAATTAATTACACCGTGTGTACGCTCGTTATTATGTTACAATGATATTTACAAGCTTGCTTCAATATCGGTTTGATGTATAAAAGTACCTTTAAAAAATTTACTTTGTTTTCATTTTTATAAGTGCTCTGCGTGCACACACACATACATAAACAGATACGCTTAGCTCTCGAAGGCAACCGTTATTTTTTTCTTTTTTTTTCCTTTTTTTTTCTTTTTTTTTCTTTTTTTGTCCCTATTTGAACTTGTTCGTGTACTTTAAGCAATCTCATTTATACGTGCACCAAAGGTATTTTACATATTGCGAATTTTTTCGTTATGATTTTCACGGAGCTCTTCCTATTTTGTGCTCTCAAATAAGCTGAAAAATATATATATTTCGAGTCTTTAGTTGTTACAAAGCTAGTTACATCATTTAAAATCCAGGAATACACAAATCTTAAAAGATATCTGGACGGCTGATAGCAAAGACCAAGATAAAACGCTTACATTGTAAATATTTATTGTTGCATTTGATCGTTTCCAAGATAAATACTATTATTTATCTTAATATCGGGAGTTTATGCCTTTGTATACTATACTTCGCATAACCTGAGATTTAAAAGGAATGTATTCAGTAGAAGCACAATTTATCGTTATAAAAGCAATTGTATAATGTATATAGTTGCTTCCACAGTAAATACTTTTGAAATGTATCATAGCTTTACATTTTATATTAATACATATGAAATGGCGCATTATTTTTATTTCACTATCTCTAGAGCATTTATAAAAAGATTTTTTTTCGTTCCTATTATTGAGTCTTGATGGGATTAATTTTGCATTGTACGCCAATAACGCAGGCATGACGTTTTTTAATAAAAAAAATCTAATTTATACACACCAAATGATAGGTAATTTATAATGAATAGATCTATGGAATGGAGGAAATTGATCGTATTAATATGAAATGAGTTTTCAAAAAAATTGTAAATGTAAATTGGTTTTCTTTTCTTATCAAAGCCATTGATATTAATAAGAGAATTGAATATTATTGTAATGCACACCTGTGTCAAAAAACTTTTGTACCTACAAAGTAACATTGTCTTTTATATTATTATTATAAAAGTTTTTTTTTTTTTTTAACTTTTTTTTTTAATTTTTTTTTTGTTTTTTTTTTTTTTTTTGTTGTTGTGTTTATTGATCTTACTTTTTGCAATGCTACTTAAGTTAATCTAATGTTTAATTAAAATACACACTTTTGGGGATTTTTTTCATAGATATGCCAAACCTTTTGTCACTAGTGATAAACTTTATATTGTGCAGATACGAAAGATATTTAAAAATTGACAATTATCTATATAACTGTAGCACCAAACATTGACTTGTATTTTCAATCGAAGTCAAGAAATATAAACATTATTTTTAATACTCAGTTTTGCACTATTCTAACAACGAAGTATTTCGCTTTATACAAATCGGAGAAGTTGATCTGTTATTTCAAATTTTATATGTACATTGCACTTATCTGAGGTTGGCCATTTCTTCATCACTTTAGCATATCACAAATTGTTTATTCTTACTCGCGAATTAATTGTTATCGAATAAATATTTTGGCGTAGTTTGTTTTTAAATAATAAGTTTGTATACGTGCTTTTGAAAACATTATTCTAATATTTATTTTTTATTTTTTTTTTTTGTTTTGTTATCGTACGCAACTGTTTCGGGTAGTCAAAATGCGATAAAAAAAATTTAGCTACAATAATCAAACAATAAGATCTGCATCGATGCGTGGACTCGTCGCACGCATTTTAATGAAATATTACCGATCAACGTTAAGCACGAATAAACGAAAAACTTAAATTTTGAATTTGCCAGGTGAGAATTCCCTGAAAGCCGGCGGTTCTAGTGACTCTGATGCGTGCGCGTGCGCGCGCGCGTAAAATAACAAATGCCTTTCAATAAAACACAATTGATGATATTCGATAAGTTCAACAATTAGGGCGAGTGTAACGTTAGAATTTCTCGGCGCGAGCCTGCCGGGAGTGACGGCGACGCGCGGCGGCTGCTCTTGACGAAGGCACGGAAAGAAACGAGAAAACGCAATCGGGCGAGTGATACGATGATAACCAAGAGCGGCGTTAGAGTACAAGTTATCTTTAACGTAAGTATAAATCAAATTGCTCGCGACTAATTAAGCGCACGAGCCAACCTTCAGCTATCGCGCACTTTTTTTTTTTTTTTTTTGTACATTTATAACAGAGTTGTCACGTGTGGTCTGCCCTTTTCCATTTGCCTCAACGAAGTAAAAGAAAGAGAGTGAGAGTGAGAGAGAGAGAGAGAGAGAGCGATGAATTATAATTCCAGCTCCTCGGCGGTGCGAGAGAGCCTGTGATTATCGATACGTCGTCGCTGACTCCGCCGCACAGCGTCAGCTCTACGGTAGGGTTCGGACCTCAGACCCAGTAGGATATCCTCCAATGCGCCATTGTAAACTTCGTCCTGCTGCAAGAGCTTCTTTTCCTGTACCAGTCTAGTCTTATTCTTTAATTCGTTTATAACAGCATCCTGCCGAACAAAATGAAAATTGATGGTTGTATAATTCGTGGCCGGCCTCTGCGTGCGTCGACAATCGTCTGATAATCGGATTAATTTTTGAATCGACCGGGCGTTGCCCACCGGACAAAGGAGCATTTGGATATTCCACTGCTGTGCGGGGCTGGGCGGGGACGGCGGGTGGGTGGCTGGGGGGTGGGGCGGCGTTGATCTTCAAAAATTAAATCGACAATCAACGTCGTAATCAATATGTCGGAGAGGGGAGGATGTGTAACGTTATCAGATATTGTACGGGGTGTTCGGTTACAAGCAAGAACTAAATAATATTCGTAATTGAGGCCCTTCGTCGATGCTTTAACACATTACTGAGACGAGTTGTAACAGAAGTCGTGTGGACAATTTATTCTCAAGCAACATCAATGCGCATAGGTTCATGCCGTTGCACATACTTTTAATCATTATTCCATGCTCCGGACGAGTGGAACGAAACTATCTGCGTGTGCTTGTAGGTTCAATCGATATTTTATTCTATTAGTGATTGGAAATATTCATGTAATTATGCAATAGTGCACTGTGAGATGTGAAAATAAGGCAGTTAACGCTAGATATCGAACTGAGATAATTTTCTTATAGCAGGATATTAGTAAGGAGGAACTTACATGTTGTGATTTGTTTAAACATTGTTACGTTTTGAGCTCCAGTTCATTTAGATGTCGGTGTAACAATGACTTGTTCGAATTACAGCAAAATTTCGGTGACTTTAAGTCCGAATAAATATGTAACAAATAAAAATAGAAATTCATAAATTTTTCTCTTTACAATACTAAATTATACTTCACATTAGATGACCATAGATTAATCATCCGTTTAATTGGCACACTCATTTTGAATCCCCGATATGTATTTTCATGCTTCTTCACAACGTGCAAAGATTGAATGAATACCGTTTTTAATTGTAATGTTTTTTATTTAACTTTTTAAATCACAACTATAAGCAAATATATTAAACGTATTTTTTTTTTTTTTTTTTCAATTTTGCTTTTTTTCTTTTTTTTTTTTTACAAATTACGCTACCCCTTGACACGTGCTTGGTATGAAATGTCTTTCAAAATAATCTTGGTGATAATGAGTAAGTGTAAGATGAGTGAATTAGGCGATGTGACAAAACACAGAGCATGCAATCACGCAGTTATTGGATAAACAAATAAGCAAACGATTTAACACGATTAGTAATAAGCGTTAGAAAAAGGTAAAAACATATATATATATATATATATATATATATATATAAAAAAAAGGTTTGTTACTTTACTATTGGTTAGTGGCCTAAGACTACTTGTTGCATGATGAGGATTCAAAGCAAACGCTCAAAATCCAAGTTAAGCATTGATGTTGATAGAGATAAGCTTCGTGATGCTTTTGTGTGCGTGCGCGTGTGCGTGCGTGTGCGTGGGTGGGTGTGAGTGCGAGCGTGGGTGTACATACGTGTGCGTGCGCGTGTTTGCGCGGGTGTGTCTGTCTTTTAAAATAAAATATCCTTTGAATTATAATAGGTGCAAATGAGCATTACATTGTAATGAAGCGGAAGTATTAAAGGCAATAGAATTATGATCATCCAAAGCAAAGCATGCACGACGAGGAAGTAAAAATTCACTGGACCGTTAGGCAAGGTGCCACTACTAAATACCTGCTGCTTCTTTTGATTTAATTTATTTCTCTTGATGACTTCCTCGGAGGTGGTAAGAGCCTCGGCCGCGGCCAATTCCAGACGCCGACGCTGCTCGTTCTCCTGATCGGCGGCCTAGTGACGAAAAGCGTCGAGAGGGGCCGTTAAGTGTTTTTTTTTGCCGGGGGGCGGGGGACTTACCTTGAACGCTCTGGCAAATCTAACGAGGAGGGAAAAGAAGGTGTTGGCGTCCGCCTGCCGGGGACTCTCCCCGAAGAATTCGACGCACTCGCGGAAGGCCTCGCCAGCGGCTCGGGCGTCCGACCTCAATCTGCGGAGCTTCTCCTCGGAGTTGTTGAGGAAGTCGCGCAGCACCGTGTTGTGCTTCTCCTTTCCGCGCAGCTCGAATTCCTTGCGCACGAGGTCCATGCCCTTCTCCAATTCGTGCACGTCGGTCGTTATATTTTCGAGCGATACTGCAACGAGTAAGGGAGACCCGCGGGGGGGCGGTTAAGGCCGAGCCGATACATCGGTGATGGGGGCGAGGAGGCCCGCCCCGAACCGGGATTACCTGTCGCGGCTTTATCGATGTACATTAATTCAGATTCGAAATTAACGAGCTCCGGGAATTTGAGCCTTATCGTGGCTACTATGTAGTGGAGGAGGCACATGCGCTTGTCGGTCGACTTCGTGTCCAGGAGGGTGTCCAGGCTCTGGAGCTTGAAGCCGTAGGCCGGGCCGCGCTTGCTGCTGTTCAAGTAATTGCCGAAGGCGAGGATTATTTCCAGGACGGCCCTCAGCTTCTTCGAGCACTTGACCGAGCTCGAGGCCGATATAACCGCGTGTATTTGCGGGGCTATTAGGTGGACGTTATCGAAGAAGTTCCCTATGTAATTCATTATCGACAGCTTGGTCGATATCCTCTCGACTTTGCCCAACTGGAGGAGGAACTTGTCCTCCTCGGTCAAAAGATTCACGTTCTTCTTCTCGATTATGTACTCCCTGTAGGCCTTCGTCTGAAACGGAGACAAAGCCGCGGTGGAGTTGGCGGGGGGGTGCTACTTTTTTTTTTTTTTTTTTTTTTTTTTTTTTTTTTTTTTTTCCTTAACAAAGCTATGATCGAATCAAACGCCCGAGAGCCGCTCACCTCCTGATCCGTCGGCACCATTCTCTGAAGCAGCTCCACGTTCTCCAGCGAGAGAATTTTCAGATCTAGCGCGTTGACTGCGGTGATGACTTTCTCCACGGGCATTTCCATTTTCCTTCGCGAAATCGCTGCGGACGCAAACGTGTTTAGTTGGGCATTATTGAGGCGCCTGTGTGACCATTGGCCAGCGCGCAATCGGGGGGGGGGGGTGAGAAGCTAAGGGCCGAAGCTCACCGATATTCCGCAGTCGCGTGTGCTCCAGAAGCGAGACGTTCTCCGGCTTCTTGAATCTCTTGCTGGGGAAGCTCTGCAGGCCGTCGATCTCGTTGGTCCCGTTCGCCAGGTGAGTGCCGATGCCGATCTTGAATCTCTCCTCGAAGTCCGTGAAGTCGATGTAGCTGTGCAATCGATCGTCGTCCAGTTCGTTAAAGATCGTCCCGCGGACTTGGTTGGGCTTCAGGGCGATCCAATTCAGGGTCGGTAGCTTGTACTTGGTTTGGACCTGCGCGCGAAACGTCGCAAGCTTTAGACACGGGGAGTCGCGGGTGGGGTGCAATCTGGGGGGAGGCCAGGGGGGCTCCAGCCGCGGGGAGCCTCCCGGAGCCGGGAGCGTCACCTTTCGCTTGATGGTCATCGCGCCGTCGGGGGCCTGCATCATCCCGGCCGGGGGCGGGGGTATGGGCGCCGGGGGCGGGGCCCTGTAGTCGCCCGAGCCCGAGGAGTCCATGGGCATGGGCGGCGGGCAGGGGGGCGGGGGCGGGGGCGGGGGCGCGGGCACGGGGGCCGGGGCCTCCGGCTGGGGGGAGCCGGGCTCGAGGCTCGGGCGGTCGGGCCCGTCGGCGACGGGCGAGGCCGAGGCCGAGCCGTTCCTCAAGCCGCCACCACCACCACCACCTGCGGGCAGCAAGAGCGAGGCCGGGTTATTAGGACCGGGGCCGGGGCCGGCTCTGGCCGTAGCTCGACTCCCGTCACCTGAGGATGATCCCTTGGTCAGCGTCCCCGTGAGCGTCTCCAGCTCCATTATCTTGTTCTCGAGGACGCTCTGCCTCCTCGCCGAGTCCTGCTTCTGTCGCTTGAGCGCGGCCAGCTCCTCCTCGACCAGTCGCCGGGCCTCGAGCGCCTCCGTGAATTCGACCTTCATCGCGCCGAGCTCCGTTTCCAGCTCCGCCAGCTTCGAGAGCGACTCGCGCTCGAGCTCGGCCATTCTCTCGTGCGCCTGCCGAATGTCGTAAGAAAGTTTCAGCTCCCCTCTCCTCAACCGCGCGGCCAATCGATCGCGATCGAGCTATGGGGGATTAATCGCAAACTCACGTGGCCCAACTCGTCCTCCAATTCGGCTACTTTCTCCAAGGCCGCGGTCTTCGTCTCGCTATCCTCCATCAGGGCGGCCACGTCGAATACATTATCTAAGTAAGCTGAGATTTGAACCTGTTGGTCGAGTTTAAAAGTTAAGCCTTCGCTATGTATTTTTCACAGTTGCATATCTACCGACGCGCTAAAGTGGTCGCAATTTTTCTAACGAGAAATCCCGGGCGCATCTGTCCATTAGAAGAGACAACGAGCATCTAGGAATAATATTACTTTTGACAGGTGTGCACTTATTGTTGGTTAATCGAGCGAAAGGTCGTGGGGAAAATCGACAATGGCCTTAGTAACGCGGTAAAACGAGAAGCGAGGGTCTCGATGCTCGGCGATGAATAATTTAAAAACAAAAACAAAAACAAAAAAATTGACGCGTGTTAAAAATAAAAGCGAAACGCGATACGCGGGTTGTATGGTGCACAGGGTGGGGGAGAGGGGAGCAAACGCGATAAGTAACTCGCTGCTGTTGCCGCTGCTGCTGCTGCTGCTGCTGCTACCGTTGATGCTACCGATGACGCTACCGATGACGATGGGCAGAGAGTCGGCCCTAGATTAGTCGCTCCGGCCGAGGGGAGAAGGATTAATCGGCCGAGGCTACCGAGCCCGTACCTGCAAATCCTCGCTCTCGGTGTGCCGGAGCTTCTCCAGGTACTCGTCGAGGCCGAGCTTCGTGAATTCGTACTGCAGGTGCACCCTGAAGTTCATGTCGTCGACCGAGTGCACGACGATGTTGACGAACTGCATGCACGCCACCATGAACTCGATGTGAAAGCTGTCGTACTGGGTGAAGTACTCCATGAGGGTCGTGAATCTTCTCCTCTCCGAGCAGACCTCCTTGAAGTTGTCGAAGGCCGAGAGTATGATCTCGTGGCCGCCCTTCACCAGGCAGATCGCCGCCAGGAGCTCCAGGACGAGGGCCTTCGTCCTGCGGCAAGGAAAACGACAAACCGTTAGGTCCGCCGCCCCAGCCCCAAGGGCAACGGGGGCCGGGGGAGGCAGAGCCGCTGGAAAGGGGACGACGACGGCTTACCTCAGGCTCTTGTGCATGAGACTCAGGGCGATGCAGTTGATGGCCTCCCGGTGCTGGATCACCATGTTGAATCCGTACTGCAAAGAGATTTTTCTTTTATTCGCCCAGAGTCCACCTCCTCGGACCTCGACCGGCCCCAGCGATTTCCGCGGTCAAAGACCGTCTCGAGAGGGTCCGCGTCACCTGTCCAGCTCCATAAAGCGACAACGCACCGACCGAAACCTACGTTTGCGTTCCGCGGAAGGGAGAAATCACGCGCCGACCGACGCTCTCCTTCCTCGCTCCCGAGCCGCTGCAATATTATCTCCTGGCACGATTGGCTTGCGGCAGATGTGGAAAAGACGCGAGGCTAACGTTTCCCCAATCGCGACCCGGAACTCAGCCTTTGTAAACACTCGAGGTCTTTGGCGCACGGATCGGCAAAACATCTGCTCGACGATGGAGAGCTCGGGCTGAGAATACGAGGATACTTGATAACGCACGAGTCTTGCGTATAGATCGAGGCGACGGTGGCCAAAGGAGCGAAAGAGCCCGCGAGGAAGAGTCCAGGAGACACATGCCGGCGATTGTTGCGGCGGGAGCCCTCTTATCGCCCCGGAGGATCGGGCGCCGAAGCGTTTGCGCGTCCACGCACGTACTCGAAAATGCAAAACAATGCGCATTGCCGGGGAGGCAATATTTGGCTTTAATTTGTGAAAACATCTTGGATCGCTGGATCGGGCGAGATCGTCCCGGCTCGCTTTTGGCAGTGGACGCCCGCGGAATGCGTCGAGGCCGACTCTCGTCTCTCGACTCGACTTTAGTGGCCTCGCGGCTCCTGCCCTGGGCCAGCGGTGTCGAGGAGCTTCTGGGGAAGGGGAGAGGGAAGAGGCCCCGACTCACCTTGTTGTTCATAATGGCGCGCATGCAGAGTATGCACACGTGGATGTCGTCCTTAGCCTCCCCCATGTTGAGCCGGGCCACATGCCGGGAGCGTCTCTTCACCCCGGGACTGTCCTTGAGCTCGTGGAGCGGCGGCCTTAGGCAGCCATTGTTCAGCTGGCCGCTCTCGCTCGTACCCGCTGTCGGAGAGGAAGCGGAGGGGCCTTCGTTAGTACACGCCTCGCGACTTTGACGTCGAGGAAAATTATGCTTGCGCATTCCTCGTTGAATTTCTCTCTCTATCTCTCTCTATCTCTCTCTCTCTATTGTGGCAAACTAAAGCTAACGATTCGGTAACTCTATTAAAACGACCGGATGTTAATTTACTTAGCTCCCGCGGCTCAAGTTTTGAGAGAGTGAGAGAGAGGGAGAGAGAGAGAGAGAGAACACGAGGGCTGGCGGAGACAGCAATTCGACACATTGCCCGGCCGTAATCGGTTTCGCAGTGATGTCATGGTCGACCCATAAACGAAGCGGGCGACGATGTCGTGGCCCGATCGGGACAGCGAACTAAATCAGTCGTTGGTGACTTATTTGCAAGGGAAAAAAAAAATTGCCGTCGATTTTATATTCCAGTGTACAATGTCAACTTTATATTATTCTCAAGCGGCTGCAGACAAATGTAATGACGCAAAAAGTAACGAGATAAATAAAAATGTTCGTAAAAGCCGGCATCGTTCAACTTTTTTCCTTAACTTTGAACGAGGACTATTCGAAATGTAAGATGTCACGGCGATCTTAATAGTCTCGTTACGACCGACGGCCTTATAATTTGGATGCCAACGGCACAGTATTAAGCAAAGCAACGGGGGCGCAAGCGACCGAAGGAAACATTACTTCTTACGGTGTCGATTAAATCGAGCGGGGAGCGCTGGAATGCGCGAATAAAATATGCAAATAGCGGAGTCGGAAAAAATTTTAAGGCCGAGCAGGGAGTCAAGCTCGCGCACTTACTCGTCGACTGGATTCTTTCCTCGGAATCGGCCCTCGACTCGAGAAGCCGCTGCTCGTGCCGCATCATCAGTAATCTGAAGCTGAGGTAGTCTATCAGGGCGTCCAGGCCTTGATTCTCCTCGTCCAGGAATTCTCTGACCCATCTGCAATAGGTCGCAAAAAGCGCCTCCTGTTAAGTGAAGCCTCGTGCACGCTTCCACGAACTTCCGTATCGGAGGCTTCCACTCCCCACCCCCAACCCTCCCGCCCATATAGACCGGCCAACGGCATCAATTCGGCAGCACCGCGTAATCCCGTCCCTCCGCCTTGGCTAAAATAATCGAGGAGCCGGCTCAGGGCCAAAATCTATCCTACCGGCGATAATCGATTACCGGCGCCACTTCCGCTTTTCGGCCCTCGCTGCCCGGCCCTGGTGTCGAATCCATCGATGCCGGGCCCGCGCACAAGCATGGAAAAAAAATGCCCCTACCACCCACCAACGGAAGTATCCAAGAATATCGAGGACGGATATATGCGCATTCCTCCCTCGTTCAAATACACACACACGCACATATATATATATATTTACATTGTCGCCGAGTCTATTTTTGCGTCGATGCTCGGATCGAAAGAGCTTATGGCGCGTCGGGAGGGCGGGAGGTGCAGCGATTGCCCGTATCAACACCGACATCGAGGCTTCAACTCAAGACGCGGCCCGCGACGCGATTGCAAAGGCCCGTTGATTCTGCTCGCGTGGCGCAGTTTGATCCAGACCACGAGCTTAGTCGCGCGTAAGTTCACGCAAAATTGTCCCAAGGAGTAATAACCCCATCCGTGGCCCGATCCTGCTCCCAAGGCACAGTCCTAAGAGAAGATGCTAATGAGGCCGGAGAGAGCCGAGCCTTTGCCCCGCAGGAAGGCCGAGGGGCGCGCCTTTAGGCGGAAAATTGTACACCCGACGCAGCGGAAGTTAACCCGTAGAGCCGCGCATAAATTTCGCGTCGGATCCAGCTGCCTCCTTTCCTCCCTGGATTGGGGTGCGGGCGCGCGTCTTTTGTGGCCACGCACGGCGACAGCGGGAGATTGAGTTTCTCGGGCCGTGCCCCCGAAAAGACGTCGAGCCGCTCGGTCGTTGTGGTTGGGGGGGGGGGAGGGATGGGTGCGCGCGCGGGAGATCCAAGAGGAAAAGGAGGGAAAGGGCTCGCACGTGTGGGAGGGAGGGAGGCCGCGTGCGGCGTCTCGGCGCTGAGACGGTGGCGACGGCGGCCGGGGGAGGGAGGGTGGGTGGGGGGAGCCCAAAGTGCTCGAGGTTTCAAAAGAAGTAATTATAACTTGCTTACTCGATGTGATTTGTGCGAAGCGAGATTTCCAAGTCCCGTAGTACTTGGGTCGACGTCGACTCGCCCACCATCTTTCTCTTCTGAAATAACATAAGGAAACGATACGACTGTGTAATGATTAATATAAGACACTCCATTGGCGAACTCGTGCGCTCGCGAACGATCATCGAAGCCGACGACAAGGGGGTGGTGCGCGAGGGTTTCCCGTCCGCGTGACGAAATCGCGTGGCTCGGGGAACTTTGGCGTTGGTGGTTAAGTGTGGGGCCTCTCGCGGGCGGCGGATGTTTAAGCCGAGCTGAAAACTTGGTCGAATGATTTCGAGCCGATGGACTTGAGGGGGGCTCGAGAGGGCGAAGGGAGGCCGAGGGAGAGAGACAACGCGCGAGGAAGCAAGAGGGAGAACATTGTCGCGGCGCGTTGAATGGGAACGGCGTCGGCTGTTCCCGAGGGGGGCGCCCAGCTTACTCGGTGACTCCTGGATGCCTTCGGGTCCAAGTAGGTCCGCAGCTTCGCCAGGTAGTGAGACGGCGGATCTTTAGCTTGTACTCTTTCCTGAAATCAAACATTTGCATTTTAAATTCTTGGGGAGAAGCGGCGGGCCGCTTTCACATTAAAGCATCCCTTTTTCCCATTAGCATTTTTACCCCATATAAATTAAATAAGCATACGTCGATTTGATGCTTTGGATATACTCCTACAAAAGCACGTACGCGTGTGTGTTAAGTCTTAATGCATGCGCTGGCGATTCGGCATTGAGGCTTTGACATAACAGAGAGAGAGAGGGGGGGGGACAGAGAGAGAGACAGAGTATAATGCAAACATCGAATCATGAGTAAATTTCTTGAGAGAAATTGATCGCGCGATCCTGCGGATCTTATGCATTATTATTAGACGCTTACCCGAGAGAGAGAGAGGGAGAGAGAGAGAGGCTTATTGGGTATATATTGATGGCGTATTTAAAATTTTTTCCTATTGTAGGAGCTCAAAGCAAATATAGAGGATAGGATTTGTAAACAAGTTTAAAATCGTTTCATTAATCATAATCTTATATTCCCAATACAATTACGAAGGATAATAATAAAACAAATTGTTGTCGATGTTTTTTTAGTCCTGCAGCTTCGGCTGTTTTAACGCTGATTTAATTTATAATATAAACTTTATCTACTAGCTGTTCAAAAAATAAAACTACAAAAAAATATTATCTTGTATTTTCACTCTTGCACTGAGCAAATTAATTCAATGTTATAACCTCGAAATTGATTAATATGTGCATATCAATTACTGTATATCCATAGTACTTTTTTGCGAGGTACAGATTTAAAAAATTACTTTTACACAAGCGATTCTGTAATTTCCTCTTTCGCTGATCAATATTTACTCACCATTTACTTATATGATGCGAAATCGAAAATCCCTAAAAATCACTCTATAAATTTTAATTGCCGCGTAAATTATACGCCTTAAACGTAAGAATTTATTAACGCCGGGCATAATAAAAAAAAAAAAAAAATTGAGCAGAATTTATACAGGTATGTGTAAATTTTATTTAAGTATCATGAAATAAATTTACATTTATATGCCTAATTCAATAACTATTTTATGTTACAAAATGTTTACTATTATTATTATTATTTTTTCTTTTTTCCTCATAATTTTATGAAATTCCTTGGAGCGCGTATATATATATATATATATATATATATATACATATTAAGGATTAATATTTAATTCGATGAACGATTCTATACTTTTTTGATGAAAAAAGTGAGGAGGTTTTATAGGTCAAATGCAAAATCAAACCTCATAAATATGTGTACATATAAATAAGAAATATTTAATTTTAGGTAGAGATTATACATAAAAGATTTTCATAAATTGTATCAAGAATATATTATCATGTGCGAAATTTGAAGGTTTAAACGGTGTGGATTAAGATTAAAAGAATAGATATAAAATTATTTGTATATATATATATATATATTTTTTTTTTCGGAATAATTTAAAGTGCCTTTTGGCCGTTTTATTACTTGTATGTTTTTGTTTTATGTTTTGCGAGTTCTCGGTTCATCTGAAAATAGTGAATAATTCCTTACGAAATCTTCTACAATCTATTTCTAGTCTTCGTGTATGATTAAGAAAAAATGACGCTTATTTATCCAGAATTCAAATAGCATTGAAAAATTGCCATGAAGTTCGAAGGTATTGCTCGATATTTTTCAATGTAGATTAATTGTTGAATAGAGTAATAAAATAAATAATTATAAACGCGAGAGAATTAGTCGATTAGGTATGGCGTCGTTGCCCCATTGACACGTCGCCACTAATCTAGTCCGGACTTGGTAATTATATAATAAATTAATCGCCGTTGCGAAATTCCAGCGAAATCACTGAACAATTCAATTTTTTTTTTTTGTTTTCAATGGCGAGTCGAGCTTATCTGCAGCGAGGAACAGCGTCCGCAAAACCAGTCTGTTACTTTCACGGTAAAAAAAAGGTCCAGGTGTTATTCGCTCTTAATGCTCCAGTAAATGCTCGGCCGATCGGTGCGTGACATCGAGCGCGCGCGCTACCATTGGCCACGCGCATTCGTACATGCACGCACGCACACATATTTATATATACATATATATATATATATATGCACGTGTACGTTTAGGGGTCGCGATTTTCCGCCTTCCTCATCGTCCACGGACGCGCACCGTGATTTCCGGCTCAAAGGAGTACCGGTCGCAGGAGTACCACACCGCCGAGACGTTGATTCGCAGAAGAGCCAAGTGCGCACAACGCCGAGTCACTCGTGCGAGTGCGAGAGAGAGAGAGAGAGAGAGAGAGAGAGAGAGAGAGAGAGAAGAGGGAGGTGGCGACGTGCATTTTTTCGCGACCGGCAAGGCTCGCATCGTATAATGGTGCGAGTTGCATTACATCCGTCTCGTGTTACGGAGATGCTGCACAGGCGGTCCTCGGGTCAGAAGAAGAGGGGGCCAGAAGTCCCGAGGCCTCTCGCCTCCTCCTTCTCCTCCTCCTCCTCCTCCTTCGGCCTGGCCAGACTTTTCCCCGTAACCGCGATACGATAAACACTTCTTCCTCTCAGCCTGCATCATTCGCGCCTTGTCGTCAAAGTTCTCGCAATGACAGGCTTGTCAGGTATATATATATATATATATATATATACACATATATACATACGTGCGCACACGCAGAGACGCGCGCGCGGTCGAAGAGTAACGGGTTAAGAAAATGACGCGGGGGCGGGTTAAGAATCGTTCAACGCCGCCGGTGATTACCGAGTCGATTGGCTCGTGTTCTCGTAATAGGTAAATTGCTTCATGGAGCTTTTACGACTGGCCGCCGCTCTCGACCGTCATTTCGATTCAATAATGCGTATCTCGTCTCGGCACGACCCTGAAAATACCGGAGAGCAGCTTGTGGTTAGCTCGGGAACCGCGAGCCGCTCGGCGGCGGCACTCCAGCTTCGCCAAAGCCGGAGTCGGCTCGGCTCGATCCGGGCTCGTTTCTTTTAGCCCCCCGTAGTCCGGGGGCTTCCCTGTCCCGAAGCCAGGTGAGATTCGGGAATGCGGGCCGGGGGCCCTTGACCCTTCCGCCACCTCAGCCTCGGCAGAGGCCCACACGAGCGGCGCAGGTCCACCTCGACTGGCCCCGTGAGAATCCGGGCAACGCGATCCCGTGGATTTTCAGCCACGCGTTCGTAGCGGTTCGTCGCTTATGCGATGCTGCGGCGCCGAGCTGAGGGCCGGCGGGCTCGGCTTAAGGCCCACTGTCAGGGGGGGGGGGTAGAGAGAAGCCGGGAGATTTATCGCGCGACTTGGCTCATTGTTTCCGTAAGTGCGAGTGGTGCAGTCCGTCGCTTTGCTTTATTTACTCTCTAATGATATATATATATATATATATATATATATATATATGTATATAAATGTGTGTGTGTGTGTGTGTATGTGCGTGTGCGCGCGACATGTGCTCAGGGGTCGGCCGTAGACTGGAGCTTCTAATTTACTTTGGCCTTTTTTCAAAATGCGAACGAAGAGGGAAAAAACTGGAATAAACTTGCTGCTACAATGTCAATTATTTTTAATGTAAGTGTGCTCGCATCGATACATATGCCGATAAATCCGACCTTACCCAACGGTATTAAGTCTACGCTCGTGTTAGTCACAAGCCATAATTTTACCTTTCAAAGCCAACATTATTCTTAATTTTAATCAAATATTTCGTCATATTACATACATTATTATTAATGAACTCCTTTCTGTATCATACTTAAAGAGGCGTACGTTTCATAATACAAGAGATGAAATCTTTTGGTACTATGATCGATTTCATATGCCCCTCCTACAATTTAATTTCTCATAGAAGATTAAGCAAGTGATTAAAGTACCCGCATTTCTTTAATAAAAATAACAAAAACAAAAAAAAAGAAAGAGAAAAAAAACAACGGATTCATCGTCTCTCACACTTGAATAAGAATGAATATGAATAGTTGTACAGATTACGTTTTAAGCTTTTGTTACACAGAGTTATTTTACCTCGTTCAAATATGCTGTTCATTGCTTTCATTACAACAATGCTTTTATGTTAACGAATTTGAGTTTTTTTATTTTCTATTGAACTATAATTTTCTTCGGATTACAGCATCGTTCTTGTTTTTAACGGCGAAGAACAATCATCTAACTGTACTATTATTGTGGTGTACATGTCAATGCATAAAATAATTATTATCGTTGCCATGTACTCGCATGGAAAGGTAAGCAGTCTCAGCAGTTTAACAACAATTTAACAAAATTAAACCATACTCTGAATTCGAAATTAATTTTTGCTTTCATTTAAAAAGAAAATTTCCCTATTGAAAGTGTACTTTCAATTGGTATGTGAACTAATTCGAGTACACGAGTCTAGTATTGGTTCAACTTATTATTTTATTAGTCTAAATATTGTCATTTTACAGCTCCTTATATACCTATATTCCTTATTAAAATATATTGAGTATTGAATACTGACTGCGAGAGCACGTTACATAACGATTTGTAATTAATGATTAAATTTTTTTTCTCAATGTAGTAATTATTCGTTACGCAAAAAGCTGTAAAATCATAAATTAAGAGCAAGCCTCTTTAATTAGATTTATGTATTAATTAAATTTTAATAATTTTAATGCATCCAATTAGCAATTTATTTTAAATTAAATGCCATATAAGCGATATCAGACGTATTTAATAATAATAAGAATAATTAATAAGAATGACGCACTAATATAGGTATGACAATCGTTGTTAGCTTAAGCTTAGAATCGAATTTTCACAATTATATTTAATTAGAATACTGCAAATTTTTTTTCACTTCAACTCAACGACGCAATAAGTACAAATTGCTCAATACTGCAATAAGTATTTACTCGAAAGCACGTATTATTAAACTGATGAATTTAGATTGTTTAATAAACCATTAATTAATGCGCACTACCGGCTAAGCTCCCAGTAAAATATTCAAGGCAAAAGGAAAACGAAAGTACGACGATAAGAGAACGCAGCACTCATAATCGCAATTAAACGAGAATTGATGGCAGTAGCGTTAGCGCGCAGGTGAAAAAAATTACAAAAATGTTATTTTCCAATTTCACGCGAGGACTGGCCAGGTAAATAAATACTATAAATGAGCTCTGGATAAAGAGATCGTAGCCGGGGAAATATGTTTTACGAGGTGAATTCGAGTCAGGAGCGCGTCAACAATGCCTACTATTTGTCTTGAAAGCTCGATAAAATCCATCATAATCAATAGTACAACAATGTGCAGTAATCGTGCTCGCGCGGAAGATAAGGCTTTATTTGCGAAATCCGTAACTCGGAAGCGAGACACTCTCACTTCCCTCTCCCCCAGGCCAGGTCATAGTTGAGTAGGATTCGTTATCAATACTATTATATTACTCCCCATTGGCTCGTCGTTTTTTGCCTCGCTTTCTTTTTTCCCGAGGTTTTCCGGGAGAGGCGAAATTAGGTCGCGAGGCTGCGCTTCGCAATGGTCCAGGGCGAAAAATGGTATTTTTCATAAACGGAAGGACAATGGGCGAGGGATTCCTCCAATAAGGGGACTGAGAACGCGAAGCGCGGATCGAAACGACGTCCGAGTGCTCGATTGTCAAGGGATGGGGAATCCATCTGCCGGGGGGGGGCTCGCGCCCCACTTCCGCCCGACGCGCTTCCAAAGCTAAGGAAGTATTGTTCCCGCGCGCCAACAACTCCGGGAACGAAGTAATATCCCTGGTAAGGAAGGGGAATGCTATGGGGCGGGGGACGACTACGACGCAAGGAGGCGATTCGTCATAGCGAAGCCAATACTCACTTGATCACATATGATGTCCCATTTCTTTTCGTTGTCGTACTGCTTCAGGAGCTTCGCCTTGTCCGGCGGAAGATCCATCGAGGCCTGAAGCACAAAATCGTAAAAGGGTTCGGTTAGTTTAAGGTGCAATTTTGCTAATGGAAGATATATTTCTACGTAAGTTTATTGATTTGCAATTAGTAAATCAGCTAACGAGTGTCCGAGTTTTGCCGCTCACATTGACACGGAGAAAAATATATGGAGTATAGAGAGAATTATGTTAGCAATGGTATTGCTAAATTTTTAATTATATTTTATAGTTTCATGATCGCATTTTTAGCGTTCAAGATTAAATGTACGTCGTGTAAATCATGTAACAATTACACTAGAACGAAATCTCAGCGTAAAGCGACAAGATTAATTAAGCAAGCCATTCATAAATTACAGGTCGCGATTGCATCTCGAAAATTGTACAACAATTACAATGATTGTGTGTGTATAAATGCTGCTAGAGCCGTGGAGCCAGGCCGACGAAAGTCTACGTTCTTTGTACGAAAATTCTATTATACGTCCCTTAATAATAATAATTGCGCATCTGGTGCAGAGATTCGCTCGACGCGATTACATCCTATTCTTTTCTCGCAAAGTCTCCCTCGCGCCTCTGCTTTGGACAATTGGGCTCGGAAGGGAGGAGGCCAACCGATCCCGGCTCTCCTTTCATCCCATTCCGTGCGCGCATCATCGCCTACGCGAGATAAGCCCCGTGTAAGCCGGCCACGGGCGTAAGCGAAAATAAGCCGCGCAGGAGCCCGTCGGGATGAGCTCGCGAGGGGGATTCCCCCCCGCCCACCCCGGGAGAGGCTACGCCCGGAAAGCCGCCCGATCCTAAATCGACAGCCCAGAGATTGCAGAGGCGGGAAGAGGCGGAGGAGGCCCGACCAGCTCCTTCGGAGTCGCGGCTGCGAGGACAAGGATAGCGAGGCGTCCCCCCCCCTTCTATCGGGTGTCGCGTCATCGCCGCCGGGGGACGGAGGGAGGTAGGGTGGAAGAGGCCTAGCGCGATGGCGATAAAGCCCCGGCGGGGAGGGTTTCCTCCTTAGACTCCGCCCTGCCTCTGGCGAACAGTCGGAACTCGAGGGGGAGGTAGCCGAGATATCTCGGGGTCCGCGGGCCAGCTGTCGAGCCTCCTTCGAGGGGCAAGTCCTTCCTCGTCTTCCTCGGAGGTGGACTTCCCCTCAGGAGCGGCTAAAAGGCTCCAGGACCGCCAACGCCAAAGTAATAAAGTTGACAATGTCAGGCTGATTCATCCTTCATCTTTCTCGGCTAATCGATACCGCGAGCCTCGCTGGCCGATGCTCCTCAATTCGCCTCGAGGACCGAGGAGCTCTCCTCTTCCCTTCGTCAACGCGTGCTCTCGATGCTCCGCCGAGCCGGAGGGCGGGGGAGGAGCTCTCGAGTTCCGAGTCAAATATTTTTACAACCGGCGCGGCTCTTCCTACTGCCATGAGTCAGATCCGAGTCCGGTGCGCGCGATTTCAGTCGACGCGATCGATTGTTATATATATATATATATATATATATGTGCAAGGAAACATTCTCCGGCGGGACGGACGGACGAGTCATCAAAAAGATTTCTGCGTGAGTCATTCGCGGCTCGCGAGGGCTCGGGCGGCCATTGAAGAACGACGAGGAACATCGCGAGACTCCTTCTCGCTTGATCGTTATCCCGTGGCTCCTACGAAGGCCCGGGCTTTGCTCGCCCGACGCCGAGGGCACTCGGTGCGAGATCGCGACCCGGAGCCCGCGAGCACCCTCGAGAATCTAAGCCCAGGGCTCGGGGGCGCGGGCCGCGACTGCGGCGGAGCTTAGAGCCGGGCCTCGACGGCCACCGGGAGCTCGCGCTCGCTCGGGAGAATATTAACGAGGCTCCGTGCGGGGCGTGCAAATGCGGCCCAGTCGTCGAGATTGACATTCAATTGCGGCTGCTCGTGACGGAAGAGGAGCTCGCGACAACGGGAATGGGCCCCGAGCGCTGGCGACCCCCGGATTCTTCTTTTTTCCCACTGCAGGCCCCGTTGGCGCCTCCTTACCTGCCCCCCCCCACCCCCCTCTGCGCCCTGCCGCCCCAATATGACGAGCGCCAGGGTCGAGAAAAGCCCTTCCGGCCTGGGCTCGGAAGGTGGCGGCTAGCGATCGGCCTGCGATTTACCCTTGATCCCGAGCCTTCCTCCAGTGCTACTTAATCGGCCAATCCAAGTTTCCAGTTATTTGCCTTGCGGTCCTCGCGGCCTGCCAGTGGGGTCTTCGGTTTTTTACCGAGTCAGAAGAGGCCAAGCGAACCGCAGCGTACGTTTCCCATTGCTTATTCGCGATTGATATTGAATTTTAATGAATAATATTCGTTACTCTTGGCCGATAAGCTGGCAATGTAACAAGTCTTACAATGCACGAGCATTAGCCTACACTTTATTCGGCTGTGAATAATGCGCAAGGCTAGATTCGATATCGTTAAGGGGGACAGGGAGGGGGCGACAGGATTTCACAGGCTTCGATGCTTTTAACCAAACGTCGGATTTTGACGTTGACGGCGCAGCCTTTCTGAATTTATTAGGATGAATTTTTGAACGACAAATATTCACCATTCGACTCGTGACTTATCTCGAAAATCCTGATTTGTGATTCATATTTGTGATCTCTTATTGCCTGCTCATTTGTCTGACACAGGTAAAGGCGATAGCCGTCAAAACATTTCTCACCGAGGGATCGGATTTCTCGAAAAAAAGCATCCCACCGCCGAGGCTATACAACTGTTGTTTTGTTTCCACTCGTCCGGCAGTGGCGCCACTTTTTAATCCTACTCTTCGCCTTCGCCGATTCGAGCTAATGAATTTCTTCATTAAAATGTCGATTCTTAGGGGGATTTAGTGCAGCACTTTGTAGCTCCTGTATTTTAATAACTCGCTTTCGGACAACCCGACTAGACTCATCGGCTTGTCAGTCACATGCTTGCGACTTGGATACTCTCTGGAAAGGTTACGCGGAGCCCGAAGTCGCTTTTTTTAAAGAGCAGGAGTCGACAACCTCGAGTCGAGTCCCCTGACTTTAAATTATCGGAAAGAGCTGCTGCTGCTGCTGCTGCGAATGAAGCCACGTCGAGTTCCTGCTCGGCGCTACGCCAACAGGAAGAAAAAACTTACGTGACTCGCAAATTTATTACACCGGGCACATGTTTTTTGAAATGCGTTAATCGCGAATTACGATTCAGTCGTCATTCGCGATTTGTAAATTAACGATTTCATTCGAGTCCCTAATGTGTGCCTCGAGGATCGACAAAGTAACGCGATCCAACGAGGTCTCGCACTTTTTCTCCACTTCTGTGTGCAGCCCACAAGTACGAAGGCGCGAGAGCTTGGAGAGAAGGGGAGAGAGAATATCAAAATTGCCTCCAAGCAACTTCCACACATGCCCGTGGATTTAATTCGGGCAGGTCGAGAGACGCGCGGTACAACAAATGGCCCGATGAGGCGCTGCGTTTTGGAGTGGGCTGTAAAATCCAAATGTTGAAGTGCACAAAAGTCGCGATCCGCGGAGATCAAAGGGTTTTCTTTTCCCGTGGCTCGAGCAAACCTTTGTCAGGGCAGGTTACCATTTACCGATCGAGAATTAAAGGAGGCTCCGATCGCCCCGAACTTTTTCTACCCCGCGCTATCCGGGCGACTAATTTTAACGATGCCTGTCCAAGAAGACGATAAAAAGTAGACGTCGACGCCAAAAGGGACAAAAGCCGTTTTCGTGGCGCCTTCGTTGTCTAACTTGGCGCGCGCTCCAAATCCCAGGCTCGGTGCCTTTCTTTTCTCTTCCCTTCCCATTTCTGCGACTCGTGTATATATATTTTTAGCGAGAGCCTCTCTATTTGATGCATAGTATCGCTGCAACTTGCTCGAAACGTATGACTGAAGTGACACGATACAGTATTCGTATCTCTCTATTTTTGCATATTTATACGCTTAACCGAGAGGGCATAAATTAGCAATGCCGCTTATTAAAGGGAGTGCACGTATACGCTTGTGTATTAAAAACAAAAAAAAAAAAAAAAAAACTCTTAACGTCGCGTCTTCCCTTCTTGTTTTCGTGCCTGTCCAACGCTGCTGATTATGATAAATATTTATAAATTATAACCGCAAATTTGGAATATTATTATCATCGAGAGCAAAAGCGGTGGGCAATTTTTTTTTTTTTTTTATAATTTAAACGTCCATTGTAAAAGGGCCATTTTGCATTCAGGATGTGCAAAACGAGTCCGTGTTTCTTTTAACGCCTCGTACTATTAGCCAAGGAAATAAATCAATTCAACCAAAATCTTGCAGCTCCTTTAAAAGCTACGTTTCAATACAACAAAAAAAAAAAAAAAGCTCCCTTGAGTTAATTTATGCGCCTAGGTATCGCTTCGCCTCTTTATCCAACGATTAAAATAAAATTGATTGATAAAAGCCTGTCGCCTGTATTAAAAAGAAACTTTGAAAACAAGGTGCCAGGTCTTTGCGAACTATTTTCGTGTCTGGTATCGACCAACGTGAATTATAACGCATATACTCCAAGTAGACTTCGTTCGTGCCCTGTGCGCCACTTCGTGCTCAACGTGAAAAATCTTTTATACGCCAATGACTTACCATAGGTTATCAAATATCGTAGAGATTTACAACTGGTTTCGTAACACTTGAAATAAGTCAAACTGATATAATGCCTTACACGAATGCTGATAGCGCCAAAAAAAGTTAGTATTACGTTGAAAGGCGAGACTAAATATATAATCGGGTGTGCAAATGGCTTGATTAATAATGACTGAATAATCAACGAGCGAACTCAATGTTTGTTAACGTATAACTAATTTATGAGGAGGGGGGGAGGTATCCGTAAAAAAAAAAAAAAAAGAAAAAAAAATTCCACTTTCAGACAACAATGAAAAGCTCCAGCCCCTGTTAAAGGCAATAGAACGAAAGTCGCAAGTCATTGTCATTCTGGGTGCGCGCAAAGCGCACCTAAGAACTTTCCCAGCGAAATGGCTGGGATTTTTTTCCCGAGCGACAAATTCATAGTTGTCCGACTCGTGTTTCGCCGGTAAAAAGAAAGAAAAAAAAGGAAAGAAAAAGAAAGTAACAAGGCAAGCTTAATATCTATCGCGAGCGAGCGAAGCCCCGAGAGAAGGACAATCATTGCCCACTCGATAATCGGGAGGAAGCATCATTTAAATAGCTAAACAATAAAACGGAGGAAGAGCGCGGAGGAGCGAGGGAGACGCTCGTGCCCACATCTTATCGATGCGATCGAAGAAGGGGAGGCCTATTAAGGGAACAGGCGTCGGAGGACCGGAGCCCACCTCGAGCGACGACGGCTAATGTGGGTGGAGGTGTTGGGCGCCCGCGCGCAACCCATAAAGCCAAGACACGGCGCCTCTCGCTCCAAGGGGGCTCTGAGGGGGAAAATCGGCGAGAGGGACATCAAGGGCGCGCCTCGCGTGGGAGTCCGCGCGCACCGACCGATGAGTCCCTCGCCCGTCAAAGCCGATCGCTGAACAATGGGGCCCGCCGGCCCCGGTGGTCGCGCACTCGGAAACCGCGGGGACGCCGACCCCCTCCGGGCCCCCAGAGGGCTCAGGGACTCTCCCTCGGGACTCCCCTAGGAAGCTCCCGGGCGCGCCTCGGCCCCCCGCGTTTGCCCCGCTCTCCGCGACGGGCCCTCCATCGATTCGCAAGGGCGGAGAAACAAGAGTGATAGGGATGGATGCGGGCCCATCGGGTTGGCGAGCGAGGCGCCAGGAGCTCCTTTTCTCCCTGGCCGATAACGTAATACGAGCCCCATAGCTTAGAATGTCTACGACAATGTCGCGAGCGACGGCTTCGTTCACTCCCTCGCGGCTCTGCATTCGGCGATGCGCGACTCCGACCTAACGCGCGTTCGTATGAATAAGTAAAACGACCCGGGGCTGCAAGGCTCGATTTACATTTTTTTTTATTACCGCTCTTTCTACGTATGACACTTTATTGCACTGTCTCGTGTTTTATTGCGAGGAAACTCTTCATTGATAAATAGTTTTTGAGATCAAACATAGATGCATTATTATTTGAGTACGAGCTCTCGCAATGTACGTTTCGCCTCGAGAAACATTCTTTCGTCATTTTTTTTAACTACTGGTTTATTTGTTCCATTTTTTTTTTGTTTTTTTTTTTTTTTTTTGTATACAATATTTGTATAAATATTTCATTTATCGTACGTATTCGATACAATCCCGAGCAAGGATTTCAGTTTCTTTTGTATATAGAGACGTGGATAAGCCGTAAGCCTGTATTTGGTCGCAACAATCGAGAAACGTGTGGACATTTAAAGTCGCGAGACAA
This sequence comes from Kradibia gibbosae, assembly GCA_018907135.1. NCBI lineage: Eukaryota > Metazoa > Arthropoda > Insecta > Hymenoptera > Agaonidae > Kradibia > Kradibia gibbosae. The sequence continues at coordinate 8,996,407 of JACCHX010000004.1, forward strand.
TAGCCTTGCTCTTAATAAATTAATCAAATATGGTGATCGTGTAGAATAAAGTAGTGCGAATAGAACTCAGAAATACCTTGAATTCATTCGAAATGACTGTCAAACATCAACGAAAGAAACGTGACTGTGCATAAAATTACTCGCTGCATTTCGTTGAACTTGAAAACCATAATAGGAGGAGGGAGGAAGGAACGCGAGAGGAAAAAAACGTGGGAAAAATGTGAGCATTTCGAGCAGCAAATCATGTCGAGGATTTACATAAGAAAGAACGAAAGACGAAATTGGGAGGCCCTACTTTTACCAAATATACAAAATCTGAAAAAAAGCCTCTTTTTCTTACAATAAGAAATACTCCTTAAACGGCGCATAATTACACGAGAGTTATTGAATTGTAGGCGAGTGAAAAATCGCAGCGACACATCTGAAATATATATATATATATATTTAAAAAAAAATGTTTTAATAATGATTTAAATGGGTTTGGTTGACAATCCAACAATGAGAAGGAAGATTGCACACAAATTACGGCCTCAAATAAGAATTTGTTTTGAGAAATAACAGTATGTTATTTTTACACTGAACACGGTCTCGAAAACTCTCGATTTCGTGTCGTACGTGGCTAAACTCGATAGGCTAAACGACGTAAAGTGTTAAATTTACCAAAACTAGCAATTGCACTCGAAAGACAGCTTTCTGCTTCTTTTGCCAAATCCTTTCGAGATTCTATAAATATTTACACAGGGGGGATAAGTACCGTAAAGAGCCTCGGCTGATGCAGTAACACCCGCAAAAAAGGAGTGATGATACATGTACGTCTGTGTATGCGCGCGTGTATGTATGTATATATATATATGTGCGTGTGCGTGCGTGTGCGTGTACGGAAAGGTGGGAGCTACAGCGAAGGAGGAAGAAAAGGAAAAGCTCGTCGAAAAGTATCTCGCGCGCGTACACTGGGCTCGTCGCATCGCGGAGCAAAACGAGCCCGAGGAGAGGAGCGGGAATCCGTTTAGCATTTTGCGAGCTGGTGAGCACTCGAAGGCCGGGCGGGCGGGGCATCGCTAGTGAACGGAGCTGCGGAAGCCGAGGGGCCGGAGGTTCGCGTTTACCGCGGGTATCGTCGAAGGGTCGGAGGGCGTCGGCCCTCGTTAACCAAACTCCCCGGGACGTTTGTCGCCGGCGACCCTCCGGGGGCTCCGGGGGGGGGGGTGGCAGGCCGATCGCTCGGGGGCTTAGGTGAGCGCGCGGCAAAGGAGAGTCGGCCGCGTGTCATTTGGCGGACCGAGAGCCCCGACGCGACGCTGATTCGAGGATCCCGCGGTCTCCTCTGCGCGCGCCTCCCCTTCCGGGACAATCGATAGCCGGCGCCTTGATCCTCGTTCCCGGCGAGTCCCCCCACTGCCGTAGGCGAGGAGGAGCAGCAGCGGCAGCAGGAGAGGCAGGAAAGGCTGCCGAGGCAGGCGCTCCCGACCTTTGACCGTGATTGCGTCCTCGGAGCCGGGATGCCGGCCTCCGGAATTGGCGATTGCCGAGAGCGTCCCTTGACCCGAGGGGCTCTCCTCCCCCCCCCCCTGCCTCCTTCTCTTTGATCTGCCGGCCGATCATTGGGCTGGCCAATGGTTATCTCCCTCGACGCCGGCCATGCGCTAATTGCACTGCTAGCTCCACTTCTTTTTTCTTCTTCTTTTTTTCCTTTTTTTTAAGCCCCGAAAGCCCAGTTTTTCTCGTCGTTGAATGCGATTGAAATGACATCGCGCTAAATTTCCGGACAATTTATGCACTCGGTTAAGATCGGTCAAGGAAAGCTGTGGAAATCGTTTTTATTTAATTTAACCAATTATGCTTTCGGTAATTACTGCGGTATAGCGCAAAACTCATACTCTACGAGAATCATGCGAGGAAAATGCAACGGAGTATAACCTTAAGTATAAATAATTCAATGATCGAGCTGTAAATGTCTTGACACGCGGAGCGAACGGACGAATATCGAACCTCGCCTCATCATACGGCGTTAAACGAGCCACTCCTTGCACCGTAATTTCGTAAATAGGAATTATACGAGCATTGTAATAAACAATATCAACTAGGATGCATACTCAATTAGCTAACGCAAGCGAATATTTACTATATCACCCAAACGAATATAGCTAAAAGCTCGTGGCGTGCTCGAATACATTTGGGAATGTACGACAAATATTTTTTTTTGCCTCTCTTTATTATTTATTTTCACAAGGAAGCTCTTTATTTAATCTTGCCCTTTTTGAAAGAGAAAGAGAGAGAGAGAGAGAGACAGAGAGAGAGAGATAAAAAGGCACAAGTCTGCTTTTCCATCCAGATAAAGATAAGGAAGCCGATAAGGAAACGAGGAGACGAGGAGAAAAGTATAGCAAAAAAAAAGCCGGAAAGAGGATAAGAGGCCTCGCCCAAAAAAAAGGAAAGGAATACTAAAAAAGGGGACGTAACGCGCCACGATGAAGATAGAGCGACTGCAGCTGGAGGTACTCGCCAACACGTGCCCTCGCGGTGGTAGGCTGCGCTTCTCCCGCTCACGAACCGCAATGAAAAATAGGAGAAGCCCCGAGGGCCGGCCCAGACCTGCGAGTCTCTGGGCGCTGTCGGCAAGGAGGAGAGGACGCGCTGAGCGGGGATGTGGGGGGAGGGGGGGTTGAAGCAGACGTCCCGTGTCATTTTCCCAGGAGAGGACGCGCGTTCGCTCGTTCCGCGTTCTCTAATTCGCATCAGCCACGTACGCCCGTACATCGCCCTTATGGGGCTCAACCACCACCGTCCCGAGCATTTGGATTCTCACCGAACTCACCCAGACACGGGCGTCGCATTGCGCCAGTATGCGATCGGTTGCCGTGGGCGACGCGGGCGGAAAATCCATGAAAATCCTGTCGCGGTGACGAGTCCCTGGGAGCCCGGAGGGAGGTCGAGGGCCGTCGGGCACGCGTTGGAGTGCGGAAATTTATAGACTCCCGATGAGGAAGCACTCGAGGGCGAGCTTTATTAATCCCGTAATGTTATAATGATCTATGAATGGGGCGAAGGCTGCTCGCTCCTTGCGCCTAGTTTGGTGGCCAAGTCTCCTCGTTCTATTCGGTGGTCGATTAGTAGAGCCCCGAGAATATAAAGGATGGGCGGAAGTAACGTATCGCCTTCTCAAGGCCTTGAGAAGGCGATACGTTACTTCCATTATGAATTAGGTATGGGCAGTTTCGGCTGTCATGACTCGAGATTACGGATAAATTTATTCGGCCGTACATTGAAAAGGAAAATCGATCGACCCAGCCGCGGATCTAAATGTACGTTAAGGTGCTTGTCTCTAGTGCCTCAACTTGTCTCGGAAAAGGATAATCTTTTTTTTATTATGCATCCTACACACTTGGCTAGTTGGCTTCTTGGCTTCGCGACAAATCGAGTTGCTTCACCGTACAGCAGGTCTATTAGAAACGAGCTTCGTAAAATGTATATGATATGACTTTTGAGTGCGTAATAGCCGTTCTGAATTACTTTACCTACAAAAACAGAAATTATTTCGTTAAACATATACACTTGCCGGTACTATCGCAATTTATAGAATGTCGATTAAAAACAATAGCCCATGAGTTATGCAGTAAAATAACAATAAAGCTTCACTTATGAACAAAGTTGACGTTAGCAATTCAATTATCGAACTATTAAACGAATTATTTTTTGTTTTATGTGAAAAAAATATTTAAAATTCCTTTAATTTTTAGCCGAAAACGTACAAATCATCAGCTTTGAATTCTTTTTTTTTAAGGCTTGAACTACATATACGTAAAAAGGAGTTTTTTTTTCTCTTCTATTTTTAAACAACATCATCCAATTTATTTTAAATTTCAGATAAATATTTTTAAGCAGTATAAATCATAGATAATATATTTTTTTAAGAAATCAATATGCTTCAAGTATGGAAACATCTGTGATTCTTTAATGAAATTTATACTTTACTACGATAATTTTATCTAAGATGATTACATTTTTTACTAACCATAAAAATATGCTTCAGAATAAATAACGATTTCGTTACACAGAACCATTATTATCTTAGTACGGGATATTAAATTGAAAAAAAACTTATCATCAGCTCTTTCCTTTTACTATTAAAAACGTTACAAATTATTAAGTAAAAAATTCAACACAATGTGCGATAAACGAACAGTTACATTTATCTTCTTTGTACTGGCAATATTTTATATATGTGTTACATAAATTTAGATTTGATGTAAATATCCTTTGAGTGACGTAAACGAAAAACTATATAAGATAATAAAAAAGTATTCGTGTAAATGTTTCAAATGAAATTTAAAATTTCAATATATATGATAATATTTTACTTTTAAACATTATTTTGAAATAAGATTAAACAACAAATATAAGCCCTGTATTGCACCCTTTTTTTAATTCGTGCTTATTAGAGTCACACAATATATATAATAAATTGTCTTAAATTTAATAATCATAAAAGGAATTGAAAGCAAAATAATAAATATTCAAATATAGTCTTTGATAAATAACCATAAATATACAAATATGCCTATTTGGCATATTGATTACTATATTCAGCGAGTTCGCGTATGAGTAAGAGGGAAATCCAATAACAGAATAGAAAAGTGTTATAAAATCCGGCATGAAAACGAATATTATTGGAGAGTGGAGCCGGTTTTTTATTGACTTAATGTATTAAATGCATTGTAATTGGATACACGGGTGTAATTGCGTAAATAATTGGGCCTTTTTTTTTTGTTCGGATGGAGGCACCGATGTATTGAGAAAGTTTTTGAATTGTTGATGTGGATTCCGCAGAGCGTTGGGTATTTTTTCCTTTCTTAAAACTTTCATATTTTCCCGATCGATGCGTAAAATCAAGCACCACAATTAATAATAACTTTATAACGAAATTTTACTTTCACGCATTGTATAAAATGCTAATATTAATAAATTCCTTCCACGCTTCTGACACGACTGAATATAAAAACATCGATCTTTTTGCAAACGTGACATATTTTGAAAATGTAAAGGACTTATTTACAGAAAAGCGTATTTCTTAATGATTCCGGCATCAGTAAATTGCAAATAGAACTGCTTGTGTATATCAATATGTAAAAAAGTAAGTTTACAAAATTATTAAAATTCTTATGATAAAAAAATTTCACATTTAAATGAAATGTCAAACTATAGTTTAATATTATATTAAAATTAAGGCTTATGTTAGAAATAAGTGTTTGATTTTTTGAGTTTGCTCAACGATGAATTTATTTTAAAATAATCTGTAGTAGTAAAAATTTCATTGAGATTTAGGTAGAGCTCGTGCTTGGAGGATTTTTTTTACAAAACGGCCTTTCGTATCCACTTTCTTCCAACGGCTTGGAAATTGAATAAGCTGTCAATACTTCGATAACAATCGTCTTTCACAATCAGCATTAACAACAGAAAAGAAATTTTTTTTTAAAGGGGCTTACCCTTTCATAAGTAATTTATGCCTCCAAGTTCGTTAGACGCACTCAGAGGGATTCATTAATTTTGTAAGGATTGCAATTTTCTGGATTAATGATATTAAAATTCCATTCGAATTAATTTTTACATACTTTAGTGAAAGAACTATCGTGTACGATAAGAGATAATTGATTGAAATAATCAGTTTAACATATTGGTTAATGTATTCTACGATAAAATAAAAGATATAATGTATTTTAAAAATCGAATTCCACAGGTATTTTATTCGTAATTGAGAGTGACGTAAAGGCTATTTGTTTATTAAGAAAAATGCCCGTCTCTAAGATTTACAAGCAAAACTTGGCAATGGATAAATATTTTAGACAATGATAGCGACAAGAAAAGCCAATGGAAAATAAAATTAATCACTATGTATTGATTTTATAAGTTTCGTTACCGCCGAATGGTCTTACTCGTATTAGCTCGGTTTCTTATTGCTGGGTCAGTTGTTACTCATAAGATGATGTCATTTTACTGGCGCCGCTTCCGAGGAATTCGGACGTACCTCTTGCAATATGCACTAAATGTCTCTCTCACCCTGACATCTCTGCATTTATTTATTTTTACGACGGTATAGGGAAAAAGAGTAAACTCAAAGATCGCTCCTTAACTCCTCTAATAGCTTCGAGAAGATTAACATCGCTCGATCGTAATTCATCGTGTAGCCTAGAATCTATAAACAAATTTTTTTTCCAAGAGCTCACCAGCCAATGAGCTGGGACGAGTCGACTTATCCCTGTGTGACTCTTGTCACTTTAAATGTAACATCGATGAATGCTCCAATCGATGCTCTTATTTTTCTAATTGCAAAGATAATAATACTAGGATCAATTATTTTCAGGAAATGTCGATAAGGGAGTACACGTACGAGTGTTTGAAATTTTGTTTTTCCAAGATTCGATCGATATGTATAAAAGTTAAAGTATCTCCGATACAAAATTAATTCTCTTCTAACTCGAAGAAGCTTCGTAATATTATCCAATGTGGCCTTTTTATATAATATCCATTAAGATGAAAGTGTATATTACTATTACATAATTCCAAAGTAAATTTATTGCGGAGCCTTACGGAAAGTTGCTCTAACTTAAATGTGGCACAATATTTAAATTCAGGTTGAAAAGTTTTTTATTCAACGAGCAAAGCTAAAACTTTTTTGAACATAATTTTGTTGAAAAATGTTTTTTTAAATTTATACTCTAGTATTCTGCAATTTATTTAGCATACGCTATCTATTATGGACGCGGTAACAATTTTCTCATAAATAATAAAATATTCTCAAGTGTATTATAACGTTTATTACATTTTCATAGTCGAATACAGCTTAGTATTTAATTTTTCCTTTTAAGGATCGGCAGAAAAATTGTACATAAATTTAACATCATCAATATAAATTATAAAAGTGGGAAAAAGCATCGAATTCCGAAGTTGACATAATTATATTTCATAAGTGGCTCACTTTTTGTACTTGAAGCAATTGTTCCTTATTAGTAAGAAGCAATTAAAGAAGATCGTATTACAAAATTCATATGCGTATACACAGATACATAAATTTCTTTAAAAAGAGCAGTAATATAATAACAAACGTTAAATACCATAATAAACTGTAACAATATTTTGGCTTATCTTCTATGATTAATGTTTGAAGAACTTTGGTATTATAATTAATAAGTGTGGCATTTACGGGCACATTAGCATATTACACATATCAAATTTAAAGCAATTATGTATGTATATATATATATATCACATTTCTCTAATGGGCTTACGGTAGTAAGCGTATGGGCTTATTAGTGGCTTCTATTTTTTTAAGTGGACGGCGGTAAGTGCAGTAGGGGGCGAAGGAGTAATCGAGTTACATGTCCATTGGCATAGTATTTAGAAAAGAATCTGGTATGTTAATACTCGTAATGATAAATTGGCCGAGGGTGATAAGGAGATACGGCTTATTTAATATTTGAGCAGCCGAGGAGCAGCAGGAGAGGCTCGCGTTAAAGAGCGCCTATGAAATGAGAGAGGGAGAGAGAGAAAGAGAGAGAGAGAGAGAGAGATGGTACGTAACAGAGGAAAAAAGCGGGTTTCGACTGGTCGAAATAGCAGAGGGGAAGGATGAAGCGTCGAGGGGCAGAACCGAGGGAGCATTAATAGCGAGGCGATCGTCGCTGGGCGAGACGCGAGGCTCGCAAATTCAATCGCGACATTGCGGATCCGCGAAGACGGGAGCGTGGCAAAGGTGGAGACCGGACCGAGCAATTATCGAAGAGGAGCCAGGAGCCACTCGCCAGGAGCCTCGCTGACGCGGGCGAGTCCGCGGTCCTTGAATGGGCGCCTCCCCCGGTCTAAAATTAAGTAATAACGTCACTGACCGCGGCGGCTTCGGCGGCGGCCATACGGCGCTCGGCGATCGCCGCCCAACCGGTTAAGTGAGAAATAGATTGCGCCCGGGTGGGGGGGGGGCAGGCAGGCTCTCGTACCCGAGGGCCGTTGCATTCGCGGACTCCGAGTGGCGAAATATGCCTTGACGGCCCCAGACCAAGACCTTAATAAGACTCCCGTGCGCTTTTCCCACCCCCCAGCGGCCCGCGGCTCGATTATAATCCGCTCGATCCACGCTGACGCGACTTTTGCCGAAGTCCAGGCCCCCGGTCACCCGGGAACTCGTGGGAGATAAGCCCGCGGATAAACTCGTGGAAGGGACACAGAGCCCGACGATGATCGCCGCTGATTGTCACAGGGCTGCGATTCGCGGGCGCGCTCTCAGCGATCGGTCCGCCATGAGATATTTGCTATTTACTGGTGGTCGTAGGGCTTTCCGGAACTCCACTCCACCCCCGCCCCGCCCCTTACTGACGCGACGCTAATAACGGCAAAACGCCGTCGACTCCAGCGACCCGAATGGGAACGGATTTCGCAATCCGTGGCCGCCACGACTCCGACGGGAGATGAAAATCGGATGATAAAGCTGAAATTGACTGAAATCGCCTCCACTCGCGCTTATTGCATTAACTTCTTTTCTGCGAAGTGGTATTTGACCCCTTGATCTTCAATTACAACGTCTATTCAGTTAATAACTATACGCGATAAAGGCTGCACTTTATTATATTTGTATAAGCAGTTCATTTCCTCTCTCTCCCCCCTCCCTCCCACCCACCCTCCCCAACTCGCACTATCTCTCAATTACAGTTTATTACATTTAATTGTTAAAAATCAACTCCAGCACAAACACTGTTTTGTTTCGCGCTTTCCTCGAAAATCCATGTAAATACGATTGTATTCAGGGATATAGATCTAAAGAGAAGTTAATTATCATTGGCCTGGTTAAAATGTAAGTGTCGTTACGGCGACCAACCAATAATCAATCGATAACATTGCTACAAAGAAATTAATTGTAAACGGATACTTTCTGGAAGTAGCGTATCGTAGATTTTTAAGAAATTTAATGTGTATGTTTGGTTTCTTAATTATACACATGCATATACTGTGTATATTTATATAAATCCTTAAAATAAAGTATCATCCTATTTCTTATTTTCGAATACATTTTTTTTAATTAATGTAGGAGAAATTGCAAAATTTGTACGCATAGAATTATACTGCCGAGCGGTATGTGGATGACGGGGAAAGTATTGCTATCGTTTTCCAAGCGCGATGCATTTACGAGTGAAATAATACTAAAACCTCTATTAATATATAAGAAATACATAATTATCAAAATTTACGAGGAAGTAAAATTCTAAAAAGTAGTATATTGCTTATAATATTTCGTGAAAAAATTTATACGAATTGTACAACATAAATTTAAAGGGATAATTACGAATGTAATATAGTGATTTCGTTGTTGAAAAATCTGAAAATTACGGAATTAATGAATGATATTACATTGCATAATATGCAACTTCAAATTCACTGCAAATGATGCAGTACGACTTGTACAGTCTATCATTTGGCAAATTTTAGGCTTTCTAGGATGATGATGAGCATTGCGTAACAAAGCTATTACATTTCAAGCGAAAACGGTCGGCACAGCGAAGAGGTAGAGAAAGAGAGAAGGAGATTACTAGCATTAAAGTAAGAATTGCATTGTAGTAGATTGTTAAAATGTCCCGAACGATTGCCAAGCACTTAGGGGCGAGGCGGTACGTATATACACAATGATCAGGAGTCAGGGCTGATTTGAACGGAGGCAGGTTAATCGTATCCAGTGGTCGAGTTTTATAACGGCTGCTATAACGTGCGCGAGTCGCGCGGCGTAGGCGGAGGGAAAGGCGGAGAGGCGAGCTCCTCCGAGGGATACCAAGGGATCGTTGCGAGCAAGCGTCCATCGACCGAATGCCCGTCGCATGGACAGAGGAGCAGGAGATTGGATCGATCAATTCTCAACGCAGCCTCTATTAGGTAGCTCTAGGACTTTACGAGCGACCCAATGTCTCGATCGCCAAAACAATGCCAAGCCGCCGGTTTCTCGCGTCGCTCCGGGATGCGCCGCCCGCCGATTGCATCGGTCTCTCGACGAGGAGAATACCTCCCGCGACCTTATGGCCCCTCCCTCGGACGAGTTTCGCATAGTTTCGCAACGTTGGCCTGCCCGATATCATTTATACAATTCAGGCTGCATCGCGCCCCTTCGCTCCTCGCTCGAGCGCATTCGTCCCCTACCCTCTTCTCGCTTCCGACTTTCCACTCGGAGCCCCCCCCCCCGACTCTCCGAGGCTGAAATCCCTCTCCCTACCGCGATCCCTTCCGCCCCCGCCTCCCACCCGTCCCCCCTCCTGTGCTCCGGCTGCGCGCGGGGACAAGGCCCCGGCGTATCGGTCCTACGATTTCCGTCGGCAGGCTCCAAGCCGGCCCTTTTCACCCGTAGATCGGAATGCTCTCCTCGCCCGGACCGGCCCGGGCACTCGGTGCTCTTTCACCAATCCTAAATCGATTGCCCGAGCGAGAGCTCGCTCTTTGGCGCATCTATGGATTTTCCAAGGGGCGTCGACAAATATTGACGGGCTCGAAGCTTTGGAGTCCAGGGGACGAGGCAATCGTTCCATTGGTCGTCGGCGAGCGTCGAAGAGTCCCAACGCACCGATTAAAAATCTTCCCCCGGCTCGATTTTGAGCAGCGGCCGCTACGATCGATGGTTACGGATGAGCGAGCCTTGATCCTCGGGCATCGACTGCGCGCGCGATAAGTCCCATAACTTAGGCGCCTCACGTAGCCGGACGAGTGTCCACGTTGCCGTCCTCGGGCTCTTATCTCGCTCGGCATCGAGTCGTGGTGCCGCTGGTACGTAGGGGCTGACCGCGAGACACGCGCCGCCTTACATATGGATTTCCCGGGGCGGGACATTCGAGGAGCGGCGGGGCGGGGGCAGCTCGACTACGGCGAACCTCGCCTCGACCTGGACGCGTCGATACCTCGCCGTCCGAGTTTAGTCGCGTGTTCTGTGCCTCTCACGGGCGGACACCTCAGGCTTTTGCCCGGGCATTGTCTGCGCTCCGGGCGAGCCGCGAGGGTAGGAGCGGCGGGCGGGGGGAGGCGCCGAGACCGATAGGACTGCGGCGAATTCGCCACGGCGAGTGGCGTTTGTGCTTCGCTTTATGCCTTGCTGCTTCTTATCCTACTTTTTTTGCGAGCCCGATTTATCACGGACACGCGACGTGCCACTACTCGTGGTATTTACGATCGCCTTTTTTAAAGACAACGACACTTGCGGTTTCCGCGGAAAGCAATACTATTTCGTATTCTACGAGATTCAGGTCAGATTGGCGCGGGTCTTGCGAACCTTGGCTGCACTTAGACACGTTGTTAAAGCCCGAGCATTAACTCGCACTTATTCCGTCTCGAGTAAATAAAAATTAAAATGCGTTTGGTTAATATTTTTAAATCGTTAAATTTACCCTCTGCTGGTTTAATAGGCAATATACATACACACACACACACACACACACACACACACACACACACACACATTCTTGCGCCTCTTTTAACCATCGAGTAGATGCTCCTTGAACCGGTTTCAACGATTTAATTAAGAAGTACGAGCGGCACTTTTCCCAACGTCTCCGAAGCCTTCATAGTGGAACGAAGCTATTGAAAATTCTGTTGGAATGAAATCTGTCCGTGAGAGTTCACTAATAAAAAAAAAAAAAAAAAAAAAAAAAAAAAAAAAAAAAAAAAAATGTTTCTCCCCTCGCGATTCGCGATTGGCGCAATCCCAACTTGATCCAAGACATTTGATAAGTCGACATCGCCGAATAATAAAAGAGATATGAATTGAAAGGAGAACTGCTAGTCTTTAATCCGACTCAAGCGAACGAAACTCATTTACCGCCCCTCGTCAAATTTCCCAAAGTTGCCAGCCACCATCTCCCTCTTTTTCTATTCATCTCTATCACTCCTTCTCAGGGTAGAGTCTCCCGTGCCAAGTTGCGTGAGGTCACTGGAGGTCAGCACACACACGCACGCGCGCACGCACGCACGCACACAAATATATATATATATATATATATCTTTCTGTCAATGTAACAGCTTGCGTCTGCGACCGAGCAACCCTCCGGCGTTTAGCAAGATCCGAAAAGGGTAAATTTCGGTCTATCCACGAAATTGAATGGCACCCAAGCTACGCCCATACGTTCGTGGACGTTCTACCCCCTCGATCTCTCGCCGAAAGCACGGCTCTTCAATACATCAGATTGGCAAGCAAGGAGTTGGCAAGGGAATCGAACCAGTGATGGATGCGTAATCCATCTCTCTTTACTATAAGGGTAGGGGGCGGATGGGAGAGATAGAGAGAGATAGAGTTGATAGACACTCATTGTCGTGCTATCTATTGGCTTGGACAATTAGGCGCTTCTCCACGCTTTCGCTAGAAGTTGGATGCTTATCTCGGCTCTTGCTTCCTACATCGTTTACCCGAGGAGACTCACGAGACGAAGCGAGAGAGAGAGAGAGAGAGAGAGGCTCGATTCAATAGGGAGGGCTCGCGGCGTTTCAAACATTTTTTGCCCCGGTAGTATAAATTATTTCACGTGCAACGTAGAAATGGGTCGATGGCAATCTCGCCTCTTATTTATTGCTCCTAATAAAACTCGTTAATTTTTAAAAGAATGTATGCGCATTATAATAGACGTTTGATTGCCGTCGCAACGAAGAAACGAGACTCGGTGCATCGTATTTAAAAGCAATGCTCGGAGAATGAGTGTGAACTGGTTGGCTTATAGCTTTAATAATACGATACAATCGAAGGTAATGGACTCAAAGAGAAACATCGACACGCAACAAAGAGTTGAAAACTATCTCGGCCCCCGCCTCTCTATACGAAAACAAAGCTTCATTAAAGCGCTCATCGCCAATAGTCAGACCCAGTATTTTGGAGAAGCCTACGGGAATTCCCCTAGAGTATTAATATAAACATAAACATTTACCTACATACTTGTGCTAGTGTGTGCGCGCGCGTCCGCGCGCACGCGTGGGTGTATGCGTATACACATACATACATATATATATATATTTACGCGCGTATGTACGTATTTCAAGCTTTAAAATCGGCACAAAAGGTTGTGCACTAAGCGAAGCCTTGGTTTTTTTATTCTCCCCGGTACGAGGACGAGCCTCGAATCTACCAAGGTAGACAAAGAGAAGATAATACCCACGGGGCCGTCATTCTAACTTACTCACGTCCGGGCGGGCCGAATTGAATTGGATGTAGCATCTGAAAGCCACAAAGAGAAAGTTGGAAGCAATCCGTGGCGAATGAAAAAAATGGCGTCACTCGAGGCGGGGGAGGTGGTGCGGAATAAAGAGACGGGAAGTAATCGCGCGGCCGACCGGGCCAGGGGGGGTTGGCATAGGTAGGTATCTGCGTAATAAATTTCGAAGGCCTTACGAGTGGACGAATCATCTTTCGCCGATTCGATACATTGGGCCGGCATAACCGACTGTTAATTATGCGCTTCGGATGCTCGGGGCCCACTGCAGTCGACCCGTACGCGCCTCCACGGGTTCTTCAACGATCGATTAAATCCCGAAGAGCCGGACCGAGAGAGCTTTTGCGAACTAGGGGAAAGCTGAAAGGACTCCAGGCCGTCGGGAAATAGGGCGGTAATGAGGGGCTCGTGACTGTTGGGGGTGGGGGCGGGGTAACGGGCAGGAGAGGACAGGGAACTAAGGGCGGAAGCGTCGATGTCGATTACTTATTGAATGCGGATGCGGGGGTGCGGTAGGAAATCAGAAATAAAAGTCGACATACGACTGTTGGGGCTTGGTCCATTGAGCGTCAAGTGCAACAACTGTAACGATTCCGAGCGAGTAAAATATTTTGATGTCACGGCTCGAGCGTCTTCTCTATATTTTTCAAATAGAGTTTACCTTTTGTTAGATTTATGACGCGTCGATGATGTAAAGTAAAAAAAAAAAAAAAAAAAAAAAAAAAAAAAAAAAACACTCGATCGTTTCAAGAAAGAAAAGAACACACGTTATTCCAAAAGTTTTATAAAGCTTTAAAAAATTAATGATGAACGCAGAGGCTTGAGAGCCAAACGGAATTGAAGTTTAAGAGCCCGTGAAGCAGAATCGGTTTTCATAACGAAAGGGAGGCCTACATTTTTTTGAAAAAGGGAGAAAGAGAGAGGCTGGAGGCGAGTGTGACGGTAATGAAGAGCAAAAGGAAAAAAGGGATGAACGATCGCGCGGGCACAGCTTCGGGAAAACAGAAGAAATTTGAAGGGGGTCGATCGCGAGCGGGACTGAAAAGGAGGGGAGCGACTCGGTGAGCGGTGCCGGGGCTGCTGCAAGTGGGTTGGGAGCTCGCCTGGGCTCGGCTTACGAGCGAAGGGCGAACGAGCCAAGGGTAGGGTCGAGGCAAGGGGATGACGGCGACGACTAGACCGCGCGTCGGCTCGAGAGCAAATCCGTCCCTGGCGACGCGCGAGTGCGCGTTTCGCTCTCCCTATCCCCTCCCCTCTCGCCCCTCTGGATCGAGACGCGGCTGCAGGTGCGCTCGCATGGCCGAGGGCCGTCGGTCTCGGCAGTCGAAGGCCCTTCCGCGGCCCCCGCGAGGAGCAGATGGACGTGCCGCGGACGAAGGCCGAGAGCTCGCGGGCGGCGAGGGGCGCGGATGATGCCCTCGCGCTATCAGGACGCCCCGATCGGCGGGGGCCGCTTCCTCTCGGCGCGCACTGCCCCCCTCTGTACTGTAAGGGCCCAACGCCACGCGAGAGGGCCGCACTCAGGGCGGGGGAAGAAGACTCGCGACGGATTATCCCTGAATCCCGCCTCGGCCCTCCTCTGCCGCCCTCTGCCACCTTGATTGCCGTAGCTTTTCGGCGCTGCTCCTATCCATTGCGATCCTTGGCTCCTTGCTGCTCTCCTCCCCCAGCCTTGGCTCGCGCTTTCCACCCGAGATCGCCGACTCCTGCTCCGAGCCTCGCTGCGTATCGCGCGCTGTTCTTTTTTTTTTTTTTTAACGAGCTCGGATTCCGCGCTCGATTAATGCTTTAGCTCGAGGAAGGCGCTTCTGACGGCATACCGGGGAGCCTTGCTGCAATTTTCTTCCAAGGAATTTTTAAAAGAGGAATTTATTTCGAATTCGCTCGTACAGAGGTGTTATTTCGATTAGAAGCGCTTAATGTCGACTGATCGACCGCCTGATCGGTGTGAAAAAAATTCCCATCGCACGCGCAATTCCTGCCAGGGTAATTAATATTAAACGGGAATTTGATATAATCGTATATTTGCCATTCGATTTGTACAACGAATAAAATCTTTCGGAATTATGAAAGCCGTTTGACGATATTCATATAATTGGCATATTCGTTTAATAATTAATGTTATAAGCATTTTTGTAAATTCTTTAAGCAATTTTAACTATTGTACGTTTCATAGAGTGTTTCGTTTTTTAATTTGGTCCACATTGAATTCTGTTTCGCGTAAAAACGTGCGTATGAATAGTTTGCACTATTAAGGCTGCGTTTCAAGAATTAAATCGTTTGTGTCAACTTGTTAAAAACGATTGAAGTACATGCATAGACTCGAGCCGCCATGTGAATAAATATGTCCGATGTGTGTAAGGTGTGTGGTATTATCGTATTAAAAGATTCAATCAATAACCTAATTATGATAATCTACGTATTCATTACTTAATGTGTAATCTTGCATGATTACATAAAACTATGGAAATTTAAATTTAATCATTCTCAAAGCTCGTGCTCGTACGCCATTGGAAATGCCAATTATTTAATTACTCTTCGATAAAGATTGGAAATAATCGCTCTATTAGAAAACTAATGGCCGCCTGATAAATTACACTAATCCTAATTACTGCGAGCACGAGAGAAGCCGCTCGATCAAATGCCTATAAATCTCGTCGGCTCAGTACTTTGGAGGTCAAAATTATCCTACACCCCGGCCTCGTTCCCTAAAAGCACTTCAAAAGGATAACAGGATTGATCCCAGTCAGTCGGCTGCTAATTTTCAGCGGACAGCGAATGCTAGAAGAATGGGAACATCAATCCGAGGCAGGAGCGGCGATCGCTGGAGTTCGATAATCGAGCGGATGCGGTTCGGCGAGTGTACGTGAAAAATTAAAGGGCAACTCGTCGTCGGGCGGACGAGGCTCCTATCCGTACAATGACGGATGAGATAATGGATGCATCATCGTTGGCAGGCCATATGTAAATTCCCTGGGTAGTTTCGGGAGAGCCGTCAATCGCTCGGTCTACGTCAGTCGAGTTGTCTCGGTTCGCCGGGCGCCGATGGACGCGTGGGAGATGAAAGTCTCGTGGGGCGTGAAGCCCCTCCTCGTCTAGGAGGCGAGTTTTTTTTTTAATGTGCACTCGTACGTGGATTTATCCTGGTACCGGTAAACCGGGAAAGGGAATTACTGTCGATTGCCGAAATGAATTTTCGCATCACCGAACGATTTACAATTTTGGCATCTTACCCTGCACCCCCGCCGCTCCGTTATCCTGCTTAAAGAGCCTATTAAAATTCTAGGCTTTTGCCAAGGATAAGAAACTCCGACCATAGTATAACCTGCATGATTTATTTATTTTACTGTTCACTATATAAATCATTGCATATTCGAAAATATATATATATATTCTGCATGGAAAAATCAAATCCGCCTTATACGAGTTGTGTGTTCAAAATTTATTAGCATAGCATATATATATATAGCATCAACTACGATTTTTATTATTAAAATTAATGTTTAATTAAAATAACCCGTTAAAGAATATTAGCAAATATGCACGTTTTGTATTTCTCTTTCTTAATCTTGTTACTATTATTGATAATTTTTAACTACTAAAAATTTCATTACAGAAACTTATATACTGTAAATACGAAATCGGAAAAAGCTTTCGATAATAATTCAAATTATTCTTACTGAAATAAATCTAAAAGCTTTTCCAATTTTTTTAGTCAAGAACGTAAAAAAACCTCTTTACAACTTCTATTTGTTAAAACATCATTTATGATTGAATGATAAATGTTTGGAATGCTTATTAATATTTACAACAATAATATATTTTTAAAAATAGTTTTAATGTATAAATCATCAAAATTTGTAAATAAAACGTATTGCATAATTACTAATTGCTGTACATAAAGAACTTTCCGATCATTAAAATATTTAAGTATAAAATCCAGTAATTGAACTAAAGAATCACATGTATTTTATTATTGAATGAGTATCACGTGTGTTTACAAAATGGTACGAAAAAAATTATTAATGTATAAAGAAAAGATATAGTCGGGAGCCGCATATGTATCGCATTTTGTTATTAAAGTTTCGAAAACATCCATTGATAAAATAACAATACAAACAAAAGAAAATAAAAGATTGAGAATTATAAGTAAAAATCTTTGAGTTTTGTTACACCTGCCTAAAGTGTGTAAAATTTACACTGTAAAAAATTAATATGTAAGAATATAATAATTGTAAAAAATTTTTTTTAAGCATCTAAGCTATCACAAAATTGTGATCTTAATTATTGGACTTCATTCAACAGTAAAGTTTAAATGGGAATCATAAGTAAAATATTAGTAACGTAATAGTAAAAACTTAAACAATCAATAGTAGAATTTAATTTTCGACTGTGACATTTCACTGTAATGTATTTGAATACTTCATATATTGTATCGAACATTTCAATTATAAAAACTATGAAACATGTTTTAAACATGCAGAGCATTGATAACCATTACAATACAAAAGGCCATATCATGTAATAATTAAACTACACATATGGTCGTAAATAATACTTTTAAGAATCCAAAACTAATAAAAAGTAAGCTGAAAGCACAATCAACAGCTAATTCATAGCAAATACTTTTTTAATGCAAATTCAATGTTACTTAAGTTAATATAATTTCTTATGCGCTAGATTCAACTGAAAGCTCATGGGGAAAAAACCACTGTTAAAAATTTGAATTTTTCTGCCTTGAAAAATATTATTTAGCCAATAATACGCGATATGAATAATGACAATAGCATAAAGAAGTTGAAAAATCGTAGTAAATACAAGGAAATTATGAAATAGCTTTGCCGAAATTTAGCACCTACAGAAAGGAAAATTATATAATATCCGTTACAAATTTATTACTGATTGTAGTACAACTTTTAATGTTCCTATTAAATTAGTTTCAATACCAAAACAAACAAGATTCTTCAAGGAGAAAAAGATTTCAATTTTTTTTATTAGTGGCATATTTTATTTCTCGTAGCACGAACCGAAGTGGTAAAATATTGTAAATTATTTCATTGTAACATGACATTTTTAATTTCCCCCATTATCAAAGAGTCTATAGTAAACTATACAATGCACAAGCATTGATATGCAATTATAATATTGGATTCTAATATTTATATTATTTTTTTTTTTTTTTCATAAAAAACCTTATTTGTGAACATTGAAATTCATAATGTACGTGTATTTTAATCGGAATATTCTACAGTGCAGGAAGTTTCCACGAAAAGGGCGACTATTATCAATGCTGCATCAATACAGCATCTGCAATCTGCTGGCCAGATGTGCAGTGAGTGCGATATGTGGACCGAAAGTACAGTAGATTAATTTACGCTACGCACACATTAAATGCAATATTCTTTCTAATTGCGTAAATAACTTTTTAGCTCATTAAAGTAATAATAAGAGAAACAAAATTAATAGTGCATATATAGATAATTATTTTTAACTGAATTAATATGTAATCACTCTTTGCGTAACTAATCTGCTTCTTAAAGCATATACATTATTTAATATTAGCATAATCAGTGTTTGATATCGGCCAAGCAATTAACAGTATTTTATAATTATCTGGACTTTTATCAATATTTTCTTCTTTCTTTGTTTACAATGACAACTTATCTATTACTAACTTTTGTTAGTATTTCATTAATAATATCTTGCTCCGTGATCTATTTTTTCCGAGTAAAATATATATTAACAAAATTTATTTCCAAAAAAAAGATTAATATAGAAAGTTATTTAATTCCCTTTTAATTGCCATTCATACTTGAATACTTTTAACTGAACAAGATGTAATATAAACACATTTTATTTCCATTTCATACATGGTATGTGATCATGATAAAAAATAACAGAATATTCCAAACACCTCACTGTAATTTAAAGCGATATACATTTGGTAATAAGCAAAATATGCACATTAACCAAAATAAATTGCACATACATCGTTTAAAATATAATTAGCGGGGGATTAATTACGAATAAATAACAATTAATTTAAATATTTGTTAACATGTTTTTTAGGTGTTGTAAGAAAATCTGCAATAATTTAATTCAAAATTTCTATGCAATCAAAAGCTAATATTTCATTGTATAATTTATACGAATGTAAGTTAATTTAAAAAGTGAAAATTAGCAAATAAATTTATATTCGTGTCTAAACTTTTTAAAAAGCTGTTGGTTATTTATATTTACCACAATGGTAATAAACTTAAAATGCACCTTTAATTAACACTTTTCAAGGAAGATAAGACTTTTATATCTGTGTCAAAATTTAACTGCTTCTTAAATAAACCATATGGGAATAAAAAGAAGAAGAATATAAAATTCAAAGAGAAAAATGATTTTTACGCATCTTCATTATTTTTGTTAATATTTTATAAACAGCTTCTCAAAGTCATAAAGGCGGATATTGGTGTATTGCCCTTCTGTGTTGATACCTTATCTACTTTACAAAGTTAGGTTTTACAGTTTTTGTGTGCTTCATCATTATAAGTTCTTAGAATATATAGTCAATTACTAACTTGAGTTACGAGATGCCAAAAGGATATCATTTATGACTCACCTGTAACAAAAAAGAGCAATTAGATGCATATTTAAAAAATACGAATATCAAAAATTAAATATATATACATATTTGGTTAAATAATGACAGAACGTGTATTCCTTTCATCTAAAGAGGCTAAAAAATAGTATCGATGTTTTTTTTTATGAAATTTAAAATTCACGCCAAGAAAGCTAAAGAGCTTTTAGTTGCACAAGCAGAGGGTGGAAGCCTTAGCTCGACGAAATCCTTACTTTTTGCATATAAACGAATTTTATCGAGTGGAAAGCGTTTAATGACGGGCAATCAGTAGGAATGAGCGGTCAAGCATCGAGAACAGTAATAATTATTCTCGGGCATGACAATTAATTTTTGTGTATTGCTAATTTAAAAAAGAAGCAGCCAACGGTGATCGCACGCCGTGCGTGACACGATGATATTTTTTCAAGCTCGTGATCGTCGAGCGTGGCTATGAATACGAGATCGTATCCGTTCCTTATCCCATGTATAATTCACTTGTACCTTAATTAAAAAGAAGTTGGTTTTGTCATGTGCGAACGACCGAGTCGCAATAATAGGAGCTCGGACTAAAAGAGTAAA
Organism: Kradibia gibbosae; assembly: GCA_018907135.1. NCBI lineage: Eukaryota > Metazoa > Arthropoda > Insecta > Hymenoptera > Agaonidae > Kradibia > Kradibia gibbosae. The sequence continues at coordinate 9,016,807 of JACCHX010000004.1, forward strand.
GTGCACATATAAAGTCGTATCCATAAAAGCTCCGTGTCGACATTCCCGAAGAAGTGTTAATGACGGAAGGGGGGGGGGGGGGTGCGTTTTCAGCGGTCTGACCAAGAGAGAGATAGAGAGAGATAAAAGCCCAGCGAACGAGGGAAGACCGATTTACCATACCGGTAATTCGATTCTAATCGAGAGTAATGCGGCTAATGCCGGGCGAAGCGCAGCATCATCGGATCAGTGGAAGCTCTCTGACCAGCTGCGAGGTCGCAGTTTCCCAAGACGGGCACGTCATTGCCGCTTTATTCTGGGCTTGTCCTTGAGGGTCGGCCCGGGCGAGTTCACGCGCCTGGAGTTCATCGGACGGTCGGCGCGGGTGCGCCGCTCGCTGGCTGTGGTGTCTTGCGAGCGACGAGGGTCGGCGGCCGGGGGGGACTTGGCTCGGCCGTCGGCTTCTAGTTCAGGGTCTCGTCAAAAGCAAGATTGAGGACGGCCGCCGCTAGACTCGGCTCTATTTATCATCGCGGAAAGTGCTGGCCCGGGGCCATCCTCTCTTCGGCGACTCGCTCCCCACCCACCCACCCCCCGTCAGCAGTGGCGCCCTTCTAACGATTTTCCCGGGCCTACCACCAAAGCTCGACGCCCAATAATCGAGGATCTCTCGCTAAGCGTCGAGGCGCGCGGGCCGCGTGTATCGAGTTTCGCTCGCTGACTTGGTTAATACCCTACCAACAAGTGCTGCTCGTGAACTTGTTAATGTCAAGTGCCCTGCCGTTGCGTTAGCACAATATTTTTATCCTCGGTATAAATGAGCATCGTCTCGAAATCATCGACGCCTCCTCCTCGTTGCCGAGTCTCTAAGCTTACCGATTACACTTTTTCCTTGGTGACTCTTTACGCGTTGTTTTACGGAGATCGCATTAACGACGTATCTCTGAAACCAAATCCAAATCCAAAGCGTTATTACACTCTTGGGAATTCGCTATACGTAATAAAATACAATGAAAGAGTGCACGCGTCGCACACAACCATTTCGTCCATATAATTACTATAAATATGTCGTATAAAATGTCAGCCTTCGTGTACAGGTTAATGTATAATAAAACGCCAGTTGGCAACTGCGTCCGGAAGTATTTAGTCAATGTTTTGTTTCACTCGAAAGAAACATCTTAACCCTAATTATCACAAGTCAATATACATTATAGTTACACGTGTCGGTAAGGAAATTCTGCCTCCTTTTCTTCTATTTTTACCCTTTTAATAAAGTGTCCAGAAAGTGTTTATGTGCATTGGTGTGCTGTGTGCCTTCCAGAAATAAATTAAAATGCGAATGGCTTCCTATGTGGCTTTAAGCTAACGAAGAGAGAATAATTATTGTTCGCATAATGTAGCACCGAAACCATTTAAAGCTAGATAAAATATTCGCATAAAATTGTCACGACAGTTATATTTTTACCATATTAACGACTTTTTTCAAAATGCGAATATATAACGTGTATTCGTTTGCTAAATTTTAAATTGTGCACGTAATAGATCGACGTATCAAGTTCTAATGCAATAAATGGTTAAGGCTCGTTGTTTTTTTTTTTTTTTACGTAAAATAGAACTACGCTATTCAGTTCATATTTTGCCAAAAATCATTATTGCCGTTTTGAGTTCAATAATAAATATATAAATACTATAAGGCGCGCGTGAGTAAAAAAACATTTTTAGAAAAAAAAAAATTAACGGTAAAAAATATATTCCTGATCTATAATTAATTTACTAAAACAACATTGAAGTATGTTGAAAATGCTTCTATCGTATTTCATGAAACTTGTTAATTATCTTCTAATTTCAAACTTTCATAACTTGTAAATCCTTACGAAACATTCCATTTGCTAAACGAGGGTTTTTAATTTTCTCTCGAATGTTAATATTTAGCTGGTAGAGTTTTATGACAAGAATAATTAGGAAAAACGAAGACGTTCTTCAGATTAGGAAGGCTTGAAAGCAGCTTATTCTACCAGGCCTGAAGGGGAGAGTCCCTTTTAAATGACTCAGCAGCAGCACATTCGAAGAATTTAAATCGATAGCCAACCGTCATTACGAATCACTTAATTGTTTATATTGGAAGACGGAGCCAGGATTGGAATCGTAACTCTATGAGCTCTGTTAAGCTCATTTCGCTTTATTTATTTATTTATTTTTTTTCTTCTTCAAATTTATTCCACAATGGTGCATTATTACTAAATATCAATTACCGATTTCAATTTGAAATCCCTCCAAGGTTATCTGGGGCAGCCGCAAAAAATATACGCACGACATTTAATGGAATGCTGCAAGATATTGGTTTCGCATTGAACTACGGCGATATTATACGTGGCCGATCATAACAAGCATTTGCTTTTCTTTATAAGCGTTAACGATCCTTTGCATTTGATAAGCATCGCATTGTGACAACACATTTTGCATTCTCAAAACATCGGCTATAAAAGTATTTACGATCCTTTTAGTATGATTGAAAAAGAAATGAACTCAAATTGCGAGTCTTTAACTGCAAGCTCATTCGTAGCTGAGGCCATTGAATGGTATTTTGCGAACAAAAAGCATTCGCTCATTGGCCAATCAAAGTGCAAACAAGTTGATGCATCTCTCCGCTGTGTACTAAGTTTTGAACCTTTTATTTTATACTGGTCCCATAATGGCTCGATAAAGGTGTCACTTACTCGCATTGTGCCATTCAATGCGAATCGTGTCCGTATTAATTTACTCGATGGCGGCTCTCGGTGCAACAATTTAAATAAATACACGAAAGCAAAGAAAAAGCGAGGAGGAGAGAATAATCTGGACTTTTGCCGAAGGCTGCCCGTTAAGCAAAAAACACTAACTGCATATTTACACTCTGTCCGAGGGGGAAAGAGAAAACAAATAATTAATACGTTTATCGCTGCTTTGACGTTTGGCTCGTTTTTTTTTCCCCTTTTTTTTCTCTCTTTTTTTCTTTTCCCTCCAAGTGCATCCGTTCCGTTGGAATGATAACAAAAGAATTTCCGACTCGTGCGATATTTGTCAAGCAAGATAATGCGAAACCGCTGATACGTCACACTAGTCGGCGTGCTTGAGAAATTTTTGCGGCTTACGAAGATATTCCAGCTGCGCGGGACTTCGTCGTCATCAAAAAATCGATCGCTCTTTATTCCCGGGGTGAAAGTTTTGTGCACGTGAACGGAGCACGGAAGGTTCGACAATTTTTCACTTAAAGCATTTCGTTTTATAACGCATGGAGCTTTAGCGTAACCGAAATCAATCTCTGCTCGCCTTTACAATTGAAAAGCGTTTGAATAATATTAAGGCGGTGGGTTATAATTATATTTCCTGATTGGCGATTCTTACGAATTCGCGTAAATTCCCAATAATTTATATAATTGTACACGATGAAAAATGACACGAGACTTGGCTCGCTGGGGCATAAATCATATTCAATGAATGCAGGATGCGTTTATAGATTTCAAACGATCCGAGGAAAAGAATTAATAACGCTCGCGTTGCGATTGCAATTAGGACGTCGTAATAAGAATACTTTGTTAATGTTAATGCCAACTCCTCGAGGGATTGAAATATACGAGGAAATACGTTGCACTGCAGAGAAGATATAAAACTTATCGTTAAAATGTTAGTACCAGAGCGTAATTCTTGTATATTTGGACGTGCTCGGGAAAATATTTATCTTTCACGCACATTTTTCACGTATATCTGATGGATTTTATTATGCAACCGTTGTCGTTGCACTGGATGTCTATAAACAAATTTTCACTGGCATTGCTGAAATTCGTCACGAAATGCGAAATACAAAAGAATGCACGCCAAAAATAGCGGGGCATAATATTTTGAGGCCGATACGATCCCCCCCGCCCCCCGCCCCGAATAAAAACGCTTGTAAAAATAACTTTGGGCTAGATGCGAAACTCGGCTGACCGCAGCTTCTCGTACGATCCAGAACAGCCCTCCGCTCCGGGGCCATGAGAACCTCTGCCCTGGAATCCCTTCCCTCCCTCCCGCCCCCGCCCCGCGCTTCCCGAGCTGCAGTCGCTCTTTCTCTCTCACCTGTTCCTCCGATCGGGAGACTAATTTTAAACTCGCTCGGGCCCGTTTCATTTTCGCTCCCGATGGAGATACTTTCCTCGAAGCCGACGCACACGCCCGGTGAATCCACCCTTGAGAGCCTCGCATTGTTTGCGAAATAGTGTCGCGCGTCGTGGCTCGACGGAGCCGCGAGCGATCCGCGAGGAACGAATTATCGTGACGCTGCGTTCCGCGCCCCCCCCAGCCTCCTCCCATTATCCTTCCTTCGCAATCTCCGAAATTACTCCGACGCGAAGGCGGAAAACGCGTACTGGATTTCATCGATCGCGACGAGAAGCGACGTCGCGTCTCCTGCCAACTTATCGGGCCAACGTATCCGGCGACGGTACGGATAATTTGGTCCTGACTAAGCCATCTTGCGTACTTGCTTCTGTCGTTAGCTATTACCAATCCGCGATAGAAATATCGGGCTTCCGGCTGCCGGGAAAAAAAGAGTCCCCATACTCCCTCCAAATCGCTTTTATTCGTATTAGAAACGGCGCATTTAGTCGATAATGCAACGAGGGACGGCGAAGATACGATATTCTCGAGCCCGGCTGTGAGTATACGAAATTGAAAATAAGAAGCAATTTATCAAGTGTCTATAATTTAAAATAGACAAGCAGCGCTCGAGTCTCCAATAAGAATAATATTACGATATAACTTTATCAATGGCGTCGCGTCGGTATAACCGACTTTTCCCATAAGCCAGCCCGATGTTAGCGGTCTTAAAGATCGCTTCTGAAATAATTTTAATATGAGAGGCAAAAGGGGGGATTCAGTGAAATTGGAGGCGGGCTCGCTGATCGCGTCAAAAGGGAAAGCGACGATTAATTATCTCATTGGGAGCTTTCGCGGTGAGTAAAAAGTACGGAGGAAAGTAAAGGTAGAGCAAATACGGCCGAGACGAGGACTCTGAAAAAGCTCGCTTCGAACGAGCCAATCCCTTGGCGCGTCAGGGGCTCGCCGCAAAAGCCGAAGGCCGAGAAGAGGCGCGAGCGTTTTCCCGCCCCAGCCCCCCCCCTCCCGGCTGCCGATCCCTTACCAAATCGCCAATCGACATTCCTCGGTCATTTCCGTAGCCAATCATTCAATGCTACCGCTCTCGAGCCGTACAATTTCATCGATGCACGAGCGGCCTTCCTGCTCTTACGGGAGCAGTTGAAAATGCAGGATGCGGGGATCGCGAGCCCCGCCGCTCGAGGATAAGCGGAGTGCGAGCGGAAGAAGATCAAGGAACAGGGGTAGGACGAGGAGGACGAGGCAAGAGTGGAAGGAGCCGAGGAGAGTAGGGAGCGGGAGAGGAGAGCCGCGAGAGAGAGAGAGAGAGAGAGAGCGACACCTATGGCCTTCTCTCCGCGCGTCGTTGTCTCCGATTCGGCCGCGCGCACGCACACAATGCGTCGTTCCCCAACGGAGAAAATCCCATTGTCGCGCGGCGAAGGAGCCACTGGCGGGAGGCCCGCGGCCGAGCCGAGCCGAGGATGCCGCGCGTGATATACGCGCGCTGCACCGAGTGGGCGTCGGCTCGTACTTTTAATTCGTTCCCGACTGCGTCCACCCGCCAAGCCCCGCAGCCTCCGACTCGCTCCCTAGCGGTTGTTCGGCGCCCTATCCTCCGATCGTCCCAGACGCCTCTCGCCTCTTCCGTTCCCGCTCGCAGCACGACTCTCGAGTGTCACGAGAGCCCGGCGGCATGATCTCACCTCCCTCTCGGCCTCCCCTCGCCCTCCTCCGCTGCACCGCACGCGAAAGGACACTCGGATCCGTCTCGGATCGGCGAGGCCCTCGGCCTTTCCACGAAATTCCCGGCTCGGCTCGGGGCCCTCTCGGCCGGAATCGATAAGTACCCCCTCCCTCCCCCCGCGCCCGGGAGCAAAAGCCGAGCCGCTTTTATCGGGCGCTCGACTCCTGGCCCCGACGGCGGAGAAGGGCCCGCGAAATTATTACCACGCGGACGACGGAAGGTTCGCAGGATCTAAGGCTCAGGATTAGAGGAGCAAAGGACTTCGTGTCGTCGGATTGAGAGAGAGATTGAGAGAATGAGAGGAGCTGGCAAACGAGTGTATAAGCCTCTTCTCTGCCCCGCGCAAACTGGAAACCCTCGGGAAGGAGCTGCCGGCCACCCGCGCCTGACCTTCGCCGTCGCCCAACGCGAATGGGCTTCGATTCTGAAGATCCTCCGGTGAGATTTACGATCCCGTACGATCGCTCGAGAGAAATGTGGGTCGATATGTTTCAACGACTCCTCTCGATGCTAACCCCCAGGGTCGCTAACTTTTTATTTACCGCCTGGCAAAGAGACGGACCCACGTGCCGCTACTACGGCCCTTTCTCACCTAACGTCAAATAAATTAATCGGGAAAATCTTATCGCGTTATTAATGCCGCGACTTTTATCCATCTCCTTACACGTTTCACCTGACAGCAAGATCTAATCACGGATTATATTCATTTGATCGCTAACTCGACAAACTCAATCTTAAGTCTTTCTCTCACGCGTTTCGTTTTTCAAAATCTTTGACGATGAAAATAATAAGCTACTCGAGGCATTTATTCATCTTATGCGAGTATTCAAATTCATAAAGAATCAAGGCTCGTAAGTTCATGCTGTTATATTAATATACCTAATTTTCAAGTTTTTCTTTAATACGCTATCCACCCATTAGTAAACAAACATACGAATATAATTTTATCACAATAGTCGAATGATGTCATCTGCTGTTTCACTTGTATAATTATCTACACTAGTTATATTCGTAAGATTTCATTAAGAATGTTATTTTTCCTTTTTTATTAACGATACTTTCACTTTTAATAACGGATGTACGTGATTATAGATTATGCGTTTCAACTGGACGACCCCGATGTCGGAAAAGGAGATTAATGCATTTTTATTTCACCTTTACTTTTACCAAAGGAATTTGGTGACATTTTGACATTGATACGATCGCTCGTGCCGCTAAGGAACTTGGAGAATACAAATTAAAAGCATTCAAGTTCTTATAAAAGCAAAGCGTTCTAGTGTATTTGTTGACGAGCAAGGAGCAAAAAGAATCCAGCTGCTCCAAAAACTTCCAACTCATGCGTTTGTAACATCGATAATGCACAATTGATACAGATGAGCATCTTTCAATTCTAAATTGAAGGGCCATGCGTTAATCTGCTTTGGAAGTTCGATTTTTCGGTCAAAGCAGTCGATTATTTCTCAAATGTGTAAATGAAAAAAAAAAGCTTTGAAAGTAAAGTAATGCACCGACAAAGTTTGATGACGCGAGGATGTTCGCGAGGAGACGTAGAAATTAAAGGCGTGAAATGCTCGGCAAATGCAGAAAAAGATCTCAAAGCATCCTCGATCGGTGGAAAATAGATGGAAAGCAGAACAGCAGCTACGAATAATAATAGCGCCGCTCGTTTATGAATAATAATTCAGCCGTAGGCGCTCACGAGCGACAGATTGTCACATGTTAAAGAGATTAGCTTGTGGCTTTTTGGATACAAGCGTGCGTCATTCGCTCTAGTGGGAAAATTACACGCGGCGGCTAGTAATCGCACGTAGTTGACGATTGCGTTTTATGCGCGCGAACAATAAAGAGGCATACGCTCGTTTATCCTCCTACGCACGTACGGACAAACAATTTTTGCCCTACGACAAGAGAAGAGTGGCTCGTGGCTTTTTCGTCCTCGGTAGGCGGCTCGTGACCATCTGCTGCTTATTAGCAAGATCGGCTACATAATTTTCCCCTCTCGGTTCTTATCCCTGTGCCTCTCTCTCTCTCTCTCTCATCTTCTCTCACCGACTAGTTAAACATGCAAATAAACAAAAGCCGCTAACATTTTCCGGAGGGCTTTGAGCCACGGACAATTGCATCGGAGAAGAGGAGCGCGAAGGCTCGCTCGCGAATGGAGTATATCGCACGCATATCGTGGAGCATCGATTAAAGGGTTAATTAATGCCCTGGTGCAGACAGTCGCTCTCGGCATTAGTGCGCCGGATGAATAATGGTTCTGGGCTCAATGAGATGGACTCGGGCTCGCTAATTCGCCGCGTGAAAACAGAAGGGCCGCAGAGTCCAGTGGACTCGAGCGCCCTTAATTCTAAGCTGTGGCCGTCATTAGATGCGAAATATGCGTTTAGACACGCGTCCAGTGTAGGTATTGGAGTATATATGGGCTTGGAGTCGCTTTTATCGGCCTCGCCGGCCTCCTCCTATTCCTCCTCCGTCGTTGCTACACGGACACTCCATTTGACAATAATCCCATTGTCCGGGTGTCGAGCTCGGATAGATTTATGATTGCAGGAAGCCCCGGCAATGAGGATCTCGGCGGAACTTCCGGCTGGAGCAGGAGAGAATTGGAAAAGAAAGCGAGAAAAAATAGGAACGAAAGAGAAAGGAAGCGACGATACGCCGAATCATGAGCCAACGGCGGGCCCGCCAAATGCAAATCTTTAATAGCCACTTATGAATTCGTGTAGGCTCCTTTCAATACACTCGCTATCTCTCTCTCTCTCTCTCTCTCTCTCTCTCTCTCTCTCTCTCTGGTATAACGGTCGTGATCAGAACTTATCGATAATAAGCTGCGTATACTTGTTTTGTGAAAAGGGAGGCCAGGGGTTGCAGGAAGTCGCGATACAATTTTATTAATCCGCAGCTGATCAATCGGATAAATGATACTCGGGCTTTCCTCGGCGTAAGGCGAGCCAGGAGTTCGTAGCCGTTTGCAGCTCCTTTCCCGATAAACCTCATATACAAGCTTATTAACGATGGTGTCATGTGGGTGGCTACAATTTACCCTTTCCAGCCACGCACTTTCTACGTTACGTTGTCTAATAACCGATTGTGTGCGCCTTTAAATGCTGAATGTTTTAACGAGTAGGCGATACAAGCCAACTTTTCTCTCTCCCTCTCTCTCTCTCTCTCTCTCTCTCTAACATACACTCGCACACGCACACGCACACAAAATTACTAATCCTCTTAGTACTTCGAATTGAAAAGAGTCTCAATCCACGCAGATAAGCATCTGAAGGCGTTGTGTACCTCGTGCACACATTTTGTCAATTATAAATTTGAAAAAAGATCGATAGTTCGTGATTGTAAGGGTTAAAAAAAACAGCAACGTATTCCTATTAACGGCTGGTCGCATTATTATCGATATTACAAAATTAGCTATTCAAAAGCAGATAGGTAATAAAGAATTAAATTTTCATTTGCAGTACGATGATAGATTTAGTAGCATTATTGATTTTTTCATCACATTAGCGTTATTAGCACAGTGTGTACTCAATATTGTCATATGACGAATAAAATGAACCGCAAAATGATCGTTACATTTTTAAATAATTAGTCACGTCTAGTGGAAACCGTTCTGTCGTAAATCTCAACCTTTTAAGATTAAAATTTAAAATTAAAATTTTTTTTTTAAATAATTCTAAAATTTAAAATCCTTAACGATACGAAAATTTCTTTTGCATTAACTATACTTTTATTGTAATTTCATCATTGTATGTTAAATTGTACATTGTAATTTTATTGTATTCATCAAGTTATGATTTTTTGTTGAAATTCACTCGACTGAAAATGTCATACTTGCCGTTTTTTTGAAACGGGCAAAAATTTTTTAATATTTTAAATTAAAAACAAAGATTGGTTCGATTTGGGTTCATTTTCAAGATAAAATTTAATATTACCAAGCACTGACGCGTTTTTCAGTTTCATCATCTGCGATTCGAATGCAAAATAATTAAATTTCACGACTTTCCTTATAAATCAATTTAACAAATTTAAATCGAATCATACCGCCACTTAAATAAATGCCCTATAAGTTCTCTGTTGGTGCTTATATGTGTATATCGAGTGCTCGCGTTTGTAAATATATTTTTTTAAAAAATTGTAATTCTATATTACGGATAAAGTGGCCCTCCCAAACGTTCTTAATGCACATATAGTATATGATGATTACAATTAAAAAATACAATTACAGTTAATCAGATCAGATTAATCTTTGTGTTTCTCATATGTTGATATGACAATAATTGCCTTGTGATGTAAGCCTCATTCGCGTGAGAAAAATGATTTCTCTCCTATGTAAAGCTCGATGCTGATTAGTATGTAAAAAATGTTAAAAATATTTGTAATTAAATTTTAAATTGCCTTTTGCATATACTCCGAATGGCTATTGTTATTTACAAAGGAGGAGAAAAAAAGGAATAAAGTTAAAACGTGAGAAATAACATTTCAATGCCAAAGTAGTGATTTATTTTTTATAAAAATATTCCGATTGGGTTTCAATGCATATAAAAAAAATATAGCCCTCGTTCAAAGTTATAAGTAAGAAGAGGCTCGCTCGAAGCCCTCGCTCCATTCTTTAACAGTAAGTGAATATCCTGCAAAATTCCTATTCAGCTCCAGAGTAAAAAAAATCATTATACTCTGATACGTAGTTAAAATTATACATCCCGTAAATCTTATGGGGATCTTTGCCTTCTGGATGCAGTTTAAGTCCTACAACTTTGCAAAATAATATTCAGATCTTTTCACCCGAGTGTAAAGTATTAACATGCGAACGGTACGGCATGCAAACATTAGACGATGGTAACTGCATAATGCGTTTTACCGATAGTTTTGTTTTTTTTTTTGAGCCTGCCGAACACGTTAAATGATAGCGATTGACCGATCTCCCTCGCTTTTATAGCTTAAAGTCCGAAGGCGCTTATGACCAAGAAATTATCAGAAATTATCTCAAGATGATCCACTGTTTACATCGAGCTTTTATTAATTTACGACGTGTATCCTATCTACCTTTATACGTTCATACATATATGCATACGAATAAGTACTGGAGGGAAATCTTGAATCGATAGACTGTGAATTGGCAGCTCAAGCGATCGATCCCCGAAGCTTACGAAATGGGTGTTGTGCCACTTGTGTGTGAATTCAAATTTTACATTCCAATTAATGCGACTGGTTCTTCTTTCTTTCTTTTTTTTTTTTTAACACGCTCTCGCAACAAATTGAATCGAGCAATTAAAAGCGAAAAGTATAACGAGATATCATCTCTCCGTCTGTCGAGCACTTAAATATTTAGCGTGCGTACTTTTCGTCGAGCGAGTCAAGTTGTAAAATTTACTCGCTCGACTCCCTCCCCATCCATCCACCCACCGGCGGGCAAACGCGAGCGGCACAGGCTTAAGTGCGGCCACTGCGGACAAACGGAGGGCCGATAGACGAAACATAAGAGTGAATTTAAGAGAGAGAGAGCGAAAGAGGGCGGGAGCAAGATCCGAGACAACGACTCGTTTAGCGCGTGTCCACTCTCGTCCTTCCCTCCCTGCCCTCCCGCCCAGTTTGTCCGCCCGCTTATGCGCTCTCTCCCAAAGAAGCCGGGAACTATGCACGTGCGATATAAATCGTCGTTCTTTTTGCAGGGCGAAGAGACGTAGCGCGCGAGGAGGAGGAGTGCCTCGGTCGGCGGGGCCGGGGGAGGGAAATCTTCGACACTGCGCCTCGAGCCCAGTGACTCCGGAGCAGGAGTCGCACGGGTGGAGGAGTCCGAGATATATAAAGATAGGTGGATAGAAATGGATAAAGAAGGAGAACGGGATCGAGGGAGAGAGAGAGAGAGAGATAGAGAGAGGGAGAAGGAGTCGAAAAGGTGAATCATGCCTCTCTTTTAGCCCAACAACAACAACGACAACGACTACGACGCAGCAGCAGCAGCAGCAGCAGCTAGAGTTTGATTTTTATCCCTCGTTGAGAAAACTATTAAGCGGACGCCGCAAATTTGCAATAAATATTTTTACGCGTTATTTAAGCCGTTATCCAAGCGCTTTCTAGCGCGACACCAATAGCCGAACAATTTCTTGCCCACACGGGTCAAGCGCTCATCAAGATACCTATCTATCCAACTCACTCGCTCTTGATTTCTTTGTCTTAGCTGCAGGCCCGTTTCTTCGAGCCTTCGAGTAGAGGCTAAGTTGCCGTGCGTGTCACCGGCCCAGTGACAGCCGACTTTATGGATTAACAAACCGGAGTAGCCGTATTTTCCATTTCTTAGCGAGAGATAATCGAGCCAAGTGCCCCGTGCGCACTCTTGCTCCGACGTTGAGTTTTGACGTAGGGAGGCCTGCGCGGCGCTAACCCCACCTACCCTACCCCTCACCTACCGCGACTCCTTTATCATTGCAATGCAGTAGGCGACGATGCGAGCGCGACACGACCGACTAGCATTGCTAAATGGCCGTCCAGCGACCGTAATTAATTGAGCGCTCTGCTTTCGTATTGCTCTTAATTGCACGTTACGGAAATGAAATTAATGCAGAATGATTAATGATTTGGCGCACCGTAAGGGCGCACTTGAAAACCCGGGCGTTCGAAGCGATAAAGACACTCAAAGGGCAATGCTGGCTTTTATCGATGGACTTCCACGAGGCTCCTCTTCGGTGACATTTCCCCCGCCCCCCCCCTTCCCCACTTTCAAGCTCGTCGATTTGCTCTCCTGCTTCGCGAACGGCGGAACGAGTGAAAGGAAAGATAGTGTCCGAGAGAGAGAGAGAGAGAGAGAGAGACCGGCAAAAGAGAAGAAGAAAAGAAGCTCGCATAGAATTAATCGAGCGTATGGGAAATCTTGTCGTGCGTACGTCACACAAGTGTGAAAGAATTTTTGCACCAGAAGCCACTCCGTAATAAAGGGGGACAGCGTGTACAATTAGAGGACGTGGCGCTCCGTTGAACAGCCGAAGTGCAGGCATTGCTTTTGCACTCCGATGCACACGAGCCGACGAGTACGAAGAGCGCCTCAGTTGCAAGTCGATTTTTTTATTTATTTTTTTTTTTTTTTTGAGCGTCTATTCTTTGCGAATTCGATGCGGAGGTTGCGAAGAAATCGCTCGGGTTGGGAAAACGTCTTTGATACCTATTCCAGCTTTCAAATGCTTCGAGACTCTTCGTAGATTATCCCCGCGCTTTATTAGGAATTATTTTACACGCTGCCATGATGTACCTTCAATTTTTCAAACGTCCATTGGTAAATAATAAAGCATTACGTATTTCATAATAGTACGGGATGTTGATAAGCCAGACGATGCGACGAATGATGCAACCTTATTTATGAATCGTATCCAACGATCGCCATCAAGACAGTCATGATGATTCGCTTAAGGCAAGTGATTTTGCCATTTTCAGTTACGTGCATTAATTATCCCTCTGAATAAACATTATATTTAATGGAGGAAGAAGCTTGGGAGGAAACGGCAATAGAGTCCGTCTTGTACTAGACAATATGCATTGTCAATCAATGTTATCTCAATTTCAATTAAGTCAGGAAAGAGAGCAAGTGCACAACGCAAAGATTTATCTAGATGTGCTCGTATCAAATTTTAACCATCGCCAAGTGTGCATTTCATAATGGCTCCCTGCCCCGCGAGATAAAGCAAGCCAATAGCGAGCGAGTCCGCTCGAAGAAAATCGCGAATCGAGACGTTTATTCCGAGCTTCGAGTGGGGGGGGGGGAATAAATCGATCGGGCCCCCGACCCCGACCCCTTGTCCATATCGGGGATGCAGCGTAATATACGGCGAAGGCGAAAAATTTTTGACCGATTGCGGAATAAGGGGAGGGTCGAGCGCGGCATTCGATGAAAATAGTTATTCCTCCGTCCTCTGAACAGTGGTCATATTCATGCTGCGTCCTTGTTTCAACAGTAGCAGCAGCGGGAGCAACAGCTTAAAAGAGCGAAAGAGCAAAGGCACTTCAAGTCTCGTCCGAAGCTGCTCGTGTGTGTAGGGGAGAGAGAGAGAGAAACGCTAAAGCAGACAGTGGACGCGGAGCACAGAGAATAAAAAACGTGGAAAAAACACGAGAGGCTCTGGATCAAAGCCGTTGGCAAAGCTTAGAGAGAGAGAGAGAGAGAGAGAGAGATGACAACGATGACGACAAGGATAAGGAGGATAAGGAAGAGGAGGAGGCGACCGCGTGTAAAACGAGCGTGGGCCGAGGGCTGGGCCGAGGGCTGGGCCAACTGCAGGGCAGCGAGGGACAAACGGGCAGGGAGGCCGCCCCCTCCGACGCATTTATTAAGCGTATTATGCGCGCAACGAGTGCGGCCTCCAGGGCCCGTCGCGCGGATGAAAGCGCTCTTTGTTTTACGCGGCTTCGAGGGCGCAAAAAGTGCACGCACGCGGAGCGTTACACCCGGTAAGAGCCAGCCGTGCTTCGGTGGTTTCGGCTTTGCCGAGAGACGCCTGCTGGGGGGAGTTGGGCGGAGGGGCGCGGAAGGAAGCGACGGCGCGGACGGGACCTTGGCTGCGTAGCCGGCAAGACGCGCCGCCCCCGAGAGACTCCAGACTCTCCGCTACTCGGGTTCGGCGAGGGCGGCCCCGGTCTTGTCGCAACATTAGACGGGGAGGGCGATCGAGCGGAGGCCGAGCGCCGAGGGAGGCTCGCGACTACCGGCCATTGTTTACAAATGCGCGTGTACGCGGTCCCTTGGCCGAGGGCCCCTCGGCGAGCCGCGGGTGCGGGCGGTCAGGTGCCAGGGAGCTGGGCCGTTGAGGAATCCCGGATTTCGCCGGGGGCCCGCGGACCTCGGCCTGGCACTTATCGAACGATCCCCCCCCCACCCACCCGTGTCTCCTCTCCCCAACGGACAAATTCGATTACACGCCGACGCGACTCCGTCCACCGGACGCGCCCTTAAACTTTCGCCCCGGGGCAATTAACAACCTGGCCCTGCTCGATTCTCCGTGTACACGGCTTATTGATTATAATAACAATGACTCGCGTACGAGTCAATTTATTCCGACGAGCCTCACCGACGCCCAGCGATTGCTTCGATGCAACGATAACGTACATTCAAAACAATTGCCATCTCATTTGCACCGCTCGTTTCTCTTCCCCCGCCCCTGATGGTGCATTTGCCGCCACGGGAATCATAACTTTCGAATTATCAATTGATTGCACGGACATTTGTTTTTCCTGCAGGGGAGGAGACCTTCGGGCGGCTATTTCGCAAAATTAAAAGTACCTTTAACAATAGGCGCAAATTGGCTCCGATTCTCTCGAGCTCTCTTTCTTCCGATTAAATTTTCAATATTCAAAACGCTCTGTGTCCTTTCCAAATGTGGGATCTTATTAACGTGTACGGGTATGCGCAAAGCTAGAGAGATTTCACTAAAAGCGGCGGCCTTGAATTTTTAAAGCAGTAGCCACTGGCCGGTATAATCGTATAAGAAATCATGCCGAATTCCCATACCAAGAGCAAATTCTTTAGCCGGGAGATGTTATAATTTTCGGATTAATTCCCCGTAAGCTTACAGAAGCGGAGGGTACGTTTACTTTCGCTCGCTTAGTATCGGAGTGAGCCCGAACTTTACTAACTGGACGAGGTCGCAGTCCCGCTCCCGATCAAACACGAAACAAACGAGTTAGATATTGCAGACGTGCCAAATTGGAAATTGTCAATGCCGACATCGTGTCTGATTCGTAGGACTCTTTCTGTATTCGATTCGATAAATACATTGCGCAAATTACGAATTGTCAATTACAATATATTCATTGCCATAGAATTACGTAATCCTGATATTGTAGAAACTTTCCGAATGTATAATGAAGCATCTAACGCTTCGGAATCGGCACTTACTCGGCACAAACGCACACACGCGCGCGCGTAATACGTAACCAATATCAATGTTTAGTTTATCTAAAGGACAAGTACTTAGCATTGCGTTGAAAACAGGCAGAGCTCTCCGATACTCTTTTTACACTGCAACATGTTGCGTTGACGTCAATGAACAGCTGAAGAAATCCAAAAGAGTCGAAAAGCTTTAAAAGAATTCGAAGGACTCGAGAGCGTATTTCTTTCTTCTCGTTTTAAGCCTAACTTTGATTAAAGTCGGACAAGAGGCATTCAGAATTGTAGTTGCACCGTTTCGTGCGTCGTCGAATAAATTGTGGCAGGTAGATCTATTTATTGTCAGTTATAATGGCAAAACTGACAATATTTTTCAATGACTTTGTCTTGTGCATATGGTCATTTGTATTTGGCGTATTAACAAATTACTCGGAAATTTTTGTAAAAGAAAAAAAAATGCGATTTAACTTTTTCGTCGTATCGTTTCAACTCACAATAAAACTCGTTAATAACTAAATTATTTATACTTTTAATCAATAAGGAAGAATAAATACTAAGAGAATGAAAACCATTTGCGTGCACGAGAAAGCATGGATGGCTCTAATTTCCTTCGCTACGCCCACAGCTTCAAGTTACGTTCAGTTAAATTAGCAATACATGTAACTACTAGATTAATAAAAAAATGTATTTATAACAGATGGAAATATAATAGACTTAAATAAGCTGCTTTAATAGAGTCTTAGCACTTTTCGCGCTATCGCGATACCAACTACTGGATTATTATTTACAAATATAAGGCTTAATCGCAAATCTAGAAATGTAACACAACAAAGTATTACTTTTCTCGATAATTAGCGCATTCAACTTTCTAATCCCTCGACTCTTAAAATTATTTTTTGCAAATCGAGAAAGTTAGTGACTAGATTCTCATGCGTGCAGCTGCGAGTACAGGCTTATGGAAAATTAAATATAGATGGGTAGAGTAGAAGCAAGGAAATAGTAATCAAACTTACAAAGAAGTACAGGAATAAGTGTGTAGCGTTATAATTACTAGTCAGTCTGCTGTATTCTTCGTACATGTTCATTAACTCTGCAAGCAAAACCCATGTACTGAATTTACACTGTGCAAATATTTACGCGGCAAATGAAAAATTCTGATACAGCATCTCATGTAGAAACGAGGTACACTCGACTGCGCGTTGGTATGAGTAATGGGAGGAGGGGTGGGGCAGTGAAGAGATGGTTCGTGGATTCAAATTTTCAACTTTGGCTTTCGTTTTCAAAAATCCGTAACTGCTCTCCTCCGCATAATTGCAGGGAACCCAAAAATGTCAATTTGTACGTAAAAAACGAAGTACTTTTTCAATTCTACGGGAGCTGGGCCGTGCAATGATCGGTGCAAGAGGTATTATAACTATTATTCGAGGAAAGCTGATATTTTGCACGCGACTCCGAAGTGCTATCGCGTTGCCTAATGTTTAAAAACAAAAAAAAAACCCTGCGAAGCTCCCAAGAGACGTCGGCGCGACGTCAGGCGCCGCGGTGCCGCAACTCGAGGTCCACCGCAACTATTGCACTTGTTTGGGCCGATTACTTTCAACTGTTGGGGTGGGGGCGGAGAGGCACGAGCCAGGGAAGGAGCGCGAGGCGTCAGGGGACTAAGGGCAGCAGCGGGAAAGACGGCGGCCGGGGAGATACGCGAAAGGAGCGAATCGACGATCGGCCGGTACGAGAGCCCGATCCCGAGTGTAGGTCCCCCACGTAATGCACCTACGCGTACATCTCCATACCTGGCGATGCGCCGGGGGCCCCCTCGATAACGAATACGGCTGGTGGCAACGAGAGGAAAGTGGACCGGATTCATCGCCCGATCGGAGCCTCGACGCACGTGTGCGTCGATAGAACGCAGAGGACGGCAACTATAGTCGGTGGGAGGGAGGGTGGGGGGATACGTCGGTCGATTCCTCTTTTGTGTTCTCGCGGGATGCCTGTCTGTCTGTCTCTCCCTCCCCCCCCCTCCGCCCCTGCCCCCGGTCACGCGCCGCGATGCGACCCAACGACGGTTCATCGATTTCGACGACGCGTACTCCTGGCCGGCTGCGGTCGCCGAGGCACATGGACGCCCGCGCCTCTCACCCCTTCGTTGTCGTCCCCTCCCTCGGCCTCCACCACCCGCCGCTGCCCATACGCGCTCTCGGGTTAACGCACCTTTACACGCCGACTCGGTTCAACGCCAAATATGCGGGCGGCCCGTACGTCCTTTCTACTTTTCGTTAAGGAGTCGAGGAGGGCAGCCTCGATGCCGTTTAATTGCGTTAGCTCGGCTCTCCTCTCCCCCCTGCCCGACCGACCCCCTCCTCACGCCTGCGCTACATCATCTCCCGTCACATCGTCCTCCTCGCCCTTGTACGCGTCGGAAGATGGATTATCATCTAGTATGCTCATCTCCTATGTATACGTATATGCATAGAGAGAGAGAGAGAGAGAGAGAGAGAGAGAGAGGGACAGAGGCGGTTTGTTCAGACCGTTGAGAATGTACAGCAATCTTGAAATTAAAAGTATTAAATGTGTCTGCATTTACATAGGACACAATTGCGCGTGGTACACAAGAGTATGAACATTGTCGAGTAATATTCACGAAGGAAAGAAACATGAATAATTAGCAAAAATAAAACACGACGCGTCAAGAACATTAATTTTGTCATTCTTTTCACATAAACACTACGTTGCATACTCACTTATTTAACGTGTACTTGGCATATACGCACACGTATCTCTATAAACGCGTGTGAAAATTACCGGAGACGCGCACGCACACAAGTGCACCTGTGCGCAGTTGAGAGAAAAAAAAATTGGTCTTGAATTAAAATTTTGATTTAAGTTTTTTAATAAAACTTTGCGAATCCACGAAAGTTGCCAATAATAAGAGAGCAAGGAGGGAACGGGCTACGCGTTAGTTTTTAGAGCTCTGGTAGAGTTGGCAATCGAAAGAAAAAAAAAAAAAAAAGGTAAAAAAAATTCGATCGCGCGCCCCTTTCCCACCGTGAAATAAAAGGGATAAGAAGTCATTGTGTAAGCGAATCAACGAGGACGTCCGGTCGCACCTACCGGAAAATCTCAACACAGCGACATTTTCACTTGTCACGTCTTTGAGCGTGGGTCGCTGGCCATTGGAGCGAGGATCTCTTTCGCCGGAAGCGCGAGGAATGAATTACACGGTCCCCCGAGCCGCCGGCCCTCGACATCGAGCACGAGGGACTTCGGGGCTGCTCATCGCCGAGGGGTAGACGCGAGCTCGACGTTTGCGCGAGGCGCTAATTGGTCGGGCTCGGTCGTTACGCTTTAAAATGTCCGGGAAGATTAACCTCGGGCCCGGCGACACTTTTGCCCAGCGTCGCTCCTGCATTTTCCTCCAGATGTACGCCGAGGTGGGGACCGTCCGGACCGACCGATCGCCTCCTCGGCGTCGTTCATCGGTTCGTCATTTTTTTCTTGGCCAGCGGTGCTCGTGCCTACGAACTTTGAATCGGGAGCCGGCCAACGAAAGTCTCGCGTTCACTTTATCCGTTTCGTTGGAATTAAGTGATCGAGGGAGCGAGACCGAGAGAGCGGGAGCGAGATCGAGAGGCCGGGAGAGAAAAATGAAATTTATAACGCGACGTAATGCCTGGCGCATTCATTCTTAGGCCTCTCACTCTATTTATTCCGATGATTTAACGCTCGGGGTCTCGATTAGCGTTCGATCGTCGGCCTGGTAGAGGCGACCGTTCGGTGCTTGCAGCGTTTCGAAATTTTTTAATCGACGCTCACTTTCAAAATCAAGTCCTAGAGAGCGCATTACAGGCCATATAGAGATGCACAGCTGGCCAATCGACAAACCAACAGGCGATCGTATAAACCGAGCTCCGAATCCGATCGCAGCAGCATACGTATACAAAGATATTTCTCAAAGTGCCAATAACAACGTCGATCGAACGCACCAGCCAAGGAAGGATAGGGAGTGTCCCTGCTTAAATTCTCATCTCGCCGTTGCAGCATCGAGCCGTCGATCGATTCGGAAGTCAGGCGCGAGGAAAGGACACGCAAATGGGAAACGCAGCCGTTACGCGTTTAAATGCGGATAGACGATAAAAAGCGCAAGAAATTTCCTCGACCTGCCGAGCCGCATGATTTTCCACGAATAGCCTGCTTCCTTATATTGGCGCTGTAGAACTCGGCGTACGGAGCTGTCAGTCTGATAAATGTGCACTAAGCATCGCTTAAGGTGACGTCGAAAATGAAACGACGGCTTTTTGACGGAGGGGAGGAAGGAAAGTAGGAGTGAATGAGTGACTCACTGAGCGACGGAGAGAGAGATAGAGAGAGAGAGAGACAGAGAGACGAAGAATAAGAGGTAAAGAAGCAAACGCTGAAAAACGCGTACAAGCGACCAACGAAGTATAAACAAAAATCGAACAAATATATATAATTATTCAGTTGCGTACTAAGATCCTATTTTCGATTTCATTTTTGATGTCGCCGTTGCCACACTTGCCTTACTTCTGAATCACTCGGTCCCCCCCCCCCGTTTCTCTCTCGTTCTACGATAACTAGCGTCCATCGAAAGCCATAATGTTATTTATCGTCCTCGGGCACATAAACAAAGGCTAAGCAGCTCCGAGTGCAGGTCACGCGACGATCGGACCTCGCGAAAATCCTGGCGGAAAAGTTGGCGCTCGATAAATATCAGACCTAACTATAATTCAAAATCGTCGCTTCACCTCAAGGGTGTACATGGAGCGTCTACGCTTATGGGTATACGTTGATATGTGGGTATGTATGCACGGGCGCTGTGCGTAAACGGCTCAAAACGTGCTTACATGCAAAATTGGCGCAGAGCGCCGCCTTACGCGAGCGTCGAGGTATAAATTATATGCTTGAAAGAGTAAAGCCTCCGAGGAGGAAGGACCTGCACAATGTCACTATTAAAATTTATATAAACGTTAACATTCTTCAAAAGGCATGGGTATTTAGTCTGCTAGTATGGCTAATTGAGGAATCACGGTGAGAATTTCGTGGAAGCGATAATGAGGGCTATTACTTCTCTTTTTCTTTGTGTTTTTTTCTTTCTTTATCGTAAACGGCAATTAATTTTTTTCGCGTAATCTAATTTTGCATTTTTCGGACAATAATTATTCGCCTTTACGGTGTCGCATTTTCAAATTAATACACATTGGTGCTACGCTTAATACCGAAGAGGCATGTGACAATCAACATTGCTTTGCTATTATTAGTGACAGACTCATTCTTTCTTATATCGTGAAGGTCATCAAATAGTAAGCCGACGATGATTATTTTCCGTGGAAAACTCCATTCCGTTTGAAATTCGTATCGGATATTCCGAATAACACGGCGCGACTTTGTTTATTAGGTGAGGGCACGACAAGCTGGAGTGTGTCGGCTAAATCATTCGTTATTATAGCACTGGCTATGACGAGAATTATCATTTTAGGCTTGAATGGGAATTTTTATCTGGTTTTATCGGGATAATCGGTGCGTACCGTGAATAGTAATTGCATAAAAGAAAAATTCGTTGATTGAATAACCGCTTAATACGAATTGACTATTCATTCGGAATTACGACTTATTTTCAACCTTCTTTTAGTCATGCTTATTATCGTTGCTATTGATGCAGTTGTCCGGGATGTTTTTGTCATAGCCAAGAAATATTTGCGAAAGACGGTAATATTTTCCAACAACGTCTCGCTGCGTACGCGAGAAAGGTTGTAGGGAAGAGAGATGCTCCATAAAAATGTTTGTTCAAATGTAAATAATAAGCCTACAGGGCCTACGGGGGGGGGGCGGGGGGAAGCGAAGATTCGTGGAATGGTCAGAGAGCGAATAAATAATCAGGCGTGCGTCGAGGTGAAAGGATTTACGAAGATCATTCTCGAGTCGAGTCGAGGCGAAGCGAGGCGAGGGAATAGGGGAGTCGAGAGGCAGATTTCCTCGTAGCCTCGCGAAAAGGGAGCGACGAGCGAATTTTCGGTATCCTCGTCCGGGGCCGTCGGGCTGCGCGCGCGCCCAGCCCTGGGCGATCCCGGCAGTGAGCGAGGAAGGCGATGGTAGCCTAGACCGGGCCGCGGAGGTGCGAGTTTTCGTCGGACGTCGAGACCGGACTTTCGCTTTTTAAAGGTCGGAATTCCACGAGCCGGCCAAGCGGCGACGATTCCCGAGCGATTACGAAACGCGGCTCCGAGGTACCGGGGGCTCGCTGCTCGCCTAGAGCAGGGCAGCAGAGGCACACGCGGCGCACGCAGCGGCGAGGAGGAGCTGCCGGAGGGCTCGCGGGGGCGAACGGGGAAGGACGGACAAATATACAGTCGAACGTGGAGCGCAGACGGCCGGAGATACGGAGATGTGGCGAGATACCGGCGGCGGAGGGGAGGAGAGAGCGATACGTAGGAGGAGGGGCGGGGGCAGGCGAGAGGGAGCGGGTTGGGTCGAGGAGGGGCGCGAGAGAGGATACCGGGTGTGCTTTCACTTTCGGCGTGCGCCAAGCACGAAATGTGCGTCGCGCGGATGGGCCCCGAGGGAAATGGCCGTTGTGGCACATCGACGTGATCGGGGGCGTCGCGCTCGCGACCGATTCCAGGTCGTAGGCCTAGGCCCGATGCTCCTCGCTGGCTCCAGGAGGAGCAAGGACGACGCGCTGCGCGAGACGAATAGAGGGAGAGCGAGTGATTGCGCGCGCGCGCGCGTGTGTGTGTGTGTGCGAGAGAGAGAGAGAGAGAGAGAGAGATAGAAAAAGAGAAGCGTCGAAGAAGCGCCTCGCAGGCTCCTCTCAAGACTCACCAGGACTTTGGTGAACCGGCGCTCGAGCTCCTGTGCGTCGGGCATCGGCTGCCTCGGGGCCGCCCTCACGCTACCGCTCCTCGTGTGCTGCGAGCCGGCGGTCGAAAGGTTGGTGGGCCCGACGGGGCTCGGCTGCACATGGGGCGGGCATCCCTTGATGCCGCCGCCGCCGCCGCCGGGCGCGAAGGAGCCGAGGCCGGGCTCCCGCTGATGCGGGCCGCCATCGGCCTCGGCGGCCGGGCGGCTGCCCACGAGGCCCATCCCGTGCTATCAGGGCTGGCGGGGCCCGGGCCGCATGCCCCGCTTACCCGCGCACACGCGCACAACCGGCCCCCGGGGCTGCCGCCGCCCCGCTGCCGCTTCGCACTCAGCGGGAACTCGGAGAGGGCGGCCGGCCCAGTCGCGTCGGCTTCCTCTCTTCCTCCAGGCGCGGGCCTCCTCCTCCGCCGCCGCCGCTCCGGGGCCCCCCGCCCGCCCGCCGGCTCCTCCGGCCCCGCGAGGACTCGGCCGAGGTCGACGCGAGCCCGCGACGTCCGCGGGGCTGCTGCGCTAATTGAGCGGCTTCGGCCGCGGTGCAACAGGTAAGGGGAGATCCATACCGCGGCACCGGGACTCTCGGACGCGACGTCGTTCCGCCCTCGGTACTACTACCTCCTGCTGATGCTCCCGCGTGCGGGGATGCGAGCCAACTGCTGCCGCTTGTGCGCGGCTCGACCGGCTCGACGGCTACCGACCACCACCACCACCGCCGCCGCCGCCGCCGCCGCCGCCGGCATCGTCATCGACACCGTCGGCGGTGGGGGATAACAGCGGGAGCCGCTCCTGGAGCTCGCGGGACTCGGCCTTCCTTCTCCGGTCCACGCGCCGCTCGCCTCGTCTCCTCCTCGTCGCGCGACGGCCAATGCCAGCGACCCCAGCGCCGCCTCGCGGGCCTGATTCCCCCGGCCGGCGCTCGGCGGCGCTGCGGCCCGCGCGACTCGCTCCTCGGGGACCCTCCCCCCCCGCCCGGCAGGCGCTCGCGCACCCCCGCGCAACTATTTGAACTCCGGCCTGCCCCTGGTCCTTTACCCTTCCGAGGCCGACCCCGCCCGCGAAGGAGATCCTCGACGAGAAGAAGAAGAAGAACCCGATCGCGCGATACTCCCGGCAACTGCAGAGCTTATTGATCAGCGTCGAGCTTAAGTGCCGTTTATCTTCGTCTTCTTACGCCTACCTCCGATTTTTATTAGGAGGCCAATGATAGTTCCGTAAGTTTGCGTGCTAAACTCTAAGCAGCATCAAAATTTCATCGCTCGGTGATTCTATCCAGAATTTTACGAGGAGGATTCATGAATATTGATTAACACTTGAGTTGTTCTCGTGCATTTTTCTCAACGTCGATCGATTTAAGTTTAAGAGATATTACATACTTATTAAGTACAAACTTTCTCGAACTATGGGGGCTTTGTAACTCCCTATATACATTGTTAAAATAAAAAAAAATCTGTAAAAGCTGCGAGGGCGCAAAATTCAACTGCGGTACGAAGAGTCTTACACTTGCTAAAGCCTGAAATGACGTAAAGGACGCAAAGAAATTAAAATCAGTTAGGTTTTTATTTGATAAAAAAGGCTTTTCATAAAAAAAAAAAACAGTTTACTAATTTCTAATGGTGCCATTATACGAACTTCAGACTTTAAGTTGCTGTTATTAAAATGTTTATAAAAAGCATGCACAAATGAATACAATTTAATTGAAAAAAATATTGTACGAAACTAAAGTAGAAAAACGAACCCATTAAAACTGTTTGCTCAATCAATACTTGCGCTGTGTATAGTGAGAGGCACAAACACAAATTAAGCAACTTCACAATTAACTTAACGCTTAATCTTTAATGAACGAACTATAGTTATATCTCAATATAAATATAAATATATATTAATATACAATACAATAAACAAAAAAACAAAACGTACAGTGAATAATAACAAATAGAAATAATACACGAATAATAAAACATTAAACGAAATATACAATGAAAACAACCTTACAGATTAACGATAGAATGATAAATTAAATATAAACACAGTTAATGATAAATATTTGACAATTGGTAGTTCGCAATCGACGCGTCACTTTTGCGATCTAAACGATAATTGATTTAAAAACCTGACACTCTCTACCTTTTCGCGACCGTTGAAACGCGCTATGCCCTCTTCCATGTTGATCGAGAACGTCAACAAATACACATCGAGTACAGGTACTAATTTCAGCTCGGGCAAAAAGCTGCCTTAATAAAGTGATCGACGCAAGCGAAACATGTAAATACGAGTCTCCGAATAAAGGAATCGCATTTTGTAATTAATCCCGAGGTGGACCGTATTCGCTAAGAAAGAGGATCTTTTGTCTAAGAGATCCGGAAATCATGGATTACGGGCATACCCATAAGTATACAAATTGAAAAACGTACTCGTTAAATGTAAAAACGCGTGTACGTGCGTTAGGTATAGCACAAACAGCGGCCGATTCTGAAAATCGCTGGAAACGCTTGGGAAAATGCCAATTACCGGTAATGAAGCAACTAACGTCTGCTGGTTCGAGCTAATAACAGTTCGAGGAGGGGGCGTTATTATTCCATTCGGAGCCCGAGTAGGGAGTAATTTCACCGAGAGCCTTCCCCTCCCCGTAAATCGACCATAAAACATCGGCATCATCATCATCGTCGTCGTCGTCGTAGTCATCAGCACCGGCATCGTAATCGTCGATCCGTCCTCCCCGCGCCGAGCCGCGCGAGTTCGCCCGATGACCGGCAGCAGTTCGACCTTGCCGACGGAGTCCCGAGCGCGAGCTGCGCTCTTCGGGCGCTCGGTGCGCCAGTAGGAAAAAGCGCGACCTCGCGGGGAGTCCACCGGCCTCCGGATCGCTGCTGCCCCCGGCCGCCGCTCGGAATCGCAGGCTCTCGGCGAGCACGCGCCCGTTCAGGTGTCGGCGGGGAGCCTCGAGGAGCCGGCGCCAGCTGGGACGGGCGAGCCTCGGAGGCTCCTCGAGCTGCTCCGGAGGAATCCTCCGCTTCTACGACCGGCCACCCACGCCCCCCCCCCCAGGGCCACGCGAGCTCAGCCGCGGCCGCCGTCCCGGTTGTCGGCGTGTTGGCCTCCGCCCCCCCCCCAGCGCCGGCCCCCCTGCCGCTCGCACCGCGAGTCGGCCGCCCCTCCTCGTGGAGCCGGCGGCAATCGGGTCGACACTCGACGACTGCGACGCACACGCGCGGCCGCAGGCTCGCGAGGAATGTAAGTACAGGCGCGCACACAGGCTCGGGGGCCGGAGAGCGAGCGAGAGAGAGAGAGAGAGAGAGAGAGAGAAGGAGGAGGCTGACTGCGAGTGCGTGCGCCTGAGTCGAGGCCGGGCCCGCGTGTGCGTTGGGCGATAATACGCACGGGTCGACGGCGCGTCGGGCACGTAGTGGTGGTGTGCCGGGGGAGCGCGTAGTCGCGTAATACACAAATGGAAAGTAGTCGCCGCCGTAGCAGCTTGACACGGAGATTCGGGTGCAGGCCGTTGTTGCTGCTGCCGCCGCCGCCGCCGCCGTCGCGGTCGCCTTCCTCGTCGCCGGGGACATCGACGCATCCTGCGTGGCCCGAGGCGCTCCAGGCCACGCAACGCCGAAGAGCCGGGGGCCGAGGGGACGTGCACGCGTGTGAGTGGGTGCGTGCGTGCTCGAGCGCGTGCCAGCGCCGGCGAGGAGTTCCCCGAGAGCGGAAACGTCGGCCAGCAGGAGGAACGAAGGTACCTAAATGCCGGGGGTCCGGCCCGACCGGAGTCGAGCGACTCTCTCCGCTGCCGCTGATGCTGCTCCCACCCGGTGCCGGGTCGGACACGCTCGGGACTCCGTCCGACACCCGGAAGCTCCTTCGTACCACCCCGCCTTATCTCGTTTGCCCTCCTTAGCCATCGACACCTCGCGTGCTCGAGCCTGAGGTAGCCAGCAGCCACCCCCGCCACCCCCGTGCTTAGCTGCAGAGTGTTTCGATTAGGGCTGCCCTTGACGCATAGTACTCTCTCTCTCTCTCTCATTCTCTACGCTGCCTATCTCAGTCTCACTGTCCCAGTATCTCTCTGTTAGGTTAGGATTCCTCTGCCGCACTTCTTACATGTACGCAAAGTCCCGTTGACATTCTCAAAAAGGAGTCGAACGCTCCAATCTTCCGTCCACACACTTGCAACGGAGGCGGACTCATTCATCTCGAATACACAGGCACGCGCACACGCTCGCAATGGCATTTTTCGAATCCAAGATTCAAGTCCCTGCTTCGTTCGACACTGGAGGAAAAAACCCAAAGCCTGCCTACTCGTGTGCCATTTATTCCTCGTTCTTTCTCCCCTTCTCATTCTTCTCTCTCTTTCTCTCTCTCTCTCTCTCTCTCTCTCTCTCTCTCTCTCTCTCTCTCTCTCTCTCTCTCTCTCTCTCTCTCTCTCTCTTAGTTTCAATGCTCTTTTTGCTTTTCTTCCTTTTTTAATATTTCCCACCACCGACATCCATTGACCAATACATGCAACGGCCAACTTTCGACCGAACATGTAAACACAAGAGAGTCCAGTGCTACAGCTACACACACACACCCACACGCATAATTAAATATGTATGTATAAAACCGGCATTTCTTATCTATTTATCAACAAGTCAAGCATTACAGAATAACAAGTTTTATTAAATCTAACGAACTTTTTCATTGAGCATTAATTATAATTATTAATTGACTCATTGGCATAAAGACTGTAAGTTATTGACATCGTTTACCATTTTGTCATCCTTATTTGCTTTACCGCAATTTGTCAATCATTACCATCTACTTTTATAAATTTATTTTCTTAATCGGAAAAATTGCAACTTATTTGTAACGACGTATAAATATCTCCATTGAATCTATATAAAAGTAACGCAATTAAACAGAAATAATAAAGCTCTGGTTCTGTTTACATTTTTTATAAAGAAGTCAAAAATTCGATAGTCTTATGTAAGAAATGTTTTTTTTTTGGAAGCTATGAATATTGCATTGTCAATATGCGGTCGGTAGTAAATAATAATAACGCCCTCGCTTTTTTTTTCTTCTCCAAACCATTACTACGATAACAAAACTAATCAATTTTCGTGCCGTTTTTACAATAATTACTTACAATCTTTTCATTATACTACTTATTGCTTACGTTGGCTAATAAACATTCAGACCAGCTTCTGATTGCGGAAGAGAGGTTAGTTTTCCGGGTAGTCTGGAGTATTATAATATTAAAATTACTCTTTGTGCAATAGAGATTTGAACCACAATTACATCAGCTTTTCTTTATTTCCTGTATTCGCTTTAGAGTTTTACATTAATTTTGAAAAATATCCTAGCTGCAATAGTGAAAGCATGGATTTAATAGTATATGAAATATCCATGTAAATAACGCATTGACCCTCAAGCAAATGTTACATGGTTTTAATTCCTTTTCTTATTCTTTCATTCAATGCTATTCGCTTAAATAATTATAATTTATTAAAGAATACTTTGTTAATTTTTCTTTGATGTGTGTATACACACACACACACACACACGTGTATATACATATATATAATATATATATATAGATAGATAGATAGATAGATAGATGGATAGATAGATAGATACAGCCTTACCTTAAACTGTATTACCCTCTGATTCGAGTCAGAGACGAAGCATGGCGTTTTCTTATCCCCGTGATAATAGGAATAAATTTAAGGTAAAAAATATTGGAATCAGTTATTTACATCGTAGCGAACTGTTCTCAATATGTAAATCGAATACAGGCGTGAGAGTAGTGGTGGCTTTTCTCGCTGATGGTAATGATAGGTCACAACGCTATTAAACGTTGAGGGAAGGGCATCAATTACGAATGCAGTACACCTTGATAAGAATTTAATGAAATAAATCAAACGGCTATAAAAGTTGACTTGCCTTTCAACGATTAAGAAATAGGTTGTGCGAAAAATAATCAACTTAGAGGGCTTACTCTTGAGCAATAACTCTCAGCTTTTGTAATGAGTAAATTCAGGGGACTGCCACTTCATCTTATTCCTGACTCTGATATTATTGAGAAAAGTAAATACAAAGGAACAATGTCTAGGCATTGACGTTGAAACAATACGGTTGCAATGCGCCATTATTGCGAATATTCATTACGAGGCGCGCGTCGACAAAACACACACACACACACACATTATATATATGCATCGCGGTGGGAAATTTTAAATCAACGAGCAGAAGTGGCCACGTAGCTGCGTGTAGCACTGGAAAACCGCTTTCCCCTTCAACCACGCGAATTCGCCCATTAAAAAGAAAAACGATCGCCATGGCGATTGCCCTCTTACTCCTTTCCACTCTGGTTGTGCTGCCACTTACAAGGCGGCCGCCGGGCTTAAGCGTATGCACATGTGAATAAATTTGTTGAACCAGAGATGACATTGTGTTCGAGGGGCCTACGACGGGAAAAACAATTGTGGGAACAGATAAATTATTATCTATGCATGACGCGCGACCTGATAAGTTTTTAGATTAAATATTATAACTTTATTTGCCTTTATATTTAAAACGCCTTTGCTCTCGTACTCTTTTACGATAGTATGAAAAATATTTTTTCATCAATCATAGCTGAACAGTTTAGCTTATCTTAACATGTAAAATACATATTTACCCACAAATTCGCATCGTTCGTAAACATTTATTGAATCAAATATTAACAATTAACCTATTATACACATTACAATATACCACTTGTAATATTTTTTTTACCGTTAGAAATATGCTGACATTAATTTCATACCGAGTTCAGTAAAATTACCGAACCATTATGGTTATTCGACTTTGAAGCAATAAATAAACGTAACTGACTCATTGAAGTTGTAAGCGAATAGAAAAGAAAAAAATAAAGAAAATTCTTTGTCAATAGCATAACTAAAAGAAATATATATATACAATATAATATTAATGAAGTAATATTGTAATAAAAAAAAAATAAAAAAACAGCATATATTGACAATGAATGGATATTATTATTTTTAATGCATAATTTTATATTATATTTTAATTCGAGGAAATTAAGAATAAACTATACAGTATTTAAAGTAATTAAATAAATATATATATATATACATAAATTAATAAAACACCAAATGAACGATGACACACATAAATTCTCTATTCAAATGTCATTTACTTGCTATGTAAAACACATTACATGCAAGTTTTCTTTTTCTATATAGGAGGCGGAAATATGGTTGCATTATAACTTTCGTACTCGATATTTGTTTCACTTTTGAAATTGAAAGATATGGAATGCTTATACGCATTAGTGCTTGTTAATATTAAACGTTGTATAAATAGAAGCATTAAAGTTTTTTTTTATTATACATCTATTATCTATTTCGTACAAAAGAATGTCTTATAACTTATAAATAGAATGTATTTAATTATTTTTTTAGAGTAGAAAATTTTTTCATTAATTTTTCAATACACATTAGGTTTTGTTCAACAAATTTATACAATGATTGATTTGAAAATACAATTATTATGTATAAATTTCATTCCGCATATTTGCATTTTGAGAAAAAAATATTGTCTTTATTGCTTTTTATGTTCCAATAGTGTCATTTTATTCATGAAAACCACTTCAATTTCCTTAATGTAACCGTTGATTATTAATAATTCAATATCTAACCTTCAAACGGTCTGCTTCTATATTATATATCTATTCTATAAAAATTTTAAATTTTATTTTAATAATTAGCTAAGCATTTATCGAGGATGCTGAAAAATAAAATTGTAGATTGGAAAATGTATTAGAAATAGCGTGAAATAATCGAGTAACTTTAATACGATATTCAGGTTATTCATACATAAATATACTTTTGCAATATTAAGTCAAATCAAACAAAAATCTGCACTTATTAAAAATGCAGCCTGCACTCAAATACTTTTGCCGATGCAATTATTTTGTCACTTCTTAAGTTTCCCCTTCGACAGCGATGTAGTTCTTTTCCCCCTCTCCCTCTCTACTTCCCGTCTTTCGTCCCTCCCGGCGTAAATCTCTTTCACTATTCACTCTCGCTCTCTCACACGCTCCTTCTCTCTTCGTTGCTCCCTTGATTAGTAGTGTCTGGACGTCGGTGCACAGTAGTTTCCTAGAGGTCACTAACCTCTCCGCTTCTTAGCGTTTTCTTCTTTGCATTTGTAAGCGCACGTTCGAGAAATGCCAAAGGCCGAAATTTTTGCAAAACTCGCGACTTCGAACGAGTCGGTAAATTATATGCAGTGAGCGAGAGAGAGAGAGAGAGAGACACACACACACACACACACACACAAAAGGAGAGAGAGAGACAGATCGCGAATAAGATTCTTGTGGGTGCGCGTAATTAGCGCACGCGCGCGGAGGTATTGTAAAAAGTAGCCAACACTAGAGTTAATTCACGATGACAATTACGGGACGTTATAACACTGGACGGCTGCGCCGCTCGGTCTTATCGTCGTCGATTTCGCTTGCGCATCAAAGTGGTCGCCCCGCCTATTTTGCATAAAATCATCGATTGTATTCGCAATATCCGAGCGAGGCGCTTACACCGAAGAAGAGCCGGGTAGGCGGGGGCGGCGGAGGAGGCCGGAGGAGGAGGAGGAGGAGGCCGGCCGGAAGGCGAGCGAGCTCCTTGCATCAGTCATCGGCCCCCGAGCCGGCGACGTCGATTCGCCCCGAGGAACGTCGACGACGACTCGCCCGGAGGCTTACGTTGCGCGCTCCTCCCCTCCCCGGCAGGCCCCCGCCCCCGCCCCCGTCCTCGGAGAGATGCCACTCTCACCGGCCAACGACTCTTCTCCTTAGCTCCTCGCACAACTGGCATTCTCGCCGATCGAGGCACGTATAAATAAAATTCGTCGGCTCTTCCGCGCTCGCGCAACCCCCGAGCACACAACAATGCAGTCGAAGCGCGAAGCCGTTGGCTCCGTTGGCTCGCTCCGGCAATCGAAATCGAGTCCGGCCGCGGAGGCCCTCGGTTCCCCGTCGCCGCGAGACTCGGCCGCGAGAGAGAGAGAGAGAGAGCCGAGAGGACTCGCGCTCGACCCGACCTAACGGTCCCGTGCGAACTAATCTAGCCCAGGTGGGGCGAGACCTCGTGGCTGGCAGGAGTCTGCCCGGCGGGGGGCGGGGGGGTCGGTTGGCGGCGGCCGCCTTACCCGCCGAGATGGATAAGGATGCTCGCGCGGCTCCGAAGTCGGCACTACAGCTTCCTGCCGAGGAGCGGGTTCCGTTAGGTTCCGGGGTGTCAGCACCGGCCCTTTAAACGCGTCGTCGGCTCGCGAGCCTCTCGCACCGGACGAACAGGTGGGATGTTCACTTTTTGTCTCTCGTGCTCGCTCTATCTCGCTCTCCCTCCCTCCCTCCCCCCCCTCTCTCTCTGGCTCTGGCTCTGGCTCTGGCTCTTTCGACTCGGCGCTCGACGCCTACAGTCAGCTGATCTCGGTGCGCATTCCGCGTGCGATCGGAACCGCATCCCGTAAATACATCCGCGCGCGTATGCGTATTCATTCATACGTATATGTATATATCCAGAAGAGTTCCGAATTCTGTGTGGAAGCGTACACTGGATTCTTTCGAAGCAAGGCCTCCTCTTCTTTGTTTCGCTGCGGTTCTCCTCTTGCATTATAAATTCTATCGATGAGAATACAATTATCAACGGCAGGGTTGATCAACTTTGACCTTCTGTATAGTCTGATATTCTGCTTTCTACTCGAATTCTTCTAAAGAATGTCAAAGCTCGATATTCGAGTTAATTCTATTTAAGGCTTATATTTGTTTTCCGAGATACTTTTACCGTTTTATCGTTTATCCGTAACTACGCTTCTCGAACAGTCCGTAAAGGTTTTTCTTTTATCCCTTAACAGTAAGGGCGATTAATGGAAGCTGTGCACCGGCTCGTGAAAGGGCGACCGATATTGGAATATCGAGCAAATTTGCGAGTACCGTTTGCAGCTTCAAGGGTCGATTACGTCGATTCGAAAACTAATTCAAGCCTACTCGTCTACGTACAAAGTGCGTTGAGTTAATTGAGTGTCGAAAATCTAACTCGCAGCGACTGCTCAAAGTCAACAGAGGTTGCCGTAGTTGGAAAGATAAGAAGCCATGCGAGGAGCGTACTATGGATACACGTATTTTATGCGCGCTCGTGAAGTTGATTATGAATTATAGAGATTCGAAGGAACGATTGAATCGTGAGTTAAATATAAAAATAAGATTCGAGATAACGCGATGATCAACAGTACCAATTAGCTGGTTGGAAATTCTGTGGCAGCGAGGCTGTGCAAAATCGACCGATTCGCCGCTGTTCAATAAATACTGGCTGTAAATTGCTATTAATTTTGATGTATTAATAAAAAGCGCGATAGGAAATATTTAATAAACAAAACGTCAACGCGACCATCGCGGTATATAATAAAGGCGAGGAGTAAAAATATATATATACATATATGCGCGTTATACGTATTGCGCCTTTAAAAAGGAAGTTGCAATAGATTTCGCGAAATAAGATTGTTGGCTTATTGAATCCAGGGTCAGAGCACGAGCTACCGGGCTCATTGTTTTCTCAGCAATTACCATTTATTATTTCTTTTCTTTTTCTCGTTGCAGCGACTGGCGAAGCAGTTGAAATTTAAAGCAGATAAGAAATAAGCGAGCGCAGAAGGAGAAACAAAGGAGGAAACGGGGCCACGAGCTAAGAAATTCACTCGCGTATCGAGCGCTATAATCGTCCATTTGACATTAGCGATCCCCCTCGTCAAGGACAGGATCGCGCGCTTTCTTATTCTCGCAACCTCCTCGCGTCGGCTTCGGTTCTCCTCCACGCACACAGGCGCACAAAAATAGCCGCCAAGGTCCCCGCGATGCGCCGTAAGTCGGGAGTGTCGCCAGCCGAGGAGAAGCCCACTCGGCTGCACTGATACTTCTCGCGACCGATTCTCATCCGACTCGGAGAGGACATGGCGGAGGATCGGAGCGAGCCCGGGCCGAAGAGCGACGAGTGTCCCCTGGCCGGGAGCAGCCCCTTGGGAAGCGCTCTCCCCGGCAAGGAGCCGCCCGAGGACCGGGAGCCAGCAGCAGGGGAGGAGGAGCCGGAACCGGCGAGCCGCGGCTCCGAAGCCGAGCCCGAAGCCGAGCCCGAGGCCCCGAGCCCGGCCGCGGAGTCTACTCTCCAGGTGGGCGAGAGCACCGCACCGGAGGAGCCGCCCTCGCGGCGGGCCCGGCCGGAGGCAGAGCCCAAGGCCGAGGCCGCTAAGGAGGAGGCGGCCCTCGTCGAGGACGAGGACACCGAGGAGAGCAGCCGCTCGCCGAAGCTCGTCGTGGACGACGAGGAGGAGGCCGAGGAGGAGCCGGGGCTCGTTGCCGATAAGGAAGCCGGTGCCAAAGATGCCAACGAGATAGAGGAGCTGGAGCCTGCGGGAGATAAGAGCTTGTCGACGGTCGCGGAGGGGAAGAAGGAAGAAGAGGTCGCAACCGAGGAGGAGGTCGCCGCTCCGGCAATCGATGGCAAGGAGGAGAATGAGCCGAAGGAGGCCAATGGCGAAAAGGAGAGACCGGAGGGGGATTCGCTCGGGCCGAAGCCCGAGAGCGCGGAGAGGCCAGCCGACGAGAAGATCTTAGAAGACGAGCCGAGGGTCGTCGCTTTATCAGGGCCGGGGGAGGAGGAGCTGGGGGAGAAGAGAGAAGACGCGGGGGCGCCGAGGGAGGAGGCCGGGGCGGCGGCAGGGTCGAGCCCAGGCGCGGAGGCCCCGAAGGACGCCGAATCGCGGGAAATCGATGCGCCGAGGATCGATGCGCCGGGGGAGGCTACCGAGCCGGAGGTTGGTATCGTCGGTCCACCCACGGCCGCGAGCGAGTTGCTGAGCGAGGACGAGCTGGCCACGGAGGAACCTGCATTGCCGACCGACGAGACGAAGCCCGCTATTTCGGATCGGGTCGTCCGCTGGGTCGAGAAGGCCGCGGTGAAGGCCGATGACCCGGGGACGGAGCTCGTCGACGACGACGGCGACGACGACGACGACGGCAAGCTGGTGGTGGTGGTGGTGAAAGACCAGAAGCAGGAGGCGGAGGCGGAGGAGGCGCTGGAGGTGGAGGAGTCGGAGGGACCGGAGCCCATGGGCCACGAGGTCGATCGACCCCTGAGCGAGGAGGCCCAGAAGGTGAGGAAGACCAGGGGCAGGAAGAGGAAGCAGAGCAATGGAACGAGCTCTAATGCAGGGACGACGACGCGAAAGTCGCAGAGAGTCGTCACGAGCATCATCAGGCGCAGCATTAGATGGTAAGTCGACCTCCTGTTTCTTTATTTTTTTTATATTTTTTTTTTTTTTTTTTTTTTTTTTTATTCAATTTTTCATCCACGCATACACGAGCGAGAGCCTCGAGTCACAATCACCTCGCCGAGTTTTCTAATCAACCAAGTGCGGCGTCTTGCTAACACCGCGGTTTCACCAAACGAATTACATAACTGTCTCGCTCCTCGCCCGATTCCGATACGCTCTCGGGCGATTTCCTATTTTTCCTCTCCTTCTCATTCCCGTGCATAATCGCATGCGAAAACTCCGTATCTTGGTACAGCAGCTATGCACCATTAAGAACGAGCACGGCGCACTTGCGATGCGTCGAACTAATATTTCGATCGGGCCTCGCTCGTTTAATTGGCCTGGCCAGGGCGCTTACATTACGTAATTTATACCCCGAATAAATCACTCGGACGCTCGGCGTGCGACTAATGGTGGACGATTAATTGGACCGCCGCTTACGTGTTTATTTAAGACGCGCGCCGTCCTGCAGCCATTGTTTAAAAAATCGCAATGGCTATTCGCGAGGGCGATGATAGGCGCGCTATTGTGAGCCGAGTAGCCAACGGTTTACGAGAGAGATAGAGTCCCAAGATACAGTGCAAGAGCCGATAATCAGTGGCTGCGAAGATTCGAGTCAGTCGCGTTCTATTCTTAGAAGAATCGCGTATAAATACATTATTATAATGCGCTCTTTATCATTATCGCATTTCGCAATTTCCTCTAGGCGCGCCGTTACCAGCTGGGGACATTGCACACGGCGATCGGTGGACTCGCAGCTGATTACGAGGCGCGCTCGGATCAATCGTGCCAGCGCACTTGTTCGATAGCCGCGGGGGGCGGGGGTGGCGGTGGTTGGCGAGGAGGGCCGCGGGGCGGAGACGCGCAGCAACGGTCGCCGATGCTTTCCGAGGCGCCGGCACAGAGGACGGCGAATGACGAAAAAAACGCCGCCCGCATTATCACTGGCCATTATTGGGACACTGAGTTGTCCTCCGTACTCCCCCCCCCCCAGCCTCGCCACGACTAGCAATGAAATTTATTCGGCCTGCGTGACGTGTACACACACGCGACGACTAGTCCTGGTTAAAATCTCCCGTAACGAGGTCGAGGTGAGTCGGGCGCAAAAACAAAAGTGACGCAACTGACTATCGTTTACCATCGTCGAAATCACGAGCGATCGTACATCTTCGATTCCCATGATTATTTCTTCCACCGCAGCGACGAATCGGCCGAGAATGTCCCTGGTGTTCCTCTCCCACCCCCCCCCTGCCCTTCTCCTCCTCCTCCTCCTCCTCCTCGGCGTCCGAATGCCGGCGCAAGGGTTTCGCGAAAAATCCGCGTCCTTTCGAGTCACCTTGCGGCCCTCTGTTCGCCAACATGTTTAACGTTAATTTCTTAGCGGACTCTAACTTTGTGGAATTTCATTCAAACGTCTGGTTAGAGGGAATGATTAGAGCGACTTTGCGTTGACCGAATTACAAGGGCGTTGGATAATTGAAACCAATTCTACTTACTGGGTTGTATTTGTATTTACGTATTTATCTGGATTCACGTAGGTACCCGCGAATTTAATACCTATTTTAAAAGATTTATTTACGTTTCAAGGAGCCTTCATCAACTACATCAATAATGTAAATATAAACGCTTATCAATATCACGTTTAAGTCGATTTACACACATTCACTTTTTCGACAAGATATTTTCAAACTCTAGAGGATAAGCGTTGAAGAATGTTGATGAAAAGCCGATGGCATAACCAAATATATTAATAATTGGAACACGTTGTATTATTTATTCGAACCCTATATAACTGTACGTTGAATAAGATTTACAGAATAATCACGCGTCCTAATTTTAATTTAGAGTTTTTTACCTACGTACAAATTTTTTTAATCATTTATTACAAGTGTACAAACTTAATTAGCTCGTCGTTTAATATAATTTAGTTTTAAAGAGAGTTCTATCGAGTGTTTTTGCTGCGTGTTTACATTGACTGGATTTTCTTTGGTTTTTATCTTATATTTTCAAAGAATTACATACGAACTGTTAAGTCGTGCTGATAATTTAATATGCGCCCAACACGAAGTTTTAAAGTTTTCAATTTTATTTATCACAATTGCTATTGTTTAAATAATACATTCATCAATATTGACGAAGTCCAAATTTTATGCAATTCTACAACCGGAAAAACTTTTATATATCTTAGATTTTCTATATTTTATTGCTTACTTATGCTTCCTTCAACGATAACACACTTATAATAGTTATCATTCTGCATAATTATTTACTGCATTTAAAAATGCCTGTTTTTAAAGAATTTTTACGTCCTTCACACGTACGTCTCTCAGTAACGTTTTTAACGCTTATGGATTATTAAAAACTATAAAAAAAATTTGTACCTAAATTCTCTGCAATTGTGACGATAGAATCCATATATTATTTCCCTCAATAAGATTTAAGTGCCTATTATTACAAATATTTGCCAATATATGATATATATTTGAAAAAAGGAATATTATTTGATTGCTTCATTCTAAGTGAGTTTTTTTTATGCATGGTAAATATGTGTTTGTAGTAAAACGCTGATGATGTTTTTTGAACCAAAGAATACGCGCGCGCGCGCACACGCACGCACACATATAGATATATGTGGTGCTGCATATCTTATTGATACTCCAGGTATTTTGTAATATATATACTATATAAGATACAATGGAAAGACGAGAAGACCGAACCATTAAGTACATAGTTATTTATAATACTGTACAGAGAGATTTGAGTAATAATAACTTCACTGTTATCGTTTATTTTTTTCTCTTCCCACTATTTAAATTATTTTATAAAAACTCAGGAGCAACAAAAACAGAAAAATAATTTATCATACTTTTTAATTTATTGCACTATTAACCTGGTTTCTAGAAGGACAAACATATTTCACAAAAGAAAATCAAATTGGCAGAATTAAAATTGCTAGAACTCATAGTTTGGTTAAAATAACATTCATATTTTAAAATATATTAATTTGACTTTGAGGACGATTTAGACACGATCTAAATTTATTATGTAGTTCAATGCACAATATTAATGTTGTTTGCCCTATGGTGGATAAAATCCGTAGCATAATTAATTGCTAGGCATGAGAAAACTTTGATAAAGGACTGAAATTAATTAAAAACTCAGAGAAACTGCATAGAATGAAATTAATTTTAATCGTGTGACGTTTTGTTTCGATTTGTACAAATGAATCTTGCATAAGCTTTAATAATGTTTCCCATGCAATTGTTTATGAATTGCAAAATCATTCGACAAAATTTACTACTTAAGTCTATTTCCTTTTTTTATACGTGGCGGTATATTAAAAAAAGTACCGGTACGCAACAGATCGTGAAACATAAGTGCATCCTTTTAATTAATAAATGGAATCTCGATTTAATAGCGTATTTCTCTTTTGCGTGGACAATTTACAACAATCTTTACAAGTTAAGAACAAAGGTAAATCTTGCCTTTTACGGTATCGGGGGTACGCACAAGAGCGTTGAAAGAAGAAGAAAAAAAAAAAAAAAAAAAAAAAAAAAAAATACATAGAAAGTCTAAAAAATTATCCAATCAGAATTTTTCCTTATCATACATAAATACGGGCTTACAGTGTGTAATGCGACTTAAATATTCTGTCCTCGTGTCGATGTACTTTTTCAACTGGCCAGGAAAAGTGGGATTGAGATCTTGAGGAGCGACTTTTTTGTAATATAATAACACTGAATATGGCCGAAACTCTCTCATTTCTTAATGTTTATTTCGAAAGAGGCTTAAAACACTCAGGGTACCGAACAAACCATGAAAACTGATTACTTAAGAATGTTGATTCGAGCAGCATACGCGTAAAAAAGTATCGTAACGAAGGTGGTAGTGGTACTTTTTCGCCGCTTTAATGCAGAATGACACCCGTATTTCTCTCC
Organism: Kradibia gibbosae; assembly: GCA_018907135.1. Lineage (NCBI taxonomy): Eukaryota > Metazoa > Arthropoda > Insecta > Hymenoptera > Agaonidae > Kradibia > Kradibia gibbosae. The sequence goes on from JACCHX010000004.1 coordinate 9,055,673, forward strand.
GTCCGTCCGTTCGTCCGTCTGTCCGGTTCTCTCATTCTCTCTTTCATTCTCTCTCCCTCTCTCTCTCTCTCTCTCTCTCTGTCTTGGTCTTGGCCTCCCTTTGTTTCCCCACGTCCGGGTCTCTATGTAAAGCAGAGTGCCGAGGCAGCAAAGATTGAGAATCGATTGGCGAAACCCGATGGGAATTGGCGGGCCGGGGAGAAGCGGCTCCGTTTCACCAGGATACGTCGCCGGGGTAGGAAGGCAAAAAGCCGGCGACTCGGGGCCAGCCGGAGCCCGGGCCTGTTCCCATCCGAAATTCTTTCCTGCCTCGATCCGCGGTCGCTCTCGCGCATTCCACTTTGGCGCGCGAGTAAAAATAATTTTTTACGCCGAGCCGGCCTTCGGCTCCCAAGGGGACGCACGCACCTGGTCTACGCAACGCCGATGGCCTGGTTTTCGTGGCGCGGGTCACCTCCGCCCCCCTCGCCAATCCCGCGGGCGCGCGCGCGCTTAGCCGTAACGCGCCGATGGCCGCGCAGCTCGATCCAGGCCGCGAGGAGTCTCCCGGTCGCCGGCGTGTCGCTCTTTATCTATCGATAAGAGGGCCGGCGTTCGCCGGGCGGCCTCGAGTCGCTCCTCCGGATGGCTAGGCGAGAAGAAGAGGAGCACCGACCCCGAGCGAGCGCTACCGACGCCGCGCGATAAGACGCTTCCCACTCCCTGGCGCTGCGCCTCCGTCTTCCGCTGCGCTTACGTGCGCCGACGTGCGTGTACTTGGTCGCGGAAGGGGACGCCGGGGGCAGAGGCGCAGGGCCCGATAAGGATTCCTTCCGCTGGCGAGTCACCTGCGAGTGCCGGAGCCCCCGCTCTCCGCGGCCCGCCGACACCCACCCGGGCACGGGGAGCTAACGTCACCTCTGGTCGGCGTACCTGGCCGCCGCCCCCGCCCCCCGCCGGGCCACAACTGGCGCACGCTCGTACGCTCTCCGGTCGCATCTTCCTCCGCGTCCTGGCCGATTCGTCCCCGCCCCCTCCTCCCGGCGAACCCTCCTTTCACCTTTTGCTCGCGGGGCGTTTCCCCCTGACATCGGGCTTCCCCCGGAGCACTTTCTCGCCGATGACCCGAGCGCATCGACTCTCGCCTATCGCAACCTATCGGCGCCTCGCTTGCGCAAATTCTTCGAAGATTAATCGATACGAGCGGCCGTTTCGCTTGCGTTCTCCGCAACCGATAACTCAATTTTACGTGCCTCCTCGGCCCTCTTGCAGCGCGCCTACCCTCCCACCCGACACTCGTACTTCTACGTGCATACACACACGTGTACGTATACGTATATGCATGTACACGTGTGTGTGTGTGGGTGGGTGTGCGTAGATGCATGTAAAAGCGAGTTTGCGCGCGAGCGTGTGCGAGGTCGGCGAAATGAATATGATTTTTTAATCACGGGACTAGGCTACGCGAACTTACCCATTTGCCCTCACCTTTCCCCAATAATTGGCGATGGTCCAGCAATCATTTAATCGACACTTTATTTTAATTTTTTTTTTTTTTTTCTTTATACCCCTTTTCGTCCTTATAATCAATTCGGGAACACGTTAAAGTACAAAGTACTACTGGACAAGGTAGGGCCGAGCTCTTTGATGATTAATATCCTATAAAATATTCATCGATATATATGTATATATGTATGTACGTAATAGGTAGGTTATCAGGCTCGAGTTACATAGTAGGATGAAATCCTGTTATAGGATAACCCTGATATTTCTTTTGCAGCTTTGTTCGAAGATTAATGAACGATTGTTTGGTCCGAATCTTAAATGAGAAGCGCATTTTGTAATAAGATTAAAGGCTTAGTTAAACGTTGATTTTAATTGCAACGATGGGTAATTGAATTGCGTTTCATAAATAAATACAAGCCTGCGACAATACATTTTATCTGAAAATCAATAACAATAGGCTTGCAGCGGAATAAAAAGTTTCTATTAAACATTTCTAACTTAGTACAAAAATGAAATTGTACGTAATTGATACGTTGGCGCATTTGGTATTTGACCAATTAAGCACACCTATTCATGTAAATTTACCATTAAAAAACTGCTTTTAGCAGTTACATTTGCAGGAAATTCGTATTTTTATAATTTGAAAAAATACAGGCCCTCTGTGAGGATTGAGCGAGCTTTTGAAACCGAGGCACCAAAATTTGTATCAGTCCGTGAATTATTTTCGCGTAACGAGAGCGTAATCCTATAATTTGCTCTTAGCATTCGAATAAGATTCGCTTGGCATGATCATAAAGCGAGTGGCGGCAGTCCGTACCGAGCAATAGCTGGAGCCGATGATGAAGGGAGAGAGAGAGAGAGAGAGAGAGAGAGGTAGGGAGGGAGGGAGGGAGAAAGAGGTGCCTATTACGGAAGCTCAGCGAGGCAAACGAGAAGTCGGGATAATTTCGCTTTCTCGATTCGCCCGTGTAATCTCGGCGCTGGATCTCGAGGAAGAGCGCGAGTATGGGGCTCGTGGGGGCTCTCGTGCGTTGTTTTCCGGGAGCGCTCCCCGTCCTCGTGGCCCCGCCTCGGGAAGGACGCGGCAAGTATCGAGTGCCTCTGTCCCTGGCGCGCGGTGCCGGTCGCAGTCGGCGGGCTCGCGTCACCGGGGAATACCACGCAGAAGGGGTCGCCCTCCTAGTGCCTCCGCCATCGCGACCATCCGTCCATCGACGCGCACACACCCGCGCGGGAACGCGCGCGTACCCTCGCGTATCCCGAGGCGGCGGCCCACACACGCGTGCGCACACCCGCCCCTCCCGCTCCGGCTCATCGGCTCGCCCCGGCCATCGGGGCTCCTTCCCTGTGAAAGGATCTCGAAGTAATTGAGATGACGTCACCCCTTTCTCGGCTAGCTACCCACCCGTGGGCGACGCATCCGCTGCTAATGTTTATTCCATGCTGCGCGTACCAACTTTCCTTCCCCGCCCCCACCCGCCGCTTCGTTTTTTCATTTGTCTATTGGAACGCTAAATACGACAGCGAGACAGGCGGAGAGATAGAGAGATAGAGATAGAGATAGAGATAGAGAGCTAGAGAGAGAGTGGGTGCAAGTGTGGGTGTTTGCGGGGGCGGAAGAGTCGAGGCTGTGTCAGCTCGTCTCATTTTCAGTCCCAGCGCTCGCCCCGTATTTATCGCTCGGTGCTCGTGGATATAATAGCTCCTCGTGCGTATCAACATGGATCATTCTCGCTCTTATTTGATTCGACGATGGGGTGATGCCGCCCTCCTCTCGTGTCGTGGGGTGTTTCGCATCTCGCTAAGCGCGCTGGATTGTGCCGAAGCTGTGAAAAAATGTCCTTTAGGCTGGAGTACAATTAGCAGGCCGATTTTTTAAAGTCGTTGGTGCGTGCCCTTCCTTCGTAATGCAGATTTTTCATCCAGCTTGATTGGCGAAATCCAATATCTAAAGCTTTGCTCCAGCCCGTGTCAAAGCCAACGTCATCTGCCGATAATAATAAGCGCTTTCTTATATTCATCGGGGCGAAATTTCTTCCACGAGATCGATTCTTTTTACGTGCCTCCTCGGGGCATTTTTCATACTTCTGCAACACAATAATTAAAGAAATGACAGTCGTGATATTATTGTACATTAGGAATATTATTCTATAAGCGTAGCCCTACGATTACAAAGGACATTTATTTATCCCAATTTAGTAACCGATACGGACCCCGAGGCATTCTTCATAAGAGTAAAAAAAAAAAAAAACGAAGAAAGAAAGACCCTACGTTTCCCTGTTTCGTCAAGCATAATTTTTTTGAGGCAATCAATATTTTGTCGATACTCTCCAATAGGGTATACATTTACATTCTTCAACCTACCTAAAAGGGCAAATATTGCTACACACGCAGAGAGACGCAAGCGAATCTGCCGCAGTATCGAATAGCCTGGCCCACTGATTCAAAAGGCAACGGGGGGGAGGCAGGGGGAAATCCAACCCCCTCCCCCCTCTAAAAAAAAAGCCATCGCGAATTTCATAAGATTATTTCGAATAAAAAGATGCAGCGCATCGACGAAGGATTTAAATCAGGAGTCCGTTATTAAAAAGTCGGCGGCGAGCCCTTAGAAAGCGGAGGAGCCGCGAAAGTTATTACCGGCGTAGGCCGGGGCTCGGGGCTACCCGCCGATCGTTCGGGCTCCGGATTCGATTTAGCCCGGCGAGAGGAGCGGAGCGGGAAAAAGGGCCGAGCGCGTGCCGCAGCCACGGGAAACGCGAAATCGCGCGCGAGCCAAGACAACTGGGCCGATTATTTCCCTTCCCTCCCGTTGAGCCGAGGGGCCAATCGAGCCCCGTTAATTCGGCCCGAGCCTCGCGGGACGCGGCACCTCGTGCCAGTCGGCGCACGCACGCAGGGGGGCCCCTTCCTCGGAGCCGGGGAGCTCGGCCGAGGAGAACCCGGAGTCGGAGCCGTAGGAGCGTCCTGGCGCTCGCGCCGCCTCGTTCTCCGGGATCGAGGAGCGCGTCCGGCTGGCCAAGAAAGGGCCACTGCCGCGCAACGCTTGCCCTTCCCCCGCGCCCCGAGGACGGGCTTATCGAAGAGCGGAAGCCCTCCCCGAAGCTGAAAAATAGCCCCTCCGCTGCCCGACCCCGTGCAGGCCTTGCCGCTCTCGAGTAATTATCGACCCCGGGCGGCGGCGCCGCTTCTCGGCCGGCCTGCATCCTTTCTCCTTTGCCTCTCTCCCTCTCTCTCTCTCTCTCTCTCTCTCTCTCTCTCTGTCGTTCTATTTAAATCATGCCCATGACTTGTCGCGGCTGTTGTTCGCCCCGAATTGTTCAGGGCGAGCCTATTGACCCTTGCACTCGACCCTTGGATACATATGCACTAGGCGCGTTACCCACATGCTCCGCTGCAACCCCTGGCACTTTCGGCCTGCGCCGGCGGGGAATTCGTTTAAGCTTGAGCTCTTCCGCGCGTTGTCTCTCTATCGAAGCGCCGGGAGAACGGTGTCGTGGATCGACACAGCGGCGGACGACTAGGGAACACCTTCGCGAGGGCTATACCTCGCCCGGGGCATACCTTATCCTAAATATTGAAATGGAACGGGAGGCGCGCGCGCGCGCGAGAGAGAGAGAGAGAGAGAGAGAGAGAGTGGAAATTGGAATCCTCGAGCGTTAGAAAATCGCGCGTTCAGCGGTGCGCGCGATCTAATTCCTCCTCTTTGCCGTCTCTCGGCAAATCTCCTCATTCCGATCGAGCTTAAGATCAATCGCATCGAAAAGATGAAAGAAGAACTTTGGGCTCGCCTTACCCGATGGGATTGTATCGTCTCAACTGTTCAATAAACCGCTGAAATAAACGGGCTTTCGGCGCACCGAGTCCTGCCTTCGCAATACCCAATACGTAAGAGCGCACTCGGAGTCGTTATGATCCGAGGCAACAATAGAGGTACTTTAGGGCCACTGTTGGCAAGATCCTTGCCCGAGCGACTAACCCTCCTTAGAATTAGAGAAGCAGAAGATGAAAGAGGAGAGAAAAAGTGGTGCTCTCTAGGCCTGAATAAAGATACGATCGAGAGCCTCGAATAATTCACGCGCGCCATTTACTATATCGGGCTGTAGATCTATAATGGCGGACATTCCGGGCGAACGAGCCAGCGACGTCTGTTCTTCAATCGGCGTATTTGTCATGCAAATCCTGGCTGCCCTAGCGGCAATTGTCTTGCTCGTCGATTTAATTAAACGTTGAATCACGGCCCACTCGAGTAAATAAGCGAGTTGGCCGAGGCTCGTCGTCGCGCCCGGCGGCCCAATGAAGGAGGCGAACGAACGCGCGCCAAAGCCCGGCCAAGGGAAAAAGGAGAAAAGCATTCGGGTGTCGCGCCTAAGTATTTATCGTATTAATAAAGCTCCGCGAGACCGAACGGCGCTTAGCTGAGCACACGTGTGAGTTTCGCGACGGCACGCGTGTATTTGTTTTCCCTCGTGCTCGGCTCTCTCGGAACTGTTTCAACTTTGTCTCGGTTCTACTTTGCATCCGCTTCTCTCTCTCTCTCTCTCTCTCTATCTATTTATCTATAGGTATATATATATATATATATCTCTCTCACCCGCTCACTCAACCCCCCTCTCTCGGTTCCTCACGCGCGCGCGCGCGCGCACACAGACGCACGGACGGAACCCACACACACACGCACACACGCACAGTCTCTCAGTCTCCGTCTCTCTCGCTTTCAAGCTCTTACCGAAGGTCCGGATTCGGTTTCACCCTCCTATAAGGGAGGGAACAGTAATCCGGCAGCGGTACCATAGAAACGGTACCGCGACTGATGGGGTCGCGCGTCCCCTCCTGCGTTCATCCGCCCCTCGCCCACGCATTCCGAACTCGGCGATGCCTTCGCTCACTTCTTCGGCATCGAGCGATCGTCGCCACCGCCGCTGTTGCTGACGCCCTCGCCGCCCACCCTCCGGCCAAATATTTAATAGGTCCCGATGGGGCGGCAAAGACGCGCGCGATGAAAAACACAGGAGCCCCGGAACCAGAGAGAGCGCGCTTTTCTCCTTCATTTTTACCCCTCGGCCTGACGGATACTCGGCATCAGCCGAGCTCCTCGATCGCCGAGTGTCTCCGCTATTTTCCGCAATTCCAAGCAGCAGGAGGAGGAGGAGGAGGTCCGCTCTTCCCCCCCCCCTCCCCACGAGCTAATGGACGCGCCGCGAGCGAAGAAAATTCATCATCGGGTCTTGAATGCTGAGCGCCTGCGCCCGGCCCTTTTCATGCCCTTTTGCGCGCGACGAGTCGCCCGCTTATTCGAGCCGCCGCTCTACCCTCCTCGAATATCCCTCGGCTTCGTGAAAGCCTCTCGCGCCAAGTAGCGATAGGCCCGCACTTTTCTCTAGAATATCCCCGCGCGCGAAATTGTATTCCGATGAACTCCTCGGCTCGGATGCTTCCTCCTTCCTCGGGCTGCGGGGAGAGCTTCGAGGGAGGGTCCTTCTGTGTTCTTTTGATCAGAAATACTTATCGAGCTCCTGTCGTGTCCCTTGGCCCCCCGACAAACAATCGAGGAGAGCAAAATAGTGAATGCTAACAATATTATTTCACTGCGGAAGCTTGGGAGTGGCATTCTTATTCTAAAACTTCTGCGACTGATTGCTTTCGCCTGGGACTTACGCGCGTACAGGCTTCGTCTTTACTCTCGTGCTCGATATGCGCGACGAGCTGGAGATCAGCGATGGCCGAGCAATTTATCCGCCGTAATGGATGATTTTATGATTTTTTGATTTCTCGCCATGGCCGAGCTCTCTCATTTTTCACATTCTAACACTTGAGCTACCTCTGTTAATCCCTAAACGCGATAGCGCTTAATTATGCAACGTTTATTCCAACTAATTGTTTCTAAAGGTAGTTCTAAATTTTTCTTCGTAATTACAGTTCCTTCCGCGCTAAAGTGCGAACTGCGTTCAACTTTGCTTATTAAATTCTACTTTCATTATTTAAAGTTTAACGTGCTTTTAACGTCTAATTCAATTATATAAACCTTTGAAAGACATTTAGAATAAATGAAAGTGGCAAAATGATCATTATTCTAGATCCTAGATCATTATTACCCAACATTAAGCGTTAAAGTTATAAAGCTTCTAGATTTAAAACATTTTTTTTTTATTTTGCCTAACTGTTTGTTAATTTTATTTCAATATTATCCGGTCGAGTTTAGATGTGTATAAAATTCACATTGAAAATAAGTATAATACCAATCAGCTTCAGATACTAACGCATATATTTTAATTTTAACAATGGCCATTTATGCAATTTTAATGCAGCTACTGCTAAATCTTAATTATATACTTCATTGAGATTTGATAAGTCTGCAAATTTATTTTCTCGATCGATCACGTTTAATACCTATAAAATTGAATAATAAACAAAAGAATTAGTTAAAATCAATCAATTAAATTTAAAAAGCATTAAAATTTTTTATAGATTTTTTAATATACATATTAAATTACACTTATACATAGAACCTCCACACTGTTTAAGCTTATCAAGATCATTGTTACAAAGCTGCATTGTAAATAATATGTAGAAAGTGATCTATCAAAAATAATACTTTTTGGAAAAAATTAACCTATAATTTTTTAATTTAGTTAAAGTATTTCTTAACTTTAATGCAATTAAAAAAACTTTTTTTTTAATTATATTAACAGATATAAGTGATAGTTTTAGTTACATTTTCATATTATAATATTGCATAAGCAAGCTTATTATATAAAAAACTCCATGTAAGCTTAAATCCGATGTTAGTGTACATAACCTTTTCCCAAAAAAAATTTATTCAGTAATAATTATTTGGATGGAAGTACAACTTATTCAATTGCATCTATGAGAATATTATTATTGTTTGTGGTCTTTATTAACAAATTTTTAATATATAGTACTATATATTTCAAAAATTTACCGTAAATAATAAATTTATCATATCTACATCCTTAACGTGCGAGATTTGGTTTTTTAAAATTTCTATACATACATTTTTGGCTGAACAGAGATCAAATTATGTTAAATGATGATGTATATAACTCCTATACTTATTCCACTTTACAATTAGGCTTAAATTTATTGTTGAAACAAAGGATATGATTTTTTGACCACACATAATGTATGTAATTCGATTTTCTGAAGGACACATCTTATATTTTTAAGCTGATAAAAAAATTGATCAAACAATGTTTTTCTTAAATATAATTATGAAATTTATAATAATGTAACAGATCCGGATATATGTATATGAATTTCGATTGCTTAATTAATTAAAACCATTTCTAAGAAACTAAAATATATTCTAATTTTCGGATTTCGATTTGGAATGATATTGTAGTTAATTATTTTCATAAAAAAATATTTTATTTTATACTACGTACACAATGTATAATTTTAAGGTAATTTAAGTTAATTACTATCCCAATTTTTAATGGGATATATATAGTATATATATGTTATTACTGTCATATGTGCGATTAATAATAAACAATGTATATGAAATTACATTACACGTAAGTGTTCGAGATACTATTAATAATGTTTATCATATTAACTGCCTTAATATTAAACCGCAAAAATATGGTTAAAAAATATTTTACTATATCAATTTAACTTTGTTAACATTCCCGATTTGTTTTTAAGGAGAACAACTTAAAAACGAATAAAATTATTAGTAATTAAATTTTTTTTATATAAATACATGATAGATATACCATAAGTATGCAATTGCATTTCAGGATGTATTACTATAATGTAAAATAAAATATTCTGATTAATTTTTTTATTATGATACTGTTTAAATGAATGATATTTTAATCGTTTAATTTGCCATATATGATCTTTAATAAAATGCGTTCTAATTTGTTTAAAAATGTCTATACGAATAGGTGCTTATTAATATAATTTCTTATAAAATTGGAAAACAATTGAAATTAATTTTACCATCGTTTGCAGTAATGTTACTTGCCACGGTGCCTGATTAATCTGGAATCACTTCGGTCTAACAGATATTGAAGCATTATTAGGGTGTATATTTCATTTGTTAAAATTGCTCGAAAAAGTTATGCCTGTAATAAAAGTTTAGATGCGCAGTTAAACTTAAATTAAATCGAAAACGGAAAGTGACAGCTTTAATTTGCATGTTGCCGGAGGCTATGGCTTATCCAGTTGCGCAATTATATTGGCTAAAAGCTTCCCGAGTGACTGACCTCGGAATGATCTGTATATAAAATTATCTTTAGGGGGTCAAGTTCGACGCTAAAAAAACGTACTTTTTAATAAAAAAAAAAATATTTTACAACCTATTTCAACGCATCAAAAGAGTAGAGGCAACGAAACAACGACGTCCGCTTCATGTTCATAGCGGGAAAACAGCCATACTAAAAATTCACCGAACAATAGCGTAAAGAAGCGTCTTCTCTCAATTAATGAAGTTCACTGTACCGATTATGCGAATTTCACAGAAGCTAGGCACTTTAAACGAGTATTACAAATTACCGAGAATGGTGAAAAACCTTACGCGAATCGAGTAAAAATTGAATGATTTGGTTGGGCAATTGTTTATCGACAATTTTAAGTATAATGTCTATCGATTATACTTTAAATGGCTCCAATATCCCTAAAGAATCCTTTATTACAGCCTATTAGGCAGAGGCTCGATTAAGCGAGTGCGTTTATTTTGCAAAAGGCTGCTTTAAATTAAGTTCAGAAGCAATTTTATCACACTCATAAGCGCCAAGACAAAAGAATCGTAAAGGACCGAGAGTCCCTCTTCTGGTTCTGAGCTATGAATTGGTATTGCGAAATTTATGGCGAGAGAAGAATCGAGGATCTCAATGCGCAGATAAATATTACCGGGCGCATAACGACGACGGCGCATATGTCCATTCGGCGCATTAGACTTAGAAAAATAGGTGGACCATTGTGAGTTATCGGAATAAATTTACACCTCGAGGAGCGAGGCGGGCCTCGCCCATTTTGATGAATCGAGGAGCCGGGAGGAGGTGAGGGGGGGGCCCCCGTGCGGGCAGGATCCCTTACGTACCCGGTGTCCTAGCCGACGGCTACGGGCACTTTTTTTTAACGTTCCTCCGGTCTTTTCCCTATCCGCTCCTCCCGCCCCGTCCTCTCGCCGCCCGTGCTTTCATGTGCATATAATGCGCAATAGCGTCGAAATCGCCCGCGCGCAACGAAATAAATGCCGCTCCCTTCGGCACTCGGACGCAGGCCAGGGTCCCCTTCGCAGAAGAAAGGGGAGACCAGAAGAGAGTGCGCCGCTGGCAAGGAGGGAGGCGGACCGAGAGAGAGAGAGAAGCTTTCTTTGTCCCGGAGAATACACGTATTCCAAGGCTTCGAGGTCCGCGCCCGTGACGAGGACCGGCCTAGGCCCGGGCTCTCGCGGCACATGTCCAATGCACTCCTCGGAGGCCTGAGTTTCGAGGAGCGGCGAGTCGCTCCGTCCGAGCCCGACGTCCAACCGGGAAACAGGCGGCGGTCGAAGGGGACGCCCGGGCTCTTTTGGCTGCGTTGGCTGGCCGCTCCTCCTGGGCCGAGAACTTCTTCGCGGTGCCTAGAGAGCGGGAATCTCCGGCCTCGGTGAGCCGGAAGTCGGGAGCGATCGGGGATTGGCCGGGGCCCGGTTGGTAAGACGAGGGATCGGGTACCAAAGCCGGGGCTGGCGAACGGACGGACCGGAAGAGGCCTAGGCCCGAAGCTCCGCGGCCGACGCGGGCAGCCGAGACATGGGCGTCGACGCTCGCGGGGGGAGATTCAGCCGGTCCCCGGTAACGGGCCGAGCGACCAGAAATCCCGTTCCTCCGTCGCCGTCCGAGGGGAGCTCGAGTAGCACGTGTAGCCCTTGGAGAGCGGAGAGAGATAGGCGCGAGGGGCGGGGGGGGGAGAGAGACAAAATTCCTTTCTCGAGCGCGCACTCGAACGTTGGCGACCCTTTCCCCGCGCGGCCGCAGTCGGCCTTCCGGGAAACGAACTGGAATTTTTGGTACCTACCGGCACTGGGGGAGCCCTTGCGCGGTGCCCATGTGGACGCAGGGACCTTGCGACTCTCCGAGCGAGCTCTTGCGGTTGGAGCGGGGGGGGGGGCGGGGAGGGACGAAGGCTCTCTTCACCGAGAGTCTTCGGACCTCCTCCCGGGAGTCGCGATTCTCTCGGAAGCTGACCGACGACTGGCGAACGACTCTATTCGGGAATCTCCTCCGGGAGAGCCGAGAGCCAATTCGACTCGGGCCTGGAATTTTTTGTGCCCCCCGATGGGCAATCGCTCTTACCCGAGGCCGGGGACGATAAGAAAAAGTCGCTTGACCAATTTGAGCACGAATCATTTTTAACCTTCTGACTTTCGTTCGATATATATATATATATATGTATATATATAAATATATATATATATATATGTATATATGAAGCTTGCTGGTGAAAAATCGCGAGCGCCGAATACGTGGGACGATAAAACGTCGACTCGCCGCCGCTCGCAAGTCTCAAATAACGAGAAGATTGTTCGGTAGAGTAGGTTACTGTTAATCGAGCCGCTGGCCAGTCTCGCAGAGGCGCTGCGAAAAAAATGCAGCGTCGAATGGCTTTTTTCCTTCAACGTTAGAGGAGCGAGGAATGAGTGGATGGCCGAGCATCGATTTATTTTACTCGTATAATTAACGCATTTACAAGCTACTTTAAAGCAGGATCGACGCGATATACTCCTCTCGCTATGGGTAAGATTGCTCGCTGTCGAGGCCGCATTCCGGATGGTAAATTTTTTACCGGTTGCAAATTTTTCTTCCGGGAGACGAAACACATTTTCTACTCGCCGCCGAACATGTGCGGAGCAGCTTGTCGGTGAAATATTCACCTAAGGCGTCCCAAGGTCTTGGGCGAATGCAAATGGCTCGTCTCCGAGCGCAGGCTTAAATAATTGCCCTCGTAGTTGGCGAACGGAGCTCATTGTTGCGGGGACGCCTCAATGGCGGATTAAGCCAACGAGTTTTTGCCACGGGCTCAAAATGTCGTTATCCACGCCCCGGTTTTCCGGTCTGGCTGCGGTCTCGGCGACGGCTGTCGAGGAAGAGCCTAGACGAGTCGGCTCGTCGAGACGCTACGTGCCCGGCATCGGGCAGTCGTCGGAAGCGGCTCGAGCGAGATGAGCGCTTCCCGGCTAAAAGGAAAAAAATCGATGACAAGGGCCGCCGTGGCCGAGGAAGACGAGGAGCGTCTGCAAAATGGCGGACGGCCACGACGATCCGAGCTCGCTCACGGGGTGGCTCTCGTGCATCCACCGGCACCGGATTAGCCTCCGCCGCGGCGACGCCCCGGGGCTCGATCGATGCCGCGCAGGTTAGCCGAGATCGCCCTTCGCGCGGGCGGATCACGGAGATCGCGACGAGGGGGAGCGAGGCTCGACGATGGGAGCCGGCCGATACCAAAAGTGCCCCGGAGAGCCTCGACACCGGGGGAGAGGAGCGCTCGCGCCTACCTGCGCCACCGCACTCGCGCTCCCGGCTCGATTGTTCCCCGGATCGCCGGCCGCTCATTTATCAAATTTCCCCGCTTCCTGCTAGGCGGATCGCCTTCCTCTCGTGCGCGCACACACCGCCCCCCCCCCGCCCGACCCGCCTCGCGGCGCAGGCCCCTCGAGCCGCCGTTGAGCCTCTTCCCACCTCGTCGGGCTCCGGCCGTCCTCCGAAAAGGTTTTTGCGCCGGGCTTCCTGTGGGCGTCTGCGAGCCCTTCGGCACTCGATTACGAATCGAATTGCTCGCGGATAAAAGACCCCCGAAGACGCGTCTGCGCCTCCGGGTCTCTTTCTCTCCCCCCCCTCTCTCGCGCGCGCGTCCACGCGTGTGGGTGTGCTCCCTCGCAGGGAAAAATCGGAAGGCGGATCGATACTCGCCCGAAAGATCGATCCGTCAAATCGGCGTTTGCCTTATTAAGTCCACAATGTCTTTGCGCTTTATCATTAGGTATGGCGCCTTAAGCAGGACTGATCAAAACTAATGTCCACCGAAGGAAAAATTCCGGACATGGGATAATAAATATTCTTCCACCCGAAGTAATTCGGGCGTCGTTGGCGCTTGCGCGCCCGTCGCCTTCAAAGCCATTCGCCAGTTTACAGCCGGGCACACGACAATGTGTACCTTTCATTCCTTATATATATCTCTCTCTCTCTCACTCGCTCGCTCGCAATCCATCCATCCATCTATCTATCTAGCTTTCGTTGCTCCGGCTCCGTAAAGAAAATTAATCCCGAATCCAGGAGTCCTATTGAGAAGTCGGATATGGCAATTACACGGCTGAGGCAGTTGGAGCTCTCGACGTCGACCCCGATTACACGCCGTGCCGGCTTCTACGGCGTCATGCTCTTCGGGGGGGGGGGAGAATGGGCGGCGAGTACGGGGCAGGCGGGGCCGGAGGGGAAGGCCCTTGGCAGTTAATGGCGCGAGGAGTGCGCCGAGCGCGCGGGAGCTTCGATCGGTACTGGGCTGCGTCAGACTCATCGCGTGCGGAAGGAGGCAAGTCGAGCTCCCAGCGGGGACTCGGTACCCGTGAAGAAAGCCCTACTGGCCCTCGTGGCCGAGGCTTCCCTTCTATCGCGGGGCTTTGTTCCCCCGGATCGAGCCCTTATCGGAGCCACCACCTTGGGAGCGTCCCGCCTTCGATGCGCCGCCAAAGCCGGCTTCGAGCTTTTAGATCAGGCTACTACTCTACTCTCCACCTGGCGCATGGAGCGTGATCGTGGGCGCGAAAGTATTGCTCGGAAATTACATCGATTTCGTCGCCTCGGCTTTACCCGCCCTCGGCTCTTCCCGCCCTCGCACCCGAGAACTCGACGCCGCAGCCTCGTAATAAACGTCGAGCACGCGTGAGTCGAATTTTCAAAAGGGGCTCCTGGCGTATTGGATTTTAATGGACTTGGGCGGGAGGGGGGAGGGCCCTTCGATTAGAACATTTGACATTTTGCGGCAATTAGCTGAATTTATTCGATCTTTGGTAGAGGCTCCAATCCAACTAATTTACCATGCCGACGGTGGAGTCGGTACCTCCTTACCCGTTCCCCCGAGTCTTGGATGAATCTTTACGGATGCTTTACAAGCTTATTACGAGGGAATGCGCGCACGGAAACACTCCTCGAGAAGGCGCGAATCGGGACGAGAGTCCACGCACTGGCGTACGAATAATACGCGGTGTGCGTAAACGCAAGTGGTTCCCTTTGCGCAGCAATTATCGCGGGCTTCAAAGGGCGCCGAATCGCTACCGAAAGAGAGATTGCGAGGCAAACGAAAGGATTTTGCCCCGGGGGGAGCTTAGGCCTATCGCGGATTGGAGAGAACTGATCGAGGCCGAGATGGGAGGGCCTAGCCTAGCCATCGACGCTGTCGGTGCGCGTTATTATAGATCATCGATTATGCAGGTGTCGGGTAAGCTTGATACGCAAAAAGGGGGCACAATTTGTAAAAGGTGTCGCTCAGGGATTAAGAAGCAGCGAGGGCGGTGAATAATCGAGGCCGAGCCGAATGGGCTTCGCAATGGCATTGGTAAGGAGCAATTACCGCTAGGAGGGTAGGAGTCATGGGCGATATATGCGAGGCCATAACGGGCGAGTACCGGGCGAGGCGGAGGGACGCACGCAGAGATCCGCCAGTAAAAAGTACAAATGGAGCGCGGTGTATCGGCAGTGCGGCGTCGGGCCACCTGCGACGCTCAGATAGTGGATGTAATGGCCTCGGTGCGTCTGGGGATGCGAGTTCCACGCACGTACGCCGAGGGTCGGTGCCGAAAAAGTGAGCAGAGCCTCGCGGGTGTGAAGGGGAGGCGAGCGCCCGCGCGCGTGTATGTGTGCGAAGAACGAGAGAGAGAGAGAGAGGGAGAGCGCGCACCCAGGGTCGAAGGTACGCGTGGAAGGAAGCTGCACGATACGCTTCGGGCGACTCCGCGGGCGTCCTCCTAATCCCAGAACGATAACGGAGGAGCCACAGGGTGGACACGGAACAAGCCTGGAACGCAATTTCGTAGGAAAAGTATCGTATCCCTTACCGGGCTTCTCTCTCACTCTCTCTCTCTCTCTCTCTCTCGATTCACATGTATTATTCAAAAACTCGATGTGCCTTTGGGCCACTTCGTTTAATAGTTCAAAGGGAGGTTCGAGGGTAGCCGCGATTTCACTTGCGTCGACTCGACAACAAGGCGAGTTGCGGAGTTGTGCACCGACTGCGTAAAGCGACTGTATTTTGCTCCCGAGGCTTTGCCCGTGCAATATACGGCCCGGACTACTTGTCATTGCTCGTTAACGAAATTGAGCAGATGTTCGCGTAATCGTTTTACCCGTTACAGTTGGCGAGGCGCTGCTACTGTTCTAACCCACACGATGTTGGCACGATCGTGTCACCAGATTACGAGCGTATGCCAAACTGATGCGCGAATGTTTCTTGACTTTCTTGGGTTTATTATTTAGCTCCTCTTGGTCACCATTAATTACTGCTCCTCCTCGTTATTACTACGGCTATCGTTACCATTCTCATCGGCGTCTTCGCCGTTATTACTACCATTATTATTACTATAATTATTATTATTAGCACGGCGATAATAGTTAGGGGAATAGCATTTGACTTTCAAATGTTGGGACGTGGTCGGAATAATTCGAAAAGCGGTGCATCATATATTTATTAATCAGAATCTTATTTCACCCACATGCATGACAAATACGAGCCAAGTCACGGGAGACTCGGAGGTGGCTTCGACGTTTTCATCTCTTTGCATATTTATCCCTAATAATAAATATACGTACGTGTATATAAATAGCTTCGAGAGTCTCCGATCGTTTTCCATCGACGGGGCGAAGCCGATAAAAGCGAGCACCGTCGGCTCGATAGTTCTAAAAAAAAAAAGAGAGAGAAAAAGGAAAAGAAAAAGAAAAAAAAAGACGAGAAATAATTCTACGAGGAGGCCACAATCGGGCCTTTATTAGGAAACAAGCCACGGCATTGAGGTGCTGCGGGTGCGAGGTCGCATCGCTGGTCCGCGCCGGCAGAGATCGAGTCGGCACCAATTCAGAGCGAGGCCTCGAATCAGAGTCCTGATGAGAGGAATGCAGGGGAGAGGCGGCCTCGGTAAGGGAAGAGGGCGTAACATCGGTCCCAGCCGCGCTTCTACGAACGAGAGCCGCAACCAGCAGCAACATGGCGTCGCGCGCACATCCCTTCCGCTGGCGTCTTCTCCGGCAGGGTGAGGCGCGACTCTCCCTCCCGTTAGTCTCTCTCTCTCTTTCACCGCGTCTTTGACATCCAGACTCTCTCCATCGCTCTTTCTCTCCTTCCGCTTCCCGCCGGCTTCTTTATGGCTCCATCTATCTCCCTCTCTCTCTCTCTCTCTCTCTCTCTCGCTCTCTCTCTTGTTCTCTCTCTCTATACGACGGTGCCCCTCGGCCTGTGACCCGCCGCCGCCCGAACGAGTCATTGACTCGTCGAGCTCTGGTATCGCTCCCCTTTTCTGATCTCGCGCTTCACCCACGCGTTGCAGCCCTCCCGACCCTCCATTCTCTCTTTCGTTCCAGCGCGCCAACACGCGCACACGCGCGCACGTACAGGATCCCTCGTGTCCCTCGAACCCGATCCCTCGGGTGCTCGATGACGCCCCCGGGCGCTTCAACGCTCTTGGGCCGCATGAGCGGGTAACGCCCGGCGCTGATCCCGAGGTGCGGCTCCCGAGCTCGGGAGTCTTTCATCCGAGGGATCCTACCCTCTACAATGGAGCTTCCTGGCACTCCTCGACGCTCCGTCGGCAGTCAACTGCACCTCGCTCCGCTGGTTTTTTGAGGATTTCGCTAGCGTGAAAGCCGCCGAGGAGAACCTCCCCGCTAACCGCACGCCCACACGAGTATACCTGCAGAGCCTCGCATCCCTCCGCGGATCCTGCATGGGAAATAATTGACGGGGTCGAGGCTCCTTCGCCCCCCGACGATTTCTCTCCTCCCCCGGTCCCTCAGAGAACGGGGCCAGATCCTTCCGGTAAGGCGACGAGGGGCCTGGGTCTAGGACCAAGGGACAATCGGAGGCAAAAAATCTGGGGCTACGATACCGAGGCTACCAAGCCGACCTCGTCGACAATCGACGATGGTGAACGGCTCGCGATCGGCCACGGGCCTCGCAATCCCCTTAACCGAGGGCTTCACCGGCCCCTTTAACCCAGACGCCACTCACGAGCCCCGAGCCCATCGCGCCCGGCGGGGGCAACGACTCGCGGCGGGTGCCGGCCTCGGGGCTGGACCATCCATCGATCGGCGTGGGCTGGAACCAGGGCCGAAGCCAGGCGGCTCCTCCACCCCCCGTCCGCACACCCACGCAGGCACACACGCGCGCGCGCGCACCCCTCCTCCGGCACCCCATCCCCGGTAGAGCCGTCGTCCTCGCCATCGCCACCGGTGCCGCCCGCCACCCCCGCCGCGCTCAGCCGCCGCCTACCCCGGCCCGCCCCCCTCCCACCGACGGGCCTAGGAGGCTTCGGACTTGGCTTCAGGGATGTTGCCGGGTATTGATCCTACGGGTCGCGCAGCGTGGCGCCGCCGAGCGTCAGCCCCACCTCAAGGAGGGAATTCCCCTCCCCTATTCTCGGCCTCGGCTGCCGCTGCTAACGCTGCCGCTATTCTCGCTTCCACACTTGTTGTTCATGTTGTTGTCATTGTTGCTATCGCCGGTGCCGCCGGTGCCGCTGTTGTGATGCTGCTGACGGTAGCATTTGTTCCCTCTCTACGCTTCGCACTGGATTTCGCGCGAGATGGCGACAAGGGGCATCCAAGCGCCGACAGACACCCCCAGAGGACGTAGGGGCGGGGGGATTAACCACCTAGCATTCCGTCTTCCGAAAGTAAAGCCCGTGGCTACCACCATCCCCTAGGAACCAGCGACGCCGGATAGAGCGGGAGAGAGCCGGGGAAGGGCGGATGGAGCGATCGCGCTTCTGGCCGCGTCCGTACGTGCATCCGACACGTGCAGGGGAGCGGACCAGAAACCGAAGGGGGGCGGCGGCGTCGCTGGAGCGCGACTTGGCTTTGGGAGGGCGGCGAGTCGGGGCCGAGGCCCTGGAAGCGGCGTCTGGTGTGCGGCCTTGGAGGAATCGCCGACGGAGCCGTCGACTCGCGCGGACCTGCACGTGCTCCGTTGGCCGAGGGCCGCAGCCGCTCGCCCCCTGGCGCGGCCGCGCTCGCGGCGAAGCGACCACGTGGAGAGAAGAAGCCGGAGCGAAGCTCCGAGTGCGAGCGCTCGGCTCGAGCCCCGCGTGAGGCGCGTCCGCCCGAGGAGGCGATCTCCTCTGGCACGGATCGTTAACGTCGAGACTGCGGCGGGTAGCGGGGACGGGAAGGCAGGGGCAGGGAGACTCGCTCTCGGCAGTTGCGCTTCCTGGAGAGGCTCGAGGCCTCGCGATCGGGGGATTTCCTGGCCCTTTTTTTTTTTCTCTCTCTCTCTCTCCGAGCCCTTCTCTACTCGGCCGAACCTCTCCTAATGAACGGAGGCGCGCGTTTTCGTGACGCCGTAGGGTAAAACGCTCCTGGCAACAGATGATGAAAAATTGCTCTTAAATTATATTAGACGCTAGCTAATAAGTTTTCAAATAAATGAGTATTTAATGGCTTTGCCTACAAACTTCGCTGCTCCTACTTCGTGCGAAGAGAATGCGACCACGGACGCTCGTTTTACGCGGAAATTTCCCAATAATGCAATCCCTATTCAATATGCTGCGTGTATGTATACATGTATCTATCAAAATTGCTCTGCATGACAAAAATGTGTTAATTGACACGGGAATTCAACGAGCCGAACATAACAGTTCTAATTGCAGCATGAAGCATAATAATGAGAAGTCTCTTCGATTTTGAGGAAAAAAAAGTTCCTTTGAAGAAAAAATTATTCCAACGAGAAATTGTTTACGTAATCGATTAGTTGAAATTTTGCAAATTTATGCAGATACTTACTGCCGGTGAAAAACAATTGCTTTTAAAACTTCTCATTTGGAAGTTTCTGCTTTTTATTAGATTACTCTCTTACCATGAAATAGCCGATAAAACTACGTTCGGTATTTGGTTGTCTAAAAAACCTTTAAACTACTGGCAAACTTTTGCCGTCTTTCCTTTAATCCATAACTATGTGCTCCTCAGGTAATAGCTCTTGATTCGCATTAATATTATAATTTAGATGAATCATTGCTTCAAATTTATTCTTTCGATAAGAATGTTTTCTCAACTTTGGTTAAAAAACGATAAGTTTTTATAATTTACGCGATAATATATAATGTCAAAATCTTACACCGAACACACTTACTCCTCGATAAGTAAATGAATACTCGATTTTTTAAAAATTGAATCATTTGGTAAAATACGAATACTGTAGCTTATTGCATTAAAAGCTTTGGAGAACATCGGCATTCGAGATTCAAACTTACTGAAAGCATCAACTTGCATTGATTTTATTATTGGTATAGATTATTAATTATAAATTAAAAATTCTTATACTTATCATTGTCATTTAATTGCCACATACATGTTTGAATTGTTCAACAAGATTATCTTATTTTTATAATTTTATCTTGTAGCTATTCGATTAATCTCTTACTTGTATGATTAATAAACTTACCAGCATACATACTATTATTAATATAAATTATGTATCTTAAAAGTTCTTTTTATCTATTACGTGCATTGTACGTTTCATAATGAATCACGTTTTTTAAGATAAATATCTAAGCAGTGATATTTTGTTTTTTACGATGTATTAATTATACATTATAGATAAACGTTTATGAAAAATAATAATCAAACCTATAAGATCCAGGTAATAAATGTTAACTCCTTTTTAAGAACCTACGCAAATTGAATACATATTTCTTTATTAAACTCTAAAACTCACGTAAAAGCAAATGTCTTTGCATTATTAATCAAAGAACACACGCGTATAAATTACTTTTATTTTCTTGAGTTATGAAATATTATCGTGCCAAGGAAGACTTTTTTAAATGACACAAAATTTGAAAGAATCGATGCTTTAAAACGGTTACAAGTAAATGGCCTGTACATCCGGAAGCTACCTAATCACGAGAGTAAGCCTCCAGTGCGCCAAAACCCTACGTCAATTTATTATCATCACTTACTGGCATTTTAAAGGAGTAAAATATGCATGTATATGTTTTAAGGTCTCTTTACCTTTCCGATTGCAAGTACATCCGGCTTCCTAGACTCGCGTCATCCATGCATCGAGTTAAACGAGTGCAACAGGAAATATGTGTTTTGATAAACACCGTAATTGATATTGCTTAAAATGCTTAAAAATTGCATTTTAAATTAATGACAAATTTAAAAAGTCAAAGCCGTTGCGCAGAACCTTGATGCAAAGTAATTATGCCCAGCATACGTGTGTGCGGGTGTGCGCGCATGTGTATTGCTTGTGCGTCCGGATCATGATATAAGTGGATCGTAAGAAACAGTGTCTGCACGTGAAGTGCATCAAAAAAGATAACGAAGGTTTTCAAACGTATATATACTCTAATAAAAGGCTTTCAGTGGCGTATTTTTAAATTGTACTTTGGGAATGAAAGGGAAGCGCAATGCGAATTAG
Organism: Kradibia gibbosae; assembly: GCA_018907135.1. Classification (NCBI taxonomy): domain Eukaryota; kingdom Metazoa; phylum Arthropoda; class Insecta; order Hymenoptera; family Agaonidae; genus Kradibia; species Kradibia gibbosae. The sequence goes on from JACCHX010000004.1 coordinate 9,076,784, forward strand.
CGAATAGTAAGAAGGGAGTATTCAAATTTCCGTTAAAACTCGCTTTGTATTGTAATAATATAAGAGGTAGAGGGGTAGAGAGAGAGAGAGATAACGAAGGATGGTCGTCATTCGCTTGCAGTGGGTCTAGTGGTCTTGCGTAGTTAGCTCGAACCGGATCGGGAAAACTGTCCCCCATTCGAAGGCAGGGAGTACAATATCGCATGGATAAATAACATATCTTTGGAAAAGCATCCCTCGCGAAGGTCCAAGGACTGAAATATGAATCGATCGAGCTTTGAAAGTAAAGCATTGAAAGCCGTAATATCGAGGTCGGGATCGATAGAAGCGTCGCCACTTGATTTTAGTCCAAAGTTAAAGCGATAGTGAGGGTAAAATCAAAGTGGCAGAATGTGGACCATGAGCTCCCGTCTCCGTAACGGAGTCTCTCCACACGGGGTGGTGTAAAGGGAGAAGCCCGGAGATGCGTCATGCGGTTCGAGCTTCGGTGCGTGTGGAAGGTTGGGAGGGGTGGAGAGAGCGGGAGAGAGAGAGAGCGAGAGCGAGCGAGCGCGCGAGGGGGAAGGAAAAGGCTAGGATAAATAATAGCGCGACGAAGCTCGGTAAGTTTGAATGAGAACAGGAGGGAGGGCCCCAGCAGCACGAATTTTCATGGCCGCCTCGATAGCTATTATTATCATCGTCGTCACGATCTCTCGCGTTCACGTTTCGGTCTCGCAGAGCCGTGTCAGGAGCCGAAGCCGAAGCCGAAGCCGAAGTAGAGAAGGAGGTAGCAGCGCTCGTGGCAATTGTGGAAGAGGTAGCGGCGGAGCAGGGGGAGGAGGAGGAGGAGACGGCGGTAGAAGCAGATGAAGTATTATAACACACGAGAGTCATCGAGAATTCGCAGCTGCAGCGGTAGTGCCGACCCTCCTCCTCCTCCTCCGCCTCCTTCCACACCGCCCCGACCGGGCCCCCCCCCCGCCGCCGCCGCCGCCGCCACAGCACCGCCACCGCCACCGCACCGCCACCGCCGCCGCCCGGCACAATCGCCCCCTCGCCGTCCTCCTTCGCCCGCGGCTCCCCCCGGCGAAACCGTGGCTGGCATTCGGACCGCGGCGGCACTGCAGCGCAGCATCGGCCAATACTCCCCGGTCCTCGGGCTCTGCGTTCTCCAGAGCGCGCCTCGGTCGGGGAGCCGCGGTATCGAGGCTCTCGGCTTGTATTCCCAAAGGCGCTGCAGCTGCGCCGGACCCTCGGAGAGAGAAGGAGAACGCCCCTCCGGCCGCGCGTCCCCGGCGGTGCCGGGCTCGTGGAACCAGGGGGCAGACGCGCGAGGACGGCGCAGGGCCGGGACTCGGTGCCGGCATCGAGCGAGCTCGTGAATAGCCGGCAATGGGAACGAGAGGCCGCAGGGCCGAAGACGGATGGCGGCGGCGGCGGCGGCGACTCCTCGGCCGGCGGAGCGGAGACCACGGGGAAGCCGCGCCAGTGCCCCCGGGAGGAGGAGGGGGGGAGCCGGAGGAGGTGGAGGAGGCGCGGCAGGGGGGAGGGAACCAGCGCCGGAAATCGGTCTGTCCTTATTTGCGGGTCGCGTGAACCACGCCACTGTCCTCGGTGCTGCTCTTGCTCGCTCGCTCCTCTCTCTCTCTCTCTCTCTCTACTCTACCCTACCCTACCCACCCCCTCCCCCTCCTCTTCTCTCGCAGGCGCTATGCTCTCCCCCTCTCTCTCCGTCACTCCGTCAGTCTCGTAGCCGCTTTTCGATGGCTTCCTTGGGAGCGTCGGGCTCGAGGCGGACACGATGACGCGAGACGCCCTGACGCTCACCGACAATGGGCGACGAGAGCTAACTCGCGCGCCTGGGCCCCGAGGGACTCCCACGAGTCCTTGGCTCGCTCCGAGCCAGCCACGGGGCTCCTCGGCGACGCATGCGCTCGGCCCAGGTCGCCCTCGATCCCCGAGGCTGCGCCTTCGGTGGCAATGCAGGTCGAGCCGCGCGCGACAGGCGGACTTTTATTTATAGGATACCGGATGTGCGCGACACCCGGAGCCAGCAATGAGCCAATGGCGCGCGAGCCCAGGGACTTTTCCAGCCCCAGGGACCTTCCTCGGCATCGGTGGGTCTCCCTCCACCTCCAGGCCGGCGCCGAACCTAATCGCGCGCCAGCCTCTCGCGAGGCGCGAGTAAAAATAGCGCAATTGTTCGTCGGGTCCCTCGCATCCGACGTCGATAAGACGAGGAGGCGCGCGCGCATCTTGCCCGTATACTTAGAGCCTCGTTTTTCTCGGTCTCCCGAGGCGGCATCGGCCTCCGCGAGGCCCGAGGACGAGGCTCGGGCGAGCAGCAGCGAGGTCACGGGCTCGCGGGCCGCCGTGGCGACTCTCCTCCTGCCCTCCTTGCGGGGAGCCCCGAGACGACGATCCCGGCCGAGACTGCCCTGGCCGAGGCCTCTCCCCGATCGAGGCGGAAGAACCGGAGGCTTTTGTAGGGGTTGCGAGGGCTTTGGTCTAATCCTCGTGAACGAGGGCCGAAGCTGGGGGCAACCGCGTCGCGGGGCGTGTCGCAATTATCGACCGCGGCAGGGCCGAGTTGTTTTCGGCCGGCCGAGAGGGACCAGGCTCCGAGATCCCCTTATCGCTCGGCCTCTCTTCCAAGAGGCTTATCGGCCAAGCGGATAAAATGGCGTCGGAAGCACTGGCGAACGCGCGTTACGTAAGTCCCGCGGCCGACGGCTACGAGAAGTCAACGACGAGTCAGCGCCTGGCGCCGGGACACGTGACCTGGTGCACGTGCACGGGCATCGGAGCCGAGCCTGAGGCTCGAGCCCGCTTTCGGGGATATTGTCGGGAACTTTGTCGGGAATTCCCTTTGGAAATTACGCTGGGAATTTCGTTGGGAATTTCGTTGGGAATTTCCTCGGGAATGGCTCCCTCCTCTCCCGGCACCTCGATATTTCCTATCGCTCCCTACGCTGATCTTTCCCCGTTGGCTCTGGGGGACTCGCGCTGACGATCCCCGGAGTAGCGGCTCTGCACCGCGTTGGGAAACCACCGCCCGCGTCGTGGAAGTCGTTGCTGCTGCTGCTGCGAGCGAACGAACGAGGGAACTGCCGAGCCTCGTTAACGATAACTTACGCGCCTCGTGCAATCAAGGACTCACCAAACGTACTTTCTAGCTAAATATAAAATGGCGCTCAATTAAAAATACCCGCTCATCATTCGCGGTTTCGCAACCAAATACTCCATCGTACGGACGTCGTTTTCGTTTTCGTTTTCGTTTTCGTTAACGAGCCTCCGCCGATCAGTCGAACCCTACATCAGTCCACTTCGCCTTCGATTGTACCCCACAGCTATTTCTATATTTAATAATCGATATGTTTTGCGTGTCTGCATGTATGCTCTCTATTAAACGTGTCCTTTTGTATAAAGAAACTGTTGGAGCGAAGAATTACTATTATTTTCGAATGAACGCCGGCAAATATTTGCTCGGGAAAACAAAACGTTGATTTAATTAAAGACGCCATTAGCGCCAGTAAATTAAATATTTTATCTACTTGCATGACTAAGAGACTAATCTGTCTTTTGTTTTGAAGATGTAAGCCCAACGATTCGAATAAACATTCTTTGCGTGAAAAACAATTTATTTTATTGTTTTACGTAAATGCAGCCAAAGATGATAATAAAATTATTTACATCCATTGAGCGCATTTCTTATTCAACGTCGACTTTTATTGCTATCGTCGTCATTGACTGTGTTCTTTGCTTTCGACTTGTGATGTAAAAAGACACTCGAATCGCACAACGATTATAAAACACCGCGCTATCATTTGGTCTCGAACCGCCAGTAAAAAAATATAACCAGGACCAATTTTCAAATGACGATTTCAGCTCTCGGTATCGACGCCCGAGCTCGAGCCGCGGTTAACTTCCGAGAGTACATTTTCGCATTGGCGATAAAACTCCCTCGACAATAGCCGTGCGTGTTGTCCTGCTCCGATCGCTCCGTTGCTAAATATCGCAATGCAAGACAATGTTTCAGAAGCTAACCGCCATTCTGGAAAACCATTCGCTTGGCTTATCGTAAAATCATTAGCCTGGAGTATTATTATACTTCCATTTGATTTCGAAACGAAAAAAGACCGAAGAGCCCGAAGTCGCCGCCTCGAGCTCCTCCATTATTTTAGTAGACGTGGATTAATTAAACTGGTAACAGGTCATGCTTTCATCCACTGCAGCAACCTTAAGCGTTTCCGCTGCCGCTCAATGACGTGTCGCCACACTTTAAATCAATTTTGTCCTTTTCAATAGTCTCTTTCATGCAAATTGATACGCAAATAGTACTTCAATTACCTTTCTTCGCAATAAATGGCGCTGCTGCGGCTTTATCAAAAATTCATTTCAGCTTACGCGCACCTTGTTCGTCGCATAATTATCGAGATAATTAACACTCGAACGATCGAGTTCATGGAAATTTAATTTTGTTTTTGCGGGTACTTACGTGCTCCGAGCGGCTCAAATAGTTCAACACGAGCGCTGGTTGAATCACAATTCTTTAATTCTAGGTTCTCGTCATTCGCGCTCATTTTAATCAGGATTTACCTTTGTACCTTGAAGCACACCGGCTGCCACGCGATTTATATTTATTTCATCGGTTCTTCGAATGCATTTATTACGATAGCGTTTCATTATGAGTTGCCAACTGATTCGCGCAAAACAAATATACTTGAAAAATATATTTTCGTTAAAAAAAAAAAAAAGAATTCAGGTCACATTTTTTTTTTTAACTGTTCATCGTTATACTTCCATTGCGCGAGTTACTGCTTAAATTTGACAATGTAATTAAAATAAACAATGCAATTAATTTTTTTCGTATTCGTACGCAGCCCGTTTCGCAATTTTCGAGCTGCCTATTACAATAATTTTTGTTTTAAAGACTAGTCTGGATAGCTTTACTAGCATACGTAAAAATACGAGACAGTATTATAGTAACGTGATAACGCAATAAACTCCCATACGAGCTGATAAAAAGTATTTCTTAAACTAGGAATATTTTTCTTATTAAAATTGGGTATTTTAGAATATAAATTGTACACAAAAATTTAATTACCTACATTTCCTATAACACGATTACTTGTTTATCATAAAATAGGTTTATTGTTTCAATACGACAAACATACATTCACAGTAACTGCGTATTGTGTTTATCATTGAACGATATTATTATATTTTAAAAGTTCTTTTTTTCATTAAGTAGTTAACCCTACAACAACAGGAACTTATCCAAGCAAAAAGATTGTAAATAAAATTAAGGGCTTATATAAAAAAAATATATCACTTTGAATATAAATAAATTCGCACGTATGAAACATAAATTTTAAGAAAGCGTTGTGTCCTTCTTCTAAATTTTTTTAATATCATTCTTATTCTCTGTTACTTAAGTTTAAAACAGGTATTCATTTTGCTTTTATTTTTATTTCAACACAAAAAATATCAACGTTCCTGATGATTACCAACATGAATCGTAAATTAAGCGTTGCGTTGTCTTTAAATTTCCATTGGACAAATTATATTTATAAAATATATTAATATATTCAACATTCGATAAGATATTAGGATAAGGAGAAGCATGCAAATATTTTATCAAGATTAAGTTAAAAATTCGAGTGCAATGACGTGCCTATTTATGGGATTAAGATCCAGTTTAATAACAAAAGTAGTTATAGTAATAATTGTCAAAATGACTTGCAAAAAATACTTGCGTTAAAAACAAGGATTTCGTATTTTCTGATAACGATTAAAAACTTTGTACATGACTGTCTTAATTATTTTTTTTAAGAAACTATTATAAAGCAAAATGAAGAAAATGAAGATTTTTTTATTTGGACCGATAAAATTGATCTAAATTAATGGATGTAGTGAGCACATCTTTTCTGGATTTCATAGAATTTAGACAAGGCACTTAATTAACAATCACTCTAAATGTTTAAAGCACAAGGAAATAAACTAATTGACAGGGTTTCGAAGCGTTTCTTTTCCATATAGACGCAAAATCTGAGCTTTTAATTGAGAAAAAAAAATACGCGTTTTAATGGAATATTAGAATTCGATAGCGTTGTATGAAGAGTAAAGAAATTAGACATAGACATACTCTTATCCCCGATGTTGGCATTTAGCTAAAATATTTTTTTCTCGAAATAACAAATTTGTCTCAGTTAACCTCGCGAGTGGGTTTTTTTTCAATGCCTACTGTATAAAAATTGTTCGCATAAGAAACGTTATCCGGTACGAATTTCGCATGTTCTCTGTCTTCAAGCGGGTACTTATAAAACTCAAGGTATAGAAATAAAAATGACTCGAACAAATAGAAACAACAGTGTTGTTAAATACAAATATCCAGCACAATATACACACACATAATTGGTAACTGCGATTACATTTAAGTGCCAATTGTGTTACTTTTTGTACCGCGATCGCTGATTCGATTTCTTCTACGTGCAATTACCCACTTCACATTTGCATCGCCACATTGACGGTATAATAATACATTTATGTGACATTAAAATGCGTTTAAGCGCATTCAAACTCGTCGGGCTTCCAGTCTTAAAAGACTCTAACACGCTTGCAGGTCGGTGCGTGTAGCCGCATAGGCATTCCGAGGTAGAGAAATCAATTGGCCATTACTCTTTAAAGTATCGAGCACTACGGACGCGGCGAGAATCCGCGCCACTCGTCCTCTCCGATTTTACAGTTTACTCCGAGCTCGTCAATGCAAGGATGGCGGCCCGGCTAGGAGGCAAGGACAGGAGGTAAAAAATATCGTCTCCCCGTTGTTTGGGTAAAATTTAGCAGGGCAGGCGAGTTAACGCGGCCTCGGCCTCTCTCGGGGGCAGTCGTACGCGCGGATTAATGAGGAGAGTCGGAGGATTTTTCGGCCAGACTCCCGTTAAGGTAGGAAATTCTTCGGCAATTAACGATCGCGGTCTCGTTTATCGGGAAGGCCGAAGGCCCGAGGACGAAATTACTCGAGTAATCGGAGCGAAATATCGTGGCCTCGAGCCGCCGAATGGCACAGAATCCTAACGGCCGAGGAGGTGTGCCCGAGCCGGGCGGGCTCTCCTCCGATGTTCGCCAGAGCGTATATCTGCAGGCTCGGGAGTAGTCGGGGGCTCGGTGCCGAGGCCCTCGAGGGCCGACGAGGGCTTCCGCCCCGTGTTAACAGGTAGGCTTCCGGGCCATTAGCGGAGCGGGCGCCCGGCGAGCCTCGTTAAGCCTCGGGGGCTCGTCATCGGGCTGCGACGAGAGTTTTAATCGCAGTAATGAAAAGTGCCGGGATCGTTGACGCCGCCGCGGGAAGGTCATGCGACGCGCTCGTGCGCTACGGAGCCCGCGGATGCGAGAAGCAGTGGCCAAAGACCCGTGGGACCTTCGGGGGAAGCGTCAAAGGCGCGGCGGCGGTGGTCGTTCCACCAGGGGCGAGAGGGCAGGAGGAGGAGGAGGAGTAGGAGGAGGAGGAGGCCCTCGTGAAAAGACGAGAAGCGATCGGCCGTCGACGCTCTCGTGTGCCTTGGCTCTCCCGCTCCCCCATCGCTCTCTCTCTCTCTCTCTCTTTTAATTCACGGCTCTCTTTCTCTCTCTCTCTCTCTCTCTCCCTCTCTCTTTGTCTACAGCTCTGCTCCCCTCGCCGCTTGTAAACGCACGTACACGAATCGCTCCGTGCGGGGCGGAAGAGCGAGTTAGGCCCGAGACTCCGATGCAAATCACGGTTGCGCCTCATGATGGTTTTTTACTCGCTTCATTGAGGAGCGTCAAGACGTCCAACGGGGAGCTCGTTAATTTCTTTATTAAGTGTCCACCTACGCGCCGATTAATGCGATGACAATTGTTTGCTCGAATGAAGCCATTATTACTGCGACCGGTGAAAGTTCGATCGCTCCTCATCGTTCTCCGTTGCTCCTTGAATTCGAAGAAACCGAGCGATGGGAACGACGCCGGCCATGCGTATCTTAATTAAAACTTACGATATATCGGCGGGCTTGTCGTCGATCGGCCGCTCGCGCGTATGCGCACTCGCTCAATCGTAATCAGGGTACTCGCTCTTTAATGCTCGACGCTCGTATCCTACCATTTATAATGGTATTCGAATCTCGCTGTCTCTCTCTCTCTCTCTCTCTCTCTCTCTTTTATTTTTTTATATATGTATTATTATCTTTGTTTAACGATCATTATTGATACTTCCTTTTTATTGTTCGCTCCGAAAAGAAACATTAATGCACGATGTGCAAGCGACATCTGCTCTACCATTGCGCATGTTCCTTCTAATGTTGTTTACTATGATCGAGAGAGAGCGAGAGAGAGAGAGAGAGAGAGAGATTACGTGTGCTCGTGTGCGTACGTGCCCGTGTGTCAACGCGCACAGCTGACGTCGAAATTATTACAAAATAATTAGCCTATACGCCAAAGGCCAATGCAGACTATGAGAAAGTGACCGACTGCAATGCATTCTATCGAATATATAAACGCGTGCGTTTAGAATACGTGGATTTATGTGTTAATTTTCCGTGAATCGCGAACGCGATCTTAATGTGCTTCTTCGTATATGGTACGCTAAGGATTAACAATTTATGAAAACGCACTCGAGGCTCCCCTACAGTTTGCTCCGAAATGAATGACCCTCGTTATATTAAAAGTTGAATCACCAAAAGAAAGCTCGCATGTGCATCGCTCCGAGACGATTGAATCGGCGTATCTGATTGTAAAATATATCACGTCGCGGCACAATAGTAGTGTAGCGCGCGTCGTAATAATTATCAAAAGCCTTCTCGATGACTCACTTGCGTCCTCCTGTCGCACTCTCGCGAATAGGAAAATGTCCAAGCGCGAGCTATTCATCCGATGGGAGATGGGCAAAATAAAAACTCGACTCTGGGCTCTTTGAATTTTCTGTAGCCGAACGCTCTCTCTTGCTCTCTCTTGCTCTCTCTTGCTCTCTCTCTCTCTCTGCTCTCTCTCTCTATTCTGTAGAGGTAAAATACACAAGAGCAAAGAGACGCGGGCGTGCAGAGGCGAACCCTTTGCGTTCCACGGGTCACGTTAAACCATAGCGCCAGCATTTTCAGCGCGTCCTCCTCCCATTCGCGGGTACGCAACGAATTCACAGTGTTTGCTGAAAAGATCGCTGACCGAGGCAGAGCTCCAAAGAAAAGTGCTCGTTCGGCATTCGATGAAATTCGCCGAGCGGCTCGTTGCATTAATATCGGGGAACAAGTATCGATTGTCCTTGAACGAGAAGTCCCAGGCTAGATCGCGAGCGCACTCTTATGACGCCGTTTTTACTCTAGGCTGAATCTCAATCCCCGGGTAGGGAGCGCACTCCAAAAGCAGCGACCATGAATAACGATCCTCGGCGTCGCTTTACATTGAAAACCCGCGGACAAAAACTTGAATGGCCAGCGCCTGTGAAAAGCAAAAGAAAAACAGGACAAAATTGTACGGCAAAGGAAGATTCTAACTTTCTCCAAGGACGGGAATCCTTACAAGGTCAATACGAGCAGCGTAAACGAGGATGAGGCTGTGTGCGTGCCTCGGGGAGCCCGAGCTAGTGGCGCTCTTTTGCGCGTACGTGACCGAGCCCTGGCTCCTCGGTGTGCGAGCGCGAAATCCACGGGTACGGGCGGGGCGGAACGGGGCGGGCGGGCGGGGGGGGGCGAAGGGGAAGGAGAGAGGCCAAGAGATGCTGACGCAAATGGTTGATGGAGGCAGTGTGACGAGGGTCCGCATGCTCCTGCTGGTGTATATGCGAGTGATCACGCGAACCTTCGCGTAACCCAACGCCGTGACGAGAGAAAAAAAGATTGTTCCGTTGCTTTATCTCTCGCCTCTTGGTCTTGGTCTCCTATGAAAGAGGCCTAATATCGCCTTTCCGTCTTTGTAATGTCACGCTCTCCGCAACTTTTCAGGCTCTCTTATGCGTTTTGCGCGCGGGCGCTCCTCCCTCCCCCCCCCCCTCCTCTCACTCTACTCCCTACTCTGTGTCTCTTACACAAATTCTTTTCAAGACTTACTTAACATGGCATGGATAACTTTTAGTGTGCGTCCGTACATTGATTATGGATTTACGTTGGGGCTGCGTTTGTGCGATGGCTCTTTACCGAAGCGAAGACACGAAGACACTCCTGATATAACCAATAGCCCATTGTCGACGAAGCCGAAAAATGCGTGGTTTACCTGGTTTTGCAGATTATTCATTACGCATGAACAGCGAGGCGCGTGAAATTGGGTCGAAACTGGTATCTGCTCGATTACGTAATTCTTGCCAACCTTTCTTCTCTTTGCATATAGTTAAACGTTTTTGTTCAATTCACTATTCAACGTTACTTTGAGTTTCAATGCCGTGGACGAAAAAAGGTATTTATAATATGAGGTCAAGCTTCGATTGTGTAAAGGTTATTAAAATAATAAAATTCTGAACCGGATAAGTTTCCTTCTCGTACCTTTGTACTGCTAAATGTCATATATATATATGTGTGTGTGTGTGTGTGTGTGTGCATATAGTTATTTTTACATCGTACGTACATATAATTGTATTCGTAACGTCGAACGTTTTTGAATCGAACACACGCGCACGTGCACGTACTTGTGCTTATATGCACAGGCATTACTCAAGGGCAACGCATGTAAATGGTTGTTTCCTAGTAACGAAACTTCCAATCACACAGTTTCTCCAGGTGCAGTCACCTTATTGCCTTGGTTGGCGTTTCGCAGGACCATATGGAGACTCCCGAGTGGCGAACGTTCTCCAACGCACGGCTACAAAATTATGTCAGTAGGTTCGACGCCAATGTTGTTAACAAAAACTCTTCCCCCCGACGCTCCGAGGAGTGCGCTAAAAATTCACAAGACCAACGATCCACGCCGAGACTTTGAGCATCTAACTAATATTAAATTTCGTAAGAAACCGTTTGAAAAACTAATATCCAAAGATACGCCGGCAAATAAAAAGTCTACGTAAACAATCATCGAAGACGTTATCCAAGCTCCTTAACTTGTTAAATAAGTACATTGAGAATAAGTAATTGGGATTTTTTTGTACGTACATTCCTCAAGTGGTATTTATTCCGTATAAGAATTTACTATAATTCTCCACTCTAATCAGTTGTAAGTAATGTGTAATACATCGATAACAAGAATTCAGGGTGAAACAACATCGTACAACGAAAGGCTTACAATCGAATAATGCCAATCTCGTCTTTATTTATTAAAGCCGATGCCCTATTTTTCTCATCAATTTAAAATTTTATCGATACTGCCTTTAGAACCACAATTTAGTTGTTTAGTTTAAAAAATTGTGCACGAGACTCGAGCCATTCGATTAATTGTTTAAACAACACGTCTTCGTCCTTACACGCGGCTTAAAGGCTAAAACTTTGTTATTATTAAAGTAATAGCGAACTGGTGCTTGTAATAGGCAACAATTCTTAGAAGCACTTGCTTGAAAATTGGGCTAACCTTTACTCCAAAACAAAAGAAATAATATTTTCCGTGGCTATCGACTTTGTGGAATCTATCCGAGAGCCGTGCCTGCAATTTTTCCAATTTCCTTGTTTTGAGCCGAGTGTTTATATACCCATGTATAACTAAGAAACCCGTTGAATTTTTCTTACCTTCAGAACACAGGCCGTATTTTATTCGTAATTTCTTTATTGTTGAGCTAAGCCTAAACAAGCATAGGGGTTTCAATAACTCTATCGCTTATGCTAATGCTTTAATATAGACCGATGCGAGACAGGAAAGTCGAGGAAAAACGCTCTCGTATATGGTGAGTGTCGAGGAAGGAAGCCGACACCGAAGCAAGTAATTAATCTTCATAAATATTCTATAGTAAGAACATTTTGTAAATACTTTATTTTGTACTCGAGGATTACCATAACTTGTGCGTTTATAGAGCCCCGAAAATTCAAATTAGAAGGAATTATTCGAGCTCGCCTTAAGAAAAGCTTTTGAAGTCTGTTTGCTAACGATTCGACTGCTGCTACGGAGTGATATACGATGAGCTGCACCGTGTAGACTATTTTCTGTATATTTTTAAACAACGCGGACCGAGCAAACAATTGCAGACAATTACGGACGAATCCTCAACTTATCTACGAGCTTCTTTTTTAAACGCGAACTTCCGGCTACGCTCCTTTCCCTGCGCGCAAAGTGAAGATTGAATCTTCGGAGATCAAAGGACGATTAAAAATTGTCGGGGTTCTCCGGAGCACGGAGACCACTGGATACGTACTCTCGCGTTATTGCCCGTATTAATATTCCAGAGCGGTTGAGAGCCGGGTTTCCCTCCATTTTTTTATTCTCGCTCGTTAAAGGAATGGAGCCAGCGACGCGTCGCAAAAATAGCAGAACGGCAGGAAGATTGCGAGCGACCCGTAAACGCGAATCAATTAACCAACGAGGGCATTTTTCAGCTTGTAAACTTAAACTTTTACTCGCTGTTTTTCTCTCGGTGCTGTCCTAGTTGTGCTGGGTTTCTTTTCCCCTCCTTGCCGCTCGTATTCAATTGATCCGATACGTAGCTGCGCTTAAGGCCGCAATTTCCACAATTCTAAAATCCCCGACTTAATGTCTAAATCGAGAATATAAATTATCGCATCGAGTACGAGTGCCACATCCAGTGCCGCATCCAATGCCACGTCCAGTGCCACTTTACCAGCCACCTATCCATGATGCTCGCATCCAGCAAAAATTCATTTAGAAAATGTGCTTCGGCAATAAAATTACAATGGCCCTTTTGAAAGAACTCGTATACATATATGCATGAACCTCGGCAGTGATGATTAATGAATCGCGATTAATCTCCTCGCCGCTCTTTTCTTGCCCGACTCCTTATCAAAAGACCCGGTCGACGACTGCCGAACGCTACAGGCTGCGGCTGATTTACCGCGTTACCAGCCGAGGAAGGGAGGGCGAGACGGAGACAGACATAGACATAGAAAGATAGATAGATAAAGAGAGAGAGAGAGAGAGAGAGAGAGAGAGAGACGATTAAATTGAAAACCGAATTCATTAAGGGAAGCTCGGAGGCGCCGACGACTCGTCAGAAATAATGCAGCTATTGGCGAATTCGCGAATTCGTGATCGGAAGTCGAGGCGCTCTTTCTTTGTACGCCAGCGGCCAAGGCCTTATAACGCACGGGAGTATTTCGAAAATGTGTTGCGGCTCTGGCGCACGTAGCTCGAGTCGCGCTCGCGTGACCTCCTCCTGAGCAACTCGCTAAATGTAGCCTACGCCGTTATGGACCAGCCCACGCCGAAGCTGCAAATCAATGAAGCTCGTGCTGCTGCTGCTGCCGCCGCCGTCGCTGCTGCTGCTGATGCTGATGCTGCTGCTGCTGCTGCTGCTGCTGCTGCTGCTGCTGCTGCTGCTCCTACATCGGCTGCGTACAATTTTAATTCGGTTTCGTGCTGACTGCGGAGGCTAACGTTCGACCCGAAGTTCGTGACATCCGTCCTTTCGGCCCAGTCCACGGCTTCGATCGCGATTATCCGAGATCGCTGGCAACGTGCCGACAGTCGTAATAAGCCCCGATTGGATGGAAATCATGGCGAAATCGCGGACCGGGAGCAGCCCTCGATACCTTAGGAACTCCTTGTTAAATATCGATCGAGCCTCGTGGCTTCCTCGTGGTGTCGTATGCACTGCCGTTGTGGCTTCTTTCGATGGCCTTTTTTTCCCGGCCGTGCTTTATTCAGGGAGACTTTGTCGACAGCATCCCGCGATACCGAATCGATACGCTAATGATATAGTTGGCTTATCGGCAAACGAGGGCGAATTTACCTACGATCGAGCGCTTTATGAGGCGCACAGAGTTTACATGCCCCCTCAAAGCTAATCAGAACTGACGCTCCCGGGTTACAAACTCGGCAGGCTCGGGCCGGCTTTTCGATCTTGCTAGAAGTTCAACCAAACCAAAGGTATAACAGGGCCGTAGGCTCCCGAACAATCGGCTCAATGTTTTATAATAATCTATTTTCAGCGTTGATTCGGACGAAAGGCTACGTACGTGCAAACTCGGAGCTACGAATTGCTTCATGAATATTGTCTAAGCTTCGATCTCTTTCGTACTTCGATCGCTGTTGTCTTTCGTACGACTACCAAGAAGGAATCCAGCAAACTGTTGGCTTACGCTCGAGTCGACGCCTATTAGTCGATGTAGGCGATACAGCACAACTTATTATCGATGCGTTTTACAAAAACATATGAAACATCGATGGGTAAGCTCTTGTTGCTGTTTCTACTTTCTAACTACGTACATCGACGTATTAGGTGAAAAATCGGTAGCTTTTGTTTGCCCTTCAAAGACGATTCTACTCTTTCTCGCATTGCTCTGCTAATTGATAAAAGTAATAAATATTTGTACAACGGCATTAATGGCTAATCGAACATTACACGCCTTTTTTTGCTGTATTTCGAATAAAATAAGAAAGATTTAATCGAGGCCTCAAACCTTGGAAAAAAAAAAAAAAAAAAAAAAAAAAAACGAAAAAATACAAACAAATCCGATAAAGGTTTAATTTATTTTAAAATACAAGCTCCTGAAGAGTCGTAACCAATTTATCATGCGTTTTTAATGCGACATTGCTATTTAATATGGTACCTTTCCACTGGCAGCATTTAACTTTACATCAATTTTCATGCACAGACCTCGAAGCTTCGGTGAACCTCGTAATGGAATAATATTTATGGCCATCAATTACATCAAGCTTTAGCCAGTAGACGTTTATCTACGGCCAATAGAAGAAAATTAAAAATTATACGATAGATTGCTAGCGCAGTTAGTTTTTTACTTCACCTATTCTCGATGCATTTATGTCCTCCAGTTCGAATTTCCAAATGTAAATATTGCTTTTGGTATAATGGAAAACCAAGATACCATAACAAACCTTGAAATAATACCGATACCAAATACTGATTACCAAGAACATCAGTTAAGCAGAAACGTGATTCTTGAATGGCTGTACAACTTAATAAATAAATATGATAAAGTACTGTGCAATAAAATGTTCGTACTTGGAGTAGTCGTGTGCACTATTAATAAGGATACTTTGTGAAAACGCAACGCCGCCTCTAAGCGTAACATTACCTTTACTCAGTCGCTCGGATTCAGGAAAATGGAGAACAAAGCCAAACAATCGCGAAAATCTAAGGATTCGCGATCTTAGATCAGCGATTCGTGCATATCTTGTGCACGTATGACATTTTATCATTGATAAAGCAGAATCAACAAGCGCACGAAGGAAAAATGCACTTTTGTTAATCGGAAGTTAAAATTACAATCGTAAGACTCGAAAATTATCAATTGCACAAAGCTATTGAATCTATAGCTTGCGAGGCAATCAAGTCATACAAATATTCTTGGAGATAAATACTTTTTTTTAATATATTTGTACGGAACGTATAATATTTTTCTTGCGCGATCCAAGAAATCTTGACGCGATTATGCGAATGTACACGATGTTGGATATGTTTCGAATTTATTCTCTTATTATTCCAGTTTGCGTTGTTGATTCAAGCAGTGCATGATTCAGTTCGTTTTAATTGATAACCCTCCATGAATATGCACGTACACCTCGCATCCTCGCATCGAGCTTATGGACTTAAGCGCGCGCGCGCGCGCGCACATACTTTAGCATTATTAAACGAATGAATAAATTTATGCATTTGATTTTATAAAATATTGCCGAAATAAGTTCGATTATAGTTTTGAGCCCGAAACGCACGACTCGCTGATGCGTAATATTTAGTTGCTCAATTTTAATGGTAACGAAATATTAAGAGGGGCTCGATAATCTGTTATTACATCGATCGAAAGGAGGATGTTTATGGTTTCCAAAAACAACGATTGACGTCGTATTTGTATAATTTATACGTACTTATTATCGAGGAGTGATTCTTGGCCACTAAACAAATATGACGCGTTTTGCTGCTTCCTTTATAAATTTATCCTAATCGCAAGGGGTTGTCGCTCAATAAGTATATCGATAAGGGCCAAACTACGAGCGCTGCTTGCAAGGGCCGGTGGGACCGTAACGAGTTACGACGGGGATGGCTAACACCGTGACTCGTTACAGTCACTCGCGCGCCACTTCTCCCTCCCTCTCCCATGGTACACAGGCAGGAAGCGGAGGCCGCAGGAGGATACGCGGTGTTCGGATTCGGTGGGCTTCCGGCAGCCCTAAGAAAGAGCCGAGGGAAGAATCGGAGCCATTAGGGATGGCGGGGCGTAAACAAGGGAGGGACGAGCCTCGGCTATAGAGCGCGTACGCACGCAATCGGTGTAGTTCAAGGTGAGGTTGATCAATAATTAGGGGCCGAGGAGCCACGAATATCGCTGGCGGGGGCGGAGGTGGCCGGCAACAGCGGCTTCGTCGATCGGAGCCCCGGCTAAAGTTCGATCGGCCAGGCTGGACACTCGCAGCCCCGGGGGGAGGGGCGGGCGGCGTGGACGGGCTCGAAGGATTGGCGGCCGATGTGCGGGAAATATAGATGGCGGGTTGCGCTCGGGAAGGCCGCCGGGCGGCGGGGGCGGAGGGGGGGGGGGTCGGGCGAGCAGGAGCAGGAGGCAGAGGGCCCTGGCGCCCTCGCGGAATTCAAATGTATCCCGGATCGATTGCGCCGCCCGGTCCCCCGAACACGCTTACCCCCCGTCGTCCTCCGCCGTCTCCTGCCTCCGCCCTGTCCCCCGTCGAAGCGTCGCTACCACCGTGTCGCCCCTTAGGAACGCCGCCCGTATCGATCCGCATCGCTCCTCGCTCGGGGCGCTGCGCGCGTGCGTGCGTGCGTGCGTGCGTGCGTGCGTGCGTGCGTGCGTGCGCGCGTGGGTTCGGTGCGTGCGCGCTCGCTCCATCGCCCGCTCGCCCGTACGCGGCTGCCGGCCTCTACCGGAGCAGGGGACCCGGGGAGCGACGTGCGCACGCACTCCCTGGTAGCCGGGGCTGGCGGACCACGGGGGGGCAGGGGCGTGCGGGATTGGTTTTTCGCGGCAGGTGGGGGGGGGGGATCGAAAGGGTGGCGGTGCGCCTGCGCGCGTAGTAGGTGCGGGCGCGGGTGCACGTGTGCGTGGCTTAAGGCTGCTGTACGTGAGCGCAGCAGCTCTGGAACCCGGTAGCCTTGCGCCCGGAAGGGTGGCGAACCCCCCGAAGTACCCTTGGTCGCATCGCTGCCGATGACCTTCCACCCTCGGGGGGCCGGGGCGGCGGCGGAACATTCCGCTCGCCCTCGTCGCGCCCCCCCTCGTCCCCGTGTCCGGTCCCACCCCCCCTCTCTCTCTCTCTGCGCCCCGCCCTCACCTACGCTCCCAAGAATGCGCCCGCTTATCTCCGCTCGGCCTCCCCCGCCTCCTTTCTTCTTCTGCTTCTTCTTCTTCTTCTTCTCCCTTGCTCCGTCCCAAGTGAGCTTAAGTGTCCATACTACTTATACGGCTCTCACCTCCCCGGCATTATTCAGAGGTTTCAACCCTCGTACGCGATTCCTTTGCCGAAACTGACAATTTTCTGCTGTCGTGCGCACTCGCTCGCTTACAACCGCCCCTCCGCGACCCCTTCGGCTCCTTGACCCATACCGGCATTTCAGGTCCACCCCATCCACTTGGGTCGGTCTCCTCGTCGATTCTACCGCATCGCTAATGCGCGCCAGGCTCGGATTTTTTTCTCATGAAAGACATAAGTCGCTATCGATCAAGCCAGTACAGCGCATTGATTAAGTATTAGCCACGAGCAATCTTAATTTGAATAATAGTTGCCGTGTGTAACATCGGTGACGCAACGCACAAATAATTACCAACGATGCATTGTTTTGTCCCGGTCGAAGGCGGTTTCGTTAGAGCAGACATCGGCGGGAACCGTATTTGCATTTATCCGTTGATAAAAGCATTCGATGAATCGAATAATGGGGAGTCGGAATCGGGATCGCCGGCTTCGATTAGCAGGGCTAATCAGGCAGGTTAACGACGGATAAGGGATAGGCATGGTAATTTGCGGGATCGTGGGAGCAGTCGATCAGCGATCGGGAGCGTTGGCGTCCGGTCGGCCAAACGAATCGCTCCTTGCTGCTGCTGCTGCTCCTCGTTAACGGGGGGCCCCAGGGTTCGCCGAGTCAGCGGCGCGTAAAAGAAAAATCGTCGTCGGCTGTTGTCGCCGTCGCACACCGAGTACGAGGGCGGGCTCGGGGTGGGGAGGACCGGGTAACCACTACGGGAGGATTGGCCCGTCGTTGCCCGGCATTATTCGAATCGCGACGTCATCGGCAGGCAGCGGCGAGCCCTTCGGAAAAAGCTGTAGCAATCGGATAAATTCCCCTCCCGTGCTTATCTCGCAAGACGCAGATGTGACTGCTCGTGTTTGTGGCCGACTCCCCGTTCCGAGCTTGCGCCTCGAAAAGGAACACCGGCATCGGGGGGAGAGTGAGAGAGAGAGAGAGAGAGCGAGAGGGAGAGGGGGGAGAGAGAGAGAGAGAGAGAGAGAGACGGAGAGTTCGTGGAGGGGTGGCACGGCGCGGCAAGGAGGAAGGGAGAGAGAGAAAGCGTATAATAGCCACGTACGCATAAGATTTCCCCCGTTTCGAACCACACCTCCCTCCCCTCCCCCTCCCCCTCCCGGCACCCCCCCAACCGACAACTTTCCTTTTCCCCGCCGCTCGACCGCGCGCACACGAAATCATAATGACTTCCTTTCCTTGCGTACCAGCGCGACTCCGGCTCCCGGTATTATAGCGCACGGCGTCGTCATCGGCCACGCGTGCGACGTCGTCGTCCTCTGCGCGGGCGTCGGGGCTCCGCGTTCGCCCGGTCCACCCACGATCATTGGTTCTCCAGCAGAGGCCGGCAGCTGTGCGCCTTCCACGGGCGGCTCCTAGCTTGACTCCGAAAAGCCCTTTCTTCTCGCCTTCGGTCTCGAGCTCCTCAACCCCCGTAACCACACCACCACCACCACCCCAACAAGCCACGGCACAGGCACCCTCCTGGGCCGATCCCCCGCGCCACGCGCTCCCCTTCGTCTTCGCCGTCGTCGTCGTCGTCGTCGTAGTCGTCGTCGATCCCCCCTCCGCCGGTATCCTCCCGTCAGCGGCGGCCCACGAGCTCGTCCCCGGTCTCTTTTCTCTCCGGGCTCTCGCGCGCGCGCAGCTTCCCTCGGCATCTCTTCTTTTCACGTGCCCTGGAAGCGCGTGATCGAGAGCTGCGCTCATTCTTCTCTTTGTCCGTCGCGCGGGCATTTAAGCTCCCGCCGCGGCACCGAGCCTGCCAGCTTTTCCAGCCGTGCGAGGCCAGCCTCCTTTTTCTCGCGCGCTTTCTTCCAGACGCGCCCTCGGTCCCCTCGCGCCGACCTCCTCCTCGGCGGTAAGCCCCCCCCGCCCGTCCTCGTCGCGCACAAAAGCCACAGCGCACACAGGCCACAGCGCCAAAGCACGGTGGGATCACGGGGCGGGGTAGGCGCGCAGGGAGGGCGGAGAGGAGGGGGGGGCGACGGGAGAGGGAGAAACGCCGCTGCCGAATGGCCGCGCGTAAACGGCTACGAAAATAATGTGGCTTATCATCGGAGTCGCGAAGGCCGTTTCGTGAGAAGGCGATGTAGTTGCGACCTGAAGCATTATGTAAGAAGCCTTGAATTGTTTTTGTAAGAGGCGACTGTAATAACGCACTCTCGGCTGTACGTGTCGCCTTGGCATTATCGTGGCCGGCGTTGACCGGCATCTTTCTCCCGAGCTTCTCCCTGCGGCTGCCGCGGCTCGAGCCTCCGCTGCCTCCGCGCGCGGCTCTCGCGAGCGACCATGTGGTTCGCACGCGGGGCTGGGCGCAGGGGAGCTGGGCCGCGCCGAGAGACGGGCCCCCGGGAGGGACGTAGGTGGGCCAGCGGGCGACGGCGGGAGATTGGTCGCAAAGAAACCTCCAAGGCTCTCTCAAGCGTCATCTGTTTCAAAGAAACGTGCGGGGATATTCATGGAGAACAACGTCGGTGCTCTTTCGGAGCGGGAGAGCAGCGGAGGTTCCGTTCGGTAAATTGTCCAACGGTTCCCAACGGCTCGTAGAAGCTGCAGCGGACGAGATTTGGGAGCCGCGGCGGTGGCGGCTGCTGCTGCGGCGGCAGGGGCGGGGGGGAAGATCGAGCGAGCGATCCGAGCTCCTAAGCGCACAAGGCGGCTTTTCTACCTCCCCTCGGTCCCTCGCTCCTGCCTTGGCCCTCGACTCCCTTATTAAAGGGATCGAGCAAGGCCCGCGACTCTGGGCTCGAGAGGGTTGCAGGGCTCGCGCTCCGATGAGGCGATATAACTCGGTCTATCGCGCCATCTTGGGCGGCGGATCCCAGCCTCGAGGAGGTCCAGCTCCGGTGGGCCTCGCGGTAGTCCCGTCTCGGGCTCCGAGGCCGCGGATGCAGCCAGAGCGGCGAGGCTTCGATCGGCCCACGGCCTCGCCGGTTCCTCGCTCAGGATCCCGGCCGGGCGAGGGCTGCTAGGGCGGTACCGCCCGCGTGTACCCTTTCGACTTCTCGACCGCCGCCACCACCACCACCACCACCACCACCGCCAGCGCCAGCACCCCTCTCGCACCCAACCACCGCCACCACCCCCCCGCCCGCCCCGGCCGACGCCGCCGACAGTCTCCCTCCGAAACGTATTCCCACTTCCAGGAGGCGCGCACAACGTCCATCCCCTGACGGCGCTCGCCGCGCGCAGCCGTGGCGCGCCGACCTGTCTCCCTCGCTCCCTCTCTCCCCCTCTCCCTCTCACTCTTACTCTCTCTCTCTCTCTCTCTCTCGTTCTCTCCCCAGGCCCCCCCCCTTGGCTCAGTCGCTCGCCGTCTTGCTCGGTCCCGCGGTACGATGCTCGGCTCGGCCGTTGGCTCAGAAGCATGGCCTCCCCCTCTCTCTCTCTCGCTCGCTCCGGTTCCCTCGCTCCGTCCCGTCGGGCCGTCGGTGCGCGCCGCGTTTCTCGGGGGGCCGTCGACGGTCGGCGGTAGAGAGTAGCTGGCGCGCAGAGCAGAGGCGCAGTGCGAGGCAGCGCCGCGTGCCGCGCTGTGTGTTAACGTCGTGGTGCCTTTGGCAGCTCCCGGAGCGACGTCGGCTCTCTAGGCTCGCGCGACCGAGAGAGCGAGAGAGAGAGAGAGAGAGAGAGAGAGAGAACGGAGAGACGGTGCAGGAGCGAGGGAGACAGGGAGAGCAACAGCAGCAGCAAGAGCACTAGCAGCCCCCCTCGCGCGGAGAGTCCCGCAGTCGCCTCTGGCCCTCGGCCCCGTTCCCCCGCGTGCGTGTGACCCTCTGCCCGTGGCTCTCGGCACTCCGTGTCCGTGTGGCCATTGGAGCAAGCGCGCCGCCGAGTAAATAAGCACATCGGAGGCTTACGTAAGCTACCAGCGATCGTCGTCCGAGTAGCCGAGGGTGAAATACAGAGACAGAGCAGGAGGAGCAGGAGGTTAGGAGGACATCCCCGTAATCCGGCCAGCGTCGCACGTGCGGCTCCCGGGAGTGAGTGTACGGGCCGGCCGAGGTAGGCGCGGTCCCGGCCGCTCGTCCGGAACATGGGAGTCGAGCTACCCGGTCGGTAATCGCCCACCCCTTCTCTCCTCCTCCACCACCCCCCCCCCGTTCCCCGTACTCCTCCTCTCGCCGCCTCCCCCCCGTGCCCCGCCGCCGAGGCCAGCTAGTGCGCCATCCCTCCCGCCCGCCGCAGCCTCCGCTCGCCACCCCCCGAGAAGCTCGACCGCACCCGCCGACCTCGCCTCCTGCAGCGGGCAAACGAACTCGCGTGTGCTGGTGACAGTGACGTGGTGCCGAGCCGATAGCCGATAGCGGGTTAACCGGGCCAGCGAGAGGAGCGAGCAGCGGCCCCAAGATGCCACAGTGCGCGGTCGCGACCTGCCGGAACAGCCACCGGCGGACTCGGGGCCGGCGCATCCGCTACCACCGCTTCCCCCAGATACCGGAAGTGCGCTCCCGTTGGGTGCGGGCCTGCGGGCGGGTGCCGCTCTCCAATGGCGACATACCCTTCAACATACAAACGGCGCGCATCTGCTCCCTGCACTTCACCAACGACAGCTACGAGAAGGACATGGAGCACCTGGTCCTCGGGCTCCCGGTGCGCTCGCGACTGCGCCGGGGCGCGGTACCGACCATCGGGGTCCCCGTCAACGTGCAGCCCGTCACCAAGATGCTCGTCGAGGACGCCAAGCGCTCCCTACTCAAGGTCGCCCACGCCAAGATGATCAAGCAGGCCAAGGGAGCCAAGGGCCCGGAGGCGAACGCGGCCACGGGCAAGAGGGCGGCCAAGAGCGGCCTCGGGAGCCCCGGGACCGGAAGCCAGGAGCAGAAGATGGCCGGTATCGACGTCCTCCTCGCAGTCGGACTCAAGCCCGCACCGCAGTGAGTCTCCGAGCAACCGCGTCACGCTTCTCCCTCTACTCTTCGTCTTCCACCACCGCCTCGCGTCTCTCCACCCAGTCGACGTAGACTACCGTTACCACTATTACCATTGCCCGCCACTGCTTCCTCCTGTCTTTTATTTTGTTGTTGTTTTTGTTTTTTTTTTTTTCTTCTTCTTTTCCTCGCCTCGACGTAGGTCGACCCCCCCTCCGTCCTCCTGCTGCCTCCTCTTCCACTCGTCCGTTCCTCGCCCTGCGGCAGCCCAGGGCTGCGCCAAGGCCGAACCCGCGAAAGCCAGCCCGGTTCTCTGCTCGCCGCCTCTCTACCCCCCCGGAGTCCCATCCACGCGACTTTTCACCCCGTGCCTTGGGAGACTCGGGGAGCCGACCTTCGCTTTTGCCCGCACCTCGAGCGCTGCTCCCGCCCTCCGCGGAACCAGGCCCAGGAACGATCGGCGAAACCCGGCCCCTCCCAGCCTCGGCCCTGCGAGCCAACCCGAATCAACGATGCGGACTTTTATTCTATTTTCGGCACCTGCTCCAATTTTACTCGTCCTGCACTCCGAGCACCTTTGCTCCTTCTTGCACGGGGCATTCGTTGAATCAGCGGCTACTCGATAATAGTTGAAACTCGTTTTCCTCGCAAACTCACCTCGACCATAAACAATACTCCCGTGAGCCCAACGAATTCTGGACTAACTCTTCTCCAACTTTTGGCCAAGGGGGCTCGGTGCGAGAGGGGAGAATTGAGTTACGAGACCAAAAGCAGATCTTCCGTCGTCGTGCGCTCTTTAACTTCGTCGTCGTCGTCGTCGTCGTCGTCGTTTGCGCGTGCTGTTTTTTTTTAATTATTTTTTTCTTGTTTTCTCTCTTTTTCATACATTTCGGACCTTGTTCCCGAGTTTTTAATCATTACTTTGTACACTGCAGCAGAAAAGTTGGCCCATTTCGAGAGGAGTCATTGTTCATTGATTAATAATTATTAACTACGAGTGTTGCTTCACTCTAGAAGCCATATGCACATATAAATGCGTGTAGATGCGGCAGCCGCTCGCGCGCACATTAGCACTTGAAGAAAGAGAGCGAGAATGAGAAGGAGATATATATATATATGTGTGTGTGTGTGTGTGTGTATAGTGGGTAAGGGAGAGAGAGAGAGAACGAAAGCGTCGGAGAGCATGACAATTATTTTTTTTTCTTCCTCCGAGTCGTTCCTTTCCATTTCTCGTAAGACCATTTGCCATTTTCGTGCAACGCGAATAGGTTATAACCTTTGACGAGCGCACGTCATTTCTGTTTGTGTTTATTGTCTTTTTCCAGCTGCCTGTAGCAAAAGTCCTTCCTCGAAGTTTGGCCAATGCCAATACCGAGGCGAACGCTTCGCATTTTAACCTTCCCTGGGCATCTGTGTACGGATCTACGCGTCCGAAGGAGCCCATAGCCGAGACAAAATTGTTTATCGCACGCCCTTGACGATTCATCTCGCGTGCTCCCGTAATAATACGCCTCTGGCTCTATCGCCGCGCGGCCAGCGAGCTTTTGCCAATCGGCGGGCCGATAATCAACCCTCGCGACGACGCCGGTCCCTGCCAAGTTTATTAAGGCGCTTTGCGCGGCTCGATACTGAGCTAGAGCTAAAATGGCAACTGCAGCAGTTCCCGCTCGCCTTGGAGAACGCCTTTTTTCCTCGGCCGCTCTTCTCGTGCATTTAACGGCCCGATGATGCAACTGGACTTTTTTTCTTTTTTTCTTTTTTTTTTTCATCGTTTCCCTCTCTCGCCAACCGGTTTGCTTTTCTCTCGCGTGCTTTTCCGCCTCTCTTGCGCGCTTCTTTCCTTTTCTCCTCCCGGACGTCGTTAAGCGTGACTCTCGCGCCTCGGCGAGGCGATAGCGAAAAGGAGAGCGCGGCTCGCCGGACTCGTCATCGACCCGATAAACCTCGGCGGCGGTGGCGGCGGGGGATCTTTCTGCTACCGGCGGGGCGGCCCTTGTGCGACGTGCCCGCGCACACGCACCCGAGCGCTCGTACCCCGGGAGGCGCGCGCAGCCCGAGCCCGGAGGTAAACAGGAAAGGAGGTTATGGCGACCTCGCGGCAAGGGCCTCGGGCGGCTCTGGTACCGCCCGGCCCCGAGTCCTGATCGGACCTCGGAGCACGCGGCCTGGGCGGAACGCGAGTCCGGGGCCCCGGCGGAGGGGCGGCCGAGAAAATAAATTTCTCGCGCGAAGGCTGACGTCCCGGCCGTCCGAGCCGCGCCGCTTCCTTTTTATTTTTAGACCTCTGTTTACCGAGCCGATCAATGGGTGTGAGCCGGGAAAGGCTCGAGGAGATACCGCGAGCAGCTCCCGACGCGGCTTATCTCGGTTAATAATACGTCGATGGCGGCGACCGTTCGGGCGCGCGCGGAGCCTCGTGAAAGAGATACGCTCGGGCTCCGAGGGTCCCCTCGTTATTATTCGTATCTCGGCCGAGGGGCGCAGGCCTGGGCGAGCAGCGGGGCTGGGTGGGCTCGGGGGGTCGACCCACGTCCCCGTCGAAGCCGGCGTCGCGCGCTCGGGGCCGGGGAGGGGGGGGCGCGCTCTTTAAATGGAAGCATTAGCCTCGCCCGTGGGGGTGTGACCGGGGCCCGGGGCGGGGGGGCAGGGCAGGGCGTCTGGTGGTAGCGATCCAAGGATAATCAGGACGTGACCGAGAATAAAAGGAGCTGCGTTGACTCGGGGCCACGAGTCGCCCGATTGAGCGTAAAGCGTGAAAGAGCAGCGGCCGCCGCTCTCAGCCCTTTCTCAGCCCTTCTCAGCCCTTGCCCGATGCCCGGATAAGTTAATCGGCGCCTGCATCTTTGGCGGCCGGCGCGCAGTACCCACATGCGACTCCTGGCTGTACCACTCCTGCTCTGTGTACCGCTGCGTAAGGCCGCCGCACCGCGCGCCGCCTTCCTTTAAGTATGCACGAGCCGTGGCGGCGCGTTATTACGGGCGAGCGCGTCATCCCTGGAGAACCGCGTCCCCGTTGCCGGCAGCAGCCAGCCGCCGCCCCCCCCCTTCCGCAGCGGTTAATCCGACGCCGGGAGCCAAGTCTCTTTGCTGCAAGGAGAGCCGTCCTCGGGCGGCTCCCCTTCGTCCGTCGGTCCTCGTCTCTGGCGCGTTCAGCCTCTCCGGGCGAGCGGAATATCTCCGGGCCGGGGCCAACGAGGCCGCTCACCCTTATCTCTGGGCTTTCGCTGCTCCTCTTCTCGGGAAGACCCCGCGCGCGCCCGCTCCCCCCGTAACCCACCCCCCTGCCCGCCTATTCGCGGCTCCTCCTCCGCCCGGCCTCTCGACCCCGTCGCCCCTCCTGACGGCGACTGGCCGATAAAGGCTGGCAAGCCGGGCGCAGATCTCATTTCCGCTGAGCACGACGGACCGTAGCGTGAGAGATCGGGAATGAGGGAGCGAGAGAGAGAGGGAGCAGGATAGAGGGGGAGAAAGAGAGAGAGAGAGAGAGACTGATAGAGGGAACGAGAGACTACGAGTGCGAGCGAGCTTTGTTTATTTAGTTAAATACCAGCGCGCCGACTAATCTCGAGACTCGGCTTACCCCTCGCGAAAGGTCCCTGCACTCTTAACATGTGGCGGCGCGAGGGGCGAGGGGGGGCCTACGCCGAGCGAGCGAGGGGCGACGTCGGGCGGAGGAGGAGGAGGAGGAGGACTGTGACGCTGCACCGTGAACACGATTTGGCCTCTCTGGACGATTTCTCGGCCCCCGGCTATACTCGGAATCGCGTGCCGTCTCTCCTTTCGCCTTTGCGCGACGACCGCGTATGATTTTCCTACGGGCGGGTCGCGGCCGCGGGATGCCGGCGGGCCGGGCGGAAGGTCGAAAACCGTACGGAAAACAGACCCGAGGCTCTCCTCCTCTCTTTGTTCGCTCGACGGGATCCTCGTCCGATGCCTCGCTTCCGTCCCTTCGGGCGGCGAAGAGCCGCAGGTGCCTTTGGCTCTCGTTTAAATATCCGACTTGTATCGCTCTGCGCTCGTTCGGAGCGCTCCTTATCGCTTCACAATAAAACATTCGCCTTTTTTTTCCTTTTTTTTTTTTTTTTTTTTTTTATTTATTTATTTATTTTTTTTTTTTATTTTCATCGCGTCGATATTTCCCTCCAGCTCACCGCGGCACTTCTCTGCCGCCATCCCGAATACTGAACTTTTATTGCCGCAGCCCCGATAATCTTTTGGCTAGCGCTCGGCACTAGGTTTGATTTAAATTTTAAAAAACGCAGCCGAACATCCTACCGCTGCAATGACTCGGCAAAATGGTTCGGAAGAACCGCACCGTGTATACGTAATTATTCCGAGGGCTTCTGATATTTTACAAATGAGCTCTATTATGTCTCATTACCATTCATGTCGCAACTGTGAAAAATCTCTCCCTAGCCAACTGTTCTCACTTTTTCTCTCTTATATATATATATATATATACACACACATATATCCCATTATTTTCCTTCTGAAGCACTTTTAACGTGGAGACGTACACACGTGTGGCGGAAAGGGGAACCTAATGAGAGCGAGACTAGAGAGAGAGAGAGAGAGAGAGAGAGAGAGAGAGAGAGAGAGAGAGAGCGGGAAGGGGAGAGGGAGGAAGCGCGTGAGAAGTGGCCATTGCAGGGAGGGAGAAGCAAATACATTTCGTAAGCTGGATTCGAGGATCCCGGCATCTGCAGAATAATCATTAATCGATTAGTCGGTAGGCGTTTCCGACTCTTTTAAATACTGACGGCTATAAAATCGAGTAAAAACTTCCAAACGCACTCTTCGCTCTATCTTATCTGCATGGAGCGGCGATTACAAGTGTTGCATAAGTGTGATGCTTCTAATGGCGAGAAAAGGCAGGAGAGCTGCAAAGGCAAGAATCGAGGTGTCGACATCGACGGCCAGTACCTGAGCTCGATACGAGGCTGTTTCGCGGAGAAGATTCGTAGAGGAGAGGAGCGCACAATCGAAGGTCGACCTTAGCCAGGCTTTGCGATATCCCCCCTGTAAGCCCCACCCCACCCCCACCCCGCCGCCGCCGCCCTCTTAGTGCCCCGGTGCTCAAGATAAAAGTTGCCCGGGAGCTTTCCCGGAAATCGGACTCCGTGGAAGCCAGCCTCTCTCCCTCCCGACTGCCGCAGCCCCGTAGGAGCCAATCGCCCCATCGGCCTTATCGCCGAGAGATACGCTAGGCCCGATCGCTCTCACCCTCGGCGCCTCTTCCGCCGTCATCCCTGGGCCTCGCGCATCTCAAGGGACTCGGAATAACTCCCCGAGCGTCGTCTCCGTGCTCTCGCCCACCCCCTACCCCTGCCCCGCGGCACTGCGGCCGGCTTTACCGACCGGCTGTCGGGGCGCCATCTTTCTCACCCCTGGCTCTCGCTCGCCACACCCCGCCCCGGCTCCTCCTCTACCAGCCACGGTTAGCAGCCCCCTCGGCCGAGCCCCCGGGTCAGCCACCCCGACTCCCGAGCAGGCTATCGGCAATCGTTATCGGCCGGCAGGCTCGCGCGTCGATCGGGGCATCGACGCCCTTAGAGGGCCGGCGGCCTTCCTCTCGAGTGGGTGGAGGCCCCCGGAGGCAGTCCGCGGGAGTCTTTGCCCTTGGGGCTCGAGGACAGGCGCGGCTCGCCTCGTAGGGGCCCGCCGGCGCGAAGCCATGATCCCGAGTGGACTATTTAGAGCTGCTCTGCCACAGGCTTTTTCGTGTCAGCGCTCGAACGTTTAATCGAGGTCGCTTCCGTCTCGCTTCGGCCAACGTGTTTTTTTTTTTTCCAGCTCCAGCTTTTGCCTATTCTTCGCCGCGCTCTCGCTTTGATCCCCGCGACGAGGCTCTTATTAGCGAGGAACACCGATGCCGGCATCCAGCTCGAGTGCCCGCTGACATTTTTCTCTTCTTGTCCTTCCAATCGATTACCTCGCCTATTATATGCTCTCTTCCATACTTAGCGCTCTGCCCTCGGTTTAGCGTAGCATCTACACGATACCGTAAACATCCTTATCAAAGCCGTATTATTACTTTATGCCTACTGCACGATTCGTTCTATTCCACTTGGATACAAATTTTAACGAGGAGAGAGAGAGAGAGAGAGAGAGAGAGCCGACGATCTTAAGCCGGTTAGCCTTAATAGAGGAGACAACGAACAATGTATGCACGTACGCGGATAAAAATAATAACTACAGGGTCATCGTTACTTCGTACTTGCAAAATTTGACGATTCAATTTTTTTTCCCCCTTCGGGAGAATCACTGGGCCTTTCGCACCCTTTCGTAACTTTCCCTCCTCTATTTGCCAGTCCATCACTCGCAACTGCTAATGGCACCCCCCAGTCGATCTAATTAAAATTTACCTTATTGTAAAGAATTTTACCTTCAATCCAAACAAAGTTATAAATAATCCACGTATAGGCTGAGCTTTTTAAATGCCTCGAGTACTGCGACTACAATTTCTATGTACGCATAACTACTGCAAATTATATTAATAAACATTAATGGCCACGGGGATCGCATCTCAAACGTCTCTCGTTGATTATTATTCGATAATTAAGTTTTATGCTTAGCGCATGCAATATGAATCTATCTCCGAGAACTAAATAGAGCATAAATACATATTTGTGGGATTTTTTTCTCTCGGTATTTTCATTAATACAGCCGCAATGAGTCTTATGTTTCTAATAAGTATTTAAAAGTCATCGGATAGACGTGATACAATCATTAGTATACAATGTTTTTGTAAAAGCATCAATTTAAATTTTTTAATCATTTGTTAAATTCCTTTTCATTTTATCAAATGAGTGATACCGCGAACACTTGTTCCTTGAATTGAAATGAATTTGTTTTTAATTTGGTTGTGCGAATGCTGTTACGCAAATTAGCTGCAGTATACTTTGTAACATACTTTTGAAATACTTTATACAATTGTTTGTGTAGCTGTTACATTGCGCGTGAGTGCTCAAGATGGTAAATAATTTCGCGTTTATTCAAAAAAAAAAAAAAATAAATAAAAAAACGAAATTCTTACTTTCCTCATAAAGCGCAAAGGCAAAAGACAACAGGGAGCGCAATTGGTGACCGGTATTATTGATTCCATCTTAAATTTAAAAATCGAGTGCTCAATCGACATCTCCGGTACTCGTAACGGTGATATTCTTGCCTTTATTATATTAAGTCCTGCATCAACGTACCACTTTTATCCTTGGAAACGTTATTCTTCGTGAGATCGATCGCCACCGCTCTCGGCATTGTAAAAGGTTCCCCAATCGTCCTTGACGAATTCTATAAAGGAGATAAAGAAGAAGAAGTAAAAGACTGATAGAGAGAGAGAGAGAGAGAAGGAAGACATAGTTTCTTTGCCAATGAGCAATTCTTCAGGTATACCAATCCTTGATTTGAGTCGTTTTTTTTTAATGTCCAGCTTACTGCGGTTTTTCTCTCGAACGTTGTACATTGTTTTTGACAGATAATGCAATCGTATTATAACATTACGAGAAGAAGTTACATGATTCGGTACACGTCTCTCTTTTCTCTCTCTCGTCCTGCGCCACCAACCCCGGCCCCCCCCCCCCATTTCACTATTTTTCTACATGAATTTTTGAGTGTGCGCGTGTACAAATATATAATAGAAAGTTAATCTTAATCATCGATGGATGAAGAAACGGCATTGGTATTTTATGAGATATTGCTTTGAAGAAATAAAGCATTTGAATGACCTTTGTAATAATATTGTACAATGTGTATATATTTGCTTAAATGGAGCGGCTATCTTTACTCAATTATCGACAGATGACGTTCCCGACGCGCATTGCTCGGCGATCGAAAGCATTTCAGAACGATGTAAAAAATTAAGTCCTGGCTGGCTCCTGCTGGCGCGCAGCAGCAGCGCGCCTTTGTGTCGGGAATGTTTTCAGAAAAATCCTCGACGTCGGCCACTGGCACCGGGCGTATTGGGAATCGGGCACGTAGCGATGACCAATAGTACGTATAAAGACGCGCGGAGAACTCGGGTTACGGCTTTTTTGATTGCGGAGGACGATAGGAGCGGACCGGAGGAAGAGTCGCGCAACAGCTGGAAGCGGCCGCGGTCCTTGAGGCCAATCGTCGTCGAAAATTGTGGACGCGAGTCCGCCTGCGACTCGGCCCGTTCGTTGTCCCCGCTGCGAACGAGCCAACGTACGACGATGGCGTCGCATCCTCGGGCGTTACTTATTAACGAGACACGGAGACGGCGGAGCGCGAGCCGACTGATAAGAGCAAGCTCCAAGGTTATTGGCTTGCGACCTCCCGACTGATCGATGCGCCAATATCTCGCGACAACTCTACCGAGCGCGAAACGTCGAGCCGAGATCTCTCGCGAAATTTTTTTTCTCGACCCCCCCCCTCCGCGGCCGCCACCCGGACCGCCGGGATCTTCGGTTAATTGGGCCAAGCCGGACGAAAAGCGCGCCCCAAGCGCCCGAGCCTTGAGCCGGAGCTTTTCCGATTAAAAGGATAGTGACTTGTGACAAATCACCGAGACGGAAGTTGGTCGAAACTTTTTTTCTTATCTTGGATCAAATGATTCATGCGGCTCGTTCGCGTTATTACAGACCTTGTGTAGTAAAGTGGATTAAAATTGAGCACGGAGTGTTTCAATGCGCGTAAATTACTTTTTCTTTTTACGACAGCTGCCCATACGCGCGCGCGCGCGTGTGTGTGTGGGTACGCGCGATCATTCCAGAGTCCTATTCTGCCCGCGGAATGTTAATTAAAAATAAATTACTCCCAAGCGTTATTTAAGCCAGATTATTTAAAACTCCCAAAGTGTTAACGGACACGACGCTTGTAAATCAATCAATGCTCGTCGAGTCGGGCGGAGCAGCTCCCGTCGGTCGCGAGGACTCAGCACGAGCGACTGCACAATGCGGAGGGGAAAAGCGAGGGCCGAAGAGAGTCGGAGGCGACCCCACGGGGACAAAACCGAGTCGTTCCCGGGATCGATGGCTCGAGGGGCGCGACGTTCGCCAGCCGCGGGATCGGCGCAAGGACGCGCGCTAACGAGTGACCTACGCGCGACCTTGGACCGCGAGCTCGGCCGTTGGCATTTTCGGGGGCCCGCGACTGGCCGGCGGCGCGCCTCGGAGGTTCTCGGAAGCGGGCGAGGGGCCGACGTCGTCGCGGATCCCTAGGCCGCGGAGCCAGAGGCCGCGTTTGCCCGGGGGCGCGCGCATCTCGGTAGGCGGGCCGCCGCGCGGGCTCCTTCGGGTGGTCGGGGGGGGGGCGGCAGGCGGCTGCAGGTGAAATTCGCGGAGCGAAAGGAGGGCGAGAGGTGCCGCAGGGCCCGGGGCCGGCGGCGGCTCGCTCTCCGCCTCGGCGACCGAGCCCCGGGCTACCGCTGCCGCCACCTGGCGAACGGCCTTCGAAGACCAGTTATCGGTCGGAATGCCGGCTCGAGTCGGCGCGCTTAGCACGAGGTCGATCGATGATGGCTCCGCCGCTCCTTTTATCGGGCGACTCCTGCCTGCCCGCCCCCGCCCGTCGGCTCGGTAACACCGGCTCGCCCGCTCCGCCCCCCCCCCGTCCCCGGGGCAGCAGCGACGCTTTGACACATCGGCACTTCTGGAGTCGCCGCGCGCGTCGATTATTGCCAACGCGAATCCCTTGCGCAACGCCCGAGCCAAGGAGCCAGGGCACCCATGGGGAACCTATCCGTGCGCCCTTGTTGTCGCCCAGTGCCGAAACCGATCCCTTTCCCTCCGGACCCTCGGGCCTTCGTTTACCCCCGGCTTTACGAAACAACAGCGCCATTCGTAGATTTATGAGACGTTTGCTCTCTCGACCTTTGTTGTTTGCTCGAGCGATCGGACAATTGCATTGGAATTCCCCGACCCGCTTGTACTGGATCGCGCGCCGTTTATTGTTGAGCACGTGTACTTTAAATTTTCTACCAACTTTCACCGAGTGACGTACCAGAATTAATGTAAGGCCTCCTTCGAAATATCCTGGCTCTTCCCAACTCCGGCCAACTCATTATGATAAGTGAAACGATCCTTGCGGGCTTCGTTTTCTTTCCTTCTTTATCGCCGCAGTCGTACAACCGTCGCCCAGCCCTCGCATTACCAAAGAAGAGAAATAGAAATTCGTATGAAACTGGTTGTTTGCACAATTTCTGAAGGAAAAAAAAAGGTTGCGATGAATCTTAAAAATAAAGCCTTACTTTTTTTTTTAAACTCGCTATCGATCATCGTCACGCGTGTTGTGAAATATCCTAACAGGTATTTAATATTGCGAGTCATTTGTTATGAGTCCTGTATTACGATTTAACACAGTATCCTTCGAGACTGTCGATGCCTACGAAATTCTTTACATTCGTTATGAAATTGAAGCTTAAAAGAGCAATACAATGAGCTTCGCACGATGCACTTGCTGATAAAAACGAAGGTTACAAGTGTTCACTTGTTTTATGAATTCCAATTATTTCGACAACTGTTAGAACGTAAACAAAGAGAAATAAATGCACCGTCATCCCTTCTCCTTCTCCTTTTCCTTCTTCCTCGTCTAGATGCTTTATTTTTTAATTTAATTTAAAGGCACTATTATTGGTAACTTATTTTAAGTACTATATAAAACGTTTTATGTAAGTGTCCTCCCTTTTTCGTGACATTATGAAACAAACGAAACCTACTGTTTTAAATGCCTTATATTTCTTTGCAAAATAAGTTAGGTGAAATTATTTTTCGGCTCTGAAAATTTTTCAATCCTATTGTGTGCTTTCAATTAACTTTGCGTCAACTTTATCAGCAACGGCAAAATAGTGTACAAAAATAACCAGCAATGGGACCATTGGAACTTACGTCGAGGACGGATTACTGCCGATGAATTATAAGCTTTCGTTCCTCATTTGTATTTAGATGGGAGCAAAATATGTTTCCATGCGCCTGCTATTAAAGTTAGCTCGCTGCTCGTGCGCAAAGGCGCATTGGAAATGAAATCTCGAGTAGCTCTGGCTTACCGATTTTGAAAGAATATCCTCCGTTATCGCGTCCTCGCTCCCACTCCTGAGAGAGCATTTCTCGAATCTGAAACTCGAGGCGCAATTGCGATGCTCGCACGTATGCGCGGAGAAGATTGCGCTGCTCGGAGAAATCCTCGGACCCGGGGACGAGTAAGCCCGCGGACCTTCGGTAGCGAGCCCCGATAAGGGGGCCAGGGGAAGGAGACCCCCCCCCGCCCCGCCTATGCAAATGGACGCCTATTTTCCGAGCGTCCACCAGCCGGCAATAACGGAGTGGATGCGCCTCCCGCCACCTGTGATAAGGATTGCGGCCCGGGCACGTAATTCAGTCCCTCCCGCCGCCCCCCGGGGGCCAACTCGGGACGGGATGTCGCACCGGAGGTGTCGTACGTGACGACTCCGGCTGCTCGTTTGGACCCTCGGCGGATCGCGTCGACACTTCCGCTCGGTCCCCGCTCTGCGCTCGTTGTCCGGCCTCGCGACGACCTACGCCAGGAGTAATAGCACGAACTCGCGATTTCCTGATCCTGCGAAAGAGATTAGCAGCCAAATTTACTTGGGGTGGGTGGGTGGGAGTGGGGTACCGGATGGAGGCGGGCCGGAAGTTTGCGAGATCGAACCCCCGGCCGTGAATTACGGCGGCGGTTCGGACGACTTTGATGTACGACGCGGCCATTCAATGCTCGTAGCTTTCGATTGAGATTCGTTCTCGACCCCAAAAATTATAATCGACGGTCTGGATTTCTATGCTCGCCTGCAAGAGAGATCGGGATTGAGTGAAGCGTAAACAGTGGCACTGCTTTTTCTGCACGATTTAAAAAACTTATCCTTACAAACGGCATTCGTACTTATGATTTAGA
Organism: Kradibia gibbosae; assembly: GCA_018907135.1. Classification (NCBI taxonomy): domain Eukaryota; kingdom Metazoa; phylum Arthropoda; class Insecta; order Hymenoptera; family Agaonidae; genus Kradibia; species Kradibia gibbosae. The sequence goes on from JACCHX010000004.1 coordinate 9,111,029, forward strand.
TAAGTCTCGATGGCATTGCCAAGAAAAATTGGTCCATTTTATTATTTTCGTCGTACCATGATGTGCCGTATATTTTAAGGACGTGGTTCAAGCGCTTTTTTAATCGTGTTTTTTTTTTTTTTTTTTTTTTTTTACTCACCACAGTTATAACCTGTAATAAACAAGTTGAAACTTAAATCAGAGTACATGATAATAAAAGTGTTTTAGATTCTAGAGCATAATTTCAGTCGGTCAGGTTATTGCATAAATAATGTATTTTATATGATACAACGTACTTGGGAAAAGTAAATATATTTCCTTGGCTTCAATTTCTTACTAGGAGTAAAAAATATTAGGTTAGTGTCAAGTATTTTTAGTATTACTTTCAATATTTGACTTACGATTATCAGTAAATTTTAACATTTATATTAACAGTTCAGGTTATAAATAATGGCAGATGGCAATGCACTGTTATCAAAATTTAAATATAATAACGTTGAGTTTTCAATTGCTAAATAATGAATTCAAATTGACGTAGGAGATTTTTTTTTAAGTATAATGATACTCCAATTGATCATTGACTTTGGAAAAAACTCTATCTTTAATGATGTAGTTATTTCTTTCTTCAATTTAACATTAAAGAAATTTACGATACCTGCAAAAATTCTTCTCAACGTTTATCCAGCTAAACTTGTTTTTAACTCTGATCCCAAAGTTGAAAACATCAACATATTTTTGATAACATCGCTGTAAAAAATCGTATAAACCTGTGTTTATTAGGCAATATTACAAAGTGCCCATTTTTTTTTTTACTTACAATCAAGTCGTAACTATTCAAAGTTTAAAAATGAAAATTTTTTAATTACGTAAAAAAGTACGTGGAGTTTGATAAAAATATCGAAATTTACTTTTTGTTGTTTAAGTACATTAGAACACAAGGAACTTGTTAAATAAATGTCGCCTATTCGTGTTATACAGCGTTCATTATTTTTCTCTTCGTGTATCTATACAAGAGAAAATATAGGTCGAGACGCCACTGAACTCGTTGCTTTTTCTTCTCTGTTTCTCTCTCTCTTTCTCTCTCTCTCTCTCTCTCTCTCTCTCTTTCGGCTTCTGATTCTTTTCTATATTTCTCTCTCCATCTCTCCTCTACGTATAAATGCACGTGTGTGATTGAGCGAGCGTGTGCGCACGCACGCACACACACACACACGCACACGCACACATATTTATATTTTCCGCATTTCCTATTAATTCTCCTTTATTACCATCTCTTCTCTTTCATTCTATAGTAGCGATGCATATCAATATCAGTAAGATCATTCTAGTCACATTTGACAAGTTGATATCTATACGAGACGTTTATTTATTTTACTACGCTGAGTTACCTTTTATCCAGTGTTATTCTTAGAGAGTATTTTTAAAGACTCATAGCGGAAAGCTGATATTCTACAGCTGATTAAAAAGAGGTTCATTATTATTCTTATTAGGTCTAACTTTCGTAGCGTATAATTGGTAATATTCAATAATTAATAATTTGTAGCCGTGCAAACTAATTACATGCTAAATATTTACAAGAATCGTAATTCATTGGATGGCTGTGACATAATTATGTTCCATAATAGTTTTTCATATTATTTTAATAATATTTACATCTCGTAGAGATTAAGTCATTTTTTAATAAAAGATCTGCAGTGCAATTGTAACGTCAATTTCGTCTCATCGTACAAAGTTGGGAATGTAATTCAATCGAAATTTATTGCGTACAGAAACATTTGTATGATTGGCGTCGTAAAAGTACGCTTTGAATTATTTGGAAATCTGTATTAAGTGTCAAAAATTAATGTACTTTTAAATTCGAATTCTGCGTGTATGAGAACTATAAAGGCAGGCGTATCCATTAGTATTGCATTGAAATGAAAACGATATTCATGTTTATATGAATTTGTGTTTACATGATGTAATTAACTTCCATTGAAAAAGTACTCAATTCGTTAATTGGGAAAAATTAGCAGCAACCTGCTTAATAAGGCTTTTAAAAATTAAATTATGCGTCTTCTTAGAATCACCGACATTGCATAGAATAATTTGAACGCTGACCGATGGAAATTAAATATGCGACGAGTGAAATTTGATACAGAATTGTTCATTAAGGTACGAGTGAAATTGTTTAACAAAAATTCGCCATAAAAGAACAATTGCATAACCACAAAAGAATATCGAAGATATTCATTTTATAGAAATCTGATCGAGTGAGTTTGCGAAGTTGCATAATAATGTAAAACGTCTCGGAATGGTAAACAAGGCGAGAGAGAGAGAGAGAGAGAGAAAGTCGAGATTTATAGAAGGAGGATGGAAGCCTCCGAGGATCCCCAGTGGCTCGGAGCATAAGGAGGAATATTCGAAAAGCCACGGCTGCGCTCGGTCCTCGATCGGCCGGCGGAGCCAGGCCGGGCGCAAAAAGAGCCTGGACTCGCGGTTCTCGCATCGATAAGCCCAATGCCGGGGCGGGAGGAAAGCGCCAGGCGTCGAAGGTCGTTGTCCGTCGAGGACGAGAGAAGTAGGCCACCGGCGTCGCAGTCGAGGTCCCTCGCGGTTTTCCACACGTCCCGAGGACGGGGGAGTGGCCGCTCGCTCGCCGCGAGTCGCGGGGCTCCCCTCCGAGGCTTCGTCCTCGCGCGGACGGGAGGAGGCCGTCGCTCTCTCGCGCCTCGATCTAGCCGCGCTCTATTTTTGAATGCTCGTGCGCCGCCGACGCACGCCTAGGCCTTAGTGCGCCTCTGCCCACGAGTGCGCACTTGGCGTGCACCGTTGCATAAAAATCCGGCGAGTGGGCGGCCTACGGAATGGAGAAAGCGGATACTCCCGGGGACGGGCCAACCGCTGCCTCTCGCGCGCGCCCCCCCCCCCTCCGAAAACAATGGATCCGTCCTAGCGCGGGATCCACGGCGCGGCTTCCTCCCGCGACTTTCGCCGTGGGATCGAAGACCTCCGGTCGCCGCCTTCCCTCTGCCGCTCTCTGCCTCCCTTCCTCCCTGCCCTGGCTCGAGGGGACGTCGCCGCGCTGATCGGTTCGCGCTCCCCACCCTCCTGTTCCCGCTCCAGGCTAACACGACCTGGCTCCGAGCGGTGCTCGGCGTCGTCGAGGTGCAGAGCCACCACTGCACATGTGCGCTGCTGCACTCGGCGGGGTGGGGGAGGGAGGGAGCCGCCGATGCTGGCGGCGCTCGGATCGTGCTCGACTCGCGACCGCTCCTCGGCTTCTCCCGGAGCCCCGCGCGCTTTCGCCATCCTCCGCAGCTCGGGCAGCCTTCCTCTGTACGCTCTCCGATCGGTCCCCCCGCCGCCGGGCCCCGCGAGCCGCCCGCCCGGTCAGCGCCGTCATCTCCGCCCGATACCGTCGCCGCCGCCGCCGCCGCCGCGAGCGTCGAGGCCGTCGCCTCCTCCTCCTCCGCCACCTCCACCTACTCGGGCTCCTCCGCGGCAGCCGCCTCCACTTCTCGCCCTCTCGGCCGGGCTAGAGCGAGTCGACCGATCGATCGAGAAATGCCGCGGTCGTGCCGGCGAGTGCAGTCGTGAGTCAGCGCGGCCAGCCACCGGGAGCGGAGGCCCACCGAGTGCGGCCTTCTAGTGCGGGGACGGCTCGGCCGAGGCGGAGGATGAGGATAGAGGCGAGTGGGAGCCGCAGCCGAGTGTCCCGGGGAAGCCGCGCGCTTCCCGGAGAACGGCCCCGCGGAAAAGCGGAGCCGCGCGCCCGAGTGCAGTGAACGCAGCCGGCGAGTGCAACGAACTCCCTCCCGTCGTCGTCGTCGGGCTCTCGCTCTCGTTCGCGCTCCGTCCTTCGTCCACCTCCACCGCGGGCTCCAGTGCGCCCCGGCCCTCCTCCCCTCAGCCTCGAGCCCGAACCTCCGTGGATCTCCCTGGCCCCGAGTCCAGTGTCCGGGGATCCGCGCTCGCTCTTCCCGCACCTCGGCCTCGCTCTCGCGCGCGCTCCCGCCGACGGATACCTGCTGCCTGCGCTACCTGCTGCACCGGGGCTCCTCGGCTCCGCTCGACTCGGTGTTCCTCTTCTGTGCGCCGCTCGTTATTCACCGCGGCTCCAACTCTTACACGGTGCGCAGTCTCGTCGCGCCTCTTGGCGCTACGATTTTTTATCACCTCTCTTGCTCTCTCTCTCTCTCTCTCTCTCTCTCTCTCTCTCTCTCTCTCTCTCCTGCTCTCTTGCTCTCTTGCTCTCTTGCTCTCCGTCTTTGTGCAGCCACACCGCGCAAAGACCTTAGACTACGCACGCCGCCGCCCCTTCTTTTATAACGCATGTCACGAACTCATCATTTTCCGATTGATGCCACTTCCATTCCGCGCACTTGGAGCGTACAAAATATGCGCTGCAGTTTCTAGTTTGCGCGGAGAAGTCGTATTTTTAGAATGTAAAATATCATGATTTCCTGGAAGCAGGCGCGCGTCTTTTCTAATGGTGATGTGAAAGTATGCAGATAACTGCATCGCTCATTTCTACCAAGCGCTCGAGACTACAATTATAAACACATGCGCCTCCGCTCCCTTTGTCGCATTAATTTCTACTCAACGATTTAATAGCTTGTAATCGCCTCCTTTTGCTTTAATCTATTCGATCCTTGCTATATATCGTGCGCTTGTGCAATTGTCGTTTCATTTTCTCTGGCGTTTTTTAGTATTTAAAAAAAATCTACACCTTATTTTTTTCCTCTTTCAATAAGATATTGCTAAACTTCTCATCGTTCGTCTGCACCGTACGTAGGCTGGACTATCATTTTTACAGTAATTCCATTGTTCCAGTGGTATTGACAACCAAGGATTCTCCCAATATTATTAAACAAATGCAATGCGCGTACGATAGTACAGAGTAATAATGAAAATAATAAACGTAATAATAAGATATTGCAATTTTCATAATGAAAAAGAAATAAGAATCGCTTAATCTAAACGCGAAGTACGCATTTGCTCAATCTGTCATCCACGGTGGCGAACCCAACTATTTGGGAAATGACATTTTGTCAAATTTTATCCCCGGTGATAAATGGAATTTTAACATTTTAAAGTTTGTTAATAGGCCATTGGCTCTTACTGTACAAAGTGCGAAATCTTACAGTCAAGAGTTGTAAACAGTGTTTCTCTAAATTTATGTATCTCGTTGCAATCTTCATAATTTTTATCGTAATTTTCTTCATTAGACACACACACGCGCACACACACACACACACACACACACACAAAAGGTGTATATTTTTGTTTACGATTGAATTACATTTTTTCCACGAATTTATTGCTTTTTTATTCACATTTATGTAGGTGTGTGTGTGCGTGCGCGCGCGCGCGCTTGTGAATATATCAATCTATAATATAATACTCTATTCTAATGTGTGTGGGTGTGGGTGTGGGTGTATCATAATTTAAAAAAAATATCTCATAGCGAATTTCAAAGGTGGTACATTTGTAAAAGAACGACTATGCTTAGAATGCCATCGAGTAATAAATACAAAGCTCTAACCACTCGATCGGACTGACCTGACGCAACTAAACCGATGTGGCTTCCTTGTACGTGTAATGGGAAAAGATTCGTAAAAACAACATAGGAAAAGACCCGCTAGGCGTTAAAAGGCTTAATGAGCGAAGGGCGGGTGGGAGGGAGAGAGAGAGAGGAGAAGATCGTCGGAGCTCCAAAGGCAGTAAACGAGGAAGGCAATCTCGGGCGCAGAAAATACCCGCATCGGTGAGAACGGGGGGAGAAGAAGCAAAGGCCTCCGGCGCAATTTTCAGAGTGCGGCGCCTCAAAGCCACGGGGAGGGCAGAGGCGAGAGCGGAAACCTACTCTGGAGCCGCTCCCCTACCCGAGCTACGAAGCGCGGACTAGCGGCAAGGGAGAGCCAGGGCGCGGGCCGCCGAAAGCCCGCCAGGGTGGTGACGGCGACCGGAGGGCAATTGGACGTCGGAGGCGCGCCGCCGTGGCTCTGGTCTCGCGCTCGCCGAGAGAGCAGAGGCTTCTTTTTGCCCCGACGGCGCGTGGCTATTCTAGACGACGGCAAAGGGGCTTTCGGCCGTCCCGAGGCGTCGCCTATAAATTATAATAAGGCGCTCGCCCTGCGCCCTCCCCCTACCCAGGACTACTCCCGGGTCTTTTTATATCCACGTGTTGCGCTGGCTCCGCTCGACCACGTCTAAATCCAACTCCTCGTGTCTCTCCCCGCCTACCTCCGACCCGAAGCACACCCCCCCCCATCCCGCGCGCCCGCCACTCCGAGGCCGCCTCGCGACCCTCCCCCCGAGGCGCCATTGCACCTGCCCGAGCCCGAGTTAATTTCTACGTTCGGGCTTAACCAAATACTCGGGCGCCCGATCGCGCCTCCTCCTTCTATTTACCTCCCCTTCATCTGACGCGCTTCCTTTTGCGGCAGTTTGGTTCCCAGTGATAATAGATACTAGGCGCGGAGCCATTTCCTCTTTTGCCTAGCCCCGTATCATTATACCACATGAATTTCTTCAAACACCCACCCACACACACACATGTATATATATATATATTATTGAAAGGAGGGAAAAGCAATTGTCGGGTAGTTGCTGTATAATTATGTACATTGTTATTTTTTGTCGACTGCTTTTTATTATTTAAAACTATGTGACAAGTACTGTCTTCCTTTTAAAATTAAGGCTACAGTATTCATTATACCCGAAGAAGATTGTTATTATTTTATTTTATTTATTTTACTTTGTGACCGGAGATCATTTGTAAAAACGAGCTTCGAACATTTTTGTAAAAAAAATACCGTTGCTCTACTCAATTCACTATCGATTCGTTTGATTTTAAAAAAAAAAACCTTAAAATTGGTCTTTTTGATTGACGATAAAGCTTAAATATTTAAACTTCAGTTTTCAACTAGCGTAAGTGAGATTTCTCTTGATTTACGATGAATCATTATTCAAAATATAGATGCTGATGAAATATCAATTTTTCAAAAAGTGATAATAAATCCTTGTCTTCATTTTTTGAATCAAGTTAAAGATTAGACAATACTCGGGGTTTCCAATAGGTATCGAGTACTACTAGATTTAATTCGGTTTAACCGTAATTGGGAGCAATTTTTAATGACTATACTTTTACGAATATTTATCAATCGTCTCACTAAAATCATATTGATACTCGATTGCCTTGACGAAACATTAATGAACTGAAATTCGCCATTGATCTATTATTATGGTTTAGTGTAAGAAATGGATTATAGGACCCCTCTGATCTTAAATATCGATCATCCTTTAAGGTTAATCTTTTGTCCTGCGTTGATATTCGTTCGTAGATATTGTTGACGCACGATCAATCAGATTTTATTGATCATCTATCATAGGAACGCACGTGTATTGTTTTGGTTTTGTACGTAGTTAATATCGATTTCGTGTGCTCTTCACGTTAAGCTAATTTACAAGTAATTTGTGATCGAAACTCCGAATAAACGATATTAGTACATAAATTTGTATATAAATATTTCGTTTTTTCTTGCAACGACCAAACATTCCGAAAATTTTATGATTTGAGAATAGTAATAATTTTGAACAACGAGAAAAATGACGAGATTTTTTTTCCAAAGCGACTTTCTCAAATATTTAATTCCTGATTATTGAGAGATAAATATAAGTGACTTTGGTGGAAGTACACGATACATCGAAGACAACAAAGTTCACGCGTGCATGCAGAATCGAGCTCGAGAATAACAAAGTACATTACAGCAATAATTATTCGTCGATAAATATTGTCCTCGTCGTGACATCGTCGTCCACCAATTGGGTAGCGATTCGAAATTGAGGGACCAAGTGGAGATCGTTGATTAAGCGAATGGAGGCGATTCATTTGACATCGACGGCCTTTTTTAATAAGGAATTAAAAGTCCGGTCCATTAAGTCAATCCGCCACTCCCTCTCGAGCCGAGCATCACAGCGCAGCCGAGGGTTAATACGCCGCGCGGCGATAAAAACACATAAGCAAAATAAAGCACGTAAAGACGGTAAAGAAAAACCCTGCAATTTTCAGGGGCTTTAACGCCCGCCGACAGAAGTTCGGCATTAGCGCGCGAGCCAATAATCCGATCGAACTCTGGCGTCCTTTGGCGAGGGAAGCACTAGCGTTAGAATAAGTAAAGTTAGAATTAAAAGGAAGTTGGCTCCGGCCCGAGCTCTGCGATTAATAAATTACTCCTGTCCTCTTCTGCCCAATAGCCTAAACAAGATGCACGCGGTGGAGAGCAGCGCCGGGAACGGGAAGAAGGTCGCGGACACGACCACGGAGTCGAAGCGATCCGTCGACGACGAGGACTCGCGCAAGTCCCCGAAGGTGCCGCAGAGTCAGCAGAACGGGGCCGCCCTCCCGGAGGAAACGGCCTCCGCCGACAGGAACCTCGGCCACTGCCCGGCCTCCTCCTCCTTGGCCAAGAAGGAGAAGAAGGAGCTGCCCGTAGAGAACGAGTCTAATCAGCAGCCACAGGTGAGGAGCACTCGCGAGTCCCCTCGATCTTTATCGTTTATCCTAAGCCTTTTTATCGGCGCTTGCCGCCGAGCATCGATTTTGATGACGGCACGAGGATCGATTATCTCCTCTCCGCGGAGTATATCCTCGCTACGGCTTAGCGAGGGAGGACTCCTCCGTTAAAGTAATTGAATTGCAAACTCTATTGAAAAAAATTGCTCCACGTATCCTCGATTGAATTATCATTTTACACGGCGTAGAGCGCATTCGAATGCAAATGTCACGTTGAAAACGAAGTTATATTTTATGCAATTTAAATCGAAGCGACGCGTCATTAGTAGGATGCAGACTCTGCCTTTTATTATATATGCCCTTCTCGGATGCTTCGAAAACTACGATTACGTGCTCCACATTGCGGTAGATAGATTAGTAAACTCGAGTGGAGTGGCTCTTTTTTTACTTATATCACCATTTTAAGAATAGTAGTTATTCTTAGGTTTGGAATCCAAATCTTGGTGCTTTTATGTCTCGGTAACCATACGACAGCGAGCAAAGTAGTAGGTAGCATTGATAAATCGTGGGCAGGAAGGATACCGCAAACGAGACATCGTAAATATGTAAATTAAGAATAGTTGGAGATGAAGGGCTGCTCTCGGTCTCAACAGGCGCTCCTGTCGAAGTCGTCCAAGCTCCAGTACGAGCACACGACGACGACGACGACGACGCCGGCAAAGCAGAGCAGAGGCGGGGGTCATCGGGGTGCTGCGGCCAAGCAGCAGCAGCAGCAGCAGCAGCAGCAGCACCATCACCATCACCAGCAGCATCAGCAGCAGCAGCAGGAGGAGCATCGGGAGCTCCCGAGCCGGGAGACGAGGAAACGGCGCTCGGCCGATGCAGGGATCGGGCCGAGCATCAACGTCGGCCCGGTCGGTCTGTCCTCGAACGGCAATTCGGCCCCGAAGAAGCCCTGCCTCGATCAGCGGGAGCAGTTCATAAACTCGCTCATCGGCTCGGACAAGTTCACCGCCGACCAGTTGGCCGCGAGGGCGGAGCAGCTACGCACCGAGGTCCAGGTAGGTCAAGAGCGAGGAGCGAGAAAGGGAGGGTAAGGATATCGGGCGTCGACCCGGTGGAAAACCGGCTAATCGGCCCCTGCGTCTTATCGGGCAGGACCTCGACGAGCTCGCGCGCGCCAAGGAGATGGAGTGGAACGAGATCCTGAGCATGCGGAAACTCAAGGAGGAGGCCTACCTGCGCATCGAGCGCCGCAGGCAGGTGATGGGCTTCATGGAGGGCAACGGGCCCGTGGGCAACGACGGCTTCCTCCTGCCGGCCAGCCTCGCCCTCGGGCAGCAGCAGCAGCAGCAGCAGCAGCACTACGAGGGCAAGGAGAAGGGCCTCGTGGTGCCGAAGGAGGAGAGGACCGGGAGCGTATCGCGCGACGGCTCCCCGACCCTGAAGCGCTCCAAGGGCCACTCGGCCGGGGGCTACCACCAGCAGTCCTCCAAGCACCACCAGGGCCACGCTGAGAACGGGCCGAAGCACCACCTGGCCCCGGAGGCCCAGAGCCCGGAGCACCGGCAGATCGGCGAGGGCAGGCAGGGCCCGATAGTCGACGTCAGATCCATCATCGCCGACTACAGGCTCCGGCATCCGGAAACTGTTCCCAGACGGTCGGTATCATCCTCCCCTCGTCCCTACCCTACAGACTCACCCCCTACCTGCCGTCCTCGCTGTAAGATTAGGAGGAGGCTCGGCAACTGAAGGTACGCTTGGCTTTGCAGTAGGGGCCGTAGAATGCGGAACTCGGTGAACGTCGGCCTCGGAGCCGGTGGCGCCATGGTCGAGACCGTCGGGAACATGGACTCCCGGCCCTCGAGTACCGACTCCTGCAAGAGCAACTCCAACGTGAGCGACCCTAACAACGCCATGAGCTTTAAGGACGTACTAGTGCAATTCGCCAAGCTGAGCCAGCAACAAGGTAAGATCATTGCCTCCGGTAGAATAATCGAAGATTGGAGAGTTCTCCCTATCTCTCTGTCTATAAAAATAACTCGGTCGAGCTTTGCTCGCAAAGCAACAATAAATGGGATTGCGAAGGAGACGCCACATGTATATATCTCTCGTGTTCTGTAGGAGAGCCAATAAAAACACCTCAAAATTATCCAGACGTAACCCTCCACCCGGTGGCCGCCCCACCGCAGGCGCAAAATTCCGTCTCCCAAGCCTCGGGCTCGCTGCTCCACGGCATCCTGACCAAGTCCCAGTCGCCGAGGCCGACGACCTTCTCGCCGACCCTCGCCAGGCTGCTCACCGCCCCGGAGAGGGAGAGGGGCGCCCCCACGATAACCGCGGCCCCGCATCAGACCGCGACTCAGCATCTTCTGCAAGCCTACCAAGGGGCCGGTCCCGTCTCCATCAGCGACTTCCTGTCCTCCTCTAAGGTAGGCCCGGGGCCAATCCCCTGCCGAGCCCCTCGGCCGAAGGGGCAGCTCTCCGCCCCTCCGCCCCCAAGCCCAAGCCTCTCTCACCTTTGGCCCTTTTCCGTTGCAGGCTCGGACGGAGATCACGATAACTCCGGTCGTCAACAATCCCATTCAGCACTCGAACAATCTCATCCACGTTGTAAGTATAGCGGAGGAGCCAAGGCTCTTGGCCGCGTCTCGCTCGGCTATATCTCGGTCCTCTATGTAAACCAATGCCGTCTGTTTGCCTCTCGCTTAGGACGACGTGCACGAGGATACGTCGATAATCGAGGAGAGGGACTCGAGGCTTTCCATGAGCACCAGGGATAACAGGGACGACAGGGACAGTCCGCCGCGGTGCCAAGGCTGCCACGAACGCGCGGCCCAATTCGTCTGTGCCGGCTGCGGGAATCAGTGGTACTGCAGTCGCGAGTGTCAGGTAAGCCGCCGGCCGTTTTCCAATCTAAGGCTCTCGGCGAAGGCCCCCCCCCCCGTGCACTAGAGCCGGTTATCGCCATCGTTGTCGGCCCCACCCCCACAGCCGTTAACCCTTGTTGCCCCCTTGTGTTCATTCAGGTCGCAGCCTGGGACGAGCACTCGGAGGTCTGCTCCGGATAGGGGATGGCCAAGCAGCCGAACGTAAAATTGCAAATGAATCTAGTCAAGAGGAGGAGGCCGAGAAAGAGAACGTAGGCTGGGATTATTAACGTTGGCAGAGAGAGAGAGAGAGAGAGAGAGAGAGAGGGGTGAGTGCGAAGGAGAAGAAGGGCAGGGAGGGAGAACGGAGCTGCAATTGCCGGGCGTGATGTATATTTTTATGAATCTTTATTGTACGCGCGATTGAATTAGCTCGTCATATTTGCAAAGAACCATATTTATAAGGATTATAAAGAATAGAGCTGAACTTCTGAACACATTTTACCCCGCATATTGGAAGTTTTTCACCGAGCGTTCTTTGGATGTGCATTGTTTTTATTATTATTATTATTACTATTATTAATATTAATATTATTATTAATATTATTACTATTATTACTATTATTATTATTATTATTATTATTATTATTATTATTTTGTTTTGTTCGCACATGAAATATATGTGATCAATTTTATTTTTTAAAAAAATATGTAGATCAATACGCCAAAATGATTTTAGTTTACAATTTATGTATAAATACTGTGACGTTTAAAATTAATTTGATTGCGAGTGAATGATTTAAACGCGCAGAATAATAGGTTTAAACGACATTGTACATAATTTTATACGAGTTTGCTGATTCCACGTTCAGCGTAACAAAGTTCTGAGCGTTGGTAAACAAAGTGCCATGTGTAAGATTCGCTCATTAAGATTGGACAGTTACGTCAAAGAAACACTTACTACCCCCCCCTCCCTCCCTCCCACCCACTCGCCCCACCCCACCCCTAACCTTCCTCGACCCCCGACCGACCCGATCTCCCACTTCCCACCTCGGCTTTCCTTTTTTTGTTTTTTTTTCTTTTCTGCGAGCAAAGTGCGAAAAAACTTAATAATTTGATTTGCCAAGCAATGCTCCTTTGCAAGAACGATTGCTTAATTCAATAATGATAAATGTACTTTGCTTTTTTGTCTGCAAGCGATTTCACAACATCACAGCAAGGGTAAAATTATATCTGCCGTTAAAATAAATACAGAGGGGGCAGGCACATAGCGAGATCGTATATTCCTCTACGAGTAAAACCATTTGATATCGCTCGATAAGACAGTTTCAAATTTTAGTGTACGACGTATAAAACCGCTCATTATACATTTAAGTTTGTAATGCGTGCAAGGGCATGCACTTGTACCAAACAGCTATTTTATACCATATTTGTTACCAACATAAAAATTTAGATTTATCAAAGCATTAGCCTTAACTTAGACTATAAGGACCTTTTGTAACGTCGTTGATGATGTGTTGCTGACGTTAAGAAACACGCCTTCAACTCTAGATTATCTCATCGGCAATTGTCCCAGACATAATCTGTAGCCCAAAGTTCCTACAGGTACACACAACATTACATATATTTTCCCATTTATGAAGCAAACCAAAATAAAGTTTTTAATCGTAACCTTGTTCGCTTCTATTTCAATACCTTGCATTCCATTTAACATTAATTTTACGTAAGACTTTAGAAAAGCAGTTGTTGGGTAATTCTTTTCTAAATTACCCGCGCATACAATTCGTGCACGCACGTGTAAATGTGATGCAAATATTTAAAAAATTGATATTTTAGATTCCGCACAGGTGGCGCTAATGCCGATATTTTAACAGCTGATCCGAAGGACACTACTTAAATAATGAATTAGTTGAAAGCTTAATATTTTTTATCGTTGCAAGGATATTTTTCGCACTAGATTCTAAGATGTCGTATTCGTCGCAAGATTTTACCGATTTGGTCATTTTGGCTGAATTGGCAGGAATACATACAGTCCCAGGAGTTTACAAGTGCGTTGAGTAACAATCTAACCTCTTAATATCTTTGTAAACACTACAGCTTACTTCATATACTTTATTAACGTTACAGAATATGGATGGAATTTTTGTCGCTTCAAATCTCTCCAGAGGATATTTATATACTGCTTAGGCAAATTTGTCCTTTACCGCAACAAAAGAAAAGGACTTCGAGTCTTTCGAAAATGAAGACTCCGTTGTAACGAGATTGAAAAAACTAGTTCCCTACTTTTTTTTTATAAAAAAATTTATTTACATACATTATTGTTTTTCGTTAATCGTAAATTGATACATTAAATACACATAATATGTCAACTTTTGTATATTTTAACCATAAATACATTAAATATCACTCATTCTGTGTTCTTGTAACGTTCCCCACCATTTCTAGCCAACAAGTCAGCCATTTCGTTCCCATGAACTCCAACGTGCCCTCTAACATGATTCTATATAATAAAGCATTCAATGTTAACATAGTTAAGAATTCAATTTTCAATCGACGTTAAATTCAGTCAAATGCCATACCCATGTTACTGTTAAAGAAGAAAGTGCCTTTTCCATTTCAATAAGCTCTGTTTTATTTATCACGCTCTTTCCATTAGAAGTTTTCCATCCACTTTTCTTCCATTTTGGCATCCATTTCGTAATACACGATATGAGAAATTGAGAGTCTGTGATGATCTTAAGTTTTACGATACCGGCTTTTTGAGCTTGTTTCGCAGCAACGGTCACCGCTTGAATTTCAGCCATATTATTTGTTGCTCTTCCCACCACAGGTTCGGACACATTACTAAATAAATTTATTGTGAAAAATGTTGCTTTTAATAATGATTAATAACAAAATTATAAAGAGATAAGTGATTAGAGTACTTTAGAAAATTCCATTACATAAGATTTTGTGATTATAATAAAAGTTAAATAATGATTGCTAGAGAAATTTAACACAAAAAAAGTTTCAACTGAAAATGTAATATTATACTATATTGAATAATTGTAAGATAAATAAAACAATAAATATATACGTATATATATGTATACATAAAGTAATTACTTATATAATAAAAAAATTAGAAATGGTATTTACAATGAATTATTGTCAGAAAACCAAACTCCAATGCCTGCTTTTGCATTTTTTCTGCCATTAGATGTACAGGAACCATCGGTATAGACTTCTGTATAACCATTTTCATCGACTACAAATCCATCCTTATTCTGAAAATTTAATTTTCAATATTTTGTATCTTTTAAGAATATAGAAATAGACAATTAAAAATAAAGTATCAGCTTACTATTGAAGAAGTTGTGCTATCACATTTCTGTTTTTTTGCATTTTTTGAATGTTCAATATCAGAATCAGCTGCATTAGACAAGAATCTTTTAGATCTTGAAAAATTTTGTTGAAGCGAATCAATTCTATTAAATGAACCTATTTTTTTTACAGATGACAATACATTCTTTACACCTGTTGACGAAGGTTGAGTCTTTACACTAGAACGTTCTTTAATAAAATTCTCTGCCTCGGTTTTTGAATTAAATTTTTTAAATACGGGTCCTGAAAATTTATCCACTTGTTTCTTACATTCGTCCCTAAGCACAGGCAAAGATTAAATTCTTTCTACGATATTAGTATAAATAATAAATTATGCCTTACCATGTTGTATAAATTCCGGGACTTCGACCCTTTGCTACTGCGTAAAAATTCATCACGTCTTTAATTAAAATGGATAACTTTCCTGTTCTTATGAACAATATGGGTAAGACAATATTACACATTCAATAAATATTAGGTAATTTTAATCAAAGGAAGTATAATTTCACATATTCTTGCACCTATTTCAATTTAACAAGTACGATTAGAGTTTATTTTAAATATTATCAATTTTGCAACGAAGAATAAGAAAGGGAAAGCACAAATTCGCAGTCTAGGTTAATCCCATGATAGCATTAAATGACAGATTCTTTATGTCAAACACATATCAAACAAACTAAACGAGTTTTTATCAATTGCAAAAAGGAAATGTAATTTTTTCAGTAATTACAATAATGGATTGATAAAATGGCATTCTAAAATCAATGTTTATACCATACAACTTTTTTACTCCACTTTCAAAAAATGTTTCTTGTGTTTTTCTATTGCCATAAAATGCTGCCATCTCTCGGTAATGAGATGAATAAAGATTTTAAACGAATTGTTTTTTACATAAAACATTTATTATGCATAAAAATAAAAATAATATTAATAATAATAATAATAATAATAATAATAATAATAATAATAATAATTTTAGACAGTTTAATTACAAAATTATTTGCCGTCTTTGGTTTCTCCTTTTTTAGATTAACCACCATCAATTAAATAGACTCATTTCGAAACATCATTTTTAGTTTTATAATCGGAGATATTTTTATTGACGTGTAATGATTTAAAATTATGTACAATAAAGAAATATATTGCAGTGAAAGGATGACTACAGTTTATTTTTTTTTAATGTAACTGTAACAAGACTTAAGCAATGAGGCTTGACTATGTTTCTATAATAATTAACGAGAATAATATTATTCATAAACATCTTCTTTATCAGCGACATAGCGCACTATATCAGCCGGTGTTAAAAGTCTCTCTGCATCTGTATCTGGTATTTCAAAACCAAATTCATCTTCCATTGACATGATAACTTCCACGTGGTCTAACGAATCCAAACCAAGATCATTCATGAAATGAGAATCCAGTGTCAGCTGTGGATAATTTACCAAATTATTTAAGAAGATAGAAATTATGCCGTGGCAATACTGTAGCACCTACGTATATTTCTATATATAAGTTTAATAAGTTTCATTTGATTTCTAGAGGAAGAAAAATATACATCTGTGCCATTAGCCACTCACGATTCAAGCTGGTGTTATTTCTTTTATGATTTTATCGTACAAGAATATATATAATTGTAATAATTTTAAAGATCTTTGCTTTACGAAATATTCAATGGATAAGTTTTTGCAGAGACTTAGCGCAAACCAGTTTTTGTACTACCACAATTAACAAAGTGTTCAAAGACTACTGAATTTAAAGGATGCACGACTATTATGAAAATCTTGCCCAACTTCTTTATAGTATCTTAGTTTAAGGCAAATCTGTGTACCTTAGAAGGATCAATTTTATCATAAAGTTTAAGCACCAAAAGAACTCTGTCACTAATAAAACTTAGAGATAGTGGTGGCTTTTCACTGTACTGGCGCACCTGCTTGATCCGTAGGCATACAAAATTCTGAAAAATATAAAATTTATAATAGATGTCTTTATATTAACCTTATCAGCCGTAATTTTGTCATAAGCAGCCACAACTTTTAAAACACGTTCTCTAATCTCTTGTTTTGATTCGATTTTTTTTACGGAAATGCAATATCGTCTCTTTTCTTGGCTAATCACCTGCATTTATTAAATTAAGTTAAATTTATGATACTTGAAACATAATGAAATAAAATGAAATCGTGATCGAGTCTTAGATTGACGATATAAGGGATAAACCATCGAGAGTGACGTGAGATTTCTGCACGGATAAATAATTGATGGAGTCTTTTGAGCGCAAGGGAATTCACAAAAATTATCACGTGCAATTATCGCCGTTGGACCGAGCGACACTCCGAAGCAGAAACATTATTTATAAAAATGTCCCGACTCCGGATTAATCATCGACCGGGCAATCCCGGTGAAATAATAAAGAATGATTAGGCGCTTGCCAATCGAGGGTCACTCTATTTTTTCGAGGGCTCTCAATTACATAACGATTCATAATCAAAATACAAGCTTTTTGTTACAATCCGACCGCCCGAACGCGTGCAATTGCTCGGCGTGTATAAGTTACCTGGCTTAGGGCCGGTGCCGGTGCTTGCTTAATTGCACGAATGAACCTGTGGCTTAACTGCCGAAGGGCCGATGTCCTGTAAAAGCACAATCGACTCGTTGTGTTTTTAATTAAATCGGCACTTCGGAACAGGATTCTACAGCCCGTAATCGACGCCATTTTCGGACATACAGAGGATTTCATTCAACGATTTGATTTCACCGCACGGCGCATAGATTGCGCTACTGGCGCCAGTGAGCTGCGCTCGCTTTCCGGCTATCGAGATTTGAGAATTTTAGTTTAATTCGGTATTGCTACTGCCGTTAAAGCCTCGCCGCTTACGTTCTCCAAACATTTACGAAAGCCATTTGTACTTACGGTTATCATCGATGGGGCCTTCCATTTTTCTTCCAAGCCACCGCTTACTTTTTTTTTTTTTTTTTTTTTTTTTTTTCTTCATTACGATCTCGACCATTTTCGAAACATTAATCGTACTCGTAATTCGGCTTTAATGGCAGGTTCGAGCCGCAAGAGCCTTTAATAATAGAAAAGCAACGTTTCTTCTTTGTCCGTTACTCATCTAACTTTACTATGAAAATTACCATGTACAAGTAGCTTTTTAAGGCACGCAGATTAGAAGAAACCATAAATATCGTATGATATCAGATTTATTAAAGGTTTAAAGATATCCATTTTACAATGCTTCATCGAAATATATTTTTTTAACATACATTGTCCTATCCTTACTAATATTAAAAATATTGTACAAAAATATCGATTGCTATTCATTTTATACTTTGTTCGTACGGCTTTTTTACATAAATTGATAACAAAAGTTATAATTCGTTAATTATACAGTACTATTTACATTATTGCTTGAAAAAATACATCGCAAATGTATAATAAATAATAGTAAGAAATAATATTTCTTTACAATATATTTTTAAATAAATCAAAACAAAAACAATTTTATTAAGAAATTGTATATATATATATACATAAGCTCGCGCGCACACAATTGATATTGTATATTGCTTTTTTAAAAACTAGAATATACTCTTCCTTCTTAAATATTCGTAAAATCAATGGAATGCTAGTTATTGAATGCACAATTTTAAGTAGTTCCTGGAATTTTTAATATTCGAAATAAGCAGCTCTTTTCGTTTAATCGTAAAAACAGACGTATATTACTAATTTTGTAAATCGATGTATAGACAACTACTTTGTAATAAAATATATGCATTAGAAAACATAAAATTAATACTGCGGTAAATCAATTTTTAAATTTCTCATAAACAACCGACATTTCTGGCCTGTGCTCTGCTAATTTATTGGAACACCACTTTCCAAGTGATATCAAGTATTTGTAGACTTCGTCGTATTTTTCTCCAGCGTGCTTATCCTTTAATAAATGTAGATTTCGATCTTCAAAGTTATCTACATATTCTTTCAAGCGTTTATTCGTTGGTCTTGATTTATCATAAACGGATAAGCCAGTTGCCAATTCGAATAAAACAATACCATAGCTGTACGTATCAATTTTGGTGGACAAACTTCTGCCAAAAATATATTCCTCTGGCAAATACGGTCTAGTTCCTTGGATTTTGCTTACCTGCAAACGTTATTAAGACCATTAATTTATTAACTATTGGGTTTAACTATATTGCTATGACAATGCTGACGCTCACTTTTAAAGAATCGTCCGAAGATCCTTCCCTTGCTAATCCAAAATCACCGATTTTCGGCTCGAAATTCCTGTCCAGTAAAATATTTGCACTCTTGATGTCTCCATGAATCAATGGCTTTTTATGAATAGTGTGCAAATATTGCAATCCTCGTGCCGTTCCTTTTGCGATTTCTTGTCTTTGAAGCCAATTCAGTGGCATGGATCCATGCTTCAAGTGCAGTCTGTCTTCTAAAGAGCCATTTTTCATACATTGATATATAAGACAAGGTGCTTCACCACCTATACTGAATGCGTATAATGGAAGAATGTTTTCATGCGGTAAAGAGTTCAAAATTCTTATTTCGCGAAATGATTGTTCTAATTGTAATGCATAGCTCTCGTCGTAATCCGAACCTCTTGGCTCCAACTTTTTTATAGCTACTTCGGTGTTTTTCCAAATACCTGTTATTAATAAATTTTTATTATCGATAAATTTTTTAAAATTTTTTCAAAACTTATATCTATAAAATATCAAGGGGTTAAATATTTTTAACGTCCGTATTGGTAAGAGTACCTTTGAAAACAGTTCCAAAGCCTCCTTTTCCTAATATGTTTTCCTTCTTCCAATCATCTGTTGCTGCAGCCAATTCATTGTAGGAAATTCTAGGCAATAGCGAGGAAAATATTGCGGGTGTCGAGGTCAACAAATTATTTGAATTACTAGGCGTTTCATTTTGCTGCTCCAGTTGAACGGGCTGGTTCAATATTTTGACAGAATCTTCCTTAGTACTATTTTTAACTATCACTTTTATGGTATTTTCACGAGGCTTCTGATTTTGATTAAAATTTTGTACCCCAATTTTTAAGTCTTTAGTGTCCTTCCTCGATTGTCCAGTTCGAAAAGGCATTTGAAGATTTCCTTCTACACTGTCTAAGAGTACATGATATTTACCATCGACAAAAGGTTTTAGCATTGCCATTGATCGATAATGTCTCATTCTAGACAGTAGAAGAAAAAATTCTGGAATCGTATGATTATACTGTCCCCAGTTTGTTAGAAGCTCGTCCATAGGATTTTCTTTTTTCCTCAAATCCAGTATATCGGCAACGCTGAATCCCATTTTATCTGGTTAAAATAAGTAAACGTTAAATAAAAAAAACGTTAAATCCTTTAGAAAGTAGATGCATGACTGTATCGCTGAAGATAGCTCCAAATAAGATAATTACCAGCGAGGTCTTCCCATTCGTTATTTTGATTCAACATCTTACATATTTCTGTCCTTTCGATATACGGCAAATTGTATATGTACTTGAAGCCTTCAGCACTCGAGGTCATTTTACGTAAAATTACGATTCATAGATTCATACTCGATTCCTGTGAATTAAAAAAACGAGCACATTGAGCAAGCACCAAGGATGTTTTCAGAGCCGAGGCGCTGGGTCAGGATTATTATATCGAGAACGTCGGCATTCGCTGTTATTAGGAGGAGAGCCAAAGTTACGAGATACGAGGGCTCACAGCTCGCAAACTTAGCGCACAAAGGTGGGAAAGTAAAAACGCAGTGACAAGAGCTTTCGACGCGCACGGGAAACATAACCTTACCGCTTAGATAACGAGTGGCAGGCAACTGCTGCAGAAGAAGACGGAGCAGTAAGTTGGTCCGAGCTCTGCCGACGTCCCATTGGATTTCGGCCCCTTCGACACGGCCCTCCCACCGGCTCCCGAATAACCCTCGCGTCGCGAGGATGCGGCGCTTCTCCAGGCCCTGCTAGTCGCCGATCCCCCCGCCCCGCCCGTCCTTCTAGCATCGCGCCGCGAGCATCGTCCGGGAGGCCGCGAGCTCCGAGGGTGCAGCCAGCCATCGGCGTCTCCCTTCCCATCGCGGGACTCTCCCTGCGATCGGTACTCGGGTACCTTAGCTCCCGGGGTCCGGGCCGAGCGCGGGGAGTCCCTCGATTGCTCGTAACGCGGCTAAGATTGCGGCCGTGTCCCTCTGTACGCTTTAGGCGCGCCTCGCTCACGCTTCTTTCAAAAATTTGCAAAGCCCCAATTTCACCGGTAGCCGCTAAAAGTGCCTCGATGGCGAGCTTTCAGAGCTACGGCACGGCGGTAGGTTGGTCGCTCCGGTTAAGGGTAACCTACATTCGACGTCCTTTTGCATCAGGATGGGCTTGCTCTGCCTCGCCCCGCCGGATAAACGTTAACGGGGAGGCTAAATTGACGTTCGGAGCTCCAGGCCGGTGTCCCAGATCGGAGCCTAGATCGGAGCGCGATCGCGCACGCAGGTGCGGGCTATTTTTCCGGCAGGCCCCACAGGATCCTCGAGTGGCCCTATTTACATTAACGGTCGTGTATTTACCGTGAATTTCGCTACAAACTTAGGCCGAGCGAGAGGTTGAAACCTGTGTAGCATTGTTAAATTCACGGAAAGCGTTTGCGGCTCGAGTGGTCGCATTGATCCTTCACGCGTCACGTGACTGTCTCCATTAATATAACTACAGTCGTAGCTTATGTATCGATTCCGGTATACGCGTTCTAATATAAATTGGCCGCCCGCTATTTAATTGCTCGACCCAAGTGTGCATTTTTAGTGCTGAGATAGTAATAGAATGTCGGCGCTACGCATCGCGCGTCCCAACGAGTTATCCTTCTGATAAAACGCATTGCAAGAACGCGTAACGTAACTATACGCCTCCCTTCCGCACTTTAAAGTAGCATCTAATGACGAATTCTAAAAATTCACGCCCATTGTGTAATTGTGATAAAAGACACGTTAAAGCCTAATTAAAAATGCGTCGATAAAGCTTCGTTCTCCGATCTATTTAACGATAATTACAAACGAGAAACATATATATATATATCCTTAGTGACTTTTTAAAATCATCGTTATCGACTCAAAGCGAGTCTTAATTATTCGCTAAGTATGCACGTTGAAACTGTAAAGTATCCGAGCGTGGGGGAGAATCGTGAGCAAGGTGCCGATTTTTTTTTTTGCAATAAGGGAGAGAGCTAAGGAACGGCCCTCGATCGTCGATACCCTCGACGCTTCCGATAGGATTTCCGACAACGTTGTACCAATCCTCGATACGTCGATCGAACCTCGTTGGCTCTGTGTTTCAGGAAGTCAGCAAGGAGGTCGGAAAGGAGGATGAGCAGCGCTTTGGCCGTTCGATTCGAGGCGAGGAATTAGAGCCGAACCAGAGCCGAATGCGCCCCCGCAAAGACTCGAGCCGCAGATGCCGCTTGTGGGACGATGCGAGAAAACAATGCCATTGCCGACGTTGAGATTAACGATAGCAGCCGCTGCTGCCCTGTTGATAATGTACGCGGTGAGCTTGGGCCTGGCCTGCAACGAGGCCATATGCGCCAGCATAGTCAGCAAGTGCATGCTCTTGAAGAGCTGCAAATGCGACCTGAGCACCTGCAGCTGCTGCAAGGATTGCTTTCTCTGCCTCAGCTTTCTTTACGACGAATGCTGCTCTTGTTTCGGTGAGTCTTCTCTCTCTCTCTCTCTCTCTCTCTCTCTCTCCCCCTGCCTTTTCCGGGAGCCCCTCTCCCCCTTAACCCTTGCCGGAGCCCTCGTTAGCCAACTATTGCGTCCCTACCTAACTATCTGCCTCGTAATCCTGTTACCGGCGCATTCGGACAAATAGATTTTCAAAAAACCGGCCCGAAACTCATCGCTTTCGCCATAATTTTCATTTACATTCAAATTAATTTACCGCTTATCCCGTTTTCATTCACCGACCGGTGCGTGGTTGGTGCAATTTTTAAGCCCATGGCCCGTCCCATTTGCCCAATGGTTAAGCAATTGGGATAATTTTTGTCTTTGATTTTTAGAAAGGGAAAATAAATCATCTGGCTCCCTTGGATTAAAATTTAGCTTTTATTTGCAACTCGATAAAGGAATAAAATTCATTGTCTTTATTGCTTAGCGTCTCTTAAACCAAATGGTTTTAATTAGCGAATTAAGAATCCATGTGCTGTGCTTGCATTATTCTTTGCAACGCTTTCTCAAAGGACGTTTTTCCTAAATTGGAAGTAATAGGATTATTCATTTTTTAACTTGGGCAAAACGTGGAATCAGAGTTGTATAAGGGCATGACAACATAATGATACAGTTGAAAACCTCATCAGAATACAATTATTTCATTTTTCTTATTTATTAATTTAACAGCAAGTTTATGTAGAGTATATTTATATGCTGAACTGATTCTTTGTTGCCCGCAGATTCTTTAGTTACTGCTGAATTGTCAAAATTAATTGTCGAGCATATGCATTTAATGAAACGTTTTTTTATGTAGGTTTTACTGCGTTGCAAATAATATGCTTAAATTAAAATGTTAAACATATGAGATATTATCAGGAAAATTGAAATACGGTAAAGCTAAATTATATAATTTAATTACAGATCTTTGTCCGAAACCGAATATAACCAATAATCCCTTGAGTAAAAAATCGCACGTTGAAGATTTTGACGAACCATTTCCAGAACTTTTTCAAGCCCTTACCGAGGAACCAGACATACACAAAAGATGGTCAAGCTTTACTTTTCCTGTAGATCTTCCCATTAAGATTTTATCTCATCTACAAGATAAAAATGTTAAATACCTAACGCGTAAGTTGTTTTTTATTTTTTAATAAATTGAAATATACATTAAACCAATTATGAAGCTTTTTTTTTTTTTAAAGATATTAGATTTTTTATATTAAAACAGAAATTAAATTTAGATATCTAAAAAATCACAAAATTAGATACAATATTTATTATTCGTCGATCTGATTTATCTTTCTTTTGATGTTTCACTCAGATGCAGAATTTTCATATAAAAAAGCATTGTTTTTTTAAATTTAAAGTTATTCGAGATTAAGCGAGCTTTAGAGAAAAGTTTTACTTTTCGTTCGCTAAATACGCAAAAATGAAGATTTCTCTTGTATAGTAAAATAACCATCGACGCAAATAATGTACGCGATAAGCGCATTGACATTCTTGTCTCGTTACAGAATTAATTGACGGAGAGCATAAAAATTATTCGCCGAAAATAGACATAACGACGTTAAATTGCACCGTGGCTTACATAGTCGAATGCAATTCCTGGAGCAAATGTAAGAAGTACTGCCAAAGCATGGGGGCGACCAGCTACAGATGGTTTCACGACGGATGCTGCGAATGCATCGGTAACACCTGCATCAACTACGGCGTCAATGAGTCGAGATGCTTGAATTGTCCGGCAAAAGTGAACAGTGTTGAAGACGAATACGATGATTACGGACAAGATGAAGATTATGATGTCGTAAACGAGTAAATAAATTGATAATAATTTCTCTAAATTAATAACAACAAAAAGTTAATCGTATGTCGATAGGCATGTCTATCTATGTTCTTTTATAACAACGACGCACATATTACCTTTACCGATTAAAGTTATAAATTTTGTGAATATTTGTAAATTGGTAGTATCAGAATTGCCCATGCGTCGGAATGTAGGATAAGTTTTTAATCATTAGATAGAAATAAATCAGTATCCCTCATTATTGATTTGTATTATTTGCAAGGCAAAATTAAACATCAATTTTTATTTTTACTCTTAAATTACAATTTCTTCTGATACTTTCAATGCAGATGATAACATCGTGGATAAAATTAAGACATGTATTGAATAAAGTTTAAGGTAATTACTCAGTATACTTGCTAGACGAAAAACAAAACCTTACGTTTCCAACTCTAATTTAAGTTAACTAAAGCAACAAAAGTAAGCTACTTTAACGTGCGAATGTTTATAATTTTAAATAAGAATCCATATTAGTGCGCGTATAATAAAGCTTTATATCGCCTGCTCGAATCAATATCGCAAATCACTTTTCTCAACTTAAAGCACATACTTAAGCGTCCAAATAAGAGATGCTTTGGTTGACAATAGTAGCGCAGTCAATAGTAAAAAGCAAATATTGTGTAAGATATTTTGTAATTGAGAAGTTTCTTAATCGCTATGCGAGAGGATCGCATTTGCTGAGCAGCTGTAGCGCAAAGTGCTGCGATGTGTTCGTGGTAATTTTGGCCACAAGCCGAAACACGGATAAGCGAGCAGAAAAGCATCCACTAGCACGTGCGAAAGGAGGGATTTTACACGTGGCTGCGCCTGATCTGATATAATTTTACGCAATCTTGATCAGTTTAAGCAATTGGCCTGAGTGAGCCACTATTTTTTTTGCGTGTTATGTTTTGCAAAAACAAATAATTTTACGCGACGTACTTGTGAAATCTGGCACTAGCTTATCAGCAGCTTAAGTCAGCCTGGGCCAATGGTGAATCTGATTTCTCGAATATAGTTTCAGAGGGCTCAAACCCATAATCCCCGTCCTTTTTCAATGAATGCAGAGCCGCCTTTTGCCCGTTTTCTTCCTCGGCTCGCTCATCGGATATTTCATTTTCGCCTTTGCTGTATCGTGATAGAGTTTGTTAGCTCAATTTTGGATGTTGATATCTCGAGAGATAAATGTATGTACCATCATTGGAATTGTTATTCTTCGAGTTTTTTCTTTCTTTTTTTTACTCTTTTTTTTTTTAGATTAAAGCATAACCAGCACTAATATAAATTTATTAAAAGAACTGAATGACTTATAAATTTTAAATTGGTTTTATGCGATACAATGTTATCTACTTAATTAATGTAAGCTTGAGCATGTTTGTGTATAATCGATTTTCGATAAGATGAACAATGATTACAAGATAAATTCAATGTTCGATTCTCATTGCTTTTTAATATTTGCTTTTGCAAATATTTTTTTAAATAAAAACAAAGGTATTGACTAAATATTATCCTTGATTCTATTTACACAGTTGCTTACATATAATAGTCGATATTATAATATCTTTCAAGTACTATAAAAAGCCTATGAATTTTAACATATTACAGATCATTTTATTTAAAAAAAAAAAAAAAAATAGGTTAAAAATTCCAAATTAATTCTGTCGAATATTATTATCAACGGTATAATAAGGTGTATTTGTCATTTCATAACGTTTACGTTTTTCGCTAAGAAAAATTGAATTTTAGAATTTTATAATCTTTTTAAATACACAGAGTTGAATTAATAACTCGTACTATATTAAATTTGATAAGGTATCCTAAAAATTTATGTGTATTGTACTTATTATAATATTTTTATTACAAGCAATTTTTATTCTAGCATGAAATAATATATATATGCGAACATACATATTACCGGATGTTGAGGATTTTAATTTATATGCATAAGCAACCTTAAAAATTATTTTACAATTATCAATTGTTGCTTATTGATTTTCAATAGTTTTAAAATAATTTACCATTACCTTATCCATTATAAAATTTAAGGAGTAAAGATATTTCTTTAAGGATTTACTCGATATGCCTTGTTAAAACTGTAATAAGAAACTAAGCAATTTATAAATATATATTTATATATATTTTCGCTAAAAATTCAGTTGGGTAAATTGCTTAATAATATTGAAAATATAATTAATTTCGCATAAAACTTACACTATACTCGTATTTTAAAATAATAAAAAACAATTAAATGAAATTAGTTTCTATCAAAAAGGATGTTTTTGCAGACGAAATACGTTGGTAATATATGTGTGTGTGTGTGTGTGTGTGTGTGTGTGTGTGTGTGTCTTTAGATAGTCTTAAAATTTTACTTTTTAAAGAAAGACTTGTATTGCTAATAAAATAATTTAATTGTTACGTTAAATGTGACGCTTGACTCAAAATACGTTGACTATATTTCATAGTATTAATATAAGCAATAGAGCCGTACACGAACTCAATGCTAACTCGTAATCTGATTTTCAAACACGATAGTTAACATAAGTATTAACATTTATTTTATGATTTATTTTTACATGTTATTTGATTAAGTTTTTATTAGAATTACTTTATTAATAATGAATTTTTAAATGATTAATTTATACGATTGCGGCAATTCAAACGTGAAAATAGTCTTTGGCACAATAGAGTACAAAACAGCACGCTTTATAAAATACGACCAATTTATTATTGTTAGAATATAATCAATAAAGGTAAAATTTTCAAACGCTTATGTACCTTGAAGAATATATATATATATATGTATATATATATATATATATCTAATGTATATTTAAAAAGAAAATCAAATTTTTATAGACGATTTCTGAACCGATAGGCAATTGTGTGTTTAAAATCATTTTGATATTCGCTTTTGACAATTTTGTATTGTAAGAAATATTAGATATACATGTGTCAAATATTTTTATTAAACTATAACGATACTTTGTACACATTTGGCCACAGAGTGTTAATTGTTAAGAATGTGTTCTTTCAGTATGAAATTCGAAGCAGTTGAACTATTGATCCTTCTTATAACATTAGCATGCCGTAAGTATGAAAAGGCACCAGGCATTATTCCTGGCGATAAAGCAACGATTATGTTATTGGTAAATAAAGTTTCATCCTATAGTCGGTGAGCGGAAGGGGGCCGATGCCAAGCCATTGATCGGCCCTTACGTTGAATTCGTGACCGATCAAGAATTCTTATCGGTCGCGTCTATCTTGCGAATCCAGACATCGTACGAGCCCGAAGACATTGATTACACGTGCATGGGAACGGTCGTCTCGAATCGAGATATTTTAACGACTGGACACTGCCTGGAAGACGAAACCGTGAATGGGATCTTAATAAAGGTCGGCTCGACTTGTTTGACGGAAGGCATCACGTATTACCCGCTCTGGTGGAAAACGTATAGCGAGTGGCTCTACGACGTGAAACGCCGAACGGAAATGAATTACAACGACGTTGCGGTCATAAGGGTAAATCAATGTTCACCTGTACCTTCGGCTGCTCGATGCTCGATGGAGCGAGCCAAAACAAAAACGACGAGTCCCGGTCGTGTTTTTGCCGTCGCGTGTAAAAAGCGAACGATCGCCCAAGGCCTATGCATGCAATACGCGCGTACATACATATATATATATATATTTCCAGCTACGCGGGACCCTGCCAGTCCAAATCATTCCAGCCCAGATATCAACTTATTCGAATCTCGATCTGTACGGGATGTCCGCTACGGCCGTAGGATGGGGATCGACGCTCGATGGGGAGCTTATGATGGACCTGCAAAAGGTCAACATGGAAATATTGCCGAACGAAATCTGCGAACGAATGGCCTTTCCGATTTTGCAAATTCGCGTTCCTCTCCCACCAAGGATCTTGTGCAGTATCTCTCATCCGTTTGCATTCTTTTCGCCCGTAGGTATATTGGCTTGTAAAAGCCAATTTATTAATCATCGGCCCGTGGCCATTAGTTTAAATGGCCAAATTATGTTAAGCCATCGCTCACCATTAACGAGCATTGTACATTCATTATTCGGAGACGGGCCATCGACGATTGAGCCGCTATAAATCAGAAATAATTTGCATTCGTTTTTTTTTTTTTTTTTTCTTTCTTTCTTTCTTTCTTTCTTCTTCCTTTTCTTTCGTGAAAAATATTTGCCAACGTGTACAATAATCATAATTACGATACGCTAGCTTAACATATTAATAAACGATCCTACCATGGTTATCAATTTCTCATTAAACATATTTTATTACATCTGTATTTATTTTTACTACAATTTTTATTATCGCAAGAGGTAAAACTATAACTGCAAATAATCCCGTATCTTATATAAATAACACGACTATACAAGCACGTGCACATTAATAGACATAATAGATCGTTATTTCTAGGTAATCCATTTTTAAGC
The DNA here is from genome assembly GCA_018907135.1 of Kradibia gibbosae. NCBI lineage: Eukaryota > Metazoa > Arthropoda > Insecta > Hymenoptera > Agaonidae > Kradibia > Kradibia gibbosae. Next base: position 9,139,702 of record JACCHX010000004.1, read on the forward strand.
GCACAGAGATTTAAAAAGATCAATAATTCAATTTTGAAACGCTCGATTAATTTTTTTCCCTTGCCTCATTTATAAAGCTATTATTAGTTTAGGGAATTTCGTTTCAGCTGAATCGACAGTTCATTGAGTAAAAAAATGCGCTAAGCCCCAAACTCAGTAGATAGCGCGACTTGGAAGAAGAGTATTTTTATCGTTGATCTAGTGCACATTAAAAACCACTTGCTGTGCATGTGCAACGCATTACATATATATATATGTGTGTGTGTGTGTGTGTGTGTGTGTGTGTGTGTGTGTATATATGAAAGAGATTGTTGATACAAAAATTTTGATATTTTTTCAAAACAACAGCCATGTACTCGTACCATTTATACGAGATGATTTTTTAACGCGTAATTTGTCCTTTACAGGGTGACAGTGGCGGTGCACTTTTCCACGAAAATCAAATCGTCGCTATTAATTCTGGAGTTTATCCAAGACTGCCGGAAGATGATTATACAAATAAAGTTAACCTTCATTTTGGCATTGACTATTACAGGGAGTTCATTTTAGACGTCATACGTAATTTTTAAAATTAGTCAATAAAGTGTACGTGCGTGATATTTTCACAAATGTGTATAATATTAAACAATAATTGAATAATAATTTATTACAAAAATCATAGTCTTGCATGAAAAATTCGTGCATTTAAGCCCTCTTAGATTTATACTTACTTGCAATTGCCTTGGGAGCTTATGACAAAAGAGCGAGATTTCTTATTCTTGCTATACTTTATACTTCAAAACCGAACTCTATCGTTCTACGATTCGAGCATCCGAATCAAGTCTCCAATTGTAGAGCAATTTTTTGTAAGACTAAGTCGACACCCACGCTCGAAGTTAAAACCTTAAAGCGAGTACTTTCGCAAGTGAAACGAATTGAAATTACAAATTGTCTATTATGCGATTGCGACGGTACCATTTAGTTCAAAAAACAAGCATGAGAATAACGACGGTAAAATGGCGCTCGGAATAATGATATTCGAAAGATACAATTCCCTACAATTGAATCTCTCCTGAATTAAAAGCCATCTGTTTTATATTGCGAGCAATGGGTGCCTTAGGGATTAAAAGGCAAAACCATGTGTTTGAAAGTTGGCGCTACCACGCCATCACGGACTACGAGGGCCTGATTTAAAGTACGACTCGCACAATCGCTCCGAATAAAGTTTTCAAGAAAAAACATATTCATGAAAACACAGATTGACATATAATGACGTTGGTGTTAACCTCCTTCCTAGTATTTGATTTGATGATTGTACAAATAAAGTGATAGCACTTCAAAATAAAAAGAAAGCTGTAGACGTTAAATCTCTACAATGGTTTTTGCTTTCATTGTTCCTATAAGTGTTAAATATTTATATCCATTCATCGTGTAATCCGAATGTTTTCGATAATAAATTTTGTCAAAATAAAATGAGTAGATGCTTTCAAAAGGGGTTTAGAGTAATTTCGTGAACTTTAAAAAATTTGAGCTACTGCGGAGGTCATTTTTTGTTACTATTCGAAGAGTACCGGATAAAAAATGTTTAAAAAATTTAAAGATAAGCTTGCAGAGGAGATGAAACAATCTCCTGCTCGATTACAAGCAAGCATGCAACAACTGGCACAGGTTTATAAACGATCTCCTTTATTTATTTTAATTTACAATGGCCATGGGTGCCATTATCTTTCACGTATTAATTCAAAAGTCTATGTCAATTTTAGGCAGTCGTATCGCCATCGTTGTCGAATAACTCAATCCAAGATTTGTCCTTTAAGGACAGTTTTAGCTTAACCGAAGAAACGGATGGTAATTTTTATCACTCGCAAGTTATGTTTTTATTATGGCAATTTATGATTTTTTTTTTTATTTCGCTCCCTTACAGAAACACCAAAAAATAGTCCTTCGAAGCATGGGTTTGAAACAGTTGATTTAACGCCTCCGTCGATAAATTCTAGTACATCAAGAAGGTCGTCTATTAGCAGTAACATTAGCGATGCATCTGTTCTTTTCCCTATTTATGAAAGTTCTGGAAACATGTTTCATTTGCAGGTAACATTGCTTGTATTTTTAATCTAATAATTTTAATACTCAAATTGTCCATATAATAAATAGTAGATGTGTACGTATGGGTGATTTTCAGTCTGACATGGATCAATCTGCGAGTGAAATCGACGACAACATAAGTCCGCAATTAGATCGCATATCTAAGGAACAATTATATTCCGCGTATCGTAAAGCAAGAACTAAATATGATAAATACAGGGGAAGATTTACCGACCTTGTTAGTCATTATCGTGACATTGAATCTAAAAAGAATAAATTAGAAAGTCTTTTAGTTGAAACACAAGATAAGGCATTAAGGCGAATAAGCGATCTGAAAGAACAGTGTCAATTAGAACAACAAGCAAAAGCACATTTAGAAGATGCGTTAAGGAATGACATTGAAGAAAAAGATCATGTGATAAATTCTTTGAAAATTAAGGTAAAAAAATTTATTATTATTATACATTCTGTATATTTAAGACTAAGCACTTCTAAAATTATGAGTATTCATTCATAATTACTCCTTAATTTGCATAAATAACCAAACAAAGAAACTTGTTGTTTTGTAACGATTAAATTTTATTACAAGTAACTGCTTATTATTCATGGTGCTTACGTCTTCATTTATATAGATTAATACATTTTCAAAGTATTCATTTTATGACAGATTAAATTATTACAAGGGCCAAATACTGAATGCGTAGCAAGCGAAGGACCTGAAAGCCATGACAATGACAAAGTTGCTGTTCTTGTGGACCTATCTAGCGATACAGAATCTGAGAAGGCAGGCGAAGAGTCAAAATTACTTGCTGAGAATTCACAATTGAAAGAAAAGATACAAAAAATGGAAACTTTCTTAGAAAAGTACAAAGATATGCTCAAACGTAACAAGGATAAAATATTGGAAGTAACAAATGAAAAAAATACTTTAGAAAGAGATTATGATATTTTACAGAAATCAAGTCAAGAAAAACTTAGCAATATGGAGAAGGAATTACAGAAATCGAAAGAAGAATTTTCAAATTCAATACAGGAAATTGAAACACTGAAAAAACGAGAAGAAGATTCAGTTATTTCATTGGCTGAAAATAAATTATCGATTCATCGTGAACTTGAAGGGAAGGAAGAGCAAATAAAGTGTCTTCAATTAGAATTAAAACAAACCCAAGATCTTGAAAAATTTCTTTCGGAAACGGTAGAAAAACAAAAACAAGAATTAGAAAAGATAAAACTAGTTTCCAATCAAAATGCAGATGCAGCTCAAGAACATTTGAGAGGTAAATCAGAAGCATTAAAGCAAATGCAAACAGAGATGCAACAAAAATTAATTGATTTAGATGAGAAATTGAGTTTAAAATATAATGAAGAAGTAAATAAAAATAAAGAGCTTATAAGCGAAGTAGAAGAACTGAAGCAAAATTCCATGTCAGCTGAAAATAAAATTGAAGAAATGCAGAAGCTGAATCAAAACATGCGAGAGGAAATTTTGTTAGAATTAGGTAAAGAAAAAGAGGAATATATAAGACTTTTGGAAGAACATAAAGCTGAAAATATGAATTTAAAGAAAGAATTATCCGAAAAACAGAATAATTTTAACAGATTGCAAACTGATGTAGATAATTGTGATGATATAACAAATAATTATGCTGTAGAGCTTAAAGAACTAAAGCAAAGTTTAGCCGATAAAGTGGAAATGTGCAATGAATCAAATTTAAAGGTTCAAGAATATGCGGATAAATATGAAAGCTTAAAAAGTAAGCTAGACGTGCAATATGATGAAAATTTAATATTAAAAGATAAAATAAATGCAATTAAGAAAGAAATACAGAGACTTGAAGATGAATTAGAAGCTGAAAAAGCCGTGGGATCGGGCCTTACTGGGCAACTCGATTCTAATTTAACAATTGTAGCTAATCTTAGGGAAAAAGTTGATAATCTAGTTAATAATAAGAATACTTTAATTAAGCACATAACAATATGTAAAAAGAATTTCAAGAGATTAAAACAAGATTACGACTCGCTAAAAAATAATGTAAATAATAATATATCAAATGAGAAGCTTGCAATATTTGAAACTATACGAGAAACTGGTAAGATATTTACATATTTAAATGAAGAAGGTGCAAATCTTAAATTGCAAGTTGATGAATTATCGGAAAAAAATAAAATAATAGAAGAACTTAAGAATAACTGCAATGACAGTACATTACAATTCGAACAAATTTTAAATGAAAAAAGAACTTTAGAAAATGAATTAAAGGAAATGGAAATGAAACATTTCAACGAGTTGAACACAACAAAGAGTTCCTTAGAATTAGAAATTGTAGATTTAAAAAGTAAACTTAATGAACTCGATCGATTATACTCTGAACGCGAAGAAACGATTAAGAAAGTCGAGGTTGAAAAGGAAGAAATGATAAAAAATATTTCTTCGTTGAATGTCGAACTGACAGAAAAAGAAAGTCTTAACGAACAGCTTAGTAATTTATCTATAAAATATAAAGAGGTCGAGGAAATTGTACATACATTAAAATCAGAAAATGAAGACCTCAATAATCTGATCAAAGATTTTGAAACGACTGAAACGGAATTGGAAAAGAAAAATAATTTATTAAAAAACTTGCAAGCGCAATACGACGAGGAACAACAGCACTCCTTAAAATTAAGTAGCGAGTGTGAAAATTATAAAAAACTAATTCAGGAAAATAGTCAAAAGGTTAAGAATTTGAGTAAGGAATTAAAAGTGTGTAAAGAAGCCTGTAAAAAATTAAATATTGAACTGGAAAAGTCTAATGATACTTTGAAAAAAGATAGCAAAAATATTATAGAGGCAGAATTGGAGAGAGAAAAACTGAGTAATTCAATAGATTCTAAAGAAAACGAAATCAAAGAATTACAAAAATGCAATTCGCAATTAATGACAGATCTAAATAATTTAAAAGAAAATAAAGATGCATTGGATAAGTTGAAGATCGAAAAGGAAGGCTTACTTCATGAATTGGATGCGTTAAAATCGTTTGCGACTTTATTAGAGAACGAAAACAAAAGTCTAAAGGATAATCAGAATGATTTATTAACTTTGAACAATGTCCTGAAGCATTCGCAAAGCGAAGTAACCGAAAAACTTCGCAATTTAGAAAAAAAGAATGATAAGATAATCAGCGAAAACAGTGGCTTTACGAGTGAACTTGAATCTTTCAAATTGCAAATACAAAATAATAATTCTGAAATGGAAAATTTAAAATTGCAGCTAAAGGAAGTGGAGGAATTAAGGAGTAAAAACGTCGAGCTGGGGAATTTGTTACAAGAAGCAAATAATTGTAAGCAGGAGAATGCGAGCCTTGAGAATAAGGTTAAACATTTTGCAAGCATTAACGAATCGTTAACTGCGGAAATTAAGAGTTTGGATGGTCAATTGCAGAGTTTAAAAGATAACAGGGCAAAAAGTGAGACTCTAGAGCACGATTTAGGAATATGCAGGAGCGAAATAGTGAAATTGCAAAATGCATTATCCTCGAAGAGCGACGAATTGGCTTCTGTTAGTAATAATTCAAAGCAGGAGAATTACAATTTGAAGATTGAATTAGAGGAAAAGAATGCTAAAATAGACGAAGGGGAGTCCAAAAATATCCAGCTTTTAGAAAAAATCGACGAGTTGTCCTTATTAAGAGTAAATCTAGAAGAGGAAAAAACGCGCGAAGTCAATGCATGTCGCGAAGCCATGAGCGAATTGGAGGAGACTCTGTTGCAGAGGGAACGGGAGCTGAAAGAATTGGAGGAAAAGTACAGGAAACTAGAAGAGAGCGCTAAGAGCATCGATCAAGAGAAATTAAAAGACGACGAATTAAATAAGAACATGCAAAATGTAATGCTGGAAAAAATGAAAATAGAATCACAATTGGACGAGACCCTTGTTACCTTCCAAGCCAAGGAGACCCAAATGCAGGCTTTAAACGAACAATTGAAGAGTCAAGCGTCCGCTCTACGGGCGCAGATGAAATCTAACGAAGAGGAGCAAAATATAAGGCTAAAGAAAATCGCCAATGAATTTCAAGCGCAGCTCTACGACAAGGAGCGGGAGCTGCAAGCGGCTCTCGAGCAGAGATTCGGTGAGATGAGAATTTAAGTACGGGAATTAATCGCTCTGCCTTTCCAATAAAGTCGCATGCTTTATTTTTAGATCGGCAAAGAAATTACGAGTCGAACACTATACAAGAGTACAAGGAGCAGCTGCAAGACTTTCAGCTGGAATTCGCCAAGAAATCCGAGCAAATGGAACAATTGGCTTTGGAAAACGAACAAATTAAAAAGCGAATAGACGAGGAGGTCGAAAGGCGCCTGGGGAACATTGGCCAGATCAAATCAGAGCACGAGGAGGAAATGGAAGATCTCGACAAAAAGTGGAAACACATTGTCGATGAAAAAACAAATAGATTGGAAATACAGCACGAGCAAGAAATTGCCGAGCTCAACAGCGAGTGGCAAAATGAAAGAAAAGTACGCCGCTTTCCCTGAAACGTTAATTTGACTTTTTTTTCTTCATTTTTGCCTTTAGTTTTTATTTTAATTTTAATTTTAATTTTTTTTTTTTTTTGTCTACTGTTCACAGAGCGATGAAAATACCGAATTGTTAGACAAGGTGAACGCCGTTTTCGTTTATTTTTACACTTAATGCACGCAATTGATAAGAATCATGCACAATTTAACAAAAGCTCTCGAGTACAATGGACCGAGGAAAAAAATTGAACTCTTTATTTTCAATGCAGGAAATGGAAAACACCACTAGGGTTGCGATGGCTGCGGTGCAATCGAATACGAGCTCGTTTCACGCTTTACAGCAGACGCTCTTATCCCAAAAGCGCGAGCTCTCCGAATTAAGGAAATTAGTGAAAATAAGGCAGGAGGCGGTCGAGGACTCAACGGAAATCGAGTATCTGAGGAACATTTTATACAAATATATGATGGGAAAGGAAACAATGGTGCTTGCGAAAGTTATTGCTGCGGTCGTCAAATTCGACCAAGACCAGACGTCGCAAATATTAAAAAAAGAAGAAGACAAATTATCGTTGGTACGGAGATAAGCTCGCTATCCTTGCGCAGATTCTTCTTTTCAATGGATTTTAATTTTCTACTTTTTTGTTTACAGCTCGGCTCGCTAGGCCTAACATAACACAATTTGCTTCTTTTAGTATTACGATAGTTTTAATGAATATGAAATATTCATTTCTAAATAACCGACGCATGGGATATTTTTGCATTCATTCTCATATACCAAATGATTGCTAAATATATTTGGTACACATATTTAATCTTCATTATCGTATTCTACTTTGAAGCCGAGTTGCCCAAAAGAGCTTATTGTTTTTTAAATATTCGTTTCGGATTTTCCTGAAAATAAATGTGTCCGTAAAATAATTTATCTGGTGTAATTGGTATACTCATATTAGGAGCCTACGTAAGTGAAATGTATGACAATACAGTATTTTATTTTAATTTAATTTAAATGTTACAGGCTTACGTATGATTTTTAAAAATCTCTTTTAATTAATTCGCTTAAATTTCAACAGGGAGAGAGAGAATGATATATTTAGTAAAATAACAAATGTAAATAATGTAATTGTAATATTTTATTTAGAATCTTATATATTATAAATAAATGATGTTTTTTGATTAATTAAAAAACTTTATAAAAAAACATTTGTGCAAAACGCTAAAATTAATTATCCGTTCTGCTGCTCAATGCTCGGTAATTGAAAACGATTGAAGAATTCTTCTCTTTGAGTGAGCGGCGTCCTTTTACGACGTATGAATGTTATTTCATCTCCTTCCGCATTGAATTCTTTGAGTCCATCTTTACCTAACAATGCCCTGAGGGCAATATTTCTCTTTAATTGCTTTGAATAAAATTCTTTTCCACCCTCCAAGTACTCTAAACTAAGGCTCGCCAATTCGTTATCTACCAGTCTCTCGAAATAAGTATTAATATTATCCCTAATTTGAAACCAAATTGAGAAGCCTACCAATGCTACTGTTCCAAAAATCAAATTCTTCCCTAGTAAAGATATGGAAGAAATTTTAGCTAATTTTAATCTTACAAACTCCGCTGAAAAGGCCGTTGCAGTAATCACGATGGGCGATTCAAAACAATTGTAATATCCTACGTTTGTGTTAGTCATCAATATTTCTCTCGCGATACCAAATTTTTTAGCTTTATCCGAGAGTACTAATGATTCTATTAAGGTACTTGCTGCTGGATGATACACGTTTAATTTTTCTTGAGAATACCCTATACGTATCTCTGATACATCTATAGAAGGTTTATTTTCATACGAATAATTAACAGGTATACCAAGTATTGCTCCATATTTAATTGAATTGTAGCCAGCACGAATTAAATCAAAACCAATACAAGCAAATGGTTTATATATTGTCTTCTGCGTTTCTTCAATCTTTAAATCATCTAAGACTTGGTTGAATAAATTTTGCACATTTGATGATAATGATACAGGACTACCGTGTCTGAGATTAATTATAAATTATAATCATTAATTATAAATGAATTTATTCATAATACGTTACTAATGACTCAATGTAGAGAAAACAATTTTATATTTATACTTACTTAGTAGATGTAAACAGATCTTTAAATTTGCTAATCCCCACTGTATTAGGCAGAAACTCAACTAAAAACGAGCCAACGCTTGCAACGATTACTGATGTAGTTGCTATAATAGGAATTTGGTTGTTAAGCTTTGGATAAATCCTTGAACCCATATTTTTATCCCTATAAATGCATATATTTGTTTATTTTTATACTTAAAATAGTATCTTTTTTTTCTTTTTTATAATACAAGATGAATTAAATACACATATTTATTGAAATGAAGATTTTTTAATAACAATTATTCATATGTTTAAATTTCGTATTTATAAGAGTTACATAACAGTGTACCAAAGGTAATCTTTTGTAATGATCGGCGTGATTGCGAAAAATATAAGAACGACAAAATTTTCATAATAAATTATAATTTATACTAATAAGGGTAAATTTTGAAAATGACGAAAAGTAAAAATTTGTATAATATTAATATCTACTTTGAACATAATGAAAATAATGATAGACATTACCTTGTACCGAACAAATATAGATACGGTAAGAAAAATTAATCTTAACATTGTTAAACTTTTTTAAGCGGACTAACATTAACATTTCCATACCTTAAAATTAACAAGTAGATGTTTACGATACGTGTAAAAACATGTTCATAATAGATTACGGTATCAACAAACCGATACAAATACAATTTTAGGTTAATTTGCCGTTCGTGTGCTCAGAGCTTAGTGTAAGTAGAGACGTAGGCTTATAAGGAGGATTTCTCTACTTTTGGCAAATGTTTACTCTCTTGTAATTTTTACCATCGGATTTCCGAATAAAAAAGTAAAATTTCTTGCAATGTCAATGGTTTTGAATTACGTTTTATTCGAGAAATATTCGAGGCAACTGCTATTTTATAAAAGTTCAATTGAAATTGTTGCGCACGTGCTATTTTTCACGATGAGCGCAATTTAAAAACATAATTTATTAATATGAATTGAAATTAAAAAAAACTGTTACACTTAGTAGTTAAAGTTAACCTTTTGATTATCGAATCATTATACCGAGTATGATAAAAGAATAATAATTTTTACGAATAATATATTAAAATTAAGTAAAATCTTGAATCGATTAAAACTAGAATTACATAATTATATTTTGTATTTTTCAACTTTCAACCTAACAAAAAATTGAGTTTTTTTTTTTTTAACATTGTGTACCTGCGTACTAAGTATTGCACACCGCATACGTGCACTGTGCAATAATGGGCAAGAGCATTGTCGTTGTTATTATTACCATTATTGTGTTATTGCTCCTAAATTGTAATCTTCTATACCTAAAATTATCATTATCATCATAATCATTATTATTATTATACCAAGCATTAAACATAAATAGCGTATCCGCGGCAAACAATTTTTCACGACTGTCAAATATAAACAATACGGAAGTTAAAAAAGAGCATAAAATCGAAAAAAATGTTTTCTACAACTTTGCATTCTTTACAAATCCGTAAATTTTAAACACGAACACAATATCGATTGAAAAGAACTTCTATCAATGGGTATAGAATATATTTATGGTTTTTTAGTTTAAAAAAAAAAAAAAAACACTGGCATTTTATTATTAGTTGAAAATGTATTCAAAATACACTTTTGTTATTTATTCTGAAAAAATTTGATACCACGAAATACAAATTCTATTACAAAACCGAGTTCATCAAAACAAAAAAATATAATTACTTGGCCAAGTTTTATAATTAGAGACGACTCTCTCGACGTCATATCAAACAAAAAAAAGAAAAAAGAAAAAAAATTAATTTTGACGTATAAAAACTGATCGCTTGTGCAGTCCCTTTGTAAATGGCGATTTCTTCACGCGTCCACTTTAAAGAAGAAGAATATTCCATAATTACACTTTTTTTTTTCTTTTTTTTTTCAAGTCGACTCGTCTCTGCCCATGTTTGTTTGTATCTTAGCCTTATCTTCAATTGGGGCTATGAAAAAAATTGTGGAGCACAAGAAAGGAAGTCTCGGTCAGGCGAATGTCATTGAAATTTTTGACCAAGTAATCCTATGGTTAATGCGATCCAGTCCTTACTGCGCCTCATCTGAAAAATCATCAGTATCGATCCCAGCATCGAGTCCTTAAGGTGTCCGCTGCTCGCGTCGGTATCGCTTTTGGAATTGCACGCCCGTACGAGCGAGCGCTCAAAGTAAGCCAAAGCGATAGCCGTGACTAATCCTCGCTTCGGACGAATATTTCAAGCTCGTTCGTAGCGAACTTAAGCGTGCCACCGAGAATAATGGCATTGCCAATCCCGTGTAATAAGCACGAGCGAGCGAGGAAAAGTAGCTCGAGCTACAATTGAGTTTAAAGTACCGCTGAGCGCCGCTCGGCCGAGGCAGACACCGAGTGCCTCGGTAGCCGAATAAAACGCCCTGGCCAGCCCCCCCCCCGCCCTCCCCCGGCTCCACGCTGGGTATTCGCATCCGCTTAGCGGGCGAGTCGGTCGACGCCGGTGCAGGTGTACGTGGACCGGCGGTTCGCTCGCTCGCGCGAGAGCTGGCGAGCGAGTCGCGTCGCGAGCACGTCGCGGCGGCGTCGGGGATCCAAGGTCTCGGGCGAGAGTATCCTTGGACCTTCTCGCAGGTGCGCGCAAGGATGCACGCGCGACAAAATTGAGAAATTGCGAGCGAGCGCGAAGCCGCTGCTTTTTTATCGATTGCGAAGGAATCGATGACGCGCTTCACCATTGCTTCGCTTTTTTTGCCCCCCCCCCCAACCCCAACCTGAATCTCCCACCGCCGCTCGGTGTTGCGAACAACAGTCTCGCGAAACGCCCTCGGCTTTACCTTGTTCGCGAATGTTCCATGCACTCGCCGAGCGGCTCTACAGTATCGTGAGCTCGAGACGCCTGCGAAAGACGAACATTATTGTAAAGCTATCGTCGTCGTCGAAGTTAGCGATCTCCCTCCGGCCGATGTACTTTTTCTGCGCTGGCTGCTCGCCGTGCGGCCAAATGGAATCGGCAACAATAGCGAGGGCGAGGATCGCGACGATCGCCGACAACGATAACGATAGCGAGATCGAGCGGCCCAAGTTTGGCCGGGGCTCGCGCCCGCCCGAGTCTCTCTTCTTCATTTGCACGAACCTTTGGACGGACCTTGGCTTCGCCTTCCCTGTACCGCGTCTCATAAGCCCCCCCCCCCGTCAGCTGTGCCCGTAGCCGTCGGGCTCCTCTCGGCACAACGGTACTCCCGCCCGACCGATTAAACTGTCACCTCGGCACATACGGGCCGAGTTCGAGGCTCCGCCAAGGGCGAGCTTATCTAATTCCCGATAAACGCCGCAGCATTGAGGCATCGGCGGCCTTGGCTTTCGTTTCGGGATCCTTTTGATCCTCGGGCTCGGGCGTCGAGCGAGCCAAAGGGCAATCGAGAAGTTGGGGAAACGATGATTGGACTCGGTAGAAATCTGCTGTCCGCGAAACGTTAAACCAATCGACACCTGCGTAGGAGCTACCGAGTAAAGCGAAGCACGTGCTAGATTTACGAGAACCGAATAGTATTATTCATCGTGAGACGCGAGGGGATCGGCTTTAAAAATAAATATAAAGAGACGTCGCCTCGTGTGCCGCTTAATGATTTGAATTTTTCATTTCACGGAGGATAAATTCCTAACAAATCTATACGCGGCATGAATTACTTATCCGTTCGCTCCAGTCTGTGTTTGATTATTAAATAATAACAAACGTCTGCGCGCTGCCGAATAAGAGATATGATATTGTCGCCTCTCCGTTATTGGATCATCGCAATGATGATGATTAAATTTTTTTTCTATTGTTTCATTTTTAACGCTGTGAAAAAGTAACTTAAAGTTAAAATTTTTTTTTTATGTAAAAATCTCTCTCTGTGTGTATATATATATATGTATATGTATATGTATATGTATATGTATATGTACATGTACATGTATGTATGTATGTATTTACGCGTATATATAAGTAAATGTGGTTTTCCGCTACAAATGCTTTTCCACAGTAGCCGGATATCCGCCCTTCATTGCCTTCCTTTTTCAATTGCCCAACAACGAATACCTTCCCAGTGCTCATTTTGATGCGCAAGAAAAATGACTCTACCACCAGGCATTTATGTTCTTTTGATCCGAGATTAGCTCAGACACTTGCACAAGACTCCTCGATTTAATTAGTGCCCGCGCATTACCGCCTTATTAACCGAATCGTAATTTTCGGAGTATTCCAGCGATTACCGCGGCGCATGTATAATTTAAATGTGAACCTTTTTTTATTCCTCTTCGTTTAAAAATTGTTACATAATTTTACTTCTTCTTTTAACCACGGCTCTAGTTTCATTTGCAATCTATCTATATATATATATATATATATATATATATATATTATGCTACGTAACTTTCATGCTAACGCAAAGAATTTAATTAATAGCGTCGACAAGTACGTAAAAGTAAAATAAAATATTAATTACGTATATAAGCAATCGGTTTGATACTGCATTTTTAACTTTACCGTGAGATAAGTATTTACATTTATTACTACGCATGTACGGTTGGCTTCGCCTCTAGTTAGTAAACATGTTAAAAGCTCATTGATTAACAACCTAAATTAACCATTTAATACTTATTATTAAACATTGCAACGTCGAAAACAGTGCATATTGAACTTTTTTTTTATACACATAGGATAAGAATCGTATAATCTAGCTCCAGTGCTATCGGAATGTATTTCTATCGTATATTTAACAAATATTAATAATGCTTTGACCTTCCTCTAGTTGGGTCGATGTTTGCACCAATAACAATGGATTTTACATTACGCCATTAGGTGTTTTTAGTCGGCTACTCGATGCTTGTGCTGGCGTTCATTGGAAATGGAATGGTTTTTTAGTGGAACAGATGATACATTTTCCAAGATATTTTTTTTTTTTTTTTTTTTTCATTCGTTTTTTATTCATTGATAAACTTTACCCAAAAAAAGCCAATACACGGCATTGCCTTTTTCTTACAAAAGGATCATGACCATCCGACTATCGAGTATTTGTATTTTCTTTTCATTACATTGATTAGATAAGATATATATTTTTTCCCATTAAAATTAAAGAATTACGTTTTTATTTTATGTATCATTTTTTCTCTTACGAACCATTTATTGCGTTTTATAAATTTTTGATAAAAATTCAAAGTATCGCAATATTTTGCCGAAAAAACAATAACTTAATCTAACGGATATTAAAATTTTAAACGTTATAATGCTAATTGCACTGTCCATGCAAAATTATATTCCGACATTTATTTATTCGACTGCTCAAAATCTGGTTGTAAGAAAATTTTGTACATCTGTATGTCTATATGGAAAAAAGAGACTCAGACTCATTGACGTTAGGTTCAAAGCAATGAACGCGTTATTATAACAAAATTCAAAATTACATAAGAGTTAAAGGAAGTAGATATTTTTTTTTTTTTTTTTTTTTTTCTATTTCAAACTATTGAATTACATTTCTCAAAAAAATGTCAAATGCTCTGTGAAGTATTGTAGAATTGTGATTTTTATCAATAAAGTCAACGTAGTGTTAAGTGTAATCTGTGGAATTTCTTCAAATGTATAACTTATATTCAAATTCTTTTTGTCATTATCTTCTTTTTTCTTTATTCAACATCTGTTTTCAATGTTCAGTGCGCGATTGGACTTACAGCAAATATGATCACATATATTTGTGATTGTTCGCGAACGATAATTATATTTTATAAAGAAAAGTTATCGAAGCATTTGTTGGATAAATGTAAATTTAAAAAAGTGGATTTATTTATGAATGCCTGCTTGATTAGTCTTTGTAAATTATAGCAATTGCCGTCCATCGCGAAAATGAGGAAATAAATAATTTTTTTCTATTTGACAACGTAACTTTGGGATAAATTAATAAGCCTTCCTTGCTTGCTTGACGAATGCTAATAACTTTTTCGTAAATAAAAACTTTGCTTTAAACATATATATATGTTCCTATATGCCCACATTATATATGTAGAATATTTCGAAGCGATCGTATAGAGCCTTCGATAAATAAAGTATACCTCATTTGAAAGTATCTCGTCCACAGGTAAAAAAATTAAAAAAAAAAAAAAAAAAAAAAAAAAAAAAAAAACGATCAATTAGCCGAAAAAACAAATCATCGTGATGCATTAAAAAAAGAAGCTTATTTATCGAAGCATATGTAAATGTGATTGTCATTCGACCTTGTCAAACTTAATTTGAAACTAGAATTACTTATGAATATTGTAAAAGCTATCTACGAATCCGAGGTTTCTTATTTCTTAAATTTATTTCATTTATTTTTTGTATTAGTTTTGTTTCGTAAATATTTCAAATTAAGCTCGAACAACGAGGTTATAATTTTCGATTTTTATTTTTAGCCGAGCCGAAGAAAGAGTAAACTCAGCAAACAGCCTTTCTCCCGTCACAGTTTTTGTTTTTATACTTGCCCCCTCCTACGAGACCGTCGCAATCAAATTTACTCAAATGTTTCCGCTGCTTCTCCCCACTCGAGTGTATATCGCCTTTTCGGGTTCTCGCGCAGCTTCGCCATCCGGATCGTATGTCAACTCACGGAGAGTAATTCAAAATAGTTATAAAACACCCCAAGGCTCTTCGATGATTGCTGACCCCTTGATAACGTCTGTCTACAACGATGAAAATTGCTCGGTAGCTGCTATCGGTCGTCATTGATTCAAATCAGCTGACAAAATCGAGCCCAACCACTTGATCGTAAATTACACGCGCACTCGGGCGCTTTACAAGGGAAATAATACTAACGAATTGCCCCGTATCGCCAAAACAATAGCGGACTTTTTTACCCCAATCTAACGCACAAAGAATCCCCCTTCAATTAGATTATTGGAATAATGGATGCTCTTGGATGCTCGTTTAAAGTCGACGGTGGGCAATAAGTTTCGATTCTGTCGGAAAATATCCTACTGTAGGGATTTTGCTTCTGAGAAGAAAGAGATCGTCAAAATATATATATATATATATATCTCTCGTGGCAAGATTTACCTTCCTTTTACACCGGTAAAAATAATACACCTAATTGTACGAAGAAAGCACAATAATGCTACTCGATACTTTGTTATATCGTTAAATATAATTACAAAAAAGACGCTTAAACCGCTTAAAACTGTAACAAATATGTATTATTAAAACACCATGGATAAAATATAAATACCTTGAACATTTTTATTTTTTACCAAACCAGCCAAATCGCTACGATCTGTACATAACATTTATATATAACATTTTGTCCTTTTCAAATTTTGCACATTTTTAATGGTACCTTTCCGACTTGGTACAGTACAGTATAGTACTGGTAAGTAACGTACTGCTTTCAATAAGTGATGAAAAATATAAATAAGACACGAAAATGTCTTACGTAACGATTAGAGCATCAGCTTCGTCGTTTAGATTTATAATAGCAATAAATAAAGAATGAATTATAATTTAGTTTTAAAAAAAAAAAAAAAAAGTTTAAACTTATATATATGATATATGATATATGAGTGCGTGTATGTTTGTAAAAAACGTAACAAATTAATAAAGGCTCTAGTACTGTAGTTGATTATATTCCGCAGTCCTTGGATTTATTATAATATACGAGAAAATAAGAGAAAGTAGAAGTTATATTATTATTATTTGTAATATTCCTTCATGCCATCTTTCAAAAATCAGAACACCTATTTTAATGTTCATAACGTAGAGTTAGGCAATACTGACTAATTATGGTTTTGACAATTAAAACGAAAAAAATAAGTGAATTTTTAAGTTACTGCATAAACTTTCTTTTTTTGATGCAGATGAAAATGCAGATAAATTGAATATAATATTATGTATTCATCAATAATATTAATTTCTCAAAAGCCTTATATATCTAAAATATAATTCCATAATATAAATTATATTGATATTAATTTTTAAATAAAAGTTTATTGTAATTCTAGGATATTTAATTGTACCGTGAAGGTCAAAACACTTTTCAATGATAAATACAACTAAAAGGTGCGCAACAAAGAGACAATATTATTTAATAGTTTCTAATTATTTTATATTATATATATATATATATATATCATGTAACCTACAAAAATTTGCTAATTTGCAGATAAGATTTATGAAAATCAATTTTGAAGTTATAAATTAATAAGGCCTAAATCTTCAACTAATTCAATCAACTACTACAGAGAGTATTTTGACACTTTTGGTATGATTTTCAAAATTTTGTTTGGGTTAAATTGAAATGGAATACATTGAATTTATCTTCTAATAACGCAATTTAAAATCAATTGATTATCTAGATCAATACGTGTCGTCGTAAACATACAACAGGAAAATATAAAGACTTGTAAGCTGTGGAAAAATTCTAGTATGATATTCACTTTAGCTAGTGTTTCATATTAAAAAAACGATTGGCGAACATTTTTTAACTAAATTCACTATAGAATTTTCGAAATTTAAATACAGCGCGACAGAGGCCTGACTTTATAATCCGATAATTATAAAATCAGTCAAGCTTTTACGAAGGTCAATAGTAAGATGATAACAATGAAAAGGAAATATTAATTTTGTATCAATCTATATAATCAATTCTGAAGTGGAAGAATATATTTCCATTTAAGCATAACGGTATGTCAGATGCGTGAAGTTTTTATCTGGTGTGCGAATGTATTAGTTCCTTCCTTTACATTAACAGAATCTGATGATTATAATATATCAATATTTGACTCTTTTAACAATAGTAGGTTAGATTGTGATTAATATACCTATTAAAAAGTTGTTTGAGTACCTAATATTATAAAATTCCTAAGCATTATTTATTCAATTAATAACTGATTAATAATTTCATAATACTTGGATATTCAGATATTGAACAATTATCGATGAACAGTGCATTTAAAGTTATAGTGTCCATACACAATACATATTTATTAATTGCAATATATTTTTATAACAAATTTAATAAGCAATGATAAAAGTAAAGAAAATAAAATAAAAGCATTTTTTCAATGTTTATAAATCATATAACGATTGTAATGCAGACAAAGTTATATTTATATATTGTCTTGTATTTGGTACTACGTTAATTAAAATACTCACTATTTTACAAGTATTCTTTGAAAGTTGAACAAATTAGATATGCCAAGTTAAATAAAGTTACTTTACCAAATCCTAAATTTAATTGTTAAACGATATATTCAATTATAATAGCTTCTAATATAATAATTTTAATAAGTTAAAACAAAAAGCTCAGATATTTTTTTACTTTTGTTCGTTGTTCAGATTTTAATAGACATGATGTCTTATTTACGAAAACGCGTTTCGTCGCCGAGTCGGCCTGTGTTATTTGTAAAAGCCAAGTAAAATACTGCAGCGTCAATGAGACGCCCCAAATTTAGTGATTATTATAAACTTTGTTCATTGATAGGGACATTAAATTTCTTAAAATTCGGCACAAGATTCCGGGTGAAATTTTTTTTAAGTTTGTTGCTTGTGCCGATATTAGCACAAGTTGTGAACTTTCAACAATTATTATTCGGCAACTATTTGAAATAAAATAAGCAGACGATTGACGGCCTTTTATTCGCGTAGGAACTCTCTTGGAAAACAGTATGCGCGCGAGGAAAGAGAGTTTTTGATAAGAGGCGACAAAAACTGTACCTTCACTTGCCTTCGAGACTCGGCCAAGTAACAAGGCGACGACTTTAATCGAACGCACAGTAAATTTATAAACAATTTTGGATTTTCGTGCAAGAGAAAAGAAATCGGGGCATTCCCGTGATTATGATAAAGAGAGTTAGTAAGGCAATGTGGCAATCGTAAGAGGTTAAACAAAATATTTTACAAATAGAACCATTTGAGTTTTTATTTTTTTTTTTATCTCTCAATTAACGTACGTCTTAAACAATAATGAGGAAGCTTTTCAAATACGTGAATTGTACTAACCGTTAACCCAAGGTATAATACATATATAAAGAATAAATACATGTTTGTAAATTGATATTGTGGAGAAAATTAATTTTTAAACATATTTTTAAACGTATTTCTTGATTGAATCGGTTTTTTTCTAAATGGTGTTTGGTAGGCATATGGCATTTTGAAATCCTGAAAAAGAGTTCGTAGAAATGAAAATATGATTCAGTGAAGAACAATTATGATAAAATATGTATAAATGCGTATTTACAGCTAATATTCTTACAGTTTTATGTTTTTTCAGTTAATATATGTACATATGTCAGTATGTATTAAGCTTGCTATTCATTATATAAGCAATTAGACAAATCAAGGGAGCAAATAGTATAACAAACTAGATTATATTTAAGCGAAAACATTTGTATAAATATTCATTTTTGTAGATAATCAATACTGTATTTTTATTATAACGTGTATTATATTATTAAGCACAATTAACTTTATAGCTACATTGAAAATGTTTTTTTTTTTTTGCTTTTTAAAAAAAAACATTATTAGTTATCTTTTTCCAAAAATCTTTTTAAATGCAAACTATTTTTAATACAATGAAATTTAGTCTTCATAACCAATTCATTAAATATTTACCGTATCTTTTGAGGTTTTTGAGGGGCTAGGAGATTTTTGCGACAATAAATCATCAAAAAGCTTCTCACTTTGTGAATGGTTAGCATTCTATAATAAAAACAATCAATATTATATACATATATGTGTATAATGACTTAAAAGCGATAAGTGCTATTTAATAAACTTCAGTTTTTATTATTGTATTGATTAAAAATTTTTTTTAATTTTTTTTAATAATACTTTGAATCTTCAGCTTCTTAGTTTTTATAAAAATTCGCAACTCGACGATAATATCATATTATCTATTCTGCGAAAATGAATACAAAAATATTGCCAGATTGGTTAGTTTACAAGTAAAGATGCTAAGATGATTCTTTTTATCCTGACTCATTAAATGGTTAATCCAATATTGGATACTTTTACTAATGATGTCTTTTTATATCATTTATTAGCCGTTCTCAAGTTTCGTTACATAATAACTACCTTTTCAATATTGATGACTGGTTTATGTAATACTTTGAAGAGTGCTAATAAAAAGTATGTAACGCTTTTGAAATTAATTTATATGTAAAGCAAAAAGTACTTTTATATTTTAAACAATTCTCGATAAAAAAAAAAAAAAAATAAAAAAAATTAGGAAAGCAAACACAATATTTTATAAAGAAAAGTGTTTAAACACGTTTATATACGAACTGATTAATTTTTTAAATTAAAATTAAAATATGTATACGTATTTAATTATTATTAGAGCAAAGGAACGTTTTTTGAAACTTTTCACTTCAAATATATTTGTAATGAATTATAATACGCCTCTTATTTTCGGCCCTGAGATTTTAATATTTCGAGATACCTACTCGTTCGTCGTCTTCATCGTATTCATAAACTTTCTTACTTTCTTCTTCGTGAGATTTAAAATCCATCCTTTGCGACTGAAAGTAATACAAATTTTTTTACAATCATGCTACTTCAAATTATAATAAAGGCACGTACTTTTCTAGGGGTCATCAAATCTTCGTCGGATTCATCAGATATGTCAAATGAATAAATGGACGGACTTTTCTCTGGCTTTACCTAGACAATAAGAGCACTATAATCAATTAATCGTGACATTTTTTAATATTCTATTGATTAATTCTTATTGACTACATTTTTTACTGATTGAGGAGTGTTGCTTAATGAATTTGATTTTTGTTCACTTCCATTTTTTGAATAAACCATGTTTTTTTCAAATTCTGTCGATTGCGTTGTCTATAAAATGTAAAAATTATTTACTATATTTATAAAACAAATGATGTACTACTAACACGCGTAGTTTACGACCTTTTTGTCCGTTTGCGAGTTTGTTATATTAATTTTACAAAATTTGTCTACAAAATTATTTTTCGTATTTTCGTCGAATTTGGATAATTTTTGTTCCAGGGTATTTTTTTTACTGTATAAATCCTTTATTTTCAAAGCTAATTCGTTTTGTTTTTTATTTTTCATTAAAAGAGTTTGTTCATATTTTGCTAGCTCATCATCACTTTTTTTTAATTTCATTTGTAACACTTTATTATTTGTTAATTCTTTTTGTTTCGTTTGCTTTGTTTCTCTCAATTGTTCTAAATTTTGTTCAAAACCTTCCATTTTTTGTAATAATTTTTTTTTCTCGTCTAATTTGGACAACAAATTGTTAAATTCTGTATGCATATCGTTTTCGTCTTTATGAAATTTATTTTTTCTATTTTGCAATTCATCATTGATTTTCTCCTGCTCGTTATTCATATCTTGAATATTTTCATCATGTGTTTTTTTTGACAGCTCATTATTTTCTCGAGCTTTCATTACCTAATACAAGTTTATAATGCAAATATAATAACGTGAAAATATAAATTTTTAAATCTCTAATAAAGTATAAAACGTTAATAAATATTTTATTTAATTACTTTATTAAAAATATCCTCGTATTTAATCTGAGCTATTTGTAAACTTTCATTTAATGTTGTTTGACGCTGACTAAAATGTAAAGACAAAATTATATTTTAATACCTTTATGCGTTAAAAATTTTTTAAAAAAATTAACATTAATTGTTTTTAAATCATATTTAATACGAACTCGGTCGATATTAATTCTGATTCTAATTGCGACAAGCGGTCCCTTCTTTCTTTTAAATTTTTTTCATTGATATCTAAAAGCTAAAACGAAAGCTAATTAATAAAATCCTTGCATGCCAATATTGAAAGAAAATTTTAAAGGAAGCATATGTACTTGAATTTTATGTATTTTATTCTGGGTTAATTCATCGATTTTTTGATTAAACTGCGTTTTAAATGCCTCAAAATCCGTTTCTAATTCAGTAATTCTATTAATAAAAAAAAAAACCAAAAAAACATTCTTATTATATGTTTTTGTAAATAGAAATGTTTGACTTTACTATTCATAAAACGAACCTTCTGTTTTTTGGTTCAATAAGTTCATTCAAGTTCTTGCTGGCTTTTTCTCGTGTCGATTCTATTCTCAATATTTCAATTTGTTTATGTAATTGTATCAGTAGCTTATGAAGATTGTCATTAGCGGCTTTTTTTTCAGTAATATACCTTTGAACTACAAATCATGTGGTTAATTAAGTACTTGGAAAAACTGCACTTAATAAGCACAGCTAACATACTTACTGTCACTGTTTGCTTTCTTTTTGTTGTTAGCGATGTTTTTGTTCAAACATTTGTAATAATTATCTTTCTCTATTATCGTTTCAAAGGTATTGGATAGTACATTATTTTTATTTATACACTTATGAATCATTTTTTCAGCGTTATTAATATTGACAAGTATAACTTCCTGTTGAAAATTTTTTAATTCATTGAACCTTAAAAGTAAAATTCTTTAAAAATACTGGACAGTTGCATTAAGCATACTTCGCGAGAACAAAGTAGTTTACTTTTCTACAATAGCTTTGTTGGCTTGTGAAAGTTGATCTATCGTTTCTGATTGCGTAGATACTTTTTTCCTCGTTTCGTCCAATTTTCTTTTTGAATACATAAAACTCTTTTTGCTCTCCGAATATTCACGCTCTAGCTTCTTTATCGTCAATTCGTCTTCTATCTGCAATCGAATTTATACATTAAAGGATCGTTAACAACGAACTGTATTTACCATTAAACGGACCTTTTGTATTTCGATATTTTTCATTTGGCTTTCTAATTCTTCGTCAACCTTTTGCGTTAATAAAGACAGATTTTGCGTCTTGTCGTCTATTATCATAGCATCGTTTTCGTTGTTAACGGAGAAATCGGGGGTTTCGCTCATTTTTACAACTCTGAAAAAAGAGCAACGCTCATTCGAGCGTGCAGAGAATTGAATTTTTCTCATGCGCAGGCAAACACACACACACACACACACACACACAAATACATATAATATATACATATATATATATATATATATATATTTATAAACTTCATATTAACGTTCTCACAGTCATAAGCGGAGAGCTTTGTAAATGATTCTTAAAAATAAGGCGCTTTGTTATCGGCATAAATAAGAAGGAAAAAAGCAGAAGAGAGCAAAAGAAAACAATGAAAATCGCAGAGCCAACACACGCGTCTCTGCCATGTGTGCATCGGTGCATGCCTGCAGTTAACGTACGATGGAACGCACTGTATTTTTACACGAGAGCTCTCGTTTAAATTTGAATTTCATCGGGAAAAGAAAAAGCGAACGAAACAAATGAGCAATGGGCGAAAAAACACGCGTAAGTTTCGCGTATCGCGCAGAAACCGAGCTTCGATGCCTGGCTCGAGAAGAAGTCTCTCGGCCTGTAGGAGATGCCGCAGTGGCCAATATTATAAATAAATAAAGTCTCGCTCGGTGGGAAAAAAAATGCCTCGGGGCACCTGAAGGAATCTCGAGCAATTTCAGGAATTTTTTCGATCGATCCGTTGATTTTAATCGCTTTATTACTTGCACGCCCGGGGGCAGCGTACGCGTATAATCACTCGTTTTCACCGGGAGGCCTTTTTTTTTTTAAGGCAGGAATAGCATTGAGAATCGAAAGGTACGTTACAATTTCTCATCTTCATTTTTATTTCACCGGGAGGAGTTTATCGCTTGCCCCATCGGTTCCTCCGCAATCCAACGTACGGAAAACTTCAAACCCAAGCGAAATCGCAATAATTACCGTCTATGTAATCTGAGTTGTCACGATGGCGAAACACACCTCGAGTCCTGTTTATTAAAAAGTCTCAAAGTATCACCTTTCGAAGGGACTCGGACTTGGTTTGAAAACGGGTATCGGCCAAATACGGTCGCGCTTTAGGGAGTGGAAGTGGAATAACACTTAGTGGTATATATCAG
Source organism: Kradibia gibbosae (assembly GCA_018907135.1). Taxonomy (NCBI): domain Eukaryota; kingdom Metazoa; phylum Arthropoda; class Insecta; order Hymenoptera; family Agaonidae; genus Kradibia; species Kradibia gibbosae. The sequence goes on from JACCHX010000004.1 coordinate 9,163,306, forward strand.
TGGCAGGAGAGCGTGAGGGGGAAGAGAGAGGGAGAGAGCGAGCGAGCGAGCGGGGACGGGGGGAGGAAGGGGGGGGGGAGATAGAGAGAACAATAATGACAGCAGCATGAATATGTACGCGCATAAAGTGGGTAGCGGTTTCTCAACGGTCGCCGAGGGCCGAGGGGTGGGACGAGATCGAGTGGTGAGAAATAGACGAGAAAAATTTCGGTGTCGTCTCAACGTTCTAGAAAATCGGTCCCAGAGTCGCCCAAGTGTCGCAGCGGAAGGTGAATCCCCAGTCTCCGGGGGGTGTTGCCAGGAATTCCGAGGGGATCGAGGGAGACAGAGGCGGAGGGTCGTCGTCGTGGGGGAGGGGGGTGGGGTGGGGTGGTACGGCGCGGTGCGGTTTTCTAGGAGGCGGCCAGGACGCGGGGGGGGGGCAGTGGAGGAGCCCCGTCGCGGCTACTCGCGTGCCGTTGGCGGCCGCGGCATCGCCCCGCTCCGAGGCCGACGAGGGGCAGTCGAGGTGCGGAGGCCAGGAGACCGTCGTCGTCGTCGTCGTTTTGAAAAATACGGGCAAGGACGCGAGCCGCCGTGTCGGTGTCAGCGTCGCATTATTATTACGCGGCGCGAGTCAACGAGAACGGGGTCGAAAATTCGTGAGATCGCGCGCTCCTCCTCCTCCTCCTCCTCCTCCTGCTGCTGCTGCTGCTGCTGCTTCGCCTCCTACCACCGACCGATCGTCAATCGTTATTCTTTCCTTTCGTCTCTCTTCACTCCCCGGCGGGAGCTCGCGGCCTTTTCTCGTCAGCCCCCGTCCCGAGCCCCAGTCCCCGTCTCCACCGCCACCACCTGCGCCTCTTCCTCCTGCTGCAGCGTCGCCCCGTCCCCGCCCCCGGCGAGTCCCACTCCGAAATCTCGGTGCTCGCATCCGTCCGACGCGCTCTCCGGTGCAGCGCGGAGCCCGCCGAGTCCTCTCCGCCTTGTCGTGGACTCTCGCTCCTCTCCTCGGCGGCGGCGGCGGCCCCAGTCTCGGACGGACAGTCGGGCATCGTTTCGGCGGCTTCGAGGCTCAACCAAGTCGGGGGAAACTCTGGTCGGGGGGCTGCCGCGGACCGGGTCCTCGTCCTCGGGGCGAGCGAGCGGGGGGAGACGGACCTCGAGGGTCCGGTGTCGAGAGGGAGAGGGAGAGAGAGAGGGAGGTAGAGAGCCGAGGAGGACCGCGGCTCCCCACCCCGAGGATCGCTCGAGCTCCCCGCCGCGAGTCTGGCCGCCGCCGCCGCCGGAGGGGGAGGGGCCGAGGGGTAGGTAGGAGAGACACGAGGAGGCTCGCGTTCCCGGGGGAGCTCGTCGGGAGAGCGGGCACCTCGCAGTCCTCGCACCACCGGCCGAGGTTGAGAGAGGCTCGAGGTCGCGGCACCCGATCGCCTCCTTCGCTCGCTCGCTCGCTCTCCGGGCTGCCCCCTCCAGAGTCCGCGCGCGGTACGCGCGAACCCGCACACGCGCGCACTCGGGCCGCTCCGTCGTCCACCCCCCCCCCCGAAGCCCCGCTGCTAACGCCCGGCCGTCTCGGGCTGCCCTCGGCCGCGAGCTCGGCCACCGCAATAGCGCGCGACCATCTGTGCGTCGGTCGGTCGTTCGCTGCGCTGAGCTCTGGCGAGGTGTGCCGAGGACGAGGAGGGCAGGGGCGGCCGCCTCTCTGGCTGCGTGGGGTCCCCCCCCGCGCGCGCGCGCCTCCGGCTGTGCGTGTGCGTGTGCGTGCGCGAGCGCGTGCGAGGGCGCGCGATCCACGAGAGAGAGAGAGAGAGAGAGAGAGAGAGAGAGTGTGATGAAACCGTCTGCTAGGAAGGAAAATTGGAACAGCTGTTAGTGAAAAATGTGAAAAGCTCGCTCGGGCGCGCGTTCCGGTGGCCAGATCGAGCTTCAGGGTGGGCGCAGTCGAGCGAGGCCCCAGGCTCTCTAAACCTCCGCGTTAATGAAGTCCATATCGGGGACGCACGAAGCCAATTTGAACGGTGTGGCCTGTGATATGGCCGAGAAGCTTGGCCTCGGCCCCGGGGTTCGAGAGCTCAAACTCGGACCCACGTTCACCAGTGACAAGTCCACCGCCTTCCACACCCTGAAATGTAAGCCCCCGACTCGAGGCCCGCTGCTCTCCTCCTCCTCCTCCTGCTCGCCCTCCACCCCCTAACCACCACCACCGTCGCCGCCACCGCCACCGCCACCACCGCTGCCGCCGTCCCGAGTCCCTCCAACCCATTCGCGGCCCTCGTCCCTCAACAGCTGTGAGGCCCTCGTCCCGGTCCGCCGCACCTTCCGACGACCCGCGCTCTCTCGACGGCCCTCGCACTAATCACCCCCTTTTGTCTAGATGACTTCAAACCAGCCAGTGTGGATGTGTCGAAGATGGCAACGGTCGACGTCGGAGCCAACAACACGATGACAGTTACAGTGCCGCATCTGGACGGTGCTGGTATTCCGCACACAGTATTCAAAGGTTCTCAGAGGCCCTACCACAAGGAATGCGTCCTTATTATCGATAGAAATACCGGAGAAATCACCTTGGAGAGGCTCTCCTCTAATATACAAGTCAAAAAGACAAGGTACGTCCCTCCCAACGTCTTTCTTCCCCTTTGGAAGGCCCCTTCTATCCTGTCCCACCCTCTTCGTCGCTTATCCCCAATGGACTTCCTTCGGCCCTCCAACCAGCCATAACTATTTCTATTTACGATCCCTTTGTCGAGCAGGTCTGAAACCAAATCCCAATCGTTTTTATCGATCCCCAATTCGAATCATGGAATCAGACCCATTACCCCCATCGAGACCAGGAGAAGTCCAACGGATGGAAGAACAAAAAGTAGAACTAAAGTTACTAGTGGAAAGAAGAGGGAGCCAAGCCATCAGTTGCGTCCTAAGCATAGCCCTCCACGTGCCTCTTATCATGGGAAAAGCCCTCCGCTGACGAATTTATCTACTAGCACCAGGTAAATCTCCCTGCTGTTGCCTCTGTCTTCTACCCTCTTCTACTATGCTGCAATTGCAATATTAGGTTATGATTGGCACGCTAGAATACCAAATGCCTTTAGTTAACGTACTTGGTTTGTTTTATAATACACTAATCTACTAATGAATGCATTAGAACGTAGCAGCTTTTTTTTACAAAATCTCACTAATAATTCAACAAATTCCTTCCCAATGTATTTGTACCTTGTTTTTTTTTTTTTTTTTTCATTACTTTTCCCATCGTTGTTGATGTTCATCTTTTTGATGAAAATTATGATTTAAAATTATTTTTTTTTTTTTTTTTTTTTTTTTTATCATCGTTACTTTTATTATTAAGTTATCGAAATTCGCTTGTAAATTTTTGTATAAAGATTTTGCGAAAGTGGAAATTGCCACTTGGCATTGAATAGCGCTGCAATGATAAATCAAAAACTTTTAGTTCTTCGTCCATGCCTTCTTCGACGCAATCAACATTGGCAAGCCTTCCCATGATCGGTGAACACGATGATTTTACTCTTTCGCCACCACCTCCACCCTCTTCTGTATCTACATCGACATCACATTCAACGGCTCCTCCAAGAACCATTTCTCCAGCTGTTAATGAAAAGTCTTTCGTTAAAGCTACTACTTTAAATAACGATGTAGGGATTTTAAGTGATTCCAGTTCTAGTGGTTCGAGTTCTGATAGTTCTGATAGCGAATCGGAGCCAGAAAAACCAACGCAACTTCCGAAAGTTAACGGTAACACAAATGTCAAACACGACGCCACGTTTTCAATGGGTAAAATTGTATTCGTCGAATAAATATTTTTCCTTTTCTTTTTTTTTTTTAGGACACGCGACGAATGGTACAACAGTGTCGCCGTCGTTATCAATGCCAGACAACTTATTGAATGAAGATTTGCAACTGTCAGAATCAGAGTCGGATAGTGATTAATGAATTGATACACATTCCGAAAGACTTTTAAAAAAGATGCCAAGTTTTAGTTTAAACTTTAACAATTTTTGTAATTTGTTTTCCTTTCCCTGTAAAGTAACGTAATTTCTTTACAAACGTCTTTCAAAATGGAGTATCTGTTTCTTTGCGCAACATTATAAAGCGAAAACACATCGCTTAAAATGTTATTACATAGTACTCGTATAGTGATATTTCATTTTGTCTAGATCACTTTGTCTTGTCGAGACGTCGTGATGTAAGCCATAACGCTTTCTTTTATAATCTCATGATAATATACATGCATGAAGCTGTTTGATTATAAAGGAAAAAGATGAAAAATGAAAAGAGTATTGAGATCTTTTCATACCGCACGATATGTACTTTAGTTTTTATTGCAATAGTGAATGAACGACAGCTTGTTTCTTCCTTCTGAGTAAGGGTGTCGTGATATAAGGAAACCATTGGCAATTACGCCAGAAAGTGTATAGGGTAATAGGGCTTTTACAATAATTAATTGTTATTTTAAATTCATATGCTACGTTCTTGTGTGGGCTAAGCCTTTGAAACTTAAAAAAAAGGTTTTGCCAATTGTCTATCATGTTCATATTTTGTTTGCTGGGTACTTGTTTAAAATAGTTTAACCCTAAAATTAAAATTTTGAAAAAGTATTTTTATACATTTTATTTTCTAAAAAAAAAAAAAGGGGTAGAAGTAATACGAGACTTAAATAAATATAAGGTAAATGTTTCTCGAATAATTTATATTAAGTAGGAAGTGGTTTATTAAATTTGTCATTACTTTTGTGCCTCTATGTCAATCTTTATAACTAATTTTACCGTAAAGTTTTGTAAATAGAATAATCATTGAATTTACAACCTTGCAGTAAAATTTGTTCCGTTACGAATCTATGTATATATATATATATATATATGCGCGTGTGTGTATATATATATGTCTATGTATATGTATATATATATACATATGTGTACATATAATATATACATATACATACATATATATATATATATATATATAACTTTTAGTAAACTATTTCTTTTACTGAAGTTGTTAATAAATTTATAAGTTGATTCATATATTTGGTTTTGTTTTTTGCCAATTGTAATTATTATATATATATATATTTTGTCATTAAAAAAAAAAAAAAAAAAAAACAACCAGATACGTGCGCTATTTACGAGAATTCGAGAATTTAATTTAAAACGTCGAGGCGTTCGTGAACCCGAGTAGTTCGGTTTTAAATTTAATTCTTGATGGGCTTTGTTAGATGAGTATTTACATTAAACTATTTTCAGGAGATACCCAGCTCTTGCATACATATTGTATTTTAACAGGAACTTGATTATTTATTTATCTTATCACAATATAATTTGGTTCTCTTTGTATAATACAAAAATAAAAAAAAAAATATATATATATATATATATATATACACACCCCCTCCACGCACGCACACAAATAAACACGCACGCACATACACGCACACGCACACGCACACACATATATATATATATGTATATTTTTTTTTAATGATGCTCTTTATAGTCCAATATCAGTCTTGCTAGTTGACCACGATTTCCCAGTTGAAGATTTCTTTGCTTTAAACATGTATTAAGAGTGATGTTATTCCTCGTGCCAATACAATCAGTTTTTCTGTATCTAAGTTTTAAGGCCGGTTCAACAGCGCGGAATGGATTTAAATTGCTGAAGACAACGAACATTTCGAAGATCGAGCCAATAGATATAGAATTTGATAATTTTAATATATTAGCGATATCCTTGTCAGTACGTACCATAGGTACTTGTTTTTCGACAGATTTTCGCACTGAAATGTACAAATTTATAAGTTTTTTTTTTAAAACTTAAAATTTACAAAAATAAAACAAATTTTTATAATGTTTTTTATATTTTGAATACCTGTCATGTAATCTTTTACATAGAATGATACAGAATCGTAATTATATTCGTCGTAACGCCCGTGATCGTGAATAATATCGAAATCTACATGCTTCGTTCTTTCATCATAGTTAAGTATATCTGGATGATATTGTACAAATGGAATTGGACTAAAAACTTGCCATTGGCTAATAGTATTCATGCGTACCTGTACAAAATTAAACATTAAACAATGTTAAAATTATTAAATTTATAAAGATCAAAAGCAAATTATCTTGTAATTATTTATACTACTATTTTACTAATAATAATTAGCTCACTCTGTTAAAGTATTCAGGCTTCAGTTCCATTCTGGTATCTGCGAATAGTATCAAACTATCGGTGGAAAACTTTTTAACGCATAAATCTGCTATGGCAATTTTAAAAAGCGGTTCAATGTCTAAAAAACTGTAAATAGTGGGTAACCTGATCGAGAGCCAAGTAACTTTTAGTTGATCTTTTTTATATTTCTCAGTGAAAAATAAAGCTCGCTGCTTGAGCTCGTAAAAAATATCCTCATCTCCCTTCGATGAATACCCAGGATTGTATAAGAAAATCTTAAATTTAATGTACATTTTTTTTAACGTTGATAAGAATAAAATAATTTTAATTACAGTTTCAAGCTATTATTGATGTGCTTACAATCGTCAGCTGAATTTTATCCTTTCTATCCATGCACGTGTCCGCATAATCTGTCAAAAATTTCAATGCTTCGTCCTTTCTTTGAGAATCAATTGTTATAATCATGTTTATTCGCGAATTTTCCGTCACGTACGGAGTTGGTAATATTTCAACTTTTCCTAAAGGCTTGCAAACTTCTATTCTCTTGGCAATTTCCTTTCCCAAATCAGTGACAAAATTCATATCCAATAAATAATCAACGCCTCTTGACGCGTCATATTTCCAATATCCATTCTGTAGCCCCTTAAATTTTAATTTCCTATCAGAATTTTCAAAAATTCTACCTATTACTGCATTAACAACATAGTTAACATCTTCTCTTTGACTATCGTCTAGTTTCTTTACGGTTTCAAAGTCGTTTTGAAAGAAAACGTGAGTCATGTTAAAATAAGTCCATCTTAAAATATCAAAACGATTTAATGGTTTACTTGGCGGCTGATTACCGACTGGCCAACTTAAATCTTCTTGGCCCTTTGGAGTGAAATTTGCAGTTTTCCTTATTTCTTCTCGAATTTTTTCAATTTCCTCCTCAACTTTTACCAATTCAATCTGAAAAGGATTAAAATTAATCGGAATGCAATGACAGCAAATTTAAAAAGCATTTATCAATGACATATTTTTGTACAACGAAAAGCATACCCCTGCAAAATACGTATTCATTTTATAAATTTCAAAATGATCGTATATAGGATACACGGTCACTGAATTCTGGAAATCTTCTTGCTTGGAAAGAGTCGTAAAATTATTTTCAAACTCAAAAGTCACATTCAATTTTGTGGATAAATATAATTCCTGTTGAACAGTATTTGAACAAGGGATTGATGTCGAGTGCATTATACATCGTCCAAAATTAACATCATCAGATGAAGAAAATGTGATCTTTACGCACCAATCTAAATTGTTTTTCAAATTTCTTACAATAGAATTACTTAATAAAATTCCAGCATCTGTAAAGGAACATTAATTTTATTGGGAACATTGATTAAATTCGGACATTGTTTTATTTAAAGATCAATGATGCATTCTAAATTTTACTAGCAGAGTACAGTTTGTAATAGAAAAAAAAAAAAAATGAAAATTTAAATTACATAACTTTTTGTTTTGAAATCATGTCATTTACTTATTGCTGTTAGTCATTTTTGAGAAGATTAAGTATTAACTTTTTAAAAGAATTTAGATTTCCTTTGATATTAGATAGAAAAATCTGTTCTAATTAAATTGTTTATTAAAAAAATTAGTATGTCAATAATTAACAGTAAACGAAATGGATGCATATAAATAAAGATCGAGGTCTCTTTGATTATTTTACAATGGTTCAATGTTTCAGACATTTCAGATAATGAATGGTCACTAAATGTCTGATAAAATTTTGTCTCTTACCTAGAGAGCAATACTTATTATCATCACTAGCCATTCCTAGATGCACATCTTGACTTACACTAATTTTATTAGCTATTTTTGTCAATCTTCTGGCATTAATATAACTAGTGTCTTTAATTAAAAAGTAATAATCATAATCTTCTAAATAGTTGTCAATTATATACTTTAGTACATGAAATGGTTGTAAAATACTTCTGGTATCTGTAAAACCAACAATGCCTGGTAACGAAACATTTGGTTTTGTTCCTTCTGGTATAGAAATGAAGTATCGAACTTTATCGACTAAATGTGAAATTGTTTTATTAGTGGCAATTGCTCGACTATGGAGATATTCTGGACTTGTTAATATACCAACAAATAACTTGTCCCGTATCCCAAGTTCCGTTGAATAATATCTTGGGCGAACGAATACTTTTGGAATCTTCTTGGCTTTTTGTGGCTTGGACTTGATATTTATCTTCGGCTCGTATTCATCGATAAGATCATTGTTACTTAAAGAATAAGGTAGAGATTCTTTTAAATCTGGACAGTCGTTGATTTCGATGGGAGCAAAAAGTAAGCTAATACTAAGTCCTACGCAGATTCCAACAATCAAATAAATGTTGCTCCGACAATGAGAAAATAAAATGCTTATGATAGGGCTCATGTTTGTGATATAATTTTTGTATCAATTTTCCTTTCCAATGTTTGAGAAATTTGTTTTCACGTATTTATTGTGTACTTATAAAAAATTAATTGTAAAACAAAAAAAAATTATACAACAGTAATTGGCTAAAAAATACCATGTTAGGGTTTTACATAAATATTACTAAGGTATTGTTAAAATAAATAAACAACAATTGGGGTGAAAATTAACCCATGTAGTTCACGTCTTTAGAATTAATCACACTGTCACAATACTACAAAAGTGTTTATAATGAAAATATATCAGCTGTGTTTACACTCACTTCCATACGCATATAATAGTGCATTGGATTTAACTGCACGCCGGTGTAGTATTAATATCTACATTCTCTGCTAAAAAGTACTTGGACTTATCGAAGCTTTTTGTGTGCTATTCGCACAGCGGATGCGTCTTTTCCATTGAACAGCTGTGATTCGCTTGAAAACGGGAAAATAGAGGAAGATTATTATTCAATTAGCCAGAAACGGAAAAATGAAATTGCAGGAACAATCAATCAGCGTAAATTTTATAATTCGATGTGCAGACATTCACGTATAATCATTTTAAGCTCCGTCATTTTCGTTGGGAAATAATTCACAAAATATCATCTTTAATACAGACTGACGTGTATCCTTGAATTTTATGAACAATTTGTTTTTATAGTAAAATAAGAACGATGGCATTTACATTTCTGGCTATTGCATGTATCGCCGGTATGACATTGTGTGTATCTACAAGGCAACAAATTGTAATTAAAAAAGTTCAACAAACAAATCCGAATCTAATACATAACTAGGATAACAAAATTTTAATTTACAATTTTAGTAATAATGGGGCACTAATTGACCAATTGTTTCGATTATAAATATGTACTTTCATATGGAATATATTTTATATTATTGTATAATGCGAACATATATTTTTATCAAAAATATTCATATCGAGTATAAAATGCTTAAAATCAAACAAAAAAAATATTGTAAAGGACAATTACTGACTGTAGGAAACAAATTTGAATATTACAAGTCGTTGCGTACATTAAATTATATGGTCAAAGAAATTTTTAATGTCATTTTACTAAATTAAGCTAATTATCTTTAACTAATATGACAGTTCTAAGCAAATGGGATTTTATGTTTTATAATATAATATTATTAATATTGTAAATAGTGCAGTTCAAAGTAACAGATACAGAGTAAATCTGACAATAATAAAAAAAAATATTGATATGGTAAGAAAGGCATTTTTTACGCTTAAAATAACTTTGGTACTGCAAGATTTTTTGATTACGTAAAAAAATTTTTTCTCGATTATAGTACATTATTATTAAAGTTAACTACATTAATTTAGTATTTATACTTTATTTATATGAAAAGTATTATGGACATTTAGTATTTAAATGAGTTATAAACAATTAAATTCATCTGAGTAACCAAAGGATAATGTAAAACGAATATTGATAATGGAATTCTAATTACTAATGTAAAAAAAAAAAATATTAATAAATATATTTTTTACTTAAAGCTATTAACATTTTAATTTTTTCCCGTTCAAAAAATATGCTACATTTTTTAATTTAATTGAAAAATACTTTTTCATAAAATTGTTGATTATAAGTTAAAGAAAAAAATAAACATCAAAAAGTATTGTTTAAAGACAGTACAATCATTTGATTTATAAAAATCAGATATTAATTATTTCAGAAGATCTGCTCATAAATAAAATACATTAAAATGTTTTGCATATTAATTAATATATGTACATAATATTTTGAAAAGCAATCAATAATCAAAGACGATATGAAACACTATAAAGACATAAATGTGATAGCTTTGTAAATATATTCACGGCTGTTTGGTAAATACTTTTAGTAATTACAAAAAGATAATTATTTCTTTCTCAATCTATTTATATGCTCATTACGCAAACTATTGATATTTTTTACTATTTTCACAATATTGTTATAAGAATTTACCTTAAAAATTATGGTTTAAGTTTCTGATTACAACTGATCAAAAGTTGACGTAGAGAACAATTATGTTTCATAATAATTCATAAGGACTTAATTAATTTATGAGTTTAATTCTATATTTATTGCATAAACTGATACACTCATAAATAATAAACATTTACAAATACATGAAATTCAAATAATGGTTCATTTATATTTTGTAACATTACGAATAACACGTTGATATGAAAATATATAATGCTTAGAAATTGACATTTTTTTCAACTATAATGATCATTTTATAAAATATTTTAATACATAAATAAAATAAACAGGACAAATAATATTTGTAAAAAGGCTTAATAATTGCAAAATTTGAAGAAGAAAAAACTATCTACTATAACTAACTGTCATTCATAAAAATGATGTCTATATCTCAAACTCCAATTGAACAAAAAGGAATTGGATGGTAAGAAGAAATTTAAAAAATAGAAGATAGATAAATAAAAATAAAAATATTTAATACATATTATTTAAAGCTAAATTTAATACATATTATTAAAGCTAAAAACATTGACGTATAATATATTTATATTGAATATCATAATGGCAATAAATTAATTAAATATTTAGTCATTACTTTCATAACTCTAATAAAGTTGAGAAATATTGCTGCAACTTTAATACAATGACATTTAAATGCCAAATACAAATATGATACAATGTAATTAGATAAGTGAATAGTACGCGCATTTGCGATGGTCAAAACAATATTTATATAATGTAAAATTTGTTCCAGATCTATTTTCATATTTGCTTCAGTTATAACTACAATATAAGAATCTTAATTTCATAGGCTTCGGATACACATTTAAGGCGAGTCTAGTACAATGACAACTTCTTTTAACATCATAAGAACTTCTCGATACTTTGTAAGAATTTATAAGAGTATAAATATGCATGCATATGCATTAATGCGTGTGATTCTTTTAGAGATTAAAATAACATACGAGAACGCATCAATGTAGTACACATTAACGGATCGGCGAAATAGAAAAATGCCTCTGCATTTTAATATCGGTAGCGCAAACGAACTGATTGCATCTTTTTTTGCTGGCTCTTTAAAGTATGCCGATTTAACTGATATTGGGTTTCATCGAGGTAGTGATATAAATAGACGTAGATCGTAGAACTTTACTCTTGTATTTTTTTCGCTGTTTATTATTATTTTGCATTTAATCTATTATTTTATGCCATACTTAACGTTTTACGATTACACTTTATACCCGTACAATTATGGGTTGTGCTTTATATAACATAATCCTCGAATCCCTCCGACTAGGTTCTAGACATTTCATTAATGTTTGATATTGCGCATCGGCTTATGCTTTATGTTTACCTATCGTCGTTAAGATTTCCGTAATTTTATTATATTTAATCTTATTAAACGTTGCCCATTATCTTTATACCTTGTGCAGTGCACCGGGCAAAATCACACCTACGGCCCGCACACCCATGCGGTAACTTACTCGTGCCTTAATTCGAATATTACAATCGCATTGGACGGCTAGCGTGAAAAAAACGATTTGTATTTAGAGATTCGCCTAGATTCGACGATTCGGTAGACAACAACGATAATTTAAACGATACAACAACAGCCATTGCTCGAGGTCAAGCACGAAGCTGCCTCAACTATAAACACACCTTATAAGCACGAGCTCGGAATTACGCAGTAGCGTGGGATTAGTTGAAAATTCAATTTGACAATCGTCGCGTTATTATTCAAAATCACGCGAAGGCGTTGCTAAACGTGGCCGGGAATCAGTCGAAGAATTGCGACAGCTGATAGGCAAGCTCCGAACTCAGCTAGGAGTATACAATACCGCAAATGAAAAGAGAACACCAATTGTACGCATTACGTTCTCTAATTAGATCGAGTTACGGTAAGAGCGTGGGAACGAATTGGGCCAATGTATTACAGTTCTCATATTATACAAATTTAATGCTCTTATTTAATGTTTTTGGTTAAGCGGGCGTCAAATGTTATGAGGCCCCGAGATGCAAACATTTATATAAATTGAAAAAAGTTTATAAACAAAGAGAGAAGGCGTCGAGTTTCACGAGTAATCGGGTACAATACGAGGCCTGCAATGGAATACGGTAGATTTATAGTCGGGAGACACTTTTGAAAATGCCCCTATTTGTCCATGCACGGATAAGAGAAATAAGTACCCGCAGATTTTCGCAAAGTCAGCGCAGTCGACACCTCGGGGTACTCGCAGCTCAACAATTAATAAGACCGTTCTTGAATCAATTTAGCGAATTTAACGCTTTGGTCCCTTCCACCATCCTAGAGCTGCTATCCGTAAGCTTGATATCGGTAACACAACATCTCGGCCGATTGTGCAGACTTATTGAGCGACGAACAGGGAGCCGCGAATGCAATGGTGACTTTACGATCTCGCCTAACCGGACAAGGATATAAAGCAACGACGAAAGCTGTTAGCGAGGGGATCGCGCGAAGTTAAATACAAAGAAGCTAATCCGCTACCGGGGCTCGGATATCCGAATGAAATTCCAGGGTTTTTAAAAGATGAAGAGGAGGAAGAGGAGGAAGAGGAAGAAGAAAAATGCCAGCCCAAGGTTAGTCTAGATTAATTTTACTCGTACTCTACGCCTCCTATTAACAAGAGATTAAAGCTTCCATCGGGTTCGGGAGGCTGACTGGCAGCAGCGGAGCGCAATAACACTGTTTAAAGTCGACAAGTCCCAAGGAGAGCAAGGCCTCGACGGAGCAAGGAAACCCTCGAGGGGCGGCGAATCGATACGAGGCTGGCTCAATCCACCGGAGTGTTGCTCTCCATTCCGATAAGGATTCACTCGGCGAATAAGTTATAAAGGGGCAAGATCGGGCAATTTTCGAGGGCTTTGAGAAGCCGCGGCAATCGTCGCTAAGCGGGGGGGGGGTTATCGTTTTTCGCGCAGCCCCGTTCCCCGTTTGAAGAGTCAAGTGGGCATGCCCTTGAAATAAAAAGACCACTCTCGATTCCGATTCCCCTTAACAGCCGTTTCAAGGGCCAACCGCTGCTCGCCAAAGCTCCTCGACGACGAGCCATCGTCTCTTAGCCTCCGCAGCCCTGACCATCGACGGAGCTATTGTCGGCTGCGAAGGAGCAGGTACGCGATATCCTGGGCTCCGATGATTCAGCCGTCGGCAGCCCCTCGCAACTGATACAACGTAATCGTATGCTGTGTTGCCTTATCAGCGCTAATTTGTTGCGTAATCCTAACGGCGCGCTTTTATTGCACTTGCGCGCGCTCGCGCACGATGACAAATGCAGGCCAACGCGTGAAATTTATTAATTGCCGCGTAAGACCGGACCTCTCGGCTGTTTTGGACCTCTCGGCCATCGTCGACGATTGCAGATTGCACGTGTGTACCTACATTACTGATTATTACCGGCTATATATTAAGATAATGGCACACGTTCTGTTGAACAATTGTTCGCGATGAAAGTTACACTAAACTGGATGTAAATTCGAGTTTAAATTATCGGTCGTATGGGAACTTTGGATAATGAACTCAGGTAATAATATAATAATTATAACAAAAAAAAAACCCGTCTATGTACTTATGAAAATACCCTTTTAATACTGACATAGCTCGATTCCCGATCTAACGTAGTCCTCACTTTTAACCAGTCGTTGGGTGAGAAAATAAAATTTGCGCGATTCTTCCCCTTCCTCGTAATATTGTACAATCAATAGTTGTGCGTACTCTTATTATTTATTACTTCGATTTTAGTCAATATTATTTACAATGGCATAATAAGTCATATGTATGGTAAGGTCTTTTTTTTCTTTTTCGTATTCCCTGAGTTTTCAATCTGATTCAATACCTTATTGTGAATTTAAGGAATGTTTTTTTGGTAGCCAAAACATTTGCAAAAAGCCGAACAGCCTCTACCGTGAAAGTAATAATTAATTTTGCTGCCAGGAAATATCAGATTTCCTTCATTTTTGAATTTGCAGGGCTTGCATTTGCATTTGTTTCGGATTTTAGGAATAAATAAGAATAAGGTTTCTTATAATACGACACGTCTGACCGCGATGATCTTTTGACTTTTAAATTTTGATCAATTACCCCTTTTTTCCCTATTTCGATAACATTTATAATAATCATTATTATTATTTTAATCAAGCACTATGCACTTACGTTAGAATTACATAAACGAATATTGATTGTACTCGATTCTAATGTAAACAACGTTCTATTTGAATTTCGATTAGAGAATTCATGTTACCAATCAAATTATATGCATAAAAAAGATGTTACCATAACAGCATAATTTAATAATGCGAGAAAAGAATATTCGGCTTTTGCCAAGTTAGATAAATTCTCAATAAAACATAACATTATAATCCCTTCGTTCGTTCGGATAATTTTAGTAAGAACATGTTCATTAAAAAAAATGAATTTAATGATTATGACTAACACGTAGATAAAATTATTAATTACCGTTCTTTTTAATTAAAAATATTGATTCTTCAATAATATAATTCAATATTGCAATTAATATACTGCTTTAAAAGCTTCGTGTTACACATGATTCTGCCAGGATTTTTATATAATTTTTGTATTACTGTCCGTGAGAGTTTTTAATAAAATTACTTCAAAATCAATAATCAATTTTGTTCCGATGGCTATATTAATCAATTATTATTTTAAAGTTTGCATTTCTATCATAATAGGAGGTGAATTGAATCTACTCTTTGTATTGTTTAATATAAATTAAATAGAACAAATTTATTTCAATTTACCTTGCATAATAATTCAATCGTTACTAGTTTAAAAATATCGTAACAATCCACCTATTCCTCTATCCACTAATTTTCGGTATTGATTTAATATAACGAAGGAAATAATTTTCATTTTTATATAAATAATTATATATTAAAACAATTTGTTTAAATAGTTTACGTGATTGATAATGATGCTTTTTATGATTCTATTAGTATAAATTTAGAATGACATTTACTCGTTTAAATTTTAATCTTGATGGCTACTGTAATTAAAGTTAGTGGTTATAAAATGACGTTTAATTCGATATTTTATACTTTGATTTTCTTCTTATTTTAAATCGAGGGATCATATTATTGAAAAGCCGTTTTTTATAAAAACAACCATCTTATCTAGAATTATTGGAAAAAATCGTTTCATGCACCCTTTTTTATCATTGCGTTCAAGTAAGATATTATTTGTTATGAGTAATAAAAAACAATAGTTGTAGCGAGTCTATTTAAATGTTTGCCCGTCGATAAATCATTAAAAAAATACGCTCTTCTATTGAAGTAACTTTGGAATTTAGATAGGGGTGTTACAGATGTGCGCCCTACTTATTTTTATCGATAAATGAAGCGCTAATGAAATGTTTACGTGTTTTTTTTTTTTTTTTTTAATCTATCTCGAATTACTCGTTAATGGATTAAATTTTTCTTTCAAATCACATACTATTGGGGTGCCACAAGCTTTGGTTTTTCCATTATGAAAAATAAATGCTAATTTCGCGTGTTCAGGATTTGTATGCTATCCATACACACGCACGCACGCATCTTAAAACATTAAATTTTATTGTTTAAGGTCGAAACAATTAACTTCATTGATGCACATACTCACGGGCATGCATATAATTACTTTGCTAAACCGCACTTAGGTAGTTAAAAGACATTTTTATTAAAGCAGACGACGCATAAGTAAGAAGCAAGAAGCTAACGGTTAAAGAGACATTTTATTATTATGCTGAAATTTGAGGAATGTTGATGGATTTCTCTAGTTAATAAAAAAAAAATTAGTACTGTAAGGCGCATTAAAAATATGAATTATTTTATCCGTGATGCTTGCTTGATTTTTTTTTTTTTTTTTTTTTTTTGTCAAATAGATGGCAATTCATGCAAATTATACAGTTACACATTGCATTTGTATATTTCAGAATGTCTTAAGTCTTCCGACTTGTACGGAGCTTATCTTCTTCTTAAAATTTTTTTAATAATAAAATACGAGCGTAAAATGCAAGGAGCTTTCATGTTTCGAACCGACATTAAAGTCACCCTTTAATTAATGATGAAATACTTCGCTAAAAATTATGTATAAGACTTCTATAGATGCATATTAATTACCTCTAATCGCAACAGTAAAGAGATTTTACATATTTTATATGAGACATACGTGTATATATATATATATATATATTTAATGAACGTTCTACTTGACACTTTACCGAGTGATAAAGTTCTGACTACACGCAATGTTCCGCTGTTCCATAATTACTATTCCAATTAAAGCGAAAGAAATCGTGCATTCAAAGATATTTTTTTGATTTTTCACGAAACATCTGTTTGATTTCATTCTATTGAGCGCTATAATAGCGTGACATGAAAATATTGAATAGCACTTAAATTGAAGCTTAATTAATTAATTTAATTAGCACTGCATATCGCAATAGTCATAAAATCATAAAGATACGCAGAATAATAAAGCAGGCTAAGCCATATCGGGTGCATAATTAAGGAGGTGGTCGTAGACGTTTTATTTATGCAGCTTTATTCAATCGAGGGTAGATTTATTCTCCAAAAATTTTCTCATCCCTCGTAGATCATTCGGCGTTTGTTCTCCTCAAGGAAAGGAAATATTTTGCACGCAGAGGACACTTGACGAAAAAATGTAAAACAATAAATCTGATTTCATTGAATGGAATTTCGTGCCATCCAATGTATGGTTGTTAAATGTAGAATTTAACGAGGCCGAAATGGTATTTTTTTATTTTTTTTTTTTCAACTATCGAGATCTAAATTATTGATAATTGTTAAAAACTTTGCCGTTGGCTCAGTTGAATAGAATTAAGAATAACGAAAATGAATTGCGTATCTCAATTCCGAGCGCCGATAAAGCTGCTCTTATTTCGTCGCACTTTGTAATGATTTACACAATTCGTAATTAAACGAGTAAAAAGTCTAGCCAACAGTTGACGAAGATTACATAAAGCCGTATCGAAGAGGGAAAGATTAGCCGCGGCAGTTAGAGCGGAGCCATTTTACAATAGCCGAAAGCATTTGAGATAGGTCGGGGATATCAAGGTGGACGAAGTGCCGGTGCTCCATTTAAGTGGCCGAGAGCAATGTTTCAATATTGACGCTATTTTCATCGGGCGAGAGCCGCGAAGGAGAGACTCCCGATGGCGGCGTCTCGCTCGGAGATCGGATCGCCCGGGGCTGGCCGAAGCAGGCAGAGGAGCAGCCGATTGCCGCCGAGCAGAACGGGCAGATTTTTTCCTCTCCCCTCGTGGAGGCTCCGCACCCTGGTTATGGCGAGGCTCGGTCTTGGTCGCCGGACTGCCTCGCAGCCGACTCGCGCCCATCGGCGATGCTAATAGTATACAATATTTCTCCTAATGAGCTAGTGGCTCGATCGAATAAACGGTTACATTCTACGATCGTACGCGCTGTAAATGCCATTCCTTAATCGTCTCCTTTTTTTGCCAGCCGAGCCGAGCGCATCATTTACCGACGCTCTCGGTGACGCCGGGGAAATGAACCGCTACCCTGGCATATTTTTGTTCCCTGCCTCTCGGCGGCTCGCGCTCGTCCCCGTACACTCTTTAAAACTTTATACGACTGCCTCGTTAGATTTTTCCTTTCGTTGTTCTCTCTTCAAATTTTTTTTCTTTCTATTCTCTCTCTCTCTTTTTAGCATAGCACTTGCATATCTTTATTTTACGCGTGCGACTTGCGGCCATCGGCGAATCGTATTATAATAACCATCTATTAACTTTACAACTTGACGCTTATTTGATTTTTTTTTTTAATGCGTCCACATTCTCGTGCTTTTTACGGGGATTCCACGACGCTCGAAGCTCATCGGCTCCTTCCGTCCTTTTTTCATCATCTACATTTTGCTTTTCCATACAAATTTGTCATGGAAACACCGAGGAATTCTTAATTGTTTGCCTAAAAGTAATATCCGAGTATCATTGAATGTTTATTAAGGTATATTCAAATGACGCAGTCTAATAGATTCGAAACCATGTCTGATTTTCTCACGCATACATGGTAGAGAGATAACGGTATATTAAAAACGAAGTGAATTCTGAACTATTTCTCACTCGAAAGATCGAAGAGACGCTCGCTGGCGCCTTATTAAGGAGGAACTGCAGAAGAAACGAAGACGCTACGTTCCTTATCAAAGACTCGGAGTAGGCCTCGATCGTAAACGCGAATCTTCCTCGTACTCGGAGTTCGGATAACTGGGAAGGAACGGCGGGGGCCAGTGCGGGGATAGTCGGGGCCTAGTCCGCGAGCAGGCCGTGCACTGTAACAGCTCTGTACGGAAAAGCCATTGGGTGAACAGTCGGTTATTCTTTGTCGCCCCTGCAGGCCAATCCGTTGGTCGGGCCCCTCGAGCGCTCAACCGCCATTCCGTCACGCGCTTAACTCGGCCATCGAAAAGGTGTTCGCATGAATTATTCGTGGGTCGCGTGCGCTTTTGACTACGCGCGGGGCTCACTTTGCGCCCTCGCTGCGAGTGAAGCGACGGGCTCTTGCCCATTTCGCACAAGGCTTCGCTCCTGATTGCTTACGTGATCTTGGGCGAGGAGCCGGGGTAAGAGGCAAAGACGGCCGACGCCAAAGGAGTCCCGCGAACCAGCGAGAGAAATTGTGACTAATGGTTACCGGCGTCTTTAGAATTTTTCAAAACATGCCCAACCTCATGACGTACCGAGATAAACGCGAATTCACCAGATGTCTTAAACTAGGTGTGTAAAGAATATTTCAGCGATGTATTAAAATTCCAAACATGTACACAAGTGTTTACACATCATTGCGATGATGTTATTGTAGCTCGTTGAGTTTCTAACGTTTCACGTACATTATCTTAGAACCAAGTCGAATTAATGCAAATTATAAAACTTTTTTTTCATGCACAAATGTAATGTTTAAATATTATATATATATATATATATAATATTTTTTATAAAACATGTCTTTTAAATATATATATATATATATATAATATCGCAAATAGATAATATCTGCTCAATTATGATTACATCATTTATAAAGTTTTCAATTAAAATTATTAAAAAAGTACTCAACTATTCACCTTTGTTATAATTTTTTTCACTAGTAAGTTTATGTATAAAAATAAGTCGTGCATTTATCTTACATACTATGTATCATATTCTACATATTTGAATGCCATCATTTTACGTTCCACACTTTAATGATGTATATTATGGTTTGTTCTAGCTGTCGAACTTTCTCGAATATGTAATGTGTATTATTTCATTTTTTTTTTTTTTTTATATAAATCATTGTTGCTACATCGGTTTTTATCTTTTCGCAGTTACGATGTAGACACAATCACTCTATACGCAGTACTCAAACTTAAAGTCGTTACGTTTTAAACAAATATTAAAACACTAAAAGATATAATTAATTGGCATTATAGTAACTTTTTCTATAAATCATCTCCAAAGTTGAGTATAATATTGTTCAAACGTCGGTCAGTCAGATAAATGGGTAAGTATATGAATGGTGCGTATGTTTTTTTGGAGAAATAAACATAGAGAGAGAGAGAGAGAGAGAGAGAGAGAATGAGAATGAAAGTAAGCTAAAATAAAGGCTTAAATTACTATTGTCTGTAGAAGATAACAGATGCATATTAAATAACGTAGTGAATTGACAGGTATTCTTATGAGTTACGTAGATCCCGATATTGTTGCAACCGCATCTTTAAATTTCGTCTTTATTTTTATACTCTATTACTATTTCTACAATCTTTCTGTAAATGCATAGATGACGTTTTTCAAATGATCAATATTCTATTCTTTACAGCCTTGTAGTCTAGTATTGTTATTCGGAATCAATAATGAATCTGCGCACGCGAATCTTTCTTCTTTTTCAAAAAGATCAGAATGCCCTCAATTTTTATTCTATATTTTTTATTTTCTCTTTCATTCTCTCCCTCTCTCTCTTTTTCTCTTTGTTATACAAGTACCAAACGCGTAGACCTATAGACAGAAGATCTATATTTCTTTATCTGCACAATATAGTTCCGTTAACTTCGAACTCGCTCCCTAACACTAAATACCATTTTTCATTTTAGATTAAGCTTATATTATGTACCCTTACTCCATTTTGAATCTTAATGGTAATCTCCATACAATGCGTGTATTACCGATAAATTTGTGAATGTACAATTCTACCATAATCACAATTTGGATGTACATCGCACCCATTATCTTCATTCGTTGAAATACGACAATGTAATATTTCGTAGCTTATATTGCCGATAATTATTATTAAATATTAATTGCGGTTAGTTATCATTTAAAAGAGAATATTGCCCATTTACCGAGAACCGAATGGTCAGGAAGAGGGGAAGAAGTTCGAGTGACTTTTACACGTGTCAATACAAATGCCGACTTTCTACTTTGAACGATTGAGTCGTTAAATGCTCGCGAAGAAGCATAAAATCTTTAGTGCACAAGAGTGCATTTTATTCAATGATTACGTCTCTATTTAATTAAGTCCTACATAAGTTTTGAGAATCAAACGAAAAGTGTTTATTGTGAATAGGCAGCGAGCGAAGTTAACGCGCAAACGGTTGCCGAGTGATTAATTTCAGTTATGCATGTTTGCAGGCACGTGCACGTGTTTGCCAGTCCGAGGGTTGTTTGGCGGTTAAGAGATAGCGATTAATTTTGTAGATTAGCTCGACTGCGATAGGGCCTTTCGTAATGCGCCAACGAATCGTATGGAAATCGGAAATCCTATGCGAGTCCTTTATAATTTATCATTTTCCACAAATAGCGTGCAAGGGCTCCCTGTTTTCATGGCATTCCGAGAATTTTTTTTCCTCTAATTATGCGGGTGCTGGTGGGAAGATTTTTAATACTATTATTATTATTATTATTATTATTATTATTATTATTATTATTGAACAATCCAAGCCTTCGAACGTTCAACGAAAGCAAAAAATACTTTGGCATTAATCCTTATAAGAGTGTTATTATTTTAACAAATTATTCTCCCCATAAAATATTGTAAAATAATTTCAGCCTTAAAATATGTCTTCATGCTTGATAAATGCAATTTATTTCTTTATTAATAAGAACGATAAATCCTTCGTAAAACGTATAACACGCAGTAAGCCGCTAGGTATTAAAAACGGACGCATATATACATATATATATATATATATATATGTATTTTAAATATTTAATGATATATTCGTAAGATCACAACTATAAGGAGTCAATTAAATTAAATTAAAAAGTATACCTTATTTACTGCGTTTTAACATTAGCTATTGAAAAGCTCGATAAAAATCTATTTATGTAAACCTATGTAAATTATTGTATACATTTGTACTATTTTAATCTCAAGCGCGTCATGATTATTTTTGTAAGGTCTAACAAGATATAAGGCTTTTTAATATAATTAAACACAGCATATTTCATTCCTAAGATTTATGAAGAAAGATAATCTATTCAATATACAACCAACAAAAATGTTAGAAATAATAAATCCTCCGATATTTATAAAAGATAATAAATAAGTTTTTAGTCCAATTAAATGCAGTATATTTTATTTCGTAAGTTTGTGAGAAAATTAAAATTATTTTATCAATATGTAATCGTTAGATCATTAACATAAATTTTCTTATGTTCATTCTACATCTAAATGTTAGTATGGTTGTATTGAATGAAAATTACATAACTTTTATTAAAGCTATCATTACTATAATATTTCCTTGTTTTGATTATTATTACTAATATTTGTTTTTATAAAAGCCTTATAAGAGGAAAATATTTTTGTAGAGGCACACACAGCTACGTCATGCTCTATATTTTAATGTAAACAAAATTAAAATGTATGCATCATTTACATAATATTATTTCGATGAATAAAAATGTTTTCTTTACCAAGTACACACATGTAAAAGTTAAATAATATTTGAAATGTACGAACTTTTTTTGTACGTTTGCTAATGGACGAGACAAGCAGTCGAGAGAAAATCTTGAAAAATGATGGGATAATTGCGAAGCAAATCGTTCAAATTACGTTTCGAGAAAAATAAATATTTTTCCAGGAAAATGCATTCGAAGTTTCGAATTGCACGATCGCGTGTTGCTCATAAGAAATTTTGATTTTAAAGTAAATTTTCCCTGATTAGACCATTTACATAAAACAATTGAATTAGACAATTGTCCCCATACGCGAGCGTTTTCATTCTCATTTTCAAACCTGCGTGTTGTTACTTCCTCAAAGCCCAACGGAGCAATTTCCTCTTATACGTATATTAACAGAAACGTTAACCCAAGTGGCACATTAATATTTTTCATCTTTATACGACCATAACGTACACTTTGATATCTTAAGTCGAATCATAAAATCCGTTAGGAGTGGATTCGCACGTCGGTAGAGTATAATTTTTATTCCTTGCTAGATCGATGAAAATAAAAAGAAGAATTGCTCGAAAATCTTCCGCGTCTCAAAGAAGATGTTCCGATTTTCTTCTGAAAAAAAGGCCCTCCAATAAGAATGTCGAATTATTATTTTTTACAGCGGGGTGTGGAATGGTCGAGTCTCTCTTCGAGCCGAGACTCAACTATTAATTAACGTTGAATCGCGTTTTTCTCACTTGGAGTGAGCTGCATTGGATATGCAAGAAAGTTGCACGCCAAGTCGGACTAGCGCTGCTAATTGGAGGTTCAATATTTTTCGCGACGGCGGTATCGTCGCGCTTCTTTCCTCGTGGGATGGCAAGGGTCGCGATCGAAGCTTCGCCCGTAATTGTTTCTTGAGAATTCTTTCCAAGGTATTTATTTATCGAGCAATGAAAGTAGCTCAGCGATCGAAGCGCGAGGCCCGCAAGACTCGAAGCCGCGCGTGAAAAATCGAATGCAGCAAAAAGCGAGCGTGCGAGCAGCGCCAAGCAGGATTGGGCGGAAGCCTAGGAGCCGATTATCCGTGGGAATGCGAGGGCGATGCTCAAGCCCGAGCCTAAGGCCGAGCTTGGATTTCGGCCAGGCGCGAGCTCAGGTCCGCCCTACGCCGCCCGAGAGCTCCGTAACGACCGTGAAAAGGAAGTGACGCGAGGTAATCGAGGGCGTAGCGGCTTCCATAGGCCGGCCAGCAGATGCAACCGATACGCGCTTGGCTTTCCGAAAGGAGAGCTAAATTTTCGTGGAAAACAGGAGTGCATAACCGGTCGCCGGCCTAACTTACACCGACCTTCTCGCCGTGCTCTCTAAGAGCGAGTGGCACTCGAGTGGCCTTTTCCAGGAGAGCTACCGATCGAATAGTTTGTACGGTTAGTTTCCTAGTCTCGAGCGTCGGGCCACGTATCGGCGAAGGAACTGCGATTTTTTTGTTTTGTTTTGTTTAAAAACAGGGCCTCAAAATATCGTTACCTTCGATTGGTGAATTTATCTTTAGAGCTTTAGCTTGAGCTTTGAGCGCGGAGCCTCAGTGAATACGAATAACTATTTGCGGGCGATCGTTAACAATACTGTGTAGGAGTACGCTACGCTATAGGAGTCGAGAGGCGATGGATTTTATTTTACTTTGTGCATTGTGGCGCGTGAAAAATTATGTCACACGTGTGCTTTGGAAAAATCATTTTCAACAATATTCATGGCACAATAGGAATGCGCTACCGGATCAGCAATAATTTGTCAAGAGCTTAAGCCTCGGAAGGATGAACTTCAATTAGGAAATTATCTCGTAAAATTCAGTCGTAAAATATTCATAAGATTAGGATATCGTTACCACTTTGTACAACATTGTTTTTTCTATTCGAGATCTCTGACGTTATTCACGAGCGAATACGCCAGGGCAGGCTAAAGAGCCGCAAGATATAATTACTCCAATAGGAATAAATCGACACTCCGCATATGGTTAAAATAGAGTAAGCCTTTTATTTTATGCCCGGGCTTAATCGTGATTTTCCGATCGGCAATCGAATCGACGGCTAAATTTTCCTTTTACAGGG
Source organism: Kradibia gibbosae (assembly GCA_018907135.1). NCBI lineage: Eukaryota > Metazoa > Arthropoda > Insecta > Hymenoptera > Agaonidae > Kradibia > Kradibia gibbosae. Next base: position 9,187,912 of record JACCHX010000004.1, read on the forward strand.
CGATCGCCCTGGCCAAATATATTCCCCCCCCCTCCGCCCAAATACACGGCTGGGAAATTTTATCCATCCATTAGCCACGAGCGATGCTAAATCCAAATGGAATTCCTTAGCCAAACGACATTTACTTGCAGTCGTCAAGTGTCGGGGCGGTAGTTTATTGCATTATAAATTGAGCGTCGAGTGTATTTTATCTTTTTAGCCTTTTCGTCCGCCTCGCCGTGGTGTAAATTATTAAGTCACTCCTCGTATCGCCGTTCGACTATCGGACTACGACAGTTGGCCTAGACGCGTGTAACGTTAGCCGCTAGGCGCGTTCGCAGAGGCGTGTTTTTTTTCCCTCTTTTTTTCTTTTTTGTCTCTCCTCTTCTTCAACGAGCTCTCCTGCAAATCTATCACGGATGTAATCGACGTATTTGGCAGCGCTGAGCGATCCCAGTCGTACGGTACACCGCAGCCGCGTCTCCTACAAGGAGGCCCCCCCCCCGGTCGACAACAATGCTCGGTGGCCGGGGAGCCGCCGCTCGAAAAACCATCGCTCGACTGTCCGGTAATCCCCGGGGCTCTTCCTCGAGCCCAAGGCATTAGTTATCGCGTTGATACGTGGTAGCGCGTGTCTTCGTTTTTATCCTCGCCGAGGCCCACCAACGAAGGAAGCTTTCCCTGAGCGAGCTTCGCGAGACTCGGCCAGGCTCGGCCGAAGCTTTTAAATCTCCGCACTCGTCGGCGTGTACGCTTATGCTTAAAAAGGTCTTCGCGTATCGGGCAATGCATTTGTACGCTTGCGTCCGCAGCGATAAGAGAAGGCGACGCATCGCTTTGTCAACCAATCGGACAGTAAAAGGTAGATTGATTGCTCTAGAGCGTTGATAAAGCCCGGCAATTGGCAAAGGCTCCGCGATTTGGATGGGCTTTATAAGCGAGGAGGCTTCGCTTCTACGCGAAACCGAGGCTCCTTCTGGCAGCGAATTTCGACGCGCGGAGATTTCAACTTCCTCAATGGCGACTGGCCTCCCTCCGGGCCAGTCCGGCTCTCGGAGCCCGTGCCGGCTATCGGCGCTGGGGATCGTCGCCGAGCGATGCCTCGGTCGCCGCCGCCGCCGCCGCCGCTGGGCTCCGAGTCCAGCTGCAGGGAGTCCAGAGCAGGCAGCGGGAGGTCGGGGCGCCCAACCGAACTCCCGAACGGTGGATTCCAATAGCGGCGTCCTTACTCGTTCGGCTCGATCGGTCCCCGCCCGGGGCGAGTGCCCTCCTAAGGACGGGGCCAGAGGAGGCTCGCCGAGGCCGGGAATTCTCTCGGGAACAGTGGGCAGAGGCCTTCCCCCGGGACCGACAGCGGCAGGGAGCGAGTGGCTCGGGGGCTCGCGAGCCCGTCAATCGGTAGCGCTCTCGGGTTCCCGCGCGAGATCCGTCAAGTGTCTCGGGCGCGCGCGCGACGTCGCTCGCTCTTAAGCACCTCGGGCTCGGTCTCTCCGAGGGCCCTCGTCCCTTTCTGCCCCTCCTCCTCCTCCTTTTCAGACTTTTCTCCCCCCCCCCCGGCCCCAAGCAGCACCCAGCACCGGCAAACGTCGCACTAACTGCTATCGTCGGGTGCGGCGAGGTTTGGTTGGGGGGGGGGGGTGTTTGTCAGGGAGAGAGAGAGAGAGAGAGAGAGAGAGCAGGCAGGCAGGCAGCGAGGGCGGGAGCGAGTGCGCGGGCGCCGCTGGCGGAGGAGTAGCGCAGAAGCGTGGAGCAGCAGAGTCTCGGCCAAGTCGGCGGAGCGGGGCGACGCAGGCAGGAGGCAGGAGCGCACGCAGTTCGCCGCACCGTCGACCGCATTAATCCGCGAGCAGCGGCGGCCAATGGGAGCGGCGGCGTCGAGAGGAGCGAACCGCCCCTAAAGAGCGAGCCCGATGCTCGCGGTGATCACCGCCGGCTGAGGAGGCCCCGGGTCCCCGGTGCCTCGTGGAGCGGAGCAGCCCCGAAGGCGCCGAGCCCCAGGTCAGTCCTCGTCCGCCTCGGCGGCCGCCCCCCGCCGCCCCGAGCGAGCGCGCGGTATCCCTATTGTTTATCCGCCATCTTGTACGATCAGTAGTGCCGAGCGACCAGCGCCGCGGCCCCACCACTTTTGCCTCCACTTTTGCCTCCACTTTGCCTTCCGACCGACTCGGCTGGCTTCTGACTCCGCCGCCGTTGCTTCGGTCGCGCTGCCCCCGAGCTGCCCCTGAACCCACTGAGAGAGCGAGAGGGAGCATCGATAGATGGATAGATAGATAGAGAGAGAGAGAGAGAGAGAGAGAGCAAGAGAGAGACAGAGAGCAATAGGGGCGAGCGGAGCTCGGGGAGAGATCCGTACGCTCCGCAGCGCGCCAGTCTGCCGTCCACCGTCTGCTCCACGTCTGCGCCCGCTCGCGGATCGCACTGGCTCCCGCTGGATCACGGCTATCGCAGCTCTCGGGGATCCGTTCGACACCTCCTCCTCCTCCTCTCGCTGCTCGCGCGGGATGAGTACGCGAGAGCCCCTGCTTATGCCTGAGCTCGTGTGTGTGCGCGCGCCGCCGACGGCAGCCACCACTAGTGCAACTACTGCTGCTGGTGCCGTTGTTGCTGCTGTTGTTGCTACTGCTGCTGCTGCTGCCGCTGCCGCTGCCGCTGCCGCTACTGCTGCCGCTGTTACTGCTGCCGTTGTCGCTGTTGCTGCTGCTGCTGCTGCTGCTGCTGCTGTTGCTGCTGCTGTTGCTGCTGCTGCTGCTGCTGCTGCTGCTGCTGACTTAATTACCATGGACTCCAGTGGCCGAGCTTGAGGGGGACTCGAGCGCCCGCTACGTCCGCCCCTCGAGGTCGTCCCGTTAGGTTCCCTCCTCGTGTGCCACGCTGACTCGCCGCCCCGCAACCTGACCCAACTCCCGCGAGAGCTGCTCGGGGATGCGCGCGATACCCTAGTCGAGGAGCCGAGCCTCCGATGGCCTACTGATGGACAGCCACGATTAGGAACGAAGTAGTACCTCCCAGTGCGCCGCGTGAGTTCAGCCCCTCGCATCTTTCTGGCCTCCGTTGCCTCTCGAGGAGGCTGCCCCGAGGCTTTCCCCGCTGCCGACTGTCGACCCGCGCTCCTTCCGCCCCTCCGCCGCCAGCGGCCCGCGAGCCCGTCTCCGGAACAGCTGCTGCCCTTTTCCCTCTGTTCCCTCGATCCTTCTCTTCTCTTCCTGGCCCACGCTCTCTCTCTCTCTCTCTCTCTCACTCTCGCACACACGCTAGCTCGCTCTCTCTCTCTCTCGCTCTCGCTCTCGCTCTCCACAGCACGCCCCACTTCGCCCTGCTGCGTAAAGCCCTGATTTACTTTCTGCTCTCTCTCTCTTTGCCTACAGAATGTCGGTCCAAAGCGGAGGACATCGGCTGCGCTTATCGACCCTCAACGAGCAGTTGACGTGTAAACTCTGCGGTGGATACTTTATCGATGCCACAACTATTATAGAGTGCCTACATTCGTGTAAGTCATCGTCATCGTCATCCGTAACTGTGCTTCAGCCTAGTGAATCAGTTTCATCTTTGTATTTCTTACAGTTTGCAGGAGCTGCATCGTCAAATATTTGGAGAGCAACAAGTTTTGTCCGGTCTGCGATGCCCAAGTACACAAAAACAAACCTCTGCTTAATATCAGACCCGATCAAACCCTCCAAGATATCGTTTACAAATTAGTACCTGGCTGCTATCAAAGTAAGTACTTTGTCAATGTACAACTGGTTATGCTTTACACTTCCGTTCGTTAACCTTAGGAGTCCTAGTTATGTGTCCGTTGGATAAAACTTGCTTCCTTTTAATTGCAGATGAAATGCGATATAGAAAAGAATTTTATGCCAAGCATCCAGAGCAGAAGAATGGAGTATCGTCGCCTGAAGCTCTTGGAGAGCCCGTTGAAAGTTACATTTACTCTCCCGATGAATCGTTGAGCTTATCCTTGGAGTATTACTGTCCAAAAGCCGAGGATGAAACTGAAGATAACAAAGATGCAGCTTTTAAACACTTGCCAAAAAGGTATCTTCGGTGTCCAGCTGCTGTCACAGTCTTTCATCTTCAAAAATTAATAAGGGCAAAATATGGCTTGAGCGAGGCGCATAGAGTTGATATAATGTATAAAGAGGAACCTTTATGTGCAAGTTATACGTTGATGGATATTATGTACATCTATCATTGGAGAAGAGTAAGCTTTAGCCTTTATCGTTCTTATTCTCTTCTATAAGTTTGACTTATTGTTTTTGTTATTTTTTTTTACATTTTCAACGTAAACTATATAATATTTCAGTCGATACTTAATTTTCCTATATTCTATTATCTCATTCGATAACTGTTTTTCGTAAAATTATTTTTGTGTTCTTAACATTACTGACAATATCGAAATTAAACGTAAAAATTAAATATGTTTGAATTATGTTCAATTTTTTTTGAGATTTATCATGCTATAGAAAAAAAAAAAAAATAATAAACACGAACAGTAATTACCATTTAATAGGCATAGTGACATTATTAACGAAGAGCTTTTAATTAAAAAAAAGTATATTTAATTTTCACGTTTACTTCATTAAACTTTTGAAAAAGTCTAAAAATAAGTTAAAAAAATTCCAAATACACACATTTTAATATTAGAGATACATTGTCATTTATTTTTATTTCCAGAAAGTTCCACTTCTCTTAAGCTACAGGATATTTGAGTCGGCTTCAAAACGAATAAAATTGTCGGAAGATAACGATGAGTTCAGGCGATCGCTGTCTAATAGTAATATGGAACTTGAATCAAAAGATGATGATCAGTCGATAAAACGCGAATGGAAGGAAGTGCAGCTAAAGATTTCCGAAACGGGAGTTATGAGTGTTACAGATATATCGAGTTTAGATACAAAAAAGAGTACAAAAGTCAATGAGATTAATCAACAGATTAGCCTGAATCAGGTCCCCTCGAATAATTACAATGTAAATAAGGCAATTGTAAAGACGGAAGAAAAAGAGACCCTTAAATCTTGTACAGCATTACCGAAGAATAAAAGGGCGCAGCAGGAGAGCTTGACGAAGAAGAGCGAGCAAAAGTCGGAGGACAGGCCAAATGCTACGTTATTGAGCGCGATTTCGAGTCCTCAGAGCAACTCAAAGAACGAGGAGATCGAATTGAAATCAATCGACCAGCACGATTTGTCGAGCGAGCTGCTGAAAACCAGTAACGTCAAGTTGGAGAGCAATTGTACAAAAGTAACGAACGACTCGAGTCAAGCGTCGAGCGCAGCCGACAAGAGTCAGGCCCAAGGTGTCAAGCCGCAGCCGCAGGAGAAAATAAAGGCAGGAGTTCCCAATACGCTGTTGTACAAGCGGGCGGATGGGAAGCAAAGTTTGCCAGTGAACAACGTGACGAGCAGCGAGGCGAAAGTGGAGCCGACGTTGAAGCAAGGCTCGAAATCGAGCGAGACGAAAGCGACCTTGAGCGCCGGCTCCAAGATAAACGCCCTCAGTGCGAAGCTACAGTTTCAGCCGAAGGTCGGCCAGGTAAACAACACGTATTCTAAGAAGTCAGGGCCTGCGGATAAGAAGACACTGGGCCCGTCGCCGGGGAAGCCGACGGAGCCGAGGGGGGGCCCCACGGTCGGCCCCAAGTCCCAGGCTAAGCCCTCATCGGACGGGAGCCTCGCGATCGAGCCGAAGGCGCCGCTGGGCTCGGTCTCCTCCGTCGGCAACGCGATCGCCGGTTCCTACTCCCAGGGCAGCTTCCAGGGCGGGCCCGCGACCCCGACGAGCATCGCCTCGGCCGAGGGGAGCGGGCCCCTGCAGCGGCTGCAGCCGCCGTTGACGGCCCCGACGAGCGAGAGCCTGGCCTCCATCGGACTGCACGTGTCGACGACGATGCCCGGCCAAGCGGAGCTCGGGAGCTGGATGTCCGAGCGCGGCCCGACCAAGTCCTCCCCGGGTAAGCCGATGCCCAACCCGGAGCACCAGCTCCGCTCGATGCCGGGGATGCCCCAGATCGGCAAGGACATCGTCTGCTCGACGACCTCCGGCTCGAGCCCGGCCTCCTCCATGGGCGGCCGCTTCAGCATCCAGACGCCCTCGATGAGCATATACTCGATAACGACCTCGACCAAGAACAACGTCTACACGAGCTCGGCCCATGGCTACGGGAGCCCGAGCAAGCAGCCGCCGAGCGGCAAGTCGAGCCTCGAGGTGACGAGCATGTACCCGGTGCCCCCCTGTCCGGACGCCATACCGATATCCCTGATGAAGCCCGGGGGCGCGCGCAAGGACGCGGTCTCCAAGGGGACGACGCTCAACGAGATCTGCGCCAAGATAAGCGGGGCCGGGGCCGGCTCGAAGATCAACGACATTTGCGCCAAGATCGGCGAGAGCTCCAAGGAGAAGAGCAAGATCGAGGCTCAGCAGCGGAACAAGCCCGAGCTCCCGGACCTGCTTAAGATATCGAAGAAGGGCCCCGAGGCCCCGAGCCCGGCCAACAAGCACATACCGAGCATACCCAACATCCCCAACGTGCCGATCTACACGCCGAGCAACAGCGGCCAGCTCCAGCCCGGGGCCCTCGAGCCCGGCAACCCGAGCAAGCGCATGTCCGCCGGGGGCCACGGCCACTCCCAGGCTGCCATAATGTCCGCCCAGATGCAGAAGGCCGCCGCCCAGAAGAAGCACTCGCAGCCCGTCGGCTACAAGACCCTCAGGGACCCGCCCAAGTCCTGGAACCCGACCCTCTCCAAGAACAACTACCTCGCGGCCAAGAACCAAGCCAAGGAGATACAGAACCAGTCCCAGGCCGCCTACGGACTCCCCGACGGCAGCGGCGCCTCCAAGCAAATACCCTCCAAGCCCGCCAAGATCTTCAAGATCAGGAACATGCCGCGCTACTTGGGTAAATTACTCCTCTCTCTTTTATCCCCCGATACCGAGATTCCATTCCCTCGCCTTCTTTTAAAAAGCACTCTTACATTACTCTTTTTTTTCATCCTGTACTTGTGGAAACTCGGGCTCGCCTGGATTCGTCCTCCAGGTTTCTTCCATCCGCAAGCTTAGAACGTAAAGTAAAGCCTTTTCGATTATAAACTCCCGTCGAATTGAAAATTTTTGTTAATAATTCTAATTTAAGCTGCAAAAGTTTTACATTTTTTTATTAGGCTCGTTAAAAGTACTACAATCCAATAGGAAATTACATTTCGTACCTTTTTTCCTTTTTAAATATTGCATTAATGCGGAAGAAATAAGAAAAATCATTATGCTAACTTTTGTAAACATGTGTGGACATTAGGTGGCAATTAAGCTTACTCAACAATAACGGATTGCTTTAAATTGCCAGTACTTATCTTACGAATGAATTTTAATCAACACGAATAAAGAACGTCCTTCGACGAGGTCTGAATTTGAAAAAATTTGTATCAAGGAATAGCTCTGTCGTACAGAGAGAAGTGATTTTGATAAAAATAGAGAAAAATAGAAATAGAACGAAGTCTATGGTGCGCGTGCAATTTCATAAGCCATGGACGGTAGTACAAATCGTTGATTGACTCAGATACTTCACTTTAAATGAGAATCTTAAAAAGATAACACGAGTAAATTTGAATCAATGGTAAAAGGAGGTCGTCGGTGTTTGCGTGAGTTGGAGTTAAAAGCAGGGGATAACTTTTCCACTAAACGAAGCAGACGCGTACGCGTATTGCAGTTGGCAGAGGGTGACAATGTAACGTAACGTAGGGTAGTCGTAAGGAAGTACTCCTCGCCGAGTGAGTGGAGCGCTCGGCACAAGGCAAGGATATGCGGGTGGGGGCTGACCGTGGAAATAAACCTCGGGCGTTAATTACCGTAGGTAATCCGGCCTCGGGGGTGAAGCCGATGTACGGGGTGACGAACGAGCAGTCGAAGGAGAAGGAGCCGTCGGTCGGGCCGGGGCCCAAGAACAGCCCGGCCATGAGCATGATGAAGATCGACCCGCAGACGCTCTCGCCGATCGTGTCGCCGCCCCCGTACTCGCCGACGGCCCGGAGCTACCAGGGCAGTCCCTTCGGCCGGGACATTTGCCGTAACAGCAGCAGCAGCTCCCCGATATCGCCCCGCAACTCCCCCGTCAACATGCTCTCGACCAACCCCTTCATACCCTCCCACACGCCCAACACCAACCCCCGGCTCATCTACTCCCACTTCCCGCCGGGCTTCAGCGACGCGAGCCGCTTCTCCAACCCCCTCATCAGGTCGCCCATCGGCATCCCGCCCCCAAGTGCCTTTCACAGCAGCCTGCCCCCCTCGATAAACAACCTCTACCAGCGCTCGGGCTACCTGGCCCAGCCGCAGACGAGCGTCGCGGGCTTCTCGCCGACGGGCTCGAGCTCCCAGCCCCCGGCGGTGGTGCAGCGCATGCCCCCGAGCAGCCACGCCTCCGCCTCGACCAAGACCTCCTCCTCGGCCTCCTCGGTCAACCTCGCCCGGGCCGAGCCGCCGCCGGCGCCGCTCCCCCAGCCCCCGGCCTCCTCCGCGGCCGCTCAACCGGCCCCGACGACGACCGCCCCCGCTGCCCCGGGGCTGGCCCCGGCCACGGCTGCCGCCACCGCGGCGGCCACGACGACGACCACCACCGTGGCGAGCTCCGTAGCTCCCGCCGGCTCCATAGTCGGCAGCGTCGCTCTCCAGCTGGCCAAGGGTCTGGCCAAGCGCGACCTCGGGCTCTTCGACCTCACGAGGCACGAGGGCCACGGCAAAACGGCGAGCGAGGCGCCCAAGCAGCAGCCCAAGCCCGGCGAGGCCGGGCCCAAGTCGAGCAAGACCCCGGAGGCGCTGAGGCCGGCCCAGGGCCTCAGAGCCGAGGTCGAGGCCGAGGCCAAGGCCAAGCTCGCCACCTCTTCCTCGACGGCGGCGGCGGCGGCGGCGGCGGCGACGACCGCGACGACGACCGCGACGACGACGACCACCGCGACGACTACTACCACCGCGACGACGACGATGACCACGACCAAAGAGCTCGACAGGAGGGAGAAGGGCCCCACCAAACTCAACGGGGGCATTGCGACGCAGCTGCTGGAGGTCGAGAAGCCGAAGGAGCCCAGGAACGATAAGGCCGCCGACGTCAAGGAGAGCCTCGCGAGATCGTCGTCCTCCTGCTCAACCACCTCCGGCTCTACCGCCGCCTCCTCCTCCTCCTCCAGCTCGACGGCTACGGTCGCGAGCTCCGTTACCGCCACCGCGGCCTCCGCGGCGAGCTCGTCGTCGACGACGACGTCGGCCGCCGCGACGACGCCCGCCACCGGCACCTCGCCGTCGAAGCACGAGGCCCCGGGGAAGCAGTCGAGCGCCGGCCAGCAGAAGCTCGAGGTCGAGACCTCGCCCCAGTCGAAGAAGACCGGCCTCGAGTCTCCCAAGGCCAAGGTCGAGTCATAATTGCCACTGCGGCGATCCGCAGGGGGGCGGGAGAAGGGGAGGGGCTCGGTCCTTACCTCTCGTGTAAATTTTTTGTAAATATGCGCCAAAGGTCGACTTATCGTTTTTATTTTTTTCTCACGCGTATCGAGATTCATTATTATTAATATTATTACTATTATTATTATTATTATTATATTTGTGTTGAGCACAGCATTTATCCAAAACATCATACTATGTATGTGTGTGTATATATATATATATATATACACACATACGCACACACACGCGAAAAACTCGACTCTACTTTATTATTAATATTAATATTAATATTATTATTATCATCATCATCATTATTACTGCATTATTACTATTATTATTATTATTATTATGATTATTAGTAATTCGGTTCTCGCTCACAAACTCGACCGCCTATTGATCAATTTATGAGGATTGTTAAACTGAAAAATCGCCTTCCCAAGAACTTGAAATCACGCGTCGTCGTCCAGAGCCCGTCGACGCTAGTCTCCTCCTCCTCCTCCTCCTCCTTTCGTTGGGTTCCGCGCCTAGGAAGGTGACACGGGAAAAGAAGGAAGTAGTAGCCATTGTAATTTGCGCCTTTTTCGAGAGCGTTAAAATACTTTGTCATGCTAAGCGCGATGCCATTGCTTAAGCTTGATCCAGTGGGCCCTATCACTCACTCACTCCCCCCCCCCTCGCCCAGCCCAGCCCAGCCCAGCCCAGCCCCGCCTCCTTCCCCCTTCCGCTCCGCGGCGAATCGCACGGATGCCAAGTAATCGTTAACGGACGAGGTACGAGTCGCGAGGATTAAAGCCACGAGTCTTGCACCTTCTTAATATTCTTGTGCACTCCAAGCCATCCGTAAACCATCAAAGAATTTGCTATTATGAGTTGCAGCGTTACACGCGAACACCCACATCCCACACACGTGAACGCGCGCGCGCAATAGCAAACACAAAACATCGGTCGCTGTGTATTTGTTTTGTAAATCGTCTCCCGAGATTCACTCGTTTCCGACTTCTTGCGTCCAAGCTGAAGCTGAAATCGTTCGTTAGTCGTGCGACTTTTCAGTCAATAAATCGTTATGATATTGGGCAAATTATATATATATATACATATATATATGTATATACACACATGCACGTATACATAAATCTAACTTTTATAAATTTCATTTTAATCGCGGGCTTGCTACATTAAAATGTAACATTTCGCTAAAAATCAAATCGACAAAAATTTAACTGAAACATGAATGAGTATTTCCAAATACTACGATTGATCTTATAATCGTAACGTTATAATGGCATTTAATACAATGCAACGGTACGTGATTTCTTTTCAGGACCAATGACTCAGCGTTGATTAATAATATAAACAAAACTCATTGATTCTCGTATGCTTCCCTGCTTCAAATGTTTATCTTCATTATTTCAAATAACTTTTTAATAAAAATGGAGCGAAAATCCAGTTTTTATTATTATTATTATTATTATTATTATTGTATACAGTAGATAACTATATTTGTATAATTCGAATTATTTTAATATATTAAAGTCCATGTAACATTCATATATTCATTGTGTACAGAAAAGAATGATTTTTAATATTACAAAGTATTTCTATTAACTTAAATTGTAATCAAGAAAAAAATTACGCATTCGTGTGTAAAAAAGATTCTTATTTTTTAATAAAATCGAACGAAAACGATATCAAAGTAAAATATTATATTGGTATAAAATTACCATATTGTAAAATATTGTAAATCATGTTTTCACTAAAGGAAAAAATTGAACAAATAATGGACTCTAAACTTTTATTTTATATCGGTTTAACGAAGAGGATCGTTTATTTATTACTGAACATTCATAATTTCAGCTTCAGTTTACACGCGTCATTTAATAGTATACAATTTGTCAATCAATTAAATATATAAATTTTAGATAGTTATTCTCTCTTAACAGTTACGAACGTTCAGAAATTTCATCACTGATGATTATAAATGTTATCGTGTTACATGTATCTATTTGAATAATTAAGGTAACGTTATTTACTGAAACAGGTTTTTATATCATAGGTTGACAAATTTGTATAGTTTACAGCCTCGATTATTTTCTTTTTAATTAATCGTACCAAGGGGGTAAAATGTAGTTTAATGCATAGTCCTCTATCGATGAAATTGATTTAATTGTATAATAATGTACAATGTTTGAATGCGCATTTAAATAAATATCAGTGATGTTTTGTTCTCGTTATTTTGTAAACAAAGCTTTTGCAATTTATGATCGATTTAAATTGAAAATATTCGAGGACTGAAAGATGTAGTAGTGAAATGCCCGAGGCCTTATCATACCTTATATTGAGTAAATGGACGTGGAACAATAAATTTATTGGATGATAAATCTGCAACTTGTATTGCACGACTCTAGTAAATAATAATCTAACGCTGTGATCGTTATGCCGTTTTCATGCGAACGGACCATGCGATATGTTCTCCGATGGAAATAGAGTATCTTTCTTTAAAATTTAGGAGAATCTATCGCTCGAAAGAAAAGAAAATAATGACAAAATTATATGGTGTCGTACTTTTTTTAAAAAGGTGAAATTTTTGGAAAGCGAATCAAATGCGAGAAAAAAAATATGTTTTAAATAAAAGCAAACGTTAACAGCCTGTACAATGCGTGACATGAAACATTAAAATAGAGTAGTAATAATTGCAACAAGTTCACTTTTCCTACTTCATTTTTTTTCTTTTTTTCTTTCTTTCTATTTCCAACTACCTTGAGTAAAGCTTCAATTTATTTGTACATAGTGTATCATGTTTAAAGAATTTATATATAGAATGACAATTGAAAATTATTATTATTATATTAATATAATTATGTATTTAATACCTAAGGATATATTGATAGTATCTTTCTTTGTTGTCAAAAGATATTAATTTCTAGATAAATATTTGACCGGAGAGTAATGTATTTTTAATCAGTTACATATGGATTAGGAGATGTTTTTCCTCTTTCATGCAAAAATATAATAGAATGCACCAGTAATACTGTAGTTCTTCCTTTATTATACTTACATATAAGTCGCCTTATTTTCATAACAAAATATTTACAAAATCTTATAAATTATAAAAAGAAAAAAAAATTCAATTACCATTGCAACTTTTAAAGATTTGTTAATTTTTCTATGTGCCTAGCAGCGTCCTTTAATTTCAGAACTAATTCTTGTAACTCTTGAATTGTGCACATGAATTTAATGTTTCTAATGTTGCCATGTTTTATTGTACTAAGTGAAACATTGTAAGTGGGCATTCCAGCAGAACTATTTATATTTGACTATTCCATAAATGAAAAGAAGTTATCGAATTAGTTCATTTTTATTTTTACGAAAGAATATGTCCATATTCAAGTACCTTTATGCAATAATCTATTCGCCAATCGACGTCAATAATGTGCAACAAGCTATTGCCAATTGATTCCAAATTTTCTCGAAGCTGTTGTTTGTGATTTGCAAAATATTCACAAAATTTATCAATGTAAGCCTTTGATAAAGTCGTACATCGTAATAAACTGCTCAACTGTTCAGAAGTCTTATCGTGTCTTGCAGTCTCGACGAGTACCTTTAGTACACCTTTGTACGCAGCTTTAATAACTTCAGGTTTAGAACCGTATAGTTTTTCAAGAGCTGTACATCATAAAGTTTGTATAAATGAAGTAGGCATTTGAAAATTTTTAAATTAATTTTTATAAATTGAAGCAAAAAAATTATGCATATTACAATTGGATTAACCTTAGCTGCCACTATTGGCAATAAAAAAAATAAGCATCTTAAATTACTTACCGTGCATTACATTTTTAAAGTTATGTTAAGCCTTAGATTAAAAATATCTTAAGCTATTAACAATTTATCGTATTAGTTAGGAATGTCGTAAGAATAGTACCAATGTTTGGATGGGAGTTAAAAAAAAATTTTCTCAACTCCCAGTCCTGAACAAATAATGTAAATGTAAATGAGGTTCCATGCACGAGTTGAAAAAAAATGTTTAAAAAAAAATGACTCGAATCGCAACCCAGATAGAGAGAAGTTAACTAATCGTGATTCGGGGCATGGTTTTTCAATCAAAACATTGGTTAAACGAACAAAATTGTTACAATTGAGATGGACAGCACGATTGCAAAGTAAAGCCGCAATAAATCAAACGACGTACATTCATCGGTGAATTTTCCGCAGGCGTGTGAAATAGCGAATCGCATTAATTGGTCGAAGGTCTCGTCGTTGAGTTTGTTTAATTTTTGCCCATCGAGTAGAGACTTAACGTCGCTCTCCGTGAGTTCCATAGCTCCCAATTTAGGTTAGAGTTAACAATCGCTTAATGACATTTGCCGCGGCATGCGTGAGCCGTGACCGTAGTAGCGACTGTGTAGTTGAGCCGCCGTAGGTGCGATTGTGTGCGTATATTCGGCTCTTCGCGTAGTCCAGTTCGTATTCAATCGTGGGGCCCGCCCGTGGACGGGTGGCGGATACGAATATTCTCAATATTCGATATTAAAACAATCCGAGAGCAGTATGACAATGGCTGCAGCGCGCACTAGACATTGTTATTACGATAATTGCCTAAGAATACCAGTGGTAAAATCTACTTCTCGTAAAACGTATGATTTAGATTGCCGTTAAATTTCAAAATTTTTTATATTTGGTGCGCTCAAGGATCGCTTAGATCATTATGGGAGACTTAAGTTGCGAGTGGAGCGAGCGGGTCTGCGCTCTCCTCTTTTTATAATCATCAATAATAGTTCACGCGTTGTAGCTGTTGTTAAGATATGTTTTAAAAGGGTTGTTTTATTTCCAAAACGTAAGACTACCGAAGGAAGGGAATGGAGGCATATTATTTAATTTGCATTCTTCCCCATTTGTCCGTAGCCGATCGCCTATAAAATGCGCACTACAGAATTTTTCTATTTTAATACATCAGGTAAGATATATATTGTTTTATTTATTTTTAAATGTTTTTATATAATTTACCCGAATAATGTACGAGCATTTGCACAATTTCATTTTTGGTCTATTATCGCGGGGTTCATTCTTATAATGTTTATTTATTACTTTATTTATGAAAGATCGTGATTCGCTTTAAAACTAAGAAATAAACGAACTAATAAATCGTACATTAAAAACTGACTATTAGTGAAATCGACATCATAATTTGCAATTCTTCGTGAACAAATGCTTATTCAAAAACATAAATGTATGTTGTAGCTTAATTTATAAACGGGCGAATCATCATAAACAATGTTCTACGCATTTACTTAGCCATGCATTTGACTGAGTTGTTTACATAACTTTGTATTTTAATATAAAATTACTTCTTTTAAAGTTAGAAGCTTAAGTTTTTAATTTAAGTTGAAATTGGCATAAGATAAGATAAAACGAAGCCGCGTAATGATATAATAATGATATGAAATTATACGTATTCATTATACTGTGACTGAATTAAGATTTATTGTACTTACACATATAAAGTAAGATATTAATTGTAGGGAATAACAAACCAAGATAATTCTTTTATCCTTTACAAAGTTTTTACAAGGAAATTAGAGTTAAATAGTATAAAATTAAAATATAATTCCTAGTCATTTTCATTGCCTATATATCTTTAAGATCTTTATACTTAAAATAAGAAATCATTTAAGTTGTTTTTAGTTTATGGTTCTTAAATAAGGTTCTTTTTATGTAACTTGTAAGACTTGTTCTTGATTTATTTATTAATTAGGCTCAATTAAGCACCAAACTTGCCAATTATATTTATCTAAATCTTACCATTATTGTAGCAGACATTTATCCTTGAACTTTTATAAAAAAAATTTCATTTAAAACACATTCATTAATCTCATCTGCTTTTATTTCAATTCAAAGAATGGACATCGATGAAGACCAGACTTCTGAGAGAGTTAACTTGTATACTGATTCAAACGTTATAAATAATAGTACTAATGAAAACTTAATTGGGTGAGTTATTTTACAATATTAATGCTTTTAAGTTGTTGATTAAGTTAAAATCAGGTATTGGTAGTGATACACACGATACAGGCATTTTTCACATTTTGTTTACATTTTTAATATTTGTATTTGTCTTTAGTTTATAAATTATAGCTGTCTATAATGAAAAGTATTCTTTTATTTGTATTAGATCATCTTTTCAATTCAGTAATATATTAATGATAATGAGGTAAATGAGACTATACTGCCTTTCACTTTTTTTTTAATATTACTCACAACAAAACATTAATGAAGGTCATTATAAATGTATATTTTAATAAAACACACATAATCTAGCTTCATACTGAATCTGTATAAAGAAAAGAAATCATTACAAAAATAATCTGTCGGATAGACAAAAGACTGTCAACAATTATATTTAAAAGTTGTAAAAAAAATGTGAAAAATAATTAAAGAATGACAGACATGTTATATCATGTAAGAAAAGTATTTTTTAGAGAACAACTTGATGGATTTGATGTGCCAATTATACACAAATATTCCTATAGACATGTTATTCCACAGGTAAGAGTTTTACATTATAAACATTAGCAAAAAAATTTTCCCCATTAATACACATATCTGGTTGTTTTCTTTAAGATTATTGTCAGCTGCATTGTGCATTCTACTGCAATTCAAGCGGGAATAAACATGGCCTACAGTACTATATTGGAAGATGGATTAAAAACTGATTTTTCTTTAACTATAGATCAAACATCTTGGATTAGTGAGAATGCATTAAAATTTTTTTTTTATTTAATTAAATTATGATTCACTCAATTACTTTAATATAAGTAATAGTTCAAATTCAGAATAGTTAACAAGCATATATATATATATCTAGGTTTTTTATGATTTCTTTGAAAAGAATTTATTTGTTTTATGCAGCAAGTTTGGTCACGATAGCTGTACCTCTTGGATCCTTGATCGTTGGACCATTAATGGACTTGTATGGGCGCAAAAAAATTTGCTTGTTGTCTTCCGCAGTAAGCATAATATCATGCATTTTTCTACTGGCTGCCAATTCTATTGCTGTAATTTATGCAGCTCGAGTAATTGCTGGTTTCGCCAGTGGACTATGTTCTGTTGGCCTTGTTTACATTTCCGAAATCACGCACCCTCAAATTAGGCCAATGTTATTATGCTTTAACTCAGTATTTGTTTCATTGGGTATCTTAATTACGTATTGCCTTGGAATATGGCTTAATTGGTATCAAATGGCTATTGTTTTTATAATACTTTATACTTGCATATTATTTGTTTTACTCGTGATTCCTGAAAGTCCATATTGGCTTATGTATTTTGGAAACAAGGATATAAATAAACGCACGAGTCAAATTGAAAGAGCATTAAGGTTTTTAAATAAATCCGAAGAAGTAAGTGTAAATTTAATACAGTGCTTAAGTTTAAAATACTTTTTTCTCGTTATTGTCAACCTTATTAATATTGTTCAATTTTTTAATACAAAATGTTATTTCAGATTTATCAAGAGGAATTTCAAAGAATTAATAAAGTTTCAGAAAGCAAAGGTAAAGATAATGAATCGAAAAGTTCAATTCTTCAAAAGTGTTCAAATTTTTACAAGCAGCTAAAACTTCCAATTGTTTATAAGCCCACAATAATTTTATTTGTATTATTTTTAATACAACAACTTACTGGATCATACGTAATCATATTTTATGCTCTGTCTATATTTGAAAATATTGGAGGAAAGTTTGGTAATGGATTGGATAAATATGGAGCAATGGTTATACTTGGTTTCCTTCGGTTTTTTTTGAGTATTCTTACTTCCTTATTCAGCAAGAAATTTGGAAGACGTACTCTCTGCATATCAAGTAGTCTAGGGATGGCATTTTCTATGTTTTTTTCAGCAATGTATATTTATCTTACCTCTTCTTCGGACGAAAATGGTCAACTTAAGGAAATCATGGTTAAACAAAACTGGGTTTTGCTCATCATAGTACTGTTTTATGTGAGTACAAGTTGTTTAGGCTTTACTATTATTCCATGGACATTAATCGGTGAATTATTGCCAATATCAGTTAAAGGAGTCTTAGGAGGGGTTATGATATCTTTTGCGTATGTGATGATGTTTGGAATGATAAAAGGGTATTTATACATGATTGATCAAATAGGAGCACAGGGTACATTTTTCTTTTTTAGTATCGCTTCATTTGTTGGTGCTGTATTCGTATACATATTTTTACCAGAAACTTTGGGGAAATCATTTTCAGAGATAGAAGAGTACTTTGTTAAGAAAAAAAACAGAAATGAAATTAACACTGAATGAATTGATACATAGCTACATTAGCTATCAATTTTTGACATTGACAGTAATAATACTGTCATTAAAAAATTAATAATATAATATATTATTTAATACATCATGTATTTAATAGCTGTAATATTGGACCAATTATAAGTCAGTACGTTAAAATGATTAATTAGAAATAAATTAGCGATTTATTATGTTCGTTATTTTAATAATATTGTACAAAGCGTGAATTATTTTTGTATTAAAAATTTTTATGCAAATTTTAAAAAGAAGAACAAAATTAATTTTCAAATAAAGAAATAAACAATAACTCTAAAGCCTTTTTAATGAAGTTAACTTTTAAGAAGTTATTCCAAGATTAATGTATTTTAAAATATATATATCACGTAACACACACACACACACACGCACACGACACACACGCACACAAACACCCAAACACACAGAATATTATTTTTTCCCTTAAATATTGACTTTCTTAAAAGTTTTATATTAATGTTAAAAAATTTCATCATAAAGTAAAGTTTTAGAAAAATTTCAGGATATAATTCAATTTATAGATTTGAAAAATCAACAAAACAAGTAAGTATTTTTGACAAAGCTCTATATACAAATATTAAGTAATTATTAAATATTTATAAATATATAAATTATTAAATCACCTTCGTCTTTATTGGTTTAAGAATGGACACAAAATAACAGTCAGATTTTTTCAATTTAAGTTTTTATAAATTTTTTATATCATTAATTTCTAAAATGCAAGTATCATCCTCCTTAACAAATGAAATATTTTATGAAAAATTTCCTTTGAAAATGAATTAAACAGCTTCATTTATTTATTAACTTATTTAAAGTTGACAATAAAAAGTCTGATTAGTAAGCTCCAGTTCGTTTTTGCATTAATTTTCTTGTGCGTGGGCACCTATAATGGCTACAATAGGTTTATGCAGTCTAATGCATCCGCGGTCGCGAAATCTACACTTACATATTAAGTACGCGATCGTACAGTGTATGTGCATGCATATATGCACATATATATATATATAACCTTCTTTCTTGACACTCCGACAACATATAACCTTATAATACTAGTAAAAAACAGAAATCATTTTCGACAGAAAGTTTGACAGTCGAATAAGAATGTACTCGAATAGAAAATGAAATTGTCACGATGTAAAATTAGATATGCTGTATACATTTTTTATGCGTTTGTTATAATAATAATTATAAAGCGTCTTGCAATTGTAAATATTTATAATCAGGCTTCAACAAATAGTATACAATTTATAAACAATACTCAAAATTATGAAAAAAATGAAAGGTAACAATGTCGGGTTTTTATATGATGTTTTTTTTTATGCAATTCGAAATAATTACTCCTGATTTATTTGATAATTAATTGCAATTTAAATTGAAATTACATTTTTCTATAATTGACAATCTGTTCATCATTTTGGAACAATTAAACTTAGTATTATGAAATTTCATGAAGGTATGAGAACTGGATCAATGAATACATAAAGGGTATATCACCAACATTAGGAAAACACGGGGAACCTGCTTATCTAAGTGGAGAAGAAATAATAAATGGATACGAGGTCCTCACAAAGAAAGCAGTCAACATAATTTTATCAAATAAAATACCATTCCAAAGACAATTACCAGATGTAAGAGATCCGCTGTAAGTTTTGAAATCCATATTTATAATAGACTATGAATTAGAAACATTGAATTTTAATTAAAAAATGATTTGTATTTAATTTCAAATTCAGCTGCAAAAATGTAACGTATGATATTGTCTTACCAACAGTAAGTATTATCATAATCTTTCATAACGAAGCATTCAGTGTACTTTTACGTACAATATATAGTGTTTTGAAAGAAACCCCACCATTACTGCTGAAAGAAATTATTCTAGTTGACGATAAAAGTGACGAAGGTAAATTAACTATGCTTTAAATACTTAAATAATAAAATAAGCCAACATTCATTATTCAATTTCATTGATCTGTGAAATATAATTAAAACAATATTTAATCATAATTGATGTAGTTTAACAGACGTTCGTTCATAAAAAATTTTTTTATAATAAATACTATAGATTTTATTTTTATTCGCTTACTAAATTTCACGTTGATTTCATAAATAAAGAAGAACTCCAGGGTTTATTGAAGTATTACATTGAAACAAGATTACCAAAAAAGGTAAAACTATTAAGATTACAGCATCGACAAGGGCTAGTTAGAGCTCGATTGAAAGGAGCTAAAACTGCATCGGGGGATGTTTTAATGTTTTTAGATGCCCATTGTGAAGTGACAAAGCAATGGTTAGTCTTTGACAAGCTTTTATATTACCAAATTGATTTCTATTGAAATGAAGTACTTGCAACAGGTTGGAGCCGTTACTACAAAGAATAAAAGATAAATATAATGTAATTGTAACACCAATAATAGACAATATATCGGAAGAAACCTTTGAATATTATCAAAATGATGAGCCATCATTTTTTCAAATTGGTGGATTCACTTGGGCTGGTCATTTCATTTGGATAAACATACAAGACAAAGATTTAAAATCTAAAACTTCATCTATATCTCCTGTGAGATCGCCTACGATGGCTGGTGGGCTTTTCGCGATCAGTCGAAAATACTTTTGGGAAATAGGCAGCTATGATGAGAAAATGGAAGGCTGGGGTGGAGAGAACCTTGAAATGTCATTTCGAGTAATTTTCGTTTTAATTTGTCTTTTAATGTAGGAAAAATATGTAGATATATACTTAAATAAGATATTAATTATTTCAGGTATGGCAATGTGGTGGAGTTCTTGAAACTATACCTTGCTCAAGAGTGGGTCATGTTTTTAGAAATTTTTTACCTTATAAATTTCCAATGAACAAAGATACACATGGTATTAACACAGCTAGATTAGCTAACGTATGGATGGATGATTACAAAAGATTATTTTATTTACATCGCCAGGAATATAAGGTACATACTAATACATAATTGTATATTTGCTACTTGGTTGTGCATGAAAAATACAAATTGAAATATTCGAACTATTCTTATCATAATAGGACATACCAGAACTCATTGGTGATATAAAAAGCCGCGTAAATTTGCGTGAAAAATTAAAATGTAAAAGTTTTAAGTGGTATTTGGATAATGTTTATCCGGAAAAATTTATACCAGATGAAAATGTACAAGCATTTGGTAAAGTGCGAGTTCAAACAAAAAATTTATGTTTAGATGATTTGCAACACGATGAAGAAAAACCTTATAATTTAGGAGTGTACGAATGTCATTCGCAACTATTTCCAAGTCAGGTATAATATGAAACTTTCTTATTTCATTTAACAAAATTAAATTTATGTTACATAGTTTTATAATTTTTATTTTGCTGCGAAATTAAATATCACAACATCTTAAAACATTTATATACGAATATAAAATACAAAATTTACATTTTTTTGAAATTGAAAATTGCAATTAAGAATTTGAATAAAACACAAATTTTCTGCATTAATTATACAATATTTAAATTTACTGTAATAAAATAAAAATAACGCAAGCAAGCTAATAATGATTTTATTTTATATTAACAAATTTTATTTTTGCCTTTCAATTGTTACATTAAAAAACAAAACTCCATTAAAAAGAATCTTCTTCTACATATCATACAAGAAAAAACATATTCCATTAATGTCTTTAAAAAATCATGCTCAATTAATTAGTAAGATATTACAGATACTAATTTTAACGTCAAAAGATTTATAATTGCATTATTTTCTGTCTAATAATGAGTATATCTTGTAATTATAAATAAATTTTTATTAATCTTCTATATAGTTTTGAATTTTTTTTCATTAATTCATACAGTTAATTCAATAACTTTATTTGTTTGTTTTTCATCAAATTAGTATTTTTCAATGAGTGCAATCGGAGAATTAAGAAAAGAAGATATATGTGCAACTGTGATCGAAGATGAACATGAAATAGATGTTTTTAAAGTTAATATGGAATCTTGTGACGAAAACGATAATGATAAGAAATGGATCTTGACCGAGGTATATATTACAAGCCATAAATTCATAATAATCTACGATAAATTCTGATAAATTAAAATGCATACAACTACATAATTTTAAAATAGGATGGAAAGATATTACATTTAACCACAGGATTATGCCTCGATGCTACTGGTATACGCAGTAAAGAAGATGTTAGAGCATCTACCTGTTCTGACTCACCAGATCAATTTTGGCAATTTGATTTTTACGGTGACAAAATCAATCCTAGATGAAATATGGTTGATGTTTACATGCTTTCAAAGCAGCTGAGATAATATAGCTGAAATATTTATATCACATATATTTTTGTTAAATCAATATTAAAAAGTAGTTTGTAATTTTTATTGTGAAAATTGTTGAAATACTTAGTTACAAAAAATTTTTTAAAACTTTTCTAAAATAAAAATTAGAGCGTAATATTAAATTTTAAAAAACCAATGAAGCATCGATGAATACCGAGATTATATTAAGTCAAAAACTATTATTATTATTTTGACATTTTTGTATAAAGTTTTATAATTATGAATTTACCTAAAGTAACGTATCTTCACTTCGAATATATTCTCCGATATCAGCTTGATGAAAACAAACAACTCCCATTGGATCCGCATGTCTACAGTCAAGAGTACTTTTTGCTGCAACCCCAAAACCCTAGAATTTGAAATAAACACCGTAGATATATTCTTAAAAAATAGCACAATGAATAAAAATCTTTTATATAAAAATTCTTATAAAATACCAATACATGTATACCAATATTTTAGGTCTTTACCGAACTTTATTCTTTTTATTTTTTATTCTGAATTGATTGTACAACATTTTTACATTTTATACAAAAAAGTCATCGTTAACTTTAAAAAATAATGCTAAATAATGAAATAGTCAAAAGTTTCAAAAGTAATAATATTGGTTTACTTCCAATTCTATGTTAAATTTATTATGAAGTAAGATTCGAAAGAAATCTGAAAGTATTGATAAATAGCCCAATGATAAATTTTACAAAATGATTCAAGTTTTTGTAATATTGTAGAATCCTTTTAGTATTATTACAAAAACAAATGAATATAATATAGCTTATTATTTTGTCTTTATTAATTTAAACATTTTTAATAACTATAACTATCACTTATAGGTAAAGGATGTAAACCAAGTACCCTCATATATATATATATATATATTTTTTTTTTTAATGTAATGCTTTTTATATTTCATATTAATTTTTACTTTAAAAACGTTATTTCCTTACTTTAATAATGCAATTAATAAGTTTATTGATATGATTTTTTATTAACAGGTCATTAATTGAAAACATTAATCAGAAAAAATATTCAACATATAACGCTGAATAACTTATTTAATAATTATAAAAATATAAATAATAAATTATATTTTTTATAAAAAAAATTCTTATTTACCAATGGTACATCATTCATTGAATAAACTACAACTCCTTGATATTGCGATGTATCTTCAGTTATTCTTCCTAAGCCAGCTTTGTTTACATTATTACCATACAAGAACTGCTGTTCGGCAGAAGCTTTAAGCCAAATTTTTCGCTGAAAAATTTAAATTCAAAGATGGGCTTTAACAATATTTAAAGAGAATAGTCAAATTATAGGAATAATTATATTTACCTGTGCATAAGGTGCCATGTGGTGTAAAGCTGTAATGTGCAGTCTGAATTTGCCAGATTTTGTAAATTTTCCTATACATGTTCCTACACTCAATAAATTATCCGGTGATACTGTATTAGCTAAGCCTAATAGCCTTTCGGATACATAATACACTCTGTCTTTTCTCTCTCTAAAGCAATAAGAATCGTCTTGTCTGTCAATAAGATATTTCATATTATCTCCGACGCTAAAAGCAAAGTTCAAATAAATAAATGACTTCATTTTTAAGTACATAAAAGACAATACTATGATAAACATAACCTAATGAAACTCAAACAGATGGTTGAACTTACTACTTTGTCAGTTTTTCAAATACTTGTTTTGTCTTTTCTTCCGATAAGCGCTTCATTTTAAACTATAAATTAATACCGCTTAACAATTTTATCTAACTTCTTGTGAAAGCCAGTAGCGCGACCACGTAAGAAAGTAAGATTTCCCGTGCTAAGTAAAAACAGTATAATCGGCGCTACAGACTTGTAAAACATTAACTAGACCAACATCTATCTCGAACTTTGCCTCGAATGATAAAAATAAAGAAGAAATTAACAGTCGGTTTGATAGAAGAACCAAAATAAATCGGCGGCTCTTAACCGGATCGCGAACCCCTACAAGACCGCGTGTATTCTTGAATCGAGTATTATTATTACGAGCACGTGTTGAATAGAAAGTTAAAAATTCAGCAGCGCTGCGACGTGCGCGGAAAGGGAAACACAGTAAGCGGGGGCGCCCGTACGGGAGCGGGACTCGCTCGTCGTTGATTCGTTCGCATCGAGGGAAGATCTTTAATATGAAACTTTTCACTCAGAAGCAAACAGCGCTAATTATGCAGATGCGCACGGAACTTATGCCTTACGGATTTATGTTCGTCTGGTGCTCTGCGTCTGGTACCGAGATAAAGCAAAATTGAACAAATCAAAGTCACTTCTACTTTTATAGCAGTCGAACGCAGTGCGTAGAGCGATGGGTGATAAAAAAGGATTAATAGAAGCAAGAAACGGGGATTGAGCATTGCAGTTGACGGACCAGGAAAGGTAGAGGGCTTTAATTTAAAAAATGAAGAGGAAAA
Source organism: Kradibia gibbosae (assembly GCA_018907135.1). Lineage (NCBI taxonomy): Eukaryota > Metazoa > Arthropoda > Insecta > Hymenoptera > Agaonidae > Kradibia > Kradibia gibbosae. The sequence continues at coordinate 9,212,415 of JACCHX010000004.1, forward strand.
CTTAGTTTTAATTATGTATTAATTACATGAAAGATTCTTGTGAATGCAAGTCCTTGTCAGCAATAAGTTTCTCCGGAAATTTTATCAATTATTATAAGATTCGCCGGTTCAAACGCTCACAGCTTGAAGTTTAATCGCATATTCGCTATCAATGAGTATTGTTTTGGTAGATTAAAATCGAGAATTGTTTATACACGTGGCATACGCGAAAGCAGCGGTCGCTTTCATAAAAATTAATCTTTGGAATTATGTATGCAACACGAGTGTAAATTGAAAATCGAGCTATTTCTTATGTGTTATTTGTATAAAATTATTAAAAATTGAATTGTAATTTATGTATTATTTGTATTATTACTAACCTTGCTCAATATTTATTCAAAATACGTAATTCGTTATATTTTGAATTTTTTCAGTTTTTTTTTAAATTTGATACGTTAAACATTACTCGTGTGTGTTTGTATTAAAAAACCTAAATTAGATGAGATTGAATTAAATTAATTTGCACGATGCATCTTTCTAAATAATATACTGTTCGACTTAAATAGAAAGTATTTCGATTTAAAAGTATTGCGTCACTTTTTTCCGAATGCACGAAGTTACGCTATATTGCCATTTATTCGTTTCACGTTTGCTCCTTTTCTTTAGCCGCGACTGTACTGAAAAACAGCCTGTCAGTACATTAGGAAATAAAAAAAAATTAAATAAATAACCGTTAATATTAATTTGATGCATTTTTAAGTCAATCCATTATACGTTTGGGCGAGGGATTGTACAAATAAGGAATTCTTAAAAAATTTGAATTTGTACTGAATAGTGTTAAATCAGCAATATTGAAAAAGGCAAGTGAAAGGATATAATGCTATTTATAAGTAAAATATTTCAGAGGTGAAATAATATATTTTGCAAAAGTGTGCACCATAGAGAAAGGATATTACGCGTGTCCTAGAATTATGACTAGATGATTATCCTTCCGGCTCGTAAGTCTCTCATCGTTGCATCGAGGTCATCGGTCATCCAGTCCTTATAAGTCCTTCGTTTATCAATGCTATCTCCCTTTCTCTCTCTCTCTCTCTCTCTCTCTCTCTATCCGTCTGCCATTTGCATTGATTCCTGGCATATCCATAGAAGTTAAAACACGTATCATTCGATTGCATGTTCTTTCATCAAGCCCCACACTTGTTACGCAGTCTTTATGCAATCACTGCTATTCGCTTATATTAACGATATTACGAGTAAACGAGAACTTTGTTTTTACTTTAAATACTGGCCTTAAATTTTTTTATACCATTCACTTTGAAGTTCTTGTGCTATTGTATTAAAATTCAAATATTAAAGATCACTTCGGCATGGCTCAAATATACATGAAAACTCTAACATCGTTACGAGAATCCGTTAACAATTAAACTTGTCTTTAATTTACATTATAACTCAAATATTTGATAAGCAAATTTATGGAAAACAATGATTTAAAAATACCAATAATGACTCTTACAATAATAAAAATACAAGATTTATGTTTGTGATAAGCTTATAAAGATTTCAATAGCAGGTGGCTTTGTCAGAATAAATACTTTTATGTTCTTATGAAAATTTATTAACGGAACGCAGTCGCAGATAATTATTAAGTATACAATAAAAACTCTATTATCAGTGGCAAATGTAATAAAAGGTACATTTGAAATAAGAAATAAAAAATGTACGATCCATTTTTGCACACTTATATACAGAGAAATTTCAAAATAAGGAAAATTGATATGTATTGCTTAATTTACGAATAAAATAAAATATAAAGAAAATTCATTCATCAAATGAAAACATACAAAATAGCGTAAACAAGATATTAATAGTGAACTTTAAAGGCTTTTAAAGCTGCATTAATACAGTATTTTCTAGAAGGATTTTTAATAAACAATTAAAAAAAATTTACTTATATTTCATTAAAGTTTTAAATACTAACATGATTATATTTTTATACAAATAGTTGTTAAAATACCTAACTCAATTAGTTTTGTAATCTTTGTTTGTATTCATATAGTATATATTACAAACGAATCAATTAAGCATTTACACGCCGCCTCTGACTCCGCCTTTGTCTTTTTCATTTTCACTTAGTGTACACAATAACAAAACAACTTATAAAACAATTAATAGCTTTCGATCAAATGGACAATTTGTTGTGTAAAAGTTTGTGCAAAAGTGTGCGAGTAAATTTATTCAGCACAATTGTTTAGAAATAAATTGTAATCAAAACTTAATATCAAACAAATAAAAACCCGTACTTGTAAACTTTTTATGTTGTATAATAATTTAATTTAATCTTATGTAATATAAAAAATGCTCTACAAATACATTAAACAATTACAGATTATTTTATTGTTAAAGCTACATGTACTCATATTCATATCTCGCAATGCAATAATATGTCTGTAAAATGACTGATGTAGTGAGTTTATCGTTTTGCATTGGTATGACCGACGCGAGTAAATCATTATCTTTAGTTCAAAATATTGTTTTTATGAGATAGCGTATAACATTATTATTATTATTATTATTATTATTATTATACACAGACAAAAAATAATTTTTTTTTTTAATTTGACATTTTTAATTGTGAATTTTGCTTTGATTATACATTTTGAAAACAAAAATAGTATATTTGTTGCGATATTTTTAATTTTGTTGAAAAATTTCAAAATTAATTCATAGTTTTTACACAACTCATTACGAGATAATTAGCGAATACAACTCTGTTATATTACAACGTTAAGAGGTATTTTGTGAACGGTAAATTACGCCTGCCGACTTAGTCTCTAAAAATGTCGAGCACGCCTGTCGAATGAATTATGTGTGCTTTTTTTTTTAACTCTGCATTTAAATTTCATAATAAATGTCAAAAAATATCAATATTAAAAATTGATATGTTAATCAGGGCATAGTCGCGCATTATGAATTATTTAATCTAGATAAAATATTAAGAGAATTAGAGATTGATTATGGGAATTGAGGTGCGGACTGATTTACCTTTTGCTCATTGATTCTATTACAAGCCCAAGCGACGCCTCCATTTTTCAATTCCAGTAGCTTACCTTATCTCTTCGAGTTTTCGAGTCGCCGTTAGAATTTACGTTGGAAAATAAAACAGGGATAAGGAACAGATTTTAGTTTGATTTATGACATACCGTTAATCAGATTAATTAACGTTAATTGGATTCGTGGGCGATCGAAGTCGCTTAAATTTTAATACGCAACATATGGATAAGGATTTGTAAAAAGGTGTGGTCTCACTTACATTATTCTAGGAATAATTTTAAAAGCAGGATAAGTCATCTTAGTAGATACGTAACTACGTTAAAGAACCTCCTATTAAGACCCTCACCCGATCCTCATCATATCTGCATTCATCCAATACAATAATTCGTAACTAGGATGGAAGAAATAAGTAAAAATGCCATTCGAAGGAACAATTTCTCGTAATCCTTCGCTAACTTGGCAAGCGGTGATTATTTCCTAACAATGCAAAATTGGCCTCGTTCACATGTCCCTGATTGCTTTTTCATCGCGCAGCTCTCTTCCTTCCATCTTCTTCATGGTCGGGCTCGGAGAGCTTTTCGCCCGATATCTACCGGAGTACAGCGCGCAATGTACAGTACCGTGCAATATTGGAATTAAAAAGAAAAAAGAAAAAAAAAAAAAAAAAATTTAACTACATTTTCCATTAATAGCATAATAAGAATGACAGTCATCGTTCTGCTCTATTCAAACATTCTTCAAAGGCAGTCACGCTCAAGTGTTTGGCGCAGTGCTGGAAAATTATAAGGTCGCTTTAATTGCAGGGAATAACTCTTTACGGACTGCTATTTCAGTTTTGAAGGGAATTTAAAAGAAGCACGAGAATTAACATTAATAACTCGAACAATTGCTGGCCCGACCTCGGAGACGATTCTACGAATTCGGAAGCGCGAAAATTGCGTCGTCTCGCATAAAAATACCGAACTAATAAGACTTTGTATCCGGGAGGAAAGTCCCGCCGAGCAAGGAATCCTTTAATCCTAAGCCTTCGCAATAGAGTCGGAAGATTCATCGATCAAACTTTATCACGGAGAGAAGCTTATCTCGCCGGAAATTGAACTATTTTCCGCAGGCATGCCGCAGGAGGAATGCCGAGGGTCGCGGAGTGAACGCGAGGCGGCAAAGAAAAATGCCGAGATGCCTCGAATACTAGAGCTCCTTCGGCGGAGTCATAGTTCTGGTCTGGGGGGAGCCTTCGGGGCCGAGGATCCCGGATGCAAGGGAGCTCGAGAGGCTTGGGGGATGCCGAGCGGCCAATGGGCCGGAGCGAGGAGGTTGACGCAAGTGTCCTTGAGGAGGAGGGCGTGGCCTCGCGTGCAGGAGCCACTGCCGGACCTCGGGCGAGCGATGGAATGCCTATGGCGTGGGAGCGGGCCAGTCACGCGGGCGACCGAGTAGCCCGAGGGGAATCATCGGCCTCCTAGGTTAGAGCGGAGATGAGGAGACCGGCAACGGGGATGCGCCGAGGACCGGAGCCCGGCGGGAGGCCCCCGGTCTCGGTAATCCGGCCGATGCCGGGATACCACGGACACCACGGTACGGGCCCTTCGGGGGAGGGAGGCTGGCTTCCCCCCCACGTAGCCGAGGCAGCGCCTCGGTCCGCGCTCGCTCTGGGGGAGCTTTCCCTCGGCTTCCCGCGGCCATCGATCCGGGCGCTGCCTCGCCAACGTCGGGGAGTCGCGCGCCTCCGCCTACTCTTGGCTAGTCGCCGACGCGACTCGTAAGCTTGCACCTGTTGATTAGCGCGCGCCTCCTGTTGCTTCTCGTACCTCCCCCCCGTCGTGCCTAAACGGCCCGAAGCTCCTGGATAGCCGCGAAAGGTAAAAGTGAGCGGAATCCGGCCTCCTTCTCGCGACTTTTCTTCCCTTGCGCCTTACCGCCGAGCATTCGCGGAACACTCGAGAGGACTGTTTATTTTGGTTGGTCTCCTCCACCACCCCTCCCACCCCCTCTCTCGCCTTTCCTCGCCGCCTTTGCGCTTCTCGACGTTCCTTTCGTTCGGTGCGAGTTTACGACTGTCGCCTAGTATTCGAAATTTCAGAGCCAGTCAGCCATCGGACTCTATTTACACCATTAACCTTTTTATTTTTACGAACCCGCGATACGTTTTATTGCTTCGTTACGATTTAGCCCGATAGCGCGTAGGCAACTTTTTTAAGATTACGCATGTTTCTTCGTCGTAAGCCTACTTATCATCTCCCGACTTTTATTGTTTACCTCGCTTTTTTGTGTATCGTTCTTATGCTCTTATTGCTATTTTGCACACCATTGGCACATTCGTTGACAATACGCGGACATCTTTCACAATTGATTGTTTAAAAATTTGCTTCTTCAATGTAACAAAGTACCTTACGCAAACTTTTAAATTTTCTTTTACCTTGCACGTTATTTAGAATAATTCAACGTCATTCCATATGCCTAACAATTATCCATACGAATACAATGTATGTACAGGTATGTTCCATATAAATGAGAAACGTCTCTTACACTGTACTTTCAACGATAACCTTGATGCTTCTCTCGATTAATTACTGTTTTTACTTCGTATTCCTTACATCCGTAATTTACGTCATTATTATAAACATTATTGTTGTTATTGTTATTGTCACTGTTAACGTTCTGTCTTTGCCGTAGCTTTTCAAATCTTAATATTGCCCCATTCTTTTTTATAGACATGGATCAAATAAGCGAACCGACCCAACACCAAAAACTGGAAGGCTTTAACACGTTACTTTTCATAACTGAAGCTGTTGGCGGTGCATTAATAACATTGGTTTTAATATGGACCATTTACTTCAAAGGAGGCTTTGCCTGGTCCTCCAATCCAGATTTAGAATTCAACTGGCATCCTCTTTTAATGACTATTGGTCTCGTGTATCTCTATGCCAATGGCGAGTAGCATTTTTATCGTTCGTTGTGGCTCTTTATTACAATAATGTACAATAATGTGTAATCGATGTACATATTTTTGTAGGAATGCTAATATACAGGACACAAAGGACAATGCGCAAGAGACGACTAAAGATTGTTCATGGTGCTATAATGATTTTTACACTTTTACTAACTATTATTGCTCTAGTTGCAGTATTCGATAGTCATAATTTAAAAAATCCACCTATTCCGAATATGTACACGCTACACAGTTGGGTTGGACTAGCCAGTGTTCTTTTATTTTGCTGCCAGGTATGGATTAATGTATTCTTTGTTTAAAATTCAACGATGCACTAACACAGATCTATAGCATTGGTTTTATTTAATCATTTCAGTGGCTAGCGGGATTGTTATCCTTTCTATATCCAATGATACAACCGGCGCTACGTGCTGTATATTTACCAATACATGTTTACTTTGGTACAGCTGGTTTTATCGGCGTAATTGCCTCCTGTTTAATGGGGCTTACTGAAAAAGCACTCTTCTCTATAAAAAATCCGTAAGTTAAAGCTGTATTGTAACAACTGTATATACGATTATTTTTCAATTTTTCTTAGCCTATCTCTATGAATATTAGACCTTTTTTTTTCAAGAAAGAAGTGGCCAATTTTTAATGATTTGATATAATCTATTTCAGATCATATGATGCATTTCCAGCAGAAGGAATTCTCGTAAACATAATTGGTCTCGCTTTCATTATTTTTGGAGGCCTGACTGTATACTTAGTATCTCAAGAAAGATATAAAAGAATTGCACAACCTGAAGATGATGTGCTACTAACAAATAGAAATAAATAAAAAATCTTCCTTCTTATTCAATATACAAATATTTAAAAGGACTGAAATATCAGTATCCTATAAATTAATGTAAACATATGTATTCTTCTGTGGTGCTGTTTATCCAAATATTCGTTACATATATATATCAATATTTATTCTAAATTTTATTTAATGTATATACAACAATCAGCATATTTTTTTAATATGTTTTATTATTGGTAGCATATAATTTTTTTTTATATTGCTATGTTTTTATATTCCAATGAATAATACACTGCATATTTATATATACTGCATATATATATATATATATATGATATTTTGTTATAGTTTTTACATTGTTAAATTTACTATTCAAATGGTGCTAAAACAAAAATATTGTTTTCATACGAATGCCAATACAAATAAGTCCAAAGAATTTGAAAGTATGTAAAAAAATATACGTATTTCTTTTATTCTTTATACACAATGATTTTACGTTGTTAATTTAAAAAAAATTTAATATATTTTATATACAAATTGTAACACTATGTATTGTATGGAGAAATCTTTTTATATTATTCTATGTAATATACAAGATCTTTCATATGCAAATCTTAATGTACTCTTCATATTAAGAAGAAGAAAATATAGTATTTATAATTGAAACAGCAAATAAATTTACTTGTAAATCAATCTCTTAAAATTAATATTTTTGAAACTTTTAATTTTGTTAGAGAATAATTTTTTTTATTAATAAAACAAATACATTGACAATAAAAATATTAAAATACATTTATACATTATTGTTAGAAAATTTGAAAAGTAGTTTTGATAAGAAAAATAAAATTAAACGAATAATAAATGCTACCTAGATATCAATATTAATTGTAAAATTGATTTTAAAATTAATTAAAGTATAAATATTGCTTTAAAAGTAATTATTCTTGTAAATTATTATTCAATTATTAGTCTACATCAGACTTAATAAGAATTTTATTTAATTAAACGTATTTCATAATAGTTAATATTATAATTTTATTTTAGTTAAATTTAAATGATAAAACGTCGATCCATCTAATATGATTCATTATCTCTTTATATTTATTTCTTACTAGCTTATTAACTCTTCATCTTTAATGATATCTCAAGGGTGAAAATATTCGATTATGTATATCTGCGTAGTTTTAATAAAATACTGATAAAGTTTTATATCTCTTCAATCAATACATTATCTCTCTTCAAAAATAATAGAAATACTATGAAATTATTGGAGAAATTCAAAATTTAAAAACTTGTTGATTGTTTCGCAACACGAATATTTATGATTTCTTAAGTACAATTGTTTTTTTAGTGAAAATTCAGAAAATGAAATCTTTGACTAAAAGTAACCATTTTAATGAAATTAGGCGATTTTCAAGTATATTATTAAAGTTTGCTTGTTTTAAATTAACTTTATTTGTTAGTATTGATTAATATTAAGTTCTAAAAAATTTTTTCTTTACAATTATAATTGCGTAAGAATTATCGAAATATTTATTAATAAATTATAATACTAGAATTAAAGCAGCATAATATAGTATAGCTATAAATCAATTTTCTTAACAAAAAAAGAAATAAATCAAAGACAATTCTCACAAAAAATCTAATACAAACAATGTGAAAACTTTTACAACTAACTAAATTAAATTTTCAGAATTTCAGAACAATATTTATAAATTAATAAAATAAAAATGTTTTTTTTTTCATATTACATATACTTTACATACGTATTTTCATTTAAACTATTTTATATAACAATATAGAACTATTTAAGATAATTTAAAAATTCATGAAAGGAAACATGTATTAATATTCGTTATCCTGAAGTCATTAATAATCATTAATTTTATGCAATATAATATGTCTATAAATAATTGATATCATTCGTCACCATATTGTGTATAATTGCAGTGTTCTAAGAATTTTGTTGTAATTAAAACATTTGAAAGGCAAGAGAAAAAATGAATGCAAATGGAATGAAAAAATATTTTATTAAGGGTGAAGCCGTCAGGAAAAGCAGCGAGTTAGGATTTAAAAATGCTTTAAAACTTATTTCTTGCATTTTCCGGTAATCAATCAGATCGATTGATTTTACTTAAGCGTCAAATTTTATTGGTAAGGGGCGCTTAAACTGACATGTAAGCAATTATTGATCTACTCTAGTCGATGAATTATTAAATCTAACGCTTTAGTGACCGACTAACTTGATTGACTGCTTCTACGACACATCATTTGAAACACTGCTTATAAGGTTATAAGTACGCTCAATACATTTCGGACTCCCATGCTTGCATGCTTAAGTAAATAAAGTTGTTATTAAAACGTCATACTATTTAATGACTTAATGACATATTGCACTGATGCTATTGAAGCGCCATCTGCATACCGTTAAGGTATCCATTGGTTGCGTTTTGAGTTTCTGTCTTTGTTGACAGTGTATTTGCAATAAATGCATTATAATATTTAAAACAAGAAAAGAAAAATGAGTGAAGCGGCATCATCGAGTGAGAAAACCTTTGCTGAAAAGCAAGCAGAACGAATGGAACGCTTGCGCAAGCTCCATACGAAAAGAGTAATCAGTGTATCCTTTCTAACCTTCCTTCACACGTATCCATACATGCCATTTATCGATGAGTTTTATTTTACTTTCTTCAACGAGCATTTCAATGACAAATTTTTACTTTTAAACTTTAGAATGAGGCTCGCCAGCAAAATCATAAAGAAGTTGTCGAAGAGGATAAACGAAACAAATTACCTTCTAATTGGGAGGCTCGCAAACGTCAAGCAGATTGGATAATTAGCGATGAAAAGGCAAGAAAAGAAGCTGAAGAGCAGGTAATAATACTTGGAAGTAACTTGTATTTATAGACAACATTTTAAAATATTACATTTTTTAAATACATTATTATAGGGACTAGATTATGACAGAACAAAACTTTTGCACATTAATGCATTAGAAGCAGAACGATTGGCACGAAAGAGGAAGAAGATAATGCCCAATAATGGATTTGCTGATTTTGAACAGGCCACAGTGCGGCAATACAATCAACTTGTTAAAAGTATTAAACCAAACATGGAGGCTTACGAAGAGGCCAAGGAAAAGCTTGGTCCTGCATTTTACGGGGACAGAAATACAATTTTACATGGACTGCATAAAGATAAAAAAGAAGCCATTGACAAAATGGTATCTGATTTAGAAAGACAGTAAGTACATTTTTTTAGTATATATATATATAAAATTTTTATTATTAATTTTAAAACATTAAACAATAATAATAATACAATCAAATTCTTTCAGAGTAACGAAACGAGAAAAATATAGCAGGAGGAGGATGCATAACGACGATGCTGATATTGATTACATTAATGAAAGAAATGCCAAATTTAATCGTAAACTTGAAAGATTCTACGGAGAGCATACAAGAGAAACTAAACTCAATCTTGAGCGTGGAACTGCTATTTAAAAATTTATAGCTTGTATATTTTAAGATACATACGTACATATATATATATATATTTAGACTTATATATAGAATATTACCTACATTTTAATTAATTTTTAAATACTAATCAAATTATTAAAAAACAATCATAATAATTCAATCTGTAAAATAATAATCTGTATAGAAGTATACTTTTCTAAATAAAAATCGAATTGTATTTTCCATTGTTCAGAATTTGTAATTCAATATTCATAAATATTTTAATAGAAAGTAAAACATTAATTACAGTACATGTAGTATTCTTGTAAATCGATTAAGGACTTCCATAATTTAAAATAAGAAATTAATCGCACGTTGGATTATGCAACATTAAATTTTTAAAAAGTTCATGTTTTAACATTGAATTATTAATTGGTATAAATGGACAAAATATTTTAGCTACATTTTCATAATTAAATTTTAACTTCATACAAAATACAATATAATTAATTTCTTTCATTTGAAATATTTTAACAATTAATTGAATATACAATTTTAATACTATTTTATAATAGGTGAAAATATTAAACAAAATGAGCTATTGCGTAAAAAATTCTTTATTAATAATATAATATTTGCTTAAAACAAAACATTTGTAATTTAATTATTTTGCTTACATAACTTGAGAAATATAATGCAACTAATAATCATTATCGGGGTTAGTATCGTTATCACAATTTAGTTTTAATTAAATTTTAATACAGAATAAAAAAAAAAAAAAAAAAAAATTATTCTCCACTATTTCTAATGCGATATGAAACGTAAAATGTTTTATTTTAATGCTTCATAACACATTTTAACTACTCATGCAATTATATAAAAAAATAGCGAGCTGTAAGAGGGTGAGTTTTTTTGTCATCTGATACAGAAAACAAGCAATTCACTCACAAATTGTTCATGTACATTTGTCTCGAGACTTTCAAGCCTACGACATCTTTTGAAGGTTTCGGTGCTTCCTATTCTAGGCGCATTCTCAACGACAAATCGTCGTCATCGAGTGCGCAGCCCTGGCAAATTTATGGAGGTCCGTCTGATTCCTCGTGGTAATTTCTACTCGAATCGGACTCCCCGATGAATTGCTCAGTAAACGAACTTGACGGTTCCACGTTCAAGGATTGAGAAGCACAATCCTCCGCGGTATAATTATCCTCGTAGAACTCGCTGGAGTCTTCAAGTGAAACTGAATAAAAAAAAAAAAAAAAAAAATAAGCATTACGAAGAGCAAATGATAAAAAGCTCCGTAAAGCATAAACAAGAGAATGAAAAAAACGCGCTTAAAGAACAGTGAAAATTTATTACAAAAAACCTGTTACTATCTCTAAAGTTAATAATCTACAATCATACAAACAATGATAAATAGAAAATAAAGAAACTAAAATTTACAATGGAAATTTTGCTCATATCATAAGCATATGGGCCAATAACAATTCGATAACAAATCGATATAGTTTTTACCTCGATGAATAGATCCTGGGTCAATCTCCTCAATCGAATTATCGCATTCGGATCGCAGCTCGGATGTCTCACTTTCCGCTTGGTTTTTTATTTCCTAGGCATTTAAAATTTGACATTGTAATTTACACAAGACAGGATAAACAGTTACAATAATCATTAAACAAGTTACCGCTGATGAAATGTTCTTCTCAGCAACTTGAATATGAATATCTATTTCTTTGATCAAAGTCTCTAATTTAGATTTTTCAGCGTCCAATGCTTTGATAAGCCGATCTTTTTTAATGAGTTGGTCAGCAACCAGGGCTTTAAATTCCTCTGGAACTGAAAATGAAAATAAAAAAAATTTGCCTCTTAAATTAAACGCCGCTTTAAAAACACGTGCCTAGAAAAGCTTGCAATTGCAATTTGAAATTCCTTGGGTGCATAGAATTTTACGAGAAGTGGCCATGTTTTTAAGACTTCCTTTCTTCCCCAATGAAATCTTCCAATTTACTCTGCTGTCGCGAGCTGCCTTTCATCGGGGGCGTTTGCCGCGATCCGTGTATAGCTCGGACTCCCGGCTTTAAAATCGCTCGGCACTCGTCGCACCACCGGCGCCTCGCGATCGCTGATAAGAAAACTCACCGTCCTCCAAGAAGTCGTAGTACTCCGGGGGCAGCTCGAAATCGTTCCCGGGGTCGTAGCTGTGCTGCGGACGAGGCGGTTGGCTCGGCGACGTCGGCCAGCTCTTAGCCGGTGCCGCGATCCTCTCCGGAGACCCCGAAGCCGTCGCCGAGGAGCTCGATCCCCTCTCCGGCGATCGGTCCGGCGACGAGCTTCCTGCCGGCAAAGAAAAATCACCCGCCGCTGATCGCTGATATTGATATTGTTATCGAACGGTGATACGACGTATTTTTTTACAAAGGACGAGGATACGCGCAAAGTGAGCCGTGACCGATGCACAATGGAAAGAGACGCCCGAAGCCGTTACTAATGAAAATTTATTCAATCTACCTGTTACTCGAGGAGCTGTACCGCACTCGTCGGTGTCGAGAGTATTGGGCCTCCTGGGGCCAGCCGGTGACTCGATCTCGGCTTCGTGCTCGTGGCTCCTCCCCAGGCGGCTTCCGGAGTCCCACGAATCTAAAGGACCGCCGAACCATCCGAGCTCGGCAGCCTGAGAATTCGAGTCGACGTCTGGGCGGGAGGATTGCGACTCGGTCAGCGGAACCGAATCTCCGGCTTCTGGCCATGTACGAGAAATAAATATTGGAGATGAGCAGCCGCTTTCGGGCACAAAGGAGATCGATGAAAAGGTCATTTTGCCGTTCTCTTTTAGCAGTCGCGAGAAATGCTAATAAAGTTGGCATAAACAAGAACAAAGAAAAAGAAAAAAAAAAAATAGATCGCTGAGTTGTATATTATGCCGTAATGCCGATACTTTGATCAATAATACTGCTTTCATTAAAGTGAATGTAAAATAAAGATGCAAATTTATAATTCGTGGCAAAACGCATTTTTCAATTTGTATTCGTTTTACTACGTCGTGTTGTTCTTTGGCCGAGTCTTGAGGATCTTTTCGATTTTGTCATCTTTTAGTAATAATCTGATTTATCGGGCATGTGTAACACAAGTAAAAGAACCGTCGATTTTTTAACTATTATCTATATCAAAATTTTTCAAATGCATATGTTTATAGCACTAAAAATATACACGAATTTACAATAATTGTCGAAAGCAATTGGCTTGAATAAGTTCACCCGAACGCGAGCATTTCGCCAATTATTTAGAACTGTAATACTCACGTTAATATTATTAATGCGCAGTTTCATAATGTCAAATACATTTTTAGCGCTTTATCGATGCCACAATTTTTATTCGCTCTTTCGAAACGACAAGTACAACGATTCGGCGACAATAAACATTTCGGTAAATAAAACCTACCATCTACTGAAAATCTGAACAGTCTTCTTAATATAAAAATGTGTCGTCACCTCCAACTATTGCCCGGTCGCAGTTGATGCCAATGCGAGTGTCACAATTCGCGGGGGCAGTATCCTCCGATCCCGGGGGTAGCGGGAGACTGGGGGAATGCTGTTGGCCTCGTAGCTCGTTATCCTGGCTCGTGTCAGCTCTAATTTCACATGGCCCTGACTGGGGTGACAGCGACCGCTCGGCCGCTGTCGTGGTTACTCTACGAAAACAGCGAAGTTAAAGCTCAGTTGTTAAAGTGATTCGAATTGAGGAGGTTCAAATTGTCATCGCGCGAGTAGCGGAGGTCTTAAATCTAACGCCGCAAATGCGGAGATGAGAGACTAATCGAAAAAAAAAATCTCAAAAATAGTAGCTCTTCAAACAGGATACAAAAATTACAATCAAATTATCCCTTTGAGTCTGGAAGCATTGCTAAAGAAGATTAATAATTCTTTTAAAATAAACGATCCTATAATGAAGCTGAAAGGTTTTCAATATCATAGGACTTTGCAACGTTTAATAATTAATAATAATAATAATAAATAATAATTGCAACGTTTAATATTTCGTTCAGCTTCAACTTTTTCTTTGAACTTTTTTTTGTAATAAAAATTATTAAACCATTTGCCACGTTGGAAAATGCTTACATTTTTAATTACAATTAGTAATATTTTTCTCAAACATTTAAAACAGTATGCTTAATAAACATTTGTTTCGTGCTGAATTGTAATTTTTTTTAAATAACTAAACAATTATTGCAGTGATAGACATGTACTTTACAAAATTCAGTAATCATTGCTTATCGCAAAGTATGTACAGCTAAATATGAATTATTATTTTCACACACACACGTGCGCTCTCTCTTTCTCTCTCTCTCTATTTCTCTCATTCTTTCATGCAGTATACGGACTCTCCCTTTCTTTCGCTCTCGAATACGTTTACGTATAGGCAAACACTTCATTCTTTTATGTTTTCTTCAACCTTTTTACTATTTTTTAATGCTAAAAAAAATAATGTTTTCTTAATGTAACTTTACGATATTTATACAAAAATGTTCGCTTTAGATGTTTAACAAATATGTAACAAACAAACATGTTAAACATTTAATATAAATATTTAAATTACACATGTACGTGCTTTTGAATAATATTGTGTTATTGTTTGCTAAACTTAAAAAAAGTAAATGTAAAATTTATAAAACCTCTATAAAACAATTATGCTTTTTAATCTTTATCATTTATCGATTGGGTATTATAGAAAACATATATTAAGTGTAGTGTAGTAATTTAAATTGCTTGAAATGTTTTTATTTCACGACGTGATCTTGTCTTTACGAATTAAAATACTCATATATTTAGGACTTGACTTGTTTTAAACAAATGTAGACTATTCAAAAGTCGCTGAAAAATCCAATATAAATTTGCCGTGAAATCGTACTCTCGTACAAATTTATGCGTTACCAAAATTTTGAATTTTGCAAAATTACAGGAGTTTTTTTGTGAATTTTGTGTCTGATAGTGTATTTATGTAGACGTGCATTATGAAGTGTTTTATATAAGAGTTGTTTTATATTATATTATATTATACAATTTTTTGTTATTATATTTTACGAGTTTCCCGCGTTACTCGTGTTATCCCTAAGTGGTTATTAAATCAACCACTAGACGGCAGAGGTGATTCTCTTCCCGATTTCCGTTCTATCCGCACATATCCCTAACAAAGTAGTGCGTATCCCTACCATAAGGTGGCGGCGGTCATTCCGCTGCAAGACTGTCAACCATGGGCTACAAGTACACGTGACCGGTAAAAAAAAACCGATGGTTTTGTCACAAGAGTACTGTTATTCTCTATATTACAGCCTCGTTCTACTATCCACTTATACACAAACATAAAGCTCTATACAATAGAGTTTATCCCATGATTTCTCCAATATAACATGTAACTGAATTAAATCTGACTTAAAAATATAGGGTTAAAAATCATTAGGCGTACTTAAAAAAAAATTAATAGAATTCGGTTAGATGCCGAGGAAACTAATAATGCCGATTTTTTTTTCTCAATTGAAATGACCGCTGAATTGCGATCGCCGTTATTCATGGCAAAAAACAATATTAGTTGTTATGGTTATAAATAAACATTATCTATTATTAAAAAAATTTCGGAAAAAGCAGAAGCAACTTCCTGCATAAAAATGAAACGACATAAGCATTTGAAAATTCTTAAAAGTAAGATCAATCACATTGTACATATTTGTAACAAAAACAAGTTTTTCGGTTTCAGTCGATGAAAGCACTGAAAAATAGTATTGATAATGGTTGTTCGCGCGATTTTAAGCCTCATCAGGCCGCGAGTTTATTAGGCGTTTCAGGAGCAGGGAGTCGGGTTCGAAATGAAAAGACACATTCTTGGGCTGAATACATTAATTTATTGGCCCACGCGGTTTACATTTCGGCATAAAAAACCCCATCGATTTAGGGGGAAAAAGCCCCCCAGCTTGTTTTACATAATTTCACACTCATTCTCGCGGTTCGCTCTACGCCACTCTACCTTCGAGTTGGCCAACTGCGCTCCCGCTGCGTCAGCCGTTCGCCGTGGACAGAACACCTGGGGATCGCCACCGGCCGAACTTCCTTCGCCGTTGCTCGTCGTGGGCCGATCGCGTAGATCGCCACGCACCGAGTTTCAGTTGCTGGGCCTCTTTGCGGTATCGCACGCGCCCAGGGGGTGGCTGGATCGTCTTGTCCAACCACGTCTCACCTACACGCAAGTCTTGAACGCTCGCGGTATCGCACGCGTCAAGGGGTGGTTGGATCGTCGCGATCCAGTCACGCTTCTCACTTTCTCTCCTTCTCTTTGGCACTCGCCTCTCCCACTACACTCTGCTCACTCACTGCTGTCTCGTCACAATTCGCTCTCGTCGAACGCGTCGTGAAGGTCCTACTCGTCCTTTCTGTCGGGCCCGGTGGTAAAATACTGTCCTCCCACGCATCCTACCGGGCCGGGCCCTTCCTCCTTCCTGCTTCTCCCTCTTGTTTCCGCATTCTTTGCGGCGCTTTCTCTTGCGCCGCCGCCACCCGCCGTTCACGCGTATCCCGGGCCATTTTGGTCCGAACAATGGTCATGTGCGTTTGAATACAATACTTCAATTTAGATTTAGGCAAAGTAATGCAATACTTACTTCGCCAAATACAATTTAATTATATAACATGTTTATTGAATTTCAAAACTATTATTAAATTAATAATAGTAATATTCGTAATATAATGTTGCTTTAGTGGTGCGATAATACTAATTTAATGGTTGGTAACCACTGCAAAAGGTTTCCAGGTAGTTTTAAAAAGAATATGTCATTTTATTTGTTGTTTTTGTAACATAGAACTATATCATTTGTAGGTGCCGATGAAAGTGCGGCCGTTCCGGGAGAAACGTGAATAAATTATTTTTTCCTCTTAATTTGATCGATTTTTTTATTGCCCCCCTCACTTCTACCCCGAACCTTGGAGCCGGCGAGTTCATCCCCAGTGACGATTCCTCCCCTTTGCACCGCGGGCCAACCCAGGCCCCGCGTTACACAAACATAAAAGGACTACCTAACATTTGTATTATTCTTTGAAAAGAAAATTACAAATGTACTTCGGGCACAGGATGTCTTCAATCCAATAAAGCTGATTGCCGTTTGATTTAATTATCGGAAGCGGTCAAACGTTTTTTCAGTGGAAAATTTAATTCAAATTTAGACCAAAGTAGGGCCAATAATTTTTGTTCGTGCGATTTCTGACCTCGTCAGGCCGCGAGTTGGCGAATGGGTGAAGGAGCGGAAATTCGGGTTTTAAATGAATTACTCAGATAATTTGGGCTCGATAACAATTATTTATTCGCCCACGCTTTTACAGAGGTATAAAAAACCCCCTCGGTGAGGGGGAAAAAGCCGAATGATTCGCCGCTCGTTACAATCATACGTACACGCATTCATACATCAAACCCCGCCCCCTCCGTACCCCGGTATCCCCATCCCCCTACCTTGTTGGTGGTTGTACAACCCGCTACTCTAGTGGAGGAGATGGAGCTCGCCGTGACCCGAGCTCTGGGGATCGTCACGCACCCAGCCCTTGCCCGGGGTCTGCACTCGCTTTTTCAGGCTCGCCCGGGGTCCGCTGGATGGCTTTGACCCTCGTCTACTTGATCTGCTTCAGCCTCCCGTCTACACTTCTTCACACTCACATGCACTCGTTCTCGTCGTTATATCGGCCCGCGCGCGCAAACCCGTCGAAGTACTCGCTTACACTCCGTTTTACATACTATCCTTCTATTGACCTCCGAGCCTTTTTCGACTTCCTCATTCTCCGTTTCCATTTTCTCGCGGCCCACGATTATGCCCCTCCCCGCGCCACCTTTGCCCGCTTTTCAGTAAGTAACCATAGGTGTAAATCGGGATTTTGAGGGGGTTGGTTAAGCATGTTTGGTGCGGCGGGAGATGGATTAATAGCCGCATCGTTCATCTCTTCGCCCGAACCGATAGGGTTCGAGCGCCTAGTGTCGACGCCCACCGTGGCGACACCCACCTGAGACGTCCAGCCAAGTTAGATAGCCCTAGTATACGAGCCAGGGCACCTGCATCTCTCTGGGCGTTGTATTGGGATTAGCGCCGCCGTCACTGTGCGCACACGAGGGCCTGGGGGTCTGCGTGGTCGGCGAGGCGCCCACAGCCACTGACCTCTTTCGTGTGTTCGCCGAGTCGCGAATCGCGTTGACGACCTTTTTGAGCGACATTGCCGACCTTTTTGAGCAACAGCTGGTTTGCCCCTATTGACTTGCTCATCGACGGCCTATAGTGTGTTGACACTATACCTTTAATCATGATGTCGTTGTCCGCTGATCTTTCATTTGGTTGATGTCCTTGTTATATAACGCACCTAGACGAGTTAGCTGAGCCGCTGAGTTCACCCCGGTGATTCCGAGTGACTGGTGGATATATGAACGCACTCTCTACATCTTCGCGAGGGTATGCAATATTCGGGGAGCTAGTCGCAGCGGCGGTGTCGGTGCTAGTAGTATCAATGTCTTTGATATTGCGTTTCAGGCGCTTATCGGTCCCTTCGACGGACCGACAAGCCTCCCGCCGATCATGTATACTTCGGTCCATTTTGGCCCGAACAATTTTAAATATTAATAATTTTTCAAATAGCTAGTACGCGAAAGAACGCGTACATTTTTAAAGATTGTGACGTTTGTTTCTTTAGGGCGAGGGGGAAAGGGGTAGGGATGCCAAGGAGGGGCTCCAGGGTTCGAAGGGGGGGGGGAGGAGTAGTGGGGTAGATCCGGGATAACAAATAATAAGACCAGTCGTGTCAATAGTAAATTTTTTTCTTTTTCATTTTTTATTTCTCCTCTGGGTGCCGCAGGTTTGTTAGTCCACCATCTACAAGGCGAAAGACAATTATAATTTTATTTGTACAATTTGCTAAACTCGCTGGTATTATTGTATTTATCCGCTCGCTAGGATAGTAGTTACGCATTCGCTAAATTCACTGTTCAGCGCGATTTTAGGCCTCATCAGGTCGCGAGTTTGTTAGGAGTTTCAGGAGCGGGGATTCAGGTGCAAAATGAAACAAAACGATTTGGGCTTATTACAATTATTTTATTCGCCCACGCGGGTTACAAAATGGCATAAAAAAAAACTCCTTGAAGTAGGGGAAAAAAAGCCTCGCTTATTACAGATAATCGCGCGCTCATGCGCACACTCATTCTCACGGTTCGCTCTACGCCACTCTACCTTCGAGTTGGCCAACTGCGCTCCCGCTGCGTCAGCCGTTCGCCGTGGACAGAACACCTGGGGATCGCCACCGGCCGAACTTCCTTCGCCGTTGCTCGTCGTGGGCCGATCGCAGAGATGCCGCTCACGGAGATATCGATGCCGGGTAACTTGGCGGTGTCGCAATCGCCTTAAGGTGGGTGGATCTCTCACTTCAGCCACCTGATTCACTTTCTCTGCAACTTTTCTGTTATCCTTTTCACTCTATCTCCCACTTGTCGCTCTCTTTGCACTTTGGTACTCGGTGTTTACTTGCACACTCAGTACTTTTCAATGCGCGTCGACTCAATAACGGTAAAAAACTGATCGATCGACGATGCAATATCGCGACATTCGCACCCGAGATTTCGAGAGAGCAGCCACGGATTTTTCAAGCATAGATATTATTGTGTCGCGATTAGGTGCGGGTTGCACGGTAAGAAATGTTCTTCTTATGTTCGCGGATGATACGCTAAAATTACACAGACACTGTGTATTCGTCGCGTATTAACCTCTGTGCTGTAGGCAGGTTCACAGTTAGGGGTAAATAGCGGACTCGAGAGTGATCAGGTTAAAGTCTTTATTGATAGTTTGGTGGAACTGCTGAATTTTACAAAACTTCCTTCTTATAAGGACTTCGTCGCTTCGTTACAATATTTGTTGGTTACATGGTGGGAGGCCCTAGGCCTGGGTGCGCTTCGGAGAGGGGTTAAATAACAGTAAAAAATTAGGGATTGCGATATTTGTCATTCGTCGAGAGCATCGAAGGCGGGGCTGAGAATTTGTCTTTTAAGACACGTTCGGATTATAAAATTATCGACTAGTCGAAACGTGGTTTGCAGCTTTCGCGATGTTTTTAAGTAAACTCAGTCGGTCTCACGGGTCGTCATATTTTCGGATTAGCGCAATAAAACCCTTTCGAACAGTAGCCAGAAGTGGTCACTACGATAGATCACTCGTCGTAAAACATCTGCTATAATCGTCGTTTAATTATAGCGACGCTTTCCTTCTTGCGGTCGGTCTCGCGCGGCCTGCATGTCCGACAAAAAAAGGGGTCCTTTCCCGAACGTGAGTTTCCCTTTTATTCTCGTGAGTCCGACAATATAAGAAGGTTTTCGACGGCCGAGGACACTATACAACAGCGCATCTCTAATCATAAACTCATTCGCGAAGCTTATTTGTCTTAAAGGAACGTTACTTTCTATTTACGGCAGTTTTTCTGCGCGTTAATCCTATTTTAACGGCGGGTCTCGCGTGCCCGCATGTTCGTGAAAGGCTTATATTTTCACGAACACAATCGGTTTTCCCTTAATATTAAATTTCGGCAAATAACCGGCAAATTACCGTATGGTCGGGAAAAAGGGTCCTTTTTCGAGTGGTCAATTCGCACGGTTGTTCCCAGGCTACCGTAGGCAATAAAAAGAGGGTCGATTTTACTCGTGTAGGCGTGACCAAATGTCTTCATTGCATTTGGCCGACCATCTCGTGCATTTCCTAAACAATAATTTGGTAGATCGCGAAAGTCGTTGGTTTTAAAAATTGAACGCGTGCACTCAACATTGAGCGCAGACGGATCGTCTTGGAGCCATCGTTTTTTATACGTAACAGATATTGTTCGGGCAAAAGGCCCGACCGTCGTCGGAACGGCGGGCGGCCGCGCGTCGAAGGGTCCGGAAGAGGAAGCGCGAATGGCGGGGGGAAAGGGACAGGGAGAAAAGGTGTCCCAACGAAAGGACAGTGCGTGGGAGGAAACGGAAGAAGGGAAGGGCGAGATCGGAAGTCAGTACGAAAGCATCGCGGAAATGAAGCACAGGGAAGTGTTTGAGCGTGACGTGAGCGACAATCAAGGAGCTAGTGAAGATAACAGGTGCCGTGAAGTTCAGCCAAGTGAGTGATTCAGCGAAGAGCCTGCCGGAGGAAGAAGGTGGAGAAGGTAGAGACAGAGGAAGATTCAAACGACGACGAAAAGCCGTTGTTAGGTAAAAACTACTTCCTTCCAAGATATTCCGTCTGCGCTCAATATTGAGTGCACACGCTTAACTTTACAAACAGCGACAAAGTTTTGTTTTTCTAAATCAATGAGCAACGACGTTTTATTTTTCTAAAATCACCGAGCCAGGCGTGAGAAAGGGCGAAAGATTGTCCCTTTATTTACGACTTCCGTGTCGCGAAACAACGCGTTCTTTTTTCTCCAAAATGTAAAACGACAATTTTTGCGATTCACAAAATCGTCGTTTGTAAATAAATGCAATGTTCGCAATGAATCCATTTGGTCGCGCCTACACTAGGAAAAACTTATCCCTTGTTTTATGACCTACGGTCGCGTGGGACCGACCGGGCGACTGACCGCGCGAAATGACCGCTCGAGAAAAGACCCCTTTTTTCTCGAGCGTACGGGCTGCTCGGGACCGACCGTTTTGAAGGAAAACGCCGCGACAAACAAATTATCACCGTGGAAGACCCTTTTTCCGACGGCCGATTTATGGTCATAACCGCTTCATCTCATCGTTCGAAAGAAGGGTCTATTTTGTTATCCCGAAATATCGCGTATACAAAAAACGCGAGCCTTTATAATCCCAAAATTTACGCGTAAGTTGCGAACAAGCGATTCAACTGTTAAATAATTTACAAGCCGAATTTTAGCGTGAGAGAGGAATGTTGCAACCCCGTCGTCGATATTCTCGACAAAATATCAAATAACTAACGCGCAATTCGTACTGTTTTTAACCCCTCTCTCGGGAGTTGTCGCCTTGCGTGGGCCTCCCACTCCGTATCGGGCCGTAAGGCCATTTGGAAACTGCAAGCCCTTAAATAGAGAAGATTTGTACGGCTTCAGCAGTTCCACCCAGACCGTCGAATAAAAATATTAAAACTGAAACCTTTTTCTCTAAGTTCATTGGCTATCCTAAAACCCGAACATCCCTGCATACAGCACGGAAGTTAGTATACATCAAGGAAATAATTACTCGTTTCCTTCGGTGCTTACCACCCCGCGAGTCACAAGAGCGCGTCTCTTGTAGGGCATATGTTGCACCTATCGCGACGTAACGGCCGTTGATCCCCGTGATCAACGCACCCAGGCACACTTGAAAGAGAGTGTGTAAGGCCTGGACATCGGCTTGGCGCGTGGGGACGCCGACGTCTCGCCACGGCAAGCGAACTGATCGGCGTGTGGCGATCCGACGCGGTCGGCCACAGCGAGTCGCGGGAGGAGATGAAAGAAGACGGTAAGACCAGGTAGGCTAAGAGCGGCGAACAATTGCGAGCGAGAAATAAGTGTGTAGTGCGAGCGCTAGAGTGTAAATGGCGCGCGGCGTGAAAGGCTTTTTCCCCCAACCGAGGGGGTTTTTTATGCCATAGTGTATGCATCTTGGGCAATAAATGTTTTTCGTGATTCAGCCCAATTGTGTGTATTTTATTTGCAACCCGACCCCGCTTCCCTATCCAATACTCGCGATCTCCGAATTACATTCGCGCGAACAATTGGTGCCCCGGGTGAGGAACGGGGTCCGGTTGCAATACGTCATGAATGAGTCGGTGCGGCGAGTTAGCGTGGCGTCGTTACGCGCCGAAGTCTAGGTCATGGCGTGGCGTGGGTGCGTTGACGCCTGACGCTTTCGCTTGAGCTCCATCGGTAACATTTAAGTTTTCTTTGCTTGTTCCCTTCTGCCCATCCCTCTCCACCGTTCCCATTCGGTACTCATGCATCTCCTTCATTCTCATTGTCGCTCCGCCCATTCAGCTCTGTCTTCGCTCTCATTGGCTCCCTGGAATTCGCATGCATTACTATATGCCGGTTCCTCGTAAATTTCTCTATTAGCCTGCAATATCGTGCATTTGCCTTTCTTCTCTCCCGCACTCCTTCCTATTCATTGGCATGTTTTCCCTCTCGCACTCATTCCCACCTGCCGGTTCCTCGTACGCTTTGCTCGCAACCTCGCTCTTACTGCAATAACCATCTGTTCACTCTCCTGACCACGATCTACACGCTCGACCGGATACCTGAGAATGAGGCCGAGAATGTAAAGAATGATCCCTATTGGAATGAAATGGATGGACCGTAGAAATGTGTAATGCGGTGGAAGTAAGGGGGAGGGATGCTCCCAGCACCCCCAAAGGCTAGCCGTATGTCAAACTAACTCATAGTTCCGTTATCAGGAGGTTTGAAGGGGAGGAATCCCTGGCAAGACACGGAATGGAGAGCGCAGGAGAATTTCAACATGAGCAGTGAGAACGTGGCCACCCTGGTGGCCTCGCAACGATGCCACTTACGAGCCCTAATTAGGATACAGGACGGGATCAGGGAGGTGGCCGCCGAGCAATTATCAGCCGCAAGCCTTCAGGCGCGGCTGGTGGACGTGCAAGAATGCTGGAAGGGAGCGAGAGAGAACGATCTCAAAATCACGATACTCGACGGGGAGGACGCCGAGACCTACTTGATGGAAGGGCTGATGGACCAGCTGCAACGGCAGCACGACACGGCCCGAGACCGGATTTTACAATTATTGAGGAACTGCGAAGACGTCGACTGCAGCCAATCCACGGCCAACTCCGGTAGCTACAAACCAACCTCCACTAAGCTACCAAGGTTGACGCTACCGACTTTCTCGGGGAATTATGAGGATTGGGAAGGCTTTAGGGACCTTTTCCACTCGCTCGTACATAAGTCCCCACACCTGGACAAGGTCACGAAATTTCAATATCCGAAGACCTGCCTGACAGGAACGGCTGCCGGAATTATACGGACAATGCCATTGACGGCTGCCAACTACGAGGCAGCCTGAAAGGCCTTGGAGAATCGATTCCTTGACCCACAGGCCCGACTACACGGTTATATGAGGAGGGTCATGGAATACCCAAGGCAGCAAGGGGAGTCAGCCGAAACACTCCAGCGCTACCTTGACGACATGATGGAGATCCTACGAGGCATGGACAGCGTAATCTCCAGGGAACATCGAGGAGAGGCATTTCTCCTACACTACTGGATACAGCTACTAGACCCCGCAACCCGCAACGCCTGGGAGGCGAAGCAGGGCTCGAAGGAGAGACAAGGAGTGTAAACAAGGAGCGGAGATTGCCCTCACTCGCACAGTGGGAATATTTATCCGACCTTCGAGGAGCTACAAAGCTTCCTGGAGAGTCGAATCCGAGTTATTGGACACCGCACCGAAGAGCGTAGGCCTCGAGCAAGAGGTTCTGGGATGCCGGCACCAGCACCGAGAAGAAACGAGCCAGTGGTCTCACCGGACATGTGCACTAAGTGTGCAGCTGACCTGCACAACATGCACCATGCAACATGCAACCTGCACCATGCTACAACTGCCTCGGTTACCACAAGGAACGGAACGCCACAGTACGAGGAGATGCAGAATTTGCAAGCGGAAACACCACACCCTACTGCACCAAGAAGAGGATGAAAGAGCCCGTAGTGCGCCAAGGGAAGGGCAGTACCGGAGAAGAGAAGCACCAACTAAAGAAGACCAAGGGAGAGTCGAAGGATCAGCGAGGGCCCATCTTGGGACGGAAAGAGGAATCAGGAAGCCCACTTTATTGGCCACCGCCCAGGTGGAGGTGCGATCGAAGAGAGGGACCGCAACAGAGGTAAGAGCATTGTTGGACCAAGGCTCCGAAATATCCTTCGTGTCCGAGGCGGTCGCCCAGTTGCTGAGACTGAAGCGGCGCAAGGTGGAGATACCCTTATCAGGTATAGGGACTACCGCGGCAGGAACCATCAGGGCCGTGACGGAGGTCACCTTACGATCCCTCGTGGACCCGGTCGTCGAAGTGGAACTGCAGGCCTATGTCCTGCCAAGGCTAACGGCCTCCCGGCCACAGGAGGAAGTGAGCTACCTCGACCTCGACAGCTGCGCGGACCTGGAATTAGCCGACCCCCACCCTTGCAGTGCGGACCGGATCGATGTAATAATTGGAGCTGACTGCTACGGACGTTTGCTGCGACCAGGGCTAAGACAGCTGGATGAGTCGGGACTTATGGCTCAAGAGACTGCTTTAGGTTGGATATTATCGGGCTCAGTCTGGAGCGCAGGATCAGGACAAGTGCGAGCCGTGACATCATGCCGGACAGAAACGGAGGAATCAGAGGACCGGTTGCTGCAAAGTCTGCAAAGGTTCTGGGAGTTGGAGGAGGTTGCAGAGGCAGCCCCGACAAGAAGCCCGAGCGAACAGGCAATAGAGGAACAATTCCGGGAGACTCATCGCCGAGAGAGAAATGGTCGGTATGTGGTGAGACTCCCCCTAAGGCGCCCATTACCAGACACAGCGGACGAGACGCGGGGACAGGCGGTGGCTTCGATGCGTCGAATGCACCGCCGATTCGCTACAAACCGGAGCTCGCCAGCCGGTATCAAGAATTCATGGCCGCATATGAAGAGCTCGGACATATGAGGCGAGTAGCCAGACCGAGATGGGGAGAGAGGGTGTGGTACCTGCCACACCATGCCGTGGTAACAGGTCCAGTGGAGGCAAGCAAGTTGCGGGTCGTCTTCGACGCCTCAAGGAAAACCCGGGAGGGCTTCTGCCTAAACCAATTCCTAGGCATAGGGCCAGCCCTGCACCGAGAGCTCCCACTCATATTGACCAACTGGCGTCAATACAGGTACGCGTTCACCGTCGATATTGTAAAAATGTTTCGGCAAGTGGGAGTAGAGGAAGGAGACCAGGACGCCCAGAGAATAGTCTGGTCACCAACCTCGAAGGAGCCTTGCTTTACAAGTTGATGGCTTGCTGGCAGTGTATTTCGTACGCTCTCTCTCTCTCGCTCTCGTTGCCTGCATACCCTGTTTTCCGATACCGTGCCTTACTCACTGTACAGAGACGATGTCTCAGTACCTCCCACAATTTCACCCTTCTCACCTAATCTTTAAAAAAAAAAAAAAAATAAAAAAAATAAATGATAAATGATACATTATATGCACCGGCGTACACGAGGAATGATTGTATTGTAATGGACGAGGGCAGGTTGGATGCCCTGACAGTATCATACCTGAGGTAGGTGTTAGCACGAAATAACTAACCGTTCCCACCAGGAAGCAGAGGGGTGTAAAGGCCAACAAGGAAGGAGCCAAATGAAGCGGAGGGGAACAACGAGGCCAGCATGGCTAGCAGGGCTATGGCAACCATAGTGGCCTCACAACGATGCCACCTACGAGCCCTGGTACGAGTCCAGGAAGGTCTACGCAATACAACCAGCGAGACTCTGTCAGCTGTGAGCTTGCAAGCCCGGCTGTCAGATCTACAAGACATATGGAGGGAGGTCATAGAAAATGACCTTCAAGTGGAGATTAAAGGTGGCAAAGAGGCCGAGGCGTACCAGCAGGAAGGCCTAATGGAGCAGCTGCAGCAAAACTACGATGAGGCTAGGGACCGGGTACTCCACTTATTAAGGGCGTACGAAGAGACTGGTAGCAGCAATTCGGCTGCCAGTGCAAGATGTTACACCCCAGCCCCAGCCAAGCTGCCAAGATTGGCACTACCAACCTTTGGTGGAAACTACGAGGAGTGGGAAGGGTTTAAAGACCTCTTCCACTCGCTCGTGCACATATCCCCGCACCTGGATGAGGTCACCAAATTTCAATACTTGAAGACTTGTCTGACAGATCGATAACCCTTCGGGCCGGTTGGCACGATGGGCGATCGAACTAGCCCAATGGGACTTCGAAATCCAGTACCGGCCAGAGAACGCTTCGTTCTCTCGAGCGAAGAGAAATACTGCGGCTTAACCATGATGCGGAGACCGCCGGACACCTGGGGACGACGAAGAACCTGGCTCGCATAGTGCCCTACTACCATTGGCCGGGTATGAAGAAGGAGATTCGGGACTACGTGCGATCGTGCACGAGTCGACAGCCGCCCCCCACCCCGAGACCCCGCGGGAAACTAGAAAGCGAAAATAGGGCAGTCACGAAGACGCCCAGCGAGCGCGATAAACAAAGCCCCCCTCCACGGCGTGTTCGCGGCACGCGTCTCGGTCACCCGTCGGCCCTTAAGGGGGGGTGATGTGACGAACGTCGTCACTCGCGCGTTACCGGCCCCCCCAACACCCCGATTTTTCCCGAACGACGCCTAAGGCCAGGCGACGGCTGCAGGTGTCCAAACAAAAATACGTGAGCGGCAACGGCAGCGAGCGAAAGAATGTGTCGCGAGGCCGAGGGTGACTCTGGCGCGCCGAGGCCCAGACCAAGGAGGAGGGGCTCTGGAATTTCGAGAGGAATCCCACCCAATAGAGGGTCAGGTGATTCCAGAGGAGAGGAGCCGGGGGTAGAAAAGGGAGAGCAAGGCGCCGAGGAAAGCCGCGGGCCTCGAGGAGAAGCACCGAGGAGTCAGCGAAGAAGACCGGACTTTGAAAAATTTAGATCTTCTTTTCTCTTTCTCTTCTTGTGATTGTTTCCTTTTTATTAATATGGGAAATTACAATCATAGATGCGTCTACCTACGTACCTAGAGGCTGTACGGGCAGCTAAGAAATTTATAGACGAGGAGAAGTTCCGCGAGGCGGGTGATATTATGTCAGAATTCGATAGCGCCGAGGCGTTATATTTAAGGGGTACGGCGTGCAGCCGTGTATCGAGACTCCTCGAGGGGAGTACAAGATTCGCAGTGAAGAGAAGGGTGTAGAGGCTAATACAAAAAGCCTTAAACCTTCTCGATGAGGGTTTAGAAAAAATTTGGGCCGAAGGCGATGAAGGAGGTCCTTTCCTCCAGGAGAAACTGGAGGTCGAGAGAAGCAATGCGCGGCGGAGGCTGTGCTTTGCACAGAATTCGCTGAAGATCGAAATCGGAGAATAGGTGGGAGACTCCGAGGTTGTCCTTGATAGGGAATGGATAGCAAATGAGTCGCGAAGAAAAAAAAGAGAGAATAAAGTTTTTATTTTTATTGCAAATATTCTTTTTTTTTATCTACTAACCGATTTTATTTTTCCTTTACCAAAAAAAACCCCACCCCCTTTTTTCCCTTTACACATTATAATATGAAAAAATTTTTATAAAACGCAAGTGCAACTATTTTTAATATTAATATTATTAGCGATAAAAAAGTTTTTAAAGTTCTATAAATAAATTCCTACCCGTATTATTTCATGGGTCTAATTCAATTAGGTGAGCTACAAAGAGAGCCGTTTGTAATTCAGCTCTTTGCACTTGACGGTACATGCAATTTGTAACTTCAGAGGCATCCAAATTAACTGTAGTTGTCATATTTTCAATATGCTTAGCAGTTAAACTATATTTAATTAGATCGTATCTACCGCTAGGTTTCAAATTTATTTTGCAAAATTTGCATACAACTACAGTTGCATTTGTGGGACGTTTTTGCAACCACGTCTGAAGAAAAGATTTATTATAAATCCAATTGGATTCCCATAAATCGCGCTTTTTTTTAATAAGAATTTCACAATTGTCGACGCTAGCTTGTCTTTTACTTGCCATTTTATAATAAAAATGTAAATAATGATATTAAAATTCAACAATATATTAACAAGTAAAAGAAAATAAGCGACGACAAATCTAATGATAAATTACTAGCTTTGTAATCGATGTGGAAAGGCAGAATATTTCGAAAGATGCACTGCACTTCACCGAAAAATGTCAACTGTGCAATGTGCCACACCACAGGTAAACGATTTAAACATTAAAATCAAGCTCAATCAAACAGATCAACGAGCAACGTTGTGTGCCGAAATTATAATAGAAACGGGCATGTAGCAGCAGACTGCAAATCGCGACCGGAAAGATTTCGCAATTTCTTCAGAAATAAGGGACACATCGAAGCCGATTGCTTCAAAAAGAGAAATTTACAAAGTTCAGGGGTAGCAAAAAACTACACCAGCCTTCCACTGATGAGTGCGACAGGGGAGGCTATAAGATCATCGCACAATATAGAGACCGACTATAGCCTGATGACCGAATTAATTCAAAAGAAAATAGGAACTCTCCAGTTTCATTTTACAAACTCAGCGGCAAATAAAGATTATACATTTTTGATAGATACGGATCAGAGGTTAGCGCTATTATACAGAAAGCCCTTTAAGACCCATCAGAGACTAGAAATATTAATAATATATTTATAACTAGAATATCATGTGACCCTATTGCACCCCAAGGCATTGCTGACGTACGAATATTTGGCATGATCCATCCTATCCTAGAAATCGATAATGAGTCGACAATATACGATGGAATTATAGGAGCCGATTTTTTTGCTAAAAATAACGTCGAAATTGATCTTGGGCATAATGAGTTAAAGGCAAACAATATTACGTATAAATTTCCTAGCATTACAGATTTAATACGAAAAACGAAATTGATTTCGAACATGCTAAACAACGAAGAATCTACTGTATTACCTTTTGTTCATGTTGGGATTTTTTTATAAACCAAACAAGAAACTTATGATTGATACTGCATCTTATCTAAGAAAAGCAGCGGCACTATTGGATTTCCATGAAGATTTACTTATAAACTAATAATATTAAACCCCCTATTTTATTTTATAACAAAGAAATTTACCAAGAAGAGGAAATAGACGAAAACAAATACTATTTCCAAGCATCAAATATGGAAGTCTCACGGGACCTTGAAATTTAAATCGAAGCGTCAGAATATTACGTGCACAAAATCAAACCAATCAAAGATGAATCAACTTTCTCGATTTAAAGCAATTAATAAACTTAGAAAACTTGCAGCCAATAGAGCGATCTCAAATGGAGTTGATGATAAAGAGATATAAGGACCGATTTTACGTTAAGGGTGAGAAACTGGAACATACGGATTTAATGACGCACCGTACAAAAACCACAGATGACTATCCAGTCAACTCTAAACAAAATAGATATCCTCTTACCCTAAAAGAAGAGGTAGGTAAACAAATTCAAGAATTACTAGACGCGGGAATCATCGAGCCATAGAGATCTCTCTAAAAGACTCCTCTATGGGATAGTCAAGAAAAAGCCTGACCCCCTGCTACTAATCCTGTCCCATGCTTATTTTAGTATATAGCGCGCCGTTCTATCTATGCACCAACCTTTCATCAGGGTAATTCTTGTCACTTGCCATCTGGCGGGCGCTTTGCTTACTACAGAAATGCTTAGGTATGCTGTTTCCAAATGAGAACAGAGCGATTTTTGCTAGTCATACACTTATATTTAAAAAATATTCAAACGAAAAATCTGTAAAAATATATTAATAATCCAGTTGATTATAAAATACGTGTTACATGCACATTTTATACGCAGACAACACTATTCACATACAACTTGTCGTACAGTGAATTGAATTTGTACAGTGAAATTACGTATTACATTTTCAAATAATTAGGAAATACATTAATAACAATTAGATAAAAATATACCATATATCAAAATGTATATTAAAAATAAATTATTAAGTAAATATATGATTAAACTTGGGTTATAGTTGATAAAACCTAACAGTATAATGAGAGTAACTACATTTTTTGTAGTTATTATTATTATTATTATTAGATTTTATGGTTGCACAAAATTTTCACAAACATAGCCTTTATTCTTTGCCCTTAATATTTTAGATAAATTTTATACTTTATCCAAAATTGTAGATTTTATACTTTTTGTTCACAGCTTTCCTTGCTCTTCGACTCTCCAAGTTTAATAAATCAAATTAAAATAATAAATGCAAACAAATTGACAAAGCATTTATTAAGAAAAATACCTATTTTTTAGTTGCAAAATGTTTTATCGTAACATTTGCAGAAGCTCGATTACAGGTGTAAAATTATTTTAAATAGATTGCATTAGAATGATGACGGCAAGCTAAAAGGCTATTAGAAAAATTACATTTGATAAAAACTCTAATTGTTAAAATTTGACAATACTTTGAAAAAAAAATTCACATATGTACTTAATAAATTAAAGTACAAATCGTCAATCATCCGTTGTACGATGGCCTTATCATTGTTATTATACAGAAAATTATATATTCTTTTGAGAATCGGAAAATTTCAGTAGCGTTACAATTGCATATTCAAAACTCGTGAAAATAAAATTTTTCTGTAAATAGGATTTTAGCATGGCAAAAGCCTAAAAATTTGAGCGATCTTTAGTTAAAATTATTGATCGATTGCTACAAAGAAACGAAAAATGAAAACATTCGCCAGTATTGGATTTTATGAAAAAAGTACGAGGTATATAACAAAAGCCTAACCTACAACGAAGCAACGGTGAATGTCAGTGGGCTCGAAATCAAGAAGGCGCAAATTCGAGAAACATTGGGCAAGCAGCAGAGCCATAATCCCGCGACCGCTTGTAAAAAGCGTACAAACTTCTGTCCTAGGTTCGATATCCTCCCTTAAGCGACCTAACCTGACCGCTAGAAGCCTCCAGGCGGAGCGGGGGGGGGCAAACTCCTCGCGGAGGAGAGACGAGGCCAAGACGGCGGCGGCGAACCGCTAAGGGGAGGCTTCCGCAGTAGGCCTAATCTCGAGCTAAAGGACAGGAGGAGGACTTCCTGGGAGGCCCTCGGACCATTCCGGATGATTGACCATAAGAATCGCGCAATCGAGTTCCGTACTTACCGAGCCTCGTCCATTAAGCCCTCGACGGCAGTTGGGAAGGGTCGAACGCCGGGGTTTCCACTGACGAGCGATGCTGCGCTCCTCGAGCGGGCAGAGAGCGTCGAGCCAACGGCGGCAAACTCCGGAGTGAGCTCCGATCAGCTGAGATGCGTCGAGAGCGTCGAGAGTTCGGCCGGCGTCCGATTTCTCCCTCGCCCTCCCGCCCCGCCTAGCTCAAGCTCCCGAGGCTCCGGATACTTCCTGCGCGGCTGAGCAGCGAAAATGGCGTCGCTTAAATTCCCCCCCGAGCCCGCGGCTCATCGGGATTCTGAGCCTTGACAGGCCCCTCGCTGCGATTGCCGTCGATGGGTAAATTTTAACTCCCGACGCCCGATGGATCGTTCGACGCAAGAGACCGAAACCCTAACCTTAACGCCGACGCGAGCAATTTAATATCCGGCGATTCGGGGCTCAAGCTTCCCGCTCTTTTTCACTTTTTACTATACTCGCTCGCTGGCCTTCACGGGTGACGTTTCGTCACAAGTAAATTTACTCGATTTTCAACACGTTTTGCAATAATGACTGGTAGATAGTTCAAAACATATATCGCTCAATCATTGATCGCGATTAATTGTTTATTTATATTCTGCAGGTTTCGATCTCGTGGCAGGAACGTAACATAAATTAACTTTAATAAGATGCCCATAAGCGGTGTAATTTCTTGGGAAATAAAATTGTATTTAAAAAAAATTATTTTTTCCCCACCCACTTCTTTTAACGATCTTCTGATGAGAAATGATTTTTTTGTATTTTTTAAAATATCATTTATGTTATAGAATAGTAATAATTGTACGTCACATGTTTTAAAGCATTTATTTGAAACGATGTTTTTATTGGAATTATATAAAAAGGAATAATAATTATATACACAATGTACTGTAAACACTGGTATATTGATTTCTAAGAGTATAAACCAAATATGAGATAATATAATAATTATTAATAATATAATTGATACAAGGAATAGCGATCCACTTTCTTCATACAGGGGCTTTTAAAATGAAAGATAAATATTTCAAGTGCATTAATTTGAAAATTTTTTACGATTATCTTCATTATTACCCTTTCTTTAATCTTTTGTTTGTTTTGAAGAATTACAAATGCGTGAGTCAAAGCATGATTTAAACCGGAAACCAATTAAAGTTTAATTCGTACTCCTAACGATACGAAAACTTTTAAATTCACTCACTTTTATATTTTTCACAAGCTGTTTTAATATCTATTGATTTAATGTCAATAACAACGTATATTGATAATAACATACAAATGTGATATACCAAGGGTATTGGTATGATCGATATTTTACTTTTGCCAAAGTAATAGAATATAAATTTAACCCGAACTAATAGTTGATGCTTAATGCATTAATATTGATATAATTCGTTTAAATGAAGACACTTCCGATGCAAATTATTGGACAAGGGATTTTCTACTGGACGTACATAATATATACGGAGAAAAATCACAAGAGCGCAGCATAATTTACATCGTTCAAAATATGTACAGAAATTGACGCAAATTTCGTTGTGGGTTATACAAAATTGTGTAGTCTAATTCTTATACAAAGTCCGATATAAAATTCACATTGATATTTGTGTACAAATATTCAGTATTTACAAATTTTTGTACTACACTCCATCTATTCAATTATTCAGTAAGAAGTTATTGTACTCGAGTAATTTAAAAAAAAAAAACAGATTTGAATTACAGTAAGAGTATTTTTTGCACGTGTCAATTATTTAAACGTTTAGCATAATACTCTCAGTAGCACGCTTCATCTTAAAGATCAATGCTCGGCTTTGTTTTAGCTCCATGTTTAATAGTGCCAGTGCCGCGAAAAAATTAATGTCCCCAATGGGTAACGATGTTTGCACGTGCATTTTCACCTCCTCTTTGTTTACGGCTTTGGAGAGAAAAGCTTATACAGACAATGTGTGCATTAGGTAAGGCAAGGCGCATGGCTTCCCCCCCTCCCTCGGTAACCGGAACTCAATAGGAATTATGGAGCTTAATCGAATAAAACTCGGACGTCAGATGTTGGAACATTTTTTTGCCATTGATACAAAGACGATTGATTATATATTATGCATCGGCTAATAAGTCCTCCGGACTGTACAACTTTAGTGCATTAGTCATTTGCGGCTTTTTAATATTTTGTCTTTAAATGTACTAAAAAAAGTTATCGTTGAAAGGTTGGTCGTATCTAACTAAAAGAACAAATTTATAAATGTTTCGCGCTTTTTTCATTATTCTTTGTCGATCTTTTCTTCAAACGCGTCATTATAAAATGTGTATCGTTATTACATTACACATTATACAAATTTTGTGCCAAAAACACACAATCATTCGACTTCGGTATTTCTCAATTTTTTTCTTCTTTCAATGGGCTCCCCTTCTTTCGTTTTTAGTATTTGCCATTTGAAATAAAGAAAAATTGGCTTTAACAATAATTTTTGTCATGCTTAAGTGAAATACGTAACAAATACGTATTTTCATTATAATTTTATCGAAGCCTTAAAATCCTTAAAAGCCTTTGGTAACGCTCCGTGTATCTTTTCATCTCCCACGTCTGATCGCTTGTATGGACGTTGTATTTCGATCGATTGCATTAATATTACGTTCAAAAAATGCTTTGAATAATAATGACATCTGTTTTCATGGGACGTGTAGCTCTTTGGAGCGTGTACGAATAGACATCTAACGGATTGCTCAACCCAGCGGAATAGATAAAAATGGAGAAAGGAAGAGTACATTATTATACCGGATGTCATTTATATTGTATACGATGGAGACAAGAGACTTCTATACACATTTGTCAATATACAAGAATTTCATATCACCTTAATCATGTAAACGAGCACAATGAACCTTTCTCTTTACAACACAATGATAGAAGATACGATTGATTGATTTTAGTATGAAGATATGAGTAGATTGAAAAGTCATTTTACATCCTGGTTTGAATGTAATCTGGAAGATGCTTTCTTTCAACGGCGATTAACTCGACAGTTTTTTATACTAACGACTCACGTCTCATTTTGGCACCATTATCATACAGCTTTTATGTTTATAAGCGCATGGAACATTATTTTCCAGGCCATCGACCAGAGTGTGGCATATTTCAGATTAGAATAGGTCGTGTACAATATTCCAACATACATACTAAGCATTTAACATAAGATACGTCCTTTTCAATACTCTATTGCTGCAACGATGATCGTTAGAGCTTTGATTTGTATTATTATGCGACGTAGTGTGAGAATCGCCACAAAAGCCATTAATTAGCCGTTGATCAATTGCTCTATTTCGTGAGACTTAGAGTTCCTTAAATCTAATACTCTGCTCACTTTAACCAATTATCATACATTGATTCCTCGAGGTACGTCCGCCAATCCAAGTATTACAACGAAACATCGATATTCCGTTAGTACTCGGTATCTCTAATACCTCCGATACTAAAGATTTCATAATTCGCAAATTCGCTGCAACTGATTCTCTTATTCTGAAAATTCTTTCATTCGTTGCTTTTTTATTTCCGTTCCTGCACATTTCTTACATTATCCTTCTCCGTTCAATAAATCTATGTAGGTCTATCTGCATATATTTGCACTGATGCGCTAACATGACAAAAAAAAAAAGAAAAAAAAAAAAAAGAACAAGTGGCCTCCGCCCCCCTTTGAAAGGAAGAATTAACACCAACGATATATTCTTCCGGATTTTAAAATAGCGTTATTCTGTGCGGGATATCTTTTGCCGGACTGCATTGTCACTTTGATTATTAAGACGGGCGCACGCGCTTATGAGTCCGTTATTATATTTTAGTGTACGCGATGTGTGTGTGTTCGTGTGCTTGTGTTGTGTCGCGCGTGTAGAGTGTACTGTGTGCGTGGGTGCGCGCGCGCTTGGGCTCGTGTGTATTTTGTATGCGCGCGTTTCGCAATTATGCGTTTACATATGCTCGATCGAGCGGGTAAATATATATGATTTGGTGGTTGTACGCGCGCTCGGATGTACGTAGGCATGCTACAACACATAGAAGCCAATAACAACAATGATGTACATCAGCTAAGTATCAGCTTCCTCGGAGCGTCTAATCGTCGTTGACCTCTATAGGGATGCTCGTGGTAAAGGTCGGCGTCTCCAGCTCCTCGTGCTTCTTCATCTTCATACTCTGCGAAAAGGAGAAAAGAGGATGAGTGGCCATGGATCGGACTGGCATTTCGCGACCGAGTCACGTTGTGCAACGGCACTACTCGGAATGCCTTGGCTTTGTTACGAAACGGAATTGAATACCGCGGGCGTTCGGACCCCGAGGGTAATATAGCTCGTAGACGCGAGGGAAAGGGATGGAGCAGCGGATGAAGGGAGAACGAGATCGATGGCGAGCATGATTTCACGTAATCCTAAACAATTCAGAATGGCTGCAAAGTGTCTACATATTTGTAGATCGAGCGAGCGAGCAGGCGATACAAGACCGTTCTCGAGCTACAATTCAATAAAAAATTGGTAATTACGGGTCGTTCGTTAATTTTTCAGCCTTAACTTTCCAGTTGCATGGATACTCCTTTTGGCGCGCTCAGCATTTGCACTCTATCGTAGGTAATCTGCAAGCAGCTCGGCTATAAATCATTTTCTTTCGGTCTCTGCCAGCGATGGCTAAATAGATACACGTAGCTTGGTTTCTTTGACTTAAAGCCGACGCTGACAATAAGGGCAGTGCACTTGGAGACCGGAATTTTTCGCGGCCCTTCAGGGGGGATCGATCGGTAGGGCAGAAGCCCAAGGGGGGGGTAGGGGCGCGCTCGCTCGCGTGGTAGCAGGGGGCTCCTGGAGAAGGGGAAGGGTGGGGGTGGATCACCTGCTGGAGCTTGTAATGGTTGATGATGTCCTGGTCGGCCGGGCAGCTCTGGAGGAAGGCGTCGAGCCTGTACATGTGGTGCATGTACCGCCAGAGGTGCACCATACTCTCCGGTATCTCGAAGTCCGCGAAGTACTTGCCGGCCACGCGGATGTGCTGCAGCCGGGGCATGAGCTCGCAGTCGAAGCAGCACATGGTGTCGCCGGTGAGGAAGCGCGTCCCCTTGCGCCCGAGGTGCTCGTCGATCTTGCGCAGGTGCGCCATCAGCGAGGACGACTTCGGGTCCTTGTCCTTGTCCTTTGCGTTGAGCAGCAGCAGCTTCAATTTCTGCGGGCCGTTCAATCGTAATGCGTTAATGGCGCCTCCTCGTTTAATCGCGGACCATGCGACTGATCGCACTCGAGGGTACTCGTATACCGAAATAAGGAGCAAGAGTCCTTCGCGCGCTTGGCCAAAATCCCTTACGCGATAGCCCGATTTGCCAATGATGATGCTTTGCTCGTTTTAAAATTACGTTTAATTATTAATTATACCACTTGAGCCTCTTATTTGACGCATAAATATCACATTACATTCAATTGCATGCATTTCTGCACATCGTAACTAATTCTAATTTTACTGCTTCGTTTAAGCTATTCGAAGAATAGGATAATGACGTAAAATATAATGTACAAGCAACTAAACAATGGACCTTCTGAATACTATGGCCATAAAATATACTTTCATAAAATGTTAATTATTAAAAGAGCTACGTAGAAAAAAACAATGAGTTACGACTTAATTGGACGAACTTTATCCTTCAAAAAAACCGATAACTCTTAATATTTGAAGCTTTAGAATTAAATAGTAAAAAGAAAACATTGCATTCTCGATTTCTTTCCAATTTAATTCAACAACTGAAACGATGAACAAACAAATATATATATAAAATATTTACATAACGAGCATATAAGGTAAAATCATAAGATCATCAAATTAATAAATGTCAATCGATATTTTCTGAATATTTTTAGAATTCGTAACGTTTTATTTCTTGATGATAAATAAAATTAATAGTGGATCGTTAAAATCTCGAAAAAAAGTTTTTTACCTTTTATATATTGTTTAATTATATTAAACGTGTTACGTAATTATAAACAAATTTAAGAACTTGTTTTCATACCACATTCGTATGTAGCTAAATTGAATGTGAATAATTTTAAACATTTTTATAATTTAATAATAAAGTGTAATATTTATTTTTAATTTAAGGTTAAAAAACGAAAAAGTAACCAGATTATGAGTTTATTGAAATTGTTTACACATTGTTATTTAGTGCCACGCGAAAAGAGCAACAATGATTTACTACATATTTTACAGAGTGCGTTTTATTTGTCAATATTTATTCGAAAACATACGTCCCATAGTAATTTCCTTGACCGAGCAGATAAAATTTTAATTTAAAGCATTTTTTTAAGTATACAATTGCCACGTTTGGGAAATTTATAATAATAAAAAAAAAACCCGTTTATCGCGAAACTCCTGCGCTGCATCGATTAATTAACGATTTTTTTTTTTTATCTTTTGCTTAACGCGGAGTGTCGTCATCTCCTAGTATAGTCGTCGAGGGTGTGTAGACTTACGCTGAAGAGGTTCTCGACCAAAGTGGCCACGTCCTTATCCTGAACGAAGAGGTTATAGCCGCCGGGTATGTTCTTCATAATGTGCCGCTCGATCTTATCGTTCTCCAAAATAGCATCGCCGTTGTCGATCAGAATTGGCGGCGGGGTCGCCTGAAAGTTGGTGCGAAAGTCCGGGGGAGGCTTCTGCATGTCGACGGTCGTCACCTTAAGGGAGATCGTCTTGAGCTCGGCGAGCAGATAGAGATCCATAAAGTACTCCTGGCAAAACAGGCACGCGCCTTTTCTACGCCCATCGATCGTCGAAGCCTGCAATGAATCAAAGTTTGATTTTACTCGTACACCGTTTGGCGAACAATTTCGATTTAGTTATGAGAGCGTGTCAAAATAAACGCCTGTGTATAAAAAATGGCAAAATATTTAAATAATTAAGCAACATGGTTAAAAAATTGTATCGGTCAAGTTGCGTATTATTTTTATAAAGCACAACATGTTTGTATTAATCATTTTTTGCTGATTTAAAATTATCATTTCCATTTGTAATTTACTCACCGTGTTTGTGCCTTAGATTTATAATTCATGCGAATACAAAAAATAAAAGACGACAGTCTAGGCATAAATAGTATTTGTTAATGGTCAGTAATAAAATGGATATAACAAAATCGTATACCAAGTCGTGGCGCTCAAGTTCATAAAAAATCCGGACCGTTAATGGACATACTTGGAAACAAATCGGTAAAGATAATATTGCACTACCAAATCGGGGAATATGTGATATGACGATTGCATCGAAGCTAAACCCAATGCACATCCGACTTTAGAATTGAAAGGCGATTCTCATTTTTTGAATCAGCTCGCAGAAATTGGAAGCGGATAACGGACAACGATTGAATAATTTTATAAATTACAAGGCAAATCGCAGAGAGCGAAAGTGCCTTGCACGGTTTATCCTACCTCAATTTTTCATTATCGATGCTACTGCGTCATCGTATTAAAAATATCATTGCGCCTCATATTCCCTCGTTGATTTTCAATTTAAAACGATGCAGTCATCGTAAGGCAGTTACGAATAATGAACATTTGCCAATGTGCTTGAGCACCACGTACAAAAGCAGTTTTCGCTCAATCAATCTATTAATAAGCTCTCCGATGGCTGTAAGGAAAATCGCGAGAAGGAGAGGTGAATAATTCCGTAAAGGAAGCATCATTGGATTGGCGCAACCGAAACTTTGCTCGCGCTCGAGGCTGCCTGCAGAAGCATAGACACGTTCCTAAGATTGGAAAAACGCCGCTGTCGAAGAAAGCGTCCGAGCATGAAAATTGATCTCCCTCCCTCTGCCACGGAGCGCGGTGCAAAGTCGACGTCGCGGTCGGGATAAATCGCGACACCTTCGCCTCGAGCAATTTATTAGCGGGGCCCCTCGATCTCGAGCCGACCGACGGAGAGTGGCGTGAGTCCGCAACCGCTCCTGTTTTCACGTCGGCCTACGCGCCGCCTTTTCCTCGGCTCGACCCTTCCCCCCTCCCCTCCGACTCCCGGTAGAGCGACGATTTCGCGTTTTCCCCAGCGGCTTGTCGCTTCTCTCTCGGGACTCCGGTAGGCCCGACCCCCCGCCAATCCTCCACGGGCCCAATTATCATCTTCCAGCCGGGCCGCGAGGATGCCTCCGATCCAGTTGTCGGCCCGGGCCGCGACTCGCTCCGAGTCCGGAGATGCGCGACGCGACGGGGGGCTCGGGGCCCGGTGGAAGGGACGCGCCGCTGTTACGGCTTGTCGGATGATAAACTGCGCTCGACTGTAACATTGTTATCATTGTTTATGCCGTGCACGGATGGATGATTTACGAGCCGATGAAAACGCGGGCAGGCTGAGTTACGATGGTTCGGGTTGCATCGGGCGCGCGCCTCTACTACGGTCCAAGTGTACCACTTGCCGCGTGGGCTCTTATCTCCCTGGACAATAAGCTTACGCGTTTTTCCTTGATGCGCCTCTTTCGGAAGGTCCACACTTTCATATAACGCTTGGATATCGCCGCTGCGACTGGAAGCGCCGCCTACTAGACCGAAGCGGCGCGGGGAGCCGGAGAAGCGAGTGCCCGGGATATTAATCGCTAGGGCAACGCTCTTGCCCGAGATCTTACTGCCCGATATTTACCGAATTAGGCTTTAATTAATCACGAGCCAACGCGTCGGCAAGATATTGGATTTCGTATCAAACGACGTGGCGCTTGAAATTGAATAGCATTTCTAAGCTCGAGCACGTCCCCGCATCCGCCTTATACGAGGGAAAACAACCTCCAGGCGTCTTTTATAAATTTTTGCAATTACCGCCAGTGCTACTCGAGTAATCGTAAAAATAGCAATAATGACAGCGAGTTGGTCGTATTAATAGAGGAAAGACCACTGCCGTGTCTAAATTATAATGCGTCGTGGTCTAGCGAAAAGGCCGGCCGAGTCTTCGCGAGTGGGAAAATTACTATATTTTTAGCAGCCGCTTCGCTCGCGCGGCAACGCTACGACGAGTGGGAGGGCCGAATCATCCTTATCGTAAAAGGCTTCTGCCAGCTCTGCCCAGCCCCTCCGAAGCCGCCGCGCACTCTGGTATACCGAGGCGAGCCCGGGGCTCCATCGCCAGCAAGTGGCTCCGAAACCTACGTTAAGGACGCGCGTTATCACACTGCGTGGGAACCAATCGGTGCTCGGTGCGCGTGCGTCCCAATAATGGCGCAACTACGGGGATCGCGGGTAGGAGGAGGAGGAGGAGGTCGGGCCCTGGCCGGGGCAAGCGAGCGACGAATATGCAGTGCGCATCGGTATGGAAGAGCGCCTTGTTAGCGGCCACTAGCCAGGAGTAATTACCTGACATCGCACTCGGGACTCGCAGTCACGGTCTCACGATAATTCGCGGCTTATCGCGTGCCCGGCGACGTCGAGACGCCAGCGCCGCTCGCGGTTCCTCCTTCGATTCTCCTTCGGCTTCTCCTCCTCTGCTTCCTCCCCCGCCTCGTTTCGTTTGCCGGCGCGGCTTTATTGTAACCGAAGGACGGGCGGTCAAATTGCCGGGTGCCGACCGCCGCGGAGCTCATCGATCATTCGCTCTCTGCTCTCGATCTCTCCAACATGGACGGACCTTTCGCCATAACTACTTATTATTATTGTACCGTAGAGATGTTATGTTTCATCAACGTATAAACTTCGTGAACAAAATACCTTACGACTACTCCAACTATACTATTCAATGAAAATAATTGCTTACTAATCACGGAGACTT
Source organism: Kradibia gibbosae (assembly GCA_018907135.1). Taxonomy (NCBI): domain Eukaryota; kingdom Metazoa; phylum Arthropoda; class Insecta; order Hymenoptera; family Agaonidae; genus Kradibia; species Kradibia gibbosae. The sequence continues at coordinate 9,254,248 of JACCHX010000004.1, forward strand.
TAAGAATAGAGGGCTAATGAAGGCACAACTTTTAACACAGTCAATTAGTATCGATATTAAGAAATTCATTATTATTATTACCATTAGTATTATTTTTATACATGTATAACTCATTTTACAAAATGATCCGTAACGTGCTTAGATGCGTCACTTACAAATCTAATTAACACTGATAATAGTATTCACGAGCGCAAATATGCCTGCGTCAAATTGTGTCCGTCAAATTATGTACTGTCAAATTCGGAAAATGTTTCAAGAAAATTTGATTCATTTTTGCAAAGCATAATTATTAAAGATGAAAAAGACTTCCCATGTTTATAGTAAAATTTTTAGATTTATACTATTTCGTAACAATGATTCGTGCGTACCACTTTTCGAAAGCTGCGCTTCTATTATCCGTAAAGTATTAAGATAAGCTTTACTTGTATACTTTTTACTCAGTTCTTCGAATCACAATTTATCATGGAAAACAATGTTTCCCTCAAACGGCTGTAATATTTAATATTTGAGCAGAGTCTTATAAGTTGTACTGCAAGGCTCATAATGTTCAATCTTTATAGACGTTTTGGAACGAATTTCGAATAGGAGGTACGATAAATTTGCAAAAATGTAGTTGGAAAATTACATTTCCTGCTGCGGGACGTAAAATATGAAAACAGCCAGCGGGGAAATATTTCAATTAATAAATCGAGTTGGGCACCGTATTTTTATTTTTAACGTCTCTATAACGACGTTGTTTTGGTCACGAAGAGAAAAAAAGATGACGGGTAGCGCCACCGACTAATGCCGCAAGAGGTATCTAAAGAACAAAAAAAAAAAAAAACAACATCAACCATCGGATCTCGGACTCTTAATCTAATTTTCACTTTCCGATCGACGTCGAGACTCGAATTCCATCGAGTCAACTGTTGCTGTGCTTGCGTCACGCGGATAAAGGCAAGACGCAAGAGATGTTCGACTCGTGGCTTGGCAGGGAACCGGACAGAGGTTTCTGCTCCCCGCCACCCCCCCTCCCCGTCCGCCGTCGTTCGGTGTACTGCCACGGCAATGCAAGCGACTCGGCTAACAGGAGCAGCAGCACCTCAGAGATCAGCGGCAAGGATTACGCAACGCGCCCGGAAAGTCAAGGCCTCGTCGTGCTTCTCCCGCTCAGCCCACCCCACCCCGGATATTTCGCGACTCCGCGCGGGTCACGGTGACGGCTAAGCGAACTCGCGTGCTCGCCGGCATAGAGATTGGCGATCGATTGACCGTGGGACGAGTGAATCCGGTCCGGTGCCGGAGTATCGAGCCGGAGTAAGCGAGGCGACATTGCGATCCTCGTCGGGGATGATCCCTAAGCGCCAAGTGACCCCAGAGTTCACCGTCGCCCTCGGTAGAGCCGTTTTCATTCATCGCCGACCGAATGAAAATCCTGCCGACGGTGTTTGGTCATCGACACTCCGTCAATAATTACGTTGGACGATGCACATCGCGGGATTGTAAAATCAATGTCTCTCCGCAACTTGGGCAACAGTCGTTTGCATTAAGAGTCACTTTAAATTAAATGCCCGCTGCGCGAGCATCCTCGGCGAAAGGTTATTTTTTTTTTAATTTTAATCCAACAGGCTCCGAACATCGACGGCAATCTAGCAAATGCAAGAAATTCCCAAACCCGAAAACTACTCGAGCTGCTTAGCGTCTCTTTAAAAGGCGAGGAATTCGCTAAACGAATATTCAAATGTGATTAATGGCCATGTAACTGTTGTTACGTATGTAAGCGATAAATAATTCATAACATAAAAGTAAATTAATTAAAGTAACTTGTGCATTTACATTGGAACAACCTTTCGCCGTTAAGAATCAGCGCTCTGTTATATTTCAAGCATGTGAATCGATAGAGGAGAACAGTTAAGGAGAATACTCAAAGATATAAATACAACAATGTTCTCTAATGGTAACAATACGAGAAATAAGGTCGAACGGATATCGACGGATCAAGCGTTAGGAAAGTCCTCGAAGCTCGGTTACGCTGTGCACGAAGTTATTCAAATCAGAATTCCAGTGAGAATAGAGAGATACAGTTTACTCATACGCTATCGAAATTTCGTAAGCCGATAATTCAATAAACAATGGCCGCCGAACGTCAGTCAGGCTCTTTACAGTAGCCGCGGTCCTTACGGATTGCGATTTCCCAACGATCCCTGCAGAATTTAGCGACCCGCGCAGGGATCGGGGGGAGGGGCGAGGCGCGAAAGCTCGTGGGAGCGAGCGAAGGGAGAGATTATCGGCGCTCGTCAATTTATCAGCTGCGATCGCTTTCCGCACGCAGCCGTAAGATTAAATGGCGGCGGGCTGCGCGGATCGTTATGCTTCAAATTCACGGCTCCACGCTGCTTTCGTCGGTAGCTTTGATGAAGTTGCTCAGTAATCGATTACTAGCCTCCACGGCTCTGTCGCTCCTCCCGCCGGCCCCCCCTCCGCCCTTACCCGATAGTTCGTCTCAATGCCATGGCCGGGGAAGCCAGGATTTACAAACACGCGCAACCGGAGATTCGCGAGGAGAAATAATGCGGTATTACACAAGGCTTCCGACGTTTGACGACGATGAACCACGTCGACGATAATAAGACTCGAACGACTTTTGAAATTGCCTTGCCATTAAAAAGTTCAACCAATTGTGGAACAATGCTTATGTGCGTTTTACCTATTTTAGTAGCGATTTTTTAACGCTTCACAATTGACTCGATAAATGCAATCAGGAATCATTATTAAGTCAATGATAAGCGAGCGTTTTTTGGATTTTCTTAAAATAACTGACCGATATGTTCTACACACGAATTTAGTAAACTCATTCTATTAGAAAGATTGTCTCATATCCTCGGTGTTATAAACTACAAAATCATCTACAATAATTCGTATGTACAAAAACACGATGTAAGCCTTTAAAGATGACTTGCCTTCGGTATTTATTGATAATTTTCATAACAATAATGTTGGGTTTATTTTACGGAAAACTTCTTTTTTCTAATAATGAAGTTGATATTAAAACTATTATTTATTTTGACTAAGAGGAGATTCTGGTTCACCTGTTTTTTTTTTTCAAAAACATTGTATAATATTATATAATACAATGTAAGCAAACATTTTTAAAGCTATTTGCTTACGTATTTATATTTATCTTTCAACATTTTCGCAATCACAATTATTATTAAATAAAACTTATGTATTATTAAAATGTGTGTTATGAAATAGCATCATAATTAGTCTGTGTAATGTTTTTACACTTTATTAAAATTTTAGATTATTCGCAAGTATTTGACTTCAATTTTATAACAGCGTATAATCTTAAACTTTATGCATATAACATTTTATGTAATAAAGTAGCATTTTGAATGACTTAAAACTTTACTCGCAATTTAATACTGTTCTATACATGCTTTAAAATCGCATTAAAGTTATATAATGATACTTATTGTTATTCCATAAATCTGTATAAGTATACTTGTATGTCTAAAATTTAAAAATGTATTCATGTTAGAAGATAAAATCTTGTTATCGTTATAAATTTATATTTAAGGAAACTTCATTGATTATCTAAGACTGCGTTAAAAAAGCAGTGATTACAATCAAATACGATTAATCGTAAGAAATGAAACTAAGGCAAACTAATCTCTAATTAAGTAGTTTTTATTTTATTTTTTTTTATAGCAAAACGTGGTTAATTTAATCTAAAAAACGCGTGAAATATCAAAGGTCTTGTGTCTCTACTATTGAAGAGAGATAATATAATTCGCTGAAATAGAATGGAATTCCTAATAATCGGATTAATTTTAGAGTCATAATTTAATACAAGTATTCCATTTACTTCAGAACGATTACCTAAAGGTCATATTAATATTGAAAATTTTAAGAGCTAAGCGCCGGAGTTAAAATACATGAATATTTATTAAGTTTCACTTTTCAACTGATTTTGGAGCTATGGTTATTGTTAGTTATAAAGTGTGTCTTCTACATAATCGTTTGCATAATTTTGTACTTTGATATGGGCATTAAAAACAAAACGAAACGAAACAACCGATAAATCGGTCGTCGTTTCATCGATACGAAATCCCGTTAATACATTGGTTCCTCGCCCAATTAGATGCACATAAATCGATTAATTAAAAAACCATTACGTAGTTTCTTGGCTCGCGCGATTAGCAACGACGCGCCTCTGCGTTACACATGCACAGACGGGCTCACGCTCACAAGCTCGCGAGAATAGACGAACCCCCGCAGAAATTTCCCCTTTCGGTAGATCTCATCTCGCGCAACTCCGAGCGCAAGATGCGAAATAAGGACAGTGGCGGATAATTTTACCTCTGACCGCACAAGGCGAATATTACACCGATAATCTAATTCACGTGTACCGATTAAAGACTCGGCGGGGATAAGAAGAGGCTTCCTTATTATTTTTTTACTCGGAGTATCGGGATGACGAGGAAAAGCCACTGAAATTCCTGTCTACACGAGCGCGATTACTGCAACATCGATTGCTTAATTAAATATGGTAGCTGACCTCTATCTCTCTCTCTCTCTCTCTCTCTCTCTCTCTCTCTGTTTCCTCCGGATATTAGTAAAGTTTGCTCTTAATGCTCGCTTCGGACCTACACATGATGCTTATTCAATTCGATTTCTTTTCTCTGGAAAAAAGGAGCCGCGCTTTAAGATGAATTTTCAGTCAAGAAAAAGAAAAACAAAAAACAAAGTCGGAATGCCTTTTATCTGAACGTGGCTCTTGAATCTTAGATTTCGAACTGATATGCACGATATAGTGAGTTACACTTAGTATTTGTGAAGTAATGGCTGCCGGTTTTAGAAAACACTTCACTATTTATACGAGCGCTTGTAAATCGACTACTGAAAAACATTTTTACATTGAATTATAATATGTTTTGAGCACTATAAATTCGATACCGCCTTTGAAAAACAATGTGTCTTCTGTTAAGATAATCAAATTTGTTTATCATTCTGTACAGAATTTTTGTGATGGCAATCTATATATATATATGTTTAAAATTAATAAATTTTATAGCCAATACATTCAGAGCGTGACGATAATTAAATTTAATTCAATAAACATTTTTAATAAGCATAACGCTATTTATTTTTTGAAGTACTTAAATGTTATACATTGATGGACGCCGCACAGTAACTCACCTTCTTGAATACTCAAATAAAGTAAATGCTTCCATTAAATCAGTATGATTATCTCTAATGTTGAATTAAGCAGATTCTAATTAAGCAGCTATTCAGCTGCCATAAATATTATACGCTTTCAGTCAGGAATTCTTTCATTAAAATACTTTCATTAGTTTTCTCAGTGGCTCGAGCGAGGCGATTGGAGGAGGCGAGGTGGGGGGACGGGGGAAGGCGCATAATACATATTTAGCACATTTTTCAAATAAATGTGACGTTGTGCATATTCCAAATGCAGAGATAACTATAGAGAAGCGCAGTCTATGCAATGAAAATAGATCGCAATTTGAGGCTCTAGATAATATCTCAACATTCCTGATCAGGTCTTTATTTTTCTCGTCATCTCATTCATTCTACCGCCTTCTCATTTTCTTTCTTTGCCTGCATCATACTTACTACGTTGCGTTCTTTTTCATTTTTTTTGTAATATTTTTTCTCGCTCAATTATACAGTCGTTTCGTATTTGCCAATTGCTTACTTCGCCCATTAAATGCCTTTGTTATACTATTTTCTCTTTATTACTCTCTTCATACATCGTTTAACAAGTAACTCAATTTTCGCATATTAAAGTAATGCGATAATTAAGATAAAGTTATTCCGTAATTCATTAATCATCTAAGCCTAATTTGTTCAATGTTTTTTCAATTTTTAAAGAGACATCCTTTTAAATATGAAGTCTGAGAAAAAATTCTGCAGGTCGTTGTAAAAAGTTGTTATAGAATCGGGTCTGTTTTAACGTATTTACATATTGTAATTATAATGAAAAACTTAAATAAAAAAAAAAAATTCAGTTTGAGAAAGTACAACCACTGCATACGACATTTAATTTACATACATCAATTACACTTATTTGAGGTTATGGTCATGCAGGAAATAGTAAAGTGTCAGTATAAATCAATCTAGTGGGAATAATAATTTTAACTTTTAGCGATTAAAAAAATTAATCTGATCTCGGATAAAATAAACCTTAACAAAAAAATAATTATACAATTTTGAAATTAGCCTGTCCATATATATTATTCTTCAAGTATTTTGTTTATAATTCTTATCCTTAGTTTAAATATAGTCTTCGAACTTAAAGCATAGGAACAAATGCATCATTTCGATTCTTTTTTTACATTGTTTCCGTGTCGCATTATTTTTCTAACAGGTGTAATTAAAACAAACAATGAAGGTGAACAATACAACTGATTGGCGAAGCAGTGCGTTGTAAAATATAAAAATATATTATTAAAATTTGTTATTATTTGTCTTGGTAAAATTGAATGATTTTCGTATACGTGCAACATATTATAGCCTCTACAGTTTAATTAGAATATGAAATCTGGATAATTAATGGACTATGTGTTAAAAGATCATCGATGACGTATTTGCAGAGTGTACCCAATAACGTAAAAAAATGTATAAGAAAAATGAGGATAGCGTAATGTCGGTGATTCATAGAGGGTAAATTTCAGGTTCTGCGGATAAGCATTTAACACAGTCATTACAAAGTATAAGACTAGAGTCGTAGGTAAAGTCAGTCCTCAGCTCGGTGGTAACGATGCATTTAAGAAAGAATTCCTGGACGATGAAAATACTGTCGCGCAATGGTACGGAGTAAGTGCAACTGAAAGCGAAAACAATTGCAGCCTTGTTAAAGCTGTCGAGGAACAAGTGAAAATGTGCTCGTAATTAAGCTGAAAAAGCCCAGTAAGTTGAGACGCGGGAGCGGTGACGGCGGCGGTAGGTGGAGGGGATTGGGGGGAGGAGGAGGAATCAAAGCATTCAAGTGCTCGAGCCTCCTTCTATTGTGCAGAGCGGGCAAAATCCACCCGCCGACCGAATTCCGCCAATTTGTCCAGAATTCCCGCGATGCGCGGTTTGACTCACTGGGCGCAGCTGCGGGCCTGAGAAAATGGCGCTCCGTCATCGGCGCATAAAGCAACCGGCTATGCGGTGGGCACAGGCCGTGATTCACCGGGAACTCTGCGAGTCTTTGCCGTGCATGCACGAGTCCGCGTTCGAAAGCGTCTAACGCGCGCGGACGACGATTCGCCGAAGTCTCCCCGTGCACCATCTAAGGCGAGCTGCTGCCCGCGCGTCTTTCACTCGGTGCCGCGTCCCGGAGCGAGGAGCCCGCGAGTCTATGCTCTCGAAGATTCCCCCCTTTACTTAGCCCTGACGCGGCCTCTGCGTTGTCCCCCTTTTTCTCCGCTATCCTCGCCGGTTCTTCGTGTCGATCCCGGGCAGCATTTCAAGATCTCGAGCCGGCTGCTTCTGTTGTGGGGGGCCTCGGCGTCTCGTGGGAAGCTCCAAAAATGCTGCGCCTTCCCTCGTCGCCGAACTGAATTGCTCGGTATCGGCAATTGTTCGTTACGACCTTATCGAAAAGCGATCCTGCGCTACTAGTTATTAGCTTAAAATATTATTGCGCTATCGTGGCTCCCGATAAGAGAATATTGTCTATCTATGAGCTCGGGTATGACGAAGGGAAGAGTGAAATGCCGGTTATATATCACGTACTACTGGATAACAAAATGATAAGTCCACCATTTTTTTTTTATTTACTCAAGCAGCAGTTGCGATCAACTATAATTTAATTACAATTAGCTACCTATTATTAGGTATTATTATTCCTCTTATTCGAATGTATATGCGTAATATTAAATATTATTCCAAAGTGATTTATTATTTTTTCAATAAATTATCAATTATTGATGACCATCCTGTAACTGGCGGAGAGCGTTTATTGATAAATATATATATATTTGTTATCTCAGAGGGGCAGATGAGCATACAATAAATACATATGTAAATAATCTCTCTTCCCAATCTCGTCATGCGTTATCGATGCGCAAAGTTTATCCTTGTTCAATTTATATTTCGAAATAAATTTAGAGGCAAAATTTATTTTACACATTCGTCATTCGATTAAAAATTTCAAAAACATCTTCTGAACGTTTATTCTCGTACTAAAAGATTTTTAATTCATCATCAAAGTCATTAAAACGATTGCTTAGTGCGGATACATTCCTTTATGTGTGCTTTAATTAAGTGCACGTTAAATGCTCGAGATAAATAGGAAAATTGTCGCTGATAAATAAAGTTAAAAATATTTCTAATGGCTTTCTAGCTACATTGAAAGAAGTAAAAAAGAAAAGACTGATATTTACCTCACGTGTAAAGTTTGTTTGCGGAGTTTAGGTCGTAAAGTAAGTATATGTGAGAAATCGTGAAACACATTTTGTAAATTTCTCCATCAGAACCAGTGAACCGAAGAGTTGCAATTCTATATGATTTCAGGTTAAGCTAACATTGGACGTTAAAGAGTCAAGACTCGATCTGGGACAAGATCCACGACATTAATCGAGACTTTCAAATTTATTTAATCCATTATTCGACACTAAATCGGTGTGAGATATTTTCGCCTCGGAATGTCACTACGCTCGCGATGATAATTTCCCGCCCGCGATACCCGCTGCGTACTTGACAATACTAAATATGGCGGAACGCCTTTTAAGCTTCCTCGTAAGTTATTTATCGTTGCCACTGTTGCAGTATGACTCGCTATCATCGAGCACAAGGATGCCGAGGAGGACAAAAGCCGAGCTCGAAAGGCAATGAGAAAACTCGAGCGGCCCTTACCGATCTGTACTATCGCCATTTTTCGAATCAACCGGATCGAGGAGTTTAGAAAAGGAAAACTAGCCGTCGTTTATCCAAGGCCGGAAGGAAGCCGCGTCATTTCACGAGAAAGCGCGCGTTCGCTCGTTTCTTTGTTAGGCCCCGAGCTTCGGGACTCTCGTCTAATCGCCGAACATGCGTGGGTGTGTGAAAACGAGACGAGAACTTGGGAGAGATCAAGCGACGGGTGCGGCTAATTAAGGAGGAAAATTGCTGCACGGACAAATGTGACCATTGACGGCAATCGTTGCTGACGCAAGCCAAGAAAACATTTATGGGTGGGGCCCTGCTGCCCTAAAACTCCCTTCCTTAGTCTTAAATCGAATGCGCTCGGCGCGAATACGATTGTACGCTTCTTTCTCGGGGGGACTGCTCCAGAGCGCCCGACCCACGGCAATGGAATATAGCTTGTAGGCTGTTCGGATTTATTACCAACAGCCCCGAATCTATCTTGTGCAAAAGCTCTTTTGCAAATTGCGACGAGCCTTCTTATTTAGGAAATCTAACTTTTTCGCGATGGGGCTTTTGTAGCCGGACACTCGAGGTCTTTTCACGTCTGCCGGTCTTTCTTTCCAGAAATGTAGCAGGGATTGTAAATTTCTGAAGAAAAAAAACGGCGACAATGACCCATCGAATAGACACTTATGAATTTGAGGTTGAGAAGTAAGGTAGCGGAAGACGAACAAAGCCATAATATCATTCGACGCACAGTGACGTCCAAGGTACTAGGCGTGAACGTAGAAAGTGTCTCGAAAGGCGGACACAATAACAGTCGTGGTAGCGTCTCGCTTATCATGACGTAGTTCTTTCGAGCTTTCTATTTTCCCATCCGATGAAAAGCTGAGGCTTCTCAGGGCGAATGCGATTATGGTCCCGTTATAGTGTCTGCGAATCAAGCCTTATATTCGACCGCGAAAGGGAGTGTATATTTTACAATCAACTACACGCGAAACGAGACCCAAAACATTATAGGATACTCTATTAGGATGCTTTAGCTCCCTTGCTCAGAAATTTACCACGAGAAATGGGTGGAATTTTAAATTAATGAAAATATGCCTTCAATTCAATTACATAAAAAGCACACGCTCTTAATTGATATCTACTTAATAGGCAATTTCTATTGAAACTCGCTATTAAGGATATTGCGATTCATAAAGCCTTGAAATTGACTATTCAATTGCTGGGTTCTATCGCAGTTATCGTCGATGGCACTGTTAAAAGTGCAATATAGACAATCGAATGTTTCGGAAGGGTTTTTTTTGAATCGAGCACTCGTGTTCTCGCCTTCCCCTGTGCCGGCATAAAATGCGAAAGAAAACGAAAGCCCTCGTCGAAGAAGATCGTACTCAGCACAGGTCGCGTCGACGAGGGCCACTCGAGTCGGCGTATGGTCTCAACTTACGGCTCGTAATATTTGTGCACGTGCCTTATTCGCATCTCGCAGGCGCCACCACCCAAATAACAATGGGCTGAAAAAAAGGCAACTAAGCGCGTCGAATAACAATGGCCGTCTTCGAAGTGGCATAAAAGCTTGGGAAAATTCGCACCCGCCGGCTCGACGACGAAGGCCTCTCGCGGCTCGGTAAGTGTTCTCGATGCCGTCATTCGTTAACGAGACGAACCTCGGCTGCATTCGATAATAATAGGGTGAAATTGCAGCGGCTCCTTCCGCGTGTCAACTAGCGAGACGTTGCACTCCTGAATCAGCCGATAATAATAATAATAATATATAAGAAAGGACAGACGCGTTGCGAGGGAGGTAGGTTGGGGGGGGGGAGCGCCAGAACTGTTAAGTAAGACGAGGAGACCCTATATACGTCGCGTAATACGCGGCTGGAAACTTTTAAAGGTAATTCCATTGGAAGGCGCGTGCAGTTACGAGCACCTCGGGTGTTTACGAGGCATTGGTAATCACGGCATTACGTGCGTTCCCGGCATTGCAGCGTCAAAGTTATTTGAACTTTGTTTACGTTTGGGCGGGCGTAAGTTTTTAAAAGAAAATCGCCAACTCCTCGACACTTCAGGAATACAAAGCTGTACGAGAAACAAATTCCTGGCCATTTTTAGTGTCTCTTGCACCTGTTATATTTACAGATAAATTTTCGTAAATAGCCATTAATCATAAAGACACCAATTATATTGATTTGTTTTTTATTCGCTCCTTTTTTTCTTAATTTTTTTTTTGTTTCGTATTTACGACGGAACTGTCTCATTTGGAACAAAGTAAAAGTTAAGGCGTGGAAATTTTCATCGTTGTTACTTCTAAATTTCATGCTTAATCTTCCGAAACATAACTATGACGCTAATGTTGAAAGTAATATGGAAAGCAATATTTCATTCTAAACGAAATTTTGAACGCTGTTGTACCTTAACTAGACTTCCTTACAAAACATATTCGTATCAATTGTATTAATAAACTTTTAGGAAATACGATCGAGTGCTTGTGGTAATAATTAATTAATACATAATAAAATACGTTTAAAATGTGAGACCATAGATTATTTCAAATTTAAGATGTTGATTCTTACAACTTTTACGAATAACTGTAAATTATTATTGGCATAGCGTAAAATTTATTTTGCAATAAAATAAATTATAAGGCTAACTTGATTTTACGTATTATATTTTATTATTACATTATATACTATTAATATTAGAAGTGTGATGCATAGTAAGGAGGTAGCTCGAAGGCTTTCTTAACCCAAAAAGCATTGAAAACTATTTAATAAATATATAAATTAATTTGACAGATATTTGTTACGTTGCTATTTATATATGCTGTTTGCAATAGAAATTAAATACACGCGTAAAATGAGAGGTATTATCTTTCTAATTTATCTATCTAATTACAACACAAAGTTAAACAGATAGAAGTGTTGAATTACACTTATTTCCTTTATAAATACAATGTAATGCATTGAAATATACTATCTGCATTTAAAATATGCATTTAAAATGAACAATACTATATCAGTTTTTAGATAATAATATAGCATCGTTCAAATATTGCGGGAACATATGATAAGGCAAGTACAAGCGAACAAAGCAAATACACGATTGATGAATTGCCAACACGACAATAGAAAAAACAAGTCAGTTGGAACTCCGAGTGTGTCAACGATTCCGCGCTTTTTACCATGCAAATGATGAGTTACTTTTATCAGGAGCACGAGGATAGACCGGAGATCCGAACCCAATGACGTTTTCGCTTTGTCGTGACTATGATCGAATACAGATAACGGAACTATTGACCGGCTGATAAGAACGAACAGTCCACATGTTTGTGACGCACCAAAGGTGTCCCGTGATTTCTGAAAAGGGGGAAGAAATCGCTGACATCCCGACGCTCCGGATGAAGGTTTACCCGGTAGTGATGAATGCGAGCCTCGCGTCGCTACGAATTCACGAAAAGTGACCGACGCGTTCCCGATTGCCACTAGATTCGACGCTAGTCTCGCTTCCTTACATTGTCATGCAATTAAAAATGAGCCAACATACTCGACTCGCCATTTCCGTGAGATAAAGTGCCGTACGTCGATACAATAATGTACAGCGGACAATTTACAAAAGCTCGCATTAACATACGTGCTTTTACTGCATCGGCGCGCTTTGCCATATTTCCCCTTTGTTTAGAATATCAATAGTAAAAAACGAAGCAGTCCTTTGTTAAGGTCCTGGACACTTCAAGTGCCTTGTCAGAGCTATCGTTATCAGTACGTATGGTTTCAAGTATTCTCCGTATCAAGCGAACATCCACGCAGGAAAATATTATTCGGTTTCGCGATTTGGCGAAAATATAAAGTTATTGTAAGCAGTGTTTCTTTTTCTCACTCTCGCGGTACTTCGAGCTGGCCTCAATTTCGTACGAGCTCTCCCAAGTACAAGGTTCACCCGTCGATTCCTTTTCCACCGCGACAAGTTTCCCTCTGGCTCTTGCTAGACTACCGGTCGTCCGATCCATCTCTATCTTTGTCAATGTCCACGAAAAGAGAAAAAAAAAACGATAAGCAGTGGTCGCCAATGTAGCGCAGACAAGGAAGCGCCCGAGCGAGAAGGAAGTCATCCGTGGAGACACTTCTTGAATACGATAGACGTGTAATTTCGCATTAAGCTTTCTACTTAATTCCCCGACTCTATCGACATTTGCAATTATTACGCGGGAATACTGCTTGACGCGTACTCGACGTAAGCGGTTGACTCTCGTTTCCGCGTTAATTCGTCTTGCCGGTTCGCGATTGTTTGTACTCGCACGGCGCATACGATGCTTGAAATACAAATTCTTATTGAGGGCATTGTAAAGAATTTTTGGCCGTCGACTCTATTTACGAAATACGAAAAAATGCGTATAAACATGCATGTACGCGCATTTGAGAATTTTTAAATAAGCGAATCGTCGCATTCGTTGTGACACTGATGTATTTGTAGTGAGATGATCTTTAGCCAAATGCATTTACGACTCGCGTAAGTGAAAGTAAATCATTTTCAAATGGATGTGTCAATACCAGTTCTCCAATGCGAGAAATTTTAAGTGTTTTTCGGTTAAAACAAAAATGTTTTTTTCTCTTTGTTGCAAGTTGAAATAATCAATAAAAAAAAAAAAAAATATTTACAAACAAATAGAACAATGAAGCATGGGCTTTCAGCACGGAGTTAACTTAAATGCAAAATATTTATGCTCTTTTTAAGATACATTTATTATTTTCGGAATAACGAGTCCTTGGAGGTTTTTAACGGAGGTGCGGATATTTTACCGAAAGAAATATTGCTCAAGTCAGCGTCTTTTTATGTCAAAACAGATGGTCGAATATCGTTATTTTAATCTAAATCGTTTATTATGCTGTTTTATCAATGGATATTTTCATTAAAAAAATAGCTAATTTCTTCCACGTTGAAGAACGACGTCAGTTAGGATGTTTTTTCAACTCACATCGAATTTAGAACATTGAACTGTCTTGCTTTATAACGAATACGATGCGATGTACGTATTCATAGTCTACGTATACATATCGTGTAACATTGTGGGAAGGCTTTATTTTAAGAAAATTATATTCAAAATCACGAGAAACCACTACTTGGGACGCGTATACTTTCTATGGACGTTTAATATTGTACGGTCCTCTAGAGCTGCTTTTCGTGAATCTTATCTGTATTATCCGCAAAAAATCCAATTAATGTGCATTTCAATGAAACGCCTGTGCACCAATTATGATAAATGAGAGCCACGCAATTAATTCCGTATTATATCCGTAAAGCCATACATTTAAAAAAAAAAAAAATAAGAAAATAGTGCTCTTGTCAAACTGCCAATGTTTATACAAATCGGACGTTTTCTTTATATATTTACTCATTAGGCTTAAGCCGTGCATCGAAATTGTATTTTGAGTTTAAAGAGGAACGATGAATATAGAATTAGTCTTGGGAGTTAATTAATGGGACGTAAAGCATTTGATCAAGGATGCAGAAAGCGTAATTAAATAATTTTAGAAGCTAAAGGGGATTCAGTCGATGCTCGTGCGCCTCTTCGCGAAGAATCAGCGACGAAAGAGAACTTTCTCTGCAATGGATTATTTCTAATGAAAAATTGAAGATTGGAATAATATATGCATGCCGAGGTACGTGAATTGAGGAGTAAGCGGAGAGAAATGTACTCGTCGATTAGTAGTTGAATTGATTTAGCGCTCGGCTGTGCGGTATTAAGTTTCCATCCGACATTCAATTTCTTTGAAGAATGTTAAACGAATAACAAATGGGACTTGCGCATTAGCTGCGGGGAAGAGACCGACCGAGCGTAATAAACTTTACCGAGAAGTAAGAAGAATGATGAATTGCGCGGGAGGGCGGGGGGGGGGGTGTACATTGGGAGACCGGCCGGCCGGCCGCTCGTTAAATACTCGTGCGCGTGCGCTAAGTCGCGAGGGCACTTTTAGGACGTCGTTGGCCGGCTGTAAAGCGCGTACATGGAGAAATATTACGGCGCGACAGGTGAAGACTTAGCAGCGCGTCGTCGGGTTACGCGAGCCCCGCTGGCCGGCTCGTGCTCGTCGTCGTCCTCTCCCGTCGTTCCGGAAGTTAACCAACGGCCCAGGAGCTCACGAGAAAAGTCGCGAGCCGCGTCTAGACGGCCGCCACCTCGATTCATAAGATTTAGCCTGAGCCACCGCCAAATTATCGCCGCGTGCCTTCTTTCAATCTTCGCTCGGCAAAATTTAGGACAGGGAAACGACGGCCAGTGGTCGGAATGACCGCCTGAACTTCTTCTTATTCTGATTGGAGGCTCTCCTCCTTTGCCAGTACTCGGGCAGAAGATTAGCCGATTTTTGCGGCAATGGCAGTTTTTCCCGTTGGGCGTTATTCTATTAAAGGTCGGCCAGCTGCCACGGCTCGACTACAACGACTACGCTGTAGACGAAATTTATAAAAATTATTCACCGTAAGAGAAGCACAGTCTACACAATGCCGCAATGATAAATTCCTCTGATTTTTATTCCATTTTCGACTATTTAAACAGCTATTCCTCATTTTAAATATCATGGCATCAACTTCACTTTTACTCTTGAGTAATCTCGTGGTCTAATTTATCAGAGCGTAAAATATAAGACGCATATTATATCCATAGCAGTCAGATTCGTTACAAATTGCAGAAAGTTTAGTTTTTCTTATGCTTGTCTCTAAAAAAGCTGAATTTATAAAGCAATTATTTAGTCTACCTTAAAACCTATTTGAAAATTCTTCAAACAATACTATCGGAATTATCAAAGCTAGTACAAACACTGCTTAATCATTTGTAACTGATAAGTACCGACATTGATGTCTAGTTACATTATCGGTTGCAATGATGCACTAGCGATAATTTGTGGGCGTTCGACAATTGTAAATAAAGTAGGCAACATTTTTAGTCTGCAAAATAATTAAAATAAAAACCCTTTAATAGATAAATTCAATACATCCAATATAGGTCTTTCATTAATTAAATGAACCGTTCCTTATTGACATCTTATATTTTTCGATTAGACGAGAAAGAAATAAAAGACTACTTCGATCAAATCATTGGTATTAACGTTCTATCAATTGCTAACTGAATAACTGATTTCTATCGGGGTAATGAAGGTTTCGAAATATTTAGAGACCGACCTTTGACTTATCTCTTTAAACATCTTGCCGACTTACGCGAGCAAAATAAAAGCGAGTAAGCAGACGTCAATCAGTGGGTCAGCGAAGAATAGCCGTGGCCCCGAGTATAGGAGAAATTGAGACTCCGTCATCTCGTCAATCGCAAGAATGACAGAGAGAGAGAGAGAGAGAGAGAGAGAGAGAGAGAGAGAGAGAGAGAGAGAGAAAGAGAGAGAGAATCATGGCTTACGGTAAATATCAGCATTTTCATCGGGCCGCAAAAGGATGATTAACGGTTGGGGCAAATGCGTGTCAGCAGCATAAATTACCGAAATGAACCGTATGGGAAAATTCACTATGCCGATTAACGGTACGAAAATCTTAGGTCCGCGCAAAACTTTGGTACTTAATCACAAGCCGAGTATTTCATTAATAGTAATAAAAAACATTTCACTTTGAATGAGTTCTAATTTTTTTTTTTCGAGGGTTGAATCAAGAACTTTACTTTAGAATCGTACGTCATATTATTACGTAAAATGTAGCTTTAAGGCGAGGAGGGGTTATATCTATATACCCTTATATTCTAGATTTTAATTCATAGAGCGAGACTATCCAGACAATATATATATTTGTATTTTCTACTTTGATCTCGAATCTGCTTGATCTACATCACGAGCATTTGGTAGGTGGCGCTCGCTGAACAGCTCGGGCCTTCGACCATCCCACCTGGCCCAATAATTCACGTGCTCGTGTATATAGTTGTGTGTACCCATAGTTACGTTAGAGCGTAGCGGTTCGATACACGTGTACGATTCCATGGATTCGTACGAGTACAGGGGCTGAAATTGATTCCTAATGGCGTCAAGTCCATGGCTCTGTTTGTTAAGCGACGAGTGCCGGGGTTGTTGATGTCGGCCCCCCGCCGCCTATCGCGAGCAATTAAAACCGGCAAATTCGTTCCGGCAGTAAGGATTTTACCGAATGAGGCGTTGGCTTCATGCTCAGCCACAGCTGTTACGTACGTGAAATTAAAACCAGCTGGTTATCGTTACTTTTTCATCGTGCTTTTCAAAAGCGGATGCGACCTTTTCTTACGAGTAAAGGCCTTTTTAACGTTATCCTTGAACATTTTGAAAATTTTACGAACTACTGTGTCAAATAAAAACGTTCGGCATCGCTAAAAAAAAACATATACGTTCAGAGGCTGCTCTTGTTTGAAAAAGAGATTCGTCGAACAGTCTTAGGTCGAGTGTTAAAATAAATAACTTGAATATTATTACGTCATGGATTATAGAAAAGCATTTCAAATAGATTTATAATACTACATTTGGACTGGTAAAAAGATCGATAACGAGCACATAATTATTAATAATTGGCAAGATATAGTAACTATAATAAAGAGGTCATGCATCGTGACTTCTACAATCGTTCAAAAGCCTCTGCAATGTAGGTATCTATAACGTCGTAATACGTGATTATTTATACATCACCAGTGTTCAAAATTGTGTAGAATTTAGTCTCTAATGTCTTTGTTTTCACAAGTATTATTTTAAAAAATAATCTTCGTATTACATTTAACTTTGTCCTTAACATACAAATCGCCCAACGAAAAAAGTTCACATTATCTATGTGCTGCTAATTCGAGTTATAAATAAAGCAGCTTATTTAAATGCACTCCCGTCGGTTTTTCATAATTTTTATGGCTTTGAACATAATCTTAATAATACAGTGTGAATTTGTCTTTAAACGTCGAAGGAAAAATATATTAATAGATTGATTTATTATTGTAGCAAAATAATTCCTTGTCCATGAAAGCAAAATCAGCTTTGCTTTTAATTAACGTTAATTTGAGTAAAGCACATATCAGGTAAAGTAATCGACGCGCGACCGTTTAAATACATTTTAACTACACGTTCATGAACATCCGACGTACTTGTTCGGAAGAAGAATCCTTGCAAAGTCCTTTCTCTCGATTCGTAGCTAACTCTAAAAGGCAAAAAAATTCAACGAGCACTCGAACTTCATGCGAGTTAAAGAGATATGATAAATTCCGCGCAGTGCCGTAGGACGAATGTAAGCAGCAGACAATTCAGGGAACACATTTTAATAAAGAAAAAGCCTCGGCTCAAGTCTCGCCCACGTTTGCTCTGCGTATTCCTCAACAGTACCGATCATCCCCAATGTTTACGGCTTGGATTTAAAATTCCAGATTATCGCACTGACCTTGAGTATTTAATAACAAAGCAGAGCAGCGCGTCATAGGTTTGGAATTGATTTTTTTTTAAGATTTTGCGCTCATTATCAGTTTCGAGTTAATGTATTTTTAATTGCGGGCCGATATTATTTATCGCTTGAATTCGAGGCAAGAGTATTTCACGGTTAGCTCCAATGAGATCCAGTTTAATGGAGGCACGCATTATAAGGAGCGGCTATCGAGCGAAGGTGTCGCAAGTGCGTTAACGCTCGTGCGAGAAACACGTGTACGCCGTGAGTAAAGGTGGCGTATTAAACGTATAGCCATGCGGCTACTCTACTTAATCGAACGCGGAAATTAAAAAGAAGGCGTGAGGTCCTCCACGCGTAATATTTACGCAAGCCGAACGACGATGCCGAGAATAAGCAGCGTGGCAGCGTTTCGGTAAGGCCGCCTTTGAGAAGCGGCCTGCGATAATATCACAAAAGCCCGGCGCTCTTCCTCCCCTCTGTGCTATAAAGCCGCCTCAAAAGTCGCCGAGATTCGTGAGCGCACGCGCACGTCATTAGTTTGATAAGACGATAACGCGCGCCTTCCGATCAAATTAATTCTGGTTACTTTAGTCCGAGGATTCTTCTTTCTTTTTTGTTTTTGTCTACCTTCTTCACTAAGCTCAGCGTCAGGACCAGATCTTGAGCTCTCCCGCGTGATTCATGGGTCGGTTGCAATTATACTTTTTCCAGTCAACCAAGTGATGTAAGAACTTTTTACATCCGATTCGCTAGAGAAAAATAAAATGCAAAACAAGCGCGTCTGGAGCATGTGTATGTCGGCCTGTGTATGTGCGTGTGCGCGCGCCTTTTTATCAGTAATACATCGTGTATGATATACCGAGAGTTGCCCTTGTTCGCTGGCAACTCTTATTTATCGCGTTGCGTTAATCGCTCTTACGCCTTTATACTGCTAAGCGAATAATGTTCTTCTATATCGGATAAAAGATCAATAGATCCCATACATTTGCATTTTAGTAACCAATGGTCGTACGCATTTGTGGCTTAAATATTTTACTATACTTTAGGCTACTCCTTTCGATCTTTGTTCTTCTCTGGCACTCATTGAAAGTGACATAGCTTTTATAGGCCCCTTCTTGCGAAAACAGTACTCTAGACATTCAAATCTAATACTTCGAAAGATCATCATTGATGTCGTAATATTATTGTAATTCTCTATTCATATTTACGTATATTAAAGTAGCTGCCTCCAAGGTTTCCAGCCGCGACAGCAAATGTTTAGTATTTTTCTAAAAAACTGTTTTTCAATAGTTCATATGTACGTGATTTACTTTTATACAGAATAAATTAAAGTTTTTGATTCCATTATGAACATTATCATTAGATAAAAATGATTAAAAAAGCGTGAGAAAAAAGCGTTTTTAAATATCAGCCCGCATTATATATTTACACGTAACACAATGTAATACAGAGAAAAGTACATTCTAGAAACGTATAATTGGTTATTTTTTTCATTTTCATCAAACTATATTTATAATATTTTCATTGGAACAATACAGAATAATGTAATAATTATTGTTTAATCAATTGCACCCCCCCCACCACTCCCCCACTCGTATACCTATTTTAAATAGATTCATAAATAAAAACACCTTGAAAATGATTAATTTATCGTATAATCGATACAGATTTTTATAAATTTATAAACAGCAAACTTTCATATAAAATCATTGAAATATGAATTAAATATTTTTTATAAATAAATTATAACAGGGATGAAATTAAGTTTACTCTATCTTATCTATATAAATTATAAGATAAACGTAAGAGCTTTTAAACAAATTTACGACATCTTATCGTTATCCACCACTTACGCAATACTTTTTTATGCTTTTGAATCAGATGTAAAGCAATTGACAAGCAAATCAAGCATCAAATTTGACTAAGATAGACAATCATATATATACATTTCCAAATAAGTCTGTAAATGCTATAGAAAACATTTCACTTTAACGTTTATTGCTATTTAATTAAAATTGGTATTTTCAGTCTAAACTGAATGTCGTAGGTTTACAATAATTCAATAGAAACGCAATAAATTTTTTTGCAGTATAATAAAACGCGTTCTACGAATACACGATCTAGATTTAGATTATAAATTATTATTAAATTATTATGCGCAGAAATTTTCTATCAGTATTTTATTGTTCACGTGTTATTTATTACTAAGAGAAATAAAAATTTCTCTTTTGCCATTAATATTGAACGGCAAAAACTCCCAATAATAAATCACTAAATTATTAAGTATACAATCAAGCTCGTTTACGTAGCGCAGCAATCTGGATTTCACGTAATAGGCTTAACAAAATAATGTCGAGCAATAGCACACGAGGGATAGAGCGAATCGCGCTAAGCCTGCAAATTTAAAAATAAAACCGACAAATTTGTAATGCTCCGCTATTGTCACAAATCGTTGATAAAATAGCGCTGCCGAGATTTCAGCCTCTCGTAAATGCCTATTAAGTTACCGTATCATCATTGGAGGACGTATCGCCTAATGCAAACACGTGATGATTCTAGAGCGAAATAATTCAAGCTACGAGAGGAGCTGCACCGCCAGTTCGATGGCTGCCGAAGTTAAGAGAAATCGAAAGGTCGGCCGCCGTCCATTGTCTCTGTCGGGAATCGAAAATCTCGAGTCGTCGGGACGGGAACCCCAGAGCGACGCCTGCACCTTCCGCTTTGTAATCGAGCCCAAGTCGCCGACGTGTATCCAAAGGAACTCTCTTCCTCTCCCGGGCCGTAGCTCCGGAAACGTCGCACAATGCAGTTTTGTTCGAGAGACTACATCGGGACAAAGGAGCGGTGCATTCGCCTTCCTGAAAGTACGTCTCCCCCGCCCCGAGGCCGCCGCCGCCGCCGCCGCGTGTCCCTTCCCCGCGTTCGGCAGTACCAGCGGAAACAAAGAGATCGGGAATGTCGATTCGCGGCTAAGTAGGTCGGGCCGGTCGTCATCGCGGCTGCGATTATCCGATTAAACGTATCTCCCCCTCCCCCCGGGCCCCTCGACGGCCCTGCGCTCACCAGGAGACGAGAGGAGCGATTGCCTTTCGCGGTCGCGCGCCCCAGGTTACCTAAGAGAATCCTCCCTCCCGGGTGGCGCACCGCTTTCCATTATTCCAGCAATTGGTTTGATGAATCGCGCGAACAAGTGATCGAGAGAGAGAGAGAGAGAGAGAGAGAGAGAGAGTATAATCGTTGCCGTAGTATCGGCGAAGAGCCAGTCTCTCGGGCGGTTCTAGTGCATTTAAAGCTAGGCTAAGAAAAGCCTAGGTATAGGTATACGCGTGTACAGTAGTAAGAGTCGGGCAGGGAGCGGAAAAGTAACTTTTTACAGTCTGAAATATGAATTCCTTTTCAAGTATCAAGTAATAAACCATCTGGACAGAAATATGATTATACTGTACTTACAACATGGTAACATACATTACGAATTCTTATTGATGCCGCATATTCGACCCAACGTGTTATTCCAATACCCATCCAGTATTACATATATGCACGCGTGCCGATATTGTCGATGTGGTACTCGCGGTGCACTTTCTGCATAATTAAGGTTATCGCGCGTTGCAAATTCTTGTACGAATAGCATGGCTAATACATTCTTACAAAGATTGAAACATACGGTCTTAATACTGTATACCCCCCCCCCCACTGGCAACATTGACTTTCGAAAATCAGCTATCATTATGTAATTAGGAAGCGTTAACCATCGCCCGTCCTATATTATTTTCCAAAATGCCTTACGAAACCGAATCTCGGATGCGCTTCCAGGCTTCTGGCCATCTCGAGCCAGGATAGCGACCCTCTTCCTCGGCTAATCTCCTCCTCCGTTTCCAATACTCGCGTACGCTCTGCCCACGAGGAGAAAAAGGAATAATGCCTCCAAGGGACGGGACAGAGGGGCAGAGAGAAGACTGCCAGCCTGAAAAAGTCCGCGCACCTATCGCCAATGTACAGTTAAGCCAACGAAATGCGTCCCGGAGCTCGCGTGCACGATGGGGCTTAGGATAGCTCGATCGGCTCCGGCTCTAGGAACATGAATGACAAGGGGCTGGGGGGAGGGGGCGCGACACAAGTATCCAACTCGATACACGTGCAAAACTTTTACGCGCGCACGTACATGGGTAGCGGAGAGTCGTGCGAAGGCTTGTGCGCGCATCCGAGTGAATCGGTTGAATTTGGTTTACGAGGAGTAGCGAAAAAAGTCCTCTCTCCTCCCCGTCCCGAAGCCGCCGTTTCGTTCTTGGTCGTCCGTCCTGTCTCTGGCCCCTGCGCCCATTCCTTGGGTTAATAACGTAACAGAATTTTGTAATTGAGGGCGGATTTGATAGCCGTGGCACGGCAACCGGTTTACCGAATAATCGACATACGTGGCCCCGAAACTACAACGCCGAAACCTCGTGCACTTTGCTTTATTTTCCCCGAAAATGCGGCCGGGTGCAGGTTTGCGAGCCCGGACGGCAATCGGGCACAATGGACTTTTCCATCGGTCTCACTGGAAAGAGGCGAACAATGTACACGGGAATTGAGACCTACACGAGCGAATGCATTTATATGCCAGTTCACGTATGAACGAATCGGTCATCATATCTAGCTTTGTCGTAATAATTGTTATAAAAATAGACGTCGGAGATGTTACGGCTGCTACCTTTGTGTTTACAGCACTTACCGACATACAGTTACATTACATTGCACGCTTACAGTTAGGCTTCCAGCTGCGGACCAGGCCTGCCGAGGCAGTTGCAAAACGATAGCCCGTTAAGGAAGAAATATAAATATGAACCGATGATAAAAAATGAAGAAGGAAAGTAAAAGCTCGAGCCCGATGCGCAAGACAGGCCCAGACGGACTTGATCATTGTGACTGTTCGAAGATGCGAAACCGCGCACCGAGAAAATCGCTTCTTCTTCGGAAATAGTGCTCGAACCTCCGCCCCTACCCCCCCCCCTCCGAATTCACCTGGCTCAGTCCGCCTTGCGTCCGCAGGCCTTAAACGGTGCGTCGGTTTTCACCTCTAGCCTCGTCCTCGTCCGGATTCCCATGAATAATGCAGAGGACGAAATATGTCGCGGACGGGGGAGACTATTTACGAGGAGCGACCTCCAGCCGCTGAATTTTACGGCGGGGCCCCCGATAAGAAGTGGGACGGCTCCGAGCGTCTAAATGAAGAGCATCAGCAGTTGTTCTATGAATCGCGAGTCACTCATTTGAATTTCATATTACTCGAGGCCCCACGACCTTTCACTCATACTCGTCCGTCTTTATTACTCGGTCTTCGAACTTCTCTATTTCCACTTTTTTTTTTTTTTTTTTTTTTATTTTCTTTTTCTTTTTTAACAGGATGGAGTGTTTGTAATACATGTCGCGCACAGCTCGCATAGTAAATGTATGTTATAAAGAGAGTCGGTCTTATCGACCCGAGACGTTAATAATACCACTGCGTGATTGTATACTTAAGTGCACAGTTCCTTTGAGATCTTAATATAAATTAAAATTTAATTTAATTGTATTTTATCGTCTTATTTGTATTGAGTAACACGAAAGTGATTGTAAACAGTGTTTGACGAATCAGATTTTTAAAATCGCGTGTCACAACCTTAACGTCCTTTTTCCTTTCGATAATCGGCTAAATTCTGCTGGTAATAAAGTTCACAAGGTTACTTAAAACGTGTTCTTATTTAAACTATTATAATAAATATCTTTTTGCGCCCTCAAAATAAACAGTCGTTTGTTTTCGACTCCTGCACACTTAAAAAAAAAAAAAGAGAAATTATGTTAAATTTATAAACTATATATTGCAAATGTTATAATTTTCGTTCTATTTTAAATTTCGATTGTAAGTTCAACGAGTGCATTACCAAAATGAATGTATCCCTGAAAAGGAACGGGAATTCGTATAACAAGTTAATTGACGAGAACTATATTTGAAAAAAGTCCGTTAAGCAGCTTACCGAGGAAATAGGTTTTATACCTTTTGTTAAATCTCCTTTGAGAAAATGAGAAAATGTGAAAACTTTTTCGTTTTCTTAATAAGCAGAGGAAGTGATAATTGACTGTGTTGAGAAAAAAATTGAAAGGAAAACATTTTTTTAGTATTAACACCTGAAGTGAAGTCATCACACCAAAATAGTACGTAATGTGAGCTTGATTTTTCGCATTATTTTTTTTTGCGTGCAACGCAAAAGTTCATATAACTCACATTGATTATTATATTGCGTTTGACTGCCAACGGAAAAGTTAACTAATGTTTCAGTTTGCATCAATTATGAAAACAATGCTACTTCATTCTTACCTTGATAATGCTAGAGTCTTGCTTATTTTATTTTTCTATTCATCGAGTGATTTTTAATTTTATAAATCTTAAGTTACTGTTCATTCCAGATTTACAACATTGTTTTTTAAAAATGCGTAGTATGCTTCACATGTTTTATTGAAATATTTATGCTTTTAAATTTTAAAGTTTACTGTTTAAACTTACGTAAGACCGTTTATTATCTAAAAGGATATTTCAAAGTTTACTTAATTAACTATGACGGGCTCAACTTATAAACATTATTTCTAGTAATGAATGTTGTTGTATGTATAAAACTAGACATAGAGATGGGCAATAAGATTTTTTAGGAAAACGTTCGCAGTACTCAATGAATAATAATTACTTTTTTAATTGATGAATAGCATGTAATTCTCTTTATAAGTTTAGAGGCAAATACATGGATTAAAAAACGGTACAAGTTTCAGTAAAGAGAAACTAGCGAAAGCTAAGTAAAACTTGGCGTCACGTCTACATTATTTCTAAGTGTCCTTGTAGAAAAGTAAATCGCAAACATTTGTCTTAGCTTTTATATGGCAAGCCTCATTTATGTGTCTGTTTTCTTATCTATCTAGTTCAGTTCTGGAAAACGAATTCTGAAAATTTCAGATTTAGCATCCACATGAGCGTTGAAAGAACGGCTTTTAATACTTTGTTATTTCGGCCGATGTAAGACCGCCTGATAATTAATTTTTGAAGTAAAACCCTAAGTCGATGAGAAGAAAGTCACGCGATTATCGTGAATAAATATTTAGTCGTCACAAATAAGGTATTCGCCCGATATAGAACTACGATATGGCTTGAGCCGCTAATTTAAATATAACTTTGTTGTCAAATAATCGAGTAAAAATGTCCCACGCACGGTCAAGCAAAGTCACGAATATCGAATCTCGATCTCGACTCCTAGCACCAGGGCTTTAAATATAACACTTCCACCACGTAGGCGCGTCCTCGAGTCCCTTGGTTCCGCTGTCAGTCGCGCCACCCTGCGATACACTTTTGGCCGATGCTCGCAATGCTACTACGAAACATTAGCGACGCGAGTCCTTCTGCCCTTGGGCTCAAAGAGCGCCGCCTTTTCCACCTGCCTGCTCAACTGGACGGGGAGTCTCCTCGTCCACGTGGCCAATGCTGCGCTATACCGTACGCATTAAACGATTAAATTTTCCCCTCACCCGGTGCCGCGACTTTTTGCGCGCAACGAGGCCTCTTACCTTTTAATTACCGTACGCGCGCGCGCCAATGCATGTGTGCGCGGTGCTGCGATCTCCTCTTTCTTCTCTCTGCTCTCCTTACGTCTGCGCTCCTTTCTAGCTCTCTTCGTTTCTTTCCGTAGTGGGCCGTGATAGAGGGAGGGAGAGAGGGAGAGAGAGAAAGAGAAACACTCTCAACGAAAGTTGCCATGTTGCCGGCGTCACCTGAACTTTCGATTCCATGGTGCGCAACGGGGCGCGTGGAAAACCAGCGGCATTTAACAATCTGGAAAAACGACGCTCGCTTCGACAAACCGTACCCTTTTTTTTAACGCTCGACGAACACGAGCTCCACTTGTGGCGAATATGCTCTCGAGAGAGAAAACGACCATTAGACGGATTTTCGTTTACTCGCTTTTGGCAATATCGCTGCCTTCTGCGGCAACTAATTTTCAATATGATATCTAGTCCTATTTCTAATCGCATTACTGCAGAGAGAGAGAGAGAGAGAGAGAGAGAGGGAGATTATTCAATCGATCTGTCGATAATTGTTACTAAAAACTCGAAGGCTTTCTTATTCTTACATGAAAAAGCTTAGTCTTACGGTCATATGTATGCATTTATACACGCATAAGCGCGCGCGGTCTTATAGTATAGTTAATGCCTTTCTTCATTTTGAGATTATGTTTTTAGAGAGTTTATGCGCTACGCAATTCAGGATGAAGTTCATCATTTTCAAAGAATCATAATAAATAACTCTCGTATTATTTGAAAAGTAGCACTTATAAACCTAAAGCTTATAATGAAAATATTTATTTTAATGAAAATATTGTGAAGCACTATTAAAAATGAAACATTGCCTATTAAAGATCATTATTTTATTTAATAAATAATAGCATCGAATTTTATTCTTTAAAAAATATGAAGCCATGATTTATCTGTTATTGATAAGCTCAAGCAAAAAACTTTAAAACCATTAATATTCTGTCTTAGATATATTTATTCAATTAAGTTTTTTTATTGCAATAATATATTCACTTAATAAACAAATTATATTTTTAAACGAGCGTGATAGAGACAATAGTAAACTTCCGTCTTTCAGTGTAATAACCTTTACGTAATATATTAACGTATATATACCTGGGATAAAATAAATTGAATTGTAGAGGTTTTAAGATTGTTATATAAAAAGAAAGATAATAATTAGTTGATACGTGTATCTAAGTGGGATTCAGTAAATTCATTATATTCAAAATTACTTCTTGTATAGTGCGGCATATGTTTTATGTTTAAAAATAAATAAAAATATATTACCGAATAAACAACATATTATTAAATTGCTTGATTCCTATGCGTAAATTGTTACTTTTCCAGACTATATATATATGAATTTCGGCAAATATTTCTAAGATTTAATAGGTGTAAATTTTTTGCAAAATCTAATTACCTATTCGCGAATGTTTATGCGGTTAAATTACATGTTATATCCTCGACCATTAGATACTGCTTTTAATGTAAGATCTTGCATTAATTTTATGATTACTTGTGCTGTAGATAATGACGTAAGTATTAATGTAATGTCTCAATGCTCACAATTCCTTTGTGTATCAAGGGAAATTAATGCAAAACGATCATCTTTGAGAGTCGCTTTGTATTTTTGTTATTGTTTTTTTTCCACTTTATAATGGAGAGTGAAAGGAACATTTAGGGTATTATCATTTATTTTTGTGCAGCCTCGCAAATGTGACGACGTTCTCGAATAATCATCAACTACGTGCGTTCAATATGTAATTATATGAATTTAAAAAAATTCAATTGGACAATGCTACACCTATGATGTTAACGGTGATAGGTCATAGTAAATTTAATTTCGACCAACCCCCTTTCAAGTAGTTCGTTGCCGAGTTTTCAAAAAAGATATATTCAATATCAATAGACTTTTAAATAATTTAATAGTCAATAAAATAAGGCAACGCGTGTAAAATATTGTAAATTTAATTTGCGACACATAAAAATAATTGACAAATGGCCATACTATTTTCCGAACGAAAATTAAGAGCAGCATCGGAGAATTAGTTTTACCACCGTTATCAATATTTAAGATTTATGATGCTGCAACCTAATATCTTCTTGAACTGATTTTTCGTTTCCGTGTAAAGCCAAGGAGTCGTTTTTAGTACGCCGGAAGTTAAGCCGTTCAACATTTCGAAGCCAACGACATCTCAAAATCCAAAGAAAAACTAATCCTCTTCTTTAATAATCGGAAGAAATAAATTAATACCATAGAGCTACCGATGGAGAGATGGTTCGATGCTTAACAGGGGCTACTCACGAAACGTAGCCACACATTATTCCGGGCACGTAAGAACTCGAGTTGTCCCTTTAATAAGTGGGAAGGGAAGTCGACAGAGGAGTAGAAGTTCAGAAATGGTTTAATGCGAGAAGGCCGGAATGACGAGGCCTCGAGGAGACTCCCGAGGATTCCTTCCCGTGGACGGCCTGAGACTACGGTGCACAAGTCCTCCCCTGTCCTGGTGGGCGTTGCTTTCCGGTCGGGGCGCACCCAAAATAAAAAGGCCAGAAAAAACGAGACCAGCGGACGGGGGGAAGGCCGCGCGTGGATCGAGACGCGGGAAGCAGAGCCGAGGAAGAAGGGAGACGACGGCCTCCCCGTCGCGGGCACCACCAGAGTATTCAGCCGAGGAACGAGGAACCGCGAGAGCTCGAGTCGAGGCTTATTTTCACCAGAAGCATTATCGTCCCGGCTTATCGCGAGCCCCCCTCGCGCTCTCTCTCTCTTTCTCTCTCGGTTGCATCGACAATGCCGGGGGTCTTCGCTTGCACGGTGTTTACTCGCGAAGGCTGCTCGCGTTTCCTTCCCTCCCCCCTTCCTATCCGTGGCCAATGCGTTTTTTCTCAACTGCGAACGTACGTCCGGGCTCGTTCGGTATGCGCGCGCGGGTCTGCGACATTGCGGGACGAGTGGCGCGAAGCGGACGCGACTGTCTTTCTTTCTCTCCTTCGTTTCCCCTTTTACACCCGGATTGGTCGCTGACCGTTGGAATCGCACTCACAATTGTAGACCTTCGACGGCCCTTACGGCAAGAGCAACGATCGCCCGTCCTTCCTAGACTTGTAACAAGAGACGAAACTTACGTCCCTGGCACCGGCAGATGCACTCGTGGTAGGTAGATGGGAGAGGGGGGGGGGAAGAGCAGCTCGGTCGAATCCTCGCCACGACCGTAGGCGCTCGATCCCTCGGGAACCGTAGCGGCCTACCAGCTAACTCGGCTTTTCAGCTGGATTTTCGCGAGCGGAAACTCACCGCCTGACTCGGGAGGAGGAAGTCCCGTGCGTCTCTCGCTCGCACGTTTCGGCAACGTCGCCACGACGCCTATTCGCCTCCCCCCCCCGAGCCCGCCACACGCCACGTCCCTACCCGCCTAATCGCTCTACTACCCGGTGTGCCTACTTTGCTATTTCCAAACTAAGAGTAAACGAAGCCGGCGTCGAATCGAGCTTATTACCGAGCTTTATTTAGCGGCTATCGCGCCTCGTCTCACCGACGTCTACGCCGTCAAATCCCCTTCAATTTTTCTACTTGCTCGTGTGCATTAATTTTCCCGCGCAATGCAGATGCTAATATTTTAGCGAAGATGTCTCCGGCAATTTCTAACGCTCGACACCAAAATGTTCGCCAGCCCAATGTACGACAGCGAATTCATTGTTTTCTAGTGTAAGCTACGTCAGTATGAATTGCCGGGACAATTGATTCGGTAATGCGTATCGACCAATTTTCAATGATCAATGATCAATAACTTTTTATCTTGGGTGTATAGGGACTGAAATTATAGCGCTTCCAATGCATTTTATAAACTTAATACACATGTAGTCGTCGTCGTCGTCGTCGTCGTCGTCGTCGTAGCGAAGAGAGGAAAAATCCGCTTAACAAGGGAAATAATAAATCTTTTGGGACATAGTTTGGCTTGGTCGCAAGCGAACGGACCGCTAAATAGCCAAGTAATGCCGTTAGCAGTAATTCGCATTTCGAATGATCGGCGAGCAGAGATGAGGATCCTTAACCTTCAAGCCAGTCTAATAAGCGGTTTAATAAAATTATGAAGTAGAGGAGAAAAAAATAAAGCGACGAAGAAAACGAAAACGAGGAGAAAAAAATTTATCTTTCCGATTGGTTACAGGGAAGGAGGAAAGCCTCGTTATTACAGTAAAGAGCGAGTAAACGGCTTTGCACCGGGGCCACGATACTTTGATCGCATTTGCAATCAAGGAAAGACTATCATCACGCCCGGGACGGGACGAGGTGGCGGGAGGGGGGAGGAAGAGGCACGGCAGGGCCGGGGAGGAGGGAGCGAGAGTGACTGCGAGTGTCAGGAGAGGGCGAGCGGATCGGGGGATGGTGGGAGGGGAGGCATAAGGTAAGCGCGCGAGGAGGAGCAAAACCGTCTTGCACGAAATTGCAAGAGCGAGCCGGGCGGCGAGGAGCGACAAGGGGGGAGGGGCGGCCGAGGAGGGAGAGCAGGGAGAGGACGATAAAGAAGCGGCGGCAGGGGAGCGGTAGGGGGCCGCTGGCTGGCTGGCGGGGGCAGGGAGGGGCGGGGGGGTGCACTAATGGTCAAAGACGGATGGAGAGCAGGTGTGAGACATTGCCTACGAGGAAAAGGACTCCCCGAAATCGTTTGCACGCCCATTTCTCATCCGCTCAGCTCGCTCGCTCGCTCCTTCCTTCCTCTTCCTCTTCCTCTACGTCAGCCGCGGTCGGGGAGTCGCGAGCCGGGCAACACTCGGCGAGTGCCAGGGTCGCGAGATGGAGGTCCGCGAGGGCGGGGACGAGGGGCCCGGGACTTCCCTCTTGGCCCCTCTTACCTTGATGATGAGCTCGATCTCCGGCACGTCGCCGTTGCTCGTGTCGTTCTCGTGCCCGTCGTCCGCCATTCTACCTCCTTCGCAATGTACGTGTCTCCTCCTCCTCCTCTTCTTCTCTTAGTGTTCCTCCTCCGTCTCCTCCTCTCGGTCGCGGCGTCTCCTCGACCGCGGATCCCGTCGCGTCCCCCACTGACTCCGGTGGATGTCCCGGTCCCGTCAGCCGGTCGTACCTCGCAGGCGTACCGCGAACGGCCGTTGGCCCTCCGTGTAAGAGTCGAGCCGTGGGCCGAATTTCGCGAGCCGCGACAAAGCCGAGGAACGTGGACGGGGGAGCTGGACTCGGCGCGTCAATCCCCAAGAGCCGTCACCTACAGGCGCAGCTCGACCTCACGTCTGCGCGATTAGCTGAGCAACTGACTCGGGCCCGATCCAACCGAGCTGAACTCGGTCAAAGTGCTGGTAGAACTAATCGAGACCGAGTCCGACTCAGCCGAGTTCGCCGGGGAGTCACCGAGGCTGCGGTTAGAGGTCGCCGCGTCTCGCGCTCGCTCCCCGATCGCAGCCGACGGCCAGCGGGCTTCGAGCTACTCGGACTCCCTCCCTCCAGCCCCTCCAGATACGATGCCGAGCAACTGTTGCTTCCTCAGCTGCGTCGTCGGGCAGCCGCCTCTCGCTCCCCCTGGCCCCGCGATCGATGCGGGCTCGATCCACCGAAGCCTCGGTGACTCGCTCCTACGCGCCCAAGACTCCTGCCCGTTCGTTTCACATTTATTTGCCTACCCGTTTTTTTGGCTTTCCTTCCGCGAAACCCCGAACTCCTGGGCTGGCTTGGCTCGCTGCGTCGGTAATGCAGTTAGTGGACGCGCGGCTCTCGGCCAAGTCGGTAAGGGAGCACTGGCCGTCGGCAACGCGGAGCCATTACCCGGCTGGGGGGGCCGGCTTCGGGTCCTGGGCGCACGGGGGCGCTCGGCTCGCGGGACCTCCACCCCTGCGGCTTGATCGACCTCCGGGGGCTCGCGCGCTTCTCTCGTCGGTGAGTCGTCGCCGTCGTCGCCGTCGTCGTCGTCGTCGTCGTTGCCGGCGCTGAGCCGCGATACACCCGAGATCGGAGCCAGCGCTTTTTAGCCAGTATTCGCCACCCTTTCGCGGCCGCGAGCCGCTCGCAGCGCATCGTTAATCGTCGTCGTGCCTTGTGGGCGCGTTCGTAACCGAGAGGAGGCGGCGCAGGCGCGGGTCTCGTGGCCGATGTGCGGGTGGCAGCTGACCGTTGGGAAACCAAAGAGCGACGGCGGCGGCTCGTGAGAATTGGCGAGAGGTGATAGACGAGGGGGTGCGAGCCCAAGAGCGGGCGGGAGTTTGAGGGGGAGGGAGGAGGAGAGTAAACAAAAAAGAAAATCGGGAAGAGGAAAAACAAAACATAAGGGGGTCGGAGGGACGCTGGAGGTGGCGAGAAAAATGGCAGCGCGACTCAGCTGCATCCAAGTATACGTGGTTAAGTCGAAGCACAGGAGGCCCCCCGCGACTATGAGCTCCTATTGAACGGTGCGGATTCCCCTGCTACCGGGGCCTTTCTCTCTCTCTCTCTCTTTCTCTCACACGCACACGGCACACACGTCAGACACACGCACTCTCTCGCTCTCTCTCTCTCTCTCTCTCTCTCTCCTTTGATCTATCCCCGCGATTCTTCGCCAGTAACACCTACCCTCGGACCCCGACTGTTCTCTGCAGCAGCAGCAACAGCGGAGGACCGACATCGTCAACATGAGTCTCTCGCACGATAGCGGATCGACGATCGTCTGCAAGGAGGTTTTCGACGAGAACTCCCAGCCCTCTGATAAAGGTATGTTATCTCGTCCCTCTTGGATGCTTCACTTCCGAGTGAAGCGAGGGTAGTCGCGAGTAGTCGAGACAAGGGTGACACGGGCCAAGGATCCACTCTCCTCTGCAGGAGGCGACTCCCTCGGTTTCGCGCAATTTATCGGGCCTCTGTTTGTTGTTTACTTTAGTTTTAGTTTTTTCTAGGGTTGGGTCGAGCCTCGAGTATCCTCCTATAAGATCTCGGTATCTCGACTCGGGCCTGAGATTCATGGAAAAGCAAATATGAGCTACGAGGGAATGAGAGGACGAGATTAATGGTGTGTTTTGAATTTGGGTAACGCATTTCGCGGGAGCGTAAGACGTTTTCAAAAATCAATGGCAATATTTGATTTGATAAACGACGTTTCATTGGGTTAACGAGGTTGGGATTTATTGGGAGCGAATTCCTTATTTTGTCAAATGTGCGAGACGCGTATTTTCCCTTCTTAGTGCCACGATTATTTACGTCTCAAATATTTACATACCCTAGCGATCCGCAAACAAAAGCCACTCTTATATTCTCCTCTTTCGTTTCTTAAAGATAATACAATTTTCTCGAGTTTTATCGTACGAGAAAACAAACTATCTGCAATTCTCTCTCTCCCTCTCTCTCCCTCTCTCTCTCTTTATTTTGTGCACGCCTTCGCATTTCAGCTTTTTTATTTTCCTCTCCTCCTTCGTATTTCACGCCCGTCTGGTATGCGTGACTGTATGCATTGCATGTGGATTGCACATTTATGTTTAGTCAGGGAAACGCAATTGTTCGAGACAGAAAAAGAGTGAGACAGAGAGAAAGAGAGGGAAAGAAAGAGTAAGATAGAGGAAAGGAGAGGTCGTGACCTTGAACGATAGATTATAACGCGTTGAAAATATTTATTGGACTAGGTAAGCGTCGCGTGAATCGCATTTAGCATGGTTCAACGGCCTGATAAATGTAATTATAAAATCAGCTTCCAACTTGTTTTCTCGCGTCTAATTATTTTCCCTCGTTAAAATGCTCACTACTTTGACACTTGTGTCATTTAAAATCGCTGTTTTTATCTGTTTAACAAGTATACCGATTTCAGTGGTTTACATGACAACTTATAAATATGTATGTATGTATATATATATATATATACATAACATATATATTCATGTAGCGTAGTGTAGTAAGTTTAGCATGCGATGTATAACCTCAAATTCACCTGGAAACCAGGAGACATTGATTGTGTACACGTAAAGTGGAAACTCGTTGAAAACTAACATCTGCTTTCTATTATCTGCGCGTCGAACCAGAACTTCCACTCCCGATAATTACGTCATAGCACCAGCTAAAGCTGCATACATTTTCATGACAGTCGCGAACATAAAGTTGTCGTCCCCTTAAGATATCTACCCAGCTTATGCATATTTAGAACGGTTAAATCGAAATTTATGACTATATACATAATGGTAGCATTAGGCTACGGTGCACACCCACGCTAGGAAGACGGACCGCACGATTTGCACGAATAGACTAGTGCAAGTTCCGGCCTAAGGGTCGCCTGTGAACTCGCCACATGATGATTATTCAAGGATCAGGCAGTAAGATTTATAGCAGCGGGCTCGCAGCGCATTAGAAGGGGGGGGGGTTGGAGGGCGGAGCTGGTGGCACGGTAAAAACATCAAGAGGAAATAATCCGTAGAGGTTTCGCGCGGGCGGCTCCGCGAGTTTGTCGATCTTATGCTGGAACACGCACGATTCGCGGTTCTCTCGTTTTTCTGTTTACCAAGTTCCCCGAGGACAAGGACGCTCTCGTCGTTGGATCGACATGTGCAGCTGTGCAAGGGGGCCACTAGGCGCCCAGTGCGTGTCGGGTTCCGCGAAGGCCGTGAGCGCGACGAGAAAATCAATATAGCCCCGCAGTGCGGCAAAAGTGTTGTCGTCGGGCGCCCGGCTCGGAGCTTCTGGGTTCCTCGAGGACGTCCCTCGGCATCGCCCCCGCCCCCCCGGCCCCGCCTCGCCAACCAAGGCCGACGAAGCTCGCGACTCGCCCCCGACGCGTAGCGACCATCGCTTCGGCTATTACGGGCGAGGGGGGTGGGGGGTTAGAGGCCCGAAGGAATTAGTCGCGACCAAGGAAACGGCCGCGGCTCGGTGGAGCGCAAGCTCCAACAGCTGGAACTGGGGGAGGTGGAGCCTTTAGGCATGAGGCTACCGAGGGTCAGTGCATTTTAACGCGCGAGGGTGGGTCGTATTGTTCTCCCTTCCAGCGCCACCCGTTTCACTCCCACTTCCTGGAGATGCTGATCGTGGCGGTGGTCTCTCGATGCTTGATTATCTCCCCCTGGCACCGAGGATACGAGGCTTTTAAATACCCCTTAATGATTCGGCCAATCTCCCACCCTTTCATTCGCAACCCCCTTCAGTGACGCGAGTCTATAGAATATTTCCTTGAAAAGCGTTACCCCACTGGATTCGTTATATCCACCCGAACCGCGAAACTACTTCGCAAGGCTACTGGAGTTAGTTCTTGAATACTCGGAGCAACATACGGAGCAACGCAATCGATTTCGCATATTCTAGTAGCAGTAGAAATTCGCTAGTGGCTCTGTTTGTGATTCAAATTACTTTCAACGCGTTAATTAAAGACGACGCAAGGGCTTCTTCATTATCCAAGGCGAATTATAAGTCGGATCGAATGTGCTCGTGCTATCGAGCGAACCTTGCGATGACGGTACATCCTTCCAACGCATTAATAATCGACGGAAGAAAAGCCCTTAGCAACGCTAAAGCAATACTCGAGCGCTATTATGGGGGGGGGGGGTAAATAATCCGAGGGCGCGCCCACGGGCATAACGGCCCCGGGGAAAAATTGAAATCTCTCGCTCCTACGGTCGCGGGTGTCGAAATCCCCCCTTACCGTCTCCCAGTTGCCCCGCTTATGACGAAGTACCTCGTCGGTTTCACCGCTCACGTCTCGGGCTCTCCCGGTCCACCTTCGGCATGCCCCCCCCCTTCCCGCTTCGGACGTTGACCCGGTCTATGAAATCCACGAGACGAGCGGGCCACAAACGTGAATAATTTCGTGTCGCGGGCTTCGCAATGATCGGGCGTCCGCGATCTCTGACCCATTGCCCAAGGCCGCCAGCAAAAGCTTGCCAGAAAAATAATTGTCTACTGCGAGCCAGGCGCTCGAGGAGATTCGCTTTGTCTCTCGTCCCGTTTTTTCCGTTGCGCTGTTCGTTAGACCGACTGCAATTTCACGATGAACCGACGTGTGTTATGATGTTCACTAGGCTATTTATTTCTTTCTGCCCCTAGTCAGATCTCTCTCTCTCTCTCTCTCTCTCTCTCTCTGGCTCTCTCTCTCTTCCTCCCCCTCTCCCTCTTCGACGCCCTCTTAGTTTCCCGCTCTTGTGCACTAGCTCACTGTATCTGTAAGCCGTGAACACTTGAAGGCCTGGTTCTATGACCATTAGGTACATCAACGATTACGAGTTTCTCTTGGACTTTTGCCGCCGGCATGACGTTCAATCGTTGTTGCCGAACGATTGCATAATAACTACTCCGACGTTCTCTCCTTAAAAATATCAACCTCGTTTTCTTTTGCGTTACGACTGGTATCGAGATAAAAGCTGAAATTACGATTGCCAGCTTAAAGAGCGTTTAAAGGCGTTTTCATTATCAGCTCGCGCAATTACTCAAATGCTTCTTTTTCAAGCTTACTAGAATTTCCCGAACTTACATTGGATTCCTTCAATTACACATTTATACATATTTAATTAATTAATTAATTAATTATATTAAATGTAATTTTCTACCAGTATTTCTTTAATTGCATCTTTTATTTTATTTCATTTTTTCATTAACTTTTTAAGCACCTTTAGAGCTACTATGGTAACTTTTGTAAATCAAACGTTGATTATAGTGTACTGCTTATTTTTACATTCTATATATTATTATTGTTGAATTTAAGTAATATGTTTATTGTCATCGAAGGAGTATCTGGAGATATAAATTACTAATGAATATCGTAAACGAATGCCGAGAAGTTATCGTATTCGTGTTTTTAAAACCATCCAAAGCTGGCTCACGGATTATTAAGAAATCATTTGACTTGCTTCGCGTAATCATATTTAGATAATATGATAATTAATGTCAAACATAAATATTACTAGCGAGATAATATATTTGAATTATTGAAAAACCGTATATAGTTTAATTGACATACTAATCTTAAATTTCATATTTTAACACTATAATTAAAAAAAAAATATATATATCGATAAGTATTGTTACGATATTAAAAGGTTAAGAATTCAAAGATTCACCATCTAATCAATATGCGAACATAATTCTTCTCGATATAACGGAGGTTTAATAAATAAATCAATATTTCAATAACCTTTAAATATCTTATATTGAAATTTTAACACGTTTTCTTTGTCAGAAGAATTTGAACAATGTTAGCCAAAAGCGTAAACTACGTGTGAAATGATAATAAAAACTATAATATATCTGCACGAATGGGTGTTAGCCCATGAAAAAGTCGAATGGTGTTACTCGTTGATCAAAACGCTTCTAAATTAAAATATTTATGAATTAAATTGATTTTCATGACTTGCACGTTTTTAAATGAAAAAAAAATGTACAGGGGAGCAGACTAAAGTATATGGTATATTAAATTTTACAAAGTTAAGATTAAAAAAATACAGATAATACATTGTTTTAAAATTTCGCATTAAAAAATTATACTTTATCTCTCGAAAATAAGTCTTGTGTAAATAATCGCAGATTAAAAACATTGTCATCTGGGAAAATAAAGAGGCTACGGGAGGAGAATGTAATTTGATGGTTGGAGCCGCGCGGCGCCTCGGAATTACGTCGCGAAAACTTATTCTTCCAAAAATCTTTAAAGGTCGTGCGCACTTTGAAGGCGCCACTTGTAACATTGCTTCTGGACGCCGATGCGAAAGTTTTTTTATCTGTCTGGAGGTCGTCCATTCAATCACGCCATCAACTATAGTATTCGTCATGTGCGTTGACAGTCGGATGGCGTCTTCGGTTAGTCCGCATCTGGCCTTAGCCTTCCTTTCCAAAACACAGCATCCACTCCTACCGGTCCTCGATCTTCAGATTTGCGGCAAACATTTTCAATGTTGTTCCTTCCGCGGAGCGGTTTGTGGGATGTTCCGTAAGGTAATTTAGTAGTTTAAGCTGAAGGGGCAGAAAGTGCGCGTACTTGTACAAGAGCAGCAGCTCAATGAAAACACTGTTGGATGTTAAATTATTCAATTCAATTTTATCAGTGTTCCAAGAGGTTTTAAACATTTTTTCTTTTTTTCGCTTAATAAAGCGAATCCGTGACAGCGACGTAAGATAAACAAAAATTGTAATCGAGGGTTACTATGGAATACATGTTGCGCATGTGAGTGTTCAATAATGGACATTTTTTAATAACTAGAATATTGTTAAAGGAACGAACAAATTCGGTTTTTTTTTGTACGATTAAATATAATATAATATTTTTAATTCTCCCAAATGAGGTAAAGCTATTATTTAAATGTTAGCCTTATAATTACGCTAATGCTTGTTATTTAATCTGTCAAATTAAACCTGATTGTGAATAGTATTGACAATCGTATCGATTTGCGTAAAATGTGTTTACATCAGGCTGCAAAATAAATATTTTTATGTACATTGATTAAAAAATAATTTTACGAATATACGTCGTTCGAATAACATTCGAACATGTAGAGTATATTCATCCCTCGAATAATAAAGTGATAAATATTTACGAATATAAGACGTATATAAAATCATGTTCGAAGATATCTTTGTTATTTCTCTGCTAAGTTTGTCACTGTAGTTTTTTTGGTGGTATCCTTTGAAATTTTCACAATATTGAAATAATTTTTATATAACATAAATTATATAAACATAATAATTATCTGTTGTGTTTATTACAACCTTACGTTTCAAATGCTTAAATTATATTAAATCAAATTGGAAATATAGCATAGCAAAAAATTGTTAGTGGATTAGTAGAAAAATGTGAAACAATTTAATTTGTAGTCTATATTTTTAAATTACAATAATATTATTGATAAAATTTATGTTTAAAAGTACTTTTTATAAAATGATTCAGTTAATCGAGAAGAAATTAATCAGAATGAAAGATATGACTAATTTGGAATTTAGAATAAATTTTTACCATGTATCGATTTTTTTTGCAATAAAAAAAATTACATCGATTTTTTTCTTTTATCTCGATTATTATAAATTTCATGATCTTATAATTTGGCTCATCATATACCTGCGTTAAATTTAAGTTCTTACTTATTGGGTCAGTTGTTTACTGATTTACTTGATTTGATTTGATTTTCTTAGCTCAACATTTTAACACCCCGAATAGTGAATTTATGTACGGTTGTTTTGACGATCCACGTTATTGCAAGTATTGAAGGTATTTTTGAGATTTCTTTGATGTTCGGCTTAAAAATAGTAGCATCTATAATACAGCCTTGAAGAAATGCTTACGATTATTGATTGGTCTTTTCATGGTTCGCTGTCACGTCTCATGGACGAGCTTTTACTTATTGGGTGGGGAGCTAACAGACGCAATTGACTCTTAACTCCTATTATTACTTTTTTATTGAAGTTTTGGATTGAAAGATATTAAAGTTTCGGTAGTAAATACAATTTCTTTCGGATTTTACTTCCAAATCTTTTTTTGCACGCACAGTTGATGTCGATATTTGATGCTGCGTTATACTACGGTATGAATCATAAACTTCGTATTACGCGAGTTACATGATACCTTCTTATCCGTCAGGAGAAGGCTTTGCGAAGAGAATTTTCTCTACGCGATATTACTTTTTTTGTTCGCAAAGAACCCTCAGGTTAATTGCAACGCCCATTTCTCGTTGGGTTTTACAGAAAGAGATTCAACTATACTTGCTAGTTTTTAATAGCCTATTCTATGAATTTAAAATATTTGCTTTATTATTTGAAAAAAATTTTTAATATTCTAGTTCTAAGAACTACTATTACTATTTATTTTAAATGATATCTAACAAAGTTTAATTTTATCGCTAAACGTTTTGTATGTAAATAAATATTTTTATTAGCATATTATTATTATTATTATTTTTATTATCAATTTATAAATGGTAAATGTAATTTTAATTTATTAAGGCGAAGAAAATTTACCTTTAAAATGTGCAAAATTAATTGAATTAAAAACCTTTAATAATTAAGATTTTATTTATTTAGTTAATTACGTTACTTTCTTACAGTAATGTTAGTTGTTCAATTGAGTTTTGCGTAGACTTGTTTCTTAAATTGAGCAAAATTTTCAATGTAAATGCGTTCTATTCAGTGAAAGCTAAAAATCTAATTATGTTGCTATTGAATATAGTTACTGGAGAAGTCGATAATCGATTCACGTATAAAAGACACACCTTAATACTAGCAATAAGTTAAGTATACATTAATGCGATAAGATCTTTCAGTGAAAATATATATTTCGTGTAAAAAAATCCATCAATGTAATATTTGATAATGATATTTCTAAAAAAAAAAATTTTTAAATAATTTGCACAATAGATAAGAAGTAGATATGTAAGTTTGTTTAAAGTTTCGTTAAAGGGGGTCTTTTAATTAGATTAACTGTATTTTCAGTAAAAGCATAAAAAATGCTTATGAATATAAAATGGAATTAAAAAAAATTGCTTTTTATTAAACGAGATATATCCTTTATGTGTAGGAAGGATGAAAAATGTAGATATTTTATATATTAAAAAGGTAAAAGTTTTGCAGCTACGTTGAAAAGAATATTTTTTCATACTGCTAACGTAAATTGGCTTGATTTTTTTAATTTTTTGTTCAAAGTTTTATTTCAAAATTACGATCAGTAAAAACTGATTTATTAAAAAATTTACTCATACTTCAATTACAATGAGAAAATCAATTAAGGCTTAATTAATTTCTCATTCCTTTTTTACTCCAAAAAGCACAACGGCCATAGTTGCCGGATAAAATTGTTAATGTACAACGATTACTCGTCTGAAATGTAAAACACTCTGGATTAAGGCGACGCGCGGAATGGCCGGTGACTTTCCATTGAATCGGCACGCGCATTGTCCAAGCGAGTAAATAATTACGTGTCCTTTGTTGCAGAGGTACTAGAATACGCGAAGCGCCTGGGAATAGATCCGGACAACGAAGCGTATCTCCTGGATTTGGCCCGCGAGGGGCTAATGGCCGCACTTCCCAAGGACTGGACGCCGGTCTACGACGACGCCTCGAAAGGATTCTATTATTACCAGCACTCGACCAATGTTACCACCTGGGAGCACCCGTTGGACCCGATGTACAAGGAATTGGTCATACTGGCTCGCGTCAGTAACCGACGTCGGGCGAGCGTCGGTACGCTTGTTTAAATTTTATTTGCTAAATTACCCTATGCACCGCAAAACAGTATACCATCCCATCTGCACTCACATTCGAACAAATCACAATTAGCCTTCTGTAATGGGCTGCAACAAGCAGTTACGACTTCATTAGTCACTGCTCTGCTGGGCGACGGTACCGAACGAACAAGCCAAGATATTTACGGTTCGTTTTTCAATGAGCCACAAGCTCTGGTTTTTCGTTACTTTTTTGCGTTAATCGGTATTTTGCTTGCAATGCCAAACACCTTCCTTCACTACTTTCAGTTTGCTTTTTTATTTTCTTTGGTTTGCAAAAAACTTTGAAGAATATCTTATTATTATAAACGAAAATTAACGACTTATAAGGATTATTATTAGTGACATTCGAATTGTATCACATTCAATTAATTGATACTGATTTTTTAATCGAAGCTATTTTCATTTGAAATATTTACTGTACAAGTGATTAAGACGTTTTAATCTTAGTATTAACACACAGAGTGTCTCGACAGTTCTGTACTAGTCAAACGTGGAGGAATTGTTCTCAATTATTAAGTATTATGACATTATAATAAGTAGTTTGAGTTTATCAAGACATCATTCTTCAGCAGTTAGCATATTAGAACTATATTTTTCGAATACGAAATGTTGAATTATTAATACAGTAACGCAGCCTACAGTAAAGTAATATAGTCTTCATAAAAAAGAAATTATATGAAATTCTTAATTACTTTGTTAATATTATTATTCAATTTACTACAAAAGTAACATTATTCAATAAATAATTACATAATTTTAAAGACGAGAAAAAACGAATAAATTAAAAAGATTCATTTAAATCTAAAGATGCTTATAATAATTTAACTACTTTAGCGATACTACTTCACGATGGATTATTGTACATCTAAAGTTCAAGAATTTAATTAAAAAATATTTTAGTCGTATATGTAAATGTTGTTAAAAATTCTGGCAGCATTATTTCTAATTTTAATTTTACGTACCTAATCTTTAATATTTTTTTATATAATTAAGAGATTAAAATGAAATCTTTAAAATCTAAAAGTACTGTAAATTTATGATGCGACAATAAATTACTTAGCATTATTTTAACATAGTAAATAATGTTATTTATGGATATTATGTATTAAATTGTACATGATATATGTAAACGAATTTAGAAAATAGATTAAATTATTCATTGAAATTA
This sequence comes from Kradibia gibbosae, assembly GCA_018907135.1. Lineage (NCBI taxonomy): Eukaryota > Metazoa > Arthropoda > Insecta > Hymenoptera > Agaonidae > Kradibia > Kradibia gibbosae. Next base: position 9,296,363 of record JACCHX010000004.1, read on the forward strand.
AAAAAGATGTAAATTAAATGTTTTTAATCAAGTTACTGTTTGTCAATACAATATGGGTGTGTATAGAGGTACATAATTTTAATTGTAATATAAAATCAGATAAAATTTTTTTTTAATCAATTTTTTCTGAATGGTATAAATTATAATTTGAAATTTAACTTTTATTAATATACTATTAGCAGTTTTTATCGAGCTTTCATGAAAATAGTGATACCAAATTAAAATTTGTATTTGTATTTCTTCAAGTATTATTCAAATCAATATGCTATAACAATCTATAACTTACCCTTGATGTGTAAAAAATATTGTTTCATTAAATAAAAGAAGCATGATAATGTGATTCAAATGATATAGAACATAGTTAATAATTGATAATATCGATTTATGATAATTTTACATTAATAATATTATTAAATAAATTTTCAGTTACTTTTTAATTACAAAAATCTATGTCAAACATTTTTATTTTTTATCGTAGTTTACACTTTTATAATTATATGTTACTTTTGTTTTAATATATTATTTTCAGTCTTAAAAGCAGAAGCTTAAACGTATTGAAATAAGTACATTTTTATTGCTTACTAATGGAGATCAATTACTAATAGAGTTTTTGTGTTTTCATTATGTTAACTAAAAGAATTAATATATTAATTTTCATTGCTGTTCTAAAAATATCTTCACGTAACTTTATAAAAATTGTAAAATTAAGTGACTATGCAAAAAGACATTATTGTAAATTTGAGGGCTAAAAAGTTAAAGAGAAAATATTTTATTTAAATTAATATTAAATTATCAAAATTTATACTTTCATCATACATCACGAAGGCTTGTTAGGAACTTATAATATTTTATTAAACAAATTGATATAAGATAAAATGGTTCTAGTGCCATCTATTAACAAATATTTTTTAAATGAGAATTTCAATTAAATTATTAAAATAATTGATATTAATATCATTGAATTAATCTTTACAGTATGACGTATAGTTCTGATTTAAAATATTCCTTTATTTTTATAAACGGCCAAAATTATAAGTTGATAATTAAGAAAGATATAAGAATTCAATTTTTTAAATTGTGATTGGATGATATTAAAAAATTTTTCGTCAATAATAGTAATATGAAGCTTTTGTTTTAAACAATTAAGGCTGACATATTTAAAATTTGTATCACTTATTTAAAAAAAGAACAAGACCAAACCTTTTAAATTAATAAGACAAGATACAATGAATTAATTATAGTTTTTTTTAATTTGTTCTCATTATTTATTCTATTTGCCAGTAAATACAAAACTATAATTTATTTTAAAAAAATTTAAAATATTTATTTAAAATTTACTTTTTTAAAATTAATTTATACATTTATGCATACACATATCTAATCTATACACACAAATGTGCCAAAATGAAACTTTAAAGATGGAGAGAGAGAGAGAGAGTTACATTCATTGGAAAAAATTAATTTTTATAATGTTATGAAAAAATGTTACTAATGTTTTTGTATATCAGTCGAATATAGGTTTGAGTATGATTAATTTAATAATAATTTCTATGTATTTACAATATATAATATGTAATAAATAAAAAGAGTTGTTAATAAGCCACACAATAGTAGTTACTATTATACGAAATATTATAACTACGGTAGTACGTTATAAAGCACGAGAGTTCCTTAATATAATTATAGATAATTTATGATAAAAACTTATATTTGTCTTAATGTTATTTAAAGCGAAAATATTGATTATTAATTTTAATTTTTGCACTGTATGCAATGAAAACTCGCTGGTTTTCTCTTGTTATTGTTTTAAAGATTGAAGAATACAGAATAAAATATTTATGTGAAGTAAGGTACATAGAAAGGGTATTTTTATTAATGACGCTCTGAAACTCCACACATTGAATAATCCCTACTCAATTTCATGACCTTCATCATTGAAAATATACAGTTGATTTTTCTTATCGTTTAAGATTGTCTATCCAATGTATGTTTTTTTGGTCTTTTAAGTTAAAAAAAGTTAATTCCGTAAAAAATTAATATTTAGTTTCTAAACATTGTATTATTTTTAAAAACGTGAATAATAAAATTGATCGATCGAAATTTTCTTATTGAATAAGAAAATCGAATATGATGATCAGATTTTCATTACTTGATTAAAATAAACAGATGCATTGTCATATGGTTTCAATAAAGTCGTCATAATTGTAGATTTAATTTTCATTATTGTCATTCTCGTTACTTTATTTTTTATATTCGTTCCAATGGTCGAAATTGAAATCGAACATTCAATATTTTATTAAATTTTTATTGAAAATATGTTTCTCAAAGGAGCATTTTTTTTTAGAATTTTGGCACATTTGATAGAATAGAATTGAATGTACTTTAAAGTAAGAGTTGCTTTTGACGTCCTAACCTTCAATCGACTTGTTACTTTAATCCTTAAACACCCCTTTCTAACTAAATAACGCGGAGCTTTCACGGGTTTTATACGAACAGCACGAAGTCGCACTTACCATTGATAGTAAATACGCGGCTGGAGATCGCGAATCTTCGAGCACAGATAGCTACGAACTTTCTCGTGGCTATAGTGGGTTTGTCGCGCGCAAAGCTCCCAAGATCGCAGTCGTGCCTTCGAAATCCAGCCCAAAGTAATCGGACTCTCCTCCCAGGCACAGTAAAGCGACGAATGCTCGTAAGTAAAGCTCTTTTTCGCAGAGGACGGGGCGAGGGCGATCTCGGAGCCAATGCCGCTGCCCGACGAACAGCCGGAGGATATCGAGGAGCCGTTGCTCGGGTTGCCGCCGCCTTGCCCGACTCAGCTCACCTCCCCTACCACCAGAATACCCTTGAAGTTGGCACCCTTCAAGCGCAACAGGAGCGAGATCTCTTTCGGGCATTTGAGGCACTCCGACGTGTCCCTCGACTGGACAAACAGAGCCTGGAAGAGCGGCGGGGAGGCGGAGGACAGTCCACGATCCTCTTTATCCAGTGATCGGGCCTCTCGGGACTACACGAATCTTCACTTCCAGGACCCGGAGTTTTATCAGAGCCCTAAGATTATAGAGCCCGGTAAGCTGCACATAATATATATATATATATATATATATATATATACATATATGTACCTATACATACACAAAGATACGCTTACGCATGTATTAAAATACATATATGTTTAAAAATTTTCGAAAGCCGCTAATGTACTAACTCGTCGGTTTCTGTTATCTAATTAAGTAATTTTTTAATTTTTGTAAATTAAGCCCATCAATTAAATAAGTGCACTTTTTATTTTACTACAACATAACGTTCTTGTTATATTGTTTATAATCATTTATATAAGAATTTTAACTTCTTATTCTAATAAATGTAATTTAAAAAACAATTACACGCAAAATTATCTATTGTTTCCTCGATTAATTGATTATCCGCATCAAATCTTGTCAATGACATTCGCTTTATGCATGTTAAATTTTGTGAATATATTTTAGGTTGAATTTGTATTATTAATGGATAAAATTCAGCTTCGTTCATAACCTTTACTTATGAATTAAATTACTCCTGCATGATTGCTATGAAAACCGAGATTACATAAAAGAACGTTTCAGTTAGTTTCTTAAGAGAAATAAAAATTGTGGGATATATAATAGCATATTCAACGTGATAAAAGTTATATGAATTTCTATAATAAAGTACAAATAATAAAGTAAAACTTAAATATTTTAATGATGCTAATATGAGTTTATTCTATTGTCTGGAATTACCTACGGATGAGCAGAATTTATTATACATTTATCTTATAATTAAATAGCAAAACTGTTATATACGTGCTTAAGTAAATTCACAAGAGTCGGACAATTTTATTAGCCACAATTATAACATAATACGTTTAAGTCTCTTACAGCTGAGTTTTAGTAGATTATTTTAAAAGCATGTAATAAAATATGATTAAGAACAAGTTTTTAATATTGTCTATAACATTTTTTAATATTTGTTGAAATTATTTGTGATAAAAATAAAAATTTGTGATTAAAAATCCAGAAATTTGTATAAAATTAATTAAGCGTAGAAAAAATTTGATTTTTCATAATAATTCTATGAGAGTTGTAAGAATTTTTAAAAATCTACATTAAAATTGATTTATTAATACGGAGGATTAAATATTACAAAGCAGAAATATGATTATAAGTATATATTATTAACCTATCACGAATATATAATTATAAAATTGAAGCTTATAAAATATTATTAATAATTAAATGATAATGAGGTAGCCAAGGGCGATTCCTGCACTTAAAACAACTATCCGACGTAGCTAAAAGCAATAATAAGCTCCTGCTTTATTACGCCATTAAGTCAAAGAAGCATAACAAGGTGTAGTTCGATGACGACGATATCCGGTATACCAAAGAAATCAAATAAAAAGTAATAACGTTGATATCGCCGTCACAGGTAAAAAGCCACTAGATCTCCGAGACGTATTCAAGCGCTCAGAATCATTAAGTCCGCGGCACGAGAAGGAGTGGAAGCAGCTCAGCGGTCGATTTAGCGCGACTGAGGAGAACCTAATCGACATCGACAATCTTAGTGCCACGTCTCTCGGCGCGAAGGCGCGAACGCCGGAAGATCAGCCAGAGGTAAGTTCCATTAAAATGGTAATGAGCCCCGTGCAGCAGAAGCCGAATCAGCCGCGACAGATCCAGCACCCGAAGGAGCTGACGCTTAGTGGGGGTGGGGCAATATTCCTCAAGAGTAACAGGAGCAGGGACGTTACACCGTCCATCGACGGGATGAGGCTCGAGGACTTTCACGAGGGCGCCGGCAATGCTCTGGGCTGCAATTTGGCCGGGGCTTTGGACGAAATGACCGCCTCCGCTGGCGAGAGGCTTAAATCCATATTGAGAGAGAAGACTAGCGAAGACGGTGAGTCTCGGTCTCCTCTCCCCCCCGTCCTGCTTCCTTCTTCGTTTTATTCTAACTCGTTTCTCGGATGCGTCCTGGATTTAGATTCTTAACTGAATTAATACGCGCCGAGAAATTCAGCCTCAACGCGTAATTTCAACTCCGACTCGAGCTTAAGGAACTTTAATCATTCGTTAATTTTTAATGAAAACTGAAACTGAAATTCATGAAAACAATCGAAACTTTAAGCGTTCTTTTTTTCTAATAAATGCGTAGGACTCACAATTAAAAGCATTTTATTGAAAAAATTTATGAAATCAAATGATCGTTCGATGCAATTATTTTAAACGCTAACCAAATATTTTACTGACCATCTGAATGCTTGATATTGAATTAACAATGACGTTTCGAACGCGAGCCAAAGTATTTCGCATTAATCTGCGCAGATGATAAGCCAATGGATGAGGAGCGTAAAAGTGTGCGGTTCGATTTACAAAAAGTCTCCATCCCGACGTCTGTAAAGTTCAGCGATGGCGATTCATGCGACGAGGCAGACAACAGCGAAGTCGACGAGCGAACGAGCGGATCGCTGAGCGTTGCAGCGGTGAGACGCGATGCGGCTGTGCTTTCATTGCAGCAAATCCTGAATCGCCAGGGGGGCATAGATTTTGGTAAAAGTGGTTGCTTTGTATCGAAGACCGATGTCGAAGTGAAAAAGTCGAAGGCAGTAGGATCGCGCTTCGTCGTAGAAAACGTCACCGAGAAGGAACACTTGCGACAGCAGGAGGACAAATCTATCGATAACGATGACGAACTACTATCCAATAGATTTGAGAATGTGAAGAATATTGATTTGGTTTCGAAAAGCGACTCGGAGAAAGCGACCCCAAGAAGTAGTAGCGAATCGAGATCAAGTTTTTTAGATGACTTGCGCAGAAACAAGGAGCTCATGCTGGAGAACATGAGAAAGGCCGAGTTAAGAACGAAAAAAAGCGAGGACAGCGAGAACAATAAGATACAATCGCTTTGGTCAACTAAAATGTTACGCAGCTTGGAATTGTCCAAGGAAGGAAGTAAGAGCCCGTCTCTTGATAGTCCAAGGAGTAGTTTGGACATGATAAAAAACGCTATGATCAAGGACCACGACCAGGATCTGCAAGCTTTTAAGCAGGAGTTGGATGCCAAATTGATAATAACAAAAAGGCACATAGAAGAAGAATTCAACATGAAAAAATTATCTTTAGAATCGGATTTGCAAGATAGATTGGCGGAGCTGAAGGATAAAATGGCGGAAGAAGAAAAGCAAGATGTGGAAAAACTTGTGGCTGACATGAATGAAGCGAGAGCCGAGAATCTTAAGAAAGTAAAGAGCGAGCTTGAAGTATGCTATGAAAAGGAGCGTCAAGAAATTCTAACCAATCTTAAGAGTGAATTGGATCAAAGAAAACGTGAATTGCTTGCGCTCAGAGAAGAGCAGCTTTCAAAATTGGAAAGGGAGCACGAGAAAAAATTGGAAGGAGAAAAGCAGGCGAAAGCGCACGAGATGCAAATTACCAGGCAGCACAGTGAAAAAACTGAAAATCTGAAAAAAGAACTCGAGAAGGAATTCGATATTTTGAGAATGGAACTTCGGATTCAGCAGAGGGATAAAATTGCAAAAATCACAGAAGACCATGAAAAGTGTCTCTCTGATATTTTAAGGGACTTCAGAAAAGATGTAAGTATAATCAGATAATCATTATTCGATTGTGACTTGACACTATGAAGCCGGCCATATAGTATGATTTAATTACTTTTATTTAAGCGTTAAAATCAAATAAATGAGATTAAATACAATATACGTATACTTTGAAGGTTTCCAATAAAATAGAAATTTTAATGTACTTTTTTATGAAGATTGAATTTTTTTAACCAAATCACGAAAAAAAACTAGAGACTCAAATATTCTATTATTAATTAATCTTGCATTGCTTAATTTGTATTAAAAAAATTTTCAAATGCATTATACGATTTTTCTTTTGCACGAAGTAAAAACAAAAAAAATCTAAAATTTTGATGTTAAATTTTTTATAGGAAGGAGTGGCTCGAAAAGTGTACAAACAAAAATTGGATGAAATTCGAGCAGAATACTCAAAAGATTTCGAGAGCGAAATAAAGAAACACAATGAATTCACTATGCGCCAAGATAGTGAGGATTTCGAGAAAATTCGTTGTCAAAAGCGGCTACTCGAAGACAAATATAATACTTTAAAGGAAAAGTACTTGAAATTGAAGAACGACATGCGCGCAGCCAATGAGAGGCGACAAAAACATAAAGAGCATGCGAATTCAACAGTTTCAGAAACCGAAACATCTTCGAGAACGAGATCCGAACGAACGGAGTCAAATGATCAAAAGTTAGTTTTTTTTTTATAATTCAAATATGTATAGTTATTTTATATATTGTAACATATTTAGCTCTATAATCACAATTCATGCTTTTGAAATTTTTATACGATTGGCTTAACCTTAAATTGCATTCATAAGAATGTAATCTGTTTTATAAAGGCTAAAAAGTAATCTTGAGAAAAAAATATAACAATCGATATTCATCGAAGATCCCTGAATTTACAACCTGTATTGAAGATTTTACTTATCTACATATACATTGGTGATTAAAGAGAAAAATCAGATATGTTAAAATTATAAAATATGACTTTGAAACATAATGTAGTATCTGTCAAGATATATCATTAAATTTTCATGAACCTGAAAATGTTTTGTAATATATATCTAATATATATTACTTGTGTTTTATACAAATATATATAAAATGCATAAATAAACATTCTACTTAGGACAAATACATTGAAAAGTTATAAAAGATGGCACATAACATTATTGGTACAAAGCAATATAATTTTCTTCATTTTGTATATTATAAATAGCATGATGTAAATACAATATAACGTCATATGTAACATTATTCATGCACCATAATTTATTTTCATTTATATATACACACACACACACAACCATATATTGGTTTTATGTATAAAATATTTATGTATTTATCATATCTTATAGCAATTAGATATATATGTTATTACCAATCATCCTAATAAATCACGCAGTTGTAATGCTTAGATTATAAATCTTATATTATTATTAATTGCACCGCCATTATTTCGTTGCTCATGGTACTTTCACGGTTGCGAAAATCAAACATAGAACTAAGTTTTTCAAATAACATAAACGTTATTGTGTAATTTGAATTTGAATTTTATGCCGTTCGTACTTTGTGTTTTAGATAAATAGAACGCTTTTTAAGTTAGAGACAGTCTCTTAATTTGTACGAATACGAGTTAAAAAATAGTTTTTTTTTCATAATAGTTGAATAATTGACATACGCGTCAAATTATAAAAGAGTAAAATTTTTTCGATACAAAATAAAAATATTTAACGAGTACGCTTTAATTGATTTTAATTTAATTATACAATCCAAATTTCGAAGTCTCGGCCCCCCCCCCGACATTACAATCGATCTACTTAATTCCTCGACATTCATATTCACTCGATCCTATGGCGTTGGATAGCAAATGCGCTCACCCCGGTACTGCTATAATCACTGAAATCGTGGCCCAACATATATAAACGCACTCGCATCAGTGGCAAGGCTTTATCAATAAATTTTGCTAATAACACGTGCTATGATAATCGGAGGATGGAGTTCGCACAGCAAGGGATAAAAATGAATGTAACAAAAAAGTAAACCGTGACGGTGCCTCTTTCATCTTCATAATATTTGTCCTAATACACGGCTATAGGCCTTAACTCAAAACACCACAGATCGCCGCTAACGAAGGCAAATTCCGTCTCGAACTCGAAGCCCAAGGAGATTCCCGCTCAAAATCCCAATGCGCTGACGGATCATAAGGCGGAGCAGACTCAGCAACAATGTGCCGGAGCGGTCTCACCTGTAGCCCAGAAGTTCGAGTCCGACGATACGACGACCTGCAGCGAGACGACTTCGAACCTCATGATGATAAGCAAGAAGAAGAAGTGCTTGACGAAGAAGTTGAGCGCCGGAACCAATAAGCTGAACAACAACGTCGCCGACAATCCCGTGGAGAATATTAGGAAGCAGCTGGAGAAGCTCGAGGATCTTGGGGATCAGTTACCGAGTAATGATACCGCCTACATTGTACGCTATCCGTTTCAGGATAAATGTACGCAATATATAAGTATAAGACCGTATCGCACACAAAGATTACAAGAATGAAGTGCTCCATGTTCTACTCTTAGCTCTGTACGATACACTAGCATTCTGCATAGACAAAAGCAGCTTTAGAGGGAGTGGTTTTTTTAAACCAACAAACATATTGCCGACTCTTATCCGGCCTATAAGGAAACATACAAAACAGTCTGTTGAAACTGCAAAAATTAGATGAATTTTTGGGGTACGCAATATCATGTATTGGGAAGTTTCATAATGTGGCTCTTGACCACTAGAGCCTTCTTTTTTCAAAAAAATTCATTTCTATACTGGCTGATAAGCTATTGTGCGTAAGAAACACGTTTCTATTTTATATTTTTACAATGTCTAAATTATATTTATAATATAATTGACCTCAAAAAACTTTTACATAGCACATGTATATAAAATTACACCAATTTTAATTACAATAATTTTGTCTTTTTGCATCTTGTATATACAAAACTGCGAATTTTTATTTTCCTGAATCAAGCTTTGAAATTCATCATCATTGTATTGCCAAGTTCAATACTATTATTCATTGATCATAAAATTTATACTCATTTAATGATTAAGATGTCAAGGAGGCACATGATGTATCTTTAATTAAGTCATTTAATGTACTATCGTGCATGAAAACTATAGAATATAATATGTATGTACATAGTAGTATCTCTAATACACTTATTATTAAAGTACTTTATGCACTGACTGCAATTATTTTTCTATGAATGTAGCAAATATAATTAAAAATTAAGCACTTATTTAAAAAATTTGTTCACAGTACATTTGATGATTTTTGAGTGGATCAACAAACGCTTTTATGTAACATTTTGGAAATTAATTTCATTCATGTTTGACCACCATGATAAATTTCGTGTTTGTCAAGCAGCATCCAACATACATTGTTGATATAAAATTACATTTTATTAATCGCAATTAAAAATTTCGAAAAATTCAGTATTTTTTAATATTCAATTCATTGATTTCACAATATGTTTTGATTAACTGAAGTCAATGCTTTTTGCATTTACAATATTAAGCAAAAAAGGATCTTAATGTATATTTTCACTATTTAGGTCAACTGTTTCTTTCATAAAATTGAAAATTTGTTTTTACCACTCAGTCGAAGTAGTTGGATCACATCACTCTCATCGATTTTATAGATTCGGTCTTATACAGATATAGATAGAGTCAATATGGGTTATGATCAAAACTCATTTTGATTTATTCAACATTCGTAATGTCAATGGTATCGCGTGCAATTATATAGCGATCACTCGAAATAGTTTTGTCGTTAATTAAATTTAAATTTAAATACAAATTTTGATATTTAAAACTTTTTTATGTATTTAAAAAATCTTCAAGAAAAAAATTGTAAGATGTACCATGGCTTAAGACTATGATTTTAGATTATTTGATCTATTGTTTAAAAATAAAAATTTTTTGCCTATATTTTAATATGTATACCTGTTGTTTATCGAAGGAGAAATTATATATTTTTTAATATTTAACAAAATCTTTTTTTTATTAGTTTTTTTAGTTTTAATTTTTAGTCATGTTTTTCGGAACATTGAGTGTATATGAAAAATGAATTTTTTATACAATAAAATATTGTTGTTATTATTTACATTGAAGTATTATTATTTAAATGTTGTAATATAGATAAAAATGTTTGTAATAATATAAATCTTGTTAAGAATGATAATATATCTTGTTATCAAAGCCTTAATTGTTTTTTCATACCAGATGATAAATTACATTTTAATATGTCTCTGTTTTAAATACTAACCTTATAGTACATTTTCAATAATAAATTATTTGCAGTTAAACAAGTTTATTCATAACCTTTCTAATTGTTTCCAAATAAGTAGCTAATCCACAAAGTAATAAGATTAATCATTTATTATTTTTATTTTATTAACAAATTATAAATTTTTGAAAATCGTGATTCCAAAAATTACAACCTTGTTCTGAAGGTAAACGTTTAAGCTAATATATTTTATGATTTTGAAAAATGAAAATGTATTTATTACGTAACAGTGCACTAGATTTATACCGTATATACAATTGTATAATGAATATACAGCGCGTCTAAACATTGTAGTGCAATTTTCATAAATTAGGCTTAGTAAAAAAAGTCCAATACTGCAAGGACACTAGAATAATAAGTAAAGTTAAGTAAAGAGCGGTATAATTAAAAGTTATCGAATCTTGGAACAAAATTATATAAACCTAAAATATTGAGATTGATCTTAAATATGCTTTGTAGTGGTGGTAGTGACGAGTGTTGCATTTATCAATTATAGTCCTTTTTTCGAATCGATGATCGTTGATTCGTTGCTATCTTTTGACGGTTTTTTTTCCAGAAGTTTTTTAAACGATATTTCATATAAAAATGTCATAGAGGATAAAAAAAATCTGGGATACAAGGACTTTTAGTGAAATTTTAATTGTGTAGAGACTTTGTTGTGTGCACGTTGTATATTACAGATCACTTTCTTTTTTGTCGTTAATATCTTGCCCGAACAACACTTATGAATGATTTTGAGACATGCGCTTACGTTGAATACTCGGCTTGTGCACGGAGCTACAGATTCGCCGTACAAATAAGCAATACGATAATGTAAAAAAGCGACAGAGCATTAATAATGAAATACTCATAAATAGAATATTGAACAGAATATATTGAACATTGTAGCGCCATCCAACGTATGCTCGGAGCTCGAATTCTTTAGACATCGAATTCACGTGGAGCGAGACTCTGTGAAAAGGGCTCGAGAGGCACTGAGACAACAAAGAAGTGCTTTTCAGAGCAAACAGAGAGCCTGGAAGCAGCAAAGTACTTGGGCTACTTTGGAGCAGCTAGTCAAGGTAAGCGCGACCTTCTATAAATTTCATGCAAAGTAAAACACTTGCCTCGATAAGATCGTCGAGAGGGCATTTGTGAAAATGTTAGTAAAGAAAATCTTTTGTCTTCGGGATGACTTAGGGAACACCTCTGAATGAGCGAGCTTAATTTTTCCATGTATTATATACGGGCATATTCTTCAACGACTTAAATCGCCTTTGAGGGCACTGCCGTTGGGAGTATTTACATAAGGTGTGGCGACGAGGCGAAAGCTTATCAATTTTCAGAGCTAACGTCGAGTAAACACGCGTAAAACGATCTCGGTGTCTCGCCACGGTAAATATTTCTCAAAGTGGATCCGTCTTTCGAGGAGCGCTAGACTTTTAAGTTAGCCAATCGCTTGAATTTTATCCACGATTAATAATAGAGCGAAATGGAAAAGTTGCATGCATGATGTATATTGAAGAAGCACGGGCGTGCAGAAGATCGAGGGTAAGGCCGGGTACTTCGAAAGAGTGCCGGAAATTGGGGCCTGGAACAAAAATCCTTCCCCGAACGACGATATTGAAGAACCTTTCCGCCTTGACCCGCAGGAGGAGCGCGAGCTGTCGGACATGGAGGTGAGCCTGCACCGCACCCGCAGTCTCCTCGGGGAGAAGATCATCCATCTGCGGTACCTGGAGCAGTCACTGGAGCGGGTGGCGAACTCGCGCGGTGAGCATCAGATGCCGAGCGGGGCGACGTCCCTCGTCGCTGGCATCTCCAAGAGCGAGGAGGTGACGCTCAGCGATATTTCGAGCGCCAGTAGCGGCTTCAGTTCTACCGACTTGGCAACTGACACATTTATCGGTATATTATCCAAGCCCTTTATGCACGAATCAGAGGTTCCGGGGGTGATGGGGGTAGGGCGCCCCCCTACTTTTTACCTGATTCCTTATTATAAATATATACATTTACATGCATTTATATTCACGCGTTGACGTACATATATAATACATTTGATCGGTGGTAAAAAGTTACCGTGCCCCATCTTGGCATACGCACCTACACGTATATAGACTATATGTACATAATGTATATATGCGCGCGCGCGTTTATGTATGTGTATGTGTATATGGATATGTGTATATGCTAATATAAAAAAGGAAAAAGAGTACCGACGATCGCTAAAGACAAATAATATGATTATCAAGAGTCGACGGAAATCATAGCCAGCCTGGAGAACCTTAACTCCGAAATACGTGAGATATGGGGCGTCCTGAACAAACGGCAAGACAACGGCATGCCACCACCACCCACACTGATGTACACTGACATGTCATGGTTCCCGTACCAGCGGCTTCCCACTCAGTCCAACCCAGTCTCAGGTTAGAACAAACCTAAATGTTATGGCGCGTCCGCTGTTCTTGAAATTCATTCTCTTTAGCGGAAAAGTACTATTAGCGGGCCCAATGCTATATAAGCATTAGCTTTAGCTGCGCCTTCTTTCGGTACGGATATTTAATTTAATCTCGACGATTTGTGTTGGTTACCCCAATGGTTGCTTATCTTTCATTGAAGCATCGTACGAAATTGGAAGCTTTAACGAATGTTTAAAGATGCGCCTCCTGCATCATCGTGACACGAATCATGGTCATATCAATTTTATTTTAATATTATTCATGAGATATCCAGCCATTATTGTAAACTATTTAGAGCTTTTGCTTTTGCCTTGGCGTCGCTGATTCAATGTAACGCATTTTTTGTTGAAATAATTTTATCTCGGTATTTGAATGCAGATAATACTTCTCTGTAGAAACTTTGATCTGTTTCTAGCCATTTAGTAGTACTTCTCCGCAGGAAAATGTTCAATGCATGAAATGTATAAATTAATATCGTAGTAAGCGGGGAAGTTAAAGGGAAAGCGCAAAATGATAAGTATTAAAAGTTGCAGAGGGTGGTATTGCAAATTTCAATATTTTACCTTAAATTGCGAAATAATTAATATTGCTTTACAATGTAAGAATTAAATACTTTAAAACTTTTTTCCTTTGGTGAAAAGCACTTGATATTTCCATTGGTTGTTGACGAGTTTGTTCGAGTCTTGGGCATCGATCGATCATATTTACGTTCAATGCGCAGTCGATGAGCCTTAGGCCTTAGCCAATGTATTTTTGAAAAGTCTAAAGTGTAAACGCTTTTGCGAGCTGCATTAATCTCAAACAATTAGCATTGAGGCAAATCCATATTCCGAGGGAGGCAAAGTTAAGCGCCGGGAAGTTGGCTCGAGGCAAAAGAAATTAACGAAGTCTTTCGTCCGTAGCTTTCGGCACGCCGAACATTCAGTCAAATATCCTGTCGCAACTGACGACGAATCCATCGAGCGCCACCCACAACGTAATTGCCCAGTACGGGCCGAGCAGCGGCTTCACTACCAGCGTCGGGACGATCGAGAGTGCGGCCTCCTCCAGTATAATCGAGCGCACTAGGAATCTCAAGGACTGGCTGCGACAGGCGCGCGTCGAGTCCTCGGACCTCGTCAGTCCCGGACAGGCGACGCTTTAAGCCGCGGACGCCAGTTCACCCGTTTGGCTGCAGTTGGCCAGCGCTACTGTCTCAACGGCATAAGTGTTCTCTACCCCGTAGCTCCTTGGCTACCCTCCTCCCTGCCTCGACCGCCCCACGCCCCGCTACTTGCCCGTCGTCCCGAGCCTAATGCTTTCCTTTACGAGTGCTGCAATGCTTTTTATTGAGCACGCGCGTCTGGCGGACAGCTGGCGATGACTGACGCGACACCGTACCCAATTGTGATCAAGTGAAACAGGGATTGTACTTGTCTTCGAATATTTAACGATGGTTCATGTGATAATGTTTATACGTCATGGCTACGTAGACGTTTTTGCGAATTTAATTAAAAGCAAGCCAGGAGAGCGATACACGTCTTTTATGATTTTTCCAATACAATCTATCGAATTCATATTTCTAATTGGCAAACTGTGGATTCGGCGTATCCATTGATTTATTATTTATGGTTATTGCGTAGTTTGTATTCACAAAGGTTAAAGTTGTCTCACACAAACAAATATTACCTGTGTACTTGTTACAATAAACAATACTATAAATAGTCAGCAACACGTTACGATTTATCGTTAAGCAATATTAATTCTACGACGTAATCTAACCATTTAAGCAAATAATTTCATGTCACTGTAGCTTGTATTTATTTTCATAGAAATTAAAAAGCTTAAAATTAAATACTGCGCAATCAAGATTCTTTTTTATATATATATATATATATTTTATGTACATTAGTGGCATTAGATTTTTAGCTAAGGAGTAGTTATTAATGATTTGTTAAGAAAGTTTTGTTATCAGAAAGCCTAAATTAGATATTTTTCATAGGTATTTTCGTATTTATGAATGTATAGCAATATTATACGAAAGTATACAATCATGAAATGTTCATTGGTTTCTAGAAAAATTACCTGTTTATACAATGGTCTTTTATGAATCTTTTTAATTGCTTATATTAATAAATAGGTAATCAAACTAAAAATTAGATTATTGTATTAACAAGGAAATAAAAAGCTTTTTATTACCTAATTAATCAAAGTTATTACAGATCATTAAAATTCAAATACTACTTTTTTTTAACAAATACTTTTTTGATAAAAATTATTTCTACGTAAGTTACACGTATATCTAGTCAAACTATAATAATCAGACTGAATCGAAGCGTTTTGACATTTATTTTTTAATCGACTGATAAGTAATATGTAATTCGAGTTCGTAATTCGAGCATAAACGAAACTAGTGAGATTTATTTTATGTAAAAATTTATTAAGTGCAATATTGGTACACCTATAAAACTAGAGTTTTTATCTATTCTTTGTTCTTTTTTCTATAAAAATTTTTCATAGTGTATCACGTGCATAATATGAACACAATGCACATGTCATTTTGTGTGTGTGTGTGTGCGCACGCGGGTGTGTGTGTGTGTGTGTGTGTGTATCTATATATATTTATTTATTTGAATAAGTATATATTTATGTACAATTTTTTTATTATCTATGTGTATACACATGTATACCTATATCAGTTGTATGGGTTTGTAACAAGGATCATAATTTGAACACATTTTTTTTTGTCCTAAATGATTCATGTTATTAATAATCATTACTTGAAAATTTTGTGTAGTTTTATAAGATGAACTTATACGGAATTTACACGTTTCTTATACACGAATATTATATAAAATTTTCATGTATTCTTTTTCTAATTTTGTACCGATTATATCCATTTTTATCTAATGAAAGTCATAAAATTCATATAAAATCTGTATACATGTTTTTAAAACTAAAATTATATTTTAAAAATGAAATAAAAACAATTTGTTTCGATAAAATATTTTTAAAAACAAGTTTTTTAAATTTATAAATATCATTTATTTACCGAAAATTTTATAGGAATATCTTTAATACATTTTTTTTAAATTTGAAAGCGATACCAAAAGTTAAACCCATATGCTATAAATACAACTGTTTCAATCTAATCAAAATAACCAATGATAATCATAATTTCAAGAAAAAGATGGAATCTTTAAAAATAAATAAAAGTAGAAACATTATTGTCATAATAGAGATACCGAACTATTAAATAATATACCCATAAATTTTTTTGTACCTCAGAATCTCGATAGTGCAATTTAATTACAATAGTATAAAAATAAATTTTAATTAGCATTATACGTAATATTCTTTGACTGTTTTATTGTAAGTCTACGAAAATTAATAAAGTAATAACATAAGCAGCATTAATATAAAACAAATATTTCACAAATAAAAATTTATTAAAAATAATAAATAATTTGTAGAAATATGTTTCTATAAAAGAAAATTAAAAATACAAACCAATCACATGTTTTACAGTATCTTTACAAAAAAATTTTAATATTAGAATTTAAAAATTATAATATGAGTTTAAAATTAAAAAAAGAAGTACTATCAATAGAAAAAACAAGTCTAAGCGTGGACATAATAAAATAAGGGGTACATGGTAAATTTTGAGACTTCATCTTGGAGCGTCAAAGTGCATTATTTACTTACTACCGTCCTCGTCTTTAGTATTATTTTGTATAGAGAAAATATGTATTACGTGTTACGACATTTACAGAGAAAGTATGTTGATAACTATTGTTAAATATTAAATAATTCGTTCCTGATGTACTACTCTAGGGGAAACAGTAATATTCGATTTTTCTTATAAAGTTAAATAATTTATTAAAAAAAATATATTTTGTTCAATTAGAGTAATTACTATGTAAGGGAATAGGACGTGTAAGGATAAAGTAAAGAAAATTATATTTTTAAAATTTTACTATTTGAAGTAAGTGTTAAAAGTAAAATTATTTTTAAAATATATTTTTATGAAATACGAAAAGACTTGCCTTAACAACAATTTTCAACATACTTTTTCTTAATAAGTAAAATAAATAAGTAAAATTAACTGTTTAAGTAATTTTTGAAGTACCCATTATTATCGTTATTTTATGTGGATAAAAAATAATGTTTCATTTATGTATAAGAAATTGGGGATCTTTGAGGAAAAATATATATATATATATATATGTGTATACAGTGTTTGTTCAAAATTATGTTTCACTATATTTATTTATTTAAATAAAAAGTGAAAATTTCACTAATTGTCTTAATATTATTTTTAACCTTATCATAATTATCTATTACTTTATTTGAATAAATTGAATATTTAATTTATAAATAAAAAATTTCTATAATATTTTTTATCCAGTCATTTTAAAGATTTTTTTGTATATTAAAAATACATCTGTACAATTTGACAAATGAGATATAAATATCTGATTAGTATAAGTACAAATAATCGATGAACTTTAATACGCATTGCAAGATATCGTATTAAACAATTTCATTGAAGAATAATAAACCAATAAAATAATATTAATAAAATAATCACTGATTTTTATAATATTTTTGTATGAACTATACTTATTCATATACATCCAATCATTTATAATATATTTGTATCAAAATCTAAAGTATATAATTGTAGCTAGACCCGTATTTTAATACAAAAGTAGATTTTCTACGTAGGTACTCATTTTTCTTTTCCTTCGGATTTACAGATTTTGATAATGATCAAAACAAAGTATTCAATATATCAGATAAACATCGAAATGTTGATTATAACTGACTTGCATTGTGTGATATTTTGATCATATGTATCCGACATAATCCATAATAAAAAGTGGAATATCGTAAGTTTCGTTGAGATGAGCATTTAGATTACAAATCCTTTTATCTGGATAAGCTTCATTGACTATTTTTACGAACTATTTTCCTGTACACTTACTTTTTCGTTGAATTTAGAAATACCTATGAAAATTTATCAATGGATATCTACGTTTATGATATATCTATTTTTAAAGCAGAAACATTTAAAGTACAAAAAATTATAAGATAATATTTTTTTGACAGTCCTTCATTTATATATTATAAATAATTTCAATACCTTTTTTACATTTTCTTTTTTCTACGTTAGAATATAGTGACATAAATGAAATTTTTGTTAGAAGTTTGTTCACAGGCGAGAATGGTGATGATAATTGATACAAAATATATTACCACAAGTTTAATAAAGCCTACATCTAATATAGCCATGAGAAGTTACATATTAGGTATATTAATATTATTTATTAAAAACTTTTCCATATTTATTAATTAAATTATTGATTTATTTTAAAAAAAGGCCATATTTTTTTCAAAATTTACAGGTTCTTTATATTTCATTGCTGTGAGAATCTTAAAGAAATTACTAATAATATTTCCCAAAGCTTGTATTTTAGCTTTCACCTGAGATGATAAAAAATATTTTAAAAAAATCAATGTTTTCACGTTTTAATAAGGTATCTATCATATAATTTTAATTTATGTTGGGGGCAATATTGTATTAAAATTTTAATTATATTTAACGTCGCTTACAAAAGTTGGATTACCAATCACGATAATGAGAAAAAGTGTCAATTATCCATATTGAATAAAATAAAATAGAATACATAATATTTTTAATGAATACATATGACTTGAGACAATAATTATTTTGATTCGTATTTATTTATATACCGCAACTTTAGAGCCTATAATATTCATGGAATAAATGAATTTTATATATTAGAGGAAAGCTCGATGATAATACAATATTAATAACCATTTTTTAATAATAACTTAATATGTTGGTATCGTTAATTTCGACGTACGGAGTTAAGAAATATATAGTATTTGTTCGGAGTATTGTTTAAGCTAAATAAAATGGAGTATTAATAATATTTATAAGAGTTATCTATTTATAGTTAATACGGATAAGGTAGTGAATATTTATGTATTAGTTTTATAGAATTTTCAGTGTATTGACAATTTGCAATCTCAAATTTTTTGTAGAATAAATACATACATATAAATACTGTAAAAGATATAAAATCTATATATTATCAATTTATTTATATATTATCAATATATAATCGATATATAATCATTCATAATTTTTTGATATTTATTAATGAATATAAGAAAATTTTTATATTTATATTTAAAAAAAAAAAATGTATGTATGTGTGTGTGTTTTTTATAATAGAATATGTAAAATATATATTTTACAAACATCTTCTAGGCGAACATTTCACAAATATAAATACTTCTCCCATCATGATAAAGGTATTACATTTAGTTACAGAAAGCTTGTCTTTTTACGAGCTATATATAAAACTTTGTACAGCAGTATGTTACCTATGTGACATTATATTAATGCATCTTAAAACGTTTATACTAGAAATTACCAAAAATAGAGATGATTTCAACATAAAAAGTACATTTTTTTGTATTACTTGAAGAAACGTTATCATATTTAAGATGTACAAATTCAAAGCCATTGCCTTGGTGACAAAGAATAAAAATATACAGAAATAATTCAAATAATAGAAGATATTCGAGAGTATCTTTAAGCAGGATAGCTGTTAGCTTGGCCTGTATTATTTAGGATTAGATTTGATCGTTTCTCATTTTAGTTGCTTTTCCTTTAACATTATGTATTGAGTAAGCGATGATGAAGGAAAAATAGACACGGAGAGAAATGACGAATAAATTAAATTAAATTTCTGAAATGAATACCTTTTTTAACTTAAGCAAATTAATAGTACAAGGTATTACTATTAAAATACGTTCATTTCATATTCTAAGCAAGCAAAGATCTTAAATGAAAAAATTGGATTAGAAATTTTTTTTAATGGTTTGTCCCGAAAGACCGATTTATTCTTGGATGGATCGTGAATATACATTGTTAATAAACAAATTTATTATTTACGTTATGACACATAACATCTGTCAAAGTCCAGATGAAATCAGTGAAGTTCTAGTTGTAGAATTCTGATAAATAGCCCAATCTGACCCTTCCACTTTACTATACGATAAAACCAATGCGTTGATTTGAGAATTTGGAAATGTGTTATCTAAAATAAGTCAACCATCGCGTCCGTACCTTTAAAAAGTACTATATATCTTTTTCTATTTCTATTCGCGACTTCTTCGATATTTTTTTTTATGTCTTTACATTATGTATATTATGTTTTTTTTTATGTACAAGTTCCATTTACGATATATTGTACAATGTTTCATAAAAATCTTAACAATTTTTACCTACGTATATTTATATAATTATATTTAATAATCACAATTAATAACGCAACGGATTTAAGGAAAAATTAATTATATGTAAATTAATTGTGAACATAAGTTTAATAAACACCTAATACATTTTTAATTACAATTTATACGTAAATTTTACAAAAAACATGCACTAGACTTGAATTTATTTTTGTACAAAATCTTTGAACCAAAATTTTACAAGACACGAAAGAATTGAAAATATCAGCCTATAAATCAAAGAAATTTAGTTTGAGTCGTATTTGAGTTTATTCAATACACGTAAAAGCATGATGGCGTATTTCTTACAAATAGAGACAAATCACAGGAAGAAGTTGATTTTTCACAGAATCTCAATTTGTTCATACCTTTATGATAAAGTAATTTTGTAGCGATGTTTGGAGGCTTCAAAGAACGCATATTTAAGATTACGTACAAAGGTTTAATTAGTATTGTAACATGAAGTTAATCAAAGTTAAGTGACAAAGCTTTGTTTAGAAACGAATTTTGTTGAGAATTTATTTTATACTAACCTGACTTCTTACTTAAAACATGAATGTCCTTAATTAATATTTTGATTAATGGATCTAACTTATTCACTAGTATCGATAAAACCTATCGAAAAAGAATTTTGCAATTATATTCTTTGCATTTTTTTTTCTGAAATTGACTTTCTAATCTGCTCTACTTACATATTTTAAATGAAAGATTTTTACCAAGTAACATTAATGATACTGTTGGGTTACATTTGTCTTAAAAAAGTGTTGAAATAAAAAGATTTTTCGCATTAAATAATCTTAAGATAATAAACTTTATTTATTAATATTCTAAATATAAATGAATTCAGTATAATTCTACATTAAATGGGCGTAATAAAATAAAATCAAATCATTGTTAGTTGTTGTTGTATTGAAATATTTTTTATGCTAATTTTTATTACTCTATTAACGATATAATGATCTGGGAAAATTTCTTGTATATCAAACTAAAATAAATATTGCATAAAAAGTTTATAATTTGTACAATGACACATGTATTATTGTGACTAATACATTCATAAATATCAAAAAATTAGATGATTGCAACGATAGGCTATAAAATTAAAATAAATCGTCAATGTATGAGTGAAAATAAATATACGATATTATTTAATGTATTAAAATAATTGATGCCATGTATAGAAATATACCTTTTTTATTTATGATTAAATAATAAACCGATATCATCTGTTGAAGGAAAAGTATTTTTTATTTACTTAACATTATGTTATTTTAAAATTCTTCACTGTAAAGTGACAAATTTAATACTGTTTGTATTATTTCAGAATATATTGTGTTCTAGCGATAATCATTAGTTAAATTGTATGAGAAAATACTAAACGTAAATTGATAGGGATGAGAATCTTATTAAAATCTTATTAAAGTATTGGTTATGCAACTAATAGTTCAAAAGTAATCTATCACGTCATCTTTATTATTAAAGATAGGACGATCATTATTTTAATATAAAACTATATAATTTTCAAGGATGCGTATAAAAGATAAAAATAAAGAGGGATATTGTGTGGATAAGACTCGTAATTTTAATAAGGGTAGGAAATATAATTTTCTTTCGCTTCTCTTTTTAAATTTATAAACATTAATTATGTATAAAAAATTCATTTTAATTTTAAAGATTCATAATGATGAGACTATTGGAAAAAATAGCCAATGCATTTTAAATGAAAAAAGAATAAGAATATGAATTTTGTAGCGACGGATAAAATGCGATCTACAATTGTTACGTGTAGAGTACTTGATTATTAAAGGTGAATTACCAGATCTAAGTTGCTACTTGAGAATTATAATGAAATTAATTAGACAGTTGAAATGTAGTGAGTTTAATTGGAAAAAAGGATCTTAAATGATTTAAATTATAAAGCGTATATTAATACAAATACAATAATAACTTTAAGCATTAATATTATATATATATGTATTGAGAGTAATAAGATAAAGAGGATTATTTATACAATAAGAAACATATTTTATTTAGTTTTGTTTTTAAATATTTAAGTAATTCTCAATAACATAACATGCCTTATTTATATATATTTGGAATATTTTGATATAAAAGTTACGTTTTTAAAACTCTATTAAACAAGGAAACTTGTATAATTATCCTAGATATTGTTATCGATTCTGATGTATTTTCTTTCATAATTATTTTTTCAATATTCTCATGCGATTAATAAATCTTTATTTTTTGCCTCGTTTCCTTAGTTTGATGCTACTGTCTTGTTAAGAATACTGTAGACTTTCCTTGTTATAATCAAACTCCGATAACACGTGTGGAGAAACGTGTTTCTTTTGTACCTCGGAGCATAGCGAATGATAAGGTGCTCACAATAATTGACTATTAATAATTGACATTGTGCAATAGATGCACGTAAAAAACGTTTCCGACGCTAAGTATTAAAAAAATGTATTATTATACACTATATAAAAAAAGCGATTGTCAAGCGAATTTTTAGTATATAAAAATTTTTTTCTCATGATTATATGAACAAATATGAATAATAATAATAATACCTAATAATGCGATTATTATTATTAGAAATCAGTTTAAAAGTTTTATGAGTAAAGATGCATTAAAATATAATAATTTATAAAAAGATATTTAAAGTTGAAGTGTAATTTTATATAATATTTCAACATCGATTTCAGCAATATGTACAAAAAAATATTATCTGTTTTTTCTTTCTTGTGAAGTATAATCATCTTTTTACTTTTTACACTGATTGATAATACATCATTTTATCAGCTTCTAAAGATAACCTTTTTATGAAATAATATTAATACATTACTTATAAATATCTTACTTATATAAATAGTTTAAAAAATTAATTACAAATAATCCTATAATATAAGGTTTTAGTCGATATTTTCCAATAATTATTATGATTAATTTATAACGTACAAAGTATAGAAGTAATTTATAAAAGCCGATAAGATCTGCTTCATAATCAAAATAATCAAATTCTAAAAATTAAAACTTTTTTTATAAATAAATAAAAAAGAAATAAATTTTGGCGGTATTATCTGTATATTATTTTAATATCTATGCGTCGAAATCTACAAAACAATCACTATTATTGTCATCGCAGGTATCTGAATATTCTTCGAATTGATCTTTGGAAGGGAGCCACGATGTTATATCCGGTTTAACCTTAACTGATTCATTTTTCAATGATTTTTGAGCTGCCCAAATAATCGGAGATATTTTACATAGTAAAAGCTTTATGCACGGTGAATTTCCAAAGTCGACTTGCTCCATCAGCTGACTCGGTAAATCTTTATCCTGTGCCTGTTCCAGCAGAGATTGAATCTGAAAACATTTTTGAAGCGATAAAAAAATCCTATTAAATTTTAAATATTTAAAAATAATAATCTTTAATTAAATTTTTATATCATATTATGTCGTCCATTTTTTGTGCAAAATTACTGTTAAATACTTTATAAGATCGATGCAAGCTTTCCAGAGCATTTAGTTTCGAAACGTTTTAATATGCATGGACAGTTTTGTATACAAATGTATATATTTCAAAACACTACTGCAATTTAAAATCATGCAATATGTTAATGGCAATTGAAAATAAAGTTAATGTAGCGTTTTAGCAATTCAATGTAAAGTAATGAATATTAATTAAACTTTAAGCATTATTTTGAACTTCTATTACAATCGTTTAATTCAGTTTTAACTTGATTCCTAAATCAACGTTGTTGAATAATATACTTGTACCAAGAATTAAAAAAAACCATATTGGACTGTACTTTCGTAATAACAAAGTTCTGCTTTAAATAGTTTATAAAGCTGTACACTATTTTTGAAACGGTCCTTATCCGGGAAAAAAATTGTTTTTTAGATTTTAAACTCGAGAAAACTATGAAAAAGTAATTGGATGGAAATAAAACCAGATTTTCCTGATTTATTTCCAAAACTTTGAAAAACCTTCAGACGTAATTTCGGTTAAACACGTTAATCAATATACAAAAAAAAACTATGTAAAAAACTTTATTGTATCAAAGCTTTATTTTCTTAATATGTGTCAGTTTATTAATACTTTAAATTTATAGATTTAAGGCGAATTTCATTTTTTTATCTATGAAACTTTGTTACTATTTCACAGTGGACAGTCTTTAAAGTTACTATGAAAATACTTCAAATTATCATAATTAGTTAAGAATATTATTACTGAAATGAGTATAAAAGTTTACACCTAAAATATTTGTATTTTAAGTGTTATACTTCTTGAGTTTTTTCATAAACAAATTTCTCATAAATTTATAATTAACCTTAATGATAAAAGTTAAGAATGAAATAAAAATAAAATAATGAAATCTGTATTGCTCATTCTTAAAAATTCTTCTTTATTACATTAATCTCTTATTATATTTGAGGATCGATACTAATTTTCATCGTATTTTCATTGTAAACTTGTTTTATTAATATACATATTCAAATAATTTAAAATTTTAATAAAAATAAATTTTTTTTTATAAATTAACATTATATGTTTTTAAAAATATAAATATTTGCTAATATCAGGTAATAAAATTAAGCTAAGTTGAAATATTAACGAATTGTAAATACCATATAATCGAAATTTCTTATCAATAGTAAATTGGATTTAGCCATCCAATTAGAATTCATTAAGCATACTAATTATAAAAAGTACTAAGTATTTTATCATCAAAAAACATTAAAATAATTTACAGCCATGTTTCAGCGAACATTTCTAATTGAATTAAATATATAAAAATACAACTCATTACTTATAAGTAATAGTCTAGAATTATTCTAGCTAACGAAAATATCAAGATTCGAGTTAATAAAACACCTATCCACTTTTTCTTTACTTATATAAGAATGATTCTTTTTTTTAAATTAAAAATCTTACCTTTTCACTTCTACTTTCTTTAATCAATTTTAATGGGTCAATTGAATTGTCATATTCGTCGAGAGCTTTAAAATGCTCAACCTTAGGAGTTATTTTAAAAAGCTCACTAATCTGTAAGCACCAAAAGTTAACGCATTCGTATAATAAGATTATAAACTCTTTGGACTTTATGAAAAAAATAAAAAATAAGATTTTACCATTTGAGCAAAGAATATGAAACTATTAACGGTAATGGCTGTGATTTTTTTAGGATCTAATCCTAGAAGTCGAAAAAAAGTAGCAACTAAGTCTTTTAGTTCAAATGTTTTGTTTTCCTCCTTCTCATTGAAATTAGCATTGTCCCCTCTTTTAGTTTCAGTTTGTTTCGATCTCAAACTTTCCGAAACCAAATTTGCTATATCTTTAGCTGTTTCTAAGTAGTTCTTAGCGTGTTGTAAGCTAGCCTTTATTTGATCGAATATTCCTGAGAATTTGTTACCACGCAAAAATAAAATCTTCAAGTATAATTGTAAATAAAACATATTGATGTACATTAATAATATTATAACACAGTTATTATTAAAAATAATTAAATACAACCAATGGGGGAAAAAAACATGCGATGCAATGATTTTCAAAAAGATTAAAAAAAAATTTACCTTCACCAGCTCCGTGAGTGGTTGGTATCCGGAATATTAATATAATATAACATAACAAAAGAAAAGGAGACATGTTGTTGAGACGACGTCTTAAGTAGAACTGCAAACATTTTTTAACTTACCTAAAATTAGCGTAACCTTCGAGAACAATAATAATGACTATAATTATAATCATTATGGGTACCCTTTCAGAAAACTTTCTTCCTCTCCTGTATAAACTTTTTTTTCTACGCATACGCTTGTCGGTCTGCTGCTCATGCAAGAATCCTAATTACATAGTGTCGTTGAAGTCCGGCACCTTTTTCAGTTTTGTATCGCTTCTACTCGGTAGCGTAGTACTGATTATTTTTATTAAAATTTAAAATTATTTTTATTTATTCTTTTTAATTATTCACAATATTTTATTTATATAGATTGATTGTCTTCGTATAACATTTTTTTCCATATTAAACTAAAGCTTGATAATGAATTTCAAAAGTTTTTTAATATTAATTCTATCTGTATTTCCGATTCTATGCTATGGAACAAATACTAGTATGATTCAGTTTTATCTCGATGAGGTTCAAAGTTTGAGTGAAATGCCACTTGAAAAGTTAATACAAATAAAATCATCGTTTGCTAAAAAAAGTAAGTTAAATAAGTACTATTTCCATGTTACTAAAGCATTAAACTAAAAAATATAGTGGAATTTGAATATCAATTTAATTAATGTCAATTACAAACAGAAAATTCTTATTTTACCAAAAATGTTTATCTCTTTTTAAAATTATTACAGTAAACTAATAATAATAATTATTTTAATAAGATAATAAGAATAATAATACATTTATAATTTATTATATATAATATATAATCAAAATTGCGAGTTTGTACCGCAGAAATCAAAATTGTTGCCGATGTTTTGTAGAATATTCGTTAATATATAGAAAAGTATTTTTTAATAATAATGTACGAATTTCACAGAATTACTACAATTTTGTTAATATTACTAAAATTATATATTAATATTTAAGTAACGTAATTAGGTTTTAAAAAGTTAAATGTTTAATGCAATTAAAAAGTCTGTAACTGAAATCTACATTAGGCTTTAATTTTTCATAAATGTATGTAAAATATAGTTCTTATAAAATTTCATAAATTGTAAAATAAATTACAATAATGAATAAAAGTATAGTTATAAGACGAACATTAATTTGAAAATAAATATTATATAAAAAGTTTAGCCTAGATAGAAGGTAATCTAATTAAAAACTTAACTGTGAATCTTAAATATATTAAAAAAAGAATGGGTAACTTATAATTTTTGAAGTTTCATCTTAATAGTAAGGTATATTAATAAAACGTTTTAAAACTCAGATTTGTTAAACTTCATTGTTTAAGTCCTTGTGTCGTTTTGGCATTAAATATTAAAAAAGAATAGAATTTTTATGCTGTGGAAATTAATTGTATAAAGTTTGATCTTAAATACAAGAAAACTCGCAAAAAACACCTACTGAAATTCAGAAAATTTTAACAAAATTTTCTTCGATGTAGGTCTAAATAGTAAATAAAATAAAATTTTTAACTTTATAAAAAACATTAAATTATAAAAAATATTCTATCTTCTTTTACACATTACGTATTAGTCTCTCATTATACGTCGAAATTTTATATAAATTCACAAACATGCCAAACTTTGAACGTCGATTTCAATTTTTCTTATTTCTTACTCACAGCATTGATAAATTTCTGTTTCTTCCGTTTCAACTCATTTCCTACAGATTTTCTAAACCAACTTATTGATCTTTCACGATACTATTTTAAAAGTATTATAAATCACGTTATGATTCATTGGAAGCTGAAAACAAAAATTTTTTTCATTTTTTTATTTTTGGTTTTACAATCCTTTAGTATTATAAATGATTGATACGCAGAGTACATTTTATCTGGCTGTCAATTGTGTTCCAAGCTTTTAAGAACACATTTGTAAATCCTAGAAAATGAATACGTAATAAATGTATTTAGAACTTAATGCATCAAATAAATATATTTTCTTTACATTGCATGTTTTGATAGTAATATGATAAATTTACTTAATTTTTTATGTGCCCATTTATCCCATGCACAATATCGTATTATAATTTATCAATAATTTATTGAACTGTATAATCAAAATAATGTCATATTTTCCATACATTTATTTCGACTGGTAAGACATTTTAAATTTAATGTGTCTTATTATATTTAATGTAGATACAACTAACGAAAATGTTGGCAGTGAGGGTAGGACCTTATCCTCCATTTCTTTCCCCTTGTCGAAAACTTTAAGGAGAATGGGCAACAAGTCAATCCGCCGTTACGAGGATTGGGAAGACAAGGGCAAGGATTCAAAAATATCAAAGATATTTCAACTAACAGTGACGACGCTCTCGTTTTTAGCGTTCGGTGGCTACTTATTGACACTTATTATTACATCTATCAAAAAGAATCAAAACACGACTACACCCTCGAGCCTTATAGTATTATCGGTAAAATATTTCTTTAACATTAATTTGTTACTTTATTTCATTAAATTTAAGTAGAGGTTTGAAAATAATTGAATTTAATATTACTAATTTTTTAACAAAATTTCTAATATTATATAAAAAACTTAATTTTACTTTATTAATCCACCTTAACCTTACTGTCCTCTTTCATACGTAAAGAGTTATAAAGAGTAATAATGTAAAATGAGGAGGGAATAAGAAATGTGATTAAAAGGCTTTTTTTGAAAGAGCTTTTATTCAAATACAACCTTTTTTAGTACTTTAGATAAAATTCGAATGATAATGATTTAATATAACTTTTTTTGGGACTAGTCTTAATTATTTAATTATTATATGTTGATATCTTTATCATTGGATCTTGTTATTTCATTACATAGAGAAAAAATAACTCACTTACAAAAAAAGTCTGTTGTCGTGTCGTTTCTATCCAGTTCTATTTCGTAATTTTAGTTTACTACCGTGATTATTTACTACCACATTGATGAAAGAGTTTTGGGGATCTAAAATGTCAAATTATGAAATTTTACATCAATTTATACAGTCAATTGTTAAAATATATACAGCACCAGATAGTAATACGTTCTTAATTAAATATAATTAATATTCCGTATTAATTTTAATTATTTAAAGTAAAATTAAACAGTATTTATGTATTAGTAATATTTAAACACGTATTTTATGTTGCAATGGATATTGGAATAATGTAACAGACTTTTTTAACTTTTTTACTACTTAATTTATTTTAGAAAATTGTAGACCATCGAGTTAGTTCTATTATTTGGAAGTTCGGGTAAATTTTGTGATTTCCTTTTAATTATTTGGTAACAAAAAAAAATTCGTATCTATTACTCCGGTCGTAATAATTACAATATAACTGTATAGATTTTTATGATAATTTCATTCTTTATAGATTCTATAGTAATCCTATAGAACAGCATTAAATATTATTCGAGTTACGATACCTAAACGAGAAGGTAACTTTTTGCTACTGGTACCAAATGTATTTATTTGTAAATCCTTAGATTTCATGCATAGATACGCTGATATTATGTATGTAGATAGATTTACTTAGCAAAATATGTGTATTTAAGTCGTAATATTTACGTCATGCACTTTTAGGTATATATATAATAATTATTTATATATATTAAAAATAATATTTATTAATTAGAATTTATGTATATAGTATATATATAAAATATGCATACATATTTCATAATTTAACATTATTAAGTTCATTGTTGTAATTTTATGATACCCTAGGTTTCTATTTTAATTATCTTGTAAGGAATATTTTTTTGCTTTATTTATAATTATATTTAATAATGTATAAGCAACAATTCTTAATTTCTATCAACAAATTTTCTGCAATTATTCAGCTACATGATGCTTTAAATATATGTACAAATATATGATTAATTTAAACATTTAACACATAATTATGAATATTACGAAGTTATTCAAAAACTATTATTTACGTAAAAGTAACAAATATGTATAAATTTGATTAAGAATTGAACTTTAAAGTAAATGTGATGCAGATGAAAATTTCTAACAAACAAATTAAATTCAATAATTCGTAGTAAAACTCATTTCAATTTTTTGTTCAAACTAAGCTTTTGTAATTTTCTCATTAAAAAATAATTTACTACGTAGATAAGTATTTTACGATAGAACTATTTTCTATACTGTCTGTTCCTCAGCTGTGCGATTCTTTAATATCCATAGAAAGTAACAACAAAGTAGCAAGTGATAGTCTACCAAAAGCAAGCCTTGAAGTGTTATATTAAAGTTGTTAAGGACTTTACGCACCGTTCGGCCATTAATGACTTCGTGCTCGTGAAATACTATTATCTTTAGACGAATATATGCTATCCGCAAGCGTGATTAACAAATTGTGCAAAGTCTGCTGTTGATATGGTCTATCCAAACGAGAAATCTATAAGCCTATAACGCTAAATAACAGTAAAAAGTTATTTTTATTTAAATTTAAATTTATTACAATTCGAGATTAGCAGATGTCGATGGGCATGCTCGTAGTAGTAGTACGAGTACTTTTCAGTAAAAAAATATGTTTGATACATTTTGCAAATAAATAGAAGTGTTGATTTTTAATGAAAAAAATTGAAATTCGAAATTATTCTATAACGTAATGGTACTTTTTAGTTTTCATACGTGTCTGGATAGAAATTATTAATATGAAAATAATCACTAATTAAAAAAATGACACTGTTATTATATTTTCTACACTGTAAAAGATACTTATATAACTAAAAAACTTCTATATAAAAGATCCTTTTTTTAAGTATACCAAGAGCTCCATTGGATATAATTATAAATATGATTTCCACGAATAATAATATAATATAATAATATATTAGGCTACCTCAAAGGCATGGAGAATAAAAAAAATACGTAACTTATTACAGTTGTTAGTAAACATTCAAAAGTGATCATTATTATTATATACCTACATCTATTAATAAATATATTTGTGATTAAACTCTTCTGGATAATTAAATTTTTTTACGCATTTTTCATATTTTATTTTACGATTATTTTTCAAACTATTTTCTCGACGTGTTTGCAAATCTTTTAACACAAAATATTTAGATCTTTTTATAATTTAATTAATTTATATTCATATATCATAAAAGGAGCAATAAAAATGTTAAACATTACTTAAATTCCATTAATTCCATTAATTCCAAAAATTCAATAAAAATTCCATTATTGATAATTTTAGCAAAATCTTTTAGATTTATTTTTACATTGATACATGCAAAATATATTTTAAAAAAATATATGAATGAGATATGACTGGAATATAAGATTTAACTTATATTAAGATTCTAGGCATGATTATTCATTCTAAAATATTTATCCATTTCTTTTTTATCACGTACGCGAATAGATTTCATATCTTTCTTTAAATCACTTTCACAATATTTCGCAATGAATCCTATAACGCATTAATTTCATTTTATATTTTAATATTGATTAACTGTAGTTTTGAATAAAAAAAAATTATAATGTAACATACTAATTTATTTTCCAAAAAAATTTCAAATTAATGAAAATATTTTAATTTTTTTTTAATTTGTGACTGTTTTAATTTCATATTGATAACAATCGCAAAAAGAAATTCTAAAAAGAAAGTAGAAAAGAGGAATATAAATATTTTAAGAAGGGAATAGATAATAGTACATTATCATTTCATTTAATAATGTAATTTTGGTAGTAATACATTTCATTGTTATTTATTGTATTAAATTAAATTATTTATTGTATTTATTTATTTATTGTATTAAAAAGCTGTTATTTTTAAAACCATTGTGTTATTATTTAGTTTTTTCAAAAATTTAAAAACAATTTTTTTCATTATTATAACAATCAAAGAGTTTATGATTTCCTTGAAAAATCTTAGAAATTAAATAATTGTTAAAATTAAAAGAAAAAGGTGTAACAATAAAAAATAATTATTTTATCATATTTGCGTTAGTATTTATAAGATACTTTTTTTTTTACTGTCAGAATAGGTGTTAGAATCATTATTTCATACAATTTTTTCTATCTTCTTAAAATGTTTTCCTAAGAAAATAAGCGGAGCATTGAAATAGCGAAAAGGTTTAAACGACTGGAAAAATCTACTGAAAGAAGAGAAAGGAGATAGTAAATCATCAGATGTTTTAGTATCCTAAGAGTGACGCGTTAAAGATTTTTCCAAATACTGCACGTAATCATTACACGTATTCATTAAACTAAAGTATTGAAATTCAATCGATTTTAATGAATTTTATTCTTGTTTAAGCTACTATTGAGGTACTAATTAAATGAAAATCAATATAGTTTCTTCTGCATGAGCAGTTGAAAAATATTGAATTTCTTTTATTCTTTTTCTACAAGGTCTATTTGCGTAACAAATAAACCTGTATAAAGTTAATTTTCTTTATCAGTATATTTTGATAGAAATTTGACCTTATTTTTAAATATACATAAATTAAACAAATTTGTTAAATAAACATTTAACTTTTCATCTATTGAGTTGTTATGCTTAAGCCATACATTTTAATATGTTAATCTAACAGGTCTTTATTTATATGCTTAATGTGATAGGTGATTATATATACTTGTGCAGGACACGATAGAGTAGCATTTAGTTCTAAATTTAATATTAATGACTACGATAAGCTTATTTTGCTTCTATCTTAAGTTTGATCAATTGAAAACGATTCTTGAACTTTATTATTATTTAAAAAAAGAATCAGCGAAGCTTTTTTTTTTTAAAGAAACATATATTTTTAATGAGAATCTGTATTTTAACAGTCATTAAATTGTATTTCTTTCAAAATATACATTGATGTCCTACGTAGAAGTTCAAATATTTATGCAATGTTCATTAGAGGGTATAGATACTTACTTGTTTTCCTTAGAAACTGTTATCACTTCAGCGTAATATTGCTTTATTGTTACCTTTGCCCTAGGATATTTATGAGAAAATCCAGCAAGCCTTCAGCTTTGTAGAGACTTTGCTTGAGGCTACGCCAATCAATCATATTGAAGCTTATATATCAGCTCAAACTTCCGAGCCGAAAGTCATCAGCGATCAAAAGATTATTAAACAATAAATTTAACTATGTTGATTGGCTTAAGAATTAAAAAAAAAATAATATATAAAAATACAATTTGGCTTAGAATGAAATTAAAAAAAACCTATATTTTACTTTTTATTTGATAACCGTACCAAATTGTTATGAATAAGTAATGCCCGTGATGGCAAAACTCCGCATCCCTTGACGATAGTTCATAAGTTATAAGGGCTTTTTCCCTGAATATAAAATACCTACATTAAAGATTTTTTTACAAGCGTTACTACACAGGTTATTAACTTTGTGTTTATTTTGCGATAGTGTAAATAATGTTTTTTACCAAGTTTTAAAGCCCGAAAATTTCAATCAATGGAATAAAATTTTTGTTTCAATCATTCAGTTTTCAAAAGAAGCTAAACGTACCACAAATTCTTCAGTAAAGAAATATACAAAAGCTTTAGAACGAAGGCTCACTTCGTTGGCATTGTCATGTAGTCTCACGCGATGTTCTTACAAGTTTGTACCACTATTTGGATAGATCTGTAGAAGTATTGTTGTAGGAAAAGAAAATATATGCTTAGTTCACTAAACGCACTATAATTTTCTCATCAGTATTGATTGGCGTAATGGAAATACATTGTGGAAAAATCAAACTATCTGAATTTATATGCGTTAAAAAACAATTAATATAAATGAGAATTTAATCACTTTTTTAAAGAAATTTAATGTGAATTTTTTTTAAAAAGAATTTGCTTAAATTAAATCTTTGTTTCAATTTAAAAATTTTGAATGAGCGTGAAAAATTTTTTACCTGCAAAATGTTTTATAAGCATTTGTCGTGCTTATTAAATTTTTTTTTCATTTATTTCAATTTGAACAATTAACATTTATTTATAAAAGACTCGAGACACATTTAAAAATTTCAGAATTGAATAAAATGAAAAAAATGATAAAACTGTTGAAATTCCGTTCAGGATTCTGAAAAATTTCAAATGATTGCACTCTTCGCTGATCTGTAATTACTCCTTCATGCGAGGAGTTCCTTATGTGGACGAGAGGCTGGTCGAATAATTGCATAAGGCTCCGTTTACTGGGAATTAGGCATATCGAAGTTTAGAACTGTTAAAATTATTTTTAAATTTCAATATAATCTACGTGACAAATATTTAACTTATTATTGTTATATTGCAATAATGTGCCTATTATAAATTTTTAGAACAAAAAAATTTGTAAAAAAATTCTACATTTTAATCAAATGAAATTTATATTTTTATTTATAAAGTTTACAAAATATGAAATATTTATAGTTATTTGATTTTTTATTTTAAAATGAAACTGAAATGTTTATCTATACAATATAATAAATTGCTAAAATTGAAAATTCTTATTTAATTGATTCATTCATTAAATATAGAGCAACACTTATCAAAAAACAACTTTATTAACTGTTTTTTTAACAATACATGGTTATTTCGGAATATTCCATTTATTAAAACGATCAGCAAAAATAAAGCAAAAACTTTTTTCTTTTCAATAACAACAAACGAAACCCTCAACATAGTACTTTTTATCTTTAGAGTTTATAAATAGTAAATCCAATCAGTTGTATAAATACGATCAACGTATATACATGTAACTTAACTATATTAATATTTGGATGTAATTTGTATTGAAAAGTTTATCGTATTTTTTAATATATATATAGTAATTTTTATTTATTTAACAAATTAAGATGTTATTTTTAAGCTGTTTAAAAAAAACAAGCATATTCATATAACCTTATCGAAACTTTATACTTTTACATTGTAAAGAAAAATTTATTATATTTTTCTTTTGATCTTAAAAATGATATCTAATTATATAAAAATTTGATAACATTTCAATTGTGTACTTGTTAAAAAATGAATTTCATAAAAAATACATGAAATATGATGAAAAATTAAAAACATAATGAGTTATGACAGATAGAAATTCAAGAGTTGAATATAAATATAATTTCTATAAAAATTTTTTTTGTAATTTTAGATTATATATTTATTTAGTTAGCTGCTTGTAATATTACATAATAATGAAGCTTTTTGAAGAAATAAGTACAAATTATAAAAGCACAAGTAAAAAAGTTTTGTATAAATAATTTGAACAGAAGAATCACGTATTTTTTTAGTATCGATAAAGTTACAATGAACTGTAGCATAATTCAAATAATATTTTAAAAGTATTAATGATATTTATATGAGGTCATGTAAAATATTTTCAGGATATACATAATTTAAAAACTGTCAAGCGACCTAAGCGAGGACTTTTTATATACGATTCGGAGAACAATGAATATGATACGGAACGATTTTACAGATGTATGGTAATGATGTCGAACGAATACAGAAGCCATTATTATTGATGGTTTATTGATGTATTATGAATGATGTATTGAATTTTTTTTTTTGTAATAAATTGAAAAATAAAACCCTTTTTAAAAGGAAGATTCTCGTTTTTTATTCAATTATTTAATCAGTAAGATGATTTGAGTTATTCTAATAAATAATTAAAATTAAGATTACTAATTTGCCAAATAAAAAGCTTTGGTTACTCTAAATTATCGAATATTCTTAATGACTGTATGAAAAACTGACCAATGGCCAGCCGCTAATGCACACGAGATCAATCATCGTCTGGGCATACCCTCGAAATTCTGAAACCCGCTTGGAAGCATCTCCATGGATCGCATCAGAAGCCCATACCCTAAGGACGTCTCAGATTGTTGGACGCTGTTCTACGTCGCCGCTAAATTTCCAGACATTAGATCCGCGTCTAGATTCAGAAATACAGCGTAACGCTCATGACCGCCGGAATTTCAGATGGACTTTATAGGATTGTTGGTTTTTGGAATCTTCAATTACGTTAAATAACTTTTACAATTAGTAATAATCATTTATCACGAGATCTCCGACCTCCCCCTACAACTTAGCCGAAATTCTATTTAACCATAAATTTGATATTGAAACAATTACGTAAAATTTTTCGTTACAATGTTTTTTTTAAATATTAAATTTTATAGCGGTTTTTTTTATTAAATCACGCAAAATTAATTAGAGAATTTATAAATTTGATTTTAGTTAACAATTTAGTAAAATTAAATGAAGTTGTTAAAGTTACTTTCATATAATCGTAAGGTATCATTTAATTTGAACGACAATTTTTTTTTACTCTAATTTTCTTTCAGAAATTATAAATAATTTAGAGCAGATTTAAATCAAGTTATAATTATAAAAATGAAACCTATAAAGTTTTCTCGACGTTTATTAGTCAAATATCTTTCAAAAATAATTATCGAAGCAATACTCAAAAAAGGCGTCTTTCGTTAATTTAATACCCCATAAATATAAAATATTATTTCAGAAATTGTCATTTTGTATGCTATAGTATTGCGGTATTAAAGTAACCACGTCAGTATCAGTTTCTATACTAAAAAGCGAAATTTCAGTTGACACGAGTTACTTGAATTCAAAAACTTCTTTACCTACGTGCTACAATATTAATCAAAAGATTTTGTTCAGTCCCTGTTTTAGATGAAATGTTTGTCAGTATAGTATTGCTTTTTGTCAGTATCGATCAAATGATTTTGTAAGGCTGCAAAGTTATGGAAGAGAGAGTAATGTAGCTTTTAATAGAAAGAAAATAATTATGTTAAAAAAAATTTTTTTTTAATAAGAAAATATTTATTACTTAATTTTAAATACAGTTATTATATTTTTTACATAAAATAAAAGTAAAATTAATAAATTAATAATGTAAGCCTAATTTGATAAATGATATTTCTAATTTGATTATAAAAGAAAATTATGGAACAATAACTATCTTGCAGTTTAAAATAAATACGCAATGTGTATTTAAGAATAGAATTTTGAATTTGAATAGAAGAGTATACATATTGACTAATCTGAGATTTTCAAAATTATATTAAAATAATCATCTTTGTTTGGTTTCGTGAGATGTATTATAATAAAAAGTAAAAAAAAAACGAACCATACCTTGTATTTTTAGGAAATGTGTTCATGCCATTATATAAACTAAAAAGTAGTAATTAAGGGCTGTTTTAATTGGTGATCAAGGAGAAAATTCGATGAGATACGTGTAAAATTGTAAAATAAATATTTATATAGAACTAGAATTACTTTTTTTATCTTTATTTTCTCTTTTAACGCAAACAAAATGCAAAAAAAAATAAAAAGAATAAAAAAAAAAAATAAAACATTCAATAATATCATACATATTTTAAATTGATCGACTCTGAAGTATTTCTTAAATTAATTGATAAATCGTTTAATCCAAATAATTAGTGATTCAATAGTTTGTGAAATACTATCTATCTAAAGTTTCCAAATTCAATGAGTTTGAATAATGAGAGCTTTGAACTAATGAACCGCAAGGCTTTTATTTGTTACACAGATTATCACACTTCTGTCTATACTATTGAATTTCTGTGCCAGGGAACCACAATGATTAATTAAACTCTAAAGTGTGTATAGTAAAAAAATTGACTCATTTGTTGTACTATAATTATTTATATTAGCCTTATTAAGATGGAAATATAATAATCTTATTAAAATAAAATTTTGAAAACAACATTGTTTTATAACAATTTATCAGCATATTAAGTTTTAAGTTGAAATTGTATATATAGATATTCAAATTATTAAAGTTAAATTAAATTTTACACTGTAATATTTATAATGATAATAATACAATAGAAATGAGGTTTTTAATCATTTATATTTTAATGTTTAATCGAAACTCTACATTTTTTGACCGTATTAAAATGCCTCTCCTATATATATTTCAATAAATAAATTAATAAATATATATGTATATATGTGTGTTTGGGTCTGCGTATAAGCACAATCTCAAACAATATTATTCAAATTTTTTACTTTGATCGAAGTAAAGATGCATAGTAATTCAAAAATATGGGAAGAAAATGGAAAGTGAGTAAAATACATAAGTAGCTTAAAACATTATAGGTCTTATATTTATGTAAAGAACTTTATGAAAATATTTGAAATACGCTAAAGAAATAGGAAATGCTAAGATTAGAATTGTATACTAAGATTGATCTTGTTAAGTACACTTGAATTTAAGCAATTACTAATTTTTCGAGATATATTTGTTAAATGAAAGTTGCTTATTAGAGCGCACTTCTATTTAATTCGATAGATGGAACTGAAAGAGCTTAAAATGCCGCTAACTTTAATACGAAGCAATAAAATATCTACAGTATCGCTTGTTAAGTAATTTTATGTTGCTATAAGTCATAAGTCGATGGAATGCAGCCAGAAAACTGAATCACCTCATAAGTGCACTTACTGGCTATTTAGCAATATTGTATCAGTACATTCACATCATTCTAATAATAAGCTTTGTCTTGCTTTAGTTATAATATTAGCAATATGGTTCAGAAGTTCTCTAATTAGTATATCCGCCGTTGATATAAGACCTTGAAGATTCTTTATATATTAAATTTAATATAAGTAGTGATTGCCTTCGCAGATCAAAAGATTGTCAGTGTAAGCTGAATACAACTTGATTCTGGGTTCTCTTGGGAAAAATTGATCTTCAGTTTACAAATTTTACACTATTCGTTTGCTCATAAATAATCAGAATTAATTATAAAATTGATATACATTTATCATTATATTAATTCATTAGTGAAACATAACTTTTTTAATTATAATTTTAGACATTTTTTCTATTAACCAGTTAAAATCTTAAGACCGTAAAAATCCAATTATTAACAATTATGTTTCTTCAGCGGTATTAAATTTCAAATACAAATAATCAATGGATAGATTTTTTCATCTTATCGAGAGTGCAGTTTAAATTTTTTTTTAATTCCCTTACTAGTTCTGCATATACTATCCTTTTTAAATGTAAAGTTAATTATAAATAATTGACCAGACAAAAGAGTTAATTTTAAGAAATTTAAAATAAAAAATTGCATTTACATTGCGTTTACAATCACAGTGTGAAGCAAGATTCTTTTTAAAAGATTTTACAGCTCCAATTTTAGATTTTGTTTATATAAATTTTAATATTTAATAATTCATTGAAAATTTAATACAATAAAATAATGGTAAGAAATCTATTTTATTGTCAAGAATGTTTTATGCCGATATACGTAAACAAATGCTCATTATAAATTCAAAACGTAAATTAAAAACAAATAACATTTGCATATTAATAATTTACTTCAGTGCGTACTTATAAAAATATAAATCTCAATGCAAAGATAAATACATTTTAACTTCGTTATCTTTGGGAGTACAATGGTCGTACTCTAAAAACATTGTCATGATGTTAAAGCATTGAACGTTTCAGAATAAAATTAATTTTAAAATTTCCAAATTATTGTGTATACTGTTCAATAGTTATTGATGATAGTTGACGACTTATTTTAAAATTTTTAATCTAAAACGAGAACAAAGTGTATGGCGTTGAAAAAGAAGTGGTCTTTACTAAACACATTCACATTCCTCGTCAAAACTTGCATTTCCTTGATGATTGCAACGTATAAAAATGCAATTAAAATCTTAAAAATTTTTTGCTTTATACATTACAAGCTATTATTATTTTAATTAAAGGAAGCTGATCAATTATAATATATATATAAAACCGTTGATTTTTCAAATTAAATGTGACCATTTAGTCGAGAGCAACAAAGATAATAAAAATAAAACCATACCCATAATTCGATTTTTCTAGCGTGACAATAATAAAAATTCTTGCCAAAATAAAAAAAGCTTTTTGTTAAAATAGGCAGTTGTAGTGTAACCGTTGTAGTATCGCGTAAAATGCAGGCAGTTGAAACAAATGCATGGCATAAAAATGCAAAACGGAGATGGAACTTGTTGAATTGTTGAAAATTAGTGAAGCGACTAAACAACAACGAATGAATAACCAGTGGGAGATCTTCGAGGACGAAAAAGAGAAGTCCGGTTAGGTTGCTTTTAAGTACAGAGAGGGTCGGTGAATGCATTTGTCAACGAAAAATATGTAACAGCCCCGCATTCCCACAGACTCGTATTGTAATCGTCACGGCCAGTTTGATAATCGTGGATAGGGAAAACTCATGCAGCGAGCGGGTGGGTAGATCGCTTATTTCCAAAATAGCTACTCTTAACAACAATGTCGGGCTGTAGTTTATTTGTGCAGTGTGTAGGAGTGAAGCAAACGCTCTCGTCTCTGGACCAATCCTCCGTGTGTCACGCCTAGCGTGAGTGGGGCAACCCAATCAGAATGCCTTCGCGTACTCGTGCCAACGACCATAGTTTTTCTCCCGAAAGGCAAAATCGTTTACCACTTGACTAAGAATGACCCCTCGTTCACGGTTACCCTAGGCTTAGAGAATCTTTAGTTATCCCGACGTACATTAAATGGTACTACGAAAATGTCGAAAATGAATTGTGGTGCCACAACGGAGCTGAATTTCGGCATCGACAGAATACTATCCAACGATTATTCGCCCATTAATTTAGGTGAGTCTTTTCATTCGCTAACCTACACTCATTTTCATTAAGTTATTTAAATACCTGAGATCCTTCAACATTTTATTCCATAGGTGGTATATGTGACCACAGGGAACCGTAGTACGTACGTAACCACTTATTTATTGATATAAGGACAAGTAGATTCGTTTTCTCGGGCTTATGTATTTATTATTACTAAGCACATAGTGAGAGAGTAATTGGATGAAACAAGTTAATAGCTTTTCATTCTATGCTGTATGAAAGGCTTATTAATTTTTAAAAGCTCGTGTAAAATCTGTTGTTATATATTTTTAATTATACATTTTTATTGCAATATAACATTTTAAATATTAATTAATTTTTCAGTTTCTTATAAACGATTTTTTAAGCAACTTTTATTATAATTCTTATTAATGAAACTAAATTATACTAAAACATACTAATTTGTAAAATTAATACTTCGTAAGAAAAATGTTAATATAATGCGCATAAAAATATTAAAATTTAGATAATTAATTAAATTTAAGTTAAAAAAAACATTCTAAAACATTTAGAAAATTGTTTAAAAATATCTTGATTTGCAATTGAATTGCTTCAATTGAAATGAAATGTTGATAAGGGTTGAATAATTGTCGTGATAGAATTTTTTATATTTTCTGTTACAATTCAAAATGAAACATAAACGTTATTACTACTTTTATCAAACATAAAAGTGTGAAAATCAATATTTAGAATTATATATTAATATTAGAATAATAGTTAATATTAAAAGTTATTTAGGATTATGAATTCAAGGAGTAAGAAAATATTTTATCATTTTTCAAAACTTAACTAAGAACGCGTATTATTTATTTCCTTTACTATGTTCAAAATATAACGCTAAACAATATATTAATATGGAAATCCTGGTTTGCTTTAAGCTTAAAACAAATTAGTTTGTAACTTCAAGTCTAATTATTTTATAAGCTAAATTATGTTTATTTTTACAATATTTAATAATATATTGAAAATGTTGTAAGAGCCATAAATTTCCTTAATGATACATAAAATATCTTCTGAATTTTTTTTTACAGAGTCGTCAGGTATCTCTATGTTTTCTGATTATTCTGTATCGCATCCATACCCCGAAAGCTATGAACCACGTAAGCATTTTCAGAACTGCAAAAGTTTTCTACGATTTGAAGATGCGATTTCGTCACTAACTACAACATTGAATGACAATTGTGGAAATATATTTGATAATGTTCATAATATCATTAAGCCTGCTCCAGTTCGGCCTCTTCCAATAGGTAATTTTAATTAAAAAGTAAAACCATTTTACCTTAATATAATTTACTATATAATTACAAGACAGTAATAATTTAAATAGTTTTGCAATAATGATTTAAAAACAAGTAATATTATTGTTTTTCCTTGTTTGAAAAATAAATAATGTTATGAACGTCAAGTTTAACTGTTACTTTGAGATAAACATAATTAAATTAATTTTAATAATATCAATTATTATTTGTTATTATGCGAACGTTTATTATACGTTTATTATGGTAAAAGACATAGCATACATTACGTTGCCTTACCCAATATTAAGTTTCTTAGCCGATGTTCATATTTAAAAAGAGAAATATTTAAAAAAGAATAATTTTATTATCATAATCATACGATAACATAAGACAACTCCTGATACGATTAATAAATGCCGCCATCTGGACTACTTGTTCACAAATTCTCCCGTGCAAGTAAGTGGGGCAAAATATTTACGCGTAAGTATATTCCTGTATTTCCTGTCTGCGTCTAAAACGACATCTAAAGTGCGCCGAGGATTTATACTTGTTCCAAATAATATCCTTTTTCAACCGTTTATTGTTCATTCGACATCGTTTCTTGGTTTAAAACACATTAATAGTTACAAATGTTTTTAAGAACTGCGTAAGCTCGAGTGCTTTTTTAATTTATTTACTTACGAGTTGTATACATCGACGATATACGTTAGGCAGACTCATTGCAAATCACATAATTTAAATACGTTATCTCTAAAAATAGATACGTTTTAAGAGTTTTATCAAAGATTTTTGTACTGTACTAATAGAAGAAAATGAGAATATAAAATTACAATCGTAATAGATAATGTCTATTTTTTGGCTTCTTTTACTATTAATGTATTATTGAACCAATCTAAATAGTTTTTCTTTTTTCTTTTTTATAAAATACAACGATTGCATTAATACGACTAAATATTTACTCTTAAGGACGAGAATTGAAATCGTAAATTTCACATAAAAAAATGTATATTTACAATCACTTATAGTAAATTAAAATCGATAAAATAATTTTTTTTTAATTTGGGTGAATTCTTATTTGCTCCGCGTAAAGTATTAATTTACATTAACCAATCCTCCTGATAAATTAAAACTATTCAGAACGCTAGTAAAAAATTTTATGGGGACAATATTAAGGATTATATAAAATGTAATGAAAAATGTTTTACAGTATTACTTGTATATTGAGATTTAAAAAATTTCAATACAATTGTCTGAGTAATTTCTAGACTTTTAGTTACATTTTATTTTGCGGCACCGTTGAAATATGTTACTAAGTATATCATCACGGTAATAAAAGCGTCGCATAACAATGTTATTAATTTCGCATAATTATTGTTATTAAATTGCTAAAAGTAAGATTAACGTTACGTGTAAATTCTTCATGTTGTTGAATTTTCAAATTAAACTGTGCAGTTTGAAAAGTATTATAAAATAAGTTTGAGAAGTCAGCGTAAAGAGGACGAGAAATGAATCAGACAAATTTCGGGTCGGGAGAGTTAAGTGTTTAAACTCGTGAACATATTGTATATCCGACGCTGTTGTAAATCAAATAGCAGACCACGTTTGGGGTATAAACTGAAGCCTGGAACACGTTTATTATTTTAAACAGACGTTTCATAGTAAGCATCTAACAGCCTCTTCAACTGTATGCTCCCTTGATTATTGAGTTTCAGCAGCTACTCGGTCAATTTTTAAAATAGAATATTTTACAAATATTTTACCAATCGCATTTTACGAATTTTATCTCTGAGTACGATTTTTTATGTTCTATGAATGCACACGAACTATACGCTCGTAACGTATGTGTTAAAAGACACGATTGATAGTCGATGCAAGATAAGATAACCATTTTATGTTTCTATATCTTACTCTCGGCTTTTATTTAGCTTTCCTACCATTTTTATTTTAGAGAGCACAACGGTATCATCCAGCTCCAATAATGGGACTGAGCATAATAATTGCAGACGAAGGTCTTGGTCTAGAGCTGTCTTCAGCTTGTTGCAACGAAAGGGGTTGGAGAGGCGATTCGCAATACAAAAATATATTACCAAGCCCGACAGACGACAATTAGCGGCTACCTTGGGTC
Source organism: Kradibia gibbosae (assembly GCA_018907135.1). Taxonomy (NCBI): domain Eukaryota; kingdom Metazoa; phylum Arthropoda; class Insecta; order Hymenoptera; family Agaonidae; genus Kradibia; species Kradibia gibbosae. The sequence continues at coordinate 9,340,671 of JACCHX010000004.1, forward strand.
TTACGGATGCACAAGTTAGCTTCAACTTTTTGTCTAAATATCATTGTATTCTGGTTGATGTAACTTTCTAATAGCCTCTTCCATTATAGTACTGAGGCTTTTCATTTATGTGAATTACATCTCATGCTGATGAAGTTTTTATATATTTTTAATGACCTGACTCAGTAATTTTAACATTACTTCTACTACAATTATTAGAGTACGGCTTACATTAACCAAGAAAAAATATTTACGATTAAAGCGAAATAATTCTGTCTATTATTATAAACATACTGCTTTGCAAAATATCATTATTAATATTGATAAGATAACAAATTTATAAATTCGTTAAATTAAATTAGCTTACATAAGGGACAATTATGCAAAAAAGAAGTAATGAAAAATTATTCGTTACAATTTTTTATTTAGAAAGTACATGAAAGTTAAATCATATTTTATTTATACTAAAGTTCTTAGAAATTAATTCATATAATGTATTTATTGTTATGTGCTGTATAAATATTACTGTACAAAATTTGAAAAATATATTTTTCTTAATTTTTACTTTATTCAATAATATATTGAACAATCCATTAGTTAATATGAAAGTGAAAATGTTAAAAAAGCGGAATATTATGTTTTAATTCATATTAATGCAACGATAAAAGTATCGAATTTAGATTCATAATTTTCATAATTTATTCATTAATGAAAATTAATGTTTGATTTTTAAACTTTGTACAGGTCAAAGTATGGTTTCAAAATCGCCGAATCAAATGGCGACATGCTAAGGAAAGCGACAAAGTTATAGAGGTTCATGCTAATTTATCATACAAAAACGCTTCGCAAACACCATTAAGTAATGTTTTGAAGACCATTGATGAATCGAAGTTTTTAGACGATGAACATATTGATATAGAGTCAAATCAATAATCGGATGATAAAAAAACTATAGTGATTTTGAGACGCGTAAAAAAATTGGCTGTTGTGCCCACTGGAGTTCAATGTACGTTCGACACGAAATGTTTAAATGACAGGTACCTGATCGCAACAGTTATTATTCTAAAAAGTTTTCGCATTATAATAATAAACTCTGTAATAAGAATTTATACCATCAGATTTATAAAATTTCGCAACAAAATGCCAAAACTCAAACTTAAATCTAAATTCAAAAGTATTACTCTTTTCAAAATTTGTTCATAAATAACTACATATTTATAGTACAATGTCACTTTGTTTTTCTCTTTAATATTTTTAAAGTAATCGTTAAATTTATGAACACACTTATATACACTTTTAATAATCTAATATATTACTATTGTCGAAAAATAAATTGTTCATATTATCAATAATTTTTCTATCGTAAAATAGTTTAAAAAAACTGTAAAACAGTTTTATTTTTTTTAATTTGTAAATAATATTGTAAATTTGAACGTTTTTGAAATATTCTATTTTAATGTCCTTGCAGAAATACTTTCATATTATAAAAACGTTTATTATTTAATTAATAGAACAACATATTATAAATATAAAAATATCTTTTTTTTTAAAGAAAATATTTTTTGGAAATATAATAAATTTCCAGAAATAATAAACGTCCATTGTTATTGAAATGCAATTACAGAATAAAGTTGCTGGAATTTTTATTTGGAAGTTTTCAAAAATATCGATCATTTAAAAAAAAAATCAAGTAATATTCAACATTTTATATTCTACTTCAATATATTTAATGCCTAATTGATAATTAATCGTTTAGATAAAATAAAAACGAAAAAGTGCTTTTGACTAAACAAAAACTTATTTGTTTTCGATTTTTATAGCCTGATCATATTTTATAGCCTTAATCATATATATGAGAATTTAAAAATATCATGTCATTTGCATTAAGTAATTTATAAGTAACTATTCTATAATGAAAAAAATTATTCTTGAACATAAAAATTTTTGTATAACAGTAAGTGATAGCTAGTCTGTTAAACTAATTTTAAAGTGTGTAAATAATAAAATTAAGCTTTAAGGCTATTTTAACGTTTAATAAAATGTACAAAACAAAGATTTTTATAAATTATTTTCTTAAATTCCTACTCTCTCTTATATGCTTTACTAATAATACTTTATCTCGGCAAGTAGTAATATAAGGCAACAGATAAAGTAGATATTCTACAACTTCATCACTTTATAGAGTGATAGTTTTGATAGCTTGTCTCGAGCTATTTGTTGATGAAATTATACTAGACGAACAGAGATAGAATTTTGTGGTATTACATCGATGCCCTCGTGAAACGTATCAAAATAAGAGAATAAGAAATACTTACCAGTGAAACACAATATTATAGTATAGGATTTATTAAACTGTGATTTTTAATTATTCAATATTTAAAATATATTTTAGTGACTTATTACTTAGAAATATGAAAGTATTAAATTACTCCATAAACTAATTTTAATTATTTTCATGATCTATGTGAAATAGAAAGTAATGAAATATGTAAGTAATGTTGCTTAGATAAGCAGCTTGATATGTATTAACTATTCATTGATAAAAATTGTGAATTATTGTAGATTTAGAAACTCTTAGAGTTTGAACGGAAAATTTAAGTAACACGTGTATTCGAGAAATGGATAGGATCAAAAGTAATATATATGTTAATTACGTGATAGTTTTAAGATTAATTTTTGCCTTTTAAAATTGAGTATTGAGATAATAGATAAAACGTAAAAGTGACTTTTACAATATAGAAAAACAGTGTATTTATTTAGTATAAATTATTCTTAGAATGATTTATTGCTAAATTCACGTTACACTCGTGGCCCTCGAGAATAATGCTCCAGGAAATCACACGCCTAGACGTCTAGCAACAGATTGCGCTTAAGCCAATAATGCTTGTATCCATTGGTACTACTTACACACGCTGCGCTCCTCTCAATACATGCTTACTTGAGCCAATAGCCAACAATGCTTTGAAAATATAACACGGAGGCAGGTTGAAGACTTGCATTTTTAAAGGCGGAATCTTTGAGCAATGGTCATATTTTTTTACGATAATTTGTTTTTCTTGCGGTTTATTACAAAAATTTTCCTCTCTCAATCCAAGTTTAATTTCTACCTTAAATATTTCCATTAGCTTAAAAAATTGAATTTAATCTGGCTTGAGTATTAAATATGAAATTAAACAGTATTGCTGAGTTACTGTCGGGGATGTAGGGAATGTTATTAATACATAACGTAACACAATGTTTTTTGTAGACTGTAAAATATCCTTGACCAAGTCTCGAGCTTACCAGTGATGGCTCACAAATTTTGGATGCGTATCTTCTCTTTCCATGATGTTAGCAATTATATAATTTCCCCGTGGATTCTGGTGTTACAAATGCATGCACCGCATCAATACTGTGTGATTTGATTTCCGCATATCTCAGACGTAGTTCCAGAACCATCCTTGAAGTAGCAGTATAAATTCATTTGATAGAGACCCGAGAAATTCCATTATTAAATGGGGAAGTTAGTTGCGATCATTAAAACTATCGGCTGGTATAATTTGCACCCGCTATATTCGCTAGTTTCTTGATTAGGGACAGGCTACAACTCGAAATCGTGTCACGGATCTCGTTCCATAAAGAAGACCATGGATAATATTGACCTGCACGTGCCATTGAGAAGAGTTTGGAAAAAACTAACTTTTACCAGAGATAAAACACCCCAGGTGGTGATTGTCTTCTCAAAACAATAACTCGTATCGGCAACCACGAGCGAAGCTCTTTTCGATGTTTATACGTTAGCGTCGAATGATAACGAGAAACTCTAACTGGAGTTTCGCTCGCGATAAAGTTTATTGTACTGCAATGAGACCACAACTTAATTTTGGGAAAGTGCACTGGCGTTTTTCTGCCCCTGCACATTTCATTATTTTTCAAAGCAAAATCGTCAAGGATTTGTACACAAAATACAATAATATGATTGCTTTGAAAATTATCAATGCGTTTCGCAGATCTTTTGTTTAAAAGTTTATTGTATTTTTCATTATCCTCCATATTTTTTAGCTTTGTATAAAAATTTGAAGTTCTGAACATTGCTGGGTTAAATAATAATTATTTTAATGCTTCGATAATCCATATTTTATATATTATTGACTTACTTTCGTCCATTTTCGAACTTTTTCAGGCTTTTACACCATTGTTATGTTTCAGTTTTTAACATATTCAAACTTTATTTTTTAGAATAAATACTTATCATAGAACAAGTAAATGTGTACAAATCAATACTTTTTAAACGTTCTTTAGCTGTTTTTTTTTCAAATCACTAAGATATCGAATTTTTTCAGGGAAATATTTCTGATTATAAATGCAGGACTACTAGTGCCCTACATATTATTTTCATTACTTACAAATTTTTGGAATTACTTTATTAAAAATCATTTGTTTATTTTTCCTACTTTATCATAGACGCTATATATTCAGACATTTATATTTTCAAAAATTCATAAACATTTCTGTATTCAATTCATAAAATTAATAGAAAGCTAATGAATTTTAATAAAAAGAAAATACACTTTTTTTTCGTAGTTCCTGACCCAATTTGTATACTCATTTCAACTACAGATTTTGGGCTTTTTAAAATATGTATGAAAAGGTTTTACTTCATTTTCTGTTGTGTTATAAAAAAATTACAGTTTGATTAGATTAGTTGTCTCTATTGGCTGATAAGAAATGTACGAAAGCGGATAGAAATAGGTATTACATTTTTTAATTTCTTTCGTATTTAATATTTATAAACTGAAAAAGTATAAATGATTAAGCAACTTTTATTGTGAATTAGTTATAGAATTATCACTTGTTGTCAATAAATTTATTTATTTAAATTGAAGGAAGAAAAATTTTATTGACAATTTTCTTATATACTGTAATTAATAGTACATAAGTAATATTTATAAAGCGCTAATTCAATAGCTTATATTTTAAAAATTCATTGAGTAAATTGTTATGTTATTTCAAAATAAATAACTTTATTATTGAATTTTACACGGTAAATTGCATTCTACAAAGAGGCCATTATATGAACGAAAAACTTAGCCTTACGTCGGTAAAATTCTTTATAATAATTATAGTAATTTATTTATGATATAATAGAAAAAATATTTGCGAAAATTATAAAAAATTTTGTTTGGTATTCAGAAGATATTTAAAAAAAAGGAAAGAAAAATGATTAAAGTACGTGGATATTTCGGATACTTCAATTTCAAGAATAATAAAAAGTAAGGATTTCCTTCCATCGTGATAATACGGATATAAACTGGATAACGCTAATTACTGTACAAAATGACAATTTTAAGTGAAGTTAGAAGGGAAGAATCTGTACATTGAATTGGACAGAAATTGAATACAAGTTCTAAACCTATTTTATAGCTTTAAATTTTAATCGTGATAAGCCATGCATGCATAATCAAATTGGGAGAAAACACGGCTGTAGACAAGAATTTTACGTAAATCCCGTATGAGGTTACGGCTAAAGTACTTTCATGTATGCATAGCCTCTCTTCACGACATCCTTTACGTGCTTGTTCCAATTTAAATTAAGACTAAGTTGATCATTGAGATTTAAGGCCTGACATGTAGGAAAGAGCACCACAAATAATTTCAATTATGCAGATGTTGTAATACACTAAATGCTCATCTTGTGTATTTAGACTACATATACATATATATATATAACGCAATTAGCTTATATATTGTGATATTGATTTGTGATTTTTGTAGTTTAATTCGATCAGATATCATTGAAAAGAAAAAATGCTGCCACGATTAATTCGAAAGCGAGATACAAATCGATATTATACTCTTCAATAAAATTATTAATATTAAAAAGTCAATTGTTAATGTCTTATTATGATTTTAGGTAACAGAATAGTATTCGGGTGTCCTTTTATATGATTATTATTGTTCATAATAATTGGATCACGAGCTAATACTGCACTACCTTTTCGGTAGTAGATGATCCCTTCAAAACGTCTTTTTGATGAGCTGATTGGTTTTACAGTGATTTTTTGACTGTCGGACTATTGCCGTTAAAATGAACACCTGCGTTAAAAGGTCGAGAGAGCGGCGTGGCCAACGAGTGGAAGCGCGAGAGGGAGTGGGAATTGTGTAGGTTAGCACCTCGTTGACGGTTCCCAGGCAACAGGAAGTGAGGAGAGCCGAGTACACGGCTCTCAATCTAATATCTCTAATCCACGAGTAGCTGTCGTATATTACAATACCAATCTAAACGTACAAAAGCTCCGAAACAAACCATATTTTACGCACGCACATATCTCTTGCTTACATATTCAGGCTGCCTCAAAATATTTGCGTGATTTTTATTAAAATAATTCTTATATCCTGCCCTAAAGTACCGTGCGCCGTATTAATGCTACTATAAAAGCTTTTATACAGATCAAATTATTGTACAATTTCGGCCGCTGAATTATTTTCAAATTTCCAAGTACTTTTGGCAACATCTCCTTTTTTTTTATACGAGTTTTAAAAATTAGCATGAAATAATAACATGGTACGTAATACAGTTTACAGGATCACGAGCAAACGTTGCAGCCTACTTTCTACTAAAGAAAAAGTAAGGATTCCTACTAGTGAAAGGAAAGCTTAAAATATATGAAAGCACAATTTATGCCCGTGTATCTGCGACTACGGTGTCAAGGACGAGGAAATAAAGGGTAAGATTAGCTTAGCGTGTCGAGGCTGACGGACACTCCTGGTCATCTCATTCCGGACGAGCTCACTTTCGCCTCGCTCTACTAATCCCGCGGTGGTTTTGTTGAGTCGATGGGTTTCACTTTAAAGACTTCCTCACTCCCTAGAAGTTATGCACCTCTATACGATGTTGCCCTCCTAGTTCCCTCTCCCATGCCATTCAACTCTGGTATTAGCTCGCCCTTATCTAGGCTTCGTATGAGCAGTCGATACGTAATTCTGAGTTATTTTTTTTTAATTTTTACTTCAAACACTGCATAGTCTGACAGATAGATATACAGAATGGGCAGACTAAAGAGATCGCTTTAAGTTTTAAATTAAATACTCTAGATTGGTGCACCTCTGCGGCAGAAGCTGTTGCACTTTTTAAACAAGTTAATAATATAAGTGAGTTCTGAGCGTTTTTTTTTTATCATTCTTTCTAAAACTCTTTAAGTACTTTTTTACATGTTTTTACCATTACAAAGATGAAAGAGAAAATATCAGTATTTAAATAGTATGTGGGGTCCATGAGTACGGCAACTTTAAATGGCAAATTACTTTTATTTAATACGAATTGTCGAAATTTAATTTAACCATTATAAAATAATCGATTGAAAAATAAAAAACCTATTCCATAGTTTCATTATAATAATTAATATTGTAACATAAATTATATAAAAATCATTAATAATAACTCAAGTTAATTAAAGGAATATTTAAGTATGTTACGGCCTGCACAATTTTTTTTCTTTACATCCATTTACTATTTCTTATATTGAACATCTGTTTTAAAACATCCTGTGCATGAGGATTAACGCTGACAATCTATCTGTTGAATATCCAATCAATGCTAGCCGATGCGATAAAATTTTGCGGAATCTTTTCTGATTATTCTCACGAATAATTAGAAGGGTAGGGATGAGATTTGTCGAGGTGACCATTATATAAAAGGGATCGAAAGACTTTTTAAAATTACTCTCTGTGTTAAGCAGTTCAGTAGTTCATCTTTGTAGAAATTGAAATACCGTGTATAGAAGGTTATTACCCAACGGTCCAGTGCCAGTTACGAGTTTAAAACATAAGTTCAGAGTAGATCGAACCGTTAGTTTAGAACGGATTTATTTAAAAAAAAATTACAATCCCAAGGAATAACTAGGACCATTATTCGATTTTTATCAATTAATGTATTCTATCGATGTAAACAGCGTTAAAACCAAGCAAGTATTTTGTTTCCTAACTGTTGAATTTCGCACAGAAGTCAAAATATTCTCATTATTTTTTGTATTATTTTACTCTGCATTAAGTAACATACATTTTAGAATAAAAAATAGTTTTTCTTTCTTTACATACTATGTATATATATAGTAATTTTATAGTTTTGTAACAATTAAAACTTTCTCTTTTACTTAATAAATTTAATTTTTGTAATAAATTTTGTACATGTTCTGTTTTCTCTCTTTCAATTATTTCCTCCCTCGATTTTCGTTTGTGTAGTATTTTGCGAATTTACAATTTTATTTGTTAAAATAAAACAATAGAGCAAAGGAACATAAATAAATAAATTAAAATTGAAAATAAAAGTAACTAAATCATAAAATATAAATTATAATATATATATAATATTTTTCCTTTCTTTCCCTCAATCAAATATTCGTAAGGCCTGCATGAATTTTGTTCTTCGACCTGTTAACCCCTTTTTAAACAAACTCTCTGTCCTATGGTGTTTCACTTGAGTGTGTAGGCATAAAATGGAGAATATTTTAGACAAGTGTTAACCAGTAAGGTTCGCACCCAATAAGTCAGTTGCCTTTCAGGGATAGATTGGTGGGAGACTTTATATTTCTACTCCCTGGACGTAACAAGTACATAATCATCAATTAATTTAAAGTATACCCAGAGCACAAGAGATTACTATAATATATTCTAATTAAATAGTTTTAGAATTAAGTTTTATTTGGAGTTAATTGAATAATTAAAATTTGAAATTTAATTTTAGCTATATAGTTGTAATTCTATACAAATTATTGAATTTTAGTATTTGAACTATCTATAAAGAATTAACTAAAACATAAATTTTGAATCTAGTATGCGCTGATAAGTTAATGGTTAATTACTGTAGATCGAATTAACTTCTAGTTTTTGTTGTTTAGATAGTTATTACGATAAGAGCTAATATATTCGTATTCTATATCAGGTTTCGCTTAATTTGTATTTTAAGATCTTTAAACATCTTAATTAACACCCATTAATCAATAGCATAAACTTACTAACAAACTTGCTTCAGTTGCAAAACTTTACAGATAGAAGTAGAGAAGTTTGTGAACGAAGATTATTTTATATTTCCCTACTTTTTTAAAATTTCTGTAAATTATATAAATACGTGCACATCGAAATAATACGTTTCTATTATTATTATCATAAGATATTATTAATTTCATTAATACACAAAATTTGCTTCTATCAATTTTTTGTTTGATGTTAAAAATAATTTTTATTTGTGTTTTAAATCAATATACTTTTAAAATTGCTTTCTTTTTTTTGTAAATGTTTGGTTTCATATTTCTTTATATATATATCAAAACTGATACATCATTTATAGCGTTTTTTTCAAATAATTGACTATATGAATCGTATACTAATACTTTCATGCATTTCACGAGAAGTTTTTTCATTATTACATGGATGCAGGTAAAATGTTAACATAATGAAGTATTTAATGTCTTCGCTTTTTAATGAAAATTATTCTATAATTCATTCGTTATTGGCAAAAAAACTTTTCATGACGTATATAATAATAATAATTCGTCAAATAAAATTACTATTTGATAAATGTTTAATTTTATTCTTTATAAAAAGAAAATTCTACTCACATATGTCAATATGATGAATTTATACGTTTTAATGAAAATTCATGAAACATTTACTTCAATTTTATATGCCAGTACAAATAAAGGAATATACGATTCTAGTACAGTAGATCTATTATCATCAAACTTAATGTTAAAAATACACATTGAAGATTCATAAAAAATTTTTTGTAAATCTCTCGTGTAACATTTTTTTCCTATAAGACCAACAAATACGACATTATTCATTTGGAAAATCTAAATACTACGATTTTCCATTGCGATGGATATATTGTACGTTGAATTCGCTTATTGAATCGTTGTACTGGATATTGGATTTCGGTTGATTGGAAATTTTAATTGATCCATAACAGAGAAATTAAGAAAATTGAATGTTCAATAATTGAGAGTAAAGGTATATTGTATATCATTGATTTCAGAAGAGTCTAATAATTTTTATAAATACGACAAAAATCCATAAAACAGTTCATTAATTCTTATGATTAACTATAATCTTAATTGACTAAATATAAATTGCTACTGCATATGCTATGGATTTTGTACCTTAATTATTCAGAATATATTAAGTTTGAGAACACAGAAAAGGGGAGTTTTATTAGTTAAATAAGACTATAATTTATAAATTTTTATTGCTAGCGCTTATCAGGTGAAAATACTTGTTTAAATTTATAAATGAGCCAATATCAAGGTTATTGAATGTATTCGGTACACAATCGTATTTTATTCAAGGGTTTTATTGTAGTATTGATTCAACAAGAAATTGTTTTTTGGCAAGCATGATTACCATTATTTATAAATGTAAAAAATATATTATTGTTTTGGCATTTATTAAACAATATTCTATGAATAATTGTAATATATAAGAATATCTATTAATATATTTTATAATATTTCTTTTAATTTACATTAAATTTTTCATCATAAATTATAGACATAGGTATATTGTAATTGATTAAAAAAATATATTTTCATAAAAAAGATAGTTACAAAATTAGTTCAAAGTTGATACAGATAAAAGAAGACCTGCTCCAAAAATTTCATTTGCAGCATGAAGCTATGAAAAGTATTACTAGTATTATTCAAGTATTTACTCGTCTATTATCTATCAAATAAATACTTTTTAAACCAAGTATAAAAGGGTTTAGTATAGTAAAGAAAATTAATCGAATAAGTCTTCAGGAATATGCTGTAGTTATCATAGGACAGTAATTATTTGGTAAAAAAATATTTTTGGAGTAATGATTTTCTTATAAGATGGTTGTGTTGAAATATCGGGACGCTCGAACTTGTTAGTTGATACTGTTTATTTGTTATATTTCGATTCGGATGAACTCTAATTGATATGATAAAACCAAATTATTCATGTTGACTATATATATATATACACATATGTATACGTATATGTTATCGCCAAATGCGTTGATATTGTTTTGGATGAGTTACGTCTATTATGAGTATGAAATAAGACATTTGAGTATAATTAATTACGGTCCGGTCGACGGAGGAGTTAAATATAGAACAAAATCTATGATGAGACATTGGCTATTTTCTTTTCATTTAGTTCAGCTGCACTTAATAATGTTTTATATTAAATTCGAGATAATTTCTGCTATCTTACATTCTCAAAATTTAATTCTTTGTATAAAAAGTATGAAGATAGTAATTTTTTATTTAACTGTTTTAGCAGTTCCAAATTTTGTCGTTCTACCACAAGTAAACACATAACAATATAAACTACCTTTTTTTTGTTCCTAATACATTCCTGAATTTAACAAAATACGAATTCATTAATTCAGTTAATTTGTAGTTGCTTTAAATGTATCTGAATATCCTATTAATTTCTAAATATTCAAAGCAATTCATTAAACATTGAAAGAAAGTTTGAAATAACTTTATTGGTATAACCTTTTACAAGTGCATAATTTGAATATTCTTCCTTTTATTTATAAAATAGTAATTTCCAGTTTAATTTTAAAATAATAATCAATTGCTACAATTTTTAAATAAAAAATATTATTAAAAAATATAACATTGACAATCAATTGATATTTTATGAAATATAATTCTTTTGGTAGATTTACTTACATTTTACTTTTAAATATAAAACAGGAAAACTGGAATGTAACAGCAGGTGCAGTTATTATAATACGTATAGTACTTAACCTTGGTAGCTAAGGCTTTATAAATTATTAACCAATTACGTAATATGAAATATATTTTATTCGTAGTTGAAGAATATGAATATTAAAATTTTTAAATGAAGTCATACTTAAATATATTAACACGTCAAACTAAAAAATTAGAGAAGTTTTGAGTTCTGTATTTTTTAGTTATTCTACTAAATAACCTATATTACTTGTAATTTAGAACAGTATGATAGTATTTAGAATAATGATGTTCATGCTTAATATATTGTTCATTGTATTACTAATTTATGGATAGTAGTGAATATACGGCACATTACTAAATATTACATGAAAAATATAATCGATATTTTTGTTAGGCATTAAATAGTAACTTTCATCTTTATTCGGACTTATAATTATTTTATATTAGATATCCAAGATACTCAGGTTACTTAACACTTTATTAAAATTACAATTTAATTATAAACTAGAATTAGTATATATATAAATAATTTATGTTATTATATTGTATTTATTGTATATAATATTATACATCAAATATTTATTAATTATAGTATTATGAAATCTTTATAAATTAATAAATTTAATAAGACAATGTTTTTTAAATGTTTTAAACATTGAATACATTAAAATGTTTTACTTAATTCAAGAAATGTGATTGACACATGAAAAATTATAATGCATCCTATTGTTCAGTTGTAAAAAACAGAATGAATCAAATTTTGGGCGAGTAAGCTTCCCTTGAATAAGAAACTCACTCTTTTATAAAATGGATTGATTTGAGTTCTGAGTTAATTCATCATTCTGAATTCTCTATTAAAGTGACAACTTTAACATAATCCAATACTTTTATTTATAATAAATTTTCATAAAATATAAATATATTCTTTATTGATTAATGTAACAGTTTTCCTTATCGTCCTATAATAATCATAGTTTGAGTAGAAATCTAGCAATGGTCAATGTTTAATGTCTAATGGTCATGTAGCAATTAGTTGTCATAATTTTACAAAATCTCTCGGAAAAATAAAATATGTAATGCACAGCAAGATATAAAAACTTGACGTGAATAAGCATTATGTGAATATAAACATTTGATTTATTAAACTATGGTTAAATTTTAAAAGAATTTATATAGAATATAATTTAGTATAACCGGTTTAAATAATGTTAAAGTTAAAAAACTATGATATTTAAATATTTGTGATTAATTTAAATTGGAAATTTCGATAAAATATCTTTTTTGCTTTTTAATTAATTTTCTCAATTAAAGCTTTTTATTAAAAAAAAAATTGGAATAAAAATGTTATAATAATACACCATGCTAGCTTAATAAAAAAAACATCACTAGCTAATAATCTGATATATTTTCATCTTTTTATACTATGTTAAAAAAAACATAAAATAAACGATTGATGAATATAAATGTGAGGAGCAGTATTAATTTATCTTAACTGTAATTCGGAATACATATTGTGTACATTAAACTTTGCAAGAAATTATCAATTTTGTAATTTATCATAATAAATATTATGATTGTATGAAAAGGAATGGGAATCTTGCCGTCCAACTTAATGTATTCTAAACTTATATTTTATCTTTTTAATTTTCATGTTGTTTCGACAATTTTAATTCAATTTAATCTGATCGAAAGATTTGAAAAGCTAAAAATACATTTGTCAATGACGTGGGCATTTGATCATGAAAGTGTTTCGGTTTTATTGTAACAATAATACTCGTTCGAGCCGGTGTATATAACAAACGAATTCAGATGGAGAAATTCAGTATCGTGTGACTCGGTGATATTGTTTTAAGTAATCGAATACGCCTTTCTATTATGCAGATGTTTTCCCGTCGGTATGTAATTTACAAGGTTAACTGTTCCGTAAGTTTTGCAGTGCGAATAAGGGAAGGAAGGCTTCTTACCTAAAATGAATATATCATGAACAATTGTGAAAGAGGATAGAATTGAAAGGGCTTTAAAAAGCATCGACTTTTTTCAAATTTTAAGATACACGTAAGTGTGGCAAGGGAAGGAAAGACCCTTTGTTCGTCGAGCGCAGGTGGGTCATCGGTTCCCTTATCGGACAAATCGAAAATGAGCTCCCGGCTAGGGGGCGCGCGCGAATAAATACGACTAAACACTCCAATTAGCTCAATCCTAGTTTCGCTAATGGGGCCATCACTCCTAATAACGCAACGATGGCTACGTCGGTCGGTAGATCGGGCGTGCGATGCTGATTAATGCCGTGGAGCCGATCGGAGGGGAGGAGGTGACAGTGCCAATATCTTACCGTGATTAATGCTCACAAGACATTGCACTCGCCTTCGTCGTCTGCCGGTCGACACAATCATGCCTCGCAAGCGCTCGTAGACGAGGTGCCCCGAGCCCCCGTAGGCATCATTACATTGGCGCGGAATAGTAGGAGGGGCAGGGAGCAGCATACGTAAAATGTCACGGCTGTCGCTTCGTCAAATTTTAACGGCTCCGCACGCCGTACTTATTCGCGTCGTTCGTCTCTTTTTCCCCCTTTTCTCGATCTATCATTGGACGCCAGTGCTAAAAAGAAATCCCGATAAGAATTTAACGGCAGCGTTATTTTCCGGACTGTTCGGGGGCTTTCAAAATAAAGCCTTGAGCTTCATCATTTTCAACGCTTATTCTCGACCTACAATCTTACTTTAATTTTGATATTTCATTTTCTCGACGATCGCGTTTTGTCATTCGCCTGTCCGAAATTCGGGCGATTTTCGTGCGCCTCTATGCCGACCGAATAAATACATTAGAATCGGCGCATTTTTTATCGACGATACGATGAATATTCTTTCCTGTTTAATTCCTTGCCTGTGAAAAAATCACACTCATCGACCCTAGTATGACGTCGACCGTATTCGTATCTTAATAAATAATTAGGCTGACACTGCGGCTTCTTGCAACTAGAATGACGCTCGTTAAACATTTAATCCTCCGTTGTTACCGAGGTTGGGAGAAAGATCTTCGCGTTCTTCATCAAGACAGCAACTAAACCACTACTAATAATCAGTCTGTCGAATCAAAACTCCCTGGGTGAAGTGCTTCTATATTTACGATTTCTCGGATGGCAGATTTTGCATATTCCATATTGTATAACGATGCTACGCGAATCTCGTTAAAATCAGCGTTTCTTTGTTATCGAAATATGTTGGAGGGAGGTAGGAATACCGACACCAATGATATTCCAATGTAAATATAATTTCGGCGCACGAGGAGGAAACTTCGCAGGAGGTCGTATTTTAAAAGATGACCACAGGCGCCAAGGCGCTTTCAATTGTCTTAAATTTTTTCCAACTGTTCCTCTGCCGCCCTTACGGCATTTGTTTACGCGAGGCAACGCAACGCAGCGTCGACGCCACGTTTCTTTCTCTTTCTTCTGCTGCTTCCCTATTATTGTATTCGTTGGTTTTTACAGCTGCATGGCTGTCGATTGGGAAAGTTAAAAGTTTAACGCTGTCGCTCGATCGAGCGATTAACGCTATTAACACGTACGTACAATTACAAATTATACTTTATCGATCGCCGCCAAGTACGCGCATCCTGTAGATGGATAATTAATTAGCGGTGCGCGGCTTTTTTCTGTAGCTCTGTTCAAGACGACTGTTTTCCGACGGGCGACGGTAATTTATAGTAATCTCAAGAAATTATCACACCACTGCTATAAACTAAAGACGCTATGCTTCCGCTGTCCTCGGAATCCACTTCGTGTTTTATCCAACGATGCTTAATTTCATTTTTAACGTTTGGTTGTACGATACGCCAGCGGATTCTTGTCTTTGCCTGCTTGAAGACAATTTATCGCTAAGCAGAAAATACGATAATCCTTTCACGATATCAATTTAATTTGAGTAGCGCAATGTTCTCGGCTATTTTTTATAGTGTATACTTTTTTATCGAAATTTATATTTACTTTTCAAATTTTGAATGTGGGTTATGCGTATATGAAACTGCAAAATGCATAAAATAGATTTAAATAACATAATTTAAACAGTTTTTAAATATTTTAATTGATATAGTAATGGTTTTATATTTCAAACATTAATTTGTTAACAATTTAAATTCTTTCTATATATAATTCAATATCATGGCTTTCAAATTTATAGTAAATATATCACAACTTATAATAAAAGTATTTAAAGATGTGTTGTACGTTAACATAACAAACTTTAGAACTTTTCGTGAACATTTCTTAAAAAGAGTATTTCAGAATCGCAGAAACTGGAAACTTATTTTCAGAATTTACTGTAATATTTTAGTGTCATCTCTCTTCTGTTATAAAGTTATTTTTTAATATATTTAGTTTAATTTAATTTATTTTTAATTTAACTAATCCTTTTTAATGCCAAACTACAAATTTAAAAACCTGATATAGATTTTTTTTTGTTATTTCAATTATCAAATAAAAATTGCTAAAATATAATGAGAAGATAAAAGATGATTCTTCAGCAACATTGAGTTTACATATTTTATGTATTTTTCATAGTTTAAATATTTAATATTTACCTAAATTTGTTTTATACTAAAAACGATGAACTCGAGTTTATATATTTTATAAAAATATACTGTCTGGTTAACTTTATTTACAAATTAAACAAATTATTGCCTTTTTTATATCGCCGTGAAACAATATAAACAAAAAAAATTTTATGTTGTAAATTGATCAAAACTCTTATTTTCTCCTGCAGAATACATTATGGCAATTAATCTAAAAATTTCTTTTTTTTTTTAATTTTTATAGCCAGTTTTTTTTTTTTAACAACTTATTATTACAAAATAAATTCTTCCCTTTACAATATCATACTTTTTTTATATTAATTTTTACGATAAATATTTTAGCAATCATTTTTTAAACAAAATTTTTTATTTTTGTTATTTCTAAAAAATTTATTATTTTCTTTAATAAAGGATAATAAATTAGAAATATGTAAATAAATGTTTTTCTAATTTAAAGCTTACTTTCAATACTTTATGCATTAAAGTAAACTGTTACCTCTAGTGTACGTGCAGATGAAGGTTTATGCTGCGCTTGACTTTCTATTTATAATTTAAAGTCTCGTCTATGAGAAATTTGTAGAAGTATTAAAAAATGATAAGCTATTTAGTTGACATAGCAACCACATTGTTTTTTATATATTAGTGGACTTGGATTACATAGATAAAAATATTTATTTGATTTTATTATACTTTTACGGTAATAATTCAAAATAATTATTAATTTATACATAAATACTATATTTATATTATTAAGGTTTGTATATATTACATTATGTATTAATTTTTCATGTCAAATCTGAGATAAAAATAAATACCTTATTTTCCACTAAAGAAAATGCAGCAGTTATTTTGTCGATTATATCGTGGAGACAAACAAGTCTGGAGATTTTCGAAACGTATTGTTTGTGAATCCAAAAGATTTTCTAACCCTTTCTCTGCAGTAGGAAGAAAAGAACAAGTAAAAATCAATAATGAAAATGTTATTAGTAAGTATAATATAATTCTTAAATCCTCTATGAATGTAAAAGTGTGTTTCTTTGAAAACGTAATTATAGAAAAGGTGTTCACATATTTTTTTTTAATATCTAATAAAGATGATACTAACAGATATAGTTTACATTTTAAAGAAACATATCGTATTTATCAACTAAGATCAGAGTTTAAGCTACAAATGAAATAAGTAATAATAATTAAATAATAGTTCTTAAGGCCTTCTTAGTATAATTGTCAATTAAAATGAATATTATCAAATTTTCCAAATGGCCTAAATCTATAAACATCGAACAAATAAATGTTTATTAATGTTTTATTATCAGATCTGAGGTATTTTATGACACACCACCCATATCAATATTAATATTAATCTAATAATGTAATATTAATGCGCATTAGTTTTATAAAAAATTTTGTTTTCTAATAATTATTTGTATTCGAAACCACATAGTATATTACAATAATAATATCAATAAGATCCTGTAGTCAAACAGTGATAGCATACTCTGAATGCCAGTTCAGAGTTAAAAGTTCGAATCCTCTGCAATATATGAGGAAAACATTTGAAAATTTATCGTAAGATAAATTAGGCGTTAAAAGTTGCCGCGTATTATACAAAGTTAAAATGCCAAATAATGTGTAAATCGTGGTAAGGAAGCTGAATAAAATTGAAATTAACAGACTTTGATGTGTAATTGTTAGACTCGAATCTCAGGCCAAATGTGACGGAAACGGATCAAGACGGTATCATACCATTACTCGATCCCCTGGATACCGAAAGAAGAAGATTCGATGTGAAATCAACGATTATTGCGGAGGACCTGAATATCCACAGAAGTCTCCAATCCTTAGAAGACATCCCGGGGCCAGCAGTTTTCAAGCTTTTGGACAAGTACTGGAAATATGTGCCGATATTCGGTACGCAACTGTTTCGCAGTTTGCTAATCAACGGGTTCACCGAGGGTACGATTATTCGATGGCTCATTGCCACCTCGAGATTCGTGTTTTTATAGGGCCTTCGCTTAATATCTTTCTTGATGCATTTAGTTCTTCCCATACAATGTATTTACCTTAAAGCCATTAACGATATTAGAATTTTTAGTTCCATTGATATAATTAACAGCTAATTAAATAGAAAACATGTTTTTAAACAACTTAACAATACCATGACAATTTCTTCAAAAGATTTAGTTTTTCATATTTATTACGATTATGATAACATGGGATCATTTATCATTATTAATTATTTATCATTAATATTTATTATTTAATACAATCATTTTTTTTAAGGACAATTAATATTGAATCGAAGTGTGACACCCTTAAAATATTTATTTAACGAGTATGGACCTATAGTCCGATTAAATGGGCCGTTTACAGGTGATATTGTCCTCATTCATAGGTATTTATTTGACTATGTCAATACTGTAACGTATATGATACTGGCTAATAACTTTTATTCAACCCTTATAGGCCAGAACATGTTACAAAAGTTTTTGACGAAGAAGGCGATTATCCAACTAGGAGTGGAATAGACATTTTACAATACTATCGAATGAATTACAGGAAATCTAAATTTACTGGACCGTATAACTCGTAGGTTCCATATTATAAAAAATTATTTTTTAAATTGTTTGTTTATTGAATTTGTATCGCGTATTTTTGACTATTCATTATTTTAATTTTTGTCGTTTATTCTTAATCCATATAGAATGTCATTAAGCCTTAAATTTGTAGCCATACGAAAAATGGCATTTTTAGTTAAATGAAGTTATAGCGTTATTTTTTACGCTAAAACTTACTACATTACAATATATACGAAATATTATGGTTCAAAGATGATACTAGGATACAGAAATGATACTTTTTAAGAAGTTCTGTTAAATAATCATTTTATTTACGTAACTCGATACAAAGTATATCATATTATTATATTAAAATTAAAATGTTTATGTTGACCTTATATTACACATATAATCTGTTATACATATAATCGAAACTTATATTATAAATGATTGAAAGTGTTTTATCACATATTTAAATTAATTCCACTTAATTTAACAATATTTATTGAAATATAATCGCATTATACTAACTTTTCCATTAAAGAAATGTAGAATTCTTACATTAAAAATTGAAAATTTTTTTTATATATTTATATTTAATGTTTAAAAATATATTTTATTTAGCTACAATACAAATATATAACAATATCATAGCAAATATGTAATAACAATGTTATGCTGCATTTTTTATACAAATATTTAAAAATGAAATAAAACTTTTAATAGGCAAGGAGTGCAAAGTATGCAGTGGCTTGAAACCAAGAAAATTTTGGAAACACCAATATCAGATCAAATCAGTAAACAATTTGAAAAACTTGAGATGGCATGTGACGAAATATTAATTAGAATTCGACAAATAAAAAATCGTCAGGATGAGGTATAAAATTATTTAATATTTTCAAACTTATCTTACGTGTACAAGGAATTAGATAAATATAATTGTATATATAATTAAACAATTAATCGAACAGATTGAAATCATATTTTTAGATTTTATTTTTAGATATTGAACGTCTAAAGCTTCTTTAAAACCTCATTCAAATATATTGTAACTATTTTATAATTATTAATTTTATAATTATTAATACAGAAGAAACGATTATAATACAACCTGTAAATTATCTTCTATAAGATACCTTTTTTAAATGTTTTTTGAAATTCTTTTAGTTATATTATTTTAGTAGCTTAAAATGGTGTCCAAAGTAAATCTATTTCAATCAGGTGCCAAACACCTTCAGTCAAGAACTATCACGATGGGGCATGGAATGTTTTTGGATCTTAATAATGAGTAAAAAAATGGGGTTTCTTGATTCGATAAGTTACAATGAAAGTTCTGAACCAGCTCGATTTATTGATACGCTTGACAAGGCTCATTACTATATGAGCCGATGCGAAACTGGATTTCAATTTTGGCGATTTATAGATACACCTTACAGTAAAAAATTATTCAACGCATGCGACATTATTGATGGGTAAGAAAATTTGTGTATTTTTCATTATTTTTATTGCTATATAAATAAGAAACTATAGTTAAATATGTTTAATTTTCGTATTACATTGTATTTATGATACTTATTCTTTTTGTTAATAAAATTTGTCGTGAATAAAGTCATAAACTGATATAAACGAAATACTAAGTATTAGCTTTATTATATTATTTGGTGCTCGAATAATTTTTCTATTCTCAATCAATAGAGCCAAAATTAATATTTATTCCATTTATTTAATTAATTTTATGGAATATTTAAGTTCATCAGTATGTGAATAAGTATATAAATATATTTTGTCTATCAAATTTTTTTTACTGAGATTATTATTTAAACTGTTTAAAATTAAAAAAAGATAATATAATTATCAACTATAGTTAAGAAATTATACAAATAAAAATACAATCTGGTCTAATTTGTCAATAAAGATTTAAAATTTGTTATCATTCTTGTTAAATGAAGTATTGCTTCAGATTCATAGCTGTGTTAAGTCAGTAAATGAGCTTGATACTTTGTCAAAATTAACAAGTAGAATAGTTTTTATATTTCATTAATTAAATTATGATTTTGTCATAAGGTATTTGTTCATTAAAATAAATATAGTAGGAATGTGTACATTTTACAAACTTAAAAAACAGAAATTTCTAAAGAAACAGATGAATGCCAATAAAATTAAATATCAATGAAACGAAAATATATTATTAACTTTTTTTTTAACTTACTTTTGAACAATTTTTGTTGCTTATTGTTTTTTAAGCCAAAATTACAAAAGTAAGTTGTATGAAAATTCGACGTCAAAATTCTGACATGATCTTAGACTGTGATTTATAGAATCATATTATACCACGTATTTTTCTTATCTGGAACAATTATTAAAGTTGTTGTTACGCCTTCGTGCGAAAGGTTACGAATAGGGATTTTTTTATCAGTAATGCATCTCACAGTACTTATATATCGAAAGTGGGGTAGACGTTGAATTGACAAAGTTGATGCTAAAATAGATCCCAAATGAGAAAATCATCCTCTATAATCCTTCTCCAATCTTGAATGATCTAATTCTAACGAGATTTCGGTGCTGTTCTCATTCTTGCTTCAAATAAAGCATGGATGTAAATTCCGATTCTCATTTTTCGAGAGATGACAGGTTAAAAAATGAACCTATTTTAAAATTCACGATAACAACAGAATGGAGCTAAGGATATAATTATAACGTGTTACAAATTTGAATTCATATTGTAATCGCGTACATTTTGTTAGAAATTATAATAACATCTAAGATTTATTGATCAGAAAAATGTATGTTAGTTGAAATATTAAGTTAAAAACTTAATGCATTTTTTATTTTCTGTCCTTATGTTCCCATATTCTCTTCTATCATATTTTTGTCTGCCTTTTCCTTTCCTCCTCCTCGCCCCTTTTTCAGCCAGTCCTTACTTCTACCCATCTGATACCTCACCACTGACACAATCAATATCTGTAACTGTCCTTTGCCTCTTCCTCTGATCTATTCTATTCTCCCTTTACCTACTGCTGTCCATATGTAACTTTATGCATGTAGCTGATGTTATTTTTTCAAACGAAGAGTACAAAACAATTTTAAACGTATTCAAACAATTGCAGTAATATATTTTAAATGATATAAGCATTTAGGGGATATAACCAATTTACGTTTAACGATTTATTTAAATAATTTAACTTAGTTGGCAATATTGAGCAAAACTCAATACCCTACTCTCGTACAGGATTAAGGCTAATACTTAGAGCATTCGCAACTAATACTATTTTAAGCTATATAGCTAAAACAAACGATTTATCGTTCCTTCGTATATGGAGGAGTGATGAACTAAAGCTGATATCTGCTGTTCGAATAAATTAATACGTATTACTTATTTCGATAGAAAGTAAAATATTTTTATTGTGAAAGCTAAATATGTTTAAAAATAATTTTTTTGGAAAACAAGTATTTCCAATAGTTAGTTTTTGATATAGAGCTGATATTTATGGTCTCCCTATGAAAGAAACTCGAGTTACAATTAATAGTTTTAACATGTACGTGCGTATTATATTCCGGGCTATTTTTATCGGAGAATCCGTAAGATAAGAAGTAAGCTCTTGATTAGTGACATTTCTCTTAATATTTGCATTAAGATAAATCAATCACGTATTACGCTTGACCTAACCGTAATCTTTGGCTCCGTAGCAATAACTTGTCATCTATTGATTTTCTCTCTAATACAAAAGCTATAATATAATATGTTATAGTAGCATTCGTTTTATTGAATGCTTTTAAAGTACAGATACGACGCTCTTGTTATTTGTAAGGGCATATATTTTTATCTTATTCGTATTGCATTACTTTATATGCGTAGGAAAATAGAAACTGTACAGTTGAAAGCACAGTGACATGTTTTCTCACTTGAATTGTGAAGCATGTACCATTGTACCTGATGTAAACTGTTATTCGTTCTACCAATATACCATACACTACATCTATGAAACGGTTATCTAAACCTGAAAGTTTTGCATCATTCACTTTTAAAATTCCATTTAGAATATAGTCTTGTAACATTTATTAGGTGAATTTCAATCGTGTTAAATTTGAACAGAAGATTGCTCTTGCTCGATATTATCGCATTTTATTTTGCGACTGTGATTCAGAGTACAATAGCTACGATTTTATTGAGAATTATAATTTATAATAAATTTGTTATGAAAGAAGCGTTTAAAATATAAATATTAAATTGTTTATCATTATTAAAACGAGGTGGGCTCATTTCAAACGTGAGTCTGATTTACATTTTTATTATGGAATTGTCTTGTAATGAATGACGGTAATGCTATCATAAATCTTAAAATACATTCTTAGTGTTTTCAGTTGCTTTTATAATTACTTTAATCTTATTGAATTAGTAATATTATTGTTTCTGCAAATTAATAAATTTAAATGTTACAGAAGAGATTTAATAATAATACTTCTTAAAGGTTAAAGGTCAATTTTGCTACTTTTTATATAGGTAGATCTCTAATTAAAATACCAGTCTTAATTTTAATGCATTTTTTTAGATAAAATTTTTTTTATAAATTTTTTATTTTTTTACACTATTTTAAATATGCTTATTATACGCGTGTGTACATAGTTACGATCTAAATGCAATTTGTTAATAATAATGAGAATTAAATTGTAACAAAATAATTCATGTGCAAATGTAAATAATTTTTCATCGAAGCTTAATTAATTGTATTTATAATAAATGTAATTAAATATATGATACGAGGTGAAAAGTGAAAATCTTAATTCAGAGTTTGATAAAATAGATTGATTTTGTTATTAGAAGATGGTTAATTTACGATAAATTAATAATTTTTTTTTCACCTTTGAATATTGAATTTTGATTTGGTCAGTGAGAAAATTATTTGAAAGTCCCATTAAATTCAACTAATCATTATTTAATTTATAATGAATAAAATTATTAATGGCCCTTTATATTTAAATGTAATTCATAATTGAATAATCATCAGTTTTTATTTATTGATAATTCTTATTATTTTTATTATTATAAACTGCTCAAAATGACATAAAATTAAGTTCTAAATTAGTTTAAATTGCTTATTTAAATTTTTATAAATTGATTTTAAAATATTGTGGCCTAATTAATAATTTTCTTTAAATAATCAGTTTTAAAAATATAACGTAATAATTTAGTTTGTTTATATTACTACATGCAAATAAATTTTATGACTATCGATTTTATTTATTAGTATAATTATGCATTCAAAAATGTTAAAAAAATCATTGAAATATTT
Source organism: Kradibia gibbosae (assembly GCA_018907135.1). Lineage (NCBI taxonomy): Eukaryota > Metazoa > Arthropoda > Insecta > Hymenoptera > Agaonidae > Kradibia > Kradibia gibbosae. The sequence continues at coordinate 9,364,767 of JACCHX010000004.1, forward strand.
GATTTTTAAGTTGAATTTTCACTAAAATACATTTTATAGAAAAAAATTTTTATTTGTACATTTGACTTTAGTATTCATTCGAATATACATGTACATATGCTGAAGGCCTTTAAGTATAGTTTATTTTACGCTTGAAAATAATGGCGTTCGTTCAATTTTTATTTTGTTTGCTTCTAAGTATTAAATAATAGGGATATCATAAACATTTTATTTAGGTTTTTGTTCAATTTAATTTTATATGTTATGTGGTAGTAGTACTATATATTTTAAAAACGCTATTAATTATATGCTCAACTTGATTTTTCAACTGTTGACGACAGTATACATATTTTATGAACACATTCATTTCCAGATAGGAAAGCTTATTTAAAGTGATGAAATTTATCGTATTTTAAAAAAGCTTATTTTGTAATTTGATGTTACAGGATTTTATTACATTAACTATAATGTAATTTATTTGAGTGTATTGAGAACTACATTTATGATAATTAAAACAAAAAAAAATACAATAGGTAAGATTTATTTTTTTATTTTTATCCGTAGGTCTTAAAAAATTCTCAAAAATTATTAATTTTGGTACATGCATAAATAGACTCGTTATTGTGCTCGTATGAACATAATCAAATTATTGGTTACTAATTGATTATGAAATTCTCGTAATGCTTCAATAAATCTATGCTGCTTCACATTTTATATTCAAAATTAAAAAATTTAAATTTCCTGAACGATAGCATTCGGTAGTTTTCATTTGATAGTTGAAGTTATTAAAAGTAAATTTTGTTAAAGAATTTGTATTTAAACTATATTTCGTTTTTTCATCTGTTCATATTATGTTATTTACTTTTAGCCAGTTAAAATTCAACGCGACGGTTGTTCTTTTCATTAATGCAGTGCTTGTGTCCCATCTCATTGAGTTAGTAAAGATTCTTTGAGGTTCTTCGAGTTTGTTGACACGTGTCTCTCTCTCTCTCTCTCTCTCTCTCTTGCACTCTTGCACTCTTTTTCGCTCTCTTTCTCTTCCTCTTCTCTTTCTCTCTCTCTTTCTCTCTTACTTCCTGCGTAATTGAAATAGCTCTGACGTATATAGTCTAAAATTGTGCAGTCGCAGCACTTCATTTTATCGTTATCTTTACTTAGCAAACTGTGCTGCTTCGACGATTTAAAGTACTTTTTGAGGTAGTTTTCTCAAAACTTTTTGAATGCGATATGTATGCTCACCATATCTCAACTACCTGCAGTTACTTTTCGAGTAAGGGTAAGATAACTTGACCACAGTAATGCATATTCCATTATAATAACGAATATTCATTTGGACAAATAGCAACTTGGAAGCTAACTCTTCGAATATTTTAAATAATTGGTATTTTAACAAGTTGGAATTTAAAAGTTAGTAATTGTAATTGTAAAAGGCTCACCTTGTCATTAAGTTATTATAATTAATTACCAAAAAATTTATTTGCTCAATAATAGTTGCGCAATAATAGTTGCGCAAATGCTTTAAAGTAGTACAAATGTGTTATAAAAATTCTTATTCAAAAAGTAAAAAAGAAAAATGAAAATCACACTTGACGTATTCATATCCGGAAATCAATATTTCTTTTACAAATATTTACTGGTTTCAGAGTTAAAATTTATGTTTTTCAAATGTCCGTAAACTCGGGTTTCAATACAAAGAAAAGAACGAGAGGAATAATAGGAGTATCTTTATCGCCGTAAAATATTGAACCCAGTAAACATGTGCAACATATCTTTCAAAAGATTTGTGCAGCACATTCATTTTTTCTTCTACTTATCCTTTTGTCCAATGATTTCCAATCGAAATCGAAATACAAATTCCAAAAAAGCTCATATTTTTATCGACTTGTAGGTCAGACTAGAATCATATAGGTAGTATGAAACTATTTGTCCATGAATACTATAGTGCGACACACGTCGAAGGGGTAGAAATTTTTCTCTATTCTTGCTTTGCAACACCGCAACTTTAGCTCGTCTTTTTATGTTTTATCCAGTCCACGATTCAGATATGCTTTTCCAGTTGCTAGACAACGCTACGCTCTGCTTACATGCAGAGCTATATTAATAGGGACAGTCGCCACACTATGATGGGCATCGTCGCATATTTTTATTTCTTTGCTCGTTCGGCAATTGTCCTCCTTATCCATTTGGTCGATTTGTCCACGCCTCTGAGGTCCCTCTCTATTGTTTACACGTCGCTGACTTTTGCTTCAGAGTTGAATCGCGATGTACGAAAGTAATGAAAACTCTTTAGGGTATATGACTCCGTGAGACGTAGGGTAAAAAAAGTTCAATGTGGTAAGGCTTTTTTACCGTATTGTGAATTTTAAGATCAGTAACTTTTTTTTCAAGAATAATATTTTACAAAGCAATAGTTCTTATACAAGTAACATGTATGTAGAATATATATAATTTATTAGCATGATGACATTGATAGTCTTATGTATATTTTCTAAATGAAGCCGAAATTATTTTGGACACATTGTTAACGATAAGACCAATGTTAGAATATTATTATAATGGCAAATGAAAGACTTAAATTTTCATTGGATATTGTTTATATTTATTATTAATTATTTCGAAGTGTATTAAAATACAATCGAAAGTTAATTATTGAGAATGTAAATATGTACTATAGTTACCACAGTATTATATTTTCTAAATATCAGTAACCCGCGTTTGTTGATATAGTTTTAAAGTTGTTACTTTTAAATTAATAGTAATCACGCTCATTTATCTTCAATTTTATTTTCAATTTAATTACAGAATTTATCCAAAGATATTATCTTCCGTATAAACTTAATCAACTAAATTTAATCAAAGACTGTTTCAATTTCATTTAAGAACAATTAATCATACATGTATACAGAGTATTTTTAGTATCGGTTATAAATAATATAAGAATTTCCCTGTATCTGAATAAAAAACTGATCTAGTTTGTATTTTTTTGAATAAATTTTAAAAGAATGAAAAACAAAATTATGGCATTAAATTAAATTGAAGTCCTTTACAAATATAATTGAATTAATACTAAAATCATAGTTTAATCTAAATTTTCAAATTAAGAAAAAAATATTTATCGGTGTATGTTACACGTGTAATTTGTTTTTAAATTTTAGAATAATTGGAAAATATATACGTAGCGCACAAAACCACTTGCTTAATGATTTATCGAAGAATGAAAAATCTCAAAGTGATTTGACGATTCTTGAAAATCTACTTACTAATCATCGTATGCATCCCGAGGAGTTGTCAACAATCTTGATGGATATGATAATATTGGGAGTTAATGCCGTACGATCGCTTGAAATATATTCTAAATTTTAGACTGCGAGAATGTTTTTACAAGATGAAGGAACAAAGTATTTCAGATCAATATCAGTAAAATCAAATCTCATTTGATTTGCTGAAAACAATATTTTTCAAAAAAATCACTAACAGCTGAACAATAAATATTTGTGAAAATAATGCTAATTTTTTATAATGTTAGGTATAGATCAGTGTACAAAAATTTATTTCCCAATCATTTTTATTGCAGACTACAAACAGCGAAGCATTTTTGCTTTATTATTTAGCCAAGAATCCTCGCATTCAAAAGCGTTTATTTGATGAAATAGTCTCCAATATACAAAAAAAAAAAATTATTACGATAGGTACTTTGAACAGTATGCCATATCTGAATGCATGTATAAAAGAATGTCTAAGGTACACATTGCAAATTACGTTAGACATTTTTCAGTGTTAAGATAAATTACATAACATTTGTTTCAATATATTAGGTTACGACCACCATTCCCCTATTTGACAAGGCTATTATCTAAATCAATCACGCTTCACGGATACAAGATACCTAAAGGCGTAAATTGAGAAAATCTTTGTTTTAGTATTATTAAGAGTATCGGGATACAATTATAAAAAATTATGCTTAACGGAATAACGTATTTTTTAGACCTATCTTATTATGGCTAATCAAATTACGTCTCAAAGAGAGGAAAACTTCGATGATCCAGAAAAGTTTAAGCCAGAAAGGTGGTTGATGAAAAGTATCGAAGATTCGTATCCGAAAAATAGCTATTTACCTTTTGGGAAAGGTTTGAGAAACTGTATCGGTGAAAACATAGCAAAATTAGAGATGATGCTTCTTACTACAAAAGTAAATATTTAGTAATATAATTAATAAAATAATGGTCACAATTGTTCGATAAAGTAATAATTGTTGTAGAAGATTATACGAATACTAGAAAATAAAAATTCACTGTAGTAAATTGATTTTAAATTCAATTTATTTTTCTTTCGAAATTTTTTGTTATGATTCGTATTTTTGGGATAGTATAACAATTTTCAATTAATTATTTTCATACGAATTTAATGTTTTTTATTTTAATTTAATAACAAAAAAGTTTTTTTTACAGAATTAGAAATATTTATAGCGATAAATGTTATTGAAATAAAAATATTTATATTGGAAATAAATAAAGTAAAATTTTAGTTTAAAAAATTGATAAATAACACCATTATTGCGAAATTTAAATGATATAGGTAGTCATGGTTAAACTCAATCTATGGTATTTTAAACATTTTGTTTTTAAAAGTATAAACAGATAGATAAACAAATTTTTTATGTCATTTGTTTAATTTCTTTTATAATTATTTATTATTAATTTAAAAAATAACAATTTTCTGTTTTACAGATAATTCGTGAATTTAGAGTGGAATATGATTATGCAGATATGAATAGTAATTTTTTAATGATGAATGTACCGAGCAAACCTCTTCGTTTCCGTTTTGTTAGCAGGAATTGAAAATGTGTTTTTTTTATAAATAACAAGGAAGTTTTTATGTAACCCTGATAGTCTATTTAAGAATAGTAATAAAAGAACAATTTGTTATTTTATTTTCCTTTAAGTCCAATATTTATGAAATAAATGTATTGTCAGTGTCATAATTAACATTTATTCGGATTGTAATAAACTGTGAATTGATGAGGTATACGAGTGATTTATATTATTATTATTATTATTATTATTTATTATTATTTAGTATTATTGTTATTATTATTATAATCATTATTATTATTATTATAATTTTACATAAAATGCTAAATTTGTGGCGATTGGCGGTATGTCTTTCTATAATAATCCTTATTCTAGTCTTTGACTTTAAAAACTAACCGTAAAATTAAACTTAGCTTAATTTAAACTTAAGAAAGACTCGCGGTTAGGAGGGCGGGCGGTGCTTCGACTGCCTGTCACCCCTCGATCTCCTTGCGCCGGGCAGTCCTCGGATGAGCCAGTATACTCGTCGCGTGGGTGAAGCGGTGGAATCTCACCTAGCTTAGAGTGACCACCAGGTTGGCCGCCAGGTTGACCAGTTGGGGGCTCCCTGCTGATAGAGGTAAGAGCTTGGCCCTGGGGTGGGATGATGGCGGTCCCCCGGAGTCGGGGCGAGGGCTCCGGGAGGGCAACAATAGCGTCGACACCGCAGTCCGGGCCTGGGCACCCTGGGATCTCCCTACCCGCGTAGGTGTCAGTGACTTGCCTCGAGAGATCGGCGCTTTCGTGCGCGGGAGCCCGATACCCCTTTCCCCGCCTATGAACCTGGCGGCTCAGAACTTATTTATAAGTCATAAAAAATGTGTTTTTCAAGTCATCGAATATTTGGCATCCGATGAAAAGTTTTAAAGTATTCATCAAATGCGTTTATAAACAAAATAGGTTACTATGAAAATGTTTGCAATTTGTCGATTATAAATTACATAGAATTTCTTAATAGAAATATATTACGTTCAACAGACTATGGCCAATCGTAAGGATAAAGTTTTTTTCAACTTTAAAAAGAAGCTCGACATGCGAGAAAAAAACTAATTCATTCGGAGTTTCATTCTTATTCTTTATTTTCATTAATTAATTTCTAATTAAGCTTTATTTATTGAGCTTTGTGAATTATCCCAAAGTAAAATTATTGCCTAATAAATAAATTTGAAACCTAATTTTGCTAAACATGCTTTTAAGTAAATTACATTATTTTTCATATAAAATCATAAAAGTACAATTTATTATTTTTGTTTTTTTTTTTTTTTTTTGTAAACTGGCCGCATCTATCGCTGCGTACTCTCACTTTATTGGTGTTCCTTGAGTGTTCCATGCGCGTCAACTCGCTGAATGTAACTGGTGGTATGCACGAATAGAAAATATGTTTGATACTGCGAATGAACGGTGGACCCATTCTCGACGCGCTCTTACCGCTATAAGCATATAATATCTGCGAATGTCGTGTCCTTATATCGTTGTCTGCATTTGTTGTTGTTAGATCATTGAGGAAAAGTCAGAAATGGCTGATAAAGATCTGGAGCTTCTTTGGAATAATAGAAAGGAACACGATTAAATGCTTATGTGCAATGCTTCGATCGGAAATTCGGACCGTGACGTATCTGTTCTCATATAACTCGTATAAACTCGTATCTGTTCGCTTCTTTATTAATGACAATTCTATTATTATAAATATCATTATTATTACTAAATTAATCAAATTTTACCTCCTTTTGAAATCATAATTTTATAATAGTGGTACAATTAATCAACGCGCTAATATTGTGAAGAAAAATTAATTATAATAAAGAAAGCGCACTTAAAAAGAATTTGTCAGTTATAACATACTATTGAAGAGTAATTTTTACATATGTAGAGAATATCTGGAACAAATTCTCAAAACTCGATTCAAATTAAAACACATCGGTAAGACAAATATACTTTGTCTGAACTAAGAATTGAATTATTCATTTTTTTTTAAATTTTTATTAAAAAACTTATATCACAAAAAGGAAATTTTTTTTATGTATAGTACATTTTTACATACAAACCTAAATGAAAAAAATTGTGTAAGCAATAATATTAATAAAGAGACAATCATTTATCATTATCGAAACATTTATTTTATTGAATATATTAATGAATGATTAGAAAATTACACCCTTTTGAAAAAAATCTTAAAAATTTTATACTAATGATAAAAAGAAATCATACTCTTGAGTTAGTGAGAAAATATAAAATCAATACAAGCCTAAATATATAGAGGAATACAGTATTATATTAAAGATTTTTATTTATAGTTTTTTTAATTATATTTGAAGTTGCTTTTTCGAATTTCCAATTAAAGTGTTAATTCATTAACTACATTAAACTTTAAACTACGTTTAAAAATAAACGAAGGCAAATAAATAATGCAAATAATACTATGAAAATGCTAGAAATACGTCTGAAGATTGGGTTGAAATCGAAGCTGTGTGACATTTTCAAGTTGTCACCGACTGAATCAACCACAAAATCCTCTCTTATTTCATGTTTCTACAATGTCTAAGACATACGACTACTGTTTTCCATACTCATAAATCACACGCTTAAATATTTACTGCATAGAGTCACTAGGTTGTAATTTATTTTCTCATAAAAAATCTTTTAACCTTACAGAGTAAAAAGTCAAATTTATATTGTTTGGAAAATTCTATACGAGTAAGAATATTATTGTATTGTATTTTAAAGTACTTTTGTTTCTGATTATATCTAAGCAACACATTAGTTTTTTCTTAATCAAAATTTCGACATTTGTTAATTTTTTTCAATTTATCTTTTACACATGAACATTGATTTATTTAAATTTATTATTAAAAATACCGGTATTTCTGTATCTTTTGAGGTAGTGCAGTATTAAAATTGGGTTCTCCGATAATCAAACTTCTTTAAAACAACACAATTTTCTTATAAAAACAGAAAAGGTGAATTGAGAGAAAAAATTAAATAATTTATGGTAATACACATGAGGAAAGATAATTAGTAAAGGCAGTGACTATTCAAGAATATAAAACTTTGCGATTAACAAATTCTTTAATTTAAAGTAATTAATTAATTACTTAATAAGATTAAGTAATTAGTAAGACATTAATTGAGTTTTTAATTATTAATCAGTTGATAAGATAAATGTTTTATTTTGTATTTCTTAAAATTTAAATTCAGTTTAACTTTTAGTATTAAGTACGCAGATTATAAACTCCACATCTTTAAGCATACATTAATTAAGCAGCTACAACTTGTCTCATGTTAATAAAATAGGTTCCAGTTGCAGTTAAAAACTATAAGTATATGTTAATAAGTATATGCAACTGAATACGATGAAATCAGTTTTTATGTTGAAATTTTAAAAAATTATCTGATATTGATGTATGTAAAAAAATTATATCTTTGTTGACTTTTTAAAAATCTCTTTTTTAATTTTAAATTCTGGCACTTATATTTTATATCTATTCATGCAAATAAAAAATAATTTTTTGCTCACCCCAGAATAATATTCTATAGTATAAGCGTTTATAATTCCAGGTACTGAAATTACAATCGGTTTCTGGCATTGATAAGCCATCATAAATGCAATTTTTGCATCTGTCACAGATTTTTGTACCAGCGATATATGAAAAATATGTTGAGCTAAACGTAGTCCCTAATATTTTATGAATATTCATTAAAATTAATTTAGTATAACATACAATAAATTGAACAAGGTCATACTTACAATTTGGTATAAATCATCAGCTGGTTGAACCGTTACAAATATTTTTAAAATAGACGTTAATATCAGCAAAATAAATGCTATTGTAACGTTTAATGGTTGTCGCTAAAAATAACAATTTTTATATAAAATTATTAATTTATTTTCTTTAAGATTTTATAGTTAATCGATTAAATTATAGTCCCATATCATTATAAATGGTTCACTATATATGATAAAAGTTTATTTAATTGACCAAATGTTTTTGTATTATTTTACAAATGTTATTAAAACAATTTTGTTGTCTCAAGGTACTTTTTCAATTTATTCAATTTATTATAGATCTTATACGATTTATGGTTTACTTACATATACTAATTGAATAACAGCGTTTTTTATAAGAATTACCATAATTATGTTTGCCTTCAAAATTATTAATTTCACTGTGCTCTTTAGTGTACTGATAAAACTATATAATACAATGTTTTTTACTATAAATAAAGTAATGTTTATATATCTTTAAAGAAAAAATTACCAATGAAGAAGTATTTTTTTTAAGAATGAATAAATAAGATGAAATACTCTACTTACTCTATCGAGTAAGATTTCTTTTTGACAAATATTTATTCATTGGTGAAAAATTAAATTTTTATTAATTACATAATTAGTTTTTGATAATGTTTAGCACATTCAATAAGTTGATTCTTATTTTTAACTTGGCTAATTTTTTGATCTAACAATTCAAATTGTACGATAGTGTACAGAAAAATGGTAGCAAGAACGAAATCCATCCCAATGATCAGAGCTCCTTGAAAAGTACATACAATATGTTGAATATGCACAAAAAATAGAATAGGCATTTCTTCAACATTAAAAGGATACCAAACATCTAATGGTAATAAGTCTGTAGTTAGGAAGCTTTTAAATGCGAACATGACGAGTGTAAATATAATAACTGCTGCGAAAAAATTTTGTATATTTCTGTATCTGTCTAAATATTTTTCCAATAATGCTTTTTCTCGAAGATTGGCATTTTTAAAGAAATGTTCCACTTCTTGCAATAATTCCTGTTAGTATAATATATTAGTTAATTTAATTTTGGTTTATATTCAAAAAGCTACAATTTATTGCGATGTTTATTAAAGTAATATTTTTATATAATATAAAAACTTCACTTAATTAGGTTGACTTTATATAGTTAAATAAAAATTTATTTAAATTATATCAAAATAAAAATTACTATCTCTAATATTAATTATTATCTATATCAATCTATTACGCTTATTCAGGAATACTATATTTTTCATTTTGAATACGTAATTTTAATTTGTTTTTATATTTTTAATTAGAACCCTAGAGAGTCTTTGAGAAAAAATATTATAATAACTTGTTATTATGAACATTTATAATGCATTTATATGTGATAGTTAAAAGAAAAACACTAGATGTTAGTTCATAACATTACATTATTAACAATTATCATTCATTCGTACGGGTAACATTAGTAGTGACGGTACCAAATATCCAATTATATTTAAGCTATGTATTATTGATAGAACGGGTTTTCGAATTAGAAATTCAACAATTACTAAATTAAGAAATATCGAAGACAAGAGGGGATTTATTCAGTTGTTGGCTGTAATATTTTTTACAATTTCATAGATTGGAATAGACATAAGAATTGGCCTTTACAAAATAATACACTGAAAACAGAGATCAGCTGTGTATTGAATAGAAGAAGGAAGTATTTCTACAAGCTGAAAATTACAAAAGGCGTCTTTGAGATATAACACGCCAGAACGATCGTTGATTGGTGACAATTATTTTGTCGGAATCGTAATTGTTGCATTGGTGTAATAAATAAACCTATACAATGTCTGGAGGTAATGCAAAAAGAAAACTGTGGCGTGACTGATGATCAGAGGCAAATGTTAACGCAGTGGCAAAGCAAAAACAAACACGTATAATTGATGCACGACTGAAGTCTATCTCCAATGGGGCGATGAGCAATGTAAAATGTATAAATCTGTTCATATTAAACTCTCCGAAATCACTCGATAGAAGAGACGGTCAGACGATGCGATGTGCAAATAAAACGTTGAGCTAAGAGTTAAGTATCAGCGTTTTGTGAAGGGTCAGTATCTTCAGTATTGGTTGAGTTCGAAAATGGTACTGGGCTTTCCTCAAATATTGGCAGAATAATAAAAGCCGGTAAGCTGATAGCAGTATATAATTTTATAAGTAAAAAATATTCAATTTATTAGGAAAAAGCATAATTATCTGTGATTCATGAAGAACGGAATTGAAACAAGTCAAAGTTGCCTTGGCGTTTGTATAATTTAGCCCATTTCTAATATTTAAGCCAAAAAAATTAAATATTTAAGAACTAGGAGGTGCAAGTTGCTGCATATATATTTATGTTTTGGCCTCACAATTTTACGGCTATGTATCTGGCAAAGAATTAATGGAATGACCAAACATAGCTGAAAAAAATTTCAGTTGAAATGAAGTAAAAATATTTTATTGTATATGCTTATTATATATATCGAGTTGAGTAATTAAAATTGCCTAAAATTTTAAATTATCAGTTATATACGTATGCTTAATTGATTATTATTTTAATGTCAATAAAGGATAATTTTGTACATAAAAATTTTTTTTACCTGAAACATTTTTCTCTTCGATCTAGTTAATATAAGGTTGAAAAAAATTTCAAGTACAGCGCAAAGTTCACAAAATGATTTTGTCATTTTAATAGTGTCTTGACGAAAATGATACATTCCTAATACAAGTGGTATTGCTACAAGCAATACCATAGTTATATTAAAGAACCATCTAAACTCGTACATATAAGTTTCAATTTTGCTTCCGTTAATTTTACAAGGCCAAATTGCACTTAAATTACCCAAAAGCTTTATCCAAAAAAAGAATTGTTTTGTATCTCTCATTTGTATAAAAATTATAGAATACTTTTAGAATAATAAATTTCTATAAAAAATGAAACAAATCTGTATAATCACGAACTGCATAGAATTTTCACATTGTAAAGTATATAAAAGTTACTCGTCAACTGCGAAACTGGCAAGATTGTTGAGACTGTTATTTAAAAGAAATGCATTGTTTTAAAATATTTATAGACAGAATAAGTAGAGAGTTATAGAATAGAATAGTATTTAAAAGAATTCAGGATGATAATCAGTCAATAAAGATAGAATATTCTAAGTTGATCCAATGCTTTAGTCTAGCTGAAAGCCTCCTTTTAGTTACCTTGCCTCGTCTGCATATTGTATACTAAAGTATAATTAAATTTTAGTATTACACCTTTCAGGCATCCAAATCATGAAGTAATAGTTGCCGTAGAGTCGCTAATAGTCGGTTACGATGGCTATAGTTTCAATGCTTATGAAAGTATATTTATAATGTCACATTTAAAATTTATTAAAACATCCTCCATATATACGTACATCTAGTTATAGAAAATTGATTAAAGTGCTAATTATAAATTATCATTATTATATTATTTCTGTTGCTTATAGGTAATTAAATTTCTAATACATTAGAAGTACTTGATATGAAGTTTATTTTCAAGCAAAAATTTTTATTTATTAGTATTAAAAATATCGTTCTTTATACAAGAAAGCAAATAATTTAGACAAAAAGTTTTCTAAATAAGAACATCATAAATCATGCCAACAGTTTATTTTTCTGAAATGGTTATGATAAAAAAAATAAAATCGTAAACACGGTACGGTTTTGAAATCTTAAATGTTTACGTAATATTTCTGAGTTGCATCCAGATGCAGATCATAAATAAATATTGTGAATATATCGTGATGTATATTTTTACTATAAAATTTTATATAGTATATTACTTTATATATTTATATTTTTTAAACGTGTATTAAAAAAAAGAACTATAAAAGTCGTAGTTATGTCGTAATAATGTCAAATTGAATGTAAGTGTTGAATTTTCTTAGTAAACGTTGTTGAATCATTCTTTAGTAAATATTATAAGAAACTTTTATCAACTTGTAACAATACTATGCTATTAGCAGAGCTGGGTAAAAGTCAAAGTAAAAAAAAATTTATTAACTATAACGTGAAAAACGCAGTAGGCGATAGTTATCATATGAGGTACTATCGACAGATTGAAATCTAGCGAAACATGGTCGTAACAGTCTCGTGTAAGCTTAATCAACTGGTAACTTAGATATGCTGAGTGAAATCAAAAGCAATAGCGATATTATTATAGCCGTCATTCCCAAAAAATAGGAAGAATTAGCAAAAAAATTTTTTTGTTAATCGAGATTCAAGCAGTAAAACAATCAGTGATTTCAATAAATCGTCTGTATTCGCATTTCATTAGGCGAAAAAAACAGTGTTTTTATAAAAAAAGTACGCGCGATGAACAAATTATTGCATAAAATACCTGAAGGTAAAACTCAAATGAATAAAAATTCTGAATATGCTGAAAAGATTGAAATAAATGGGTCAGAGTTTTCGGTCTTTGATTTCTTTTTTTCGTAAGGGTATAAAATAGTGTCTATAGTCTACAAAAAAAAAGAAATCCTTGGTATGAAATTATTTTCAACTATTCAAATTAGGCTAATAATACAGATAATATATTTTATTTTATTTCAAAATATTCTACAATTACTCTGTAATAGAATTTTATGCTCGACTCAAAAATTCCAATACCATTAAAAACGGGGAAAGAAGAAAATTTTTAAGCAAAATTATTTTTATAATAACTAATATTTATAATAATCTATTTTATAATAACTAAAATTACTGTAGATAAAAACAAATGGTGATCAAATTTACCGAAAGTACGTTAACGTATTAAACATTTTATATAATATCTATGCAATTGATTTGTCGAGCATCACTCAAGCCATTAAATTATCAAAGGTTGTTTATTAATAAAGTTTCTTCGATTGGTGCCCGATGCCGAGGACCTTCTATGCTGACCATTGAATTATAGAGAAAGCTTACCACTCGCATCAGTCAATACATCTATCCATCATAAATGACCAGAAGCGTAGTATATGTTGCTTGCAGTCAACAAAATGTAGTTTCCAGGAGATCTGCGGTCATCAATGAGCTAACGGAAAAGAAAAATGGAACTATCATGAAACGTAACGTTCAGATTGATAAGTTTACGGACCAATGCAAATTGGGACAAGATAGAGCGAGAGAAAGAGAGAGAGAGAGAGTGAGACCGCAACATTGTTAAAGGATTCAGAGTCGAGATCCGGATTTGTAACAGCGCAATGCCGTCGGCCCAAACTCGATTTGACTTCTTAACCCGTTTGACTGTAACAAGCTCTCGAGGTCAAAAATAAAAACGCGTAGCACATTCTTGACGTGCCATTCTTAGTTTATTTTTTATTGAAAGATAAGAAAGCGCCCTTACCGCGTCCTACAACAATTTCTCATAAAACTGATTGGCAGAAATAACTGCAGGACCGTGCATCTAAATAATATTGATGCAAATGTCGCCGTAACGTTGCATAATAAACGATTGTACCGATAATTGTAGGAATATCATTAAACACCGTAGTTACGAATTCCTAGTCAGGATAAGAGGAAACGATCAGAATCAAAGAAAATATTGGTAGCTTACTTTCGACAATGCCTGTAGATCTTTATCAGATCTAACAGAGCTTTTTTTGCTTACTGCATTAATGTTGTTAGGGGTGTAGGTGATCGCGATCGCGGAGATTACAGCCTTACACAAGGTAAATTTTCGCGGAGGCTGATAAAATGATTAGCAAATATATTGCATGTCTTCGACTGGGAAGACGAGCAGTCAAGACAGGATTTATCGTGGCTGAATCAGTTCAAAGTCAGCTGTCTTCGATAGCGTTCTTGGTTGCGTTTTCTACATCACATCTACCTTTTTTCACGAGGGAGTTTAGTAACTAAATTGAAAAATTCAATACCTGAAAAAATTATAAAAAAAAAGAAAGAAAATCAGAAGGGATCATATGAAAATGCTAGAAATACGTCTGAAGTTTGGGTTGAAATTGAAGCTGTGTGGAATTTTCAAATCTTTACCGTGTAAATTAACCACAAATTCTTCCTTATTTTATGTTTCTGCAACGTCTGAAACAGAAGACTTCTGTTTTTATACTAATAAATGACAAAGATAATAAAAGTGTCATTTGGTTGTATTTTATTTTTTAAAAAAAAATTCTTTGAACTTACAGGAAAGTAAAACGTCAATATCATATTTTTGGAAAGTTACTTACGAGTAAGAGTATATCGTAAAATAAAAAATGGTATTTGAAAGTACTTTTGTATTTGTTATATCTAAGCAACACATTGGTGTTTTTATAATTCAGGTTTCGACATGTGTTAATTTTCTTCAATTTTTCTTTAAGTATGTGCTTTAATGTATTCAAGTTTATTATTTAAAATACCGTTTATCGAAATATTCAACGAATTAGTATATTTTTGTATATTTTGAGGTTGAAAAGTATTCAAATTGCGTTCTTCGATAATCCAACTTCTTAAAATAACATAATTTTCTTAAATAAATGGTAAAAACTTTTGGGGAAGCAGAAATGCAAGTGAACAACTCGTTAATGTATTTATAAGAAATATATAATACAGTCTTAAGAATTAAGTAAACCGCATTACCCCCGAAGTAAGACAGGAAAATCGTTTCCGCTCCTCATTTAGGAAGTTGTCTCAAAACACGACCTCCTAGGGATCCCCAATTATATGAGTAGGACCCAGCATAGAGTGATCCCGAACAGGATCTCGTGTCGTTTATTCTCCTGGACCAGGTGTGCCGGCCAATCGCTGCAAATCACCAGCATCAGATTCCCAACAACAATGACTAAGGTTTTCCCAAGTGACCCAGATGGTGGACTTTAATCGAATGTCTAGGCAGGGTCAATAATGAGGTTTCGATTTAGTTGTAAATTACATGTGATCTTTTCTGCTAAAAATATTTTGTATTAATGATTCGTGAAAAGCTTAGAATACTGAAGATAATAAAAATAAATGGAAAATATTACAAGGCGTTTGTTCTTTCTTAAACAATTAAATTGCTCAAATATTAATGCATTGTCTTCACAATTATTACTAGTGCAGAACTTTTATAATTTTCCCCTTCGTGAGCTCTGATTTACGTTTGTTACCAAAGTAGTAGTACCCTCATGATTCGTCCCGTCCCAATACCATCGATTTTTCTCACTAGCTCCCGCTATCCTTAACCAATGTTTGAAAAATATACGTTATACGAATTTCCGACATCACCCTTTTTTGAAAACATTATTTACACTAATGATGAAATACTCTATTTAGCTGACTAGTAATTGTAAGTTCTAATTTTATCGATATCTTGTTTTTATTGTTATTATTTATATTGTACTTTCGTAAAAGTAGATTTTCCTTTTTTTGGTTGATCATTTAACCAATTATATTGTTTGAAGAAATTTAGACTAATAATATAATTAAATTTTTTTAGTTGCCTAAAAAGAGTATCGATTAATTAAGAAAAAATTTTAAAGTGTTTTAACGATTAATTTTTATGACAGCAGTAATTTCATTTAACTCATGTTACAACACATGTTATGTAAAATGAAAATATAGATACATCCTTCACATATTCTTTATAGTTAGTTAAGAAATACATAACATTTGATTAAATTACATGAACTATAAATTACTAACTGTGCTCTAAAATAAATTTTGTAACTCCAATATACTTTCCATATGCTTATGTACATATTACAAGTATATTATGTTTTTGCATAAATATATATTATATAATATAAGTAAATATTGTATACATTTTATTTACGAAGGTATAGAAATAAGAATGGTTAAAGTCTCATGAAAATATTGATGTCGAAAAACAATTATCAGTAACTTAAAAGTAGATATTGTGGTACAAATGTCCACTATACAAATGGCAAAACATTTTTACAATGGGATTAATTGACTGAATAGAATAACCTTTTTAAGAAAACTGATAGCCTTATTTCGAATCATGATTGTATATTTTAGTTGAAGTAATATATAACAAGATAAACAGTTGTCTTCAAGAATGCAAATTCTTAACATTAACGTATCATTGTAAATCTAAATCTACTTATTAAACTACGTTAAATGAAACAATCCTGTCAGCAAATGAAATTTAATTTGTAGCTTAAATGTCAATAATTGAAAAACGTTATTATTATTTATTTAAGAATAATCATTAGTAAAAAAAAATTCACAAAAAAGATATTGATTTACTGATTATATTTTTTCGCAAATACATTAATACAATATTAATTTAGTATTAAAGATTATTTTTTACATACATTAAGTAAAATGATAATTTCAATTTAAAAATTCTACAATATTAGTCATAAGAATTTTAAACAGTATAAAACATCATTCTATAAATTTTACGCATTAATTTTTTATATATTTAAATATTCAATTGTAATTTTGATTGAAAATGTAATATATTTGACTGCAAAAAAGCGGTCAGGGAATAAAATAATTATTTAAGAACTTTTCGAGTAACAAATTTTTTTAATGGTAATATCTGACTTTTTAATTATTATTCAGTTGATAATGATCTTAAATATTGTGAATATATTACAACGTAAATGCTGTGGCTTAATTTATTTAAATTTCGATTAAAGTTACATTTGAGTTTAAAGTGTGTAGATTAGAACTTCAAAATATTAGATATTCAATAATCAATCTACGATTTGTCCCATATTAAGAAATTAGTTTGCAGTTAAAAACTATAATCGTATAAATCATTAATATATGTTGAATTTATAACTACATCCTATGAATCTTTATATGAAAATGTTTCTTTAAAATTAAATATTTAAAAATGGCTAAATACTTAATAAATACATAAATAAAAATTCTAAAGATTTTTATTTTGTACCTATTCTATGAAAACAAATTTGTTCTTATACCAGCATAAAATGTACGGGGTAAGCTTTTATAATTTCTGGAAGTAAAATCACTATCGGCTCAGCGTTGAAGAGCTAAAATAAATAGAATATTTGCATTTCGAAGATATGTTTTTCTAATGATATATAGAATGTATATGTAGTTAAATGAAGTCTTTAATACTTTATAAAAATTCGTTAAAATAATTCAGTATACAACACAATTAATTAAGCAAGGTCGAACTTTATTTTGTCTAAACTATCAGCTACATTATTTATTTATGTATATTCTAATATAAGCTGTTATTGCTATAAAAAAGTAACTGAAACGTTTAGTTTTTTTTGCTAAAAATAATAATTATGTATGCAGGATATTAATCAGTTAATAAAGATAGAATATTCTAAGTTGATCCAATGCTTTAGTCTAGCTGAAAGCTTCCTTTTAGTTACCTTGCCTCGTCTGCATATTGTATACCAAAGTATAATTAAATTTTAGTATTACACCTTTCAAGCATCCAAATCATGAAGTAATAGTTGAATAAAAGTCGTTAACAGTTGGTTACGAAAGCATATCTATAATATCACTTTTAAATTTTTTCAAAACCTCCCCTATAAGTGTCTATTGTAGAAAATTCATTAAGGTGCTAATTAAGAATTATAAATATATTAATAAAAATATTAATTCTGTTATAATAAGATAATTAACTACGATAGTTTTAAATACAATTTAATTGGTTGAAAAAAGTTTTATTTTTAAATTTGTATTAAATATCGATTTTAATTATTTTTTTAAACAAGAATACAAACATTTTTCAAAAAAAGAAATTTAAAACAAGTATTTCTCTGCAGAAACTATATATTTTTCAAAAATCATTTTTCCTTAAAGAATTAAAAAAAGCTTCGTATATGTTACTCGTATTTAATTTTGAAGTAGTTAAAAATGCTGTAGATAAAAACAAATGGTGATCAAATTTACCGGAAATACGTTAACGTATTAAACATTTTATATAATATCTATGCAATTGATTTGTCGAGCATCACTCAAGCCATTAAATTATCAAAGGTTGTTTATTAATAAAGTTTCTTCGATTGGTGCCCGATGCCGAGGACCTTCTATGCTGACCATTGAATTATAGAGAAAGCTTACCACTCGCATCAGTCAATACATCTATCCATCATAAATGACCAGAAGCGTAGTATATGTTGCTTGCAGTCAACAAAATGTAGTTTCCAGGAGATCTGCGGTCATCAATGAGCTAACGGAAAAGAAAAATGGAACTATCATGAAACGTAACGTTCAGATTGATAAGTTTACGGACCAATGCAAATTGGGACAAGATAGAGCGAGAGAAAGAGAGAGAGAGAGAGTGAGACCGCAACATTGTTAAAGGATTCAGAGTCGAGATCCGGATTTGTAACAGCGCAATGCCGTCGGCCCAAACTCGATTTGACTTCTTAACCCGTTTGACTGTAACAAGCTCTCGAGGTCAAAAATAAAAACGCGTAGCACATTCTTGACGTGCCATTCTTAGTTTATTTTTTATTGAAAGATAAGAAAGCGCCCTTACCGCGTCCTACAACAATTTCTCATAAAACTGATTGGCAGAAATAACTGCAGGACCGTGCATCTAAATAATATTGATGCAAATGTCGCCGTAACGTTGCATAATAAACGATTGTACCGATAATTGTAGGAATATCATTAAACACCGTAGTTACGAATTCCTAGTCAGGATAAGAGGAAACGATCAGAATCAAAGAAAATATTGGTAGCTTACTTTCGACAATGCCTGTAGATCTTTATCAGATCTAACAGAGCTTTTTTTGCTTACTGCATTAATGTTGTTAGGGGTGTAGGTGATCGCGATCGCGGAGATTACAGCCTTACACAAGGTAAATTTTCGCGGAGGCTGATAAAATGATTAGCAAATATATTGCATGTCTTCGACTGGGAAGACGAGCAGTCAAGACAGGATTTATCGTGGCTGAATCAGTTCAAAGTCAGCTGTCTTCGATAGCGTTCTTGGTTGCGTTTTCTACATCACATCTACCTTTTTTCACGAGGGAGTTTAAAAATTAAAAAATAATAAATTAAAAAATTTAAAATTATTAAACAAAAAAAAATTTTTTTATATATAAAATAATGTTTTCGAGAACTGTCGTATTCAAGAGAACGTAATGGTGCTCTACATTACTATTATAGTTTCATTGTTACAGTAAAAGAATCATGCGACAAAATATTCAACGTTTTTTATAAACACTGTTACTATCTGTACTTTACTATCTACTGTATAAAACTGCAGTTATTCTTAAATTTGAAAATTTAAATATTTATCTGATATACTCCATAAATTTCTGTACAAATATGTACTTTAATACTTTACAGTTTTATGTAAAGTAGATAATAAAAAAGAAATACGTGTGTTTTTTACTAGATTTAAAACTAAAATCATCCCACAATAAATGTTTATATACGCATTGTCTGTTCAGATGATTCATTTATTCATTAAATTTGACAATTGCAATCTGTTTTAATATAAAACGGCTAGAATTATGTTGTACGAAGATTATCTCATTTATTCAATGAATCACAAGGTTTTTTTGTAATTTTTTTTGCTAATTTTAATCTAGTTTGGATCTTGTAAAATATTATGATGTCAATAGATTATGTATGATATAATAGCTAAAACAAATTATATTCTATTTTTATATTGATTTTAATGATTTGAAATAATTTTTTTTTTCATTCTATACGAAATTTTGGCTTATCATATTTAACTCATTAAGCTGTTAAAATATGTTTAATGAATGTTATAAGAACTGTAAAGCAGCAAATTTCAATCAAAAAGTTAAAATCGACAATAAAAGCCATAATTATGAAATAAAAGGTTATATAAAAATGGGGTAAATAATTGAGCCAGGAAAAAAATTTTTTATAAAAAAATATATTAAGATTAAATGTATTCTGTAGTTAAAGTTACTTTTATAAAATTATAATTACAAATTTAATTACACTGAATATATAAATTTTAACATATTAGTAAATTAAATTAAATCCACTATAAATATGAATATATTTTTAGCATGAGTCTTACAAAGTTTATTATTTTTATATGGAAAATCATAATTTGGCATATACATGGTTTTCAAGTTTGCTGTTGTCGATTTTCGAATATCTATCGATATAATTGTTAAAACATACTTTAGCGAGATCGGGCTTCAATTGTTTGACTGAAAAAATGATCTTATCAATATCCATTTCAAAATAATACTGAGCTGATCTTATTAAATAACGTTGAAATGTATTTCCATTATTTTGTTAATTATTGCATTAATTAAGAATAATAAATTTTTTATGCAATAGTGTTACATATATGACAATAAATTTTTTTTATATGAATAGGCTGATTTTATTTGTTATATGTTACTTTTTCATAATAATGAGAATATTCTACAAGTTAACGTTATTTGCTAATTTAAGTATAAAAACGTGACGAATAGAATAATACCGGTTGAGTAACAGAGAATATAGAGGGTAGATAAACATAAATATGGAATAGAAATTTTTAATACTCAGAGATCATAAAAACGAATTCTAAAAAGATTATAAAATATTATTACAGGTTAGATGCGAAAGATAATAAAGGTATAGCAAAAAGTAGATGTTATGAATTTATCTATAAGTATTATAAAATTTATACATTAAAATTTCATCACCTGACAGCGCACAAGTGGAAACGATTGATTGGTCTTCTAACAATAATATAATAATATAAATGCGCGTAATTTCTTAATATAGTTTTGTAATTACTACTATCAGTTATTATTTTAAATGAGAAATATCATCGATGTAGTCGAGCGTAGAAGCGACAAAAATTAACGTTGAGATGTCGGGCGTACGTAGCTCGGAGCAATTTACCGCTGAATTTTCGCTGCGCATGTAAATTGAATTAACACACATAAGCATTAACAAGGATTGCAAAAAGGCAGCGTTAGCTTCTGTGATTCTAACATACCGAGCACACGCGATTCGTACGTGCGCCGAGGATCGCGGGCATTATGCTGATGGAGTGCAGCTCCTCAACTAAGTTATAAGCATACGTTCGCACGTTTGTGAATGTCGGCGGCTTCAGGAGCTCGTGGCGTGGCACTCGGGCACGGAGAATGTCGTCATCGGGAAGCCGGCTTTGGGCAAAAAACAGCCAAGTTGACGCCACGTACTTTCTGAGAAGAGCTCCTGCACTTTTATCGTCGCTTCCGTAGCTTCTCTCACGCCTCCTCGTATAAAATGAACTCGGTCGCGAGTTCGCACGTTCGGACGAGCATCCGTGGCATGCCGGAGGAAACAACATTGGCAAAACTAGACTCGCCACAGAATAAAAGCTGATGATAATATCGTGAACCGTAATTGTTCTCAGTTTGTACGAAGGGGTCCTCAAAAAGTAAATTCTCGACAGTTGTCGCCCAGTGCCCGAAGATTGCATTGAGTTTATTACAGGCCGTTAAAAATTGAGTTCACTCAAATATTTTTATTACCTCAATTTTTTTGCTAACAATACGTATCTGCCATTACACATATAATATGTATTTAATTTATTTTTTAACTAATTTGCTTGTTATTTTTATCTCTCTTTGAGCTTTATGCTCGATAATAAGATTTCACGTGAATTCTTTTAAATACCGAACGAAATTATGAAAGCCTTTCATTATTTTCGAACGAGCTTTTCGGATACTGCAGATAAGAGATACATTTAACCGACTTCGAAAGAAACTGCTTTCTCTCTCTCTCTCTCTCTGCGAGAGCAAATATCCAAGAATGCTAGTGGAACATTTGTTTGCTCTTTGTTCTTGAAAGAAGCTTGAAAGAATATAAATTTTTATGTTTATGAGTGTATTTAACTGGGCGAAAATTCGTTAAAAACGATCATGGCTATTGTAAATAAATAAATTAGAATTTTTTATTAGATTAAAAAAGAATATGGAATAATAAAGTAAGGTTCAATACGATAAAAAATAAAGTGCTTTGAGTGTTTCTATTAGTTGGATTGGTGTGGAAAACGTATCATAAAAAGCGCTAAAGGTTATTTCTAATTCTGGCACATATAACTAGAAAACGTAAAACCCAATGAAAAAAAAGCTAGGAAATAAAATGAAATGTTGTGTATTAAAATGAGATTACGAAAACTAAGTTGAAAAATGAAGATAAAATTTATGCTTCGCGTAATACGGACGAGTACACACACACACACACACACACACACATATATATATATATATATGTACGAAGGAGAAAATAAAATTGAATGCGAAACATGATGAAATAAATTATTTATCATACCGAGTGTCCCTGTGAGTGAAGTGTAAACAAGAATAGAAAGAGAGAAAGATTTTAAAACTATATTATAACAAACATACACGCACGTAGGTATGTAAAGTCCAGGAACATAAATAAATGAGCCGGAAGTACAAGTCTGTGCGGGGAGGGCGGCGGCGGAGGCGGCGGGGTAAACGAGTACAGGGATACGCGGACTAAAACTATAAAGCGTTTGGTAATGTGGCGTGGATTTGGAAAGCGTGTAGCTACGCCAGAGAGGCGTGTACGTGCGGATCAACGCAGCTTGATGACTTTAGCCACTCATGAATAGGAGATTTAAAAGCCTAGCGCCGCCGGAGGGGAGAACGACGACACGAAGGTGACATCGGGCTCGAGCGAGCAGGTAAAGGGGAGACGGATGGACCGGATTCGGTTAAATGAAGAGTGACGGAGCCGCGGGAGTAGTCGAGTTCTACCGTAGTTTGACCTATTTTCGGGAAAACGCGTGCTAGAAAAAATGGTCGTCGTTATTTTGGGGCATTCGCGCGACTCCACGAGGAACAGCACCACTGCATGCGCTTGGACTAATGGCCTATGAGAATATTAGGATGAAACAATATTGGGATAAGTAGGTGTGGGATTGATCGAGTTAGATAGTTTGGACGCCCGGGAGCAGTAAAGCTTGCACTTCAATTATATCCTCGATTATGAAATGCATAGACAGAGATTAATAGATTATTCTACATTAATTTCGCATCGTCTTATAGCAACACACTTCATCTCACGGCATCCTCATTTGCAAGTTGAAATGCAAAGATTCTTATCCGGATCTAGTCCGGATTCGATCCTTATCTCGCGTACGCGTCTAGCGTATACAAGGCAAGGATTGTGCATGCATTTACAAAATCCAATTAAAGGATATGCCAAAAAGCCTCTAAGTTTCCGCCCAGCAATTGGCAAGAAACTCCGAAATTCTATTGAAGCTCGCTGCTATCTGCATTCATTTTAGTGATAATGCGAAAAATCTCTTCGATTTAAAATATTCTGTCCCAAAGCCGTCCACTGTTTCCTCGGCTTTTGTTTTTCGAAGTTTTTCACGATACGAGTGTCTTTCTATCGAACGCTAACATAAAGTGAATAATAGTCCTTGATATTTCAAATCTGCTGAATAAAATACGCAAAATACAATCGAGGAATCGAAAGTGACAGATAGTTAGCTGTCAAGAAATTTTCTTTCGATTGAGATAATTGCTTACATCGAAATATATCTTTTAGGAATCATATTACATTATATATTCATTATTATCCATAAGATCATTGTATGAGAATTATTCACCTGCTATTGCTTTAGTTTATTCAATTTTTAATTAAAACTATTTACAGATATATAATAAATTGAATTTCTTTGAAGAAAAACCAATTGTAGTTCATGTAGAAAGAAAACAGAAATTGAGTACAACTAATACTTTTATTAAATAGCAAAAATAATGTGAGGCCTATATTATAATTAATTTATTTAGATTATAAGAAGAAGCAAATAAATTAATATTTAAACAAAATTATTATACAAACTATTATTAAGTAGTACTAGAAATAAAAAATTATTTTTTAATAAATTATTCTCATGCAATATTATTGATATAATATTGTTTACTCTATTTAACTGAAAGATAAAAAAGTGAAAATTTTTCAAAGAATTCAAAAACACGCTTGCAGATTAAAAAATATTATAAAATCAAAAGCAGATATGTAACTGCATCGAGAAATACGATTAGCACAATATTGTCAAAAAAAAAAGAACAAATCAATTAAAAATATGTTCAAAGCACAATTGAAAGACTGAGTTATCAATGGTCGACTCAGATACAGAGTACAGTTAACGTTATTATAAACTAGAAATAAGAAAAATAAAGAATTAAAATGAAAAAAATACCTTTGAATATATCGTCAAATATTTGTTCCATTTGATTAAAAAATTTTTTAACTCGTTACATTTATAATAGTATTGTTTTTATTGGTAGTTTTTAAAAAAATAGAAAGATTTTATAGATAAAATATTTTATACAATTTAAAAGATTTTTAAAGAATATAGAGTTCTTTAAATGATTTAAAAACTAGTTACTAATGTTGTCATTGTTAAAACTAACAGTCATATGAAGTTATCGATGAAAAAGAATATTCTCAACGAAGTTATTTGAAATATCGAGATTTCAATTGTTAAAATATTATTCTATTTTATTTTTTTGCAAAGAAAATAATAAATCATCAACGATTAATAATTTGATTAATACGTTTAATAAAAATTTTTAAAAAATTGATTTTATATTCATGATATTTTAGTTAAAGTTAAAATATGATAGTGATACAATTAGGAGAGAACACAATGTTTTTTTAGGTTCAATGAACGGTTTCACTCTAATGCAAGTATATTGCCATATTATTAGTATACTTAATTCTTCATAACTTCGGCATGATTTTCCATTATAATTTATTAAGTATATATCCACGTCGATTGATAGAACATTTTAATTACTTTGCAACCTGCTTTTATTGACAAACATTTGCTGGTAACTTAAACGGATGAATTGTTTAGAATACGTATCTTTCTTAGAGTCGCTTTAGTTTGCGAAGTTTAGAAACTCGCTTCTTCAATTAGAAGAACTGCTGGCAACGTACAAAGCGAGTTCATCATTGTCTGGATCTCGCGAGAAAATTCCAGAGTACGTATCTGATTAATGATCATCAAATTTCCGGGGCGTAATTTTTAGCCTGCGCCTCGCGACTGGAAAATTCTCAGATCTCTAGCATCTTGTCCTCGATTGTAGTATTTTCAATTTTGTCTAGCTGCACAGCATATTTATTCAGCACTTATACAGGTCACTCAGCTTGAATTGGATTTGAACATCGACTATTTGTGTACGACTGCGTTCTCTCGGTAATTCTCAAGCTTAGGCGTGCGAACTTGTTCCCGGTCGCTAATCCACAACGAGATTGGGAGCCATCGCAATCTCCTGCATCCTCCTCTTCTTTGCCCCGTTCGCATTCTCACCCCATCCCCTCCCCTCCCCGCCATCCCCCGCCTTCTCGCCCTATGCATAATTGCTTGTCAAAAACAAACGTATTCTCTATTATTTCACGCTCTTTCTTTCACGATTGCAATTATATTTTATAAATGTCGAACGCCTGATATTTCGTATGTTTTTTCGTTAGTTATGTTTC
This sequence comes from Kradibia gibbosae, assembly GCA_018907135.1. Lineage (NCBI taxonomy): Eukaryota > Metazoa > Arthropoda > Insecta > Hymenoptera > Agaonidae > Kradibia > Kradibia gibbosae. The sequence goes on from JACCHX010000004.1 coordinate 9,390,765, forward strand.
TCTTGTTTTTCGCTCATGTTAGGGGAATATCTAATAATTTATTATCAAATAAAAGTAACAAGTTGTTACACGATTATAAAGGTATATTTGTCTTGAAATAGTCTTGTAAACTTTTAATGCAATACAAGTTGCTGTCAACGTCAATAATATTCGAGGAAATTGATTTTACATCGAATTGATGCTATTGGCAAAACTGATTAATCGAGATGAATAGTCACCGCAATAAGGTTCCTTTTTTATAAAAAAGACAACTGCGGCTAAATTTAATTTAAAACAAATAATTCTGTGAAAGATTAAATCTAGAATTCTACTCTCGAATAACGATTTAAATTTATAAATCCTGTAGCTTTTAGACGTTACTGTAGTCAACAGCCAAATAGAGGTACGTAATCTTGAGCTTTGAAATAGCTAATTAGTTTTTCTAAAACTGTGTGATTACTTTAAATGGACGTTATTTTAATATTTATTTAAATCGCTTAGAAATCGTATAGTTTTTTTTAGGATAATCTTAAGTCAAACTTTTCACTTACAATATCAAGTTAAATTGCCAGTACGTTTGAGTCTTGGTAAAACTTATTTTACACCGAAACCAGTATTTATCTTCTATATCTTATATTTTCATTTTCAAAAGAATTTCTTGATTTTTTAAAAGTATCTATTCGGCTTTTTTAAACATTTCATTATTATTTCTGTATTAACGCATAATATATGTAGACAAATATATTCAATAATATATTTCTGCCCTTTTAAAATATTTCACTTTTTTTATTAAATAAATTTAGATATAAATATGTATTATTGAAATATTTTTTTATCTTTATACTAATAAATCATTTACTACGTAATATGGTAGAGTAAATTACTGTTAAAAATCATTTTAGCTTATTTGAAACGATTGTAATAAATATCTGTAAATTTGTAAATTGAAAATTGATATAATTTGAAATATTAACTATAAAAAGCATGCTTATATTAAATTCTCTATATTCGTACTTTATGCTTTAAAATTTTTTCTCTAAATTTTTTTTTTAAATTATGAAACTATAAGTATTTTTCGATTGGAGACATAACTTTCTTGTTTAGTATAAGGAATAAATATATTTTATAGTTTATTTCAATTTTTTAATATTTTTCTTAAAAATAAAAAAATTGTATTTTAAATATTGAAATTGTATATTGTGTATTATGAAATCAATATTTTATATAACGCACTAAAGCTTTATAATTCAAAAGAGGTTTCAAATATTTTATATGAGATTCTGAAGAACCATATTATTTTTAATAATACATTATAAAAACTTTTGCTGAATATACCAGTTACATGATCATTCGAAGTTTTTTCTTTTTCCTTTAAAATTCTGAAACAGTGTATTCCAATAAAATAAATGCATTTTTTGAAAGAATTTGTCTTAAAAAAGTAACTGACTATCTCAATTTGTTTTTCTTCTTTAATTTCATTATAACAAGATCGGAATAACCCTAATTAACGACATATGATATCATTTGCTGACATAAATTATTAAGAATTTGGCTTAATCTTTGACTGTAATGAACATATTTAAATAGCAATTCATTTATTAAAATATTGATAATTACTATTTTTAAAATATTATAGTATGATATTTCCATAACATAAATAAGCATCTTCAAATTTAAAGTACTGCTTTTTACATAAAGTCTTGCAAATGTATATATTAAATGGAATTTTTTTTTAATAAAAATATTTAATATTTAAACTTTTAGTCATAAAACAAAGTATTTAGAAATGATTTAAAATTAAAATTATGAATACTTTTATTATGATACTATGTTTATAAAGTAAAATTATTAACCATTAATACTTAAAACTTATTTATAACGTCAAAGTAATCATATTTTTATATAAATATAAATAAAAATTAAAATATAACTTTTTTATATCAGTAACGAGCTTGAATTTACATAAATATTTTTTATAAATACTTAGTAATACAACTGCGACGATAATTTACGGCTTTTATTAATAAGAAGCAGATCATTCAGGTTTTTTTATAAACAACAGTATCTTCTTAATATATTTCAAATTCTTAACCTATTGGTTTTTAATAAAAAATTCGAAAATTATTTCAAGATATCTTAATTCTTCAAATAAAATGAAATTTTAAAAGCATTGAAATATGTGGATAGACATTCTTTAATTATTATCACTTAATAATTTTTACATAACATTGTATAACTATTTTATATCAAGTAAAAATTTTTCTGCGTCTGTAATTGTATATTTATTTTATTTCTCCTGCGATCATCTTATTAAATTTATTTTAATACTTGTTTTCCGAATAATTTTATTAAATTAGTTCTTTTTTTCATCTGCTCATTTTATATTCACAATTAGTAATATTTATATTTTATATTGTTGTCAGAATACAAAAACATTATTTCAGTAAAATACATATTTTTAAATATTAATTGGTGCTTTTGTGGAAGCTAAAATGCAGCTCGAATTTGATAAATTACATTAATAATTTTAAAGAATCACCGGAATAAGTACCATTGACTATTAATTATAATTTTTTCAGTTTCTCTTACGGCAATAATTTTTATGGAATTTTATTACATATTTTATACAGTAAATTTTAATTACACGTCTGTAAAATTTTTCTATAAGGTTTTTTTTTAATTACACGTAAATACCAATTTATAAAATTTTCAATATTTCAATGAGACTTGTTTATCATATGGTATATCAAAAACGTATCATAAATAATATTCTATAGTAATTTTCTTATCTTCATTGAAGGCATCGATACCAATTATGATTATAGTATACCACCTTAGGAATATTAACCGATATGTATGTTATTATATATTCAAATACAGCTATTACGGTATATTCAACTAGAATTTTGTAATTTTTTATCTTATCAAAACGTAATTATTTGTCAGAATTATAATGCAATATAGTCTACTATTGAGTACCTTTTTGTCAGATAATCAATAGTGAAACGAATCGATAGATAACAGAAGTATAACAAATGTATTTTATATAGTTAAATACATTTTTTAATAATATTTTTTACAATACAATTGACCTTTGCAACGTTTTAAAAGATCCAAATACTTAATGATACATTTCCAGTCTGTAAGTATAAATTATTTACTTCCTATACTATTATAAATGCCTACATACAAATATATGTATAAATGAATACTAAAATGTACTGAAAGATTGAAAGACTGAAAGATAAGTTACTTAAAATTTGAGTATCAATAAATTCATGAAATGAAATTTAGTGTTTTTTTTAGATATTATTTAGTATTTAGATTCTTATATATGATGTTAAAAATTATTAACTTTGATATTATAATTACTGTCTCGTATAAATTAGTAAATAATATAAAAATTTTAATTATTATAATTTTTTGTAATGGATTATTACCAAATTAAAACTATCAATTGGTGTAAAAATAAAATTGCTAATATTAATAGACGCAACAAATCATATCTATATATTTTATACAAAACAAGTATTCTATAAAGAAGTATATACAAACCAATTATTATATATATACACATATAAATTAATTAACAACTAAACTGAAATTTAGAGTATTGATCTTCGACTGAGATATAATTGTATTTTCAATAAAAACAGCTCAATTCAATGCAATATGATAATTAGTGTTTTAATTAAATATGATGATAGCTTCGTTTTAGAATAAAATTTTTTAATTATAAAAGCTCAATTTTTTGAAAATGAATTCTTATATAACATATTTTTTAAGTAGAATTTACGAATGAGAATAAATGCATCTCATACGTAAATACTGAAACAAAAAAAAGCATTTTTTATAATTTAATATTTTCATAATTCTTATAGAGTAATTAAACGTAATAATAAATTTTCGTTTACATAGAAATTTACATAATAATTAGTTTTATTAGTTATCTTTAGATTATAATTAGTTTTCGCTTTTGATTATAAGCTTTTTAGACTTGTTCTACTTAGAAAAATACTTTAATTAAGGTAATATGAAAATGACAATTCCTTGACTATACAATTTATTGTTGTAATATAATAATAATTTAAAAAATCGAATAAATAAAATATTATTTGAACATTTTGAAGATCTTTTGCTACATATTTTCAGGTCAGTGACTTATTGTTAAAAAAGGGACGTTTGGTCGAATTTTATTCGTAAATCTGCTGTAAGACTTTCTGTTAAAAACACAAGTTTTGCAAGACACTTATTCTATCCTTATTTCTTAAATATTGTATATATATATATATATATATATATATATATATATATTTAAAAAAATATTGTATATATATATATATATATTTAAAAAGCTTTTGATTTTATACAAAAAATATGTAGGTAAAATGTAGAAAGGCCGATGTTATTATTAGGGAATTTTGGTTTTTTTTTACATTTGAATCGTACTTTCAAGCTTTAAGGTAGTGTTATTGACTAAGCATATCGTTTGCAGGGAGCTATTGATTGCGCACGAAGTTCCCGCTGATAATATTGGCTATCCTGTACTTCCCGCATCTGCTTAATCAAACTCTATCAGTTGCGAAAGCGCAAACTGCCCACCAAGCCGTCAACTTATTTAACTGTAATTTGTTTACAGTCGTGAATGCTCATGTCACCGTATCTGAAGATTCATTTGCCTTTCAAGCAGCTCCATGAAGCCACTATGAGCGCCCATTTCTCAATTTCAAGGAGATACAACCCACCCTCATTTTACCCTGTTTAAGGGTCTGCCAGCGAATAGGATGGATCGGTTCGCTGAACGCGTCTCTTTGAGCAGCTTGTTGCAAGTAAAGCACCTTAACACCGGGCTATAGTAACATCTTTCCGAGAGACTTCTTGTTTATATTATTTTACAACTATAGCGCTTTATCTGGAAAGTATAACACCCTTTACTCTGGAATATTTTTGACAATAAACGGGCGATAATTGAGGGCGTGTTTAAGACAGTTTCCTAAGCTTTACAACCTCGAGCCGGGTTAGTAAATGGCTGAAAAATATATAAGATGTTATTTCGTGCGATCAAAAGTTTTCGTCATTAACGCATAAAAATAATTGTCAAAAAAAGTTGACGTCCCTGCAACCTATATTCTACCATTTGTTCGTGCAAAAATCGTTAAAACTGATAAATCTCCAACGTTACGGAAACACATTGACGAGAATTCTTCGGGTTGCTTATTTGAGGAAATAGAGGACTCGCAAGAATTTGCGGTGCACATATTTTACTTAACGCTGTTAGAGCCATATGTGCCTTACAACGTATATGGCAACTTAACTTTGACTATTTGTATAAAAAAAGTGAGTTTCATAATTATTCCTTTTGAAATACTGATAATACTTTTAATGCTATATGTGTTACCCATGGGTAAATAATTTTCGTCCATGACAACGATACATAAAAATATATATAAAAAATTCAATACTATTAATTTAAGATGCTTGCAATTTAGATTAGCAATTGTTCAAAAATTTAGATTTTATAAGTTCATCAAAATTCACGTACATCGTTTTCATTTTTAATGTAGAATTTAACCGTGAAATTTATCTTCAAAGAATTTTAAATACAATGAATAATGCTTCGAAATTAATGAGATTCTTTGCATATTTTTGTAAAAATATCAAAATAATTTATTGCAAATTTATCTTTGTAAATTATCTATATTAAAGATTATTATTATTTAAGATTATAAAGTATTGATCGCGTAGTGAACTCAAAATTATATGAATTATCTGCAATTGTATTTTGAAATAATTAGAGATTAATAATTAATTATATAAAACAATATTTGATTGGCTATAAACTTTAAATGGTTTTTTATAAGACTTGATACTTTACAATTTTATAAAATTATACGCAAGGCATCAAAAAATGATTAAAAAAATGATTTTATCTTATATATTTATGTTACAGATTTTTTAAAATCTCATTAATAATTGTTACTTTATTGATTTTACTTAAGTTGAATGTTTAATTAATTATTAACTGCAAATTAATTGGATATCCATTCTTAAGAGAAACTAATTGATGCGATCTATTTTTTAATGTATGTAATTCGTCTCGAAAGCTTATTGGTTTATAAAAAACAACAGTAACAATAGTCAAAATCAGATTCATAAAAATATAATTATGGGTCTCATTTATATTTACGTGTACAATAATAATTACAAAAATAACATCGCATTAAAATAAGTATCTACGGCTTCCCGAACATTTCCTGGGATTCGTTGAATTAGCTTGGAATGGGATGCAGTGAGACAAGGGCAATCGCGTCAAAGGATTTATACAGAGAAATAAAATTTAGAACCTGGAAAAGGCTATTAAAGTTAGTCCTCTATTCCATAATAGTATAATTCTACAGTGTGAGATTAAGAATGTTTAGGTTTGTTAATCCTTGTATTTTATAAGGCAACTCCAGCCGGACAAAGTTACAATCGATCATAATCAATAATCCATTAAATCGATAAGGCAGCCTCATTCTCTTCATGCTTGTGAAACATTAGGCGAGCGTACCACATTACATGGGCGTAACGAAGGTGTTAGTCGTTCGTTAAGAAAAAAAATAAAATAAAAAGAAAAATGGCGCCTGTGGTAGGGTGACCCGTTAAACTACAAAGTCTGGCTCAATATCATCCAGTGTGGGGCCGATACTTGTGACGTCGGAATGTCCCGTATCAGACTCAATATCCCGATGGCGTCATTGTTAGAATTATTCGTTGATATGCCTCGGCTAGTCAGGTATGTTATGCACTAGCATGACCTCAATGTCCTGATTGCTATCTACATCAGGATGTTTATTCAAGTGCAAGTATTTAGTCGTAACATCTTACATCTGCATGCGATTGAAAATAGCTTTAACTTATTTTATAAGGAACTGTAGACCATTATTGTTTTCAATGTTACCTGATTTTTAACTAAAGACAATTTCTCATAATCTAATCTCCATGTAAGTATAATAAAAAAAAACATACGCTTTAATTTTTTTGTATTGTTAAATAAACATACTGATAAAACATTTTCAACTTTAAGTTTCATCATCATGTGTACAAAGTAATTTTAATATTAAATTGACAGCCAATTCAACTGTCCAAGGATTAAAAAATTTTGATTTACCAGTATAAATCCTAGACATTTATGACTACTTTCAACAATCAGGGCATTATTACATGAAAACAATTAACCCTGTAAAAAGCATTATAACTTTTTATTAGTCGTGAATAATTACTGATTGGGTTGAAAACAGTCTCGATTAGGCTGACAGTAACGATGTTGGCTTGTAAGCTCTGGTTTTCATGCATGCACATGCATGCATGTACGTATAATCGAGAGAAACACTGTTAACCATTTGTTTATGTGGGGTGTTATAATAAATTAACTTACGGTTAACGTCAACTATCATATTTTAAGCTAACATGGTTCGCGTAACGCGATGAAAGGTCTTATTCCACACACTAATCCCTTGCTTGCGAGCGTATGAACAGTTAATCTAGACGAAGAAGTCATTAGTGTGCTTTAAACTATTATAATACTCTCTTATGGTGACGATACGTTCGTGAAATTTAAAATCAGACATTGACATCATTCTTTATGGTGTGATAATTTCGATACGAGATCGAATCATTTTTTGTTCGGATAATTTTGTTTAAACTACTTCTGAAGTTCCGTCTCGAGAAGTACTTTGAGAGCTTCGAACATACGCTCATTGCATCTATTCGTACAAAGTTACCGGCTACAACTTTGTGTGGTATTAAATTTCCCTTATAGTAGTCAAAGTGTGTTCAATATAGAGAATGAAAAAGAGTTTTTCTTCAAAGAGAAAGAAATCCGATGTTTTTTATTTTTTTTTATCGAAAATGATTTTGCTCTCCTTTATATAATAAAATTTAGCGTACAAGTTATTTTTACTATTGCATCTCTATGTATTGACAGGTTCGCACTCTACTTTTTTCACTAATTTCATGATAAAAGATATATATTTATTATAATTAATGTTTTTATTATGCAATACTTACATGAATCGTATAAAGCGTATATTTTAATACGTCGATATATTTTTATTCAATATAAAATTTTATATTCACTGCTTTAAAAAAATATCCTCACAGAACAGATTTTTGTATCGATTGCACCAAAATGCAATTAATATTGATGTTTTGAATATTAAAAAAAATCTTAGAAAGATGAATTTTGAACTTATGATTATATTTATAATTATGGACGACTAAAAATATAATGAATTAAAGTAAAATATTAGTACAACTAATTTTTAAATTACTTCAAGCTTAAAAATGCGAGTAAGAGACGTTAATTTTGCTCTGCTAAATTACAGTTTTATAATTTACATTGATAATTATACAAATATGCGATAGATTATATATGGGTATATATATAGAATATATGGGCATAGGATACATGGGTGTAAATATTCTATATAATAATAGAATAACAGAATAATAAATTTAAAAGTAATTCTTAAATTAATTATTGCAAGTACGACGTAATTTTATATCAATATTATCGTTACATGTAGCTTACTATTGATATCGTTTTTAGATCATTATTTATTAAGGATAAAATAATAATTATTAAAACAGCTAACGAAATATTATTTAAATACATACAGACGTATTAAAACTAAAATAATTAAATCAAAACGTTATAATTTATACACATAGTTTTCAATTAAAACCTTGAATGTTTTATAGAATTATTTTTCATTATTACATGTATCTTAACATACCTTTTTGTATTATATTTTCGAGTTAAATTTGTTGTTTCAAAATTTATAATAGCCAATCTTAGCCAATTAATATTCGTAAACTTGTAAAGATTTTTAAACATGTCAAAAGAAACTAGAATAACAGTTGAAACTTAATAATTCAATTTAGGGATACGTTAAATGTAAGCATGGAAAGCATACCTGTGAGAAAAATGCAAGCGATAAATTGGGAAGTATCGCATTCGTTTTAATTTTTATTGGATATTGACACTGCATTATGAAACGTAGTAAGCATTTTTTTGTTTTATTATCCATTTGATACCACTTGGAATTAAATGCTTTAATTCCAACGAGATAACTCTGTAGCATAAAAGAAGAACAAGTAGCATTAAGCACGAATTTTATTACTTTGTTATAATGAATTGCAATGAATTTAATGCCATAAGTTAAAATTATGTTAAAAATAGTCCAACGATAATTATATATCGTAATACAAAGTATTGCAGAACAAAAATGTTTTAAGTGTTTTATATTAACCATTTGAAGTAATGAATCAGCAGCCCATGAACATATAAAGAGACCAAAACTAGCCGTGCACGCAACGATTGCAAACTGTCCTTTCACGGCTAATGGCTCATCCTTGATATAAAATTAATTAATTAACATATTCGCTTTTTACATTACAATGATATCTCAAATAATGCATGTCAACTCACACTTATTAATTGTATAACACTAAATAATACTCCACCGTAAGAAGTTACTATTGTTGAGAATATAAAAAGACCAATTGTTTTGTTTAGTTTATTTATGTACCTTAAAGAAAAAGTAATTATTATATTTACTCAAGCTACGTTAAATTCTTCAGAAACATATAAATAAATATTGAGGACTATCTTATAATACAGCTTGAAAATAATGAAAATTATCGCTAAAAATTGTTTTATTTTTTATTGTTTAAAAAATAAACTTTGTAATCCGTGCAAATATAATATTTATTTAAAAACGGCTATTTTATATGAGTTTTTGTACCTTACCTTAATAAATTAAGATGTTGTTTAATATGTACTTTAAATTCTTCTTGATTTTTGTATTTACCAATGGATAAAGCTAAAATTTCAAATCTAGCGCATATAAACCATAACAGTACTGCTACCAAACAATCAAGTATCACAGCAGCACTAGTTTGAAGGCTTGCTAACGATTGTTGCAAATAGATGAAAATTATAACATATGGGTTATCAACGGAGAACGGATATATAGCATCAGTTGGAAATCGATCTCCACTTAAAATTGGCCTAATTATAAACGAAATTCCCGTTGAATAAGTCCATACTGTAACACTGATATGCAGAATTTTACATTGCAAAACGTACTTCAGAAAAATTTTTTTCTCTGATTCGCTAGAATATTCTAAAACTTCTACCATTTCGTTGAATAAATTCTGTTTTAAATTATTATTAGTTAAAAAAATTATTTATATACTTTATCTAAGCAACTAGTCGATTTTTATTTTTTTAATTACACGGCAATCTTTAAATTTAACAAATTGTGATCAAAAAGCGTTTTAAATGTTAAAAATGTAATTTTTTAAAGCAGTTTTATAAAAAAAATCTTTTTAAAACGAGAAAATGCATAACTTTTGTAACAATTCGGAATCAATGCTCACATTTTTAAAATAAACTAACCAATTACATTATTAAAAAGATATTCTTGAATGCTTTTATTTACATTTTTAATTTTGTCCAGTTAGAAAACACAAAAGTTTATATTGTAAATTGAAAACAAAATATTTAATAAAAAGTCCATCTAACTAAATTATTTGTTATATTTCCGATGTTTTTAGGTGTTTAAATCTAATGGTTATAACTCAAATTTGTAAATACTTTTCAAAGAAAAATATTTGTTCAAAACAATTTTGAAAGGGCTTGAAAACTAATATTTAATTTTTCAATAGGAGTTTTATCGTAACACGAAAATAAGTAAATCAGGATTTTTTTTTAAATTATGCTTATTATATAAAAAATATCTCAGGTATAAATCGTCAGTAGATAGAGGTGTGAATTATACTTGTACGAATAATCTATAGCTGCATTTATTTCAAATATTAAATTTGAGAATAGTCTTCTTCATTCAAAATTTAATGAATTATTAATGAAAAAAATCAATTCTTACAATATTATTTAAGCAGAAGCACCATAAAGTTCAAAATTTGTATTTTTAGTAGAAAGAATAATAAAATTCGAATTTACCAACGCTTTATACATTACTATTTTACTTGTATGTGTGTATTTTATAATTTATCTAAGTGATTTATATATTAGTATAAATTATAAAAACGTCATTTAAAAAAAATATGTTTGCTTAAACCTTAAGTTGATTACGCCGTGATCTGCAGATTAATGCTTTTATAATTAATTGGCTAACTGCAAAACAGAGACAAATTGATTTTGTCATTATCTCAGGATTATCTCTATATGCATAAACAGAATGTGCCAGCGCATCAAGGAATTGTAATGAATTTAGAATCATCAAAAACCAAGAAAGTTCGAAAATAATTTTTTTTATTTTGCCCATATTTTTATCTGGTGGCCAGCAATGCAATAACCAAACACTATATATTGTAAAATTAAGAGCTAATTTGAGTTTCTTAGATGTTTCCATAATCTGACACTAAAATTTTTTAAAATCAGCTTTATTATAGAATTGTAACTTATTCTTCATTTTTATGAAAATTTTATTTTGTAAAAATATAAATTACAATATATATTAAAATATAAATACCGAGTTTTACGAAAGTACATACCGATACTAATTGATGAATAAAATTTGATCCGTTAAGGTATCTGTAAATTATTAAGCTAGTAAATTTAGTAATATTTAGAATATGAAACTACGAAGTACCATTATAAATATCTTACTTGTTGTTGCTAAAACAACGCTGCTTTCTTATGTATGTGTGTATTTATGCATATATAAATTATTGCAAACCATTATTATTACGTAGAGTGAAAATTGCGGATGTAAAGTACCTTCTATTAAAATTAAATGCTGCTAACAGTATAACCGATGTAAATTAGAATCATTAACTTGCTCCCTTCTTCGAAGTATCATTAAAGCTTTACTTTGCCACATGTTTATATGTTTCCGATAGAATATAATTTGAATTACAAAATGTTTTCAATATAATTTAATAAAATAATAACAGTATATTTAATATTCAATTTTATCACTATATTATTATTATTATTTATTTTTAGAATTTGTTTACTGCTTAATAATAATTATAATTTTTCTTGTTACTTTTTTATGTTTAAGACCGAATATTTAAAAACAAGTATTTAATTAAAAATTTAATGGTGAACTTAGTGTCACTTATTTTATTATATTTACGGTAATATTACTAGTATTCAATTGTATTTACTACAAACAATTCCAAAACGTTTTCAGGTACGTACAACATTGTTTTTTGTTATCAATTTTATATATAGTTAATATAAAAATATACATGAAATATTATAACAAATAAAATACTGTATAATCTTTGGATAAATATTTATGAATTTGTTATATATTTATTTGATTATTTCATTTGATACATTAATGCAATCATATACTGACAATTCGAAGATTATGAAAGTCATATTGATTAATAAAATTGGTTAAAAATATAAAGCAATTGAAAAATGGATATATCCTGAATAACATAATTAGATACACTGCCAATTTTTGTCCAATAATCTATGCTTTTTTACGAAATGGTAAGTGAAAATATTTCAAAAAAATAATTACCTTATATTTTTAAAAATTATGATATGACTACGAATATATACTAATAATTCGATGCATTAAAAAGAATCTATGAATCATTTGAAATCATTTTTATGATTAAGTATACAAATAACAATAATAAAAAAAATAAAAACGCTGCTGTAAATTTAAATGAGTAAATTGAAAGAGTTATGACATAATACCTTTTGAAAATATTTAAATAGTTTATTAAAATATTTTTATATAGAATCAATTTTTTCAATAAATTATATTTTTAGTTTATACTAAATTATTATTTTAGTTTACACTCAAGCATTATTTTATTTAGAATTCATTATAAGTAAAAAAAATTATAGTCGTATTAATTTGTTGAGAACAATGAAACAGGAAGTTATAAATCAGTACATTTGTCCCGAAAACTTGTACACATATATCACGTATGTCTAATACAAAGTTTTTAGTAACTGTAATAATTTCTAGAGCTGAAAAAGATTTTATTTACAACTTTATAACTACTTATGATGGGAATTCTTTTTGTTCTAAAGACAAATTTTAGTTGACACCTACAAAGCTAAATTTAATCTTTTATATTAAATAAGAAGTTAGGTGCTTTAAACTGAATTGCGTAAAAAAGTGTTCTGAATTTTAAAAAGAAAAATTATTGTTATACTTACCCTCCTCTAAAATGATTTTCAGGTAGAGAATTGTGAGAAATATATACAGTTATTACTGATCATTAATTAATACTATTTATTAGCGCAAAGCATTGTAATTATATTATTATGAAATATTTAAATTTTTAGATAAAATATTGAATCGTTATAGATGATTTAAATTTAACTATAAAACGTATAATAATTTTGGTTTGTAATTTAAATAAAAATATTTTTTAATGACGATGCTGTTAGGGAATAAGACTATAATTTAAAAATTTCCTTTAAAATTAATTTTTTTTGATAGTTATTTCGGGTGGAAAATCTGGTTCATTATAAAAAATTTAGTATTTTCTTCAATAATAAGTAAAGGAATATCCAGTCGCATCCTGTAATAAAAATAAAAAAATTTTATTTTATTCAAAATTTTGTACACGCTTTAGCTAATTACTAAATTAAAAAATTAATACTTATTGTCTATTACATTGCAATGTTATAAAGTTATTTATAAACTTTATTCTTTTGAATTTCTTAAAATATAAAAGTGTTTCACTTAATCATTAAAGCTCCACTATACATAAAAATATTGATTTTTTGATAATTGACAATAATTCATATTTACATTAAAATACAAAAAAGTATTTACGTTTTATATTGATGTAAATTAAAATTTTTTAAATACTTTGTGAGAAATTTTTCTTTTTCATTTGCAGAAATATGTTATATCAAATTGGTTTAAAATTATGTTTGCCGTATATTTTATCCTTAATTTAATTTATACGCATTTTTAGGCAAACCTAATTTATATCTGTAGTTAGTTAAGTAGAGCTCTACTTAACCAATGACAAAGAGTCGGCAATATAATTATTTTAACCCCTGTACCTTTTAGAATTTATGTACTTATTTTTTTAGTTAAAGTTTTTTTTCAATCTGAACGTCGTTTACAAATTAGTCTTAATTATTAAAAACTCGTTCAAACCATTGATCTTACGCAACACAGTATTATCAAGTAATAATAACTTTCGTAATATATGAAGGACAACTACTTTTAGTTCGTCGCAATTAAGTTTTGATCGAGAAATTAATAAAAATATGGTAAATATGAATGCAACCAGATCCACTATAAGCCGATGTTGGAAGGATCTAAGTGAAATCTCTTTGATGAGTGCGATGATAAAAAAGATAAAATATTATTATACGATCTATTAGTACATAAAAATGGCTTTCATTGCTCCTGCACTGTTCTTGAAATATTTGATGAAAGTATTTGACATTCGAAGACAATGTATATCATCTCTCATCCAATAAATTGGTTTTTTCGCTTTTTCTGTTTTTCATATGTCACTCTTTGTTATTCCAGCGTCTATTTCTGTTTAAATGCATTGTGATGGACGGTTTTGCCTAAAATTATGATCAGCGGAGTAAATTCAATTAATTGCCTAAAAACGACAGAATCGAATCTACTATTTTTTTGAAAAATTCTTCAATTAAAAAAAAAATTGAATAATCGAGCATTTAACAATGATCCCTAGTCTTTATTTCTTCTAACAAGGTAAGTGGCTATAATGAGTAAAGGGATGTTATTTATCAGTTTATGTATCGATGCTTGTTTTATTTTTAATTCGCACAATGATACGATCTTAATTAAAATTAGTTACTGGATAACAGGTTAGTTCCGTAGGAAGACGAGTCTTTAAATAATATGCGATACAATGCTCTAAATATTTAGCACCTCTTGTGACAGACTAAATTTCCTTCCAAGGATACGAGGCGCACTTCCTCACGCGTTATGACGCTCAGTGCACGTATGGCACGACTGCGGCTCCACCGAGCTTAGCCGAAGACTAAGCAAGCGCAACCCTAGGGTCCAAGCAGCAATGCCCCAGTGCTGCATTCCACGGCTCTCCACCCACCCAACATCCCCTTGCGATTTCAGCTCCTGGCCGAGGAGCCTTATCTCTCAAGCCTAGATTTTCGACCGTTCTCGCGTCAAAGGGCAAGTCGCTGTCGTCTCTGCTCTCTACAAAAACGCTTGTGAGACATAAATAAGCAAATTCTTCCTCCGGACCCCTTCGACCCAAACCCTTCCGAGTACAACCCGAAAACGTTTCACCGGTGTCTAACACCCACCGGTTCACTCGGCACCCCCCCACCCCCAATCATTCATCCTTTGCCTATGGGTATTAGTTCCTCCCTTCGCTTTTCAAGGAGTACACCTCTGTCATCATTCAAGCCCTAAGGTTGACCATGATCGACAACGAAGATGGATCAGATCATCGGCCGAAACCAGGTGTAAGGACGGAACCGCCGGAAGAAATTTTAGAGATAATTGACGAGCTGGACGTTGAAGACTAAATTACAAGGTGAAGGTGCATGTCCCCTTTGCAATGATTCGATGTGTTTCATGATTGAGAAGAGTATAGCTCCAAGCGAACGTACGAAGACAAAGAGTGAAACAACAGTGTAGCTCGAAAGCCGGTGAATCAAGGAAGATTCGCCTAATAATACGGTTAGAGAGGAGCGGGAGTACGAGCCTAGGGTAGCGTAGAAAACTCTATAATATATATATATATAAGAAGAGGTGAGTCGTGAGATAGGCTCATATTGGTAATGAAAGCCGAGTGAGCAAAGGAAGTTCTGTTTATAAGAGGAAAGCACTAAAGCTTTAGCGAGGTAGCGCGAGGTTGAGAGGTAGAATAACGACTGTACTCTAGAATGGCCGAAGCTTTAAGTCCAGTAATGGCTTCTACTTTTATTCTCAGTAGGCAACCTTGTAGATTATTGACTGCCACCATCCACTAGTCAAAATAGAGTCTCGCAGCTCGAGCTGCAGTGCAGGACCTACACAAGCAGGATTTCAGCCTCGTGTTAGATTGTGGTGGCCATCTGCGAGGTAGATTGAAAGGATGAGCGGGGCGAAATCTAAATATTTAAACGCCACCTACCCTCTAGTATCCATGAGGGGAAGCGGTTATTTGACCAGCCAATGCGGAAGATTGAAAAGCGGGAGAACCCGCAACAATTGCGGTTATTATCTAGTCTTATAAACGAATGTGAAATTCCAATTAATGATATTTTTGTCGAATTTTTAAACATATTCATTTACACATGGATTTTTGAACAATGTTTTATTATTGATTTTCTTTATTATTGTATATATTTTTGTAACAAAATTTAAAAATAGTATACTTACATAATTTGAATTAAAATTTTACATTTTATTATACAGCAGCGTCCTTGTTTCCTATCTTTTATATAATTACTGGTCTTAAAAATAAACAACAAAGTGAAAATATATTTCATTGCATATATTAATTGTAAAAATTTACAATAATTTTATTAATCCATTTAAAAAGCCAAGGTAAATAAATAAATGTAATTATAAATTTTATAACAGGTAGTTATTTTTTATTCTGCAAGATCAAAAGTTTAATTTTTTGTAACGGATTTTTTTACTTTTAAATGATGAATATTAATAATTATTATTAAGCAAGAAAAGAGCGTAAATTAAGTCTATTCTTACATTAACTATATTTTTTACAAATTCTTAACATTTCATATGAAGTTACTTTTTATTAAGTTTTAAGCTTGATTTTATTAAATCAAATACATAGATAATACCCTAAGTACACAAATTACTACTTTAATAATTATCTTAAAAAAAAATAAAAAAAAATGCTTATTTACTTTTGTAAAAGATATGCATATATTTACATGATTTAATGTTTTGACATCAATTTTACAGTAAATATAATGCAATAATTTTAAGTGTCAAATACCAGTAATTAGCGAAGTTTCCACCGTGTATATTATGTTATAAAAATTTGTTTTTGAGTATTTAAAAGAAGGATTGGTTTGTAAAAAAATTGTGTTTTTTTTTTTTATTTTCTGGTAGAAATTATTGATATTATTAACATATTATTTTAATATTTCTTCAAATGTTTATATTATGTTGACGAGATGTAATAAATGCACCGAGTTTTTCAACTTCCATAATGTTCACAATAACTTATTCATATTTGGTTTATAAAATGCATTCTTACAAATTCTACAATTAAACACGATGTTCTATTTATTAATTGGATTTGTTTCAGATTTTGTTACACCCTTGTAATTAAATTAACTAAAAATTAAATAACAATTTTATATAAACATACACTAAGATAATTTCATTAAAAAGTTTTATAATTTTATAGAACTTGGTACTGCTTACTAATATATCAGTGTAGGTATTAATCTAATTAAGACAGCAACGTACTGGTAGCAATTACTCCGATGACTATCCAGATTTCTAGAGATGAATCTGCAGAAGATAATGACTCATTCTGAAAGGAACACAATACTTATTAAATTAGTCAACGATAATGCATTAAATACATTATAAACCAGAGAGGATTATATGTGCACAATATGGTAGAACGTCCAAATGTGAGCATTTTCTTAAGAAAATAACTTTTATAAATGCCATTTGTTTTCGGCAATATAATTTTCACTTATCCCATATGGTTTATAATAAAAAAAAGTCCAAAATCAGAATACCTTTTTTATATTTATTGTTACTATAATTTTAATTGAGTTTTTTTGATTCATAGGTAAGTGTAGTGAAATTTGAATAACAAAATTTTTTTCTCTACATTTATAATTAAAACAAAATAGCAACTTTTATTATCATAATTCGCATATTTACTACATAAAATGTATACCACGAGAATTTAAATATAACAATAAGCCTCTTTAGAATTAAGTTACAACAGTAGAATACACTGCATAAAAATGATTTAATAAAAAAGGTTACATACATTTTATATTGTATTATATAATAAATATTAAGCTCTTTGTCTTTGATTTGTATGCTTTTTATATTAAATATATATGGAATATTATAAAAAAATGCTATGTAGATGGAATATTTTGAGAATTGTTAAGTATATCGAAATTTTAAATATCGCGAAGAACCTGTAAAATGTATATTTTTATATTGTAACCAATTTTTAAGAAAATTTAATAAATTATTAATACAATAGTGCATGTAATGTTTATTTTATAAAAAGTATTCAGCTATAATATTTTTATTATTTAAGTAATAATATAATTTAATGAGATATACATAATAGTTGCCAAATTAATCAAAAGTGTATTGAAAAATTATTAATCCCATTTTGCATATAGTCATATTGTTAGAGGTAGCTCAACATTAACTTGTACTTAGAAATCAATTAGTAATATACAATCACTGAAAATTACTTTAAAAAAATCCAAATTTAATTCATACGTAAATTTGAGGTTTAAAATATTTTCTCGCTTTAATAATTTAAAGTACATATATTTTTAATTCAAAATTTTCTTACAGTATGTTTATTAAAGTGATTTTGTATTTAATATAACATTAATTGATCTCTAAACATTGTTACTTATATATAAACAATTAATTATAAATTTTATTATACATTTTATTTATCAAAGATGTGCATAAGTTTGATATAAAGTTTTTACTCTTGTATTGAACAGACTACCTGAAAAATAATTTCATTTATCTCAATTTTCATACTCAGTATCAATAGAAAATATAATTTCATACAATCTTAAACAGTTTAAAATTTTTTTTTAATATTAGAAATTCTGATAGTATTTTGAAATCAGGGCACCTAGAATTTGTAAGAAGCGAGGACGTTTCTCAATCGTATAATCGTTATTACTTTAAATTCTTGAATTATTGGTTATTCTACTCGGGGAAAATATTTTTAAAGCAGATCAACATGCATAAGTAAAGAAATCAGTTACTATACTGATTTGAAGCAGTATTGATGCGGAGATATTAATTTTAATCGGATATGAAAAGTAGGAAATTCGCTGAGAAGTAACTATTTCATTAATAGGATTTAGTATTTAGTCAAATGTGTAGAAATATTAAAGTTTCATGATATCGGAAGATAAAAGGTTACTAACTATCGAATAATAAATGTGTTTATTTAACATATAATAAAAAAGGGATTACGTAGAAAGTTTGCCTATAGTCGCAGGTATAAAGGATTTTAGAGCATACGTTTGTTAATTACATCTTATAAACTTATGAGCTTAGTGCACGTAAATAGAGTTATGATTTTCTTATTAAATTCCCCATTAAAAAAAGTTGAAAACAGATTTAATGTATAAACAGTATATCTATTAATTTACGCAGGTAATTCGTGAGAAAATGAAACTTATTTCATTACTTTTTATCGTCAAAATTGTCAAAGGTAATAAAATAAAATATTTAATTAGATCATAAATGGAATTACCAAGATATTTGTTAAATCTAGACGAAACTTTTGATTATAATAAAAAGCAATATCTACAGTAGAAAGGGTTATATAAGTACTTGTTCATAAAATGCAATAAAATATACAGGGTAACTTGACGGAGAGAGAAAAACTTTAAAAGAAGTTTCATACTTAACTCTAAGCATTTTTAAACCATTGGATTTTATTCTTAATCTATAATAAATAGTATATAGTGATACTAAAGTATAAAAAAATACGTTGTAAAAAAATAGAATAGGAAAAAAATTGACTACAGAATTTATTCTGAATAATTTACAATATTCCGATTATACTAATGTTCCATACTTATATGCACAAAATTTTATTATCTTAATGTGGAAATTGCTTAAGTTTTTATAATATTAACGTGTTGAATTTATTGATTTCATTACTGCAGTAAAGCTGAGACTTAGAATAGATTATAACCCAAAGACCACTTCGCTTTGTGAAAAAGATATTGAGGTATTTGACACAAACCGAAGAAAACTAACTCTAAACTGTAAAAGATAAACTGTGAAATAAAAATAACCGTTGAAAACCTTGATATTATGCTAATAATATCTATAAATATGTGAATCGATTAAACTCTAAATTGTCCAAAGAAACTTATTCAGAGGTCACATGTTTAAAATGTTAATACCTGCTTTATTGGCCCTTGAGGAAATTCTTTTTATATGTAATGAAGAACATTCAAAATTAATTTTCAATAAAAATAAAGAAAATGTTTTGAAAATTTTATTAAAATTAATTGTTAATTAAAAAAATAGAAGCTTCATCTGGATTTTAATATATTCCTTTTAAAAATAATATTAAAAATTTAATTGAAAATGTACTGCAATTCGCAAAGTTAGGTACATTGAATTATAATTTTTCAGTTTTTACAAACTTCATATTCCATTTTATTGTAAACAATATTTAAGAATAAGAATGTTAAAGAATAGTATACAAATTTTGCGAAAACAAACATATTAATTTACTTTTGAATGTGAAACTTTGTTTGCTAAAATGTAAAACAACACTAATGAATACATTTTGTCATATAATATTTAAAATTTTGATCGTCACCTGCAGTCAAACTTTTATTCCTGTATTTTTTTTATCGCCATTGAAAGAAGAGAATACTAAAGTTATTAAAGGAAATACTCAAATATTATGTATTACAATGAATAATCGTGGTAATTTAAAAAATTAATCGAGTGCTCTTCTTTTACAGTTTTTCGAAGTGGATTCGGGTTTATAATCTAGTACGTTTAATTCAAAGGCTTCGAGTTTCAAAACTGCGGAAGTTATGATTAAGATTATACTATTTGATTATGTATGTAGTTTTCGT
Organism: Kradibia gibbosae; assembly: GCA_018907135.1. Taxonomy (NCBI): domain Eukaryota; kingdom Metazoa; phylum Arthropoda; class Insecta; order Hymenoptera; family Agaonidae; genus Kradibia; species Kradibia gibbosae. Next base: position 9,411,553 of record JACCHX010000004.1, read on the forward strand.
ATATTATATGCAAATGAAATGTATGAAAAATAATATAAAATGTAATTCAATGAATCATATACTACGATTAATATTAAGCTGAAAAATATGAGCTTTTTTTATATTTTGACACATATGTAAATAGCTACTATAGATACAGAAGTATATCATGAAAAATAATTATAACAATAATTAGATGTAAATAATAAGTAATTATAATAAGTAATAGGATAATTATATTCTATTTGGTCGATTATTCAGTAATAGGCAAATAGTTTTTATTACACACATGAATATTCGGCTTGACAATATAATTGAATATAATCGAGTTATACGACTTTATTGTCAAAAGTGACGCGAAGTGCAAGGGGTTCTTCTGCACGTGAAGTTGTAGATTACGATGATTCTACATCAGAAGCTGCTTGAATTACGGAGAGGAATATATATTATGAGTGTGCGTTGTCAATATAGTTGTTTCTCAACATTGTGAGGGAGTGACAGCCCTGAGGATGCCGTTCGTTATTTTCGCTATAATTATGGAGCGAAGGGCATAGAATTTTTGGTACTTTAGACATACTGGAACAATGTCTGAAGTAAATACTAATGATATGTGATTTAAAAAAACTTCATTATTTAATTTGAATACTTCTTTATTTTTGGTCATATTTGGTGAGTTTTTACCTTTCCATTATCAAATTTGCACTAAGAAAGGAGGGTTGATAATAGTTGTTAGTGCGCTGCGCTTAATTACGAGCTTTTATCTGATGTGGTAATTAAGCTTTTTATCATTGTGATAAATGCTCCACACTTCATCATAAAGCTATAACATTAGTTAATTACATATACGTTTAAAGATGAGCTAAATGAGAATATTGCAATAGACAAACTTCCTATTACGAGGTTATTTTTAACAAATGTTATAAATTACACATTGCATCTGTTATAGTGTGGAAACAAACGTGATAATGGAAATTATTCTTACCATTTTTATTTGTAATTTCCCTAATTATTATCAAAATGTATGATATTTCGATAAAAAAATAGTTACTGTATCCAATATTGTAATGTAATTATTTTTGGACAGCAGTATTACATTATTCAAATAATTATACATTATACGAGCGAATTCGTTTTCACCAACTTTGACGTCAACGGTATATAAACAGTATAACAACAGTTATAATTCTCTTGCTCGAGCGTTTATATAGCTCTAATTTCAATGTTACTCACACTGCGGATGACAATTTTAGTAAAAAAGAAGATAGTATTGTATTTAAATTATACGCCCTTTGATGATGTTATCATTTCATAACGAAGTAATGATAATTACAATTTCAAAACTGAATTAGGCGTGTTTCCGGGCATTTACATGCGAATCGCAAGTACGGGTTGCGGTGCACAGTAGACGCGCAAAGGGCGTGAACATTTGCATCAAGGAGGTTTTCACTGCGGGTTTTACTTCTCAGTATACGTTACCGGGATGTCCTTGCTCAATATTGGACGCGCAGCTACCGAGCGAACTTTGTCGTCCTTCTTTTTCCTTCCTTTCACTATATTTTAAGTAACTACTTTGGTGATTACTCTAGCGATTCTTAGTTTCTTCTTTATCTTACCAATGCTCCGCAGTGGGGTTGATCCCCTCCTAAATTGCATGTTCAGCACGAATGCTGACAAGGTACACCACGAGCGAATTTCTCTTTAGACGATTAAGCCCCCCGGGAAAACAATTTTCTCTTCTCGATTCGTAAAGGGTCGTCTTTTTTGTACGAACTCGCGGGCGAAGTTAAAAGGGCTGTTTTTAAAATAGTTCGCAAGTTCTACGTGGTGCTTGTAAAAATATGCATTTTTACGCATATCATAGCTAAAAAACACGAAATTTCGGATTAGCAGATTACTAGCTCATAAAATACCACAATGATAACAGTATCATCTATTTAATGCACGCAACGATTTGATTTGCACGACCAATTTTGATACAAGTTCCTTCGTGGTTGACTGCAATTAAGAAGTTGCAGTTTTAAAAAAAATATTATTCATGATTAGACTTAGCATTAATAACAATTGACATATCTCATAAAGTTGCTTGGAAGTGTTTAATATAGAAGTTAAGCCAATTATTATTAATTTCCAAACATTTGCATTCAATAATTAACGTATAAATTGCGCAAATATATTGATGCATAAGCGACCATACATAAGCTGATTCGCTCATTCTTCAAGATCCTTTAAAAGCCATTATAAGCTACTAATATTATCGAAGTACATTTTTGCAAATTATAACATTCAAATACTATTTTAATATGGCTGGATAAATGCATTTAGCTTATTAGATTTTTTTTTATTACCAAAAAAAAAATAGTGATATAAAAATTAAAATTCTTTTTGTAATAAATTAATATAAAAATACATTGCTAATGTGCATTAATTAAACGTTTGTTTATAAATGCCATTAATTTATAAAATAATGAAGTTAAATTTTTTTTTTAAATAATTGCAGTTCAGAGTTCAATGCGCTGCAGGTTAAAAAAAAGCTTTTGTTTGAAAGGACAAAAATTTTCATATTTGTTAAAAAAAATTCGATACGGTGGACGTCCATAGTGGCAAGTAGAAATAGTTCCCTTTATAAACGCACGTTTGTTTCTCTTCTCGCATAATAAAGCTACTATCTTCTGAAAACAAACAAAACTTGCACGTATGCAGACGTTCATATTTATTGGCAAATTATTGAAAGCAGAATGTATTCATTATATAAAATATTACGTTTTAAAATTTCGTTGCAGTACAATTTTAAATTTATATTTTGGTATGCAAGTAGAATATTTATAAATACTAATTTTAAATTAATTTGAATTCGTATATTAAACAAAATTAAATTCGGTTCATCATTAAATGTAGTTTCTAAGCTGCAAAGTGTTTTAATTAAAATATCAGCAACTTGTTAGAATATTAAATTGTTGTAGTAATAATAATTTTACTTATGCGTTTTAACAACTGCTTCTTAAATATTGATCCTATTTGTTTGTGCAAATAAATAATGCAATTTCATCCGCAACTCTCGCTAATATTATTTCTTAATTAATTAAATCTGCGAGCACACTGTAGCAATATTATCAAAGAGCGGTTCCTATAAAAATTCTGTAGAGTGGAATGTTTTATCACGAGGATTTATACTTACCCCCGGCCCATTTTATAAAAGCATATAAAATATATAAGAACAACGTCTACGCAACGTAATAAAAGCATCGTACACATAATTTCATGGTATTACAATGTAGGAGATAGGCATCAAAGGTGGGTATTTAATGTAAGCGAGGGAAAATCAAAGATCTCGCGAATGTATCGCCATGTGGCGGTAATATCGAACGGAAAATAGTCCGCGATGAAAAGTTAAGCGATTCCGCTGTAAACATAACGTTTGCGATCCCATCGGCTGAGCTCCGAACTTCACGAGAGGGGAATTAGTTAATCCTCGAATTATGACAACCAATTAGGGAACCGAAAGCCATTCAATCGGAAAATCGAGGGGAAGAATGAGTTCGGCGTGCGCGGCCGCGGCACTCGAGCAATATACCGAGCCGTAATGTACACTACATTTGCGTGGAGATTCATATTGGAAGTTTGGGGCGGGGGGCGGCTGGGCGCCGATAGCTCATAGGTAGTCGACGTACTGCGCGGGGATTGTTTAAAACTTAGCTCGTTAGTGTCGATCGCTCGGCCTGCGAAACGTACAAGCGCGTCGTCCGACTGATGCAAAATGGGTTAATCGCGCAACGCTCGAGCCAGCTCGCATTCTTAGACTACGGGTCGCCTCCTGGAGTTCAACGAGAGCGCGCGGCCGGAAACCTCGCTTGGATATACGTTATAGCGCGGCGCGGGGCTTAGGGGTGGCGGGGGCGGCGCAGGCTTGGCGAGAGAGGGAAATGGGAAATTACCCTGCTTTGGCTTCCCCGGCTTTCTCGGCATCGACGCCTCTTCGCTACGCCTTGGCTCTCTATCGGATTCTGTAGGGTTCGTCACTTCGAAAAGTACTAGAATATTACTAGATTACTTGATTTCTAAAATTGGTCTTATTCTTTGCTTAGATTTACAGTTGCCTTTCGTTATTTCTACAGGGCTCCCACCACCCCATCTCTTTCTCTATTAAATATGAAATCTTTTAAAATCTGCCGCCTAAGCCTTTGAGCTCTATTTACGGTCAACTAATTAATATTGCTGTGAAAATCGAATCTTCATTTTATCCTCCGGTTTTGTTAAGTGTGTAAAAAGTATTTCTCGGTGTTCCCTGCAACGTCAAGGAAAATGTGACTTACCAAAGCTTTTGTCCTGGATCTGTTAAGTGTCTGAATTAAACGTTATATACATCCACGTGTAGATATTACATTTTTAAATAATAATAATATTTCATCATCGAATATTCTTTATTTATTTTTTTTTTGGCTAATTTTTCCCAAAAATCTAGATATTGTTTTCTGGATATAAGTTAAAAAAAATCTTTTGTTTTTAATATAAGGAATAATATAATTTAACTATTCAAACATTTAATGATTTTGTAATTAAATGTTTTGAATTACATATACATTTCTTTTTAATCATAAATTACTTTAAGTCGAAAATTTCATTTTTATGAGGCTCATTTTACATTAAAGTTACTGTGGTTTACATAAAGCTTTATTTATGCGAAAATTGATTTTTTATTTCATAAATATTGTTTACGATAAAAGTCTTTTCAAAATGTCATATATTTTGAAAAGTATATTTTTGATTTATATTTTTGTTAGGCATTATTTTTTTGTATAAGCATTATTAGTCATTTTTACATTTCACATAAATCAGTTTAACAGTACTTTACTGATAAAGCAGATCGCTTAACTTTTCGTTTTAATACGTATTTATATAAATAAATAATATGATGCTTAGAATTATGACAAAGTAATAATATTTGAATAGTAATTAAATTATTGCAATGCAATAAATACTCAATATACGGGGATATGTGAAATCACTAACATTTTTCTATAAAAAATCTCTACTTTCGAAATTTTTTTTGCTATTTTATTTTCATTCTGTCGAGCAATCGTTCTTACTCAGTTTCTGGTATATCCGGAATACTCTAAAGTTTCTGGTATTTTAGTTAATGAAACAAGTGTTCCTTGGTTTAAGTATTTGTGTACATATATTTATATGTGTATATGTGTATTTTACTAACGGAATGTATCAGAGGGAAGCGAGTTGCTTTGCTTTGAAGAGCCAATGAAATCTCGTGAAATTTCTAAAAGACACGGTTAAGGCTGGTTCGCAGAATAGACAGCTTTTAAGCTTTATAGAATTTTATTAGAACGACTATCGCCTATGCTTTATATGATAAATGAGCCTGGGGCAACGTATGGGTCTCAAGAAAATTTTATTCGTGGGATAAAATACTCTATTCTTGTAATCAATAGACATTTTTCTTTAGGAGCTTTAGATATTTACTGCTCTATAAAATATTAGCTATAATTTTAACATATCACTTTTTTATTTTTAATATTTTAAAACGCAGCTGTTACTGGCTAATTTTCGAAATCTACTGTTGCATTTACGTTCATAACTATCATTAAACTATCATTAAACCATCACTTATATTTAAGACATATTGAATTCTTATCAAATAATACTTTTTTTGTATATACAGTTTTTTAAAAATTATTCAATACTTATAAATCAAAGGATCAGAAAATAAATAGTGTCTTTTATTGTGATTTATTTATAATGCAAAATAATAATATCAAAAATACAGTACTTATATTTTTTATAATGATAAAACAATTAATGAAGCGACGAAGTAAAATTTATAATATCTATTTTATTTTATTCTTCTATTTTATTGTAAAATGAATATCCACATCAAGTTTTCGCAATTGCTAAAAAATGTCAACAAGATCAAACTACGATGCACAGTATGACAAAAAATTAATAAAGTATGTATTTATTAAAAGCAAACACTAAGCTGTGTAGCCAATTGTTAAATTTTTTAGAAAGGAAAAAAAATTATTGTACAACTGTAATTTTATCTTTTTTAAAAGGTAATAATAATATTACAATAACCTATTTTTGTATAGTAAGTAGTAGTTGTCAGTATATGTTCCGCAAGATATATTAAAATAAGAAGAGAATGTGGTGCATGCTTACAGTACAGCCTGTGACACGTTGGCATTCTCTTTTTTTATATGACCATAAATTTACGAGGAGAAAATAACTGTACTATCATAGAATTTTTAAAATATACTTGATTTTTCTTTAATGGAGAAAAAATGAATTTTCAAATTAAATTAAATTGCTTATCAGTTGAATTTTGCTCTGAAAATGTCAATTAATTATTTTTACTTTTTTGAAATTAAGCTTGATTTTTATTATTATTGTTAAAGATATTAACGCAGTTTTTATTTGTTTACCCATTTCTGTTCGCTTTAATGCACTAAAATAAAACTTTTAATAGATTGGTATACAATTGCAGTAATAACAAAATTTTTATAATAGTTTGACTTATGTTTTTACATCTATTGAAAATTTGAAAAATTTCAGAATTCATATATATATATATATATATATATAGTCATTGTAATAATAAATATTGTAACTACATTATAACTCGTAATATATAAATATGTAGTTTTAATGAATAAATGCTAGCTTATATCTAAATTTACTTAGAAATACTAAGTAAGCATAGTAGAGAATGTACACACGTCGGTAAAGCTTCGGCAAGGTCAACGGTTATCGAGGGCCATCTGTTTGACACTTTTTTGTGATACACGATCTCGATTTAATGAACATAGGTCTTTCAAAACAACATTGAATGAGATATTGCCACCTTCAAAGAATTTGACAGATCATATAAATGTGGTAATATCAAATATGTGTAATTAAGGATCAAACATTGAATACGAAAACGTAATTTGAAATAATTTCGGTGTTTCCAAATACTAAGAATAAATTCTTGCATAATCCCTCAAAGTTTCATTTAGGTGAAATTAATACTGCCATTTTATTAGTACGTGTAATTAAATAATTTATCATTTGTCAGAATCTAAAACCAGTCTTACATTGATTGTAATTAAGATTGATATCTTTAACGAATACTTGCCGAATGAAACGCAATAACGTCCGATAATTTGATTGTAGTTTATAACCATCATTAATAATTCTTATTGTATTGTAACAGTTTTTCTCAAAACAAAGATCATTTATCACAAGGATGGGTTCGTGAAATCATAATTTCAGAAAAGCTGCTCCGAGAGGATAGTACTATAAAATAATATCCTGTAATGTCACCAAAAATAATAAATTGCTATTCATAAAAATTAGAAAGCGCATTCCATTAAAGTGCGCATTTCAAATGTAATGCTCAAAGTAGTTAAAGTAATGCAAGCAATAATATAAATGTAGTTACTTTTATTGTCTAACGTGATCGCGGAGCATCGCATGAATGGCCGTTATGAATGTAACGCAGCGGCTTAACGGTAAAGCTATTCCCGAGATGACGCTTGCAAGCTTGCAGTTGGCAAACGAGCAGCCCGGCAATAAATCAAGCACGAAAGCATGAAAAGAGTTTGAAATTGGAAGGCTGTATGTAAACATTGTTAAATGATAGCTTTTAAAGTCAGGAACAAAGCAAGACGTCGGCCTAAGCAAGGGCGCATGAATTTCTCAGCGATGAAATCCCTTTGTGCGTCGGAATGCAACATTGTACCGTGACCTACAAAACTAAGAGCTTACGGGAATGCTCGGATCATCCTAAGACGATTACCGATCACGATAGGTAGATGCTCTCCTAGGCTTTTAAAGCCCTCGTGCCCACAAAGAGATCGCAAGATTCGTCCTGACTCGATCCTCTGCGGCCGAGGCTGCGAGATTCAGTGAGAAAATTGCATTAGTAACCTCTTCAATTACAAACAGATGGAAATTCAACTGTTAAAGATAAGAACTGTTGAAACGGTATCGAGCGAAAACCCCACTATAATTTACTAAAAAACAAGCGACAAGCCGGGCTTCTCATTAAAGTGTTTCCTTTTATTTCATTTTCTTAGTTGCTTATTATTATTATTATTATTATTATTATTTCAAATCTTATGAAAAGTTGCACCACGTGACCAATAATCCAACAAAATTATTATACAATAGTAGCAAAAATATGAATTACATTCATGTTATATTTTGGAAACATTTGTTTTATTTTCATTGGAGAGTATTCTTAATAAAGTTCTAAGTATTCTATATAAATTTATGTCATGTACAAGTGCATATCATAATATTTGTTTTATGGCTATTAAGGTCCATATCTTATTAATTCACATCCTCTCTTAATTAGATTATTCAAAGAGTATTGCAATATATGATTAATTTTAAAATAAATTATAATGAGAAATACTGTTTTAAACATTTTTAAGATGAATCGTAGGTAATCTTATGATATATTGTGTAGGATTATGTAAGTATTGATATATTATGTGTGATTTTTTTGTATTTTCTTTTGTAATTATATATAGTAATATACACTTATAAAATAATTGTTTCGCATTTTATATAAGGGTGTAAAAAATAACAATTTTTTGTAGAGTTTCTAGTTATCAAATAGAAAAAAAATGGAAAAATCACTTTTTTATGACATAATTATCAGATTATTCTAGAAAAAATTTTACTTTTCATCGTAACCGTGTCATAATAAATTTTTACATTAAACTACAGAAAATAAGACAGCGGGCGCATTTTGGCTTAAAAACATATCTTATATATTTAGTGGAATGAAAACTCGTAAATCTGAATACAGTTTATTTCAGAGTAGTATTTAAAAATTTTAATAGAAAAATTGAATCTATGTATTTAGTATATCAATTTAATACAGCTTGAATAAAGTTAGTCTTTAATTTTTTATATATTTATATGTTTAAAATAGTCAAATATATCATTTTTATTTCCTTATTATGAATTATATTTCACATATTATTTTTTATTAATATCATAATTTTCAATATATATTTTAAATATAAATACTTTTTAAGAAATCATAGTTTTTTCATTACTGTTTTTCAAGCTTTCTCGTTACTTACGGAATAAGAGAAACCAATTTAAATCCACTTTAAATTTAAGTTATAATAAAATTGCTCTGCTCACTTAACTTAATATAAAAAAAGAAAGTTTAATTTTTTTAATCATGCCTTTTTATTAAATTTTTAACCGTATCCAATTACCTATTCTACGAGGAATATGCGGTTAATCTAGTAAGTTTAGAAATCTTTTTTAAAAAAAATGTTTGTTGATATAAAAATGTAATGCTAAAAATACAACTACAATTTTGTGTAAATAACTAAGATTGAAAATCATTCGAGCAATTTCGTATTAAATGCGAAGCTAAAATTGTATCGACTTTTGCCAAATTGTTCTTCTGCGTCATAGAATTCATTTATTGGATTGTCAGAGCGATTAGTGAAATACGTATCTTTCAAGCAGTAGTAATAACATGTTATCAATAGAGCCATATTGTGCATTATGTCCTCTCCTTTGTTAGTTCGAGAGTTCTATTCACTGATTATATCCAGGGTTCTGTTTACACCATGTCCACAAGATATCAACACGATGCGTAGTATATAGAAATATTAATAGCTCATTATAATAGTGGGTTGCATATTGTTACTATCGTATATCTTAACATAGGTTATGCCTTCTATAATTTTTTGCCCTAATCATTTCGATAGGATTTGAATGCTTAAGTAATATTTAAGTAAAATTTAAATAATCATATTTGTAACATAATGTTGCCATATTTGTAATAATATTTATAATTTTAGTTCAACAAATTTTAATCTTTAATTTTAGTAAAGATATTAATGCTGGAGCATATCAATATTCTTATGAAATCACAAATTGTGTTTATACAGGAAATTAATTTAATTTTTTATACATTTAATATAGGTAAGTGTATTGAATAATAGAATAATTCATTTATACTCTCTAAAATAATATAATTGTTTTCATTTTTTGCAGAAATTTTGCCAAAAAATATTGTGAAGTCGTCATAAAAAAACAATCTTGCATATACCATTTTTCCAATAATTGTAAAATTTCAGATAGATAAAATGTTTGTAAATAAAGATAATAAAATTAGATATTCTTCAAAATAAACAATGAAACAGGATAAATTATTTTTCGTAAAGTTATTGGTGTTAAATTTTGATTCCTTAATTAAACTTATTTTATAGAGCTCAGCTTCAAAATAATCTAATAATCTTAAGTTAAGAGTTAAGAATAATTGTAATTTTATTACAATATTGTATAAAAAATACAAAACACAACTATGTCAGTAATATAGAAATTATTGAAACCAAATAGCAAGACAATTTTTATAATTTTTAAAAAAATCATGTTATCTGATTATAAATGATTCTGAAAATTAGCATATGATACACCGAGATTTTAAATTTGCTTAACACCTGCATTATTTTTCAGTAATTGAATGAAAATTATACACATGATTATAATGCAGTAAATAAATAAAAAAAGCAGCTTTTGTTTTTTTATATTATTTCTTATTCTATCAAGAAAATTTGTAACTATGTCAATATTATTAATATAAAAGTAATTAAATATAATATAAATATAAAGAAATAATAATATATAAAAATAATATATAAATATAAATATAATATAAATATAATTAGTGCATTATAAAACATTTTTATTTTTTTTAGAATTTGTTCACTGTTTTTAAAATAAATAGATTATCTAATGAATTTTTTTTCAACTTTTAAGGTACTAAATTTACTAATTTAATTGGCAATAAAAATAATTTATTCAAGTAATTACTGTAACTTATGAAAATACGCTTTAATTATTAAAATTCTAAATGGTATTCATTTGAAATTCAAGTTGTATGTAAAAGTAATAAAATATATTTAGGTGATTAAGAAATTTAGAAGAATTTATTTTTAAGATCAGCTTTAATAAATGAAGCTAATGATATGACTTCAAAATTTAAAAGTGTAAATTACTTTATAAGTAATTATCGTTTCGAATAGTTTTATTTTACAGTACTAAATTTTAATGAAATTAGTTAAAAATAATTATTTGTTAGAAAACGCTAATTTGACATTTTTAATATTTTATTTAGACATTTGATTTTATAATAACTGTGATACGTATTGTGTTTGATATATAATTTAATGATAAAAATAAAAAATAAATAAGGTTCAATTACTATGAAGAATGAGTATTTAAAGCCATTCTAAAGATAAATTTTGCTAAGTAGAGCCATGCACGTTTTATTCGAAGTAACTTCTTATCGATTTTTCTTTCTTTTTTTATAAATTTACGTTCGGATAAAAGCGACTCAGTTACACCTTCTTCGTTTTATTTTAAAGTAAACATTTATAATAGGTATAATCTTTATTCATCTATAAATAAAAATTGTGAACATAAACTTTATATATTTTGAAAATTGTAATAAAGGATAATTATTATTTCAATCTAAAATCATAAAAATTTCATACAATAAAATAAGAGGATAATTTTAATACTTATAATATTTATTAATTACAATTTATAATTAGTTATAATTTATGATGACAGTATTTTTAATTAAAACTTATTCCTTTTAGACAATATAGTATCAACGGTATTTTTCAAACAGCGTTTGTACAATAATGGTCTTTTTTATATCAAATATTTATATTGAAGTACAATGTTACATTTCGAATATTTTAAATGAAATAAAATATTGTGTTAATAGCACAAAAAGTAAATTTTATTTTTAAATAAAATTCAATTCATCATATTTAGTTGAACAAGTAGCTTAAAGTTTTATTTTTATATGGTATATTAATGCAATGGTATTTTTAATTTTTTTTTTAAATATAAAATTTCAAAACAAATATTAAATTTTAAACTGTTTTCCTAGGTTTATTTACATACTTTAATACAAACTAATATAGAATATGAACTGTGTAATGCATTAATGAGTAAATGCTAAAATGAGTTATAAATAATAATTTTTTTCTGAATTACGTAAATCTTAATGATAATTAAAAAATTCTTAATTAAATTTAGTAATTAATGATGTTTTATAAAGTTTTAATGATGAAGGAAAGTTCATAGACCGTAAAAAATAAATAGACACATTGTATAATTAGTTCTTCTTTGAATTCTTAACAGTGACTGATTTAGTCTAACCAAGCTGTAAATTACTAAGTTTTTTTTTAATTAAAATAAGTCTGTGACTATTACACAGGATTTAAGAATAGTTATGTATATAGTAAAATGTATTTTTAGAGTACAATGCATTAATTATTGAAAATTTGAAAATTTTCATTTGTAGTCGGATGTCAATTATTAAATTAATAAATTATTAAAATATGGTAAAAATATTATGGTTTAAATATAAAGGTTAAAAATAATCTCTTTTATTTCACCTTACTTTCATTTTTTAAATATAAAATGCCTGTAATCAGGCTTTGAAAGCATAGGCAAGAACATTATGTGTAACAATATTTATATTATGCATCAGTACTTTTATAAGCAGCAAAACAAGTATAATAAGGGTGAGAAACTTCAAACATAGTTGCTTGACATAATAATACATTATGACCAAAAAATTTCTCGAATACCGTCGTTCAATGCGAAACCCTCTCCGCTTAAACGAAGGAACTCGATGGACTTTCCTTTAATAGCTGCCAACACATTTTTACGAGAGTGAGAAGATTAAAATAAAAATTAACAATAAAGGATCTGCGTAAAAAATAAAATAATAACCGAACTGAGAGTAAATAAGGTGATTACAAAAAAAAAAAAAATAAATAAATAAATAAAAATAGAGGATACGAAACACGAATTTGGTACACTGCAAGAGAAAGGGTGGTTATCTAGAGGCGGCGATATTAGTTTCAGGCGAGCAAAGAAAGTCCATAAGTGGTAATAAAGCTACAAATACTATAACGGTATACCGCAAATGCTACGAAGGATTGAGTTTCCGGCCGAACTCTAAAATGGCAGAAAAGCCAAGGGTCGCACAACTAGCTGCTACTTCTACCCATGGGTGCGGCAATCTTAATGTGCTTGACTGACGTTATCTAGACATCGTTCGGAAATAGAAGTTAGTTCCTTTCTCGCGTAACTCTCAATAATATCTGCTTAGCCCTTTGCAACACATAAGGCTATAAGTTAAACAGCTTCAGGAAGGGATTGGGACTTATAACAGACTGCAGTTGTGGCAGATTTAAAAAAAAAAATAATTCATCCGCTACTTGCTGTCGGGCAGATAAATCATAGGGCGGTGCTGAGGGCGCACGATTTCCCAAGTAGATTCAAGGAAATGTAGGGTCAAAATAGTTAGCTATCGTTATCCATAGGCTTCTACCATCCAGCATTCCCTATTGGTTAGCCGATGATAGGCTTAAAGACTCCTGATATAGATGAGGCGCACTTCTCCGCTTCAACGAGCCTCAATGTAACCATGATTAAATGCTAATGTGGTGTGTATAATCCAATGTAAGACGTCTAAGATGTCTGGATCCTTGAATCATGATTGTTTCTGCTAGAAGGGAGGTTTGAAAAGTTTTCTTTTCAAAACTTTGAGCAGTGGCGGTGTGAATTTTGTTAAAAACTCATCTATAGATTGGATTGGTCTACATATTTGTATTTTGAAATCCTTATAATCTACAGCATTTTCATTTATTCGCCTCCTGTAGTTACTTACAAATTCGTACTGAGAGAAAAAGAGAAGTGACGGATATAGCACGAGTAGTTAGAGCGGAATGTCCTATAAAAGAAATAAATTAGCACGAATGGCTGAAAGCTGCAAAAAGTAGAGATGGGTAATGACGGTTTTAAAGAATAGAATTAGTAGCTAAAGTTATCACTGGTGTCTCTAAAAGCTTAATATAATATTAATTCGCCTTGGTAAAAGACGTCAGATTTTGCACGTGAAAAATTATTTTTGAATATAGTATTATTAACTTAAATTATAAAGAGTATTTTTAATAATTTTGTATGACTAAAAAAATTTCAACTGTAGAATTAACTTTACGAGTCGAGGAATAGTTTGTAGTTTTAGAAATATAACAAAATCTACTTCCAACCAATTCTACCTAAACGGAGTCTTTAAGATAGTCAAATTGTAAAACAAAAGAGCTGTCGGTTATTAAGGATTTTTAATGCTTTAAGAACAAAGGTATATAATAGTTTTATAAAAATAAAAATAAAAATAATTTATTATTTCATAAAAGCACTATAGGCTATTTAAATTTGATGCGTCAGCATTTTTAATGGATCAAGAGTATTTCGAAGATTGGGAGGACAATTATCTTTATACTGTAAAATAGTCGGTAAAAAGAGGATAGCTTTATCAATTTATTCTAAGAGGCGAATTAAGTAAAAAAACTGTTTGATCGGCAGATTGAATAATGGATGGACGAAAAATGCTTTTTTTTTTATCAAAATTTAAAGTATGAGGGGTATAGATAAAAATGAGATTTTCTCAGTTTTTACAAGAAAAATCTATATATACATGTTAGTTGTATACGTATAATATCTAATTTCGAACCGTGATGTTTATAGAATACGCAGTTTTTTTATACAAATCCCTCTCCCTTTAATATTTACAATTTATAATTTACAATTAATTAGTGCTTTCGATTGTATAACTATTTTTCGGCATTACTATTCATTTTTTTATTCACTGTTATTAATTTAATTTTAATATTTCGATTATTCTTTTATCTAAATGTAATATTGTAATATGTAAGTTAATAAAGCAATATTCATAAGTTCTATAAATTAATATCAATACTTTGATGTCCGTATATTGAAAAAATGAAGTTTTAATTAATAGCAATATTATTGTTAAATACAATATTGCGCTATTATCTATCTTCATACCAAGATTGTGCATTGTAAGCGTTGATAAGATAGTATGTCAGTATTGACATAAATTTTCTTTCAGAATACTGAACCCTTTGATTGTTGCTGCGTAGCAGAATGGCGAATTTCGGATGCCGAAGTTTCTCTACGAGAAATAAAAAAAACCAACAAGCAAAAATAAACAAAAATGAAAAGACTTTTGACTTACATTTGGGAAGAAAATTTCTTGGTTTGAGAGATAATGCAATAACAAACTTATACAATGCGATGCTTACAGTTTGAATAGGGGGTTCGAAAGTATGACATAAGCGCAGGACACGCGCATCAATAAATTGCAAAATGGAATAATGGAAAAAGTTATCGATTAATTTTCCAGCAGACTTAGTCAGATAGACGAGTACAATTAAAACATCCTCTACTCTGCCAATGAATTCCCCGTATCGAGAAAATTTTTCACGCAGTCGTCTATAAAGAACAATGTCAGATTCGATAAAGTTCACGTGATAAAAAAAACGTGACTATCTTTGCCCTCGACTGGAACGACAATTATCAATAGCTCCGCGCATGACAATCGCTTAAAGATAGTCTTGCGCTCGAGTAATGCGACTTGACCGGTAAGAAAGGATGAGCTCGCCGAGTACACTCGAGCCCGAGAGCCACCCCTCGAGATTTTCGCTCGATGAAAATCTAATGCATTTGAGAATCCAACAGAGAGAGAGAGAGAGAGAGAGAACAACCTCGCGGCGTCTCTTTCGCTCCCAATGACATTTTTACCGCGGTACGTAACTAGAAACGCGCCTCGCTTTTGCCGCACAAGCGGTGTATACAACTCTCGTGGCACGTAAGCACCTGCTAACTCTGATGAAGCGTTGCGGCTCGAGGGCCGTTAAAAGAAGACGAGTCTAGTGTTGGTTCTGCCAGCCAAAATTCTGCCACTCCGTACCTCTGTTTTGTTGCAGGCTGCAGGAACTAGCTGCGGAGAATAGCCGCCGGGCAAGAAAACCGATGGTCGAACTCTCCGGCTAATCGGAATTTTCTTTCCCATTCTTTTCCCGGCTTGCGTTAGTCCGCACTTTATAACCTCGGCTCACTAACTAATCGCTCGCGCGGCCGTTCCAAGCGTTCAATTATTGCAGCCACGCCGAATAAACCATTGGCCGTCTGTCGACGTCACCTTTCACGTTTCTCACGAAAATGCGAGGTGCGTGTGCTGCAAGCGATTGCCCGCGCGAGTCCTTCCTTCAAAATCCAATATTTCTTGAAAATATTGGTTAAGCCAAGGCATTAGCAGTTCAACTTAATGTGAAAGCTCTTGCAATATTGTCTTATGCTCGTTCATGTACGATTATGAACATGCTAAAGCAATTTTTTTACTGTAACCCGAAGTCCGTGTGAAATTTATGGTTTTAATTGCAATCGAATTTCTATTAATATTATTTATATTTGCTAATTTGAAAAATTCGTATGTTAGATGAAAAATTGTCTCTTGCGGTTCTATACTTTGTATTTATTATACAGCGAAAAAATTAATATAATTCGTTTTAAATTCAAAAACAAAAATATATACATTTATACACGTATGGTTTTGAATTCAATTATTTAATAATATATATATATATATATATATCTACTGTATGCTATTAATCATAAAATAAAAAGATTTTTGAATTCAGTAATCAAACATAACGAATACAATAGTGTAAGATAGCTAGTAAAATTATCTTCGTTGCAAACGTGTTGCTAGTACTAAGTGAATTACTAAAATAAATCATCTATTTATTTCATAACCCTTCAAGATGTTGTTTAATAAATAAACATATGAATGTATATATTTATTTGTAGATTCATGAACGAGACGACATTTCAAAATCAAGCATTGACTAGGTAACAATAAATAATATATTTATGGTTATTTTAAACTGTAAAGTCTTTCAAATAATTTTGTGCTTATTATTTTTATTGTTTATATTTGGTTTCTCTTAATGAAATAATAAATAAAATTTAGATTTTATGGTACTTATTATACATTTATTATGATTTGATTAGCATTTTTTACATGAAGATAGTTCAAGTTACAGAAATGTCTGTTAAATGATTTGAAACTGGCATTAACAACGCTTTTGTATTTTTATTAATCTAAAATTTTTTTACTTAAAGTTTAAAAAAAAAGTTTTGTTAATAATTAATTTAGAAAGAATAATTCTTCAAATCAAATGTATTAAGTAGTTAAAATGGGATAAACTTTATATTAAATTAAAAATTTCTTTTCAATGTAATTTTAATGGATTTTTAATGCATTTTTAAGAAACATCTTATCGATAAACTCAGCCTTCACAAAATCAATATATTTACAGGATGTATATTAAATTTCCTCGGCATATATGTCAATAAATTTCAGATGAAATATGATTTTAATATTTACGCGTAAAACTGCGTGAATTTTTTTAATAAGACGAATGAAAAAGAACTGTTTATACCGAACAATAATTTAAAAAAAAATAATAAAAAAAGTACAGATTTTTGTAATTATAAATTGTGGCTAATGCAGGAGTCACCGCTATTGTCAAAAATCGTATTAAATAAGGAAGTTCAAAGGATCGGCAATAACGTCAATCCTATACCACTTGATATCCAACGTGACAGGAACTGCATTACGTTCGATTGAGCTGCTAACCAGCGCCACGAGCATCAACTGCAATATAGGCACGAGCTCATCTAGCTTATTTTGGTGCTCTCATCGCATCTACGTACTATAAACTCGACTGTACAGGCTGCGAGACAATCAGTTCAATGGTAATGTATCATACCAGTGGCTCTAAAATTGGCCTTGTAGCTCATTCGCCGCATGCGGAGCTTCGATCCTACCTGTGAGCCGCGATGAAGTAAAGCTTAGGGGGCTAAATGTTCGCTACGTCAATATTCTTTTGTATTTAAATACAAGGATTTGAGCGTCTCTCGCCGCATTTTAGTAAAAACATTGTTTTAAAGTAATAGTTTCTCGGCTAGGCGGAGATAAGGTCTGCGTCTGATGTTGATTGGCTTTTCCCTCGGAAATTTCGGAACATAATTCCTACCTCTGCATCGTTGAGGGAAAATATAGGTATACCTTTGTGCTCCATTATTTTTTTAAAACAGTATGTCTCTCACTTGGAGAAAGTGATACAGAGTGTGGATTGGGCGACACAGGGAATAAAAGGGAGCAAATGAAGAAAGGCTTAAGTGTTACACAGAAAACAAGAGATAGATAGATAGATATACAGACAAATGGACGGAGGGGCGACTGGAAGATTCATAGTAAAAGAACACAATTGCAGGAATTGCAGCTTATGGAAAGTCTCTTAACCATGGAACTGTTGATGCATTTTCATTTCGCCTAGATTTCCATACGAATAACTCGTTCTTCATTCCGATATACTTCATTGCCATTACATAACCGATTACCTTATTGTATTTTAACATTTAAACGGAAAAAAGTCCTTTTTAACAAATTATCAATATTATAATATTTATAAAATTATAAACATTTTAACTGTAAAATGCATTCTAAAATTGCAATATTTTCAAGTTTGTATTTTCATATAAAAACGTAAAACATTTTTTATTATACTCGATAATAGAATAATATGTATAGGAAAAAGTTTTTCATGAAATTTTTTTCCCTTTTAATTACGTCCGGTTATAATAGGATAATATTCAAGTATTTTATTTTCTACTAGTCTGATACAAAAATATCAGAGGTGTCATTTAGAATTTGCGATGATTAATTGTCTTGAGTATTAAAAACGAAGGCTATCTGACGATCGCTTTGTAACATCATTACATTGTCATGGCCTCTTAAAGGATCTATCACTTTAATGAAATGTTTTGATTTCTTCATTTTTCTAACACCTTTTAAGTACATCTTTTAATTTTACGCTTTAATCATAAAATGAATACTGAAATTTTTTTAATTTGTTTGCATACATTTCTTTTGCGTAAGAAAATATTCATCACTTAAAGATGCGACGGATTTATTAAAAAAATTTTTTTTGAAAAATAATTTAATAAAGTTTTAATTCAGCTTATTGGTAATATTACTGCCAAAAAACGAGAAAGTTAATACTTTTAAAATACTTTTTTGAAGAAAAAATGTTCACTCTATATTAGTCGTTAAAATTAAAACATTGTTTTTGAATAAAATATATATATATATATGTGTGTGTATTTATTTATTTACTTATATACATATATTTTTATTAAAATGAGACATTTATATTAAGATATTAAGATTAAGATTTAATATATATGTACACACATTAAGATGAAATTAATAAGCGTGTAAGAACAATAAAGGTAGAGAAGTTGAATAATATAATATTGAATTTTGAGAAGTAAATGAAGCGTGGGGAGATGGTGTTAGGGAAATATTGAAACTAAATGAGAGTTTGAGTGGGAGGAGGCGATGCTGACTGAATAACATGCAACGCAGTGGGTAAGGATAAAAAATAGTAATGTAAACAAATTGAAGAGTGTGGAAAGTACAGGCTTGTATCGTTATTCCTAAGTGTTACAACTATTTTCATTCTTCATCGCTTTTAATTAAGCCCGGTCTTAAAAACAAAAGCCTTGATCATACTGCATGTTTTCTTTGTTCTTTTTCATCACTATATTATACCTTTTCTTTTTCTCATTTTGCTTCTTCAGAAACGTTGCCGTGCCCATTCAAAGGTTGCAGTATTTTCATCATTACACACTCTCCGTCTCTTTCTCTCGGGCCTGCCCCACCCAAAGTTCCCTTTCTTCTCTGTTCATCCCCGTGTTTTTACTTACTCTATCTGTTAATGCCTCTTTTTCTCCGGGTGCGCAATTAAGAGCGCTGTTTGTTTGCAGGGAAAATGTATTCACTGGAGCGTGACTTTTTTGCGGTCGTTCGACGGTAGAAAGCTTATGACGGCACAATGATGAAGAAGCACTCGGATGGCGCACGTATTATAAACACGACGTAAGGTGTCGGCGCTATCGAAGCCCGTGAGGGCTATGACTTGCTCCACTCCTGCTTTTCGACCTCCCGCTCCCCCGCGACCCCATCGCGCTTAACCCCGCACAACCAACACAATTCCTTTGGCGTCGGTCGCAAAGACAACCAAGGCAAACCGACTATTCTACAAAGGCCGGTGACAAGATCCCTCTCATTTTCCCTTCAAAATCTTCTTGCATTCGCTTGCTTTTACTGCGCGAGGCAAAGAACCGACCTGTGATGAAGCTTAGGGGAACCGGGGGGGGGGAGGAAAAGCAAGGCTACCCCGTAAATAGTGTTTTGGGCGAAGTACTTTCTTCGCCCCGGAGTTTAAAAATTAGTGGATTATTTTAGAAGCTGCTCTTTCAGTTTTCTACATTCTCTACGCAAACAGCTCGCTAATTATAGAAGCTTTTACGCGATAATTACGCCGATTAATTTACTTTCAAAACCTACGATGCTAAGAATTCCGTCTTAGTTCTGCTCTAAGATTAATCGCAAAATCCACAAAACTTATCTTACACTATCGGCAATAATAACGAGCTAATATTTTCAGAGGTGTTTTTGGGGAAATGAGTAGAAGTCATTGTGTTCAATTAATAAATGGTCGCTTATGCATTTACTTAATTTTCATTATTATTAGTATTGAGAAGTTCGATGATTTCACGATCCCTTTTGCGAAACGTGAAACGAGCTGCATATTAAGCAGTAGTAAGTGTCGGTTTTGCTACTCCGACTCCCTCTTACAATCCATCCGTGTACTAATTTGCTCGAACTACTAAGCTTACCATAAAAAGAAGCGGTCATACGTAACTACGTCGTCGGGGTCAAGAGACAAAAGCCAGAGCCATCGAAACGACACATCTATGTGTTTCTGTTTGTACGTGATAAAAGTACGGTTGTGCGATTTTCAATCTATGCTATTAACTTATACGTAGGCTGCTCAGGGACGAGGCTTTGCGTATTAATCGCTCAACTCGACGATTTTTGTGTTGTACGTGCGAGGCTCTGAGGCTCGCGAGGGAGAATTCCATGAAAACTCGTTTCCTTCCATTTCTTAAATTAAGCTCCGCTGATACGTTCGTATAATGTCACACGCCAAGACTCCCGTGTGTATTCCGGCGGCGACTGTTACATTACGCTCGCGTCGACGGTTTTTTACGATGATGATACCCTCCCGGTAATGTGGGGCGACGAGACAAGTCCATTACGAAGTTACTCGCACGTTTTCCTTTTCGTTGGCTCGAGGGCTAGTTTTCCTCTGCTTGCGATGTGATTCAGTGATGGCCATACGAAATCTCCACGGTTCTAGTGATTTGCTGCTTTATACTCTATACGATGAGCTCATGGCCTAGACATTTCGCCTCTTTTTCTCTACCATACGTGACTCATTTTATGTACTTCCGTGAAACGCTACTAATTTAATAATAAAAAAGTATACTATTTATGCACTTTTCAGTTTTTTGTTCTATTGTAGGTAAAAGCATAAAATTATAGATGCTGATTGAAATACTTCGATTGATTATATGTAAAATAATTTGTAATGCAAAATAATCGTAACACTTGCATTATGGGTGATTGGTAAAAATAAGAATATATAATAACATTGGACCTAAAATGAAGAACAATACATCTTGTGAAAGAAAATGTTTAATGAAAAATAAAAAAGATAATTCAATGTCAATAATAAATAAAGCATGAAGGAAATTGTGTTAAACATATAAACCAAATGCTTCAATGTATTAGTTCAATAGTCTCTACAATAAATGTTCTAAAAGCTTTTTCACGTCCTTTGTCCAGTATAAAAAGTATTGGAATATTTTTACTTTAATCGCGCGAATTTTGCATTTTCCAATATTATACACATATTATACATATATATATATTTAATAAAATTTCATTAGCAGTCATACATTGAGAATGAGAAAATATAGTGGGATGAAAGAAGGAAAAAATTTGGGTAATGTTATAAGAATCATCGCGTTTGAAGAATGGGTCAAGGGAATATAAAATAAATTAATACTTACGGCAAATTCCCGATAATTCCTTTCCGCCTCCGGGCTGTTTTCTGGAGAACAGGACATGGTAGTTGACGTATCGATACTTCCGGGAATCCTTAGTGCGATTTGTCTGCGATAGCACCCGATATCCAAACCGTGTCTATAATAGACAGTGTAAACTCATCTATGCACTCCGGACGTTCCGCTGACTTGATTTACGCCGCACATAAATTTCGAAATTTTTCTGCCTACATAGTGAAATTGGCTCATATCCTTATCTCTTACTACAATTCATTGTATTAAAATACAGGACTTTTATTTTTAAAGTATTTTGTATGCTGTTACTTTCTTATGTTTACTTATATTAGATAGTTTCTATTCTCCTTGTATATCATATGAACACACCCTTACACGACAATATATATAATGGTGTTATCAAAGTGTTTTTGTTTTAATTTTGTTTCGCAAATCATTCCCACTTATGTAGCACCCAAAAATATTTATATGTTTTTTTAATACCGTAAGATTAATATTAAAATTGTAAGAATTGTACTTAAATAAAATTATTTAAATATTACATACATGCATTTAGTCTTGGTCCATTGTAATTAAGACTCCATATTAAAGTTAGATATTACAAAGCGTAGCATAGCAAAGTTACGCAAATTTCAAATACATTATTTTGTTAACTAAAAATTTGATAATTACTTTGATTAAAATTAATTAAAGATATTATAATTATTTGAATGATATCATGATTGCCTTAAATGTCATTAATAATTTTAATTTCCTAAATTCATAGGTAAAACTATTACTTTATGTTGGCCCCTTTTACAGATTACAAGTTACTTTACTATTGCCATTACCAATCGTATAGACCAAGAAAGTATCTTTTACCAATAAGTACAATCAAAAAACAAATGACTAAGAACATATAGATGAATATATAATTTAATATAAATTTATCGATAAGTTGTGTGTAATACAATTTTTTTGTTCCTCCTAACTAGTCAGATAAGCAAGGAAAAATACCATGTAAAGCACGAAGATAAAGGAAACGTAAGTCAAAAAAGCAAAGTCTATTTTTACATAAATATTTAGATTATTTTACTTTATTATAAAATATCATTATATAAGTATTTTATTTTAAATATTACGGCATTTCAATATTGGCGATTGAATATTGAATATGTAAGGAATTGACGCCAATAAATTATTGATTTTTTTTTTACAGTAAATTTATACGATAATTCAGATAAATTATTTAACGAATTTATCAGGACTCTCATCGTGGCTAAGTAGATACAGTCATTTTTAATTGTGATTTACATTGTCATATCACGAATGTTAATGATATCTGTTTATGTAATGGGTATTTTTTTACAATGAAGAATGTAATATATTCTACTTATTAGACGCTCCCATTTCAAATTTATTGATTATATTAAATTTCGGAATAGTTTAAACAATTTATTATTATGTTTCAAATATATTAATCTCGTTTCATTAGTCTTTACTATTATTTGCAAAACATGAACTTTTAAGTTATTAAAAAATAAATCAGCAATATGATTGATGTATAATAAATACATACATTGATATGAAAAGTCATATATTGTAGACGAGTAAAATAGAAAATTGAAATAGTTTTATTTAAATGATTGAACTGCGTCATTTTTTAAAACATTCAAAAATTCGTAGTGCTGATTACTTTATAATGCATACATTTTTCTATTGAAATTCAATTCTATTTAATTTAAAATTTTATTAGAATTTATACATATTATAAGGAAATACATTATTCTAAGCCATAATACTCTTTTTTAAAGTTTGTTGCATATTTGAAAGAGCCTCGGCGGTAATACAAGTAGGCATAGTCTGCTACATTTTTTCATCTTCAGATACATGTTTTTGAAATTTTTGCATAATTTCAAATTGATATGATTGCGTATAAAACGTGTCCTTTTATCTACGTATGTATATATGAGTCAATATCTTTTGGTACATGTTTAAAAAAAAATAAGGATTTCTGTGTTTTATAAGATAGACATATCTTTATTTTTCGATTTGTGAATATCACTTGACTTTATATATCTATAGACATGTTTAATAAAATGTTATAGCCTTACGTCATTAATTTATCTCATTTTAAACGGATATTAGATAAGTTTAGTCCTCGATTATTCATTTGATATTATTTAATTTCACATTACAATGAATATTACTTATAGAGAAATTCAAATTTCATGCCGTCAAGCATAATTTTCTTTGAGAGCAAATAAGCGAGAAATTCACTTTTGGTAATAAGCTAAAATAATTATAGAAAAAATTGAGTAAAGCCCATATTGAAAAATCATTATGTGAATTATGTAGTAAAAGAAGTGATAAGGGCAGGCTAATGGAACGAGCCACTATCTATCAGAGAAATCGAATTTAATATTCCCCACGTTTTGATGCTTTCACGCACAGTAATTTAATAATTTCGTTCTGGAAAATAAACTTTGAGTCTAGGGGCTTCGAGTGTTAGAATAATATTGTATTATATATTTGTAGGTAACTATTAAAACAGATACAGATTTTCATTTAGTCGTACATTCGTCCGATATTGACTCCGTGGCTTGTCTCTTCCAGTCAACGTAACTAATTAATCGAGACTCCGTTCACACTTTTCTCGTCCTTGTCTATGCCCCAACGCGTGCACACCAAGCGATGCGTTTCGTAGCTCTTTGTTTCGAGTAAGCTTCGATTAAAATGTTCGAGCGCTCGTGAGCTTATATAATCATTCGTGTGTATGTGTGCATAAAGCGAGGAATTGTTTCAAATAGGACCCGGAGTGGAGCTGCGGGAAGAAGTAGGTAAGTATACCAGAGGTGTTTATTGCCGGAATATTCTTGACAAAACTTATCTCTCTATTGCTGAGAAGTTGTGAGAATTTGATTTAATCGAAATTGAAAAAGTAATTTTCACCTTGATGAAAGTATTTACTTTCTCGTTTTTCTTTCGACCGCGTAACAACAATGACGCTAATCAAACGGAATTGATAACAGAAACAGTCCTCGAAGACAAATCGATTCTTTGTCTATCTCTCTCTCTCCCCCTCTTACCTTCTTTATATTATACTTATTCATATTTGTTCGAAAAATTAATGAACACAATACATTTTCATCTAACAGTAATAGAAACGTATAAATGTAACATGTGTGAACATGATGTACGAGTAACAAATAAATCAGGTACAGTGAAGCAAGGCGTAGATATTTTAAGTGTGTCAAATTACATTATATTAATAATTTCGAAGGTTGTTCGATAAGCCATATCAAAGGCTATATGGTACCATTTGTATGGCAGGAAGTATAAAATTCAAGTGAGCACAAGCGCTTGTACATGCGCTTATCATAGCGCATAAAGATGTGCATAGATACTTTTACAATTACAAACTACTAATTTATAATCGCTTCGAATTAATGCAGTTTCGTGTATAAAAAATAACGACCGGATTAATATAGCGGATAATATACCGGATTGAAAAATTTGCGGTTATAAACATTAGACTTATTTCATGGACGTCGATGCGGGTTATTGTTAATACATGGTTTTTTTACTTTAAATAACCTAAATATTTAAAAAAATAAGCTTTTGTTTTTTTTAATTAAAAGCATCAATTTTCTATCTTTAATATAAAGTTCGTCGTTTTGAAGGATTGAACTTTCTAAAAAAGTAATTACTGAAAGAGATTCGACACAAAAACATTAGTATTTAATTTACTTTAAGACAAAATATATTAAGCGTATTGGGATTAAAATTTAGTTCTTTTGTTTTAAATATTTTTTTTTATAAATATCTCTGTAGATATTTTAAATTTCTTTGTAGTTTATTTTTTATTTTAAATATCTAAATTTTATTTTAATAATAATAATGATAATTTTTTTTTTAATAATTTGTTGATTTGATGAGATTTTATAAAAAAATAAATTGCATAAAATATGTATTATGAATACAATATCTTAAAATACAAATGTCAATACAATCAATACAAATGTCTAAAAATTTTACTTATTTAAAAAAGGAATAATGTATTTAATTTTATGAAGTATTAATTTGACTTATTATCGACATTATTTTTTTAATATATATTTAATTATGTTATTTATTTTCGTCTTATTAAGAAGATTAATTTGTTTATGTAAATCTCAATCTGAAATTAATCGTATGCATATACTCGACTTATCATTAATGGTATGAGAAAGCGTATATGTATGTGTATATATATATATTCACAAACATCTGTAATTAGATCTTATCAATATTTAAACAAGCATAAGTCACTTCTAATATAATATTTTAATCTAATTTAATGGCTTTATTGTATGTGAACCACGCAGGGTAGTTAATAAATAGCTAACTGACAGTTTAAAATCATATATATTTTAATAGAAAATGATTTTATTAGTCAAAATTTATGAGAGTGCTAGAGTTTGGTGAAATAGATTAATTAGTATGAAATTTTTTTTTTTTATATATTAGATTATTAGTTTAGGAAATTGTGGCGACTTGTTTAAAACAAAGGAATTGTGGATAAGTAATGGATAACAATTAAATTATATTTATCAACAGAGGCTTAGGGCAAAAGAAGTCATGTTTTCTTTTACGAGCGGGTAAGACAGAAACTGAATTGTTAAGTTTATAGGTTCATACTCGTTAGATGTTTATTCGCAATGTGACGTCAGTTAGGCTTGACGGTATTTTTTGTTTTTTCGGCATTGCGGAAGTGATGGGTCGTCAATGTCGTCACCGATTTCGAATCCAATAAGCTTTATTTAACGGTTCGATCAGCTAAATAATGGAATTTATTTGTTAAATCGTAATTTTTTATATAGTAATCAATTGTCATTCAATAATGCTTAAATAAATAATTGAAGAAAGATATTTTTAATTAGGATCGAATGGTTTCGATCGTGATACAAATGCATTATTTTTAATATTCCGGAACATTTATCGTAAATGGACTGTAATTCAGGTGGATTGAAACGTGTTTAAGATAATTAAAATTGATAATTGTGTATTGAGTAAACATTATCAATAAATTAAAATAATTATATTCTATTTGAAAATGCGTAGTGGTAAAACTGTTAAAAGAGTAAAATATCAAAATCATTCTTAGCAATATTTGTTATGTATCGAGATTATGTATCACTAATGAATACTAATGCGATGGAAAAATTGCGGAGGCTCAAAAACCAGCGACACGTGGCTTTATTCAACTTGGAAATGAACCTTCTATTTTTGTGATAGATGCTTTTTACAACTTACCCATTTATGCCTTTCACTTTTTCTTTCAAATATTACTCATATCACAAAAAAGGGCGTTATTAAGCTTCTGTGTTTATTTGAAATTTACACATAACGTGAGATATTTTATTAATTAAAAATGTAAGGCATTTGTAACTTTGTATTATTTTACTATTACTGATTATAAAATAAAAGAAGGTATGTTTATGACACTTCACGCAGTTGCTATTTTATAAAGATATATTATAAAAATATTTGAAATCTAGATTATATTTCAGATATCACAAGTAATAAGATTCAGATTATCTGCGAAATTGAATTTATCTGTATCAGCTCGCAGATACATCAATATCAATACTTTATCAATTTAATACTTTATTCAACTGTTTTTAAAATAATGAAAGGGATGAGATTATACATTATGAAGTTATTGAATGAAAAAGAAAATTTAATCTTCTATATTATGTAGGTGAATAATAATTATTTTTTCTTATAGTTTGCTCTTTTTGGCAAATATTAATATAGAAAAACACAAAGCTAAACTTACTGCTAAATGTATTATAAAAACTATTCATTCATGTAAATTTTAATAATGTAGATAAATTTTTCCATTTGCATTTTTCGTACCATAAAAAGGTCGGTTTTTCTAGTAATTATTATTTATTTTACTGAAGTGATTTTTAAGAGTAAATGTTCAGTTATGAGTACTAAATACGTTTTAGTAATTAATATTGCTAAGCGGAAAGTAATAATTTAAATTATCGTTATGTGATTCAAGTTTTAGTATGAAAGGTAATAGTTTATTAAATTTAACCATATATATATAGCATTGAGTATTCAAAAGAAAGAATATTTCTCATATAAATAAAATACGTTTTACTACTTTTATTTAATATTATCCTTTACTTACACATATGAATAATGTTCACATGTGGTGTATTTAATACATTTTGGTATAGATAAATTTTGTTTATTGAACAAATATAGGAAACTCAATTTATGATCAAAGAATACATTCATCTTAAAATAGTTTTGACTTTAAAAATTTGCAAAACTTCTAAAAAATACGTTTTGTTATGAAAGAAGAGAAATTCTTGGCAAAAAGGAACAGCTTTACTCAACTGGGAATAGAACTCAGACTTTTTCATTTGCGCTATATACATTCGCTTCCATATTAAAGTTCCTGCTATCCATGGAATTATTTATTTCAAACATTATATAATGAAATGATATTAAAACTAGATCTTACTAATATTAATTTATATGATATGCCAATATAAAAACTGCTAATACAAATTGAGTTATATTTTCGTATTTACTGTGAATACATAAGTAAATTAAGTTATTTATTAATGAAAAACGTTTTTTATGTTATTGTAATAAATGATTAAAATTAATTTATATGATGGAAAAAACTTTAGAATGATCTTTAGCATTAACAAGATAAGAGAAACGTTTTTTTTAATTACCAAATGACAAAATATTAACAAACAAGTAAATGGTCACACATGTAACGTGGATTTTGTGCAACTATTATGATAGAAGAATGACTTAAATAATGAAGTGAATATGTATCGATAATTTAGTCGACTAAGTATTTACTATGAAAACGGAAGTTTCACGGTCGAAGGAGCAAGGGCGAGTGAGAATTCCTTACGTAACAACGTTAAGTTTACATTTTCTGCTTGAAAAAAAAAAATTAAGAAAAGTAAAAAAAAACAGTAATTTTCTTAAAGTTAATTTAGCTACTTTATTAAAATTGCATTCTTATCAAATAGTAGCTAACGTTAAAGATTTACAGCAATAAATATAATAATACATAAAATATATTGAATATCAATGATAAGAATTACTGTACTGCTGAAATTAAAGGCTTAAAAAATTCTGTATTTGAATAGAATTCATTTCATGATAGAACTTGACAATAATGCACGCGTTCTGATTTAGGTCAAAAATATTTAAAAGTTATTTTGATTTATACATAAAACTGTACATTGTTAATACCATTCTATGAAAAGACTTGTAGGAATAAATTTTGTTGGAACAAGCTGAAATTGAAAACTTTGTAAAAGAATAACAATAGAATTGTCAAGCAAATAATTCCAGAAAGTATTTATTATACATGGAGGGTTTACTTGCAAATTGGAGTAAAGTCTAAATAAAAAAAATCTTAAAAATTGTACTGGATCTTAATCACAATTTTTAACGAATACAGTACGTATAATATATAACTATTAAGCGAGTTAATTTAATAAATTTTTTAAATAAAGAAACTTTCCATTTTTAATTTTAGAATTAGGATACAAAAATACTGTAAATATCTTAGATTGCAGCATTAAGATTATATTAAATCTACAACTTCATCGATATTTAATTTTAGTTACGATTCTAAGAATACAGATAAATTTTTTAAAATTATTTATTTATTCAAATAAAATTAACCGACATTACCTTTGATTTTTTATAACTTATTATAATTTTCAGTGACTAATGAAAGAAGAATAATCAGAATTAGTTTAAAAAACATTCTTTTTTCAACGTGTGTTAAAAAAGAAAATATTTTGAAAATTAATTATATTAATTAACCCTTCATTCACACAAAAAATGTTTTTAAAGAAAGATTAAAAGTACAAATTCAATTTAGTGAAATTTCTATTTTACACAATTTTAGATTTTTACATAACGTAATATAAATTTATACACTACAAACTGAACTGCTTTTAATGTTATGTGCGCTCCAGTTTCTCTTGAAAGAGCCAGCGATACATGAAACGAAATACTGTTAAAAATATTGAATATAGAATGAATATTTTTTATAAGTATATATATATTATTTATTTTCATATTTTAGTGGTCGGTATTAATGTTTGAAATTAATGCTTAGAAATATGTAAGTAAAATAATGGAACTCAGTTTGAGGTTAAAATATTGATGTTAGGTATATACCCTTTGTTATCGGGCTACCTGGGATTTCCCGGTTTGGGATTTTCCTGAATTACATGCACGGACCTACAATGAGCGATTTACTTATATTAGGGATGCGCTACTGTATACTGCCACCCGCTTTTTTATTTTTACAATTTTACATGTTACCAATTTGAATTAGTATAATCCTGATGAATACTTTCTTTTTAATATACTTTTAAATACTTATTCCTGAATACTTTCATGACATCGACTAGGCAACACAAAAATTTTATGCAATGCGCAGTTGATCAAAATTATATCCGAACACGTATTTTTACGTATGTAAAAATACATGGAAATAAATTACATTAAAGACATAAAGCAGTAGTCTTATCAATTATTAAAAACGGAAACAATTTTTATGTACAAACATACATATGTAAATTACGTATAAAAGAGGAAACTTGAATAAATGTGTTTAGCTCATATAATAATTTCACCTCTGATGTACCTAGCTAAATATATATATTAAAAAATAGCTCTTTTAAATAATAAATTTGTTTAATAAATTATTATTGATCGCTAATTAATTAATTTTCTAATAATGAAGTATAATGAGGCTTCTATGAAGAAGTGTACTGAGTAATTAAAAATACACTTATTTTTTAATATTAAGTAATTAAAAAAAATCTTTTTTTATTTGTAATTATATCGCAGACACAAACACACACATACACACATATATATTGTGTCCTTATACAAGCTTATACAATTGCGTTTTCTGCACTTTGACAAAAAAAAATATCAAGAAGAATATTATATTGGTGATTTCGTAACTGTACCTGTATAGTTTTTATTTTAAACAGTTCGTAACTTTTTCGTGGTTTTCTGAATCTTATTGGTATGAAAGACTAAGTTTAGAGATGAATGGAGAAGAATTCTAGATCATAGTAGAATAAGAGATAGAGTTACCGAACGAAACGTAGAACGTGTGAAAAATCATTATACAAAAATTAATTAACCATTAAAGTTTAAAATGTATTAGTTATATGTTTTTTCTGAGTTTAAATTTTAAAAATTAATACAAAATTCAATTACTTGACAATTTTTTGTGGTATTTTGTAACGTTTATTATTTTCTATTTCACTTGTTGCGGAAAAAATCGAGTGCGATTCACGCTTGCAAGTCCAGGAGGCCCCTTTTATGATTTATTGATAGCTATATGAATAGGCATCATTTTTAAGTTAATAAATTACTTGTGAAATTGACTAATATTATATTAATTAATTTTTGAAATACAATTTAAATATTGAACACATAAGAATACATTATATATTTAAAATTTGCATTTTTAAATCGTAAATCATATAGAAATTTGAATATTTAATATTAGTTAATAAATGTATATATATTTAGTATCTGTCAAAAATAAAGAATCAATAAGAGAATTAATAAAGAGTTAAATACGTGTTAAAGACTTTAAGTAATATTCTATTGAATTGGTATTCGAAAGTGGGTTTTAAATTTTAACAGAATTTACAATTTGAAGTAGTCAAATAGTATAGATTTACCTACAGCTTTATTTATAAATTAAAATGATTGGTGTATTTAAAATCCAGAACCTTTAAAGGCTAATTGTCAATTCTTACCATTGTTGAGTGTATCTGCTTTTATTCATTAATTATTATTGTCTTGATAATTTATTCTGTTAAATCATTTTTCTTCTAAGCATTCACTATATAATAGTGAATGATTTTGAAATTTCTAAATTTTATATCATTTGAGCATCAGTATATGTTTTACTGAAATTCAAAAATTAGCTTTAAATAATTTAGTGATATACATTTTCCTTTTTTGAATTTGTGATTTTTGAATTTGTGAATTTGTGAATGAAATTGTGATAATTTTTTCTACCGTGTAATACTTAATTAATTTCTTTAATTTTTTTACCGGATATTTATGATGGTTAACTAACAGTGTTAATGAAACAATAGAATTAATAGCATAACAATAGATGAACAGCATACTACATAAACAAAGAGGAGTATATTCGAATATGCAATACAAAACAAACAATGCACATACTTATTTCGGAAATCTAATTCTATTTTTAATTATTTTCAATCCCTTGTTTCAATACACAGAGATACAGCGATACTTGTCATGATATCTACAGAAATACTAAAAACAAACACATAATACTATAAAGTAACCATACATGTGCATAATATTTATATTAAAATATAATTTACATTTTCAAATACATTTCATAAGAAACAAATTATTCATACAAATTGAAAACTATAGAGCAACTATACGCACGTTAATATGTGTATTAATGTATTAATATTTTGTAATTTTAGTTTAAAAAAGTTAATTTGAATTAGTTACAGTAGATACTATACATGCAATATAATATAGATTTATCGAAATCCATGAATATATCATTATAGAAACATCTTCGTCGTCATTTGATGTAAATATGAAAATTAATGTTATTGATTTGAATTTAAAACATCAAGTATCATTATTAATATTTTATTATTAATGTAAAATGTATAATTTGAGTTAATATTACAAAGTAAAAAAAAACTTTTTACTGAATAGTGAATCATTTTTACTGTCAAAAATTGTTCTTAAAACTGGTTTACCTGATAGTTACCGTAAAGTTGTGGAACTTTGAGTGATGTTTAATATTTCATAAAATCAATTATATTAATATTTTTACTTATTTTAATATATATGCAATTGCAATTCCATTACTGGATGTAAACTGCTTATATTAAATTTATCTACTAAATTAAATAATTGTTAGTTAAATAACACTTTCAATGACAAATGTAATGAAATAATTTGTATTTATAAATTATATTATTTTAACTAAGAAAAAAATTTACAACGTCAAAACTTTGTTTAAATGAAGTTTTGATGCCAATACTCTATCTTAAATCATTACAAGTATATATCTATAGAACAATTACAAAATATGTAATTTTTATAAAATCTATAAATGCTATTGACGGTATCGATTGAATAGTGTTCATAATTACTTTAAAATATTAATTAATCGATTAGAAACATCGATTCCATACAGAAATTTTTATGGTTCATAAATATTATTAATTAGATTTTTAAAGTTTTTTATTCTTACGGATTATGCAATAAAATAAACCTTGTACAATCTTATGGTTTTACGGATTGGTTTTATTGATTTAATAACAATATTAACTATTTGTTTTATATTTCGTTTTTATTTTAAATTTCACTTACATTCTTACGTATTAATTGTAAAATTAATTTTTTTGATAGGAAGAAACTTTCTTAATTGCTCTTTCAGCTACTTTAAGCCGAAATTCACTGATTTAAACTCAGAGTATATTTTCAAATTTTTAATAGTCTTTTTCTATTACTTTAAATATTTTTTTATTTTGTTTTTATACTGTTATATAATTATTTCGAGTCACATATTATAAATACTGGAGATCATAGTAAGCATACTACAAACTACTTGAAACCTCGTACGTTCCTGTAAAAAAGGGAGTGAAGATAGAGATACATTTTTTTCCAGTATGTCCACTTGCTCATGAAAAATAATGTAGGTTTTATCTTGGAGAGGCAAAATTATAATTAATTATTTTTTTACATTTTTTAACCATACCATGATATTTATTCATATACCTATGTGTTGGTATTCTATACCAACACATGATATCTATTCATTATAATAAAATACAGTCAAATCAATTATTTCCAAATCAATTATGAATTTTATTTAAAAACGGAATTTAAAAAACAAAATAATAATACTATATTTTTTCAAATCAAATTTTATGAAATAACGAATTTTTATATAGTTATTAACTGAAGAGTTTTGTTCAATAGAATTTATTCTTTGTGAATATATATATACAATTTTTAATTAGAATTCGTAGAAGAATCAATGATGTTCAAAAACATATTTTTTTTATATTACGTAAATTGTAAATTTTTGAATAATATTTTAGTTTTATGCTTTGTGTATTGTATTATTGTTCTTATTATTTTGCAGAGGAGATATAAATTTTTTTTAATGTTTAAGTTATAGGGCTTCAAATGGTCCCATAAAAAATTGTAATGAAAATGTAGTTTCATGAAAAATAAAATAATAAATTCATCCTAATTCGGAGTGAATGATAAACATTCACATATTATATTTTTTAACGCGGCATTATTTAATTAAATAGGACAATTGCACTCGTATAAACTGAGAAGAAAAGAAATATTATTCTTGATCATGCAAAGCAGATTTATAAAGCGTGTGGATTTATAAAGTACTATCCTTCGCCGGTCCTATAATTCAGCCAATGAATTCCGCAAGTTAATTTCCTTCCAGACACATGTTTCCAACGAACGGTCTTAAAGGTCAATGGAGAATAATTCTTGGGATAAGAATTTGTGATATTATTCAAATAATACACTAAAAATGACTAACTTTAGCTCGCTAATATTTAAACTTTTTACACTGACTCTATGTGTCTTCTTTTGCAGCCCGTGGGGCACCATTAAATGGAAAAAAGCGACGCTCGTTAGCGGGCGATTACCTTCATCCTTGCTCGAATTCGGCTGAGTTCGTTGATCTTTTCACTCTACACATTATACGCAGATAACCTTTGAATAAGTTCGAAATCAACGTTGCTTCAATTCTATATCGAGTCTGTTAACTCCTGCTCCATTTTGATGAGTTTAACGATATGACCTCCGGTCACGTATGTCGTACTATGGTCATCATACTATATCGACATCGATTTTTCTCAGGCACCTTACATCTATCAAAATAACTGATGTACTTACTTAACGATGGGTAGCCCTATGTCGCCGATGTCTCCTTCATTATTATTAACTTTAAGGCGCCTTGTTCAGGATCATTTGGTCAACGACTAAACTTCTAAAATGTTAATTTAATATTTTTATGCCAAGGAGAGAGAAACATAAAGAATGAGAGAGAGAGAGAGAGAGAAAGAGAGAAATACCCTAGCTATTGTACGATCTTATGGTCTGTGATATTTGAGTCAGAGGTGATTGTAGAAGATCAGCTGCTCTCAGGACTTGATGGGTCACATAACATTTACAAATTTTCATTTGTTTTCAATTGCCGTAATAAGAGCGCTGGTCGAAATGTTATGAGCGGTACCTGTCATATTTTAGTATCAATTTTACGTTTATCTTGTTTGTTATATTTGATGTTGCGAATGCTACCTTTTGGCTTATCCGCGACCATGTTAATTATAAAAATAAACACACAAAAAATGTTTACTGAGGATTCGTTCCATGAATCAAATCTACAAATGAATATGACGCAAAAATACAGAAAATATCGGATATCTCTAGTAGCTTCTAAGCTTTGATACTTTTATGTTTAATTATATTTTTATTTATACTTATTAAGGTTGTCTCAAAGTTAAATTTTGTTTAAATGAATAATTGTTAAGGTAAGAACATTTGTACAAAAATAAATTTGCTTTTAATCATTTATGAAATGTATTATCGATGGATTGAAATAAAAGAAGTTTGAATTATTTTGCAATTTCAATTACAGTAATTAGCATTTCGTTATGCATATCGGAATATATAAATTCATTACGGTAATTAAACAAAATTTACATTTTTCGAGTTATATTGTTATCAATACTTAACAGTTTTTATATTTTAGGAGATTCAATTTTTATCGAAATTTCAGTGCTTATCGGAATATTTGATTTTCTTAAAACTTCTATTATCAGTTCATTCGGTAAAAATTTTGTATTACTTTTTATATGCTGATAAATTTTTTTTATTTTGATTCATTAAGAAATTTATTTTATTGGTACATTGTTCCTGAGTATTTGGAAATATTTAAATTATTATCTTGTATATCAAAATTAATAAAATATACAGATATATAGAAAAATACAATGCGAGACAGAGACAGAGAGAGAGAGAGAGACATAAGTGGAAGTGTGGATTCAAAAGTGGAAGTATAATTATGAATCTGGTTATTAAAAAAATACAAACAGAAATATTCGTTTCTCAGTAAGAATATTTTATTGGAAAAAGTTTTTTTAAGACGATTAAAATGTAATTTGTAACTGAGTCATTATGAATAAATATTAATTATTATTCCACATTACTAATATTCTTAATAAGAGGGTTTGGTTTTTAGCTTCAATATTTAACGAATCATTGTACTCACTTATTTTATTATTAACCCATTAATAAAAAAAAGTAAATTTCATATTTTTCTGTTTAATAAAATTTTTGCATATTTACATATTTTGTATATTTATTTTTTGTGTTCAAACAATAACAATATATGGCAAATAAAATGAAAAATTTTATTTTAATATACTATTCTTTGGACTGATTGCAGATATATGTAGTTGTATTTAAATATCTTTCAACCAGTAGCAAATGATCGTGACACACACGAATAGCAGTTAAAAGTTTTTTTTATACATGGCAACCTACTAGTTATGCACAAACATTGAATAATTGTATTCTTGTTATGGGTAGTAGAAGCACAAAACTTATTAATAGTTTTTATAATTATTTACTCTCTAGTTTAACAAATAAAAACAAAAAAAATTATGGTATCTATAACTAGATTATATTTATTTTATTTAAATTTACTGAAAATTGTAAGTTAAGCAGTAATTAAGTTTGATACCGTATTAGAAAGTTTTATATTACAAAATCAATTTTAAATGAGAGTTTAAATATTTTTCAAATATTAAAAGGGTGCTTAAAAACTAAGTCTATGAAATAAAATTATATTATTAATATTTTAATAATTTTATTTCTTGATTTATTTTACATTAACACATACAAGAGAGTTTAATTTACTGCAATTTTGTAAAATGTAATTAGGTTTAAATTGACGATTTCAGATTAATTAAAACTGTTATCGAATAAATAATTTATTATGCATAAAAAGTATAAAATGTAATAAATATATAATAATGAATGTATTAGAATATAAATAGTAAATAATCTAAAAGTATAAAAAAATTTTTATCACACATGGTTTTGAGTGATTTTTTATTTTCAATTAAAATAAATCAACAAATCCTGAGAAATTGTAATTCAATATTAAACAAAAAAATATTAATTAAGCAAAACTCAATGAAACTAAATGAACTTTCAACAAACAAATTTTTAGTTAGTTATGGTTTCTGTTATTTATGCTAACCAGTCTAATAGGAAATTAATTTTTTTAGAAAATCATAATACAATTTTCGTTGTATCCAAAACATTTTATAATGAATAATGTTGCTCATCATCTGTTCTTATTTTCTATATTGTTCGCATCAACGAAAAAAGCACTATACCATAATATATTCATTAGCAATGAGTTGATTTTTATCCCTATGAAAAGAACTGAAATTTTTAAAAATTTTAGAAAAAATCTATCCTATCAATTGTTGCACTTATTTACTAATTATTTTAGCTTTTTAACGTAAGTTTTAAAATTACTACATAAGTTTTTTACCTAATTATTTTACAAAAAGATTTTAAATCATGAAATTATCAAAAAAACGTATGTAAGTCTTCTGTTGAAAATTAGAAAGTAAGATAAAAATTTTTTTATCGACTTGAGTTTTGCTTTCTCGACCTTTCGTGATTGTATTTAAAGTTAGATTAGGGATCATAAATTAGAGATACCAACAATTAGTAAATAATACAATTAAATTAGGTCGATCGAATCAGTTTCTTTAATAAAATATTCAGGAGCTACATTAGTTACTGAATATACAATTATTAGTACTACTTAGAGAATTGTACAAGCTTATAAAATAAATTTATAATTTAATTACAGTGCTATGCTATTGGATTTATTCTATCGGCCAATAGTGCATGTTACGATTATAAATAATTACAATAGTGAAAGTAAAGACATAACAAATATTTTTGTTTAAAGCACGTTTTTTATGGTTATTTTGTATTACGCAGCCGTATTGTCATTTATGTAAGTACGTCTGCGTTTGGAGAACGTGAGCATAACAACGTTTATTCAGGAATAATAGTAGAGGAAATGGGATCAACTGTGAGATATTGGAAACTCAATTTTTCGTTATCAGAACTCGATGAAGCAGTATAGAAATCGTTGTTTGATACGAAAGACTAGATCAGAGCTGCTAGGTTTTCAATTGTTAAGCCCGTTTTAAATTATATTTTCTTGGTACGTCTCCTGAACGCATTTTGCGTTTTTTCGTAAATTAGGATCTCACCCAGAGATTGGTGGTGTAATGATTGTATTTTAGCCGGATACAGGAATGGCACAAAATCGTTACACCAAGATTATTTATCCCCTAGCGATAAACATGGTTGTAGCATATTATCTTACCTCCGTTTAATTAATATCAGTGTACTTGACTGAAATAAACGAGCATTGAAACATATTCTGAAAACTACATGATCTATATTGATTCTTAGATGATACAATAGGTATAGAAAAAGTTTTTTTTTTTTAAATCAGCTAAGTTTCTGCTTTGATAAAATAATATTTTACCAATCGTGTATGAATTTTTTTTTATGTAAAGATGTAGAAATTTTTACGGTTATCACAAAAATAATCAGCACAATTTTAATTTAATCACTTTAGTAATTTTCAGAATTAATAAAGTTTTTAGTGCATTAAATTATTATTCTTGCTGGCCCCCTAAAATTTCATTAATTTATCTTTAACAGTTTTCGACTTATAAGCATGTATTATGCTGGATCGCCCCGGGCTTAACATGGTCCGAATTATTCAGGCATTTCAGTAATTCGCTTTCAACACATCCCCATGCGAAATGCACCTCTAGCCTTTGTGCGCATGAGGCACGATCTGTGACGTTTGTGTGCTTATATTATTTCAATTTTGTAAATAATGTTTTTTAATACATAGGATGTAGCATACACTCTATGAAATTACAAATTTTTGCATGATTGACTTTCGAAACTTGGATACAATATATTATAAATTTTACATTACAAAATTTTCATATTTAGTCTCACATGCAAAATTTTATTATTATCTACGGTCCAACGGTACACTTTTTTACGTAAATGTTAATATTTTGTCGATAATCTACGTAGACATTAAACAAATATAGTTTTGATTAAACTTAAGATTGTCATATCTAATAAATTGTAAAAGAATTTATAATATAATTGTAACCATTTTACTTTAATCAAATGAAGGGTATTATTGTTTCGCAGTAAGGGAACGTTTTTATGAAGAGAATCACTAATTTATTTTCTCTGAAAGCTTTCAATATACAGTGCATATATTCTTTTCTGTTAAAAATACATTAAATACAAATTTCTGAAAATTTTAGCTGGTATATAGACATATCTTGAGTTTGATGTAATGGATCTGTATTTATCTTCATTTAGTAAGATTTACAATTAAAATTAAACAGTGCAATGATTATACTTATTTTTGTATTTCAAATTATTTTAAAAATAATTATCTGATTATTATACACTATATTAATGAAAATTTTACTTAAAAAAATATAATAAATATTGTAAGATCATTCAACATGTTTGATGGCTTAAAGGTAATTAAATATCTATGCTTACTTTATTGTGAATTAAGTGCAGAGCAAACAATGGTTATTTTAATTTAACAAAGTACATTTAAAAGCCTTCTTCTTATTGGTTGTTTCGAGAAACTTTTTCAATACTTGAAATAAATAAAAAATTGAATTTTGTAAAGAAGTATCAAGAGCTTTTTAAATTAATCACGAAACAGTCGTATTTTTATATTTCAAATTTTTAGATCTGAGAAAAAATCTATAAATAACTTGATTATTAAAATGTATTTATCTTTTAATTGATATTAATTAATATTAATATTAATTGATATTCAGTATCTAATATGAATACTATTTAAGTACTGATTTCATAAATTTGAATTAATTTATTAGACAATGATTCAATTATATTAATTACCAAATAAAATATTTAGTCATTTAATCATTAATTTTTAAAATAAGCGTTTGATTGATTCTATTTAAATAAATGAAATCATAATTGAACTAAAAAATATAATTTTAGTGAAATTTTGGAATAAAAAACTGAACACAAAATTTTTAATGGCACAATACCGTAATTTCAACCATTTAATTCTAAAAAAAGTAATTGCAGATATTTCTTTAAATTTTTTGACTAATATTTGTAATGCAGTTAATTTATTGAAAAGATTATTTTAATTTTAATATATTTCATAACGAATGTTTAACGAAATATTCTGTAAAGATTAATTATTTCCGAATCATGTTGATTAAAAAATTTAAATATTTTTCAAACTTGTTTTTACATACTTCGAAATGAGGTTCAGTTTGAAATAAGAATGAACTAATTAATTAACAGATATCATAATTTTAAAATATGATGTAAATAATATAGTTTAATAAATAATAACATAAAACTTACAGTATTTCTTAGTAGTTATTAGAATTATTATTTATTAATAGGCGCTGAAAAATATATTTTGAAATTATAATATAATAATAAATATTTAAATATTTTAAATTTCAATTTAAACAATTTCATTTACATTTATATACTAAATTTCAGTATTTATATATAAATAAAGTAATTCAGCCTATTACAGATTATCAAAAAAAAATACACGAAAGCGTAAATTTTATATTTTTTTTTATGTCACCTACACATATATCAGTATAAAATATTTCTGATAATTTCCATCAATGAAATACTTGGTACTTGGTACTTAATATATATTAAATAAATTTGAAATATAATATATATTAAATAAATGGAAAGCTATCTATGATAGACTACGATTGGATACTATACTAAAGGGTATAACATTATGAAGTGCTTCGCCTACTCGTTGTTTATGAGATCGTGCACATAAACATGGAGGTGACTAAATATCGCAAGTAGACTCGTAAAACTATGGAATCTTGTAACTTGACTTTGTTGTCGGTGACCTCCTTTTAAATATTATATACGCGACTATGTCAATTGAATATAAATTATAAAAATTCTAATTAAATTTCATTGTACGTAAAACTTTATATATATAAACAGAAAATCAAATTTAAAGAAAATATATTAATTTTAATATAAAACGCATTATTTATTGATTATTATAGAAATCTTTTTTACTTATAGTTCATCAATATTCCTTCAGCTATTATACATATTTTCTTATTATCTACGAT
Source organism: Kradibia gibbosae (assembly GCA_018907135.1). NCBI lineage: Eukaryota > Metazoa > Arthropoda > Insecta > Hymenoptera > Agaonidae > Kradibia > Kradibia gibbosae. Next base: position 9,452,805 of record JACCHX010000004.1, read on the forward strand.
GCAAAAAAAAAACAGAAACAGTCTATAAGATATTAAAGTTGTGTTTTAAAAGAAAATATTCTCATTTGAAAGTTTCTGTCATTTTTTTATATTTTTACCATATTCCATATAAAAGTTTTTAGATTATATATATATCGGTCTGTAATTGATAATGAAAAAAATTGTAAGTAAATTATACATAATGTAATTTCATTATAAACTTCAAAAATTAAAATTTATGAAGATTAAGTTCCTTATCTTTTTAATTTAAAACTTTCATTTGTTTAAATTGAATTCTTTTTTAAAATATTTTTTCATTATAATCTTGAAAGTGTTCGACAAATTTAGAATAAATTTACTATTCATTATAGCGTCGTTGTTCAAAATCGTAAATTCAGTTAATCATAAACAATTTTTACTTTATATTTTGTCTTTATATTAAAAATTATATCATTTAATTATTTGATGTAAATTATTTTTATTTAAAGTAATGTATCCAAAAAACAGTCTTACAAGATTATGAATATTTAATAATAAATATATTAATGTATAATAATTGAGTTAAAATAAATAAGAACAATAATATAATTTAATTTTTATTTTTAATTAATTTAATTTTTTTTATTTAATTTTTTTTCTATAGAATTCCCAATAACATGTTTTTGATTTGCTAAATAATTTCTTAAAGCGTATATTGGATTTACATTTTTGGTAATGTATATTGAATTTGTAAGACAAACGTCAGAATAAATATTTTTTTTAACTGACGAAAATATTTTACATATTTTAATGTGTTAAATATGTTTTAATTTCGTAAAAAAACAGAAGTCAGGATATAAAGTTCATCCATAAAACAGAATATAAAAACTGCGAAGCCTTCTTTAAAATTAAAGTTTTAATTTAATCTGTTAAATTGAATACAAATTATTGACCTGTTAGTAATAACGGATACATTGTACTTGCAGCATATAGTTTAGTAGTTCGTTATTCTATGTAATGAAATATTATAAGTATATCATATAACTGGTGGTTAAGTGTTCCACATCCAAAAGTACTTTAGAATATTAAACTTATAAAAAGATATATTATTTTATAATATACCAACTACATTGTAGAATATAAAAATTCTAAGCTTTTTATGGTAAAATACAAACTATATTGACAATATGTTTTGACATTATAGTTAGATATTTAAATATATATTTAATTTAATTTAGTTAATAAGTATTATGGCATAGTTTGTTTTATATGCCCAGTAAAATTGTGCGTTTCGATTACTGCAATTTTTTTTAATAAACTGTCTGTGGTTTTTGATAATACTTTTATCTAATTCAATGACACTATTTTGCCATAAATTTTTTATATACAGTCTCCGTATAAAAATATACAAAAAAATTTTCAACGACGTATCTATTAGGTCAATTTTTTAGTTACTTTTTATGTTATATTATGCTAGATAATAATCTTGAGCATTATAAATATCACATAAATACATATGATCTATTTAAGTACAGCAAGCAAATTTTAGTTAAGATGACACGAAGATATTTATACAAACAAATGAAGATAGCTTACAAACAGTAATAAATGTGTATCTAGGAAGACTTCATTTATAGTATGTCACAACAAATATGAATATTAAGTTTAAAATAAATTGTTTCTTAAATAAATAATCATTAAATTTGATAAAATAATTATAAAAATTAACACATTTTAAAATACTTGTGTATAGTATAAACATGCTGGCTTTAAAGAAAACAAAATAAATAAAATCATATTAATATTTTTTGCTTATCTGATTAAATTACAAGATTTATATTTCCTTTATTTTGTTTAATGACATGTTTAATGTTGTAGTAATCATCTATTATTGAAAACTAGTCAATAATAGATAACATATTGATTATTTTTAAAAAAGGCTTTCTTCTAAAACAAAATTTCTAATTATAAAGTGATTTTAAAATCTTTATTTGTTTGACTGATTTTTTACAAAAAAAGCTTATGAAAAAGTGATTTAAGCAATACATTAATTTTTACAAATGTTTAATTAATTGTTTTTTTTATTAAATAAATCTTTAGGAGAAAACGTAAAAAATAATATACGAATAATATCTTTAATTTAATAGGGAATTTTATTAATAGTAATAAAATTAAAAATACCAAAATCATATCAATCATTATCATAATAGTACGAAGAAAAATATTTATAATTTTGAACTTTTTTTTATAGTATAAGTTGTTATTCTGATTAATATAGTGAGGTTTATTTCTTAATTCTAATTTCAAATGCATGAAAAAAAATTTTCCCAATAATTGTAAACTATTCTATTGATGAAACAATTATGTTAAAAATTAGTTCATTTTTATACACAATCTGCTTAAAAATCTTAAATTAATACTCAAGAAAAGTTTTTGTAACTTTAATTGGCTCCAAATAAATTAATTGTGGTACGTTTGAATGAATTAAGCGCTCAAAGACGTTAAAAATAATTGTAAATATCGGTAAACGTTTCGTTCAGGTAAAGCGGCACAAGTTTTTGCTTCCCCCATCGTTCACAAGTTCCTGTGATAATTAAGAAAGGGCAGCAAATAATATTTTAATTTAAACTGGTGAAATATTGTGCGATTTACTTTAGTAGTATAAGAGTTATAAATAAATAATAAAATAATATAAACAAGTGTCTTCATAAATAAGTTTCGTTTGTTAATGTATCAAAGGAATTGAAAACGAGGGTTGGTTTTACATATTTTTGTTCATAAAAGGAATTTTATTAATACAGCAGTAGCACTTCATGATTTAAAGTCGCACTCCTGTTTACAGTACCGTAATTCATTACACATAGTACCAAAATTAAAATAAAATTTTTTTAATTAAATTATATGAATGTTTTGCAGTACAAAAATATCGCTTGTACTGTCATGATGATACTATTAGCTTATTGTTTCGCTTTATGTAAGAATGCTTTTTAAATGTTTAATAAGGCGAAAATTTTAATTACATATAAAAATATGCGGTCCTTTTAGATGAGTATTATTGTTTTTAAGCATTATAGTTAATATTCAAGTAGATTTTATATGCGAATTCCTATTCTTTTTACGACACTTGATAGATACTCAGATATGAAGCAAAGTACGCCAAAGATGAAGAATCAGAGATGCTGAGACAGCATAAAGCCTCTTTGAAAGTAAATGTAGGCGCAAGCAAGTTTTGTAGGTCATTTAGTGATATAATCAATTGATTTGAGTAATACTAGAGATTATACAATCATGTCACTTCATGATGATTTAAATTTATGTTGGATAGTTTTCATCGATAAAGAAAAGTTTCAATCAAGATGTCAAATTTTTTTTTAAATTTTTAATAAAGAATATTTAGATATATTTGCAAACTCTAATAATATACTTTTATATTTTGTTATATAATTTTTTTTTATAATACGTATTTTATAAATATCGACAATGTAGAAAGTTTTCTATTCATACATATTTTTTGATTGTTTTGCTTTCATACTTTAATTTTATAAAATTTTTTTATAATAATATTTGGTATTTTATACTATGAATTTAATGTACTGTTTACTTTTGGTTTCATATATTTCTTTACTGTATGATTCATATCATTTCCTTCGCTGTTATAAAATATGAATTTTTTCTCGTTTACACCTTCCTATACTCAGTTGATTTTGTTTTACTTGTCAGTACTCCTTTCTTCACCTATAATTAGTTTTAAAATAGGAACTGGTATTTTCTGTTCGCAAATTAACTATTTGAAGAAATATTACCATATTAGATCATTAGATTAAAATTGTAAATTCAACTGCTTACTTTGGTTTAACTTACAAAGTTATTAGAAATTGTTAATTTACAAACTATAAAATATTATTTCTAGCTATGTAACGTATCAAATGTGTTCACTTACAGAAAATAATATAGGTCTAGAAAATAATATACTTTTGAAAATAGAATTATTATCACACTGTTACTGTTAGATCTATCAGTCATGAAGCCAAGTTAGTAACTATAGAAATTTATCCAACAATGTACACTATAGAGCTGTATGTTTTGGGCTTACGAAGTTGCAAATCGTTTTTTTCAAGGAGGTCCTTTTGTGTTCAAGTATCGACGAATTCAGCTGTTCACGCAAAAACAAACTCACATGATCGGTGAATTCTAAGCATACAAGGTGTCCATATGATTCTATTCCATGTGTAATAGAATTCTTAGCTTTTTAGCACTAAATTAAGACATTTTTGTTTAATGAAGATAATGCTGCTAAATTAATTAAGATCAGAGTAGAGCTTCGTTTTCTGAAGCGAGCGTCTATCAATTGCGTTCTTATTTGATGACCTACAAAGCTGCCAATTTCAATACTACATGCAAAGCACCATGGAATTTATATGTCTGCTTTTTATCAATATTCTTTAATTTACTTCTCAGTTTATAAGCTTCTTTACATGTATATAAATACCAATATCTCATACAATTTTACATAATTTGTTTTTCCTAAAACATTAAATTTGTTTTTAATTTTGATATATTGTACTGATTAAAATCTTATTTATGAATTTTTATGAATCACTTGAAGTATGTCTTCAAGGAAGCTTTTTTTTAATTAATGTTTTATTTCTTGCACTCTCACTTCCTTAGTTACGTATTAGTTGTATAGTTGCATAAGCTTTATGTACACATTATTTGCCGCTGCAGATTGCATATTCTGTAAATACTACCTAGTGCACATTGTTATAAATAACGAATATTAATTGTTCCGTTCTGTTATAGTTCGTTGTTGTAAATAAGTACTTATTCTATTCAATTCTTATTGTTATTTTACTTCTTTGATTTCTCTTTACTTTTTTTATAAAGTTAGAAAAAACAATTTATTAAAATGTTACGCTATAATGTGAAAATTGTATATGAATTTACATAAAACTTGCAGATTATATGTGTATTTTTGGACTGTAACATATTTTTTGATGGTCCTTTATCAATTTTAGATTATCAAGAATACAATTGCATTAAATTATATATAAATTTTAAATAGAATATTCAGTTCTGAATTTCATTTTGAAAACGGATAAAGACATTTTGATTTTTTATGAATAATAATATTCTTACATAACTAAAATTATAATTGTTAAACATTTTATTTTTGCCAACTGAATTGCAAGATCCGGTGTGATATAACTTGTGCATCACAGGGAAACACATTTCGTTACATTTTAAGTAGCCATAGTACTTGCAAATACGCCAACGTATTTACAACTCAAAATGCTCTTACTATAATTCGAAGTTTATAGTTTGGATTTAAGTTGAATGCCGCTACAGTAATCTATTGTGAAGAAAAAAACGCCTTAAGATTACTTACCGTTGACGTTTTGAATTTTTTTCACAAACTTGCATTCATTTTATCTTTTATACTATGTGTAAATATTTATGAATTAAATGAGTAAACAACTATTTAGAATTGTAACTAATGTTTTCACAGAAATAAATACTTATAAGATTTAGTAATTAAACAAATTGAGAAAAATTAATAGCTGAATTAACTAACGTGATAATATATTTCTTACCTATTTGTACATTTATCTTGTACATATATATATATTTGAATACAATTTTAATTATTTATCGTATTTCTTATTGCTTAGAAAATACTTTAGCATGAAAATTAAAAAAAGATATCAAAGTCAAAAATACAGCATTGACTTGATGTTTTAATAATTTAAAATCTCATTTATATCTGAGCGTGTTAATGGAAAGGTTTCATTTGATCTTCAATCACGATAATGTTGCTTATTGATTACTTCTTACTTACATATAATACCGTAATAGCTAATCTAATATCAATTGTGTCTAAATGAAGTTTTTATTATAATTTACTACTTTGTTTATTTTTAGTAAAGTTTCATAGAGTTTATTAAAAATTAAAATTCTACACACTTTTGTATTAAAAAAGCTTTTTAAGTAATATCTGCGGATATGTTTGTTAAAACTCATCATGTTAAAAGCAAATTGAATCGGTCAAATGTGTGATCTGTAATCAGGTATGCTTTCAACATTATTACAAAATACTGATAAGCTGCCTAATGTAACGAAAATTGAAAAAATATCATTATACGCTAATTATTAATGAAATAAACCCAATTCTGAACAAAAATACGGTTTCAAGAATATTTATGTACATTTTGTCGATTATTTATTTTAATTTTTGAATTTGCTATTTTGAAATTCTAAAATTTGTTTGTAATTCATATTATTCTAAAATTTTCTGTATACGTTAACTAGTACATGAAGTTAGCATTTTAACAGTAACTCAGTATTATTCATTTTATGTAGATTTCAATAATAATTTGAAGATCTTAATTATACTTTATTTGAGATATGTAATTCGATCTGCATGCAAAAACAAATTATTCATACACAAAATTGACTTAACAGTTGCATATTAAAATATCACATAGTACGTATATTACATTTTACGCTATCTCCAATTAATCGTATTAAAAAATCGATACAAATAAATAGTTGGATTTGTATATTTAAAATACAATGTATTTTTTTTAGATGATATTCTTCATTATAATCAGTTGAGAGGTACTTGAAGCACACGGTATGCATAAAGAATAACCGAAAAATCAGGAACATTTCGCATGAAAAATTCTAAAGAAAAAAGATGAATAATTTAAAATTAAGCCACTTTCTTTCATACGTTTTTTCATTTGCGATATAATAGCGCTTATCCTGCGGGCATAGATATACGGAGGCTAGTCCTTGAAAAATTTTGCAGTCCATGTATGTAATGTCTTTTGTATATATATATTCAGCCTTTTTAGATTTAGTCTCTTTCTTTGTTATGAATTTTCATCTCCTTTTCTTTGCTTCTTTTTTTTCTAAGTTTATTTTTACCTCTATTCTTTCTCTTACTTTTATCTTCTGTCTACTTTAGTTCCCATCTCCGTTTTCCGTGCATTTAAGCCCCCGATTTACTAACCCTTTGAAATTGACGGTGTCGTTTCTTTCTTTCTTCTACACAGTGACTCTTGGTTTAATACGAAAGGGTCGGCACAGGCCATCGCTTAATGGTCTGCCTTTAAGAATCTATGGTTTTATATTCAGAAAAGTATTACACTTGTATGTATATGCTGCTCAACTTTGGGTAAAAGCTTGAGTTACGAATTTCCTTTTAATACTTAAAATATTAGGATTATTTTTTTATAATATATCTTAAACAATAACATAATTATTGCTTAATTTTTTTTAATAATTTTATCTTGTATTGAATTTACAAATTTCTTTATAGTAAGTTTTTAAAGTTAGACTTGTCGAAATTAAAAGTCGTTGATGTTAAATTATTTAAAATTTTAATTGTAAAGTTTATTTTAGTGATAATCGTCTATATTTTTATTCATTATATGGTATAAATATAAATTAATTTAATATTCAGGTTAAGCTCAAAATATTTTATTTTAGGTATCTGCAATAATAGTGATAACAAATTTTAATTTCTAATTGTTAAGAGAGAAAGGAAAATGTAAATGAGTGGAAATTGTAACGTGTTTCCATTTTTTGTCACTATACTTTCTAATTATACTTCTTTAGTCTTCGTTCGTCTCTTTTATTGGTTTATAGTTCTACATTATTCTGTTTGATCAGAACCCGAGATGGAGATACCAAAAACAGTATTTTCGCGTTACTTGTCATGTTTAGTTTCGCTTTAAACGTATTTAAACATGTGTGTACGTTTCTAACTTTATTGCAACTGAACCTTTCCCAACTCTGCTATTCATACAACTCAAATAAATGTATAAACGAAAATTTATAGTCATGTTTGATTTCCGTATAAAAGAATTAACACGTGAAAATATTGGTTTGTCAAAAGTGCATATAATTTAATTATCTAAGTATCTATGTTGTACAAAGTTTATGTATTTTTTAATTTTTAAGTACAGGTTAATATTTTGTCTTTTTATTTAATAATGAAATTGCGTTATTATTTTTTTTAAAAATTATTATTTTAAAAAATCCTGAAATATTTAAAAAAAATTAATTTATAACCCTTTGAATAGAATTATAATAAACAGAAATTATATTAATTTTACTAGAAAATTGATATCTAAATTAGAAAGTTTATACTAAATTGTTATAAAAAATGTCATTATAAATATAAAAATATGTTATAATAAAAAATGCGTTGTAATATAATATTCTGTTTACATTTTATACATCATTTTTGACCCTTGTGATAATGCGGCAGTCAGCTATTTTTATTGAACTTGAACCCTTGAAGGGTTACTGATCTACGCGATCATTCGTCCATCAAAATATCTAAGGATCAGTTACTCTAGCCAATTTGATTTTGTGCCCGAAAATAACTGGCAAGGTGATAGGCACGTTTATCTAATAATTCTAAGAAGTATTATAGTGCTAAATAAACGGAATCTATGATACTTCTTCAACTATCTCAGAATTTATTGTTGATCGTTATAGATTCTATTTTACATTGCTTCATAATCGGCAGAATTAAAAAAAAATTTACTATGAATCATATAGTATTCTCGTTATTTTTCGTAAGCAGCATCAATGTACCTACTGTTGACTTAATTATTCATTGGCAAAACATTCGTATAAAAAGTTTTAAATGTAGATATACTAATGAAATTTATTAATTTGATAAAGTGCTATCGATATATTAAATTAATTAATAGTAGTAGTTTCACCTTATGTATTATATTAAATACAATATTAAATTAAATGAATGGCAATTTATTATTCTTAATTTCCTTTCCGACGTAGCATATTGCGCCAATTAATTAACCTTGATAAATAGTTATTAGTCAAATATACAACCAACGTTTTATAGGCTTTGGATGTTTTTTTACTAAAATTTTAATTAAATTCAATCCATTCTAATTAGCAAACAATCATTATTACTTCCCTATACTAATAATATTGCATAAATATTAATAACAACTACACATAATCTGAAAATTATTATTAATTTTCAAGAAATTTATTCGAATTAATTAATTATGGGTTTCCTTTTTTGTGCGCCATACATTATAAATGCAGTATACTTTTATATATATTAAATTGTAAAACGGTGATATTTAATTGATTGAAGCAATTATTGCGGTGCTTATAGATTGGTTAAAAAATTATAATTAAATCCAACATGTAAAAAGTTCGAGAGGGGAAGCTTCAATGAATTGTAACACAATAGAATGACTGAATCAACAAACTTAGCGTTTTATTATAAATATTTATCAGCCTAAGGGAATTTAAAAACCACTTTGTCTATTAGGAGGAAAAAGCCCACGCGTTTCATACAATTTCGCAACGACGGACAACGACGGACGCGTACGCGCGGTGCACCTTTCGATAAATATAAAGATCTCTCCTACCCTACGCTCGTTTTCACTCGGTTACTCCAATCCCAAGCTTTCATGATTCGACCGCGGTAGATCGTCACAGCAAGGCCCGCGATTCAATGCGTCTTCAAAACCAGTTTTCCGTCAGCGGTAAAAGTACGCCTAACCTAGGCGCAAGTCGCACGAGACCCTCGCGATCTCTTCGAACTTATCAGTTGTTCCTGTCGCAGGTATCACACTGGATTATCCTTCTACCGAAGCTCGCCATTTCTTCAAATGTTCGCAAAAAACCCCGTGTACTTTCGAGCGGCCCGATCGGCCCGTTACTCTCCCTCGATGCACTTGTCGTCTGAGGTATACGTGCTACAAGGGAAAGTACATTAATTTTACACATGTATACATTTAACATATCTATTATTCGTGGAATAACATGGTTCAATGATTATTTACAAATATATAAACATCGATCCATCCAGAGTTTATTTCTTGAGGAGATAATTCCTTACAATTCACGCTGATACGAAATCATCGCGATTATAAGTAGAAACAAGTGATGTTAATTAGTGACTACTAATGAAAGGTTGCTCGCGAAATCCGTTTTACGAACCAAATACATATACCATCGCGAAAATTCTGATCAATGATTCCTTCCATTGATAACGCACGTCCTGTGCGTTACTCAACACAGCCTACCATGTATCCGTCGTACGTTACGTCTCAACCAAGGAATCGGTCGGACTTTTTGAACATTCACTTGATCCAAATACAGATGATGAGTTAACGTTAAATCAAAATTGAGATATGAGTTGCGTATTCCTGAATCGCTCGAAATCCGGTGATCATACGTAACCTAACTGACATTCTTTGCTTTGCTGGTTTCATGTATATAAAGGCCTCGGAACATCAGCACAGTCTGGTTGAAATATAGCCTATGTTTAAGTCCCGCTAGAAGGAAACGAGCTGATCACTTAGCTGGTAGCGGAATTAATTCCGAATTCTTGAGGTTAGTTTTAGGTAATTATAAGTAGCGTTTTATCCACATAGTGCGCGGAGTTGCGACACGTAGCATTCATAGACATTGTGTGATTGTGCATCATTCGGGTCGAATGGTCCGGCTTGAATGTGTCGTTTTACTGGTGGTGACTCGCTTGTAGATACTTAGGAATTATCTTGAAGAGTGAACACATCCGTAGGAATTGCAATATCGGGAAGATTGTAATTTACTACTGCACTAGTAGCCAATATCGTGCCTCCGATATTTAGAAGATATTCAAATATTAGTCCCGGAATTGGAAGATCCATCGGGATTTGTTTCATCGGGTTTTGTTCGCTTGTGAATCTACTAGCATTATTTAGCATTTTGCTAAAATGTATGATCGTGGCACGCAATAGATTATTACTTGCGTGCAGAAATAGAGCGAATGGGGCTTAAGACCTAATCTGGGATTCAGACCTTCATACTCAGTATATATTAATCAGCAAATCATCGGATATAAGAAAAAGTCCAAGTTTGTCGAGAATCGAGATGTTACTGCCACACGTCTTGCCATTTGGGAGCTTAATTGTAATGGCTCATTAATAAGATTTTCAGATTTAACTCAGGCAACATCGCCAACACATTGTCTCAGTTGAAACTTGATATCGCGCGTGGCCTTCCTTCTTTTGAGCAGAAATGTCTTTGCCTCATTTCATAGCTCTAGCGAGTTGCTGTGTGTTTTTCTTGGGTTTAGAAGTAAGGTATGGCTTGAGCTCGTCTGAACACGAACCTACCGAAGTCCGCTCATATTCCTTTTTACATATTCAAGCATTCGTCCTCAGTCACGAGATGAGCATAATTAGTTGTCCGATAAGGTACAGTTAGATCAAATTCGTCATCTCCTAGGCGGGTGTCGACTTCTTCCCGGTGGGGCTACGGCTGCGTATAGATCCGTAACGACATCCGTGTGAGGGGTGTTACAAGAGGTTGCCGCGGGGGGGGGGCATCGCGACGCCGCCGGCAGGGCTCGCGTTGTCGTGGATCCTCGCTGCCCGGAATCGGGGCGCAAAACGTGCACGAGGCGGTGCAGGGCGATTCGGGTCGGAGGGAGGGCGAGCTGTTCGGGGCGTAACGCGCGTGTGGAGGCAGCTCGGAGCATCGGGAGGTGGAAAAGTGCGGAGAAGTGGTGAATCCGGGTAGAACTGCTCGAGCGGCACGCAGGTGTTGCCTTTGCCTCCTTGAGCCTACTCGTCGACGACGCTCATTTTTACTGATGGGATTGCGCGAACGGGCACTTGTGTAACCTGATGCGCGGGAGCGGCCGTTATCTCTACCTGATGAGAACGCCATCGTTGCTTCGCTGTGGGGGTGTCCGGGGGGAAGCCCGGAGGCAACGCGAGTCGACCCCACGTCGTCCGTCGATTGTTAATATGGTCGCGCGCATAGCTTTATCAAGCGACGCTACGCTTGGTGCGTCCATTCTTCTCGTTCATCGCTGCTTTCTAGACTACACTTTTCGTAGCGTCGGGTGTTACATAATATACAATTTCTCTCTCTCGTACTCACAGTAGTTTACACGCACTTATTCTCCCTCCCCACCCTTTGCCTTTAAAAATTGATTAGGCTAATTTCAGGACATTTGGAGCTCAGCCAGAACCAATAGCAACGAAATTCTAGGCTTCAGACTCAAAAAGTCAAAGCCGAATTTTAAGGATGTCATGAGCTAAGTGCAAGACTATATAATTTGACGCGTGACTAGATAGTAGAAATTTTAAAAACAGTGGGCGAAAGCGACAGCTCCACTAATTCTTCAATTACCGGCTCGATGAACTCGCTCAAAGACTTTCCTCACCGTTATCAAATTTTAACTTCAATTCTAACTTTAATTATCAAGTCATATTACAGACAACATAGGTCGCCGCTTGCCGAGGAGGCTCGCGCCCGCGCGCTCGGCGCAACGACGCTCGTTCACGACTGCGGCTTTATTCCTTGAAAATAATATAAAAGTCCAATATTAAAATTACCTATATCCACTTATTAAAAGCTGACCTTTTAAGGCCATTAACAAATATATTAAAAACACACTTTCCCAATTATAACGTTTTTTTTTAACTTTTCGAGATGAAAATAAAAATGTTTAGAAAATTTCACCACATCAGTGGAAAGTTAAGGAAAAAATTCATTAATACCATTTTATAAATTTTTGGAGATTTGACGTAATTTTGGTAGACATTTCGCTTTTATCAGTATATAAGATAAACATTCATTAATTCTATTAATTTTCTAAAAATATTCATCTGAAACATTAATTTAGAAATAAATATTTCAGTACAATCAAATATTCATGAACGTAATTATTAGCAATATATTCATGCATGACATAAAAGTAAGGAGGAGGTATGCCATTATACATTATAGTTATGAATAAATATTAGACATAAGATTTATTACATGATCAATTTAAAAGTATTTTAATATTGGAATTATAAAAACTCGTATTCGTATTTTAATCCCAAAGGCATTTGCTTGAGAAATATACTTTTTTTAAAGATACGGATGGTGGTGATACTATGTTGAATACTTGCTAAATTTTTTATTGCTAAAGGGACAAAGAGAAAGTTATTATATACTCGCTTATTCTCCAACTCGTTTAACTTGGCCACATAAAATTTCATTGCAAAAATAAAAAGCAACATTATGCATTTTTTGTTTGGGAAAAGAATTTGTATTAACATTATATTTTTAAATTGTGGCTTAGATTCTTATTAAACTTACGCAATCACGACTACGTATAAAAACTATTTCATCATAAACACATAAGAAAACTTTATATTTTATACGTTTTTTCATTTTATGCTTAAAAATATAATAAATTTATATTTATTGTTTATGGAACAACTTTTTGATTAGTTTGATTTAGTTCAATTAAATAGGGATGGACCTATTATTTTGGTAGAAAATAGGTTAATAAAAACAGTCTAGATCTATAAATATAAAATAGTCTATCTTTCATAGATTCTCTTCATAGCAAACTTAACAGTTCGAATTTATTCTTTTAGTGTTTAGTATTGTAACGTTATAACAGTACGACTTTACGTTTAAATACTAATAAAACAGAGATGCTATAAATGAGAGTTAAATATCCATACTATAAATGCAATATTTTTCTCTCAACAGTCATAATAGTACACATGAGGCGACGACTTTCTAAGAAGTGGAGCGTAACTTATGGTACTGAATATCAATGTCATGAGAGCATACGTGAAAAGTTAAGGATCGTTCGGTGTAGGGTGTATCCATGCAACAATAACTTATTTCGTCTTGGGCTTGTATTATCTTCTTAGTTGCTTGTGATAAATTATTAAATATTCATAGGTTAGAAATATTCGTTACTTCTAAACAATGTGCAAAATTACACCTGATTTTTGGCTAGCAAACAGAACATCAATATGTGTTTTAGATCCTTATCAAATATATAGAGATTTATTATTAAAAGCATATAGTGGTAGAATTTAATTCGCTTGGAATTAAAGATTATACTTCTTCAATACTGATTTTTAAATAATATAATAAACATTATTCGTTTAAAGTAAGTGTGTTTCTTATGTGCTAAAAATCATTTGCTATAATCCCGTAATCTTGATTGACTCTCTTAAATCTGAATTGTTTTATTTACTGGATTGACTAACAAGAATAGTATATAACTCTAGTAGTTTAATAGAAGAATAGAAGCAATGTGTTTCGAATAATATGCTTCGACATGTACGCTTTGTATAGAGAGTCACAAATGTTACAAGTTATTCCGATTCATCAGATGCACTTGTTAGTACGTAGATAATAACACTAGTAATTAATATAAGTTGACAATATTATCGTGCTTCGTTGTTAGAAAAATCAAACGGTTCTCAGGCAAAATTTAAGACGAAATAATTTACGAGAGTTACAAACGCTAACGTCAAAAATTAGTTACCTAAAAATGCACGATGATTATAAGGATGAATCTGAGTGGCTGCTGAGAAATAGTTAATGAATTAAATATCGCGAAAGGTATGTAAAATTCAGGTTGTTGATGTTTGTTTTTCTTTCTTCCTATTTTCCTTCTAAATATCCTCTTTTACTCCATTTATACGAGTAGGACAAAAAGTCAGTAAAAAATTGGTACTGAGCAAAATCCAGAAATTCTTCTATCTAAACTTGTTGGTGTAGAATTACTCGATGCGAGTCTAATACATAAGTAGCAGAATTTCTGCACTAAAACATATCATATTATAATCCTATCGTTAACAAAACAGTCTATCATGTTGTTTATTTAATATTAATCTGCGTAATTAGAGAGCAATCATTAAATTGAAAGAGAGGAAGGGAGAGAGAGAGAGAGAGAGAAAGAGAGAGGAGAGAGAGAAAGTATAATGTTCCATTGTAAAGTAGCACCTTACTTCAATATAAAATATCCTCTATTTTAGAAACATTAATCATGGTATAATAATCAGTCATACCTGCTATCTATTATGGATTAATTTTACATGTAATTACTTGAACAAGATACGGTTTCATCGTAAGTAAATTTTTAACAAGAATCATTTGATAGCACATGTTTTGTTATCGTTAAAAGTAATATACTTTTAAAATTAAATTTCATTACAACATATATATATATATATATATAAAGGATGAATAGATGTATTTACTATGCTACTAAATAATATGCGCTATTAAAAACGATTAGAGAAAAAAGTCTTTGATTTACTTCTATGAAATTCCTTTAAAGCTAAATTACAACAATCATTGTTATCCAAAAAAAATTATCGGACGTTATCATGGTAATATGTAAGGAATTATTATAGATTATACATTTCAATGCTTATACACTTAAGTAGATGTTTAATCTGATCATTCATTAAAACATTGTATTTTACCTTGTTATTCACTGGTCCACAAGTAATTTTAGTATCGTTCTAAGCTCTTCCAGAGTTAGTATAACTTCTTAATCTCATAATACTAAGCCATTAAGTACATCTACCATCGGTAAATTAAATTGTCAAACATTTAGCTCCTTTTATTTTTTCATTTCTTCGATAAAGGCTTTACTTATAAAATTTAATAACTTTTATCTTCAATATTTACATCTCGATTTTTATTTACATTTTTCATTTTTAGTTTACATTTCACGTGGATCGTGGTTGTATAGCTGTGATAAGAGAACATATTTAATGCATAAAATTTTATTAACAGATTGCTTTAATGAACTTCTGTATTTTACTAAATTCCTTTATAATATCAACCATTACTATATTAATTATCTTATGCTATTAGAATGCTATCAATTATTTAGCTAATGAAAATTTTTTTTTTGTGAATGACATATTGGTGCATAATGTAAAGAATTATAGCATTATGTTTTGTAATTTTTTTTTATAAAATAAGTTACATATTAAATACGTATTTAATAGATAAAGAACTTATAAGCATATGATTAGATTAAGCGACAAACATTTTATATAATATTTTTTATGATACTAATGAGAACATATTTATAATTTTCTTTCACTTTCAAATTATTACAAGTATACAATCTGAAACACATGCGATTCTTAAATAAAATAATGCAATATTTACAATTAACTATATTATTAATAGTTTGAAACAATTTTATAAAAAAATTAAATGCTAACAATGCGCATTAATTTAAAAATGTCATTAATTAGTTAGCAACAGTATATACTACAAATGATACACTTTCTTATATTAATACAAGATTAAAATACAGTACTCTATTGTCTCTTCAGTAAATCTATATTTAATTTTTGAAAATGCTTATGTCAGTTTTTATCATATTTTTTGTGTATTTGGTAAATACTTTACAAATAAATATAAAATTTTCGTCAATGATTATAATAATTTATTTCCTATTATCGGTATAACTAAAATACGTAACAATGTGTAGAATTAAATAGCAAATAAAAACCATGAATAAATATTACGGCAAAGTAATACTTCTAAATTTGTAGAAACATGTGTGTATTTTTTCATTATTATTGCAAAATGCACTTTCAAACAAGTTGTAATATAAATATAATCGACAAGGTCCAAAGGCTCGAATAATGACTCCAATAATTCTAAAATAATTCTGCGTGAAACTGAGTAAAAAATATATCATTTTTTACACAGTTTTATTCGGTATTATAAACATTCGCGATATGTAACACGTCGAGGTCTACTGTATCAATTCACCCTGCATCTGTAAATAACATAAGACAAACACTGATTTTATGACAGTCAGATGTCGTATTGAACAGCTATGAATTTAATGTCAATCAACGTATTGTTAAAAAACTATCATCATTTAATACGATCATAAAACATTTATTGTAAAGTCTTTTATTAATACAAAGAAATTATTTAACTTATGAATGTCCAATGGCTATTTAAAATTGGAAAACTGTGACAAAGCACAAAAATTCATATATACTTGTACATACTTAACTTCTAAGTATTTATTTATTGAAAAAATCTGTTGATATTATTAAGGTTTTTTAGTATTAAGGTTTAATGTTAAATTAATTTATTACTTTCGAATAAATAATTATTATCTGTAAAGCTTCACAAATGTAAAAGTTAATTTTTTTTAACATACTGCTATGTAGAAGAGTAAGTATAAAATTTACAAAATAAGTAATTTATGAGAAATAATTTATGAGTATGATATATAATTAAAAAAGATGTATTTTTTATACAATGGTATTGATTTTACGATTTTATGGTCTCTATGTGTATCTGTAGATGAATAAAAAATAAATCACACGTATATTTACGATGATAAATAAGTAAAAATTGCATTAACTATTGCTTTTGTGATCAAAATTATTTATTAAAATATATGATCCATTTATAAAAAAAATAATTCTATATAAAGCAAAGTTGTACGAGTAGGTTTTCGATGTATTTGAAAATTTTGCAATACAGTTATCATTAGTTATCTAGTATGAGATGTATACGGTATTTTATGCTGATTAATATATTTATTTCTGTTGGCGTTATATTTGTGGGTTTTTAAATCTGTAAAATTAAAAATTTAAAGTACTTATGAAAATAAATGATAAAAATCCCTTATTGTACTTAGGTTCGTCAAAGTATTATTTATTTATAATCTTTAAAAACTTAGTAGATTACACTTTATTCAATTTTTAAACATTAATATGTCTATAAAAATATTTAATGAATCTATAAGTCTTTAAAAAATTTTCTTATTACTGGTTGTTTAGCTTTTATTTCGTATTATATTTTATTTTTGTTTTCACAAAGTAATGAAGCTCTTAATATAAAAATATAACAAAAGCTTCGATTATCTTAAGTCGTTGCGGTTTTATCTATGCACTCGGCCTTTTCAATAATAAAAATAAGCACTGGAAAACATGATCAAATTTCTAAATGTTAAATAATAGTGTACTTAGTAAAGTTTAAATAATAATATAAGTTGAATTTCAATATAATATGAGCATGAAGCTTCCTTTACTTTAACAGATAATCTAAATCTTCCTTTGTAGTATAATATAAAAATAATATATAATAGTATGTAATAATAATACGTAAGAATGTATTAAAGTTTGCTATACACATTATATAAAATATTAATAATTGATAAATAACACCAATTATTATGTAAATAATTTTAACAGAGTTATTGATACTATTCGTAGGTAATTTCAAAAACAATTAATTAATTTAGAGTGATATTATATTACGGAGAAGATCGAAATATCGAAATATGAAACATGGATAAAGATTATTTGATGTTTACATATTTCGAGGAATATAGTTTTATGATGATACAATAAAATTTAATCAACTTTATAAATAAAAATAATTAATAATCATGGTTTAATCTAAGCCTAATAATGTTATTTTTATATAAGATTTATGTTTTTAAGTAAATTTTTATTATTTAAGAGGTTGTAGTCAAATTGATTCAATTACCATTTAAGATTCTATCTTTCGATAATAGAAC
Organism: Kradibia gibbosae; assembly: GCA_018907135.1. Lineage (NCBI taxonomy): Eukaryota > Metazoa > Arthropoda > Insecta > Hymenoptera > Agaonidae > Kradibia > Kradibia gibbosae. The sequence continues at coordinate 9,471,133 of JACCHX010000004.1, forward strand.
TTTTTTTTATGTTTTGTTAGATGCTTAGAATTATTTCGCTTCTAAAGCAGACTACTTTTCAAAATGTTATTTATAATTTATATTTACGCTATAAAATATACATAGGATAGTATAATAAATAAAGAATGCTTTGCTTTTAATAATTTTGGAAGTCATAAAGTTAAAAAGAGAAAGCTGGATTTTTCAAGAGTACTCCAACTGTAATGTCAAAATACAATATAAGGAAATAGTACAGCGAGGAAGCACAACATCCTTTGAAGTCATTAGTAAGGACTAATTTTGGTCTCCTAGCTTCGCACACTTTGGTCACGGCGCCCCACAGTTTGAAACTACGTTACTGCGATTCTACACGCACGTGTATACCAGTGACACTCCAAGGTAAGTAAGAGGAAAATATATAGAGTTGTTGCTGCTATTGTTCAACTGTTTGTCTGGCCGATTTAGAATGTTGAATGTTCCCGAGGTCTCCATTAGCATACATCCGCAGAACATCGTTGTTCAACGCTGACTTCCTACTGTCCTGCAGGACTTGAATTACTTCTCTCTGATTTTCTCTCTTTATCAGTCTTTTATTCTATATCTATGGCGGTAGTTCTCAGCTGCATGTACGTATCCCTCTTTGCTACATCGATGCCGGTGTTATATAGTCCTAATCTGTTCATAAGAATACTATACAGTAGTATGTAAGTATCCAAGCATTTGTGGACAATCGCATATTTTCGACCATATGATATAGCAGCTAACAATGGGAATAAGAGAAATTTGTTGAATTTTCGTGCAATTGCTTTTACAGCTATGTTGTTGCACAGCTATAATCTCCTTGCTTTAATTTTTCATAATAATTTTCTCAAATATGTGAATAAACAACACTTATTATGATTGACTTATTTACTTCAGTGAAATTTTGAGATGTATATTAATTTATTTTATATTTAATCTTATATTTAATTATTTTCACTCGAAAATAATAAGATAATATTTTTGATGTTTTTATACCGTAGGCATCTATTAGTGCTTTCATTAAATAAATTTACTTTGATACAAAATATCTTTTAAGAGGTTTTATTAAAAGATAAAAATATTATGAAAGTCTTTGAATAAAAATAATAATACTACAGAACATTTTAAGTATTAACTCGAACTTTTTAATTAATTTTTATCCTTAAAAAAAATTATATAAATTTTATTAACATAAATTAACGATTCAGTTGTAATTATTTATTTGGTAATTTAGGAAATAAAGATGTTACTAAATTACTTAAAAATAGGTTAAGTAGCTTCAAAATATCTAATTATTTCAGTATCCAATTAAAATTAATTTGAAATGCGTTTCAATGAAATATAATTAAAGGCGAAAGTACCAAATTATCCGACTCTGGTCAAAAAAGATCCTAACGTGATTCGAACTACAAAGTCTAAAAATACTAATCGTGTTACTGTGAAAGTATTATATTTAAAATTTTATACATACGATATGCGAATATTATGATTATCATGTTTATTAATAAATGTTTAAATAATCCATTTATACATATATTCAGAATTGTATATACTCTTATATACTCCCATATATTTTTAGGGCATTATTTCATTTATTTGAAAATAAAACAATAAATAACCATCAATAATACAAAAATTATATATTATAGCGGTCAAAGATAATATCAATAGTTAAACGTAGGTAGTCTAATTTTATTACAACTATTCAAAATATTTGAGCCTGCATTAATGTTTTAATAATCGAATAAATTTAGATTTTATTTAACAACTTGGTCCATTAGAAATAGAGCGGTTTTCAAAGAGAAGAGTTTTCTGTTGGTTATACCTCAGGCAAAGAAAGGAGCATTTTACACATCTTTTATTGCATACTTGTACTTCGAAAATGGAATCTTAATTAAAATCAGGTCGTAATTTATGATTATCGTGAAAATGTGGAAAATGAACGCAGTCGGTCATGTAACACTACATATCCAGTAAGTTGCAGCACCCTGACTTTGAATTTGTGCACAAAAAGTTCACACAAAAAGTCCTGCCCCTCACATAAAGAATGTTCATCGCTCGCACTTTTAGCCTGACGAGACTTCCTTCATAATACGAGTAGATTCTCTTCTTTTCTACTGTCGTACAGTCGAGCACTTTTAGCCAGATTTCTCTTTTGCTCGATATTGCAGTCGTGCACTGTTGGCCTCCGTCTGTGTAGTTACTTGACAGTGTGAAATTATAGTACGAAGTATAAAATATGCATACATTAGGGAAACCCGAAATATTGCGCTATCTTCCACTAGAAAATCGAGGAAATACTGGAAATTCTTTTGTATTAAGTCCTGTGCAATGAATTTTAAAGTTCGTTTTGTTGCTCTTATATGCTAATTCATGGTAATGATATTCGTTGTGATATCTGTTATATACTGAGAAAGTGAATTTTATCACCCATGTTATGGAAATTCTTTACTAGATCAAGTTAATCTTTTAAAGTTAATATTTTTTTGTTACTCATAAATTATGTTTTATCAGTCTTATTCAAGTTACGTAAAGTGTACGTTTTAAATAATTACAGACTTGTACCAATCGACTAATTAACAAGTAAAGATAAAATTAACAAATCTGTTTGTGTTTTAATTAATACATTTAAAACGATTTCTAAAAAACATGCATATTTTTTTAATAATATATATGTTTAATCTAATTTATTTCTTAATTATCATTTCCAGTTTAAAATAGGATATTTACTCGAATTTTTAATTACTATTTATATTTTTATGTATAATATTTATATTAATTATGAAATAATATAATATTATTTAAAAAAAGTCATTTTCTAGGATTTTAGAAATTAAATGAATAAAAATAATGATAATTTAAAAAATGACTTGACTATAATATATAATTTTTAAAAATAATTAAATATAATTAATACATTGAAAATATATATCAACTTCAATATATGCACTAAATATTAAATATTTTAACAGAATTTTAAAAAAATTTTCAAACAGTTATAACATATGAAGCCATTATATTTAAAAGCTTTTTATTCGAAAGCAGTTTACAAGTCTATTTAATACAAACTGGATTACTTTTGTTTGAGAAGTAAAAATGGAAAAAATTATTTAATTTTTAATGTTCTACATCTTGTACGATTGCACAGATTTCTGTACAGTTTAAAATTTTGTATTAAAAAAAAAAGTAAATATTGTTGAATGTATTTTAGAAGAGTAATATCGCAATCATATCGTCAGAATTATTATTATGGTTTACGTCTTTTTCAAGAATGATATTAATCAAATATAGTAAAGCTTTTCAAATCAAACGTAATTTTATTTAACTGAGTTAGAATTAATTTATCATTTACAAGATCGTAAAGCTTGACGTAGTACGTCTAAAGTGAGCATCATTTTAATTTAAAAAAAATGCTTAAATTGGGTATAGAGATTATATATTAGACATATATAAATAGGTAGAAGATAGGTAGAACATATATAGAGAATAATATTGTATTTAATTTTTGATGGGTGATATAAGAAGCAATAAGTTTTTTACTTTATTAAGTTGAAGTGTAGTAAACTAATTTTAGAAATGCAAACACTTTCCAAAAATTTATAAAAAGTGTTATGAATTAAGATGAATATTAAGAATGAGTCATTACTATAAAATAGTAAGAAATGTATTTAAATTTTTTCAAGATAATTTTTACTTCATCAGGAAGATTGTAAAATTTCGAAGGAAGCTCATGAACGAGGCTATACTAAAAAATTAATGCTTTAAAATGCTAATGTAAATTGAGTTTCTGACTATTTTTGGCGAAGCAAGCGAGTAATTATAGATTAGCAATTTCCTTATCGCTTATGAATCCAACAACACGAATCCATATTCATATATGGACGTGTATGTAATATTGGTACATCTATGGCAATTCATGAACATTCATTTATATCAGAGTTCATAAATAATTTGTATTTCTATTTAGAAGTAAGAATATGTGTATGTATTTACGTATATGTTAATGTGCAAACTCAGCAAACAGGATATGATAGTCGAATAGTGTAAACAATCGCTGTGAATCTCTTGAAGTCTCGTATGAAAGTGCATGTTCCCAGGAGTCTTTTTCGATAAAATTTGCGAATTGCAGAACATTACATGTCTCTTGGCTACTTGCAATTTTGAATTCGCAACGTCGCTACTTATTTAATACAGGTATGCATGCATATTACTCTGTGAATATAGGTAAGGTACGTATATAGTGTCTAGAATCCTCAAAAGTACAGACAACGAAATTCTTGTTCTATAAAGGAAATTGAAATTAACTATTACGAGACAGAAGATGTATTGACCTGAAAAGCCGAACTGGACTGAGGATTGTCTATAAAAATTAAGACGATGCAAAATGTATTTTAATAATCCAAGTAATACAAAATTTACCTGTATTGCCTATGTTATCTACATATATTATTTGGTAATAAGTTCATTACATTATAATATGATACAATGAGATTAATTAGAGATAATAATAAGATTAAATAGTTTGAATTTCTATTTTTAAAAACCTTATTGACATTAATTATCATTCATATTGATAATAAATTTTATGGAGTACGTTCATTTAATATATTAGATAATGTATCGCAGTTGTAAAATTGTGTTTCGTCAGTTACATTATTAGAAATTGAAAATATTGGGTAGAATTAATTTGAAGTATATTTGTAAAAATTTCAAGTTATTACATAAATACACATTGTTTTTGATAAAGAATTCCTAAGTTATTACGAAGTACCGACGTCTATTCTGTTCAAACGATTCGCTAGATATTTTTTGAGCTATAATAGCCACTTTTCCTTTCCACCAATCTATTTTCTGGTACACTTAGATAATATCAAATAACTTCTTTTATAACTTTGTCCTTTATCAGAAACTTCATGAAATTTTCTGATAAGAAAACCTACTTTCATGTAAATTAAAAAAAAAATATTCCTCAGATTCATATAATTAGTAACTCTTATATAACTTTTAGATTATTTTCCATACTTTCATGATGACATAAAAAAATATACATTTATTTTAAAAGTTGATTTCTATTTATATGCAGAAACTTCAATATCAAGGAAGCAGTTTTATGATTGCAGCTGTCAAATGTAAATCAACAGATTCTATAATATAAAAAGTTATTTTTTCGTAACATTCAGTTAGATCAGCAATAATTACATTAAAAATCACAAATTCAATAATTATAATAATTAAATCGTTATTTTTTAAAGTAAATAATTAATCAATTTCAAATTCAATAACAAAATTTGTTTTTAAATAATAATGCCTAAGTTCACAATTGTTGTCATCAAAAGCTTACATAATAAAAAAAATATATATATATATATATTATGCTAATGGAAAAATGATTTGTGTAGTAAATGTTTTAAATCAATTAATGAAAAATTATAATGATGTAAAAATTTTTACATTTACTGTTATTTTTTTCAAAGAAATTTTTCCTAAAGCTTTTTTGTCTATTAAAGATGCACAATTAAATTTGTTTAATTAAACGATTAAGTTTTAATTTATTTCTAGCTTTGATTTACGAAAAGAACTGGTACTTTTCACGATAATTACTGCATACAAGAGATTATGAATAATCAAGATTTAAGTTAAATGAGTTTTCACTTATTTTAAAAGAATGTTAAAGTCTGTTCACTTATAAATAATAAACTTCCATATAATTTAACCAACAATCATATTGTTATTTATGTGCAAACATAACACAAAATTTTCAAAAATACTTTTTAAATTAAAATAGTACTTATGAGTTTATATTTTATTTAATAGACATATTCAATTTAATTAATTTATTTTATAGATGTATTCAAATTCATTCATATGCATAATTTTTATTTTAACAATTTTATACAAGTGATGGTAATACATGAAGCTGATTCGAATGATTTAATTTGAATTTTTTATTACCTGTGTTAATATTAAGGTAAAATGAAAAAAAAATCATTGCCTATCACATATAAGAATTTATACCAGTATTTTACTTAATAAAAAATTATTATTTTATATTGATATTGCATAATGATCAGATATCTTAACAAAATTTAATTTTTATAGTTAAACTTTTATGTTTAGAATAATTAGCGAGATCAGATTAAAAATCTATGATGTATGTAAAAGTAATAGGATATTTTGTTGAAACATATGTCGTAAGCTATAAACTTCAAATATATAAGATGGAATGGGTAAAAAGAATAAAAAAATGCATTTCACATACTAGTAGAATAAATAAAATAAAATAACTATAGTTACATTAGTCAAAATGTTATTTAAAAAAAAAAAACATATTTTTAATATGGTAAATTAAATTTGGTATCATTCTGTTGGGAAAATATGTAAAAGTCAAAAGCAGTTGAATTATAATGGATGAATGTACTTTAAACGTTCAAGAAAATTACATTAGTTTTACAATATCATCAAAAAACAAATGGTAAAACTTAAGTCATAAACGTAAACAATAAAAATAGCAGCTGTATGTATAAACTCAGTACGTTATTTTACAAGAATGAGGATATATAAATTGCTATCCAATGAGTAATATAAGAACTGAAATATACTTTAACAATATATACAGCTTTAGATATAATACTTATTGTATGTTTTATGTAAATATAATTACATCTAATTGCGAAAATTCTTAGAAATTGTTAATTTTGAAAAGTGTTACTTACAGATTAAATTTATGACAAGATTTTCTTATATTTTCAATAATATTTTTTTATATTATCTTTGAACTTTTAATTAAATATTCACAATTTTCTGATTTAAAAACATGTAATTTTAAAAGTAGATTTTTAAATTACATTTTAATGTCACGTATTTTAAGATATACAAAAATGTATTATAATAATTTTATAAAAAAATTTCGTAATCATAAACAAAATAAATAAATTTGACGTAATCAATGAATCTTTAATATTACCTAATTATTTTAGTATATTTTGTTTTTAAATATTCCATATTATTTATTGAAACGACTGTAGTTGTAACTTGTTAAATAATGTAAAATTAATTTTCTGTATTCTAAAAACAATATTTTTTTTACAAAAGTTACTTAAAAATAGGACTAAAAAATTACTATTTCTAAAAAACATTTGTAAATAGCTTTTTAAAAATGTATGCAATGTCAAATTCTTTCAAGACCTACTAGCTTATGTGTATATTGCTTACAAGCTTAAGTTGAATTTTAAGGTTAAAAATTATATTTGTTATTTTGTTATCATTTAGGAATACCAGCTTTAAACTTTTAAGCAATTTGAGTATTATGCTCCATTTTTCGATAAAAAAGCACATCCATATGAACACTATCTTTTCATGGATGCGTTTATTAGATCGCGGGACAGGGGGGAAGGTACGGTTCCTTTATTTAGCTTTGAAACGGTTACTACCTTCCATCTGCGAATATATACGTATCCCTTCTAGCTAGAGTTAAGTTGGAGCTGTGGCTTTGACTCGCCCAATGCTTGGTAAGCGTACATAAAACGTGAGGAAACTTTCTAATGAAGAAAAAATGTTCAGGCTCGTCCTTTTCTGAAATTTGAACAATCAGGCTATCAGTGTTAAATGTAATTTTTGCTTTCATTGAGTAATCGCTTGCTTTTGCTATTTCTGTACCGACGTACTCTTCAAAGGCCAAGAGGTGAGAAACGTGGTCGATTTTCTCAAAAAATCTTGCAATTGCATTTCTATACAACTGTTCGGTCCTTGTGATTTTTCTATTGTATTGTATAAAGATGCACTCATTGGAAACTTTAATAGAATTTTCTGAAGCGTAAGATCAACTTACGAGTGTCTGATGTACTAAAGCCATTGTGAAAATCCTTATAATTAGGAAGTCTTTTTTTATTAGAGTTACATTTTAGTATAAAGTAAATCTATAATGTAAAAAATTTAGAAGGAAATGAATGTACTACTATAAGTAATACTGTCTTTGAATCGTTGCATTAAATAATGTCTAAATTTTGATTTTATAAAAAAGTAAATATAAATACTTTTAAGATAGCATACGTGTGGCGAAATTATATAAAAAAATAGTATCCTGTAGATCATTGAGCCATAAAATGATTTCTTATGTTTGCTTACAATCCACAAATTACTAGAATTCCAAATTTATTACTTTATATAGTATAAAATATATAATAAGTTTCACCTAATATAAGTTGGATGATTTTTATTACTATATAGCATAAATTATTGCATACATTATTGTTTTTAAAAGTATTTATGCAAATTGAAATTTAATTATTCAGAGATTATTTGATAAAAAAGTCAATAAATTATTGTATTCTCGATAAATGAATTGTGTTTGATAAATTTCCAGTAATTTAAATTAAATTAAATTAATAAATTATCATGAAAATAACATTATAATAAAAATTACAATGTATGTATACAATTTATTACCTAATTTTTTTAATTAATAAATGATTATAATTCATGTAAAATGTGTGCAATTGAAGGTAATCTATAATTAAACTTTCAATGTAAAATTTATACCTTAAAAGTGTGTACTCGAAAAATTTTATTTTCACATCTTCAATTTTTTGAGAAATTGTAAAATTTGTATTAGAAATGGCTCTTAAATATTTTGAATTTTGTCAAAAAGTTCATTTTAACAATTTAATAAGTTAAAGAGTTTGATTTAATCAATGTTTTTATTTACTCCGTTGCATTTCTGCATTAAAGGTCGTAGCCGAGTATATTCTTGTTTTTCTTTTCTAATGAAATGGTCAATATTTACTTACCAACGGTACGGTCGGAAATGCACTCCAATAGTTAAAAAAAATATATATATTGAGCGTCAATGTGTTGAATCAAAGCTTTAAATCTAGACGCTAAAATATGCATTCATAAACACAATATCAGAGATCTTCTGAAATTCAGAACGCTTAATTAATTAATTTCTTTAATAGTACAAACTGTTTCATGATATAATATCAATATCATAATTCTTTTTAACTCTGTCTTCCACCATCTCCCTCTTTCTCACTCTCTCGTTTTATTTTCTTATTTTTGTAACTGTGTTTACGCATCAAGCTTATAATCACTTCGTTACTTCAATTATGTTTCGAAAAATTTCTAATATAGTTTTCGAGTGATATTTAAATCGAATGCTTCTTTATATCATTAAACAATGGGATCTAAATATGTACTGAAAGTTCAGGTAATAATTATGTGAACAACATACAAGATAATAAGTAAATTTAATTTTATTTTTATATAATAATTTCACATTTTCAGATTTCAATCTATTATTATTCTCCACATTTTCAGTGATACAAGTAAGTAATATATTGTTGTAGTTTGCGAAAAAAATTGCAGTGAAGTGAAGATAAGAAACAGCCTATCATTTACTATTTTAAATCTTTACAAGAATTACTAGATCCGTTTGTTAAATTTTAGGTTATTATCTTTTTAATTAATGTTCGTAATTAATAAATATTTTTTCAGATATCACACTAATTGTATGCATATTGTATTTATTATTTAGTAATATTAAATTAAACTTGTTTACAAGAAATTATTTTATGATTGCACTGTTTATGTAATTAGTATTTACATTTATTAAATACTGTTAGTTAATTTTATTCTAAATGTAACTTTGTATTTAAACTTATAGTATTTAAGTGAAGTAATTTATGAAAATATATTTTTTCAATCTCATAACGAAGCTTAATGTATTCAAATTATTAAAAAAAAATTTTAGTAATTTGAAGACTCGTAATGTTTGTCTCACGAGGCTTAAGGAAATTTAATTTTCCAAACAGAAAATAATAAAGTATTGTCGGTGTTAAGGCGTAAGTGGCGTGATGAATCATCTCGATTAAAAGTCGATTTCGTTTAGTAAGTGCATTTTCTACGTGCTGTCAAAGTACAAAAGACTGAAAAAAGAAATTAAAAAAGTGAGTTTTTGCTATCCCAGTTTGATTAAATAGGACTTTTTGCTTCTTCATATTTTCTACATTCATTTTTGTTTCTTTGCCAATAGAAATAGTACAGAATCATAATAAAGACAAAAGTTAAGTGAAATACAGAAAGAGAGATAAAAATAGATAAATAGATAAAGATGTAGCGACAGTGAGATAATAAGATATAACATTAAAATGATTTTGGTTGGAGATTTTTCTACCTTGACGATTATTTCCTACAGGTCTCTTGGGATACGCATAAAAATCAATTGTAGTATGTGCCGGAAAGCAAGCTGATGAAGGTGATAAGTCGAGAAGAAAAAAAGGATGAGATGATGAGGGTGAGATAAATAGAGACGGACAGAGAAAGAGTGTCGCTGCAGAAACGAATAAGGAATGTAAAATAGTGAAATTTTTATAGCAAAATAACAATAATGGAAAATGAGAGGAAGTTAAAGTAAAACAGTGTAGTAAAAGAGTAAATTGTATTGCATTAAAGTATTTGGAATGAAGATTCGAATTATTTAAAAATGATGATTTTAAATTGATATCAGACATACAATAACTAAAAATTAATAGAATAATTTTGTACTATCTCAATAATGATGTAAAGGAAATAAGTAAATGAACGGGAATAAGACAAGTAGATGCAGAAAAATGGTGAAGATTTAGGTATAATATATATATAATATTTTATACATTCCAAAAAAGATAATATTCTTAAAATTGAAATAACAACTCTTAGCTTAAAAAGATATACCCATTAAAGTTTTTAGTATCTTCTGTTATTTAAAATTTTTTTTTTTTTGCACTACATTTTTCACACCCTTCTGTTTCTTTCCTGTACTTTGCTATAAGGGAATATCCACAGGTTCTTATGTCTCATTGTATTCTACTCAGCTGCCGCGAATTCAATGTCTAGATATGCCAACGTAATTTGATTTATTTCTGTAAGTGTTTCTTCTGTTTAAATTTAATTAAATTTGTTTTTTTAAATATCCTTTATGTAAATAATAAACTTTATGATTAGTCAGAAATAAGTTTAATAAAATCAAATTTAATTAATTAAATGTGTCGAGTAAATTTAAAGTATCATATAAATTTTTCAGAGGTAAACATAGCTTCATTTTGAAAGTTTCTTACGCAGTTTTTACCTCAAGACTTAAAATTTATTACACAAACTATATTATATTGGTCCGAAAATTCTACAATTATTAACCAGATATGAGATAAGGTTGATTTTATTTAAAATAAATACTAGTCTTAGATTTTCATTGTTATCTTTAAATACCATAGAAATTAATCAAAGATTTGCAATAAATATTTTAAGTTAGTACTGTATTAAAAAAATTACCATTTATAAAGAATATAATTTTTAATATAATTACGTTAATTTTCATTTAAATTGATATATCGATGACTGTTGCCTTTATTTTTCAGCCCGCAATACGAAACCGTAAATTTCAAGATTAGTATAATCACTACAAAATAACATATTGTCATAACATAGTGTTATAGCATATATGGTACTTTTTATACAAAAAGAATTATATGTAAGAATATATGATCTTTTAAAGTGGGACCATGTTATAGTTTTAAATTATGACTACATAAGTAATCAAAAATTTGTTTAAAAATTGTTTTTAGATAAAGAAAAACTTGTGTGGCGGTAAGAAGCATCAATCCAAAACTGTTTGATCTAAATACTTAGATACATTCATAATTAAATATTCAATGATATTTTTGTTGTATTCAAATTTATAAAGTCCTAAGTATGTTCTCTATTAAGGATTTACGAAGATATTCTTTTGGAGGTATAATAATTAAATGTAAACAAAAATACTAATTAAGTGAATAATGTAAAATTACTATTTATAAATTATGATGTATATATATTCCACCTTAAGCATAATATTAGTTATTGATAAATTGTTGATAATTTATTATATTATTATAATCTGTGGATCTTGAAAAATAATTGCTTTCATTATATTGACGAATATTGTTAAGCTCATATATAATTCATTGTATAGTAATCAGCTAAATATTACATTCCCTGAATTGTAACAAAGCGAGAAAGATTCTGATGAATTTTATTTTTTTCATTTTAATAAAAGTAGAATATATTTTCATCTGTACAATTGGTTTTTTTCATTAATCAAGTGATGTGTGAAAATACGTCATTAGTATAAGAAATATGGATTTGATTAAATTTTATACTTTTGTTGATTAGTAATTGAAACAAACAAATGAAATTAAGTATAACTTTAGTAATATACCGTACACTAAGCATGTGAATTACGTTTTTTTTCTGATAAATAAGTCGTGTTGTAGATACGAAAATACTTCGATATTTATGTTAGTATAAATTTAAAACTTTAATATTTTTTTTTTTAAAGAATTTTCATTTATTTAATAAATGTTTATAAATCATTAATGATATTTATTTAACTTGATTCCATTTACTATTATAAATATATCTATATTGATATAATACAAAAAACATTTTAATAAATTAAATTAAAATTACATATATATAGTTGTAATTATTAATATTTAGATGATGCAATAAAAAAAATCTTCAAATATTTTTAGCGACATTCAGTAACAGTTACATTGCATTTATACATAATATATCATCATCAGAAGAAAAAATAAAGTAATTATTTATACATACACAGTTCAGAGAATTTTAGCCATTTCTATATTTAGAATTTAGTTCATTTTAAAGTAGTTGGAATTTTGCAAAACAACGATAGTTCACTTTGGTGCATCTCTGTTCTTTTTAAGACGGTTACTGTGACGTTGTCGAAGAAGAATACAATAGACTGACTTCTCTTTTCCGTATTTTATCTACTTATGAGTATAACCGTGACTGTTCTGCGAATGTATAGTTATACATACTAAGGTAAATTGTAATCTTGTCACATCTTTACTACACGATGCGTGAAATTGGCACTTACGTTTTTTATGTACATATGTGGTTCCTCCTTCTCTTTTCAGCTATTATTTTTTGATGTTTCATTTTTTCGCCCTCTTATTCACTTTTTCCTCAATTTTTTTCCTATTTACTTCATAATTACGTAACCATATTTTGGATGGAGGAGCATTAAATACAGATGAATGAAAACGAAGTGAAACCGTTAAAAGGAGCAGTGCTGGTTCTTTCTTTTTTTTTTCACTATATCTCCTCTACGACTTTTCTTTGCCCCTGCGCTAAGTATGAGAGAAAGCGAGGGAGAAATCTTTAATACATAAGCACCGTGAGTTCTTCGAGAGTAATGATTCCCTTCTCTGTAAGCTCTGCGTATATTTCAGAAAGAACGACTTATGTGATTCTTTTTAACCTTTTGAGCAGAAATGAGTGCTTCTTTTTTCGATTTTACAGTTATATTTCTTTTATATCGTTGGCTTTTGTTTTATGCGTATACAATACAGTAGACACACTTACATTTAGACATTGTTATACTGAAAAAATTAAGTTTTCTGTTTGATTTTCCTTTGAAATATTATCGTTTTAGATTTTGCAATAATAATTATATCTTAAAATTATTTATAATAATTTTTTGAAATTTATAATGTTGATTACGAAAATTTTTTGTAAATTTAAAAAAAACGTAAATTAAGTTAAACAATATTATCTTTTTAATTGCCTGCTACATTCAGAATAATACATTCATTAACTAACTTTTATTTTAATAAGGTATTTCACAAGTAAATTAAAGATTACTTTCATCCGATATAATAGGAATTTTGATTGATTTTAATCATAAGACTAAACAAGAATCAATTAATAAATGTTTATTTACTTTTTTTACAATATATGCAAATGAATGAATAAGTTCAGTTAATACTTTTATACTTTTATAAGGGTAAGATACAAAATTTTAACATTTAAGGATTTTTAATACCATATCAATTAATCACATTAAATCAATAAAATTAACTACTTCTAGCTTAGAAATATTATCTTAAAATTATATTTTAGTAAATATTTAAGTAAATATTTAATATAGTAAATGTCACTGCATTTGTTAACGTCTTCGCAGTATTATTATATTTTGTGAATAAAATATTGCTTTGTCAATAAAAATTTAGTAAAATAATATTTTTATTAACAGTTTAATTAAGAATTAATTATCAATTTTTATATTCAATGTCTTAATGTATGAACAAAATCTTTAAAATTTTCTTTTTATTATTATAACGTTATTCTCAAAGATTCTAGACTATAAAATATAAAATATCTTTTCTCCGACTTTTTTTTAAGCAAGCTCGCATACACAAGATAAATATGGATTACTCAGCCATGTATCAACTGCAATGTTCATACGAAAGAGGGAATAAAACGATGGGAGTATTCTACGAAAAATTCGTTAAGTCTATCTATATCATTTGAAAATTTTCATAGATGTTTGAGTTTTTCTCATTTTTTCCTGTTTTTATCTTCATAGAAAGAGTACTCTTCAGCTTTGAAAGAGACGCTAATTAGGTTCACGATATTTGTATCATATTATGAAAGCTTATATGAGAAATGAGGCTATTGATGGGAGGAACAGCGCGAATACTTTTTCAGATACCTGCCATTCGTCATATTATACAGCCTAGTTATTGTACCAAAAATCTTGGTGCTTTTATACTCAATAAATTTACTATTTACACTTTTATTTGTTTTGCAAGCTTTACAGAATTTTTAAATCTTTGAATACTTTATGTGTATACGCTTTATAAGTCAATTCATATACTTATTTAAGAACTTGAGAAATATATGATCTTAATTTATGAGAATGAATAATTAAATGATATAACATACATAATTAATTATTTACATGGTAAAGTGTTTTTTTTTATATTAACTAAGATATTCTTATAAAGATATGTTCTAGAATGACATAATTTTCGTCGTAAGTAAACAAACTTCTTTAGATAATAGATACATAATTTTAATAGATAATTTTAATGTAAATTAAGAATAATATATGCTAAAAATATTTAAACGTAATTAAAAAGATTCATGTGTTTAACATTTTTTAAAATCACTTTTAATGAGAACAATAAAAAACCACATTGAAAATACGTTACTTTATAAAAAAAATTATTTTTTAGAGATCTACAGCTAATTTTTTACAACAGATTGCAGAGATTAGCTATTAAATATTATTATTTTAAACGTTTTTAATACTTATGCAATACATATAATAACTTTTAATTTATTACAAAAGAAAATTCACATATCTTTTGCAAACAAAGTAGATTTGCTAGAAAGTACAGTTTTCCTATAAAAACACATATGCACAAATGTAAATGGCTTGCATAAGTAACAGCAACAAATGCCCCGGAGGGCGTTGACAAATCGCCTTATTCAGTAGGTCTTTGAACGAACAAAGAAACAGGCAGAGCGAATAAAAGATAGCCGCACACAGAAGTAGAGAGAAAAAATTTATACGCAGAAGATTTTGAGTGATAGTTCAAGAAATTATACAAAAAACGGTGAAGTGAAAAAAACTTCTTAAAAAATTATATACGATATAATCGGTTAATGGATCTTTGTACATTTTTTTAATGATAAATAATTACATGATATGTCCAATATGCTAGAAAGATAGGCAGATAAAAAGATAGATAGATCGAGCAGAGGGAGAGATGGTTAGCTATAGGTAAAAAACAGTTCTCAAAAATCATATTACATGTAATATCACTTCAATAATTTTTATGCGATGAAGTTTCAGTTTTTCTTTTATTTCAATTCCTCTCTTCCTCGGAGGTCTGATTAAATAAAATTTTTTCAAATAGATTTTATCCACAATTTTTTTACTTAATCCTAGTAGGACGTTTTTCTCGATTTTTTTTTATCTGTTTTCTCAGTGTTTTTTTATATCTTTTACTTTGTATTGGTATCTTAGTTTGTATTCTCTGTAAGTGCCTGTTATTGAAGCTACTTTTTATAAGAATCAGCTATGAAGCAAACTAAAGAAAAGTGATAAAGAGTGAGAATTCTCAAAGAGTCTAAGATGGATTGCGCGAGAGACACTGAGTACCCTTATCAGTTGGTTTAACAAGTATAGAAAAAGACAATGAAACAGGGAATGAGACGGAGCCTCGCCTCGGGGTGAACCAGATATAAACAAAGACAGAGACACCGATAGAAAGAGGGAAGCAAAGATATATATATATATAGGAAGAGAGAAAGAGAGAGAGAGAGAGAGAGAGAGAGAGAATTATAGAGTGTGATGAGGGGGGGTCACGAGGGACAGCGAAAGAAGCGTACGTAGATAGAGACAGTAAGGGTGGAGAAATGGGAACCTGTATAGTAACCAAGGCATTAGTGTCCTTTCACTAAATAATTGCAAGCCATTCTTGATTCTTTACTTGATCCTCGCCCACGTACAGATTCTAAGTGTTCTTGAAGTATGAGGCACAATTTTACTTGATGTCTTGAAAAAAAGTCTTGCTCAAGTCTTGTTGAAGTCTGGCTGTAGATTACGAGTTAGATTTCAGATGACGGAAAAAATATTGGATAGAACTTCTCCTGGGATATTTTTTGTTCTAGCTAAAAAATCTATATATTCTTTTCTATATTCACTATAAAAACTTTTAAAAGATATAATATTATTAACTTACTGTACTAGTATCTACTTACTTACTATTATTACTTACTTAAATTTTTTTATTTATTGCGATTATCACGATAAGCTTGCTTATGTAGTTTAATATGTAAGTTTGATATGTAGATCTGTATGCTACTTATTTGCATATGTGAAACTATGTATGAAAATTACTACCAATTAGAGTGCTAATTTAATACGACGACGAAAATTTAATAAAGAAAATATAGTTTTTAAATCCTATATTAAGAATTGTCTTACTGGATCGATTCTGTTTATTTTTTGTTTGGTTGTTTCAATTATTAAATATACATCATTATGTTTAACATTAAAAAAGATAAAAGTTAATATATATAGATCAAGAGTATAGAGACAAAAAACTTAAAATATATATTTCAAGTTTTCTGAACTATATTCGTTTTATTGTACAATTTCAAGAAATGAAATTATTGGATACAGAGAAACAAATAATTTTTAAACTTCAATATGATTTTGACTTTAAAAAAAATAAACATTATTCGTTAAATAAACACTGCATCATTATAAGTAAGCATTATTATTTTTTAAAATAATAATGTTTAAAAATTAATGTAAAAATAAATATCTATAATACATTTGTTTAATATTACTTCTACTTTTAACAGTATATTGTATTTTCTCTAGTTATATAAGTTTCAACAAGAAAATTAATAAAATATAACAGTTCTTTAACAAATACTTTTATAATGAGAAATTGTTATTAGAAAATCACATATTAATATTAACTGATGATATTTAAATTACTTGAATTCATAATCTTAATTTTTTTTTCATAAATAAATGAGTAAAATCTAATATTTACTAAATATAAAAATTATTTACTAAGAAATAGCTAACGAATAACATGTTTCAGCGCTTATATAATCAATTGGAATATCAGATTATATACGCATCAAATTTTATAAATGAGGTATAGATTACGTGATACTAATTTAAATTAATTTTTCGTAATATTAAGTGCAACATCTGTCAAACATGTGTAAATTTGTACTTTTAAATTATTGTGCTTCATCATTTACTGTAATCTAGAAACTAACGCACGTCATGAAAACTGAACATTATCGACTATTATAGTGTGACTATTATTATTAAAGAGAATGAAACAGTATATAAACAGTCCCTAATATATGTATAATTTTGTTAAAGTTATTTATTGATATTTTAAAATATACTACATTACCTATGTAATTTCCAAGTAGCAGGAAAGCTTTTTCGTTTTAATTTTTTTTTTCGAGGAGTGGTAATATGAAATGTAAAATGAAATTAATCTTTTAAAAACACATGAGAAATTGTGTCTACTAAAATATTTTTCAGTATACGCAAGATCGAGATATACATATATCACGTGGCAGGAGTGGGTAACGTGAATTGCAGCAGCTATTAAAATGCTCGCATATGTTCCGTTCGTGCTATGCGAGACCTTGACGAGACTTATGCCACTACTATTAGGCCTCGTAATATAGTCTGCATAATTTTCATAATACATTAGCGGAATTTGCATTGGGACTGTGCTCAATATCGTTGCTGCAGTCGCATCCTCCTGCACGTGCGCAGCCATTTGCTCTTGCAGGCAAAGAGTAAGCAGGTGCGGGTGCGTTCGCGATGCAGGATGACGGAACCGATGGAGGATGCTTTCATCCACGAAGCCCGCGTGCGTATACGTGCGCATCTGTCTGCGCCTCTATTGACAGGAACTTTACTCAGATACTGGGAAAATATACGCTCACCATTGTGCAGGCTAGAGTGTAATTTCCGCACGCTCAGTCTTGGGCGCGGGTCCACGTGTAAGCGCTTCCGCTAAATTAATAATTCAGCGCTTTCAATTTGCGCGTTTAATATTGTGCGTTCGTGTAACTGCTTCGTGTGCTATATAAATTAATTGTTGATGTAATGAAAAAAATTCACTTTTCGAGCTTAATGGAGATCATGAGAATGGGTCAATGCATTTGACTGAAGTAACACGGCTAATATATTTATAAATTATAAATATATGTATTTATAAATAAATACGCTCATGTGAGAGCTTCCGATTAATTTACATGTAGACGGAGTACTTTAGATATAAAAATATTTTCATTATAAAATTGTAAGACATAGGCTTACGCGTAATAATAATATAATTAAAAATACAGCTCTCCTATTATACTCAATGATCTATGCGGGAGTTACTTATAAACTTAGGCACAATATTGTCAATGCAAAGGAACCTTTCGCACGTTAATATTTACAAAAAAAATTTTTTTTTTCTAAATTCGTTAAAATATTGTTTTTATTTTGTATTCTAAAGATTAAAAAACATAGAAAGAAATATGAAATTGTATAAACAGATACAGAAAGAATATAAAGTATAAAAAGGGTAAGATATTGAGATAAAGGCATGGAGTAAGCCTTTAAAAAAAAATTTACTAAAATATACTATTAAAAAAAGAATATTAGAAAAATTTATTAAAATATATATATTTATATTTAAGATGGCAAATTATAATTTTTTATAATTTTATAATTAAAAAATTTATTTTATTTGATTTTTTTATGAATGAGTGCCATTAGAGATAAGATGCTTTTAAAATAAAAAAAATTATATAATTTTATATTGTATATTTGTAATTGAATAATAACTGTATCGTAAAATATATTCATTAAAAAAATTGATATTCAGTTATATAATAATGAATTCTCAAATTCGAGCATTATTCTTAATTTTACTACTAAGTAACTGATTTAAGTAAGTAATAAACTATTTTTTATCTATATAAGAAGAGAACCACCCTTAACCCTATTCTTTCAGAACTTTAATAACAAGTACGTTACTTTAAAGTTATTAATGTGTTTTTCCTTGTCATCATTTTAATTAATTTCTAATTAAATATAAATTAAAGGTAGTGCAGGTAAGTAAATGTCACTAATGATCATAGAAATAGAATTTACCGAATTATATTTCGGAACAATAATTGGTTTTCTAAATTTATAATTGCAATAACCCTAAATTTATAATTTGATCTATATATATATATATATATATATATATATATATAAATGATATTTATAATATATTATTACATAAAATAATAATTCATATAATATATATATATATATATATAATTCTAAATTTATAGTGGCAAACAGGCTTTCTGAGATGAAGTACATTTTCGTTGTTTTCGTGTAGCACGTTAATGAAAGAAGCTATAGCTGCAAAAAAGAAGTTTAACTATAAAGTATGTCATGCAATAGATTTAAGATTTTACCGGCATATTCTTTGTCATGGCATTATTAGAGTTTCATTTGAGTTGAAAAGTACCCAATTTTTTATTGCAAAATTAAATTTTATGAATTTTGATTGTTTTTAACATCATATAATAGCAATGTTATGTATATTCAATAAATTATATTCTTTGCTTTCTTTTGTTAATACAGTTTGAAAGTATTGAACGTGGAAAGCTTTTCAGATGTGCTCCATTAAAAGTTAAGTATAGATATAAGATATTACAATCTATTTAAGATCTAGAACATTAACTACATCTATACTTCTTTTCGTACTTTTATAAAAACTAATGATTTTTTTCTTATTGTTAAATGCTATAATTAGTCGCCGATCTTTGATTGAATTTTAGAAAAATATGATTTTTTTCTATCAGTTAGATAGAATTAGTATAGAATTTAAAAAAAATATTTGATATGTTTTATTGCATATATTTAAAATAGCAAATCGTTTATTGTTTTCAATTAATGTCATTATCTTCAGTTATCTTAAAATTAATTATTTTAATTATGGCAACGATTAAAATAAACTTAAGAATAAAAGGGTGATTGAAATAATGACGTCATTTATAAATTTAAGACAATTTGTAAAATAATAATAGTTACTCAAAATAATGTTATATATAAAATATTTTATCGATGTAGGTTTGTTTTTAAATTTCATAAAAAAAGGTTTTAATAAATATTATTCTTAAATAAAATTAAGAAATAAACAACTATACTTTGAAACAGAAAGTTATGAATAATAGAGTATTCTAAAACTTTAAACTTAACATAATTATAATTGGTACGTAATGGCTAAGAATCCTATGTATGAAAATTGTAAATTAGGTCTAAATATTACATAATATTTTTAATTATACAAAGTAGTTTTGATAGGTTTACATCAACTATAAGTAATTAGTATTGAGTACAACAAATAATAAGTATTTGAGAAATGAAGTTCTCTTGTTAATAAATTTTTTAAATTAATTGCACTCGACAAATAATATTAATTAGAACATACTTAGCAATTTAAAAGGAAAAATTTAAATATCTTTAATACTCAATATAATTATATATAATAATAATTTTTCAGGTTATACCTTTATAATTTGTTGGGTCATTTATTTTAAAAATAAAAAAAAAGTTTATAATTTGGCAACAATTACGTATATAAGAAAAAAAAATTTATAAATTTCAATTTTAATTCATT
The DNA here is from genome assembly GCA_018907135.1 of Kradibia gibbosae. Classification (NCBI taxonomy): domain Eukaryota; kingdom Metazoa; phylum Arthropoda; class Insecta; order Hymenoptera; family Agaonidae; genus Kradibia; species Kradibia gibbosae. The sequence goes on from JACCHX010000004.1 coordinate 9,492,180, forward strand.
TTCATGAAGTTTAGATAAGGAAAATCGTTTAAATTTAATTAAATAATTGTTGCTGTAGAAGATTTGTAAATTAATTTGACAGCAAGTTGTATATGTGCAATATATAATTGTGAGTTACTATTATATTATCTTATGCTTTAAAATTTTACTTTTGCTATATAAATTGTTATAATTATTTATAAATGTAAATAATGTTTGCAGTGTATAATATTAATCAGCTTTTATTATATTATTCTAACGCTTTAGTAATTTTGATTTTTGATTTATGACTGTCCATAAAAATATATAGAAACTCTAAGGTTGGATTATAATTCTAACAATGCCAAATGTATACCACCTTCGCGTCTCTTGCAATAGCTCACTAATAATTTTCAAGTGCTTAAGAGCTGCTACACTACTGGATTCTATCTTAAATCTATTCTCTTTCTTCCCACTATCTCTATTTCTTGTTCACGGTTCTGCTCGGAGCAAAGTAGCTGAGTTGGGCTCTCAGAAAATGAAACGATTATAAGTTGAAGTCAGACTCGGAATCACTTTAATCGCAGCTTCTGTAAGGCCTCACGAATAAGTATCAGCAAAAAGCTGAGAGAGTTATCTCAGGGAGAAAAAGGATGGCGCATGTATGAAAGGAAAAAGGCCGAGGGAGATATAGACAGGGTGAAATACAGTAATGAACTCAAGAGTTCGAGAGACAGCTCGAGAAAGAAAGGGTAAGGAGAATTCTCGAACTCACGCGCGCACAAGAGGTACCCGTAATTTGGTCTCTGTTACCGGCAGATAATAACTTCCAATTTTACTTCGTCTTTGCCAAGCTACACCTGCAAAAGTTCGCGACAACTTTGTCAATGGAACAAGTTTTACTCGGTTACTACCGCGTACCGAGTTTTCACAACTGTACGAATTACACTAAGGGCCGAAGGAAAAACCAGCTGAGCTATAACCTGAAACGAATCATATAGCGGCCGATTAAACATACGAAAAGAAATAGAAATAGATCTCCTTGTTCATATTGTAGTATGGATAAATGTCTTCGTCAATGTTTCATGATTATGATTATAAAAGAAATATTAAATTTGAACGAACGTTGAATAAGTAGCTCACATTTGCAAAGCGATAGGACAACAATTAAATGGTATTCGCTCGAGCACCTTTAACTTCTACTGTTTCTAGTAATAGTTACTTTACTACGAACTAAAAATGATAACAATTATATAAAAGCCTTCAAGACTATAAGCACATATCTTGTAATTTTTTTTTATTTTTAAGAGTTAAAATTTTAAAGCAAAAGTCTACAATGACACGGACATTTTTAAATTAGTGTTTCATTGTAAAAAAAATAATTTCTTTTTAAATAATCGTAATTTTTCATTAAATTTTTACTAATATTTGTACCATATAAAATGATTGATATACATTAGAAAAATTTGACTATTATTTATTAATATAATAAACAATATTTTTGCTAAATTTTAGATGTGGGTTCAGTTATACAATAATAAGCAGTTATTAACTTTTAATAAAACTTAGATATTAAAACAATGAACAAGTTCATAAATTGTATTCATTATTAAATTAATCAAACTATTTTATTAATTAGAATATTATTATAAATACAATTAAGGCTATGTAATTTTTATAGAAAGTACTTATGCTACTTTTGTATTGACTTATACTTCTTTAGCTTAGTAAATATAAAAAATATAATTTATAAAAATAAAAAAAGCTTTAAATTACAATATTAAAAAAAAAATAAAATTTTTTAAAATATACTTCAATCTGAATTGACCTTAAGTACATTTTCGTATAAATGTTTTTATTATACAGTAGCGAAAGTCGAATCAGAAGTAGATTTTTTTATAATAATTTTTAAAACGGGTGTCTTATTAAAAAAATATAGAAATAATATTTTTACCAAAATTTTTGACTTAATTTTAGAGTTTACTCGTTGTTAGAAATTTCAAATGGTGCACAGCTAGGATACTATAATTGTTAATTACTTTTTAAGCCCATTTACATTCTTTTTCCAGAAACCAAAGGTATACCCATTTTACAGTTGGGGATCCTCTTCCCTCGACACTGTAAGTACAAAGCAAAAGCTCAAATTGTAATAAGCATTTAAATAAGATAAAATTATAACCAAAATTTTCTATTGTAGTTACTTGAAGTTTGATGGTGAAAGAAAAATACTAACACGTTATGAAAAAAACTTAACTAAAAAATAACAAAATGTTAATATTTGCATATCAATGATATTTTAAGAATAGTTATATTTGTATTACCGTAATTATATTAAAACTTATATATATGTACAAAAATTCATATATCAAGTAAGGATAAATTTACGAGTAAGGATAGAAATTTGCGCTCTTGAAATATCACAGCAGTATGTCTTGAATGTGCCGTCCTTGCATCTTTAATCTTTCAGGTGCTGTAATCTTCTGACTAGAGAATTCTAATAAGAGCGAAGCATATTCATCGCTATCTGCAGTAATTATTTAATAATAATCTTTACTGTTTTTAACTTAAGAATGAGCATACGATTTTTATCAAATTTTATATTTTTTTAAGAGGCGTTCTTCTCTTTATTTTCTATTTTCCTTATTTTATAATAATAATAAAATTTTTTCAAAAAGTGATACTAATTGCATTAAAACTAAAAAAGTTTTTACAAAAAACTGTATAATTGTGAAATTATGCTCACAGTAATATTTCTATCTAATTAATTTAATATTTATAATATCTTTTACTCACACGTATATGAAATATAATTTTTTTATTAATCGTGAAATTTACGATAAAAAAGTAGACATCGATATCTGTAAAAATCAATTGCAGATTTTATACGAAGTAATTGAAATTGTATGAGAATATTCCACTGAATATTTGCAAAATCTCTATAGGAACTAAGAATATTACATTATTTTTATGTTATGGAATTAATGTGTTTAAATGTAAATATTTAATCGAGCATTATTTAGAGCTAAACTTAATGATTAATTATGTAAACACTTTAAAAGAAAAACACACTTGAACGAATTAATACAGAAATTCTAGAAATATTTTTACGATTAAAAATTAAATTAATTTCAAAACAACTTTAATAAAGCGATGATTTTCATTAGATTTTTTAAAAACTAAACAAGTTTGCTTTTGTGTATTGATTAAATGAATATGTATTGTGTTCTTAGCTCTATAAGAACTGTTTTTTTATCTGGAATAAAAAAATATGTTTTTTAAAGAAGAAAATATATGATGCAGTTTATAAATAAATAATATTTTCATCAATTTTTTAAATCAATTATACTACAACATTTCATCTTTTACGAATCGGGAAAATTCTATGTTTACAGTTTTTTTTTTATAAAACTTAAAATGTTTACTATACGATTTAATGTTCTTCTAATTAATAATATAGTTTTCATAAATAATACTTTTACGGATTTTTAATGTACGCTTATTGAACCATATGTTTTAATATTTGTTTAGCATATTTCTGATACATATTTTCGTAAACGTGCCGTAAAGATCAAGTGATTCAATCCAGCTTATAATATAGGGATGATTGGAGTTCTATTTTACAATAGGTATTTATCTGTTTGATTATGACAATTATTGAGTGAAGGCAGGAAATGGTCTTTGTACAGATGAGCATTTTAGGCTATTGACAGAGACCAAATCGCAGCTCAACGCACGGCTAATTAACATTAACCAAATGGTTAATATTACGACAAACTTCTGGTAGATATAATATAAACAATGTCATGAGAAATCGTTGATATAATTTTCCAATAAATTTGAATTGTACCGCGATAATTATGTTTTAAAATAACTTTATTTTATAATTGTGATTTTTGATTGATTGATTAATTTTATTTGACTAAGGTGTTATTATTTTATTAATTACGTTACGTGGATTTGTGGATATAATTGGATAAGTTTTATTTTCTTCATAAATTCTACAAACCATATGGAATAATATTAATGAAATGTTAATATTTTTTATTTTTTATTTTTCATTTTAGTTCTATAAAAATTGAGTTTTTGAAAAATCTCTAATAAAAATTATATTAAAAAACTGTTTTTCAAAGAAACTTACAGTTTTTACTTACAAATTTTTACTTTGACTTATTTTTGCTATAATTCAAACATTAAAAAGATCTAAGTAACTTATATTCGGGTAACCTGCAATTGTACCTACGTTTAGTTATACGGTAAGTTATATAATCATTTCTTCAGTAAACAGTAATATGTTTCACATTTAATTTCAAGGGTTAGCTAAAATCAATAAAATATTCAAAGAAATAAGTATCACAAAGTAGTTCTTATTAACTAACGCATTAAGTCTCGAAATAGTAGGTTTTAATTATTCCATTATAATAGACTAAAAGATTAAATCGGTATATATTAAATTCTTTTATTAATTATTTAATAATGCTGTGTTGAATTTTACTAATTCTTAAAATCAATCTTTTATTTTTAACTATTAAAAATGATTTAAAAAAAATTCAGTACATACTTTCATAATCAATTAATACAATGAGATTAGATTAAATCTCTTTTTTTATAGACTATCCTTCTCTCTTTTATTAAGATAAGATATTATTTTAATTTTCTTTTATATTTTCTTATAATTATTTTAAATAATGTATTTATATATTTATTTATAAATATATTTACATTAAAAAAATGTTCAATTTTTTTTCTTGAAAAACTTCGTTTTTATAAAATCTAGATAAGCTGAATCGATTTTCAATATCCTAGTTTTAAAAATGTTTAAGTAATGCTTCGAAAGAATTTCGCGCTTTGCGCTTTTATTTTACTTTTCTTGAAAAGAATTTTCGGTAAATCGGTAATAAGGATTACTCTTGAACAGTAATTTAAATTTTATTCGAACGTTATTACAAGGAATTAATAATCATTATAGGAATTTTTTTAAATAATAAAGAAAAATTAATTCACAATCATTTTACTCAACTACATAATTTTTTTAACATTTATTCAATAAATTTGACTTGCACAATATTAATTGTAAAAAATCTACTTTGCGTATATGAGTAACGTATCGGATATATCTTTAATCACTGTTTTAGTAATAAAATTATTATAAAAAGACAGCTGGAAGAAATAATTGTATATATATTAGTATTTTTAGTTGAGAATATATATTATATCTTGATAACAAAAGGTACGGGCATCAGTTTCTATCTGCCAATACAGGGTAAAGGCAACCATTTTTGTTTTATTCTCATTTACTATGAAACCTATAACATTTTTAGTTCATTGTATCGTAGGAAATGAAATCAAGAGAATAATAATATTTATATTACATAAATATAACTTATTTAAATAAATTATACCGCCTAAATATTTGGAAAAAAAAATAATATATAAAGAATCAAAAAACATTAAAAAAAATTCTATTGAAGTTTATTAAAATAAACTTACTTAAAATAATCAATGATCTAAGAACTTTGCGAATTACAACTTGACGTATGTATATATATACAAAAAGAAATTTTTAATCTGGTAATAAAGGCTTTCGTAATCTTATAAACCTAAAAAGTTATGAATACATATTTTTTTTATTGAAATTTCCATATTATTTAGTGGTCGATGTTTTGAACAAATTCTATAAATGTACCATATTATTTAATAAAAACATTTTTAAAATAAACTTTCTATTTCAAAGTGTTGAAAACGAATTATATTTTAAAACGAAGTTGAATAATTACTATTTTTACAATAAGGCATAAGTTTATCCTTAAAAATTATATTCAAGCCTTTCAGAAACCAGCTTGTAAATTATAGTTATTTTACTTTTTTAATTTGAAAATGCATTATAGTTTCATACATATTAATATTGCCATTAAGCTTAGCTATCGTATAAATGATTGAGAGTTATTTCACGTATACTTTTTCATTAAATTAAATACGAAAGTTTTGTATGTTCGAATGCATTTACAATTAAATCATAAACTTTTAAAATAATTTTCTGGATTTTTCTATGTTGGAGTGCTATTCACTGAGAAGCATTTTGATAACCAGTGGTCAGTAATAGATTTTCTAAAATTAGTTTAGTAATACGTTTTTAGTCACTCGTACGAAATAATGTTTTAGCTTTAAAAAATTTGTTTTGCTTAAATTATAGTTTTGATGAATATATGAATTAATCGTCAAAATAGACTATTTTATATTTACAGTACTTTCGGTAATATTTATTCACTTTGTCACTTGAGAAGACATGTCATTATTTTTCAACTGATATTCTATTTACTCCTAACGTAGTTGGGATATGCCCCCCCTCCTGTAGGTTTTTTCTATTAGGAAATTTATAGCACATCAATTTGAGAGAAGCCTGTCGTATGAACCACGGACGCTGAGAAGCACACCAAAGATTAAAATGTGCAATCTAGCCAAGTGCCTCCTGAATTTTCGCTCTTATCGTGTAAAGTAAAGAGAGATATTCTCACGCTTCTCTTTCCTTTCACTTGTTCACTGCCTTTTCTATCTTTCATTATATCCCTTCGTCCTTGTTTCCAAAGCGTTCTTTCACATTTTATACCTACCTTTGGGGTTGGAGAGGGGGGGCGTTAAAAGACTGCATTTAAGCACTTTGATGTCCTAAGAATGGAACTACAAGCCAAAAATTGCTACGGCATACAACTATACCAAGTTTTCCGTAATTATCGTTTATTGCAGTCATTAAAGAGCTTCGTTTATAATCTTTTATGTGCTTGGAGTAATTAATTCTTTTTGATCTTAAAATAATAAATATTTCAGCTGCTTTTATTTTGCGTACAATTTTTCGTATATTTATGTACATTTATATCTTTGTAAACTTTCTAATAAAAGTTTTTAAATGGAGAATAAAGTAATATGCTTTATGATTCTAATGAATTTTATTTTACTTTAAACGTGTAGATATTTTTTTTAACATTCCTTGATCAAAGGATTTAAGAATATTAAATTTAAACTAGAATTCGGTAAGCGTAAATTTGATCAGATTTAAAATTTTGCGTGTACAAGAAAAACTGGTTTTAAGTGCACTAAAAAAAAAACAGATAAAAGTTATTTTTTAGATAGTTTTTAAGACCACAGAAAAATTTTATTTCCTACATTTTATATTCTTTTTTCGTATGCAAACTAATATTGGAAAGACGAGTTTATTTGCAGTGAAGTATTATCGCTATATTTTCTGTCCGAATTAAAACTGTAGTAGTAAAACTTCAAATTTTAATTAAATAATTTATATTTTTTCACAATAGGGCTACACAATTCATATTCTGCACAAAATTAAAAAGCAGCTATAAAAATTTAAATACGAACGTTATTTGTTTTCAATTAATTTGTAATAGAAAAAAAAAACAAAAAAAAAACTTAAAAAAGAGAAATATTCAGTTAAACAAAATCTGGAACATTATCGAAGTAATAATATTAATCTTCTGTGATCACTCTATATGCGATAAACAAGTAAAATCACTACTAAATATAAAATTCTAAGTAAAAATTTATACTGTTGAGAATATAATGATAAATAGGAGAGCAGGTGAAGGTTTGAAAGTGCCTTCCCGTACTCCCATTTATTTTAGTCGTAACTTCGTTTTACATTAAATTAGAATTCCTAATTTGTATATCATTATGTGCGTATAATGACTATACCCGGTCTTTTAAAGGTTTGACAAACAAATTTAATTTTAAAAACAATGAAAGCTAAAAGTCGTCCATCCGCTCCTACAAATTTCTATACTTGGTGCGCCGTTCTACTGTGCGTGAACAGTACTCTCTAGCGGTAATTTCGCAAAATATTTATGTTCCTCGCAGTTCGTCGATTATCCTCAAGCTATCGCGTCTTATAATTTTTATCTGTTCTCACATTCTTGTTATTTTTGGATTTTCTTTTAAGCTTTTCACTTTATTAATTATTTTAAACAATTCGCTCTTTATGCACTGCATTCAAGTATTCTCAGCTATGAACCTACGTAATTTTATTTTCTGTGGACTCTACATTCGAGTATTATCAGACTGCAGTACCATCATTATATCCGCCATTATATAATGATATACCATCATTATATAAGATATTATAAATCATTATACGGACTTTTTCCTCTGACATCTCTGGATCCCTAATACCTAAATGCTTCATTGCAGTGCCGTTTGAAGTAATTCTCCCGGACTCATCTCTTCTTCGAGCTTTTCTTCTTTCCGATGCTCCTACAGTTGTGAGCCACTTCCATCCGTGTATTGCGCCACGAACTGCTCACTTTTTCTCCTGTCCGGCTCGTCTCCCACTGGCTCATCAGCACTTTGCGCCCCAAGTAAGTACAGTGGCGAGCTTCGATCCTAAAAAACAGCTTCCCGTGCTCCGATATGAGATACTAAGATAATACGAGAAACACAGGCACTATACTACTTTTTAACACCATAATACACAAGAAATGAATGCGGCTGGTTTTGACTGAGCGGCCCGACGCAATAAAACGTCCATCTGGCAGGATAATCCCAACGACGACGTCAACCGGACGGCTTGTGTACCCACTATCTTACGGATAATGTGAAACATCGGCCCGTCGGCCGATACAAGACCAATCGTGAACCACTTCACTGCGTCGCCACATACCGAACGCCACAACAACGACGACGCAAACCCGATATTCTCACGTTGTACGTCGGTCACTCGGAGCTGGCGCGGGTGAAGACTATTCGAATAACGGCAGACCTCACCAGCACTGAGATGCAGATGACTTGTACAAAAGTAAAAGACGGAGTCTGGCTATGTTAATAACACTAAAACATGCCCAGTCAGTTTTTTACGCATTTGTACAAAATAGTATTTATTAATAATTTTATTTATTTGCGTTGTTTTTGGATAATATATAAATAATTAGGGTTAATTTTACTGATAAAGAAAAGCTAGGCATAGGAGGTGGATATGGCGTTGTAGGAAAATAACGGCAATAAAAGAGGACATTAAAAAGCGTCGACTCCAGGACAGGTTGGAATTGAGGACGTGTCGAGAAGCGAGTGTCGCATAGGGAGATAAAGGAGAAAGAAACTGGGTTGAAGATTCCGTCGTGAGGTGTGAGAATCATGCGTTATTGTGATCGGTGAGCAAGGCAGTGGAAGTCCTCGTGAAGTCGAGCCCTGGCTCGGCTTCGGAGGATTCAGACGACGTCGACTAGGCCAACCACTATTAAATCCCTTTGTGTGCGACTGCAACATCATCGATACTAATGCGAACGTGCGTTATTTGTTTGACCTATTATTAATTACACTTACGGGCTTTTTTCGCTTGAAGGCAGGGTTTTTTGTTATAGGCTTTAATAAATAAGTATGAATTTTTTGTTCTCATTGACCCAGCTTCTTCTTCCGTAAATCACCCCACTCTCATCCTCATTACAATAAAATCGTCCCACTGTGCAACAACAAAACAAAATTATAATTTTAAAATAATTTACATCGTATGATTAAATTTACTATATTATAAGAAATTTTGTAGAAAAAACTATACTTCTACTTATAAATGATTAACCAAAAAATATATTAAAAATATACATTGAACAGGCATTAGTGCAATAATAACAATATTTGAAATTAAACGTTAAAGAACTTATGACGCGTCCTCCCTCCGTGCATTAAGATGTTCGAAAGGGACAACACGATGTTGCTATGTATAAAGCATCCGACAAAATTGAGTGCGACGTGCCGTACGAGAGCAGAACTCAACCGAGCTAATAAGTTAAATCCCTCGATTCCCCGCGACTCCGTTACACAACCCTGAATTTTGAAAGAACTGAGTTATCTTAGTAATCCCTCCCCCGACCAATGCGTCGCCACAAGAGTCAACCACGTTACACGTTTATTTACTTTTTTTTGGAGATTATTATCTGTATTTATTTATTAAGTGCGATTCAGGTACCTATGATTTGCACGTTTTAAATATGAGTTGAAATTTTTTTATATACTTTTTTATAATTTAAAATATATATATATATATATATATATATATATATATGTATATAGCTAATAAAACTAAATAAGATATTATTTATACTACTTAAATATGTACATAAAAAACATTTATTTTAAATGATAGTAATTTACGAGTAATTCATATTTTCTAATTTTTGTATTGACGTTAAAAAAGTATTATTTAATATTTTAGAAAAATATAGTTTTAATAGTACAAATTGTTTTGCGAAAAATTTGGTAATATAAAGTTATATGCATGCTTATTTCTTATATAAATACGTATAGTTTTATGTTTGGATAACCGTTTTTGTTTGCAAAAAGAAATAAAAATTTCTGTTGGTACACCTGTAGTTTTTTAACTTTTTACAATTTTTGTTTTTATTTAATTAAATTATGTACTCAGTAATCTGTAAAGTAACTCAAATTGCAGTTAGCTGATTAGAATATTTTTAATAAAAAAGAGGTAAATTCTAATCTAAAATATAAAGTCTACGAGCTCGTAAAATGTATTCTTCAATATTTTACTTACTGTAGAATGATTAATTTTTTTTAACTTACATATTTTCATAGATTTTGATGTTAGGCATGTATCTTATGCATTATATGTATTATTTGAATTATTTGGTTAGCGTGTTAAATTCAGTTTATTGAACAGTAAAGATTTGTTGTGAATGACTATGATGACATGAATGACACTAATAATGACTTTTGTGAATTAAATGAACATGTTTTGAATTATTGCACTTATTCAAACATAACGTTGTATAGTACGATATGCTAATATGTAGTTTATTACATAAATTGAGAGATATTGCTCAAAATCCTGCATCTAAAAGCTTACGTCAGAAACAAATATAGCAAGGCGTTTCACATTTCATAAATTATGATGGTCTTTCAATCTTGCGTTATACTTCAGCAAATAAGTTCATTATATTTTTACATGGAACGCCTGAAGTTTGTGATATATTGATAATGTAGTTTAGTCAATATATTAGAGATTATATTTTATTCTATTTTTTTTACTATAACAAGTAATTAACCTAAAGTTCTTAACAGTAATAATCAATTGTAAAGTATTTAGTAGAATAGGCTAATTAGGATTGAGAATAAATACAAAATTTCTTAATAAACTAAGTAACATATGTAACCTAATTATTAATTAGATTCTCTTGGTTTTTTTTAAATAATAGAATAATAGCTCTTGTTTTATTACAGTACTAAAGTTAAATACAATAGTCAATACACAATATATGTTAATAAAAGCACTATCTGTTATAAAATATTTAAACTAACATTATCAATCCAAAAAAATATAGAAATATTTATCAATTGTGTAAAATATTAGAAATAATGTAAATTGTGAAATTATCATAGTACACATCGAATTCTAATATTAAGTACATTATTAGAGAAAATACAAATCGCCATTAATAATGTAAAAAACATAAGTTTAGATCATAATTAATTACAATAATAAATTAAAAAATGTCTACTTTTTTTATGTTTTAATTAGTAAGAAGTTTCAATGATACTCGTTACTTTATATATATAGATGTAATGGCGATCTAATTATACTGAGCAATGTATACTTCAATAAGCTTATTTTATGCCAAAACCATTTTTAAATACTATAATTAATATTTGCATTCCATCTAGTAGTATAATGTCACAAGGTGGTTCGACTGATCTTCCAGTATCGAAGGGCACATATTTAACTTGATCATAAACTTTGTTTCCAATGAAACTGAAAACAATCAAGACACTAACTGTAATAGACGTCTGTTATGATACGTATAAAAATACATCAGCTGCTTTTACGCATATGCCAATCTACAACTAGTAAAAGGAAATATTTTAGAATGAATTCATGTTTTTAATTTCATGCTTTTAATTTAGATATTAACTAATTTGCGATAATGTTTAAAATCAATGTTAAGTCAGCCATTTATTTGAATATTTAAAAAATTTATTTTTTATCTTATAAAATTTGTTTTAATACAAATATTATTATTATTACTGTAAATTCATTCACATATTTTAAATTCTATTAAAAAATTTTTTAAAATTTAAATTATATATTAAAAGCAGATGTTTTAAGAGTGTAGTTTCAATATTTGCAGCTTTTTTTTTAACAAGAAGCTAGATTCGTTACTCATTGATTAATCTAAAAATGGATAGTTCATTATCGCTAAACATAGTAGTCGAAAAATAGTGTTGAAGAAATGTGACCAATAGATTTTTTATTTTAAAAAACCTTAAAAATGTACTATTGAACTTTATTTTATTATAAAAATGTAGTAATATTAATTTTATACGAACTTTTAAAACATATTATAAAAAAATTAAATTAATATAAAATTATATTATATTCAGGTATTTTTATACAGGATAATGAATTGTTAGGCCGTTAGAAAATTTCATTTCATAAATAATAACTTTCCATAAAATTTTCATATAAAACATTTTCGAAATTGGACAGTTAGCATTATGTATATAAAAGGATCACGAATAACTGCAAAGTTATAGCCTACTGTAACAAAATTTTTATTCAACATTTAGAGGTTAAAGCTCGGTTATAAATGATACGGTAGAGTGATAATTTTTATCTTGTATCCGGAATTAGACTATTTATCATATGTGCAAAAGACGTAAAACTGCTTAGCTTGTTATGATTTGTCGTGCAAGTAATAAAATAATATTCTAAGCGTTGAGGATATGTTTAAGAATTAAAAAAGAGGTTTTGTAAATGTATATAAAATAGCCTAAAATTCATCGATATTTGAAAATATGACGAAATCAAATGAAACAGTAAACTGTATTAAGTTTTAATTATTTACAACTACGTTGTCTTTATATATTTATAAATAATAATTGAAAATAAAATATTAATAAAAAGATTCGAAATTTATTAATTTTTAATAATATCTTTAAATAATATATAAGTTTCTATTTCTTATACAAAATTTTCATATTTTTAAAAAATAATAAGGGAAGATTTTAATTTTAAATTTTAATCTCAAATAAATAGAAAAGTAATTTTAGATGTTTAATAATCAATAAATAATGCCTTTATTTTGCGCAATATAAAAGTTTTTCTATTAAAAGTTGGATGCAATTTTATTTTTATTACAAATTATTATATTATGAATGTTTAATGAAATGAAGATAGATAAAGGCTTTATGATTTGGAATTTAAAATGTATACCACAAAGAAAAAATTAAAGCTGTATTTTTTTGTATTAATAATAAATTAAGAAAAGCATATTTATTGGGCACGTACAGTTTTTGTTTTCATATTTAATACATTTATATAACGTGTAGAACGTTATTATAAAATAAAATTGGTACATCTGTGCGATATATCTATGTGAGGAAATATTTTTTATTTATCTTATAAATCTAAAAGTAGTGTTTACATTATTTTTCGTTATAGATTGTGATCAACATTTGACATTTAACATCGGCAACTCACTTTGCAGTGATATGACCTCAGGTCAGAAAATTATCCGTTAGTTTGTTGAATTAGGGTAGGGTAAGGATATTCTGGTAATGATATACGGTAATGATAGTCTGGTAATAAGGGAGAGAAAATTTCCTAATAAAATAAAACGAAATATAAACTATCAGATATTTACGTGAGTGTATTTTTTGAAGGTTGCGTCGACGTGACTTGTATATGAATAATTTACTAATAAAAAATCCTTATGATGAAAGATTATTTTAATACATATGAATTTTATCGAACTATAGAAGAAGAAAACGTTTATAAAATACATATAAAATTACAGGGAGTAATGCATCTATGACAAGAGTTAATATACAGTCGAGATTTCGTTTAAAACATCAACAACGATATGTGAATGGCTTGACAGCTAAGAGCTAGTAACCAACTAACTGTGCGTGAGTCGGTAATGGTCAACGGACCTGGAACCATTGAACGAAACTGAATTTGACATTACACAGAGGCCCGTAAGACGCCAACGATCGGTGTACTTGTTCCTTTACTACCCCATTAGAAAAGCGACGAGGACCGTTCAAGCTGAATTACCTTTTACTGAGAATCGTAGAAATGATCAGCAAACGACGCTTTTTGATGTGGAAAGGTGCAGGGGTCGGTCACGGTTCACGATGTTTTGGTCTTTTGATCTTTAAATGAGTTGACCTTCAAATTAAGCTCTGCTTACATTTTACTAGTTTCACGCGATTTAAGAACGTCGGAATAATGGAATGCAATCTTATCTTGCTTAGTACTGTAAATTTTTTAGTCAAGTTATGATGTGAATGTATTATTTATATGATATTACTTATTAAACACTAGATCATAAGAAATTATTTTATACTTTGAGACGCATCATTATATTTTCCAAATACTTTACAATTATTTAGTATTTAATAGGAGAATAAGTTCGTAAAGGCTTTCCTTATTAATACGAATCAATTAAATATAATAAATAGAAAAATTTACCTAAAATGTTTATAACTTAAGTTTATCTTTTTAATTTACAAGTTTAATTTTTATTTTAAAAACTAAATAAATTATTAACAAATGTATTCTACTAAAGTTGTAATATATATACAGATGTAATGATATTCATTCGCGTATGGCAATTGGAGAAAACAGAATTCTATCTTGAATTGCTAAGTTAATTGAACCGTAGGTAGTATCCATGTATTCATAAAGCCAGTATTATAATATACGTTGTTTTTTTTTATTTATAAATGTCGTAAAATTTAAAGGCTATATTGAGGGTCGCCAATTTATTATTAACAGAGTATTTATTACATTGTATGCGTAGCTGATAATAGAATTATAAATTTATTACATATTTAAAATAATTTAAATAGTATATAATAAAAATATTAATAAAACATGAAATATACAGTTCATACGGCATTAAGTCTTCAAGAGTTTCAAGCAATTACAGCCAGCAATCAAGTTTTTTTTAATCCACTATACTGCATTAAGCTTAATTTTTTACTGATTTATTATACGGTTTAGTTAATTTTGAATTTTTATTTGAACGTGATCAATTCAACAGGCAAGGATTCTCATAGAAACAATAACAAAATATTAATATATATTCCTTCTGACTTGTACGTTAATTAATGAATAACTATAATTTCTTTAATTCAAACCAAAAACATGCGTAAATAAAAATTTGAAAATTGAATCCCTAATTATTATAACATTATTATGTTTTTAAGCTCATTTTTCATGTATTCTATTATAATCTAGTGTTTCTTATCGCACATATTCTGTATACATGCTGATTAAGTAAAAAGACGGAGACACTAGTACGAATATTTAAATTTGCAATGCTGTCATACTATTATTCTCTTTTCATTTAAACAGTATGAGCAAACAAGCGAGAATATCTCATACGTGCATTTCACTATCTCATCTTTCGTGTGAGTGCACGCAATAAAATGTGCCGAAAAAAATAAAAATTACAAATTAAAAAAACAAGAGCCGCCAAAACTATAAACCTTTTTTTACTTTTGAATATAGATGATATAATCTTTATTATTAATTTATAAATTGAATAATTGCATAATAACTAATAATTGAATAGTAATTAAGACTATATTTTTTATTTTAAAGGAAAATTTACAATTAGACTGTAAAGGGGATATTTATATTGGATTTTTGTGATTGTTATTTTTTATCAAAAAACATATGATAGTAAATAATTATAATTAAAAACATGGATTATTGATGGGATCCAATATAGTATAATAAATATTTATTGGAAATTAATGTAATTTTTTGGATTTTTACTGCATTCAATTATGCAAATAAAGTGTATTTAGGAAATTTATAAAATCCAAGTTAATTACTATATTTACTGTAAAGTAAAAGTTATTTAATTTTTTAATCAATGTTTTTAAAAGAGAAATTGAACTTTGTTTATATTACTATTTTTTCCTGTTAGTATTTAAATTAGGGAGCTCATTTTGTTAGTAAATATACAAATTACGATTTACAATAAACTGAGGTAGTTTTCGACAAAATTTCGCTGAAAATATTATCTATTTGAAGCTTATAAATTCAATAGTTGTAAACATATATAATATAGTGTTAGTTAAAATATTTTATTTATATATTTAAAATTATAGGTAAAATCAATAAAGATTAAAGTTTTTTGAAAAATTTTATTTATTGTCATAAAAAATCGTGAAAATAATTGAAGAATGGTATTGCAGTTTAATTAATTATTTCATAATAAAATATTTTAGCAAAATAATATATTTAAATATATACCCCTGTAAAAATGAAAAAAAAAATTGAATAGTATAAAATTTGTTAATCACTTTAAAAATGCGTGTTATATTTATTTAGTAAGTCATATTAATAAAAAAATATATATGTAATGGTTTAAAAATGCCGATATTCTTTTTTCCTCATTGGACTGTCAGGCGCGGTTTCGACCAACATTTTATTTACATAAAAAGATTTCTAAGCGACGTTGAAACCAGAAGCTCTGATAGGCGAAACAATACAATCTACAGAAATTTCTAAACAATGCATTCACACGCAAGAAAATGTCACAGTAGAATCCGGTCACGATATAATAGATGAGTATGAGATGAGATAAATGAGAAATAATGGGTATAAGTAATGCGAAAATGAGCAAATGCATTTACTACAGCATTTTTTTTAACTAAGAAATGGTTTGGATTTATTATGATAAACCATTGTAATAAGCATTTTAAAATGGAAAAAAGTTTGTCGAAGCCTTTCGTTGATGTATGAAATAGAATATTACAGTTCTAGGATGTGCCAGATGAAAAAGATTGTGATCGAGACATACTTATGCATAGTCGAGAAACGTGGACTATTCAAAAATAATGACTCGAGAGAAACTTTATATAAATTAAGAAACTTTGTATGCAAAAGATATACTTGGTGAAAATCAGTGTGTTCAGTTCAGCCTAGTGCGCTCAAACAGTTCAAATAGCAACCAGTAGGCGATTAGGCAATTTAGTAATCAGACACGGAACTTGCAAGTGTAAATTTTATTATCCATACGTGTGAAGATTTATGCATGAATATTTTATATCTTCGCATTTCAATTGTAATAAAATTATACCCAGATACTAAGTTTCTATGTTACTATGTTAAAATATTAATTTTTGTCTTAAATTATATCAATATTAAGGAAGAAAATTATTTTTGACCTTTGTTTTTATAAATATGATATTTTTTTATTCCTTTAATTCCATTTTGAATTAATAAATGACTATATTATCCTATTTACTTGCGTTTAGTTATGTGAGCAAAAGCGGAGAAATTCTTGCTTATATTTGTAGTCACCGGAATAATAGCATCTTAAATTCCATCGTCCAATATATATGTATATATAGACATATACGAATATCACTATAAAAAATATGAATTATTTTCTTTTTTATATATTTATTAACAATCAAATTGAAGTAAAATCTTTTCAATAGTCGGTATGAAAATTTGAATGATTTTTTTTACAATAATAAAAGAGTAGAAGAAAATGGTAAAATTTTTAACTTTCAAAAATGAACATTTTCCTATTTGAATGTGAAATTTAAACATAATTTTACCTGTAGTATATACTCTTTTTTACAAAAAATTTGCATATATAAAAACATACAAAACTTTTATAATTAATGTAAATACAGATGATTAATTGGTTTGGCAATTAATCGGATGACTTTTTCTATTTTTCTTGGAAGTGTAAAATCCTTTCTAAATACAGTAAGCATAATCTTCCGTAGAATTTCTCGATATCCGACAATAAATCTCTTGAATGGATATACTTCACATGGCGCTGCAAGCATATGCTTATTTAAATTATTCTCTTCGGCATTATCTACTTTTGTTAATCGTAACATATACAACCCCATTTGTAAGGGGCGTTCTTTTAATTAAATTTACGTAGTGGCGTGCTTGATATCAGTTGCAACTGTTTCGGTCAGGATTAACTGTGTGATATATTTTGTTCCTTATGCAAAGAGGAGGCAAGTTGAACTATAATTACACCTCACTACAGTAATTGCATTGCGGTGAGATGATGAAGCTATTATCTGCACGAGACTGGCAGAAACAGTTCTGCTTATTTTATAAGCTTCCACCCTTTTTTATTATTCTATACATTCTAGAAAGCTTGTTCAATAATACGAAAGCGATTTCAAAATCCCTGTATTGTTATGCTTAAAAATAGTAAAAAACATAAAAATATATCTAAACCAAGCACCATCTTAAATGCTTTTTATGAAGCTCTTACATATTAAGGAAATCGTAACAATTTCTTGTTTAAAGGCGAACTGTTAAATAATGAAAAGAGCTTAGTAATGCATAATCACGCGACGAGCGCATGACACTTAAAATTCTATTTGCATGTCATAATGAATGTAGAAAAGGAAACGTTTGTTAAAACTATATCAAATTTTTATTTTTTTTTCTCAATGCTATAATAACTAATTTTATAAAGAAGAGTTTATGTAATGAAATTTTATTCTTTTTTCATTACATACCCTTCACGGCTGACCTCTATGAATAAAGATGTTTAAGCAAACTCTAATTTTGCACTTAAACGAAAATAAAGGTGTAATCTTAATAGATTTATTAAAATAGTTCTATTAAATTTGATTTGTGCTGCACTAATAAGAATAATTTATTTTTGTATTTTAATAGTAAGGAATAACTGAGGAAAATATCGTTTTATTAATTTTTTTTAAATTTCTTTTTTAAATAGTAACTGCATAATTTTTCATGAATTTCATGCATGTTAATAAAATTCTATAATTCTCTTTATTTACAAGGTTTTGCTTTAAAAACTCTTCGAACTGTAATGAGATGGTGTAGAGAAATTTTAACATACCTCGTTTAAACAAATTTTTATGTCAACATATTCTATACATTAAATCAGCATTAGATTAAAATATCTTTCCTCTTTTTAATCAACTACATTTTTCAGTAATACAACATATTTTAAGCCATTTATGTATAAAGTATAATATATTAATAGATTAACAAATAATGATAAAATTGTACCTTTATATATCATATAGTGCATACTTTGTCATGATTTATAATTAACTGTTCGCTATTTTAATACATAATACTTATATTAAATTTATAATTTTTTTATTAAATTTTAGATTTTAAATTAAGGCGATTCTATTTATATTTTCGAAAAATATTTTTTGAGGACTTCATAAGTAATTATTCTAAATATGAAAAAACTTAGATATTGATAGAAGACATACTTTCAAGTAAAAAATATATTTTTAATAAAGTACATGTTGTTTGAAATTAAAAGAGTGAATATTGCTTAATTAAAATTTTTTAAAAATTCAGAAAACATAGGGTTAATTATGTATGATTAATTGCATCGTGTAACTCTGCAGTGAGATTTTTATTAATATATTATGCATTTATGGAAATAATCTACATACGCTAAAAACCTAAATAAATCATTCAGAGAAATATGAATTTAGAAGACAAAATTTTTATTATAATTTTACTTAAAAATGTTCGTTTTAATACATACATGTATTAAATTTCCACCTTTTTATGTAAATACATTTATTTTATGTCTTCGTATACATTTTTTTTTAATTATAATTTAATTTAATTTAATTATAATTTAAATAGTTTTAATTTTTTTGCTATCTATGATTATAAAAAAAAATCCCTATTATTTTAGTGATATGCTTTTATTTTATTTTCTTGAATTTTCTGTACCATTGAGTATGCATTTATCCAGATTCATAAATTAATATTTTAAGATTTATATGAATAAAAAACTATTATTTTGATAAAGAGCTGTAAATAATGTAAAGTTTTTCGTGCCCGAATATTATATTGTTATTACGTGTTCCATGATGAATAGTGTTTGTTTAGTACCTTTGTTAATCTATCGATAGGTCGCTCATAGGAGATTAATCGCAAAAGGATTTCAAGATTTAAAAGTGTAAATTATAAGTTCTGCTACGCATAGGTGTCGTGTAAAACAAGAACACGCAACGTAAGTACTAAAATAGTTTTATCACGCTGTCTAATCATTCACCATTCAAGACATCCCATTACCTTAAAAAGCATTGCTATTTTGTGTTACCGATATTTGCCATATTTTATAATTATATAAAATTTATTTTCCATTTTTTTGTAATACACATCTTTAAATTTATGATTATATTTAATTTTAGAATAACATTAAGAGTTTACATTAATTTTTTTTTATCACATAAAATTTTTGTTTCTGCATAAAACATCGTTTTAGCTTTAAGGGAAAAATAACATTATTATTGAAATTTTTCATTTTTTCTTGGTGATAAATCTTTTACTAATCGGTTTTAATCAGGATTATGAATCAAATTTGTAAACATAGACAATGAAATATAAGTTTTAAAGAAAATATTCTTTTTAATAAATTGTAGAAAGTCGATAATTATTTCAAAATTACAAAATATATTTATTTTTTATAAAATAAGAGAGTAATCCGGGCACAAAAGGTCAGCAAACAAAATGTTGAAGCATTTCGGTTAAGTGTTGTATCAGCAGTTGATACAAGAGCAAAACAATCCAAAGTACAAGAGTTAAAGTGATAAATAATAGTCACCATTTACAGAAAGCACTAGTTGGAAGGCGGCCAATTAATAGCTAAAGAAGGACAACGAAAGGTCAGTCGTGTGGAAGTGGCCTTTTGAAACTCTGTGACGATTACCATCGAAGAATATCAACATAGATGGGATGAAAGAGAACGTGTTGAACTTAGAAGGAATGGAGTTGGGGCGAGGTAAATTCGGATGAGGACGAGATAATAGTTCACCTATAGCTATTAAAAGCGTCCACCACCATGTGATTTGACACAAACATAGTTCATCTAGTGCATTACAGTTGTACTAGAGGGAAGACAAGTCCTTACAATCCTTTGTCTCTCTCTCTCTCTCTCTCTCTCTCTCTCTCTCTCTCTCTTTCTCCCTCACCCTTTGTCCATCTCTTTGCTCTGTGCATCTAAGTCTCATTTGATGCACGTGAGGGCGCCAAAACATAAAAGCTATTTGATCGTAAAATAATTAAGACACACCATTTCAAATCGATCCCATTAAAAAACGTTATTTATGTTAAAAATTCCAATAATAAAGAATATAACGTTTATAGTTTGAAAGCTATCTAAAATATTTTCATTATTGCTACGCTTTATAAAATTAAATAAATCCTAAAATCTATGCTAAAGAAGACTCGACAAATATGATATAACTTAACGTAAACGAAAAGTCAACGACAAATTAAAACATTGTGTAAAAATAGACCAATAAAAAATGTCACAATAAGGAAAATATATCTGAATAGTGGATGCAATACGAAGAGATATATGCAACAAAAATTAAAATATTGCGTGACTCTGAGTAACCTAGTTCACGGACTCATTAGCAAAGTCGATCGTTAAGATGTGAGTACCCCGCGATATGCCAGCTTACTTTATTACGTCGGGGAAAAGCTCATTGAGATACGCGTTTGTAGTGCCGCCTATTCCTTATTTTCATATAAACTTTTTCTGCTGTAAATAAGAAACACAAAATGAACACCGATGGGTTTAATGAGTCAAGTTCTTGGATCTTCTATTATATTAAATGCGCAGTACGAAACTGATAGATGGCGCCGAGAAATGCAACCAGACACTTTAGAATATATCAAGCGGAATTTACATTGAAATGTCATTAACTTTCGTCATTATATATTTCGTTTTGTCTTCGGTATACCTGAATATGTTTTCATATATACTTTAAAGAAACGTCAAATTTTTACGCATTTTTACAGATATATAAATTATAATATTGCATGAAATAATATTTGCGAATAATTAATAATGCTTCAATGACAGTTTCTTTATTTTTTACCATTCATTTTATATTAAACATTAATTAGAAAATCAATTAGTTAGAAAAATTTACGGATCATGAATTAAAACCACATGATTGGTTCAATAAATTATATCCACAAATTAAGCTTCCTACCGTACAAGTCTATTATATTTGTAGACGGTTTATAGGAGGCTACATTCTGCAATTACTTTCTTATAGACATGGCGACTAGAAAATAAAAAAATACTTTATTTATTTGTAAAAAATATTATTGTCCTGTTTAAATTGTATTTATAGTGATTCTAATGTCTTATAAATTTTAAATTAATGAAATTTCGTGTGCATGAAATTTTTATTCATTTCTTGTTGTAGTTATATATTATTATTCGTAATTAGGATAAATTAGGATAAATTAGGATTCGTAAGTTTTCAATTACACCTACATAATTACTACTATTCTTAATACAAAAAATTAAATAATTTTATTGTACAATACGAATTTACCTTAGTAAATTAATGTAAATAATAATAGTAATATTATTTAAAAATAAATTTGTACTTCGTTTTAACTATATTTAACCTGTTTTTAAGTTTGTTAACCCTTATTTTAAATATGAAAATTAAATTTATATGAAAACATGCTTACAAGGAAATTAAAGGCATTTGTTTTTGGCGACTGATAACTATAGGAAATATTTTTTCAATAGTCTGCCCATAGCAATAATTTACTTATTTCCTAGTTTTGTTTTAAATTGCTTAAAATTATATTTTAATTCATAACTATTATTCTTTCAAGATAGTATAGCTGTAGGTCAAATAACTATTTGCTCGCTTCATAGAATGAAGTCTAGGTATCGCATCCTTCTAATCAGTTGTGCAAAATAATAGAGTGTATGATTCGAAGTTTCCTGCTCCTCCCTTCAAAAACGGCACAAAATGTTTTACCCTCAGCATATAGAATGTTGATAAAATCAGAATTTCCTTTATTTGATAACTATTGAGATATCATTCCCTGCTTTCGGAAATACTGTATTTTAAGTATTATTGAGTAATACTATTACGTAGTATTTTATATATTCGGAATACAGTAATCTAAAGAAATCGTTGTAAAAACAATAATTGACTAATGAAAAAAATTTCATGATGAATTTTTCCATTTGAGTATTAATTTTTTTTTAATTTTAACTTAATATCTTGTCTTTATCATTAATTGAAGGTTAAGTGTCAAAAAGATTGATTTTAATAAAAATCGTAATCGAATTTTTTTATCGATGAGTGTAATACAAATTTGATATTGTAAGATAAAGTATGCAGTAAATATAATAATATTATTTAGAAAGTCTTTTGTAATTGGTATTCACAAATAAGAATTTCAATATTAGACGTGGTAGATTTAAAAAATAGGATATTCTTTCCATACATATATATATATATATATATATATATATATATATATATTTAAATAATATTATTAAGCGTAAATTACATTAATTTATACATATATATTATAGGGATGCTCATTTTTATTATTAATGCAATTTATCCATAAAATAGAATAAAAATTGTAAACTTTTAGTAACCTGTGCAATTCGATTTTTTTTAATTAAATACAGCTGGAGAAGCTGATACGGTGGCGCAAGATAATACTGAGGTAATTAATGAAGTGCGAAATCAGAAAAGCAATATTGACCATGCGAGGACGTACGTTCGACCTAATCCTAATCAGACAGTGTTTCAATCACGTTCAAAATTTCTCAAAGTGAGTACGAATACCCTGTGAACACCTCAGACTCGCGAGGCTTCATGACTTGTGTCAACAAGTTGTAACAACTTGTTGCTCTAACTTGCGTCAAAGAACATCTTCAGTCTCACACAGTGAGAATGGCTCCAATTCATTGCATTTAACCTAGTTATCACGATACAGCAGACCCACATAAATTCGTTGCTTTGCTGTAAATGACGATAAAGAGATGAGCTGCTGACACGTTTTGAACTAAATCTAGCAAATATATACAGTAGCATTACTAAAGTAAAAAATTGCTAAATTGGCAGGTATTGAGAAATAAAAAATTCAAACGAACTTCTGCACTTTGCATTTTGGCTAGTGTCCGAATACGTCATTTATACGATATTTTGTCTTTGCACGCCTGGTATCATATTTTTTAGAATGTGAAATAGTTAAATTGAATAAAAAATGTAAACTTATTTGTAGTTATTACTACATATAATAAAACTATTACGGAGAGCTGTGAGCGTTATTCAATACTAAGATATGATTGATAAATAGAGAATTAGTTTTCATTTATTTTTACGAATATTTTTTACTATATAATTTGGTTAATTACCATTTATTTACTTCTGCGCTCATCAAAAATAAAAAATTTACGAAATTTAAATTGTAATATAATTACAAGTATAATTGCAATGCAATTATAAAATATAAGTATTCAATATGTCGCATTTATTGATTATTATAAAATATTGATTAACATAATATTGATTACATTAATGTTGATTATTATATAATTCATTTTAAAATAAAAGCAAATTAGCCTATAAAATTAAAAAAATTATGAAAGTAAATTTTCAATTTTAGATTACATAATGTAGATAAATACTATGGAATATCAAATTTAAAGGTGAAATACAAATATATTATAAAGTATATATATCTGTCAAATTGAAGTATGAGTTTGTATGATTTAGCTTAGAATACAGGGAGAATTTTAAGTTTAGAATTTGCTTTATCTTTACCTTAGTAACATCTTAAAGATATGCATAATTTATTTTTAAAACATGCTAATTTAGTTTCAAAAAAAATTTGATTCAATCTATTTAATAAATTAATTTTCCTTATATTTTTTATTAATAAAATTCTTCTTTTAATTTCATTTCTTTCATTCATTTACTAAATATCAGTAACAATAATACGGACTATACGCTGATTCAATTATTAAAAGTAAAAGGAATAAATATAAATGGAAAATATAAGGTTATTATGTTGTCAATTACAGTTACCGACAATGCCTACATAAATCTCATTACTTTTCACTATAAATTACTTAATTTATTCTTTCATTGAAAAATTCAGTAAAATCAGAGTCAACAATAAAACAAACGTATTCTTATTGCGGACTACTTAATAAAATTCACATATCATCCCTACAAGAAAAACCACTCGAAAAAATGCCTCGACCTATGTATTTTCCCATAAAACATTTCTCGGTGTATAAATTGTGCCCCTCTAAAGTGATTCGGTCCACTGGCCTAGTGAGGGTATGTGAAGCGTACTCATTTTTTAGTACTACGTTGTCTGACTTTACGCTTGTAAGCTACAACAATCACCTGCATACGTCGGAAAGCGTTTTTAAAAAAATGTAAAGAATATCTTACAGATTTACTATACGGATTTAATACTATCACAATAGTACACGAATTTATTAATTTTAAATGGAAAATATTAGAATGCAACGAATAATTTTAATAAGCTTGCTTCAAAGATTAAGCAGAAGAAATCCTTCACGGATGAAATCATAGTGGCATATTATCTTTCTTTTATGGCATTGTTTTTTTTACCATAGCATCCAATGTGTATCGAACATTACATTAGTACACGTAAGATACAGTTTAATCCTTGTAAAAATAATTTTAAAAATCAGAACGTAAATATTCTAATATTTAAAACTTTTCATTTCAATTTATATTAATCTTATTGCTATGTAATTGGTACGTTGTATTTAATAATTTTAATTTATTAATTTAAAAAATGTAATTTAAATAAATTACGTGTTCTTTGATTGACAGCTTCTCTCGTAATTTTTTTTAAGTCTTATTTTCAAGTCAGGAAAATCCTATTATTTAGAAAGTAAAAAAAATTAAAACATATCCGTTAAAAAAATGAATTGTACTCTGAGTTATAATGGCTAGTAACAGTCAATTCTATAAAATTTACTATATACAGAAAAATATTTCAACTAATACAATAAGGAAAGTAAGAATAATTGAATCATTAAACAAAAGACATTGTAGTAGCATTAAAAATAAAAACAATGTATATAAAAAGTGAGAAAAAGTTCTATTTATTTGATTTTAAAAATAAAAAAACGATACTGGCATTAACTTTGTTTCCATTTAGTAAACGTCGTAATAAACGATGCGTAATATCTTTAACTACGTTGGCAAAGTAACTAACAAGACTCATATACTTTTATATAACGACAGATACGTGTACACCTCGATAAATGCTAAGTAATTGTTTGAAAATGCCGTTGATAAAATAAGTTTCCAAATAATGTAGCTTGAAATGGAAAAATGTTTATTTCTTAAATGTAATTTTTGTTTACAGAGTAATGTAAATTTACAGTTTAATTTTAAATTCAAACATAATTCTGAAGCACATTGAAATAAGTATGACTTGAAAATCCAATTCTTGGATTGAAAAACTAGTACAATGATATTCAACTAATTATTCTATTATTAAAGTAGTTATTTTATGATGAAGTTGGTTTGCAATTATTATTCCAAAGTTCGGTTCTACTAACATAAGATAATATTACGAAGAACTATGAGCTATTGTATATATTTTAACAAATCTTGAACATTTTGGTTCGGTATCAGTTGGCTAGAGAAGATAAAAATGAACAAGGCTAGAAAACTGTCTACGTAACCATTTATTTTTTATTTTTATAGTCAACTTTTATTGTTCACATTTATTGGATATATAACTTGGTTCATCTTTTAATTAAAATTTTTATTAGTTTTTGTGTCTTTATGAAACATTATTACTTGTACAAAATAGGAAGTTTTCTGTCGCCGTTTAAAAGAGTAATATGTATACTTGACAAAAGTATACGAAGATATATTATTAGAAAATTTCCAATAACTGCTTTGTAAATAAATATCGAGTAACTTGGGTTGTCTTATTCAAAAACGTAAGGCGATATTCGATTGAATAAGCTTCAGATAATTCAGAGAGCAAAAGCGAAGCCCGATTGCAAATTAAAAACCGATCAAGCTTATTTCGTCTTCGAAAAAATAAGCAATTGGCTACAACTTACCAAACAGCATTATTTATAATTTTGTATGGAAATGGAAAGAAGAAAAAGAAAAACCTGTTATTCTCAATTATGTCGGGCAAAAAGCTTTTCATCGATTATTTTCCACCCTATCGCAAAGCAAAGCGAAGTTACATCATTCCGCACAACGCGTTGTCTAGGCGTTCAGTTCATTGTTCATTGTTCCGTGGCGGTTAAAATGAAGAATGGGCGGCCGAAAAATAAAGAAGCGGAGACGCATGATGAAAGGTAAAAAAACTCCCGTACATTTTTAAGCAGGATGCCGTTGCGCAGAAGCTGCATTCAGCCCTTGGCCTCGGCGCCGGCTAAGTATCAATTACAGTGGTACCCTCGTCTGGCTTGAGTTTACCAGGAAATTCGCGTAGTAAGTTAACTCGGGGACATTGGGCTGCGAGTCTTCCCTGGCTCTCGGGACAATAGAGAATAGAGCGCCGGCTAGCAAACTCAGCGGCTTTCATTTGCATATGAATTGAAGAGAAGAGAAACTGTGTACGGTGAGCCACTGTGCGTTTCGGTAGTTACGGACACTCTGTGGTTTTCTCTAAAGTACAGAATGTCCAAATCCTCTCCGTTTCTCTCCTCATTTTATCTTACTGTCATTTGAATTCGGTGTGCCTCCCGCCCCTCCCTCTCTGTCTTTCTTTTCTCTCGCCACATTTCTACTTCTCTAAATTTTTTATTTTATTCAACCCGTCTGATTTGAGGGGTTTTAAAATTCGATTATGTGCTTCTGAAGCAGGAAGCTCATTAAACGAGAAACGAGACTTCAGACAAATTAATGGTGAATTACTTAAATAAATATGCTAAGTAACTATAAAATAGTAGCAATAGAGGTGGTTGATAAGTTATAAAATATCAGATTGACATCATTGTGAAGTCGAAATATTATAATTGATCACGAATAATAAAAGTCAGTAATAGTAAATTTAAATTAAATGACATATAATGAATTTAAAATGAATCGTTCAAATCGCTTACTTTAATATATATTAATAATTACTTGCCTTCTTCTTACGCAATCCTAACTTTTTTATATATGTACTCAAGAAGATTAATAACATAATTTTTATTCAACTGAGTTATTTTTAATTATCTTAAGAAACTTTGAATCATGATTAAAAATTTATTTGGAAAAAAATATTTAAAGCTAATATTAATAAATTATAAAATAAAATGTACTATAACAATAATTTTTATTGAAAATATCTTTAAAAAATATTATCAGCGGTAGCCTATATAACTATAAATAATATAAATCAGTGATTCTAATTTTATTATAGTAATTTCATACCTTACGTGTATATAAAATAAGTTGCTATTGAGAGTTTATATGATAGACAAATGTTTGTATTAACTGAAAGTATGAAAGGAATATTGCATGAAATTAAAAAGCGCAATTCTAAGACAAAAGTGCATTGTTCAGTATTTAAATTTCAGTAAAATCTAGAAATGTGGCAGAAATTATAGACAAGAAATGGATAATCTTGTGTAAAGAATCATTATGGGATATTTTATTTTATACAATGATGGATTAAAAATAATAATATATTTGAAAAGTTTCAAATAAAAGTACAATTTAATAGTAATGCAGTCTTTTTGTTCTGAGTATATATACCCAATGGTATAATTATTATACTGAAAAAATAAATTTGATATTTCTTTTTAAAGCAGAATAACTTCTTTATAAGTACTTTATTTTAAAGAACATTTAGCTCATATAGAACTTTTTAATGTTCTTATTTGTCCGGCTGGTACTACAGACCGTAAAAATTAGATAATATAATAATGGTATTATACATTCAAGCTCTTAATTCGACTTTCTCGGTTCAATCTCCAACCACTATCGTGTAAAAAACGTAAATTATGCGCAGTCTAAGAGCCAGTCGCGACAGAGATTTCAAAAAGCAATGCCTGATAGAGTGATAGAGGTCTTCTCGGACCAAAAATTTCATTCAAAAATAATTTATTAGTATTGATGTTTCACTATACGTTATGATTATGTTCTAATGACGATTCATAGAAAGCAGAACATTTGGATCGCTGTTAGGTTCGCTTAGAGTAAAAATGTATTTTAAAAAAGGAAGTCTTCGTACTTAATTACTATTCAGATAAATCCACATACCAACTTTTCTATAGATATTTCGTACATTCATTGTTGAAATTTAAATCCGTATAATTTATCTGTTATTTTGAAAACACATTCTAACTAATTATATTACATAGGCATAAAATGAGTGTAGCGTATGTAGCGTAGTTAACAAATTACATTTTTTAATCTAATAATTATTAAAAATATAATTGAATAAGGTTTTATTGTAACTAAGAAATATTTTAACAAGAAGAATTTCTGGTAAGTAATACTTAATACAGTAATTACTGTAAATCGATTCCCTAGTAAATAATGTAAAATGGCTCTAAAAAAGTACATTACAAACATAATCAGAGTGCATTATGTATGTATAGTATTATATGACTCACTAACAGAAAAGATACATTTTAATGTAGCAAAAATCAAAAACTATTATTTACTGTTTCATCTTGGGAAAATCTTGATAAGCACGTATTTGCGTAGTGACTTTACTAGGAAAGTTTGTTGGTAATTATCCTAATTAATGTCAGTAAAAAATTTAATTTTGTAGAAAAGTTTAGCTAAGAAAACATTAAATGCTTCTGGGTATGTTACTAATAATGATAAATTTTATAATGTATTGTAATTAATATCTGCCATTTGTTTATATTTTATGACCATTAATAAATAATGATAAATTGATTTTTTAGGTAATACGATGGATACTATAATAATGTTCTATAAGAATAATAAATTAAATAATCCTTAAAATATATTTTAAAAAACTTTAATTTTCAGTTTAATGGTTGGAAAACTTTGATGAATATTTAGAATTTTTAATTTATTGATAATATTTTTTTTAAATAGAAATATATTCAATGTATTTTTAACGTATATCTATATTATTATATAAGAGAAAAATATGCATTAATAAATATGAGAAAGTAAACATTTAACAATAAAAATGCAATGCATTGATTTAATCTAAAATTGTTTATTATTTATTCTTACTTTTATTGAACATTTTAGAATAAGTTAGAGCACAAACAACGAAAGATATAGTATAGCTTTAGTTAAATTAGGATAAATAAGAAATTTACAAAACTACATTTATGTATATTTTTACGAAGATTTAGAAAATAAATTGAGAAAATAAAAGCACTCAAGATTGACAAAATAAACGAGCGTCCGACTAAATTATTTTAGTATGCATAGAAGAAAAAATTTAGTCGTGAATATTCACTGAAACGTATAGAAATGTCATAAAACTAGTATGCCTATAAAATGAAATAAAGAGCCATAGAGCACCATAGCTCATAGTGAGAAAGAAGAGCGTTTCAGCTAATAGTTCCCACTGGGAGGATTGAATGCTGCACTTTATGGGTGGTGGAAGTAAATACATTATTTTTAATAATAAAAAATACTCCCGTCATATGGAAGAGCAAAGTTCATAGTTATATTTAAATATGACGAATACGGAAATAATATTACGATCAATACAATACATTCGAGATCCATTGCTTAATAAATCAGGTCTATGTTATGATAATGCATGTATTAATTAATAATGTCGAATGCGACATTCAAATAATAGTACAATATTCAACTTGAAAGAAATATACAGAAAGTAGGATAAATGAGTAGGATTAAATCTGCACGTAGTGTAAAATATCATTAAAATCATTCTCCAGATTGAAATCAAAGAACACGAAACTCCTTTATCTTTATACGTGCGGAATAATCGAGCCCACCTGACTCAAACTGAGCAAAAGACTGGAGACGCCGCTACGTTCCACTCGTGTCTTCCTTAAATTACTAACTTCATTAAGGAGCAATTACGATTCAGTAAAGATCTTGAACTCGCGTGCTCTCGTACCGGAGTTTCGTATTGTACTCTAGCTTAGCAATTTCGTGCTTTGACTATGATTGCCGACGTTACATGCGTTACTTCTTTCGTCTCCTACACACGATGCATGGGTAACTGCTTATGCATGAATGTTCTCGGCTAAATTTTCAGAAAAAGCTATCAGAGACAAACGTGTACACTCCAACAATTACAATTATTTGGATTTTTTGTAAACAGAACGATTGCTTGTTGTAATGGCGTCCACAATAGAGTGGTTTTTCTCATTTTCTCGAAGGGCACTCCTTTACAAGTGTATACATTGGATCCTTGTAATTTTAAATAAACGGATCGAGTTTCTTTATTTCGAAAATTTTTATTAAAGAATGTTTAGTTGTAATAGTTGTAATCAATAAGTACTTCTTAATGATAAATTACATTTTATAAAATATAAAAAAAATCTTATAATGAATTATAATATATATTGAAAAAAGCGTGTAAAAAACCACAAAAATTATATCGGTATTTTATTTATCAAACCAATTGCATTGAACTAAAACCAATTCAACTACTAGTTAACGCTATATTTGTTTTTTATATGCCTCTCATGTAAGACAATTTTTTTTCTTTTATATTTTTTTTTTCTTAGTAGCTGCAAAATTTATCAGGTAAGATTAGATTCCTGAAAATAGGCAGATAAAAACTGTTGAACTTTAAATTGAATTCTTTGAAATTGAATACCCACATAAACACTAAAACGCATATAAAACAATTATGAAATTGGTACAATAAAATACTCGGTTATGGTATCGTAAATTTTTTCTCTTTTTAGTGTCATTTTTCAAGTTATTCGTACAATGCATAAATCAATGTTTAAAATTGACTGAAAGTATAAAGCTATGAAAAATGAAACTATGAGCTAGTTTTTTTTATATAAAACTATACATTTATGTAAAATAAATTATTATCGTACAAATTAAAAAATAATAATTTGAAACACTAATAATCAATAATAATTTTGTTATTATTTAAACAAACAATAATAATTTTGTTTATAATAGGTACCTAATTAATGGTACAATGCTTGTTTATAGATAAAAAAGTATTTTTTACATTTACGGATTTTCCTTAAGCAATTTTTCATACACTTTATCATATGATTATTAAACTAATTTTTACTATTTTGTCCTCGGTTCGAAGCAAAATAAGGAAAAATTGTTCAGTTAGAAAAAAAATCGACCAAAAGTAATGAGGATCGTTTAGTTTTTCGGCGTGATGGATCGAGTTCAAGACATGTTTTATCATTTCTTTTATATATAACTATTTCTATTATATGTATAGTGGTTGATAGGTAAAAAGTGATTGATTTCATTATAAAATCAAAATATAAAGTTTATCGAATATTTGATAAAAAATATATATATGGATGAGTGTGTAGAACGGGTAGAAATGCTTGGAAAAATGTCGCATCAATCACGGTAAGGTAATGTAAATGGTCGATTCCAAGACATGATACTGTTGTAGAAATTCCTCAAACTTTAGAAAATTTGTACGGTATATTAATTACGTAAAAATTATGGAATATGAAATTACACTAATTGTAAAGACTGTTAAAAAAACGTTTGTATAAATATAAAAAATATAAAAAAGATGTTAATTGTAAACTAACTTAATATAAAAAAACCTAATGGGTGGCTTTTAATTTTTTTTGTAAATTATTAATTCGCCGAAATAATTTTTATATAAAAAAGAAAAATTATTAATCTTATTATTATCTGGGCATTATACGTTTTAATGCGATGAAAAATCATTGTCTGAAAGTGTTTCAAGTTGAGAACATAAGCCGGCATTAATTTTATTAATTATTTTATTAAGTATAAAGAAGCCAGTCTTAGACGTTGACAAAGCAATGGAGACATTTTAGTAGTAATAAAAAGGTGATTTTTAAAATTTTAACTTAAAAAATGTAAACTACTAATTAAGTGCTCGAAAAATAATTTCCAGTGATAAAATTAGTTTTTATAAGGATTAATTTGTTTGAAAATAGTATTATTTTATTATATAAGTATATTAAAATAAATTCCTTTTTTATTTTTTTAAATAAAAAGTTCGTTTTTTTTGCTTACTTTGAAATCCTTTATTCCTCAATTATTTTATACGTGAGGGAAAAGTTTTTTTATTCATTATGAAAAATTCAGGGACTTTTTAGTCATTTGTTAAGATACTTTTATCTTTTTTTAAGAAAAAAGTTTAATTTTATAAGAAATACTTTATATAATATATTAGTACAAACTTGCAGTAATTAAAAATAAAATAAAGCTATGTATAAATTACTAAATACATTTATGTATTGAAATATTTAATATTTCAAACCAATTATTAATTTTATATAATTCATCTTATAATTCTTAAGACTCAGTCTTTTGTCTAAGAATATTTAACTTTTTTTTAAAACCGCTGACTGTTTATTTAATATTATTTTTACTTTCAACTATGTAATATACAAAGGTTTTAATTTAAGCTTATAAAATTATTATATGTTCAATTTCACAAAACTAATCTACTTATGTATGTACATAAAAACTAAAAAAATTTTTTTTTATCATAGTTATATTTTTAAATTAATTTATTTTTGATTTATTATATTTTATTGTCGTTATTGTTTCTGAAGTTTAAGATAGTTACTATTATATAATGCATATTTGTAACGCTCAATGGACAGAAAATTAAAATAATAGATTTTTAAATACTTCTACTTTAATGTAATTTTTCGTTTCGTATAACGTAATACATAAAATTTATTATTAATCCATTGTTTATATTTTATCGTGAATATTAGGATTTTTAATATTTTCAATATGCATTATTTTCGTAAAATATGTTACAATTATTATAGTCAAACAGAAACTCTTATCTCAAAAGAATAACTTGACAAAAACGAAAATTGTAAACATTTATTCCTTTTAAAATGACAAAGACCTTTTTTATTTCGTAAATATTTTTATTTTGTAGCTCTTACCTATTTTTAAAATATATTTATAAATTTAAATTTTATATTACATTGTATGCAATTTTTTCTCTAAGAATTCTTAAAAAATTTTTTTTTTAATAGTTATATATTTTACACACTATTTATTGCAGAGTAATACGTCAAAAAATTTTTATCTGCCTGCTCAAATTTATAGAAGAATATTAAGAAACAATTTCTTTACTAGAAATTGTATTTATGTACATTTTCCCACGAAGTACAAAACAGCATTTGTATATGTACATTAGCGTGTCAACATACATATATATATATATATATTAAAGATAAATAATATTAGCAAGTACTCCAAAGAAACAGTCTTTCTAATGTAGCTTGAGCACATTAGATTTGTCTCTATTTAAAATGAACTTTATTTCAAAATTGATATATAAATTAATAATTATTAGGATGCAATTGCTAATAATCATATAATCTTAAAAAAAATATTATTTTAGTACGAACTAATTAAAAAATATATTGCTAAATTTATTCACCTGTGATAACGTTTTCAAATGTTAAAAATTTTACAATGGACGTGCTAGGATCATTAGTCAAAAATAATAAAGATACTTCTGGCAGACTTTAAATTATTATAAAAAAGTAAACATAACAAAAACTTTTTAAAAAGAGTTTAGTTTTTAATCAATATTATTGTTTCTACCAAAATTATGTACAAATTTTTCGAATATACATGTTGGGTCATTAGTAAAAATATTAGATTCAAGTATATTAAAATTTCTAACATTGAAAATTTTCAGTCTTCAATCCAGATTCACGAAAAGAATAAATATTAGTATACTTCTTTTTTAAAAATATAGCATTCGTATTATATATAAAAATATATTTTTATGTTTTATTTTATATTTTTAAAATAAAACAGTTATTAATGACACGGGAGGATGATATTAAAAAAAAATTCTATTTATTATACTTGATGAAAAATATTAAAATTGTGAATGATCTTTGCTAATCATATTTTTATCGTCGCAAAAGATATAAACGAACTTTTTAATTCAAAATTTATTTTAACCATTATTACTTTTATAAATAAAGTTATGTATACATAATTTTAATTTTGATAATTAAGTTTTCTTAAAAGAATAACTTAAAATATAGAAAAAAACTATAGAAAATTACTTTTTTTCGTAAAAAAAATTTAAAAACATGTTAAAAGCAATTTTATTTTGACTTGAAAATGCCTTAATATACATACAATTTTATGAAACTATTTTGAATGAAATTATAAATAATTTAACTTCAGGCTTATATTTTTGCAAATTCATTCAACTTTGTATAAAATTAGAAAAAATAATTATTTATTAATTCATTCCAAATTATATTTATAAATTATGAATTCAAGTAATTTAAAAGAAGAGAATGTTTACTTGTATTTATGATTTTGTATTTAAAAACAGATTGAGTTTCCGTGTTTTGAAATTTTATTTTAATTTTTAACTAATTATATTTGCTTCATACAAAAAATGTTAATAAAAATGCTTTACTTAATTGTGCTATTTGATTTCTTTAATTTTAGTATTTGTGTATTTGCAAATTATTTAGAGTCACAGTAAGGAGAAAGAATTTGAAAGATATAGTACGAGATACGTGCATGAAATAAAAGAGTACAAAATCTCTTTCTTAAATTCTCTATAGTCGTATAAGGAAAAATCGTGTCCTATAAAATGAATTTGCTAAGCCACAGTTAGCGGTTTACAAAGGAAACAAACACCGACGAATGACTTTTCTATCTTTGGTCTTTTTCATTCTTTACCATTTCTTCATTCTTCAACATTTCTCTCTCACTCTATGGATAAATCTGTCTATCTCATTTTCTCTGTTTAGTGTTTTTTTTTGAAGACATGAACAAACAAAAGTATTTGTATTTATCTTACGTAACTAACTGCTCAGAATTCTACGGATAACAGTGAATAAACTTCTATACTTGATATTGACTGTCCTGACATTTCTGTACAGTAATAAATATTTATATCTCATTAAAACGATAATCATTAAACTAGATAAAGCTTGTGTATAACTTCAAAAAATACAAAATTTATATCGTGTTCACTTATTTATAATAAAACAGATATTTGTTGTCAAATATATATATATATATATCTTTAAACAGTTTAATTGCTGAATTTTATATTTTAATATTGTATAAAATAGTCCAGTAGAATTATCTGTGTTAATGGAATAAACAAGACTGAAGCTATATTAGGGTATCTAATCTTTCATCTCACGTAGAAATAAATAGGAAGAGAATTTCACATTTGAGTTAAAAGTATAGATTCAAATTATTATAACATCTTTTATCAGCTCACAACATAAGATTTCTTTTTATTTTCATGTATCTCTACTTATTTTTTGTAGAATATCGAATTACTTGTGGGTTTGTGCTATTTTATGAAGTTATTGTAATTCAATTTTTTTGGTTTTTGTAGGTGAGATGGTATATTGACGAAAAATTGTCTATTCTAAAATTGAGTATAATTATCATTGTTTTAAATTTGTGTTAAATCTTTTCTTGATTTTGTGCTCATTTAATAAATGCTCCGTACTGAGTATTAACAAGTAAATGAATCACTGCTTCTTATTTCCTGTGATTTCAGTCAAGCGTTACGACAATACCTCGCTCCGATCGCTTATTCGGCTGTATAATTCGTTTCAATGAATACTCGATAATAGATTAAATGTATGATCCATAACGATTTTTCTCTAAATATAATTATTCGAAAAATTTCAATGTGTATTTACATTAAAGCTTAAAGAATAAAATATCTTTTGAAATGTAAATAAAAAATGTAATAAGGTATTCATTATCGTTTAAAAAAAAAAACAAATATTTTCTTAAAAATAATATATATAGTTAAAAAAAAATTATTTCCTGCTTAATAAAAGTGAAAATATCTAATATCAATCATTATCTAATTCCTAGTTACGCATAATCTTGAGGTTTATAAATAATAAAAGTAATCATAGTGTTGAAATCATATCGAACAAAATAATAGATATTGCAAAAAATTTTGATGAATTTTAGATTATTGGTAATTACGTAAAGGCTTTTTAGATAAAATCCTCAAAAACCTTTAACAATATAATATTATGCAATTGTAATACTAATCATGTTTTCAGGTATTTTCCAAAGCATATATTATGGACGAAAAATCCCTTCAATTTCCTTCAATCATCTTCAAAATACTTACATGAAGTGATTGTAATATAAATTTTTATTTCTAATATACAATTATTTTTTACTACCTAATAAAATATACAGATATTTCTAAAATATATACTTAAAAAATTCTCTCCTTTATACGTTTATAATTAAAATTTATTTTAACGTGAATATGTAACTTTTATTCAGATTTATGTCAAATTTTACTATAACAAATATCATACAAATTTAAATTAGATGTTGAATATTTTTAAAATTTGTTGTAGATTAACTTGTATCTTTTTTTTAAATTATAATTATTCATTGACTTTTTTAAGTTTAAACATGTTTATTTGATTTTTTAACTTATAAAGTTGTATATAAAGGTTTATAAGTTTAATTCTTACTTATTATTTTTTATTTATTAACTTTTTAATATTTAATAATTAAATAAAATCATACGATTACATTATTTTTAATAATTAGTTTGGGATATAATCTTATTATATTTTAACATTTGAAAATTATTATTAAAAATAAATTTTTTAGTAAATTTTTAATTTATGACAAATTATTATTGAATTCAATATAATGAGTCAGAGATACTACCTTGTCTGAAGCAGTTACTTATTGTTAACTTAGTCGTATTTTTTATTCTATGAATAAAGAAACAGTTAACATATTAAAAAAATAATATATTTTACATTCACAAGTTCTAATAAAAATTTGATTAATTCTACAATAAGACAAAATTACTATAGTGCAGAAAACAAAATACGATTTTTACTCATAGAAATCACATATTAACTATTAGATATGATTTAGTAAAATTCGTTTTCAGTTTATGAAATATTTATGATACTTAATAGAATAAGAACGAATTGTTAAAATTGCAAAAATTCTTACATCGTATATATCTTATGCTTTATTTAGACTTCCGATTTTAAAAAGTAAAATTTTGAATATTAAACAATTTAAAATAGGTTTTAAATTATGAATAATTCTGTAATTATATTTATAAAAATGTATAAATTTTAATCTTTATAATTGAAAACATTATAGAATTGCGAAATATAGAAAAATGCAAAAATTTATAGGATATATTATACGGACAAAATTTTAAATAATATCGTTTAGTTCTTATTCTTGCTTTTAGGTTGACTTTAACTTTATATTTAGTCTATATAAATACAATATTAGTATAAAAAAAAAATATGGAAAAATCTTGTTTATAAATCAGAAAATTTTTAACTTTTTATTTAAAAAAGTAAATATTCTGCTTTAAGAAAAAATAAGAAAATAGAAATTTGTTTATGACTATTTTAATAATAGGTTAATACATACCTGCCTTTATTTATTTTTTCAGAAATAAATTTTACTTTTGACAACATCAAAATTATTTAAAAGTTACCTTCATTAATAATATATTAACTGAAAATCCTTAATAATATAATAAACCAGAAATTAATTTTTGTCTACTTAATCATAATAATATTAACAAGTGCTATTGTATTTATGTTTTTAAATATTAAAGGTTAATGTTTATTTTTCTTTAATATGAAAATATTTTTTTTACAATATGAATACAACTTTTTTAGTTTTTAGATTATTTCTTAGTACTTTAGTTTTAAGCTAAAGAAATTATAGAAATTACATTGAAAATTTAAAAAAAATTAAATTTTTTACTGCTTTATTTATCCTATCAAGAAATTCTTATAATTCAAAAAATTATCCAAAAGTGAATAGTATTAATAATATAAAAATATTAATATGAACAAGTAACTATTCAAGTTATCTTCAAAAACATTAAGAAACTATCGAAATGTAAAGTTAATAAGTTCAAGTTTAAATTCAAATTGTTATCAACATATTCTAAGCAAAAATGAAAAAATTATAAGATTTTAAAAGATTTGGATTATTCTTCAATAATAGAGTTTTTAAATAAATGGATACTCTTTAATCAACAAAATGGAATATTTGTATATGCTCAATTCGTGCAATGCATTTAGGTGGTATTTTTTACGTAATTGAATAATTTCACAATTTTTTTCCTTGTCAATGCAAACTTTTATGTTTTATAATATAAATACTTAAAGTATAAATATTTGTTTTTTTACTTGGGTAACAAGAGAAATGAAATAAAATGTAAATACTAACAAAAAATTTGTATTTAAGCACTGTATAAAAACTGTACAATCATCCTGATAATTAGCATCAGTTTGTATTGTGTACTAATACATGTATCAAATAACTTTTCAAATCTATGAAATATTCTGTTTTTTTTTTAATTATTTTGTAATTTAATTACTAATGTTTAAATTTCCTTTAAACCTTGCTTAACTGATTTTTTTATTAAAATTTTTTTAAATTGTCAGAGTTTTTTGATTGAGATTAATTTCATATAAATTACAAAAAATAAGCTCTTCTATCTATTGATCTGTTAATTTGAAATGATTTCTCTAAAAAGAAATAGTTAGGTATATATTTAAAATCTATATTTGTAAAAAAATAATGTTACACATGCATAGGTCTATAAATGTATTGTTTTGACATCTGTATTTGAAATGTTTGATTAATACTATTTTGTTTTTTTTAATATTTGAGGAATATATATAAACGATGTTTTGAAGATACAAACCATTATGAAAATTTACATTACTAAAAACCGTCATAAATATCTTTTGTTTTTACGTTACGTACATGGATTTGAATTAAATTGAAGCCAGGTCTTCGCACTACTGTGATTTCTTTGAATTTCTTTTTTTTCTTTCCTTCTGTTGGCTAAAAAAATACTGCAAAATACATTAAGCTCTGAAGCGGAAGGATCAGGCTTAAAGAAAAAAGTTATTGTAAATTATTAGTTGACCTTAAATAGAGAACGACTAAGCAAAAAAAAAAGATCGATAGAAAAAGAGGATAAAACAGAGAGGGAGAAAGAGAGAGAGAGCGAGAGACAGAGAGAGAGAGAGAGAGAGAGAGAGAGAGAGAGATAAAGTGACAAGAAAAAGGAAGAGAGACATGATTTTTAATTTCACTATGACTTTACAAGAAGTTTCGAAGAGTTTTTTTTTACTTAAAAGAGAGTCTTGTGATGCAAGTGTTACTGCTAGAGTAATTTATTTACTTGTTATGCGTTCAGATAGATTAAAAAATATTGCATTCTGTTTCTAGAGTATCTATAATATAATTAAAATTTATTCTGCATTCTTGAAGTATTAATTTATATATATTAGTAATTCGTTTTATATTATTTGTTGTGTCTAAATAAAAAACAGTCAATCATATTAATATAATAATGTAAAATAAGTGTTTCGGAAAAATTTTTAAAAGAAAAGTAAATTTATTAAATATACACTTTTTGTTTTTAACGAGTTTAAAAAAATCTTTTTGAACTAAAAAATTTATGTAATTACTTGCGATGTAGTAATTAAATTTATTTGATAATTTTGTCTATGTTCATTCCGTATCCAGATAATTTATTGATTGTAAGATTTGAACCTGAAATTGATATAACATAGTAAGTGTAAACATTGTATACTATGTTATCTCTTCTTCAACAAATTATATTATATTATAGCTGTAAAGCTGTATGTAATTATTTAATTAAATAATTTATATAATACCATTATATAGTAATGTAATGAAATAATATAAATTTTATTATTATTAGAAATGTAATTATCCGAACGTAGCAAAAATAAATATATTTATTGTAGAATTATAATTATTATTTATGGTTGCTTGCATATTATTAAATTTCTTCATTTACTATATTTGGCATAATATGCATTAATTTTGATATATTTTAGTTAAATGAATTAATATTATTAAAATCCGTAAACAGTTATACTCACCAATTACATTGTTAGTATGAAAAAATAATATGTAAGGACTACAACAGTTCTATTTATTAAATACAGCCTTAAAAAATATAACAAATATATTAAATCGCTATATAGATATCGTTAGATAAACTTTGTGAATTCATTCTTATATTTATTATATTCGACAAATGGCTTCAAATCAAATCAGATAATTCTATTAACAGAAATTGAAGCTATTTTAAACTAGAGCATAATGTTTGTAGATAAGTACTTGCTTACAAACT
Source organism: Kradibia gibbosae (assembly GCA_018907135.1). Lineage (NCBI taxonomy): Eukaryota > Metazoa > Arthropoda > Insecta > Hymenoptera > Agaonidae > Kradibia > Kradibia gibbosae. The sequence continues at coordinate 9,533,278 of JACCHX010000004.1, forward strand.
AGCAACGTTCTACCCGACTGCGGAAGTATCTTCAATACATTGTAAGGTCCATAGAAATTTAGTAGCCATTCAAATCCTTATCTTTGTTAATTTGCAATTTTATGCATATTCAATGTCATATTTCATGAAATTTTACCAGCTTCGAATGAAAATATACACACTCTATTTTTAATTATATACAAATTTTATGTTTAAAATTTGCGTAATTTTTTAATCAGCCAACGTTGAATAACTACTGATGAATTTTGCAATATTTTAATGAAATCCATTTAAAGTATTAAATAAAATTTTCTCAGATAAAAAGGTTCAATTCTTTAACGATATATCTCATTAATATGAAATTCATTTTTTATATTTTTTTTTATAAATTTTTAAGAAAATAAAATTTCTTTTATACATATTATGATATGTAATAGCTGCACTCATTTTAACTTACAATTAAATTCGAAAATTTAAAAGTTTGAAAATAAATTTTCTATTTTTACGAAGTTTAGTAGGCGAAAAAAGGAGTTCAAAAAGTATTGTTAAACAATATAGTCGTATTTTTAGAACTTTTTGAAAGTGTTTTAAGCTACGAACGAAATTTTTTTATAAATGATTTTATTATGAAAAGAATGCTAAGTCATATTGAGTATTTTACGCTACGTGAAGATTATATGGAAAATAAGTATTTTCTTTTATCACACCAGCGAAAGCATTCTATAGATATTTTTCAATTATAATCTGGATACAAATATTATAAAAGCGATTGACAGTTAAAAGTTGTCTATAAATACAAATTTCATAAAAACTTATAACGCAATATTAATTAAGTGTACATATATATATTTTTTTTTTAAAGTAATTTATACTAAAATTACAATTACGTGAATGTGGTCATGAGGCTTTGTAATTGACAAGATAGGAGACTGACGAAGTATATTAATGGATATATTTGTTTATATGAATATGTGTGCTTGCCTGCGTGAGTGAACATGATAGAGAATGAGAGAAATAGAGAGAGAGAGATCGAGATTGTGAGAGATTTCATGGCTGATGGACTAGTGATTGAACCATGTAAAATATATAGAATTGCTTCGATCCCAAAGTGCGGTCATCCGAGCCACCGTAGCAGGAGCGGGGAATTGACCAATATTCTTTCGCTTGAATGCGTCTGTAACTTTTTATCAACAAGTGGGACCGACAGCCGCTGATTGGTTGAGTAATTTTATTTTGCAACAAAGGTGCTTTCGCGAATGGTAAGACGGAATCCATTGTCGCTGACGGTAAGTTTTACATGCCGCGTATAGTAAAAAAAATGGAGAGAAAATTTTTGGGGCCACAGTGAAGGAAAGTGAGAATAACAATGGAAGGCTTTCTGCTTTTTTGACGATCTATAAAAGAGACGCATAAGTCGTAGGAATTGCTCAGTTTTAAGTTGCCTTGGAGTCGCAGTGGAGTTAAGTATACGATAAGAATACCGGCTAAAGAAATAATAGAAGCAGAGCGACAAAAGTAATCGGACGAAATGGCTGTTAAAGTGAGTGGCTTCGTGCAGTGAAAGAAATAAGCGTGCAAAATACATTTTAAAAATGATGTGATAATAGATAATATAAAACTGTTTGTTGATAGTATTGTTTCCTTCTACCGCTCAATATTTAATCGATTCCTAATTATTACTTTACTTGCATCTTAATTATTGTTTTACATGCGAGAGGATAGGTTTTTAAAATGCAATCGATTACTTATAGTGATTAAATAGATTTTATAAAATATTTTATTAAGTTACATTCAAAGTTGATATTTTAAGTATCCTATTTACTATATTTTAAAAATTTGATATTATATTATTAAATAAACTTACTATTGCGCATGGTATTACTGACTATTGCTGTTTAAGACGGTGAAAATACGTGCATAAGGACAAGCCATTTCCTAATACATTTTTTTTCCGTTTTGATACTTTAGCGGAAAATTAAATAACCCAATATAAAACCACCTTATTATCTTTCACAGAAAAAGTTGTACATGCATCTAGAAATTATTAGGTTATTTCTGTCTTAAAGTTCAAATATTATTTAAGTTAAGTTGGATATCTTATGGCTACTGAGTCAAGCAACCATTCTGTAGTATGATAAAGTAGTTTTTCCACCAAAATCTAAAAATATAAAATATTTAATTGTAATTTATACAAATATGTACGTAAATAAATTGAAACTTCAGAATATACGTAAAAATTCGAAAATAAAATTGCAATCGTGTAAAACTTTTAAATAACCACGTTGTATATTCTTTGATTTAAACATGTGCAGTTTTAGAAGAACTTAAAAAACTTCACTCAACATTTTTCTAAAAAAAAAAAAAAATAAGCCAAGAGATATGAGTTTCGCCTATTTCCAAGAAATACACCACAAGGAGCTACTTTACAAAACAAATCAACAATAAATTTAAAGTAACTTTATTTATTTATTTTTTTTTTTTTTTGTGAATTGAAAATGAGTAGTTCGCATCTTGCTTTTTATGTACTGTTATTGAACCTACAGAGGAAAGCTTATTTGTTATAAAATTATCTTTATTACAGATAACAGAGAATATTATATTTATAAAATGATCATTTTTATTTTTAAAATCTTTGAATAACTTCAAAGTCTTAACTTATTTTTGTATGCATATACAAATATACATCACATCTCTATTGAAGAGCATTATGCAGCACTGTGATGTATCCACTACATGATAATATTATACTGTACTTGTATATACTATATTATATCAGATAGCTTAGGAAGATTTGTTGTAAGAAAATATAGATCAAAATTATTACTTTAGAAAAACATTAAGGATTTCAAGTGAAACATTTGCTTCAAATATAAAAAAATTTGCAATAAATGTATAATAAATTACAGTTTTATATCAAAGCTGATCACATGTATAGATATAACTTGGGCAAGCCGTATAAAAAACAAAGTAATATTAGTTAATTTGATTAAGGATGCGAAAATTTTATACTTATTAACAAGTTTTAAGAAGATATAGAGCTTTTACATAGTTTATGTTAGACAACTTAATTATTTTTTAGTTAAATTTTGTATACAACATTCTGTTTCAAAAATAATAAATATATAAATCAATATTAATTAGAATATTATTATTGATGTACAAAATATAATCGATTGTAAATTTATTTTTTTAAAGGTAATATATTAACATTTAAAAAAAAGTGCTATAAAAATTGTGTCAGATTTATCGACTGTCAAATTTTTATGTGAATATAATATAAAATTATGAAACTATGATATAGTTCACGTACTGCAACTCGTAATTATTCTTTATAATAATAAATAAGTACTGTTATTTATTTTACTAATGCAAATTTATTATTAATGTAGTTACAAGAAAAACTGTCTATAATATGATAAAAATTTAATATAATATTTTATATACATTTTGTATAAAAATAAAATGTATAATGAACTTGCATTTTCAAAAAAAAAATACTTCATCGATAAAAAAAAAATTAAAAGCATTAAGTATACATAAGCATGCACCAAAATGAATCTCAAAAGATGAATTTATTGTAAATGTATAAGTATAATTATATCAGTTTATGTAAATTAGGATGCAATAATTATTTGTCCTGCATGTGATATACAAACATATAATGTCAAATCCTGGCTAATTCTTAAATTAAAGTTTTGACGTAAAAGGTAGTATTTTTACTTAAATTATATATATATATATTAGAGTACTCGCATGAAATTGAAAAAAAATAGAAGAAACACGTTTAAATCATTTTATAATATCCACTTCGTTATTAAATGTCTGATAACTAGGTCATACACACTGTATATCATAATTTGTATAATTTATAGGTCTTTGGAGGGTAAATAAAGCCACTGTACTCACGTTCCTTATATATGATCAATATAATTGAGATAGGTTAGAACGAGGAATTTCAAGACAGTAATCTTGCCACTAAGTGTCGCCGAAATTTTGCAATTACATTACAACGTGGACGATCGTGCTTTTCTCCCCGAATAAAGCCACTGGCGTTAATTCAGAGAGTAAAACAACCTGTAAGCCACAGGGGTGTCATTATCGGATTCTTAGCAGGTGTGTTCATCGCTCCTGATACTGGGTATGCTGCTCGGTCCGATAGCTGTGGAGGTCAGGGCCGGATCGGCCCATTCCTTTCAGCACTTTTACGGGCCGGTCGAGGGTGACGACAGGGAGGTAGCCTGGGTGGACGAGCACGGGAAGCATCACCAGGACTACTCTGCGCCAGCTCATTACGAGTTCGCTTACGGGGTCGAGGACCGTAAAACCGGCGACTATCACGGCCAGAAAGAATACAGAGACGGTGAGCATCGACCGGATAAGTCTTTCCTTTTTTTTCCCCCCCTCTTTCTTCTTTAATTACGCGCTCTAGGGTTTTCGGTTTCTGAATAATGCCCTGTTACTCCGCTAGCTGCTTTTTGTCCTTTTTACGGAAAACATAGCCGCAGTTCGGAAAATAGTATAGCCGAAAAAGACGCGTTGACGATTACCGTTTATTTTTAAAACCTATGTTCAAGTTCAAGATAAAGGGAGATATCATAGACCGAGAGGTGACGGAGAGAGTAAGTTAAAAGCTCGTGCGAAAAGTTAAAGTTACACAGATAAAGTTCATGGATAAAGCTCTTATGCGGCCTGAAAACAATTAATTACTGTCAAAAATGTTTACAAAATTTTGTTTAATAACATTTTTCCTTTGAATTATTTTTCGGCACTTTTATTGAAAATAACAATTACTAGCATACAATAAAATATACATAAAGATTTAATATCGTGTGACAAAAGTAAAAATTTGATCTGGTTTCAATTTCGTCAAGATTAAAATGCAGGTATTCAATGAATTTTTTTTGTAGTAAATTTTACATTTTATAATACCGATTCCGGCTATATTATATCGATTGTTTAAATATAAAACTTTCAAGTAGCTTTTTAATGCAATTTTTCATATTGTACGTTTTAATTATACTGAAGCACGTAATTACGTAGTTAAACATTTTGCAATTATAATTATAAAATGTCAACGTTTAAATATAATGTAAATTCTTAATTTCTTACAAGTATAACATTTTAATTGTGATTTATCCAATTATTTTGTTAATATTTTATTAGACGCTAAGCAAAAATCGTATTTTCAAAACTATTTATACAATCACAAAAAATACTGAATATTCGGGTATAATTATATTTTAATAAAAGGTATCAATATTCAAGTTTCGATAGACATTTATTATATAAAAATTGCTTAAAAATACATCACAGCTTATTACTGTGCAGTAATAATAATTAAATAATTTTAAATGATCGTTCAATTAAAGAATATTATTGTCTATGTATATTTAATTGTATAGTAATTGCTTAATACATTGTAAATAATATATTTTATATAAGTGAACCAAAATTTAATTTTGTATTTTGAATTAAAAATATTCATTTATTAAATTTTTACAATGGAATCTATAAATATGGATTAATTTGTATAAAATTGGAAATTATCATTGTTATTGATGCACTTGAAATTTTGTTCAATTTTTTATTTGTCTGTATATTTCAAAATAATAGCCGTATTTTTTAAAATAGAAATAAAAGGAGGAATAAAAGGAAAATTATATAAGCTTATAATTGTCTGTGTCTACTATTGATTTAAAAAATGTGTAGACATATGACCAATTGGGGAAGCGATTTAATAGATATATGTCTTAAAAGGAGTAACTTAATTAATTATTATATTCGACTGCAAGAATTTTTATAATACTTTCAACCGAGTTAATTTAGAGTCTTAAATACAAAATCGTATTTTATTTATACGGATTGTATTAATGCATTTAAAAAAAAGATATAAAATCAGTAAAATTTAATAGGATTTTTAAACAGTTTTGATGATTACATTTATTATTTTCTAGACGAAGTAAGTAACATCTAGTGTAACATTAGAATGAAGCTGTTGTATCTATTAACACTAACTCTATTAACTTTAAAGCCTAACAAATAATTTTCGATCTCCAGGCTGTACAGCCAATCGATTTTCAATTATTTGTGGTCACAATGCTTCAATCAGTTTTCATTTTCATAAAATTCAGACGATGATCATCAAAATAATTTCTGCTTTTGTTGGAGGCTTCATTTTAAAATAAGCTTATCTTATCCTTCATATTAACTACTTTATTAGTGTGAACATTCTAAGATTTTCTAAAATATGACAGTTAGAATTGAATATATATCCTAAAATTTACATAGCTCAATAAATTGATTGCAGTATAAAGAACTAAAACATTCGTAAATGATATTAATAAATTTATAAATTTTAATAATATAAAAAAAAAGACAACTGGAGAATCGTCTTTTTATGAAATATGTAATGAATCACAAATAATTGTTTTTTTTTCCCTATAAATTCAAAACTATACATCGTATCGTAAGTTTTATAAATATTTTAATGTAGTGATTTATTTTTATGCTTACTAAGTCTATTCAGTTAGAAAAATAAAGTAATCCGATGAAAGTAGTAACATATTTATGACTGATACTATATAGTAATATATGACTTCAATTTTGAAATTTAAAAAAATAAAAAAAATGAAAATCAATGTATATTCAAAAAAGCGATACAATTGCTGTAAATTTTTTTCATATCATTATGATAATTTCAAAAGGTTATCAACAAATTGTGTTTTTTTTCTAAATCAACTATATGTTTTTAATTATTATATTTTGATTAGTTCTTCGAAACAAGTATAGTGAACGTTACATTAATCTCATATGTATGTATGTAATTAAAATATTCAATTATGTACGCACTATCTACGCATAGCAATAAAATGTCCTAAGTATTGTAAATTGGTCGATGAACCAATACATCCCGCATTACCAATATTAATAATGTAATTAGCATAATGTAGAATATGATTGATAACGCAGGAAAAGCAGTGACGGGTGAATACACAGTTAAGGAACCCGATGGCAACATCAGAACCGTCAAATATCACGCTGATGAAGACGGCTTCCATGCCACTGTGCACAACAGTCACGGAAATGATCATCAAGACTCTGACGGCGATGATGACGATGAGCGCTGAACACACGAGCAATAACTGGCGGGTGATGGCTACTCCAACGTATGGGAGGGGGAGGGGTGGTGTTACCCCTACTAAACACGTCACTACCAAAGATAATCGATGCCTGATCGACATTACGCATATGGAAGAGGTTTATCCACAGCGTTTCTCCTTTTGTCTCAGGATCGAATTAGCAAAGTCGAATACAACCGGATTTTTTAAATATTTTCTTTAAAACACCATATTTTTATACAATTTTCATTCCAATTATAATATACTTTAAGTGTAGATTTTTTTACATGGTTAAGAAACGAAGTAAACCTATTATATTAATGCATACATTCGTTTCACCATGCGCATGCTTAGATGAATAACCATTTATACAATTCATGTACATAAAATTATTCAACCTAAATATAAATTTATAATGTTAAATTGAGCTTTTTTCGCCTGATATGTAATTTGAATGACTATCAATCAGTCAGGTCTTAATCAGGATTAAGGATTTTGTTCAATATTCTGCCAAACAGATGTGCATATGTTATTATATAATTGAAACCTAATAGAAGCATTCTACATATTAAAGAAAAAAAAAGTTTTTTCATATTAATGTATTAACCGCTGATGTTACTAAGGCTCACAAGACTTTATAAAGACTAATTCGATTTCATCGTTCTTTTTTAGTTAATAATGCCTAAATAAACGTAAATATAACAACTAATTAGAATTTAGATATAATTTTATTCATTTATGTTATTAACATATTTGTAAACAATGACTTTTTATTGTTGCATATACCAGTTTTTATAGATTTGTATATTATATTGTAGATATTCAGTATATAAATAAAAATGACTAAATATTTATATTTTTAATTAAGTGAAGATGAGAAAAAAGCCAGCAATTGTAGAGTCAATTAAATTTTGAAAAAAAATATATGTAATTTAATAATCAAAAATATGTTTGATATATAGCTCATTTTATTTGCAGTCTTGTAGTGTAATAAAGAACATTTTAAATTTATTTATCCACATTATGTTTTAGATTATACCGAAAAATTTTATTAAAAAATAAATGTAATAAATGTAATTGATATCTCATCAAGCTTTTTACCGTTAAAAATATTAACCTTTTTTACCGTTATTATATAAGCAAAAAATACATTATTTATTTTCTTTTTCATTTTTTAATGAATTTTTATACAGTAGCATTGTTTAACTGTTTACAGAAAAATTATTCCATTATGATCTTAATTTGATTGAAAAAAATTGATTTCTTAATTAATTTTGATTTAATAATTAAATAAAAATACCTAATTATATAATATATATCTGTGATTTAAATCTATGAAAGCCCTTTTTCGTTAACGTGTTTACAGAAATAGTTAAAATTATAAAATAATCTTAAATTATTCTTGTGGTCCTCATAGTTATTTGTAAAAATAACTCATTTGTATATTCTGTCTAGCCTTAGACCCTTAAAAACTTCAAAGTATTTATTGTTTTCTTTTATTTTAAAAATGTCATAGTTTTGATTTACTCTTGACAGTAGAGACATATTGCTTAGGTCAAAGAAATAAATTCATGTAAAGTAAAATTTAGAATATTCAAATGTTTGTATGTTCATAATATTATTTTTAATTGAATTTTTCTATAGGAATAAGCTATAGCTATAAAAATATATAGCTATAAAAAAAGTAATATTTTACTTTTGGTTTAATTTTTGTACATAATATAGTATATAATAATCTTTATACATCATTCATAATTTAAATTTATATAATAACAAAAATGCAACTTTTTCACTTCATTGAGGAACAAATTATTTTTTATGCTAAATTTATCGATTGCATTGTGTAATTTAAATTATTTACTCTTTAAAAAAATTAAAATCATTACTATGCAGCAATTCACGTATTTACTCAATGCCATTAAAAATGCCACGATTTCGTCATGGAGCAGTTATATTTTGATTGATCCTTAAAAATAAGTGCCCATATAATTTTAATCGAATTTCTTTAAGTTGATCCATTTATTTTTATGATTAAAGGGTTATTTATAGAATTAAGGATTAGATTTGAGTAAGTGGTTTGAGTAAGTAAATGATCTACTTGCGAATAACGAATATCAATTTATTATAAAAATTAGAACTTCTCTTAATTATTTTATGGTTACAATAAGAAATATAAAAGCTTTTTATAAGAATACTTCACTTTATTAAAGATTTAAGATTTTTCTTACAAATACTCTTATACAAATAATTTGAGCGGTAAAAGTAAATGGGTTATTTTGTACCCATTTAGAAGAAATTTTCTACAAGGTTTCTATCAGAAATTAAAAAAAAAATTTTTTTTGTATATATGGTTACGTTATGTATAAAATTCTACTATTTAGTTCGTTCTAGAAAAAGTCCTCAATTAAGTAAACAGGTTTTTTAAAATAATGTTTTCTATAAAATGACGAGTTTTCTTAAAAAAATTTCCAGCTCTAAATTTTATTGAAAACTTATGAAAATTTATGAAAATTTATTGAGAATTTATAAAAAAATTTTTTAATCCTTACATTTTTTGTATTGTAAAGTTTGAATAAAGAAATTTGAGTAGGGTATCATTTTAAGTAAGGACAGATGTAAATGCCTATTTCAGTTTGTACGGACAAATAAAATATAATATTAACAACTTAACTTTCTTTATGTTAGTCAATACTGAGAAGGACTAATGCGTTTTATGTTAAGGACTGAGGACTATATATCAAGGAAACATGCAAATATTGTCACTTGTTGGGTAACGATATTGTGTCTATTTTCTTGTTGTTTTTTCAGTTAAACTGATATGAAATAGTACTGCTAGTATAGGGCTTTGAAAGATGTTATTCATATGTGCAATTTGTTTATCTATAGATAGAAATGATCGATTATAAGAGGGATGCGTTGATATATTTGTAATAGTATAGGTAAATTAATATGATAAATAATCTTATCATCGATCAAACATTTTCTTCAAAATATTTGAATGCTAGGCGTTAAACTATGCGTTTATAAGAAGAAATATAAGAAATTAAACATATCATGTATCTCGGTAATGCAATAAAGATATAAATATGAACGACGTTAAAATATAATTATAATATAGCACAATATTTTTGCAAATATTTTAATGTTATAAATAATGCATTCTCTAGGCGATGAAAAAGTTTTGTATATGCAGAAGTGAGTCAAGAGAATTTCAAATTTAATCTTGAAAGAGGATGAACTTCTCTAACTGAATATGCGCATTAATGTGCAGTACTTACTATATAAAACAATATGTTGAAGGCAGAGGAAATCTAAATCCATCGCTGTATCCGCGGTTCAATGATACTTCTATCCGGGCACGTAACGAGTCTCGGACGTAAATGTCTTCACTGAGTACAGAGATCTTGCGGAAGGTTGTTTGGTACTTCTGCGCATGGAAGACTGTATTCTCAACGACTCCTTTACCTTTCTCTCCCGAGTCTGCCGCATATTCGTAAGTGATATTTATCGCATCTTCGCATTTCCCTGTTTACCTGTGTACACGTATAAATGGCATATGCTCCAATGCTACGAGTTCGCGAATTTTTATTATTATTTAAAGCTTTTGTTTCCGTTGTGAGCCACTTGGCTTGCCCCATAGCTGAGATAGACGAATTTTGATAATACAAATCTTTCGGACAAACCTATGCTTCGTCTTCAGCTTCTAGGGCACTACTTGAACGGCAGATGCGTCGATAGGATTGACGAATGCGTTCACTTTTTATTAACATACTAGTAGAACACTCTGAAGAAGCCGAAGTGTTTCACAAATAGCTATATTTTTAGAAGGTAAGAGAAAACCCTTAAAAGGATCGGTTTTTAGTTTCACATAACTGCTCTTCATTCCACTCATTTCCATTCTTCTTCTTCTTCTTTTTCAGTCTTCTTTTTCGTTTGTTTATTCTAATTTTTAATTTTTAAATTTTTTGTAAGTTTAAATGTTGTTAAACTTACAAATCTTGTAAGTTTTTTGTAATTTAAACCACATAAATGTCAAAATCTTAAAGAATATAAGCCAAAATTCAAATATAAAAATTATTTTTATAAAAAGTCCTTACTCGTTTTTACTATTAAAATATTATATTGCCGAATATAATATATTGAAAAAATGTTTTTAATAAGCATAATTAAATTTGATATATAGTATTGCATTTCCAAACATATAATTGTATGAAATTAATATCTTGAGATATTAGTGGTTCAAGATAAATAAAAAATTCGTTGCAATATACTGTATGATACAAGCAGTAAATCAATCAAGACAATAACGAGTGCTGGGGTATTTAAAATAAAGTAAGACCTACAAGAGATCTTCACACAATATTTATTACTGCCTCTGGTAGTCATCGGATGGGTTCAGTAAAGTCGGGGCCTAGGGCGATTTTACTACAGGATGATCGTTGTTCGATCATCGTGAACGTCGTTTTCATATGTTGATCGAGCCGAGTCGGCCTCCAAAGTGGTAGATGCGGATGATTAACCCATTCTATGAGTTAATTACATTTTCATGTAATTTTTTTCATGTATTATTTTTATTTAAAAGTATATTTTTCCAGTTATGATTAAATTATTTAAAAAAATTAATAATTTTTACACATTCCAAATATCTACGGAGCTGTGCTCAATATTGTAACAGGAGTGAAAATCCAGTCTAATAGATAGTTCGTAGGTACAGTTACAATATAAATCTTGAATAAATGCATAGAAGCAAATAAAACACACATTTTTGACACGCAAATGGTAGGTGATATGTATGATATCAAAAATAAACGAGTAACCTTCAGTTTCAAATAGCGAAATAGCTAGTCGAATAAATTGTGAAGACGAATATTTTAACTGCTTCCTATACACTGGTGCCAATATTCTTAAAAAATTATGTGTCTCTCTAGTTCTTTGAAAAACCACATATTCAACTTGAGAAAATCTATTTACCATAGTTTGTACGAAATAAGAATATAAAGTAAAATTCCGTAGTTTCGTAACTTTCTTTTCGAAATTTGTTTCTTATTAAAGAAGTAGCCTTTTTACCACAAATATTGGCTTCTAATTATATATTTATATATAATTTATTTTTTCATCTTATTTCAGAAGAATTTTATTTAACAAAAGTAATTAATATTTCCATGTATTTATACCAGGTTATCACAGATAATACAAAATAATATTTATTTTACCTTTATGCAAAAAAATTATTCTAAATATATATTTTAAAACTTAGACGTAAATAAAATAATTGTACAGTTGCAGAATATATGTTTTTTGAAGATGGATTTTGTTAAATTTTTATTAATAAAGGCTTTAACATGTACATACTTTTAAATTTAAATATATTATAATAAAAAAACCGTTGCGAAAATATGTAAATAATCCATTAAACATGTTTTATATATATAAAAAATATTAGGTTTATGAATATATGTGTCATTTATTTTGAAATTTATATCAAGATGATCTTTAGAAATTTGAAAACAGTATGTTTCAAAATTATTATTCAGAAACATTTAAAGGAGTTTGAAAAAATTTCCCTTTATCAAAATGAAAATATTGTCTATAAAACCTTTATCTTTTCTAAAAATCTTCTCGTATAATTAATGTGTTTACATTTTAAATATGTTCATTTCAAATGTATTATTTTTTGTTAATTTTTTTTTATTTTTATAGGCTACTGTAAATTTAGAAATAAATATAAGTAGTACTATATAATGTACCTTGCACTTTAAAGTATCATTGTGATGTATTCAGTATCATGAAACTAAATAATATTCTACGAATACTTTATGAGAAAAATAAATATTTATATGATACTAGAACAGAGCTGTATCCACGATCTGTAAATTTTGTCGTGTACATTTAGTATATACGTCCGAATGAAGCATCTATTACTCTAATCTACTGAAAAAATAGATAACTCAAAAATGCACAAATATAAATATATATATATATATATATATATATATATATATATTATATGTTCACTTTAAAATACTCAAAACTCATTATTGTATATTTAAAAAAAATATTTTGTTAAAGGACTTTTAATAAATAATTATGTAATGTATATTTTTATACTGTTAAGTTAATTTGTAACAGAGAAGGACTGTGTAGTTTAATAAACTATAGAAAACCAACAAAAGTATAATATTCCAATTATTATAAATTATTATAAATTACAATATTAGATGTCTTTAAGAATTATATATTTTATATAATTTGTATATAAACTAGTTTTTTTGTAAACAAATTTACGAATTTTTTCTCTCTTTATACCTTTTCTGAAATTTTAATTTAATTAAAAATTTTTTACTTATGAAAGTTAACAAATGAAATGTTTATATTTGATGATAAATTTTTTTAACCACTAAACGTACGTATTACATCTACTAATTAAAAATCCTAATTGCATTTATGCGGAAATATTATAAATTTAAAACTATCTCTGGTAAGAAAATTTATTTCGTCAAAGAGTCCTTTCAATCGCCATATTTTAAGAAACTGGAGTTAGGATAAAGTGTATTGATTTTTTTACAGTGCGCTTCACTATATTTATGTCCGGAAATACAGAAAAATCAGATGACAGAAAAATGCAATTTCCGATATCCTGGCGAAGCTTGCTCGCCGATAAAAAACGTAAGAAAGAAAGCGGAAAGTTGATGCCAGCAGCAAAGGCCATAGCAAAGGAGGTTGAGACATGAAAAATAGAGAAGTTTTTTGGGTATTCGGGGGATGGACCTGCCGTCTAAATTATTCTTGGCGAGGCTTCACTTTCGCGCGTCCACGTGGCACGTGATTCGACTGAAAATCGGCCTCTGGTCCTCATAAGTATCACAAAAGTATGAAAGTCACAGAATAGCGATAGCAACTAAATGTAAAACGTTGTGCTCTGTCTTATCGTGAAAAAGTAGTTCCACATGCTCGACCAATGCACAACGTTCACCATTTGCCAAAAAAAGGAAGTTTATCTCATTTGAAGTATGCATCAGGCTTTATTCAAATGGTTTTTAACGGATTGAATGTCTTTTATAATGGTTATCTATGAAACGATACTCTATGTAATTGGCTTCACAAGTAACTGATGAATGATAATATTGGTCCGTTTTTTTACAAAATTTCGAACTCCATTCTTGTAAGGAATCATCTTTATCTTATCGATACGGATAAGTCTAAAAGTTATACCAGGGGCTTTTCATTTAAATTCTAAAAGTTCTTTAAACGATGAACGAAGACTCGAAATTCAGTACAAAGTTTATGCATAGAATTGAAAATAAATATTTGGGAAAAAATTACTTTAAAAAAACGTAAAATTAATTTGTAATATTTACTATCGAGTTTTTTAACTTTAATGTGAAAATTTAAATTTTTGGTTCTATCGAATTTTGTATTTTGACAATTTATTAGTATAATTTATAGTAATATTAAAGTTTTAAAACTGTAATTTGAGAATATTCATACTCTATTGATGAATATAAATCTAGAATGTTTGAGTCGTTAAAGATTTCAATTTAATTATACAAATTTAAAGTAAACAATAATGTATAAGTAACAAGTCACGTTTCATTATTATTATTCTTAATAAAGTATTCATCAAAGTTCTTCAATTTAATTTCATTTGTATTACATCGTAAGTCGATTTAATTTCATCTAAGATAAAATTTTGAATACAATTTCATTCATATATTTATTAATAAATCAACCAATGAATAGAATTTGCGGAAAATACCTCCTTATAAAAATAATAATAAAAGATTGCAAAGGAAGATACTTTCCTCGGTCATGTAACGATTCCTGATGCCGTAAGAGATTTATCATATGTAACAACGGAGATCTGACACAGCACGGGATGCGCAACCAAAAGCTGCTTTCTTGACTTCGGATGCTGTTCGAATACCGGACGGTGACTCGGCGGCTTCTCGTTGTCGCCTCGTGAGCCTAGGAAATCAGTGGTCGTGTTAAGATTTACCTCCTTAATACACGACGATTACCTTCTCGTTCCCTGTGGCGTCTAACAGCAGCTGGCCTTCCTGACTCTGCAGCTCGAGTACAGTCTTATCATTGTAGTCCTGCTGATCGAATCCTTCGATTCAAAAGGTGGGGGAGATTTGGCTGCACAGAGTCGGTAATCCAGCCCGCACGAGTCAGGGCGATATATGCAGTGGGGCACCGGGGGACGTTAGGGAAGAGAACGTGATGGGAGGTAGCAACGAGTCGGCGGAGTGCGCGGTTCAGTTCTGCTTCTACATCCAGGGCTCTACATCCGTTGGCTCGTCCTCAGGGATTGCGCTGCATGAGGTTACTCTAGGCCATAATCGCCTCCACAGACTAACCGTTCTAAAAGCCCATCCTGGGGAATTAACATCCCAGACTGTTATGTCTCGTACATAAAATAACTTCTTAGTACGCACGTATGGCAAAAATCGCCGACAACCTCCGTTACAAGATAACAACTCATGTTTAGATGGGTACACGTCGTAATACATATATACAAACACGTATATATATATATGTATATATACAGATATTTAAGTATTTTTGATGATGTATTTTCAATACGAATCAAAAATTATCCTACACGAGTATTGGATGTTATGCAAATATAAAAAGCCGTTGCATAAATAAAAATAATTTTATTACAATTTATAAAATTTATAATAGCAATAATTATTAAAAATAGTATTTCAAATTCAAGGTTATATAATGCTGAATCTGTGGCCTTTGAATTACTTGACAAAAGAAGAATAACAAAATCAAGCAATAAAAGTTGAATGGATAGAATTCATAACATGTTGCATTTTTTTTGTTTATGTTTTTTTTTATTTTTATCATACAAGTCACATTTACCACGTTACTCAATACATATGAAAACCCCTTTTATTCAATATGCTGCACTTCCGATTCCTATCGATTGCAATTCAATAAGAGAGGGGATTTCTGAAACTATGAAGGAACTTTTTGTATATATATATATATATATATATATATATGTGCAGTCATATTTTATATTCATTAATATTCTTGATGTATTTGTACCTATGTGAAATAGATGTTATTAATATTAATAATATTAATTAGTGTCAATAATATATATTAATTCATTTTTCGTGCTGTACTTCAGATAATTCTCATGTATTTTGAAGAAATATATTTTACGTGCAATGAAGGAAACGTTTAATACTTAAAATTATTATTGCAGTTCCTTTTTATATGAATAATAAAAATTAAATTTATAAACTCAATATTTAAACTCAATATTTAAAATAAGTAGTAATGTTTATTAATAATACAAAGTATTTTAAATTTTTGAATAATTTTAAAAGTAAATATGATGTTAGTAAAGAAAATAATATTATGAAATTTTTAATTAAAAAATAAAGATCATAGGTTAAAATAAGAAAAAATTTTTTTCTGTGTCATATTTAACTGAGAAATCAAATGATATGGATTCTTTTGTAAGTTTTATTATGGAGAAAAATCGTTAAATTTGCTATGATGAAAATCGTTGAATTTAAAAATGTCAATAATCATGCTTTTAATTGATACATTAAATTCATTACAAATTTTTAATGTATTTGTAAATTTCAATATTCATTCAGTTTTAACTTAAATTTAATAGAAATCCCTCATAAATTTTGCAACAATAAGTTACGAATGATTCATTGTCGAATATTATTATTATGGAATCGATGTTAAAGCAAAATCCAACCAATCTCAGCTCCTTGGAGTATAAAGTTTAATTGCTCGTATAACATTATTCAAGCACTAACCCGTGAGCGTTATCTCTCTTTTGTTCTTGTTCTGCGTGTTATTGCAATTTTTTATCACACATAACCGTCTCTAAACGGAGAAAAGCATTTCTGAAATAAAATAGAATAAGCGCTTGATAAAGGATTAAAAAAAAAACTAGAAATTTCCATACGCCATTATTTGAACCAAACAGCGCAAGAATTGACGGCACGATGCAAAAAGCAGAATGTGAAATAACGAGTCGGATGAAACCATAGTTCTGAACTTTTTCTTTACAAGGTTTTTTTACCCAGGATTCGATCAAACAAACAGGACAGAAGCGGCTTATACGCAGTAATACAACCTACTACTTCTTGTGTCTTCGTGCGTTCAAGTGATTCATTCTATTTTTTTCTTGTTCATTTTTAAATGTCGGCATTTCGCGAAAGAAAGAAAGGCTTTGCTTTTCAAAAAAATATCTCAATTGCTCATAGATCATTACATTAAAGTTTTTTTTGCGTAAATTACAATCCGAATGATCCTTCTGATAATTATATAAATGAATAATTAATACATTACTTCAGAATTGTATTTTGCGATGTTTTTATTTACAAATAATTAGTTTTATTTAAATAATATGATTACATACAAAATATTTTCTAAGTAACTTTAGTTTACGGAGACTTACGTTACATTAATGTCTATATATAATGTTCAATGCTTTCAGGAACCAGTTGCAGACCTTAATACAATTTTCAAAGTCGAGTGCTATGATGCATCCTAGTTTTGAACTTTTACAGCATATTATGCAGATGACGTTTCTTGCTTTATCTTTCAACAATTTAGTCAACCTTTTATATGTTGTAAAGTAATCAATCTGGGATGTTTTAATAAGTCTTATATTTATGTAATCTTATATATTTATATAATTAGTAGGCAATAATTTTGTACATATAAGTGTTTTTAGTTTTAGCTTTCATGTAATAGAGCTATTCTATGTAAGGTAAAATTAGCTAAATGTAGCTTTAATTAAATATTACCTATAATAAGGATAGATAAATAATTATTTCGTTGCAAAATCATAAATATTTTGCGAAACTATTTATCCTTATTAATATTTAAAAAAAAATCCCAGATACTTTAACAAGTAAATGAAAATATATATTTATTCAAAAATATTTTTTAAATTAGCTGCATTTTCTCAGAATTTTCTCTGGAATATCAGTATTGAGTTGTTTAATATACTTGCTGTTTGATGGAAATAAAGCGTAATTCAAGTAAACAAAAATGCAACATGAACCAGCAACATTTCTAATTTTAACTTTTGCATTTAAAAAAAAATAATGTATTCAAAGTCACATGTTAATATAAAATTAGAACCAAGCTAGGAATCAAAGCTTTACGAAAAGAATTGTAACTTTTTCTGATAGAAATAGTACAAAACAAAATACAAAAAGTTTTCCATGCAGCAAAGAACTGTACCGAATTTTTTCTATCAACTGTTATTTATTGTGTATAATGCCAAAAATTTATTATTCGAAATAAGTTTTCAACTTTTGTTTAATATAGCAAACTTTGACCTAAGTTACTATACTGGTTGATTTTTGCAATAATGTAAATGGGGTACTAGATATTATGTAATAATCGATATTGCTTGTCTGCAAATTTCCCTATTACCATTTCACATTTGCGGAAACACTCTGTGAGTAAATTTGATATAGAAAATTTTTACAAATGTACGTGACGTGGTGATGATAACGCACTGATATTTGTCGAGATTTCTTTCACCAATCGAAAAAGGAGAAGGCTTTTCATCTTTGTTGTTTCGTCAGTCACTTAAGCGCCGGCTTTTCAATCTAATGTTTTTGAAAGAATATTGGATTGAGTTTGATTTGAGATTCTCCGTACTCCTGACCGACTTCACCCACATGGATGACTGTGCTTATATATCTAAATGCATGAATGCATGCGTTTTTTAAAAGAGGGATACGCCATAGTTTATAGAATAGTGGAACGAAAAGTGAAAAGCGAAAAGGATGACGTAAAAGCTCTTACAGAAATGCTACACATATTCACAGACTCTACAAGAAAAAACTAGTAAAATATACTTTAGAGAATCACTTGTTTTTCGCTAGAGACTATGCCTTCTCTTTTGAACACTTCTTCCAAACCATTCATTAACGTCTAATCTTATGAAAAATGGGAGTACTTATATTTGTGAATATGTCGTGAGTATGCAGCCAAATATTCGAATATTAGTCTGAAAGGTTTGTTTTTAAAAACAGATAGGTAAACGGTTATTATAATTATATAATGTTTAAAAGAGTGATATATGTATATACATATTATAAGTACAATAAAATTTTAATTACGACGCTATAAAATTAAAATTATAACATAAAGAAGCAATGTCATTAAAAATAATTTATTAAATATTACTTAAGTAAGAGTTATGACATTTTAAAAATTGTTGTTTATTTTAGTCAAAAATTTTAATTTTTAATTGCTTTAATTTTTTAAAATGCAAAAATATGATTCTTTTATGACTTTATTTTGGTATTTAATGTGGCCTTTATCAATAGTGAAAATTTATTATTGAAAAAATGATCCAAACAGCAAATATTTCGAATAAATGAAATGCCATACTTTTCTCATTTCTAATAAAAATGTTTACGATAAATATGCCAATATTTTTGTCCCTTTACAATTCCTTTTTTAAAATCATAAAAAAAAATTTATTATAATTTTATACAATGGCAATATAATGGTAAATTTTTTAAATAATAAATAGGATAAGTAATATATTAGAACGTTATTTCACTGAAAGTCGAATAAAATACTGTTTACTAGAAAAATATTAATTGAAATCTTCACTTAGGTTGCCAATTGATAGCAGAAAACATAGTAATTTTCGGAAAATAATTTTCAGGTTCTGCAAAAACAGTTTTACATAATTATACAAAAAAAAATCTCTATTTTAAAATATACGTATCTAGGTAATGTGGATAAGTATCGATAAGTACATTTTAATCCATAATAATGTATTCTATTTTGTAATATTTTATAAGCTATTTGTTAAAATTGAACTAAAAAATATGTGTATTTTATTTACTGCAAAATTTAAATATTGAGCCTTTTAAGTCTTTTAAGCTATATAGGAATTAAGGAGAATACATTACTTTCGAACAGTTGCTGCGTTATTTATCTAATTCTCTGACTACTAATGGTTCATCAAGAAAGCAACGTATTACTAAGTACTTGTAATAATGTTGTAACTGGTAATAATGTCAATAATATTTATCTTTCCGAATATTTTAGGTTATTAAACTTTTTTATATTGATCATTCTTTCAAATAAACATTTGACAACGAATTTAATGAATGTGTAATCTATAAATATGTGTTTATATATTTTCATAATAAAAATTACTTATTTAGTTTTTTAATTGAATTATATATTTTTTAATATTATTATTTATATTTTCATAATATTCAAAAACAATATTGTTCGCAATGTTTGTTTAATAAAATTTACAATAACTTAAAAATTAATACCAAATAGATAATTTATATTCCACAAATATTTTTAGAGTTAAAAAGTTCTTAATTAAAAATTAAAAAAAAAATTTTTGTAATATAATATATTAGTATTATTTACATGTAAAAAGAAACCATCTAAGTATTTAAACATATTTTTACTACATTTATAATTATTTAATAATTATTTAAAATTTATTTAAAATTATAATTTGAATTTTAAAATTAATAAGAGAGAATTAAAAGGTAAAAAAATTTATACAATTTAAAATATAAATTCATAATTTCATTAAAATATTTTTTTTCTATCTTTGAGAATTGTTGCTAATGAATGTATCACCAATTACATTAAGACGTAGGCCATTTTACAACTTATGAGTTATATTAAAAATTCAACATGAAATAAAATTACATATTAACATATTACCATTTGCATTTTTTGAATCTTATAAGAATAAAAGTTAATGAAAAAATTTGAGAAAATACATTAATTTAATAAGTTACAATTACAAGTAATTTGAAAAATTTTTATGTATAGTTTTTTATTGACTAAAATTAAAATAAATTGTAATACTAATTTTGAATATTATTATTAGAACAACCTAACTAACTAACAGATATTATTAAGTTTAGTTTTAAGTTTTTTAATTTAGTAATGAATGTTCTTCTTTTAAATTTTTAGTCAACATGAATTCTATCTATATCATTCTATTATAAACGTACATGTTATGACTTGGTCATCGGAATTAATGTGAACTTGAATAATAAATTTGAGTAAATAAATAGAACATACACGTAGTTCACTACATGTGTGAAATTGTATTTCAGAGTGATTATCCATTAAAACACGTCACCTTGTATATTTGCAACATTCAAAGTATGTACAGGATACTTCATTTTGCTGTTGTGCTCATGATAATATTAGTGTATTTATTATTCAAGAATGAAAATTAAAATGAGATGCAAACTGTCGCAAAAATTTCATGTAACCATTTTACTGCATATTGTGAAATAGCAATTCTCTCTTCCAATCAATTTAATGTGTAAATGTGACTATATAAACTAAGTTTATATAATTTATTTTCCAAGGATATGAAATTTCTATTACATATAATTTTATTTAATTACAATTTTATATCATTTATATTTGAATATGATGCAAACAAATATATAACTTAATTATAGTTAAGTACAACAGATAGTTGTTAATATTTGATTAAGACATACATAATATTCTATTCTATATTTTACGTAAATTAATTAATTACTTAGTAAGTAGTATGTGAGCCATATATGGATAATTTTAGTTTTATGTAATTATGATTAACTATCTAGAAAGTTCAATTAATGCTACAATTCAGATAGAGTTGTTCCTTTTAGGTACTACAACTAATAAAAAGTGGCTTCATATTAAATATTTATGTTCTATCAAAAATGAACGAATAAATACAATGACTGTTATAAAAATAGAATCTAAAATTTATCATTATTCAATAATTAATACTTAGTAAGATTGAATATCATGTGTGAGAAATGAATATTACTTTATGATATCTAAGAAACAATGAAGTATCAATTATTTATATTTATAAAAAAAATAAATAACATTTCATTTAATGTTTAAATACCATACTATTTAATATTTTAAGACCATTCAATGCTTAAATGTAAGAGCTATAATCAAATGAAGCTTTTAAACAAATATGGAGTTTTTTTTGTTTAACGAGGTTTTCCATCTAATGCAGTTCAAGTTTGTCATTTAACATATTTTGGAAAATTTGCTACGATTTGTGAAAAATGTTTTATTATTTTTATACATCATTCTCAAAAAAAATTGATATTTAATGTTCATCTTCATAGGAAATTATGGTAAAATGCGGACTATATTAAGAAAGTTCGAATAGAATTAAGAAATATTGGTATAACTATATTTACCATCAAGAATTTTTGAGTAAATAAAACAGTTTATTTATATTTATTTTAAAAGCAAGTAGAGTTGAAAATATGAGTGCTAAGTTTTGTATAATAAAATAGGTAATGCTAAGCGTCGAATTTTTTTTATAAAACTAATAAAATTTTTTTTATTTTCAAAATAGCATCAAAATACTATTCTTTTGATAAAAGCTTTCTTTCAGCTTATTTTGAAAAAATTCCTAAAATATATGCATAAAATTAAATTAAATTTACATAAATTACTGAATTTTTAAACTGTTTAATATTTAAAAAAATATGTATGCACATTTATTATAATATTTTTTGGTCTATTAATATATTATTTTTTATAGAAATGAAAAATGTATTTCCACTACCAATATTTCACAAAATTTGTAATTTGAGCACACTTTTTTATGCATATGGATGACGTCATTTATGACATAATTAATTAAGCGGGCTAAAAATTCTGTATATACATAAATTGAAAAATGTTTTCACTTTACTACTATTTTTCAAAACTTCATTGACTTTGTTGAACAATCATGGTTTAACTGTTCCTACGCTTTTAGCTTAAAGTTTTATTGGATCTATAAATTGGTGAATATAGTAGTATTTTCATAGAAATAGAACTTATTTCAACGATAACAATTCTATGACTTTTCTCGCGTGAAACCGGAAGAAAATCAATATTTATTTCTTTTAAATTCATGAAAATTCGATAATTTATTAATAATTATTTATTTCATCACTCTATTATATTTCTATTTATTTAAGTAAAAAAATTATTGTAAATAAAATATTTTTAGAAATTATTAGGAATGTATAAAATTTAGTTTAATATATAATAAATATATTTTATTGATTAGGAATGCTTGACATGGCTAAAATAATTTAAAGAAATGTCGAAATCCGAACTGACAGACCAACATTGTGAATTAAAAATATTTCGTTGAGAAGGGTGACCATACATAAAATATCCACTCACGTATATTTAATGTGATAAATTATAGAGCAGCGTCAATGTACTATTATACAAATTTTAAGACATAGAAAAAAATTCTTATCAATTATTAAAATTTTTGTTGAAACTTTATTTATAATCTATGTATTTTATTTTATATTACAAATGTATGGAAAATGTTAAATTTTAAGTAAGCAAAATATCATTTATATTTTTTATTATGTAATAACTAAAATTATTATTTTTAAATATGAAATTTTGCTAGACAGAAATAATATCAAGATTATTATTTACGACGGTGGTGTAAATTATAGAATATTAGTGAAGTAGAAAGTAAAAACATGTAATACATAACGATTTGCTAATTTTAGTAAGCAATGCTTCAGTAATTTCAAGGAGGATAATATTTAAATACCTATTTAACATTATTTTTGTACGTTTTTCGTCAGAAATCACAAATATAGATGATTAATAAGTGAATAATAATAATAATGCTTGTATAGTTTCCTCCAAATTATATAAGAATTTAAGAAAATTGGGCTAGGCATAAGAGATGCCGGCATTAAAAAAAGTATTTTACATTTCAAATGATATCCAATTTAAAATTTAACTCACAAAAGACGTTGATTTATTCGACCACGGCTAAAATAATGTATTGTTTAATATGCTTAATTAATTATATTTTGAGGCTTAATTATGAAGAATAGAGAGATGAGGCAATCAAAACACAAATTAAATACGTTGCTATTAACTGTTTATTAAAAAATGTTATTGTCGAAACTGCTCTTTTAAAATTCTATCTCAACAAAACATTATCACAGCCGTACTTTTCGCTAATAGTCAAAATCAATCAAAGTCGAAGAGATAGACATCTGAATGAACAAAATCATCCGTAAACAGCAGCGTCGATTAATATCCGACGAGTTACTACCACCGAAAAATATCGATATATCTGCAACGTGTACACATACGGGCCACCCGAAGCGAGGAAATGCATACAATGTTAAAACAAAGCCGGACACGCCAACTTACCAGTCAGATGGCTACTCGCATAATTCATCCGGGTGGTATTGGCTGCATTTTATTGCGCGCTCGTTTAATCGTCCCTCGACGATGACGGCTTGCACTTGCCAATTGTCACGCGCGTGACATTATCACCTCGGGGGATTCGAACTTGGGAACGAGCGCGTCGGAAGGCTCATTATGCTAATGCGCGAGAGGCGTACGATCGTGTAAGCCGGCGCATGATTACTTTCATGTCGAATAGTCGGAACTCGTTATAAAGCAGCGATTTTGATGCTGCAAATTTTAAAATTGATAAAAGGAAATAAAGCTGAAGGCGAATGGACGGGGCGACTCACCTGCACGAGGAGTTTTCGGTTAAGACATTAATTTTTCTTTTCACGCTTATCTGCACACTCCGTGACTCTATCGTAATGGCGTTTTTCGAATCTTTTAATATCCGGCAAGGAAAAAAGTATTATAAGGTCTTTTTTTCTATTTCATATTGATGCCTGAGATTGGCTTATTTTTCGGAAGTGTGCCTTAACAAAAAAGTTTTTACAAAGTTTGATGGATGAATGAAATTGAACTAAAATTAAATACTAGAATTCCCCTACTAATTTTACAGCTAAAAGTACTTTGTGTCCTTATTACTACTTGGAGTTGGTTAAGTATCGCGATTTACTTACTATGATATACGGGTCAAATACAGGATTTATTTAACATAGCGCTACATCATTTAGAGACATTAGCTTATCGTTGATGGATCCTAATGAATGTTGAACGCTTAAATTTTGTGACATGCAAGAACCCGAGCCAGGAATTAATTTTCTTCTGATATCGATATATTTTACTGTCTTATATTTAGATTCCAACGATCAAGAAAAAGCGTTACTACACGAAGCGGGTTTCTTAATTTGATTCTGCTATTATTGGGCGAATAGTCTAGTGTCGAGTTCGTTCAGGACTAAGGGTATTTATGGATTAAGGGCCCTCACTCAATAAAATATACTATCAGTATGAACCTTCGTGGCATAAGGTCAAGAGGACACAGACCTCAATTTCGTTAGTGTGCGATTTGTCAGTAATTTACAACTTTGCCATATATCTGCAAAAATATAACGAGTATAATAAAAATAGGACCACGGCCTGGGATATAAGAAAATTCTAAGAATAGGTAATAAGAAATGTCTAGAAAACAACAGAGATAGTTGAAAAACATCATCGAGTTATGATGCTAATCGACTAACTTTATCGAGTAATGAGATTAGCAGAAAAGTTTTTGTAAAACAATAGCTTTTGCCTCGACAAAAAATCGCTTCAAATTAGTGGTCCCGGGCTTTGTTAAAATCTACGAATGCAAAATTTTGCACCTTTTCATACCCGTGAATGCTAAGTTCCAAAAATTTTCGCACTACCGTGAATATTTTTAAGATTGGACGGATCAAACGGCAGACGTATGGGTAAAATTAACTCAGCGCTTCCGTCTATTATAATATTTTCAAAACCTTAGGCCAATGAAAACTAAAAAAAGAATGAATAAATAAAATGAAGAAATAATAAATTTAATTAGTTGCCTCCTTTAGTTCAAAATTTTGAAAACAGCAGGACAGTAAAAAATTACATCACTAATATATGAAATTAACGGAAAGTAACTAATTAATTTGATCTTCACCATACTCACCTTTTACGCTACTCTCTGGCTTGTAGATTATCCAGGATCGTGAATTAAAACAAATCAAGTGCACAGTAAAGCATAACGATATATAACTACAAAGGATCAATGACAATATCGTACACTGTAGTAATGATTGTAGTTCTGAATAAAGTAAATTATCGTGATTCAAAATATAATAGTAACTAAAATCGTAGCTTTAATTTTTATACGTAACTTTACATTTTTTCATTTTCAAAGACTTATACTTCAGAATTTTTACGACCTTTTGCATAAATTGATTTTAAACTTTGAGAACATTTTTTATTCTTCTGTGATGAATGCAGCAATAAAATTGAATAGTCATATCGTGACTTATAAAATATTATATTACATTTTTATTACTCATTTTTATTGAGTTACAAATATGAAATTGTAAAAAATAGAGAACAGACTTTCTAATCTCTTTTAATTGCTCTATAAAAATATATGTTCAATAATCAAATGAAGTAAAATTAAAAGTTACAATATCTAATTCATATTTGCAAATATGTACTAAAAAACCTTCATTATAATTTACTCTTTTATTAATTTGAAAACATTAAAGTACAAATGTCACATGTATTAGATATACTTAATTTTAGATTCTTAACTTCTTTAAAGAATGTTATATGAAAAAATGTCTATTTCTAAGAAATAATTGAAGCATTAACTCATTATATACATAATACATTATTTACATATAAACATTATATAAGTTTTAAATATAAAATAAAATTTTTTAGCGTTGACAATATGAGCATTTCACTAAAGGTCTTCATCACCTAGTTGATAGAGCATAGAATTTCCACTATCTGTCAAGCAGAGAGAAGTACTAACAATCGTAATCTATCTTTAATATCCTGCTTTCCTTCAACTCTAAAGTTCAATCATAATTTTAAGTCGAATGGGGATAATAATGCGCTTGTAAGAATCTTCAAAGACATTACTTACATTATTCGTTTAAGCACGGATATTGAGAAAGTAATTGTTAAAAAAAGTTTAAGGAAAAATTATACTGCTATGACTTTTAGAAATGATTAATTTCCTTAATAAAATAAACAATTTAGTTATTTTACTATAACATTTCATGAGAGTTCCAAAATTTAATCTCTCTTAAAATGTAAACTATTTTTTAATATAAAATTTGATTTATTTTAATTTTAAATAAGTATGTAAATAAATGAATAATAATGACATAATAAATCTTTTATACAATTTTAATTATATTTCTTCTTGTTAATATTAAATGCTAGTATTTAATATTATGTATTTCAACACAATATTAAGATTAAAACTTGAAATAAATTGTGTTTAAATAAAATTTATTTGATTCAAGGTAGGATAAAGTGGTTATATTAATTGTATAGTATTTTAGATTTTCTTGTATTTTTATAACAAGAAATTTTTATTTGTAATTAAATCCATTTTCATAGCGTTATTATCATTTATTAGTAGTAATGCAAATAGTGGATATGAAATTATACAATTTTTAAATTGGCCATTGAAACATATTTCTTTATAACACAGATATATATATAAGAATTGTATATTACGAGAACATAGTAATTAAATGAAAAAATTAATGAGGAATAGAATTTTTTTATTTCTTAAGAATCAATAATGTAAAATGCCGAAAATAATATACTTTATAAATTATTGCAAAAACTTTAAATAAAAATTATAAAAAAATTATGTTGCAGATTTATAATATATGTGGTACAAAATAAAATCGCTTAATGTTATTATACAGTATGTTTAATGTTTAAGTAATAATTAATTTAAAAATCGCATGATTTTTAGAGGTATTTTTAAATAATTTAGAAATAAAATTATTTTCAGGATTATTTATGCTATAAATTTGAATATTTGAATACGATATTTACAATAGATAATAAAAATTCTTCTAAAATAAACTTATACATTTTTACAAATATGGTTTATATATAAATATATCCTATTTCCTGCACATTTTTATAAAACGAATATTTTGTAAAAAAAGACGGAAATAAATACCAAAATTATGCAACTTTACATCTAATGTTCTCTCATCAATTTCAAAATACGACCAAAATAACGAACTGGTATATTAACTTAGTGGGATAATTACGACAGCGTATAAGTCTTCTCACATCGAAAATTTAATCTCCCAAGGGTACGTCAGCCGACTAAAATATGAAACAGCGTCATCGTCAACATGAAACTCGATCCTCATTAATTCTTAATTACTTCACACGTTCTATTTATTACTAAATTTTATACTGTGCTAGAATCTATGAAAGCTCCTAAGACTCGTATGCCGTAAAAGTTGTACCGAGTACAAACGTGTCTTCGGCATTTCCGTGCCGTTAACCATCCACTGCAAATCGTAATGCATTTCTATTTCGACCATTAGCCTGCATAAAATACACACAATGCACGATGGTATCGATATAATGTACCTTGGTGCATATATAGCGGGTACGAACAGTGAATAATAAGAGATCTTTGCATTGTTCTTACGGCGTATCCTCGGTCACTGATTTTCACTCTTTTTACTTTTAGATATTCGTGAGTACGCATAAAAATGAAAATTTAAAAGAATTTCATTTCTCGTTAATTTCATTCATAAAAATGACTACCATTTGCGTAAGATTATACATTTTTGCATTCAATTTTGAAATCGTAAAAGGAAAAGCATATTATTATGTACACTGAGCAATAAATTTTCGCATATCAATTAGAAATAATGAGGACAAATTAATAGTGAATGTAAAATAATAGAAAAAAACCGATCCAATTTTGCTATAAATCGTTGTATTAAATAGAATTGTGTAATTGAAGAGATTGATCATTAAACAAAATTTGAAGAAAATAGCAGTCTCCTCATTCTCCGGATATCCTTTAGACGGCAGGGTTATTCTTAGCGCTCGGGCTATCTCCTCCCCTCGTTCCCCAGCGAACCCCTTCATTGATAAGCCCTCGCTCCGTTAACCCTCCGTCGTCATACAATGGAGCATACGCGTTCGAATCCGATTCGAATGGGTAGAAGGTGTACTCTTGTAGCCCCCCCGCACCAAAGTGACAGTGTTGTCGCGGACCCTGTCGTTAGTTTGGGGCTCATTTCCATCGCGATTTCGATTGTTCTCAGACATGAGATTAAATAATTCACTGCACAGCCACGGTAAATACTACGTTTCAATAACGTATTACCCTTAACGATTACCCTTTCGCTAAGTACGCTCTGTCGGCAGATGGATTAATAGGTACGGTGTTTTTTTCAAAATGTTTCAGTAAAAACCTGGTAAATAGAGTACGTGGAGATTTGGATAGGTGGCAAATAACTTAAAACGGAATGCCATCCAAGAGGTATGAAATTGAAAAGAATATCAAACAACTAAGGACGATTAATGTGTGCAAATAATATTCGTAAGAAAAGCATATAAGCTTATAGTATCATTATGAAATAATTTTATTTTTAAAATGATGTACGCTGATAAGTAATTTATTAAAAAATTCTTGTTCTTTTTATATAAGAAAATTACGGAAGCCATAAATATATTTTATAAATACATACTGACAGTACCAGTAAAAATTATAAAAAAACTGTTACTATTTCGTTAACCTTTAAAAATACATACTTTATTTAAAGTATATTTTTTTGGATTAAAAGATTAAGTTTGATTGACTAGAATTTTTTAAAATATAAATTGTTCTAAGGAAACTCGTGTACACCAGTTTTGGTGTAATTATTAATTTGACTAAAAGAACATCTCAGGATTTAGAGGATTAGTTTAGATTAAAAATGAGGAATATGTTAAAAAAATATTTGAGTAATTTATATCTAAAAAGAAATGAACTGTTTTTTAAAAAATTTTTTCGGAAGCTCTTCGTAAATTAAATTAGCATTAATTAAAAAGATGTACAATTTATCAACTTTCAATTGTTATAAATTGAAAATGATTATTGGTATTATTTGTTTTAAAAAATGATTACCCTATCTTTTCATTGAATTTACATAAACCTAATTTCATAATTAATAATGATAATAAATAAAAACCACTACATAGTTCAACATGCATCATTTGAATTAACGTATACAACTATCATTTTATAAATAAAACAAATTCGTACTAAGTAAATTACATTGGAATATAAAATATTTAAAAATAATAATGCAGTTTTTGCAATATAAAATTAATTTTCTTAAAAAATTATCTATAAAATCATTATTAATTAGTTATTCAATATAAATTACAGTAACTTTATTACAACCAATTTTAAATAAATAAGAAAACTCAAATAACTTTTTTAAAAATTTTTTTTATTGTTTCACAAAACAGTACCTGCTACAATTTACGAAATTAACAATATTTTTAATTATTGATAATAATTTTTCGGATTAGTTTGAAATAGTAATAGAATATTTTTGTTTATTTATTTAAAAAAAAAATAAAGTTATTTATAACACATTAAGTTATTACAAAATAATTTTTATTAATTAAATTAATTAATAATTAATTATATTGTTAAATATTATAAATTATTAATATTCAACAAATAATTTTGACAAAATTAGTGTAGTAATTTTAACAAATAATTAGTGTAAGACAAATATAATTGCTTACATATGTTTATCATTGAAAATATATGAAAAGTATTTGTTATTAAATCAAACGAAGATTTTTTCAAGATCAAAATATACTATAGCAAAAAATAATATAATATATTTGATAAAGTTCAAACGTATCTTCAATTGTGGATTACTTCCATGTGAAATGGAACATTTATATTATTTGAATATATGTTTAAATCTCAGTTTAAATGTAGATATTAATTTTATGGTATTTTGACATGAAATGCAGCACAGTTTTTATTAAATTGTCTCTATTGTGTTCAAAACAAAAACATTTCTACAACTTTATATCAATATTTTGCTCACGTACATATGTAAAGTAACATTAAAAAATTTAGTCGAAAAGTAGTTCTCATAAATTGTTGCTATCAAATGCAAATGTATAAAACATTAATGCATTACGATTTATGATATGCATTAAAACTCTTTGATTTCTGTTTAGTACTTTTTCTTGTTTGTAAATTCTCGCTTTCGGCCGACGGACGCTGCCTTACTCACGCGATCCTAAGCCTGAGCATAAAGGGTGTCGAGCCGAGCCGCTCGCAACCATTTTTCGAATCTCATTTTTGTTCTTTTTCTATCTCACCCGTTCGTTCCAACATTCTATTCATTTTCCACACACCTCCCCTATTTTTACCTAAGGCAATCACCTTGATGGTCGACTACTCCCTTTTTGCTTTCTTTTAGTTATACACACGTGAATGTCGCTTACCATTACGTAGGCCGTGAAAACGGAAAAAGTGAAATGTCCGTGGAATAATTCTTTTTAATCCCCTTCCTCCTCTCTTCACCAGACCACCGCTATGCATTTTTTTACTACAATCACCGTAAACGATTGGAGTCGCAGGGTAGCCGCGAATACACGGAACGATAATTTATTATGTCAAGTTGTGCTTAAAATACCTATGACAATCAAGTTAAGGAGTTTTTTCATTTACGTTGGTTGCTTTCCGCTAATAGCAGCCCAATTGAAACGAGTAAGTTTCGAGCTGTGGATGTATGCGAACTCGAAAGCCGGTATCGACTGGTAGACGATACGATCGACTGGTAGTCCGGGCCTCGAGGGCTACTTCCGAAAGATTCCGGAGCTGTCCGGGAGACGATTGTAACCATTTAATTATTACCCTAACTTTCCTCTATTATGTTTATTTCAAAGCACTCAACCATGCGTTCTATCACAAAAATTTCAATTGATATATTTTAAATCGATTTTCAATATATTTGTACTTAATCTAGTGGTGATAATTTACTGGTGATAAGCTACTCAAATAATGCTTTAAAAAATTGAACTATCGTAAAAAAATTAATTCGCGATATTTGCATACATACGAATATTTTAATTTTAGAATATTAATAATTTATGATTTAATGCTAATTTTTAAAGGTAAAGTAATATTGCATTCAAAATTATAGTTGAAGGCTTATGATGCAATTAATTGATTTATTCACTGTGTAATTTAAAATTAAAAATTTTTATTATTATATCCACATTCCAAGTAATTAAAAAAAAGTTAGCCAACTCTTAAATCCTGTTTAAAGGATTTTCATTGCTTAACTTAATGGTAAAATAGTCCTATTTAAGTCGTAACACGTTTTTATAATATTAATGTAAACGCTTCAGAATCTGATTTAATTAAAGAACTATTTAAGAAAATTTATTGTTACAAGTCAAATGAAAATATTAATATTAATAATTTATAAATTTTATAAAATACTTCAACAATAATGAATTGACAAAATATTTGTTTTTTTCAATTGTAGGACAATGTATTCAGTATTTTAATATTTAGATTGGTATGGACTGAAGTTATAATTATAAATATAGTAAATTATATACTTTCTATGTTTATGTTAAACTAGTAAATCATTATAACTAAAGGTAAATATTATTACGTAATATTGAAATAGATTATTTAAGTGGATTCTGTTTTTTTACATTTTTTGCCAACGTCGTCTAAAATTAAGTAGACTCTATCTCCTTATTTCTTGTAATCGAAGTAAATGGGTGAGTTAACATACAGTGGAGGAAATTCGCATAGTCGTGCTGAAAAGGAAATACATGGGTATTTTGTTTGATCCGAAAGGGTCGGTTTGTCTTGTTATAAGTTCTTAGCGATATTAAAAGGTGTTGAAACCGACGGCTGTCCTTTTGAATAAGCTTAAATGTGCCAATAGGATTTCTATAATCTTTTTCTTTCTTTACTTCTATCTAACTCATTGACACCTTTTATCCCATCTTTATATTTCCTTTCACACTATTTTGCTGCTAGTGTCGTGAAAATAACTACGTATAATATATTGTACCTGCACGGACCTGGAGTTAGTGGTATACGGAATGTGAATAAAGAATAAAAATGCGTTTTGGCGACTGTATCACTGATGTACTTCAATTTTAAATTATCTTAATTTTACCATTTCAGTATATTTTACATGATTATTTAATTTTATTTCAATTCATTTTACTCTAGAAAAGTGATTAAAAATTTTCAAAAAAAATTTTAAGTTTTAAATTGTATTCACGTTACTTTTTATACGTCTAAAAAAAGTACAACATGAACAATCCTATGTCAATAATATTAATACTTTATGCTTATTAATATAAATAAATTTTGAAATTTTAAGTTAAAATTTTCAGTAGGTAATAATTACTTTCAATGAATGTAACATTTGTTTTTTCCTATTGTTAAATGCAAGTTTAAAAATTTTGTCCAAATATCCAAACTACGAATTAATGCCAAATAGATGTATATCTATTATATTTATATTATTATATACAAGTATATAAACATTAATATACAAGCGAATTACGTTTAAATATATTTTATTTCGATAAATTCAATATTTTTCAATACATTATATTAGTCAATGAAAAACCAAGTTTTGTTTAAAATATTTTTTAATAAGAAGTTGATAATTAATAAAAAATAATATATGACAATGAGCGAAAAGTAATGTTTATTACTATTTGATTGTAAAGGTTTAATCTAATTAGGAAGTTGTATAATTTATTATAGATTTTTAAAGTTGTATGTTTTATTTTAATCATTTATCTAATTGTAGGTATTCAATAAAAAAATTTTATGTGAACGTTATTGAAAGAGAATTTTCGATTGTTTTATAACATTTTATAGTTCAATCGATAATGGGCACGTAGAAATTAATAAATGAATGTTGTGAATTATATCAAACAAAATAGGTTATTGACAAAATTACTATTAAGCTATGTTATCATTTTTCTTTAACTCTAAAAAGTACTAAATTTATTTTAGTTGTTTTTAATTGTTCATTGAATATCTATATGTATCACATATATATAAACATTTAATATAGTGGGCATTGATAACATAAAGGATGAAAACCAAGTACTGTTTTCTACTCGTGCTGTCCCTCTGGTACTATCGTAGAGTATAACCCCTTTGGAGCAATAAAACTTCCAAGATGGGTTAGCATAATCAGCGGCAACAAAATCTCATGTTGCTAGTAAATTTTGGGGGTGTTAATGACAACGTTTTGTTACACTTTATTCATTATGTAATTCCTATCTTTTTGAATAAGAATTATAAAGGAAGTTTATTTAAGCATATTATCAATTTATTGATTATACATTTGAATATACTGATTATTATTTAAAAAAAAATTTAAATATTACAAAATAGAAAAGGGTTTTAAAAAAATACAAATATTTTATTCTAAATTATTGTCGGGTCAGTTTATATTAAACATTTAGGCATATAAGAAATATATCTAAGCATATTAGTGTCACTCTTCTTTAAATGGTGCTTTCAAAAAAATTTTTTTTATATTTTATTGCATCCTGTTTAATTCTTTGTTCTTAATTTTTTAGTATACATAATATTATTTGCTACGCACTGTACCGTGAAAAATAATAAAGATATTGGAATTCCTTATCAATCATCCATATTTATAAATTAAATCATTTACGTATTTGAAGAATTTATGTCAATGTGCTGGCTCTATGAATCCTTCAGATTCATTGTGTGATTTAAATTACGTAAAAAACTATAAAACAGAACATACTTATCAAGATCTGCATAATATTTCATATGTACCCGTTGGACTTATTTCATTCCAGAATTATCATCCGTGTTACTGTAGTAAGGAACTCATAAAACTCTATTCATTGTTTGAAGTCTGTCGTTATATTTTCGATTCATCCCGTCTCGACGATTTCATTTACTGTCTGTTTCCTCTTTCAAGTATTTACTATTTCATCTTTTCTATTTCGACGAGTACCGTTAGTATGCAATTTATAATGTTTTTACCCTTTTAAAGTATTTTAAAATATACTTTGACCATATATAATTTACTCGTCTTAGATAGATTATTGAATAATTAATAATTTACATTCAATATTTAAAAATGAATGATTAATGAATTCATTGACTTTTTAATAAAAAGATTATTATTCTAGTACTAATATTTCTAAAATTATGTATTGAAATATGAATCTTTATACAACAGAAAGTAAAAAATATACTTTATTTGAGAATCCGCTATTCCGAAATAATATTTTTTTATTTGAAAATCTGAATACTATTTATTTAAAAAATTAGCTGTAAACGGAAATTTGTTTGATTGCGTTGAAGATCGTAATACTATTTATTTTAAAAATTAGCTGTGAACGGAAATTTGTTTGATTGCTTTGAAAATCATAATACTATTTATTTTAAAAATTAACTGTGAAAGGAAATTTATTTGATTCTAATTTTAATATAAGGGTAAAATTTTCAAATAAAGTTTTCAGACAAAAACAAAATTTAATTTTGTTTAACATAACTTAAAGAGATGAAATAAATGTTATTTGAAAATTAATTTTTGTATTCAACTTAATGAGAGAAGTGTTTTTCCTTCATTCGTATTTTAATTTCACGTAAAATTTCTTCAAATCTGAGAAATTAGAGTCTTGAATTATGAGCACTCACGAACTGCTCTATTAGCACGAAGCTAATTTTAGTTGCAAATTTTTCTCTCTCTCTCTCTCTCTCTCTTTCTCTTTCATTCTTATATAGTCTCCCATTCTAATTTCCTACACCCGGTACATGTTCTCTTATCTTCAACTTACTCGACTTGTCAATTCACTTTTCAGAAGATAAGATAGTAGGTCGGTCAAAGCTTCAAGAGCAGTTTCTCATGCAAACGTAACAATTATAGCGAATTCGAAGACTCGAAATTTATACATTGCTAGGGGATTATCCTGTAATTCTTGTTGCTTCATATAACTTAGGAATCAATAAATCTATTTTTTTCAGCTGGTAGAAATGAGCCTCCCATACACAGACGGAAATGCGCCATAGTACGTAGGCGATTTGAGTGAATAGCCAACGGTACCGCCAAATATGCGGAATCGCGAATGGGGAGACGGGGATAGCACCCGGTGAATACAACGAACAACTTCAGTTGGTTACCGAAACACGGACAATTGGCGAAGGTCCTCGGAGAGTCACGGAATGTCAAAGATGAAAGACGGTATGCAGGTATATTGATTACGGAAACGTTTTGAGGCGGACATACTATGCCAAAACCTCTATGTGGCACGCGAATGATAATAGCAAGATACCTTATACTCATTGTCTCTCTCTCATTATCTCCCTTTCTCTATCGCTTTCTCACATTCTCTCTCTTTTTTTTATCATTCTCTCTCATTCTCCCTCATTCTTCGTTCCTCTCTCGCTCTATCTTTAGAACACGCTGGTGCACGATGTTACCACGTGAACATTGACGAATAAGGTCTTACATTAATTATCATAGTTGTTAATTCTTGATTCCCTTAGCCTGGTGCTGCAGATATTTAATGTATTAAACAATATGGGACAATTTTTTATATATCAATGGATAATACACGGTATAATAAATGTAACATTATTAATAAT
The DNA here is from genome assembly GCA_018907135.1 of Kradibia gibbosae. Taxonomy (NCBI): domain Eukaryota; kingdom Metazoa; phylum Arthropoda; class Insecta; order Hymenoptera; family Agaonidae; genus Kradibia; species Kradibia gibbosae. The sequence continues at coordinate 9,569,764 of JACCHX010000004.1, forward strand.
ATTGTTAAAATTAATTGATAATTTATATTTGTATTTAAAAGCATTAATATTCAGTTATCAGTCATAAATAACAATCTCAAACTATAAAAATAAAAATTTTAATTTCTATATACTATTGTTCAGATTTCCAGATTAAGGTAACTCACTAAATTTAAAGTATTTCATCATTTTTTTACTTAGAGTCCACACAATATGAACTATTTTTAATAGCCTATTACGATGAATAGGAATATTCGTACTTTATTATTCTTATATTATATTTCATTAAAACCTACAGAATAATAATTTGAATAAAGATAATATTTAGAGCATTGTTTATACATTAAATGATTCAAAGAAATTTCGATATTTTTTAAATATCATTTTCGTACATCACACTTCGATAACTAGGTTATATACCCGTAGTTTAATAAAAGGTTATAGCGAAAGAAACAAGGCTAAGAAATAAAACTGTATATATATTTTAAACGATTGAACTTAAATAAAAATCACGAATATTTAATTTAAAATTACGAATTCACTTATTTTTTTTATATAGTATATTTTTTATATAGTATATATAGTATATAGTATATATAGCAATATTCTATTATTTTCTCATGATCTTTCAATTTTTACAAATATTCATAAATTTTTTTGTTAAAATTTCTATATTGTGATGTTAAGTTTTACAAAAAAATAAGATAATGAAAATTATTTATTATATCTTTCGATACTAATTTTATTATGGTATTCAAATCATCACTTTTAAAGGAGTATAAGTTCGATTATGCAAACAAGTTTTATAGCGGCAATAAATTTACGCGTTTATAAATAGGATCAATTACACCGATATTTATTCATTCCTGTATATAATAATGAAAAAACTTTATGACTGCTTTATGCTAACTGGTTTTTACATATGATTGACTTTGTACACTTTAGAAAATTGTCCTGTCGTGTAAAAAAATAAACTTTGAAAGCTTTTATTCTGTACACATACAGGAAAGATTTATATTGATATATCTAAGACTTGTTACAATAAATTAAGACAATAATATAATTTTAGATGTATCTACAAACGATTACGTATATCTTTATATAAATATTTTATTTTATTTTTTAAGACTAAAGATAAATATACTTAACACTCGTTCTGAGCTTTCTGATATTATCATTGTATATTTGTGAATTAGAGAAACTGTTGAAGTTTAAATCTTACTAAATTTCGAATAATTGCAATGTTGAGCATTTACCTCTTTTATTGAAATTCAATATCTGTAGTAATTATTATGATAAATATAATTGCTTTGTAACGAAGTAAATTAAATATATATACAAGAATGTTTGTGCTGACGCATGCATATTTAATACTTTATAATAAAATAATTATAATTAATGTCCTAAATAAAATTAGATTCTCTTTAAAGAAAGACTAAATTACAATATTTTAAAAACAATGAAATATTATAGTATGTTTAAAATGATTAAACATAATAAATGTATTATAAATAAACTTGTATACTTTTGTACCCATTCTAATTTAATAATTCTAATTAATCTTACACATAAATTAGTAAGTATATAGAGAATGAATTTAAATTATTATAATATGTTATAATAACATGTTAATCGTAAAACAATAATTGCTTGAGTTTTCTAATATCATTTCGTGAAATACTATTTTATTCTTATATAAATTAGTAAGAGCTATATGAAAAACCTAATATGTTGATTTTAGATAAAAAGCTTTATAGAACAATGTTATTTTTTCAATTCACAAGAGAAGCCAAAATAAAAGTCAGAAAATAAATTAAATAGAAATAGAAGAAACATAAACTTATTCATGTACACTTATACATTTACATAAATTTAAGTGCATACACACACACACACAGCATGTTGGGTATCCGTTGTTGATTGCGCAAGAAAGAACTCAATTTCGCTAAACTACTGGTCGGGATACAATAACGTGGTCAATATAGTTCAGAAAAATTGTCATTATACCAGCAATGGGTAACTTCATTCTAAAATAACCAGATGAACATGAGACCATTAATACAGTTATTTTTGTCTTTTTAGATAAAAGAAATTCACTTTCTTAATATGTAGTGAATATTATGAAACCCTATGATTTATATGATAAGAACTACATTTTCTTATTTAATTAATTTAAAATTTACATAAATTTAAACTAGTTATATATTTTAAGTATAAGAGATTATTCAGACACTTCGTAATGTCAATAATTACCATTAAAATTTTGTCGGAATTTATAACATAATTTGACCAAACATGAAATGACTGACACGAAATTCAATGATTTACTTAAAATTATTATATATATATATATATATATATATTAGATATTGACGAAAAAATGTGTTCAATTAATTTAACTAAAGTTACACAAATTTTTTTTTAATAAATATGTTTATAGAAAATATTTACATCAATTAAATGACTAGTCATTTAAAATTTAGTATTAAAACGATCAGTTACTAATTTCTTAAAAAAAAGTAATTTACTTAAGAATTTTATATTACAATTATATATAAATCTAAGTTATATAAAATCCATATTATAAAAAAATAATAATATAATCCATGTAAGTATAAAACCAAAATTTCTTTAAAGTATAATCTACATAAAATATAAAATGAGGACAATATAAAATTGTTGTAAACGCGGTAGTTATCAATATTATGTTTTAATGATTCGTACTATTCTATTTTAAAATTATAAATATATCTATAGAAACAAAATAGCATATCAATCAGTTTATTAAGATATATTAAAGAACATTAAAAAAATATTGCTTTATTATTTAGAAATTTAAATAAATGTAACTAAATATATTTATGTATTAGATATGTTGTTATAGTATACTGTCGCTTCGTTCAATTAATCATCATATCGTCATATTTTATCATAATAGAATAAATATTGTTCTTAATTATAATTTCAATAATTATATCTTGTAATCGAAGTTAAAAAAATTATTTATTACGTATTTACGTACTGAAAACACGAATAAAATTATAGAATAAGTTTTATAAAGGTAAATCCAATAATGTTTATTATTTATAATATAGTAGTTAATGTCTAAATAAACATTTTGTTAGAAAAAGAGATACTTATTCTTGGTATAATCATAATTGTATGATATATTTTGAAATAAATGTGAAGGCAGAAAGATTTATAATGAAATATTGTAAATATATATATTCTGTGATTTTTACTTTCAGAAATAAAGATAATACAAAAATAAACTAGATATCTTATTATTTAATGTTCTTATAATCATACATTATTCAGCTTAAGTTATCTTAGTTGTATATGTTTTGGTAAAAACGGAAAATTTAATGTCATCTGAATTAAAAAAAAATTGACTATGAAAAGATTGAAAGAAAGTGTTACGGAAGGGCACATCTAAATTCGAACTTTCTTTTCAGTACTAAACGACAAATTTATGTCTATCGTAAACTTAGTAAATGATTTTTCAAGGATTATATCTTACAAAGTAATTTCATCAGTACAGATTACATTTAATACAAAAAGGTTTTTATTCAATAGATAATTGTTTTTGAAATCTTAGTAGAATTTACATAAACGTTAAGTAATAAGTTAATTTTCATATATCTAGTGATTTTTCATCTAATACTTTTAATTTAAATTTAGCTTATTTAGATAAAAAAGAGTTTTATAGATGAATTAGACAAAATTGTATCGTATACTGTGTATGCGCACAATCATTTGAAATTATAATTAGATTTACTTTTTATTTTAATAAAAATTTTATTCTTCTACTAAAAATATTAGATATTTCAGTAAAATATAGTAAAAATATTATGTATTAACAAGTAATATACTACGTCGTATACGTATGTTTAATTTAATTTTCGATAATAATGCATTTAATAGCTCGAATAATTTTGTATCTAATTATAAAATTTTCTAAATTACTTCATTAAATTGTGCTATTGTATTAACATATGAATTTAGTTCATGCTAATTCAATTATTAAATTTTTATTGAAATTGTTATAAATGTTCAAATTATTTATATTATATGTATTACGGGTCCTTTGATATTCGAACATATATTTTTATTTTAAAGGGCGAAAAGAGAAAACGTAAAAAATATGCTGTATAATTAGAAATTACCATGTGACGTGCTAGAAAATCGAAAATTAAAAATTTGACATTGAAAAAAAATGAATGCAAGGGCTCGATCATTTTCTATTCCTATCAATTCTCTATTGCCTCCAAAACTTACCTTACTCGGTGCTCCCTTGCTATAAATTACGAATTCCAACTATAAAGTTCGGTCGCTGTGGTGGCCGACTGTAATTGCTTGAGTGCTCGTAAAGCATTCACGTACTACGCGGTTGTAATGTGTCTTGGTCTTTTTTCCTTTTTTTTTGCATTTTTTATACTACCTAATACATTTTCACAACTCATCTATGAAATTTGATTTTAATCCCTTATCAATTTCACAACATTATAATTACTTTTACTGGATTTCACCTGAAAACTTTATTGATAAATGAATTTCCAAAATTACATTTGTTCTTGTAAGGAACTTTTAACATAGGTCTTTCGAGAAATATTTTCATTGCAATTAGTAAAAATGTATTAAGTTTTATTATAAGAAAAGTTTTCTAATGATTAAGAGTTAGAATCCATTAAATGAAAGTGAGAGAGCTCTAAAACTAGATATTCAGTTCATGATACTGATAATTTTACACTAAAGTTCTTGAAATAAGAATAAATCTTTCTAATCGAATTGATTCAAAATTAATACTGGTACTTCTCTTATGGTTATGAAATAATCAAAGATAATATAGAAAATAAAATCAATTCAATTTATAAACTAAAATTCTAATTACCAGTTTAATTTATCATAAACAATTAAATGCAACTATGAAAATATTACAAGTACGGTATAAAATAAAAAAAATTTTATCTAAAATAAATATTATAAAAAAAATCCATTTTTTTATATTTAAAAAATTACATTTTTACAATTATTTTTTAATTCTTATGTTTATATATATGTATATACACACATGTGTGTATGAATGTATTCGCGTGTGTGTATTTATGTATGTATGTATGTATGTATGTATGTTATTAAAATTTTTAAGTCTTTTGTTTTGTACTACGGTTAGTTACTCATCACTTATAAGTTTCAAATTATGTTGAGCTTATAACATCCGGCTGTCAAAACAATGTCGTTTCTCATGTCCTTATACATGGCCCATTTAAGGTCTACACGTACTAACTGATTCGCTGTCGTTGAAGCTCGTAATCCATTTCTGGTTTTTTGTGATCTTACTCTATCTCACTTATACTATTTCTCCATCTCTCGACATTACGCGACTTTCCGACTGCACTTTGCACTCCATGAGAATCAAATATAACAATTCCCATTTTAGACGATATTAACGGACTTTTCTCAAGTATTTTGCTTTGCTAGGTTGACTCTTTTATTATTTTACACACTTAAAAAGCACTTTATTTCAAAAGCTGAATCGCAAGTATATAACGCGGGTCACCCCTATAATTTAATTATTTCTGTTTTGTCGGGTATTTGAGAGAAAGTTAGCTTGCTTTTTGTTTTCTTTGAAGCCTGTAAGCTTGCTGAATTTGTAATACAAACTTATGGCATGTTTCACTATCTTCAATTTATTTCATGTTTATGTGATAAAACAAAGAATTATCGGTTGTCATTAATTACATTCTTAGATTAAATAAAAGAGTGATATTTATTGAAACTGATAATTAATGCATAAAGTTAATGCTAGAGAGAAGGAAAATATAGTATATTCATTTTTTAATAAAGTAGATTTAAATAAATAAATTTTTTGTTAATAAAAAATATAAAATGATAAAAAATTTATTTTATTTTTGTAATTTAATAAACTACGCTCGTCACATCAATATACAAAATAAAACTAGTTTAAATATTACTTAATTATTTATTTGGTTGCTTCAAAAAGTAAATTTAATGACTCAGAAGAATTTAAAACAAAAAGAACATTACTCTACTACAAAAGAAATCCTATAATTTAATTTAAAAATTTGAATAGCTTTACAATAATACTCTTTGTAAAAATACAATTTTCTTATATCATAATAATTTTACATTAGTATTATACCTGATGAATTGTACATCATTTAAATAATAATCTTTATACAATATTGTACATATTATTTTATAAATTTATTATTCAACATCATTCCTTAAAAAAAATTATTTTTTACTTTTTAGAAATATTAGAACAATGATTAGCAATAGAAAATATATAAACTTAGAAAATCTCTTTTTTTTAATCTATAAATACAAACATATTCCATTTTACTCTGCTAGAAAAAAAATATGAAGACTAAAGAATTTAAATATATTTTGTTTTTCTATTAAAATAGAGATTTTTTATATTCTTTTAAAAAAAGAATAATCCAAAAATGTTTAATTAGTATAAAAACAATAATTTTTAATATTAAATATAATTTATTTAGAATAATAAAAGTTATTATGTTGATTGAAAAAAAAAAAAAAATTAATCATAAATTTATATTTTATACTTTGAAAAGTATTTTTTAATTTTCATGTCTGATATATAATTCTAATATTTATATATAGCTCTAGATACTAATTACAGTTAAAAGTATGTACGATATTGTGAACAATTCTAATAAATGACTAATAATTATGTTACATCGATACATTTTTTTAAAGTATAAATAGTATTATAATAACAATATTTTAATATTTATACTTCTCAAATTTTTTAGAAGTTAGATTTTGTAATACTTATAAAACTTATTAGAGGTTGTATAACTTTGTTTTATAAAAAAAGACGTAAATGGACGCGAAAGTAAAATTTATACGCCTATCTTATTACCTTAAATACCCATTCAAACTTTTCGCAATTGTCAAATAACCAGCATTCTTTTCAATATTACAAAAGTTAAGATGAGATTTCATGATCGTAAATAATATATGAAAAGAAATTTTGAGATTCTTGAAATATAAAAATTGAGTGTTTTATGATTTTTAATCGATTGTTAATAATTTGTATTAATTGTAGCAACTTAAAAATATAGTTTTTATATGATTCACAAAAAAATTTATAATTGAAATCAAATGATATATCTTTAAGACCTTATTTATAGTTTTAATTAGGGTTAGGGTAGATTTAATTAGGGTCTTTATGTGTAAAAATATGATTTTGATAAATAAATAAAAGGAACTTTTTTACGACCATGTATGGTATTTTTCATGAATTTGTTTGCTTGACATTGTTAATTATTTATAAACTTTTAATTATGTGGGTTTAATATAATGAAGTTTGATATAAATACTAAATAAATACTAAATACTAAATCATATGATTTTACATGCATTTCAATTTTTATTTCTGACTGTATTCATAAATAATGCATATTAACTATCCTTAGGAAATATTTGTATAAACAATAAGCAATAAACAAAAAAATGTAGAAATAAAATTAAAGTAAACATTAGAATATAATTTTAAAATTGAGTGCCGGTTATGTCTACTATAAGTTTTTACTAAATTTTCATTAATACTACTAACCTTTCAAAGTTGATGTGTCATTTTTTTATTTTACTTTTGTAATTAGCCTTTAATAATAGTTCGAATATAACGATACCTAATAATTTAATAAAAAAGTACTTAATAGGTAAAAAAAAGTTTTTATTTCGTAATTAAAGCGCTTGGTAATGCGAATTCTAAATAAAAAATAACAACCGTGAATACCGAAAAAAAAGAAAAGATGGAGAGAGACTAAATTGAAATAGGTCTTTAATCTGCAATTTAAGTTTCTCGTTAACTTTCTTTAACACTAAGTTGGTGGCTCTGTCTGTATTAAGTTTGCATCTGAACATTTACTTTTGTAAATTTGAAAGTGCAGTAGAAACTAAAAAACTATAAACTGATTCAGAGCGAAAACTAGATACATTGAGTCAGATATACACTTAGAAGACTGGAAGAAATGAAGAAATGATAATTAGTGTGAGAAAAAGAGACAGAGTGTAAAGCACAGTTAAAATGACTAATAAATGAAGTGTATAGAAAAACAAATAAATATTGTGAATTTAAAAGAGAGATAAAGATGGAGGAATTAACAAATATATTTACGGGAGTAGTTTTTTCACAGTTTGTTAAATTCATGAGTAAGAAATTATAAATAAAACATTACTCTAATTTTAAATTTGAACTACATAATTATATGTTAAATACAATTTTTAAGTTGTAAACTACATAAAAAATTTTTTAACAGCATATAATGATACGTGACAACAATAATAATTGCTTGGTTATAAGTGCTTATGTTTTAGTATTTAATAATTATGTGGTTCGTTCGTTCAAAATCCATTAAATTAAGATAAGCATACACATCCATGTTAAAATAATGTTAGTATTTTTTATTTTAAATTTATATTGATCCATTTGTTTTATAACCACCATTCATCAATTTATTTCACATCGTTTATATTAAATATTTAAAAGACGGGGATATTACTCTATCTCTGCATTTATTCTTGCAACATTGATACATTGATACATGTAAAAAATTAATATGCGTTTTATAAATCAATTAAAACAGGATCATTTTAATTAGTACTACTTTTCTATTTTTAAAATTCATTAAGAAATTTAATATTTGTTAGAGAAGTACACAATGAATGTTCTTAAATAACATTAGACATAAACAATCGTTAATAATTTACTGCCAAAATCAAAATTTAATATATTGAAAAGGGATCATATATTGATAGAGCAATGTGTTTTATTTTTAGTTGAATACAGAGCGTATACCTGGATGTACTTGACCATTCCTAAGAATAAAATAGCCCTTCCCTTTACGTGACACTTTGGCTTATCAATGTCCTCATTATCTCATTTTAGCCTACGGTAATTACGAAAGGTCTCCAACTTCGTAGACACTTAGTTTTGGGTTACGGCAATAAATCATAAGGAAATCCAATACGACCGCTTGTGTTTCTAGACCGAAGGTCATACGTATTTAATAGATATTGGAATGAATAACTGACTGTACTAAAATTAATAACTAACTCAGGAGTGAATTAGATACTAATTTCTTACTTAATAAACGTAATTTCACTTTAAAAATTTTATTTTAAATTATAAATTACGCAAAACTTTGTTATATATATTGAATTGTATTTAACCTATTAAATTTAAGATAATAATATTGTATATATATATATATATATATGTATATTAATTTCATAATATTTAGTTTCAGTGCAGTACTGTTATGTATAATATTTCGTTTAAATACATTTAAGTGAATCTGTTTAAAAAATAATAGTGATTAAAATAAAATCTGCGCTATATTATTAGCGCATAATTTTAAGAAAGTAAAAGAAAATTTACTTCACAATTAAATCTCTTATAACTGACAATTTAATTATAAAAGTTAGAATATGAAACCATAATCATTATTTGCAGTAGTAAAATAATTATAAATTTATATTAATATAATAGGATACATTTTAAAATATGAACGATTGATAAACATATTATTTATAAATGATCTAAAATTTCATTTAAATTAGATGTACTTTTATATTATTTTTATTTTTAATAGTAAATTACAAATTTTAATATAAAAGTTTCTAAAATGTTAAAATTTTATAGCTAACAGTGCACATGAAATGCTTGCAAAAATTACTATCTACGTGCTGTCCTCTTTTACGAAAGGATTGCAATCCTGGCACCGAGAATTAGTTTGCATGTAAATACCGTTCGATTTCTAAAGGGTCGATTCAAATCGTTAATTAGAAATGCTTATCGTCATTTAGCCATGATCGCAATACAGTCAGTGAGTACATGGTTGAACAAATGCAACCGTAGTAAATTGATATCGGTTGAATCTAATCACGGTGTTCTCGGTAACACATCTACTGCCAGAGTACGTAGCTTCATCACCTACGCTACATTAGCACTTAATTAATCTGGAAATATGGGATATTAAAAACTAGTTGTTTATAATCAAAACTACGGTAAGTATCAATTTTCAAGAATGCCTCCGATTCATTTATCTTAATGCCTTATAAAGGCAAATGTCAGTCATTGTTGTTAATAAAAATTAAGATTATATTTTTAATTTTCATAGATTCATATGGGTTAAAATTATCCTATTAATTATTTATAAATTCATGCGGAAAATTTTGGATTAAAAGTAATGTATTAAAACACATCTCTTTGAATATCCATTATTCATACAACAATCAGTTCCATTAAAACAAAGCATTAAAAATTTGACATAGCTTTTTTGCATAATAAAAGAACTAATCTTTATAAAAGAATAATGAAAACTTTTACATATACATTATTATTGATATTATTTCACAACAAGTTTTCTTTTTGACTTAAGTAAATATTCTGTAAATATGGAGAAATCAATTTTTAAGAATAATTAAGCATGACTTGACGCAGAGGGATCACTAAAATGACCTTTTAGTTATTCAATAACTAATCCCAGCTCAATTTTTGGGAAGAGGGAAGCAGGACTCACCAGATATCTACTCTTAGGTGGATAGATTTCGAACGAATAGGCTTACTCCCTTATCGTTGTAAGAATCGCGGACTTAGGCCTATTTCTTTATCATTCTGAAAGGAACTGATGATGCTTAATGGAGTATCTTTTCTCTTGTCTTGCGAAGGTTGAAGGCTTAAACGTATATTTTCGTTGGCTTTAAAAGGGCGAGTAAACGTGATGGCTTTCGCTCCAATTCACCCTGAAAAAAGTGAATTATGTATAAGTTGTCAGCGATAGTAGATCCTTGTTTCGTTGAATTCATGATCCTGGACCTATATCGCTTATGTGTATGATTGGTCAGTTTCATTCACTTGATGACTGAAAGTTTACGTATGGAAATCCTTATTTGTCTACTATTTTATTTTCAGTTATCTCATTTTTTCTGCATATTTTATCCTTTTCCCTATTACTTCCATTATATTTTTTTTCTGTTAAGTATTCTATTTTGATGTATGAAAGGATGTGTAAGAATCAACACAATCTAAAAGGGTTTAACAATAATACGAATGCATGCCATGAAAAAAAGTATACATAAACTACGAAGTTAGATGTCAATTTATTATTTTTTTTTAATTTGAATAATATATGTAATAATATATGAATAATATACGTAATACATTTATAACGCTAAATTATAACATTCCTAAATAAATTGTGTGATAGGCTTTGATAATACAATATCTTCGTAGATATTTTTTAGTCATTATTATTATCTCTGTCTAGAGGGTAATTTGTTTATTTTAAAAATTATTCTGTAAAATCGCAAGTTAATATTAAATTTTTGTGAAACTAGTTTATGAACTATAAAAATTATCTATTGTAAATTGATAAATTGATCGAATAACTAAGAATTTTTTTGTTGATTTGATCAAATAAAAAAAAATTATTTTTCTTTTCGAGTTCTATAAATATATATATAGAATGCTTGGTTATAATTATTTTCAAAATTTTATACGGTATGTACTTAAACTTAATCTTTCGATTATATAGTTTCAAGAAAATATTTCTATTAAATTATTAGAATGAATCTTGTCAATGAAATTTGAATTAAGTATAATTGATTTCATGATAGTCTACAAATACTTGCAAAAAGTTATCGACAGTATTAATAGCTTTACTTCAATAACATCGTTATTGTGAACTAGAATAACTCGTTGAAACAACGAATTTCCTCTGTATGAAGTTCAGTACAGCTATTCTATACAACTAGCACCTATAAGCGCTTTAAGAACTTCTGGCTAATTATAGAACTAAAACCCTAAGGCCAACCACAGAGTATAGGGAATAGAATATTCACAATTAATTTGATTGGAAAAATACCATGTTTCAAATAAAAATGAAAAAAAAAATTTTTATCAAAAGTGTTCATATATAAGATTTATGCATTACATTAAACATGCTTATTCCATGATTTTTATTTAAACAATAAACAGTTCAATGTTAAGCAGCAGAAACCTTTTTGTTATAAATAAGGTTTAGATATTTCTTTTGTGTATTTACAAAGCCTTTATAATTTAAAAAAAGTTCAGCTATTTAAATAAATATAATATATTAATACTTATAAGTTATATAAATGTAAAAAAGTATTACATTTAAATTAAATTTATATTTATTGAAGAATTTATATTAAAATTGTAGTTTAAATATAAATATTAATATAATTAAAATAAACAAATGAAACTTTAGAGTGCCGAGTGTGGAATATGAATCGTACAATAAATAATAATTAAAATGATACCATAATTTTATAAAATATAATAAAAAATGTTTAATTTTCATATTAATCTCATGTTATGTTAAGCATATTTTTAATTATTATTGCATAAAGCATGAGGTTCTGGATATTAACAACAGAATATATAAAATTTATAAATATATATATAACATAACATTTAATTATAATATATGTATAATACTGCATTTAATTATAATTTTTTCCTAAGCATAAGTCGCGTAAAGTAGTATTATTTGTTGTCTACTTCATACGTTAAACTCAAAGAAAAATTTTAATACACCGTTCATAAATTGCATTACATATTTATAGTTGCATAAAAAAGATTTAATTTTCAATAAGAAAAGAAACTATATTGAATTAAGTAATGTATAATAAAATAAAATATTTTTCGACATTATGCTATTTATTTGGAAATTTAACACTTTCGTTGTTCAAGCAAAATAAATTTCATTGAAAATTAAACAAATGAGTGTTGTCCAGAAAAAGGCTATTATTTCAAAGATGCTCTCCTTTATAACAAACCTTATATTTTGTCAGTATATTTCTCTACCTAGTTCATCCTATACATTCCTGTTCCACTTCTTTCCATTTTGTCCCAAGCTCTACAGCTCAAGCATGTGGTATATCTTTTATATTTTGCCGTTACCACATTCCGTGCCTTCCAGCTAAAACTATAAAATATGGTGCCATGAACCCCGTGTGTCCTGAAACATAACCGCGTATACCGACTGTATAAACGTGTCACTTTATAATAGTCTTAGTCCAGCGTATATTCTCTTCTAGCTTTCCTCTCTTGACCCCACCTTTCGTCTAGCCAGGAGGTTCACCGAACCGCCAAACAACTAGCGCACACATACTTTCTCCTTATTTCACTTGGAACTTCTTCTTCCTTTATTACGCCCTCCTCCTGACGCGTCTGCCATTGATCTTCCCCTGTTTTAGCAAACCTCTGAGCTCGGTCATCTCACATGGGAGCCGTTATGTCTGAAGCACAAATAGCGAGATATTCGAAGCATGCACGACGTGTGGCTGCTGCTGCTGCCGGTACACAGCTGCCGAACTGAATTCACAGTTAACCTCAAATCTAGATCACGGCTGACTCTTACATTACTTTATCACTCGCTTTTCTTCACTTATTACGAATTGTTTCAATATTTAAATCGACCATTTAATTTATTCCAAATTCCTTAATATATGAGGAAATATATTTTTTATGCCTACATTTTGTATTATTTAATTAATGAGTATTATTTGGAAATAGTTATATCTAGGGTGCAACCAGTGTCGAAACTTTGTTTCGTTAAGTAAGCTTATGATTGATATGCATAAAATATGAATCTTAATTTATATTAGATTTATATCAATCTATTCAATCATGTATTTGACGACGTACTCCTGAATTTCATGAATAAGATTTCTGTAATGTGTAAAGGATATTCTGTAGACATGTCAATAAGCTCATACAATTATCATTCTAATGTTTTTTTGTGACTTTGCACTTGAGAATTTATTCAATTAAAACTCATATAATGCATATATTAAAACTCAAAATACAGCAAAATTGTGGATGAGTGCTGTCGTCTTTGGGAAATAGATTTTGGAAATAAACACACAAAAATCTATTTTTATAATTTTTAAAAATTTAGAAAAAAAATTATTTGAATAATATCAGCAATTAATTTAACAAAATATTATAATTAATTAATAAGCTTATATGAACGCTTAAGTATATACATATGTATAAGTATAATGCGAACATTTTTTTACTCTTTTTTCTGACTCTCTCTTTCCATTTATATTTTCATTGCGTACTTCAGTCAAATAAACTTTCACTCCTTCACAATATCAATTTTAATATTTATCAGTCAGAGCTCAGAGTCTATGATTTAGATATTCACATTTGATAAACAAATTCATTGATCATTTAAACATTTACATTTAAACTGAAATTTAAATAACTAATTGTCACTGTTACAGATCTGTAATGATACATTAATAAAAATTTATTTGTATAAAAATATTGAAGTTTCTGAGAAATAAAAATTAAAGGAAGGCAATAATATAAATGATATAGATGATAATATAAATTATGAGAAAACTTAATCTTGTAATGGTAGTTACCGACATTTTATATAAAATGTTTATTAAAGAGTTTTTTTTTTTTTAATTCTATATTAATATAATATTTTAATTAATGTATAATTCAAGCAAAATTCTATTTACTATATAGATAGTTAATATTTTTTATTTATAAAAAAGCTTACTATTTTAAGCGTATTCATAACAGAGCATATAAGTAACATTTTAAGCTGTTTATATGATATAATAATAATAGTAAAATAAAACGTTTGAAAGTTTACAGCAATTAAATGTTTTATAACTAATAAAAAGTATACTCGTTATCGGAGAATTTCAAATTGTTTTAATAATAATATAAAGTATCATAGTAAATCATATTGAATGATTTTTATTTTTGTAACCTATCTTATACTTCATGTTGAGAATATTTAAACTAATTCAATATCAATATATGACGAATTAAATTTTAACTACAAAATAGTAATGTTAGCATACAAACTTTTAATTTAAACAAAAAAAAAATTATTGCTTAAAATTTTTTAAAATTATTTATGCAAATAATATACATATATTATTTACGTTATACTAATAATTTATTAGATAAATTAATGTATAAAGTAAATTTTTGCTACATGTATTTAATAAGTGAATATTATGTACGAAATCAGCTGATTTTAGTTTTCAAGCTAATTAAAATATTTTTAAATCCAAATTAATGTACGATTGTATTCCTAAAAAGTATTAAAAAATAATGAACATGAATTATATTTATTATGTTAAGAATTTGTATTCTATCAATATATAAAACTTTTATAATATTTCAAATAAAAACTTTTAATAAAACAGTAATAACAAAATAGATTGATTTCTTCATATTTTATTTAAAGATGTTGATTTAAATACGGAAAACACTTTTTTCATTTATTCCAATTACTTTATTTAATTATTTCAGTTAAAAGGTATTTTTTCTATTATCACTAAACATTAGCCTCATTATAACTATTTTTAAAGCATAATATTAATTAATATGTAGGGAATTCGGTTGCATTATTTTATAATAAAATAATGTTAAAAATATAGTTTTTTAATGTAATGTCCATTTCTATAAATAATATTATAGAATATGTTTGACGAGCTGATATTGTATGATTTTTGTACTTCATGATATTTTTTACTTTATTATATTTTGAATTTTTTAAATTTGTTTTTATCATTTTTTAGACAAATAAGTCAAAAATTAAAAAAATATATACTGTAGTATCTGTTTTACTACATTTAAAATTTTGACGTATATATTAGCTAAGTACCATGTATAATCACATAAAAGTAATGTCTAAAATAATTTAAATGCTTTATGAAAGCTTAAGTAGCTTTAGTACGTCAATTCTTTTTCTTTGGTTTATCGGAAAATTAACGTCATATTAAAAGGTACACTTATAGTATCGAATTCACTTCATTCGGTATTTATTTCAAAAAGTAACGCGGCGTTCCACTCAACTTCGTTTTACTCGTCTTTCTTTTCGGTTTGTACAGTCTGACACTATACATTTACTTCTCAGTATAATGCTCCAATCTTTTTTGCCTTATTTCTTCGCTATTAGCTTTCATGTCACTCTTTTTTCATTTCTTCTTACTTGGTGGTTTGAGGAACGTCACTCTGTTGTTAAAGTCAATTTTAGAAAAGTTTTTTATTGCGTTCAATGGACATTTTTTAAAAAGTATTTTATGACATTATATAGTATCTTAACTAAAATAATTTATAAAAAATCACATTCAAATGAAATGATAAATAGAAGTTTAAAAAATTTAATTAAAATTATATACCATATATAGTAAATTATATCCTTTTCCTAATCCTAATAAACACGGATGCTCAATCAGTAAAATATGTTAGAAGAAATCTATTAATAATGCGTAATTGTAGGGTTTAAATTTTTAATTTATGTACAATTTCTCTTTATAAAAAGATAAATTGCAATAAGAATTAGATTGAAAGCAAATTAAGGTATAACCACTCTTTAATTCAATGTGGGTCATAAATTTTTTATATTATAATAATAATAATTTTAAGTTAAAATAACAAACTTTATAATTTATTTCCCATAGTAATTACGGTGGAATAAAGAATTCAATGAATTAAGAAAAAAATATGCAAACTCAATTTTAAAGTAAATTTTCATTTGCATTAATTTAAGAACCTCCTCAGCAAATAATTTATACATTGGTTAATTTAGATTTTTATATTAAAAATATGTAAGTTCAAAAAAATTAATAATTCAAATATAAAATACCACACTATTGTAATGTTCAATTTAATTTTTACAATACGTAAATGCTGTATATCAAGTTTTCTACAAGAATTTACAAGAATATATCAAGTTACAAAAAGAAAACATGGTGTACTCTATAATCAATTTATATTTTGGAATAAAGTCTTTGGTAGATTGATGTTCTAGAGACCAAAATGTTGTTATTAAAGGAGCGATGTGGGACCACACAAATCTTCTATTTCGATAATCTCTGGATGGTCGTAACGGACTCTTCGTGCCATTTTCATACAAAAAGGAAGGGTATAAAAGGGTCTTCGGATTTTGATAGATTGACTATTCAATGCAAGCAATAGCTAAAAGAACCAGATATAAAATAGAGATAAAAAGGTGGAAAAAAGGAAAAAGTTTTATCAACAATAAAGTAGTCAATTGATACATGACACCTGATTTTATTGTTTCACCAAATGAGGCGATCATCGAATTTTTTGTTTTATCCCGAGAATTTATCAGTCCATCACTGAAGCGCGTTTGTTCGATTAAGCTTGATAAAGGTAAATTTAAAAGTATTTGAAAAGATTCAGATTTCAATTCATAAATTTTTAAACGAATTCATGGACTATTTTTACCGAGGTTTTCCTCATGAAACATTTGTCAAACGTGATTTCATATTATAGGAGAGTACATATTCATTTTTCCAGAACACGAAATCTAAAATATAGGTACGATCGTTCAGTACATTTAAATTTTTTGTAACTTCTTAGCTTCGAAGTTATTACTCTTAATTGTAAATGTAATATACATATTTACAGAACGTAATTCAGTTGATAAGGTAGCAGATTCTATATAATACTAAATATTTAAATATGCTAATATATGGATATCAAAATTAAATTGTAATAGTTATTTAATTAGTTAGAATATGTTGGAGATGTACATTTTAGTTAATATATTATTATTAGATTAAATTAATAAACATATGTAATTTAAAACTATTCATGAAAATTTAAAGAGATAGTTAACATTAAAGTATAATATTCAAAATAAATAAGAAATAATGTTTTTAACTTCAAATTCCTTTGTATTTAACGTCAAATATATAAACAAATATTTACAATTGTAATTTTTAAAAGTTGCCCTACAATATTCATGATTAATTTAATTATGCAAGTGTTTTAATTGTATAAAATTATATACTGAGATATATAAAATAAAGTCAAATTTTTTTAATGTTCTTACATTAACTAAAATTATAAAAGAAAGATGTTAGAATCTATACATATACGTACATATTTTTTTACGTAATATACAATTTCAATATAAAATAAAATAAATTATATGTGATTTAAGAATTTGAATGCACCAATGCATAAAGTACAAATTAATAATTTTTGTGCATAATTTTTTTAATAAATTTTTATATAATATCTTTTAACAATTGTATAACTAGAGTAGAAAATGAAACTAATATATTAAATTTAAAATTTGTCATTTAATTTGAAAATTCTTATATATAAACGGTTATAATGTTATGTAGCTAGTTTCTGAATAATCGACCGTTTCAGTAACATACTTAACATATATGTATATAACATTTCAATATATTTAAATAGTAAAAGAATAATAAAGAATATATATTTTTAATATAAATAGAAAAAATAATTTTACTTGGTTGCGCAAATATCACTAACTGCTCTTACTTTATTTTATATGCGCCATTGTTAGATTTAAGTCCTACATACAGGAACGTATAAACGTATTTGTATATATATATATATATATATATATATATATATATATATATATATTGGAATTGCAGCAGTAATTATTCTCTCTAATTACATTAATAAGTGGAAATAAGTATGCCTCTACCATCATCTGTGTTCTTATAAAATTATTGAAATTACACAATTAGTTAATTTAAAATTCTTATAAATAAATTAAACCTCTTTTTCTTATTAAAAATTGTATTTTAATTGCAACAATCATTTTGAGTACATAAATCAAGAAATTTGATTTATTTTAATTAAATGGTAGAAAGCAAAATCTACAATATCGTTACAAACCTTTGATATTCTTTTTCAAAAAACTTTGTAAAACCTTCGTCATTTTTTTTCTCTTAATATGAATTAAGTTATTTATGATTCGAAAAATAAATACAAAAACTATTATGAAATGCATTGAAAGGAAGGATGTGTATTTTCTGCATTTTTGTTTCTTACCGTTTTTTGTAACCATCTTTGAAACTTCTTGTATATTTTCAATTATTTAAGCATGATTGTGCTTATGCAATACAAAAATATTCACTTTTTCTAACATTTATGTTGCTTTCTTATTTCATTTGTTTTTATTAGTTGTCTAAAGTAGGTTGAAAATGAGATAGTTACGGATCTTTAGAAGATAAAACAAATGAAGAAGTAAAAAAAGACATGAGATGGTAAGAAAAGGATAAAAGAGGGTAAAAGATGACTACTATTTCCTTCGAATTTACGCGAAATTCGCGAAAAGTTTTGTGTATAAAGTTAGAGCATTTCTAGGACAGCCGAGACTTTGAATCGAATTTCAAGTGAAAATCCAATTCTAACTCGGTCCATCCAATGCTAAATGAATGAAATTCAAGTTCGTTAACATCTTCCTGTCGTGCCTATTTTAGCAGTCCCCATGGCTTTCTTATGCGAGCTCTGAGGTTAAAAAAACCACATGCTTTTGAAGCTCTCATGTATTATTAATTAAATTGACTAATATATTATATGCTAATTTTTCCATACTACTGTTGAGTTATTCATCAGGCAGCTCTATTATTTTATTTTATATTTATCACTTTCCGAGCAATGTGCTTCAGGCGGAAGGCAAGGTTTAATACAAAGTTGGCAACAATATTCTAGAAATGCATTTGACAGTATAATATTTGATGTATAATGAAATTCATAATTTTGATTCTGATATTGCTAATTGTTTTTTCTGAGAATATTATTTAAACAACAATCGGCTCTTGCTACATGTTATTATTATGCTTTTGAAAACAATTTCTTTTGTTCCATATTTGAAGCAGTTTTAAATAATTTATTCTTGCATTCGTCTATTTATCTAACTTTTTGCCTATCTTTAGTTTAGTCAGTTATTGTAATCGTTCATCATCGAATTTTTCCATACAAAACAATGAATGTAAGGTTTTTTTCACGCTTCTAATTTAATTTGAAGAGTATATTCTCAACTATTCTGACACCTACTTTTCCTCCGGGTGTAGAAAAATCTTAATTATAAAAAGCAGTTGCGTTCTCATTCCTCTGTATCTACTCTACTTTTTCATTCTTTATTACTTAATCCGCTTTGGCCCGGTCGTAACAAAAATTTCTGCTACTTCTCCGATAGATTTCTCGGTTCGCAAATAAAAACGTCCTTGTGGTTAGCTCACAAAAAGAGCTGAGCCTGGCAAGATGGACAGAAATTGTCATCTTCTTTTTTTCCACCTCCTTTTATTCAAGACCACTGAGCGCCCGCGCGCTGATTGAGCTCGACGAAAATGTCGAGTCCGTGCTTTCTTGTCGAACCCAGTTTCCACGCTCTATGACAAAAGAGTTTGCATACGAAGAATTTTTCTTTTTTTGAAAACCATTTTATTTAACCAAATGGGGGGTGAGTATATTTTTGTAGAATTTTGATTTATATATTGCATAAATTTTTCCTTTCTTATAATCATTCATATAAATATACAACACTTTCGTATACATAAATCGTATCAATAAATAATTATGAAACAGCGTATCTTACAAAAATTAAATACTTAAAAAACCAGATTAGTATTTAAAATTTTTTTAATTTGTAATAGTGCATAAATATTTTTAAATGCATAATGTATAATGTGCATATTCAATTGGATGAATAATATTGTGCATATAATATTTTGCATTGAATTAGTAAGGAAGTATATTATTTGTAATAATACTAATTGAAATTTATATATTTATTATTAAATCAATTTAAACAAAAAAATTTTTTTGTAATCAATATATGGAAAAAACTTTTTACGCCTAGAAATTTTAGTTGCTTATAAATAAAAACGTGATATTCCCTTATGAATATATTTCTAAATGTAACAATTGAATACGAAGTAAAGGTTGCTTATCTTTAATTATGACGTATTATTTATAAAAAGTATATTAACAATATCTATCTTACCCTAATACGATTTTTTATTTATATCGTAATCATTCTCTTTAGTTTAGGTAAGGATAATTTTTTTTAATGCTTATGTCTGGTGTACCTGAGCTCACTTACATGCCTCAACGGATATCTCACCCTTGCTCAAATGAGTCAGGTTAAGGTAATTTTTATGAGCGACGATGATAGAACAGAAAAGGACGGAAAGAGAAAGATAAGAGGAAAGAGATGTATTATTTTCATTTTCGTCTCTGACTTTATTGAATAGGTGTCATCTCCCTAGTGTTCCCAGGTTTTGAATGTCTGGACGAACAGAAATATTACAAGAAAATTTACTTGTTTCGCTGGAATACGTCGGTACTGTCTGAATTTTCGTTATGCAAATAGGCAGTTCTATTCATGAAATAAAATATTAATGGTGTCAGTTACAGTATAATCCTTGTATTTTACAATATAGGGACAAGATGTTGAATGCTATTTCAATGAGTTATTCGTGGAGGATTTCGCAATTTTTTTATTTTATCATGGTGGTAACGGTGATGGTATTGCGATTAATAAGGTGAACACGTATTTTCCGAATTCGATTCCTACGTGACTCGAGCAAAAGAACGGTCGTAGTAAAATGGTTTCTGGGCACTTGAGTTTATATCATGTTGTCTTGAAGAATTGGTGTAATGTAATGACAGGTTGGGTGGATAAAACTCAGAGAATCTGCTTATAAATGGTGCATCGGAAAAACGTATATGTGTTCAAAAACATGGATCGTCGGACACTTGCTTTGTGTTTCATCGACTTTCAACTCTTTTGTTCAACCGTTGTTGATTGAAGTATATCGACGTTCGATTTCAATGATAAAATTTGGTAATATCTATAAACCTCCGTTTATTTAATAATCTATGTATATTATTCATTTATGAATATCTGTATTCGATAAATTTCAGAAATACATTTTATTATAAAATTTCATTTACAAAACAGAATATTATTATTTACAATAATCAGATTTTGTAGCTGATATTTAGTTTTGATTTTATGATATCATTAAATTAGGCTAATAAAATAGAACGATAACTTTTGTTTAGTAATCGTAACAAAATAGTTTTTGTTACGTGTATTTAAATACAAGAATTGAATACAAATACTTAAAAAAAGATCTTTATAAAGAAACATGATTTGTTTAAAAAAATTGGTATAATTAAGAGTTATTATAATGAAAAACTATTAAAAAGCATATTTTTCTTATCCCGTTTTTCATAATATATTTTTTTAACATAAATACACGGCTAATAACTTATTAAAAGGGATATTTTATCAACTAAATAAGCCCATTTTTGAATGAAATTAAATTAACGTGTAGCTTTTCTACCCAAAATCCAGCTTATAAATACCTATGTCATTCTTAGATAATTGATTTCTTGCGCAATAGTGTTTTAGTCAGCTTTCTTAAGGTAAGTGAAAATGACAAAGATTGCAAAATATAAGTATAGATGATGCCCTTCCTTATCATTTACCGTCTTTTTCTATATGTCACAAATTTTCACTAAATGTGCCTCCTTTTTCCTCACTTATTACCCTCATGTCGTTTCTCATTCCTTCCCTTATATAATTTGATACTCGAGCTCAGCACAACCGTTGGTTCATAGACTTTGCTTTGATAGCAATTTATGGCATAAAATGAGATGTACGAAACATAGCTTTTTGTATTTATAAAGCTTTATTATCTATTACTTTCTTGTAGCTTTCACTTGTGACTTCGTTTTAGCTGTATTGTAGTTCATCTATTTCTTATAAAAATCATCAGAATCATTAAGGTAGAAAAATTATGAATAAGTACTGTGTAAAATTGGATTTAAGTAAAATTAAAAGTACATAAAACTATCACATCTTTTCATCTGCAATTCTACAATACATGAAAAAGTACGAAACCAAAAGTTTTTTAATTGATCATTGTACTGATTTACTACACAAAAGAAAATAAATTTTCTTATATACAAATTAATAGAGTTAATGCGCTATTATTAAATGTATTAGATATATCAAATTTAAGTAGTAACAATGACATCTACAATTGCTGCTTCCTAAATTAAATGTTAGTAAGTCTGAAAAAGAAGTTGGTCAATTTAGTCGAGCCAAGCTGGCAACAAGAACAAGGGTTATCTATTATTTTCAGTTGTTACTTATAAGTACTAAAACACAGACATATTATTTTCTTCTATAAATATATGCATTAGAAAGCTAAAAACTTTTAATTTACTTTCAGACAACGTTTCTATGTATCTCTGTTTGATATATTAATACTTCATTAAGATATAAGCTTGTAACCTACATTTTTTTAAATAATGTATATGTCTACTAATTTTATGCACACGAATAAGGCTTATACAATCAGGATATTTTTATACACTATCTTCATCGTATAATTTACTTTTGTTAATGTATTGAGTAATATATTTCGTAAAAATATTTCAAGCCTTAGTGAGGCATTATTAATGTTTTGTCAATTATAGAAATTGTAAATTTCTTATTATATTTACATTGCTATTTTATTTTCAAAAATTAACTCAATTTATTAAGTTTTCCATTACTACACAATTATTATTTCCGTCGGTTATAGCATGACTCGTATTATTGTTGTTATATAGTGGAATAGGATTATAAATCTAAGGCAATTTTGTCGTAGACTTCAAAAGCGTAGAATCAAAGTTTAATATAACAAGTAAAGTAATTAAATGCATGCGTACTTTACGTGCATTATGGCAGTACAATACGCGACATATAAAGTCTGATCTTCAATGACCGGATAAATATTGTAACGCCACTGTTTAATTATTACTAAATTTGAAATTGCATATTACTCAAGAATGATACAAGAATTAATCTTATTTTTATAATTATATTACATTCAGGGGTTGATAAAAACAATTGTTCTGTAAATAAATATATTGCAACTATGTTAGCTAATGGTAGTGAAATGATTAGATGCACAAAATCAATGTAATAACTAAGCCTATCATGAAATGTGGAATTAGTGAATAATAATACTATATCTAGATATTTCTAACTTTAAATGTATTTATTTAAAACGATTGAAATTTTTGTATGAATAACAATAATTGATTAATCACAAAATTTAGCAATTTATTAAAATATAATTTAAACTTTAATATAAGTACTAATATATACAATAAATATAGTTGATACTATCCTTGTCTATACCTTTCTCTCTAAATATATATTAATTATTTAAATTATAACTTAAAAATTATAAATTTCTATTATTAAAAAAATATTTATTAAAAATTCTAGAATTCAAATGTTTTTATCAATTAAAAACGTTTCCTTCTATATTATTTTTACATAAAATAATGTAAATTATTAAAAGTGTTCGATTTTCTGAACGTATATAATCATAAATAATTAAAATGTTAAGTATGATGGTATTTACCTTTTGAATAATTAATAGATTATCAACGAATCGTGACCATTGTTAAGCTTCAACAAGCATAAAATAAATAATTTCAAAAATTTATGCATTAAAGAGTTCCTTATAATTAATAATTAAAAATCAATGTAAAGGATGTTTTAAAATATTCATTATGAATATAGCATAAATAAACTTGTACTACAAATAATTTTTTTTTAATGTATAATGTAAAATGTATAATGTAAAAACCTCTTTAATAATATAAATTCTGTATATTTGTGAATATTGTTATATATAATAAATGTATAGTAAAAGTTTTCCATAAAGCAAAAAGCTTAAAAATTTTCATTTAATTTAATAAGAAAATAGAATAATCTAGTTTGTACTGCTACAATAAACTTAAGTTTTTTTTATTTCCACAACTCTAGAAATATATTCTAAAATTTATTATTCAACGTTATTCCAATGTTAAATTCACCAATATTAGTATTATGAAAATGTTGATATATTATTAGTATGTTATGATGATTTTTGCTGTAATATTAAATTTAATTATTAAATGAATGCATTGTTTACTATTGAGTTAATTTAATATATAAACTGAAAATTGAATTAAATTTTTGTTTCTCTTTCTATATATTTGGATATATATACACGCATATACATGTAAAAGAAATCATGAACTTTGAAAGCACAAGAAGTCGTACGCTGGTGGCATTACTAAAATAGAAGAAGAGTTGTTAATTATTCTTGCGTGACTAGATCTATATTTTATATTCAATGTATTGTTAAGTAAAAGGCTTAGGGAATTTAGGAAGCAGACGTACTTGACAAATTTTTACGAATTAGAATACAAATTTATTTGTTTATAAAACAGCTCAGACTGCAATTTGATATTTTATGTTAAATTAATTTTATTTTTATATGAATAATACAAACAATAAATATATGATACAAAGTCTTTATAAGTAACAATTCAAAAGAATAAAATGATTGTAAAAATTCAGTATGCACGTACATATATACCATACTTATGAATGTAAATATATCTCATTATCATAAATTCAAATTTTGATGTGTACGAAATATCAATGTTAATTAAATTTTTACAAACATTTTTATTTTATGTAATGAAATACAATAATAATGCTTATTTTTTACCATTTTTAATTTATATATATATATATATATATATGTATATTTTTGTAACACTTAGCAGTCAATTTTCTAACATTCATCCATTTAATATTTGAGTGGATTTATAAATATTTTTAAGTCGTCTACAAATTTTGCTCAATCGACATTGTTATGCTTTTTTCTCAATATACTGAAGATATGATATTTCGTACTTTAAAAATTTTAATGGCTGCATTCGGGAATTTCTCATGGATTGTTATAAGATAGAGTATTCACCTGCTTTTTTTTAATGTAGGTCATTTCAAGTAAAATACTACAGTTTTTATCCAAACACCATATTAAAATAATTATTTTTTATTACAATAGAATTAATAAAGCTTTCGCTACGTTCTTCATTAAATTGAGATGAATACCGAATTTTTTATACAGGACATAACTTTTTTTTATTTAATTTGATAAAAAAAATAATATTTACAATTTAATAAATAGATTAATATATCTGATTTTTTTCAGATTAAAACAAGATATCTTAAATAATTTATACATTTTTATATACATTCATGTGTTTTTAATTTTTTAAACTATAAAACATATAAAATATATATCTTTTGTATTTCATCTATATTATTGTTAAAACTATTTTATTTGTACTTATAATCAGCTTAATAAATACATTTTGTAGTTTTAAGGATATAAATTAAAGGTAATCTCTGAAGGTATCCATTTTCATTTAGATTACGTGTACACATTTCATAATCAAATAATTTCGTTTTTATTGCTGTGCAGCTGTATAAAAAATTCTTAATATAAAAAATTATTTTAGAATTTTCTCCATTATAATTTTTCTTTAAAAAGACTTTTTCGGAATTTATGTTGTTTTAAAAATAATCTAATAAAAGCTTAATACTAAATAACATTTTAATTGCATAATAAATTATTTTTTATATTAAAAATTTAATAAAATATGCTATTATTACTGGATTAATTTACAAAAGTTAAGAATAAAAATTTTCAAATAAAGAAGCTCTTTAAATTACAAAAACAGTTAAAGATATTGCTTTGCAGGTAAGCAAAAATTCATCATTAATTTACACTTATTACTATTTTCATCATTAATTTATACTTATTAATTTATACTTATTATGTGTAATGATGATTTATCTATTATTGCCTTAAAAATCGTTGAAAAAAACTGTAGTAGACTTAATTCATATAGTTCGTAGCTTTCTCGAGTTCCGTCATTGCCTAGTTGGCAATGTTCCACTGGTTTGAGACTGTCGTCACGATAGCTTTATATTTACTATACATACAAACATATATTCGTTCTTATGGAGTAAATTGAAAGAAAGATTATTGAGTAAGGATACGTTTGAGTAAAAAATTTTTGATTATTTTGTAATACTGCCTATAGGAGAATGGCATATTTTTGGATGAAAATAGTCAGTTACAGAAAGACAGCCAGATTGAAACAACTTGACAGATGGGCGGCATGAAAATAGTGCGCTAATTTAAAAAGGGCGAAGTTTATGTCGAAATCGACAATGCCTGAACTAGCAGGAGAATACTGCTTCGAATAGCGACAGAGCTATAGTTGAGAAGCTTCTTGCTAAATCGGAAAGATCAATCGCTATTAAGGCCTTATTGCATTTTTCCGGTGCTGAAAATTAAGGTCGCTAGAATGCATATTTTACTTCGGTCTTGATTTCATGGAAACTTTATAGAAATCAATTTAAAATTAAATTGAAATTCGCTTAAAACCGTAGTGTAACGAGTGCGGTGCGTACTAAGTATTTTTCGACAATTATTGATATATTATATATATTTTGTTTTGTTTGTAACGAATGTATACACAATAATTTTCAACAATAATTATAAGACTGTATTCTATTATTATATATGTATTTTAAATATTAATAGCGAACATTTATTAAGAATATTTAGTTTAAATATCAAGAAACACATCGATAATACTTGATAAATTAATTCGATTAAAAATTACTGTTATATATATATATATATATATATATATATATATATATATATATATATATATATAAAAAGCTTTAATTTTAGTACATTGTTGTTTAATAACTATGCATTATCACTATTAATAAAAAATTAGCCACGTATCATTGAAAACATAACTTTATAGTGAGAATGTATTTCAAATAAAAAATATTTAATTTTATATTTACTTTTATAATTACATAATTTATAATTTTTTAAAAAGCTTAATTAAATAAAGTAGACATTTTTTATCTATTTTTATTATAAAAATTAATTTTTACCGAACTTGGACATTTTGTTTGTAAATTATTTTGCTTATGTTACATGGAAAATTATCGCATAATTTATTTCATATTTATTATTTTATTTAAAGAACTTTTAATGTCTGATCTATTAAAAATATAATAATTAACAAGGTTATATTGGTAATCAAATAAATCCCGGAGCCATTAATATAATATTTTTTCCATTTTTAAAAAAAGCAAAAAATTTTATAAATGTTTTGCAAATTTTACAGCATTCGGATAAATATTTTTCTAAATAAAAGCATTTCAACTCATCCATTTCATATGTCAATACAAGTTGTATTGACAATAAGTGAAGCATTTTTGTTTTAATGTGTCGTCATTGCTTATTGGACATAAACAGGAATCCGGAGAAAAGAAAACAAAATTGAATTACTGAAAATGAGAATATTTCAGCTTTATTATTAATATTGGCAGCAGGATTTTATAAACCGATTTACTTTTTGATGTAAAACTAAGCTGCTCATCGAATTACATACACATCTGAAAATTCGTAAAATCGTCACAATGGCTTGTTCTGAAATAAATCGCATGGGCTTGCGTACTGAATGCCAATCACGGGGCCCCATTAAAAATGATAACATTATTGTAGCATTTCCGCAGTACCTGGGAGCGCGACTTAGAAATGAGTTAGCGCGTGTTCCCCGAATTTCCAACTGGCTGCAATGCAGTTGCATTTCCACTGGTGTCCTCGGCCAAAATATACATTACGGGGTGTAATGCAATGCTCTGGCCTCGAATATTTACTCTGTTCAAGTTTTTAATTGATGTGCGTCAAAAAAAGGGACTCAGCAACAATGTTAGTGACACTAGACAACGAAGTTCCTTCTTCCCCTGTCCCGACTTTTAGTTATCGGACGACTTAAGTCTTTCCACGATTGAAGTAGATTAAATTTAAAAATTACTATTCTATGAGACCATTCGATATGATAAATTAGTTCACTATTTTTATCAAAATTTTGTTCAACGTATACCAAGACTTGAGTTTTCATAAGAATTTAGAAATTGAAACTATGACACGAATTATAAAAATACATTATATAAATAATGCCTTGATTAATATGAAGAGTATTCAATTAAAATTAAAATTATTCAAAATTATGTAAATTTATTACTTCTCAATTTTAGATTTTCCCGAACTCATTTGACAATCATTTTATACAAACATGAGATTATTTTTAAAGAAAAAAAATGATGATTTTTTTAAATGATCAAAAAATGTTTTACATAGTCAAATGAAAAATAGCCTTATGCTTTTAAGAACTGTCTTTTCGTTTCTTTATTAAACAAATTATTTTTACTAAAATAATTTCTTAAAAGCCTCATCATGTTTTACGTAATACTTTGTATTTTTCATACTATTTTAAAAATAATAAATTTTGAGAAGAAATAGAAATAAAATACAGTTATAATAATTACACTGATGCAAAGAGAAATATTTTATAATAAATTATATAATTTTTTATTTGAATGTAAGAAATATATAATATATAAGATATAATATATAATATATAATATATAAAATATATAGATATATAATATATATTTTTATATTTTTATTAATTTACTTACTTATTAAAAAGAGTATTAATAGAATAAATGGTATAAAATAAGTAAAGTAAAAATATATTATGCTGTTAAATTATATTTATAAAAATGTTATTTTATATATTGCGTAATTATAGTAATAATAAACTTTAAACATAATATAAATGTATTTATAAATAAATACAAATTAAACTATAATTAAATAGTGAATAATAAGATTAGGTAACTATTATAATGAAATAAATTGTCATTTTAAAAGCAAAGCTCAATAAGCAAATCGAATAAAACATTAATTTTGTTTCGCTCATTTATTGTTAATTGTAATAATAATAACACTGTAAATTAGAGTGTTAATATTCCAGAATATTCTGATTGATATATCTAGTACGTTAATTAACTGACATTGATTTAATAGTTTGCTCAACAAGACTTTGCACAGAATTCAGCTATACTCACCAAGAGCTTTTTAGCTATATTCAAAGGGCAATAGACTGAAAACCCTTGACTCGTGTCTGAAGAGGTTTAGGGCTAGCCATACCTGGCAATATGCACATTTATGCTCTGAGTTAAAATGTATGATTCTGTATATTTAGGAGAATAGCAAGAAGGTATACAATCTTGACCCTTTCACAAGTCCTGTCACGCGTTAACCCAGATCGTGACTGCGCGACGATGAAAGCCCTATTACTCTTTTTTATTTTTACTCCATGATCCGTGAGTGGAGTGAACAATTATGTATGAGAACGCGTCTTTATTTCAATCGATTATACCTACTTTGTCTCTGTTTATGTATATATTACGTCGCGATATGTAACTATTATTTACAAAAAAAATTCTTTAAAATGAATTTATATGTAATATATATATATGTACTTTCGTCGCTGTATTACAATAATACCAAAGGAATATTTCTTCTTTTTAAAAATGATAACTAATATTTCGTCGCCAATACATCCCTAAATTACAATGATGTATAGATAAGACTTTCGTGCATCTCTCGTTAGACTTATCGGAATTACCAAAAGTCCTGCATCAGACTTATACTGATATCAATATCTTGTGATATTTGAACATTTAATTTTTATCTTTCTGAATGCTTACGCATGCTGAATTTTCGATAAATAAAAATAACTAGTAAATAATGATTTTAGCTTCAAACGACGAAGTACACATGATTTTCCTGACTATTTTAGATAATTGAAAAAGGAACCTCTTATCTATTATCTACATAAGAAATGTGCTTGTAAGAAAATTTGAATATAAGTTTTTTAAAAATAATATAATGTATAAAAATTAATGTAACGAGTCACCATCCAATGATAATCCATATGAAACTGTGAAAAAAATAACAGAAACGGATGAAAGTGAAATAATCTGAATTCCGAATTTATCAACACCAAAGCAATAAAAATGCATAAAATAATAAATGTAATTTGGAGTTTCAAAAATTGTCTATTTTGGATTATAAAAACCTAGAAAAAATGTATGAACCAAGCAGCTGCAGCAGCAGTCCTTCTCGTCGACCCTTTTAAATCTTTAAGAAATCACTCCAACCCAAAAGCAATTGTATGGATTGACCAGGAACCATCATCCGTAGGAAGGAGTTATTTAAAATTTGTGAAGTCTAATTTTGTGTGGTATGTTAACGAATTTTTTTATTTCGTATAATATCGGAATAGTTCAAAGTAAGAAAAAATTAATATAAACTACCCTATTATCTTTTATTTATTTTTTTATTTTTCTACACATCTATATAAATAATTTGTATTTTAACAACACAAAATTCTGTCTCTCCGTCCCAAGCTATTGCGCTTTCCTGCGTTGGCTTAAAAAGGAGAAAGTTAGAAATATTATTACATCCATCCGTAACATATACGGAATTCTACGACGGAGTAATGAAACACTAGATGTTTATTTTTAAAGCTGAAAACTCGATAAAAAAAGTTTTCTTCTTGATTAAGTCAGTAAAAAATCATATATAGTATATAATTATATGTTTAATTATTACTGCAATTGATGATAATGTTTGTATGAATAATTATATCAGTAAAATAGTCTATTTAGACTGATTTGAACAAAATTTATTGAACATTACAAGTTAATCATCTTACTATTCGTGTATAGATGTTAAAAATATACACATGTAAAGAGTATACAATGGAATTTTTATGTGAATACGCTATGGATATTACTAGTCATATTATGATATAAATATGATGTTTTTTTCATTAAAAGGAATTAAATTTTATCTATACCTTATTTATATAAAACTTTTTATAGTCAATAGATTATAAGTGAATGCAAATATTTATAATGTTTGTTTTATTGTTATTTATTTAATTGCTTCCTTCCTACATAAATAATACGTAGTAAGTTACAATTAGATTAAGATACATACACAACTTTTTTACTACAGGGTATATAATTTGAAAAATTTTTTTTAATTACAATAGAGTTACACATTTTTTTCTCCATTATTATAATTCAACGTAATATATGAAATTTTTTAATATAAAAAATTTTAATATTTTCAGGAGTAATAGACATCGACAAGATGGGACACGAAAGGGGCAAAGATGGAGGTCAGGTATAGATAAAACACTAATTTATTTGAATTATGAATGCTCTAAAAAAAATTAGTAAATAAGCTTTGTGGTTTGATATTTCTTAAATTATTATAATATTATCAATAAGAATTTAAAATTATATATACAATATATAATATTTCATTTCTAAAACATCCACTAAGGCATAAGCATTTTATTTAGTCAGAAAGATATATAAAAATTTTTTGTGTACAAAACAGGGTATTATTTTTAAATTAAATGACTGTATCAATTCGAAATATTGGTTTGATATTCCATTTTTATCTTAATAAAATTTAACATAAACTTGCTACATATCATGAATATTATAAACAAAAATTTCTTTTTAATTTACAGTGATGAAAGATCATAAAGTATTTTGAAAGGTTGATTAGCATACATATTTCAGTGAATAATAACATTTCAAAATAAACAGTAGATATTATGAAATATTCTGTTAGAAAAGAAATATAGAAAAAACCACTGTCAGTAAAATATTTATTTTTTTAATATTTCTCATTTTATAATTACATGAAAAAATCGAGTAAAGATGAGATTCTTTCAAGTCTTTAACGAAGTTTGACATAATTCATATATTTTATTAAATAATGTTATTTAATGAACTGAGTTGATAAGTTTCACTATTTAATTTAATTCATAGTTTTTTATAAATATAAAAATGCAAATAATTCAATTTAAGTAAATTTCGAAAGCAATATCACTCTTATGATAGCGCATTCGAAGTTTTAAAATCAGTAAATTACTAATGCAATACGAAAACAAATGCATAAAATCATAGCTGGAAAAATTAATTACTAAACTGGATCCGTACTACTTAATAATTGCAAATGCATTGCATTTCTGTCTTTGCAGCATTAAATTTTCAAAAAAGTATAAGCATATTGATCCTCCTGATAACAAAGAATCTATGCTGATGGTGATCTACAACAAGATTCGAGCGCATCCATTTCAGGGAATTTGAAGAAATGCTATTGCTCCAATCACGCTGTAATGTATCTTGGTGGCATTACTAATTTATTTCCATTGTCGCCAGCATGGCCGAAGGATTTTAAAACACGACTAGTTGAACGTACATTTGCTTACAGCTGTATGTAAGTTTCAATGCATTCGTGAAAAACAATATTTTTAAATCACCGTATAGATTTATTTGCGAAAAATTGTATCAAATAATTAGCACTATATTTACCTACTGTAAAAATTGTACAGTTATGATTTACTAATATATTTATTACTACTCATAAAGAAAATATGTTTCTATAGCTTGCATGTTATAATTTTTTAAATAAAAAAATGTTTTAATTTTTTTGGAACTTGTGAAATAAATATTGCTTTAAGTTTATACAGTGATATAATATATTTTTAAACCATTATAATAAGGAATATCATTATGTACAGTTAATGAAAAAACCTTATCTAATACAATGTTATATTTTCTATTTGAGCAAAAAAATATTCAAAAAAAGCAGTATTCGATTTTTTTATCAAATTTAATCTTATCTAATTCAATATTTTAAAAGATTGGGGAATCTTCATAAATTAGGTTTAATTAAGAAAGAAGAATTAAAAGATAATTTAATGGAAAACTAAGTTTTAGTTTAAGCTCAGTAGAGAATGTTCTATTGAGAAATGTGCTACTAACTAGGCTATTGATGATCTATTTCATTCTTTTATCGGTTTGATTTATAGATTCTCCAAAGAGTAATTTAATAGATTTAAAAGTGCGGATTTGTGTATTAGAATTAGTTTGTGTAAGATTATTGCCGTATTTATGACGTGTACATAAAAAATATGTAATGTTAAGGAAATGATTTATTGAAAAAATGAGAATTAGAAGTAGACAAGTATGAGATTGATAATAAAATCCCTTAAGTATAAATTTATACGAGTGTATGTGATGATTTGTTTAATGGTATTCCTAAACACGTGCGTGAGAGCGGTTGTGTATATATACCTGTATGGAGAATTGGCTGTGATGAATGAGGGAGAAATTAATAGGGAAAAAGGTTGGTCTGTTTGGAAGACCATAGTCAATATCTATATTTATTCCTTTATATATCCTATATATTCCCTACTTGTTTCATAGTGCATAAAATTAGTCTCCTTTTATTTTTTCAAATTTAATCCATGAATTTTAAATAATAGGCGATCGAGGCACTTAATTGAATCGCTTTTATAAACACTGTGCACACTTATACGTGACAATAATAAATTATATGATTAACTTCATGAAGATATTGAATAAGTTTAAATTAAATATGGTACTTTTAAAATAATTTAATTTATCATTGTTAAAATTCACATAGATTTATGCTTACCTTTAAATATAAATTAATTATGATACAAATTGATATATAAATTTTATGAATCGTTATTGTTTACATAGAATTTTATGATATAATCAGTAGTGTTAACGTAATAATAACATTATACTAAAGTAATAGTAATAATAATCCAGAAACTGTCATTTATATTGAATAATAATTAATTAAATCACTAAATATTTATGTTCTGATTCCCTAATTAGACTTACTCATATTTATTATGAATACATATAATTTACATTTTAATGATATTATTTAACTGAGTAACTTTTTAAAAAGATATATTATTAGCAATCTATTGGAATATATTTAACTGAGAATATTAAATATAACGATAAATTACAGAGAAAAAGGGAAAACCGTACGGTAAAAAAGGATTATCAAAGTATCTTTTAACTAATAGTTAATAGCGAACTCTACGAAAATAATATTTTTAAATTAATTATTGCTATATCAAATATAATAAAAATCTTTTTATGTGAGTGAACGTCTTTATTTACTTTGCAAAAATTCAATTTTTTATAGTAAATTGAATAAATGGTAATTATTTATATTCTAATGGTAATTATTTGATGAAATTTTAGCAAATAATATCGCGTTCGAACCAATTTCTGAAGATTACGGTAAAAATTGATAAGTTTCAAACCGAATGAATTTAATTTTGTAGCAATGATAAATAAGGAAATGCATGGATACTCTATAATTCTTAAGAAATAATAGATGTAAGCAGCTGCATTAATTTAAATACTTGCAGTAGGATCAAAGAGAGGTAGGTAATAATAAAAACAGTAAACTTGTTTCTGAGTAAAAACTAGTTTTTAGTAAGAGTAATTATATGTTTGATATATAAAAAATTCTTTTGAAAGAAGCTTGTAATATATAGTAAATATATAATAAATTATAAAGAAGCTTGTAATTAATAATTGCTTCCGGCCTTACTTTTAAAATCGAGGTATTTCAACATTATAAGTAGCGATTAGTGGATATTCGATCATGTTATAAGTAGAATTTTAGAACGCAGAATAAATTTTTTAAAAACTTTAAAAAAACAAAAATAAGAAAAGTATTTAAAACTCAAATAAATATATTAATAATATTTTAAAATAAGTTATAAAAAAATTAAATTGCATTAAAAATTAAAACATTTTTCTTTTAATAGTACAACCATCTCAAACGTTTTTATTAGTTGATTATTATAAAATCCATAACGATCAAAGTTGTGTCGGTTCGTATCTGTCAAAATGAACTAATAGAAGCTTTTCTTAGTAGTTCTTTTGACATTATTTCCGTGCTTCTTTTAGGACTTACGCTCAAAATAAACTACTTATTCACCTTTACTTAAATATTCTTGTCTATGTAGATATTTTCAGTATCGCATATCCGATTAGACTTATTTCCTTACACGATGCTTCTCACTGCTCTTTACCTATACTTTTAATTGTTCGGTAGATTTATTAAGACTGTTTATCACACAAATACATTTTTTTCAATAAATTACAATTTATATACATTTGTTATTATTTATACACAGTTATGTCGCATAATTTATTTTATATTTTTTTAATCCAACAATTAATAATTGGATTTTTTTGTACATTTATTGACAAATTTTTATTTAATAATATACAAATAAAAGCCCCATTAAATACAATAAAAAATAATTAAAAATAATTTATATAATTCTAATAAAAATGTCAGGCGACAGATTTCGAAGTTAAAAGTAGCTTAGAGTTTGTGCAAGTTATGATATTTTATTCTTACTTGATTGTTTTTTTTGTGAAGTTAGACGTAGATGTAGATAAAATATAGATCCAGTATACGAAATTGTTAAGGATCATTAATTTATAAATTAAATTTTTGTAACTCAATTTTATAGTTATAAAGTTTTAAATGATTCTTATTCTAAAAATCAAAGTACTTGAAGCTTTAAGAATATACACAACCGTATAAATATTGCGGTACTTTAATGTTATAGTACTTTTATTTTAAAGTTTTAAGTTTAAATATGAAATCGAAAATAATTTTTTTAAATATTTTTAAAATTATTTTCAATTGAAATTATGATAAATGAACTTAAATTAAATTGTATAAATATTTAAATAATTGATATTTAAATGATATTCATTAATTTTATGAATTGTTTTATAAATTAATTAGTTAACCACACAGAACTGATTTTTTAATTGTTGTAAGCAATATCCTCCATCCTTTTTACAAAAAATTCAGAAATAGTAAGATTTTCTGATTTGCTTATTAAGTATGTAATTAAAATTTTTTATAAAAAATGATGAAATTAATATAATTTTCAAGTTTTGTAGTTAATATTTTTTTTATTTATATAAATATGTTATTGATAATAGTTTTAAAATAAATATAATACCTATAACCGAATTATTATTTTTTTTTAAATTTACCTTTTTCACACAATATCACATTTATCATTACCGTTTTTAAAAAAATGTATCAAATAACTATTTTAATTATATTTAGCATTAAAATATGTAACATCATTCATTCTACGCTTTTTTTCATTTGTCAATATCCTTCTTGATATTAATAATTGAAAATCACAATTTAAAAAAACTTTAATGCAATTATGAATTTTTATATTTATGCAGAAAACTTTTATAAAAATTTTTTTATATTATTTTATTAATACTTACTTAAATACCATATTTTAAGCTGGTATTAAAATTTCAATTATTAACAGTATTTCCTTGCAGATAATATACATTGACCTTGTTTGAGAACTTGCAAATTTTTACTAATGTTTGAGAACTCATCTATCTGTGTTTTATAATATCTTTTGATAATTTATAATGTGGTTGCTGTTATGAAAGCAAAATGCTTAAAATAGTATGTAAAAGAAAAAAAATTAAACTTTAAAAGACTAATCTGCACTATCATATTGATGCATTTACAGATCGTTTGAAATTAGTCTATTAAAATATTTTTAAAGAGTCCTCGTAATAAGCTTAATCCATTTGATGGTTGAATCAAGATAGTAATATAAAATTACGCACTAAGCTAGTATTGAGATAATATTCAAACAACAACAGATATTCAACCAATTTCAATAATTATATCAGGCAAATATTTTGTAATGATATAGCAGGTTAAACAGATCGACTACGCGTGACGATCGACTTTATCATTTACGGCTAACCACTGAATTATTACTAATTCAAATCAATGTTAACTTTATTAAAAACTTCACAAGTAATTTCAAAGTATATTTATGAAAAATATTATTTTATAATTAAATTAAAAACTACAAATAAATATAATATGGAGTACATGAACTGTTTTTAAAATAAACCTGAGAGTTTATTTTCTCTATAATAATAATACTGATAATTTTTTTATTGATACATCATTTAAATTTATTTTAAATTTAGATAATAAATTTTGTTAACAAATTCAAGAAAATTAATTATACTTTAAATATGTTTTAGAAATTTAATAGTGTCTGTATATATTTCGCAGAAAGAAGTTCTACAAAATTCATAAACTTACCAACAAAACAAATACTTCATTTGGTATTTTGGCATTATTAAAAATGTGTTGCAAAGAATTATATTTATTTTAAATCAACTACATATATGGAAGTTTTCTTTCTCCAGCAGATATTTTCTTTACAGATCAGAAAAATTTCAAATAAATTTATAAAAAAAAAAATAAATCTGATCTTGATTAATAAATAAAAAATGTACCACTTCTTGTATATTGATGTATAGACTTGAAATTGCAGCTTTCATAGCGAACTGGAAATATTTGACGATCAATTTTAAACCGTAGCTATGAGAGCAATTCACTACCAAAGTCTATCTCAAAATGAGAAAGAGGTAAATAGACAAAACAAATTTAATTGACCTCGATTCTTTTATACTTTTGTGCTTTAAATTTTTAGCACACTTTTTTTTACTTTGTCTTTGCTTGAACAGCCCTAATTTATCACGTAAATGGTTGGCATTCACATAAGAAACAACAGCATAAGAATGAGAGAGAAAGAGAGAGAGAAGAATGATGGGTCAATCGTTCGCATTTTCAATCAGTTGATATATCAACATGGCTTATTTACTTTTAATATTTGCTCCGAATCTCATGAATAGAATTGAATCAACACCAGTGCTTATGGTTAATAGTAAAGAGATAAAAGAAGCAAATCTATTGTATTATTTCCCTTTTCTTGCCATATTCTACTATCTTTTTTTTATTTTAATATTTGTTTTTCTTCTGGTAAGGCCTTTTCTTGTCTTTATTCGCTTAGAAACTTCATTGTAAAAAGTAATGTTTTAAAAGTTTGTTTTACAGGTCAAAATATGCGTTATATTAAAGTTTTTAATATCCAATGAGACTAAAAAAATGTAGCAACTTTTTATTAAGAATTAACGAAGAAGATAATTGTACATGATGCATGCCTAATTGATTGTACATTTTTAAGTTTTAATTTAAATTCCCTCGTGTCTTCTGCTATCTCGATACCATCGTCATTTTTACGCCAAATTTTGTTCAGCATTTGGAACTAATTAGAGGAATGCTACAAAACGCCAATTTTCGAATCAATTGATAGAAGTATAATTTTACGCGAACATATTGAGTTTTATTGGTCGAATCAACGATATAGGAATACGCGACCCAGAGAAGCTATCCTTGCCCTGTTGCAATCAATATAAACTTAGGAACAGGATGGTGCAAACGCATCATCGCTTACGTTAGCTTGAACCCTCAATAAGACGAAGAAGAATTATTATGAAGGAATATCTGGTAGTAAAAACTGGCGTATGGAAAACGAGAACCTACCTTGAACCCAACCATTTTATTCTGCTCACATACCATCAGGCACTCCCGTGGTTGAAAATGATCCAAAATCCTGCAGGAAGAGTTCCTAAATAGGGCAATGAACTACTAGATCTAATATCGATGAGGATTGTAAAACATTCTACCGATACCTTTTTTCGTGAACCGGAAGACGTTGCCACCTGTTCGAGCCACCGAGATGAAGAATATTGCCATTTTTCAAGACAAACATGGGCTGTTAAAATTCAAAAGTAATCCACGCATAGGAAGGATTTGGGTATCTCACAAAATTTACACGCTGAGCAATACTGTAAGTAATTAATATGTATCACCTGATGAAAGACAGAGGTGACGTTACAAGAAGCCCAAAACGCATCGACTGCTGGATGTCTAAGAATTGCTAAAACACTATGCCGTTCAATATCGTACTATTAGTAGCCAAATAGCCTAAAAAGTATATATGAAGTTACCAAAAAAGCAAATGTTCTTAACTTTCCGCTGCTGGAGATCCTTTTGTCATTAAAATATATCTCCTTTACGTTTATAATATGTCTCGAATCGATTGGATCTGTTGACAATAATTGTAACTCCCGCACCACAGGCTCCAACAGAAGCAGCACTAGCAGTAGCAATATCGTCAGCAGCAGCAGGTTAACGATCATCACCTACGCATTGACGCATTCTCGCGATAGTACAATAACACCGAGAGACCAGTAAAGTTTTTTTAATCGCGACGTGCACCGATGAGCAAGAAAGAAAATTTTCGGAGTGAATACTAATAATGTGTTGGTTACGTGATAGTTGTTCTGGAGGGAGGGGGGAGTATGACGCGCACTACCCATGCATCATGAAGTTCGATGCTGTAACATAATCGAAGCGACTACGCCGTGCTGCGCCACCGAATTTGGCCGAGTGCTGCCGAGGCTCGCTCGCACTTGGGCGGAATTATGCCCTTGACACCTCCACCAAATTCTTCACCCTATGATATTGAATAAAGGTAGTGGTGACCCCCGCGCTTGCGCATGTTTAGGGCCCAAGGGATATCCGATCTTAGGGTACCCTACCACTGAAGCCTTTTTTGTACAATTCACGGGCTACAAACTCGCTTCTTACCCTTCGTCGCCATGAATCTATTGTGTCCCTCTTCTAAAAAGCATTATCTTATATAAGGACCAACCAGGGTAACATCATTAGTACTGGTGCATTATCGGTCACTATTTCCGATTATCGTCCAGTCCCAGAACCTTTTGCCAGGGCGATGTATCGAGGAACCAATTGCCCCTCCGAAATGCCGGGGGACAGCTCGTGCCTGGGCCCAGCAGGTGTTAAGGGCCGCCTTTGCCACCCTTTCTTTGACTTTAAAGAGTCCTAACGGCTGCGACTTTGTCGGCTCCGAAACCGCCACTGGTGCTTCCCTTCGCACTCTCGCCCTGGCCCGACTGAAGATTCATCCGACACAGGAGAAAGTTGAGTAGAGATTAGGATGTCAATTTTGAGTGTGAAATAGTTCTAGGGATAAACTCGATTAAAGAGTCCCATAGGCTATACGCATTGGTCGATTAACTATTAATTTAAAACAATAAGTTATCAACTAAGTTACTGTTAAGTAAATAGTATTCAATTCGAAACTACTTAAATTTTATAATAATCTACTATATGCTGTGAAAAAGAGTAACTATTGCTGACAAACAAAATGTAAAACATTCGAATAAAATGGACTGTAAAAGTAAAGTTTTTATTCATATATATATATATATATATATATATTACAATACATAATGATTTAATGATCATAAATATTCAATAAAAATTAATTAATACAAAAACTCATAAATTTTATATATAAAGTTTTATAGATACAGAAAAAAAATTTAAATAAATTTTCTATACAAATAATAATTTTAATTAAATATTTAACAATATATGCTGAACTCATGAAGAGTGAAATACTTTAAATACAATCAATTAATTTACAATATACAATTGTTGAAGTGAAATAGTTTTTTATTAAGGGCATAATTTTTTAATTAGTTTTCAATGAAAGAATATCTTAAAAAATCTTTACATATATATGCACATATCTAAAAATATTAAAAAATCATTTTTGTTTAGGTAAATTCTTTAAATATTGCCAGGAAATTTAATTTAAAGGATTATTTAGAATTTTAATCTGTTCGTGCTGAAATCATATTTTTACATAATATTTCATTGACACAATCTTGTTTATTTGGTCAAAGTACAGAAAATAAATAATAAATATGTTAAAATTTTCGTTAATCGAATACATGGTAAAAAATTTTTTAATTTGAAAAAGTTCTTAGCGATTTCATTTACTCTTGGTTTCATTAACTGGATAAAAAGAATGTAAAAACAAAAGGAATGAAATATTTTTAAAAATATAAATACAATATAAATATTATAAATTAGTATAAAAAAATAATTGTAAGATATAAGATTACTTTTCGTAACTAGAATTAACTTCTTGGATAAACATATTTGTTAATGTTTTACAAAGAAACTAGATTTTTAATATTTTTTTTAGCAAATATATTTATAAAAACATAATTTATCGTAAGCTTTTTTGAATTCTGAACATAATTAAATATTTTTAATTATTTCTAATTAAAATAGAGGTTTAAAATCTAATAAATTTTTTCGAATAATTGGTTTGTAAATATTAATCTTCTGTAATGTAAGAAAATGTACTTTAGAATTTCGTAAAATATTTGTTTAAAGCTTTAAGTGAAAGAACAGGCATAATTAAAATTTTACTTAATGTTGATTAATAAGAAAAATAATATGTTAAAGTGTATTAAATTTATATATCAATTATATTATGAAGTATATATATAACATACCAATGGTCATGTTTCTTTAAAGATGAAATCTAATTTTGCTTTTGATGATTCAGTATAGCTGCTTAATTAATAAAATAAACTCATAAATATGGCAGTCTATTCACATATCTGTGTATCAATTTTCATAAGAAATCAATTTTATTTGAAATTCTTTGACAATTCATTTATTTCTCAGATAAACAACCATAGATACTAATTTTTCATATTAATATAATTATAACATATTTACAATTGATATTTTCATATATTACTAAATTTTAAAACAGAGTCAACGAAATGAAAAACATGATTTTTAAATTCAATTTTCCGTAGTATAAACATTAACAACAAAGATACATTCACGCATTGTATTCAGATAGACAAATTTCTAAAGTTTTCTTTCAACTTTCATTCTGAAAGTAAGTTATACAGTTTAATGAAATATATTGTAATACATTTTTTTGAAATTAAGAAATCTTATTATACAAAAGATTATAAGTTAACGATGTACTAAATTTAATTTACCGCAGTTGCTTGAAGAGTACATGCAAGATTATGTAATTTTTATGAAATGATAATAAAATTTTATAATAATAGTATTATAATAAAAATTTTTAATTTATTTCACAAAATGTGCAATAATTACTTTCACCAAAATACTTTATCCCTATAAATAAACATTATTTACATGTATTAACAATTTCTTTATTTTCAGCTGAAGGATCCTGATGCATTATGAAGATATTTTCATTTTTTTCGACGAACACTACTCGATAAATAATTAAATATATTCAGTCTAAAATATTCTCTTTTTACTAAAATAATATCATCTTTAAATAATTAATCTATTTACAATAAAAATTTAACCAATTAATTTCTTGTACATAATTATATAAAATGAATGGCATTTTTCTGCAGTGTTATTTAAAATTTATGAAACAAGAAAATTAATAAAATTGATTAAATCGTTGAATTTTTACACTCAAATATTTAAAGTACTAGCGACGATTACAGATTTTATACGGTTTGAGAAGGAAATACGTATATTTCTTATTTCATCAGGAATTAGAAAAGCATATAGACTAGTGTTTGTGAAACTTACATAAAAATATTTACTAAAAGAAAGATATGCAAGTCTCAATTCAGCGTATTTTGCGCAAATTAAAAATTTTATATAATCTTACGTAAATAATTTTTTAATTAAATAAATATGTGATATAAGTTATTTTTTCTAAAATTTTTCTAAATTAATAT
Source organism: Kradibia gibbosae (assembly GCA_018907135.1). Classification (NCBI taxonomy): domain Eukaryota; kingdom Metazoa; phylum Arthropoda; class Insecta; order Hymenoptera; family Agaonidae; genus Kradibia; species Kradibia gibbosae. Next base: position 9,612,825 of record JACCHX010000004.1, read on the forward strand.
GGTTATATTCGAATAAAAAATATGTAGTTAATTAAAATAGAATCGAAAAGTGAATTGAGAAAAACGTATGTATTTGGTTAATTGTATAAATACTTAAATAAAACGACCTTTTTAACAGTTCAAATATTAATGTGTAACCATTTCACTTTTAGTGTTTGAAGCTATGAATTGTACTTTAATATTAGTATTTATATTGTTTTTAAAAATTGTTTATATTGCATTTTCCGGAATTACAACTTACTATTCATTCATTAATTATTTATTTAATACACATATTATAACTATAATTTTTTTTATTTAATAAATGTTAATTATTGTATATTTAATTTCATATAATTACTAATTTTTTAACGAAATTAAGGAAGAAGTGTAAAGTAATCAGATAAGGTGTAAAAATACTAAGTCCATGAGTCATGGTTACAATCTTTATGTAATAATAGTACAATTCTTCATGTAATTTTCACAAAACATTTTCATCATGACGAACATCAGTTGTACCAAAAATAATTATAAGAAAATAATAAATATACAACCATCTCTTACTAAAAATATCCTTAGCAATACATGCTCATACTACACAAAGGCCCCGAGCACATTACATATTCACATTGTAATACCCTTTGTTATACATTGCATGCATATGCCCGCATGCATGCATACACCCACACGTGCTCACAAAAATACAAACGCGTGCGCGCACAAGAACATATATATGCACGAACGTACACACAATTCAGAAGCATTATCCGACTTATACAATTCATAAGTTTTCATAAAAGTACATATGCACTTATGCGCGGGCGATCGCAACATACCTACACACATATTTATATATGATGAAATAAACTTTGTGTTATACATAGGGTATCAGATTCTTTTATATACAGCAGCCTTCCACGGGTGCCACTACAATAATTATTCGGAATAAGATGACTATGGACCATTTGGTCAAACAGTCATGCTTTTTCAGTTTTTTCGCACACTACTTTTTTTATTCATTCTCAATGCATCGCAATGTTACTCTTAACCATTATATATTTCTTATCCGATCGTCAAAGAACATTAATTTTAACTTCAAGTCACTATAATGAAGATTCTTTCGGGATGCTTATACGGAAGAGTCACTTTTTCAACCACATTTCTGTATTTTCTTTTGCTGGCAGTGGTTTGAATTATACGAATTTTCACTTAACTTTATCATCCTCGAATCTTTAATATCCATTTTTTCGTAATATATCATTTATGCAGATATGAAGAGTGTCACGTATGGCGTCTTTTTTATTCCAGTTGATACCACATTTATCGTAGTTTTCAAAGTTAATAAAGAATCCCACCACCACTAACACTGATTTTTAACCACGGTTTTGTTCGTGAGTTTTTTTTTATATGTAATATGATGATTTTGCAATCAGCTTTATATTTTGCAGATGTATTATACGGAAGATATGTACAAAATAATGAGAGATACTAAAAGACAGCTCGAAGAAAGAATCGGTCCTGCCGTACCCGTCTGCATTGCTTCTGGACGTTCACCTGTAACGATGTAAAATATTGCCATTTTTAATAATATGAAATACGCTCTTTCGTACATACTAATTCTAATATTTTTTCTGAAAAATAGAAATTAACGATTTTATATATTTATGTAACAATTTAACTTCATTGTTAGTTATATAGATTGTGCCACGTTCCTAAAATAGATCATATAAGGTAATGTATACATTGTACAAATAGTATAATTATTAGAAAAATAATGTTTTAATACCATATATTTAATAATATATCTCTAAACGATTATTTAATATTAGTCAATAATAATGTCACTTCAATTATGTATAGAAAAATTATACACAGTGTTTTTATATCTCTGAAGTCATTAATTTACAATAAGAGTTAATAAATATATTTTTATAAAATTCAACGTTTTTGAGTTGCTGTAGTAGTAATTGTGCAATGTAATTATAACACATTTCTAAAATTATATGAAAAAATTAACATACATGAATATTTTATTAAGATTTATATTTAAAAATATTAAAAAATTGATAATGAATGTTATACAATACATTTTAATCTTAAAAACAAAACAGTAAATTTAAAGTATATTACACGTAATTAAATACTTAATTTTCTATTTAATTAAGTATAAATTTGTTTTTGATAAAGATGAAACATTGAATAAAAGTTACAGTTTTTTAAATACAGCTAAAAAAATTTATAAATATTTTTAATTAATTTTAGAGTAATGTATTCAAATGAAATCTAGCATTTTTGTATAACATAATATTTTCTTTAATAAAAATATACAAGAAAATAGTTTTATCCTTAATACCTAAATAATAGTATGAGGATAGTAGAACTATTATTTTATGAACATATTGTTTTTTTTTAAATATATAGAGAGAATCTTCAAGTACAATAATAATGTAGACTTGCAAACAAATATTTTAAATAATTTTTTTCATTCTTAAATTTTAGATTATCTATATCTTTTGTATATTTATATATTAAATTAAATGTGTGATCGCTTAAATAAAAAACATACATAAAAAATGGATATATCAATCTATAATAAAATTCTATTTAAAAATAAATTGCTATTTTAATAATAATTTTAATATAAATATATTGGTATTTTAATAAACTAGAATATATGATCCATGTATAACTCAATACAAAATGTTTTTATGTATAATTTAATATCAAAATGTTCAAAATCACAATTTAAACTTATAAGTCATTTTATTACTTAGTAAAATAAAGAAATTGATTACATCACACAATTTTGAATGTCACTATAGAATCGAAAAATATATATTCTCTTAGTAATCATAAATATTAGGTAAAGTAAATTGAACTTTAAAAGAAATCAATATCTAAAAGTTATATATAACTTTCTGTGTAGAAAATAAAAGGCGAAAAGAATATTAGAATCCAATTTTTTAAGCTTTATTACGAAAAATAGTACTTTCTAATGAAAATTTTTTTTGGTATACTTTTCGGATATCATTATTAATGTATTTAAAATACAAAATTGTTATAATACTGCTTCCTGTTATTGTCATTTTATTTAGAGTAATATATATTAAACAATTTGTTCTAAATTTTATTATGCGTAAATAATTTATAGAAAAATGAAGAGTAGATAAGAAATTTATTGTAATATTTAAGCAATATATAAGCAATTTATACTATATAAGAACTATGATAACTATTTAACTATAAGAAATTTATCATATATTTCATTTGATTTTTTAATAACAATAATGTATTAAAAGTATTATTTTTTTATTTAAAATAGTAATAGATAATGTAATGTATAATATAACATTAGGTAAAATTATAGTAACATTAGAATAACAGACTAAATAAATTTCAAGATAAACTAAAATATTGACAGTAATTTATGCAAGTATGTTTTATAAATAATCAATTTATGGTCATAATCACCGTACGTTCCGATATTAGTGCTTAATCCTTATCTAGGAGAGTGCTAAGCTTCTATCCTTTTATACAACATATGCATTACTTGATGCATTTAAAAAAAAAATTTTTAATTTTTAAATTTGTAATATACAAGTTGGTATATTACCAGCTAATATTGTTAAAATTTTTCAATCATTTGATTACAAAAATTAACGTTTTAAAAAATATTGAAATGACGTCAGCTTGTTATGTTATATCTAATACTGAGCCAATATATTAGATTTATAAATTTTTAATATAATTGAGAGGCTATAATGAAATTTTTTTTTAAATACTCTGCTCTACCATATTTTTAAGTATAAATACATGATATGCTAATATTCGAGTCAAGCTTGAAGAAAGTTTATTCTACTTTTCGTTTATCTAGGCAAATCTAGCTACCATCCAAATTTAAATCAAATTCACTTCTATAACTCATTTCCATTTCTGATCTAGAATGGTAGTCTATCTACTAAGAAAACTATAACGTGAAATATAAAGAGCTTATCAATATAAAAGACAATTAAAATAAATTGCGAGTAATATCTACGTAGTGATTAAATGTTAAAAGAGGGATAAAAATTCAAGAAAGATATTAAAAATAACAATAATACAAGATAAAAAAGAAATTATTAGCAATAACGATGGTAAAGGTCTTCATCAATATTATTTTTATTTAAAATATTTTAAACTCACTATTTTATTAATTCCATCGTATATATAATAGCTTTTAATTGTTAAATCATAATATCTTAAATATATTTACAATGAGATTAGTAAGTATTCGGTTTATTTGTAAAAAAGCTTTCTGGATAATATCTATAACATTTCATTTTTTGAATTAGAAACAAATTATTTTTTTTAAATATGTTTAGTAGTGCTGTTCAATCAATTTACTTTGAATTTCACAGAAAAAAATACAATAATATTTCAATCAATGGTTAAACTAACTGTAAATTATTATTTTAATTCAAATTATTGTTCCGAAAATACCATTCAAATAACAAATATTTTTGTTTTTATTAGAAGCCCCTTAATTTTTTTAAAGGACTGATTTAGAAAATTACTAGTTAAAAATTTAACATTAAAGAAACGTCAACTAGTATTAAACAAAAATTGTAATATAGATTTACGAATAATAAAAATCATAAGATAAAATATGAAGTATTTGCACGATTTCAACTTTTTGACTACGTTTAAGCCAGCTGTTTTGAACTAGCTTAATTTGGCTGAAAGCCAGTTTGACAGCTCGATGGCACTGGAGCCATAAAATGTGTTATTCAAATATTCTGCAACTCTCAAATCTGAATTGATTTTACAAATGTATACTTAAAATATTAATACAGATATTATTTATATAAATGAACAATACATAACTATAAATAATACTGCACTATATTTTAAGGTTATTTGATTATTATTTCCAAATTATGTAATTATATATTTAAAAACATGTAACTGGTCTCCTTGGTCAAGAAATCGTATCTTCTTAATATAAAAAGTTAGTACTTCAATTACTTGTTTAGGCTTAAAAATCACTGTTAGAAAGTCAACGTTATTTTAATAAGTAAATATACATAAATTTATATTTATTTAATGTTTTATCTTTTTATTAGATACATATGTATGCAATTAATATATACTTAAATTATAGCAGTTTGTGGATTTAATTTTAACTTAAATTTAATTTTTTTTTTTTGATTCAAAGTTTAATTTATTACAAAATAAAGAATGTTTCAAAATTAAATTTTATAGTAAGTTCACTAATAGTTAAGTGTGAACTTAATTGTTCAATTATTATTATTATTATTATCGTAAAAATTATCGAGGAAAAAGTAACAATACATGCGCGCGCGCGACTCCCCCGCAAACCCTAACACGTATACACACATATAAACGCAAACACACTTATACACGCATGCACACGCATCCACTTACGTATACATACACGCATTAATAACCATACACACACATTCGCACACTTACGCCAATACGCACATACTCACATGCGCATACACACGTACATACCCGCGTACATACATGTGCAGGCACGTACATATATACGTACAACATACACAAAAGTGGACACACATACACAGAACTATTGTATTGCGCACGCTATTGCTCACTGTAATTTTTTAGATGCCTTTCTGAATAATACATTTTTTACACTTACTTTAGTTTTTCAAAGTAACATAACAAGTTTATATTTTATAACTTTTGATAAGACGTATACTATTTAGCAAATTTTCTCTTTTTCTAAAATTTTGATCGCTACATTTACACTACTTATTGTATTTTAGTTAAATATTTAGAGAATAAAAATTTTTCTTTTCAAAATTATTGTAATGTTTTTCGAGAATACAGAGGCATCTAAGTTGTAGTAAAACCCACCGAAAAACTTGACCAAAAGGCAAAGGTCGATAGGTAGGTCAGCATCAATGTTACTTCCGAAGGAATTCAAACTGATGGAAGTATCGAGTGAAAGGATGAATTTTTTTTATCCCGTATCTTTTCTGATTACTCTGGATATGAAGAACGTATTCATTTCAGTGAAATTCCGCTCAAATATAAACTGACCTACGATAAAATGAGCTAATGGCAATATCAACTCAAAGTTTTGTGCACTAGGATCCAATTTCCAACATCCAAAGAGCAGTTTATATTCTACTTTATTTAAAAGCTATAAACGAATTTTTATTTGATATATTAAAATTCAAAGAGTGAAATTAATAAATAAAACATATATTAAATTTTTTTATAATTATGGTATAATTATTAAGTTGTTGCTTTTATTATTTTGTGCTACAGATACATCTGACACATTTTAATTTTTGCTTAAGCACTATAAAACATATGATAGGCAATTAATGTTTTACCTCTAAAAGACAGATAAGAAATTCTATTTAGAACTGTGAGAAATATAGTTAAAATTCAATTAAAAAATTAATATGTTTCTATAATTTTTTACTCTTAAACAAATAGGTATTAATGAATAATCTAGTTCCAAACTGTGAGAAATCTATTAAATGCTCGAATTAAAAAAAAAATTTTGATATTATAATCTGCGAAAGCAAATGATTTTATTACAATATATGGTTTCCTTTAATCCAAGTATCGTTTGGGAATATAATAACTATTATTATAACAATGATTTCTATGTGTCCGCAAGCTTAATAATGATGATTTATCTACGAAGAGAACAGTTGATTTTGGATTCTGAGTAACTAATACTAATTCTATACTAGCCAGTTTCATTAGAAATAAAATTTATGGGATGATGAAAGATTTGTCTCGTTAATTAGGTGTAATCTTATTCTAATCATTAATATGATAAGTAATAAATTTATTAGGTGATATATTTATTTGTTGACATTTATACTTTAATTTATATAAAATTGGTCAATTAAAAAAGAATAATTTGTTACAAAATAAATATTTTCAATATCCGAAAAAAAATGTTATTGAACATGTCAACATTCGACTGAATTTAAAATAAAAAAGGATCGTTAATCTCGAATTAAAAATAATATTTGTTAATACTTTAACAGGAATTTTGATACGTTAAGTGATTTATATAACTGTATATATTATGATTAATCTTTGTACAAATATCAAATTAAACCTTATTTGTATAATTCAGAAAATCGTATGAAAGTAATTCATACTTATATTTTAAGAAATTAATTGTTTTGTTGCTGATTAACCATGCATTTAAATAAAAACCTTACATAAATTTTCAACTACCACTGCTCAAATAAAGTTATGCTGAAGTAATATAATTAAATAAAGTTTCTTCAATATCATTTTATAATTTTTTAATAAATCAGGATTCAAATATTTTTAAAAATTACCCATTCAAATTAAAATAATGATAAAATTATATTTAATTCAACAATATGATGTATGCTAAAATAATTACAAAAGTAGTAATTTAGAAATTTTTGAAATTTGTATTCGTTTCCTTCAAATAATGAAAATCGAGTTATATACTTTTTTCGCAACCACGAAACTAATATCAAGTTTCTTGTTTTGTCGTATAAAAGTCTATTTCAAGAATTACACTGAATGCGTAAAGTTTGGCTATAGATGTATATTACCGAAATATATTATCAGCTCCAGAAAAAAGTACGATTTATTTATTGTAAAACCTAGAAACAAATTTTTGGAGTTAAAAAGTTTTGAATTCAACAAATGAAAGTATTGATCGTCTAAATTAAACTGTATCGTTTTGTTTTTTGATTTATTCTATTAATTAAAACTCTTATTACTATGCAATTCAATAACATTACAGATAATATACATTGGAGATTAATACAGTTTATATTAAAAATTAAATTAATAAAATCTGTAAGAGTAATTTAATATAGTTAATCTCCACACGATAGTAATATTTATTTCTACAAGCTAGAAATAGCTTAAGCATACGAACATTAAATTATATTAACGGTAGTGCATTTCCAAAACCAAGTCTTTAATGTATGCATTTGAATCGATAGGTAATGGAAATATTAATTAGATAACTCGTTGACTATTGAAAACGAAGATCTGATATATATATATATATATATATATATATATATAAATATATAAGTTGATGTTATGAATCATGGCCGCATCCCAATGAGTGCGTAGCAACTCGAATGCGCTCTTTCAGCGAAAGTTTGGCCTCTAGAAAATTATACGGCTATTGTACTCATTAATGCGTTCCATGCGCAACAAAGTACCAGAGTGTCAATACATTAGCGAAGGTGCAGGGAATTGCGTAAGCTACATTGAAAAGTTAGAATGGGCTATTATTGGGTCAGAGCGCGCTGCTGGTTCTAACCTCCCGTTTAGATTATGCGAGGACGCCGCCCATGGGAACGCAAACAATGGCTTAAATTTATGGCGTTGGTGCTCACCGTTGAGGACATGGACCCTGATGGACGACATATTCGCATTGCTAGGCTTGCATTTGTACTCCCCGGAGTCCGAGGGCTGGGCCGCTTGTATGAGGAGCCAGGAGGTCGTCACGTCGCTACCCTTCTCGGTTATCACGGACACGCCGCCCCTGGGACTATCGTAGCTCATCACAGCATCGTTGTAATACCAGAAGATAAAAGCTGGCGGCTCCCAACTGAAGTGGATCGCGCATGTCAAGTTTATCGTGCTACCAGCTCCTACGTACAGCTCTGGACCACCGAGTATCGTCGCCGTCGGCACTGTACAAATGCAGACACGCAAGATTAGTTTGCGCTTTCATTTTTGCACTTCAAACTTTATAAGCCTCATTTCTTCAATTATAATAAAAAAGAGGTCGTTTCAGTTTTCTCGAGGAATGTTTACGTAAAATTCAATTGTTCACGTTATCTCTTCATTCGACAAATTATTTAAAAAAATCTTTTTATCATTAATAAAAGTTGAACGCATGATCAAAGGTTTTATTTCATTTATATTAATAATTGGTCACATAAATATGTAATAATTTATTATCAACTACTTTTATGTGGATTATATATTTTTTTTAATTACTTCTGGAATCTAAGATAATAACTGCAGTAAATGCAAAAAAAATTTTTGTTATAAAAAATATACATTTATGATATTACAGATCAAGCGATGTGCTAAAAATATACTTTAAGTTTAATTTTATTCTAGCTTTATTATTTTTTTTTATCGAATAAATACAATAAATTAAATGTAAATAATAACAGTATTATTGTATAAGTATAATGAAAAATGTTTATTACGTAATCAGTTAACTGGTAGTAATTTATGGAAAATTAAATTTCATAATATTTCTTTATAGTAAATTTTTAAAAATATTTCATTTAAATTAGAAACATAATGATATTATTTGATACATTTTAGTCGTATTAGTATTTCTAAATAAAATTTAATACTAAGGTATTGTAACTTATTGGTAATTATAAATGTAATATATTTATATATATTATAAAATTATTCATTTTATTAAAATACATTCTTTGATACATTATTAAAATCCAGTTATCAATAATGTTATATAAACATAATTAAACTAAAATTCAATTAATTTTTTGTTTTCCTTTATAGGACATCCAAATTCTTTAAGCTTATACTTTTGCAAATAATAATATTATTAAGCAACTAATAAATAATTACATTTAATTAAATAATTATATTTAATTTAAAATTTATTTTTATGTAAATAAAGTTGATAATACTTATTAATTATTGAACATGTACTTTTGTTAATTTGAGGATTAATCGTACTTTTTAATTAGTCCGTTTTTCATAATTTTATATTTTTATAACAAAAATAATTTTTCAATGGTTAAAATGTGTTTTGCAAGAATATTTCTCTTACCAACGACATTAAGATGATACTGATGAGCCCTTAGTGGTATAGTAGAAATTTGACATTCGTAGATACCCTCATCTCGTTCTTGTGCCCACTTAATACAGAGAGTCCATTCTGACCACTCACTGTTTGAACCAGAGTTTGGTTTGTGCAAAGCTTGAAATCGCTGATCACTTGTATAAGTATACGCTCCAGCTGTTAAAATGTGGATGTCTCTGTGTCTCACCCAAGATACCTGCAAATAAAAAAAGGAGACCACATTAAAGCTTATTGTTCGAATTTAATTACTCTCAGTAACATTGTTAATTTAAAGTATTTAATATTTAAAAAAAGCTTCACTTATACTTATTTCCTTTTTTACATAAAACTATTTCATTTATGAAAATCTATGAATCTTTATATAGTAATAAAGTCAACCTTAATAAAATAATAACGCGATTATTTTATAAATGTAGTAAAAAAATTAATATAGCTTTTTATTAAAACTTGTAATTTCAGAATAAAACTTCTTGCATGCTTTGATTATATAAAAAGAATAGATGGTAAAAAAACGGGATAAAAATGCTGATATTAAAAAAAATGTTTATGAATTAATAGTGAATTTTCTCAACTTCGTCAAAATTGATTATTTATAATTGTATCAGTAACTTGGCGTAGTATTCATACCTGGGAAAAATTACATTTACCAAGAAAATTAATGTAAAAATAAACGGCATGAAATTACCTTATTTTTTATTGATTAATTAATGTTGAATATTGGATAAATAGGTATATTGTCATAATCTTCCGAGTATTTAAAAACAATTTAAATAAAAACTCAATATTGTAGCAAATAAATATATTCATGTTATTTTTGTTGATTTTTTGCAAATACTACAATATGCACTATATTTTAAAAATGTAGATGAAAAATTCAGATAGATTCATTATCTACCTGGAATTATTTATACGTACTGATTATTAAGTGAAAAAATAATTCGAATAATCGAAAAAATTAAGTATACGATAATTTGCTTTATAGGTCAGTAAAGTTATAAAATCAGTCAAAACAACTATATTAATTTAATCTGATATTCGTGCTTTTAACGTGAAAAATGAAAATTCCAATGAGCAAGCTAATATGGACTTACATAAAATAAAAAACTTCTATATACGAATTTTGTATGAATACATAATATTTGAATTTATATTTAACATTTAAACATATTTTTCATTATATTTGTTATATGCTTAATTATAATAGGTTTAAAATTTACAAAACAGGCTTTAAAAAAATTAAATTTTTAATTTTTATTATTTAGCAATATAGAAAATTGTTTTAATGTTTTTATATATAAGTAGGTTCCTTTTTGTATTTGGTACATACGCCATTTGTGAATTTTTATAATTATGCGGTGTTATTGAAGAATTTACAAAAACATTTTTATACGATACTTATCAGTCTTGAAGTCTATGAAAAAAATTAAAAAATAGTATTTTAACGGATTGTTTTAAAATTATATTAAAAGAAAAATAATAATATTTAATGTAGATAATTACTTTTTACTAAAATTGATATTTAAAATGCCAATTTTATTATTAAAATTCAACAATAAAATAATACTAATGAATTGAAATGTTTGAATTCTATAAAATATTTACTCCTTATGATATTTATGCTATATTTATTAAATATTTTGCAGCATAATAGATAATATTATGCAATGTAAAGCAGCAGCAAAATAAATAAAAGTACGCTTAAAATGTGCCTATACAAATACATAATTTTTAAATTAAATTATTAAAAAAATTGAATAGAAATTTTATTATTTATTTTACTTATTTATTTTGTCTAATTATTCTTTTTATATCCAAATACAAAATTTACATAAGCGTTTATATTTAAGTTCAAATTAATAAACTTTATATGGTTAGTATAAAGTAATACCATTAGTATTTGAAACGTTACTTTAATTTTAATCTATTTATTATTTTTAGAAATATTTTCCATTATATTTGATAATATATATAATTGAACTTAAATTTTATTTTTTTTTTTTTTAGTTTTAATTTTTCATTTTCCTCTAATTATGATTGATTAATGTGAAAGTAATATCAAGAAACTGTAACAAATTCATGTATTCAATTTTATTTTCCATATAAATTTTATACTAAAATAATATAAATTATGAAATAAAATATTTTTAACATTTAATAGCAATTCGCGAAACATAATTTGTGAATAATTTAATCTATTTATCAGAAGGTATTTATAATGATAGGTTTGAATGCAAACGAAAACAGTCTATATAAATTTTAAATGAAATTAAATTTACTTTTATTCTTTAAGCCACCCATTTTATCCTGGTATAATAAATTTTCTATGATTTTCTTATCTAATACTCCTTAACAAAGCAGTGCCAATCATGGTTGACATGTCAATTCAAGTCCTCGTTTAGCTTCGTGATTTTGATCATATGTCGATCCACCTAATCAATCTTTCTTTCTACTATTCAACACCTCTCGATTTTCCGCTACAATACGTCTTACAAAAAAAGATTTATGGCATTTCAAGAGAAATCAGCGGTTTATTACATTACTTGCAGATTAGAGCAAAAAACAATATATATCATAATATGCGTTTTTGCAGTTTAAAGTTCAAAAGCCTTCAGGTACAATAAGATTTTTCACGTGTTTTTACATATGCTTTGGAAGTAGGTAACTTCAATTTCTATTTTTATACTTTTTCTATATTTCGTCGATTTTTTTTTACAATATTTATCTTCCAGGTGCTTACGTAATTGCAGTTATAATCTAAAATGATATAAAAAAAAATAATAGTAAATTTCTTTATGTATCAGAAGATAGAATCCTGAAAGTTTATTCTTCATTTTTTTTCCTTTGTTGGAATTTCTATTCAATTTTCATGAAGTTTTGTAACATTTATTATTTTCTATTCAGTAATAAAAAATATTTTGATGGATACGATTAATATATATTTAACAATATATACCAATTTAGTACACACACATATATATGTTTTGTATCTTAAATTGGAAATAAGCTATAACGTCTAAATTTATAAATTTGCATTTCCCAGAGAAAATTAATTTTTAAATTCTTGAAATATAGCTTAGGAATAAATCTTTAGTAAATTAGAGCTTTTGACTGTATAACTTAATTCTTCTTTAAGATAGAAACAGTAATATGTAAGTTTAAAAGTTTTGATTTTTTTTTCATATATAAGATTACATTTATATTTATATCATAATGATAATTTTAATTTTCAACTTCTTATAAGTAAACATAATTTATAATATAAGTATATAGTCTTACTGAAAATTAATAACAAATATTGTATATATGAATAGAGTTTTTATGATGGCTGTTATATTCAAACAATAGGAAATGAGAGTAAAAATTATTTTTCCTGTGTATCGAAAAATTCCTTTCAGAAAAATATCTTGAGAATACTTCCTTATTAGTTATATTAGTAACTGATTTTTTTCGATAAATCAAATATTTTTGCGAATAGTCATTAAAATGTTTTGATCATATGTAATTTTAATTTATATAGGAGAAATACAATCGTATTTTGTGAAGTGACTATGGTTGATTCGATTTCTAGGTATATAATATGAATATAGAGAAGTCATATCAATACAGTAAAAAATACAAATTATATAATTTAAAAGTAATTTTCATATTTTTTACAGAAAAATGGAATTAAAGACGTTTCAAAAATAAATAATTTTATATTAAACATATATTTATGTATGCAATAAATATTTAGATGTGTTGTAGTATCTATTGTATAATATAACCCGACGAGTTTACAGCGCTATAAAAAATCTGCTTATATCTATAGGCTTACCACTCGGATATTATAAATATAGATAACGTACTGTTAATACGCTCTAAGCTTGTGAATAAGACTTTAGGCGTATTAGAAATATTAAATAAAGCGATAAGTGTACCTTAAATTGATCATATTATTTCTCTCACAACGTCTAAAAGGTAGAAGCATATAGTGGCTTCCCGCCAATTTCATTTAGCTATGATTTTTTTTACCCAGTCATGCATTTTCTCTTTTGCCGAAATGTCTACAGGTGCGGGAGATGAGCCTCTTACCAGTCGCGGGGTATAAGGTTAAATCCCTTTTCACGAGACGGTAGATCTTCACTTATCCTACTTCACACGTATTATAAACCAACGGGTATATGTAGAAACGATCTGAGATACTTTTTTGTACCATTGTCGCGGCTATACTGCTGATGTCTACAGCTTTCAGTCGACTGATCCAATAAAATATCTTTCTCCTATATTTCGAAATACAAGCCAATGTTGCGCATTCGCGCCTGTAAAGTCCTTGTGTATTCCGACTTCTTCCATCGCCGACTTTCTTCTATCTATCAGTCACTTGAGACTCACTCAAGTGCCAGGTCTGTTTCATATTATCGTATACATTTTTATTTAGCACTTTGATTTATATTCTTTTTATTATGGATATATACAATCTATTTACAAAAATATATAGAAATATTTAAAATTTATAGAAGTCGAAGTTAAATTTCGATTAAAGTTATAAGTTTTATAAATAACCTTTAAAGGTCATTTGATAATATTAGCTAGTCTCCAGTTTGTATGTGTCACATAATAGAGGCAGGAATTATGAATATTAATAAATTTACTGCAGGTTACGTCAATCAATCTCTTTTAAGTTTTAAAATAAAATATAGATATTCATTATTTTCTCTGTTACGTTTGATGAATTCGATTTTTTTATTTATAAAGATAAGTAAAAATATCTATATCTTATTTTATTAAAACTTGAAAATTTTTCCCAAAAATAATTAATTTAAATAATTGTGAAATTATGAATTTTTTGTATGATTGAAATTAAAAAGTTCAAAAATTTTATTTTCTATTATTTACAAATTTATTTCTAATTCCTTTCATAACTTAGGAAGAGAAAGGAATCAATCGTAGATCTAGATTTTCAGGCATTAAAGAAAAATGTCATTCAAGTAGATTGATTTAGTTACGCAAACAGAATAGTATTGCATTGATCGGAGACAAAATTATACGAGAAGCTGTAAGAATTTTTTTCCGACTTTATTGAAAATGTCTTCGACTACAGTTGCTAGGAGACGAATCAAAATATTGGCGATTTCTTATTATATAGTGTTGGCTTTGTCTACGATACACATTCAATGAGAAATCGATGAACACATTTTTGTACCTTAACATTTAAGCAAGGAAAAAATATATTTGCGTCATAGGTATTAATATTTTAAGGTCCGTACAAATACAACATAACTTAGCTTTTACCAACAAATTCACGCGAATTGATACACACTATTCAATTGTAATTGAATAATAAAAAAACGTTTGGTCGCAATGACAAAAAAAATTTGTTATACTCTTTCTAAAACGAATTTTGGTGTAAATATCGTTTCAATAAAACAATACAGATCACGAAAATAAATAAAATGAAAAAACAAAAAAGGTGTTCTTGTTCTGATTCGATTACAAATGCATTTAAGAAAGACAATTTCCCGCGACTTAGAAATGGCTATAGAGGAATAGTTGTCACGATATAATACATTCGAATACTTTAGAGAGGCGCAGTTAAATTTTTTTTCTTGTTTTCAATTTCGAATTTTTACTCAAAAGGACATTTGTTTTTTTAATAAAATAAAATAGAAAGTCTAGTTAACTATATAATAAAAAAACTATGGGCACACATTACACACAAGGACATACTTACAAACTATTATAGTAATTTATAATTTCATAAATATAAAAATACTAACTTGTATTGAATAAAATTAAATGAGAAGTCTTGAAAGTTATGTGATCAATATATGTAATAGTGTTTATAATCAAGTAACTAAAAAGATAGCAAACTTCATAAACGTATACTGGTTTAGAAAAAAGCACAAGTTTTCTATAAGTTTTGTAATTTTGTAGTTATAATAAATTACAGAAAATGATTTCTCTTAAATATTGGCTGTTCACCTATATTTGCATATTACAGTTTTCTTTATGTATTCGCCATTATAAAATATAGTTAAAAGTAAAAAGATTTATTTATATAAGTTTTATACATTTAATTTAGATTTCCAACGTACATAAAAAATTTAGTATTTACAAAAAATCTAGCCTCATAGATATTCTAATCGATATTAGTGACTGATAATAAAATATCTCTAACAATTTTCTTTCAGTTAATGTTTATAATAAATGTTGTATTTACTAATGATTATATGAATACTTATAAAGTAGAAGCTTAGATTGATACTGAGCTCACGAACCCTGTACATTATATAATCCTAACCCATAGGGACTATACATCAAGACTGCATTAATATCTTATCTAAGTTGTAGACTTTTCAAATTTTACAATTGCTTTATTATTTGTATATTTATTTTCCATTGCACAAATTAAGATTTTTTAAAGTTATAAGATCATATCTCAAATTTTAGAAATGAATTCAGTTACATTATTCATTATAAAAGACTATTGTATGTAGTTTATTTAAATGAATATAAATCATACTAAACCTTTGATTCAGAATATTCGTAGGTACGGCCCTAATAATTTGATATTAAAGACATTCTTTCATTAATTTGTATCCAAAGTCAATAGTTATTAATAATATTCATTTAAATTAATTTATGATTTTTGCAAAAGAATCATAAAAAATTGTAGGAAATATTATAACGGTAAAGATAGCTTTCAATTTCATGAAACGAAGAAAAGCCCTTCTCTTATAAAAAGGATAAATATGAAATTGCAGTCTAAGTCCAGCCCAATTTTATTAAAATAGAATTTTTTAAAAATTTCATTAAAAAAAAATTATACAAAATATAAGGAAAAATTTCAACAGTGTTTCGTTACTACTTTCAACAAAAACCTTCAATTGCGCTATATGACATTTAATGAGTTTTTCTCTAACTATAACAAGAGTATCGTTGTTGGAATAGGTACATGTAACAATGATTTTAATGTCCAGTATTTATTGGCAAATGAAAGATTTCAATATAGATGCAAAAAAAAGAATTTTAGCTAATTTTAATAAAAAGCATCTGATTTAATGAATGGCGCATACTCGTAACTAATATTTGGCCTAAAATTAATTAGCCAAAGCAAGATTATTTGGTTGTATGCCAATCAAATGACAAAAAAATACGACATAGTATTACCTACTTATATACTCGCAAACTCATTGCTAATCCATGATAACAGTAGCGTGTTCTTAATCTGCTTATCCTATTTCCTGGACAGATATTGAGAAAGTCACATCCTTTCGTGCCAAGAGACCTTTCACATTTGACGTGCATCACTACGTTGGGTGTTTGACGTTATTAACGTAACACGTCGTACGTAGGTCTTCTGCATTGGGTGACCGGATTATTCGCGATTGAACGAAGGCTCGTGATTATGTATAATCGTGTATTGCTATGAAACAGTTTTTTTAAAGAATTGCTGGTGGCTACGTATTTTTTGTTATTAATGTCGACTCCTCATCGAGATATACTTCAGTCACGACAGTTTAGCGAGTATGGTAGTTCTGTTACAGGTAAATATGTTTGTTTTATTAGCACTTTCGACATGTCTGTTACAAAAGAAGGTAATTTCTTTATATTTTAGCTTTAAAGAAATTTAAATTGTGTTCACCACTTAACAAAAAAAGCTTACAAAATTGGGTTACGGTTTACTTATATTGATATAAAGTGCTTAAAAATTGTGCTTATGAAATATTGCAAATTTCAATTTTTTAGATATATATTTTTTATTAAAATAAGTCAATGTTTACAATGAAAGATAAACTTTTAGAAGAAAACATCGTCATATTTTTTATACAATTATTTCCTTCTATTAGTTTAATTTAATCTTTATTTTAATTATTATAAACTGACTTTATTTATCAATACTAAGAAAATTAATTTAAATAAATGTTTTTCAATTCTTATAACAATAAAAAGTAGTTTTAATACATTGATATGCAAAGTTAAAATAATAATTCAAATAAATCAATGAATTATAATTGTATTTAAGTAATAAATATTACATCGATTTTTTAATAAAATATTCACAAATTATTTAAAAAGCTCAAATTAAATAATCCTTACGCCTTATAAAATAAATTCAAGATAAATGTTTACGATGTTTTTGTTATTATAAATTGAATATTAAAATTTCTTTTATAAACTAAATTATGGTACAAAATTGATACTAAAATTGAACAAAAAAATAAAAAAAAACTTATAAATATTATTTTTAAATTAAAGTAATCTTATTTGAATTTTTTAAAATTAAAAGTAAATTTATAATGATTTTTACTAAAATACGTTTAACATTGTACAAATATTTTTTTACATAAAATCGTAAATTTGCATTGTAAATATTCAATCATTGTTTGAAAGAACTTATACACAAAAATTCCATTCAAGAAGTAATCTAAATTAAATAGCAAAGTAAACTACTAATTCTACAACTTATAAATAAATACGAGTTTTGGAAAGTAATTTTAAAAATGAATGGTTAAAAGAAATAGAGATTTTAGTATTTACAAACGATAATTAATTCAGAATAATAGATTTATTTTATAATTTTCAAACCAGTTGAATAAAACGAATGAGAATTAAGAAGGATTTTAAAAATTATACATTAGTGACAGAACTGATTAATTGCACTTTTTTATTAGCAAATTCACTGATTAATATATAAAATCATGTAATATTTCTTAATTGCGGATCTTATCAGGAATTTTCAGGGTTTGCTTTAATTCCCAATCATGTTCTCATCTTATAAAATCTTTGCTAAAGTAAAACTTTTTCTTTTTCGCTTATTCTTTTCTTTTTCAGTCTTCGTAAAAATACAAATACCACGGAAAGTTCTGTTTATGACAATATTTAGGAATCGTGACAAAATTCCGGACTAGAAGGCTGACCTACATAAACAGTTGTTACTAATAGGAGGTTGCCGCGTCCAGCGTACGACAAATCGTATCTCAGAGTGGTAGAGAAACAGTGGAAAAGTGAATAAGAGTGTAAGTATACGAGTGCAAGTTTCTTTTTCGCCTGATTTCATAAATAGCGTGTAAATACATATTTTCACTGAAATGTCGGAAATTTACGATTTCTTCTGCAAGAAGCACGCAAAATATAATGTATTGGGCTTGATCTTTCTACTCAGAATTTATTTTTCATTGAAACAGTTTGACGCCCTGCATGATAACAAATGAGAGCTGGTAGCTAAGATATTTAAGCTTTACTAGATTCAAGCACTACAAATTTCATACTTAAGTTCTAACTTTTAGGAAATTCTGAATAATATTTAAATATGTGTATTAAGATTTACAGGTACAATTATCCTCATAACTGATTTTTAACGATAAATTAATATTAAATAACTTTTTTATTGTTTACTTATGAATTATCATTCTTAAATTACCATTCGGTAAGTCATATACATATAATGTATACAATATTTAATATTTTTTTTACAAGCATTTTTACATTTTCATGAAAATAATCTAAAAAATAAATCTGTATATGTCTAAAAAATTAAATTTTTTTTAAACTTAAGGATATGACGGAATTCAAGAAAGCAAATAATACTTTATAAATTATAAATTTATTTAAAAGAGATAATAGAAAACTAGTGTACTATGGTTGTATCAAAGAACATTTATCGATTTTAAATCAATAAAAACAGTTGTACCTTATTTAAATACTATTTTTATGACACATTAGATGCAATCAATTATTTCAATCAAAATACATTTATTACATTCGGATTAATTGGTCAATCTCAAAATTTCTAACATGAGTTCCTAAATTATTATACAGTGGGATTTTCAGTCTTATATACCTGACTCCCATTCTCGTAGCTATTTCTTCCCTTCATCCTACCTATATGTATAAATTTGAAATAATCATATTTTGCAAGAATAGGACAGCACTGGATATTGGAAGAGGTGGTCAGAGAAAACGGAATAAAGACCATAATATGTTGCAAGTCACGAGGTTCATTGAAAATACTATGAGTACGCAGCTCAACTTCCTAAACATTTAATAAAATAATGCAATTTAAAAAAATACACGCCTACATCAATATATCACATGACTCCCTATAATAACGAATATACTTTATACGAATATACTATAATTTATATAAGGTCAAGCATATATGTAATATATCAGTAAACATAGCAAAAAACTTCACTGTATATTTTAATAAAGTAAAACATATCATACACTGATATTTTACTTTTAGGAATAGATTTAGTTATTGATAGCTGAATTACATATGTAGTATTCCTAATTACTACAATTTAAATGCTTTAATTAATAAATTTGAGTCCTTGGATAGGTTCAAAATTATTTTGAATTTAAAATTTTCTACGAAATGATTTTGAAATAAATTTTAAATTTTGTAGAAAATTTTTTTATTGATTTTAGTACGAATATATATTCCATCAAGTTTATAGTTATAATATTATTTAGATAATAAATTTTTTTAAATGATGTGATTCGAAAATTTTTTGTAATATAGGAAACCTGTTGAACTAAATCCTGGACAAACTGTTGAACTTTTATAAACATTACTTAAAGCCCTTAAAATTAATATAAAAAATATTTACAAATTATTTCAAAATAATGTTTTCTTTTAAATGATTACAAAATTAAATTATTTTAATAATCAATAATAGTCAAATATAAAATTCATGATAGATTCTATAACAATAGCAATATGTTTAAGTTTAGAAAAAACATATTTAACACAATCTAGAGTGAAGTTTATTTTTTAACCAGTTTAGTAAAAATTTTTTTTAGTAATTTTTATTTTTTAAAAAAGAATGGTGTAAAATATTTTGCAGTGTAGCTAGTAAAATATAACGATTGGAAAAACTTATCCACGTTCTCATATTTTTGCCACGCCTGTCTCTAAATGTATAACTTTGTTTAAATATCTTTCCGTCTTGCCTCACTGTAATATCTGTATATCTGTCATTATGTAACAAATATTGCAGTACTTTTAACAAAAAACATGTATCATTTCTATAAAAACAAAAAAATTGAATATATTTTTGTATAATAAATTTGCATGTAGATGGTTGTTCTTAACTAAATTGAAGGACTAAAAAAGAAACGCTTAGTTTTCTAATGTTTAATCAGAAGTATTGCTTAAGAATATTATGCCATTAAAAAAATTTGTATATTTTTACAATGTTAAATGTCAAATTTTTCATCACTAATTTAAGACTTTTTTAATAACAATTTAACGCTATCAAGATTACTTTTTTCTAAACTCAATTATCTATAAATGAATTTGTTCTACTATATTTACTGCATTAAATTATATGTTTTATAAAAATAATCACAACTCATAATAATTAATCAATTTAAAATGGATGCTCATAAAAATGTTATTATTATTACATTTTTCCCTTAGATTATTAATAGCTCAAAATTTTCGTTTTTTTTATTTAGATATATGTAAATATTAAATTATATAAATATATTATAAAAATACATTTACTTGTACTTTTTTAAGTGATTGTAGTTACATTAAATTTGTAGTTTTAAATTAAAATGTTTCTTAAATTAGAAATAATTTATTTTTATAACGAATTCTTGTACTAATCAAAAATAAATTTAAAAAATTCCACTGATAGACTTTTATCTAAACTATTAAGGTTAATATTTCATATATTATATCCAGTTTATATCCATGAATTTACCTACACATCTAGATCTAAAGTACAAATTCTCATATCCTAGGAACATTTTTCATCGATCTGGCAAACCAGACATTATGATAGGTCTTAGCAATATATGTAGATATGATGACTAGTGGTTATATAAAGAGAATGTCAGAATAAAAAGTATAGAGACCATAATAAAAATGAAGAAAGAACGTGGTGAAGAGCAAGGCAGGTAATACAAGAAAGTGTTAGAGAGAGAAATCATTGTAAAAAAATTCGTTGCAGGTGAAGCTACTGGGAATGTTATTGAAGTTCACATAGTCGGATAAAATTGAGTTATGATACACTTTTTACCATTTCAGATGCGACATTCACTTAATATTTCGAAAGACCTCGAAAAAATCTATATTTTTAGTAAATAATTACAAACATAAATAGTAATTGACACATCAGTCAGTATTACCCAATGTATGCATAACTCAATTAGTTAAAAACAAACAACATTTTTTAACAAATAATTTTAAATATTGCAGAAAAAATTACGTTTTTTTTTTAAAAATATTGCCACAAGAGTTTAATAACCCATTTATTTTCAGTAAAAATTTATAAAGATATATAAAGTTTTTATAGCTTATATAATTATGTTTAATTTAAATACCATCCTATATATTAAAAATTTTACCTTATATTATCTAAAAAATATAATATTAAATTAATATCATATCATTTACTTAAGAAAATAAAAAATTACTGTATTCCAGTATTCAAAACATATACCATAAAAAAACATTATCAGTCAAAAATTTTGGAATAAGCTTAGAGATTAAAAATATAATTTACGTTAATACAAAATGTTTTTTTAAGTTTGCAATTAATATTGTTACACAGATATAATTTTCTTTTTAGCTATTATTATTTTTTTTAATTTGTTGATTAAAATTAAATCTTAATAACATTTATAACTGAGTCAATACATACGAAATTAAGCAGATTTTTAAAGAAACAGTGAAAGCCTCACAGCAGAATACTGTTACTTTTTAATCAAGAGATGTTATCATCTCTTATTATAACTCTTATTTTTTTTATCTTTCTCTATTTATTTCCTTGTTTCTATTTCTGTCTCTATCTATATTATCTATCTGTATCTAAATTTGTATATAGATAACTATTATTATTGAATACTATTACTGTCGATCGACTGTAAAATTTATAACAGCCACATTTCGATCTTAGTGAGATACATTTCTTTTTGCATTAAATATTTTTCATTTTCAATTACCAAATGTACAAGAATGTGAGATTATTTATAGTTACATATGTCTAATAACTAGTTAATATTTGTTATACAAAATTTACTGTGTAACTTTAGATTTTTTTATTTAATGAACGTTATTACATATCCTTTTTCTTTGTCGCGAGAGATTGATGTTGTCAATTTATAGATGTTTAAGTAATCTGTAATTGGTAAGGTGAATTTATTCTCTTTTAATAATGATATTTATGATAATAATTAAAATTTCTAAATATTTATTTTTTTCAATTTAAACAATTCAATTTTTTATTGGAGAAATAATATATTAAACAATATTATTATGAAGAGTTTCTAATAAATATTTATTTTTGTGTTTTTCTAAATTTAATAAATTAACTATTTTTTGGTGCAAACAAGTTTAATATATGAGGATACTGCTAGCACTCTCAAATATTAGTAAAATTACTGTGCCATATCAAATTAGAATACTTTTTCTATTTGATAAAAAAAGTTTAGATTGCTATGAAGCAGAATCTATTTAATAAATATTGTCCTGTTATATATAATATAATATTTTATAATTTATTTAAATAATTTGTTACATTTTTTTTAACTAATGAATAATGAATAATGATAAAAAATTGTATAAAAATATTTATAATATCGATATTAGAGAGTAAATATTATTAACGCTTATAATTTAAAGAAAATTAAAAGAATCAATCAAAATACAAACAATGAAAATAATTTAATTTATACTTCTATGTTATATTTAGTACGCATAAAAAACGAAGCAAACGAAATTTAATTATTAATTTTTAAAAGCTGTGTAAAGCAGATTTTCATTTTTTTTAACATTATATTTAATAATTTTGTTTAGATATAAATAAATTAGAAACTTCAAAAATTATTAATTAATAAAATATAAAAAATATTCCTTTATATCCTTAAATAATAGTAACAATAACTGCAATATCTTGGACTGCAGTTGACTGTTATTGATATGAAAAGTGTACAAGACTTATACTAGACAGAATACTTTTATAAAATATGACCTGAATTCATATTATGCCAAGTCCTCTGCTTTCCTAAAGAAAAATAAGAAAAGTTTCGGAAAAGAGATGAAATTTAAACGTAAATATATTATATCGAACGATAAGGTAAATGATATTTTACAATATTTTTCAAAAATTATAAAAAAAAATGTATTTTTCAAAAGTGACATTCTAAAAAATATTATAATCACGTAGTTATTATATTCAAATTTTCATTAATCACTAAAATTATTGAGTACAATTTTAAATCAGTTTCTATGTGACTTGAATTATTATATTACAATTTTCTAAAAAAATATATAAATAACGTATATTTTAATATGAATCTGTATAGTTATCAACAATATAATAGATAAGTTCTACTATAAAGTATATGTAAATTTCGTGTTTGAAAACATGGAAATAATTTTTATAATCCAAGCCACTATTTGTATAGTAGAAACTAAAAATATAAATGGAAAAGAATTCACAATCATTGCATTAAATCCGGAAGATTTAATAGATATATTTCGAGGAAACAAGATTGCTAATAAGTTTTAAAATAATAATTCTTTTAGTAAGCAATTAACGAAATTGATTTTCTCTTATTTTCTTTTCTACTATAAATTAAATTCATTATTGTAAAAAATTTTATGTGAATAATTTTTATTTTACCGTTTTGTCGCCCAAATTATGCACTCGACACGTAAGATAGGCTGTTTTTCCAACTAGTGCCGTAACATTCGTTGATTGCATTAGATCGAAGCCCGGCTCAGGTTTCAACTTGTGTCCAGTAGGAGAATCAAGCATCTGCTGTCGCGGTCTGCTTGCACTAGATTGTTTATCTACATTATCTATCGTTCGGTCACCCAGGCTCAAGGTGTCTAAACATAATTATAAAAAAGACATTTTATTACAATATCATTTTGTGTTATAGGATATATTTAAAAAGGATATATATATTTATCTACTTTTAGTAAAAATCAGTTTATGTGATTAAATACATGTTGAATAGTTATAGGAATACGCATTCTTTTAAAACACTATTGTATATGTTAATGAGAATGTGTGTGTGAAAATTTATTCAATCTTCTTTAATTTAGTTAGAAAATGAGATCTAGAATGATATTTTTATATTTACCAAATAAAATATTAAATGCTATTTATGTAACATATATGTTTTAAAATAATTAAACATAAAAATCTAGTAAAATATTTATTTAATTTCTATTCGACTATGGTAGTATTTTTTAATATAATTTAAAAAAAAAAAGCAATGAAAAAATATTAGGAAAACAAAAAGTACTTAAGCAACTGTAAATTATAAAATTCATCTAATTTAAAAATATTAAAAAGAAAATGGAGCATATATTGAGTATATATTGGAAGTTTTTAACATAGTTGAGTTTCTTATTCTTGTAGAGTAACACGATGGATGATAAAAGTATTAGTTAATTCAACCTTAAAATTTGTACATAAATACGTACATGTTTTTTATTTAGAATAGATTTGCTTTTAAGATTTCTGTACATGAATTAGAATGTAGTCTAAATCATTTTATTAAAAGAATTGACTTTAAAGAAAAATTGTTTAATGATGTTATTTAATTTTTTTTAATTTAATTTAATTTATACGTGATTACGTATTTTTACCATAAACTATCGTTTTTTATGGTCAAATGGTGCTTGCACATAAAGGGATAAATACGTTATAAATTGAACATATAGGAGTGCGAGATAGTTAAACGCTAATCATAGGAAGTAGAAGTAAAAATTCTAAAGAGTAAAAATAGAATATATCGAAAATTAAGTTACGAAACATAACTAAAATATAGCTTGAGAAAATAGGTATCGGCTGATCAGAGCTAAAAAATGAAAATAAGCGTAAAATGACAGATCTAGCAAAAATACATGCATTTGTATTCAATTTTGAACCTATTGCTTTTATTCGACAGCACTGATTTTTTAACTAAGCGCATGGATATTTGATAGAATTTCAAATAGAATTTTGTAATGTTAGTCTAATTGTAGTGTAGTTGAAGTATTGAAGCTTGATTCAGTTGAAATGAATCTGATATTTGCTATATAAAATTGCAGCAGAAATTTTTTTCTTAGTACATTTTTCTCTTTTGTTGTTTACGTATTTCAATTTAAAACTTCTTACTAATTAATATCGTTGTTTTAAGCAAGATATATTTATAAAATGACGCACAGGTTAAGTGTTTCTGCAGAAGAAATATTAAAGACAGAATGATACATACTAGCACACATTTTAATTGAAAATATTTTTAATCAAATTGTACCTTTAGAAATTTTTGCTCTTACTGTTTAATTCTTGATTTCTTTATGTATCATTTACAATAATTGAATTTTTAATTATGAAAAATAGTCTTACGATACTAATTATAGTAAATTTAATTTTTAATATAATTATGGTGGAAAGATATTTTAAACGACTAGTACTTCATAAAATAATCAAAGTATATTGAAGTGCATATGCAATTTATATGTAAAGTAAATATTGCAGATAGCAAAGTTACGTATTATCGACGAATAAAGTATATAATATACAGCAAGGTAAATATAAAGAATAAATATGTGTTATCAGATAATCTAAATTAATTTTCTTAACCTAAAAACTATTTACGTTTATGATTTAAGAGGCTCATAATATGCATGATAAACTTTAAATCAGTACCTATGCAAATATACAGTATTTTCATTATATACATTGCTTTATGTTATACGCAGATAATCTACTTTTATATTCTTGGCGTGATTGCAACAAATTATTACATGGTACAATTTTTAAATTAAAAATTGTACGGTGAATTTAGTCATTACATACCATTTTTTGTTTACTATAATTAATGTAATGAAATTATAAGTTATGGCTTTATGTTAATTTAATGACAAATTTCCAATATCTTTTATTGATTCAATTTTATGTTATCAATAATGAACATATGCCTTATATTAAAACGTTATTATAGAATAAATAAAAGGAAAAAAATAGATTATAAAAATTAATAAACTAAATTACAAGTAATAATTTTGTAAACTATTTAAATTAATTTTTAAAATTTAAAAAATTTTTTTAAATGTATAATATAAAATATATAAAAGATAATTAATACATTATAGTATATGTACAAAATGTATGCTTTGAGTACATGCTAAAAGTTATTCATATATAAATTTTGGTGGTAAATATAAAAATTGTTAAACAGTAAATATATTAGTAAGATATTTCTAAAAATGTTAATTTTATGTTAACCATAACTATTTTACGTTTACAAATTTTTTCTATAAGAAACTATTGGAAAATGATATGTTTCTTGACAAGGAAATTCATTTTATATAGTAGTAAGAGCAAATTTTATATTACCTTTTATAAAAGATTTAAATATCAAAAATTTTAAATACAAAGATAAATAATAAATTCTTACAAATACTTTTAATTCTAATCTGATATATTTGTTTTATATAATATACGGGTTCTCTTGTGTCATAAAGATTTATCTGAAACTTGCATCCTGAAGTATAATTTCCTAGCGTTTCATCGTCAGACGATACGATGCCATGACATTGTAAGACTTTTTGACTCCGATATCTTCTTGAAAATCGGGTTCCCATTATATAAAGTCGAATAAATATATTTGATATAGTTAAATATATAAATAGATAAGCAAAAAAGAAAAAGTTATATTTAAAAATGTGCCTGAATTATTAGTTAATATCCCTGAAAATGTTTCATTATAAATAAATTATATTTTAGTAAATTCAAAAAATTGAAAACAAAAATTATCAATCAGCATCATAGAATGAACAAAGAATAGAAGGTCTGAAAAGTATGCGTAAGGCATATGCCTATATGTTAGACATATATGTAGATTACGAGAATCAAATGTAAACAAGCGCGTATAATCCACAGGAATATATGGAAACTGGTAAGTATTAGTCATATGCAATTGTAAACAAGTGTGATATTAATCATTACTTACACAATTAATTGAAAATTGTGTAATCAGGTAATAGACCAACATCAGACTTATTATGGTATATCTGTTTCATGAAGTATTTAAATTATATATGACAATACTAGCTTAAAAATAATCCTCTTATGCATTGAAATTGTATAAAATTTTTATTGATATATGGATATTTTAAAGTATTTTAATCATAAAAAAATTGTTACAAATAAAATTTTTTTAAAAACTTATAAAATAAATATTTGTAAAAATTTAGTAATTATTAAAAATTAAAAAAAAATTTTTATTTTCCAAATTTACATCTAGGAATTGATTTTCCGGTTTATCTAGTTCTTCAGAACATAACCTCGTTGGTCTTTTTTGTGGGCAATTAAAATTGATTAAATAATTAATCACATATTTAAAAGTAGTTCAACTAATTTAAAAAAAAACCCCAAGTAAATCTTATCATTAAAATCGGAAATCTTAGAATAAATAATATTAGTATTATACACTGGATCTGTAATTTTATAGAATTGATGTTGTATTAATTAATGCTAGATATAAACATACAAACTATTATATTTCGAAAATAAATAAATAATGAGTGATTGGTTCAAGAAAAATAATATTAATTTTATCATACATAAAAAATGTAATTTAAGTTTATAAAGAAGAAATACAATAACCCATGTAAGGCATTAAATTTTTAAAATAAATCTTATTTTAAAGGCACATGGTAATTTAAAATATTTACAATTTTTTAAACATTTATTAATAAAAAAGTTTTAAAGTAAAGTAAGTAATAATCATATAAAAAAACGTCTTATTACGATTTGAATGTTCTTATCCGAAAGTTTCAAATATACTGATAGCAACTGCTTTCCATAATTACGCACAGATAATTCAGTGTGCGTGTACTTCATCTTATTCGGAATCACATATTTCTTTCACGAATCTGTGCGAAACTTCAAATGAGCACTCTAGAGTCAACAACTTCGTCGGATAAATATTCAAATGCAAATTCATCGCATTCACGCTTGTACGAATGGCTTTGTACTCGCCTCTGCGTGCCCTTCGTACAGCCGGTAAACCCCAATTCGGTGATGTATGGTGAAATAAATGCTGTTTGCATTTCAGTGTGCTTCAACGAAGAACTTGTTTCGTCTATGTCTGTTTCATTCTATATATACATATATAGATAGATATATATATACATATATATTCATCGTTGTTTCTCATTCAAACACTACCTATTATATTTTGAAATTTAATATACATATAATTTTTAAAAGTTATATTCGTAATAAAATGTAAAGGAAATATTAAAAAGGTCGACGAAATCTAAATTTATTTCAATTATCTAATAAAACTAACAATATATGTGAATAAGAAATGTACGAAATTTGTAAATATATCAGTACGTTTAGTACCAAAAATAATAGATATAAAAGAAGACACAAAATGTAGAAAGAATTAAAAAAACTCCAGCGCAATAAGAAAGAGGAGTAAATAAAGTATAATTTTAAGTATTTCTACGAATTTAAATCCAAAAGGTAATTTATATTTCAATATGGACTCCCGTTTTTTTAATAAGGAGAGTAACATTGTTGCCTATTAATATTAATGATCGTTAGTGAATTTTAACAACATTAGATAAAGGTTGTATTTTTACGTGGTATTTATTAAGCAAAAAAAATTTTTTTTAATTTATTTTTATTTCGTTATGTTCACTATTCAAACATATTATACAAAATAACTTTATGATCCATTTTCAAGTCCAGTAAAATAGTAAACAAAAACTAGCATTTTGTTTTAAATGCATGCAGAAAAGATTGATATATAACTTATTGAGAAAGTTCCTCATTATATTTATTTTTAATCAGAAATTTGAATAAAACTACGTATATTGTTAAGAAAAAGTTGTATCTGCTTGTTTAACAGTTGACAAACTAAAAATGATTCTTAATTATAATTATGTTAAAGTGTTCATTCTACGTTTTCTATTTTATAATTTAATCTAGATCAAATAGCTAGAAATTATTTTTCTATTTTTAATACTAATTGACTTTCTGTGACAAATCATTAATATTTTATTTAACTTTTCATTATTATGAGATAATACTGATTTTAATTACAATATATATTTTTATACCTGTAAAACATCAAATTAATACGAAATGTAATACTAAAATATTCAATACCAGACGAATACTGTATACAAATATTTACCATACATATTTATCGAAAATAAGGAAAACAATTGTAAAATTAATAATGTGTTTCAATTCATAAAAGAAATCTGAAATGTTGCATAGATATGTAAAGAATCAATAGATTATAGATATGTAGCAAGGAAGATATAAAGTATCCTGAATCATCAGCGAAGTTCTGTTATCTATATCCGCATTGAATTGTACAAATATTCTTCTACATTTATTTCAATATACATTCAAGCATATAGTCAATAATTTTTACTCTCTCCTATTTCTGTGATTCGAAAATCGAATTCACTGTCGTGCAAATTTGTACACCATGAGGAAAGTACATTGAGAAACGAAAGCAAAATATACAGTATATTTATACTTATTATAGATTCTATACTTATAAAAAATTTTTTTATTGAAAGGAAGTAGATAGAAAAACGTTTTTGTATGAATATAAGACACCATCTTAGTCAATACTGGTTTTTTTAAATAAAATTTATTAACGACGAAAAGAAATGAGAGAAATTTTGATTGACTATAAAAATAAACAAATGCTTGTTAAGAAACATCATTAACAAGTATTTTTTATATATGTATTATTATAAATTAAATATAATTTACAATAAGTACATAAAACTTTTATATTATTATCTTTAATTTTATTTTTTTTACTGAAATAGAAACTCATTAATTAATTGTAGTCACAATTAAAAAATACAAAATTAATTTTCAATTAAAATTTTAATAGCTGATCGTTTTGAAACAAAATTAAGTCATTAAAGTTTTTCAAATTATCATAAATAGAGAACCATGTTTCAAGAATGAATTTTTATATTAGAATCAAAAAATATAAAAGATTATCAATAAAAAATGTTAATAGATCATTTGTCAATAATGTTTCTTCTAATATTCATAATTTATAATTGTAATAGATTTTTTATAAAAAGATTATATTTCTAGAAAGTTATATTTCTAGTTCTGTGTATAAAAAGTTTTTGTAAAAAAGAAAAAAATATTATAATTAAGAGTACCCAATTAGAAACTACGTTCTGTTGTTTTTCTTTAAAAAAATTTTTTTATTTCTGAAAAATTTAACTATCTCATATGATATTATCTTTCAACTTTTAAGAATTTACAAAGTTAATTACAGAGTTTTAATAAAAGTAAAAAATGTAATTTTTTTAAAGTGCAATTTTCGCAGCCCATATCCAGCAGCATATAAATATGATATTTATATTTTAATAAATTTATTTAAAAAATATTGTGTTGATATTTATGTCTAATATTTTTAGAACAATATTTGAAATGATCATAAACATACTTTTTTAATGATATTACGAGGCCGACGCTTTAGTAGAAATCAGTGTTGATAAGAGGAATATCAAAAATAGAATTGTTTAAAAATGTTTTTTAAAAATATTTAAAAAATTTTATATATCTAAAAAATATTTTACTGAATTTTTAGAATTAATTTTAGCATTAACTATTTTTATATTCAAATATTTATATTTTTTTAAATATACAGATAATTTAAAAAAAAATATATATACAGATATATATATATATATATATATATATATATATATTAACGACGAATATAATAGATAAATGACAATTATTAATTATATAACGTTTTAACATAAAGTTGATACATTTGTTTTGATAATTTAAATATATTGTAATTAATATCGAAATTATTCATTATTCTCTATCATGAAGGTATAAAAACATTTCAGAGCAAACAAAAATATTAGTTGGTATCTTACTGATAGTTAATACATACACAGCTCGATGACCGGTGTTCAATCGTTCTCCTATCTCTTTTTCTCTTAATCTACCTACCTATCTATCTATCTATCTATCTATCTATCTATCTATCTATATATCTATCTACTTTTATATCCTTTTTCATGTTAATATTTAGCTTTATAAGGAGAAACAAACTTTGGTACCTGTTTACGAAGTCAAAATGATGAAATAATTTATTGCTCTCGACGTAAGGTCAAAATATAATAGAATTTTTTTGAATAATTGAATTTTAAATTTTATGTTACAAAGTTCAAAATTATAAGTAAATATAAGAAAATCCTTATATGAGTGCCATAAATGAAAAATAAATAAATTGAGCAAAAAAAAAAAAAATAAAAATATTCACTTATTATTTAAATTAAAGTAAAGTAAATATGAAAGTCCAGTATTAGCGATTATTCTTGAATTTCATTGTAACTTATGATACTTTCAATATTTCTTTAGACTGTATTTTGTATAAATGATATTTTACTAATTTTATTAGATTATATTTCTATTACAATTTTATTACATAAATGTAATAGAAACACTAGTCCTATACTTGATAAGATAATTTTAATAAGAATTTTATGTGTTATTTTTTAATTAAATTATTCATATAAATACAAATTATTTATACTACTAAACTTTTGTAATGTTGTTTACTGACTGGTCATAAGTAATCGTATTTGAAATCATGTTTAACTTTCAATTTTAATAAGTAAATTATCTTCAAAGGTTTTATGAAGTCAGTTGAATAAAGCAAATATTGTTTTAGTAATAAATTAATTTTAACGACACTTCTCCAATCTTCGACATTTATATATTTACATTAAATACGCATAACAGTTAAAATGTAATTAAAAAGAAAACAATAAAATTATTTATAATAATTCAACTTAGATTGTTACGAAAATTTCAATACTACATCAAAAAAGCTTCATTAAATTTATATCATAGTTTCAAAAATTAGATGATTCCTTGAAGAAGTATAATTATATAAGGTGAGAGTCATTAGCTATTCTATTCATTGATTGCACATATATATAATATTAACAGATTCTGAATAAAAGTTATTTACATTTTGAAAATTTGATAATTTATTACATCAAGAGTTATAATATTGATCTAATTAAGAATACGTTAAATTAAATTCTAAAGAAATACAAGTAAAGTAGTTAAAAAAAAAGTAAAGTATTTAAAATGTAAGTAAATATAATTAAATTTGTATATGTTTTATTTAAAAATAAATAGCTGCTATAGTTTTATAAAACAGTAAATTATTAGTAAAATAAACAAACATATATACGAATAAAAGATGTTAGAAAAAATAATTTTGCATTTCCACATAAAACAGAATATATTTAATATGCAATTTTGTAGTATCCGTAATCTTAAATATATTTTACTGAGATAAAATTAATTAACAAGATTACACAAATGTAAGTTTAAAATTTTTAGCTGTTAATTATTAAAGTAAAAATATTTACCACGACGTCAAAATTTAAGGATAATTTTTTATTTAAAAAATTTAAGAAGATATGACAATAGTTTTAAATACTTCTAATATTAATTAATAGAAAATAATAAAAATGTTTTAACAGTGACCTATTAGTTGACGTACATATTACGAAAAAATTTGGCCAATATTAACCGAGAAATGAAAAAATTTTAAAAACGACATTGTAATATCAGCAGTGAATATATGACTACATTTTGTTTATAAATTATACTAATAAGAAATTCCTTATTTAAAAAAAATTTTAATTAATAATTAGTATAATCATATATAGTTAAGAAAATGTAAAAACTAAGACATTTATAATGATTGTACGCAAAAGATGTAACTTTTAATTGACTAATCCAATGATTGTAAGAGAGTTTATTATTTATATACCACTTTTTTTTAGTTGTGCAATAATTAAAATTTTTTTTTACTTTTTTAAAAGTAGAGAATTAACATTAGAATAT
The DNA here is from genome assembly GCA_018907135.1 of Kradibia gibbosae. Classification (NCBI taxonomy): domain Eukaryota; kingdom Metazoa; phylum Arthropoda; class Insecta; order Hymenoptera; family Agaonidae; genus Kradibia; species Kradibia gibbosae. Next base: position 9,646,536 of record JACCHX010000004.1, read on the forward strand.
AATTTATAAAAAATGTGAAGTTATTTTTTAATTTGATGATGTTTTTAGAATCAATTTTTTTAAAAATAGGATATATAATAAGCAGATGCATAGAAAGTGAATATACTATGTTAAAAACCTTACGAAGGTAACAATCAGTATAACTTAAGAGAATAATACATCGGTTGACATTACGGTTGATATTAATTAAGCAGGTTAGTACAATTTATGTGGTGTATTTCTGAATAATAGTTTTCAAGTAAATTGTCGTTTCGATTAAGCTTACGTGTATATCGCGTGATTTCAAACTGCTCATATTTATGCAAGATTTCATTTTATATAGAAGTCTCACGTAAGCTACGCAAAATTTTTCTAGGAAGAATATCGAAATCAAATCATTTATAAAAATGTATTTATAAAAATTTTAGAAATCAGAGATATAAGTGTATATTGCACGATAAAATATTTTGTTTATCTATCAATAAAACTTCCATAATTCATTATTTATATAGCTATATTATAAATAAAAATCATAAATACCTGTTCATCATTATACTAATCTCCCTTATTATTATAAATACTAACACTTGAATGTACTTGAGAATATAATTTTTATATATTAAGAATTGAAAAGTAAAAATAAAATTATATTTTTACAAAAAAATTGTTACATTATTTAGCTTATATGTTGAATTTTCTACTTTAATATAAATAGAGGGTACAAATAGAGGTTTTTTTTATGTACAGCAATAAATACATTTTCAATTACAAAAATTGTTTAGTCATACATATATATTTTTATATATTTTTAAGTAAGTATTTTTCATTAAACACTTTTTAATGTTAAAACATCGTTTTATTACTTGTTAATTGTTTCAAAAATGTTAAAATATTTAATTTTATTTTATAATACATAATTTCGAGCAGAATAAACCAATAGTAAATTGTAGTTATTATTAAAATATTCAATTTAATCTCAATATTCGATTCAATATTCAATTCAATAAATTCGGTTTTTTTTATGAATTTCTGATTTAAAAACTAAAAACAATATTTATTATTAAATTTTTAAAAAATTCACTATAAAAAATAATCTTCATTTCAACTTTAATTTTTATATTGTTCACGTATGTGACAATTTCTCTAGTGACTCAAAATGAGTAGTATTAAAAGTCCCTATAATACAATAATTCTATTAAGGACGATTAAATTATAAAACGCAAATAAATGAAAACCGAAAATTAATTCACTCACATATTGCATTGATTTAAGTTTATTTATGTTTTCAAAAATTATCTTCTGAATGGCGACAGTCTTTTTCATTCGAGAAAATACATTTCTATGTACCTTCGTATATATATGCAATGAAAGAAGGAGGCGTTCGAGCGGGTGAAGCGTTGCAGCCTCAGAAATCCCCGACCTGGAAACGCAGAAAAAGCTTTACTCGAAAGAAGTTCTGAGGTAGAGCATCGCAGCATGATTTTATACGCGACGGTGAGAGCGACGGAAATCTAGTAGAAATGCGTACGAAGCCTGGCTCGAATAGGATATTGAGACAAAATTCGTGGTTGGTGCTTGTATAAAGAATACTATGTGCCAACCTCAGTAGTACGAAAAGCACGGATTGAGAAAGAAAATGACTAGAGAAGATCGATAACGTGGCAGATAGTATAATGATTTCTTTTTAGAATGATGAGAACACTTTTGAAGAGGGAAAAACGAGATAGAAGCAAACAAATATAAAATAATAAAAACGCAGTGAGAATGAAAGTTAAATATGATAATTTTGAGTAATGAGTTAGTTATTGAAGTACAGTATTTAGAATTGTTTAATGATTCATTTAATATATTTTTTAGAATTAAGTTTATTTTATGTAATATAATGTAATTTTTTAATACTTGAATTGTTTTAGTACTATGATGAATACCTAAATTACTTGAATATTACTTAATTTTTATTAAAGAACTATTTTAGAACAAAACGTTACTACATATTTTTTAGAGTTTCAGTCAAGTATTTTATAGAATAATTAAATTAATTTATATTATGAACCGTTAATATTTATTAATCAATTTTGAATTAAAATTCTCGATAGTATAGGAATTGAGGCCTTATTTATAGACATATCTGTTTAAAAAATATAAATTTATATTAAATATATTACATTGAAAATTTATGAATTTATATAAATCAATTATTAAAAATAAATTTTCTTAATTGTATTGTAATTTTTGAACAGACAATGTAAATAGAATATTTTTATAATCTCATACGTTTATCTTTCTCACGTACATTTCTACACACTAAAGAAAAGAGAAGTCAGAGCCTAATTGTTAATTAGATTTTTATTTTAAAAAGTATTATGTAACTACGTTTTCTAATTATTTTCAATCCCTAAAGATAAAATAATTATTCTTAAAAATATTTTTAAATATATTTTCAATTTGAAACGTGTGTTATTTATTTTTTTTTTTGAAATGTGTACACTGCATAAATTTTCTACTTTTAGTAATCTAAGCCTATTCAAGGAGCTTTAAAAATTTTCAAATTTTGAATATTAATTAAAATGAATATTTAAAATTTTTTTTATGAAAAACATTTTATATCATAGATTGTTTAAAAAAATTAGAATACGATGCAAAGTTTTAAATAAATATTTATGGGTTATAAGATGATTATTGTTAAATAAAAAAATACTATTAAATGGATTATCAAATCTGTTTTATGCAATAATGTAAGAAAATATTTTATAATCTGAAATTAATAGTTTATTCTAATGCTTATATACACGAAAAAATAAATATGAAAATTGAAATTCAGCTTACATAAATTAAATTTAATTACATGTGGAAAAACTAATTTATTAATTTTATTTATTTTATTACATAGAATTTATTAATAGTTTATCTTTATGCTAATAATAACTCTAATGCATTAAAGGCTTATTAAAAAAAATACATGATTATAAAAAAACAATTTATATTCAAAAGATTAAAAGAAAACTTTGTAATAAAAATAGAATTGCACACAAAAAGGCTTTTTGGATAATTAATTTACAAAGCCTTTACACAAATAGACAATTAATATAAAGTTGGTGAAAATAAAAATTCTAATACATAAACTTATGTCGGATAGATGTCATTTTGTTAATATAAACCTTATGAAATTCATTTTTTTTAAACACAAATTGTTATGAATATTTCGAGTATTATATAAATAACATAATTAAAAAATGATAGTTTTCAGTTTATTTAAATTCCAATAACGCAAATTTTATATTTTAATCATTGCCTATTTTTGTTTTTTTTTCATCTATTTTAAAAAGAGGCTGAAAACTCAAACAGTGTTGGTATACGTATCCACTAATCTGACGTTCTTATTTCCGAATTCATGTTTCATAAATTTACATCACTTTAATTAAAAAATATTGATACGAACTTGTTTTATTAACGTAAAAGATGTTTTTTTCTACAACAAAATTTTTTTTTTATTTATAAAAATATTTTATATTATTTTCACAGAAAAGAAAAATAGAATTATTATCTATTATAAATTATACATTTTATTTTAAAAAGAGAATACAAAAAAAACAGAATTAACTTTTTCTAAAAACGAAATTGAGAGTAAACCTGATACTCTATTACATATGCTAATTTATAAAATTAAAGTTTTTGCAAAATATTAACTTTTTTATACATTGATTTTATTTAGTCTAATTCAAACTTCTTATGTATAGTTTTATGAAAAATTAAAAATTGATGTGTTATAAATTAAAAAATTTTATTGATATCTGTGACAAAGCAAATAAACACTGTTGTTTAAGTTATTATTTAATTTTTGTTAAGCTAGCTAAGTAGTTTTATTAAAATTAATGAAATTTTTATTGATAAGGATTATATTGAAAAAATGTAAATAAATAAATTTGTATATATATATATATATATTTTTTTTTTTATAAATGTATTTATAAATATACATATATAGAGTATATACATAGAGAGAAAAAGAGTCAAAATCTTGATCGATATATAGAATTTATTGAAATCTTTTTGAATTGAAAGAAAATTTACTTCTTTTTTCATATATTATTTGTCTTATTATTAAAAAATGTAATAAGATTTGTATAGTTTTGTATTTCTATTATGGTAGAGTATTATGCAAAGATATAATAATTTTATATTTTCGCAAAAAAATAAAAACACTTTTCTCTTTGCTAATAATTCGTGAATTTCTATACTTTATTATTTTCTTGTGTAATTTATAACATTATGTAATGTATGTACATGCATATAAATTTATAATAAACATTAAATTTATCGGTATTATATAGTGTAAATCTTTTAAAAAATTTTCCATATTATAAAAAAAAATAATAGAAATTTATTAAATTTCAATGTTTTGAAAGATTAAAATGTAATTAAGTTCAATTTATATTATTAAATTAATATCTCAAAATATTACAATTTTCATTTTTTTTTCATTTCAACAGGTATTGTTAATTAGTTTTTTAAAGAAAACCCAAAAAATAAAAAAGACACTATAATTTATGTAAGGTAATAATGTAGGTTATTGTCAATATGCCATAAGTAAGATTACCTTCTGTGCAAATAAAGAGTATGGCAGCAATGGAGAGTTTCGTCTGCCATCTCAAAGCCATTTCCGTTTCCTATTTTCACGATCACTTTTTAAATAAAATCATCAGCACATTTTCCTATCCGGGGGCACCATTGCTTCATTTCAATACACGTAACATGTGATTTCATATCTTTACAAAACTTCCGATCAAACAGTATCACAGAAGGTATGAGATTATTCGTATCTTATAGGCAGAAAATGATGCATTTTCAACGTCCCGAAATTTGTTCACAAAAATTGCCGGAACATTTAGTTATGCATATAAATTTGCTTTCAGAATGAAAATGTTTACAGAAGTAGCACTAAAAATACTTTCACGGCACCATATCGTCGACCATGCGTATACATATACATTAAGCATAATGATTATATCAGAAATGAACTTGTTTTTAAGCTTAATTTAAGTGTACCGCTAATAATATTCTCAAAATAGGATGTTCATAGTCATTTTAAATGTTACTGATTCTTATAATTGAAAATAAAGTGGTATTCAAAACTGTTATTCTTTGGGAACTTATAGTGAAGCATATTAGTAGTCACTATTAACAACGCGATTGCACTATTTAGTCTTTTTATATTTGTTAGTCTTGGTATATGCTTTTCTACTTGGTCCTTTTTTCTCCACAAGTTTTTCTGATAATTCTCTTATACTTTGGACGCATGGCGCATATAAATATATGCATACGTACGTATTAGTATTTATGTTTGTTTGGGTATGTATATGTATAAGTTATATTTTTATACCCAAATCTGAATATTTGTAGATCCATAAATGAGAAATCATACGCATACATGTCAATGAATACATATACATGTGTACATTTATGTACTCACAAACAAATGCCCATGTATTAACATACGAGATCTTAATGTTTAAAAAGCCTTTTTTCAACTTTTCTTATTTTATGATGAATCCTTCAAAATTAGACAGAAATTACATTTTACCAAATGTACTATGCAGCATTTTCCGAGATAGTTAATCGAGATTTCGTGCATTGCAATATCCGTTAAACTTAACTTGTTTTAACTATTGCTTCAAACTTATAACTGTCAATATTTGTGATAATCAATCCGCAATTAATTTATACTGAAGACATCATAATAAAATTCAGTTTTATCGTTTCACCAATAATTATTTAGAACTGTTAAAAAAGCTTCTCTTGCTTGTGGATGTTTAAATTGAAAAAAAAAAAAATTAAAAAGTAAATATAAACAAAGTAACGTTCAATCATGATCTACGAACCGATCACTTAATGAATCAAACAATAAGCAATCGATAAAGTAAAGTCAAAGAGTAACTTAAGAGCGGGCCTCAAACACAATTTTTAACACAAAAGGCTGTAACAGTACTAGTATATATATATATATATATATATATATATATATATATATATATTATAAAAAGGAAGAAACGTCAAATGCACAATTGACCGGATACATGGTTGGATAAACGGCGCGAGTCCAACTGAGTTGCGGCACGAAACATACCGTATATATCAACCTCCGGCGCGCAGCCACGTCTTGATCCTACGGCAGATTTTCCCTGACTGGGCTGATTCTTAACCGTAGGAGCATGCGCGTCTCGCGAAACGACCTCCACCACTGCTACCATCAACCCCCCCATAAAGCCGCCACCACTGACATTTCAGGAGATGGCTCAACAGAGGTAGGGGCAAGATCCGTGTACCGACTCGGAGTGTGAACCGATGACGTAGGTATAGATACTAACCCACACAGAGGATGGGTGGAAAAACACGCATGAGTGCATACGTATGGGGTGTCGTACACCTACTACCTCCCCCTCGTGTCACTGGCCAATCCTTACGATCCTCTAACCTTTCTTTTCTTTCTTATTTACCGTATTTTCTTTTATTTCATCGTAACCAGGCATTTCTATCTCTCCGGCATACACGCTCATACGTACGTTTTCTTTTTCTTCTCTATGACCATAGATTTTACCCTTTCTGAAACCAATGATGAGAGATCTTATGATTGAGGCCAATGATGTTATATTTATATAGTTATTGGCGAATTTTTATTGAAAACGTTTTAAACCATATCATTAACATAGCTATATGCTATGACAATTTTCTAAGTATTATTATAATGCGGAAATGATTTTTTTACGTGTGAGCTCCAAGTCGCTATTTTTAGAAATAAATTATACAACCGTAAACACAAATTTTAACTTTGTTTGTCAGACAGGAAATATTATTAAAAGTTTTGATAATTTTGTAAACACAAATTCAAATTGCCTTTATTCAACAATGGTAACTTTTTTTCATTATATAAATCTTTGTAGTTGAAAACTTTTCTGAATTATAAGCTTTCATTAATCACTTTTTTTCGTATAAAAATTATTGTGATTACATATACATTGTACGAAAGGAATGGACAGATGTTATTATAGGTTTATATTAAAACTTACTTTTATAGTCAATGATTATCAAACTCTCTTTTAACTTATTATTCGATAATAGATATTTTCACATTAATTGTCTTTACAGCGTTTCAATATATAATGTGTCGATTATTGTTAAAAAAAGTATTGTAAAGATATCTACAATGCACAAAGGAATCTATGAATTAATAATTAACTATTCCGAGTTTTCCATGAACGTTATTTAAAGGTCTTAGATTTTTGTAATAAAATTCGATAATTCTTAAGTTCTTTAGGCATAGATGCATGCGCTATAATTATAAATTGTAATTTTCTTATAGTATTCTAACTCGGATGAATATTAATAAAGTAATCCGTTGGTTATGTATTAATCTAAATAGATTTAGCGCCACTTTTACTATAAATTCTACCATGATTAAGATTTTACTTGCGGTCTACATTACAATATCCACAAGGTCAAAAATATGTACATATCATATTTGTATACCATGGACAAACTTTTGCGTATGGTACTCATAAACGCTTGTCGGTACGACCGCATGATTACAGATGACCTAGTAGTCGACTTCCTACCCTTACCGAATTGAGATTTATTGCATAAACATGTATCAGAACGCGGGAAAAACAGCAGCCGTTCTTGATTGAAATCGACTCGTGAAAGCCATTTTATTTTGTCAAATAATATACCAATAGAAAAAGACACGAAAAGTAATATCTAAATTAATTTTTAATCAATTATTATTGTAAATTCATGATTATAAAGTAATAATTAATTTCTACAGTGTTTTCTGAATAAGTAAAAAGTCTTATGTGAATATTGATTATGATCAAATCATACATATAAGGGTGTTCATGATATTGAATAGATGTGAAAGATATGGATTTAGATAACAGATAATAAATTTTTATCAACTAAATCAAGGAATAAAAATAGTATTTTTAATTAATTTTATTAAAATTTTAATTTATGAAAAACAATTACAGTAGAATTTATAATTTATTACAAGCTTTATAAAATAATAAGTTTTAGTTAATTAATGTAAAATTATCTAAATATTCAAATGTGATTAATTTTGCATAAATAATAAGAGTTCTAATAGGATGATAATTTATTATAAAATATTTAAAATTTATGTATTGAATAATACAGCGTGGATAATAGTAAAAAAAATTGTTTTAATATTGTATGTAAAAGGAGGCAAATTTTTCTTTATGAATAAAGAAATGATTTCATAATACTCTTTTACTAATTATAACTAAAATCTATTTATTGTAGACAAATCCAAATACACGAAAATTGAGATATGTATATACTATTTAATATTAAGGATTTTATTTTTAAAGTTAAACAAATAAAATTTTGTCCTATTATAAGGAGTATAATATGAACTTAACTGATACGTGCATTCTAATTTTTAATGATACGTATTATCTTAAACGTTCATTCACCAAACATTTTTAATAAATTTCATAAAACAATTATGTATTTTTTGGTATCTTTTATTATAATATATTATAAATATTATTTAATTTTTTTGTTAAAAGCTGATTATAATTTGTGACTACAATTTTATTAATTTTCGGATGATTTACACGACAGTAAATATAAAAAAAAAATTTTAAGCTTACTACGACGTGTACGATATATTTTCTCTAATTAGGTTAGTAATTGATTAAGTAATGAACTGGAAAGGCAATTTTTAGCTGCCAAAGATAAAAATTTCAATAAATTCACTCTCATTATAACAATGTAAATCGTATTTAAGATAAAGTTCACATCAGTAAAGAATTCAGAATGAATAATATTATATAAAAAAAAATTTAAAAAATCAATAAAATTTTATTAAATTAAATTAAAATAAATTTTATTAAATAAATTTATTAAATTGCTAAAATTATTTTTTATAATATTTAATATAATTTATAATATATAAATTAAAAATATTGAAATATTTACACAAATAAATGTATTAAACCTAACTTTAGTTTTTTTAAATATTATATTATTATATTATTTGTCGTAATCGTATGAAATTAATGATGTAATATAAATATTTTGTTATTATTTATATTTTTTATATTTTTAATTGATATCGTATTTAAAAACAAGATATAGAAAGAAAATCATATATTGGGAATTTTTTTATCATTTTTTATTGTACATCTACAATTACATATAATTTTGTTTAACTTAAGTTTTTTTAAATTTTTGTTACTAGTACTAAATTTTTAAAACTATTTTTTTCAAAACTAATTAAAAAAATAATTAGATTTGGCTAAAAAATTATGATTTAAAATTTAATACAGAATAAAATTCGATATGTAATAAAATGATATGTGATTTATATATTAAAATTGTGGAGTTGAAAACGATTTGAAATTTATATTAATGATCACTGGAATTCATAGAACATCTTAAAAACAATAATAATTTTTATATATGCAAGTGAATAAACATATTTTATGCAATAATGTAGATAATATGGATAAAAACGTAAGTAACATTACAGGAGAAAATACTGATATTTAAAAAATCTTAAATTGCTTTTGTTGTAATTTATTTTCGTTGTCTTTCAAGAGCTTACAAATAAACAGTAAATCTTCTAAAATTTATGTCCGAGATATATACATAATGTTGGCAAGGATGTACATAACACTTTATATGCGATTAAATTAAAACGGTTACTAAGTCACGCAGATTTCACTTTATACTAGTATTCAGAAATATATTGTTTTTAAATTTTTTAAATTCAAAATATATTGTCTGTATGGATTTTGGGTAATTTTATTTTATATTTAATCTAAATTTCGAACAGATTTGTAAAGTTATTACTTTTTTAAAATATAAAGTTGTTAATTATCTTATTATGGACCACTAAACATACAATTTAAGATATACTGACGAACATCTATCAATTAATAGTTTTATTTTGTAAATGATACTACTTATCCTTCTATTAAGAGCTTACATAATCTAGTTATATACTAATCATATTATATACTGTTAATATAGATTTGTTATAAATTTGTGCATTTTATAGGATTTATTGATACTTAACAGTAAAAATAACAATTAACAGTGGCTTGAAAATGTATCTATACTATAGAATAATTTAATCAAATTGATTTTGTTTTAACATTCATATATAAAGTTATATTATATCTTTTTTAATCTATATATATAAAAAGATCATATTTATAAATATAAAAAAAGTGTCCAATACTAAAATTATTCGATAGTAAATATTAGGTTATAAAAAGATAATTAGTTCTGAAAACATTTATAATTGTACTGTTATACAAATTACTAAATGTTTTAAAAAAAATATAATTTGTTTAATTTATAACTATTTATTAATATAATACTCGTTGCAGGAAAAAATCTTAAAAATAAAAAAGAAAGCGTAAAATTTTATGAGAATCTCTGTTTTCCCTATTTTGTATACAAAATGTATTTTTTTTGTTTTATATTTTTTACATTTTAGGTGAATATATTACTTAATACTAAAACTATAATTCCACTCTTAATATTTCCCAAAAAAAATATATGACAAAAAATTTTTAGTTTTTATATAATATTTCTACAATTTTATATATTTATATTTATATTTATATTTATATATATATTTATAATTTTAGTTCTCAAATGAAAAAAAGATGTGAAGAAGAAGAAATTTTCTTCAAAGGAAGTTATAAATGTTGAAAAAATACATCAACGTAAACGACCTCCATATGTTTGACCTGGTAATTCAGGGTCAAACGGGAAGGAACTTAGCTAATTTTCGAGAAATGATTAAATTGAGATAGAAAAACGAATTAAGACTTTGAAGCTCTGGTTCAAAGATCATGGTCTTATCAAATTCTGGTAAGACTATATAGCGGGTAACCAGAATTGGCGGGTCATGGATGAGGGAAAAATGATGATCAAGTGGGAGACGGAAGAAATGTATATTTAAGAGGGAGAAGAGATTCAAGAAGTTTCTTTGCATTGTCAGGTTCATCAACGTCCAATCAGTTGATAGAAGTAATGCTGGATAAAGTATCTTTCAAGCAGATTCTGTGTCGTTTACTACCTTCTGCTGAGTAAGTAAGCTTCATTTTGCGGCTATTCTACTCTTCCATCAAGTCTTCTTTGGCTAAGGCCATCGCTGATTGTATTGTGAAGAACACAGTATAATAGCTGGAGAAGTATTTATACCAAGTCAAGCCATATACATAATTGATTCTATTTGTAAATAATATAAAAAAATATTTTAATACATTTTAATAAAAATTGTTATCAATCATATCATATAAATATACTACTAAATACAATGTAGACAAATATCACAAACTTGTTATTATTAAGCATGAAATTCTTCTTGTATAAGTGAAATTTATAAGTTTAAAAAAGGTATTAATTTAAAAAAAAATTTTTTATTTTCGGAGAACATGATTTAAAAAAACTTTAATTAATTTCAATTAGAAATATATTTTATAGTCAGAGAAAACTATTGCATGAATCTTAATCTAATCGTCTTAACATCTTAATTTAACATCGCTTTCACTATATAATTATTGATTGTTATATATATATATATATATATATATATATATGCATTATCTAAAGCTATTTTAGTTAGTCGATAATAATAAATTGTCTTAAACATTAATATTAATCTTAATATTAACATAAATAATTAAAATTGTCCATAATTTATAAAAAAATTTTTGGTAATACAGAATACAATAATTTAAAATAATGAAAAATGTATCGTTTCTTAGATTCTTCGTCTAAAAAATGTTAAGATATAAAACATTAAAATTTATTAGATGTTTGCATACAGAAAAGAGTAGAAATTATTTTAAAACAATTTCTTTTAACCGTGTACCTAATTTATGAATTCAACGACGTATGATTTAGTATATTGAAAACACAAAAATTCTTTTAAAATAATAAATCATTTCAAGTAAAATATTGAATTAAAAATATTATACTAATGTTAATCATTAATGAATATTTATAATAAATTGTATATTAATATCTTTTATTGAAGGTATTATGAATTTTGACAAACAATTTAGTAAATAATGCAATAGTTTTTTAGTATTGACTTTTGTGAAAAAAAATTATATGAATCATTTATATTTCATTATAGTCTACTTAACACTCTATTTTTATCTATTTGTTTCATTAAAAAGAAAAATAATTATTAATTAGCAGTAAGAAATTTAGAGAATTTGAACTTTTCTTGAAAAATAGGAAATATATATATTCATAAAAAATTAGATCAGCAATAAATTATTGAATGTTATTAAATCATTTTTTTAAATCAATAGATTTACATTTAATTTATATCTTTCAGACTGAAATTATTAAATGCTCTTTAACATAGTTATTAGAAATATATTAGAAAAATGAAGATTAAATTCTCTAATTATTTGACATATTTATCTATATTATATATGTATTATCGTTTATTGATTATAAATCTAATTTAAATTCATGGAATGATAATCCCTTATACGAAATAGATATTATAAATAATAATAAAATATGCGAAGAGTTAGTAAAGTAAGAGTCCGCTCACAAAATGTAAAGTTAACCCTCCGGGAAATGAAAGGAATTCTGGGTTGGGAAGGAGCTTTTATTTTTTTAGACGTCCGGTTTCTATGTCCAATAATCATATCGATTTTATGGTTGCAACAGTATAAATGTCTGAGAAATTATAATTTTTATCATAAACTTACATCAAAATTACACTGCAGAACCATATCTATACACATTTTATTAATATTTTTTAAAATTTATTAACATTACGTTGATATCAAAAGCCAGATATTTTCAGTTCTTATTTTATTCAAAACTTTTGATTCCATATCCATCAAAGAAGAAGAAATGTAAATCATAATTTATGTAATATTTTTATAATATGTTAAAAAAATCAGTATTTATTGAGTTATTTACTTCTGTTTTTAAAAAACATTATTTAGTGGCTTAATAATTGTTCAGAATTTAAAAAAAAAATAAAAACGGTTTTTTGAAAGGTGCTTTTTAAAAAATATAAAGTATTTTAATTTTTTTTTATTATTATTACATTATTTATATATTAATAAGAGATAGAACAACAATGAATACAAAGATTTGTTCAAAACATATATGTAAGTTTGAAATGTAATTTAATGAATGTACTAATTTTTTCATATATTTATAATAAAACGAAAAATATTGTATTTAAAAAGTTATCAAATTAGTTTATATAATTCCACTTGTTTCAGCGTATAAAAAAAGTAAATAAATACATCTATTTGCAAAGAAATTGAAAAGAAATTCGAGGAAAGAAGAAAAGCTTTCTGGTGAAACTGCGTAGTCGCGTCTTTGACGACCAGCTTGGGTTTTCTACTAACCAAAGAGTTAAAGTACTGCTGTCGATAGATGAATTTTAGCTACGGTATACATTTACCTCGCAATGTACTTTAATGTTAAAACATAACTTCAAAGTATAAGAAATTAAAAAAAAATACGATAATAAGATAAATGGTTCTTAAAAACTGTAATCACAGTATATTATATTAAAAAAAGAGTTTATTTTGAACATTAAAACATTGAAGAAATGCAAAACATATATAATCTTGATAAATATAATACAAAAGGTCTCTATTATCTATTTTTTTATAAAAAATGATAATATGGACGTTAGAAATGAATACGCTTGTATTAATAAGTTAAAATTAATACGTTTTTTTTAAATAGTTTATAAAAGTGTTAATATTATTCAACTAAAAAATATTTTATATTTTATACTTATATTTAAGATTAAATAGTCAACAATAATTAATAAATAAATTTATAATATGACAACATTCTCACAACTGTTTTTCATAAAAAAAAATGTATTTTATTGTATAATAAATGTATAAAAAATTCGGATAGTCAGTAAATCATTACTTGTGATTTAAAATGAAATTTTAAATAAATAAAAATTCTTAGTAATTGTTTTAATTACTTAGCTAGCTTATTATGAAATTAATTTAAAAATACTTTTTATGAATTAAGAGTTCAACATAATATTGATAAAAGCTTACTGGTAATTTGTTTGTTGCAGTGTAACGGCAAACCAATTTTTGATAGGTTGAAGAACTAAGAATTGATATCGATTTACCGGGGTGGCAAGCATAGGCTGTGATAAAACCTACGTTAAACGAAGAAAACCCTTCTACCATTACTCTCCTTTATAAGTATACATTATTGGTACGCTCTGAAAATTTTTAAACATTTTTCTTTCAAAATAGATCAAAAAATGGTTAATAGTCTCCTGATTACAGATCATAGACTATATCACAGTTAAAGATTTTTTATTAACCCGTTTGAGAGTCGTTTATTTCATAATATTCTTGCATTTATTTATATCAATAAAACAATTTATTGGCAATGTGAAAATTATGCATTAAAATATCACCTTATAATTTTTCTCTAAAAAATAATAAAAATCCTTAATTTCGTAACATATATAGTTGGAAATTTAAGTATAATAATTCTATCGTGATTTAGGAATTATTTCTTGTATTTACTTTTTAATTTTAATTATTATAAATATATATTATAACGTAAAAGATGTTATAAAAATTGAAAAATGAATGAAATCTAAGAATAATTTTAAAATAAATATATCAATGAATGCGTTACGTTCCAAATGATTCAAGAGTACACTGGATTAAAAATAAATTAATTATTTCTCATATCGAGCATTATTAAAAATTCTTGAAATAAATATTTTTTAATAGTTTTCGTTGACTTAAAATTGAAATTCAATTCAAACCAATATTTCTATTTAATTAATAAATAAAATCAATGTTTAATTACTTTTATCATATTATGTATCGTATTATGTTACAAATTAATACTAAACATTAAAATAGAATTAATAATTAATAATTAAAATTTATAAATATTTTTAAATTTAATTTATTATGAATATAATATTGACAAATATTTTAATGAACTGTTAAATTTTTATTTAATACATTAATCATTAATCATTCAAAAAAGCACCTGATTAGTAACATAAAAGAGCGTTAACGAAAACCTAAATTCATTTAAATATTCTATTTGATCATTTAAAAGTAAATTTTTACTGAAAAACTCCATAAATGGATTTAAATAAAATATAGTAAGCTATTTTCATTTTATTTAATATTTTATAATGTTTTAATTTGCAATGTAATGATAACTTATAACCTTGAACCTTGAAAGTGAAGAATCATACATATATCGTCTTGTTCATTATTTTGCTACTTAATGAATATTTTTGAAGCTGTCGCTTTTGAATAAGCAGTTTTTTGTAAGTTCAAATTTATCAATTAAAACAACAACAATCACTATTGTGAAAATTAATACAATTCTTATCATTTTTTCTTATAAATTCCAGATCGTAATGCGAGCTTTCATTCTTCATAATTCACAATAATGGTTTATTTAATTTTAGCATCTTAATCAATTAATCTTAATCAATTAAGCAATCTTAATAATTTAATCTTAGCATTTTATTTTGTTATAAGTAAAAATATTTGTTATGATATATATATATATGTGTGTGTGTGTATGTTTTTATTATATATATATATATATATATATATGTGTGTGTATTTTTTTGTAAAAAAGTGTAAAGTAAAGATACAATTATTAATAAGTTAAATTTATTCCATTAGAGTTTTATATAAGTAAATTAATTTCACTATTCTAAAGATTATTTATTCATTTTTTATTATTTTTTTTTGTATAATTTATGTAGACATCATTGCGAGTTATTCATTAGGATTTTTGTTTGCTAGATGTTAAAAAATAATTATTATATCTTATGCAATAAATTTAACGGTAACATATTTTTTTTAAATCTCCAATTATACAAACAAAACAAACAATACATAGTAATATTATTTAACGCAGTACTAAAATAGTTTATATGTATTATTTGTAAACACTTTCAATATTAAATGTAATTTAAAATTTTTAATAATTTAATGTAAATTGAAAAAAATTTCTATTAGAGAAAATTTTACTCTCCATAACAGCTTAATGGTACTATATTCCGAGAATGTGTAGATTTGAGAATGTTTAAATACACTGTTTGCAGCCATTTTAGAACTTGTCCTTAAATGAGTTCAGTATCTTTAAAATGAAAAGCCGCTCAAACCACGAAATAGTACACAATCAAACCGGCAATCATATCGTTACTCTGATCTTTAGCGACAAATCCAATCGCATTAAATAGGTGAAATTTCAACTAAATGATCATGACTATGCAACTTAATCGTTGGTATGCCAATTGCATTATCTTCGTTGTTCGCTGGATGGTTGAGAGTTGGTAAATCCCAGGATAAGTGATTTACCTTATGTACTTATGTACTTAGTCAGGATGTAAGGTAAATAAACGTTAAGATAAGGTAAGTATATCATGATGTAATCGAGTTAACTTGGCCAACACATTAATATGTCGGCAACATCATTTCTAGTTGCTTCATTTTTAGCTATTACTACAAAACTTTCGCACTCAAGTTTTATTACAATATATGTTCTTAATATTTTTTAAAGTCCTTATCCGTAAAAGAAAGAGTAACACATTACTCTCGTCCATGTATTACGTGTTATAGACTATTATTTAGCACTTTTGAATCAAATATCTTTTTGATTAGTTCTAAATAGAAATATTGTAACTAAATAGCTAGGTTTTGTGGAAATTTATTTTGAAAACATATTTAATATTTCGAGTTCCTTTTACGATTAGGTAAATTTACATACATTTTTTCTCGATTTACCTTCTATTGGAGCTTTTCAAATTTTGCAAAAAGCTTTAATCCCTAAATAGGTATACGAAAGTATATGTTTATATTTTTAGTTTTATCAATCAAAAATTTGAAAAGTAAAAATTTAACATATAACTATTATAAAAACAGTTATTCATCAGTTAATATTATAAAGTGTTTTAAAAATTTTCATTAAAATTTATTTTTGTAATCTTGATATTAGCATGATTTTAAATATTTTAGTAGAAATGGCTTATACATTTATTCAAGATTTGCTTGCAAAACGATAATCAACGCAAAAGAGAAACTAATTTACTCTTTTATCACAACTACGTAGCATGTTTGCTTGTATGACATCTCATAGAGATCGAGGGGGGAATATTCGTTATTTTCGTAGAGCTTTTCGGAATACGTTATCTTAGAATTGTGACGCATGCTTTTGCTGAGTAACATACTGTAAGTGTATAATGTTTTCTTCGTATATTTAGTCAATTTTGTTACCAAAATAATAAGCAAGCATTGGGTTTTTAAAATATTATGAAAATATTTACTTGTTTATATATATATATATATGTGTGTAAATATAAGAAATTTTTTTTAATTTTACCATGTTATAAAATACGTAAAATTGGTAAGGTGTTTTAATTTATATTATAATAGCATGAAAATAACATAATGGTAATATATATATTATGAGAGAATAAGAAAATAGTGATAGATATAAATATATAAAATTTTACCGATTTTTTATAGCTTTACAGATTTCAAATTATTAGGATTTCAAAATATTATATTTACTTTAAAAGCAAACATTTTAACTAAAAGATAGAAGAAGCAGGAAAATAACAGGAAGAGGTCAACTATTCTCGGGTAATCACACTAGTATAATGCTGGCTATAAAGTAAGTAAAATATTTTTGTTTAAATTTTGACAATTTTTTGTTTTAGTTATATTTATTTACATACCATTTATACATATTTTTTCTTGTAATAAAGAATCGTTTGTTCATAGAGCAATATGATTTAATCAATTAGGTCAATGTACTTGTGCAGACAAAATTTAGTATTTGAATCAAAACTAAAATAGAAACTGCAGAATTAAGTTACTTTATTCTCTAAAGATTATTATTTTAAATAAATAAAAAATGATGCAATAATCTATATAATTTAAAGACAAGTTATGTTTTTTTTATAGTGGACCTAGTACACTGCATACGATGCAAAACGATTGGAATAATCACTAATTTAAAAAGTTTTGGTACTTGAACTGAACGTTAATATAGGGTGGGATTAATAGAAAAGGCAAGATTTTTACTCAAATGAGTAAATAAAACGCAACGTAATTGAATTAAGTAAGTAAATAAATGAGGGTCAGAGAGAGACAGAAAATGAGACGAATGACAAAGTTTCACTTAACCTAATCTGGCTATATCTTGTCTTTTCGCTGCTTATTCGAATTTCCTTCGTCTTCCAAATGTTTGGAAATTTATATGTTTACACGATTCTATAGCAACTTTCTATCAGACTTTCAACTCCTTCATTTTATTTTATGTTGTTCGTGCTCATTCTTCTTTTCAACCATTTTCTCACTCTCCCTTTCCTACTTTACTTTTCGACACTCACTTCTATCTTTAACTACCTACTCCTTCTGCTGATAAGAATATCGACAAACCACGATTTTCGTTTGGCCACCAGCCAAAACATCATGATAGAAACATAGTGAAAATTTTTATCTTTACTGGATTTCTCGTCTTTCTATTTCTTTATATCTCTCTCTTTTTATTTTCATTCTCCCTTCATTAAATCTCGTCGGTACCTACATTTATGTATTCATTATTTTCGATTTTTTTGGCTCCCTTTTTCCTGCACTAGTATCGGATTTTTGGTTCAACTTTGGGTTTTACTTACATTTATTCACTCGTTTCCTTCCTCAAATGACACTTTTTTCCATTCTTACTCAATAAAAGTTGTTGCAAAATTTCTTTCAAAATATGTATCTAAATACACCATAAATAATAAGGAAGGTACATGATACAATTAACATTATATTTAGTAATAAAAAACATATGCAAGCATAAAAAAGATAACAATTATTTTGTTACAAAATACAATACTTATATAATATTATCAGATCAATATATGTTGAGCTAAAAACATACGGAAGTAAGTATTTTTTACGAATAGTACTGATAGATAAATAATGTATAATAAGTTTAATTATAATTATATTTTTTAACAATAAATTTTAGTATAACATAATTAATTTATTTATAAAATAATCAAAGGAATTAACTATATCACGACTGTATCGATTAATACATATTGTTTAAAATAACATTTACTTTCAAAGTCTAGACAAAATTCAAAATATAAATAATAATTGATTATTATTTATATCATAATTCATTAAAAATATTTTAATTAGTAAAAAGTTTTGCAGAAAAAATAACCAGAGGTCTATGTAACATTTTGTAAATTATTTTACTCAATAGAACATTACAAAATGAATTTCATACCTTCATTTGATTAAAAAATTCAAATTTTAAATATAAAAAAATAATAATCGTAGTTTGTAATTGATATATAAATATAAATTCATTGACTAAATTAAAAATTGATAAGATAAGATTTTTCTTTGCTGGTGGTCATATAATTTTCATTTTATTTTATGAGATATTGTATATTAAAAACAATATTTTACATATATGAATCAATTACTTAAAAAGAGAAAGTTACAAAACTTATCGAAATAAGGTAGTGCAAGAACTTCTAAATTTTTATTTGTCCGTTATGCTATAGGAAAATTAAGCAATTACACAAAACGTGCGAGTAAATATTTTTGACAAATATTTCAAGTTTTTTTAGCATATAAAAAAGGTTCTTTTCATCATAATTCTTATGCATAACATGCAACATAAATAATAGGTTATTAATAGAACATAAACATATTTACATGTCACTCTTATTCAAATAATCATTGGACTTTGAAATTATGATTTTTTAATTCTAAGTAAAATCACAAATATTATTATAATATTCAGATATTTCATGTAAAAAGTATTTAGCGTAATTTTAATAAATTGCTTTATAAAATGTAAAATATTATTCTTATTCTATGTTAACTTCTATGTTTATCGATACTAAAAAGAGAGTAATATACTTTCATAAAATCTACAATTAGAATGATAATAGTTTTTATTCACCAATAATAATGAAATTTGTAATTTATAAGGCTTTAGAAATCAATGAAAGTATATATACTATTTAAAATTTATGTAGTATAATTTAAACATTCTTATACATTCAATTGTAGTTACAACTAAATTAACTATTTATTAACAAAATTTTGAATTCATGTATTCCTATATTTTATGGTATAAGTATCTCATTTACATTAAAATTTATTTATGTAAAAGTTATATGATAGATATAGATATGATAAATGTATTCGAGTATAAATAAAATTATATTTGCACTTTTTAAACCTATACATTTACTGGTCTAAGTTCAATCAACTCTTTAATGCAATATTATTTATTCGATATACAATATCCATTCTTTTCTCATTTGCACAACCTGTACACATTTTTTTAAAACGATTTATGTTTTTTCCGCTCCTTGTCATTCGGTCTTGCACGCAACGCTACGTCTTTAAGCGTATTACTAAGCAAAAATTGACGAATGGTGATTGCTATTTACTTCTCTTTTATCCCTGTGTCAACTGTTTTTCAACCAGACGAGAGTTCGATGGGGTATGGGAAAAGACATTATTGCTGGTTAAGTACGAATCTTTGACAGTGCTGATAAATTTAAGGGTCCTTCGCTACCATTTGCTCTCGGATTCGCCTTGGGCCTGGAATGATACGAATTGATGCTCAAAACCGAATGTGATACAAATACTTTATAAAGTGACAAAGAAATATCAGAGTAAAATAATATTTCCAGATAAAGTGCGGGAAAAATTTTTTTACTTGTTTTTTAACAACGGATTTCCTGCCCAAACGCAAATTCTTCTGATGATCAGGAGTAATCGAAGTATTGCTGGGTGAAGGACTCACGTAAAAGTCTAGAGTATTTTGAGTGTTGGAAAGAGCTCTACAAAAATATCTTTTACAGTCCTTATTATACTTTTGAACTCACATCGACGGCTTATCTGGGTCTTTCGTCGGCTTAATGGGCAAATTTGACTTTTACATTGAATTCAACTGTAAGTATTTACAACGTAAGATGACCCCCGAGATCGTAGTTTGAATTCATGGGGAATACGCTGAATTATCGATTATAAACGCTCGGTAAACATCGACTTCTATTCTGCCGATCTCAATATAGAGTCGTGCCCATCAGGATATGCGAAATATTTCTAACCTAATCGATGTTTCATCCAATATCATGTATTGTTTCTTTCGTGACGCACGACAAACTAATCGTCTATCTTTTATAAAAATAAAATGTTTAAGAATTTATCTTTACTATTTTTGAAATTATATTTAAAAAGTTTACAAATTCAAAAGTAAAAACTAGCAAATAATATAATATAATTAAAGATGCTTAATAACAAATTTTGACAAACCTAATTACTTATAAATAATCAAATTATACATTTACAAGTAAATAAACCCTTAATATTAGTTAAAAACTAGAAATTTCCTATTTTTCAGAAGCTTTTGTCACTTTTATGTGTCTAGAGCCGTAAAAACTGTAATAATATATACACCTAATTAAAAAAATGTAATGTGTTAGTTTAGAAATTCAAAATATATTAGTTTAAAATAAACATAATGATTATTTTAAACTAAAATGCTTGCCTTATAAATACAATACTTACGTAATTGTTTAAACAACATTAACGTAAAATTTTTATGAGAGTACAACAATGCCAAATATTTTACGTAAAAATTTTTCTGGTCATACATTTAATTAAAAATATAATATTTTGTTTCTATACAAATAATAATTTAAATGCTTTACATTAAAATTCTAATTTTTAAGAGCATTATAGTATTTTCTAATTATGTTATATATCAAGAATATAGTATCTATGTATATAAAATTCAAATAAAAACTTTTAAAAATATTATTTGATTATCTAACTATATGAACACCTAATTGTGTAAATTGAATTAAATATAATGTATAAATCAAAACATCAATTTTATCATGTATTTTTAATAATGAATTAGTTTTACTTGTTTAAATTCAATTACACCATTAAAACGTTTTTAAACTAAAAAATAAATAAAAATGTAAACTTTCAGAAAATAAATACTTTTTTGCATCTCTGTGAATTGTGTGACTGAAGGTAGTTTATTATTTACAGTGTATGATAAATTGCAGACTGTATGAAATCATTACGAAAATATGTGAAAATATCTTAAATATTATAGAACATTCAAAATTCTATTATATAATTATTTACAAAAAATACAAAAAGTTAAATGTAGATAAATTTATTAATTTAGACAAATTATTTTATTAAATACCTAAATAATTTTTTTATCACTTACAAAGTTTATTATTTCTTAAGGTATAATTTTCTAGTTTAAAATATTTTACGACTCTACTTTTATACTTTTATCACAATTTCAAAACTTAATTGGGTATTTTATATTCCTAGTACTAGTACTTTATTAATATATAAGTTATTCATATATGAAGTTTTTTGACTATTCGTTAAAAGCGTATACTTAAAAACTTACTATTGTTTTAATAAATCATATTACAGCATTTAATTTATAAAATGAAGAGAATTTATTATAATGACGTATTAATAAAATCTTATTTCAATGGTACAATAGCGTATTAAATAGTTTTTTTTAATATAGTTACTTTCCAGTTAGATTAATTGAAAATTCTTACACAGGAACGTTAACCTGTAAAAACATAATGGATACTGCTACCAACATTGAATTTAAAAAAAAAATATTTATTATCTTTTAAACGAAAATTCTAGACTTTATATAATAGTGTAGAAAAATATATTTTACAGAGTTAATATGGGGCAACGTATGTATGTCATAAGGTATTATTAAAGTTGCTAAAATAAAAATGGTGTTTTACAGATAATTTAGTATCAGTAGATACATTAAAGCTTCCACTGCCATCTAATCATTATATACAGATAGCAGATTAATTCGATAAAAGGAATGCATCCATAGTAATATATTATTATGAAAAACTAAATAGGTAATATATGCTAGTTATTTGCTGAATATATATTTTTAGAATGATTTTACAAAATAAAATGTTTATACAAACTTGTAAAGAATATATATATATATATATATATATATATTTATTTACTTACTCATCGCTCTGATTATTTATCTTTCGGCATTTAAAATTACCATTGACAGTAAAAATACATAAACGGACATAATAATTTTAACGGTGTATAATATTATTCTAGAAAAGACACCCCCCTATTCATAGAAGAATTATAAGTAATCAAAAATATAAATGCATTTTAACTAAAGTTATCGATGCGTATAAAAAAGAGTATGCCGTTATGGTTTTGACTCATTTGAAAGAAATCTATAGACTTTTTTGACCTATTGATTATAATACAGAAAAAATTCATAAGAGATAGCATTTATAGATGGATAACACTTATTATATATTTATGTACATATTATTTTTTTAAATAATAATTTCATTTTAAAACACTAAAAATGTGTTTATACATTTTTTGTAATGGAATAAGTAAAATAGTACAAACCATTTATATACATTTACTTACTAGCCATTGTTACTATAACATTTTGATTTGTATATAATTTGTATACCTATAAAAGGATTGTATTTAATTTAAAAATAAAAAGGCATAAAAAATAATGTAAATTAAGAATAAACACGGATAATACAGGAAACTGTTTTTTCGATTTTAAAAATGGATTTTTCATAAATTTTTTAGATTATTTTTTTTTATCCAACCTTTATACTGGCAATCTATTTTTAATAGCTGACAGTGAAATATTTACTTTCACGCCCTCTTGTTGATCGTGTACAATTTACCCACTTCGACATGTGCTCCTTCTCTTTAATTCCTAACTTTATACGTTTTTTTTAATTTAACTATGTGATTAGCTATTGTACATAAAATTCATGATAGTCATCTCATAATATATATATATATATATATATATTGTATAATTATGAATATTAATCATTTCTTTTTATGATATATATTATTCACAAAAACCTACTATAATTTTTTAACAATATTATTATTATTAAATTTATAAAATTAAATTATAAAAAAAACATTTAATTAATGATACAATATGATATACAATATTGTTAAGTTACAAAATAATACATTATTTTTTGTTTAAACTTCCTTTAAGAATATTCATTGATTTATTATATGTATAATAAAATAAAAATGGAATCCGAATAAAAACTAAAATTATAACAAATATAAGAAAATGATATATTTTTTATAATGTCTTCTATCATAAAACTTTTATAAAGTTTTTTAGAATAGAAATAGTATTATAACAGTAATAGAACTATATTAAATTAATAAATTCAAAATGATACTTAAAATTAACGTAATATGTAACAACTCTATTAATATCTTTTTCAGGGATAGTCTAAATATAATATACAAACATTGCTTATATTAATTAGTTATATAAAATTTACAATATTTCTTATTATGCAAAAATCATTTTTATAAATTTTCAGCTTTCGTATTTTAGCCACTACAAAATTTCGCGCGTACTAATCCTCAACTTTCATTCGAGTTAAGCGCTACTATTACATCTGCAATACGTAATTATGAATTTAACACCGTTTTTTACCGACAGATGATAAACATACAATGGAATTAATGATTATAAGAATTAATATTCAAATTAATGTAATTATTAATATAAAGATTATAGTAAGATTAAAACAAAACTTTTGTGTGTCTTAAATACAATATATGAGAACATTATTTTAATTAAGATTATGTGATAAAATTTTAAACAATTAACAAATTAATCAGAATTTCAAAGCATTTAGAAAATAAAAACTAATCAAAATAAATTTAATTAAATAATAGATAAAAGGTATGTGTACATCTATTTTTATATATGGGAGCCAATATATAATTTAAATCGAATGAATGATTATATTTAATTAACTATTATCATTTTTTTCGATGTATTATTTTTTATTCGATTTCTAGAAAAAGCTAAATATCAAAATAAAATTCCAAAAATGATATTTTAAAAGTGTTTATTTGTATATGTGTTTTATAAGTAACCGTCATTCGTTATCGTTTATAAAAATATGTATTTTAATGTACATTATAATTAAAAGAAAATAGAAAAAAGAAATATGGTGTATGTTTCGAAAAAATACAAAATTCAATACGAGATTCGTTTGGTAGATTGCTTCCTTCATTAATAAAAATTAGTAAAGAAACAGTAATAAACCTAAAAGTCTTACGAACTTGCGCAAGAATTATTTTGCAAGGCAACAAAAGAACAAGGCAAAATCAAGCGAATCCTACGGGAAAGGAGTAAGGGTTGCGAAGAAAAGGCTATGAGCTCGTCTGAGATTTGCAATGCTAACCAGGACTGCATTAAACGAGAATTAATTTCTTGTGCCTAAATGATATCTAGATATAATTCTGAGGCAGGAATGCTACGGACATTATTATAATTTTATTCTGCATCCTTCACAACTACTTTTTCAGGTAACTTTACAATATCCAATCAGTCAAAATAACAATTTTTGAAATTATGCATTAAAATTTTTTTTATGTTTTTTTAATGAAAACAGTTTTAACATAAAATATTTACCTGTTTAATATATTCGACATGATTTATTTTCAGAGAAATTTTATATTTAAATATTTGATTCAGATTTATCCGTCAGCACTAATAATAAATACTCAATGAAAAATATTTAGGTAAATTTTTAATATTTAGCTATAACGTATATGAATTTAAGTTGTATTTCAAAGGCATTTTTTTAATATTCTATACTAGATGTCACTACTAATATACAAAAGAAATTCTTATTTCATACTTTTGTTAAAATAAACCTTACTTGTGCCGTAAATTTAATAAATTTTTTAATTATACATCTAAATTTTTTTTAGATGTACAAATAACATAAATAATTCTATTAAGGTATAATAAGATAATAATATAATGATAAGATTTACTAAATGAATAATTTTACTACGTGTTTTAAGTACCTTTAATATGGTTAATATTTATTTTACTTCTACAAATTTATGTACAATTTGATAAATTTAATAATAAAAGTAATATTATCAATTCATTTTGTAATTTATTTTAAGTTTATTTAAAATTAATTACATTTACTTAGTACATACTTATTAATTAATTATTACCATCTATTCTTCTATTTTGGGTGAAAAATTAAAAAAAATCAAATTATCCAAGTATTTATTGTAAAATACAAATTAATTAATGAGATATCGATTATATATATCGATTTATATAATTCTCAATAGAATATGGAAATTTATAAGAATTCATCAGCTAAAAAGTAGCTTTGACAAAGCGATAATTCTAGTATCTCTGCCAGATGGAGAGAAATTATAAAAAAATATTTATTTTGATTCATGAGTACCATTAAGTTTTTCTACCAACCACTCTGAAACATCGCATAAATCAGATATAAACAAGTGATACAACATTAAAAGTAATACGTATGAATTTCTTAAATTTATTACTTATTATTATGTATTTATATATTGTATTGTTGTAAATAAAACGTTAAATACTATAAATGACTACATAGTATAAATTTAGTAACAAACAAATTTTTAAATTTTGAAAAAATTTTAATAATAAGAACATTTTAAAATATATTAACATTTAGTAAAAATAATAGTTAGTATTGTTCGCAACGATTATACTATGCTACTATATTTTCTGCAATTTGTCTCATAAAATTTACTTAATCCGACAATAATGAGTATGCATGTATTTATATTATTATCATGTGAAGTACAAATAATATATAGGAATAGCAGCCTACGTGGTGTAGGGATTTACATTGAGGAGGTACAATACGCAAGTGTCATCCTCTCGACGTATGTGCTCCGGGTGTTCTTACTCAAGGGATTTTCGGATGCATGACGTATTATAAATTCTATCATAGTCTATATTCTTTATTCTACCACTAAAATAAATGACTTATTGTTTCTTGGCTATTTTGTTTATTAACAATACTTGATAGCTATATTACCTATATATACTATTCCGTAATTTATTGTTCATAAGGTATAGTACACCATGAATACATTTTTCTGTAATATTTTTTCTTCGTCTACAGATTAGGTTTTTTGCATATTACCTAAAACTCATACAAAAAACTGTATATGATTATTCGATGACTCTATTTATTTGTATGTACTTTTTTCTCTACATCTTTCTATCTTATTCTTGTAGATGTCAATGAATACCATAGGATATTTCCAGATCTATTAAAATGATTACAACATTTCCTCTTATTTTCTACTCTTTTTGCCTTAATATAAAGTTAAGAATTTGATTTTTTTAAATAATATTTAAATTAACTATCTCAAATCTGTGAACACACAAATTTTTTAACAGGCTGTTAAAAGATTTTAAGAAGTTTGCAATCGATCCGTTATTAATACTTATTTTAATGCTATAAAATTCACAAACTTGAATCAATTGACAAGCCCATTAATAACAACACGTGATATTTCTAACCAGTAAAATGTGTAGTAGAGCCTGAATGTATCTGATTGGCCCACTGGCTCCAAATACTGGACGGTGCTTGTAGCTAATCAGATCTCAGGTTTCTCCAGCAGATGGCAATCCCTTGATAAAACGGGTCTGTAATATCTCGTGAAGAAATACATAACATTTCCCTCACGTAGTCCTGTATGAAAAGGGGCACGTAATTTGATCGCTTATGATATATAAAGCATTCGTCCTCTATTGAAGGGTCAACCTTTTTGACCATCTTGAATTCATCCGAATGATTTGAAGTTCATCTTCGTATATCTCTTCGTGTTAAGATAGTGAACAATCTTATGGTTTTCATCCCTATTTTGAGATTGATGGTTTTTGAATGAAGGGAATAATAATAACATATAAATTTTTTTTTATTTCGATGGTTATTATAATCAGAACAAAAGTTTAGCTAATAAAATAGTTTAAAATCTAAGACATTGACCTATCAATAGTAATCGAAACCCTATGCTAATCATTTGTTTAATTTTTTCAAAAAAAAGTTTATGCATTACTGTAAAAAGTATATATAATTATAAAATAGGAAAACTAATTGTTAATGTAATAAAAAAAATTTATTTTATGATTTATCAAAAGAGTGACAATAAGTATTATGAGAATAATTAACTAACGATGATCCTACAGTAATATTCAATCTGTTTTATTGCTTTCAAATGTGAAAATATATTCTTCATTAGCTGTAGTTTTCGTTCTAGATGAATTACTCAGATATTTAATTTATTAATAACTCATTTTATACGACTTTATTCCCACAATTCTATTCGCATGAATAAATATCTTTAATTGGTATACAATTGTGTATAATACTAGATTAACGATAATACGTTATTCTTTATGCAAAAAATATATATTGTGTAAATTTATTTATTAAAATTTTTTATTTATTATTTGATCATATTTATCATAATAAGTAATAATTTAGAAATTTTATACACATTTAAAAAATTGTTGTTTTTTGTAGTTCTAATTTTATATATATAAATCTTAAACAGAATTATTCTTTAATAAGTTCTGGCATGCAGCTGAAAGTATTTGCTTATCCTTAAATACTTGATTTGATACTTTATTAACTTTTCAAATTCAGACTTTTAAAGCAAATTAATATTTATAATACTGATATTCTTTAGTATTTTAATATACCTATATATGCAGTAAAATGCAGGGATCTTTTACTTATTCTTGTATTTATTCACGCTGCAAATGTAAGAATTCTGCTATTAGAAATAATTGAATTTTATTCTTCATTGATTCAAGGGAGATGAGTCGAGTGTATATGCGTCGAAGATTTCAGCCTTTAATATGAATTCCCGGTGCTTCTGATTACGCTCCCCTCGCCAAATATTATTAATATATACGGTTACTGTGTATCACACGTCACTGCCCTCGATTCCGTCTTCACAGCTCTATTTACGTTTTTCCTGATCAGGAGTTTTTGCTACGAAACCCACCCCTTTCAGCTCTCCCCCCGCCGCACAACTTGTAGTCGTAGCTGATTGAGCTCTGTTCAAGGGCCGGGCTTAAAGTTCGTTTTCCTGCTACGTCGGCAATTTAACGCCGCTTCTATTTGGCAATGAAACTCGCTTCCTATTCGCTTCAAGGGGTCTGCATTTTTCTATAACTTCATACTGGCTATATAATATAATATAATATAACAAACAGTTGGAACAGAATATTCTTATACTAATATTCTCTTTTATTGTTAATAATATTTGAACCATCACTTAATGTCGATCATTGGCTTACAAAAACTATGATATAGGTACCAAACGTAGGGTTTATAAGTATTTATTACAATTAAAAATTTAAGAAAATTATAGTAAACTTCCCGATAAAATATTATTATTAATACATTTTATATATATGTAAATTATTTTTATACAATTATCATTTATTATTATTATTGTTATTATTATTGTAATTATATCTTTTTATAACAATGTTCATTATACATTATCTGAATATATAAGTTGCTTATATTATTTATACACATATTTATTTATTAATTTCACAACTGCTGCTTCATTTAAACTTTAATAACTATATTTTGAAAATCTGGCATAATAGTTACATTTCTTTATATTATAGACATCAAAATTAATTATAGTAGATTACAATAACCAATTTCACATTTGTTGGACGGTGGAAATACTGTTGAAAAAAGTGAAGAGAAATAGATTTCATTTTTGTCTTAAAAATTATTTTATATTTACTTTCTTTTTGTATTAAAATTTAATTATAATATAGCACGATAGATTGCGATGTATATTAACGTATACAATTTATAAAGAATTTGTCACTTTTCAGGTATAACATCATTATTATTATGAGAAGAAAAAATTTAACATAAGGTCTAAACATTTTACTAGTTTTACAAATTGAAAAAAGTTTTTTCGATTTTCCGCATTATTCATATTTTCTAAATATAAATTTGAAATAATTTTCAATAATTTTTTTATGAATAAGTTTTAAAACAATAATTTTATTATGTAGATATTTAACCTTAACAATATATTTCATCCAGTTTTATATGAAATGGTTATATTGATTTATACATGATATTAATATATAAGTATTTCATAAAAATACCATTTGTAGTCATATATTGTAGTCATATATATTAGTAATTAACTACTACTATATTTTTAGAAATATAAAAGCTTTTCATAACAAAATATTATTGTCAATTCATTTACAATTAAATTAGGCACACATTTACGTATTTAAATATCGAATATTGTTACATAATTGAAAATTCTCAAATTAATAATAAATATATCCTTTAAATTGCTTTTTTTCTTAAGAATTAAAAACAGTTAGGTTGTGCTGAGTATGTACTAGTTGCTGTGGCAGCTAAGATAACACTATTCATGAAACAATTAATTTTGTGTCGAATACAGTAGACGACTTACATAGTTATGTGCATCTGCATACTCGAATCCGAGCCGAATAGTTTCGTCTTTAGATAAAACGTGGTTCATTATGTAAATTCGCATAACGGTTGCGTTCTCGAACGCAATGCTCTGAGCAATGAATTTCAAATGAAAGCGCACTGAAAGCCTATTGAGCTCGCGCGTCCCGATGCGTCGGACCGGGTGTACATTTATACATCGGATCTATGCTCGGTGACATTGTGTGTTTCTGGGTGTACCTATCTATTCATGCAACAACGGGCTAAATAATGTCGACGATTTATTTGCTTGAGAATCTCTGCTTTGACCATTCATTAGGAAATATTACAATGATGTTGTGCTGAATCCTACATATTTCGTTTTTTTATATAAATACCGATTATTATTTTCAACTTCTGAGATATTTAAATTGTTTAACAAATCATATATTCAACAAGTTCTTTTTATTCGTTTCAAAATAAAATTTCACAGAGGATTGCAGAAATGTTTCTTTAACCATTCATACATATTTTACTACTATTTTTTATGCGTTAATTCAAATTGAAATGTTAGGAATATTATTAAATTTGAATACAATTTTTTTATAAAAAGCTATTCTAGAATGTAAATGTTTTAAAACCATTGAAAAATGTTTTTGATATTGCTGATGTTAAAGTGTATTAAAAAACCCATAAATTTAGTAGTTAGATTCGTGTATATACCATATAATGTATTATCAAACAAATTATATATTTTTAATTATTCAACGGTTAATTTTATTTATTGTGTATTGTTTGTTTTTGGATGATGTATGAAAGCTTTACTGATGAATCTCTAAGTTATCCTTAAAACTAAAATTAGATCACTAAAATAGATCTTAATGCGACATTTTATACTACTTGTTTGTTTAGTTATCAGCGTTTTTTATCATTATTTCGTTGTTGTTATTTCATTGTTTCGTTAATTTATGTAAATTTGGCAATATCAATCGCCTGCAAATAATGCTGCACAAACTTTTCAAGTAAAGCATTAAGCGGGTTTAATCGAATTTCAAATAATATACGGTAATAAATTATTCTGTTAGGAGAAAAATATTTAAGCCTATTTTAACCTTAACATTAAAATAACATTCTGTATTAATAATATTAATAATATGTATATTTTAAATTAAAAATACAATTATATACATTGAATTGATACACGTATCTTATTTTTAATTAAATTTATAATATATACACAAATTCCTAATATACAGACACATAAATAAATATAAATATATATTATTTCAATGAATTTCAAAACCGTCCATTCAAATATATAATAATATATTTTATTTATCCAAATTTAAATATTTTAAAAGAAGATTTTTAAATATAAAACATGCATATATAAAATTGTATTTGCTCGATTAAATTATATGAAATACTGAATTTTACTTGTTTGTAATTGCCTTACAGTATTAAAAGTATAATTTGAATATAAAGCGAAAGTAGATGGTTACTATTTGCATTCTAGACACAATCAAGGATATGCACATTATATATCGAACAATCTTTGGATACGACATTTATTTATCGAAGAAAACTCGATCTCTATACAGAATTTTATTCTGTTATTATTGATACTGAGGTAGAATTATTTATCTAAATTGTATTTATACTTTTGGTTTTAAGATGAAGCAATTAATACATTCTAAAAGAATTTTTTTTAACATTACATTATATTTGTCACGTTAAATATGGAAATGTTATACATTTATATAAGTATAAATAAACCATGAAACTTATATTGATTATTTTGAGATGTATCTATTCCTTATTAATTTACTAAGATACACACACTTATATATATATCTAACCATAATAATAATATATACATATATATAAATATATCATTTGCATTGTTCTTGATATTATAAATAAAATATTTAGATATTTAAAAAAACTTTTTTGAAACACAAATTCTATTCAATAAATCTAATATATGAATCATCAAATTTAAAAAAAAAAAATTAAAAAAAACGAGATAAATGACTCCAAGAATCAATGTGTTACAAACTTGAAAATTTAGTAGGGCTCAGAATAACTTAAAGGGATTTGGATTAAAGATTATCGTTCAGTTCTCTGAACTATATTATATCAGTAAAGAGTCACGGTTGATGTAAAAAGAATACTTACTGATATAACGAATGAACTGATGTGTTCGATCTAGCTTAGAAAATTGTAAAAAAAGCTCTTAAAAACATAACCTTAACATTGTAGATAGTATTAGTATAACTAATCAAGAATATTTTTTAACAAAATATTCAATTAGATAAATAATTTTGTAAATTTATCATGAAAGTTTAATTTTTGTTTGTTTCAAATAAGAAACAGGAATTAAAATTGAACATATATTGAAATTTTTACACGTTAACAAATCTTTAAGTATCTATGACGCCCACAAAATTTATATTATAGAATATTTTTTACTTGAAACATTAGATAAAAAAATTGTTTTTCTTCTATGTTTAAATTGTAGTTCACTGTATAGAATCGGTTCATAGATTCAGATTTAAGACCTTGCCGACACGAAACATCCATTATACCTAAATAAATTACCGAATTTTTAAATCCGCTATTCCACATTAAATCAATTTCGACAACCATATATTTGTTATTGATGCTGGCTATCGCATATGTACAATTTGACTCATGAGTCGAAGAATGAAGGGGTGTTTTTATGTTTTCCATCAGGAAGAAAGCTTGTCAAAACCAGAAAGTATTGAAAGCGGTATGCATTCGACGTGTGTGCTAGATTAATTGACGAAGCAAAGGTGTCAGTTATTTTGCTGTCTCTATACCTCAGTGCTTGGCTCCAAATCACGCGCGAAACTTTTAATGATTTATTTGCATGGAGAAAGTACCCCGGAAAACGCACTACGCAATTCAGCGCGCAAAACGTCATAGATAGGAGAGTTGGTCCGTTATCGGTGTGTCGAGAGAGGAACGATTATCCACGCATCGGTGATCACCTGCATACGCAGCTTGATTTTCTTTTGCCTAATGGCCCATAACCTTTGATTGAACTGTGTTTACGCTGCGTTTTTTTTGCATTCAGGTGCCGGAGTTAATGAGTCTCTGCTTGTATATAACTACGTGTACATCAGTTTAACACTATCTTTATTTATTCCTGTTTTCTTTTGCTGTTTACTTTACGATAATGTATTACGATCTCTATCAATTATAAAATAATTTTTCGAGAAAAATGACTGGCTCTGAAAATTTATTATTGTACAATAAGATTATTTATTAATAACATTTAAGCAAAAAATACTGTTTTCCTCTACCTTTGTCTGCATCATAAGTACATAAATTAAAATAAATACCTTAAGTTAAAATATAGAGTGCTAATTAAATGATTAAATAAATTTCGATTTTCCGAGTACCGTATTAGATAGATACTACCTTTGGCAGATGTCAACTCTTACAAATATCAACTTCAATTGAAACACATTTTCACGTAAGCGGATTATATAATAAAACATGCAAGGCAAAATAAAACTAAAAAATTTCTTTAATTACAAATATTATACGAAGAATAAAATTTTATATTGTAATAATAATAATAAAAAATAATAATAACAAAGAAACTTGTACCAGGAATATTATTAGTATTATTTTTACTTTAAACTTTAACATAAGACTTTAAACTTTTTTTATAATTAAATATAAAATATATAAACACGTGTCTGTTGGTCAAAATTTTTTAATTATGTAACATAATTTGCTGCTTATGTAGATTTATTATGTTATTTAGTAAATACACAAATAACAGAAGTTGTGAATACTAATTGTATAATGTAATCACACAATATTATGGAGGCTAACATAGGTCATTTTAAGTTGACTATTAATCAATTTTACGTATATTATGATATTAAATATTAGAGATAAGTGCATAAAGAATATAAAATTTGATGAAAAAAACCATTTTATTTCGAACATTAAAACCTTATTAAATGTTTACATTTAGTTATAAATAAACTAATAGTTTTTATATAGATATCAAAAATATAACTAACAAAATACTTTTAATAAATTACTTTTTTGTAGAAAGCAAGTTTTGAACTTTTTTTTAATTTGAAAAAAAAGTTGTATATATGCTTGTTTAACTTATTAGAATATATATTTATTTATTAATTTATTAATTTTTTTCTTCATTAAAGTTTTGAAAAATTCAATCTCAATCAATGCATATTTACTAAAATTTTATTTTAATGGCAAAATATATAGTTTATCGTAAAAAATCTATTGCGTTCTGTTTCTAAAAATCATTACTTTTGCGAATCTGAAATTAAGTAATAAGTTTCATATTATAAGAATAATTATAAACTCCCTGAATTATTTTTCTTCTCATCCATAAACTTCAAAATTACTGGATTTCAAGTAAGTCGTTCCTTGAAGCGATAACATAATGGTCGACTTCCTGCCCATTTAATAGGTAATCTAGGTGTACCAAATCGACCAAGTTCGGGTACTCAGACAAGCTACAATACCCATATGCGATAATCGTATTGATTTAAGACTACGTGCTGTCGGCCACCCGGGAAAATCCGTCGATGCTAGACACACCTAGTCGAGACATAAGCACTATAGTGCATTACCTTAGATTTAACTGGATTATCCACAAGGAAAAAGAAAATAAGAAAAGTAAGGTGTGCAGTCTAACTGCGAGAGAAAGAGTAAACAAGACGCAGTTAGCTTTGAGAGTAGTAAATAATTTTTTTATTTTCTATAGCATAGGTGATTTATTTAAATTGAATAATAATAATGCTGCATAAGTTATTTGTATTATAGTTTTAAAATGATTTGTAAATTCATAAATTTGTTTTAAAAGGTTTTTGATAATACTAAAATTTAGTCCTACGTAAATTAATTTTAGAATTTGTATTTTTTTAAATATAGTAAAAAATTAAATAGTAACAATAAGTTGACTACGTGATAAGTAATTTTAGAATTCCAAACTACTCAAAGTAGGAAAAGGACTTAATTTTATGTCTTATGTCCATAAGACAAACTTGGCAAATTTTGTATTGTCAAATGGAATTAAAATTTAATAAAAAGATATAATATTTACTCAATTATAATTGTGTAAATTTTCTTTTTATTATAATTTGAACATAATTACTACAGTTATAATTAAAATTAATAAACGAATTAACTTACAGTAACTAAATACTGTTAGTAAATAAAAATTTGATTTGAAGCCTTTGGTATAATGAAAAGCTAATCACTAAGTGATATAATATTAATTTTTTAATTTAAAATAATTCTTTTTTAGTATTGAATTCGTGTACTTGTACATTAATAAAAAATGTTTATTTCAATACTAAGCCAAACAGTATTAAATTTAAATATTATCCTTTGGAAAAAAATATAATTGAAATAAAATACAAAATAAAATATAAAAATTCTACATAATTGTTAATTGATACATTTTCGTTCTTAAGAAAGACAGATTTACTACACTATATATCATAAACGTGTTAAATCTTACTAATGGAGGGGGACGGTTTTATAAAATATATGACCAAACAAAAATCGATCTTTTTCCATTATTTTCTTTAAATATTAAATTTTTTTGTTTAGTTTATAATTGTAGGTTTATTATAGATATAGTAGTTTGCATTTATTTAAAAATAACTTTTTTCCTTATAGATTTTATTTATTGCCCAACGAATTACTTTAATTTCATTAAACCACAGTTAAAATAGACGTGTAGTGTTAGTGTAAGATATGACACAGAAAGATCAATGAATTAAAGGTTTAGGAGATTCTGTTTAGATAATATTAATAATAAAAAAATTATTTGACATTAATACTATCCTTTTAGTTATCAAAAATAGTTGTATCCATTAAGTAGTTCTGATATATCGTTCTAACCTATTTTAAGAAAGTAAAAATTATGGTAGTATCAATTTAATTATTTCATTTTTTTATAGACTACAATAAAAAACTTTTTTAAATATAAAATAATATATTTTATCATCAAATTTAAATTTGCTTATTTTTTACGTAAGTTGTTAATATTTATTAAAGTTGTTTATTTAATAACTAAAAATTTTTTGCTTTTCCTTTTGTATAATAGAATGAAAATGTTTTTACTTATTTAAACTATTTTTTAAAATAATATATGAAAATTGATTTTTCAACAATCTTCTAGCTTTAATTTTGTGTAATGAAACTGTCACACGAATAGGTTAGATATTTAGCTTAATCTATATTTTAGTAATGGTAAAATATGTAAACGCTGGTGGCCAAAGTTGAACTCCTGGAATGTAGGTATTTATTTCAGACGAACATTTCTCAGATATCACCCCATTCTTATTTTCCACTTGCTTTGTGCTCACCATGCGGGGAAACTTCTCGAAAACTTAGCACTACTCATGTTCTTCTACTAGTTCCTACATTCAGCGCTATGTCGTTTATATTCATCTTTTTGTTTGAGCAAGCAAAATGTTGGCTGCGTAAAAAATACATTGCAACCTAATATTCTTATCCTGTATTTCAATATTTATTTTACGTAAACATTATATGCATATATTATATCATTAAATATATTATTTATGGGAATACATATTATTTAATCAGATATCTAAATGAAAAAGACAATAAAAAATAAATAACTGGCAAAATAAATATCAAATAATGTTTCAATTTATGGAACCTACTTTAATATTATTTAATTCAAGATTGTAGGATAATGGTTTTATAACGAACATAAGATTTTACTAATATATTATTATTATACCTTTAACATATTGTTTTGTAAGTATAGACATTTTATAATTACACAGAGTATAAAAACAAATTTGAATAGAATAATGTAGAATAGAATAATAGAATAAATATATGAATTCAAATAATATGTACGCCGAATCGAAATTCACCAGCTATAACTGATGATAAATCGTAAAAAACCACGTAATTCATATACATGAATGAAAATAATTAATAAACAATTTTTAATTAAGGTTCCTGTTTACTTAAGCTGTATAGTTATACATATTATAAAATTTCATTATACTATTTAATTTAAATATATACAATATAAATTAATTATGGTATTAATAACCATAATGTATTATTATAATGTACCATATGTGAATAAAATAGTACCAAATTAATTTATAAAGCATGCAATAACAATAATTTGTAAAAATGAAAACAAATTTTAAATGTCATCGATATTAAGCAAAATTAAATTAATTCCTCAGACAAATATATAAAAAAGGTTAAAAATATATATTTACAATTTAGGGTGAGAAATTGTTTAAAAGTGTGTCATGATTTTAATGTATTGTAACGAAAATTACATTTTTGCTATCTATGCCCGACAGCTTGTGGTCGAATCGCAGTTTATTTTACAGGCACGGGTGTTATTGGATTATAAATAAAAGCGTATTCGTTTGTGAAAATCAAATTTGATTAACTTATATTCTTAAAATTTTTAATGCAAACGTGCAATACAATGATAAAGTATGTGTTTTTTACCAATAAATTATAGATCGGAGAGACGGAGACTACCCATTAAGAATGGCTGACCCAGCTTCATTGTCCACGGATAAAACGTTAATTCTAAAGTCAATATTACATATACGGATATTCTGCATAAAGCTACAGTAGGGGCGCATAGAATGGCATGTCCAAAGGTATCAAACAGTCACGGTTTGTCGCAATTACGCAAAACGTCCGGAGTTCGCATCGTATGACGCAACTAAGATTATCAGGAAAACGCAGGGGAATGAAAGAGGATAAGCTAGGGATGTGGTCATTCCGGTGGCATCCTCTCAAGGGCACAATCGACCAGGTTTCCTGAAGCTGTAGCTAGAATTACAATGCCCCAGCGTGCGACTCTTAGACTGGACGCAACTCAACTGCGCGTTTCCTGTAATGCATCTCGCTTGTTTCCGGCTTTGTTGAGCCATCTCCATCTCCCTTGTCCGGCCTTTGAAAGCACGCTAAAGGTGTGACAGTCCTAGTTCACATGAAAGTACGTTCCGACTACAGTAGTATGGCGCTCACACATTTATTGCTTTTCCATGATTACACGCGCTCGCAATTCCGGCAGAATGCACTTCCTTGCAACTTTGTACCGATGTAATATAATTTCGAGGTACATATATTTTTCGTTGCAAGGTCATCTCTTTTTTTTCATCACAAAATACTTTCATGAAAGCTGTGCATGGCGAAACATCCGGCTAAAAAATCTTACAAATTAAGTTTTAATAGTAAAAAGAAATAGAAATTTAAAAAATTAATGTGAAATGTGTAGAAAGGAATTTTTATCTATGTAAGTACCTCTGAATTTTTATTTATGAAATTAAAAATATGTACTACTATTTATTATCATTCAAATAACTTAACTATTACTCAAATTATTAATAGAAAATATATAATTTTAAGTATATACGAAGTCAGCACCAATATTTGTTTTACAATAATACTGTTTTTAGCTGTTTTATAGCTGTTTTTTTTCAATACAAATATTAATTATTACTGTGAAACACTTGGAAGTTACATAGAAAAAAACGAGATATATATACATATATATATATATATGTAGAGAGAGAGAGAGAGAGAGAGAGAGAGAGAGAGAGAGAGAGAGAGAGAGAGAGAGAGAGAGCAAGAAAGTAAGAAATTTAATGGCAACGAACAGACAGATGACAATAGACAAGCCGAGAAATTGAGTTGGCACTGATTAGACATTGCGGGAATGCCGTCATGCGAGGTTAGTCCGTTGGAATTCACCAACATACCGACACGGAGCATAGACCCATTCTACGCAAGAATGCCCTGTCCTATCATTACTTGCGTGTGGAAATAGCGGAATAAGCAAAAGAATATAAATATATATTTATATATATATATATATATATATTTATTTATATATAATATATTATAGTTAGAAAGTTTGGGAGAAAAAGCGGGTGTGTACGAAGCGGTAGTGAACGTGGAAGGGAGAAGATTAAAGAAGATCGCATACGACAGTCGGTTGTGACGCGGGGATTACTCTCTGGTGGCTTGCAGTGAATGAAATCTCTTGCGAGCTTAAGTGATTCACAAGTAAGAGGGGACTATAATCATTAGATTATAATCACGATTTGAGAGCTCTAGCAGATGGCGATAACAAGGTATCTTCTTTATATTAATGTGGATATAGCGATATAAAGGAGCTTAATGAATTCCCTTCGCTCAAAACCGATCACTTTTATTATTCAATGTTTTTTTTAAAAATCACAACAAATTAGTTTTTTACCTATATCTTTAAATAGACTCAACAAGTATTTTCTTTACATTGTTATGAAATATATGCTATTTATGCAAAACATGTATATATATATACACATATGTGCGTATATTTGAACAAATGGGATTATATATTTTTTGATTTCTTAGTGTCCTAACTATAAAATTAAAAGTGATTACATAAATCATTTCAAATGATGTATACTTTTTATTTTATTATGCACACATAATCTATATAATTTTACAATTTCATAATTTGTAACATTGAGCCATTGTTAATGTTTTATTATTTTTAAATACTATTTAGTTTTCTTAATTTATATCACTAAAAAAATTGTGTTTATTACAAAAAAAAAAATTATTTTCAGTCTTTTAAAAAATGGCAATAATATTCGTATAATAAAATGATGAAAATTTTTTAAAAAAGGTTATTACACCTTTAGGTGTAATAAACTTTAATCATTAGTATTAAATTTTATAATATCTTATTGACAGTTGTACTTATTCATAGAATTGTCTATGTATGTATTGTATAATTTAATACAGAGTTACTGTATTGTTTTCATTTGATTATTATTGATTTTTCAATTTTCAAAAATAAAATCATTTTTTACATTGTTATTTATAAAATAAAATACAAAAACTATTTCTGTAATGATAATATGGCTAATTTGAATAAAAAAGAAACATGAAAATTACAAATTTATTTTTCTAAGATGTATAAATAGGTATAATAGACAATAATTTTACAGAAAATATTAATTTTTCTGCCTGAATTTTAGTATGATGACAATATAAACATCCTTCTATCATAATACTTTACATATATACTATTACCTCGAACTACATATTATAAACAATTTTTACCACATAAATAATGTACATCTAAAATGTGTGTATATACATATTTCTGTTTATAATCTAACTTAGGTTGTAATTGCATTTCGTCATGTTATTCATTTATATGCCCTTTGTGGTAAAGCTTGTTTTTAAAGTCTATGTAAAAACTATATAATTTCGTAAGTACACAATTATATAATATCTAATTATACAATATGATTGATTATTTGTATTTTTCTTTGTTGTTTTTTTATAACTTTTTGAAAAATACAAACTAGTTTTTAATTAAATATTTATAATTCGTACCTGATAAAATTTTGATAAAAATATTTAGTTATATATATTGTGAATTTTTTTAAACTAATACAATCAGAATGGATATAATTACTAAATATATTATTTAACTATTATTAAATAATATATCAATAATATTAATATAATTAAAAAAAAACAAAAAAATATAATTTAATGAATTAATATAAGCAATAAAGTGTCTTCGTTTATTATTTTAATTTATGTAATTTGCTCACCGTTTGGTTTTTTTTATGTTCCGGAAAAAAATCTTATTGAACAATTTTAATGACTATGCATGAATGAAAATTACTGTAATAACGTGACAGAATTATTTTCTTCGATGTTTTGGTTGTGCTTACATTTTAATACTTAGATCTATTTAAAATCATTCATAAGTTAATGTATTTTATTATAAGATAATTACACATCAAAGAATATATTCCAACATTAAAACATAAATATATTTTCTCTTAAGAGCTTTATTTACTTTAAATATTAAAACTATTCATTAATGTTTGATAAATATAATATTACTAGAATATATTTTTTTAATTATTATGTTTTATAGACTTATTAAAATATTATAAATAACAGAATATAAGAAAGTGAGAAAATTGTATAATCATCGATAAGTTAAGTCACATGTTAATAATAATTATCTTATATAAGTGGTATAATCCAAGAAGATAGTAAATTTATATAAGATTATAATCGTTTCATTCACAGAATATAAAGCAGTTCGTGACAATTCATTCAGTAACTACGTCATTTGAAGGGTAAGTGAGAAAGTAATATAAATATGCAGAAGTTTCCAATGTAATTAAATACAATGAATAGAAAATAAATAATATAATTTATACATATATATTGAATTTGAAAAAAGAATGTTTCCATTTCAGGATTGGAGGTCAGAGAGAAAGCAGCAAATTAAATGAAATGACTAGGGGGAACGATAAAGCAGTTGCACGTGACGCTAGAGGAATTGAAACTCATTTCCTATGAATTGAGATATCTATATTTGATAGCTCAATCATACTATAAACGAATTACGAACACGTTGAATCTTCGCATTGTATACTTATATGGAGAAATGTGGAGACGACAAATTTCGGCTATTATGCAAGAACAAAAAATAGCAAAGTCAACATCTGCTTTTGTGAAACGAAATTGACTCTTATAAAACGAAATTACAATATTTCAACTGAAATGTCATACCGTATATTCATTAATTTCAAATATACAACGGGTAAATGCAATTAAATACTCGATTCAATTCGATGGATTGGCCGACACATTATTCATGTTCTATAATTGAATAAATAGATAATACGAACTTTTTTTTATAAAACATAATATAATTTAATATATAATCGCATAATATAATTCAATCAAGAATTTGCATTTTTAACTTTAATACATATTATATGTGTAACAATATATATTGAACTTATAGTACATATTGAACTTTTAAACGTTGCTTTTAAGTATATATATATATGCATTAAATTCATGTAATAGTATTTATTTTCATGAACAACTCTCATTAATAATCTATATCTACTACTACTTCTACTGGTATGTGATATGACTTTGGGTCTCCATAAATTAATTACTTTTAAAATAATATGAAGAAATATCATTGAAAGCCAACCACTACAAATTTTCCTACTAATTTAATCCAACTGGTTATATGTGTAGAATTATTTTGTAAGCAATATTATAAGTATTTAGTGACAACTGATGACAATATGAATAATGCTTCAAATTTATTATTATTATTTTTTTAAAATTGCGAATCTAATGCAGGCGAAAAGAAGACATTCGATAGAACAAACTCATCAAGAGTATATTGTTCTAATTACTAGCATGAAAGTACTATTATTGAGTTTTGTACATAATATAATTATATACTATATATTTATTATTTTTGTAATTAAATTAAAGGTTCATTCATCCCTGACAATAATACGTAAGTATTATTAATTAGTAATAAACTAGAAAATCGTATGGGAATGAATGTTAAAAAATAATTGTTTAAATAAAAATATTACATTTTATTTGAAATAAAATTAGAATATCATTAATATTTAAATTATTTAAAAAAACTTAATTAGTTAGTATACGCAATTTAGTGACTAATACATGCTGTACTGAAAATATGCTTAAAACTACAGCGAGTATTTTTAATAATCCTTCAGGACAAAGAATATATAGATACCTTGACGGAAGTCTTTAAGTCAACTGATATCTTTACATATTACTTTTCCGGTTATAATATGTATATATAAATAATCAAAATTCATATACGCAATTACTCACAGTTTGTACGAAG
Source organism: Kradibia gibbosae (assembly GCA_018907135.1). Lineage (NCBI taxonomy): Eukaryota > Metazoa > Arthropoda > Insecta > Hymenoptera > Agaonidae > Kradibia > Kradibia gibbosae. The sequence continues at coordinate 9,689,729 of JACCHX010000004.1, forward strand.
ATTAAACAGAAATTTTCAATTACTTAATAATAGTCATAATAAATTTCGTTCATTCTAAGCAAAAACATTTTAATTGAAAAAATTTTTTAGACAAGAATTTTAATGGTATTATCGAGATTTTAGTTACATTTGCATGACTTCCATTGTTTAAACCTAGCCTCTGAGAAATGGTTTTCCTGTCTAAATTTCAAAAGTTGAATTAGTTTTGTTCATCTATCATAGGGATATTTACTTTCTTAAACTGTTTTCTTAAACTGCATCTTTATCAGTTTCCTTGAACAAACAAGTCCTTTTTTATTTTCACTCTTCATATACTTTTCATAAAATACTATTATCACTAAAAATGTAAGTCAATTTTTATTAAATAAAATTAAAATTATCTATACTCTATGTAATAGAAAAGAGTTCATATATTAAACATATCTTTATTATCCATATACTATTATGTTATAACATTATTTGTGTAAAAATGAAGTACCAATACAGTACCAAAACAGTGCTTTAAATAGTCAAGCCTTGATTTGGTTTCTCTATTTAGTAATTCTATAACTTAGTGAATTAATTCGTAAGTGTTATTTCTTATATACAATAAGTTTTATTTTTAATATTTTAAATTGAATGTTAATTAAAAATTACAAGAAATAAAATAATCGCATGCAGTTTATATTCATCATTTTTAAAAATAATGAACTAAATTTATAATAATTCATACGAGGTTTCAAATGAATTCTAAATGTTTTACAAGAATAATTATTTGAGAAACTCTTATTAAAAGTTTCCGAGAATGATATTGAAGTTATTAAACATCAAAATCATGCTTCATAAGTTCTTTACATTAGATTAGAAATTATCCATCTAAATCACAATTTTACTAGAAAAGGCCAATGACTTACTTCCTGACGATTAAAATAAAGTCAGGCATACAAAGTCTTTTCAATAATTTAATACAAAATACAATTAAGGTATTGATGAAATACTTTAAGTTAGTCATAGTATGTAAAATATTAGAATTTATTGAATACGAACATTAAATAAACAAGTGACTACTAAGTTTAAAAGACTCACAATGTTTGTAAACACAACAAATGTTTTTATTTAATAATGTATATAATAGATAATATTCCTATAATAGTATCTATAGTATAGCAGTTCTAAAGTATATTATAATTATTTTCAAAATTTGATGAAAATTTTTAAAAATTTCGTAAATATAGTCGATTTGAATTATTCTTAATTATTTAAAACAAACGTTACTGTAACTGATGCTTAACTTTAAATTAGCACTTTATCCAACCTTTTATAATTCAATGAAGATTTTAAATAAATCAGTAGCTGCACTTTGCTGGTCAAGTTTGATATTAATGCAGATGTATATTTAATTTAGTCAAATATCACCCTGGCTAATCACGGCTATTAATTTTTAAATCTTACGATAACGGCTTCTGTACTACACTTTCATTTTAAAAATAGCTAATTATAGCTACTGTTATAAGCAAAACGATATATAATATTATCATAGCTTCTGTATTCATCTATGTAAAATTAATATATAGCACAATTTATTTTGATGAATACTAAACTAAACGCCGTCGAAATTCAATTAATAATAAAGTCAAAACGATGGTTTTTATTAAAACTGCAATATATTAACTGCTTATTGATAATAAATATTAAAATTTAATATCTTTTTTTATATTAAGTAGTAATTAAAAAGAAAGAAATTTTGTGATATACTAAATTATGCAAAATAACACTTTTAATGTTACTTTACTACACATTATTTGCTTTAATAAAAAAGTAATAAAGTAAATTAATAAATATGCTTACACAAAAATGTACAAAATATGTTTAAAAATTTATGAATTTTTTATGAAATATATAATAAATACAAATAGAATAATAAACATGTACAAATAGCAATTGAAAATTAAAAAAAAGGATTAGCTAAGCCACATATTAAAATTCTACTTTTATATCTAGATGTTAACAAATTTCATGAAACATACTTTTCTTTTAAAAAAAAAGTTTTATATATATGTATTAACACTTGACTATGCTCTTTACTCTTGTCAATACTTCCCAATTGACTTAAAATTTAATTTTCCATTTGCGTTCCATAGTATGCAACATACGTGCATTCATTTCCTAAAATTGATTTTAAATCTATACATCGAACGAATTCATTGCATCTAGGCCATGCTATCAGGGTTTACGTTTTAAATCAGATGCATAAATACATACGAAAATATATTTGCAAAGACCGAAAAAAAGCAAGATACAAAAAGCGTAAAGAAAACGAGAAATACACTGGTAGAGAGAAATAGGATAGAATAAGAAACAGGGTCAGTAATAAAAAGAAGACGAGTATAGGATAGAAAACGATGAATATTGAAAAAAGGAAGAACATAGTTTGTGAAATACTGGTAAATAACTGCATGATTTTTCTACGATAATTAGTGTCACATAATGTTGCATAATTTGAATTAATGTTATCGACTAAAACAATAAAACATGTTCTTGTTGTGTTTCTTAAAGTAATTGCTAACCTACTTATGTAAATGTTTAATGCTATTATATTATTTTTTTTTGAATGCAGCTTTTCAATAACCATAATTATATTAAAACATAAAAAACTAGTTTATACTAAAAAAGATACAAAAATAGCGGTAGAAAATGATCCTATATGACAGTTTTATTCTGTTAGGAAGAGTAAAAGCTGAAAAAACCTCTTAAATGTCATTTTTAATTTTCTACTATAACTTTTTTTCTTCTTCAAATTATCTATATAAGTTATATTGATTCGATTGAATATTTAAAATAATATATTTATGCTGTTTATCAACAATTTTAAATGTCAAACGTAATTAATAACATTAATTTGAATAAACACAGTTTTTAAATTAACTTTTTAGTTTTCCAGTGTAATGTATACTGTCGAAAAAAAATAGACAAACCTGCAATGATTAATTATTATTTACGAAAGAATAGAGGGTTTTTCAGTTATTTTCATTTGAAAGTTAATTTTTATGCTAATTCTCATTACTCAATTTAATATTTGACAAATACGATAAAACTAATTATATTTTTTATAAAAATGTTACCATTTTTACGTGGGCTCGATATGTTATGAAAGTAACCAGGTTATGATTCTTCAGATAAAGTTGAGAACTATCGCATATTACGTGGTTTGTTTAAGAATGATTAGAAAATTATCGGATTATTTGTTTTATCAGAGGCCAGAATGGATATAAAACCTTGAGAATTGCTAAATTTAGACAGGCTTTATATAAAACATTGTAAAGAGAAGACAGTAAATCAAAAGTGATTAATATATATATATATATTAAATATTAAATATTAATGCAAGGAAAGAATCTCCAATGATGCTTACAAAAGAAAAAAGTTGACGAAGTGCATGTCAAATATTGTGCAACAAGGAGGAAAGCTCTCGACAGACAATGCATGGAAGATACATGTCCGAATTTGAGTCTCCAAAGATGTAGAAAGATCGACGATGATTTTTTATGCTTATCACGCTATATGTGTTGATAGCATGTTGGTTAGTACCTGTTGAAAACTGTGAAAGGAGTCAGTTACACGTCCGATGCTTAGTGATAGCATGGTAAACTGCTGGATCTTTGTTGTGATTGTTTTGAGAAAGGAGAACTTTGTCGGGTTTTAATGAACCACAACACAAACAGTGATATAACACTGACACTGAAGCGATACATTATATATAGCTACGTGTCACTTTCTCACTGATCAATCTATGAAAAAAACGCAGTTATAGATTTTACGCAAATATTTTAACTTCAGATGCAAGGATACACATTACTGAGATGGGCAAAAGGAGTTCGTAAATCGTGTAAAGACATCGATTTGGTAGACGAATTTTTTTTATGGTTATAGATTACAGATACAGTAATTGGATAACTTATTAGAATATGTTATTAAATAGTTGAATAGAAAAAATTTTTAGAAAATAAAAGTAAATGAATTTTTTTAATTAGTATTTGTATTTATCCAACTTTCTTTTTATGTACTTTGCATCGTACATTAATATTTAAAATATAAGCTAATTAACTGAACTAAATATCTGAATATGTATTATAAATAAGTTACAGAAGCTGTCATTTCATTTGTAGTTTATAGTAATTTGAAGCAACACATCACTACAAATATGTCAATAAAATTAAAAGTTAACATATAAAACTTCTATAATTATCTATAAACTTTATTAGCTGTATTTACAAAAAAATATAAATATATTATTTTTATATCTACTTAGAATTTTTGATTGGTCTGATAAATGAAAACAATATAGTTTGAATTGGTGTCGTCGTTTAAACATATTTTGTTAAATATTTGCTTGAAATACATTCATTCGACAGCTTTTATCCATTCACACATAGTTTTCATATACTATCAAATCTCTTAGTTTCTAAAACTTTGTAGGTACTTCTAAACTTTTATGATTTATTCTTGAATTAGCAATCAGCTCAGATGAATACTTTGCCGCAAGTTATACAAGTGGTATAAGTATATAAGTAAGGAAGCAGTAGTGTATATAAATAAAAAAGTGGTACACTTGCACTCTTTATTTCGCTCTCATTTTATTAAACCTGATTTATTTATTTACTTATTATTATAGTAACTGCTTTCAAATATTACCACTATATTTTTAAACCATTTTTCTCATGAAAATATGATTATTAAAATTGGTATTTAATGTCTAATAATAAATTATATTACATTTGCAATTAATTAAAAATATTTTTTTGTATAACTAAAAATCATAGAAAAATTTAATTATTAATTTTAATAAATAATTACTTTTACGACTTTTTTTTTTAAAATCACGTATTATTACAAATAAAATGAAAATATGCCAATACCCGAAATAAATTAAAAAAATAAATGTCTGCGATATATTTCATTAAATTGATTTAATAACAAATAAAAAAAGTATAAAATATCCTTGATATATAGCCCACTGATTATGAAACTATGTCTTTACATTCTATGAAAAAAAATATTTAAAATGAATACTTATATAAATAATTATTTACCAATAGTAAATTAATAACTACTAAATATATAAAAGACAACATGATCCTAAATTAATAATATAATCGTTACTATACTTAAATATATGAAAAAGGTTCAATCTTTATTTAACTGTATTGCATTTGAATGTAAAACCTATAATAATGTGGGCAATTTGATGAAAGAAATTATGAAACTAGATACATACGTAATGAGTGTATACGTTATATAAAAGAAAGAATCGAAAATAAATAAGGATTAACACAGAAGTATTGAATGTTAGAAGAATAATATGTGTTTTAAAATATGCAGATTGTGACGTTTCGTCTTCGGGGAGGAAGGGGGGGGGAATAGGGATACCAAGGATAGGCTCGCCGGTTCCAGGGTTCGAAGGAGAGGGGGGGGGGAAGGAGGAGGTGGGATAATTACAGGACGATAATTAACGACTCTCCGATACGGTCCGATATGTATTTTTATTTTTTTCTTTGCATCGCCGCGGTTCGTCACTCCGCCATCTGTACAAAATGAACAATTCTTATATTACGCGCTCGCTGTTGTACGGTCGCTTTCCTCGCGTCGTGCTCCTCTCGCTCGCGATCTCCCTCGCTGGGACGTGTAACGTTCGATGCCGCGGAGGGGGGGGGGTAACAAATAAAAAGGGGGAAGTTAGGCTTCTTCGCGTTCGGCCTTGGTGACAGCTGGTCGCTCACGTCGACGGGTCGCGTTTTCCCGTCGCTCGATTTATCGGAGCCCACGGACTCCTTGTTCGCTCCGCAAAACAAAAATATATTTCTTTTATTAGTATCTAACGCCTAGTACATACGCTGTTGTTGTATTTCGCTGGAGTACATCTTAGGCCTTCGGCAGGCCACGGCGGCGGGAGGGGCTCACGGCTCCCGTGATGACTCGGCCACCCGTTGCACGGGGATTGGGATCCTGCTCTTTATCCGTCCTCGGGGTGGAGGTCCTGAGATCCGCGTCTTCGTCTCGTTCTCTCGCATCTTCCGATTTCCTCCGTCTCTCTCGTTTCGCGTCTCGATCTCCTCTCCCTTATCTATCCTCTCTCGTCTATTCTCTCTCGTGTCTCCATCACTTCTCCCCTGTCCGCCGCTTCTTCCCGGGCTTTTCTCTATCTCTTCCACTCCAGACTTCTTTTGTCCTGAATTATCTATCCCCTTATTGGGCGGGATTGTTCTCGAACCTTCCGGGTCCCTCCTCCTCGGAACAAGTCTCGACGCGTTCGAGTTACCCTCGGCCCCGCGGCTCCTTTTTTACTCGCCGATGATTCCGCGAACGCGCGACTATTACCGTTTGTACCCCTGCGGCCATCCTGCCGTAGGTGTCGTTCGGGGAAAGCCAGGGTGATGGGAGGGGTCGGTGACGCGTGAGTGACAACATTTGTCACAAAATTACTCATAAAATATAACATAGACAATTATTTTTTTTAATTTTATCTTACCTTCATTGACTGTTATTGTATTTTTATTAGAAAGCAATTTATTTAGATGTTTTATTTTATTTATTACCTATTTATAAACATTAATGTAGAAGGGAATTTTGTAAATGGAATCATTATGTATTTATCAATAATTTTGATAAAATATATTAAAAATATTAAAAACACGATGAAGATTCATATTAAAATTTTAAATCAATATAATTTTCATAAATTAAAAATTACATATTATAAAAATTTAAGGTAAATAAGCTAAATTTAAAACAAAAGGTTTACCGAAACCATTTATCTTAAAATCTCACATTCTGTTTAATATAAAAAATAATTTTTACTTTTCTCATAAACTTCATATGTATAATAATTTATTAATATTATTAATAAAAAATTTACTAATAATTTATTGATATTATTAATATAAAATTTATTAATAAATTATTAATAATTATTTATTTTTAAAGTAGTGGAAATGTAAATTAGCTCAGTTGATTAAATAAAATTACTACCACTTTTGCTACCATTTTTAGTTGCTTTAATAAATATATATTTCTTGGTAACTTGTGAATTTAAAACAAAATCAGAATATATTTTTACCTTTTTTTGTTTTATTAAGTAAAAGTCATCCATAAAAGGTGTTTATATTTCGTCTCTATTAAATTAAAATATATTTTCTATTATTAAATTTCTTTAGTACAAATAATTGACTTAATCGATAAAAAATTTAGACAATTAATGAAAAATTTTTCATAGAAAATGCTTATAAATTTTTTTTATGTATAGTGTAGTAAATATATTTTCTTACACAAATTTTTGTATTTTGTTGCTAATAATTTTAGACCTTAAAAGCAGTTGCATTTTTTAAATTGTAAATCATTTATTAGTTATTTTTAGTAAATTTATTAAACAATTTATTTAATTAATAAAAAACAACAGTGTGTAATTTCTGTTGCTTAAGAATTACTTACAAAAAGTTTTACTGCAGATATGATAAATTTTCCCTTACAAGTAAACAGTCTATTAAATGCAGTGAATAAAAATCTAAAAGAACGAATACCTATGAAGTATTAATAATGTTTAATATCCTTGAGGATAACAAGGTTGAGGTATGAAAAGATACAATGACAAAATATTTTTAATGTGTGATTTATACTCACTGTTTATACTCCTTTTTTCTATCGAGAAAAATTTTTTAATTGCCTCGTGATTATAGATTAGTACTATTTTGTATCTACAATGATGCTTTCTTTATGATAACTTAATACATCAAAATTCTACAGTAGCTCCTCTTTTATGACAAATCATACTTAAAAATATCAACATCATTTTAATGGAGTATGAAAAAAGAAAGAACAAATTATGAGAAATTATATTTTAAATGATATTTTATTTCGGGATACCTACATTTCAAAATATGAAATTAAGTCGTAAAAAACAATTCTTGTTTTATATTTCAAATAATCAGTCGTTAAATAATTATAAATTAAACTTTTTATGTATTTACTTTTGTGATTTAAGAATTTTAAATTATTTAAAGTTGTTCGGTTCATCATTTAATAACTACATAAAAACACTTGTTAAACCATGATGTCAATAGAAGAAATTTTATATATTTTTGTTTTAAATAATATTTATAATATTAAAATTTATACTGTATTTATATATGTGAATACTATAAATAAAAAAACAATTAAATTAGTAAATGTTAAAAGGAATAAAATACGTTTCTAAAATATGAATTATGATACAAATTATATTTAACTTGTTTTTATATATTATAATTAATTTATTAATAAAAGATTATGAATATAAAAAAAGTATAATATTAAAAAAAAATTTTAATAAATCAATAATTTTTTTAAATAAAAAATTCATTTGTCATTCTTGACTAATCAATTTTTAAAGAAAAACCTTCTATTTGGCTCGTATAACTGCCAATTTTCTACATCGTCACCGCATCAGTTTCGTAGTCGTAGTTATTAGTTATACGTTGTTATCCTCATCATATATAAGTAAACAGTTCTAGAACTTTCATCACATCATAATTTATTTTTGCAATAACTTCCCAATTAATAATCAGGTTCGAATAAAAATATTCTTACTTTAAATGCTAAATTTAAAAATCATGTATTACTATAATACTAACTTAAAAATGGAGAAAATCTATTTTAGATTTTATTAATTTAAAAAATAAGAACTTTTTTTTTTATATTGATATATTTCTTCTATATATCTCTATAAATATGTAATTTATACCATACATAATATAAAAAGATAAGTATCTATACCGGCTCTTTACTTATAAGATTTAAAGAAAAGAACTAACTAAAAAAATTAGGTAAATTTTCAATTCGTCTATTTTCATTAATTTAATGCAGTTTATTAAAAAAATTACAATGAAATATACCAAATTTTAGTTATGTCGTTAATCGGTAAGTCAAGAAAAGCTTGTGAACGAAACCTTATATGAAGCAACTAAGAAAAAATATTCACTAATAGTGATTTGTCTAAAAACGTATAAAATTGAATGTGGGACTTCAAAGTGTTCGTTGAAAACATTCTACCCAAGGTCAAAATCTATTTAGTACAAATAGAATTATTTTAAATTGCCCATCAAATTGAATTCATGTTAGGTATTTTTAGTTTTTCATTTTCCGAACTACTACTATGTGAAAAAGTATTTGATGGTACGTTTATATTATTTTCAATTTGAAATTTTCAATTCAATATGAAATTTTCGATATTTATTAAAAAATATGAAAAAAAATATTTTTGAATAAAAAATGTTTATAATTTTATGAAAATTTATAACAATAAGAAAATACTACAAAACAAAATAATATGTGATATAAGTTCAGTTTTATAGTTTTATTCTGATCAAGCAATTGAGTAATATTTATTTAAAAAATGCTTTAATTTTAATATATATCTCATTTCAATTTCAATTAGTTAAAAACTAGTTTTAGTAAAAATAGTATAATTATCTGATGTATATATAATGAGAATTATACATATTAAAAATTGATTAGAATTATTCATTTAATATATAGTACTTTTGAGCACATAAGGAAAATTAAGATATCTGATCATAATTTTTTAATTATATTATGCAAATCTAAAAATGTAAAATGCTTATGCATTTGAAAATGAAAATAATATTTGATCTATTATATAGTTTTTACTGAAATTTATCCACTGTGTTATACCAAAATAATTTGCTATTTGATAGAATGTATTGTTCAGGTAGTACTTGCTGTTCAAATTTAGATGTAATCTTTTTTTTACTGTAGCTACTTAATAGTCTCTTCACTCTTTCATTCTTTTATATCACTGCCACTTTCATGCGTATGTTGAAACTTCAGTGCTATATATAATATGGCTTCAATGTAATAGCAGTTTATAAGTATACTCATGAATAATTCAGGAATGCAAACAAAGATGTTAGACCAAAGCCCGCACTCGCAGCTACAATACTTGTGTAGTTTACGAGTAATACGGCTAGTATGTATATAAAATATTGAATGCAGTGCTTTTTTCTTTCTCTAAATATCTCTCTTTATGTATCTTCGTCACTTTTTATCTATATCTCTTCCCAAATATTTTTATGAATAAAAAACATTAAATATGTGCATATGTGTGTATATATATATATGCATGTAAAAATATTTTTTTTTAAATGTAAGAAAATTCCCACTCTTGCTTTTATAGTCTTTTTTTAGTATCAAATAACCTTGTCATACGTTACATCCAGTTGCACATTTGCATATCCATATAATAATAAGAGAGAAGAAAGTAGCCAAATAAGCAAAAGAAACAAGTTGAGTACGATGAATATTATTTAATCTGAAATTAATTGCAATTTTATATTTATTGCATATTGATTTATAACTAATAACATTAATGTTTCAAATATTAAATTATTTTTTATATAAAATACAGATCGATTTAAAAAACTTTATTGTAAAAGTTGAAAAATTATTTAGTTATTTATTTATATAATTTTGTATTTTATTCTGCACTTCCATATGTAGATACATAATTTTAAAATATAATACCTACTTAAATTTTTGATTGACTGTATGGATCATTTTTCAATAATACACAGTACATATGTATAAATATGTACACACATGTGAAAATGTATGCAATAAAATATTTAATAATAATAATATATAATAATACATAAAATGATAATTTCATTTTATCTACTTTCATTTTAAAAAATAACTATTTATAAATATCACTTAATTTTAATTATATGGGAAATATAACTTTTAAATAAGGCACAATTAACGTTTAATAATTTATTGATTTATACTTACATTTCCATAAATTTTTTATATAAAAGTATAAAAATATAAATAAAGTGTAACTATTATTTATTAAAAAAGTAGAACAGTGGAATAATTTGTTATGTTTCCACCTTTATGTTTTTATAAAATTAAAATATAAATTTATCTACAATTAGTGTTGCGTAGAAGTGATGGATAAAATTTAAGGTATATAAATTAGTAATTTCTATCCGAATAGAGGAAATTTTATTTTACGTATAAATACAGTTACATAGCTATAAAAGCATTTATTTATAAATAATCAACCGTTGTACACATTGAAATATTATTTCACACTTTATAATTATAAAAATATATTGTTAATCAATGTGAATTGATGAGTTGATTTATTAAATGTCTGAACTAATAAGTGAATATTAAAATATAATTGTATTGTATTAAATGTAAAATAATGTTTTCGAATCTCTTAACTCTAAACTACTACATGACTTATTAAATATAATCAATATTATATAATTTAGTTTATATATCGTGAACAGTATAATTATTAAAATTATGTCCCGTATTTATTAGTTATTATTAATTTTTATTACCAAGAGATCAGTGAGTTTTTTTCAATGTATATACTTTTTAAAATTATTTTATATAATTAATAAAAAATTACTTTTCAAAAAACTAAGTAAAAAGACGAAAATATTTATGTATTCCTTTTGTGGCGAAAATATTACTCGAGAGTATGGGATCGGGTTGTGGTCGGACACCGATAAGCAAACTAAAAGGGTTGAACTCTGGTATTTTCTTTCTATCAATCTTTATCCTTTATTTTGTATACAAGCGTTTGCATTTCGTTGGCATTGGTGGGCTTATGTCGGTGTCCCGTCCGAATATATTCCAGCCAGTCCAGAATCTTTCTCTGTTTTCGTCTACCTAAAAGGCGTCATCGTGAGATACATCAGCGGAATGTTATTTTTCCGAGACGGGGTCACAGTTTTGCGCGCATCTGCAACACGCGTCCGGATTGAGCGGCATACTCTAGGTACGCGTCGTCGTAGGATAGGTCGGTGCCGTAATCTCGTAGGGTTGGAACATGACGTGCACTCACCGACTTCGACACGATGACGCAATAATGCATGTACTCGTCGGGAAAAAAGTATTTTGATCAGGAGAATATCAAAATCCATGAAAACAAAATCCAAAGAAGTTTTAGCTCGTATGTTGTAACTATACCAATCCTGATAAGGCGCATTATAACTACTCCAACAGGAATACCTGCAGCAAATAATAAGCATGAAGCGTCACCTGTTCGTTCTGGTATCTGAAGGTTATCAGGGAAGATTGAGTGACATCTTGAAGCGAATGGAGTCCTTGATCGAAACTTTAGATGAAGTTAAGAAGGAAAAAGGACACCACTCCAAATGCATATAGCAGCTGTAACGCAACCTCATAATGCGACAACATTCAGAGTGCCGCAACCTGCCAAGAAATTTTGTATAGAGAGTAGTAAGGATGACAGAGTGTTATGAACAAAAAGTATCAGTTCATCAAAATCAATCAATCAAAAAGTTTCCTGTCGGAGTTGACGACATTATCTCCAAATGGTGAGTCATAGTCGTCAGGTTCTACGTCATCGCCGGAGGGTAGGTTTGTAGTCAGTTTTACATCAGCAGCCAGGCCGGTCAATCGGATCCCGACACATTTATTCTTCCACTGGTCGTGTGTGTTCGTTGACGTTCCCCTGGTTCCGAACAGCAGAAGTCATCGCATTGTGCCCCGTACCGAATCCGTACCGTATCTCCCTTCCTCGAACACGGATCGTCCCGTATCGCCCCACTAGCTTCTTGCGCCTCGTATACATGCAACACCAGTCTTCCATCACCACTTTCTGGACGGGATGAAAAACGCGACACTGACTTAAGACAAACATACTAGAAAATGCTACACTATCACTTAAAAAAAATACACCCTAACCATAAAACTATCTATACACTAGCCTAAATTGATACATGAAATTATGATGATGAAGTGATAACAGGCCCGATGCATTAGCCCAGCTTTATGCAGCAGCAGCCGATGAGCAACTGACCTGCTCGCTACCGCTTCCGTAGTGTGATAACACACACTCGTCATCACAAAGTAAAAATTCGGGAAACGAAAGTCCCGACAACAACGACAACCGATGACGATGTCCTTGGCATCGACGTCCCAACATATGGAAGCACCAAACGACTGATTGGCCCGATAACCATTCAACAACTAAACGATCTAGACAAAGACGTCGGTGCGCTGCAGCGCATCTGCGCACCTGAACGATAATTCAAATCCGACCCAAAGGCAGACGCAGTGACACCTTCGTGCAGCAATATGCGTTCACCCTTCACATAATTGTACTTTTAGATATATGTTCGTCCGTTACCACATCGCATCGATGAGGAATCGAAATGATCAACCTCATCCCATAACCCGCCTGAAGACGACGAATCTGGGCCGACTGATCCCAATCGGACTAGGCCGACAACGGAACTCGGGTATCCTTAAGCCGGATCGAATTATATAAAATAAAACATATGATAATTAAAATCTGGTAAACGAGCTTTATGAGAACAACCTTCCACGTCCGCCAACAATCGTTTCCCTTTACTCTCGGCAACTCTAACACAAAGGTAAATTTAAGCTTTTTAATTATACATGTTCATGACGAAGACTATTAACATCATTAATTTTTATTGCCATTGTGAAAATAAGGTTTAAATTAAAATTAGACTTTATATTAGCATTTGAAAATTAATTCTTAGAACATATTTAGAATGGTGGTCCAGAAAATGAAATTTTTTATAGGTGTATCGATAATATATTATATATAGTGTATTTAATAGTGTTTTAAAATTGTTTTTGAACTCAATATTAAGTAACTAACATAATAAATTTTCTTTAACAGGCCTTCATGATAAATTTAAAAAAATACATATACATTTCCTATTTAATGACTTTTTATAGTTATATAATGTTTTGGGTTTTTGCGACGGCAAGCGCCTAGCTAAGCCTTGGCATGAGATTGAGAGTAAGAGAGTGAGTGAATAACGCATGAGCAAGTATGAGTAAAAGAAAGAAACATTGTATATGCAAATCCGGGAGTGTGTGGCCGAATGAATGACGAAAAGTGGGTTCGTGAAAATTTCGGTTTTAGTGGGAAGGGAGCACCAAGTGCGTGAGCGGACAGTATGTGTGGTTAGGAAACTCGAATAGAGACAAATTTCTGTACATGGGAAAATGGTTAGTGCACGCGTGAAAAAGTTGGTCGGCGCGGGAGCTGGAAGCGCACACGTAGAGTAGTGTAGAAAACGTGCGAGCTTATCAATGCAGCGTGACGGGGAGGAGAGAGCACACCAGCTTGGTACGTATTCAAGGGCGTATTATGGGGAGGGGGGGACCGATAGCTTGGGACAAAATGCGGCGGAGGAAGGAGAACCTACGTGATTATACATAGCCCTATGCTTAATAATAGGGAGCCGTTATACATGGGCTAAATAGACTGCCTTTTCGCCACCGCCAGTTGCGCGACGCAATTTTTCCTATCCCTCGTGGGTTGATCGTGCCACAAATTAGGCAGTTAGTTGGGCTATAAAAGCCGACGTATTAGCTCATTCGGCTCTGTCTTTTTAACAGTTCATTCAGGTCGGACTGAAAGGGAACCATAGTCTCTAGGGCTTCTTTTCTGAGGTGAAGTTATTTAGCAAGTCTCTCTCTCCAATGAAGTCGTCCGTCTGACCAAGGCACTTATCCTGTTTCTCTCTTCCACTGCAGTTAAATAATAAAGGACCTTGAAACCCTTACGACTTATGCGGATTAGAAACCGGAACATCAGTAAAAGGGTAAAATGTTGATTTTTCTTTCGTGAAATTGAGTTAGAATCCGCAAGCTGCTAGGATAGCCGCGAAAATAGCAGCAGTAAAGTCCGCATTACGCGATAGGTACAATTGGCGTTTCGCTAGGGTCTAAGATCCGCTATAAAGTATGGCTACGAATTGCGTAGAGCTGCAAAGTATTATTTTGTAGACCAGTTAATTTAGAGTAGCATAGACAAACCTGCGAGCGAATCAAGTATCAGATGTGACTTGAATAAATGATTCTTGTAAAAATCTAGTGAGCGAATGTACATAAAAGCGAAGCAAGATCCGATTTCGAGAGTAATGACAAAGTAATATTAAAATCATTCAACAGTATTAATTAAATTAATTAAATTTTTTTATGATCAAGACTGGAAGCAACGTAGAGGCTCAATTTCGCAATCCTCCGATCGTTAAATACTTCGATTCCAGCGTAGCTCTGATGTAAATCGGGTTATACCGAGCCTTGAGACAAGGCAAGCAGTCGACCACTACACGGACATATAGCTATAATTTAAAACCAAGCCCGAAAAGATGGTGAGAATGTACAATTTTAATAAATGAACTATTTTGTTTGAATTTGATACAGTATACTTACAATTCATATCATTATATATTGTGTAACTTATTAATATTTTAATTTATACTTGTGATTTGAAATTACTGATTCATCTTCAATGGAAGGAAAAAATTATTATTTTCTGTAAAGTAAAGGAGTTTTATTCTGTTTTCCTTCCATTTAATTTCAGTTATGATTTGCTATCTTTCTGAGTTTCGTAAAAAATATTTTATCAACGCGTGTTAATTTTTCTTTTCATGATATTCGAATATATTTTTAATTTGTAAATATATATTTATATTTATAAAAATTTTCATTATTTACAAGCAATTTATTCCGATTTAGTTTTCAATAATCAGTCATCTGAAACAATTTGTATAATTATTAATAAATTGTGACAGAAAATCATATTTATTTATAATAAATTATATTTAAAATTACTTTTTAAGTAATTAATAATTATTTATCAGTAATATAGCATTATAAAAGTAACGTGCAGAGTAATATTGAATGTAGGTTTAATGATTAAATTTGGAATTCAGCTTAATATTTAAAATAGTAAAAATCTATATTCTTTCATAGCTAACAAATTGAATGTTTGAAATATCCATTTGTTAACAATTAAAAAAATCATTCCTGTGTTCCAATAATTAATAAAGTTTATGCTTACATTATCTCTAAATTCAATCATGAAATTAGGGCAAAAACATTATAAAGGCGAATAATAATTATGACACACTACTTCGATTATTATAATTGATTTTGCTTATCAAGCACAATCAATCAAATATTCATCCGTATATAGACTAATATTCATCCCATATATCTCGGGTACAAAGAATCTTGAATCAATTGATTGCATTGATTTGATTAACGGCATTTTGATGTTCTATTTGAAGTGATGGCAAATACATTTGCTACTGTAACATGCTTTAATACAAATAAATATTTATGTAATATTTTATATTGAATTGCTTGAATATTAATTTCGTATTCACCTTACACAATTTTTATAATTTTTTAAATTGTATTTTAAATATTCTTTGTTCTTAAAGTAATTATATTCCACTTCATTATTATTCTACCATATCAACTTTTAAGTGTTTTTACCATTTGTAGGTGTACGACAAATATACTGTACATGTGATACTGTACATGTTATACTGTACATGTGAGTAACTACTCACATGTACTAACTGTACAGATAAGTGGACATTTCTATGCGCGATTCTTGTCTACCCGCGCATAAACTCACGTAAGTGCGTGTGTGTGAATTTTGATCTATTTAAAAGCAGTCAGTTCTTATCTGGCGATTTCCAGAACAGCTGAGTTGAATGAACATTTATACACTTGTATTTTTCGCAACAATTTCCACTAGATGACTTCTTTGTACGTGAAAAACTTTTATCGACAAAATGTCGCTAATTATATAAATCCTTACAATTTATCAAATTTCGATATATTATCTTTGTAAAAATTCTGTAAATTCTTTTACATTAAATTTTGCGGAACTTGACCTATATAAGTTAAAATAAATATTAACATCCATTTCTTGTACGTTATTATAAAATGTTTAATAAGCCATAAATATATTTTATCGCTGTAGTCAAAACATAGATACAGGAGTTAAATAAGTAAACATGTATTGGATTAAAATATATAATTGCATTAAGATTTTCTGTGTGTACATTTAAAATTTAAGATAAATTTATGTATCATTAATTACAAAAATGTTTTTCTTTAACATATTGCTGTCTTGTACGCCATGTAATTTAAATCACTCATGAACTGGAATTTTTGTCCAGATTTCAGTTAATATTAAATTCTGCTGCAAAGATTATCTTGTAGATATATAAATATTAAAATTGTAGAACTATAATTATTTGAGGAAATTATTATATTATTCTAACCTTCTTAAATGTATTGGTATTAAATATATTTTTAAATCGACCTAAAATGCGATGTATGAAATTAATGAATAAAAAACTAATTTTTTAAAAAGGAAATCATATAACAGCTATCAAAATACAAAATTAGTGCCAAAAATTTAAGAAAAAAAAATACTTTAATGAAGTAAAAAGTGCTTTCCAGTAATTTTAACTTAATATATTGTTCACACAAGCATTGGTTATCCGTGTCTAAAATTTGCTTATCGACGAAATGCAATCTGAATCATTATTACAGTGAAATGTGGCTCACAAGATGAAAATAATAATATACGCACTGAATATACCCTTCATTTCTAGGAATTTTTTTATCTTTATCATGTATACTTTCTATCTTTGTATTCTTCTATTTAAAAATTTAAATCTTACTCTGCTTTTGATTTGATTCAATGACACTCTATTTTCTCGTTTTTTGAATGAATCACATTCTTTGCAGCCTCCTTTGATATTAGATATATTAGATATGTAACTTTAAAAAAAATATCTCATACATATATGCATTTAAAAATTATTTTTTTATATAATTAAATATAACCCAAATATAATATATATTTATTACATGTGAATTAAATAAACTATGCAAGTGAATAAATAAAAAAATCAAATATTTTTGTTTGTACATTTCCAATATATTTCCAACTAAAGATGCTTGGATATACAAAATAAAACTTGATTTTTTTGACTGCATTGCTAATTTAATTTTACCAATAGCAGTATAAAAAAAGCTCAGTGTTACAATAAAAAAATATTTTTTCGTATGAATAAAATAATTTTGAATCCATTCATTTTTCTAGGTAATAAGTAGATATGACTTTAAAATTCAACCAGTATTAGCACATAACTAAAGTAAGTTATTATGAATTATAAAAGTGTAATTACACGATAAGAAACGAAAAAAATTTCTTACTTTCAATTATTAATGCAGTACTTCAGTATTTGTCATATTATATAAACATGTTTTTATATTTCTATAATTATAATAGAATAGCTAAAGCATTAATTTAAAAACATAATATAAAAGATATTTATTTTATAAATAAGCAGTTAAAACAACAATATTGAAACTTAAATACTCGTTAAAATTATTATATGATACGTTTTACAATATTTTTTTAGAAATTACGCTTATTTTAATACATAAATAAATATATAACTGATTTATAGTAGTATGAGTAAATAAATGAAGGAAAAATTATGCTATGTTTAAATTAAGCAAAAAAAATTATAGCTAAATATAGTACATTAAAATATAATAATAATGTGCGTCTTATGCAACTTTTTAGTTTGAAGTGTTATAATTATTATTTAATAAATACCCACGGTCAATATAAATATCTAAATACATTTTTTTTAACAATAATTTGATGTAAAAATAATTTATGATCAAAATTTTTCATGCGTATTTATTTATATACAAAAGTGAATTAAGAAAGAGTTGATATAGATATATAAAATAATTAGAAACTTTTAAAAACATTCAAAAAACAAATTATTATGTACGTATTTGTATTATACTATTATATTTATATTTATATTTAGTATGTTGTGTATTATGTATGTGTATTATATTTATCTTATATATATTTTTGGTAATATTATTTTTTCATTGTTTACATAAACTGTATAATATTTATAAAAATAATAATTTGTATTATTTTTTAATTACATGTTTGCCATATTATTATGAGATTTCATCAATGTATAGTTAGTTGATAAGTTGAAAATAATAGTTTTAAAATCTTAATTATTTTCATGCAGCCAAGTAGGATTATCTAAATATATCGTTTTCGTTAGGAAAATCTGTTTAATTCAAAATGCATGTCTAAAAAATCAATATATTCTCTGTTTTAATTGTAATTCGATATTTAAATCGACTATCAACTCAACATGTCAACAATACCACACGTATTTGATTTAACAAAGGGCACTTTTAAAATGAGAATTGATCGTGAAATATTACATAATTGTCAATTTCATGGTTAACTAATATTTATATCGAAAATGTTCAAGCGATAAACAATAATTTAATTCTATTTTAATTTTTATATTGGTAGTAACTATATAGTAAGTTTATTGCATTTATTTGAATTCGTATTTTTAAATTAGTTTATATAAATATTTTTATTTGAACGAATTTTGCATTTTTAACATTGTATGATTTATTTTTAAAATGATAATAATCTATATAAAAAATATTACTTCTTTTAATTAATATAGTAATAAATTTTAATTAAATAAAAACATGCTTTCCAGTTTTTATATTGCTGTATCATTATACAAATTGTAATTATAAATTAGAAAATAATTAAAATTTTTGAAAAAGAATAAACGATTAATAAGTTTAATCTATTTTATATTATTAATACTTATTAGAAAATACATTTGGTAAGACTAATTTATACAAATACATTTAATTGAGTATTCGTAAGAAAATATTATGGCACTCTATGTATTTATAATAAATAAACACATATATTAAATTTTATACGTTCTCTTAAATCGCTTGGGCTGTATTATTCTTCAAAGGCCTGTATCATTTTGTTAATTTTTTTTATCTAACCTATTTCTTCAATGTGGTATTATTTTTATTAGTAACTCTGGACCCTACTTCGATGACATCATGCAAAGCCCGTGAGTATAATATTTATTGAGCCTCCTACGCACCGAGATTGGATAAGCCCTCCGTAAAACTTAAGAGCTCTTTGAGGCTCAATAAAGCTAAAAGATGAGATGGCTGCATGAAACTAAAAATCATCAAGGGGTTGCATGAATAATCTACCCAGAAAGCGAATGAATATAAGCTATGTATATTTTCAGCAAAAGCAATGATTTTTATTTTATCATTAAAATATAGATCAATTCATAATTCAAATAGCTTAAAGACAAAAAACATAATTTCCTTAATGAAACGTACATGTTAAATTCGATTTAATATCTTAGTTTTTAATTTGCATTCCTTAATTATAAAAAATTGTTGAATACATATTTATAAGTAACTAATACATTTAAAATTCTAAAATTATTATGCCATCATACGTAAATTAATTACAAAAATTACTAAATGGTAAACATAGAAAAATTGTAAGAACATAATTTAGAAAATTTAATAAAAAACATTTTTCAATTTGTTGCATAATTTATAAATATGAATATAAACAAACAACAATGTCTTGAAAGTTGAAATTTGTACATCTTACAAGAAATTTGTTACCTGAAAGTGCTTTTAATATACGTGTTTGAAGTCTGTAATGAAGCAATTCAGCAGAAATTGGAATTTAAATAGGATATATTAATAATAAAGTTATTATTATTTAATAACGACAAAAAATAATGGTAAATTTGATTTATTTTTAAAATAATAAATATTAAAATTATCTTTGAATATATTTTGTATAGTTTCCTTAGATTATACAACCTTTCATATTTAAAAATATATATAAATATAACTCTTTAAAGCTAGGTAAACTCAAGGATAGAATTACCGAGGTACAATATGTCGAATATTACTTCGCTTTTGAGCCAAGATGATGTTGCCATAATCTATAAAAAAATATATCAGCCGGGTGTATAATTTAAATGCTTAAAATTAGAATAACATAAAAAAATTAATTGCTAAGCAAACAAATGAATTATAATGAATTTATTATATAGATTAATAGATGCATCAGCAACAATAGTTAAATCAATTGATTTTTAATTATAAGGATTACGAAAATATAAAATAATAGACAATTTTCTAAAAAAAGTTAAAGGACTTTTATAGAATTAAAATTAAGATTTTATTATTTTAAGAATGAAAATTTGTTTGAAAAATATGTTTTTAAAATGTTGTTTTTTGAGCAACAAAATTTTAATATTAAGGCATTTTGAATAGACGAGCTTATGGTTGAAAACTATTATTTACTTTTACAGTTTACAGTCATTTCTGAAGGTCTTTCACAGGCTATATATTTTACATGTTTAAAAGTTTATAACTCCCTTTTGATCCAAGGAATCAAACAATGTCTGAAACATACATAAATATTAAAGTTTGTATTTATCACATGAATTTGCAGAACGTAGGGAAAATATTTAAATATTTGAGACAAAAAACCTATATTTTGGTTACATTATTCAGATTGAAAGATTTAATAGTCTAAATTTATTTATCATCAATAAAAAGTAAAGTATCTTGCGCTTAAAATTTAAATATTTTTCTACGTATAATAATTAAGAAAAATAGTAAAATGAATCAATTTTTAAAAAGATCCTTTACGTAATAATTGTCAAATGCATTTAATATAATTTAAAGTACAATTTCTTGCTCAAATTAAAAAAATTAAATAACAATTTTTACAAAATTATTTGTTATATTAAGAGATGCTTATTATGAAAACTGAATTATACTCTCATACAACTCACGTGCCAATTGCATACGCATCCCCGCACTAAATTAATTAGCGATTCTCTTTGCAATGAGCTAAGCGTATTGTATTCAATGTCTTTTGAAGACGTGTCCTAAGCACACTCCTATCTCTCTATATTGGTGTATAAATTCCATGCAACCCTAAGGGTTACATACAATGTATTCCTGTTTACCTCTGAATTCGTGCTTTTGTCTGCCTTTTGTCTCTATCTCTCTTTATAGTTATCCCTCTCTATCTATCTTTATCTATAATGATCAACACTAGCATACGATTATTACAATCGTATTTGCAATTTTATATAAAGTTATCATGACAATAGTAAATATATTTGATTTATAAGCTAATTTAAAATATAAGATCTATATTCTTGTATATTAAAATTTTCGAGCATATAATTACATTAGATGCATTAAACTACTAAAATACTAGTATAATTTACCTATATTGGACGTTCTTTTAGTTCGGAGATTATTTCTATGCTTCTTATTACACTCTTGCAGGAGCGTATGATGGGTAACAGTGTGCAGGCTGAAACGTAGTTTTGGCTTCCTCAAGTTTACAAAATCAACATGCATTGAAAAGTATCGAAAATTAAATATAGCTTACATGCTTTTATTTGACTGTTGCTTTGATTATCAAATCAAACGTACAATAATACTATCTGATAATACAGCTTTTATAACCATAAATACTTTCACTTTTAATATATAATCTTATTGTTTTTCTTCTAATATAATCATTTTTTATTTCATTTCATAATTTTTTATTATATAAATCGTAGTTGTACAAAAATAAACTACGTGTATGCTAACAGGCATATTAAGGCAGGCTGTATTAGAATTATAGAACAAAATTTTATTCAATTAAGCTTCATGATAATTTAAATTATAATTACATTATAACAAAATACGAAGAAAGTACATAATTTTCAGAAAAATTAGATAAAAACACTTTTTTAGAATTTAGCTAATTAACATCTGTGAGACAATCATACGTGTTATATTTACTCATGTTTTCAATATTTCTATACACTTTATTAAATACTTTCTGTACTAGCTAGTAAAAACCTTATACTTATTTATCATTAATTAATGAAGTATTTAATAATAACATTATTATAAATATTTATTTTTAAATTTAAGAATTAATTTTTAGCAGCAAAAGTATCTGGAAAAAAGTGTGTTTTTACATAATTTATCATATGATTATCAATATGTAAATTGTTTTTTATTTATGAATAGATAATTTAATTGTATTCTGAAATAAAAATAATAGCTTTTTAAACAATATATAATGTTAAGATATAAATTAGAAATATTTTTTAAAGAAATTAATGTATTTGTTTTTAGTCAATTATATAATTTATGAATCAAAGTTTTTATTAAATCCTGACGATCACTTAAATAGTTTTTTTCTAATATCTATACGTATATAATATGAATTCACTGTTGAACATGAGTACAATATATAATTGTACTTAGAGTTTCTCGCTTTTTTGGTGTTTCTTATATGTACTAAATTCGACTAGTCAGTATTCATAAGACAGAATAAGTTTGTCCCTTGGCGGAAACAACGGTATCGGTCGTAAAATATCCTCCGAATTAAAAGAATAAATAAAATTGTGTTAAAAATTTGAGTCTCTTATAAAAGTTAAAACGTAAATGAACAACTGAAACTTTTCCTCCGTGATACAATGAATAAATAAAACAGTAAATTACTTTTGATATCGATGAAAAAATTCACATTTATCATATTTAATATATAAAACAACCCCTAAGTAAAGATAAAAACTATTTAAAATTATTTATTCTGCAACATTTAATTTACTTGACATGCAAGAGCTATTGTAAGTAAACTTTCTCTATTTAAATTTTTATAAATTTCTAGAATATAGGATATTATCTAGTATATTGTGTTTCATTAAGTAATAAAAAAAATTGTTTAAATATTTAGAGAAATAAAAGAAATATAATTTTGAAGTAATTTTTTAATTACTACAAAATTTTAATAATAAGTATAATGTTAATAATTAATTTAGTCTATATCCATTGTAGCAAAATGATGAAAAAATTAAATTTATGCGGGATTCCCAAGCGGTTGCCTATACAAGTACTAATCGCGCCCAATGATGTTTAATTTTAGTGATAGAAGGGGAGCCAGTGAAACAACTATAGAATGAGCGTTGACTGTTATTTTATAAATACCTACTCATAATATTCAGCTAAAACAACCATAATATGTATATGTTATTAGTATGTAATATTATAATAATATTATAAAATGCTGGATCCGGAGCCAAAATTTAACATTGTATTCTAAATATCAATTATAATACCTTTATAAAAACCAATTATAAAAACCTTTAAGATTGTTATTTGTAATAGCTAATAAAACAATAACATGAATTAATTCTAGTTGCAAAATAATACAATATTTACATTACAAGAATTTCAGGATGTAGTGATAAATGTACTATGTATGTAAGTATAAATGAACAAAATTACATTATTCTCCTTAAGTTGAAAGAATAACGTATGACGGAAGAGTCGTATATTTATAGTCTTAATTTTATAATATTAACATTTATTTTATTACATAATTAATAAAATATAAGGCACTTTGTTATAACGTTTTGTTGAAATATGACTGACACTATTATAATGGGCCTCATCAACCCGTTAAGGCCTAATCTTCGACTCTAATACGGTCGATAAAGTGGTTCCCTTTTTAGGGAGGTAACACTAGTACGTACACTTAACATCACATTTCCAAACGTCTGAACGAACCTGTTGCTGATAACTACACTGTTCGTAGCGATTGTTCATGCTCCTATTAGATCTCCTCGACAAGTGAGAATTTCACGGATAAAAGGGTTCACCTCGAAAATCTGAAGGTGTTTGTTCAAGTAAATGATCCATTCAGAAATACCACTGTATACAACTTTGTAACATTGCATGTACGCATATGTTATTTATTTCTCTCTAATATATATATGTGTATAATGAAAGAAGGGTAATTCCTTTATTCTTCTGAGTATTTAACTTTTCCTACATAGGAAAATGGATTCGTGGTAATAGATCGAGGAAAAAAAATATGAATTGAATATATATATATTCGCGATTTATATCGCATTTATTGTGTGAATTAATCGCTTAATGATCCAAATACAATGCATATAGAGCGATGAAAATATTATGTATTTACAAATTAATAAAATGAATATGAATATTTAGAATTCGTTATGTTCTCTTTGGACTCTTAAAATTATTAATTTGATTTAAATAAATAAATAATGTTTTTTACATTTTCAAATATTTATTAATAAAATCTACTGAATATTATAAATACGTATATTTAGACTTATTTTAGAAAAAGATAATTTAATTAATTATAATTAACAGAATGGGTTAAACTCTCTTGATACAGAGTATTGTATCTGATTTTATGGATTTCTTCTCCGTAATTGCAATTAGCACGTACATATCCTTAAGCCCAGAATTATTTTTATTCTTTTCAGAAAACTTATATAACAGTAGTAATACTCTAGTTATAAGAATATTAAACACCATCGATTTTAAACAAAATATGAAATGTTAAACATCATAATATATCGATAATATTTACTAAATTGAAAAAAATTACATAATATTCATGTAGTATAGATTATAAATTAAGAATTTGATAGAAAATATAATTAATATTACTAAAATTTATTTAATTTCACGTACAAATGTTATGACACTTAAACATTTTAGTTAAAGGTATGTCGAGAACTTTACTCTAAATCATGAAACTGATACGAAAATAGAAACGACTAATGTTTACATTGTTCAACTAATTCTCAGATGTATTATTTTACATTGAAGATAATAGAATATTGATGACTTTAATACTAAATTGTGAAAATTTTTATAGTCTAAATGTTTAAAAGTGAACTGAATGTAAATCCATATTAAATATAATTCGGACTGGAAGCGTGTTTCACTTTAATTAATAAAAACATTGATTTCCATAAAACAGTGTTTAAACAGCAAATTATCATATTTGAACATACAATTTAAAAAATTTCCTTATATACTTAAGAGTTTTATTACATTTGAAATACTATACCTGAAATGAGTATAAAATATGTATATAACATGTTAATATAATAAATTGTAATTAAAGATAGTTTCTCGAATTTTTCTTAAAAATCCTACTATTATCATGTATTTTAATAGTATTATACTTTTAAAGAATGTTTAAATTTATTTCTAATGGAAACAGAGTAGAATAATGCCCTAATGAAGAAACATAAGTATCCAAGTTTCTATACATTAGATAATCATGATGAAAATAAAGAAATTCAATACTTAATTTTGTAATAATAGGTGTGAAGGAAATATTAAAATAAGAATAGCATGCTGATAATTTATTAAACTTTCAATATTCTAGATTTAAATATAAATGGATTATTAAAATTAATGATTGCTTTATCGTTAAAAAATTAATATATTTTTCATTATCTAAATACAAAGAGATTGATTTATTAAATTTAAACAGTTTGAAAGCTATATTATTTTAAAAATTAAAATTCCTTACAATATTAAGTAAACTTTTATGTTAATTCCCAAAATTTGTGTAAACGTAGATAAAAATTTAGAATTCCTCTTAAAAATATCTTAATCCTAAAATGACCTGAAATTATTAATTATTTCTATAATTATCTCTATTTTTATATGATTGCAATTAGTTTCTTTAATAAATTAATTGCAATAAATTTTTTAATAATTTTTTTTTAATAGCCCAATACATTTTATTATTCTTACTTCCTATTATTTATTATTATTCGATATAAATTGTATACTCAAAAAAAATAAATTAATAATACCACCAAAATTTCAATAGACGTTATACAACGTAACCTAATAGTTTAAAGCTATAAAAAGAGGAACAAGAAATTATATTTTAATAAACCTACATATGTGATTAGTTATTAATTGCTCGAATTATTCGTAAATGATACGGTTACATAATTAAATTTAAAAAATAGTGTCATAAATATCAATAGCTATTTTATCTGATCAATGACCTCAATCTATAATTAATCTTAATAAGATAAGAAGTTGAACGGTCCTTTTTTGGGATATACAAGATCGAGTACTTACGGGATAACTCAATGTTTCTATTTTTGACCAATATCTATGGCTAAGCTTTTTATCAATTTAAAAAAGAACTTTAATTGAACAAAATACAGGTAAAGCTTCATTGATATTTGCGTTTACTTAATATAAATTTCATAAAAAATGTTCCGTTAATTCTTCTCAGGGTATACAAAATTTCGATTGTTTCGGCTTATTTCAGGCTCATGAACATCTTTTTATATTCTTAAATAAAACACTCGTAAATTTCTAACAATATAGAACTGAAATCTTATCTTTATATGACTTTATTGAATAAATTACAATATTAACCAATCTTAAATACTGCCTGAAATACATATGAAACGAGCTGCACTATGTTAGTCAAATCTTTATATTACCATACTCTCATGTATCTGACCCCACCGTCGTTCAAAATTGAAATTATCCAAGGCTTTACGTGAAACCTTAATCATATATTTCTCATTATTCAAAATAGTTATTATAATGTATCTTTAGCTTAGGATACTGCGTATAATCTATGTATCGGCCGCTTCTTTTCTTACCCTTTGTGAAATCTATATGTACACAATGATTATATTAAAACGAAGTTCCTTGTGTATACACTACTATCTGTTTTATAGCTGAATCACTAAATAAAAAGACCTTCTCGCGTATTTCCATATTTACACAAGCATGATAAGAAATCTTACCTTCTTCTGTTTTTTGGTTTTATAATTTTATGGCTATTGTAGGTTGCAGCTGAGCCATATGCGTAGAACGACTTTAAGTAAATAATTTAATTATTTAATCTGTACATTTTACGTAACACAATATTACAGATAAGCATAGATTACGAAAATAATTATAAAGAAAATATTATTAATATTCATCCTGATGCGAAAGATATACATTTACGCTATCGAAACAATCATATTGAGCATATTTTTCAATGAATATGAAATAATATGAAACAACAACACGTCAATTGAATATTACAATTATTACTCATACATTGTAATGATTTAATAAGCTATAACAATCAGTATCGGAACTAAAGTAAATGCAAATTAAGAATATCTAAACATTATTGTTTAAATTACATGTTTATGTAAAATTTCGAATAAAATTACTTCTTCCTGCAAATATATTTATAATACTCGCTGACACAATAGACTCTCATTAGCTCTAGCTTACTCGAATATATTTCTCTTTTCGAAAGCACTGTACAAATTCGTAAAAAGGCGACTAGAAAACAGCCTCCTTGTTGTCAGCCTGATCCTTGCCACTAAGGACAATGCCTCTCGCCACTGCTGGGACGCCTGTTTACCTCCGATTGCTGCCCGCGATTACTCGTCGGCGAAACGCCAAGGCGTGAATGAAGCCGTGTAAGCGAGTCCCGGCATTAGAGGTAACTGCAGTGAGTCTGAGCGAGTCCACTGTCCTCAGAGTTCGGTTGTCAACTCTCTGTCACCAAATCGATGGGCATTGCCTCGGAGACCGCGAGGTGGCAGTACGCAAGCCCTATTTTATCACACCGCAATAGTAAATTTTGCTAAATGAAGTTATTAGGCAAATGTTCAATAATGCTTAACAAGAGCAATGAAATGGTAGTATTTGAATACGTACAGTTGCTTGTTTTAGCTATATTGTTGTCATTATTATCATATTGTTTCATTAATAATTCATAAAGGCACAAATTAAACAATTTGGCTTTATTACCTTGCAAGTATAGATATTTTTATAGATTTTACATCAACATGACTAGAAGTAAATAACTCTCCGAGAAATAATTATAAAACAAATTAAGTGGAAAAAAAATTAATTACAAATAATAATTAAAAAATCTTTGTCTTGTAGAATACATATGCTTATTCTAGAGTATACAGAACAGATTATTTGTTTTTTTATGTTTGCTTAATAGCTATAAGTAATATAAAAATATTTTATACTCAATCAAATTTTGTTGGTTGTTTTATACCTTTTTAAGCCATAACCGACAGATTTGAAGAGATACTAGGAAATGCTGATTATAAAATCAGCTGCAGCTGAATGTTGCATCAAAGCCTAGCGCAAGCTCTTTGCATATGCATAATATTTAAGAATTTAGTATGGTTAAATTTCGACTATGAAACGTTTTGAAGGAAAATTATAGCTATTGTAATTAGGCTTCTATAAAAATATTTTTAATCAATAAAGAAGCTTTTTTTATAACAACAATAATGATTTTATTCTAATGTACTTTTTTATGAAATATTTTTAAAAAAGAAAAACAGTAAGTAATTTTTTACTACTATAAGTAAACATAGAACAGTATAATTTTAAAATAAATTATAGTAAATAGGTTACATACTTTATTTACTCATAGGTACATCATGCAGCTTATTCATACAATCATTGTAATAAAATTTTTTAAAGAAATTTAAAAAAAATAAAAATAATTACCTAAGTATTTTGATATTATGGTTTATTACTGTATAGTGCATCATATTATACATTTATTTTATCATACATTTATTAACTTAGAATAATTTTTATTAAATTACCCGTAGTATCAAAATCACTACTATTTAATAAATTTTAACAGGTGACTTAATAAATAAACTTGTTCGGTATAATGGTCACATAATAAAAGGTATTATCACAATTAAATCTATTTAAAAATATTGTAAATTAAATATTTTGTTAAAAATCCATAAATGAACCTATAATTTACATTTTAATATACACTCTGTTAAATTATTGAAGACGCGTATTCAGGTGATACATGATTAATCAAGTAATAATTAATAATTAAGAATTCAATTAACTAAACATTTCGTTTTATTGGCGTTAACAGAAGACCGAGCGAAGCAATGGCGAGAAGGACATTGAAGAAGTTATTTAATCCAAGAAATAGGAATGAAAAAGCGCTAAGCTTTCGCCCACAGATTCTTCGGGAATTCGTTTAGTGGTGAAGTGTTCTGCTTGATCTGTGTTGTTATAAACGCTGCACCAGAACAGCTTTGTTTGACCCACTTTGAGTGTCAGCTGCAATTTACTCTTGAATCCGTTTGGCGTCCTTCTGAACGTCGAATTTCAATGTTAAAAAAATTAGTAAAAATCAACCGATCTCTACATGTCATACCTAGTTGGCAATTATCACACAAAAAAAAGATCTGCTAATTTGAATTTTTTGATAAAAATTTATCTTTGTTTGTTTTAGAAATTTATACACTATTTAATAAATTATATTTTTTTCTACTTTAAAATGTATACAGGTAATTAATATTTGGATGACTTATGCGATATTGCATTAATAGAACAAATATAAATTAAAAACATTGACACTTGTGTTTATGACTGAATATTTTGTAATTTGATGAAATGTCTTGTTAATTAATTACACATAATTTAGTAAATGTAGTTGAATCCATCCTGTTCAAAATTATATATTTTTAAAATTAACGATACTGGAAATAAAGCTAAATTACAATTAAATTACATTATAATTTATTTATTAATAATAAATTTGTAAAAATTATTTTAAATTTATATAAAAATTAATTTAAAAATTAATATACTAAACTTTAACAGCATTATTATATAAAGATACAATAAAATTATTTATATGCGAAGTTAATTCTAGAAAAATACTTTAGGTACTTAATTATATTATTTTTAATGTAATTTTCTTATTTTTGAATATCATAAATTTTACAGAGAAAATAATAATAATAATTGTTTAAAATTGCATAATAAATAATTTCAATGGAAACGTGTTACTAATTTTTACTATAGTTCTAACATAATAGGATATAATTATTATAGTGTCACGGAATTATTCATGGAAATAATTTTATGGATCTTTTCAACACTTGTCAAATTTATAATAAAAAAATTTCATACATTCTGTTTAATAATGATATTTTATAGAAAAAATCTAAAGCAATTAATTCAGAAAATATTTGTATGATATGATAATAGTTATATAATTAAAGTTAAAAAAAAATTTCAAAAGCATCATAAGTAAATTAATTTTAAAAAAGCCAAATAAATAATATAATGTATACCATATAAAAAAAGGATATTCGAGTAAAATGTATATTTTCGAAAAAAATTACCTATCGGCATTAACAAAAATAAAATTTTTTATAAAAGAAACAAAACTAAATTCTTTATTAATATGGATATTGAAGTTTTCTTATTCCATTACATGTTTCTCTACGTATACAATCATATAATCATCAACTAGATTTTCAATTTTCTATATCTTGTATTTATATCACGGTTGTTCAAGTGTATTAGAAATCGCATTCAAATACATTCTTATGTATGGCATCCACAATTTAAGAAAAGTTTTATTTAATTAAATAGTCTAAATTATACATATATATATTCGCAAATAGTTATTCACATTATAAAATGAAATAATATATATTACATTATAATAATAATATACAATAAGATGTTTTTAATTAAATTATTATCCACAATTAACTGTAGATTAGTACATTTGATTTTTATCTACAAAAATGAATTATTTTTTATAATTTTGTCTTTATTTTTAGATTATTGTTCATGAAAACATTTGAGCTCTGTAATAATATACATACTTATCAATTGATACCGTTTTTTCAAATTTTAAGAACCAAATATAAATATAGTTTTAATCGGGAAAGAATGACATAAATATAAGTAGTAAAAATGAAACACGGTGAACATAAATATTTTTACATCTATAAATATGTATAATATAATTTCTATGTTTCTATATTTCTATATTTACAAATATTTTTATCAAGCTGCTATATAAAAATTTAATCAAATCAAATTTAAAATTGTGTACTGTATTTGAGACATTTATTTGAAAAATAATGTGACTTCTAAATAATATATATAAGTGTAAAAGAAAATTTTAAGAATTATTCAAATTTTTTTTTTATTTTAAAGATAGAAAAATAAATACTATCATTTTTTTTTATTTATAAATATCATCTTATATAGAACTTTTCTATTTATATTTTAACCTATATTTAAATAATTCAGTAAACTCTTTAAGCGATAGCAGTTACGGCAAAGTAGTATTTTATGATGACATGCATGATTGATTTTCAATTTCATTTTTGTTCAGATATCTTAAAAAAAAACGGAGTCAAAATTTGCCTTCATCTTTTTCTTCGAACAATATGTCTTTATCTAACCCAACGACAGAAGATTTACATATTGGATAGATTGAATCGGGCTTCCGGCAAATTTTTCCCCTTGTTACTGAAGTTGATAACGTTGAATCGAAAGAATGACGACCTAAATTTACCAAGATATGTCGAATTTTTGCTTCAGTGTACATAATGAGAAAGAAGTCATAGGTAAATTTGATGTACATACTCGATCAAGATGTAAAAATTTCCAACCAATTTTAAACCGTTCTCTTTGATCTCCATTAGAAATAAATTTACTGTTTAATTTTTATAAATTATAATATACTGGATATATTTTATAAATTTTTACATTAAATTTTTGAAAAGATATTTGACAAATGAAACCGGTAAAAATAATTTAAAATTCTTATTTTATAACAAAAAATTAAATTTCTCTTAATTAACATTCGATAGATTTTAATTATTGTAATACATTCTAAAGCTAATGTATTTAGGTAATGTATTTAGGTCTTAATCAATAATAATTGGACGCCAAATATCAAATGAGCATAAAATTGTAAACAAGTTTTTAAATATAACACAGTTTAAACAATTATTTGAATTAATATAATTATATTAAAATATGTATTTTTTTTTTAATGTTAATAAAAAGCATAAAAAATAGCATTCTTAGTCGGAAAAAGGTAAAAGTGAAAGGTTTCACGCTTTTAAGAAAGTGTAAGTTCTTGCCCCACAACCGTCGTGAAGATGAGCAGTTTTATGTGAATACATAAAAAGAGTGAGAAATCGTATAACTTTGTATAAAAAGCCAAGATCCTCTTTGCAAAGTTTCAGTTATAACTTGGTGTTCGTTTCACATCCCAGTTCATCAAATGAGCTTAAAGGTATTGGCGACATTTTTTAAAAATAGTAGGCGAAAATCAGTTCGACAGTTATAGCCATTATAAGGTCAAAAGTAAAAAGAGTTTATGGATAGGTAAACTAAATCGAAAAAATTTCTGAAAATTTATGAATTAATGTTAATAGATGTAATAATTGACAGTACACGTATAGCATGTTTGCCTATAACTCATTCATGAAACATTTTTAAAAATTATTTAATTTGAAATTGTTAATATTTGTCTAAGATTTAAAAAAAAATTAATACCTAATGATTTTCCTATTTTATCCTTTAGAAATTTTAAAAATAAAAAGAATATTTTATAATGTTAAAATGAATAGAAATAACAGAAACAATAGAAATTTTCCTAAGACAATATGTCATTCTAAAATTTGTGATTCAGATAAACTATTATTTTTGTATAAAAATTATTTATTTTTTATGTAAAGTGCATTTTACTAAAAGACAATAAGAATTTTTAAAAACTTTATGTTATCAAAATTATTTACGCATTAAAAGAGAATGTTTCATATAAATTAATAAGAGGCTTTGCCTATTAAAAAAAACTAGTAATTTTTGTTACTAATGTTTAAAAAATATTTAAAATTAACGACTGAAAAAGACTTCTACGAAAGGAGATTAATAATTATTTTATTCGTAAACAATTACAATACTTGCATATGTATAATTTATCTATGAATTTTGAATTCTACATATTACACGTGTGAGTGATTGAACATAATACAAATAAGAATATACCTAAAATAAGAATAACAACTACTATAACTATTCGATTTTTTCTTCAAGTACATTTCAAACGGATATTGCACTAGTAGAAAAGTAATAAAAGTCAACGACCTACAGTTGCATGAATGGTAATTTGAATATTTTTCAATGAACATTTGCCTAATTTCTCAGAGTTGTATTACAAATTTTTTCTTTAGTTTTAACTATCATTAAAATTTGGAAATTATTTAATAAAAAATTATCATGTTTACTTAAAAATTGTAATATTTTGTATGAAGTTACAAGAAATTAAAAATATATGCTATAATTTATGTTAGCAATTTTTTCGAAATATATTTATTGTAATTAAAATGAACTTGTTGTTATTTAGTAATAATTGAAAATATACTAATAATTTTTTTAAGTATTAATTTATCGTGTAGTAATTAAATTGAAACAAGTTATAATCTGTAAATTAAATAAAAAATTATTTTAAAAATTTTGTTTTAAAACACCTCTAAAAATATAATTTACAACTACAGATGATGCAGAAATGCTACAAAATAAAAAAATTTTTTGTTGGTGACTGTTACATACATAAAAAGTTGAGTACACCAGTTAAATAAATTAAGTTTTAACGTACGCCTAAAATTTATATACTTTAATTGAGAAACAATCACTAAAAACATTTTCTTGGATCGAAATTTAATTTATGAACAGCATGTAAATTGGAGTTCACTATAGAAAGTATTGAATGTACAAATTATACTTTGCATATAAAAATACTCTAAGCTGCTTTAA
Organism: Kradibia gibbosae; assembly: GCA_018907135.1. Classification (NCBI taxonomy): domain Eukaryota; kingdom Metazoa; phylum Arthropoda; class Insecta; order Hymenoptera; family Agaonidae; genus Kradibia; species Kradibia gibbosae. The sequence goes on from JACCHX010000004.1 coordinate 9,723,980, forward strand.
AATATTTTTTTTTAATTTATTATTAGAAAGTTGTTTTATATTTGAGAAAAAAATTATAAATACTTGAGTACAGGCTACAAATACAAGAATGTAAAAAACTGTTATTTTAATATCTTCTAGTCAATACAACGTTCGATATCTATCGTTCTTGTCTTGGTGGAATGTGCAAAAGGCGGACTATTGTCGTATGGTAAAGATGGACTCGGGGACAATATCCATAATCATCATGCGCATGATCTTCATAAGGTGTCAATTGCGAATTCCTTTATGCACTTTAGTGGTCCGGTTGAAGGTCCAGTATATGAGGTAAAAGTGCCTTACGTTGATCCACGTCATTATTTACTATACGGGGAACACAAACATTTTTCAAATAGTCAAAATCAAGATGGATATACGATAAACTATATTGCGCATCCTAAATACGAGTACGCTTACAGTGTGGAAGACCATGAGACGGGCGACTTTCACAGTCAGAAAGAATCTAGAGAAGGTAAGTGGTGCCTACTATTATTGTAAACATTAGAACAAGAATAGCACACTTTCAGATAATTGTAAATATTATATAACTAGCTTTTATTTAAATATAAGCACATTAGGTCGCAGCTGTCAAATAAGAACACGTTGAATATAAATAATAGTGCAGAGAAAATGTTTATTGACAATTTTTATGCACATCATTCACGCGTCTATTACTTATTCCTTAAATTTAAGTGACGATAAAAGTAAGTGTGCTGCTCTGTACTTTCGCTCATAAATCATAATTTTATAAAATAATAATCGTGGAAACATATCTCTTTTAGTTTTTGTTTCTAGAATGTTATGATAACCTATTAAATTTAAAATAAATTAAACAATTTTGTATATATAATGTTAAGAATAGGGATGCAGTCGTAATTCAGATCATTTAAAAAGTCCAACTATTTCAATTTAAATTGCCATATAAAAAGGCCATTAACAGTAAACGACTCGATTAAGGGATACGATCAACGAAAGTTAAAGTTGTAGAGTTGCTATTGAAAACTATAATGCTCATGTTCAGGAACAAAAGTGTCCGGGGAGTATAGGATGTTGGAGCCAGGTGGCAGTGTCCGCGTGGTGAGTTATCAAGCAGACAAGGATGGCTTTCGCGCGGTCGTCCGCACTTCGGGTAAGAATGACCACAGGACTACCGGCAACCATGGCTACAACGAGCGAGTTCACCGTGACAAAGGTCTGCTGCTTCAACCAGAAGTCGAGAATGACCGACCAATTGCTAAATATGACGACGAATATAGCATCAGGAAACAACTACATCATGAACAATACCAAACTGCAATTCCGTCGCACGTGAACATCGGCATTTATTGATACAGGATTAGAGTACTTTTTATTATATCCCGAGTGTGCTTCTTACTTAAGAAATCGTTTACCTGAAGTTTTAAAGATATTTTACAACTAATATAATTATTGTTATTAGATGCAATGATATCGATTTTACTTGGATAAAGATCAGTATTATTATTATAATTGATACTAATATTCGGTAACTTTGAAACAAAAAAACAAAAATTGTTTAAATAATACCTTCTATTTAATTATAATATCAAACTGATTTATTATTTTTCTTTAATAGATGTTTACAACGCATTACATAAATAATGTGAGATATAAAAAAATTATGATACTTTTATTTTTAAAACAATTTGTTATTTTTTGCAATTAATTAAGATATATTTTATTCGCTAAAAAAACTTTCTTTCTAAATTGAAATTGTCGTCGAAATTGTTGGTTTTAAAAGAAAAACAAAAATATTGTTAACAATAAAAATTTAGTGAGACTCGAATATACATATTTCTCTTTATTTTACTGATGTTAAAAAAAGATTAGTATAATAATAATTACTATTTTATAAGTCATAAAAGCATATTATCGATACTACATATTTTTCTAAAAATTATTAATATTACAAATATATAAAAACATATCAATAATGATGTTATAATAAAATTAAAATAAAACAATGCTCTGCATCAAAACTGCTTTTATAAGTAAGTATAAGTTACTTAATAAAGCTGAGAATTCTAGTTTTTAATATAGTTTTTTTTATTCAATATACTGTCGGTACCACACATATTTCAAATTGTATTTCGACATATAATAATAATAAAATACCTATTGTAATTTAATATTCAACGTTTTTTTAAACATTTCTATTAATACATATATATTTTTAAAGTATCCGATATATGACAAAAAAATAAAATAAAAATAATTATCATAAATATTTTAAGTTTTGTCAATAATCTAATTTAAATAAAAAATGATTTATAAATAAAAATATAATATATATTAATTCGAAGTAAAAATTTATAACATAAATAAGAACCTTTAATAGAGTATTTTTAAAATTGTAATTATTAGATTGTAAAATACAGAATTTATTGAATGTACAATGCAATCCAGATATTGGCACGAAAAAAAGAATAATATATAATTGGAATCTATTATTCATTATTGCTATTATTTAAAATAATAATAATTTTAACTTATTTAAAGTTAAATAACGACTTTCATGCTATTATATAGGTATTAAAATAAACTGTATTTATAATTAACATTGAATGAAAAGAACTGAAATTTAATTTCACAAGATATTTTAAATATTACTTAAAATATTTAAAAACAATGTAAATCATATTATGTATACATAATGAAATTAAATTATTCATATATATTCTGAAAAAACGAGTATTGGTAATGCTTGAACTGGTATCCAATATTTGATAAAGTAAAACCCTGAGAAAAAATGAATAGTGTTTGCAGCTGTTATCGAACCGTCTCAAAATATATTTTAATACTGTGTATTAGGCAGAGTGTTTAGGTAAGGTCATTTGAATTACATGGGCTATTAGTTACCTGTTCTTGCAATTAGGGTACTCCACTGAAAAATATTTCTTTTTTCATTTCACATATAATTAGTAAATCAGATTAGTTAGCACTTCAAATATCTTTCTTTTTTTATTTGCTGTTATTTATTTTCAATTATATATCCTCTAATTTATATTTTACATGAATAGTTTTTTGTAGGAATCTTAATTATTGGAACATCATGAAACTGAAGAAATAAATCTTGAATAGAAAATAATAATAAAATTAATATACAATAATAGACGATAATAATTTTTCAGAATAAAGTATTTAGCAATAAAACAATATCTGTATTCGGTTTTTAATTATCTATCTTAGGTGAAAGTGGTTCACTGTAATTTTCCTGATAAACTGAGGAATACGCTATTGTATAAATGTACGTGATTCATCGTAAGTTATTTTATGTTTGATTACCAAATAATCGTGGACTAGGATATGATGAAAGAGGATTACAATCATACATAGTCGGTAATGAAATAAGGATGAATGATTGATACGGGAAGTTGATCAGCTATTTATGCAAGAAGAGGATCGGAATTTCCACATTATAAAAGATGTGAAGGTATTCCATAAAAAGAGAGACAATCGCATGGAGATGACTAGTTCACAAATATCATCGGATCTAACACCTTTCATTGAATATTCAATGTACTTAATTATCTGACAAGTCACCTTCCTAATCTTAAATTGCAAAATATCTAAAAATTAGTGGTGCTTTAAAAATAACATTTACGATTTATACGCATAAGTGAATTACTATTTCTCCATTATTTGTTATTAATTAACGTTAACATATATGGAATTTTATTGAATAAAAAAAGTATACTCAATTTAAAGGGATTTTTAAAAAATACTCTATTCTTCACAATAATGAAAATATTACAAATACACGTGATCGAACCTGTAAATCATTAGTTCACTTATTTACCAGAAATATAAAAGGCGCATCTTTCTTATAATATATATTCAATTTCGTTTATTTGTTCAAGAGATTTGAAGGTACTATATTTAAAATTTTATTTTTTTAATAAATCTTTTTAAAAATTAGATGTAAACAAAAATTTAACATAAACGACCCCTATATATACGAAAATAAATAATTCCAAAGATACGTTTCATACAAAAAACATGATAGACACTGGTATGCGAATTATCTTGAACGTTGCCAATTTTGACCGCAAGTTGGCGCCACCTCTCAGGCAGTTTACGCGCCACGTGGCCCTCGAAAACACTTCTCGAAAGTTCGATCACGACCGGCTAGACGGAAATCTTATGTTCGCCAGCCCTTTAGCTTGAATTTTAGACTCAGCATGTGCTCTGATCTTTTGCTTTCACGAGTAGTGAAGTAGTTACTCTGAGACAATATCGATTTCTTTCGTATTGTTCAGTGATTAACACTCACGGAGACCCTCAGGGAATAATTAAGTCAATTTAATAAATTAGTTCATAAGCAAAAATATAAAGATAATTTCATGAATTGAATTTACATCTCAATTAAAAAAAGACATGCTCGCAGATACGTGTCTTTACCGTATTAAATTTTGTGCCGGTGCATTGTGCCTCGTTTTCTTTTTTTTTTTAAAGTAAAACTCTCATTATATAAAACATAAATATTTTTTACTAAGACTTTATATACAATACATTTAATTTTACATATAATACCCCCACCCGTGGTGCAAGGGGGAAGAGTAGTGTTGTGACGGAGCTCGTCGGTTCTAGGGTTCGATGAGATGTGTGATAACGTGGTGAAGGAGGGAGGATGAAAGGAAAAATAAAATAAAGCAAAAAAAATTGTAATTTGATTTGATCACGAGTCCTCCGGATGACTGCGCCGATTATTAAATCTAAAAAAATACAAACGTAATAATATAATATCAGGGCAGTTGCCCTTCCTCCTTTGTCTGACGACATTTTCCCGTTATAATTTTATTATTAATTCGCGCACGAAGCATACAGGGTGTAGGGACCCCGTGGAATACGTAACATTCGTTATAAACACATTAACATTATTAATAACTGCTGCCGCAGTTGTCAAATCGTCTTTGACCTATCACTAGGTTAGATTGCTTGTACATCAAGGATCTGAATTATCGTTTTTTCAGAAGATATGATCAACTAACTGAATCTACGACAATAAAGTTCAAAAATAGCAATAATTGTTGTCGGTGGATAAAGGGCAACCGAAACAAGAGGTCTAGCATCTCTCAAGCTACACGTTGTTAATTCAGAATTAACAGTTATCGTTCAGAACCATATTCTTAAGAGATAAACAACTTTATCATCAAATGAGGTTGAAAATCAAAGTTGGTAACACATAAGGAATCTCTCATTGGCAGATCGGAACTTTCTCACTCCACGCTCAATTTACATCATTGTAGGAGTAGTATTCGTACTTATTATTATTATATCATTATTCATATAAGGAAGTAATCAATCTCAACTTATTATTTACCTTAACATGGTTTCCTCATATTATATAATGTTACAACCAAGCTGCGGGTTGTATTTAATAGATCAAATTCACCATACTCTGAACTCTCATTAAATGATATCTTACATATTATCCAAACTTAATGCTGAATGTCCAGATGTTCTAATTTGGACTCGCCGCCTTTGTCACATCTTTGCAATGGACATAACAAAGATGTCTTGTGAAATTGAGATTCATGAAGTAGATTTAGATTCACAACGTATCCTATGTTTAGACAGGAATGGTAGGCAAGGATCATCTCATAATGGTTACATATGGTACCAAGCCTACTCTATACTCGTGAGAAGTTATTATTACTCATGAGAACGTTATGTTAACTCCAAGAAGATGAAGGACTGTGTCTTTCATTAGCTGTACCTACAAACACATATGAGCAATACGTTGATGATATATTTGGAAATACAGATACAGTGAAACAGCTCATCGCGGTTGCCTATTTGCTAAAGGATCTTTGTCACGTGGCTGGGTTTGAATTTGCCAATTGGCACTCAATCAAACGTGGCTGGGCACAAATTCCATGAAGAAATCAAATAATTTAACAGTTTCATGCTTAAAATACTCTGATTCAAATGGTCAACTGAACAGGAAAACTTCACATTTTTAACTATGTCAATATCGCAACAAGGATTAATTACCAACATCACATATTATCTGAAATGGCAGAGATATTTGATCCACTCGACTTTACCTCAATAGTTGTCATCCGTGCTAAAATTCTTCTACAAGAACTTTGGCTCTATAAGCTAAATTGGGACGAATCATAACCATCAGATATTATATTACGATGAATATAAAAGATCTCATCAATTTGGCTAAAATTTCTATTCCGATGTTTTTCAACTAGCCATGGCTGCTGTCATTTGTATGATGGTTCACGCACCATCCATCAGGGCCAAGGTTTCATTTATATGCTTGTAACGAATATTAATAATGACGCGGAACCGTCCCTTCCAGCGACTCTTTGTAAATGGCCGCGACGTGTAAGGCAACGGAGTTGCCTTGCCTCATATGTCGCAATAACGACCATGAGCAACCGTTGGAGATGGTCGTGGGAGGGAAGATACACTGAGAGGACGAGGGTCGTCCGGACACGCCGGCAAGTGCGGTAACGCCTTCTCACGACCCGGAATCAGCGCGAGTAGCTTCCTTCGAAAGTGTAACCACCGGGCCTTTAAATTTGGCCAACCCCGGTGACCTTTCGGCCGGAAACGGTTTCCAGAGAGGAGGGCCCTTACAAAATTTGAAGGAATCTCCCAATGAGCGGAGGGAGACACCTGCGGGGTCGGAAAATTCTAGCGGCATCACGAGAGCATCAGGAAGATAAAAAGGCGAATGGCGAAAACCGAGAGGACAGAACAGAACGGACAGTAACGCGGAGAAGAGAGAGAGAAGTAACACAGCGACGACGAGAGCAGGGAAGTGCAAGGGATCAGGATCTGAGGATTTAACCCCTCCCCTGCAACGTAAGAAAGGAACGACAGGAGTAAGAAAAATTAACGGGGTCCAAGGATCTGGAGTCTGCCGACGTCCTGGAGAGCGAAGGACGTCGAACACCTCACCCCGCCGCCGAGGCCTACCGATCGCCACAGGCGTAAGAGCGAGAGTGAGCGACTCCTGTATGTATTCCAACTAGTAATAAACATAATATTTGTGTCCAGAATTCGGGCTCCTCATAACCCGAATTTGGAATCCGGCGAACCTTGAACGCAGCTGATCACGAGATCAACTGTCGCTAAGGTCGGGCGTGGACTAGGAGTTGTCCCCCCTCCATTCTTTGTTTTTTTTCTTCGTAAGACGAAGAAAAAAAAGCTATTACGGTGAATTGCGAGCGAATAAATCAATACCTATTTTTTTTAGTATCTAAGATTATTATTATAAAGCGCGTTACTACCTAGTTGTGTGTTATATTAGTAGATTGCCGATAAAAGCGTGGCTGTCCCGGAGACACGTAAATAAATAGTATCTCATCTGCTATATTGTTTTACATTTTTTTTTTCTTTCTTACCGATTGCCCCCCCTCCCCCCTTCCCCGAACCATGGAGTCGACGAGCTCATCCCTGGCACCTCTTCCCCCATTGTACGTCGGGCTATCCTAGCCCGCGTCACATGCTCAAAAAAGGTCACTCCTATCAATCGACTATAATCTCGAGGTAGGAATTCACACAGTGCTTCTTCTTGAATAACAGATGAAATACATTCATGTCAACCTCAACATGAAAATCAAAGATCAATATACGTGGGCGAATCCTCAAGTGTTACTCAAATAGATCAAAAGTCATATGTCTCGCTAGAAGGACTGTGTTCGAAATAGGATTGATCAAATTGAGGAATATGTACCAGAATCATCAAACCAAACAGATTGCGCATTTTAAGATATTTCAATGGATCAATTGAAGACCCATAAGTTATGGTTGACGGGACCATCATAGCTTATTAAGTTAGAAGACTCTTTGCCAGTTTAACCAAAGGATTACGACATCCTGTGTGCACCTAAATGCTGTTCAAGAATGCCATTTTGGAACTCACTCCATGCAATTTTGTCATTGGGATTATCATTATATTGGTATTTTTCCCTTAATAAACTTTTGATAGTTACTATTATTTCATTTAATATAGTATATTAAATGAAACTGAATGGGTTTTCAGCAAGTATCTAATAAAGTGATTTAACAAGACATTGTGAATTAATTATTTTTCAAAAATCATTACATGAACATGTCCTCGTTACCATTGATATATTTCCGCTGAATTTTGTTCGGTATTTTCGGAGACAGGGAAATTTTATAAAAACCATTTTTTTTAATTATTAACTAGATTTAGTGATGGCTAATCATCAAAAATATTTAAAAAATTTAATTTATTATAAAATGTTTTTAAATTGAAATATGTTAATACTATCATACTAATGAATTAGTAGATAAAATTTTTATTCCATTGAAAGCTGCATTCATATTATGTTTAGGCTCTGTATGATCCGAAGTTACTGCAATCCGGAGCGTTTGACGTGTACAGCAAGAAAAATTGAAGCGCATAGCATATGGCCGCTTCATGACGCTACGCGCGCCGCCATTTTTCTACAAAGCCACGATATGTCACGCGGATGGACAACGTTAATAACAGCATACGATGACTTAGGCACCGTCAACTCTACTTACTCGCGCATGACCCTACCGGGAAACTAAGTCATTGTTCCCACCCAGTGGGCGCCTCCGCTGCAGGGGATTGTGGAAGCACGGGCGCATCCACAACACCTAAACCCGACGATTTGGCCCAACCAAGCGTAGCAGCAGCTAACGGGCAACTGAGACTACCAATGCCGATATTCTATGATGATAATGCACTCTCGCGTGATTACGCATTAAAAACTAGGAACCAAACCCTCCGGTGACGTCTCTAATGCAGCGAAAACCCGTACAACGCTGAATCCAACGATCCTTTCCCAGAACTAGCCGATGTCGCCGCGATATCCTTTCGTAGCAATAAATGCTCACTTCTAACCCGGACGATTTTCAAAGTTTCATACCACCGTCACCCCAAAACGACAAAAAGGATCTGAGGAGATTGACTTTACCACTTCGCCTGCCTGAAAAAAGACGAAGAATCTGGCCTGACTCCACACCTAAACAAAGAGAGACGCAAGATTCGGGACTTCCCCTCAGGTAGCACCTAATGTACCTTAACAATAAAGTACATTAAAAAAAGGAAAAAGTTTTGCGCAGTCATCGGCATCCATCCAATAATCCTATTCTCATAACTGCTGCAATTATTCCCCGTTACAGCACTAAACGTATATGTCTAAATGTATGTTTATTAAAAAATATATTTTTAATATTATAAAAACCACAGCATGCCCTTATTACCTCTCCGCTCCAAATGTATACACGATATTTGTTGTGGAATACGTAAACGGCGGGAAACGCCAAACACGACAAAACCTGTCTCGCGCCCCGAGCTGGGCGCCAGGAACTCATACCTGCCGTATCCAGTGCTTACGGACAGGAGACTAACACGATGGTCTAGTTGGTCGCCAATGATAGAATTTTGAGTGTTGCAATTTTATTAATTTTTAAACGCAATTCCCAATGTAACGAAGGCCGTAGTTCCGGGTTCAAGAAAACTAGGTCAGATGTCTGATGCTTTGACCTGCGATCATGCCGGTTTCCGGAGCAGCTTGAGGGTCCCTCGCCTAGGAGGTGTAACGCAAGAGTAGCATTAGTATATATTCATCATTATTTCCAACCCATCGAAGACTTTTAAACAAATAGACTCGGTTGAGAGGCATCAGATGATGCCCCGTCTGCCTTCTCAATGCTAACGTTAGCAAGCGAACACGCGAGAGCCGCGATCGGCATGGTTCCACCCTTATTTTCATATCGCTGTCAAAAGCTAATGAAATGAATTGAAGCGCATTAAAATATCTGGTTTCCTTTTTTTGTTTGTATATAAATTCCGAGTAGCTTGTATTTTCTTATCATTTAGATAATTATTAAGCATTGATTGTAATTTGTCATAGTAAAGCGGGATAGATATATATATTTTTTTTTTAATTATTAAGTATCATTTTTTTTTAACATTTTTGTAAGCATTTTTTTGTAATTGTATAAATTGGCGATGGAATGTTGGACTTTTTAAATTTATTGATTTTGTTTATTATTATTTTAATACCCCTCCTTGTACCATACTTCCATCACACTCTTCCTACTAAAACCCAACAAGCTCTACCCTAGCAAAATCCCCCTTTACTGCACCACTGGTAAAAATAACCGCGTCATAACATTATTTATATTGTTTTACAGTATTTTAAAAAATTTTAAAAACATTTAATTTACTTTAATTAAATAATTTCACTAAGCATTCAAGATCTGTAATCGATGTATTTTATATTACTTTTACAAACTGTTCAAAATTTTAAAATAAGAAAAAGAATATCACTGATATCTTTATGATACTTTTCGAAAGGCGCATATTTGGAGACATTATCAAATGAACACTTGAATGAGGTATTCATTATATGAATCCTCTATTCAGTGTGCAATAAATTCTCTATCGACCTGAATTGCTTGTTCAAAAGCCAGAAATTCAGAATATCAATGTCTATGAACATGTAATTGTTTTCTAACTACTTAGCATTCTATGTCTCATTTCCTCTCACTCTTTTTCTCTTTTATTCCTTTTCTCTCTCTTGTATCCTGTAGTTCTCCTCTTTATTTACATTATTATTATTCTTACTGACTCCGTTCATTCTTTTGTTTACCACTACCTTTTGTTCTTTTATACTTTTTGTTATGTTTACTTTTTTTCATTATCTGTACATCTTATTCGCATATCTGTGAAGAAAATTTAATGTAAAATCTTAATAAGTTTCTTATTTTTATTTCATCTCTATTTTATATCCAATACCAATTTTCTGTATATCTTAACTAATAACTTATTTATAATGTATATTATAATAATTTATAATTTATCATACTGTTTCAAGCAAACTTTTTTAAATAACGATATGTTTTTATATTTAAAATCTTATCTTGTATTAAGCAATACACATTTAAACACTATATTAATATACTTAATGCAAAATAACGTTGATACATAGATTAATTTTAAAACATATATTTTTTATTACATTCATTATTTAATGTAAATAATATACTATTGGTATCTGTGTAATAAAAATAAAATGTCTTTGTGTGAAACGATCATATTTTTTTATTTTTATTAAACATTACGTCTCTTTTTGCATTCTTATATTATGCAAATTATATTTATCCATTTCTAACTTTTTTCATGATTTTGTAAATACACATAAAATGATGAATTTTTCAGTAATAATGTATAAAATGTAATCTTGTTATAAAATTAAATATGATCAAGTTGAAGCAGTATTTGAATTTTAAGTCATTTTAATAATTGGTTTTCTTATTTCAATTGTTTGTAAATATTTAGTAGATAATTGCTGTATTTATTTGTAGGATCATTATAATAAATAGATATGGTAACTACTTAATGTAAAGGTGTACAGGTTTGTATTTGCAATAATAAAAATTAAACTTCGTGTAATATTTTAATCATCTATTATGTTTATAGAAAATAAATTTATTATAGTTTAGATGAATACATTTATACGAAGAAATCTGGCATTGTATTTTACAAGTACTTATCTCTTACAAAAATACTATGAAGTATAAAATAAAATTAATCAAACAAATGTTTGATAAAATTTGATATTTTTGAAAGCTTTGTAATAAATCCCGTGCATCCATCAGTATCTCTCCTCCCCGAAAGTGCGTTACTTTGTTTTTGAACTGTTTAAAAACAGTATAAAATTATATTTTCTGAAACCTTTATCTAATATCAGCAAATTTTCGTCGAATTAGCAAATAACGTCCACCATTCTGGGTAAAGGGGCTCGGAGAAATGAAGGCAAGTCCCTGAGTTGAATAAATGCGTGAAATACCAAGCATGCGTTGACAGCTGAGCTCCAGAGGAGATCAACCTTGGTGCCACTAGCGAAATCTTGCATACGACCAACCAGATCATTGGGCTGGTTCATAATGGTTCCGTTATGGTAATGACTTTGAAAAATTAATACGATAACTTATCATCGTAAGGAAAAAATGTTCGGGTTCGGATAGCACCCTGGGCGAGGATATTTTGCAAAGCGTATCCTCTATCCTCCTTGTGACATGGCGGTACAGGTGCCGAATCATCCTGACAGGATAGCAACAACTCAGTCACTTTGAGAAATATTGAGGGTCGTTAGGAAGAGATGCCTTACCCTCTCGCACAGCAAAGTGGCAAAGTGAATGAGTAAGTAAAGACCTCGCCCTACAACCGAGGTTTAGCAATTGCCGTTATTGTATTGAAATATTTTTGTTTCCTTCGTTTTCTCTGTGTCATACGGATTCAAATCTGGCAGACACAACCGAGAGTAAATTATATTATAATAATTTTTCAAGCATAACTATTAAGTGTTGATTTTAATTAAGCGTAATAGAGTCTTATTTATACATTTTTTGTTTATCTATTAATTATGAATTTTATTTTAATTGTTGAACATTGTGTAATAAATTTTCGTTGTCGTTAATGTAAATTTAATTGTTCAAGCAATAAATTCATACTCACGCCGATGGAATGGAGGGTTATAAAATTATACCTAATTGTTCATTATTATTTACGTGCATTCCTTATATCAAGCTTTCTTCAATCTGCTGCCCCTCTTCTCACCGAATTGTGAACCCGGAGAGCTCCACCCCAGCACAAAACTCCTTACTGCACCGCGGGTATGACTAACCACGTCATATGTACCCGAACAGGGACATTATCCGTAAGATAACGTCCAATTGCGAATTTCCCTCCTTCTCTCCTTTACCCTTGCGTATCAAACTCCTCCGACTCGTCGTTTGCTGCTACGTAGATTTGACCCCCTCTCCGCTCTGCCTGAGCCCACAGCTTGCGCCCCCGTTCTGCGATCTATCACATAAAAAAGCCGATTTTTCAACTAAAAACGACAAAAATTTTTAAATTTACACAGATGCATATTAAATCCCGCTACGACCAAGCCCGGCAAGTGACTGGGGCACCGACCAGCCACCGACGCAAGCGATCTACCTTCTAAGCGGACCTAAGCGTCCTGTTTCTTTTTTTCCTAATAATAAATAATTATTAGGCTTGTTCGTTGCATTAATTAGGAACGATGTTAAGCTACCAACCTCTGTTGCGCTCTTAAATAAATTAAAATAAATTAGATATAAAAAGACGATCTTAGAATTTGGTTTTGTTTTTTTTCCCTTTCATTGTATTGCGCATGGTAACTTGTATACGATATATTACCTATGCTAAAATAGAAGCGACTATAAATGATGTCCAACAAAGTCTGCGTAATTTCGAACTATTAGCTCACGGCCATAGATATTGTAGCAAATCTGGTAAAACATAGCTTAGATCCGCAAGGTATGCTGATATGCGGGTGCAAAGAAGAAGTTCGGGCTCTCTGCCCATCAAGTACCAGAAACCGAAGACAACGACGAATGATCTGATAACATAACTGATTTAAACCTGAGATTGCGGAATGTAAGGGCAACTTTCCTTCTCGTACATCGACTCCCCACGCCACGCATACAGAAATAGACGCATGGACTGTAAATAATACAGCAGGAGTGATAGAAACAATAAGGCGATAGAGACTTCGATGGTAGCGACATATACGCGTTTCGAGGAACTCCAACAGCTCGGGGACAGACGAAATGTTGCTTGAGGAAGCGCTACTTTTACTACAAAATAGAGATAACACTCCTTCTTTAGATGACTTACAGCAGCAATTAAAGGGCTTTTTCCTTACTGAAGAGAGCAGAAGCTCCCTTGAACACCAGGTGCTCTTTTAAAAGCAGTGTCATGGTAAATCAGTGAGGTCTACACGTTTAACATGAAGGGCCTTAACCTCGCCATTCAGCTGGATCTAGGGGAAACGGAAAGGCCACATATTTAAGGCCCTCGTCAACTCAGGCGCGGCTCGCTTATACATGATTAAGTTAACTGCGAATTTTTGCACGCTAAATGGTTGGAGGAAGATCGATGAAACCTTCCTCTCTAGGTTTGCAGATAGAAGTACCTGGAGTGTCACGAAGGCTATCGACGGACCGACTTATTCCCAAGGAACAAAGCACGTACTTAAATATGTGGTAATGTCCTCCCTTGCCTATAATATGCTGCTGAGATAATTAATTTTATAAAAAAACGTGTCTTCATTAGTGCTGCGATTCCACTATTCAACTAACTAATATCGAATATATATTGTAACATTAAATAGTTTGTTATAAAACTAATTTGGTTTTAAAAGAATGTTTGAAAGTAATTTACAAAAGTTTACTTTAAGAAAGTTTTATATACTTTATTTAAACTGTGACGCGGTTGCTTCGTAAGGGCGGATACACTCTGGTGGGCCCAGAGTTCAATAGAAGATTAAAGCGGTGTGAACGGAAAAGAAGGTAGATTATAAAGGGAAAGCGAGTGAGCCGATAAAAAATTACAAAAAAATAACAAAAAAGTCTCTTTTGGTCCTTATTGGCGCAGCAAAAAGGAGTTTATTCAACTAAAAAATAAATAATAAAAAAGACAATATTAATAAAAATTACGGATGCGTTTTTAAATTGATAATAGGAATAGACAATTAAATAGAATTAGTTAAAAATAGCGCACATAGTGTGTAATATAAAAAAAAATTAGCGCCAAAAAAGTAATCATTGAGTTGCGCAGGATTCCGACAATCGGTTTTACATAGAGCGCAGATCGTAAAAAGTTTTGTAGGCTCGCGAGAAAAGATGGCGGGGGTGATGTGTGAGTTGGATTCGTAGTCTACCCAGGAACAAGAAGGAGGTGTTACTCACACGTTGCTTTGTCTGGCAAAGCTGTAGCGAAGATGCTCTTCTACGACGGTATCTGACCAAGTCACCATTAAGTCCTCTTCTAGAACGCAGATGAAAGGTGGTTGTTCACTGTTATTATCAGGTATATAGTATCATACAGTATCAGGTATTTTTCAATGGGACAGGAACTCTTTTTAACTTTGAAAGGCTCGTATCGAGTTCCAATCAATCTTCAGTTCTAATTCCTCGGTATGATTACAGTAGCGAGAATAACCCTTTACAAATTTTTTAATGAAAATTACCTCGCTCGACGATCCCAAAGGTCCTTGTTATGTTCTCGCAAGTAGCGCCAAGGATGCAGCTATGTAGTACCCATTTAAGCAATCGTGTCCCTGATTTGTCGTGCCAGCGATTTCCCGCCGCCAATTTTGATAAATGGCTGGATTTCGCAGTCCTCTTGTTACTGTCTTGCATTTTTATCCTGGCTGTATGATAGAAAAAAAAAGTATAAAAGAAAAAACCTAAAAAAATAAAAAAAATTTTTAATATATAAAGATAAAATTAAATTACGTTTAATATTACAAGGTCTCAACACATAGGAGCGCGGAGGTACGCTACAAGGTTCGTTACAAACTTTTACTTTATAGTTATAACATATCTTTTAACAATGCTATTTATTTGCACCTTTTTTAAGTATTTTAAATAATATTAATATTTCGCAATTATTATCATTTCAGAAAACATATCTTCTTTAAATCAGAAATTTGTCTCAGATTACTCGTATTTTTTAGTATTAACCTTTTTTTTTAATTATAAGCATATTTGACTAATAATCTATTTTCTTGTTAAGAAAGAATCGAAATAAGTATAAAATATTTATATTATTAGTGAAGAATAAAAAACAAATATTACTTTTACTGGAGAACTTTATAGCCTTATCATGAATAACCTTTTAATTATAACAGGAATTTTTTCTAAATTTCAAAGGGTATTTAAACATGGTGATGTGTATGAGTTGCTCCACACTTGAGTGATAACGTAAAAGGGTTACGCAACCCTTCGGCTTGGAAAGGCGAATAGCTTAGCTAAGTACATCCTAAAATAGATTCGTAAGTAGAACCATCCGTGCATAAGCTTTAGTCAATGATTATTGTATAAAGCTTCTTTAATCATAGAAAAAGATCCATATATAAAGAGAAAAGATTAATTTATTTATAACACTTTGAATCCATAGTAGCTTTGTAATTTTAAATGAACATGAATTTTTTAAATATATAAGATAATTGCATACGAAATTATACGTAACCAACGATTAAATTGTATTGATTGATTTATAACAAATTCGACATAGATTCTACGACATATATTTTTCCATTTGCTCGATAAACATTATTATATATTAGTGAATTCTATAGTGAACATTAATTTTTATTAGAGAATATATAATGAATGTTTAAATGATTAAGGTTTGGACAAGAAATAAATTATAAATTAAATATATATTAAATACTTGCATCATAAAATTGGCTCTTTAACTTAAAGTATGTATGCATCTTTTTTTGTCAATAATTTTACAAATTATAATTATATCAAACAATTGTTATTTAGTTTGAAGAAAACTATATCGCTAGTTTATATAATGTTTTACACTATTTTATGAAATGATAAATTGAAATATTAGAAAAGAACAAATTGAAATGAAATGCAAAAAAGTTATAGAGTGATTGACCATAATGAACAATAGGTAGTGGAAGAGCTAAATGCAAAAAATTGTGAAAGAGGAAGTGACTGAATGAATGAGATAGGTGAGAGGCTGAGGAAGAAGTATGACCTACATTCGAAATACAAAGTACTTGGTACTGGAAAATCTAAAAGGCACTATTGATTCAACTTTCTTTTAAATACAGCCTCCATTTCATTTTATTTGACCTCAATCATTATTTAGTATCATGTGGTTTGACTTTTAATCTACGTCTCATTTCATCTCTCTTTTTCTCTGTCTTTCTCTCTCTCTCTCTCTCTCACTCTCTCTCACTTTATCTTACTCTCTCAACTTCTTTTTTCTATCCTTACCTCTGCCTTCGCTATTATTTTCTGTATCTTTTTACTTAAATATCTATCATTCTTTCGACTTACTTTAACTGATCCTGTTCTCATCCGTTACTTTGTCTTTTCTACGGCACTTAACTTTTCTAAGCATTATTCTAGATATGTAACATTCTTCTATTACGGTTCAATACTTCTTTTCTTTTTATCTTAAATTAAAAATATATAAAAAATAAAATAGAATAAAATGTAATTTTTAATTTAAAAAATTTTAATTATAAAATAAATTAGATTTTGTTAAAATTAAAACAGTTAAGATATTATTTACAAAAATATTTTATACATAACATTTATTATTAATGTACATATTTCTAACGTATACTAAATTGCCTAAAATTTTTTTTGAAATATACGCTTTATATATTATAAAAAATAAAAAAATGTACCCATTTCTTCAAATAAGTTTTTCTACAAAATAAAAATGATTAATTAAAATCATTTTCATATTATTTAAAAATAATTATTCATGTGTTAGATAAAAAAATAATAAATAAAAGCTACAAGTAAAAATAAATAGTCCTAAAACTTATGCTTATTTATTTTTTATAAAAAAATGCTTAACATAATATATTTGATGTAGTCAGATATTAGTAAAAGTAATTTTAATAAGTCTACTGCAGCCGATAGTAATGAGACTGTTGATAAATCTAGTCATTTAAAAAAAAAAAATTAAATTTAGTTAGATTTTTTAATATCTAATTAAAGATAAGGCTAATAGCTTTACCTCGTTGAAATATTCAAATGTTATATTTTAAAACATTGTAAAATATTAATATCGAACATACACAAAGACCTTATTTATTGTTACTTCTTTTCTATTGTTAAAAGGTTTTTTTCAGCTACACCACAATACTCGCTATTCTCAGCTCTTATTACTTTACTCCTGTTGATTCAATTAAATTTCCTATTCTCTAGACTCTTAGAAATAGGCTATTTTCATGTATAATCTTAACTTTTTAAGGGACGAAAATTTCATTCGGCGCTTGCTACGAAGTAATGGGAAGAACTAGCTTTAAACGAACGTAACTATTAAAATTTAAGCAATTGGAAAATAAAGTTGTCTGTCATTCCACGATTATCAAATTTTCAATCTAATACTTTCACCATCCTACAACATAGAATTTAAATTAAAAAAATAGATTTTTTAATATGCTTAAAACTAGTATTCTTTATTAATAAAATATTAAATTCTTTTATAAATTTTTATAAAGAATATTTTTTATAATGAGATTATCTGTTAAAAGTTAATTTATTTTAAATATTAGTCATTATTAATTTGAATCTTTACCATGTAATCATTTATAACTAATCTATCAAAATTTAATTTATAAATTCTACAATAAATTGTAATGTATACTACATAATATTGTGCAATTTCAGTATATATAATATCAACAGTAATAAATGGTTACATGCAGGATTGCTAGCAGATATATATGTACACATAAACAATGACATAACCAATTGTTTTAAATTAAAATTTTTTCTTTATTTAATTAAAATTAAATCTTAAATTAATTACTCTTCAAACAATAAAAAAGGTAATATTATATTACTCTAAAAAAATACTCAAAATAGTAATCAAAATCTTATTTAGTACACTAAAGTCTATTTTTGGAATACAATGTGTCTATAATTCTATACAAAAAAATTTCTAAGTAATTATTGTTTATTCAAGGTTATCCAAGTCAAATCGTTCATTATATGTAACTAATTACATGTAATGAATTTTAAATATTAATTTACGTAAACATTTTGTGTTAAAATTTATACACATACATATATAACATATATATATATATATATATATATATATATATATATATTACAAAGAAAGAAAATTTTTAATTGTACATTCATGCTAACTAATTATAAATATTATAAACTAATGGATCTGTAATTAACAAATTGGGGGGTGGATGGATGCAGTGAGGAGGGTTGTAATAGGATGGAGTTCGCCGGCTCTAGCATTTAATAAGAGGAGAGAAGACAGAGTGAAACGGGTAGGATAGGAGGTGTATCTTTGAATAAATAATAAAACAAAATAAAATCAGAGTTATTTGATAAAACGTTCCGAGGTGTTATCATGATGCGGAGGTTCATTATTGCTTCAAAAAATAATCTTTGTATTAACATCAACATGTTTTTATAATAAGTATTTATAATAATAATGCTTACATTAATGATAATTCATTAATAATTAATAATCGATCATTATCTAACGTGATACTTGTTTATTTACATCTTTAAACATAATAATATGTACAAAAGAAATAATAACAATTAAGAACAAATCTATCGTGTTAAGTAATAGAAAAACGGGCCCATATTTAAACAATTGTTAAATTAAATGTGGAGGAGTCGCAGACTTTGATGCTGGTCTGGGTTGCCTCTGCCTTTGCCGTCGCCACAGTACTCCGGCACAGTACCCCTTCTCGCTGAGGGACCGGCGACATCCAGCTCCTTCGAGAGCTCGACTAAGGTCAGGGTTTTCGCATACTCGGGATTACGTCCTGTTTTATTTCATTGCTTGTTTGCAAACCAATACAGAAGTCCGTTTGGTCGCCGGTGCGGACGCACTGGATCTACAAGGAGTTAGTTCTTGGCGTCCAGTTCGGAACGCGGGTCGCGTTTTCCCACCGCTGTGCTTGGAGCAGGATGCATTTCGCATGCACCTCCTAGTTGCCTGTAACCTCTGCTCTCTGAGTGATATTGTAAATTCGCGCAGTTTTTTGTGCTGAGCTTGTGTCCTCGCGTATGCGACACTCGGAGGGAAGAAGTGCGTAGGGACGAGCTGAGCTCGTCACAAACTATATACTAGCTCACCTCTCATATCTTAGTAAATTTAATAATTTGAATTAAACATGGATTATATACATATGTAATTAAAAAAAAAAGTATGCCTTAGAGCAGTACTAATGAGTTCTTTCCATAGAATCTATTCTACCTTAATAATTTAGTATACCATAACTCGACTCTGTAAAGCATTAGTGACCACTATCTCATTCCATTAGCTTCTTTGGCTTTTAGATATACCCAATTTCAAGTAAACATTAGCAAGCGTAATAAAAGACAAATTGTATGCTATTTTGTATAATGTTTATTTATGAGGCATGCTCAAGTGTCATAACCTAATGTATCACTTTCTGAATTGCACAAAGTTCAGATAGTATCGATCTCAGATTTTTAATGTCGTAGATACTTTGTATTATTATTGATGGAAGTAAAAATTATACCAAATTATGTATCGATACATATTATAGCAGCATGCTATAATGATTTACTTCTGTAAATTTGCTGTATTTTTTAAAATATTAAAGTATTAATTTTAATGTTAAAGGTTACATAAAAAATTCTAATACATTAACCAGATTTGCAAATTGAGAAATAACGAAGCAGTATATGTGGGAGAATGATTTATATAATTTTCCAGTATTCAAAATAAATAATGTGAATAAAAGAACAAAATAAAAAGAAAAAGAACACAAGCAATAACAAAATCAAAATTTACTGTCTAGTGTATATATTACAATAAAAATCTATTCTATAGTAACTAATTTTAATTAACTGGATAATTCTCTATCATAATATATAGAAATTAAAACTGTACATAAAAAATTTTTTTCTAAGACACAAATTCATTTTACTTAAATTGTTTTCGATACAAAAAATCCCAAATAGATGAAACACATTTTTATACAAAAATTTTGTTACCTTTATTTTCATGTAGATTAATAGTCAAAAGTCTATAAATGTGATAAAAACTTTTTAAGAAAAAAAATTATTAATGTTTTTTTATTAAAACTGTTTTTTTTGCTTTACTTAGTTAATATTTATTTTGAAAATATTTCTTATTGAGAATTTTTTGTAAGACTAAAAAAAAATGTTTTTATTTTTTTGACAATAATTTTTTGAAGAGTTCTGTTAAAGATTTCAATCAGATATTCCTCCAAATTTTTAGTTGCTCTTACACTTCTTACGAAACATATCATCACTTTTTTATCTTCTTAAACAATGTTTGCGCACACTAATGAAGTTCTTTGTTAATTCTACATTGCTATGTTATATACAGCAAACGACAATTACATGCACCGATATGCTCGTATATGTACATAGTAGTTTTAACGAATTAGAGCTGGAAAAAATGTTTTTTTTTTATAATAAAACTACATTTATTGGCTACAATTGTAACTAATGATATTTTCATATGTTAGCAGAATTTTTTTATAACGTTTCTATCACTAGAAATTTTTTTATTAAATTTGATAAATAGTATATTATAAATGTAAAATTTCAATTAAATTTAAATATTTTATATTCATTAGATTAACTTCAAAAATTCGATAAAAATATAATAAAATTAAAAATACCCTTGTGCATTATTAGAGATTTAAAGTTTATAATATTATTTTTACTTAAACTGGCGAAGTTATTATTCTTTATACAGTTATTTTACTATTACTAAAGATTTAAAAAAAAAATTTTTTATATCTATGTGTACATAGTATACCTGCACAGAAGTTTATGTAATTTAATAGTATGTGTATGAGTATATATATATATATATATATAAAAATAATATTTGTGCTGTTAATCTGAACTAAAATTTTGAAAAAAAGAAATAAATATGTTAATTAAAGTCACAATAAAAAATAATCATAACATGAATATTAGTAAAATATGTATTTTTTGGATAGGAGTAATTTAAAATGTGATAATGGCAGTTATGAAATTATATTACCCAATCAAAATTTATGAATAAATTGCTAGAATCATTAACATTTGAACGAAATTTTGAAATATTCTTGTAAAAGTACAGACTACGTTTAAATTAAAAAAAATAGAATTTTAGAGTGAAATAAAACCAAAATTATTGTTATTTTTAAAACAAAACTTTACATTTGATGAAAAAATATATTTATATTTTGAAAATGATATAATAAGTATATTTCTAAATCTAATTTGTATATATTTACAGTTTATATAAATTTATCAAGATAGCTAGTACGTTAGAAAATGATTGTAGCGTCCACACCGAAAATCAATAAAATCTGTTAGCTGACTCTTTTTGCTTTGGTACTCAAGTTTGCATCATGTGACAAAATGAATGTTTTTAAAAATGTATCAAGCCAGACAGCATAGGCCATTCGATCTATGTCGTATGGGTGATTATTTTATGCTTTGATGGCACTGTTGGTCTCATAGTTCTGTAATCTTCCGTACTAGAATATTGTTATACAAAAAAATTTCTTCGATACCTTCTCATATTATTTTACAAAAGAGGAATGACCATCACAACGAAAGGATAGTTTTCATTTTTTTCTTTTTTTGTTCTTCTTTCTTTTCCTTTAAATCGATCGTATAATTGCAGGAAGTATGCATCAATTGTGGAGATCAGAAATGTAAAAAATATAAGAAAATTTTATAAAATAAAAATAAATGTTATTTCAGCTTTTACTGTTACATAAAAAATTGTACAATTTTTTTTTAATTATAGGTAAAGGTTACGTTAAAAAATGCACAGATAGGTTAAAACCTTATTATGATACTTTATTTACATAAATTAATAATGAAAATATCAAAGACCTAAAAATGATGAAAATAATAAATTAAAAATTATTTAGCGATAGTTAATGTATAATAAATAATTTAATAAAGAATTATAAATTTTTACAACGGAAATATAACTTTAATCGTTTGGTACTTCACGCTTATACACATGTTATACAAAAATTGAATCTTTTTAAATAGTTCAACAATGCAAAATGTTTTATTAATTCTATTACAAAAATGTAAATAAAAAAAAATAAAAAAGACTTAAACTTCATCTTATATTACCTAATTATTTGACAAATGTATTTACTGATGTGTTGAAATTGTTTATTTTATCTCATTTTAATTTTATTAGGTTATTTACTTTATTAGTTTTTGAATTTTCCTTGTATATTATTTTCTATTAATTGTTTTCAGTTGTATTGGCAACTATAAAAACTTAATTGCCTAATATTTGATTGATATATAATATTGATATAAT
Organism: Kradibia gibbosae; assembly: GCA_018907135.1. Classification (NCBI taxonomy): domain Eukaryota; kingdom Metazoa; phylum Arthropoda; class Insecta; order Hymenoptera; family Agaonidae; genus Kradibia; species Kradibia gibbosae. Next base: position 9,746,880 of record JACCHX010000004.1, read on the forward strand.
ATTTATTGTATTCTATGAAGACTAATTATCTAAAGTAATCAAATGATATGAAATTAAAAAAAAATGATATATATATTATCCATCAAAAACAATTTTGTCATATTTTCAGTAGTCTTATAATAAAACATAAACTTTTTAAGTCAAATAACACATTCAAATTATCAACATCAAAATGAGAAGTATAATTTTTCTTACCCGTAAGTAATATTAAACCTATTTTGAAATAAAAAAATTAAATAAACCATTTATTAATAAATTAAAAAAAATTACTTTTTAGTAGTGGTGGTTAAACAATTTTCAAAAATATAAAATATTAATTTTTGGAGTTTAAAAATCATTAAGTTAAATTAATATATCATAAAAGAGACTTACAGTATTAATGATGATCACATTTGGATTACGAAACTTATATTTATTATTTTATTTTTTTTAGTGCTGTCTGTCATGGTTATATTAGGATATGCATCTGCTACAGACAAGTGTGATTGTGAATACATCGGCTTGTGGGAACCTGTTTGTGGAGATGATGGAAAAACATATTCCAATACAATGGAATTGCATTGTTGGAATCTCTGTGAAAAAAAAGGTTATTACATATTTACTTTTTTAATATTTGTCGTCAATTAAAAAAATAATATATGGATATTTATAAAGTAACTTTTTAAGATTAATTTAATTTTGTTTTAACACATTTGAAACTCTAAAGAATTATTTAATAAAAAATCGTATATGAATTACTTTAGTTATAAAAATTTAGATGCAAATTTTTTAAATCTAATACAATTTGATGAATTGCAGACCATAAGATAAATTATTGAATTAAGTATTAGAAATACTAATTTTTTTTAATAAATATTTTATTTCATTTTATTACATCATCGCCTACCAATCACTTACAAATTTTCCTTTTTTTTACAGATGTCAAAGTCGTTCATCTTGGTGTATGCACTTAATTATTATATAGTATTCAGTTATATTGCAGATATATCATGAAATCATTAATTGTAATAGTTTCATTTGTATGCTAAATATTACAAATAAATTGAAACAACCGAATATTTTTATGTTTAATTTTATTATACGTTGTCACAATTAGATACTTAATAAAATTTTTATGAAATCTAAAATAGCTTAAGTAGCTTATAAAATTATATTTCTTCTAGTATATGCACATCAAATATGTTTCTGTGTTATGAATAATTGAAAATACAATGCTCAAATTTAATAGTCTAATATTTTTATGAAAATATTATAAAAATATATTAACATTTTCCCAATTATAGAATAATAAATCTGTATATGCTTATCATGCTTGTGAATTTTAAGTAAAAAACAAACATAAGATCAAGCTTTCCCCTATCCTCAAAATTTATAAGCTTATTTGTCAAAGCCTTAATGTAACCTTATAAATATAGTTAAAACGATATAAACGCTGGCGGAACCTGCGATTTAGATTACTTAGCCCATATTTATTACTCAATTCCTGCTGATATATAAAGAGTCAACAAATTTGAAGTATTATTTTGTGTGTAACTTAATTTTAGCAATAAGATCTCCCAGTTATCAGGAATTATATAGATGTTTTTTATATTATATGATTTTATAAAAAGGTAAGTTTGGTTTTTTAAAAAAGTATTTTTTAAGTAAAATGTTTTCTATAACTATCAGCTTCGATTTATTTAATAATTTAAGAAAAAACTTAATATAATTGTTTCAAATAACGTATTATATTTCACTGTTTAATAGTTATTTTATTTTTTGGCATTTAATGTTACCTCTTCAATAGTATTTGTTGGCGCCAAAATAGTCCGATATACGCGCGAACGGCGGGGGAGGGCGAAGGAAAGCGCCGCAGCGAAGGGTAAGTAGTGAGAGGAAAAGAGGAAATTGAGGAAGTTGGAAGGGCCCGGCGGGCGTGAGGGACAGTTCCGCAGGGAGAATTCCTCAGGAAGGGTGCGCGCGACCAGGGCCAAAGGAGTGACGACGAGTGAAACCCAGCGCCGCGGTGGGCGGCAGATTGTGTGTGTGTTATGGTTGGTGGGCGTAAGGCTAGAGAGGAGCAGAGAAGAAAGAGCCAATGGATCTATACGATCTATCCAAAACCCAGGTAGACTTGCGTCAGCGCAAGTCCTGGGCAACGGTCTTGGCGCGTGGTTAACCCCAAGCGGTCGGACCACGCGAGCGACAATTCTATATAAGCGGCGGTTAGCCAACCGAGCAAGGTAGGATAGGTGAAAAGGGTATATGGAGCGGCGAGATATTGTATGCGTGTTTGTGCAAGTATGTATGATATTGTGAGGGTGGCGGCGCCGTTATACATTAGCGAGGCTTTTTTCCCCTACACAGGGGTTTTTTATGCCATTTGTAAATCGCGTGGGCCAATAAATGATTGTTAATGAGCCCAAATTGCGTCTTTAATTATTTCACATCCGATGCTCCGCTTCTTCACCTATTCGTGAACTCGCGACCTGACGAGGCCTTAGATCGCGCGAACAGGATTCTTAGTAGTATGCTCATTATTTTCTACGCTTGCACTTAACAATAGTTTAATTAATTCTTATTCAGTCCATTCATTTTTATAGAAGCAAACTCCTTTAAAGAAATTATAATAAGACAATCATTATTCAATGATAGATCGTTGAAATGTTTAACCATTATCTTATAAATATCAATTGATCTCACATATTAAAGAAGTCATGCAATGGATTATAATATTGTTATGATAGATATTATTATTTAATGAATTTAATAATATAAAGTTAATAAACGATGAATGAAAGATACGTATCAATTAATTATGGTTATAAATAAATGAGAAAAAAATATTTCTCATAAATTTTTTTTTATGTATTAATAAAAAAGAATAATTTTGTTTAATCCAATAAAATAAATTGATAAAGAGATTATGGAACATCAGTAATAAAAAAATTTTTTTTTAATAAACATAAAGTATAATTTAAACTAATATTTATATGCTTTAAGCATTGTTTAAATATTTTATAATTTCGGTTTTAATAGGGCTTTAAGTAAAACAGTTCATAGTACTTCAACATACTGCGGTACAATTTGATTAATAATTGGAAATACTTCGGTTACAGCTATTGTTCAATGGATAAAAATTAAGTTAAAATAAATCATGAACATTATAACTAGCATTAATTGAGTACCTTTTACAGTTTTTTTACAAGTAATGATTCCTCGTTATCCAAAAAATTTAAGAAAAAAAAAATATATAAACAATTAGTTTTTTACAACATATTTAGCTTTTATCATTGATCGATCATAGATTTTAATCTTTCTTCCTTTCCCAAATAACTAATATTGTTGACGTATTTAATTGATTAAAAAAACTACTAAATCAATATTATTTGAAGGACACACTCATAGACTATAAATGAATTTTAAAAAAATTCAAGAAAAATTTGCACAAAATTAATAGTTAAAGAAATATTAAAGAAATATTATCAAAATTTTCATATTATAAAAAAATTATGTATTTAACTGTATGCTTGAATATGAATGAAAAAGAAATTTTTTATATATCTATTAAACATTACTTATATTAATTTAACTCATAATACGATAGTTTTAAGAAATATAATATTACATAGTAGAAACTCTTAATTTGTGATAATAATTTGTGATAATGAAATATAGAGTATTTTGATACATTCTGCCTAGAAAATTTAGTTTATAGGATAGAAAAATTGTGAAAAAAGGTTATTAAAGCATGTTTAAATAAATACATAATGGAATATATGGTGTTAAATTTTACAGATAATGTATGTATTAAATATCATTTGTATTGTTGTATCAATTGTAATCGATTGACTAATAGTAGCTAATTTAAAATTAGATTTTATTCAAGAAGAATATAGCAACGGCTTATTAATATTATTGTACAAAAGCATTGCTGAATAAAACTTTTTTCCTTGCTAAATATATTCTACAAATATAATGGGACTTTATTAAACTATTATTATACCTCATAATACATTAAAACGTTATATACATCTTCTACTTCATTTTTTCATAAATGTAATTTAGAAATAGAAAAACAAAAGCTGATCTATTATCAATTGTAATATCTATTAGATAAATTATATAAAAACTTATATTAAACGTTTATAAAATTTTGAAGTATGGTATAAAAAATTTTTTGGAAAATATTATGTATAAAACTTTTAATGGTTATTTTATAATTAAGAAACTAATAAATATATAGATAAATTTCAATATAGTTCCAATACATTTTAACATTATTAGAACTAGTATAAAAATGTTATTAATTTGTTTTTATGCTTCAACATTATATTTTGAAGTACATTCACCAGCATAAGCGACTCCAACATCTATAAATAATTATTGAAATGTATTATAAAAGATAATAAATAAATTAACAATGTAACATTAAAAGATCTTTTGATATTTTAAATAATGAATAAATAATAATTATGAATATGTATGTACAGATAAATACTAGATGATAAATAACGTTATATATATATATATTTATTTATTTATTTCCAAATTTTTCATTCAGAATAAGGACATAAAAATAAAAACATTAAAATTAATTAATATTACAAATGTATAGTCATCAAATAAAATGCACATTTTCAAAATTGAAATTATTCTCTATTAATTGCTATTTTTTAAGCCTAGTTATAATTGATATAACACGAGTGATGTTAGTCTTATTTTCGTAAAGTTTATTACGCAATTAGTTTCTTGTTAACTATAAGTATTTAACGTAAGTAGATAAAAGCTTACTTGTTTTATTACATGAATTCTTGCATGCTAGTTCCATTCTATTACTGTATGTTTTTCCATCAGTTCCACAGACTGGGTCCCACAATGAAATCCAAACACAACTACAAGGAGTAATATTTCCCGCTGCATGTATCCTCAATATTATTTGGCATGTTATAATCACTGAAAATATTAATATATAAATTATATTGTTTTCAAAAGAGTGTACCCCTTGAAAAATTTTAATTTAGAAATCTAATCTTGTACTAACTGCTAATTATAATACAAATTTTTATGTTAAACATACTTAATAATATTACACTTAAAAAAATTGAATTATGTTATTTTTAAAGAGAATTTAAGTTAATTTAAAGAAGAAAGAATTTAAAACTGTTTTGCTGTACTGACAGTATACTCACTTATATATATACAAAAAATCAGTTCATGAAGTTATCTCAAATAATAACTACGTATTTTAATGAGCAAAAAATTAATTCAAGGAAAATTGTTATCATTGATATGTTTATTAACACAATTACTATTTAAACACACTTTATCAGTTCCAATAGTCATCACTGTACTGTAAATATAAATTATTTTTCTTGAAGGATTAGAATGCAATAAATTGATATTCTATAAATGATTCATGCCTTTGGGTAATGAAATTTAGAATTACTTTGACGTATGAATTATTTGATAATACACGTGATTTACCACACATCAAAAGAATTCATATTGTTATTTGAAATTTCAAAAAAGGTATATCAAATTATATTATATACTACCTTATTGTTAATATTATTATCATTTGTTTTTTATAAGTGATATTTGACTTAATATATAACTAAGTATTTATACAAAAATAAAATATAAAAACAATCAAAGTATATTATTCTTTATTATTATTTTTTGGTTTTTTAATTTGATTTGATTTTTATCATTTTTTAAATTATAGTAATATAAGAATAGAAATAAACTACATATATAAATTATTTTTAAATACAAAATATAACAAGAATAATAATAAATAAATTACAATACTTTAACTTGATTACAATAGTAAATACAATCACTTTTATAAAATGATTGTTGATCAAAATATCTTATCAAATACAACCGATTAAGAGCTTTATATTTGCATAAACTTTATTACCATGATAGTTGTGTAATATTTTCCATCAATCTTATTTATGAAAGCATATATAATACATTATCAAAAAATAATATTCAGACTGAACTAGTACTCTGATACATCGTAAAAAATGAAATAATGTAATGCTTATTTTAAGAAAATTTGCACTACTTTTAAGAGATTTTAAAAATTACTCTAATTTCTTTCATAAGTAGAAATAACGAATAGCTTAACATAAAAGTTTAAAGTTTAAAGATTAATTCAATCAGAAAATTCAATTTTTCTTTTTTTAACCATGTGTAAATACCATAAAGCAATTATTATCCAATTTTTAGAGAAAAAGAATATTTTTCAATAAAAAAAATGTATTACCTTAAAAAAATTTATAAGAAATGCATAAAATATATTATTTTAAATAAAAAAAAGGTTAAATCAAAAATATCATTGATTATTAATATATATTATAAATATAATCATTGATATATTTTAATAAAACAAAACTAAAATATATTAATTAATTTACACTATTTGAAGTATTCAATTTTTAAAACGAAAAATGATTATTTTTTATAAATTCACAAAAAATTTAAGATATAATATGAAGTTAGTACGATTTTATTTTTATTACCATTTTACTTAAACTTATTGACCGACTAATTTTAATTCTAAAAATCATTGAATAACAGTAGAAAATTCAATAGTATTTATTAACATCAATGATCATAATATATTTACTGATTAACAGTTGAACTCTTAAAAATATATTGTTAAAAAAAAAAAACTGAAAATTGTACTAATGTCTAAAATAATTTTAATTAGAAATTGCTTAATTTGTAGTCAATTTATACTCAAGTGAATAAAAATAAATGTTAAAAAACCTTTTTTTGACAGCCTGAATGAAAAAAATATTTTTTTTTAAAAGAGAGTAAATAAAATGATAACAGATAATCTCGGAAATGTTTAAAAACCAAAAAAAACTTTAAAAAAAAAAATTTTAAATTAAAAAAAAAAACAAACAATAAGAATCTATATATATATATATAATACTAATATGTATATCTTTTCCAGCCAATTTGAATCTAATAATAGATTCCAAGTATTGCAAACCATTGAAAAGCAAAAGAATTTCTGAAATATGAGAGAAAACATTAAACATAAAAACAATCAAAAAAGAAATATTCATCACCTATTATAGAGCCTATTATAAGCCAGAAGATACGGCCACATTAAAAAACTTCCATATAAAATGAATCAATAAACATAAACACTCATTACATATGTATTTAATGGAAGAGCATAAAAAAAACAAAAAACCACATTCTTCACTTCACTTCACTCTGAAAAATGAAAAATCAAACAATTTATTAATTAAAGGACTAAATAAAAACGCAAATAATGTAAAAATACTAAATGAACATAAAAGCCTAAACAATAAGGATTTATTTTTTATTAAAGTCGACAACTTCAAAACAAAAATATCTACAATGAGGAAAGTATATGTCCCCATATTCTTAGTACAGGTGGCAGCTAAAAGTAATATAAGCAATCTCTTCCAAATTAAGTAAATTAATTACCATATAATTTCGTGGGTGAAATTGAAAAAAAGACGTAACGCAATACCACAATTGCCAAGCAATAGGTCACACGTCTCGTAATTGCTTTTTACAATTTAAATAAGTAAAATGTAGCAAAAATCACAACCCAGACTAATGTAAACTCAAAAAGTCAGAAACATTAAATAAAAACAAATTTACTGCGTCAATTATAAAGTATTTTGACATCCAACATAATATATAGGATGTCCAATAATAATATTGATAAAAAAAGTTTAAATAAAAAAAAGATATATAATAACATAGCATCAGAAGATTTTTTTAAATCTACAAAAAAATTAATCCAAACACTTTATATGCAGCTCTAGCAAAAAATAGGCAAAATAGTATCAATATACTAGCGCATACTACAAATACTTTACCACAAAAAACACAAAAATCAAACATCAATAATCACAGAAACAAGTACAGCAACACACATTAACAACAAAAATTCCGTACACAAACTACTATCAGAGCTTTTAAAAACAACAATAAACATTCAAAACTCGATAACACTAATAGATCAAAGCTGAAAAGAAAATGAAGAATTGCTAAATGCTTTACGTGAATCTCAAAAAAATTATAAATGAATAAATTAAAATATAATAAGAATATTAAAAAAACAAGGATTATATTTTGATAATATCAATCATCTAGTAAAAATATCTATTACGTTAACTCATTAATATCAAACCAAAAAAGAGCATATCTGATTCAATTAAATTAAACAAATAATCCAGATATCATACTACTATTCGAAACTAAACCTAATTTCAAACATAAAATAGAATGGCGAAATTACTATTTAATAAGAAACGACCGATTATAAATATTATTAGGAAAAGACTTCAAATATAAAAAAATTAACATACACACAAACATCAGTACATTAATAGAGAAGAAAATAATTAAAGTAAACTTTAACAACAAAAACTACCTTTATATCGCTTTCATATACAGCCCAAATGGTAACAATACGTAATTCATAAATGAATGTATAATCATAATGAATGTTCATAAATTAACTTATTTTATAAATTGAAAATTATTAATTATAACGAAAACTACTTTTTATTCACAGGAGACTTATACGCTAAACATACTAAATGGAAAAACAAACAATAATACAAGAGGCGCTTTAAAAATGAATTGACAACAATGAATTATAATACAAACTAAAAATGTACCACTCAGGTAACCATCCCAGGAAGCTGATCTTATTTAGACTTGCCTCTAAACAGCATATACAAGAATTCACGTCGCAAGTTTAATTAAAACACACTAAAAGCTTTTGACTACAGTAGCGACCACGGAGCACTATAAATAAATAAATACAATAATGAATAAAGACATAAACATTGAATACTCGCAAACAAAAGAAAAATTAAACTACAAAAAAACCAATTATACTAAATACCAAAATTTCTTAAAAAAAAGATGACATAAAAATTAAAAATAACATTAATTTTAACCAGCACTGAAATCAACTTCTTCCTATTAGAACTACAAAAACTTACAATAGAAGATTACTAACAGTACCAAAAATAAAAGATAAAAATTCTAGTGAATGCTACCTAAATAAATACTCAAAAGACTAAAAAAAGACAACAGCTTCATAATATCGCAAATTAACAAAATCATAACGAAACAAAAAAAATTTAATTTGAAGTTCTAAAAAATGTATTACAGAGTCAAGGAAACTTAATGAAGAATTTAATAGCGCATATAAACAAATACTAGAGAAATAATTAAAACACATACCCGTTAACGACCATACAAATATATTTCCTAAAATAAATAGGATTTTCAGACCTAAACATAATAATATCATACCTTCTCTAAAAATACCAACTCAAAGCATTTCACTATTAGAAAAAGTCAAAAAAAAAAAATACAAATGAAATTAAAAAAGATGATTCAGTAAATTTTATATGTTTAAACATAACTGAGAAATTAAACATAATAGGAAAAAACTTTGAAACTATAATCATCCATAAAAAAAAAACACAAAAGAAATTCCAGTAAGGGATACCATCGAAAATATGATAGCTAAACTAGATAATAAAATACAAAATGACAATCTACAAAAAAAATATATCACAATTCTCGAATGAAAATACAGCAGATAACTCTAAATAACCAGATAATAGCTACAGAATTTTAAAGTGCAAAAACATTTAGAGTACACAATAACAAACAATCTACAGGTCTAGACAACAAACTCAATATAATACTAAAACACCTACCAAATAAAAAAACGATATTACGTATCTAATAATATTAATCTTGAACAATATCTTAAATAATAGCTACTTGCCAAAACAATGGTAAAAGCAATAGTAATAATCTGATAAAAAAAAGAACATGGTTCACTTCTCTCTAATCGAAGACATATAAGTCTACTGCATAATATTAGCAAGCTATTTGAAGCGGTGATAGCAACTCCTTTAAAGACTTCTGCATATTGAATAATATTAACCATTACCATATTAACAATTCGGATTCAGACGTAAACACTCAGTAACACATGCAATACACATATTAACATTAGCAATAAACTGGGCATTCAACAAAAAAGAACACTTAGCGGCGTGCCTTGTAGACATTGCAAAAGGTTTTGACTTTGACATTGAATAACTTTTGACATAGTCTGAATAAAAGGATTAATATACAAAATACTAATTAAAAAATTTCCTAAACAGAAAAATATTTTAAAACCGTAGAAAATAACGAAGAATCGTCTTATGATTTTTTAATCTTCAATAAGGGTCTTCAATAAGGAACAGAAATGCTTTTATTATATTCAAATTTACAATACCGACGTACTGAATGAATTTAATCAAAATACAGGGAAAAAATCACTAGCAGATAACCTTAAAATATATATATTTCATGCAAAAAAATATTAAAATATAATAAAGAGTTATAGGAGTTATTTAAAAAAATACAAAATTATTATCTCTACTGAAAATTAAAAACTAATATAGACAACAAATTACACATTAAAAATCATGAAAAAGCCAAAAAAGCTTTTTGGACACTGAAAACATTATTATACTCTAAACAATTGAATAAAATTATAAATTATAAATTGTATATTACCAAGCATTAGTAAGACCTATACTCACCTATTGATGCTAAATGTGATATAATATCTCTCCAACTCATGAAAAAAATTAGAATTTTCGAATGAAGGAACTGCTTAAATATGTATAAAAGTGCCTACTGTAATTTTATGCGATATCATTCAAATGCAACCATATACGACATAAAATAACACAACGCATATATTATCACGTGAAAAAATCACAAGAAAACATTAGTAAATTATGAAAATATTAAAGAGAACACACTTATTCAAATGTATCTGAATCTATTATACCAAAAAGTGATACTAAAGAGTTGGTACGTACCACCAAAACCCTTTTTATATCTAAGCGTAACAAAATATCTCCAAGATAAAAATAACATACCTGTAATTTACCGCTACTGTAGAAGAAATTGCTCCAAGCAAACTACGTAAAGCCTAAATCTAGATGGAAAAACTATAAATAGAGAATAGAGATTCGATAAACGAATACCGAACAGAGACATATTAGACAAACATTGAAGTAATGCAAAGAAATTTTTACAGCTAAGTAATTGTTGAAACAAACATAATTCTGATCAATTTTATTTAACCCCGTACATACATATATAAAAATTCCCTTTTTCCTACTTTTTTCAAGCTATTTTCTGGAACGAATAAGTAAAAGAATAAAGTAAAAAAATAACAGTAAACTATTTCATTAGCCTAATAATAAAATAAAAAGCTCGAATTAAAAAAATTAGGGAAAAAACAATATTTTTGTTAACAGATATAGAATCATTATACAATTATAGTTACTATTCGAAATAATGTAAATTTACGAAACTATGTTGAATAATTTGGCTTTAATAAACAATTTAAAAAAACATTAATTAATGTATGTTATATTTTATGTTATTATTTATATACAGATTCAGCAGTTTGAATCCTGAAATAACCACAGTGTATCATACCACAATTCAAAAATAAAGCCCGGAGAATAATATTTAATAATAATATAAATTCACTGTTTGTATGTATATATTGATTGTATATATTTTTGTTCATCATTGTGAAATTTAAATTTCCATTTAGGACTTTACCGCAAATGAAATACTCCAATTTTGATCATGGCCGTTCCTTAACAGATAAGCAAAGTTAATAATGAATTACCAAATAAGTATATTATCTTACTTACGTATGTACTTTTCTCCCTTTTGCAAAGTAATTAGTAACAGCTTACCATTAGCATTATTATTCAACAAATAAATAGCAAATACAATATTAACACAATGTTGTGCCATGTAAGGATCTACTTTTAAAATTTATTTTTTACGATTTTTTTATTTGTTCTAAAGGTTACTTTTAATCACACACTTTCTCTCTTGTTCTCTCTCTTTCTGTCTTCCTCCCTATATTTTTTGATCAGATTCTGTTATAGATAAACAAAATTAGTAATGTTAAATATTATGATTAATATTGTAAATATTTTTTTTTTGATAATATAAAGATTATAATTTTTCAAATTCATAAAAAGTATATAATGAAAAAATGATATTATGAAAATAACAATGTGTATAAAAAAAAAAATTGATTGCTTTTATTAACTACACATTATTTATTTACATATTATTTATATATGTATACATAATTATTTAGTATGTAAATATATTTTTGAATATAGTTGCATAAGAAGTTTAATTATAAAAATTGCATTAATAAATTATTTATTTGAAAGTAATTTAGGAAAACTGATAACAAAAAATATAAACTAATCTGTTAATTCTGAGACATTATTTTATTAACTATTTCAATTATTATCAAAGAAGATATTATTTATTTCTTAAAAATGTAATTTCATAAATAATGTCTTTGTCTACATTCCAAAATATTACTGTTTTATAATCATACTTTTTATATAAATGCTTCAAGTAATTTCTTAGATCTAAAGTTAAACTGAGTTACAAGAATATATAAAAGTATTAGTATTTCGTATGCCACAGTGAGTGTATTATGTAATTAATAAGAACAACATAAAACGCTGATACACATGTACACTCTATAACAAATTTATTTAATGAAGAGTATAATCATCAATATATCAGAATATAATCTAAGTTTCATTTTTATTATATAAATAATAATTTTAACTAGAAAGTTCTAATAATTAAACAGTAATACTTTCTATAAATGAAATCATTGAAATAAAAAATATATATTTATGAATACTATAGTGTTACATAATTTCTCATAAAAAATTCAAATTCTTATCAAATATAAATTTTGTTTTTAAGCATTATCATACAGACCAGTCTCAATATTATAAATTTGATTTAAAAAATTCTGAGGTTACTGACTTATTTCTTAAATACATGTTAATGTATGAAGATCATAAAAAATAACTGGTATGATGATCGTAAAAAAACGCAAAAAATTAAACAAAAAATATACTAACGATACGTATAAAAAACAAATGTTTTATCATTTTAATATATTTAAATAATCACTTTTTGAATATGTGTTATGAGTTAAAATCATTGTTATTATATTTTTATAAAATAAAATCTAATAAAATTCGATTTTTTAATAAAAATATGTATTTTAAACATTTTATAAAATATATTTAAAAGTTTTATTGTATTTTTAATTTACGTATATAATATATAAACGCCGTATTTTTAATTTTTGTGTTAACATAAAACAATTAATTAATAGATGATTAAAATATGGCTAAAAATTTTTACTTCAATTTAGTAAGTACTGATTAAAAGATAAATATAAAACTACTGTAAATAGTTTTGTTTGATTGCAATTTTTTTAATAACTATCTTAAGGTTTTATTATGTTTCATATGATTAATTAAAAAAAATTAAATTGGTATTATAATTAATTTTCGTTTGTTTTTTGTTCAGCGATAAGAATCTGATAAATCACAGTTTAAATAAGTGAAAAATTACAATTATCTTAATCTATTTTATTAATAAGGTTGTTTTCAATACGTTTTAATTTTTCATAAATGAAATTAAAAATAAACTTGTACGGAAAAATTATTTGTTAGAAATTTATTTATAATAAATAAATTTTTAAACTTTAATGTAATCAAAAAATCAGAAATTGTATTCATTTTATGTTTAATTGTTGCTAATTATATTTTCTACTGTTATTTCGAAAAAGTAAGCACTATAAGAAAATTTTTTATTATAATTAATGTATTTATTTGCACATATTTTTTAATAGAATGTTTTATGTAAGCTTTTAGAATGCCATGAAAAATGTATTGTATATTCAATTTAATTATTAATCATAAAACTTATGCATGTGTTACATTAATCACGAAGTATTTTTTTCTTTGAATTAAGCATTAAAAAAGTATAACAATAGAGTTAATTATTTTATTCTATCCATGCTATCTGCTTTTTATTTAGATTAAACATTGTATCTTTTATAGTTGTTTAAATAATTTATTCTGGTTATGATTAAAAATAAGTACATAAAAAATTAGAATATTTTTCAATATATATATATATATATATTATAAAAATAAATATTCATAATTTTCAATGATATATTATAAATAAAATTAAGAAAATAAATACTTATATTACTAATTGCAAGTGTATTTTTTTATAAAAACATTTTTTATTATAATAAGATTATACTTTTATTATTCATATTAAATATGATACAATATTACAATATTAAAAGAATAATTTAATTTTTTTCTATTTATAAATATGTGCTTAGTTTTGCAAAATAATTTAGTAGTTTTTCTGACCTATGTTTATGTTTTTATATAAATATTTTTAGATTATACATTAATATTTTATCTATAATTATACTTTTTTATGCAACTGAATCATGTTTGCAATTGGTTTTATATGATTTACAGTAGCGGTTGAATTTAAGTAAAAAATGAATAAAAGAATTTTTTTCTTTCACTTTAGGCTCTTGATTTAATTTTAGTATTTTAGTCTTATGTAAATTTTGGACAAAAGGACATTTATCTAAACCATTTATCAAAAATGTTTCAATTCTATTCTTCTAAATTAAATTGAAGTTTTGGTAATGCGTGTAAAATTCGATTTCAGAAAACGACTTTTCTCTTAAAACACTTTTACATGAACAGATAACTAAATGAATAAATTGTAATAATTCTTGAAATGTTTTTAATAAATTTATTCTATGAATTGAATTTTTTGATTGTTGAAATTCAATTTCATTATATCACTGTAAATTACAATGAGATATATGGATGATTTTAAAATAATATTTTTTTATGTTTTGTAAGTGCATTTAAAAACTATTAATATTATGTATCATAAAATTGAGTGCAGTTAATATAATTCGCTGCATTAGCTTTTAAGAACTATAAGAAATTGAGAGATATTATTAAATTGGTATTTAAAATTGGTTTTAAGAATGCTAATTTAACTTTTTACTTATGATGATTTTATTAAATAATTTTATCTGACCTTCGTAATGACTTTAATATTATGTATTCCGAGTATTGATAGATAGTGCATTTACATTTACCAATTTATCTGTATTCGGCATTTGATGAGTTTACATTAACCATCCTTATGATTTATAAAGATGAAAATACTAAAGCTAAATACTACTACTAATATGTGCGATGAAACCACAGAATTTTTATTAATGACAATCCAATATACAAATTATCGTTATACTACAAATACTATAAAGTTTATGGTGTATTTAGAACATTATAACTTTTTTTCCTCAACAGAACATATACCTATAATTATGACCTATAAATATGTATTTTATTTATAATCAAAGTTCCAATTTTTGCGTTAAAAATAATTTCAATCTTTATTTCTTTCAACTACATTTTTACATAATTGTTAGACAGAGTAATATATTCAAATATATAAATGAATGTAATCAATTATTTGTATATTGGGTGAGCTTGTTTTAGTATTTTTTATTTTCAATAAAAAATCTTTAAATTGTTTTAATATTAAATTTAATATTATATATATATATATATATATATATATATATTATAGCCAATTTTGTTATCGATTAATCCCTCATATTATCAATTTCTATTTCAATAAACATGAAAGTTAAATTTCATTGAGTTATTAGTATACTTAATAAATTAACTTAATATATTTCCATCTATTTTTCTTAATGATATCTGAATATTTATATATAATTAAAAAAAAATTAAAATTATTTTACGACTGTTACCATTAATAATATTATTAGTGTTATTAGATAGATAATGTTTTAATATTCGAAATTTTATCATCTTAAGTAATTATATTAAATTTGCTGTAACTTTTAACAATCTATTGTATACAGGAATTGTAGATTTGTATTATAATTTATTAGCTCTAAGCATCTTGTAGCTTTGATTCATTTTGAAATTATTTATTAGTAAAATATATATGTTTATCACTAAAAAATTTACTTTTTAAATTAAAATCATAATTTGCAAACAGACAATTTTGTTGTCTTAAATCAACAATATTAGAAATCGTAATTAATATTCATTGATTTGTAATAGTAGATCATCTGTTGAAAATACATTGAAAACATTTTTTAAAACTATTGAAATGTAGTCAAAAAATTAAAAAAAAATTTCATGTATTTCAAATTATTTATTATATATTTATATTTCAATCTATTATTGTTGTCTAATTCTTAATCTATTTTCTCTAATCTGAAAAAAAATAATTCATATAAAGCATTTTATGTAATACTAAACTGCTGGTTAGTTAATATAGATGTAAAAACCCAAAATTATTACAATTGTTTTTAAAAAAATTCATATTTTAAATAATTTATACAAAAGAAAATTTTAACTATATGAAATTAATTAAATTGTACCTTTGGGTGATTTCTGGCTATTTTTAAATCTTATAATCTACAATATTAATGAAAAAGATAAATTTTAATTAATGTCTATTATAAATAAATTTCTTATTTGTATTATAAACATATAGAGACAACTTCAAACTATTTACATAATTCAAAATAATATTTAAAAGAATTCAATCTGATCAAATCTCTAGGTTTGAAGAGGATATAAGAAACGTGACTAAAACTAATGCTAAAAAAAATAAATGAAATTGTTTATTGATGAATAAAACAATAAACATGAAAATTATTTATATAATATAAAGTAGTATTAAAAATTAGAAATAAAAACAAAAATTTTTTTTTTCTATATATATCAATATTTTTCAATATATATATATATAAAATTTACTTTCACTCAGTAAATTCGTAGCAAACTTCATACTCATAAAATCTGGATTTTTATTAAATATGGGCTAATATCTATAGAAACAATAATATTTTGTGTGGCTCATCAATTATCTATTTAAAAAATTTATATAATATTGCTAATATTTTATCAAAAAATATGGAATGTGTTTTTATTACTTTCTTGAGTATCCTTTTTCCTATACTATTTTGAATAATACAATTCGATACAATTTCGAATAATTGCAATACGTAAACGTCCAAAAATATCTATTTACTAAGGTAGTAAATAATATTGCTAATTAATAACATTTGATATAATTATTTAAGGTTTATTACTTATTTTATTTAAAAAAATATAGTAGCATCCATATGTGTGCATCTTATTTATTTAGTTTCCAAAATTACAGAGATTTCATGTTTGCTAATCATGCCAATAAATTGCCGGGTGGTTGAATTCGTGGACATACACCAGTATGAACTACTTTAACATCTATAAAAAAATAAAAAATATAAAATAATTTAATGCAAATAAAAAATATTCATGGAAAACATAAAATTTTTTGTTACTGATTGAAATAAATGTATTTATAGTACGATGTATTTCTTTCAAATAATTTTTGTTAACATTTGCAGTTGATATTTCCTTATCGGTTATAAACATAATTCTTACAATTATAAATTCCAGATTATTAATGTATATTAAAAATATTTCTATTTTTTTTAATACATCTGAATTGTGTTATACCCCTATTATCTCTAAAAATACATTGTTTGGTTATTTTATTTTTTGATAAAAATTATAAACCAGTTATACGACGTTTATATTTACATTTTATTACATAAATTCATTAACCTGTACTCTTTAAGATATACCGAATGAATGAATTTTTGTTAAATTATTTTATTTTTATAATGAACTAGTTAATTCGTCGTATTTGTTGCATATAATAATTTTAAAAAATATATAAATGTTGCAATTTCTTATAATGTAAGCAATTATTTTAATGCTAAACAAAATTATGATGCAATAATTAGGGTTTATTCTAGCATATAATATTTCGATTTAATTATATAAGAATCAATTTTAATATACATTGATCGTTTATAATAATAATTATGATTAATTATAAACATTAAAATTTAATAATTCCATAATAGATATAAGAAAGTAATTAAATTTATTTATTTTAATTAAATATAAGATAACTAGAAATGATAGTAAAAGGTAGTATAGCAAAAGATAGTACTTTATGTTTTTATGTATTAATATAAATAAGGAAAAACAATCACAAATTATTGAATATGCAAACGACATTGAGTAGTCATATAATTTATTATGCTAGACCTAATTATTAAGTTATAATTTACTTTTTTTTAAAGGTAAATATTATAAAGATAAACTCACTGGCTTTGTTGCATTTGTTATAACACTTCAAGTTCTGTTTGTGCGAGAATGTTTTTCCATCACTTGCGCATACTGGGCCCCACTCATTGGTCCAATTACATTTGCAAGGTTTGTCATTTTTACCGCAATGAACACTGACTATCACCACACACACTAAAAGCACTGAATAAAAAATAATATCAGTTAGAAAGTTTTTTGATTGATTCTTCAATTTTAATAAACAATAAAAATTTTATTATTAATTTATTATTTACTTACAGATAAAACTGAAGCTTCTTAATGAAAGCATTGTTAAAAATTGGATGCTTCAGAATCTGTTGCTTTTTCTATGTAAATAATCTTTAGCTATAATTTGTGAAGTAAATTCGAAAACTACTTACTTATATACAAAAACTTTTGTATATTATCTAATTTATTTACTGCAGGATTGAATGACGTGGTTTATCGACTGCACGCAAAGCTATAAGGAAAAATTCTAGTATTATCTTTATTATAGTATTAATATATTTAATATTTAAACTTGTTTTTTCTGTTAGGTATAAGAAACTCGATTTGTAATAGCGTTTGTAAAAAAAACTTACAGCAAGCCTGTCAATTGGATAAAACCTTGAAAGTATTGTCAATTTATTAATGTCTGTCTAAAGAACTAGTTTTAGTCTGATGTTTTAATAGATATCATCAAGTTTTTCATCCGTTTGTCATAAAAATAACATATATATTTGTTCCTAAAATATAATACGCCTAGTTAAAATTTCAGGTTATCTACTGATAATACACAATTCAAATAGTAACTTAAAGCATATATCTTATACAAATCTTACTTTTGTGAATAAATGATTAAAATTATTTTAATTTTTTACGCCTGCGGTTTTTACATTAAATAATAAATTTAGATTCAATAAAATTTTACAGAAAATGTTTTAGTTTAATCTGATGGAATATTTTAGTTAATATGATAGATAACATAAAAATAAGATATGGAAATTTACTTTTCAATTAATATACGCAGCTTTATTTTCGTTACTAGATAATCTATATAAACTCAGCAAAATATACTTTTAAATTCAACATTGGGATTGTATCATGAAATCATTATTCTCTGAATTTAGTTGTAGAATATGTATTCAAGTATATTTTTTTAATGAAAATTGTCAATGTTTGAATAATTGAATATGTTTAAAGAATTAAATTTTATATCTGTTAGATTGTATATGGATGCAATAAGTGAAAAGTAATTATGTTAATATCAATATGAAACTATAGCATGAAAAAAATGCTTTATCAATTTTTTTCTATATAAGAATTATTTCAATGCTGTAAGTTTGTAATTAGTGATTTGTAATACTGTAATTCCATATAAGCGATATTTTTAAAGATTTTTTTAGACTAATTCTTTTAATAGAGTAATATTTCAATAAAATGGTTTTAATACATTAGAAATGTAGAAAAATTAGGAATAATTCTAATACTTAAAATAAATTAATTTAAATATTGGCACATATATTTCATTAATATGTAAAGTAAAACTTATGAGTTTTTTTAATTAGATTTATTTTCTAATTATATACATAATACAATAATCTATTATTTTAATCTTAACTATTTAATAATTTTATAGTATAATTCGTTTTTTATACTTTTATATAAATCATATAAATATGCAATACCTAAACATATACTTTGCTTTGTACAACCATAAAATGTTACATAAATACTCAAACCACATTTATTACTACCATATAAGACATGGTTATTATTTAGACGCAAATTGGATTAATACCTATTTACATTTAATCCTTTAATACATATAAATTTTATAAGTAAATTGTTTGGATAGAGTAAAAAGAAATTCATACGCTGGAAAATAATGAATCTTAGCGTCTTAGAATTGATTTTTAAAAATTCTGGACTAAAAATTTATATAATTTATTTTAAACATACATTTTTTCTATGTTAACACGTCATAGGAAGAAACGTAAAATAAATTACAAAAATTTATTTGTATGCAGAGTCAATGATTTTATATCAAATTTAAGATATGCATACATTTATAAAATTGTTACTTTTGCATCATTTTTTAAACGAATTTAGAATATTAATAGTTTATCATCAAGTAATTCAAAAACTTTGAGCGTCTAATAGCAATACGAAACTCTGCATGGTTAACATATTTATTTATTGAAGCAACAGTTGTTTTTGAAAAAAACTGATATTATTATAATTATTATTAATTTTCATCAATTTTTTTTCAATTATCATATAATAATTATTTTATACATAGTAGATTCGTATAAGAATAATTGTATAACAAATACATATGTAATTTACAAATTATACATTATTACCAAGCGTTGTATTCCAATAACAAAATTTTAATTTTTACTTTCATAAATAATAATACTGTAAATAATGTGTAGTTCATTAATTTAAATAATTGTTAAAATATGAAACAAAATTTATATTTATTTAAGCTATATTTAATACTATCCACGCAATTATCAAGTAAATAGACGCCAGCAGTTTGATGATACCAGATGTATATCATAAGTTATTAATAATTTACGGAAAGTAGACTACTGAATAATATTGTATTATAATATTTTAACTTTTATAAGTTTGTAATCATTATTAATGCCTTATGTTAACCTGTGTAAGTTAAACAGAACAAGTACAACAAAAATTTTCTGTCATAATTAAAAAATTCGCTTTTGTAACCTGGGTTAGTTTACAATATCATACTAAAATTATTACAAATTCCAAATTACCTTTAAGTAATTAAAAGGAAAGATATTCATTGTACGCGAATTTAATATTATTAATTTAATTTTTTTTTAATTCTAAGCTTTTTAATTTAAATAAATTTACACAATAAGTATACACAATTTAGTAATTTTATAATTTTAAAAGCATTTTAAAATTAAATTTACATTTAAGAAAACTGTAAATATTAAAGGCTTGTATTTCTTCTATTATATAAACAAGCGCAAATAAAGTATTACTTATACACAATCAGTAAATAAGTGTAAATAATATAATAATAGTATAATTATTTATGTAGTGTATTCTCTTGTAAAATAGAAAAAATTGTTTTCTTTAATATGAATTAAAGAATTTTAATGGTACTTAGAAACATATTAATGATTGAAAACAATTCAATAGGTTCAGTCAATAAATCAGTGCCTTGAATAATAATCACAATACGAACATAAAATAAACATACAGATATAATAAACTATTGATATAGTGGAATACTAAAGAATCAAGAATTTTACATTGAATTTCGTTTTTTACTGTTATTTTCAAAAAAGATTTGTTTTCTACAATTTAGTACTAGCGTGTTTCATGTTTCTCTATACTTACATTATTTCTTTTAATCATAATTGAACAATATTTTTAAAATTTGAATTCAAAATATTCTTTAGAAAATATTTGTATAGATGTATTAATTATACAAGACTTATTCAAAAATTCATATAAGATGAAAATTAAAAGCTAAGCTTAAATATTTGTGTATAAACTATTACCAACTTTGTAGTGTTTGGAAACTCCAGCGTTAAAAGAAGCTTACAAATGAGTACAAAATAAAATTTACAATTCCAAAGAACGGGAAAAAAATTGAGAATATTAAATTTATTATTACTCACGATTTATTTACAAGACTCTTCAATGCAGAAATACATAGATTAAAAAAAAAAATAGAAATGATTAATATCGTAAAGACTCTAAAAAATACTGTTGAAATAAAATGCAAATAGGGTTAGAGAATATTAAAAAAATTTAATCTAGAAAAATAATATGTAAATGCTATTTAAAAGTATTATAATAATGAAACATTTTAAAAATAGAATCAGTATTTTAAATCAATAAGCCAGTTAATAATTATTAATGATAATTATTGACAATTGCTTATATTATCGCTTTAATTTTAGTTATAAAGTTTTAATTATTGTTAATCTGGAATTAAGAAGGAAATAGATTAATAATCTTACAAATTATATTAAAAAAGTTATATTCATAAATACGTAAATACATGTATGTACGTATAATGTATATTTCTTTCATATGAATATAACTTTGTTTACATATTTATCAACATATATGTTTACGTAAGTAATTTTAATTTTAGAAAATAGTGCCTACAAATTTTATTACATTTATATTTAGTATAGTAATTCATTCACTTTATACTTTATTAAACATAAAATTGGTCAATTATTTATTTATGTAAACCTTTATTATTCGTACTTACAGAGTATCATTACATTGAATCTTACATTCATAATTGGTGCAATTAAATTTCGAGATATACTTCTTATATAGTCATTTATAGATATTTTTGTTTTAAAATTTTAGATCTAATAGTTATTGTAGTCAAAAGAACAAATATATTAAAATAAGTGATTAAAAACATCTAAAATCTCAAATTATTACATCAACTATGATTATGTTTCTTAAATTTTAAAATAGATATTGTTACTTGCAGAATTTTTATTCTACTTTCTATGAATCATCTGAAAAATATAACTATTTACTATTGAGATCTAACAGTATCTCTAAAATATAAATCACCCTCGTTAGTGAAGTTTTTCTTTACCGTTAATTTTTTTTAAAACCTAACTGTTCTAATTCTTTGACTTTTCTTACTATTTTTTAATATTTACTTTAAATATATTTTTTGATAAAAAGTCTAAATATTGTTCATAAGGTTTTATTTACTTCATTATATCAAATCATGTGTTAAAACATATGCATAATTTGATAAATGACTGCTGGCAATGTTGATGTATTTAATATAATATTTTAAATAAATTATTGAATTTAAATAAAGTTTTATTATTGTAAATGAAATCATATATGTATTTCAAATTTGATTATTATTATTCTTTTGCTAAAATCCGCTAGATTAATTGTTTTGAAAAATGCGGAATTGTTTTGTATCTATGCGATATATTTTAAAATATTCTTATTTAGGTATTTAAAAACAATTTTTTTAAGTACGTATTTTTAATAATATTATTATTAATACCTTTAATTTTGTTAGCAAATATTTAATTAAATACAAATCAAAGTTAAAAATACATTAACGAAGGAAAAAAAGGAATATCTTTAAATTGTGTATTACTTTATATATATACACATTAAATTATTTAATATTTTACAAATATCTATTTGATTATGATTTTAATTAGAAAGGTAGACGAGTTGAATGACTAACATGAATAATGGTATACGTGTACGCCGTTTACTTGCTGACGTATCTGTATCTTGTTAATTCCATTAAATGTTTCATGACAGTTCCAGCCTATGTTGTTTACTGATGAATGAACCAAATTACTGAAAACGTGAAATTTTATATTAGTCAGTATATTTTCTTCAAATTTAAAAACATTTTTTTATAATAAAGAAAAATTTAATTCTAGAGAAAGTTGTATAGAAAAAATATTATTCTCCTATATCAAATTTTCATGATTTTATCTAAACTTTTCACTGCTTTCTCCAACTACTTATGTACTAGTAAGTATAATATATTTTATATTTTTATTGAATTATTTGTTTCTTCATCATATGATCATATGTATCGTATATATAAAAAAGTGAATTAATCAAAATATAATAATTCCTATCAGAAAAATTATATTAATTATTATTATTTTATAAAAATTATATAAAAATATTGTATACTGAAATCATTATCTATTTTTTATTTATACGAGTACCATAAAAAATTTCTTGTCCATAAATTTATTAATTTACTTTAATTTTCCATTATCATATATTTTATACTAATGTTTTTTATATTCTTTTTTGTAAATATAGATCTGTAGATTAGTGATATATATATATATACTATCAATTTATTAGTTGTGTGTACAGTATCCCGTTTATGAAAACATTTAAAAATTTTTCCGAACGTATGAAATTTCTTTTAAATAGTTTTCGAAATCATTTTTATCATTCGAAATGCGTAATTCTTGATTAAAGCTTATTTTGAAACAAGCTTGAATGATTTAAAAAGTACCAAAGTACTTAAAGAAAAAGTAATGCTTTGATAATATTTATTTCATAAACAATAGAGATTGATAATTTTAGAATAAATCGTCAAATTAATTAATTTATCTATCTTGACACTATTCCATTTAAATTAATCTGTTTTGACAGAATTTTATGGGTCTCTAAGATTTACAACTAAAGGTTTTTGTCTGGTAATAGTCCACCTACTCTATTCTTATTAAAATTCAAATTAAATTGTCTCTGATTAGTATTCTTTAAGCTTTAATTGGAACTCATCTATCTTCCATTGAGATAGAAAATGTAGAACATGTTCTCCATAGTAAAATTTGTATATATAATATAAATTTGAACAGAAGTTAATAAATTTTACTAATTACTATTTCATCTTTTTTGATTTCGTATTTTTAGACACTTTTTAAGTATTTTAATAAATAGATATATAATTTGATTAAATAATAATATTAGCAATGAGATATAATTTTAATTGAAACTATAAATATTCATAAATAAATATTAGCAAAGTATTTAAAAATATAAAATTAATAATTTTTTTAAAATGCTCGTAAAATAAAAAAAGGTTAAATTCTATTTATGTACTTTACTTATTTTCATTTATTGGTAATCAATTCGTAACATTTTGATTTTAACAAAAAAATGAAAACAGTAGCATTTTTTTGTTAAAAATTATATTCGTATTATTTTGTAATATTCTTGATTCATTTCGTATTAAATTTATTGAATTCAATAATCTACAGTGATTATAGTACAGTTGATCCGAGCTTTCAATTAAAGTTTGAATTATTATAGTGAGTTTGGTCTCTTGCACTGTTTTATATATATATATATATATATAATGACTGTTACTGGCTTATTCGAAGTTCAATAATGATGTTATTAGGAGTGAAACAAAACGGATATTGATTTTCTTAGTTAAATAGAGAACTTAGTGACTCACCTGTGCAATCAGTTTACAATTTTTTACAATTATTTATTGTCTATTTAATTTCTATCATTAAAATTATAGCGTACAAATTTTTTTTACTATTTATGTATCTAGTATCTAGTATAGTACGTATGTACTATATTATCTATCTATTTTAGTATGTACCTATCTAGTATATTAATAATAAATAAAAATGAAAAAATTTATAATAGTTTTAAGATTATGATTAAGAATCACAAAGATCACAATTTGCCAGTTAACAAAAACAAAAACACGATTCCTTTTTTTATTATTATTTTAATGTGTATATTATAGTACAATTTTATATAACATTTATGAATATCCCATCAAATATTGTCCTTAAAATATTAGATAATGTCATCAGATAAAATCTGTAAATTCTTTTACTACAGTTGAAGAATTTTTGAAGAAAACAAAGAATAAGTTATTCATTTGAAATTCATTAGAAAATTTAAGAAATAAACTTTAAAATAAATAATAATTTTTTAATTATAATTAAACTTTTAAAAATAAAAAAATGAAATAGTTGATTCGTATTACTCGTTTTTATGGATTCCATCATTTTTAATTCTTTATTAACGACTCATCATATATCTATGAATATAGAAACTACTAAATTAAGCTAAGTAAGCATTAAAATATTGATTGTATATAATAACTTCATAAGATACTTTTTATTTGCATAATAATATTTTATACTATTTCTTTTAAATAACTTTAACCATAATTTCAAACATAGAGAATCAATATGAATATAAGGAAAAGTAATATGAATTCAAATAATAGGTAAAAGAAAATAGATATAAATATAGATAGATACTAAAAGAAAATAAAAATGTATATTCTGTATTAATTTTTTCATCGTAAACCCTAAGTATCTCAACTTGGTTATCTATTATTAAGTGCGATAATAATTTTCCCTTTTAAAAAAACCATGGTTACTTCTTACGACAAGAATCAGTCGTAGGATTCATTTACGTTTACATTTCCTAATCAAAATCGAAATAAAATATATTTAATAGATGATAAGGAAGTATCTTTATGTATCCTTTTTTATTTACTTTAAATAAGCAATAAGTTAAGCGTGAAATATTTATAAATATTATTTCCAAACTAAATTTTTGAAAATACTCAAATAGTTTATAGATATAAAATTATGTTCTTGTAAGTACAATATTTAGTAGAGTAATAACAGTTAATAATTATAGTATTTAATATTAATAAAATAATTTAAATAGAACGGTCTGAGCCATCGGATTAGAAAATACTACATTAAATAAAAGTATAGCCTAATATTTTACAATTGTAAGATAGATTCAAAATTATTACAAGATGCACTCGATAGATGGTAAATACTAGAATCTATCATTATTGTAAAAGGATATTTGTTGCATAAAAAATAAAAAGACAAAAAGTATTATTTTATAAATATATTTACGAATCTTTTCATTAATAAACGATTATAAAATAGTCGTTTTTTTAAATAAATATTATTGATCTGAGTATTCTTTAGTAGAATATTTAGTAATTTATTTCAAATGAAAATATTGTGTATCTCTTATATATGCATTTTTCAGAAGTTTGTTACAATACCTTGTATTGTATTTTTTATTTGAATAATAATATGTTTGCATAATAATACATGCAATAATTCTGCACAATAAAAAGTAATATTTTAATTTATTGATTCAAAACATGTATGAAACAAAAATATCTTTATGATAATCAAACTGTAAAATTAATGTTTAAGTTTTATGAATCATTTGTTATATCTTTCACCACACCGTGACATTATGCGAAACAATATAGCAACATATGGATCGTAAAATGTTCACCCGCCACTCTTTGCAATCCCTTGATGTACGGTTGAAAAACGATATAAAAGTAAGGGTGATGACGGGATAAAAAAATTGAACGTGATTACAATGGAATTTAAAGTTATGTAAATTTATATATTGGATTTCTTTTACTGAATACGCAGATATATAACTGTTACGAATTTTTTTGGTCTCTACCTTAAACAAATACTGCCTGTACAAATATTCTTGTATTACCAAAAATTATATAGGATTGACATTTTAATAATGGATGGTTTAATTAAATAGTGTACCAAAAAAATAATTATTACCTACATATTGTAAAGTAAAATTAACCATATTACTTAAAAGGTAAATTTTTGGAAATTAAAAATACGATTTAATGAAATTTTGATATGCAATTAAAATATAAGTATAAATAACTAATGAATTCAATAAAAATATTTTCTTAAATAACTTTATTAAATGTGCATTATTTTGAAAATTAATATAAAAAAAATACAATTTACAAACACCTAAAATTGTTAAAATTACTAATAAACGAAAGTAAGAGTACTGGATTTTAAAAGTTGATATAGCATAACCTTTGAACAAGTACTAGCAAAATAACAAACAGTCATAGCCACGCTCACTAGAATGAATACAAGGTGGATAATGGGGATTTTTTTATTAATGGAATTGTACGACAAAACAAGAGCTAAAGAGGATACGTTTAGTTCAATTACAGCTGGATTTTCATCATTTGATTTTGTATAATTTATATAACAGTATGTACACATGCAGGTATTGTTTATGCTTATAGAAGCTCTAATTTATAACTTTACTGATTGAAATGCAAAATTTTTCATCAATTTAATTCAACATTCAATCACAATAAGATTAAAATTCATTCGAAAAGTGTAACATTAATATTTTGTAAGGTAAACTTTGTATAAATAATTCTTTCTTTTAGTTGAAAACCGTTCAATAGAGCATATTTTTTAAAAAAGACATTAACATAATTTATATATATGTTATAAAAATTTTTTTATGCAATAGAATTGATAATTACTCTAATAATAAGCTGATTTTTCCAAAATCTTGTACAATAGAACAATAAATTCACAATTTCACTTACATTGGTAAAAAAA
The DNA here is from genome assembly GCA_018907135.1 of Kradibia gibbosae. NCBI lineage: Eukaryota > Metazoa > Arthropoda > Insecta > Hymenoptera > Agaonidae > Kradibia > Kradibia gibbosae. The sequence goes on from JACCHX010000004.1 coordinate 9,774,994, forward strand.
ATATATTTTTTATCATAACAAAATGTTAATATAAGAGAAATAAATACTAAATATTTAATTTATAAAACTAATTAATTTATGATTGCAATAGAGTTCAATTTTGTATAATAGCAATTATTTAATTTACACATTTTGATGTTATAACTAGTTTATTAATATACTATACAATTTTTAAAAAAATCTATTGAATTAAGGGTTTAATGTAATAATTATTAAGGTAAAATGAAAAAAACATGATTCCATAATTATATACTGCATTAAATATATTCATGGTTTTTATTACTTTTATATTTGTCTGATATTTATATTTATTTTTGAGAAATGTTAATTCAAAATAGACATGACAAAATGACTCTCATACTATAATTATATAGAACTTTTACTATTGTATAATAATAGTAGTGATTGTAAGTAATATCAAATAATAGTAAAATATAATAGATGTATTATTATTTTTTCTTATTCGTAAAGTTTAAAATTTTTTATATCAATTTTATATTTCAATTTACTCTTCTGAAATATATACAAATTTTCTTCAAGATAGTGTTCATTACTATTTACTAAAGATTGATTTTTCATTTTTATAATTAAATTTTACATTGAGTCAACCATGTGCTAATTTTTTAATGCAATATTTATATTTTGTTACATTTTTAGTTTGATATTTGTGTTAACAGTCAATTATATGTTGAAAAGAAATGTTATATTTTACAAAATTACATAATTTTTGTAATAAATATGAATTTTTTAAAATTTTTCTTATCTCAAATAATAGTAAATACAGTTCGTATTTTGAACATTTAAGTAAAATTAAACTTCTTTGTTCTTGAGCGATCTTGCAATTATCGTTTTTTAAGAATAGAAGGTTTAATACAAACGAAAAATATCTGGAAGATTGCCAAAGAGATACAAAAATAAGACCAATAGCATTTCACTAAGATAATTGGAATGGTAATAGATATCATGTATTCTTCCTTTCTTTTTTTATACACATTAATTTTTTACTTCTTTTTACCTTAGATTTTAAAAAATTTATAATTAATGATTTACTCAAAAAAAATATTCTGCCATCTTATTTCCAATTTATAGAAAGTAACATTTAAGAACATATTTGTGAATAGTATATTACAAACATATTGTTCGTTGGCATTACTATGATTTAATATTTAAATACGTACTACAAATCAATAACATTAAGTGTCTTAAGAGATAAAATCAATTGTCACTCTTTGATTTTTACTAAAAAATAGCTACTAATGAAACAATATTTATTTACATATACACACATAGAAATATATGTATGTATATATATATATATATATATATGTAAATATTAACAAAGTATTAATTTATAAAAAATTACATACAAGAAAATCCATTCAATTAAATACTTGAAAATAAATTAAACCATTTGATGAAATTTTATAATATTAAACTAAAGCTATTTTCACGAAACATAAGTCTATCAATTTTTAGTTCTCCTGCAATAATTGTGTAAAAAAGTTATATCCAATCAATAATTGCATTAATATATATTGTAAATACTTAGAATTCAAGTTTGAGTTCTGTAATCTTTTATTGTCACGATAATATTATTTTTTCATTTGTTTTTTCGAGTTGGCTATTAGAATATATAAAATATATCAAATAAAACAATTATCCAAATATATTTTCACATTGCTTTTATAAAATTAAAATATTCTTCCACCATTTACAGAGTAATTGGTTACGTAAAAATAAAATCATATAAATTACATTAGTTTCATTGTATTTAAAAATTGAACCCATCATTATACAATAAGATACAGTGCTTGAGATAAAGTTTAATAAGATCTAACTTTAATATTGTAAATATAAAAATGTTCGAGTAAAATTATAGATAAATTTTCTAAATTTTCGAGCATTATAAAAATTGTAAGTAAAATTCTACGTTAATGAATCTCTATTGTTTGTTTGTTTGTTTTTTTTTAATTTGTGTTAATATGATGACCGATGTTACATAAATTAAATAAAATGCAAAATTAAAGATAACATTAACAAATTTATTGTATTTTAATAGTTCTGTTTTAAAAAAGGAAACATTAAAGATTAAAAATATTAGAAATTGTTTAAAAATAATTTGATTATTTCGTGCTCATAAAGCACTAATAATTACGATTTCTCTAATGCAATCAACATAAAAGCATATATTATTTTACAATACATTGATAAATAAGTATTTTTTGTAAAAAAGCTTCAAGTAATCATTTTTCGTAAAATAATATTAGCTATTTTATATTAATTATGATTTTTACTCCATGAAAATAGATATATAAACACTTTAAACAGTTATTTATTTAATTAGTTAAAAATACTTTTGTACTTTCAAAGTTCTTAAAGGATATATGTCAAGCTTAATGTGAATCAATGACACTAAAAAACTAAAAATATGTCGTTAAGAAATAATATCCCGATTAATACTGCAATGGTTTATAATAATTTAAGAGAATCAAATAATCAGAACAAACTAACAATGTACTGAAATCATATAAGTTTTGATTAATTAAACTTGTGATTATAATTACAGTTTACATTAGTCTAAATTTATTTCTACCGCTAAGAGCCGTGAGTTTTACATTCTTTGATATTTTAAAAAAGTTTACTCGAATTTACTTCTTTACTAAATTAAAAGTTTTTAACTAATTACGAAAAAAATTATAAATATATTTTAATGTAATTTAATAAAAAATTGAAAATTTTAAATATAAAACATACGTTTTTTTTTAGTAGAAATATAAATGAATATTTTTTAATTAATTAATATATTATTTGATTGAAATCGAACAGTTTTTCCAAAATTTTCATACATTATAGAAGTTGTTTTATTTCATTGAATTATATTTGCTTATTTACGAATCTCTTAAACAGCTATTGTGATTGTGATAAGAATACAGAGTATTTATTATTTTTGTATTAAAAATATAAAATTGCGAAAATAGATGAACAAATAAATGTTATTGTTTTATAAATTAACTTGATTTTTTATTTTATTTATATAAGAATAATATTAACTAATTGTGGTAATTTAAAAAAATTACTGACAACTTAGAATGTATTATTTTTATAGTTTTTTATAATTCTTTATGGATCTGTTAGTAAGTGATAAGCTTTTTTCTAACAGAGCAACATTATTCTTCGTCTTGAATTTGATATGATTCATATAGAATGGTAGTGGATGATGGTCGTGTCATCAATCAAGAATATAAATCAATATCTTTTTTTATGATAAATGATTCTTCTTATTTTTTATATAATGTTAAGATTAAATCTCTTTTATTGTAAGGTTGAGTTAACTCTAAAATATTAATATTTATTTTATTGCAGAATTTAATTTATCATACGAAATTTATTATTAAAAAGTTAAATGACAATGGTAATGTTAATTTGACCTTGCGAAAAATAAAATTTAAATTTTTTTATCGATTCATACAACACGAAATCAGAAAGATATAATAAAAAGTGACGACTAGCTACAATTTAATGAACCATATCGATTTTTATAATTTATCATAATGATAGTTTTTATAATAACAGATTTTCAATAAATCTTATAATTTTTTTAAATCGAAATTATAAATAGAGATATTTAAATCAAATATAAATTCTAGAAGTTCTAAAAGTTCTCGAAATAAAATATTTATTTTGATAACTTATAGGAAGATATTAAATTTTTCTTGTATATTTCATGCGGAACACGTTCAAATAATAATTCTATATCGCACTATTATGTTTTTATTTTCTGAGAGTGCTTGTAATGACAAATAATTACATTTTAAAATATATTAAAATGTATAGATATATATATAAATATATATATACCATATATATGTATACTATATATATATATATATAGTTTATGATTATCACGGTTTAGTTAAGAAACTTTGCTTTAATATTTATTTAAAATAAATATTCTTTAAAGTGTAATTAAGTTTTTATCATTCATCACCATATGATGTCGACTAACTTCAAACGGTATTTCTATGTAAAGTATCATTGTAATCATCCATTTATACTAGTCACCTACTTAAAATTTTTTTCAGTTTTTATCAATAGTTATTCAAATACTTGCAGATAATTATCATAAATACATTATATAATTACATCACAAAAATCTTCATTAGTTTTCGTATACAATAATAATATGCAGTTGATTTAAATAAAATATAAAAGGCTCCTATTCCTCGCCTTTAAACGTTGAAGATTATAATCACATTTTATCATATTTATTGAAAAAATTTTTAAATCAAAATATTTACATAATTTTAAAAAATTGATGTTCATTGAGACCAATTTTAGTTTTAACCATTTTTTTACTAGGGTACGATCTATGAAAGGAAAATAATAGCGGTTTAGATAACAGAATTTAGCCTTGTAAATCTAAGGGGGATTTCTGGTGAGCCGCTGAGGTTCCAATGGAATGGAGGATATGGCGCAGATCTTCAGGGATGTTTATCAACGTTTCGCTATACTACTTTTGTCTTTTCGTAATCTGCTTCTCGACTATCTGAAATGAATTTATAATTATTTCTTTACCTTCGCTGCCTACCTTATTTTATCATCTCTGTATTTTAATCAATTTTTTACTCTTTTTCTCACTTTTAATAATTTGTTTTTAATCCAATTTTTATGAACAATTTATAAACGTATTTAAAAACTAATTATGTAAAGTAATATCTAATATTATATGCAGAAAATGAAATTATATTGTAGGACTTGAGATAAATGATAAATTTTCCTTCGTGTTCCTAAAGCAACTTAATTAAAAATTTCCTGAAAAATAGATATACTAAAATAATAAGCAACTATTTCTGAACAAAATTTAGAATAAATCTGAAATATTAGTCAAATTAAAAATAATATGCCTCTGAATGATGAAATTGTGTTTACATTTTTTTTAATGTCGAACATATCTAAAAGTAAGCTTATTTATAATTTAAAGCACAATTAAAATATTTTTTACTTGAAAATTAGTATTCTTTATGATTGGATTTTTATTTTAATTTCGATGCTTGAATAATATGTAAACATTAATAAAAAATCAGCATTAATATTTTATTTTACAGAGTATTTATAATATAACTAATACAGTTTTAAATTACTAATGTGTAATATAAAATCTCTATCATAATATAAATCCCAGTTGAGGTGTATATCTAATATGAATAGTGAAAGGTTCACAGTTTGGGTAAAATATAGAAGTAATTTTATATACTCATACAATATGTATATGTATATATATTTTCTTATAGTATCTTTGACGTCTATTCATTATATATACACAGGTGCATATTAACAATTATTCTTCGTCATAAGTCATACACATATTCGTGATTTTCACATTCACCCTCGAAAATTTACTGTCTTTTATGATATCTGGTTTTCACGTCAAAAATACTTTAAATATAATACTTCCTAAATATCGTTTACGTAATCAAGAATTAATTTTTGTAATAAGATAAAACATCTACGTGCGTTTCTTTATTCTGTTATTTTGATTATGCAATAGAAAAGTATCTTTAAACATACAAACATATCAATTTGCAGATGTGTTAGTACATGCATGTGAGTATACGGATTTTTAAATAATTATTATGTATTAAAATGTATAATAATATAAATATATTCTTTTTAATAATATACGTAAATGTAGACTCAACTGATAATACATTTTAAGCGAATTCTTTACATATATACGAAAGAGTATAATAATTATTGGAATACTCAATATACAACAGTATATGTTTATATATGTCTTCCTGTAGATATGAATGACGTACTCTATTGCCAATATTCATTTTGCAAGACGAATGTAATATTTTTGCGTATTTAATTACTGTATTTTTCTTATACCAATATGTAGTCACTTCAATTTTACTTTAAAATACAAATTTTACTAAAATCATATCTGGAAAATCTTTCATTCATATTACTTAAAAAAATTAAACTTAAAATTTTTTTAAAAGACTTTAATGAATAACATTTACTTGTTGAATGATTGTCAATTAGGAATTAAACGAAAATTAATGAATTGAATTTCTGAGGCATAAGTAGTAGATTTATTAAAATGTAAGAAAACATAGATTTATAGTTTGAAATTGAAACCACTATTAGTAAGTAATGCTACACTTAAAATAATTTCATTCCAATTTTTCTAAAAAAAGTAAAATTAAAATCCGTTGTACAAAAATTAATAAAAGCTAATTAAAAAAATACATTAATTAAAAAAATTCAATTAATAACACAATAGTATTTAACGATAAATAACTTAAAAAATTCTGTTTTCAGTAATTTCTATAAAATTAAACACATTTAGAAATTCATTTAAAGAATTTTAATTTTAAATAAAAATTATTATAAATAGTACCTTTACATAAGTAAAAAGCTTTTTTTATTTAAAAAATTAATAATATTGTAATAGAAGTTAATAAATTTATGTCTTTAATTAAAAGAACCTTTAGTAACTTTATTTAATCTTCGTTAGGAATATTGCGAGTTTCGGAAAGGCAATGGACTTCCGAAAATCGATAAATATAAATCCTATCAAATATGTTAATTGATCTAAATTATTCGGATAATTTATCCAATGACGTACTACACTATGATAAGGATTTTTCATTTATTATTTTCTATTGCGTTTCTTGGATTTTAAAATAAGGGTATTAGCATTGATGTTGATGTCGCTGCTCGGACGAAAGGAGCAATGGGAAAATTTAAACCAATTCGATACAAATGATACGTATTGGTCAGTAATACGCTAATAATATTGGTTTACCAAGAGACATGTAAACAATATGATGTTTAGCGCCACCTCTATTTCCCATACCAAGCTGAATCTGTAACTTTCAAAATTGGTTATCGTTGAGGTGCTTGCTACAAAATCACCTCATGATACGTTTCTTACATTTCTTACATAATTTTTTTCATAATTTCGACAAAATTGTTGTTTCGATAAAGTGATATACATATTATCATGTTATTTACATTATTATACATTATAAATTTATTATACATATAATGTATTACAAAATACATGATTATTTACAATTTAATTATTTTTATATATTTTGAATTTTATATAAATTTGAAATTACTGTTTTATATTTTAATATTATAACAAATATCACAATTACAGTAAAATTACCAGTAGATTTATTTTTATAAACAAGTCATTTTCACTATAAATGGTGCTTCCTATTAATTCATAATACTAGATATTGTTATAAAATTAAAAAATACGTTTTCATTGATACTTATAAGTTTTATAATATGTGTGCACAGACTTGCATATTTTTACACAATCTTCAAATTTTGACATGTAGATGTATGTTACTTTTGACTGATGATAAACAATTGTTTGTAATAATTCAAAGATATAAGTAATATAACAATACATATATTCATACATACGTATTATATATATTTATTTATTATTTACCATATGTATAAACAAAACAAAAATATTTTTAAAAAAGCAAATTCATTTTAGAATTTTTTTTTAACATACCGAATGATACAAAATATTATTCGTAAGTTATTTCGAAAAAGAAGTTTTACATTTAAATTATTATTAACCTTACCTTATTATTAACTTACTTATTATTTATATATTAAAAATAGTACAAAAATTCAAATCTTACGAAATCTAGTGAAATGATCTATTATTTAATCTATGAATCAAAATGTTCTATGAATGTGTCCTTAAGTAGTTTTTTTATATGTATATGCAGAATCATATAATTTAATATAATATTAAGTAATTATATAAATGAAATAAAACCTTAATATATTAATAATCTAATAGAAGTGTGGCGTGAGACAAATTACTTATAAAAATAATTTTTTTTATTTTCATACAATGATGAGATTCTTTGGATAAATTCTCAATCATGAAAATATATCATCAATAGAGATGAACAAATAGAAATTCATTTTAATTCAGGAATTTATTATCTAAGTGCTATAAAATATTGCAGTTTTTTTAAGTTACCTTTAAAAGATCGTTTCACCGATTTATTAAAGGCAATGAAGTATTTCCTAGATAAGTAATATTAAACAAACTAAATAAACAATAAATCCGTGTCAAGGAATAAGTAAATAAAACTTGTCATAGATGAGCCTATTTTTTATATCTTTTGAATCCGCTATAAAAAAAATGTATCACAATGTTTTTTTAATTTCAAAGGTATTTTATTTAAATCAAAACATTAAATTAAATTATCAATGCAATATAAAATAAGATTACATAACTTTTTTTACTTATTCATGTTATTAAATAAATAAAAAATAAAAAATTGTAATTTGACTACAGATTGGACTACGTTTATTAGATACGTAAATTTCTGTTAATGTATGCAATGCTAAATATTTATGTAAAGTGTTAAAGGTAGTTTATTTCGAATTATTTATTGTTTTAAATGTAGTTGATCGCAATAGGAGCTCTGTTGTACTATAATTGTATTTGATGCGTAGTATAATTTTCTCAAACGATTACAAATTTTTTTAAATTATTCAATAAATATCACTTTTAACTATTATAATAATAATGATAAAAAATTTATTTCTTAAAAATAAATTTGAGTTATTATTAAGTAATTTTTTTATTTATTTCATATTATAATTAATAATCGTGATCTAAAAATTAAAAATAGGTTTTATTTATTATTTTTATTTGTTTGTATATTAATGTCAGCGATATTCATATTAGATAATAGTATTCTTTTTTACATTTAAATCTGTTACATTTTCAATAATGCATTAATATATATTTATATTTGCAACGCAATCTTTATTATAAGGAAATAAATCTTACTTTCTTTGATGATATATTAATTTTCTAACATTTATTTACATCTATGTCATTAACATTTATGTCTTTGAAATAATTCAAATCTTACATAACTTGATTTAAATTATTCAATTTCAAATACTACTGAAAGATATATTTAATTTATTTTATTATAGCTATTTGAATACTAGTGTATATACAGTTGTTCTATAAAATTTTATAATGAACTTAATTATTATATTTTTTCTTTAATCTTGTATCCACAATCTCATAAAATAAAAAACATAGTAAGGTATGATATTAATTAATGCTAAAAATTTAATGTTCTTGTTTATTATATTGTATTATTATAAATTGTATATAATATATATATATATTTATATGTAAAAGTACATAGTACGTATTATATAATTTCGCTTTAAAGAATTAGATTGTTTTGCTTTGATCCTAGTCGTTGAATAGGTCACTAGAAGTGCATTTTTAATAATAGTTAGTTCATACCACTCATTTCAACCGTTCGATCGTTAAAAATGCATCCATATTTAAAAAACTGAACACATGTATATTATAATTATTATAATCTCAAAATATCTACTTTAGCTGGTTGATGTATGACTTTAAAGGTATATCTCTAATAGTAGCTGCGTACTTACAACCTTATGTGTTGTTCGCGCGATTATCGGCCTCATTAGGCCGCGAGTTCGAGAAAGGGTGAAGGAGCGTGATCTGGGTTTGAAATGAATTACAAGATATTTTTTGGGCTCATTAACAATTATTTATTCGCCCACGCGGTTACAAGTGGCATAAAAAACCCCCTCGAGGTAGGGGGAAAAAGCCTCGCTAATATATATACGCACGGCGCCGCCACCCTTACAATGTCATACACATTCACCCACACACACATACCTCGCACCCATCCCACCCTCCTGTCGGTTGGCCAACCGGGCTCCCTATGCGTTAGTCGGTCGCCGTGGTAGATCGCAGGGGATCGCCACGCACCGAGTTCTCGTAGCTGGGCTTCTTGGCGGTATCACACGCGCCCAGGGAGTGCCTGGATCGTCTTGATCCAGTCACGGCTCTCCTACACACTCGCCGTACTTCGTCGCGGTATCACACGCGCTTGGGGGTGGTTGGATCATCTCGATCCAGCCACTCTTCTCCCCTTCTCTCTCACTCCTCCTCCTTCGGCACTCGTTGCTCACACGTCGCACCTGTTCACTCCCGTCTCACCCTCGCACCCATCGTTGGAGGTCATCACTCATACTCTCTTTCGGGCCCGATGGTGCAAGACTGTCCTCGACTCCCTCCCACGCACTCTTTCGGGCCCTTCTTCCTTCCCTTTTCTCCCTCTTCCTTCCGTTTCTCTCCCTCTTATTTCCGCATTCTTTGCGGCGCTTTTTGTGCGCCGCTGTCGCCCGCCGTTCAGGCGTATCACGGGCCATTTTGGCCCGAACTGGTGAATGTTGATAATGATAAAATTTACAATTATACTAACATTTGTAACATTTTTAATAAAAGATATGGAGTTATAAATATAAAGTATAAAAAAAATACGAAGTGTACGACTTGCGAACATTAAATAAACTAAATAACTGTGTTTAAAATTTAAGACGATTTAAGTATACCTAATCATTTAAAAAAAAATAAATTAAACAGCCTAGAAGACTTATAATTAAACGCGAGTTTTAATAATACAAGGTATTTGTCCAGAGAAACGGCCATTAATGAGTAATTATCATGAAGGATGTTGACCTAAAATTAATATACCCGATAGCAGGTAATCATGGAATTATGGTTGAGCAGTAAAAATTGTAAGAAACAGATTCTTTTAGGCTTTTTCATTATGTCAGGATTGAGATATTGATAACAAGACGATTGTCTACATTAGCAACTACAATTGGTTTGTATAGTTTATGATATTACATACTATCCTACTAATACTCTTGATTCCTATTTAAAGAGTAAATTATTTACAGTTGGCCTATAATTATAGAATTATATACTATAATTATACATTGGCGTTATGTGTTACTTGCACTCTATCGATCACCGCACAAACTTTTTACTTTTCATTATTTTAAATTTCAGTTTTTTTTTTTATAAATTTATCTTTATTATTCATATACATTCTTTTTCTCAATCCATTATTTCATTACGTCAAGCCTTTTGCTTTATTTTTGATCTTTAAAAATTTGATCTCTTTACGAACTGCTTTCACGTACTTGCAGATGCAGAATTTTTTTTTAAATTATTCCCTGTTCAATTGCATTTTCGCAAGCTGCAGTACCTTCATAATGTCATCTCCTGTGGAATTTCCCCCCAAGCGTTCGCGTCTTCCTAAAACCCAAACGTATTTTTCTGGATTCTTTACGGAAAGTAGTATTATATTTGCACTATTTTCGACTGGATTAATTTAGCATCACAATCGTCCGCTATACCTATTCATTTACTATACAACATGTCCGTACCATCTTATTTGTATATATATACATAAGAATTTTCAAATCATTTTTATAACCATTGTAAAAAGAATTCTCATTTATAATTGTAAATTATTAAGTTTATTCATAACAATATATACAAAAAATCAATAATATCGTTATTAGAAGAAACATATTTTGATCATTAATAAAAATTATAAATGTAATAGGATTTGGAATTGAAAACAATTAAAAAAACTATTCAATGTACTGTAAAAAAAAGTAATATTTATGTTTCGAAATAGTAAAATTCAAATAACATTAATACAATAGCACCAGTAGTAATAGTCATTTGAATTCAAAAGCCTCTCTCATGATTAGTAAAATAAATAGCGTTCAGTAATTGTCATGGTGGCCATGATTATACTCATGGCCGTGACCACCGTAAGTCCCACCAGAATGATCGTTACCACCACTATTGTGAACGTGGGCAAAGAATCCTCCATGAGGGTCTGCATGATATTTTACCGTGCGCACATTACCGCCCGGCTCCTTAATAGTGTATTCACCAGCCACATGCTTACCTACAAAGAAGATACATTTTATATTATTAAGAAATTGAATTGAAAGCGAGATACCATTTATATTATTAATATTGAGAAAAAATTGGAATTTTACATTAATTTAACATTAATTACAACTCGAAGCTAACGTAAGTCTCTATAAAGTATGATATAAAATATACAAACAGTTGAATAAGTGAAAATGAATAAATACAAATCATATTATTGAAAAATAAAATAATTACTATAAATATATTATAACATTAATTTTGTTTATATTACTGTTAACATAATACTTATAACATAATATTTAACTTAAAATAGTCAATATCATAATTAAGTAATTATGCTACAACGATATCATCACTACAACAAACTATATCAATTTTATCGTAATACAACGTATACGTAATTTTTATTAAATAGGTATTATCTCTTGAGATAACGTACTTATTTGCTGTCAATAATTAATAAAAAAAATTATGTCACAATTATGTAATTAATCAAGAATAAAAACATTTTTTAATATTAGTCTCACCAAAAAATCACAAATATTTTTCTATAAGGAAAGATATTATTAATAAAAAATCATTATTCCGTTACTTGTTATAAAAAGACTGCAATTTGTACATAGAATCCATGATAAGATAAAAATGCCGATTACAATTTATAATAGATATAAAATATGCCATAATAAATAAAAATCCAAATAATATTGTTCAGGATAGCAAAAGCATAAAGTAACCTCATTTTTTAAAGTCGAAAGGTCAGAGATAGTAATCAACATTAAATAATTTTAAAGCGTTTTTTTACCATCGCGGTGTTCTTTTTGACCATGATAGTCACCAGTGTGATGGTCTTCTACACCATAAGCGAATTCGTATTTAGGGTGTGCGACGAAGTCGTATGTGTGGTGTCCATGCTTATCGTGAACAGTTACTTCATGAGCTGGACCCTCGACTGGTCCATGGAAATGGGCAAAACTGTGTGCGTGGCCTGCCATCGTGAAGTCCACTATTGTTAGGGTCGATAGTGTTACAAATATAACAAACTATCGACATGCAAGTGATTTTCAATTTCGAAATGAATTGTGATTATTATATTTAATAATTGTATAAGAACTAATCAGAGCTTACGTTTTCAGGTTTAATTAATTACTACAAATGACTTTAACACTTATAAAGGATATTATATTTCATTAACGAAACTTCTGTTTAATTGACTGAAATGTCATGATCACTAAACAACATGTGTATCTATATTATATTCATAGTAGATTTTAAAAAGGGTTTTTATTTTCATTTTATAAATTATTTTTCCCTTAAATTAAGTTGTTTTCTAATTTAATATTACTCCTAAGAAAAAAAATTTGTTTCTATTCAATGAATTTAAATGACTGAAGTTTAAAGTTTAATTAAAAAAAAAACATTCACTGATTTAATAAAAATACATGATTCTGAATTAGAAATATTTATTATATACATGTAATCGAAACATTTATATTAAAAAAATCATTTTCTAATATTCAATCTGATAGAAAAATTGATATCAAGCACATTATCAAAGTTTTAAAAGTCTGATTAAATAAAGTAGTAATAAAAATTGAAGGAAACAATATCTATATTTTAAATTCAGGATATATAATAAAAGAATAACCAATTGTTTAGTGCAGGTCGCAGTTATATAATCGTCTAGTCCTTATTATTTTGAATTATTGTCTTTCTAATGTGTGTGAGAAAAACCTTTATAAAAACCTTTAATAGAACCCAAAGAAAAACCTTCACCTATATCTGATATTGAGTGGAAATTTTAAACAAAAATAGCCAATTTCTTTTTTATTTCGGCGATTACATTTTTTACTTCTGACATTTTAGAAGATTAGACATTATAGAAGAGTTAGAAACATTTTTTTTAGAAGATATATTAAAAAATTTTATACATATTTTGAATAAAGCAACTTTTAAATATTTGTTCTAATACAGAGTCAATTGCCGATACATAATAAATGATAAATATATTATTTCAACGCTTCACATAATTTATATTTGTAATAGAACGGGAAACTGAAGTTTATTTTTGGTAAATTTGAAGTAAATTTATGGAAAAGGTATTAAAAATGGATTTGTAATTAATACCCATTTTTATAAACACAAGAAGGAATGAAAAAGGAATAGTTGTAGAGAAACGAACCTTCAAAACCATGGCTTGATTGATAGTATCGTAGTATTTACTGTTTGTAATTCTGGAGAATTAACATGCTCGTCGATACTAGGACTGTGCTTATATACCCAATCGAGCTCTACGTGTTTTGCGAAATTCTCTTGGCTACGAAGGTGCCCCAGAACGGGAAGCAGGTGACAAAAAGACGTGCGGTGACCAATCCGCTTTCCTATGCGCATATTCACCTGTGCAACTTATACACCATGGAGACAATGATTATGACAAACACAAGTACTTGTATTGATATATACACTGTGCATATTGTCAGGTAGTTTAATTAGTGAGCACAGTATTATATATTGTATATATTACTCGATTATTTTTATGCATGAGTAATGCTGTACGTGTTATTTTAATATTTCACTCATTTAAAATATTTAATTTTATTGCACACTAATTCAAATGATTTGTTACAAAGTAATAGAAATAAGGTTAAATTTGAATCTCAGTTCACTATGCTTTCTTTAAAATTGATTGTCAAATTAAAAGTGTTCGTAAAGTAAATAAAAAATCTAAAATAATTAGATAAGAAATACATAGATTCATTACTTAACTTAATGGTAACACAATTTTAGAATATATATTCTATAAAGATAATTAAAAGTCTGAAAATTCAATAAATATTTTATAAATTAAGTCTAACCATTTATGTCAGAAAAAATCAAAGATTCAAATTACAATGATACAGAACCAATTTAATGGATTTAATAAATTGTCTATTTTAGACTTAAATATATTACATATAGATCAATTTTTAATAAAAATATTAAAATACTTTATCTCTTCAATAATATTAATTATTTTTATCTTCTATCTCACAACATACTACATTAATGTTAAGGTAGACATAAATGCAGATTTTGGTTACACACAGATTACTTATTGAAAAATAAAAAGAGTTTATAAGTTTTATTAAAATTAAATTAACATAAAATGATTTAAAAAATTCATCATCAAATATTATGTTTCATTGTTTTACTTATATTTAATTGTTATCTATACTAATATAAGAAATTCATACTTTCACATCAATTAATTAAGGGCAACTCCTTGACAATTTTAAGAGTTTTGTGTCAACGTAATAAAATAAAATATCAGATACATATGATGAGTTGAAAAAATTAGCTAACAATTGCAGCACTATAAATGCAACGAATCAAATGTTTTTTGCTTTTCTATTTTTTCTGTCTTTCCATCAATTTTTTCTATCTCTGTCTTTTTCCTTTTATTTTCTATCTGCTTATATATCAACATATACGTATATATAAATTCATCTGTTTAATTTTTAGTTATCTGAATAATTCCTGTTTTGCTATTTGAATTTACTGTCGACATTCGCAGTATTATTTTTAGCATTTAATTAGCTCAATAGAATATCAAGAATGATTGAATCGAATTTGTAAAATTTTATTTTTAACTATTAAATTCAGACATGTTCATTTTCTTCGAAATAAATCTTTTCTAAATGTTGATTAATTTATATAAATATGATTTAGAGAAAAGTTATTATTAGGTATTTCTACTTCTACTTAAATATAAATGAATATATTTATTCGTTAATTTTTATTTATTTATATACATATATATGTATATTAATGTTTAAAAGTATTTATTCACCCATTTAGTTCATAAGTTTTAGGTTATACAATAAAATTTACTTTAATCTGTAATTGTTACATATTGTATATTACTTAAAAAATTATATTTTTAAATTAAAAAGAAAAATAACAAGTGTATGTCATGAAAAAGTTTTATCTTATACTTTTATATTGATATAAAAAATATGTAGTATTAAAATTTAAAATTGAATTTTCAAATTTTTGATTATACCCTATTCGTAAATACTGTAAATATTAATGATGATTAACAATGATAAAACAGGATGCAGATACTTTTTTGTAGTAGTAAAAGATTATATAAAAGGTATTAAAGTAAGATATCAAATTAAAAATAAACTTACATTAAACAGCAGAAAATTAAAGTACTTATTAATCTCCAATTTCTTGGAATAGGTTGAATTAAGTAATTTAAGTGTATATATTTTGTAAATAAATCGTTATTGAAGTAAATATAATAAATAATCACAATTATATTATATCTTGTCAGATAATATAAAGTGAAGCCTTATGCTGATAAATTACAGTATAGCTCTAAAAAATAGTGTACACTGTTTTTAATAAAAAAATTTATATTTCATTTAGCAAGTCATGATGTCCGATTTATTACTTTTAGCTTGCATATCTGATTGCTCTTTAATGTCGTTTATAAAATTGAAATACAAAAGCTATTTTCATTTTATGATTTCTAAGATTTCAAAAACTGTACATAAAGATATTTTAATAATTGTGGATAATGGACTATTTTGCTTGAAATAGTTTTGATTTATTATTGCATTATTTAATTACTTTATTTTAACATTGAACTTTTTATTTTTAGATGAGTGTATATTCCAATTGCTTTGACTGAAATGTATAATAATTTAAAGCTAATTTATCATGACTATTGTTGCTTATTATTTGTGATATTGTTTTGAAAGAACAAGAAATTGCTGAAGTATAATACTTTATAAAATTGATTTGCATCTGAGATTCGTGTATAATATTTCTACTTACAGCTAGAATAGCTAAGAGCAAATTTTTTATATTTATTATTATGATATGATTCTTGTAATAAATAAAATATGATACCTAATATTATTGCAACAAACTTTACAAAATAATAATAATAATAAAGGAATTGAATACTATTACTATGAAGAGAAAAGCATATTTTATAACAATCAATTTTATCCCACTATTTATGTATTACAGATTTAAAGGTCCATAGAATATGTAACAGAGGTATTTTTGATAAGCTAAATATATTTTAATTTATTTATGTTGAAATAACAAAAAGTTTTTTTAAAGCTACGATCCTACATTAATTCTGTAAAAATTAATATATAGTTAAAACTAGCAATAAAATTGTGTCCTGCGAATGTATAATGTGTGCAAGAGTTCAGATTTCAATATATTTTATATTAGATTCTTAGCTTTTTCTTCCTATATTAAAAAAAATTATTAAATATTTCTGTTTTAATTGTATTATATTTGCGATATTTGTATTGTTCGCAGTACCTAATATTACGTATAATTCTATTAATTCAAAGCATTAGAAAAATTTTGTTATATGCGGTAATAAGAATATTCTCAAACGCAATAGATGTATGCAACACGCGTAACCAAACTTGAAAGCAAGCAAAAATAGGTCTGTCATAAAACATGTTAATAATGTTTCCTAATTCCCTCGAATCATATTAGTTTCCATAATAGCTAGAATAATTTTATCATTTTAAATTATTTTTAATATTCAAATATATATGATTACAAATTTGCATTTTATATCAATAATACAATATATAAAAAAAAGGATATATTTAAATGAAAAATTTACAATGCAAATGTTATGTTACATGTAATTGAAATGAGAAAAATTGTCAATGAATTAAGGAAAACTAAGTGTTAAGTAGCAAAAAAAACTACTATCATGAGCTTATTAATCTAATATTAATACTGATTTTATAAATCAAGTAAAATAGTAAAATTTACTTTTTCAATGAACTAACTACTTAAATAATATAAACCGTTAAATAAAAAAATTTTAAGCTAAAAATGCATGTTAGGTTTTTACGTAACTAAGCTATTTTGTAATAAATACAATAAATGAATAAACTTCTTAACTTTATTATTATTAAATACAATATTATTAATAACCTTCAGGAATATAAAACAAAATCAAATATATATTTACTTATATCCATCTATAGAGTAGGCACAATGAATAATTTAAAAAATAGAAAAAATTTCAAAATGCTGAATATAAGAAAAGTATAAGGTTGTATCTTTTACAATAATTTAAAAATTTGTATCTTTATAAATATAATATCCTTGTATTTATAAATTAAGTTATTTAAAATTTAAAAATATGCTCCAACATAATTAATGATAATATAGTTGTTTTTATTTTATAATTGTTTATGTATTTGTTTAATACACAAACGTATTTCTATATGTACAGAATTTCAATTTTATCGATATAAAATCAATTTATCTACTAATTTTTGAAATTTAATAAGAATATAAAAAAATTTTTAGTCATTTTTAATTGCTTAGAATTTTTGCTAATGTTTTTTCATCCATGTATTTATATTAACAAAGTTTATATTTGATATAATAAAATTTTTGTTATTCATTAAGGAATTTGTTATTTTTGTTTTAATAAACCAAATGAATAAAGTATTTACGTTTAATTAATAAGAAAATAAAATAATACATATTTCTTATATTCGTTTTATTTATTCTCGAGTAAGAGATATCCATTAGGCAATAATTATGTGCTAAACTAAATTACAGAATTACATTTTATTTTTAATTGTATCTAGAAATTTTCATTACATTTTATTAAAAAAGTGTTTTAATGATAAAGATAGTTTATGCAACTTTAAAATTGGTTTACTAATTTTATAAAGTACAACATTAAAAATGTTATAAAATTTCTTTACTTGTAAATTCTGAATTTTTTGTAACATTGGAAATTATTTTTGAAAAGTAAAAAATAAATATAAATAAAATAAATTTTTACAAACGTTGTAAGATTTAATGGAAGTACATGGAAATAACCCTATAATTCTTTTTTAATGTAAAAGTAATGTGCCATTACTATCTTAAGTTTAATACCTTTAATAGTATTTAAATGCAGGACTAGATCTGCATGGCGTTAGTCAGACATCTTAATCTGTCTAATTACAAGCATGCTTTATATTTTATTTAACTTTTCTCTTTTTTTTTATTCGATATACCTAGAAAGGAGAAAGACCTGTAATTACGTAAATTACGAAAGTGAAATTTATCTGTGAAACAATTTAATTCCTTCTTACCTGGAATGTTCTTCAATTTTTAGTGGCAATGTAATTGAAAAGGTAGATGATTAGTTTATTTAATTTGTTGAGTAGGGCAAGAAAAATATTTTGTAATTTTTACTAAAGTAATTTCGTTGGAAAATACGAAAAAGCACTAAAACTTTACTGTTATTTCGCTAATGTCGAACAATTTTAAAATACATTAAGTAAAATTTTTATAAATTAAAAACATTTTATATTTTTGAAATTCTCTAATGATATCGCTTTCATGATTTTTTAAGTTTTATAAATATTTGAATAAAATATTTATTAATAAATAATATTTGTTTACGAGCCAAATAAGGTTTAAAGTATTTTAATATACAAATGATACTGTAATAAGAATCTTTATAATATTTATCTTTAAATCGTTAAAATATTAAATACATTTTTCAATACACTGTTTTAAGTTAAATTAAGTTAATTTGAAATAAATGCAAATAAAAAAATGACATTATTTTCGTTTATTTTTTATTTGTTAATTTTTATAAGTAAGAAAAAAGCAATTAAGATATTGTTGGAGGTTCAAAGTTTTAAATAAAAATTTAAACTCAAACCAATAAATTTTCAATATATATATTTTTATGTATTATTGATACTTATAAAAACATTATAATGTAATTTTACTTTATGTATTGATATTTTTAAATCCACTTAATAAGACGATAAAGATAACCGTTATTTAAATTCAATTTTACAGCAACTAAAGTTCATCAAAAAAATTGTGTATAAGTGTTTTATATCATATTTTTAAAAAATCTTTAGATTTTCGAATTCGGACAAAATATATCGTATTAAATTTTTTGTAGAATTGAACGTAAAAATGACTTAAAACTAAAGTAAATTATACGTAAATAAAATACGTTTAAAAAAAAATTTGAATTGAAAAAAAAAATATATATATATGTGTGTGTATTTATATTACATTTAATATATATACATAATACAAAATACAAATTTTAGCATTGTACACATAAATAATTTTTTATCTCTAAAAAATTATTGTACATATATTTTTGAAGAATTCCATACGGATATAAGGTATAAATGTTATATGTTAAGCGACTTTAATTTACCTAATTACAAAATCAACTATTCATCTGTTTTCAGTTAGTTATTAAAAAATCTAACTTAGAATACTTAACATATTAAAAAAATAGAATTTAAAAAAAATATATGATGTTTAAAATGATTGAACTATTAAAATATTGCTTTTATAATTTTTTGATATATATATAAATATTTATTAGGAATGTTATAAAATAAAGATGGTATTAAAAAATCTAATCGTTTTGGTCAGAATATTTAATAAAGAAAATTAACGTTCGAATGTTTTTTACAATGGGTTCATCGTTTAAACATAAAGTTAAATATATTTTAAGATTATTATAAAAGGATCATATAATTTAAAAAAAATATTTTAATTGCGATTTTATAATATTTTAAAATTATAATATTAATATGATACTCTTTCAATGATACCTTAAACAATTCCTTATTATTTTATAAACTATTCATTTAAAAACATATTTATTTTTGTTGGCAATAAAAATGTCAAATGTAAATTAATAAATTAAAATATTATTTTATTCGCAAGTAATTGCTTCTTTAAATATTATAGATAAATACTATTACCAAAATCAATATTTTGAATGCATTTTTGTTTATAAATGTATCATTAAATATGTCAATAGTCGGTAAAAAATAATACATATTTTTTAATTCGTATAGCTTTTATAAAAAAAACAATCGACAATGTTATAAATTATTTATATAACATAAATAATCGGATACCATTGAATTCTCATAGTTATAAAAAGAAACTGAAAGTGATAGTTTCGGTGTATCAGTTTAAACACAATCTTTCTAGCTTTATGTTCATCAATATATCCTGTAAAGTAAATAAACATTTGTTGCATATTTCATAGTAAATTTTATAAAGGTATTGCAAGCAGAAAAATGTTTTTTTTTATAAAAAAATGTAATTCTAAATTCTATTTTCAAAAGTAATTTGTTAATAATCTCAGAAAATTTACGACTCCATGTATTAATTTTTTACATAAATCATAATAAAATTTTGCATTCTCAGGCAGGAATTCTCACAATTTTGACGTCGAAAGAAAAAGTACATTTCGGTTTATACAGAGACTTTTTGATATATAGTTACGTATTGTACAACTTACTTTTCTATAAACAAAATTTTTTTAAAATGAAATATACAGTGTTTGTTTAAAAATTTAAAAATTGACATAGTTTTTTAATCATAAACTTTTTAAAAAACCCAAATAACATTACAAGTATAAACAGTTCAACTAATTTTTCTCTTAACATAAGGACATGAATTTTTTTTTAATTATACGTAATAAAATTTATTCACGTTAAAAAAAATTTATCAAAATTTATGTGTGTCAATTTATATTTTGTATTTATTATTGTTATGTATATTTCTATTCACATATAATTTATCTGAAAATGACGGTTTTTGTAATTATTTTTAAAAAATAATAAATAATCTATCTATAAATACAAAAGCTATCAATTTCAATTTGAAAGTGCACTAATCTCTTTATTTATTTGAATTTTAATTGTTTATTTTTTAAAGTAAAAAAAAATTATTATAAATTCATTTATTTATGTATTATATATTGTTGAAATTTTCATTGTTCATATTCGTAAATCTAATTATAATATTTACTATTTTAAAACCTTATACTTCATTTATTTAATTCTAATCTTTAAATAAGTAATTATAATTTTTTTCAACTCGTAAAGGATATATTTTAGTCGGATACGTATTTTATATAGTTACACATATGTATTAAATAGAAATAGAATATATCTATTATATCTAAAATAGTATTAAGTAGAGTAAATATAATGAAAATTGTATGATGAATTGTATAATAAATACTTTATGAAATTTAATACAAAAAATCCTATAATTGATATTCATAATCCTGTAATTAATTTATTTAAAAAATAAATCAATATGTATTCCTCATGTAATTATCAGTTTAGATTTTTCCAGCAATTTCGATATTTTTATTTCTAATGGTTCTATAAAAATTATAAAAAGACATAATAATGTAATTAGTATTATATCATTAAAAACATTTTTTAGTACTTTATTTATAATTTCTATGCATTTTATAAATAATATTTATATGTACGCAATAGATGTCAAAACAGAAAATATCAAAATACAATTACATCCTTCAAACGTTCTAATGGCATAATCAAGAGTTGCATAGCTAAAGAAATCAATTTCTTATAGTCATTTTTTATATTTGAAATATTCAAGAGAAAGTCCGACGTCTCTTATGATTTTATTGATTTTTACCGTCTGTGCTATGCTGTTTAATCTATATTTTTGTTAATACTGCATGATTGGTTTCCGTAATTACATTATCATGCATGCGACCTCTTATAAAAACATAATATACACAATGTTACACAGCTATTCAATTTACACTGTAGTTTCGTAATCATTATAAACAACCCGTTTCTATAATAATTCTATTCTTGAGCATGGATATTTGAAGATCTCTGACGGGCTGTCAAGTATATTAGATGGATATTCCGTTATAGTAGAAAAATTATTAATATATATAACAATCTATAAAAACTATAATAATCTACTTTATTTAAAAAATAATTTGTTTATGTCGAAGAATTTAAAAACTTTGAATACAAAATATTTATAGACTATATTATATATCTCTCATTATTTAAAATAATTGAAAAAATTAGAATAGGAGAAAAAAAGGCCAATAAGCCTTTAAATATAGAAGGTTACAATAACTTAAATTACAATAATGAAAATAAAATACATTATTAAATACACCACTCCATTTTGGAGAAAATTAATAATAAATTATAATAGAGAAAGGATAGGTAAGGAATTTTCATTTTATAAAATAACACAAGTAATAATTAATGTTCCTTAGTAAATGATTTTTTTTTTAGAAACTACATTTTTTTATCTTTATCACCAGTTTTTCGTATTTAAATACATATTTGTAGTCTCTCAGGCACCGAGCGTCTGACCAACGTCAGCGGGTCAAAGGGGGGGGGGCGAGCTACGTCATCGCGCGCGGCTGGGGGGAGCCCACCGCTACGAGAGCCATGCTCTTGGACCTCCACCCCACTCTTGGACCCCGTGCGGCTCTCCCGCTAGCAGCGGATACTATGGAGCACGAAGGTCCTGTCCCGCAGCTGTTTGCTGCAGCCCTCCATCCGTGCCGGTACTCACTCCTCCCTCTCTCAGGGTGCCAGTCTTTCAGCTAACCCACCTTCCCCGTGTTGATTGATAGTCTTTTATCTTACTACCCTTCCCCAAAGGTGACGGTTTTTTGGGCCACCTAGCTAGAGACGATAGGCACGATAGTTAACGATAGTTAATCTTTAAGAATTAACCATTAATCATTATTCCAAATATTCTGGGGTTTTGCTCGTCAATACTGGCGAATTTATTCTAAATAAAGTTACACCAAAAACTAGAGCGTCGCGGATCAGATAAGAACTAAGTATTATTTTATAGCGCGCGAAACCTAGTTATTTTAATCATAAAAGTTTCTTCCTATTATACATTATTTTTTCAACAAATGTTAATGGTTTGTATTGTTAATATAATTACCCATACGATTAAAACTAATAAATTAGATGTTAAAATATAAAACGTTAGTGGATAATTATTAATAAAAATGGAAAAAAACAACTCTGCTAATTATTATTAGCGAATAATTTACTGAAAATGTATCATAAATTAATTTTAAAAAGCTGCTCTAAGTTTAATTTGTTAAAAATATTCGAGATTAACTACCTTTATTTTGTAAAAATCTTACACTATAGAAATAAATACGTGAGCGATAGTTCTTTAGAAATAATCAAGTCTTCTATTTATTTAATTAATTCCGCCTTACCAATAAGAAAACATTTGAACTACCTTTCCCGATCCAGTTCAGATCTTCAACTATCCCAAAGCAAAGTAAAATTTGTATTTTTCTCCAGTCCTGTATGCATATGTACGCATACGTACGTATCATACCTACGTGGCCGTACGCGAAACTGCCTCAAAATAAAAGCCCGGATCTCCCCGAAATTCGCGAACATTAAAATTCGACTTCCTAAAGTAGGATCAATTCAGGAAATAACAGAAGGAAAAACTAGAAAAGAAAGATGAAATTTTCATTATAAGGCACGCGAACAGGGACCCTTGCAGATTTAAATATCACCGCTTAATTAAACATTTAACTAAGGAAGAATTGATTGACGAATTGGCAAAGAAAGGGCTTACAAATAAAGGAACTACTAATACTCTTAGAAATCGATTATGCAAGAAGAGTGTCCGTGAGACATACACCCATGACATCGCGAGAAGGAGAAATAGAAGAAGCAATAATGAAACGATTAGAGCAGGATCTATTGAATTTTAGTATCCATGTAAGAATTTGCATAGAAGAAGAGAACTCGTCCTCATTACCTTAGAAAAATAAAATTCTAAAAATAAAGCCACCTCACCACGAAAAGGACCTCACTGCGAACTAAATTAGCTACCCAGGGCGATTTCCAAAAAATAAATCAGATTAGAAAAAACAACGTTCAATTTGACGTATTAAATATGTTGATTTTCTCGGCCGAATAGATGAGATAAAATATTATCAGTTCAAAAATAAACATTTATGGCGCGTTGCACCTTTATTATTTAAATGGAGGGCCTTGACGATGTACAGAAAAAAGGACCACGAGATTGCTAAGAAAATCTAAATCTAGGTTTGAGAAAGTCTTCCATATCCTTTTCCGAGAAGTAGTGCTCGCGTATCAAGCATTTGACCGTTTACAAAAATCGAACAAGGATTTCTGGGATTATGTGTTAGACATGACTACATTAATGCGTTGCCATGTAAAAAATCCGTAGGAAGAACAACGCGAAGAATAATTGCTAATATGAGGGATGACTTTGCTGCGTATATTGATAAAGATATCTGTACCGGAAATCTGCATGTTATGATTCGTCGTATAAAGAATTAAAGGTCAGGTTATATTAGGATTGTTGCGATAATCAAAACGCGAAAAAGCAAACCGTCGCGGCCGTGACACCGGTATACGATCGAAGTTTCTGTTGTTGGCGGTGTGATCAACGGGGCCACATACTCACAATGAGTATCATTTCTGCAGAAAGTATGGAGTTCTTACTCGAAATGGTCACTTGGAGGGGAAATAGAAAACTCGAGTTGTCCCGAATACTCAGGGGAATCGCACCCGATTTCAGACGACAACCGATGTTACATCGCCATCAACATTGGCGAGCGATTATTAAACTCTCGTCGATATCAGCGTTATTAGCGAATCGATGGAAGAATATCCCAGTGATATCATAAGTAGGGCTGAAGAAGATTCACGTCAAATTTTTTTTCAACGTTAGCCGGCAGTACCACTTTAAGAGAAAGAGAAACAATTCAGGGCCCAATGATAATAAAGTAACGCAAAATTAATACTAAACTCCTAGTTCTTTTTACCTTAGATTAGAGAATTCTGATAGGTATAAGTGTGTTAAGTAGTTTAGAGCTCCAAATTATCTTAGCCGGGTGTAGTATTTATCTGGACCCTACAAGAATTTACTACTCGAGGTTAACATCATTAGAATAAAGACATCGTGAACAAATTGATTTATTGATTGTCGAAGTAAAAGCTAAATTTAAGGGTTCGACACATTTAATTAGGTATAATCCTGCTATTAAACCCTCAATATGTTAAACAATGCTATAGCCTGCGAAACCTGGTGATACAGCAAATTATATATGAAAAAAATAGATAAAATGCTAGAGAAAGGTGTGAGAGCATTCGAATGCTCCGTGGAGCTCACCTATAGCCTTAACGTGTAAGAAAGATGAAAAATATATATTTTGCATAGATTATCGATTAACGTCGTTTAAATTCTGTGAC
The DNA here is from genome assembly GCA_018907135.1 of Kradibia gibbosae. Classification (NCBI taxonomy): domain Eukaryota; kingdom Metazoa; phylum Arthropoda; class Insecta; order Hymenoptera; family Agaonidae; genus Kradibia; species Kradibia gibbosae. The sequence continues at coordinate 9,800,905 of JACCHX010000004.1, forward strand.
TGAGAAAGTCACTTATGCCTTACCTCAATGAATGTAACACTAGATAAATTAAGGGGGACTTGGTACCTATCACCAATTAATTTACGCAACGGATATTGGCAGATATCTCTAACGGATAACAGTAAACATATTACAGCCTTCACGGTCCCAAACAAAAATTTAATGCAATTTAGGGTTCTACTCTTTAGTCTATAATCTGCGCCCGCGGTATGTCAGCGTTTGGTAGATAGGATAGTAACGACCGAGATTGATGATCATGTATTCTGTTATCTGGATGATATCGTATTCATCACTCACGTTTTTCAATCAATTAGTCATAAAAATATTAAGAAAAGAAAATTGCAAAAAAATCGGGAGAAGTATTACTTCATACGTAAGGAATTGATATACCTGGGACGCGGAACCAAAGCCGGGATACCGACAAATTCGAAAAAGGTTACAGCGATTTTTGAGATAACTCCACCCAAAAATATGAAAAAACTCCCTCGATAAAATAAAATTTTTAGCATAAAAGAACGAAATGGAAATGAGGCAAGAGACAACAACGTGCATTCATTGAACTAATAACTCGCCTTGCCAAGGAACTGGTCCTGGCCGGTTCGGATTTTTCGTTTTCACCACTCCCCAATGTCCGGACATCCTGAGATAGGTAAAACGATTAGTAGGCTCGCGGAATGCTATTTTTAGCCTTGTATGTTTCGCAACGAGGTCCGATACGTTCGCGAATGTCATCAGTAAGCAAAGCGCAGTTGCAAGTACCGGCGGGAAATATACTTGCGACAACAGGTGAAGAATCATAGGAACTAGTCCCAATTGACCTTGTAGATCCCTAGCCACTCTTGTTCGAAAAATTTCTGGCTCTTACTAATTCAAGATAGTGACATGAAATGGATGCGCATGAAGCGATAGATGCGTATAGCCCTGTTAAGGAAGGACGAGGTCTACCGCCAAGACTCGCTCCGACAGCATGATCTTGAGCCGATCCTCGACAGAACGGATCTGCGGGTAAAGGTGCGGATTTTACTACACGAAGTAGCTGGAGGCGATGATAAATATACAGCAGTCGATAACCACCATCTGAACAACTATTAGGAAATATTGCATGGACCAGGGGTGCGAGCTCCTAGACGACCCAGCCATCATTCGAATAGGGTACCAACACTTTCAGGAGATCCGGATCTAGGCAACCCTGCGAGCACGGATGACGATCGCATTTATAGAAGGGTGTCCAAAATCGCACTCATCGGACCCGACCAGGAAGTCCCGATCATTCTGGGAGGAGATATCTTAAAACACGCCGGAATAAGTCTTTCGATTCCCTTTCATATCCCGGACGGCAATTTCGGGATCGATAGCAAGGGGTTGGAAAATTATGATTAGGGCATCCCCCCTAGGCATAGTTGATATATATAATAAGGGTTTTAAAATAAAATCACAGAAAAAAAGTAATCCTAAAGTTTAAGCTACTATATTCTAAGAAAATAAACTTTTTATGCAAAAAGAAAACAAGCAAACAAAATATGTATTCCCTTTATTCCGATTGCTGATAAATTTTATATATAAGATAGATTATGCAGTTTAGTTTCAGATAAAATAAAGAAATGCATATGTTACAAAAGCTCGCATTTTAATTTAAGTAAAAATTACTCATCCCGATACATCTCGTCGTTACCTTTCGATCAACCAATCATGCCTTCCTACAACTTTCAAATTGTGTCCGTAAATGTAAAATAATACCATGAAACAAAATTCAATAGTAATTTTCAATTTTTATGCAAATGTGAAAGACAATCTGTCTCTTAGATTTCTAAAAAAAAAGGCTTCTCGATTTTTGTGATATTGATGGTAGAAAACTGATGAAATATTTAAAAATTTTTGGACAATTTTTTAACATTATAAAATTTTAAACTTTAAAACTGTTCCAGCAGGTAAAAAAGTGTCGGATCCCAACAAAAAAGAATCAAAACATATGTGCACGTTTTCCTCGTGTTTCGGACTTTTTTGTGGAGGGTCCCGATGCAAAAATCATGTATTCAACTCAGTTTTCCTTCATCTACCAACGAGTATAGTGGTAAAAATCTTTGATTCTCAAAAATGTTTTGTCATGGAAATAGTAGCAGAAGGGAAAAAGAAAAAGATGAAATTTTCATTACTCTGCCTTAATGAGTTGGAATTTTAAACACAAAATAATATATTATTAAAACAAACTCACAATTTATTCATAAATTCGTTTTAAAATGCAACATTAAACAGTTACGCATATCCTTTATTTGATCCTTCATTAGTATTAGTATGGTTTCATGAAAAATGTTTAAATAAACGTACATTTATGTTTTAGGTACAGTAATCCAGTTGTATTTGCTGGTTAAGTCGACAAATTGGTTCACTTTGAAGATAACGAGGAAACAGATAAAGAAGAGAGATAAAAAGAAAGACTTTGGTTTTTACACAGTTTGTAAGACAAAAAAATTGTTTCTAGCTCTTCGAGAAAGTATCATTATAGTAAACGTTCAGATCATCATTAAAGAGAGAAAGTTTGTACATAGGCATAAAATCGTCTTAATAAGGCGTGTAAACTAAAATATAGTATTAGTAAAATAGCTCAATATAATCTAAATAATTCAAAGATTAATGAAAATAAAACTTTCATTTAATAGTATTAATTATTTAATTATAAGGCAAAATTGAATTTTTGAGTTTAAAAAAATTAATTTCGTAAATACCTTTATAGATTATGAAACTTTTGAAATGAAATTAAATAATGAAAATTTTCTTCATTTTTATGATAAATACATGAATTGCATGAATTAAAAAATATTTCTGTAATAATATTATAAGTCTTTATTTTTATAATAAGTTAAATTTATATTTACAATAGTAATTGTATAGCAAAAAAAATGTAATTACACAATAAACCAAAAAACTTTTAATATGCAGTAAATCAAAAATGTAATATTTCATTAGTGTTGACCCTGCTAATTTTAAAAAATTAACAAAAAAATGTTAAAATTTTTTATTTTTGAATTATAATATAACTAGTAAATACAATGAAACGGCTATTGAACTACATATAAATATTATACAAGTAAAAGGAAAAATGAATATGTAAAAATCAATTTTTTTTTTCTAATTACGAATAAAATTAAAAATTTATATGCAGCAAATTTATTTTAAAAAAATTATTCTGATTTGTAAGATTTAATTAGGCAACATTTTTTAAATACATTTAATGTCATTAAATTATTTTTGAAAATGTGTAATAACACTTTAGACAAATTAAAACGCAATCAGCATCTATTGGATAAGTCTAATATTAATTCCATCAGTACTTACATGTATTTAAATAGAATTAGTATTGCGTGCCTTCCACAAAAAAGTAATATTTTTCTAATTTTTACTGATTCATGAAAAATATTTTATATAAATATGTATTACTCATAGATATTTCTGATACTATTTAGATTATAGCAATTAAATAGTTTATTAAACTATACATATTTCATTTTTATGCAATTAAATTTATAAAGTATATCATTTTTAAACTTAACAACAATTGATACCGTATTAAAGGATGATAAAATGATATAAAAATATTCCATTAATATTTGGACAATTTCTTTCACTTGAACTTTTACATTTAATTATTCTTTCGTTGCAAATTTGTGTTTATGTACAGTGATTAAGATTAATAATTTTATATAAAAAAGAATAAAATAATCAAATTGAGGAAAAATACGTAGTTCGATTAATTTTGAATACTATAATATTTTTTTATATCTATTAAAATAATAATATTATATTTATAATTCTCCAAAGTTTTATTTGTGTCATAAAAATATATATCAATTTATAAACAAAATCTATTTTTAATATATCATTTAAAAATTTACATACAATTTCAATCAAGAAAAACAGACGTCTTTTTAAAATATTATTTTATAAAATATGGCTATTTATCATGAGTTATCGAAGTAGGGAGAAAAATTTAGAAACTAATAAATATTGTTACTATTTTAGTATTTATTTAATAATTATACCGATAAATATAAAGTATTACGTATATAAACTATCCTACATATAATTACATATGTTACAAAAAGTTACACGATGAATTTTGACTATTCAATTATATATGATGTAAGAAGTTCCTTTTCTTATACATTCATCGACAGAAAATTCGTGGATTCTTGCTCATGTTGTAAGATTTATATGGACATGTTGACGTGAGTGCCGGTATGAGAGAAGATTTTACTGATTGAGCTGACAACGGTGCTATCCAAGTTCCATCTGTTTTTAGTTCTGAATTGGGTCTGTAAAATTCCCATTAATGCAATTAATATTGGGTTAACTGGATTAATTATTGAGTATATATTATATTATATTTATATTATTTTTCTCTTATGCACGATGTTTAACACGATGTTATTATGTGTTTTGCTATTATAAATATTCGTTTAAAAAAATAAAATTACTTTTGTAATTATTTATTTAATTTAAGACTTAAGGTATTCTTATTCCATTAGTATTGGAATAAATATCCAAAAATTATTTTCAAGGTTTCTGGATACACAATTTTCGTGCCTTAGAGTCGTTTACGATATACCAAGACGTAGGCCTGAAAAGCAGACAAATAAAAAAACGGAGCCCTTACACTTTAAGTGTCGGTGGCGCATAAAGCACGAGTGGATTAACTGGTGGAGGTTTCAGAAGAACGACATCGACTCCAGAGGTACAGAGCTCAGCGCGTAATGCCTCGGATGCCCCTTCCACAGCTTTTCGCGAGGCACTGAAGGCTACGAGACCGGCGCCAGTCCTCGTTCCAAAGCTCGCATCCGAGTCACCCAGTAAAATTATGCGACCTGTAAACAAATGAATATAATTATGCGATCGGGTGTTGAAACGTAAGAGCGAATCTAAATCATCATTGTCATACACATTTTCGATTTGTTTATCCTTTTGAGAATTACTGCAATCGAATTGTAATTTTTTTCATTTAAATTGATTCATTTAAATAAAAAATGAAGCTACGAAAATATATTGACATATTAATATGATGAATTTATAGAAATAAATCAAATTAATAATTTAAATGTAAGAAAGTTTGTGTTACATTTAAGCGAGTATTTTTCTCATGCATTCAAACGCATATATATATATATATATATATTTGAATAATTGGAAAATTCTATTCATGGCATTATTAATATCATTACTTGGAATTATTTAAGTAATTCATAGTTTTATTTAAATATTAAATTGATTTATGTTTATATATATTTATTGGTATTTTATATTGTTTTGTAGAGAAAATTATATTCTTACAAACCAGACATTTGTATGCTTTAAAGACAGTTTATTAAAGTCTTTAATATTTTCAAAATATTCTTGCAAATAATCATAAAAATATTTATTGGAATTGCAAGCAAATGAATATGTTTGAAATCGATATGAAAATATCAAAAATCAATTATAAGTAAAATCATTTTTTGTTTTAAAAATTAGTTTAATTAACTTTCTGACATTTTCATTAACAATTTCTTAAAAAATATACTATATATATAAAAATGTTCTTCTGAATTTACATATATAATTTACGACTTTTCGTATGTAAACCTAAAAAACTTTTTATTCCATTCAACATTTGAATAAAGAAGCTGAGATTCACTGGGGTACATTTATTTATATAGCCATAGATATTGTCAGTTTGATAAAAAGTTGGTTAAAAATTTTTCAGTAAATGTATCTTTTTTAGCTTTTTAACAAAACTGTTTAAAATTGACTCTTGGTTTAAGTATTTCAGTTATATAACTGTATATCAAATACTGAATTGCACAGTTCCCTAAAACCTACACATATTGCATAATAATTTGTTAGCAATTTTCAGGTAACATATTTTCTAAATAGATAATATATTGTCAATTAGTATATGATTTAATAATATAAAATGCAACATCGTATATTTATTTAATTATAATATTTATAATCCTTGAACATTAATTTTTCTATGATGTTTTTAAATAATGTATAAAAAAAATATATATATGTAATAAAAAAAAATATTCAAACATCTATTAATAACCAGTTTTTATTAAAATCATGGGTAATTAAAAATATTTACTTGTTATATACATAATATATTATGATTCGTTATAATTCTTAAAACATATATCTAATAAATAAAAAACTAAATATGTACTCTAAAGTAAATTAGTTAACTCATTTTTCTTTCTCTGAATATATGCAAATAATGTACATGTAACACTGATATACTTAATAGTCAATAAATATATAATATTGATATGAATTAATAGTTATTAGAATATGGTTTAATATATTTATGGTAAATAATATATGAGTTTAAATCTGTTGAAAAATAAATAATAAATGTGAAATTTGAAAATATTTTATTCTATCAATTTACTACATATTTTAAAAAAACATAATGTACTTAGAATAATAACGATTTATTTATTATAAAATTAACTATTATTGAATTAAAATCTGTTTTATACAATTTTAATAATATTATAATATCTTTAAAATTTATTTCAGTATTTTTATGTATAAAAAATATTATCTAAAATATGGTATATATGTACACTTTATAATGTATGCTATTAAACAATAAAATATAGTTGGCGTAATTCAAAAAAATTCTTCTAAAAAAATTTATTTATCTTTGAAAATTCCAAAATGTTCAGAAAAAATATTACTTAAAGGCTGTATAAATTTAATTAACATCTTTGTGAATTAGTTATATTAGAAGCTCAAAATATTTGCAAATGTTGTTTTAAGGTACGATAAAATATTTTAGCAGAATATAAACATGTGCCGACCATCATCATTAACCAAAGCTTACACTGGGCAAATGCCGTCGGTTTTAAAAGTATCTCAAACAGCTGCGCATACGTGCGATACATATCGAGGAAACGGCTATTTACCTCTTTTTGCTCGCAACAGCGGAATGAATACACGTGCGGCTCGCAAAGGCGCGACCAAGTTATGCCGTAGCATAGATTCCCAGGCGGAGCTCGCCTGCCTCTCAATAACTCCTGACAAAGCCAGTCCACCGGTATGCACCACGGCCCATAATCCTGTAAAATACGAGAGCAATGAATAAGTAACGGAATTGGTAGTGATTAGTTTGGCATTGGTGCCGGCAGGAGAGGAGCTGATAGAGTATCAAACACGTCGACGCGTCTGTTTTTATAGAAATCATGTGGTTAAATATTAAATATTTATAATTTTAAAATCCTTACTTAAATCATCAAAATATCAAAATATTTCTTAATTTAAGTTAATGCATTTGTTCTCTCAATAAAATATTTCTACTCAGCGCATTCTGTTTTAATTATATTTTAAGAAAACGGTTTGAAATTTTTAATAAATTAAAAAAAATATAACTTCAAATATTTATATTTATAAAGAAATAATATTTTATTTTATTATAAATTGATAGTACTTTAATGACTTTAATAATAATAGTTTAAAAATATTTATTCAATAATTGAAACATTTAATTCCCGTTTTTAATTCTATTATATCAATTTACTTATATTACATATTCAGAGATATTAAATTACTTCTTAAATTTGAAATGTCGACAAAGTTGGAAAATCGTGTTATTTATCATAAAATAATATGAATTTATTCAATAAAAAAACATTGACAAAATAAATTTTTTTTCATTTTTTTTGTTTTTAATATGGTTTCTTAAAAAAAATATTTTGGTGTAATTCAGTATTAATTTATTATACTAGGTTATTATTTTTTTATTAAATTTTTTTTTATCAATAGAATATTGTAGCAATTTAAAATAATCTGGATATAATTTACGCAAGTTACTTCTCTTTTTAAGCTTAACCACGTAATCGACAGAAAGTGATTAAAACTACAATTATTAGTTTAGTGAAGAAACTAATACGAAGTGATTCAATAGACGAATTGCAATTCATGGTTTGCAACCCTAGTTTTCCCATTAGTGAGTCCTTTTTCTAATGCATCATATCAATTCTCTCTCGTTCATTCTCTGGCGTGCTCACTGCTTTATCATAATGATTTGAATTGGTATAGTAACGAAATACATTGATTAGCACAAGCATTACAATGTTTCAGTTATACAGATAATGAAAAGAGAAGGAGAAAGTAAAGGGGGAGATGGTGTAGTAGACAGAGAGAAACATAAGCAATACGGTTTCGCAAGCATGATTATTCATTAATCAGTTTTCCGTTTTATAACTATAGTGTGAGATGAATAGAGAGGAAAGGTATTGACCGATTTCCGTAATTCGCTAATTGATCATCAGTAATTGTCAAGGACTGTTTTGCGTAAAGAATGAACAAGACTTCTTATAGGTAGGCAATATCAAAACCTTTATTATTAACTAAGGCTTGTTTATTTATAAATATCTTGCGATCTTCATAAGAATGCTTACATTCTCGAAATTAAAAATACGTTAAAAAGTGTATAACGCATAATTTTTACGTATAATAGATAACGAATCGAGAAGTCTAGTAAGTGTCTGACCAAGTGATAGCATAAGAACAATTAATTAAAGAGGTTCGTTAGTAATTTATCAATTAGATTAGTAAAAACTTCGATTGTTGGCATTTCGATTAAATTAGCTAAATTATTTTTCTTCACTAAATTTTGCATCTAAGATCATTTTCGAGGCAGATTAATGCAAAAATTAACATATAGATATTATTTAATATATATATATATATATATATATATATATATATAAATATATACATATATTTATGAAAATTTTTATTTTATACAAGAATACATAAGCATATAAGCATATAATTATAAGAAAAAGAATTCACGCATCCATATAAACATGTACCCATTAACACACGCACATTTTCAGACATATATTATGCATACAAATACACACACTTATTTAAATACGATTTCAAAAAGATTAATTCTTTACCATTTTCTCCAGCTGGTAATTTGGCTTTCACCGCATCTAGGCAGGCACGCAAACTATCCTCTCGAGTTGAGTCTAGTTCCACAGTTATAATTTGGCCCGGTGAACGTATTCCTGATGATGGTAGTGGCGACTCTTCGATGCTTTCCATATCCTTTGCTCTTGTACGTTGCAGTTCAACAGCTGCTAAAATTTTTGTTGCATGCGAATTGCTAGCTGCATCCCTTAAACCAGCAAACACCTACGAAAGAACCGATCATTTATGCTATTAATGCCTGCGTGTATAATAATAGTGATACAATTTTAAAAACAAGACTTATTTTAATTAGTACTCTAATATTGTATATTTATATATTTTTTTAATTATTATGAGTATAAATAAAAAACTTTTTTGTAAATTTTTGTACTTATACTAACTTATTTATACTTATATATATTATTTTTATGAATTTTGTACAGAATCAAATTCTTCTTAAGTCTTAATTAGAAATCTAGAATTAGAAATTTAGAATCTTGTTTGATATAATAAAATACCCAAGTAATAATTGAATGTCTGAATTGTTTAGTAATTTTTGTTATTTGCTAACTTTTCTTCTCTCAATATTGCCACCTTGTATATAGAGGAGTGGCGTCTATTTTAATTGGTTGACGCTAGTTACTTCCGCAATTCCGATCGCGTTTGTTAACCCAGGTGATTCCGCGATTCGGTCCCAAATGGCCAAACCAGTACACATAGGTGAAATGTGACCACCACTACAGCAGATGGCATGTAGGTTTCGGTGGGTCTGATATTCCATGGCCATGAGTAGGCGTACGACAATATAATAAATGTGCTCGCGCTTTGAAATTATATATGATCGAAAAACTAAAGTACAAGCTTGAAAACTAATCAATTTCAACTTTACAATTTTTTAAGTTTAAATAGTTGATTATAAAAAATATTGAATAATTGGTTATTACAAATTTCAATTATGGTTCACTTTTTAATATATAAAACATGATTTAATGGGCAATCAATATGGGCAATCCTAACAATATATACGTTAATTATTAAAAGCTACCAGAGCTATTTACAAATTTTAATAAAAAATATTTTTATTACTTTGATCATTTTTTATGTAACATGTATCAAAATTATTATTATTATTATTATTTTTGATTTTTTTGTTATTAATGTTATTATTATTGTTATTTATATTATTGTTATTATTATTCATATTAAATTACAAAATATTTTAATTTACCGATTAATATATATTTATCATGCTTCTATATAAATTATTGTACAATATACACTGGATAAGTAGGTTTTATTTTAAATTGAATTATTAAAATTTAATAAAAAAAAAAATAGTTAAATGAAAAAGAGACTAGTTATTAGTTTCTAATAAAAGTATGTTTTGTAAAATGTTTTATAAAATACAAACAAATGATTTTTTCTATTTAATTTAAAGGAAAAACATAATTGCTCCTTTTTAAAGTATATAAGCCAAATTTATATATGAAAGAAAGTATATATAATTATTGTAATCTCTTATTTAAACGTCCAATTATTTTTTTTGGATTACTAACAAAAATTTTTTTTAAACAATATTAATAGAAATGAATAAAGCTAATATTATATCTAAATGTTTTTATATAAAGATAAATTTATTATAAATCATACACAAAATGATTTCATTAATAAAAAAAATTTTTTTTTAATTTTTAATTAAAGTGTTAACAGTTTTAGTTAAAAATGTAATAACATAAAAAAATAATTTATATCTAAATTATAACGAAATTAATCCTGTAGTTCTCATTAGAAAATGCATTATAAGATTAAAAAAACATAAATTTAATTAAAAACTAATTTTCTTGCTTTCTCAAATACTAATTATATTCACGGTGTCTACTTCTTTCGAATATTTTCCAATGAAACGCAATGCGTTTATTATATTTTATATTTTCATATTTAATCCTAAAATCAAATTATATAATAAAAAAAGTGTTAACATATCTATGTATAAAATTATATTTTCTATTAAGTAGGTATACATATAATAAATAATATTATTATATTGTTAACATAATTTTATTCCTTCCATTACAATATCATGTTTTCATCGGATGTAAACCTAGCAAACATTAGTTTACATAGGTTTAAAAATCCATATATTACCTACATTATATTAAATACTTCAAAAAAAATTTATTTACTATATTAAACTTTTCCGAAAAAAACTTGTTGCACACTTCTAAATTCAAAATGAATACTGATTAATAAATACTACAATAATAGAGAATTCTATAAAATAAATTTTCTTCTATTCCATGTTTGATGCTTAATTTGATAAAATGCTATTATCTTAAATGCTATAGCAGAGTAGTATAAAATGAATTATAAAATATTTTTAAACGAATATTCTTACGTTGTTGATGATAGAACTGTATAAAAATTAATTTTATCTATATAATCAATACTGATAATATACATATTAAAAATAATATTAAAAACAATTAGATGTCAAATTTATTGAATTTTTTATTAAACCAATATTAAATTTAATAAATTCAATTAAATATCATTTTATTTATTAATTTCAATTTTCAAAAAAAAATATATCACAATATACATTAGTTATTATGAGATTAATATATGTAGAGCAAGATATTTTAAATTAAATCAATCTAAAATGCAAAACATAAAATTTATAGAAAGTACGTATAAACTAACTTCCATAAATCCATATAATTTGGTTCAATTATAAACCTTTTAAAAAAGGGTTGAAAATAATAACTTAATTGAACATCTAATTAGCAAATAATATTTAATTTTATATGAATTTGGTAAAAAGTCATTAAATTCTGAAACTTTAAAATATATTTAAAAATGGAACTTATAAAAATTTAAAAATTGAGAAGAGCGAAAATGATCAACTATCTTATATGTTTACATATATTTAGTTACCGCAACTTTTCAGAATCTTTTGCGAGATTTTATATTTGTAATAAAATCATGACACATTAATTTCTACATTATAACGTCCAAACTTAATTTCAAGATTTCTAGTAAAATATATATCATTGTAGCATATTCGGGAACATTTAGAGTATAGCCATAAATTATCATACTAACATTACTTTTTCTCTTACCTTATAGCCAGCTTCCGATAGAGCTAGAGTAAGTTGTAAGCCAATGCAAGTATCACAACTGGTGACGAGAACGTAACGCTTACTACGCATTTCAAACTCCTCGCTGGCATTGCGAGACTGTCGCATTAGATAGGCTAGAAGAGCCGCAACTATTGAGCACAGTGCGAGAATTTGCAGGGCCAATATGGCCCCTGTTTCGACGTCCATCTTTATAAGCAGGTAGCTGATGGTTCTTTACTTAAATCTTTATATCAATCAAATGCTATCCGTAATGGGAAACTGGGTCCCCGGTTTATCAATTCATTCTGTAAATAAAGAAAATAAAAACATTTAAATCTTACATTTAATAGAAGTATACGGCATGTTAACAATAATATTAAAACAATAATATTAAAAATAGATGTTTCAAAGAAACTTAACATTTTCATACAAACAATTATTGTTAATTAACAGTTATGTATTATTTAATTCTAATATAATTGTATGTATCCTACAGAAGTTTATCTTATTTTATATTCAAAATACGGTTTTGAAATATATAATTTAATAAATGTATTTTATAAATTGAAAATATACTTTTCAATAAACAAAAACAAAAATGTTGCCTTTAATTAAGAAAATAGGCAATACATATGGTGGAAGCTTATTTTAAATTTCATGTAAAATATTTTTCTTCAATTGTGTTACGTATATTAATTTTCCTCGTTATTTTAATATGATATAATGAAATCTGAAACAATTATACTCTTCTACTTGTTAATTCAATACAAAAAAATGCATTCACATATTTTTTACTTCTATACATATTCTATATGAGTAAAATTTACAAATATTTCTATAGAAATAATTGTACTTTAAATATTTTTACTAATTTTACAACAGAGTTTTATAATAGAAAATCAACTGAGACATGGAATAAATGTGATGGAGGAGGCGAAAAGAAGACTGGAAAGATATGAAAAAAAGAAGGGCACATCATCAAATTGCATTTGCAGTGCACAAAGATCTCTTTTAGGCAATATATTAGTTTTTTTAAAAGTATGACATATCAAATCACGTAATGATAGTAACGTTACCTTTACTCTTAAGGAACGGATATATCAAAATCTAATCCTTTTAAATTATGTGACTTTTAGTACGATTTTTACTCCCTCTTGTTTGTGTAATTTTATTGTCAATAATTTTTTTTCAATTGAACAGTCTTTTTTATAATATAATTATTATATAAATTTAATTTTTAATAATTTTTTACATAAAAATAATTTGGATAAAATTAATTATTATTATATTTAAAAAATACGTAATTGTATGTGTATTGGAGTTATACTGCACCATATTACCAATTTTTTCTAATTCATATATGCAATATAATTGATATCTAATAACTGAAATTAAATAGTTAACTGTATTTAAATAAATATTTTTTACAAAAAATATCTTTTACTTATATTTTTAATACATATAATTATAACACTATATTTACTAGTTTAACGTACATAATTATGAATCAGCAGATTACACACAAGTAACGCGTAAATGATTTTATTAAATTTAACAGAAATTTAATAAATTGAAATTGAAATTATATTTAATTTTATTATCTATCACAAATTATTTCAGAAGTTATTATTTCACGATCCTCGATAAAAAAAACAGCAATGGGAATTCCATCACGTGCAATACTGGGAAAAATTGCGAACATCACGTGAGTGACTTATGTGTTTATAAATAAATGAGGTGAAAATAGCCACGTCAGGGTGAATTATTTTTCAAGTACGACGAAGCCTATGTTTACAAAATCATTACAATTATTATTACAAGGCTAACGAGTTTATAGTTAAACTTACAAATTCAAGCAGTTCTTTAATACAATAATAATACCCTTTCATAATGTTAGAATATTTTACTCTTCTTTATTTATAGCTAAGAATAAACAACAATAAATGAAAAAAACTCTATCTAAATCTAATGTTAAGCAACAAATTGAAAGAGTAGTATAAATAATTATTTATATGAAATAAAAGTATTTTTAATAGAATAATAGTAGATTTAAAGAAAAAATAATTTATTTATTTATTCTGTAATTATAATGATACGATAAATAATAGCTTTGAAAAAATATTCATTTCATTTAAAATAGATTAAAAAATTTATTTAAATTTTTATCTTCTATGAGTGGCACCGTATTGCTTACCGTATTATATTTTTCGTAGATTATGTATATATTAATTTTAATGCACCATTAGACTACTCATACACAGTTTATACAAACAATGGGACAAAACACCTACTATTACAAGATTTTATAGAAAAAAACCGACCTTCGAAAAGGTACCTCCACGCATATTTCTTGCTTTATTATGTGTCTTTACTCGTATAGTGATTCATCGTTAGTTTGTATTCAATTTACTGTTAAAAACGTACGTTATGTTACTAGAAATTGAGGAATGTTATTCGATAGTAAACAAAGAAACCATCAGAAAACGAAAATTTATTGTTTCAAATTTAATTTGTATTCATAGATATTTTAATGGAAACGACTTGAAAAAATAATATTGTTTTAATTAATATGTATATAAGTTTAATTTATAAGTTTATGTTTACCAGTATTTTTTTATAATTTCAAGAAGGTATTAAAACAATTTAAAAAAAAATTTAGTATTGATATATTATGTATATATTTTATATTTATGTATATATTATATACATGTATACGTATGCATATACTTCTACTTTTTGCTTCTCAAAGCGCTTCGATGCTCAATTATTTTTTCAATTCATCAATGTTATTACAAAAATATTTTTTGACTATAAACTCTTAAGATAGAATTTTTTGCAGCAAAAGAACAATTTCTTACAATAAATTACAACATTTTCGAAACACGATTATCATGTTTCATACAAATAAGTTGCAGGAAAAATACTAGACATCTAATATCACATTTCTCAAAATATTTTCTACAAGCATGCAATGCACAAACGCGTCTCTTTTACTAGAAAAAGTAAAGAAAGTAAAGAAAGGAAAGATGTATTTTCAAGTTTCCAATGTCTCAGCATACGAAGGTTACTCTACTAGAGCTTAAGTACCAATATTTTGGAGACAATGTTACCTTCAAGATTTTCCCTTGAAATACCATGACGCTGCTAACGACAACGAGAGAGTACAAATTCCAATAATGGCCCACTTTGCCTTCTACTTTCTTACAGCCGTATTATTCGCTGACTCTATCTATTCGTTTTTTTCTGTCCCTCCTGCTTTTACTTGTTCGTTCTATTATTCCTCAGTTCTGTCTCTTTTTTTATAATAGAACCAGTAAAATATAAGGAATAGGACATGTGCGCAGTTTAAGAAAATCACTGTCGTCAAATATATTTCAAAACAAAAATAATACGTATTCATAAGATCAGAAATAAAAAATTCAAAAAGAAGATCAAAAATTAAATCTACTAAAATGACTGACTTAAATAAATGGAGCAATATTCTGATAATATAAGATTAATACTTCGTGTAAAAAAAGAAATGTATTTTTTTTATCGTACCTAGATAATAATATTTATTGTTTAAAGAAATTTTAGTTAAAAAAATGATATTTACAATAATTTCAATTCCTTTCTTTTTTTTCAATTTTTATTTGAAAATAACTATTTTGATAAAAATAATGATATTTGATTTGTTTTATCCAAATACAACAGTCTATGTATACATACTACATTCTATGCATAAATAAGTACCCTTTTTTAACATATAACAATATATACGATATCGTTTCGAAAAGGAAAACAATCCTCAAAGAAAAAATAATTGGTGTTCATTCATAAGATAGAAAGTTCTATAAAAATTTTAGTAGAGAAACTTGAGTAATTAAATAAAATAGCAATTGTAGTAATATGAAGGAAGATAACAAAGTATAGTAATATAATATTACACACGTACAAAATTATAGGTAAAACAAGAATTTCAAATCTTAATATAATACTTCCGTTTATTTCTATAAAAAAGAAAGTACAAAATTAATTTTCTTAAATTTTGCTTAAATATGCAAGAATTTACTACTTTTAATCGCTTGTGAGTTTTGAAGCATCTAGTGTACTCTATTAACGTATAATGGTCATCGCCTGAGGATGGAAAGTATACACCAAGCGTTTTCGAGTTTACATATGTACGATGTGGAACAAAGGAAACGGAACTTTTCGGAATGCCAACAAATACTATTATATTACAAATAATATTTATATTATTTCTCTATTTACGCTTTTTTACATAGTTAATTTGGCAAACTGGAATACACGTAAAAGAAAACTCATCAAATTTCACACGAAACATGTACTTATTAATTATAAAACACTGACATTACTACAGTTTATTTTTATACAGTAATATGAGTATATATAATTCTCAACAAATTTTAATGCATTTTATTGTTCTCTAAGTAAATAAAATAAAGATTTTGTTATCTTATAGAAGCCTTATATAAATTACTTTTTTTATAGTAATTGATTATTTTCAATCTCTTCTTGTACATTTTTCTCATTATTATCAAAATTTTAGTTTAATTACATAACATATATAATTTATTTATACAATATGTATATGCAGAGCTTTTTCATTTACTATAATCAATACTAGTATTTATGATTAATCTAATCATTTCAATACTGCATTTTCGATAAAAATATATCAAATGAAGGCATGCAGGATTGAAGCATTACCAAATGCTGAACATATAATCTATTATATATATTATATATAAATATAATTACTATGAAAATTATTATAAATAAATTATGTATTCATACGATAGTATATCTTAATATGATCTAGAAATTAAAAAAATTTTTATCATACCTGCATTAATTATTTGATTCAATTGAAATAATAATTACATCAATTAATATTAATATAATATATCTTTATATATATATAATTGTTTAAAATTTTTATCAATGCATAGTAGAAAAATAAATTTGAAATACTTAATAAGTAAAATGTTAATTTAAAGTTAATTTATATAAAATTCAGACATAAAAATTTAAACTAATCTTAATATTATGCAAAATATTGAAGATTTTTCAAAATTTTAATGTTCAATAATTTATATTAATACTATTTTTATATGCAGTTTAAGAACATTTTAAAAATCGAATATATTTCTAAGACTGTTAGAACAATTTTTAGATCGTAATTATAAATTTTTAAAAATATTCTATAAAGTATAAAAATATATGTTTTCCAAAAGAAAATTATTTCTAATAGTAGAAATATTTTTGATTAGCACATTCTCAAATTTAAATAGATATAAAAAATTCCAAAAACAAAAATGACCTACATTTGCTTGTACTGTTCTCAACACTTTTTACCAATATTTTTAATATTAGCGTCTAATTTATTACATTTATTTTTATAATATTTTTATAAAAAAAATTTAACCATCAAATATTATATATATTATACATTCTGTGTTTCATCGAGTTATATTAAATTTACACAAATTGTTTAAGTTAAATATCAAATACGTACATTAATCATTCATTATAAACTAAATATCTCTTAATATTTATAAAAATTAATATGGTTACATATATAGTATTTCAAAAAAAAAATATATATATATATGTTTACGAATAAAATATTTAAATAAGAAATACTATTTTGCAAGAACTCGCGATGAAAGTACAAATTAATTAAACAAAAATTAAGCACAATTTTTTTATCTCACTAAGATTATTCATTCAAACTATTTTATTAAAAGAAATAGTTAAACTTCCTTATGAATTTATAAAGTCCAAGTAATGGAATGTTAAAAAAAGCGGTTTTTTCAAAAAAATATTTTAGAATAAAATCTATTACATCATATTTGAAAAAATCATTTTCATTAAATTTGTATTCTCGTTATCTGAATACTTTAATTGAAAGAAAATTTTATAAGTCCATTATAATGAACAAATGAAATATTTACATGTAACCATAATCCCACCATAAATATATGGACAAAAAATTGTATAGATGTTTTAATTACCAATGTTGTTAATTTTTCATTTCGTTTAATTTTTCTTCAACATATTTTCAAATAATGCAACAACCATATTCGATTTTATAGGCACAGTCGACTTATATATATTATAAATTTACATATTTGTTCGAACATAGCCATTGAAAAATAATATTTCTAATTTTTAATCGTGTTTCGAACATACTCTTTTGAGAATCTATAATTAAATATTCCTAGTAAGTACGAAATAAATATACCTATAAAGTACTACATAATATGTACTTGTATTATGTTTTATTGTTCGTGAAATCGAAATTTTACATGCTTATTTGTAGTTTTGAAACTTTAAAAATATTTTAGCTCTAAAATACTTGTAAAATTTCATTTTTTTAAATTCGAATGTTTTTAAAGCAATCGTAAAGTAATTTGAAACTAAAAACTAGAGAAAATGTTACGTAAAAGTATAAAAATGATAGTTTGATTAACAATGTAAAATGTAATGATGATAGATTTGTACTATTAAAAAAAAATTTATTGGATCATGTAAAATGAATCAATGTAAATGGAGTAAATAATACATTTTGTGATTAAGTGAACTGTTTATAAAAACCTTATTATATGAACTTTATACATATAAATTTTATGAAGATACAGAAACATCGTTTATATAAAAAATTAAAAAAAAAGACTTTTTAAAATGTAATTTTATTGTTTATATATAATTTAATTACTTACAATTACATTCGTTTATTATAGTACTTATATTTTAATGTATCTTTAATTTTAATAATTAGTGATTCATTAATCGCGATCGAATTCTTATATTACGTGGTTTTTTCATTCCGAAAACATTGAACCTACACGATTACATTTTGTATTCAAGATAAATACTTCGATAAATTATTGATTAGAATAAATCCTATAATATTTTAGCTAGATAATAAATAATTAATAGTTATAAATAAACTATAATACTTTTTAATAATACTTTTTAAAAAGTTTTATGAAACAAATTTTTTTACGTTATCAAGTTGTAAGAAACTTTATCTGTATAATAAAAACGACGAAGCCAGCAATATAGACTATACATTATTATAATTAAGTCAGCATTATAGGCTTTACATTATTATAACGAAGTACAGTAAGCCCAGAAGTGAAAAACCAAAAGTAAAAATGCATAAAGACAAGCAAATGCATAAGCAATTCAGGAGAAAATATCGTTAACGAACGTTCATGATTCATGATTACGTATCTAAAGCTTAAATCACTGGCGTAACGGTCCTCCATGCTCGACTCGCTATGAAATTCCTTTCTACCATCTACCTCCCAATAATTACATGCGCGCCTTTTTGCAGAAAAGCCATGTGCTGCTTGATGGTTAATGGTTTGTGCGTATAACGCGAAATCACGAGCTTCGCGTGGAATCACGAAGCAAAATGGCTACCGAGATACGGCGTCACAAGATGCATTTCACCACGGTAGCTTAGGTAATGCGATCTTCGTCTTTTATTGCCAAGCAGCTGGAAATTTTTATCAGTCATAAACGATTGCTTCCTCTTTTCACCTGTTGCAGAAGCGATCTGAATTCTATTTAAGTTTTTTTATTTTACACCTTCGCCACTGTCGTGCCAAATTTTTAGGAATCGAAAAAGTCAATACAACTATATTTTAATACTCATAATCTTTCATTGAAATACATTCATAAAACATAAATTAATTTTAAAGCATTCATGGAAACGAAATAAGTTTTTTAATTAATCCATTTTTTATACGATGCCAAATGATTAATAACTGGTTATCGTTTTTTTAGTCATAAAATGAAAAAGTATTAATATTAATTGAAACTTTTCTTACGCATTTTATAAAATATATTTTATTTAAAAAAAAACCTTTTTTTCCTATATTTGGATTAACATACTTCAAAATATAGCATTATTTTGTATATGGCATTTTTGAGTTTTGAGTTTTTATATATGTTTTATAACTTGACTATAAGTTTAATATTAATATCTTTTTTATGTTTCGTGAACAAAGAATACCTTTTTTTAATGTATCTATTTAATGTTAAAACTTAACATATTTTTTCAATTTATATGACTGATCATTAACGAATTGGTGTCATTAAGTACCATATTTCTATAAAAAGATGATTCAATGAAAGACACTTTTATTAATTTTCAGTTTAAAGGCAAGTAAATAAAAAATAATAAATTCTTTACTAAAAGAAGCAATGTAGAAAGCTAGTTCTACTAATTCATCTATGTGAAAGTAGCTACTACTATACACGATTGCCTTATTTCAGACTATCTATAGTCATTCGATATAAAACAAAATGAATAAATCCATCTTGCCATCAAATAGGACCAGAATGCAATCCACTTAACATGATATTAGGGTTCTGTGTGTGGCTTGTTTCGTCTAGATCCCTGATTTGTAACTAGAAAGACTCAATTGCACTACACTGGTAATATCAGCAAACTCACGTCGCACGATGTATACGTGGTAGTCGTAAATCCTATACACAGGCGAGAGTTTCGTACGCTAGAACCAGAGTCCGTCGGTCCATGGATTTTCTCACGAAAGCCACAAAGTCGTACAGTCAATACAAGCATTGGTCGTAGTCGACCGCAAGTGACCGTATCCAAGAAGGTAAATATCAAGCTGGCGCCAATTGAAAAATATTGAGAACAGATCGCAAAAGGCTAAGGAGAATGTTACAATATAAAAAAAGAGATAGCTTTAATGTAAAAATCAGAATGAACTCTCCATAATTATAACGATTTACTACTTAGATGATACTGGAAATATCTAATAGCTGTCACTAATATCTCTCTATAAAAATATTTTGTTACATATTATAAAGTATCCACTTTTGAAAGTGTACATCATGTTCTGCTGACTAGGATATACGAAAATAAAAAATATGATTAATAAATCGAAGAAAGAAAAAAATACTCGACATTTATTTTATAATCCAAATTATAAGTAATACTTTGCTTATTAAATTTCAATTTTCAATTTTATATTTTTATTTACTCAGTAGCTTATTAACTATAACAAATGATATATAACTTATCATAATTAATACCTTGGAACCTTTAATTATTGTTATTGCAATTGTTTATTTTTTCATATAATTATTCTTTTTTAATGTAAATATCTAGTAAGATAAATAATATTACAACATGTAAATATTAATTCAAGACAGGTTTCTTTTTTAAAATGATTAGTGTATGAATTAGTTTTTACATTTCTTCACACTATTCACATTTCTATACATATTAAAATATGTAATAAAGACAATACTTCAAAATAAAAAGTTTTTTCATGCATATGTCCTTTAGACGTTATAATTATAATTTAAATATGAACTAGTATAATTTATATTTTTTATCTTTATACAATCATTTGATTGCTTAATTTGGAAAATTAAAAAATATTTTTAGCAAAAAATAGCTTCACTATTAATTATTATTGGTTTCTTTTACAGTCATTTAAGGGAATGGCTTTTTAATTTTTTATTGGAATAAATAATAACTCATCATAATGCCAACAATATTGTTACATAAGTTTTATAGAAACCTACAAAATTAATATTTCTTAAATATATAATTATATGACACTATTTATGAAATTCTTTTTACATCACACAATATTATTAAAAATATTACATTATTAATAAAAGAATTTAATAATTAATTTTTTATAGTTTTAAGTCATATTTTGTCATTATATGAAGACATACTACTTAAATATTAAATAAATATCTTACATAATTCTTACGAAATACTTTTTACAGAATTTTAATTTAATAGTAATGTAACTTCTATCGTAATTTAATTAAAGTGATTAGTACACAACCAAAGTTTTTTTCGTAAGCAGATTTTAAAAACAAATATTATTGAAGTAGCCGTTATTACATTTCATTTTTTAGAACTCATAACCACATAATAAATTAATTATCATAATATTCTTAAATAAAATATATAAATAAAATTTACCATATTATCTTGTCGTAACAATTAATAATAAATGAATGATTTTTTATATTTAAAAATTTTTTTGACTTACGTAGTATTTATTACAGTACTTAAATATTTTATTTTTATTTTAATAAAATAATAAAATAATTAATTAAAATAATATAATAACTGATATAATTAAGATTAAATAAACTATCAATAAGCAATATAAGACGAATAATTTAATTAAAAACTAGCTTTTTTCAATTACTCTTAATATATTTATAATTTAAAGTTAAATGTTAAGAAATATCAAAAATGACTTTCATTAAAATAAATTTTTATGGGAATATATTTTAATAGCAGTGTTACACAAAAAACATTTATTTAATATAATTATTTAAATAACTACTTTTACGTACACAAATACACATTTGTAAATTATTTTGTATGTATGTGTGTAAATTATTTTGTACGAATCGTGTTCTTTTTAAAATCACACCGAAAACGGACGTTGCCTATTAAGCATTTTTCCGTCAGGTTTCTTATAACTACCAATCATACAGATTGTTTTACTGTTCCTTCTATTATTGCGTCTCACGCATGCTATTATCACATACTGTAAAATTTATTATGTAACTAAACATAAAATTACATGATAAAAAAAAAAAAAATATATATATGTGAATGTATAAAATACTTATTTGTCGTTTTTCAATGACTATGCAAAACGATGTCATTAAAAATCAGACAGAATGAAATTTAATGCAGAAAAAAAATATATATTCATTCATCCAAAAGAAAAATGCATTGAAAATGCTTTTTTTTAAATGATCTTCATACCTAATCATGTGTAAAGAAGGGACAATATTATTTGACTGTCAGTAAAATATTTAAAAATTTACATCTAAAAGATGTGGTAAATTTTTATATTCTGTATTATTCTGAAGTATATCTAGATAGCAATCACTACAGCAATTATGGATTATTATATAAATTTCGTTATGAATACGAGAGAAATAAAATATATCATTTTTAGTTGTAAATGATTATATAAAAAAATTAATTAAATTTGGGTTTGATCAAATTTTTAATTAATTGAAATTGTAATAAGTTAATTTTAAGCTTAAGTTAATTTAAAAAAAAAATGCATATTAAATTGTTCTTGTATACAGATATTATGCACCACATTTACTTAATATTTTGAACAAAAACCACATAATTTGATTAAACTTAGACGAAAAAAAATATTTGAATATATAGCTCATTTAGTTTGAAGACGTTCTAAATAATATCAATTAATAAGCTGATTAAAATAAATTGATTCATATAGAACTTGATTATCATAATTGTAAACACATTGTTTTTAATTAATTATTTAAAAGATAAATAAAATAAGTAATGATTAAATACATTGACAAAAGTAAACATGATATTATAGAAATGTACGAAACAAATCTACAATTTTTGTATATTAAAATCGTTTAAAAAAATAATATCATTGCTATGAAATAACAATAATTACATAATTATATATTTTTGTACAATAAATTAAATACACGAAGAGAACAAAATTTTTAAATTTTAATAGTTCTTCACTTTAGCATTGTAAAATTACAATGCATTATCTATTTTTCATCTGGCACTGATTTAATAATATAATATTGTTTCTACTTATACATTGTTTATATTTATTATAATTTTAATTTATTATAATAAAAGAACCATAAAAATTCCGACTAAAATTAATCTATGAATTTACAAAGCTTTCACTCCACATTGATGTATCATTAAAAAAAATAAATATATTTAGAGGATCAGAAAACTAAAGAATATATAGCGTTAAAAAAAAACAACAATACCTATCTTCAAACTAAATTGCATGTTTGCTGAAGATACAACTTTTCACCATAAAACCAATTTAAGAAAGTTGAGCCTTACACATCACTAATAATAATTTGATTTTCCTTATTGGTTAAAATGACCATATAATTTAAAAGTGACTTGTATTTAAATAATCTAATGTTTACTTCATAGTATCATAGGTATTACCACTATGATTTATTTCATAAATTTATATTCACAATAATTTTTTAATTAATATGTTAGAAACATGTAATCATTTTTAAACTTGCTTTATTTATTATAAAGATAAGTTTGTACAGTTAAAATAGTCAGCAGACGCACTAGCGCGTCTTATGTTAATTTTATATGAAGATGATAGGAAAAATAATATATAAATGAGAAATAGCGACGACCTGACATAATAAAAGAAGAAGATAGAAAAAATAAGGATGGAAGAAAGGATGAGAAAAAAAAAGAAAGAGACAGAATAAAAAGTCATATGGAGTGAGATTAAAAGATTTAATGAAACAGGGAGCATGGAATTCTAATAACATTGTGTAGTTTTTCTAATACTATGAACAATGTATATTTTAAATATGTAAATATTATTTGCAATGGAAAGTTATTTATGAAAATTACTAGTATTCCTCTAATAGGATTATCATTCATCTTAATTCAAATTCAATTAATAAAATACAATAATATTTTGATTTTAAAAAATAATAAATAATCATTACTCTTTTTATAAGTAAACTATTTGTATTATCATTAATTATTATATCTTCGTGAATATTTATGACTTTTACATTCTATTCAATACAAATGACAGATAACTCTATAAGTTGATAGATATATACATTGATGCTAATTAATAAATCAATTTATAGTATAGTTTATAGTATTTTGAACTTAAAATACGTACATCTAAATATTCGTAATTTTTTAAGCTTAGATAATAAATTTAAGATTAAATACAATAATTTAATATTTAAATTATTTATATAATTTTTTTAAAAAATTATAAAGTATAAAAATTATTAAAATGTTATCTGAAAAATTATCAAGGTATATTTTTTAATAATAAATTTACATATATTTATATTTATAGAGTGCACAATATTTTTTATCTATAATTTTAATGAAACATTGCTTTGAAAAATCTTTTACAATATGAACTACTTTCTTTTATTGTAATACATATATGGAAAGTACAATTTATTAGGTAAGTTCGAAACGAACATTATTTAATACTTACGTAAAAAATTTATAAATTTTTTTATTAAAACCATTTACTTAATTTAAATAAGGAATTCTTAGAAAGTACATGCAAAACTATTAATAAAGTCTGAATTCAAAATGTATAATTTAAATCAGAAGCCTTTCTATTTTACTGTGTAGTAAAATTTGAGAGTATTTTTATTTCTTATATATTTGCCTCATTTATAAATATTTTACGATATTATTTTACAATATTTATTGTATGAAAATTAATTTAAAATTTTTCTTTTTGTCTTGCTCATAATAAACTATTTTTAATAATAGATAAAGTAAGTATCACATTTTTTCAAATTATTAATGAAAATTAATGAAAATTATTTAATACAAGACTCAAAATTTATTTCATCTTATAATTAATTATCTATTATAAGTAGTTTTTATTAAATTATGTATATTTTTAAAGTATTTTTATCTTTAAAAAGTTATATATTACAATAGCTGCTCTAATTTAAAAGAGATAGAAAAAATATTTCTAAGGAGAGAAAATAAAATTAAATACATTTAATAAGGGTACTAATTTTTAATATTATACAGAGAAATCATGATTAGAAAATTCCAGTAAAATAAATACAATTATAAGAAGAAACTTTCTACGTATAGTATACTACTATTATTTCAAAATGCATTGATTTCAAATTGTAGAAAAAAAGTTCAGATCTAATAAAAAAAGTTTCTTAAGTAATTACAAGCAGAAGTATTATTTTATAATAAAATTAGTGTCTACGTGGGAAAAAGCTATGAATACATAATCGGGATATGTAAATTTTTAAGTATAAATATAAATCTATGTATAAAACCTATGATATATACACTTTTATAATACTGACACGAATATTAGAGCTATAATAAAATAGATATAGAAATGTACAATGTATTTTTTAAACGTTTTTGGTAACGACCATTCAATAATATAAAATTTTTTTATAACTTACCATTTTTTATATATTTTTTATACCATTTGTTTATAACTTGCTTTATATTATTGAAACATAAGAATGTTTTAAAAATTATAAACGCGTATTT
Source organism: Kradibia gibbosae (assembly GCA_018907135.1). Classification (NCBI taxonomy): domain Eukaryota; kingdom Metazoa; phylum Arthropoda; class Insecta; order Hymenoptera; family Agaonidae; genus Kradibia; species Kradibia gibbosae. The sequence continues at coordinate 9,827,077 of JACCHX010000004.1, forward strand.
TTGTTTTCTTATCACCTTGTAACTGGTTATATGTGAATCTCAATCTTACAACAGTGTGTGACATACGTGCCGACAGCTTGTTTCATAAACAACCAATACGTAGCGTAAAGGAATTTTCTCTAAGTTCACACATGCAGGCTTATCTGTAAAAATCGTGCATCATAGACAGTAAAACCTTGAAAAACAGAGATTGACTACAACGGACCGACCGGATATAAGATCCTTTGGAAAACCACCTAGACCATTGCATCGATTTTCATTTGACCGAATGGTCGAACACTTTAAATGAACAAACGAGATTTCGGGAGTATTTTAACTCTTGGCTGTTTCTCATTCTTACCTTAAACGTAGAAATCGGGACGATCTAAATGAAGCAGTCCATTGAGTGGAACGAAGCCAGTGACCTCACATTGGTAGGACAACACCCACGTTACGAAAAATTCAATGAGTTAAGAACGAGGTGCTACTTTGAAAAATTATCGGAACGATATTGAAGAGTCTAACGAAGGACGCTTCCTGTGCATAGAAGCTACCGCGTCACCCGCTTCGGAAAAGCAAAAGCAACTTGCGTTCGCGCTCGCCGGTGAAACGCTTACTGTACTCGCGGCTCGTGCTCCCGTCCCTCGCGGTCCGAACGTCTCCGCATATCTCAAGAACAACTGGACGCGAAATTCCAGTCTAAGGAATGCGCCCAGTACCGCTGCAACACTCCCAACTTTGTCTCTCTCGGACTGCGAGTCGAAGTGAGTGTATGTATGGCAACGACCGGCTCTCTTTTTAACTCCCTCCAGCAGATCGGCGATTCGCAATTGCGCTCCTTTACCATCTCCTTCTCACGTGAAGCCCCTCAAGGCAGCCGCTAAACGATTCTCCTTCCACAACCGAGAAGTCGACGACGCTCGTGTTTCTCGTTTCGCGGGACTACTCTCGCTTCGAAAGAATGAGCCCACCTCACTCACATTCCCAGTGAACGCATTGCCTGGGGCACACACCCATACATCTCGTTTGATCGCTTTTGAGCCTTGTCGCCGCTTATGTGCTTCGTTAAATCCGTGACATTTTACGGATCGATGAAGATATAGGCAATAAGACTAGGAGACGGTTTTAATGAATCATTAGATTTTTCCAACACCACTCTGAACCATCTGTAAGGTTCTTACACATTTACTGTTTTTATTTTTATAATTTCCGACTTGATTTACGATTTAAGATTATTCTATATCCTACGGATCTGAAATCTTCCATTAATCCATGTAAGATATTAATTTTACTTATTTTAATTGTTTATATTAGAATTTTCATATTTTAAAGATTGAATCAAATCACATATGTATAATCATTATCATAAATATGAGGCTTTTTGTAAATTATTTTTATGATTAGGTATTCAATTAAAATTAAAATTCATTTTGCATACTTGTAATAAAAAAAAATAGTTAAAAGACTAAACGTGACCAGTTGTCAAATCAGTAATGAGAATTAACACATCAATTGTTCTATTTTCACAGATAACGTAACAAGTACTCTTTCGTTTTCCTTACGTCTTGAATTTCAATTACATTATTTAAAAGTTTGACCTTCTTGAAGGAAAAAAAAATCCTTAATAAAATTATTCACCATAAAAAGTACGTATGAACACACTTAATCTTCATCAAAACAATAAAATTTACACATGTATTAATACAAAAAAAAAAAAATATTTTAAAATCATCCTAAAGAAACAAAATTGTTCTATTTCAATTTTATTTTATTCACAGGAGAGATTGCATTTTTAAATCAAGTGGTGAAATCAAGTCGCGAATTAATTATAGCTTGCTATAAGTTATTACATTTACTTGAGTTTACAAATATCAACGTTCTATTTAATTTACAAAAAATTATTTTCATAATAAGAATTTTAAGTCATTTGGAAAACTCACAAAAAACCATGTTGTAGAAAATATTTATTAAAAACATATGCTTCTTTCGTTCATATTTACTTCACGTTGAAATTGTAAAGTCTCAGAATAAACATCTAAAATATAACATGTTTTAATACAAAATTACAACACATAAAATATTGTACAAATTCTCAAATTATATTTAGAATTTTTATTTTGAAAATTGAGAAATTTTTTTTTTAGTAGAAAAAATAATAATACTAAAGTAAGAACAGTACTAATAAATAATATATATGTATATATATATGTACGAAAACTACATTTAATCTGGTAAATTTCTGTAAATTATGAAATTTATGAGTATCCATTTTCTTTATTATATAAAGCGTTTTTAAATTTTTTTAATAAAAGTTTTTTTATTTTTTTTATTTGCATGAACATAATTAATTAAATTAGTTATTTAAATATACTTGTTTTTGTAAAAAAAATTAGTTTTACAATAAAAATACATTTTTTTAAATATATAAATGTTTTTTTATCAATCAAATATCAATTAAGGAATTGAATATCACACTAATATCTTTTAAAATACATTATAGTCAAATTTAAAAATTCTTTCTATCTGAAATAGAATTTTTAATGTTAAAAGTACTTTAGTTGCTTTAATTAAAATACTTTGACGTGCAGATTTTCTTTCCACGTCTACTTTAAACAACGTCGACATATTTGCCAGGTAATGTCTCATGAAAATAGCAGCGTTCTGTTCTGGTGCTATAACCATCTTCATTTACTACGAATTTATTTATTTAAAATTTAATTATTAAGTGCAGCTTTACATTTACATACAAAATTTGTTTAATATATAATTATTTTAAATACTTAATGAATCCTTTTTTTAACTTTTTTTTAAGATTTAAATATATAATTAGAACATATTTTTTATTATTTTTTTAAGTAATTTCTTAAGTTTTGAAATATTTGTACATTTAATATTTAAGAGAAAAATATAGATCCTTTTTATTTTCATTTATAAAAAAATTAATTTAAAATAAATATATTTATTTACAAAAAATCATTTTTTGATTATTTTTACGAACTCAAAAGTCATATATATTTGCGCGTGCATACATACAAACACACACACACACACACATATATATATATCAATATACATAAATATATAAGCGTAGAAAATAATAATTTATTTATAAATACATTAAAAAGTACATTAATGAATCACATTATTGATTATAATTTACATTAAACTTATTCGAATTATTTACTTCTTTATCAATTTCACTGTTTAGATCGCCATTTTTTCTGTATATTTTGCTAACCAAATTTATATTCAATAATTTTTAAATACTGTAATGTATAATAAAATCAATTATAAATATCATATGATGTTATAACAGTTATAAAGGGCAAAAATCGAAAATTGTAAATATGAATTTGGATATGCTAGTGCGCAATTAGGTTTAAATGTAAGCTTAGTTCTCCCTTTAACTAGAAAACATCATATAGATATTTAATCTTAGTTCATAATTAATATACTAAAGTTTCTCAATAGTTATTATAAAAATGAAAAAGATCTACAATATGCATCAGTTCGTAATTTTCAACGTAATCAGCATGAGAAATACTCACCCATAAAGCAAAGAAGGTGCGGTCTCAGCTACATGAGATGAATCAACCGTGACTGACATAAGACTGTTAACGATAACATCGATTCAATAATCATGCGATTTATTAGATTGATCAATTATATTATTAATATATAGAGAAAATAAAAAATAAAGTATATGAAATACTATTTACAGTCATATATTCAATGTAATAAATAATTTTTTACTGTACATTACTTATTTATAAACATCAAAATTGTAATTTACACCTATAATTTTTAATATGATGATTGCCATTCAAATCATATAGTATATGATTAATTTCACTTTTTATTTTAAACATTTTTTTCACATTTCATAATAATAAAAGTACTTACTCTTATTATTAAATGTTCATTATATAATTCAATTATTATGAAACTAATATGAATTTTATTATTTGCAATTATATAAAAAGTATATTTGTAAAATAGATTATTAATTTAAGAATATCAATTATATATTTATTTTTATATACATAATTAATTATCTATAATTAAGTAATTATATATATATAATTAAGTATTTTGTAATACTTATTTTATACAATTATAAATTATTTTTAAAAAAATATTATTATTAAAATTATAATTATAAATTAAACTTAAATTGTATTTAGTTATTTTATTAAAAAGTGATAAAATATTTAACATTTAATTATAAAAATAGATTGAAATATCCGAAATTTATTTCCTTATCTCGAAAAAAATCTAAGTAAATTGATACTAATTTCAGTATAGAATACTAATTACAGAGTAATATAACTTTTCTTTTATAGTTTCTAAAAGTATGCATGACCAATGAAAAAGGATTGAAAATACTAATGTGAAAATTTTAGTCACGCATAGCCCCATTTTGGGTTTCTTAACGTTTCCACACGTATTTATCTACGTATAAATTAAGTGTAACATGCCAGGAATAATAAAAAAAAATCTGTTAGGCAAACAAGGGTAATTAATATCATGTATAATGCTGACAATACCTAAACTAAAGTATAGCACTTGCAGGAATCGAAGATAACGAACTATTCCTTTATTTTAAAATATTAATATAAAATAAAATCTATAAAAGCAACTATCGAAGTTAAAAAGTAACAAAATTAAGTTTGATTATGAAAATATTACCATTCTCACTTTAAGATTGCAATTTTTCGTTGGACATTATTTACTAAAAGAATAATAATCATATTTCATATTTCATTTCATTTTTCATTTACGCGTGGTATTTAAATTGTATTAATATTTAATAAAATTATACATTGGTTAAAAAGTTTGGTACTCATTAAAAAGATACAATAGTTAATTAAAACTATTTACTCGATGCTTGGAAATTATGATAATTACAGTACTTATAGTAATTATAGTAATTATAGTAACTTAAATTTATTTTGTTTATTTACTTATTCAATAGATATTGTAAAAAGTGTATTTTATATAGGCACTTATTTACTACTGTAAAAACTTTTGTCAGAAATATTTATAATATCGTTTATATTGTAGTAACTTTTATATCAAATTTTTGGATTCTTTACACCTTACTGATTAATAAGAGCTTCACATTTACCAGCATTACTCAAAAACATCGTACAATATACACAACATCAAATGAGCATATAAAATAAACAAAACCAATATTTTATGATTTAACTCAATAGAATATTAGTAGCCAATTGAGTATATTATTTTTCAATAAATCCTGATCTTTATTAAAGTTACAAAATTTGATCTTTTTAGTCTAAACGAATGAATAATTTAATATGTATGCAACTTTTTGTTGATTCTGAATCATTACGCTTTGTTGTAATGAATTTTTTATTTGAATGAGCTCTGGAACGAATATAGGAAAGAAGTAAGAAATCAGCTTCCGTCTCCAGTTTATAAGTAAGAGGATACCTGTCACCCTAACTGAACTGATTAAACCTATTGTACTGCATTTGTATCGGCTTTCTTTCTGGTAATGCTGTGAGTTTGCAAAATATCACGACTAAGGTAGAACGTTGACCTGTTTGAAGTCGAAGCTAGATATCAGGTAAAGAAAGTAATCCTACAAACCGCAAAGTTTAATCCATGAATGAATTTATATTTGTAAAATTAAAAGCAAACAAACTTATTTTTTATGGTGATATGTTAAATCATAAATAAAACTAGACAATAGCCAAGAACAGATAATTTAATTATATATTATATCATCATAAACATTTTAAAATAAAATGATCTAATAAACAAGATCTATATATTATTGAAAATAAATGATTAAAGGCATAATTTTAAAGCACTGACATTCACTGTTATCTATAAGTATATAACAAAGATTATATAATTAGATTTCCGTAATAAATACACATACAAACTTAAAATTCTTACGAATACATATTTGTGTTCTTATTATATTAAATAATATATATATATATACGTTTTTCAATTAAAAATAATACAATAGTTTGGTAAATTTCACTATTTATTATGGTAAATTTGTTTCGATATTTGCAAATTAAGTTATGAAACCTGTGCTTTATTTTCATCTTTGATTAAATTTGAAAAGTAGTTAATGGATCTAGTTAAAGAATTAAAAGGAAATTATTGAAATTATATCTAAAATTTTTTATGATTTTCTGACATAATTAAATATAACATGTAAAAAATTTTTTTGAATCAGAATGATCGAAATCTAAATCGATGTATAGAGTAATTTAAAAAGTTTCCTGGCATTACAATTGACTTTTCTTATTTTTAATTAATTATTGTTGTGACAGTCAACATCTCTCATTATTGTTTTTTACCATAAGTTTATACAGTATCAAATTTTATTTTAATAATAAAACCCTTCATCTACCTATTTTTCTCTCTATTTATTTAACCATCTATTAATTAATGAACTTTCTTTCTACTCATACTTTTCATTTTTTTAATATGATACTGTAACGTTCTTACCCTCTTTCATACACGATTTTAAATTTAACTTTGTGTCCGTGGGTGGTTGACCAGTTGCTTTTGTCTCAAGACTCGGTCGAACCTTATCAGCGTCAAAGCTTGGCTGCAATTAAGACACATAAAGATCGGAGGACTCGTTACTCCCAGTCTTTTATTTACTGCAGTTAGTACGGATTTTAATCTTTAAAAAAACTTAATTATATTTTTTCATGATTTTAGCAATACTTTATTTAGTATTATTCGCGAGAACTGACCGTCCTGTATAGCTCTAAGTCGTACCGGGTTCAAAGCGGTGAGATTTTTGCGAATAATGAGACTTTGAAGGTGGTGTTTTGAGGAGAAAATTTTCTTTTTCTTTTTTTGCATTTAACGTTAACATATACATTTGATCGCTATATTCTTATAAGTCATATTAGTCAAGTTACATTTAACACTTCACTCGCATGCAGTTTTGCCTATGCTACGGTTAGCTAACAAATCTGCAAAACAATACTTTGCAGCGCTACGAAATCAGTACTTATCTATCCCTTATCGCGAACTCTAAATCAGTTCCATGGAAAAAGTTAAAAATTTTATCCTTTTACCCGGAGAAATCGCGCCGAGATTTCTAACTCTAATAAACTATAAGGCTTTTAGGCCCTTTCTTATTTAACCGAGACCAGAAGAGAAAGATAGAACAGGCTCCTTAGCTAGCCAATTGACATCACCATGGCGAGGGAGGATAGCCGAAAAAGAAGGTCTAGAAATCACGGTTTCCTTTCTGTCTGACCAGAATGAGAAGACTGGTAAAAATTCCCGATTTAATGATTGCGTCGGCTTTTATACTTTCCGCCTGATTTGTATCGTATGAGGGAGGGACACGATTAATAAGCAAGGTATCGGAAAAATCGCCTATGTGCAACTCGCGGCCGCGGTAGCTAAATGGCGCAGGCAATGCGACCTATCTAACCCATGTATAAGGGCAGGGTATGCTTAAGCGTACGGCCCCTTCTTCCAAAGCTATCGTTTTCCCTTCAGGCGCAAGCTGTAGGCTACTTACTACGCACTCTTTTCTCTCCGCCACGTAGCGCAGATAAATTGACGCGCAGTCTTCGCCCCCCGATGTCTCTCGCCGTCTTTCGCATATACGCACTACTCCTTTCCTTGCGTGCAAAAATCTCGCAATTTTTGCTATAGCACTCTTTTCGTGTTTCACCCGCATTCACACTATGCACACATACGCTAGGGTCTGTTTTTCCCTCAAAACTGACATTCCTGCATACTCACTTTTGTCATTCGTACATACATACACTCCCGGATTCGCACGCGAATTTTCGCATGAGAACACGTACATTCGTACATTCAATCATCATTCTCATACGTCTGCACACGCTTCATGCGCTCTATCTCTCTCAATCTCTCTCTCTCTCTCTCTCTCTATCTCTCTCTCTCTCTCTCTCGCTCGCTCATACGCTTAGCGATAGCGCTTGCTGTCGCAATACTATTGGAATGAAAACGAATGATTATCCAACTCGGATAAGAGGGATAGTCAACCAATTTTTCCTCCAAGTGCATGAACTCAACTATTGAAATATTGGTAAGTTCATTAGAATTTACAATCCTCGTATTAATTGAAATTTCATTCCATTTATTTATGAATATCAATTAAGAATACATAAGCCAGTTCCGTTTTAATATTAAAAATAGATATTGCATCAATGTTTTAATCATTGGCAATCGCATTAAATTAAGTGTATTTGTATAGCGATTCGAGTTGAAAATAAAAGAATATTAAAAACATTTATATATTTAGATAGGAAATAAATTATTTTTATCGTAATAAAAAAAATGTAAAACGATACCTTAAAAATCAAATATTTTTTAACTCAGATACAATTTAGATATAATTTTTATACACTTATTGTGTTGTAGTTATATAGGTTACAGTTAATTTCTATATAAACGTATAAAAAGGAGCTTCCGAAACTATAAATTAAAATTATTTATTTATTAATTTTTAATATAGTCATAATAAAAATTCGTAAAATTAATTTAACAAATCACCGTTTCGTTATTCTGTTCGTACACCGTTTCGTTATTTCGTTATTAATTTTTAAATTTTTATAAATAAAAATAAATAAATGCATAAATTATATGAATAATACAAAAATAGAAGCGAATTAAAAAATAATATTATCGTTCATTTTCTATTTTCTAAGTGTTTATTATTAGCTTTAAAATATGAAGAATACACAAATTATATAAAAAAATGATACGTAAGAATTAAAAATTTTTTTTTTACATTTATTAAATATCAAAAAATTTTATATTTTTATTATTATTAAATATTTGTTTTATATGATAGGAGTAATTTAGTAAATAATTTATATTTTTTTAATTAACTTTAATTGATAGTTCATAAATATACGTTTGCACTTTTCTTTTTTTTTAATTTTAGAATTAACTATAATAAAAATTAAGGTTTTAGTTTGTATATTTATGTACTACACTGTGCTGTATTTTGATCGCGAATATAGCACTTATATATTTTATTAACGATCATTTGAATTAACATAGACTAGAAGGATATTTATTTCACAAAATTAATTATTTTCATTACAAGTTATGTTATTTAATTAATGCATTTTTAAGCTATCGTCTAATGACAGTAATTCAGAAAAATCATGTATAAATATTAATAATATTTACATTTATAAATCATATTCATCATTCAAAATCTATTCACTTTTTTTTTGCTATATTATTTTCACAGTTTTTAAACCAATTCTTTTTTTTTAAATCAATCTATCTAAATCAGAATAATTAAAATAATTTAAACATAAAACGGAGATTCAAAAAGCGATAAACTATTTAAATTATATCTAGTGAAATAAACATATGGAAAAAATATTATTCAAAACCGTAGACAATATTTAACTTAAAATCTTTACATCAAATACTAATTGTATTAGTGACATTCATACCTATGTATTTTCTAAGCTATTCAGTTGTAATACCATAATATATATATATTTCATATGTTGCATTTCACATACCATAAAAACCGAATTTCGCGCTTAATTTTACAGACTGTAGTAGTAGAACTGTACTACTATAGTATAGGGCCTTTAATGCGCAGAATCGAAATGTATCGTTCGTTAATCGTTATATTTAAAAAAAGCATATTTAAGAATTAGTCTTTCTCGGCCATTTCTTCTTTGGTCTTGTACGCGAAGGCATGTGCTGGCGAAGAGGTTAATTTTATTTTATTTCTAAAAAAGTATATTTTTACCATAATAAGTAAATTTTTACTAAAGTCGAAAAAATTTATAGATTTCGGAATTATAATAAATGTTTAAACTGAGCAATAATGGAAAATAAAAGTAATGAAACCGAAATGTACGTGGGCCACGTGGCGAAACCAAACTTAACCATCGACGAAATTCTTATAATGGAAAAACAAAATTCTCGTCTAGTAACAGATTTTCAAGCTTTGCAGCTTGAAAAAAATGCTAAAAAAAATTGGGATTTATTTTATAAAAGGAATGAAAATAGGTTTTTTAAAGACAGGCATTGGACAACACGTGAATTTGAAGAACTTTTGGGGTTACAAAATCGAAAAAAGCCTCACCGTTTGTTAGAAGTTGGATGTGGTGTAGGAAATTTGATTTATCCATTACTAGAGCGTAATATAGACTTTGACATTATTTATGCGTGTGATTTATCTCCAAGAGCGATTGAATTAATAAAAGTGAGTAAGCTTCATCAAACAATTTATAAAAATGTGTTAAAAATATAACATTATATTCATTTTCAACAGAATAACGAGTTATATAATTCAGAAAAAATAATAGCTTTTCAAACTGATATTACAATTGAGAATTGTTTTTTTACGATGAAGAATCAAGTTGATATTGCTCTGCTTGTATTTGTGTTATCAGCAATTCATCCTCAAAAATTCAATAGGTATATTGAAATTTCAAATAACTAAGTCTAATAAAATTTTATTTTATAATAATTTATTTAATTTATACCTATTTAAGTGTTGTCAAAAATTTATATTCAGTTATTGGAAAAAATGGTGTTTTGTTATTTCGAGATTATGGACAGTATGATATGACCCAACTAAGATTTAAACCTGGACATAAAATTTCAGAAAACCTTTACATGCGTCAAGATGGTACAAGGTAATTAGATGTAAATAATTTTGAATATCTATATATTATTTATAATGTATAAGTTATTAATAGAATTTAATTATCTTAAATTGATTAAATTTTTTTTTACTACAGTACATGTAAAGATTATTTAAAAAATAATTTTAAATTAATATTAGAATAAAGTATTTATAATTCAAGTGGATTAATATTATTTGAAAAAGGTAAATTTTTATAGGAATAGTATTACATATTTAATATCATTCATCGATATTTTTAAGGTTGTTATAATTGTATAAATCTGAATTAAAATTTTTTTTACATGTTAAAAATATTTAATTTATAAATTATAATTACTTAATTAAGTTTTTAATTTTAATTTTTAACTAGAGAACATATTTAAATGTGATAGTACATTAAACATAGTCAGTAATTTTTTATCATCATTTGTGAGATATATTTTCATGATGATTTCATAGTTCAACTGAAAGTATTTGAAGATTTTATTCATGTCTTTCGCTCCTATCTGAAATAAAAATAATATGAAAATTTGAATTAATTTTTCGATTGAGTAATTTGCTTTGCTAAATTTATGTATAATTTTAGAAGCTACTTTTTTTCTACGGATGAAATAAAAAATCTATTTGAAATAATAGGTTTTAAAACCATTAGTTGTACATATGTTCAAAGACGAACAATAAATTTGAAAGAAAACATTGATGTTCCTAGAATTTTCGTACAGGCAAAATTCATTAAGTATTAAGAAAATATGATTATGGTAAGAATTTTATATCTTATTAAAAAACATTCTTAAATATAATTGAATAGTTTTATAACCAATAATTTACAAATAATCTGAAGAATAATTTCAGTGAAGTTTGCTTATATCAAAAAATACAAATTAAATTTAAAATTATGCAATAATTAATTAGTAAATTTTCTATTTGTTTTTAGGAGTAAGTATTTTATCAACAGTGAAGACTGATAATTTCTTTAGAATAATTTGTATTACATATAATCTTTATACATTCATGAATGAACAAAATTTTATGGATATCTTGTATGTTTATGGTACACGCTGAATTTAGTAAAAGACTAAGTTATTGAGATTGTAAGTTTTTCAAGTTTCATTATTTGATTATAACTCATTTTGTTTATATTGTTAATGTATTGTTTTTATATAGTTTTTATTTTAAAACTTTAAAAAATGATGAATTCATAGTTCAACTGAAATATTTGATGACATTTTTGTATGTCTTTCGCTCCTAACTGAATTATAAAATAGTTTTTTTAATATAAATGAAATATTACTGTCTATTCTGACATTATGTTCTAATTTTTAGGCCTCACCACAACAGCTTCAATTCAACGAGAGGAACAATTTTGCTAGAAACGGAATATTAGAAATTTTGTAATCTGAATAAATTGGATGGAATTATGATCCTGAAAAATTTCTGGCTCAGTAAAATATAATATAAGGGTAACTAGTAATTCTGTTTTTTGATATTAGAATGGCTGAAGTAAAGAAATTAATAAAATCATGTTAAGAAATTGTTATTACTTTTGTTTTTGTCAATGAACAATATTTATTCAGGCCTTGCAATATTAAATGTTTATAATATAGTTAGTATTGAAGGTGCAGTTAAAAAAACTTTGTATAATTCAGGGGAATAAAATTACATGTTAGGTTTTACTCAAAATTTTTTTTTTTTTTTTTTTTTGTAACGAAATGATCTTATTTAATTAATCATTATTTGAGGGAACTTTGTTATTTAGATATAATTATGGTTCAATTCAATCAAACTATGTAATTTTGTTTTCATTTTTAGAAAAAAATTTTACACCAATTATTTAAAGAAATTATTCAATTATGAGTATCTTTTTAAAAAAACACAACTTATAAACTTTTTTCAAATTATTACTTTTAACTATATTCATTTATCACATTTGTTATTAAATGAAATGAAATATTAGTTATATGACTACTAAATTTTTTTTTTTTACATCTTCTTTACATGTAATGATTAATAATATTATTGAATTATATATAATATGTATTAAGTTTTTAATGATGAGAATTAAGTTTTGATTAAATTTATGATATACATTAAATTTCGTCACTACCACTGATAAATTAAATACAAAAAAATATACTATTTATATGTGTTTTTGCGTAGTTAAAATATTGTTTTTCTGTTTTTTTTAATAGTTAGAAATGCAGCACAAAGTATTAGTACAAAGCATCAGAATAAAATATTTCTTTGTAAGTATCATACAATATTTAAATACAAAAATTAACTAAATCAGTTTTAATCCTGATGATTTTACCTTACTCATATATATCTTTCATGAATGATGTTTAATATTAGCTCTATCTGAAATATTTAATCACTTTTTTATCACAAATTAGTTTTTATATAAATATTAAATTATTTTTAATATACTTCCAGATTATCCAACTATTATTATAGTACCTGTCATGAAGAAATTTCAACATTTGCATTGTATAAAATGTATAAGGTTATTGAAATATTAAAATTTAAATATATTTATATTATACATATACATTTTCTTACCCTTTGAAAAATCCCTGTGACTAATTTTTTGTAAAATTTAAGGCTTACATACACGCTTGATAATTAGTTAAAAGTTTTGATATGTTTACATAAAAAACGTTCAGTATGTTATTAGTAATCGTATGCTTATTGCTTATATCAAAACGACATCTGGAATTTCAATTGAAATTGAATTCAGACACTGCAATCTTAAGCAATGTCTTCAGGAGGCCACTTTGTATCCTGAATTCTAATGTAAAATCTCAAATTAAGTAGGTCGACAGCTTGAAGTAACCTTAATATTATTTTTAAATTTATGAAATGGTTCGCCATTACCTTAAAGCGTATTGGAAACTTGGTTCCTAGTGATATTGATATATTTATATAGTATAGTTATTTAAGAATAAGCGATTAAAAAAAGTTTTTTTGTATATTAACATTAAAATAACACTAGATTTTTAATTTAAAATTATACGTAATTAAATAATTAAAGAAATTAAATTTTTCAAATACGCAATTCCTTTTGTATTATAATTTTATAAAGTATGATAAATTTCATGTACATAATAAACAATAAAAAATATTTAATCATGAAGATTAAATTTTAATAACTAAAGAAACTAAAAATAGTATGAATTCTTATGGATAATATTAATTTTTAATTAAAATTTTTACTATGTCTTCGACACTCCCAACTGTTAGTGTTACTAAATTATACACGCTAATACATTCTATTTTGATACTTAAAAAAACAATGTCTTAATATTAGATAAATAAAAAAATGATTAACGAGCAAATTGTGTAATAACGATTCATTAAGAATGTATTACAAAATTATCATTTACAAAAAATTTTATTAATTAACTGTGTCTTTGATGGTTATCTATTTAAAATCATAAACGTATATATCAAACTAATGAAATGGTTTCTACGCTGAAATAGTAGCAAAGTATTTATTATTTTGTAAACTAATATACAAAAAGAGGTAACTTCATGTATTAGCATATATTTGCTTTTGAATGTTTAATGACGCATAGTAAATGAGCTTTTTATGCAGTAATATAATTGTCAAAAATACAAAGGTTTGCTTGTCTTCGTTTAGTCAATGAAATTTATGAAAACTTTTTTAGATTAGATTATTTCGATTGAAAAAGTGAGGATGTTTGAACTGTTAAGGCTAATATATAAACATTAAAAAATAAGATTTAGTTATATATACAAATAATTTATTTACAATGTTGATATGATTAAAATACTATCAATTTAGTTTTTTATTAAATTGTTATATTGTAATTCAAATATTTAAAATCTTTTAATAAATATGTTGTTACTAATAAACAAAGTTTAATAATAAAATGTTATTACTAATAAATTAAATAAATATTTTAATGAAGTTTGTTTTTATTTTAAAGTTAGTATTTAAATCGAAAAATAATACAATTTCATAGCTGAATTTTCGAAATATATTCGAGTATATTGAAAGTTTCAGTATGTAAGTTACTACGTTTTTATCTTTTTAATTCATTTAAAGAAATGTATTTTAAAATGTATTTTAATGAATATATTTTAATGATTGTGGCAATGACATTGATGATTAGTATTCCAAATCTGTTCTTGACCATCTGGGCGTTGAGCATTAGTAGAGCGACTGTAAATAAGGTCAACTTCTCGAGGTCATCTATCGATTGACTTCATACATAAACAATAACTCTATTTTATACATATTTATCACATATATAAATTATTTAGAATACATTTAATTTACGTATTATTATTTTAATAATAAAACATTTATGAGCATATTGCATTACGTTGTATTTTATTCAGTTAAAAATATTTATCTTTATATAAAAACGAATAATTTTACACATTAATTATAAATATGTAGGTACTTATAATACGTACAATAAATTACAAAAAAAAAATTTTTTGTATAATTCATTAAAATAAATTTTATTAAAGCACCATTTTATTTATTCTATTTTTTTAGCAAGTACCTGATTTAAAGTAAAAAATAATTTAAAAAAAAATCGATAAAAATTGATGTTAGGACTGAGACAAATGTAATTATATAAATTTATTGTTAACAATGACTATAAATTTCACAGAGAAAATGAAATTGTACAGTAATTACAGTTTAGATTTACGATAATGAATTTATTGATTTGTATTGTTTAGTATTTACAATAAATTCTCATAAAATAGCGTATTAAAATACCGTAGAAACATTAGTTTATACTGTTGTTAAAAAATAATAGTTTATATAATCGAGTGAATAAATTCTTCAAAATTATTATCACCGAAATGTATTATGAATAAAATACAAATCTTATCTTAAGAACAATTAATTAACTTATAGTGGTACTGAGAGCAAAGGAAAATACTAGTTAATTTCCAATTAATTTAATTTTCATTTCGTATACATTTAAAGGATAGTATTACAGTAGTGCTAACATTAGAAAAATAATATGTTAACATTTATTTCTATTAATCTTATGTTATTTATCCTAAAAAAATAATCTTATATTCATCATCAATTATCTTATATTCATTATATTTATTATCAACGATTGTATATTGAATGATTCTACAACAGCTGTCCTTCATTTAGTATTAATTTTCTTACAACTACGTATCATGTTTTATCTTTATCTTTAGTTTTCAAAACGCTTTTCTACAATAAAAATTCATAGAAAAGTATTGTAATGTATAAATGGCTAATTATTATAATCTACGATGGAATTTGTCTCTGGAAATGTTAATAAATTAATCGTATCTGATCATGAACCATAAAAAACAATCAGTGAAAAACTTATTAAAACATTCTAATATATGAATTTCATGAAAAGATATATTATTTTCAATTTAATACAACCACTCGAAATTTTTTAAATTAATCTTAGAAAATTTGTTTGTCATTAGTTAAAAAAACTTTAGAAATATATTTAATATTAATTGTCTTTATAAATGATAGAATACCAACTTTTAAGCAAAAAATTAAATTCAAGTTTTATGTTTTATAATTTATGTTATAGAATACTTTAATATAATTATATTAATCACCTTGGATTTTAAAATTAAATTGTCTTCGAAAACTATGAATAATATATTACAGTTATTAGCTATTACGTAAATAATTTAATAAATCCTCGAAAAATGGAATTACAATATTTACGACAATACAGTATAATGTACAATTAGATTAATATATGTATATATAATATATGTATATGATTAATATATAAATGAACAAAAGTTTGTAATACGTTTGTTATAGATTTTATATTCATTTATGGTATGTATATTAAGTACCATCTAAATTAATTAACTAATAAATAACAAAACTTTTTATTGAATTTCATTACGTTTTACTTAATTGAAACAAAATTTATTTAATTACTAAGTTGTACATAAGTGATTTCATAATTTACAGAAATTAATATTTTATAAGGTTATTAGTAAATGTATATTATTTTATTAAATTTTTATTTTTTTATTACATTTTATTATATTTTATTATTTCATTGTGCATATTTTTATAACATATATATACTTATTTTGATTCTAACATTAAAAATTTTGTGTTATATAAATGTAATGCATTATTAATTATTATTTTATGTTGTATTTAATCTCAATAATATTATTAAACGAATATTTTTTTTTAGTCTTTTTAACTTAATGGAAAAGAATTCGTAAATATTGATTGTTGTTTTTCATAAACATCAAATTTTCTTGTAAGAATAACTTTTGATTCCTAATATGATTAATATTTTATTTTAATTCGGCGTCATATATAAAATTAGTAGTTCAACAAGTTTAAATTGTAAGTAATAAAAATTAGAATAATAGAAAGTATTGACAAAAAATAAATTTTGAATGCACGTAACATGGTAATATACATATATATATTTATAAACTTTAAATTCGGTTAAATATATTGCATTACAATTTTATATTTTAAAGTTTATCTTCCTAGTTTATGGATTTTATTCCTAATTTTTTATTATCAAAATATTATACATGGTTTTTAATAAATATAATACATAATATAGATTCAACATGTTAACCTTTTATAATCACACTGTTGTTTACATTGCTATATGAACTTTCTTATATACTTATATTAATGTAAGTGGATGTAAGTTGCCTTATATTAAAAAATTATGTATGTATAAATAAAAAAATGGCTCGTTATAAGATGTTCATCTGTTCGTATATTACAAACAATCTTATTCAAAAGAAAAATTAAAAAATAAAATTTGGAAAATAAATTTTTATTTAAAAAAATTTTATATTTGAAAATTATTATACCCTATTAAAGAATTTCATCTTTTTAAAAAATTTGATTTATATTTTAAAATTGCACTGTGATATATTGTTATTCCATAAAGGGTTCAAAAGATTTTTGACGCGCACTTTCGGAAAAGTGAACTATACTGACACAACTAATCTACATAATACAATGTAACAAATAGATGCCGTAATACCCATAACGCATTGCATTATAACTCACATGGTCGAGTGCGTGAGTTTCAATCGTGTTAAACACCTTCATCCATGTTTGGCGGCTCTTCAAGGCTTTTAGTTCCTTGCTCAACATCTTGAACGTGTTTATATATGTAATACATAAGAGCACCGCCTGCTACGAACACCTTGAAGTGCAATACGCGTGCGCGTGCTTTTACAACCCCACGAGGTACGTTTGTCCTCGTGCATCCACTGATTTTAGTATTGGCTACTTGTGTTTGTGTACCTATGTAACGTGATTGAGGATGTGTGTTCGCAACATAGAGGATAGTTTGTTAAGGTAGCAAGTCGAGGCGGTATATATAAAGGAATCGTCAAAAGTGAGGAGCATCATTCAGCTAACAAACATCAGTGTTTTGTGACCAGTAAACAACAAACCAACCGCTTACAAGATGAAGTGCTTCATTGTAAGTAGCTCTAATTTTATCAAATAATAAAGCCTTATTTTAAAATTTATATAAATTTCTTTTAATTTTTAAAATAAATAAATTATCACTTATACATTACAAAATATTTTTTTCAATATTTTAGTTAAAATCATGGTTATTGTTTATACGAACTACTTACATGCTTATACAGTTGCAGTTTTTTAAATTGTATATTTAAAATAATTTTGTTTTAACTATTATTTAATAAAAATATATAATTTTAAATTAAAAAATATTAAATTTAATATTAAATAAATAATATTAACAAATGTTGTTTTAAAATAAATAAATTAAACGCATTTTTAAGTATTAATTTTATACATTTCTAAAGCTTTTAGTAAGAAATCGAAAAAAAAACTACTTAGTATCACTACTTCTTATAGTAATAAGTCTTTCTTATTTATTAAATAATGTGTAAGTCACTTAAAAAATTAATTAAAGTTTTACATAAACATTTAGTTAATTGGTAATTATCACATTATTTCGGACGATTTATTTAGTTATTATTTGCTCATTTAGCGCTATTTTTCAAATAAAACCTTCAATCTTTATAATAATTAATTAAGTATAATAATAATTAAGTTTCTGTAAAGAAGCTTTGTAAAATATATTATAGCATATATATTTGAAAATCAATTTTAATATGATAATTTGTGTGGCTTTGTTTGACCATATTCATTAAA
Source organism: Kradibia gibbosae (assembly GCA_018907135.1). Classification (NCBI taxonomy): domain Eukaryota; kingdom Metazoa; phylum Arthropoda; class Insecta; order Hymenoptera; family Agaonidae; genus Kradibia; species Kradibia gibbosae. The sequence goes on from JACCHX010000004.1 coordinate 9,845,883, forward strand.
GTATTGTTTTATCTATAATTAAATTTTAAATCAATTACAATTCTAAATAAATGTTATCGATTTATTTTAAAAAAATAATAGTTATTACGTAGTAATGATTAGTATAATAAATAGTAATAATAAATAATTACAGTATGACTTGATTTTTTTCTTGAAAAAAACATCTCGCAGGAAGAACCATAAAATAATTTTTAACGATTCTCAATCTACAATCTGCAGGTTTTCGTGGCCTTTGCCCTCATCGCCTATGCTGCCGGCAAATCCTTAGATTTAGCAAAACTTCAGCCAGAGGCCGAGCTGAAACAGAGCGAAATCGAAGCTGAATCCGCCGCTGAATCAGCTGCCGAGCCCAGGAACAAGCGCGGACTTCTGTACGCATCCCCATACGCAGCTGCATACGCCTACCCATACACGGCTAGCTACAGCTACCCATACGCCTATGCCGCCCCATACGTATACCGTTCAGCTTACTACCCAAGCTACTACAGCTCCTATGTACTTGGCTAAGCAACATCCAGTAGGCGATTGCCCAATGTACATAATGCGCACATGACGATTACCTGCCGATCATTGGGCAATGCAGAAAACAGTGGCAATGCTGTTTACAAAGAGGACGAATCCAGACCGACTGATGAAGGGACTAACAAGACGAAAATTCAAGATCTATGACCAAGCATTTGTTTCGTTTTAATCTATGACATTGATTCTGTATTGCTCTTTTGTATTTGTAATATGATGTAATCTTTATATGAAATACAATAATAAACACATATATATTTGAATCATAAACAGATTAGTTATTTCATTATTATTTTCAAGTACACCAAAACTGTTCTCATTTCGTAGTTCTGATTGAGCAAGATCAATAATTTTTACTAATAGTATTTTGTTGAAGTTTCACAACATATTTTTTACATGTACATGAAGCTTTTATTTATTATCAAAGCCTAAAGAATTGCTCATAAATTGTAGATTATGATAACAAAATGTTTTAAATTGAGCTTTACAGTTTTATTAACAATTTTATAATACAAGTTTTACAACTTAAAAAAATATATTCTACAATATTATAAACTTTTAAAAAGCACAAAAATTGTATTAAAAACAAAAAAATCAATTTTTTACTGTATTTCACATTTATTTTATCATTTAGATATTCAAGTAATAATTTACCATTTTTTTCAAGAAAATTTTCATAAATTATTATATTTTTTAAAATTCAGCTAATTTGTAAATATTACACTTGAATTAATATACAAAGAATTGCAAATATGCATTAAAGGAAATTTTATTACATAGAGTACTTTAACTTTCATATAATAATAACTTTCCGATAGATAACCTTGTTAATGAAAATAAAAAATGTAGAAAAAGCTTTCAAATTATTAAATAAAATTTCCATCAAGTTATTTTAATTATATTATTATTTTTATAGATCTATGATATTTTAAATCTATGATTATTTAAAATTATATAAAAATTATGTAGAAAATATTTTTAGTGAAAAAAACAAATATCTATTATTACTTTGTCTAATTAAATAATTAAAACTTAGTAGTTTAATCTACTACGAAAATAATAGGTATATATTAAAATGACTAAGAGGAATAATGTATATTATTTTAATGTAATCTACTTCGATATTTTTACTTAATGTCATTGACACTATCATTTTAGGATAAATCTTCCTAAATTATCATCCACTTTTGCCGTATAAAATTATTATTATACGTACTTCTTCAAAAATACTATATTTATAATATATTTAAATATACGGAATTATAAATAAAAGAATATTAAAATTAAATAATTTCAATACACATATAATAATAATAACATATTATAATATTTTGTTACTTATAGCAATAATATATATGTAAGTACCTTTTTTACCCTATAACAGAATGTTATACTACTTTACGCGACATGATTGTGCTTAATGCATTAATTTTAAGAATTATTATAGATTTCAGCTGTCACAAATACTTGTGCGAAATTTTATTCAAATTAAAAAAAAATGAGTTTTATTATAAATAAAATCAAATTTATGAAATAAAATTGTAATAATACAACATTTTAACTAATAATTACAACAAAATAACTATTAAATCCTCAAATGTCAAATTCAGGTTACTGAAAATTAGCTAAAATTTTGAATTATTAAACATAATTATTAATATTCAATTTAAAATAAGTTATTAGTTTTTGAGTTATAATTCGAAATTAAATTACCAAAAGTTTAGAGCTCAAATATTGAAAGTCACATTGAAGGGTCGGTAAAAAATTACGTAATAGATACTATAAAAAAAAAGACAACGCCTGTCACCAAAGATATTTAACAACTAAAAACAATCAATTGCTTTTTAATCCAGGAACCAAGTTCAAATACCTTTTGCAATTACTGATTCCATTTTAAATGCCGAATTTAGTATAAAAATTTTCTTGAAATTAATGGGAAAATTTGAAAAAACGGATACACAAGGATATACCAATGCAATGCTAAGAAATTTTTTAATCAAAATTTTATATGTACGTAAATTATATATGTATGTACGTAAAAAAACTCATGCTTCTTAAAATAAATTTATATATTTTTAGAATTTTAATAATATTAAAAAATAACTTTAAAAATAATAAATATTTAAGTAACGATCTTGCATAAAATTTCAAAATAAATCCTTTTCTAAACATGCGAAGAACGAAGGCTAAAAATGCAGCAAATATTTGTTATATTAGATATAAATTTCAGTTTCCTATTTTATATAACTGTAAGAAAGTTTTTTTGCAATGAAAATGCTTAAAAATAACGCAATACCTCCTAGCTATGTCGTTCATCATCATGATGTCAGCCAATGTAAAATACCTTTATTTCCGTTATAAAATAATGGCCATTTTAACGGTCAGCATAACAAATAGTTAGAAGTTTTCTTCTTGTAATAGTCTAGTAAAACTACCTGAATGTAATAGATAAAAAGTCAAAGGTAAGTAATCAACCAATAAAAATGAATAAAACAGTTATGTCGTTGCACCAACTTCCGAACTTGTAACCAAGAACATGAGATTCAAATATAAGTCAGACGTTAGGATATATTTATTTTATATATGCTAAAATTACTCATCTTATCTAATTAGATTATTTTGCACTATATTTAAAAGATAAATGTAGAAAAAACTTGATATTATACGACAGGGAAATTTTTTTTTATGTAAAAAATTATAAAATTAAATTGTAAAATATTATTTGATAGTAACTAGTATACTTTCTAGTTTACGAGCCTTACTAAGCGCACAAATTATGATGAATTTTATTTAAAAAGGATTTTTGCTCTTGGGCGTTACATGATCTACACTGAATAAATTCTACTCACTTAAGAAAAACATGAAATTTGTAAAATAATGTAAATTTAATAACCAATTATTTCCCATACTATTTTACATTCATTTACAAGCGTATACAGAACAAAGTTAAAATCATAAATTTTTTATGGTTTTAAAAAATAACTATATATGAATCAAAAGCCTTTTATTCATGTAGAAAACTTTATGATCATAAATGTATTCAAAATTTTAAAAATAACTTTTTCACGTACACTTCTATTTTTTTATTAACAAATAAAAATTCTTTTGGTTATTATGACAATTTAAAACTAATATATATTTTTAAGAAAAATACTTTTTAAATTTATTAGGAAATAGTTAGTCGCAATGAGTGTCGTGGGTGAATATAAAATATAGAAAGGTAGTACTAATTGAGTAAAACTGTAATCATTGAAGAGGTTGAAGCTATAATGCATATGATATAATAAAGTATATGGATAGTCAATTATCAACACTGATCTAATAACATGATACTTGATATATATATATAAATGTCTGATGACACATCATATTTCATTATAAAATAATGAAACTTATTAATATTTGATAAATGAGAAAGCACATATCAATGTGCACAGTTAACTAATGAAGTAACAATTCTGTAAAGAAAGTAGCTACTTATACGAAGATATTTGAATTTCATAATAAAATTGAACAATATTTCTTGTACAAATTTATCCATAAAGATAAAGTATGATAGTGTCTAAATTAAATTGATTAAACAGAAGAACAATACCATCGCATCATGCCGTACCCTAAAACTCTAGTAGTACGGCTGAAATGGTGACAAATGGTATAAAAAATGAAAAAAAATGCAAGTAAATTAGCTAATAACAGACACAAAAACTTATATATAACAAACGAAGGAAATAATAATAAAATTTGATTATTATGCAATTATTACTAATATTTTTTTATAAATTAGTTATTTATGAAACAGAAATAACTACTTTCACAAAAATTTTTATTTGATAAAGGTTTCAATTTTTTCTGTGGTTTATTTTGTACATAAAAAAAATATTATTATATTCATTTAAATAAAATTCTAATTTGATATTTAATGTGTTTTTTTATTAATACATTTTTGTTTGTATATTACTTTTTGATGTTACGTTAAATATAAATAAAACTGTTTTAAAATAAATTAAATATATTTATATTGATTATATCGGCTAAAGTAACAAAATTTAAAAAGCTTCTCTAATATATAACAGCACAATTATATGTTAAAATTAATGTAAAATTCTATTGTGTTTTATATATGTGTAAGATTTCGTATAAAATTGAATTTTTTTTTATTTATTATTTAAAAAGGAAATGAAATATCTTTTGACAGTTGATTTTGAAGAATATGGTACACAATAAGTAGTTTAATTTCATTTTAAAACTTTAATAAAATTGATATTTATAAAAATTTATAATAAAAAATTAATTTTGAGCCTATTTATTCGAAACGTTATTTTTAATTTACGTATCATTTACAATTTTGCCTTAAATTGTAGAAAAAACTTTTCTATTAAGCAAAAAAATTACTTTTTGATGAGTGAATGTATTCTTAAGGATGTATATATATATATATATATTCAGTTGTCGATAAATCTTTGTTTGTGTGAAATATAAGTCGTGATTCAAGGATTACGAATACGAAATTTATACTTGTACATGTACGTGATCGACTTTTGGGCGATTATTATAAAGTTCACGAAATATTGCGTAGGAGAGAGGATAGGGTGGTGGCGCTGAAGGTGGGGGAATTTGTTTTCAAGTAGGAGTTATATACGAACTCTTTTAAGGGAAGTGACACTTTTAAAGTTGAGTACAAACTGCTATTACAGTTTCGCAAAAATTTTATAATCGTACAAAGAAGAAATACTAACATAAAATGTATTTGTATATTAAGAAAGAAAAAAAATGATCAAAATTTAGTTAAGTTATCCTCAAGTTATTAATAAAACAATTGTATATTTGTATTAATTAACCAAATGATAAGATTCAAACAAGTGGCGCCCTCTTTTAATCATTCAGAGATTTTTACATCGTGTTGTCCAGTGGCAGTAAGTGGCAAATGCTTGAAATTGCGAGTAATCCGGATTATTTTTATTAAATTTCACTTATTGTAAATGCTGCTCTTTACTCTAATCTCCTAGGCATTTTATAATTTATTGATTTCTTATTATTATTATTTAACTTTATTAAAATTAATTTAATTATATATTTTTTAATTTCCTTATTGTTTCTGTTAAAGTAAGTGTTTTCACTTTCTTTACCTATATCTAAATATCATTGGCACTATGGGAGCTGCAGAAAGCCGTAAATTCCTGAGTAGCCTGTTTTGCAGCAAAGGCGATGACGTCGACGTGAGTAGGGCACTAAGGAGCTCGGCTATCATCTCCTTGGTGTATAGAAAACAAGTCACGATGCTTTATATTATAACTCCGACTGAGCGATAAGTTGCTCTGCAAGATCCACGAGTACAATAACTTCGTACATCTAACATTCAAATTATGATTTTAAAAAACCATTTGCAAACAATAATACTTATTAATACTTATTAATCTTTACGTGGATTATCTTGCAAATAATTTTCTAGAAATTTTATATTTTTATCGTTCTTTTTTAAATGTTTATGAAGCCTGCAGTTATAAAAATATTACTAAGAATATGTAGGTACGATTTTGCTAAATACACTTGCAATGTAAACATAATTTTATTTTATTTATATATACATATCAAGAATAGATAAAAACTTTAAAAAATTACTAAAAAAATAAAACATATTATTCATAAAAAATGAAAATGAAAAAAAAGTTTGAAGGAGCAATTGAAGTATATGTTAATCAGTTAATCATGATTTTTTTACATTTAAGAAGAATAGAATAAATGTATAGTGAATATTTTTATTTTTTCGAAATGGAAATTTAATAATAAATTCAGAAACGAAAGTTTTCTTCGGGTAATAAAAATTAATGTACGAGATTTTCAGTGTAGAATGAATGAATTTTTATAGTATTGAGTAACGATGATTTCACGTATGATACTTAATATGATTTTACTTTATTCGCACATAGAAATTCTTTTATTAGAATTCATACAATATTTATGTACAGGAAAATAATCTTAAATTCTAAGATTATATAATTATATTTCTGTTTGATAATATAGGCACAAATTTTATGTAAATTACAGAAGTTATCTTAATAAACGAAAACTGTAACTCTTCTAAATTTAAGGTAATTTTTTTTTAAATTGTGGAACATATTTTCTATAAAAAAGTAATTCAAAGAAAAAAAATATATGTATGTATACATACATACATACATATATATATAGTGAATCACGGTTTTAGTAAAATATATTATTTTTTTAAAAGCATTTTTTAATTTGATTGAAAATTACTGTATAATTATTAAAAATAAAACTAATTAACTATGTTTTTTTTAATTATGAAATTTTATTTTTAGGAAATTTTGTGTTCATATTATAAAATTAGGGATATTGCAATGTATATAGAATAATAGATAAACAGCATATTAGTTAGTAAAATTGTTAATGTCTGTAGTATCATTCTAATACTTTTTTTTTAAATTTTCTCAAGAATATTAAAACTGCAAGTAAATGGAGTAATTATTGCATAAGACACCTTTACTTTTAACAACTGATGAAAGTAAAATGTGGTACTTTAGAAAAGTTAATGTATGAAACTATTCGTAATTTCAGAATCGAGAACTTTCATAATAAGATTTTAGTTCGAAACTAATATACACTTAATCGTATAGTAGGTTTTAGTACATTGCATAATTGGAATGTTTTTTATAGATTAGATGTTATTCTTTTTTCGAGGATTTTTAGACTTTCACTGAAATTATTAAACATCATTGACGCTTGCCTCTTATAGAAATTTATGATTTAATACATATAAATTTCTATTACTAGTAGTATAGTAAATGTAAAAATACAAAAAAAAAACAATAATTATACTATAAAATTATATTTAAACATTTTTAATTATTAAAACTAAATTAATTTTATTTATTGAGTGACATAGAAGATATTTTAGAATAATTATTAAAATTCATTGATTAAAGAAGATCAAGATGCATAATTAAATGATTTTGCAAAACACTGATTGTTTAATCAGATTATTAGTAATGCATTTTAAAATTTAAAACTAAGTAATAATTTTTTTTTATATAATGTCGTTTAATTATTAAAATATATATATTATATTATGACCAATGCACTATTACAAATTTTTAACGATGAACGTTGCTTAATTGAATCGATGAAAGCTGACAAGAAAGTCCATTGTAATTCGTGGATGGTCGCGACCCAACTGTATTTATACATGTGCTGAAATACTCCATGGACTTAGTCTGTTAGTATCCGTCTATCTTCGAAAGGAATACATTTCTTCGGTCGAATGCTGACGTATTATATGTCAAATGCATCATGTGAATATAATTTTATTTAATTTTGACTGTATTAAAAACGTAATACTGTGATACAGCGAATGCTGCTTTAAGTGGACCGATTTATAAAGAATCAGCATCTTTAATTACGAAAAATGAAAGTGATTTTGGTAAGCGCAAAAGCATACAGTTTTGTTTAGTATTACAAATATATGTGTGGTAAAAAAACTAGTAGATTATTTCCTTTAAAGTTGTTTTTCTCTATTATAAATTTCATATAACTAATCGATGGTGTAATAAAATTACAAATAATTTTCATACTCTTATAGAAAAATATTCTGCAAAGAAATACATTAATTGTATTATTATTAATAATCTTATAGAATTAGTTTTTATATGGTATATAATAAAAACGCTTTTATTAGTTCAAAAATTATTTATCAAATGGTTGAAATTAATTTTATTACAAGCTTTATTATAAAAATAATTAACATTATTAAAATTATCTCTAAACAAGTGAAAATAAATTCACAAAACTATTGATATTAAGCATAGTATTGAACTAAACATAGTACTGAAGCATTGTATAAGCAAAAAATTATTAACTTATAAAACATATTAAAATGTGTCTTGTATAACTAGTAAAATAATAATATATGTAGTTAATTGAAATAAACTAAACTACGCGATTCGTAAGATATAACATTAAAAAAATATTTAAAAAAAGACAATTATTTATAATGTATAATTAATAAAATATGACATACACTTTTAATCAATAGGTAACATATTATCTTCTCGGATTAATTTTGTTTGGATTGGCGATTCAAGATATTAGGTCAAATACATCAGGCAGCAAGCAGTTCGATAATTTGAAATTTAGGATCGATGATTTATTACTAAATACAAAGATACTTAAAGGAGAAAGGAGAAGAGATAATATTTTCCTACACAGTGTACAGGATCGATCATCTGATGGCAGTCACCAAGAATTGCGTAAACGCAGATACAAAGAAAAAATCAATAAAATAAATCGCCCATTTAAGCATTATGGCCCACCAACTCATGAACATATACAACTTCATCGTGATAATTATCAACAAATGTCTATCGGTAATACTTTCAAGCAGGAAAAAGATAATCTTATGACAGAGAGTCCTATAGCTAGTCAAAATAATGAACCATTTGGACAACACACGGCTAATTATTTGCCACCAAAAAATCAAGAACTTCCAGTATATTCTTCACATCATCTATTTTTAAATAAAAATTATGATTTTCCAAAATCTGATCATTATCAACAACATAAGCAGTATTATGATCAACAACCGGAATATGATCGACAACAACAGCATCTATATAATCAACAACAAGAAAATCAATATTATGATCAATCACAATATGATAAACAACAATATTTACAAAAACAATTGCTTGATAACAAACAATATTCTGACTTTAATAATATTGGTTTTTCAAATTTAAATTTAGGTGAAAATATATTTGATCCGCAGCAAATATCGGACGGAGCTCTCTTTTTAAGTGAAAATGCACAAGCCATATCCAATCTTTATGGCGCAGCAGCGCCAAATGAAAATTATGCACCTAATAATCAAAATTATTTATCCGTACATCACGACCAGCAAAATGATAAAGACAAAAAAATTGAAGAAATCCACAATTATCAGCTTCAGGAGCTTCTAAATTATTTACCATCTTATGCTTCCGGAATTTTAAATTCTCAAGAGGCTCATGAGAAACTGAAATTATTGGAAAAAAATCAGATACTGACGCAATTACAGCAAACAATGTCCAATCAACAGATTTCAAACTATAATGCACCACATGAATCATTTAATACGGAACATAATATATCATTTATCAATTATCCATCAATTTCACCTTCTTCATCGATAAGTTCTATAAATGGGTTTTACCCGTCATTGGGGCCTATTTCAACAACTCATATTACTTCGCCCACGTCAGCGACATGGTTACAAAAAAACCATGGCATTAAAATAATTGATAATATTGAAACAGAAAAAGCTTCACCTGCACCGAATAATATGAAGTCCAGCATAACAGATCCTGCTTATTTTCAATATAGAAAACTAATTCCATCATCCATATCACAGCCAAGTCTTGTTCCAACTACATCAAATCAAGTACCATTATTATCTTCCACATCATTAAAATCAAGTAGTAATTCACCAACATATTTCGGTATCCCTATACCAACATACAGTAACGTAAAAGCATTACAACCATCTAAGATAACAACTATTGTTTCGAAACCTCCTGGTAGTTTATACTTGAATTCAATGCAATCATCAATAATGCAACCGAATTCATTTCCAATAACTAATTCAGCACTACAGGTACATCCTACTAATGGAATTCATTCAGCCGCAGTAAATTCAGCTTCCATTTATCAGCCTATGAAAACAAATCCATTTTACTACTATCCTAATACTGCGTATCAACAATTACAGAAATCAATTAGAGTGGAACAATAGTTATATATTTAGAACTGCATGATTTTTTATCATTTATAAAGTCTGATCTGTGTGAAAAAGAGTGTTTTTCTTATTTTATAAAATTTTTTTTATTTTTTTAAAAATAATATTAAAATTTTTTTTTTTAGAATAACTAATATTTATTATTTATTTTATAAGAATGTAAATGTAAATTTGTATTACTTATAGGATTATTTATTATATTTAATAAAATATTATTAGTAATTGTTATTTTTCAGAAGAAATGTTGTTATTATATTTATTAAAATTATAAAGAATATTAAAAAATTTATCTATTTAAAAATTTCTTTTTGATACGTAAACTGTACAAAAAATAGATATTAATTAATCATTTTAATATCTGCTATATATATAAACAATCGTAGCAAACATAGTTAAAAGAATATTTTCTTAATAAACTCTCTTAAATATATCACAAAAAGATTTGCTAATGAACATGCACAATGCGTTTAACATATAATGACTTTCTCAAAGAGAAAGCGTTGAATTATAGGTTTGGAATATTGTTTCGAAATTTTGAAGTTGAAGTTTTGAAATTAGGCAATGTTAAAACTTAATTTTTTTTAAATTAGTTTTTATTTAATAAGTAGACGAATTAAAAAAATTGCTGTTAATAGAAAATAAGTTAATAGTTATTATTTATTAAAGGAATTTTTAATATTTTTATGAAACTTTAAGTGGATGTTTTTAATATTGTTAAGGATAAATCTCTAAATGTACTCGCATATTATTTAAGTACTCTGTAAGTATAAATAAAGAAACTGGAATTCAGATCATGAACATTGGTAAAAACATTAACATTTTAAGCTTTATTTACTTTAAATATAAATATTAGAAGAAAACATAATTTGATATCCCAAGGTAAGGTTTACTTTTTTCAAATAATTGTACTGCATTTGAATTTCATAACGCAAGGTAGTTTCATAAACAAATATTTAAAATTAATACACTTTTAAATTATATTTATTTGATATTTGATATTTGATACATGTGATATTGCTAAACTTTTTATGTGTTTATGTGAATATTAAATTATTAAATATTTTGTAAATTTTGATAACAAATATACATTGTTATATATATAATATTTATATATAATTTAATGTTAGATTTCAGATCAGTGAAGCAACTGTCGATTAAAACAAAAAAAATATTTTACATCCTAAATTAATTAATTATAAAAACTATTAATTTATTATATCTGTAATGTAGGCTTTTAAAATTTTTAGTTTAATTTAGAAACTTAATGAAATTAATTTAATGAATAAGTATTATTATTTTTTTAGAACAGACTAAATTTAAATGTTCGATATCTAAATTCAAAGAAATTTTTTTGTGAATTCAAAATTTTAATAATAATGCATTATAAAAAAAATTAAATTAGATATTTAATATCATTTATTATTAAAATTTAAATAAAAAAATGTTTATCCTATAAAAGAAATAATGTTTAAAAATAATTAATCAATACATTGCTTAATTATAGAGGTTTTTTTATTTCTTTTGATATGGTTAAAGTTTTTTTAATATGGTTAAAAAAAAATTTTTATGTAAATATATTAAGTATATTTCAAAGCATATATACATTTAATTTATGCATTTATTAAAAAATTGAAAAATATTACTGCATTACTTTTAATGAAAATTAACAGCTTAAATTCTCTGTTATTTGATGCATAAGATAAAATCAGTTAAATTAATTAATTTTTATAAAACTATTATAGAAGTTCTATAAGAATGGTCATAAGCTTTATCTATAGATAGATAGTTAGATTTTATTTATTTTAATAAAAATTATGAAAAAAGAATTAATATAAAAATTATGAAAATTCAGATAAATAATAACTTTTGAGTCATGAGAAATTTAAAATCTATAATTCCGGTAACTTTGCAGCAAATCGACCTTGAATTTAAGACAACTCTCGTTCCTGACCTCGATAGAAGTTTGATGATTCTATTCACGATTATTTCGTCAAGTTTGACTGGGCTGATAGCAAGCATACATAATGTATATGTGTACGAATATTCGTATGTTCTAGAGAATAAGATATAAGAATCGGAAATAAGGAGAAACAGAAAAAAAGAATGATACCTCTTCTCATAATATTTAATAAGCGCTACTTATAACATTAAAATTATATAATTTTATTAAAAACATAGTAATAATAAATAACAAAAATTTACCATCAAGTACCATTTATTAGTACAGTTAAAGTTCACAGCTAAAATCATTGCACACTAACTCTTTAATTGAATCAAAATTATTTATTTAAAATTTTTATTCAAATTATTTTCTAGTAGATTATAACATACAAAATTTAAAAAAATATTACTTATATCATCTAGATGTATTTGAAGATTGTCTATCAATAATCCTTAACAAGATTTTATGATTTTACTGCAAACCTCTATAAATTGATTGAGTTTTAGATGAATATTATATTGTATTATTAAATATTTTTATAAAAAAATTTAAGTTATTATTTTTTATTTAGCAAAAAATTATAGTTCTTTTTCACAGTTAAGTATTTTAGCATCTCTTTTTCATATTTTATATTTAAAATTTCTATTATGTGAACAATTTAAAATTTATTTTGAAATCTGTTTTTTAATAAAATATTTTCTCTTAAAGAAAATAAAATTAAACTTAGAAATTTTACTTGTTATTAATTTAAGTAGTTTTAAATGCACAATTAATTCTGAATAGTTTTTAAACGTAGACAAATTTATTTTTTATATTTATAAAAAAAAAAATTGTGGTATTCAAACATCTAAAAAATTTGATTTCTTTCATAACGTTAATTTCTTAACAAATCTAGTTCTAGATACATATTTATTTTCAAAATTTATTGAATGTATTTATAGTATCTGAATATATAAATTAATTTATTGTTATTATTTTCACATACATTTGAAAATAGTTTTTTATTAATTTTAAATAATCTTTTGATTCAACAATTCTAATATAATTTAAACATAGATTCATTATTTGACTGAGTAATAAAAATACTGAAGACTATAGAATTCATGTATCAACATTCGAAAACTTTTTACTGTTTCGGTTTTATTAGCAGGTTCTATTGACTACTTGTATTTAAGTATTAAATATCTTTAAATAAATGTGAACGTTTTCGTCTTAAGCCATATTTGCCCACTCACGGTTTTATACTTTTACACTAAAGCTGCACTGGATCTTGCGAGTCGGGATTTCTATCTCTACCGAGCCTTAAAGGCTCTAATCGTGAAATCTTATCATGTACGGTGAAGAAGTTGCTCCACTCTTCTGTATAAACATATGTAGTTAAAAAATGTAAACTACTGCTTAGCTAGTTTGTACTAGAATTCTTTCATTTTATATGTCTACTTTTTTCTAATAAAATTACTTTTTTTAAAATACCTCTTATCACTTAGCCAACAACTACTAAATTTTTAATTATTTCTTTTCAATATTTAGAAAATACTTAATCTGTTTTTGAAATATGTCATAAAACTAGACCAATTTAGTACACAATAAATTTAATTTTGTCATTGAGTAAGTTGTGCTTAAGTAATTTTAGTATTAAAATATATATTATAACGTAATATAATAAAGTAATCCTATATTAATGAATTTAATATTGAATTGCTGCTTTTTCAGAGTAGTATTATATTAATCAAATATTTTTTAAATGCTAAATACTATTATAAGCTACTTATCATTGATGTTCAATAATTGCAAACTTAGATTTAAAAGGAGATCGTTATGATCTTATTATCTCAACTGAAACTGTTTTATTTTAAATATATTTTAAATTATTGGTTAAGTGAAAGTCAAATAAAACTAATTTTGTACAAGGGTCTTCAAACAGAAAAATGTACATTCTTTTCCTTAACATGTAAATTTCGGAAACATTTAGTTCCACAAATTTTTATATCATATCTTAACTATATATCTATTTCTTTTTAAAAATATTTATAAAATTCAAATTGTAAGTAATTTTTTTAAGAAAAACATACAAATATTACTAATAGAAATAACATCTATAATATATTAGCGTTATATAAGATATACTTACTATTCTTAAATAAATAAATATAAATGAATTTTTGCTAAAATATGTCTTCTCAAATTAGATTGAATATTTTAAATATAAAATTTTTAATGAGTTTCTGCATCTGATGTAATTTTAACATAATAATGATAATTATAAGCAAAATTGTTTTTGTAATTATAGTTAAAATTATTCTTTAACTTTATGAAAAAAATTTTTATTAAAAAAATTAAATTAAAAAAATTATGAAGTAATTTATTCTATTGTATAAACAAAAAGTAAACATAGTAGAAATAGCTGTTAAAAGTACATTATCTGTATTAACGGTATTAAAAATAATAGTACTATGAAAATTAATATCAAAGTAATGTTTTATAGTTACGTTATCGATTTTAATTTTCCATCTAACGAGATTTTGGATCATATGAACAATGCAATAGTTATAATCATTCAGTGTAAATTATTGAAGGCGGAAGAATACAAAAACGTTTTGAGTAGTATTCATATTCGGTAATATCCATTGTTATACATTTTATCATTTCATCTTCAATTGTTTTTACAACTCTTAAGGAACTTGCCGAAGTGTTTTAAAAATGAAAGATAAGTATTTGAAACAATTGTGTCTTTGTGTTCGAATTCTTGGCTCGGATCCGTTTTCCCTCACTTTAGCCTCTCTATCCAACCATCGCTTTAATTTTTCCTCCTACTCAACGAGAGCTTCCGCTGTATCGAGCTGAACGAATGCATTGCGGCCGCAAATGTATAACCGGACGGCTTAGCGTGACAGTGAGTCGTGAACGCCTTCTCTAAGGTACGTGTGGTGTCGCTTACCTTCACCTAGACCTTTCGTTTCTCAAGAGCAAGATCAAGAGGGGATCGCGATATAAAAGGTCTCATCTGGTCAGCAATGGCATCAGATATACAACGACATTTTATCTCTTTGAGTGATTTTTAGTACGCAGAATTAAATATTTTAGTTTACACATACAGCTATCTCGCAATCATTCATTCGCGAAATGCAGTGCTTCGTAAGTTACATCTTATCTCCCAAGCTATTAATTGACATCAGATAAGTAATCAATTTCATATATTTTACACGATAGCCAATGCTACTGAATTCAACAGTTAATTATAATATTTATTTAATTTTAAATTAAAATTTTTTTACACTTTTTATAAATTTTATATGTATATTGATAGTAAAACATAATGTATTAAAGCTAATAAAGTGTTATTTTTTAATGAGAATTGAATGTTTTGTTTATTTGTGTTTTTTTTTCTTATACTTCTATTGGTATATTTTTTACAACTATTATTATTTTTATGTTCATCTAATATAAAATAAAATAAATTTAATAAAATTTTTAATAAATTATCTATTAAAAATATTTCAATTATACTTGATATATATTATTTATCGTGTAATTTTTAATAGAATGACATATTTTCTTATACTTTTCTAATAGATTCTCATTGGATTTGTAACGACTTTATCAGTCGTATTTTGCAAAGAACACCATTTATCTCAGCGAATTAGCACATCTTCAGGAAGATTTAAGGATAATAAAAATAAACGTGGTATTAACGATTATTCAGGTATTACATATGGCAGTTCATCATTTCCAGGACTTCCAACACCTCATTCTCCAAATTTTTCATTTGGACAGGGATTTCCAAATTTTCCAGCATATAATGGTTACGGAAGTTATGGAAATATTCATTCATTAAGCCAAAATTCATTCAATTTTTCACCACAACCTACAATTGGATTTTCGACTTTAGGACCACATAATATAGGACAATCTTTGAACTTGGGTTCAAATTCTGGTTACAATATACAGCCATCTAGTTTCAATTTAGCTAATTTATTGGGCAGTTCAACAAGTAATCCAAGTCCTTACTTATCATCAAATACTGGCATATACTCTCAATTTGAAAAAACCGGACCTGTAACCTTTACTTCTCAAGGAACAATGTCTACTCACCCGCAGCAACAATATACACCAATATATGCAAGTGGATCTCAAATGGGATCAAATTATGCTACTCCAGTTGTGTTGGGAGCCACCCAGGGATCAAATCATCAAGGATATCGATTATTCCCTTCAAGTTTAAATTCCTTAAACTCACAAGGTCTTTCGCTCAGTTCCTTGTCGACTAATAATGGAGGATCTTACAGTCCTTCATATGTACCATTAAATGGAGAATCTTCATCCCATGTAGTAACAGGTGGCTACATCATGGCTTCTTCTGCACCTCAACAAAATTCGCCATCAGCCAGCTATAATATACCAATATCAACATTGGCATCTGCACCATCTTCATCTGAATATACAATGTCAATTCCAACATCCTCTTATGCATCTGTGTCGAATAATCCCAGTTACAGTAATTCTTTAATAAGTTCAAGCTACCAATTACCAATATCAGCAGCATCTTTTACAAATTTACAAGCTAACCCATCAAATGACTTAACAAAATTTACTCCGGCATCGTCTGAAGATAATACGTATTCAATGAATAACCAAATGAGACTTGCAGCATCCTTAAAATTAGAAAACCTTGCAAGCCCGAACACGCTATATAGCTCTGAATCTAGTTCAAATACTGGTTACGTAGTATCTCCTAACTACTCAAATAATATTTTAAAAACGATTCCATCCAAACAATCAAATTATCTAGTAACAAGCTATGGTACACCGGCAATGGCTTATTCTATTCCATCTACGAATTATGGTACTCCCAGTCATAATCAAGCTGTTAGCAATTCTAATCATAACTCAGAAAGTTCTACTTCATCGAATCCAATCGCGAGCTATGCATCTTCGGATAATTCAAATTATTCAAGCTCTGGCAGTACTTATAGTACGCCAAGTTCTAGCTCTTCTTTTAAAACTGATTCTTCTTTTAAAAATCCCGGTCGCGCTATAGCTTCCTTAAGTTTTTCGAGGCCAAGTAACGGATACGGACCTACTATTAGTAGTTCCTCAAATACTGAAAATTCTATTTTAAACTACAAAAATTCACCGTCCGCATCTGCTTCTACCTTATCAAATTCAATTGAAAATTATTCAAATCCATCTCATTTATATGAAAGTGGAATCGATTCTTCTAATTTATTTACAAATTCAGCCAATCGATACATCCGATTTCCTCCAAATAGATCATCATTGTCTTATTCTGAAAATAAAGAACAAGCTGGGAATTCAGGTTATGATACAATTTCATACTCTGTACCTAACGGAAAGTATTAAATAAAGTATATGTCACATAATTGGTCAGTAATTAATCTTTATCTGTAAATATTAAGCCAGTCTAATAATTTTTTTGAAATTTTTTTTGTTCGAATAAGAGCACAATTAACAGCTTAATAAGAACACTAATTAGTTAATATCCAAATCTCATTTATCAAAAATACTTTTTTATTTTTGAGAGTAATTTTACTTATATTTGAAGCGACATCAGCATCTATCAGTAATTTTAATAAAAAGACTGCTTGTTACTAATTTGTTTCTATCATTTCATTTCTTGTTTAAGTATTTGCGAATTATCTATTGTACAGGAATATTAATAAGGTTAAAATTTATGTGTGCCGAAAAGTTATGATACGTTTAACTACATTTAATGTATATTTTATTTATTTATTGTATCAAAATGCAATAAAGAATTTTTTTTTATATATTAAGTGATATTTGTTAGTCATACGTGATCTGTTATTATTAGTTATTGTTTATTGTTGTAATAAAAATATTTTGTTGAACATAAACTTGTTATTGAGTTATTTATTAATTAATAATTTATTTTAAATGAAGTTGTACTGTTATTTTAATTTTTTGTTTATGTAATTAATTGCTGTTATAAAATTATATTATCACCAATTCTTTATTTGGATTTTTTTTTAATGTAAATTAAGTATTTATAAATTTTATTTTTAGACGCTTCTTTGTAATTAGCCTAATAATAAAATAATTATTTTTGTATATGAAAAAATAAAATACAATATGCTAGCTTTAATTTATGTATTGTTTATTTACTTTATTTTACGTGTAACAAGAATTTAATCAATCCATTAAAGCCAAATACATGTTTTAAGACATTTAAGTAATATTGATTTATTGAGCAAGATTCGACTGACTAATGCTATAATAATTAAATTGAATAATATAATTTAATTATACATGTTGACGGAATTATGAGTGCACCTTATGAATATAAAATAAATGTTTATGACGTGTAAAAAGAGAAGACTTTTACTTCAAAAGCCAATATGTCGATGACCGGCTAAAAACTGCTTCTCCTTTCTAAATATTTACTTTTATTAAGAAAGTACAGCAATAAATGTAAGAAAGTTATATGACCAGTTTTACTGGAACATATAACTTCACCTTCTGGAATGATATCTATGTTTCTAAGGTTTTTTATATTGATTTCGAACCGGATAAAATTAATTATTATGAATTTTATTAAAGGCGCTGGATCAGTACATTTTTGTAAACGAAAAATTGTTCTAATTTATTGTAACTGATACGCACAGTATTTTTGGATGTTCTTTTCATACTAAATTATATGAAGAATGCCTTCACATTAATTATTTATTTTTTGTAACAGATAATTAATATTTGTAATGAAGATGCTATTATTGTTCAAACATGATTGATAAAGTGAAATTAATACAAGCAACATAAATATAAATAAATTATTAAGTATATAAAAAACATTAAAATATATCACTGACTATGGATAAATAAATTTTTTCATTTAAATTTCATTATTCATCGCAAACAATTTCATTTAATAATTTATGTACAACCGGACTTTGAATAGCTAATACGAATTATCCATATATTTACTTTACTAATAATAGCGTAAAATGTTAAAAATTAATAATGAAATCATCTTATGTGTTTCAAATTGATTTATATATTTTTTATAATGAAAATTTAAATGTAATCAATTATATGTGTACACTTATATTTAATTATAAAGAGCAAAAATCTGAAAAAGCGTAAAAAATAATGATCTTCTACATTTTTTCGTAATTTGCATTTTCTACCAATGAGGTAATTTAATATTTTATTTAATCATGATTGACTTTTCTCAGGCTCAAAATTGAAGTTCCTTTACAATTATCTCATTACAAGAAGAATATTTCATTATTACTGTATCATTATATTTTTCTTATATTTTTTACAATATAGTTTTTCACCAATAAAAAAAAAGTTCGGTATTTTACCCAAATTAGAACACGTCCACCTAATTAAAAATAGTTTTAGAACTTTCACTTGGCCCGTACTCCTGCCCGAACCAAGATGGCAAATCACGAGACGGGTGCAGTATGTTGATTATATACGATTCATTATTGAGGTTCGCAGTTCATACATACACGTTTTCATGACTAAATCAAAAAAGGTTTTTTTTAATAAAAAAAATAGTACTAAAAAAAGAAAATTACAATATATATCGACTTTTCATTTTTATAGTTTTTCTGCTGGAATTTGTTTCAATAAACATTACATAACATTTTATTTAATATGTTAACAGAATATTATAAATGTTAAAAGATGTTTTTAAATAATTATTTAAAATTAATCGTTTTGTACATTTTTTGTAATTACAAAATTTTATTATTTTTAATTCAGCTAACATAATAAAAAATAAATGTATTTACTAATAACAGAAATAATTTAAGTAACTATGAAATTTGTATTATTAATTAAAAATAAAAGGACAACAACGATAATAACGACTAATAACTTTATTCCTTTGTTATTTTCTATTTTATGTAAATCGCACAAATAAAAGTATACTTAAATTATATGTATTGTTTTTAAGAAGACGTAATAATTTTAAAAATAATCAATGAATTTATACTTTTATACTTATTTATTATATTCTTTAAATACTACATTTTATTGTTTATAATATTTTAAATTTCTATTAAAATTTGATTTTATCCCTCAATTACTTAGAGTGATCGATGAGAAGGACATAAAGCAGAATAGGAGAAAGTGAAGACCGATTCAATGTATTTATTTTTGAAGAAATAAAAAAATAACTACCTAAAAAATCTGTTTTTTTTATAATTTAAAGTAATATCATAATTATTTTTTTATTTTCAGCTTAACATATGATGTATCAATAAAATATGGTGCAAAATGTAAAGGTTTTTTATCATAATAAAAATTCCGCTAATTATAAAATATATTCATTTTATGTTGTGAAAATGAATTGATCCTGAACATGATTTCTTTTGAAATTTATATGGCATAGAAAAGTCAATCTATTAGTAATATAGTGTTTTGCAGTTAATTCTTTTTTTAATATATATAAACACATTAATATGACCAATGTATATTTTATATTTCTAAATTAATTTTTGCTAGGTAATAAATTATTTATTTGTACAAAATAATTAACTTTCTTACTTTATGAATTATAATTTAACAAGAAGGATTAAGAGTTAAAATATTAATAATACAATTGTTTAATAAAATAGAAAAAGTAATTTGGGATAAAATGTTGAGTAAATTTTTAGCTGTACTATATTTGTACTTTAAAAATTAAATTTGCATGGATCTATTCATAATAAATTAGTTATTATCATTCTTAGAAATAATATGTATATGCATGTACAACATATAAGAAGTCAATACATTTTACTTCATTTGCAATGCAAGAAAATAATGAATAATATGTATATTTCAATTAATATAAAAAATTTAAATTCATTTCTATTATAATAAGATATATAAAACTAAAAAATGTAAAGTTTTAAAGTGTTTTTAATGAATATTTTAAAAACCTTAAATACAGTTCATTTCATAATGTATTTTTCTAATTCTTAACGTAAAAATTAGTATGGTTATTTAATATTCATATACTTAACAACGTGTATTGAAAATATGTGAACTGCGTTCACATTCATGTAATTAATTGTTCAAGCTTGAAACTTAACGAATAACTAAACTTATCAATAAATTTTAAATACTTAAAAAAAGTAATTAAAAAATCATGAACTTATTTAAAAAATATAAAAGTAATGGGCAAAAATACTCTAAATGATTAGATATAAGATTTTTACATTCTCAATTCAATCTTTATTTAATGTCCTAAACAAGCACAGCACATGAAACTGCATAAATATGCAACGTTCACGTATACGTGCACATATATCTGACCTAGTTGTCACGTGGTCCTATATAGGAGTGCGTGTTGTCTTTAATTAATATGTAGATGTTGTATATGTAGTGAGTCTTAGAGGAAAAGCAATGTTCTGTTAATTCCAGAACTAATTGACCGATATGATCCAACAGAGAATTTATAATATTTGCAGCAGATTTGATAGATTTTGGAATACACGTCAGTAGAATAATGTTAAATTCATCAAGTACTATAAAAAAGTAAACGAAATTTAAAAAAAAATCAAGAAGAATTTTAGAAGGCATTAAACATCATGTCTAAATTCGTATATTTTTAATAAAAAAACAACGCACATTAAAAATTCAATTGTTGCCAAATTAATTTTATATTAATTATTCTTGATTTGTGATTTTTAATCCTACTTTTATAGTTATTTTATTTACACATTTTACTATGGAATAGATTTTTTAAACATTTACAAACTATTATCTTTATAATTATTTAAAAAAAAACGTGAACAATTTCTATATTTATTAGTCATATGTTTATTTTAAAAATACAAAATCACATAAAGTTAAATTTAAATACTATTTTATTGAGTATCATTCTATGATATTCAAATATACAATTTATAAAAAAAATTTTGAAAATGTTTAACATTACGTTAAAAAAAAATTCTTTTTAAAACGATTGAAAAAACATTCTAAATTTAAAATAAAGTCAAAAAATTTTTTTTTAATATATATACTATTGAATCCTCACAATACTCATTTTAATAGTAGCTTAATTATTTATACGGACATATTAAGTGAAAAATTTAGTAAAACAAAACACATAATTTGAGATGAGATTTGATATAAAATATAATATAATTTAAAATCAAGAAATGACACAGGTAAAATTTTAATTATTACACATGTTTTTTTTATAATATCTCTATAAAAATATAGACAAGATTTTTTTTTGATTAATTTTCATAAAAATGGTGTTTATTTTGTAATGCATAAAGTATTGAAAATCATTGTAATTTTTACATGTTGATAGAGTTCATTCTTGTACATAAATTCATGTATAATTGATACATATCTATTTGTGGAACATATATTGCTAGCTTTTTTAGTTACTACTTTCCTTTTTGCAACTAGTACCAGTTTCTTCTCCATTTTATAGACTTATTTGTATATTAACGCACCAATACAAGATTATAGTTCTTCATTTATGATCAAAGTTATGTAAACTTGCATGCTTTAATAAATTTTGTATCTAAAGAAATAAGTAAAAATAAATGAGCATAATACCTAAGCATAATTGATTATACAAAAAAATCGGAGAATTTTCTTTTATCTATAATTTCTTGAATTTTGAAACGTTTTTCAAATAAATTAACTTTTATATTATCTATTATTTATAATTATTATATGTTAATTTATAATTAATATTTTATAGTAAAGATTTAAATTTTGATTTTGATTTTGATTTTGATTTTGATTTTGATTTAAAGAGCGTTTATGATTTATTACTTATGCAAGGAGCAAATTAAGGTTTTATGTTTCCTCGCTTGAAGTATTATTTTAAATATACAGTACGAGTTTATGTTCATATACTAAAAAATCTAAAAAGATTCTAAAAAAATGAGCAGATAAGATGACTTCGTCGTTCTATTATATTTGTCGGCCAGCTTGACATAAAAGTTTAAAGTCAGAAATAAAATTTAATACTTTTGTTTCTGGTTTTATATTATCAATCTATATTATATATTAATTCAAATACTTTATGAATCTGTAATATTAATTTTTAAGAAATAGCGGTCAAATACTGATTCCCCCTATCATTTTTTATTTGACTTTTTATATTTACCTATGATTAAAATTTTCTGTTATTTATAAACCACCATCTATGTGATTTTCCCCTAGCTACATAAATAAAAGTTGTTGAGAATTTTTTATATCAATTTTATTTATAAATTTCTATGGTATAAGTTAAATAATTAGATGATTTGTACAATTATTATTACTGATCGAAATATATTTTTATTTATTTAATATATAATTAGTATAATAATTCACTTTATTAAAATTTTAGATCTAAGCTTATATAGATGCTGTTTATCATAAATTTTATATAAATATATTATATAAAACGTAGAAGAGATATCAAGTAAATGAAAAAAATTCATTAATTTTATTATAAAAAAATTATAAATTTGTTAAATATCACTTTCTCTTTTATCGTTATCAATTTTTAGTTCTGTTGTTTTTTCAAAAATAAAAACAAAACAACCAAGAAAATTGATAAATATTGATTCTCTTTGAGCGGTAGTCTACATTCACTATTTTTGTTCATTAAAAAAATGTATTTATCTATGTGCTCCCATCGTTCACTCGCATTCTCATTCTTCCTTTCTCTTCTCTCTTTTCCTTGATATCTTTGTCTTCCTTTTTCCTGTCTCTTTTCTGTTCTGTTTCTTCTCTCTCACACGTATACATACTGTTTCTTCGATTTTAATTTTCAAAGCAAAAAAGGTGCGGTTATTTACTTTAGTTGTATACTGATACTCTCTTTCGGTGAAAGTAAAATACTCTTGCTGCAGCAGCTTCTTTTAAACAACTACGAGAGTAGTGTCACCCTAGAACGGAGACAGACAGCTTCTTACAAAGAAAAGGTTGATTCAAGAACGAAACTATTATTTTTTTGTTTTATTCATAGGAAAGAGACATACCACAATCAGTCGCTTTCGAATAAACGCTAGCTTTACAAGGAAAAGGAAGCGGGAAAGTGATTTCGATCGGCAGTTCGCGTGCCGGTGCTACCAATTGTCTTCGAATTCTCTGGGAATAATAGGGATCGATGCTTTTCATGGGAAATCAGATAAACAATGTACTTACCGAACGTATCGATTGTACTTGTATTCATTTTTATACAAGCACGCAGAGTTTGCATTATTGATTGCAAGGAAGGGCATTAAGAGAGTATTTAGATTATTGTTTTTGTATGGGAGTTTACTGATTTTTTAATAATTTTTGTAAAGCTTCCATTCAGTAACTGTAATTAACATTGCTTTTATATGTTGATAATGTATATCATATTGTATAAAATCAATTTTATAAATTTGTAAATTTCCATTTTTACGAAACCGTAATATTATTACTTACACGAAAAGATACATTCACGCACGAGAATACACATACTTAAACATTTTTTCAATGTATAAATACATTTTAGCTTTATATTAATAAGACATAAGTGTTAAATGATAAAAATTATATTCAAGAGTATATTATATTGCGAACCTGATAATTTATTAATTAATTTTAATTAAACGTATAGCATATAATAAATTTGTTATTATTATAGAAATAGTCACATTATTTGTAAAAGTGTAATATAATAAGATCTAAATTCAGTCGTACAAGATAATTAATATTCATTGTATAAATTGGAGAAATAACTTTTTTTTTCTTAATAAAATTAAAAATGAATGTATCTATTTAGATTCTAAAACAAATGTTATAGTTTGTAGTATTTTGTTCATATGTTATACATACTGTTTAAAAAAAATTTACATATATAGTTTTAAATCATTAATAATTCAAGTTTGAAAATTTTATTTTTGTAAGTTTAAACAATAACTATTTGTAAATAAATTTTTTACAATTTTCTTGAACATAAACAGTTGGCTTTTACTAATTATTACTTAATTATCAATATAAATAATGTTTCAGACTATATTAAATATAAATCTTATATTTTTTTATCGCTAATTTTTGTAATTTCCAGTTTTGTTGTTGCCTGTATAATTTGACTGATACTCACATGAATCTGTATAATAAGCCATTATTTTACCCATTATTTCTTGACATCTAAGTAACACCAGTTTTAGTGAAGAATTTTTCCGCTCGTTAAACTCAAGTATTTGTGCGTAAGTTCCACAATTTCGAGAGTCAGTCAACAAGTGCAATTTATCCATAACGACTCAGTCATGACGAGATACACCGGTCTCTTCTAGATCTACTATGTTTTCACTAGTCTTAATATTACCAACTAGAAACTGGGCGTGCTTTCACATACAAACGTAGATGCATATCTTATATATATATATATATATATATATATATAAATATGCATTTATATGTATTTATGTTAACACATTCACACACATACACACACATATATAAATATAAAAAGAGATAGATAGATAAATATCTATGGATGTATGTATGTGTGTATTTATGCATTCCCTTGACTCCAACTACGATAGACAGTGCAGCGGAAAGCTAAACTAGTTGACGAGATTTTTCAAGCCACTCAGTATAAAGGAGAAATTCATCGTGGACAGATCTATCATTGATCGTCGAACCGTAGAGTCGCGAGGTTTGAAAATTAAAAGCACAAGTGTGCTCCATAGTGTTATCTAAGAAAGAATTTCTATTTCGATGACACCAAATACTTAAGCAGCTGTTTTCTCTTTCAATATCCTCAAGGTCAACGGCTAATCATTATGAAAATATTCGTTAGTAAAAATTATATCAAGCTTAATAATCTTTTTTTATTTTGACAATAAATTATTAGAAAATTAATATTTTGAATTTTAATTTATTTGTTTCTAAAAATGTAAGTAATTATTTTGTATATACAAATTCATAATATACTTTACCTAAAATTTTAAGATAATATATATAGATAATATATTTTAAAACATTTAATTATGCTTTGGAACTTTAAAAAATAGCTGTTACTGTACGTAAGCAATTTAGTATAATTACATCGCATAATTCATATTAAATTCGAATTTATTTTTTATTTGTATGTTTGTTTTGAAAAAATTATTAAAAAATTTTTAAATTTAGCATTTTATTTTTCATAAAGAAAAAATAGTTAAGCCTGTTTGAATCATTTTGTTTTAGATACTTTTTCTGCTTTCACCAGCAGTCATTTATTCACAACAATCTCGTAAGAGTTCAAACCCCAACGATGAACCTTTTTTACCCATCAATCCCCAATATCCTTATAATCCAAAATTAATGAAGAGAGGCATCGAGCATCTGCAAGAACAGCAACCGCAAGCTATTACACAATTGAGTCCCGAACTCTACATTCCAAAGATCAATTCTCGTGATTCGTATTCTTCAACCTATGGTCAAAATGCATATTATCCTTCCTATAGCTCTTATGCAAAACCTATATCTTCACAAAATACATTATCTGCTACATCTTATTATCAATCTCCGTACGCACCTAATACGCCGCATCCTTATAGTGCATTGAATGTTTCTCCTTATGGGTATGGGTCTCCTTATGATTCATATTCTACGGCTTTTCCCGCTAATCCTCAAAACTTCGCAATTTCACCGTATACTAATACGGGCGCCTATCCCAATTACTTTTACCATAATCCTTATTATTACCCAAATTATTACAATCAACCACCTTATGGAGCACCACCTCCAGGATATCCGACGAAACCATACAAAAATCAAAATGAAGATGACGATGATGAGGATAATGATGATGATAAGCCGCGTGAAAAAAGTAAGAAACATGGCAATCACAAAAATAGATTAAGAAGTTCCGATCGTGAAACAGATAATAATCAATACGTTGATGGTACCAATTACATGATTAGCAGTTCAAAGGACTTAGATGGAGAATCTAGTACCCATAGAATTCCGAGTCGTTATAATCAAATTGAACAAGATTCTGACTCACGTATTACTAGTACTCCGAAGACTACTTATCGTTTAATTAATTTGGCAGGACAACCTATAGCTGATTATAACTCTGCATCGAATGGTTACATTAAAGTACAACAATTAGAACAATTAATGCGCCAAGCTTTATCTAAACTTTTGGCTCAGAATGCAGTACAACAAGAAAATCTTGCACGAATCCAACAAGAAGTTCAAAAACAACAAAATACTAAGAGTGGTCAACATTATATTCCAGTCCAAAACACCATTGCTAAGACGGGTTTGAGTTATGTTGTAAATCCTATGATTTTAAACCGCGTTAATCCAGTACAATCTAATACAAATAATAACATATACAATCCCAGTTCACTGTTACCGACCCAGGCAGCTGTAAGTGAAAACAATCAGTCCTATGCTCCAAAATCAGTAACGAGTGTAAGCTTACAGCAATCTCCTGGTATTTATATTCCACCAGGTAAACTAAACTCTGACCAATCTTCACCTGTCGATTATGGAGATTATGATTCATCTGAATCCGTTACAATAAGAACCCAAGAAAATGTAGAAAACTTTCAACCCACAGTCGAACCAAATCGTAAGGGTTATCTTTACTCGACCTATCGACCCACTCAACAAACGAATTTGGAAGATGTAAATTTTGGTAGTAAACAAAAGGCATCAAGTAAGAGTTAGGAAAATTGTTGCTTAATTATAGTTAATTATAAATGAGGCTGAATTATGAAATAAGTAATATAATTGTGTATTTTTTTATATTTGAAACTATTTTTCAATTAAAAACTCTAATTTATACTTATATTTACAATTTTAAAATGAGATTTATGATATAGATATCTGGTGCAAGATTTTATTTATGTATTTTAATATGATCTGAAATTATAATGGTATTTTTATAGCAAATTTAATGTAACTGAATTTAAATTATATAAAAAATTATAAGATTAAATTAAAAAGTAAATTATAAAATAACATAGAGTATTATGTTTTTTGTTTTAAACATAAATTTTAATACTTTAATTTAAGTCAATAAATTGTATTGAATGGAAATAATGAGCTCTTACATAATTACATTGTTATGTTAAAAATAAAATTATTGCTTAAATAAATTCTTAGTAATGTATCTTATTGATTAGGTGAACCAGTACTCCAAATATTCAGTACAAAACATAAAGCGTCTTTTCATAATGAATATTATATAAAAACTTATATACAGATTATAATAGAAATATTTCTGTTGCTATGAATTCGTTTTATAAATAATTGAATAAATATAATAAAATTTATGATAATTTAATTTTATTCAATTTCATGTGCATTTGATAAAGTGATAAAATTATATAAAACTTTTTAGTTTAATAAATTTTTTTTTATTATAAATTGAACAATACGCTTTCATTTATTGATAAAAATTTCTATTGCATATAAATAAAAAATAAATGTAATACTAATAAGTTTATCAAAATATTAATAACAATACAATAATGATATTGTTTTATTTTTTATTCTTTGACATCATATTATGTTCTATCGTAAATACAAAACTATAATTTTAAGTAAATGATCATATTTCTATTAGAACAAACAACATTTACCCAAAGATATCGATTCGTTTTAAGAAATTTTGAAGATTATTGTAATTAATATAATACATTACATAAAATGAATTTAAATATATTTAAAAAATATAAACACCATTAAATTATTATTTGTTTTCAAAAGCTCTAATTTAAATCTTCCTTTTTTCAATATTTTTAGCATTTAAAGTTAATGAATAGGAATAAAATTTTACTGATAAAGTGGTAAATATAAAAATTATTATATTTTTATCAAATAATGCTTCCTATATAAAAACAAATAACTTGTTCAACATTTCATTTGATATCAATAAATTTAATAAATTAAATATATATGCAAACATTAAGTTTTCAATGTATTACAACATAGGTCACCATAATCATTTAGATTATGTAATAATAAAACGAATAGGTAAATATAGGTAATAGAGACAATATGATGAATTGTTCCATCATGTAAGTGGAATGAGTATTCTTTATCAAGGGAAAGTTTTTCTCTTACCTAGGATTATAGTTGTCTTGCCATTTTATCCATTCAATCCTCGCAAATACCATTCCTGTAATCTGCCTTCCTTTCATACCTATTGACAGAGTTTGATATTATCAGATAGGTAGAATCTTGAGAAAGTTAAAGTATATTGCGTTGTCGAATAATCTGTATTGTGACGTATGAGATTTGCTTTGTTTTTTTCATGTCTTCTGTGAAAGTAATAATCACTAATATAGATAAGCTTTTTATTTCGTTTTTTTATAGCAGGTTTATCTCAATGGAAATATACTTTTGTATCAATTTTGCAATTTTCAATAATGTGTAAATGCATATGTAAAAATTATTTTTTTACTCTTATAACATACTATCTTTTAAATATATCAAGAGGTTTTTGACGTCATAATTAATAGAATTTTTCAATTTAAATTTTTGGTCTTGCCGATATAGTTTTTTGATTAATATTTAATATTTATCTTGTATTATATTGTATAAAATTTATATTGTAATAAAACAATTTTATCAATGTATTTTATGATACTACGTCTGTAAAAAGGGTTTGCTAGAAATAAGTTTTTTTTAGATATTTTATTTTAAAAACAAGCAAAAGCATGTAATTCAGAAATCCTTTCAAGAATTTGATTGTATTTAGGATTATTTTGAATGGATATTTTTTTGAATTCATAAATAGTATCAATAGTGATTTTATAACTTAGCCCATGTGCATTATTAAATCTATTACATTACAACATTTAAATTTCTCATTTAAATTATGTAATATGTTAATATAACATATACATAAAGAAGTACATATACATTTAGAAGTACATAAAGTCGTCATATTTTAATTTCAATTAAAATAGTACATTCAATTATGAGTTTAATTATGAACATTAAAATTAATAACATAAAAATTATTTTACAAAACATTAATGTTTAGTATGTTATAATATTACTAAATGAAATAATTTGAAACATAATAGTTTAATTTGTTTTATTGTCTAGGTAAAAACATATATCTTCTAATATCCTATGTGTATATAGTCCAAAGACTGTCTGGAAATATTTTGTATTCAACGTTTATTTATACACGCTTGCATATATTTTCAAACATACACATACTTCTTGTAATTTCGAAGTATCTAGAAAGTGAATTGGAACAACGATAGGAAGTGTATAATCGAGTTGACAAAAGGAAATAGGTGCAATTTTTTCCCTTTTTAACTTTTCGTTTTTTAAGTCTTATAGTCACTGAATTTCATGCCAAATTTCATTGTCAAGATAGAGATACACTTCCGATGCTAGAGCATCTCCTATGTATATAACTCTCACTATTTACTTTTTAGCCCTATCTCTCTCAGTTCCCTTTCCTCTTGTTCTTTAAATACTATTACCTGTAAATTTTGATAATTGTAATAATAATTGCATATTGAATATAGTATAATCTGAAATATTATATAATATTTCCTAATTTTTAATTTAAGTATGAAGTTATACTAACAGAATATAAATAATTATTACTACTTTTATTAAATTACTCTTTCTGAACTACTGTCATTAAAATTCATAATATTTCCGAAAAATACTCCTTTTAAATAATTGAATAAATATTTAATTTTTTAAATTAAAATATTTATCAATAGATATACGGCTTACTGTTATACAATCAGTCCAAGAATTTATATTGTTTAATAAAAATCTTAAAATTTTTAATCACTTCTAAATTATCTTTTGACTGGGTACCTTGAAATTAGTATTAGTTAAAATAATGTTTCTCTAAAAATATATAATTCTATAGAATAAACTAATAAAAAATACGAAAATTAGTATTTCAAAGTATCTACATAAAATGCAGCAATAATTTTCTTTGTACTTATAATCGAAAATTTTTATGTTTAAACTCGGAACATAATTAAAAAATGATGAAAGCATTTTATTCCATATTTTTGTTTTTATTACATACGTTTTTTCTCTTGATTAGGTTTCATCACTACTAAATTTTTATCCAAATATTTCTACCTGATTTAGATTTTCTTATTAGTAATTACATAAAAATATTCTATTGCTATAATCTAATTTTATTAAAAATTTATAAATAATATTTTTTAAATATGATTTATAACTCCTCACGCATTAAATAGAAAATAATACTATACTTTCACACAATTAATCAAAGAGTAAACGCATATATGTATACATTAAAAATATAATATTAAAATTATTAAAATTGTCTCTACTTACATATATTATAAAAACGATTTATGTATGTTCATTGTATGACCATGAATATACGAAAATTACATTAGATAACCATTGTATCAAAAATATGAAATTATCATAGAATGATAGTCATACTTTGATTTACTATTAAAAATAATTCTAATGAGAATAAAATATCCAATTTAGAAAATTATTATTTTAAAATATCTACAAATTTTAAAATATGAATAGTGGTAAGGACTTTTAACATTGTTGTTCTTCGATGATTTTCAGTGAGAATAATAAGTACAAAATATACAAATATTTTATTTATGAAGTTATTACTGTAATTAAAACAATTTTTTATTCCTCTCTAACGGAGAAAGTTTTAGGTAATATAATATATGTTTAGTAATTTTATGAAGAGTACTAAGAACTTTTAATATTATTGTTCTTTGAAGTTTCACAGTTAGAATGATAAGTACAAAATATTTAAATCATTTATTTTTAAATTTATTACTATAATTAAAATAATTTTTCATTCCTGTCTAATGAAAAAAATTTAGGCAATATAAAATATTTTTAGATTTTTTTATGAATAAAGAAATGTTTTATACAAATTTAATATAAATTAAGAACAAAAATAACACTTGCATACTTAAAAATTCTTCGAATTATATTTATGGGATAATATTTAAAAAAAATTGAATCATATCAAAAATGCTAATAACAAATTTAAAAAATAATGTAAATAAAATACATTAAAATTTTATTTAACATTAATTAATTAATTAATTATCTAATTTTCAAATACTAATAAAAAATATTCAATATTATATTTAATAAAAAGGAAACAAAATTATAGACAATAAGACTAATAAATAGCAAATATCTGTAAAACACATGAATAAATGCTGCTTTATATGCTGTTAATTTATTTACAAATAAGATGATATTATCCGGCTGTTATAAAATTTTTTCTTAGATCATGGATATGAGCAAACCTTTGTGTTGCTTTCATTTATGATTTTGAATGAGTCTGTGAAATCTTTGAACTCACTATGTTCAGCCAAAGTACGGCCAAGTTACAAAACAATTGCTATATCACAAATCAACTACTTTAGCCTTCCTTTCTTAAATCTTTAAACGATGGTTTATTCTCTTCTTTTCCAATCTTCTTTTTCTCTCATAATAAATTAAAGCATTTGAGAACAGTTTATGACTTTCCTCATAAATTTTGTCTCGTGAAATCTCAATTTTCTACAAATGAATTCAGTTATTCCTAAAAACACTTATATGAAATATGCTTATTAGGCCTATTCAAGATCAAATTGCGTGCTTAAGAGGTTTAATAGTACGCGCGTGATTTTATGAGCATTAAATAGTTTGCTAATACAGAGGGGCTAATATTCCTTCAAGAAGGAAATTATATCTCCATTATTAAATTATTTTTAATTAAGGAAGAAAATTTTCTTATAATTATGTGCTTCTCTCTTTTAACATATGTCTAGAAATTTTTACCAAAAAAAAACATTTTTTTACAATGGTAAATATTAAACATGTGAATTTAAATTAAACATATGAATATTATTGTTTGAAGATTTGTATTTTCATATATTTATATACTTACGAAAATATACATTATTTGTTGCAATTCTATTATTGTAAAAAAAAAATTTTATAAAAGTAGTTTTTAGTAATTATTAAGCATTGAAACTCTTGTAAATTTACTTCCTTTTGTAGATATATTTAAATATATATATATATTTATTAATTTAAGCAAATAATAAAATTAATACAATTACAAAATAAGTTATTCATATTTGTGTTATGTAAAATAAGAAAATTTTGTTATTGAATAAGCAATTCTTACTTTTAAATATCAGCATCTTAAAAAATCTTAATAAAAAATTTCAATTTATCTAAAAAGAATATTTTGTAAAATCTAAAATAGTGATTGTTTAAGAAAAAAAGTTTCGTTTAGGAATTATTTGGAATATATTTAGAAATAGGGATTAAGAATTCTTATGTAAAAATACCAAAATGTAAGTAGTAAAATTACTAATACCATTACTAACTCCAAACTTGTATTTTCATAATGGATTTTTATATTTATATTTCTTTTTAAAATCTAATTAGTTAATAAAAAGTTTAATAACCAACAATTATTAGATAAATGATACAAACATATTAAATTATAGATTAATTTCAAATGACTTATACATTGTGATTACTCTTTTATTTATTCTAAAATAAAATAAAAATGTTCGGTGTAAAAATTTTAATGAATAAAATAAATATAACTACTCACATTCTTAATACAAGTCAATGAAATTGTTAGATTTTCTATATACATTGCAATATTATAAGTCTTACCTTGGTAAACGTTGAATGCATATAAATTTATTTTTATTACTTTAAAATTTTTAATCATATTTAAATCGATTACAGAATTATAACGTATTTTATCATAAAATTTGAAAAATTTTGTGATAAAATATGCAGTTTAAAATTAATTATGTTGAAAAGATTGCAGCTCTTCATAAATAAAAATTAAATAAAAAGTCTTCATTAGTATTTGATGTAACTATTTTAACTGCATACATTATTTTAGTAGTTGGATTATCGTTTTTCGAATATAAATTCTATCTAACATATTCTAAAAAAACGATCGTATTATCTTTCAGGAAAAAGATTGATATCTTTTTATTGGATGATTTATACAGCTTTCCCTTTCCTAATATACTTCTATACACACATTTTAGTACGCAAGCCACTAATGAATTAGAACGTTTAAATTCATTAAGTTTTTTATATGTATGAAGGAATAATGTTACATACAATTGACCAAATTTATGAGTCTTACAAGCTGAAATTTAACTACATGTTTATTCCGTATTTATTTTATTTAAATGTTTACAGAAAGATTTATTGAATCTCGTGAACAGTACATTAGGTACGAAATTGAAATAGATGATTATTTAATTATAAAAGCTGAAGCCATTTTGATTTTAATTTTTAGATTTGAATTTTAATTTTTAGATTTGCTATAAACTTATACTAAAAAATTACACTATAAATAGTTATAACTTAAAATATAAGGAATTTTTTAATTTATTTTTACAATAATTATGTTATTATAAGAATATTTATGTTTCTCTTGTACTTTTACTTAATAAATAAAATTATCGTTCAATGGCTATTATATTATTGTTCAATGGCTAATACTTTATTCTTATTTTAGGTTGTGGAGCATGCCTAATACGAAAGTTATTCATTTTTTAAATTATTATGATTTTGTCGATGTATTTAAAAAAATATCTTTTTATAATATTTATTGAAAGCTATACATTAATTTATTATTTTAATAATCTTTTTTATATTAATATATATATTAATATATACTCACAATATAACAATATATTAAAACATTTTTTTGAAAGTGGAAAGTTTTTTTTGTATTACAATATTTCCAAGCTTAAAAAATGCATCTATCTCTTTTATTAGAAAGTGAAAAGATACCTAATTTTGAAGTGGCAATTATATTTGAATAAAAATAATTGCAAATGATGCAATTATTTTTATTGCTTTGCTTTTTCGATGTAAATTGATATATACATATATATGTATTAATAAATATATATTTATACGTATATATCTATTATGTATATATCTAGTGTATACATAGTACATATACATACTAAGAATATACCATAATAAATATTTATTTCAGTAAAATTATATTTTTATTTATATATAAAAGATATTCTGTGTTGAAATTAATAATATTTTTAGAATGAAATAAGGAAAAACGTTCCAAACAGTAGAAAGAATTAAATATTAACTTCAGGATGATTTGTACTGAAAAGAGATTTTATATACTAAATGTTAGACGTAAATACTTAAAACACTATTATATTAAAATTCCAATCTTATTCATTTGAATATTTTAATTTTATTAAATGTTATGTCACAATCGTAATTGCTTTCAATAACATAAGATAAAATTTACTATTGTGAATGAATATCTTAAATATTTTTCTATATTAGATATTTTTTTCATTTTCGTTTGCAACAATAATTTATAAAACATTTATAAAATGAGGCTATCAAATATTTATATTCTTATTATAATCTTTCAAAAAATAATTTTTGTAGAAAAGAGTAGTAGTAAATATGAAACAAAAACAATGAAGTATTACATTACATACCATTAAACATTAATAAATACTATCAATGTAATTATTACATATTTAATAATTTCATTTGCTCTAATTTTTTATATTAAATTTAATATATTTTTATTTTTATAATTTTATTACGAAACTTAGCTATGAATTATACGTTTTAGATACGATATTTATAAGTAAAAAATGTATTTGAAAAAGTTGTTTTTAATTTGGAAATGATTTTGGCTGACAATAATAATATATATATTTTTTACGATAAACACTTACGAAATAATTAAATAATAAAAAGTATTTTAATATATGATCAACTATATGAATTAATAAATGCTTTTATACTATATAGAAATCTATTATATTTCAAAATTTTTTCGTATTTAGATTATGTATACTGAGTTTTTAATGAAAAATCTATTTATCGTATGAATATTTAATAATGTCTTAATAATATATTTTTTATTAATTATGAATAAACTATTAGCATTTTTATAATAAAATTACGTAAATTTTAAAAACATTAAAATGTAAAAATGTATAAAAATTGTTGGAAAAACTTTTTTTTTCACAACTAAATATTTTAAATTACTAAGGAATAAATATTTATTATATTTTAAACATATTTTAAATATTTAAGTTTAATTTCGATTTTCTGAAATAGGTTTATCGATGACAAATGATGATAGATGCCAAGATTTAAAGATCTCATGAGAAAATGAAATCTTATTCAGCTTTTAGTATTAATTACTAATAGCAAACTGTTAATTAAATGAGTGAAAATGTTCTATGATATTTTATGTACTTTGTATCGACGAATTTTATTATGATGCTACTGTATAAAATAAGTTACATATATGAAATATTAATAGCCTACAATAAAAAAATTTAAATTTGTAAATTAAGTCCTTATACAATATTTTAAGTATACGGATCTGCTGTAAATACAATATTTTACTTTCTTTTAGTGTTAATTTTCTATTGGAATCAAATACATTATATGTAATGGTAAATCTTTCCATATCTCATGGCAATTCTTCATCATTAGTAAATAATGGACAAGTTCAATATTTAAGTTGCTTTATTAAGCTTTGAGTCATTCTCTAATTGGGAACTAAAGTCAAGGAGTTGGATTTAATGATACTACGAAATAATTCCGTCTATAATGAAAGTTCATGCAGCAATTTTCCAATCAACGTAGTTGAGCATGATCAAATCGGAGAATCGGCATCCACGGTAATCGGACGCATATAAGATGCGAAACCTTCGCCCTGAATTATTAGTCAAAGGGGAATGCGAATGTAGTGCACGAGCTTTCGCGAGAGTGAATGTTAGCAAACTCATAGGCCTATACTTAACTGTAGCACCCATTGAGGCAAATAGATGAACGCGCAAGTGTTGTAGCACCGGTGTCGCGCATCCGGCTGCAGGAACTCAAGTGAACGTGCACGTTGGTACGTGGGCAGCCTATTGGTAGGGGCAAAGGCTATATAAGATCACGGAAGAGCGCTTTTCGTTTATAGTATTACTTGCAAGGTCGCCCCGTGTCCCTCGCAGCTCCACGGCACGCGATCTACTTATTCTTCCAGCCATCAACTGTATCAGAGTGAGCAGTGATACCTTGTGATTACCAACGCCATTGGTGAAATGGTAGGTTGGCAGATTCATACGAATTCCCGTATGACTATTATGGGGAAACGAAAAGGGAAGAATCTCAACTAGAGACGATGTCGCTTTATTTTTGTTATGTGAGGTTTTTTGAGTTTATTGTCCATTTAATTAATTTTGTTCTAGGAATATCATTTGGTTCCGAAAATTTTTTCTCTTATTGTATTATCGAATCAAGAGAATTGCGCACTAAGTTATTTAATCTATAACACAGATACACGGACAGAAAATTAAGTACTATAAACAAAAGAAATATAAATTCAAACATAATTGTAAGTTCAGGTTAAAAGAGAGATTCAAATATTATCATACATTAATTATTCATTTTTATTTTTTTTTATTAATCTATCTACCATAAATATTTCGTAACATAATAATATTAGTATCATATAATAATAAGAATTTTTTGTATTTAGTAGTGAATTTGAGGTGTTTTTATTTTACATTTTTTGAAGAATTATTTTCACAATTCTCTCCGAAAAATTCTCTTTTTCATAATGATGAAAATTGCTTGATTACTTGAATGTCATATTAATACTATATTTAATCATAAATCTACTAACAAATTACTATAATTAATGTTAAAATAGTTAATTATATAGCATTAAATACATATACAATGTTTTAAACGATTTCTTTCTCATTTGAAATTAACAACAAAAAATTTACACATGCCTATAAACATTGTTGACGAGTAAAAAATTTTATTATTAAAGTAGATTATTATCACTATTAATTTATTTTTATTAATTTTTAATATTACAAGGTAATAATTAAGTTTAGTACAGATATATAATTAATTTTTTTTTATTTCAAATTTTCTATTTATTAAAAAAAAATTATGTTTCGGCAAAAAATATTATAAATAAAAGTCTGAAATAATTAATTTATTTGGATAAAACATTTAATATATTAGATTATGATTATTCAACAAATAAATTTTCCTTTTATAAACAATTTAAATAATAATTTATATCATTAATATTAATCACGTAACTCTGTATTATATTGAAATCATACATAAACATCATAAACCTTACATAATAATTGCTCGATTTATTGTCATATTTTTAAATAATTCATTATAGAGAAATTAGCACACAATTATGCAAGATTAATTATCGATATAATTATCGATTAAAGAAAAACAAAATTATCTAAACAGTTGCTATATGCTAATTTATAAAAGGAGGTTAAATTTAAAAAAATATACAAAATATTATTGATGTATTTTTTAATCATTTTTATAAGAATTTTAGAATAGATTAGAAAATGAAGAATACTTCAAAGATTGTAAAATATATTAATACGTTTATTCTGCCTTTACTTCAAAATAACTTACACTTTTATGCTTTTTTTGAAATTGAGAAACCATATTTATTTAGGAAAAAAAAATAAAAATTTATTGCTTATCTAATAAAAGCAGGATTGGCTATTTTATATTTAAAATATTATCACTGTATACATTGCTTTAATCAATATCCAAATATTTCCTATTTGGTGATATTAAAGTATGAAACGAAATAATTAAATCGTTTGTTAAATTTTTATCATTGTAAAATATTCATTTCTTAAAAAATGTTTTAAACGTGTTTTTGTTATTTATTAAATTAACTTAAGAAAATTAATTTTAAAACAATTATAATTATTCCTATGCATATTTACTAATAAAAACCATGATCTAGCGTTAACATAATTTTCTATATTCGGACTATTGAGATTGTGGTCACAAAATATAAGAATTCAGTCATATAATTTATGCATTATTTTAATTTAGTATGAAATTTATAAATTAAGCGAGTGAGAATGAATTCAATGTAAGTAATTATTTATATCAGTAGATTTTGTATTCATTGCGATTTGAAAATTTGAATATATCTGTTTACTATATATATTTAAGACTGTTATACTTAAGATACACTTTATACGCGAAATAAGTAAAAACGATAATAATAATAATAGTAAACGATAATTTTATAAAAAGAACGGAAATATATTAAAAAAAGTTTCCTCAAATGGAAAGTTGTGTTAGGAGGGAAAAATTTAAATGAAAAAAAAAAATTAAAATAGCAATAACCTTGCGTAGTTCCATACGTCTTTGTGAATACTTTTACTTATAATCTTATGATTTTAAAAGACCTTAATATTCAAGTACATGGCACGTTGGAAGTGTAAGTATAAATCCGTAGACATTATGCACCGGTTTATTGACCCAGAACTTCAGTTAATAGTGAAAGTGCAAGTTCTGCCTTGAAATAATAATGATAATCTAAGGCGAACATTTTAACAGACTATATCTTAGATCGTTGCAAAGATTTTCTAAATTGCTATATATTATTATGGTTCAATCATGTAGAAGCAATTTAAAAAAATAAAAATTAAAGAAATGGCCTTTCCAGTTCTTGTCAGTTTAATTCAAGCGAAAACGAAAATTTAACTCAAACTTAAATCAATTGCACTATTTATTTTATTGATTAAAAAATTATTTAATACAAGAAATTATTATAACTATTCTTTCTAAATAATTTTTAAGCATTATTTTTTAACATACTATAATAATATATAATAACATACATAATAAAATCATAAAGCAGAGAAAAAATTATAAGAAAATATTAAATTGTGATATTTTTGAAATGTTATAAATATATATCACAATAATAATCTTTTGAGGATAAATTTATATAACATAGGCTTATCAGAATGAATAATTAAAAAAATATGGTAGAATCATTTAATGTTAATAATATTTTTATGCTTTGTTATTATATTGGCATCTTTTAACTTCGTATTAGCACTAATTGTATATTTAAATAAATTTTTTAAAAGTTTAATTCATATTGTTAATTTTTAAACAAAGTTCATTTTTCCTAATTGAGTAGAAAATTAAAAAAAAATTTTTATTTGTTGATTTATATATTATTTTAAAATAAATCGATTAATAGCTATGTATTATAAATTAATTTTAATATTATTAATAAAATTGGTTTTTAACGTTTTCAATAATAAGCCTTACCTCAATTTTTTTATTTATTGTATAAATAAATAAAATTTACAGAAAACAATAAAAAAACAAATTTTGAAAGTTTTTGACACATTCACGATTTGAATAATTGAATATAAAATAATTGTGCTTTGAATTATAATTTAAAAAATTAATAAGTTTTTTTTAAATACGTAATTACGTTATTGAGACAATGTAATATTTGCAGTTTTTAGTATGTTCAAAAATTATATAGTCATAAAAAAGATGTGATGTATGAGTGAGATATATATATATATATATATATATATATATACATATATA
This sequence comes from Kradibia gibbosae, assembly GCA_018907135.1. Lineage (NCBI taxonomy): Eukaryota > Metazoa > Arthropoda > Insecta > Hymenoptera > Agaonidae > Kradibia > Kradibia gibbosae. The sequence continues at coordinate 9,886,499 of JACCHX010000004.1, forward strand.
AGGAATTTTAATTTTAAAATCGGTGTACATAAAATTTTTTACAAAATTTTAAATTTTAAGCATTGTTTTATATTATTAAGTACGTACTAAAATAATTTTTTATTAATTACAATATTCTTCCTAATACATTTATCTTATTTTTGTTTTAAACTTTTAAGTTGTTGGTACTATTTAGAGGGATGTAAACATTTTACGATATCGTAAAAGTACATGCATAGTTTCATTAGTTACACCCGCGTAAAGAAAATTACACCATAAAATAGAGGCATAATAAAAAAAAACAAATACGTTTACTCTATAAGAATTTTTTTGTAATTACAGAAATCGGTCTATTTGTTGCCATTTTTTTTTTTTGTTTCTGGATTTTGTAACGAAAAATTCGATTTGGACAAAATTCAGAAGAATCATCTTCAATCTCGAATAGCCAGTAGATCAAAATCTGAATCCACAGAGTCCTTGTATGCAGACGAAACGAAATATTCAGTGAAAGAAGTAAGTCAGTTAGAGCAGCAACAGCAGCAATATCATGGTCCAACAACTTCTCCGCAGGAACTTGGTAATCTACTTGGAGATTATGCGGAAGTTCAATCTTATGAAAATTTCAAATATACGGTAATTATCTACGACTTTTCGCACACAGTATATTACTAACTAACTTAAAGCACATTGTGACTGTTGATTGATGTTACTTTCATAATGAAAGCACTGAATTCTAAATTAGTTCCACAAATAATAAAAATCAACATTATAGTACTTTCATCAAGAAACATTTGCGTCAACGTTTGTCTGTTTTAGAGCTGCATTTCTAGAGTAACAAGCAAGAACTTTACGATGTTCAAACTATACCGTCAAAGTATATTCAAACACATTTTTAAATGCCTTTTCTTAGAGTTTTGAAATATAAAAACGCTTCTATAAAGCTCCAAATGTGGCTTGTTTTATTTATCTCTGTAACGTAAAAAGTTTTCAAATTATTTTTCAAACTAAATTTAAACATATTATCAACATTACTCGCTTATATTAAAAGCAATTGTACAATAAATTATTTAATATTCTACTAAAACTCTTAATTCTATTACTTAATCTCATTATGATATGACATAATTTTACACATTAAACAAACACTGTATATGTTGAAACTCTACTAAACTTATGAAATTATGTGAAACGTGTATATTTAAAAATTAAATAAAAAAATAAATTAAATTAAAATGTTATTAAATTAAAATGTACTATATATGCATAATAATTTTTAAAACGAAACATGAAATATCTATAGTTAAATTAAATAATACACAGATACCACCGCAAGAAAATACCCAAGAAAAATATCCGCCTTCCGATGAAGCATCTACCTATGCACAACAAAATACAATTGCAGCGAATCCTACACAACGACAACAACAATATTATAATCAAGATGATTTGAGTCACTCTCAAAATGATTACAATATACAGCACCAACAGCCGCAACTTTATAATCAAGAATTTGTCGTAGGGAATAACCTACAAGGTGCTAAGCAGAAGCCTATAACGCAAAAGAATATTGATGATAATAGCAATAAAGGTAAAGATATTGAATTTAACAAGAGATTATTGTATCTTCTTTAATTATATTATATAAGAGTTTTGCTTTATTACAAAAATATTTTTTCTGTTAAAAAATATATAATAGAAAATATATAGAAACCCTTTAGTAGAAAATGTTTACATTTTATAAATTTTAGACAGTAAAAGTATTTTGAACAATAAAAATAAAAATAAAAAAGAATCAGTACTATTCTTTTCTGTAGTGGTATATAATTAAATATAGTAGTGTATAGTAGAATAAAGAAAAAATATCAAGACCACTCTCTACCTGTATCATAATCTAATTTCATCTAGTCACAATTATATAGTATGATAGAACCATATAGTAATAAAACTAATCTTCTATAAAAATATAAGACAAGGGATTTATTTTTTTTTTAGGAATTTACTATGTAAATATACCAATGAGTGAGTTATTATCTTACTATCGAAATTATGGAATCATTTCTTCTAAGAATAAAAATGAAGAGCAGCAGCTTTCAATTCCTGTTTACACACCATTATCAACTGAAAATCAAGTATATAATCCTATGAAGATTTCATATAAACCCCAAGTTCAATACGTTATATATCCAAAATATACTCAGGCAATATTTACCAAGGTTTTTAACAAATATTTCCTATCTTGTGTTGTTGTAACTAATTAGTTGTAAAGATCTCAAAGAATCATTAAATATAATATCTCGTAATATTTATTTTATAGGCTTTAAAGGGCACAGAGTCAAGCGTCATATCTGCACCACAGGAACTTACGGCTTTAAGAAACGAACACTATACTACACTGCCTAAAATGCTAACAAGACCAATTTACGAGAATTTCGCTACCTCTTCACCTGTAATCACACATAAGTCTCCCAAGAATCGATACTATCCATTACAGCAGCAGTATGCAAAGCATGATAATCAACAACAACTACTTTACGTTAATCCTGAGGCTACTTACATGGACAGTTACAATCCGCCTACTTCACCTTCCACCCAGGATAATTTATTATATGATCAACATAAGCATGAGTATTACGTACCGACATCGTATGCTAGACAGCTTATGATGCAAATAATCCGTCAAGCAGGTATCAAGAACACGCACAATGTACAAAAGACTATTAAGGTAAGTATTCTATCATCACTTAGATAGTTTGAAATTCACTTGATTAAATTGTCTGTTAAATAATTGACGTTTTTTAGAGATACTGCAAAATAAAAATGATAAAAAAAATAATAGTTGACATTTAATTGTATAACCGCACTTAAAATATGATTTATAAAGATTTGTGATATATTTAAAAAAAGTAAATTTAAAAAAAGTTGAAATCGATTCTATTTTTTCATATTGCAAAATATGTACAAAAAAGTATAGAAGCTATTTAAAACTTTTAAAACAAGTATGAAAGTAAAATCATTTAGATATTGTGTAATTAATAGATATAATGTATGTTTTATGTCTATTATTATAAATAAGTTTTATAATATCAAATCGATAAACATATTTTATCATCAAATTGTTTTAAAAATGAGTAAGGTTTAAGAATGTATATTATATACAAAGAAGTATAACATTAAAATATATGTCAAAATATTATTATCCTACGTACTATTTATTTCTAATATCGCAGTTCAAGTTTTGGTTTCTTTTTAATAAATCTAGATTTTTAAATAATTTAATTATTATATATTTTATATTTATATATTTAGCAATTTTAAAATAGAGCAAAGCATGTCGATATTTTAAATGAGAAACTCAAAATAAGATATATCCATTGTAAATTCTAAATATAAACTTTATTTCTTTGAAAATAAAACCATATTTACAATTTTATTTAAATTTAAAAAGTTGATTTTTACACACAAATATAAATAATAATGCAATATCTTATCACTATCTTGAATTACATTAGACTTGTTATTTTGTATACAAATAAGTTTTACAGTTGCTAATTTGCTAATTGGATCAATTAATATTTTCCCGTATTTGAATGTAAGATCATTAATATTTATGGCAAATAAAATTATATTAACCTATAAATTAGCATTTTAACACTATTTTTATAATGAGTAACGAAATACATGTTTATGATTTGATTAACATAATACATAAATATAATATAATAAATACATATTAATATATATCTATGTTTATAGCAAGGACATAAAGATTTGATTCATCAAGACATTTCACCCCCATTGTATCATGCACAAGAGTTTAAAAGCAATGGATTAACATCGATTTCTTCGGGAAATGAACCTTCACTCCCCAAAGCAGTTTATTCGCTTGAAACATCATCACTTCCGTCCTTACATTCAAAAAGTTTGCTTGATTCGTACATCCCAAGTCACATAATAGCGGCACAAGATGTGAATCGGTAGGTGTTGTTTTATAATTATTAATAAAGTTAAAAAAATGAATATAGGTATTATATAGGATATTCTGTGATACTTACAAAAACCATAAAATGAAGATTTATTATATTAAAATTAAATAATACTGCGTTCAAATTTGATATATATCTTGAACAATATTTGTCTTTATTACGTCATTTTAATTCTGCCAAATTTTTTCATTTACACTTTTTATAACTCTTAAAATTTAAGTAACTTCTGTTAAATATTATTAATGAATCAATATTGAATCAATAAGACGAACTGTACATTGATTGGTTTCATTATTACATAACTACTTTTTAATATAAAGATTATTTATTTTTCAATTATACATTTTTAATTATATACAATGTTCAACACTATTTAAAATTATAAAGGAATCAATAAAAAGCCCTTATTCAAAACTGTTGACATTAAAAAAGAAGTATTTGAATGGAAACTATTCACAAGATTGTATATTTTTCATGAATTATACTAACGCTCACTCCCTATTACTTAGAGTAGATTATTATAGTGAGTTTATTTTTCTAATTGTATTTTTTATTTACAAAGAAATAACTTTTTTTAAAAAAAAATTTATTATTTAAAGATTTTAATTACAATCGCTTTACAATTGCAAAAAAGGGTAATGGAAATATTTACCTTATATATGATAATTTTATGAACAAGTTTTGATATTTTAAAATTTTAATGATATCTCATTTATTCAGAATCAATAACCTCCAATTAGGATACTTTATTTTGATAAATAAAAAAATAAACTGGAATATGCTACAATTCTTGAATAGCTGATTACTTTCTTAGGTACAGAGAAAGGCCAATTAAACTCGAAAGCGGTTTTCTACCATCAAAAATAAACTTCATCCAATCTTACAAGAAACGCAAAACTGAGTGAATTGGAAGTATTATTGACCTAACGAAAAGTAACGTTTTGATGTCGACCAAATGGAGATAGTGAGTGATAGAATGATACCGATATGGTATGAACAAAGAGAGAACAATAGAGTGGATGAAAGAATCAGAACAAATGAATGAAAATGGGAGATAAAGAGAAGAAAGAGAGAAAAAATTGAGATAAAGCTACACAAAATTAATAGATGATAATTTGGATATTACATCGTAGACGGAAATTAATTAGAAGATAATCGATTTTGAATACAAAGGTAACGGCACGTTCCCTAGATGATCTATTTTATTGTCACATTGTCATACGGGAATCTTATGAAGTTACATAATTTATCTAGTCTTTTTAGAGAAAATTAATACTAAAAAATATCTTGGATGCAAATGGGTATTTTATAATTTTTCTGAAATATCACTTTTTCTACTTTTGTAAAATATTTTTTTTTAATAAAAAAATTAAAAAATTTTTTTTGTTATTTATGTTTTTTTACCTTATATTCTATAATATTTATCTACTTACATAATTTACAATATATAAATAAGGTAGAAAATCTACATATTAAATATTAGTGTTATAACATTTCATAAAATTTAATAATTAACACAACCTTTCAAGTTTTTGTAGCTTTATTTACATTTGTTTTAGAAATTATTTATAAAAAAGGCACAATTTATCCTTGAAGCTCATTTTTCATTGAAATCAGCAAATTCATAATGAATAATTTCGAATCTTTTGTTATCAGTATATGATTGTATTTGATAATTGTTACATTATATTTATAATACCTTTGTTATCAGTATATAATTCTATTTTATAATTGTTACATTATATTTATAATATCACAAATAAATTTTACAATCTTATAAAATAATAGAATTCGACTTTATTTTTTGACATATGAAATGGGTATAGGGACACGGTGACAAATGCGGATATAATGAGAAAACCAACAGTCTAATCATAAATTTGATCATAATTGAAAATACATTTATAAAATTTTAGCAATTTATGATGTAATCATAACTTTATAAATATTTTGCATTCAAAAAACTAAGTTTGCATTCAGGAATACATTCATAATTATTATATGTTGTGAAATTAGGTATTAGCTTTTGTAAAAAGGTATGTTACACCACAGAAATAATCCCTCAATTAGCAAAGATCAAAGAGCGTACCTATGCGGATGAAATAAAATAAAATCTGACCTGAAACGAAACTTGTATCAAATATTTTTTTATTATTTATTTTATAAATAACTTTATATTCTTATCATTAAGTTTTATAACTATAAATACAATAGTATTTTAAAATAAAACTTTAATCATCTTACTTTAAAATTATAAATTTTTGTTTAAATTAAATTATTATTTTGAATTATATTTTTACATTACCCTTTACATTACATAGATTTACTTTATCTATGAATATCAAAATCTTATTTTGAAAGAATTAAATTATAAACATAATTAATTGGAACCGTTTAATAAATACAAAATTATTATTAGAAAATTTTAAATTTTTGAATAAAACTTTAAAAAAATTTAAATATTTTTTAATATATGAATCAAACATTATGATCCATTTAAAAATAAATTAAAAATAAATATATTAAAAGTATTGAATTTCTATATTCTTTTGAATTCTATATTCTTTTATAATTATTTATATTTTATCTGTATTGAAAAAAAAATAATGAAAGAAAATAAATCATTTTATGAAACTAAAACGTGTTTCATTAGTTTATATATGAAATCATTAGCACGAAATTAAACTAATAAGATAATTTTATATATTAGTAAATGTATATAAATCGCTTTTTTTCATTTATTATTGTAAAAATATACTTAAATATTAAAATTTTCTAAATATTGTAGAATACACACAACAAAGGAAAAAAAAGACTTTTTTCAAGATTTTGGTTAAAAAAATATCCAAACGTAGAAAGTGGCATCTGTGGTACAAAACTAATACTAATATATTCTTTTAACTTCATTTATGGTAATATATAGGTTTTTAAATCAAATTTTTTAATTAATAATTGTTAGTAAGTAAAGTGTATAATCTTCTCAAGCTATCGTCAGTAGAAAGTGGTATGACATGCAATATAAATGAAGTTTCATGGTGAAAATGATTTCATACATAAAAATAAATCGATTAAAGAGAAAAATTTCATTGAATTCTATTGTTCATAGACAAAAAAATATACTTACGCATATACGTACAATAAAACTTGAATGCATAAAAGATAATTAATATATTCATTTTTTAATGAATTTTTTTAAAAGTAACTTTTTGGAATTAATTTATGTACATAAATTATTAAACTACCATATAAATAAAATTTTATATTTTCTATTAAAAATTATTGTATTTTTTAATAATTTTATATAATTTATCTCAATATCATAATAATTACAGCACTATTATCTTTTAATGTTTATAAGAAAATTTTCCTAATATTTATTTTGATCTTTTAGCATTAAACATAATAGTACATACCAAATAATAGTATATTGTAAAAACTGTATTCTATCATTAAATATATAAATGTATTTAAAATTATAGATGATAGAATAAAACATGATTGGATAGTTTATTAGCTTTATTAATAATTACTAATAAAACATTTTTTTTGGCTTTAGTTATACCTTTTTGATATACTGACTACCAATTGAGATATACTCATTTTATAAGTATTATAAAGTTATTTTTACATGTTTACGAAAAAAATTTATTTACGATATTTATATGAAAAAAAATTTAAAGATTTTTTTTATTTAATACATTAAATAAAAGTATAGTCAATGAAGTTAAAAATTGTAAGCATTTATTTTGCTATAAGTATCTCTATTAAGTATTATTAAACATCCCTATGAGAATTATCGCTATAAATCGAAAATTGATAATGCATAATTGAAAGTGTGTTAGTTATATATTGATAAAATTTAAATAATTATTTTCTGCAATTACATGTCAAAAATACAAGAAAATGCAGTATCGCTAAATTTTACAAAAAAAGAAATCATCCGATATGTCTTAATTAAATTATATATTTTTGTTTTATTTCTATTTACTGTAACTGCAATTCAATTTTTTAATATAAAAAAACTAGAAAATTTTAACTTAAAACAGCAAATCAATAAAATAATTTTATTTTGTAGCTTTTTTATAATAATATTAAATAATAGTATTTAAAAAAACTAATTTAATTTTCAAAAAGTATTTCAAGTGCTAAATAATAACGCAGAGCAAATTATTACATAAAAAATATTATAAATTATGTCAGTTGCATAACACGATAATGATACGTTAATATTATTACAAAGCAAACTAAAACAGGCCTACCATGAATCAGGGTTTCATCTGTATTTTCCGATTACACGCAAGATGTTCCCCGATTTCACTTTGAGCAATCGCATGATCACAGGTGTAACTTATAGACTTGTAACTTGAAAGTATAATTTTAAGTGAGAAAACGATGTCCGTTATTACATTTAGTAGTAAATACTTATTTAAGCTTTACTCGTGTATTTTTTCAATGATGGTTTTTGCACTTTGTGTGAACCGGTGTAAACATCTCTCGTCGTTTATAAAATTTTAATAATCGTCTACAAAATAGTATTTGTTTTTGTAAGTATCCATTATATACTCTTCAATGAAGTATTTGTAATTCAAAGTAGTTAAATAATTAAAGCTAGATTTTTTAATTTTTATTTAAAATTATGAATGTGTAAAGTCGAAGAGAAAGTGGGACGTTAAATACAGTTATGGATTAAACATCGTTTGCAACGTTTCAAATTTTTGAAGAAAGTTATGAAAGAGAACGATTTTTCTGTAGCAGAAATTTGAAATGTCTGTATTTTCAAACTTATCTAAGTGATAATTTTAACTTTCAGCAAATAGCAAATTGATAATATATATACTTAACTTTAACAATTTGGGATCATTTTAAACAAAGATTACAGAGTACTTTTTCCAATAACTAAAAAATCATTTTAATTTTGAAAACAAAAAAATATTGAAAATTAAAAAAATATAGTATAATGAGAAAATAATTGATAATTACTTTTAGTTATAATAAATATTATTTTAACCTGTTCATAGCTTTGAATACTATCCTTACTTATGGAGATTCTGATGTTTCTATACTTATGTCTATTGTGTCATATATATATTTATAAATATTTATTTAACTTCCTAATTATATATTTATTTACCTAGTATCTTATTGTGTTTTAAAATGTATTTTATTTGTAAACGTATTTATGCGATGATGAATGGTATGATAAAATAATACAATATTAATCTATATTAAATGCATTTTCATACAATTTATTATAAACATGTAATATAATATTATTATAAACATACTTAAACATATTTGTAAGATATATAAACTAATATTTAAAATCTTGACATTTGAAAAAAATTTTAAACTTATATATATTTATTCTAATATATGATTGTTACTCATTATGGCTTGTATTAGTTTTATCTTTCCTAATATTTCAACATGTAAATACATGTATCATATGTATACATTTTTAATTAAATATGTAGGTGGATTAAAAGAAACTTTCTAGTATATAATTTAATGGACCTGTAGCAAAATAATACCTGTTTATATCATTATTACTTCTCCCTTGTCTTTTTTTATTTTATTTGGTAATCAGAAAAGGAATAATTTTGGAATCATGAAATGTTGCATACCAGCAATTTCAAAGTAAAAATTTAGATTTTTCCATTAAAAATAGTTTCCGTATTTAAGTAATATTTAAAAATTTATTTGATGATATGTTACTTGAAATGAAAAACCTTGTATATTTTACTAAGTTAAGTGCGAATAAGCGTATACTTTAGTACACAAATTTATGAGATATTGAAACAGAATTTTTACTATTTTAAAATTTATTTCGATAAACAAGTTTATATCGCAGTTTTATACACCATGGATCATAAAAGTGATACTCAGAAATTATATAATTTATATTTATATATATTTTTTAATATTTAAGAATTGACCAATTATTTATTTAATTTTTCAGAAGTTTTATCTTAAATAATATGTAAGCTAAATAATATTTCATTGATTTATACAATAAATAGATAGTAGTAAAATAGTATAACACTTATCCAGTATTACAATTTTTTCCAGCTGATGAATAAGAAGCTTTTTTTAATACAATAATTGTTCATGTTAAAAAAAAAAGAAAGTAAAGAATACAAGTAACTGCATCATATTTGCATTCTTGGGTACAAATTGATTTTCAACTCTTACAGCGTATATGCGTAACCTTTCTGAGTACACAAGGCTTTTCGTCTCCCAAAGCAATATGTGTAGCCGTTTGCTCTTTCTCTTGTTCTCTCTCTCTCTCTCCCTCTATCTCTTTCTCTCTCTCTCTCTCTATCTATCTATCTCTCTCTCTCTCTCTCTGTCTCTCTCCGTGTTTCTTTGTCTCTATTTCAATCTATCCATCTCTCTTTTAACGACGAATGCATAAGCGTGCCGCGGACGTCCTGTAATTCCGGTCCAGGCTATCCAAGAACCAGCAGAGTAGGGCATATAAGGTGGGATGCTGCGTTGCCGGTTAGCCTCATCAGCCAGATGCCTATACGAGACACACGCGACTCGTCTTTCGTAGCGTAAGCACGTACGCGCACGCGCGTCACCAGAGCCGAAAGCGAGAGTCCTGATCAGACAGCAGCCGACATCTGATAAAATGAGGCTCACCCTGTCGTCACTGGTTCAGGTGAGTTCCCGGTTGGGCATAAGTGTCGGGACTTGTCTGAGGGTAAGAAGCAGGATTTTTTGTAAGACGGGTGTCTCCTTTATTTCCATTTCTTCCTAGCTCTTATTTAATGCACTTCATTTATTGACCGGAAATCCAATAGATCACTTTTTTTTGTCTTCTGCTTCCTATGTAGTGCTTTTTCGTGACATTAGCTAAAATACATGATTTTAACTTTCAAAGACAGAATGTTTTTTTTACTAATTTAATTTATTTTGATGTAATAACAGCAATACAAAATGTTTAATCTTTCTAACATTATCAAATATTAACTATTATTTATTTATGATTTAAATAATACCATTCTTTTTTAACAAATATAATCTGAATTATAAAGGTGTAGAAAAAGCTATAAAATATATATTAGAAGAACTGTCCTCGACTACGTGAAAACCATAGGCTTTTCTATGTGTATAATTCTTAGATTTCACTTATAAAAACTCTAATGTATATATATAAAGTTTATATTCTTTAAATTTCTTTCAATTTAAGACATGTGTCTTAGGTATTTTATATCTGATTTAACTTAGATGTGCTACTTTAAAATCGAAAGTTTAATTAATTTAACAATATATATACACACATATGTGTACATATATAATAAAACAATTGAATGATGAATAAATAAGAAGTGTAATATTTCTGAAAATTGTTAATTTATACCAATAAAATTTCCACTTAACTAAGATATAAATTTTTTTAAATATTGATAGTTTTCTCCAAATATGGAGGCTTTTTTGTACTTATTATAGATTTGAATCGGTGTAATGTGAAAACAAAAGCATTTTAAAAAAAAATCATTATAATACTTTTCAATAATAAAATTTAATTGTATAATATAATGTAATATGATAACATAAATTTAACACATACAAATGTTTTATACATATTTATATATGTTTAAAAAATGCTAGTCAAATAAGTATGCATTAATGGTATTAATATCACAACAAGAATACTTTAATTTATACAAAAATATTTTTGAGATATAAAAGTCATCTATTAGTTGAATGTTATTGCGTGAGACATATTTATTACCATACGTCGAGGAAACCCTCAAATTTAAACAAGATATTAAAGAAGAAGCTAACTATATTATTTGTTAATTAAGACAAAATAGAGCGGAGTATTACTATTAATTTAGTTTTAATTATAGCATAATGATTATGATTTAATTTATGGGAAAGCATTGTTTGATTACATGATTATTTTATATCTTTCAACAGATTACATTGTGTTCATGTTTACGTATTACTAAACTGATTAAATCACACACTAGTTTCATTTTTCTCATAATATATTTAATTCAGATGATATATCTCGCTTAATCAGAGTTATTAAATTAAAAACAAGTTTTTAATGCTATTATTGTATATAATTACTCTCTACATATTTAAGTAATTCATTACTTATTTTTATTATAAGTTGTCTTTTCTTTTTTTCTAGTTTTTGTAAATATTAGTGTTTAAATATATACATATTAGCTAATTTTCCATATTTAAATAAATATAGAATGATCATTTTATATGTTTAAAATTTTTAACATACTCAATATCCGAAACTATTAGATTAGAATTGTTGCATTATCTTTAGGCTTAGAATATTATTTTTCATCATTTGAATTTTTTATTCATCATATTCATTTATCAAAAAGTAATGATCAGATTTATTTTGAATTTTATCGATTCATTATATAAAATCCTTTCAACTTTGTTGAAAATTTCTTATGTTTTTATTTTTATAACCTTTTTGTAAAGTGAAGATTTCGGTCTAGTGCTTCCCTGATACATATTTTTAATTTTTTTAACTTCAACGTTATGCGCTAAACTTGCTTTATTTTTCCCATGATTTATAAATACTTAGGTAAACCAATAAATGCTTCTTTCTTTTATTTATTGCCATTAATTTTTTTTTTATAATCAATTTTTTAAAGGAATATCTTTTATATTTATCAATGGCATGTTTTTCGAAAAGAGAGGAAAAGTACTAAAATAAAATATTTTCTGCCCATACACAATATGTTATATTATAGCTCGTTATTTAATGAGCGATTGATTTTATATTTTTTAACTGATACTTGTTAAAAAAAGACAAATGTGGAGATATATCATCTCCTAATCATCATACTAATAAGGAATGCAACCCTATAATAATATATTATTAAAAAAATGATTTTAATTTTTACAACTGGATATGAAATCTGCTTTTAATTATTTGTAATAATTTTCCAATTAAAAAATTATATAATTTTCCATATTTTTTTCGATAAACTTCTATCTGGAAAGGCATAGGGTTTTTATTTATTGAATTTATTTTTTATTGTGTCCTTTACTTATGGTTTACGATTATAGAATCTTTATTTGGTTAGCCATCGAAAAAGGATAAATTGAGGTGCCATAATTTTATTTAGCTAATTTAGCTTGAGTAGGTTAAGCTTATATCTAGGTCTACTATTCAGCATTCTTTATATTTATGTTTATAACTACCTTTCTAACAGAAGTTTGAAAACATACTGTAAAATGGTGTCAGTGATCCATTAGTGAAGACTTCATAACAAGTATAAAATTTATTTTTTAATTTCTTTTGCATCAACATAAATATTAAAAAATTAGCATTTTAGTATTGCGTGTACTATAATAATTTTTATAGATGTATTAAAGTATGGATAACTGGAAAACTAATTTTTATAGATATTTTAATGTATGGAAAACAAATTTTATGTTATTATATTATCGAAAATTCAGGAAATAAGTGTTACATACAAAAAATAAGCGTTTAGAATATATGTATAATTAAAATTTTTGTATTGAAATTTTATAAAATTCGTTAAAATTTTGTAAATCAAGTTCTGTAATATCACAATATACAACTGCTACTGATAAATAATTTTTTTAAAAATATTTTCCTTAAAATTTTTTTTTTATTTTAATAAACCTGTTATATCTATAAAAAAACTGATTTGTTATAAGTTAGCTGTAAAAAAAGATTTGTAAAAAAAAGAGAAAATTGTTTTAGTGTTTTATGATTAAAGGATCAATTTTTATTTTTTATATACAAAAACTATATACATTTTGATTTCATTATTAAAATATAATTATTGCAACTATCCAATATAATAAAGCAAAAAATTGACTAAAAATCATCAATTTTCAATAATGTATGGATAAATGGATGATTTTGAATTGCGTATAAAAAGGCTTAACTAATGTTCGTATATACAAAAAAATTTGTTTGTACATATTATTTTTAAAATATTTATAAATTTAGAATATTTATAAATTTCAGACTTGTAATATATATGAGAGGAAAAATTGGTGTAAAATTAAATTAAAAGCATTTACATATGATCGTGAAAAAGTTTATTCATATCGAGTAGAATGGTATCAATAATGTCTATAAAATTGATTAGCATAATAGAAGCCTTTATGAAGTAAAATTAAAAAGATCCTTTACCATCACAAGCCATAATTTAAGTATTCATATGTTTACAACGGAGTAATTTAAAATGATAAAATCAGCAACGTGATGAGTGTGTTGGAAATGAATTTACTGGCGCTTTAAACTTGAATATGGTTTTTCGACAGTCGAGCGCGTAGGATTACTTCCTGGAATCGGTGTCCCGTAATTGCACGGGAGAAAGTCCGTTAGTAAACGGGGTTGACGCTATAGGCGCCGCTGTCAGCGCTTAAAATGGACCGCGCACTTACGTATAGCTGGGCGCTGGGCACTTGCGTACTCGCGAGATGCCGTCAGGAGAAAAGACAAAGATTTGCGCCGATTAAATATGTTGGTAGCTCGATAAAGAAATACTCTCGCGTGTGAAAATGCGGTCCACGGTTGAGTATCGAGGCACAGAGTGAAAGTACTTCTTCTTCGTCTTCGTTTTTTTTTCACTTACATCGTCCCTACTGTCATTCTCTCGCCATTCAGCATATACTTGATTAAGCGATTACTGCCCAGTGAATATTTTTATATTAATGCTTTGATTGGGAAACGAGTTTTTGAAGACTGTGTATCCTGCGTGAAAATGCTGATTTTTTTTAGTTTCCCAAGCCCCGGAATATTGTATCAAGATTATTGGTACAAAGTATATGAAAGCATTTCGTATAAATGTTATATTAATTTTGTATAAAATTATTGTTCACTATTTCTAACTTAATAAATACTATGTTTTGCTTTCAATTTTTTAAAATCTAATTTTAACTGTTAATTAATAATTTTCTCTTTCTAAATGTTTCCTGATAAACTTTATTTACTTTGATAATGAATTTAATAGTTGAAAACTTCGAGTAAATTTTTTTAAAGCATTTTAATGTCTTTAAAACGACAATAAATTTAATGACAAACCACAAATTATTAAGAAATTTCAGCAGTAAAAGTATTAAATATAAATACAAAACATTCAGTCGCTACAAATTTATCAAATCATTTTTCCTAAAAATTAAATTTTTTTTATACATTTTTACATGAATTAAATAAAAGTTATAAAACCCTATTTAAGAATTTTAAAATGCATATTAGGCAATACGATTATATATTTTTCTATCGTCCGTAGTCACTATCATCCAATTTCGTTTAGTGTATTAGTAGAGAAGCTGTTTAGAAGCTATTTATTTATCTTTATCACTGGCAATTTTTTTAGAAAGAGAAGAATAAGTCAAATAAAATTTTTCATCTTATTTTTTGACCTTTTTTTATTGACACGTCGTTTTTGCTGAGCGGTCACATTTACTAAGTATATAAGCAGTCATAGACGACTATAGAAAGAGCGTATCACAATCTCAGGAAGCGATTATTTATTTTCTTTTTAAACTACTAGAGTGCGCTTATAAAGATAATGTCTTACTTAAGCTGCTACTACATAGTAGTCGCAGGCACTAGGGTACAAATACGCGTTTCCAGATGTTATACAAGAAATTTACCAGATTAACGGGATTTATATAGATAGTTATTATGTAAGATGTTTTCCTCGGAAGTGTAAAATTTGCAAAACAGGATCCTTTCAACTAAGAATATTTTACCTTAATAGATTATTTACGAGATAACTGTATGTATTATAAAGTTTAAAAATTGTCTCATTGATGACGTTTTTTATATCATTTTTCAAATATATATTTTCTTAGTACTAGATATAAAAATAACATATAATTATAAATAAAGGTACAGACGTAATTTCTTATTAATAATGTTATGCATCATAAATTTTTTTTAAATTATATTCAGTATATAGAATGTATTACATAAGATAATAAATAAATTATTTTTTAACTATGTTACTAAGAATACGTAAAAACTCATGTGGAACATGCTTTATATATTTTTCATTCACCCTAATACAATAACTTAAGAATTTTTTTTTGTTATATCATCGACTATAACTACATATACAATAAATGCATGCTTTTTATTTTTTATATAAATCTATTTAATACACATTTGTATAAAGCACGTGTTAGAAATACGAAATAGTTACAAATCAATAGATTTACATTATAAATTTCATGTTTTGAAAATTTTCAATTCTCTCACTCAAATGCCCAAAACTCTGAACAAGTGAATGAATTATATTAAAATATTAAAATTAAAAATTGTTTTCATTATTAAATTTTAATTTTTTGTTCTTAAGGCTAAAATATTAATTTAATAATGAAAATACTAATCTAATGTTTCAACGCTTTAAGTTGAATTAAAAAAGGAAAATTTTATAATTAATAATTCAATATCATAATTATAAAATTGTATTTAATGAATTCATGCGTCTCTTTATTAGTTATTAAACAATCAAGATACTATTGAAATTTGATGCAGATTGGAAAAAAATGATTTAAATAATTTATAGACTAAAGGATTGTTCTATTATCATTAATAAAATTTAATATTACAATGCCAATTAATTTAATAAAGATTTATTAATTACAGTTTTTTATTTTACGTTTAATAATTTAACTAATGTCAGAAAGTAGATAATTAAAAATTTTCTAATTATGCACATTAAATAATAAATACTCCAACTTAATTAGAATTTTATCTAAGGCTCAATACTTTTTTCATAAATTAATGTTTAAAAAATTTACCAATTTTTTAAGTTCTATTTCATGCAAAAATACTATTTTATAATTTCTGCTAAAAATTATATTTACAATTTAAAAAAAAATTTAATTACGCAAATAAAAAATGCAGAAAGCTTTTTGATTATAAAATGTACTAGGAAAATCTTATTTTTAAACGTTAGGTTGTGAAAAAAAATATACAAAATTAATTAGAGAATTACGGCAAAATAAGGATTTCATAATAATAAAGTATGGAAAGATCATGCATCGTATTGACGAGCAAAGAGAAAGTAAGAATCATTTTATAGTCACAGTAATCGAGTTTAGATTACTGCTACTACCACAGCCTTTATCGAATTGAAGAATTTATGTATCTACATACTACATTTGTGGCTTCCGGAAACAACGTATTATGAGACACAAAATACGTAAGAATTGTAAATTATGGAACAGTCTTTAATAATAAAAATACCATTTTATAATTGTATCACAAATAAGTTTAAAAAAAAACGTTTAAAATGATTAAACATAATTGGAATTGTTTTTTATTATATATGTATTTTTTCAAGCTAAATTGAGAGCATAAATTTAATACATTTTTCGGTGATGGAATAATTGGTGTTTAAGACGTATACCTTGCATTGTATGCAAGGTGTGTTATAAAGTATGTTGTATGTTTATACAACATACATTATAACACACAATATAATACAATACAATACACAATATAATACAATGTATGTTTATACTACAATAAACATAAACTGATTACTTATTTATACAATTTTAATTTTTATGATATAATTATAGTAGCAATTATTATATTTATTATATTTTTATAGATTACCTGCATATCATTAATGGTAGTGCCATTTATAGAAGCAGCATCAAAAGTGAAATCTTCACTCGTAGATAATATTGAAAATCATAGACAAGAATTTACAGATGAGATTAACGGAAACAAAGTTTTGGACGAAAATCAATTAAATGACGATAAGCTTCCAATTTTACCACCGATTATCCTTTTAGATTTTGTAAATGGAACAGATAAATCATCTTTTAACTTTACAGATCCGAATGATGACAAATCCAAGCGCACTATTGATGTTAATCTTGGCTATGGCTTTAATCGAAATAATATTTTTAGTGGAAAACATAATTTTTATTTCCCAGCAGGTAAAACAGGAACTTCTGTTAGTATTGAGGAATCAATAAGCCCGTTCGAACCAAAAACTGTTACAGAACTTATAAAACCGATATCAGAGCAATTAGATACAAATCACACTCAGGGTATAGATAAAACTCAGCAACCAACATTGGAAGCCTTACCAGATCCACTACCATTACAAAATGGTCGTGAACAATTGCCTATTTATCCTCCATATCCTCCATATGGACAGCGTACGAAGCTTCATAAAATAAATTCTCCCGAATATGTGAATCATGTTAGGAGACCATCGGCTCAACAATTTTCAAAATCCCACCCTGCGACTTCTGATTCAGAAAACTATAATACATTATTTTCAACTTATGCATCGATGAAACCAGCTGGTTATCAAATAAGTTCAGCTAGCTTATCTGCTGCTGGAAGTACAGGAAATATTTATGCTAGACCCATGACGTCACATTATCTAAATAACTATATGACAGATACTTATAACACTGGTGGTACAAGTTATACGAGTATTAGCAATGGTCAAAAATCATCTAGTGATCTAAGAAATTCTCAGACCGCTAACTCTGATAATAAACAGGAATATAATTTTGCCAATTATCCAAGGTATACAATTGAAAATGGAATTAAATATGAACATAAAATTATTTGGAAATATCCAGACGGTAAGATTTCAGAGACACCACCTATGTCTTATGTAAATTCTTATTCTGAATATACTGATCAAGAAAAAATTAATCCTGCAAATACTGATAATTCAAATCAATATCAATTCCACCCGATAATTCCTAACCACAAGCAAAATTCTCAAGATAATGTCTATACTTCTTATTCCGGTGAAACACAAAATAATATTTATTCTCAGAAGCCTGTTCAATTTCCAATTGATCAAGAACAATCAGTTGGAGATTATCGAAAAGAGCAAAATAAATTTATAACCTCGACGCCAGCAGGTTCTTCAAATAGAAACCAATTTGAGCCTGTAAATTCTTATAATCCTTCTAATTATCAAGGGCAATACGGATTACGACAGAATCCTAAATATAATTCTCGAAAACCACCATCAAGTTTTAAAAATCAGGGAAATAATTATAGTAATCACAGACCATCGACAAAATATACCATAAATACGCCTGAAACCGAATACAATTATCAAACTGAAAATTTTCAAGAAAATTTATTTACTCCAAATGGACAAATTAATAAACAAGTATTAGCTAAATACACTCCAGAAGCTCAGAATTATTTAATGAAAGTATTTTCTGCTGGAAAACATAAAATAAAAAATGATCATGTAACCGATGAAACAGAAAATTATGCTAACACAGACTATTCTCATCTACTTAACTATAATCCATCAATTACGCAGTATATTAAGAATCCCTCATCTATATTAAATGCACAGCCAACATTCGTACAAGTCGGAAATTCGCTTGTTCCTGTTATTATATTAAGAGTTGATGGTGCACCACCTATACAGCCAAAAGTAAGATCAAATATTAATTTAAAGGCTCTTCTTCGTCAATATTTAACACAATATGCAGCCAGTGTATCAAAAATAGCTCAAAATGCAAATTATAATCGAGAAGGTGCCATTAATGACGAAGAAAGACATACGTCTCAATCTAATCCAGTTGAAGATTTAAAACATTTAACTGAAAGCTTGGCATCCTTACGTCAACATGGATACCATGATCCGGTCTTCACAAGTGATTCAAATAATTATTCACAACAGTCTCAACCATCTTTTCAAGAGAACAGTCAAACGCCACAAGACTATCCAATAAATTATAATCGATTTGTGAAAGATTATCAAAAGATTCATGCTGGTCAACAAAATAGGAAAACGCAGCAAAAAGTAAAAAATGTACAAATTATCGATGATCCTAGATATACATCATAAAATTATGATAATTATGAAGCAAAATAAGAATTTCTGTGAATTTTATTACCGGTTTTAAAATATCTTACATTTCAATTGGAAGATCAGTCAACACAATGAACTGTCAACCTACGTTATTCATGTTATAGCATAACATGATTTAATCAATAATTTATTTACGTATTTATTTGCAAAGTATTTACAATTATCATTAAATTGAGTGTATATTTTTTATCATTTATGTAATTAAACAACATAATTATTTCGAAAATTGATTGTTAGATTACAATTAATTGCTGTTTTATGAATAAACAACAATTTGAGACTTTTTTTTAACCAATTAAACAAATTATTTTTTATTCATTTAAATTTTTGGTTATTATTAATTATAGATAAAATTAAAAAATCATGTAATTGAAAAAAATGTTTTTTTTCAAAGTATGTTATTTAAATGAATTGAATTACAGAAGCTTTAAAAAGTAACTTTCATATGGAAAATCATTACTATTTAATCTACAGCTAAAAATTAAATCAATTGTTTCTATATATTAATACAAAAAAAGTTTTTAAAGCTTAAATGAAATATATTTTATAAAAATTCTTATTCATTATAAGTTTTAAGAATATTAGGTAAACATTTTTCTTTTTAACATTTATAATCTATACACTTTTTAAAAAAAAATTTAAAAAAATTTATTCATCATTATTCAAATATATAGATGAGTGATTAAAAATCAGGAATATAATTAAAACTAATAGGCAACACTGATAATTATATAAAAAAATCATACTATTTAAATTCAAATTCAAAATATTTTCTTATTGCTCTTTTTCTCTCCTGAATAATAAAGAATACGTAAATGTATTAAAAGTCGATTAAAATGTTTCTAAGTATCACAGTTTTTGTTTAAATAATTTTTTTGAATTATTTATGAGAAATATTATTAGATTAAAATATAGTTGATAATTCTACAAACAGTACCTGAATTTAAAAACTTGTTTTTATAAGGATTATGTATTTCTTTTATACTTTTTTTTTTTAAAAAAAAGAAGTATTTCACTCTTTGTAAGATAGTAAGTTTTTACTAAAAATGATGAATATCCAACAATAAAAACTAATGCAGCTATCGAATAAATATTGCATAAATTGTTAATATATGGGTGGGTGATTAACACGACTCGCCAAATTTTTATACTTCTCAAAGGTACCTTATTAAATGTAAACCTTTGTATTGTGTCAAGTATGTATATATAAGAGACTTTGTATATGAACCATCTAGAATAAATAAAGTTTCATTTAAATAAATTATATTTAGAGTTATTTACATTTTACAGAAGACTTGTCTTGAAATTTCATTACTAAACAGCTATTAATACACTATGATAATTCACTTAATCATGATTTATATTATTCTACAACTTTCACTCATACATGTTCCGTCTAAGCATGAAAATAAGCTATTTATGATATTCTTATTTATTTCATACCTGAAAAAGGTATATACTATTTAAACTTATTTCTTTCCTAATATTAAAAAGTAAGTGAAAGGAAGAAATTGCAACAAATTATAAGTTTTTCATAATGATACATATGTTGTGCTCAATTTTCTTTTATAATTGTATAGTTGTGTTTATAATTAGAACTACCCTGAATAAGATTAATTTTATTATATTAAATTTTTTATATTATTTAAATAATCTTTACTTTTATAAAGCTTCGAATTTGTGGTTTCAATTTTTCGTAAAATATACTACTTACCTAATTTGTTAGTTATGCAATAGTATTTTGATACATCAATGATACAATGCAGAATCATTAGACGAAAGTTATTATTTGTGAAAAATCTTCTTATTATAAATTTTTAATAAATTGTTAATATAAAAAATGTAATATAATAAGTATACTTGAAAAGTTTACTCTATTAGTTGCTTTACTTTGAGCTACGAAGACTAATGTATTATAAAGTAATATAGTCAGTAAAATATAACTAATAAGAACTTATTTTTATTTAGAATACGTGCTAATTTTTTTAATGCATTTATTGAGCATAATTTTATCAAATTTTAATTAAATTCATATTTGTAATAAAATCATAGATTCGTTTACTGAAAGTCATAAAATTTTTAGATACAATTTTGAAATATTTTTCATGTAATTGTATTGTCATGATCCCCGCATGCGATAGCAACAACTATTAATATTCTATAATATAAAATTCTATATCTTTCACTATGAGTGATTTTTATTAGTATATTTATTTTAAATTGATAATAAACGATTTTTTTGTTATTTATAATCAATATTATATCTCAATCTTCGATTGTATAAATGTTTGTACGTCTTTGAAATTATAATATAATGTAAGTTAAACTTAAATTTTCTGTTAGGTTTACACGAATTTTCCTCTACTTAGCTAATATTACATTGTTAAATATATTAAGAGTGAAATTTCTCACACAAATGAAAAGAAGATACTGTTTAGATATAATTCAAGAGCAATTCATACGGACCTTGTATTGTCTTTTCATCACGTGTTTGTACGGAGATAGGAAAAGCAGCCAAGCATTAAGTATAATGCGTGTGTTTTAGAGCGAATAGAAACTGACATTGAAAAAGTACTGTCCAATCGATTCTAATGACTTATATTACGTATCTAATGTACATTCTATAACTTTTGTTCTTATTGTTTATCAATAATAAAAATTACTTACGTGAAAATTGAAACAGCGATGGAGAAATTCGTTTTAATGAATGAGATGAATGAATACCATTTATTAAAATATCATAAATAACTGAATCAAAGGAATTCGATTTTACATGTATAATATAATATATTTTATGTTTTTTCGAACTTTATAATATGATTTCTTTTCCATTAAAAAACACAATATTATTACATAGGGTATATTTAAAAAAGTATTTAATTATTAACTTAATGTTTAAAAAAAAATTTGTATTTAGAATTTTATATGAAATATGGAAGATTATTATAAAAATTATTTTGAATTTTGAGTATATAATTTTAAGCTAATATTGAATATAGAAAAAATATCTAATTAATCAATCCAACTTTCGTTTTTTAATATTCATATAACTTGACAAAATTATAAGAATATTTATAATAAGTTTTACCTGTTTTATTGGCTATTTAACTTTTATAAAATAATTATTTTTTTTGAAATTAGAAGATTTTGTATTATTTTTAAACATAATATGTATATATATGTGTGTGTGTATGTGTATGTGTGTGTATAAAACATTTCTTATCTCAATTAATCATTGGGCTTACATACAATTGTTTTTTAAAAGTATGTTTCAACAAGTATCAATTAACACCGTTTTAGAAGGATGTTCATCAATATTAATAAGTCTGATTTTCCTTTTGTATTGTACAATATTTTATGGAATGAAATTGGATTCTCATTAAAAAAATCTTTTTTTTTACGTTAAATGAATCTAAATTAAGGTAAATTACAAATGTAATTACTTATGAAAGTGTAAATTCCTAATTTAATAAAATATGTTCTTATTTTTATGCGTATGAAATATTGCTCATTCACTCTTACTGGTTTTACTTTATGAATTATAAAATAATTTGCAATTGATAGCGTAAATGAAACATGGAAAAAATCGTGATTGATCATGATCGTATAATTTATTTTAAGAGTTGAAAATGGAAAGTCAAAATATTACTTCTTGAATAGGTATCGGTGAAAAAATCAATAATCAACTACTTTACCTGAAACAAGGAAAGTAGGTAAAGGCTTACCAACACAGACCAGTAGTTATTTACATACACATATTCTGAGTGGATTTGAGTTGAAAATACCAGATCTTGTTTTTTGTCTATTCCTGTTGTAATAAGGTGTAGCGATTTCCATTTCACTAAACTTCTATAGTCTATAATGATTGAAGACAATTATATGTATGCATGAGCATCCTTGCAGACAATATTTATCCGTCAATCTGGTAGTTCGCATGTTGTAAATGAAAGTATCCTTTGCGTGGTGGCTCTTTTCGCTTTACTATAAGATAATATTTAGAACGATATTTTTCTCTTGGTTACCAGAGTGTATAAAGAAAATTGCGCATCTACTATGAGGTTCAGTTATCGCGCGGAGTTTCACCACGTAGGAGACTCTATTTAAATAATATAGAAGTGAAGAATCTTGTACATTCTACAGTTATTTTTAAAATTTTGCATCCCTGTTTTCAAATATCTTGCGATCAATGTGTTCGTTCAATATCAGTGAATCATCTCCAGTGAAGAAATAAAGAAAAACCAAACAGAAAGGCTGAATTAGTGATTTATACTCAAGACAAAAATGTTATTTTATGCTGTAAGTGTGAAGCTCAATATATGGTTATATGCATAAATATTCTTAAGGAAATGAGTTTTTGCATCTGAATTGAAATATATAATATTTTCGTGATCCGATATAGATCCTTCATACAAATTAATTTGAAAAAGTTTCATTTATTTAAAAATAAGTATATTAATAAAATAAGTTTATTTTCGTATTTAATGTGCACATATTATTTTAAGGATGAATTTTTTACAGCAACATGTGTTAATTGTATTATAAATGTTTATAACTATTTTGAATATGCAGAAACACATAAACAATTTATTGCCACAAACTATACTAGTTTTAAATATGAATACTTCTATTTTAACGAATAAATGATTCTTCAATAAAATACAATTACTTAATTGAATTTATGATACGTGAATTATGTATCAGATCATATCATAATATATTATTGCATTTGTAAACATTTATAAAATGAAAATTTGTTTAGAAAAAAAATTTAAAACTATTAAGTTTAATGTTTTAATCAATAAACGAGATTGCAAATTTTTCAAATTCAAATTGAACTTTTCTTGATTATCTTTGGAAAATAATTAGTAACATTCAATAATTTAAAAAAAAAATATTTTTTCATTTATTTACTGATATCAAATTACTAAAAATTCATTAATAAAATCTTATATTATTTACGGTCATACATTTTACTAAGTAACTGAACACATCAATGGAGACTTTGAACTTCTGAGAAAGCTTATAAAGTTTCGGTGTCGTGCACATTTAGTTCTATTTTGTGCAATGTGCATATTCGCTCACATTTTGGTCTGTTTTTCTTTTTTGGTTTATTTACATACATGATTACATCAAATGTAAATTTATTACTTAAATTTATTAATTATATTTCTATTCACCATTATTATTAAAAATTTAGAAAATTTGTGTAAAAATAATGTTTTAAAAATTTTTAAATCTTTAAAAATACTTGATTTCTTCTATTTGTATTCTAGGTTCTATTTTGTACATTGCAGTGGAAATGTATTGGAGGAGAAAACATAGAAAATATTTCTATTGAATCAATACTCGATCAAGTAGCAATTCCTACAAAAATTATTAATGATTTTTTACAAAAACCTAGACCAACATTATCACCAAAAACTGCTAACTTAGCTAAAAGTGCTGACACTCCAATAATACGTTATGGGAATTCAAATGGCTTTTTACCATTAGTAGTTTCTACTCAACCATATGAATTTCAACAAACGCAAAAAAATTTTACAAAATTTAATACAAATAATTTAAATAGAAATACATTAAACAAAAATAGTTCTAAAACGGAAATTTTAATAGAAAAAAAATTGCTTAATGTTTCAAATCTAAATAAGAATCGCAGATTCTTTTATACAGATAATAAACGAAATGAATTCGAGCAATTAAAAATTAGTAACAGAACTCCATCAATTATTAATTATAGTTCACAATATGAAAACTCTCCAGAATTTTATATATCTGACCAATATAATTCCAATACAAATCTAAGTAAGCCTTTAAGAATCAAAGAATTAGTCCAGCGTAACCGAGTAAAAAATGATTTAAGTAGACATAATTCTATAGATCATGCTAGTAGACAACAGCTCAGAACTGCATCTAGTGAAAACAAAAATTTTAATTTTGATGAACAAGAAAATGTAAAATCTTATTATACACCAGATAGAATAAAAACTTATGACCTGCAGAAGGTATCTTTACCCAAAACTAATTACGATACTCTTAATCAAGAAAAATCAGGTTTAAAAAGTTATACTAATATAGATAAAAATGAAGAATACACATTTAATAAATCAATTATCCCTATACAAAATAATTATAAAGAAAATGTAGAATTGATTGATCAGTCTCAACAAAATATTGTTTCTTCTTACAAGTCTAATGATTCAGAAAGACGAGCGCATAGATTATTAAAAGAAGTTGAATGGATTAATAGAAATTACGAATTTACTGACTCACAGGATACTTCAGAAGAGAATTTAGATTATACGGATGAAATAGGTAAACCAAGACGAATACAAAAATTAAATAATAAACGTCTCCGTCATAATGTTTCATCTAGAAAAGTACCGAAAGAACATCGACAAATAAATGATGATGCCTTTCATAAAGAAGGACGAAAACATTCCGCTATACGATTAAAATCAAGATTTCGACAAAAGCCATTAGAAATTTCAAATTACGATAAAAAAAATGATAATGAAGAAAGTTCTTCAGAAGAAAATTACAGTGATTTTATTAGTCAACAGAATTTTGATAAAGGAAATAATTGGAGTCAAGTTACAGAAAATACAGACGTATTTCATGACAATAGGTTTGAAATTAATCAAATAGAAAAACCAAAATTTCAAATTTTACCTTTAAATATTTTATCCAATTTTGATCACGCTACAGCTTTAGATAATAGCCAGGGGTTCGATATTACAAATGCAATGATCACGGGCTATGTTCCAGAAGGATCACTAGTTAGTACAACTGCCCCATTGTTAAGTTCTTCTACAAATTATATTATTTCAAGTACCGTAAAACCTCAGTTAGGAATATCATCAACAACACCTGAAGTTATAGCGGGTCAAAGTTCTTTTCATAACCCTGTGCAGGCTGTATTAATGCCACAGAAATTACAACAAAATATGTTTAATCAGTATTTACAAAATACAGTTTCACCTACTGTTTTTGCAGTAACTCATCGTCCTGATTACTCAAATTCAAATATTGTACCTAATTTACAACAGATGTTAAGTCAACAATTAATTAATGCAAAACCTATCCATCAATCTCTTAATAACATACTTCAGCCGACACAATCAAATATTAATACACCATTTTATGTATCACCGAATTCAGTTCAAAAGCAAAATTTATATACACATCAAAATACACAATCAACGCAGACTCCAAGTAATTTCAATGATTATCAATCAAAAAAAAAAAAATTGAAGAATAACAATGGAGAATTTTTAGCGTCAGCGAGTTTATCTGTAGATTCAAATACAAAAGATCATGGCGCAGATATTAAAAGTAATACTAATGTTTATAATTATTATGATTCACAGAATAATCAACAAAGACCTCTTAATACTTTAATTCAATCAACAGTAGTTCCAGCTATTTTACATACAGGAATAGGTTTATTAAGTAATCAAAATCCACAAATTTTATCAAATCACCTTTTTTTGACAAATCCACAGTCAAATCAAATAATTAATATAGCCAATAATGCGTTACAAAATACAATGAAACAATTACACTATGATGTTCAAAATAATCGTTATCAGTTAGCTAGTATTTCAGGGATCGATAGTAACACAGCTGCGAGCAATACTGTTGAAATTAATAATAATATTATTAATCCATTGCAGAAAGCTCAATTACCACTTCTTGGTACAAATAATGTTGAAATAATTAATCCTAACTTAAGTGCAAACCCATATACGATAAATCAAATTCCAGCTACATTAGTAACGACTCAAATCCCAATTTTTACTACGGCTGGTTTACTCGCGTCAAAGCAATCTGTTTCTTCAGCACCACAGCATTCAGCGGTAAGATTACACAATTATAGTTATTTTATTATTTAAGTTGTTATAAAAAATGGCAAACTTTTTTTCAAAAGAATTTATTTTAAAATATACAGGATAATAAACCACTCTACAATCCAATAAATTTTGTTCCAAACTATGATCTTATAAAAAATCAAACAATTTTAAACAGTAATATTGTACGAAATAATAATAAAAAACAAAATTTTATACCATTGGTATCAATTGGAAATATTTACAAAAATTTACAGAATAACGAAGATGATTTAATAGATAGACCTAGAATAAGCTTAGATCTTGAAAAATATGCCGAAGAAATGTTCAAAGAATCATTGAGAACAATTTATAACTCCCATAAATGGAATAATGATCCTCGATCAATTAAAAACTTAACCATGGCAGATAACTCCGACCTCGCTAAATTGCGACATGAATTACTAAGAATTAAAAATAATATACGAGATTCAAAGTTGCATACAGATATTTTAGAAGCCCATCAAACAGAAAATAAGATTCGTACAACGAATCCGGAGTTTCGGCATAAAAGACCAGACGTGCCGATTAACCGCTATAAATACAGCAAAAAGCCTCATTCACTTCATCATTCTCACAAAAATAGGCCTAAAATAAATGATTTTTTGACACCTCCTAAAGTAAATTCTTTTATTTTAAAAAATCCTTTGCATGAAAAAGCACCAAAAAAACGACCTAGTCCAAGACATCGCTATAACTCTAGATTACGACCAAGACAAGGGATTGTATCTCCCCAGTACAAAGGCATGGATGCAAAAACAAGCGCAATAACAGAACATAAATATCCTATGCGATCGAATCAAGACCATAATCCTTACAGTAAACCAACTACATTACAAGATTATGATGGAACAGCTTATAGCTATTCGCCATTAATTGGATCTGCGTCAGAAAATGACAAATTTAAACTATCATCCGAGTACAGTTCTGTAGAAAAGAACTCCTTCGGTATTAATCATCAAAGAACGCATAACTTAATGGGCCTTCTAATGAAAAATAAGCAATTACCTCCTGGTGTAAATAATAATTACAGTCAGCGAGAAGAAGGTGATATATTCATTAATCAAGAAAAAAAAAAAGTGAAAGAACAAGACGATGAAAATGGCTTTCGGCCTATTTACCCACTATCTTTTTAGAATTAATACACAACATTTTGATAATTGAAAAAAGCGATCTAAATGATATATAATGAAGTTTAAGCTGATATCAAAGAAATTTCAGTCATTAGTAATTAAAATCAAATAAATGGTTTTTTATTTTTTTTCTACTACACCTCTTATATTTTAGAATTATAATACAATATCATATTAATTGAAATATTAATCTGTTCTTAGTATTTAAAATACTTGTAATAATTAATTTATATATTTAATAAAATATATTTTAATATTTTACTAATAATGTACCACGTAATGTCTAATGAATTATATTATAATATATGATTGTTAATGGGTTGTTAAAGTTTTTATACGTTATATTTATATTATTATGCAACTAATATAGGTTAGAGTTTATTTTATTACAACTTAAAGAGAAATTATCAATCAATAATAATTAATGAAATAATGATACGTTACATAAATATAACTATGTTATAAAATTTAATATCTTGCTTATTAGAAACTTTAAAATTAGTAGTGATCTTTATACTAATTGCATTGTAAATATCAAAGATTTAAAAATATACTTTTTATAAATGAACTCTTTCCATTTATTATTTATCATTGTATATATTTCTTAAAGAATATATTATTTATTTATTTAAAAGAATATATGTGTGCATGTATGATTTAAATATTCCCACTATTTTTTTTGTTTGATTCAATATTAAATTAAAGTCTGTTTCGTAACATAAATTCTTTTCATAGTCTTTAATCATAAATGTTTATATAATATTTAAATTCAATGAAACCATAAATAAATATAATTAAACTACAATTTTGTTAGCAACAATATTACTTGATATTTCTGAATTTTATTAGTTTTCATAATGTAAATTTATTTACACTGAAGGTAAAGGTGAAATCGAAAAATATTGGAATAAGTTTCCAGGAAGCCTACAGATTATTTACTTGTATTCTTAGTAATCGGAAAGAACGATCGAATAGAGTGTCGATACCAGTTTATATCCAGCCACAAGTTTTTTATAATATTGTCGATTTACCATGCATTATATTTCAAGAAAATAAAATTTTTATATTTTAACAAAAAGTTATTTAAAAAAGTTTTTGCAAAGAAGTTAAATATACACATATATATATAAATAATTTTATTAAATTAATACTTTCATTGTAAAATATTATTTGGCAAAAATATTACGCTTTTTCTAATAGACAAATTTAAGATCTAGATGCAAATCTATACAATACCGTTTCACTATGATAAAATAAAATAGTAGATACATGAAAAATATTGGAAATGTACAATATATTTAATTTGATGATGTAAAATCAACAACATACGTACTATGTATATACTTTAACACTGCACACTATGATATACTTATATATTATGAAATAACTCAAACATATTAAATTATTCAAATATATCAGCTTATTGAATCAACAATTGATCATAATTAATAATTTTAATTCGACATAAATAAATAAAGGTAAATATAAAAAATGAGTATTATCTATCAGTCATACGTTTATACTTTTATAACACTCACAAAAGACCATAAAAAATATAATTAAACTATACTTTATTGAAGTAAACATATTTTTTTATTTTAATGCATTTTTTCTATAATGCAAACAAATATTAATAATTTTTAGGCATTTTTTAGTTTTTGTTCTTTCAAAATAATATATTAGGTAGCATTTTTGAGTTAATTAAAAAAGTTTTCACTTGTATCAATTTACAAGAATCAACAAAATTGTCAACGAGACAAATCACATGGACAGCAGCGCTCGACAGTGGACGTCTAGAGATTTAGCTCGGTTATTTTTTATAGCTGTTTTTGTCGTTTTTAGAAAAGTAGAAGCCATTCTATTGTTTCGCATCACTACTCTTACAATATAAAAGACGTTAAAATATCAAAGCTCTGTCAGTTCAAATTTCAATCTGGTATTCGACAATCTGTTCAAATGGATAACATTTTGGTACGTCGTGTTTTCCTTGTAATGATTTTAAGGCAATAATTTATATAAGAATAGTGTAATAAGTGAAAATAAGTGATAGATTGAATCAGTGAATTAACAAGTTTTTTTATAAAACATTACGCTGATAAATTTTTGTTTTATAAATTATGTAAAGATTTACTTATTATGAATTGTTTTTATAAAAATGATTTTATAATTGAAAAATATAAATGTATAAATGCTGTATAAATATAAATAATAGTTTTATTCATTCATATGTTTTTAATTTATAGATTATTTTATACTACATTGTTATTTATTCTAATGTTAATATTATTTTAAATAAATGAAACTAGTAAAATTTTGTTAATTCTTTAATCATATTATTTATATTACAATATTGATTATTAAGCAAAATATAACATTAAAAAAAATTTTTGGAAGTAAAATTTGTTAGAAAATATACCAATATTTAAAAAAACTAATTTTAAAGTAATATTTAAATAATTATTGTAATTTTATGGAATTTGCTTTTTTTCAAATAGTTGTTTATAATTTTGGTGAATTTATATAGCAATACACTTTTTTAATATTCAATGAAGCTATCCAGTGTTCTAATATTAAAAC
The DNA here is from genome assembly GCA_018907135.1 of Kradibia gibbosae. Lineage (NCBI taxonomy): Eukaryota > Metazoa > Arthropoda > Insecta > Hymenoptera > Agaonidae > Kradibia > Kradibia gibbosae. The sequence goes on from JACCHX010000004.1 coordinate 9,917,911, forward strand.
AATTGTGATTTCAGATTGGTTTAATTATTCTAGTTTTTGGAGTAAATGTACAATCAACTTTGACTGCAGAGTCTGAGACATTACTTATATCAAAAAATGAGAGTACTAATAACCCATTATTTAAATTAGAATCATCTAACAATGTAAAATCTAAACGTGAGCTTGAAAAATTTGATTTCCAAGCGACTCCTTTTGACGATCCTAATATATTTAATAAAAAAAAAATGAATGGCTTAATTTATCACGAAAATGATAGTATGAACTTTTTTGTTCCTTCTTCTTCTATCAAAATAGGACCTAGTAATTCTGAAATCCTTCGCACACATGATAACAATTTTGATTCTTCAAATTCTGCAACTTTAAATTATCATTCTAGCTTACAGCCAATTTTGAAGTCATTAAACTTTAAAAATACTATAAATTCAAGTGAGGATCAGGAGCCATTAAGTCAAGTTCATCATATTAAGACTATTTTCTCAAATCAGGCAACGCCTCCATATTTTGATAGTTTTGTTAGTCAACCGCAGTATATTACAGCCAAATCTGATGCTTTTTCAAGTAAAATGGGATACAAACCTTCCATTAAGCTTCAATTAAATACCTATCCCTTAGTAAGGCAGCATTCATCAAACATCCCTATTTACAGTTCTATGACACAAATACCACTGCAAAATGTTATGACAAATCATAATAATCATGATCAACGATCAAAATCACAATATGTTCCTTACACAGCACAATCGATACAAGAATTAAAGACATCGGAACCTATTTCCAAAACTTATTTACATTTGCATAAAGATACACAAAATATTGACCATCCTTATGCTAATTATCAATATTCAGCTTCTCCAGCAGTTGAAATAAATGGTAAAAAAATTACACTTCCGATTTTACAGCTACAGAAAAATAATCAACTTCCAAATTATATTCAAGCTGTCGAAACTTCTCCAATAATATTTAGTACTGAGACTGGTCTGCAATATAAAACCAGTCCTAATTTAGGCTTATCTTTCGATTACAATAAGCCAAAACATATAAACGCAAATCAAAGATCTAATACACAATTTCATAGGCCGTCATATAATTATGGTTCCGGGACTCAGATTTTACCTGTTCAAAGCTCGAGTAGTACACCACAGATTCCACAGTTTAAAGGGGCTAGTATCGACCAACTACCCGAACGAGAATTTTCTAAAATACCTAATGACTATCAAGAATTTAAATCCCAAACACAGTTGCACTTTGATGGTAATTTAAATAATAAACCAAATAATTATAAAGAAAATAGTTTTAATAATAAACCTGTTGAGGAAATACGAACCGATGTTGAAATAATTAGTAAAAAAAAACCTGCACCGCCTGTATCTAAAGATGATGATGATGATGATGAGAGTTCTGAAGACGATAGCAAAGAAGGTTAGTATTTTTCCGAGTATATTTCTAAAGCCATGTTACAAATACATTTTTTTCATAAAAGTAATTTAATCAAAATGATTATTAGTTGATAGTATCAAAAAAATGAATTGTATCGTTCATAAAACTCAACAATAAAATAACATCAAAATCTACATAAAAAATGAAATAAAAATTTTTAATTACATTGTAACACAAAAGAATAAACATTTTTATATAATAATATATAATAATTAAACTAATGTAGTTTTTCTCTAAAATAAGAATACTCATATTATTTCATCTTTGATCATAAACTATCATTAATGAGTAATACAATATATAGTAATACCACATATATAAACTAATATAATTTAAAAACAATCATAAAAAAACGCTTACACATAATTGCTAATTTATTATAAATTATTTAAAAATAGATACACGATTATTTGTGTACAAATCAAAAATTGAATCTAAATGGAGTTTAATTGAGTATAAACTTTAATAAAAAGAAATTTCATAACTATCAAAAACAAATATTGTATATAATTTTTTTGAAAAAGTTAAAAGATTTGTATAAGTTAAAAGCTTGTATAGTAATTTGAGGTATATATTTTAGAATCTAAAGAAATGGATAGCTATTTTCCAAAGGACGAAGATGATGAAGATATAGATGACCCTCCTAAATATTTTAGATTATCTCATTTACAAGGAGATTTCCAGCCATCTAAATCATTCCCATTTACGGAATATGATACAAAATTTAAAAAACAAAAAAAAGTACCTACAAACACTAACGACGACGACGACGATAGTGATGATTCTGACGTAAGTTTGGCAGCAAAGCATCGTTATGTGAAAAATTCCAATGATGATAATATTGATGATTTTGATGATGACGATGATGATGAGATTGAAAGTCACGAGGATGTATCACAAAAAAAATATACATCATATCCAACAAAGAAAAAAATTGAAATATATTCTAGTTCAGAAGATGACGACGCACAAGAAGAAACATCAAGACAAAATAGAAGAGAAAAAATACTGAACTATCAACCTCCTAATGCGAAACTGTCAAAACCAGATAAAAAGAGGAAAAAAAATTACGAAGAAGAATTGGATAAATCTTTTAAAAAAAAGCAGAATTATTTTAGTAAGATAAGTTTTTTTTACTATATTAGGGTAGAATACATTAACTTTCTATAAAATTAAACTTATAGTATTAAACTTATAATTATTTAATTTCAAAATTCATCATTATTTCATTTGAAAACAGAAATTTTATTATTAAGTAAAGAAATTTTAATTCCCATGAAAAGTTTAGATATTTACATTCAATATATATATTACATTGAAAAAAGTTGTATTTTAAAATAATTGAGATAAATTAAAAGGTATATGTCACATCTTTCTATCATTTATTTGAATTACGAAATTTATCAAAATCTTATCAAAATTATATTACACTATATGAAAATTATACTAATCTTAATAAAAAAATATAATAATAAATTTTAAAGAATAAACCAAATTTGCTATTTATAAGTAATGATTTTTAGAACATCCCAATCAATATACAAAACAAGTATTCGGTGAAAATCGAACACCATTACGTATTAGGCATTCGATGGATGAAATTCGTGAAATACCCGGAAAAGCTATTAGAAAAAACCGACATCATAATTATCGTGACGACATAGGTAATACATTAAACAATCTTAGACTAAGTGTACAATATGTGTAAATAAATTATAATATATTTAACGATGTAGATACCAATCGACCGATTGAAAGGAAAACTAATTTGAATAAGCCACAAGTAATTTTTGAACAATCGTATGGATTGAAATCTGGTAATAGAAATAATGTAAGAGAGCTTCCAGTCCAATTGGAAAAAGAGTCTAGTGGTGAGAAATTCATTAAGTATATCAATTAATAATATACGTTGTAGAAATTAAAAATAATTCTCTATACTTTTAGATAGTAACTATATTTATATTCAAATTTAATAAGATACTGTAATATTTTTTAAATTCTATAAAATTAATTTAACACACTGTTTTATTTATTATTTTTAACAAAAACGTCTTGAAAACTAAAACATGGTTACAATTTTAAAATGATTTAATAAAAATTTCTTTTTAATTCATATTTATTTACTTTACATAACTTTTACTACAATTCTTATTTTTGAATTGTAAGATTTGTAGTCATATTAATAATATACCAGAAAATATATTGTGCATACAATTAAGTAAAATTGTGTACCTGAATGTATTGAACTTTCGTAAAAAATCAATTAACTTCATTTAGCTAATATAATGAATTTATTTTATGCACATATAACATGTACATATATAAAATAATAATAATTATTTAAAAATTTGGAATCTGTTTTAATTTTTATTATAAATGATTTAATATTATAATAAAATTTTTTGTAAATATTGAATAGTTTATCAATTAACAATATTTTTTTAATTTGTTAAAATTTTCAGCATTATAAATAATGTATTCAATTTCATCTATTAGAACTCGATAGTACTATGAATATCAGAAAATCACCTAAGAAACACCACAAAACTCCACCCTCTAATGCACCAACGAATCTACGAAAGCATTTGATCACATCTGCCGCAGGCTCTTCATTAAGCCCTCAAATCCTTTGGACAAAGGAGGGTACTTATAATAGATCACCTAAAGTGAATTCAAGGTCCCTCATTCAAATGAAACATGGTTTTTTTATCCAGGAGTAGGCGAGATTTTCCTAAGCTGTAAAGAAATTTAAAATTTTTAAAATATATAATATTTAAAAAAATTCATTATTATCTTTCAAAATATTTAAACATTTCAAAAAATATATATATTTACAAAAGGGAATATATTGAACATAATTCTTATATATTTTATTATATTTAATATTATTTCTACATTAATACCATGTTAAAATCGAAATTGCATATTAATAATCGAAATTAGTGTTAAATAAAAAATTATATTATTAAATCTTCGTGAAATAATGAGCTGACATTTAAGCATTTAGTTTAACGATTTTTAAAACAATTTTTTGTAAGAAATTCTAAACAAAATTAATTTACAAAATAGATAAATTATTTAACATTGAAAATTTAGGTTAATCTTTATTTTTGAGAAAAAGAATATGTTTAATCATGTTGATTATAATATCGATATAAACCATGAAAATAATTATATAAGAATTATGCATATTAAAAATACATTTAAACTAATTTACTTTGTAAAATTGCTATAAAATTAATCCTTAAAAAAGTCATGTAGTAAAATTAAATATATTGTTTAAATTAAACTAAACTAAATTTTAAATACTATTTTCTTTTCATGTAAAAGGTTCATATAATAAAAAAAGCCATCATATATATATTGTAATAATCAAGAACAAAATTCTATTAAATAATACATTAGTTAATATAGTTTTACAAAATAATATGTTAGCTATGACATTTGAAGCCAAATATTAGTGTGCATTTTCATTAAATTCTTTAATTAGTTATAATTCATGTATAATTTATTAAAAAATATATTAAAATAGAATATACATTAATTTTTTAATAAAAAAAATGTAAAATTCTAATTTTTTAATTTACATAATTAGCACATGATTATTTGAAGGAAATGAATAAATAGTGTAATATGAAACCTATGTAATTTTTAAACACGAAAGCCTGTACAATTTTCATTGAACGAAAACAGTAAATTTTGAAAATAAAGTTTGTTTCTTTGTTTGTTAATTTTCAATATATTGTATAATAAATCAATTATATAAATAAACAGTATATAATTAATTATTTATTATAAATAAATGTAAATTTTACGAAGAAAGTTTTGTTAATTTATATTAATTTTAAGTATCATGATTAATTTTTTTAATGATATTTTAATTTGGTATTTGCAACGTGCAACTGTAATATACTAAATTATAGAGCAAGTAAATTGAGTATTCACATCAGATTTTTCAGCTATAATTATACTTATAAATCATTGAATTGATTGAAAGAAAATTGAAATTATTATTAGAAAAGCTATCCTGAAAATTGTATTATTATTACTTCCCTAAGCTTATATATGATAGTGTTCTACACCTAATTAGGTGGTAGGAATGTATCTATGAATGTATCTAAGGAATGTATCAATTGTTGTTACGTGATCATCTTTACAAATTTCTTATAGAATTCAAGATGGCATTATCTAGTAAATTAAATAATTTAATTATTCTCTTATATTATCCAATAAGGAAATATTAAACATAATTTAATGTATTTGAAAGTTATATATAAACTTGCTTCTAAAATTTTAAGACACATAGTATCAGTATACACGAATCAAACAACATGAAGACACTGCTGATAGTAAGAAATAACTTTATGTTTTGATGTTTTTTAATTTTAACCTGTTCTAGTTTAGTAAATTCTGATATTATTATATCCCTTTATTTAATTTTATCAAATAAAGATACATATTATGTACAAATATTTAATTGCAGTTCCACATAAATAGATGTTTAATACAAATTGAAAATTTTCGTTTTATATATAATAATTTTTTTGATGAATTACACCCTTTTAAAAATAGTCCAATTTATTTAATAGTAATATTTTGTTTTAAATACTATGTTTATGAATATTATATTAGATAAAGAACTTTGAACTATTTGTATAAATATAACAACTTTAGTAAAACTGGAATCAAATATATTATTATTATTTTAAGCCTATATTAAAATTAAAATCTACGAATAAAAAGTATCTTGATAAAATAGAACTAAGTTTTTTTTTACTATAAAGATATTTTTACTATAAAAAAAGATAATATATTTAAACAAAAAATTTTTAGATTATTTTTATAATAGCCATGGTTTCTGATATAAATGCAGAAGATACGAAGCTGAGTAAAAAGGCCAAAAGAAATATTAATTATTATGGACAACCGGTACTTAATTTAGATTCGCTTCACAGCTTTTCAAATTTCGGATCGCAACTTTGGAATCCGACAAGGGTAACGCCACAGTATTGGCATTCTAATGTTGTATCTGATTTAGCTTTTGGTAAAGTACATTTGCAAGAGGCCCATAATTTAGCTTTACAGGTAAGTTTTTATTTATATATGAATATCACGAATAATTCGAATAAAAGTATATTAAAAAAATTCACAGCATTGAATCGAAATTGTCTATATTTATCTAATAAATTCGTTTCTTTAATAAAAATAAAAAACTTGTACTATAATGTTTATTGTATAAATGAAATTGTATTAATTAATGAATTACGTTATGTATTTTTAGGCTCTTCATGATTCTCGACCAAGTACAGCGAGCATTGTTTATTCTCCAGATGTAATAAGAGCAATTCAATTTGCTAAGGAAGCTAACCACAATGTATATTTGGCGCAGCAAAGAGTCGACTATGCTAAACAAGCAGCTATTCTACAACAAAGGATCGCTTTAGCAAGAGAAGCTGCTTCTCGAGAGGCTGCTCATAAGTATACCTTAAACAATGAAACTATACTATTTTATTAAAATTATTAAATTACTCCAATAAAAACAAATATATATATATATATATATATATATATATATATAATAAAACAAATTAAAAAATTTTTTTTTGAATTTCTTATAGCTCGTACTTGATATTAATGTTTTAAAAATATTTTCGTAATCTTTCCTAAAAATGTACGTTTGATTTTGAACAATTCGATAAAAATTAGAAAATTTTATTATATTAAAATTCAAGTTTTTAGATAAATTTATCAAAACTAACATCATGATAATTTTAGTTTTTATACCATATAAGAAGTTTGTTATAGAGCTGTCATTTTATTATTATAAAGCGTATATCTTAGTATACCTTTTATCATTTTCAGATCAGCGGAAATTGCAGCACAGGCCGAATCAGAGTCCAGGGCCTCAACAAGGCAATTAGTAGCTCTACAGCAGCGGCTCGCGACCCTTAAGGATTCCGTAGCCGCGGCCCAGAGACTCGCGGCTGCGCGCGAAAACGCTGCCGCCGCGGCTATACAACGTAATGCAGCCGACACCGCGGCAGAGTTACGCAAACAGGATGTGGACAATCAAGTAACGCAGAGTGAGCGTGAAGCTAAGGTACGTGTGGGGCGGAAGGATCATCGATGGCGATGACTTGTGAATTGGTGTTACGAAAAGCATACCATTAGAGTTATTAGTCTAAAAAATTAAATAATACTGCGTTTTAGATCGAGCATTGCTCTTGAAAAATTTCGAATGAATAAGAAAATTTAAATTACAAATGTAAATAATACCTAAATGCAATTCGTTTATTTTTCGAACACCAATATAATGTGGAATTATTTAAATATAAAATTTATCCATAGTATCTAACAAAGTCATAAAATTCAATAAAATTAAACATTGAAATCTTTGATTTTTTTAAATAAAAAATGATAGATAACTTATCTAAAAGGATTCATAAATATTTCTTAATTCTTTAAAAAAATTTTAAAATATAATAAGTAATATTTCTTGTAACTTTGGATGTTTTATTTGCAAATAAATGAGTATTAGAAATTCACTTAATAACCAAAAACTTAATAATGTATCTTGTATAATTATTTTTATTGTTTGAAACAATATATTATCATCAATTTGTTATAAATAAATGAAAAAATTAAAATAAAATACAAAATTTTTTAAAAAACTTTTATTACTGACTTCATCATTACCGAAACAATGAAAATATATTTACAAATACTATATTGACTTATATATGAAACAATAAATATTATAAACATCTAAATTCAAGTTTGTTATTATTATCTAATATAAATAAAAAATATGTAATGGTCTGAATATTTACTTGAGATTTATGTAAGAATTTAATAAAAAAAATTCTGCAATGTCAAACAAAAGTGTAATTTTAGCTAGACTAAGTATAGTTTAAAATTAATTCTAAAGTTAAAAGTAAGAAATTAAATATAATTTAACGAAATAGAATATATATATATATATATGTATAAATACAATTGCGATACAAAATTTTATTAAAACAAATGTATTATTGCAATGCTTAAGTAATTTTTTACTATTATATAAACATAATGATAAACATAAAAGGCATGTATTAATAAAATAATTTAAATTTGTTTAGTTAAATTAAAAAAAATTTTTTTTTAGGTAAAAGACTTAGTTGCAGCTAAGGAAAACGTAATTTCACAAGCTTTGCGAAATGCGGGGCAAAATCAAACACCTATACATGACACTTGGGGTTAATATTCACAGCTTTGTTTTTTTATGTGTAACGAAATATTTATTTATATAGAAGTTTATTAATTGAACAGTTACACATCATTGTAAAATTAAACCAAACATTAGGTGTTGGCAATTTACATTTTGGAATTTCTTTTTATGTTAAGTTTATAATTATAGATGTTTGTCTTATCCACTGAATTTAATTTATCTTTTAATATAATAATGTGAAATAAATATAATATTTTCCTGTAAAAGCATTGTAATTTTGTGCTAAAATAAATTAAAAAATTTTCAATCTATAGAGGTATCTGATCGTTTTATTTACTACACATATAAATATTATATGTCTACAAAATAACATTAATTCGTATAACTAATAATATTCATTTAATTTATTTTTGGTTTAGTAAATTACACGCAAAATGTAATATATAAATACGTTGATGAGTTAGTAAATAAGTTTAATAGTAATCTTAAGTCTATAAAGTTCAAATAAAATCAATCAATATATAGTCAGTATATACATTAAAAATATTACATTAAATCATAATGATAAAATAAAGACACAATTTATAATTGCAATCTAAAAATGTCTATCTTAATAATTCTAAAAATATCTAATCGTATTAATATTGATAGTCAATAATTAAAATTGATTTCTGTTAACATTTCACACTCTTGAAATTGAAATAGTACAAAAATTTAGAACTAATACCAATTTTTATTGTTTTATTCATTTTTTAGACAACAAATATAGCGTTTAAAAAAAATAAGAGGAACTGAAACAATAACATTACTATTTCAATTACAAGAAATTATTTAGTGAAAGCAATATATTCTATATTAATCTATTGTTTCAATACAAAAAATTTATATATCAGTATCCAATTACGAATGAGAATAAAATATAAATGAAAGGGTGGTACATTCTACTAACCAGAAACCTTTCACTTTCTTTTGCAGACGTATATTGTTACCTGTATATATTGTGTGTAAGAATAAATAAAAAAATATGATAATAGTTGAATATAATCCATTTCTCTTTGGGTTTTTTCTTTAAAAACATGTAAAGAGCAAGTTAGCTTATTTCGAAAGCAACTCAAATTACACAGAAAATTATTATAGCTATATATAAGTAGTATTTCTTTAAAAATGTTTGATATTAATAATGAGTATAATGAATTAAATTTCAATTTACAGCTTAAATTAAGTATATAGAAGGCCATACAGAAAAATCTCAAAGAAACACAACCTGGCTTTTACTAATAAACGAAATTAATTAATTAATTAGTAGAAAATTTTGTTTTAGATCTATTTAAAAATAATATATCATGCAAATTTTTATAAATACCAAAAATGACATATAATAATAAAATTAAAAAGATATTGTCATTCTCTGTCTGATGTACATAAGCACATAATTACAAATTATATAAGGATCAGTCAGATTTGCGAAGAATAAAAGGTATCAACTATTTTAGAGGTATAAAAGAAAAAATATCTTAAAATATGTAATCATTATAAATTAAAACATAAATTACAATACATTCAATATAAACATTTTTAAATTATATATTGATCTAAAATAAATGTAAAAGTAAACTGCCATTAAATTAATAAATTATAATAAAATTGCCAATTCCAAATATGGTCATTCTCTTCTCGCTTACTTTTAAGAAAATTTCTAAAATTATAATTAATTTTGAAATGTTGAAATAAAATTAAACGAATACAATAAACATCTTTCTATCCGACTGTCTTTATCGTTATATTAAATTTTGACAGAAAATACTATTTAAAAGAACTCATTCAGTAAATAATACCAATAACGAATTTATCTAAAAAAATGATTATTTTTTCATTATGAAACTAAAAATTTAATTTAAAAAGTACAGTATAATAAATATTACCATCAATATAATATGAAACTAAAATAAATAATTTTATGTAATTATTTAGCTATTGAATACATTAAATATTCTCGAAAATTTCAATATTTTTTTTTCTGTTAATAAAAATATATTAGTAAAATATTTTGAATTTGATAATTGCATTCAATAATTGTATAAGATAACATAATTTCTATATTATTGTAATGCACGTGGCATATAAACTATACTAACTAAAAAACTAAAAACTATATATAATAACTTTGTTCTTTAGATCAGAACTATTGAAGAACAACGCACAGCGGAATTTATTACTTTCTAGAAATAAAAAGAATAAAAATTATAAACATAGTTATATAGTACTAAAAATTTCAATATGTAAGCTTTTTTAATTAGCTTTACAGACGGAAAAATATTAGTAGATATAATAAAATTATATATTAATTTTAAATTTGAAATACTGATAAAAACTTATATAAAAAAGTTAAAAAAAAGATAAAATGAATGCTTAATACTCTAATAGTTATTAATAGCATATACATGAAAAAATTTTGCAGAAAAGATACTTGATATAAATAAAATGAAGTAATTATAAATAAGTAATGAATTTGATTTACATGATATAAACCACATATAGTATTCTTATTGGGTTTTTTTTGTACACTGAGTATAAATTAAACCTTTCACTTCGAAGCGAGGTGTATCATAACAATTATCGAGATCATATCTGGATCAGAAAAAAATGCAATTTCTGTCTTATGAATGATTTACTCTTTAAATACGAGAAGCAATAATTTATAAATTTACGTTTTCACGATATAATTTGTTTGGTATTACTCAAAAATGAATTACTGATAACAGCTATAAAATAATTGTTACAAGAAGCATACCCAAAACTAAGAATTAATTTAAACATAAAATACAGAATAAATAATTATGATTATTTTGTACATCGAAAATATTTTTATATTATTTTTTTTAATTTTTTAGTATATATGTTATAGCTAGGAAATAGATATAGGCTTTAATGAAGAATTACCCATATCATGTTTATGTACACAATGTCAACGTACATACGTGTATATATATATGTATATACATATAAATATATATATATACACCTACATACAAATATAATTTTCATCATTGAAATTGTAAAATTGAAATTCAATTATTATTGTGAATTACATAGGATGTATAATGATGATCGTATATGCAATAAATGGATAATTGAACATATTGGACAATAAACTACGTGGATTTCTTTAGTAGGTCTTTTAAAATATAACATGTATGATAAATAATATTTTATGCATCTATTTTTTGTTTCAATTATGCAATATGTATATTCTACTGAGATATTAATCAAATTAGGCCGTAAATATGACAGAAAAGAAAATAAGTGAACTAGTCCTGCAGAATATCCAGATACATGTAACATCTATTTACTCGTGTATCTAAAGTATGAAACTCGTTTCACTGTTTCCGTCTTCCTGTTTTTCGTCTATGGTACCGATTAACAGCATTAGACATAAAATTTCTTTAACAACTCTAACTAGTTTGACAATGTATCTATGTTTATCATCAATACTACTCCTTCTTCGAGACTATATAAAAACGCAAGTCCACATACTCCATTGCGTAGTTGTTGATCGATCGTTAGACGATTTGATCAGATATTATCTTCACAAAGTCTTAAAATGATAGTAAGTTAAAATTTGAATTTGAAAATGTTTTATATATTTTCTTAAAAATGTTTTTAGTAATGTGTATTAACATTGAATTATAGAAGATAGAAAATTTATTGTTCAGAAAGCAAAAGTAAAACGAAAACTTAATGTTTTTAAAATATTTAAACTATAATAATGAATTATTTTATTATTTTTATAAAATTTTAATTGAAATTTTTGCTAATAAAAAAAAATATATATACAAACTACATATAAGATTAATAACCATAAACAATAATTTACATTAAATTTAACATCTAGATAACGTAAATGTAAAATTTTATTAATTAATAAATATTTTTAATTAACATTGATACATTTTTCTTTATAATTATCAATTTTATAATTCAAAATTATTACATATTTAATTTATAGATTTTTTATACACGAATGAAAAGATAAATATTATTTACAATGTAGTAAATAGTAATGTTGTGACAAATTACGATATTACCAAATTACATATTATATTTTAATAATATAATATTAATGTTTCTGAAAACAAGCTTTGTTATTTAATTGTGTATGTTATAGATTACAATTACAATTCTTGTTTTAAAATGCATAACGATCACTTTTACAAATGGAATGGAGTCGATTGAATGGCAGTAAGTAATAATATTTGATAACTAAAATAAAATAAACAAAAATTGAGACTCTTATAATAAAAATAAATTATAAAGTTATGTTAGATAGTTTTTTTTTTATTTAAATTATCCAATGATAAATACACGTAAACATTTTTTAATTGATTTCAATGCAATTCGTTAATAAATATATATATATGCATATATATATAAATATATACATATTGAACCTTTTTAATTATGTACTTTACTCTTTGAAATGAAATTAACAATTTATCGTCAAATATATCCAAACTTAAGAAATACTTTTCTAAAAATAATAAAGTAAATTTAACAGTTTTATTTAAACTTCAACATAATCTTGAAATAAATAATGTATTACAGTATAAGTAAGGATTAAGGTTTTTTTAGTATATAAATCTTATTATGTACATATGAGAAATTCTACTTACTAAAAAAAAAAAATATTAAAATTAGTAAATAATAACATTCTTTTAATATCATTATTATCATCATATTGACAATAATTATCTCCAGGTCTGTAAATTTTTCATAGACAGTATACACCTACTGGCAACTTAGATAGTAATCAATTGACGTATAATAGCCAGAAGCAAGACCTTAGCAATTTTGGATTACTGGGTGGTGGTGGATGGAACGGTCATATTAGTCCAGGAGGCGGGGGTTGGAATACGCATCATGAACAAATTCATCACACCCATACCATACCAATTGGTAATCACGTAGAGGTCTTAAAACCAATTGCTGTACCAGTTTACAAAAATATCGGTACATATGTGTATATATAATTTTTAATACTTAAATTTCAGAAAAAAATCCGCATTAATATATATATTTAAACTCGTTATTTGAATTATTAAAATATTTTTGTCTAATAAATATATATATTTATGAAGCATGGTTTATAAAAAGTAAAAATTGTTTTTCACATATAAAAATTATCAAGTCAGTAACGTGCAGAGTCGGGTTTTTTTAATTTATTGTCAATAAATATATATAATAATTCAAATAATATATCAATAATTAATGAATAATTTCTAGAGCTATTTATAAAATTAATAGAAACATTGTTCCAAATCGATAATATATCATTACATACTATTCTCACTGGACAGGTATTCCATTAGCACAGCCCATTGGCATCCCAGTAACGCACGTCACAGCGGTCGGTGTCCCGCAGCCGTACCCGGTACACATTCCTGTAGCGCACCCAGTACCCGTGCCAATAATAAAAACTATAGCAACAATAATAGAAAAAAAAGTACCGTATCCGATCGAAAAAATTATACCGATACCAATTGAAAAGCCGGTGCCAATCCATATTGAAAAGCACATTCCCGTTCCTGTGGAAAAACCGTACCCGGTTCATGTACCGGTCTACAAGCCCATTTTACATCGGCATAAAAGCCACGGCTGGAATCGCTAAAAAAATTTATGATTTGTACCTGACCACTTTTGAGGCTATTGAAATAATTATTAAGAAGACTTAGGAAAAAAAAAATAAATTCTAAATTGAGAAATCAAAATGGAATAAAAACAAAATTTGAAGAAGTCTAATAGTTTGTAATTATGTTATCTAAATATTAAATATAATAAGAAAAATTATGTGATAATTTGTTATCATTTTATAATTTATATATTACCTGCAATGTATTTTGTATCTCGTTACTTTACTATGATTCGGAACTCCATAAACTGAATAGCCATGAAAAAATTCAAGTGTTTTAGAACAATCATTGCGTAATTGAAAATATATATTGATATGTAAATAAAATGTATTAATTTATTTAAATAATTTTAAAAGAAACCACACAATCTCAAATATTTAAATGCAATCTTATTGAAAAGATACCAATTAAATGGTAAATATACAGAATAACAGTATATAATTCAAAATTTATTTTACAATTTTTGTTTCGTCATTTTATAAATTTTAAGTCACATTAACTTTTTAAAAAACAATATATCATTTTATCTATACTTATTTATAAGTTAAATAGTACTTAGTGTTTTCGTCTTATTGAAATTTGTACAATCAACCATTAAGTATCATTATAAAGTATCCTTATGTAAAAAAATAGCCAGTCGCTGAGAAAACCTAAGCTATATTTGATGTATTAAGATATAGATTCATGAATAAGATAACCCGATGCACTATAGTAATTATGGTCCTTAAAACTACGTTAATTTTTTATTGATAACATAAATTAGAGATTAAAGCTAATCGAACGACTTTGCAAGAGTTAGGGGATTAGCAAAATAATTTTGCTACTAAAAGGAAAATCTAGACCAATATTCCTTTCGAATCGTTCATCGGAACGGGAAGACTGAAAGCACAGCCGCAAATTGCCACATGCATCGCTCGTTGTTGGGTCAATTTTATCCCATTGTTTCATTAAAGAATATTTGTAAGTAAATCAAGGTAAAATAGAGAGTTCGATTTAAGATACTACGGGTAAACAAATACTCACAATAAAATCAATGCTTAACCATAAGCTTTATTAATAATACAAATAAAAGGCATAAGAATCCCCTTTTACCGAGAAGGATAAAGCACGCAACGCCGTTAGCTATAGTTTACCCACATCAGGTTGTACACGTCGCTCGCAACTTAATATTAAAGCTTACGTCTATCCGCTAAACTGCTTGAATACAGGATCCATGGTGAATCCGGAAGGGGTTGCACTAACCCGGGATCTTAAGCACGGTTGGCCTTAGCACTCAAGACGCCTAGAGCGCTGATGTGCTACTCGTCTCCTGGTGCTGTCGGAAGTGAGTAGGGTAGGATTTTCTGGACCTCTGTCGAAACAGGTTCCAACGAGATGTGAGCCGTTCATTACCTTCGCACTAACACGGTTTCACAGAAAAACGTTGATATTTTTGCTTCATAGGAAAATTTTTGTTACAGCTTCTTTCCACATTCACCAAAGGATCGAGTCTCTCCTTGTACGCTCGTCAGAGACTCCATCCGTTTTACTAATCCCTGTCCCGTCGTTTCTTCTTTTCGAAAGCTGCTAAGTATCCTTTCTTAATTTCGAAAAGTTATTTTCCTACATCATAGCTTCCTATAGCCTACGGACCCCTAGAATACGCCACTCCACTTCGTTATTTTGAATAAAGAGATGTTGAAAACCTTCCTCAGAGGTTTTATTGTAGGTGTGAGTGTCCAAGTTACTAGGTAAAGATGGCAGAGCCGGGTAATTTGTCTCTTCGAGTGCTAGTATCCGTTTTATCCGAGACCACTCTCACGTTTCTTTTACTTTCTGGATGCGTTTCAATCGTGCTTCCTAATTTCACAAGGGGGATATTTATAATCAATTAAAAAAGACAAAATGGTTAACCGCCATATTCTACTTCAAGAGTCTATACTTTGAACGCTCTTGCAGATGCAGAAGGTTCTCTTGAGATCACCGCATCCATACTTAGTTGTTGGCCCGCTGAATACACCAAAATATCTAAAGTTGGTGGATTGATTGCTCACTTTCAATATAGTGCAGGACTATGCTAAGAATATTAGTAGTACATTTTTATCCTTTGGATCAATAGACAAAGTGAAAACGGTCGTGATAGTGTTCTAGTTCACGTCTCTTTTTTTATTATAGATCTATTAAATTCTTCTAGATACATGTCATGTGTGCTTATAGGATGCTTCAACGGCGTGATTGTTATTTTTTCAACTCAAAAAGAGTTGAAACACATTAAGGCCTTCTCAGTATATTGATGCAGGAGAGCAGGGATGAGACGGATGTAACAATGAATATATTATACAGCTAGCATACGATAGTTTCTTATCCATTACCCGAAATTGCAAACATCATTTTCATGTCTAAGCCATGATGGAGGAGTGATTCCTTTAAATTTTAAACGCGCTCTCCTTTTCCCGCTGGACCACTTTCAACTTTCACACTTGCAAACCACAATCACGCTCACGGCACATACATATCCTCACCTGCTTATACACGCATGCACATACATATAGCCTCACACAAACATTGCATACATTCACTTACATAAATATATGTATACGCCTACATACCTTGATCTCACACCTAAATATACCATTCATGCGTCATATACGCACAATACTCACGTGTTCTAGCGATTTTTTTCATTATACAGTGTATACTGGTGAGGTCCTTTACAATTGATGCATAAAAATCTGTTGTTAAGTTTTATTTCATTATTCTAATAGATTCACGTTATAAAGAGAAAAATCTTTTATAAAATGTTTAAACATTGTAACTATACAATAGTTAAAAAAACAACTACATATTTTGTGCCCTTTTTACTTTTACATTTGCACTACTACATTGTTTCATAATTTACAAAATATCGCAAACCAGATGTTAATTCCTTTTTACTACAAAAGTATTTGGTTTTATTAATTATTAAGCATAAGTTTAATATAAAGGAAAATTTGTTTTTGTCCCATCGAACAGAACGTTTAGGGATTGGCAATAGTCTAATTTCTTACTCCTCATTAGTTCTGCTTCTTAGTGTTTTAGGCATTTTAAGATATGTCTACAAAAAATATCTCAACTAGGATTTTTAAAGGGACGTTAATATTAGTTTTTAGTGCTTTTAATACGCTTTTCTAAGAAATTATACTTTTTTATTGAAAACCTAATTTAAAAATATATTGAAAACACTGTATAAATATAAAGCTAAATATAACTAACATGTTATAATTAAAAATTTTTCTCAGCAATCAATTTGAATATGGTCGTACACGCACTCACAAGCCTAAAAATTCATGTTATTCATAATATGAATTGTATGAAACGGAGTACAACGATCTCCTTTTTTAATATGTACTAATTTGTATTTTATGCTTTCATTGAAAGTTTATCAATTGTATAAATTTTTTCATACTAGATAAGATAAGTAACTTTCTTTATGAGTTAGCTTTTCTTAATAAAATTATAATTTTTAAGAAATGAAATCTATATTAATTGTATTTATATAAATATTCTTAGAATGTACTTGCAGCGAATTTCCATTTCACTGGTTGTATCTTCATTTAATTATTTTTCTATTCTTTATTATCTATTTTTCATTTCTATGTTATTTGTTTACTAATCTAATTAAAATCTAACGTCTGAGACTCCAGGCAATGATTGATAGCTTAATCGCTATGTTCAGTTTCTCATAAAAAGTGCTCCTTTCACGTTATGGTCTCTACACATCTCGAACAATCGAAAAAAGTTTTGGGCTGTAACATGAACTTGAATTATTATAGTTGTCTTAAAGATCAATGACTCAGTAAAGCGGGAAATTTTAATAATATTGAGAAACTAAGTCAAAAGAATATTATAAATTACTCTAATCTATTCTCAAAGAAATTTTGTCAATATTATTAGTATTTTAAAATAAAAAACATATTTTTTATTTAAAATTTTAAATTTAAAGGAAATTTTTAAAAGCTTTTTAGTATTAATTATTGAACTTAGGGAATTTAATTTAGGTAATAATTTAAAATGTATTTATAAATTTTAAACCTACGAATTTTATATGTGTCTTCAATCTAAATCAATGATTATAGATAACTGATTATGTATTTTAATCTGTATTACCAATTGTATAAAATTAGATTTTTGTTCATATATTAAGTAATTATAAATGAATAATTTTGATATGCATTCATATGCAAATAATAAAATCATACATTAAATAGCATTATTATATACATATTGATATTAGTAACTATTGCCATCTTTTTACTCTGATTTAACTCCGTCGTAATTGCAAACCTTATTTAACGAGTACTCCTTGGTGTTAAATTACTTTCAGTTTTACTTTAAAAAATGCTATAGCAACAATTCTTGTAAATAACGGTTAGCGTGGTCTTTGTTAATAATTTTTTTATGATTTAAGCAATGATACAGTATTTTTTCGACCATTATAATTACAGCATCATCATTTTACTGCAAATATTTAAACATATAATAATAATGCACACGTAAAATATATTTCTATAAATTAGGTATATAGTAAATATAATTAAAAATTAATCAAAATTTTGTTAAAAATATTTTTATTTTTTAATATTAAATATTAAGCCTGCTACAAAGTATGTTTTATTTTTTTTAATTTACCTTTTTGTATCCGAAACAACATAAAATATTACCCGATCTAATTGTTGAAGTTTTTGATATTTATAACTTCAAATGGCCAATAATAAATTAATTTGAAATTTTTTGATAAATTGAAATTCATATATGTGACACAAAGGGAATATCCATACGTGCGGGAGTCTCTTTTATTAGGCCCAACTATTAGAGAATAATCAAATAATAAAAAATTCATGTATAATAAAAATAATAAATGATACACAAGAATATGAATAAATATAACACTCATATTGAAAATGATTAACAAATATTCTCTTGGTAAAAAAATTATATGTAATATAAATATATGCTCTATTATTAAGAGCCATAAAAATAACATAAAATTAATTAACACAATGTTTCATATTTTGACTAGATAAAAATGCCAAATATAATATGTTTATTCTTTACTTTACCATAAATATTAATTTAACCAAAACTTTACTTTACTATATATTTAACACAATAACTAATCTTGCAATAGTTGCTACATTCTATTTTAAATTTAATAACTAGTATTAAAAATTCACATATCTATTATTATTATATTTTTATTAAAATAAATTTACATAATAATTTTTTTATATATAAATAAAAATTACTTTTATTTGTGTATCCATTACTGTATAAATTAAAGATTAATAAAAATTATAAACTCAAAAACATTATTTGCTAATAATAATATTAATAATCTGGATCTTTATGTAATATTATCCAAAAGTTTTAAAAAATTATTATTCAAATTCTAGAAATTAAAAAAATACATTTGAAGATTAGTATTTTTTGTAATTGTATTTGTATTTTAGCAATTCGGCTATTATAACAATTACTTATTATTATCATTAGGTATGTAGTTTCCTTTTTTACAATCTAAGTGTCCATGCGAACAAATTTATTTCGTGGGAAGGTAAGTTTTTGTTAGCTGAGATAGAAAATTATATAATTACTGTTAGGAAGTAAATGCTTTCTTTTTAAATAAAAATTATTTTAATGCGTCGAAAGCTAATTTTTGAATCAGAAGAATAAGGCAGTGAAAATTTGAAAAACTTTGTTATGTAAAAATTGTATTCCAAAACAGAGTTTACATTCTAATTGAGTGAATTCAATTTTTTTTACTTCATAAGGTTATTTTGCCCTTTAACTACATATTTCTATCATCTTTTCCCTGAAGCTTAAAACATAATTTGTTTTTGTATTTTTATATTTTTTAATTCATAATGGCTATTTTGTGCTTTAATATTTCATTGATATTTAAAATATTAATTAGAAATATATTTAATGTTTGCGTTGTTAAACAAATAGCCAATTTTACGATTAGCAACAAATTTGTTAATGCATGTTGATTCAAATCATACACAATTTCCATAATGATATTGAATCAAAATTAATTCAACTAAATTCTCAATTTTCAAAACCAAAATTTTTAGAATACGAGATAAGAAACATAAGGGTGTAATTTGAATAAAAATTTAATATATAGCGCATGAAATAATTATTATACACATAAATGTTTATACTACTTACTTATGAGAATTTTTTCCTTTATCTTCAACATGGATGGTTATATTCTTTTAAAAAATGCATTTAGATATTAAAATATCTATGATTATTAGTATAATGTAATGATTCTTTGACAAAATAGTCCTTTATGGTTTTATAATATTATTTATATTATTTACCTATCATTTTATAACCCGATATATACAATTTTTGTATCTATTCTTCACTTTCATAAAGCCAAAAACCACATGTTATAAAAAACGTTAATAAAATTCTAAATTATATTAAATTATATTACGATGTTGTAAGATTAATTTACCTCTTTAAATATTTTACTAGAATGTATTAAGGAGAAAGTAATTCAATGCATTGTTATCTAAAATTACCAACAAAATTTTGATTGAAAATGTTTTTAATATTTATTTCATATTTCCTTATAACTCTGTCTCTATCCATACATTGCAAAAATTATTAATTAAACGATATTTTCCGCATTACCTGGGCAGTTCCTCTGCATGTGCACTAATATTAAATGTCTGGTGATTGAGTCGGCAAACAATTGACCACTATTAAAATCAATTCTTGGCGAAAGGTTCACGGACAGTATACAATCGTTGACAGTGAAAGGGACGATAGGCGTCATGAAAGTATATTTAAGAAGTAGAATTCTCAAAGATGTGTCAGTCCAACGCCTAAGTCTGAACTAGTATAACATTATGACACAGAGTGGCACGTGTGCCTTGAAAGCAATGACTATATTAGTGAGTGCCCACGTACTTAGAAAACATTTTTTAAGCTAATTGAGGGAATATAATCGCGTCTCTATAAAAAAAATTAATTTTAAACATAAATTAAAAATTTTTTCTGTCATGATTACTTATTTTATTAAAATTTTTTAAAAATTTCATAAAATATAAAAGGTTTATATATATGTTCGTATATATGTATAAGAAAATTATTAACGCATATTAGGTGAATTAAATTTTAAATTAAAATAAATAATAATTTATGTAATAATTAATAATTAATATAGAAAATAAAATTAATATTGTAGGAACTTTAATTTTTTACATTTAATATATAATCATACATACTTGCCTAATTATACACAAAAACATTATCTGAAAAAAGTACATTTATATTATAAATTATAAGAAATATTTCCATAACAATGCATAAAAATAATTCTATATTTCATTAAAAAGCTCATATTTAATAACAATGTTTAAGGTCCAGACATCATTAATATTAATTTTAACGAAAGACTATAATATTTAATGTTTAGATTCTGCTATCATCTATACTGACCATTGTAACAGGTAATCCAATTAGTGTGCCCCATTTTCACAATCAAATATTTCTTCCGATATTTCAACCACAGTATGAACAATCATATTACGAATCTAATCGACAAGTAGACAGAGCTGATCAAGAAAGTCCTCAATCTTCTTACTCTCATGAACATAATCCAAATTACGCAATTACGAACGGAAGCTATGATACCGAGGAATATAATAATATTAATAAAAATAATAATAATAATAATAATAATAATAATAATAATAATAATGAAGTAGTTCACGAGGAAGACTCTCAGGCTCAGCATGAGTTTGGTGATAAACATCAACATGCATATTCAACTTACAATGAATATGATAGTGGAGTACAACATGAATACAGTGATGAATTAAATTCTAAAAATGAGGATGAATTTGTGCAACATCAAAGCATTGGTGAACATCATTATGTGCAAGCTATACCAGTATCGGAGCACGTTGAAGTGACAAAACCAGTGCCAGTTCCGATTTACAAGGAAATCGGTATGTAAAACATATAGAGAAGGCCTACATTTTAAACTTTTTTACAATAAATTAAATGTCACACTATCTTAATTTTTTAGAAAGAGACTGATTAAATACTATTTTTCAGCGATAATCTTATATTAAATAACTTTCGAAAAGTCAAGTTTTAAAAGAATTTTTTGTTTAAGTATATAAGAAGTATATTAAGACAATTTCAATATATTTATGAACCAACTTGTTACATACTAATTTATGAAATAAAAGAAATTCTATACTTTTTATATTTATAAAATCTAATTCTTAAAATCTACGTAAGAAAAATGTTTCAAAGAATAAGTTTTTCATACAATAAAAAGTAAATAATTTTTAGGTTATTATATTTTAAAAATAATAATTTATAAGATATGGAAACTTAAATAAATTAATTTTTCTTGTGATTACTTAGATTTATTATTGATTAATTAGCATTCAACATTATTTTTTAAAAGCCTAAAACCCAGTAGTGCATATGCATGCACAATATAACAATAACAGTTTTTTTTAAATATAGATTTTCATCAATCAAGATAATATTGTTAATGTGATGTAAGAATAGTAGTTAAAATAATCCTTTATTGGTAATACATTCAAATTTTCGTAGTAAAAATATCTATTAAAAAATGTATTGAAAAATATTGATAGCGAATAAAACATTTTCAGGTGTTCCAGTACCACATCCAGTAAAGATTGACGTACCGCATCCTGTAACAGTGGGCATACCGCAACCTTACCCAGTTGCAGTTCCAATCTCGCACCGAGTGCCAATTCAAATTACAAGAACAATTGCAGTACCAGTGGAGAAAAAAATACCTTACCCCGTTGAGAAGCATATTCCTGTACCCGTTGAGAAGCCTGTACCTATTACAATTGAAAAGCATATTCCGGTGCCTGTATATAAACCATATCCTATCAAGATTCCTGTGTATAAAACAATTTATCATCATGCAAAAGAAGTCGGTAATAGTCATAGAATTAGCCACGGTTTTATCTTTGGACATTAATTTATCTGCCCCTGATACCATTAGTTTAGTGACAGACATGTGCAATAGTTTAAAAATTATTGGACTTTTCAATATTCGAGTTTCTTAGTTGAATATATGAATTAAGTATCAAGTTAGACATTTAAAAATTATCATTACGTTGTACACTTTTGAAGTCGTTAATTATTTAATTAACATCTTGTTACCGCTATTAAATTAAATATTAATGCTTATATTTTAAGCAAAATAATCAAATTGATCGGTATTAATGAAGTAAAGTGAAAAAGGAAAATAGTTTTTTAAAAATATTAACATAATTATTGACGAATAATTATATTCTAATTTAAAGTTATAAGGAAAAGTACATTATAAATTGTGCAACTAAGAAATTCTGTAATTATATTTTAAATAATATTGAAAAAATGTTTTGATTTTGAATTCAGTATTATATAATAATAAAGATAAAATTAAAAATCATGTAGAAAATTTATAATGCAGAAATTTATACGATCTTTTGTGTGTTAAATCTTTTAAAATCAAAGGTATTCATATATTCGATTATTTTCAAAATATATAAAAAAATATGTATATAGAAATATACTGTACGTCTATTTAAAATAGGTTAATAAAATAGGTTAATGTAGAAAAAAATTTATATCTTTTTAAAATGTAAACATAATCTGTAAGTTGTTTAGTTTTACATTTATTGACTATTTAAAGTACCCATGGTTTTTCATTACGTAATTTACTTGTAAATATTATTATTACGGATTATTATGTCATTGAATTTG
Organism: Kradibia gibbosae; assembly: GCA_018907135.1. NCBI lineage: Eukaryota > Metazoa > Arthropoda > Insecta > Hymenoptera > Agaonidae > Kradibia > Kradibia gibbosae. Next base: position 9,942,019 of record JACCHX010000004.1, read on the forward strand.
ATAAATTCTTTGTAATGTAATGTTTATCCGATAAAAAAATATATTAATAATATTTTATTTTCATAAAAAATAGACGTACGCAAATTTCAGAATAATATTTCATGAAAAACTTTCCTAAAATATACTGAAGATGATTAAAATAAAATTAATTAATTCTAATATAAGATTTTTATTATAATAAAAATCATATTTCGCAATTCATAAAACATATTTGTTATAATTTCATTTTATTTTAATCAAAATTGAAATAATGAATTAATTATAATTAATAATATTAATGATATAAGAACAATTATTATATGCAATGAAATTATAATAATGATTAAGTTATATTGGTTGAAGAATTGACAATAATTGTAAAGTGTATGTATAACGTAGTTAATTATACTCACACAGATATTCTTGCTACATATTCACAGATAATATGTATAATTAAAAAATTTTTTAGGCACATAGTTAAGGATTCATTAGGCAGACAATATGATAGCATTTTTGTTTGTATATATGTTTTTTCTTTGGCAAAGTAAAAATAAATAAAAATGAATTTTTATCGATTTAGAAAACGATAACAGAAAATAAAGGTCTACGATTTTTTTAAAATAACAACAGAAATTTACATCTGTCAATAAAATACTATTAGGCTTTTCACCATGTGCAGTGAAAATTGCCAGTGATAGAAATTATTAAATCTTGAAACGGTAGGGAAAATCTTCAGTATTGTGTATTTCCAAAAATATCATCGTTCACAAGCTATAAAACATTAATAAAACAATAAAAAAGATTAGATTTTTTATAATTTTTTATAATTTTTTATAAAAATGTTAATAAATGTCAAACATACAAAAGTAAACCTTTAATCAATTTTTAAAGTTTTTTTATGATGTTTACAAAAAATAAGTATGTAGTAAAAAAAATTTTTTTAATTTTTAATTTATTCTTCATTTTTATTATTTATTTATTTATTACATGATCATTGGTAACTTGTAATATTGTTATAGTTAAAAAATTTTTTAATTGTATACTATAGAAACATTTAAAATAAATATTTAACGATATTCGTAATCAACTGTAATTGTTTTTAATATGTAATTAAATTATTAAAATTTACGAGAATAGAAAAAAAAATAAAATAAAAAATGAACAGAAAGGTAAAAACGTGAAACTTTGTCAACCTTGGCATTCTCCGAAATTTCTAGATTTAAAGATTAGATATTAAAATTAACGTATTAGAATTGATGCTCTAAACGAGTCCTGTTCACAATCTCTAACCGTGAATAAACTAAGGGGTAATGACTGTTTCTTTTGAAAGACAAGTGTTCTAAAACCGTCCTCCATTAAAAAAAACATATTCTTATTCTGACCTAATCAAGGAGGAAATAAGAAAATGTATTTTTTAGAGCCGCGTTTACTCCTAAAATAAAATTCCATTTATAATGAAAGTATAAATGCTGTTTTTGACATGTTTACGTTTTTATATTAAGTCATAAATAAGCGATCGGAGGGATAAAATTTTCGATGTATCATACACATTAATAAGAATCCTAATCGGTCTAGACGGATTGACGCCAGGCATGTTTGTAAACAAAACGCGTTTCTGAGTGAATACTAAGAATTGGCATCATATTATTTTGCATACATGCATATGAAATTTAATCCTCAGATAATATAAATATAAACAATGATCTTTAAAATTTAAGCGTTTGCTTATATTATACATTCTTTGATAAATCTAAAACTAAATCATTTGTATAAAAATTAACAAAACCTGAGCAAATTAGGTTTTCTTTGTAAAAGAATTACTAAATTTTTTTAACTTTATTTTTTTTTTAACTAACAAATTAGTGCTACTGAAAATGTAATAAAAGTAGTAATATAATTAAAAAAAGGTTATAAATATTCAAGATGAGTTGTTCTAGAAATTAAATTAAGAAAAAAAAATATATTTTTACATAAAAATTCTATTTAATTCAGTGAATTATAATTCAATTTTGAAATTTTTAAATAATGATAAATATTTTAAATAAAGATACTAAAAGTAATTATTGGATTGTTAACAGTTTTTATCATCCCTTGTCAAAATATTGTATATATTCTACATTTCTTACTATTTAATAATTATATATTTTAATATATAAGCACTTATTTCCATTATATTTTAAAATTATTTACCATAACAGTAAAGATGACAGTTGCAATGAGAAAACAATTTATTTATAATCTTAGGATATAAAATAAATTTTTAGCAAAAGTAAATTTGTAGATTTATTCAAAATTTTCGTAATCTGAAAATAGTTGGCACATTTATATACAGTAGATACACATTTTAAAAAATTTAAGCTGTAATGTAATTGTTATTGAAGTTATCTGATAATAAAAAAACTAAATTTTATATATAGTGTTTTGTTAAAATTTATTTATATACAATAATACAAAACTCTTACTAACACTTAAAATGAAAAAAATTTCTATAAAAATACTCTGTCTATTTTTTTAATAATGAATTAAGATTTCTGCTTACAATTTCATTTTTATAACTAAATGCTATTGTATAATGATTATTATTACAATATCTTCAGAAAATGTTTTTATTTGAGTTTAAACATTTAAAGTATTTATAAATTTGTAATAAAATGGTCTTTACAAAATTTTAGCCAAAGGTTTGTTTTACAATTTTCTGTTTACATTATAATATGCTTATTAATAGTTTAACTATAAAGTAATACAAAAAGTAAACAGAATTTTTTTATTCTTTAATCAGTTACTTTTATAATTATTAAAAGAAAGAAAAAATTATATAATTTCGAATAGTATCAATTACGAGCATGACAAGAAACCTATAAAATTGAAAAGAACTTTACCACGGAAAATACGTAATCAACTAAGATAATAACAATGACATGGAATTATATAATCACAGAATACTAGGCTTTCTATTATTTACGTTCTTCCTAATATCTATGAAGAAAAATAGCGTTGAATTATGCTTGTTTCTTTTTACAAATATTGGGTTAATTATTATTGATATAAACAGTCATTATAATTAAGTCAATTACAGTTGAATAACCATATTATTGTTGCTAGTGTTTTAAATATTATGAATTTATATTAATGTATCTAAATTTATTAATCTAAGAGCTCATACAAAGTATAGAAAAATTTTCACTTTATATACTTGAATTTTAAACTATTATACTTTCTACTTCGTCATTATTAATGTTATATATGTAATTCTACTTAAAATTTTGTAATTTGTTATAAATAGAATTAAAATAATTAATCGATTAAGAAAATTAAGCTCATTATATAATCCTAAATATTATATTTAATAATTTATATGCATTATTAAATTTTTTAAATAAATACTATCAATATTATATTACAATTATTTTAAAAACCATTCTTCTAAATAAAACAAACTGGTTTATTTCAAGTAAATGTAACTTGAAGAGTAGATTATTGAATATTCTGTATAAGGTTTAAAAACACAATATGTGTACATATATTTTATTTACGGATTATCAGTAAACTTTTAATAATTATGCAAAAATATAGAAAGTTAAAATAGGGAAAAATAAACATTTGTATAATTGAAGCAGGAATTCAGTAACGTTGCCAGCATGTTTTGATCTTATGAATAAATTGGTATAAGAGTGCAGAAATGTAGGAGAGAAATTTGATTAAGATTGAACCTACAGTGAGAGTTTTCTGAACAATTTTTAAATTATTATGAAAGAAATTATGGTAATGTGCCTAAAAGAAACATTAAAATTTTATAAGTAAGAAATAAAATAAAAATATTTTTATGAATTTTTTAAATTTATATTTAAGAACCAATATTTTACATTTTTTTAATTTATTAAATGTATATTTTAATATTTTAAAATTTTCCTCTGCACAAAAGCTTTATAATATTCTGTAATGCTTTAAAGAATTTTTTGTAAGTAAATTTAACGATGATCGTGTATTTATGGAAATTTTGAAATTATAAACAATAAATTGTATTTCAAAAGTCAAAATTTACCCAATAAATAAAATAAATCAAATTTAAAGAAAAATCAAAAGAAAAATAACATATCACGATATATAACAAAGATTTTTATAGATGAAAACTTAAATTTTGTATAATATCTGTTTTAAGAAACGTTTTACCATAAAAATACAAATTTTTTATACTTAAGAACTTTTATATTAATATTATTTAAATAATAAACTATTACTGCACACTGCAAATTATTTTGTAATAACTGTAGTACTATTGAATAAATTTCTAAATTAATTCTTTTTAAGCATCTTATTTATAATTAAAGTTTTATTAATAAATTCATCTGGAAAAGAGCATCGATTAAAATTATATTTTTTTGCTAATACTTTAAATATTTTCTAATTTCATATATTTTAATTTTTTTAATACATTCATTCATAGAAGAAAATAATATATTACTATTGATAACTAATACTTCTGATAATCCCATAACAGTATTCTTGTTTTAAACTGATGAATGACATATTGTGACAATGATTCTTATTATTGTCTGTATAGATTGAAAATGTGTAACTATTAATGTTACATCTTTTTTTATTAAATTGGTCGTATTTTGTTAAATTATGACGTTAATTTGATAATTAGTTAGATCTGATATGAATTTCAAATAGTTTTATCGTATGAAAAATATTGTTTTCAATTTATCAAAATACAGCAATACATCATGTATGGAACATAAATTTAATATTTTTTATCTCTATATTTTACTACATAGGTCATGCATATTTTGACAAATAGAAGCGTATTATAAATGAACTATAATCCAATTACGCTAGTGTGGTTTAATAGTGAAAATGAGACCAACTACACAATCCAGTGTAGTGGGGATCGTAGCTTCATGTATCATGATATAAAAGCCGAAATGTCGAATATTTGTCTAGTCTTCTCAGTGCTTTATTCGTACACACTTATACTTTACTATGATTTTTTTTGTACGTAATGAAAATTTTTTATAATTCAAAATTAGCTCTTCCGGAATAATAAATCTTTGATAAATAAGTTTAAATTATAATTGTAGTAAATATAATTGTGTTATCTTAAAAATTAGAATAAAATTAGATGTGAAAAGATAATATTTTTTACTTGAAAAATAATAATTCATAATATATTTTAGTTAGTCAAAATCATATACAATTATTAAGTTTCCATATTAAACATTTGTCAATTTGTTAAGTAATTTATAGTTATTTGTGTCTTAATTTAATATTGCCTATATATATATATATATATATATATATATATATACATTTCTAAATTTTTTATTGAATTGACAAACGACAATAAATTTAACTTTTAGGATTGTTCATTATTATGCTATTTATTAACATAGTTACGGAGTCAAACATTTTATTATTATTTGAAGTGAATACTTTTATCATAGATGCAGAAAATTAATCTGAAAATAACTAATGCATGCATTAATAATTTAATATTATTTATTTATTTTAATATAATGATAACTAACATTAATTTTACAGTTGCTGATTTTAGGCATGATTGAAATTTCCTATGCGACAGGATGGAATCTAGGAAATAGCTATAGAGGTTTTACTTTTGGTGAAATTTTTTTGAATCACGCTTCGATCAATCACGGCAAATATACTAATAGCTAATACATAGCCTTGAAAACATTAAAAACAATTTCAACATTATATTTTTATAACAATAGAAATTTTTTGTAGTTTTAATAGATTCTTTCTTTATAGTAATTGTAGTATAGAAAATCTATGAAATATAATTAAAAAATACGGATATATTTTAAACCCATCTGTCTATACTAAAATTTAAAAATACGGATATATTTTAAACCCATCTGTCTATACTAAAATGTCGCTATAAAAGTTATATTTAAGAAAATTTATTAAATATTTCTAAAAATAATGGTAATAATAAATTATTATCATAAAAAATTTTTGCACCTTTTACATATGAACTAAATTTATATTATTTATATTGTGACAGTAAAAATTATCCAATTTGATGAGTTTATTAATATTTAAAGTTACACATTAATTATGTTATAAGATTTAGTATTTAGAAGTTATCTAAAATTTTTATTGCTTTAGATTGTTATAATACCTTAAGTTAATATTAAAAACTTATATTTAGAAGATGCATAAAAATATTCTTTTCTTTTTATTTAATTAATCTTAATTTAATGCTATATTATGATATAATACTAAAATCAAAGTTAAAGTTTTATGAAAAAATAACATTTTTATAGATTTATCGAAATGGGATCATATTAGTACTGATAGAAAATCTAATAGCGGACTTCAAACTTGGTTAACAGACGTTGTTGTTGGTAAACATGATGATAATTATATAAAGCCTGTCATAAAGAATATAGGTCAGTAATATATATATATATATTATAAACTGAATTGAATACCTTAAATACGTATATTTATAAAAATAATTTTTAGGGTATCCAGTGTATAAAGATGTAGAATTTAAAGTCCCTAATGTAGATGTACAACATGTGTCCCAGCCTTATCCTGTTTTAGTTCCTGTTATACACCCAATTCCGTATGAGGTATTTTATATATAAGCTATTATATCTATATACTCTTTTTATATTACTTTTTATGTAAAATAAATCATGTTTCGTATTTATTTGTATGTCTATCAATTATTTCTTAAATATGTAAATTTCTATAAAAACTTAAAAATTCAAAAGATGTCAAAACTTTTTTAATATTAATAGGCAAAAAGTAATCTCTGAATTATTTTATTATATAATCACTTATATAATCACATTTACTAAAATGAGGGAAATAAAATTTCTAATATTTTAAAATAAAACAAATTCATCGGTCCAAATCTTGAAAAGTATACATGTATGTAGTTTTTTTAAGTGCACATTTATTTAATCAATAGAGCACTGATGTTAAAGTACAAAAATATTTTTTCTTATATAAAGATTTTCATTAATGTATTTATAGATGTTTTACACAATTTATTTATTAGAAATTGTTTCTTAATAAATTCAAAAATACATTTTTTACCATATAAAATAGGCATAATGGACATATTTAAACAATTTAGGTTACGAAGACCATAGTTAAAACGATAGAGAAAAAGGTTCCAACTCCAGTTGAGAAAATTGTTCCTGTACCAGTGGAAAAACCAGTGCCATTTGAAATAGTAAAACATGTTCCTGTACTAGTTGAAAATAAAATACCCATTAAAATTCCAGTATATAAGACGCTTTATCATAAAATTCACTGATTAGTGATTATATTGTTTATAAAAATCATAATATTGTGAATTTTCAAAACTATTTGTGAAATATAGTATAAAAAAGTATAGATAAATTATATTATAGATATTAGTATAAAAAAATATAGATAACCTATTCTATTCAAAATATTTAAGCTCATAGGAACTGTAATATCATGCGCTTATGGGTAAATTTTAAACAAGTTTGTTCAGTACGTCTGTATTTCAATAAAGAAATGAAAAACTTTTAAATATTGAGAACTTATTTTTGTTACAAATTATTTACAAAGTTTTGTAATATATACGACATTTTTTGACATTATCATAATGTATGATAGTTACATACTGAGTTATACTTTTTAATATATAAATATATATATATATATATATATATATATACATAAATGTATAATTTTTCTTTATACTTCAATATAATACTTCTAAAAATATTTAATACTCAATATTTATGATTTAGATCACTAATTTAGTTTATTTCATCATCTTTGACGAACTAGAATGTCTGATGAAGATGTTTATTAAAAACAATTCTTTAAAAAAAGTGTATTCAGAATTCTCAATAACTTTAATTACATATATTAATGTATTTTCAAAATAAGTAAAATTTTGTTAAACCTACTTCAAAGGTAAATAACAAAAATTCTTTTTGAAATGGATATTTCATTTACATAAGTCGGTTTATTTTAAATTTTTCTTGAATTCAATTTAAGGAAAAATATTTAAAATAAATGGTATATTTTTAAATTATAATTTTGAGCTTCGCTATACGTATATTCTTCTTATTAGAAAAAATATCAGTTGAAAGTATGAATAATTTATGATTTATGGAATAATATAAATTTAAAGTAACTCAATAATTTGTCTGTTAATAAGAATGCCAAAAATAACTATTGTAATATATTATAATCATAAATCATGACCATATTTTTATTTCTATAATTAATTAAGTATTTTAAAAAATTGAATTAATAAATTAAATGCTTTTTACGTACACATAAAAAATCAATGCGGAAGTCGGGAAATATTCTGCTGCTATTGTAATTGCTTGATATACATCTAAGCGAATGAAATAAGGAAAAAACTCTATTGTTAATACAATATAGTACTTGAACATGAGTAAATTTATCATAAAATGCAAGAATGAAAGGAAACAAAATAATGAATGGCGAAAGTTAAGCATTAATTCCAATAGAGAAAGGATGGATGAATATAAGAAGCTATTGAAAAAGTTGTAGAAAAAGCTTTTGTAGTATTAGTTTAGTTTAAGTTTTGCAAAAACAATCATTTTTATAGCAGCAATAGATTTTACTATATTTTTTAATTATAGAGAAAAAACAATAAAATATAAATCATTGTGAGCTAGCGAAAAAATTCGCAGTTTAAATAGCTAAATAATAGATTTTTACATATTAATTTTACTATATTCATGAATATAGATTTTTTAAGTGTAATACTAAGTAAATTATAAAAAAAGTTATACGTATAGAATATTTTTTCCCCACTTTTATGTTTGATGTGATATTTGATTTATTCAGTCTTTATATCCATATTTGACCAACCTTTTTAAAATCAATATTAAATGTGGAAGCTTATATTAAAATACATAAATAATATAGTGATGAAGAGGTCCGGATTTTCCTACAATGTTCAAATTCTTAATAGCGTTTAAATTAACTATATTATCTATATTTATATTAAATCGTTCCAATTCCATTCGTTTACAGTTAACTTACTTGAGGAAAAAGTGTAAGAAAATAATATTATAAGAGACATGAGCTAATAGACTAATAATTGATAAATAAACTCTATTTTGCTACTAAATAAACACTGAAAAAAATGAACGGAAACTTTTTTTTATTTTATGATCTACTTAATCAAAAAAACATGCAATATAAGTAAAACACTTGCTCTATCAATTAATAAACAATAAATAGCTTGTACAAGTATAAAAAATGAAATACAACGATATATATATATATATATATGTATAAATTATATATAAATAGTTTTTAAATGTATTTTTATAATATTTTGTTTTATATTCAAAATATAAAAAATAATAAAATTTATCCATTGTATATTAAGACGTAGTAAAAACATTGAAATGTACCAGAATAAAATTTAATGAAATTTCATTGAATTGAATGACTTTAAATCCATTTATGCAGTATTATGAATAATATTTTGTTGTAAATATGCGGTCGATGTTCCGTTTTCTAATTTGACTTGAACGTATTTGTTAGATCTAATATACACGTTGATGTAAGTTGCGTCGAAATATGTTGCCTAAGCACATATTGAATATTTCAATTGCACATATTGAATTTTAACTATTGCCATATTTCAATAAATTTTTCATATGATTGTAATGAAAAATAAGAACTTAATATTTGTAATACTTAATTTATAAAATACATTATATTAAATATACCATTATCAGATATTTCATAAATGTAAAAAATTAATTACAGTTTAATAGTATATATAATAACTAAAAATGATTTTTAATTCTTTAGACATGTTTTAAGGGAAAGGTAATAATTTAATTTCATTACTTAATAAGGAGTTAATAATTTTTTTTTGCAAGAAATTATAAAATCTCATCTCCATTGTCATTATCAATTTTTTAGCCACATTTTGTTATCAAATTTTAAACTAGTAAAAGAAGAGTATTATAGCTATTGGCATAAATAAAATTTAACCAAAGAAAGGCGTCCTGCTTCCGGCAAAAGTAAAAGTTATAAGCACCTAATGAACAAGTGATTTCTCAGTAAACGTTTCTAACTATATATTTTTAAGTCATTTCCCTCAAAAATTACATTAATTCGTTTTGATTGTACTTCCTCGAATGAAAATGCAGACTTCTATGTCAATAAATTAAATAAAGTACTAATATCGCAATGGCTCATTTATAGTAAATTTTCATACTAGGTTTGAGAGATTGTTTCCTGTCGTAGCTAAAAAGCTTCATTAAAGTAAAAAAGATGATGTGATCATGTATGAGAGAAAGAATATCAGCATCAAACAATAAATATGGAAATTCAGAAAGTTAAAACAAAAAGATATGATTTAATAAATAAACAGAGATAAAATCAAACAAAATATCATAAACTTTAGTAATAGCCCAGCATAATAAATTATGATCTCTTAAATAAATTAATAAATGAGTTCCATACATTTATTATAATATTTTTTTTTAACTGAAAATGTATTAAAAATTGTTATTTTGTTCTACTGTATTTTAAAAAAATTTATGGTATAAAAATGATGTGATGTTCAGTATTATGAACGTAAATAAATATTTATTTAATGGTAGACGTTCTTTATTAATTTTGTGCATCTATTGTTCTATAAATATTTATATAGATTATTTAAATAATAAAAAATATTAAAACCATAAAAAATATCTTTAACGATATTTAAAAAACAATGCAAATTAATTCAGATAATTAAAATATAATTTTACATTTTTATTACATTTTTATTTGAAATTAGTAAATAGAAACAGTGTATTTGACATTATTATTTCATAATTTTCGATGAATCTTTTCGAAGAAGAGGGGCAATATTTCAAGATTAGATCTTAGAGAAAGGTAGTGGTTACCTCGAAAGTATATAAGCATGAAACACGAACATTCGAGACATTCTAAATAAGATATTCGAATAGTGAAACAAAGATAAAAAATTATTAAGATGTTGAATTTTGTAAGCTTGAATAGAATTTATTAAATCTTTCGGAAATTATAAATGTGTTTATTACATTAAAATCAAATTATTTTACAAAATAAAGTAATTCATGTCGACCATCTAGATGATAATTAAAACTTCTTTTTAAAAGAAAATCCGAATAGACTTAATGAAATATTTATTGATTAATTTTTCTTAAATTTTTGTTTCCTAAAATCTAAAAATAATAGATATTTTTATTAATTAGATATATTTACTAATTATTTTTAAAGAAATATTTATTTAAAAAAATTTTTTTTTACAAAACAATTGCGAAAAAGTATTTTAAACTTATAAAGTTTAAGCTAATAATACGCCTTCAAGATTAATACAATAAATGTGTATATTTGATTCTCATTATATACTCTTCTTTTTTTAGAATTATATATTAAGTATTGTTGCTTGCATTTCGCTAGCATTGGCCAGTGATTATGGAAGTCATGAACATCACAGTTATGAAGAAAATACACATACTGTAGAAATTCCAATTTACAAAAAGTATGGTAAGTTTATCTATATTTCAAGAATAAATACTTTTATTTTATATAAAATATAAAAATACTATATGTACTTAAATATAAAATACTGTATTTATTATAGCGATTCCAATTCCTCATCCGGTACCAGTTAAAGTACCCCAAGAGATTAAAATTCCTATACCTCAGCCATACCACGTACCAGTGAAAATTCCTCATCCACATCCAGTAGAGGTTATTAAGCATATAGAAATTCCAATTGAAAAGCCAGAACCATACGTTGTAGAAAAGCAGGTAAGCAAATGTGTATTTAATAGTTATTAATGTGATTCTTGCTATTTTTTTATAACTCCTTTGGTAAATTAAAATTTTTTTTCTAATTCTCAAAATTTTTTAAATATATGAAACCGTCTTGATTATAATAACTAGAGTTTTAAATTTAATTTTCTATTTTTTAAATCTTAAGCTATTCAGTATTAATTAAAAATTTTATTTTGTGACTGATAAACATTTTTTTGTTAAACTTTATTGTATTAATTGCACTGTATATTATAACTACACAGACGATTAAAGATGAAATAAATATATTTAGTTAGATAAATTATTTTTTGAATTGTAGTTATTTAACATTATTTTCAACAATTTAAAATCTAAATTTAACAGTTTCTTTACAAATTTATATTTAATTTATATAATAAATAATTAATAACAAAATCTGATTTTTGTTATTCAATTTTTTATATTTTAATATTTGTTTAAAAAATTACGATTTAAATTTAGTGATTTAATGCAGCTTTCATTAAGATAAAGATATATTTATTTACATTATTAAATTTAAATAATTAGTACAGCTTTCGACATATTACTAAAAAAATGAAACCATAATAACATGAAAAGTAATATTCGTATTCTTTGTGTCTTTAGTAAAAGTATGAACTATTGAGAGAATATTTTATACGATAATATTAAATCTAATTAAATTTAATTTAGAAATTAATTTATCTTCATAAGTATGTAATAAAAGAAAACTAAAAAATAATGCCTTTAAAACAAATATCCAAAGGTGTAAATGCTACGTTGCATCAGGAAGTATCAGATCATTGACGCCGAGTTTTCTTTTGTCCTCAGGTACCTTTCGTGGTGGAGAAGCCATATCCTGTTTACGTGGAGAAAAAATTTCCCGTCCCAGTGGCCAAACCATATCCGATTCACGTTCCTGTTTATAAACATGTTATTGTCCATACTTCGAAAGATAAAGGCTGGCGCTGATTTTAACAAGAATAGATTTTTTTAGGGGTGTTAATAATACATACATTTAACATCATTGATAATAATATTTACAATCTATGTTTGTTATAAATTGTTTATTGTTATAAGTTTAAGTTATGGAATGAGCTGAAGAAATTCCTTGATTTTCACATCAATCTTCAACAAAAAATATTAATTACTTCTATTTTAAGAGACCTTCAGATGGATGTTGAAAATAATATTTACATAAATATTAAAATAATACATACAGTATTCGATACAATATTGTTATAAATCGTTATTATTACTGAATTTTTTGCGATATGTGACTGCCTTAATTATTGAAATTAAATATAATTATTTTATTTAATTAATATGTTTTAATTTTAACGTTAATTATCTAGAAAAAATTTAGAAATTTTTTAATAACTAATATCGAGTGAAAAAATCAAAAATGTATTTTTTTATTTTTATATTTTTAACCATTTTTCTAAAAATATTGGGAGAAAAAAAAATTTTTTACGAATGCATTTGAACAAATATTCTATATGAAAAGTTTATTTATGTTCATAAGAAATAGAATTCGTATGTATAAATTTTATTTAATTAACTTTATATTAATTATTTAACAAAAAATAGTAAATGTTAAAAAAAATTTTAAAAACCACCTACGAAATTTAAAAATATGTTTTTTTAATAAAATAATCATTTAAAGTAATACATATAATCACAATATTATACATTTTTATACGTCAAAATGTTTGTGAATGTATGATATGTAAATAAATTTATTTATTTAACGTTAAAGGGAATACATTTTTATAGAATAAGGTGTAAAATATTATATATATTCTATTATTTTATACAAAATTAGTTTTTAAATTATTAATAAAAAAACATAATACATTATATCATATGCTAGAGCCTAAGCAATTGTATTTCATAAACTATTTATGAAAAAGTAAACAATATAATAAATCTCAAATACTTAAGTTGCAAGATAATTGTCCAAAGTAGCGTCAAAAGTAAACATATTTTTGCATTATTTGTGTTCTCATAAATTAACTAATGAGTTATATCTTATTCTAAATACATTTTTTTAAGCTTCATTATAATTTAAAAATATTTTTTAATGAAAACAGAATGGTTTATTTTAATAAAAAAATTTAACAAATAAAGGAATAAACTGATCAATATTACATTATAATTTATACATACATACAGATATTATCAAATATATTTAAAAATAACATAAAACTTTTTTTTGTAAAATAACTTTTTATTAATCTGTAAGTTTATTCATTTTTATCAGTAAGTGCGTACTGATAATACATGTTATAGATAATACATTTTGTTAATTATACTTTTTATAAATATTTATACTCAACATATTTTTCAGATTCTACCATAAAAAATTTATTTGTATAAAATTTAAAATTTATACTTTTTTTTAAAAATTTATTCCCGAAATATTTTCAAATTTTATGTTTTTGTTATTATAATGAATTGTATGAATTTTTTAATATTACAAAAAGTAAAAATTACTTATATCAATAAATAATGGTTAAGTTAAATTCAAATATATAATATTAATTCTATAAATTGTAAAACATCTTTCTTGTCGAGAAAGCATAAGTGTAATACATCTTAAAATTATAGTTACAATTAAATTAAATTTTTATTGCATACTGCGTATCAACCCATCGACACTCTATGAGTCAGTTTTGTCATCATAAAATAAGCAATTTTTTATAGTTTCATATGATAGATAACCAAGCTTTGAATTTTATCACGGTACACATCGAGAAATTGGAATTCTTCAGCATCTTGATTTACCATACTTAGATGTAATCGCATTCTTTTACTTATATGAACTTGGTAGAAACCACTTTTGTTAAAAATATCTGTTAGAATTTTATCGACACTTTCACCGTTTTTGTAAAGCTTTGCTATTATTTATATTTTTAGTAAAGGAACTTATAATTATTATTTATAGCTAATAAAATATGAAGATTTAATTAGTTTGACAAAGAAAGTAAAGACAAATTTTAACTAATCAATACATCATAAGCAAAACAATTTATTAATCTATGTATTAAATTATTAAAATAATGTTTAGGTTAATAGGTGAAAAATATTTGAACAGTTTAATCTTTATTAAATATGACTATTTGTAGTACAACTACAATATAGATATTTCATTGGGTTCTATTTTAAAATATTTGGCCGTTTTTATTAATAAAATGTAACGGTGAGTTGAAATATGAAAAATTTTAGTAATCAAATTCACAAAATAAAAAAAAAATAGAATTGAAATGAAAATAAAGCTATAATTAATCAATGATAATATATTATAATATATTTAAATAATGAATATATTTAAATTTGTATTAATAGATATAATGTTGGCAATATAAATATGAAGAAAATATTGAATTGGTTTACAATAATCATAGTTGTTTTAAGTCGTCAGGCATGAACTAAATCATTTTGTAGAAATTATTAATGTTAAGATTATCAATAGGTTTAACTGATTTATAAAATTTTAAGCATAATTTGTTATAAGTAAAACATTACAATATTATTGGCAATTTAAT
Organism: Kradibia gibbosae; assembly: GCA_018907135.1. NCBI lineage: Eukaryota > Metazoa > Arthropoda > Insecta > Hymenoptera > Agaonidae > Kradibia > Kradibia gibbosae. The sequence goes on from JACCHX010000004.1 coordinate 9,957,348, forward strand.
AATTTTTCTATTATAATATGATAAGAACAACATGCGAATATTTTAGAAGCTGAAATGAAGTGAACGCAATCGTCAATTTCATTGTATGGAGAAGGGAGAAAGTTAAAGATTACTACAGGTATATAAAGAACTTGACCGTGACTTTGAAAGTATTATTACTACAGAGGTATCGACCGTCAAGTGCTTTTGAATACGAATGACGGAATATCTATTCATAATATTTTATAGATATTTTATATATTTATTAAGATGAGGGTCTTCGTAAGTCTTCTTTATTTTATTCAGTAATATTATAAAAAATGTGTTTTTTGTAGATGATAAATTTTTAAGTAATACCTAGAAATTTTCTTAAAAAAATTCAAAAATTTGTAAATGATACATTATTTAAGTGCTTAATTAACTTACTGAAAAAAATGTGTAACTTTTTGAATTTCATTAAGGCTGTTTAGAAATTTAATATATGTAAACTATTGAAATGTATTTAGACTAAAAATAAGAACTTCTACTAAATTTTTGTTAGATTCATTACAATTCTTCATATATTTTCATAATATTTTACAATTAGTAAATTCTAATGATAATGATGCAGTTATCTAAATTTATGAATAATTTTTTAATATAAATTTTTTTATGAAAGTTTTATTAACAATTATTTATTATTTATATATATTTGAAACGTTTATTTTTAGTATATAATCGCCACTTTCGTTACCATGGCTACGGCTAGTCTAGCTAGTCATGGTGAAGCCACTTATCAAGAGATCTATAAACCAGTAGAGATTCCAATATACAAGAAATATGCTATTCCGATACCGCATCCCGTTCCAGTTTCGATTGCACAGCAAATTAAGGTACCTATTCCACAACCTTACCATGTTCAAGTACCCGTGCCGCATCCAGTACCTGTAGAAGTGGTCAAACATATAGAAATACCCGTTGAGAAACCTGAGCCGTACATCGTTGAGAAAAAAGTAGGCCACATTACAATAATTATTAAAAATATGAAAATATTATCAAAGCCAATATTATAATCAAATGGGACATTTTTTTTAGTTATATTTAATAATTACAGTTGATTGATATTGTCAATACAGATGTATAATTTTTATCTTATTTTTTACATAATATTTTAAGACAGTATTATCAAATATATTATTTTAAAAGTAATGTAATATTTTATCCTATTTATTTAATCACAATTTCACTCATTTTATTTAAAATATAAAATTTATAGTATTTATACAAAATTTTTTTCAAATTTCTTATCGTATTATAATTCATAAATTTTTTTTAATAAAAAAATTTTTTTTTTAATTATACTGCCAATAATTATTTTCATTTCTAATCATTAATTATGTTAAGGAATTAATTAAGTTTTTAGGCACTATTTACAAATATTAATAAATTAAATTTTTTTTATTCAAAATGTCTCGTAAATTTGTTTTGAATTTTATTTCCATTAAAAGTACGATATTTTCCAATTACATTGCATATTTGTATTTTATTTAAAAAAAAATTAACATATTATTAATGTTATAGGTTCCATATATTGTAGAAAAACCGTACGCTGTAACTGTGGAGAAGCATTTTCCAGTACCGATTCCGAAACCTTATCCAGTGCATGTACCCATTTATAAGCATGTGTTCCATCGTTCCAGTAAAGGCTGGGATTCTTAAAATTTATCGTATTTGTACTTAAAACTAAATAATGTTGCTCTTAAAAATTTCTGTAGCTAACTTAAAAATTTTTAATGAAACTAAATTTTTGTGTTAAGATATTTTTAACTTCATTTGTAAAAATATATACTACAATTTTATATCTTATTTATAATGCGATATTAGGTAAGAATTTATATTATACAAACTACTATTTATTTATTTTTTAAAAGATTATGTATCTGATTCAAATCTTTGTTATTGTGAAAAATTATTTGTATTATATTTTAAATTAATTTAAAATTATAGGATTATGTTTTCATGTTTTGATAGTAAAAAATTTGGTTATTGATATCATCATCAATATAAAAATACTACTTATTATTATATAAATTCTCTAAAACGTTCAATTAATTTAAAAAGTTTAATTTTTTTTAAATATATAAGAAAGTTTTTTCTATTATTAAAATGTGTATCTGGTGATAATAATTAGCTTTAAATTAATTGAAGCATGTAGTGGGTATTTAAAAAAAATGAAAAGTCTAATAAATTATTATAATGAACAATTACATCCTAATTCAGATTTATTTTGAACAACTACGTTTCTAAACTTATTTGTCTAATTTCTTGTCATGCTTTTAATCCAATCATGTCAATTTATTGAACTCGATAATTTTTAATATGAATGATCTACAAATGATCTCTACAACGTTGTCTCGAAACCATTTTTTATACGAAGATGCGCAAGCAATCCTTTCATAAATATCCCGTTGCAATGGTTCAGCTCTTGCTTCTGTAAAGAATAGCAAAGTTGGACGACAGTTTTTGTGGAGAAAGTCAAGGGTATTTAGACCTGGTCAGAGATCGTCAGGATCACCGATGAGAACAAGGCGTTCACCATTATCGGCTATCTGCATCTTCATTAGATCTCCCAGAGTTACAGTTGCGTTACTATAGCCTCAAGTGTTCGGTCATGCAACATAGAGTAAAAACACCCCGTTAATATTGATGAATTTATATTTTATTAAATAAAATTCGTTTAAATTATTTCTTAATTATATGAAACTGTATGATTGTACATATGTATGTACATATGTATATACAAAGAAATTTTGAATTAACTACGCTAAAAAACGATGTACTTAAATTTAAGAAAGTTTTGTTTACGTTATATCTTAAATTTTATTATTAACATTAATTTAAAAAAACCTTGCTTTTTAAAATTAAATTATTTAAAATTAAATTAATTTTCAAATAAAAAATGTAACTAAACCTAAATTAACAATTAATATATTTAGGCTCTTTGGAGATAATTAACAATAAAATTTCTATCCGCTTTAAAAAAGCAGTCTACAGTAGACACAGTTCCTTGCATGTTATATTAAAATTGTAAGGTAGAATTTAAAATTATAAAGGTCGGCAAAAAGTTGATATTTTTATCGGTCAGTAAAGCACTATTGAAATTCAACATCTGATAAGTACTTGTGACCAGTATACTTGGTCTTTGATTAACTTGGAAGAAATTGATCAATTCAGATCCTTGTGAAGTGAAGGTCTATGCGGTATTGCAACAACGAAATTTTTCGGCCTGCTGTAATTACTGTTTAACAGCAATCGTGATTAAAAAACACATTTAGTTCACTTAGTTCATTCAAAACAAATTTAAGATAATTTGAAATTTGAAATTGTCTTACATTATGAGAAGTGCATCATTAGAAATTGGTTTTCTCGCTTTTTTTTAATTGCTATTATTTTTAGGACTACCATTACCAAATTTAGAATTACGTATATCTTCAATTTCCATTTGTATTCTTGAATTTAATTCAAACTCATTACGGTTCTTACACTGCCTAATGTTTTAATGTTTAAAATAGAATATAAATTAGTAACTATCATGTTATTCAGGTTTCCAGATGATTATCATAGTAAGATTTTATAATTATTCTTTAAATTAATTTAATGTAATTAAATATTGATTTCATAAAACAATTTTAATAGGTTTTTTTTAGGTATAATTTGATAATATTGAATTTGTAGGAACAGTTTTTAATTATAAATAACGACATTACTGAATTCACCTTTGTATACAAAAATGAATGAATTCGTTTAAGTGTGCAGTAACATATAAAATAAAATTTATTAATAAAAGTTGTTAATTAATAAAATATATCAATTAATAAAATCGATTTAGAAAATCAATTGCTTAAAAAGCTTTGCATTGTTGTACATATTTATTTAAAATATGTAAAAGAAAGTTTTTTTTTTAATAGATAGATTTTTTTCAAATGATTGATCTCAGTTTTGAGTTTAATTACAATTAAGATATATTATAACTAACATTAAATAATGCGATGGTCTTTTTTGTTCATTATTGAATATCTTAGTTTAATTAATTTATTCCTAATTATTTAACTTAATTAGGAATAAATTAACTTATATTTATACGTTTTACTAGATAGAATGGAATAAAAATTCTAGCTTATATAGACTAACATTATATAAAATTTTGATAATTGTATTTTTGAAATAAAAATTTGATACGTGATATCATTGTATTATTTTTTTATGATTTTATTTAATAATATAAAAAGAACTTTATTTATATACTTAAATAAAATTTGTACTAGATCTAGAATAATCTATATTAATCATAATCAATAATTAGCACATTAAAGTATTCTGTTTAATGATAATGTTAATAAATTTTATATTTAATAATAAATAAATTGTTGACAGATTATTTATAATATGGAGTATTTGTCACAAAAGCATTACATTATAATTAAATACATTATATACATATTCAATTTTTACAAAAAATATTTAAGTAGCTTAATTTTGTTTTTATTTAAAAATTAAAAAAAAAAATTTTAATTTTCATTAATTTTTAATAATGTTTGTTCACTATTTAATGTTTCAAGTTTCAAAATACAAGCAATTTTATTATTTAAAATCCTTTCACTATCTAAAACAGCATCAATCATATTGTGAAATCAAACTTTAATGCTTGTAATTACTATGAACTCTATATATGTCGCCGATCACTTCATTAATGCCATAATTATCATTAATATCGTAAAGTAGAACACCTTTTTAATGAAGTGGTGTATTTCAGAAGGTATAAGCTTATAAAATGTAAAAAATTAATGTCTTGCTCATTAAAGTATTATCATTTATATTTATGTATTAACTAAAATATTATCATTAGGCAGTTACAACAGAAATAAAATTCAAGTTCCTTTTTTACCAGAATTCGTACTATGCCAAATACTTCTAGTTACATACATTAAATCAAGATATATCTAGGTAGAACTGAAGGATTGCATCAATGCTTGCACAGTAACGTATTGCTAACAGTTTCCGATTAAGGGAATCTCATGAGTTCGTATATTTATTGCATTTACTTTTTTCTGTTTTCAGCACCGCGGACCACTTGTTAAGAAAAAAAACTTGCTCCTGTAGTCAAGAACTGGGGCAAAAGTTTATAAAACGTGCTGATGTACTCTATCCATTCTTAGTTTTCGCCCGTGTAGTGGCGAAGCGAAACTAAATTTTCTCGTGCTTTTGTCATTTAATTCTACTTTTCAGCGTAAACATAATTTCTCCCTTAAAATTTAACTCCAAAGTATTTTGAACAAATTTTCATATCATGGCGAAGTTATTCGTAAGTGAAATATAATGTTTAGTCACAAGATCCAAAAATGTTTTTAAGGCTATTAGTTAGAAATGTTAAATATTTAGTTATTCAATTTCATACATAGGATATTTTATCATCATTATCATATATAATTATATATGTATTTGAGTACTTTAATGCATTTCGATTTTAGAATTAAATATAAAACGTTTACATTGTTATAGAACTTAATAAAGGCTTATGAAATTCATATAAGTACTTTAACTCCATAAAAAGTTTATAAAAATTGGAAAACCAATTGATTAGATTTAAGATTATACCGTTATTACAAGAAAAAGTATCTAGTACTAAATTGTAAAAAATTATACTTTATTTTTACAAACAATAAAATAAAATTGACAAAAAATTTTTTATTGAATCATATGTTTTGCAAATGCAAATTTAGTTATTTAGAAAATATATTATATTTCAGGATTCCATTTTATATACATCCACTAATTTTACTTTAATTTTATAAAATCAGTAGACACACTTAAATATGTTTAAAATGAAAAAAATATTTTTTGTTAACATTACAGTAATTAATTTATTGTTATTTTCAATTAATAGTTACTATTTTTTATTATTATTTTAATCAATAATGATAATTAAATCTGTTAATTAAAAAAAGTTTCTTGAATATATACTCATGATATTCAGATTATGTAATTGTAATGTAATTTATTAATAATATAAAATATCATATAAATTTCAAAAATTTTCTACAAAAATGCTTTAATATAATTTCAAAATTAGTAATTATAAATAAATAAGTAATATTTAATAGTATTCATAATTTTACTAAAATGCTGTAAATAAATACGATTCGATCACCTACAGAGTCGAGCTTTTTTAAACTTTTGTATAATATACTAATGCATTTGCAGGTATTACTTTTTCTTTATTTCGAGATTGTTTATTCAGAATCTCAGATTGAAACAAATGTAGCGAATGATATGATGTCAAAAGACACTAATTCAGTTTCGATGCTGGAAACATCAATGTCAAAAATAAAAAGACACTCATGGCCCATTTTGACAACTCCCTGTCCTCCATATTGGCCTCAGAATAAAATATGGCAGATAACGCAGAAACCAAAAGTTCAATTTGTTCAACAACCCACTTATTACGAAAAACCTACTTTTCAACTGGTATGAATCGTATAAAAATATATATACAAGTAATGTCTTTATATAGCACCGCATATTTACATAGCAGTTGTTATTTAAGAGAGCGAAATTTGTTATTAAATTTATTTGATGGGGCACATTAGTAATGAAATTAGAAACTTTATGAAATTCATATTTACGAAAATTATGTAATTATTAAAATTAAATGATGATTTTTACCATTAAAATTAATAATAATTTGATAATAATTAAACATGATTTAAACGTAAAGCTTAAAATGTGTTTTAATTTATTAATTTAAAATTAAATAATTAATGTTGAGTTTTTGGTTATATTTATTTAAAACTTTTTTTTAGGGTTGGCAACCATCGAATCCATGGCAAAAGAATTCATACTGGAAATCAAATCAGTGGCCTATGCAATCCAACCCATGGGCCACATCAGGTAGTGGCTGGTCAAAGCCTTCTAATAGTTGGCCAGTGCCATCAATAGGCTGGTCAAAATCGGCAAGTGGATGGCAGGCTTCTAATTGGCAAACTCCTGGATGGCAACCAAAAGTCATCGTTCAAAAGCCTGCAAACACTTACATACCCCAGTATCAAAAACCCTTGTACAATGAAGTGCCAAAGTATCAACATAATTTAATTAAACCTGCGACAGACTGTCCTCCATTTCAACATCACCATCAGCATCAAACAGGGATTATATATGCTCCACAACATCAGTATCCAATACAGTCAAATATTAAATATAACCATCATGAGCCACAGTACGTTAAAGTCGTAAAGCCGGTGTATCATGCACCACCACCAACTTATCTGCCTCCTCCTTCATATCATCGACCACATATTCCCCACACTGAAATATGTGATAAGTAAAAATTTATAAAAAAGATTAAAGATGTTGATTACAATGCTCACTATGATTTATGAATGATTTCAATCTTAATTAGTATTTGTAATATTCATTTAGAAGAATTTATTTTATTAAAGCAACATTTAGATCCTTAAAGAAATATTTTATTATTCATGCTGTGAATGTAAATCTTAGAGCATGATTGTTGTGCAAGTATTTTAGCACTTGAATATAATGACGTTGAATTTTATAAGCATAACATATAATTCAAAATAAATAAAAAAAATTACATTGATTATATTACTGTAAATTTAATGGTTTAAAATTCGTGAGAATTGAAACGAAATAAGTGTATACGTGTACACAATCATATCGATAAATGGAAATTACAATTTTGAAGAGAAAGACAAGGTTTTTATCAGATCTATTTTATCCTTTTTATCAAATCCAAAATAAATAGATAATTGATACTGAAAAGTATTTTTAATAATGTAATTAATTTTGTTGTCATTTATTTTTAATTTGTATTCAAGTTCATAAGAGTACTATGTAAGGATGTAGTATGATGAAATTGTAGTATACATGATAATAAAATATCATTTTCTGTTTTTTATTCAATGTAATCAATTATTTTTCTCCAACACAAGAATACTTCACTTTTGGAAAACATTAGTATTTTGTTAGTAACTGTTTTGTAGTTTTCAATAAAAAATCTCTTGTTATTAACGTAATTCGGTTTATTTAATACCCTTATTTGGCAATGCTACAAGGATTCAGAATTGTTGAAAAAGGCAAAATTAGACAAGAGAAATAAAGTAAGATACACCTGTTATGGTTCCCAGACAATTTATTTTATGGTAATCCGAACTTTTCGTAAAAGCACGAATTTTATGATCACTGTTAATGCTTATGCTCACTATTGCATTGAGAACAGTTAATTGTAAACCATCTTTTCATTAGCAAAAAAACAGAATTGATCCCGTCTACAATGTCTTACTCGTATTGGTCATGCGATTGCCATAATTGCCATAGAAATATCTCAGAGCAATTTAGTAGTTACGTAATTTAAATTAAAAATAGAAATTTGACTAATTTAAAAAAAAGTTTTTTAAAAAACTGTAAAAAAAAATATAAAAAACTTTAAGTACTAACGTTAAACTATTAATTGTAAATGGCGATTGAATGAGCGGAATTAGTGGTTACGTATACAAATAACCATTATAAAATAAAAAGTTATTTTTGTAAAAAAATAAAAATTATAAATCGCTTTGTGGATAATATTCTGTTATAGTTAACTGAGAGCATGAATTATATATTACCAGCAATAATTGCTAATTAGATATGTACATATGCACCGATCCTCATTACCGTAGATAAATACCGAGAATATCTTCATTTTAATAATATCAATTTTCTTAAATGTACGTCATTTTGCTCTATTCTTATAATGTAATAACATTATAGGAAAGGTGTTTAATAATAATTGAAATTAGAATTTAAAATAGAATTGAAGAAATTAATTAGGAATGATTTTTTCTCACTCATATTAATTCAACATATTTGTATAAGCATATATTTATTAGATATTCATAAATTTCTTTTAAATAACAATGTACATAGTTCTTTACATTTGTTAACACTAATTTTTTTTATAATTGACGATTAACACAATATTTCATTATGTATCAAATTCATTTTTTCGCATAAAAAAATTTATGGAGGTAAGAAAAAGAAATTTATTTTAAAACAGATCATCCATATTATAGTAAAAATTTTCTTATATTTAATCCATTCTTTAAACTACTTAGAATTTGTTTTGACACTTTTTGAATAACTTAAGTATCTGAACTTGGGGTCCACAAGCTAACACAGTTCTTGAACTCTCACTATAATTATGTACCTTAGTTAGTTTTAACAATTTTTTAACTTATATAGTATATTAAGATTTCTAATATAATTATAAATAAATAAGAAAACTATAAAATATATTTCTTTAATTAGAATTAAAAAACGTAAAAATATATAATATAATTTTACATATTTAAATATGTTTTACAAAACCTAATTATGTATAATCACCGATATTTTCAAATATGTTAATGAATTTTGATAGCTCATTAGAATCTACACTAGAATTGAATTTTCACAAAGTACTGTCTCTAAGTATGATTTTGAAAATATGTATCTTAATACACTGTACATTGCTTTTTGATATAGCTTTAAACATTTCATTTACACGTCTAATGGATAACTACTGATATAATCCATAATAATATTTATTGGTTTTGAAATAAGCAAAATAGAAAATGATTATATATACAGAATGCATAATATATAGATTCATTATTCTCACTTTTTATATATTAATTTTAATTGATTTTAAATATTTAATGAAGTTTTTTCATTCTTAATAAATAGTAATTATTTTAAAAATACTTAATAAATATTTTTTTCTAAGGAAAAAGTAATCAAGTTCAAGATAAATAAAAAAAATTAATGCCTAATAATATCTACTTTGATTACTTCAAATAAAAATTGATATATTTTAATGTCTATATTAATTTATAATTTAATGTTTATCTTAGAAAAAATATGCTGTATGAGATCATGAAAAATATATTAAATTATTTCGAAAGATATAAAATATAAAAGTAAACAAGAATAAGAAATTTTTAAAAAACAATATTAAAAAAATTTTAATTTATATAAATAATAAAATTAACTTAAAGATTTTTAAATTCTACTATCCAATGGTTTAACTTAACTAAATTATTTTTAATTCCAAAAAACGTAAAATTTCTATTTAGATAGGAACAAATAATCAACAAAAATATAAAAAATTAAGAACATATATCATTATTGTCGATGAGATGCTAACAATAATATTTTTATGTATGTATGCATAATTATAAATAATTTTTTTTTTAATTTAAATAATTGAATTTTTTAATAATAATATACGTAATTGGTTTGAGAAAGCAGCACTTGACTAGATCAATTCAATTTAACTATACTTAGAACCACTAAAATTTCTTCACTTAAGCAAATACATTATACTTTTTCTAAACTTTATAATAGTTTAATTTTGTATTAATATTTTTATCATTTCCGGAAAAATATTAAAAAAAAATTAACTTTATGAAGAACATAATTGCTTTTAAATATTTTGATTGATGCATTTCTCATGTTACACACCCTCCTTTGTGTATATTTTGTTTTATTGTGTACCGATGAAAATTGATCCCATTACGTAATGATACAATACTCGCTAATTCTAATAAATTGTCTTTATTACTTTAAAATATCGTTACGCATAGAATTCTTTCTTTGGTCCAAGTTCATACTCCATTTCTTCATTTTTATACATATCCATTACCTGTAAAAATACGATTGTTAAATTTTGTTATTGTTAAAATTGAATTACCAAAACGCATTTTGTCATATTTTGGAATACATTTTTTTAATAAATACTTTAGAAAATTTTTGTAATTCACTAATTATGATACAGAAAATAGTGTGAATGCAAATTACGTATCAATATTTGATAGATATTCACATGTAAATATTTTAATAGAAAAGAATTTTGGTTGCACATTCTTTTTAGATACAAAATGTTTCAAAATACATGTTTTATCTTTAGTTTCTAGTTTTTAGTATAAATTATTACATTACTTACACTATTCATTTCCTTTTGTACTTCTTCCAGCTGCTTCTCGTGTATAAGTTTTAATTTTTCCTTTTCTCTATTTTGTACCATTTGAGCCACCTTTCTTTCTTCCATAAATTTTTTGGTGTTGTTCTGTTGTTTTTCCCTAAGTCTCCCTTCCTTGATTCCTCTCGTCTTTAATGTTTTGTCATTCATGACTTCACGCATACTCTCTACTGATAATCTTGCCTGTCTTGCATTCATTTCTTTAATCTCTTTTTCATGCCTCGATGTCAGCTGCTTTTGCTGAGTCAATTGAGCCATAGTACATAGTTTTCGAAGCTGGGACTTGCGTTCCTCTAAATGAATATTAATTATATCTCGCTCTTCTCGTCGTTGGCGCTCTGCTAGACGTGACCATTGTGTTGTCTGTTCAGAAACGGCTTGGCGTATTATCGGATCACGCGACAATTCTGTCTGGCTACAAAATAAAATTGTTTATGCATGATAATTTTTTACCGATATTATCCAAAATTAATAAAAGGTATATTTAAAGATTAATTTTTACAGTATATTGAATTTTATAGGAAATTTTAATTATAATAGTAGAAAAATGCCTGATTTTAAGCATTTCGTAAAAACTAGCTATGATTCTTAAATTAGAGAATGCCGTCATAAATAGGTGCTATATTGCCGTCACATCCGATGGGTTCATATGGCTAAATATGAGTAAAAAGTAAATAAATATAATAAAAAGGTAGTTAAATTTTTGTTATATTAGATTTATTTTTATTTCGGGGCTTAGCATATCATACATGATTATCATATTCTGTAATATTAATCAAGATATTACTTTTATGGTCAAAAAGGGCGGAAGAAGAGATTTACTTTCGGTTCTAAACTTTAGAATCCCGTATTGTAAAATAAACGTATCTACAGAGTAGATACAGAAACAAAGATTTACAGAAACGTTAAATAAATACTCAAGTAATTTATAAATATTTTGTTAATTACACTTACTTTTTACCCTTTATAAGTTTTTCTATTGAATTACATTGTTGTTTTTGAACAGAAAATCTTTCCTTTTGATGTCTCCTTTTTAATGATTCTAACTCCTTATGTTGTTTTCTTGTAATTTTTAAATAACCTTTTTCATGTCGAAGCATTTCAATTGTTATTGGTTCAAAATTTAGTTCCTCTAAAACAGTATAATTTATAAGTTTAAAATACTATATAAATAATTATTAATAATTAAAAAAAAATCGGATATACCTCTAGGTTTTACTGCTTCAATAAATCGAGATGGTATTGATTCTGTATTATTTTTATATTCATTTTCTTCGATTCCAAGTCCACGTATCTTTGTTTGCTGAGGGGTCTCAGTTTTTCTTGAAGCTCTTGGAGCTGATAATGCATCCATGAGTTCTAAAAAATAAATTTTATATATTTTATATATTATATATATATTTATATAATGTGCATAAATACACATAAACATACACACACAATAATGTACATATCAGTATAATTTATATATTAATGAAAAATAATATACTGAATTTTTTAGCGTTTTTGTGCAAATTACCTTCAAATCCATCTGGAACGTAAATCTTGATATCAATATTACAAAAGAGCATGGGCAAAGACATTGGAAAATTCGCCTCTGTTCGTAAAGCTATATGTCGATAGCCTGACTGAAGTCCATCTAAAGGAACTATTCTTTGACCAAGTAATTTTCCATTAGATTCGTCGTAAACAGCAAAACGTAATGCTGCAAGATCTGGTAAAACAACTTTCCGAAATAGAAATGGTTCTTCGTTATAAACAGGATTTAATCCATTTGCTGGAATAGTTCGTGTTCGAAATTCTTTTCTAATAGTGTCCGTAGGTAGACCATACATTTCAACTTCAACATACGTTCCTACTTTTTTATCTGATAAGAATTGCCCAGCAATTACCTAAGAAATTAAGATTTATTATTTTATATAAGATAGATTTTTTTATAATATATAATTTTGTTGTAAAAAAAAATATTTATATGTATTACAAAGACTGTATATGTATTACAAATTTTTTAATGAGTAAAATTTATGGTTTTAAAGTACAAGCATATTTATTTTATAAATAATATTAAATTTAAGTAATTTTATTGTTTTTAAATACAACTCACTTGAACACTACATTGTGTAGCAATTACGCCATCAACAGGACTTTCAGCAAAAGGATCAAAACTGCGATCAGAACGTCTCATAAAATCGGGCTTTAATAAATACCCAGATGAACCATTATATTCAAATTTGCCTTGATTTAATTGCATCGGTAAGTCAGAGGTTTGAAAATTTAATGAAACCATTTGGCATCCAGCATTCCAGAAAACCTAAATCAAATTAAAATTTAAATAGATTTGTAAAATTTACATAATATAATATTAATAATATATTTATTTTTAAAAATATTGATCGAACCTGTGGCATATAATTAGATGAATCAGCTCGTGTACCTTTTGGATAAATTCGACTCATTTGTCGTTTATTATAATTAACAAATTCAATTGCTGATGTTTTCAAATGATTAAGCCCTGTAGCTTCCGAAAATGAAGACATATTGTGATGAATGTTTTTTTCTGAAAAAATAAATATTTTGACGATACTTTTTCATTATTTATAATAGTAAACATTGTAACACCATCTAATTTTAATAATTTAAACATATTTTGATGTTTTAAAAAATGTCATAATTAGATAATATTATGTAGAAGGTTATTTTTAATGAACTTATTTTTTAAAAAACGTCTAAATACTTTGAAACTATAATAAAAATAAGCAATTCGAAAGTAATGAACTTTCATGTACAAAACTTTGTTAGTCACGAAGCATATTCGAAAATCTCCTTTTATAGAAATAAATAAGTATTTGATCTTTAGTGATTTGAATTAGTAATGACTTCGTGAAAGTTGAGTACTTTAATTTTCTAGAATTGAGAAAAAGATATAAAAAAGTATATATTTATTAATTTTTTTCTCTAGAATAAGAAACGAAACTTTTTAATTATATTTAGTTAATATTAAATATTCAATGATTAAATTTTACTAAGACAAATTCATTTAGTCCATAATATATTTGTGCATGCTCCATTAATTGAATACCTAGAGTTTTATCAGAAAAAATTCATTTATTAATAATCGGGTTCAATATATGATACTATATCAAGAAGTTAGCAAATACAATAATATTTTAATGAAACAAAAAGCTATTTAGAAGAATATTTAATAATTTATCTTCTTATAAAGTAGAAAATAAGGAATACATTCAATTAAGGTTTTAAATGATTTGGATGAAACTCTTAAATCGATTATTTTTTTAAAGAAGAACCATTATGTATTCATTATATGAATAATTGTTATATATAAGTTGCATTATTGATTCATCTAGGCTAAATTATTGTCTATCGTTTAATGTATCTAGTTGCAAATAAAATAGTTTTCTTTATCAGGCATAGCATTCTAAGTGATTCAAATTAATAAGATATTAATAAGAATGAAGATATAATATGCGATCTTGATCAGCATAACAGATAGTGTTCGTATCTACTTTTGCTTTAATGATTGGTTAATGTTGGAAATATAGCTTATTTAGAAGGTGAATAACAGACATGTGAAAATTACATATTGAATGGGTTCAATAAGTTGAAAAGAGCTTAGATAAAATGTGTATAATCATGCAGGTACTTAAACATAGTATATTTCCTTCAACACTTTCATAAAATATGGTTCATAGCACAATAGATTATATGTAATGTAAACAAATAATGTAAAGAAATCAATTCAATCTTACGTTCTGCTATATCGAAGCCTTGGAATTTTATTGGTTGTGCATAATTTACCATGGATGAGAGCCAAGGATGTACATTAGTTGTACTGCCAGTATACGGCTGAACAACTGCTAATTCTAGACTTTCACTTTGTTGTGAGAGCTTTAGTTGTCCTGTAGCCACAGCTGCTACTGGATCGTTAGTTAATTCATCCTGACAAACGTATTTTATGTTCAATAAAGAAAATGAAATATATATATATATGTAAATTTTAAAAAAATCAGAAACTATATCGATCTAAATTATGTTATTTAAAAAATAATTTATGTAAAAATGCAAAATAAAGGGTCTACATGTTACGATTGATTTATGAGTTACCTTTACCGATTGCTGTTCAACAATTGGTGTTACAATTGGAGGTGCACTTGCATCTTCTTTAAAATCATCTTCTATTACAAATTGTCCTTGCTTAAATAATTCAAGTTCCTGTTTTTCAACCTCAGTTTTTAATCTTTTATTTTTTATAAGAATTTTCCGTTTCAATGCGCTTGGTGGTGGAAGTGGTGCATTTGGTTCTAACTAAAAAGTGTTATTAATTTATTTTAAATGACATAGAATAAATCTAACAAATCTATTTAATAAGAACAAAAAATAATTTGTAATTTTAGTGAATTGAAAAATATATTTAAAAACATATTCAGAATATTTATAAATATAGAAGTTTATTGTCTTAATATATTTTATTAATAAATTATTTTAAAAAATCACCGTATTTTATTTTGTAATGAAAATATAATATAGTTTTACCGGATAATCTTTTAAGGGTTCTTTCAATAGCAAATCTCCCAATATTTCATCACAATATTTAGCCAATTTATACTGTTGTGCTTTGCTACAATGATTTTCAAAACTAAGAATTAATGGAAACTCTGTAGTTACAAACGCTGTGTCTCTTATTGCATATATTACGTCTTTAAATAAAATGACAGTACACATCGCTTTCCCGTGAGTTATTATAGGCTCTTCATCTTCTCCTTTACCATCCCAACAATCTAGTTCTATGCACCTTAAAAATATTTATTTTTTACTCATTATTAAAATCTATAATATAATAATGCATTTAAAATATTATTAAAAATCAATAATTAATTTTATTAAGATATGTAAAATAAATAGAAATTATAGATTTTTTCTTGTATACCTGCAACCTGCCAATAAAACTTGTCTATACATTTCTACGCTGCTTTTTCCACCAAACTGACGTCCACTTAAATATGTGTTATGACTGGAATTAATGTAATAATGTGCTAAAGATTGATCCATATCCATATAAACATCCAGACGATCCAGAAATACTGGTGCATTTTCATCGGACATTAGGTACCGAATGAAGCCATCTTTACTCATACATTCTGCAAGAATAAGTAATATAATATTTGAAGTAACAAAAAAAGTAACGTAATATTTTCATTGTAGTTTACATTATAAATTGTATCGAAAATATTTTATATATTGACTGTACCTCATTAATTAAAAATATAGTCCAATAATAATATTTCTTTTTCTTTTTGAAAATGAATTTTTCAATACAAAATTTAATTAAATCTATACAATCTTATTAAAATGAAATGCTTTAAGAATTAATATTTAGAATTTTCGAACCTTTTTTATATTACAGAATACAAACGTTTATTACTCACTTTGCGTCCTAGCAATTTCATTTTGCTCGTAATCATTAATTATTTCAGTTGCTCGTTTTTCATCATATAAAGGATAGAGTATTTCATTTAATGTGGGATCGCGTTGTTTTTCATTTAAAAATGTTATCAATTGCTCTAAATTTATGGTATCAGCTTTTCCTTGAGTTCTAAATAATAAATTTTAAGAGAAAATGATTTAATTTCAACTGGTTGATCTTTTGATTATAAGTAATAAATTATAAAATGAATAATATTATTTTTTTAATTCGTACATTGATTGAAAAAGCTCTTCAATATCGTTTCTTGGACAAATCTTATGGTAAAGAGCATAAAATGCATCAAAAGTAAATTCATCTGGCTCTATTACGTCATTCTGAAAATACATTAAAAATGTATCAGTTTTTTAGAATTAATTTTTTGTGTAAAACAAAGATATATACAATAAAATATCCTTGGGTCTAATCGAATCGGGTATAAATGATTAACTTAATCATTAACTATAAAAGATAAATAACTGACTTACAAAACAGTAACATTCCTGTCTTTTCATATTATGATTCTTTTATAAAATTAACTTATAAATTAATACAGCTAATATTAAAATTTTATTATAATTTTGGAAAACAGTTTAACAGGCCAATGATCTTACAAAAAATATGATTTTTAGTTATTATTATTAATAAGGTATAGTGTTGAACAAATGTTTGTTCAACTATTTTTAAATAAAAATAATGTTATTTTAATGCAACTGTAAATTATATTTTTTTAATATTTTCATTTAAAATTTCTAATACATAATTACAAATTATACCTTGCCACTTGGTAAGCCTAGATCAGAAAGGCACTGATAAACCAACTTTTCTGTTTTCCCAGAAGCGAATGTTCTAGCCACAACTTTTACAGGGACTTTTCCATTCGGATCCAATAACATCCGAAGTCTCATCCAACTAAAAAATTGTTGTAAAAATAAAAATCATATGATATTATAAAAAGTTATGTATTATATTTATACATATTATTTATGTTTTATAATACAAGTTATTCCGTACGTACTATGTATGTTCTTTTTTCTATCATGATTAATTTTTTTTTTAAATATATATTCTTCAATTTTTATTTATATAAATTTATGAAGATATTAAATTACATTTAAAATTTTCACTACTGACTATTACAAATAATAAAAAATTATTTTAGTATGTATTAATTACAACAAAATTTTTATATAATTTGTGAAATTTAGAAATACAATTGAAATAAAATTATAATGACTTTCTTGAATACCTTTTAAGACATTATATATAGTTAAAATGTACTTAGTTAATTTGAAACTTATTGTATTTCAGTTTTTATTAAATAACATAAATATGCACCCTTATCTTCTACGATATGTATTTGTCAAAGTCAAATAAGCACTTTCACGTATACTTTCTTTTAAATACAATTTTAATTTGTTTAAAAAAACCATGAATTAAACCATACCATGAAACCATGTAAAAAAGTATAAAATGAACTTAAGTCATAGAATGTGGCTTATGGGAAACAAAAGAAAAAGAAAAATTCAAAAAGAAGATGATAATGTTTTGTTTAAAGGTAGTTATAAAAACACATTGTAAATAGAAACTTACTGTTTTTTTAGGCACGTCAATGGGCAGATATTGTTGGCTTTCACATTGTGGGTAATAGATCGTATTCCATCTAACCACGTCTGTAATAATGCAACTACGTTATTATCATAATAGCAAATCTTAGATAAAAAATAAGGCTATCATAATTTTTTATGCCAGTAGAATAATGATCTATTATTTATTTACAACACTTTAAATATGTAACTCTTTTATATTAGATAGAAGTTTACATTGATTGTTACGCTTAAATGTGGATATAAGCCCTTGTATACTTTCCATTATATCCATTTAAAAAACAATGTATTTTCCGTTCATACATTCATATTTAATAGGTTAATCACCTTCTTTTAATCATGGGTGGTGTACATAAGTTCGCTTTATGTATAAATTTATACTGCAATATTAAAATGAATTAATATATATAATAAAATATTATAATTTTTTTAAAACTCCTTTATTTTTATTAATTATGAGCTTTCATGTTAACTTAGTATGTTAACACATCATTAATAATAATAAGAAAAAAGCAAAGTTTTTATTCAAAATAGACACATAGTTACTGATTTGGTGCTTCATTTATTAATAATTATGTTCTGTAACAGAAAATATGTGTATTTTTCATCCTTTTCACAATATATTTAAAATTTTACAGATAAACATATAGTATTCCAATTTAATCTATATAATATTTAAAATCTTTTAAATTAATTGCCTAATTAATTATTAATATTAATGAATTTTACGCAATGTAGATCAAAGTAATGGTATAAAATATAAGATAAAATCCATTTATAACAAGTACCTTGGTAGTAGCAATATCAGGGCAAACGACATGCTGATAGTTAATATTAGTGTAATCAACTCCAGAACATATTGTCAAGCTTCTTTCTTCCAGTTGATCTCCATGTTTTCCATATAGTTTATCATACAATTTTGGATCCTGAATGATGAAAAAAAGAAAAATAAATCTGAATACTGT
This sequence comes from Kradibia gibbosae, assembly GCA_018907135.1. NCBI lineage: Eukaryota > Metazoa > Arthropoda > Insecta > Hymenoptera > Agaonidae > Kradibia > Kradibia gibbosae. The sequence continues at coordinate 9,976,428 of JACCHX010000004.1, forward strand.
ATTTGTGAGATTTTAAGTTTAATATCATATTAATCTTAAGATCATATTAAAATAGTTTTATAATCTACTGTATTAAATAAAAGTTAGGTTTTTGAAAAACACTTGTATATACTTTTTGCGATTTTCAAAATACTAGAATATACATAATAGTTAAGGTAGATTTATTAAACTTACAATATTCAAATATAATAAAGTAAATATAAAGTAATGATTAAGTAAATTTTTTTTAATAGTAGGTTGAAAATGGAATTATTACATATATTTAATACAAGTTTAGAATTTTTTAGCGAATGAAATTAAATCTAAATTAGAGTTAATAGACTATTTCTTTTAGCAAAAACTTGTCAGTTAAATAATGAACAGAACATAGTAGATGCTAAAATTTCTTTCCACTTCCTGATAATTTAATATGCAATGCCAGATTACTTAGTACAATGATTAGAGAAAATCTGTTGACTATACTGATAGAAAATAAACTTTCCCTATTGTGAATTTCATTTAAATGTTGAATCACAATTTGATTTATGAAATTAAGTTAATATGTAAAAATTTCATCGTAATTAAATTTTTGCTTATTATAGACACTGTTTTCAAAAGCTTTAACAATAACATTTTTTTAAAGATATTAGTACTAAACATATTTAGTACTAAACTTTTGCTAAGTTAACATATTATAAAAGTTTGAATTTATTATTTAAAAAAAACGTATCATACATATTTAATATTCAATGTTATATCAGTCATAATTTTAATTAATTTCCTTTACTTATACTTATATATATAGCTCCTTATTATTAATCAATATTTTATAATACTATAAGAATTCTCTTCTAAAGTACAAAAATCAGATATGCTTTCTGATAATTTCAAAATAATATTTACAGAATATCATTACATATCCATTTGTATAAACTATATAAATTTATTTAAATTTCAAATACATAGTTTCTATACAATAAATTGGCATTTGTGAATTATTTACCTTTGGTACACCACCAGCACGAATGTCGCTCACTTGACATAATTCTATGACGTCACCATCCTATGTCAATAAAGGAAATTAAATCACAGCTAAAATAACATCACATATAGATGTGAAATGTGAAATAAATATATAATTTACATAAAAAAAACAATATTTAATATGCATTTTGAGATTATTATAATTGATAATACGTTGTTATTTGCGTTGTTTTAAATATATGTATTTTAATAGCACTTATTGTGGTAATTAATTTATTGCCCTGTATAAATGTAAAAATAAGAATGGTTGTATTATATAATATATGCTATTATACATATTAGTGAAACACAATGAACAAAGAATTTTGATAGTTTTAAATATTATTCTCGATTTACGTGACTGCCTATGTATTTGATTTGATCTCCTTTCGAACTTCAATTATTCAATAAAACAATGGAGGAGTCGCAACAACTACAACAATAGCTAGTAACCAATCAATGTTATATATTTATAATAAATTTCTTAATAACTTAATAACTCTTAATTTTTATTTTTTGTGTAGTTTAATTATATAAAAAGTTAATAAAAATTTCAATTTCATATGCGAAAAGAATACTTTCAATTTAATGTCTGAACTGAAAATAGTTTAAAAAGCTACTTATATATTGTATTTTAAATTTGAATTAGTACAATTGAATTATTTAAATATATTTTTTTAGTATTTATTAATAATGTAATGGTATAATTGTTATTATGATATAAGTAAATAAATTTCTTGAAACAAAATTAGAAAATATATGTATACAAATGTATTTAACTTGTAATAGAATATTAAAAATTAAATGTATTCGTTAATAATATTATACTATTAAAATATTAAATTTATTTACATTATATTATATTTTATGTTTTTAATATTTATCACATTTTTAATTACGTTTTTTCAAAACTTTCTCTCATTTTTATTCACTTATATGTAATTTGTAGGTGTAAATTTATATTTAAAAAACTGTTGATTTTAATCGAAATATAATTAAATTATAAAATATTTTGAAGACTGATGAGTATCAAATTATTATGAATAGTTCAAATATAAGAAACTTTCATTACCTTTCCCTCACTCTGCCAGTAAATAAAGAAGCCATACTCGTCGACCTTGAACACGCAATTCAATTCATTTTCCGTGTTATCTTTTTCTTCGGTCCATCGATCGAAGACACATCCTTCTAGAAGTGCCTCTGGTACTTCGATCTGCCAATTAAATTCAAACCTCTTCGTCATATTTTGTCGAAGTCAGTTTTAATAGAATTGCTTTTTCTTAATTACCAACAACCGTCAGCTATAATTAAAAATAAAAATATATTAATAAAACAAGTTCTTCTCATTCTTTATTCTGCCTTACTTTCTCTCTGTTTCTCTTTCTCTTTCTGATTGTCTCTCTCTGTCAATTTATTTTTTATCATGAAAGTTAATGAATTTTATTATTGAAATACTAATTCGTTAATAAATTACTAATCTATCAATGTTTTGAATAATTAAATTTTCATTTTTTTTATTTAGTTAAATCAATTTTCCTTATAAGTAACGATCGCAGTTTTTATTCATATAAATTGTTTTTATATATTATATTATAAATAATATTAATATTTTTAGATAATTTATTTGCATTCTGTGTGTTTCGTATTGTATTATTTTTTATGTTTATATGAAAAACCGATAATAATTCATTAAATACATATTTTATGTAATATTTACACATCAAAATAAAAAATAAATTGTAATATTTTACAGAAAAAAATAATTTGCTCGAAAAATTTATCGTATTGTGAATTTTAATATTAAAATAAAGGCAAGTTTATAAAAGGTGGAGATATAAATAAGTCATAAAGTGTGAAGATGTAGTGTAGGATTCTGTATATGCAGTAATACAATGTAGTCAGAAATACTTCAGGTTCAAGAAGAGCGCAAAAAACAGAGTAGGAGAGAGTGAGAGAATGAGCGAGAAAGATGTAAATAAATTGGAATTAAATTTGAAACTAATCCCAAGATTCTTGTACTACGTATTAATTTTTAGCACTTTTTTAAAGGTTCACTGGACTCTACTCAAATAATTAATAGATTATAATTACCTATGTTTCTAAAATGCTGGGTCATATTGTTGACCCATTTGATTACATGCATGAAGACATCTTAATGTACATAATCTACTATAATTGCTCTCCTTGGAAAATATCGCTTTAACTACCACATTTATTCCTTGTCGTTGGGCTCACTTACCCGTTTCAGCGACTGTCATTTCTGTCTTGTATTGGTTGACAGGGGAGTATATGGTCATTTCCACAGGAAGTGTTGATAAAATAGGGAAATAGGAAAGGCTAGAAAGGTAAATATGAGAAAGTTTTTTTGTTTTTGACTCCAGTTTTATCGAATAGGCATTATCGTTCCATTGTCATGACGGTTGACACATCTCTAGCTCCGAATAGCTGGTGGAATAAAAAAGGACAAAATTATTTTCACTGTTATAATTTATTTTCAATAAAATTAATTTGAAACCGGATACACAAAGTGATAGTAGATTTCTAACCTGACGGCTTATTATAAGAGGAAAAATAATGATTTATGGATAAGGAGCGGTGAAGAGAAGAAAGAAATAAAAAAAGATTGATCTTTAATTGGATCAAGGATAAAATGAATTAAAAAAAGCGTAAAAAAGTTTTCTTAAGCCAAAGTGAAGTAAATAGTTATAAAAATGGAGACAGAACGTAAATACAATCTTCCTTTGATAAAAATTTTTCGCCTATTCCTATTCAGTGAAGAGATGATTGATATAAAAAAAATCATAGAATATATATAGCTAGGCCCTTTGATAATGAACCGAATATTCAATTATTCTTATTTTTTTCATTAAAAATATAAATTTTTTTCTAATAACAATATAAAGTCAATTTTATACATTAAAATTAAAAAAAATTGCAAATTATGTCAATGCGAAAACTTTCATCAAACAAAAATAATAGGGATTTTGTTGTTTATATACAATAGTATAAATATGTACCAATTGTGATATGATTGTATAAATCATATATGATAAATTTTTTTGACATTGCTTCGTATATTAAATGTTGTTCTCTGTATATAAAATAGATTGTATTTTAGTAAACGTATACATTCATCAATACATGGAATGATTAAGGCATATTATGATATAATAAATCATTTACTATTTTTTATTTTTTTTAATTCTAACAAAAGATAATATAATCAAAAGCATAATAAAATGTTTAATCTTGGATAAAACTAATTATGAGTTATTTACATTTCATAGTTGACCATTATCAAGATATGAAATCATTTTTCATTTCTGTTCAATTTGAAAAATTATTTTATCAGAAAAAAATTGAAAATACATGTACAGTTTATACGTATTATAGAATTTTTAATTAACAAATAAAAAGCTTCACAGAAACTGCTAAAACAGAAAATAAAAAAAATAAAAAAAGCATATACTCTAACGTTTCATTTCATAATTCTAGCCTGTAAAAGTACAAAAGTCGTACAATATTCATTCTAGAATATTTATTTCGTTAAAACATTATTTCAATAATAATGAGTTTAAAATAATTATATTTTTAAATGTTGTTAATAAATTTATAGTAAAATAATGATTTAGTTATAATAAAAAAATATAAATATATATTAAATATGTATGCTTCGAAATTATAATTTATGAAATAGAAGTGAGTATTAACTTGTAAACCATGTACTATGAAGATGAAAAAAAACACGAGGAAGTAAACGTTTAAAGCCGACCAATGAAGTATAAAATGCATATATAATTAATCTTTTGACTGAGAATGCTATATAGGTTATATAAAAAATTTTTAATCAAAGATATTTTAAAATAAACGTAATACATAATAAATGCAATGAAAAAAATTTAATAAGATTGAAATTTTGAGAGTCAGGTATACTTAAATAGAATTTTCATTTTATTGAAGACAAACATTTCCAACAGCAGTAGTTGTAATTCTGTTTGGGGCTTCAAGCGAAGATGGATGATCCACATAAAAAAAACTACATAAAGAAGGGACAACAATGTAATGTTTACTCATCTAGACTAAAAATAATTCCATTAATAAGATACGCCCATATTTATGGAACTAGTTAAGCAAAATTATTTTGGCCCTATTGCAAACAGTCTTGTTACTTGTATGAAATTAGTCAAAGTATAGATATAAATATTCTTAAAAATCACAAAAATAGCGACAATAGTTTTCATATATTCGAGTACAAGAAATACACGTGTACTTAGTGTACAGATAACGGTAAAGATAACATGTTATAACCATACAATATGCTTATAATAATTATTTATTTATATAAAAAATACCGATATTGGCACAGCTGAGACATTGAGAGACATTTTAAAGTATAATTTAGAACAAAAATTTGTTAGCATTTTCAGAATTTTTTAAATTATTTGTTTATATGATAAATATCTAAATTAGTACTAATTTTTTAAAAAAACTTTGATAAATATTACATTAATAATATTTTTATTCATTTTATTTAATAGTAAACAATAAGATAAGTTATAATTTAAACAATAAAAGATCATAATGGAGAAGAAAACTATAGATTAATACTAATAATATTTTTTTGAATTTACAGTAAATGCAAATGCTTGTATATTGTATCCTATGAAAATGTAAGAAAATAAATAATATTTTACAATAGCATGACAATGTCTGAAAATAACATTCAAAAATGTTTTATATGACATAAATATTACATAAATATGATAAAAATATTATACCAATATTTATACGATATCTGAATGTCATTGAAATGAAGAAACATAATAAATACTAGGATAGAAGTTTTAGCTGTTTTAATTGTGTATACAAGTTAACTTATCGCACAGTATTATTTTAAATTATTATAAATATAATTATTTCTAATTCTAAGAAAAAAAATATAATTTTTTAAAATAAAAAAAATATTATTTCCACTGAAAGTAAATTCGTAATAATAAATTAATATAAACAATAAACTACAATATGAAAAGTTACATAAATGCGTATTGATATATAATAAATTTTATAGAAATGTACATTTCTATTTTAAATCAAGAAATCATAAAAGAAATTTATTTTTCTTGGAATAAATCTTACTATAAAAATATTTTTCATTTTTACAGCAATTGAGTAAAATTTAATGACAGACTGTTATTTAACCATTGGCTAATTTAAAAAAAAATTTGTAGCTGATACATGAAATTCCGATTTAATCGAATGTTAAAAAAAAAATAAAATAGCATGATAGGTTTTCTTACTGTTTAGTAAATGTATACTAAAAACGCATGAATTTATATCATTTCAATTTAAATTGTAATTTGCTATTTAAAATTAACTTTTTTTAATTATATAGATTCATTTTATTTAATTTAAATGAAAATGTGTTTTCAAATCAGACACTAAGTAAAAATAGTAGTGAATATTTAACATTCTTAAATATAATATTTTGTACTAAATTGTACTTTTTTCGGTTAAACTATGAGTTCAAATTTTAATAACGCATTTTTTATCATAGTAGATATTAAAAATTTAAAATACATTACTAATTATATCATACAGTTATTTAAGCATGCTATAAAAATAATGTTTTCTATTAAAAAATAATAAAAACCAAATTTTCAAATTTCAAATAAAAATTTAATATAAATATTTCATTATGTTTTGAAAAAAATTTGGTTTATGAAACACTATCAAAGATCTAGTAAAAAAGAAGTACTTCTTTTTAATTATTTTTCAAATAAAAGCATTATTCTGATTTAATAAAATAATAATTATATTATCTAAAAATTATATAAATAAAAATATGTAAGAGAAAAATATAAATACTAGAATAAGCTTAGTACTATATATAAAATTATATGATATGAAAGATAAGAAAGCGTATAAATCCATATTTAGGATACTTTCAACAATAAATCAATACTCTTCTACTTGAGACTACGCAATAAGATTATGCATCCATAAAAAACAACGCTTTATTCTTAATCATAAAGCAGTGAGAAAAAGTTGCAATAACAGTCACAATTGACATTGACTCATAATTCCTACCAGTAAAGTAGCGACGTTTATTTGCCAACGTTTTGACACATTATTGTCATTCTTCCCTCTCATTCAATCTAGCCTTAGATGTCTACAGTTGTGCGGTCTAAGTTCTTAATATTTTTCTAAGTAAGATGTTATAGAATTTTTGCCTCGTATATTACATGTTCTATCTATTCATTTGTATATCTTTTTGTTGGTCTTTCTCACTTATATATTTCCTTTAAATGGCATGCATTAAATACGTACTGATTAAGTTTTTTATTATTCAGAACAAGGATTAGATTTACTTACTTAATTACCTAATTATTAAAATAAATTTTAATTCAATCAGAAAAAGCATAAAAATTATAAAATAAATAAAGTAATAACGTTTATAAATATATTCTTCCATGAATTATATTTTAAAAGTATATATTAACAATTAAAAAATGTGTCTTTCAATTTTGAATCATTCATATATTATAAATTTTATACCTAGTTCAAAATTATACAACGGGATATGTTCGATTTGGATCTTTATTTATTAATTTCTTTTATACTTGTTATAATTTGATTTAATTACTAAAAAATTATGGCTATTGAATTTTGAAGATTAAAGATTCTCTGTTAATAATAAGTAATATTATATTAATCAATGTTTTAAAATTCCGGAAAAAATGTACGATTCTTATAAAAATTCATGTTGCTGCATTAAATGAAAAAGATGCAAAGTAGCGCTGAAAAATGAGATGGAAATGTATGATACATTGATATTAAATTAATTAAAATGTAAAAGATAAGTTTTATTTTATAAATGATTAAGTATATCTACGTGTAAAGTTTTGAATACAATATTGTATTAGTGATCGCAGTTGACATTTTGTAATTATTTAAATATGTACTTTATACGTACATAGTCTATTCTTTTTGTTTCATTATGATATTTAAATATTATTTAAATGTTTCCAGACAGCATAGTTTCAAATTAATAGAAACATGCTTTATAAAATAAAATAAATAATATATACGTACAAAAGTATTATTAGATATACAATTATGAACTTGTGAATAATATTAAATTTTAAATGCAAAGATTGGGTAACATGATTAAGCTTATCAGTAGCGTACACGTAAACAAAACAGCGTTAAGACTTATTATCTTTGAAGTGTAAGTTTTTCTATTATGTTTTAATTATATAATTATATTTATTAACATGAAAACAATTTATAATGTACAGTAAAGCATATAGTAATAAAGTTGTTTTTAATACAGCATAAAAATGAATTACTAATTGAATATTAGAGTGAGAAGACGGATTCAATTCTGTAATAATAACTAAGCACCGATACGGCATGCTTACATTTTTTGACGGGTCATGTGGTTGGCGTCGTAGGATAATGTGACACGTGACTACACAACCGTCAATCCAACCAAGCACGCGGTGAAGCCAATACGCAAAAGCATCAGGAATTGTGCCCAAAGGATTAACCGCGTGATGTTTGTGTTCTCAGAAGACCGATACGTGCCCCTGCTTTTTACAGATATTCTACGATTTTTGGTAATGGTTCTACTAATTATAAAGAAAGAGAAAGTTTCAATATAAGGAAATATTAAATAAGCATTCCTCTCTCTGCTTTAGTTATCGTTATCAGACTTTTTGATGGTGAAATCGATTTCAGGTTAATAAAGTCACAATACAATCAAAGATAAATGAATACAAGAGAGAGAGAGAGAGAGAGAGAGAGAGAGAGAGAGAGAGAGAGAGAGAGAGAGAGAGAGAGAGAGAGAGAAAGAACGAAACTTAATACATTTAATATAGTTAACGTGAAAATTCGATACGTATAAAGAAGAATTTAAATGTTACGATGAAATACTAACATTAGCATATTTTTCAAATACTTATTAAAAAATATAGTCTCCACAGTATTAATGAGCTTTAATTTGCTACAATAAAGAGTTTGAGGAACCTTTTTATGATAGGAAAATGCATTGTTTTAAAATAATTGTCCTATCAAATTGGGCGTGATGTGAACTGAAACGAGCGTTAACTATTGGCTCACTGTATTCATCAATCCATGGAGGGGTAATGAGATGTGTGGTATCATTCAACTGCGCACATCAGTTTGTGTGCGTGTATGCTTGCAAGTTCTTCGGGGTCGAACTTGTAAGCAAGAATGTACGACCGACCGACCCTACCATAGAAAGTATCTGGGCGTATGCGCAGCTATAAGGGGCTGAAAGAGTCCTAGTTTAGGAAATATTAGATGAGCAACTGCTCTCCCTATTTCTTTTGTAAAATGTCTCGCACTGCCCCTTTTTTCCTCCATTATATCTCACTTTATATCGGTCAGACTACAATTCTCTATATGTGTCTCTCGTTTTGTAGAATTCACCTAGATAATGTGCTCTTTTAGATTAAGTTTGCGGCTCCCCATATCGAACATTGATAGGTCAAAAAAATAATAAATATATATTTTATGTGGGAGGTGAATTCTCCATCATGAGGATTTTTGATAAGATGCATTAAGAATCTAAAGTTTTTAGAAGACTTTATATAATCTGTAAAATATTTTATTTAAAATAAATATTAAAATTAATTTATTCAAATAAAATTAAATATGCTGACTGAATACGGAATTGTTTAATATGAAGATAAATATTATTCATAATTTAAAACTTTATATAAAATAAATTATAAAAAATGTTTATTTTTAAAATGTATGTACTTTTTTGTTTTTAGATACGTAGTTAAAAATAATTTTTATCCATTATAATTATTAAGAATCGGTAATGGGAGAAAACTTCAAATTCCTAAAAAATGAAACAAAAGTAATTTTTTTAATTAAATAGCTTCAAGAAGAGTTTGAATACCCATCTTTCATTTGATATATTTATTAAAGAAAAATTAATGTTAAAGATAAAAGGCAAAGTTAAAAACATTATTGTGTTAATATATATATGGTATAACCATAGTTATGTATAATCTAGTTTCAGTTATTATATGTATCTAAAATTTTACTTACGATTTATTTAAATGATAAAATTGTTAAATAAATTTCATTGAAATTTATAGAAGTATCAAAATTATACAACATATTTACTAAACAGTCTTATAATTATAATTATAAATGTACTTAAAATATGTTTATGTTAAAGTTCTCGATTACTCATCTTACTTTAACAAGATAATAATGTTACTTTTATGTTACTTTATTACTTTTTTACAGCTAGTTGTTATAAATTATTTTTAATTAATAATCCAAATTGTAAATTAAAGACAGAAAACTGACTGGGAGAATAATGAAAAAAATATCAAAGCATAAAAAGAGATATTAAAAGAGAAAGAGAGAGTGAGAGAGAGAGAGAGAAAGAGAATGAGAGGGAAGAGGAAACGCGAAATAGACAGAAAGACGTACACATATAGAGAGAAAGAGAATGAGAGGGAAGAGGAAACGCGAAATAGACAGAAAGACATACACATATAGAGAGAAAGAGATGTGAAGAAAAGAATGCTTAACACAATTCCCGATTCACTGACCCTTGCATCATGAATGTTCATTCGTACAGTGAGTTGATAGGAGCCTAAAAATAATTTTGACCGACTTTTAAGCAACGTGCGGGAAAACTTCTGAAGAATCGATGTACTAGTATAGTTTTAAGGAAAAAAAGGAAAAACTGCCCAATCTCATGTTTATTTGTACATATGAGTTGGTTATAAGAAAATTTAAAATAGGCATTTACATTACTTTTTTGTAGAAATATCAAAAATTTATTGCATTTTACAATAAAATAATTAAAAATTCTACATTTTTTATAGAAAATGAATACTACAACGTTCTAATCATTATTTTTATTAATTTTTTTTATGTACTAACAATCTTATAAAAACATTCTGATGATTTAATTAAAATTAGGTTATTTATAAAAAATGACTTCCATTGGTATGTATTATTTGCAGATGTTGTTGATATTACCAAAACTTTTTTCATTAATATAAAAAAGTTCCTCACACCCAAAAAAAAATTCAAATCATGTAATTTTTTAATCTTTGAAGATATTTGAAAACATACAAATTAATTGTAACTTGTACTTATATTAAACTGCAAGCAGGAATTCAATGATTTGGCAATTTAATAGATATAAATTTAGTTAAATACATTTTTAGTTGTTATTTTTAGCTAAATAAAAAAATTTTAATGAGTAAATTTTTAGTACACTATGTAAGATAAGATTATAATTGTATGCAATAATTATATGTGTTTTTGAACTCACTCGGTTTAATTTTTGAAATAACTCTTTAGTTATAAATAATTAATATAAATGTAAATAAATATTTATAATTAGAAATATTATTATAAATAATGTTATAATTAGTATTTCTATTTTCTGAATCTTATTTAACCGTAGCGTATATCTGTTACGGTTTATGTTTTGTATAAGATTTGGTAAATAATTATTTAATTACTATTTTAAATGTAAAATGATTTTAATCATTTGTTTTAATTTAAAATATCTAATGTTTTGATATTAAAAGGGAAAAAAATGTACTAAAATCAAGTTTTTTTAATTGATATATTGCACTGGTTCTATAGAATTCTATTAAATATTTAAAACTTAAATTGGTAATGATTAATTATTATTCTCGGTTAAAATTTAAACTGAATTTCAGAGAATTTCTTTTCTATTCAGAAACAAGAACTTTTTTTTTAATACATATGAATGGTAAAGTAAATATTTATAATTTTATATTATCATAAAAATCCGCTTTGCAATACAAAAATTTGTGTGATATTATCTTATTATAATGTGTATTTTTGAATATTAAATATCAAAATACAATCAGAAATATAAAAAAAAGTATCAGTAAATATTGAATACTGAGCTTTGGTTAAAATGAATTCTGATTAAGAATAAAAGTCATTTGCATGGTTAGAGAATAAGGAAAAATATATTCATAGGTATACATGTAATCATTATCACAATTACATAAGACAAAATGTTTCAAACTTTATTTCAGCGATTCGATTAAAAGCAAATATTTAAAATGAAATATTGCATACAAAAGAAAAATTTAATTTAACTTGCATTCAATAATAAAAAAAAAATTCCATGAATTATCCGCAACTGCACATATATTTAATTATTAATTAATTCTTTCACGTATTACGAGGATGTAATCGAAGATTTATTACATTACATAGATAATATACGCTCGATATACTTAATCAGTAAAAAGATGAGTGTGTTTCTTTGATATTTTCGTGATCGTAGCCCTATCTAAATCGCGACAAGTGGTTAGCGCCTAATTGATTCATTCATCATTCCACAGAAAACACTTGGTGTGCATTTAAAAAAACTTACCGGCCTAGCCGCTTTTTTGCAATTTTTCGTTACTGCATCTTCTTCAACGGCCTATGTATTTTGACGCCATAGAACTTAACCTCCTCAGACGATTAATATTCCTCTGTGCACCAGACGGTTAGATGCGTCCGTGTTTTATCTCCACTAACGCGTGCGTGATCCGATGTAGTTATACACAGAACTACTGTACTTATCCGCTTGTCGATCGACGGTCGACTGACGCATGACGTCAAATCAAAAACATCGCAGGACGCTGTTGCGAGGCTATTGGTTTCGTTGTCGCACAATTTAACGCGAGTAGACCCGGTGTACTGCCAGCTGTGTCTGGCTCGATATCGTCCACATCTACTTCGCTAGCGCATGCGCGCTTAAAGATTTATTGCGTCATCGATTTGATCGAGTGGGTGAGGATAGAGTAGGGAGTGTCTTGCATCTACTGTATCCCGAATGTCGGAGATTAGAGAAAAATTTGACTTCAATGCGTTATGAGTCAGTACGAGAAACTATGATTTATTATGACCATTTCCATATCGACTGAGGACAATGTACTTACTACTTTATCGACTATTGTTCGCAATATAAGTTGGTAAAGATGTTGTCCAAGAAGCTTCTATTGTATTGAATGTACTTTCAACGTCATTAGATATTTTTATTGAAAAGTTCTGTAATGATTGCAGCATGTAGCTTTAGTTTTATCTCGAAGTTACATTATGTCAAATTGCAATTTGTAGTTCAGTAAATACGTACTAATTATTAAACATTATAAAAAGTTGATATTAAAGTGATAACTAGTAGCAAATAATTTAATGCTAGATTGTAAAATAATAATTAAAATACCATAATTTTTTCATTGGTTTTTAAATTATTGCTTATTAATTTTTTCGAAAATTCCTACCTACAAGTATGCTACAGAAAATTTTTTTATGATTCTGTAAGATAACTCCCCTTTTATCAAATATATTGTCACTAACGATATTATCTTTATTTCTGAATTCTAAATTCTATTTACTAAATGTAAAATATTATTCTGTATATATACAAAATTATATATATTTATAAAAAACTATATTTTCTGTATAGTATTGTGGGATAGTATTATTAAATTAATTTATTTATCTATTGATTAGCATAAATTTATATGAACATTGTTAAATTTAAAAAATAAAAATTTATAAAGTTACATTGATTTTTATGTACTATACATAATATATAAAAAATTTTAATTTGTATTTGTTATTTTGAAAAAATCTTAATTGAAAATATCTAAATTTATGCTTAAATGTGAAAAATTCAAGAATTTCATTTTTTTAAATAAAATTTTTAAGTTTACATATGAGAAATAATTTTATAAAAAACGTTACAAAGTTCATAATTTAAAATAATATTTTAAAGTGTACATTAATTTTTCAATCAAATGTAATAGATTCTTTAATGTTTAATATAAAAAAGGCCTTTGTTTACAAAAAATTTTTAAATTCTATTAGAAACATTCCAATTTTAAATTCTGAAGCCATTTTAAAACGATATTCTCTTTAATGAACAAAATTTAATATTAATTTTTCAAGTATTTTAAACAAAATATTTTTGAAACTAGAAGTGAAAGTAAAGAAGAATACTATAAAAATTGGGGAACTCTAGTATACTGGTAGATTAACTACCATGTAAAGGATGATAAATGGAGGTAAATATACGCTGAGTGAACATTGTCAACTTCGAGAAGCAGTCAACCTTAGCTTTACTAACAACGCCATGAGAATAGCATCGGTATCAAGGAAATCCACCAAGCAGTATATATATATATATGATAATATAAGAGCATATTCACTCCAGTATTCAATTTTTTTAATTTATACAAAAAGCGTAAAACAATACTAAAATTTTTATAACTTCAAAATTATTGTAAAATATTAATTTACTTCTTTCAAATAATGTAGCTACTTTTCACTAAAAATAAAAACATATAGATGTAAATATTTAATCATATATTTAAACTATTAGATTAAAAAAAAATTGCCTCAAATTTAATATTTTTTTTGTAACCAATATATTTATGATCAAATTTAATATTTGTAAATCTAAAATTTTTCTATTTTCATTAGCTAAATTTTATTTTATATTTTAATATTTTCAATTAATTTTTAAAATTTCTGACTCAAGAATAATTTAATACAATACAACACAACATTTGTGCGTCAAATATTTTAAAAAATTAAGGAAATTAAGTATTAATAACTCAAGCTTACAGTTCGAATCATGAAAATAAACTGTTATTAAGTAATTTTATTAAAAATTTCAACATTTCAATTTTTTTAGAAATTAAATTTTAAAAAATATCTTTAAAATATAAAGTAAAAAAAAAATTATTCTTAAAATCACATAAATATATTTTTTTAAAAATTGAATGAAAACATTATTTTTACTTTCATTTAATATTTTATTCATACACTTAATTAATATGTGTAGATATATATTTTACTCTACAACTTAGAGATTTATAAGAGGTATGTACGTCAGAATGTTTGATTATTAACAAGTTTGAATATTAATAACTTTTTACTTAAAAATACATTATTATTTATTTGTTAAACTTATACAATGTTTTTAACTAACTTTTTCATTTTTGCAATGCTCCATCTTATAGTACTGTTGTATAATATTATTGGACGATTATATTATATTAACTATTTTATTTAGATAAATCTTATAATATTAATGAGTATTATATCAAAAAAATTTCTCCATGAAAAAAAATGTAATACATTGTTTACATGTTTTCCAATATTTCTTTATATAATTACTTACCACTACAGTTAAGGCAGTAGATTTATTATGAGCTCATCATATTCTTAATAAGTTAATGTTTATTAATAAATATTTTATTATAGAAATCAAATGCAATTTTTCAATCTTGTTATTTGAGGTGAGTAACTAAAATTTCATCCGAGCTAATTCTTTTTTCTATTGGACACATCAGTACGATGTAGTTGTTTAAAATTAACATTTGCTAATAACTATATTCATTGGCACATTATTTTTTCATTATTGAAAGCATAAAAATCGAATAATCTATCCCTGTCTGATAAGTTATAATCTTTTACCTGAAGGAACGCGAGTAACGTCCTGGGAACTCGTGTTCTCACATTATATGGTTGTGGTCCTGTGTGGATGTATGGGTTTGTTTGAAATATGCATTTAACTTTAGTTAGTATATAAAATTAGTATATAAGTATATAAAAGTATGTAAAAGTATATAGAAGTATATAAAAGTAGTTAGTATATAAAATTAATTTTGAATAACTTTATTAAAATTATTATTAGTATTGTATGATTGAAAGTATTGTCTAACAATTTATTTTTTTTTATTAATTGAACTATATAAATTAAGTATATATTTTCTTCAATTAGTGTCTTAAGGCATCTTATTAAATATTTTTCATAACGAGTTTAAAGTACGTAATATTTAGATACTATTTAATTATTTCAAAATATTAGCAACATACACTCATTTGAAAAATAATTATTTTTAGTAATATTAAAAATATATACACAAAACCAGTAGTGTTTAAGATTTTTAAAAGATTTTAAAGAATTTTTAATTTTCACCATCGTTTAATGCATTATAATTATAATCATTCAATAATAATTTCAGCATCATTATTTTTAACATGATTTTCATTATTTATGAAAATAAGTTTTATTCAAATACATAAAGCTATTTTTTATAAAAATTAGATTTTAAAAACTTATAAATCTGAATAGAAATACATATTTTTTCAAATTTCACTATAAATATAAATTACTATTATAATACATTTTTCTCTAAAGCATGATTAAGTTGTCACTGCATAATTAATAAAATCTAAGACAGAATAAAGTCTTGTGAATACATCTGGAAAACCATTGGCACATGGAAAACTATACGAATAAATGCCTAAAACTTCACCTTGAACTATCAGTGGACCACCGCTATCACCCTTTTTGATAATAAAAATATTATGTTTACTTTAATTTATTTGAAAGTAGGCATATATAGAAAGTTTAACAATTTCAATAATATATTATTACTACGTGGTACTATTGTAATACTTCTATTATGGATAAATTTATGAAATTTTTGCAATGCTTAACAGATGGAATTTAAAAAATAATGATAACTTCAGTGTTGAAAAGTGAAACTTACGATACAACCACCAACTCCGAATTCACTATAAGTGCAAATATGTGAAGATGTAATTGTATTGCCAATGCGTGATGAACAATCCTTATTGCTAATAACTTTTGTTCTTCCTCTTTGAAGCTGTTCTGCAAAAAATGTTGATGGATATTCTACAAGCCCCCATCCAATCATTGTAAGTATACTACCAGGTAAAGCGTGATATCTCGAAATGGTTGCCTTTTTTTGTAAATCATTGAATATTATACGTGATGTAACCTGTTTAAACATGATTTGATTATATTTATTGTATAAGAAATATATGAAATTTATAAATAATAACCTAAATAAAATTCTGCTGGTATAATTATTTATTAAATTTATTACATGAGTTGTACTAAAACAATAAAATACTAATTATTTCATATCGTACTGTACTTATGTACATAGTAATGAAAAATGTATTTTAGAAACAATCAAATGGATACAATAAAAAATATACAATATGAATTTGATTTGTTTTTAAAAATAAATTTAGTAATTGAATTAAGGTGTCTGATGCCTAGCTACTAGATTAATGGATGTTTTTTTTAGATTTTAAAAAATCTTCTTGATTCTGTAGAACATTTTTTATATATTTAATTGTTTCATTCTACGAGTCTTCTGTAAGTTTTCAACTCAAATAAAAAATATTGCTAATTTGGTTCAATGCAATTTATAATCTAACAGATATTTTCTTTCATTTTTACGTATTTAGTAAGAATTTAGTAAACTTCTTATTAAAGTATACAATTTGCTGTAATTTCCACGAACTTGTAATTATCGTTGCTATGTTTGTTAAAATATGTTTTTAGAGATTTAAAAATATCAAATCACCTCATTTGATAATTTATTGAAATTTTTGGAAGATATAGTAATATTTTGTCTTTAAAACATCCTTGACTCAGTTAAGGTATAACTAAAGCAAATCTGTGTTAATTATTAATGTTATTATAGAAGATTACATATAAATAATTGATAACGAATGATTTTAGTACCGTGAATTCGATATTAACTTCTTATTATTGCTATAAAATATTTTTAAGTAGAAATGTCTGTTGTATGTTTTATTATATTAAATTATGAAGTCTTTTAAATACTTGTATTTAATTCGATTTATACACGCTATTTCTAAAGCTGAAGAGTCTTCTATTGCCTAGGTATCTTCGAGCATACTGGTATTACACTGTACAATAAGACAAGATAACACTGCAGCTGTGGGGCTCCGTTTTACCAAATGCTCTAACCTTGCATTACAACATCTTACAGTTGCTGCAACTTGGCAGTCTATCTTATAGTTTTGTATGTATATTGTATAACGAACCATAAAAGGTGTTTTATTGAATTTTTTTCTTGTTCATAACCCAGCCTTTTGAATTTTTTAAATGTATTTATTCAAGTTTTTATCATTTTTATCTTGTTTCAAAAAGTATACATCTATTGTATTATATTTAAAATAAAATGTATAAACAAATTATAATTTATATTATACAATATATTTCATATCACATCTAAAATTAAATAAATAAATTTAGAAAATTTATTTCTTCATGCATTTAGAAATATAGTCATTTATTATTTATAATAGCATTACTATAGCTGATAAATCATTATTTCTGATGGCAGTACTTATGTTTCAGAAATGCGAAAATCGAATGGTTCTTTAATAAATTGTATGTATATGAGAATTTTTTTTAATTTTGATAATTAATTTATTAATTATAATAAATTATACATTAATACAAATTAATTTTTTATCAAAAATTGCTTGCGTACCTTTACAACAGCAACATCGTTGAAACTGCCATGATCTGGTGATGCTGGAATGTATTGAGCATGCAACAAAACCCGATCAATCTCATAATGCGGTAGAGAAGTAGACCAGGAGCTGTTTCTTCCCATAAAGATTTTTATAACTAAATAATATTCTTCTCGCGTATGTAAACAATGGGCTGCCGTTAATACATGCCAATCAGTAATAATTACACCACCGCAGAAATGCTCGTTTCGTGTTGGCATCCTAAACGACACCATGTAAGGAAAATCCTTGATATTTGCATCGACTCCTCTAATGATTTTCGTTCTTTTACCAATAACATCTATTAAATTGTACCAATACATTTCATTAAAATAATAATTAAATATAGTTGTAAAATAATATTTAAATATATGTACATTTTTTAAGAAAAATGATATCATAGAATAAATAATTTAGAAGTAACTTACCTATTACAAAAATGAAAGAAAAAAATGTTATAATAAAGAGCTTCATTTTACAGTTTAAAAAGAACTAAGTATAAATTACGGAAACGATTTCTTGAAATTAAATACATTTACAATAGAGTATTCAAACATTGTATTATTGTATAAAATGCTATGTTATTATATACTAAGATAATATGATTTACATGAATATTTATTTAGCTACATATTCATTCAAAGGCTCTTAAAATAAATATTATTTTAAAATAGAAATTATCAAGTTTCTTGATAAATAATCGTATAAAAACTTCTTTTATTATTTCATAATTTTTAGAAAAATTAAACTTTTTCCATTACTTTTGTATCAATTATAATGAAAAGATTATTTTTTAATAAATATGAAACTCGTTTTAAACAAATAACAAAAGTCTTAAAAAGAGTATTATATGAGAAAGTAATCTTTATCGATAGAGAAATTGTTCTAATTTTTTTATTCAAGTTGAAAATTCATTTAATTAATGACATTTTAAACAAATTAATTGAATTGATGTTACTGTTTATAAAAACGAATAAATATAAACAATAAGTGCTACTTGGTGATGTTACTGTTTGGTGTCAATAATGATCAATAATAAACTGAATAATTAAATCATACAGAACTAATAATAAAAATTAATGGAAATTTTCAATACAAAAGACTTACATGAATCCACAATGGGTGTTGTAAAAATTTAAAAATAAATTAAAAAAAAAATTAATTAAAAATTTTCTTTAATGATTAATTTTTGGAAGTGTTAGTCGAATAATAACAGTAATATATCTGAACACAGAGTTTAAACATTTTTATTATGTAACTTTTTTATTATGTATATTTAAAGAATGGTTTAAAAAAATTAATATAATTTGATATATCGATATAATTTTATGTATTTTATATATTATATAAATAGTATAAATATATATAAATAGTAACAATATTAAGACTTTAAAATAAAGATTTTAAATTTAGCTATTGAATATCAAATAATTTCACTCGTAGAAATTGATCAAACTGTATAATATTAAATCATGTTTTTAGTGTTATTTTTAATACATAAATATAAGTTACTATTGCTTATGTACAACTATCTTATACTTCTAGTTTTATTTAAAAACTAATTTTCTACATTATCTATAGTAGATAATCAATAAATTCTCAATCATTTGAGCGAGTTTTTATTGAACATATTTTTATAAATCAATTTATTAAAACATATTAATATCGTTATATTTAGTTTCCTTCGCTTATGAACATATTAAGTAATAAAAAAAGGTTATTATTGATCTACAATACCTTAATATTATACAAATTGGCATAATATAGAATGTTTTTTAATATTTTCATTATTTTCGAGTACTAATATATTAAATTTTAATTAATTTTAAATATTAAACGTAATGTTTAAAACTTCGGGAATAGATTTGACTTATTGTTATGATATTTTAATTTGTATAGATGTTTGATAAGAAATTAGTTACAAATACTTACATGACGTCGGCTGGGTTGTAAATCCATATATTGTTTATAAATATCCATAAAAATAAAATGCATTTTTATTCAGGAATTTCTTTCAGGAATATTATTTATTATAAAATAAAATATCACCCTCAAATTATGTCGTTGATAAAATAATAATTTATTCCATTCGACAAAATAAAATAACATGAAAAATGTTTTTACTAAACCAAAGTAATTAATTTATATATGAAACAAAGAAGATTATTTTCAAAAGATTGCAGTATATATGAATATTTATTATATAAAGTTGTTACAGATATATCAATATTCTGAAAATTTCATTCTTTAAAGGAATTTATGTTTTTGAAAAAATATTTTCAATTATATTTAAAAGTGTCATACCTTTAAACAATCTTTTTGTTAATTTAGCCATTTTATTTCTTGAAAGCATTTATCACTAAATGTTAGAGTTCTTGTACTTAATTCTGACAAAATAAAAATTTATTTGTAAAATATATCCAAGGTATGTACCTTCCTCGGTGTGCAAGTGAAACCTTTTCACTATTCAGTATCTAAATCTATTATGAAAAAGTGTTACATTAAAAAGTTTTATTCAACCATTATAAATATCATGTTAAAGAAATATATAATTTTTTGTAAATTAAAACGTTATCAGACAAAATAATGTTACGGGCATTATTATAAAAATTCGCAAATAAGTATTACATAATGTTCAATAATAATAAATTATGAAAATATTTGATAATAAATTGAATAAAAAGATTATTTACGTAATTGAATTTCAATATATACAGTCAATCAGAGAAGTTTACTATGCTTTCATTTAATCACTAATTTAATGTACCTATAAGAAAGTGAATAAACTTGATCTTGAATTTTTCTTTCCTTATTCACTTTCAATAAAAAGTCGTTTACTGTCTTGACAAATACGAAAGAAAAAATAGAACCCGTCTATCCAATTGGGGGTTTCCTCTTCATTTTCCCGTAAAATAGAGTATAGCTCTAGTGAAAATACTTGAACAACTTGTACGTCACTCTGATATTTGCGAAAGGGCATTAACCTTTCGAGCATTGAATAACTTGTTAAACTACAATAAAAGTTGACGTAGTATAGTGTATATTAATTAATCTGTTGTTTATACATAAACAATATCACAAAATCTTGAGTGTCATATTGTTATTATCAATGATAAAGGAAAAACAACTTATTTGTCAAATAATATGGTTTTTAATAAAGTGAAAATTCTAAGCAAAATTTCTAGCAATTGAAATTTTAAATATAAGCTATGTTTACCTAATTCTGCAAATGAAAAGATTATTTTCAATATTTGATAATTCTATTTGCTATTTATATGAAATAATTAGATTAAAAAGTAAAAAAACCAGTACTACTGTTTTCAGGAAATTATTAAATTAATTAAAAATTGATTTAAAAATATATTTCTTGCATTAGAATAAAATAATATTTAATTATTTTCATAGAATTTTGTAATCAAATCAATATTTATATTTATTTTTTATGAATATTAAAGTTATTAATTCATATACAAATTTTTTCTTTGATTTTTAATTTATTACATTATAAAAATAATAAAAAATTACAAAAAATAAAGATATAAAAATAATGCATATTATAGTTTAAAAAAGTATATTAAATAACGTATATGAATTAAAATTATTTTAAAAAAGGATCGTCTTTTGAGAAAAAAATAAATTAAAAGTAAAGATTATTTATATAAAAAATATTTAAAATATTTAAAGTAAAATCATTTAAAAAATTCAAATATTAAATAATTAACAGGAAATATAGAATAGTGGAAAACAAATAGAAGATGAATAAAATATGAAAAAGATAAAACGTAAGGATAAAATGATAGAAATTGATAAAATTTGCTAATAAAGAATTTATCAATAAAGATGAAAATAGAGTGTAGATAAAAAAAGTCAATACAATATGTTCTGTGTAGAACTTAAGTAAATAGCGACAAGAAAAAAAATAGAATCGTAGGTGGGTAAATAGTTTTAATGAAGTAAAAATATAGAACTTTATATAAAATTAAATAATTAAATGAGAATGAAAATAAAAATATTATTTACGTTCATATGAAGTTGGAACATGTGAAAATAAGCATTGATAACAAATAAATGAAATATCCAAAATTAATATAATAATATAATTACAGAAGGTAACGCTAATAATAATGTAATGCTTGACTGTGTAATGCTTATAGCATGAAGAATACAGAAAATTACAAAGTGAAATATACACTTCTAGTTGTAGATATTGGGATTTATATAGTGATATATCATAATAAATAACTTATAAATAAAAAAAACTAATGTAAATAAAAATTGAAAAATGAATTGCTAAATAAAATATAATTGGCCAAAGATATTTAATAGAAATACAGACTCGCATTTGGACATTCAATCCTATATAAATAAAAAGTAAAAGATAGATTGACTTGACTTTAAAAATATACATGAAGCTATAAATGGTGGTATTATTTTTAATTATATATTACTCAAATGGCTAAATATAAAAAATATTAATTTAATATATATAAAATATATTATTAAGTAGAATTGAATAATATAGTTATCTGATGAGTATAATTATATGAAATCAAACAAATAAAACGTATAGAAATAGAATAAACGAGTGTAGATAGTTATATTTACATAAAAAAATTAAGATCCTAATAATGTAATGAAAATAAATTATTTAAAAACTGGGTTATAAATATAAATGAATAATACATAAAAAATAATAATCTGGTTATATATATCTAAAATAGGTACTACAAAAATAAAATTTTGAAATACTAAATCATTAAGTAAAAGATCTAAGATTTTAACGTTAAACTAAGAAAATATTTTTCAGTTAGATATGAATTAGTTTAAAGAATATAATGGTTCAATTTTTAAATACTAAATGATATTATTGAAAGAATAATATCAAATAAATTGATATAAAACTATAAAAAAGTATAATAACTTATTAAGAACAAGTAAAAAGAAAATAATTTTTGGAGAAAGAAGGAATAAAATATAAAGCCAATGAGTAGACAATATATGGGAAAAAAGGAAATTAAAGTAAAAAAGCTCTATAAAAATGTAATAGAAAAAGTTCTACGTAGTCAACATAGTGAATAACTTGAAAAGAAACGCTTGATTTCCTGATACAGATTTAAGAAAAGAGCAAATACACCAAACTTTTTTAAAGAGTAAAAATTAAAAAGTTTATTTTATATGTGATATAAAGACATATATAATGTTAATACTAAATATACAAGTTAAAGACAGGAAATCGTAATATTATATAAAACATAAAACTTTGCAAGAGGTAAGATAGTAAGCAAAGAATATAAAAAGCAATAGTAGAAGGAAAATTGTTGATGTCAATCTAGAACAAATGTAGCTTGAAAATAACATTAAATAAATGTGACATATGTTTAAAAATATCATAAATAAAAAATAGAAGAAAAAGATTTTTAAAAAAAAGGTATTGTAGATGATAGATGTAAAAATATTTAACTTCATGTAATAAAGAAACACTATGAGTAATGTATTTTAGTTAAGGGTTAACGTTTAATTTAATGGAATTAACAATTATTAAAATATTATTATACTTTTAATAATATTTTAACAATTTAATTTTTATTATAATTTATTTTAATCAATGTAGCTAAAGTAAATAAGAATATATTCCTTATAAGCATACAAATAAAATACAATTAGTGTTTCATGTAACTGAATTGAAAGGATCTAAGTATTTTGCTGAAATATTCTGGAGTGAAACAAATAAAAATTAAAAATATATTCAAAATTTAATTTTATGTAATATTTAATTCATAAATATTGTTTTATTTATTATTTAGAAACTACTCCACTACAATGTGATTAGAAATTCAAATGTGATTTTAATTTGTATGAAATAAAATCACTTTTTAAATTTAATTATAGTGTATAAATATGATTTGAAAATTGACTTTGATTAATATAACAGATTCACTTATTCTACGTATTGAATAAATTTTAATTTAACAATTACTTGGTACTGATAAGAAAGTAACATATTTGTTGTAATATATTTTTGTTTATTATAACAATATTTATATAAATTTAATATTAATAACTCACAGAAAGTCATGTACAGTGAATTAATTGTAAAAAAAATATTATTTAAGAAATTTCAAGAAAAAAAATTTTTTATTAAAGTCCTATGTTTAATTGAATAACCAATTACAACATTTTTTTAATAATATCAATATATATTAATTAAATTCAAAAATTAATTTTTCAAATTTTTTAATACACGAATATTTAGGAAATAATATAGTTTTTAATGAATGTTCGTATTCGAGTGATATTACTGCTTTCGAATAATCCGTCTTAAAATTTTTTGCATATTTTACTGTTATAATTTACAATAAAACTTTCGATTTTGCATTTTTTTACTAGTTACTAGAACACTATTCCTCATTTTAAGGACTCAGTTAAAATATAACTCGTTTGAATGAGGAATAAACTTTCCGTGCGAAGAATTTGGATAAAATTTGTGCATTCATCGAATAGAATTTTGATCTATCTCTCCATCTTTGCCTCGAGGGGCACTTTAAATTCTTCTCAACTTGACTCTTCTATACTTTTTGCGCATGTTCGGCTAAGGAGGTCGCGTTATACATTGAAAATAAATTTCATGACGGAAAGAGGCATTTGATTTTAAGATGCGAGAAAAAGGAAACGTGGTACGACTTGTTATGATTTTATGTTTCGAATTTATAATTCTAATAAAAAATATAAAAAATAAAAAAGCAACAGAATTCCTAAATTAGAAATGGGTTAAAAAATTATTGCATCTATAGATTCTGACAGAAAATTATACCAAATTTAAAAGACTTTATTCGTAACTATTAGTCGCATTTATAATAATTTTTATTCAATTTTTTTATCACCATTAATGGTTCTAGCTGATGTATTATATACAAATATAACAAAACATCATTTTAAATGAAAACTTTTATATTTTTATTAAATCATTTATATTAAACAAAGAACACAAAAATTAATTTATAAAAAACAGCTTTGCAGATATAATTACGATAAACTATATCCATAATACTGAAAATAATTTTTTTATTTAAAATTGCCAAGTATTAGTTAACAATTTTTTGAGTACCCTTAATGTGTGTACTCATGAGTAAAAATATCACTACACATCCTTAACAAATATGTAAAAATTTTTAAGCGAATTTAAAAAACTAAATTAAAAAAAATTCAATATATCTATTTTAGCTTTCTTCTTAATGAAGTTTAAAAATTCATTTTTGATAAAATGTGGGAAGACAGGATTTACTGACCGTACAGTTAGTGCAATACTTCAATGACTGTATGAAAACCAGGAAGACAAGTGCATTGACATTACAAATCCATACAAATTGAAAAACTGCTTCATAAAGTAGTAAACATGTTTATCAAAATATAAAGCAGGAAGATTTATTCTAGTTTTACTTGTCGAAAATATTTATTTTTATATTTATGGATATCAAAAAACTTATCTAAACAATTTATTTTTACTATATATATTATATTGTGAGGAATAACAAGCACTTAAAAATTCCATTGTTAAAATTAATGCTTTTTTAATATTAAGATTTAATCTATACCATATCATTATTTAAAGTATTGTTAATAAACTACAATTTTACTTTAATTATTTATTATAATAATTTATGTTTCAACACGTTTAAAAAAAAACAGAACTACCTCTAATTTTTTACTTTGATTTTTGAGTATTATAATTTAAAATTTATAACGGAAAAAATAAATATCTATTGATTTTTAAGAAATTGAAAGTAAATATAATTATATTTACGAATCTAATATTACAAATACATTTTTTTTAATTATTCGCATGTTTATAATCAAGTTATTATTTTTTTTTAATAGCCCATTAATTCATTATATAGCAAAATCGTTTTTCGTTTTTAAGGATTTTATGTAAAATAAAAATTTTAAATTTTTAAATATAAGTTCTGAATATTTTACTTCAGAATATTTTTACTCTCCTTGCTTTTTCTGAAATTTAAAGGTATATATTTTAAAATATATAGTTACACATAGCTATCATTCAGCTCATGATCGAACTATGGAATTAACTGTACTCTCTCAAGAGAAAGGCTTGATCGACATTTTTACCAATCCACAATTAAAATAAGCCGGATTGAGAAGTGGAGGTACATGATCGGAATGACTATCTATAAAAGCACTCGACGACAATCCATTCAACTACACAAATGCATAGAGTTTCTTAGCCTTGTGTATTAGGATTGTTTTAATAAGTGTTTTGGTGTTCATAAATAAATAAAAGGCCGGTGAATGACGATTCCGGTGAGAGAATATTTTATTACTTCCCTATGTGCATATTAATTAATTATGATAAATTTACACCAAACTTAATTAAATCATAATAATAAATCAAGCAAGGAATAGTACATAGAAATAGAAATTCTGTAACTTTTTAAATTAAAATTTTTCTGTTATAGTTAATTGTATTACAAATGTGAAAAATTTATTTTTAAGTAAATTTTGCGCCCTATGACTTATTTTTCTAGAATGATTTATCGATTATTTATTGATTTATTGAGTTTTAATATAACAAGGGTTTTGATATTGCATAGAAATATTATCATCATTTCACGCTAATTTTTTGGTAATTTATAATAATATTAGTTAAAAACATTATTAGTAAAAAATTTTTACTAGTTTAAGAATATCTTGTAGATTATTTTTAGTAAATTTATTAATTACTTTTCCAATGAATTTTTAATACACAATTATAGGATTGCAAGTTTTATATATGGATATTAATTATTATCATCAAAAATTGTATAATATACTCTTGTAAATTAATAATAAAATTTTTTAAAGATGCTCTCATTGTTTTAAAATACACTATTATTAAATAATTATTGTTGTATATAATATTTTTGTTTTTTTTTTGTTTTTAAATAAACAATTTCTTTCCAGGTGCTTATCATTGTAGCCATTACGGCCGTAGGCGCTTTGCGTCCACCAGAGACTTTTAATCCTCAATACTATGATTCGTCAACGTATTTCGAATCACCTCCATTATCCTTAAGAACATCATTTCCAAGTACCTCTTATTTGAAACCTGAACCCTTTTTTAGGAATTCCAAGTCAGTAAGCGATAAAGATGAAATCATAAGTGATGGACTACCTTACGATTATCATGAAGAACAAAAAATTTTTGATTTCTCGCAACCTGCATCATCCTATTTATCATTCCATAAATCGCCTTCATTCTATCAGGATAAGATGCCAAGTTTTTCAGAAAACACTTTTAAAGCTCAAGATTATAGAGGTTATTTCGTTAAAAAGTTTTACTATACATATTTAGAGTAAATACATCAATACTTGAGTAAAGAATATTGAGTAAAGAATATTGAGTAAAGAATTTCATTTGCTGTTGCTTTTTTTTATTTGAACTATTAGTTTTATTTATTAATGTATCTTTTCATGTATAGTAATAAATAATCGATATCTGGTTTAAAAAATTCTAAACATAAATTAAATTACTTTATACTCCACAATTTTTTATAATTATTAAGCATAAACTTTTACGAATCTCATTACCTGTACAAATCAGTTCGCTCACTTCACAACAGTATCATACTTTTCTAGGTCCTCCACCACCAATCTCAAAACAAGTTTTTCGAAATCAAATGATATATACAGAAAGTCCTCGATTAAATAATTCTTCCCAACTACGAATGGCAAACTTTCAAAAGGAACAAACAAGTCCACAACCTACAACAAAAGAAGCCAGTCAGTTTGTTTCACCGATTGAACATACAAATCATATTGATTATGGTGAGTAATGATTATTCGCTATTATACTAAAATAATTATATAAATTGATTCATCAATATCTAGTAAACATAACTCATTATTTAATGAAATACGTGTATAATTTCAAACATTATTTCTGGTATTCATTAGTATTTAAAATGCTTACATAAAATGTGATGAAAATTTTAATTCCAAAATATGGAATTATTATTATTTATTTTTATTTTATTCACGTATTTCATAGTTATTACATAAAAAACAAATAAAAAATAATTTAAAAAAAAATAATTCAAAAAATAAGTTTTTGAATTAATTTACATCTTTTTTTTACAAAAATTAAATTAATAGTACATTAATTAAACACACGTCTTTTTTAATTTTTCTTTTTTTTCATTTTTGATATTCTAAACAAATTTAAATAAATAATTACTAAATTTTATTCAGTATACAAAAAATTTTTATAAAATTTTATGAAGCAGTACTTTAAAAATAAAATCATCAATATTTTGTGATTGATGAATCAATCTAAGCAGATTTTAGATATCGGAGATTCATGATTTTTTAAAGGAAATCACGGAATAGGCTTCGCTTCGATAAATGGTGTTACTCCTTTGGATATTAATCCAGTGGCTATAGCCGAAAGTTCTACGACAATAAAATCAGAGGTAGAAACGCACTCTACAGTTTCGTTACATTCGCCCTCTACGAACGAGATTCAAATTTCACAACGGGAACAAGAAAAACAACATCCTGTAACAGATTCTTTAAGTTCAGGAATTTTTACTTCGAAGATACAATCAACAGAGATGCCAAAAAATACTGCTGATCCTATATACACTCAATCTTCAACAAACATGGGGATTTCGGTAAGCCTTAAAGGATAGAAATACGTGTATGATTAAATTAAGGTTTTTCTGGAAAGTGCAACATGCACCGTAAATACAATACCCGTTCGTGAAAATATCTTCCATATAAAGAAGACCCACGAACACACAAAATGTATTTTTTATAAATACAAAAATAAAGTATTTTCTATTATTTTTAAATATAAAGTGTCTGTTCAATATTTATAACTTTACATTCAAAAAAAAAGAAAATCTTTAATGAATCAATTAATTAATTTCATTTAAAAATTATGTAGAATAGAAACTATTTACGATTAATGATTTTAAGGAAAAATAGAAATTCCTTTAGAAACAAAAATTTTAAATCTATAATTTTTAAAAATAAAAGCAATTATTATATGTTCAATTATATGCTTAAAACAGTATAGTAGTGTATAAAACGTGTAATTAAACATAATATACTGTAATAATATACTCTTAAAAGAATTAATTTTTATAAAATACAACAAACCAACAATACCATGAGTTTTGCAACTTATACATATATAGATAGAATTTTGCAACTTATAGAATTATGCAACTATATAAATATTAATTTTTATATTTTTATGATTTCAATTAAGACATATTAATTTTATATTATTACAATCACTTTGCAATGATAAAATAAATGTGGCAGATGAATTTATAATTCATTTTAGTTGAATGATCTAGCATCAACAACTCCAGCAACGATGAAAATGACTTCAGTAATGCCCGAATCCAATTTAGTTACTGTACGAAATCCATCTAACCAAGCACCTGAATCTACAAGGATGTTTCATGAATTTTCAAAGTCGAGTTACAATTTGCGGTAATAATCATGTTGAATAGATAGATTTTATTCTTAAAAAGATATTTACATTAAAGTATTAAAATTAAAACTAGAATATTAAAAGGAACTTGTACTATCAAACAATTAAACAGATTTCAAATAGTTTCTGCAATATTTAATATATTTATATGTATATGTATATATATATATATATGTGTAAAGATATAAATAAATGAAACTAAAAATTAAAATTTTATATTATGTATTTTCTTAGCTTTTTCAATAAGCATAATTTTGTATTAAGTAGCATATATTGTTATATTATTTAAAAAATTTTAACAGTATCTTTTAATTATTAATAAAAGATGTATTCTCTGATAGCAGAAATTTAATTATTATCAATTTTTTTTTAATTTATTTTAACGTAAATTTACTCTAATATTATTAAATATTTATTCGAAAATAAAAGTTAAAATCAAACATTAAAAATAAACTGTTACCATTTAAAAAATCTTACAAAATAATAAATTTACAATCATAAATATAGCATTTCTAAGTGAGAGCAATAAATATTAATTTCAACAGACCAACCTCACCGGAATTCACAATGGCTATCAACGAGCAACAATCAATCGAGTCGTCGGGGCAAAAGATTCACGTACCACATGTCAAACAGAATTTCTTTTCATACGAGACAAAGAATAGTTTTCCTTTTGAGTCATCTCATCTTCAGATTCACGAGAAGCATCATAACAACGAAAATATCGCGCCGTTAAGATTCAGCATACCAACCGCATCAACATCCGCGGTCTTGCCAGCATCTACCGCACCCATGAAGCTCGTATATCAAAGTCTAGACTTCTCGCGTTCAGCACTTCCGCTCATAGCAGGTGAGAAACCATGAACGAGTTACGAGCTTTCACTCGAGTGGTTCGTGACATTCGTCGCGCTTAAGCTGGACGTAGCGAATACCAAAAGTCAAGGGATCACAGGGATTCATGTTCCATACATTAAAATATGTTTTACAGATGATGTAATTTAAATGCGTTTTCCATTAAATATAATAACACGTCGTTTCCTTGTATTACTTCATTAAAAAATATAATTTTTTACATAAGATACAAATTTATAAAGATGGCATTTTTTGGATTACATTTCGGTCAACGAAGAACGTTTAAAAATTGATATTAATTTATTTGGTAATACATTAATTTAATGATTATCTAATATTATAAATGTTAAAAATATTTTTATTAAAATTTTAATTTAATATATTTTAATTAAGTTTAATTATTTTTTTATAATTTATTTTTTATATATGTTTTATATATGTTAATATATTTTTTTATTTGTAGGTTCTAATTCTTTTAGTTATACACCAAAGCAAAATCAATTAGATGTAACAAATTTTGGAAAGTTAAATTCTGGAAATACTTTAGGTAGTTAAATATAATTTCTGTATTTAATTTAATCATACATTATTACCTATTTTATAATTACGTTCGTATTTTTTGTAGAACGTGGAATGCCATCATATTATTTAGTTCAAAATAATATTCAACAAAAACCCTCAATTTCTTCAGAAATTCCGTTAGGTAAAATATACAAATAATAATAACAAAATATAATATACCTTTAACATATTTAGATTAAGAGTATTTTTCATTCAAGAATTGTATGATTTTAGGATCATTTTCGCTCATGCAAAGAAATGAATATCCAAAGCAAAACGTTCCATTAAATTTCGAGATTCCTTTAAGTAAGTACAATTTTTGTTTTTATCTAACTGTACATAAATAAGTATATGTATTGTATACTTCTATTATAAAACCAATTTATACATCGGATTAATATTAGACCTTGTTTACTGTGGTACGAAATTTATTTTATATGGTATAAACCAAGTAACAGATAAGCTATAGTTAGATAAATAGGTGAATTAAATATATTTAATTTATTAATTAATTATGTGGATAGGTACTTTTGGTGAAAAAGATTATCTGCAATCATCAAGTAATACTGCACTTTTAAAGTCATCTGTCGTAGGACTCAACAATCTTGGTCTAGGTTATCACGACCCTTTTAGATCATCTGATCCTGTGTTTGCTAATGTAAGTAAATTATAAAAAACTGTCTATAACGTCTATACGTCTATAACTAAATTTTATTAAAATCCATATTAGAATATATGTTACATTAAAAAAAATTTTTTAGTAAAAAATATCGTATTGTAAAAAATATAGATTATACAATATAATACATAGTATAAGTTAAATTTAGTAATATGTTATTATATATTTTTTTTATTTTTAGATTGGATTGGATCATAACTCTTGGTAGTATATACTTGAAAAGTCGCTTGATATTTCGCCTTTAACCATAGTTACAAATAAAATTGGCAAATAAAAAATTAGAATTGGATGAATAGATAGTTTAATAAATGATTATATTGAATACATTTATAAAATATGTAAATATGTGAGGATATTAAGAAAAAATTTTATACATATTGTGATGAATTGTCATTGCTTAAACGTAATGAATAATTATAACAATTACAAATGATTGAATTAAAATTCATATTTAATTCAGTTACAATAGATATTTGTATATTATTTTAATTTTATTGTTGGAATAATCGTTACTCTAATTTTATTAATAAAAATAGTTGTTCCATATTTTCATGGTACTTTATTGTCTTTATATTTCATAGTATATGAATAATCATGAATTATTTGTATATATACAAAATATTTAAATTTCCATTCCTAAAGAAGGAATCTGACATTCTTGTTGTTTATTATTTATAGTAAACTTTATTAAGCATATATACTTATTCAATAATAGTTGAATTTTACTTTTGTTGTTTTATACAAGTACTTGTTTATGTAATTAATAATAGAAATATAAAAAGATTTAATAATTAGATAACAATTTGGTATTAAACGAACTTTTAGATGATGTATTCCATCTTTTTATATTATGGATGTTATTCTATACTCTTCTTTTATCATACATAATTAATCTAATTTTATAATATGTAACTTTTGTTTTACTTTAGTTTTTTTATCAAATTTCAACGTAAAATTAAACGACAACAAAAATGTTAATATTGCAATATCTAAAGACCTTTCCTTTTATTTACTGATGCTGTGTAATGTTGGGGCCAACAGCAATCCTTTTTTTCTAAATATTCTATTTTGTGCTGAAGTACTCATGAAAATAATGTAAGTCAATTAACAGGTGAAGGATGAATGCACGAATTATCGATAAATCGTTTGATTTCAATTGCACCAAACTTAGCAGAAACTATTATCTGTACGTCAAGCGCAACACACTTTTTTAGTGTGACGTTTTTCGGTATTGCTTTTTATCTCATATTTCGTATTCTTTGTAGACATTTTCATCGGTTCTAATATTTCTTGCACAATTTGAATCCTTCGTTTAGTCGAATATTTTCACAATATCAGGTCTCTCTCCCATCCTGTGTTTAATTTTTCCGCGCTTGCAATAATTGCGTTAGCAATCATTCATCTAAGAATCTCTGACTTCATCTGCTTAAAAGACCATATTAAAAAAAAGGTAGCATTCTGAGACGCTAGCCATAACTTATTACGACATGATAGATATACTTCGACGTAAAAATTATACAAAAGTGATATTTGATGATTCTTAATTATCACTAAAGCTACATTATAAAACTGTATAAAGTATCCAATCGTTATGTATCTAGTATTGCTTTTATTTAAATTATTAATTATATTGTAATAATTCGTAGATTAAACATAGTTATATTATTAATAGTATAGATGAATGTTACAATATATAAATACTAAACTAAAAATAAACTAAAATATAAACTTACCTTCTTACTATTAATAAAATAATGATTTAGTAAATAGTAAAGTATTTTAATTATTGATAAAATTAATTTTGTTCTAGGATATTTAAAGAAAAAGACAATTTGTATTAAATAATTTATAATACATATGTAAACAATCTGCATATGCATTAAAACAAAAAAAAATTTTTTTAATATTTATTTTTAAATAAAATATTTATATTATACGACCAAAAAAAACTAAAAAATAATAATATTCTCTGACAAAGATATCAGTCTATAAATTAAAATTTAAACGGTATTTGAAAATTAAAAATATTACTATATTTTCAATTTGATACTAATTTTGAATGAAAAATAAAAAAATAAAACTCTTATTTATTAGTCACTTTATTCGTGTTATTAAATTTGTAAAAGTAAAGTAGAAGAAAATGTGTCTTAGCTTGTAATTTATTAAGTTTAACAATCTTTTTTTCTTACTATCTTTAATTCTTTTAAATATGTGTACGCATTTTGAGCTTTATCGTAATAATTTTGATAATGGCCTTTCAAATTTCTAGGATTATAACATTTTTTTGCCTCTGTCCATTTACAGAAATGGAACGTTTTTAACTACATTATATGTTTTGTTTATTTTAACTGCAATATTATATTTATTTGCAAACAAAGTAAATAATACAACCTTATAATCTATGCCCTGTATAGACCATTAGTAAAACAGTAAATTAGAAAATACGCAGTAAAAAAAGCGCAGACGCTTCGCCACTATATTTGTACAAGACTTGTTTTATTATAATAATATATATTTATACGTTTTATTATTCTATTATAATATAAGAATGTATATAAACTAAAACGTTTTGCACATAATTGTTTTAAGGTTTTGAAATATTTAAGATATATTTTCATATTTGATTATTTTAATTCATGCAAGAAATCTCCTCATAACGTCATTTCACACTATACATAATATACTTATTATCAATAAACAAAAAAAATCAATATAAAATATTTTTCTCACGTACATTATTGAATGAGTAAATTCTTTTTATATTTTCTCATTCTATTATTGAAGTGAATACTTAATATTTTTTCTATAATCATTCATAACAAGGGAAAAATTATCGGTGTAAGAAAAGTATATAAATATATTTTACAAATGAATGTTTTAAATTAATGTAAAGTTGCGGTTAGTATTCAACAATTGAAGGTTCTTGTCCGTAACTTTCTAAAATATAATTATATAATAATTAAGTTTCTATTTAAATATATCTTATTTGGCTTAAATTATTAACGTACATAATTACTGTATTTACATAAAATTAAAATTTGTTAAAAAAAATTTTTTTTTATTAATATTTCTATTTTGTACATGCATGACTGAATAGTTCTATGTGAAAATTTAACTCCGCCACGTTTTATTAATTTCATTAAATATATATATACAAGAACATAATATATGAGGTTTACAAAAATATACTAATTCTTATGAGATAAAATTATATGGAGATGTTTATCTGTGTCTTTTACTATTTGCTTTCTTTTATGTGTATATAATCACATGAATTCATAAAAATTTTCGATATTTAAATTTTTAACTGACATAAAACAAAAATTTGTTTACAAAATTTTGTAAACCTCTTCATGCATAAATTTTTTAATGTATCATTTTATAAATAAGTAATGGTTTTATTTCTTAATATATACGTACATATTTGGCCTCATAATTTTTTACAGTGAAGTACAAGACTGACGTAATATTTCCTAAGCCGCTATTTTTGCTAATATACGCTTCATTTTTCAAAATCTCGATGCATACAAAAAATTTTTTTATATTTAAATTATAACTCTTGTTGAATTTTATCTTTTTTTCAAATTAAACATTACGTTCCCGAAAAAACTATTTTACATTATGTGCAATTTTAATTAATTTTAATGTCTTATAAACAAATTTTGTTTAAATTTCAAACTGAAGTTATTAATATTTGCGTTTAATCAATAATATTGAAAAGGCACAGAGTATAAGTTTAATTTCATAATCAATACACGATAAATAATGGCGCGAATACCGTCGTAATTTAATTTATGTAAAAAACTATTGTATATATTCATATACGTGTATTAAATATTAATTATATAATATAATTTTTTTTGAATATTTAACATTTGCAAAATCTGTTTAATGCAAATTAAATTTTCCCATGTTCAATATATTGATGACAATTTTTCCATCATTAAATTTAAGTTTCATCAAGAATAGCCAATAATAATTAAATATAGTACCATAATTTCGGCAGTTTAAAATTGAGCACTCTGCATATTTTCGACATTGTTTGTTAACGTATAATATTGAATAATATTGAACACTCGTCTGGTACTTTGTATCATTAAAAATTCATTTTAGCAATATTTGTGATTACTTTTTTAATATTTACAAATTTACAAATTTTAGTGTAGTTTTAATAAACTAAATTTACATGTATACTCATATACCATTTATGAAAGGTTTTTTTATTGAATATAGTTTCGTCGCATGAAAGTTTTTTATTTATTATAAAAACCATCTGTTTTTTTTAATTATTTTTGGTAGCTTCATTAGAATACTTGCGATTTTTTAAAATGGTGATGTTTTTTTAATTTTAAATTTAATTTGATATGTTTGAAAATTCGGTAGTATTTATTTTAATTTTTTAAATGAATATTCTGTATCATTTACAATATTTAATACTAGTTTCTTTCAGTAATTATAAAGTAAGCTGACAACAGTGTATATGAAAAAGTATACACGTTTTGCAAGTATTTAGAACTAAGATACCATACAAGTTATTGCAATTATTTTACATGTAAATTTGGTAATCAAACAATAATATTTTCTTGAGCTTAGAAAAAATTAGTGTTTTAAGAAAATCTGTTTTAGTAACTATATTTGATAGTTTTTATTTTCGAACTGGTTTTGTTGGCTTAGGTAATCGACTTGATAAAATGTTCTAACTTCTATCAAATGTTCAAATCTGTAGAGCATATAATTAGATACATATCCTTATAATTAGTATGAGAGTAATGAGTATGAGAGGGTGGCGAAACGTTGCATATGTATATCCAGACAGAAAACACGCTTTAATACAATGGAATTAACAAGTCTCCTATGACTAAAAATTGGCAATAAAATACATAATTTTTAAAATTATATTCATTCATTAAAATTTTATTAAAAAAAAATATTTTATTAATTTCGATTATATAAAAATTTTTTTAAATAATAGTGAAGTTGATATTAATTAACTTTTTATAACTTTTGTATATATATACAGAAAATAATTATATGATTTAGTTCATAGAAATAAGTAAGTGGTAAAATTTAGTTATCCATTGGAATAATCTGATTCTCAATAATTTAAGTTGTTAATAATTTAAATTTAAAATCAATGTTTTTATGTTGACATCAAAAGAAACTTTAAATAGAATTTGAATTAATATTTTAATTGTTTATAAATTTAGTAAGTTCAGTTCATTAAAACATTAGAAGTGTTAATTTTTAATTTCTAGATTAATATTTTACGATTAATGAATAACGGTAAAACAAAAAATTATTCTACATAAATTTAAAATTTAAAATAATTTTTAATATTGTTATAACAAATTAAGTATTAAAATTTATAATTTTTGTTTATAAAATAAATCTTCACACAAATAAACATTTATATGTATATAAAAAAATATTGCTATTTTATAAAATTAACTTCTTTCAAATTAAGAGAAATGGTTTAATAAAAACTATTGAAAATTTATTATCCACTGGTTTTATCTATAAATATAGTCAAATTATTTTTACCTGATTTGAACAATTATAATAGACGAATGTGGTAACAATTTTTAAAATTACCTTTTAAGTTCAATATATTTTTTATGTGCATTTTAAAAATTAATATGCAAATATACCTTAATACTTTCGAATTAGTTATTCAATAATTTCATTTTTTAAATTTTGTAATACTTAATCTTATAGAAGGAAATATAATAAGTTGATTATACTGAATCTTAAATTTTTGTAATAATACTGTATGGTAAATAGTATTTGTTTAATCATACATACTCTTAAGTTAGAAATACTGTACATAAAGACATTGCTTTATAATTCAAACTTAAACTTGTAACTAAATATTTTCCATGTATGCACAAATTGGAATATTATATTAAAAATCTTTTTGAATATTACTTTATCTGCATACGAAAAGTCAACTTTCTGTGCTCTCACAATCTCTTCTATTTTTGTTTACTCTCTCTTCCCTTTCTGACTTTCAAAAAAGTGTGAAACTCTAACTATGCTTCAATCTCTTGACCTAAAATGCAAGAGTTTTCAAACTATTTTTTTGATAGAACTAGTAATCTCGATATAATGAAAGTAAATCGCGCGATGAAGAAGTTCCTTTCTTTTCCAAGGACGGTTTCATTTATATGTAAGAAACCTAACATATGCTACTTATATACTTTAAAAAATTTTTGCCATTTTATATATATATATATATTTAAATTTTTCTTATAAATACCAGTCGAAACAATTAATTACTTATCATAAACAAACTTAAATGCTCTTTACTTTAATTAATATTAAAGTTACTTTATTTACATTTATGACTATAATCAGTTTCTTAATATAAATCAGAAATGGCAAAAAAATTAAGTATTTGGTATGTAGTAATTAATTTAAAATATAATTAAATATATAATGTATCAGATAACACAATAATTTGTTTAAAAAATCGAAGTTTGACTATACGGTTTGGATATAAAAGTCAAAATTGTAAAAACCCTATTACGTAACTTAAAAATTAATTTTTTTTAAGAATAATCTTTTTAAGAATAAGAATTTTTAAGAATAATATTAATATAATTAATGCTTGAGATTTTTACATTGATCATTGATCTTAAAATGTCATTCTTAGTAACTTATATCATCTACGTCAAAATCATACTACCTAAAAGCTGATAAGCTTACGGAAGGCTTTGCGGAATTCTGGATTGAAGAGAGTATAAATAACAGGGTTGACGAAGCTGTTCATGTAACCGAGCCAAGAGGTCGCAATAAATGCTGCAACGCCTGGTTGGC
This sequence comes from Kradibia gibbosae, assembly GCA_018907135.1. Lineage (NCBI taxonomy): Eukaryota > Metazoa > Arthropoda > Insecta > Hymenoptera > Agaonidae > Kradibia > Kradibia gibbosae. The sequence continues at coordinate 10,015,247 of JACCHX010000004.1, forward strand.
AGTCCTTCTTCATCTTGGAGCATAAGGCATCCATGGTATTGCAAGTGAAGAATGGCACCCAACAGATTAAAAATACGCCTTAAAATAAAGGTTCTGTTAAATTAAAGATTTTAAAGGAATTTTAAATATTAAAATTCTTCTTTTTTTAAAAATTTAAAATGGTCAAATGTAGAATTTTAATAGAAAGTTAGTACTACAATCGCATAAAAATGTAATTTTATCGATTATAGATAGTGTATTAATAATAAAGTTCCTAAATACAAAATACAGTTCAATCGATTAATTTTGGAAAATAAAATATAAAATAGCCTTTAATAGAATATTTTTTTGTATTTTTTTAAAAAAATATGAAATCATAAAAAGTTTTTAATGTTAAAAAACTACTATTCTTTAATAGAAAATGAGATGGGTTTAAATTAAAAAATTTTAATTAATTCTAAATAAAAATTTTTATGATCATTCCAACACTTGTTTCTGATCATTTAATTATCTAGTGTACTTTCTTTAATTAAAATTATTACTGTGCTAAAACTCTATACACTTGCCTTGTAAATAATTAATTACGGTCTTATTTATCATTTTTAAAGTTTTCTTAAGGATGAATTAATTTTTGAGATTTATAATACATACATTAAATATGAATATATTTAATCATTAAAAATTAAGTCTTTCATATACATGATTTATGAGGATGAAAATTAACAAATGAAAGATATAATTTACAAGCACAGTATGCTAAATTAAAAACTATTTTTGATTCGGCTACATAACTATTAAGATTTAAGATTAACATTTATTATTTATTTTCATTATTATATATCAAAGTTATTTTCTGCTGGTATTTAACCATTTTTAAAAGTTGTAATTTAAATAACTTTTTTTTTAAGTATTTTTTTAAGTAGCTCCCAAAATAAGTGTCACTTGTAATTTAAAGCATAATTCATTTTTTAATATATTAAGAATTTTTTATTCAATGTTTTGAAACATTTAAAAAAATTAAAATTTTATATAATATATTCAGAATGTTTTCAGCTATACTTAATGATCATTGAATTTAATAAAACTGTAATGAAATAATTAAATATAAAGAAGTTTGAATATTTTTTGATAATACAATTTAAATTAATGAGATTATATTGATATAATTATAAAGTAATAATCAATATTTGAAGAATTTATTATTTTATAATAATTAATATTTAAGATTTAAGATTAATAGTTAAAATTTGTAATAAATTTAATATGAAAAGTATAGAATTTAACTTCTCATAGTTACAAATATTAATTCTAAGATAGTTACAGTGATTTGAGTGATTATTATATATATCACCTTGAATTATTTTACTGTAACGATTATTTTAAGATCGTTTATTTTACTCAAACGTAAAAATTTCAATATTACATATAAAAGTTGAATTAATTGATCCTAAAATTTTTTAATGGTATTAACAATTTCTTAATAAAAAATTTACAAATTTAATTTGAATAAACTGTGTTAGTGAATAAAGAAATAATTGAATTTTTATATGATTGCTCAAAAATATAGTATTTAAAAAATAAAATTCGACTATCAAGTTAAAATAAAGAATAGTATCTAATAATTTGGATTTCTAAATAATTTGGTCAGCTAAAATTATTGTATTCTCGATGTTTTAATAAAAATCTATTATTATAATATAATATTATAATATGAACAAAAAAAAACAAATGAAGTACACGGGTATCAAGTTAAATTTATATTGATTGGTATTATATATATAATTAATCTGACATATTTATTGTTTTTTAATTTATTTTGAAATTTAATATAAATTACAAAGAAAAAAATATATATATAATGTATAATATTAGAAAATGATTTGTACTCAATAATCATTCGTCGATTTATTTTTATACCATAAAATACTACCAGTGTATAAGAAATAGGATTAAAAATTAAAGAAAAAGGGCAATGATAAGAACGATGGAAAAAAAGGAGTAAGTATAGAAGCAGATAAAAATGAGCGTTTTTGTATACCAAGAACAATAGCAAGGGTCTTTGTAGCCTTGCGTTCCTTTCTAGCAGAGATTTTATCCCCTTTCTTTTTACTGGCCTTATTGGCTTTGCGTAAGTGGAAACGAGAGCCGGTTGATGACGACTCGTGCTTATGATCCTTCTTACTCACGTTCGTACGACCAATGCTCTCCCCACACATGCTCCCGGTTGTTGTTGGAGCACTAGGACTATTTGATCTGTCAATGTAATACAAATCATAGTATTAGAATTAAATAATTAAGATAAATAAGGCTTTTTGTAATAAATATTTAAATATCCAATGAATATGTCATTTTGTATACTAGCTGTTTAAATTTTCTTTTTAATATTATTACTAATAACATTATTAAATAAAGATACAGTAAGAGTTTTTGCAATAAGTTTATAAATTATATTAAATGTAATTTATTTTAAGGGATATTTACTGTGGCGATCGTAGTAATAAAATACTTTTATGTTTTAATAAAAAATATTTATTCTAAGTGTGTTAACAAAGATATATTGTAAAGTTATGGACCACTAAAAACAATAAGGGTTAAATCCAATTATGATATAAAAATAGTTTTCTGAATGAAAATATTAGATTTATTAAAAATTGAATTAAAAGTAATTTAATTAAAATTTAATACCTATTCTACTGTTTCATATAAAGTTAAGTTAAGTTTTTAACAAAGTCGGGTAAAGAATAATAAGATTTCTTTTTACATGTTACACAGTATTTTGGAATTATACGAATTTTTAATTCATTTTTCATACATATATTTTTTAAATATAATGTTTGAAAGATTAAGAGAATTTTAAAAAGCTTCTGATAAAAATAAATAAAGATGAAGTATTCAAATTATTAATCTTAAAATTTTTAAACCTAACGAGAAGTTTTAGCGATAATCAAAATTTGTTTGAATCGAAAAGCATGTTTACAATTTAATAATATAAATTTTTTAGGCAGCATGATTTTTTTTATGCATTGCTTTACAAAAACAGACAAAATATTTTTTGGGTAATATTAATGCATATGGCACTCATGATTTTCCAAAATACTTCTTGATACAATCATATATTAAAATACATCCTTTTAAAGCTATTGAAAATTTAATCATTCATGACAGTTCCTCAAACATGTTTTGAAAATTTCCTCGTTACGAGTAATTCTTTAAACAAAATATATTTATAGTACATAATAATCTAAAAATTAAAAAAAAATTGCATAGATATTTTTGTATTATATATTATGAGCCGTGCTCGTTCTTTTAAACCCTTCTTGACAGAGTTGGTTATTTTTTTTTATTAAGTAAGTCTTTATGATTGAAAAATTATTTTCAAATTTTTGAGCATTCAGGAATGCATACAAAGGGAGCTGCCAAGTGAAAATCCGTAATAATTATAATCATTACTATTTTCTTTATTATTGATAATTATTTTTTTAAGAGAATCATTTTCCCCCACTATACGTCGACTGATAGAAGGAAGGATAATAAATGAATTCTTCTTTTGTTGTTATTTTTTTAATTATTTAATTTTCATATTTCAGCTACCTATTCTTCGACTCCCTCTCTTCCCGCCGAACGTAGGGACTGCTGAGTCATTTCCAGCAAAATCCCTCTACCGCGGGTGGAATTACCCGCGTTACGTATGTAAAAACCTATTTTGTAATATATATATATATATATAAATTTATATTAAAGTAAGTTAAGAAGGGGATTGAAGCAACATAGATTGTATAATACTTACGCAGTGTCTAGTAATTTTTTTCATTTTTTTTTCGTTAGTCGTTTTTTCAATTGATATTCACGACACTTTTTTCTAGTGATTTTAATCAAAACATAAAAATCGTTAATTTTATAGACTATGGAATACTACGAAATATCATATAATTAATTTTAATAAAGATAAATCAATGAAAAATTCTTTCAATGTTATTTGCGTAATAATACGTATAAATATTGACTAACATATATAATACATAAAGTAAATAAACTGCTATTTTTTTAAGAGATAAATAAAAGCTCATCAAGTTGATCGTATACAATATTTACGTGTCAAACTTCACCATAGAAACTTTTACCATTTATTATTTAACAGCTGATTAACGTACTACCAACCCCTTTACTTGTATACTCCGCAAATAAACTTTAGTGGTGCACCGACCTTTTTACACGATTATAGTTATTCGCCACCTACTGAATGCCTCGAGTACTACAAGTATTGTCATGTCGTATTACTCATGTTTGCTATCCCTACTTTTGAGATTGTACGTGTTTTCGACACTTTTATTTACTTTTTATATTTAATTTTATAACTCAATAATATTGATTATTAGTTAATATGCCTTATTTCTTTAAACTGTCTTTCATTCTCTAACTGTTCAAAGCTTGTTAAACCTTATGCATTCTTATAATGCTTTTTATAAACGCTGCCTTTTCAATTATTGCTAAACTCAATACCATGCGTTTTGTATCATTTGGACTTTGTTTTGCAATAAATATATTCGTAGTAATATCTATTTTTAATAGGTTTCCCCGCTTTCTTTTCTGATGAGCTACATTACAAGTATTAGATCTATATAATACGTTCATACAAGTATTCTAGTATACTATATATAATATTGTCATTAAAAAAATATTATTAACGATATTCCAAAAATTAGAGATTTTATGATTTTCATAATAACTAAATTTATTGACTTTCATTACAATTAGAAATAAGAATAAGCCTTGACAATTAGCATACTATAATAGAAATTATTTAAAAGCAAAAATTTTGACATTACTACTAAAATTAATTAATTCATAAACAATTATCTGAAAATTTTTCTAATAAAACGTAAAGTAGGATTTTCTCTTTAAAAATGTTATGCGTATTGATCATATGTTCTTATAATTCATTATTCCATTAATACTACATTTGTTTTAAAAATTTTTATGATTTCTAAATTGTGTTGTTTTAGTGTACAGTTGACACAATAGTAAAAAATTTTTAAAAATGAAATAAAAATCAAATTCTTCTTTTATAAATTAATAAAGCAAGTTCAGAACAGATAAAATTAAAAAAATTAAAATGGAAGTCTTTAAAAAAGCTTGAAATTAATTGCTTATTTTAATTAATTGCAAAAATATTTATTTAAATATTTAGATTTTCTTATAATAAACTTTTATAAATTTCTAATATAAGTTACATACAAGAAAAAAACTAACATTAATATTTACAGATTTGTTTTACTTAAAATAAAATTTTAAATCTATGATTTCTAAATACTGATGATCGATGTACACTATATAACAATATAGTCAAATGTCGATAAACTGATATATCGACTGCACTATTATTATAACTAAAACATGTATAAACACTGATAATTTTATGTTATTCTGTATTTTGTAATATATTTAATTTTAATATTTACTTTAATAAATATTTTAGCACTAAACTGATTTTTCTAATTTTTTTATTCCATTTTCTATATTTGAGATATTTTTTAAATCTAAATTTGATACAGAAAGATTAAAAATTATATTTTTGTATGAATTTTTATTTTTAAAACATGTTTTAATTATTGTTAAACTATGTTTAATTAAAAAAAACTTTGTACTAGTTTTAAAATTTTTTAAATTAACAAGAAAAATAATCCTAAATACTTTAAAGTAAGTTTTTCGATTTTATTATTATATGTTAAAATTAGATTATAAATAAATTATTAATTTTTTTTAATAATTGCAAATTTTGTATTTAATTATTATTTTATTATTACACCTTGGAATATAATAATCATAGTAAGTTCTGTTTTGGGAAAAAAATTTGAATAATCCAAATTGTTACATTACAGTTATTTGTTTAAGCAACTCTTTACAAAGGCATTATCAAACGATTTTAAATTATGTATAGTATTTACTGAAGAGATCCCAAATTTGTTCATTTGCTTTTTAAAATAATATTTAAATAATATACATATTGAGTGAATATTTTTAATTTACTGCATAAATTACTGCTCAACTTTATCAGACTTTATAAAATAGATAGTGCTACAGTGATTAGAAGTAGAGCATGGAACAAACTTATCGTTAGCTAAAATAATTCTTTACTTTTCAAATGAATCCACTTTGTAATAATGAGTACTCTTGTATATGAATCTAACAACAAACGGGCTTGACTGTTATCATTTATGTTAACTGATGATTTAATGGAGTAATAAAGTCAATGCTTTAAATGTTTCGAGACGGTATCCGAGACTTGATTTTTATAGTAGTATTGAGCTTTTAAATTGGTTCACTGAAATCGTAACGGACAAGTTATAAAAAATTAATTTAAATTAAAGTATTTTTAGTTTCCCATGTTTTAACCAGTTATCTATATGAGCTCGCAATATTTTTTCATTAAAAAAAACTAAGTAATTGAAATTGAATTTGTAACAATAATTAATATAACGAAGCATTTCTATATTCAATAAGCATTATACGTTTAGTTCATCTCTATATCTTTAATTAAAATAAATTTTTCGACCATTGAAATTTATAATATAATACATGAAATTAAATACATGAATATATATAAATATTCTGCATTAAAACATATATAATTTAATTTTTAAATTCATTTTTTTACAGTAAAAAAATTTGTCAATCATTGAAAAAAATTAGTTTAAAATTAAAAACAATATTTTAAGAATATAAGAATACAATATAATTTGTTACTTAATTTTTGCTTTTATGTATCTTATAAATTTATAATATAATGAATTTTAAAGATAAAATGTTTAATACGAATTTTATTATTATATATATTATGAATAATAAGAACTATAAGTAGGTTAATTATAAATATGTTTCTTTTTTTTTTATTAATTGTCCTTTATGATAAATGCGGATATTTATATACATATGTGTGTGGGTGTGAGTATATATTTGCAAGCCATGACTTGCTTAAATTTATAATTAATAATATTATATTGATTTATTTATATAAAATTTAATCTCAATAATTTAGTACAATTAGAACAAAAAAATATTTGACAGATTTTGAGATTTTTGTAAAACTTAACATTATAAAACCCTAGTTCATTTGAAAATTAAAAATTCGCAAATTGAAAATTATATTACGTAACGCGGAATTATTAGTAAGGCTTCAAAATTGTTGATGTACAAGCAATAGTATGAGTTTAGTTAAGTACAAAACGCCATAGTATTTGAAAACTAAACGTCTATTATTTTTATTAATAAAAGAATTTAAGTACTGAACAGTATTGTATGATTTGCAATTCTCTGACTACAGGTGTTTCAATTTTTTAAATAAAAAGAATGATGGAAGAAGTCCTTAAAATATTAATGGAAAAGAATTTAGGAAATGTTTGAATGCTTTTTTTATGCGTTTATACACAATACTAATTCTTAGATTTTTTAAAGATTAATTATATGCTTAATTATCAAGTAAGTCAAATATATTTATATGAAATATCTTTGCATGTTCTATTTTAATATTATAGACATTATTTTTATGATTTTTATCTGACTTATAAATATGTTATAATTAAAATATAATATTATAAAATTACTTATATTTTATCCTTTCATTTTATAAAATTTAAGTACTTTATACTTATATTATCGCTGAATGTAATGGATCTAATAAATAGTCTGGTGAATAATTGAGTTGATTTAATAAATTTTGATTCACCTAACTTCATTATATATCTGATGCTATTAAAATTAATATTATCTAAATTTTAAATTATTTAATAAACTTTTATAGTACAATTACAAAGAAAATTATCTTGCATTTAATGTAAATAATTAGTAAAACATTTTAACGTTAGCTATTTGTTTTTTTATCTATAAGAGATGTATTGTAAGAAAAAAGCACAACAGATTTAGGAATTATTTAATACTATATTAGAAAAGGTAATTTCAACACTTTGTTTATAATAGTTTAATAGAAAACAAAAAACTAAAAATCTTTGTTTCTTGAAGATTAGTAGCCAAATTACTTTTTGTTCCTTAATATAGCAATAATTTAAATATTAAACTATCCTTAAATAATGTTATATTGCCTTATTTAACTCTATTATACAGTTAATCATGAGTATACCTTCTTCTTCATTTATTCATTAATTGAAGGCTTATTTCTTTACTATTGTCATAGAAATCTGAACAAGGTCGTACTCTCAAGGGAAAATATATTTTTAAAGTAATATATTTTAATGAAACATAAGCCCCGAGAAGATACTGTAAGCAGATGGTCCAATGATAATATAATAATGTGTATTCGAATAGAAAATTTTTACATCATTCATATTTTTTTTTAATCTTAATTTGCATGTCAACTATTTAAAAATATTATCTTTTTTACAGTCTCACCTTTAATTATTTAAATAAAGAGTTAATTGATTTATTTAAGTTTACGTGTTTAATTATTAATGTTATTTTTAAATTTTATCACTATGTAATAATTTTTTACATTATATAGATGTTCAAATTTGTTTTTCTTACATTTATCCATTTCTATATATAAGTTACTTATTTAATGTACATATAATGTAAGCACCTTTTATTTACTTCTCGCACACCACCTTCAAGCGTTTCCTTGCTAACTTTTATAATTTCAAAACCTTCAATTCGTGTATGACTCCATCTTTCATATACATGAAATTTAACTAATTGAATTACTTGTTCAGAGTACCTTATATTGACTAATGTTGTTAATAATATATCAGACAAGACATTATTGAACTACTTTGATACATCCGAAAAAGTAGCCAAAACATTTTATCTTTCAGAGCCTCATCTACTGTAAACGTAAGATTAACCGAAATATCATTACATAACCTTCCTTTACATAATTTGGATTGATTTTTGGTAAAAATTATCTGATTCAATCCACCATTTGCTTCTGACTTATGACTATTCTTTGAATACTTTTTAATATACAGGAAGTCAGTTTTCACACCTTCACCATTCGGTTTGTTTATCAAATGAACTGGAAAATTCCTCCAACAATCTAAAAAAATACTCTTTCAAGAATTTTATAAAAAATGTCAAGAAGTAATAGCTTAAAGTTAGTGGGAAGTTTTTGTAAAATTTCATAATCTATATCATCTAATCTAGGAGATGAATTCCCTCTATCTGACTTAATAGTAACATTAAATTGAAAATGATTATATTGATTGTAACATTAAAATACATATAAAAAATGTATTATTGCCATAGTCAGGTATAAAATTATTGTTGTAGCTAACTCAAAGTAGGTCAAGAGTCGGTTCTTGGTGACCATTTTGCATCGCAAGTAGCTCTTTCCACGCGCTCGTTGCTTCCCCCGTCGCTTTCGAGGCGGGACGCAGTTTCGCGGTTTCCCATCGTTAGCCTCCCCCAGTTATTTTAAAATTTAAAAGCATCTTTTATACACTGCTCATTGTATATATTACACTAGTTGGGTAAGGGTGCAGAGGGGAGACCGGGGCTCGCTACAATGTGATATCAAATTTGATATGATTAATTGTTTGTAAGTAAGCATTTCTAAATCGATAAGTTAAGTTAATTATTTCTATTATGGTAAATATTATAAAATGAATATATTTGTATTGATACATGTATTTGATATGGTCACATAAACTTTAAATATTGAACTTCTTTAGTCAATTGATTTTACTAAAATAAATAGTTTTTAAAATAAGTTATATTAGAATGGCAAACAATCTTTTTCTACTAAGTAATCAGTAAAGTAATTTATATTTAAGCTAAAGTTAAAAGTAGATAAATTTTTATTATAAGTTTATCGTAATTACAAAATTTTAAAGATCATTTATGTTGAAACAGTTCAAGTATTCATAATTTATAATTTTCTTATATTTTATTTATAATTACATTTTAATGTTTTTGTCTTTTGTAAGTTTTTTCAAAATATGTACGTATTAATTGATATATAAGTAAATATTTTAATGAAAGAAAATATTATTTAGTAACAATCAAAAGTAGTAATCGGTAATGTCAATTTTTTTCATTCTCACTAGACTTCTAATTTTTAAAATATGAAAAATTAATTTGTAACTTTTTTACTGTTTTACTTCAATCTTTTTGTAATTGATCATAAATTAGCTATTGAAAAATATTTGTAGTACTCAAATAACTTTTTTTATACTGACAATGCAAATTTTTTTATTAAACTAGAAAAAATTTTAATAAATTAATTGTCAGAGAATTTTTTTTCCTTCGATATTCAGTACAAAAATAAAATCACCATCATTTAATTTGAAATATTTCAGATTACACAGTACCGTTTACATTTTCACTAGTAAATATGGTCAGTACGTTGGAGTACTTTTTGTTCTCGACAATGCATATTCTCTTGAAAAAGCTTTATGAGAAAAGTTTCAAAATTGCCCGTCTTTTAATTTCCGTCTCGTGACAGAAAAAAATAATGGAATGTAGAAAGTACGCAGAAAAAAGTCTTCCGCTTGTGTGCTATAGTAGGAGTTATAAGGTAGAAACGAATAAAAGGGAAGAAGAGATAGAAGTTCGAAGAAGAATAAAGAGAACATATGCTAAACACAGAAATTTTATGAAAGTAAATTAAGTAAGTGAAGAATCAAAAATAATAAAAGCAGTTTTTTTTTATTTTTTATTTTTTATAAAAAAATAATTAAAATTATAGCATTACATATAATATAAATAGTTCTTATGATTTTAAATAGAATTGGATTCAAATTTTAACAAAGAAATCACACGTTGGTAAATTGTCATAAAATTATTTGTCTTTATAGTATTTTTATAAAATTTCTTATACTATTTGTATATTCATTCATTTGCTACTAAAAATTAAACAGCCTGTATTATTATTAAACAAATTAACATCTAAATAATATTTTTTCGTTTTCAGAGAAATTGTTTAGAATCGCAGAAGTTATAGCTTAAATAATTCAATTTGAGTGTATTACTATTAACGATTATAGTATATATATTTTAGATTTTTAACTATATATTGCTTGGAAATGATATAATTTCGATGTATTTAAAAATAATTTGCTTTCCTTGAAAAATGTAATGCTATAAATTTAAAAATGATTGGATTATTTATTGTCAGTTATTTTTTCAATTTTATCAATATGAGGGTTTATTTTATTTATAAGATTCTCTCTTCTGTTTAAATTCCGTTTTCGTTTTTATGATCATGAAGCTGTAAGTATCAATTATCTACATTTTCTGCACTTATCTACTATCTGCAGCATATGCATTCGTCATAAAATATCGTTTGAAATAAATGGTTTCTTTTATGATTTATTTAAGATGGAAAATAAAATATTTTATATAAAATTATATTTTTTCAAATTTTTAAGTACTAAATAAATTTTATAAAAATTCACGACAGTATTTCAAACCATATGTAGATTATATGTAAAAATGGATGGCGTTAAATAAGTTTTTGAAGAAAATTTTATATTTTTCACCAAAATGTTACTTTGACAATTATCATAAATAATATCTATTATTCTATATAATTCTTAAAATAAAAAAAACCTTGTTTAATAAAAAAAAAAGTAAAAATTTGTCATGTTAACTACGACCAATATATACATAAACTAATCATATATCTATAAAGTAGCGTAAATTTTATCATTTTCTTAAAGTAAAAAGATTAGTATTAGTATACGCAAAGAAAAAAAAAATGTAATTAATAAATTTTCTTAAATATGAACGTACGGTTGGTGTACAACCATTCATTGGTTTTACACATTGTTCAAACTTACGTTTTTAACTAATTCTATAAGTATATATATATATTATTTATAACAGAATTTCATTAATAATATAATAATTCCTTGGTAATGGTGATTCAAGCGTAATGAGAGTGTATATGTAATTAAATATAATAATTGCTAAAATCAGAATTTCATAGAGAAAAACTAAAAAAAAGTCTTATTTAAATTCATTATTTAATATATTCTGATTTACATATATACTTTTTAATGAATGTATCAAATTATAATATTATTCATTAAATTTTTTTATTTGTAATAGTCGGTATTATAGAAACTAAAAATTTTAGGTCTTTCAACAAAGCTTTATTTAACGAAGTCCAATTTTTTTTCAAGAAAAATTTTTAATTTTCCTTGTTATGTAACATACTTCCTTTAAAACTATTATCAATTAAAATTTATAAATTTTTTAATTTATTAATAAACAGTCTTGGATACCATTTGTCTATGCATGTGTATAGTGTTCGTGAAGATCTAATGTTTCTCATAGAAGGTATAAATGCTCATGTTTAGAAGAGTATACTACTGACAAAATATATAAAATACTTATAAACTGATAAATTATACACTGATGATAAAGTGCTTGATGAAATGTGATACCCACAATGATCCTAAGTTAATATTATTATTGAATAGAGTGGCTAGTACGTTACCTTTTATCACTAGAAAAGCTTTCGTTACTGTTATTTGCATTGTATTTATTAAAAAAAAGAATCAAATCTTACACTAAAATATTAAATATATCCCAGTTAAAATATATTTTCTTATTATATTAGTAGAAATTTTATGATATATTTAAATTTAGTATATTTAAATGAAATATAGTATTCAATAAATCTCAGTCAAGTTAAGAGTGTTTGCATTCGATTTCTTTATGATCTATTGATTACTTTATACGTTATTTAAACGATTATTAGTATTTTTAATTTTTTAACCGCATTTCTATAGGTAAGAATTATTATTTCCATCTATGTCTATATTTATATATTTTTAAAATTTATTTTACGTTATCTTGATATTTTCTAAAATACCTTGCATATGTATCATTATTTTTATGTTAAACACGATAAACATATAAGTGCATTAAAATGACGCTTTTAAATATTCGTTTATCTATCTAAATACTATTAACATTTGTTTGTAAATTATAAAATGAAAAATATAATTTTATTTTTAACATATTCACCTTTTTACACAAAATGAACACAAAATGATATTTATTAACTAACAATTGAGAAATGCTCATTGAACTGTAAAATTCAGATTTTTTGAATTTTAATAGTACCTTCAAAAGTAAATGTTACCTTTGAATTTTTCCAGTTTATTTAAATAAATTAGCAGCATTAATGAAAAGGAAATATGAACTGTTCTTATATGTAACAAGTTGCTAAGATATACGTATTAAAATAAAATTATACATAATATTTAACGAGAATTATTTAAATCATTTAATAGTATTAAAATTGTAAAGTTATCTAATTTACGATAATATTAATTTACTTTAATATTCGATAAATTTACTTAATTTAAAATGATATAAATCAATATTTAATATGCCTATAATTTTTAATATGTCAGAATAATGGAAATGATTTATTGATTGCTACAAAACAGATGTGAATCATTTAATTTTATTAAGATGTTAGTACTAAAATATGTCAATCGATAAAAGTTATTTATATGAAATTTTTTGCAAACAGCAGAGTCATTAATTTAGAATTATTATAGTTTGCAAAAATTATATATATGAACGCATAATAATATTTATGATTTGTTTGATTTGTAAAAACTTATATAAGATCTAATATTAAAAAAAATCAATAACAGCCTTCAATTTTATTTCTGCAATTAGTTTTACATTTTAGAAAGTTACTTTTATTTTAAAGTTAATTTATTTAAGAATATTATCACTATTCAACATAAATAATAGTCTTTACTACTTATTAAAAAAATTATAGTAAATATCGTACAAATAATTAATTCAAATTACTACTGTTGTTACATTTATTTAAAAAAAACTTAACCATTAGTCATAAAACATATTATGATTGATAATAATATTCAAATTATTTAAGCATTAGTTTATGTTCAGTATCATTAATTGTGAAAATTTTTTTTTAAGTAATTAAAAATATATTAAACTCTTTTGAAGAGATAGAAGATTGAAATACTTACGCAGCTTCTTCCACAACCGTTGCAAGGAAAAATTCTGTACTCTTGTCATTTGAAATAACAACAACAGGATCTAGGGGAGTTTCATCTTCGTCCTCGTTGCTTCCAGACGCCGTGTTAGTAGGTTCCTCGATTCCCGGAGCTACCAAAGCTGCTGCACCCAACGCCGTCTCCGCGAACCTTGCCACAGAATATCCACTACGTGTGATCTTAGTTAATTGTTGCTCTAAAAAGCTTCTACTATTTACAGCCTACTAATTAATACTTTTGTGTGAATTTTTTTTGTCTTGACATCGTTTTATATTTTTGAATGTTAATTAACGATTACTGCCAGTTTCAAATCGGTAGCAAAGAAAATATAATTATTTATAAACCATGTAGATTAACTAACTACAATATTCATAAAGCAAAACTTAAAATATAATTCATAATGCTTCACTAATATTAGAAGTTTAAACTATTTTTGGAAACTATGTTCTACTATGCTCTTGCAACTGATTTTAAAAAAAATTGATTTAAAAATAAACTTGTAAATTAATGTAAGATTATTGCCAATATTAAAACATTAATTCATGCATAATTTAAATACATAACGTTTAACGTCTTTATTTAAAATAATAATATTTTATTATTTTAATTATTATATTAATTTCTATTATATTATATTCCTAAATAATAAATAATTGTACATTTTTAAAACCAAAATCACGAATTAATACGATAAAAATTAAACTACATTCCAGTTACCAAAGCATAATTTACTGTTAAGTCAAACGAATCATTATCAATTATTTTAAGATAATATTTACGACTTTAGCTCTAAATTATATCAAAATTCTTTGTGAATTAAAATTTTCCATTCATTTTTTTATCAGTCCTTTACACAAGATATTTATATCTTAAATTTATATCTAGAAATTTAAAAAATGGACGTAGGCTTAGAATTTTACATTAAATCATAACATGTGATTTATTTTGTGAAGTATAAATAAAATGTTGAAGCAGAGAGTTAAATAAAATTAATTTGCAAATAAAAAATAAAATTATTAAAACTAATATTTAAAATGAAAAGTCTTTTTATAAATAATTGTAATTTAATTAAAGGTATAGAAGTTATCAAAGGTATAGAAATATAGAATTTCTTGTACATCTTATTTATATATAAAGTTTTTAATGGGTGAAATTAAATACATGAAAAAAATTAAATAAAAAACAAAAAAATTTATCGAATTAAAACATGAAAAAGGAATTTTCAACAATAGCTTATTTAAAATTCTGATAGTTATATTTTTTTAGTTTATAATTTGCTAAGGCCACAAAAATGAGCTACCAAAAAACGAAAATTTACGCCTATTTTTTAGGTTGGAAATCGAATTTATATTGTTCCATTTTCGTTACAGTTATTTATTTGATTGATATACAAACATTTGTTATTTATCATAAAGATGGTAACATAGTTTTTTATACTTAATTATAAATTTTTAAAATTACATAGATTAATTAAAATTTAATAGTATAGAAATTAATTATAATTTAAAGAATAATTGGAAAACTTCTTTTGAATAATTAAATAATTTTCCTTTCATGCTCTTATTATATATGGAGAAACATATTAAGCATAATAAAACGGTTTTTATTATAATGCACATTTAAAATTGAAATATAATTTAAGAAATGTTGTGAAGTTCATTAAAAATTAATTTATTAAAACATTGCTCATTTAATAATATTGAATAATACGTTAGACACAGAATATTCAAGATAGTATCTTGATTATAGGTAATTTATGGAAATCACGAATAAAATTAACAATTATTTTCCGTGCATATGTCACAATTTAATGAAATATAATATATATGGTGTCGTAAAAGCATAATTTCTGTTTTAGTAATTTAGCGCATGTCCAATTATCTTATAAACTTTTATATTATCATCAACAACTTAAATAAAAGTGCTTAATAAGATGACTTGATTATTATTTCTATCCTTAATATATAATAAATATATAAATAATGTAAGTGAATTAAACAGCAGATATATTTTTCATATTGACTAAATAATATATAATAATAATTAATAGGCATTGTACGTTTATAGTGAAATAATTGATTACCTTTAATATCCATTGCAACTAATAATCGATAAGAATTAAAAATTTCTAGTTATATATAAGTTTACAAACTTTTTATAATATGCATATTATTCGATTAAAAGCTTCATCATTTCATAAAATTTTTGTTTAATAATAGTGCTTAAAAAATAATATATTCCTATCTTGAAATGCACTCAAATTTGTGCTACTTGATTACCTCCCGAGAATTATATTGTTGAAGTATTCACTAAGCATAGGTATAATTCTCCCACAATATATTTATATGAATTTCTATTTCTTACATTTTTATGAAACCATTTAAATGAAAAAATTATATTCTAGTTCACCTGATTCTGAAAATTTAATCTTGCGAGAAACAATTAATAAAACAATGTAAAGCGCTTTTTATTCAAAAGTATTTATATTAAAAAATTATTACGTTAATTTAATTAATTTTTTAAAGCAGCTAATATATATGGGCATTCTTTTAGTAATTTTTGAAATAACATTTCCGTAATGATTGCATGAAATTTACAAAATTTTCATTTTCGACCGATTCAAGTAGGAATTATAAGTTTATCATATATATATATATATATATATATATATATATATATATATGTAAATATATATATGTATATGAATATATATGTAAATAACTAGAAATCAGTACATCAGTCAGAGCATTGAAAGTCGGCTAATTCTGATTTATTGGTCCGAGACTTGCACACTTCCCATCGTTTAAGCATCAAGCCACGCCGATGCGTAGTTAGTCAAATTGGGCTGACATGAATCATTAATATAAATATAAGTTCTGTACCTAAATATGCAATATACTGTTACTCCTAATCTAACTTCTATCTTAGAGCAAAAAATCTACATTTTATAATTTTATAATTTTAGAACGTTTTTTTCTTACATAAATTTATCAATACATTGCATTCGATTCATTTTTCTCAAGTAACGGATTTCTTTCATATTACATAATACTTTATGGTTAATTTTTAAATGTTGATTAATTTATTTTTAATATATTTAAATAACAAATTTGAATCAATCTACATTTAAAACAATGTATATTTATTCCATAACATTACGTTTATGAAAAATTTTTAATTTTTAAGAATTTTTGAAGGAATATAATTTTCATTTATACGTAGTAATGAACAATAAATAATTATGTTTAAAAAATAAAATATTTTGTATAAGCTTATACTATATTCTTCAAATTTCATCTACACAAGTTTTTACAGAATAAGTTTTTGGTTAAATAATTTTTTACAATTACATAATATTTTTTAGGTTAAAGCTTTATTTTGATAATAAGACAAATAATAAATTTATTGTATAACATAAATAACAGGATAAAAATGAAATCATATAACCACATTATTATGTATCTAAATTTAAATATAATGTTAGTAAATATTTTATACTCTGTTAGATAGTATAATTGATAATGTTTCTGTTCATTTTTATAAAAACACTTTAACAATCAAGAAATATATTTATCACATTTCTTTATAAATTAATAAATCTAATTTATGAATGAAAGTAATAAGTTAACTTCAGAAATAAAATTTTTTTCTCGCGATATTATTAATTAGATGTGTAAAATAATTTTTAAATTATTTGGTTCAAGAAGATATTACAAAACAGTATAAATATTCTACATGTTTTTAAAAAAAATAAAATCTATATATTATTTTATATGTACAAATTGTACTATTTAGAAATATATGAAATAATATTTATGTTATTTGGGATATTCTAAACTATTAAAATAGCATTCTACTACTTTGATAAATATGCATCTACGATATTGAATAGTAACTTGCAATTAATTGAATTTAGGAATACATATTTAGGATTTATTTTTATTTTTTTATTTATTATTTACGTTTTCTATATTACATTAGTTTTGAGCCTTTACTGCATTTTGAATCAATGACAAAAGCAATAGAAAATTCCTTTACGCAAACAAAAGCTTATGATAATTCTTATTTTACTCACCTGCGCGTGTTAGCTATATTTTCAATTATACAACTGGATTTAATATCTCCCAAGTTAGACTTTCGGTTTGCTCGTTTTTTTTTCTCCCTGTCTCGAAGTGCCTAGAAAATGTTATACTTTTTAATTAATTAATTATATATCAAGTAGAGTAGTAAGGTTGATGAAATTATTTTTTATTTTCAGACTAATATAATATTTCTTATTAATTAATGTCATGTAATATTTTTTTTTATAAAGGAAGAAGTTACTTACTTTTATAAATATATGACATGTTGTTTTATTTTCTTTTGTGCTTAAACAAAACTATGAATTACAAAGAATTGTTTACTTTTAAAACTATATTTACAGAACTCATTCAAATTTAGATTTTTGTAACGTTTAAAAGTAATGTAAATGTAAAAAATTATTATTATATGTTTTCATATAAAATTATAAATTTTACTATTTATATAAAAATATTATTTATTCAAATCCTATTATAATTATCATTATTAAAAATTAACAATAAATAAAATATTCAATATTAGTTAAATAATAAAAATTTGATGAAATTTTTGCGTGTTTCTTTACAATAATATTAATGTATTACTTAATAAATAAATCGAGTTAAAAATAGACTTACACTGAATATTCTATAATAAAGAAAGACCATTGTTAGGCAAGGAATATAAAAACTGCTGAGGCTCGAATAAATGATAAAATCTGTGTGATAGAAAAGACAGAGATCTGGTATTCGGTTCGGGGTATTGTTCAATCCAAGAACGATGGGGCTCCCAATTGCTGCAGAGACTGCCCAAACTAATAAAATAGTTAACCATACTCTTCTATTATTTTTATGCTTAGCGTACTCTATTGGTCGTGTTACTGCAATGTATCTGGAATTAAACCAATAAAAAATTATATAATTAATAAAACCATATAATCGGCTTAGATTTTCTTTCATCGAGTATATACAATATTTTTGAATTCACATAACATGAATCTTTAATTTTTTTAAGACATAAATACTCTAACTACTCTAAAACAATATATATTATAAATATATTTTATTCAAATTTAAAAACTATATTTAATAGAAGTACATATTATAAATTAAATTAAAAAAAATATAATAGTCTCCATTTATCTTTTAAATATAATACAAAACAGTAATTGCTTTCACTAAAGAAATATGAATTTTAATATTTCACTCTTCATTAGAAAATTCGTTATCTTCTTATGAGGTAATTACTTACGTTATTTTTAATTTGTTCTGTTATTTATTAATTAGTTTTTTATTATTATTATCAGGTTTTGTTAATAAAAATTAATACCGAATTATTGAAATTATTAACGTTGTATTATGATATAGGATCCATAAATAAAGCATTAACTTCTTTTTACGGCATTTTCTTTAGAATAAGATATTTTTAGATATGATAACTAAATAACGTATTAGCTAAATTTTATTATACAATGTATTGCAAACAAAAGATTAAATTTATTAACCTAATCAGTTGATATTTTAATTACTACAGTTATTTGATTTGAAATTAGAGATATATACGAAAATTTATCTAAGTTTATCAAATTTTTTCTTTAAGTATACATTAATTTTATTGTCTACTAATTATTGTTCTTGTTAAAAGTAATTTAATTAATTAAGTCAGCAACATATTTTTAATGTATTAGGAGACATAATAAATATTTTAAATTATTACATTAACTTTTAATTTTGTGGTATTTTAAAAGTTTATACCAGTAATACTATATTATTATATAAAATTAATTAATATTATAAATATAAATATATAAAGTATTACAACAAAAAAGACTTTTATAAATTTAAATTAAAAGCTGTAATAATTTATAATTATAATAATAAAAATAAAGTAAATGAAAATATATGTCCATATATAATTTAACGTAATAAAAACATAATAAAAATATATGTATGTACAACTAATTAAATTATTAAAATTATAATATTATTTTAATTGATACATAAAATATGTTCTAAAATTTAATAAAAAAATAAAAATTTTAGTCTAATCATCAGAAATAAATTTTTAGTTAACTCATAATTTATGAAACTTTTATAATTATTTAGCATTTTAAAAATTTTGTTTATTAATATAAATATAGTATTTAATTTTATTTAAGTCTGTTGATGTAATTTTGAAAGAATACTTTCTATTATAATCAATAAGATAATTTATTGAATTTTCTTTATACAATTTTGCACAATAAATTATATCAAATTTAAATATATACTTCTCTATGAATATTTTTTGTTTTCTGTCTCGATTTTCGTCTTTTATTTATGCACCAGTGCTTCTGAATTAAAAAAACATTATTTATCAGTATTAATTTTATATAACCAGATTTAATGAAAAAAATAAATAAATTTTTTTAAATATCTGTTTTCAATCATAAATAAAAATTTGTTTTTATTTTGTATTAATTGTTACTGTAAAAGCATTAATTTAATAATATTTAACAATAAAACAAATTAATTTTGTTTTATATTATACTATAATACCATTAAACAAAAAATTAACTTAAAATATATATATTTATTCATTTCATACAAATTAAAATTTTGTTGCTGCCGGAAAAAAGTTTTATTTATTATTTGAATTAAATTTTCTTTTTTATATTTATTCCTTTTTAATTTATAAATGGGTACTTGTAATAAAAATTTTTTAAATTTTACTTAAAACATATAATAAATCTAAATTATTATATAATATGTTTTATTATAAATTTTTCTTGTATACTCATACTCTATTAATATTTCTATTCTATTTAATATATTTGTAAAATTTCATTGGCAGATTTATCATGACTACATTTGTCTTTAAAATATAATGTTGACGCATATAAAAAGTTCTTTTAATGAATTTATATTATATATTACACTAAATATCATTTATAATCTAATGAAATTATCAAAATTTTAGTTTCTTCAGCTTTTTTTAGTATAGATGTACGCTTCATGTACACATATTTCCATGTACTTATGAATTTTGCATATTAAGGTTTAAAAATTAGCAGATAAATATAAAAGTTAAAAAGGTAAATATAATGTAAAAGTAATGATATGTATTTCCTTAATTTATTCATCTAAACGCATAAAAAAATATTACTTACATTTAAGTATAAAAAGATTTAGGTGTGGAAAATGCTAACTATTGAGAATTTGAATAAAAAAAGAATGTTTTATGTGGACAGAGATATTTACAGTTTATTTTTTTTATATTAATAATACGTAAAATATTTTTTAATAATTACGTAATGCTTTTTTAATTTTTTTTTATTTTCAGGTAAAGCTCAGATAAAAAAAAATTATAGAAAAATTTACTGATTTTAACTCTTTTTAATCTATATATTAATAGATTTAAATAAATTAATACTCCCATATGAGATGAAAATTTTCAAATATATCAGATAAAAATACCTAACTGTATTATTATAATTCAAAAGTATGAAGAATTTTTAATAATAAGAATTGATTAAAATTTTTTTTAAAAATAATGTTTTAGAATAAAAATATAATTCTAAAAAGATCAGCTTATGAACAAAACTGAAAATTAAAGAAAACTTTCTTTTGTGTATTTTTTATGAAAAAACTTCTCTTACATCTATGTTGCTTCTTTATTAATCGCTACTTTTCTCACTTTCATTCTTTTCAAAATATCATTTATTAGCTCAGTCAGTATCCAGCTTTTTGCTAAACTTCCATATCGTTTGAAAACTAGGAAAAGTTACTTTGCAGTCCCTAGGTACATATGAATTACATGTGAAACTTTAGAAATAAATGAAAAAAAATATAAAAATTTAAGAAGATGTCCGTCCAGACATTAAGTAACAATTATTTTATTTTTAAATTCTATGAATATTCAAGTCGTTTCAGTTAGTATCGATTTTTTTTCTTTATGCTTTACTATTTTTATGGTATTCTCTAACATTATTCTTTATGACATATAATGTATATCAAGTATTTAATTTTTTTTCCTGAAAAATTCAAGTATATTTTTGACAGACAATTTAAGTACCGTTATTTTCATATATACAAAAGTTATAAAATAGTATTAAGTTAAATATATGTTTTAATTAAAATGGTCTGTGGTATGGTGTATGTGATTATATTTACTAAACAAAGTAAGTTATATTATAATAAAATATTCGAACTTACCTATCTACTGATATTGCCACCAGATTAAAGATTGAACTGGTACTGCACATTACATCCATTGCAATGTAAAAATCGCATACGACTCCAGGTAATGTCCAAGTACCATATACCTTTAAAAGAAAAAAAATTATTTGTTAAAATTTCAAATTTAGTTTTAATAGTAGTTTTTTTCTTTAATATATACTATTAATATTTCTTTGACGAATTCAAGTTAAGCTGATGATATCTGATCATTACCATATGGCAAACACTAAAAATATTAATATTCACATAAATCTTAGCCCTAACATTCTTATAAAATAGAGATAAAGATGATATTTAGTATAGATGTTTATTTTAACATATTAAAATATATGATAATAAATATATATAAGTATATATAATAATATCATAGCCTTGTTGTGTTGTTGTGGCAAGAAGTTTGTATAAATATACGTATTTAAAACATTCTTGATTAAAATTTTATAGTTATATCACACATTATTGTTTTAATGAATATGTATTGGTAAAGTAGGTTCTAATAAAACACGAATAAATATAATCTTATTATTATTTGTGTTAATTTATGTTTAAAATACATACTGACTTAAAATTTATTTAATTGTATGAAATGTTGAAAAAAATATTATAGATGTTTTTGAAATATTTTTTATTTAATCCAAAAAATAAAAAAATACTCATTATTAATGGAATATAAAAAAAATTTTTTTATTGATTTTAATTGAAATAAAAGTACATATTTTGAAAAATAACTTAATTAAATTATGGTCTTCACATCTTTAAAAAAAAGACTCAAAAAAGTTAAAAGTTACTAACACTTAATGTAAGAAAATAAAATTATGTTATATTGGTGAGTGTTAAGAGAAAATAGAATATAAAATACTATCAGATTTAAAAATACAATTACTTTTCAATTATCTCAACATATACTCATTACTTATATGTACAGAAAAGTTTGAGTAAAGCCTATCAAGTAATAAGAGATCAGCTACATTGAGGTTTTTATGTGAATAAATATTTTGTTACGACAATGTGATATCATTTTTATTTGGTTAAGTAAAAAATTCTTTATCTACTTTTTAAAGAATAAGAAATGCAATTTATTACACGAGCTGACCGAATACATTGAGGTAGCAAGTAAAAACATTCGCCTAAACTGCAAACATCAATAAAGAATATCAATATTGAAAAGGGGTTATATGTTTCAATTACAAACATTAAGATTTGAGGTCTTTAAGTATACTAAATATTTTACTGATGGTTTTTAAAAATAAATCGTTAAAATATGTATCAAAATAAATTATGTATAGCAATTTTGATTAAAAATATTTCTAATATACAGGATCTCTTACAGCAATATCTTATAAAAAATTTCAAATATACTTATAAAATGAAGTAAATTAATTTAGATTTTTTTGGGGTTAAAAAAATCTTATAAAATATATATATATATATATATATATATATATATATGGGGGGGTGCACAAATATATAATTATTTAGAATTTTTTACGAAAAAATTTACGTTTATATTAATTGTATGATTTATTAATAAAAATTATTTATAGCTTCAAATACAGTTAAATTATATTATCAATTTAAAAAAACAAAATTTTTTATATATTGAAAAAAAATTTATCGTTGGTTTCATTTTTTATTATAAAAATTTGTTGGTTTTGTATTCACAATTTCACTTTAAAATAAGATGTAATAGTGATGTTTTTAAATAAACCGTCATAAAAAATTGTTTATGTTCTACAAAGCTAAAATATAATTAAAACAGAGGGAATTAATTAAATTATTTTATAGTAAAGAGAAGTAGTAGAGAAGAAAAAATTATGGAAGTATAATATTTTTTTCTCAGAATATATTCTCATTAAGGCATTAACAATTTTTACAGACATTTCATTTCCTTAACCTTAAATACCTAGATACGAAATGAAGATGTAGACAAAATACACTGCCACTTATCTGCAGCCCATGCACGACTGCGTATACCTTATATATGTATGTTGCAAAAAACAAAAAATACGACAGACAGGATTTGTATACCTGCAACGTGACGCAGTATAGGAGATCCATGTTTAAATTAAGATTCTTTCACGGAAAAAATTTTGTTTAGAAGTTGCGAATACTTGATTAATAAATGTGGATAATTAAATAATAATAAGATGGATCCATTTATCAATAGACGGAAAGAATATTATTTAAAAAAATTGAAATTATATTAAATAATTAAGTTGTATTTATTACGTAAACAAATAGATATGTATATAAAAATCTTTGAATATAAGCGGAAGGACAAATAATACTTTTATAAATGGTTTTGTGTATAAAGTTAGATATTTTTATGTATTGAAAATCTAAATTTACCTTCATTAATATGTTTTTATTTTTAAGTGTATACAGATTTAAAGGTATATTTCAATACTTCATTTGATTAATTTTTTAGCAATTACATTAAGTATCTTTTAATAAATATCTTTAAAGCATATTATTTGATAATTAATTTTGACTGCATACAATATCCAATAAAAATATATAATTGTATAATTTAAAAAGCTTTTACATGAATTTGCTGTTTTTAACAAAACTGTAGTATAACGATACTTTTAATGTATGAAATTAATTCGTGTAATAAAACCTTAATTTTTATGAAAATTCGATAGTAATTTAAAATTTATTTTTTTTCATTTCTTATTTAATTTTTAAAAGGTTAAAAAGTCAAATATAAATAATATGTAATACAAATTTTGTAAAATCGATACAAGTTTTATAAATCGATGAACTTAAATTGAAATTATTCTTGTTTTAATTTTCATGACTTCGGTGTCTTAATCAAAATTTAATTTATAATTATTCAATATAAAGAAATAGTTAAAGAACAGCTTAGTAAATATAATTAAAATAATTTTGAAAATGTTGTATTTATGTAATCGTGAGAGGCAGCGAAATTAGAATAAAGATAGATATCTTGTGAAAACTGCCTTATTTTCAAGCCATAATTTAATGACAAGATTATCCCACTGCCCTAGACAGAATAAAATCTTATTCCTTGCTACTAAGGTACATAGTCGTGGTCTCATCAGCAGTAGCGGGAAGGCTTATCATGCTCGAAACAGATGATTCCGCAGTGCGGCCGTACTGCCGAACCCCACATGCGACGACGTTTTACCCATTCAGAGTTGTAGCCTTCGGTCGCGCACGGGATCGACGGAAGTCCACTGATAAGCCTCTATAGATTACGATGCGCCGACGCGTGAATGGAAGAAGTGATGTAGCAGTTATTGGCGCGAGTGCCGCTAATACGGGGAGTGCATACGCGTTGTACTAAATTGACGATAAGTTAACTTGATAAATACGGCAAACAGAAAAAAATACAAGAGGCGTACAAAAAATTATATACACATGTACAAGGAGATGCAACTACTTTTACTTTTGGAATGGTTTTGATTAATTTAGGTATATTCATACTTTTTTTTTAAATATGAGTGTACTAGTGCTTTTATTGAAATTGTTATAATTGCCTATTCGCTATTACATGTTTGTCTATGTAACACCAATCGACGTTTATGTTGTATAGTTAAAAACAGGAAATACATATTTTGCACCTTTATGATTTTATTGTGAAAATAAAAGTTTAACATTCAAAGCCATGCTGCAATAAGTTTTTTCTCGAAAAAATTTAAATTCAATGTTTATAAAATTTCCAGGTCATCTGAATAATTTTCCGGGTAGAGTAAATAATAAATTCCTTTTTACTCACACTTTTCTTATTTTAATTGACTTAATTATATGAAAATTTTATTATATTGATTATTACATGAAAATAATTTAACAAGCGTATATTTGGAAAGCGTTAATTACATATGTAGTTAAAAAAAAGGTATGAATCATTTTTCATAATCTTTTCAAATTGTGATCCAATTTTTACTTATATCCATTATTAGAATAAAAAAATATAGTAAACTAGTGATGTAACTGTACGAAAGCAAGACCCTGAGGCTCTATTGGAATTTGGTCATGCCACTGTGTTAGACTCCAGTACAAGCAAGTTGCGTATCATATCGTGACTAGTCGCGCGTGCGATGACCAAACGCTTCAATTAATAACATGCGCAGCCAACAGTGTGGCTGCATCCACAAAGTAGACTCCCTTTCGTAAATTAACGGTTCGTGCTTATATAACCAGTCGCTGTTCCATAAAATCGATTTTCTGATGCTTTTATCGTTCCTCTTTCGTACACTGTCGCTCATTCGGCTCGTAACTGCCTGGACCTGTCTCTATATTTTGATATCCTTTTTCAATTTCTTTGACGATATTAAGTGAGGATTCATATTGATTACTATACTATTTCAAAGAAAAACGCAGAAAAATATTTACAATCATTTTTTAATTTTTAACATTAAAATTGTTAGCAAAATAATCAGGTATAGAGATTTTTAATTTATTTTCCTTCTATTCCAGACATATCTGTAGTACTTTCTATAGAAAAATATTGTATTATACTTGACTTTATAAATGACAGAGGTAAAGAAAGAAAGAGAAAAAGAAAAAAAATCTTACAAAACTTCAAAACAAGCAAGAAAATATTTGTATACAAGGCTAAGTTTAATATAACGTCTGCATTCTAAAATACTATATTAACTAAATTGAATATAATAGAGTATTCCTAAAATTGTTCATTACTTAATTGGAATATTAAATAAATACCTAGAGAAGTAATACTAATCTGCACAATTATCAAACTATTATAGTACGGAAAATGCGTAATGTTTTTCTTAAAAACATGATTAAAATTTATATACATTGATTGATTTACCTTGACAACTAAAGCTTTATCTACACAGTGTTTTATTATAGCTTTAATAATTATAATTTATAAAGAGAATTATTGAATAAAAATAAAAATTATTAAAATAGAACAATACTTATGAATGCAAATAGAATAAAAATTGTGATGCCTATTATTCACTTATTCCCTTTCGCACGACATTTTGCACTCATATATATATATATATATATATATATATATGTATAAATTATACGCAGTTGCAGCCGCGAAAATATACGTTTTTTTATTATAATTCGATTAGTCTGTAGTCTTTTATTCTTGATCTTTGCGGGAGGCTCAGTTAGAATAGTCCACCTGGCATCATTCTTGAGCTCTCATCTTCGAATCCCTTGTGTCCTACCGGACGATGACAGCCAGACTACACAACCAGGTGCTTTTGGTCTAGGAGGATAACTGACACGTGATCCTTTTCGGAATCATTTGATGCTGACTCCTTCTTCTGCAGCTGGGTATCCCTAGGGAATAGAGGATCGAGATGACGTTCTGGAAGGTGAACGGCGCCGATATTCCTCCTTACTCTCAGCACGGTGGTTACAAATATTGGGTTATTCATTCGAATTGAAGTCCTAATACTTAGAAGGGCTGATGATAGTGAAAATACGTATATCAGATGCTACACTAATTCTTTCGGCTATGTACTCTAGATGTTAGGCTACGAGATGATCGATGCCCAGGATACAATACGTAGGGTCATTTTACTAACTATATAGTATCAGTGAAATTAAGGTAGAAAAGTACCGCTGCTCTCCTTAAACTCCTATCTGATAAATTCGGGACCTACTCTAACTAGGACCCGCGTCTCGATGCGCGAAATCGATTTCCATTCATGATTGGGTGGAACGAATTATGGAAAAATGTCGCAAATGAAATCGAGGCCGAAGGCTCCGAAGAGGGTTTCATGAGGGTAGTCGCGGAGAAGCCAGTATTCGGGTGCATCCGCAGCTTTTATGCCTGTCACGTCCTGGAGCTTTTAACTGAGTATAAGACCCAACCCATGGGCACACTTCGGGCACTAAAGCAGAGGCTTGTAGGGTCAGACTCAGAACAGCTGCTGACAAATGATGCTCGCGTGCCTCGCGAACATGCCATTCTTGCCGCAACGTGTAACCGAAGACACGAGCAGCCTTTTTATCAAATTTTACGTTGCAAACGTTTTTTAATTATTAAACGAGTTTTGAAATATTCTATATGCATATGTGATAACATTTATTACAAAGGCCATATATAATTATCCAAAGTTAGTCAATTTATGGTTCATTCGAATTTTATAGAACATTAATAATTTTGTTGTTATATCGAGTTTATTTTATATCGAAAATATTTGTCAATATTTTTCTTCACCACATCATTTGAAAACGATAAGGTAATTAAATTATTTAAATATATATACGTATAACTGACATGATATTCGAATATCAATTTCTTATCTAAATTAATTGATTTAACTTTATGAAAGAAAATATTAAACATTTTATTAATATCATTTATTGTAAAATCCATTTATTGTAACAAAATTATTGTATTAAATTAATTGCTTTACGGAATGGTACATTAACAATATTAAGTTCATGAAGTATATACACTTTTATATTAAATATGTATTCGAAAAGGAATCGATAAAATTTTAATAAGTTTTTATACTTTGATATTATTCGTTTCAATGCAATGCTTATATTGAGTACAATGGATAAAATATTGCGGTAGAAAGCTACCGCTTCTATTCAAACTATACTTATATCATTCATTTACCCAAAAAAATGAATAGGTCAAAAGATTCGTTCCTTTTCTTGAGAAGAAGAAATTGAAAAAGGTATTAAAAAAGAAAAAAAATTTGTCTTTAATTGGTTTGTAGTACAGATCCTTTTAAATTCAAGCAACGTTTTGATAATGCTAAAAATAAAGCACAAGCAAAGTAAAAGTAGAATGTCAAAAATATGCCTTAAGTTAAAATCCATAAGCATCTATATCCAATTCTTTTAACTCCTCTTTTTCCTATTACCTCTCCTTTTGAAGAGCTTAAGTGTTCCAATACGAAAGGTGATTCTCACTCCTCTTTTAACGAACTAGCTAACAAGCGCAGACCTCAAAGACAGACTGCACTGTAAACGACAAAGCAAACTTGCTCGAGCAATAGCGGACTTCGAGTGGTTTTGCATATGCAGAAGCGAAAGCTATGACTTGATCACCTGATTGGACTTAAACTTCAGAAATACTATTGCATGTAAAAATATTGGCAGAAACTGCATGAATTTAATTATTTAAATATTATTTGTCTTGTTTTATATATATTATTTAAATATAAAGAATATTGGATTATTATTAATGTATATTTACAATTTTTTAGTTTTACTGTACAATACAAACCCATCGCCAAGTTACAATTTTATTTCCTTCACAGGAATTCGTACAAAAAATAGTGCACAGATCAGACTACCTGTATAAAAAAATTAAAATTCTGTTTATAATTAAATATTAATATTAAATTTTTTTATTTATAAATTATTATTATTAAAGAGGATTAATGATGTCAGAAAATATGTTTCTAACGCAAAAATTTTAATCAAATAAATTCTTGTTAAAATTAATAACTATTTTTAAGGAAACATTTTTAATATTTATATTAAATATTTAAAATGAATAAATGTGTATTAAAATTGTATTTAATTATATCTTATAACGTAAATTGTTAAAAAGGCCCCTAAAGTATTCGTATTGAAAAAATATTAAGGAAATTATTATCTACAATTAGTTAATTTATTATAATGTATTATTGACATGTATAATATCAGACTCAGAATAATATGATAAAATTTTACTTTGTAGTAATTTGTATGAATATTTTATTCTTTTACCATAGCTACTGCGAATTACTACTTTACTTTATAAAATGAAAATTTCGATAAATTTCTCATTATTTTATGTAAATGCAAAAGGAATAATGATATGATGAAGTCCCATACAATTCATCACAAAATATGAACCTTCTGTCTCTTTTCCTTACATTCATTATAGCTATTCGAAAGTAATTTGAAGCCTTAAATTCAACATTACTTGATTTACTAGCTACATTTTTAAATTTTATCAAGGAAAATGCCAAATCGAAATAAAAGTGTTATTTATAAATAGGTGTAAAGAAGAATAATAAGTAATTTATATATTCTTTTATTTAAAAAAAAGAATCTTAGACAAATTTAGAAAAATTACTTTAAATATTATTCTGGCGCACTTTTATTACAATAAAATATATTGTTTATTAATAGTATAAAATTAATTTAATTTAAAAAAAATAAATTTTTTTTAAACACTTCATAAAAATTAATAAATAGTATAAAATTTAAAACAATTAGTATTAATAAAAAATAGTGACAAATAGTAGTAAAAGTGATGACACTGAACAAAATCTTGAACGTATGAAAAGCATAAAAAATTCTTTCTTTTTCTAAAATTATTTTTTTTTTTTTATACTTATTTTTATCTAATAAATTATAAGTTTACACGTCTTTCAAAAATACATTGATTGTAATTATAAATACAAACTTTTTTTACTTCTTTTTTTTTCTTTCTTATTAATAATTGTTTAATGTTTATAATTTATTACTTCAAATCCACGTTTATTTTATTTTTCTTAAACTTAAAAAATAAAGTCTTGAAATACCTCTGAACCTCTACTCTTCTTATTTCATGCGAACACTAGGGCGACTAAGCCGTTTCCAGCATAAACCCCCTTTCCCCTAACGCAGAAGTAGTCGTGAGCGCCTAACTCGCGTCATAGAATTTCAGTTTAGTGTTTAAAAATTTGATACTACACAACTATTATTAATTGAATTCTTGAGAAATAGAATTTCTTAGTAATGTGCTAGACGATGATCAACTTTTTTCGTCTTTTCCGAATTTGCGATATTTTATATCCTTGCTGATTAAGAATGAATGAATATTTTTTGTTGATACTATTCAATACAATACAATATGACAATTGTAAAATATTCAATCTTAAATTTTGCTTGTCACATACATCAATAAATTGTTTCTGATTTTACAATTTATACATTGTATTTGTATAAATTTGTATTAAAAAAGTCAGAATTATATTTGCGTCTATTATACTTCGTCATCCTCTTGTATGTACAAATAGAGTAAATACTAAAATGAAAATTATTTTTAATCACAATCCACCAATTTTATGAGAATAAATTTTGAATTTTTTTTATATTTTAATAGCGTCAGAAATAGAATACATGACTATAGGAGACTAATACTGATTGATATTATACACTGTTTTAGTCTTATAACGACTAACAATGGAATAATAATAATTGTGGTCATTATACATAATAGATAAATTTGGAAGCAAATATATTGACCAAAAACGTAGTTTTTTTAGTATATGTTACTAAAATATATCGCCACATATAATTTATAATCTGTATTTAAACCGTTATAATAAAAAAGCGTATATATTAAAATTATATCTATGAAAAGCTGTTGAATCATTGTTTTGGCGAATTCAATTTCGCAATAGCAAGCACGAAAAGGTAAAATTATTCGTTATAGATGATCATTTTATTGGCAATCTAGTTTAATGATATTAGCTAGTCTCCTTAAATCAAAGTACCCAGCCACTGACCTCTTGTACAATCATGACCAGGATAGTTCAATTTGACGTCGTTTTGTTTACCTTATACTCAATTCTGGTTATACTTCATTTTTGGTTGGTCTTGTAACACAACATTGCTTGAGATTTACTTTAGTATATTATAGAATATTTAACTTTACCCTTAAAATAACTTTTTAAAAAAAATTATTTTTGACACTAAATTGATTGAAAAAGTGTGTAATTGAAAATTAAGATTTCTCAAAAAAATATGTTTTTATTTTCTGTAAATATATTATATTAATGCATTATAAAAGGTCATTGTTTAAATCTGCATGCATAGATTACATACATTTGAAAATTGTAAAATTAATCGACTTTTTATAAAAACAAATAACTGCTTGGTTATATGCAATTTATTTTGTAGGAAACTGTCCTTATAGAAGCTTTAATTTATAAAATAGATGGCTGGAAACATTTAAAACAAACTTTAGACTAAATGCTATAAAAAGAAAAAGTAGGAGGTGGATGCGAAGCGCTTTTTTATCACTATTATTTCGTTTCTCCATATTTTTTTCTTTTACTTTTGATAATGCAAATCAAATATTTCTACTTTTAATTATATTAACTTAGATCCTACTTTTTGATTACCTTTAGTTGGATGTTCTTGAATAATTTTTTATGGGATTTTATTTCTTAAAGTTATAACTAATGTTATAACTACTTTTATTGTATTATTACATAAAAACAGTGCTCTAGTAACGTCAAAATATATAGTATGTTCAATTAAGTAGTATAACCCTTACTATCGAAATATAAGTATTCTTCAACATTAATTTATACATGAACATAAATTATTGTCACAAAAATAACAATATCATTAAAAACCTTTAAAAAATTAATGAAAGAGAGGATTGAAAAGGTTTTCTTATTGGAAAAATATGCAAAAATGCAGGTTTTGCTACAGGCAATAAAAAGACGGTTAAAAGTTACGATTATTATTTAGATCGCGATTCGACTATTTTTAAACAGAGGAAAACCGTAGTAGGAAACTATGGATTTGAAAATGGATTCAATTTTTTTCTACATGGTTTTTTCGTGAAAATGAAAAAATCGGTACATTCTCATGGGGAATTTCTTATCAATTGGTCTTGGCGATGACATATCTACATACATTACATGATGTAGATATAATATTGGTATCTTTCATTACCAGCTATACTCAGTTTATCGAAGAGCCATCGTCTTTGCATACATCAGTTGTAACCTTTGCAAATCGGATAGATTAAATATTATTAATAAACTATACTAAATTAAATCATACAATGTCTAAATAAATAATAATGTAGATAATTTAGTAAATAATTAAAAAAGCAATTTTATGAATTAGCAATTTTTTTATAATGGAAAATAATACATAAAATATAATTTATATACATAGAAAACTGCATAAAAAACTTTTAAAAAAAAATCCATACATTTTCTTACATATATATATTCTATATATAAAAGTTCTTTTAAAGTTACAAAACCTTACTATAAACAATGAATGGAAATATTGCTTTTAAATTTGTTTTTTTATTTTCAATGACAATCTTAATATAGTTATAGACATTCACAATTCTTTTTTATACTTCAGATTTGAAAAAATCGATATAAACAAGATGATGTAATTCATTCATTTTAATACGAAAACTTATAATTTACATCATTACAGTACATAAAAATATCAATTCATAAAAAACTAACATTTTTTATTATAAAATTTGTCATCAGTTTGGAAATCGTTAAAATGAAAATGATTAAAAAAGACGTTATTAATATAAGAAATTTTTTTTTGACGTTATAAACTATATTATCCATCAATTAATGGGTATACTTAAAGCACCTGGAGAGAAGAAACTCCACACTTTAATCTAATTTGCAGTGCAGAGCTTAAAACCACCTACACAATTGTCCTAAGAGTCCTGTTATATTTTCCTGCTGATGTAGACACATCGCGGAGATCTAACGGATTCATACTATAAACAGATTTAAAGCCCGATTACACAAATATTCTCTACTGGACCAATACAATAGTATTAATGATCACAAGCTAAAAGTTGTATCTATTATCAGAATGGTATGATGCCACTGTAGTTCAACTTATTGAATAACAATAGATTTTTTTGAATTACCAGAATAAAGGTATATTATTTGATTTTTAAATTTAGCTGCTAGTGGAACCATAAGAACTAAAGAATATGAATATCAAGATATTAACATAGTGGATAGTTGTAAACATCTGGAGAAGAATTATAGTTATGAGAAGCTCATTTACTTAAACTACATCAAAACAACATATATGAAATTTTACCCACCACAATGAATGTATTTCTTAGATTTTCTTTCTTCATTTTATGTTCTTCAATTATTGTCAAATCATTATGAATCTATAAAAAAATATTTGAGCAACATATTATGTCAAACGTGTTGAATTTTTTGTGAAGAAGTTCTTCTTTCTAATAATTTTATTATTTACACTCAAGAGATTTGCTGTCTACTATTTAGATATATTTATACATCATACATGTTTTATAAAATAATATAGTATCCAAATTATTAATATAATCATAACTGTTTAATAATATATTATAATACACACGATTATCAACATAAATCAATGTAGAATTTAATTATTATTTAATATTTCATTAAAAATTTATGAAAAATCTAGATATAGCTGACGGTTTCAATTAATTAAACTAAATTAAATTATTTAAATAATAGGTTTAATGTTAAGTCTATTATATTATATTGATTAATTGAATAGATTGATAATTTACGGCTAAAATTTGCTTAAAATTTTTTTCGCTTGTTTAACAATATATCTTACGTTACGTAAAAATTTTCTATGTTTCTTATAAATGTCAAATAAATTAATTTCATATTATAAAAACATGTACGTTATATAATAATTATATTACTAATTGCTGCAAAAACCAAAATTTTTCATTTAATAAATTTAGTTTCACAAAAAAATTAACAGATATGGGAGGATTTACTTTCAGTTTCATGCTTTTAATTGTTTACTTGTAAAAATATATAAAGTTTATTGCATGGAATTCAGAGCAGCTATAGTTATCATGATTTTATTTATTCGACTTTTAAGTGTAAGTGAAATACAGGAATGTAATATAGATGTAGATATTATAGTATGTGATATTACTTTTTCTTCCATTCTTTGTTTTTTCTTAGAATTTCAGATTTAAAGATTAACCATACTTAAAAAAAAAATTTTTTTTTCATTTATATTTAATTTTTTTTTCATCAGATTTACTAATCAAAGGAATTGTGCGCAAAATTATAAAACTTTTTTTCTTTAGTAATAAACTTAATTTTTTTATATTTGTTAAAGAAATGTTTTAATTTACTATACATAATTATAATATAAAAACATTATAGAACAATAAAAAGTTAAATTGAGCTTGTTTTATTAATAAAATTTATTTATTAATCAAAAGAAATCTAATGAATAATTACTACATAATTAGTATTCTATGCATTTAATTAATATTTAGTTACAATATTTATAAACTATTTAAATTAGTTTAGTTATATTATATACATGTTTTATCATAAAGGACAATGCATAAGTTTTTTAATATTTGAATAAACTCATATTTTCCAATGACAGTATAATTTTAAATTCTAATTCAATTTAAAGCCGAATACTACAAAAATAATTGTTTACCAATTTTAAATTTAATTAAAGTAAAGTAAATTTAATAAGCTATTATTTTAATTTAAAAATTATCAATAATTGCATCCAATACATTTACAAAGGAATTTTTTATTTAAAACATATAATTATAATTCTTTTTGTAATAATGCATATTTATATATATATATATATATATAGCGAAAAAACAAAAAATATTCTTTTTTTTTTTTAAATAAAAATATGTATGTAATTATATTATATATTTAATAATATTTAATATAAAAATAAAAAATAAAACTATATTATGTTTTAGATTTCAGATGTTTTATATTTTTAATTTATACTACGTATAATGCAAATATTAAAAAATGCTTTCATGGTCATAATTTAAACTCTTAAATTATGTGATTGTTATATTGTGTATGTTGCGAATAATTAGATAATTTTTACGAATATTTTATAAAGAATATTTGTAATATATTTTAAATTTATTAAAAAATCTTTATAACAAATCGTCAATGAGTTCTGCCAATCAAAATATGGAAAATGAATAAATTAGCAAAAAAATGTTTTATTCATTTTCGACTTCAATTAAATGGTTTTATTTTTTAGTCATAAAAATTTTTTTGGTTATATTCTCTCATTGTATCATTTATACTGTTTTTCTCTCTCATTATCTCTGTCTAGCTCTATATTATTTTTGTGCTTCTATTTTTTTATTATCCATAATCTTAAAAATATATAATTTATTTAAAGTTGTGAAATATGGTTATGAGAATTAACTAAATTAAGTTTTTTATATTATAAATATAGCTTGCATTCGTTAACAATGTATTTGTTTGACCTAAAGGTAAAATAGTGTAAAAAGGTTTTTATGCATTTATATTTAATGTTTGAATATGGATTTATTTGTATGTATTTAATGTTGAAAATCAAAACATATTAAAATACCGTTTAATCAATATTTTCAGAAGAATATAGTTTAAAAAAAAATTCGTGAAGAGTATAATAATTAAGTAATTATTAAATTAAATAGATGATTGACTTTATCGAATTTCTCAGGGAGACGATTTTTTATTACCTACGATTACCATGAAATGTATTGATAAGTTTGATTAATCACGTAGCGTTAGTGTATTGTGTACTAATTAACACGCATATAATAATTAACTTTGCATCAATTTTTTTATCATCAATATAATCACCAAAATATACAAATTACTACTATAAACAGCTATTAATTAATTTTAATATCAAAATCCTCTTATTTTTGTAGTTGGAAATAAAAAAATATAAAAGCAATTCGCAAAAGACAAGTTTAAAGTAGATAACCAATTTATATAAAATTAATGACATTAAATATTTAACATAATAAAAACAATAATATTTCCTAAAATTATTTCAAAATATATCACAAATATTAGTTAAATAATACATACTTACATTTTACGAATATAGTTTTTAAATTGTATCATAAAAAAAGATTTTTTTTCACTTTGATAATAATTCGTTTAGTTTTAAACAAAACATATTCATTAATTATAATTTATAAACGTAATTAATTAAAGTTTGATTAATTAAGAATAAGTAATTTTTAATACAAATTTTTAAAAATGCTTATATAGCATTTTTAAGTATTTTGTTTTTATTTGCTTTAAGACTAATATTATTTTCTAACTTACAAAAGCAATGAAAACTTTATGGCTAAAACATAATGGTCATTATAAAAGCCATAAATCTTGTATAATGATAATGATAATGATAATGATAATGATAATTACTAGAAAGTTCCTGTAAATTATTCTAATTAAATAATATATACTTCGATGGACAGAACAATAAATATTTTTGTTATTTAAATTTATCAAGCAACTATGTATTACTATGTATTACTATGTATGCTGTGCCAAAAATAATTTTAAGTATAAAGTATTATAATTTTATTAAATGCTCTGTTAAGCAAAAACTTACAATAAACCTGATGCATTTCTTTCAATATAAGGTATAATTTTAAAT
The DNA here is from genome assembly GCA_018907135.1 of Kradibia gibbosae. Lineage (NCBI taxonomy): Eukaryota > Metazoa > Arthropoda > Insecta > Hymenoptera > Agaonidae > Kradibia > Kradibia gibbosae. The sequence continues at coordinate 10,052,640 of JACCHX010000004.1, forward strand.
AAAAAAATAGTTTTTCTTTATTAATATTTGAAATCTAGAAACGAACTGTGTTTGTTTTTTCGAGGTTTTTTTTTATATGTAAATAATACAGGTTGAAATAACCATAAACATTTAATAGCCTGATGGTATAAAGAAAACATTATAAATTTATATGCTCATGTAACATCAATGTAGTATGTATATTTCGAAGTGGCACTTGACTTGTTATTCGTGTGGTCAGTTTGCAGAGGTTAAACGAAATAGTTTAATAAATAATATTATAATTAATAAATACTATAGTGCTAAATCAAAACACTTATTATTTAAATAAATTCTGAATAGTATGTTTATGATTTTACATCATAAATAATATTGTGATTATTAAAAAAATATTATTACAAGTTGTACTATCATAAGTTTATTAGGAAAAAATTCTAGTTACTACAAGTTACTTCTGACAAACGTTTCATTTTTTTTAAATATTTAAAAAAATTTTTGAAATTTTTATATAAAGTACAAATGTTATATGCATTTATTTTTTTCTATCTATCTAAAATATCATTTTTTCTATATTTTAATAAAAAGTTACGGTTTTTATTTTGATAATTTTTTCGAAAAAACTGATTTTTTAAGAAAAAATTATCTTAACATATTATATTGTGTAAAAATATATTTTTAAAGTATTATGTAATTTATAATTTAGAAAATTTTTGTTTTATAATATTTATAATCTTAGCTATATAAACTAATTATTAATATTAATTTTATAGTATATATTAATTTTTTAAAACAATTACATGAAAAGGAAAATTATTCAATGTATTTTATGTTTAAAAATTAACACTGTATGGGTTTCAATTATTTAATTACGTAATAATTATACAAGGAAGAATTATGTTCATCATGATCATTCATTGAATTATTTAACATTTCTTTGAATATTCAAGCGGATCAAACATTTTATATAAATAGTAATTAAGACATTAATCAACTGTATCTATATTGTTGAGATATAATACTGTAATAAATTTCATTATAAAGATAAAATTATGTTACATGTATTTAAAATTTAATACTTAACTACAATTGTATTCATAAATTCTAAAGCAGTATACTGAGAAATAGTAGACAGCATAGAAACTAGAATCTTTTTTTTTTATTTTTCACTTACTTAAATGTTAGTAAATAAATGAAAATTATTAAAAAAAAATAAATCAGATATTCTTAAAAAATGTGGAAGATTCAATAGTATATAAATTTTTTAAGTAGAGACAATCACAAGTTTAAGTAGAAAATTTGCAGCTTATTTTAAATATTTTTTTTTGCATTAAAACGTTTGTTTATTAAAAGAAACTTGTGTGCTATTATTGTATTGTAATATAATAGTACATTAGAATTTAGATTGTTTATTTTCATTTGTTTCTAAATAATAAATCGTTGTTATAAAAATCACAAAAGGTTTTATTATGTAATGAAATTTATTACCTAATATTTTTTTGCATGAGTTTTGTGTATTCTTTAAACAAAAAATATCGTAATTAAATTATTTAAAAAGCATTCTGTTTCTATAATAATAAAAGTGGGTCATATAAATAATTAATATCGTGTTTTATCGATATTAAAAATTACTGTTATTACAGCATTAAAATTTTTTTAAATTCTCATATTATTATATTATCGATATTTTAAAGAACAATAAAAATGTATCTGTCATATCACTAGAAAGCATAAAAATAAAGCGAAGTATGACCTTCTTCTACAGAAACTATAATGTCATAATCCTTTGACCAGGAAGTTTTTAAAAAACTTAAATCTATTCGTATTTAAAATAATAAACTGTATAAGGTATAGAAATAAATTTCTAAAAAATGAGAGATATATAATACTTATCTTAAAAATAAGAGTCTTCTCTTAAAATATTAAAAAACATATCCATCTTACTGTAAAAAATCAAAAATTATGTAGTAATATATTCTGAAATTTTTACTTCGAATTTGATCACTATAATTAACTGTACAATTGAAAAATAGTTAATATTTAAGAAGAAAGATATATTTATCAAACCTTGCTAGACTTGCAATTGCGAAAATATATATACATAAACATGTTTGGTATGTTACGCAAAGATATTTATGGGATGTACAGTTTATAGTTTACAGAAACCATTTTGTTCGGAGAGAGTGTATACTTGCATAAATATTACTACGGTGAATATTATTATTTTATATATGGAGCCAGAAATATTATGTACTGCAAAAATAATTTCAAATTTATATTTATAAATCTTTATTTTAATAAAAATTACAGGTTAATAGGAATTAATCTAATTTCAGAAATTTTTATATCTTTAATGAATTATATTCTTATACTTGTCCCAAACTATGTGATATATTGAATGGTTATTTTTTGCTTAAATCGTTACCAGGTTTTTTACTCATTCAGATAACATATTGTTAATCAAAAAGTAAATGAGAAAAAGTGAGAAAAGAGAAGGGTGAATGTAAAGAAGACATTCCCAACTGGCCCTTTCTAACTGAGAACTCCTGGACCAGCTAACTTATAGACCAAATGCAATCGATACATATGTCATCTTTTCATACAGTCTGGCAATCTTGATACAGATCTAGAGTCCGTTCTTAGTATGAAGAGATGACCACCAGAGCTAATCTGAGACGGTGTCACAAGTTAATCCTACCGTTCCCTGTTGAGTGCACCGCTTAAACTTGACACGTCAATCCAAAATCTTTCCTTTCCTAAGTCAATCCGTTAATTAAGAAGTTCTTTGAGATAACGATATAAGAAAATCGGAAATTGCAAGTTTTTACTTAAAGCCTTACGAGTTGTCACCTCTTCGTACTTAAATCAACATAATCCGAACTCCTCAGAGAGAAAATGGCGAGAATTAATCGTCCTTTTTAGAGAAATCCTATAGTTCGTAACCCACGCTGATAAAACGTAACGAAACCGTTTCGCTTCAAAAGGTTTTAACCTACTTTTTTATTTCTCTTGCATCAAAACTAGATGATTATCAATTAACTAAAGTGCCACTTTTTTGAAATATAGTATAAAAATTATAATTTCATAGAGTGATTATAATAATATTTTTTACGCGTTATTATTTAAACACATACACACACACACATATATATAATATGTCAAAAATATATGCATGTTTACATTAATGTCTACTTGATTTCATTACAAAAATAATTGTACAATAATCAATATTAATATTTTATTGATTTATATGAATATATTAAAAGACATATTGCACAAAATTCAAGAAAAAGTTTTTTTTTAATATTCTAGCTTACGTAAATACGAAAGTACGCATATATAGTCAGGTGAATTTGCGTGTTCACGTATTCACCCACATAAAAATAAGCCTTAACTTTTGAGCGACACAAATACATGTATTGTATTATTTTAAACTATTATTATTTTATAAAAATGCACTAGGATTAATAGTTATATATGAAAAAATTTTTGGATAATTTTTTTACGTATATTATTGTAGAAATAAATCAAACACAAACTCGTCATAACAATTGAAAATATTTTAACAATATACTGTTTATATATGTATTTATTTAAGTGACATGTATTTATGTATCTATGTATAATAATTGAGTATCCTTCTCTTTTCGATACACGAATATTATTACATTCGTTTTAAATTTCCTGAGTTACATACCAATTTCATAAATTATATTACATGATCAAACAATACATAGTTAAGAAAAAAACATTTTTTTAAATTTTTAATAAAAACTTCTTATTCCGTTTTAAATTTAAATATTTAAGCACACTGGATAATACAGTCCTATCTGATTACTGTACATGGTGTTTAATTACATTAAAAGCAAAATTTAATAATATGTGACTTTCTTTATAAAAAAAGGTAATATTAATTCTTTACAAATACTAAATTGTAAAAAATTTTTTTCAATTTCTTTCACAATATTTAATAAAAAAATTTATTTAAAGTACTTGACGACTTGAAGACCAAGTAAATAAAAAGTTATTTAATAAATTAGTTTCAAAGGTGTTATATGTTCTATAACAACACTTATGCGCTCTATATTGTTCGCACTTTGGTTCGCAGGGCGTTAGTTCATTCTTGTTCAATCTAGTCTGAATGTTGGTGTCGTAAACTTCTTGAGAATGATTATACCTGCAAACTATTGTTACAAACTTCTGTTGTAGGTGAAGATCGAAATCCACGTTCTGTTTCACTCTAAGCCTCTTTCTCATTTTGATGGTTTGCACACTAAAGTAGTTATTTTACTCATTGCTTACAAGGTTACTTAAGGAAAATTCCATTAGAAATTTTATATAACAAATAAAAGAAGATCAAAAGTGTTTTTAAAAAAATATTTAGATAAGTTTTTTTTAATTACAATACCACTCAAATAATAGTGTTTGATGATTATAAAAACATATATTTCCAGCTTCATAGCAATAGAAATATATTAGGTTTAGGTAAATTTACGTTTTTTTTATCGGCTATGTACTTGTTATCATGAAAATCCGTATAAATTTCTTTTTCGTACACATACTTACACAAATTGAGTATTCCTTTATTACCTCTTTACTTCTTAGTACTTTTTATTTCACTTTATTTTCTTAGCGTTCACATTTTCTTATTTTTTTTAATATTTTGCACTGAATTGTTTCCCAAAACAATAACGTAAATAATTAGATGAAACTTATATTACAAATACTCTAAAAGTAAATTATGATGCATTTACAAGTCATAAAGATAGTTCCTAACTTATATCCGAGTTCAACATTATATTAAGATTGATATGTGATACTTGCAGACATTTAATAGCATGTAAAATAATTATCATTCTCATATTTTAATTAGAGAAGAAGTTTAACAAAGTCAGAAAATATTTAATTAAAATCAATATTTAAATTTTAATTTAAATAAAAACTATTTATAAAATTAAACAAATAATAATTTTATCACTATATGCTTTACATTGATTCTCCAACAATCTGTTATTAGTACGAAAAAAAATAATTAAAATATTATATGTATTTTTAAATACAGTTTTTATTCTTATATAAGTTTTTCCTTTTCAAATTACTCAATTTTTTGTACAGATTGAAAATTTTTGCTTATATTTACCTTTTTTTGTATTTCTGCTATTTTTCTATTTTTAAATATAATTTAATGTTAAAATCTAGTACAAAACATTTATTAAAATCCTTTAACCAATGAATTGAATTTAAAAGATTTTATATTTTTTTTAAATATAAATATTTATTTAAATATACGTAAATCATTGTAATGTAAATACAATAATTGACAAATTGAGTTATTTAATTTTTCAATGTCGGATACTTTAAGCACGAAAAGTTCGTAAATTAATGAAAATAATAAACAATTATTTCTAAGTACTAGTAACCTTTCGAGTAAGTGTTTTATAAAAGATATATTTGTTGCTTGCAGTCAGATTTCATGTTTACCAAATTATGGTAACTCGATTAAAAAAACAGAATATTCATTATGATAGTTGCGAGTTTTAATTTCTGATAAAATGTAATGCAATTCATTTTGTAAAAATTATTTAATTTTAATTATTTGATTTCAAGAGAGTTTAGAGAGAAAAAACCACAGTCGAAGTTTCGTATAAATATTCAGTAAAAACAGTAAACTTTATTTTTTGGACTTAAATATTTCTAGAATCCTGAACAATCAAAACTTATTCTTTTAAAACAAAATTATATCAATATGTATTTTATTAATTCGATATAATTTTTAATATACCTATTTAAAATAATTAATTAATTTGTGGGTCAGCCGAGATCGAAAAAGTAGCAAAGTAACGAAGTGAACAATATACATTTTTAATTCTTTAATCATGTAAGTTCATATTTTAGTTGCTTTTCAATAATATCGATGTACTGTCAATATATAAAATTTTTTTATTATTCTTTAAAATTTGATTTAAATGCGATAACTTAGTTCAGTAAAAATAATAATTTTTTTTCTTTAAAAAATGATCTTCAAGGTTATTGATAATATACTTTTATAATTATAAATTCATTATCATTTAGTTATTATTTTTATCATTACATTTTAAATTAATTATTTTGTTAATCAGTTTTATCGTTTATTTTTTATGTTTTATAATTACGTATATTTAATGGTAATTTACTCATTTACTTTACAACTCGCTTAAAGTACTGTAGAAGACCATCAATTCCTGATATCATTATTACTCATTTGTTCCAAACAATTACTCACTGTTTTGACATTTTATTTGCTTGGCTAAATATATTGCAGATCAAAATACTTAAGAAAATGTAAAGCACTTACTTTTTTTAATAAAGTGATAATTTTTTTTTATTGTCCGTATTTGTTCTTTTATTTTTTTTATTTTTTTTTATTTACCCGAAACAAACCCTTCTTTAAGGTCCGCTATCTAAACTAAATTATACATTACGAAAGCTTTTTTTCTCGATATTTTTTTCATTTTTTTTTCATTTTTATAAAAAAAATGGTTAATGTATGTGATTTTATCATTAATTTTTTAATATTTTATTATAATTATTAACAATATTTATATGATTAATTTTTTATTTATTTAAAAAGTTACTAAAAAAGAAATTTCTAAATTTGGTAGCTTAAATTATTAACAATCAATATAAAATTGCAGATAACTATGAATATAAAATATTAAAATATTTTAATAGAATGTTTAATAGATGTTATAAAAAGGAAAATAAAGAAGAAAATATTTTTATTTATTCAGCCACCTTGAAAGTTACAAAAGGTAATGTTCATATATTGCAATTTTTTTATACAAAATTTTTTTCATACATATAAATATTTCATTGTAAAATGTAACAATGTAATAGTTCAAATTATTTATTATCATATCAAATTTTAATTATATATATAAATTAATTAATTATACGTAATAACTTTTTGATCAAATATTATTTTTTTTTAATTTATTTTTTTATTAAAATTATTAAAATTATGTTCCTGTGTTGCTCGCAATTAAAAGAAATATTTTTTATTGGTTTGTTCAAAGATCACTATTATGCAATGGAACACGGATTTTGGTCTGTCAACTTAGTAACATTTATGTCTCAGAGTCAGAAGGGTGCATCAATGATTTTAGAAAGTACGATTACTCTTTTGTAATATAGTTTATTATAATCAATAAATCTATGTCGATGATGATCTTTTAATGTATAAATTCATGATAATCAATCGTACTTCACATTACTGCTGCGAGTCTAGCAATAGTAGTTTAATATTTCGACTATAAATTGCAGAGAAATGGAAGCATCAGTTAAGGATTCGTATATAATGATCATAACAAAAAAAATATATATATAATTGTACACCATAATAATACATAGTAATACACATGATAAGTAATAAGAGAATTTGTTATTTACTAAAATAAGTTTTTTATACAATTGAAAAATGATCTTTTTATAAAATCTTTTTGAAGAAAAATGATTCACTTTGTTTGAATATATTATATTATTATTTTATTTATTTACTTTTAAAATTAATAATATAAATTTGATAATTATAAATTTGAATTCAGACTGTGATATAGTAGATTAGACCTATATTATAAATTAGATTATCCTTAATAGTTAAGATTACAAACTTAAAAAATGTAAGTACATTATATTTAAAAGAAGTTTTAAAAAATTAAATTAATAGAACAATATATCATTATACGACGGACTTAAATAATTTATAATTTATTATTATCCTTAATTATTTCATTAGGTTATAAAAATCAGCTCTCTGTTTATTCAATTAAACAACTTTTATATGAAACATTTTGAATTTTTGTTTCCCAATACATTGTTTTTAAGATCGCGCTAAAAATGTTTTAATCATACAAAAATAAAAAAATTTCTTTGAAAATTAAATTAAAAAAATTCTTTGGAATAAATATAATTGCATAATAATTTTATGAAAAAAATTAAATTACTACTCTACCAAGCCAAACAATTAATTTCTATCAATTAGATAAACATATTTATCTATTTAATACAATGATATATAGTATTTATTTATTAAAAATATAGTATATTATGAACTTATGTTTGTAATTAAATTTTTCTGGATTCATTTACCATCTTCTCAGTTACAATAGTTTAATCATCAAAATTACTGACGTAGAATTCATGTTACAACTGACATTTATAATCATAATTTGACGTACCTCGGGATATATGATCTCGACGTGTGCTTTTCCTACTTACGCTCCATGCATAATATGCCTCTAGATACGTGCAGATTCGAGCCATTACGCCTAACTCATCGCTTTCCAAAAATAAGTGTAAAGAAAAAAAAAGTTTAAAATAAGAAAAATCTTGGTAGAGAGCCAAAACATTAAAAGATACAGAAGAATTTCCATCAATACATCTTAGATGCTGCTTCGAGTTTTTATTTTCGACATGGAGATTTTGAGAGAAAAATACTCAAGTTTAACGATATTGACTCTTAAAAAATTCTAACTACTCTATTCTCTAAATGAAGCTTTGATTACACTAAGAATTAGAACTTGTAAATCTTAATTATTAAGCGTTCTTCATTCTAATTATTCTTATTTTAGTAAGCATTATTTATACATTTATTTCGTTTATATTAGTACATTCAAAATCATGTAAGGTATAAATGTCAAATGCAAAATTGAGTTTTCAACGGTTGCATTTATTGAAAAAAATTAATTAGTTATTATTGACAGCAGTTATCTAAATTAACATTATTATTAAATACAATATAATTAGATACAATAAAACGTATTATTATTTATTAGTAAAAAAAAATCTGTTTTAATAAAAATATCAAAAAAATGAAAAAATGAAGGAACTATTGACTACATAAATTGAAATTAAATTACAAAAAAAAATGTTTCAACATATTATAATTTAACAAAAGCTTAATAATATCTGTATATAATAAATCCTGTTGCTCGTACAATTCCAATACATCCGTATTCCTATTTTCTCTCGTTCTTCTTCACCTCATATATGCCAATCCCCTAAAGAAAAGTTATACTATACCGACCGCAGCTGGATTAGTATTGTTCTGGATTGTGATATACCCGTGGGAACAAGAAAATTTTGAGTTTAAGAAGCATATCGTCTATTTTGTACTGGATACAAAATTGAAATGTTCTGATTGCATAAATATGTAAAAATTGATGAATTAAATTACAGTCCAAAATAATTTCATTTTTTATTTACAAGATATCTTTATTTATAGGTATTTATGTTAAATAGCTATATAAAAATATAGATATTAACTATATTTCTTGTTTACGGATAAAATTCCAGTTAAATAAATAAAAAATATATTATTGTGCAAAATTTCATCTAAACATTAAATTAAGCTTTAATAATTTAATTTTAAGTACAAGTAATGTTGTAATGGAATTCAACAAATAATTCAAAAATATGCAAATTATTCAATTAGAGAAAATTAAAAACATTAACAATTATATATTACAAATTGGTAATCACCAAAAATCCATTTCATACTTACTAATGAACAATAAAACATAAATACCGGGGTCTTGCATAAAGACGTTATATTTATATATTTAAATGCCCCTAAAACGATACCAATCGTAACGATTAAACTCTAATATTATTGTTAAATCAAGATCATCAATCGGACATGAATTTCGTGCACGCTTTAAGCTTCAAATGCAGACGTAAAGCCGAACTAAATAGAAAGAATGTAAAGAAGAAGTGAACACTGATTTTCAACATATTTACAAACTATTTGACTGATGATGTCACAAGCATGAAAATTGTTTACATCAGAATGCAAAAGAACCTTGAATTTTCAATATTTTCTCCTGAAAAATCATTTTTGGATCATTTTTGGTTCCTTTTCGCTTTTATTTCCCTTGTTACCTTGTTACTAAAGTATGTATTAAATACGATATTTAAAAATAATAAATTCAATTTCTTCACTGAGTAGTATTCATGCTTCTTAATAATTTTGTTTACTATAGGCTGTACATTAGAAATACATTAGACCATATTGCATCACGCTGGATATGCATCAGTACTGCATGTTCGGAATTTTTACTTAAATAGAAAATCATTACATATTTATATATATTTATATATATTTTTCAAAATTTTGAATAATAAAAAGTTCCTGTATGTTGTATTTTTAATAGATGATATGATATTGATGTAAGATATATAATCATTTTCGTACTATACAGAATCGATGTAAATGTGACGTGGGTAAAATAATATTTTTATAAACATGTACTCAAGCTGGTTTGAGATATTTAGTTATAAGATTTAAATTAATTATTTTTCAATGATATTTATAATTTTTAATTATTTTCTGTCTATAAACAAATATTTATAAAATTTTGTTTTATGCAACAAAATCGAAATTAATGAAAATATGATAAGTTTTTAAAGATACACATACACACATATTTATGCACGTATGTATATATATGTGAAGTTCATACGGTCATAAATAAATGTATGAATTAGTTACATAATTTTTAGCAATTTATAAAACATTTAGCTAAGTTGCACATATTCACACTAAATAGAGTAATACGATTGAAATTAACTAATATTATTTAAATTTTGAAAAATACTTTATGTATAGAGTATTATATTGACATATTTTTAACGCTGACTAAATAATTTTATAAAACTCTAATACGTTTTTATAGTATGTTCTATAAAAAATAATACTAATTATTGTAAAATAGTTGTAAAAAAACAATAAATATGAAGTCCATGATAACGTCCATGTTTCGTTGAAAGAATTTCATCAACACAACTTTTTAGCTTACAGGTACAAGTAAGGTCAGAGCATGCGCTTTTAGCAAATGCTTTGTGTGTCAAAATTCAGAATTTTTTAAGTGAATTCTGATGTAGCCATAGAAGTAAACTTCGAAAATAGAAAGTTGCTTAATAAGAAAAAATTTAAAAAAAAAACCATTAATTTACTATTAATATATTTATAATTACTATTTAATAAATTTATAAAATTTTTTTTTGTGTATAAAATAGAATTTAACAATTTAAAAAAATTTTAAATTATCATGTACTTAAATATATTAAATAAAAGAGTTTTATTTATATTATTATTTTTTTCAATTATCTGTTTATTATTTACAGATATTCTTACCTTTCATGTATTAATTTTTATTTTATCATGTATTAAAATCAAATTTATTGTAAGTATTTGGCTATAATTAATATTTTTTATTAAATGAATTTCACATTCGAAAGATATTTACTTAATTAAAAACATCATAAATATGTATACTTAGAAATATATTACCCTCAGCATTATTTTAGAAGAAGATAATTAATTATGTATTAATTTTTATGAAAGGTTGTAGTCCAAAAACTAAAAAATATATCTATTATTATGTATTTAATTTAAAAAATGGTTTGCAAATAGATAAAATATAAAAAAAATTTACTTCAATACTGATAAGTATATCCTTAATTTTGTTACTAAGTTATATAAAATAGTTAATTAAGTAATGTTTAAAACATTTTAATATTGCTCATAATTTCTCACTTTTTTTTACAAAAAATATAGATAATCTAGGTAGTAATGTATCAGAATACATGTTGATGATATGCATTTTTATATTTACCAAAAAATTATATTTGCTTTTAGAGTGTGTGGGACTTTGCAAACAAATGTAAGAAAGCCTATAAAATCTAATGGAAAAGCTGATGATGGATAAGATATGGATTACTGATTAAGTACAGCAAACTAATGATCCGATAATAGCATTTTAACGTTAAAATGAACGGAAATTATAGCACTTTCAGGTAGAAGTACCATAAGCCAACTCACTCGTTAGGTCTTCTTTAGCTGTTTTTATCACTGATCCTACATACAGCAAACAAATGTTAACGATATTATTGTTGTTATTATAATATTATGAGTCTGATATTTTGTGTAGAAGAAACAGTTCGTAATTACCAAATGATAACCTTTAGTTGCGTAGGGATGCATTTGAAATTTATATTATTACCTTAAAACTTTTATAACACATGTTATGGTATGCATAAAGTTTTCGAGTTATTACAGTACCTGTAATAATAGGTATATTAGTACAGGTATCGCTGCATGAGGTCATCATATAATTTACATTAGGGATTGAGAATTAAGTAGATAACTCATTTTTTCAAAATATATACATTTTGGTTTGACTGATAAAGGAAATTCCTAATAAATATAAATGAAAACTTATCTATGATTACATATACAATCTATGGTTACTATAAAGGATCTTATATTATCAATTTTCTATAATAAATTAAAACGAAATTGAAGTCTCTCCATACGTAAAAATTAATAATACATTCTAATGTAAAGACAACATTAAATAAAAAGTACACAAGAATAAACGCTTTTTGTAGTATGATATTTATGCATTTAAAAACATCCGATGTATTTAATGTATAACAATGTTACCGATTATATGTAAGGTTTTTGGATCACTTGATAAGAAACATCATCAGCTTTTCGTACCGTTTCGTAAGTTTCGATATTTACATAATTTTTAATCATAATATTTAATTTTTTAGTTAATAATTAAATGTAATAGAATATAATTTCTTTATTTACGTTAATACACACTAATAAATGTAATCATAAATGAAGTAAAACTCAATTTTTTACAAACTAAAAATTAAATATTTTATCTATTGATTAAGGTAACTTGAACGGGTGAAAATTTGCTGTATAATAATTTTATGGACTGATTATAATACAATTATATAGAAATTGTATATATAGATTTTTTTTTTTTATACAGCTAATTCTATTATGTAATTTTGTATTAATTTTTTAAAATTAGAATTGTAAAGATTTTATAATAAAATGAATGTAAATGAATATAGTTATACTCTAAATTTTATTTGTTAAAAATTATGAAGTTAACTGTATTATTGACTCAAATTACAATTTATATATTTTTAAATTTAATGACTAATTAACTTCTTTAAAAATTTCTGTGTGCTAATATTACTAGTATATTATCAGAGAAAAAAAGAAATATCTTACTATTAGCTTTTGATGATATTCAAACATGTTATCCGCTCCCTGAACTAAAAATGTAAGTTTAGGTTATTTATATTAATAATAACTGTTTTCAAAAGGAAGTTCAAGGTGCGAACACACTTATTCCAGCAAACTTTAGGAATGTCAGAGGAAAGAGTAGATTAGTTATTCTAAAACTTACTGTTCGCTAGTCTTGGTAAAGTATTGAAAGAGGGAATAGTTTCTATCTGCCAAATTCGTCAGAAAAAACTTCTAAACCTCATTTTTGTTGCGTCATCTGTTGTTAGTCTTCACTTCGAATATCTGATACATTTTCAGGCTAAAAAATTTCATCATTGCTCTTCTCGATTTAATAAATAACGTAGGTAAAATATGTAACAGTAATGGCTCATTTCCCTTCGCTTTGTACCTACAGAAATCCAGGTATTTAATTTTTACTATTTTTCTTTCATTTAATCATTATCATAAGTACTTATCACTATTTTTTTATTCAGTAAATCTCTTTTCTCATATAAACATTGTGCATCTGTACAATCTACAATACAAATCTGTAGTACAGGAAATAAAATTATACTACCTTGGTTTTGAGAACATCCATCGTTGTCAAAAGAATTTCCTTTAATAAACAAATTAAATAAATAACAAAAAAATATCTTTTTTTTTAAACTTTAAGAATACACTGTATGTGTATAACATGTATTAACGTGTGTATTAACATACTTTACATGAATTAATGTATTGTGACTTAGTTAATATAAAATAATTTGTCTAATACCAATAAAAATGCTTTAAAAATAATTTTAATAAGAAAATTGTTAATTTTTATATATTCTTATTATTATACAGTATAATTGTAATTTTATTTTTTTAAATTTGAAATACCATATAATTTGGGTATTGATAATAATCTTAGTTTGCACAATAAATGATAGAAGCCTAACGAAAAGTAAAACAGTTAATAATGGTACTAAACGCTTGAAACTGGCAGAGCAGAAACACTAGAAGTACAATGGAAACTAAAATGGCTATGCTCGTAACCAACTCATATTGCAATAATAAGAGCCAAGAAAAAGACGAATATCGATCGTTCCACTCTTTTTAAAGTAAGCCTTCAGTATTTCAAGAAAGTACTCTTTCAATTTTTATTATGCTCTAAACATATGGAAAGATAACATTTTTTTATCAATCTTATTTTTTATATAATTTTTTGAGTAGTGTAATTCAGTTAAATTCATTTTTGTCTCAATTAAAAAAATGAAGACACTTTATTTGAGTAATTCATAAATATTATAACATTAATTGAAAATAACAAAGCAGTATAGCGTTTATTTATTTTTAACTGGTAATTAAATAAATTTCTTCAAAAAATACATTAAAAATTTGAAATGTAAAATAATGTTATGTATAATAAAAAAATACATTTACTTTATTTAATAATGCAGAAAATAATCAAATTATTTAAAAATTTAAACAATGTCTAAAAATTATATAAGATAGTATAAATAAATAATCAGGAAATTCCTAAAAAAATATCATTTTAATAATTTGAAAAAAAACGGTTCCGATTATGATTCTGTGATCCAATTTTATTGAACCATTATATTCATTATATAATAAACAAAATAACATATTAAATAATTTCTTGTACTATATCGTTATTTAATTTTATTGAAGTTCTATAATATAATTAATTTAATTAGAAAAACCTTTTTTCTCTGTAAGATACAAATAAGATATCTTGATCCTATCATAAGTTTACTACTAATAATAGTTGCTCTCTTTCATGAAAGAGGTAGTGAATACTGACTAGTATTCCAAGCATATCCATCAGTCTCTATCCTAAGAACTTAGCGCCATCTGTTATCAGTAGGATATCATGATGCTATATACTTGCTGATTGGTGACTCAATCTTCATTTTTTCACTAATTTTTATATCAGTTTATTTGTATTATTTTTATTTATCATTCCTTAATCAACTACTTTTTAGATTTTAAAATACTTTTATTAAAATATAGGTAAAAATCTTGCTTCTTTTCAACATTTACACTGTTATAGTAACGGTTTTCTGAAAAAATGTCTTCTATTTACAAATAAATGATAATAAACAAAATTTATTGACACGCTAATCTAGTATTTAATTGTAGAAAATATATACATAATAAAAAATATTTTAATTTAATAAATAATATTTCATAAATAAAACTACACTAGCTGTGTAATAATTAATAAGTTTTAGTAATTAATAACACTTCCTCTTTGTAACATTATTTTTTAATTATTCTAAAAATTACTGTTATATTGTATTAATATTGATAACCTTTACGTGAAAAAAATTTGTACTATAACTTCAAAACTGAATTTTTTTGCTGTTTAAGTAAAATATTAATTATTTAAATTCTTTAATTTTTAAACTTTTTAGTAAAAAAATATAATCTATACAAATATTCTATTCAATTTATTTACTACGATTTCTCGGTTTAAAATTAATATGTACATATATATGCAAATACAATAAAATTATGAATCATAGGCCTGTTGAATTAATCTTTTGAATATTTTGAAAAAAGAAATTTATTAAAAAAAAATTTAATTTAATAAAATATGCAAGAAATATTTACAATACTTTAAAAAAATTTTAATAAAAAACGAAGTATTTATAGAAATTGATACTCAAATGAGTATAGGTGTAAAAAAAGAATTTTCCCTTTATATTTTATTTATTAAAAAATATATTTAAATTTACGTATATAAATTATATGTAAAATGATATATAAAACAATTTTCTTATACTATAATTGATTTAATTTTACAACTACATAAATATAAATGAGGATATTTTTTTTTCGTTTATTAATGCAGAGTTTTTTATTTTTTAACAGTTTCATTCAATATTTTCTACAAGTGAATAAAATACAATGAATTAGATTGAATACAGAATATGCAAAAGTAATTTTAATAAATTTGTTATTAAATAACTATTATAATATAAATTTTTTGGCAGAAAAAATTGAGTAATAGTCAAAAATGACTTTTTATGTATTAGAGATATTCATACAATATTGATATAGTGAATATATAACATTATTCCAACTATCTAATTAGACTATTTATACGCGATTATTTACTTGATACGATCATACTCTTTATAAATTCATATTATATTTGTTTAAAATTACTAGATTATAATTAATCTGTTTATTATAAAACGGTACGTATGTATAAATATTTAAAATTTGTATAACATATTTACATATTTCAAGAATATGTAAGTATTTTTATATTAAATTATAAACATTCATTTGTTGTAATGTTGAAAGATAGTTTTATTATTTCAATTATACAAAAATTGGGGGTTTGTTCTATTGAAATCACAACGGGTTATTTGGTTAGGATAAGGAAAATTTTAAGAGTCATAGAGCTATCAAAGAGAATCAGTGAGAGTATCAAAAACTAGTTCATTCTTACATTTAAAAAAACTTATTTACAATATTTGATTAAAATATGTCTATCATATTTTTTAACATTGCATGTGTTTCTAGTAAAATGCTATTTCTTTTTGTTTTTTTTGTATTCAATAGGCTACATAATAATTTACTTTTATATTTCATTACGAATCTGAATTAAATACAAAATATGAAATCTGTCATATCAAATTTTATTGGTTACTTTTATTATTTCATGTTTTAAAATTGAACAAAATTGATAGCGTATTAATTATGCTCTTAAATGCATCTACTATAATATTATATAGAGATAGAATGATAATATTGCCTTATAATTTGATTCCTTTGTTATAAATTACATTATAATTATATTCTGAAAAGAAAACTTTATTTATCAACATATCAGATGATTTCATAAGTCTATTAATATCATTAAAAGAAACTAAAAAATAATTAAAAGTAGAATTTAAAGTTATGATTGGCGAAGCTACAATTTGAGGTTTAAGGATTCTTATAAATGATATAAATGTAGGTTAATTTGAAGATTTTAAAAACTCATATGTTTTCTGAAGCAAGTCTTATATATTATATATATATACCGTCTAATGTATTTTTAATGCTATAGTTAGATTCGGCATCAATTCAGTAATGCACCTGAATTCATGTTATAATTTAGTACTAAAATTTTACCGACTTTTTTAAATTTCATTCAGTACATTAAAACAGATGTCTATGCTATAGTGACATTTATTGTTTCAAGTTTGTAATTAATTCTTCTAATGTAAGATGTTACTAAGATTATTATTTCATAAATATTATTTTAATTTGTTTTTACTAGAAATTTAATAGAATAACACATACATACATATATAATATATGAAGAACCATACGATACCCATAGAGAGTATTGCTATTCTTTCTTGAAATAATTAAAAATCAGGACGGATAAAACTAAAAATAGGATTTTATCAACAGTAATTTAAACAGATTTTATATATGATGTTAAAAATTATCTGTTTCCTTAAATATAAACAGTTTATTTTTATAATCTTAATCGGCACAAAATAATTTAATTACTAAAATTTTTTAAATTGAAGATTGAATATTAGTAGAGAAGTTACAAATTTTATAATATTTGTAATGCTTATTATTGAGTAAGATTTTAATATAATATTTTTTATTGCCAGAATCTTTAAAGGCTTACGAAACGATTTCTTTATACAAATAAGTATAAAATGTAAATAAATTTTACCTGGTTGTTTCATCTTCCATATTTTTGACATTAACACAAAAATAAACCATTTATGAGAAATAAGATATTCATCCGCTATATAAAAATTATGTGATGAAAATCAGATAAAAAAGTAATTCACTTGACCTCTTACCGCAAATGACAAATGACTAAATAAGTTCCTGTATTTATCTGTGAGTTTTGTTATTCTACCTCAGACGGTTTTATTGTCTTTTGATTTTCTAAGCAGGAATTTTTTTATCAAATAACATTTGATCCTAGGTCAGAAGTTAGTTATCGCAACACTGAGAATTATTATAACACGAAAATTATTATTTCACTATCATATAAAATAATAAATATTGTTAATTTTTTATATTATAAAAAAATAACTTTATATAAATAATAATATTATATAAAAACGATTATGATGTATTAAGAATTATGAAATCATTCGTAAAGATCAATAAGGTTTTAAAAAAGTGAGCTCAAGATTTAAAAAAAATTCTGTTCTACGAGGTTTTAAAAATGTTTTTTTTAATCAATTAAACATTAAACATTCTATTACTTCTATTAAAGTAACTTTTGATGACAAATAATACGATAGGCGAAAATTGATTTATTAAAATATACCGTAATTTTTATTCTTTTTCAGACTGTTTAGCTTCTTTAAACTATATCTTAAAATACATGATAGTATTTTCGTAGGCAACATTGAAGCGCTAGTATTGCAGTAAACAGATGGGGCATTCTAGTTTCAATACCAGTGACGATATTGCACGACGTTACAATCTACGCTACGTTGGTTAAGCGTGAGAATTCAGCCTCACTAAGAAGGGATTTTCGAAGCAGCTCATGCAAGCAAATTTGCACTCTGAAGCTAATGCAAAAAGATAAAATAACTCATTACCGTACTTAATTTTAACTTTAATTTTGTTCTAATCTAAAGTACAAATAGCTTTTTAATATATGATATGATAATTCTTGTATAACTTTATCATTTAAAACTTTTACAAAGACTATAATTATATTTTGCTTTACAATTTACCTACTAACATACTGTGTTCATTTAGCAAGTTTAATTTTTAATACTCATTTAGTAAGTGGTACTTATATAAAATTATATTAAATAGATTGATCAGAATAGTAACAGCAGAAGTTCATTGTTTTTAATTGAATGTCTATTAACATTATAAAATTTGTTGAAAAAAAACTACCATATTTGATCTTTATATTTCTTATATGAAATGTATAAATTTTTTTTTTGAGATAAATCTAGCTGACATATTCATTCATAATTTAAGAAGAAAATAGTTAATTTAGTTTTTAAAACTAAAAATAAAATAACATTGTAATGAAATATGCGTTTTTGAATGTAAATTATTTTTATTAATTTTTAACTATTTCAAAATACTTTTAATGAAACAAAAAAATTAATTATTAACTAATAATTAATTAAATATTATTAGTTAAATATTATAAATTAAATATTATAAATTAAATATTATTAGTAAAATAAAATAAATTAAGTCAACCCTTATTGCTGGTTATGAGTTTTAGTTTTCTCAAAATGTAATTTCAACGGTTTAAAGATCGTAGGACGTATATTAATATTTATTGAATGCATCATGTTTAAGTACGAGATATTTTAATACAATTAATTCAAATATTAAAGTGTATATTGAACAAATTTTTATTAGCTATTTTTGATAGCATAATATATTTTATACTGTATAACGGAAGGTCTATGTAATCGAATGGATAAACGTGAACTGCTAAGGAATGCAATGCAGATAGGTGATAATCAGATGTACAATAAATATCGTTACTTGATAATGTAAGCTTAGTGATATTAGGAAAAAAATATTTATGTAGATAAGTTAAATGTGATAACATAAAGGCTGGTAATCCTTAAGTTTAGTAGATAGCTTTTATTTTTTTATAGTTAGGGCAATCTTGGAGAGGATTCACTACCATCACCTAGTGGTAGGAGTAGTAACTAGTCATTCTGTCGTGAAACGTAAGTCACGGCCTTGTGCCTTTGTATGATGGTGATCACCTACCAGACAGAAATTGCAATTATAAGAATTTTAAGGAAAAGAAATTCTAGCAAAATAAACTAACGAAAATCGATGTAGAATATTTATTTCTAGAATAAAATGGTTTTATTTAACGTGAAATATGCTTTACAACTTTCAAAGCAGAAGAAAAATGGGCATAAATAAATACACATTAGTTATTTATAGTCATATAAAATTAATAGTTAAAAGTTGATAAAAGATAAATAAATTTTCCATTGTCAAAGACAAGTGTTTAATGATTCAGATAAATGCAATATTTTATGTTTAGTATGAAATATATTCAAGGTTTGTAATAAAAAGTAGTAGTCAATCTCTATGAAAGAAATTAGTCAATGTAGTTAAATTTAAAATAAGTTTAGGCTACTTATTCTTTTCGCTGTTTTCTATAAAACTGATAATACAGTTATTATTTTTTAAATTTGAATGTTCACCAAATATAAAATCGATAATGTTTACAGATCGAACATTTACTGAAATACATAATTAATTTGTATTAAGAGTTTTTATTTAGTTTTTTATATAACAACACTCAAAATACTTAATAATTTTTAATATTATATAAAATATTACTACAACTTTAATTGTTTATTTATCCAATTTTTAAAAAATATAATTATTGTTTATTATTTATAAACTATTAAATAATTAAAAAAGCATAAAAAATGTTTAAAGAAACAATTTTTTGTAATATTAATAATATTATGTATCGGTATTTGATTAAATATTCATCAGAAATTTTGAAATATTCGTAAGACTATAAAAAAAATTTTTTAATTTCGATATATAAAATTATTTATAAATTTAACGTATTAACGTATAACGTATTTAACGAAAAAGAGGTTTTTAGATTTATAAAATAATTATTATGACGATCAATGTGCACTTAAATTTTAGTTTATAGTTAGAATTAGTTTTAAATATATGTTTTTTATGTACAATACGTTACTATATACAATTTTCTATACGTTACTATATACAAATACGTTTTGATTATATGTCAATGTGTTGGTAACAGTAGTAATAACTATTAAAAAAATGACACGTTGACATCAATTAAATGGAAGCCGCTGAGGAAACCTTTATTATTATTAGTATCATTATTACAACTTTAGTGTATTCTAGTTTCAAAAGGTCACTAGTGTCTGTTCAATCTTAAGTACTTATATCATAATCCAACAACTACTTTCTTCTCATTGAAATGCTTTGCTCATCCGCTTGTGAAGGTTTCATAAGTAAGTTACTCTTATCGATCGTACTTATATACATATATAGTTTATATTTACTCTTAAGCACGCACGGATGCGCTAAAATCCAGTTTCTCTGAGCTTGAGTGAAAGGCTCGGATGTAACCGGCTTATTACTATTATAGAGATTCGTTTACGAATTTCCGGACTATTCCACAAGTAGTAATTTCCGACTGTGGAAGAAAACCTGATTTTATAAACACGAATATGAATAGCTGTTGAATAGTAGGACAAGCAAAAATTATATAGAAATACAGTAAAGTGAAATGATTTAAAAAAATAGACAAGAAAAAATACACCACAAATGAAGCTCTTTTTAATTGAGAAATAAAAAGCAAAAAAATTATTTTTTACATTACGAAATCTAAGTATTTGTTATGATTCATAATAAAAAAATTTTATTGTGAAAGCTTATCAAAATTTTTTGCATGGGATCAAAATAATTTAAAAATCAGTTCTACAATATCTTCATTTTTTAAAATTAAATGTTAGACGATACGAATTTATGTCAAAATGTTATAAATAAAAGTAGAAATTACATGGGAATAGTTTAGATTGAAGCGAAGAATTTAAGAGAACAAGTCAGATATTTTTTTGTTATAGATCATGAAACTGATCTGAAACCAGCCTGTCGCTTTTATCCTTTGCAAGTTTCTTCAAACTCTATTAAATCGTTGGGGAGGTTCTTTTTCTGTTAGGATATATTGCAAATATGATTATATCCTAATGACCATCCTTTGTAAGTTACTCTATAGGTGAAGATTTTAATTTAACCTCTAAATGATGTCGCTAAAATTTGGTTTTGCATAACAACTATAATTTTTTTTATTTAACGTCTTTATGAATTACTGCACTTACTGGTATTTCACAAAAAGCTTATTTTTAATATTTTACAATGATTTATCTCATGACCTTTGATTGAAATAAATTTTTTTATTAAAATATTTTCTGTTGAAAATATAAAATTTTACAAAATAATTATTACAATTTATTGAATAACTTAATTAAGAAATCGAATAAATGCTGAAGGAATAAAATCAAAAGTAAAGTATTTTAATTCAATCAATAAGAAATGAATTATTCTGAGCAAGGCATGTTATAGTAATATAGCTCTTTTTATTTTAACTTATTTGCTTTTTAGCTTAACTTTCCTCATAAGGAAAAATAAAAATGTATTTCTAATGCTGAAGCTCAATTCAAATATACGTATCATCTCGTAATTCTCGCATCTGTGCCTCTGTAACATTACTTTATTTTAAAACCGATAATGATAGCTCGACAGCTACGTCCTTCTGTAGATAAACCTGCAGTTCTCTTTGAGTATCTACGTCTTTTAATTAAATACTTCACTCAAGCGCAAACACCATCGATTAACTTCGTCAAGCGATATTACTTGACGTACTTATCCTTTTTCTATGCTATAATAGAACAAACGTAAATTTACGAAGTGAGAAAAAACTTATCGTGTTGTTACATTTATACTCAGAGATATTACACAAGATATAATATCAAATTTTTTTTTATATAAACAATAACAATAATTGTAAGAAACTTTTATGTATTCTTATGTAACAGTATCAAATTAAGTAATATATATAAATAAAATATATCACAATTAGAAGATGTATAATATAGTTTTTACTTGTTTCTTTAATTTTTTTGTAATAAATTTGAAATATTTATGAATTTTATTAAGTTTTCAAAATGAACGTATTTTTTTTTAATCAATTCTTTTTCTAAAGATAAATAATATACTATTCATCATTGAAAATAATGTTTTTTTTTGCTATGTATAATCTTATGCAAGATAAATTTGTAACGCCATGTACAACATATTATATAATATTATAATATTTTGCATATTATATATTATAATATACATTATGTTATTATTACAATTATGCGTAGACAAATAAAAATTTGCTCGTATATGTTTGTTTTAAAATTAGAAAACTTTTTGCAAATATCATCAATTCAAAACTATTTGTAGCAGACGAGTTGGAAATATACTCAAGGCACAGTTCCTAACAAAACTGTTTAAACAAACTTTGAGATATAGTGATTCCTGCTATTAAATGTAGTTTCTCTCTCTATTTACTGGGATCTCACGTTACCTCATAAAGTAGATTTTGTGCTAGTGCAGTGTGACATGAAGAAGAAAGAACAGTGGAAATCGATAGAGAATAGCGAACAGTTTAGCCTAGTGCGTTACCATGACTTAACCTAATTTTTTACCGGATTCAGTCGACTCTCTAATTTATTAAATTTATCGCTGGTACTCTGAAAAGTTTAAAGGAACGAATACATCAATAACGCATAGGATGATAAAAAGGCAAGATATTTTGATTATAAATTTTATAATTTGTTATTGATCAAAACTGGAAGTAAATGAAAATTCGTGTAGTTGATAGATTTTTATACTCGTTTTATACTCGTTTTATACTCGATGTACACATAATTACGCCATTTATTTATTTTAAACATCATTATTGCAATTTGAATATTTTATTTCGCCTTTTCATTTGGTTAAAACAAATTAATGATTTGTACAAAAGTGAAAAGCAAGCTCTAAAATAAAATACGTTATTATACCTATATATCTTCATTAATTGAATATTACTTGTTTATGTAACATAATAAAAATATGGAGACATGTGAAAGTTCCTGTTTAGATTCGAGTATTGTATATACTTATAGTAATACAAATAAAGGTTTTTTCAGGTGTTTTATGCTTCCCACCTACCGGTATTTCCTGAACTGACTTTTTTACATTGGACTGTTTGCGTAATACATATACATACTACATATTTAAATTTAGAAAACATTTATTGCGTTTAAGAATTATATTAATGTTAGGAAAATGAAATGTTCATTGAAGGGTAGGGAAATGTAAGTCTAATAATTATTGACATTTTCATTCAACATTATTAGTTTTTATTGTTTTATAAAAATTCCTTTATCAATATCAAATATTTAATCTTAAAATTATTTGTTTATTAAACTTTTTTTATTCAAAGTAGAAGTATTAGACATTTTCATATTTCTTAAAAAATTATAAGTAAGTAGATAATATATTTTTAGGTAAATTTAATATAATAAAGATTTTTTTAAACATTTAAATATTGATAGTGTTTTTATAATAACAGAAAAACGTAAAATTAATTTATAATTAAATAGATTTGCATTATTTGTAGTTAAAAGAACAATTACTTACTATACAATCATTACTATACTTATGGCATAAACAAATTTTTTTTATTTAAAAATATTGAATTTCCGTATACCTTGTTTTGAACTGTAAGTACTATTTTATTTTTCGAGCGCTTGAAAAGGCAGATCTAAAAATCTTACATTTACTTGTTTCCATTATCCTTATTCGTCAACAACTTATCCTAAATTTTTATTAAATGTTTTTTATAAATATGTACTGAAAAAGTTTATTTCTAAACCTTAATCACTGAGCATAAAGAAATATATTTGTTAATAGAGAAATAAAAAATTAAGTCTTAAAAAAACTTTTTCTTTGACAAATTTATTTATTATGAATAGAATTACGAATATTATATATTCTATTCACACTTCTAATAATAAAAATTACAATTCAATTATGAAATTTTCCATCTTTCAGTAAAAACTAATTACAACTGAAAATATTAATTTTAATTATTTAGATCACTTAATTTATATATATATATATATATATTTTTTTTTAATTATACGTATTATCGTACACTTTATTTATAAGATAATGGTTGTCAATTATAAAGTATTGAATTAACCTTAATAGAAAATTATTATTGAAGAAAAATTAAGGTAAATAATAAACCTATGATTACCTATTTTCTTAACGTAATATTTGTACTTTGCATGAATGCTTCTTTAAAATTCAAACAATAAATCATCGTATATAATGAAAATTACGGCAAGTCACCTGATTACCATCAAATAATTATCGGATCAGAATGTGTTAATGGTATAATTTTATGACAAGATCATGATTTTAAATACAGATTTACATAATTTCAATGCGTTAAACTTTTTTTATTATTTATATGGAATGATATATATATAAATTAACTGAAATGTATTTTATCTTTATTTAAGATGATTGCATTAAAAATAACCATATTTAATTTTTTAAGAAATATTTCTTAATTAACAATGAAATTGAAAAAATCAAATATTTTCAAAATAAATTACTGACAATATTTATATAAATAAAAATATTATATTGACTCATAAATAATTATACAATTAAAGTATACAATTATTCATAATAAGTACTAAGTAATAAACTTAATCTTATTTTTTAAAAGTTTGTATTTATAATTAAAAATTAGTTCCTTTCAAAACGAATATATATATAATTAAATTTAAACAATAACTTAAATAATGATTATGCATTTATTAGCTTTTGTCATCTTTTGTATAGTTAAAATTTATAACCATGAATTGGTTATATGAATTATATAATTGATGAGTAATATCCAAAAACAGGAACTTTATGTAAAAAATGTATCAATATTTTTTTAATTTCTATTTTACTTAAATAACTTAAAGAACAACTTACAGATCTCAATATTATCGTAAAAGAAGCACTTTATTAGCTAAAATCTCTTCTAAGTTTCATTCAATCGTTTTTCTTATAGGAACGATTTCGTTTTGTGCTCACTTAATTAATTTTCCAGCAGATTATCTTGATTATCTCGTAGCCCCACAGTTTTTTCGTCATTCACTAAGAGATGAAGGACGCTTTGAGTCTCATAGTTTTTTATTTGCTCATTTTTAGTCTTTGAAAAAAGACATTATATATGATAAAACTTGTGCCTGTTTTCATGATAAATGGAAATAATAAATATCGCAATTAATCGAGGTATTACCACACCATTGCGATCTTGCTTAATCGTAAATTATGCAAAGCTCAGAGAAGGCTAGTCTGACAACAGGGGTTTTCTAGTAGAAAACCCGTGTCCTCATCAATATTCCTGTTCTATTCACGAGTATAAAGCACAGAAAGCTTGATTTCACCACATTCTTTTGCCTTATGCACAAGGTTCAGATATTTTCAGGCAATTGTTCTATGCTTTTATGGGCACTTCTTTTTTACCAGTAAATACGCAATTTTTGTTTCTTTGTTCATATATTTGATAAAAAGAATGGCTTGATAACAAAATTTTTCGAGTTTAATTATATAAATTATTTGAAACTAAGTATAGTGAAACTATTTTTTTTTATACTTAAATTTCATGGCTCTTTCATGATTTCATGATAAAATCTAATATTTTGCTTATAGAATTATTTTTAATATAATAGTCGTTATCGATGTCAATAACTATACTAAATATCTGAATCATTGGATTTTTATAATCATTAAATATTAAGTGTCTAGATTTTTTAAAATAAAATTTAATGCATATTTACAAGGTTTACCAAATTCATATAGTAGTTAGATTAAAACAATACTTTAAACTATACTTTTGAATTACTTTTTCACGTATATACAAACTCAATAAAAAAAATATCAAATACAATATTATTCTAAAGTTTTATTTTGAAAACACATAAAAATAATTTAAAAGTGGTAAATATGTAAAATTAATTAATAAATTTTTTATTAATCTATAAATTAAAAAAAATTTCGTAAATAGTATAATTTTTATTGTATTTATTAAAAAAATATTTATTTTAAATTTAAAACATTTAAAAATACATCTTTTTATAAACAATATAATACTCTTTAAAAAATATAAATAAAATTATATTTATAGTGTACATACATAAGTATAATGTTTGTGTTAAATTACTATGTTATTCGTTCAAAATTTTAATATCATTAATATCTGTTTCTTTAGAATTATAAATATGTACAAACATGTTTAATCTACTACTATTCGTAATTAATTTATTAATAAACCATAGATGAGAAATATTTTTTATAAACCTTTAAAAAAAATATCTAGATTATATA
The DNA here is from genome assembly GCA_018907135.1 of Kradibia gibbosae. Classification (NCBI taxonomy): domain Eukaryota; kingdom Metazoa; phylum Arthropoda; class Insecta; order Hymenoptera; family Agaonidae; genus Kradibia; species Kradibia gibbosae. Next base: position 10,079,656 of record JACCHX010000004.1, read on the forward strand.
TGTAAAACATATAAATCAATATTTTAAGTAAATCATAATACTATAATTTCGTATTATTATGAAAAGTTTAAAATCTTCTAGTTACGAGTTACAGATAGAAGCTACAAATACTCCACGTGCCGGTAGTTTTAAGCTAAGCCAGGTAATCCGAAAAAAAGAGAAATCATCGCTGCTCAGAGCAAAATCTGAAAACAGTAATTAGCAACGGTAGTATTACAACCAATGAAGCGGATATGCCTTCGCCGGAATCAATCTAATGCGATCTAACCGAGAACATAATTGACATGAAACTGACATAGACACGGTAGTTTTTGCGCTTCTCGCTGAACTCAAAGAGAGCATAAGTTACGCATCCATCCTGAATGAAGAATGAAGATTGGGTACGGGTCATAAAATATAAATGTCTATACTGTGAAAAATAATGATTGGCGATAACCGAGACTATTCTTTAGAAATCAATCATCGATTTAGAGGTTTTCTCTACTCGGTAATAATAAATTTTGGATTGACATGATAAAAGCTTTAATACCTCTTCATTCTTTTTTTAACTGTTTCCTTCTCAAAAGTCATATTTTTTCACGCATTCTCATTTTGCCGTAGATGTGACGTAGATAGAATAGAGAACACGCAAAGATGTGACTGTTAAGTGTGGCCGGTGATTAGAATTGACATTGCGCAATGTTTTTTTTGTGCCACTGGTGCGAACTAAATGCTCAACTGAATTTCCAGAGTACGGCCGTCGCAATTTGTGCAAGAGGTCTGCTAACATGAGGAGGTTGAGTGCATCGACTTATCGTAGCCCGCGAACCGTCTGTAAAATAACTATAATGATCGTCTTCTAGATGAAGTTATAGAGTATTTAATTGAAATAACTAAATCAAGCTTTTAGAATGCTTTCCTTAATTTTTATATTTGATATTTTTTATTATTTATTTTTTTATTTTTTTATATTTGATAACTGTATTAGATTATAAAATCAAACAATTTTATAAAAAATAGAAAACTAGCAGTTTAAAAAGTTTATTAAAATAGTAAGATTAGTTGACTAGGTCTACCAATTTCTGCACATATAATTAAAATTATCTCTAGATAGTATTACAGAAAAAATTATATTATAAAAAAGTATAAATTGACTAGTATTGCTTCTAAATTTATGTATTTAAGTGACTTTTGAGTGTAATTGCATAATTGATCTTGCGAAAAAATAAATTATTATTGAATTTTAATCATTTACTCTATGAGAATACAATTGACTTTTATATATAAAAAAAAAATATGTTTTAAAGATTTTTTTATTCTTTGAATTTAAACTGCTTAAAACCAAAGACAAATTTATTTGTTATGTATTAGATTAAAAAAAAATTAAATATATAAATTTCATGTATATTTATTTACTCATAAATATAATTCAGTCATAAAAAACCACGTTTAGATAAATTATAGCAAAAAAATGGTTCTATAAAACTTTTTTTAAAGACAAACATCTTTTTATTAGACATGAATATGTTTTACAACTAATGAATTATCTAGTTTAATCGAACTGTATGAGAGCAATAAAATAACTTATATAAATATCTTTATCAAAAAACTGCAGTTTAACATAATAAATGAATCCAATTTTTATTGAAAACGATAAAATCATTATATAAAGTAAGAAATTATGCGAAAATCACTAACGCAATATGTAATAAACGTATAAATTTTAATATTAAAATGAGCAAGGGGTGATTGTATAAAATTGAATTTAATGTTGTGTTTGTATAAATGAATCATTGTAGGTCATGCATAGAAAAATCTTATTATATTCATTGTACTAATAAATTTAAATAATCAGGGTAAATCAGTAAAGTAACCAGGCTAACGTGATAGTCTTCCCAACACTTGAGTATGAAGAAGACAATATCGACAGTAAGGGCTAAAGAAGGGCAAGAGGTAAACCGGAGCCACGTTGAGGTCTGCGAAGACATACACCAGGACCAAAGCCGAGGGCCGCAGAAAAGAGACGACTTCCCTTCTCGCCACGAAATTAAGGCGCCGAAACGCGCAAGTGCACATAAGTCTAGTCTAGTGCATGCTGTTGAGAAAAAAACATTTTGCTACTTGTCAGATTCGGTCGCAACGCTTTCGTTTCGAGGAGACCGTCGCTCGCCTCGCGTACGCCATTTAATACGCGAGATACGTGATCTACACGATTTCCATGGAAATCTATTATCTCTTAAAAGAGAAGGCAGAAAGAAAATAAATAAAATACATTATTAAAAATAAATTATTTATTGAAATATCCTATATCCACATTAAAAGAATTAGTTAGTTAAATTAAGTTTCACGCTAATTATTTTTTATATCATAAATTTCCTTTTTCTCATGTAAACAGTTCGTACTGATTTAGAATTATGCAACCCGATATTCTGTGTACAATAGTTAATGTAATTTTTTTATTATTGCGATTATTATTTGTACTTTTTTTTTGTTAAAAAAAAAAAACAATTCAGAATACGCATCACGCCAACGGACCGGAGGATCCAAGAAACTTATTAATTTTAGTATAATTATTTCGGTTATGCTTTCTCATCCTACTTCTCTCACCCTACTCCCCTTCAACATAACGAGCTCTGGAGCCGGCGGGATCTTTCCTGGCAACCTCCTTCTTTGTGCAGCGTGTATAACACAACACCGTTAAATTGTATTTTATTTTTTAATAAAGTTATTTTTATTATTATAAGACCTTTTTATTCATATACTATTAATTTTATTGTTCATTTTTTAAAATTTCAGTAAAACTGACATTTACAAAAAAATTTCATAATTGTAATATAAAGTGTTTAGTTTAATATATCCAGTTATTGAATTTTGTTTCTATAGTTTCCTTAGTAATTAATTCCAATTTTACAGTACAGCTGGTTTATGTTAAATACTAAATTCATTGTTTAATTTTGATCATGCGTAATGCATTTTTGAAATTTATTACCTTCATTATAGTTCTTTGTATTAAACGATTTACAGAATGATTAATAAATGAAATAGAAAAAAACTAATCGTTTAACAAATTTAAACGTATAATAAAATTGTATTATACTGATTCAATTGATGGTTTCAATTAAAATTACTATTTTTAATCTCATATATCTATATGATTAATGGCTATTTACATAGTTTAAAACAAAAGGAAAAATTATATTCAATTCAATACTGAATATTCAATTCATATAATAAATATGTATATATATATATATGTATAATTTAGGTTTCTGAAAATACTATATTATGATATATTACTTAACAGATTTTTATATAATTTTTTTTTAGTATTCTATATATTAGTCATTACTTGAACACAAACTTTTATTTTTTTTTATTTATGAGGAGGAATTATGCTCCAAAAAAAGAATTTTTAGTCCTTCCTTAGTCTAAAAAAAATTATGTACTTCAAATACAAGATAAAGAAAAAAAGACAGTATTCAACTAAGGATAATTTCTTGAACAGAATTTCATACATTGATGTTCAGATAATAATTGTATATAATAATAAAATATATTTTATATTCTTATAATAAGGTCTATCATTATTCCTTGAATATAAATTATAAATTTTACTAAATTTTATTAAATGGATATAATTAATGTTATTTAATGTAAAAATTTATAACTACTTATAAATTGAGTCAATCTTGTGAGGATATTTAAAGAAAATATTATATTACATTGCGTAAGAAATATAACAGTAAACACTTTTCATTGCTTTCAGGCTCCCATATTATCTACTAGTAGCCTTAATGCATCCATAAATATTCTATTAATACATTTTTTAAGATAATTTACTCTAGGATTGTTCTATAAAGACTGCAATTTACTTGGTTTCTAGTTACAATTTTAATGCATGCGTTCTCTTAATATGCACTTTAGTACCATTTGAATACAGTTTTACAATACATATTTATTAACATAACGAATAAAAATTATGTTTGAAGCATAACGTTTATGTTAGTTTAAGAGTACATAATCGTCAAATATATGAAAAATAATTTATTTTCGGATTCTCATTTAATTCTCTTTTAATTCTCATTTGGCTATTAATTTTCATTGTATCAAACTATCAAAATTTTTATATTGGTTTATCATAAAATAGTATCTAAAATTTATTTTAATATACTTTTAACTTTTTATGAAATTGTTTTTTATTATTGAAACATACAACAGTAAATTTCTAATAGTATTTGCGTAATTTAATTGTTTAGAACTATTATTGCATTAAAATTTATTTTTCCCTAGTTTCCAATTATTTTTTCATTGCCTATCTTTCAAAGTTTAATTTACTTAGATTTATCATAATACGATTATAGTACAGTATTTTACTGGATTAGAGATACTTTTAATTTTTAATCGATTAATTAAAAAAATGTAGAAAATTTGTTTTTTTTAATAAATACTTTTATTAGTATAACATTTTATGACGTATTAATAGTTTTCCTACAGTATTTGAAAATAAAATTCTTATTTTATTACTTTACTATTGTATTATAAGCTATTACTTGCAAAATACTTTACGAAATACAATTTTTTTATTTAATTTAAATTATGTCAATTATACTCATTTGAATTTTGTTACAAAGAACTGAGTATATAATATTATTCTCTACTCAGAAAAAAAATAACTTTTATGAATACAATATTTTCACATTCTCTATTTTTCATATGATTTGGCAGATATTTTTGATGGATAAGTATAATGATAAGTAGAAAGATTGACGATAGAGTTTTCTCTTGAAATAACACTTTTCATCACGTATCTATTGAATGTTCATCAGATAAAGACAAAAAAACCTGCTAAAAAATATTGAGTACAACACTTGCGTCATTATCGCGTGACCACTGTCATACTTTACTTTCCTTCATGAATATCTGAAGATATTCAGCTTAAAGTGGAATACCTTTGATGGAATTTTTGTAATACTTATTATTTTCATAATAAATAAATAATATGAATTCATTACTTAAATTTCATAAATAGAATATGTTTACACTGTTCTTTTTACTTTTATTACATCATTAGCTTATTCATTGAAGAATAACTTTACAAATATTTAAATAGTTTTTGAATTTTTATGCATTTACTTAGATTAGATTGTAAAATTTTAGCAGATATTTTCAAAATATTGAGATTTGATGATTATTTTTAATATTTTTTACTAAAATTTTTTTTTAAGAATTCATTTTTATAATTGATAAAGATCAAAGGCATTTGATGATTAAAATTTTCATTAAAAAATCTAATTTTTCAGTTAATCACAGTTTTTCTAAATTGTGCAATATTCTAATAATTCTAAATCTGATTTACATATCTATTATTTTTATGTAGCAAATAAGTGTTTAATATTTAATGCATTTTTAATTAAATTTACTGCTAACTTAAAGAGAAGATCAGTTTACAATTTTCTATATTTAAAATATTTGTGACTAAATAATAATGAATCAATATAATATAAAAAACGTGGTAATTTACAATTTGAAACATTTATTAATATAATTATATTTTTAAATTTTTAACGTGTTATAAAATTATACATTTACATAAATACAGTAATAATATTATTAAAATTAAAACTTTATGAACAAACAATAAGTTATCAATATATAATTACAAACTGAAATATTACAAAGTAATTTCCGAAAACAGAGTTTTATAAGGAGATTAATCTAATATGATGAAAAAAGAGTTGAATTATAATTTACTTACATATTTTAATTCATATACTTTTTCCATAATCTTGTCAAAAATGTCATAAAAACAATTTTTATATTTTAATACTTTCAACTTAGTAAGCAAAATTATTTACACAAGATTTATTTCTATATTTATACTTTTTTCTGTTATTATAAAGAGGTCTGGTGTCATACATGCTATCGTGTTAGATGATGATACATAATTTTTTATTTTAAATGCGAATTCTACTCACTTTTAGAAAAACATCCAGCTTTAGAATTCAGACTAATTTCTATCCAAATTTTATTCAGTAAATTAGAGACAAAAGGTATTTAAATCATTTTTGCTTTATCTGGATTTTTGACTTTGATTACTGCATAAGTCTATAAAAAACATTATAGAATTTCTTAAATTCTAGATGATTTTTTATAAATTTTTTTTAATAAGGCTTAATTATTATATAATTTATATGATATATAATTGAATGTAGATTTGTAATACGTTTTTTGCTTTTGGTAAAATTTATAATTTTTAAGCAATACATTTTTTAGTAATTAATAAGAAGAATCAAATTTGTATTTAATTAATCCAAACAACAGAAAACAATGACATGCACTCAAATACCTATTCTATTTTTAAAAAAGAAAAATTTATTTTTTAGACTTGTTTTCTCAAAAGTTATTAAAAAAATAATAATTCAATGAATAATTGCTTCTTTTCATTCAAAGTTGCTTTTTTGACTAAAAGTACAGTTATAAAAATTACATATGAACTTAAAATTTACATCCTCTTTAAAATATAAATACATTTATAACAGATTTTTATTAATAACATATATCCAGCGTGGTTTACGCTTAAATAAAACTTAGTAAGACTATAAATCTTCCCGAGATTCATTAAAAATAAAAAAAACTAGCCTAACAATTCTTAACGTAGTAATAACAGTTATTTACTTAAATGAAAAATTTTTACGATGTAAGTTACAAAATTGGTTACTTTTAATTCTTTTATGAAAAAATGGAAATTTACAGAAACTTTTTCAAGCTTCACTACATCGTGAAATATATTATTTAAACATATAAAAATTTTTTGGTAGTTTGGACCTCTTTCAAAATGTTTAAATGAAAGTAAAATGGAAAAACTTTTTAAATTTCTGTTTCTAACGAAAAAAGTCACCGTTTTAAGAATATTGTATAAATTCAATAACATTTTAAATAAATTTGGTTAAAGTATTTTTAAATGCAATAAAAAATTGAATTTTTATAATCCACTTTAGGATGTGCTACACCTAAATTGAAATCAATAAATGAATTAAGGTATAAAGTTTACAGCATAATATAATATTCGTTTGAAGATAGAGTTGTATTAAGTGATGAGAATGTAAAATAAATTAATGTGATACTTAGCTTATTTATAATTATTATTTAAAATTTAGCATATAAAATCTGTATTTTAGAATATGTGCAAGCATATTATTTTATGTTAAAGGTTTTAATTATCATTTCTGCTTGAAAAACAAATTGTGTAATTTAAATGCGATCTTATTATTACATATTCATTTATATTTAAAAAAATTTTATTTTGCTCTCTAAAAGAAGTTGAATAAGAAATTTTTTACCACAAATAATAACAAAGAATTGTTGTTCTTACACCCAATACTGATAATGTAATTTAAACAATTTTTAATTTTTTTTATTAAGAATCTTCATTTTATATAAAAAAGGGAATATTTACGATTATCTTCATAAAAATTTTACAAAATTTAGATTTTATATTCTATTAATATTAAATTCATGTAAAATTAAAACTATTTACATTCAATTATCAATATTAAATTATTATTTGAAATAATATTGAATATCAAAAATAATCGATTTATTTAAAAAAAAAGATAGATTGTAAAATTCATAAAGTTTATACTATATTTTTTATCTAATTGCTTAAATTAATAACCTTATGTTTCAGCAGTATAAAATTAAATAACAAAGAGATTGAATGTGAAATATATTGTCCTCTATTTGACTACGAGTTTACCTTGACAGTAACTATACTCTTAACAAGAACGAATTATAAATAATTGGTTGCTTTTCACATATGCCCATAAAGCTCTATCTAAATTTTATTTTAACATTGTTAATTTCAATTTAATAAATTTCCTTTATGATATCTGTGATTGAAGGATCCAATGGTCATAACAGACATTATGATTTATTATTGTGGTTAAGTGATTTAGAAACGCAATGCACCTATCACCTTGTCGAAACTGCACTCAGTCCTGATAAGAGACAATAAGGATATTAGTTTAACTGTGCACTGACAAAGTAAGGAGAATGGATATTCTGACCTTTGCATCATTCTAGTACAAATAAGTTTATTATTACGAACACTTCTATTGAATTTTGTCGGCAATAAAATAGCTATGCAGTTGATATTTTTATAATATATTTCCTCATATATCCTTTTGTTTATGTAAATCAGTACTTAGATACTAAATTTTGTATGAAATATTTATGATATAATAAAAATATGATTTAAGATAAATAGAAATGTTATCATTAATAATTAAGTATTATTATGTGTGAACCATATTATCTGAATATTTTATATAACTATGCAAATACAACTTTTAGTTGAAGAGTTATTAAAAATTTTAACTGATTGAAAGTCAATTAATAAAAAAATATTTTTAAATAATTTAAATACTATAAAATAAAAATCAAATATTCTTATAAGAAATTAAATAAAAGTTCTACTTTAATTGACGAGTTTTAACTTAAAATCTTAATACAAATTGTTCTAGTTTAGTGATAAAATATTCTATAATATATTATTAAAATTAATTGAATTTTATTATACACAACCATAAACAATTATGTGTTTTTGGTAGTATCAAAAAGCATTCAAATTATTTTTAATTGCTATTGCTTTTAATTACTTTAAAAAGCTATTGGGAACGCTACGCTTTTTTATAATATTATTATTTTTAATTATTACTACTAGTTTTAACGATGATTTTTTTCAGTATCATTTTTCTAATTCCTATAAGTTTTAAAATTTTGTTCACCTGAATGCATTTGTCAACTACTCTCATTATCTTTGATATATCTCCTTTCTCTTTCCTTCGTACATTCTATTGCTCACTTTTTCTTCTTTTTGCACGTTCTAATAAAAGGAGAGCTCCGTAAAACTTGGCGAGTGCCTTGGTTGTTTCCATTTCTCTAAAGAATTTTATTACTCGAGCCTCTCGCGTCCTTTTTCTTCGACTTTCTCATCTGTGAAAAGTTTTTACGATAGTTCAAGAAATGGGAACAAATATGGATTCAGAGATTGCAGGTATCTCTGCCACGACGAATCGTTTCCTTTTTCTTAGTCCGCTGAAGACGAATGCATGAGCTGACGGGCGAATAAATGGACGTTCTTTTCTTTTTCTAGGTGGTTATATACCAAGCAATACATTTCTGTATGTATATATTTTTTAAAAGTACCATTTTCTTGTATTAGTTTTAAAGAAAATAAAAAACATAGCAATCATGCATGAAAATATCAGATTATTCAAGATGTGAAAATGTCACAACCCCGGTAAATGAATTTTATTCTCTAATATATTTCTATCAATTTCAATAACTAAAAGAAAAGAATGAAAATTAAAATAATTAAAAATGATAAAATACGAATCGACTATAGGGTACGAAATTCATTAAGTATATTCTTACAATGTTAAACATTATTTATTTTTAAATTTTGATGTTAAATATAACTCACAACAGAGCAATCCTTTTATTTAGGAGATTTTTAACTATTCAGAATAAAATGAATTTGTTGAAAAAATTATTACTATTTTTATTTATTATTAAAATAAAATATATAGTTTTTTTTACATACGATTGATGTTATAAAAGTTATCATGCGGAAAAAGCAACTATTTTCATCGATACATTCTATAAAATAACACATATTAAAGAACAATTGCCTTGAAAAAAATCATTCTTTTATGTAGTATACACATTTTTTGAATTTTACACAAGTTTTTCAAAGCTTAGAATATTATTAAAAAAATAAATGAAGCATAAAATCAAAGGTTTATTATTATATATTGATAGATTATTCAATTAAACTTCATATTTCAAGTAAAAGTGAAACATTTAACAAATTTTGTTAAATATGAAAACCCACATTTTTTATAGATATTCAAAAGTAACATAATTTAATGTATACTTTTCTTCATTTCAGATATTTAAATACATCATGATGAAATTATATTAAATGCAAATCCTTTAAAAATTGTATTTATAAATTTTAAATAAATTAGTTTAATTTAAAAGTTCTGAAATTATATAAATATATTCCTAAATAAATAAGTAAATATACGAGAAAATATTATTTACCTGATAATAATTCTATTTTCTTCTATTCATTTACATATGAAGATGATAATAAGTAGGAAGAAATAGAAGATTAAATTTTTGCAGCTTCCAAATTAATAATATTATAACAAAATATTATATATAACTAAAATATAAAATAAAATAGTATGTCACAAATTTAAATTACTAGAAATTTTCTATTTTATATTTGAAAAAAATCTAGTTTAATTAAGTTACTTACAAAGTATTTTTTTTAATTGTGATTAATGTGATTCCGTGGAATAAACAAGGGTACGATAAGAATTTATTCATGAGATTTAACTAATTATTAGATGATTTTTAAAAAATATTGCTAAAAGAGATATTTTTCTTACAAGATTATATCATAGTAAATTATATCTGTAACATCTATATTGTGCAATGTAATAAATTGAATTTTATTAAATTAAATTATTGTAAATGTCTCTGAAATAAATTTACCTAGATAAATTATAAATCATAGATCATAATGAAATAAGAAACGACATTAAAAAAAATGTTTACATGTTCAAAATTTATTTATTTTTGGTTCCTTAATTAATTAAAAACTACAATTCAATATATATTAAAGCAATACTTTATCTGAATATTTTAAATAATTAATATTCATTTATGTTAGTCATACAAAACTAAATTATCAATACTTTTGTTGTGTTTCTAAATTCTTTTACATACATTACAAACAATTTTAATAAACTTAATTAATCTTACATATAGCTGTATTAAAAATATATGAAAATATTTTAAATATAATATATTTTTTTTTAAAGAATATGGAGTATAGACTTTTTTTCCTTACAGATATTGTTTAAATGTATTCATATTGAAACCCAATTATATGCGCAATAATCCCTTTATAATATGTTTATGAATCATAAAACTTATTTATCACATATTTTAAAAATTGCAATTTTAATTAAAATCTTAGTTTAATGTCTAAAAAGACATTTATTTGTGAGTTATAAATAATTATAAATACATATTAAAATTAATTTAAAAGTTCAGTAAATATTTTATATATAAAAATAGATAAGTGAACAATTTGATAATAAATTATGAACTTCTTAATATTTAATAACAAATTTATAATTTTTTTGTGACAAATTTCAACGTCAAATACTAATTGATTTAAAAATTTGGCTCTAAACAACTATTTGATAAAAAAATAAAGAAGACATATATGCATTATAATATTTGTTATAAATACAGTTGTTAATTTTTAATCTTTTTTGTATCTTTAAATTTTTGTTCGTAGTAATATGTTCATTATCTATACAATATATGGGGTTTATGTATTTATGATAATTCGAATGACAGCTAAAATCATTTACGGTAGGGGACAATGGTATTTGACTCGAGAAAGAAATGTATTTGGCTTCGTTAGAGTATGAAAGGTGTCCGGGACCTTTCATTTTCAATGTCTTCTCAACCGAGCTGGTCATTCCTATGCATTTGTTTGGTTCTGATCGTCCTCATATGATAATACTATGACGAATTAGATATTACGTTATATAACGTACAGTTATACTGAAAAATTAATTACATTTATTTTCATTTTTAATTTGCTTTCTTTATTTAAATTATATATGTAATGAAATAGTAAAAAAAGCCTTCTCTACTAATAAAAATAAATACATTATTTTGTTTTAAATGAAAATGAAAATAATTTCACGTATTTTCTACTTTTTTTTAAAATGTAAATAAAAAAAAAAAATAAAAAAAATTTTTTTTACTGTATTATATCGTTAAAATATCAAATGATGAATATAAATATCTCCAATAAAATATAGCTCAATAAAGGCATCTTCTTCTTTCAAGCAGATATGAATAGAGCTATTAAAAATATATTAGAAGCAAAATTAGACCGCCAATAAACGACTATTCTAGATTAATTAGAAAACTTTATATTCATGCGCTTAGAATACATTATTGTTTATACTAACTCATTAGTACTTTAAAGTTTTAAAGTTTTAAGTTGTATTATTAATCGTAAATCAATTAAAAAATACTCGATGTAATACATTAAATTCTTAAATTTTTTAATGCTTAGTATACATTTTCTGTGTACATTTTTATTGAAAAATATCGTTGTAAAATTGGTGAGAATTTTCGAATATTAAAAATAAAACTATTTTCCTTTTTTAATAGAATAATTTTATAGAAAATCGCGTCTAAAAAAACAATTCATCATTATCCAAATTTGTAATCATTTAAATGTAATTATATTGATATTTTAATTTATATACTTTGAAATATAGATACAATCTGTAAACATTGAACTTATCAAAATCTATAGACAAGATTATAAATTATTGTAAATTAATTTGTAGTTATAGTCATCGATAGTGATGTAAATAAAAGCCATTAATAAATATATTTTGATAAAATTTAGGCCCTATATATATATAAATGTTATTTTATCTACACCATTATATCGATTTTTGCATCAATATCTTTGGGAATTAGTGGGTTTTAATAATTAATTAAAAAAAGCAATTTTTTAATATATGCGATATTATCAATTGAACTTGTAACACTAATTTGTCCATTTACATAATTATCATTTAGTTTCATTACAATTTTTACTTTATAATTTTAGTAATATCCTTTTATACTTATATTAGTATCAATAGGCAGAAAGTTTGACAATATTAAAACAAATTTACTTATATCAATGTAATTATATTATGTAAATAAATTTAAATATGTCAATGAAAAAATGATTTCATTTTACATGTCCAATAATTATTAATTTGTATAATTATGAAATATTTGAATATTATATAATATTATTAATAAATATTAATAATTTGAATATTATATAATATGAAATATTATATAAACTATAGAACGTTAAAACAGCCTTCAATACAAATAGAAACAATTATTAAAATCTGGAAGTTTAGAAAAAAGAACTTAAAAAAATGGTAAAAATATTAATTTCTAACAAATTTTAAGGTTTTTTAAATATTCAATTCTAATATTCTTATAATTTGCGTATTGGTAGTATTCAGCGTTGTTAAACATATAATATCCAATACTTAAAAATTCATAAATTCATTTACAGTACTTAAATATTTCATTTTCTTTAACAATTGTAAAAAATGTTTTTAAAAAATTGTATAATATAGTCAATTTATTCGTATAATTCGAAAAAAAAATTCTACAACTAAGAGCTTGTATAAGTATTATTTATATTTCAAGAAAAAATATTAGCATTTTTTTTTAAACACATAAAAAAATACTTCATATGTAATTTTTAGCTGGTATAAATACAGCAAGAACATAAGAAATAAATACATAAGGTCAAAGTGGAAAAGAGAAAGTAAAAGAAAGATAGACAATACAGATTATGTATGGGGATTAAGGGAATTTTATATATATATCTTCGTGTTGATCCTGAATACCATTGGAAGGATCAGTTGGATTTTCTTGAAAAGGGATCAGAAGCTTCTACTAAAAATTTTTAAAAGCTCCAGACGTGTACGTAGATTTGAAGGCTATATAGATTTACGCTTTAGACCGATATTTAAAAAGTAAATCGTATTTGATTAGCAGAGAATAAAATATAAATGTAGTAGATATAAAATTATTTCGGATACGAATATGATTTATCTAAATAGATAATAATCTTTAATTCTTATAATAGAATCATTTTTTTCATAAGTAACTGCTTTAAAAGAATTCTTATTATTCAACGTATTGTTATTCTTTTAGGCATCACACCGTGACTACTAATAATCATTTGCAAATATTCAGGTACCGACCGGTTCGACAGAGTCTTCTTGTACATATGTTGTTCGTGGAAGGTCTCTTGACCGCTGGATTGTCCACGAAGATTAAATCATTGTTTAAGTAATGACGGGTAATGAATACTTATTTTCATTATGTTAACATACTTCCCTGAAATGTGCGGTAACCATGACCTGGTTAGTGCCTCTTCAGGTTATGAGGTCAAGCTTGAAAAGTACCGAATCGGTGCAACAGGAACCGGCACTTCTCTCGCTTCGACGAGTTTGTCAAATAGTTTGTAATATATCAAATTACATTAATGCTTTTTATAAATCTCATTAACAAACTTTTATGATATGTATAAATAACTATCGTTATAAGCACTAATGCACCACTAATTTTCTACCGTTACATATAACATCTATCACTATATATGAATTTAAAGTACTTTAATATTTTTAAATAAAAATGTAATATTTCAAGATGTATAATATTTACAAAATTATCTTAATTAGTAAAAAAAATATATATGTATATATTAATTTAATAAGAGAAAATTCACTTTTTAAATTTAGTCTAAATATAAAATTTATAATTTTTAATTTTGATTTTAATTTATCAAATTTTTTTATGCAACATTCAATTGAGATTAATTTGCAATAGGATTCTAAATTTATATTTTTTATCGCTGAGATCAAGGCTGTAATTAGTTATTGTCCACCTTATGTGAAAATACTAAATTACGGAATTAATTTGTTTAAATTTACTACATGATCGGTAAATCGCATATCAATTTATTTAATAATATATTATATTCAATATATATTACTAAGAACTTATAGACGAAAATAAAATAAGTACATAAGTTACATCTCATAAAGTTCATCCATTACTAATAATATTGAAACAGTTCATGTTTAGAATATGCTAAATTCAGACAAAACTCTTGTTCTTTATAAATGGTCTTTCAGGTACTGTCTTCTATTCTGTAATTAACGAATATTAAAGCAAGATAATGAGGACGTAGAATGGCAAAATTTATCCACGGGACATGTCAATACAACAGCGCCAGTTTATCGTATAAAAGCCAGTTTTTAGTGATAAAAGAAAGATCTTTTGTTGTTTTTCTGGCGAAGCCTGCCATAATTTGGATGCGTTACGCCAATTAGCTTTTCCAGCATAATTTCTCCGTTTAAAAAACTTTTTCAAAGTAGTGTCTACCACAGCTATACAGATCGTATTACGATACGCTCTTACTTTACGTAGCGGAAGGTAAATTCGACAAATTTGACTGAATGACGTTGGTCATTGAATAAATCTTAACATGGAAACGTTTTTTGACATTCCAATTCCTACATTGGAAAAGCAGAAAGTTATACACTATGAATGAATTGCCTTTTCGTTCTGAAATAGCGCCGCCACCTGTTGTAAAAGGCGCCTTCCCTTATCTTTCGAGTATCTTCAAGAAGAGAGTTTGTGAAGCATCTTCTTGTAGTAGTTCAAACAGGTTTTGAAGTAAGTTGGTTGTCGTTATTTCGGTTGAGGCGCACATCGACACCACGTGGGCACGCAATTATTAATAAGCTATAGCTTGGCAATGCTGCACGTCACGCTAAAATATTATATGATCGAAAAGTGCATATAACTTTAAAACTTATTTGTCAGTTTTCTAATTAAATTTACTATCATTTTTATTAATTTTCTAGAAAAGTTAACTTTTCAATTAAAATATATACAATCATTTTCATATATTATTATAATATTTTAAACATTATATTTATATATAAGTATAAAATTATGTTTTTATAAATAATGTGAAAACTGAAATAAATTTGAAAAATAGAAAATATTTAAAAGATCAGATAAAAATATTTATGTTATCGAAGAAAACATTTTTTAACACATTTTTTAATACCATCTCATTTATTAATATTTATAATCCTAAACTTTCAAAAAAAAAAAATGTACGTAAATATTATCTATTCAATTTTCAATATGCTTGTTTTATTACATATATTCGAAATGGTTGTGTATATATAACGCAGGCATGTAAGTAACTATTATTAAGAAAACCGTATATTATATAGTTATATTTATTTTTTATAATAGTTATATTATTATTATAAATAAGATAATAATATCTATAATATATATACATATATAAATAACATTAGAAAACAAATTTCAATTAGTAAAAGTTTATTATTTTTATAGTATACAAAAATATTTTTTTACAAATTAAATTATAAAGAACTATAAATAATCATAAACTAGTATTAAAAGTAATTTTAGTAAGTGAATATGAAAATATAAACACTAAAAGTTTATTTGCAGTCATAATTACAATATTAATTGGTGGTATTTAACAGTGAAAATAATTTTATTATTAGATAAATTAAAGCTGATACTTATTTAGTAATATGGATTATGAACAATGTTACTTTAATTCAGCGATTCAGAACACATCAACAAAATTTAATTTCTTGGTCAACCTTAACTCTCATTTAGTTAGAAATAATTTATCAAGTTTCTGTTAAAATAACGGTTTACTTATGCACAGGCAAAACTGCATAATCCAAGCTCAAGCAGAATATGAAAAATAACATACAAATTTTAGCTGCCATATTCGATGCTATTCATATACAATAAATAAATTTAAATAAAATATTTATTAAGAAAATAATGCTTAATAAGGGCTGTACTATATTCAAAGCGTTTACTTATACAAATAGCATTTGCATATTATTTACTATACTCACGCACTATTTCTTTATTTTTAGAGCTTCTATTTTTCTAAATTTTACATATTATAATTAAATTGATATTTGATCAATTAAACATCCATAATTTTATGCAGGTAAATATTAGCTAAACATTTAGATATATATATATATATGCTCAAATTTTAAAGACATTATTTATGTATGTAAAAACTATGTAAATAGTTTACTTATATTAACAACAACAAATGTGCGCTTATCACTTATATTACTAATACTCGTACTAGTTATGCAGAGAAGAAAATAAATGTAATTCCTATTGAAAATATATAGATTATAATCTATTATCATTTCGTTTAATCATTATTTAATTTTTTATCCAAAAAAACTTTATGTATAATAAATCTGATCTTTGAATTTAACACCCTGTTATCGTTTTTTTTCTCATATTTGTCAACTCTCTGTCATCACAATTCTTCCCTTTTTGACCCTGCTCCGCTACTTTAATTGATAAGATGAGTATCTTTTCTGTTTCCTTATCTCTAAAATATTCTCTTTACCCTAAAGTGGTTATAGTGCTTGATTTGAACTCCTCATCCCATTTATATAGTTAATTAAGTTACTAAACCGTACGCACCGATGACCCGTATTTAATTCGGTTATTTTACTATATATATATAATTCATTCTTCTTCAATTTTACTATACTATTCTTAGAATTTAGTCTTACATTTTCTTTAATATCCCTACCACCGTAATCTAAAAATCTCCCCTTTATCACCTAAAATTATTAAATATATGTTCTTCTGTACTGAAAATGATAAATCTAACTATTGAATTTCTTTATTTTTCGTCAAATTTTTTGTTTTGCCTGTTTCTAAAATTAATATTAATTAAATACTAATAAGATTTTTTACATTGATATTCAATTTTATATAATAATTTGTCAATTTTATTTATATTTTTATTAATTAAAGTTTTTTTTATGTAGAAATATGTTTTCAAATATAGCCAATACCATTTTGCATGGTTTTATATGTGTAACAAGATAAATTAACATTTATTTATGAAAAATAATAAGATAAATCAATCCTTGTTTTAGAAAAAAATCTGGTTACAAAAAAATTATACAAATTTTATATAAAAAAATCAACTACTACAAATAAAGATAATTTTTTGGAAGTAAGGTACAAAATTTAAATACTCGGTTAAATAAAGACACATGGAAAGAAGGAAGTCCTTTTAAACTCTTTATTACAAATTTTTTGTAATGCTTAAAAAAAAATTGCTAATAGTGTTTTCATTAGATATAATGCTTATAAATGTAATACGCATTTATTATACTTAAACCATTATATTTAAAGTAATCTTAATAAATAAACTTGAAAAACAAAACTACATTATACTCATATAGTATACGTTGACAATGTAATGATATATTTATGCTGTGTGTATCGAGGAATTTATTACTAAAGACTAGGACTGTAAAGCTCAGTTATCTATATTTAAGTTTTGATTTGATATTTATGTTCAATATAAATCGACGTTTTAAATATGTTTATGATACATGTTTAATTAGTTTTTAAAACTCAAGATTATCTGAGGCGAAGATTTTAAATATAATACACATATATAAAAAATAAAAATTATTTATACACACACATTGATAGTAAGTAAAGACTAATATTAATATTAATGTATCTGATTAGAAGTAAACAAAGTTATTTCCTGAATTTATTAAAGTATTAATATTAATATTGGATTAAAATAAGAATTGTCTATTTATTTTCGTAATTAAAAAAAATGTATTCGACAATATTGCACTACATATTCCAATATTTAAATAGCAGAAAAGTTAAATTGATAAGTGTTATATATTCGTTTTTTAATTATTTGTATACTATATATGCTTAAAGAAAACGTAAAATTTTTAAGACTCCAGAAAAATAGTTCGTGAAAAAGAGTCGAACGAAGAAAAAGTCTTGTCTTGAAAAAAACACATACGTTTATGTATGGTGTGACTAACTGTATATTGCAATGAAAATATTCTTCTGAATTAAAAAGTATATTACGTTAGATATAAAAATTTTTTTATATAATAATTAATCGCCAACAAAAATATTTTTATTTATAATTTTATGTTTATTACATTTTATTATCTACGTATACATTACATTTCACACATATATATATATATATAACAAGTATTTATATTGGTCAACTATTTCGTAATTAAAATTTCTATAAAAAAACATTGTATAATTACTGTTAACCAAGAAGAAAATTATAACCTACGACTAAACGTTTCGATACATGCAAATCAAGTGCAATGCACTACACATTGTCAGAATTTAATTGAATCCATATTAGACTAACCCCTTCGTTCTCATTTTATACCTTCGTTATTTGCGTGCTAGCATAACATTCCTTCAAATACCTCTGTTTCATCCATTCGCACGTTTTTGAAAGAGCAATTTAGGAGCGATGTGCGAAGGTTTACTCTAGATGAATACTGTAGTTATGATAAATATAAATAAATGTAAGCTATATATATAATTTAGTATAAGAGAATGTGTACTTATTAGAAGAAAATGTGAAGAAGACAATAAAAATTTCCAGCAGAAATATTGTGTTACGATATTTATACTTGTATAAATATAATTCTAATAAGCACTATTTTTAAAAGTTATAAAGCGTTATTTGTATAAGTAACAAATCGAATACTAGACTGCATTCATATTATTACGTTTTTCATTAAATAAATTTTTCTTATTTTTTACAATTTAATATGAAAATTATGTATTGATATGTGCAAAGTGAAAAGGGATCTGCTTGAAAATTTCTTTTATTTAGATTTTATTATTCATACAATATGGCTATAATATTTAAAAATTTACATATACGGATTTGAAGCTTATATTATGATTTAATTGTACATGTTTTTTACATTTTATGCATTATTTTATAAAAATAAACTGTATGATATTCAGTCAATATCATATTAATATTAATAAATTTCTTCAATTTGGTTAATTTTTCCAAATTAAAGCTGTATAGTTTTTTTTAAATGTGATATTTATTATAGATTATAATATTGCAGATATAAGATAATATATATACACTTAGCAAAATTAAACATACAGTACTAAACAATCGATGAATCAGATACTCTAAAATCTATGATGGTTAAGACTGATATTTTCTAGACTAATTTCTACACTAGTCATTTTCCGATATTTATAATATTTTTTTATATTTATTCATTATTATTATTTAAGGTAAGATATTTATTTCATTCTCATGAAAATATACTATCATCAATGACCGAATATGTGCTAAATTCGAGGAAAAATTGAAATACAAAATTAATAATATTTTCTTGTAAACTATTTTATATACGCAATGGTTTTACATGTTATTAGATTGTTAATTATTATATAAAAAAATAAATTAAGAATGTTGTTCAATTTTATAGAAATAATTAAATTAGAACCATTAAAATATATTAGTTTTAATCAGAAGAAACTCCGTTACATTAAATTTGTAAAGAGACGATGTCGAATGAGACAGAACTTGCGATAACTCCTTAATGGTTATATAATTCGTGGTCGATGACAAGTTAATGGTGGCAGCTTATGGATTTTATAAAAAAATATCTTGGAAGTAGCCAAAATTTTTTAAATAAAAATCATTGCTTAATAATGACTTGCTAAGATTATGTATAAAGAATAAAATCAAAAATGTAAATCAGTATGTACTTAAATTTATTTTAATCAATAGCCTTTTATAATTTTATAGAAAAATAATGTAAATGTCGAGAAAAATAAGATAAAATTTTACAAAAACTCACAGGAAAATAAATTGTAATACAAATAAATTGAATGAAGGGAAAAAGATATAATCAGATAATTGGAATATGGTAAAATAAATGAAAAAATTGAAGATAAATATAGTATTTATTAATCGGTAAAGATAGGCGGGGCACCTTTTGTAAAATATAGCACATTAAAGGGCGATGTCACACTTGTCCTAAGTCTTCCATAGTGGCCATCGAGCGTCGTCGAAACTTGACAGCAGCTGATATACGTGTATGATCGAAAGACTGCGTGAGACAGCATGAACTTACTTACAGAGACTGTCGGTCTACGATCGATCCACTTTACCCTGTCAAAAGGCGATGATAGCGAGGCGTATATGACTACATAAACATGTTATGTAGGAGGGGAGATGGTTGATCATATAGTAAGGCGTAAGGAAAGGCGTTGCCTCGTAGAAATTTTGGTGCGCCATAAGTTTTTCCACTCTATTCGATCAAGCATTTACTGCAACGATGAAGATTGATACGTTACCTTGCATCGAGAATCACGAATGTTGTCTTTCTGCCTCATTGCGTATCGAGTATGAAAGAAAAATTAACATAGTAAATTTTATAGTATATTTGAAACTGTCCTAATGCACCTATCAACTTTATGTTTTCACACTTATCACTTATAATCTACAAATTATTAAAGTTCGCTAAAAGTGACTGATATGGCTTTAGACTTTGCTTGTATTTGTCAGATGCATTCGAAAATAACGGCATTTTTTTATATATCATCTTTGGGCTTTGGAAGGGCTACATAAACTGATTGGCTGTTATAAAATTCACAGCATACGCGAATTATTTATTCAAGAGTTATCTTAAACTAGCAATAATTGTCTTCGTTTGAAAAATAAAAAATTTTTTTACCTTTATCTTAACTGCAAGATATTAATGTATCTAGTATGAATACAATGCAAATGATCGAATATATTTGTTAAATAGATTAAACAACAATGAAATAAATGTTTAAAAATAGTTTTAGTATTACTTATTATAATTACATTATTATAATTTTTTAATTCTACATATCAATCAAATAAACATAAATTTTCTTAAGAAAGACAATTTATTCTTAAAAAGCAATAATAATGAGACTAGATTTCTCGTATACATACAATTTTTTACTATTGTAAATACCATAGCTGGTGTACACATAATCTTAAATTTTAGTTTTTTATACTTTGTATTTTGAACACTTGGTTGCAAACTTTATAGAATAATTTTCTTCATAAATTATAACTTTTTTTGAATAGAGCTTGTATAATTCGTATAATACTCATATAATTATAAACAGTATCGGATATGCTAGAATTCAATAAATAGAACTATTTTTATATGTTTATAAATTATAGTAAGTTAAATTTAAGCCTATAACGGAATGATACTTTTTGGAAATTAGATCAATGCTTCCAATACTCAATCAATAGTTTCCACAATAAAAAAATATATACAAGAACAAAAAGATTCGATGATACTTATTGCAAATAATAGCACTTTTATCGTTTTCAAACATTTTAAATACTTTAAATAAGATTTTTTAATTTAAATTTTATAGACATTTAAATTTCACTTCGTAATCATATAAATAATATATTACAAACAGTACTTATTTATTCAGTTATTTTTATTGTTATTTAAAAAAGATTTTCACTAGGATTATTTATGATCATTGCTGTAAAAAGTTCTTTAACTGATATACATAGTTGTAAATCTTTTCTTTTCGAGGTTCTGAAAAGTTATCTTCAATCGTTGATTTTGTACAAGATTTTTGAAGTATCACTCTAAAATTTTCAAGTATTTTAAATCTATTTCATATTTAAAAAAGAAGTAACGAGCAAAAACCGAAAAACATGTTGTCATAAGAAATAAAAAGAACGAGTGAACAACAAATAGAAAAAAAATGCACCCTTTTAGCTTTATTCAACTCTTCGATCTTTATAATTTTGTGTTTATCATATATATCGACAATTGTAGTTGTTGCGCAAATATCTAACTTATATTTAATATTAATATACTTAGAAGATATTTAAATTATACATGTGATATGAACTATCTGAATATAAATAATCAGTAAAATAACATTATTTTAGTATATTTTGAAATTTAATGGTTTTGTTATAATTTTCTAATGATAATATAAAATTTTATAAAAGTGCTTTCATAAATAATGATTATGACTAGAAAATAAAAAAAATTTTTAAAAATCAATTAAATTTTAAATATACAAATTAGGAATAAAAAAATTTATTTATCAATTACTGCAAGTCAAATTATTCTGCATATATTTATATTGAATTAACAAAAATGGTTAACTTCCATTTTTAAATATTGTAATTTATATGTTTAAGAAACATTTTATAATTATTAGTTTATATTTTTATTACCGAATAAAACATTTATTTATAATAAAATTAAAAGTTTTTTATATTATATAAAATTAAAAAATTTACTTAAAAATCATAATTGTGATTAAGAACATGGATTAAGATAATTTTAAGAAACCAAGGAGTCCCATTTCGATTGGTTAGTTTAATTCACTTATAAAGTACTAGAGTTTTCAATCTTTATATTTCCTAAGGTATGATAGTATAACTGAGTCGAGGACGTGCCAAAAAGCCACTAAAATCATTTTAAAGTTTTTCAGTACTGTAGTGGATTCTGTATACAGAAAATCAAAAACGGGTGATTTTTCAGGGATTCTGTACTAAAGCTATGAGATTTTTATGCTTGAAAATGTCAAGATTTCGACGAGTCTGCATCTAG
This sequence comes from Kradibia gibbosae, assembly GCA_018907135.1. Taxonomy (NCBI): domain Eukaryota; kingdom Metazoa; phylum Arthropoda; class Insecta; order Hymenoptera; family Agaonidae; genus Kradibia; species Kradibia gibbosae. The sequence goes on from JACCHX010000004.1 coordinate 10,102,836, forward strand.
GAGATTTTGTTCACAAGCTGCATTTTTTATACTTGCACAATCTTATGTTAACGCAAAGGAAGACGAAGAAGTGTCGTCATATAATCTCGTCTCGTGAGATAAGTGAAAAACTCCTTTAACCTAGTACATAAGTTATTAAGGGGATAGAAAATTGATTACTAACTTATAAATGAAATAAATATCTTAGAGAAAGTAAATTACGTGAATGAAGAAATTTATTATTCTTTATTAGCTTTTTTCCTAATACTTATAAACTTTTTGGTAAATAATAATTCAATGAATTAAGGAGGGAGTCTTAATTAAGAGGCCAAAAATACCGTTTTTTTTTGCAATGTTTGAGTAGGAGGAAAATTAAAAAAATAAAATTTTTTTAGCATATTATGCTATTTTTTATTATTAAAAAAATTAATTTTATTAAAAAACATTAATAATTTAAATTGTGACTATTTATCCAGCGGTCCGCGTGAATGCATTTACTAACTAGTGCTAGTAATGCAAGTCGTAATTTTAATTTGAATCGGTCCAAAAAAAAATTTAAGTCTCTTTTTATATAAATTAAGAAAATTCGAAAAAAGTTGCAAATTTAAAAATTTTTTTCATGTTTGAAGTTCACTTTTTAAAACAAAATTTTTTTAACAATATTTTTATAAAAATCTCTTAGTTTTTATAGAAAACACTTTAATTTTGAAGAAAAATCACTTTGATTTGTTTTGATCGGATGTATAACGGGTTTGTTACCACTGGCGGCAATTTGTAAAAATTGTAAAAAATTAAACTCGAGAAAATGCGTTTAAAGTCTTGATTCGAAATAAATATAGGCTTATTCGCACTTATCTATTCAAAGCTCACCTACTAAAGCTGCTATAACTTCAAAAATATTTAGATTTTTCCTCTTAAATTACCGCATATTTTAAAATAATTTTAGGACAGAAGCCTTAAAATAAGACTCCCCCTTAAAATTGATTAGAAGTTTTATGTGTTATAATAATCACATAATTTTTTAACCAAACAAAATAATATTGATAAGAAATATATAAATATCGATGAAATTATTACTACAAAAATATAAATTTAGTAAAATAGAGTCGAGTACGGCTGACTTAAATCTGATTTTTCTACTGAAATACTACTATTATAAAACTAATTTATACAAAATTTAATTTAATTCGAAACAACAATTTTTAATTAAGAAATTTAAATTACGCAATAGATTTTATTTAATAAGTACTAGTATTATATTAAGAAACTATTAAATTAATTGATTTCTAAATAGGGTCCATTTTTTAGAAAAATATACTTATACACTAAAGCTGATAATTTTTAAATTAAAAGTGTATTTTTAAAACAATTATAAACGTACGTATTATTTTAAGTCTTTGTACTACTTCTAAAGTTAAATTTAATACTTAAACTCATTTTTATAAATTAATCAATTTTCTCGTATATTCTACTTCACTCATTTTCGCTTATAAATATTCATACTTAATTTTTTTCGTAAGCTCAGTTTTTTAAATATATTTTTTAATTATTTTAATATGCAGGTAATGTAACTACATTGGATAGCTAAATAGTAAATATTATTTCATAATCTTCTTCAATTGTGAATATGTAATCACGATTGATTATAATTATTTCTGAGAAATTACAGATGAATAAATTTTTAATTTACTTTCCATTGATAAATCATTCAAAAAAACCTTTTTATAACATTATAAATATTGTTCTTAAATGATATTTTGACAGCATTAAGTTTATTTTAAAACGTTACCATTTTTTTTGTTTGTCTTATCTAAGCATGCTACAAAATTATAATCCACTATTTCATTTCAACAGGAAGTAAAAAAACGAGAGAGAATTAATTTAGTAAAACTATTAAATATTCAAGTTTTTTTTAAAACTATTATATATTAAACTATTTTGAATTTGCATTTTATATCTCATTCATTGTTATTCCATTGGAACCAAAATTTCTATAAATTTTTTTTTATAGAACCCTTATTTTAAATGTCTGCATTACAAATTTAAATAGCTTTATTACAGTTTTTATTAAAAAATAACTATTCAAGTTAATCACTGTAACTAAGCTATACATAATAAATTTAGTTATAAATTTTTCAGATTTTTATAATTTATGAAAAAAATTATTGACTTTTGGGTAATGATTAATAATGAAATAAACATTAAAGGACGAAAAATGGAAATTTATAACTCACAAAATTTTAAAAACTAAAATAGTCGATGTATGTAATTTTATTGATATAAATTGGAAAACTTTTTAAATCTATGCAAAACTTAATCAGAAGTATTTCAACTAAATTTCATTGAAAAATTAGAGTAGCACGTGGATAAAAATCTCTGAACTAATAGAAAACATTAAAATTAAGCTCAAAGAGGAGCAACGGCAATCTACTTTCATATTAAATCTAAATGTAAAAACTACCTCAATCTCTGAAAAATGCCATGCAAACTTCTACTGTTTATATAAAAGATTACGTTGATTTAAAAATTTTACCGCTACTTTCTATGTTCTGACATGCAAATTAAATTTATGTCCATATTTTATTCAATTAAAGCCCTGCATATATATTGAAGCAACTCCTTTTATATTTTTTATACTATCAACGCCTTCATCCTTTTTATTTACTTCAAGTACAATGCTTCTTTACTACATAATTTTAAAAGTACCTCGTAGGAATTATAATTTATAATATTTAAAAAAAATTGGAAACAATTTTTTTTTTAAAAAAGTGTATATAAAAATGAAAAGAAGTAATTAATTTTTTATTATTTTACGAATTATTTAATAATAATGTATCTAATATTATTTGAAGGGCTCTGGAAATTATATTGATGAAAAAAATTTCAAATGAACATAATAAAAATCTTATTCTTAAAGACAACGTAGAGTTGTCTATTAACCCCACTCCACGTTTCTATTATCTACTTCACTACGTCATTGTCTTTCTTCCACATCCTCTCTCTGGGTACCTACACTATTTTTCTAAGTCAATCACTATTTTTCTCTTTACTTCTACGTCTCTTTTCAATTCCAGCTATCTGGAGACTCTTCACCTTCATGTTCTTTCTTTTTGATTTACTCATAGAGTCAAATCCTTGATTTCATCTGCACCTGGTGCACTAAAAAGCTTGTTAAAAAAGAAACGCTTAACTCCTCAAACACGTGCTATAATATAGCCTTTAAGAAAGGAAACGTGTCCCTCGAGATTTTTGATAATGTCAGGACTATGGAAGTCTCATTCTTCCAACGACTATGATTCACGTGTAACTGAAGTATAGATTTCTTTTGGCGACAGTGACATGCTCACAATATAAGATTAAATAAACTGACGAAAATAAACTTTGAAACTATAAATTTTTTATAAGTGATTAATTGAAAGTTTTTTAATAGATAATATCACCACTCTAATTTTCAAAATTATTTGTTAACTTTTTCGGTCGTTTTTTTAAAGCAAATTTTAAATAATAATTAAGTACAAATTTTCGTGAACAGATTTTGTATAAATTTGTTAATATATTATGCAACTATTAAATATAACTTTACTAAAAAAATTTGCATTCTATTTTATAACACGCTAAGGTCATTATATAAAACTATAATATATATTTTGCTATTAAATAGTTAAGAACCCTAAATTTTGTATTATACATAAGTATGTATGTATAAATATGTAATCACAATTATAAATACTTATGTAGACATATATAATATATCTTTCAATTATAAAATACTTGCATAGATTTAAAAAATTCATAAATGTATAAAATATTTTATATTGTAAAATAGCTATGGTAAAATAAAAATGTTAGAAGCAATTCTTGATTAGTTTCTATATATATATAGAATTTTTAAATATTATTTTGTAAAATTATAATCTATTAATTATAATTTACTTTTAATAAAGTTAGAAAATAATTTTTCGACACTTAGGGTATATATTTTTGGGATTATATTCTTTTATATCGGTTTGCTTTATTATACTATACATTTGAAAATACAAAATTTTGATTAGATTATTTTTTTTACAAGCATGTTTTTAAAAAGGTATGTATTAAAATAAAGATTCAAACAGTCAATTTACAAATGTTTATTACATAAAAAAAACGTTTATAGATTTTCTCCAAAAAGTTATTTAAAAGGATAAAACTTATTAATAAGATGTAGGTTATGAAGATTTTGATGTCTTTTTGTGAGCATTTATCTCTTAGTCTAGATAACTCTAATTTAGGCCAACGGTTCTTATAAGGGGAGAATAATCGAGGGTGATTCCAGTAATGGAGCACGTTGTTTGGGTTAAAATAATGCCATTTTATTTAACCTGGATGAATTCTATACTATGTTATCAGTTGTCTTTCTAAAATTAAACAAATAAGAAACAAATAATAATATTTGACATCATATAAAGTGTAAAAATGGGTCAAATGGGTTTCAAAAATTTTATGTCTAAAGCTATTATTTATATTATTATATTAATTTAATTAATAATTTTCTTAATGAAATTTGAACCATTGAATATAATTTACACTGTTCAAAGCTATGATTGGATAGATATGCAGCAGTACTTACATGAGTTAGCTGTATGATATTCGCAATAACTGCTAGGTGATTTAATAATGCAACTGTAAACTCTATGGTAATGTATAAAATAATATAATGTGAATATACTAAAACATACTTTATTTATATTTGGCAATACTGTAAATATATTTAATCAGAAAACTTACTATTGTAGAATAAAAAAAACTTAAAAGAACTATATTATACTATATATGCTCATGCTTTACACAAACAGACTTTACGGTACCTTTTTGAAAAAAGGATATACCATATATTAATTTTAATATAATAACGCCAGTGATAATAAAAAAAAATAGAAATAATATGATAGGTAGAAGATAAAGTACTAAAATAGATAAATTATTGGAATAGGTTAAAATTAAGCACCAGCATAAGACATTGATAAGATTATTATATAGCATAAGATTGTGATATATTTGTACATTAAACCGGTTATGCATGCTTATAATAATGAATATAACATTTTATTTACAAAAAGATTTTTATAATTATCAATTTCATAGATTGTAATGATATATTAGAACTTCTTCGTTGAATGATAAAGAATTTTTAATTTAAATTTTTGCAAAATTAATAAATTCTATAGAGATTTTTACGAACATTATTATTTTTTTACAATTTTTATATTTTTATAGAATATATTTATAAAATAATTAAACAATAATGTTACTTATATATAGTATATGAATTACAAAAAATTACATCTATCTTCATTTAAATTATTAGATTTGCATTTAAGAACAGATTACTTAATCTATCACTGTACAAATATAGTACATTTTTTATTAGAAAGATTTATTTCATATGAAATTATATTGAACTTAAAATAAGCTTAATTAGCTGAGTAATTTAAACATTCATAATAAATTAAATACTATTAAATACAATCAAACATATATATAATTAGAGGTTAAGTACTAATCACGTTACAAATATTCTCTGTACATAGAAAAAATAATATAGCTTAGTCCTTAGTAAGAGGTAGTTAGTAAATCTAACTTTGACGCTTGATTGATTGAGAATGCGTCAACTTAACATTACATCGTACAAGTAGAATACACGTAGATTCGTAGAATCATCTATGCTTGATCTTTTCTAAGTATCTGGTACGGTAACTTGTATTGTTTCAATAGTTACAAATCACTGCCACCACTAATGTAAGACCTACATGAGCACATATTAAAAGGGATTATTCAATCAAAGATGATTGATGGTAAATAGAAGCTACCAATTTTTTTTATTAATGCTAACACTTCTAGGCTCAAAGCATTAAAAATTTTTTCTTATTATACGTGAAGATAACAAGATATGGATTTTAAAATAATTTTATTCTTTTTTTTTTAGATGAAATAAGTTTTTCAAATATCCTATGATTTTTTTTATTTCTTATTTTATAATATTCGCTTCTGCAAAAGTTTTTATACACAACTTTTCTATAGAGATGAGAAACATACTGTACTTACAGTCATACATGATAATCATATAATCCTCACACTATGTAACACAATAATTGGTAAAGTAGCAATGTAACTAAATAAAATTTAATATATGTATTTTTAGAGAAATAGAATATAACTACTTAATAATTATTACTAATATATTTAATCTTATTTGTTTACGTAGAATTTTTAATTTAATAGTAGTTAAAGTTCAATTTTTTGATGAATCATGTTTCTACAAATTATTTACTCTTACTGCAGTTTTATAAAATATTTTCTAATTATTAAATTGTTTTTTTTTTCAAATCTCTTCACGTTTTTATTTTCGTGTATCGAATTTTTAAATATTTTATTCTACACATATATGCAAATATTTACTATAAAACAAATTGTCTACTTTTTTTATATTGTTGGGGTAATGTCATTGCTTTATATTTTTACTCTATAAATCCATACAGAACACTCTTCTAAAAAATGGATACTGCTTTCTAAATGTATTTACTGTAATATGATCAAATAAATAATATTTTTATCAATTTTGAATGTAGCAGTAAATAAAATCAATCATTTTTAACTATAATAATTTATTATATTGAGAGTTCTTACCTTTTTTTTATCAGTAAGATCTAAACATTTAGAAAATTAATGGTACGAATAAAAATCATTCTAAAGAAACATCCAGTAAAAACTAATTATTATCGATTTCAAATTTTAAATTAAATTTTATTATATAAATAAGTAGGAGCTCTCCTGATTGACAATTTAAATTTGAATTATATTAACATAAACTTTTTTTATAAATAATATGATATTCTTAATCCATTAATACGTTCGGACTGTTTTACAATAATTTGTACTATGCTTAATAAGAATAAGAATACATGTACCTTCGTATAACAAAATTAATTAATCATACTAATACGTAGTATGTTTTTTATATTTTTGCAACTAATTTCAGTAATTAAAATTATATATTAATTAAATTACTACATAAATTTTATGAGTATTTTTTTATTTTTTGCACATCTTAATAAATATTTGATTTTTAGACAGAAATCAAAATATGATTACTTTTTAATTAGTTAGATATATTTATGCGTTCACGTGCGTTTTCAGAAGTTCTGAAGGGCTTCATTAGAGGGACGAAAATAAGTACAAGGGGAATTAGATGTCTTATGAGAATTATGACAGAGTTTATAGCTCTGTTACAATAAAGCCTTAAATCAGTTTAATGACTGCAATTATACATATTTTGTGAAAATAAGCCATTAAATTTATAACCATTGTCGAAGTAAAATTTTTATTAGTTAAATATATTATAAATGATATTTAGAAAGGATATACTTTTCAAATAAAACATCACTGAATAATACTTGTTCATTGAGAAATTTTAATTATGTTAGTATTATATAAAATTTACTTTTAATTAAATTATGTATCTTAGGATATTTTTAATATTCTCTTTTTATTTTTGAGGTAGAAAATTAATTTTAAGTTCAATCAATTTTAAGCTATAATTCATATCATTGTCTAGCCTTGTACATTATAAATGAATAAATAAGTTTACGTTATTTATAAATTGTATTATTTTCAAAGTTCAATATCATATCATATATTTAAAAATATATTATACTTTTACTATTTCAGATACTAAAGAATCCTGTTTAAAATACATACAAATATAGTGACGTGAGCTGATTGGTATTTTCATTATATTGAAATATGTTTATTGAACGATATAAAGTGTTTCACGAAGTAGTAATAAGATTGTTGTATTAAAAATGACAATATTTTTATAATTATTTAATCTACTGTACCATAAAAGATCATGTTAATATTTAAAAAAGTCATTAAAAAAATTTATAATACTTAAATTATAGTAAATTATAAAACATTTATTTTTTTTGAAATTATAAATAAAATACTTTGTAAAGTATAGTTTAAAAATTTAATTTTATTAGTTTCATAAATGATTAGCATTATGAATTTCATTTAATAAATAACAAGTTTCCGAATTATTGTAAATTTAAATTGAATTTTAATACTTTTAACTTTCCTATTAATATATATTTTATATTTCGCGTTTTGTATATAAATATTATACAATATGGTTTATATGTAGCACTATTATTCACTCTTTATCAAAGTATAAATATATATATACATATATATAGTTCAGATTATTATTTGATATGTTTGCAGGACTAATCAACATCTATTTTTAAAATGCAGCTAATTTTTTAGTGTTTAAAAATCAATGTTCATTGTACTTTTTTTTTCTTATACATTCAACAGCAAAATAATAAATTATATACAATATAGTTAACTAAAAATAGTAGTACAATTTAAGAAAGTCTTTTTTAAAATTACAATTAAATAAATAAATATAATTATAATTTTATCTATTGATAGGGATTAAAGTTAACACTGTTCTGCAATATTTAAGTATTATAATTTTGTTGCTCTTCAATATATTAAACACTGATCTTATATATAACAAGTTCCTCTAACGGGTTTTAATATAAGAGAAGGTTAAAAAGAAACTACAAGATCAATAACTTTTTTAAGTAAAAACAAGTTTTCCTATTAAAATATATGTATGATACTTTATCTGGATATTATCGTAAAAAGAAATTTAAAAAAAATGACGAAGTACAAATACTTGGTAAAATTACAAATAAAGCATATACATTAAAAATTATGAAATTCCAGCATGTGCTTTTAATGTGGAATTAAGAAATTAAAAATATACTTTAAAACTTAATCATTCAATACAACATGTTTAAGCAATAATAGGAACGGCTGAATACAATAATAACTTATATTATTTTTTAAAATTAGCGAGACTACATAAAACAGTATTATTTTATACAATATATAATATTATACACTGTTCATTGTATTTTTAATCATAAATTTGGTTAGCAATGTATTATTAATCCTTGTACTATTTTTAAATCTTTTAGAATTTCAGACGATGTTGTAATTAGTCATGAAATTCATTACATAATAGATTTTATCTATTTCTGTGCCACTAAATTAAAAAAATATAATGTTTATAATTAGTAAATATTTAAATTGTGTGTTCGATTGAGTAATAATATGTGATTTATATATAATTAGTGGTATCTTTGATATATTGCAAATTTATATATATATATTGCATAACTTTTTGAAAATATCATGATTCTTGTAAAATTAATAACGCCTTTTTATTATTTGTATGAACAGAATTTGTCACATTTACAATAAAGTTGAATAGATATATAGTATTTCTATCAATTACTCTATTTAAATATTCAAATCTTTATTTTTCTACAATTTTTAATGTCATTATAGCGTTACATATAAATTCATAGCAAATATTATAAAAAAATTGACAGGTTTACACTTCTAAAATTCTTTGTTGAGATTTTATGAAACCGATTTTTAAAATTGTATTTTATTTTATAATATTTATTGTATTTAATATAATAAACTATAAAGATATAACTTTTAATTAAGTAATTAAAAATATTCATCCTTATAAATAAAACACTTACTACATTATAAATGAACTTTAAATGGATATAGTTTGATATGTATATAACAGTAAATCATGCTTAGTTTGATGTACTTTGCACGTCGATTCATAACGATTTCAAGAAAAAGAAAAAAAGAATATATACATAGACATAGATGAAAAAAAGTAAAATTGTATTGAATTTTTTTCGGGATGCGTTCATAAATTTTATTCATAAATGAAAATCATACAAAACCTGTTGTTCGGGTACGCCTGAACGGCGGGCGGCAGCGGCGCACAGAAAGCGCCGCAAAGAATGCGGAAATAAGAGGGAGAGAAACGGAAGGAAGAGGGAGAAAAAGGAAGGAAGAAGGGCCCGAGAGAGTGCGTGGGAAGGAGTCGAGGACAGTCTTGCCCCATCGGGCCCGAAAGAGAGGATGAGTGACGACCTCCAACGATGGGTGTGAGGGTGAGACGGGAGTGAACAGGTGCGACGTGTGAGCAACGAGTGCCGAAGGAGGAGGAGTAAGAGAGAAGGGGAGAAGAGTGGCTGGATCGAGATGATCCAATCACCCCCCAAGCGCGTGTGATACCGCGACGAAGTACGGCGAGTGTGTAGGCGAGCCGTGGCTGGATCGAGACGATCCAGGCACCCCCAGGGCGCGTGTGATACCGCCAAGAAGCCCAGCAACGAGAACTCGGTGCGTGGCGATCTTTGAGATCGGCCCACGACGAGCAACAGCGTAGGAGGCTCGGCCGGTGGCGATCCCCTGTGATCTACCACGGCGACCGACTAATACATAGGGAGCCCGGTTGGCCAACCGACAAGAGGGTGGGATGGGTGCGAGGTATGTGTGTGTGGGTGAATGTGTATGACATTGTAAGGGTGGCGGCGCCGTGCGTATATATATTAGCGAGGCTTTTTCCCCCTACCTCGAGGGGGTTTTTTATGCCACTTGTAACCGCGTGGGCGAATAAATAATTGTTAATGAGCCCAAAAATATCTTGTAATTCATTTCAAACCTAGATCACGCTCCTTCACCCTTTCTCGAACTCGCGGCCTAATGAGGCCGATAATCGCGTGAACACCTGTTTATAATACAATTAAATTGTTTAGACCATAGAATGTTATTTATTTTACATCCATTATCGTTTATATATTATATAATATATATACATTATATTTTAAGCAAGTTATTCTTGTAAAAAAGGTATAAATATCTTTTTTAATTACATCTAATTTTTTGCATAAAACATCTATTATATTATAAATGTATTGAAAAATAATAATAATTTGATATTTCCTTTCAAATTTTCAAATTTTCTTTTTTATGATTTAAATTATTTAATAATTAATTACTAAAAAAAATTAATCATTTTAATATTTTAGATTATAAAAAATGTATTCTTTATCCATAATATTGATTACTATTATTTTTTATGATAGATGCATTCTTCAATTCCTGAACTTATTTTCCTCATACTATCTAGAACAAGAATGAAAAACGTACTTATTACTTACACTTTTCTGTAGATTTGTCATTTGATAACAAAAGGACAATGAAAGAATGAAGAAAAATTTAATTCAATTAACTGTTCATTTCAAGTAAATAATTGTATTAATTATTTATTTTAATTTAAGATTTAAGATTAATATAATTAATTTCATTAATAATAATTAAATTTAATATCATGATTATATTAACTATAAATATGTTATATATTTTTATACATTTAATGTAACTTAGAGTTATCTTTAGAATATTATTCTTTTTAAAATTATAATTTTTTGTGTATAAAAGCTGCTTTTATTATATTATGCAAATAGCTTATAACTATCTACACATTCATAGTGATATTTCATTTTCTGAAGTACAATGAAAGTAATTGTAGAAATGATTAATTCTTAGTATAATTTAAAAAACAAACTTTTTAAAATTACAGTTACCAACTTACTATAGTTACTATGTATAATATAAAATTATCTGAATTTTTGGGCAATTTATAAAAATAACTTACTATATTTTATGTTTATTCATAAATTGATAAAAGAAATTAGTGATTTAAAAATAATATGGCCATAAACTTGCATGAAAGCTTTAATTGAATAATAATCTTGAAATGTAGTTTGGAAATATAAAATTGTTAAATTTATGTATATTTTTTTTTGTTTGAATTACATTATTTTCGTAAATTTTTTTATACTGATACATGACGTATATATTTAAATTCGATGATGCTTTCATTTTCAAGTAATACTTCTACAAATTCTTTAGCTGATTGAGTTTTTAAAATTTATAATATTGCAACTGTTTTTTTTCAATTAAATTATAAAATACAATAATACAAAACTTTTTGTATTTAATTTTGAAAATTAATAAGTTATACCGGTTTAATGAGCATACTAATACTTGTATATAACTTACGTTAAAAGTTTTCTTTGTTTACAACATGTTAGTAAATATGAAATTCGACATACATCTATAATTTATAAAATTAAGATTTTAAATAAGATTAATATCAGATTTTTTAATTTTTCTTATATATTTTAACATTTCAAATATTATTATTACGGTTAAATGATAACAAAAATTTTCTTATTCATAAATGTATATATAATATTTATTCGTAATAATAATATATATGAAAATATATGTATGAAAATAATATTTTAGAATTTTAAATACATAATTCTTTTTTTAATTCAATGATGAATTAACTTTATTTACATATATTACATATAGCTTAATATTTTAGTTTGCCATATACAATATTCTTGAAAGTGCAAACATTTTAATATTCACGAGATTTTTAATGTTAAAATATACAAACTGAAAGTTTACAATGTATTCTATATAAAATTCTGCATGTATATTCTAGTATTTCTGACATTAATGATCCCTAAAGCGGCTTTGCATAACACTTGACTCGATGAGTGGAATGTTCCCAAACTCGTGTAGGATTCCTGCAAGCTAATAGAATCTTCAAACATTGTACCGACTAATCAATTGCTGGGTCGATTAACTTTAGATACTTCATCATATTAAATGATTTTTCAATTTAAAATACCATGCGTTTAATGTTAAAACTTTTAATAATCTTTATTTATTAGTACTGATGTTTAAAATGTCTGATCGTGTGATAGTATCTATATAATATCGTACAACTATTATTTATTTGGCTAACATTAACATGGAAAAATGTTTTAAATAAAATTTGAATATAAAAATATTAGTTTTATGAGTAATAGCAATCGAGAAAGTTTACTTTTAAAATTAATTTCATTTGATTCTGTCAGTCAGCGTATAAGGCAATGCGACTTTTACATCCAGAGAATAGTTAGATGTGATGCAACTAATAATAGTTGTGATAATGATAAATGAAAGGGGATTAACTAGATTAATAATACATCGTAGATTAATAATATTTTCATAATATTTTTAAAACATTTAAAGATGAAAATTAAATAAATTAATAACATATTATATCTGCAAGTAAAAACATAACAATAAAAAGCTAGGGACATATTGTACAAGGTGAATTTATTTTGGATATATACTCATTTGCACCACATGAAATACAGATGCAATACCAGACAAGTTGATATTAAAGCGGAAACAGGAGTGCACCCTTGAACTTGAATGATTTGCAAAAATGAATAAATATTACAAAATAATCTGAGGCATAATAATATTTCATAAACAATGGCGATTAATTTATTACATATTCACTTAAAAAAAGCTTACTTTCGTTTTAAAAATCCGTTCGAATAATATTATGAAATTTTTAGTGAATAATTTTAATAATTAATTCTAAAAAACACTACTTAACATTGTTATTACTATTTCTACAAATCTCAATATTACTTAGGTACTTTTTTAATTTTAAATTGATGGCTGAAATATGCAATTTTTTATACGATGAAAAATTTTCTTTACCTATTATAGATATATAGATATTTCTCAGATAAAATATCAGGTCCCTTAAATAGTATATTGTCTTCTAAAAAAAGTTTTTTTTTTTTATTATAATACAACCAAATAAAAAAAGAAAGAAAGTAGCTGACAGATTATTAGATACCTGATAGCTGAAGTCTAGTACTCTAGTAACTAAAGATGTCTTTTATCAAATAATGTACAGAAAACTCAATTAAAAGATATAGGTAATACAAGTATTTATGTGTTACACGAATAATGATTTATGTAGTAAAAACTGTTTATATTATTGTAAAAACTGAAATTGATTGAAATTTTTATTGGTATCTGTAAGCAACATTAACTAATTAGACATGAATTGCGGCTAATGTATACGTTCCAAATACTCACAGCTCAAACAGAATTGCATGTACTAAACAATTATTATTTATTTAAAAATTATTTATTAAAAAAAATAAGATAATGATGAGAAAATAATTTAAACCAAATTATAGTATAACTCTTGAATTATTTTTTATATATATTAAATTACATATATATATTTAATTTATGTATAAATATTAATATTTTTTTTTTGAATTTTCACTATTTTAAAGGACAAATAAAAATGAACAAAAATTTTTTTTATTTTGAGTTTCCAATAATAATCACTTGTATGTATAAATAATTTTTTTATTATATTTTTATAGCAGTTTATAGTTTTTTTTAATGTAACACTATCATTCATAGCATGGGAGCATATAAAAGTTTATTTTTTTCATAAATTGTTTTTGAATTACGAGTAACTTTTGCACTAGAAATTCCTGTATTCTTATTATATTTGCCCAATATCGTTCTTTTATGATTCTGAATCTGACTATTACTGGATAGAATTGCAGCAATATACACGATTCTATTTTATAGCGCGGGACTTATGAAATTGCTGAAAAACTCACTTAGTTCTCAGCCTCTCCGCCTTTCTATTTCATAATTAGCTGTCAATCTTTCCTCTTGTTAGATGATTGAGATCGATATGCGTCCTTATGCCGAAGTTGATTAAATGTTAGCCACCTAAATTTTGATACCAACTAATATTTTTTCTAATATTTTTTCTGTATTCATACAATTTCATAAAATTTATAGATTGTAACATGTAAGAATAAAAAATTCCATACATATTATTTAAAAAAAAAGTTTTCTAATATATTACATGGTCTAGATTGAGGCTATTTACATTAAACTTATTGTCTGATGACTCTAATGTGATACTTTCGGAGTATTGAAAATATCGCAATTAGACGTAACATTAAATTTTAATTTATACACTAAAAACTAGATGCGTGGGATGACATACCTCAGATTATATTTTTTTTCTAGATAAACCTCAATATTCTACGAAGTGCCTCCAGAATTAATCGAATCATAACTATACAAGTTCTATTTAACTGAAGCGCGGGTTAGCCTATAAGAAGTTCTGAATCATAGAAAAGCTCAAAATTCCTTTTGCTCGCGCTACTGATTTAATCGAAAAAGTAAATTGACTCAACAAATATATATATACAGTGTAAGTTTTTTTATAGTCTATAGAAAACTAGGTTTTTATACTTTTTTTAATGGAACTTTATTCAAATACAATATTAAAAAAATTAATATTTTACTCTTATCTATCTATCACTTGTCTCTATAATATACGACAAAGAAGTTATTTAGTAAAAAAATCATTCAGAAATGAGTTTTCATTTAAATTCTATCATATATTAAAATAGATATACTAGCTTTTTAAATAAAATTTTATAGGATATATTTCAAATTAGAACATTATTGTATTATGTTAATAGCGTTTTTATAAATATTAAAATAAATACACTGATAAACATTTCCATATGACTGACAGATACTAATTATTAATCAGTAAATAGGTACTACAATGATCGGCTATTTAAATATGTTAAGAAAATTTATACTAGTACAAATTCTGCTTATTTTTTTCATAAATAATTATTTTTTTAAATGAATTTAAAAAAAACTTATTAATTCTTGTTTATTTTTAATTAAAGTGTATTTTTTCAAGGACATATATTGTGCGAATAATAATAAGTAAATTTATAGTGCATAAGTATATAGTGAAAAAAAATAAAAATATTACCGCGAGTTTTTTGCTGTTATAGGAAAGAAAATTTTAGATATATCTAATTAGGCTTTCATTGTAAACTTAATTTTATCCATTAGTAGCATCATTCTTTCTGCTTCATTCTCTTAATCGCACTTGTATTTTATAAACATGAATATATACATGTAAGATATATTTTAAAATTATAACAGTTAAAATTCCTTCTCTACGCTTAAATCACCGGACTCCTTTTTGTGTTTCTATCTACTGAACTTGTTAGATGCATATATCTAAAATGTTTTATTTAAATAAAATATAAATAAAAATACCTTTCATTCTTTTTTTAAGAGAACGATATTCCAAATTAAATTTTGTCTACGTCTGCACGTTTTTGTTTGATACGTTTTTTGATACTGTTGAAATAGTTTTCAATCACTGTTAATTATTTTTTAGTCTCTTTTTAAACAAATGTAATTAATTAAATTCCAATTTTTTATTCAATTTTCAAATCAATATATTTTTTAATTATAAGCAATACACTCATAGATCAGAAATTTTTATATAAACTTGTTAACTTAAAAGCTTATAATAAATAGTTATTACTTATAAACGATAATCTAATGATTAATTAGTTTCCATAGAAATACACTAAAAAATTTTTAAATTATTAATATTTCACTTTCTATCAATTGTGAAATAAGCCAATTATGCATTAATCCATTTATACAGTAATTAGAAATATCACGAAAAATACCTGTATATTTCATAATTTATATATTTAATGCATTCTTGCAAAATGAATCCAAATTTATTATTTAATAAAAAAAAAAATTACTTCAAAATTTGTTACTTTAATAATTTACATCAGTTTGTGTAATGTTTTTTGTTATAAAAAAATCTTATTTCATATAAGATTGCACGAGTAAAAAAAGATTATTAACATTGTCCAGTGAATGTTTTTATGTGTAATACAGTTGCTACTGTAACCTATCTATAATTACTTAAATATTTTGGTTCATTGAAGATTCAAGTTATTTATGAAAATAGTAATTAAAAAATATTAAAAGCTTTATACATACGTACAACGTAATAAGCTTTACATATTATGTTTTATTAAATATCTTACTTCGAATTATTTTACGATAAAACTTTTTAAATGATACTTATACTTCAAACAAAAACAATAAATTATTAAATAATATTTAAAAAATTACTGTTTCCAAAAGACTAAATAAAAATGATAAAACTATAATAAATAAAGTAAAAATATTCTTTTGAATATTATCAAAGTTTGAAATTTTCAAACAGTAAAAAAAGAATTTAATTATTTTAATTATATTTCAACTTAATTTGAAAATAATGCAATGTTTGGGTACTTACAAGCATGAAAATATTTCAATTCATCTCGATAAAATATATAAAGTGCTTTACCTGTAATAGAAAATATATACATTATTATTTTAAAATATAATCTAATTTTCTTTTCATTTACATCTTAATAATTGAAAATATATTTTAAACTTAAAAAATATATATTTTTTAATTATAATTTTTTAATACTCTTATTATACAATCATTAACTAATTATATTTAATAAATTAAATATATTTTGCGCACAATGTTATATTAATTTTGCTTTTTTAATTATTTTGTAACAATAAATGGCAAATTACTTTACATTTTTGTAAAAAATTGTATAAAAACATTTAATTAAAATGGTATATCATACATGCAATGTATTCTATACTAGATCACATAAAGGTAATTTAAAATGAGTTTTGTATTTTCAATTATCATTTAAAATTCATTTACACGAGTAATAAAAATAATAATAAGAAAAGTTTGTTTTTTAATCTATCGTTTTAAATATTTTGATAGGTTTGAATTAACGGTTTAATTTATTACATCGTTGTTTACATTAATAAGTGATTTTTAATTTTTAAATTAATTCTCAAGGTATATCTATGAATTAATTTTTTTATAAATATACTAATATAAAAATGTTTAAAAATTTCGATATAAAATTTACAATTTCAAAACAAACTAGAAAAATTTACGTTTATTAGAATCCATTTAAAAATAAATTAAAAAAAATTTTTAATTTTAAGACAATAAAATTCAAATGTAAAACAGTAATGATATGTATATTAGTTAATTGTTACATTACTCAATTTAACCGGAAACATTATTAAATTATTCTAGATATGATTAAATGCTAAACTTCGTTACCTTACAACATATAATATACTATGAATATTGTAATCTTAAAATTAATGTTATGTCATAAATACCATATCATATAAATACGTATTGCAATGTTTAAAGTTTAATATAAAAATTAATAAATTTATAATATTAACTTTGTATAATTTACAATTTAAAAAAGAGGAAATTTTGTTAGTTTACGAAGGATTTATAGATATATAGCTTATTGTAAAAAAAGCAAAAATAATTTAGCAAAATTTGGATAATTTTATACTATTAAGATAAAAAAAATTATTTTGAGGTTTTAATATAATTTATCAACGTCGATTCATACATTTTCGCCGTCATCAAGAACTACCAAGATACCGGCTGCATAGTAATGGAGGAACCGATTGTCTGAACAGACGAATCACTACAATTCAAGTGTGTGCAGTTACTAGACAGTCAATTAGCCACATTGACACTAGGATTTTACCGAACGAGATGTTACCGATTAATCCATCGTGTATCTCGTTGCCATCGTTGATGTTAACTTGCTTGAATCAGTTTCGATCAAATCCCTAATTTATGATCAGACAGGTAATAATTCGGCTTGAGAGGCATTACCTCGAGAGTAACCCGCCTATGAGCTCAATGTACAAAATAAACATTTTTATAACTGAAACATATAGGATGTTGATTGTTTCTCTCTACGATTCATGCAGATTATCGTCGATGATTGAAATATGTACATTGAATAGGTGCATTATTTCTTCGATTGATTGTATTTGTAGTCTTAAATTAGTAGTCTTCCCCGATTTGCTTCCTACTTTTGCGTTCAATCGCGACGGTTTATTTTGAGACGATCGTCAACCTCCGAGTTCTGCTCCGATCGCAAATCGTTATGTTCCCTTCGAATTATCTTCGAGCCAGGTAAAACCAATTCATTTTTCTAACATTTGCCCTATTGGTTCTCTTTTTTTTCCTAAGAAGAATCATTTTCAATGAATGTCTTTTGGAAAAGTGACCGTCACCTACTAGTTTTGACTCATAATAAAAATAAGTACGCTTATAAGTACACTAATGTAGTGTACGTTAACATTTGAATTTTATTCCTGTCACAATTATTAATCACTAATTTTTTTTTATTATACAATTATTATTACAACATCGAGAACTTAATCTTGTCCTATTATAATTTTAATACTTATATAATTTTTAAAATATATTAATATTCCTTAAAGCAAAGTTTCTAAATTTCATAAATCAATCGTAAATATAATCTAATATTTATTACACTATTATACTATGTGAAATAACTTTAACTGCTTTTCTTAAATGAACAAATAAAGTCGTGCGCGTTCACCTTTGAATATGCCTACGATATTCTCAAGGATATTGAAAGGGCTAACAATTTGCATCATATTAAAACAATAGCAAGGCTTTGGTGACAGAGTTATTTGGGTTCAAACGATACTCAATTGTCGTTGATTATTATACAATAATTATTATACATTAAATCACCTTAGTTTTTGTATATAGAATTTAACGATGTTACTTGATATATCAATTCATTGTTTTGACACTTAAAGTATCGCTTACTTAGGTAAATAAAGTTTCTTTGCTTTTATTTTATTACATGAGATAGTATTAGCAATATATTTTGTTTTAAGCCTTAATTTATTTTTTTGAAGCATGTCCAAATCAAAATAAAATAGGCTCTAAATTTATTTCAATTAAAAAAATTATTTAACATAAATGTGATATTCCATGATAATTCATTAATAGAACATCACGAATTGTATCATTGACCGCATAGGGAAATAACCATTTATTTCCTCTCTTGTGTATTGTGGCCATCGTATAGTCAGAAACACATTCAACAATTAACCAGAAATCTCTATTTATATCATTTATGTGTTGAAATAAGCTTACAATCTCTCGCCAATATATTACAATTTTTAATTAGAAAATAACTTATTTATTTATCACGCTAAAATTATAGGGAAATAGGTCACTAATTTTAGCGTAATTAAATTATTATTATTGACAATATTTACAATTGAAAATGATTTTATGATGTAACTGTTTATTAATGTAAAAAAATATGAACGAATATGTTGTTAGACTGAAAGTTTACAGTCATTGATAGAATAATTAGGTAATCTAGATATATAATAAATCACATCATTAAGTGCAATGTAATTAATATATAAATGTATCCGAAAATCGGAAGATAAGTCAAAATTTAATTAAAAAAAAAATAAATAAATTGTGAAATTCTCAGATAATTCATAAAAGCAATATTGACATATTCAAAGTATTATTTTTATATTAAGACAAAATTTTCTATACACGATAAAAATACTATTGTAATTTCGAGATTAGATAAATAAATAATTTAACGAGTTAAGGAATTTGAGAGCTAAGAAAAGTAAGTACAACGTTTAAACAGTACTAGTATGAGTTTAAGTATCTTCGACTTGGTATTTGTATACGTTATGAATTGGCACTAAATCATTGACTAATTACAAGTATATGCAATTCCGTTAAAGTAACCAATTCATTTTTTAATATAATATGAATAACAACGATAATTTAGTAAAAATTGTAAGCATTATAAATATTGATGAAGTAAAATTTATATAGATACGAATATAGGAGAAATATAAAATTTGCATTAGCAAACAACGACTATCAATTTTATTTTAAATAAAACCCTAAAATAATAAATATTGAATAATGGTAATATATAATTATTGACACCCATTCTGATTACATTAATTTAATAAAAACTGAAATTTCACTATCTTACAGAAAGAGAAGCATTTTCTTTATAAATATGTTACAATGTATATATTTTACTTAAATTTTGTATACAATTTATATTACATTTGGAACTTCAAACAATATGCAAATATTAAATTTATGATGTAAGAGAAGTAAATAGTAATTATTTAAAAAAATTAGATATATTAGTATCCTTTATTATAATATATTATATATGTATGTAATAATTTTGTAAG
Source organism: Kradibia gibbosae (assembly GCA_018907135.1). Taxonomy (NCBI): domain Eukaryota; kingdom Metazoa; phylum Arthropoda; class Insecta; order Hymenoptera; family Agaonidae; genus Kradibia; species Kradibia gibbosae. The sequence goes on from JACCHX010000004.1 coordinate 10,123,608, forward strand.
TAAATTTTCAATTATCTTGTATGAAACTCTCAACGACATAATGGCTTTTTAACATAAAAAACGTATTTTTAGCTTATTCATAAAAAATTAATCAGACTGATCAACATTTTCCTATTATATTGTTAAAAATTTATTGTATTTAAAATACATTTAAGTATATGTAACAGTAATTATTATCGTAAAATTTTATAGATTATGAATCTAATTTTGAAAAGACTGAAAATATTAAACATTTACTAAAGTATTATTGACAATATTTTTTTTAGTTTATTTATTTATTTTATTTATAAATAAAATTTTTTTCAAGTGCTTGTCACATTATTCACTAACATTTTACATTTAAATAATGAATGTTTTACATTAAATATATAATAATCTTAAAAGGTACTTTTTATTTAGATATAGTATATTGTAATGTTTTCAGCAATATTTTTTCTAACTTTACTTTATCGACAGATTTTTTATACGTTGAACAGCAATGCATCGAAGTGCAAGTTCAAGAATGGGCGATTTTTAAAACCTGGAGGTTTTCGTCCGTTAGCTACTGTGAAAGAATAATAGTGGTACGATATGGAAGCTGCATCTCTAAAATTTATAACCCAAGATAAAAGGATGTGAGAAAAATGGAAATTCTATTTCATAGTACAATAACCTAGCTCGATATAAGCTTCCAAGAGTTACAATTTATGAAATAAGAGCTCTTAATTCCTTATATACTGCAGATATATAAATATTACTTAAAGTTAAAAGAAAATCAATAAATTTCCCTATTTTATCCCCTTAATGGAATATATGTTATTAATTTTTATAAATGTATACATGTATTTTTGTATAAAAATTTTATATTAATATATATAGATAATTATGATAAGTATATATTTCAAATATTATTTATATATTTCGATACATTTACTATCAGTGTATAGTAAGATTATAATAATAATTATTGTGTATAATTTTTGTTAATAATATGTTTTTTTATTATATAGGGTACAAAATTAATGTATGTCGTAAAATATTAGAAAAATATTTTTAAATGATAAAAGATAATTAATTTAGAACAAGATTGTAAACTTTAAAGTAATATTATACACATCAATTATATTTATAAATATGTACATACTGTTCAATTAATCCCATTGATGCAAAAGAATCATAATTAGAATTGCAAATTAAGGATTAATCAAAAACATAATTTTGAAATGACATGTTCATTTTATCATTATGCCTAAGAACAGTATAATTTCAAATAATGAAATCAAATCAATGGTAATGTATTTCATATACGTATCAAATGGGTTTTTGCTAATAGGACTATAATTTGGACATTATTACCTGGTGTAATATATAAAAGACGTCAACAATTCAATGAAATTAATATTTACATGATTTAAAATAATTGGTATTTAATATTTTAGTTAAAATTATACATATTAAATTTTTATGGAAATATTTATTTCAAAGTTAACTAATTTTTATATAACTTTTTATACACTGGTATATTTATATACATGTATTATTATTATCATTTCAAATACTTTCTTTGAGCTATTTTAAGTTTTTTTATTATTAAAAATGTTATTTTTATTTGAATTAATTAAAATATGTATATTAAGCTATACAGCATATGTTAGGAAGCATAATATACAAGTATGCACTTTGTTAATACGTACTTAATAAGAATACATATCAGCATAAAAAAAAAATGTTTCTAAAGTGCGGATGTAAATTTACTGGTATAAAAGTATTAAGTAACAAAATCATAATATTTCTTTATAAATTAAAAAAATTCGATAATTACAACATATATATCAAAAATATGAAGTAACAACATCATTTTAATAGATAAGATTATTTCTAAAGGTTTAATAAAAATCTTCTATTTCATATTTAATAATAATTTTTTCTCAAAAAATGAGATAATATACAAAGTATATTTGATTTTTATATTTAAATTTATATTATTAGTATAATAAATATATATATATATATATTAAATAAATTATAATACGTGTTGTATTATATAATTGAATAACTAAATTCATTTTTTCAATGGTTTCATTCAATAGATAGTATTAGGCTTATTATGTTGTATTCGTTATTGAATTATATATGCTTCGATCAAATAAATTATTTTTAATCAAATCACTGAAGACACGAATACCGCATATAAGTTTTTAAATATCAAACTGTTGGATTTAATATTTGTAGTTGTCATTAAATGAGCATAAAAAGGAAAAATTAATTAATTATACAACTAAAAATGAAATAATAAGTAATCGTGAATACAAATTTTCATAATCGTACATTAATGTAATAAGACAATTTGTATGAATATTGTGTGATTTGAATGTCAATACTTAACGTAATAACGAAACATATCAAATAGCATAAATATTTATAGTTAAATGATATATCGATTAACCTTTTGCAGAGTATTTTTTATCCTAGGAGCTTAGGATTCCCAATCGACTGAGTATTTACTGAGAATTAATTTCTTCTTTTAATATTTGCATGAATATAAGATAAGTACTATATTATATAAGTATTTTAGAAAAATACAAAAAATTAGTCTTTTCTTCCGTAGTGTTATGATTTCAGAATAAAACATTCCAGAATAGTTTAAAGCTACTCAAACAATATACGAATAAAAATATCTCCATTTATACAAATTTTTCATGCGTTTTACTTAAATTATTATAAAATTCTTTTGAGAGACTTTTTCCTTTATAAATCATAAAACGATGCAGTTGATATTTTTGTATTTATTATTTATTACTTAATATATATTTAATTATTAAGTTATCAAAAAATTGTAATATTTATGCAAGCACATTTTTGCTACAGTATCTGATATATTATTAAAAATATGAATATACTATTTATACGTAATTCTAATATATAGTAATTATATAACACATAGATAAATATTAATTTTTTAATATCACTACTTTATTTTTATAATGATTATTCTAAAACTATTTAAATTAATGCTATGCAATTTAAATAAATGTATTTAATTCATTTTAATTTAAATTACATGTCACTTTAAATTACCTGTAATTTTTCAGTTTTTTATTGATTTTTAATAATCAAAAGTTAGTTGTATTATTATCATATTGTTTATATTTTAAATAAATTAAATAATTTAATAACATCTCAAGTTTTAAAACTGTTTAAAAAAATTTACAACTCGAAAAATATTAATTAAATTTACGACAGTTTTACGTTTTAAGATAAACTAATAATTACTATGATGTTTCACTTATAGACAATAGTTATCCGTAAAATTATCCATTTTTTTTATAATAAATATGTACATTTACCAATTACGTATCTGATAGCCATTTTTTTTATTTATTTATTTTATATTTTTATCATGAATCATTATATAAATCATAAATAGTATCCCTATTTATTAAAAACAATTTTGTTTTATGATGTAGGTTCTTTGTCAGTCTGCAGAAAATACAATTCAAGTTTATACATGCAGAGCATAAATTTTTAATTAAAAATTTTTTTGACAGATATCAATATAATTTTCATTTAGAATACATGATAATTGGAAAATAGTCTCTACTTGTATTTAGTGATGAATAGAATTTCATTTACTTTTTTTTCTTTAATTGAGTAATATGATTCCAATAATAGTATTCCACTTCTAGTTGTGTTCATATCTAACAATATCCTAAATGTTTATAAGTGAACTAATATTTAATTATAATAGCTTCTATTTCAAATTTTATAATTCTCTTTCAACGTTTCAATCATCAATATACATATACACGTGCATTTTTTTTTTCTTGTAAAATTTCTTGAATTAATTTATATGAGTAATTTGAAATTTATGTTGAGTACTATCAAATATATTTAGGCATTGCATATGATGATTTATAAGAACTCTAATTATTATTTTTTATGGAACTTTTTTAAATGCATTTTTATATCTTTTAATATACGTATTTCTTTTATAATTTTTATTCATTATATTTTTTATATTTTATTAACTATATTCTTTGTTTTGAAGAAAAAGCATTCCCTTTATTTATTTCTATTCTTAACATTTTTAATAATGTCTTTTTCAAAATCTAATAGTCAAGAAATTTCTTTCTACTACACATTCTTTGTAGCTTGTTCTTCTATAGAAGACTATTCATCACTTTGCCAAGTTTTGTACATTACAACACGGAAGAACGTCGAGAAGTATGTGCAATATTCTTGCATTCCTTTATTTTATGATATTCTGAATAATTTACAATGTAAATTGCTTTGCTGCAAATAGAGTAATATAGTTTTGATTTTGATGAATTGTTAAATGTACATACAGAATTCCAATTATTTAAGATTCGTGCTTCTTTTCAAATTTATGCAATATTCTTACAATAAATTGTAATTAATATAAAATAAAGTTGAATAAAGAAGAATTGAACTGCAGAAATTTTTATATTTAGTATAAATTATTTTAAAAGTGGTTAAAATTATTATATTTATTGTATAATTTTATACTACAGATTATTTTATGTAAAATCTAAATATATGAAACCTTTTTTCTTATCCAATACTCTTCAATTAAACTATTATTTATGTTTTTGTTCATTTAGATCAAAGTTTTCTACCCTTAAATATTTAAAACAATAAAAAATTACGTTAATTTAATATTAAATTTACTATTAATTATTAAGTTATTTTTACACAAAATCATGTACTACTTATTTTAAATGTTTTTGTTCATTTAGATCAAAGTTTTCTACCCTTAAATCTATAATACAATAAAAAATTACGTTAATTTAATATTAAATTTACTATTAATTATTAAGTTATTTTTAGACAAAATCATGTACTAATTATTTTAAATAATTTATTTACTTAATTTAAACCTGATGTTAATACGAGTACGTTTAATTGGAAAACTAAGCATAAGAAATATTAGATATATTGAACTTAATGCGTGGATTTTGTATTTACAAACTTTTACTAGAAATGTAATAATTTCCAACGTTTAAGAGTCTTTCCCTTTCATGTGAGTATATATGCATATTAATCGTTTCTTTGGCTATGCATTAAGTAAGCAATTAGTAACCGTAAAGCAAGCACATAAGAGAGTACATCCACCAGCAGAAGAAGGTCAAGTGAATAAGTAATCAAACCTCTTTTGCTAGACCAGCTGCGCATAGCTTATATCGTAGTAAAGCAACAGCTGCTCTTATTTTTCAATCTGCATAAAATGAGGTATTTGAAGCGTAGAAAAATATTTCACAAACATTGAATTCTTACATAAGAACTAAAATTCATGTAAATCTAATTTAATTGAATTATTGGAAATAATAACTCTAACTGTTAGATATATTATAAAAAGAATCAAGAAAATTTTAACAAGAATAATCTTAAATGATCAACTAATGTAATATAATATGAAAAGAACTTTAAAAAGTTGATTTTTATATGAGAAAAATTTTAAGGGTTGTTAAGTACAATACTGGATTGAATAATAAAAACCTCATTTTACTCAAAATTCAAAATCAAAGTTCTTTTTATATATTTGGATAGTATAAATCTTAGAAATTTAGTAAAAGTTTAAAATTTTACACACATTTCAGTTTTATATAAAAGGTTTTATAATATAAAATTTACTTTATAATTAAATTTTTCAATTTATGCAATATAAAATAGAAAAGATAATAATGAGCTATTTTTTATCACATTCAATCAGTTAATAATAATAAAATATGATAATACGTTTTATTTTCATAATTGAACAATTTTAGAAATTTAAAAAATCCAAGATCTAAATTGTAATATCTTATTCATATTAGATTTTGTATTTTTAATTATTTTTTAGGAAAGCATTTGTTACACAAAATGAAAAACCTTTTTTATAATTATAAACGATAATTTGCTTTATAAAATAATCATATATTTGAAGTCGTAAAAACTTTGATAAGGGAAGAAAATAGAGAAATTATGAGTATTATTAAATAGTACATAGAAATTGAAAAAATACGTTTAAATCACTGTATAAATAGAGTTGAATATTTACTAAAAACGAAAAAATTTCAAATTAAATATTTTTACAGTCTTAAAATAATCTTTATTTGTAAAAATATATTAAAATTTTTTCAATTTTAATAATATTGTAAAGACGTTTAAAAATATTATACGATAAAAATGAGTATTTTCTTACAAAAAATTTTATTGCGTACATTACATCAAAAATAACAAAAAATAATTAACCATTTATAAAGTAAATTCTTAATTGAATAGACGGGTAACTAAAAATATCAATTTAAAAAATTAATTTTCATTTCCATGCTTTGTGTATGTGCAAATTTTTACAAGAAAACCAATTAAAAATCTTTGAATGCCATTTAATTTTTTTTTAATTTTTTTATAGAGGAAGTAACGTAATTTATAATTCTATCATTACGAACAAAGTAGAATCCAAACAATTCATAGTTATATAGTACGTATTATTTCTATCATATTAATAAGTTGACATGCGCTGTTCGCGACGCACGTCATTTTCCTCTACGGCGCCGTTCTCTCTTGCGGTCGTGCATCAGTGCACTTTCCCGGCCGAGAAGGGAGAGAAAGGAGTGCTGCCCTATTTAGAGCAGAGCAGCTCGGGGCCTTACTTTTTAACCGCCTGGTGGTACTCTGATTAGCCACGAAACCGGACCAGGGGTAGGCCCGGTATCAATCATAAATAAGGGTGCAATTGATACGTCATGGGCAATACCCTGACGTCAAGATTGCGATTCGTCCTTTTTAAGGCGACTTCTAGGAGTCGCATTTTTTCAACAACCTTTCCTGGTCCCAAGTTCAAAAATATGAATGTGTATTAATAAATTGGAAAATCATTTATTGTAGATTTTTATGAAATAAAATACAGCATGTACATTATATTCATGCATATTTTACATTCCACTTAAGTTTAAATTTTAATAACAATTGTTCATTTTTCTTTAAAAGTAATTTAAAAAATAAATTATTGTTATAATTAAATATGATAATAAATTAGCATCAATATTTTCTAATGCCTAAGACTTTTTGTTATTTATTTAGTTATCCTTTAGTTATAAATTTATAAATACAATTATAAAAAAAATAGCAAATTTGTTGGAGAACTGAATAGAAAAACTGCTTATTCGCCTCATTCCAATACAATATAAATCAGAATTATAGTTAAAAAAAATTTCATTAAACTCAAATAAAATAACACTGAAAATAATTTTCAGAGTACAATTATTTATAATTCTTTTTATTGTATAGTATGAAAACGTAAAATATATGTATCCTGAAACGTATATACAATTTTTCAGTGTCTCATAAATTTAAGGAAAAAAACATTATATTCAATGTAGTAATTAATTTCTATATATATTACTAAATAAAATTTAAATAATTTTTAAACATTAAATTTTATTAACTATTACCTAACTTAATAAATATTAAGTAGATATATGCTTCTGTGACAGTACTTATAAAAATGTGTCGTCACGTTGTAATTTTTAGAATAAAGACAAAATTATCTTTATTACCGTATCAGTTACCATATTAAAAAAAAAATATTAATGTAAAGCAAGTAACACATAAACAGAACTTTATTATGAAACTGCAAGCAAATGTATGCGCATAGTATTATGTTTATTATGACTTGAGAAAAAGAAAAATCAAATACAAATTTACATATCGTAGTAGGTACTTATAATCAGTTAAATATATAAATCTAATAAATACATGGTGTAATGGGATTTTGGGCTTAAACTTTATCACTGTCAAAGCCGACAGCTAGCTTCATCAGGTCAGGAGGGACCCTAGACCATCGTTGGGATTCGACGTAGCGAAAAAAGCACAAGTGCACTAGAAGCCAAAGGTTATTGGTCTATTCGATAAAAGTAGTTTATATAGTAGATTGCAAGTATTATTGATGGAAAACCTTAACATTTTTCTTATGTATTAAAATTTTTCAGATTAAATGTGTTTACTTTACTGATCTGTTTTTCCGTTTATTTGTAATTATAATTACATTTTTTATTAATACATATAATTAATTTACTTTATACATATGTTTATCTTTATACATAGTGTATTTTTTTATTATAATTTTTTTATTCTGTAATGTGTTAAATGCTAAAAAGGAATTAGAATTCAAAAGTAGCTAGTATTGCGTCTGTTCAAATTGTTTCTGCAAACGAAGAGCACTCATGTTTTTTTCGTATCAAATAGATATTTTAGTCCATTATCTATATACTGTTATCATTGCTGTGATTAAAAAATACGATGTATAAACTTCGTTTTACAAGACTCTTTTTTTAATACATAAATAAAGTTGTGATGGTATGTAGTTACGTATTTATATATTGGAAGAAACTTGTTTTGAGGAAAGGATGGTACAAAGATCCGAATCCATTTACTGAGGTATTTCAAAAACATTGAACTGATTTTTTAAATACATCATACTGACAAAATCCTTAATAAGCCAAAGAAAATTGAGGCAATAAAATTTTAAAGGAAACGATTTATGCTCCTATTATGTCTGAATTTTAAATAAAATATATTATTATAATACTAAATATAATCATCGAATTCACTACAAGAATTTTTTATAAATATAAAATTTTCATAATAATAAAAGTTATAAATGTTTTTATATTAATATAAATATCGTAAATCAAACTAATCAAATAAAAGACATCCACGTATTAAAAAAACTTAATAAGATTAATAATACCTTGAAGATTCAATTCATAAACCAGAATTCAAATTTTTGAAAAATACTTACTTACGATTTAATTATCACGACTTAATAAATTTTTGGATGATTATTTATAATTTTATTACAATTAATAAACCAATTTTATCAATAAGCAAATTATATAGTAAATTTTTAAAATTTAATTTATTAAGGTTTGATTATACATCTAAAATAATAATACTAAATCTTCATTTGTAATCAATAATAAATAACTTTGCATACCAAATACTTAACTTTGACATTTTTTTATTTTTTATTTTTTTAACTTATATTGTTGTGAGAGTAATAAACAAAATAAATTCAACTATTTCAAATATATGAATATTAGTTGATAAAGTGTTACATTAAACGAAGTGAAAAAACTTTTCCGAGAAATATAAAAAAAACAACTACTTGCAGAATAGAAGACACGTAAATTAACTGTTATGAAGCTACTAATTATGAATTATATTCTTAAAATCATACCTCATTTTTTTAAAATGGTAAAATTATCTATAAGTAGTTAAGCCGTGAAAACAGTGCATTGCCATACTACGTAAATTCATTATATTATCGTAACAAAGAACGCGAAAATAGTAGCACCGAAATAAATTACGTACAAAATAAATAAAATGGTTTATATTTAATTAGCGATTAATTGATATAGAAAAAACAATGGATTTATAATCTTTCATTAATTATCAAGGTTTTTCATGTTAATAATGATACATTAAAGCATTATTTTAATTCTTCTTGGCATAGATAATTTAATGAAAAAATTAATAAAATAACTAATTTTTATTTTTTATTAACATTAACTTCGAATTTTTCTTTCTAACATTACTTTTAAAAATTGAAAATTCAATGTGACTTCTCCATGGATAGAATGATATAGGTTACAATGCATTCAACGTTAATGCTTTTCAGAGATATTAGCTAGCATAAGCGATCATATACGAGCAAAATTGATAAATATAAAATCGTAGGATGCGAGGCTGTATAATAATAATTTACACAGATTATTATATGTCTGATGGAAAATGCATAGAGTATATAAATGCATGCATACATTTTAAAGGCTTCTAATTAGATATATATTAAACATGCCAAATTATATGCATCTGCAATTTTAATTTTTGTAATAAAACTTCGAAAATCAAAATATTTTCAACGTGCATTCCATGATTATGTAAAATAGTTTAATTTAATAATTAAGTGTTTAAATATTAGCTTCTAAAAAATTCATTTCTAGTAGAAATAGTCATTTGATTCTATTAATTTTAATAAATTTTTGAAGTTATTTATTATTTATTTGCACAGTATAATTGTAAAATTTCAATTTGAAATTAGTACTGTTTGATCGACTAATAATTATTAACTAATTAGTTGACTAAAATGATAAAGTACCAAGTCAGTAAAAAACATAATATATTTTTATAAACATAATATTATTGCATAAATGATCAGTTATAAAGACGTTTACAAATTGAAGCTACTCAATTATTTTTAGCAAATGTTTTTACTGAAATCTGTACATTCATATCATTATGAAATTCTGTGCAATAAAACGTATCAGAAATGCTTAATTCTATTTGGTGGTAATATATTTAATAAATTATGTTTAATTACCAAATTATGAGCAGTTAGTTTTGGGTAACGATGATATTAGTGTTGTTATTAAACTTACGCTATTACTTCTCTTAACTGATAAATCATATCTGTATCAAGATTATTATTATAGCATTGTTATATGCCGTAATTTATTATTTAAAAAGTTTGTTTTAATTAAAAATAATTTCATATTAGAATTTCATAAGTGAGTTTTACAATAAATTAAAATATCAATACACAAATAATATTAGTGGGTTTCAAATTTTATATAGACCGTGCTATTTGTTCTCGTGTACTTTGCATTATTGAAATACAAATTTGCACGTATCGTGGTAAATTGGATCGTGACTGGATTTTGAAATAGCATCTCTTTGGCTTTAAAGAGAATTGCTACACTAGGTCATAAAACAAATAAATAAAAATTGATATTAGAAATAAAGTATAATTTTTGTTTATGTAGAAATAAAATTTATTTGTCTATAATTTAGTTTACAGGAAATTTGCAAAGCATTTTTGAAAGTTATCAATTTGTAAAAAACGTAATTTAATTTAATTAAGCATAATGTTTGAAAAATATTTTTATAAAATACTGATTTTGAAATATAATAAAAGTATAAACACTTTTATATCTTGGCATATCTAGGTTTGAACTAATGAGAAAATTGATATAAAATAAAATATGTACGTAAAAATTAAATGGGATAAAAATGTACCACATTTTTGGTATTTAAATTTCGTTTGAAACCTATTGATGTAAAATTTGTTTTTAAATAATTTTTTCAAGGAACAATTTTTGTGTTTTAAAATTTGTATTTTCACAGCTTTTTATAAGATAAATATTCTTAAAATTATAAAATATACACAGTGCTTTACATATTGTGAAATTTACATATTATGAAAAATTTTATTATTTTTCTAAAAAAAGATTATTAATTTTACGAGGAAAAATAATTTTTAATTTAGAATGTAAAATACAACTTATTCCTTAAGATGTGGATAAGGTGATGCATTGTTTGCTACTTCTTTTTGTTGTACATTTACTAACATAAATTCCTTCAATGAATGATTAGAATCTATGAAAATAGATTATTGTAATATATTATCAATTTATTTGCTTTTATGATGCATTACAACAGTTAAGAAGTTCAATGACAATCATGTATTTTTGCTTATATGTTAGAAAACTTATTTTTTTTTATTCATACAAAATATGAGGTTCTGTTGTATAACAGAAATATATTAATGTACAAGTTAAATTTAATATTTTATCCTATACTATTTAGATCTTTATATTCTATCAAATTTTTATAAAACAAAGAATAAAATGATAAGTTTGCGGTTACATTGATACGAAAATAATAAAGAGGATGAATTAAATGAATGTCTACTTCTTTACTCAGTCGGAAATTGACCTTGATATCATAAATATTTTCGCAATTAATGTTCTTTCTAAGCTGTAAATCCATATACACTTATTTTCTTCAGGTGTTAAAGAATCTATAACTCTAACGTGAAATCAGGTACCGCTGTATTACATATATTACATATGCAGTTACATCAATTATGCCTATTCAATGGAGTATTTTCCTACCTTAATATTGTCATAAATGAAATGTAAATATATATTCCTAAAGAGATCAAATATGTGAAAGTACTTTGCATTTATTTGTACAGTTAAAACATTTGTTTTCATAAAATTTTATTTCACACTACTTTTGCTTGAGTAATAAAATATTTTATTTACAGAAATTTTTAATATTTAAAATTATTATTAATTACAAATTTTTTGTATACTTTATATAATTTTGCACATATTTTAAAAATTTGCTTAATGTTTCATATCCTAAGTTTTTCACTAACTTCGTTTAATATATTTCATATAATGTATAATTTAAAAAAATATAAAACTAAAAAAATAACATTAAAAATTTATTTCATATTTTTTTAGTTTACTTGAATTATTAAACTATAACTATTGTTAAAAAGCGAAATTATGTATTTGTTTGGTAGCTAGTGTCATGCAAGTTTACATATATAAGTGTCAAGTTTAATTAGTATAAATAAATTAATATTGAAGTTAATATGGATATAAATTTATATATGAGTATCGCGTTAAATTTAGTGTTTACATTCATGTATTATGTGTTTTATTTTGCACAATATTGGAAATTGTTATGAGCTTACGATTTTTGGTATTTTAATTTATAAAGTCCTTAAGTTCTTTATTCTAAACAATTTTTTAGTATATATCTAATTTTTAAAATACTTTTCTTTAAATGTAATCGAGATTATTTTTATCATCCTGTAAATTAAATTCAGAAGTAACGTTTCATTTTTAAATTTTTGTTTAATAAGAACAAGTTATGTATATAGCATTAATACATATTTTCATTGAATACTTACTTAAAATAAAATATATGCTGATATTTTTTAGTATATAAAGTCAACGTTGTAATAGATATTGTAAATGTGCATTTACAACTGTGAAACAAAAATAGTTTTTTTAGTATGATTATGATGTTAGGTGCAGTTATAGTATGTCACAAGCAAAAATTTGTGTGAAATTTGATAAAAACATCACTTAAAATTAATTTTAATCTTATCTTATTTATGTTTTTTGGGCTTATAAAAATTTGAATCTTCAAATTTAATCCTTTAATTTAAATTAAACCTATATATATATATACACATACTCTAAGAAATTAAAAACTTTTTTAAAAAAGTTATTATATAATATTGTACTACATACGAAAAAAAATTTCATTATTACATACTAAACAATATCAAGTCACATAAAATTTTTTTTAACGACAAAGGATTGAAACTATATCAATAATTCATTGAAGAATATGACAAAGAAAAATGAGGGGAAAATGAGAAATATGTACATTGATACTTTAGATAAAATGACAGGATGTGTAAATGAAAAAGCTCACGTTATCAAAAGCCGAGGATTACTTACTATACTCTACGAACGTAAATCATAAAGGCATACGATCCAACTATAAGTTCCGTTTCTAGGCAAAAATAGAAATTATCGGTTTATTATTCCCAATTTCAGAGACCCACTGCATAATTTTCAACCAACGAAGCTCAGAAATTTGACTCAAGACATTGTATCAGAATTTATAATAAAAGTATATATTTTTATTAATATAAAGTAAAAATATTTTTTAAAAATGCAAGCGAAACCCTCAGAAATAATTAGAAACTAATTATATTAAATTTAAATTTGATTAATAATATAAATATAAAAATAAAACATTAAATAACCTGAATATTATATTTTTTTATTTTATAGAAAAAAATCTTATATATGGTAATAATATCGTTCAATTTCCATTAATATAAATTTTATAATTATAAACAAATAGCATAAGACTATGCTGTTGATTTATGATGATTACTAAATCATCATTTGTTAGACTTCCTCCAATGTAGAATTACCAAATTTATAAAAATTTATTTTGCAATAGAGCATGCAAACTGATGATTGAAGTTTGGTTTCGGTCAGTCGTGGTCCTCACTCCTTTTATACCCCGGGAACGTAGTTTTTTATGCTCTTCACACGTCTTCGGAGTTTTCCAGCATGCGCCGGCGCATCCTGCAGTTTCAGAGGGGTGCGGCCCCATGAAGATCTGGTGCATAGGTTTTCCGAGGAGGGCGCGCAGAGTCATTCTGCTTACAGTAGTCCCGTAATAACGTTCCTCAGAAAAGGGTTGCGTTAAATTCGGTGTTGGTGACGATGTGTCCTTCCTGACAGAGGGAACGCACTGGCCGCCATTATTGGCTGCTTTCAGTTCACACATATCTGTTGGCTGATATTGCAGCCTCATCTACACTTACTACTAATAGCAGTGGAAAAATATTGCAGAAGGTGGATCAGCATAATTATAATTATTAATAAGCAATAAATGTTTCACTGCAGAGAACAAAGGATAGAAGAATTCTTTCAAAATGATATGTTTAGTAGAAAGATCGCTTACTAGTCTAGAATTTACAACCTTACATTATTAAAAAAAAAAATTAATATTTAAAAATTAAAATAATAATAACTTTATATATTTATATTCATGCTCTAATAGCTTGATATTTTCTGCTTAATTTACAACCATACTATTATTATTCTCTATAGTACTTTTTATAATGAAATTGTAAATATCTTATGTCTTTGATTAAAGACAAATTCCATAAATTATATTAAGTCTTAAGCTTTTAGCTTTAAGAAATTATTAATTATAATTAAGAAATATTAAAAGTATATTTAATATTATATATGTAAAACTATAATAAGCACGTAAATACATAATTCATTTTAATAGATTTGATGGAATGTTCCACCAAATAAATTGTTCTTAATAGACCTTATGGAATAATAGTCCTATTGCATTTACATATATAATTCATATTTGACTAACACATACACAAAAATTACATATAATTTACCTTTTTTATTAAACTTTACACAGTACTTACCGATACAATTACATTTGTTTCGAACATTCCAGACTAACTATGCAAGCACAATGAATGTATAAAATTTTTAATAAATTAACTTCTTTAAATGTTAAATTCTTGTACTAAAAATAAAACTTATGTTCAACAAGTCATTAATTTTTATTAAAATAATTAACTTATTAAAGTTTTTTTACCGAGATTTTCAGTAAAGGATTCCACATTTCTTAAGTATATATATAAAATATTTAAATTAAAAAAGATACAAAAAATTAATATCAAGTTCTATAATTATGAAAATAAGGATGATAAAACAAAACTAAAACAGCATTTATCGAGCACTAAGAACGAATATGTTTTGCGGTAAAATATACGTCAACTTTAAATGTATTAAGACTTTAATGCAGTAAAATTAATTTATGAAAATCAATTCTTTTATGATGGAAGCAAATTTTATCTTTTTTTCAAATTAAATATTAAAAAATAAATTAAACTCATCTTAACGTTTTTTAAGTACAATGAATTTATTTATAATGATAAGACTTTCTTACTTTTTGTGCAAAAAACAATGAAATTATACTCTACTCTTCACTTTAATATATTTCTTTAAAATATGCAATTTTTTATTATGTTGTTAATATGTTTTAGAAGGAAAACATACTACATGTAATTCAGTTATTTATCAATATTAATAATTTTCTAATATTTAGATTTATAAGATATATTTCATAAATTTAATACATTTAACAAAATTTTAAATACTATAAATTTATTGCAGAACATAAAATAAAAGTTTAATAAAAAAGTAATAGATTATATTTTACATAACATAAGTTAAATTATATAAAATTTATAAATTTAATTTTACAAAAAATTATTTAAACGAATAAAAAAAATTCCGAATGAATAATAACTTGAATGAAGTTACTAAGAATAAGTGCAAGTGTCTTTTACATAGATGTATATAATAAATTTCTTTATTATAAGTATAAAATAATACTAATCGACTTACATATTTTAAAAATATTACTTTAGTATTAAAATTAAAATCTGAAGAATTTGAGTGTCTTATTGCATCAATTATTTTCATTCAATACACAAATTTACAAAAATCTGTCTGGATCTCGATGAATAATGTATATAATGAGGCGATAGCATTTGGTTAGGTTTTGCATTTACTTTTCTGACCAGTTGTTTCACTTTATTCGCCATGCTTTTACGTTAGCCATGTACAAGAGTGGAAGCAACCGAAGCTCGGCCAAGATACTAATACGAATTAGGTGAAAAGCTTTTGCCACCTCGTACTAATTTTACTCGACATCGTATTTTCGATAATGTTCAAGCCAGAGTTCGGTCGAACTTATAAATATATGTTTGTATGTGTGTGCATGCGCGTGCGCGAGTGTGTCTTTAATGCGTACAATAGGTAAGCGTTCGAATTTTTAAAATGATGCATATAAATAGGACATCACTATATAATTTATTTTAGTTTAATTTAATCAATCTTAATATAATATTGTGGAAATCAAAATTACAAAAGTCATAATTACTAAAGTTATAGTTTATTGCTTGTGCTATATGCAAACATAAATAATATTTTTTTTTGAATAACAAAATTTCTTATGCGGTTAATCTTTAAAATTTATTACTATAAATGAAACTTAAATTTAACCTAATCTTATATAATTATTTGAATAATCATGAGTGTGATGGTAAGGTAACAATTTACGATATATACGTATAAAATTGTACTGTTTTTTACTTAAGTTGACACATTTTTTAGTATTTCTTTAAAAATTTCTTTTTTAAAATATTATCTTATTATAATACGTTTCATTATAAAATAAAAAATTTTTGTTTTTATAAAAATAGTTACATACATACATCAGTATATATATAGTAGTTTCAAACATATATCGTACAGTTTTACATTAAAATTACTTTGTTATTATATATATATTACCTATCAATTAATTATACATGTTCACCTCCAATAAATTAAAATATAAAAGTGACTAATATCGAATACATAAAGACTATTAAAATTATTTAAATTTTAAGTAATCACTATTAAAATTATTTAAAAAATTATTTCAATCTTTTGGCCAAAATAACAAAATTTTTATGCACAAAAAACATATTTATACGAAACAAAATGTAAATAAAATTTTAAGATATCTTTGATAATAGAACCTAAAAAATATTGTATAAAATAAATTTTTTATCGTAAATATTTTAGTTTATAGTTATGAGTTTAGTAAAGTTAATTTCTTATTTATTATTTAACTTATTAGTAAACAAAATCTGTATTTTTCAGTTGAAGAAAATAAAAAAAAAATTTAATTTTATAAATCTCAATTAAAAAAAATTATTTAATTAAAATAATAAAATACTATATTTTCAATTACGTTTTCTCTTTTTTTATCGATAATCCATGTCATATACTAACGCCTCAAACGGATTTTCGATATATTTATAAAATGTAAATGATATGTTACAGTAATTAACAATTTTACTTTTTTAAAATTTTATACTTCCTGTTCTTATCAGTGTGACAATTTTAATAATATAAATATAAACAGAAAAACATTCCTTTTGAAAATTATATGATTATAATAGTATTTTAACGAAACTAAATAATGATAATTTTTTTAAATTATGAAAACAAATAAGGTTTTTTTTTTAAGTATTTTTTCAGAAATGTAATATTAAAATTCATATTATATGTAAAAAAAGATATCTAAAAATTTTCCATAAATTCTTTCGGAAATCAATATTTTTCATACTAATAGACTACATGAGAACAATTGTGTTTAAATTTTCAGTTTTTGCAATAGTATCATAATAGTATATAATTCATTTGAAAATAAAAATTTTACATAAATTAACGCAATATTATATTTACCAATAACCTCACATTTATTTCCTACTAAAAGTAATTAGCTATATACTCATGTATAAAATTTATTATAATTCGAGATAGAAAATGAACTATAAAAAATTTTCAGCTTATTTAATAAACCAACAAGATGTATATTACTAACTATTTTTAAACCATGTCAAAAGTCATTTGACTATATTCATTTGATAATTTCACATTATTACACTTTCTAAATTTTATATGCTAAATTTTATTGTGATGCTGTAATACCATAAAGTACGTGCATTATATTTCATGTATGCAATAACTATACTACAGTAATATTTTCAATAAAATGTATATAAGGATAAACTTCAAGGGATAAAATTAAAGTAACCCAGATTTTTGTACAGTTTATGATTTTAGTATTTTTAATATTAATTATAAAAAGCTTAGTCTTTTTTTAGGTAAATGTAGATTAGTTTTAAATAAATATAATTTTATAATTTACAGTTACGTTTTTTTATAATATTGATACTACGAAAAAGTTGTCAATGAAAAATATTAAATTCTCTGACAAAAATTTACACGATTTGTATTATACGTGCTCGTGTTTCTGTTATGCTTTACACGAGTATCGTACAACTCAAAGTCATTTTTCATCCATTTTTTGATTGCCATTCAGATTTGTATTTATATGTTACAATAGATGTTATAATTTACATAAAAAAATAACAAAAAAAATAAATACGAAAATAGGTAAGTGTACTAAGAAAATTATATAATTAATAATTTAGGATGGTTATATATATATAGTTTAGACAATGAATTTATATTCACATTTATTTTTAATCAGATCTTGATTATACAGGAAGCACATAATCTGAAAAATAAATGTTGTATCAATTTTAAGTATAAAATGGAATTATAAATTGTTTGCTTTATAGTATTCTTATATTTCAATGTAAATTTTTTTTATCATAGATAAAGAACCGATGTATTAACTTTAATAAATAATACCTAAGTTGTTAATTTCTAAGAACAATTTTAATATTATACCAGATAATAGAATATAAGAATGAAAATGATTGTTAAAAATATTCTTTATTTTAAATTAAAAAACTGGGAATTATTAATATATCAGCCTTTAATTTCAGCTTTCATTGTACTAGATTTCCAATCTCTATTGAAACATCATAATTTTTGTTGTTTAATACATTTCGCACGGTATATTCAAAAAACAATTTATGTTCTTCAATATTTCAATTGATTTTAAAATATTACATTCTTAATAATATTTAAATGTAACTAAAATTATTTTACTTTTATAGCATAAATTTTATGCAGATAGTTTTGAATGCGAGTTTCAAGTTTAATGTATTAAATGTAATTGAAACTTCACTTTATATTATTATAGCCATTTGTTATAGTTAAATGGCAGAAAATATAATAATAAATTTATACATACATATATGTACATATATGTATATATATATACATATATAAAATTGACTTTTATTCATAAAATGCCATTTTTAATATATAAGATAAATAAGATGTTTCATAAAATGTTTCTTTTATTTAAAATCTGTAACTCTATAAAATGTTTCACATAAAAAATAAATTGTTTTCTGATAGATCATTGAAAATACTATTACTAAAAAATATGTATGAAACTTGTGCAATGTTTTCAGTACTTATAAAAATTATCGCACGTCTTCATCATCTTGTATTTTTTAAAGAATACTTTAAAAATAGTAATTTTTTAACCAGTTATAAAATTTCTTATTAAATAAACGAAAGTTGCTAAAATAATATTTTACACCAAACATCATTCTTATAAAATTTTTAAGTTACTTGTAAATGATCTTTCTAAAAATTTAACGACTATTTAAATACTGTATTATTTTGAAATTTATACGCTAACAAATTTTTAGACTGTTTGTAAATCACATTATTTAAAAAATTTTAGCATTTTTTCGAAAATTCTTCTTTTTTTTTATTTCACACTTCCGTAGAGACTTCTGTGACACATACATATATATATATATATATATATATTTATATATATATACACACATTAATATATACACTATACATACATATATATATATTTCTAATACTTCTTAAATTAAGTATTTAAAAATTATCATTTAAGCAATTTATTTAACAAAATAAAATTATACTAGATTCATTGCCGAATTATTTAGTATAAGAAATTCAGAATTAGATAAAAAATAAAATGAATATTAGAGGATCTGAAAATAAAGAAAATAGGAAAATAGGAAAAAGACATTATTGTACACGACGAGTATGTAGAGGTGGAGTGCAGGAGAGTCGAGCAGGATTGGCTTTTAGTTGCCATGCTATCCTATTATACCGTAGAGAAAGGGAAAGAGACAACTTGGAT
The DNA here is from genome assembly GCA_018907135.1 of Kradibia gibbosae. NCBI lineage: Eukaryota > Metazoa > Arthropoda > Insecta > Hymenoptera > Agaonidae > Kradibia > Kradibia gibbosae. The sequence continues at coordinate 10,143,678 of JACCHX010000004.1, forward strand.
TCCCTGTTAAAGGTGGAAGGGAGTCGTTCGATACCGCTCTTTTAACGTGAAAGAGAGGGAAATATTTTTGTTGAAAATACATGTGCATTCCAATGTCATTTCTGAGTCAGCTCCTTTAACCATCAGTAATATAAATCTAATAACACATTCCTAAATGGTACATGGTTTTGAGGTGGTGCATATTTGAAATAATTTACTGGATCTTTCAACCAAACTTTAATTTACTATTGTCAATAATCAATTGATTCCCTCGAGTCATTACTTAATTAATGCAATTTTTAATGTTTATATTATATGCATTTACGTATTATATATATATTGAATAAATATTAATTACATTACTATTTACTATTTTGCAACATATATGATAACAATGATGTTTACTATTGAAACTACTTTAAATTAAAAATAAGATATAAAAATATAATACTCAAAATTAACTAAAGTATTAATAAAAGCATTGTATGTTTTTGATGATTTGATTTTTGAATTATTAATTAATATAGACACTAATTCTAAATTAATTGTACATAATACTATTGAATTATAAAAACTCACAAACACATTAGCAACTTTCTATACAATAATTTGATATTATAAGTTATAAATTAAAAAAAAAAAAAAAAATATTAATAAATATTTATATATGCTCGTTCACGTTTTTACTATAGTGTTTGGGTTTTTTATTACTATAAATCAATATAGTTTTTTCTGTCAACTTCGTTTTTACTATCTGAAGGTTTTCGTCCTTGAGCTTTTTAGTACTCAACTATCTTGTACAGCTTTACAATAGTACTTATTTTGAAAATATTATATAATAATTCTGTAACGGCTTCTATGTCGATAATATTTTTAAATAACTTCATTCATAAATATTATACTTGTATAAATTACGTAATATAAACTTTAATATAACTACAAATTTCTGAATATAGAATTGAAAGTAAAATTTGTTTCATTCTCTTTATATCATTATTTACGTAGAAAATCATCTACATCAATAATTACTATTTACACATTGTTTTATTTGTTAGCTAAATTATTAATAATGCTATAATGTATTAAAAAATTATTCTTTATTGTTATTATTATTAAGAATTAAATACATAAATTTATAGAGTTTAGAAAACTGTTTATTTACTTTATTGTTACATTCCTATTACATATGTGTATATTTAAATATGTGTATATATACAGATTGATTTACATCATAAATTTTCAACTATATTTAATTTTTTCAAGAAAGCCAGAATTTTACTGTTAAGCAATGTTATATCTAGAAAATTTAAAAATTCGAATAAACTAAATAACTTTCAGAAATTTTAAAAAGTATGAAGACAATTTCTTGACTCTACCACAACAAATCTTTACCATTGAAGTGAAGGAGTCCTTAACCAACAAGATTTATACTTCTAGTGCATCTAAACTTTTATGATATCAGATACGAAAATATCTGATTGGTTCAAAACTATAAAGTTTCTGAAATATCTTAACTGTTCACACGACTGCCAAAAAACCTCATAACTAATCTCTCGCATGGAATAGTGTTCCTTACTTTGTTTTTATTCTGGACTTTGAAATGGACATCTAAACATAAATAAAAATGAATTATTACCTCTCTTATAAAAAGTTATCATTAAAAATTAGGAATTAAAACATTTAAATTTTAAATACTTCAAATTCCTAATTTTTTGTAAATTGCAGTCTTTGAAAATTTGAATGATAAAAATGTAATTTTTCATTCTACTTATTAACGCAATAAATACCCATTATTAAATTATTATTATTAAACACTAATAAATTCCTTGGCGAATAACATGATTAAATTATGCTTAAATTGAAATAAAGTACCTTCTATATTATTTTTTTAAATATAATCTAATAAATACTCATCTTTTTTACTTTTTTTATAACATTTCTAATCATTCGTTGTCATTTATATAGTAAAGACTATTTTTTTTCCAATAATTATTTTCTAAGTTTTTTCAAAACTGTCAAAACTTTTTTTTTACCTCACACATTAATTAAATTAAAACACAAATTATCATGCCATAAGTGATCTTATATATGAATTTTTTAAATATTATAATACGTTTAGCATGTGTTTCGATTTTACAAAATCATACTGATAAAAAAATTAATTTTAAATAGTTAGAAAAATCAGATAAAACTACATAGAAGAAAAAAGTATAATTATTGGCATTAAAACAGATATTGAATATGATGTATTGTTAAATTGGATTGGATGGTTAAATTGGATTGTTAAGTTATATTGGAAGCATGTGTTAAAAATATTTTAAGCGTTTGAAAGGATGTTTGTTCATATACATTGTTTTTTTTAATTATAGAATAAAATCAGTTCAGTTATCGTGTTTAAATTAACATTATTTATTTTTGTAAAAAAATTAAATCGTAAGCCACAATCTGAAATTTATGATTCTTAGTAGAATTGTATGCTAAATATTTTAATAGTATTTACTTACATGAAAAAATATGGAAACATCAATAAATTTCTCAAGTATGTTATTTAGAAATTAAGTAAGAAGATTATCTTTTTTATACTTATAATGTTGACAATTTTAAGATTTATATTATTCTTACATTAAAAGTTTCTTCTATTTTAATTTCACAATTTATTATTTAAAAAAATGAAAATATTTTTTTTTAAACTGTAACCATAGTCATACAAGTCAGTGATATGTTCCAATATTGACGTTTATTATTGTTACTTTTTACGAATATCAAAAGTGAGTATATTATAGTTTGTTCCTGCAATCTAAGATATCATTAGAAAGGGAAATATAAATATTAATGATGTTTATGATTAAGACAATCTCTCCACAAAAGTGGTATAAAAAATACGAGTGGAAAACGAAAACACACATTATGAACATAAAGGGGCTATCAGTATTGTGTATAAAGTAGTGTTATACTAAGAATAATCGTTTACAAACTATATTTTCAACTGCTTACGGATTTTAATCAGAATTTGAGAAATATGTTTTCGTATACAGAAATAAAATATATATCCTGCAGTTTTATAGTGTAGTATTAGATTCACTAGATGTGAGTTATTACAATAAAAACATCATTATAAGAGTGAAAATAGTTTTTTGATATTTATAAGGTAATATTTTTGCCATTTCTATGAATAAAAATATAACATATTTAAAATATACATGTATAAAAATTTTCCATAGAATTTCATATAATTCAAAGATCAATACATAAGTTTATGTATAAGATCGACTGCTTTTTTATGAAACTATTAGAATTTAGGTGTTTTATTTAATGTATTATTTATGTAACAGATTATATATATCGATTAAACCATAATCGTGTTAGTTACTATTTATATTTCAATAAAAAAGAAAATTTTCAATATTGAATGAAATTAAAATGAATACTTATTCTAATTGATTCCATTTTAGATGTATATATGTATGTATGAATTGTATGTAAAAATAAGAATATATATATTCTGTATACATATATATATATATATACTAATATTTATGTATGATGATTAAAAACTATAAAAATTTCATAAGCTCATCATTTGTAGAACTTTCATATAAAAATGAAAATATTTTTTAAAGCTCGCTAATATAAATAAACTGTAAAATTAATTTTAAAATATATTAAAGTAATTGCTATCGGGTCAGCATTATAACAGGAGTCAGTTTTTATTTATAAAAAATTTGACAATAAAAATGTAAGATACATATTTAAATCAGAGACAAATAGCAGCAAAGATATTATAATACATTAAAGTTGGCCCTGTTAGAGCTTAACCTAATTATCATCAGTTACTGGCTTACTACTTAGACAGTGGCATCAGTCGAAATCAACAAAGTAAGTTAAGTAGCTCGGGCCGTGGTTAAACTTAGAAAGGTAAGCACTCGCTCCGACTTCAACTTGACGATCGTCGACAATACAGCACAGTATAGTAGCTTTAGTCATCAACATTAAAAGCTTGACTATTATTGCTACAGTATATTACTCTACCGTAATTCTTTGCACTCGTAAAATGCTCATGCGTTGTTTTCAATAAACGATACCGTATATAATGTCTGGAAGAAAATTAAAATATATTTTATTTTTTATAAAAAATAGTAAAATAAATAGTTAACAATTGATATTTTATTTTAGCGGTATTATTTAATTTTTTTTATTAAGGCAGCAAAATTTTATATGTGAAAATGTGGATTGAATTAAATATCGAAAGAAAATTAATAAAAATTTATTAAAAGAAAAAGTAAAGATATTTATTAAATAAAAACAATATATTAATATTTAGATGATACAAATTATTTTTAGCATTTTTATGCCAAATACTTTATCAAGTTATGTCAGTAAGAATCAGAAAACGAAATTTCCTAACTGACGTAAATATTATTACTATATAAATGATCTATTATGATCATGAAATATAATAGAAAAAAAATTTATAAAGGATGAGTGATAGTATATTAGAAAAAAGAATGTTTTCGTGTGAAAAGGTAGAAAAATTAGGAAACATTTAACGTAGCAGGCTTCAGCAGAGGTTAGTATCTATTACTACTCTTGCTGCGGTTGTTCACTTTTATACGCTCTTCCTGAGGCGTTTTAAGAGCCCTAGTAACATGTAGTATCCGCTGCAAAAAAGAGAGTTTTTTCAACAATCTTCGACATTTCATATCACGTCTTGCTGATTCTGCAACACCAAATAGTTCGATGCTTACCTGTATAGTTATTTTGTTTCATTCTCAAAATGTTATATACATTTCTTTATTATTTTTGTAAATACAGGCTTAATTCTAAAATATTATCTTTTGTGCAAAAATTTTACTATTTATCTTGAATGCTCTTTTCAATTTATATTAATCAACAAAATAATATAATTTGCAATCTTATAAAGATATCGTAAAGTTTAATTATTTTACGCTTTAAAATTATATAACTGTATTAATGTAAATATTTAACAAAAAGACTCTTATTATCTGCATTTTTTTAATATATTTTTTCGTTTTGCAGAAAACTGTTTAACCTAATTTCAATTTACATGAAAACTTCTGCGAATACATTGAATCAATCAATCTTTAATATGTGATTATTATTTTAGTAATATACTAAAACATGTCATCGCACTTAAAAATCTTATGTACCTATTCTTCATTATTACTATTAGAGTCTTTATTAAAGTATTTTTATTAAATTAATCTGAAATTATCATTCTTGCTTTTCTTGAATGGTGAAGACAGATCAAACCAATTCGCTCAAACGCATGTCATTCTATCTGATGCTTCCATACAAGCATATATTCTTGAAAGACTAGAATTGGTATAGGTACAAAGGCAAAGCCAATTGCGCATGCGTAGGTTAGATTATACACATTCTCTCACTTCGACTAAGCAATTACATCGGATGGAAAGCTCTACTCCAGTATCATCCCTTCTCCGTACTTCACTGGCTTTTAGGATCATCTAGCAACATTAGTCTAGGTCGTTGTGTACTAGTCGACCATCCGGCGATGTCTTGTAAATTCTTTGAAGCTATCTTTCTTACTCATCTTTTTTTCAAACATGTCTACAAATTTATTTTTTATCAAATTTTATTTTATTTTTCTACAAATTTTATTTTTATCTTTGGCAATTTAATGCCTAATTATTATTTAAATATTTGTTTTATTTTTAAAAATTTTTTAATTTTAATTTTTTTAAATAATTTAATAATAATATTAAATATTGTAATTAATGAGAACACCATTGACTACAAAATTTGATTACTCGTTTATATAATAACTTAAATTTTACATCCAATTTCACATAATAAAATTACATTTACATAATGAATAAGATATAAATTCATTATAGGTATGTATAATTGATTTGTAAATAAAGTATAATAATTAATATAGTTTTAAAAATTATAAGAAAATGTTAGTAGATTCTTTATATTTTATTTTATGTGCCTCTTTTTCCATAATTTACTCCTTAATAGCAATTCAGACAGATCAAAAGTAAATCTAATAATCGATTATTTGATATTAAGTGATAAAATTTCCAGAGTATTTAAATATGATACTATTATGATTATTCGAATTAATAAAAATATCTTTTCTTTATATATGGATTTTTTAATTCACAAGGTGATTAAATACCTGTTTTTTAAATCTTTTTTCTTTTAAATCTCTACCCATTTCTTTATCTGATCTACATCTATTTGCAATTCTCATTTTGTATGTCACACTTTTTTAATAATTAACTATTTTACTTGTTTATATAATAACGTATATAATCTCGAAAAAATGTTTTATTAAAAAACTAAGACTGCTGTTGCAGAAAATTTTGCCAGGATATCTCTTAACTCATCAATCAAACTTAAAATTCAATTTAACTCAATATGTAAGTGCAGCAGATATCACAATTTCCATCCGTATATTTGACCCTTTAAAAATTAATTTAGAGTGATTTCTAAATTAAAATTTACTTTCTTACTTGAAAATTAATAAGAAGTAAAATAACAATAAACATAGAATACAACATTAAATAAAATATTCGTTTTCATTTAAAAAGTTAAACGTGACATTGGAGTGTATTAAATGTGTGTATAATCTTTTTATTAATTTCATTATTAGTCATTTTTAAACACATTTTTTATTTATATTTTTTTACTATAGGTTGATCAATTGTATATAATGTACAGTGCTTTGGTAAACATTCAAAAATTTTCACACAATATTAAGGTATATTGGAATATTACTAATCGATAGATGAGTATATACAATTAATAACTTTTTAAAATAAACATTTATAATACTAAATAATGGAAATATTTAATACAATAACTATTCCATCACAGTAAGACGAGTTATATTGTTAGTCTCAAGAGACATACGTTATTCAAGTAATCCAAAATTTTCTCTAGGGACCAATCATCAGCAAACGGAGTCAAACAATTTAATACCTTAATTTATTTAATTTGATGCAAAATAACTACACACCGTAGTATAAAATAATTTATTTTGAAAACGTAATAAATACAGTTGAACGTTAGATAAATATGTTAACTGAAAGGGTCTAAGATATTGATCTTAATTAAGAATAAAAACTATCAACACATAATAAAAATAATATTATCACATAATATCTTCATTAGAGCGCAAGCCACTAAAAAAACTCTTATTAAGAAAAAATAATAGAACAGTAAACATTAATCAATCTAATTGAAAAAATTTCTGAATTATCTACTTTAAAAATTATTTTTGTAAATTAAAAAACAATTTTGATTTTATATATAACATAAATAACAATTTTATTAAAAATAATTCATAAAAAATGTATCTTTGGAAGTTTTATATAAATATTTTACAATTATTATTAATTACTTCAATATGTAATAACATGAACAATATAATATAATTTCGATATAGTGGAAGTAAATAATGTATTTTACCAATAATATACATTCTACTATTAACATCAAATTTGACTAAATGCAGATCTTCACTTTGACGATACAATTTTCCGTATAATAATAAGCAATTAATCACTTATAGTGTAAGCCAATGCATAGATTAGTTTTAGTTAGGTATTTCCTATCCAAATTTAGATAACTTTGAAGCTCTTGAATAATGCAGCTTTGTATGGTAAAATTCAGCAAAGGGAAAAATTATAATCAATTTATCATTAAGAAGTCTGCAACCCAATAGCATTATACATTTACTATGGAAAAAACATGCAGAAATATATAGATGAAAAAAGAGATGGAAAAATAAATAATGATTATATATATGATTAATATGTATTAATGTAATAATACATTACATTTATATTGTTATTATTCTTTAATAAATATGAATTAGCGTACTTATTAATTATAGTTTTATAAATTTTACAGCTTTGATAGTTAATATTGTTTATTATGATTAAAAACATTTCGTAAAAATATATATCATATGTGAAATGATAAACTTAATGGGACACGTTAGGAAGCAACGACAAGTTTCATGTGGAATTTGTCAAAGGAAATAAAGACAAGATTGTATTTACACGGCACACTAAATACCAATATGTCAATATAATAAGGAATATATCCCTAAATTATTATTCAACATTTACGTTCTAAGATGTGCATTTAATATCTAACATTCAGTAGCTTATCATAGATGTTTTTTGCATAAATTTATTTATTATATTTGATTATATTTACGAAAACATACTTTCAATATTTTTTTATATTTTCTTCTATATAATAAATAAAATTAATATCGATAATAATGTTTATCAATTTCATTAATAATTGTTTTCATTTAAATGGTAATTTTTTGTTACTAATTATTCACATATTTCTAAATACATGAAATATATTGTTTTAAAAATGAATTAATTTACGTAATTTCTGCAGATTTTTCAAAATTGCAAACAATTAAAAATATGCGTACAAACCATTTTGAGATTGTATTAATATAAAAATTCATCTTTTGAGGATAACTTTAATTTTTTAAATCACAATTTGAATCAGATCATAATACTTTTATAATAAAAGATACATAAACTCTATTTTTAATAATAAAAAGTATACGCTGTATAACATAATCACTATGAAAATCAGAATTATAGTTCTACTTTCCTAATTTTATTATAAAAATCTCATTCAGTATTATATAAAAGTTCTGTAATTTTAACTACCATAAACTTATCAACCGTTATCCAAGCGCTTATGAATGCGAGTCATCTTCGTGTCATTTGACACCCAAGGTAACTTTACTCGTAACAACCATATTATGATGCCTTAAACAGATAATAGATTATTTTTTAATTTGACATAAAATTTCATATCTTTTGTCAAATACTGGTAATTTCATACAATTAACTATATTTAAAAAGACAAAAAATTTTATCACTGCTCCAAATTTCATCATAATTAATCATCTAAAATAAACATTAAATTCTACTCATGTACATGATGCATTTAGTTATTTACTACAACTGAAATATCGAGCTTATAGTATATGGAATACGGTTACATTGTATTATACTACAAATTGAATGTTCTATTATTTTGACAGAAATATGAAAATTATTATTTAAAATTCTAAAACTTTTTATATATTTAAAAAAATGTTTTAATATAAATATAAATTAAAATGATTTTTAAAACATATTTATATAATTGCGCACTGAAACCAAAAAGAAAAATATTTCAATTTTTTTAAAATACTATTTTTTTTAAAACCATTTAAAAAAGCAAAACATATTTTGATTAATAATTTTTTTATAAATAATGATAGATAAAATTAACATTTATGATAAAATTAAATTTTAAACTCCGTTAATTATTATTCTATGGAACCTCTATTTATACGTTACTTTAAGTAAAATTATTTTTTTATTTATTAATACATTATTTATAAAATAATGTTTAAGTTATAATAAAATTTTAAATATGTATATATTGTTGTTGATTAATTTTTTTCATAAAAAGTAAACGAATTTAGGTTTATCTTCGTAGTAAATTTAATTACCATCATATTTAAAAATATATATTTAAGTCTAAATTATTTTCTTACCTACAATAGCATGCTTCCTTATGCATCAAAATAAGCCTTTAAACTATAAAGTTTTTACTTAGTTCAACCCAATAGAATAAGTGAACAAACGCAGAAAGTATTGATAAAAAATTTAAGGCTTAAAAACTATTTCAACTTTATAATTTTATACTTTACTCATGATATATAGTTATATATCTGCTTATACGTGAAGTGATATTGTTCTTCTATTCATGTCTTAAAACATTCAGAATCAATAATATATTCACTTCAAGAGTAGAATTTTTCAGAATAAAATTTTCTTTAAGTATTAAAAACCTCATAAATATATTATTAGAAATATTTCTTTTCTTATTTTTATTCATCAATAGAAAACTATGTTTCTTAACATTTTATTAAACTTTAGTTTAAAATCTTTTATTATAATTATATTAAAGTCAATATTACAATATAATGATGATTTTAATTATTAAATAGAGTAACAAAAATATGCAGATATCATTAATTCATGATTATGTTCGTTTATCGGATAATGTTTTTAAAATAATATTTCGTTAAAAATAAGTCATAATTATTATTCCTGAACAAAATCATAAGTTATTAATTAACTATAATTTAAACTTTTTTATTTTTCGTGCTACGTAATCCAAATTTTAATTTTGAAGAAATCCATAAAAATCTTGCGCTTGTACAGCAGAATATAAAAATATGTATTTTTAAATATTGTAAAATATTATTACTAACACAATTTCAATAATTCAAAAAATAATGGAAAACAAAATAAAGTAGGAATTAAAAAAAGTTAAGCTATTATTCGTAGTAAGCCGATGTTTTTAACGGATATTCGATTTAATGGGATATTTAGAAAAAAAATTTAATTCTTTATAAAAGTACTTTATTCACTAAAATTCACAATAATTTATATAAAAAATTATTTTTATGAATGTTTTTTTAAATTATAAGCAAAAAATTGACTATCTGTACATAGTATTTTAATTGCAATACATTATTTAATATAAGAAGCAATCTTCTCATCAATTATAATATTAAGAGATTTAAAATTTTTTATTATCTTTTTTTTTTAAATCTTTGAACTATTAATCACTTAGATGCTATAAAACTAAGTTTCTTATAAATCTCCGAGCGCAATTTATTAAGTGAAAAAAGGTGGATCAGGTCAACTCACGTGATCGACTTTTCGCTGCAATGCTGGATGCTGCGTCGATCGGCGGTTCAATGAGGTTATCGGTTGTTGATTCTCCTTAAATTCGAATTCTTATCCATTTTCTGAATGCTCGGTAGCTGTTATATAAGGCAGGATTCGTCAGGAGTATGGTGGTTTACACATGTGGGTATTTTTAGTAAGGTTGATAATGTTAGTGGCCGTCTATACCGGAAGATTAGGAGACGTTGCTGGGATAGCTGGTGAGTGCGACGCGGGGGCCTGCCAACTCCGCCAGCGGCCATTGTGAAGACCATCCGTATCATGCGAGAAGCTGTGTATATGTGGCAGGGGCTGAAGCTGTAGTCACACTGTGGTACGACAGCTATCGATGGCGCGGTAGGGAAGAGAGACGACGCTGATAGTCAGGGACCTCGGCGGATATCACACAAAAACCTTAGAATAACCACCAGTAGACTACCAGTAGTTCGGTGTTCTTTTATACCTCTGTTGAGTCACAAACTTGACCACAGTTATAACACAACTCGTGAAGGGGTTTCTAGTTTCCTCAGGGGATTTGTTATAGGACGCATGCCAGAAGGCCCGATATGGGCTATCCAGAAAGAATTAACTCGTGTGACAAATTAGTCAAAAAAAAAAAACATTTTAACTACAAAAATATTTTTAAAATTATGTATATCACTGAATAAACCAAAATAGTAAATTAGAGAGTTATTCTTATTAATAAATGTCTCTTTACCAAATATAGAAATATAATTCGTTTAAATTATACAGTCCAATATATTATAAAAAAAAATTCATTTATTTTATCAAATATCTTAATGAATAAGAAAATTTATAGATTCTAATTAACAATTTATTCTAATTGAACTAAAGAGCAGATTATTTTTTAGTATGTCTGAATTCATTGTATATTCCAAATGCTGATCCATCAATATTCATTTAATTACAAAATATCATCTAATCGCGTAATCGCTTATTTTTTCAATAAATATGTTATTTGCCATTTAACTTTATAAACGCGATTTCATGCTTGAAATAACATTATCAGATGATATCAGTTATTTACGCGTTACATCGAAGCACCACACATAAACTTATAATATATACGACTAGGATGGTGAGCATATATCTGAAACTTTTAATCCCACGAGTGTAAAGTTAGATCTCGTCGATTTCAGCTTGGTATATTTCATCGAAGTCTCAGCATTCAAATATTTAAAGCTCATATTTTGATTTAATACGTTTTTAAATCTCACACATTAATTCAAAAAATTTATGTATGATTAAAAAAACTCAAAATTGAGAGAACAATAAATTATAAAATATTGAATCTCTAACTTTGTTAGTTTTTTTAAAATATATAAAAATTTAGTATATATAATGATATTACAATAAATGTAGCATCTGAAATACATTGACTTTTGTGAACAATTATATCAAGTTATATCTTATTTAGTAATTTAATTATTTAAACAAAATCAGAATTATTAAAGCTTGAAAGTGATACTGTTCATTATTTATTATTTTATTATTATAAAACTGTATCATTAATACACTTTATGTATTTCTTGCATTATTTAAGTATTTATAAATAAAATGATTTGCTTACGTTTTATTTTCATTATATTTTAACAGTAAATAAAAAAATCCAATTAATTTTTTGCACTTTACTTTAGGTTAAAGTTTTTTAAATTAATAAATTTTAATGATTTATAAAAATAAATAAAAAATAATTTTTCGAAAATTTCTCTATTACCCGTGTAAGTAATACAAAATTAAATGTATAAGTTAAAATCATAATATTAATCTTGCGACTATTCTCTACTGTTTGAGTATCAACTCAATTCAATTTTAATCTGATATAATTTTAAAAATATGCTAATTAATACATGAATTTTGAAAATATGCCTATGAAATTATTTTATGAAAATTAAAATTTTATTTAAAAAAATATTAGTTATTTGTAAGAAATTTATAATATATAACAAATATTTTTAGCACGAAAGAAAAATAAATATATATAAAACCCTTTACGTAGAATTATTCTTTTGAATTGAGTATAGTATTATTAAACAAAAATGATAATAATGAAATAATTTTTATACGTATTAATTTATTTTTGAGGCTTTTGTAAAACTTACACACTTTTTACTCGTTTTAATATTACGAAGAAAACGTAAAAAATATGTAATAAATGTTATTATAACGTCATTAGTCAATATATTGATATTCACAATATTCAAAAGTACAAAGCTACATATAAAGCTAAATATTATGTAGTAAAATTATATAATATATCTTGGTATATTTAATGCAGAAAAGGTATATGCTGGTGAAAAAAAAAAAAAAATTAATATAAAAATAATACGTTAAATGCTTGCATTGATTCTTTATGAATTAATTAAGACTTAACAATATAAATGAAATATTATTAGGACTTACAAAAATAAATTTCCGCTAAATTTTGAATCTTGTATTAATAATAAAAATTATTTCATTCGAAATACTTTTGATAGGCTTTTCATGTATATGAATAAAACGATAGATAAAGAAAAATGCACTTAAATGAAACCAAGGAATGATCCATGCCCCAAATTTGAAATAAAAGTTTCGACATAGAAATCCGCATGTTTAATATGGAATAAATATACGTAATTATAACCTCACTCTGAAGAGTGACTACCAATGAAATGTATAAAGCGATAATATATATTGAAAATAATCACTACCTCAATTTATTGTTGCTTTCATACGCAAGAGAGCCTGGTTACTGTTTTCTCATAATTGAAATTAATGATGGAGCAATTCTCTTCCTAAGTAGACGATGGCCCATTGGATGGGCGATCATAGACGAAGTCCGAGCAAAGAGATCGCTAATAAACAAGTGCTTTCAGTGGAAGTCTACATGCGTCGTCCGGTTCAGGACACAAGTCAGATTTGTGAGACGCAAAGGGTACAGCAAGTACGAGAGACTGATTATCGAGAGACACTCAGCAGTAAATCATGACTCGTTCACGCCTTGCCGAAGAAACGGAGAATCAAGCTAACGAGATAACGACATACCATGAATTCTCTCTCCTTCTCTTACGGATATAAGTAAACCATAAAAATACACGCAATACCACTGGATATCTTTAGTTGCTTCAATCCACGTATAAAAGATACGATAGCTGCTTGAGTTTAATATTATGCATAATAAAAAATGTGTTTGCAGAAATTACATAAGTAAAAAGATATGTTTAGAGTATATGGATGTTGATATGAGTAAATTGAGGGCAAGCGACATAACACTTGCAGAAAGAAGCTTCATAACTCTTCAGAATCGTTTGAAAAATATCGTCCGTCATATGTGTTAGTGATTTATGACAAAAATACATTTTCCTCGAACGCCTTTCCATTTTACTATAAAATGACTTGCTTTGTGCTGTAGTTATATTAACTTTTATTTTCATATTATAAGCAAAAATTCATTTTTTAATAACAAAATTTTTATAATAACGTCACAAAAATTATTCCGACATATTCATATTCATAAAAAAACGTTACATAATTTAATATTTTTAATTTATATACTAACATAAATCATTGTTTAATAATGATAAAATTGATTAAAAATGTATTACTTGCAATTATAAAAAAAATTCATTCTCTGTAATTACTGTAGATACCAAAGTGAATAACATAATACAAATAATTTTTTATACTAGTTTGAATTCGTTTTTCAATTATTATAACAAATTAAAATTTTCTCTAATTATTTATTTTTCTGTATATTTAAGTTATATCTAAAAATTATTTTTTGTATTGAACAATAAAAATAAATGTATTTGCTTAAAATATGTGTAAGTGTCGTAAGTATTATAGAATACAAACAATTTATATTTTCTATTGATTTTAAATATTTAAGTACATATTTAAGCAAAGTTGAATTATTATATATAATTAGGCCAGAAGATGAGATTGTATAATTTTTTTTGCAGACCTTACACAATCTAAGAGTAATATTGATCTCTAACCTACTTAAAAAAATTACATATCAATCATTTAATGATACAAATATATCTGCAATAAGCTATGGGAAATTGCTATTGCTTTGTTATCTACCTAGTGTTTCTTGTCGTTGCATAGAGTATTGTGTCTTAAACATAAGCTCAAACCCACTTACATATGTGTAATTATAAGTTTTTTGATAAACAACATTGTATTATTTGTATTACAGTTTTGTAATCATTCATGTTAAAATGTATTTCATTTTTAATATTAAAATTAATAATACAGAAGTGAGTCCCACTATATGATCAATTTAAGACGTTAGCGATGATATATTGTAAATGCATTTTTTTGAAACTGCTTTTTTGCTCAGTATGTTTCATATTATAAATTTGCACCTAAAATAGTAACTCATAATATCTATTAAAATTGTGGTGATAAAATAAAATAATTATATTTTAAAATAATTATAATAATAAGTATTATTTACCGAACAAGTTCTAATAATATCAATTAATAGTTCTATGTTTAATTCCAAAAACAAGCCATTAACAGCTAATTAATACTTTGTACTAAAATGTATATATATATATTTAATTACATTATTTTTGAAAGTTTGATTTTGCCAATTTGAAATTAATGCTATTAAATGCTAGCGTCTTATCATTTTTTTTATGTTTTCACATCCAATTGAATAAATATGGATTAATTGCGTAAAAAAATTATTTATTTATGTTTTAAGATAAATAAGATATTGAAATATTTTAAACAGCTATTATAACTATAAGTGAATTATTTTTAAAAATACAGTCATTAACTTATGAATATTTATATATGTATATATATATATATATATATATAACGTAAATAAATAAAAGTATATTATACATATGAATGGTATTTGTATTATAACTTTCACTACCAATTTTTTAACACGTTGCTAATGCATTTACTGTACAATAGTATCGTTATATAATTAATATTTAATATTTTAAATACTTAATATATATATTATCAAAATGTATGAAATTATATGATAATAAGTAAATTGTATGACTTGTTTTTCAAGAATCAAATATATAAATTATATATCATAAACTTATATTTGTGCAAATAAATAATTCAATATATATTTGTTTCTTTTTGTAAAAGTACAAATATTTATTCATGAATATTATTTAAAAATCTTTCATTTACGTTGCTCATCCATGTTTACGTAACATAATATAATACGTGACATATTAATTCAGTATTGAAAATTTTTTTGCTTAACAGAGGTTATCAGAACGTAACATTGTAGTACTGCGCATGCGATAAAACGATCTGTGTCATTATCATAGACCTTGCCCACTCTACAAAAAATGCCGTGTCGCTTCGTCTTACTCTCATATGCAAACGCAATTATAAAACTTGAATCGTGATTACTTTTAGTCACGAAAATCTATAAATGTATAAAAGAGAAAAAGTGTAAATCGCACAAGTATGATAAAGATAGAAAATCAGAAAGAAATGAAGACTGTTCACAACGAAATGAGCGTAAAGGCTTCTTTTACACTGCAATTGTTCTATAACAAGATGTGTTAGTGAGAGACTCTGATTTCAACTGTTAATAAAATCGACGCACAAAAACAGAAAAAAGCAACTGTATATGTTTTAAATATGAAATATGAGAATACTAAATTTTTACCTTTTTATAAGATATAAAAGTATTTAAAAACTGCTTTTTTTAATACTTATTTATTTCCTTATATATTATTAATATATTTTTTATATTATATTTGTTTACCTGATTATTTATATTTTATGTACAAAGGTTTAATATATTTAAAATAATAAAAAAAAAAAATTTTTTTTTTAATTCTTTAGTCTCTTAATAATGTATTTTGGAAAGTTTGGCTAAATCATAGACAATGTATATAAATAAATTGATGAAATATTAGGCTAATACGGAAATAATACATTATCTTTACTTTTAATTAATGGAGATAAATTTTATAGTTTAAGAAATTTTATAATCGAAATAATGATTTTAGATTTCAGTAATTATTGTTTATTTTCAATGCAGAAAAATAATTTATACATAATTTGCTTGAAATCGTTAGAATAGTACATTATATTAATATTATAATAGTGTTTCTATTTGTTGAGAAAATGTCTATACTGAGTTGCAAGGCATGCATTATCTTATAATTATGTAGGACCTTGAATATAATCCTGTAGTTTTAAATATTTATTATTGTAAAGATAATTATAGACTTTGAGTCTACGAATTTTTTTACTAACTGATATCTTGTCGATATATTATTAATCCGTCAGAAGAAAAAGTTTACATCATAATTCTATAAAATATCTAAATTTCTTTAGATTGAATAATAATTAGTAATCTGAGTAAAAGGGAACAAATGAATAAATGTTTATAAAGGAATTATTCATGTTTTCCTAGTGTTTTTAGGAAAATAATTGTTATGTATACATGCAATCATAAATGTCATGTAAATAATCACTTATAAGATTAATTTACAATTTATAAAATTATTCATTTTATACATAGGAATTGAAAAAATTACTAAAATTTATATTTTTAATTTCTCTACTGAACAATTAATTTGGCATTGAAAATATCATGATAAAAAATAAGATTATTCAAAATGATTAAGAAATTTTCTATCTCAATATTTTTATATTACATGTTGTATATTGTAATAATATGTATACGTAGAGACTAATTTAGATTGATAAAGAATAATTATACTCATTATTTAAATTGAACCAAAATATTTCTTATGTACAAAAGAATAGTCGTGTAGAAGACAATATATTTTTATACAATTCTATAAAATCATTTGAATATTTTATAATTTTTTAATTGATTAATATTTTATGTGATATTACTAAAGGATAAATTATCAAGAATTAAACAAAGTTTTAAAATATAGAAATATAGTTTAGCAAGGTTGGAAAAAGATTAAGAATATCTTAAATATAATAATACCGGTAGACTGAAATTACAATTTTTGAACAAGCTTACTTTTTAATATTTTTAATAGATCTGTTACTGACACGCAATCATTCTTCATTTATAAATGTATACAAGCTTGCTTTATTTCTCAAACACAACTGTTATCAACGCTATAATCACGACTACAACTTCTCTTAAATTTATTAATAAATGTTTGACTTTACAACAGATTGTAATTTTTAATTTTTAAATCAAATAGGTATCAGTAGAAATATGGATAATTAATATACCATAACATTTTTTAATTATTAAATTATACTTCAAACTCTTGAATATCAAAAAATTATATATTTTACGATTACATTCATACTAATTATTAAAAACTTTAAATAATGTTTTAAAAGGTATTTTTTTATTAATCAAATATTATCGTATTAAAAATTAACTTATATACTTATTGATTTAATTTAAATTTTAATTAAAAAATTTCAAAAAATTATTTTAATTTGCCTATTATCTGATAATATTGATTTTTTAATCACTACTTACTAATAATATATTTTATCCTTCGCTTAAACTTTGAAAATATGTTTAAATGCAAATCTAATAAATAATATTAATTCGTGAAGAATTTCTCTGACTACTGTCTACATTAAAGTATATAATTACAAGATATAGTTATGATAAAATAAATTAAAAGAAACACGATTATACATTTCTGCAACCATTATTTATTATGCAGAAATATAATTATGTTAAAAATGTTTAAATTAAAAAAACGCATAGATTTATAAAATTTTATAATAAAATTCGTATCAAATATTTATTTTTATTTTTTCCTGGAATTGAAAATGAACATGGAATATCAAGTTTACATTTGTAGAGTAGAATTGAAAATTTTTAATCACATTTAGTTTCTTTAAATCTTTGTCTGTAACATATTGTGTGTATAATTCAATTTTTTAAATTATCAACATTTTTTATTCGACTTTCAATCTAATTTTAGTGATTATCATTATATTAAAGTCTATATTTAGCTTAAACAGCTACCACAGTAATAATTTATGCAATTGTAAATGTTTACTATCCAAATCTATAATGTAAGAAATTCTAATATTATTAATAATTATAATGAAGCGACTTGTTTTCAATAGTCATTAATTTTATAATATAAATTATAATGTATCATTTAATGTATGTTTTTTATAAATTATTAAAATTTTTTCTAATTTTTTTATTTTCAAAACAAAAATAATAACAAAGTTTCTGCATTCTTTTGTACTTTTATAATAAAAAAAAAATTATATACAATAAATTAAATTCAAGACTATAAATTTTTTAAAATTTAATATTGCATTAAAAATGTTATGTACATAATTAATTTCTTAATTATTATAATATAATATGCTATTATATTTATTATATAAATATTCATTTTATGTATTTTAAGGTAAAGTGTTTTATTTAAATGTGAATTATTATGTTATAATGTTATAATTTGTTAAAACGTGTAATAAGGAAAACTATTAAATTTTTTATGGCGCGAAAATTTTTATTTTAACTTATTGTTTCAAAAGCAGTTACATTATATTTGTAATAAATTCGATTAAAAATTTATTTTATAAATTGTTGGATTAGAGCTTAATTAGTTATATAGAATTAATGGATCATTGTAAATATATAAACTTACAAATTAAAAAAAAATTTTTTTGGATGATTTCAATCATTAAAATTTACATAAATCTAAAATATAAATGAATTTACTGAGAGTATTATATAGAATAAAATTTTATTGTATTGTAATAACAAGTTACAAACATTTTTATATTTAATTACTATCTGATATTTTAAATTAGTTGATTAAAATCAAATTTCCTAAATTATAATTATGGAAAATAAATAGTTTTTTTCTTTAAATATACCTATTATGTATTAAAATCCTGTTATAACAACAGGAACTCGATAAATTAAATTGACTTTTGTACACAGAGTGGATCTTTCGCAGTTGCACTCAAGCATATAAACAAAAATTATTTACAATATACAATATATTACACATATAGGCAAAGGAGCTTGGCGATATACAATATACAATATTTATAATTTTTATTTGTAATATAATATATTTAGTGTTTTCTACTGAATTTAATTAATATTAAAAAATAGTTTATAGAATGTAACATAGTTTTTGTTAATTCTATTATTTAATTATGTATCGGTAGCTCATATTTAAATGATTAAACAAAATTTTTTTTAAATATAAATAATAATATAAATATAATATCAGAATTTATTTTTAAAAAATAATCCAAAGAATATTACTTAAAAATGTATATAGTTAATAATTTATTTATTTGTGTCCAGGAATGTAGCTGAATATACTCAATTAATGTAATATAAAATAAATATACGATTAATATATATATATATATATATTAAAATATACATATCAATTAAAAATGGTAATACAGAATAAAACATAATATATTTTTACAATTTATTTAATTCTTTATAATATTAAAGTACTTACCAGAACGTAAACGGCAAAAGGCATGACGACCATAGCTACAAGGAGATCTGCCACAGCAAGACTGACGATGAAATAATTTGTAACAGTTTGCAATGTCCTTTCCCGTTTCACAGCTAGTATAACCAATACGTTTCCAAAAATCGTCAAACATGGCACAACAACTAATATAAGTGCCCACCAGTTTTTTGTATCATCATCCTTATTATTGGTAACATTTGCACTACACTCGCTATAATTTCCTAAACTATTGTTGACCATGCAACTTATATTTGCATAACTAGAATTAATGATATTCTCTGAATCATAAAATGAAGTAAGATTTACTAATGAGCTATAATTCAACTTATTTATGTAATCATTTAAATCATCAAAAATAAATAAATCTGAAATAATTGTATAGTTTTCAGTCATTGTATTATTCGCAACCATAGCTGCTGCTTTTGGTAATATACTGTTGTTGGTATCATTGATCCAATCAAATTCAAATTCAAGTCTATTGTCAGAATAGTTATTTTGCAAAAAAATGCTATTATCATTGCCATTAGTATCATGATGATATACATTAACTGATGATCGATCTGTATTATGTTTGCTAGATATACTAGTAATATTTTGGAGTAAAACCGTTGCTGTAGTTTCGTTAACAATTCGATTTTCCATTTCTACGCCGTAAAAAATGATAAATTTAAACTACTATTCGTAGATTATATAATCGAAATGTATTGGCTTTGATTTTTCATTATCTTTTAATAGCATCATCTTCAATTTTTTTAAATTTGTTTTTTACACCTAAAATAACATTTCTTGATCAAACTATTATCTACTCTTCTGTGCTATTTTTTTTTTATTTATGCTGCCTATAACTTTAACAATCCAATGATACAAGGATATGAGACCAATCCCATCAGAAAGTGCTGTGATAAATGTAAAAAATGCCATCAATTCGAAGTAGTATCACCTTTTTAAATATACCTGAAACATAGTAAGAATTTATTATTTTTTTTGTTATTTTCCTAAATCTATGTATAATAATTTTTATTTTATGCAATATATTCTAATATTATTCTACAATATAAATTTAATAATCATTTACAGTTTTCTGTTACGCCTTTTTAAGATTTATTTCAGTGTCAATAAGGTAATATGTAATTACTATATAACTTTTATATTTTGACATTGTATCTTATTTCATATATCTAACAAATATTGATAAACATTGTTTTCGTAGCTAAAATACAGCCTATTTTTAACGTTTCATAAATTTTTAGAAAAAATTCTAATAGTTATAACATAGTTAAATTTCAAATTAGATAATTATAAATAATAAATATCATATAAATTTAGCCAATTATTTTATAATATTCCATTAAGATTTTTTCTCGTCTAAAACATGATCTATAATAATTAAAATTGTAAGAAGGAAGTTTATTACTTATAATTTATAACAAAAGCACTTCATATAATGAAATTTTTAATAACTTTTTTTTACGGTGAATATGTTTTGAAAAGTAAAATTTTAACGAAAAGTAAAACGTAAATCACGAAAAGTATGATCTTTTAAATATTTGAGGATAAACAGGTAGGGGTTGTTAATTTAATTATAACTATTCTAGTAATTCAGTAACTTTATCATTAAATACAAAAAAAATTTATTTTTATCTAATTAAGAGGTTTTTAGTATAAATTAATATAATTTTATAATAATTTTACAAAAATTCTACAATATTTAATATAATAATTACATTTGAATTTCGTTAAATAGAAAGTTACATTAGGCTCCTGTTTAATCATTTTATTAAAAACTATGTTACATATCCGAAACTTATATGCAATTAATCTACTCTCTATTCAAAGGAAAATTATTTGATCATATATTTACGTCACGATTTGAAAAAATGATATATTGGAAAAAAATCAAATTGAAGAATATGAGTGATACGAAAATTTAGTGCAAGCATACATGCACTTATACATATACCTATGTAAATAGAATTTATATTCAAAACACGTATATATCGTATTAAGAATTTAGTAATTTTGTCATCGAACCATCTGGCAAATTTTGTATATATACCTTCAATTTAAATCCTTGCATATGCAATTCATTTCCATGAAGGCCTAAAAAAATTTACTCAAAAATATTGCAATTTTTATACAATATTATGTCTGTATAATATTAAATTTTTCAAATTTCAAGTAGCTCTAATTATACAAAATACTAATTATACAAATTTTTAAACTGCATATTCAGTTATTTTTAACAAAAATATAATATAAAAAAGATGTAATTTAACTATTAATAATATAAATTTATTAATTATTAACAATATAAAAATAATAATATAAATTTGATTTTTCTATCTATTACGCTAATTATACTTAAATTTCTATTGTACTGATGAAAATATAATAGAATGTTAAAGTTATATTGTGTATCTAACATCACGGTTAATTTATATAGTGCGAGTTATACTGTATTACTAACTCAATAATTTAAAAGAATAGGCAGGACTATTTCTAAGAATTTAATTTTGGTTTACCTTTCTACTTACTGCGATTAAAATAATTGAATTTTTTAATTAAATCTACTTTATGAACCATAAACATATTAAGAAACCTAATGAAAAAATTAGAGTTCCAATTCTGTTACTTTAATTAATGTGAATTTTAGCAGTAGAAATGTGTTTTCTATAAGAAAATCAAAAATTATTTGTAAAAGTAATTTTTTTCAATTTAAAGAATTTAGTATAGACATATTTCATACATTTTCTAAAATTATTAGCAATTTCACCGAAAATTTTAGGTATCTATATGGTATTTTAATTTCCTTAATTAAAAATTAAGAGACTAATATCGTATTTTATTTTTATAAATAGTAAATGTATATTAAAGCAATTTTAATGGATTATTGAATTTATCATTTTATTCAAATGTATTTATTATCAAGTTCCATAACTTACTTTGAATTTATTAATTATGTAGGAGAAATAAAAAAATTGTTAATAAGTATATAGAAAATTTACTTTTAATTTTGAATTGCAAAAGTTATAATGTTCTCTATTCTTTCAATTATCTATTGTCTTCTGTAAGCACATGATTTTAATCATATAATTTTTGTTTATTTGTTTTCAATAAGTTACGGATTTAGCGCCTGCCTCTTCTTGTGTTTAATATTTTTCTTGCACATTTTTATACATTTCTTTAGTTTTTAACTATATACGAGTTCAGCATGCATCACAAAAAATTCTTTTCTCGAATTTGTACACTACATTTTCTTGAAAACTTTGACTAAATTTGTGCAACCTTCTTTCTAGTACTGACATACCAGAGACTTATATTCATTTATTTTATATTTATTTATTCTTTCCTTTTCATAAGTGACATATGGTTTCCTCCGATAATTTTAATTTTTTTCTAACACCATCACACCCTAACTCATATTTTCGATAAATACCAGAAATTATTAAAATGACTTGCAAAAATTATGATACTTCCCCTCATATAACGTTTTCCAAAAATCATGTCAGTTGTCAAACTACCTTTCACTGTCTTTTATATAGATTTTTATTTTTAATTTATTATAACCTTTAATGCTCCTTTAATGTATTGCATATTCTCTAACTATTCTTGTCACACAATGTATATATTTACGTATATATTTGAAAATGAATGTTATTTATAATATGATTTTAGGATGATAATATATTATATCGGATAACCATTAAATTCAAATCATAAAATAAAATATAATTATATAAAATCATAGATTCATAAAAATACATATTATTATTGGATCATTTTGGGGTGAAAATTAATTTGAATGTAAATATTGGATACTAGTTTTATTTTTGTGGGTCATCAGACTAAACAATTTAAGCTAATAATTTTGTTATACGTACATTTATATTTTTGTAATAATTACTAAAAAAGCTTATGTGTTCTGTTATATAGAGGGATCAATTTTCTTTCTACTTCAGTCTTAAAATATAAAATTCATAATAACATTAGCAATAAAATACAATAAAATTCAAGTTCTGATTCAGGAACTATTTTTTTATAATCATTATTACCATTATTATATAAGATATTAGCTTTTGATGAATTGAAAAAATAAGAAGTACAGTAAATGCAATAAATTTTTTTTTTTTGCTTTTAAAAAAATGATTTAAATAAATATATATGGCATATAATAAGTAATTAAAATAATAATTATAGTATTTTTAACTATAAGGTAGTATATATATATACTTATCATCCTTGTTTATTGGTTGTTTTATTTTTATTGACAGTTGGTTTTTGCAGTCGTAAAAAATAATTTGATAATAAATTTATCGAGACAGAGTAAAAGTTTCACAAAATTATATTTGAAAGCATTCAGGAATGTAGAAAAATATATTGTTTATATAGTTTTCAGTTATCTTTAACTTAACAAATAAGAAGATGTATTGGGTAAAGAGTATATTTCATTTGATGATTATAATATTCTTATTTTAAAATACATTTTTTAGTATTTCTTAATAATATATAATAAGATTTTATACTTGTTTTTTGTACAAAGAAATTTAATATGGTATATCCCAAATTGTACAAGCTTGTTTAATTTTAGATTATCATTATTTCGCTAAAGTATAGTGGAATGTTTAATTTATTATAAAGATATATTTACATTAATCATTTTATTTTAATTAAACTATTGAACTTGGTGAATTGAGAAGAAATTTATTTTCGATTATATTTTAAATAAAAAAATGTTAATAAAAATGAACGATACATTTATTTATATTACTTAAGGTGAAATTTATATTTTATCAGATTGGTTAGTATAATTATTACGTATATCAATGAACAGTTACAAAGCATAAATTCTCTAAACTTCGCGAATTTCTTATTACACCCTTATTTGACTTGATATTAGGCTAACAGTTACATCAATCAAGATTCTATAGAGGAAGGAATAATCAGCCAAAACATTTGGAAAGTATAGAATAGCGGTGTAAATGAAATCATTAAATTTCATCATAAGAATTATTGAAATAAAAAGAAATTTACTTTAGTCCAGTTTATTTGACAAACATAAGATTATAGTGTTTGAATAACAAAGATAAGTTCGATTAAGCATAAACAAGATAGAATTCCTCATATCGGTTTTTACATCCTCAGATAATGTATTAATGCGCTAATAGCTAGCAAATGTAAAGGCTTCTTTGTCTCTTTATTATAATATCTGATAATAGAAATTAGCTTAATGGTTCTGAGTCATTACTAAAGGCCTATATAAAATGTAACACAAGATCAAATAATTTGAGTGGTGTATTAGCAACGACACTGCATTGTCAATTTTTGTTTTTGATAGCTTATAAGCTTTATTTCTGTGCGATTAGAATATGAAGGAATTTACGATACACTATTTATCCAATTAATATTTTTGATAATGAGTTGCTTTACTGATATGATTTAATTTTATTAAACACTGTATACTAATAATACTGTAGAAGCTAACATATATTTTTAATTTTCCTAAAATAAGAAAAAGTTATTTGTTGATGCAGCCTTTTTATATTTTACATTAAAAATAATACAATTTAAATACATGTGCATACATTAAAGCATAAATTAATGCAAATGTTCATAAATATTTGTAAAACAAAAACGCATTATTTACTGATAATTAAAATCTTTTCCATTTACTATTTATAAATTCTACAAATTAATATATTATGTATTTACATTTTCATAATCTACATATGTAAATGTATAAATAATGACCATCAAAATTTTTCTTAGAATTAATTTAGAATAAACTTTTAATCAATTATGATTCTTTGTTCTAAGATCATATGTTCAACATTATATACATTCTTTTTTATTTCTGCATTCCGTTTTCATTTTTTTTTCTAATTTCCTATACTGAACTAAAAATTATCTCAAGCTGTAATTTTTAATAATAATCTTATCGCAGTAAAGTTATTAATGGACTTAAAGTATTTAATTATAATGTATTCCTTGGTTTTTTCAATAACTTTCTTTATAATTTATTTGTATTCGTTCAAATAAGACATAAATTTTCTTAAATTTAGATGTAGTCATTTAAAATAATAATACTTAAAATTAAATCAACATTCAATATTATGAACATTCTCTGATTTTAATTACTTTTTATCAAACTTTCTATCAATTTGATTGCTTCTTTTTGGGTTCATGGATAATTCGTGCAGTTTCGAAAGTTTATAAGCCTTTTAACTTAGAAACCATTTTATATCATGATTTATCTTAGTCTCAAATAATCAAGTATAGTTATTATAGTATGTGTATTATGTCTATCTATCAAATGGAAGACAAATTCGAATTAGAGTATATCAGTATTTTGGTGTCCTTATTACTTTGATTTAGAAGGAATTCTTAAGATATTCTCACTGTTCAGAGAATTCTCAACATCCTTATTGAAATAATTGGTAACTATTTGTGGTAATTTTATAAATGAATGCAACCAATTAATTCTGAATTATTAGCTTTACTGCAATCATTTATTTATATTCCTTTAAAAATAAAATAATTTTAAATACTAGACAAATTATGTAACAAATTAATATTTTTTATGTAATTTGTTATTCATAGATTTTAATATTTTAAAATAAAATTTTTATATTTGTCTATATAAACGCTTATAAAAGTATTTTTCATGGTATAATTTTATGTATAAAATAATTCTACAGTATAAAAATTTGATTTTTTAAAACAAATTTATAATTTTATGACATTATCAAAACCATATTCTACAAAAAATAAGTCAACTTATAATAATTATAAATTTGAATAATATGCTTAATTCACGATATATAATTAATTTATCCTAGTTGTAATCTACCTATTATAACATTATAACATAAGAATATACTTTATCTGTATCCTTATGTATAAGACTATATATATAACGTAGAATAAAATATTCAGTAATTGAATATTATTTATTTACCATAATTATACTCTTTTTTGAATAAATTGGTAATCATTAAAATAGTTAATACGTCCAAAAAATATTATTACATAAATATTTCAAAAAGCATTAATTAACAGTTAATACAAATAAAGAATCAAATTTTCTTATAAATATAAAATAAATCGCCAAAAAAACGTTTTTATGCAATATAATCAATGAAATTTGTAACAAAATAATACAATGAAATTGTACTTCTGTTCTTAAAATTTTAATAATTTCATTATATAATGAATAATTATTAAATCATTATATAGTTAATAGATAATATAACAGATTTTTAGCTAAATAGCTAATAACTAATAGGTAAATAACTAATAAATTATTTTCTTAATCTTTTTTTGGTATCTAAAAATTGTTTATGTAAAATTTAAATTGATGTCAATTATGCTTATACAAAAATGCATAAAATATAGTACAACAACAATAAATATAATAATATTATTTTCATTGTAATTTAATTTTTATTATATCTTTAAAATTATCACTAAATTTTTAAATAAAAGAAATAATTTATACCAAAGCAGTTTAATCTTCAAAATTATTTTTAGTATGTTAAATGCATCGATAACAAATGATGTTTTTATTCAATACAATGTAAGTAATATATATTTTATTTTGTGTGATTTTTATTCATCTATTTATAAATTTGCATATTTTTAAACTATCATTTTCAATATTGTATTTTTAAATTAATAAAATAATTTTAATAGAATAAATAATCAAAAAAAAATATTTTAATAATATATATTTTTCTTCATTTATTAGTCATCTTAAGTTCTCCATAATATAAGTCTCATTTTTATCCGTAATACTAGTATGTTTAGTTTATATAAAATAGACAATGTAAAAAAATATGCTTAATAACAAGGAAAGTATAAATTAAAATTACATTATTATTTATTTATTATTTATTTATGCATTATATATGCGACAATAAATTACAATAAAAATGGGACAATGTATTCAACTATGCATTAATTGATAACTCGTGTATTTCTAATTAGTTTTACTATTTCTATGAACCAAGTAATATGTTTATTAATAAGAGTATAAGATTAGAAAAACTTAAATTTGTCATAATAGTTGTAGGTTATTATAATATACAACTTCAAAATACATAAAATTGCATTTGTATACTATTTGTTTGAACGCAATTTCCACAATCAATATTTCTTGATAAAAAAATAATAAAAAGTAAAAAAAGTAAAATAATATAGTAGTCTAAATACTGATAGTATTAACTTGAATTTAAAAGTGTTTTGTAAAAATTTTCAGTCGCCAAACAAAATGTAAAAAAAAATTATATACTGGATTGTATACGTATATAAATAGGGAATATGTACATGATATAGCTTACATAGTCTTAACGATATATTCCTAACTGCTTCAATAAATAATATATGTAATTGAATTAAAAATTAAAGAAAATATTGAATAAATAATTTGTTAAGTAACATAATAATTCAAGATGAAATGAAATATATACTCGACTAAACAGTATCAACTAACAAGTCTATAAATCTAGAGCATTATAATTGTCAGGTAACTCTATGTATCTATAGATTATCGTTAGATGTATTATTGATCGATTATTGTATCCTCATATTATTTATCAAAAACATATAGATATCAAATTGCAACTATTATCATGTTTAAGTTACACTTTGAAGATGATATTGAAATTATAATTTTGATGCTTAATAGTAGCCTAGTTGTAGATCTAATCTTGTATTTAGTATAAATAATCAATAAAATAAACTTCTTAAAATGAAATTGTCTTAAAATCTCCTTATTTATAAACTAATGTTATTGTATATTTTTTTAAAAAATCTATAAACTATAGAAAAATTAATGATAATAAGATCCTTGATATTACTTTGTCAGAAAATGAGCTTGAAACTACTTCATTTCTTATAAATTTAAATTCAATTTAAGTTAAATTTCTATTTTACATTTCTACATTAAAAGTAGATGAATCTTACGAGAAATCTAGCATAGGTGTAAAGTGATACTTTTATAATATATAAAAAATATATTGTATATATAAGTCCTAGAATATATATTTTTCTGCAAGCTTTAATTATAAATTCACACACATTATTTTTTAAAAAAAAAATTTTTTAAGGGAAACCTATATGAAGAGCGATTTTATAAAATCACTTATTAAATATAAATATTAAAAATTGAATTTCTTTAATATATTATATCGTATCATTTACTTTAAGAAGCTTTGACATTTCTAATTTTAATTTTTCAAAACAAAATTTTTAACTTATATTAATGTATAATATGCGAATATATTATAATTATACAGAATATTTTAAAACTACTGTTTTTACGGACAATTAGTCTTTTAATTCCTGTAAATATTTAAATTGATCAAAATACATATCTCTATTCATTATATATAACAACATTATATACATATATATACAAATCAATATACATTATAAATTTTTTAAATATACATTTTTTAACTGTTTATATTATTTAAATTAAAAAACTCTTTAAATTTAAATCTTACAGTCTACTTTTATAGATTCTTTATAAAAAATTTCATTATACTGAAACAATCTACAATTTTTTTTATGTATGATTTATCAAAAACATGTTTACATTGTAAAAAATTAAAATTTATAAATACTCATTAGAAAATAATAGCCAAAAATTTTATGTACATGGATAAAGAACAAGTTTAATAAGCTATTGGAATACTTTATATTTTTTAAATGTTCCACAAAAGTAAAAAATTACGTATTTTCATAGTGATTCTCTCTCTTTTATAATTTTTATAACCAAATTTTGAATTAATATAATAAATAAGGTAAATTAAAAAAAGCTTTAAATTTAATTTCTAAATTTTTTTCTGTAAAATAGGGAAAATTTCTCTATGTTTATAAAAAAATTACCATAAAATCATAGATTCTAAATAAATAGATACTATATAGTGATGATTATTCACAAAAAAACCACTTTTACATGCAAACATTTACTGTCACAGTTTAAGGATAATGTAATATCTCCCAAAAATAGTATATAAATATTCAAATTCACATACGCATGTTCATTTACAAGCTGTTTGTTGCATACGAATTTGCAAAATTAGTTGAACAAAACAAGCTTTTAAGAAAAGTTCATTGCAACTTGCAACTTGATTATTCAGAAAATATTTACATGGCCATATGTCTACATCTACATGCATTCAATTCTATGGTTGTCTACTTTGCAGCATATAGCACTTTGTGTCAATAATACAAAGAACAATTTTTCTCTCAATTGTAAGTTAGTAGATAACGCAGAAACATATTTTATCTTTATAAGAAAAATTTTCTAAAAATCTTTGAAATCATATTCGATACACATAAGTTAAAAAAACCGCTTACGCAGTATATATGTAAGTTATATCACGTTTCTAATGTTTTTTATCATCGCTTCTAGCAGAAAAAGATTAAAGATTAATCATATTACCTTAAAAAGCAAATTACTATTTTAACAGATAATTCAACTATTTGCAAGTTCATGATCAAATTGTAAAACAAAAAAAATTGAAAAATGAAATCTAGAGCAAATGCCTGATCATCTGTGGATTTATCGAGTTGGTACAATAGAAAAATGAATATGAAATTAAATATGAAATTAGCATGAATCGAGCATAATTTATATACAACTGACTGCTACTTATAATTTCTTACAGTAATTTATCCCATCAATACTTTTGTTATTGCTGTAGCAACATATTGTAAAATATTTAAAAAATTTTATTAAACATTTTATTCATATCTTCAATAACCATTTTTTAACAAATTCACAACAAAATTATCTTTTTTAATTATTCTTTTCTAATTGATTTAATCTAAATCTATTTAATACGCAATTTATTAAGATCAGACATTGCCACAGTACTTGTTTAAAGATTTGTCTAAATAAATAATGCAAAAATCCTCTTATGTAATTAATTTATAAATCATTTAATATGCAATATTATTAAAAAATTTATCCCTAACAATTTTTATATGAATTTTAAATTTAACTGGAGATCCAATTAAAATTTTCAAGAGATAGTTACTTTAAAAAATTTTTTTTTAAACGAAACGGAAAATCATTTTATATGATTTTTTAAAGTAAAATACTTGTATTAATGTTTAAATAGACATTGTCTAAAAAAAAAAAAAACAGTAATCTCATATCGTACTTCTTAATTCCATTTAATTAATTACGCATACATAATACATATTAATTACATAAAAAAATTAAAAAAAAAGAATTGTAAATAAAATATAATATTAAAAAATTAATCAAACTAATATGAAATATGTTATGGAATTAAAATTCTATAAACATTTATTTTGTTAGGAAAGTAATTCCGGTAAGCTATTGAAAATACATAAATACAAGGTAATATATATTACAATCTAATCTAACTGAAAAACATCGTTTAAACACAATAATGAAACAAGAAAGTTGACTAATTATAAAAAATAGCATTGTAATGCAGAATTAATAGTTTTTTCATAGCATAATTATAATTCTTTAACATTAGGATATTATTTATAATAAATTAATAGAAATAATTTTTAAACAATATTTGGCTTTTTGAGTGACTGTATTATAAACACTCATCAATTAATCTGATGATTTGCATCACGAAATATTAAATAAATTTATTTTGCTGCAATTATTAATGATTTCTTTCCTACAATTCATACTATGCATTATTTGTAATTTAAAGTAAATATTACAATTTTTTAGCAGTATTAATGATAATAGCTATAAAAGCTTTTCAACAATTAAAATATTTATTAGTATAAGATATTAAGATAATTCACCAATATTTCATTTATCTAACAATAATATCATGAAAAATTATTTAATATAATAATAATGAATCACTTTTGACACAAGTAAAGCATATTTATTTTAAAAAAGTAAATAAGGTTTTTTTTAAAACCTTATAGTAAAATAGAAAAGAGTTTTATTTTTTTAAATATATGAATTTATGCAAACATATTTATTGCAATCAAAATATATTTTACAAATCCAGCTAAATCCTACATTTTCTCATATATGTCATTCACAATATATATTTTATATATATATTACATGATATAAAAGTTTTTGATATCTCGTTTATGTCTCTATATCAGATTTGATAATGTGAAAGTTTTTTTTTTAAATAAATGATTTAAAAATAAATTGACTTATATAAATAAATTCATAAATTTTGTTATGTACTTATAATGAAAAACAGAAAAAATATTTTTTGTTTATTATTTTGTGTTCATTGATAGATTATATATAGTTGAGTAATAATAAAATATAATTGTATTTTTTATATTGAACTAAATTATAACTGACTAATTATATCATTTAATTATTTTTTTTGTTCGATAAAATCTCAGTACATAACCTTTATTTCCTGACATTTAGCATTAAGTTACTAATTAAAGCTCTTAATAATATAACGTAACATTTACAAAACATTTGAAATAATAGTTTCATATTTTTATACTTCAACTGTTAAAATACTTACTAATAGTATAATACTAATAATAAATATATAATTTCATATTTTAGAAAAAAACGTTTTTATTAAAAAAAGAATAAACTTTTCAGTCAAATATTTGAGACATTGATTTAATAAAGAAAATATTTAATAAAATTTCATAGTAAAATATAGAAACTATTTTTATCTTTCCATACATTAATAGTATCACAAATACATGCAGCCGGTAGACAATATTTAAAGCAAATTTATTATGTATCAATTTCAAACATAATTTTAATTACAATTCACATTTAAAATATAATGTAAATATAATTAAAATATAATGTAAATATAAATATAATTTCTAACGCACTATTGTTGTATTATTATTTTAGAATATAAAAGACAAAATTAAAACTATATTATTTAGAAAATCTTTATAAATTGCTGTAAGGATTTCAATATTTGATGAAGGAATTTATTATAAATTCATTATAAATTTATGAAATAAGTTCATTGATGACTTAAATATAATTTTTTTACCATTAAAAAATTAAATTAAAATCAATTTTTATAACTTTTTTTTTTCTAAATACGAAAGGTAATTTTCAATGGTGCTAAACAATAGAAAAATATATTGTATGAATAAATACTCTGTTTACAGAATTAATATGTTATATTTTTAATTCATGAACTATATTAATATTTAAATCGTAATTTATGTATAATTCTCTATACACATGAGTAATGTATTTACTGAATATAAGTTTTAGCAGCAGAAAATTAAATGAAAATATAGTAAATCAAATTTAATAATATTTACTTGTATTAATATCTTTTTTTCTATTACAATAAAGTGAAACATATTTTATAGATTTGATCAACAAAATTGCAATAATGCAAATTTGTTTATATTAGCAACGTATTGAAGCTTTTGTTAATTAAAGCACGTGTAATAATGTTATCGTTACAAATGGCAACTTCAAGGTTTTACTACTATTAAAATTTATTTATTCAACAAAAGAAAATGTTGTTAATTATTTCTACAGTATAAGTCAATTCCAATTTTTCATTTAAAATTTTTTTTAAGATTACTTTTTAAACATTCATTTAAATTAATCAAAAAAGTACATAACTTACTCTTAAAAAAGAGAGTACAGATAATAGTATAAAAAGGAAAAAGAACAGTATTCTAAAATACTAGATAGATTACTAAATAAAAGGAACTAGATAAAAAAATTACTTTATGATACGATTTGAATTCCTATACAATTTTTTTAATTCGTAGTTGTTTTCGATACAATTTAGTTGCAATGAAAGATGCTTTAAAAACAACAATGATCATCCACCTGAATCATCAACATTTTATTTAAAATATTCTAACTACTTAAGTTGTGGTATATTCTTAAGTTACATTAAAGCAGAATAAAGTTTAAGAACAGATTACAATATTTTATTGATATAATATTATTATTAGTTAATGTATATTATTATTTAATATTATTGATGTTTATTTACGTTTTAATTTAAAAATATAAATCTATAAATTGTAAATCTATAAATTAATTTCTACATTTGGCTAATATCACTTTTAAAATATAAATAAAGATTTAATATAATCAAATTTTATTTGATGTTTTCGAAGAATTTTTAACTTTAATAATGTAAATAATAAAAACGTTAATAATGTCCTTTTAAATTAATAATTTTCAAAAACTAACACTTTTTGGCAATTAATACTTTACGCGAGCAAAATCAAGATATTTGTTAGTATATTAAAATTTATAAATATCTAAAGCAATATCATTCAACTTTATGTATATGCATATGCTTTAAGAATAATATTTTACAAAAACCCTTTTTTCTAATATTAAAATGCTTGGGATGAAATTTAAGAAAATACTTACGCGGTTTAAGTTACGAATGTTCACACAATTGAAGTGGATGCTCTTACCGTCTTCATCGACCTGCATTAATTAAAATGCTGTATTAATTTTTTGTACTTTCTTTCTTCATTACATGAACGATCAATTAGCAAAATATTAGATGCATATTATATGCGTTATTTTATCTGTAGCTACGAATCGAAAAATACCAACTATAAGAATCCATAATTGTATAGATGTATATATATTTTTATGTAGAAGTATTGTACAAACTATTGATGGTAGAGTCATTTATTCTTCCTTAGCATTAAATGTCGGGGTCAATCTCATCATGATGAGTCAAGGACTTGAACCATGACTCTTCTACCTTTCGATTTAAACGTAATTTTATATATTCCAGCTAAATTTTCATGTTTTCGGTATCAATTCTGTAATTTAGTTATTTTACCGTAAGTTGATTGATACGAAACTTTTTTGATATTATTCGTTTTTTTTTACATTCTTCGTTTTAATAAGTGTCGTACTACTAAGAGAAAAAGTTCTTGATTTTATTTTACCAAGTACATACTTATTGACTTAGAGAAATGTGAAAGAATATTACAATATTTTTTATTCTACGAAAGTTATTTTTCTTCTTTTTTCTTCTTAGGCTGTCACATACGCTAAGTTTTTTACTTTTTTGCTAAGATTTGAGCTTCAAAGTTATGTAATCACATTTTTTCAATTTATTTATTTGTTTTTTATAATATCCCGTTACCAGTATTTGTTTTTTCCGAACACTATGATTGAATATTAGTAAAGTTACCTTTACTAAATTTAAAATTCTATTTTAATTCAAAAGAATTACATTATTTTTTATATTTATACATTGTTTAAATATTAAATATTAAAGATTTTTTGATTGACAAAACATTTCCAACCCTAATACATACATGTGTGTTTGTGTATTTTATGTATGTATAAATTTGCATGTATGTAAAATTTAACTATAAGAATTCAGTTTTACATGAAAAATATCCACAAATAAAACTGCATATTTCAGAATAAAATATCCACTAGCACATTTTCTGATGATCCTCTTTCTATTTGTCTATATGTTTGAGCCTGTCTGTCTGTCTGACTATCTCTCCCTGACGCTGAATCTCTCTCTTTGTCTCTTTCTGTATTTGTCTATCTTCCTCTCTCCCTTACAATCTCTCTTATACCGTCTCTTAATCTATCTCCCTCTTTTTCTCTCTTCCTCTCGTTTTCCCTATCGATTGAATCCAATTCGAAACACTTAAGAGTAATTGTAAAAGTCTCTATAGTGAGCCCTAAAGTGGAATCTGGAGAATCACTTAGCCAGACTCAGATTTATATTTTTTGCACTTTGTTCACATTCTATGGATATTCATTTTTAATGACTGTAAAGCTGGTCCATTAGAACATTGGAAACTCATAGACATCAATATTTTATATCATTTGTTGCTACTTGTTTACTTTTCGAAGTATGAAGACCTTTTTTTAGTGAAACTCTATGCTAAAAATATTCCAACATTTCCATCCAAAATTTATTACACTCAAGGTCGCATGCACACACTAATCTCGTAATTTACCGGCACGATATCGACGCGATTATTACCATTCGTTGTTGTTCGCTCGTCGGTGAACGAACGGCGACTACTAGTAGTAGCCTGGCTAGCCGTGTTTCCACTCTGCGAATCCGGAGGCTTGCTCTAAGTGAAGATAGTGAGGGAGGGATGGCGTCAAGGTAGGGTAGAACCACCATATACATGAATCTCCCACCAGTCACGCGCAAGGAGCAAGCTACCCCCTATCGCGAAGCTTTCTCACTCGTTCGTTACACTCCCTTTACTCCTTATTATACATATATCGCCTCTCTTTCTCTACGATTCCATTTCTCGGTCTTTCTCTTAATTGTCTATCTAACATCAATTATAAGTACATTTCTGATTTTCCTACTGCGTGTCTTTTTTCCCGTTCTATTTCCTTTTAACGTTCTTCTATCTCTATCTCTCTCTCTCTCTCTCTCTTTCTCTTTGTACTTCAGTATTTTAATTTGTTTATCGGTTTGTCCAATACTTTTAATCTATCTTTTTGGGTTCCTCTGCCTACTTTGTTGATTCTTATTTTTATTTAATCTTTATAATGTTTTGTTAATTAGAGTATTAAAACATGTTGAATAAATATCACAGAAAACATTCAAATGGAAAGCATTAGTGAAAAAAAAATAATTCAAATGGAAGATGAGATCGTCAACGAAACAAGCTGAAGTGAATGATTGCTAAAATGTCATAGAGTTCGTAGTAAAAATGAAGTTAAAATTGCATTAAGTTGAAAATGTTAAATATTGTTTTTAATATAAAAATATTAAAATATTAAAAATATTAAAAATATTGTTATAATTATGTTTTTAATTTTACTACTTTTTTCAATTATACGAGTGTCAGTGTTATCTAAAAGATAATAAATGATTTTGAAATTTAGTATATTAATAGTGATTATCAAATTCATTAAATTAAATAGTGATCAACTATACACGTTCATAAAAATTTAGTCAACTCAGATTGATATTAAATATCTACATTATAATAACTTAAAATATAATTAACAAATATTTTTCGAAGAAGAAATACGATAAAAATATTTTTAACCGTATTAATAATAATTTGCACAATTTAGAAAAAATAATAAACGCTATTTACAGTCACAATTTAAAAATAATAGTAACTTTAAAGTATTTATAATATTTTGTAAAATATTAACTACTAATTAACTAACAATATTTTTTTTATATGAAAGTGGTCAAAATTTTAACCAAGAATTTACTGAATATATATATAGTTTTAGTTAAATTTTTTTCTTTTATATTTTTACAAACAATAATTTTATCGAATTGTCTTAACTTTTTTCTAAAAATTTTTATTCTTTTTATTTTTTCTATTAATATTGAAATTTTTTATTAAAATTCATAATTTGTACCTAATAAAAGCTTTTCATTAATTGCATTTGTTATCATTCAAAAACATTACATTCCAAAATATATACAAATATTTTTATAATACAATTTTTTCTTATCTTAAAATAAAATGTAAATTTAAATATAAAATAAATTATTTTTAACTTTTTATTAATATCGTAATTATGTTAATAATAATAAAAGAAGAATTGAATATGAATAAGAATCATGTCATAAAATGTTGAGGTCAATTTAATTAAATTCTTTTTTTAAACTGAAATCTCGATGGAAAATAAAACAGTGATTATAGATTATTAAATTTCAAATCTGCAAATTTTAATTTCGAAAATACATATTTTTTAATAATGAAATTAAAAATAAATTTAAAAACAAAATCACTTTCTTGCATGAAATTATTTTTAATATTATATATACTTTAATATTCACAAAATATTAAAGTTTTTGTTTTCAATATCCGCTTTTTAAGAGCCTAACGTTCGTTATTTTTAATAAATCGTATTTTTAACTCTATTAACATTAATATAAAATATAGAAATCATCGAGGTAAGATCAAGAAGACTTAATAATTTAATATTTTATAGATTAAAGAATTTAATATGTACTTCTGTTTTGCAATAATGAATTTTTTTCAAAAACAAATTTACAGAAACGGTAGAAATATATGTGTGTATTACAGTTTATTAAAAAATAAAATAAATATAATTAATTTATAATAAATACAATTTTTTAATAACAAATTGAAATTAATATATTTTATAACATATTTTGAATCAAAACAATGATTGTATATATTTAAAAACAACACTACATAACAACATTATGCGTAATATGAATATTTCAATCTTAGAGCTTCTATTGTATAAAAATAAATATCATATAATTAAATTTAATGAGTGCATAAGAAAAATTAACAATAATTATATACTATTTTCTAATATAAAACAATCAGTTTCTATGATACCTACTTATTACTGCAAATTACAATTTAATTATAATGTTGCACAAAATAATTTAGAAGCTACAATTATAATTGCAGAAATTTAGCTAAAATAATCATCAGTTAGAAAATTATAATATAAAGAAAAAAATTCTAGATTGCTTAGCAGGGCAAATAAATATACATATACTAAATAAATACTTATGTATATGTATATGTATTATCTTCGAAGCGACATTAAGTTATCTACAGCTTGCCCATCAACCCTGTCTTGCACAGTAACCACACTGCATCAACAAAACTCGTTGAATTTTAATAATGTTATAATATACATGTCGAGTAAAAAATCAATAATATTCTAATGTGGAATAGATACAAATTTTGACGTCCTTTGGGTATGAAATATTTTTTAGTTTTTTTTTTTAATTATATATATTACGATTGCATAAGAAATTTAAATAATTTTAATACTTAAATGCCATAATAACAATCAACATGTATTCAAAGATGATTAAAAAAAAACTTTCAATAGTAATTAATATAAATATCATAATGTAATTATTGCAATTTATTTCAAATTCTACATCAAAACTGTTGCCAAATAAATACCAACGTTTATTCTATAAAAATTAGTTCATTTTTATATAAATACATAATAAATTCTTAAAAATAATGATTTATATATACAAAAATATATTAAGTGAATAGAATATATTGTTAGTATAATTGATCAATCTTCAATAATCGTCATTGTTTCTCAATTATTCTATTGACACAACTTTGTATTTATTTTACAGCATTCCGCTTGGTATGTAATTTAATCTAACACTTAAGGAGGATAGATGCTTCCTTCTATAATTGAAAGATCTAGAACAAACCTACAAAGGCGTATGCTTTTCGAATAAGGACATAGACTTCCAAACTGCAGTGACGAGTAATACCTACATCTACAGTATTAAGCAACAGTTTTGTACCGTTTACTTAAAAAATTTCCTATTTCAATTTATACTTTGCAAAGCTCCAAATCAATAAAGTGAAATCTAATTTGATCTTTTTAAAAAATAATAGACACGGCTTATACCATTTTACGAGCAATAAAATTCAGACAGTATTCTTACAATATAAAAGTTTTACTGAAGTTATTTATAATTATTTGTATTTCATTTTTACGAAACTAAGTAAACTTTCAAAAAAAATGTATAACAAATAAATTTATTATTATTTAGTATAAGATTTTTTTTAATTGTTTAAGAATTTTTAATATCTCATTGTTGATTTATAATTAAAAAATAGTAAAGTTAAAAAAAATTAACGAAACTCAAAATTAAATTATTTATAAAATTAAATGATAGTAAAAATTATTTATAATATAATTGTAAACAGTATTATTTAAAACATTCGGTTATAATATACACTTACAGTAATAAGGCATATTATAAAAAAGAAATTGTATATTAAGAAATAATTGTTTTAGTTTCAAGAAAAAAATATTTTTTCTTTAAATGAAAATAATTTTTTAATTCATAGGAGAATCTTTCAACATATAATGAAGCCGAGTCTATACTTTCATGAGTGTCAATATTATTTAATTAATGGTAATTAGTGTCAATGGTAATTAATTTAATATGTATATATATATATACACATATGTAATAAAAAAGAATAATTATAAATGAATATATGTTTTAAATATTAACATCTTGTAGGCAGAAAATTTTTATTTGAAATATAACAGCAATACTCGTGCAAACATTGTGACTTATTAAAATAAGTATATGCGTATTTACGCATAATTATAATAAAATATATAACGCGTATGGTATATGATTAAAAATATTAAAAATTATATATGAATCATAATTTTCACTACACGTGCCTTTATATTGTTTTAATAAATAAAATATTATATGCATATTTATCATAATACTATGGCTACGTACATTTTACAAACCAGTGGTTTATTAGTTACAACTTCATACATTTATTATATATCAATTTATTTTAAATTTATATTTGATAACGTTTTATATCTAATTTTGTAGTTTTTCTACAATTTTTAAATGAAAATTTTAGATAATGTAATTTTTATAAATTTGCACGCTAACAGTTAAGTATAGATAAAAAACATTTATATCTTTGTGTTTTATTAAAAAAGAATTTTTGTATAAGTATTAAAATTGATTTTTTTTTTTTAAATACGTATGAACTCAAAATCATTATTTACTTTTATTAAAAAGGATACGCATTTTAAATATTTATTTATATTTTAAGTATAAAAAATTGAACTAATGTTTGTAATCCAACATTATTTTAAGTGTTTCAGCATGTAAGAAAATACAAGAAAACGTACGTTTCACATTCTATCACATTCATTAATACTATGAATAATTTTAAGGTAATGATTTATGATATGATTTTATAATATAATGAGCTTAGAAAACCTTACGTTTTAAGAATAAAATTGTTATTTTTAATATTCAGAAATGTGATGTATTATTTTTTTATTTTTTTGAATTCAGCATCAATAATGTGATGGAACCAAATTTAAAGTACAATAATGAGCAGGATAAATATAATTCGACCGGATGATTTGGAATAGTGACATATACACGGAAGTATTGAAATGGAAGAGTTATATTCATGTGTAATTACAGGAAATTCGGGAATTGAGTGTTGCAAGATATGTAAGCTTATTGAAGGTCTCCAAAGAAAGCTATTTCAATATAAATTTATCGATATATCTATTTAATAGTATTAAAAAAAAAATTTTACTATTGAAGATTTGAATTCATTAGCATATAAAAATGAATATATTGAATGAACAATGTAAGTTTACCATATCTACATAGAATATATTAATGAACTTTCATGATCAGAAATATGAGATGGTCACATAGTAGGTGTATTAGGATTTAAATTTAATCCAGCTCATACATCATTAAATTCATATGATATTAACTCTCTTGCAATAGCTACATGTGAAATGATATCATGAAAGATCTGAAAATTCCACAGATTTAACTTCAAATATATTAGTAGAAATATCCGTTGACGTAGAATAAATATTTATAAAAATCATTGAATTATTGTTCTTCTGAAAGAATAGGGAAGTAATTGTACATGTCTAATGACTAGTAAAAAGAATTAAGAAACAAACATGGTTTATGATAAAATAAGTATTGTGTAGGTAACAATTTTTTTTAACAAAAAAATTAATAATAAAAATACTTTTTCCTGCATTTATGTACAACATTATGACTGATAAAGATAAATATTTTATTTAAATACTTCTATTTAGTTGAATTGGTGGTAAACGAAATTTTTTTAATCATAGATGAGATATAAAATGTATAAAATGCAGT
Source organism: Kradibia gibbosae (assembly GCA_018907135.1). Taxonomy (NCBI): domain Eukaryota; kingdom Metazoa; phylum Arthropoda; class Insecta; order Hymenoptera; family Agaonidae; genus Kradibia; species Kradibia gibbosae. The sequence goes on from JACCHX010000004.1 coordinate 10,185,522, forward strand.
AAGTACGTTAATACAAGTATACGTTAAATGAAAATGAAATTTAATTACATATTCATTGTCTGATATATAAACAACCTTAAAACCTCCATGAAGTTATCAATAAAACGGATAACCTGCTAGTTAATCAATAGGTTGCATAAATGTAAATTTGTCATTTAACATTATTTATTCATAAATTTACTATTAACACTAGTTTTTATTTTAATAAATATACAAATATTAGAAAATTTTGTTTAATAATATTATAAATAATTGAATGCAAACTTTCGGTAACTCATTAAAATATCTTTGAAAAAATCCATTAACTTAAAAAAAGTACCGTTTAAGTATAAGATATTATATTAATAAAAGGGAATAAACTCTTTTACGATGCCTCAAAGTGCGAAATAAAATTTTAATGATGAGAATAATAATAAGTTCATAACTAAAACATAAAACTTGTATTAATAAACTGATAAATTCTAAATGAAAGAAATTAATAAATTGCTAAAAATGAAACATTAAATATCATGTTCTTTGAATATTGTTTAATATATACTATGCATCTTTAAAAAAATACAGTCCAAGTTATTTAATATTTCAAATTCATAAGAACTGTTTATAATAATCTGTCGGTATTAATTTAATCAAAATATAATAAACCAATACTGTATTTATTTTGATTATATAAATTTATTATATGAATAAATGAATTTTAATAAAATTTAAAAAGAAAATGATTATATTTATGGTTAAAAAAATGATTTAGAGAGCATTTTATTTGTAGGGTTTTTAAAAAATATGTACTTTATCAATTTGTATACAAATTTATATGAAATTAATAAATATTTTCTATTCATTATTAATTATTATATATTTATAGTAATACATTGTTATTATATAGTTATAATATACTACTATACCAATAATGATTCGAGAGAAAACAAATATTATTATTCAATTTAAAATTATTTTTATATAAAAATTATTAATAAATTTTAAATGAATAATGAACTATAATTTTAATTTTTGAAATATGTATCTTATTAAGAATTCATTATGAAAATTATAAAAAATTTTAAATAGAAAATTACTAAAATAATATAGAAAATAATGCCTCGTAAAATTAAAAATCCTATATTGTTAGAAAATCTACTTCATTTTTTAATTTTAATAATATAAACAGTATTCTAAGATGTAGGTACTTAAATGTTGTAAGAATTTGAGAATTTTTTAGTATTTTTTCTAAAAAAATATCAAATAAGTGTGTTAACGTCAGCAGACCAAGTGTAATATCGATGCCATATTCTGAATGCTTCTACGCATGAGCATTGCAGATATTTTAAGGATATACAATATTGAGTTAACTTGTTTGCTGTAATGCTTTATTACTCAGATGTAAAAACAAATATATATTAGTAACTGAAATTTTTTATTTATATTGATATTGGTCACATTTAAATGTATATAAAAATGTGCCTAAGAAACGATGACACAAAATTTAGAATTGTAAATCTTTTATGGTACGATTGTCTAATATTTTGTCACATAAAATCATTGTAATTCGATTTAATAAATTCAAGAATTGTTTTATCATACTTTATACTTTAACGTCTGTTAAATTGTACAATAAAGTTAATATACTATAGAATAGTTGGATTTTAAAGAACAAGAAGTATATTATTTAATAAGTTTTAATGTTTTTTAAACGTGTAAAGAGTAGTAAAAAATAGATATATATTAATATATTATTTTTTATATACAATAACTTTTAATTATAAAATGATAAATAATTAAAAATCCACTTTATTTGATAAAAAAAATATCAATATTTTGTAATACTTAAGAAGATTTGTATATCTGTATGCGAATCGCGTATATAATATATAATATAATATTTAAAATATAATATTAAAAAACTTCATACGGTGTATTAATAATAGAGAACTTTTTTGTAAGAATTTTCCTTTTATTATTTTTTATTTTCTTTTAATTAATAAATTAAAATAAAATTTTTGATGTTGCATTATTCTTATATGAATAAGTATCCATTAACTTCCATAATGTTCAGTTCGCTTATGTGATAATATCTCTTCAAGTGAAAAAAGGTATCTATAATTATTAAAAAGCTAGTTTATGATCATGTAAATGATTTATTATTGGCTTTTCGATACTGCGTATTAATTAATGAATATTTATATATTTTTATAACAAAGAAATTTTGAATTCAAAGAACTACACAGATAAAAAATATAACATAAAATGAGGAAAATAAGTATGTATTAATATAATATGTAAAACTTAATATAATCGTATTTATTATGATCGTATTAATATAATGTAAAATATGAAAAAATAAGATATTCATACAATAACACATTATAATATCATAAAATATATACCTTCAATATACTTATATAATTATTGAAGAGATGTTTTTTGTGAATCAATTTATATTATACATATCTATGAAATAATGTTTTCTCTTATTTTGAGAAATAATAAATATAAAAAATAATATAAATTATTTCTTAAAAAAATTTGTTATTTTTTTCTGTATTTCTAAAAAAGCTTCAACATTATCTTTGAAAATCAATATATGAAAATATTAAAATTTTTCCATATATTACAAATAAAAGTAATTCAGTATTATAAGATGAAGCTAAGTAACTATTGAAATAAGTATTTTTTAGCTTTTTTTATAGATTTATACATTTATCTTCTTATTATTAATTATTCTTTTGATGAATCTTATAACACTATAATTATTTTATTAAAATCCATATTGAAAATACCAATCTATACACATATTATATAGGAATATTTTTTTTGTAAACGGACTTTTATATTGGTCATAACTGCAGCAAGTAAACACTAGCTGTTAAGAATGAACGTGCAAGTTTTATTCGTACTCTTGTCATCGGTCCAGTCGCCGTAAACAAACCAAGTGAATAGTTTAGAGAAGTAGTGCTCCATATGTTATGGAAGGGTTCTGGACACACAAAAATATGACCACTTTTTTACATCATTGAACAGAATAATTTATAAATGAGTAAAATTCGAATGAAAAACATATTAATAATATTTGGAATCATCGATAATAAATCTTCAATGATTCAAGCTTTGACACAGAAGTTATCTACCCTTGATTCAAAAAGATTCTTATCGTTACTCATGCATGTAGATTAAAGAAACTTAAAATCCAGTACTCAATACCATAGGAGTAAAATGGCTCAATAATGACCACTTCGGTAATCGGAATAATAAAGCAAACGTAATATCGGTATCACACCAATATATAAATGGATGCTACAGCAAAGGAGATGTATAATAACTAATCATGTTCCATATCATGGAGTTCTACAAATTGATTAATTATTTAATAGCTGATAAGCTTTGGTACGATGTTGTAAATATATTTAAACTATTTTAATATATTTTAACTATATTAGATTGAGTTAAACTTTATACATCCGGATCTTTTTTTATAATTAAAATTTTTTGTAATTATAAAAGAGAGGATTGTTTCTCTTCAATTGCAGAAATAATTTAAAATAACAATATATTTCTCCAATATATTTTTAATAATGATTTCACCTTTTACGTAGGTTTGAAAATGCTTTCATCTTCTTTACCACTGTGAAGCTTATTGTATAGCTGAGCAGAAGGGTCTTTGTCAAAGTAGATACGTTATGCCTTAAGGCAGGCAAGTGAATCCTCCCTCTTTGAGAGTGTCGAAGAAATGCACGTCCTGTAGAAATGCTTCATTCTAACTCTTACAATTCTGTGCAAGTATTAAGGGATTTAACGAAGAAATGTTCTATTATGAAGTGATGAAATAATTGAATCTGTTCATATATTTTAAGTTATTTAACTCCTATTTAACGATTTTTATGTTACTCTTTTCAGCTATCGCTTCATAATATTTTTTGGCGAATGATATCTGTCGTTAATACATAAACAACTTGCACGAGTAGAGGAATAAAGTGTATAAACGTTCATGTATTCTCATTATATACGGTTTTGATTAATTTACTTGAGCAAGACCACAGATTTAAATGTCAAAAATGTCATGACTACTCTTTGTAAGCCTTTGTAAAACTTTTATACATTCACAATATTTATAAACATATATTAAATATAATTAAGAATTTAAGAATGAATAAAGAAATTAAGAATTAATTAAATTTGATTTCAATACAATAAAATTTTTTATTCAGCAATAAAAATGAAAATCTGATAAGTATATAAAATAAGAAAATTCGAACTCATTATTCGAAAATTTCAAACCTAGTATTTTCTTAAATGTACCCAAATGGACTACATTTATTCAAAATCTAAATCGATATACCTTTTTTAACATTTAAAACTTCTCAACATATTATAATTGAAGTAAATATAATGTTTATTATTTTATAGATAAATAATTTTTTTTTTAATTAATGAAAAAAGCACACATGTAATATAATTATTTACATACATTGAATATTAAAAAATACATTTAATATATTCAGTATAATAAAAAAAATATATATAATAGAACCACCAATGATGCAATATATTCGATTAAAAATGAGTATAAATCTATAGATCCGTTAAAAAATATAATTGAGTAGTAACAAATATTGATACATGTGATAAAAAAAATTATAATATTAATTAATGAAAAATTTATAATAATATTTTAATATTGCTATGGTAAATGTAATTAATAAGTAATAAAATGTTTTTGATTATCGTATAAAAATGGTGTTACTGTTTCAAATTGCAGATTATTTAAAAATTTTATTAAAAAATATTATTATTTTCAATGCTTATTTGTTAAATTATGACTCATTTGATAAATTTAATAATTTAATAAGACATATATATACTCTTGAAAATAATGCTTAAAATGTAAAAAGTCATTCAATACATAATTACATTATGTTAATACCTTTTTCATTTGCAACACATGGTAATACTGTTATTTAAATAATTTATAAAATATTGTATTATAAAATATCAAACGTCGAATAAATATTATATTTGGTTATCAGAATTAAGAATGCGTAATTAAATCTTAAATAAACTTTAAATTTTAATGAATTAAAACAGACATTTATATAATTATCTTTTTTCATAGGCGTAATTATGTTATTATTCAGTAGACTAAAAAATTGAATCAATGAAAATATTTTGAGTAAGCTATATTCCAAATAAACATTTTCTAGGAGATTAATAATCCCACCGACATAAGTAAATATTCAATTATAGGTATATTATTTATTACAAACCATATTTAAAAGATATGCTTGCTCCATATCTATTATAATAATTTGTTGAACTAAAGCTTTAAATAAAAGTTAAACGTAAAAGTAAAGCTTAAAACTTTTAGTAATAAAATGATTATCTAACTATAGCTTAGTGTGCAGGTATGATTTTTTGTAAATATACGAATTACCATTTTAACAGTAAAAAATGATGAAATTTAGAAATCTGTTTTACAAAATAGATGATTATAAAAATAGTATGTCAGTGACATGAGCAGAGCTGTATTAATATCAACATTAAAAAATTTTCAGACTTTTCTCATGTAGTTTTAAAAAAATTTTCATTAAATAATATTATATTAAAAAATGTAAAACTTTTTTTTTATTACAATATTAAATATTATATTATTATATTAATTATAATAATTCACATATACTAATGGTATTTACAGCTATCCCCTGAAATCTCTTCTATTAATTAATTATACTTGATTGGAACTACACCTTCAATATATAAAATATAAACAAATATAAATGTAAATTAAATTCTTTATTATTTATAACGGTATTAAATAAATACTATGTAAATAAAATGCAAAAAATATTAATATTTTAAATAAATTTAACGTATGATTTTCTTAAAATACATTTACTTTATACAATATGTTTGCTCTTAAGTAAAAACTAGAATTTCTTGAAGCATAAAAAATTACCATATTCAAAGAAATTGAAATAAAAATGTAAATGTAATCAACTCGACTTTTTACAAATGAATGAACAGGTAGCACTCTCATAAGGCTTCCTTAATCTCAAGTTAAACCAAGACAAAAATAAAAAGTGTGGTACGTTTACAACCTTTTTTTTATACATTAACGATCTTTTATCCATAATACCTTACATAATTAATTAAATTTGTTTAATATGTAACAATAAAATAATGAAAGCAATTAACTTTGTATTCGGATACGTGCAGTATCAAATATATAAAAGTCATATATGATTCATACAAAAACAATCCTTTATTATAATCCCATGAACAGAACTAACATGACTATAAAAGTATATAAAATGTAAAAATTGTGAATTAATTTACATATGGATATAAAATGAAATTTTCATATAGAAAATAGACATTACAAGCTTTTTGTTTCTTTATTTATTTTCGATTTTTAATATTTTATTTTTTTTATTTTTTTTATTTTTTTTTTTTTTTTATTTTTTTTTTTTTTTTTTTTTTTTTTTTTTTTTTTTTTTTTTTTTTTTTTATTTTTTTATTTTTTTTTTTTTTTTTTTTTTTATTTTTTTTTTTTATTTTATTTTATTTTATTTTATTTTATTTTATTAATATAATATTCCACAAGAGTGCAATATTTACTTTAGAGTGTTTTCCATAATATATTTTTTTAAATCGCATGAATGATTAACTTAAGCTTATTGTGGTAAATAAAATTCTCACATTAAAATATATTGTATATAAAATATTTTTAAAAATAAAGTATCTACGTGTTTTCATTTCTTACTATATTCAAAAGTTGAAAAAAAGTTTCAGATTTCTGAAGTAGTATTATTCCTTAATTATTTTACTCTTTTATATACTTACTACTTTTTACTCTTATACTTATAAATAGCTTATAGAATAGAATAGAAAATTTAATTTTTTTAAAGAAATAAATAAATCATATACGAAACTTAAATTCAAGGAATATTTAAGTATTCAATATAGCATTTTTTTTAATCAATTCAATGCATTCTGATAAAAACTGTATAATAATGCTTGAATTTTATTATTGTTAAATAATAACCATATAACAATTTAGAAAAATACTTTAATATTTAAAGTATTTCCTTACCAATTGTTTTAACTGATGATATATTTTATCTGATTTTGTTAATATTTTTTAGTTAGAAACGCATTTGTATTTCAAAATATTGATAATAGTTTTTTCAATAATTATCTATTAATATAAATTAACGTGTACACCGAGACTAGTATCAGTTCCAATAAAGTATTACATGTAAATAAAACGTATTATATTAAAATTTATTACTTAATTATTTTTATGAATATCAACATTGGGTTGCATTTATTTTAATATAGTATTATCGTATTTTAATTTAATTTTATTTAAATTTTTTTTAATTTAATATTTTACCGTAAAATAACATATTTTGTAATTATATATTATTTTTCCTGCGTGTGTTGAATAATCATGCTTACACAAACATTTCAAGAAAAGATAAATTGTTTAAGTATAAGTATAGTATTAACAAATACTAATAATATTAAATGCATCTAATAATGAAACTGACTTCAATTTATACAAATCGTATTTCACATTGTTGCTGTATGAAATAATTTTATGATTTTTATATTTAAATTTATATGCATAAATTGCAGATTCAGTTATAGGTAAAGTAGTTTAGAAGTTATCTATGGTAGATACCGTTTAATTTTATATCTATATAATCAGTGATGTTCAACTGCTGATAATATAAATTATCTTCTTTTTTCTGTTAGTTAAAAATAATTTCATATTAAATTTAAATAGTTTTTAGTGCTAACTAATGCAATACAGATCCTATTCATAGTAAGGGTATATATTAATTACTGATAAAAAACTTCATGGTCTTTAATATTATATAAGTAAGTATGCAACAATAATTGGAATTTATTATAAAAATGTGTTGTCACGAACTTTTAATAAGATAAATGACTTATTTCTATACATAAAAATGAATAAGCCATAGCAATGCTGAACAATATAAAATGAAACGACTAGTAAGAAGTTATAAAAGTTTAAAAAAATTCTAGCAGGTATTCCTTTCGGTAAAGAAGCTATCAATTTTACCGAGTGGTATACCGAAAATAGTAGTATTGATATCAACCACACATAGTTTTAAAAATACCCAATAATGATGAAAAAAACCTATACCTTGACCAATCACTATATCATTACATTATCCTAAAGACATACTGAATAAAGTATTAATATTAATACTGACTACTATAGCATTTAGAGGCAACAATAAACGAGGGTTTCCTTAATTTACAATCAACGAATTTGATGAAATATCTATATTTGGATGACTTATGAGCTTCCATATTTGGTAAAATAATATAATATTAATTTTACGTGATTTATTAATATACAAAAACATTTTACTATAACTTTAGAAGCAACACGCGCAACAAAATTTGTTTCATGATAAAAAGCAGTAGTCTAATTAATGAAACTAATAAATAAATAATAATCCGCTAAAAAAATATAACATATACTTCAAAGCGTACAAGTGTATAATGTCGACATCGATTACCTGACGATACTGAAGTCATTAAAACTTTTCCCAATCGTATGGGTTATACCTTTATGAATTTTTAAACCAATAAGACTGGTTGTTATTGCGGACTCCGTTCCTCCACCATCTTTTGATCCTATTTAATATCATTAACAAAATTGATCATTAAACTCATATTCAAGCTTTTATTTATTCTTTTATAATCCGGAGCATTATCTTATTAAATATAAATACCATTTCTCAATAGTTGCAAATTACTCGAACGTTTTCATTAAATTTCTCATAGCAAAGCATTTTAACTAAAAGAGAATAATATAAACAAGATACATTTAAGTTTTGAAAGTATGATTTTTGTTTCATTAATGATTAAAAAAAAGGTTTTTATTATTAATATATTTTTAGTTTTTAGTACTTAAAAATTAAATCAGTAATAAAGGTAAGTGTGCAAAAATTGTAAAATGCTTTGAATATATCTAAGTTTTTATCTATTTATTGAATATTTACTTTGGAACCTTCTTTAATTACATAGTACATCACTGCATACGTACCAAAATCACATTTGTAATATACATTTCAACATTTGTTATACTGTTTATCATTCAAAAAAATACAAATTTAATATTAACCCAAGAAAAATATAAGCAATCATGTATCACGCAATGTATTAGCAATCAGAATAATATTTAAAACAAAATTCTCAATACTAAAAATTATGCCTTACATCTATAGGAATTTTTATTTTATATATTTTATAGTACAATTAAATTAAAAAGTATAAAAAATGTTATATAATATAATGTAATATATATACAAATTATATTTTAATATAAATACTATTAAAGAGAGAATAGTATTTTAAAATCAGGGACAAAATAATTAGTTTGAAACATAAAAATTATCCATAGCAACATTAAAAAACTTTAATATTTAACATTTTTTTTAGAATCATACGTATGAAAACGTTAACATAAAGTTTAATAATAAAAAATAATAGACTGTCTATTTGTAAACGTTTCTATGAAAGGTAAGAAAATGTTTAAATACGTATTTTGATATATATATATATATATATAAAACTGCAATTTTATAAATATCGCCAATAAATTTTGAATTTATGATTATGAGATATATACGAACAATTATACCATGATGAATTTTTTTACATTGAAAATCGTACTTTCTTATAACTCTTTTTTTAATAATATTATTTTATTGGAATACTGAAAGTACGATATTGTTAGAAAAGTTGTACGATATTGTTAGAAAAGTTGTACAATAAATAAATCACTAGTTAATTTCTTATATAAGAATTCTTATAAGAATAAACGTCTTCAAGTTCTATCTAATTATATTGTTCAAAGTTAAAAATTAACAATATATATTATTTATGAAGTATGATTTAAGATAAAATGAAAAATTAAATTATATTTATTATGTTACTTAATAATTTTCTTCATTTAGAAATATATATATATGTAAATACATATAATGTATATGTGTGCGTTTGCTAGCGTGCCTACGTGCCTGCATGCGTATGTGCTATGTAGGATATAAAATAAAAGATGTATTCTTAAGTACTTGAAAAAATTATAACTACACTTATTGATCGAATAACCAATCTCGTTATATTAATTGTCATGGCATCGATTATGCTTGAAAAATCTTATGTACTGTTAAATTATTTAATATTGTTTACAGACTAATAATCAATAGTACTCTTTTCCATATACTAATTAAAGTTTTAATGTAAAGTTTTAAATTTCATTTAAAAAATAAATCTTAATCATATACATATATATATTAATCAAAGTGTTTGTTGATGCAATGAAATATTATTTAAAAATTGTTTCGTTAAAAATAACATACACAAAATTTGATAAATTGTTTCAATATTCCAACATAATTTAAAAACTTTTTCGAGATAATATTCATAATTTATGAAAAAACAAGAATATACGCATACTTTTGCATTCCAACCAGATAAAATAATTATTTTTAGAGTTTATAATTAAGTGCCGCTTTTAACTATTTAATTTTAATAAAATATCATTTTATACAAAAATAATAATAATAGTACAGATATTTCTACAATAAAGCTTAAATTCTTAATTTGTTTTCAAATTGTTATGAATTATTAATTGAAATATGAAATAAATAATACTAATCTCTCTTTGTATTTAACTTATTGTTAAAACATATATTTAAATTTTGTTTTATAAATATTTACTAAAAACAATATTATATTTGAATATTTATTTTGTATCTAATTTAAATATTTTACTTTTATATCAAAGTAAATTTAATTCTTAAAATTTCTTTTGCGTATTTTTATTATCCTTTATATTTCACACACACTGTTATTTTAAAGTCAGCTCTATCGATTACTATATGTTTTTTATACTCGATTACTTTGTATCCCTTTCTGTCATGATTCCTCCTCCCTTCATATATTTTGCTTTCTCTCTCAATACTTCCCTCTCTGTCTCTCTATCTATTTTTTTTAAATATTTCATATTCTTATTTCATTCTTTGGCAGTTATTTTTTCTCTCTTATATCATAATCCACAGATTACAATTGTTTAATTTCAAATCAAGTGAATATAATACAGTAAAATCGATTAAATTGATTATTAACGAAATCTATTAACATCTTCGATATATTAAAATAATTATTTTTAAATACAGAAAATATTTATAAGCTTTAAATTATTAGTAAGAATTGAGTTAATCAAAAATTAAATTATTTTTAATCGAATATTAAATTATTTAAATAAAATAATATTCAGTATTTTTTTATGAAGGCTTAAATTTTTAAGGCATATGAATAGATATCATCAAGAATCGTAAGCGCTGATGAATTATATAGAGCTTTTATCTTTATTCTATCAGCCAAGACTAATTATAGAGTGGTCAAATATAAGCCATAGCTTCAGAAGATAACTCGTACGTAATACATTGTTTTTTTTAAACGATATATACTTTATCAGAGTCTAAATGTCAATAGAGTGTGAATGAATTACGACTATATTACAAAAATTATTCAATTGAAGCTAGAACAAGGTTTTTCAGAAAAAATTTCTATTTCTCTTTAGCTTTAGCTACCCATCAGACTTTCTCTTTCTCTTTAAATCATTCTTTGCTTTACTCTCTTTTATACAATATATTGTTTACTATTCATCGCGAGTACGGTAATTCCAGTTTTCTTTTTATTTCCGTAAAAAATGTCTTTACAAATATTCTACTTGAACGCAGTAACCTTAAAAGTTTTTTACATAATAGGTACATATATTGAGAATTTGCTCGAAATTAATAAATAACTTTAAAGTATACTGAAAATTTATATACATGATAAGAATGTTTAACATAAACTGTTTAGACTTATGATTATTAACTTAAAGTTGCTGATTAAAAATATAGTTGTAAAAGTTAAAAATATGCTTGATAATTGCATTAATTTATTGTGTATATTAATTTTGATCATTATATAAAAAAATATAATTTTTTCATATCTAATATTTATCTGCTTATAATAATTAAACCAAATTTTATTACCTATCAATAAAAAGTATTTTTATAATTTTTTATCAATTATGCATATTTTAAGTAAGTACGATTTATGATACATAATATAACGGAATTTGTTAAAATGTTGCGAGCTAATATTAAATTACAATTTCAATCAAACATTAATTCAAAATAATCTTCAGACTTGATTAATATAAAATATTTCAATTTTGTTTTATCTATTTATTACACATAATTTAAATATGTTATAAATATTACAATTTTTAAATAGTATAATATTTGAAGACATGTAATTTAAAAAAAATGTATATTTTTTTATTTTCAAAATTTTAAATCAATACACAAAAAATATTTTGTTTTCAATCTATTTTTAATAATTTTAGGTATATATATTTATACTATATAATAAAATTTAAATATATAATGATACTATAAAAATATTATACAATAAAATTTGCGTCAATTAATGATAAGCTAATGTATCTAGAAATAAATGGATATAATTTAATCTACTACGTATGTTAATGCAAATTTTCAATACTCGTAAAAATAATTTTTTTTAGCATTTAAAGATAATAAATATTTGTCTTTTTACAGAATGTGTAGGTTTGAATTTTTATATCACGAGTATATTTCAGCAGTATATTTTATTTATTAATATACATATGTGAAATGCCATTATTAGTTTATAGAAACATGATATTTGCATTAAACATAAAAGTGCGTTTCAAGAAATTAAATATACATTTTCAAAGCCAGTTTATAATTGAAAATATTAGAAGTATCATTTCAGTTAAAAGCGATTATAAAAATAATTAATTCATGTATTATAATTATTTTAAGTTTTCTTATGTAAATAAAAAGTGTAAACATAATGTAATTTAAAAAAGATAACAATGGTAATTCTTTATATTTCCATAAATAAATATAAATTGTATTTATATTTATTAGACTACATTTATTAAATTAATTGGAAATTCTATATTTGCAAGTTAAGTTAGCAAGTTATTGAACTATTTACAACATTCAGATAGATTTCTGTTTAATTTTGTAATTATCTACATTTGTAAAAAGAAAAAAAACATTTTTCGATCCATTTTAATAAATAGTAATAATTCGTCATATTATTTAATATTAAATACATTAATTCAATGAAAGCAGTTAGTATTTTTAAGACATTAAAATATATATAATTATATACATTCAAAATACACCATCAGTAAATATATTTTGTCGTATTTCATCAGCAATTACGATGCTTATGAATGTGCACTGTATAAAATTATACATACAAGTATGCCCAAAATAAGGTATAGTAGACATATTTGTATTCGAATGAACTATATTTGACTTGCACAACAAATATACTTCATAAGCTTGTAGATACTTTTAATAATTTCTCACCGAGTTAATTACATCGTCATCATTCTTTAAATATATGTACAAAAACATTATTTATTCATTAATAAATTATAACTCTAGAATTGAAAATATTTTTTAAATTATTCGTACTTAAAATACTTTGCAGAATTATTTTTGTAAATAATTACAAAAAATTATAAATCATAAGGATTATATTAAGAAAGTTACGAGTAATAATATGTGAATATATTTATTTAAAAGCAAACTTAGTTTGCAGTGCTGGTGTTGGCTGTTTATGTAGAAAATCGAAGATTTATCAAGATTCATCCACTTGTTCACGTAGGATAGAGATTTCTAAACCTAGGTATCCTCCAGCTAACTGTTGCTAATAAAGAAATTAGGAAATTGCTAGCTAAAATCGCTGGACTCAAATTCCTTCGATCACCTCCATGCATTGCCGCGGGCTTTTCTTCCTCTGCAAAAAAAATTTGGAATTTAGTTACGATCCTATTTTATTAAAAATATTTGTTTATCATAAACTAAAATTAGTTTTTAAAAAAAATTTTTTAAATATTCGTAAACAAAAACAATAATTAATATTCTTCATTTAGAATTTATCCTACTAAACGAGTTAGATATCTACAATACTGTTTAATAAAATTTCTTCCTCTCTTTTTAATGATTTAAATAAATGCTAATGATTGCTAATTATCATACTTATGTGTATTTAGTAGTAATTTTTAATTACGATTATGTTTTAAGTAATATTAATTACTGAAATTATTAACTTCAAATTATACATTTTGCTAAAAATGTTATTATGTAAATCAAGCTGATATTATTAATTATGTATATATACATATATATATGTGTATATTTATTATTATATTATATTATATGTATATATAATGATAATTAAATATAATTTTGAATATTGTTTGTATTGATATTGTGTTACAAATGAGTGTTACAATGAAAGTTTTAATAAGTTGAAAGGAAATATAGTCAGCTATATACTTTTTCTTTTAAAGTGCAATTATATGTCCAATTATTCTTCATACAATTTACGAAAACAATGAATCATGGGCTCACCTTCCAAAACGTGAACCATAACGTAAGCTTCTCTGGCATTACTTGGCGCACAGGTATAATTTCCTCCGTGGCTCAGCTGTGTTTTCTCTACTTCCAAAATCGATCCAGCCTTTGTCAGTTCAACTTTTACACCAGGTTCTGAATCGTAGTTTATCATACGTGAATTACGGTACCAGAACACATACAGAGGTGCTTCAGTTGATGACATTAGTTGGCATTCCAAACGCAAATTTGAACCTTGTTTTACGTGAAGATCCGGAGCTCCAGGTATAACAGAATAAGCTTCGGTCACGCTTAACTGTACGAAATAATGTTGGACAGGATGCGAGGTCACCTAAAACATTAAAATTTTAAAGAAAGGAAATTGTGAAGAAATTGTAAAGAAGAAGTAAATAAAAATTTTAAGTTATATTAGTATATTTCATCAATAAAAATTAATTAATAATTACTATGTTTATTTGAATTAATTTTCAAGCATCGAAAAATTTATTGTTTTTTTATATTTAAATATAATATATTGTGTTAAAAATAATAATATAGTTAGTATATAAACTTATAAGAGATAATTAAAAATTAAATTAGAAAATGTTTAAAACTCACCTGACATTCGTATAAGCCAGCATCATCATGAGTAACTTTTTGTATCAAAAGAGACCACTCAGAATTCACCTGCTTTACCATAAATCTCTTGTCCACTGAATGAGTATTTCGTTCGACAGTTAACAATTGCCTATCCTTACGTCGTACCCATGTGACCTGTTGTATTGTTAAATAGAAAAATGACAATTTTAACCAAATGAACTTTTAATTAAATGGATTATCAAGGTTATATAGTTCACGAATGAAAATAATTTTCTATTTATCATTCTTCACTTAAAATTCTGACATAAAAAAGTAGTCCTAATATTATAGATACTTATGGAAATAATATGCCAATAGCAAAAATTTGTTCTACTTATAGAATATAAGCAATTTAAAACAATACATTGATTTTGAATAGTTTATTTTGTTTTAATTTACATATTAATATTTGAAGTTCGAGTATTATTTACATATCAGATTGAAGATAGTAATGTTTAAATGAACGATATTTTTCAATAAAATAAAACTTTGACTTAAAACAAGATATCTTCTCCAATTTCCGACTATTTGTACGACAACTAAAGTTTATAGCCTTTTATTGAGATTACATTTAAATTTCATTCGTCTCTAAAAAGTGAATAAATCATAAACATTTACAGCATGGTGTAAATTACATGGTTCACATAATTGAGTATATACTTGCTTGTTTCACTTATTAATAAATTATAACTGATGTTATCAATTATGCATTTTTGTCATTTACGATCAATCAATAATTCTTAAGGTGATTCAAAATATCGAACATTAAAAATTTTTAATTTTTATTAATTAATAATACGAACATAGAGAATAATTTAAAAAAAAAAAACAATGTTACAGAAACTTTACTCAATGTAGCAAAATGTTCAATACTACTGCATTAATTTTTTAAAGATTTACAGATAAAAACTTCTTTAAGCTATTAAATAATATTAAAAGGTCATTTAACTATAAATTTATTATTTCTTTACTTACTTTATAAAATATAAATGTTTTACACAATAATAAAACAAATTATAATACAACTTAATATGATTTTTAAGTTTTTATTAAACTGTTGTCGAAAAGAATATTCTTGAAACCATATTATTTTTATGCTAACGTCATTAAATTATGATACTTGAAATACGAAAGTGAAAAAATTAGGTAATTACGAAAATATTAATTATTTTACACACTTATGCTTCAACTATAAGTGGTCAACGAACAAAAGGTGCGCCAAATTACAAAACTATTCGGAGCGGCGGGATGAGGGGTAACGAGGGAAAACCGCGAAAATGCGACCCGCCTCGAAAATAATGACGGGAAACGATAAGTGCTCGAAAAGTGCGGTGAGCGTTCCGAGTTGCGCGTTAAGAGCAAACTCTTGGCGCATCTAGCACATTTGAATTAGTGACCAACTGGACCTCCGCATTGGTCACTAACGGATTATATTTGAGAGTTGCAAATTTGAATTTAAACGCAACTCCCAATAAGATAAAACAGGGCGTAATCCGGGGTTTACGATAACCCGGGCTAGTCTAGGTCAGAGCGCGCCCTCTGACCCCAGATCGTGCCAGCTCCCAAAGAAGTTGAAGGTCGCGGGCCCCGCAGCAAACAGGGATACCGTGCTGCACCACCTCGCTAACATCTATGTGTGGAGGTGTGCAAGGGCGGAAGCATCTCGGATGACGTACGCCGGGAGAAAAGCCGAGAGCTGCAAGGATGAGACGTCTTCCCCCCTCGCCACGATGATAATACAACCGCGACGCGTAAGAATGAATACGTCCAGTCTTATTCCTAGTGCCTTCTCTGGTAAATAATCCGTTTATGCCGAGAACGAGCATTGTCTTACCACTCCCTTGCCACACAGCGAACGTGGGAGAACCTCAATCGACACGATTTCACCGGCGCAATCCTGTAAATAAATTGAGGCGGAAGCATTAGATATGTTTTTTTTAGTTGTGTAAATAAAACAACAACCCCGCATCTTGACGACGGTCCGAAGAACATTAAAAACAATTCAGGGTTTTTTTTAATTATTTTATTACGCTTCCTTATCCTATTCTCTTTACCCCGTCGCCCTCTTCCTATAAAATACTGGAGCCGGCGAGCTCTATCCTAAAACCCCGCCTACTGCACCGCGGGTATAACTACCTGCGTTTCTAGTTACTGTTGATTTCCATTCGATTTAAAGTTATATCTTAATAAAGCATTATATGTATTTCTCAGAAACACATATCTTTTTCTAATTTATAAAAATTAATCTCACAAAGAAATTCATTTTTATATATGTCAAAAAGATAAAAATAGTTATATTAAGTAAAGTAATTTAATTTTTAAAAACCAATACTACACTTGCAACTATGAAGTGTTTCAGTTAGGAATCAATATAGTCATTGATTTAAAATAACAATTTTTTTTTATTGCTTACAATGAAAAATATAGTATAATTTGTTTTTTTTAATTTTTTTGCATTAACAGTAATACAGTACAGTACTGTACAGTAGTACAGGCGACAAAATAAAATAATAAAATACATTAAATGGAATAAAAGTATATGTATGCCGAGTAGGAACATTGAATTGAATTGAAAACGAACTATCTCAAAAACATGAATAAATTTAATTTAATTTATTTTGTGTATAACTTAATTCTTATTAGTAATAAGCAAGACAAATAATAATAACATGATGTGAACAAAAATGAAAAAAGAATATCTTGAGAACAGAAAAAAAATTTTTAATAATAAATGAAGTATAAATGTAAGGCATACACTGAAATAAGTAAATCCAATAACCTCTATACTGGATATATCATATCATACGATTTTTGTTTTTCATCTAATTAATACCATTTTTAATTATTTTCATTAAATTCTAAATTTAAGCTACACACGTGTGTTTTAAATAATTTATTCCATAATAACAATGTTCTTTCAACTTTAATGATTTATATTATATTCTTGATTAAATTAGCTTTAATACTTATCGCACTTATAAAAAACATTTAGTTGAATCAGAAACAGTATTTTAAATATTTTTATACTTATAATGTAGAGTTCAACATATAAATATATGCTTAACATATTTTATGAATAATTAAAAGATTATTGAAAATAGTGAAAATAATGCACAATAAAAATTAAAAAAAAAAATTTTATAATAAAAATAGTTATTTGATGGTGGTATTTTCTTTGGTATCTATCCCCACTTTTCATCTTTACTTGCCATCACATATGCTACTCTACTCACGAGTTTAATTAATAATGTACTTTAAATCTGTATTATAAATTACACGTGCTATTGATATTAACTTAACACTAATGCTTTTTCTTATCCATTTATATTTCTAATACTAGTCTCTTCTTAACACTAGCCTCCTAAGCTCAAGATATGAAGTTATGAGATAGCGTAAAGTCGAGGGTTGGGGGATGGGTGGCGGTGTGCCTGTGATTTACATCAGCGTCTGTTTACTGCTTGCAATCCTCAGTCGGACCAACGTCTTTATTTGTGATGAGGGGGAACGTATGATCAAGTCCCACTCATACTCGAAATCGGCAATATAATGGAGAAGTCGAAGTTTGTGCTCATGCCGGGGGGAAATCCTCAATCCAGCACAAAGAGCAAGGCTTAGAAGGTTTAAGGCTGAACTGATCGTTCCCGGCACGGGTGGCGGTGAGTTGCTCACATATGAGAAGAGCTTGAAACATTATTACTTCCACGTAGATTCTGATAAACACCATCCATCTGAGCGTCGGACCTTGTTCTTTGGTTACAGACGGTTCTCCCACCCGTTTCCCTGGTTGACAGTTCTTACAGATAAATCATTGTGATGTTCCTCTTGTGCGGTATCTTGCATTCCAGAATCTCTAGGAGAAAAAAGATGTATCGACACGTTGGTACCAACTTTTCATACGCATTTACATTCGATACGCATTCGAAGTGCGGCGAGCCATCCTCGTCCCTCCTAACTCGTATACTCCGAGTGATTCAGTTTTGTGTTATTACAGATTTTCTTACTATTTAATATTACTTCTACAGTTCTCAACTGAAGCATATGGTAGAGGTAACAAAGGAGGCCGCTAATATACGGTTAAAACCGGATCGGATCGGATTTGGCAGAAATTAGCAGCTGCGCAAATTGCGCACTACGCAATGCGAGCTGGGTGCCAAGGATTTGCTTTTTTGGCACTATCAAGATCCTACAAGATCCGGTCGGTGATCATCAGGACCTTTTCTTTGGTAACCAACGGATACAAATTGGAAGTTTAAAGTCAAAATTTTGAAGCAGCTTTCTAAATACAAGAAAAGGGCGTAACCCAGGATCGACGATAGCTTGGGCCAGCGGATGCTAGAGCGCGTGCTTTGACCTCATCTAGTATAGGACTCCCGAAAGTAGAGGCGTTGAAGGTGACAGGCTTACTAGCTAGTCCCCCTCTTCCAACAGCTCCCAAAGGTGACAGCAATAGCGACGAACGCTGGCAGCAGAAGTAGGAAGGGCCCGGCGAGAAGAAACACCCCCATTACGTTTCTATCCTTCGTCATGGAACGATACATGCCCAAGTTCCTTTTTCGTAACCTGCTTAATAATGGTCTGCGGAGTATTGCGTATTTTTTGTTCATAAAATAGACCTATCATCTGATGCCGAAGCCAACTCACGTGTTGCATCACTATCCAATACCACGCACCTCCACTGAAGCCCGAGCTACTTAACCATACGTGGACTACGGCTACGAAAAATAAATATTTATTTGTAACGATTGATACTCGTGGAATTATTAAATTGCAAAAGTATGAAAATCAATTGATGAACACGGTTTTAATTCAAATGAATTTTATTAAATTTACCCCGTTCTCTTCCTACCTATTCGTGAGGCACCTGAGTCAGTCTCAGCATAATCCCATCTCTCATTCTGTACTGCGGGTAAAAATAGAAGCCGCGCGTTGTGGTTCCCATAACCGGGAGCTAAAGTATCGAGGGAAAGATCGCGTGCGTGGACTTTTAAGACAGCAACTATAGAGCTTATTTTGATTCTTATGTATACTGATCCTCGGACTGAGTACTTTCGACTGAACACACCCGAATTCGGCTATCGAACGGAACGGTGCTGTCAATTTGTAGAGCTCTCGTTCCGACAACGTCGTGTTACGGTACCGCGGTCATGACGCGTGAAGGGATAATAGTTCTTAAAATTAATAGGATTAAATTGACAAGAAATATTAATTATATTATGATCAATTCATACATTATCATCATAATCATGAAATATCTTGAAATTGTCTTGAAATCTGTTTTCAATTTAAATTTAAAAGCATTTAATACTTATTACAAATTATAAATACTATACATACATATATTTGCAATAAATAAATAATGTGACGTTATAAAGCATGACATTATCTACCTGATTATATATATATATATATTAATTTTATCCTTTCTTTCCTGACTAACATTTGTAAAAATAAATTTTATCATCCTAAATATATAATTTAATATTAAAATATCTTTGAAAAATTAAATATCTTTAAAAAGGGTAATCATATATATATATTATATAATTAGGCAGATAATGTCATGCTTTATAACATCATAGGAGATATCTGTCCAATAAAAAGGAATATAGAAACTTAATCGCAAAATCGGTATCCCCAAAGCTCACCATTTTCAGTCTTAATCCACAGAATAAAATCCTTAGAATGTCAAGAAATAAGAATGGCTAACGTTATTGTAAAAATTCGTTTCTCGGTATCTTACAAAAGTACCAGCGAATCCTATTCAGCAGATTTACTGTACAATTTCAACGCACAAATGCCCAAAGCTTATTTTATGTTATATGGGCTGTGATAGTCTGAAACGTAAGAAAATGAAAGATCTAAACAGAAGACAAGAGGAATGAATATAAAAAGATATAAAAAATTTAAGAAAAAAATTTGGTAGTATGAAAACAATAATGGAAAAAAGAGAGTGAGATAAAATATTGTAAAGTGAATATTAAGGTGTGAAATTGATTTTATAATGTCTTTCTAGGACGAGATCTATTTTACATAGTCATAAAAGTATGATGTAAATATTTCTACATTCGAAATTATTAATAAGTTTCTTAAATCAAGTAAAAAATTTAAATTAAAATCAAAAATTATTTTTAATACAACAGGGAATTTTTTAAAATTAAAGTAATAATTTTTTTTAATAAATATAAATGTTCTTTTAATCGATTTAAGATATTAAACTGCTACCTAATTAAGCATTTTATCTTTAAACTGACATTTACGCTGCGTTTTTTCAAGTCTTACAAAGGTATTCGTAAATTAATGATTTATGAATGTCTGATTTATGAATTCCTTATCTTTATCAACCTTCTTTTAAGCAAAATAATATCAAAAGTAATGTAAATATTTTATTTTATTTTACTCAATTAAAATATAAATAAAAATGAATTTCTTTTTTATCATATATGAGTACAATAACATAATTAATATTATTTATGAAAATTTATTTAAAGTTTAAATATAATCAGTACTCCGTACTATCTAATAGTATATTACAAACATTTTTAAAGTAATACAAACTTGTTTATATATGTATTTATAAACCTAAAATTTGTATTCATATTGAGCAATCGCCATTGATAAATTCCATTTACTGCAATTACTTACTCAAGCTTACACCTATTGGATCTTTTGTCTCTGTTCTAGCCGTTATTTCATCTGTTATTCCAACCTATCTGTCTCGCGTTACCTTTGTCCTTGTTATCAATACTAACAGCTTACAACAGCTACTAATACAGAGTATTAAGCTTAGGGATTCATAGTAAATTGTCTCGATTGATCTGATGGATCTGTGATATGATTTCTGGTACATTATACCTAACTTTATAAAACTCTAATCTCTAAATTGCGTGTGATTCAAAAGTGAGAAAACGAATATAAAAGAACCTAATACCAATAAAACAAGTATTATAATATTGGAAAACAAAAAAATTTAGCTTAAAGGCTAAAGATCATTGTTACTAAAAAAAAATTTTTTTAATAATTAAATTGTAGATTTACGAATAATTCTAGAATTAGCAATTGAGATTGCGAAGTCGACATAAAGATTGAAAATATATAAATTCATGTCATGCAGGTCATAATAAAAGTTATTTCAGGCGTCACACCATCGTTTGCAGCATCTAATATATAGTTTTCAAGATGCACGGTTGCAATTCTCAAAGTTCTGATTGTATTTTACAGAATGGAACTTCAATTGGACTATCTTTACGAAGCTTATTGAAGCTTTACGTTATACGTGAATTCTAAGGTATCTCTATAGAATAGCTACGTGCTTCGTTTAAACTTTGAGGTGTTTCACAAAATTTCTTGTGATGCGTCAGAATTGTAACATTACAAGACATCCAGAAATACATGTGAGCCTCAAACATCTAAGGCATTCTTACGTGCAAATGTATTATATGATTTTTATGGCATTAACTACACAAAAGAACATGTAGAGTATAATTTCCACCTCTCATCATATTTTGATTGAAAAAATCGTAATTGCAGTAAATTAAATAATTCTAATATGAAAAATTAACAAAAATGTAGCATATATTATATATTCTTAATTAGTACACAAAATACTGAAGTACATCATATAAAAAACCCTTCATATATATTTCAACATAATTTTTTCAAACTTTTCTGAAATAGCATATTATGGTAGTAAACAAGTGATTGAATATTCAATTTTATATTAGTAACGGAACATTATGTTTTAGATTAAATAATACTTTAATAGAGTTTCATTATATTTAGCATAAAATATATGAATGATAATCTTTATTTTGTATTATTTAAACTGTCTAAGTAATATTAGTTGTGTATCAAAAATTTTAAACGTTTCCAGCTATTTGCGTAAACATTATAAAAATAGTGAACCAAAAGATTAATTTGTAAATTTTTGTTAATAAAGGGCAAAATTATTCATTTGATAAATCAAAATTTTTTTAGTGTAATAAATTATACTAATAAAAATATGAGAATTCTTCGTTCATTATTATACAATAGAAGCTTTTTAATTATTTTTGTAAACAAAAATCACTTATTTACGCTCTACCATAATAATAATATTATTTTACGGTGGGGTTTTTAAATTTTATTACTCAATGTAAAATATAAAAAATATAATTTTTTAATATGATTGAGTAGAATAATATACGTTATCAATATGATTAATTCTGTTATTGAAGGATACCGATCAATTTTTGTATATGAGAATACTGCAGATTATTTTTCTGTTGTTTGAACTAGTTTGTAAGGTCTATATACATACAACAAATAGCTCACGATCATCCACATAACTTAAAACTGAGAGTACTGAAGCAAATACAACGCTCGTATATTTCATGATTGAATTTCCCTGAAATCCTTGTTAGTTATTCTTATTTATAATACAACTTTTGAAATACTTTAGATCAAGTACTTTCACTAAATTGCTGCATGATTTAATATAAAACTATTTTATACAGAATACATCAACATATTATTTAATACCATTATTATTACACATAATGTACTAATAATGTACATATGTGTTATATATAATAATGTACGTAATAATATACATTATTATTATACATAGCATTGTTATTTTATGAAATTATTTATAATATGAAACCATATTATAATAGCTAATCATTGGAACTGCTAAAAAATCTAGTCTTTAAACTTCTAGTATATAAATTAATCCTTTAAATGATGAATATTTGTAAGATTATTAAATATTAATAAATAATATAGGTGCGAAAATCCCGACCAATTATTTGGTTGTATATAGTTCATTTATAAAGTATTCATAAATACTCTGTAATATTTTATCAGTTTTATATAGTAGTTGTACGTAAATTGTTTCATAACAAGACTTCTTACAAAACGAATAGATTATAAGACAAAAAAAACAACCAAGATTTTAAAGATAGAAAAATTGATAGTAGAAATAAGTCATATCGAAGAATAGTAGATTTAAGTGAGTGAAAATGATTGACAGTAGAATGAAAAGATAAAGAAAATGTATACATATTGGAGGTACTTATTTATGTTATATGAGAGTTTCTATTACCCGTATCAAATAATATTTGAGATTCTATTTTCATGCATTTGGACTTTTCTGGTTGAACCGAGTTTTATACAAAAAAGCACTTTGTATCCGTATCTATATTTGCAAACATGCATACATACCCATTTATATATATATATATATATATATAAAATTGCAATATGCCTGGTTACGTCTTTTTTAGAGCAATCTGCATAAATCTAATAATTTTGTTACACTACATTAGCTGTTCACGGCACTATCTGTATAATGTGTTAAAGGAATTTAACCCATTTCTGCTATTTTTCTATATTGAAATAGTATTAACAGGGTAGTTGAAGATATTTTTTTAATAATTATTTCTAAATTATTTATAAATAAATTTTTTTTTGCATTTTCTTTTAAAGAAAATAAATAAATGAATATTTTATTTTCCAATATTATAACTTTTTTTGTTTAAAATAAATTGAATATAAATTAATATTTTAATTATATCTAAAAATGATTTACATAAATGTATGAATTATATTAAGTATTCAGATTATAACAAAGCCAAGATTTAGGTATAATTTTTAAGAGTAATAGAATTCGTATAATTTCAATTAATTAATAGGCAGAGCTTTTATTTCTTGATAATTTCTATACCTTGTAAATATTAAACATGGTAGAGTATATTGTATATTTTGTATATTTTTTACATTTAAGTGACAAAAAATAATGTGTAAAAATTGGACGTTACAACTTTCATGCATATTACTATATATATATTATTTTACATAAAAATAAACATTTTTTGCATACATTTTTTACAGCAAATCGTTATATACCACAATTATGTTTGTACCATAATTAGAACTAACATATCCAATTCAATTTAATTAAATAAATATAAGCTTGATCTCAATTTTTTACACAATTGCATGACATGTTAAATACAAGGTGTTAAAAATTGAAGAAATATATTATAAAAATCGTAAGAATTCATTATATACTGAAATTGTAGAATATTTTCTTTATAGTAATAAAAAACTTTACGTACTAACATACAAAAAAAAAAATTTTAAACAATACTGATGAATTATTTATACACTATAATTTTTTCTTTTTTATGGTTACCTATGTAGGTCTTAGCTTCCACTTCCATAAATGAATAAACAAAGCCTGCAGATATTCATTGATAGAGTTTCGTATTTTATTGAAATGAGAAAGCTTAAGTAAACAGGTTCAGATCAGGAACATTCAATGGGTAGAAAAGATAGTAATGCAGAAATGAAAGACAAGATAAAACGTCAAAGGACGAAGTATAGACGACCATTCAATATGATTTATTGATATAGAGACTTCCTAAATTCACACTAGTTAAAAATTTCACTGACGGTATAAAAATTAGAATGTGTTACAAAAAAAATAGATCACTTGAAAAACTTAATTTTTCTATAAAAATAGCATTGTTTATTCTGGACAAGTAGATAAGAATAAAGATAAATATGTATGCATACGAATATACATAATTACGAAAAACTTTCAATCTGCAACGAATGAATGTTTTTATTAAAACTATTAATATATTGG
The DNA here is from genome assembly GCA_018907135.1 of Kradibia gibbosae. Lineage (NCBI taxonomy): Eukaryota > Metazoa > Arthropoda > Insecta > Hymenoptera > Agaonidae > Kradibia > Kradibia gibbosae. The sequence continues at coordinate 10,211,280 of JACCHX010000004.1, forward strand.
CTTAAAAAGCATGATAATTACAATTAATGAATATACAGAGTTAACATTATAATGTATATAAAATTTTAGGTAATTGAAAAGTTACTTTTACAAGTTTTCAACATTAATTATAACTTTTTAACCATTCGGTTTACGAAAGTTGATGCATAAACTTATAAAGCGAATTTTTTCAGTCGTATACAATTAATGTAGGTTAACGTTTTAACAATTTAAAGAAATGCTGTATACATACAAATTTTTTAATTACTTTCACGTATAACAACAAAATAATGTCAACAAAGTTTACGATTGTTAATTTATTTACATTGTTTATATTTTTTAACATTAAAATTTCTTTTTGTTTATAATCTGTGAAAACTAATTCTAATACATAATACGTTATATTTTGATTAGAAAGTAACATAAGGTGAGCTTGTTAAATTAACTTAAAGAAATATATAAAAATTCGCATTCTTTAATATTAATTTAATATTAAACCAAAAGTATGTTTATATACTGAAATTTTTTTTTATATTTTTAATGAAAGTTACAGAATTTAATAGTTAAAATAAAAGCAATAAATATTTAAAATTACGATAATATAAGGTGCAAAAACAAATCAAGCACGAAATCGCAAGAAACAGGATAAATATTTTAAATTAAGAATGAAATAAATGCATAACATGTATGTTCCATACTATCATTGAATATAATAAGAGAAATAAGTATGTGTCTTGTTCTTAAACAATCATCAAAATAAAATTTAATCGAGAACGAATAAAAACTAAAGTACAGTTTCTTTGTCAATGAATAAAACTTTCTATTTACTTTAACCTTAAACCTTCCACGCAATTTTTAACAATTCATATTTTAAAATAGAGATATATTTAAGATACGTACATACATATTTTATTTAAACAAGTTAAAAATATAATTAAAATACACATTATATTTCTACTTGTTTTTACAAAAAGAAAAATTAAAAAAATGTTTTTATTAATAATACTTAAATATTAATAATATATTTTTATAAAAATCTATTCAACGTTAACGTATTTAAGAAACTTTTAAATACAAAAAATTATAATACTAAATTATAATGTCGATTGTCGGAAAAAGTCGTCCAGTCATTCCAAACTTTTTACTTAAAAGGAAAATATAATGTATAATTTGCATACTGCTTACTCATTTACAATATGCCACAAACTATTCCTTTTTTTCAAGTAAACATTTTTCAGAGACGTTTTTGTATTAAGTTTTCATTGTCTCTGATATCTCAAAATTTTAATTTATACGTTGTACTTAATTTTTTTAAGTATTTACAGAGTAAGTAATTATTACCAACGCAACAACCTACTTTTTTGTATATTTTTGCAGTATCAATGACAAATTGTAATAATATAATAACGCTAAATTGAAGTATATATCAGTTAAGATGGCTTTTTAGCGCAGAATAAATGTTTATTAATGACTGAAATTATTGAGTTTTAATAAAAATGCAGTTTACATTTACCATAGATTGAATAGATCATATTACATTGTCACACTTTATGTTATATTATTTACATAAGTTTTACTTCTTTTTTCCTAATATATTATATTATGAATTCCTGATATATTATATCAATATGCTAAAGTTAGGGATTGTAACTATTAACACATCAGAAATACAGAAATAGAAACAGAATAGAGAGATTAAATGTAAAATTAAGAATCAGACTAAAAAACAAACTCAATAATGTCAGAATGAAAAGGAAGCGGAAATTAAATGGGATTACATACGAAGACGTGCAAATCGACTGGAAATGAAAATTGAATAGCAGTCTTGTTTTAAAACGCATAAGAAAAAATATTCTGAAGAACAAAAGTTCATAAAAAATACAAATTAATATAATTATTTGAAGTATTCAGTCTGAAATTTATTATTAAAAAGTAAATTAAGACAAATTTAAGACAAATATTACAAATTTCAAAATTAGTAAAGTTTCCTGATAAAAAAGTAAAAAGAGAAAATTTTAAATTTATTAATATCCTGAATAAATAGTTTCTAATGGAAGCGCATAGAAATTAAATTTTTATATTAAAAAAAAAAAAGAAAATTAAAAAAAATAGCTCTATAAGCCTACTACTACAGAAAATAAATTTGAATTGAAAAATTGAATAAATAATGTAATTGTGATTTAATTTCTAATAAAATTTATTCCATAAACTCCAAATTAAAATATGAGAATACTTTTATTAATTTTTTTAATTCATCAATATGCTATTTATATACTATATTATTTCTGGTTATACAATTTCTGTTTTTACTGCTATAATAATTATTTAAAAAATTTTTATTTTGAAATAATAAAAAAAACTGTAAATAGTTTAATAAATCAGACGTATTTGTGTTATACATTTCAAAAGGAATGAAACATATTTTAATATTATTTCACAGTTTTTCTTACTAAAGTACGCATTTAAAAAAGAAAGTTTTTAGTATCTATAATATAACAATACCTTTTAATAAAAATTGAAATCTATTAATAATTATCGCATTTTTGAAATGAATTAAAATATTCATAATTTGTAATGTGACGCGAGTGTCTCCACCTGCGGTATAGAGAAGGGAGAGTAATGCTAGTATGGAGCTCGCAGGCTCCTGGGTTCAGCATGATAACGGGAAGCGTGGTGAAGGGAGGACGATAAGGAAGTGGGATTAGAAAAAAGCAAAAACTAATAATGATTATAAGTTATAACGTCCCTCCGGTCGACAATGTGGTGCATTTATTGTTTATTATTACAAAAATTAAAAAAAATATAATAAAAAACTTACAACTATAATAATCATAATGAAATTTACATGAGATTATTAACTATAATAGGCTTTTCGGCTGACATTTAATTCTAACTTGGCTATTAATAGCCCTACGGAACAAGATAGTTATAAAAAAAGTAATAAGTGACGAGGCATCTATAATTATAATTCTGTAGCGTATATCTAAAAAGGTAGCGATTTAAACAAAATTCTTTTTTTTTACGCCAATAGTTTCCTGTGGAGATAGTGTCGATCGCGACTCTCGCGTATTAGGAAACTTCCGCACGGTATGCGACCAAAGTGTGGGAGGATGCTCGGTCTAGACTAAACGAAGGCTTTTCGACCGAGGCTGACTCATAGTTGAATTTTTTTCCCTCTACAGGTCGCTCTAGGCTAAGGTTGGACTTATGAATACTTACGCATTTAGGAGTCTTAATTCCAGGGTGAGGGAGTAAGTTCCTGTGACCCTCGGCTTCGGTCCCGGGGACGTCTTCGCGAACCTGGTCGGGTTTACCTCCGCCCTGCCGTCGCTCCTATCTTTCCAACGCACAAGTGGCGATGAGGGAGGAGCGGCACGGGATCCCTATTCGCTGAAGGTCCTGCGACCTCCAGCTCCTTCAGAAACTCGACAATATATAAGGTCAGACCACTGACATCGACTAGTCCGGGTTTTCGCGGGTTTTCGCGGGTTTTCGCCCAAGGTACGCCCTTTTCTATGCGATTAAGAGTTGACTCACAATTAAGAAACCGAGATTTAAACTCCCAAATATTGTCCGTTGGGGACCAACGATAAAGGCCCGGTTTGTCACCGATCCATACGCGCTGAGTGCGCCAGGAGTCAGTTCCTGGTGCCCAATTCTTAGCGCGACTTGCATTTTACGCGTGCTCGTTAATTCCAACCACCGCTTTCGCGACAAGATGCATTTTCAAGTTCCCCCCTCACCGCGCTGCCCCTTTTGAGCTTAAATTTTAACGGATATTTGGTATATCACTTGTCGCATACATCACACTAGAAGGATCAGGGTACGGACGGAAGGGCAGCGTCTATCACAGTAATACACTCATAATACATACCGTTTTCAAATTCCTAAAATATGTTCTTGAATATTATGCAAAATTCCAGTAGATATTTTTTTTTCTTTTAATTCATATTAATTAAAAATACATACACTATTTCAGTCACATTTTAATGTAAAATGTTTTTAATCTCTTTTTTATGTAAATAATGTATTTAATTAGGCGAAATCCATAATTTAAATAGTATTATAAGTATATAATACCTATGATTAATTATGATGCTATAATAATTTAAGATGAATTTTTTGTGATTATATATATATATATATACAATAAGATTATTATGCATTATTATTATATATACAATAATTTATTATGTCAATTTAATGTTGTTTTTTAATACAATTTGTTAATAAATGTAATATAATTTGTAGAAAATCAAAATTTATGATTTAATTTATGTAAATTAAAACAACAAAAATTTTGTTCTTTTGTAGTTTCTTTAAAAAATTCAATGTGTTAATATAAAAGAAGACATCGAATACTTGATTTGTATCATATTGTTATGTATAAAAATAAAAAATAAAATGTTATATTTAGCATATTAATTAAATTTATATTAATTATAGATTGTATTAAAATTTCTATTGTTTAAGATTTCAAAAGAGATTTTATTGATTTAGATTATACAAAAAGTCAAAATCTTAATGCTAATGTGCGTTTATGTAATAATATTGTAAACACACTTTGTTAATTTGAATATGTATATAAATATTATGTAATCGAACTTATAAAATAAAAGCTTTTTAGTTATTACTTTTTGTTTTTCTTCTATTTTCTACTTTTAAAATGCTATTGGAAAACGATACGCAAGAGCTGTTATTTAGTGGAATGTAAATAAGGCATATAGAGATTACTTTAATTTAAGTAGTTTTTAATCCCTTTAACAAAAATGTTAAAAAGAGTGGTAAGTTTAATTTGTAGGTGCTACTAAACTCTACTTCCAAATAATAACTTCTTAGATATTCTCTTTTCAATGTTTTTTCATTTTAATTTATTACGTTTTTTAAAACCACTTTCTTTATATAGTAAGGCTATTAGTTTAAAAAATAAAAGGTCATTTTTCACTGGTCTATCATTTGTATATAACTTATTTACTAACAAGTATCACTAAATCAAATTAATTGATATTATATGTATTATACTTTTTATTTGAGTATATAATATGTATATAAATTATGTATAAAAAATTTTAAAAAATTTTATGAAGCAAAATATTAAAAATACTGAAACTGTGTTACAATATATAATATCATATATATATAATATATAATATCAATATTAATATCACAATATATAATATGATTAATCACTCGACTAGATAATTGTTGCAATTAAATAATTTTATTTAATTTTATTTATTATTTTGCTTTTATATAAACATAATAATTTTCATCAAATAAATAAACATGTAAAGAAACATTACCCAATGCAAAAGCAATGGAAACGTATGAGAAAATTATTAATTTATACTATATGTCTAATATAACTTTTTAGAATTCTATTTTATAGGTGAATAATTTAATGAATAATTTTTACAAAATATAAAAGTACATTATCATATTGTATAAAAATATTTAAATAAAAGAAAAATACTAACGATTCCAGCTCCAGGGTCAATTAATTTACATGGAAGTGTGGCCGTTCCTCCTTTTTGAGCCAAAATATCTTTAGCCGCTCCTGATCCATCTTGTCCTAGATTAAATATTTTGTCTTCGACGTTTGCGGCATTATTAACGTTGGTATCAAGATTTTTTTGAAATTCTGTAATATATATATATATATATATATATTCAATAAAACGATTTAATAATTAGTGAATTATTACTTTAACATATAAATTATATTAGATTCTTTACAATGTAATAAATTTTTTTATTTATTAATATATTCTCTTTAAAAAATGTGTCCTTTGATTAAAAAAACGAAAAAAATCACAATAGAAAGATAGAGTTAGTGAAGTATTGCGATCTAAAATCTAGGACTATCGACTATTTCATTGCTGCTGCGAAAACATTTTCACATTCAGGGAATATATTTGAAAATCCCGAAGATTAAAATTGGTTATAAATGATAAATTTCATGTGTTCTTTTTTCTTAATATCAATAAAAATGAACCGACTGCCATTTATCACATTAATCCAGAACTATTAGCCACATATTCGATTTAAAAAGCATAATTTTTTTTTTCTATAAAATTCACTAAATTTATAGAATCAATATAATTATTCAGCTATTTTTAGGGATGGTATCTTAAAATTCAAAAAAAAAATATATATAGTTTTAATAAGTACATAATTAAAAATTTAAAATAATGTAATAGTTAATAAACAAAATTAAAAAAAAACACTGTATAGAACAGACAATAAAAATAAATCTAATGTCCGTACCTCGCAATTTATATAGAAACGCAAAAGCAATAAAAGGAGGACAAAATAATTTAACGTGATTCAATTTATTAGTACGATTTGTACGTGGCAACAAATTATAGGTGATCCGTGTCGATTGCTGCTCTCGCACGTTCGTTTGGTAACGCGAGTCGCTAGACAGAAGGCGTAAGTGAGGACGTATACGTTCTCACGCATTTAGTGCGCTACACCTCTGAGGCGGAAGACGCTTTTTCATAGTGGCCCTCGGCTTCGCTCCCGGTATATATCTTCGCGGACCTTGTTGATGGTTCGGGTTACCTCCACCCTTCCTGTCGCTAAAGGTTCCTTCTCATGCAAGTGCAGGCGGAAGAAGAGTGGCTCAGTACATCTTATCATTGAGGGGCCCGCGACGTCAAGCTCTTTCCGGAGCGCGCACTCTGACCGGGTTTTCACCAATCTGGGACTACACCCTTCTTCTCTTTATTGAAAGTTGCTTTGAAATTAAGTTAGCAACTTCGGAATTTCGCTCGTTTGCGATCAACACGGAGGTCCGGTTGATTGCCGGTCCAGAAACTTTAGATGTACCAGGTGTGATTTCTTAGTGCACAGCTCGGGTTGTGAGTCGAGTTTTTTACGCATTTTCCCATTCCCACCATTGATTCCGTGGTGGAACGAATCTTCACTGTTTACCCTGATTGCCCCTTATTTCTACGCTCCGAATGATATTAAAAATTGGCGCATTAATTTTGCGACAAACATTGTGTTTACGGCAATCAGCGGGTAGGGTTCAGAGGGAGCAGTTGGGTTCGTCACATATTTTTAATCAAACACTAGCTCAAATTTTTTTTTGTATAATTTTTATTCTAAGAAATTTAAAAAAATTACTATTCTCACAATTGATATAATTGAATTAGATAGCATGTGATAATTTTATTATAGCATTTTATACATGTATACGTATACGAAATAAAAATAAGACATCAAAAATATCCTTAGACTTTCAAAGATTCATTTTTCCCCTATTTTTTCAATTACATGTTTTAAGTAGACTCTAATATATGAATTTTCTGGAATTCATTAATTAAAGGCAGCATTCGCTAAAAGATTTAGCCGTCATATTTTTTAATTCAAGTCATTAATTTAAAATTCATAATTTTTTAAAAATAAGTTTATATAATAATTCCAAAGATATTTACTTTTTTCTATTCTAATATATACTATTTAAATTTTTGTAAAATTGAAAAAAGTAATTTAAGAATATTCATATTTTAATTATGAAACCATATCCTGAAAATGTAAAACAGAGTTTATATGATAACTACTCCTTCACTAATATTTAGTACATATACTTATTAACCTATAAATTGTTACTTCTTATTCACGTATAAAGTTTTTAAAAACATGCAAGATTTGCCTTTTTTTTAACGACTGTATTTAACGGTTTAAATAAAAATTAGTGGTAATATGCTAAAAAATTCATGAGTATAATTCTTATCAATTTAATCATCTTTTTCATGATTTTCATTATTTGATTTTTAAATAGAATAAATCAGAGAACATCTTTAAAATTTATGTACTTCATACGTATCTTAGATTCGTCTACAACACAATATTTTATACCCTCGTACTTCAAAATGCATCATAAAAAAATGCTGACATGGAAAATAAAACCTGCTTATACTATAAAAGTTAAATTTTCAGTCAAACTATTGTACACAAAAATTTGTAAAATTGTATATAAAATGCTTTTTTACTAATTGACATTTATCTGGTTAACTCTCAAAAACATATGATAGGTGGTTTGTTGTATTAGTATTATGTTAAAAAAAGTCTAAATTTCATTTATACAATTTGTTTTTTTGAAAAATTGCTTTTCAAACGTAGTAAGTTTTTAGGTATGCAGAAAAATTTAAGTACGTGTTAACACAAGCTTTTGAACATTTTTAACATGCTAGTCAACGTAATTTCCGAAATATTTGACAAATTTTTTTACCATATTTATGGAAATAGACAATATTCATTTTTGCTGCTTAAATATATATAATATTGTTTAGCAGTTGATTTTTTTTATTTTCTATGCCAAATAGCCTATGTCACATAGTAAAAATAATATTTTTACAATATTTTATTTTTTGAATGTTTTCAGATAAAGGTTTTCAGAGAATTATATTTCAAAGTATAAATAGTGAACTTAATTATTAATTGAATATTTCAAAGTAATAAAAAAAATTTTATTCTGAAAGAATTTGAAAACACATTTTTAATTCAAATTTATTCTTTTTCTGTCCATTTATTTGTTTTTATGGGACCAAAGTTTTAATAAAAAATGTTAAAAAATTTACAAAAATACATACCAATACTATTTATTGTATATTAAAAAGAAAAAATTTCTAAAGAGATATTTAAAGAAGAAACATATACCGTTAATATTTATTCTAAACTTCAGCTACACATCTAAATAGGTCAAACTTTAAAAAAAAAAAATTTCTACGTTTTTTTTTATTAAACTTAATTGCAAATTTGCAAAAAAATTTTAATGGATATTGTATGTCATTTACTTTAAAATATTTTAAAACATTTTATGATTATTTGCTACAAAGTTGTCCTGAATTAATTTAAACGTTTTATTTATTTTTAATTACTTAAGAAATGGACATACAATTGATTAACTAATGAATTACGAATTGATTTTGCAGTTTAACACAATTAGACACACAAATATATTAAGTATTAAAAAAGAGATGGCTGATCTTATGAATATTGAATAATATCAATAAATATGTTCAAATACCAGTAAAAAATACAAATATATTCACAATAGTGATATATTCAACAATCTTGTCTATTGGCTTAAAAGTCGATTTGATATTCTTTAATCATACAAATACGTTGATATTCGTATATCGAATTCGTATTCTACACTCTGATCTAATTGAAAATCTTCGAATAAATTCATTCAGATATTCATAATTTTTTTTAATTATATAACTCTTGTTATAGTTATAATTTTATTGTTGTATCTAATGACTGAAGCATATTAAGAAGCTGAAGAAAGTAATTCAAATATTTGAAGTGAATCACTTCACTAAGAAATTACTCTATCTAATTTTTATGTAATTTAAAGTAGTATTACTACGATCACATATAATTTACATTTGTCACAATTCAAATATTTGAATTCAGTTAGATTAATTATTCAATAACATAAAAGAATAAGCAATACGTAGAACTCACGCTGAATATTACTTTGTTATTTTAAAAAATTATAAAATGCATAAAACGAAATTTCAAAAAGAAAATTTTTTATATATTTACACATTACCTTTTATTTCAATATTTATAAAATACATGATTTTTTTGTATATTAAGAGAAATAAAGTGTTTGAATTCAATTATTTCCATTCCATTTCTGAAATTTTGCACAAAAAATCACTTTGAAAACACGTAGGAAATTGATGATACCCGGAAGACCAGAAACTAACAATTAAACCTCAGAACGCCCTGTCGGTAGGTTGCCAAAATTCCCTGACAACACGGCTAAAGAAAGTTATGCGCCGCGAAAACTGGAAGTTCGCGATAACCCACACGATTACCGGAAATTGCTTGTCAAGCATTAACTCTAGTGAAATAAAGTAACTTCTTAATGGAAATTAAATTAATTGATCGAAGATTTTACATTTTTCTACAAACGGATTATTATAGGATAGTATAATTTGAATAGAAAGTTAACAATAACTTAATACATTCAGCTATAGATTTGTTTTGATTTAGTCACGTCGTGCTTATAGAAATATTATGAACATTAAATAGAACATTAAATAGAAAGATTTTGAACATTTTCAAATCTTTCAATATAAAATACAAATTAATGAAACAAATGCAAATGCTTTTGGACAAAATAAATCAAAGAAACGTATCAACGAACTTCTGGGTAGTTTAAATAGAGTAATAAATATAGATGTTTATTCATTAAAATACAAACTTATTAAAATTTAAATTCAATTAAATTGAAAATATAGAATATGCTTGTTATAAGTTGTCTATCTAGAATTAAATTTTCTAGTTATACAGAAAAAAATTCCAATATTTGTTATATTTAGGTTTACTAAAGTAATAAAGAAGATTTATAATAACTAATGAAAGGTCTACATTTGTATTGCAAATTTTATTACATGCTATACCAATATTTATGACTATATTAACGGCAGAAAATTAAGAATCCTTAATAATAGTTTTCCTTGTAATTTTTATTTGCTAATAGTTGGATTATTTTATAGAATTTTTCAAATATTTATTATAATTTTTTTATTTTACAGTTTAACGAATGTTAATTGTCCAGGATCCCTTTTCTCCGGATGGCTTATTCACGAGTTAATAATAAAATTATTTCGAGAATCAGCTTAGGATATATGAGGCAGTTCGATTGCCTCATATGTCGAAATAACGACACCGGCCAAATTAAAAGTCATACGGGATGGCTGGGCTCGAGGGAACAAGAGCTAATCTCGCGGGTCGAGGTGAGCGTAAATGCCTGCCCGCGTTATCAGCTGGGCGTCAATGGGACCTGCCCTTGACGCAACTGGCGAGAATTTAAATTTCGCCAACCAGGCCATAGGACTGGCTCGTAACGGTTCTCCGATGGGAGGACCTTCGACTAATTTAAATGCATCTCCCAATGACAAAGCGAGTGCGTTGATACGGAAAACCGAAAGAGTTGGGTTTGCGAGGCAAAATCTGCGAAGCAACGGGGATTCGGAACGTATCTATCGAGAGAGCAAGTCCAACGCGGACAATATCGTCGGGATAAAAGACTCCACCCGTCCTCTTAGTGCCGTGGAGGAAGCGACTGAACAAATTAAAGAGGTAGAGGGATCAACAGCATCTCTGAAGGATTGAATTCCTGCAGCAAGAGCGCCGAGCGAGTAAGTACCTTGCCCTACAAGCGAGGTCTAGCGAAGCCCGAAGGTGTATAGTGTAAGCCCTTTCTTATATATTCTTTTTTTTTCCTTTTCCATCTTTGAACCTCGTCGGATACTGCTTTTATCTACTGCGACATATGTATTATTTTTTTTCGTTTCTTTTCTTTATTTTGGTTGCGTCGTTCCCTCGCCTTCACCAAGATATCAATATTTACGAGCCTCCCGAGCCGCTGGATAGTGAAATCAGCTGTCTCCAAGGCCGTACGAAGGCCCCCCCCTTTACCTAGTCGTAAGCACACAAGAAACATGACACGAACCGAGTTACTATAATTATTTTTATCAATATTTATTTTTTTATTTTTATCAACAACCGGAGGATTTATATTCAAATAAAATACAATTTTGACTCTTTATTTTAATTGTTCACTTCCCTCACCCTCCTATCTTAGATCCCGCCGAACCCTGAAGCAGGCGAACTCCATCTCGGCCCTACTCTACTCCCTCTACACCTCATACACTAATTCATCATTATACACTAGTTGAAATTTAAAGTGTTAAGATTCTCTAAGTCTTACAGACATTTAAAGTACTTTATGCATCAATATGTATATAGTAATAACAACAATTTACATAATTTATATGTATTTAAATATATTCTGAATTGTGTACCTACATCATTCGAAGACGTAATAAAATTATTTTATGTGCGGAAAATTAATTATCTTCTTATAAATAATAAAATTAAGTACTTCAATATATTACCTGCAAAGCAATGTTGTAAAACTAGAAACAAAGTTGCGATAATTATAATAAGCCGCATAGTGCTGATATTAAAACCAAAAGGCTGAGGTTGTCACCTTTTTCCATAAATCTAAAAAATAAATAAAAATATTAGTAGATAATATTTTACTTCCTTAATACCTTAGCTATATAACAAATGCGTTAAGAAATGATTAAAAATTTTCGAATTTGTCAAAACATGTACGTGATTAACCTAATGCGTGGTTAAATTGAAATTTTATTTACATTTATTGAAAATATTTTATATCACTATATGCGTATTCATTTGAAATTGTATAAAATTTAAGGAATGATGATAACACTAATATGTTTGATTTTACAATATAAATATATATGCAGTATTTAATTAAACTTTTATACAAACGTACAAACATACATCACGCAAAACTATTTGAATTTATTAGTACATTATGTATATGAAAAGTTTGTCAAAAACTTTTACATTGACTGTATCGCATAATGTAAATTCATTTTCAATAAGATTATATATATGTATACTTTTTTGTTAAAAGTACAATCCAAAATCCAATAAATAAATCTGCTGATCTAAAAAAACTTATTAATAAATGTGCGAATATAAATAAAACTTATTTTTAAAAGCCCTTGCCTTCTAAATTTATTAAATCTTTATAAAATAGGATGTAATTTATAATGTAGCCGTAAAATTAATATCTATTTTTTAAGATTTTTTTAAAGGTACTATTTTTAGATAAATTAAATATTAATTAAACATGATAGATTGTTTTAAAAACAAAAGAATTATTTCAATATTTAAACCAATTTTTTCAGTTTATTAAAAAAAAATTGTTTTTAATAATTTTTTAGTTTATTAAAAAAAAATTTTTTTTAATAATTTTTTAGTTTATATTATCGTTTATATTAGTGCATTCATAACAAGCTTATAAATCAAGCAGTACTATATTTTACGAAACAAAACTCGTGAATTTAATATGTTCTAAACGAATTTAATATAAATAAGGAGATTCACTTAATGCGAGCGTTTTAAATAAGTTTAATTTTTTCCATAGAAGAGACTTTACATGAACAATCGGTGAAGAATGATTTTACAACATTTTTCAAAGCACTAAAAAATGAATGCTAAATATTACTAATCATTTCTGCTATATTTCGTTATTATTTCAACGTGTCTGCAAAAAAAATCAATTTTTTTCTTACAAAAATCGAATTTTTCTATAATTCAATATATGGAACATAAAAAAAATTTACACTAGATTAAAAGAAATGATATAAAAATATCTCTTTTATTGCTACACGGGCCGGATGAGGAAAAAAGGTGGATGGTGTCACCAAGTAACACTCCATGGCCCCGATTCGTTTATCGCCGGAGTACCACCATTTGGAGCACTGATCCAACGTGATCTGAAACCGACTGACATCCAGTGAACAAAGCCATGGAGAAATTATCAAAGATGAGACTTGTATACCAAAGGTGAGTGACAAACGGCACTTTAACACATTGAACCACATTTTCGAGGGAAGAAAACACGAATTCACCTACTGAATGCAAAGGACCTATACGACGGTCTTACGAACAACCATCTTCTCCGATATTCCTGCACCATCATTCCTACGTAGAGATGGAATGGTTCTGGAAGGAAGTCATTTCCGTTCAGATTTCAGTCTTCATTTCATTTCAGTCCTTCACGTCTTGGGATGATTTAATCCAGGATTTTTAAAGTTTCTTTGTTTCACGAAACGAAGAAAAGTCTCTGAAGAACCTGATTTACAAAAGGAAACAGCATGCTTAGAAGAGATTTCGCTCATATTTCGTAGAGATAACTTCCTTATTATAAAATGTAAAGGCTTCTTTTACCGTTGAATGCCTTCAACGAAAGAAATATGAGACGCGACCTATTGGTCATAGGTCACTGTGACATATACTCACAGTGCTAGACGGCTACCAGAGAAGGCTCAGTGTCCTTGTAGAACTGGTCAAGAATCTGATTACGAAACTGGATGAAAGGTAAAGCAACATCAGTCAATAGGGCTCGCGTTGCAGCTGTTGCCGTTCCATATGACAAGTACAGTGTTGTCGTGCATTTAATATAATTTGCCATACTTCGTGAATAAGTTGCACATAGAACTGCAGATATAATTTCACCTGACACATTGAAATAATGAGGCAAGAAAAAAAGAATCAAGTTCACTCTCATAAACTTGCTCGAACAACCGTCAGCTTCAGAATACAGCCATACACGGTCGATGAATTCGAAGAGGAGTGAGAGCCAATGAATTCCACCTTCTGCCCAAAAGTTTAAGGAATGGAGCCTTAGACGAACACCATCGAAGAAGCAGGCGGAACTAGAAAGCCCGTAACTAGAAAGTCGGTGACGTTATCGATGCCGCTTCCTTGGCAGTATCACGCAATACGGGTGCAGTTACGGTAGAGAGCAGTCGAAGAACCTATACATCGTAACGAGAGACGGGTAATATTGGTAACCAAACAAATGAGATTTGGTCGACTCTAGCAACAGTGCCAAGGGCCCGCTTGTAAGCCCTACCACGACGGCCGCGACATGTTGTACTGGCCTAATGACCTTCCAAACAATGCACTAACACTGATTTTAATAATCCGACGATCCGACGGTTAATCCCCATGCCAACTAAGGCATAACCAATTCGAAGCATCGCCTCCGTTACAGGAACAAGGCGGAGGACCACTAAAACAGTGTCCCACGGTCGGTATCTCTTCACGCTGGGCCCGATGGCATTGAGCTTGTGAATTGAAGAAGGGTCTTGGTCAAGCTGTCCCTTTTGATGGATAACCCTGGACTATCGCCGGCAATATTAACACCCTCGGATTATGTACCCTACTTGTATTATGTAAATACGTTGAATCATGTAGATAATACTATAAATCGACATTAGAATAAAATTAAGAAATATACAAATATTTACAAATATTTTATGTCATGTGTATCGTTACTTCAGAAACAAATGAATACTTTCCCGCTGACTATTTTACTAAACTTTAATCAAAGTAATTTCGATTGATAGCTTAATATACTATAATTTTTTAAGGAAACAATATAATTATTCTTATTGATATTATGAAACAAATTGTATTGTAAAGGTATATTATCTTTTCATAATTAATTTTTTTATATACTACATTGGAATAAAAATAATAACAGTATCTGAATTTAAAAGTTGATCTATTTTTTAAATAATTTTCATGAATAATTAATGATATTCGTAGAATATGGTTAAAGAATATAATCAGACATTAAAGGTTAAAAGAAACTATAAGCGCATGTATTCCCGGATAAGCTTTATAAATAATATATGAAAGTAGAAGTACAAGTTGCATATTACTGATAAAAACAGAAAGTCTACCTATTATATTTTAATAGAACATTTGTGCTATTAAAATTAATAAAAATTTTATAGTTATTAATTTGTTTATATAATGTTGACTTTAAGAAATAAAATCAAAAGAATTTTTATAATTTACACCTTATTAGTTCATCTGATTGTGAACAACTAAATTATACAGATGTAAGAATTTTTGTTTCTACTATAAATCATTAATTATTCATATAACATAGATTTATAATTAAAACAGTAATATCGTTTTTTTTCTAAAGACTCTTCTATGATTATTTAAAATATGCATAATATTTATTAAACTTAACTATAAACATTTGTTAATATTAAAACTCTGATACTTATTAATTATTTTTACGAAAATTTATTTTAACATTATTAAAATTGAATTTAATCTTAAATTGATTTTAAAAAGAAAATAATAATTTATTGTTTATATTTATATAACGAGAATTTGTTTAAAGCAATATTTATTTTTTAATTTTAACAAAAACATTATATTCATTTTTGTTTAAGATACTACCATATTTTTAGACGTTTTTTAAATTTGCGTTAGATTAATGCTTTAATATACAATTTTAATTATTTGACGTAATTACAGTATATAATAATCTATTTCACCTGTTCAATATCAAGGTTGATGTGATTGTTTTAAGCCTTGAGGTGGAAAGATATTTTTTGAACGTGCAATTCTATGCTTATACATCAAAGTGAAATAGCATGGTAAGTAAGAATTCGTTTTAAATTTCAAGTACATTTTTACTTATTACCGTTTTATAAATATAAATACCATTTATTAAAACTAATTTAAATCATATTTAAAATCAAAATTAATTTAAAATCATTTTTAATTACTTTTAAAATAAAATAAAATTACAAAATATCAATTAAACAAAAAAAAATTTAATTAATCAACTTTTAAAATATTTTGTTTTACCATAAATAATATTGTATCTCTATACATAAATAATAATTTGTTACAATTTAAAAATAAATTGCATCGTAAATTTAATCACGAAACACAAGTAATATTTAATTTAACAATATCATTGAAATAATTATTCAATGATACAAATAATTGTATCAAAACTTTATAATTATAATAAAATAATTGTATCAAAACTTTATAATTTTAATAAAATAACTATAATACTTGAATCTTGAAATCGTGTCTGGGTACTGTTTTTTTAATGCTAATTGAATTCTGGACTTGTACTAGAACTTGAACTGAATTATCTAAACTGTCTGAGCTAAACTGACTCTTGACTGTCCTGAACGCACTATTATACAACCTAAAAGGGTTTACCCCCCTAAGTCCTCTTTCATTTCAAGTTCTATTGAAATCATCGATAAGCATAATTATTAACACTTCACATCATCCTTTTCTAGTAGCATCGAGTAAAATGAGACTTTTAGTAAACGCATCCGTCGTTCCCGACATTGAGTAAATTTTATTGTTTCTTGAACATAAATTCATCCAGTACAGGGGAGAATAAGTAATTCTTTGCATATTATAGTTTTTTTATAATTTGAAAGAAGATGCATAGTATCTGGAAATACTAATGACGCGTTATTCTATTTTATTGTTTCATGTCTATAATATAATCTAAAAAGATGTACTTGAAAAAAATATTGTGTCGGTCGCATGCGTAAACATAAGAGTCCGTTCACTACTTTCATTATTTTGATAACATCGACATGTATTATATACCATCTTGATATATTACAAGCATTTGCTTCATCTTAATCGGTAAGAGATATATCACAGTTTTTGAGTATCAATATGTTATGGTACTAGCAGAAGAAGAGCATAAACACTTGTATATAAACGCTGCATTATTTAAATGATATTGTCTTTCGAGATGTTCTGGAAACGTTTTATCATTTGTAGTTGTATAATTTCAAAATGCATAAATGCTATTTTTGCTGCTATGGAATCAGTAAAGTAATTAAATCATTTTTTTTTAGATATAGGACATATCTCTAATGTGAATTAGAGATCTCTAATTCTCTATGATGAATCTCTATGGTCATAATAAGTTTATGAAAGTTTATTTAAACTTTTTAAATATATAAATACATAAAAATTAATATATCATATTTTGCTTATAATAATAATCGTAATATGATATTTATATTTTCTTAGAAAATTTTTTGTATAGAAAAACCAGTTGAACAAGATAATATATTTTAACTAAATGTACTAAAATAATTTTTTTATGATATACTTTGTAAAAATATCTTCTAAACATTTTTTTACAAAATTTTAAATACTACTTTTAATGTTGATTCACTTAAAAAGTAATTTAAAACTGTCAATTAATAAAAACAATTAAAACAACTGACAGGCGAAGAACAAATGAAAAAAAATGATCAAAAATTTTAAAAGAAGTTAAAGAGATTAAATGAATATCAGTTATATTATAAGTTAATATAATAAATAAATAAATAAATAGAAAAGTGAAATGAAAATAATGTATATAAAATAACAAAATAGTACATGTCGAAGGAAAATTAACAAAATGTTTTTATAATATATCCAGAAGAAGGTGGAGAGTCAAAGAGGAATGAAATTGAATAAAAGATATTACATAAGGTACACGTTGAAACATTATACTTAAATATTATGAATATATTCTTTGAAATAAAGCAAACATGGTTTGTCCTATTTAAAAAAAAGAAAGTTTTAATTTATGTTTATGAATATATTGAATACGTAACAGTATATCTACATTATAAAAATATAATTGTCTGCACCAATAAAATAAAATAAAATTTAATCATTGAATAATAGTTTTACTAATAGTAATCAATTCAATTTTTAAAATTGTTACAAATATATAATCATGAAATATAATTTATGTGAAAAATATATAGAATATTATATTTTTAGAATATACATGCATTTTACAAATTCATGTGATTAATTCTTCAAAGTTAAACTTCGCTTAAAGTAAGTGAGAAAAATTTTTTTTACAAATATTGAATTAATAATAATTTTAATAAGTTTAATTTTTAAACGATTATGCATAAGCAGATTTATTCTTTTATTATACTTAAGAATAATTTGTGGGAATGCCTTTTTACACAATATAGAATGCATAAATTATATTGATGTTAAATTTTGCCATGTAAAAATCGACTAATTAGAACATATTATTATTTAAATTTAATATTTAAATCAAAACATGTGGTATTAATCATTTATTCAATCATGATAAATGTGTTAAAAATATATCGCTTTGAAATGAATTATAATACAAATATTTCGAAATGAACTACATTTACTTTATTTAAAAATTTATAATTAATTTACGTATAAATAGTTTTTATCTGCTACAGTTGGAGAAAAATTATTTTAAGAAGTTGATATACATAAGTGTACAGTAACTGACAAATTTTTATAGTTTTTTTTACAAATTATATCATTTGAAGTATAATTAATAGTAGTAAATAAAAAATAAATAATAAGTAAATTATTATTATAAATATAAATTAAATGTAAATAAAATATTATTTAATAAAAAACAAATAATTAAGACTATAAATGTGGTCCATATAAAAAAATACTAGTAACATGTGATTTTCATACATATGGTATTCATACAATCATATATATATACATATATAATCTATTAAAAAAAAGGTAGAAATATGTGGTCAGATGATAATTTTTCATAGATTGTAAATGACCGCAAATCTTGGCCATGTTTATCAATATGTAAAATAATTAAATGCATAAATAAACCGCAATACTGGTTCAGTGGGCCGCTACTGTACTGCTTCAGTACCGTCGTTAAATATTTAACAGGATATCCGGTGGTATTTGCGTGATCTAACCGCGCAGAAAATTACATGTTTTCGGAAATAGAAATTTGCATGAAAGTGAAGTCAGTGTGCCGACATCATTTTTGCATTTAATGTATACGAATACGTTTCGATGGAGGTCGCGTAAATTATAATTGTATACGCACCCTTCAGAAATTCCTTTGTACTCACAAATTTCTATGAAAATTTTTACACGTTTATAATAAAGTAAATCATTCGAATAACTATCGTCTTCCTTTACTATCTCTGCCTTTCTTTCTTAATTGACATTCATTGATCGCTCTTTATGAAATAAACTTGTATATAAATATGATATATATAATAATATTTTGCAATCGTGTTATATTTAGGATATGTATATGCATTATTTTCAACTTAAATTTTACATATTATAATAACAATTAACAATTATAGCTATTTATAATTTTCATTCATACATACGAAAAAATAATTTTGAGGTAATATTAACCACAAATAAGTCATTGAAAATATTTAATCGTAATTTGACAGAATATTTTGATGATATTTGATTTTTATATCATCATTAATAAACTTATAAAAAATTTTAAATTAAAATATTACTTTATTAATAAATTAATCACTTCAATAAATTTTATGAGAATTTAATAAATCACCTTAAATATTAAAGAAAAAAAATAGAAATAACTAATTAAAATTTCTCTTAGTATATTTCTACAAAATTATAAAAATTTATGAATACAAATTGAAGTATCAGGTTTAAGAAAATTTTAAATTCATCCTCCTTATATTTATATATATTAACCTACGTGTTTCCATTTTCGTTAACTATCTTTCCTATCGTTCTATTTTATACAGTTAGACTACCTCATCCCATGACTTTGATCAATTTAACTTTGTCTCTGACGTGCACTGCCGAGTGTCAGCCTTATCTGCATTCCATAATAAGTCCAAATCCATTTTGCTATATCTACTTTTATGACCAGAAAACTCTATTTTCCCGAATAGTTTGATTTCTTTATCACCTTTTTTTACGAATAGGAGGCATTAGCTCTCAATTTAATCTCCAAGAATAAAACGAAAATCATAAAATTATTCCTTGTTTATTTTTGTTTCAGTATATTCATCTTCTATTAGTCACATTTTCTTTCCACTTGCAAATGTACGTTCAGTATATAATTATGCGTAAACAAATTTCTGCCAATATAGGTAGAAATATATAAAGATACGTGCAATACACTTTTTTAGGAATCAAAAACATGATTTGCTACTTTAATGACAGATGGACTTATTTACTCAAATATATGAGCAACAATAACAAATAATTAAACACAATCTTTTTTCGAAATCAGACATAATGGATTCGTATATAAAATCAACTTTGAAGTCCATTATGTATATCAATAAAGAAAAACATAACTTAAGCGAATGAATATGAATCGGTGACAGATGCAGTTAATTTTGATAACAGATTACTAAAGCAGAGCAAACTAGTGTACAGTTTTTAAAAATTTGAAAATAATTTAAAATTGAAATTTCTTTTAAGTTTAAAATAAAGTATTTTTTAATATATTAATAAAAATCTTATTAAAATCAAGTTTTTTTTTATAATCTAAAACTATATTAATCATACTGCAGGTAAGTAAAGTAATTCATGGTAAAACATATAACACATAAATTTTATCTAATAAAAACATGTTTATTTAAAAACTTAATTTTTAACACATTTATTAAATAAAACGTTTTAAAAATCTGAATTTAAAACTTATGGGTATATTTATTCTTTACGTTTATTTTTAATTACATTTCAAAATGTGATATATGAAACTTTTATTACAATAATTTCAATTTTTTCGTCGAATTAAAAAAAAATTATTTATTTATTATTCATGCTTATTGAAAAATAACATAATATATTAGTCATAACTAGATCTATTTAAATACTGCGATTTTAATTAAAACATTTTAATTGTAGATATAAATTAATTTTCCATTATATTTCAAACTTGAATTTAAAAATGAAAACAAAATAAAAAGTTTTCTATTAAGTTAATTTTAATGTAATGATTGTATTGAGGCAAAATTGTATGGAGTCAATTAATTTCATGTTTGAATAAGAATTTCATTTAAATTATAGAAATAAAAATCATTAAGTTTAGGTTACATTTAGAAACCATAATACAGCTACATTTTTAACAATTCAGTATAATACGTTTTTATGAAAAGGAATGTACAGAATTACTTATTTTTCATTTAATATGTCAATGTTTATCATTTCTTTATATCTTATCAGAAAATAATTTCATTTTGTGTGTGATCTACTTGATTGTACAATTCAGGAGTTGCATTCGTTAAAAATGTAGCTGTTGAAGCATAGAAAGTAAGAAAAATTAAAAACATTCAATAAAAAATAATGACACAAACCTTAGATTTTTTTAAAATAAAATCGAATAATAATATTAATAATAGAATAATTATTAATGAATGTATGTATATTTCAATGGCTTTGTTTCTGTTGAACGCTTTTAATACCTTTATTTTTTTTTATCTCATTTATGTTCTTATTTTTTTTTTATTTTTATATCTTTACAATGCAACGTAGTATACTAAACCAAATTGTTTCTGGAATCATATTTTGTACAAAAATGGCATAAATACTAGTATATTTTTATTTCTCTCTAACAAAAACTTTTGAATTTTTTACTCTTCATTTCAAAATATTTTTGTTAGCTAGACTTATAGGACACGCGAATGAACAAATTAATTTTATTCGGGAGGCATATTTAAAAAATATTTATACGAAATATTAGTTATTTAGATGTAATAAAAGAAGCTGTTAATGCTAGTGAAACAAGCTTTTTAGCATTTTTTTGAAGCAACACTTAGAGATAGAACCCTTGAACCATGCGTATTTACATATATATATGCTATAAATATCTTGTTGGGTTTGTAGTCTCGAGATACGAGAGAAGAAACGGAGGATAGGGCGAAAGAGAAAGAGCAAGAAGTACTGAGATGTGGAAAATATAGAAAGAGGGAGAATGAGAGAGATATATAGTTAGTGAAGAGAATTGTATGTACTTTCCAGTATGCCACGAAATAGAATTAAGTGAAATGTTCAACGCGAGTAAGAGGAGTGCAAATGTAATGACTTTATGTTAATGGTGGCCCAACTGCAAATTGCCAGAGTTCTCTAATAAAGCAGAATTGAAGGGAAATACTAAATTGCACTAATTGTTTGGTGGGTGTCAGACGGGAATTTAAAAGTGATGAAGCAACTATCGCATAGGGATGTAACGAGTAGAAACGCTCTTTGAATGGTCTTATATTGCATGTTGCTTAATTACTAATTAGTTAAATAAATAAAATAAAATATAAATATTTACATTCTGTTTGGTCACAATTATAGTAAGTAAAATATGCCACTTATTAAATAAGTCCTATATATTTATAACAATGTATTTCAAACAATATTATAGGTGTTGTAGTAAACGATTTTAAACGTTGAAATGTTTCAAATCTTATTATATATTTAAATAATGGTATATATACTGTTTATGTATAGATATATGTATAAATATATATGTATATATATTTTTTATTGTTTTGTATTATTTTATTGTGTATTACTTTTTAAAAAAATATGATTTATAGTCATACTTTGCGACGATTTAAACCATTATTAAATTAGGTCTTTCAGTGCTAATCAGATCGGGCTTTCTCACGGTTGTTTATCCCTGATGCACGTTATTTTCGTATTGCGGGAGGTGACAGTTGTACCAAGGTCGTTTCCATGGAAAGCTGAGATGAAATAGAAAATCGTGAGAAGCACCGACGGTTCAATTAAGCTTGGCATAAAACGGTGTCAGATCCATCACCAGATGGATCATACAGAAGTAGAGAAAAGATTGGAATGACAGTAGACGACGAAGTAGAGGTATTGCTAAGAGATTTACTATTAGATCAGAGGAAACTGGAATGAATGAATCCCGAATTCAAAAGAGATCACTTTTTAGTTCTTCCATGAAATAAGTGTAGCGGATATAGATTTAATAGAAATCGCCTGAACATTCTATATAGTGCCTCCACAAATATTGCGAGCAATGGAGTAGCTGTTAGGCTAGTTGAAAAGAAATCCTTTTATGTATGAGAGTCGTTTTTTGGAGAACATAATATATGATGTAATTTGATGTTTTTTATTTTCAAATTTTTTAATTTTCAAAAACACTTATTGGTCAAACACAGTTGAACTTCTTATATAGAACATATTACAAAGTAAAAATATAGGATAAAATCTACATCTTTATTACAACTTTATCCCAATACGTGTGTCATTATTTACAGACTACTTTGACTAATTTGAACTTCACGTAGTAGTTTTTAATTTCACCTATTCTGTAAATTAGTTAGATTAGATCATTCTGTTCACGACGAAGCACGTAGAGTATCGCATCACAGTATACATACGTTGGTTTCCAAGCTTGTCTAATTATCCAATGCATGCAGAACCTTCGTCACTGCTTCACGATAATAATAACGTCTATGTAGCCATAAATAAGATGAACAGGTTGTTGTCGAAACTGGTACCGATGCCACGATACCGTAATTTTTATAATCGGATTGGTGTCTCCCATATTGCTACAAAAAAGTCTTTGATGGCGTTTACTTGTGATATCGAAGACGTGGTATAGGCCAATATTTCAAATACGAGATTGCACGAATATAGTAGCATCTCTATCTATAGTACCTCAGACATATTTTTGATTGCTTGGCATTCTATGCTGATTCTAGAAAATCCTCTTTTTCCTCTGTTTTTTAAATAGATTTTGTGCACTATACATTAATATATTAATGTCAAAGTGAAAATTAAATAACATATAAATTATTTTTATATATATATATATTTACTTCGTTATACATATTTTTTATTTATTTTCAATTTGTGTATCTATCTATCTATATATATATATATATATATATATATATATAAATAATAATAGTTTTATAATTTAATTAAAAATAAATTTTTTCTTCTTGTACATATAATTAAATTCTATTAAACAACAAATTTTTTTACGGGGAGTCATAAATATTTAGAAAAATTACTGGAAACAATGTTTTTTCATTTGTTTCTTTGGATTCTAATATACTAGTATAAAAGAAAAAAATAAATACATGTATATAATAGTAAAAATTTATAAAACTTATTAACTTCAATTCACTCACATCAAGATTTTATGTTTTAATACAAAATTCTTCCTCCTTTTTTAAATTTTCGATCCGTGAAATATTATTATTATTCAATTTCTATTGCAGCAATTAAAAAAATTTTTCTGTTTACAATATAAAAAAAAAAGACGTCCAACAATTGCGAATCTTTTTAAATCAAAAAATAGTTTATACATTATTTATTTATGTATTAAAAACGTTTTTTTCATTATTTAAAAAATTAATTTTTAAAGGTAAATGGGTACTAGAGTGATCTATCAAAACCGATACATTCGAAATAGAATGTCTTAAAACATAAAATCAATATATTTCTAAACAATATATCTAAAAATTAAAAATCATTATATAAAAACGGAAAAAATACGTTATTGAATACAGATGGAAATTCTATTTTTTTTTTAAATTTTTGGCACTCCAACCATAAAACTTACGAAGTTTCGCGCACAATCGATAACTAAGCATTTCCCAATCTGCTTCCTAACCTACTTTTTCTAAGATAAGCTTAAAGATGATTTACCTATAATCTAGGTATGACACAGACTACTTTATAAAATGTTGAACATAATATAAAATATTCAAAATTTAAATTAAGTAAAATAATAGATTTCATGTACTATTCAATATTGTTTACAGAATATAATTTATTTATAAAAAAATTAAATACATCCTTAACGAATACTTCAGACATTAATGTTTATTATATCAAATGCATTTGTCGATTCAAGAAAATATAAATGCATTTACAATCGTTAAAATGTATTTGATCAATTTCTTCTCTTATTTTAACAGTATCTGAAGTCGGAAATATAAAAGAGAACACTAAGTACTGAAATTCATAAAGTTCATTTTTCTGTTTTCATTTAATGTATTAAATAAAAAAACCACGCAATTAAAGACTATACATAAGCTTGAGGCTTTTATATATGAAAATTCTACTTTCATTATCTGAGCAATTGGAAGATTGGTTCAACTATAATTAATCTGTTGAAACCTTTGAAACTACTGTCATCAGTTAGAAAGGATTACCATGATCTCTTCCTCTTTTTCCCTACCCCGTCTTTGTAGACTTAAATTCCATATCTTACTTTTTATATGTACTTTTCATCTTACTACATTTCTATCAAAGAGCTAAGGATCATTTATATTTTTGAGGCTTCTGCATAAACTTACTCTTGTCTAATGTAAGTATTATGTTATACATGTCATCATAAATGTTTGTTATATTTGATTTTGCTAATTAAATTTGTTATACAACCGATCCTTTGATTAATTTTTAAATACTATGTAAAAAATTGACATAATTATAAATATTTAAATATTAGTAAAATGAACCAATTATGGACAAAATTTTTTTGTTCGAATTTATTTCTCAAAATTCTTCAAAATTTTTTTTTCTTACTTTAATAATTATCATTTTATTCGTAAAAATTTATATTCTTTTTTATTTAATTTGTTTTTTCTTTTTAATGATAAAAATGCATCTACAATTAAAAAAATAGACATTATAAACAGTGTCAATAGAAAATTCTCACGAAAATATAAGTTGATTTGGTGAGCATACGTATTTTTATGACAATATTTTTAAAAAATACATGAAATTATATCTATTGCAAAAAAATACACAAGAAAAATCAACTTTATTTATATATGAGAATATATAAAAATTAAATATATTTATTTAACTACAATGTTAAAAATATATAATGATATTGTAATTATTATATGTTAGTATGGCACATATTAAAATAGTATCATCTATGTTTCAAATCTATATTTCTTGTTTATAATCCTTAGAATAAATAGAGAAAACTGTAAAAGTTTAGTAGAATAAGAAAGAATAGAAGATTGAATCGTAGTAGATATAGAAGCATTTATATTATCAGGTAACTTATAAATGTTAGTTGCATTCTTAATAATTCTTCTTACCAATTAAAACAGTTAAGGTTTTAACATTTAAAAAAATTAATTACATTTTAAAAATCAATTATTTTAAAAAGACGTAGTAAGTTTTATTCTAATCATAAACTACTACTTGTCTATATTAAATATTTTAACTTCTTACTCTTAGAAAAATATTTATGACGAGTATATATATTTATGAAACTTATTATAGATTTATTTGATTAAAATAATATTTCTAATATGTAGATAATTAAACAAATTTAATTATTTAAATGATACAATTATAAAGTATTAATATAAATTAAAAAACGTAAAAAAATGATATTAATTGTTTACTTTTTTTAAATATTACAAATTAAAAATAGATGAACATGCTTGACAACAAATGGCTTATAATACTTATTTTTATTTCATCGTTCATGATTCGGTTTTGTTACACAATTTTATTTTATTCACAATTTTATTACAATTGCAATTTTATTACAATTACAATTTTTATTACAATTTTATTTATTACAAATTTAATGTTTTTCTAGCAAAAAAATCATTAAATCCATAGACCCATGTTTCTTCGAGATCTGTATAATGATAATTAATTTCGTTTACTTTAAATTTAGGTACTATTTACATCATTATATATAGAAACATATATCATATAGATTATTATATATTTTTTTTTAATTAATTTAACATTATGTTAAATATTCTGCTGCACTTATGCGTAATTTATAAGTTTTTTAAATGTAGAAAATTGATAAATTTATAAACTTTATGTATATTTCCAACTTTATGGACTATTTGTCTCTAGAATTGTGATATTGTAATGGGACTAACCTTACTTTGTTCGTAACTAATATTATGTTACTAGATTTTGAAGCTGCCAGTTAATAAATCGCATTAATTTTCACACCTTTCGTCTCATGCACGCTCATCGCTTCAGAGGCACACTTATATGTACACAGCCTAATGAAAACTGACTTATATTATAAATTTTGGTAACAATTTATTCCTTATCCGGGTTCAATAAATCATTTTCATTCGCGTGGATGACTTTATCGTGAATGCGTTCAATCGCTCACGGTATTTCGAAACTGCGCGATGTTTGATCGTAAAGGATCATGTACGTGCTCAGGGGCCAACACGACACGAGCGCGGCAGAGAACATTGTGTAATAGAGCTGCATAGCCATCTAGATCATCCTGAAATCAGGAATGTATTTTATTGCTTATTCTCTCTACGCAGATAAATGCATTCACACATGCGCTTGTGTGCGCTTGCGTACGCTTACACGTGAAAGACAGATACACGGCTGCGACACTGAGACTAAGGCGTCGCACAATGAGGTTCCGCTAGGATGGAGTTGTCGGAGCTGTGCTACCGTTATTAATCATTCCACGTTGAAATTATGACATGTGAGCGCATTTCAAGTAATAAATTTTTTTTGCCAATAGTTTTGTGTTCATTAGTAGCTATTTCGAAAATTTTACAAATATTTATATAAATGAATAAATGACTAAATGAATAAGTCAGGGTAAGGCTTTAACAAGTGTTGATTTTTGCCGAATAATAACTATATAAGATTAATCGTTGATTTATTATTTTATTAAATAAAAAAGATAAACAGCAAATGTCTGTAGGATATAAAATTACTCAGGATACGAAAATTTAATACAAATCACTTTAAGCCAATAAAAATACTACCGCAAAAAATAACGAGGGTGAAATAATTACACCATTACAATTGTGCTATAAAAAATGATTGAGTTACTCAAATTATATAAGTTTCAATTAAAAACTGCTACATTTAATGAAGAGCTTCTAACAAGTAACTTTTTTGAGAATAATTTTATCCCAACGTTTTTATATACTATTTAGGTAATTCAGGTTTTCTTTAAAGCAATTATCTTCATCATTATTCATGAAAGTTTTTCAGGTTAATTATTAATTTAAGAAATACATGATATTGTAAAACATATTACAGCTATTAAACACGATGTATAGAAGGTGAAAATAAAAACCTGAAAGGTAAAATGATTCACAGTAGGTTTTTCTTTTTAAGCGACACTTTCATGATAAGACAAAGAAAATGAAATAATCAAAGCAATTTACGAGTGTAATACAAAAAGTGTCAAAGGAAAAAAGTATTAAAAAATTAAAAAAATAAAAGTTAGCAAAGATTCAGAAAAGTATGTTGTTCAAAAACTAAAAAGAATGCTTGATGATTTTCTAAATTTATGGTAATGAAGTGTTTTTGTAAATTAAACATAGTGAAATTTACCTATGGTAAGAAAAGTACAATTTCGTTTCTCATAAGATTAGCGGAGAAAAAAATCATTTTTCTTCAAAAAATTTTAAACTTATACTCTTGATTATATAACGTTAATAAATCTTCCTTCATTATAAATATTAATAATAATATATAATAACTACATACTTGAAACAAAGTATACTATATAATATTCTATCGAATAATTCCATTTAATTTGTTATAAATTTTTAGCAGCTAAAATTTATAATTAATATTTATTATATTAATGTTATAAACTTCAATATATAAATATAAATTTCATATAAATTGTGCACTATATTTTCATATTAGATTTATAAAACTTTATAAATAAAATTAAAAAATACAACAGTTTTTTATTTATAAGTATAATAAAATATTTTGGAAGAATCCCATATAATTTTGATTAAATAAAAAACCTAAAAATACATTTATATAACTATACTTTTTTATTTATAGAATTACATAATAGAATTGGTATTAAAAATTGTTTAACATATTAAAAAAGAATACGAATTTTCTACTTCATTTCATTAAATTTTCTTCAGTTGAATCTATTTATAAAATTTTTATAATAATTCATTATTTAGAGTAATATATTCATAACAATTTCGTACTATAAGAGATATTGAAATTTATTAAATATTAGGATTTTACTTAATACAAGTTTTTAGTTCAAGAAAAGATAATTTATGAAAACTATAAATATAAATAAAAAAAATTTAACTTTTCTACGAATATTGTAAAAATTACAAAAAAAAATTTTTATAAATAAAAATATTGTTTTGTAAATAATTAATTAAAATAAATTAAATTTTTTAAAAATAAGCAACTCGTGAAAATTAAGTGCAAATGAAATATTAAGATTGACACGATAACTTTAATTTAATGTGCACGAAGATTCCTGAAAAATACTAAAGGTAATCAACGTATCTAAAATAAAAGTATTTTTACTGATTAGGTTATTAAATCTTTATTACATTAATATTAAATTTATTAAATATATTGATTTTCAGTTATACAAATGCAAACTATTTATTATTAAGATTATTATGCAAAATTGTCAAGAAAAGCTGGAGACGTAAAAAAAGACATTGCATTTTTTTTTACTTAAATGGATAGTTTCTACTGCCAATTCTACTGAGCTCTTCTTAATCTACTGTAAAAAATTTATAAAGAGATAATGGCGATTATTCAATGTATTGTAAATGTTTTTTGTACATTAAGTAATTTGTACATTTTGATAAATCAATATTAATATTTTATAGAATTAGTTTTTATTATTTGATCTTTATCTCTAATATCGAAGTTGATCTAAAATTATAATTCTTGGATTCATTAAGAGAAAAGAAAACCAAAATAACAATAATTTCGATTAATATCAATACATACTTTTTTGTAAATTTCTATAAACCATTTAAGAAAGATAATACAAATTTTGACATTATATACAATCTTATAGATATAAGAATGTTATACAGAAGCTTTTTATTTCGTTTCATTATAAATAACTTATGGAATGAATTAACTAAATTATTAACTTCTTCGCTTGTTATCTTCATTTTGAATCAAAGAAATAAATTTTATATTTATTATAAAGTCTATATGTAGTAATTTCAAAATGAAATGTTGAATTAGTATTGAAAATGTGGTCCAATTCCAGAAAAAAATTCAAAAAGTATCTCATATATTTAATGCTTTTTTAGTATTCCTAATTCACATTGCATTGATCACAAGAATAATTTTATTTTTAAATTTCTTATTTAACGTGACAATTTTTAGTTAATATGCGGTTTCAAAAAGTTCATGTTTCTAAAACAAATTATTAAAAAACAGAAATATTTTTTTTAAAGAAAATTTTTATGGAAAGTTAGATTACTTTCTTTCAATTATAAAAAAAAGTTCTTTTACTTAGAATAAGATAAGAAAACTTTTATCTTATAAAATAATAGTTTTTTATATGTAATAAAATAATAATTTAAAAGAAGGATATCTATATGCAGAAATTTAAAATAACAGAATAATCAAATTTTCTTACATAGATACATATATGTAAATACATTATGAAGTAATTTTATAAAACATAATGTAATTTATATAATGAATTATAATTAGACATCGAAGTTAATTTATGTCATATTATTAGTGATGAACATAGATTGAAAGTATTCGAATAGCGCGTTGCTATAAACCAAAAACGAGACAAAATTTTAAGAAAAATAAAATTTTTTACAAATAATATAATTCTTTTTTTGAAGACATTTTGAAGAAAGCAACTTTTTATGACATTTTACAAATATTTTTTACGCAACCACTATTTTAAAAAAATTGGTATTTTTTATACAGTTTCATTCATAAATATAAGTCTTTATATAGAATCTGTTTTGTGCTGCTGTAATATTTATGATTTTTTTAAACATTTTAATATTAAACAAACTCATCGGTTTTATAAATCTATATTTACAATAAATAAATAATATATATGTAATTAAAAGTTTAATTTAAACATACAGAACAATCTTGGTAATATTATTAATAAATTGTCTTACATAATAATAAAAAGATTAACAGATGAGTACCTCTTCCTCTAGAATACCTCTATTAAATGAAGAAACTAAGGACTTAACTTTAAAAACTATTTATTTAAGTGATAAAGTTAATAGTCTATAATAACAGTCGAACAGAGCTGGGATTCCGCCATCATACTTTTAACACTATATCTCTGTCTCTATTTCGATCCCGATACAAAATCTGGTGAGCACAGCGCGTAAAGTCTTTTTTTCTCGATGGTGTTGAATCATCATTTGAGATAAATGCACTGAATTGTTTTATTTCTCTCGATCACGCAATTTATCTTTTTTAAAACAGATGACTTATTCGAAGAATAAGATCGCCTTACTATGATGTATACTCTCTATTTACTAAACACCTGACAAGAAAGTGTTTAATAATAAATGTTTTTTAAGTTTATCGTAAAAAAAGATTAAATAAATAAAAGTTATTATGAATAAATTAAATAATAAAATAGTAATTTTTCTATTATAAACATAAATTCTTTGCATATGGCTATTCTATTCTTAAAATAAAATGATCAAAATACTATATATTATATATCATTATTTGAATACATATTATATATCATTATTTGAATTACAGAGTTTTAATTCATCAAAAATTTGAATAAAATACAGATGAAGTAAAATGTATATCATTAGAAAAAATATTACAATTAATTACAATTAATAAAAATTGAGAAAATATATTATTTTAGCTATTAATTTTTTTACGAAATTTTCGAAAAAAGTGTAAAAAAGTAATTAAATTGCAAACTAAATTAATAAACTTTGAAAAGGCGATCATTTTTTATAATTTAAACATGATCATGACAATATTTTAATATGAATAAAATTTTTCGGACGATGTAGAATTTTATATTAATTAGATACAGATGGTGATTGAAATGACCCTAAGTCAATGTCTTTCTTTCATCTTTATATACATATATACCATTGAGAAGAGATTTTAGGAGACCAATTATTTGATGTGTATAACTTTATAGCTAATTGAATCGAACATTACTGAATACTAGAGAGAACTTTGGTATCATATCTTTAAAAAATAATATTTGGAACAATATCATGATGATGCTTCCAGTAATTAAAATTTTAATTTAATAAAATCATATAAATTTTTAAAAATTTGTGTGAATTTTGATATAAAATAATGGTGAAGTATGAAATAATTAATATTAAATTTTCTTTATAAGATTTGAAATGTTAAATAGTTTTTTTTTAAATATGTTTTTCGATATCAAAGAAGTACTTGTAAGATTATTTATATTCAGGATTTTAATATTTAATTAATATAGTAAAAATGATTAATAGTGAAATTTGTTTTAAAAAATATATATTATAATGATACAGCATATTATAATATTAAGCATCAGGAGTATTTACATTAATGTTAAGTTTTTACTTCTAATTTTGATAAAATGTTATAAAATGATAAAGGTATTAAATGATAAATTATATTTAATAACATATCAATTTTTTATTAATATTTTTATTTACTAAAAAAAACATAAATATAAGTAAAAGGGTGAATAAAAAATTATAGTTGCTATGCTTTTACAATCATTAAATACTATATATTATAAGTTGATAATATTACAGATCAGAAATACAATCAGAACTATAGAGATTTTTTAATATGATTTTAATCAAGATATTCCATAAAAAATTTATTTTTAATTTTATAACTTTTTAAGACTTACATCGTCATTATTTGTACTTTAAAATTTTTTTTCACTTGTTTTTAACAGATAAAATGAAATTATAAGTAGTAGAAAAATATTTATTAAGACAAAAAAAAATTATGTAGATATATATATTTTGTTATATATTTATATTAAAAAAATAAATCATTTTCTGGATTACAACTAGGTGTAATACATGGATAATATTTGAAAAAAATATTCAATTTATAAATACTAAACTCTATTTTGATTCTATTAAAAACTAAACATTCTTAAGGCTTTCCCATGTTTCCCATCGCAACAGAAAACTATGAAACGTTTTTTCTTTAAAGTACGTGTCAATAAGTACATATATTGTATCTACATATCTATCAATTTTATTCTCTTAATTAAACAGGCAACATTTGTAACTTCAAATATTATTTCAAAACTTTATGCACGAAAAATTAAAAAAATTAATTTAAATTGCTCAACTGGAATTTGACGATTAACATTAGAAAATTTCTATTTGTCAACGTACTTGAAACTGTGTATATGAGAAAAAGAAAAGTTGTAGAACAGTAGATAGTAAAATCCCTCTGAGTATACTCTGGATTAACGAGAATCTTAGAGAGAATGCATTTGCCAAATTAGAAAATGAAAAGGATAGAAAGAAGTCACAAGCAAAGAATGTGAAAGATAGTGAATGTGGAAAAGAAAAAGAGAAAAAGGAAGATGAAAAATAGAAACAACAAATTTAAAGGAATCACTGTTTATGACAGAAAATTATTATAATTTTTTGAAGTAGCGTTCAACGATGTGTATTTTATTACAAATCTCAATAAAAATAAACGCTATTTTAAACTTTTCAACTCATAAATATCTAAAATTTCTCTTTTCAATTAGTGCAGCGACAATTTATTACCAGTAAAAAGTGCATTCAATATTGTTAGCAAATATATACATAGAATCATATCAAAACCTAGCTTAGAATCTGTAATTATTTAAAAATAATTAAAAAAAATATTAGTAATTAATATAATTAATAATGTTAAAAAATCTTCTTATTAGGTCATTTATATTATGTCACGTTAGATAAAAATTATTTATAGTGAATTATAATTTCTAAATTTTTGATCATTTTAATCGGGTATTTTTGAATATAAATATATGTATGTATATATATATATATATATATATATATATATATATACACTTAGTTTAAAAGCATAAACTGAATTTCTGATTCTTTGTCTCTGATTCTCTATCTCAATTATATTTATAATGATTCGTAACATCTCAGTAACATTCTATATAATATTAACATTTATTGGTGAAAGTAGCGTACAACATAACTTCAGTGTAAAAAATTCATTATATATAATATTTTTTTTTTCTTTCAATTTATCGTATTTTTTAAAGCTTATCTACTCATGATAATATTTAAAATACAGCTGTATAGGTACAATCGTATACATGACATAGAATATTCGAAAGTGATTTTATTTAACTTCAATTTTTTTTGTTTAAATTCCTTTTTTAATTCCATTAATTCCATTATAATGCTTAAAAATTATATTAAATGATTTTTGTCTTAATTAAACATGTGCATTAAATGTATAGTAAGTCAAGGATAAAAATGAAAATTTATTTTTTTAATAAAATGTCCTTGTCTCGAAATTTAAATTTATATTTCATAAAAAATTTTTAAAAACTAGTTTCAAAAATTTAATATATAATTACCATGAATATTATATGGAATTGTTGCTTAAATATATTTACAATTATTACATACAGTCATTTAATTTACAAAATTGTATAATTGAAAAATAGTTTGTTTTACAGACACAGCTAATTATATAAACAGATTATACAACAATGAATATATAAACTTAAAAATTCTGAAATCCATTATATGATCATAAAATTTTGAGACACGCAAACATTTAACATTTAGTATTAGTTTTCTCAATGTGCTTTCAAATAATGTTTTCAGATATCCATCTAAATTAATTTTAAAAAATGATAGAATGATATTTAATTATTTAATAAATTTTATTCTTACTATATGGATAATATAATTCAGAAAATGACACTTGTTTATCTAGTTTTACATATTTAATGTTTTTGTTTTGAATTCTCATAAAATGTATCTTTGTATTATAAATTGAAAATTATTATTCTATTTTATTATTCTACATAAATCTTATTGTTATAGTGTATTCAGTTGCTTATCTTACAAGCACCGTATTATCTGTCTTTATTAAAAATGAAAGGCTTAATATTTAAATGCTTTTTGAAAAATCTCCTTAGAATTCAACATTTAAATTTTGTTTAACGTTGAAAGACACCACTTTTAATTTTTTTTTGCTAGAGAAGTCTATTATTAAAATAACAAGCTACAGAAAAATATTAAGAAATACTTCAAAATAATATAAAATTTTAAACATACTTTTTATACAATTAAATAATAAGTTAAGTAAAAAAATGCTATCAATTCTTTTGTTTATATTTCTCTTGCTTTAACTTATAGTCCTTATTTAATTAAGTACCATTTGTTTACCATTTGTTTTTATGGTTTTCCTTAGTATTTCATAGTAAAAGTAATATTTCATTAAATAATTTATATTTTGCTGTCTAAACTTCTGCTTAATTAA
Organism: Kradibia gibbosae; assembly: GCA_018907135.1. NCBI lineage: Eukaryota > Metazoa > Arthropoda > Insecta > Hymenoptera > Agaonidae > Kradibia > Kradibia gibbosae. Next base: position 10,246,689 of record JACCHX010000004.1, read on the forward strand.
TCTTTTATTAATAATTACAATCGAGTAGTGATTTATGCCTTACAAGTTTTTATTTTATTATTAGTATTTCATATATTCTGTACTTACCAATATTGTTTTTTATTACAGTTAAAGTCGATAAACGGTATCCAGAATATTTAAGATTTCTTAATTTCGATTCTTAATAAATTTATTAATATAAAATTTCCATATTCATGACAAATTACGAAATATACTTTTATCTAAAAAAATGTTAATATAATAACAACCAACTTCGTAGATTATATAAGTAATTATACAAAAATCATAGTATAAAATTACATAATTCAATAATTTGAAAAATTGATGAAATCAGTATTTAATACATACAACTTTATGTGAAAGATCAACTGAAATGAAAAATTAATGATGTATTTTATTTTTATGCTTAATATTATTATTTAATTATTTGCTTAATATTATATAAATATTTGTTATACATTTAATCATATTGAATTATTTTATTTAGTATACTGAAATACATTACTAAATCGGACGTATACTAAATCAGTCCACATGATTTTAACTGATATCTACACTAATTATTTTATAAGGTAAAACCCAAGATTTTACAAAATAAATTCTTAAAAATTAAAAGAGTTACGAATCATCATCTTGTTCATTTTTTTATTGATGTCCATAAGAAAAAAGATAAACGTAAATATAGCCTATTGTATAGGAACAAATGGGGTAAATAAGTAAGTGTAAGTAGTATCAAAAAATTGGTGCACTTATCTGTATGATTGCGTCAGCGAAATATTAGTTGAATTTGAACCAAACAAGGCCGAAATGAAAAAAACTGAATTATCTTTAGTTTGTCCGTTAAAACAATAGAAAGTAAAAACTAAATGTTATAATCATAAATTTTTTTAAAAAGAGAGAGACGACTGCAAATTGCAATAATCGTAATTGCTAATTCTGTATTTTTGATAATATTATATAATTACGTTTATTTACTAATATTTTAGATTTCAATATTATATATTGAAGGTGTTAAGTAATTTCAATTAATAAATAAGTACGAAAACAATTTAAAATGAAAATTTAAAAAAAATTTTGAAATTAGAACGTTATATATTTAACCATGCACACATTAATATACAAATATAAACAATAAATAATTTTTATTACTGATATGACATTAAAAGATATTAATATAAACCTATTTATTTAACAATTTAAAGGAACTTATAGAATTCGTCAGAAATTGTGAATTCTTACAAAAAACTATATTATTTACACAGATGAATTTTTCGTGTAATCAAAATTAAAATTATTAAGTTAAAAGTAATTTAACATAAAAAGTATGCAATTTATACGAAACTGACAAATTTAATAGAAAAAGCCAACGAACTAAAGGTGGTCAAATAGACTAATTAGATAACGCGTGTAATCCAGTCCATGATAAGCAGATAGAATGAATCGAGGGGAGATGAGAAATTGCTTCCTTGCAAGCGAGCCAATCAGCATGTAATAGGTTTAAGTTCACTATTTGACACACGTGACTAACCACACATTGGCGATGTCTCCCTCAAATTTCTGCGGTCGCTATTTGAAATTACTACAAGGAATATTTTATGTACTGACAGATGGGCAGGGAGCGGTTCGAAGGTTCAAATTATTTCAACTCCTGCGTCCTATGTACAAGATAGGCCACAAATATACATTCGTACGAATACGCACTCACCGCCTTTTATCTTTTATATACTTTCAGATATCTCATATTATTATTATATATAAATATCTGAGAATTCAAAAAATCTTCTTTTTGTATATAAATGGAGAAAAGAATTTTTCTAATCAGTGGAGATATTAAAGTTCCTAAGTACTTAAAATCTCACTTTACATACGTTTATTTAATAATTCTTATTATTATATTTGATTTCTTACAATATATATCCTTAATGTTAAACATAATATTTTTAAGAATGCTTATAATTTTTTAATATTAATAAAATTATTATAAAGACATAAAAAATGAAACAGAAATAGTATAAAAATATTTAAAAATACTTTAAATGATGTTAAAAACATGGCAATTTTTAATATTTTAATAGAATCAACAATAGACTTTTTTTGATTATCAGTCACTACATAGCGTGTTTTTTTATTGTATAAGTAATTTTTTAATATGTAGAAGATTTATACTACGTTATATATAAGTCTATAGAAAAAAATAGAAGACATTTTATCAAATCCCATCAGATAACAAGCAATTAGTCGATTGTACAATTAAACTTGCTTAATTATGAGTAAATATGCAGATTAAAAATGTACCGATCACAAAACTAGTCACTTGTAGTGAATTTCTATCCGTATTTTTGCTATAGTTATCTCTATTTTACAAAAAGACTTCTTTAACTCTTCGACACTAAGTATTGTGCACTTTGAGGCTCTGCACAAAACCGTTCTATAAGCAATTTATAATTCGAATTTTTAAACTGCAATTTACCATTTATTATTAGTTACTAAACATAATACTTTTTTCCCTTCACCTATTATCCAATAAATTTTCCAAAAATTTCGATGGTTGAAATTATAAATTCAAGTAATTTATATTTTATTCCCCTTTCATTCATTATCATTGCATCGAACGATTTTATTTATGCGACCCTAGAATTTAAAAGCTCCCGCGTGACACAATCAAGTGTATATTTCTGGCCATAAGGCATTACATTTGAAAGGGGATGATTCATCGAAATTAATGTCGCATCACATAAAGAGGGGAATTTGTTGGTGCTGTGGAGCAGCAGTTGTTCCAATCCGCTACGCTGAGATTGCTGCACATGTTCTTATAATATGTAAGCGTATTGGGAATTCGTACATGCAGAAACTTCTGTCAGTCACAAAAGCTATTAAAGGCAGGCACTAGCTTATTCGTAAGAAGGAAGCAACATATTAAAATAATTTTACGGAGATTTTATATACATATATATATATATATATATATATATATATATAAATGAATTTCAGATCTAAAAACGAAACACGTTTTGCATTACACTTAAAACTACATTGAAAATATTAACTGTAAAATCGACAAAAAAGTTTTCTCTGAATAGTTAAAAATTAATTCATTTAACTAGTTATTTATTATTATTATTTACAGAACTGTAGTTTTCTCTTGGTAATTAAGTATTAATATAACAATGAAACAATATTTATACATCCATTGATATTATGTTAAATTAAAATATGTTAAAACAAATTCAAGAATATATATATATATATATACTGAGGTCAAAATAAAATTAGAAAGTAAGTACATAAATAGAAAATTGTTGAATTTGTAACCATGTAACATTAGTTTTTCATTTTGTATAAAACTATAAAGAAAAACTCTTAATATTATCTTTTCAATATATTGATAGAAAATTTTTATATTTTCATTAACTATTAACAACAATTTTAGAATTATTTTGAATTAATACATGTAATTGTAAAAAAAAATTAAAATCTTAATTAAATGATATCCAAATGCCTATTTATAATGTATGAAATTTATTTCGTTAAACTTCTAGAAATTTTGTTATTACAGCTGAATTCATTAATTTAGTAGTAACAAGTTTGAAAATTAATTTAAAATATAATGTTTTATTTAAAAGACACTATTACATTGTTTCAAAATTTATATTTTGCTAATGCTTAATCCGTATAATTTTGTTATAAATAAACGTAGTTAAATATTAAGTATAATATAAGAAAAAACAACTTCTAAAACTTCCATATACAATAAATTACTCTTATCTTTTTAGGCAAATAAGTCTAGACATTGAAATTACGTGCACTGATTACTACTTTAGAATATAACTACGTACGTTCCTCTAAGTCTCGTTTCAATATAAATAATATATATTTTTTTAATAATGAAATAAAAAAATTATAAGATAATATAATTTAAACGTATGTGAATATAAATAAAATAAAATAATGAAAATAGTCTATAGCTGGACAGATATTACCTTATATAAACTATATTACATCTAGTTTACTGTTTATTGTGTTATATTTGTCATTTATAATATAAAAAATATTGTAACTATAAAAAGAAGTTCTTTAATTTCGATTTTATATTTTTCTTATTTAATTTTATTATTCAATATCTATATTTTTAATCCTGTTCACAGATAAATTTAATAACAGTTTATAAACTGATCAATTCTAATTTTATACTAATTGATAATGATAATATAAAAATTTAATTTAATTTATTTTAAATCTATGAAATAAGTAATAATTCAATGAGTTAAACCCGACATCATGTTCATGTAAAAATGTATACTATAAAATTCTATATGTACATACTATAATATATTAAAACAGTAATATATTAATTAGGGTTACCAAAAAATACATTTATATTATTGATCTTATTTTTTGTAAATCAAATTGTGTATTTTATTTATAAAAGTAATTCAGGAAAATTAATTTAAATATGCTTTAATTAGTACTTAATTAAAAAAATTTATTATATAAGTTATTACATTAATTTATATTTATTATACTTCAGAAGAAAAATATGTTTTATACTACAATTTTTTTAAATTTTATGTACATATTATATCATCTTACTAATATGTATACGTATATTATGTTATGTACATTTTTTATTACTATTTTACTAATATAACCTAAATATGTAAATCAACAGTATATAACAAATGAGTTGCTAAATATAACTATTATCATTTCACTGGTGTATTTAATCACGTACATGACATTTTTCTTATATCTGATTTTATCCAAGCTTTTGGAACATCAGATTTTTTCGCAAGATTTTAAAAAATACCGTTAAGTCTACTAATTCTGAAATATTCATTATACTGATTTTTATGAATAATGAAATTCGAATGTCGAATCTTGAAATAAATTTATATTATATACAGAAATTTAGAATTTATACAAATTAATTATTAAATAATTGAAATTTTAATTAGTCTTCTGGTTTTAATGTAATTAAATTAAAAATGAGATAAATCAAGCTTTTGGTAACCTATATTCTTGTACATATTATATTAATACTATTTTTTCTATTTTTCATAAAAATTATTTTACTGAACCTATAAAAATATTATTATATGAATTATGAAAAAATTAATAAAACTAGAAAATTACACTTATAGATTATAATACAATACAGTAAAAGAAACTGCTGACAAATATACGACGAAAAAAATAATTAAGACAAATAACTAATAAATAAAAATTAAAAAATAAAAAAACAAACAAAAGAATAGCATTAAAGTATAATAAAAATATGGTTTTGAAATCATAATACAACTGGTTAGCAATTACAAAGTGAATAAATAGACGCACAATAGTAAAAAGGATAGTCTACAAATGAATAAAGGTTCGTAAAGCATTTTAAAATTGCAGTTTTAAGAAAAATTTAGATAATAAATTTTACATATAAAATTACAGTACATAATCTTTCTTACAGCTTATTAATATATTACTTATACTTATTTAATTTTTTTATATTTGTGGATTAGGATGTATGGTTTGATTACAGACATATTTTATTTTAATTAAAACATATTGTATATGCGTACTTACATGGGTACTCGATAAATAGTTGAAATGAAAAAACAGAATTTTTTGTTATTATTGCCTACACTAAATTAATAAATTTATTACATCATTTTCAATAATATTCTATGAATTTACATTTATATAAAAATAAAATAGTTTTCAAAATGTATAAATATAATCGATCATTTGAAACCATGGATTAAAAATAATGATTAAAAAAAAATGTATTTCCTAAAATAGTTTCGCTATTAAATTATTATTATTAAATTTATCGTATTAAAGAAATAGTATATTTAGGAGATAATTTATAATTTAAAAAAAATTTCTATTCTCATAAAACAAATTTTTTTACTTGTATTACGTTATTCTTATTCACACTACACATTCTTAATATAACAGTAGAGTGTACTTGAACAAAAAAGTACGTAATCCAAAATATTTATAATCTGTAATATATATATATATATATATATATATATATATATAACAAATATAATTTTTAAATATTGTATGATTTTTTAAACTGATCCTCTTGTTTTTACAATCACCGATTGTATATTTATATTTCAAAATTAAATTAAACTCAGTAGTAAATAATATTTTCATAAATTTGCTTGTATTTTAAAAGTTATAGGGTATTACAGTTTCTTACATAAAATTGATGCTATTATGAAACATCATTTTATTTTTTATAATTATTTAAGATAAAGTATTATGTCGTAATAAAATATATTTATATACAATGTTATGAAAAATATTTATATTGTATGTATTTGATATAAATAGATGAATGATAATTTATATTTTCTTTAAAAAATACTAATTATATATAACATTGAAAATACAGTAAGCTATACTATATTTTAAAATAAATGAATATGATGAAATAAAAGAGGTATTGGTTCTGCAGTTACACAACAATAATATTTATAACGTAAATAATATTTATAGTTTGTAACGTTCTTACCATCTGATTTTATTTACATAATGGCCTAGCGGTTGCCTTGTCTCAAGCCCTGGCCTAAACGTATCCGCGTCAAAGCTACGCTCGAATCGAGACTTTTGAACGATCAAAGGACTCTGTGAAACTGAGTCTCTGCGTTACCGGTCTTCTATCTTACGAAAGTTATTTCTCACTAAAACTTTTGTGCTTTTGCTTCGCAATTTCACTGCACGATCTAACTGCGTGATTTTACGCTAATACTCTTTTAATCATAATTCTCAACGGTTCCGTGTAGCTCTAAGTCATACCGGATTAGGTAGGGGTATCGCAAAATGATGAAACTTTCGAGTATTTTAGTAAACGGTTCATTTATTCAATTTTTTATTATTTTGACATTTAATGATTCACAGATATATTCGCTCATTATTTTAACAAGAACCATTTTCGTCAAGTCACATTTAAAACTTAATTTAGCCCACAGATTTCGCCTATTTTTGTACTGCTAAAATAGTTCTTTGTAGTATTATGTACTCGGTATCGATTTCTATTCACGGAATCGAAATTTTGTTAGCTTGCGGTCTTTATCCGTCGCGGCTCACAGATTCTATTTCTCGCGGTTTCGCGGATTTTATTCTCCTTAATCGTGAACTCTAAACATTCTGAATCAACGTTTAAAACTCTTAAACTTTAACGTATTCGCATCGAGATTCCTACTGGATAAACAGAAAACATTTCCAAGGTAAGATCTGCTGATGTCTTATACAGAGTGAAATGAGAGATGAAAGAGACAGAATATTTGGTTAGTCGAACGACTGCACCAAAAGAAGAGAAGAATCTGCCGAACGACTCGATCACTGAAAAAGAAATAGGTTGATTGGGGAGGCTTTGTCTCGGAAAAACAGTACTCGGGACCTTTTTAACCGTTAGGGCTTATTAAACCTCCCTGGGGAACGTGGAAAAATAACTCAATTAAATTCCCAACGGGAAACGTGATCGGGTTTTCTAGTAGACACAGGATAGTCAGTGATAGTGTTACTGGCTAGCAGCACGACTTCACTAAGGTAGAGAGGTGAGACATCCGACTTATAATTTTCCGTGTTTTATTACACGGATCATAAGTTTCATTGAAAGTTTATTATTCAAAATGACTAAAGCAGAAGATACCATTATAATCGAGACGGACCATCATCAATGTTCGTCTGTATCGAAGAGCGACCGGTAAAGTTATAACCGTCTCCTGAACTGTTGCATCATTTCACGCAATGGTCGGTCTATCTTATCACTACAACTATCGAATCTACCAAAGTCTATTTTCAGTATTCATAACTCGTTGTACTCTAAAATCATCGCTCAGACCCGTCCTCTGTATGCATTGGATTTGCGTTGTTGAAAAGTGACTCGAACTCTTTTTGATTGAACCTCTTTCAATGTGACCTGATTAAGAACGCTGGGCAAATAGTGAGCTGTTGCCTCGGCTTTTATATCCTAAAACGCCGTCTAATCATTGCCGCGAGGATTGCGAAGAAGGGGCGTAATTAATGCGCTTGAGCATGTGATGAATTCCGCTGCTCAGCTCGTAACGGTCGCGGAAAAATCAGTGGCGTGATTATGCATATTTGACTTATGTATATGGGCTTCGTATGAGTAAGCATAGGCCTATACGGGGACTCCCCTTCCACCATTGCGCCCAGCCAACAAGTCCGTTCATTCTCTTCTCCCCACTACGTCGCGTCAATGAACCGATGAACACTCCCGCCGCTCTACTCTATGTCTGCGTTCCCCGCTCCCCTCCGTGACACCCATTACAACTTATATATTAACGCACCCTTACCCTTAAAAATCTCGCGCTTTTTGCTATCGCTTTCTTACCAAGTTTTCTACGCACACATGCTGTGCATTCATGCGCGCGACCCACCCTTCCCCACGAAACCGGATTTACCGAAAAGTCACTCATCCTTATTCACACGTATACACATTCCCGGGTTCACACGCGAATTTTCGCGCACCAAGTATTTCGCTCAATCGCCCACTCTCTCTCTCTCTCTTTCTCCCTCTCGCCCTCTCTCTTCATCTCATACTTAGCGACGACCCTCGCCATCGCAAGTTATAATTAAAAATAGTAACAATCAAAATCAACAGTAAATTTGCGTACAAAGATGTACATAAAAGAAATTAAAAACGAAAATTCTATTTGAATTGACAATAGTAGCGAAAATTAATATCTAACAACATTTATTAACTTTCATTGATATAAAATTCAATTATTGGCAAATCAAATGTTTTTCTCTTTTAATTAATGTACAAAATAATACGACATAAGTAAATCCACACTTGTGTAACCATAAATCACCAATAATTTTGTACTACTTTACATTTAGGCTAATTAATTTTATTAAGAAGTTATTTAAAATGTGAAACAGTTTAAGCAATAAAAAAATCGATACATATATAGATAATATATATAAAATACTTCAAAAGAAAATTTACACAGTTCTTTGTATATATTATTGGTATTTTATTACAGGTAAATACCAGAAAATATAAAATAACATATAATTATATATATTTATACATAATTATATCTTTTTTTATACAATATATAAAATTACAAAAAAGGCATTAAAAAATAACAACTTTTATAGATGTAACTAAAATATTAAATAAACAACTTAATATTATATAAATTTATTGTAACAGTCCCATTGCAAAACGAAATTGAATTTCTTAAAATAATAAATGAATTATTGAAAAAAATTGAAGATTATAATTTTGTTTAAATCTGCATTTTATTGTACGTGGGTAAAACATCAAAAAAATCATGGAAGGATGTATCAAATTAAAATTGAAACATAGATTGAATTGGAATACATAAAATTACAAATCCGCATGACCTACAATTGGGATCGCGTCGGTAATTTCGAAATTCATACCGAACTCAATCATGCAACAGACTTAAGATTAGCTATTAATGATGAAAGAGGAATTTAAGGAGGATTAACAATTAAGTAAGATTTTAGGCCATTTAGTTAATTCTACAATGTTAAGAGATATTACTAACGAGACAAATAATAATGAGAAGGCAAATTCAGGTAGACAAAGCTAAATTCCTTCAAATTCGCTAGTATCTGTGTATTAAAAATAAATATTTTCTAAATCTATTTATTTATTTAAGTATTTAAAAGATTTGATCAGTATTTATATATAGTATTATAGATATTTTACTAACATTTTATATAAATACTATTAAAACATGCTGACAAAATTTTTTTAAAATTCTATTCGCTAATCTTACATAATAAAAATGTGTAAAGAATAATTAAATTATCAATACGAATACAATTACTATTACAAACCTTACGATTGACATCCAAATCGAAAATTATGTCAATTTTATTTAAGATTCTTATATTAATTTAATGCTAGTTTCATGATCATAAAAGTTCATTATGTGTTGCTTAAATAGATCATATATTATCATATTTTATTATATAAAAATTTTTTTTTTATTTTAAAAATATGTACATAGAATAGTTAATTAATTTCATTAATTATTCCTTTTACTACATTAACCTTTATATACATTAATAATTTCTTCATTAAATTTAATTGAAATTTTAATTGAAGAAATATTAAATTACTATAGAAAATCACAAAACCATAGCAGTAAAATACAGATTCGTCAGAGTGTATTAATTTAGATTCATATTATATTTATAAAAATAATAAAAATACCACACTGATAAACATGTGATGTTTTGGTCAATGTTACCTAATATTTTTTATTTATATTTATTATCTAGAAAATCATTTTAAATAAATATTAAAAATATTACAAAATATGCAAATTGATTTTGAAGATTTTAAAATTTATATATATATAAATTATGATCTTAAAATATATTAAAGATTAAGTAAAAAGATGTACTATATTAAACAGTTTAATCATTATTTTTCATTCTGCATAATATTATTTTCTACATTTATCGGCTACATGAGATATATTACACAAAGTCTTTATATTGTTTATGCATACTCTTATATTTACTTAACCGATAAATACTTCGTCGTGATAATATTCATTGTGCACAAGATCATTATTTCATATTAACAAAAAAATTATATTATTTTCCTTTTATTACCACCTAGTAAAGCTGCTTATTTTTAATAATGATAGCAAATAACTTTGGAGAAAAACAAAATATTTTTCAAAGTCTATCTATCAATGTTAAGAAAAGTATTTGTCATGTTCTTCCAAATAGAAAAATGTAATATCTTGTAGAAAAATATCGGTCACCATGTTCTAAAGACATGTTTTTCCTTTTTATTTGTAACTTTTTATTATTTATGATACAAGTGCTTATTATTCGATAAGATGTAAAATCAATCTTTTGTGTAAATAAGATCAAGAATTAATTAGCAAGATTGAAAACATGCAGCATAAAGAACATGAATAATTTAATTAAAACCGTAGTTAGAATAAATACTCTTTTTGATATGGGCAAATATATATAGTATATTTATTTACTCACACCTTCTACATATAAATCTATTTAAAATGACTGTCTGTTCTATATTACAAATGTGACATCCAAGATAATCTATAATGAATAAGTTAGTATTGAACTTTAAAATTAAAAAATTATTTTATACTAATTCGTTTACAGATTTCTATTATTTGTTTAAATTATTCAATTTTAATATCATTAAATATCTGCATGTCTCTTTCATATAATCTTTGGTTTAAATTTTATTTTATTATTTATATAAACAAATAATAATAAATTTTGAATATATATATAGAGATTTTCTGTCGATTTCAAGGCATTGTGGTGTATAATTTTGACGGTTTGTTTTTACTCATGCCAGTAGCATACGGAACTATTATACAGACTAAATTGCAATTTCAATAAGAATTATATATTATTTTAACCAATCTGATAAATTAAAATATTGCTTATATGACAGAAAATTATTTATTTATGAAATTTCATTATAAATTATCATATCAATTTGGCGAGAAAGCATCTCCGTTTGATAGAAGCCGGTGATAGTGGATCTCCTCTTATCGTATTGAGCTCACAAGTTGTATCACCTAGTCATAACTCTAGTCAACAGAAACTAATCAACCCCTTTATATTAAGGTTTAGGTAGAAATAGATCTTTCGAAATAGCTATTGCAGTTTATCAGTTGTATAATCGAAAGATCACTGTGGAATTTATATAAGCCGATACTTTAGTATTTCAGAATACTTAGAAAATACTAATTGCGAACTAAGTAGAACTTTGATAGGATATCATGATTTGATAAATTACTTTTTATATGAAATCGGCTTCTAATTTTCTTTACAAACCAGAACTTAATGCTTAAATTTTAATTCATAAAACAATAATCCTTTTAAATATATGAATATTAATACTAAAGCAATTTAATATTAAACATTACACATAATAGGAATTAAAATAACAGATAATGAAAACATTACCCCATTTTCAATTTAATTACTCTATTGATCTATTTCCAAAAACTTATGAACACAAAGATGTCAATTTTATGTGTTTAAACGTTGCATAAGACAATATTTCATTGTATCAATTTAAACTTTTGTTCTTTCGTATCTAATGGCTGTAATTATATATATATTATTAGGGATTAATGTACTTCTTTTTAAACAAAGAATGTATTGGTGCCAATGTAAAATTCATTCTAATTAAAGCAATCAGTCATAAGGACAAGTGTCATAAGGAATCGTGTACTTAATATTTAGGATATTAGTATATTTACATGCACTTTTGAAAATGTTATTTACTGATGTACTACTTTACATAATTACTCTTTGACGATATTGCATTCTTTTTTTCTGTATATTTGTAAGTTAAGCTCATTTTATCTTACGAAAAATATACACTTTCAACTTTCAATGTCAGTAATATTTACAAAATAAAGTTCTTCGTACTATTTTCTTTAAATCAGGACATTCGATTTCTATGTAACTGCATATACCACTTATTCTAGATAGTTTTCTAGTTTTCCAGTATTTTCTTAAAATAAATCTTAAGTCGCTAAGCTACATGAGAACTCAATGTTTATTAAAGATTCGTAAATGATGATACGGTTTTTATATAGACTGACGTACTGTGTTTAAACGGGAAATACCCTATCAAGATAATTTCTCTTATTTCCTATTACAATTGACGCAATGAAGGAATTATATATTTAAAATCTATAATATATAATTGTTTTTTTCAAGGTTAGATAATATCTTAACTAATTCAATGAATATGTATATAAGTTTATATAAATAATTATACAATTACTGAATATAATATTGATATTACTCAATAATATAAAAAACAAACATGGTAAATTATAAAAAAATTCGAATTATAACTTCATGTTCCTAAAAAGAATATAAAATTAGTTTTGCTAATAGCTTTTATAATAATAACCATTTGTCAATCTTAATACTTATAAATTATATTAAACACTTTAAATTAAAAAATTACATTTAAATGTAAAGTTTATGACATAATCAAAAAATCCAATCATAAAATTATGTATAGAATTATTGTTATCAGCAATATTTTTTTTATAAAGAAATAATAAGCATAATTAAAATATTGTCAGTCATAACTATAAAGTCTTGAGTTCAATTCATATTTTTGTAAGTGGATTATTTTTATCTCTATCATTTGGTTTAAAATTTGTATGTGTGCGTGCAAGTGACACGCTTGCATGTCGTGTGAATATTGTGTAGCATTTCAAATTCTATGTAATAAAATTGTAATAATTCCGAATACAGTAATAAAAAATGGTGTGTATTTATAAATTTAACATTACAGTAAATATCATTATTTACTAGTATCGTTTAAAACGATTAATATTTAATCTATTCCATATAAAAAATAATTTTTATCTTATTTATTTTACGTAAATTAACGATTCAGAGTGATTTTCATTGAGGTTGTAAATTTTTTTCTAAAAAGAAACATTTTGTTTATCATATTTAATTAAAACTTTCTAAAATTAAATTGTTAAAATTTCTCTATATAAAAAAACTTTGTTTGTGAGTTTCTAATTAATATTTGTTACTTTGGGATATCAGTAGTTAATATATATAAAAAAACATCAAAAATTACTTTGTTTCAAATCTAAATTATGTTATTTTTAGAAAATTTTATATTTTATATTAAAAAAATGTGTCTGAAATTAGGTTGCTATATTTTATAGGTTATTATAAATGCTAGAAAAATGAGAAAATAGTACGAGTGACTAAAATAAATTATTCATTCAACGAGAAAACAACAATTAAATATGCAAAAGTAAATAAAATAACTGATAAAAATTAAATGCATAATTCATTTAAGTTAACGTAAATAAAAAGAAAGAATGAGGATTTTTTCATATGCAATACTTAATAATTATTATTCTGCTATTAAAAAAAATCAACTTTAGTCGATATAAAAAAATTTAAATTATTATCATGTGTCCATAATTTCTTAGTAGTAAAACTACTGTATCTTCATTGTGTACCACGAAGCATTAACTTTGCAAGAATTACTTGATATAACTAAATAATGTTTAATTATATAATGTTAAATGTTTTAAAACTATATGCATATGAACTTTATAACTAACTATAAATTTATTAGAACTATTTGTAAAATTTCAAAGTAATCTTTTGTCATATATATGAATATTAGAAAGGAAAATTTATTTTAATTATAAACTTTTTTCTTCTTAAAATTGAAATTGAATTATTTTTCATATAAAAAAAATTAAATTATTTAATTCAAAGGACTATTATTTATTTAGTAAAATTGAACAATGCATATTATGCAATGATATATAATTAAATTGGGATATTATGTTCATCTATATTTAGTATAACTATATGTACTGATGATTAATTTTTACTGTAGTAGTGATACATAATTGACAATAATATAAAATTCGTAAAAGGCAATGTTTGGATTTGTTAATTATAAGGAATCAATATTATAACATTTTGATTATTATAATTGTGTTCTCTTATTTAAATTTTATAGTACTCAATTTTCTATACATATAAACTTAATAATAAATTGATTACGGTACTGTTATTAGAATAAGCATTTTTTAATTTCTAATTTCAAAATGTAATTTTAGTTTCATTGACTATGTTAATTATAGAGCTTGTTAAGTTTAAATGATAAAATATTAATTTTATTGACGCGCTGTAGATTTATTATGTATATTTAATATCACGCGAAAATATAAATAAAATATATTTATAAAAAACAAATTTTTTTATACTATCATTTGATTCTTTTTCAGTTATTTGATGAGATCATAAAATTATAATTAAAATATAATCACAGTAATCTAAAATTTAAATGAGTAATTATTATTATATGTTGACAAAATAAAAACCTGTGTTTTTATTATAGAAATTTTGTATATTATATATTTTATATGAATGTTAACAGTTTTTACTATCTTTAACATTATGATGTTTTTTGGTTTTAATAATATATACATATATAGTATTAATATATGGTATAGTATTGCATAAAAATAAAAAAATTTTCAGAAAGAAATTTTTCTATCACATAAATAATAATTTTCTACTAAAGAAATCATATTTACTTACATCAAGCAAAAATTATTTAACAGCTGTCATAATAAATTAAAATTTTATTTAAAATGTACTACTATGTGATAAGTATTATTAAATTTTCATGAAGTTGCATTATAAGAGTGATTTTTAAAAAATTTGCAATTACAATTAAATTATTATCAGATGTATGACCCTATAATACGTGCCTAATACTGCACTCTATGGTTTTAGATACTTCTTTCATGGTTACAGTAAAAGTAGACGCTTTTTTACCACCAATAATATATATATATATATATATATATATATATATATATATGTATATATATATGACCTTACAGGGTAGGCTTCGATGCAACTCTTTGGAGAGGTCGTCCATCGTAGATGTAGCCTGAGCGCAATTATTTGATCCTTTAGGTAAGGTGACAATTTTCAGACTCCCATCACCCTTCAGATTAGCAATACTCAGCACCCTTCTGCTCTAAGGGATAATTGTATTCTTGCTCTTTTTTCCACTTCTTTGTTCGCTGTGACGAGTTCACTCGTACCGACAAGGTCTTTTAATCTATCTTTCATTTCTTCTTCTAGTTAATCTCTTCTGGACCTAAAATAAACCACTAAACCGCGAACCTAACGTCGTTCCTTGCAGGGGATGACACGTCACAGCGATCCTGCCGCGAACTTAATCGTTGCATGTTCCAGTCTTACAATAACCGATATTGCCAAAGTAAAAAATGAAAATCGAAAAATAGTTTTAAATTTTGTCAATATAATAAAGTTATAAATGATATTTTATTCAAACACTTTTAGGCTTTGATGGAACACTTTACATTTAAACAATATTTTAGGTTTTATTTCTGATTTTTTTCAAATAGTCATAATTAGATTACCATAAATATTTTACCGTAAGTTAATTAAAAAACATCTTCCATATTCATAAATTATGTGTTAACGAACAAAAAATATAGTCATAAATCGAACAGTTCAAAATATCGTGAAGAAAGATGTAATATCTTATACGAAGAAATAAAAAGCGAATTTTGAATACCTATATTAATTATAGCATTATATTCACTGTTATGAGCTAATATAAAATTGAATGAATCCGAATGGTGTATATTCTTGTCAACATTCAATAAAAATTAACTTGTTACAAATCTTCTTTGACTTTAATCTTTCGTTTCGGAATAAAAGTTACTTTAATTCAATTATCAAACATTAGGTTTGAGAGATATATTCATATCATAAATGTTTATGACCAATATTAACAAAAAAGTAAAAGAAAATACGATTAATAATACAAACATATTACTTTTTTGCATTACTGTAAAAAATATTATTTGACTAGCAGTCGTCAAAACAGATTAACGTTTAGTAAATATTATGAGTAGATTGTATATAAACATTATCATACATTATATCATGTTAATATAAAATGTTTGAATTTTTATAATGATAACCTTTACAATATATATAATGATTTATTGATATAAATATTATAATTCTACAAATATAAAAAAAACAAAAATCTTTATTTAAACTGTATTCAATTAAATACAATTATTTTCAGATTGAAAATTGACATACACATTATGATTTGTTCTTTGTATCGACAAATGATGATTGAGTAATTCCTTAAAAATTGTATTATAAACCAGCATTATATAAGAAAGATATAAAACGAAGCAGCTTTCGAAAAAAGGGGAAGTAAGAATCAAAAGAAGAAAACCAACAAGTATTGTATAAGGAAAAAACTAAGTGGCATGTGAGTGAATTCCAATCATTTTTTTTAAGAATATCTGTATGTAGTACAGTTTGCTCTAAAATAAGTTCAGCTAATGCAAGTTCATTGGAAAGAGAAAATATCGACAAGCAAATATGACCATTTACAGGCTCGGGCGATAAATAGAATTCAGTGTAATCCGAAAAATTCAGTGCGGTCAATTAAAATAAACTAAGAAACCCTTTTTTCTCATGAGTCACACTATCTCATCAATCTCACCTCTTCCAATTAATGACGGATAAATATACAATTCATCAAGTTTTCTCTGTAGTATACATAGTAATTGTTGATAGCATCAATTTCTTCTCTATGCATATCACCTTCTATTAATTAAAGGTATACTCCTTAATTAAATTAGTTTCACTTATATAATAAAATTAGAAAGCTATTGTAAATATAATAGTTTATGAAAATTAATACAATATAATTCTTCATTATTGTACATTTTATAGATTTTTAATTTATTTCTAAAATAAACAACATTCGTAAGGAAAGAGGCATAAATGTTTGAGGTATGTTCTTTTCACTATTCGCACTCCTTCCTTCTCGATCATGGACTAACTGGCAAGTATTTGTAAAAATCGAAATACTAACAATAAATTCAAATTTTAATTGAAAAAAAATAATTGGGATAATGCGCATATCAAATGCATTTTTTTAATTAATAGAAGTGT
The DNA here is from genome assembly GCA_018907135.1 of Kradibia gibbosae. Taxonomy (NCBI): domain Eukaryota; kingdom Metazoa; phylum Arthropoda; class Insecta; order Hymenoptera; family Agaonidae; genus Kradibia; species Kradibia gibbosae. Next base: position 10,264,236 of record JACCHX010000004.1, read on the forward strand.
AAATAAAGTTTTTACTGACATAAGTAGAACTGAGGTTCAATTATAAATATTTTTTTTAAGGAAATGGTACAATAATTGAATGGCATTTTACTGTGTTAAGTAAAAATAAGTTTCTTTTTAATACTATTTTGCATAAAACAAAGACTACTGATTAAAACAAAATTCAAGTTTAGTTAAGAAATATTTTTTAATTTTTATTTAAAATAGAATTGGAGTTTATCTTTAACAATATTCGTATAAAATAACTGTATTTTCGATTTAGATAGAATTTTTTGCAATATTGGTATTTTTAGAAATAATAATTTAAATTAGTAAAAAAATTAAATTTAGAATCTCACGTACGTTTAAAATAAAAAGGTTTTATAATAGTACACATTAGTTCTTTTCTACGTGATCCTTCGAATAAAAGTTATAAAGAAAAGAGATTTAAAATAAAATATTGTATAAGGGAAGTAATTCTTTGAAATCAGGTCAGTTACAACTATTTGATTTTGGTGGATAAAGAATACTTTATCCATATTATGATAATATTTTATTAGTCATTTGAATGATTTGATAATATTTAAAATAATAATATTTTTACATGTTTTACTAATTTATTAATAGTTGATATATTTTAATCAGTATAAATTGAACACTATTTAATTAATCAATCATTTATTTTAAACAAAATATATTACTTAAAAATTTTAAATGATACATTTTTTTCTATTTAAATATAGTTTAGGTAATTCAAAATGTAAATTCAAAAAATTTTCACAATGAAGAAGTAATGTTTAAGAATATTTAATTATAAATGACTGTAAAATTACTTTTAATGGCATACAACATAATTTTTTCATCAGATTTAATAACAACAACTAACATATAGTCATATATGTAATTAGTTTATTTTTTTGGATATAAATTTTAATAATTGTGAATTCTAATATACAAATAAAATTTTTAATAGAATAATATGATTTGATATACTGATATACATATAAAATTTTTTCAATTTCAAAAACGATTTGTAGAAAAGTCAAAAAAATTACATGCATTAATTATTGTAAAAGGTAAAAAGGACTATTTCATATTTTTCAATACTAATAATTATTAATAATAAAAGAAAAATGTATATTTTCTAATAAACAATAAATCCTAGAAATTTATCCAAAATAGACTAGAAATGTAGGATGTACCTTTGTAATCATATCCTTAGCATTCCTTGCGCAATTTATGAAAACCTAGTTCCTTCGAGTTTCTAAATGCAACCGATGATGTAGTTCCTGCCACATTATATTTGCATATATAGTGTGCTGAGACGCTTTGATGTTCCTCTGATGAGTCACTTTATAGCAAAATGTCAACGTCGATACAGTTGATGAAAACTTTAGCTTAGAAAAAGAATGAGCCTATATAAAATTTTCCCTATCATTGTTATTTCTGCCGATGCTTTTAGATAACTTCGTCAAGAATATATATGTTGCAATTTTTATTTAGTTTTTTCAGTAATGCTATCACCATTTTAAAGGATAAACAATATTTATATGAATACCTTAGCAACTATTTGTTCGTATGCACATAATTAAAATATTACTATTTATTTAAAACTTCACTGCACTTTAGTTTATTTACGCCTTTTCCTGCAATAATTTAAGCCCTAATGCAATATATTTTTCACTGTTTGTGTAGGTGAAAATAAATAAAATGTCTAACGTTGAAAAGTTAAAAAATCTCTATAAACCAATCACTTTCCGATAACAGGCATAAAGTACATACCTTTTTTACACATTTATAATAAAATTATTAAGCAAATTATGCTTGGGCCCTCCAAAAGGTGTGGAAAAGTACTATAGGTGTGTACCGCATTATTTAGGAAAGAAGCGTTTATACTGTTTAACAAACACTTAATTTCGCAGAAATTTCGACAACGCGCATAGCACGATAGTATATAACTACACTACATGCACACGATCGTGCAGCTGAAAAGAGACTAACCCTCAGAAGCCATTCTACACCCCCAAATGGCGCGCATGCCCCCTGTCTCCACCCCCACCCGCGTTCGCCCCCCATTCCTTTATAGCACTTGGTTACACGCCTACATTTCTGAAGCTACAATGAATCTCTTTTTTTTTGCCCTCGGCTTGCTCTTTTCTCGCAAGAGATGAAATCTGTGGTGAGGAGGCTTCAGCATCTATAGAAAGTTACTTCGCGTGCACGGCGCTGGCTTAGTGACGCCTGTTTTAAGTTCAATGGATTAAAGATTTATATAATGATTTGCCAATAGGATAAGTGGTTACATACAAATCGAGTTGAGCTTTTTTAAGATAGACTGATAATATGTAATTTAAATTAAAGTATTCATGCATAGGTGGTTTCCGTAGCAAATATGAAATTTATTACTAATCACTATAATTAAATTAATTTAATTAAGTAAATTTTTATCCAATTAAATTCCTTTTTCTGTGCAATCAAAAAAAAAATATAATCGCAGATTTTTTTATATGTGACTTTGATGTAGCTCATATATATAAATATATATAAATTTATTAAGCCTAGTTTAAACTATTAATTTATTAAATCAAATTTTTAATCTTATGTATTGGTTTCAAAAATTTTTTTCGATCAGATAATGTTATTGATATTGTAGCAATATTTTTGTATGAGCTGCGCAAGTGAAATTTCATTCTGTATTATTTACTCTAATATTTTGGCGTCATTTACAGGTGCTCGTGCAGAATAGGTTAAGCAATTATTGTTTATCCGAAAAGTTTTAATTGTAGAAATGAACTTATAAAATATCAAAGTATGAAATTGTGAATATTGTGGTTACTATTTTCTCATTATAATATTTGCGAAATTTTTATTTTTTTATGTTTAATATCAATCATAATTTATTTTATCATATTTTACGTAATGTCTTTATAGCTTATATGACAAATAATATAATTTCTCATTTTGAATTTTGTACTTATTTATTAATTGATTTAAATGAATAATATGGTGATTTTATCATATTATTTAGAAACATTTATGTATAATATTTAAATATTGATGTGATTTATATTTTCATATATGTATTAATTTTTTATTATTATTTACAATTATGGCTTAAAAAACAGTAGTGCTTTAATCAATTTAAACTAATGTAACCACAATTTGTATTAACTTCAAAAATAAATTTATAATTGTACGTCGTTTTATAAATAATATTGACAGAAAGTACATAATAAGTAATTCAGAGTAATAATTTTGAGAATTAAAATACAATTTAAACGCTCAGAATTTTTAATAGTAATACATTTTCAATAATATTAGTTATTTATAACAGTAATATTTTGTATTCAAATGGTATTATTATGAAAAAGATATTACTAAGATATTGTTTTTACTTTTAATATTAGTATAATAATTTATAGAATAACAATAATTTAATTACATTATTAGTTTAGCTACTGTATTAACTATTATTACACAGTTTTTTATAAAATGTAAAAAAGTTAATTTAGTTTTAAATAAACCATACGTACGAATTAACAACAAATTTTTTTAGAAATATTTTTTATTTAAACTTTGATACTAGAATATTGCTAATATTTTTTTTTCTTAGAACATTTAGAATTTACCAGTTATAATAACACAATTTCCATTATTATTCTAATTTACAAATATTAAAATACAGTAAAAACATTATGCTTACTTATAAATGTCTTTAAAAATTGTAACTAAAGTAAATTTTTTCTTACGGACATTGTGTACTAAAGTATTCCACCCGTTTCCATTCCAAATAATTGGTATATATGACTCATATGTAAACTTATATATGTATAGATATTTGTGTATACGTGTAAGTGTGTGTATATATCGAAATACATATATCGGTGCTAGTTATTTTAAAAACATAGTCTATTGATTGTTTAGTTCAAATATAATGTTTTTATATGTATTTCGATATAAAATGTACGTATTTATTTAAAAATATTACTGTATTTACAACTATGTAATGTATAAATATAAAAAATTTTCTATTTAACTGACGTATTTAACCAATACCATTTCATCTTTTCTTTGTTATAATTTAAAAACTAAATAAAAACTAAATACCTTTATGCATGTCACATTTGCTTAGTATTACGACGTGAGGTATTAAAGATCAAAAAAAATTTTTTTTGCTAATATACCTTTTTTATTTTTTGTATATAAAATCAACTTTTTAAATTGTTTTCTACATAGCTTTTCATAAGAACTTATTGATTGAAACAACAACCTTCCAAAAATTGTCTTTGTAAGATATACCTATCTTTATAAAATAGCTGTAGATATAAATTTTACAATAAAAATTATATAATAAATGAACATTAACTTTTGTGATCGAAAATGAGTGAGCAGTGAAAGTTGACTAAGATCACTTCATACCCTCAATTTATATACTATATTTATATACTGTTATTACCAAGCCATTTTTTGAAACTCACCGTCTATCAGATGATTTACATACTATATCTACTTCTATAACGCCACTTATATTTATATTTTTTATGAACGTTTCTTATATATTTTTTATATGATATAAATTTTATAAATTAATTTATTATGATTACAAATTTATTATTTGTGTTTTTTTAATAATGCCGTCTCATTTTCACAAGCGTTCCTGAATTCATTTCTGTGTTACAAGCTTTAACAAAAATATTTTAAGCAATAATTTCATTTAATATTTACGATTACGCTATCTTTACCTATCCCACAAAAACCAGACTATACAAAAATTAATGCTATCAAACATACAGGCACAGGTCTAATATCAAATTTATCGATTATACTAAATATAGATTGATAAAACACTATTTTTGTTTTCATATCTGACAAATATATTTATTATTGATTAACATAAAGACATAATCTCTATTTCTTAAAAAAATGTTTATAAAATCTTTAATTCTATTTTTTTAAAGTCAATATCGATGTTTTTTTTAATATCATTTTGATAAAAATTAATACTATTTTTGAAACTGATATTGAAAAAATTGAAAAAATTTTATTTTTTACATTTCCTTAGTTTTTTATAAGGCAATTTTTTTCTAAAAATGTTTTTAAAAAATTCATATGCTTATTTGTAAATATGAAATTCAATATTAGTAATGTCACCTAAAATTTATAAAATATAAAATAATAAAACAAATAAACAAAACCTACAAGCACATAAATCAAAATAAATACTTTAAAAGAACAGAGTAATTAAAAAATTGATTCTATTTTAGTTTAAAGAAAAAATCAGATTGCGAAAAATACGAAACAAATGATCTAAAAAATCATTCTAATCAATATTGCCTTTGGATCAGTATTCTCATGATCATAATCCGTAATGAAGTACTACTCGTCTGTAAATGATCAATCAATTATAGCGTAATTATTCGACCAAATTTCTTTAAAAAAAATTTGAAAGTCATCCGAATATTATTAGAGTACTAAATATAATAAATGTTCAATGATTTAAAAATATGCGTAAATGAAATGTCTAGTGTCATTTTAATACATATAATGATAGTCTAAGAAATTATTGTGTACGTTATAAATATGAGAAGTTGTAAAGTAATAAGTATGTGCAAAGGATCTAGATTCATATTTCCTATTCAATTCGACTGAAAATTATATAAATTGCGAAATTTGCAAAAATTATTTAAAATAATTCTTTGATAAAAATTATACAATTTTATGAATTTTTAGTGTATCGAATAATCTTTAAAGGGAATCTTAAAAAAAATTGAAAGAATCGCTACCGAAAATGGCCAGTATTCAACATTTTTACTACCTTAAAAAAGAATATAATAAAAATTTCAAAAATAATATAGAAAAATAGCACGATATTCGTAAAAAAAGATTGATATATGTACTATTGACATATGCGAATAATCATTAAAAATAGTGTAGGCTATAAGAGAAGTAAAAAGTTATGTATTATATAGCTATATACTTCTATTAAATAGATTTTTAATTGCTCATGTATAAAATGCTTGTCTAAAGATTAACTATTTAACTTTAAGCTACATGTTCTACGTAGTATCTAAAGATTAATTTCAAATACAAAAACTTGTATATTCTTTAAATGCTAAAAAAGAGAAACTGTATATCTGGATAAGTAGTTCACTAAATTTAAGTGCAATCAAACATTTATACGTAGCTTGAAATATTTATTGCAATAATAAGTTTCCAAATAAATTAATATTAAAAATGTATCTGATATCATCTAATTCAAAACAAAATTATTATTTTTAATTACAATAAATTTTATTAAAAATATTTATTAAATAACTTTTTACACTGAAACTTTAAATTTTATATACATAATTCAAATTATTTAATCAGTAGTTCACATATTCTACAATATGTTTAAATAAAATAATGTATATATATATATATAAGTTATTGTGTAAATGAGAATGTGCAAATGGAGAAGTTTCATATATATAAACAATTTTTTTTAATCCTTATCGATCTGATTGAGAATTTTAATATATGAAGTTTTTTATGATACGTAGTACGTATCATAAAAAAGCAATAAATTTTGAAAAAACTTTAAATACATTTATATTTTTAAAATTTTAATTAATCTTTTTAATTTTGACCCTATAATTTCCCGTATTTATGTTTATTTTATCATTGTTACTACAGTTGTTTTCGTGGGCAAATTTTAAAATTGATTTGGAATACATTTAAATACAATATTTCACATCTAGAAGGTGAGTGATAATATAGTAATAGCTCATGATAACAACGAAAAAATGAATTTTTTATGACAAGTAAAATTTATGACGACGATGAAAAAACAAACATTAATTTGAAATTGTAGTACTACCATCTTTAATCATTAATAGGTATATTATTAATATTACCATATAATTGTGTTATTTAATACATTGGATAAGTAGTTTTCTGTACATATAAAATATTTTAAGTAACTTATACATTGCGTCTTTTATTAATCTTAATATTTACATATAATTTTAAATTTAATAAGCATATTTGTACTTGTTGCATCATTATAAATCCAACTGTTAGAAATCTTTATTGAAAGCGATATGCATAAATGTATGTGTATCTTTAAAAAATTCAGATTTTAGATAATACTTTAAATATTAAAACATGTAATATAATGTTTAATACAAATATATTGTTTAAACATTTTTTGAAATATACAAGACAGTTGATATCGTGCAACAAACACTAAAATAAATCGAAGATATAAAAAAAATATATTCTTTCTATATATTTCCATATAAATAAATTCCAAATAAATAATTATTAGTTGTCCATAAATTCTTCAAATTATTAGAGGTTTTCTATATAAGTTGAATAGGTTGTACATAATAATGTAAAGTGAGTTTTTCCAATTAATTTCTCTATACCTTCTATTATAGTTACATAATTTTTCTATTCATACTATAATTATCCTCCTAAAAAGTAAACCTTGTACCTAAACAACATCTCAAATTATTAATAACATTGTAGAATTTAGTAATTCTCTTTTTTAAATTTATTAAAATCAACATTTTTTTATATTTACATAATCCTAACCACTATTTTAGATACTAGTGACAAAAAATCTATTATATTATATTATAATTTCACTTAAAAATTCAATGATTGCTTTCGCTTAAAAATTAGTTCCTATAATTACTTATTAGAATGAAAATTTTTTTTATTTGTTTACTATAAATCAATTACTCTACTACTTAAGCAGATGATATTAATCGACTCAAATAGTTTAAATCTACATAATTTTGTTAAATTTTGCTAAGAAATCTATATTTTTAAGTATCTATATTTCGAATTATAAATACTGTGTATACATTCTGCATTGAATTATTAAATTAATATAAATGACTAGCAATATTTAGACCCATCACAATGTTTTTATGTTTACGTTATTAGATTTATTAAAAATGTATTACTAATTCTGATTAAGGTTTAATGAAGCAAGTAAAATTTCAAAATTTCGACATACTAGTAATATACACTGTTTTTTAAAGAATTGGAAGACAAAATTTGAGCATCTCACAGATAGCATTTGCATAACTTTTCTATAAATCTAGGCCTATAATTAAAAATGAACCATTCCTAGATCAAATCAAAAAATAAATTTCTTAAAAAAATTAACAATATTATATGATGAATTAGCATGTTTTATTACACATTAATGTTTACAATACGAACCCTTCTAAAGTAATAGAACGTTTTACACATAAAACCTCTAATTACTATAGTTAAAGAATTCTGTAATAACAGCTAAATATCAAAATAATTTATGAATGTTGTATACTTAGAAATTAACAGTATAAGATTTTTATATATTTCTCTACTTTACCTCGAATTTTGTCAACAAATACATAAAGCGCATTGAACGGTTATATTTACAATCAAATTATTGCTTCTTTTATCAGTTTTTTATCAAACTTCTGTATCCAATCTTTTAAATTTTTTTTATTTTGTTAAAATTTTTCTCTTTTATTTTTAAAATTTTCTTACGAAAGATAGTTATTTAGCTATGCCATTAGTTATATAAACAAAATAAAGAATTTTTTTAAATGAAGTTTATTCCATATCATTGCATATTTATACATTATTTTTTAGCTTGTAATTCAACTTTTGTATATAAATAAAATTTAGAGTTGGAATATCAATAAATAATAATGGAAAAATATTTATTTTGATCAATACAGAAATAGAAGTTTTAAATACATTTTAAAAATAAAAAAAGATTTGACCTTATAAATTACAGACGATCTGGCCAATTGACATAATATTTTCTTACGTTTGATACTATTTATTTTTTTCATTTTGATAAAACTGATAAGAGTATTAAAAAAAATAAGAATATAAAATAATTCTAATTTATGTACATTAAGAATAAACTGAAACAGTACTTGCAATAAATTAAGTTATTAATACCTAACGTTGAAATATTATTTAAATATTTAATAACGTAGTTTATCACAAATATTGATATTATCATTTAATGGCTAAATCGTGATTAGTTGTCTTTTACATAACAGACATATTTCAATTTTTTATATAAAGACAATATCAGAGTCTAATAATATTAAAATTGTATTTTAAATATAAATCATAAACTTGTTAAATACTAAAACAAAATCTTTTAAAATGAAGTTTTACATATACCTTATATTATGTGTATTGTATTCTGCTGTTAATACAGCGAATTCCACATTAGATGATTGCTATAAAGCCTGTGACAGTAAGATTCACATCAATTACATATACACTATATACTATTTAATAATATATTTCATTATTCCTATATGACTGCATTGCATTAATTTTTTTATTGCTTATTTTTTATTTTTCGTAATTTTTTACAAAGTAGTATATTTTTCAACTTATAAAAAATTTAAAAATATAAGCACATACATTATAAAAATATTATCATTAAAATATATATTATTGATTTATATATTGTAACACATAAATTAGTACATAATAGTACAAATACTTATTAGATAGAAAATCTTGATCTTATAATATATTTTTTCTTCTGCAATTTATCTTATTATATTTTTAATTTTTAATAAATAATGCACGAATACTTTAAATAAAGTTAAAGAAATATTTTATTGAAACAATGAAAAAAGATTTTCTAACCACACCGTAATAACAGTTTATGAAAGAAATTGTCTGTAAATTTTATAATTTGGATATGAATAATCTATTTACAGTTGATTAATTATTTTAATTTAATTATTTAAATATATATTATAATATTCTATAATTATAATAATATACTTTAGGTTACAAGCAACCAAAATGTAAAAGCAGCTGTATTGTACAATATGTTTTTCGTAAGTATTATATTTATAAATTAACGTTAAATATATTATAAATATATACTAATATAATGATTTTATATTATATAGCTAATGCAGATGTCTCTACAAAACAAAAATGCCATAACATTTGTAAAGGTATTTAAATATAAGTATATTAATCAATGAAAATATTTTTAATTAATTATATTATACATGAATAAAAAATCTTAAAACAATGTAGCATGAATCTGTAATATTAAAACATTAATATCTTACTAATTAATATAATTAAGTTTTACAAATTCGAAGATATCTTTTTGTGCATTAATTAATAAGATTTATGTGATATTTCTGTTGAAAAATTAATAATTTACTAATAATTTTTCATGAAAACCTATAATTTATTTGTTAATACCAATCTAAAAAAATTAATAATGCATATATTTAATATAATGTTTAAATAAAATTTTCTAAAATAATAAACCGAGTGTATTTCGTAAAAAAATTTTTCTTCGAAAATCAATAAAAATTAATTGTATACTACTTTTTATAAAAATTTTAAGCAAAACACCAATTTTAATAATTACTAATTATGAGTATTTCTACTGAAATATTTCAAACAATTATTTATATACTTTACTAACGAATAATACCAATATTAATGTGTGTATGTATAATGTTATTTAAAAAATTCTATTCAATCATAATAGATTTAGCATATAATCCTATTTTTAATTAACTACGTATTTCAATTTACAAAACTAATAAAACTACAAAAATATATGAAAAAGCTAGAGCTCACAATAAGGATACGGCTTATTTTAATTTAATATTATTACAAGTTCTCTATGTTAATGTATATATCAATAATTACTTAATAAATTTTCAATATTTAAAAATCATAATTTATTGTTTCGTATTATTAACAATTAAAAATTTCTTTATTGATTGTAATTATATTTAATAATATTTTCAATTAAAAGGTTTATTATTATATGTTTTTAATAGATTTTTCTGTACTATAAATAATTTTTAAGAAAAATAATCATATTTTCAATTCAGGACTTCGGAGCATGTACAAAAAAGATTGCAAACAGGCGTGTGATGACAAATATCCTTAAACAGGTTAAAAGTATTACTTATACTTAATTTATTAAAATTTATAATAGAAAATGTTTGGAAATGTTACATCATTTTTGTAAATATTTTTGTTTTCAGAATGCGGAAATAAGAAAATACCCCTTAATCAACATAAACTGAAAAAATATAATAAGATGTATTACGCAAAATAGTATTTTTACCTAATTATGTGCTGATATGCATGTAAATAGATATATCTCTGGATGTCATCAATATGCAAATATACATATATATATATATATATATATATATATATATTTAATATATTTATATGAAAAAGTACTTAATTAAATATATTTATCCAAATTTGAACTACTTAAGATGGGTAAAAACAGATATAAAAAATGCGTGAAAAGAACACATCGACAGTTAAATAGAAAATTACAGATTTTTTATTTTTTCAAATGCTTATCGTGGAAAGAAAACAACTTTTCATGAATGTTGATTATAAATTTGAAATTTGAAAAATATACATTTAATTATTACTACGTATTTAGGGAAGTAATTTTTTTCTCACATAAATTTATTCTTCAAGCTAAACATATTTTTACGCATTCTCTTCGAGACTTACAATTATTTATAAGTAAATGATTACATACTTGTTATAAACTCTATATTCATAATTACTTTTAATGTAAAAGATTTTAATAATAAATTTAAAACTACTTTTTAAACTATCTTCGTATTATTTTTGAATTGACAATATATTCATAATGAACAATTACATCTATATTTTATTTCATTGATGTATAATATAATTTTATTTGCATAAAATTTTGCTATTAATTTTGTAACAACTTTAGAAATAAATAAAAAGCCACTATCGCATTAAAATTTATTACTTATTAATTAATCTTAGATAATGTAAGATTGTTACTTGAAAGAGTGGATCTTCGTGTTTTGACTCGATATCAATCGTAAATATGCTAGTTGTATAATAATTAATAAAGAGCGACCTACACTCGTAATTATTGTACAAATAAAATAAGAAATTTTTTATATTGGTGCATTGCGAATACAAGAAAATCGTTCCAATTCCTTGTTGTGTCATTTTCTGTAAAGAAATATTACAAAGCCATATTATGGCTGAAAATAAATGGGAAAGCAGAATGCACTTTCAAACTTTTATCTAAACATTGTATTCCCAATTTTAGTCTTCAATAACCTTAAAAATTTTAAATACTCGATCAAAAACAAGTCCAATGATTTCAAACCTGACGATAATATGCGGATCTCTTCATGTAAGGATATTAATTCGAAAATCTTTACAGTCATTAAAAAAGTTGTCTTCATCATTTATAAGTATAGGGTTGTCAATGGGATTGATGATCTAATCGGTTACATCTTTTATTTATAATACTTCAATTTTTCTTGATAAATTATTATTTATAAATAAAAAGTGGAAGTCTTTATAATCAGCTGCTATGAAAAAGTCTTTTAAATTGTTTCTGGCTTTTATTCTAACTTTTTTTTGACATGCCCAAACGATCAGGGGAATGTTTCATCCATGTTCCACACAATATAGACAGATATTTTACTTAATGCATTAGTAATCCAATATCGAGAAGTGAAATAAAGACCATTGTGAGTGAAAAACGCTCTTAAATTAATATTAAAATTTACCATTTAATGACTATGAAAAATATGAATGTGAGCACATCTTTTTTTAATCTATATTTAAATTTTAATCTATATTTTACATATGTATTTGAAATATAATTCTTAACTCCACTAGCTTTAAAATCTCAAACTCTAAATAGATTTAAATTACATTTTAATTAATATTTCATGAAAAAAGATTCAAAATTAATGGTAAGGAATATCAATAATATCAAAAGTAAAAGTATAGTAAAAGTTGAAATTTTTTTTCAGAAAACAACGTATACCAATAAAAATATTAAATCTTATTGCATTAAATAAAAACAAATATTATAGATCATATAGATGCAAGAAAAAATGCACCGTTTGCTAAGATTCTCAACATGAAACTGCTACACGCGCTTCGCATGGTAACGATTCAAAGCTCATTTAGCGCTACTTTACGTAACTGCAATCACATAACAGATAGAGTTTCTGTATTGAGAACAACTACGTTGACAATAATTTTAAAAAGCCGCCAGCTACCTACGGAGTACCAAACACCTGATATAAATATCTGATAAGTCCATTCGCTGATAGTGAAGACAAAGTATTAACATTTCTTCTACTTGCTGGACCTCTTCTTGACCGTTCTTCTTCGACAACTGTAAATAAACATCAAATATAATAAAACACTTGTTATTTTTTATCTTCATTTTATTTCTACCTGCTGATTTTTTACATTTTCAATACTTTTCACGAAAACGATCTCGACTCGACTAAAAACTTTTAGAACACGGAAATTACTTTCAACGGTCCGGTAACCAAATCCAGTTTTCCCTGCAATCAGAACCGGGCACTCTCTAAGGCAATAGATAAAAGTAAATAATATATTGCGTTAAATTTAAAGAAACTTTTTGGAAAAAATTAATTTTTTAAAGAAATTTTAAATAGAAATTAAATATAATAAATTTTAAAAAAATTTTTATATATTAAAAATTTATTATTCTACATTCACAAAAATTATTATATATTTCTTTTTCATACTCCGAATACATCCTATTTTTTTTTATTTTTTTTAGGTCCTCATATTTTGTATTTCTATTTAAATTTACGAAAAACTCTAAAAAAATCTTTTTAATTTTTCTGACAATAATTAACATATAAGAAAGCTATTTATTAGGGACTGGCTTACGTATTACATGTTATATATCGAACTATTCAACGCAAATATTAGTAACTAGCTTATTATTTTATTGCAATTTAACAAATATTATTAAACTGCTTATACAATATATATATATATATATATATATATATATATATATATATATAAATATGTATTGGTATTTTGTAATAAAAGAATTTTTGTTTTATTTTATATTAATTTAATTTATATAAATTGTATATTAATGTAATTTATGTAAATTTAGTTTAATTAATAAAGTATATCATTTAAATATTCTTTATTTTAAAAAATACTAAATATATTGAAGACCCTTATTACATATATGATTTTCAACCATTAAATTTGAAAAAATAATAAAAAATGGTTTAGTAAAAATTCTAGTTAAAATGCGATTCTTTTGTTCCTTAATTTCAACTAATGTATTTTAATTGTTCAGAAATTGTTCTGCTATTTCAGAAAAAATTTTTAAATTATTTATCAACTGAAATTTTTAACGTACAATGTTTATATTTTAATTTTCAATGTAATCTATAATAGAAACAATTCCAGTTTTATAATATTATTATAGATGCATACTTATATCAATTTATAAATGATATTTTTCTTAATTCATCTGTTATTAGTGCAATTTAATAATAAATATTCAATAATAAATATTTCAATTTGTATCAATTTTTATTATGTGATAAATAAAAAATATTTTTAACTTAAAATCTGTTATAATATTGGATGAGGCTCATTCATTAATGTAAAGTGCAGGTTGGCCTGTGATAACATTACTAGTTGATTTCAACCGTCCACGGGGTAAAAACGCATCTTTACCCAATATCAATATCACGAATATTATACAATCCGAGAATCTAAGTATGCATGTACATGAAATCTATTAAAATTTATTTTTACATTTTTTATTGAAAAATTAATTTTACCTTCATCTATAAAGTTGATTGTGATAAAAATATTTCAAATATCATTATATATAATTACGTATTATTAGGTTTAGTAATAGAATTTTCGTGTTATTAGAACGACTTTAACAAATAAATATTTTTTGCCAAAACTTATTACTTATAGGTGAAAAATCATAATTTCTTTTGTATATGTTTATGGATTTGTTACATAACTGTATAAAATTCTTACAATTATATTTTTTTATTATTTAGCCTTACGTAATTACAGATACCATTTCATAATATTTACAATAAGGTCATTATATAATAAAGTTAAATTTGAATCTTAACTTCAGTATGTTACATTAGTAGAATATATACTATCAAGAATTAAAAAGATCTTTTTGTTAGAAGGTTATCACAAATTATTCTTCCAACATGAAATTAATGTTATTCATCATATTATCTGTATCTATTACAAAAAATGTATAAAAATATTTATATTAATGAACTGGAATCTGATAAATTTTTAAAAGAAGATAAATTTTTTCACTGAAATATCCTATATTATTTAATCATGTTAATAAAGATAAGATAATTATATTTGTTTATCAATTTATTACAGACATACGTACATTTGTTACTTTATTTTATGATGTGATTAAACTAAAAAAACTAAAGTTGATTAAATCGATAAAAAAATATGTCTAAAATTAATGGATTTTATTAAAAAGTTTTAAAAATTCCGAAACATATAAATTTAGTTTTTTTAATTTTTTAACTGTAAAAGCATATAAATTAACAAAACTATAACAAATTTTTATACATTTTTTTACAACATTTATAATATATAGGTATTTAAGGTATATAGGTATTTTATTATAATGTATTTATGGCTAATTTTACAGTTTGTTAAATAGCCAGATAAGTAAGATTCTAATATATTCCGTTAATACTCTACTCTATGAATCTATAATAACTATAAATAATTATAAGATATTTTCCGCGAATATTACCGCATCATGGGAAAATGTAGCCAATAATGGTGATTAATATGAGCGATCACATTATTGGCAGACCAGTCTATTAATGATGACCCATTAATATTGTCCACAATAGTGCCAAATAAGTACATAAAGATTAGTCTTTCCGTATCCTTCAAGCTGAACGAGAGATGAACGTGTATTTGTACAATTACTTTAATTATAATAATGCCATTGAAATATATATATATTAACAGTCTACATCTTCACGCTCCAGATGCCTTGGACTGGTTTTTTTCACATTCTACGCTTACTTTACTCTGAAGTGATGTCGAGGTGTTTGAACATCGCATAGTTTTTCTATTTAAATAAATAAAAGATAATTTGTCAAAAATTTCTGATAGAGTAATTATTTTCAGTCATGTTATATATGTTTCACTAAATCTCTCGCCTTTCCTTTTCTTAATAACTAGCCCTGAATTCAGAAGAAATCCGAACCCAGGACCAACAACGTCGATGTCATATCATAGTTCATTACGCAGTGCAGTTATTTAGTAAAGATAGCAAACCAACTCACTGCTAAAATTAGGAAAAATCAGTAGTATATTCAAGCAAACAATGCACCTAAAGTTAATATTGCTTTAATAATTAAGTTTTATAAGTAATATTTGTGGTGTGACAATTGAAAGGAAAATACGTTTATAAAATTGTTCAAAACTTGATACAATATTGAAGAAACTTGTATAAAGAATTAAATTAGCATTTCTACTGCTTAAAAGATATTCTGAAGTTTGCTTTCATTTAAAATTTAAAAAATTGTATTCAAATTTCTTTATAATAACAATTACGGATCTTGAAATATATATATATAACATAACTTTTTATAAAAGCTTCAGATTATACAACATCTTTTAGTCGCAATAGCTTGTAATAAAAAGTTATTGATTGTAAAATATTTGTGGTATACTTTTGATGTAATAAAATGACTCAAAATAATATTCTTGATGTAATTTTTCATGCACACGTGAATCTCATTTTTAATATTATCGCAAATATGATTGTTATGTTTTTGTATTTGTATATATTGTATAATAGTTCTATAGTCAAAAAGTCTTTCTAGATTTTATTGTCTCATATCGTTATATGAATTAGTGTTCCATTCAAAAAATTCAGACATCGTATATTTTTATTATATTCTCTAACACTAAAAGAAAAATGATATATTACTCTAGGGTCCTGTTTTATAAAGTATCTAATATAATATACATTGCTGAATGCGAGATCTGGTTATTTATAAATCAAAAGTATCCTAAATTACTTGCTGCCACATATTCTCAAAACCTATCACAATAAAATACTAATTGAATATATTAGTATTATTAAATTTGCGAGTGGGTCCTCTGATGACCGTTTAAGGCTCCCAGATGCATGAATACTCCTCTTGGTACCCCCCGCATGTCACACGATCTACCATTCTTTACTCAGCATAAGAATCTGAGTGAAGTGTTTAGGCCGCACCTCTTCCAATTCCAGGGCTAGAACCACAAAGAGACGCCTCCTTTTCTAGAGCAATGCTAGACAGATGCACAACAGGTGCTTGGGAGTTTCCTCCACTCCACAGCCATGTCTGCAGGAAGGATCTATTACTAGTCCGATTCAGAATTTGTGAGCTCTGAGGCTGCCATGACCCGTGAGGATCTCTACCAGCCTCTTTGCTTTGCTTCTTCGGAGTCCCAGGATGACCCTGACCCAGCCTGATGAATTCTGTGCAGTCACAAAGATTTTGCTGTAATCGCCTGTGACCGCTACGTTACAGGTCCGACCTGCTTCCTCAGCCATCCATTGTTGCATCTCGTCTTTAATGCGACTCTAGCACAAGCGGACTGCCGGCTCCGGCCCCGAAAATCTGCAATTGATAGCTTGCTTTGCTAGGGTATCTGCCATGGTGTTCCCCTTGACACAACTATGGGCGGAGACCCACATCAGCTCTACCCTAGCTCTTATCGCAAGACTATTAAGGGCCTGATAACAGTACCATACCAGTCTCAATTTCGTATTGTATTTATCAATCACCATCAAGGCACTCTTGCTACCGAGCAGATGAGCACTCGCGGACTGTATGGCTTCTTGCTTGCAGGGTCCAACGCCTATTGTATTGCCATCAGCCCGGCTTGAAACACGGTTGCGTATGCGGCATCACTAAGTGTGTCCCACTTTGTTTGAAGTACACCCCTCCGAAATATCAATAAATTACTTTAAAAAATACTTTTCTTTTATTTATGTTTAAATTTATATATATATATGTATGGAGATTTGCACGATAATTATTTTCGGCCTTCACTGGGTATTACGTGCGGCTTGCGTTGATTCTTCTTTATATTCTCGACCAACAAATTTCCTTAAACAAACGCTCCGTACCATGCTATTTAACTTAACTGTGCATGCATAAAAAGGAGAATATTTTACCGAGTGTTCGCCAGTAAGGTGTGCAGTCAATAGTTAAGTTGTATTTTCAGGGATAGATTGACAGAAGGTTTCAGAGCCCAACTTCCTGGACGTAACATTAGCTTACTATCCAGAATAACCCTTAGATATTTATCTAGTCCTTGAGTTGCAAGTCATGCTCCCCAAGAGTCAACCTATATCCCCGATCCTTTTCGTATCGCCTGGTGAAGAATAGGAGGTCAGTCTTGGCTGGGTTGACTAACAATCTTACACCACCCGTCTACAAGGTTGAGTGATCTTTGTATTATCCACATTAGGGGATCAAGAAACGGGCCTCTGGCTAGTGTGAGAATGTCATCCGTATACCCAATATCCCTGCAGCCCACTCTGTTCAAATGGGTGAATAGTTCATCCACCACTAGGTACCAGATGAGCAGGAAAAGGACGCCGCTCTGGGGACAAACCGATCCAGCAGAGCCCCTAAGAATTGTGCCGCCCTTATTCACCACTACACGCCGGTTACCCAGCATGCAGTCGACCCACTCCACTATGCCCTGCGGTATCCAAAACCTGCTCATAACCTGTCTTATCAACTTTCTAGAGGCCTGGTTGAAGGCTCCTTCTGTGCCTAGAAGTGCCCCCACTGAATTGCCTTTTGCCTTTATTTGTCTTTCGATTATCGTGACCGCCCTTCGCAGGGCAGTCTCCGTCGATCCTGATGTTATTGCGGTACAGGTCCCTAGAGGTTCTATAGCGGTTCCACTGCGACTCTGTAGCATGTTTCCTGGCAATCTTGAGCAGGACCGAATGTCCCGCCTAAACCCATCCAGTCTTTCGGTCTACCTACACACCTCGCCCTTCCTTTGAGCTCATTTGGGGCGGCAGTTCCCCTCATAGATTCTGACGATGCAGCTTATAAATCTTATAAATAATATAAAGCTTATAAAACTGCCTTATCGAGGGACCAGATGTAGTTGATCCTCTTTGGGATGTCGTTCGAAAAACTCCCCACGTCCCACACATATCCCTCCCAGTCGGTCTGTTCTTCGGCGTTCCGATCGAGAAGGTTATCAGGGAATGATTGGTAGCGACAGTTCATCGCTGACCTGCCACTCCCAGACCATGTGCAGTATCCTAGAAGGTGATAGCATTAAGTCTATTAATGATGACCTATTACCTTTACTCTTACCGAATTTCTGAACGTGGGCGTATCTCCCACGTTCATAATGTCGAAAGTCTGTACAAAGAAGTATTCCAACTGGACTCCCCTCGCTTTGTGTCAGTGCTTCTCCATACCCTATGGTGTGAGTTAGCATCGCTCCCCAGTATGAGTGAAATATTTCTACCTTGATAGGATTCCACCAGACAGCGGACCTCCGCTATAGGGTTTCCTTACTGTCAAAGGGAAGGTAGGCCAAAGCTAAAATTGGCCTCCCTATTGCTTCTACCTCTGACATCACCGCCACTAGAACCCCAGAACAGTGACCCAGTAATGGCAGACCTTTAACTCTTTTGAGCATTACTCAGGCCCAGGGTCTCGTATTCCTGGTGTCCCTAAAACAAGTAAGTCCACCAAGCCCCCGGATAGCGTCTTTAACTACCCAAGGTTCTTGCATAAGCACCACCTCTGTCTGTATCTTAACCAAGCTCCTCTCTAGTATTGCAAAGGCGTCTTTGCTATGATGTAAGTTGATTTGAGAGATTGAGAGTATCGACGGAGCCATTTTAGCAATCCACTAACTCCTCTCTCTTCTCGTTTATGGCACTCCCAGCCTCCTTCGGGCACCTGCTAATAATCTTTAGGTGCATTCTCAGGCACCCAAAGTATGACTTTTTCCCGAGGGCCGTCAAGGCTTCGACGTGCGAGTAGGGATGGTCACCGCAAAGATACCTTTCTATCCATCACCAGTCACCCTTCTCCTCACCCTACCGGGCTCCAAAAACGCTTTAAATACCAGTTTTGGCCTTAAAAATACGGTGCATGAACTTCAGCTTCTGAGAAAGACCGACGGACTGCCTTCTTAGTCGGCGACCCTGGCGATCACCTTAACCTTGGTCTGGAGCAATTACATCCCTCCGATTTTCATGTCGTTAATCCATAGAATATCTAGCATAGGCACGACTTGTAGCAGCCATTCGCTTGCTCTCTGGTCGGCTGGCACCACTATTACGGCTCCCTCCTTCCCATATGTCCCTAAGAGTATGGGGTTTGAGCCACCTTACCGTCCAGAGCCAGTGCTGCCTCTGTAAGATGCTCACGGAATTAATAAAACATTTTCGAAGGTGATAGCTTAGGATAGATTTACCTTGTAATAACCATAGTCAAGGGAATAACCCTGTCTGCTTCCGACACAGTACAACTCCGGGCCTGTCCCGTCCTGTTGGGGGCGAACTTGCTCTGAGCGGTCCTCGCGTCGACCGGCCTTTCAGCCATTTCATTTTGCGCGGGTCAACCAAAGAATTTCTCTCCTTCTCACCCCTGCTGCTTTGACCCTGCGTTGTTAGTATCAAAGGGACACCCGAGTTGTCGGCCTGCAAAGCCTTACGCTGCTTGACAAGGATCCTCTGGGTGGCTCCACTCCGGTATTGAGCCCGCCATTCCCCCTGGTCAACGTGATTCCCTTAGCTGTGCTGGGGTCACCACTACCGTCCCCTTTAGGGGTGGCCTCTTTTCCCTTAATCAGTTTCATATGGCCCTGAGTCGTTGGGGCTTCCGCACTATCCGCATTCAGTGCACTGCATTTACCCTGCTCCTTCCACATCTTTGGTCCCACGAAAAGCTAGGGAAATGTAGGTCCGTCACAACAAAGTCCCGATTGTGGTAGTAAGGCTGCATACTCGAAGGTTCCGCCTGGTTCCTTCGAGTCGTCGTTTGCGACTGGCAACTGCCTGTGGCCTGGCACGGTTATGCACATCTTGCGATTAGGGATTGAAGGAATCAACCATTGCGCCTCCCTGCAAGCGCAATGGTGGGTTGCTTCTTGGTTGCGAAAGCAAGAAGCTGCGTTTGCTTCTCCAATGGCACTAACGGGCCACTTGGCGAAGCCAATTGAATGGGCCGGGGTCCAGGCCCACCTAGGTTTATCAGGGTTCCATCGCTTTTCACTCGTATTTAATTCATACTTCCATCTATGTGAAAACCTCCAGTTAAAGAGGATCACTGATTTATGGAGATACCCGTGTATAGGGTGTTCTCCCATTCACTGTCATTCAAACAACGCATTCATCAACAGGCCCAAACCTCCTCCCCACCATCGACACGGTCGCGCAACCCATGGGGGGGGGGGTTAATATAAAAATTGCTTGATTTTGTTAATTTTGAATGCATTTCTTACATTTTTTTACTTTTGTATTATCTTTCCTTATTTTATGAATCTGAAATATCTATATACTATGTGCAATTTTAACATGACTTAAAATCTTGCTCCTTAGAAAATCATAATACTAAAGTATTATTAAGATTCTCACTTCTCATAACTTTTGACTTCACAAGTAATATTACTTATAGTTACGCCGGTGTATAGTAGATTTCTTTTTTTAAACTCTTCGGAATTATTTATATTATTAGTTATTTATATAAAATCGATGTGCCTTTTTTAATATAAATGATGTTTTATCATTAATTACATGATTCTTTTTTTTAGTACTTAATATATAACCCATAATTTAAGCACAATTAAAATAAAGAATTTATACTAAAAAATTGAACCATATTAATTAAAACATTTATACTTAATATCCGTTTATTTACAAGGCAAAAAATTGAAATTTAAATATAAATTTTAATTTAACAAAAATACGAAAAAAGTATTATTGTAGAAATGTTTCGAAATAAATCCAAAAAATACCTTTTCCTAATCTATTGAGACAATACATTTATACATTTTACTGAAAAATTATACTTTTCCTAATTTAATATTTAAATTAATTTGCATATACTTATTAAATGTTTTTTTAAGGAATATATATAACATTTACTAATAATAGCAATAGGTAGTCATGAATAATTTCTATAATAAATCATTTTTAAGAAAAATACGCTCTACACTGAAGAATAATTCATTTAAAATATCAAAATTATATATTTTTATTGTAATATGTATATTTTTTTAAAATTACTGAATTTTAGAAACATGTAATTTTTAATTTTTTAATTTGAAAGTAGCTTAAGTAATTTCTTCTAGATAACCGTGATTTCTTTTAACTACTCATTACATACAATTTAGATAAGTTTTACGCTTGCAATTAAAATCACGATTATAAATAAATAAAGATCGTAAACATCATAAAGTATTTGGAAAAAGAACATTTATTGACATCATAACTTAATTAAGCTATAGAAATTGTATTTTATTTACATTTAAAATTTTAGCAATTAAAAATTACATACTATTAATCGTTAAAAGACCGTTATAAACATTGAATGGATATGTAAATAACTCCAATTGCATAGTTATAAAGTTATACTTTTCATATCACTTATTTCTTATATATAAATAGTTAAAGTATCCAAAAAAAGATTATTTATAACATTCTTCTGTATTCATCGCTCTAAACGTTATTTTACAAAATGAAGAATACGATTTTCATTTTACTGTTCATATGCTTTTGCATAGTCATAGTTGTTAATGGAACGCACCATTGTTTTCTCGACTGTGATAGTAAGATATTTATTATTCATTTACTTATTAACTGGATAATAATAATTAATAGTATTTGTTATAAACAATACATATATATATATATTTATATACATCTATATATTTTTTAGATTTGCCTGAACCTCGGCGAACTGAATGCAGGAGACACTGTGCTCATGATATTATCGTCAGTAAGTTAGTAATTTTTAAATATAACATCGTAAGACATATTATTATTAAAAATTTCAGTGTATAAGTATTATCGAAAATTTTATATAAAATTTGTTTTTTAACATTCTTTTATTTTACAGACGGTAGGGGTGACTTAACCAGTACAAAGTAATACGACGTTTGTAATCATAAAATGTAAAAAAAATAACTCTTACTGTTACATAATAAAGTTTTTTTCATCTATGATGTGAATAGTTTTTCTTCAACAGATTATCTATAATATTTGTTGGCTAATCGTATAACGTATTAAGATTGATATACTCCTCAACATAAACAGATTTGTAGTGTATATCTATGGACAACCTACCGTATCAAATAATAAATATTTGCAAAATAATTTGTATATGCGTAATTTCAACACTGCAGTTTCTAGGACTGATGTGTGAGAGATTAATAAAATACAAACATTACGATATATATTATTAATCATTGAAATCTGTATATTTAATGTATATTTAAAATTCAAATTCGATTATTTTTAAAATAAAGTAGATAATCTATAACTCAAAGTTATATTCAAATTCCTATAATTAATTTTGTAATTATTATTTTATATAAAATGATTTAAAATTAATGTATTAATAAATTAATAGTAAGTAACCTGAATAATATTAAAAGTAAATATATAGTTAAAGAAAAACACAATTACAGTTTCATTATACTTTAAGTGATTGAGATTTCCTTTCATACAAATAACGTTGACAACTAAAACTCACCTCTAGCGTAAATTAATGACCACCGAAGTATATATATATATTAGGTATCTATTATGGTCTTCGCCAATAATTTTGGACAGTTTTTGCATGTGCTTTACGTACTAAACATTAAAATGATGTCAAAAAGCAATTTATTGCATGTAAGATTGTTTGATTTTTCCATGAGAATAATAAAATAAAAGCAAAGGTGTCACAAAATTTCCATTAGAGTCATTATTTCCTTTCTTACCTTTAAGCTGTCCCTTTTCGGGATAAGTAATATTGTGATAATAACGAATTATTATAAAAATATCCTATGGCGTATTTTGCAGCATTCATGTACTAAAACATTTATATCATATACTAGGTCCAATGTCCCTACTCTTCCCAAACACCGCAGCGTCGGTTTCCTTCTCTAACCCACCGGGCTTAGCATACAATTCCATACGCTACTTCTCATGATATGGTGTATCCCTGTTCTACAGAAAAGCTTGGCTCCGTATTGTTTTATAATACAAAATAATGAAAATTTATCTATAAATTAAAAATGATTAATTTATGTACCTTTTTTTACATTTACATGACTTATTGTGCAACAAATTGAAGAAAATTAAAAATTTTCATTGATACTACAACTCCTTTTGACGTTAATATTTTATAGATAATTTATTGACATGGTGTTTTTTCTAAATTGTATAATTTTATACTTCTTAAAAAAAAAGAATTTGCAAATGTTAATACAATAATATTTAAGGTACACTATTGACATAATCAAATTATCCGTAATGTTATTCATTGGTGTAATTTTTTTATGAACCAATGAATCTTGTTTTTAATATTATCGCAAATATAATTGTTAGATTGTTGCCTATAAACATTTAATCTATTTGGTAGGTTTTTGTATTTGTATGTATTATATAATAGTTGTATCGTCAAAGACAGTCTTTTTCGATTTTGTTGTCTCATTTTGTTGTATGAACATGCGATCCTTTTATAATTTCAGGCATCATATATTTTTATTATATTCTCTAACACTAAAAGAATAATAATGTACAACTTTGTGGTCCTACTTTGGATAGTATCTAATATCATGTAAAATGCTGAATGCGAGATCTGATTATTTATAGTTCAAAATATCCTAAATTATTTGTCATCAATATAAAAATTATAAATTTCACAAACGTATCTCTTGTAATTTTTAAAGTGAAAGCTGCTAATTACACGTAGCAGACCGTAATTTATTTAAAATACTAATTAAGTAAATTTTTTAGAATGCCTTATGTTTATAATTGAAATCACGATAATAAATCAATTAAGATAGTAAGGATTATAAAGTGTTTATCAAACGTACGTTTATTTTACACCATAAATTTAATCAAAGATAACTATAAAATTTTATTTTTTTTCAATATTTTAGCAATTAAAAAATAAAACTCTTAGACCGTTTAAAACTGTTATAAATAATGAAAAAATATGTAAATAAAAATTTCAATTGCATATTTCTAAGCTTATACATTCATATCACTCATTTTTTAATATAAATAGAAATAACACCAAAAAAAGTTTATTCTATAACTTTCTTCTGTATTCATTGCAATTATCGTAATTTTACAAAATGAAGAATACTGTTTTTATAATGCTGTTCATCAGTTACTGCATAGTAACAGTTGTTAATGGAGAACATTGCTATGTCGACTGTACTCGTAAGATTTTCATTTTATTATACAATAATATGTTGTGATATTTATAAAAAAATATAACTAATACTAAAATTTATTAAATATTAAGTTTTGATAAAATTAGATTTTATATAAAAAATTTTTTTTTAAAGAATTTCCATCTGAACGTGAACGTTATGATTGCAGGAGATTTTACTGCGTTAAAGATCCCCGTAAGTTTGTCATATTAAAATGTCATAATAGCTTTATCAAATTCTATATGAAGAAATTATCCAGAATCTTGTTTAAAACATTTTTTATGTAATATACTTTTTTTATAGCTACTAATCCTACCTTATCCAGAGTTGATTGCCTCAAGACTTGTAAAAGTAAGATATAAATAATTTACATTTACTTTTATATTATAAATTTTTTTTATGTTACACAATTTTTTTTAATTTATGATGAATTATTGATAATTATTCTTCTTCAACAACTTTCTTTTAAATATTTCTTAGATAATTGTTTAAAGTATTATTAATTGTGTACTTTTCTATATACAAATATTTTTATGTACTTCTTTGCCCAAACTGTCGTATCAAACAGTAAAAAATTGCAAAATTTTCAAATATCAGTATTATTAATATATACATTTATTTACTATAAATAAATTTTAACTAAATATTATTGAATTATTTCGAGGGAGTGAGTATTATATTATGTTTACTTTAAAATACTTACTTATTTATTATTAATCTTTTTTATTAAAAAAAAAAAATTACAATGCTGTAATATATTATATCTGGATTCAAAATAATTTTTAGACCATTCTTGTAAATTATTAGTATTTTAAAATTTTTTTTCAGTATTATTACTACAATTGTTAATATCATTTTTAAATTATACTAATCAAATAGTTGATTTAATATCAAATGAATAATGGCACTGAAAACAGTTAAGAATAATTTAATACTTACATTAATAATCATTTAAGTCTAATAATGAGAAATAATATAAGAAAAAATACTAGATCTCACTAAAAATTTTTTAATATAATAATAAAATATATAGGTTTTACAGATTATAAAATTTATATATAAATATTCAAACGCAACAATATATATTTTTTATATTATGTAATTTTATGAAAAATTTATTCAGATTTTTTTAAATTTGAAAAATATTTATTTGCATAACAAACATTTTTTTAAACAGAATTACCCAATTCTAAATCGAATTGTCCCAAATTATGTGGTGGACTAAATTAAGAACTAACAGTGGTAAATATAACTTTTTTCCATTCTAACAATTATATGACATTTAATTATTATATATTTTCTTACAGAAACAAATGAAATATAAAATAAAATGATATTATATAAATATCAAGTATTCGGAAGATTAATTTTTATACATTTTTAATGTATTTGTTGCAATTAATTTAGATAAATAGATATCAATTTGCTTTACTTTGTTTCGATTGTTTAAATTATACTTTTTCTTTAATTGTGAAATTATCTTTCTATATCTTGAAGATACGTCTCAAGTTAGAAATATCCTTCTATCTTTTGAAGAATTTAGTCAGTAAAATTACAGTAATCTAAAAAAAACCTTTAAAAAATTAAATATTATAATTTAATAGTAACGAGAAAAACAATAAAATTCAATGTCGAATATGTGAATAATTAAAAAGTGATAATGAACTAATTAAAGTCAAAGAATATAATAAATTATTATTCAAAAATAAACCACTTGTAAATATCCAGTAATTATTAACATCCAATATTCATATTATGAACATGTGAAACAATACTAATGCGTCGTATGTTACTAATCTTTTTCCCCCTATATAGTTACCACTCTCTCCCTGTCACGTTCCATATAAATAAAGAGTTCTATTTTATGCCATAAAAAAAGTTGTGTCATAGAAATTAGAAAGAATATTACATGACGGCTATTTCCATTTAATAATAAGTACTTTATACATTAGGGTACATTTGACTTGATAGTCATCCTATCTCATTTTGCTGCTTTTGATATTTTTTCATTTTGATTCTATAATTTTTTTTAGTAAAATTATAATTATAATTAAATCTTAGATATTCAGAAAAATCTATAACGAATTTTTAAGGTTTTGAAAATAATCTTTGCGTAAATTACTTGATAATTTTTTAAAAATTGCACGACAAAAATTATTTAAAATATATATTCGTAAATACCATTTACTGTTGAAAATTTCTATTTTAAGAAAATATTAATTTTTTAATTATTCAATTTACATTGAAATAAATAAGGAAGCTTGAAACAAAAAATAATTCGAACAAATTTCGACATATAATATGATATAATCTATAAATTAATATTTTTTTATAAAAATGTGCTTCGCATTATTTTATTAACAACAATATTTACTTGCAGTAATAATTTTTGACTAATTTTGTACAAATAAAAACAAAATTACAACAATTAACTTGTTATATAAAAGAAATTTGTAATGTTTAAAATAATTGCTGAATATACTGAATGATTACATTATATTTATGTGAAAAATGTGTATTATATTTTATGCAAGAAATATAAATAACACTTTTTATAATTTTTTTCAAATATACTATACTAATATTAATTATAACTTTAAAAAATTGTATTTCATATTCAATTATTAGAAATACAGTATAATGGAATTAAATGTATTTTTTTGAACATTTAATATTGATAATAGTTTTGTAAAAAGAATAATAATTTCAATACTGTTGTTAAATATTTTTGCTACCTTTTTTTTTAAAAAATTAGGTAAAATTTGTTGCCAAAATCAAATATATTTTTCTTAATACTTAAACCAAATCTAACTCTTATTACAGGCTATTTTTCTTATAATTTCCACTTATTTACTTAATAAAATTTGAAAGATATTAGAAAATAGGAGCATGACTTAAATGTTAAATGTAATTTATGATTACTTGTAAGGTAACGAATGTATCGTTATCACAAATAATTTTCTAATATAAACACCCATGCTGGACATCAATTGAATCCTTAAAAAATAGTTTTTATTTATTATTTATGGGGCTAATTTTTATAAATCCTCTTTTGTGATTTATCCACAGTATCAATGAGGCAGTTAATATCTCTAAATATTTGTGCTTTGACACAGATTAGCCACTAATTCTCACCTCATGTAAGAAACAAAAGGTTTTCGTTTTTCGTTCATATACAAAATTAACAAACTCTCTTATTTATGACTTGTCACGGAAAAACCCACAACTTTAAAAGACAAATTCAATATTTTGAAGTGATCTGTCCATGCTTATGCGACTAAGATATCCTTGAAGGGGCTAGTTTGCTTACTGTAGCTCGATAAATTCAAAACCTAAAACATAAATTTTCGGATAAAAGTTGGGTTTTTATATTATATAGGCCTGCTTATTTTCTATAATCAAAAGAATGTTTTTACAATCAGCCTTATTCACAGATCTATGTTAAATCAAGGAAATCCATATACTAAGATTTATTGTATGGTTTTTTTATTCATCTCCATGATCATCACGCTTTTTCCTGTTTCTTAGTTTTGGTGTAATTTGAAAAATTAAGTATATTTTACATATCCGTTAAAATTTGTTAACATAACTACAATCAATGATAGTATACTAAAAATTATATTGAATGGTTAATACAATGGTATTTAATATATTTATATACATGTATATCTATGCATACTAATGTTACCTGACAGTGCTTATTAAAAAGTACCATTCGTGTATTTTTTTATTGTATAGAATATTTATATTATATCACAACAATCGTTAATATATTTCTATTATTATTCGACATAAATTTTAATTATTAATTGTAAGACCTCAAATCAATTTCGTTTGTTTAACTCATACATAATAAATTGTAATTGCTACTTTGCAAATAGTAAAATATATTGTTTGAATAAATATTATTTAAATGTAACCGTACAAGAATATTAGAATGTATAATGTAAAAAGAGTTTAAATCGGAGGATTTTCCCTCCCCCGATACTTTGACGGCCGAACAGTAGGTGGCGGAAACCAGTCTACCGCTGAAATACACGCCCCGGGCTTATAAGTCCTTCTATAAGCCGAAAACTTTGGAGCTTATTTCTGCCAGTAGGTGGTAATAATCAGTTACTTCTGGACTCTTATCCCGACTATAGAAGTACCAGTCAGAAAATAGACTATGACTCTTGGTTAGCAATTTAAGGAGCAATCTCATTCTCTCTCTATTTGCCGTATTCTGATCTTAATTGAACTATATATATATATATATTAGCCTAGTGCTTCAAATACATCTAAGCTTTGCTCTTTTAGGCTTGCTGATTCTCAGAGCCTTATCCCTCTATTATTCACCATGACATCAGGCTAAAAATGTAAATATAAAATTAATATAGATGTATTAAAAACTGAAGCATATAATAATTTTTAAAGCTATTAATAATAATATGATTATTTAGTTTGTGATGCGGGCTATAGATCAGATCGACGTATAATGGAGAAAGGGGGTCGTATGCCGGGAAAGTGCTCACCGACTCCAAGATTGGGGGGGGGGGCAGTAGGGCGGAGACGAGGGGAGGGAAAGAAAATAAAAAGAACTTTTTTTCTATTTAGTATCCTCTCCTGTCTTTATTACTTTTTCGTGGCCACAGGCTTCTCAGCTCGTCATCTAGATCATAGATTTGCGAAATTTACTGACAATTCGTTTATTATTGTTTTTCGTGACTACAAGAGGCCTACATCGGTCGCGTCGCTCGTGTTTACACTAGGCGCTCCCGTAGTGTGCGAGGCTAACTGCTCACCTCGCGGAATCGCTCGCGCTCATTGACTTGTGACACTATACTAAGGCGACGGACGGAGGGAGGAGGGACGACTCTTCGTCCAGGCTCGACCTTGGAGACAACTGGTCTCACGATCAACGCGGCCAAAGTCCGTAGGTATTCGAATTCGGAGTGCCCGGACGCCGAATTTTCGCCGCAGTTACATTAATTAATGGTTTTTTTTGTTACATACGGTAACCGCTCCTTTGATTTCTACACCTTTGACCCTTGGTAGGCCGCGGCGTCGAAGTAGATGCGTTTCTCCTTCCGTGGCCTCCAGCCGGTCGGCAGGTACCGGGTGCTCTGTTTCTCCTATTGCCGGCTCACCCCTGCTGCTCCTGTTTCTTGGTGCCGGGGGGGGGGTGACTCCGCGTGCTTCACTCGCTTGCTTCTTTTCTCGCTCATCACACCTGTCGTTCTTCCACTAGCTCCTTCCATTACTCCTTTTATCTCCTCGATCAGGCCCGCCGCTATTGGTCGATCTTCGTACGATCACCTCTTTTCCTCAATGGGAGGCACATTTAAAATTCGCAAGGGCCCTCCTCTCGAGGCACCGTTGCCAGCCGAAAAGTCACCGGGGTTGGCCAGATTTAAAGATACGGTCGTTACGCCTCGGAGGGAAATCGCTAGCACCAATTTTGCGTCCTCGGGACGCGTTTTCGCGCTTCTCGGCGCATTAGGGTCACCCTCGTCCCCTCGGCCTACATTTCCACCCGCGAGTGCTTCTGTTAAATATCCGATGTTATTACTTCGACGCTTGAGGCAATCGTCTTGCCTCAGGTGTTGTTCCGCCTTATCCGGTGGCGCGCGGGGGGGAGTCGACTTCGCGATATTGGTAACGTTTGTTTCAAGTACCTTACTTCGATCATCCTAACTTCTTGTCGCGAATTTAAGAAATCACACGGTGGTGTTGAGATCAGCCGCGGTCGATAGCAAGCCCGTTGGGCTCTATCCAACCTTTTGTTAGGAGGTTACGCCAACCTCGTGATGGCCGTGGCGTCAACTGGTTTTGACGGTGCACATGTCCTTCCTACCTCTCTCGACTAGCCGAATAGATACAGCCGGGCCTGGGTTTGGCCGGGGGGTTGACGATGATAGAGATAGGAGGGTAGGAGACGTAAGTCTTCTCCTCCTCCATACCGCTCGGATCTGCAGGAGTCAATGAAAAAGTGTGAGGGACGGAAGGCCTACATCGGAGCGAGCGCCTGCGGGAATAACTCTGGGATCGGGAATCGCAACAATGTCATTATATCTGGGCTGTCTCCTCGTACTGGAATAAAGTCAGATGAATCGTGTATTCATGCGAGGAACCAGGGGGTGGGCTGACCGGGTAGTCGTGTGGCTTGAAGCGCATGACGGTACCATCAGGGTAGCTTCCTAAGGAAGAGGGTTACTGCTCGAGGGAGGATCCGGTGTCAATGTAACCCTTTGAAGTACGGTCGAGGCGGGGTGGTGGCAGGCCCGGAAAACTAGCGCCTCGATGCGCAGTTGACGGGGATGCATTTCCCGGTAGGTTCAGGAGATCCTCTGGTGCGGGTGTTCCCCTTGTGCCGAGTTTTTCCGTGAGCAAGGGGTTGCCCACAAGGGTCATTCCGAAGTTCATTGCGCGATGCCGGCCCTATGTTCCGCGTGTCGACTGGTCTTGGATACGCTTGGTATCGATTCAGTGTTGCTTGGTCATTTTGATCGGTACGAGCAACATCGTGTTACTCATTGCCAGCACGCGTGGGGGGAGATGCGTTATAATAATAATAATTTGGCTTTTTTGTTTGAATATTGCACAGCATTATATATATTATTGTTATCTTGTATATTCATTTTTCTGATTCTCTTTATACCCTAAACTTATACTTATTAGCTTTAATTATTTTGAAATATTTTTTTGTTATAATTAATATAAGTTGAATAAATTATGCATTTCATCGAATGTTTTTTATTCTCTTTTTATATAAATACTTTTGTTTCAAATGCAACTTTCTTCGAGGGTTCTTTTCAATTTTTTAAATAAGCTATTAATTTTTCTTCATTATATTTCCATGCTTATGTTTTTTTAATTAAAACTTTTTTTATTACTAAATAATAGGTTTTAAAAAGTAAATCAAAGATATTAAATTTTTTTAGAATACAATCATTTTGTTAGAGTTAATAAAAAATAATGTATAAATAGGTGTATAATGTTCATTTTATTGTTAAATATTCTGAACCTTATTTCTCGAAAACTAATAAGTACATGCATATAGGTATTAAAATTACAAATATAGTATTATTATAGTATTACGTATAGTATTAATGTTTATAAATTAATTGCTAATAATTTAGTATAAAAATTAAACCGTTTTCACTAATTAAAAATATAATAATAATAATGATATTTACACTGTTGTGATATTTCGAATGAAAATTTTAACACAGTTTTACATTTATTTATTCATTCAAAAATGTATTTTTTAATAGTTAGTTCTGTTTTAGCTTGAAATCATAAATATAGTTATTTCAAACTAGTTAAATCATATTTGTGTAGGATGGTTTTTCAATAAGTAGAATACAAATTAATCTTCGCGGGTACTCTAGATACTTCCATTTATTGTATTTTTATGCACACTTTCCAATGTATGTTAATAAAATACACAGCTTTAAATGGCTTTACAATAAGTAAAAAAAATTTATATGCAATTATAGAAACAAAGCAATATATTGCTTTTTGAAGTTTAGTGTATAAATATCGTGCATAATCTGTACAAAAAAGTATATTCAACACACATGCTCTATCTAA
Organism: Kradibia gibbosae; assembly: GCA_018907135.1. Classification (NCBI taxonomy): domain Eukaryota; kingdom Metazoa; phylum Arthropoda; class Insecta; order Hymenoptera; family Agaonidae; genus Kradibia; species Kradibia gibbosae. Next base: position 10,297,101 of record JACCHX010000004.1, read on the forward strand.
GCACCAATCTTTAACATTAAAATTTGCACATTTCCTACTTGCCCTCTGGCAGTCGTCACTTGAACTTTTTGCTTGTCATTATTTCAAATTTCAGTTTTTTAATAAATTTATTGTTATTATTTACGTACTTTCTGCTTACAAATCTAGCATTTTGTTTTTTAAGCCTTTTACTTTATTCATGACATTTAAAACATTCACTCTGTCTTTACACATTGCTTTTGCTTAGTGGTAAGCGTATAACCTTCATAATATTGTCTTCTGTGTACTTTGCATTTGCGTTTCCGTATTCTGCAATGGCTTCATAATGCCACCCTCTGTAGACTTTGCCACCGAGCGTTCGGTCCCTAAAACGAAGGAGCCTTATTATTTTCGACTGTATTCATTTCCCATCCTTCCGCCGGCCCCCGTTTATATCCATAAGAATAATTGATAATAATATAAACTATATATGTATACATTGGCAACATAGAAAGCTTTACAATATATAATTGAAGGATTTTTATATAATAAAATTTTTTTAATTATGCTAACATTAAACCTATGAGCTTTTATAAAAAATTGTACTTTTTTTTATTTATACTTATGTGCTCTGATGAAAAGATTATTTTCCAATTAAATATGTTTCAGGCAACATTTAAATATTATTTTTATGTACTATTTTTCTCTAAAAGTAATAACATCGAAACAGATGGAACCATTGGCATTTTAATAGTTGATTAATATTTAAAAATAGCTACTTTAGGTAGGATAATGTAAAATGTTTTTCATTATATACGTGATGCAGCTCTAAACTATGCTTATAGGTGGTATCAATACTTATCTTTTATATCGTGCTTGGTATATGTCTTTTATGAATAGAATTTGTAACAATGTAATAAATTTAACTAATGCGTTGGATTTAGCTATGGAGTTTATAAAATCATTCAAGAGTATCAGTCATCAACCTGGTATTATTCTTATACTGACTTCCAATATTCATCTACTATTTGCTGTATTATGATTACACCTTCATTTGTATTTAAAAAAATTTGTATATACATAATATTTATTGACTGAGTTTTATATATTATACATAAATATTAAGCAATAATTAATTGCTAATGAAATTTTTGGTATAATTAATATTTTTGCTAAAGCAGCTTTCCAAATATACTTTGAGAAGATCGAATATATTTTAAATTTTCATTCCTTAATTAAAAAAAAATTATAAAACCATATTTATAAGAAATTTTTAAATACATACACATTTTTGTACATTAAAATTTTAGCTATTATAACATTTTCGCAAATATTTTTTATAAATACAACAATAATTAAATAAAATTTATAGTTATTAGTTATAGTAATTTGTAAAGTCTATATTTTTTAATAAAATTTTTTAAAATATTTTAATTGTAATTTTTATAGTAATTATCTTTTTAATCCATAAATTAATTAAAATCTTTTTGAATGAGGATAAAATTTGTTAGGCAGAAACTTTCTCTAAATTTTGTGCTAATATTTAAAATATACTGTTATTTAAAATGTATATATTATATTAATAGTGTTGATAATTTGTCATAAGCATTACATTCAAAATTGTTAATAATATAAAATTATATAAGGTTCGTTCTTTATTTCTAATAATTCTAGATTAATAAAGAAAAAAAATTTTTTTGAAGAATAATCAAAAAGATTAATATTTTGTTGTAATACGATATATATATTTATGATTAACTTTGCTATAAGTAAATAATACATTGAAGCAAATATAATTATTTCAAACTAGATCTGAAATAAAAGCAAAATTTTTACGAATTACCATGTGATGATAATTATAATGTTTCCAATAATAACTCTAAGACGATAAAGTATTGTTATCCTTTCTCCAGCTATTCTAATTATGAAATATACAATTAAATACCTTTACATTCTAGACACTTTAAATATTTATACTTAATCAATAATATCTTTATTAAAAAAAATTTTTGGACAACATTGTTTTTAAAAACAAATAGTTTTGTATCTCTTTTAATAAAAAAATATATTAGGATAAAATATATTTAACATTTCATTTATAATCGTTACAAATAATGCAAAAAGTTTTCTAAAATATTTGATACTGGTTCAATATAAAATACAAATCAATTTTGTTTATTAGGAAACTTTTTCATTTTTTACTACTTTCAAAGCTTTTTTTGTATGACTTACTACAATTATAAAACTTTTTACAGATTATTAAAATTATTAAACATAGAAATTTTGATATCAATGATTATATATATATGTAAAATATTATATCGAATTTGATAATCTGTTAACATAATTCAATAAATGATATTCGAACTTATGAGATAGGACAATTAGAAAACTGAGTTCACTATGAAATTATTGGTAAATTTTAATGGTTAGAATGACTTTAGCGATTGTCAAATTTTTGTTGAATATTGTATATGAAGAATTTCGGATAAAGTAGAATAAATAATTCGGATAATGTATAAACATATTAAACATATTTTTTGCGTAAGAAAATTCCTAAATTGTTAAATTTTATTACTAGCAAATTTTATTTGATCTTTATTTATTTGTTAAGAATTTTTCAAAATCTTTCAATAATATTTTTTAAAGAAATTTTACTTAAAAGCAGTACGTAAAGTTACTCTTTATACATGTATATTTACACATTAAATTGGTATTTTTAAGCTAATTTTCATTCAGTATTATATATTTTTTACATTTAAATATAATATGCTTTATTCACTAACTTGGCATAGTAATGTAGATAAGATGTTAATATTACGTCTGAAAAATATAGAGCATGCATTACGGCAGTATTACACAGTTATAATGTTTTAAGTGAATAACACCTTTCTTTTAGCATTAAAAAAATTTTTTGAATCTGAAATAAATAAATATAACGTTAAATAATTGATTTTATAATACATAATTAAAACAGAATTTTTTTAAATTCCAAAACCAAATGACGCAAGGAATCGTAGGTGTTATTTAAGAAAATTCAAAATTCTAGTCTTTTTTTCTTTATTTTAGTCATTTATTATTAAAATTTTGATTTTATTGGAATTTAATTACACAATATAGTCTTACACATCGAATTTTTCAACCTGACATGAATATAGCTATGCTCGAGGAGGCAATTTCAGTGGACCGAAATATTATCATTTACATTTATACATGATGTTCAAAATGAATTTATTAATATTCAATACTATATATTCCCTGTTATGTTCAAAATAAAATTTAAAATGAAAGTAAAGAATAAAAAATTCTGTAACAAGTTACGTGGAATTATACATGCATAAAACTGTAATGAATTAGAACTGTAATTTAATTGAAAATGTTTAGAAATTTAACAACTACTTATGAAAAATTAATAAAACAGACGATTTACTCATTTTCAATGAAAAAAGATACACTTTTCGTTAAAAAGTTGCATCTTCATAGCAAACTACTTTCTACTGATGACCAGAGGATCGTTAAGAACATGCAACTATCCTGTTTTTAATGGATATTTAGCATTTTGTTCACCGACAATTAATTATTAATTACTTTTACCGTTTAATTTTTATAATTTCTGGATGATCTCTGGATGCACTATTGATTTTTAGCTTTTTGCTAACTTTACTATCTACAAACTGTGTACGCGTATTGATATTTCTTGTAAGCCACATCGCGTATGTATAGATTTAAGTTGCACGAGGCGACAAAATATAAAACAAATAATAGAACTTCAGATCTCCGACGCACATCACATTTATTTAGTTTGTTTAAAGTTTAAAATATTATCATTTAGATTTAATTAAGAAAGATATTCGTATTTAACAAATACAAAAAACTTGATGGTACAGCTAAGTACTTAAAAAATGATAAAAGAAAAAAATATAAGAAGTATGAACATAATGTAAACATACAGTATTTCATTATAAAAATTTGTACAAAAATATTTGAAAAGTTTGAGGAGTAATAATATTTTAAGAAGCAATTTATTTGTACATATTACGTATAACTCACTATTATTTCTGCTTTTTTTTACTATATAATACGTGAATGGAACAAAATATTCATAAATGTAATAAGTTACTTTGTTACTCTTCATATTTGAAACAGTATTATAATTTATAAAAATGAAAGTTTTATTAGTTATTTTATTTGTTACCTACTCTATTTTAATTGTCAACGCAAATTTAAATGATTGTTTTACTGCATGTGATAGTGAGCACAGTATATCTTAATCACATTATAATAAATAAATTTCATTTTACAATAAACAAATATTAAAATTTGAATGTTAACGAATTTTGTGAAATAAACTGGTGACGTTTGCTTTTCTAAATAGTTTTTGTAGTTTCAATTCATTTATATGCAATAATTTTTTAACATTTAAAATTTCTTTTTTATTTTTTATATTTATTAATTAAAAATTGAAAACAATGTTTAACCATAAAAAACGAAATGATCTGTTTCATTAAATATACAAAGTTTTCATAAAATTTAGTACCTTTTCATCTTGAAAATAAAAAATATTGCAAAATTTAATAAGTTAATTTGACTAAAATTTCAACTTTCTTTATGGTATATTCTTCACTTACTGTTTATAAATATAAATATAAATAAGACATATAATTATATGAATCAATATTATGTATTATGTATAAGCATAATTCGAATTATATACAACTCATATATATATTCACATAAGTATACGTATGTATTTATATGTGAATATTTATGAATAGCTTTACATTAAACCTATTATTATATTGAATTCTTATAATTCGTTGTAATTAAACAAATGTTGAAAAAAATAGATTTAAATAAAATTTCCATGTGCAGAAAATTAAAAAAAAATTTTTTTTAACTATTATAAATTTTACTATATTTTTGCAGCATTGCCATCTCTGCACCGAGAAGATTGCAAAAGATTCTGTATTAGGAGATTTGTATTTCGTAAGTAAAATAACAAAATATAAGCCTACTCTTTGTATTTATCGTTTAATTTACTATTTGTTTTATAAGCGAAAAATAAAATATCGTTTTTACCTAAATAGACACCTATATATTCAGATAGATTATAAAAGCTAAATTTTTCAGCTGAACATACGATAAATACGTTTGAAGATTGTCTCCAAATTTGTAAAAGTACGTATAAAAAATTTTAAGAAATTAATAACTAGTTATAACTTTAAATAAATATTAAATATATTTATATTATACATTTATATTACATTTATATATATATTAGAATGTATTAAATTGTACCATACATTATACTTTTATCAATTTCACGTCACATAAAAATAAAAAAAATATAAAAAAAAATATTTATGAATAATTGAAAGAACATTCAAATTCCATTATTTTATTATAACTATTAATAACAATTCAAATAAAAAAATACATGAAATTTATTGTAATAAAATTATTAACTAATTTTTGGAAAATTTTTTTATAAAATTTTAGCAAGAAAAAACCATATTTTTTATGCATTATTTTATAAGTTAAAAAATAACAAAGCATATAAATGAAACATTAAAAAATTGTTTAAATCATTCTTTTTTTTATTACTAATACAATAATTAATAAAGAAATATATTAAAAATTAGCTTAAAATATGCGGATTAATTAATAAAAAATTTAGTAACATGTAGTAATAATATTATAAAACGTTCATATAGGTTTTAAACTAATTTAAATACATGATTAAAAATTATTTTCTTTTTGTTATTGTCTTTTTTTTTGCAAAATTTATTTCTTATTTGAAGTTCGTAGCTTTCAGCGTTTTACAAAAAAAAATTTCATTTATGACGTCTCAAAATATAATTAAATATTTATACTTTTTTTCTAAAATAGCTCTAACCAAAATTCAAGAACCATATTGTCTAAGAGAATGTATCACTAGATTCACTAGGACGACCAGTCGTAAGTTTAGAAAATATTCTGATTAATTTTTAACATATTAAATATGGATGCAATAATGAGTAATTATTTTTATTATAGGTCGACCATTCAGAACGACCACAAGTAGTGTTGTAATCGAAGAAATAGTGACATAAAAATTTATATGCAAGTATTGAAATAAATCAGAAAAACTAAAGATGACCTGTAAATATTTTATGTCAATGCTGGTGCCGAATGTAATCAGCAACAATAATAGATATTAGTATTTTAAATATTAACAATACATCATGATTAAAAAAATTGAATCTGCAAAACTAATGTAAAAACAAATTAATTTTTTTATAAACAACTAATAGTTAATTTAATGAAGTATATTAATTAGATAAATAATTTGTATTAAATTTGTTTATATGCAAATTATATATTGAAATATATTAATTTATACTAATGCACATATACATATACATATGAAATATATTAATTTTATAATACTATCGCTATATACTTTGAAAATTAATTTTAAATCATGCAATTATATCTTATACAAAATCATATTAATAATTAAAAAAAAGCTACAAATATAAAAATAATTTTGATTAATTGAAATGTCTTTACAATAAAACTTTGATTGTGATCTTTAATAAAATTAGAATGTCAGCATAATCACCTTTTTGCCTTCGTAATTATTTAAATTCTTAGTAAAATATTTTAACATTCACTTATTTTTAAATTTTAAACTTCATTTTTTCATGTTCTTTTTGTATATCATGCATGTAAAACTTGGTCCTACTTCTTCTACTTAAGAAAGTTGCTGCTTAAGTAGGTGGTTTTTTCATATTAATAATAAAACTTAAATATGATATTTCGAAGATAATGATATAATAATACTTTAAATAATAATTTAATTTTTTTAATATAATACATTAAAAGCTCACTCTTACAGATTAAAAAATATTTCCATATATTATATTGAAAATATGCATTATCTAATCCACTAAATCTTATTTGATGTAATTTTTTTTAGTATTTTACATATTTGGCTTTACAATATTGAATTATGTATAGGATTTGTTGCTTATAAGTCATATTGCCATCTTACACTTTATAACATTATTAAATTATATTATTAAATATTTTAATCCACAGAACTTTTTCTGGAATTAATAAAAGTAGATAATGTAAAATGTGGATTATTAACCTTTTTTAAATCTAATATGAGATACCAACAAAAAACATCATCATCTAATAAACTGACTGCGTAAATGTTTCGATGATAATCAAAGCCGGTTATTTAGCTGTACTTGTAAGTATCTGGAACAGTGATCTTGATCCTAAAGAACGGTGCTAACTTTTTTGATATAATAAAATTTTTTTAATGAAAAAAATTTACTAGATAAATTTATTTGTATTATTTATACTGCAGATAATTATATTAGTAGCTAGCTTAATAAATAAGATTTCTAATAAATAATACAAATGTAGAATACTAATTAAGAGTATTATTTATACTTTTATAAAATAAAAAATGTATATATATATTCAAGTAAATTTAAAGTATAGCTACTTATTCTGGACCAAAAAATTCCAAAATAAATATATAATATCATAAATAACATATTTTTTAATTAGAAATATTAATTTATTTTTTAATTTTTGTTACATCCTTATACTGCATTGCTTTTGTAACTATTAATTTTAATAAAAGTTCTTAAACTAATTGGAATCTAAAAATATATGTTGAAAAAGAGAAAAATGCTTTTGAAGGTTTTTTGAATACATAAAAAACTAGTTTACAGTATCCTAGAATCGAAATCATAATTATTTTGGCTGTTTTGAAGAAATGCGAAACTCATTCTGAACTCTAGACATAAGAAAAGGCAAATAGAATTGAGTTTGTCGTCTTGAAATAGAAGAACTTTCAATTTGCTTTGTCTGAGAGTTGTTTAAAATTTTCATGAAAATAACATTAAATCACAGAATAACATTTATCAAATTCATTTTAATAATACGTTATTGTAAACATAAATTATGTATTTAACTAATTGTTGAATTTATGCTTACTGTGTACTCTTACAGCATTGAATAACCAAACTAATTTTTTTATATACTCATTTTTTACAAATGAAAAATAATAATTATTTTTTAAATAAATAAACTTTAAATAATTATAAATATTATCCAAAATAAATATAAATCTTTAAAAATATTATCTTATAAATTAGATAATAATCTTTAGTACACACTGTTCTCGTCTGTATTAATGTAGAATGTAAGTGGATAATTATAAAATAACATAAATTGAATGTTAAGATATTTCTTCTATTATGTATATAAAAAAAATAATATTTTTTTTTGCAATTTAAACTTATTAATAATTTATAATTTATAATAAATTATAATATATTTCACTAAACTTCACAAATTTATTTTTTAATTAAAATAAAATATTTATAACATTCTTTCATATGTTCAACTTCCAAAAATACAAAGTTTACAAGAAATTTTAAGCTCCATAGTTTAAAATGAACATATTAAAACACATAATAACGTTGTTATAAAAACTCAAAGTTCATAATACAAAAAAAATTCTTTCTATAACTGTATACAATAATCTGATTTTTTTTTTATTTATATATAAATAATAAAAGCAGTGATTATATAGTTCTGATTACTAGTTAATTATGTGTATAATTTCTTTTACTTAAAAAAAAGTTTGTGATACCAAAATATCAATAGTACATTGAATAAAATTTTCTATACCTATTATTCAAAATATTTATACATTAAATATTCTTTAACAATTTACTTTATTCATTCAATAATTATTAATTAAAATAGTTACTTCATAAATAAAAAATAAATAATAAAACAAAATATGTATAGAAAACTGTATTCTTTGCAAATACTGAATAATTCATGGCAGGTTAGACATAATCGGTAAAACTTTGAAAATAACGTTTTTTAAAAATATACACAGCATAAATAAAATAAAGTATTGCCTTTATCATTATCAACTATTTATTGTTATATTTAATTGAGAATTGCTATAGAAAATAATATATGTTTAGTTGTAGTAGTGTGTGTTTCTATAAACAATACGTACAAGAAAAGAATATACAAATATACAAATACACGTTAAAATTGTGTAAATTTTGGATGATTTAAAAATATATCGATTTCATTCATTAGCAACTTAGGTATTGTATGGTTTATATAAATAAATATGAATTTATATAAGATCTATCCGAAAAATATATAAAAAAATTAAAACAAATATAATTCAAATTTGAACATAGAAAATTGTTTAAAGATTTATTTATCTTATAAAGATCCATATACTATACATTCATAACAATTTTGTCTCTATTTAATCTACCGCCTTCTATTATAATAGAAGTTCTAGTAAGTAAAGTATAGTACTTCTAGAATGAAATAGTTGTATTATTTAAAAAATATATTAAGTTTTACTTAATTTATTTATACAACATATATATATGGGTAAGTGTATGTGTGCATATTTATTTATATATTCTAATTCTATTCGTATAATTAAAAGAAAAACATTTAATTATTTTAATAGTAGTAAAATTAGAATCCATATTTTTATTAAAAGTTGTAAATATATATTTTATTCGATTTACTATTAAATAATTTGAATGTAATTCTTTTAATTCATCCAATTTACAAATCTATCTTTGACATATCTTCAATGAATCTGTTTTGACTTGAAATGCTTTCATATTATACAAATGGCAGATATAGCCACCTATAATTATTTATTTGAAATGTACAAATGATTGATAGAATTATCATTGGTTTAGTTATATTAATCGACAATAAAATGAATTATTTTTAAATTTTCCTTATTTTAGAAAATAAATAAATATATAAAAACTGCTTACAAATCTGCATAGATATTTTTTCATTCCATGCGATATTAAAAAAAATTATTTTAAATAGTTTTATAACTGTATATATTTTATTAAATTTTTATTACGTTAAATCTACTTCAATATTTACTGAATTATACAGCAGGACTTTATTTTGAATTTATATAATAAATTGCTTATAATGAGGCAATTAGTCACACAGCCTAATTTATTATTTTCAGTAAAGTTAAGCATTATTTTTTTTATAATTGTATATTGTATAATTGTATATTCAAATTAATTAGATATTAAAAAAATAAATAATTTTTTAAATCAAAATTGAGTAGACCTTCTTTTCATTAAAATATTTTTCTTTTTATAATTATCAGTATATCAAAAGTTTAGTTATTTTTAGCTTTTTTTTCATAGAAAATTTATAAAAATTTAATGCAATTTAATAATTAATTTAGGCATTATTTTTAAAAGAAAAATTTTAAGTAAATTTTAAGTAAAACAGTATATGTAAGTTATAAATTTAAGAAATTATTTTTATAATAAAATATATATCAAATAAAATCATTTCTATGTAAGTTATTTTTAATATAAAATTTCTAAAAATTAATAAATAAAAATGTGATATTTTAGGAAAAATATAATTATTTAGCCTTAAAAATAGTTTACAGAATGAAAAAATGAAAACAAAAATCTATTAAATTTAAATTGTCAGACTTAATGATGAAAATGATTTGGTTATGATTTTGGTCAAGATTTATAATTTTTAGTAATATGTTAATATTGTATATGTACAATATGAATTATTTAAAATCCTCAGTGTTTATAGTCTTCTAAAAATCTGCAAACAATAATTAAAAATATGATACTAAAACAGCACTAATTTGAATAAAAGTTTATAAATTATTCATGTTCTTATTTCAAAAGAATTTTTTTTTTAATAGGAATATATAAATAAAAAAATTAATATTTTACTATTTCAGTACAAATGTTTTATTATTTATTTTCCTTATATACGAAGCACAAGTTGTATTTCTAAAAATTTCAGCTGTTTCATTTCAAAATTTTTTTAATAGTCAATGGAGATTTAATTTTAATTGTAAGTTATTGTAAATATTTTAATTTTACGATAATTTTAAAAAAGTAGTCTTTTATTAGAAAATTTATAAACTTTTATCATTATATTGCCAATATATAACTTTTTGATCACATATATAATATGGTCTTATACAATATGTACATAAAAATTTGTAGAATTATTCAAAATAATACTATCTTGATTATAGATGCATCCAAATTAATTTCGAACCTAAAATATTGATCTAATAAAAGTAAATACTACAGTAAATATTATATATTTTTTTTTTAATATTATAGAATTCAAATATAATGAATCATGTTAATATAGAAAGAAATGAAATCATTTTTATAATAAAATTAATTTTTAAATAAACATGAAGATATAGTATTATTTACATTTTATATTTTATAATCTATAGACAACTCAATATATATATCATTATATGCTAAGCATCTAAAGAAACAATGATTAAAAAAGAGAACTAGCAGCGGATTCATTAGGCCAATGTATACAAAACGTAAATGTAATTAAGTATGAATTCAAATGCTCTCGTAACGGGTTTAAAATACCTTGACCTTATTTGTTGACTCTTTTTTCTATGCACAAGGAAATCCACTGGATGATTTTAAGGCTGAAAATCACCGCCGCGGCGAAAGAATTTGCCTACTTCGAATAAAACATGGTGCCCAAAAATCGCCAATGACAATTGATGGTTATCAATTCCAAGGAGTCCTCAAATTATACTAGCAAATATATACAAATTTCTAGAAATTATAATTTAAGAAAAAATAACTTTAACAAAAAAATGGATTTTTTTGAATAATAAAAAATAATATAATATAAATGTTTTTATACATGTATTTAATCAATTTATATTAATTTTTATATATTTTTTCTTTGTTATTTATAGTTCGTTAACGTGAATATTATACGGTTTGCCTTCTAACATATACTGGCAAACTCGTTATATTATATATGCATGTAATATATATATAATTAATTTATTAAATATATGTAATTATTAAATTAATTAAAGTTTATACTTATTTATTTTTCATATCTGCTTAGAAATACAAATACAACGAATACTTCTACTGCCCAGTCAGTTCATACTGAATTATCTTATAATAGAACTTGTATTGTTCATAGTTAACACTTTATTTCTTCGTATTTCTCAATTGAAACTGATACTATAGAGGGTGTTATCTTACTACTTGCTAGTTAATAAACAATTGTCCTTAGTTCTATATTTTCAAAATGGTACGTGAATTCAATGAAAATAGCCATTACTATTCAAGTAGGTTGAAATATTTGTGCTTGTCGGTTGATAATTCATTTATATAGAAAGTTAAGTTCGTTTTCGCAAACATATTGTTATAGAGAGTAACTGTCTAACATCTACGTATACTAAAAAAATAGCACTTTTTTAATCAAGTATTAGAAATTTAGAGTATTAAAAAAAACAAGTAATTTTATAAAGAGTAAAATCCAAATAAATTTTATGAGATACGCACAAGGAAAAATTTTTACTTATCTTATCTATTTATTATCATTTAATAGTTTTAGATAAAAAATATTAAATTCATATCTAAATATTATTCTAATTTTAAATCTATAAATTATGCTTAAGTAAGTGTAAAATAAAAACCATTTAAATCATATAAACTGATTTTTATTCGTAATAATTTTTTTTGTTAAAATATATGCGGAGTGAGTCAAAAATAAAAATTGTGTGTAACAAAAAATTCAAATTATTTATGTAAAATAAATATTAAATTTTTTTATCTTATATCCAAAAATAAATTAATGATTTTTGGATTGAAAATTTAAGGACTTGACAAAGATAAAACTAAGAAATTATAAAGGGTTGTGATACATAAACTGACATATTTTTCTCAGAATTTAATTGCAGAAGTTTCAATATTTAATAAATAGACATACATAAATCCATATAATCTAATGATAAATGAAAATTTGATAAACACATGTGACCAAGACTAAGCTGTGTAACGTAAATAAAATAAAAATTTTATTTTGATGACCTACTTCATATTATAAGAATTTAATGAAATATCTAACCCGAAGAAAACCGTATTTATCAATGCGATTTCTATTTTAAAATAATACATAATTTGCCACTGTGAAAGTTGCTTTGTAGAAACTTTGTTTTTATACGTATGATTTGCTAGAAATAAAAATGTATTTAAACATAATTTTTTTAATAACGATTAAATATATCATTAAAAAATTATTCTGTAGCCATAAAATTATATTTAAATCTAAAATTTTTCGTGTGCAGTTGACTGAATAAACATAATCGATTTTAATTAACTTTTTACTAGTAATCTAAATATTAATTTGATAATTCATCTCTTTTTTACATCTTCAACCATACAAGGACTTCTTTAATTTAATTCAAACTTTATCTACAATAAATAATGCTTCATAACAAAATTTAATACATATTTAATAAAAGTTCATTAATGTAGAAAACTTAACTTTTAGAGTAAAGCATATACACTGTTTTCTTACTAATCATTATATACTTCGATCTGCAATTAATTCAATGAATCAACAAATTTATTTTTGCATTTATATAATGTAAAATAAATCTTGTTACAATATATGATGTGAAATCATTCATCAATATAAATCGATGTTCGTTACAAAATAATACGATGTATTAAAATAAAAATGTGTCATCATTGCTAAAAATAATTATAGAACGATTTGTTGCTTAAAATATAAGTGATTAAATTTAATAAATTAAACATGCATTAAAAGTTGAAAAAATTAAAGTTTTTTTTTATGTAACTAATTTTTTTATAGAAAAAAATTATTACAATAGTCAGTATAATTTTTAATTACTTAATATATCTTATTATACTGATTAAATCATCAATTCTTATTGTATCTGAATTTATTATAATTAAACATTTTTAAATCATAAAAATAAAAATAATTTATCCTCGTGTAAAAAAAATATGAAAATAAAATCTGTTAATGTCTCAATTTTTTAAAAACATTTTGTAGTATAAAAGGTTTTATTATATTCTTTAATATTTTATCAGTTTTTACAAATCTGTATTTGAATATAGGCTTTTTTTATTAAATGACATGCAGTAAATTTATGTATCATTAATTTGATCTAAAATATATTAGGAGTATTTCCTTATTTTTGACTTATCAACATTGTTAAATAAATTTTATTTTGATAATTTAATAGTTTGAATAAAATTTTCATATAATATAATATTCATCTTTTTAAGCAAAATTTGCACACAATTTAAATTGAAAAGATATATCTGAAGGCATAATATATCAAAGAAAAGAAATTTAATAATATTTAATTCAAAGATAAAAAATCAAATATTAACACTATAAATTTAAATACAACTACAATGATGACGTGATGATCGACTTTTGGTAAATATATTTGAATAATTTTTTTTCTATATTTCTTAATTTATTTTGTTAACATCATCACTTTATATAAAATTCCTAATAAGATTTTTTCATAAATTATTAATAAAAATTTTACTTAATTAAAAAAAGAATAAATTTTTCATGACGTCCTAATCGGTAATTATTTTATTATATAAATTTTTATTTTATTTTTAGATAATAGTTTAATTTGTAAACTAAAGCTGCTATTTGTAATACATGTAAAATATTGAAAGTAATAAAAAGACGTTAATCAAAACAGATATATATATTCTCATTGTAGTTTTTAAAGTAATTTTTTAGTTATCGACTTTTGTATCAAACTTCAACAAAAATTGACACATTTCACATTTTATACAGATTTAATGTTCTAACTAAATTCTGCAGAACATTCTTGCCTTTCCAATATCGAAGTCCCGATGTATGGCAAGTAATCCAAAGTTTCAAATCGGTGCAGACTTGATATTTAATTACCCTTTGTGCGCATAGGAATGTTGACCTGACTTAGAATAGACAAACCAACGTGTCAGAATATATCTGACTTAGCGTAAAGTACGAAATATCGTCGACTATGAAATATGTAACGTAACACAAATAAACTAAATAATCTACATGTAATATTTTATTACTTATTAGCATTTTAATGTTCAGAATTAATCATTTCATTTGACTAAATATTTTCAAGCAAAATTAAATAATAACAAATTCTTAAATTAAAAAAAAAGTATTATCAGTGAAACTTGTATCTAATTTACGGTCATATTATTGTAATTTTCTTTTTTAAATGCAAGAAACACATTTTATTGGAAATTATTTATTTTAGAATAAAAAAATTAATTTTTTTTAAAGCCTATGTAAATTGCAAAAAATGTTTATCTTATCTTAAATATTAATTATGATGATTAATTTTTACATGACCATTTAAAAATGTTCAATTTAATTAAATATGAATCTACAAATTTACATTAAAAATTAAACATTGTAATATTAAAATAAAAGTGGTAATACGAATTTATAAAGCTTATATACAGAAAATTACTGTTTAAATAGATCATTTGTGTTTTCTGTTGTAATAAATTTTGGTATATTTTAATAATTAATTTTGATTCGTATTATTTATTTTCTTTGAATTAATGAGAAAGTCTATGTAATAAAATAACAATTTATTACTAATGATCAGAAGATACTATTCATATAAAACATTTTATTTCAGATATAAAGAATTGATATGTCTTAAAATATATAACAAAAAGATGTATGACGACATATTAATAAAGAAGGTTATAAAGAGTTAAAATAATAATATTATCAGCGCTTGAATCATCATATTTCAGTTGCCTACAGTACTTTCTGTAATAAATATCCATATTTTGTAACAATAATATCATGATAAACTATATAAAATTTTTTTTTAAATTGTAACAATTTATGTAAAGGTTTCTTTAAAATTCTTTATTTTTGTTCAAATAAATACAACAAAGGTATGATATCTTACATTTATAGTCTACTTATCTTAGCTTCTAGTGATCAAGATTATTGCATTTTATAAAGCGTGGACATAAAAAGATGCTGCATTTATATCTTATTCGAATGATCCTTTTAAAATACTTTCCCCCTACTCAGTTTGCAGATAAATCTTGCTTTAAGTTTACTGAAAATAGCTACTTTAGAATTCCTCTGTAAATTACTCATGTGTTAAATTAATAGAATACTAGAGTATAAGTTCACTATAGTAAATTTGGTTTTTGGTTTTTAAATTGTGCTACATCTTTTTCTATGTTGCAAACTCTGTTTCTCACTTTTTCTGTATTTTTCCTCGTCTCTTATATATTTGTTTGACTATCTATTTTTCTATATAAATTGGACAATAACCAACGATGATTTTTATATCTGAGTAGAATTCATTATTGAAATTCGAATCAATACATTATTCGATACTAAATATAAAACTTTACATACATAACAGCAATATAAATAATTTCATTAAAAATTTATTTATTGCACAATAATATAATTTTGAAGCCATGGAAAGTTAAGAAATTGCTGTTTTAAAACCATTGAACGTCATTAAATTGTTTATTTGGAAACATCAAAAGCTAAAAAATTACCAAACTTTAATATAATTAATAAGAAATATAATTTAAAAAAATATATATTTTATAAAATTTAATAAAAAAATAGATTACTATCACATGTAGAACTTTCACTCATAATAATTACTCTTATTACGTTCGTTAGAAAATATTTATTCGTCCAGAATTTTACAAAATTTTTTTATAAGATTATAAAATGTTCTTACAATTAAAATATGCACTTTTATAAATTGTGTTTAAAAATTAATTTCAATTTGCAGCTTAGATTATTTTTAAGTCAAAGATAATATATACCAATATTTATTATATATGAAGATATTTTGATTTTGAAAGAGAAAAAAATATCACTACTAATTATTTCAGTCAAAAACTTCGAAAAATGTTCATTTGATCATTGGCAATCAATATTTCAAAACAAATTAAATTATTATTGTTACGCTCACCGTTGAAACGAAAAAATAGGATATAAATATAAATAGGATATAAACATAGATATAAATAGGATATAGGATATAAACCTATCAAAATAGGTTTGGTTTGAATATTCACTTACGAAAAAGAGAGGTTTTTTACTTCTGCTTGAAAAAATCTATGAATAACTGACGATTATGATATTGATTTAAAAAAATTAACAGTACTTAAACTTATGTACCTATATGTAACAATCTTCACGACCATCATTAATTTTTCATATTTATAGTTTTGTAGAATTTCAGCCTTATTCTAAATCTTTAAAGAGATTGATATTATGCTCAAAATTAAGTTATTCTTTTTTTAAATACTCAATATAATATGTGGAAACGCTAAATGGGCTACTTAGTTTCTATTTATCTCTTTATCTTCTCTCTTAATTTCTAATGACACTCCTACTTAAAGTTCGCGTTTATTTGTACGATTATAGATGACATGACATTTAAAGTAATTAAATGACCGTGTGAGCAAGTATACCCATCTATAATTTTACAAAACGTAGCCGTAGCTGATGGGTGTGATTTTGGACAAAATGCATGAAGTCGTTCTATTGATTCATTAATTTTCAGTTACCGTACTCACTCACTCAATTGCTCCGTTCAGATAGAATAATTGGTCAACGTGTACGGAAGCGAAATGGTGTGGTATTGGTATAACGAGATGACTGTGAAGTGCAATGTTGTGATATTCAAACGTCCTATTGTACAGAATGATAAATGCGTATGTGCATGTACTTCAACGATTGTACAGCGATTTGTAGATATAAATTCTCTCGACTATCTTTAATATCATTATTATTTTTTTTATTGCTTTTTTTATTTCAACTTATCACTTATAGATCTATATCAAAAATAGATTTATTAGGAAAGTATCGTTTTAATGAACAAAACTGAAATGGTATATAATAATAATACAAAAATGCTAATTTATAGACTTATTCATTGCAGTGATAATTCTATCTTTGATTTCAAGATCATAAACAAATCTTTACTATAAAAATCATATAAATGTAAATCTTATTTCTAGTATTAAAAAACAAAATAGTGAAATTAACTTTTCAGCTGTAACTAACAATGTACTAAAAAATCAAGAAAATAAAGAAATATTGATGAATGTATGCTTATATTATTATCTTAAATATATTTCTCAATTATTTCTGACCTTAAATATACATGATAAATGATCATTAATAAAACAATATATTCAAAAAATACTGCGATTCGCTTTTATTAATAATTTAGAATTTAACTATGTTATACAAAATTTAAATCTAATTTATACCCATGTCCAATTTTGTGAAATCTAAGTGGACATTTTTTGACGGTCGTTAAGCATTCTTTAACTCATCGATTATCTTAATCCTAGCTATTAAAATAAATAGGTTTATATGAATATAATTTACTACTATTTTTTCATATTACTGTCAGCTTAATATTGCATTGCCAGAAAAATACTTGAATATTAAAATTGTTTTTGGTATATAATGTTTTATATAACATTTTTAATGTTCATGTATTAGATAGAATACCGAAAATTATTGATTTATCTATTTTTTCATGTTTCAGCAAAACATTTTTTACTTTGGCTTTTAAAACGAGTAATTTACAAATATGAAAGAATTAAATAACAAATTATTTATCGATATTTTAAAATTTAATATAGATAAAAAATTTGATTGATAAAATACTTTGTCTATACTATTGTATAATACATACATCGTTGTTTGTAAAATACATAAAATATTCGATATGCAAAAATTTACTATTTATAAATTTAAAAATATATAAGTTGTTATAATGTAACAAATAGTTAATAATTGTTTACATTATATTATCAATAATAAATGAGTAATTACGTAATCAATTATATTTTTAGTATATAAAAATAATAAATTATATGCATCATTATTTACAAAAAATATTTCTAAATTTGATTAACTTTTTTTTAACAGATGAAAGAATGTGCATAGTTTATGTACATTGCATTGACAGTACTTCAAAATTGCCATGAAAATTTTTGGTGTAAACACGAATAAACGCTTAAGATGAAAAAAGTAAATGTTATGAATGCGCAAGTTACAGAACTTTAGAAAATTGATAAAAAGTTTTAAAGTAAGTAATACAGATCAATCGTCATGTATTAATATATTTACATCTATTAATCATTTGCTTTAGTAATTTAAATGCTATTACATTTTGCCCTGTTTCTATATGAAACAGTTTAGCACATGTAACTGAAACTACTCAAGTATAACTATTTCAATAAATACTTGTTCTTGTTAAATAATGTTTTTTTCAATATGTAAATTTATTAATTTCTTGTACATTGAAAGATCGGTAAATTAACATTATAAATTTTGACGATTAATGATTATTTATTTATTAATATTAGACTTTACTTTTAATTTATATACTTAAACTTATATAGAAGTTTACTATGTTTTTAAAGTACATTTCTATGATAAATTATTTTGAAATTTTTATTCTACCAAACATTGAAACATTCAATACTTAAAAGTAATCAACTGTTTATAATTAATTTTTATTTTCAACGAATTTATGGACCTTTGTTAAAATAAAAATGTTCGTCCACGAATAGGGTGAAACAAACTTTTTATTTTATATACATAATATGTCAATTTATGATGTGGAATGAATACTAATGGCTAAAGATGAGGGTTAATAAGAGTCAGTCTAAAGTCAAAAAATATTTTTTCCAAGTATAAACACCAAGGGAATATGTAATATATACAAACATAAAATTTAGAGTGTTATGAATAATGATAGTCTTATTAGTTATAGGCTACTAGCAATATATAGCAATATACTAGCAATATAGATATAATATTAATAATATTTATTTAGTTGCAGGATCGTAATCACTTACGAAAATTCAGTATTGGTACATTCACCTACCTGTAATAAATACAAATATTATATTTAACTAACCATACAATCTCACTTACCAGAAAGCTAGGAATTCAATGGACGACAAGAATTCTTGGTCATTGTCCTTTTCTAGTTGCTTAATCTAATCCCCATGTGTAGCGCTAGCCAGTGTGACTCCAGGAAATTTATTAGAATGCGACTCCATTGTTCAATATAAAGCTTGAATCGTCAGAATGCGATCCTGTTCTCATTCGGCGTATTTATTAATCTATTCAAGTGAGATTCATCCTTTGTTCACACAAATACATTAAATGTATGCTTCTTCATATAAATTTAAGAATAGAGATACAACAATTGAATTATTTATGAAATTATTTTAGGTCTGTATATAATTCTTTAAAGCTTTTTTCGACTCAGGATATGTCGAAAATGTTAAAGTTTTATAACGAAGTGTAAAAATGTATAAAAAAATTTTTTGAATAAGGTTTTGAATTAATTTTTTATATTTAATTCAGAATTTTATATTTTAAACGCGAGCAATGATATCAATTTTCACCAATGTTAAATAAATTGTTAAATAAAATTTATGAATGATAAAATATATGTTTATAAAAACGACACATATACTATATAAAGAATTTAATTAGGGTGAATGTAAGAAGTATTAAAAAAAGAGGACAGAATGGAGTCACAAGTAATAGACAATATGAGAAAGATTCACACAAAATGAAATTAACCATAACTCTTATTCGGTCTTTTTCCTTTTTTTTCTCTAATCGCGATGAATGGATTTGTGAACAAAAATTTAACATTACTCCTCAGGTTTCTTTAGTCCTAGTGAGTTACTTCTAAACAAATAAAAAAGAAAGAAGTAATAACTACCTCGCCAATTGCCGGATGTTCATTCATCGGATCCTCGGATATAGTGAGAAAAAATAATGCTACCTCGTTCCGGCTATAAATCCTTTATTCATCAAATACTGAAATCGATAATAATAAGAATACAGATAGATTTTCTTTTTTTAAACGTAGATTTCATTCGAATGCGGTTTTGATTCAAATTTATATTCAGAATTATTTGACATTGATGAAAAGTAGTAAAATTCAATTTGAAATATAAAAAACTATAGTCAAGAAAATAATATATGATTAATTTCAGAGTATAAAACATCCAGAATATAAACTTCCGCGTACCTAAGAATATTTAGGAATCATGTCATCTAATAATTCTGACTGGAATAGAAAAATCTGTAGTCAATATAGAAAAAAAATAATATTGATGAACTTGGAAAAAAAATTAAGTTCATTAATATCAAGTATTCAATGAACAGTATGCTTTTCCGTTAAAACTGCTTCTGTTTTATGTAACTGTTTTATGTTCTGTTTTATATATAATTCAAGTGAAGTCGTACTTTATAAATATAAAAAAAATTTTGAAACAAAGAAGAAAATATCTGCATTTATAAAGAATACATATAAAATGAATCTCATAGAATACTAATTTAGATTTTTATCATTTTTCTTCACAACAAAAAATTTAACTATTACCTGTAAGCTCTCATAAGCCAAAGATTTTTCAAAATTTTCAAAATCATCGGTCCAGGTGATTCGGTGTGCCTTGATGGGGTGAAGAAGAGGTCACTTCGTTTACCCAAGAAGACTTATTTAGTAAAGGAGGGCAAAACTTCTTGATTAAGACCTATGGAGTTTTTAGTACACAGAAACTTCGTTAGTACGAAGGCACTCCTAGACCATCAAAACCTATAATTTCTGAACCACTGAACGGGACATACGAAAGCTTATCTACTAAGTTTTGACTTCAAAAACCCTTCATTTACGGACTACCGCTCTGTATATGAATGAGCCTGTACGACGTCAGCTCAACAGGCAGAACATTTTTTAGAATTTATATTCATTAGTTCATAAGCTTTAAAAAAATTAATTTTTAATAAATAAATCTGTGATTTACTTATAAAACAATTAGAGCTGTGAAAATATATCAAAACTTTTCATTCTTTTTTTTTATTTTATTTTTATGTTATTTTTAGCTTGATAATTATTATACAACGGTTTTAAAACAAAAAACATCATTTTTTTACATTAAACTATTATTAAATAGAAAATCATTGAATGTAAAATTTCTAATGATTCTTATGATCTAAATTATAATACCCGAAGAGATCAGATTATTATTACTCAAAAAATTATCATCTAATATTTATATATAATATAAATATAATTTTTCAAATATTTGTACCTGATAAGTAAATTGATCTTTACAATATAAAAAACTTAATAAGCCTCAATTGAATTACGGTATCTATAATTATCATTTAAAGTCGAATCGATAGTAGACATAATAAATTTATATTTTTTTAATAATTTAAAAACTAAAAACTTAATGTCTTAACGCCATCTATTATTAAAAAATTAATAAATAATCTTTAGTTTTATAGTTTCCAACTGAAATCACTTAATTTTTTAGAGTCTACTAATATAGTTGTATAATTTTTAAATTTTTATTACGGATACAGTTTATAAATAATAAATTATGTTATGTAAAAAAAGTTCATACGATATTGTAAAATCTATATGAAGTATAATTAAGTTAATTATTACCTGTAATCAAAATATGATTAAAATAAAAAATATATAAAGAACTCTATACTTTCATTTGAAAAACTATTTATTGTACGAAAATAGAAATAAGAGAGAATTAGAGCAAGAGGAGTTGTTCTTACGTGTGCTGGTGAAGAAACAAAAATTTTGAAAAACATCAATTCAAAACAAGACACGGAATTGCAGGCAAAAATTTAAGTGAAATGTGTCAGTTCATTAAGCGAAGTATTGTTTTTAACCAAAATTTTAGGAATTAACAATTAACAGTAAAATATAAATAGATTGAAGTTCTTGTAATGGTTTATAAAACTCGTACGATAAAATTCAACAGCAACACTAATTGATACACCGATCAAAAAAGTTGTTCATTTTCTGGTTTCTATCGTAAATCTATATTAATCTATAACAAGCTGACATTGCCTTGATGTACTTGCTCTAGAGATTCATTGATAATCTATTGCCTCTACTAGAATTCTAATCGCATTGACAGTATCTCAATTTCACGAATCAAGAGATGAAATGTTTCCCGTGTGCATACGTAGAGGCAGGGAATAGATATGTGTGAGCAGTTATAAGATTTCTAAAAGCAATTTGCATTAGAAAAATATGTAAATTGTTAAAATCCATTTTCTAGCAAACATTGACCCCTTTTAAGAAGCATATTGTACAGTATAATTTAAACTACATAATTATTCATAAATATATTCATAGTTTCGAAAAAAATTATTTTTTTAAATAAATAAATAAAATAAATTATTTTCCAAGGAAATTGAGACAAAATTTCTATTTTTTCCCATTGGTTAGCAAAGATTGAATTAATAAGTATTATAAACACAAAGAATTAAATCAAATGAGTAAACGCGGCGACACTTTTATATAATTATATTACTGTATGAAAAGGAAGCTTTTCTTTGTAACATAATTAATTTACCGAATTCAAGATATGATATTGATTACTTTTATATACAAAAATTTAAATTAAAAGGGAATTATAATAGAAAGTATTAAATGTAGAACAATAATAAACAGTAAAAACAAAATATTTTTTAGTTCTATCGAGATATATTTAACTTTATCTGAATCGAAAATATATGAGAAATTAACTCTTAAAAATTTAAATGTACTATTACTATTTTAATTACTCGTATCATTAACTTTATGAATACAATTGTACATCGATAAGAAATTTTCTTTCTTGTATAAAAAAACCATTGTTGTTTTTATAAATAAATTTTTCAATTGAATCATATAGCTTAGCTGATATATGAAAAGTAGCTTACATTTACATAAAACAAAGTTTAACATAAAAATTTCTTCAATTTTCGAGGATACTTGAATTTTAATCAATACAGAGATAACGTAGAAACTAATGGATTTGGTTTGGTGAGCAGCTGAAAGCTTTCGAATTTTTTATTACAATGGCCATTATTTGCATCAGCTACAATTTGTGTTTTATAAGATTTTTGATGTTTCCATAAACTAAAATTTTTAAGTATATAAATTTATGAATGTGACACTGGAATTTTTTCATAAAATAATTTTAAATAAGGTTCAAAATGAGATTAAGTTTTTTTCCTACTCTATAAAAAAAAAGAAATATGCTCTTCGGATATAAAAATTAAGCCAACGATTAACTAATTTTTTATACTTCTAACTCGTGATAAATTAAATGAAACTACAATTATCATTAGAGAATTGTATACGTACTTAATTAAGTTACCATAATATGTCTTGATATCCAGTTTGGCAATTACCTTTTTCAGGCATGAAAAAGATTTACTTCATTGAAGAATGCTCCTCTATATTATAAAATTATTTACAAATTATAAAATAAAAATTTTTGTTTTTAATAATAAAACCAAAAATATATATATATTTTTAATTTTAGACCGTTCGCACAAAATATTAAATAAATAATGAACGTATAAATTATGAAAACTACTCCAAATAACCATAAGGAATGTAATGAAAAATAAAATTATTTAAATATACTTTATCATATTTAATATAAGTTTTCATTATATTAGCATTTCTACAAATTATGATATTTGATTAAATCGTATATACGTTTTAATGTTGTGAAATAAGTCTTCGTTATCGTTTAATTTTTTCTCATTCAACATGTAATTGTAATATATGATAAATTTTAAAGTTAAATACTATAAATTTATACTATACTAGATAAACTGTGTCAAATTTGAATTTATTCTAAATTCTGTCTACTAGATTCCCTTTGCTCGATCGAAATCTGAATCATCCATTGCATCTCACGCTACCATATGAACCATCTGTTACTTACAAAATCTAAAATTTTCAGCTTACGTTGGTGAGAGTCTTTATAACTTTTTTTCTCTTTCTATAGTACTTTAATATTATTTTCTCTGTAGCAATTAAGGTACTAATTTAGGTAATAAATTTAATTTATAGTAAAAAAAAGAAAATTTTTTTTAAATAAAAAAAAAATTTTATACTTCCATTAACTTTCAAAATAATACATTTATTAACAAAAATATAAAATATATATGCAAAGATTGTTGCTAATTACTACAT
Organism: Kradibia gibbosae; assembly: GCA_018907135.1. Taxonomy (NCBI): domain Eukaryota; kingdom Metazoa; phylum Arthropoda; class Insecta; order Hymenoptera; family Agaonidae; genus Kradibia; species Kradibia gibbosae. Next base: position 10,322,023 of record JACCHX010000004.1, read on the forward strand.
AATTAATCATAATGTGTTTAGAAATATTAAAATAAAAAAAAAATTACGTAGGAATATATCATGATTGATCTAAAAATAAGTTGAGAAAGTATTTCGTAGATTTAAGCATTTATACTTTATTTAATATGAATAAACTGATAATGCTTTTTAGCAACCATGTGTTTAATTATAAATTGTTAAATCCTAATTATACACAAAATTATTTCTGAAATTATATTTCGATTAATATTACTAATATAATACTTAATATAATACTTATCAATCAGCATAATAATGATAATAATTATAATAACTTATTACACAAACAATATGAAAAAAAATTAGGTCTTTTGCATTTGGTTAAAAAATGTATATTTTTCAATCGTTTGTTTAAATATAAAATTAAACATATCAAAAACTTTTTAACAAGACAAAAATAAAAATTTTAATTCATAAGCTTTTTTTCATTTGTAATGATCAAAAATACATCAGAATTTAAACATTTTAGAAATACCAGTAACATTTTAATTAACCAATTTATATGAAAATCAAATTATTCTATCTTCAATTCGACAAATATTTGTAAGTATGCTTGAAGAATTATTTCTAAAATGATTGCTTTTGTTGGTTCTAAGGGATGTAGATATTTATATATTTATATTCTTATTATTACAAATATTTTATCTTTAGATAGCACTATATAATTTATAATTAAAAGTTTATTTATTTTTTGTTTAAAACATAGACAGATTCAATATATATATATATATATATATTATTAAATCTATTGTAAATAAAAATTTATGTGAACTATAATTTATCGATTCCTTAATACTAAATGAATATTATATTTTCGAAAAAAGTGATTATTTTACTACGAAAATTATAATTTTTGTTTTAAATACTAACCGTTGTCTGAGTTTATCATTTCTCTGGTTTGCTTTCATATGATTAAGTTTTATAGTTTATTTTGCAATAACTTATTATTTAGGTTATGAAGGATATGTTTTTCTTATTTTGATCTTGTGTTGACAGATATGAGAAGATGTAAACACAATAAATCTTAACCAAGCTTTCTGTAATTGACAAGAATTATTGAAATATGAATGTTCTTCTAAATATTAACTAGAAATGCATTAGAAAATCATAGGTTGTTTATATTTTGTAGGTTAAGAATTTTGCTTACGTTGACAAAGATTAATGTAAAAGTTTAGATAATCTTTAGTGTTGCAAGCAGGAAATTGCTTCTTACCAAAATAAACCTGACCATTTCACGGTCATCTTTTAAATACCGCTGATAATGTCATCAATTATATAATTTAGTAGTAGATACTGTTCGGAGATTTTTTAATGAAAGTTATTATAATACCATTCTGTTTAATTTCTTTCAGCAAAGCACATGCGATTTAGAGCGTATACAATAAATCCAATGATGGTAAAGAGGTGCAATGAAATACATTTGATAGATTGGCTCAATATGCTTTTTTCTCAACTGTAATACCTATGTAAACCGACACGCAATTAAACCAAGCAAAGTGCGTACGAACTATCCAAGCAATTTTTGTTCATCTGATTATCATAGTCCATTTTGGCGCAATTACCATCGAAAAACAGGCCCATTTTTATTGGATAGCATGTATACAGCAAATTAAATATGCTGAAATAAGATCATACAAAATCTTAAACAATTTTTATACTCTTGGAATCATTAACTGTTATATCTTGACTAAGAGAATAAGAGCCAGAAGCTATATAAGTTGTTCCATAATATTTAAAATAAGCTTCAATGCTTAATTCAGATTATCAAATGCATGTTATTGGTAATAAATGAAGAAAGTAAGATTTATCCATCAATAGTTAATACATTTATTAGGTTAGGTAAAAATTTGAGCAGTTTCGATCAATCTTTTTAATTGAAACGCTGAAAAAAATGCTCTTAGTGAATAAGTATCTGAAATAAAAGGTGTTCGGGCCAAAATGGCCCGAGATACGCCTGAACGGCGGGCGGCCGCGGCGCAGAGAAAGCGCCGCAAAGAATGCGGAAATAAGAGGGAGAATGCGGAAATAAGAGGGAGAGAAACGGAAGGAAGAGGGAGAAAAAAGAAGGAAGAAGGGCCCGAGAGAGTGCGTGGGAGGGAGTCGAGGACAGTCTTGCACCATTGGGCCCGAAAGAGAGGATGAGTGACGACCTCCAACGATGGGTGTGAGGGTGAGACGGGAGTGAACGGGTGCGACGTGTGAGCATCGAGTGCCGAAGGAGGAGGAGTGAGAGAGAAGGGGAGAAGAGTGGCTGGATCGAGATGATCCAACCAACCCCAAGCGCGTGTGATACCGCGACGAAGTACGGCGAGTGTGTAGGAGAGCCGTGACTGGATCAAGACGATCCAGGCACTCCCTGGGCGCGTGTGATACCGCCAAGAAGCCCAGCTACGAGAACTCGGTGCGTGGCGATCCCCTGCGATCTACCACGGCGACCGACTAACGCATAGGGAGCCCGGTTGGCCAACCGACAGGAGGGTGGGATGGGTGCGAGGTGTGTGTGTGGGTGAATGTGGATAACATTGTAAGGGTGGCGGCGCCGTGCGTATATATATTAGCGAGGCTTTTTCCCCCTACCTTGAGGGGGTTTTTTATGCCACTTGTAACCGCGTGGGCGAATAAACAATTGTTAATGAGCCCAAAAATAACTTGTAATTTATTTCAAACCCAGATCACGCTCCTTCACCCTTTCTCGAACTCGAGGCCTAATGAGGTCGATACAAGTCGCGCGAACAAGAGGCTTTATAAAAAACTTATGACAAACATAGTCTATTATTAGTAAACGGAAGGAACTTATTTTTAAAAACTTTTTTTTTGATACTTGTGTTTTAAAATGAAAAAAAGAAGTTTCATTGCATTTGAATTTTTTTTAATCAAATTGTAGAAAATTCCTATAGGAATATTTAATAGATTCAAACTTTTTAGACTGAAATAGAAGATATCATTTTTATTATATCTCTATTTAGACTTAAACATTTTTATGGAAATTTTAAAACATTTGAAAATTAAAAAATTCTCAATTACTTTATTACTTAACAAAATTTTTTTAATTTTGTTGTATATATATATATATATATATATATATGCATTAAAATAAAGCCCTTTGATTTAAAATATCTATTGTTATCATGACTGAGCTACTGATGTTACTTCATGTTATTTTAAAAGTATTTTTGTATGAATATCGTAGTGAAAAATCAAATTCCCAAATCTACGTACATTTAAGCATAGCTCTGATATAAGTCGGGTCAACATATTGGCATAAAGAATTTTCACCCAAGCGAAGTAGCCTCGTATAGATAACCTGATGTAGTGCACTTTCTCGCTATTTCTGTTATTCTAACTTATTCTATGATCTTCATAAAAATACCATAATTTTTCTCTTTATTTTTCTTATTACTCAAATAAATTTATTCAAATTATTAACTTATTCATACAATTATATTGTAGTCAACCAGCATTTGCACTGTTTGTCATCTATTTGCCTCATTTTTGGGTAACCAATTCGTATTCAGTACTATTATGGATAATTAATTCATTATATGTCTATAATTGAAGCATTACTACCTATAACAACATTTGTAAATAATATTTTGAAAATAATGTTTTTAAAGTAAAGAATTAAAAGTGCAAGATAATGGAAAAATACTTTAATACAAAACTAATATAAAAACATAGACTATAAATAGAAAATATATAGAAGTTATAATTTGTCATTATGTGATATGATAGGAATAAAAAAATGACTTATTATATTATTAAAAAAAAATTTAATCTATATTATAGTTTAAATACTTTATTTTTAGATAAATGTAGTCGAAATATAAATTAAAGCATGCTATATAATAAATACGTGCCGCGTTATTATATAGATTCGATTCATCACTTCACTTCTTTTGATATTTAATGAATAGAATATTAAATAATTGAAAGATTAACAGTTAATAAAATATTATAAAATGTTATAAAATGATTCAATATGACACCTTTTTAGTATACAATACACAATAATTTGTATCTTATATAGCGCAATGCAAATTTATGCTCATCTCTTCAATAAAATTCTTTTATTTTATTTTTTTTTATGGCATTGACTAGGATAAGTTTTTAATCTTTATAAGAACTATTTATCTTTTAATTTTTAAGTTGCAATTTCATTATGTCAAGTGTCATCTATTTTTCTAGTAGTTATAAATCATCCGTGTATACAATCATGTATAAAATGGGAACTCTATTCATTGGTTGTTATGATTTTGGCAATAAAGGAAACAGAATCTATAAACGAAATACAGGTATACATTGAAATTCACAATTTAATTTTGTAAATGATAAAAAGTAATCTTTAAAATAATAATTTCATAATTACTATTGAATTATTTGTATATAACTCTTCTTTGTTGAATAAATAAAATAATAAACGAAATAATTAAAGTCCTTCTATTGAGTTTAAATAAAAAGGAATGGATTTATTTTTTTTAAATATTAGAAAAAGTAAAATTTTTATAACTAAGTTCCATACATTAAATGTGTATATTTATAGACGTACGTGTAAAAATGTTAATTTATCTTATATTGAAAAATAATTTTAATAGTAATTATTTTTACCGATTTATAGTCAATCTTTTTTATTTAGTTTATGGTATAACTATTTTATAAAGCTTTAAAATTATCATAAATATTATTAAATTTAATTAATACAAGCTTAAAATTTTATGTGTAATATAAAATTTGAATTAAATTAAACAAAATTAATAGGATTTCCAATACACGCTTGGGTTTTAATATAATACGTAATGATAAAAATTAAATTTAATCTAAAAAGCAAATATAAATGTAAAAACGAATCTCATAAAAAATATATTATAGATATTATCTAAAATTTATTGATATCATTTTTGAGCAAATAGTCGTTAAAAATATAAAATTAATACATAAAATTATATTTCCACTTAAAAACCATTATCATCTCAAATTCTTGTCGTAATAGTTCGATATCGTTGAACCAAAGCAAAAGACATGCCGTAGCAAATGATGATCTACATGAATGTGTTCTGCACTTTTCTTCAAGACTACAACAAACTGCAAGTTAAATATGAAGCAGCGAGCTCAACATCGGTTCTAACGGTATCGTTTGAAGAACCATCTTTCTAATCTGAGTTTGGTCGCTACGAATATTACAAATATTCGCTCCGGGACTTCGAGACATTGATGCAACGATTCAATCTTCGTTTAGGATGTCACGCTTCACGCTTATCCTTACGACTATAATACAATATAGGCTACTCATGTCTTTCCTTGATAATCCCCTCCACTATGTACCTTTGCTCACACATAATGGTGCCACTGTTCAAAAAAGGGGTACGATACATTTTTGCCCGTTACTCGTAAACGTTTATAATCTACTCACTTTACATATCTATATTCTTTTCAATACGTGATGTTGTCTATTTTACACCAACCGTTTTATCGTATATTATTGAGCAGTTAATGGACCAAAACGTTGTAGTATAGTATGTCATCATCTGTATGAAGTAAGTCTGTGCAAGATTCCCCACCTCTTAGTATCCAATAGTATACACAATACAAATACTTTATAAGTTTACTTTATAACTTTACTTCTCGCCGGGTGGGAACGTTCTGCACTAACAGGCAGAGGATCTTGAAAAAGTACTACGCCAAGGTAATCATTGTCCAAGGATCTAAGGGTAGATTTTTCATGATACTATTATCCCACAGTCTTACACTAGCAGCAACAGGCGGAAAAAGTTCGCTTTTCCCTTTTTCGGCACTTTACGTATTGCTGACCGTTATGTGTTTAAGCTTATTGCCGATATTTGAAAAAAACATGTGTCTCGCAATGGTAGAAGCCAAAGCCCGACATTTTTTACCAAGCGCGAGTACATCTAGGATACGTATCGTCTCTTAGCATATAAGCTTAATAATCGTAAGTGCCTTAATACCAAAAAAACCTTCTGGTATGCGAGTTTTCCTTAAAGGAACAAAAGAATATTAAATTTAATAATCTGAGATTAAATAATCTTAAAATTACGTACTTTGCTTAAAGATCCACTGGTTTACGATGATTGCTCTCCGGGCTAATACTTATTTTGGTAATAATGGATGCATTTATTAAATATCTACAAATTTTTTTAATTTTACTGCTTCAAATTAGTCCAGTAACGAAAACGTGTTTATTTAGTGGAGAAATTGTTAAATAAAGTCGAGTAGAATCCTCAAAAATTTTAGGAAGCCCTACTAAAAGTATGTAGGAAAAATTCAGCGGGAGAACAGTACATGAGTAATTGGTTGATATGAGTCTGTGAAAAAGTGAAGCTATGCAAATTGGTTCAAATAAAAAATTACAGCTTCCATCTCTTTATTTATGATTTAATAAATACAAACGATTGAAACCTACTCAAATTTTAATTTTTTTTTTAGTTAAGTTTAGCCCAGGCTCTCGAAGTAAGGACTCTCATTTTTATTTATTTTATATTTATTATCGGCTTATGTATTATTTATGTTTATAATTATTTTATTTTTATACATAATTTTTAATTTCTTATTATAAATAAGAGTACGTTCTTTCTCCTTTACTAATATTTTATGAATATAAATTATATTTTTTCAAAATGTAAATATACATCTGCTGATAATATTTCATTATGCCTATTTAGTCACTACGTTAAACTTTATAGAAGATTTTATTACATACATTATTTATCAAAAATATTCAGTATGTAAAATCATTTGAAATGGATGCGAAAATTATCTATAGTATACATAATAAATGTACTATTTACATTTTTAAATATTGACAAGAAGAAAAACAGAAAAATGATCATGAAAATTTAATTTACCACCAAAACTTAATTTAATTTGCCATTACCACATCTAAATGTACTATCATTTACATTTCTTATAACTACATTTATATATTTGAGTATAACGTATTTTAAAGGAAATACATTAACTTCTTTATTTATAATTAACAAAATGATATATTCCATATAAACGTAAATAATGTTACAGTAGTATGAAATTTTTAAAATAGTGATGAATGTAATGCAAACATTGTCAGTGTTAACCAAACATTACGTATATTTGGTTATTTTTTATGTAATACGTTTATTATTAAATTCAATATTTGAATTTATAAGTAATTATTTATTTAAAATTTCTGACAAAAATTATAACAATTTTATTTTAGTTTTAGATATTTTCAATAATGTGTTGCCTATAAGTATTGTAATATTAAATTACCCTAATACATCGAATTTATTTTTAACAATATTTGTTTCTATACAATTTCTATAAATGCAGAAAAAGATTTTATGTCTTAATTTTAATGATTCTATTAAATATAGTTTTATAGTTTAATATATACAGTTTCTAGTATTAGTTAATATATTATGTATATATATAGATGTTTCAAAAAATGTTTCTTTTTTGAAACCTCTGAAAAAAATAGTGTATGTGTGAACATGGGAGTCAGGCAATGGCATATGGCCAAAACAATTGCTAACCACTAAATTGCTAGTCAACAAATATTGGCAAACAGCCAAGACGTCAAGTATTGCCACAGACATATTCGCCGCATCTCCTACGATTTCACAACTGCTTTTCATTTATCTCTTTTAGGTTTTCATCTTATTCCACTCTCGTTTTTATCGCCATTTATCACACCTGAACAATTTTATTTCACACGATACTCATTTTTATTATTTTTCACGTTCCTTAATTTTTATACATTCTCAGCTCTTAGCGCATCTTTTTTATTTCTTTTAAATTTAATTTTCTTCTAATAATTCTAATCTAAATTCTTTAATTCTTAATATGACTAATGAAGACAGAGTAAAAAAGAATGTAAGATAGAAATAGGTAGTGATAATTACTTACGGAGCATTATTATATGATACAATATCTTGACAATATAATAATATAGTGAAAAATTATTAGCATACAAAATAAAAATTAGATTTTTTCACAGATTTACTATTAAAAAACTATTTAAAAAAGGTAAAACTATTATAATTGTAAGAAAGGCAAAATTTTTAAGCAAAACAAGTATAGTTATTTATTTATTTGATATTTTTTATCGACCTATTTGTTATATTAATAATAATGTAACATTTTTATGAATTCCGAATTTAATTTTATCGTTTTCATATCGTTCACAAAATGAGTTTGTTTACTCTTTATAATGTTATTTTATAAAAGCTATAAAGTGCATTAATATTTTTTAGCAAGGTATATTGTTAAATTACTAATCTGGTAGACGTAATGATGTTATTGAGTAAAGGTACTGTATTTCATTACTAAAATTCTAATCAATTAAAATTAAAATTTATTATGTAATAAATTTTATTATTGTAGTACTAAAATAATCATAAAGTCTAATGAACGAATAATTATGAATATGTAAAATTATTTTTCTCCCAATAGTTTTGCTCATTTAAGAAATTATAACACTTCTTTCAACACCAAACCTTAATCAAATCAGATAGAGTAAATACACAAAATATTTGTGTAAGAAGATAAAAGGTATTGGTTATTTTTCTTAAACCTTTAAATATCAATTACAAGTAAATTATATATCAATTGATTAAAAGTAAAAAACTTATTTTAAGATTATATTTACAGAATTTAAAACTTACAGGATTTTTTTAACAAAAACTCTTTTATAAATAAGTTTCGTAAATATTTTAGTATAATAATTTTTTGTATATTAATCTTATTTAATCTCAATATATTTTTATTAATTTTGTTCTATGACATAATAATCTATATTAAAAATTTTTTTCTTTTGTATTAATTACTTAAAAAAAACCATAATTATTGATCGTTACGTTTATTTCTCACGTATAGAGAAATATATATTCAATATAAGCATGCATTGTGCCTAAATTACAATTTACTTCTTTTTCATCCATTAATTCATAATTTCTCAAATTAATGTTTTTTTAATAATAAATTTGAATATGAAATTCAAAAAAAAAATTTTTTTTTTTTTAGATAAATTTGCAAGTAAATTTACGTAAACAAACTAACAAAATAATTATATTGATATTGATATATTTTATACGGGATATAGGATTGATCATTTATATATATTTTATATGACAGTTTTAAGGATATTAATTACGAATTATAAAATTATTAAATTATTATAAAATTATAATAATAAATTATTAATATTGATAAGACAATTTTTTAAACAATTTTTTATGGTACTAAATGTAGAAATAATTATTAAATTAAGAATTTAAGAATAATTTATTTCTCTTTCATATCAAAAATTTACTATTGTAACTGTTATACATTTTAAATAAAATCATTTTTAAAAAGAAATAAATTTAATAAATTTTAAAATTTAGAGTTAATGATTTTTAATTAAAATTCTGACATTAAAATGGGAAAACTAAATATTTTTATTACAAAGACAAAACTGTTTAATCAATTCTGCGAAATTATTTATTAATATATAATCATTTATTTAATGAGGTATTTACTTATATAATGTACAAATCATTTATATTTTTTTCAAATATTAAGCGTATTATTTACATAAATACGTATAAATAATTTATGATTAAATTCATTTTTATGTATCTATAAAAATTTTGTAATTAAATAATTATATAATAATGTAAATAAATGCACTAGTAATAATAAAATTAAAACTTTAAGTGTCAATTAAATTATTTACTAAAAATATTTGTTCAAGTATTATAGTATATTTGTATATGCAATGCATTTAATGTACATATAAAAAGCGAAAAATAGTTTATATTATCATATTTTTCGTTTTTTAAATGGAATATTTTTGAACATCCTGTATAAAATCGTAAAAATCATATATAAAAAGAATGTTCAAGAAAAAAAATAATGACAATGAAAAAGTATGAGAAGCAGAATAAAAAATAGGGGAAGAAAACTTAAGTTAAAAAGTTGAACCCTCTTATACTCTTTCTTGATAATACTGTGGAAACTCAAAATTTGTCTATAAGAGTTACATCTTACTTGTCATAGGTATCATAAATCTTCACCAGTGAAATCAGCGGAAGTCGGATCCGTCACTTCGACATTAATTTCTTCGATATGTAGATCTACGTGCCCACCTCAATTGCTATACTGTACATGTGCCCTTCCGTTTGTTGTTAAGTATACGATTTTCAGTATACGTCAAGTCCCGGCGTTTCGAGATTCAGCTCGAGGCAAAATCTCTCCCACGACTTTAGTGCGACTTTTATTTCTTTTTTTCGGACAGTCAACGCAACTCTCGACACACTTAAAATCGCTTTTTGCATTTATCGTTGCTACTGCTACTACTACTACGAGTATTACTACGAGCACTAACACTGTTAAAAATATGAAGAGAGAGCAACATTTCATTTCATAGAGACAGCATCTCGTTTCATTTAGTTTATCTTTGCTCAATACACTCTTCATATTCTTTTTCTTATACGTCGCTCATATAATACCCAAGAGAGGTATGTACACGTATATATGAGTCATCCTGATAGCTTTGCTGAAAAATGCTGAGCACGCGTATTATTTTTATCTAGAGTACTTTTATACTTTGAAAAAAGGCTATGGAATGAAATTCAGGACAGCTTTTAGCTGGTTTCTTAAATTATCAATCAAATTAGATTTTCTATTTGAAAACATTTTTTTTGCTATGAAGAATTTAATGTAACGCACTTATTAAATACTTAAGATCATTAATATTAAAAAGTAACCGTACTTTCGTACTGCATGTAACATATTATTAATGATAAGAATTTTTTGAAACATTGTTTATTTTATTTTTATCAAGGAAATATTTTATATTTCTTTTTAATATAGGTCATCTAATTTATTATATATATTACACGTATATACAATTAAGTTTATTGAATAAGTAATTTGATCTATTTATTTTCGAATATTTCAATAGTGCTATGAGCGTTGAAAATAAGCGGTAATTTTATTATCATTAAATATATTATCAATTGACATTTATTTATTTGATACTAATTTAAAAAATTTTCTGAGATGCTCAAAATTATTCGTATGATATAATTAAAATGAATTTAAGAGAAAATACCTATGTTTTACTCAAAAATTTTTCTATGTTACTTTCTTAACATATTTCTTATATATTTTCTAATTTTTAAAAATTAAAAAATTGAAATATCAATACTGCACTTCTTATATATCAAAATTGTTTTCATATACAATTTCATTTACAGTGTTTATACGTAACATAACTTTTTTATCAGACTTACGTGCATGAATGATGTGCTGATATTTATCTATAAATTAGCAAATAATTAACTTAATTATTCTTTTAGTTGACACGACATTTATATGACACGAATAATGGAAAAACAGTAAGCATTCAATGATTTTATTATATTATGAATTAATAGATTATAGCTTTTATATTTAATAATACAACAGACATTTGTATGTAAAATCATTCTTTGTATATAATTATATTTTAAAGGTATTGCAAGTATTTTATCATTTTTTAATTTTCAATACTAAATATAATCTTTAATTTTTAATCTATAATTATTAAACAAATATTTTTTCAAAATTTAGCTTAAAAATTTACAATCTTATAGTATTACCAAAAAATTTTAATCTAATTGGTTAAAGCAGTGTGTAGAAATCAGTAACAACTGAATATGACGAAAAGGGAAGCAGTAGATAAAATTAAGTCGTAAGTATACTAGAAGTGGTAAGATCGTACTAGTGACGAATAAAATTCCAATCTGAAGCTTCATCGACTAACTCTTTTCAAACATTATAGAAATTTGCGTAACCGTTGATATCAATAGCATATCAGCCAATCTTAATCCATGGAGATGCTCAGACGAGCTTTAACGCAAAGTACGATGCTGACCATGAATATATACTGTACAAAAAGATTAATTCTGCCAATAGTAAGTTTTTCGAAGATATTTGTTTACGCATTAAAAGCAATCTTCTATTAAATACTAGTCCAAAAATTGTTATTATTGCTGTCTAGTTACGACACGTTGATTGGGCTTTCTTAGATATGCAACTTTATAAGATTGACAGTTAAACACATAAAGACTCCTCCTATCATTGAAGGTTTATATTGGATGTCAATTTCATCTTTTAACGTGATACTATCGCGATTTAAAAAAGTTTTCGGGTATTTGAATACAATTGTATCAATTATTATCATACAACTCATTCGTATTTCATTCATTCATTCGTAGATTTTTGAAAAATTAATAGCACGAACGTGAGTTATAAGTTACGAAAAATCTTGATAAAATTAAATTAAATTAAATGATGAATCAGTCACAATTATACCTTTGAATCAGTGATTCAATTTTATATTGGTAAAGAACATCCATTGATAGATTCTAAGCTTTATAATTTTATGAGAAAATAAAAAATCTCAAACAGTTTAGATTAATCTACTTATTCTAGTGCTACTTAAGAGGTTGAACATTACTTGAAGTCACAGGTGCTGTAAACCTATAATAATTTCTTTTACGAGAGATAAAATTTTAATTAGTTTTTTTTACGTTTGGATCGATTTTTTAAAATAGAAGTAATCATAAACATTTTGAAAAAATGTATACTGTTTAAGGCTGATATTATCTTGCAGATAATTTTTAAAACTTATAATTATATGTACTTATCTTATAATTATAAATATAATACATCAAAACTTCAAATAGCAAGCCAAATAAATATTTTTGTTTTTAAATGATAAAAAAATAAATGGATAAAAATATTTTTTTATAATTAAAATTTGATGACAAGTACTAAAAAAATATTCGTTATTGATCAAATAAAAAGGTTTATACCTTATATATTAAAGTCAAGATAATGATTTAAATATTTAACAAATAACAAAAATAATGAATAAAAAAAATTTCTTTATTAAATATATATATTTTTTTTATGTGTGATAAGCTTCTACATATTCGTTTCTACAACGCAATCAGGTTTTCCCTCTCGTTCGTTTTCTCAATATCCTGGCACCTCAATTCTCTTATGTGAGTTCTCTCTTTGTTTGAATTGTTCCACCTACAGCTCATTGACCTTTCTTAGAACTATTCGATTCATGCAATCTACGTTTGCCCTTTGCTCTTTCTTTGCTCTTTTATCAGAAGAAATCGAATAGAAAAGATGCATACCAAGGTTATAAGAAAAATCTTACTAATCTGAAAGTATCTTACTTGCCTTTGGCTTTCTAGCTCATCTCTTTCTTTTTTCTCCTTTCTTTTATTCATTTGTACATTTCATTATATATATATGATACCTGGAATATGAAGTGATAATGCTTAAGATTTTCTTTCTAACACATAAAAAACACTTTCTAATAATAAATTTCATTTTACATAATTAAAATAAAAATTATAAAATATGTAAGAAAGATAATTAATATAATACAAAAATTATGAAGAAATACTGATTACGTATTCTAGTTTTATATTATTAAAGTCTTATAGATCAGACTTTTTTAATATAATTTATATATATAGTTAATTTATCATTCTTAATAAATTAATATTATGTAAGTAAAACATTTCTTACTATTGGTAAAACACAATCAGTATTAACTTAGGGTAGTTTTGAATTCTCAAATAAATAAAATAAAATTAAAACATTTAAAAAAACTTTAAACATATAAAAAATGAAATATTTAATATTATTAGCATAATATCTTTAGAAATTGAGGTGTATTTCTAAATTGTTTTTATAAATCCAAGTTTAATATTAATAAATTAACATTTGTTAAAATTTTATTAATAAGAAATTATTTATTGATGTCTTTTCATATGCTATAAATCCAGAAAATTTAATTACATTAAACTATATTATTTAGTACATTCGCATTTCTGAAATAAAAGTCATACTTGCAAAGAAGAAAACAATGTTTTTATAGAAAATAGAGATTCATATTCAAGTATGCTTGTTGTAGGGTATTCGATCTTCACATATACATCATACACAATACTATAAGATTATGTATGAGATCGATAAAAACAGGTAGAGAGTTGGGAGATTTCCAAACAACGACGATCTTTTTGAACAAGAATGTTATTCTCTCTTTTTTAAATTTAAGTCAATATTTAAACGCATTTACAATAAAAGAAACTTTTATATAAAAATACATCAGTAGTAAATTAATATTTTTCCTCACAAATTGTCTTTTTCTATCACGGAAATCAACATTATTCTTACTTTTATTAGAAAATATTAACTAATTACTAACTAATCATAAAGCAATCTTTATTTAATTTTTATCTGTTAATTGTCATATGATACCAAATCTTATCCCGCTAACTTACGCAAACTTAACTTTTATTTTTTCATACCATCGAATATAATCCATTTATTACAGTAGCTGACCTATAACATTCGATATACGTACTTAATGTACAAAGTATACATTTTCATAGGCAGAACTACCAAGTTCAGTAAAAATAAAATCCACTAGTTACAGGATCTAAGAATATTGTTTTAGTATTTTAATTTTCAATTTTTCACTTCACAAGTGTAACGATATAAATTACATAATTATTTTTTTACTAAATTTAATCTGATAATTTCATAGCTAATCGAAACAATAATGTATATTAACTATACATTTCGGCGATAATCATATTTTTTCCATTCAAAATATTTTTCTGCCCACTATCGCAAAAAAGAATATTATTTTATAGGGTTATAAATATATTCTCTATCCAGCAGTACTTTAATTTTAAAAAATTCTTTGTTTAAAATTCGGTAAATTTATGTAATGTCCTTCATTTACTAAAAATTATTTACAGAAAAAATTCAGAAATCGTTTTATATACTCAGTGTAATTTTATTCATAAATTTTGTAGATTTAAATTCTTAAACAATAATTTTAAAATTATAATATTTTCAATCATATATATATATATATATATATTTAAATATATACAATTTGTGTAAAATATTATTTTATTTTGACAGAATCTCCCTACATTAAATATAATTTATTACAGCAAGACCTATACTCACAAAATGGATGTTCAAAAAACTAATCTGTTACATAAATTTGGATAATTATCACAATAGACAAATGGGGTTAAATTTGCATCTTTATCTAAGCGCTTCGAATATTTTGTGTGACGTGTTCTCATCCACGCGTTTCGTCAATAAAGCGCCACGAAACGATACCCAGATACAAAATGGCAGAGAGTGTTTTATAGTGTTTGAATGGAGAATCCACACAATAAATAGCAGATATAAAATTAACCTTGGACTCATGGTTATACGATCGTTGATAAAATATTATTGATTCCGCTACAAAACAAGATGCTTTTACTTCATATTCGATGTACAGCTTCTTATTTTCAAAGGTGTTCACATATCTTCTGTTGCTAAGATACCAAATCCTCATATTAATTTCTAAATATTCAAATCGTTTGATAATTACATGTTTAACAAACAATGTTATATTAATGAAAACGAGTATCCGAAAAGAAAAACGTTTGGAAAGTATTTTAATTGATATATTAATAAAAATACTCCAGATAAAGTACAGTTATATCATCAATAATACATTTTATTGTAAAAATCACTATTAAATTCACAACAACAAAACTTATAAAATTTATCTTTATTTTAAATTTTTTAATATAAGTAAAAAGGGGGAAAATTATTAAATTTTTTGTAAATTCTTGAAGTTTAAATACATTTGTTTTTAAGGGATCAGATTAATGAAGAAATACCATTAAATTTAAATTTTCTATTTTTTTGTTATTTTACTTGTATTTCATGTCATCTTCGTAAAAATTATAAACGAAATTTAATAAAATCGAAATTATTAATTTTTAATATATTTAATATTTTTCAGGAGTTTCTTACAATAGATTATTATAGATATATATTATAGGTATATATTATAGATTATTCTTATAATAGATCTATTATTATTATCATAGATTTTTACATCAATACAAAATACAAACAACTAGCTTTTTTAATGTTGACGTTTAAAAAAAACAAAATAACTTGGGATTAAAATAAGTAGTTAAATATCTTAAATTTTTCTAATTTGTAATTAGGAATCTTATAATTTTTTTTTAATTATAATATAATTTATAATGAAAAAACATATAACTTAATTAAAAAAAAAAACATATTTTATTAAGCAATGAATACATTATGTATTAGATACTGAATATGTTTACATGCTTGTCATCTTACACATATTTATGTAAATAAAATAAACATATTCTCATTGGTATCTTTTTGCATAAATTTTTTATGATTATTTTTATGATTATGGTTGAACTATTTTAATTTTTTTTAAAGACTATAATTACTTTAGAAATATGTATAATATTATAGAAATCTATACTTCATGCGTTTTAATTTTAATTAAATAAAAAGTCATGATTTTATTGTTTTAATATCTTTATAACATGTTATACAGTTTAGTAACATACAGACATTGCTGTATGTTAATATTTCTCATCCACTCTCTCTCTCTCTTTATCTCATCACTTGCATATATGTATGAAAACAAATATGTATTTGTATCTTTCATAAATACAAGCTTGAATACTTACATAGATACACAATTCCAACATAATGTTCTGAATAAAATTGACCTACTCTCTACATATATGATATATTCAGCAGAATATAACCCGTAGTTATATCATTCATAAAAGCCGAAGTACAGATATAAGCTACTTAAAATCCATACCAATTGAGAAGTGTGATATTGCTGCTAAACTCAATTGTCTCACCTAAGTATAGCAGAAATTCGAGCAAGATGAACAACACAGTCTGTTCAATTGACTAAAATTTCCAACGTTGATGATATAAAAAGATGGTTATGGAAGATCAAAACTTAGAAATGAGCCTATAAGAATCAAAATTAGTTTGGACGAAAGTGTAAATGAGGATCCAAAGTTATGGTTTAATGGTTTAATGTCGAATTATCGGTATGTCGACAGAAGTTTGCAGCAATGCCAAATATTACAATAAGAGAGTCGCGCTGCCGTCGATAGACGGCTGATCATTACATGCATCGCTTAACATATTTACCCTCTGGTAGTACATGGCGAATTATCGAAGTAAATAATACTCAGGAAATTATTTTTCGATACTAATTCTCAGTTTGAAGATAGCTAATATCTGTAACGACGTGGGTAAGTGTATAAAAGCTCTTCAATTACAGCATGAAGCACATTAATCTTATATTGTATCTCTGTCCTTACTTTTATTATTTATTATTATTATTCCAAAATTGTTTATATAATAACAAATGTCAAATAATATTTATTGAGATTCTATATAATTTTATTAAGCATTAAGTACATCATTCCATATATCTTAATAATTTTTAGTCAGTATTATAGACATTAAATAAATGAAAAAAAAGTTAATTTCTTTCACAAACATAATGAAAGTTAAAATTATTTAAAAAAAAAAAAATTAAATTTTTATTATCACAAACGTTTGTAAAAATTATAATTTATTTTTCGTAATATTTAAAAAAAAATTAAACAATTATTAATTATTTGGTTATTAAATATAAGTTTTGCAAAAATGGGGAATTTCTTTAACAATATATTGAACATAATAATGTGAACAATAAATGATTTGACAATAATTGATTTGAATTTGAACAATAAATAATGTGAAAGATTACAAAAAACTATATTTGAAAAAATAAAAATAAAATAAAAGAGCAGTAATTTATAGTTTATAAATATTTCGATGATATAGATTGCAGTAAATAAAATAATCAATTCATACTTTCTGAAATATTATTTGTACATAATATCGATGATTATTATGAATATTAAAAAATAATTTAGTATGAATCTATTTAATATAACAGTAAAGCAATTATATATTTAAAAAATATTACAATAAAATATCTATTTGGTTTAGATCGTAAAAATGCTTGAATTTCAAATAGGATATATAATTGGAGAGAAAAAACTGTGAAGTGAAAAACTGTGATTACCAATTTCGTATATATAAAGCAATCCTATGTATTCTGCATTAGATTTGAATAATATTAAAAAAAAAATGTTTTGCTTAACAATTAATTATTCTTTATTAATTTAATTAATTCAAATTAATTAATTCAAATTATTTTATAGTTAAATGAAAGATATATACATTTATAAAATACATAGTAAGATTTATGTAAGTGTGTACACATTTTTACGAACAAAATTTTCTTCAATCCCTTTAAAAATTGATTAAATTAAGAATAACTATGAAAAAATATATAAATTTTGTAAATCTTTCTAAGACAAATTATATAATTTTAAGAGACTAAAATTTTAATTAATTTTCCACGGGAAAACGAGAATGTCCAAGCAAAAAATTACGAAGCCAAACAATTTCTACAGATATTTTAACAAAGCAAACGATTTATGCCAAGAATTGCAATGTCTCGCAGGTATTTTCTTTACTCGAACCCGAGAGAGCAGAATATTTATAGCAGGACTTACCACACTATTTCGGGGCTTAGTTATACGCGAATACTTTTCCGCGGGATTTGACCCATGCCGCACCATTACTAAAAGAGAGAATTCTTTTTCCCAGGTAGTTGCGTCATGCCCTGGTTAAAATGCCCGTTATCATGACCATCGGCCATGCGAATCTTTATCCCACACACCATTGCCATCGATTGAAGACACCACCTTTCGAATGTATACAAAGCAATAAAAAAGTCCAACCAGATTTTTTCCATCTCTCGTTTCAAATGGCTAAAGATATAGGAAATTTCTGTGACATTTTGTGCATCGTACGCAAGGTAACTCAAATTGTGAGACGTAAAAGTGACGGCTGAAAAACTTTGATTAAAGTCATTTGTGAAGCCTATTTGACGCATGAAAATAAAAAAACTTTTTGAACATAGGTGGACACATTCTATTTTTCTATTTTTTTCGAAGGGAAGTCGTTCAGAAATTTTATCTTTAAATATTTCACAAAAGCCAATATCTACGAACTTATTTAACTTACAATATTATTGATCTTGCAGTCCATAAAAGTGCAACTATAATAATTTTAAATCGATATTCTAAATAAAATATCGATTTCAATCTAAACATGATTAAGGCAAAATGACAACTCTTTTAAGACTATTATTAAGTCTGTGTTTTATAAAATATTTATTTTTATACAATAAATAATAGTAAAAAAATTATTCAACTTATGAATAAATTAATTTTTAATTATTCCTTTTACTTAAAGTAGAGATGCTCTTAATTTATTAAAAGTATAAAATCTTTAGAAAGTTTGAGGATATCTTTAAATATTTATATTTTACCATCGAATTATTAAAACAATATAAATGTAAATATTGATTGGTTTGTATGAAAAAAAATTATTCTTATAATGATTTTTTTTTTAATATCTAGATTTTTTTTAAATTATATTTTCTCTTTAATTAACTATCAAATTTTTTTAATATACTACAGGCAATAACGACTATATTATTATGTATTAAATTCAAATAATTATTACATTTGTATGTTTGAAATTTAGCAATTGAAATGCTATTTACTACCTTACCAACAACTGTATTATTAATATTAATTTTACTTCATATGATGGATATGTAATTCGAAATACATTTTATAGAGAAAACATTGAATATCTTAATCAACAAGATAAAGTCTGTAGTGATTATTATTTTATTATATATTAAAATTTATCAAATTTACTTTATATCCAACTTTAAAATTATCTAGTATTTTATACAGATAACGTCTTAAAAATTTAAATGGCTTTTTTTAAATATCCAGATGTAGTGAAACAATATCAAAAGAGAAAAGTTTGCCTTTTATCTATGTCGAAAATTTGTTTGCTTAACACTTATAGCTTCTGTGTTTTCATAAAATCGGACAAAGGGAGAAAAAAATTGTAGGCAAATAAAAGCTGTAGGAAAAATAAATATTGATTTATTAGACTTATTTCTTTAATTGCTTACCTAGATTTATGATGGGTGGTACTAGTTAAAGATATTCAAGAGTTTTTCAACAGTTTTAATTTAAAGCTATTGTTTTAAATAAAATTTGTCTTGAATAAAATTTAATGCAATGAAATATTTGAATTAAAAAAGGATATATATAATAATACAAAAAGTAATACAAAATAAAGATAATGCAAAATTTAAAACGTGAAAATACAAAATTACTGGAACAAAAGTATTGAGAAACGATGTAAACTGTATGTTAGATACCGATATAGTTAGTAGCATTACGATAAGTATTAACTTATTTAGAGTCTATTTACTATATCTTAAATAGCTCTGAAAAAAATTAAATTAACCTTCTATTTAAAGTTTGTGAGTCCTTCTCGGCATCTACTAGTTCTTTTTATCTCTGTAGCTTCAACTTCCATACAATCACTACCCTATCTTTCCGCAATGATAGCCTTAATTCAAACGAAGTAATTTTTGTTAGCTAGAGTTGTACCATTGCCTTCTGATAAAATGCTAGTTTGTTCTGGGTAAAAATACGAATAGATAACATACTTTTTATTTGATGGATCTATTAATCGCCCCATAATTATAAATTTGTGAAATAATCAAAAGCTTATACTAAACTAAGCTGTATATTTTTATTGTCTTTCTGAAAATATGAAGTTACATATTTCTCTTACAATAGATTTTGAATATATAGCGTCTATACTTTATATTTACAGCATCTGTTTTTTTTACTTTTTGCAATGTTTCAAATTAAATTAATTTTAATTAAAATAAACAAATCGATAAATACTTTTTACTCAAACGTCTTTGCAAGCACTAGAACCTTATAATATAAGTCATAAAAATATAATATTTTATCATTACATCGATTGTTTAAAATAGTAATTAATCGGCAGATATGATAGTATTTTAGATTGTACAAAAGTAGTTTAAGTGTCTACTTACTATCGAATTAAGTGTTCAACGTTTCAAACAATAAAAAAATTTTTGATAATTTTATTAATTTTTTTTATATTAACTTGAATCTTCATATAAAAATTTTTAATAATCGGTGTACAATCTATAAATACGAAAAATTTCTATCTATGAATAATTATATATTGCAGCAAGTACATTGAATCATCGTTGTATTTTTGGAACGTTTGATGACATATTTTTACAATATTCCGTTAATCAGAAATTTCTTCTATCTATTTAAGATCGTTATCATTTAGACACAAATTAAGATACTTTATTATATTATTAGAATAGTAAGTTATATTATTAGATAGTAATCTCATCAAAACGTTAGAAAATAAATAGAATAATTACAATATTCTGTTAATTACATGAAAAATAAAAAAAAGAAACGTTTTATTTATAATATTTTTTATAATATATTACTTTTATTCATATTAATATTTTAACTTACTCAGCTATATTAACAATTAGATACTATTACATCGTTAGTTACTGGCGTTCAACGGAATATTCAAATCCATAAAATGACCAAATCCGATGATCTGCTCACCCTAGTCGGCAAATATCATTTCCTGCCGACATACTCACGTAGAAATCTGCGGTAGTTTCAGACCATCGGATCAGAATTCATTCATGAATAGTTCAACCTAAAGTGAAGCTTAATGAATATGCATGCTTATGAAAACAGTCATAATTTAATAGGTAAAGTATTGTATT
Source organism: Kradibia gibbosae (assembly GCA_018907135.1). Lineage (NCBI taxonomy): Eukaryota > Metazoa > Arthropoda > Insecta > Hymenoptera > Agaonidae > Kradibia > Kradibia gibbosae. The sequence continues at coordinate 10,343,690 of JACCHX010000004.1, forward strand.
TAAAACCATAGATTTGTGGTATTGCTGTGCTTATACCATAGCGTCATTCTCATTTAAAATATTTAAAACGGTAGGAATAAATCAAACTATCTATTAGACCATCGAAGTATGAGTTTTCTAACTTGGGGTTTCATAAATATATAATATCACATCGACTTAAGTAAAAAAAATCATTACAAATAAATAAAATCATATATTTTATTTAAAAAATGAATTTTGATTCTATGCTAATTTAATGCAATATTTTTTATGGTATTAAAATCGTTGAATGAAGTTTTTATTCTTAAAAAAAAGATCTTGTTATTTATCATACACATATATAATAATTTAATTTAAGTGTATAAGTTTACGTTATAAATAAAAAAAAAATATTTTACCACTTTTGTACTATTTTTAAACGTGAAAAAGTATTAAATGTAATAAATGTTACATAAAAAAATCTCGGAAATCACAAAGCATAAACTAGCTTGCAGCGTAGCGATAACTGAACCGAATAAATTCTTTTCTTGTCAGACCTGACATTTTTTGACGAAAGTATTTTCTAGTCCTATTGTTTCTTTCCCTCTTTTTCCTTCCGCAACTCATATTTATCTACTATTCTCACTTTTTATTTTACAATTTCTCTCTTTCTCTCTCTCTCTCTCTCTCTCTCTCTCTCTGTCTGTTTCCGTATCCTCTTTTATTTAAACTCACATCCGGATATGTATGTATATATTCATGAATTAATTTAAAGAGAAAAAAAATTTACTTCTCATTTATAGAAATTCTATTCCGTACTCTTAAACTCTTTCATTTTTCTATATTCGGCATCATTTTGAAATCGATGTTTGTTATCAATGCACCGCAAGCACATTCGCATCCATCAAATGCTCGTTACGACTGTCACAACTCGAATGCGACCTCGTAAAAATATAGAAGACACAGAGGGCAGCGAATCCGAATATACGAGAGCTACGCCACAAGTACGAAATCGCTCAGTTTTAGACGGAAGGAGTGCCTGACGTGTATCGAGACGATAGCGTAACGGTGCGCTCGATGTTAAGTTTACATTATGTCGGAAAATCGAGGCCGCGAAAACGCCGCTGCTTATTTGATTTACGAGAGTAGAGCGTAAGAGTCAGACATAAGCATTATTTATTGCACAGGTTGAATATATTCTTCTTGATATTCTATATTAGAACAACCTCCTCGGCTGGGTGCAATACAGAACTATCAGCGCGATTAGCGAGCCCAAAGCTTCGTCTTCCGTCTTGAATTTTCACGACAATCAGAAAACCCAAGTTTCTCGTCGAATTTGCCTCTGCAAAGCCACGAAGATAAGTGTTGCTATTGTAGTTACCGCAAGAGCCATTTTAAACTTGATTGCATTCTGTCAGCACAACTCTCAATTAAAATTTAAGTTCCTGCCCTCAATCGATAATTTATTTTAAACCGTTTATCATGAATATATAATAATGAAATCATTTACAATATTCATATTATTATTCAAAATTACAGCCACTAGTCAAATTTGAATTAAAGGCAACATTATACTAGACTTTTTAGACTGAATCATGTGTATCTTTACAAATATGCAGCACTTTTATCAATTTTTAGATCTCTTAAAAACATCGTCTTATTAATAATTTCGAATCATGGATTATTTCATCATTTTTTCTTTAATTACACAAAAAATACTTGTTTATAGTATTCTACATTTTAACAGCGTTAAATATTCAATGGTAAAAAAAATTTACTGCACAGAATTTTAAATTAATTCGCGTACTTATATATTTACTTTTTTTCTTCCTTAATTTAACAGTACTCTAAGTACTTAAGTTTACTGTTGTTCATAAGAAAAACTTAAATTAAAGAAAGAAAAGGATCTTCACACATGAGTCTCATTTCGCTCCGTTAATCAGTTGCAGGATAATGCAAAGTGGGTTAGGATCCGTCTGAGTGGGATCTAAGTCATTCAGAAGTACTCTTCAAAAAGATAGATGTGAATATCAGCCATTCTTCCTTCAGGATAATTAAAATGCTTTCGTCTTTTATAGCAATAACGTTTAAATTTCATTATTAAATATATTATACTGATTCTCATCTAAACGTTTATAAGTTCAAAATATTTATAAATGAAATTTTATATTCTCGTGATTTTAATGTTTGTTTTAAAAAAGTGCATATGTATTAAATACTGATATAAATTAATTAATTATCAATTATAATTTATAGTTAGACTAGAATTTGAATTTTTATTCTTTGAGTTACGACAAAAAAAAACGTAAAATTTTTTATCCATGATTAAAACGTTTTATTTTTAAATATTAAAAAAAATTGTAATAAAATTCAAAATGAAATGTTTTTAATTTTTTAATTAGGATAACTTCTAATTTACTATTTCTCATGACTTTACTAACAAAATTGAAATTTAGCCAAAGACTATTTTATTTTTTTAAACATTTCAAAAATTTCAAAAAATTCATTGAGTTGCTTATAATGAATATATATATATATATATATATATATATATACAAAAAATATTAACTGATTGATAAGTAATCCATATAGAACATGAAATCAAACAAGCAAATTAAATATTTTGTAAAACATAAAATTCAAGCCTTCAAAGAATAGATAAAACGGGATGAATTTTTCATGGATTTCTCAGTTGCCAATACTCATTCACTTGTAATCAGTTGCTAAATTTATTCATTTAAATACAGTTATTTTTTATTAAATAACATACCGTAAGTAAAAGCATATTATATCTAAACTATTAAAAAAGATTTTTTTTTATCAAAAAATACATCTCCAAAATATTCTAGCATTCACGCGAACCTTAAAGCAATTTTATAAAGCTAAAGAGAGATATTAAAACTAGAATATATTGAATTAATTTTTAATTAAAATTATTGAAAAAATCAATTTTCAATGCTTTATTCTCTAAAATAATATTTTTTACATAATGTTAAATAAAAATTATTTAGTCAAGTATTTATTTCTTCTGAACGAATGTAAGGATTTAGATGTTTATAACTTAGATGTAACTTGTAATTGAATTAGAAGCATTTAAATTAAATTACACTAATTAAAAAAAGAAATTCATAACATGTATAAACAAAAAATTAATTAAATTTCACATAGAATATATGAATTAAATTTAACTTTTCTTGAAAATTAAAAAAATTTGACTACATTGATCTACATCCCTTTAGAAAAATTAAAATTTTTCTACGTATTTTATCCCTATTAAATTAGCTTGCACAAAACTATTTACTGCAAATATTAATTAAATAAATATTCTAAATAAATGTTACTGAGATCATACTCATTTAAACTGGTAATGTAAATTTTAATAATGAAACTGACGGTTTAAACATTTAGTAGATTTTTTTTACTTTACAAAAAAGTTGTAACTCAATTTTTGATTAATGCTTATTAATTAGCATGCAAATCCATGCAAATATTGCATTAATAAAGAACTTAGTTTGTAGAGAAATTACAAATAATTCAAAGTAATTTGTAATAAGTAAAAAAATAAAATAGTTTTTAATGACTATACTGCATAAATACCAGTTAAAATATTAAAGAATTCTAATAGAAAAATTTAGAATGTTTTCTGAATATTGATGAAAGTTTTTTTTAATCATAAATTATGTTGATACATTTTCAAAAAATAATGATCTGTTGTAAATAGTTATAAAGTGTATTTTAAATTTAAAATTTACAGCCTTAAAAAATTTATTTTCTTCACGAATTAAAATTATTATCTTATTTTGTGCTAAAATAATTTGATTATAGCAGATAAAATTATGTTTATGAGTTTTATTTTCTGCTTTAAGTGAATGATCAGAATTTACTTAAAAAATATATAAACATAACTTTTTAAATTGTGGAAATAATGTTAAAATAAACAAAATACAAAAAAATGTTTAATTGCTGTGAAAAGTCTAAGAAACAAAAATATTTACCGAAAGCCGGATATTTTAAAGAAAAGTATTCAAGAAATGGAACGGTGACGAATGAAAAGTGAGCTGAAGTGCACGCCTTGCTTATGCATGTATGGATATAGAAGAAAGTAAAAGAAATTTGTTTGAAAGGTAAAAGGATGCATATATATTTGAAATCGACAGGAGACAAGAAATCTCGCGGAAATTACTACTAGCACTGTGCATCGTGCTGGATTGCCGCGGCACGTTTGCGCAATATTTCTTCGAAAATTAAATTCATGCGAAACTCCCGATCATGTATTCATTGTGCGACTTACTCGAGTGCTTTCCAAGGCTCACGATATCGCAGAGGCCACAACTGCCAGCCTTTTTTCTTGGATGAGCTGACACCGAGTCAATTCAACAAGGGCGCGGAAAGAGCAAATTTGTAAGATGGGTGGGGTCCGTTGCCGCGCCAGAGAGGAAGGAAGAGTAAAACAAAACATATTCAAAAAGAACAAGAGAGGCCTTAAGAGGGATCAAATTTCAAGCGAAAATGAATAACTATGGAGACATAAACAATGATTGAATGAATGGCATGGCTTGATAATGGAAATCCGAACGAATAACATTACTGCAGAGTCTATTAAATTAACGTTAATAATCCGCAGAAAGGCGTAGATGTTGAAAGCAGCTACTTAACTTAATTTAATAATGTACGCTTTTCATTTAAGTCGAATAGTTGAAGATTTCAATTGAAAATAAAATTTACAAAAGAAAAAGTATAAAAACGAAAACAATGAATAAGTTGATATTGAGTTACTATAATAGATTGCAAATTCACTAACGACACAATCGATAATAAATGGCATTAAGGAAATGCGACTAATGAAAATAAGGTACTGCCTAAATGGAAACTTTATTGTAGTTTTGAATATATAAAAAAAAATGGTTTTTTTATTTGCGTTACCCAATTGCTCCAGAAGTTAATAGTTTATTAATGATTGTGCTAAATTCTCGATCTTTTTTTTTATTGAATGTGAAATATTTTTTATTGCTAGAGATGAATATAAAAAGAACCTTATTTCATAAAAACAATAGTTCAAAAAGCTTTTATTAATAGATAAATTTTCAATGTTTACAAATTTATTATATACCTTCACTTCAAAAATTATATTTACACAAACTCTTATTTGTAAAATGCATATTAGTTTCGTCTGACCGTTAAGAATAATATCTGTAATGTTGATTTTAATTAAATCTTACAAATGATCTAAAAATTTTAATTAAAAAAAAGCTACTTCTTATTTATTAATATTTTTAAGTAAAACCAAGTTGACGTTAACAATAATATTTCTTTGATTTATTACATCTACTCATTAAAAACCTTCTTTTAAGACTATTTAATTTAAAGTTTTTTATTAATTTTTAAAAATATTTTTTATTGCATCTAGAAAAAATTTTTGCACTTGAAATTAAAAAAAAATATTAACTACAATTAAATATTTTATATCAGTTTGAATATGTTCCTAAAATTAATTAGTGCCTTGGCTTTCATATTACAAATGGAATATTTTTTTTTTTATATTTTCTGTCCTACATTATAAACGAAAACATTGTGTAATGTTTATAACACTTATTTATTTTATTAATATTTTAAATAAAGATCGTAATATAAAAAAGTTCTTTTAATTGAAAATTAGACTAGGAAATCTTTTTTTAAAATCTGCTCATATATTGCTTTTGTCAACTTTAAAAGCTTTGCCTTTGTTTACTTTAACGTACAATATTAGCTTTTTACTTTTAAACTTACGAAATAAATACCAACTTATTAGTTTATTTTTTTGTTAAATACAGGCTTTTTTCAATTTTATCGGGCAAAAGATCTTATAACAAGATACTAATTTTTAAATCAGAATATTATTTAATGTGATATTTATCTTTCCGAAATATTTAATCATTTTTCTATTTACTTATTGAAAAGTAAAATCAGATTTTACCAAAAATACTGCAATTTCTCTAATTCTCAATAATACGTGTTAATTAAAAAAAAACAAGAATAAAAAATGTTAATTTAAAATATGAACTATGAATAAAAAGACTTTTAAATAATATTTTTTTACATTAATTTTTTATGAATTATCAAAGAAAGCAACAATAATATTAATTAAAAATGTTTGATTTTGAGTAAATTAATTTCAAGATATGTAGTATATTTTTAGTATAATATTATTTTACCGTTATAGTAGTTGTTTTCTAAAAGTTTATTTTCTGAATACCTAATTTTGCCAAATGCTTTTAAATTTCTATTTTTAAATTTTCGTAAAAAAGTGGGAAAAGTTGAAAAATAATAGAAAAATATGATTGTTTACATTTTTAAACAGAATAAATTCAGTTTTCGAAAGAATATAGAAAATATATAAATCTGCAATTCAAGTAACTTTAGTATCAGTATGATAAATACTCTAACTTAAAGGTTAAGTAACTTTTTCTTAATACTTACAATATACTGTTACAGGATGGCCTATTAATTAATTCAGTAAAATTTTGTCAATATATTTACTTTATTTTTTTTTTTAGCGTTTTTTCGTAAACCACCTGTCTATATAACACGAATTAATAAAGTAAACTTTACATTGAAAAACGTATCCTTATCTTATTCCAATATACCTATTATGCTAAAGGGATTTCGTGCTTCTATATGATTAATGATGGCGCTCCCTCTAATCCATAATCCTGCTATTCAAAAATGTCTAAATAATTTTTAAAAATAAAGTAACTCCGAAATAATTTAATACATATTGTAAAAGAAAAATATAGTATCAATATCTCCCCGCATACAATTAACTAAAACAAAAAAATAAAATTCTTTTTAATTTTTTTTTTTTTAAATTTAAATAAGACAATGCTCCTTCTTATTGAAAGTCTTATTATCTTTAATTGTATTTTCTAAAAATTAATGATCGATTTATTTTAAATTAAATTATTAATGATTGATGTAATGTAACATTAATGATTTGAAAACAATAGCCTTCACTATCACTATTCAACAATCACTAAAATTAAAATAAAAAAAAACAAATATTTTATAAAATCTTTCAATATTACTTATTATCATATTTATTTAAGTACCATAAATTTTTATTCTAAAATATGACCCATTTGTTTATATAATTTATGTTTCAATATTATTATTATCTTCTTTCGTTTTCGAAGTATTCATGCAAAAGTTATTAGCCTAGCAAAAATTAAAAAAACACATATTACAGATTCAATAGTAGTTTTAAACTTTCTAAACTGCAATTAAATGAATGATATTTAATACTGAAAGTTAAATAGTGAGGATGTTAAGGCGAAGGTTTAGATACTACATTAGTATTTCCTGGTTATTTAGAATCCAAGTGAGTAACACTAATCTCACGCTTGTACAACAGTTATTGAGGGAAAAAGTTATGCTAACAAGAAAAGTATTGCTTCTTAACCATAAATTATACTAATTTGTAAAAATATTTTTATAGAAAACGAGAGAAGCTCATTCCCAGTTCAAATAATACTAAAGATCGGCTTGGTTAACTATAATTTGATAATCCAACATTATTGGAATTAGTGAAATAGTTTGAAGGGTAGAACGAATGAAACAATTTCTTTGCAAATTTAGTATAGGATTAATATAATTGGAATTTGACCCTTTTTATTACTACATTTACATTCTTTATTACATTGATAAGAATTTTAACTTAATATGCTACCCAAATAGTGATAATACTGTTATTCGGATCAAAAATATTCAAAATTTTAAGGCAGAAAAATGTGTAGATGGATTCTTTATAATCAATCCAACACAACTATCGCATAATAAGGATTTTGAGAAAATACTGTAAAGAATTCTTATATTTCAACTTTTTTAATTAATCTTGATATCCTAATAAAATGTTTTTATTATATCTTTAAAAAAAATATTTACTCCAAATAATGAAATTAATCATGTTCATTGCATTTTAATATATTACTAAAAGGTATTGAAATTTCTTATTAAATATTTAAGAGTATAAATATATTTACTTTAATAATATATACATTATTAAAGTATACTTTACTAATAATATAAATATCATTTACTTTATCCAATCATTAATTTGGAAAACAAAAATTACTATAATTAAAATCTGTATATTTATTATAGTGAACTTGAATAAATTGACCCTTTTTGTAAAAAATTTAAAAATGAATCAATCTAAAATCATAAATTAAACAATTATTAAATTGTTCTTGTTATTATGTTTTAACATTTCAACTTTTACAGTAGCTACATAATTTTACTTGATATTATGATTGTTTAATTATTTCACGTAGTAAATAAATATAAAATTACAAATTAAAGAGTATTTTTTATTTTGGTTTTCATCTTGCTTTTTTGTATATTTCACTTAACAAGAATACAAAGCTATTCGGTGAAAATTTACTCTTACTTGGTGTAAGCTATAAATCAACTAAATCCGTTTTTTGTAGTTACCTGTTTTTTATCCTATCTTATTTCTTTATTCAAATTCATCCGATACTCAAACTGGATTTTTTTAAATTTTTAGTACTACTCAGAAGAAGTGAGAAGAATTGAAAATAAAACATGTTATGAATTTGAGAGGGTAAAAGATGTACGTATAAATAAAATGAACCTCTTTACTTGCATCGATTATTCCGTTTGAAAGTTATGCAAATTTTCGTTTTGTTTCCCTACTTTTATATCTTATTCGTCGTATCCATTTTCATTCCTCTTTTGTTTGGTCTGGTCCTGTTTCTGTTCGACTGTGTGAATTTCTTTTCTATCTAGCCTATCTTCGTCACTCTTTAGTAACATGAAGAACGTCTGTCGCGTGATTTACGTTGAGCAGAAATAAAAGAACTAGTGAAAGAGAGATTTAAAGTAGAGGTGGAGGTAAGAGGAAGTGCCAAAGGACGACCTTAAATCTCTCGAGCGTTAAGAGGTTAGGGATGCTCTACAGTTCAACGGCTTTCCGGTGTCGAATGACTTCGATTGCAGGGAATACTTCGTCTTTGTCGTCGTTGACGGCGAATCCAATGTTACAGAGAGAACGATTCAACGTTGTGAGACTGAATTCTAATCGATCGATAAATAAACTGCACCCTTACTTAACAGAAAAGCAGTTAGGCACATTTGATAATGTAAAATTAATATACACGTGCAAATATGTAAACGCAAACACATATACATTCATTATTTTGTCTTAATAAATTTACTTTTAACTTAATACTATATTATTATTTAATGTTTGATGTATCATTTCAAATATTTATACTTAATACACATATTAATCATTTAGCAATAGTATGTCCAGAACATCAAAAGTATCAGTATTTCTAAGCCCTGTTTTTAATAATGAACAATGTAAAGGTCATAAAAATGTTGTAATGTATTTCGAATAATGCCTTTATTGATAGTATTAACAATAATTTTTAACTTCATGAAATTTATGGCATAGTCACTATAAATCACAAATATAAACAGTCTAATGTCTAGTGTGCTAAGTAAATTAATAAATTTTAAATAAGTATTAAGATATAACAAAAATTTGATTTCGAAAATATAATTAAAATATTTTAACAGGAAATATTTATAAAAATTATAAAATATAAAAAAAACAAATATTTTAATAAATATATCGCGCTAGAGTAAAAACATTCATAAATTTGATTACATACTGAATTTCTTCTACAGATATAATCCATCAGGCATTTTTAATCCATGGCCTGCGATAGAATCTTTTATTAAATACTTTACAAGATTCTATAATATGTTAAGCTCATGTACTAATAAATTTATTTATATTGCAATTACTTAAATATTTTTTAATAGTTTTTTTTTAATTTTTAGAATTTTTTAAAGAGTTTTCATTTTATACTAAATGTATATAAAAAATTGTAAAAAAATTAATTTAATGAAGTAATATTTTGCAGTCACATATGCAAAAATATTTATTTTTGGTAAAAAGCAATTTTTAAGAATTATTAAGAAAAGAATTTTTTTTATCATAATTATGAATAGAAATATTGTATCAAATAAAACTGTTCCGTTATACATTGTAATGGAAAATTTACTTACTGAAAGACTTTTGTGTTTACCATCTTATTTATTTATTTCAAAATAAAAGAGGTGTTAAAGATTTATTAAAAATTTAAGAAATGCCATATAAATTTACATTAAATAAAATTGTATCATGTCTCAATTTATTCTGATTAAATTGTACCAAAGTGTATGAGTTTACCGAGTAAAGTAAACAACTCATGAATCAATTCCTTGAAGCGTACATTACAAATATATAATCAATCACATAGATATTAATTCAAAATTATATAGAAAATATGTAAGTCATAGCATGTCAATTAAAAAAAATATTTATCTTTTTTAGTTTTATATAAAGTTTATAAATATATAAAGCACAACTTTATATAATTTCTAATTAGCACTTTTATTATGTGCATAAATTTTAAAACTATCAGTGAAATTAGTATTAATTTTTTTTACTGTGAAATTTTATTTGGTCTGAAATTAAAAACACAATCACATAATTAAATTCATTAAAAAATTAATACATTCAGATGGCACAATGCTTGAAAATGTTTTAATATTTTTTTTTCAGAGTATTTTTATTATTTTAAAGCAAAAAACAGTCTTCTTCTAATTTTAATGTGTAGAATTTAAGATAATCTCAAATAAAAGAACACCAACATCTGCATAAATTGTATTACGTATACATTTTTATATAATAATAAAAGGGAGAAATTAAAAAATATGTTACATATGTTTTTTTTTAATTTGATAAAGGTTTTCAATTTTATTACAATTTTAGTTATTCAGTACTAGATTTAAATTGTTTTTAATTATTGAACATTTTATATAACGTAAACTACAATATATATATATAATTAAATGACTTCTATAAGAATCACACAAAATCTATAACTTTCTTATATCCGAAAAATGTTATTTACTGTATAATAGCTTATTATAGTGCTTAACTGTTTTGAAATATTTTTATTAACTTTCTTACTAACCTTTAGTAAAATGTTTTCTATTCTCCGTGAAAAAGTTTACTGGAATTATTATTTGTTAAACATTTAGTTTTGTATAACATTTTGTACGAGGAAATAGCAAAAGTAATATATTATTATTCATAAAATTTATTTAAATGTCCAACAATTTTGGTAAATCTTAAGAATTTTCTTTGAAAACAATAAATAATAGCTGCAAGCAAAAACATGGGTTCTATTAAGTTTGAGGTTGTAGAGTAAATGAGGAACTTTAAGCGCTTAGTTGAGAAATGTACGTATGTATCCGATAATGGAGCATCTTATGAACCTGAAAAAGATAATTTGAGAAATGGGCTTCACATATATAAATTATCGTTTGAGTCTATGTATTAATAATAAAAAGTAGAATTATACTCTGTATTATGCGTTATTTTATTTAAATATACGATATAAAATGTCGGTATTTAAATTAAGTTTTTCAAGTAACATAAATTTTTATGCGTAATTTAAAAATTTTATATGATCGATAATTTTACCAATACTTGAAACAAATGTAATTTGATTATCATAAGTGTCATTTACGCAACTTTAAATTCTTTCAACGACTTTATTAAATTATAGTTAACAAACTATTCTATTATTTATTATAGTATACATTATATTATAGTATATTATAGTTATTATCTATTATAGTATACCTCAAATATTTGTTTTATCATGAAACTTTATACAATCATAATTAATAATTTTAAAAATTCAACAATTAATTATTATGATATCTTTAATTTACAAAAATAAAATAACCAACAACTTGGTATATACGCAACAACACATTCATTTAAAAAACTTTGTATTCTCTAAAATCATTCATTAAGTTTCTTAACTGAAGTTCTCTATTTAATGAATACATTTAATATATTCTATTCACCAGAAACAGACTAAGACGCCTTTCAATAAATCCATGCTTCTCATTCAAATTTACAAACCTCAGACATTTATTGTTATTTTAAGCATTTGTAAGTTTTCAGCTTATTAGCTGTTAAGTTTATCCTTTTATTCATTAAGATAATTTCATAGGTACAAGTTTTAGATGGTTATTTAGTATATTTCAAATGTGCTAAAGCTTACAATTATGATAGAATCTTATTTTTTAATTTAAAACTTCTTTGTAGTTAAAAATATATTACTTATTCAGCACGAATATAACAAATAACAACTTTAATAGCCATGATTAAAAATCAATCTTTATTTAAAAGTATCAATTTTTATGTATTTGAAACAATATCTTTTAATCTTTGAAATTAGTCAATTAATTATTTTTAGCAACTATTTCTAAAAGTTACAAGATATAATGTAGTACAGCTGTAAAAAGCATTTTTAGCATTAATAAACTTTCAATAAACTAAAAAACTTTTTCCAGTTCTTTGAAACCTATTTTATGATATGCCATCTCGATGCCAAAATCCTCTTTACGTTTATGGTTATTTTAGATGATATACAGTTAAGTGCAAATTTATAATTTAATATACTTTATACGATTCAACTACAAACAAAATTTTTATTTACAAATATTTGTTTGTAAAAAAGTCTATAATTAATTATAAATATATCATTAATATTAAATTAGTAATTATAAATCAATATTATAATCCTTTAAAAAAAATTTTATTTAAAAAAAAGTTTTTAAAAAATTTTGATTTTTTAAATATTTCAACAAGTTATAATCCTGATCTTATTTATCATTTAATTCGGATTATTAAATTTAATATTGATTAATCGCTACATTCAATATAATAGATGGTATTGAATTATTATTATATTATGTATATAAACATTAATTTACACTATTCAATTTAAAAATGTTTCTTAAATAAATCATCCAAGATATAGTTATTGTCCTAAAAAATAGATCATAACACAGTAAAAGTATTCATAGTTATCGAATTGAAACTGTCCTTTAATAATGTGTGATATGTAACTATTATCGCTGCAAAGTAGATATGCAACATAATAAAATTAGTCAAAAGAAGAAATTATGAAGAAGTATGAAATAATTTCTGATCCTATTACAGTTAGGAAAAACCAATTGATAATGCAAAGTTGAAAACGATAAAATATGTAATTTTTTTCATGGTATTAGTAAAAGGTATGTTTTGTGGATTGTAAAATCAATAAAATAATAAAATTAAAATTAAAATTAAATTGATTATAATCATGTATTCTTGTAATTTTCTGAAGTAAATACTAATCTTGAGTTTTTAAAATTTTTATCTTCAATGTTTATAAATATATTTAAATATTAAGTACATAAAATCATAGCTACTGATGGTATAATTTTTATGGCATTTTGGGTTCTATAGATGCAAAAACCAAAGTAGACAATTCATTTATAAACAAAAAAATATGCTACAATAAGTAACAAGAACATCGCTACTTTGGATTTGATTCTGTATGACTACCTTTAGAAGATAATAAATATTCCTATAATACAATCAAAGAATATAATTCGAATTTCACAGAATTATCTGATTTTATTACTAAGTATTTAAAGCAGTCTCTCTTTCTCTTGTTATCTCTCTCTCTCTCTCTCTCTCTCTATATATATATATAATAAAATATTTTAAAGAAGCTTACTTGTCTTTTAAACATTTGAAATTCGTTTTATAATGACATATGAATATTATTATTATTAGTGGGCCCAGTAATGCTACTAAACCAACCTCCAGACGCATGGGTACCCTTCTTGATATCCTTCGCTTTAACAGCAAACTCTCTACCTCTCCCCCAGAACTTAAGAATCTCAGGGGAGATTTGAAGCTGCATCTCTTCGGTCTCAAGAAGAGGTACACGAAAGAGGCGCCTCCTTCTCTCAAGCAGTACTGGGTAGCTACACAGAAGGTATTTGAGGGTCTGGTCCTTACAGCCGTACCTACAAAACGGGTCCGACGCTAGACCCATTTTGTATCTACAAGCCTTTTGGCATCCGTGACCAGTGAGGATCTTTATCAGCTTCTCGGCATTTCATCTGCCAAAACCCAGGATAACCATGGCCTAGCCTGATGCACTTTGCTTTTACAAAGACCATTCTGTGATCACATGCAAGCAACTTCCTTGTCCTAGGTCCGGCCAACCAATGATACACATTGCCGTATCTCCCCCTTGATACGGCTGTGGCACAGTCCGACTTTCGGCTCCGGCTCCATAAAGCTACTATTAGCTGTTTCTCCATCATGTTTTCCTCAATGCCACTATGGGCTGGGACCCATATCAGTTCTACCTTATACCAGTTTGCTAGTCTTTTAAGGACCTTATAACAGTCCCAGACCAGCCATTTTCATATGACTACCAAGCACTATTACGGCACTCTGAGCAGGTATGCATGAGTGGGCTGTATAACTACTTAATCGCATTCACCGTCGCCCAAAGTATTGCCATGCTCGATCCAACAGGAGGCATCTGTCTTATTTCATGGATCAACACTTCTTGGGGGGAGGGATACTAAACCAGTATATCTGATCAAAGAGGAAAGACATGTACCACCCTTCTATTTAGTCCCTTGAGGAGTCTGGGAGACTTCCGTGACTTAGTGACCCTGAGCAAGGTCTTCAGTGTTACCTTAAACGGCTCAATGCCCATTATCATCACCAAAATCACAGTTGAAGTTGATCTGACAGTGCCGGAGATGCCCTTTACGATGAAGCACTTAAGTCTTTCTAGGACTACTTTGAAAGCAGTAAGGGCCACTCTCTTCCACCAGACCAATAAGTCTTAAGTCAGTCTGATCTAGACGACGGCCTCGTATACGCATTTTATCTTTGCCGGTATGAGAACCAGTTTCGACATATGACCCTTTTCCGCTGCCACAGGTTGGCCGAGATTTTCTTGCTAATGTAATATAGGTGTCGCTTAGCTTGCTGTCCAAAATAACCTCTAAATACTTAACCTGATAGCTGAATTGAAGACGCCGCCCCAGAATCAGCGTATACTATCCTTTCCATTTGTGCCTTTTTGGAATATCAGTACCTTGGTTTTGGCTGGGTTTATCGAGTCCCACATTTCTAAAAAATCCATTTAAAAAAAAGGAGAACTCCTTCCATGATCCCCATAAATGGATCTAAGAAAGAGCTCTTGGCTATTAAAGATGTTTGAATAAATAAAAAAAAAGATTTTTGCACTGATTTCGAAAAAATTGTTATTAATATAGAAATCTACTACATATATATATATATATATATATATTTATATAATTAATAATAACATATATAATAATACTGAACAATAGCTTCTTCGTCCGCGGTACAAAGTGGAAATAGTAGTGCTCGGATGGAACTCCCGCCGACTCCAGAGTTCGGCGTGATGTAAGATAAAGGAGTGGGAAGAGGATGAGGATCAGGGGAAATTAAAATAAAGAAAACGAAATTTGCAATTTAATTTAAATATGAGAGCGGATGCCATCGCCGTTTATTTATTCTAAAATAGCATACAAAAAAAATAATATTAACAATTGAAAATAGTCCTAACGGTGTCGCGATTTCGAGTGGGAATACCACAAAGAGGCAAAAATACAATCGGAATCGATCCAATTCGGACATAAATTCGCCCAATCGGGTGGACTTATCTCGAATATACAATCCCGCTTAGTCTAACAATCGTTCACCCGCTTCGTGGCGGCGCGAGCTAGGTAGAGAAGGGGGGGGAGGTCTCCGCCCTGTCTTAGAGACAGCTAATTTCGCTGACCAGCTGCTCTTAATGCTTGGTATGTACGAAAATATGGGTGAAGCCGAAAGACAGAAGTGATCATAATAACAGAAAGAATCGAAAAAAAATACATTTGTTGGACTAATAAAAAAAATATATACGAAGTGGTATAGAAAGAAGAAAGAGAGAAAAAAAAGAAATACTTTGCCTTCGGTTAGGCCTCGGCAGCAGGGCGAGATACTTCCTCGTTTGTCGTTCGTGTTGCAGAATTTTGCTCCTCCTGGGATGCTGCGGATCTCTCTACCTCTTCGGATTTTGTCGCTTCCTCCATGACGCTGGCAGGACGGGGGCAGTATTTTATTTTGTTGAAATTGTCCACGCTTAAGTTACTCTCTCGGCTGCTGTGCTCGAACTTCTCGATGTCTCACGCATTATCCCTCGGAAGCCCAATTCTGTCGGGTTTTCCCATCAATGCCCTCAACTTATCATTGGGAGGTGAGTTCGAATTATTCAAGGGTCCTCCCATCGGGGAGCCGCTTCCAGACATCGGGCTGTCTGGATGGTGAACTTTACATTTTCGCCAGTTACGACAATGGCAGGTCCTCTTGGCGCCGAACTGATAGCGCAGGCATGCATTTTCGCACGCCTCAATACGCAGAATACGCCCTCACTCCATCGTACCCCATCATTTCGTATAACTTTCAGTATCATTCGACCGGTGTCGTTATTTTGACATATGATATTTCGCAATCGAACAGCTTCAAATGTCCAAAGCCGTATTCTCGAAATGATTTTAATATTAATTGGCGAATAAGTCATACGGAGAGGATGGCATCGCTGGACAAGTAACGTCCATTACAATACAAAGTACTTTTATGTAATGTTCAAAGAAAATTTTAAAATATAATATGATCAATTTTAAAACATTAATTTTTTGGTAAATTAATGTTCATACATTATATATACTATATTGTATCAAGAATTTATTGTACAAAAAAACAATAAAAACAAAATTTTTTCCAGAAAAAAATATTTTTTATTACATTATTTACATATAATATCTGCATTTTTTCTTTAACTTTTTTTATTTATAAAAGGTTTTGTAAATAATCTAGAAACATAAAGAAAAATCAACTTTCGATTACTTCATTTATATGAACTTATATTTTTTTAATAAATTACAGTAACTTAATTACAAGTAAAGTAAATTACAAAGTAAAGTAAAGTTAATTACAAGTAAAGTAAGTAAATAATTACAATAACTTTGACAAAAACTATAACATTTGAAATTTATCATTAACCGAAATAATAGTTCCTATCTTGTTGCCCCTTATATTACTTTAAATTGTATTTATTAAACGGTTTTTTTTAATTTATTCTTATTTAAGTATCTTACATAAACTTTTATTTCAGATTCTAATTATAATTTTTATATATTATTCAAAACTTATAACTTGTTCTAAAAATTAATCAAAAAACTAAATTTAACTTTTTTTACTGAAGAACCTTTTACTGCATAACAATTAAAAAAACATATTTTCATTAACTTACATTTGTTGTATCATTTATCAATTAAATGTATAAGACTTTAATGTTTAAATTATATCATAAAAGATTACTTATTAGGTAATGTTTGCAATTTATGTATGATAATATGTAGAGTATTAATTTATATTATCAGACATGAAGAACAATTATATTTTTAATTACCATAATTCCATCAGTTCCTTAATAGTTCATTTAGCGCATGACAGTTAGATTTTCATCTTGTTACGTGCAATGTTAGTAAACAGACAGTTTATCACGATTGTATTGACACGCAGTTAACATCACTTCCATCATATTAAATTATCAATAAATTGAAAATTATTTAATCCGATTCGATTATATATAATATTTATTTTTTATATAAGAAATATATACATTCTGATTGTAGTGTAAGTGACTAATGTTTAAAGAGATGTGTAACTGCATTTAATAAAATGCTAGAAATACAACACAAGTGAGAGATAATGGTTAATTAAAAATTAGAGAAAAGTTGTAGTAATCCAGTAGTTAAATATTGTTGTAAACTACTTGATTGCAACTGTATAAAACGTACATGACGATAAATAATTTTAGACACCTTCCGAGTAAGATAATTTAGTCAAAAAAACACATTATAAAAATAACAATATATAATTCCTGATTAAATATGTATAAGTTTAAATATTTTTTAACTAAAAAAAGGATTTAAAAATATATATGAAAAAACTTAAGCGCAATAAAAAAACTGTCTAAAACCCTAATCAGCTGTTTTGTAAAGTATACAAATAAATGTTAATCAAATATAGATCTTAAATACATGAGAGATGAGGGTGATTATATTATAGGGGAGTCAGTACATTATTTTTAAAATCGGTATTTTAGGATGGAAACTGAACAGATATAGTAGATGAAGTATCTGAAGAATAAGTAAAAAATAAATATATGTTAATTTAAAAATGATATAACTATACTAAAGTGCTTCAGAATAATTCATAATAAATTAAACTATGTGTAGGGAAAATAAAAAGCAAATGGATCACGTCACTAAATAATGAGATAACGATTCAAATAAACTCTATTTCAATTAATTACATTAATTTAAATATGTGTTAAGAGTCATAAATACATAACAAAATAGTCATCAATTTTGTGACAGAAATTTATGCTGGGAGTATGAAAAAGGGCGTTGGTGGCCGGATGGTCACGCAAGGATGAAGAGGTTTACCTTTGTTTGTACAGTTTTAATTGATGTAGATTATTTATCTGAGTACAAGGGGGTTTCTGCTGTAGTTTCAAGGTCGGTTGGATAGCATAGTAATCCAGTCTGAGTATTGGTCAGCCGGGCCAGAGTCCTCTTTAGTTAAACGGGCGATGCCGTTAAATCCAACACCAGGATTCTGCTCCTCCAGGGCTGGCTCACTACCATGTAGAGGTCTGTATTAATCGTCCAGTTTGAGCGAGTTACTGCGGGTATACTTCGCTATAAGAGATGGTTAGGATCATTGGGATGAGGCAAAGTGTCGTCGTCAAGGTGCGGTGAAACAGTAGGTCAAGTACGGCTATGGGTTGATCGTTGATCGTCTTTAGTTCACTGTTGGCTGCTTGGCCAATCAGTCGCGTTAGTCGGATCGTTTTATTTTATTTCGTGAGGCCGGTCAGTCAGCTCGGGGTCTTGCGCGTTGCGCGAAATTCCAACACGGCGGGGGCCTTGACCGTAGCGTAATCAAGCGATATTACAATTTTATTTATATTGTTATGGTTCTATAATAAAAAGTAAACCCGACCGTGTGTTCTTAAATAATAATGTATTGCCTGTGGAAAGGAAAAGAAGAGGGTCGGAAAAATTAGGACACTACGAGATTCTATTGTACAGCAACCCTCTAAACGCGAATAACTGTAAATACTGAGACTAATCCATTTAGAAACGTGCGGCCGTTGTGAG
Organism: Kradibia gibbosae; assembly: GCA_018907135.1. Taxonomy (NCBI): domain Eukaryota; kingdom Metazoa; phylum Arthropoda; class Insecta; order Hymenoptera; family Agaonidae; genus Kradibia; species Kradibia gibbosae. Next base: position 10,362,815 of record JACCHX010000004.1, read on the forward strand.
CGGATAAGCCATTCATTAGGGCAAATCTTGTTTGTCCTTGGGATCGTTCATTAAGCCTCAGTAGACGCTAGACAATGGCTCAAACAACCCAGAAATAGTGGGTGATACCGCCTCCTAAACAACACGGGGATCCGTAGATGCATGATACCGAGCGAATGACTGTAACAATCTACGTACGTGTGGTAACAGCTCTTTTATTAACATTAGGAACTCGTTTCCAGATAAGAGACCCTCGCATCCCTAGCAGCCCTCGCGATAACCAAGTTCCTTTTGTACATGCAAACGGTTAATTTGCAAAAAATCAATCAGATAAATGTTAAATTATGAAAAGACGATACTATTCCTGTGGAACATCTTAGAGGAGAATTAGAAAACCTTAACGCTGTATTGTTAAGAGCAAACAAAACATGTTGGGTGATCTTAGGGTCTAAAGTAAGTGAAAACGAATGATTTTACTTGGAGGATAAGTTTTTTAAATTAGTGACACTTACTACTCTACACACGATTACATACTGATTTCGTTAAAGTCAATTGAAACCGATGTGGGATCTATATCAACATCGACTACTATATCGACAGAATCATTGAATCGCTTTTAACAGCCAATCAAGCTTCTAAAAATTAATATATCTATATTCTCGTATAGTTATGAAGAGTGGCGAGTTTTCCCATCGTTTGTATATACTTTTCCATACTTTAACAGAGTGAAAAGTTTCAGTATCTTAAATTTGCTATTAAGGAGACCACATTTTCAGATGAAAACTATTCGATCGCGTGGTGGGTGTTGAAATATGACGTTGGAATTAAATAATTTATAATATCTTAAGTAGAAATCAGTAAAGAATTTGTAGAATTACGCCAGTTGAACACTGGAATATTTTGTTTACTGATGATTTAATGCAGAGATTAGACATAGATTAACTACGAGTGGGCTTCTCGTGTTACAAAAACCACTAAGTCGAAGTGTCTCTTCTACATGAAGAGCAGCAAGTGCGGGATATACAATACCTGGGGCTACGCATCTGACGGTCTGTTTAGTAATTAATTCTGAATTTAAATTATAAATTAATGCGTACACTCTTCCATGTCGCACTTCTAAGCTTCTGAAATGCAACGTAGGTGAAGTTGATCTTCTCACAACGCTTTAGATGAAGATTTATTGAATATGCTTAAGAACTTTTCAATGTCAGAACATCTGATATCGCCGAAATTATTTTGCTCAACTAATCATGAACTAATGATGACAAGTATGCAAGTGTTCATGATGGAATATTTTTTCTGCATCTACCGTTTAAAGAAAAGCCTCCAATGCAGCTGTGGAAACTTGATATACACCTTTGTCTCTTTCGGTCACCTTGTGACGCGGACTATCGGTTAGTTCGACATATAAAGGGGAAAGGAGAGGTGATATGCCGGTGAGGAGCTCACCGGCTCTAAGGATTGAGAGGGGGCGAGGGTAAAAAAATTAAATGCGATTTGCTTAGTTTCCTCCGGGATGTCCGCAATTTATTGATTATCTAAAAAAAAAGACAATAAGGACATATTATTAGGCCATAGCACGCTTTATGGTTCTAAGATTAATTTAAAATACATTGTAATTAAATTCGCTTGCTTCTTAAATGAATTTTCTACGAATCGTGTTTATTTCACATCTCACGCGGTTAGTCGGCTGCCTCGTAGGCTCGCACGGTATAATATTGACGAAAACAAGGAAAGAAAACAAGGGGGGGGGGGAACAACGTCTAGTCCCCGCCCGGCCTTGGCGACAGCTGATCTCGTCTCTCCGGAGCACTCCCGTCGCTCCTCTTTTACACTGCAGGGGGGGGGGCTGAATTCGCGGACTCCGGTCCCACCTGCTGCACTATTCTCCTCTCTCACTGCGATACTCTTCATTCTGTCCACGTTACTCTCTGTTCTGTCCACGTTACTCTCCGTTCTGTCTTTGTTACTTTGCGTTCTCTCTCTTGGGTTTCGGGCGATCGCTTTTTTATCTTCTCGCTACGCCGATAATATTCCCTGGCTCCGCAGGTGTCTCCGCCCGCTCATTGGGAGATTCCTTCAAATTCTCGCAGGGCCCTCCTCTCGGGAAACCGTTGCCGGCCGAAAGGTCACCGGGGTTGGCAAAATTTAAAGGTCCGGCGATTAAACCTTCGCGGGAAGCCGCTGGCGCTGGTTCCGGGTCCTGGGAAGGCGTTTCCGCACTTCCCGGCGCGTTAGGACCATCCTCGACCCCTCCGTGTACACTGCCTCCTACGACCGTCTCCAACGGTCGCTTGTAGTCGTTATTGCGACATATGAGATAACGGAGTTACCCCATACTTGGCGACGGTTTACAAAGAGTCGTGGTAGGGGGGGAGGGTCTCGAGTTATTATCAATTTTCGTTACAACCTAAATAGCCGATCTTAACGTAATAAGGAACTAGCGCCTACGTACAATAAGATCATAGCGACTTATAAATGTCACGGACACATGGCGCATATTCTACCCAAAAAAATTAAAAAACACCCTTGTATGCTATTTGCCTCAAAATGCAGTAGCTCAAATAATTGAACTGATGAAAGGCAAGATAAGGATAGTTTTCGAAGAATCCAGGCGAATAAGATTAGACCATTGCTTGAATAACTTTTTCAGGACCTAATTTTATTTAACTGGTTTCAGTATCAGTGCGCATTTCGGACATCGTTCCCCTAAATCAGAGATGTTCCACTAAATTCGTATTGAAATCAAGGACGAAATACTCATTGAATAGTTTGGTATCCAACTCAAAATCACGCATCAATGGACTATCGACAAACATTGCCAAATATGGTACTCATGTGCTTCGTTCTTAGCTATCAGGGCACGAAATCAACTTGCAGAAGACGGCTGTTTCTTTTCGAGTAAAATAAAAAAGCAGCTTTACAAAACTTATCTAAACGAAATTTTCGATGGTGCAACACCCTGCGATATTACCACGTGACTTATACCTACCGGCCGTCAGGGTAAGGCGACCGCCTAACGCATAGACGTATTACGACGCGAAAGCAATGGTAACGACCTACGTGAGAGCGACAACAGCGAGCGGCGCCATCTAGTGAAGCAGTAGCAGTACCTATATTAAGGTAAGATACCTAATTCAACATAAGAGACTGCGAAATTTTTTCTTCCTTTCACGAGAGGGGATTTTTTTACCTTATGCAATGAATAAAGTAGCCAAGTACACATACGAATTACATTATTCTATTTTAATGGTTTACCCGCCTATTACAGAGGCTTCTATCCTTGTCGTACACCTCTCTTAGAATTATTAGATTTAAATATTAATAATTAGTTTGAGTATTAGTAAAATTAATAATGAAATAAAAATTAACCTAAATACACTTACCTAAATAGATTTAAAAACGTAAAATAAAGAAAAATGAACCAAACTATCGAACCGTAATTAGAAAAATTTATGTATATTTATGTACAAAATCATGTACATCATTTTATTAGTACTTTCTCATCAATTCTTATACGTATATCTCAATACATAGTTATTACTATTTGTTTATTATTGAAAAATATAATACTATATATAGGATAATTCAATAAGCTTCAAAGAATAATCGCTTTCTCAAAAAAAAACTAAAAAAGTTGCTAGTCACTGTTACTTATTAAACAAACTATGATTTATGTACAAAAATTATCAGATTTAAATTTTAAAGTTAAGCAATTGATAATTTTTTTTCAAATAAATGTGATAGATTGAAATTACAAATCTGAAATCAAATATATAAAAAATTTTTAAAAAAATCATGATTGTAACAATATATGTGTACTGGTATATGAAGTTGAAGATAATGTTAATACTGCATGGCTTACGAGCATCACTAGTATATACAATCAATTATTTTACTCTCTTACTACCAGAATAGCTGTATCTTTTCCGGTATATTTTATTTTTATTCTCTCTCTGCATCTCTTTTACTCGCAGTTGCACCTGTCGATCGTTTAAAATGGATTGAAACTGAAGCGTTATTCCGTGAAATAGAGTAATAAAATTTACAGATCAGTCGTCGAATCTATCACGTGTTAACGTTTCACACGTATTGATGACTTTTATACTACATTGCCTCATAATTTGATCAATCGCATATTTGTCATAAATCAGGATTTACCTCTTTATATTGTATAAGGAATTTTTTTAAATATATTATAAATTAATTACTACTTTTTAAAAAAATTTTCTAATTCATTACGTAAAATTTTGATAATTAAGTTTTATAAATTAAATATGAAATTTTTATCATATATTAGTAATATAAAATTAATAAAATAATAGCTAATTTAACACTTTAAAAATCTATATTTAAAATAAAATTATGACAAACAATATAGAAAAATGAACATAAAAAATATATGAAAAACTACGCAGAAATTTTTTAGCTTAGTATTGCTTATAGTTTTTTTAAATTAACGATAAAAGATAAATACATTAAAAATTTTTAATTTAATATGTAATCGAAATAACTTGATTATATAATAATCAATAACTTCTGTCCAATGTGCGGTATTGCAAAAAATCAAATTAACTGCAAAAATTAAATATGTGATGAATGCTTGATAATAATTTGAAAAATTATTCAACGCTATTTAAATCAATATATTACTATGGAAATGAAGTGTAAGAAACTCTAATTTGTTTTTTAAATTAAAAATTAAAATAATATAGTTTTGAAAAAGATTATACATATATAAAAGAAAAAAATTAATGATTAAATACTTACTTGTACGAAGTAATTTATTATTTTTTTTATTTTTAATTATTTATTAACATTTTTTGATATTACAGTAGGTTATTGTACAAAAAATATTTATCAATATATTATATATTTATATATTAATATTTTTATATCATATAGCAAGATAACTAAAACTGGTAAAACCTAGATAATATATTAATAACTCAATAATGTAGAATCAGCCCAAATTGGGGTTATATGTAAGAAATAAGAATTAGTTATCAAGGCATAAGAATTAAAAACTTAAACAAATCACTGGAAACAATACAAAATTGAAAAATAGGATTCATCAAAAATCTTGTGAAATTGTGAGATTTAATTAAAGAATAAATGAAAATCCAAATAATAAATAATTATTTTTAAACGTACAAAGAAATAAGTTAAAAACAATGCCATTCTAAAATTGTGATTTTAATTAAATAAAATATTACTTTAAATATTACTATTAAATAAATGAACTGTATTTTTTTAGAAATCTATAAAGGTTTAATTATATACTGTTCCAATATCAAATGTAGCAAATAACATTTATTATTTTGGTCCTAAAATATTAAATGTTGCAATTAAGTTACATAGATTTATTATAATTACCGTAAATAAGTAAGTATCATATATATTGAAAAACTTGTAACTAAAAAAATTTTTAATTATCACATGTTGAAATTTTTTTATTGTTAAAAAAAATAATTCATAAACGCTAATATGTTTCTACCTTCGCATATTTCTTGCTTTTGACTTAGCAAATAGAAAAACCCAACAAATAAGACAATAAGAAAAAATATGAATTGATAAAAGTAATTAACTATCTGAGATTTGATAAAATCTGAATTTAATTCTGAAAAATAACTTGTGACATTTATAACATTAATCCTAAAGAATGTAAAGTCAGGATAGCTCTAAATATATGACTACTTTGTTAGTTCAAAGCCTCTCGAGACTAATCTGATTTTCTAAGAATTACTTTCATATCTTATAACAATACCAAGAAAAATTTTAGCATTTGACAACTGTCACGTCATGATTTATTGTTAAATAACATAATTATAGTGCGTTATTTAGGGTCTAAATTATTTAATAATTCTTAATTCTATTCATTAATAAAACATAATGAACATGAATCATTTATATCAAATAAATAATAACCTTTTATTTAAAAGGAAAGCATAAATCAATATGAAGCACAAGTAAATTATAATAGACTAAGAAGAATAAAACTTGATTTAAGAAAATTTTTTTAATTTCATGAAATATATTTATTATTCTCTTTGTAATTTCTTCATTTTATTTTCAATTAAAAATATTAAGTAATTACATAAATGTGTATAAATAATATAATTGTAATTATTATTTACAGAATTAATTACATGTTACTTACTTTGCTCATAATTATTTGACAATATTATAATTTTTGATCAATACTATATCTGATCATCTGTGTTTCTATTTTTTATTCATAGTTAAACCATCAATGTAAAATGTCAATATTGTGATTTATAACTTTAAGGTCTTTTAATCAACAAAATGTGGATATTTTCTGTATGCATTCTATTAAAAACAATTAAGATAATATGTACAATTTATTTCAAATATCGTTTATAAAAAAATAAATGTAAATGCAGTGTGCCAAATGAATGAATATCACGAACTTGACATATTTTAAAAACTTCCATTTGCCTGTCATATTCTGCAAATTTTTACAAGTAATCTTGAAACATCCCTCCTCGATCAAAAACAAAGAGACCATGAAATGTATTTAATTACCTAATATATAGAGCCGAATGAAAGAGACAGAATGAGGAAAAGAAAAAAACAGCGTAGAAGCTAAAGCGATTTCCATAATTGATACAAGTGAAGATATGGTTCTGAGAGTTGTTTTCGCTGTTAAGGAACTATCAGTTGTTTCTTTTTTTATACATCTATTTTACTCTTTCCGGATTTTCTATCTTCATTCTCATATATATATTATTCTATCCTTCTCGTCTCGATTTACCTTCGGTTATTTCCCATGAGAAAAATAATCCCTAAAGAAAAGTATTTCTTCTCTTGAATTGTAGCATTCGAAAAACGAGTATATAGAACATTGTAACTTCTTATACCTTTATGCTGTCGATTATACTGGCCTCCTCTATTCAAGGATATCTCGTACTATGACAGCGTTTTCTTTCTTATAAAGCTACTGCTTTCAATATATTCTATTTTTTATCAGACATTTGGGATGCTATTTTTCCAATCATGTAGTGTGTGAAAAAGCTGAATTATCTACTACTTAAGCGTATTTAGTAATATATTGTCAAGCAGTTTTAAGTTCATATTTATTATTCTACTTGTGATTCAATGCTTTTTTCGTTTATTTTCCTTGAAATCTTGATTTTTTTCATAAAAATTAAAAAATATAATTTTAAATTTGTATAAATTGAGATTATGTATAGTTGTAATAAATTCATTTAGTTTTTAAGTTTTTAAATAGAAATAGAAAATAGAAAAAAAAATAAAAATTTTATCACAACTTTACATGTATTGATAACGAATATTGTTTATAATGTTGTTTTAAGTTCAATGAGGAGGATAAATATTTTTTTGATGTACTATTATTATAATTCTATATAATTTTTTGCGATTATCAGCAAATAATTTAATATTACACAACATATTATTAAATATTACGGTATTTAATAAAACATTAATTTGCAATATATATATATATATTATTTAAGTTTTTTAATATAGACAATATATTCACTTCAATTAAGTAAAGTTCTCTCTTTCACAACAATTTGGCAACGAATTTTTACATTTAATTCAAAATATTATGTTTTGTTGAAATTCAAGCTAATTTTTAAAGTAATTAATATTTATAATATAACTGAATATTTTTTAATCAAATTCTTATTAGTTAAATATTTCTTGAAGTAATTTCGATAACCATATATCGTGAAAATTAATTTATTTATACACATGCATTGGACAGGCAGGAAGAGAACAAATTAACTGAAATTGAGACAGGTTTTAAAAATATCAATACTTGTTATCCACGCGATATGAATATACGTACAGTGAGCAAAGATTCCATACGAATTAAATTGAATGGTAATAGCAGCAGAAATGTATTTTGTACTTTTTGTGACAGGTAAAGAAAAGGATCTTGTATTGAATATATATAATGAAGTCTAAATAAAAGAATGATTCATTTTAATTTAAGCGACAGATGGTGAAATTTAGTCTGTTTAATAATTTTATATCAGTCACTTGACCCTTTACAAATACTCATTGTTAACTTTTTATTAATCATATATCCTCATTTTTTTTAATAAAACTATTATGATTAATTTAGTCATCAAAATCGACTTTATGATAAAGTTTGTTTTGCTTGATTTATATGTACATTTGCAAGCTGTCTTAATTACCATTTATTTTGATTTTCTTATTTTCATTTTACTTTTATAAAATCTTTTATAAAATAAAATAATTTTAAAAAATTTTGAAACCTGTATTAGAGTTATGTAAAAGCACATATATTTAGTACTCCAGTAGAATACGTCGATACGTGTGGACTGGCATTTGTTACATGTTTAAAAGCTAAAAGCGTACATTTCTAAAGGCAGTCAGGAAATGGGCTGAAAAGTAATTGCAGACATTGGATGTATAAATGTAGCAGGTCGCTAAAGTACTCCACGGGGGTTATTATATCAAATCCTCGTCGGCACGATTCATTATTACAGTGTTGTCGACTGCGAATCACTTTTATAAGCGCTAATGACGGTTGCTAAGAAAAGACTTACGACATTCAACCGTATACCGACTAATACTTGCAATCGGGCGTAGCCTAAACTACAGTTCTCACAATTGTACGCTCTTTAGGAGGAACATTAGCCTAGTATATTATTGTGACCACAGGGTGAATAAATTATAATTATGAATCTTGCGGAAATCTTAGGCGAATGAAAATTTATTTAAACGAGACCTTAATTAGTTTATGGTAAGGTAAAATTATCTTAAAGAGAATTTTCTTCTCTAACTAAACTCTTTATTTATATACCCCTCTTTCATTCCATCTTTCTATACTCTCTCTCTCTCTCTCTCTCTCTCTCCATTATATATATATATATATATATATATATATATATATTTACATTTATATGTAGGTAGGACATATTAAAGTTGCGCCTTAAAGCTGACACAATTAGCGGAAGTTCTTTGCGCAATGTACCCGGATTACTAATTAACTTATACATATTTACAAGATATTCCGCTAACGCCTAACAATTTATATTCTAACGGAACTATTTAAATTACAAGATAATTATTTGAAACTTTTGAACACAGAATTCATTTTTTGATCGTATTAGTATAACTATCTACATTAAGGTGATAACTAATTAAATTAAATGATTAGCAGTATGATGAACAGCAATCCTATAACAGTATGAAACAATATAAATGCTTTGACTACATTATTTATACTTCGCTGGTATTTTCATTAGAATTTCAACTAATAGTAATTGCGAAACCTTTAATCGTAATTAGATAATAATATTAAATATTATTAAAAAAAAAAGATTTTTTCAAGAAATATTAATATTCTTAAAATTTTGTTTACTAACTGAATAAGTAAGTTTAGTAATGTAATATTTACTTTAAACCATGTTTCTCCTACTATATAAAACATATTAAATTACTACTATAAACAATGTGTACTATGCGTTCTACTTAACTGATTTTAGGAACTCATATGTATTTTGGTTGCTAGATGCCGCTCCTTTTATATTATTATCTAGCAATACACTTTGTAAATACTGCGTAATGTAGCAAATTTAATTGGTGGCGTTTTATTGATAAACGAATGATTAAAGCTTCACAAAAAAACTAAATAAATAACCTAATCCGACACACGTGTCAAGAACAATCCTGCATGTTTTTATGCGAGATTTTAATAACCATAAAATAAAAGGGAGTAACTCTAACGCAAAAAAGCGCAAAAAAACCTACCAATTTATCACTTTTCACGCATTCTCGCATTCTCCATACACTTTTGTTTCGCTCTTTTTCTCGTAGATACATACAAAAAGTCCTTAAAATTTTTCCTTCTATAAAGTTTCTTCTCTATCCGAGTTGTTTCTTTTCATAAAGTCAACGAAAACTTGCCTTTTTAATACCTTCTCTTCTGCCCCTTAACTTTTTCGAGGCAATTACGATTTCTCGCGCGAGTTTGAATTTCTCCCCCTTCTGTGTTGCCAGACTGCTACCCGTGATAACGCACCTTGCACGTACTTCGTGAGTATAGCGTTAACAATATCGCGATGACTCATTTATAGACCCATATAATTTAAAGAATATTTAACATGTAAAAAAATAATAATACAGTATAATTAAATTATTGTAGATACGTATACATATGAAAAATAAGATACAGTGAAATATTTTGTTTTTTTTCATCCGTCACTTATATACATGTAGAAAATGAGATGAAATATAAAATATAATTTTATGACAGTGAAACTAAATTAAAAAAAAAGTATTATTATTGCAAAACAAAAAAAAATAAATAAAATATTTCGAACAATAAGGTACTGTATGCATCTCGTAGTCACAATGATTTAATGTTATTTTAGCTAAAGTCGAGGCCTTAAAAATAAAAAATTAATTAAATACACAGTATATTTTATAGATTTATATCATTTAATTATTGGCACTAAACATTTGTATACATAACAAGATAAAATAATAAATAAAATGAAAAATATTTAATATATATATAACAAAGAGTATAAAATCTTTCACCTATGTAGACACGTAAAATTAATTAAAATAATAAAAAAAAATCTGTGTAGTAGATGTTCTGTTAATAGAATAATTTTTTAAAATATATAATTATCATTCATATTTATTATTTTTAACACATAATACTTTTAAGTACCATACAAAAATAATTTTAAAACATTTACTCTCAATGTCTTATTTATTATATAAATATGATAAAATTAATGTCATATATTCAATACATTTAATTAAAGAATATATTTCTAATGATGCTATCTTAGCTTAAAAAAATTGTAAAATAAAACAAAAAAATACTGTTAAATGAAATGTCAATCACTCTACAAATTACATAAAATATCTATAAAAAAATGTTTAAAAATACTGTCACATGCTAATATTATCACTGAATTAATTAGTTCTAAATTGTAAACAATTCTTCTACAGTTCTATAATTTTGAAGAAGCAACTATACAAGCATGTGAATTTAATAGGAATAAATAGGGTAAAAATGATGCAAGCATCTACTTGCGATAAATAAAGTGTTACCGTTGGCGCCTACTGTTGATTCTGTGACAGCTAATTGCACGTTGTTTGGTTCACCCTTGGTTACGACTCTTGATTATTATAAAAAATTGGCTAAACCACTTTATTTAAATAAATAAATGATTAATAAATTTCTAAAAAAATATGTATAAACTAAATTTTTATCTGCAGCACGAATAACAACTAATAGTAGCCAATATAGAAGATAAATCAACTGAAATCGAATAATCGACACAATATTATCAATAATATAATTTCTATATTAAGTATTACAAGATATAATTTTTATATTAATTATTATAGGATATAATCACAATACAATTATTCAAAAATGTTCTGTTAACATATAGTGTTGAGAAGTATTGACATCGTTAAGCTAAGATTAATTGAATTATTTTACTAAGTAGATTGAAATGTATAGACACATACATACATCTATAAAAAATTTTTCCAAAAAATTTGAAAAAATTCTTTATAGGTGTAAAAATTGCTTTATAAGTAAATTATATATAGTTTTCTGTAGCTAATAAAAAAAAATTCTTTTATGTATCTCTATTTTTTTATACATTCTTCAAAAATATGTCAAATGGAATAGAAAAACGTCTAAAATTTTAATTTTTTAATCTAGAATATCTTCATTATTGTATTTAACTGAAGTTCGCATGAAAGTCGAAAAAATGATTCTTGTGTACGTCGAAAATTTCCGATTTAGAAAGAATGAAATTTAGAAAAAATAGTAATGAATTCAATAAAAATGAAAAATATCTACTGATAAAATGATTTTATATACGTAACATATTAAAAAAAAGTAGTTTAAAAGTTTATTAATATCCATACTGCTTAAAAACGAACGTTAATACAACTTAAAAAAATAAACAATTAAAATTTTTTTAATTTTTTTAGGACTTAAATAGTATTATTAAAAGTTAGTGTTGTCTTTATAAGTATATTTTATACACTATATTATTGAGCGAGCAATATTTTTCATCTATATGATTAGAATGGAAAATTAATCTAACATCTTATTATTATTTTAAAATAACTATTATATTAAGTCAATGTAGTACTGCATACATTTTTTATAAACTTTAATAAACAGTAATCAAATTAATAGATAAGTAAAATTCTGTAATATCCATGAAGTATTTAACTACTTCACTGTAAGCTGAATGATGAATATTTCTATTCGTTATTAATAATGAATACTATATTTAATTATATTATCTTATTATTAAAAATCTCATGTCTTTAAATTTGAAATATTTTCCTTACCTTTTAGAAGCATATTTCAGTATTAAAATAAAATTTACACATCTCACAGATTATGCTCTTAACTAAATTAATCGTCAAAGGTATTCAAGTACAGATTTTGTTATCGATATATATATATTTAGTAATATTTTATAAATCCTATTTCTTTTTTTAAATGATTAATACGAAATTAAAATAGTTTCTATATATCTTGTTTTATAATTTATATGCAATATTTAATAAATTAATTATTTTCTCTTCTATATGAAATTCTTTTGCTTTGTAATTATTAAAAATTTGTATGCAGAGCCCTTTAATATATACAAAAATAGATTAGATATCTTAGAAATGTTTAAATATTTTATGTGATTGGTGTTTGCAAATTGTTTCCACATTATTGAAATTAAAAAAGATTATAGCATGAAGTATAATGATTATTAAATTCTAAATATTGAAATTTAGTAATTCTTAAAAAATTTTGTAACATTTCTAAATAGAAATATACAAATTTTATATTTTATTTATTTATGTAACCTTAAGCGTATATGAAAATAAATATTATATTAACATTTTAAGATACTTCAAAAAAAAAAATGTAACTGAATGTTTTAGTTTGCTTAATCAGATTTTAAAAAAGTTTAAAATTGTAGCAAGTTGCATGTAGATTGCTTTTAAATTTGAAATAATCTATTCACAACAATGGAGGCCGAATCATAAAACTAAAAATTCTCGAGTGCACGATTATGTATCAAAGAATTTTTTTCAGTAATACTATTAAATAAATTATACTACGATGATAAATTAACTGTTAATAATAATTAATATGATATTATAGTCAGATGAATTTAAAATGAACATAATAATTATGTTTAGATATGTGAACATAATAGTGCTTGTGCATTAATGTATGAGATACACGCATACAGAATTGTTTTTTAATTCTTATCAGGACACGGCTGCACAATAAGAAATCTCAATAGATGAGAATAATATATTTAATAATTATCAATAATATTAATGAATAATTTCACTAATTATAGATCACTGACAATTATACAGCTATTATTTTAAAGTAGTGTTATTATATGCATATGAATTCATAAATTTGTTAATAAAAACAAGAGCTTATTAATTAATTTATTAGAATTTATTAATCATTAAATTAATTCTTAAATACATATGCATAAAAACTTTTGCAGGTATTTCAAATTTAACAGCCATTTTGAATAATTAAAAAATTGGTGATATATGTACACTACTCAAATATTATACAAATATAATTTCAACGACGTTAATTATTTACTCTAAAACAATATCTCTTTATAGTTAACTCTATTGAATTTGTAAAAACTTTGTAAATGATTATAATATAGTAAAAAAATATAAGAGGATTAAATTATTTATCAGGATTAATTTTTTTATTCTCATTACATAAAAAATTAAATTAAATAATATGTAATATTAATCTGCCTATAGATGCGTATGACTGAGTTTGATTTATTCAAATAATCAATACAACTTAAAAACAACGTCAAAATAAATAATTTTACTAAATACTGTTTTTTTCGGTACAAATTAATAGAACAATTGACAATTATCAATTTATAGATAAGTTTCGTGTATTGGCGTTCCATCTGCCGTAATATTGAAATATGAAACAAAGAATATTTTATAAATTTATCAGAATAAGAAATAATAATTTTTTTATTCAATGAATGTAAATTCAATAGCTACATAGTACACTTCAAATTTTCAATCTCACTTTGCCGATACGCCAACTATGCAGCTTTTTTATCATTTCTAGTCGAATACCTCGAACATGTGGTTCGCAATAGCTGACACATGTCTTCGAGCCTTATGTGGGTAATACACAGCACGTATTCGTGTCTCAAAAGAGTTTGCTCTTCTTCGACGATGCAGACAAGCTGAATAACGTACACGCGAATGAGAAGTTTTGCGACACATAATGTCGTAAAAGGTCTTGTAAATTCATCGCTACGAAAAGTTTACTTTAAACGAAAGAAAACTTCCTGGTGAAATATTTTCGACGCTTGACTGAACGCAGAAAAATTATACACGCAAAATCCACAAAGCCCCCTTTTCGAAACCTAATTGAAGAAAAAACTGGCTTATTATAAATATACATTTCATTTGGATTACCATAGGATATAGATGTATATACTGGTTTAATGGTCAATGACTTAGTTTATTAACTTCCACTTCACAGAATATTCTTTTACTCTGTGCTTCAATAAAAAAAATTTACTTTCTTTTGGAACAGTAAACATTTTCAAGGGTTCATTTATATGGTAAGAATATATTATTTATTTAATTTATGGTTATTTGTGTATTTATTGAGCTAAGACTCTTATAAATATATTGAAAATATTTTGAATTCTTAACTTACTTCTAACTAAAATGAATTTTCGTAACTTCATGATAATATAATTAAATTAATTTCCTATAAAAAATAATGTTAATTGAAAAAATTAATTAAAATTACAATCAATGGTATATATTATACTTTTAAGAAATCAGTTTAATAGCATTATTGAAGTAAAAAAAAAATTATCACTGTAGTTTAATAATATTCATCAATTTACGTAATAAAAATATAAGTTAAAGTAAATTTACTATCTTCCATAAATTCAATAGAGATACATTGAAAATCTATATCATACACTCTATGGGAATATTTAAAAATTCATAGGTTTTAACATACATAAAGAAAATTTGAATATGTTTTCTCAAATAAATTAGAATCCTATCACAACCCTCTGCTTTTTTTCAAAAAACATTTTCAATATTCTTACGCTACATTTGGATTTTTCTATTGGTATAAAATATACAGTAGTATTCATTAATTATATAAATATGTATGAATATATTTCAATTTAAGAATTGTTTCATGTTAGAAACTACTATTTTTTAATAGACGTGTTTGTACATATTTTTCAAACATTAGTATTGCACTATTTATCGGTAAAAACACTAAATAAAATACTTTAATTAGCGTTTGTGGATCATTCCAAATGAATAACATAATTTTTTAAGAAACCTTAAAAAATTAATATACAAAGTTAACCTTGCTCAAAATTAATTAATAAATTACTTTATTCAAAGTTTTAATTATTTTATTAAGTAAATCATGAAATAATACGTATATTTATAACTAAACAGTGGTATTTCATAACGACTTATCATACTTAAAAATGTAGGTTCTTGCATTATTCATAAGATAAAGAGCTTTTACTTTCATAGTGTTTGAATAGTTCAAAGACGGTATTTTAGATGACATATTTAAGTTAAATTTTTTTATTTATTTAGACTTTGTTTTAATTAAATGCATTTTAATTTATTTCAAATTACTCTTTTTTATTGAAATATTTTTGAAAAATTGAAACTTATAAGATAATTTATAACATATTTTAATGATTTAATCAAACATATTTAATCAAATCCTGAAATATTAAATGTTTAAAAAAGTTGTACTCTAATGATAATTGCTTCTACTTATTAAACACAAAAATAATTTAAAAATTATTTATAAATTAATGAATAAAATTTTAACATTTTTTAAGTTTTTTTCGATATTTTGTTTCAATATTACGTAATTACATACATCCTAAACAAATAAAAATTACTTCAGTGGTCCTAAAACCATTAAGAACGTTGGTCATAATATTTATTTCACTTATTTCAATTTACAGCATACTATTAAACCGTTTTAACAAGATACAATTTATTTGACCAAACTTCGATATTATCGAATAGTTTTAATATATTATAGGCATAATATGCTTTGTTTTTGAACATTTACCAATCTTTCTACACTATAGAAATGCTAATTAGTTAATAAAAAAAAGAAAAATTTTATACTGATACAAAAAATAAATGGATAAAGCCGTATTTGACATGTATCTTATGAAAAAACTATCGTTACAAATCTCTTTCCATTACACACACTCACTAGTTCTCGCCGCCGTATTAAAAAAATGTAATATTTAATCTTTCTATGCTTAAATAATTTAATATGCAAAATATTTTTTTCTAATTCAGTTGAAGATTATTAATTATATTCATTAGCAAATATTTTTTCCTTTAATAATATTTTGAAATTTATTGAATTTATTTGTGGATCAAAACTGAATTTAATTTATAAATGTATTTAATAACTTTTAGAAAGTTAGTTTATTGTATTTTAATTACTTTTAATTATATTATTCTTTAGAATTAAATTAATTGAATTTTGCTGCAATAGTAATACAAAAAATGCTATAGAACTTACAAAAATTATTTTATGTAATTTTGTAATATATAGAGCATTAAATAACTATATATTTATAATATGAGTCATTTATTACAGATAACATCATTATCTAGATTCCACATCATAAAACAAAACCTTCAATTCAACTGAAGTAAAATAAAATAATTGCTAAAATCATTTATCTTAAATGATTGTGCATCCACCTACTTTTGACTAAAAGTTCTTCTACTTTAAAATCTGATTTCTTTTTGTAGACCTCAACTTTATGCATCATTGAGGTTCTTTTCGCGGTACTTCCTTCGGGTTCCACATTCCATTCGCTAACATTGATGTTCAAGTCTAATAAAAATACATCGAATTTCTTCGTTCGTTACGCTATTCTGAGTTCTGAACGAAAGTCAGGCTGTCGATAAGCAAGAGAATTATGTAAGGATAGAAAGAGTTAGTGGAGAGAACTCGCAGGATGAAACATTGGAATGGGAAAAAATTTTTAGTTTTAATTCCTTAAATTGAATTTACTTAATTTATCACAATATATTACTTGATTTTGTTTAATTTTCATATTACCAATAGATTTTAATAATTGCTTTAATGCATTGCTGTGTAGTAGTTTAGCTTGTAGTAGTTAATTTTAAATTTATCGACGCACCGAATTATTACCAAAACAATTATGGAAATGTATAAGATTAATGGAACGTTTGTACTTATTTACTAATGCAATCAGCAATTAAACTTGAATTGATTAATATTCAAGTAATAAATATAAAATAAGTTATATCTATGCAGAAAAGGAAATAAAATAATTCATTTCAAACCTCACAATGCAAAATAACTTAAAAATTATAATTATGATATGCATGTATCATCAAAAAAATAATATTAATATTTTAATAATGTAAGTTTAATGTATATACGCTTACCTACGTAAATGATATAAGAAACATTGTAAGTTTTACGATAAACCTCACCGTAAGAACGTAAAGCCTTAGAACGTGACCAGAAAACAGTGTTTGGTAGATGGGTAATGCACATTTTACATACTATTGCAAGAACCTAAAATACCTAAAGAGTGAGAGAATAAATGTAAGCACTGAATAGGTACAATATAAATACTGCAGATAATAAAAGGTGTAATATGTAAAATACTCGGCATCTAGTTTACTCTATAATATAAGATCTAGCGATGCTTGCTTAAGAACCAAGCACGGATGGTAGATGAATCAATAATAAAATTATATTTGATATGAAATACAATAAATAGATACTTTTTATTGTTGAAGTTTAATCATTAGTTTTAATGAAACATAGCTTAAATGAAGATTAATTAAGATAATAAAATATACAGTAAATGATACATGAAAGGGCAGTTATCTTACTATATAAATTGAAGATTACGTGTTTAAAAAGTTAATCAGGATTAATAAACATTAATCTTTTAATATATAAAAATTTTTGCATAATAGTTAAATATAATCAGCAAAAAAAATTTCATCTTGAAATTAATACCATATACCCATATATCCATACTTATGCCTATTTACAGTTATCTTGAATAAATCCTATTATTTATGATTATTGGTTTCCTTTTGTAATGTCATATGCACACAACAATAAAAATATATTTAAAAATATTGATAAATTTTCAGTTATCAATAGCGTAGCCAAAAAAAAGACCTAGATAAATTATTAAAAATATGTATTACAAGTTTACTTCTGGATTGGCAGTCTTACAAAATAAGGATAGTACAATCTACTTACTTTTGGCCTTAATCAGACAAATTATGTCTTATCTGCAATATTGGTTTCTCGGAATCTTCTCAGAATTCACCTTTCGCTCTGTCAATGATACTCAAGATAACTGCAATTACTTCCCTATGAATAATCCTATTTATTTAGAATTTATTACAATAAATTTATTAAAATATATTCACTGCAATTCATAAATACAGTTATAGTAATAGAGCATAAGAATAATAGGTACGTTCTAGCTTTTATATAAAATTCTTAAAAATGGATCGATGAAAGGTTTTATTGATAAAAATAAAATATTATCGCTTTTATATTGTACTAATCGCAAGATATATAGTTACACAGTGATGAAAAGTTATAGATAATAATAAAAAAATCTAAATAATTCAAATATATCGTAGTGTACCTATAGGAGTAATGACAATATAATAAAGATATGAAAATTTGTGACAGCAGGTCCAAGATAGAAACAATCAAGTCTGCTTATATAACTCACCTTTCGTGATTATATAAAAAAAATTTATAAATATTTCCTACATAAAAATATGTTAATCTCAACCTATAATTACAAATACTATAAAAAACATGGAATTTAAAAAAATAATTTAATATATAGCTAATATACTGCATTATTGTATTATAATCTTTCATGGGTAAATTTTCAAAAGGTTATCTTACTAACAATATATTTTTAATAAAATTTTTTAAATCTGATTGAAATTAAAGAATTTATATCGTTAAACATCCAAAATAGTATTAAGATTTTTATTTATAATTACAAATTTTCATTTTTAAAAATAATGCGAAATATATATATATATATATTTACAATTATAATATACATTTAAATATTAATGCTATCTATTATACAATAATATTGGGGAAATTTTATTATGAAAAAATTTATTAAAAATTGAATAGTATTAAAAAAATATTTTTTTTAACATAATTATTACTTTTTAAAATATAATTATATATTTATGTAGTTTATTTTCAATAACAAAATTAAATTTAAAATATTACTTTTACTTTTAAAAGATAAGAACTACCATTGGGTTTTTTTAAATAAAGTAATTTATTCGTTTCAAAAATAACTGAAGACTTTGATGAAAATCGGTTGGTTAAGTTCAATATTTATATAAACCAGTCGATATGATTTATATGAACATTTTTCGTCGATCACTACTCGCTGAGTTTAAGATGCCTTATATCAAACTGAATTTATTTCGAATAATGTATCTGTCTGATAGCTACAAATATTACCTATTGCCGAAGACAAAGTATCATGAAGTATTTTATTAGATACAAATTTATAAAATCAGTAGTAAATTCTAAAATATATCTTTGTCCCTTTTTCATGAATTACAAATAAGCTTTTAGTTTACGAATTTAAATTAATTGTCAATTATTTATATCCAAAAATTTCAGTTCTCTTTCAATGTACTAATTTAAAAATTAATATAATAGACAGTAAATTTTATTAACATTGAAAATTAATAACTATTTTAATAAACTTTACAACATAAAATCTAGAAACTTTATATAATGTAAAATTTTTATTAATATTAATGATGATCCACTACTGTTTCACTATTAACCTGGTTTTTATAATTATTTTCAAATTTTAATTATCAGATATTTATGTACAAATACAAATAAATATATAAAAATTAAAAAATGTAATTCTTTGATATATTAAAATTCTTATTAACAATTTTTTATGTAAATAAATTAAAAACAGAAACCGTTTTATTTTACTATTTATTTTATTAAGTGTTTGATTTATGTTTGACATCTCACTGTATCAACTATATTATACGCATTAAGGATGAAATTGACCGCTATACTCCATGAAATATTGCATTACTTCAGAAAACGAAGGGTTTCTAAGTTCTTTTAATATGCTCGTAGGTATAGTTTAGTATTCATAACTTCTTGAATAGCTAGTAATTTTCGGTACATAATTGATCATTAAAAAATACGTATCTTATATGCCCTACTAAAATCAACTAAGTTTGATACACTAACTAGAGGTAATTGTAAAGAAAAACTTATTTCAAAACTTATTTATGCCTTTCAAACTATACAATTTTTTTTTTAAAGCAATTCATTTAAAAAAAAATTTATATAAAATTTAATCCGACATAAGATCTAAATTATAAAACCAAATAAAAATATTTCTATCGTAATTTAGATTCCTTCTATTCCATTAAGTTTTTAAAAAAATTTTATTTAATGTTATTGAAATATCAGAAGGTAGGTTGAGCATGAGTCATCTTATGAAACGATTTCAATTTTACGTGATTACGATTACGTGTAGAAAAGACTTTAATAATAAACTTGTAACTTAAAAAAATATGATAATTCTATTTTTTTTTTTTTTAATTTTTAAAATTGAAATTTTTTTCATCCTATTGACAATTACTAGTTTTATTAAATTATTTTATCAAATATTTTAAATTATAATATAATGACAATACTGAGCTTAAAATATCTAAGTATGAATTGTACAGCTTTGAAGGAGCGTAAATAATATTATATCTCCAAGAGCACTAGTAAGTTCGATGTCGCTCTTCAGTTATATGACTCTAAAATATATTATTTATAATTTATTTTAATTCACATTATCAAAAAATTAACTAGAAAACAATAATTCAATAAAACTACTATCATATAAAAAATAAAATTAATTATATGCATTATATGTTTGAATTACCAGTTTTTCAATTACGTTTAATAATTTGAATTTTGAATATTTCTGAAGTACAAATAATTATATAACTGGTTTTCCACATTAAAGAACATTCTTAATATCAATTGAATATTCAAAATTTATTTGATTTATATATTTGTTTTTATGACTTTTGAATATTCATTTTAATCATGTACCCATCGGAATTAATAAATCAATAATAATTATACAAACCAAGTTCTATTTCAGTGCAAATGATACTTTAAGAAATCAATAAACATTTTCAATACTTTGCAATACTTCTTTTATTATCTAGTGTTTAACTTTTGATCTTCTGTTGCAACATTTTCTATGGACATCCTTATAATTTTTCACAATAAAAGTATGATTTTTGCTGTCACTCATACGCAAACCACTGGACTTTATTCTGATTTAAAAAATTCTGATATCTTTTCCTTAATATAAATGTGTATTGCAATATTCTTGACGAAAACTGTATTTTCTGCTTTATTTAAGAACCGTAACATGTATTGATAGTTCTCAATATAACCAAAGATTTATGTTATCTTATGCTCCCAACTTTAGAGTGTACATATGAATTGGGTTTGGCCTATGACTAGTTGTTTTTAATTTATTAAACCCTTTCCATACTAAGTATAATATTTAAATAGTAATAAATGTTCAAATTATTTACAACGTTTTTTTTAATTATTTTTCGCTATTTTCTTGCATTTAAACATCAGTTTTAATAATGTCTATAAGACGTATTATATAAAATTTAAATGCTCATGTTAAGGCATGCAATAAAATATGCTAATAACTTCTATCATTTAAATTTAAAAAAAAAACAATCTACAAATATATTTAAAGGAAATATTTTTAAAAATTACACGTTTGTTCAAATATTGTATACTGCTAAACCATCATTAGATAAACAATAAAACTTATCTATTTTTGTATTATTAAAACTTAATTTCTTATAATGTGATCATTTTTAGATGTTTGCTCCGTAAAAACAGTTTTGTGAAATTCATTTCAATTTTTAAAACTTTATCTAAAATTCGATTTCAATTTTAAAAAAATTACAATTGACCATATACTAATCATAAAATACTACGCAGCTAAAATTATAAAACATTTTGGAGAAATTTATGCACTGAATAATATTTAAATACTTATTTTTTTTTTTAATTTGAGTTTTCAAACCTCTTAGGAGGAACAGCATTTTGCTATGAGTATTTCCTTATATACGTTATAAAATATTCAATTCAGTTTGATATATTGTCTATGTATTAAAATTATATATTTAGTAAGAATTTTTGTTCGTTGCATTACTAATTATTAACTCATATGTTGTTTTTGTCTTGAATTGTATTTAGTATAATACATTTGAATTAAATGAATACGATAGGCGTAAATCTATAAAAATACATCCCTTGTATGTTATATTTTAATATATTAACTATATAATATATATTATTTTTCGTAAAATAACTTCAAAAGTGTACGAAGCGTGTATAATGAATTTTCATAAAGGTAAAGTGCAACAAATAACTATAGAAACAATCAACTTACCTTCATTGATACATAAATACAAATTGCCTTTTGAAAGTATGTGAAAGAATAGCAAACGTGTTTTTTAAATAAATCGTTTTAAAATGATTGGAAATGAATTGATTTATATAGTTGTTTTAATAAACGATTTTAATATATTTTTTAATGTATACATAAAAAATGTTTATTTTTGTAAGATATTAAATTCAAAAATATTGTGCTAGTAGTAGTATTCACATAAATTTATCAATAATATCTTATATAGTAGTAAAATAATAAATGAACAAGAAGGTAAGTTATAAAATTAAATACTCGCTTAATATATATAGATAATGTTTTTAGAATAGTGGCGACATTGAATTAAATCAATCAGTATAAAATTTTAAAAATTAATAAAATACGATGTAAACCTTTTTTTTTTAAACACTTGTTGTATAAAATAAATATGTAATTATATATTTATCAATGATTCAAATTTTTAAATATAGAAGAGATTACTGAAACAAATATATATTATAAGTATTTAAATTATCATGAAACTCTGTTTCAAAAATAAGCAAAAAAAATAAATTTATAGATTAAATAGTAAATTTTTTGAATAAATCGAACGAATTTGCTTAACTAAATACTTGCATTTATACTGTGATTGTGGTTAAGATATCAACTGATGATTAATTCAAAGTTCAAAATTTTAAACATCAATACCAAGAAATTATTCCTAAATAATTTGAAATTCTAGTTAATTTATCTTATTTTTGACACTCTGTGAACATATGCTTTGTAATTTCCTTATTAATTTTTTAGTTTGTTAAATGTATGTCAAATTTTTCTGTTGAAATTAAGAATTGATACCTTAATGAAAACATATTTTTCTGTATAATATTTTAGTTCCAAACAAATACAATAACTATTGTATTCAACTGCAACATTCTATAGAATGATAGAATAATATATATTATAAAAATATGTTACATATATATACAGATTCCTTTATGTTTTTACTAATTAATGAATTATGAAAAATAACTGTGATGGTTTTTGAGAAAAATTTGAGAAAAACTTTGTTGTACAATATTAAAAAAAAAACTAAAAGTGTTTCATTTTTAACTTTAATAATTTAACATCTAAATCTATAGATATATATTTTAATATCTAAATTGTATTTTTGAAATTGTTTTTTCAATTATTATTTGAGATTTTTTTAATTTTTATAAATATCGTAAGAATTAATTACATAAAAATGCGTAATAAAACCTTTACTCGTTAAATTGAATAAATGACGAACCCAAAATTTTATGATGGCCTTATGCAATTCTAAAATTTTTTGTAAAGACATTCGACGAGATTCAATAATTACTATTGAATATAAATACAACCGTTTTTAATATAAAAAAAATTACAAAAAATTTACCGAATTCAATAAGCGCAAAAGAGGTAGTAAAGATAAAACAAAGGAAATAACTCTTCTCGACGCTTATAAGAGAGGCACTCAAACATTGATTTGATTAGTTGATTTGACTATATTCTGCGTCTCTCCCAGATGCAGAATCACCCTATATTTGTATGCTCTTCCACTAACAGTCTCGTTCACTAACCGAAAGAGAAATTGTATTATTTGCCTTTCATGCAAGTGAGTTTCACACAAATAGATTTTTTGTGCAAGTTCGATTAAATACATAACGAAAATGTCTGAATTACTGAAGAGATTGTATGATAACAAAAGTATGCTCGCGCATGTCTAAGTGTGATGTTAAGTAAAAGATTATTTCGATGGAAGAGTCCACAACTTTTAACACAAATAAATAATTATTACGATAAAAATATAAGATAAAAAAATTTGTTCTCTTTCCTCTAATATCAAGTTATATATTTTTTATATATGGCTATTGATGCAATGTTCATCGACTTATTATGGCATGTTTAAATGTTTCTAGCACACATGGACTTCCACATGATCACATATTAATTTATATTCAATTTGTAGACTTGTATCAAAGATGTATTTATTGTATAAATAATAGAGTAAAATATATTTCTCCATTAAAATTATTCAAAAAATAAAAAATTGGGTTTACAGTATTGCATTTTTTTATTTAAAAAATATATATTTTCCATTTGTAAAGCTTATTTAACCGGTATCAAGGTTTATTGCAATGATATGGATCATTTTAAATTCTATTGGAATTATTGTTCTATATTGTAATATAAATGATGTGTAAAAAATGTAAAGAATTACTATATTTACTGTATTCGTAATCCTATAAAATTATATTTAAATAATACACCATATGGAGGTATTAGTATGCTATTCATACAAATAAATTCTAAATGCTAGCGAGCACGTATGTACTTGAAAGTTGAACGTGCTTTTTTTTGATCATTAAATTATTATTGAATTGCTTCTTAAAAATAGTCAAGGTAATATTATGCAGTTTCATATCAGAAAGTATAATAGTATAATAATTTTCTTTAAAAATTGGATAATAATAATCAGAAAGTCTATATTTTTTTTAACTTGACCTAATGATCACAATGCATTGAAATGAATATAAGTAATTTAAAAATTTTTAAAATTTTCTTTTAACCATTACATTGGATAATTAAATGATAAATTTGTATTGGGCATTCAAACATTTTTATATTACTATAAAATTGTAATTCAAAATTTTTATTAATTTTTTCATAAATTTTAATTTATAAGCAAGATTATATTGCGATAAATTATTTGAACAAATTTATATTAATTTTTATTTCCATATATTGAAATATTTTTACTTACATTATATTTTTCATACTTTTATTTTACTTACTACATTCTTATTTTTATTTCTACTTTCTTTTAGTTGCTTGTGGTCTGTAGAACATTCATTACATTTTAAAAATTTATTTTTCTCAGCTCATGTCTTTCCGATTTAAAGAAAGTGTAGAAAATATTATATTTACTTAATTTTGAAATGAGATAGGAAAACATATATGCTATATATAATTTTTTTTAATATTGTTATATTATAAATATTATTTCTTATTAATTTTTATTTAAAATTTTATATATTTAAACATTAAACACAAAATAATTGTGTAAATAAAGTATATTAATTGAATTATATGTATTTTAAAATTAACTAAAATTTTATTGCGATGATAATAGACTGTAAAATGAAAAATTTTATTTCGTTAGTAGTTTAAAAACTGTTATGGTTAATATGCCATAGAAAAGATTGAAAATCAAAAAATATTAAAAGGACGTTTAGAAATCCAGTAATTTATGTCTTTGAAATACTTTGAAAATTACTTTTGTGAAATAATTTTTCAAATAATCTAATGTTTAGAATATAATCTTCTAATAAACAGAGATATAAATATACGTTTATTAATATTTTATAAAAATGAAAGATTTAATTTTGATTTTGAAATAATAATATTTATTCAAAAAGTATTCCACTATGTTTAAATATTTATTTCTGATCCGCAAAGTAACCAATTAAAAATAGAACACATAAGAATGATTAATAATCATAGAATCTTTATTATTATTATTTTCATCAAATTATATAAAATTGAGTCATATTTATTAAAATGATTATAAAATGACAATTTAATAATTCATATTTACAAGATACAGTAAAAGAGAAAATGTAGTAAGGATAGCAACAGGACAGAAGAATATCTGCAATCTCATTAATTGACATTTATGTCCTCCAACAGTCAACAATAAGTATATCAAAGCCTCGTTTCAATGGGCTTATATATGTTGCCAATAGACGGATCATCATCGCAGGACAAACATATAATCACTATTGTCCTAAAGCCCGAACACAAAGATAATCTAGTGGTTTGATGATAATCGATCTCTACACGAATATTGTCAGATCATCAATTTATATCTGAGTAACAATATTTTAACAATAAACTCTATAAATATACAAATGATAGAAATGTTTATACTTATTTTCATAGCTGTTAAACTAAAAAGTTTAATTTTATTGCACAATTTTCTCTTGAAAATTTTCTTAAAATAATTCTTTTATTAAAAAATAATTAAGACTAATTATATTTTTATTTCTATTTAATTTATATTAAAAATTATCTCATTCATGAATTCATGATTAAGCCTACTGATTTATTTTTCTTCTTTATCTTACTTTGATTAAGAGTAAGTATTACAATATAGTCTAAATACATATAAATAAAATATGAATAATAATAATAATAAGCATTATTTTAATAAATTGTTTCTGTGCAATGTTTGATCTTTTCTACTAAATTTAGTATACATCTATATTAGCCATATCAAGTTCTAATAAAAATATTATTTAAAGTGCATTGTACTCAATATTCAAATATAATATTCAGTTCAACGAGTATTTTAATTTTTTCAATTGCATTTATTTTTAAAACAATTAAGAGTTTACGAACTTTTTTACGAAGTTTATAAAAATTATAAGAAGACAAACAATTTCTTTTCTTGAATATTGAAAATGTATATATAATAAATATAGGTAAACCTGTTAGAGTTACAATAAATATAAAACTCTATGTTAATGTCGGTATAAATACATTGACTTCGTTATTTTTTAAATATAATCAAATAAAAATCTTAGGCATACCTCTGACTCAAATCGTATACGCATTAGAATTGAGAGGCCTTTGAAATGTAAACTTTGACGAACTTCTTTTTAGCCTCGCAACTTTTGTCGCCTTCAAAAACAACTCTTCGTCTCACACAAATATGTGATGCACGTATTCAGGTGTACACGTATACACAATGAGATTCTCTTATACTTTCATTTCCTTCTCTTTCTTTCTTTAGCTTCAATTTCCGTAAAGTTAAGGTTCCTCAACGAGCTACGTTCGAAGTTTCACTTGTAATATTAATGCTTAGAAATTACCCCTGAAGCTCTTTCAACTTTCTGTTGCACAAAGGTCTTGCATACTCCAGCGTTACCATTTCAAGATTGCCTTATTCTCAGTCAACCTTCTTCTTTATATTTTCTTTCTCCCAACTTTAATTTTACCTTCATTTATTAAACACTAATCAATAAATTATCTTTATATACATTATTCTGTAACTGTACAATAAATTTCTAAGCTCATATAAATTGATTTATATACAATATAGATAGCTCCATAATAAAATTAATTAAAAAATTTACATTTATAAATTTCAGATTTGCATTATACATATAAGGCGTATTCCATACATTATTATAAAGGTTCAATATGGTCTTGTTTTATAAATTCAATTATATTGAGAATGGTAAGATATAATAAATTATAAAAAATGTTTTTGAAACACCACAAAATTGGAAGACGTTATTTATAAAATTTCAAAAAATTTTTGTAATCATAAAAAATCACTTACTATTTTTCATAAAAAATTCAATTCAACATTTATAGATTCTACCAATTATTATGATCACATTATAATAATTGATGAATAATAATACTATGGTTGCAAAATCGAAATTTTTATTAAATTTATTATTATTTCTTGGAATTTTCACCTACACCGTTACTTCTTAAAAATCAATAATTATTTAAATACAAAATACTTTTACATTAATGGCTATCTCTAAAAAAATCTTTTATGAAATATGCATATTATTGCGCATAATATTAAATTATCTTTTAACGTACAAATTTTATTTTAAAACATTTATATAATAATATTATAGTAATTATTCAAATTAATACGTACATTTTACTATATTAAAAATAATCAGGATAACACTTTCTACACACTTATCCAAATTATATTGTTTACATTAAAATATGGTTACAACTGTTATATCGAATTGTCTTGTACAAATGTTGTGGTAAATTGGGTTTTCGCTCGTTATATCTTGGTCCTGAAATATAGAACATGTAGAGTATCCATCCACATGCGAAGTGCAAAAATAAAGGAAAATGAGAAAGAGAGAAAAGTAAGTGTGTGAGTGTCATAATAGAAACGCCAGGTAAGAATGAAAAAGAGTAACAGGCTGTGCCAATAGGAAGTATTTTCTATGTATAGCCAAAGTATGTTTTACTTCAACTCGACTAAACTTTTTAATGCAAGGCCTATTTTTTGCAGTTTTTATCCTTCGCGTTTCTTTTGTCTCATTTTTCGTAGCCAAACAAAGCTTTTAAATTCAGCCACGCTTAGACATATTCTCATACTTATACATATGTGCTAGATACAAAATATGAAGTGATATTTTTCTTATATGACATTTTATTGTTGTCTTTTATATTTCGTGTATATGTCAGAAGAGCTCATTGCCATTTAAGTAAAAGGATATTTCTAACCCTGCTACTTGTGTCGCAATGAATGGCCTTGTAAAACAAAAAGAACTACGAGGTGTGTTCTGCTCGATTCTTTTCGATTTATCTGTGGTAGTGAAACGAAACGGAGACAATAGTGGTTCGATTTATTCGATGAATTTTTTTTATTCATTTTTGTTACCTTCTACTAACCCTTCTTCTTTTTGCTTATTACACATTATTTCTTTCTCTACGACCCACTCGTTTATTCACTTGTAGTAATCACAGAAAACATTACATTTATATTGTAACCGAATTAATACTTTTGCAATTAATAAATTTAATATTCAATGGATATTATATTTTACTACATGAAAATGTAATGCAATTAGAATATTGCATAATTTAGAGATAATAGCGAAAATTTAAAATTTTTAAATATATTATAAGAAAAGGTGTAATTAAAAAAAATAAATAAACCTTATGAAATATTAATTCCTATTGAATTATTATTCGATTTAATACATTATAATGATAAGCAGAGCTATCAAATTTTAAGTATATGAAAAATGGTAGTTTTAATTATACTTTACTCCAAAAAAAAAGTTTAAAATGATAATTTGGTGTAATTTTTAGCTATAATTTTGAAAATAATATCAAAAAAAATTTTACAAAATTTCTTTTCAATTTTTTAATTTACTATAGAAATTTGAAAAGTTTCTGCACGAAAGAAAAAATTATACTTAATCTTTGGAATCTAAAGTTTAATTTGAACCTTTCCAGATTAAAAAATCGTCATTGGTGCACATTTAATCACGAACGTAAAAGTAATTAGAGGTAATAAACGCACAGCTGATATCAATCGTCGAAGTAAAAATAGTTATAAAATACATTTACTAAGGGAGCTCTTTCTCAATTTATTTATAAAACGACATTTTAAAATAAATAACTTCAGGTTCAATAAGAGATTAAAAAATAGGTCAAAATTAATCTTACATTTTTTGTATGATATGTTATCCATGATAAAACTCTTCTATTATTACAAAAATCAATATTATATATTACTATACTTATGCTATTCTTTCAAAAATCAATAATCACCAATATTGTTATTGCAATGCTATACCAATAAATTATATTTTACAGGTGAAAACGAATGAATAAAATATATCACTGTTAATGTTTAATTATTATATAAAAGGCACAAATTTCAAATTTATACGAGATAAAGTTAAATTATCGTTCACCGATGAACTATTCAGTTTAAACTTTTTAAGAGCCAATTAAAAATTTATTGTATAGCGATGATCAACTATTCTATATTTTTATTTTCTAAATTTATACTGCAAAAAGAGTTTTTTTAATATCTAAGGAAACGGAAGGTTTTATACGGCATTAAATACCAAACAATTAAAATTATTTATATAAAACTTGCAAAATAAGTATTGAATATTAATTAATTATAATGATTAAAAATTCTTTTTGTGTATTTAACGTTAAATTAACATTTTTATAATAAAACAAATTTTTTTTTTTTAAATTCGATCATTGGGATTCTTCTATATTCTATATCTAATTATCATTCTATATTTAATTATAGTTACAAGTAGAGCACACATAAATTTTTTTATTTAAAATATTAATTTTACAAGTACATTTATGACATAAACAAACCTCTTTTGAATAGTTAACTTAGAATAATTTATTTTAAGTTGTTTGAAAATTGTACTGACTATATATATATCTTATTTTCTCTGATATATAATTTTACCTGTAAAAATCGACTTAAACTGTATTATATTTATTTTAATTATAATAATTAAAGTTTTATCAGAAAAAATAAACAAATATGTAAATGAGTAAAGATAATTTAGAATCATATATAATAAAATATATAAAAGATAGGAAGATTATGCATACGATGAATACATGATTGAACTTATCTGAACTGATTCTATCCTCTTATGCAATAATTCGTGTATTTTATGATCTATAAAATAATTTATCATGAAATTTGAATATTTATGATATAAATATTTCAAATTTTGTAGTAGTTATATAAAAATATAGATAGTAAAATACAGAAAAAAATTCCAAGTTTAAGTTACCAAAATGACGAAAAGTACAATATATATGTGATTCGGGTCTTACCATAAGCCGATATAGAGAGGGTTGTTAGGAAGGAGCTTGCTCCAGGGTTTTGGTAGAATGAGAGGAAGCGGGGCGAGGGAAGAAAGATAAGGAGGCGTAATTAAATAAACGAAACAAATATTGAATTTTTAAAAATTAACGCCCTTCCGGTCGTCAGCGCGGTGCGCTCTATTTATTATTAATATAGAAACAAAAAAAAGAACAATTAATAATAATAATAAATAATTTTTATGAAATATTATTTATAAACGATGAGCCTCTTAACTCTTATTCACCCTAATGGATTTTATTTTACACCTAGTATTTACAAAAGAAGACAAAAAAATGCCGCGGAAATCGTGTCGGCTTCGTCTCTAGCGTATCAAGTTTCTTAAGCAAGGTGTGCGACAGGAAAGCCGGACGATTCTTGGTCTCGCGGGAACGAAGGCTTTTCGACCAAGTCTGACTCATAGTCAAATTTTTTCCAACAGCCTGCACTAAGATAAGGCTGGGTTTGTACATAATTTTTCGTCACGGCGTTTCAATTCCGCGGTAAGGGGTACATCGCTTTTTGCCTGCGGCCCTCGGCTTTGATCCCGACGTATGTTTTCGCGGACCTCAGTGTGAGTCCGGTTTATCTCCGCCCTCGCTGTCGCTATTGACTTCTCCGCACGTAAATACGGTGAGGGGGGAGTGGCTCAGATACCTGGCCTCCTGAAAGGTCTGCGACCTCCAGCAACTTCAGGAGCCTGACACGATCAGAGCGCACGCTCTGACCTCGGCTAGCCCGGGTTTTTGCGTGTCCGGGGTAACGCCCTTTTCTACGCGATTGGGTCTCGCAATTTGAATTGTCAACTGCCAAGCATTGCCTATTGCCGACCAAAGAAGAGATCCAGCTGGTCTCCGTGTTTTACGCGCCCTCGTTACTTGCAGCCGCCGCTTTCGCGGTAGGACGCAGTTTCGCGTTTTCCCATTGTTATCCCTACCCTACTATGCTACTCAGACTGATTTTAAATTTAAACATACATTCAGTAGGTCGCTTATCGGATACATCAAGCTTGGCGGTGAGGGGTTCGGAGTTGAGTAGCTCCCATCTCAAACATATGTATAATTGTTTTGCCTTTTTCAGTTGTGAAAATACTAGATTGCTAACAATAAGTTTAAATAAAAATCTTCTGTTAATTTCAAAAAAAAAAATTTTTTTTGTAATTAATCTAAAAATAATTCAATCGATTTCAATATCAAATACGAATACATTTATATAGAACTTCCAAAAATTCTTGTTATATTAAATCATTTAATACATAATATTTTTTATAATTATTTTAATATTACACAATATAAATTACTTATAACTCATTTGTATTATTTAATTAAGTATAATAGATGTATATAGCAGATAAATATAATGAATGTCGTGCGGTTATTAAAATTTTGTTTGATAAAGTTGCATCACAATTTGTATTTATAAATTGTTATCAATATATACATACACATTAGAGAAAACATTATTTTTGAATAAGTTACATAAAAAATAAATATTAAATATATCTAATATAAAAATAATATAAAAAATAAAATTGAACAATAAATAACGTTTTTATTATTTACAATAGAATAAGAACATCAATAAACTATGGTTATTCCAGAAAATTATGACTTAAAACAGAGAATATTACAGAGCTTTGTTATTCGACACAGCACTTTGAATTTATAACCTTATAAAATCAAATAAAGAAAATAAATTGTAAAAGTAATGTCTGGGTAAGAGTTAAAACTGTATTTTGTCTAAATGAAGCTAGCAAAAATATATTGTTTAAAAAATTTAATAGTAAAAACTAAATAATGATCCTAAAAATATATTGTTTAATAAATTTAACAGTAAAAACTAAATAATGATCCCTATGACATATATAATTTATATTAAATAATTTTAAAATCGTTTCTTTTCATTTTTATATTTATATTTTTATATATTTTTATTTTATAAAATTTATAATAATTTAACATATTTTAATTAAGTAACTTAAATTAGGATAATTAACATTTTTTTTAATGAATGCTTTTTTTAATAAACAGTTAAGTAAAAATTTTATTGATTTATCATTATCTTGATTTTGTACGTATTATAATTTTGATTGATTTGGTCATCAAAATGTCCTTGATGTATTCTGATCACCCAAATTTTAATACTAACATAAACGAATTAATAATTGTCTTTATTTTACTTTTATGAGGGTGAATTGTGTACATGATACTCAAAACTTTACCAAAAAATGATATGTTACGTCTTTAGCATTTGAAACCATGTGATCCTATGTCGACAAATGATTGATTTACAACAAATATTCCTGCTCGATGGCATTTTGTATTTTATTTGCATAATCCGTATCATTATATAATGACTGATTTTGCAATTTCTTTTTAGAAAACCGGAAATAAAATTATCGGCAAATTCACAATTTTGCTATCATAAAGACTACAACTATTACAAATATTAATATAAATTCATTATTATTACATTTTTACAATAATTGAATTTTATTTTTCATATATTATGATGTATTGCAGACCATAAATAAAAATAAAGACTACAACTATTACAAATATTATTATAAATTCATTATTGTTACATTTTTACAATAATTGAATTTTTTTTCATATATTATGTTTTTATTGCAGACCATAAATAAAAAAATAATTAAATTCTGCAGTTCCATTACATTAATGAATTTGTTTTCATAATGTTTTTAAACATATTACAATACTTTAAGACATACATTTTCGAGTATCACAATAAGCAATTATATTGATTAAAAAATTAATACAATAAAACAATTTGTTTTTATACTGTAATTTCAAACGTTATTATTTAACTTTTTATATATACTTAGGAATGTTTGAAACATTTTTTTTTAAAGTTTTGTACTTTTTGTATACAAAATAGTCAGGCAAAGAGCTACTCCATAATCCTGATTTACTCACTTTCAACTAAAAAAAAAAAAAATTTGACAGTATTTATCCTCTTTTTATTTTTAGTCCATTCCTTTTTTCATTTTTTTCATTTTGTTATATGGCTATTATATTAACAGCTGTGAAGAGAAACTCTGAACAGCCGAAATTTCTCAGGGTTGTCACAGATGCACTTACAAAAAAAATAAATTTAGCCTAAGTTCGATACAAAGCTTGAATTTATCGTATATATATATATATATATATTTTTTTTTTTTTCTTATTTCAATTTATTGAAAATATTAATGTGTTTTATTAAATACAGATATTACCATTAAGGATTAACTTTATTAATATATCTGCAATTTTTTTACTATAGCATGATGAAAATTAAATTTAAAGTTTTTTCTAATATTTTATAAAAAAATTTGTTAATTTAATTCTACGAAGAAGATAATAATGAATAACTAATTCAGAAAATATAAAATTGATTTTTTTTGCAAAAAATTAATAATTTATTTTGAAGAAATTATTATATTGTTGTTCGACCTTTAATGAAATTAAATTAGAAATTGCAATCATTAAATATTATTTAATTGTATTATTCTTAGTTTCATATTGTAAATGTCTTTTACAGAAATTAAATCGTCGAGCTTAATTACTTTAACTATCGTTCATAATATTAAAATATTATTATATAATAACATATACATACAATAATTAATAAATGGTATAAAATTTATTATCTTTATGAATATATTTATAAAATTACCAATTGCTCAATTATTTTCTGAATGTTTAATGTATTGTAGAAAATACATACAATAAAATATAGATTAAATTAACAAATATTTTTGAATAATATTATGAATCGAAAGATTAAAAATTGACGATAGATAGTTAAGGAAATTATTAAAGCAAATATTTAAGAAAATAATGCTTTACTTATGCAGTTTGCTCTAATTTAAATTCAATGTCTATTTCCACTGCGCATTACCATTCATAATGTGGTGTCTTGTTACATTCATCGGAATTCCTTATCTTAATTTTGAGAAAAGATTTTATTTCAACCAATGGCTGTTTTTCCTTTTTTTTCATATAGTGTATTTTTGTCTTTATTTATTTAATTTTTACGCTTAAACGAAATAGAAGAAAACGTTTTTCAATATAAAAAATTTTTTTAATCTTATGTTACCTTTTATAATAATAAAAACAGTATTTTGTTAAGGGACGCGATAAACTCGTAAAAGAAAGAATTACATTTTCTACTTATACATTATAGAAAATTGAGATTTTCGTAATTATTGAATACGTGAAATTATTAAATTTTGATTTATATTTTATTAAATAATAAATATTAATTCTACCTTAAATGCTCAAATAAATTTAAATATTTAAAATTACTATTATGCTAGGAAGAATTTTCATATCATGATTGAACCGATTTTAATCTCAATTTATCAAAAACTGACACATTCATAAGTACTTATTGATATGTCATTTAAAACTAAAAATAAATAACTTATTCTTTAAAACATCATATATTGTATTATAAACTTTCTATCTTCCATTTTCATAATATATTTCAATGCTCGTATTTGTCTTTTTCAACTTTTTCTATTAATGAACAATTAAAAACTATATTTTTTCATTAATTTTTTCTAGAGTCAAAGTTTTTATAAAAATTCTAATACTGTGTATGTTTAATATTATTAGAATTTATTACAATTTTGTTATTTTGATTCAATTTATTTAAAAAAATTATTAAGTAAAGTAGATTATTAACCTGATTTAAAAAAATTGTGAGCTAAATTAAAAACAATGAAAAGATAAATATAAATAAAAGGATTCAATATTTCTATAGTTCTAAAATTACAATTAAGAGTAAATCATTATTAAATAATAGTAATTATTACAAATATTTAACTACATATAAATCTATTAAAAGTTCATACTGCTATAGTTTGCCATACTAAAAAATTATGAATTGAACTGGTTCACTTCCACATACTCTTAAAATATAAATTGCCATTGTAATCGACTAAACCTTCTTAGATACTATACTAAGCAGCTATATCATATTTCAAGAAAATTAAGGTATGTACACACGGCTTTTGTGCTAAATGATTCAAAGATTCAAACATCGAGTCTCGATTGAATACATGAGTACGAATTAAGATTGACCTCCATTTCATTACCATACAAAAAGTATAAGTACAATAACGGATTTAAAAGCCGTTCTATGCATCAATGCATTTATCGAAAAAAATCAATAGTTAAGGCATACTGTTCCTGAATGTTAATGTATACGAAAAGTGGAAATAAATATATTTTAATATAAAATACAATATACAAATGATTAATAAAATTGGGAAATATATTGAAATAAATATATTTAAAAAATTACGAGAATTTTATAATTTTATTTTATTTAGTTTCTGAGATTATGAAAACATAAACATTAAAAATATTTAAATAAGATTAGTAACCTTAGCTAATAAAAATATCCCTCTCGTATTATTTGTTATTCAAACAATATTAATTTATTACTGATTATGGTATTTTTTAAGAAATTTAATTCTTAAGTTACCTTTTAATAAATATTCTGTTTGCAACTATTTAAATTATATAATTATAAAAATTAATTGTATTAACAGGTAATATTTTGATCAAAATCGCACATATTTTTATTCATTTGAATGTGCTTAAAAAGATTAATCCAATCTACTTTCATAGTTCTTAATTTGATTTGCCCAGTATTTAAATATTCTTAAAAACTTAAAAAATTGTTTTTAAAAACACGAAAGATGCAGACACTTAATTAAAAAACGATAAAGCTATACTCAACAAAAAACTAAACATTTCATTAGTGCTTTCTATTTAAATGTCATTTTCTAAATTCTGTAATTTATTAGTTGTAACTGTTCTTCGCTCTTCATTTCTTTTAATTTTTCACATTTATACATGCAATGATTTGTGGATCAAGTTTTTCTTGTCTTTTTCCGCTTTCTGGTAGAAACGTGGATCACTGGAAGTTATGACAGGGTTGCATCGGAAGGAGATAGGACGGGATCGAAAAAATGTGCTCGAACATATGATTAAAGTTGTAATTTCTCCTTTTTTTATTTTAACTTCAACATCTTCTATTGTTACCTTATGGGCTAACATTTTACATAAAACTATTCACATTTATTCCAATTCTTATGTACAGCTGTAGTTCGGCTAAAATGGTGTACTAAATAATTTTTTCCTTTCGTCGCGTGCACACTTATTGATAGTTTTCCTAATAATCTTAAAGCATACTGAATTTATGAAGGCTTTTACAGAGGCTTCGATAATGGTATTATTAGGATAGATGGTAATAGTATACGGGTGCTTGCGGTATTGTTTTAATTCAATCACCGGTACTCATAATTGTTCTGAAACGCTGAGTTATTAGAAGCAACTGCGGAATTTTAACAGCTTGATGTGATAAAAATGAGTCGACCCTCTTTAGTCATCCGAAATCAGTTGGTTATTTTATCCATTGAACTAAGTAGTATTATTCGAGAATTTTTGCCCTGGGTCCACGCTTGCCATACCGACCAGCACAATTAAGATTTTACGTACGTGCTTCTCGTAACCCATAATGAATATTTAGATACCCCATTTCAAACAAACTGGCGTGGAGCGACTTACTACGAATGAATCAACCAAACTCCTCGCTAACGTGTTTGCAATCAATAAATGTAGGAGCAGCTCAACTCATTTTAGACCTCTTTTACGGGATCTGTAAGAAAGCACCAGATTCTTCCCGTGAATCGGTATACAAGGATGTAACAACATTCGAAGGCCCTCATACAGCTGATGTCCCACAATTTTTATGTACGATGTCGTTCAGGTAGTCTAAGACAATACAGACGATACATTTATAATCAGGTATTTATCCAAAATTTTATCCCTGCAATTACGATTGAAACAAATAAAATGCGTAAATGAAAGGTTGAGAATAAATCCCATCATCATTTCTCCATCATATTTTCGTATTGATCTACGGTCATAAGTATTCAGTAACAAGTATAGGTTGCCATACATAAGTGATTCTTTTTGCCTAATAAAAGTAGACGTAATATTAGATAGTTTTACTTCCATACGCGACGCTATGCTTGTATACATTATTTACATTCTTAGGACTGGTTTTAATATTTTCATTACTATTAAACGCATCGTCTAAGTACAGTCTAGCCAACTGAGGATTCTCCAAGGATATGCTCGTGTTTTCTACTGACCCATCATTATAAGTACGATCAGCGACGTAGAAGGTCAAGGAGTAAGACGATAATTAATCTAAACCGAAGGCCCCGAATAAAAAATTCTCAATCATAAGTAGATGTACGGTAAGTCTAAATCTAAGGTTAAACGTTATTAGGTATTTTCGGAACAATAGGGAGAGGATGGGCACATATTGATGTACGAGCAAGCGGTAAAGACGGTTTTGACAAACGTAAGACAATATATACTGACTTAGCTGAAAACAATCTGATTAACCACAAAAAATTTTAACATACAAACCTTCTGCAAATATGTTACAGCCAATTATATAGTTGTGATTATGAAAAAACTAATTCAAGTTTTATATTCTTTTATTATTAATGCATTTTCTTAGCCAATATATAACAAATGAATTTTTTTATATTAATTATAAATTATTACCGATTCAAATAAAATAAATTTTTTTCCTTAGATAGTTATGTTATATATATAAATGTGAAAGTTTAATATTCGTATATATATATTCTATGCTGTTATTATTTTATTTCTGTCTAGATTCCTACTAGATCAAAATTTTATTTTCTGCAATCATTATCATTAATTGCAGTGAAATTTTTTTATTAGTTGCAATAGAAATTGATTTTATAATAATTATTCAAATAAAGTTGATTCTTAACTTAACGTAATTTTATATATACTTTTAATTAATTATACAGACTTTTGTCTTTTCTTTTGTTACTGATTTTTTTTAAATTAAAGTTTCTTTTTAAACCTAATAGTTTATTTGCTTTTGTTTTTAGTATTTTATGATTAAATAGCAGAGAAATCTAAGCATAAGAAAATAAAGTAAAGACAAAAAAAACTTGAAAAAAACAATTGTTCATTATTTTGTTGAATAAGCAAGGAGAATGAAAGGAAGAAGATACATCAAAAAACTTTTGTAATTAGTCGCGTGGTCAATCAATCACAGTCATCGAACGCCTCATTCGCATTCAATGCAAGAGTTCATAATTCCAGTGAAAACACGCCGTTCACAGAGCAGTCATTGTTAAGAAACGATTTGTGGAGAAATAGATATTCGAGAGAGGGGAAGGCAGACATTCAGGACAGATAGATTATCGGGAATTCCGCTTCCACTTTCGTAATTGGATGCTCGCATATGAAAGGATATCGAGAAAACAAGAGAGGTAGAGAGCAGAAATAACTACAAAAAAGGAAACAATGAGAGGGAAATAGATAGGGTAGAAAGAGAAAAATGAATAGGAAATCTGAAATGTACTATTGGCAATTGAAGTTTCTTCAAATTAACTATTGTTGTATATTTTCAATGGTAATTAGATAGA
This sequence comes from Kradibia gibbosae, assembly GCA_018907135.1. NCBI lineage: Eukaryota > Metazoa > Arthropoda > Insecta > Hymenoptera > Agaonidae > Kradibia > Kradibia gibbosae. Next base: position 10,402,314 of record JACCHX010000004.1, read on the forward strand.
AAAAGATAATAATTAATAATAGAACTAAAATTTTATTACTATTAAAAATATATTTTCATACTAAGAAAAAATGAATGCAAAGCTCTTTTAAAATTTGAGGAATTCTAAGCTTATTAAGTGTTACTTTTATTTATATAAACTAATATTAGATTTACTAATATTAAATATAGTTTTATAAATCTACATTGATCGAAAAATATATACTTTTAAAATAAAATGCTTAATAATTTTTATATATTGTTAGTTTAAATTATAATTTCTTTCCGTAAAATACAAAATATGCATAATCTGATAAATGAATCATCAAATATGACAGATATTCTTAATAGAGAACATTCAAACAGATTAATACTATTTTCAACCTAAAAATAGTAAAAAGGGTTTATCGTATAATATAATAAGACACATATCTCTCAAATAATTAATAATACATAAATATAACAAATAATGAAAGTCAATTAATATGCGTTTGCTATTTTTTCTAATAAAATAAGTATTAGCTGCAAATAATGATTTACATTTTACTTATTCTTCGAACTAGAAGTAATGTAAACAGATTTAGTTAATTCAGAAATGAAGATGTATTATAAATGATGAATATTACTCTAAGCAATAACAAAAAATATGAAGGATAAAAACAAATAATAATTGGGAGTTAACAAAAAAATTATAATTAGAAAAATGAAAAATTGAGCTTGGATGATGCGGTAAGCAAAGAAAACTCTGCGGAGATGAATCGCAAATAGACTCTTGGTAAAAAATTCTTGAATAAAATACGAGAGTAATGGAAGCGCTTTTTGTGTCAATGCAATTGAATACAACACAATTGATGAGAAGTAATACCAGGCTAGAGTTTATTGCAAAACTCAAAATTACAATAAAAGGCCCAGAATACAGCAACTAGCTCTTATTTCTACACACGCGGAGACATTCTATGAGTTAATAAACCATAATCAGCTAGTGGTAGAATTTTTAACTAGTCACTCGGTCGCAAATCACTCAAATATATCTGTACTAAGTTCATTCGGAACAAAGATTTACGAAGGAGTCCCATCGAATGAAACAAAACTCAACAAAGATGGTACAGACTCCAGATTACAATCTGAAGTATCTACTACCTAACAGTCTGGCAGACGATTTGATTGATGTAGTAGGAAACACGGAAAGATTCAATGAAAGATGAACAAATATAATTGAAACAGTTTATACATTTTCTATTAAATGTGAATTATAAGTATTTCTTGATAAATCATTTTATATTTTATTATTGATAGCAAGTTTTTAATGTTAAATTCTTTATTATTCAATAGTATTATTATTACATTGTCCATACTTCGCAGTTGCAGTTATTATAAAACTTTACTGATTTATTTTATCAATAATTCAGATGTGTTATATTGCACACATTACTATGTACATAATATTTTATTAAATAAAAACAATTTTAATTATTTTTACTTTTTATTTTACTTTATTAAGTTAAGCATTGATAAATAGTGATTATTAGATCTCTAAATCAAATCAATATTCCCTAATTTTTAAAAAGAATTTTGTTTATATTATATATAAGAAGTTATCAAGTAATTCAACACGTTAAACTCAAAACTGTGTAAGAACAGGAGCTATGTTAATTTTACTTTTTTTTTTATTTAATAAAAAAAATATTCTCTATTGGTATTTTTAAATATACTATATATTATGCTATTTTAATTAATATTTCATATATTACATATTATACTATAAAAATTAATATTTTATGTTAATCTGTTTATATAATATCAAATTTTATTAACTATTATGAATGTTGATACGTCTGTTGAAACATATTCTATCGGATTTAAACGATCTTATATATTCTTCAATACTATATAATATTCAACATATTTCAATTGATTTGCTTTAATCGTTGCTTTATTATCTAAATAAATGTTTTATAAATCAATTAGTTTTATTATGTGTTACAAATTTGTTTAGCGACGCACTATATTATATACATACATATACGTAGACATTTATTTATGTATATATATCTTTCGAGTACAATATTATAGAGATAATTATACAAATGTAGATTCTTTGTCTACTGTAACATGTCATTAAATTTTAATTATATTAAAGAATTTAGACTACTGCAAGTCCTCATAAATTTATATTCTAGATCAAACTACTAAAAAACAAAATTATGCTACATTTTTTTAATAGGAAAACCTTAATATTTTATGAGTAACTTATAAACGTTTTTACAAAACCATATGTGTAGACACAATGTATCGAAAACCAATGTTAACGATATATAAATATCATTTTCCGATTAAATGAAAATTATGTTATACTTATCATCGCCCATTTCATAAATTAATTTTCAGAAACTATTAATTTTATTGTATCGATTAATTAAAAATATATTTTTTGATAATGATCAAATAGTTTTAAAAAGAAATATTATTCTTCAATTAGACTATTATAATAATTTATATAGTTCTTCAGAAAAGAAATATCTTCAACATTTAATGATGATAAAATTAAAAAATGATAAATATTCACTAAATATTGAATGATAAGAAGGTAATAATAATAAAGAATGTAATAATTAGAAATTAATTCACTTTTAATAACATAGAGAAAGATAAAACAATAAAAAGTCGACAAGATGAAAAATCCAATAAGTAAATAGATTTTGTTTATTTTGTAAAAGTAAAATGATAATTGTAAAAGCTATTAACTATGTTACATGTTGGAAGAATTAATATCAGTGAAATGCATAATTTATAAAAAAAGTATACGATATTGTAATAATTGTATAATAAGTCTACTAGAATATTTCTTAGTACTTATTTTTGTTATTTTTTATTGTTGTTTTCTCCACCTTCAATATTTTACAGTAAAACGTGCAGGAGTGAAGAAAATCAAAGTTCAGGGAAGAAATTCATTTGTTACGTTGTATATCACGTCCGCATCAGCATTCCACAGTGAAACTTCATTTTACAAGAGCTCATATGAAAAAAGGAAGAGTTCATTTTATGAATACTTACTAAATTTCAAGTGAAATTCCTTTTAATTAGCTTAATGAAAATGATTTGTTTTAAAATTCATAATCATTTTAAATTAAAATAATATATCCAGTTATTTATTTATAAGTTATTATCATTTGCCACATTTATAAAGTAAATAAAAATCATACAGCATCTTTTCCACTATCACAACTGCAGGCACCATAGATTTCAAATTAACTATCTGAAATGCGTGGAATTTGTCTTGCGCATAATAGTGTTGTTATCATTCTTTTATGAACTTAGGAATGCAATATGTGTATGCGAAGTGAATTTATTTTTACATATTGTACAAATTCTAAGAAGATATACTTATACTAAAGGTCAGTTTAATTATAACTGTAACATAATTGAAGAACTAATATCTCATTTTCGCAAATCATTATAAAAAACAAAAATATTACAACAGTAGTCGATTTCTTTACTCTGTATTATATGTTTTATACTTGCTTAATTTAATTTATAAGGATCTTCTAATATATTTGTCAATGTGTAAAAGGGAATGGGTTGATATGTATGGGGAGCAAGGTGACATCTTTGCAAGAGTCCAGTTATGAGTTCCGTCATCCAAATGGAAAAGAGGACGCTACATTTTACTCCATATACAAGGGAGATATTGCATTTCCAGGACAGTTATGTAAAATACGTGAATGTAAATAAATGTACATAGATCTACATACGAGAATATTTTTTGTTTGTATAGTAGCTATCATTTAAATCTCGGAATCCTTACTGTAAAATAATTCATTTTTTATAAAGAATTCGTTTTTTACAAAGAAAACATCTTACAGAACGATTTTAAAATATTCTAAAAGTATTCACATAAATAGAATTCTTATCACACCCGATTTTATAGTATTCCTAACTTTCCCTTTACTAATTTCATAGTTCACAAGTATGGTCAGAGTAAATCTGCGCAGCAGTAAAAATTTCACTCCACAAAGTTAAAGTTTATTCGAGTTAGCGGTATTACTCTTACATAACAACCTCAATAAACTCAAAAGTTTAATCTTTTGTACTTTCATGAAGAGAATATCATTTAATTATTAAAGATAAAGAGATTCGATTAAACGTCTTAATCGAATTTGCTTATAAATTTTGCAATTTTTAAAAATATGGTTTCATTTGTAGTTTTATTACAATTGAAAAAAAGTTTTAATAATAAGCTTATAAGATTAATAAAAAAAACAAGGTAACTCAATTTACAATATTTTAAAAATTGCGAAAACAATTTCTTTTTTCTTCTGATTTCAATATATTTATATTCTTCATTTTTAATTTTTTTTATTAATTTTTTTGAGCAAACAGTGAATAATTCTATTATTTATTAAATACTACTTGCATAAATATGTATTTTTTATTGAATTTTCTACTTATAATCTTTTATAACCTATAATTTTAAATAAGTTTATTCTAAAACTCGAATACATTAAATTTTTTCTTTGTTGATTAAAAACTTTTAAACTTTTTGCCATTTTTTATAGTATATAATATTAAATAAAAGGAAATTAATTCGCATTAAATGCATGGAAATTTTAATGCCTTTTTATTTTTTCAATTGAATCAAAATTGATTTTGAATTTATGAATTGAGAATCAATTATCTTTATGTGCTTCTTTAAAAAATATGTCTTTTATAAAAATCATTTACTTAAAGCACATTAAATATTATCTTATGTTAACTATGGTTCTAATAGAAGCAAATACATCGTCAACTCTAATTTGAAGTCGGAAAATTATAGCTACTATATAATTATTATTTACTTTATCCCAATCGTAAGGAAATAAATGCTTACGTATTTAAGTAAATTTAAAATTAATTCAACTAAACTGTAATTTATTATAATCACAGTTGATGATCAAGTTTTTAAGTATTATCTATTTGAATAAATCTTGATTTTTTTCATGTTAAAAAATTACTAAAATGAACAATGAATTACAATAATAAATAAAAAGAAAAAATATATCTGTATAACTGTTAACATTTCGTATTAATTGATATCCCCTGAAAGAAATAAAAGTAACTAAAAATTTTGACCATAAACCTTTATATATATATATATATATATATATATATATATATATATATAAATATCTTGTAATAACTATAATATTCAGTGAAAAGATAATTAAATCATTTTTATAAAATTGTATATAAAATATTTTTATTGTATGACTGTATATAATTAGTTTATATTTGTGTAAAAATGGAACGTTTTAATTATAATTTTTCTAAATTTCCGAATAATTTTAATTTTCTAATCCTTCAAATTATATTCTTTCATTCGCATTATGATTAGTTGAAAAATACAATACAATATAAATTAAAATTAGGTATTTCGAAAAAACTTAGCTTTATTAGTTAAAAAATAAATCATACAACTTTTTAAAATATTAGAGATAAAAAAATATTTAGAATAGTAAATTTTAATGTACTAGCAAATAAAAGTGTATGTGTAATTGCTTCATTTAAGTTTGTAAACGACAAAATAAATAATCTTATTTTCATTACAAATAACTTTAGATTTAACTGACAAAGATTCTGAAACTGCTAAATGACCCGGAAAATATATTTTTGTTTGATACTATTATAATCACTAGGATTATCCTACTTTATTACTTAATATTTTAAGTACTTTACAACAGTATGACCGAATCCAATTTCCATCGAAATTCTAATAATATTAAGTATATAATATTAAGATAAAATTATACAAATTTATAAAATGTATGAAATATATTTGTAATGTGTTTAGCATCCGATGCTGCGCTTCCTATTGTAGTGTATATCACATGCAAATGCGTGAATATCAGGTCACCTCGATACAGGACTGAACTGGCTAACAACACCAGTATACCCTGTGAGTAGGATCTGCGAGGATCCTTTTACTTTAAGGGCAAACATCAAGTCGACACATTCACGGTACTAAGGAAGCTAGATTATCCAACCCCTAGAGATGGATATACTAAAAGAAAGAAATTTCTAAATGACCATGGGAGGACAGGACTTTTTCTCATCAACATTAACAATATTAGTGATCACTGTAGGATTGTCACAACTGCAATTTGCGGAAGAACGAAGAAAGAAAAGAAGAAGAAAGAAAAAATTTTCTAGAAGAAGAGCAAACTTCATCAAGGAAGCGTAAAGGGATCTACGCACCTGATCAAGAATGAGATTCGGCTACTAGACCCGAGACCAATAAAGCAGAGGTATCGCCTACGGATCCAACTGTGCAACAGATAATCAACAAGGAAGTGAACAAGATAATGGAAGAGGGAATAATTGAGCCCTCTAGAAGGCCTTGCAATTTGCCGATTGTTCTAGCGAAGAGAAGGACGATATCTATCGATTTTATGTGGACTGTCTCCGATTGAATGACGTAACTGAGGTGAATGCGTACACTCTACATTAGATTAATCCAACCTAACCTGGAGCATGCTACCTGACCTGTAGAATTGTTACTAGCAAATGCCACTTACCGAGGCCATAAAACAACTTACAGCCTTCACGATACCGATCAGAGGACTCACGCAATTTAGAGTACTACTACTTGGATTACATAGATCGTATCTAACACCAAAGCTCGAACCTCATGGGTTTTTGCTACCTGTAAAATATTGTTATTTTAACCAACCAAGAACTTCAAGTATTCCATGATGATGATCCGCCCAGTGATACATTAATTGGGGAAGGCCCAATTACGCCCGAATTAGGAAAAGTGCCAATTTAGGAGTCGAGAATTATCTTTTCTAGAGCACCAGATAGCTGCAGAGAGGATTCATATGAATCTAGAGCTATTTTGGACCTCTTGCCACGAGCGAACGTGAATGAGTATATGCATGAGTATAGGCATTTTGTGTCTAATGTGGCGACAATCACGGCCTCTTTGAATGAGCTCTTCACATGAGTAAGAAGTGACAATGGAGTGAGGTACGGCAAAGAGAATTTGAGGAGTTGAAGAAGAGACCAAGTGAACTACCATCCAAAGAACCGAAGAAAGGGAGCTCATAAGGAAAACAGGTGGAGGTCGTGCATGACACCTGAAAAGATACGAGTCCTTCAGCAAACGCACGACTCACCAACATCCAGGTATCTGGGAATCGATAAAGGATGGTCTATTGCTGACGAAGGATAAGCCAAGAAGCCAGCAAGTACGTTAATTCCTGCAAAAATATCACAGCAAGCTCCTACGGGAGAGATGATAATAACATGGTCAAGAAACCATGGGAATTGGTGGGATCCCGATCGATGTCTCGCCGAAAAACACATTCCTGGTAGTTATGCAAGATTGGCTGACCAAGTAGGTGAAGCTGACGAAATTGAGGAAGGCCACCATTATAATAGTCATGACAAGATTCAAGGGCCTCATCATCATTAGGCATAGAAGCCCCCGCAACTTGGACTCTGACAATGGCTAGCAGTTCGTAACTAAAGAATTTACTTTCTATTTAAAGAACTATGAAATAGAACACCACCATATGTATCCTACTGTAACCTAGTGGAACATTCAAATCGAGTCATTAAGACAATGCTGGTAACCTATGAGGATAAATATGACAAGAACTGGGGTAAACATGTACAGTAAATAGCATCCAGTACACTAGCTTATGTAAACCATGGACGAGAATTAATTATACCCAGAACCTTACATCGAAAAGCTGGTAAACAGAACTGCCCGGTAGGACACTATCAAGAAGATACAGGTTGTCCTGACTACTGCTTTAAAAAATTTGACAAACAATTTTACCAAGCAGATCTAGCACTACGACCTGCGATGGCAATGTAGACTCTAGCAACAGGAAAGGAAGTCTTTATAAATACGTACGTATTATCAGACAAAGCGAAAAGGTTTGAAGACGAAGTTGTCTCCCAAGTATAAAGGTACATTAAAGAAGAAAATATGACGGCTTAACTAAAGAAAAAAAACGATAATAGCTAGATGAACGATCTGCCAATGCATCCAGACGCTGAGGCACTATGGAATCACCTACATAACCTGCTACAGAGTAACTGTATGACCTGGATTGATACAGCAGCTACAATTTTTCATATATCCACTAGTCCGTATCACAATTATATGTATTATGGACTATTGTTTCATGTGTGCATATTGAGTAATATATTGTATGTCGTAATGTGATGCGAAATGTATAGCAAAATGTACATGTATTACAAAATAAAGAACTAAAGATGGAAAGTGCGATGTTTCTATGTAAATTACCTCGAAACAACGATTGAGCAAGATTTTGAAAGTCATCACGAGAAATTGCCGCCAAGAAAGTACCACGGGAATAAAAGCAGTACCGCGTGACACGAAAATTATTTCAAAACCTGGACTCATCAGCTCTGGCTCTTTTCCTCCCGAAGATCTTCTACTCTTGATCCAACTATAAGCGCATTAGGCCCCGGTCGACTCATCCTCCAAAAACCCGTAGCAACATTCATGATTCATGCAACCGAATCGACAATTCCCGATACTATTTCTTGTCCCAGGAAGTGAACAACAAGGAAAACACACATATACATACAAGATACTAACACTAAACATGTCACATATACATACATTAACAAGAGTACATTTGACCCAACCCAACCCCACGCACTATTGACGACTCGGGGACTGACGACGGCAACGCCTGTATTCAGCAGTGGCCAGACGGCCGATCGTAAACCGAGTCCAACAGGAACTACGGAGACGCCTCACGTCGTCATCATGATATACCGATGGTCTCCCTCGCGAGCACATCGACTACGCCGCGATGTCCATGCGCAATCTCTCTAATCTGAACATCCTGCACGAAACGTCCGTCGTAACCTTGCTACGGAAAGAGGAAGTAGTCGACCTTACTATCGTCCACATTAAAGACGCGACCCCGGCCAGACTAACCCCATTCGACATAATACGAAACCTCCCTTCCCTCCCCCGAAACGGAGCATAACATCTTAAATACATAGTGAATAAAGACATTTAAGCTAGGCGAAAGTGTATGCTCGATTTAAAAAACATATATCGACGTCAGGTCAAAGACCTTTCCCCGGCCACATCCGGTATCACTCTCCGTTATATCTCCAAAATTATTCACTTTAAATGATAGATAATGATTAAAAAAATAATAAAGAGTGTCAATAAACATTATTCGTTAATTATACATTTAATTATAAATATAAAATACATGTCAGTTTGTTATGACATTTATAAAGTATATAAAATTTCAACAATTATGACTTTTTTTATAATGTAGGATTTAAATGTTTGTTATTTTGGAAGCTAACTAAAATATGGTATACTTATGGTTCTGTTCCTTGTTCGTAACAATGTTAATAAATTAATTTGATATTATTACATATCAAACGTTCAATTGTATCTGTATTAAAAGAAAAATATAAAAGAGATTGCAAATTAAGGAAAACTTTTCAAATAAAGCGTTTCATTAAAGTCTCTCATCTCACAATCTCTTTAGAAACGAGAATATATTTTTTTATAAAATATTCATGAACTGCTAGAATAAAAAATAAAGTTGTATTCTTTAGATTTTTTATTGTACTGTGAAATAAGAATTTTAACGACCTCCAGCCGTAAGCATTAACGGGCATTTTACTTCCAATATTTTCAATCGGCTGAATATAGCTCGTCGCAATCCCAAATTCCCATCCAATCCTCGTAAAGCTCACCTACCAGAGAATAAATTTGTATTTACAGGAACATTATAGTGTGCAAGCTACCCAAAGGAACCAGGTGAAAGAAGTCGTAATATACAAGTATTTGTTAGATCCGAATGTATTCCCTTTGAAACACACCTTTGAAAAACAGCCGAGTAGAAAAGACCGAAGCCGTCAGCCATCAGAACTTAGTATCAGTAGTACTGCCACTGTTCTGGCGCACGCACTCAACGTCTTGGCTGCTTTTGCTCGAATTCGCCGCACTAGCCGGCTAATAAAGCCCCGAGAAACATGACCACCTAGACAAAGCTATTGAAATATACGCAAGGCACAAAATAAACGGCTCATAGCCCATGCTCTTTCCTCAATGCCTTTTGTCCGCATGGCTCAGTTATGTGCACGCGCTCGTAAACGTGACTAACCATATAAAGCTGCAGCTAATAACATAAAAGAGCCCCGGAAATAGCAACCTCTCCTTTTTCCGATTGCGTTATCCAGCTAACCGAGCCTCTGCGAGGCTAGCGCGCTGATCTGCTTATTCTCAAATACTAGCGCCCTTGGTATCGAGTGAAAATAAAAGTTAACACCCACGGACAAAAAGTGGATTCTCCTACCCATACGTACTCTACCGTGCGCTTAAGTACCGCCTTCATTTACCACCTTCCGCTAATATCACTCGGAAAATGATAATATTATATTTAAAAGGTGATATGATTAACAAAGCTCTTAGTACAATTTGTACGCATTGGCTGTTTAAACTTCCAAGTATCTCTATGGTCTGTATGGGAAATTTTATGTGAAATTCTCATATGTGATTTCATTATAATATTTAAAAGCGTATTTTAAGCAAGGTTTAAGCATTAATTGATTTTTTATTTTTTTTCTCATTATTCGTAGGTACCTGTACATATTCTGCGATATAAATTTAGAATTAACATGCATAGTTTTTTCGTGTTCAGTTCTATCCACACTAAGAAATTAATTTTACACTTTTACAAAATACTTGAAAGCTAAGCGAGTGCAAATACAAATGTATTATTTACGAAATCAAATAAATGTATTATTTTAAAACTCTTTATGAACGTTATACTCTGTTTATATTTGAGATCAAATATCATTATACTTCTCCTAATTAATATAAAAAATATAAAATACAAAAGAAATAATTACGGACACGTTTAATTATGGTTTCTGATAAAATCAAAAATTCAATGCATTTATACTTATAATATTATTACGTAAATATTGTGAACTGTTTTCATATTCAATTAAATATGAAAAACTATTTTAATAAAATTCTTATTGTTATTAAAGTTACAAATTATAAAAAAATGAACTGATATATTTTATTTCTAAAAATATCTCTCTTTCAAAATGCAGTATCATAATTTTCTTGAATAGACTACATAACTCAAGGTATAACTTTTTATTGTATCTCTTTTCCATAAAGCTATATTTTATAATGGCAAAAGATCATTTATACTCCAGATGATATTTATTTGACTCAAAGTTGCAGATTTTCAACAATCTGTTAAAGTACTTTAACTTACTTCAATTCTTTCAATATCTTCAACGGATTTTATTGTATATCTTCTACATTAAGTATATATAATTTAACTTTATTTCAGTAAATAGAAAAAAGAATAATAATATTTAAAAAATGAATGGTAATAATAATTTATTATGTTGTTTATCCATACAGGCTTTACTAAAATATAGGAATTAGACATTGAATTGCATGTGTATTCAATATTATATAGTGAACCAACATATTTAAAAATTTTTTGACACTACCCAATCGTTTTCAATAATTCAAGAAATTATAAATTTTCTGAAATACATAACCGACTCATATTTCATTCTCCATCCTTTTTTCATATCTTTTTATATATGAATTATATGTATACAAACATATAAACTGCATTAACCATTATTATTATCTTGTAAAAAAACAGTCACTTTTAAAGTTTTAATAATATTTACCCTTTTATAACTTTTTATTTTATTAATCATGCATATTACAAATATATCCACGAATTGTTTGCAAAGAAGAAAATAATAAACCCAAATTAATGTATGTACTTCGACCATATATTCTGCCTAGTTGCATACTTTTTGAGATGTCTGTTCACGTATAATGCTTTTATCTAATCTGATTTTGTATGTGTACTCATATTCAGACAGTAGTATGTTTTAAATATATATGAATGTCAATATATATGTATGTTATGTACACTTAATGTATAATCCTATACCACTTGTACTAGTATATAAATAAAAGAAAGAATCTAATGAATTCCATGAGCTTAAAAAATATTGTCTATTATACAAGGTATGTAATATCGTAAATTATTTATAGACTTTATATAATTCATATATAAATATTTATTATTTTTCTAATACATCTCGATAAATGATCGATAAGGATAATTAATAAGTCATATTTAAAATACATGTTAATATTTATAAAAATACATTAATATTATGTGTAATAATTCACTGCTATGATAAGTGAGTTATTTTATCATATTACTACGTAAATACATTAAAATTAAGATTCTTTTTGATCCCTTGTAACATAGTAATTTAAGTAATATACTCAAATGAAGAATTTTTTTAATTCCGTGTTAGATAAAATTCAATATTTCTTAACAATTGTTTCTAATTGTCATACTATGTGGAAAGCATTACTTGTTTAAAACTAATTTAAAAATTACAATCCTCAAAAATCAGGAAATATTTATTAGATGCTAGGTTAGATGCTAGATTAGATGCTTTATAGTTAATGTATTTTACTTTTATAGGATCGTTTTATTAAACTTGTGCTTCAGTGTTAGGAAATAGTTATATACTCAGATATTTATATTAATATTAAATATAAATAAATTTACCCATATATATTCTAGTAATTAAAAAAGATACAAAAGTATAATTGATGAAGTTTATTAAACTTTTTGTATATTCAATTATTAAAAATTTTATTTGTATATACTGAAATTTCGACAAACATTTTTAAAATTCATAGAAAGTATAGAACGTAATGAAAATTAATCAAGGTGATACAATGTAATGATTAATCAATAAATGCAAACGTATTATTCAAGTTTTTATGAGAAAATCTATATTAATTTCATTTCTAAAGTTATGGTAATTTAAACAAAAAAACACATTTAAAATACATAAAATATAAAATGATCAGATTACATTTTAAATATTATTTTCCAATTCCATTTTGATTTTTTCGATTCATTTCATTCAAGCATAAAATCTATAAAACCACACCTTATATGTTATAAAATTTTTAGCTATTTTGATACACATATGAGTGCTACATACTTTAAAAATGTTTTTTTTTTAACATTTATAAAGATTGTAAGTACAGATGTTGAATTTCCGAATTACTTTTTCGTAATTGCAAAATATGAAATAAATTTCTCATAATATTTATGGCTGAAAATTCGTAACATTAAGTAACTCAGTACAACAATTATAATAGAAGAAATTAAATGTTAAAAAAAAACCGATGTAAAGTAAAAAAGAAAACAATTTTCATAATACGAAATAACAATCTTATAAAAAAGGTCATTGTTAAAGTAAATTATGATTAAATTATATTTTTTATATGTTTGTATGCTTCCATATATTGATTATATGATTTCTTATCTTTTATATTAATTAATTATTCAAAATAAAATTATTTTCAAAATTTTAAGAAATTTACTTTCATATGAATTGCTTTAAATGTGAAAACTATTTATAACTCACACCATGTAAATAAGTTTGCAACAAAATTTTTAATTAATTATGTGCAATTTCGTAAACGAATTTAATCAATTTTAAAGATATCGCATGCGTTCAATATTTCTTTATCCATTTTCCTACTATATCATACAAATGAATATGATAAATGAATATGTGATAACTAATGATAAATGATAAATGATAACTGTATTTAATAAAGTTAGCGCTTAATTAAAAATACATTAATATCATCAGTAATTCTGAGTTTCCTTAGCCATTATTTAAAAATAAATTGTATTTTTTCACCTTAGTCAATGCAGAAGCAAACGAAACTCTATTTTTTTCTTAGCTATCTCGTAGTACTATTCTATACTGTCTTAATTCCCCCTATCTCCTTCGATCTCATACAATCGCATTGTTCCTTATATACGATGTAGAAGAGCCGCTTTACGATTTTTATTCCTAGATATCTACAACCTCATTTAGTTCCATACTGTAACTAACCTATACTAAAGCACATATTGAGCACCTAAATAGAGAGTACGATGTCATGTAGAATAAGAAAAAAAAGCGAAAGACATGAAAGTGGAATATAAAAATTGAGAAGAAAAAAAATAGCGATAAAGGGATGAACCTATAAACCCTAGAAAATTGATTGACACTACAAGCCCACTTGAAGATACAGGTCCTTTATAAACAGACTTCTTTATATTGCTAGTTATTGCAATTATTATATAAAATATTTCCCCTTTATTGTAAAAATTGTCATAAATTTTTTTTACACGCGATAATAATTATTATAAAATATATTAGAATATTTGTTTAGAAGTGTATACGTCTACGTATCGGTGTGTGTGTGTAACATTTATACAGCTCCTTTGAATTAATCAAATTTTTTGCAAATATATTAAATTTAAATATCAATAAAAAATATTTTCAGTTACATATTCATGTTTAGACATTTTTAATTCTTATAAAATAATATTGTAATTTTTCTGCTCATTAGAAAAGGAATTCCTTAGAATCATTTACTAAAATATTATTATTTTTAAAACACGTAACCATATTGATAACATCAATAATTTAAAAAAAAAGATGTTATGGTAAAAATCAATTAAGAAAGAGATATTTCTTTTAATTTTATTTAATATTTAATTCCTAAATATGTTTATATAAGTCTTTTATTTTAGTATTAAGGGATAAAAATATATATATATATATATATATATATATTTACTGAATTCAAATGTTAATGAACAAAAAAATAAAACATTTCCAATTTCCGTTCTCATATTATAGTTTGACGTCTGTAAATTGCGTAATATACAAAGTTTCCATTATATCAAAAGTTAGTTTTCATAACATCATACAAAATTATGACTTTCATGTTGTCTTCAATATATAGCTTATTAAAAATAATACGTTATACAATAATGAAAATGAAGCACAGAATACTATACTTGACTTAAATCATTCAAATATATACTTTTAAAACTTGAATAAAACATATTAAAATGAGAATGTTGGCATCATCGTTTATCCATGTTTATTGTCTTAATGTCCTTCAAAATTAAAATTACATTGTCACGCAAGTAAAAATTATTGAAGAAATAAAATATCTCGGCAGAGTGCAATTAATTTTCCTCTTATACAATTAAAAATAATTTGTTTAGAAGTTAAAAATTTTTTTTTTATTTTCAAAATTCGTACAATAAATAAATTTAATAGTATTTTTAAGAATACTTCACTTATTATAGAAACTTTATATATTCGAATATTAGATATATTCTATTTAAATATTTGTATTATATAAATATGTATTTATTACCAATGAGATTCTAAAATAAATTTCATCCCAAATAATAATTATACAAGTAAAGTGCAAATAGTAATTATCACTTTTTACATTAAATGAAAAGGAAATTATATTTTAGGTAAAAAATATTTTATGAAAACGAATTCAAAATCATGTTAAATAATATATTATTTTACTGTATTATTGATCAAATAATGTAGAAAATTTTGTATAACAACTATATCTATAAAATTATCATTAGATTTAGAATTTATTCTTTTCGATTTTTATTTTATATTTTATGGCAATTTAAAAAAGTTATAATTTTCTGTAACTGTTTTATTATAATATATGTAATTTATAATATATGTAAATGTATATTTAATCAATATTATATTTTATAAAAAAAATTGAATTTACAAAAGTCGTTGAAAATAAATTTAATTGAATATAAATTTACCGATACGTGTCTAAATTTTTGGTTATACTTTCTACTTGATGAAAAAAATTAAATATGTATTACTAACATTTTAATTTTTAAAATATCGAATAACAATAGAGACAAATGTTATGATATATACATTATTGACATTATAACTTAAAAAATATGAATAGAAGAAAATTAATGTCATAGAAGCAAATCTACACAGTAAAGTACACGAGAAAGATAAAGGTGTTTGGAACTATTAGAAACAAGAAACACAAGTAACAGTTAACCTTTTGGTTTAAATGGAATTATTGGATTCCGAAAATATAAAACTTTTTAGACAATGTCGCACATCTTTCATTAGTACAGGTATGCTATTCTTTTCGGTGGTCTTTCCCTAAGCAAATCTATGGTGGAAATTGTTACCGGATCATTGAATGGATTATGTGAGCCGCTGTCTACAATCTGAAGTCATTGATGTTCCTAACACAAATAAACTTAATCGTCTATCTCTGGTTTTGACCTTTGTCTTCATTAACGAACTTGAACCTAAATGATCTTTGCTTACCGTCTTCCATTATTCTATTCCCTTCTCTCTTCCTTTGATCCCCCACCGTTATTACTACTCTCTTCCAGAGTCCTAACAAGCCCCTTATGAGTACATACTTATGTTATAACAACTTTTATTGAATTTGAGTCTGCGAAGAGATTGTATTTTCGTTTACGAGTACATATACTATCGAACGGACAATCCAATATTATCTTTATAAAACCTAATAATTAATTACAATTTTTATATTTCTTTATTTGTGTTTAAATTATTATATAACCACTGACCCACACGTATCTTACATATTAGAAGCAGAAGTTGTTGCATTTGAAATCACATAGAGAATAACCACCGATATATAAGTAGACGTCAAGTTTTTCGACCTTCGGGAGAGCGTGTAAATTTTCCATGTATTTCAACTCGTCTTGAGTTGCTGTGGGATCCGTTTGAACTCTAGCCATCACATGGTCAATAACCTCCTCCGAGATTTCTTTCTTTCTTGCTCAAGGGATACCATAGTTTCCCCGGGATTTGCCATTGGCAGTAGAACAGAACAGATGGCTTCACTCAATTTAGTAACGGTAATACGACCAAGCTAACATATTGACAAATTTGTTACAATGGCAATTTTAAACTTGTTAATAAAATTTCAAAACACATTATGTTACGTAATGTACTCTTAAATATGATTTTTAAAATATCCAATATATTAAACAAGAATTGTGTTAATTTATTAAAATATAAATTTATTGTCTTTAAAATAACACAAATTAAAAATACTTAAACAATAAATATAAGTGTACTATCTATTATAAATAAGTGAATTTTAACGACGACCTCCTTCTATTTTTTCTATCATTATTCATTACATCATTCGGTTTATCCACTTATCTGACAGTTGTCTGTCTGTCTATGCCTCTTAGTCGTTTCTCTTGTGTTTTCTCTTGTAATCCTCTCAAAATCTTTCTCATTCGCTTTCTAGTTTATTTTTCCCTTAAGCGACTTCAATTATTTCTTTTTCTTTATATTATTATAAGATTGACAAAATAGTCTATAATAAAATTAAATTGTGAATGTGATAATGCTTGTATTATATTGAAAAAAAATAGTTACATTAATAACTTATATTTAGAATATTCTTATTATTTCAACAACAGGAATGCATATTTAATGTAAACAACTTTTCGTAGTAGTAAGTATAATGTAGAATTCATTTATCACATTCTTAATTCACGTATACAGACAGAATTCGAAACATTATTTAAAGCAATTTGTCATTGTATCAACTATTCTAGCTGAACATTTATCAGCTAGGCAAGTATCTTGAACAAGGTTAGTATATAAAAAATATATACTCTACGTTTTGGCATCATTGTTTTTTTTATTCTTTAAAAAGCAAGACTGGATTTTAAATTCACATTTTCGGTTATACTCCAGTAACTAAAATTATTCTGCTTTCCGACCTATTTTACCTTTTTTATAATAAAAATGAAACTCTTTTAATATAAATTTTTCAGGTACTCGCAAAAAATATCATTACTTTTTATACTTTGCTTTACAGTGTTTTGACATTTTTATTTAAATAAAAATTAATCAATTTATTTTTAAAGCCTGTTTTTGAAAATTTTGTTCTTAGATTTCTTTATTTTTAAGATTAATATTTTACACTCCTATAATTTTTCAGAATGTTTTTTTTTTAAATTTGTGTTAATGTCGTTTATATGTACACTGTAACCATCAATGTAAATTTGTTTATGTTATTACAATATCATTGATAAAAAAACAATAATGATATAATAACATTTAAATTTGACCCTATATAATATTGAAAAAAGTTTAGTTTTTTAATAGTTATGACGCGTCATCCTCCACGTGTCCTTTCCTTTCTGAGGATAGTATGCTTTGCTCGACTCGATCACGCGACAAAATGAGAATTTTGGCGCCATTCAAGAATCGAGTTCGCCCAAGGCTGCCATTTAAAAAGCTTTCCCCAGACAACGAGTCTCATGACGTGGACCGTATTCGCCTGTGCCAGGGCCTAAAGGGGTGCCCCTACCCTACGTGAGGCTTCTCCATTATCTAGTGAGGAGTCCAGAGCAAGTGAGTCTGATAGATTCGAGCTGAAGTGTCACCTCGAGTATCACCTCCTCCACCCGCTGCTTTACCCATAATCTCCTCCTAAGAACGACCCTGGCCCAGCTGATAACTGCCCAGCGAAAAGGGATCGAGGAGTGATAGGCAGCGTTGGCTGCAGCCGTCGCTATCCTACTTGAACAGACGCTGTGCGCCCTCCTAACACACTGGGTTAGAAGGGGTGAGGCTAGAAGAATTACTTGTAGAAATAAATTAAGTTATATTAAGATTAGGCTTAAGGTAGTTATAAAATTAATAATAAGTTAAAAAAAAGATTAATTATATTGTTAGCTTTAAGTTAGTTTTGTTAATAACGAGTTAATTTTAAGATTATTTTTCAATATTTATTGTAAGGGACTATGAGGCGAAAAATCTTGCCACATTTAAGATCTTTACATAATGAATGTGAAATACCAAGCCATAAATAATTTTTTAGTCTATATTATATAAAAAATTCTAATTACATTAATTTAATATATATGGTTTTATTATAAATTTTATATTTTTAATGTTTAAATCTATTTTATAATAAATTTCTTTCTAAGAAATTTACATCGATGGCACAATATTTACAAATGTCAAACATATTTTCGTAATTTCGAGTATACTACGTCTGATTTATTTGATTGTATCTTTAGTGAGTTTAATCGGTAAGCTCTAATAAGTACTTATTTATTATATTTTTTTGATAAAATTATTTTCTTTTTCGTTATCCGTCGATCGTAGAATGAGAAACTATTTTATCAACGAAAGCTTCTGCTCAAGAAAATTCATCAACTGCTAATTTATAAATTCCAATCTTAAGCTAAAAAAATGTTTTGTAAAATCTTGAGAAAAAATTTTATCTTTTGTTACATTTATTTGTTTATCAATATAATGTGTTTAAAACCATTTAGTTTGAAAAATAGAATTTTAAGTTTATATTCACTTAAAAAGGTTTGTAAAACTCGTAAAGAAATCTACGTATATTGAAACAGCCTTTTAGAAGGTTCAATACAACATTAGTAAATTAAAGATATTTATTCGTTCAAATATTTAAGGGTTTTATTTTTAAAGGGTATAAATTTATTTTAAATAAATTATATTACATTTTCATTTAATATATATATTCGTGTTACTTCAGAGAATCACGAAAAAAGCTTGTGTTTCCAAGAATTTTCATTTTAACGATTTTTTATGAATTTTAAAGAATATCCCAAACTGTGCAGAATAAAAAATAATAAAAAGGTTTAGCTTTACTATAAGAATAGCAAATAACATATTCACACGTTTTAATTGTTCATAAATATAACAAATATACCATATATCTTCATTGTGTTTAGATTTACAGATATGTATAAACCTGTTTAACGTTGACCAACGGTTTCACTTATATTTTTACACTTTAATGACAGATGTGTGTTTTTTATTAGTTTTTTTTTATTTCTTAAAACCAAAAAATACTCGCTGATTGAAAATTTTTTCGAAAATCTAAAAATTATTTTGTTTTTATTGTAATAATTTATATTTAAAAATCCTATGAATTATCATTTCGTTTAGAATAGGGAATATACAAGCAAAAACGAGTGAAATAATGACACATCCTATGAAAAAGATAATTTTTTTTTCATACTGTTTTATAGTATTCATATATATATTTTTAGTGGTATTTTTCATTACATGTAAGAGGTTGTGTAATTTATTTTGAAAACCAATGTAACTATATTAATTTTTATGAAAAATAATTCAATTTAATTTTAAAATTAAGATATAAGGTTGAAATGAGGTAATTTTTTTTAATATTATGCTTAAAATCCTTTGAAACATATTAGCCTAGATAACAGTGATAGTACAATCACTACATAATTCTTGCATGCATACAGTCAAGTCTGTATGTGAACATTAAATACCTTATTATTTTAGAGTTCAGATGGCAGTATATCTCGACCTAGTTTTGTTTTAAATCTAGAAATTCTAATTCAAAAATATTATGAAAGTGTTAAGTATATTTGAATATTGTATTCAAAATTGAATTACTTCAATACTTAAATAAATATTTTATTAAAAATTTATCTGAAAGAGAATTAGAAAACTATTTTTCAAGCATCTTTTACCAATCTAAAATTTGTATTTCATAGAATTAATAAACTGATTTACTTATGTAGTAATAAACAAATGTTTCACCACTAGGAATAAGTAATTTCTTAACGAACTTTCAGTAAAATCAGAATGAAATCATCAAAGAATATTATATATTTAAAGAAGACTGAAGATTTTTAAATGACTTTAAATAAAATGTTTTAAATGTAATAACGATAATGTAAAAATTATATAATACAATTAAAAATATTGCTAAATTTAGTTAAATACGTATGAGTAATAAGATAATTATTACTGTTGCTCGTCGAGTTTCAAAAATTTAAATAATAATCTTGCCAATATTATATATATAAATGGACGTATAAAAATATAAATAATCTTAACAAATGATTCAATGTGTGTTGAAATAATCTGATACAATAGTGAAATTGTATTTACAAGTAAAGGATAATACCATACGTTAATAAAATTTTATTAATATTACGTATTTAATATACTAATTATAATAATGTAAATAATTATTTTATTAAGCTTTATTAAAAAGAAAGTTGACCATTAATCTTAAAAATAAAATTAATTGTTTACAAGAATTTAAAACTTGTAACAATGCATTCTGAATTAAACAATTGTGAACAATTCATAGAAACAATAAATAATATAAAAAGAAGAAAAAATAAAATTTTTAAGGTCTGTAACATAAATTAATATTAAAATATAATTCTAACCTTATGCGTATGTGCATAAAATTATATTTTATTTATAAAATATATTTTACAAAATCTCCATTATTTTTTGTTTAGATCTTTTTTTTAATATTTCTACAACATAAACCGTTTTGAACAATACATTTAATGTGAATCTTAAATTTTTTTAGTATTTATACGTGTTTGAATTTGTTTTATTTATTGCATAAACTTTGATTAAAAAGTTTGTTATCATTTGCAGTATCAAGCCTTCTATCATGCTGAAAAAATATTTGTTCATGATCTGTTACGCTCTCGCTACCTATTTTTAATTGCTGTATCCTTAGCATTTCTCCATATACCTGGTCAATCAAACTGAAAACTAAAAATTGAGTTTTTAATAAATATACACTTTTCTATTTATAAATATATCAATCTCCATTCTTAGTACATTAATACACTCCAAATAATATATAGTCCAAGGCTTTTTTGAATATTGTATACAATATCCTTACATTAGTAAGCTTTTTGTTATGTTTTTCTAAGAAATAAATATTTAATTGTTTTTTAAAAAAAAACTGAGAAAAAGTACGTGAATATATTTTGAAATACAATTTTTAATTTCCGCTTAAACAAATATTTAGCATCTAATAGTGCATTAGTGTACAAATTAAAAATCAAGGCAGTAATTGCTCGTATCTTGCAAAAATAAAATTAAATAATTGTAATTGGAAAATATAATCTAATTCAGATTAAAAAGCCTAGATACCTAGTTTTAAAATTTTCTTAGAAAAATAAATAACACTACAGATAGCATTTTATATTTAATTATTAAAAGTGAGTGGATAATTGTTAAAAGCGTCAATTATGACATTTTTATCATTAATTTATCAAATTAGTTGATAATGATGTGTTTGAAATTTAATTATCTTGTTCAAAATTTTTTTTTAATAGTATAAAATATAAGATAAAAATTAAGAAAATTTTTATTAGGTAACCTTTTCCAAACATTTTTTCTATATACAAAATTTATTTGTGTAGCTATTCTACTGCATAAAATGGTATTCTGAAATATGTAAATAACTTTAAATCTTAATTAAAATTTTTTTTAAAGATATAGTGTCAATTAAATCAGAGTAAAATTTATTTGTTACGTAACTAAAAAATATAAAGAGATACTTAAAAACAATGTATGAACTCTATAATACAAAGTTTATAATATGTGAAGTATTATTGGAAATTTTTTTGCAATTACTCCAAATTTGCAATTTTATTATTTTAATTTTAAGTTTTATTCCAAATTTGTATCAAGTTGAAATTATCAATATCCATTGTAGTATAAATACAAAGTTTTAAGTGCAAAAAGAAAATAAAATAATTATTTTAAAATGTGCATCATAAATCAAATTATTTATCTACAGAATAAGACAAAAATAGAATTTTTCATTAAATTTTTTACCTTTCGTTTAAATCAAAACAAAAAATATTTCATCAAAAAAAATTGTGTGGATTAAATTTTAATTTTCTAGCAATATCCAAATATATGATAAAAAAAATTACTAAAAAATACATATTCAAAAATGAATCTAGTACCGCAGTAGTGGATGGTCCCCTTAGCAGGTCAGTTCCTTCGTTGATAAAAAATGGAATTGAGACTTTTCAGGTGAGGTTCACCGTATATGCGTACCCTGAATCCTTCATTACCATTTTCCTTCTGGCAGTCACAACGTATTAGCGACTGACCAGAAGTTCGCCAAATGCGCTCGAAACCCGCGCTGTCATAACTCGAACGATACGAATGCTAATATTTATAAAGTAATTATTGGTCCTGTTGAATACCAATCATCATCAGCGCGAAAACTACGTTTGAAAACTCCATTTGAAGCCCTAGAATAAAATCTCCGTCTCTCGCATTCACTACGATTGCCCGTGAGACAAGCCCGGCCTGACGGTTGACTTTCTGGGTCACAGACACAATGTAGCGCGGGTCCAGAGGCAAGCCGGTACAGCCAGAATCAAATTCCTTCCTATACTATCCGTGGCGACAGCGTGAATGGAAAAACTATAAAACTAATTTTTACACCTTTGTTTTTGTGTGATTCTTATTAAAAGTTATCTGATAAATAATGTTGTTTAACTCATTTTCGAGAATCACATCATTTGATATCTATGAACAAATTAAAGTCATATAATTTTTTTATATAATGATAAAAATAATTACGCTTTGATATAATATGAAATACTTATTTCAGAACGTACTTTATAGTTCCATTTCTAATAAGGAAAATAAGAGATCATGTATTTGAAGTATGTCCTGAATATCGATTCTTATAGTTTAATTAAACATCAACATAAATAAATGGAAAAAAATGAAGATAAGAGATTGATTAATTATATTAATTATAATGGATAATAATTATGATCGTAATAATATAAAATTACTTCTATGAAAAAATATTCTTTTAATATATATATGAAAACAATTATACTTAATATACGTGCATATGTATGTAATATAACTAAATTTAATTTACTACAAATTTAAGAAAAGCAATCTAACAGATCCAGAGTTTTCTTATGTAATATGCATTTAAACATATCTTTTACATTTTTGTGTGGTACTTTTTTCTTTTTTCCTTATTATCCTATGCTCTATATCTCTTTCTATTCATGTCATACTTTTTTTGTATAATTTTTCTTTACATTTCTCTTACAAGGCACATATGTACATATATGTGTATATTTTTTTAAATATGATATGACCAGCTGATTTGATTTTTTTCAAAGTTAGATTTTAACTTTTAATATTTACTTTTTTTCAATTTGTCTCTTTTCATGTCCGTATTTTTTACTTATTGCATGTTAACTTCTTATCTCAACTTTCACACTTATTTACGCAGTCTTTCTGCCTCATAAGTGAAATATAAATAACTATATATGAAATAACTCTACACTTTCTTAGTTACAGTAGCATCAATACAAATTACGAATAAACCAACCACACAGACACAAAAATAAATTAACATATAAATAGTCATATTCTCAATATGTTTAATGATATTAATAAAACAAGAAATAGACATGATTGCATATAATAATTGAATGATCACAATAAATATTTAAAAAATACATATTAAAGAAAAAGATTTGAAAAAGATTTTGTGTTTATTTTGCTTATTTGAATAATTAACCAATTTATTAATTCCTACGTACATTTTAATACTGTTTATTAATATTTTTTATTAACTTTTTTAAATCGCTTATAGTTTCTTATTAGTTCCTTCCTTTTTACTTATTTAAATATATAAATATATATTTAAATTTGTATAAATTTATTTTAAAGGAACCAATTTGATAACTTAAATTTATTACCTATCGATTTCCTGTTTTAATTTAATAACAATTTTTCATATCCCTTAGAAAAATACATTTTATTAAATTATATTTCCAATAAGAAAGTAAAAACTTTCATATTTTAATATAATTGATAATTTATTTATAGATGATTTATTGATTACAAATATTATTTGAAAGAATTTTTTTTAATATAAACGATGTGTTTAGGTGTAGAAAAATTTCCTTATTTTATTACTATTATTAGAATGGATCTACTATAATTAAATTTCAAAAGTAATATTACTATCCGTTAAATGATGATGGCAGTTAAAATTACTTTCAAATGTTAAAGTCTTAAAATATTAAATGACTATACTTTTTTATACTAATAAATTTAATAAAATAATGATTACAAATCAGCCGTTAAATTTAATTATTATTGGTTAATAATATTAAACTGCTTTAATTTTCAAATCAATGATTTTATTTTGTAGTTTTTTTAAAGGAACATTAAAAAAAGTATAAAAATTTTCATTAAGATATCCTCTTTAATATTATTGATCTTTTTTGAATTTTTCTTATACCTTATTAACTTTTTGCTTTAAAAAAAATAGATAACTCAGTTTTAAAATGTCTAGTATACTAAATTATCAGATGGAACGTTAAGTTTTAAAAGTACATGAAAAATCATAAAGTAAAAATACTTACTGAAAGTATTACCTAATTATGTTTATACAAGGACATAAAAAAATTAATATTATACTTTATGAATTATGAATACCTATTTTGAGAGAATATTAACTTATCAGTTTAATTTTGCATATGAAAGTATATAAATCCCTATAATAACATAACAAAAGAAAATTAACTGCATAAATTTTGTTCTACAGTTATTCTTGACACTACTAGCATTCGTTGTTATTCTTGTTGCTTGCGCTTTTCTCAGGGACACATTCTACTATCCCACATGCACAACGCTTCTCCTTTATGATTTAGTAAAAATCTATAGTGGCGTTGTAGTTAAACTTGCACGTGGACCTCATGCAATGCAGACTGTCATAAAGCAGAAAATGTCTCGGCTCTTCGAATACTCTCGATTGTATGTCCTGTCGACAAACGGCAATGAAACTTTAAACTAGACATGTTAGTACAGTGCTGTTTTGAATTTTTCGCATTTCGCAATTATAAAATTTTATATCTGGATTAAAATTTGATATTTTTAAATTTTACATTCAGCTGCTAATACAATTACTAATAGAATATCTAGGAAAGATTAACGAGAACTTATTTTCAGAGGTTAACTTATTAATTATTTATCTTGACGAAAAATTAATATCATATGCAAATATCGACTAAATGCAAATTTCATTTTTAGATTGTTGATTGTTGATATAGGTTTCTCTGTAGAAAAAAATTTATTCAATTATAAGCATTCTAATAATGAGAACTAAAACAAAGTTATTATTATAAATATGAGACTATACGTACTTCTATTGTTTTCATTATATTTTTTTAATATTCTTAATATTTAAAACTAATGCATGAATAATATAAAAATATATAATACTTTGATACAATAAAAAAATAAAAGCAAAAATGTTAAATCAATTGGTAAAATTAAGCTACCTATTTATTATCTATATCTTACTAAATTTATTACATAGTCCTAGTACCTCATTCATTGTATATTTAAAAATTTTTTAATTTTTAAGTATATGGTGCAACTTCTATAATTCAGAAACAAGGAGAATAGGAGATATACGAAAATGGATACTTATATCCCAATTTCTGAAACTTCTTTAAGCTTAACAATGCTTTGCGATTCGTATATTTATTTAGATTTAAGAATTTTATTTTTTTAATCCTATGTTCCTTAAACAATAATTTTAGATACATCTTTCATTAAGTTTTTTTATTTTTAATTTAGATTTTTTTAAATCTAACTCCACAGTAGAAAAAAAAATTAAAAAGTTATTTGGAATAATATTACTAAGTATTTTACAGTTATGAAAAAAATTCTAAAACTTTGAAAAATTTTTTTTTATTTAAAGTTAAATGTATAAAAAAAACAATCGATATAATATATTTTCTACAGTACAAATTTTGATGAGTGCTTAATCTTATTGATTGAATTATTAAATATTTTTGAAACTTTTTATTAATAATGAAGTATTATTAACGAGGAAAAATGTTTCTTAAAATATTAACTATGATATCTGAGGAATACATTAAATTTTATGGTATTTTAAAAGCTTTTTAAAAACTAATTTTAATTAAAAAATATTTATTGCATACGATATAAGACATAAAATTATCGACTAATTATATATTAAATATAGTTTTTAAATTTCTTTTAAAAAATAAAAAACTTTAAATGACTTTAAGAGCCATCAAAAACTTTCAATCTTTCAAATATGAAATAATAATTAATATTTATAGTTTAATATATTGAATCATGATAAAAAATTTGATTAATTAAAGAAATTGTTTAAAATGATAAGTAGTTTTTTCCAATTTTACACAAATTCAAAAAATTTAAGGATCTTTTTTAATTTAATTACAATTAATTTAAATTACAATTAATATAAATAAACCACTACTTTATTTATTGCATTTGTATTTAAAAATAATATGTATTGTATACCTATTGTTTTAACATACCTTTGTCATTTTTAAAATAATCGAAAAGATTCAGATTAAAAAAGCTAGAATACATTAAACAGTATTTAAAAGGATATATTTAATTAATAGACAAAATTAAAAAATACAAGTATTAAGAAAAATTCAATAGGCAAAGTTAGTGGCAAAATTATTAAATTACAAGAATTTTGCTTCGACAACAGCGTTAAGCATAAAAAAAATTACAATAGTAAAAAAGTTATATTTAATTAATAGTATAAATTTGAAAAAAAAACTTTTTATTTTATAACTTATAAAATTAAGACTTTACTATATTGATGGAAACATAGATAAACTCGAAAATTGGCTTTACTCATCTGGGAATGGAACCCGAAAGAAAACTTCCGTTATCACACCAAATACTCTTTTAACTACTAAAAACCTACAAATGATACTATACTTCTTTTTTCTTCTAGTTGTATACACATCGGAATGATGAAGGATATAGGATCCCATCGATATGACATGTACAATAATATTTATAATCATACGTTAGTAACATTTTATTAATGTAATTTAACATATCCAAAAACTTTTTATTTTGTAAAAAACAGTATTATAATTTCATAAGATTCTTTTTTTACTTATTTTTATTGTTCATTCATTTTTCACATTCATAAATTAATTCTTCTAAATAAATATTGGCTTATAAATTAAAATTTATGTGAACTTAAAAATTATCTTTTTATTTAATATTTTATCCAATAAAAGGGGATTACATTATAACACCTAATATACTGTGTAATACTATTGACTACAATAAAGGTTTAACATGTCTATTAAATTTGTTTAAAACCTTTTACAATATAAGTAGCAAACATTTCACTAAAAGCAAGAATGCATTTCCACAACTTAACAAAAACGGACTTCTCTTATAAAGATACAATTTACAGAAACTTTCAAGCTTTTTGGATGTAAAAGTCTTTTCAGACCTACTCTTTACTTCTTCCATGATACACTGATAGGAAGAAGCTTGTAGACTAGAATCACAAAGACTTCTAAAAAACATAAAAGTTTATATAAATAATAGCGGCGAGAATTCGCTTTTTCCAACAGTGTTGCTTCTTTGAACTCGTCAGAAGCAAACATATTTAAACACTGCATTTTCTCCTTAATTACTGGATTTGTTGAAAACAACATTCAACAAGATAAATGGAAATTTTACGTTAAATATGCTGTCAAAGTATATAATATTTTATCTCACGTTGACAAGTAAACTAAGAAAAATATTTCTCCACAGTAACAAAAACCAAGTAATTTAAGCCGAGCACATAAAATGAAATAAGGCAGTCGTTGACAAATTAAATGACAAACTAGTCCCTTTAATAATAATTGGATGTAAAGTTTTTTTATTTTAAGAACTAATGTTTTTCCATTTATATTGAATAGTTGGATTATTATATAAAAAAATACGTGTTTTTAACAAACATTTAATATGCCAGCTAATATTCGGCTTTTAAATAACTATAAAAAGTTATAAAATTAATCGTAATTTATAAAACCCAATATTTAAAAAAAGATATAATTACAGTAAAGGCAAACACTGTAATTGATTTTAAATAGTGATTACAAATAATTCTTAACGAAATTTCTTTTACTCGAAAGCTACTCGTGTCTATTGTAATGTGTATGTAGATACGTTTAATGTATTATCCCTTAGAGTGACGTCAATTTTTAGATGTTAAATAAATTAAAAAACATTAAAATATTTTTACATATTCTTGAAAATGAATATTAATTTTATTATAATATACATATATTATAATATTAATTATTATAGTAATAAAAATTTGTAATTGAGCACAATTAGTTTAGCAATGTTCAATTGTAATTATTGTATGATGTATATTTATTGCAAAGTATTTACATAAAATCTATGAGTAATTTATACAGATATAACAACTTTCTATAATCATCACATTTGATTGCTCCACTTTTTTTAACTTTTATTTAGTTGTACGTATCATAAGACAAACATTTTTTTACGGTATCCAACGATGACCAAAGAGACTTAGTATTGTATAAAAATAAGAAAAGTGTAATAAACTTTTATCAACCTATCCGAACTTTGAAACGTCGAACAAAGAGAAAGTAAAAGATGATGCACGACGAGCGACGAAGCACGATTTAAACCATGACTACGCACGAGATTACACATATATAACAATGGTTCTGAAACAAGTAGTAGAAATTTGTTTATGCAAATTTTAATTGCAGAGGAAGGCGTAACTTCTAATTCCCCTGAAATTAATACAAATTGCATTTTCTTCTCGTTCTCTATCCACTCTCTTTCTATTTCCATCTCGATTCTCTTTTACTCTGCGTTACACACGTTTGCAATGCATACGCACAAGAATCATATACATTTGGCTATTATCTCTGTATCGTTCACATCGTTTATTAATTATCTGTATAGTATAATTCAGAACCCGAACAATATTATTTTAGCAATCACTATTAGATGTTCAATTAAAAATGCTCGCAAAAATAACAGAGTAAATAAAGTAGACAGAATTTCACTTCACAATCATGTACGAATATATATGGAAATTGTCTTATTGACAAAATAGGGAAAGGATTTTGACAAACTGAATAATGTAATATAAGAAATTTTTATGAATAAACACTATTATTTTAATGTATTCAGACAATTTTATTTTAGTAAGGATAATTAAAATATATACTTGAATATATCAAATTGTACAATTCATATGTATTACCAGAATTGTTTTCTTCATTTTAAAACTGCAGTAATATCTTGTTTTTTTTTTAAATTTGAAGGTATTTTTCACTAAAAACATTACAATACTTCTTATTCCAAAATTTTGTAAAAGATAAAAAGATTATGCTACGTAAACAATGTTTTTATGACTATTCAATTATATAATAATTTAAGTGAAAATAAAAGACTAAAAATCGTTACATCTTGCGACAAATAAAGTATATGATATGAACAAACTATCTTAACTTTACAGAATATTAAAATAAAGTTAAAAAAATTCAAACAATTATATAAGGCAATTACATTAATTCAATTCTGAAGAGTTACTAGCTAGAGCTGATAGAGACATAATTTCTCTATTAAAATATATTTTTTGTATTTCTAAAATCAAAACGTGGACGATAAATATTAAAAAAAAGAAATATAATTATTAATAGCAAATCATACGATACTGTCATCGATGAAATTTATAATAATTCGAGCTCAAGGTATAGTTTTTAATGATCTATGTTTTCAATTTAAATATCGATTTTTTAAAATGTATATAATATTTAAATTTTTTAAATTAAATTTACTCATACAAAAATATTTTCTAAAGATATTTTATCTTTACAATATAGAGGATATTATCATTTATTATCATTTATTTGACGTGTTTCGTATAACATGATATATCAATATCTTTTTAATTAAAATTAATAAATTATTTTTAAATATAGTTTAAAAAATATTGGTTGAATAAAATATAATATTAGGTAAAATATATTACTTAAAATTTCAAAGCATATACAAAGTATACAAAGCATAATATAATATATGGTTAATATAAATAAATTTCATATGGAACATTTACTTTCAAGTTAAATGAAAAACTGATAATAGAAAAGATGAAAAGGAACTAATTCTTAATTACAATCTTTTACACGAGTTTTCATTTGATCCCCAAGTAATGAACATTAATTTGTTTTATGCTCTCATTCCATTATTTTTATAAATCATAAAATATAACTTCCAATTTTATTAATACCATTATTTTAATAAATTTAAAATGTTGAATTCCTTGACTATTTATAAATTATATACAATATTCGAATGAATTTATTTAATAATTCATAACTATATTATAACTGATAGATCTAATTAATATTCTTATGGCGATTATGAATGCATAATGAAAAAATTAAAATTTAAAAACTATAATAAAAATTACTTATTATTATTTTATTAAAAATATGTGGTTTAATACATGTATAATTAAAATTTTCTTTACTAATAAATATATTATGTTATAAATACAAAATAGATGAATAGTTAATTCTAAAAGGATTATAGCAAATTTAATTAAGGTAAGAAAAGTTGATAGAAAAGAATGTTCGATAATAACAAATTAAGCAAGAACAATGATATGGAAAATAGTGGAAAAAAAATCTAAAGTGGTTCAAATACCCCGTCGTTTTGTTTTTCATAAAATCTCCTCCCTTCCCTGCTTTACTTTTGACATTTTGATCATTAATCATAGCTTTTCTCGGCACATGTGAAATACCGGTACTCGAGCATAGGCGATAACATCACCATGTTGTTTAATTAATGTCACCATGGTTAGAAAAAATACCTTCCAATCACGAATAATTTATTGGTCATAATTGAAGCGAATGCTTACCTCTTTTGAAAAAATACATCACTTTTGAAGTATAGAGCCGAAACTAAACTCAGTTCGGCAAACAAAAGTTTTCTTTACAGTGAAATGTAAAAAAAGCCTTTTTAATAAAATATTCACTGGATTTTATTTAAACACACTTTACATTAATTAAAAAATTATTGACTTTTGTATTTTATAAATAATCATTGTGAATTTGTTTTAGTTTTTTTTCTTATCTTTATTACTGTACCAATAAAAATATGTTACATTTGAATTATTTTAAAAATTCAAATTAAATTTTTTAAAAATTTTATTTAAAAACTGCAATGTAATGGTAAAAATTATGGGATTTCCAAATAAATTTATAAAAATATTTTATTAAATATTTAATCCAGATATTGTTGAAATAATTATACATATTAATATCAATAAAATCAGAAAAATTGAATGAAAGTTTTAAATAAGACCAATTTTATTAGTTTTATCATTTCAAGCTACTCTATAAATTTATAAATAACAGAACATTATGACATGCTATTATGTACTAACTATAAAATAAAAAAACTTTCCAGTTTCTATCTAACTTTTAATAGACTAAGTAAGCATTATTTTTATTTCTTTGTCACTGATATGGAAATGCTTACTAATAAAAGTGAACCAAGATACAGGGAAAGGATAAGTGCACTATGAGAAATAGCAAAAGATGTGTATAGGTAGAGAACACGAATTATAAAAGAAACTATATAAACCAGCTTTTGCAGCATTGTTGCTTTTCTAAACATGACTTTCGGATGTAAACTGCATCTCACGGATTCGGCTTTGTTTCAGTATACAGTCACTGTTATCATAGTGCCTGCACGGTAAAAAATTTTCGTTGAAGGAGACATTTTTGTATAAATATCCCAAAGATGATTATATAGCATACAAAAATAAAACTAGAAATTCCAAAACCAAAGGGCTTTGCAGATAAATAATATATATTTAAATGCTCATTGATATCTTTTAATCAATGCTTTTAACTTTTATTATTTATACAAAGAGTGTTTTTTTTATATCATGCTTAGTAAGCAAGGGTTAATGGATTCAGATGAAGTTAAATGTATATTAAAAATAATGTATTTTTAAGTAGCTTCAAACATTCTATACCTTTACAAATATAACACACATAATATATTTTTTTATAAATTATAAATTATATTTGATTTTGAACAAATAAGAAAGGAACATAAGGTATAATTAAATAAAATTAGTATAATTAAAAAAAAACGTATTTTTGGCTTGCATCATTTTTTTATACAATTTTCTGTTAATACAAAATTACTCATTGTAAAAAAATTTTTTTTTAATCAATTGGTTTTAAATGTGTTTTTACTTTGTTTTTATACTTTAAAATATTATTTAAGTAACTTGTTTTGGTACAAAAAGTTGAGAATAAAATTTCCATACACTATTATTTAAACTCAGTTTAAATAGTTTTAATAGCGTCTTAAATAAAATAAAAAATATTTATAGTTTATGTACTTTCTGCCGCAATTCATATAATTAAAACGTCTATATTACACAATCAATACAATATTATAAATGCTCAAATGCTGCCAGTAAACATTTATTTTTAAATGATAAAAAGTAGTCTGACCTTCGTCTAAACGAATCTTAAAATATCCAAACAAAAATTTTTTTTTTAAATTACATTATTACAATACAACTTTTATTGAAGCATCATAAATAGAATTTTCCCACATCATCCGATTCATTTTATACCTTTTATATTAATCTTGTTATTTATGACGCCCAGTCTGATAGTAGAAAGAAATTAGTACCCGTATAAATATAATCACTTACATTAGAAGTATTCATATCAAAATATCAACCTAGCAGCAATGACTCATAGAAATAAGGCTGCCAAACATATATGAAGTTACAAAGGCGCTATATAGCAGTGTTAACGAATGCCGTAGGAACTTGAAAAATGACGTTTTACACTTACGTCAGAGTTTACGAAGAATTAGTACAAAGTTGACGCTTCATCTGTTTCTTACTGAACACTAATATTTCATTGCTAATTATTTATGAACTATATAAAAATAGTTTCATAAACTAGTTGAAAAAGTAAATCCTGCATTATACGATGTAATTATTTCTCAGGAAATATGCAAACATTGGTCAAATATTTATTCGACTTACTCATGCTATTTGTAAATTTGAGAAAATAAAAACAGTATTATAATAGTGATCAAAGAATTGTTACTACGAAACACTATTAAAACATTTATTATTCATACACAAATCATTAAAATTTAATAGATTAAGTTGAGATGTTTCATTAGCGATTTTTAAACCTAAAAAAATGTACGTTAATCATTAAAAAAATCTATATCAGTTACTTTTCTATGTAAAGCCTACATATAAAAGTAATTAAAGGTATAATAACAAGATATTTTCTGTAAACTATATGTTAAGAATACAAATTCTAAATATTATTTAATTTCAATTAATATATTTAATAATTATTGAAATTACAATATTAAGATATAAGTTTCTGTATAATCTTGATATAAATAAGTTTAACAATTGTTTAGAAATAAAATGTATTATTTTTCTATATATTTTAATATTGTAGGTAAAATCTCATTTATTAAATAAATTTAAACTGAAAATGCTTGGTCGTCAATTTGTCATCGTATCAAGATTTTTCGAGACTAATTTTTTGTATTATCTTAATTGGTCATTTGAGTTGGTCAATTTTTTCTCCATTCTTGTACCTAATTATTAAGTGAAAAACTAATGCGAATTTATCTGCATATTTTCCAACTAAGTTCTTTACTTTATCCTATCGCCTCATTTTTAATTCTCGTTTACTCTATACTACTTTTTTATGACAAAATATACCCTGTTTTCAGTTTAAAAAATTAAAAAAATTTCTATTACCTTTATATTTATAATTTTTAAGTAAATATTTCTAGTTGTATATTATAAATATGAAATAAACAAAATACCTAAAATAAACTTTAATAAATCGTTTTTATCGTTATAACTTTCAAAGTTATTGACTTTGTTAGTTATTTTATTATTAAAACTTCTTTTATTACTACCTTTTAGAGAATTTTGAGAAAAAAATTTTATTTTATACTTTTTCTTAAATTTTCATTTTAAAAAATATGTAATTGAAGATACTGAATCCAATTAAAAACAGATTTTAAAAAAAGTTTAAAAATTTGTTGTAAGAAACATACGACATTATAGCAATTTAAAAAATAATAATTTTACATTAAATGTATGTTAATATTTATTTTGTAAATTATAATTATGGAAGATGATTATGATAACATGATACGAAGAACAGAAAAATAATAACTTTTAACGGCTATAAACTTATATATGGCTATGGGAACTGGATATTGTTGTATAAACCATAAATTACTATTTTCTGAAGCAACAAGGAGAGAGTAAAAAAATAATATAATAAAACTTTAATTGAAAAAAGCAAACGATGACGTTTCTAACATGTAATTTTCAAAATGATGGAATAGAGAACGCTATAGATGTTGTTGCAACTCACTAGGTAATGTTAATACCTTACCAAGGTACATTAAGCACTAAAATAGCAAGTTCATGTCGCTTATAAGTACATTCACGTCACAATAGATATAGAATTCTTGCATATATTTCTAATATACTTTAGAAGTTGTGAAAACAAGTAAATCCTTATAAAACATCTAATCTCTCTTTTGCAGCATAAGCAATAAAAACATAGTTATAAACAGACCCTTAAGTGTTAAATTGGCGCAATCTAAATATTTTATATTATTTGGTATTATTTCAGCACGAAACTATTATGTAAAAAAAATGATTGTTAATACTAAATAAACTTTCAATAATATAAATTTAAATAATTAGGATTATCATTACTTTACTATGAGAAAAATAAATAAAATATAAAACTCGATACACAGAAGAATAGTGCGGACAATCAAAACAGTATGTTTGAGAAATGTAGTAAACAAAATTATAAACAAACACTGAAACATAAGCAATATCAAACAATTACTTTCCAGACATATATAAAAACTTACAATAACCATTTGAATTTAAAGAAAACTTTTAACAATTGAAATAATTTTAATATAATTAATAAAGTTTTCACAAAATAATTTTATGTATAATAACTTTAAAATATTTGATTTATTTATAATCCATAATATATATTTATTCTGAATAATTAAAAAAAAATTTCTTTTTACTACATTCAGTACTATCTAAAATAATTATAATCAAACACATTTGTTTTACTTTTTTCGAATTGATTTTTTAATGGTAATGAACAATATGGTTTTTTAAATGATCTCATTCTGTGCAATTCGAGAGCAGTATATTTATAAAATATACTCTATTCCTTCAATTATATTCGTTCCTATTATGAATATTTCAACAATTGTAGAAATTTTTGTGGATGGAATCAATTGAATCAGTTCGACTAAAAAAATGTAAAATTTTGAACAATTCTATTGCAGATCCTGTATTTCTGGAGTTAATTAAATATTGTATATATTTTTTAAACAAATGTGAAGAAAAACTATTCCATGTTTTTATCCGTAGGAAAAATATTTTATGTTTGTACATCACGTACAGATGGTATTTTACTATAATGTTAATACCTTAGTAATAAAAGATGACTTTTACTCGAAATATTTAAAAAAAAATAAAAGACAAGCCTATGGTTCATTAAAGTATAAATGATACATAGAGCATTAAAGATCTATCAATGATAAATTTTTTCGTTCACGTACAGTTGATTAATATATAAGATAGATGAAAGTTCATTATAAATTTTGTTTAATTTTTATTTAATGTATCAATGGATATTTTTTGACTAATGTACTATTTCATTAATATAAAATCAGAAACATTGGAGCTATTATAGATCACAGTTTTAGTAATTTTATAGGCATTTATATCTTATAAAAAAACAACACTAATTGAAAAAGGAATAAAAATATTTATACCATATATATATATTGACTATAATATTAAATTACCGCAGAATTATTAGAAACTGCTAAAATTATGTAATTTTAAAATATCACATAGTATTTTTTAATGTTAGAATAGAATAATTAGAATATTTATCATACTGACAATACTCTTCATCGATAGTTCCAGTTTGTGTAAATTCTATAAAAAAAATTTATGTATGTAGTTACCAAATATGGTAATTAAATTTTTTAAAAATTAGAAGAAATTACACAAAAAAGTAAATTGCTGAATAAACATTAGATATGTTAAAAATTGTAATTGAAATATTTATTATATGGATTATAAAATAAAAATAAATTGTTACAGCGCCTACTAAAAGTTTTATTTTGTTATCAATGAATATAAAAATATATAAGATTTTTTACGATCTTGAGTTGTTCAAAAATATTTTTAATATTTATGTTTTTAGATCAACTTTAAAATATTAAAAAAAACATATACATTAGTATTAAAGAAATTCAGTATCATAAAAAAAGCATATAATTATAGCGTACAAAACTGGGGGAAGCATAGCATTCGAGGCTACGTAAAACATGGCTTCCGAGGCTGCGAAAAGCGTTGCGTCGGACACAGAAAAACAACGAAAAATTGGACAAGCCGAGCCTAGCATCGCTTGATGATGCTACGCGCGCCGCCATGTTTAGCAGCCGATGCGACATCGACGAATGACGTGGCGTCAGCACGCGCTTCCCCGGACTCCACATGACCACACAGCGAAGCAATATCAGCTTCCCTACAGAGCAGGTGTCTCCCCCGGTGGAGAAAGCGGCCGCTCTCGCGAACCAATGTAACACTTCGGGGAATGAATGATGCTCCCATGCGCATCGTTCCATCGGTGAAAACGAAGGGCACCAACGAGTACGCTCTAGGATAAAAACGGCACCCGTTTGCCTCTTGAATAGTTCTCTCGAACACACCTCTTCTTCACACTTTTGCTCCTGCCGATATTCCTACCTCTCCGAGGTGCATCCACACGCTAGTTACGCCCCGGACAGCTCACCCTCCCTCCGGCTCGGATCACCCTGCACCGGCTCAAACACGCTTTGCGTCCCGATTCCGTGCGGCGATGGTCCACGAATTTCGACACCACTCCCATGCTCCGGACATAACACAATATAACACAACACAACATCGGCGTTAATATTAACTGACATTATTATACGACTCGAAAGAAACCACTGCAAGCGAATGAATGTGTCAGGTCCTCGAACGACACGAACTAACACGGATGTCGACAGACAGTTGATCCTCTATCTGCAATAATGGCCATAACGCTGCACCGCGTTACCGCACCCGGATGACGACCCATTCACGGCTCGGCGGTGATTTAGGTGATGATACACCCGTTATGACCACGACAACCACAGCCCAAATGACAACACGAGTCCCAACGATGGCGTTGCGATACCCCCGCACTACTACCTTATGTAGCATCTATCACATGGATGAGCTTACAGACTTACATATAGAGGTAACCCCGCCATGGAAAAGAGGACCAGAGCTAGTGGAACTTACCACGTCACCCGCCTCATCGAACAATAACTAATTAATTATATTAAATAAATAGATGCACTTTTTAACTGGGATGAAGCGTAACTGGTTCAGTGAAATTCAATCGGCATCCGGCCATTATCTATTCGCTAATACTCCAGGTATAAATTTCTATTTCATGGCGCCCGAACAGGGGCTCGAAGTTTGATTCCAGAGCAGGAATTGGTCAATCAAGAAATTATACGCAAGAAGAATTAATCAATGAATTGGAAGCCAATGTCTACAGATGACTGGCATCATATTACTACTGCGTAAACGTTTGAAGGTCAGCATGTCCTTTCGAAGCTCACCCTCGTCAAACGCCGTCTCAGATACAGACAACGAGGAAGTAAACATATTTATGGATAACATTAGTAGGATGAGCCTAGAAGGATCGATCAACGAAACGACCTTGCAGCTTCCGAGAAAATGAAATAGAGTATCCTCGGGGCACTAAGCCTTCTTCGGAAAACACATCCGGAGGGGCTGAGATCGATTAAAAGAAGATTGATCAGATCCGGAAGAGCAACTGCTTCTTTGATGGGAAGGTATATACTCCTTCTTGTTCAGGATGAACGAAGTACAGAGCAGTTCTATGGTCTGACTAACAAGCACCTCCTATAAGATGCAATCAATGTTCCTGCGTTGGGGTCCGTTCAGGTACTGCGTGAGTTAGGAAATTTCTTCGTTTCACCTAATGAACTGATCACCTAGACCAACCAAATTTGCGATTGAAAACTTATGTCAGCCTACATATGCTTATATAGCTATGTCAGCTCTGATAAAATAACATGGGGAATATTCCTACCAGGAGAACCTCTAACAAATACTCAGAAATATGAGGCTCGGCTTATTTGTCCTGGTACCTGAAAACTACCAGAAGAGATTAAGCGCCATCGTACAATGGGTGAAATTCTTAACTGAGAGCCTGGACGAGGTCGAAAGACCTCGACCAGCGATGTTACAAAGTAGATGCTGAGAAGGGATATGAAAACACGAGGATCACTCTATAAATAGAAGATAACACCACTGTCCTGTCGACCGTGATGTTAAAGTGTAGAATTAAAGTCCGAGGACGAGAACAATGGGACTATTAGCAGTGATCTCTAACCAAAACGACTTGATGCTCTATAAACTGAATTTACTAGACCATCGAGTGCGAGAATATAAAAGAAAAGTATAATACGAGAAGATCCAGAGAAAAGACCCCGAGGACGATAACTGCGTTAACACTAACGCACAGGACGAGGAACTCAGAGAAAGCTGCGAAGAGTAAATTCGTATGGCCGAAGCCACCATTGCGGTAGTGAAGATGGAATATGCGAGAGATACGCTATTATGTACAACGTTTATTGCACTGTAAGCGTTAATGTATATTTAATTTACTGTATGAAATTCGCTAATAAAAATACTTCACAACGCATACGATATATATATAATAATGATGATACATAAGTATGATAATATAAATAAAAACCTGTCTATGCATATGAATTCTCAAGATACAATATCTCAAGATTGAGCGAATTTTCGAAATAGAAAAGTTGATAAGCAAAAAAAAAATTTCGGTGAAATCGGAGTAACGAGTAGCTCTTGATACCACCCTGATAGCGGAAATGATCAGCCATAAAAAGAAAAAGAAGCATCAATGGTCTACACCTTGGAAGAAGCTTTGTACTAGAAATAGAATGCAAGGAGACAAACTTCCGCATGTTTGATGAACTGCGAAGGACCAGCCTAACGAAAAACAACGACAAAATCGGGTCACCCTCAGCAAAGAGAAGCAACGCGGGCCGTCGAGACCAAACATTGAAACAATCGCTGCCAGGATCGAGTGGGACTGCCTTGCGTCAGCGCACCAGTTATTTACCCCACTGGCTCACCTACCGGCCTGAAGCCCAATACTCTCCATATTGAAAACGAATCAAATGACATAAACTTTACGGGAGAGCAGTAAATGGGTTGAACAGAAACGCGTAACTCTTATTGAAGACGGAGAGAGACGGCCGATCGACTTATGATCCATATGTCGCGTCGTCCCCAACCCCGACGACAAAATGACGACGGAGTTTCGATGCCCTCGCATGACTACCTTGCGAAGCATCTCCCACCCAGATGGCCTTACAACCCTACATTTATATTTTATACATACATATTTTTATGAAGCATGGTTTGATAATGGGTTTTCACAAGTACATTTTACCACCAAATAATTTGGTATTAGTATATATATATATATATCTTATTATTACATTTAGTTTCGTTAATTTTTCATTGGTGAATAACACTAATAGTATAGAAAAATAATAAATTTAACAGAAAAATCGTCTTAAGATATTGTCAACTAAAAAGGAACTAAAAATGAAAACTTATTGAATGACATATATTACAAATACATATTTTGTAAAAAAAAGATTTTTCTCGAAATAAATTGAAACCAGTGTTTTTGTAGCAGATTTAGTGAGATAGAGATAAAACAGTCATGAAAACACAGTTAAATACATATAATCAATGTTCCAAGCAAAAAGATTTTTTCGAGAAACTGCAGCATAAAGTAAAATGAAAAATTTATGAAAAATTCATACATAAATTTTAAAATGCGACAAAAAACCTCGTAATTTTTTTACCTTATATTTTTTATGTACTGAGAAAATACAAGAACGAAGTAAAAAAGTAATACAGTAATTTCGTACTTAGATATCAAATATTAAAAACAAATCTAAATTCTATTAACAATTTAATGTAACATAATTCTATTAAAATAAATCTAACGAAAGTTTTGTAAAAAGAAATATTATATTTTCAATACATAAAAAAGTTGATAAATGTATATGAATCATAACTTTGATTAATAATGAACTATTAATGGTGATTCCAATATTCCTGAAAAAATTCATTTAAATTTATGCATATATCTGCATTAATCTACTGATATAAAATAAAATATTTCAACGATAACAAAATTGAAGAAAATTTTAATAAAAAAATATCAATAACTTAATCCAAAATACGAATAAGAACATAGAAACAAAATAAAGAAATACGAGACTGCAAAAATACTCTAATTTTTTTTAAATCTATAAAATACGATTAAGGTATAGCGTTTGGAGCAAAGAATACTTAAAAGGTCTAAAATAAATAAGTATTCATGGATATAAGGACAATCTGTTCGAGGTTAAATAGAAGAAAATGTGTAATTGAATCCAAACGTGTACACAAATATAGGCCAAAATGGCAAAAAATTTTAAGAAATTGATATAACATACTACCGCAAACAGAAAAATTTACTTTAGAATAATAACATGAAGTGTTATACAAAATATGATTTTAAACATAAAATAAAAATTAATATAAACATTGTAATATAATAGATTATTAAAATAACTTAAACACGAACTAAAAAATTATGCACAACATGCCTGTTCCTATATTCAATAGATGATAATAACCACACAAGATATAGATAAAACAATGTCGAGTTTTATTGTTACGGCCTAGCAAGGAGACACTCATGTTACTTTTCATTTATTTTTAATCGCAATAAAATGAGTTGCATAACTGTCAAATGCCACGCCAATATTGTGGCTTATTCAAAATAAGATAAACACGTAAACTAATATCCGCTATGATTCTGAAAGGAAATATCTTGTTGGTATTTAAGCTACGATGGTCACACATTGACACAAAGAAAAACATCGATTAGGAACTGACTAGATTGCATATTTTCAATTGCCTTTTTAAAATGGAAGGAATCTCATACTGACATGATATTCAAAATAAATTCTAGCCACGAGAGCTACGGCTTTTGCATTTCACAAAAAAATTCGCTTATCATAATCACTGTAGTAAACGATATTAATACCGTGCAGCTACAAATCAGGACTTCTAAAATTTATCGTATAAAAGACATTTCTAATTTAATGAGATTTTTCCTAGTTTTCATCAATCACACCTATCTTTTTATTCGTATACATATAATCATAAAAATATTAATCGAAAAACCTAAGATAGTATACAAAAAGCCGCTAAATTAACAAGAGATCATTTATAATTACACAGACAATTTAG
Source organism: Kradibia gibbosae (assembly GCA_018907135.1). Lineage (NCBI taxonomy): Eukaryota > Metazoa > Arthropoda > Insecta > Hymenoptera > Agaonidae > Kradibia > Kradibia gibbosae. Next base: position 10,444,440 of record JACCHX010000004.1, read on the forward strand.
TCAAAGGCAATTTTAGATCGGTTTAATATTCTTTTAGTACGTTTATTCATAAAATAAGTTCAACAATTCAGTAATTCACTAATCATAAAACCAAGAACGAAAGATAATTATTCCTTATATGTATATGTGTGTGTATATATATATGTGTGTATATATATATATATATATATATATATATATATATATATTAAAATGTCAATTGTAAAATCAAACGTAAACCGATGCAATACATATTTGAGGACAATCGCGATATTAATCACTTACTAAAAGAATGTAATTACCCTCGTTTTTGGAAAACAAAATAATTACTTAACCTTTTTCATTTTTTATCTTATCAATAAATAATTATTTTAATCGATTTATTTTGGTTTTTTTAAATTTGTTTATTTTATGCGTGAAAAAAGTTTTTTCCTTTTCGTACTATTGCGCTTAAGTGCGCAGGTTCAAATCGGAGAAAACCGTGTTTGATGATTTTAAACTTCAAATATTTTCAGATGTGCCAATAACATTATATTATCAACAACAAAAAATATTTCATAGAATTCAATAACAAGTTTATACTACGAAACAATAACAATAATTTAAAAATTCGTTAATAGAATATGCATGAAATCAACAACTTGAGAATTATCGAATAGCATTAGTAGAATATTCATAAATTCGTAGGTAAATAAATATTTCTTATGTTGCCTAATAAAACAGTTACCTAAAAATGTTGAAATATATAAAAAAAATATTTCTGTAACAATATTATAAACATTGGTCAAAACTAAGTTAACTATCAAGGTGCGTTGCAACATTGTTTCTCGAAAAAAATCAAAAAGTTCTTTTATGATATTACTTATGGATGTACAAAAAACTGATCTTTTAATTTAGACCATTTAAAAAAATATTAAAAATACACTTTAAATTTATTAAACGTTTTGTATTTCTTCAAGGGGAAAATAAAATTTTTTGGAAATTTTGGTGTCATCATTGGAAAGCAGCGGAAAAGTTATATTATTATTTGCAATAAATTGTAAACATAAAAAAAATTGTAACCATTATTGTTTGCTCAATTTTTTTAATTATACTTTCGAATTGTAAAAATGAGTCGAACATGGCATATTTTAGAGTGCGTGGGACGCGCTTGGGGAGTTGACGAAATTTTAATCAATATGTATATATATATATATATGCAGATAAATTAATAAAAAAAATTATAAGCAATAATCTTACATTCACATAACAAAACAATCAAATATTCTATATATAAATATATAATATGAAACAATAAATTATCAATAATATATGATAAATAAAAAAAGAAATGGATCAACCAAGCCAATTTATTTTAAATCTTTTATGAAAAGTCTGAAATAGTCGGTAAAATAAAAAATGAAATGAAACTTAACGTGAAAATAATACAAGACTGAATACCTAGAAACTACTTGTTCCAAGTTACTATTATGTTATATAATAGATGTATGTATTTCATACAACTGGTATTATTTACGGATCCATTAGTGAATTGACCGTAATTTAAATGATAAAAAAAAAGAATGTTTATTTGAATTCTGGACCATTAACTCAAAAAAAAGAAGCAATTAAAAGAACTTCTAGGTAAGACAAATTAACTTTATTTCAATTAAAAAATGCATTTCTTGTGCACAAAAACGAAAAGCATTAAATATAATGGAACAATATAGGAAATAAAATTTATATTGTGAATCCTTGTTACAATATTGTTGCCAGCTGTTAAAAAATTGCAAAAATTTTACAAAAGTTGTAAGAAACTTAAATAATAAAAATTTAGTCTCAAGAAGCTTCATTTTGGAGAATCTTACTGAACGTGCATTGTATTTAAATTACGATACGAGTTGATAATAAAAAGCATCTTGTTTTTTTAGATATTTCCTTGATAGAAATTATAAAATAGTTCAAATCTATAACTGTAGAAAAAAACTATATCTTTTGAACACTTATACAAGTTGTAAAATATTATTACGCACCCAAATAAGTAGTTGTTATGATTATACCTGTATTGATTTTATTGAATTAATAATTTAATTAACAATTAATGTAAGATTAACGTATAAAAATACACTTATAATAACAATTTTACACACACACATATATATATAAACAATAATTTGTCAAAATAATTAAGTATACTTCTGATAAAATTAACATCACTTGACCTCAATTAAAACTAAAAATTCACGAAAATTCGTATAAAGAAGAAATAAAAGTATTTTAATAAAAATTTTCTATGATTAAAAAAAAATATTTTATTAAATAAATTTAAATAATGAATGAAACGTATGTTGCAAATTAATTAGTCTTTAATTTCAGATTACCAGAAAAATTTGTAATGATGAGTTGTTCATAAATAATACTTATAAAAGATATAAAATAATATTATGCAACAAAAAATAAATTAAAAAAATTTTTAATTACAGCTTAGAGATAATACATACATTTTATTTTGTGTTTTTGAATAATATCGCTAATTTACTATTATTTAAACTCTTTATATTTATAACATATATTTATATTTATAACAGTTAAGAAAAAAAAATTTATAAAAAAAATTAATTTGAATAGAACTATACTGCTCGATAATTGTAGAAATTTGGAAATAATTTTAAAAACAAATAAAATCATAAAATAAAAGATAATAATAAAAGGGTAAAATTATGTAGAAAATAAATTACGCGAAAAAAATTTAAAGTCTTGACATATTAAATATATGGTATATAATCTTTAAAGAAAACCATAAAGTAAATATAACCCAATATAAGGAATCAATATTGCAAAAATACGTGGACTAGCCATGTTTACAAAATTATAAGAATATCAAGAACAATTCATTACGAAAAATTTTTGCAATATGATTAGCAAGATTAATCAAATTGAAATTCGTGTCAGAGAAATAAAACACAGTAGCAGTACAAACTGGAAAATTGGAAATTGCTGCAAATAAATTGGCATGCACAGATATGTTTTATGCCCTTTAGTAAGGCTGAATGTCGTAGGTGAATTCTAGAATGGTTCACATTGCCGTTAAAACGACTGCATGAAATGGCGCAACTGAGTCAGCGGAAACTTTGCGCGTAACAAAGATGACAGGAGTCCCGGGAAAAACAATCAGCGAATTGGGGGTTGGGGTCGGATAGCGATGACAAAACGAATTAGGACGAATTTCCTTGATGGTATAAGACAGTAGAGGAAATAACGAGAGGTAATCGTAAGAGTCACCGAGTAAAGGCCGACATATGGACGCCCAGTCGGTGTCGAAAAGATAACACGTAGGTGTCCGGTAGACGAACACGATGTAGCTATTGTAACGCCTTCCATTCCCACTCACACATTTATATTCAATAAGCTAGAAAATAAATAACCGATAACAAACTATTATTACTTTTGGATTTTTTGTCTAATTAATTGAAGAATTCGATTAATCGGAAAATTCACAACAGCAATTGGTTGGAACGAAGGTAAAGAACTAGTGAAAGAAAAATTTTAAATGGAATTTATTTGGATTTCGAATTAAAAGTTGTCTAAATGCCTCTTTTTACATTACTTTTAATTTTGTAAGAACATCAGCAATTTTTGAACATGAAACTTAATTATAGATAGAACTTTTTGAAGTAAATGTGAAAAACTATCGGAATATGCTATATATTTATTAAAATATACGTTCGAAAATATTCTTTTCAATTAAGCACAATGTTTTCATCGAATAACTATATTTCTTCATATATCTGCACAGGAAAATAATATGCATCATGATGTAAGTGAAATAAAGAAAAAGTTTTAAAAATAAATTATTTTATTCAAAACGCAATTATTACACATTACATGCAATATATTCAACCATTCTCTACTAGAGTGTTTCACAAAATAATTAGCAATATCAATGCAACTGTATAAAATTAAATATAAATTGTATTGGAATTACAATAAGTACAATATGTATTAAACATTCACAAATTAATTTATTTATATTGATTTCAATTTTTAAAAAATTTCTTTTTAGTTCATCTTATACATAACATTTTAAATAGAAAAGGTCAGTGCCAAAATCCTTTTATTTATTATTGTACATACATGCATAAAATTTCAATTACTTTTTTATACATAATTTTGATGCCATTATTTTTATGAAACAAAAAAATTATTTTTACATACATTTTTTTTCCTACTACATTAATATTTTATTAAAAAAATGCATTGTTTATTAAGTTTTCAAAAAGAAATGTTTTCATTATTATAAATTTTCTTTTTTAATAATTGTTTTTATAATCATTGATTAATACAGTAAATTTAAGATAAATCGTAAATCTGATATAATTTGTATATTAATGAAACCTCATAAGAACATACAATATTTGAATCAAGAATCTTCAATTTTTTCAGTTTTGAAGAAAGATTTTTTAATTATTAATAATAATTATTATGCTATAATGGTGAGAGAATTAATTGTTTATTTTAAGCTAGTATCTCGATAAATATTGTGTATAAACCTTATTAAAAGAAAGGGCAACGAAAAAAAATAACCATAGAATGTTTTAAAGTTAAAAAAAAATTTTCACCATTGAATTAAATAATAAAGTAGTCATGGTTTATGAATTTATTTTTAAAAATATAATAAACCCATTAGATTCTTAATCGTAATTATCACATTATAATTTATTTAATTAAATTATTACTTAATTAAAGTATTATTTAACATAAATAAAAGATGCTTAAATTACACGAGTAGATAAATGTCACAATTATTCCTAATAAATTGCCATTAATAAATAGTATTAATAAATAAACAGTAATAAATTATTACACGCGATTCGGATAAATAATCAAAGCATAATAATGCTTCAATGGTATTGGTCGTTATCACTGAAGCGATAAAAGAGTAATAATATAATTTAGTTTATATATAAATAAGAGTTTATATTTCTACAAAAGAGCTGTACTTTTGATTGCAAAATTATAACGATGTGTACATTGCTGTATATGCATATATATATATATATAACTAGACTTAGATGATGCTTATAGATATACGTAAGACTTATGTGCATCAATAGCAGATGCAAACTGAAGCAGTATGGTTCAGCAAATTTTAAAGCGTCAGAGCGACCTGACGATACGAAAGTAAATTCGCATCAGCTGCTAAAATAAACCACGCTTTCCTAGTCGGGCCAAACTTGGTCTGCGTCACTTACTATAATACAAGCTTGCGATACGAGGCAGGTTGTGATGCACGTCGGCTGCTCAGCAGTTGCGGTAGGGGCATGCAGAGTAAGGGGGAGCGGCTCCGGGAAAGGAACCGAGGAACCGAGAAACTCCTTCGCGGTCTGCGAGTCACAAGCAGCCAGGGGGGGGGGGAAGCGGAAGGTTGATGTCGACTTGCTGTTGCTTCACTCGAGTCCCGGTGTCGCGATGATTACGCCGAGGGGTGGATGAGGAGACTGCGAGAGATGAGGGTCGAGAGTTGAGCTTAATTTCGACTAAGAGCGAATGACGAATACCGCAGAAATACGAGCACGTAGAACGACCCCCGCATCGATTAATGCATCCTCGTTGAAGCGCGGGATTAAGTGAGATTCAAAGTTGGTGGCCACGCCGGACGTTTCTCTTCTACCTCTTGCAGCTCCGCGCGTGTATGCTGTTGATCCTAAAGTACTGCATGAAAGCTGAGAGATAGCTAATGTTTGCTTACGATTTGTGAATGAGACAGTGGACAAGTGACCCAGTTGTAATAAGGCTCGATGGAATGGGTCTTACTGCATTATTGACGCTCTCTACAATTTGATTCGCAGATATGCAGATAATTTACATCCATTAATATAATAGACACATTAATGAGTATTGGTGTTGGTGTTTACTTGTATTTTCATATATTTCTGTACATATGCTGTTTCATTTAGTCTGTATAAAATTATTTTATATCTTTGAGCATTCAGTCTCATTTCTTGTACTCATCTGCTGGATTATAAAAGAAAATCCATAATTAAATTCGTGAATACCCTCCAATGTAGGAATATTACGGAATGTGAATTTTTTTAGATAAGTACATGACGCTAAATTAAATTAAAAGCTTGTGGACTACAGTATGATTCAATTATAAAGAGTTAGCTTTATATGAGCTAGAAATGTCTAAATACTGGAATTTTGGGGCTTATGTATTTTGCTAAATTGTCTTTACCCTCCAAAAATTTGAACTAACTTCTTTATACATATAGTACCAATACTAAGGATGTTTAGTCTCTTTCCTTCCTCTTTTGTCACTCTCTCCCTCTCTCTTTCTTTGCCTATATATATTACATACATACATAACGATATTTAATTTAAAAAATAAATAATATTATTGTTAGCTTTTCACAAACACTCGATATAACGCAGGAATCACATTTTACTAAAATATTATAATTATGTATTATTAATCTTAGTAATTCTATTTTATAATTACTATAGTAATATTTTAATGTTTAAAAAGTCATCAATAGTTTGAAGTAAGGGTTTGGCATTGGATAGTTACGGATTAAGCTAACTAACAATGTACTGAGGGGTGCTTACAGTGCATGCAAGACTTGTTTGCGAAAGCTTTGCTTATATTTGATTTCATATATGTGAATAAATTATGTCAACAAGTGTTGCAGGTGCTATAATACGCATACATTTGCTTCGCGTATTATTGTACCGGTATTATTAATATCGCAGATGGCTATTGTGAGCTTCGAAAAATTTCCTCAAAATTACATAGATTTCAATCTCTATCTATTTCTTATCGTTTCTCTCTATTAAATCTATCAAATATTAAAAATGGATGATAATTAAAACTTTTAATATAATTAATGCAATCAGTTTATTTACTAATTACACAAATATTAAATATTTAATTAATATTTTTTTATTAGCAATTTTAATCAATTAATTTTCAAGTTATTATATATTATTTTTTTAATAAATTACTTTTATAGTTTATTTGTTATATTTAGTATATATGATAACCAATCACATTGTAGAACGGTCTAAAAAGAATATCTTACTTTTTTCTTATAATTGTATTTGTAATGTTGAAGACATAATAAATGAAAAAATTATTAATTTTAAGTAATATTAGTCTGTTGAAATTTATAAGTATTTTATTATCGTATTATGTAATAAAACACGTCTAAATAGAAATAGAAAACGAATTCAAGCTTTACAAGTTTTACGTTTAATATTATAATGTAAATTTTCAATCTTAGTAAAATAATAAATTTATTATTTTACTTAGGGTATACTGTGAATTGCAAAATACGTAAATTACTTAAGCTGACATGCTATTTATTTATCATAATAATAGATAGTATATAAAAGTACTTTTAAATCTTTGGTAATATTTCAAGAGTTTACTAAAAGTATATTTTATATAGTTTTTTATTCAAATACCAAATTTCTCACAGATATTTATTAAAATAAACTAACTAAACCCTATGCATTATATACGCATACCATTTAGTGACATTTGCAGCACGTATGTTTTTCGGCGTTAATTGATATTAATGTACATTAACCATGAAGTATTGGATTAATTGTAAAAAATTATATTTATATTTGTAATAAATTAAGTTGGTACTGATGTAAAAAAATTTTTTTTTAATAAATAATTCGATTATGCGATAGTTATTAATTAACTTATGTGAACGTAAATAACATATTTTCTCGTATTTTTATTTAATAAAACTCATATTTATTCTTAATTTATTCATATAATACTAAGGAATAGTTTGTTTAAAAGTTTTCTAACTCCCTTGTACCATAGATATAACATTTAAAGCTGTATGTGCAAATTGATTAACTACTGCGATTCAAACAGTACAAATTAGTGACTTGACTGAAAATTATACTATGAGTCTTTTGATCTACAAGAAAGGGATATTGAATAAATTGAGAACTCTAACTACAATTTCAACTATTGCTTATTGCAAAATATCCCTCGAGAGGCTAGTACTTAACCCGGCAATACTCTGTATCCAAAGTCCAGCAACCTCATCCATAACGGAAAGGGAATAAAGCTTATATATCTACGATATCTTCCCTTACGATTGCAACTGACGCAACGATTTGTTACCAATTCCATTTCTAATCTCTCTAAAAATACTCGAATATTGCTCGAAAACGGTTATGTATCTGCCATTGAACACTGCAACTATTGCTATTTTAAAATATTGCAGTGAGTCAAGCCTGTTACTGCAGCAAAAACAAAAGGAATAATGACTAATTTCATTTTTAAGCCCTTATCTTGAAATAGAATATTCATATCCCGATATTCATATATTCAACAATCAATACATGGACTTCTTATGTAACACAAATACCGTCAAGAAATTTGACGACTCTCAGAACAAATAACAGTTAAACTGGAACACATTTTTATATGTAGAAATTCAAATGCAATCATGATTGAAGAAAAAATAACTACATTCATTTTTCATATACATTGCGAAAAGTAAATCACACTTACACAAAATTGTTAATTTTCAGAACTCTACAAATTTAATGTTAAGAATAACCTACATATTGTGTAATTAGTGTTAATTCAAAAAAGTCTAGACAGCCAAAATAAGATCTTTGGATATTCGTAGTAGATTAGATAGCTGAATTACAAGCAAATGTAATAAACAGCAAACGGGAACGGAGAATTAAATACGTTAGTTAATAATCTTGATAGAAAAATGAAAGAAACACTATTTCAACTTGAATCTTGATAGTTTCTCCATTATCATCTCTATATATTGGTAGTCATGGATTTTAATCCGATTACGTATACAATATAAGCATCTAAGGAAATAACGCCAAAATTTAATTTTCAAATGTTTGCTTTTAATACATATTTTTTAACAATTTTTATAGCGATAACGAAATATCACAAATACTATTTATTAATAACAAATTCATTGCTGAGAGTTAAGAAAATTAAAATATTATTTTTTCACCTTAATCAAAGAAATTGAAGATTAAAATAATATGTATATAATTACTCTTTCTATACTATCTTTCTTTCGATCTCTTCCATGCATTTTTTTTAAACTTACAACTCATTGTCATAAAATACCACTCTTCTTCAATAAAATGTTATTTATAATGTATAATATAAAGTCTATTGAGATTGAAAAGATGATTCTAAATAATATATTTCTCTTGCTGAATACAAAATTATATCAATTATACATTATCAACTAAAGTAATTAATTTCATTAATAAGCATTGAAATAAATTTATAATAAAATATAAAAAAAGAAAATATTATAATAATGAATGTAAGTAAAATTTTTATAATTGATAAATAAATCAGAGCTATCTATTTCTATCTCTATCTATTTACATCTCAATTTAATAGTTCAATTGGCACATTAAATGCATGCACAAATTATAATTAAAGGCGTTTTATAAAAAAAACTGCCATTGAAAATATTTTGATATTTTTCATGTAAATTTACTCTTGTAAATAAATACTTCACAAAATACCCACTGTAATGAAACCTTCTATAATTCAAACAAGAATTCTTTTAATTCATAATTAATTTTTTATCTATATTTGAATTTTTTAAATACGTAATTTATATATAAGTAAACATGTATAAGAATTGTAAATGTTTATTAGAGATTACTTTATATTCGCGCTTCAGAAATAGCTTTTGAGAAATGAATAACTAATAAATTTTTTGTTCTGGATTTTTAAAATAACAATATTCGAATGAGAGTATGATAAATCTCATGAGAACTACTGAATAGATATTTATTAGCAATAAATAATTAACGATAAATCAAAGAAATATTGTCACCTTCTTAAAATTTTCCTCCTTCTTATGTACAATATATATTTTTTTATTTTTTTAATCTATAAATATACTTTATTAAAGTAATATGAAAAAAACTTTTTTTTAATCGACCAAATATATTATAACTATGCTAAATTGTATACAACGTATGAATGTTGAATTGAACGATATTAATTAATAAAAATATAATTTTTTAATTAAAATAATTTTTAATTAAAATTTATGAATAAAGAATTTTGAAACTCTAGAAGAATATTACATGCAATGATGTAAGATATCATTCATATAATTATAATTATAATATCTACATAATATTATAGGAAGGTGCTAAATATAAATGTCCATAAGCATTCATATTATTTAATATTTAATTATATTTCTCAAATATTGTAATGAAAAAATAATTAATATACCAGTAATTACTGTATATAGTTGTAACATTATGTGGTTTATATATTTATTTATATTTATATTCGCAAATTATTATTATATATTATTATTTATTATAAAACCTTTTTGCTTTTAGTAACTGTATCCCGCACATTTATACTTGAATATTATTTGTATGCAAATCTTATACTTAACTTATATTATACTAACATATTTTAAACTTAAATGCTAGACTTATAAAGCAGTACTTAATTGTAACTTAGCCAATACTTAATATTAACTTAAAAGTAAAAAGGCACGGTCACCTGGGAGAGCTAAGCGAAACGCGTGTAAGAATACCCTTGAGATAGCAATTTGAAGGAGGACTGAAACTCAAGAAAGAGCTCCCGATTTTCCCTCGCCACCCCCTTCCATTTTATACTCACGGATCGGCGTTTGGAAAGAAATTCGGCAGCCGGATGGGCGATAACAAGAAAATGCCCTGCGCAACGACTTAACTCGACTGCGCGGGGTCCCCGCGGGGCCAATAGTTGCCGGGTGGGGACGGGGAGGGATGCAGAAGCTCCATGGGTCCAGCTTTTTTTGCGGCGCTTGCGCTTGACAGTCAATGGTCACCGTCGGTTTCGTTTAAAGCCAAATTCAGCATTGGCTCGAAACAATGGTTTTGCGAGAGGTTGCGCCATTTTTCTAGTTGTATCGGTTTGAGCAACATGTGTGCTCTGCAATGCAACGTACGGTAATGTATATTAAACAGTTATCCCAGGATGATTCTTTTATTAAGAATTATTAAAAAGTACAACATATCTACTTTTAAAAATCTATATATATATATATATATATATGAACAATTCAAAATAACTTTATACGAACAGTATACGAAGGTTGAAATAAATTTTTAGTATTTGTTTCAAAAGCAATATCATATTACGATTACAATTATGTATTTAAAAGAAAAAGAAGCTCCTTAATTATTCAAGAATACTTTTTTTTAAATTAAGCATTACGATTCGACATCATCAAAAATGTTGTCGACAAATAAAATTTAACCGCATTATATAAATAGCTAAAATAGTTATTTTAATCTAATGATCATTCCAAAATTAACAGAGCAATAGCCCGTTCTTACGCATATTTTTTTTTATATATTTTCGTTCGCGTGTCTAATGCAGACCGCATTCGCAATGCTTTGCTAATGAGTCTAGTAGAATTAAACCCTAGTAGAAAGAAACGTTGCTTTAATGGTTTCTTAGTTGCTTATACATTCGTGCCCGTAGTTTACGAATCACCAGCACTAATTAGAGTTCGTTACAAAATATTTTTTTACAACATTAAACAAAAATTTATCATAAAAAATAGTAAAAATAATAACTGAATAACTGCTCAATTGTTCTTATAAATTATGTAAATTATATTGTTCATTTAAACTATTATCATAATTACATATTACATTATCATTTTTTTAATCTTGCTCACCTCTTTAAAATATAAAATACATAAATTAATTAAAAAATAAAATTTTTTATTTTATCATCAGAAGTAAAGTGAATATAGTGAAAAATCAAATTATCTTACATTGACATAATTATTTTTAGCAACAGGTGATAATATAAAAAGTAGAAATATATGAAGAAGATCAAAATATATGTAATAATTTGATTGGATAGTAATATTTTACTAAAAAACTTATGTATTTAGCGTAATCTTAGCACATTTTAAAAATTTTGAATAATTCATCTACTTATACTTCGAGTAAAAAATGTATCTGATTTAAAAAATTTTCCAAATATTTCGTTAATAATAATTGAAATAATTTTCATTATTCAGATATAAGCGGAAATATATGTGCTATCATAATCTAATGAATTTATTAGATTGATTATTTCTTCACTGTTGACTCCTTTATTACATTGCCTAAGATATAAAACGGGCTTTTTTTACTTACTATCAAATAGGTGAGGGCCATCAAGACTCCATAAGTTCTGTTTTAATGAATGACTGAATATTTGCAGCTCTGTAGTTCATAGTATTCCATTTCTTATTTTCCAAACTCTGAATTTACATCTTGACAAGTGTAATACAAAGCTACAAACACTGAGGTAAATATTTTTATGAAAATACAAAAAATTATTAAGTGTAGATTATTAAATAAATTTATGAAAAAACTTTTGTAAAATACTGCAGGGACCAAAATGTGCGTACATTTAATTAATTATATAAGGCAAAGTATTTTATTTCAAACTATTCTAAAATAGGTTGTTTAAAATTTTTATTTATTTTAAGTAAAAATAATAGACTCATATGTGTAATCTATAATACTATGGAATTACTAATATAAATAACTATTACTAAAATATTTTACCCGAAATTCTTTTCTACAATCTTACACTTTTTACATTGTAAATCATGTCAAACTTATATTAATGTAGTTACATAATGATTCTCATGTACATGTTATGAATACACGTAATTTATTATATTTCTCTAAATATTATTTTATACGTTTCCAATGTATATCAATTACATTATAAAATTTGAATGATTCTTTCAAATAACTCCTTGGTTATGAAGACAATATTGCTTCATTTTGCTTATCGAATGCTTCTCTTAATCAATAATTCCTAGATTACAATAATTGTAATTGTACAATACTAGATTTTAGAACAATGCCTTGATTTGTAATTAATTAGCTAAATGCATTTGATTCAAATATCTAATATCAACTCGCAATAGTCTATAGTTGACTTGATTGCTAAAAAATCTATCATTATGTGTAAGAATAAATTCAATACATAAATAAGAAAGTGATATAAAAATCTTGTTCAATAAAATGCTTCAACCTAACTTTATTTCGAATCATGATGTAATTCATGAATTTATGAGATTTAAAATATTTTGTAGATTAACTCTTTCAAAATAAAGCGATCTCTAAGGATCAGCTATATTATTCACATCTAACGAATTGCCTTATATTTCCAAATATATATATTTCTACTCTAATTTAATATCTTAATATTCGAGGAAAATATATATAGAGCATCTGCAATTAAAATGCTTTACTCGTTACAATACAAATCTCAAACCATTTTTGAAAAATAACAATAATAACGAGGGTTTAATTATTTTTCTTATTTTTCATATACCTCTTAACAGACTCCCCATTAATTGGGTTCCCAAAATCAATTAAATTGTAATTTAATAATTTATATCAAACTGATTTAAATATCAAAGGCGTTAAAAATATTTGTAATTTCCTTGAATCATACGAGTACTAATTAAATTAAATGCTACTTAAAAATAATAATGTACTGAATTCGATAAAAAATATCAATTTAAAATGTACTGTTTCATATAGAGCAATAATTTATTTGTATGTATACGTAATTTTTGTGTAATTTTATTTTTATGTACATTGTATATGTAATTATATTTATATGTATTTAATATTATATTTATTTAATATATATGATAAGGCAACGTACAATAAAATGACGAATGGAATATACTAATTACCAGATTAGATGTATAATATAATTTTCATTTTGACCAGCACTTCGACTTTTACGATAACAAATTTGTTTATTAGAATAAAAATATTTTTCAAATTAGTAATTTTAGATGAAAATTTTTAAATAAATAAGGCATTTGTATCTAAAAATGTTTTCCGTAATTTATAAGAAAATACTAATTTATTGAACTGATATTCTAACGTATTAAATATAATCATAATATCAATGATCATTACTAAGTAAATAGAATTATATTTAATAGACGCATTATTTCTAGACATTATACTATGTAAACGATATAGTCAAAATATAACTTATCTCTCAACAGCAGCTTTCAATTTGCATATCTAATTTGAGGTAATTTCGTTATGCTTTATTCTTCGTGCGTAATGAAACTTTCACTATTTATTCAAAAAGTTTTGTACTAGATCTATTATTTTTTGAATTATTAATATTTGTGTACAATAAAAAAAATTTTTCTAATTTATATGAATGCCAACTTTTTATGAATGATTCAAAGATATCTGTAGACTTTTTTCATTTAAATAAAATATAATTAATGCATTATATATCTACAATTTTAAAACTAAAGAGTAATTTTCTTTAAAATAATTATAATTTAAGTAATTTTATATATCTATGGGGTTCTGAAAGAATAAAAAAAATGTAAATTAATTACATTACAAATAATACAATATTATTTTATAATTGTAGTTGCTTAGCAATATGATTTTATTGTTAACGGCAAATATATAAGCTAATTTATGAATGTATTTGTGCAAGTGTGTACTTATATAATTATGTCGCTTTATATCAACTTAATTTAATATAATTTATATAAATTAAAATTTTAGTTATATGTTTTTCTTTTAAGTAAATTTTATGTATTTTTATTAAATATATCAGTTTGAATAAAATGATTCAATAAATCAACCGTTTAAATTTTATAATAGTCGAATCCTCCTGAATACATTGCTTTTTTAATTGCCTTAAATTTTATTATAAAGAATTTTTATAATTATATCCTTTATTTCATTCAATTAAATTAACTTACGTTATGTATGTTTTAAGTTGTTTAATGTAAAATCCACAATAATTGAATTTGACAGAACTACCAACGACAAAGCATATGTTTTTTTTATTTTCTTCGAAACTGTACAATTGGGTTAGGTAAGCGACAAAGGAGTTATTACAAAACGTAAGTAAGACGAATGAGCCGTCAATATTATAGCTTATAAAATGAAATACATGATTAGGTTAAACTAGCCACAGTAAAGTATGCTGTTTATCTTTATCTCGAGTAAATTTAAATTTCGTGGTACGTTTTGTAGCAACTGACTAAATCAAGTATAAGTCTGTGACGAAGGAGGGGGGGGGAAGATAGAATGAGGATAGGTGCTGGGATTAGCTCGCCGGTTCCAGGGTTCAGCGAGGGGGAAAGAAGGGGGAATAACAAGGTAGGGTTCGGGATGGTACGGGAAGGTAGACAAAAGAAATCGACAATTAATTTCCCCTTATCGTTTTTATTAACCGGGTGCCACGGATCTGTCCGCTTGCCATCTACAAGACATAAAGGATGCAACGATGAGTTATACAGTCTCGCGCACGCTTCGGAATTTTTATACAACAAGAGCCGGGGGGGGGGAGTCCGATTTCCGGAGTGTACTAACTCCGCGCTAACGCCACGAATTTATTAATAATCGCGCTTATTGTTTTCGCTACATACGTTCGCTGCTTTTCCCCGAATCACACCTTTGGCCTTCGACAGGCCGCGACGGCGGGGGTGGTGCTCGCTGTCCCCGTGGCGGATCGGCTCCTCTGCTGCCTACGACTCCCTAGTGCTCGACTGGCTAGGACCGGAATCTGGCTCCTCCTTCCTGCTCCTGGTGGAGGTCCTGGGCTCGGTATCTTGCCCTTTCCTTGCGTCGGTTCCGTTGGTCGTATCGCGTCCACTCTTCTCCGCTGGCTGGGTCCTTCTCCCTGTATCGCGTCCGCTCTCGCTCGCTCGTTCGACGCTTCTCCCTGTATCGCGTCCGCTCTCCTCTGCTGGCTGGGTGCTTCTCCCCGAGGTCCGTGGCTTTTCCCCGTGCCTTACCCTAACTTTTCCAAACTCCCCCGATCCCTCCTCCTTCGTCTCGGTTTCGACGCGTCCGAGTTACCCTCGGCCCCGCGTCTCACCTTCTCACTCGCTATCATTTCCGCGAACTCGCGAATGTTATTGTTCGGACACCTGCAGCCACCGCCGTGGCTTAGGTGCCCTTCGGCGAAGGTCGGGGTGATGGGTGGGGTCGGTAACGCGCGAGTGACGACGTTCGTCACAAGTCAAATAATATAGAAATATAGAAATATAAGGAGATAATTAGTAAATAGTCGCATTTTAAAATACCTAGACGAATTCAAAATGATTATATTTTTCAGGCATATCAAATCTAATGAATAGCCAACAGTTATTAACATTCGGTATTAAATGATATTTTTTGTAGGTCCAGAATTGCTTGAATTCTCTATCAATATCTCAGATGTTTTACATTTTATCACTAACTTGTGTATACGATTGTAATATTATGAAATTTATGTTTCGTGATATTAAGGTATTGTATTTAGTATTATTCGTTTCGAATATATTTGTAACAATATTAAGAGGATAATTCTTATATTAGTTAAATATAGGTAGTATTAAGTATATTTTATGAATCTATTCTTATAATTCTATGTAACAAAAGTTTAATTTACAGCGTACTAGGGAAAATGATAATACAAATTTACAAGATATATTACTGAAATAAGAATTTTAATCAAAAAAATCCTTCGAAATCTTGTATTTTGAAAACTTTAAATTTAGCAAGTATTGTATAATGTTTTCCTTATTACTGCACTACAAAAACATTTAAATTATGAAACAAATATAAAATAGGTTATTATCAAATGAATAATCGAAAAGCTCCTACAAGTAATTTTAATTATGGCAATTTAGCAAGTTTTTCAATATACCGAAAATAATTTAAATTGTACAGAAGCTCAGAAAATCCAAGAAAGAATTAATTCAAAAAAATTGAAACTAAAAATTGAACAGAACAAATTTTTTACCATAATAGGTAATATAAAAATAAGATAAAATAATATGCAAAAAGACGAATAAATAATATACTTTATAAAAATGATTAAATAGGCATGAAATCATTTTTATGGATTTTTTTATCAAATTATAGAAAATCTTCGAAAATGCACTAAGGTGCTTGGCAAATTCAAAGTGGTTCGTGACCGTATTTCGCCCTTAGCCAGAAATGGGGTCGACGAGTGCATGCTCTTTTTGCATAAAGTAGGAAGACTGAGTCCAGTGATTTATTTGTTCTCGACGAACTATAGAATCATATGTGTATATGTAGAGATTCTTTTCTAAGTCTCAGAAGTAGAAATATGGAACAAAAAATATTGTTTTTTTTTTAAATCGTCAGAATGAAGGAATGCTTGATATAAACTGATTTTTGATCTTTCAATCGGTTAATTTTAAAGAACGATTAGATCAAAATTCAACAGTTATAAAATAGTACTTATTAATGAAGTCAAAGTAATAATCGATCCCGAAATTATTTATAACAATCGAAGCGAAAATTCCATGAAGAGCTTCATTGGAAGACTATTAAAATTACAGCAACAGGCTTTCTGTTTCTGGGTAATAATAGCGAGAACAAAGGCTTCCTCATACTTTTGACATACTGTCTTTGAGAACTAAATTCCTTTCTATCTCTTCATTAAAACTGAGAATACTTCCGTCAATGTTACTCTCGATTTCTTTAAATTTACATATTTTGCTTTGAAGTCCCCTTAAAATGTCGAATTCATTATCTTATCTATTCTCTTTCATAGTATAGTAAAAAGAATGCATAAATAAATACTCTTTTCTAATATTTAATTATAAATTTCTTTTATCAAAATAATAACCGAAATTCTATTAAAAGTTTAAATAAATTATTTTACTTTAAAACCAACAATAATTGCATAATGATATTTAAATTTTTCACATCGTCGTGATCTGCACTAATATGATTCAACTTGGAACATGTTGATTTATATATATCATTAATAAATTACATGTTATTTATTCAATTGAACTTTAATATTTGTTATTATAGATGTATATTTATATTCTAATAAAAAGCGTCTAGAATAAAAGCCAATTTGACTTATTCAATTCTTATAAATACTAATTTTCCATCGATTGAATGCTTTATACGTTATTAAGATACGTTATTTTCCGAAAATAAGATATTTATATTCCGTCAAAATTAAAAATTAATAAATTAATATTCCTGAAACATTTTTTAATATATATCTAACTTATTATTTAATGTTTTATGAATTAAATAATTTCTTACTTATTTTAATTAATAGTAACAATTGACTCTTTTATAGTTTTTTCTAAATTAACAATTTAAAGCATACCCTGTAAACTGAAAAAAGTCTTATCGTAATAAAATATCAATAGTTATTTGAAGTTTATTACATATTAATAAAACTGCTGACAAAAATTCATAAAAATAGAGTATCTTAAAAATAATATTAACCTTATTATATCAATTAAACAATACTTATTAATATGAACAGGAATATATTAACAAATTCCGTAATAGCATTTTAATATTTAATAATAAAATAACCTATTTTTTAACTTTTTATTGATTGAACCTTATAGTTTTTAATTAAGTTTTCATTAAAAATTTATCAGGTTTATTTGTACAATAATTAAAGAAATCAATTACAATGCAAACAATTCATCAATTAAAATAAGTTCAATCTTATCGAAGTATATAAATTACTTGTGTTTTCTTAAAAATTTATACTATCAAATATACATTGCAATCAACTTAAAGTAAAAGCGTATGTGAAGTATTCTGCCAACAGTTGAACAAAAATAAATAAAAAATCAATAATATTATTACTTATCCATTTAAAATACTCAAAGTACTCAAGTAATTTGTATGGAAATATTTAAAAAAATAATTAATAATACAATAGAAAGAAGTATATAATATGCATAATATGCAATATGCATAATGCAAATGCAGATTACATAATATTTATAAACATTTAAAAAATTTATAATTTGATATATTAATATAGATTTACATTTAAAAATTCATCTTGCCTATTCAATTAAATATTATGTAACTTAACTGTAACAAAATATCAATAATTTATCGAAATTATTTTGATGAAATTATTTATAGACAAATGGAAGTCGTGATGTCTGGAATAGAAGCAGGCGGTCACTAATTAGACTAAAGAATAGTATGGGAAACATCAAATGAGTTTATTTCAGGGTTTTCTTGGACCTTTGACATTCCTTTTCATCACAAGGAACTTCCAGACCCTTCGGGCCCCGTTACAAACGCAACTGTAATCCGAACAGAAGTCCACTTGGCTAATGCAATTAAAATAATGCCCTAACCAGATAACATAAAAAACTATCAGACTTCGCTTTACGATTCAAATTTCCATTTGGATAAAACAATAATTAAATAAATAAAATCGTTTAATTTATAATGTACCTTAAAATATAATATAATATTTTATCGAAATAACTTATTTATTTATTGTCACGTAACTTTTGAAAGATGAACCATGTAAAAAAAAATCTTTTAATTGGTTTTTTTTGTTAGTCATGTTTTCTTACAGCTTGTATGTGTATTGCGTAAAACATAATAAGTATACAAAAAAATCATTCGATTTGATTAATTCTTGCTATCTCATATCTACCTACATATTTGTAAAGTTAACATTGAAGGTTGAACACTCTTGAAGGATACAAAATTTGTGAAAAGCAATATGTGAATGTATCAGTAGATAAAAAAAGTTGTCAGGGCTTAACGTCAACGTTTGATGTACGTTACCGGCTGTGTAGTGGACTCTCTTTGTATTTTAATAAGTATTTAAAGCGATGTGTATTTCATACATAGTATAAAGTGGAATATTAAAAGCACGTGTAAAAATTTTACAAACAGAAAGGTTTTTTTTAAAAATTCATCAGATTTCCGTTTGGTAAATATTTGTTCAAACAATTCTTTACCATCAAACTATAATTTTATATATATATATATATATTTATATATATTTTAATTTTTTTTCTCTGTACATACATGTTTGATAAATGCATGAAATATTGTTTTATTAAAATTGTAAGTTATTATATTAGTTCTTCCAATTTATTAAATTTACGCTTGATGTGCATTAACATTAAAATTTTAATACAAAAGTATTGTTATTCACTTTAACGCTGTAATATTTCTACAATTTGTTTCATATTAATTCTTTATTTCATTGTCATTGTAAATAATTAAGCTTACATATAATTATCTATCCTGAATATTAAATAAAACAATCATACATTTAAATATTTAAACAATAGGATTTATTGAATAATCTTTTTCAATAATCTTAAATAATGAAGAAAAGTAATATTTTTCACAATATTTGTTTGGATAAAAGAATTTTCATATTTTCAATTATTTTATAGACTTTTACTAAAATCTTATCTTTTAAAAAGTAAAGCAGTTTTATTGATGAGATAAAATAAAGAAATTATTCTTCAAAGATGGAAGTCTTCTTATTTTTGTTAAGTGAAATCAATGTTTAAATAAAAATATTATTAATGGATATATCAAAAGAAAATTTCATGTATAAAATAATAAAAAGATACTTCATTGAAGTATGCTTTTATGAAAAAAAAACAAATGATTTATTTAAATAAAAGTATTTTTTATTGTTAAAATTTACGTTTTAGCATAAAGAAGACAATTTAATTTATTTAAAAATAACATCTAATTTCTAGACACAAAAAAATCATTTACTGATATCTTTTCAATTTAAGAAAGAGAGAAAATTTATTTTAAAAACTTTCTATTCTTGAAAACTACATATTACATTCTTTCCCTGAAAAAAACTTACTTATGATAAATTGTTAAGCATACCTATTGTACTTTTTTTACCAATATACTTCTTGAAATATTTTTCTTAAAGTAATTTTATACTGATAATTATTATTTTGACTTTTTTACGTCTATTATTTATAATAATAATATTAAATATAAAAAATTACAAATACATACATATTAAGATATTAAGATATAGACAATGAATTTCATTCATAAATAATAATTTATACTAAATTACCAAAAAAAATAACAAAATAAAACAAAAATTTTGTACTGTGCTGTACAATGTCGATCGAGATGATCGCAAACCAAATTAAATCAATCATTTAGTTTCTGTTAAATAGTACTACAAGAAAAATATAAAAAAATATGAATGAAGACTAACTATAATTAATTTCTGTTTTATTTTTATGGGCAACTTTTATACATATTATTTCAAGAAGAATATGTCTGATTTTTAATGTCTGATTTAAAGTCACGCCTATAGAATTTACGAAGCTCGCGGGTTTTGAAAAAAAAAATTTTTTTATAATTGCAATGGTATAGTTTTTTATTTTTATTTATTATAAGCAAGTATAGTTTTTTATTTTTTGTATTCAGCGTTCTTTTTGATTAATCAGTTACTTTTAAAAATTAAATAAAATCAAATCACGATGAATGTTTTGATGGTTATCATCACCTGATAGTAATGTAACAGGATCGGTGATTTCATTACACAGTGCAACTCTCAAAAAGTGCAGAAATGCACATGAAAAAAAAATTCACTTACAGATATGGTTGTGAAAATGCAGACATGCATTTACACCATAGAAAAAAAGAAGTTTTCTTTGAAATTGATAAATACCGTGTGAAGGATTCTACGAAATATAAGAATACGATAAGAATTGGATATTTAAGTGCCAAATGCATACAAACAGATCCAGCATAACTAAATTTCATAAATAAACTTTTTAGCCTAAAAACTTATTTTTTATCTACAATAGCTATTAAATATCCTTTGACATATATATATATATATATATATATATATATATATATATATTGTATAAATTAAATTTGTGCTCTTAATATACCTTGAATCTTAACCAGATAAGTTAATTTTTAAATAATCTATTGCGTATGAATAGTGTAATCAGCTCTGGAAAAAACTAAGTGGTGATGTAAATGGAAATCTATAAATAAAAGAAATATTGAAAAAAGTGAAATTTTTTTATTTTTCTTTCGAAGTAAACTCCATTAGAATTACTTTTCAAAAGATTTTAAATAAAATTATTAAGCCCTTGAAATTATTAATAGTGTATAAAAATTTTTTATTATACGATAATATTTTGTGAAAATTACAAAATTTATTTTGTGGAATTCTAAGCAATAAACTGAAAATATTTCTTCACAAAAGACATTTACTAATTTATAATAAACATATTTAATACTCATATAAGAATAATATTGAATTGAAGAATTATTCCAAATTAAAATTTTTATTATTGAAATTATTAAATTTTAAATATTTTGAAATAAACACTTTCAACATACATAAATGCATCTGGAATTTTTTTAGAAAAAAAATTTTTTAGTTTAAGAAAATTTAATTACAAAAATTAATCAACTGTAAAACGAAAAATATATTTGTGTAAATATATGCAAATCCTAGAAACCACAAACTCTACGGCATTTTTGACAGGCTATTATTCCTCAATAACCTTTATCTTCAACATGCACAACTGTATTGACTTGAATGCAGATTTACACTATCCGTAAGCAAACGATGTACGAGATAAACAGTGTCGCTGACAATATGTGATTTTTATGTGACAGCGATAACAAAGTACACTTTATAAATCGTATTAAATTCTAACACAGATTGATATTATAAATATGTTGTTGATATGAATCATATATATAAATAATTCCAATGTAAAATATTTTTAATTTATACATAAAATATGAAGGCAAAAGAGATAAAAAATATATATATATTCATCAACAAATTTTTTTATTTTTAATAAATAAATAAAAAATATACTTAAATATTTCCATCTAGTTATATTGCAACATATACTACGCTATTGAATATTAATATTAATTGAGATTGAGGATAGTCTGATATTAAAAATACTAATTTCTGGATGTATATTTATAAAAATATAAATACATTGCATAACTTTAATAATATTGAATATTGGAAAGAGTGAATTAGTTTGGCTGAATAAAGTAGCTTATTATATAAAAATTTTTAAAAAATCAGTTTTTATTAAATAAATAATAAACATAAATAACGGCCTACATAAAGACAAAATATTTTTTTTATTTCTTTTGTACTATAAATATTTAAATGAATGTAAATCAACGTTACAAGCAAGTTAGAGAATACAAATTTTCAAGATATAAAATTTCGATAAAAAATTAAAAAACTATAAGTAGACTAGAAAATACTAAAATAACATAAAATAAAATTATTCTTAATAATAGTATTCTTAGGTGTTAGTATCTAGTATTTACTTTGCTATAAATATTTCTAAAAACAAATTATTTATAATTTATAAATTATTTATAAAAATATTTTATATTTCTAAAATCATAGGCTTTTGATACCTATTAAAGATTAAGTAAAATATCAATTTGCTTTTTAAAAGTTTTTTATACAAATAGAAGTATATTAATACAATCGATAATTGAAAAAAAAATATTATGATATTTAACAAAAATTAAACATTAGAGTAGGTACCGAATATAAAAAAATATTTTATAAATAATAAGGTTTAGAGTAGTCTCAATAAAATTAATGAGAAGTACGAAAGAATACAAAATTACTTTTATTACAATAAATAAAATATTAAAACTATTAAATAATTTTATATACTAAACTAAATTTATACTAAATTTTATAAATTTCAAAATTCTATTAATCGTTCTGTCAAAATTTTCATTGACATTTGTATTATCCTTAACTTTTCTGTATAAAAGTTTGCATAAAATTCTTGTGAAATCCTTTGGCAAATACGATACATACCACATCAATAGATGATCTTTTATAGCAAATTACATAAAAGTAAAGTTTTTTAACAGTAATTATAATTCTATCTTAACTTCAAATATCCGAAAGGGTAGACATTATATAGTTTGAATTTTCTCCAACGATTGTATGTTTTAATCCACGGGGATCTACTACTTCCAAATCAAGAGTTGAATTATTGTCTAGCTGCATAATTATATAATCCCCCCTTCGTCTACGAAGTAATTATTTACGTCATCAATACAACTGGAAAATTATATATTTATTGAATATACTTATTCAAGTAATACAATCTAAGTCAAATACGTTCTTGTATTAGTTTCTCTAAAGATAATTTATTACCTATATTTTTATTAACTAAATTAATAGTTTTAAAGTGATAGGTGCTAATATTCATTGGTCGAAAATGATATTTAATTAATTGCTAGTAATACTTCAAATTTTCTGTAATCAGCCCAATTTAAAGTATTAACTATAAGTCATAAATTAAATATTTTAATATGTAAAAATGTCAATAATAATTTTTAAATTTATAGTTTTACTTGCAACATTCAAATATATTAATCGTATAAATATTTTTTTAAAAATTCATATTTTGTAATTAGCTTTGATTGAGTATTTTTTTAGTTCATCTGTATTTATTATTTGTAAAATAATTACAGAACAATTAAAGTAACTTGAACTTACGTAATAATTTCAAAATTTACGTTTTTGTTTTAGTTAAAAAATGAAAGCTTTATGAAATTGAGTAAAATATTAAATTTTGTTATTAATAAATTTACATATTTTTTCTTTACTACAAATAATATTCATTTTTAGTAATCAAAACAAAATACCCACCCATAAAACTAAAGTTTTTATTTCAGTATATATTTATCATATTAATGTCAAAAAATAATATTGTGCATACATTAGAAGATATGCTGTACACAACATCAACTTGAAAAAGATGAATTTAAAATAAGGAGCTGTGAAATAGATGATAATTTGACTTTATGTAATACTGTTTGTAACGAGTTCATGAAATGTAAGTAAATTTTCTAAATAATATCCCTTTCTTTCTAAACTATTTATTTTTTTGTATTTCTTTAAAATATTATCAATTGCATTATCTATAATTACGATATCTGTGAGATATTACCATAATAATTTATTTCAATTAAATGTTCTTTTTAAATAAAATAGCTTTTATATAGCTTTAAAAAAGCTTTTTTGAAAAATATTTCCTTACATCCCATTTATTTGATCAGTAAATATTCGATTAAGATTTTGAATACTACAAATTTACTAATTAAATAAAACATATTATTATTCTATATCCACTATTCTAAACTTTAGAAAAGTAATGTTAACTGGTAACAACACATATAAAAGTTGATATACGACTCTAGTATATATTGTAGTTTTGATATAGAGCGACAACCATTTACAATAGCAATAGTTAGTTATCAAGTTAGTATTTTTAAATGATAATATAATAAAGAATATAAATCAAAGAACACATTACATATAAATAAAATATAATTTAAAAATGGAAAGCATCATTGGGTTTATATTTATAATTTTCAAAACAAGTTTTGGTGAGTTTGCACTACTTCATCAACTTATAATTATACTTAGTTATATATAAATATACTATAATTAATTACACGGTAATTCAAATAAATCATCTATTACATTATCAAATTTTCAGATATATTACATAAATTTACGCGAAAAAAAATAATATCAATCGGTTTGGAGAAAGTTTTAAAATTTTAAGGCGATATTTTTTCCTAATTATTTAAATTATGAATGGGTTTATTACCCTAATTATAAAAAAAATTCAACTAAGTTTAATATTTATCACCCGATTTAAAAAGTTTATTATTCAAAATACTGTTTATTCAGCTATGATGAAATAAATACATTTATAGCACTCTCTTTATTCTACTTCCACTATAGTTTCTTTTATGAAAATTTAATTTAAATATGTATTTAAAGCAGACATTGTAGTTATATTTTTTTCAAAAATATTTTCTATGAAATTTATTAAAGCAAACACAAGTATCGTTGATAATGTATATCCTTTAAAGATAAATAGTAACTATTTTAATCGACTGGGACTATATCAAAATATTTAAATTTAGAAAATAATATTTTAATTTCATCGCATGAGGAAATTTGAACAATTATTCAATTAAAATTTACAATTTTTTATAAATCTATTTGATTTAATATTAATTTATGAACAAAAACTGTTCAAGCAATTTTTAATTTAAATTATATATATACTTAAATTTTAAACTTTAATCATTCATTTAGAGTACTCTACTCTTAATTTAGAAGTGTCTGCTTTAAATTCATAAATATTCATGTATGTAAAAAAATATACATATACATCGAAAATATGATATATGGAATTTAACAACTTATGAAGAATATAGATCAAATTCTTAATTTTCAAATTTATTCTCAATTATCATTAATATAATTTTTTCGAAACACCTACAATTAAATTGTAGATAATACAACATATAATAATATCTACTATTAATATTAAAACACTAATATATAAATTATATTATATCGATTGATAACATAATTTTATCAATAACAATTATTTTATCAATATCAATAACAATATTATCGAATCTTTCATTATAATTTTTTAAACATACTTACTTCACGTTATATGTAATGTTGGATCATCAATAGTAAACTATGTTTTGTGTAGATAAATCTGATATTTTTTTTTTCTAATACAAAAGGCCATTATGTCTATTATTGGTAATTTTAACGATGTTATGAATCTTGTATAGCCTTCAATGTATGTTGATTTTGACATACTATACTATTAAATACTAAACAATTTGATTAATTATATCTTGAGCATGTACTATATATAAACGAAAAATTAATTTTCTTTGACTCCTCAAACGTTCTCTTGAAAAAGTTACAATTTTATTAAAGTCTTTGTTTCTGTACTTTTTTAGCTTCTAGTCAGGTATGACCTCAATCTTAAAATTCTTTTTTTAAAAAATATGGGTTTTACTAAAATGAATATTCATTTTAAAATCAAAAATCAAAAATCGTTTCAATTTTCCGTTATTGATTATAATCAATAGTTATAAAATTCATTATTGTAAATATTTTATGTTATATTTTATATTTATTCTGAAATTTAGGAATCTACCATTAATTTTTAATATTAAAACAAAGTATTAAAAAGTGGAATAAAATTAATATTTATTAAAAACTAAATAGAAAAGAACTAGAAAAGTTTATAGGTTCAGATCCTCCACTATAATATCCTAATAAAAATTTAGTCTATGGATAATTGCACTCAATAAGAGTGCAGTTTAATTACTCAGCGATAAGAGAAAAATAGTAATACAATGAAAGTGAGAAACCATGATAAAATAAGCGTCCCTGACAGAAAATCGGTAATAAGAGGACCAATGCTTCTGACCAATGCCGTTTCTATGTTGTGTGTACGCTGTGTAATTTAATAATAAGAGATTGGTTCAAGTGCACCAATCAACGGCTCACTTTTATTTGACTAGTTTTTTGTTGTTATGAATATGAAAAAACTTGGTGTGATAAAAGCAAATAGCATAAGCTGAAGCAAGCGAATTGGACTAATATAATGAATTGCATAAGTTAAGTACAGCATATACGCTTTTCAAGGGTAAACTTATAGTTTGTTAAAATAAAAATTATTTTTTCATTGTACGTATTGTAAATGAAATTAATTACATAGATTCAATTTGAATTATTTTAAGAAGATGCATAATCGAAACTACTTAATTTATTCAAGTTATTTCCATAATGTTGCCTCAATATAGAGCTTCCTATCATCTGAAAAAATGCGGATTATGATACGTCTTGTTGTAGGCGAAGTGCTTCTGCCATTAAAAAAAAAGACTTGAGGCTTACTTCATGTAACTACGTCTGCTTTAGCACTGAGAAATCGTCCGTCAAAAGCGGGACCCCTCGCTAACAATGAACGAGCATCGCAAATGCTTAAAATAATGACTAAAAACCGAAAACGCTAGACTTTTTTATTAAAAAAAAAACAAATAAAAGTTTTCTTTCGTTTTTTTTATTACCGATTTTTATTACCGATATTTTATTATCTACGATAACTTATATATATATATATATAGTTTTTTTTAATTTTATAATAACGTAATAATGATAGAGTGGCAACTTTTATTTCTGTCTTTCAAATTGAATTTGTCGAACATCACTTTGAAACTTTCGCAATTTAAATTTACTTGCAGCCTTACGTAATGGTAACAAAGCCCTTCAAATGTACTTTAATACTTTTATTTATTTAAGGACTGCAAGCTTATATTTAAATTTCCGATGAATACTTGTCAAAAAGAACTTTATAGAATTGAATGCTAAATTTTAATTCCAGTTCATAATAATTATTTAAGGAAGGCAAATAATAGAACAACCACTTATTTTGAAATCGGTTATATCATGATTAGAGTTTATATAATTAGACGACCAATTATTTAAAATTTACACTAACCATGAACAATTATGTATTGTTCTACGATTATTTCCTATGATATTTAAAAAATATGAAAAATTATGAAATCCCTTTATAATATTTTCATTATTATGCATTCTAACAATGTTATCTATTATTTTAGGTGGTTCAGATAATTATCTTAGATGTTCTTTCTTGAATTACTTGGTACAAAGAGTTTGTACTTATCTCACATACATCCAGTAGAAAAGCAGTGTACAATGTATTGAACGGAATTGCAGCTCTTGTCTTTTCACATGTTAATGCTCTTTCTTTATCTCTATTTCTCTTTCTCTCTCTCTCTCTCTCTCTCTCTCTCTCTCTCTGTCTCTCTCTATCTATCTATCTATATATATCTTATCCTCCATCTATCTATCATTCTCTTAAATTCTTGTACAAACTATTTCAACTGCACACTTGTCAAGTGGTATAAGAAACTTTGATTTACTTTCTTTAAAGAATATCGTTCAGAGCACGCAACTGTGTGCTTTTTTTCTTATTTGATTTTTTAAATTACTTTCATTACAAGTTTAATTCAACAAATACTAGAGAATTCCGTAATTATTTATATTAGTGTTAATCATGTTCGTATAAAAATGTTGTAAATCACTTCGTTCAAATTCTTAAAAAACTACTTTATTTATGAAGTAATATCATAAAATCTTAATATACTTACAACTATAAAATTTCCACATTAAGCTATTTTAAATAACATTAAATACGATATGCAACTGAAACAGCATCTATGAGATTAACGGATTTTCGGTATTTCGAATCTATTTGGTATCATTACAATAATTGAATAGTAGGTGAATCTACTAACTGAAAACTTTAGATTATGTGATGTTTGACCTGCTTAATAATATTAAAAAAAAACAATTAACTTAGACGCGAGAAAAATATCTAGATTGGATAATGTACATTGGATAGTGTACATTAAATTTAATCACAATTTAATAATTCAAGTACTGTTAAACCTAACATCTATAAAATATAAATTTTATATTATTTCTTATCTAACTTATTTTTTAAATCTGATTTAACATTTTATTAAATTTATTAAATTAAATTTTGTTAAATAGTAATATATTAAAAGTACATAAATAATTTATTTGAACATTGAAAATTCTCTAATTAATGATAAAACATATGTTGCAAATTTTTTTCATGTTTCTCCATTTTATATAAACAAATTAATATTTTAAATATTTAAAAATTGTCCATATAATTGCCAATTACAATTTTATGTATAAATCACATACACGGTAGCATTTATTCATATGCGTGCCCTATTTAAAGTTGCTAGCCGAAAAGTAAGTTACTCATTAGAAATGATAAGATAAGAGTAAACTAAGTTAATATAGAAAATTTTTAATTTAGAAGAATTTTTTTTTTAAAACGGAGAGTTACGTGGATTTGTAAAATTTTATAATTTTATAAGTAAATTAAAAAATCTAAAATGTCTTTTTTCTAAATATCACTTTTTAAATATATATAAATACTTCTTTAATTATAATATTCTCAATTATTTTATTAAACAAAAAAACGAGTTAATCTGTAATGAAAATAAAAATTTTATTAATAAGTATTGTTTCTTTAAAAATAAATTCGATACATATAAAGCTATGTTATCCATATTTAAGAATCGGGTTTAAAAAAAAATGCCGATTGATATATAATTTTTATACATGAGTTCGATTTTATTAGTTCAAATTAAAATTCGTAAATTAAATATAAATTTGAACGTAAAAAGCATACTCTGAAACAATTTATTTTTTAATAAATAACTTTTACAAAGTAAATAAACGTATTATAATTAAAATAATGTTTTTATTGCTTAATTAATAATTTAATTAAAAGTATCATAACTTTGATTAGCGGAGGACTTTTCTACAGTAGCTTAAGGCTTCTTTGGGACATTTTTAACACACTTGAACAACTTCGTAGCATTAAACAATTTTTTTTAATTTGAATAAGTTTACCATCGGCAGTGGTATAGTAAATTACATGCTAATAAGCTGTGAGTGGAAATATTATCTGACAAATTATAAACCTTGTTTAAATTCCAAGAGAATCTCAGCATATTTATTTTTTAAAAACCAGTTTAGTTCAGAAATTTTAATAAAATCCTTATTGGAGCACTAATTATTCATTAATGGTCCGTTAGTATTTCTAATTTAATAAATATTCTGAAAATCAGTGCATATGCATGAAATACAGCTTTTTATTATTAATTTTATTAAATTATAACAGTTTATATTCATATATATGATAGAAAAAAATTTATCAATAAAATTTTAATTTTTACACATTATTAAATATACAAAAATAGTACATTCATTATTGATACATTCGTAGTTAAATAACTTTACATAACCACTTTCAAAAAAGTAAAATTTCAGCTAACACAATTAACTTCCACTTAAGATTGTAAGGAAAGAACATTATTACATTGTACAATTCAAAGAAAACTTTATTATAGTTAATTGTTTTTTGAAAAAAAGTTTAAAATTCATTTTAAAGAAAAGTTGTAAAATTTAATTAGTATTAAATTTATAATATTTTCTATGTAATTTTAAAATATGTGAATTAAAAATACCAAGATATTTTATCTATAATTGGAAACTTAAATCAGAACATTATATTTATTTTTTCGTGTAGTGAAGTGTTGACCTGAAAATAAAAAAAACAATGTTAGTGTAAAGTGCAGTGGAAGTTATCTGGCCTCGAGACCTATAGTTTATCTTTGCTTCTGATGTTAATAGAATCGAAACACATGTAGAGGAAGAGAGAGAGAGAGAGAGAGACATGAACATATCGAACGTCATATAGATGACATTGCTGAATACTAAGCATATTAATTAGTCGATGCAAGTTGATTGGAAACTGGCGAATTGGTCACACAACTAGGTATCAATCACTTGAATACTAGTTTACAGACGATGTTAATTCTTAAAAGAAAAAAGGAAGTTCAAAACTTCTAGAACAAAAACACACCGTATCTCAGAAGGATAAGCACCAAAACAGTTTCTCCCAAGTATGACCATTTCTGCCAACATAATCTTAAAAAGACCAGTGTAAGTGCAACTGTTACTTTAAAAACACTATTCGCCCGAATTTATAGAAAAGCTGTAATAGGCCCATAAGTTCAACGATAAGCGTTTGTAATGGGTCTAGTTGAACTGATGAGAGGAACTGCTTAAACTGATCGAGCTTACTATTTGGTTAAAGGTCCATTTTGAGACAATTAAAAATAACAGATAGACGTTAAATATTTCACTCTATTAATATGAAAGAATTAAGTACCTCCTTAGCATTTCTTTTGATGTTTTACATTCATCTCAAATTTTTACGAAGCCCTGATTCGGCTTATCTTAAAAATATTAAAGAACTACAAAACTAACAAAATTGCTCTTGTATAAGTTAGCCATTAATAAGAGTTGAGAGGCTGCATTAACTACGGAGAATCCTTATAATACCGTAACTACTGTACTATTTGTTTTGGAATCGGATTAGATTCAAGATTATATTCTTAACTTTTATCTACTTTTAAATTTTTTCCTTTTTTCTTTTCATTTCGAATTCAGTTTTGTTGACAGTTTTCCTACCTTAATTGGTCTTGTTTATTTATTTTACCATATTTAATTAATTTGATAATTTGTGCATATCTCTATTCCCTTTTGTCTTCCGTATTATTTCAGTACATATTTAATCAGATGCGTTATATTGCAAACATTATATATAATATAAAAATACTCCATAATGCTAATTTTTTTATTAATAATTTAATAATTTTTTTTATTTGTTTTATTTATATTCGCTAGTTATACTCTTTCTAAAAATTTCTGCAATTTACCTCTATTATTTATATTATTTATAATATAAATAATATAATATTATTTCTAACATAAGCATATGCTTAGAAATAAATGTACTTCTTTTATTTTTTATTTTTTAATTTACTACTTAATTATTTTCCATTAGATTTTCCTTAAAATAAACATGTTTTTATTGACAGATTAATCGTTCGTCTATTTTTAAAGTACCTATATATAATTTTACTTTTCTTACAACTCAAGTGTATTATAATAAAAACCCATTATAAATTATGCACATAATTAAAAAATAATTTTTATATATTTTATATTTTTTATTTTATATTTTTATATATTTAATATATTTTTTGTATATATTTTTGGTATGCTTTTACGTATTAACAAGATCTTAGAGGTCATTTATGTTCTTTTTTCTGAATATTGTTTTATTCTTCTCAGAAATCTCTCAAATCATGTTCTATTAGTCTTCTCTGATATGTCGGTCGATTTCTCCTTCATCACAATGGTTACATTTGTCTTTTCGCAGGTACTCTAGAATTTCATTTTGGATCCAGCTCAATCTCTGTATAAAGTGGTGCTATTGGCATTTAAGGCTGAATTTGCAAATTCAATCATACAAATCCATTTTCAAGAAATAAAATTTATTTTGTAAAATATAACATAGTAAAATTTACAAATTTTATAAAATTAATTATAAACCAATGAAATAAAATCAAGTTCTACAAATTGAAAACATCAGATTATTATCCTATCTCTATAATATAAATCTATAAATTTAAACATATGTATAAAGTAATAATATTATTAAAAAATACATTTCTATCTATTTTAAGTACTTCAAAAATACTAATTTTTGTATGTTATAGGTATATTAATGGAACATGATATTGAAGCAAATATCTTAAGTGGTACTGATACCATTATTTCGTTTCATCCATATGAAGTATTTATAATGCATAATGAAACATTTTGTTGCGGAGGAATAATTAGTATAAAGCATATTATCACCGCGGCACATTGTACTTATTCAGAAAATTTAGATTATGATAAAGATCTCAAGGTCATTTCGGGTACATCTTATTTAGATATGGGTGGAAAATCTAATAATGTCCTTTCTGTGGATACACATCCTGATTTTAGCATTGAATTAATGATTAACGATATTGCTATTATCACGGTAAAAAAATTGTGTTATTATTATTAATACCATTATAATTGCTTTCGTATCAAATTTCATTATATTTAAAGATTCTTTCATAACTTTCATTAACTTACGACACTCAAATTTTTTTCTGTTTATATGTACACATACTTATTGGAAATTAATTCAAAACATATCGATTGATATGCCAAAATAGAATTAAACTTTATTTAAGAGAAATATAAATCAATCATACTCTATCTTCTTGACTATTTTTCTTAATTTTCTCTTTCCGTTAAGGGCTTGTCTTCCTAACTAATTCTAAAATCTCTGTTATCTTTCTCATTATCCCTTGGTACTTACAAGGAACCCATGGTACATCCAGTATACGTTTGGGTATTCTTCTCCTAATTATAAATTATCTACACTTTGAGACTTCTGTGTCAGGCTATATCAGACCTCTATCAATTTTTTGGATTAATTTCACTGCCTTACATATATAATATGTAATGAATAACTTAATTTAATAACAAATGATTTTTAACATATATTTGAATAGAATTAGTTAAAAATTTAATTTCATAAAACATTTTAACAATCTCATGATATTTTCTTATGATATTTTCTTATGATATTTTCTTATACTTTCTTACAAGTTTCCTCTCTTTATCAAATACATATTTAATGTGTTAAATAGTCAATGAAAAATTATCTACATGAATATTTCATATAAAATTGTTAAAATTCATTATCCGCTTAAGTTATTTCACAAGCTTCTTAAATTTATGATTAAAATCTCAGATCATGATTAATTTCTCCTAAAAATATAAAAATTAAATTAATGAAATCTTACTTTTACAATTGTAATTATGATAAGAATTAGGATAAAATTAATTTTCTAAACTTTTTTATAATTATTTATTCATTAAAATAATAAAAAAAATTTTTTATTTTGAGATAATCTTGTAAAATATTTGTAAAGCATTTAACAATATGTTCTAAAAACTGACTTCGTTAAAATAAGTATCTATCATATTGCGAATCATAATGAAATCATAATGATAATCATAAAAAAAATGATTTGCTTGTTATTAACACATTATAACAAATATTTAAATATATAAATAATATACTTAACATCAATTTTAATCAATAAAATATAACCACAAAACTATAAATACAATAGATAAAATATAAAATAGTTTAAATATGGTATTGCCCTGTTTTTTTTTTTTTTGAATTCTTTATGTATTGAATAATTGTTGATATATTTTGATTATCATTGTCTTATTTATAATATTGGATATTGAATTTGATATAAAAATATTCATGCCTTAGCTTGTGGACGAAATAGCATTTAATTACGTACAGTTGCCTATTCGATTGGCAAATCATGACGTAGGTCCTAATTGTTTTGGTTTTATAATGGGATGGGGAACACAAGATTATCCTAGTGAAACATTATCAAATCAACTTCAAACTGTAGGAGTACTCACTATGTCTAATGAAGATTGTCAGCTGTACTATAATCAACGCATCCATTCCTCGCACATTTGCGGATATAGCGGTTACAAAGCTGGCCCTTGTTTGGTACGAATTTTTTTTTACGTTACATGAAATTTAGCATTATGATTTTCATCAAAACTTTTTTTATTTATAATTGCACTAACATTTATATCCAAATATATAACATATTTTTGTTAATATATAACTAAAATATAATATTTTTTACAAAAATTCGTTAATAAAAAGATATTTTTATCTGGTTCATAAATTATGAATTACGGTACTACTTTAAGCTGAAATATTTTTTTTTAAGATTATTTCAAATTGTTAATAAATAATTTTTCAAATATTAACAATGTAAAGTTTTTTGCGTACCTTATTATTATTGCTAAGTAAAATACTCAATATTATACTTTTGAGAAATAAGATAGTATGCACTCAAGTAATATGATTGGTTTCGATAGACGAAAATGATTACGTAAAACGCTATTATTCTAACCTATACGTTTTTTTATCGTATTATTTTAGTACTCTTATAAGGCTCAAGCACAATAATGTATTAAAACAAATTCATTAATTTATGCTTAAAATTAATGTCCTCACTGTTAAATAAATGAACATCGTTTTTAAAAAACGAATTGCTTTAATTGTCGAGATGTGCTCCGTAAATATTAATGAAAATGAATATTAATGTAAATGAAATAATAAGTTTCAAAAATTTCATGCGAAAATTCGTTACATACCAGGAAAATCACTATCCTGTAGATGTGATTGATAATAACGATTGGATATTAACGTTAATATTAAAACATCAGTATTCATCTATACCCACAGTGCATCTGACTATCTAATTTCGAACTCCGTACTCGAAACAGGCTTAATCGATAAGATATAAATGGAGGGTAGGATAAAGTCGGATAAGGGCTTCCAAATATGCAAAGTAAGTGGTTGCGGATAGCTTGCATTCCTATGAAATTTAGTTATATTCCAGAATAATCGTGAAGCATAGATTATGAGCAATAAAATGATTAAATTAATTAAATAAGTTTATAATATAATAAATCTGAAACTTAAATTAACTTTAAATTGACAAAATTTTAAAATCTTATGCTCTTTTAAAATTATTTGAAATTTAAAGAATTTCGTAATAACTTTAATTAAATATAGCAACGTAATCGTATACTCTTATACTCGAAGGAAGAAGAAATTTAAATATTTTCAGTCTACTTAATGAAGTGATAAATTTAATTTTTTAATGATGATATGTAAAAGAAATTTTCTTCAGATCGACACTAACATTATAAATTTTAGTTAAAAATCAATGAATTATTTGCACTACGAAGTGAAATTTTTCATGTAGTTAAAATATTTGGTTACAATTTATTAAATGTGAGGTCGATTAAAGCTTTTAAATACGCTTTAATAAATTTGGTAAACGGGAACATAGTAAAAA
The DNA here is from genome assembly GCA_018907135.1 of Kradibia gibbosae. Classification (NCBI taxonomy): domain Eukaryota; kingdom Metazoa; phylum Arthropoda; class Insecta; order Hymenoptera; family Agaonidae; genus Kradibia; species Kradibia gibbosae. The sequence continues at coordinate 10,480,554 of JACCHX010000004.1, forward strand.
TAAAAGTACTTGACTATAATACATTAATATATTATTTACTTAATACATTAGGATTTTAGAAATATAAGAGCACGTAAAAAATGATTACAAAAAATATAACGAAATAATAATTGATAGCGTTAATTACTTAATAAGCATTGTAATTTTTATCTAATATTCCTATAATTTTCGAAAATGTTATGATAAATTATTTAAAGAGTTGCTTTTATTAAAAGCTATTTCGAGAACTTCGATAAAATTAGGCATAATAATATAAAGAATATTGAAATTGTAACTAAAACTCTAGAGACAAATTCGAATCATTTTCCTGAGAAACAAAAATCTATAAGTTTTGAAATAAACATATTGAGTCCTGTTCACATACATGGAAAAATGTATTGAGGTATCTAAATCGGTTTCTGGCTTAATGAGACTGGACTACGCTGATCCATAGCTACTTGAGTAAATTCAGTAAATTTATATGAATGATAACATAGAAGAGCGAAAATTTCTAGAATGTTTAATAACGGAGGCACCGTAGTGCTGAAACGACAGTCTAAAAAGCATGTCGAGTGAAAAACAGGTTTCTTGATTATTAGAATTGTCCAATGAAATTTTATTTAATTAAAAACTAAAAAACGTCATTGCTGATTTTTTTCTATTTCAACTACCCGCACCAACAATTAAACCATTTCCATAATTGCCTTAATAAAACTTGTTTATAATTCATATTTTATTTTAAAAGAACTTTTTTGCAATATTTTAAAATATTACATTCAGTAATAACACAAAGCTTAAATTACAAAAAACAAATACATTTAACTTATTATTAGCTATATATAATACATACAACATTAATCAATTTTTAATACACTTAAAGAAATCAGTTCACCTATTCACTTATATATAAACAACATTTAAAATCTATTGTTTCTAAAATTGTAGGGATAGAAAAACAAAGGCGAGCTAACAGGTGCTTCTATTTCTACTTACTTACTTGTCCACACATTCACACACTCACATATCCAAAAACAGACACTACCTAACAATACATCACAATATATAGTCAGTTTTACTAACTCCTGAATAGCTTATACTACAAACCTCAAAGTTTTCACAGCAAATACCTATATATGAGATTTTCACACAATTTTCTCATGATGTCGACGGATTCTATTTCCTCCTCTTGTAGTTTTCTTTTCAGCATTGTAAGTTTTTTTTTTTCTTAACTATCTGCACTACTTGACTGTACGAGCACATTTAATTCTTTTTGCCGTTTCTCGCGATTTTCTTACTATTACTTTCTTAAAATCAATATTACCAAAATCTCCAATAGAAAATTATTTGATTAATATTAAATAGTTTCATCCTTTAGTGAAATAGTAAAGTATTTTTAATAAAAATTCTGTAACTTTGTTATAGCCAGAGAATTAAAAATAGATAGGAGAATTTTTTAAATAGTCTGAAACTAAAAAAAAAACCTTAAAAATATTACTAAAATAAAAAATAAAAATCACAATTATAAAAATTGATAAAATAAAATAAAAAGTTCTTTTAATTAAAATTTGTTGTATTAAATATTGTTCTACATAATTTTCATTAAATTATTATTCAAATGTGAATACTAAATGCAATGTGAAAGTTTAAATAAAAGCATTATAAATCTACTAAATATTTTAAAAGGTAATTAAAGTACAAAATGTAAATTTGATAAACACAAATTTTCCGTGATGTATTTTATGAAAATGTAAAATTCTATTAACAGTGAACGTGTATAATCATATTGAAATATTATAAATGGAATTTTTACATTTTTAAAATGTTTGATTAAAATATAAATTATTAAACATAGTTGTTGTTGAATAAAAAACAGAAGACGAACTAAAAACATACGTCGATATAAAACCGTATTTTATAAAGCATAGATTTATGAAATGCTAAATTATTTTAAAACAATATAGTAAATAACTCAAACTTTTATCATAAAAAAACTAACCTATAAATCGTTAAATTATTTTTAAAAATTTAGCAATAAAATTTATCCTTACATGTGTGCCAAAAATGTAGGCTTTAAAAAATAATGAATTTATATTATTAATATAACAAAAAAATATATTACACTATTACTATGTTCATATGTATGTTTCACATTATACGTAGAAAATAAAAATATAAGAAGCATTAATGAATAATAATTTTCATTTAAAAGTATTGATTTAGTAAGATATAAATATTACTCTTATATGTTACGCATATATATTAGATATATAAATGTGCATTTATATATATATATATATATATATATATATATTGTCTGCATGTATTTATGCAATAGCAGAATGTTACATTTTATATGTTTGAAGTAATCGATCATAAATTAAAAAATTGTATTATTATACTACATGCAAATTTCCAATTTTTAGGGCGATAGCGGTACACCCCTCGTTATTAATAACGAATTGGTAGGAATTTTATCATGGGTTGATCCATGTGGAAACGGATATCCAGATGTCTATACCAGAATTTCTGTTTTTAAATCATTTATTAAAGAAGTAACGGGGTTACAGTACTAAAAATATTAATATATACAATCCTAATAAAAACTGTATAATTTTATTTGATCTTTGAATTGCACTATCATTAAAAACCATTTTAAATGTTCTCGTTTTAATTTTATCTATTACCTACAATCATCAATCTCATCATTTGAGTTTTACAATCATTTATTGTGTTGAAAATATGATTAATTACGATATGACTTTCTGGCTTTTAAAAGATAACATTGAATGCATACCTGAACGTTTAGAATAACTACAAATTCATTTAATAATTTGAATTTTGATTATGTGATTAACTTTATTAAACTGATAAATTGATAATTTTATACTTTAAAAATGTTGTGTCGACGAAAGAAAAAATATCGTCACCCCTGATGGTGTCTTCATTTTTATGCGCTCGTTGTCGACCCCGTTTCCATCAAAATTTCGTAAAATTTCTCTGCTTCATCCTCCCGAACCCCTTCAAGTCTTTACGTCTTGATCCAAATCGAATTCCATCCTGCTGGATCGTTTCAAGGATAAAAGCCGCATAAATTTCCGGCAAATGCGAGCCACGTGGAAACAAGTACTTGCACTCTACCAGAAGCCCGTGGCTTAAGTGTCTATCCCCGCTCATACGGATCGAAATAGCAGAACAAAATATTAGACTCGTGCGTCGGAGTTACGCTAAAATGTACGTGGAACACGCAAAGCTATAGAGGTAACTGACAAATTCCTTTTTATCTTAGATTATAAATATATTTAAACCAATTGTTGTTTAGGTTAGTGTTTGTTTATTTTTATTTTTATTTATCTGGTTTTTCTTTTACGATACTTAAATTTTTAAATCTTTCTACTGCATTTTCATTGAAATACTAAAAGACATTTACGATTTTTGATAAAAAAAATTCAATTACAAATACGGAAACTTATTCATTATGGATTTCCATAAAATTTTCTTACCTTATATTAGATTGTAAACTCAATCTTAATACTCAAAATCTTTTTCAGCTATGCTGCAATACTTATAGATAACAACGTAGCGAAATCGTTTTTATTAGCTTTGTAGTCGCAAACAATATTTTAAGCAGATGTTGCCTTCAAATCGATAAGACCCACTTCGATTTGTATTTCTATTTGTAGTATTAGTCCTCTTTTGTTAAGGTATATACTTTTGGGTGACTGCTCATGTTTATTTAGTATTGACATCTCCTTAACATGCGTCTTAATTCAATCTACAAAAATTACTGATTGTATAAAAAAATCGTTAAGATATCTATCTAAATTATTTTATAAATGTGAAACTAAAAGTTCATTCAGAAAATAGATGTAAAAAAGAAGTCTTTATGATACTGATTCACGAATACGTCTTATACAAGTGGAAATTCTATACAATATAAACTATTCATTTTTATTCTACTAGCAGTTGTCGACATGATATATTTCTAGGTAAAATTTTTATTGCATCTTCATATTCTGAAACTCGTTTTCTAAATGAATTTATTTAATATTCATTTCTATCATTCAAACCATTATCATCATTGTTTACTAAAAATAAAGCAACTTGTTTTATTTTATTTAAAAGTATGTTTCATGGTTATACTAATATGACTCTTTTTAAAAAATCAGGTCATATCTGTAGTATAATTACTGATATTTAGACGTTATATATTTCATATTCTTATATTTTTGATTCTCAACATTCAATGTTAATGATACCATAAAGTTAAAGATACATAGTACAATATCTATAATATAATATGTAATTAAGATATATTAATTATACTATTCTATTTTTAAAAACATATTCGTTCTGTATTTATTTTAGATTTTTAATATTTTAGTGTCTGTACGTAATTCAAAACTTTTATTTACATATATTTTATTTTATTTACCAAATTAATGCAGATAAAAAAAAATATTTCGTTCGGGAATCAAATCTTAGATCAATGAATATTTCAAGTAGATACAATAGGCAGAGTCCAATATAAGATATTCTAGAGTTTGAAATTTTATTTACATAAACGGAATGATTTTTGCATAGCTTTTTCATAAAATCTTATGCTGTTAGTTTAAAATACAAAAATAATATTAGAATATTGAACTTGGAAAAACAATACTGATAATATTTAATAATAATTTGTTTTTAATGAGAAATATTAAAAAAATAGTTTTTAAAGCATTTATTCTTTTTCAATTGATGTAAATAAATCTTAGAATAAATTAATCTAATCTAAACATGAATTTTAGAATACTTTTATGGTTTTTTTTTATTAAAAACTCACTTATTTATACATTTAAAATATAGCATTATATAATTAACTATTAATTATATTATAAACAAAGTAACTAATCACTTTCACGCAAAATTTGCGTAATTTAAACTAATTTTTTAAGTGAATATGTAAATGTTATACATATAAAATAAAAAATTTTTAATACTTTATTCTTAATTAATAATATTTTTTTTATTAAAACTTATTTATAGTTCATTATTTAAATTGATTAACTAATATCTACTATTCTAATATTTCAGTTTTAAATTTGAAGACTCTAATTCAAACCAATCTTTCTCCTCATTACCATTTGTTGTTAGTAGTGATAAAAGAACTTTCGGATATTAGCTAAAAAGTCCCATTCATTTTATAGTATAGAAATTTTTATCTTTTCCGTATAACATTAAAATCTCCATAATCGTCATGAGAAATTCTAGTATCCCCTTTATCTATCGCCACGAATACGATTACCTACAGGAATCGTAAGTATATTATCAGATCTAGTCTGGTCTTCAAAATCTAAACCTTTCTTTTCAATTCTTTACTTTTTATTCATTGTAAGTCTTATTAATTTTATTCGTTATTTATAGACATTAGATGTTATGGTTATTATTTATATATAATATTTATTTACATATATTGCACAGGTAATCGTAATTATATTTCTCCATATGCGTGTGTGTGGGTGTGGGTGTGTGTGTGTGGGTATGGGTATATGCGCGCGCGAGTGGGCGTGTGCGTGTATGTTGATGTGCATTAAGATATACATATCTACGAATTCCCGTATGTAAATGTAGATTATATAAAATATCGATTCGCTCCGCTTACATATACATGTACTCGAACGTATAGTTATAATCCATCCATTACTAGACCTTCTCAAAGAGAATGAGTCTGATTTAAACTTTTTTTGGTTTTTTTCAACCATTAACCACGATTCCCGAACAAATTAGCTTAATTATAAAGTATTTAGACGCAAACTCTGCATAGAGTTGATGTGCGAACTAGCGATGCAAAATGTCGAGTTGTGGCCACATTCAGCATTTAATTAATTTGTTAGGTATTCTATTGTGGAATTTATACTGCAAGGAAATATTTTACTTCATTACATTAAATTGTTTCACTTGATGAAAATTAGATGAACATTAAAAGTAGCTTTTCAATCGAAAAAAAATTTATATTTATTATTGTCGAGCAATGTTTTACTTAGCTATTCGAAGAAGAATTGGGAAATCATAATTGTGGAATAAATTACAATTGGCGTAGTTTAGATATGGTACATATCAATACTCGTTAATCAAATATTATTTCGACGATACATTGAAGTAGCATACAAATATAAAGTAAATTAAGTATGCGGGTACTAGTACATTCAAGTGGATATATTATATAACGGATATATTTATATAGCTATTTAAAATAAATAAAGTCAAATAATAATGTTTTATATTTAACGACGCTTTACATTAAAATGACTTTTTTCCATAATTGACTTTACAATAAAACCGCTCATTTAATAAGTACAATGTTTAAAGTTTATTTACCAGTTATAATATTTTTATACAATTTCATATAAAATCTCTACTATTTTATATTTCGCAATGTCATTCTATATTTTATTTTACAATTTGAAAAACTTTTTAGAATTAATAATTAACTAAAAATATTTTTTGTTGCAATTCTGATAAAAAAATATAGATGTATATTACAATTTTAAGAAATCAATAAATTTAAAAGACCATTTAAAATCATTGTTCTTAGCATAAGATAATATTTACACAAAGTATGCATATAATGTTTCCTGTAATACTAAGCCCTGAGAACTATTATAAATTTACTGTCAGTTGGTTTGTTTAAAAACTTTTTAATGCTTAAAACATCATTTCTTTAATATTATTATAATATATTATTATTTAATAATTCAACAATATGTTAATTCTGCTTTCATTTCTATATAGCTATTACATTATATTAATTCATTTTCGTTTTAATATTGATTTATAAAATTTGTATTTTTTAGATTAATGTAAAAGTAAAATTAATCAATATATTTACATTACAAAGAGCCTTTAGTGGAACAGAAATACTGTTTTTTAATTTTATATAGATATATTTTATAGCAATTTAAACAAAGAAGTGGAAATACTTCGAATTGTATTGGAAATTTTGAAAAAATGATAATAGCTTTATAGTCTTGTGAATATCTTGCATATTATTATATTTACTAATATTAAATAACTAACTTTTCAGCAATTGAAAACTTATAGTACAATTTTATTAATTAACTTATTTGAATATGTAAATTTATGAATTTTAAGTTTAGCGATATAAAAATGTAATGATTTTCTAAAATTTGTAAAGAAGTTTTTGAAATAAATTTTAGATATTTCAAAGATTACACGAAAAATGTCTGTCATTTGAAAAATAAATGGTTTTATATAAGATCCTGATTATGAAATAATCTTTAAAAATTTAAACATTTAGGTAGTAAATCATGCAACTAAGCTAGCTTGTCCTTATTTTCAGTATTGATAAACTTTTGAGCATCATTATTTTTCAATTCGAAATACTGTCGTAATCAAAAGCGATTTTTGAGAATGTTTCAAATGAAACTGCTGAAAAACAGCTCTATCATAAAAAAATTAAAATGTAAAAAATCCCCCATTGCGTAGTCATCAATTTTTATATAAAATTTCTATGCACTATTTATTTTTTAACGTACTATTTAGCATGACAGTAAAGAAGAGGGAAAAAACCATTATTCGAGGTTGACAACGTGAGCCTGCCGTTTCGGCATACCAAAATTAGTAGGATAGAATGGTACATGGGGACGAGAGTGCAGTTACACGAAATGCATCCGAATTGAAAATGCCGAGTAAGCAAACCTCATGCTCCGTTATCCTTGCTAAGTACGGAGTCGCTAAGTACCAAAGACATCTGGATGGGGGCAAGGCTGTGCCAACCGTCAATTAATTCCGCAAATTCATATTTAAAAGAGATCGCTTGGCGATTGGTAGGCACAAGTATGATGCTGAAAAAGTGTTGTCGCTTTGAAAATACGATATCAATGTCGATATTGCAATCAAATGGTCAAGCAGCAGGAATGACGTCTATCACGAAACAACAAATTCATCTGCTGGCAAACTTGTTCGGGCCTATGTGAAGCAGCTATGCTCTTCTCGCCCTATTACCTGTTCGGTTTACCACACTGCACCCCATCCCATTTGTGGCACAAGGCAACATCCCTTGCATATCTGTCGATCTCTTCCCACTCTTTTTCTCTTTCTCTCTTTCTCCCCATTCCTTCTTTAGCGGTTTCTCACTCTCTCTCTCTCTCTCTCTCTCTCACTGACCTGTCACTTTTAAACTCACCCCCTAATACTCATTAAAATAACCGAAGTATTTTCGGTTTTCATTACAATGCATGTGCTACAAACTTATTATTTGTGTAAAGTGAGAAAATTGCTGAGTGAGAATATTTTTAATGAACAGACAAATTACTTGTAACCTTAATAACCTGCTAAAATCATCGTTATTCAACGAAGCGTTTTAATAACAATTTTAAAAAACTGCTTAAAAAATGTTTACATTATAAACGTCTAGAATATCGAAGGCACAAATTTTTAAATAAAACGTCTATACACTCGTACAATACAAACACATTTATTATTTTAACAATACAAAACGTATTACAAAAGTTATTGAATGATTGAACTCTAATGAAAATAACTTCCCCTTTAAAGTAGATTGTAAGCGGTTTAAGTGCAGATTTATATTTATATGATTTAATATAACTGATCGTTTACACACGCTTCCAATTTTTTTTCTCTACAAAATTAACAATGTTATTTTACAACTAAATATCGATTCATTTAAAAATTAAGGAATAAAGATACACCTTAAAAGTATTCATTCTTTTTTGTCGAATTAATATCAAATTTAATGTTATTTATGATTTACTACATTAATTTTTTAAACTAAAGAAGTAAACAAATTTTGTCTTGATTCTATTATATTTTTAACAAAAATATATTTCCAATTTGCTTTAAAAATCATATACAAGTAATGTAAAATTCTATAATACATTGAAAATCCATTTTAAGTTAAAATTTTAAACTACTTGTGTGTTCACGTTTAAAATTTAAAAAAATTATGGTTTAAATATTATGTGACATGAAAATCTGTAAAATAACATTTATGTACTTTTACATTTCATTAGTTAACGAAAATGTCCCAGTTTATTGTATTAAACATATACGTGCTTAAAAAAATTAAAATTATAATAGAATTAAAGTGTAATGAAATCTTAATAAAATCAAATTGTTTAACAATATTTACCATTTTAGTAATATCAAAGTTATCAAGATGAAATTTTTAACAAAATAAACATTATTACTCAATCGATTATTCTTGTTCTTTTAACTATTATCACATTATTTTTATATATATAAGTCTAAGATGAAAAATTGCCAATATTTTCTGAATATTCAGTAATATTTAATTTAAATGAGAAATAAATGTTGTTTTTACTATATCTAGAGTGTAATTATCAAAAATTGATTTTTTTGCTTTTTAATTTTAATTGGTGGTAACTGTCTTAATTAATGACTGCTAAGCGTATTATTATAAATTATAAATTGTATAAAAAAAGTTTTTTTTAATTTATTTATAAAACTTGGAACTGGATGTTTTTAAATAAAGTAAATAAATTCTTCTGCGATTTTAAATCAAAATTAATAATAATCACTTATATTTTAGTGGATTCAGAACATTACGATATATAAACAATTAATCTTTCGAAATATAAAATGCATTTAATGCCATTTTTTTATTCAAAATATACATTTTATATTAAAATTCCTCTACAATGCATAAAAAAGTGTAATATTAAATTGCATTCGTGCTTATTTACTTAAATTAATACAATGTTACAAATATTTACCAATAAATTTACTTTAACTACATTTAAACTTGCATCAACAAGAATATTCTGCAATTTTGAATTATACTAATGTTTGCAAATACTTTTACATGATAATATAAAATTCTGAATTTTAATTAAATCATAACTAAGAGAAACAACGAAGTTTATATTTGGTATTTTTATAAGCAAATAAGTTTCTTTGAGAATATCAAATTATGAAAAATATATATTATCTAAAGTGATTGCTAATAATTAATTAAAAAATTGTTAAGAAATATACAATGTCATCATTAGAAAAAATATTTATACAATTTTTGTTTAAAAATGTGTAAACTTATTTCAACCTGTAGCATTTTCCATAAATTTATTATACATTCGTTTACTATAGCAATCAATAATACCAAATTAATTTAAGTGGAAATACATATGCGATTACTTTTTTAACAATAAAAATAGCAGATTCGATCTAAATGGTAGTATCCGGTGTGGGCTACTACTTCTGATTCGATTGATTAGGCGACGACTTGGAATCGACAATTACCGCCCTATACTAAGGGTTATTTCCGTACTTTTGATTGGTTTTTAGATAGAATAGATGTATTAGCAATTTCAGCTTTTTCAAAAGTTGTAGCACTATAATTTATGGAAATTTACAATTTATAAAAACAAAAAAAAATTACTTTAGTGCATAACATGAAATGCAAAATCGTAATTTCAATTTTTAAATTTCAATGTAATGGAATTATTAAAATAATTGCATTTGTACAAATAATTGCTTACATGATTTCTATTTCCAAAATAAGTATACAACAAGTTGTAAAAAAACATATAGAAAAATTAAGAGCTACCAATAAAAATAACTATACCGAACAAACATAACAAAAATTATTTCATTTTGAAACAAACTGAATGAAAAGTTGCCTTTATACTTATCAAATATAAATTGTATTATACATCTTCGTAGTAATTACCATTTTATTTATCCCGTGATCGTATCAAAGAAAAAGCAATACATACTCTCATTTTACATATATACATCAATATAATTATTATTAAAACACTAATGTACTTAATCTCAGATATTCTTAAAAAATTATACATAATTATGTATCACTGTATGAAAATATCATCTACCTACTCATTTGAATTACAATAATATATTAAAAAATAATACAACGTAAAAAATTTTAATTTTCAAAATTTGATTTGGAAGAATCAATTGCATATTGTATTTTGATTATCTAGAATCAAATTAAAAGTTTTTAAAATTTTTTGAAAAAATTATATAAAATTTGACATATTAGTATAAAACATAACCATTTAATTTTTCATTATGAATCTTAATACATTATATGATTTAAAGTTTTATAAAATTTTATTAATATAATATAAATTCTAGGATATTTAAAAGTTTTTCACTATATTACAAAAATTGAATCTATTGCTATAATTGTTAAGAAAAAATAAAATTATATATCTATTATAAAAACATCCTCAAAAAAATTAATTTACGCACTGCAATATAAACATAAAATATGATCTAATACATAAACAGAGATATATGTTACTTTAACCAAATATTTTTTGTGGAATTAATAAAGACAAACATTAATTACGAAGCTTTGTAAAATTGTACATATAATTTTTTAATTACTAGTATGAAACGTAATTATTTCAGTATAACTCTGTTTCCCTATATTGTAGAATACTATTTTAATACTGTAATGATAAATTAATCTTTAATTAAAAATAAAAAAAATTAGAAACGATCTAATTTATTAATTGATTAGCATAATAATTTTATAAATAATATCAAAACTAATAAAATAATAAACCCCAAATAGTAAACATATAAAATAACTGAAAGTTTTTAATTATCAACTGTTTTCATTACTTTTCATCTTTGGTATAAATCTTTGCAAAAATTATGCAATTAATTATTAAATATACTAAAATCTAAATATCTTTTACATAATCCACTTGTTTTTTTCGTTTAATTTTTCATTTTTCCTTCGTAAATATTGTTTTATATAAATATGATTCATTTGTTGTATTTTTTTTAAATGAAGCATTCATGAATTAACAATATATATTCCATTGAAAATAATATTCTTATAAAAACATTATATAAATGATTATCATGTTCACGAAATATGAAAATACAGCCAAGTTAATAAAATGTACTGCGTAAATCTATATAAAAATAATTAAATTAAAGTACAAATAAAAATGAAGCTCTTAGTACAAAGAAAAAGTTGTTTAATTAACCAAATATTACAGCTTGATTGACTTTATTTGAAGCATAAAGAATTCGATATTAGTCAAGTAAAAGCATTAAAGTGTAGAGACACTCATCCGTGTCGGAGATGGCCGATCAATATTGAATAACGGTAAGAATGCGACAGCCTTGAACCGGCATATTATTTATTCTAGACATGTAATTTATAAAATGTTTGATATAGATAGGGAAAGAAGGATAAAAATTTTGATTCCTTTACCCGACTAAAATTTAAAAAATTGAATTCCAAATTAAATGTTAACTCTTTAAGAAAATTGTTATTGAATTGTAGCGTCCCCTCATGGGCGTCGCTAACATGATATTTGATGAAGACACTTGACTACTTGAAAACATATTTCGAGTTGATGGAGTAAGTGGTCACCTGAATGCACATTAATCTCTAGAAAGAGAAAACTTATCGCTCATTATATTTTCTTAACCATGACTAAGCAAAAGTCGTTTCAAAGACAAGCTCGGCTTAAAGTTTCGAAAGTTCGGCAACATTTAAGATTTACCCACCCTGACTAAAAACTGACAACCCCATAAGTTAAAAAATATATAACTTTATATAGTTACAATCCTTGTTTAATATATGATATGTCTTTATCTCAAAGCTTTCGAAACCCCGTGATTTTACTCACATTAAAATGTAATCTACACTTGATCCGACAAATATTTTTAAATCAAAATAGTGTACAATAATATAAAGTCAATACGTACAAAGTCTTCTTAACGAATACTTATACTTACTAACATAGTAACAAATGTAAGTTGAATGTTTCACAATTATTTAAAAACAACATTAAATACATGAATATCTCCCAAGAAATCACAAAATTAATTTCCTGAAATTCTAAAAAATCGTCTTTACTGCAGTAGTAATGTAATTTTATGGTAAATCCAACGTAAAAATATATAGTGAATTCCTAAATATATCAACTTAGCTTTTTTATTTCCTCTTAATCTGTTCCTAAAAGATTTTGGTACTTATATAGCAAAACAAAGATAACCAATCAATGTAATAGATATCAGATTATATCTCCCTATTGCTAATAATAATCGAAGATTCTTGTATAAGATCAATGCTTATGGAAGGTTTATTAAAAAAATTCGATAGACTTTTTAATTCTATCAGCTCAATTCAACCAGCAAGTATTTATTTAAAAATTTTTGCTCTGCTAAAACTTGTTTTTTCAAATGTTCAGAAGATTAAAATTTATCATTTTTCGAAATATATTACAAAAGGTAAAGTAGAATTGACAGACTGACTTGTTCCGAAAATCATGATATAATTTCACCACATTAATTATAAAGTGGATAATGAATTTATTATAAATATGTCACATGAATTAAAATAAAAAATTGCATTGTATCGAATTTTCAGCAATCGTTTTATTATGTAGTATGGCATAGCAATCAAATTTAATGTTTTTCCATATAATTGAACATTTATTGTCTTTAAAAATTAATGTACTACAAGGTTTACTAAAATATTAATCCGATAAATAGTGTATTCTTATAAATACTTTTCTCATTACATTCAAACTTATTTCATTACAGTAAGCTTCATAAATAGTAAAAGAAATAAAATAGAGTTTCTAGAAATTTTATCTCATTTCAATTAAAATTCATAATATTACAATTTTACGAGAAAGTACTTAAACAAGAATAAATTATAAATTGTAATTATTAACTAATACAAATTTATTTTTTATAATATTTTTTCAATACTCAATCTTTTTAAACTTGAATTTTTTAATATTATAAACCAAATATTTTATAATAACAGCAAGAAATGAACTTAACGTTATATATTTCTTAAACCATCATTGTGGTACTAAATAGTTTAATGATACATTATAGAAAGCTATCGTATTTTCAATTTTAAAACCTATTTTTAAAAAAAATTCTTTTATACACATTTCAATTTAAATATTAATATAATTTCTGCACTATTCATTTTTTTTCATTTTTTATTAATACATTATTTATTAATACATTGATAATAAATTGTCTCAGTAATTTTTATATTGATAAAATTAAAATTTTTTAATAATTAATAAAGTTTTGCTTAAACAACAAATATTATTTCCTCAATTACAGTAGTTAATTTTAAGTAAAACTATAACAGTTTATAACAATAATTCATAAATTATTGCATCAAATAAAGCAAAAAATTATACCGCCTTTTAGTATATTGGATTTTTATTAATTTTCGCGAATCCATTAAATTAATTTTTATATCATGCAATAAAAGAAATTCAAATGAATATAAATAATCATACATTCTTTAATAATAAAATAATAACATTAAAATATTTTTTGATGATATGTAATAAAATTATGTGAAACTTATGAATAGAAATAAATGAAATCTTAAGCATCTATTTCAATAAAATAATTACAATTTTACTTCTGATAATTGTAACCACTGTCTTATTTAAATAAAAGTCAACCTAACGAATTTACCTTGTAATAAATAGTAACTTTTTACATAAAAAATACAGTTTTTATAATTATTTTATTTTATTTTGAACCTTACTCATTTGAATTCTAGTACTATAAAGTTGTTTAAGACAACGTAAATGAAGTATTTAAATGAATAATTTAAATTTAAAATAAAAAAATGTATTATACATAATTAATAGATTAAGTGCAACTTCAAAGTTAATAAAATAAAAATACCTAATAAATAGTATTATACAGAGAATAAATAGTATTATTAGAATTTATTTTATTTATGAGTGTGCATATTTTATTCTAAACAAATACTTATAAATCGATTTAACTACTGTCTTTCAAAGCATTCTTTCTACTCTTAATTTATATACTTAATATAAGATAATTAAAACGTTTGCTTTATCATGCAGTATTAATTATTATTAATATGCAAAATTTATAATGTAGTAATAAGTTAAAATTCATTAATCTGATATATTCAGTTTCAATAATAAAATTACCGTTAATTCAAAATAGTTATTGAAAAATACTTATTACAAAATGAACGATGATCATTGTAATTTTTTACAAATTTTCACAAAATATTTTATTAACATTTTTAGAACCATTTTGTAAATTAAAAAATTGTTTACTAAGTGATTATCCTAATTTACAATGGTAATCATACCAAATTTCGAAATAGAAATTATGAAAATGTTTAAAAATCTAAATCCTATGCTAACAGGATTTTTCTTCTGTATTAAAATTATCTCTCTTCTCTTTATAATAATCGTTTTTCGTTGTTTCGTAGTTTTCGCATATACGAGCTTTCCCCTTAAGCCATACTAAAGAACATCTCGAAACTAGTTACAGAATAAAATTGAACTAATCCAAAACTCAAATTCATTCTAATTTTATAATAATCGAATTATGTATATCGTATTTATATTTATGTCTCTTATCTCTTATTTTCTGTTTTTTTATATATATTTACCCTTATTTTAGGAGAAATATTTGATTTATGTTATTTCTCAAAATAGCTTTAAATATTTAATCGTTAAATAATACAGTACAGAGAAAAAAACATTTTCAAACAACAAATTACAGATGATTGTCATAATTTACTTATATTGTTGAATGCGACTGAATTTCCGAGTCATAAGTATTTGCATGCCACCTTAAACTATGCTCTCACTCGATTTCCGATCCTTTGTTTTATGGTACAAACAATTAGAGTTCGTTTTTCACAAACAACAGACGCTACGTGATTGGCAGCTTAAGTCCAATGCAACCACATCGCGTTCCGTTTCGTTTTTCCTCGATTAATTCTTAGCGGGTCATCAATGAGGTAATGAATTGTTTTTCTCCATCTAGTATTAATTCATCAACTTTATCTTCATTTTTCATATTACGTGGATGATATCAAAAGTGTCTACATAGTCAACCGCTTCTCATACGTGTTTTTCAATTTTAGGAAATCCCATTCTTGTCCTAGACCACGTACACCTCATTTCCGCTCATTATATTCTTTCATCGTAGAGCTACTCGTGACGCAGTAGTATGACAATATTACGCACAATCATATTCGTGTAAAAAATGTTCAGTTATGAAAATTAAAATAAAATGTATTTGAACTGAAAATATTTAATAACAACTTTATATGTTTATAAATTTGTTTAACAAACGTTCATTCAATACTTTTATGCTAAAGTGATATATATTTTTTTGTAAACAAATACTTTTATTGAAGCTTTAAAATATTTTGAAATAGGACTTTTATATTGAAACGTTTAATAAAATCAATTTTTTTTAATAAAAAGTTAGTCAGAAAGTTAGTAGGAAGTAGGAAAGTTTTAGTACAGGACTGTTTTAAAAAATATCAAATCTAAACAACTAAATATTTGCAAAAAGTTCAAAATATCATAAATGAAATTACAAAATAATTAGATACATCATTAATAATGTTATTGAAAAAATCGATACATTTAATTTCGAATTAAATAATCAAGATACAAAATTCTTAGAAACATTCAGTAATTTGACATGAAATCATCCTTTATATAATAAATAATATTACAGAAATTGTAAACTACAGCTCCAAATTTGAAAAAGGCTCTTTAATCTTACGACTATTACATTTACAATCATTTATCTTAAATTATTAAGGTTTTGAGACTTCATATTTTTATTTATATTAAATTTACTTTTATTCACAAGTTTCATTCACAAATAATAATTAAATAATTAAATTTTTAGGTATATTAGCTTTTTTTGAAATCTTATTATATAAGATTCATTATTCTTCTTAATTCATTAATATTTTTTCAATAACTTTTCTTTTATTTTTATATCGTTCACTTTTATGCATTATTCACTGTTTTGATTTTACGTATCAATATTAATTTTAAAGATAAAGACTTTTTAAATGTTATGTATAAAAAACATCATATAAATTCCCTACAAATTATTTTGTTTTTAAATATAAGTCTATATATTAATTAAGAAAATAATGATTAGTGCCCATAATAGCTCAAGAATGTGTATAAATTACTTCATTAATCTCAAGTTAAAAATGCTAAGTCTAACGTTTATATACAAAATCGAGTTCGATTAATTAAATTTAATTAATTCCTTATTTATGTATATTTCAATATTGATATACAAGTTATTGGTTCATAATAGATTTAATATTTATTAAAAATCTTCATTGTAAAACTACAAATAAATTATTAAAGAAGAAAAATATAAATTATATTTTTTTAAATCAAAATAAAATTTCTAAAACTAGCGTATCATTAAAAATAGTGTTATATATTATTCATTTATATATTCAATTATTCAATTATTTATTTTAATTAGAATGTTAGAATCATCTGTATATACATTCCGTAAGGTTTTGATTGAAAAATCCAATGATTTACGGCAATCCTCGTAAATTTAACGCACGCCCCAAATTGAAGATATACAAGTGATTAGATCTAATGACGTACTTCGTCAGATCCTCGTGGTCAAAGAAGATCAGATATAATCCTTGTGACTCGGCAATTTGAAACCAAGAAAAAACCTTGGAGCAGCGATAGGAAAAAATAATCTTACAAGGACCGTTGTAATTATTAAATACAAACGCATTCAAGAGTATTTCTTTCAGGTTTTACATAATCGTGAAATATATAACAATTATTAATTAAAATTCAATTATACAAATTAACTTTGAATTACTAAACTTTTTATTATTTGACTTGCCTATAAAAAATGTATTCCAACAATTTAATTACTAGAATTATCTAATTATAATTTAAATCTTCTTTTCAAAAAAATATTTAATTGGAATTTTAGCACTCGTACGTTTAAAAAGGTTTTAAAAATTTTATGGAAATGTTTAATAGAACAAAAGTTCGGAAAAAATCTTGGAACACTGATTTAAATTGGATGCAAGTGCAATTGAAGAACCTTATGTAGATTTAACATTAGATTTTTGATCGATCAGTAGATTGGATTACTGAGATGAAAATTTAATTGAAATATTAAAAAAATTAATTTTTTATAAATCTATAAATCAAAAAAATGAAAATCGTGTCATCTCACATCATTCAAACGTAATTCACTGAAAACGAAGCAGTCATCTTTAATTGAGATCATCACGATTGGAAATAAACCCAACAATACTATTCTGCGACCTAAAAAATATTTCAACGTTGATTGTTAGGAGTTTTTCCTCTTGATAATTTGAATAATATGACTAGAGATATTGAAATGTGCATCCAGGAAGCAAAAGCAATCAACAAAGTAGGAGATTATTTCTTACACCTACACTGCAAATACCGACGGAATTATCTGGCTTTGTCGCTGTGTCGTTCTATTATGCAAAATGACAAGCAATTATCTCATGGCCTTAAACCTATTCACTAGTGTAAGGTTTAGAATAATTGATTGTGATAATCATTACAATTTTGCACTACCTTATATTAATTGCCTCAACATGTTTAACTTTGCATTAGTCTAGATTAAAATCTCTGTGATCTTGCTGTTAAAATATTCAGAAATAAAAAGGATATAGAAATAGCTATAAAAAATATTTGTTCAAGCAGAATTAAAAAAAAATCATTGTAAAGTTACATAAAAAATATGTTATAAAACAAAAATATACAGTTAATCGTCTCTTATAATTAACCATTTCTAATTGAACTATTGTAAAAAAAAAAAACTAAATATTTTTTGAAATAAATAAATAATATAATTTGAAATAAAAATAAACATTTTAAATGAAATATTCAAACTAGTTATCAAAAAAATATTTTTAACGTTTATTTCAAATTCTGACATTCACTTAAAATACTTAAACTATAAAATTAAAAATACTATTTTTCGTTTTAATTTTTTGAAAAAGCTATGTCTGAACATAAAAAACTCTAAACATTAAAAAAAAAACAGTTTAAATATCAAGTTTCAGTCACTTAATTTTTTCATTATGAATTGTGATTAACAAAAAAATAAATTTTTTTTTACATATCTTTTAAATCTGGAGCATATTATAAAAACTACCTAGTACAACATAATTATAAAAAATATTAGTATAAAATATATAAAGTTTTAAAATACTTTTTGAAAATTCTTTTTCACACTCATTCGGATGCCGTACATTAGCTTTACTACCATTCTAAAACTATAAAACAAAGTATTATTCAAGTACGAATGTAGACTACTGAAAATGTGTCACTTAAATATAATTATAAAATCAGTAATTTATTCACATCAGATTTTTCTGTCAGATTTTAGAGATACAAGATATATATATCGATAACATTTTTTTAAATATTGTTAAAAATAATAATTACAACGATTTTATTAGAATTGAATAAATTTTATTTGTTCTGAATTTTAAAAAATATATCAATTTACATTTATAAAAAAATTATGATGAAATAAACCATTCTTTTTTAAAGAACAATATGATACGTTAATAATACAAAGTAAAATACGCAAATAATAAAATATTACCATATTATCATAAAAAAATTTTATTTAAAATATTATTTAAACAATAAATAATATTAAAACTAATAACAATTTCATTTCATTGCATTAAAACATAATTTATAACTTAATAATAAAACCTTATATGAATACAGATATAATATTGTTGAAGAAAGAGATTAAATTAAATAGACTATCAGGCTAGTAAACATACGAATTAAGCTAATTTATTACAGATTTATTCACTAAGTAAAATGTTAGAAAATGTTATAAAATAAAAAGTAAAATCATAAAGAAATTAATACAAAAAAACAAAAATTTAATACAATTAATGTAACCATTATTATTCTATTCATCATTAATTAGAAAAAAACAAATTTTTTTAAATAAATACTAACGTTTTATAGTAATACAATTTTTATTAAATAATTAAAATAATAAAACATTTAAAACTGATCTTTAATCTAATTCGATATAATTTTCGAATAATCTGAAAGTCTTAATACATTGACTTTAACCCTTCTACTAATTAACTTTAAATATAAATTTAAGTTAATACTTTACATTGTATAATTTCCATTTATCCAAATATATGATGTAAGGAATAAATTAAAATTCAAGATTACTTACAAGAAATAAAATACTTATTACAAAAAAATATAGCATTTGTAATAGTATTCACAGAAAACTCGTATGAAGGAAAATTTATTGAATAAAAAAATTCGAAAATAAATACATTCTATACCTTATCCAACAATGTAAGAGTAATTAAGTAATGTAAATTAAGAAATACTGATCTTTGAGTTCAAATGAAGGAAAAAAAGAAATTCACATGTTCTTGCAGAGAATCAGAGGCGTAAAAAATCTTGAATTATAGACAATAACAAGCCGAAAATAAAACAAATTTATTAAGAAAACTGGATGATTGTAGTTTTAAAAAAATATCTATGGTATTTCATTTGATTTCTTTCAAATTACATAAAATTTTTGTGTATATGTTAAGTAGTAAATATGTATGGACTTTTGCAGCTATCAAAATGTTATGAACTTATTAAGTCTCATCTATTTGCCTTTATATTAAAAAAAATATTTCCTTATGAAGTGTATAACATGCAATATTCTACGGACTTAAACTATAATGTTGATATTGTATAAGATAAACGGAAAAACTAACGGAAAATTCATTTATTATTTATATATACAAAAACAATAGAGTATAATAATAACATTGGTTATTTCTATAAAACATATATTCGAAATAATGGTAAACATTCTAAGATGGAATCACGATATCGAATTAAGATAAATATGGAATCATATGTGATTGAAAAAAAACGGATAGAAATAAAAAAAGGGAAATATATCAATATAAATAAAAGAATCCCTATACCATCATAAGGCTCATTAGTAATCTAAAAGTTGGCAATTCTGAGAATATTATTAGCCATTAGAGTATTTATTTTCCAACTGAACAGTTTAAAATTTTACATGAGAAATTAAAAAATTATTAAAAATTTTTTTTACTAATAAATATAGATAAAGATAAATAAAGAAAGAAAAAAATAAATACTAATTTTAAACATTTTTAATGATAATACTTTTGGAAATTATTACATGTCCAATTTATACTGGAATAAATAAATATATTAAATTCATAGCGATATGTAAAATTCTTCATCGCCAGTATTATTTTACATCGATCATTGCATTATTAGCCATAAACTGTTCAAAATCGTGATATATGTCTATCTATAAATAAACGTAAATATACAAACCATACATCATATAATGCTAGAAAAATAATGGTGCCCAAATCATAATTTGAAACCATTATATAAATCTTTTATTAATATAAACTATAGATTATGAAAAGACTTCATACATTCTCGGTCTTAAATGATATGGCATTACCAGAATGAATTTTTAAAAGAAAAATGTATTAAAATGTTAATACAGTCCTAATAATTTCATTAATCGTTTATAATAATACAGAATTATGACAATAAAAAGTTATAGAATTTTTAAATATAATATTTTTTGGCATTTTAACGTAGTGCCGTGTACACATTTGGATTTGATGCGTGTTCCTTTTTTGTTTTGTGTTTATTTTATTGTGGAACAATAAATATAACAATAAATATTACATTTTGAAAGTCGTGGTTTATTAATATTAACTTCTACAATATAATTTTTATTTCATTACATGAAATACAATAACCAGCTGAAACTTTTGAAAATTTTCACCAAATTTTTCAACCTTTTCAACCTAGCTTATATATACGAATGCCATTAAAAACTATTTATTTGCTTTACATTTATTAATTTGATATGTAGATTTTTCATTGTTAAAGAACTTTTAAAATCAATTTTTTATACTTGAAAAGTTTTTATATTTAATTTTCTATTATATTATAGAAACCAACTTTGCAAACTTGAAACTCATCTTAAATTTAGCATTATAGTATTAATAGATTATCTCTCTTAACAAATGCTTGGAATTATTTAAATTCAAAAACTCTTATGACTATAAATAGAAAATATTTACTATCAAGCGTTTGAAAATTAATTTAATAGTTGTACTTAAAAAATTCTTACGTTTTTAATAAATACAAAAATTCATGATACTCTAGGTATTAAATTAAATGTTATAATTTAAATGCCAATAAGTAAATAAAATTTCTTTTTCATAATAAATAAATTTAAATGATTTTTCGTAAAATAATTTTAAGGTTTATAAATTTATATTTTTCATTCGCAAGCATAAGAAACATAAATTACCTTTATGAAATAGACTTAAAAAATGTACGAAATTTAAACGTAAATCTCTGCCAGCAGGAGCACTAAATATATTGAGATTCTGCTTGACACATGAGCAACAAGGAATTGGAAAGTTTCTCGGTAAAATTAACTTGTAAATTATTGTAATTACGATACAAGCGACTTCAGATTCTCTGTTCTCTGTTCAAATAATAAAATAATTAGACATTTCCTATTTGAACATTTTGATTGTGAATGGTTAGTGTATATTAGTTATATTGAAAAGTTATATGAAAAGTCAACTACTTATTACAGTTAATATATATTTAGAAAAAAGTATGTATGTGTAAGTGAGTGTGTGTGTGTATTTTAAAATAAAACTAAATTCAAGCAATTATAGGAGCCATTATAATAAAAAAAAACCTCATGCTTTTGTAAAACAATAAATAAAAAGCCACTATATCTGAGATCTATTCGTGAAATTCGTAAATGTTTTAATAGCTAATTTCATCAAGATGTGTATTATTGTAAAGGAAAGATAGATATATAAATATCAATAACTTGTGCATTTAATTTTATAAAATTGACATAAAAATATAATACTGAGCAGAGCTGTCCACCAAAATTGAAAAATAGCAATTGAATGTATGAAATAGTAATGGAATATCGAATACAAGAGTAAGAGCGTAAAATTATATTCATCTAAATTTTCAGGAAAGTCAGAGGTTTAAAAGGAAAAAAGTGAAAAGTGCGTGAATAAATCGATCATTGAAATAGTAAAACTTGGTAGCCCCACAACGGCAATAGCAGGGTACACAAACGGATTTGCCACTTATCGATAAAACTTTAGCGGTTATAATTAACGACAAGAAGTGCAGGCTTCCCACTCAGGCGGGCAGGGATACTTTTGTGAAATCTTTAACGATCGGTCTGAGAATACCGAACCAGCAATTAATCTTCTCCCAAAGAGAACAAGTTGCGCGCGCCGATGCGAGAGACGACTGTCGCATCGGCGCCCTTTTCACCCTGAGCGGCGGCAGGGAGCCAAGCTTTTTAATGCGGCGAGCCTCGACCCGTTAAGGGCGGATCGGGCACCGCGGGCCAAAGAAGAAGTACGGTTCGTGTGGCTTCTGCGAGCCAGCGAATCGTTACTTCGGAGCGAGGGGAGGGAACAGGGAAAGCCGATAAGAGACGAGCCTCATCCGGATGCGTTGCCGAGGTTCGTCGGGGCTTACGGGATCGACGAAAGATGCGCGCGCCCTGGCACTGCGTTTTTTGGTGACCTGGCGTTCCTCTGTGATTTCCACCCTCCTGAATCTCTTCTTATCACACCCTCGTTGCTACGATGTCGGAATTCAGCCCAAAATTGCGCCGACGCCTTTGCGACCGCTTACGCGCTAGGCGTGGCAGGACGAATTGCGCCCCTCCTGAGTCAAATGCACTAGGTGCTAAACATACGACATATGTACACACACGCATGCACGTATAAGCATACATGAGCATGCGTGCGGAATGTCCGTGCGTGATTTTTTTGCTTGTACTTAAAAACGTAAGCATACACATGCGAATACTAAACCGAGAATATATCACGGTCTGGTCTTTTCTGATTTCTTTTCGACCTCATAATTTTTCAGTAAAAAATCAGTAAAAAACGCTGTCAATTCAGTGTCTACAATAGTGTACATTTTCATGGGCACGCATACGTGTGAGGTATGACTCAATTTAAAATATTGAATCGTTCGAATTAAAGTTGCTTTTACATTAGGCGATAGAATCAAAGATCTTTATACGTCTTCATAACTGCTATCGTTTGAAAATTTTCAGAATATTCTTTTCCTTGTATATCTTAAACAAACGAGACCAATAACATATGAAATAAGTGACGTACGTTAATAATAAATTATTATTAATTTACAAAATAAAGTTATTTATGCTTTTACATATAACTGTTATACGCGAAAATGTATTTCATGCAAGTTTGTCTAATACCGTAAGCTAAATTTTATATTGCTTTAAAAAAAATGCTTTAAATTATAGATTAAATTCAATGTTAATAATATGATAATGAATAATAATAAAATAGTTCGTATAATCTAGTAATAATTATTATTTAAATATAGGTAACAGAAGATGAATTTTTTAATCCTTATAAATATTTGCTTTTAATTATATAAAAAATAAAAATAAGCAATTAAAAAATAAAAAAAAAGTTTATAAGATGGCGTAATATCTAACACTGATAATCCTTTCTGAAACGGATAATCCTTATTATTTAATACGCAGCGATTCGAAATAAATAAAGCTGACCGTTGGTAAAGCAGGAATCACTTTAGGTTATAAAACTTTAATTACTTTGAAAAATTGAAAATTACCGACAAAGTTGTTATCATACACGAACAAAATATGTTACAATAAATACAGTAACGCGTTAAAATCTCCGGAGCAAAAGTTCTTATCCGTTACAAATATTAAGTACAATAATGTGTTATCATATTTGTATGAATTATTTATACATATAAACAATTATAATTTATTTAGTAAATGTTTTCTGACTTTTTAAAAAAATATTTATTTTTCTTTCATCTTTTAAAATCAATATGTTCATTGTTTATCGATATTTCAATTATTTTTTTGTTGACAGTTTTAGTTTTTTTCAAAAGTCGTTTATAGTTAGAAATTCATACTGATGATCAGTTCAATTTTCACAACGCCTGTTTATATTGTGATATTGTAATAAATTTTTTGAGCAAAATATTAAATCCGTTGCTCTATTACTTAAAAATTTATGAATACTATTTAGAAAAACATAATATATATAAACACAGTATGACTTATTAAACAACTTTTACTGTAGTGTTGAATTTTTAATATGCCTTATAAAGAAGTTTACGTATCTTTACTTCGTCAACCTAGTTATTTTGTGAAAGATTTACAAAGATAGCTAACTGTAATTATAATTCAGTCCTGTTTTTATTTAAGTGACGTATTTAAATTTATAAGCATATTGGGTAAATAAACATCATAGGCTTAAAATATATAAATATTTTGCTCCATTTTTTATTGAAATTGTCAATAAATGTTATAATTTTCATAGAGTAATTTATTTAAAACATTTTAATTTTCTATTTAAAAATATTATTATATATTGCAACTAAATTTATTATAAATCGACCTGCAAGTCAAGTAAAATGTTGGCGCACTTGATTATTAACTAAAAAAAATGTTCTATTAAACTTTTTTATAAAATAATAAGTCTTATGAAATACTTTTAAAATAAATGTATTATAAATCTTAAATTTACAATTAATCGTTTTAAATGGACGTTTTGTTCTAGTGATTTTCGGGTCTATTTACTCTTATTATCATTATTATCGTCAAATTACAGCTCAATAATTTTGTTTTGAATGTTGTATTAAATACAATATTAATCAATTATTTTATTTAAATGATAGAAAATATAAATGACTTTTTTATTTTCATTATTTATTACATTCGCAAACATATTTGTAATGTCATAATTATCGTTGCTTAATCTAAAGGTAAATCAACATCAGGATTATTTGATGCTAATTTTACAAGTGTTTTTTTTACACGGAGTATTGGAAGGCGTGCTGCTGCTTTTGTATGCCAACACTCCTTCATCATAGCCCCCATTCCTGCTAATGTCTGAAATAAATAATTAATTAATAATTTAATTGGTTATGGAATTATTTTATGTATTCTATTAAATTTAATTCCATTTTATTGAAACTAATTTAGTAATCAAGACAATTATTCAAATTTAACTAATGATTTCACAATTTTTTTTGTATTTATTTTAACGAATTAAGACAAGTAACATAAGAGAGATTATAAACGTTTCGAATCAAAGCCAAATTTATATTGAAGAGGTGGATATTAGTATGCTTAATTACATGCATAAGTATTAAATTTTAATCAAAGAATATGCAAATTATTGAAGCTAAAGTGTTTTTTTTTTTAAATAAAAATTGGTTCGCATACCGCATCATTATGCCAGCGGTTTGGTATTGGTGGTCTGCGTTGATCAGCCACAACTAATTTGCGCATTTCCTCCAACGTTGGTTCTTGATTACCGCTTACAAGCCATTCAGAATAAGGCGCTGCATATTCTAAAGCAACACCATTGCTAATGCATCTACGACACACTTCCCAGAAAACCAAACCAAGACTGTACATATCGGCACGGCGGAAGCCCTCCAGACATTGAGGATCGAATCTGAAATGTATGCATGAATACTTGAAATTTATACAAATTGTCAGCTTAGATTAATTTAAGATAATTGGTTAAAATAAAAAAAGTATTTCTATTACATTTAAAATTTTTTTCATCTTTTGTGAGAGCCTAAAAGTTTCTAAAATTATTACAAAATAGTTCAACTTTAAAGCCAGTAAACAAAATTTAATATGCATTGAAAATTAGCAATTTAATTAATAAAATTGATGCGATTTCTAGGGATTTTTCGGTATTTTTATTATATTATTAATTTTATTTCAAATTCTAATTTTAGTAATAATAATTTAAAAAATTAAAATAGCTTTAAATGTAAAATCATTTTACATTAATTGGGTCAGTTTGGTTGAAAACTAATGTACACGTTCTTTCACCACCCACTCAACTTGTTTGATAGACTAATTAAATGGACGTTTAATTTCGAAAATTTGGGAACTAAAAGACCATTGAATGGATAATAAGTAATCACATGATACAAATTTCCTATATCGACTGTCAATGTTGACAAAAACACATCGATTAGTAATTATTTCTTCAGGTAAGTGCGCAATATTTACGTCTGTTCGAGTATTTCAGGGCTCATGTATCGTTTAGAACCCTGCTTCAGGTCCATCTTGTCGGCCCCCAGTCTGTCTTGCGTTACGGCATGGGCTAAGTCGGCAATGACGCAGGCGCCATTAGTTTTAACAAGTATGTTCTTAGACTTCAAGTTGCGATGGGCCATAGCTGGTTTACCTCGCGTTCCATGGATTTCTGTGTGCAGGTACAGTAGTCCGTTGGCGATGCTCAGGCAGATGTTGAACATTTGATGATGATTCAATGGATGGGGGAGCTGCATTTAATACAGTTTTTGTATCCAAATTTAATGTCCACTCAAGTTTGTTTCCTTCATTTTTTACATGCTCAATGTATCAAAGAATTCATTGATATATTTTGTTTATTGTACTCTCTCGTTGATTTTAGTTTAATCTAAATTGATTCGGTTTTATAAATTTTACTTTAAAAAGTATATAATATTTCTATCAACTTATCTAGTAATATGCGTAATAAACTTAAAACAAATCGATATAATCATCTTTAAAAACTTCGCACGAAATAGATTACTGTAATTAGCTAACGATGAATCAGTATAGTTATTATAACAAGCAAAAAATGCGGACTTACTTGGATGAGATAATTGTATAATGAGCCTAAGGGATGATAATGCGTAACCAACCAAAGTTGCGTACAACTGGCACGACTCGTCATGTCACTGCCCACATAACCGAGGATATTGTCATGCCTAGAGGGCAGAAGTTGTGAGTAAACTTCAGTTTCACGAGCCCACATGACCTCGTCACGGGAAAAATAAATCTTCACGGCTACGTTCTCGCCATGCCAAATACCTCGCCACACTTCGCGACCAAAACTACCACCGCCACTTCCACCGCCATTACTCAAGCACTCAGCCAGTGCTACTTGTTTAGCCAAGGTCCGTTGAACTAACAATGGCAAGCCGGAACCAGAACCACTTGTTAAGCTCTGACCCTCCAAGTATTCCTAAGGTAGACAAACAACATAACAACTTTGCTTTTTAGTTATTCATGATACATCCGACGGAGAAAAATTATATAATTTAGCATTACTTTAAAAAAAATCCAATATATTAAATTATTTTTTAATTAAATTATATAAAACAATGTAGCCTTTTTTGATAAAAAAATGTATGATATGTAACTTCTTAAAATATTCAATAATTAGTCATTATTTTTTCAAATATAATTTTCTGAAATTTAATGTAGCTTAATATTGATTAATGCTTGCGTAAGGACCGCGTTATTATTTTAAAAATAATTACATTGGTAAAACTACCAAAACTTTATTTTACTTTTAGCTTCATTACATATTTTGAAAGCATACTGTAATACGTTATAAGTAGATAGTTCTCTATGATTTACCAAAATGATGGTATGCAAAAATAAAAATTGCATTTAATACAATTTTCTATATGCATTATCAATATAAGGTGGAAAATGCGCAGTACCCATGCCAGTATATACATTATTCCCATTAAAATCAAATGTAAAATTTAAAAAATTTTCAATGCATTGCGATCATAAAAATGTAAACTGAAATTATTAAAACATCGCATAAAAGTGGAAATGGCGTAATGAATTATAAAAATTGCTTATGAATTTTATATTTGTAATCACCTTGAGCGTACTGTCACCAGCTGCCGTCGCTCTGAATTCGTGTGAATAACTCATGGTACCACCTGCGGTCGAAATCGGTGAAGAAAATGCGAGCATTGACGGCTCCATTCTCGATTCAATTAACTTTTTACTGCGGCGTGTAGTTGTAGAGCGATTTCGCCGAGCTCTTCGATTTCGATAGTATAGAAATATACCACAAAAAATAAAACTTAGTCCTAATATTGGACCTAATATGGCTAACGTGACTTTCACAATATTTTTCATTTCAGCTCCATCTATAAAATTAATGTTGGAAAAAAGTTATACAATATTCCTCAAAATCAAGGATGTATTAATTATATTTATAAACAATCTGTCATCGTATTTAAAAAAATGGCCAAGTTCTATTCATAGAACAAAAAAAGGAAAAGTAAACGTTATCTTGTGACCTATTTTATTAATACGCACATTACTAGTCGTGAACACACACGAATTCGCAATTATAAAGAAAATAGACACATCGTAGCAAAAAATGAAAGAGCAATTTTCAAAATGGTCAATGTCAGAGCTCTGTTGCACTGTTTCGTTCTTACGCTGCTTTTTTAATAACAAAAGTACATCTCAAAATGCTTACCAGTCGCGCGATCCTGTAAAATTGGGAACGGCCCTCCATTGCACAATTCCTCTTGGCAGCATTCCGTATGAAATTGGCCACCGCCATTCCTATTGTTGCCATTTGTAACATTTCCTGATTGCAAATGTTTGTTGCATATGAGCGGGACTTGATCGCGATTCACGATGCAGCCTCTACGACCTCTTTTTTTCCCATCCGTTTCGCGAACGGTGGACTTCCAACACTGCGATTGAAAAGCGCATACTTTTATGGAGGCTTCGTTACAGGGTTTCGTATATAAGCCATTGCAAGGCATTTTTCCCTGTCTAAATATTCAGGCCGGAGTCCAATGAAACTACTTACCAATATTGCGTCTTCGCAGATGTACGGAGGTTGATCGACGGATGAATCGCAGTCATCTCCGTCACAGACGTGACACTTTATTTTTCGTTGCATTATATTTTTCATTTATACGTACTTTTAAATACATAAATGGTGTGTCCACTACTTTATACTGATTTCCACTCTGTAAGAATAGAAATATTTGCATAAAATGTTGTAAGTGTGAAACGATAATTTCATCTTATTAAAAATAGACGAAAATTTTAAAGACCGTGATAGCTTGTACAATTTTATTTTTCTATAAAAACCATAATAATAATTATTATATATATGTATATATATGTTTATTAAAACCGATATACCTATAGTTCACTGAATTCTTTACAAAAAATAAATTCTATGAATAACTCGTTTCTTTTACACTATTTACATTTTTTATCTATGGAGTAAAAGAATTTCATTATTTTACTTGGTTAACTTTTGTAAATGCAGGTATTAGATTTTATTTGCACAGATTTTTCTTCTTTAAAAAATTTAATTCAATTCACTACGCGTTTTATTTCAAATATTTCAAATAACATGGTAGAAATATTTCACACTAAGTTTTTGTTAAATAAAAAATATTTACTATTATTTACCAGACAAAATTGACAATAAAATAAAGCGATTACTAAAAAATGATACAAACTTTTTCTAAATCCAATAACTTATCTGAATGTATTTAATACCAATCAATCAAAATATGTACGTTCTACTAAAAGTTAACATAAATCTATTCCATATTGTAAAGTAACAATATGAGTATTTTATAAAGTAAACACTTCTTGTGGTTCTGACTACTCTTGATAATATGAACATGTAAATACGATACTAAATGTATTTCAATACTATATATTACATTAATAATGATGAAATGTGTAGTTCAAAATATTGGAGATCTTGTAACCGACTCGCATGTCAAAGACCATTATTAAATTTGTATTGAAATTGGACAATATTATTTTGTCTTTCAAAAATTATTATTATTGTAGGATATTTCCTATCATAAATTGATGTTCTATCTTTCTTTTGTTTTCTATGTTTTTTTTTATATTTTCTTAGTATAATTATGAACATATATAAAATTGATGCTTAGCAAGAAAATTTTATTACTACAGTCATGTATTTTAATAATATTTTAATAATGTTTTAATAGTATTATTTTAACTTTTTTAAACCCGTATTTATTCATTTATTATTTTTTGTCATTTTTTAACTGCAGGATAGCATTCTTTTTAATACTACTGAATACTATAATAAGATTTAGTTTATAAATGTTTATAAAATACAAATATGAGTTTTTTATTTGGATAAATTTTTAAGCTTAAATTAAAAACTGAAAATAAATTACATAAATTAATTTAACCCTCAAATACTGTTATTCAGGTAAATAATTAAAACATAATTATTTTGTGATCAATCAAGTGATCCTCGCATATTGTATTCTATCATGCATACCATTTATTCAACTGCGATGAAAAGAGTTTCTTTCTCACTATTTCCTTACTTTCTTTCATTAGTTTCCGAGTATTAAACATCAGATTGGCTATAATCCAGATACATTTATTTAATGTCAATGGGGCGCCCGTTATTTCGAATGGAAAGAAAAGTCTTTGGATGAAGTATATATTTAACGATAAAATATAATTGATCTATCACCAAGAACAGCAGTGAATTAAATTAAATACACATGGATGCTCATATTTTATTATCATAACTGTTTGAGTTCCTCATCTGGTTCCAGGTATGACATATTTTACTGGCTGTGAAATTTTACATTGATTTCGATATTATGGGTTTACGGTATGCCACGGTACCGGAATTTAGTAATCAGGGATCAGAGAAAATAAATTATAACTACTGCAATTGCAATTTTATACTTTCTAAAATGCATAGGTGAATTATTCGTAACTGAATACATCACACGCTGACATGATATTATCACGGTACATTCGTAGCTTATGCTTCGTTAAATTTTACGAATTACAAAAAAATATTAATAATAAAAAATAATAAAATTTAAAAATTATGATTATAAAAAAATTGATTATCCGTAGGTAGATTTTGTTGGATATCACAAAGCATAAGTTTATTATAAAACCAATTTAATCTGGCCAGTGAAAATATTTTTTAAATTTTTAATAAAAGTACCTTTCCTTACATAAGCAAGATCTATAGTGCTGTTTTTTAACGATATTGATAAATAATTAGGTAAAAATTTGAGCAAAGTGATTTAAAATATTGTAAAAAATATTTAAACTCTTACACTTCTGCTTTTGTACTTTGTGGACCAAAGCATTACGCCATCTTTCATTAGAATTATGAACCAGAATGTATCATAACCAAAAATAAATATCTTGCCATTTATTCGAAAATAACAAACACAATGTTGTCACTGTATTTAAAAAAAAAGACTTAACAAAAATGCATTTCTTTTATTTTCATTGTGTCGGTCACTAAATGTTAGTTGTTTGGAAATTCCATTTCTGATGATTTACATAAATCCATAACAATACATGTTGAATGAGTAAAGCTAGTATTGTATTTTTGTTACTAAATAATTATTATAGTTGTCAAGATGACAATTAAGTCAATTTTATAATAAAGTTAAGGTATGTTTTGTGTCATTCAATATTGGTATAATTACCTTACTTTCTAAAATTTTTATAAAATAATTAAGCGATAAAAATTATTTACTTAGTTTCTATAATGGTTGATACAGAAAAATTACCTTTTAAACAGACTTTGTTTATAGTTGCATAACAAATAATAATTATGAAAAATATTTGTGGTTTAAGATATTATTGGAATAGTAGCTATAATTTCTATATAATTTTTATTTGATAGTTTTTAAAAGAAATCCTTAGTCGACATGAAGCGTAAGATGTAATGCTAGACAGCATTTATTTTAATACTAAGTATATTCTGAAATATGAAAACTTAGATGATAAATTATTTAAATTAAACGTAGGGAATTTTGTTTAATACCCTGATTAACAACTTGTAAGTTTTTATAAGAAAATTTGATTAAAACATAAATTTTTATTAGTGCATTATGGCTCTACATAGATTTTTTGAAACATTAAAAGATAATGCTTGAAAGAAAGATTCCAAAAGAATGTCTGTAAATATTAAACATTTTTATAAATCGACATAAACTTGCAGGTCAATGCAAAATCAAGCTAATAGCCACTGGATCAATCAAAATGCATAAAAATGTAAGAATTAGATTAAAAAAAAAAAATTGTAAACAAGTAAATGTACCCCTTATGTGCTCTGCAACTAATAAGAGTGAGGATAAAGAAAGGACGAAAAAACATTTATGCCAACATCGTTTAAAAGTTTAGCCAGAAATGTATATAAAGTGTTTTACCCGTAATCATCATTACTCGCTGTTTCTCCCGAGAGCGCATCAGCTGTTTCCTCAAAAGTAAGGCCTATTCTATCCTCATTTCCGTATCTGGAGTTCGTCTTTGGTGTACAGCTTCAAAAGGCTTGGACGCCCGAGTCGTTAAGCCTTGTGAAGCCATTGACTCCGAAGGCGGTAAATTCGAACGAGCTTCGCGTCACCGCGAAGCGAGATAAAACGAAAAGAAGAGAAGGTGAGAGGAGGTGGGGGACGACGGCAAACTCGCAAGATAAAAGAAGCGAAGGGCAACATTCGGAGGGGCCCGGAGCGCGCGTCAACCCCGGCAACGGCATACGAGGATCGCGGAGTTCTTGGGGTTCGGGACAGCAGGAGCAAAGCGTCGGAGTAGCGGGCGGGAATGGGGCCGGGGAGGGTGCAGCAGCAGCAGCAGCAGCAGCTTACCTCGGCTGATAAAAGGCCTCTGCGGTGTCGCGTCGTCCGGGTTCGGGGCGGGGTTGGCGGGGGTCTCAGCAGCCCATGAACCTAGTGGTCCCGGACGGGCGAGGGGTCGGCCGCCAGCCTGGGGCCGGCGAGTCGCGCGCTTCGCTCAGCGGCGAGGGTCTCGCTGTCGCCGGCCGATCGCGGCCCACCAACCTCGAGCTCGGTCGAGCTCCGCGTCGTCCGGGGGCGGCGAGGCCGATAGCAGCGCGTTACAGCCCCGGAGCTCGCCACCATTTTGCACGGCGCGACGGGGGCCGCGCGCGTAGCCCGAATTCACGGCTCGCCGGGGCTCCTCGTTCTAGCTGCGGCCCGGATCGGCCTGGGCTGAGATCCGGGGCCTCTCGCGCCGGCCTGGAAGCTGAACTAGAGGAGCCGGAGGACGGAGGCTAAACGCGCGCACCACGACAGCTCTAAACACCGCGGTAGTTTACCACACTGCAGCGACAAAAGCGGCTCGCGAGAGGTTGCCGACGACGTCCTCGACGGGGCCGCGGGCAGCGCCATCTTCAGGCAGACCGCGGATCCACTCGGCGTGGACGCTCGAACGCCCGAGATTACTCCATGATTACTCTCGGTAGTCCCGTCGCTCGACAGCGGGCAATTATCCTCTGAGCTTGCGCGCATTTTTTACTGGCTGGGATCTTTCGATATCCCTGCCTCGGACGGTCATCCAGCCCCGTTCTTCGTTATTTCTCCATACGGTCTCTGGATTGTTCGCCAATTTTCCCGAATGCGTTTAAAGCTTAACGAATCCGATCGGTAGATATGAATCAAGACGAATCAAGACTCTCCTTAATATCCCTTAATTTATTTTTACACTAAACCATTCGAACTCAATTTTAAGCATTTATCATATAATAAAAACTTTTATTTTTTTCTCCCTTTTATACGTGAGATTGTCAGTTGACTGAGCTGTTGTTAAGAATCTACCTACAAACATCAAAATATAATAATATACAATTATGAATGGAAGAGTGCTTTCACGAAATACTGACATCTGTATTTTACAGATTTTTGCACAAAATTTATTAGGTTCTAAATAAAAAGAAAAAACAGGCGTTTTACTTATTTATATATTTATTATTACAGGTTAGAATACATCATGCGTGTTAACCATATTTCAACAGTTGCAGTCTACTACAGGACACTTGGATTATATATCGTGCCATGGGACATACTAAATGCCGGCAAAAGTATTTTTTTCTTTTACTTTATTACTTCTCAAAACTGACCATCGCTAATGGTCAGACACGCCTCATACAATCTGCGCAGCTCAGTAACATTAAACAAATTAAATTAATTCCCTCTCTCTCTCTCTCTCTCTCTCTCTCTCTCTCTCTCTCTCTCTCTCTCTCTCTCTCTCTCTTTCTTTCTCTTTCTCTCTCTTCATTTGCGAGCAATAAGGCTCTTTGTACGGAGAAACACAATCAATGTCCTTCCTTTCATTTTTTTTGATGTAATTCTTACTTTTCTCTTGCTTTTAAAGTATATCGTAAAGATGTTTGATGATAGCTTAATATATACCGAATTTTTATCGTCGCATATCATAAAATTTCCTTCCTCATGACTGATAAGCGTAGAAAAACAGATGAATCACTTTTGTTTTTTTTTAATTTTGTAACGTAACTGAATAATTAGTAACAACAGCAATTAACATTTATAATTAATAAAATACATTGATACTAATTTCTCTTTCACTTGTAAATGCAACAATTATATACCTTGCGTCAATAAAATTATACTCAAATATTTTATGTAAGCTTTTTCACGTTTACAACACGATGTAGATTTCTGTGGTAGTAGTAAATACAAATTTTTTATCTATTCAAATTCATTCAAAATAATCATCAGGTGTCTGGAAATTACAAGATTTTTTCCGATTTTATTACTGTTTTCTTTTTAATTAAATTGATACATAAATCAAAAACCGGGCTTTCACAATTAAATCTAAATTGGCGGTACTAAGATGCAGGTCGCATAGAATACACATTAATTATTTCTTTTTTTTTGCAATATTTTAATCAAGAAATATTTATCATTCGCTGGACTCCAAAAAGTAACAGTAATTTTTTCTCTATATTTTTTTCTGCTCTTCGTTGGCAACATCTGTCATTGTTCAGTAATTTCTACACATTTTCATTCATCCTAGTCCTTAAGCTATCAGTAATATAATATGAAAATCAATAAATTATATTAGCATTATAAAATTATGAATTGTAAAAATTTTTATACTTTCACAGTAGGACAGTTGTCACTATGTTTATCAAAAAAATCTAAATTACGAACTGGACGTCTAACTCATCAGCACTCAAAGTTCTTATATGGATGACAATATTACCTTAGTAAAATGCTTTTTACTTTTCTTGATAAAATAAATATGATTGAAAATGTATACAAATTGATACAACATGTCGAAAATTTTAGGCATTTTAGTTTATTAACGAATGAAAATGGCGATTATTGACGCTACAAGTGGATTTATTGTTTATTTACTATATACCACAGAGAAAAATTTACTTTAAATTGAAAACCCATATTTCATTTACACTATCAATTCATTGTGTTTTTATTATAAAAATTTATAATTGTATCCCTAATAAGATAAAATAATAATTTTCTCTGTAACCAATATAATTAAAGACCTTTTTAATGAAAAATATTATAATAACCCAAGAAAAATATTTAAAGCAATATTTTAATTTCCTAATTTTAAGGAGCTTTTTTCTCTTATCAATAATCGTTATGTATATCTTATATTAATTAGGGTGCATGTGCTTATGTATAATGTGCAAATGTCACTATCAAATCTTATCTAAATCAATTTCCTGTCTTATAATTTTTCATTCGTTTTTTTTATTTACCCGTACATTACATTAAACGCAAAAGCGCATTGTTATTATATTTAAAAAGCTATAATTTATAATGACGACTATTCATCCTCTTTATAATTTATTTCAAATGATCTGATAAATATAACAGTGACATTAGATAGAACTCGTATTTTATAGATGCAATTATAGATGTATAGGTAGATTTAATAGATTTTAAACGCCTCATCGTACGTAATCTTGCGATGTGAAATTGTACTAGGGTAGTTTGTTGTTTCTGCTTTTCTCAAAATTTTGCCATAATGCTTTATTTGAATTACTCTTCTTTTTTCTTTCAATATTATTTATTTCTGCAAAAACGTCGCGATAATAACAATAATGACGACGTATGAATCGTTCGCTAAGTTTATTTATTCTTTGTCTCGACAAGGATTCGTTGTAGCTTTAATCGGTCTCTTTATTGGTGATCTTTAACACATGCTTTTAAATTAAATAATTTTAATGCATTAATTATTTATATATTATTCATATACATATTTTTTGTTTATATAGTCATTATATGTTAGTGACTTTTTGGCATAAGCTAATTTTATAATTATTAGTGATGTTGTGAAATTAAAATTCATGTAGATTCTCATGCATTTTAAATATATATATATATATATATATATATATATTAATCTTATATTAAATAAAAAACAAAAATCGCCTAGAAAATTCAAAGCTTAAAAATTTGACATGTAAATCACATCTTGATGATTATAACTTAAAACTATTAATGTATATTGAAATCCAAATTTATTGTCCAGTACTAATACAATATTATGTAGAATTTGTATTCTTATGTAAGTATTAACTGATTTAACTTTATATTATTAATCTTCTCTAAGTAAGTATATAAGTTTATCAATAACGTCCTAACAATTTAAGTAAATTGAATAATATAAAAAAAATTAAAAACTAATTAATAGACTCTGTATTCTTGTTAACATAATCTGTTTAAGAGAACTATTTATTTTATAACTAATAAAATTTTTCGATGCAGGATATTACGCTAACATACTTAAGATAGTAATTGATATAAGCTGTTACGATATTTAAACAAAAATGAGTAAAGTTACACGTAAGTCCAAAAAATTTGCATTTGTTCGCATAGTAACGTAAATAAGAGATAAGATCAACTTGCACCTATGAATAACCGAGAAGCTCTTGCTCTTCTTTAGGAAATTTCTTCAGTACACCAGAGTTATCTGAGTATGAACAAGTGTAGTCATGTTGCATTACAGGATCCGATTATTTCGCGTAATGTTCTGGTTGCGCGAAAATGAAATCATGCATATTTTAGATAAGAATGAACGTAGTACCAGTTAGATCAGCTAGTACAGCTAAATTTCAACGATTCAATGTTATTTCTTATAAAGATTACATTTATCGTTGACACTGTAATTTCTTCTTTAAATTTATACAATAATTTTCATTTTGTTTTACGTATATGTACACATAGATACGTATTTATGAGCACAAAAATCTAAGATTCTATAGAAAAACAGAATCTACGTGATATATTTAAAATCATATGAATTTTGTCTTTAATGATGATTCATTTTCTAAAGTTAACAAACTTTTGTTTACAAAACTCTTAAAATTAAAACTTTTTTGTCAAACACAACCTACACTTTTATCAATTAATCCCTCCGAATCATAAAAATACAATTGATTAAATTATAAAGTAATTTCTTATAATGATTTACATTTTAATGATGCAATACGATTTGATTCAATAATTAAAATAGCAATTTATTATTTAATACATGTTCAGCTCTCAAATTCTTAAAAAAATAACAAAAAAACGCGAAAATCTAATGTTTGTAAATTTTAAATAATACAATAAACATGGAAACTCTATAAGTATTAAAAAATCAACACATTTGATGACCTCAAATAAAGTCTTAAACTTCTTAACAACAACTGTCGTAAATTAATATAATAAAATCTTGAGCATCTTTAATAAACTTGATAATATAATAATCAGAATGAAAGAAAGCATTTTTAATGAATGGCAAAGCATTTGTTCTGCATTAATATTTTAGGCACCAGACATTTCTCCAATAAGTTACAATTATAGAAATATAATAAATTAGGGGGCTTTAAATATTACTATGAAAAAAAAACAGAAAATCGTAAACAATTCAACAATTCTACTAAAATTGAAATCAATAACGCGGCTATGCTCCACTAACAAACAAACATTTATGCATACACATTCTCGGAAGACAATCTGTTTTGTACGCCCCATATGCTAAATAATTTTTGTGTAAAAGTAGGACCTCGAGTAGAACTCTACTCACGCTTAAGTAATAATCATAAATACTTCCTTATCAGCCTGAACCGTATGAAAGAATCTCGAGTGCAGCAAATATTAATACAAACCATTGCCAAACTGTCTTTTATCTTGTACGGATTTACGCATGTAAATGTATCTATTTATATGTATGCGCGGGCAAAAAGATTATGCAACAGTAGAGAAAATAATACAATAAAGTACACGCCTCATAACAATATCTTGAACCATTAACACAACCGTGACGTGTATGACGTATGTAATGCAATATAATCACCATAGGGTACTACGAACTATAGTTATACAATTTTTAGTATGCCTGCGCTGTGTGTGTACTGTTCATAATTGATTTTATAATATACAATTTCGGCTACAGATATTTACTATCTTATATATTAATATGCTGTTACTTATTTCCATATGTGTTCATATATTTTTTCCAAATATATGCGTATGCATTGTCGTGTGTATGTGGCGTGTGCACGCATGTGCGCGCGTGTATTTGTCTGCTTAGATAATTGCAAAAGTGGCTAGCACGCGTTGAAATCAAGGAGGTAGTGCGCGGAACTAGAAGAACAACCTCGCGCCCCCTCACGACTACATTTAATACATTTTATTATTCTTTTGCCGTTTCGTATAATTCATATTCATGTTTTGTGATTAATCATTTTTATTAAAACTTATATGCATGAAAGATTGATTATATTCAGAACAAACACACATATATAAGATAAAATAGTTAATTGTTTCTACTAAGGAGCGATATGAATATCCAACAAAGCCGTGCGAGCAACATTGAGATTTGGAGCTGCGAATAATTTTCATCATCAGAAAAATGTTTGAATTCAAAGGTTTTTTTATTTCAATTACATAAACCCAATAAAAATGCAGTCTTATCAGGATAAAAAATCTAACTAACTTTAATGTTATTAATTTTTTTATGCAAATTAATAATTCTAATTAATAATATAAATTTACGAAAAATAGAGATTGTTTGTTTTAACATTATTGTTTGTTTCAAAAAAATGTACAGTTGAAGAATCTTTATAAATATTTTTTTAAAACTGTTAATTTTACTGGTATGCGTATTTGATATAAACAGAAGAAAAATTATTCTGCCCCATATTATTATTATTATTATTACTATTATTATTATTATTATTATTATTATTATTATTCTTGTTGTTGTTATTGTTGTTGTTAATGTTGTTGTTGCTGTTGTTATTGTTGCAATAATGTTTGCAAATCATCCTTTTATATTCAGATATATATACTTTTCTTACTGAGTCCACATAGAGTTGTTAAAAAACACTATGACTGGTTGAATAAAATATATCTGTATTAATAATTACGTCAATTAATATCATAGACAGAAATTATTATTTATAAAAATAAGTTATTTATACAATGCAAATGCATTTACTT
Source organism: Kradibia gibbosae (assembly GCA_018907135.1). Lineage (NCBI taxonomy): Eukaryota > Metazoa > Arthropoda > Insecta > Hymenoptera > Agaonidae > Kradibia > Kradibia gibbosae. Next base: position 10,520,579 of record JACCHX010000004.1, read on the forward strand.
TTGAATTTATTATGATAAAATTTTTTTTATAATAATTATATATTTAAAATATTCATTTTTAATCCTGCCCTTTTAAAATATAATTCTACAATATATATCAATAACTTGATTAATTTATTTATTATGTCAATTGCTTTACTATACATGTAATTGATTAAAGATTAAAATACCATACATTAATTTTTTTGTTCTCAATTTTTAAAATACAACATTAAACTTTTTCTACACATAACAATGAATAATATATTAATTTCGCAAATATTTTAGACAGTATATTTTCTTACTTGTCCTATAATTTTTCACAGTGTTTTTTAACAGTATTAAGAATTAATTATATACTTTTGTTGAGTCGAAAGCGATTCAATAAACATCAAAAGTTACACATATTATGTACACGTATATTTATATTTTTTAAGGTAATGTTACACAAACGAACACTGTGTAGTTTTTCGTTAAAATTTCAATATTTTTAGTGTTATTTCCTTAATATTTTAGATTGTGCAGTTATGACTCGTTTAAAAAATCCGTTTAAAATTAGAAGAACCTGCAGATATTTACTCTTATCAATTCAAGCATAAATTTTGGTTGTGTATAGATTAACCGAATGTTATTGTCTTTATAAGTTAATTTATAATAAATTATAAAATTTATCATAGTAATCTTGTTTAAAATTATTGTTTTTAAGCATTAAAATTTATACTTTAAAACAAGAATGTTAACGTAACTATTGTATATTATGTACTTACTCCATAAAAATTTGTATATGTAAATATTTGATATACAGGTTACTTAACAACATTAAAAATTATTTCCGTGTCAAATTTAATTTGCTATTTTAACTATTTTTTATATTTACAACATCTTGTAAATACACTTCCTTCTCGGTATTATTATAGGCTCTGTGGTTATATTCAAATAAATTTTATGCACATTTATCAGATATTTAAAGAAATGTAAAAACTTAAATTTTCCAGAGCCAATAGTTAATAACAATAAATAAATTTAAGTCAACGATAATTGATAAATAACATTGGTTTAACCTGTTTTTATATTGTAAAATATAAATGCGTATTGAAATAAAAATTATTGTTGTAATTTGAAAAATCAATGATTTGACAGTATGTATTTCACGTAATTTATTCCTAGACTATTCGAATTCAAAAAGGATAATATGGTTAAATAACAGATTTTTTCAAATCTAGAATTTTATGTAAGAGTAAATTAATGAATTATTTAGTTCGAGCCATTTATTAGTTATACTATTATTAGGTTGTCGTTATTTAATGCCAATTGGTAATTTATTGCTTTTTTTCACGGTCAAATCCATGATAAAGGCTTTATACTTTAGGGAATGATAATTTCCTTATACTTAACCCAGATTTATTTGTTTATAATTGGAACCTTATAATAATTTTTTTTTTATTTTCGATAAATTAGAATTGGAATGTAACGAATATTTAACAAAGTATAATAATACGTTCTTACTTATAAGTACAATATACGAGTAATGTTAATAATCTATACGTCAAATGAAGATCAAATTTATGTTCGAACACAATTAATGAATTAAATAATTTTTTAATTAAAATTGAATTTTTGTTATCACACAGTGCCCAAGTACAGTACAAGAAAACGTCCACGTATCCGATTTATCACCTTGTCTATGAGTAATTATATAATGACTACAATACTCAAAGGCACCCCTGAGATTTTCTTTACTATTTAGCCAGATTATATTGTAATTATACACAGTTTCATTATTATTATTATCCGCGTTTTCTTCTCTACCTTTGACACCAGCGTCACATACGCCTCCACTATTTAATGAAAGCTGCACACGTCAATTTCGGCGCTACTATTATATAATATATTGTGGGCCCAGTCTTATGGTTTGCATGAATACGATTGTAATGCACATGATTTACGTGATTGCATATGTAATTAATAATTCGATGATGTGACAATGACTCCTCCTATGGATAATCTGGGCCTTTTATTGTAATTTTTTTGTAATTTTCTCACGAGCTCCTCTTCCAAGCTAGTCTACTATAATAACATTTTTCTCATTTGCACTCGAGCGAGAAAATGTGTGCTTATTTTGTTCTTTTTCCTTAATCTTAAATTAGGCGCATAATAATATCTCCACCTTTTATTACAAATAATTTGCATCGTTCGTTTGCAGTTTTGCATATAACAGTTGAGTACAAATATTTTTTCCCTCTTGTACTTATAACAATAATGTATTAATTTTATCACAATTTATAAAATAAGTCAAACAAATAAATAAAAAAAATAAATAAAAAAAGTCACTTATAATAGCAAAAGGAACGTTATAATCATGAATTGTTGCTTGGAATTCATAATTGTCACATTTATTTAACGGGTAAAACGATTTTTTTTGCAATAATCTAAAAATGTCATTAAAGGCGTCAAAGTTAAATTTTTGTATTCAAAATATTTGATGCGACATAGAATTTTGATAATTTATTGAAAACTAAATATCAAATCACAAATTTAAGCTGCAATCTTGAGAGAAAACCTCATTTCATGTTATTATAGGCATTTTGCAAAACGTTATTTGATCTCTCTTGCGGTACCGTTAAATAATTTTTCAATACTTATTTAAAGATAATCGCAACTGTCCACATTCATTAAAACGCTCAAAAATTCCAATAACGAAAACGTGCCGAAGCTCATTTTTAGTTTCTTAATACATTAGCTAAAGAAACAATGAACAACGATTAGAAAAAATACGAGATAAAACACTCAAATTTTGCATCATGAGTATAATCAAAAGAAGCGTTATTTCACACGTCGATTGTTTCAAATATGAAAGCTTTTCCTATTCCCTGGCAGCGCTTCGTCTTTGTTTCGTACTTTGAAAAAGCTTGGATTAAAGGCTGGAAGTATTTTGCAGTTCGTGAGAAATTCGGTTACTGTGAGGACGTCCCGAAATTCCTCATGAGCGACGAAGGGCATAAGTATAGGAAAAGAGTGATGAAGGTTGCTTCTCCCACTGAGTCCCTAATACGCTTTTCCTAATCCAACCTCGATACGTATAAATGTTCGGCCCCGCGTCAGTCTCATGGCCTTTCTAATGTCCTCCCTTCCCCGCCCCGAACTATGCTGCTTGCGACAAATGAAAATGCGTCATGACCGCGAGAATAAGAATCATCAAGCCGAGTGGCTTACATGTCGCCGAATATACCGGCGAAGGTCTTCCTAAGGTTTTTCATCGTGTCCTCACTGTCCTCGCTGTTTACTTGAGATTGACTGCTTTGCCTATGAAACGGCATCCTGGATGTCGGTGGCACTGGTGGCGGCACCGAGGGTGGATCATCCTGGCGACGGCCCACTGACCCCGCGTTGCTGCTCGTTGTGCTCGACTGGGAAACTGAAAGATAAAAAGTACAATTGTTAGCCTCGCATTTTTGATTCTTAATAATGCTCAATGACTGTAATAAGTAGAAATCTATCTATTGATTTCAACTCATAGATGTTTTTTTTTTTTTTGAAACCTTCTAAATGATTCAATAAACGTTTAACACGTTTATATTATTAATTGCCGTACTAATATATCTGTATGATAATATACATTGTAACGATACAAATTATATTAAAACAGGTTTTTTCCAAAATGTTTAATCTTTATAAAAATTTATGCAAATAACTAGTTCTTCAACAATAAAATTTAAACTATAATTAATAGAAACAAATCTAAAAATGAATTTCCAATGTCCCTGTCCCTTTATTCATTAAATATCTTTCTTTTTATTCTTAATAGAAAATAGTAGAGAAGAACAAATAATGTGCCAGTGTTAAAAAACTAGTGAATGTATAAACTAGTAAAACTATGAATTTCCTGCTTATACTAGAAATTTTTTTTTTATCTTATATTTAATTATATTATTTCTTTGTTTTAATAACGTTAAAAATCATTACTGCAGTTTATAAATATAATTAATAACAATTTTTTAAATCAATTCTATAATCGAATGAATGGAAATTTAATTATCAATAAAAATACACGATCGTTAATTTATTTGTATATAATTACTATTCAATATTAAAATCATGAAATGTTTTTGATAATTACATATTTTATATTAAAGTTTGTATAAATTATTATATTAATTAAAAGTTTCGTGAAAAAATGTAATTTAAGTTTTTATGCAGCTTTTACTAGCTCAGTTATATAATTTACAATATGCAAATAAAGTTTAAAGCAAAACAATAAATATCTAGTTTCATTAGATAAATTAACAATATTCTTTAAAGTATTTATTCCAGTCAAATGTTAGAGGAATAAATCATGTTCAAAATAATAATAAATGAAACAACGTTGGAAAAAGCATACCTGTGAAAATCTGCATTCTATTTATAAAAGCAACTGCGTGCCTTACACTTGAGAATTATGCATTCGACCTTATTCATTCGTTTCATTTTATTGTTATTTTCTTATTATGCTTAAGTATTTTTCGTCTAACCTTCTCTGTTCCCGACAATTACGAAATTGTACTTGCGGTTTACTAAACCATTGTAATACCCCAATGGTATAGTGAGTAAAAAAAGGTATATAAGGTAACTTAAAAAGTTCTCATCCAATGGCATAACGTATTAATTTAATTTTTTAAGTGAGATTCCATGCAAAACTACTAAATGCTCTTGTTTTTAAAATTTCATTCGAGTGTCAAAATTATTTTTTATATGCGGTCAACTAATTTACTTTAAGTAATTAATAATTTCAAAACTCATAAATAGTTTTTCAAAATTATACATATATATGTCTATATGCGTTCTTATTGGTTTAAATTATTTAAAAGGAAATTTTTTGGATTCATTGTTCACATAATCAGCGTAATAGAAAATAAATATTTTTACTTAAAAATACAGAACTCACAAATATATAACTTACCAACAATAGTTTCTATTTATTTTCATTTTTTTAATAATTAACCATTAATGTTTAAGTATACACTATACAATTAACTGATTATTTTACAAGAAATACCAATGACAGCAATCTTTTATTTTAATGAATAATACCAATCATTTTGATTTATGCTTAATTATTAAACAATATTTATTGATTACGTCAACTAATTTTTATTCATTTACTTATTTTCGTTGCTTTGAAAAATAAATTTTATACGCCGTTATTGCAATATATTATATAATAATGTAATTACTTATAATGCTAATTATAATTTAATAAAAAAAGCGTACAATTAAGATCAGTGATATTTATGTTCGTAGTTAAACGAAAGTTTTCATTTGAATTGAAAGTATAACTAATAAATTCATGAATAACGCTGATACTAGTATTTTATTTGAGCAAAACGAGAAAATATTGAAATCTAAAATATGACATATGAAAACCTAAAATCTTACATAATTAATTGAAGATGGCATCAATTAGTTAAACGATTTAATAATATATAGACTAGAAATTGCACATACATTTAACACACAAAATCTTGTCTTGACAAACAAAGTTTAAGGTTGAGGCAGCTTAAAAGTAATAACAAATTCTTAAAAAAATACAATTTAAGTTGCCTAAGCAGTAATAATTCCTAGAATATCGAGAATTATTCAGCCTAAAAGACTCGAACCAATTGGAGTAAATTGAGATGTTCATAGCCCCTCTCCGCCCAAAAAAAACTATCAGAGGCGAGACTACACCCACGATGTTTATTACTATTAGAGTTGTATTAAGAGAAGGGATGAGCTTACGTAATGAGTCGCGACGCTGGAGCTGCTGGCGTTGATCGCCGCTGTTACTTATCGCATCGGAGCTTATGGAGCCGAGACCACTCGTGAGGGAACTGTTGCTGCTGTAGGGCCCAGGGGCCGGTGGCCCTCCGACCACGCTGCCCGCCAACCCAGACGAGCTGCTCGATTTGTCCTCCGTGGGGCTCGTCACCTGGGAGGCACTCGACACAGAACCCCTCGAGCCCGTCTTCGTCAGGACTGCTGGCGGTCGACAATAGGCCTGCGAATGTATTACCGACATTTTAAACCAACATTGCGAGGATTACTCCCTACGTTCATTCGTTCCTTATAGCTCTGACATTAGATTAGATCTACCGAGATATTTTCTATCAAAATTTTATTTGCAAAAACATTATTAAAGTAGTCACATGGTATTGAATGAGTGAGCTTTTATTATCGGTAAATCAATTTTATTTTTACGGAAGCCTGATAATATTTATAAAATACATTGTAAATATACAATCACCTTCTTGGTAACCTTGTTGAAAATCATATTGTAAAATTGTACATTTGTTTTATCATTATTTTTGAGGAAAATGACGAATAATAATTAATCAATTTATTAATTAATCTTTTATTATCTCTACTTATGCATTGACATGATAACGTTTATTTTCTCACAAAGACAGTATTTTCAATTATCGATATTATCAAATTGCAAATTAAGTTTAATCTAATTAATAGAATTCTGATCAATTTATACCACACATAACATATAAACTTTAGTCTTATAATTTCAAATTTAGTACCATTACATGAAACATTAATAAATCCTTAAATTTATTTAAATTTTAAAAATTATTAAATTAATTAAATTTAATTTTTATAATACCGTATAATTTATTTTTAATATTGAGCATTAACATTTTTTAATTAATTTTTAATTAAAAAAATGTTTCATTAATAACTTATGAGACTTACCCGTACCTCTGCTCCCCTCTCCACTAGAGTCCCGGAATATTTAACTTAGATTAATTTTGCATTGTATAAGCCATAAATTTATTAGACTATGTTTTGCGATTTCTGTATTACATAAATAGCATAACTAAACTAGAATATTTTTTAATGGACACATTATTATCTATTGAAAAACAATAAATTATTTCAAACTCTTTATTTTATAAAGTACAAATACTGAAGTATGTAAAACTTAATAGCTGTGCAAATAAATAGGTGAGTTAAAAAGAAGTAATTGATGATTTACTTTTCCATATAAGTAACGTGTACATATTTTTTGTTCGTGAAAGTAATAATTTATTTATATATAAATACAAATATAAAACTTATGTAAAAATGAAATAAGCACTAATGGTTAATAAATTTAAATTGATTAAAAAAGGAATATGAACTCCTCAATTAATCGTATTTTACTTAATTTTTGTAATATATAAGCTAAATTATTTATAAATTTTAACAGTTGCAATTTGGTAACATTATTACTTGCAAACAAAATTAAGTTTCATGCATTCCAATGTATCTAATTCATTAGGTACTTAATATAATAAATATTAAACTTTTTTTTAATTTTATGTTTTTTTTTTATCTATTTATAAGGTTTAAGTGGTTTATTGAATATTATCGATATAATTAATTATAAACTTAACCCTTGGATATATCACCTTGTCGTCACTTTTTTACTTTATCTTGCCTGTTGTATGCAACATATGAATAGAAAAGAGTAAAAATAATTTTTGCTTGTCATGATTGACAAAGCACAAATTTATATGCACCGTAAAGTAATAATTCTATCTATTTTTTTCTTTTTAAGTATAATGACGGCGCCATGGGATTAACAAGCCGTAACGCCCACAGGTGATTCCGTATTTACTACGTCTCGATGTAAATATATGTTCAAATAATATTGAATAATATCTTGTAAATACATAGTATTTTGAAACAACTTTCTATAAGTTTGCAGCTGAAATTACTTTATTCATATTCGTTCATTTTTTACTGCTTATAACAAATTTACAGATTATTTTTCAATATAATTCCATTTTATTGTGTAAAATTATTAAAAACTTTTAAATATGTTGAAGCTTGATTAGTGCAGCAGAAATATATACGGGGACGCCCATGAAAATGAAACGTCAATGCGCTAATAATTATTACAAATACAGAAGGGACAAAAATGGAACTGTATAAAGATAAATAAGAATTGAATCATAAAAAAAATAATCGTTTTGATATTCAATGAACATAAAATCTATAAAATACTTGACTTCTTGCCAAGTATATATTTGGATATTATGTAGAAAACGTCGCATTTCTTTAAAAGCTTCACGATTATTCAAGTACCTCTCTACTTATAAATAAATACATGAAAAACTCTCCGCGATAAAATTATGTGTTTATACGCGAAATTTGTTATACTTTAAGCGCTAAATTTTAAACTCTTGGCAAAAGGTCCGAACAAACCGTACAAAATCCTGCGACTAATCTATACAGGCGGTTCGATGGCAATCTTCGGGTCTGGAAAAGGTTTACCAACCTGCATCTTTGCGGTAACTAAGTCAGCAATGTGGCGACGGTCCTCCTCCTGAGAGTCGCCCATGAGGGAAAGGGCACTATCGTTGACCTCGATGATGTATTCCTTGCTGTCCTTACCGACGAGTAGCTCGATGGCACAGATGTCGAGGCCTCCGAATAGTTGGGCCACGTGATCGACCCAGGAGCGGTGCCTTTCGGTAACAGCCAGCTGCTCGAGCATCGCCGAGCCGGTGTTCGACTTCCAGTTACCGGTTATGCTCTTGCGCCTGCACACGAACGAAGCTTTTCTTAAGTTCCGGCCCGAGAATCTTAGAATTCGAGTTCAGGTGCCTCACCAAGCACTCGAGTTTTATTGGTTTCTCCAATGTGTGATAAATGACGCTCTTACAATGTAAGTGCTTCAATTTGAAAAGCAGAAAATGTTCAACGACTGCTATTTCAACGAAAACTGTTTTTTAAATTTTGAGTCGGGAGCTAGGACATTTTGAGATATTGTTTTTTTTTCGTTGCGGGCGAATAACGTAGTAACGAGTAATGGAGGAAATGTTGATCAAAACTTAATAAATTTATGTAATTTTGAAAGCGTTCTCACATTTTTTTAGCTCGAGGTATAGATCACATCAACAAGTATATATAGTTACTTCGCATTACTTTTTATTACAAAAATCGTATTTCCAAATACATTTAAGGACCAAATAAAAACGATTATCATCGTCGAGCTCTATCAACAATAATAATTTTTGTTAAAGCCATATCATATATATATATGAATGAAGAACTCGCTTAACTTCATTAAAATGTGGATTGCTTAAACAATTATTGGACAGTAATTTTAAAAGATGAGAAGTTTTTCTCTGATCAAATATTGCAGTTAATCTTTTGTCAATCATCAAATTTTTGAAATTTTCTTAAATAGTAGTGGGTTAAGGGATATTCTTAAACATTTTTATATGCAATTTATTTTATTAACAATATGAAAATTACTTTTATTTGTAGTATAGAGTTATACATATGCATAATATTAACAGTAGCTGAAAAATTTTTTAAATAATAATAATTAAGAAATATGCGGTGAATAAAATTAAATTCATTATGAATATCGCATGACTAATGGAAAGTCTAAAAGAAATAAACTAGTATAAACTATAATATTACTTGAAAATTTATGATAATTTATTTTCTTTTGTATATACCTCTAAATTTAAATCAAGAAATCAAATAAAATACTTTAAAATGCATAAAAATACTAGTTAAGAATATTATAAATTTATCATAAATAAGGAAAACTATTAATAAAATGCAGTCTTTACATCCCTTATCACTTTATTTTAATAATAAAAAAGTAGACAAAGACAGAGTATATTGCACCTTAAAACGAAATCCATAAATAAAGAAACACAATGGCTTTCTATTAATATACATGCGCAATCATATTGGATCCGCTTAAGCAATAGAATATACTTAAGATAATAGATGGGGAATCTCGTCAACAAATTCCAATGCGTAGATCATGATCAAATTATTGAAAATGAAGATTAAGAACTAAAAAATGAACCCATGCGTCAGTAGAACTTTTATCTAATTTATACCCCTGAAATAAATTTGATATTTGCATAGAAGTTTGTGAATTTCGATAAAAACGAAAACATCTATCTTCTATAAATAATTACAGTTTAATCAATTTTCTTTTAAGTAGTAATACTTACATGAAAGCTTTGTAATTGTTACCAATCTTCTGCACGTGCACATCATATTTTGTATCTATGTATGGCTCAGCGGTGCAATAGTTGTTAGTGAGAGCCGCTAACGATGCTAAATCCAAAAATTCTTGGCTGTTTTCTGCTCTAGCCTTGCCAATACCACTGTGTGCGTGTCCTAATTTTACTACTACAGGATAACGCGGTGCACTTACCTGTAATTACAAAAGCAAGAAATGAAAATTAGCACGTTGAAACAAAGTACCTGTTCATTACAAATATTTGTTTCATTTGTGGTATTTGTAAATGCAATGATTTCACATGTTAATAATAAAATTTAATATCAGAATTTATAAATACATGTTATATAAAAATAGCCAAACATCATAATCTAATAATTTGAATTACACATATATACATCATTGTTCGAAAAATTATGCCTAAAAATTGCAAGTTATTTTTGTTGCAAACTTAAATTATGGATGTATTTACTTTAAAAATTAATTAAATTGAAATAATTAAAAAAAAAATTTATAAATGTGCATAAAATTAAAAGCATCCAATAAAATAAATAATTTATATTTTAAATTAATAACTTAACGCTGAATTAAGACCAAATAAGAAAGATAAATATTACTACTTCTGAATGAGGCTTCTGAAGGCTCTTTTCATTTATTGAAATCGATATGTATTTATACATTATTCAATTTTATTTTAGAGCAAATTAGCCTACCTAAAAAGCTGATATTTGTAATTTATTTATAATGGAAAGAATATAGACAAGTCTATTACAGTCAAGGGAAATGCGCAACAACTTCATGTAACTCAGTTATCTGAATTTCTTCGAAAAAGGACTATTACGGTTCCATAACTTTGATAAAAAGTAGAAGTTATTCTGTTATTCAGATTGTATGTTTAGTTGTTAACAAAAGAGTGAATAAGAATATTAGCCATTTCAATTATTTTTCTTATTTTTATACTGTATTATATCAGGTTTGTATCATCATAGCGATCGACAAAAAATTCCGATTTTGTATTCTAATTCTAATCAATGCCTAATTTTATGACTTTTTTTCTGAAATTTTAATTTTTGAAAGGAATCTTCCTTGTACACTTCATCAATATAATAATTTATTCTATGTTTCTTATAAATAGTAAACTGCTTTATTTAATTTGTCTGATTAAAATAAATAAGACATTGAAAAATAGAAATACATTGTTAGAAAAATCAATCAAATTTTAAAAAATGTCTATCATTAAAAAAACAATGTGCAAGATTTTAAAAATTGATAATATCTGGTAGATTAGCTTTAGTTTGTGAAATTACATTCTTGTAGGTCAATGATTGGTACCCATTCCAAGATTATACTGAAAACTCACTTGTCGTTAGATTTTTCAGTTATTCATTAGAGAATATACCTTTATTTTAATTATTGAATCATTTAAGTTATGAATCCTTTCTGTCACTATTTGCCAAGTTTTAGCCTTTTGTCACTTTTTATCCTCAAAATTCTAGTACATGTATAAGCAGTTGAACTCAAGCAAATATAACCACATTATTACGATTTATAAGATATATAAAAGACTTTTTGTAATAATTTTAATAAAAAAAAATAATAAAATGAAAAATGTCTAATATATAGAGGGAAAAGAAAAAAATATCTTATAGAATGATAATTTTAAGATAAAATATATATATTCCATATGAATGATGTACTAACGCAATAGACGAGAACTAAAGAACACAGAGATAAAGATGAGCAATAGAAATACGTAAATGCATTCTAAAGAAAGAAAAAAATTCTTCAATATAGAATGAGAAGAAAAGAAGATGAAAAAACTAAAAAAGAATCGGAATACAGCCAGAAGAGAATAAGTATGATAGAGATTGGTAAAGAAAGGAGTATAGGAATGTGTGAAGAAGATAGAGTGAAAGAGAGAGAGAGAGAGAGAGAGAGAGAGAGAGAGAGAGAGAGAGAGAGAGTGAGTGAAAGTCAATGAGTTATAGAAAGAGAAAAACTGTAGAAGACTTTAGGATAGAAAGAGAAAAAGAAAAAAGCATAATAACAGAGGCATACAATACAAGCAAAGAGATAAAGTGAGAGAGAAAGCATAGAAAAGAAGAGAGGGAGAAAAGACAGACCGTGAGAGAGGAAGAGAAATACAGACAGTGAAATATAGAAGAATAGTAAGAGAAGGAGAAAAGCTGCGGAAGATATAAAGATAGAGAGAAAAACGAAAAAACAGAATAAGAGATACAGACAACGAAGGAGATAGAGAGAGAGAGATATATATAAAGAGAGAGAGAGAGTGAGAGAGAGAGAGAGAGAGAGACAGACAGATGGGAAAAGCAGAAGGTGGGGAAAAAAGAAACTTTAAGTGAGAGACGAAGTACACAGCGAGATTGCTATGAAGAGAAGGTAAGTTCGCAGTGTTGTATTAGCATTACACGCGACGGGATGACTGAATTTTTGTCTCTAGTTTAGACTCCTGTCTAATTGATGTACCCGCGTATTTTTAAATACGATTGACATTTAATCTACATTATATTCAGGACAGTGCTCTTATAAATAAATTAATGATTTTCTCACACTCATGTAATTTCAACTTTTAATTAAAACTAATAATATTGTGGTGATAATATTCGACCTTTTCGGCGTTTTTTTTTACTTGCACCCAACAGCATTTTCTGAGTCTTCAAAGGTAGAATAATTTTTTAATAGTCACTAAATTCCGATAAAAAAATAAATATTTAGTACTTACATTTAGAATAATTTTTTTAATTTTTATACGCTCAAAATTGTAATCGTAAATTTATTAATTTAAAGTAACGTAAAATAATACGATTATAAAATGTGAATTAAAATAATCAAATATGAAAAAAAGTTATTTTCACAGGCAATTTTGGATGATAGTTTACGATATACATTTCATTATTAATTTTTTTGTTTAATTTTTTTACATGAAAATATTTTATTATTGCTGATATAAAGAAAATAAATTATTCTAATACTTAATATTTAAATATAAGAACTAAATATTTAAGCTCCACATATTTGCTTTTAAAAAGGTAAATATATATCATTCGTTAGTGTATAGTCAATATAAAATTTTTCCTTTTGGTAAAAAATATTTTTGTTAACAATTAACGGTGATTAAATGCAAATAGTTAATTTATGTGATAAAAAAGATGTTTAGTAACGCTATAATTACTGTAATTAATTTAATATTTAAACAAAAACAATATAAATAATATAAACAATATAAATATAAGTAAATAAAAATATAAATAACAATACAAAAACAATATAAATTATCAATGCCATAAAAAGTGATTTGGTTCTAATTTGAGATAACACAGTAAGTTATTGATTATGTGGGTATATGTATGACTAGGGATTTTTACGATATACGTTGTGCTTAGGAGTTACAGAATTATACATTTTTTAGAGTTTCTACAGCTCATGACAAATTCCTACAATTTTCACATATCCACAAAAAGGTTTCGAAATAACCATAAGTGAAATCAGCAAAATCGTTATCACTCATCAACTTGAATCGACGAGGCTTCAATTACTTTATTTTAATTTACAAGCTCACAATAATGTAGTAATAAAAATTCCTTCCTTATTACGAATTAATCAGTGCATCTATCAATTATGAAACCGAATAATATGTTATAAAAAAATTTATTTATTGTAAATAAAATCAAACTTATCATAATTGTTTCATATTAATATAACTATTACAGGAATCTAATTTTATTATTTTTAAGTAACAAGTTCTTTATAGTGAAAATAAAATTTTGGCTATATAAAACCTGTAAGTGTAGCATAATAAACTGAAATATTTTATCTGAATTTAACCACAGTTAATGTCAATATGATATTTAAGTAATATGTTTATCTAAATGTATTTAATAAAGAAAGTTAAACGATATTTGTAACATAACTGTCACGAATTTTATGCATAACTTTAAAAACTTAACATATTTCAAAGTAATTTACTACTGTCACATAATGCTTATACATTACAAGTCTCGAAGATAAATTACATCGTTAAACTTAAGTATTATTGAAATAATTAAACATTACAAGGACCAAAATAAGATTTGCAGTGGAACATTTATCAATTTTTTTGCTATTTAGACGAATCGCAAATCACGTCATCTCATACGCGTTCATTTTAAAATCATTGACGCGAGAGAAGAGAGCAAAGAATAGAGAAAGAGAGAGAGAGTGAGAGACAGAGAGAGAGAATGAGTAGGAAAGACAGAGAGTATCGAAAAAATTCGAAGGAATAGGGACGGAAATAACTTGAATCTTTGGGATATAAAGTGAAATGTCGACAAAAATAGAGATCTATATCATATTACGGAAAAGCACTATTTTCTCGATTTCTTCATTATCACACGCAGCTCATCGCTTTAGTGTGCGATAAAATGCTACGCAACTCTGCAATAATATGAAGTGATTCATTGTACCCATTATATTTCATCGTACGTATTATATTCCATTAGAATGGTGTTGAAACTACATGATCGATGATAAATTGTTCATAGTAGTAATTATGTATCATTAAGTTAAGTTGTCGTTCTATAGAATAAAGATACTGACATAATACAGCACTTGAAGAATTTTTTTGCGCTTGACGTCAAGGTATTATTAACAAATACATAAGCAGTCTTTTAATTTTGCCAACTTTATAATTAAATAAGATCATCGGTGCTTACATAATGCTTTACCAAATCGAGTACATATAACGTATAACTTAAGAATCTGCAAAATAGGAAACATTTTATAGTATTATTCTTAAAATAATACGATATCATAAGTATTCACTTTTTTTTGTTTAATTAAAATAGAGTAGTTCTTACAAAGAATAGTAATTTCTTAAAAAGTACAACTACTTCTATTTTTATCAGACTATTTAATTACAATACTGGAATGCTTTCGATTTCTTCAGATGCTTCAAAATCCTTATAATTTTTAAAAGTATTACCACTTAAGACATAATGATGATATTTTAAAGACGTATATTTTTATAAACTAAACAAAACAGAATTTGTAACAATATATTATGACTATGACGTTTTAATATAAAAAATTTTTACAATTAATTTCTTTCTTACCAATTGAAACAAAATTGGAATATACTTGTTCAAGCATGGCAAAATTTCCATTACAATTTAATGCGTGATCACTGTGTTATCACTTATATATATAAATATAAATTACTTACAATGTTACACTTTTCTATTAAAAATAATAATAACAACGATCAATACTCGATACGAAAACGATATATTAGTACTAAGTATTAAATTAACAATATTAATTTTTTCATTTACTGAATCTCAATGCACAAATGGTTTGCACAAAATAACTTTAATCCACGATTAAAAGTCTTTCAAAATCTTTGGTATCCATTTATTACTGGAAATGATTCACATTCTATAAAACTGAAACATACGAATAAGAACTTGGCAATTGCCAAAAATATACACTTAATTGAAAAAAAAATTAATATAACTGCTTATTCAACAGCTGCCTTGTTATCATTTTCCGATTGATTAATTCAATTACATCGCAAAAAAATGTACATTGCTCTTCTGATTTTATGAAATGCACGTATATATACATGTATACAACCTAGCTTTCGATAATAAATTAAAAAAAAAACAATCGTATTTACCTGTGTGTATAACGTGAATAGAATAAATAATAGTATAATAGCAGAATAATAATTGTAATATAAAAAGCAATTTTTAAATATTTATTAGAAAATTTAAAAAAAATCTCCCATACTATAAATATTACGCTTTTTATATTTTATAATTTCTCATTAATTAAAATCAAACTTTATGTTTTTAATGGAATTATTTGATTATAAGATTACATTTTCATTTCTATAATTTACAAATATTATCTATTCAACACTTTAAACATAATAAAATAATTTAATCAGTTTTAAATTAAAATTATATGTAATTTAATTCACTTTTAATATGAATTAAATAACATATACGTGCGAGGCACTAATATTTAATAAAAAAATATTTTTGAACTCCTTAAATATACAAAATATTGATTAATATATTTATATTTATATATTTATATATTAATATATATAGAGAATGTTATATATTTATATATTAATATATATATAGAATGTTATATATTTATATATTAATATATATATAGAATGTTATATATTTTTATTTTTAAATTTTCTGTCTTGTCGAAAAATATGACGATATATATTATTAGCATTACAAGTATATGACCTGTAAATATATTATTTATTTTACCCTATTAATACAAGTAATTTTTTTATTCTATAACTGTCTTTTATTAAAAATAAAACTTGGTAATGAAAGTAAAGTAAAGTAAAGTAAATTTCATTAAAGTTTTTTAAATTGACATACGAATTCTAGTTACGATTGTGTGACAAATTGTTTAAAATTCTTTGTATACTATTTAAAATATAGATTAATTTCGTAAAAATCTGGCTTATCGAAATATCAATAACTTTAATTTTTTTTCGATTTGTATTTCACTTATGTAAATCGATTCAATGTCTAATCTTTAAGATGAATGTTATAATAATAATAATAATAATCGTAATAATAATAATAATAATAATATTATTATTATAGAATTCTTAGATAATAATTTAATATTATAAATTAATAGAATCTAAAATACTAACCACAATATAAACTCACGTATATGTACTTTATACTCATCAAAATAGTAAGTTTACATTTGAAACATAAAAATTTTTAATCAATATTTTTTTTTTAAATTAATGATAAAGAAATTTATCCATGAATTTTTTTTTATCAATACTTTATGATATATATTTGATACATTAATTAAAATCTATAGTATAAGTTGCTTTTAGATTTAAATATTTAACAGAAATGTTATCGATGCTTTGAAAACATTAACAGTATCAACAAGTATTGCAGTTTTATGGGCAGCTTATTTTGGACTTATAATACGTTCGTGAAAGTTCGTTCCAATTTTAATACACGAATACCAAAAGAAGAAGTATAGTTGAACAAGTTTCTGCGATTCAAACAAAACCAAGAGCCAGTATTAATGCACCTCATGTCACAACTAGAATTAAATAACTGTATCTACAAGACAGGAATTTATGAAGAGCTTGCACGTTTTTACAAGAATACAAACATATTGATAGCGCAGAAGTAACTATTTGTGACAACAATTTATATATTGAAAGTCGCTCAAAACTACTATTATTAGAAAAGTGTCTCGAGATCCAATTAGCAAGTCTTAAAGGAACCACAATACGGCAAGATAAAATGTCAACATATTAAAAAAAACTCAAAATACCTTATAATGGGGAGCTATCGATGTGAACCGATCTTTAAGGATCTAAGCGAAATGGACTAGAAAGAAAGGACAATGGAAATGTTTGCTTGTGGAGACATAAAACCTGAATTCCAGCTTAAAATCGCATCACGGGCGAAGCGCCTTTTCGATAGTAGACTGGAGGGAATAACGGCTACCTTAAAAAAAGAAAAAACGAAAATGGCAAATAATATACAAGGATCCAGCGTTGATTAGGGACTCTCGTGTCCCTTAGAATCATTATAGCGGCAGTATTCGCGTGGCCGCCCACGCGCAAGAAACACACGGCCACGATCCCATCCATAGTCTTGTGTTTTCGATCCTTTGCTGCGAGGAAAGGCGATCGATTTCAAGTGTTCTTTTTCCACTGGATATATTAAACTGCCGGATCAATCGAATCCGCCCCGATAATTGGCAGATTTTCTCATTTGGCCAAGAAGCGTCTTTATGAACTTCTAAGTACGTCGGTCCTGCAAAAGCCGACTTCATGATTATTTGATCAATTGGTCCCCTGGTGACTTTTTTGGAGTAATTTAAAATGGTAGATGGTTTCAGGTTACATTGATATTTTAATTTAATTTGTTTAATACTTAATATTTTTAAGTTATAAGTTTTTAGATATTTAAAATTAAAAATAAAACTTTAGCAATAACAAACGGATTAGTAATCATTAAGTTTTGTATTGACTATTATTATAGATTGTTGATTTCAATAAATTTATTATTTATTCTTTTGATTATGATCGTAAGTTAGCGTATAAAATTTTAAGACAGTGAAATATTGAAGTATTATAAATTCCAAAAGTGCCGGAACTAAAACAATCCATTAAATTCGAAGGATATGTCTTGTAGATAAATGCTACGATTTACGATCGATTTCTGGGACGTGTAAGGAATTATACAGACTTATATACTACTGACTTGATCTGAGTTTGAGTGAATTCATAGTTGAATCAAATAAGTCCTTTGTATAATATTTTTTGTTTCTTATAATTTTATATTCATTTCAGACAAATTCAATAACATCATATCAATTTTTTTCTAAATCAAAAATCGTACTTTAATATATGTAAAAAAAAAAAATTTTTTTTATTCAAAATTTTGTTGAGTAGAATAAGATATAAAATTATATTTTAATTTATAATCGGCATTTGATAATAAAAAAACAACACAAATTTTACCAATTAGCATACAATATAATACACGTAAATGATTTCAACACATTCTGCTTTATTTGTCACCCTTGAATTGTAAAAGATTATTTGACTATATAAAATAAAATATTGTAAATTCGCTAGCAGGTAGTTTTCATATATAACATTTATCAATGATTATTATTTTAGCTTATTATTTTATAAAAGCTTACTAAGGAATATTTAAATTAATATAATAAGATTAAAATAAAAATAGAAAAGATTTTGTTTCTTAAGAGTAGTAAGCTAATGTTTTAAAATATTATTTTTCAATGAAAAAATTTAACTGTTTAGAAAAATATGTTTATATGAAAAATTTTATCGCAATAACATGACGATTTGTATTTAGAATAATTAGATATGGATAATAAATAAATCTTGAAATTCTTTAATAAAGATATTCTAATATATTTCAAGCGATTAGCTATAATTACTGGTTATGAATGTGTTTATATTTGTCTATAATAACAAATAGTTATTGGTAATAAGCAACTAAATGAATGTGGTGAAATTCGATTCTCTGATAAGCAAAGAATAGTAAAAGGGAATTCCGTACATAAATATACGTGTTGTAATCATGAGAAAATTAGTAAAATTTTAATGATAGCATTGTTCAAATTTTAGAATATTTTATTTAGATCATACAGGTTAAAAGTATCTTAGAAAAGTGTATGAACGTAGAAATGTTAGTATGAACGATTTTGTAAATTCTCACAATTTTTTTTCATGAAATAAAGATAGATAAATTAGATAGATAAATAAATCGTGAGAGAATCAAAAAGTACACGGTTAAGCTGTTGTTGATGTTCCTCATTAATTTTGTGTGTTATAAAATGTTTAAAAAGTATTTGGAGTTATCGCGTACGATAAAAACTGATCGAAATGATAAAAAATACTACATAGTTGAAATTACCTTGAAATTTTGTAACCGTCTTAGGAAGTAACTTTTAAAGTCGTTGACTAAAAATGCCTTGACAATAATTTTCATTTTCCCGTCATTTGATCAATAAAGCTTGAGATTGATCGAGCAGTGATACCAAGTAACGCTTATTACTCGTGTAAATATGCCGCGAAGCTTGTTCGATCCAATTTTCCTTCTGTCCTTGCTATTCCCGCTGGGCTTATTCGACGATCTCTTCGGAGACGTTACTAAGTACTAACCCCCAATCCTGCCTTCCGGTTTTATTTGTCGATCTAAGCAAGACTTTCCCGAGATGAAAGGAGGAAAGCCGCAAAGATACGAAAAGAAAGAGAGAAAGATAAAGGGATAGAGAGAAACAGAGTTGTCTGTGGCATCAGTCGAGTACAATACGCCCTTGCGATAAATAACTCTTCGACGTTCTACTCGTTTTCCACTTGTGTCGCCGCCGCGCCGTCGATTGTCATACGATCCTTGGGGCTGCGTTCGTCCCATGACAAGCCGCGGCATACAGTATAATTTACATGGCTACATAATTTGAAACTAGAGAGTAAGAGCGAGAAAGAGGCTCTTCGAAAAATCGTGACTCATCGCTCGGCAATCCCATTGAGCGCGCGGCCTCTGCATAAATGCTCGGCTCTCTAGTTTCTCTTTCTCTCTCTCTCTCTCTCTCTCTCTCTCTCTCTCTCTCTCTCTCTCTGTCTCTCTCGCTACTCACGACTATCTTCTCTCTTTTTGCGGACGTTGAACGTTGAAATCGCCCTAGCGCGTGTGAGTGCACGTACAGCAGAGAACTTCTTTGGAGGATGGCGCGCGTGGCTTTGAGCGCGCGAACAACGGTCTGATTCACATTTGTTGTGTGCAAGAATATGTATGTGCCAATGGGAGCGCGAAAAATCGGTTCGGTATGAAAGACCTTTTTCTTGCCCACAATAAATACGATGTCTATGCCAGGTGTCGCACTGAAACAAGGTTATAATCTAAGCGCGAGCGTCGACGGACAAAAGAAGTTTATATAGAATTATTGAAATTATAATGAACTGCTGTCTTACGTCAATAAAAACATTACATTATACGTTTATTATAGCTATGATGTATGATACGTATGAAATTATTAAATTTAATTGCTATTGTCATTCTGCGATTAAGTTTAATATAAATTATCGTATATTTTTATACATTAATAAGTAATTATTAGTAAATAATCCTTGAGGGCAGACAGATATATATGCGTTTATTTACCTGTAACTAAATTTTCTGTAATTAAAAGATAACGTAAACCTTAAAAATTAACATCTGAAATAAAAATTTGTAGAGCATAGACAATTTTTTCTTTTTATCATATATTCATTTAATTATCGATAAGAAAGAAGTTACTGTACACGAATTGAACTACTTATTGACCATAAATAAATATTAAATGTGTCTTATCTCTTATCTTTTATAACTTCACAATAATAAATTTAAATCATGCTTTTTAAATAAAATACACCTATTATAATTCTATGCTAATTTTAATGCTAAAAACTTATTCAAACAAAAGAAGAAGATGCATCATTTTTAAAAATATGGTCATTTTGTATACAAAATCTTTGAGAGACAAAAAACATAGCAATTCAAAAATTATAATGAATTTTTGGCGAACTAAAAAGAAAAAACATTAAAATGAAGTATATGTAGTGGTGAATAAATCCTTTGGATGCGCAGCACCAAATCTATTTTTGGCCATGATGATTTTTGTTATGTAGATCATAATTTTATTATATATCTTAAAGTTTTTATTTGAAGTTTAAGAACAAAAGTAGTAGTATTGACGTCAATTTATCTTTTCATATTATAAAGTCTTGTCACAGCTTCACAAATTTCAAACTATATAAAAAAAGCTGAGTTTACTATTTACATAAATTGCATTATATATTTAACATATTATTTATAGAACAATATTTAAAAATGCTTTTGTATAATCACGAATTACGACAACTGAAGGCATAAATTAATAATAAAAAAAATTGATGACAATAATGTAGTAAATATATATTTAGCAGTATATATTGTTGTAATAGTTTTCAATTTTTGAACTGGAAATTATTAAAATAGGTGTGACAATGCACATGCATCCAGGGGATTTTATCTAATCTTAATTATACAAGTATTTTTTTTAACATACACAATGTCGAATAGATGAAGTATCAGTTATTCAAAGCTACTCCGATTCATTTGAACAATCATATTATAAAAAACTTTGACATTTTGTTAATTTTAGAGTGACAGGAGAAAATAGAAAATTTTTAAATTACTATACCATTATTTTATTTAAAATACTTTATATGTTTTACTATTGACTCCAGTAAATCAAATTCGGTTTAATAAAGCTTTTATTATACTTTAATTCCACAGTTTCTACTTTTACTACGTTTAGTATATACTTTACAGCAGGATACTTACATTTTTGAAGTTCAGTTGTAAAACTACAAACTCATAATATATAAAAAATACATATTTATATCAAAGAAACAAAATTTATATTTTAAATAATAACGAATTAATATATTGAGATATGTCGAGATGTATTAAATTTTAAAGTATAAGATAAATACGTCGTTAACTTAGACTTTCTGTACCTGACTATATGAGAATCATTTATTTATCATTAAGTAAGTTTTTTCCTAAATTTTTATAATGTTTATTCATAATACATTAAAAAAAACCCCAAAAATATGTGTAACTGTAGGAAACTTTTCCACGTCGGAATTGCACATACTTCATTAATTGAACATTAATAAATATCTATAATGCGATAATTACAATATTAAAAAAAAAATCGGATAATACTTGCAATATTATTAACTGAGGTAGTAGGTTCCATCCAGGAAATGATACTATGTATGCTTAATAGGTGTGAGTAAGTGCTGTTTTAATCACGTTAATATATTTTTAAGATATTTATTCTTGGATACGTTGAACCGCGTTTCTTGTATAATATTTTTTTCTTTCAACGTATCTCGCAAGCTTAGAGTGTATTTTTTCGAACAATTTTCATAAATTCGTGTTAACATAATTTCTTTCGATAGCTTGTAAACGACTTTCAAAATGAATCGAAGTGCGTAAATATTAAAGAAAAAATTGTGTATTTTTCTGCTTAAATCGCAACTGTGAAATTCACTTTAGTAATTGATTATTCTTAAAAAAAAAGTTTAATTATCGAGTTAACTTATTAAAAGGATTTATAAATATACGACAAGATCATGAAACGCGTAATGAGAGATTTACCTCTGGCGTTGAACCCAACGGTCGTTTCCAGTCTTACCGTCTCCAGTAGATATGTACGTGTATCATCGAAATAATACCTTATGATGAAGCATCTATCTCAATCAACGTCTGCGCTTAAATTATATTCAACATCTCCACACGACAATTAATGACTAGTAGAGATTAATCGTAGGCCGGCATCGCTCATAAAACCAGCGTCTCTATCAACGACATCCATCCGTCATGCAAATCCCGACGCATTAGCGTTCAAGCGAGCTTTGGCATTTTCTTTCTCGTGGGGCCAGGTCGGGGGCAAATGATCCCGTCCCTGAGAGCCGCGGTCAGTCATCTATGTGGGCCACTCGATGCTTCGATCCTCAAAATCTCCGTGTCACGTTCGCCCGGGCGCCACGATGTCAGGGTCGCCCCCTTCGGATATTCTCGATTTTGTTGGCCACGCCTCCGCGGTCACTTAACCGGTGACGAGTGACGTACGCTAATAAGCGTGATTTCATCGCGCTTTTCACGGAGTTGAAAGCGCCACGTCCTTGCGAGACCAACCTCTCATAAGCCGGTGAGCGTTTCGTCTCGGGTCGCCCGCGTCACGCAGTGAATTATGAAGAACTGGCGAAGACGATTAGCGCGTACCTCGTGGCATTTCGGGTGGCGGAGACGGTAAAACGCATCGAGCCATTGTCTTGGATGTACTGAGGAGCGAGTCCACGATGATCGGCGACGTCAGGGATAAGGAATTCGCGTATGTTAGTTGCGCCCTGCTACGCCGGCGCCTAGACAATGGGGGAGAATTGGAGGTAAGGCAGTGGGAGAGGTAAAAGGGCGCTTTGCGAAATCTTCGGTGTTTCTAGTTCGCATTTGTGCATGATAAATGCTGATTTGCGTAACGATCCTGAATGTCGATGGGAGTGGCATCTTTTTACGCTAATGGTTCTTTCGCTGCTAATGAACGAGAAACATTATGAGCCATGACCAAATTTTACAAATTTTTCTCAATAATGGAGTCTCGTTAACTGTCTCGATATAACGATTATTTATAACTACGTTTTTTTAGGATTCGCATAGGTAAACAATGCAATAAAAAATTCAATGAATACATATTTCATGACTAAATACTCATAACAAAATATTCATTAAAGTTATTAATAACCTATGCCAAATAAATAGATATACTCAGATAATATTGCTCGAATAGCTGGAAGTAAAACACTTCATTGTTCATGAATCTATAATTGATCGATTCGCCTTATGATAAGTGTAATATTTTTAGTGCCATAGAAGTTTTATAAAGCGAGTTAAATGCTTATAAACTATAATTCATACTAGTTCATACAAGTTTGATAAGTATCGCTTAGAATTTATAAAAGCTTAAATTAAATAATAAATATTTTAATATTAAAAAAAAATATTTTTGTTTAATTTTACTATAATTTATTTTTTTCACATACAATTTTTTAATATCACACTTATATAAAAAATAGATGGATATTAAATTGTCTACATAATGCTTAAAGAAAATGATTTAAATAAATTTGCTAGCCAAAATTAATTTTTTATATCGAATATCAGAAATTTTTAAATACTTTAAGTATTTATTATTAACAAAAACACAAATAAACTGAAAATTCTATTGAGTATAAGTAATTAAAATTTTTTTTTAACTTTCAACATTATTTTAAAAAGCAATTAAAGAGCTTCAACACATTCTTTACTTTTTCTTATACACATATAAAAAGCATACAATTAAAACAAATAAATGAAGTTTCTAATTGAATTTAAAACTTTTAACATATATTTAGAATGGAAAATAACATACGTAATACTCACTTTCATTATTTTTGCATTTGAGTTAGTATTATATTACAACACTAAGTGTTAATTTTTATAATTTTTATAAATCTCATTACATAATTTTGATATTATATGTATTATCTTACTCATTGTAATTAATTCAAGAGAAGAATAAACAATTAGTTCAAAAATATTTGAAAATAAAAATATATTGGTGGTCGAAAGTTGTGGCTAATTCAATTAATTGTTTGGTAATATGTAGCAAGCAAGTTTATGAACGTTAAATTTACAGAATTATATTTCTGAGTATTTCTTTTATGGCTTCAAAGAATCATTCTTTCAGAATTATCAAAGACTTTCATAAAATAAGAATTTATATGTATGAACATTTTTTTTAATCTCTCCTTCAAACGTTTAATTGAACAGCTAGGTTTTACACAACTTGTTATTTAAAATTATCAAACACATAAGTTACTCCAGGTATTATATTGAAAACAAAATAATTTACAAAATCTTATTCGATTACTAGATCGGGAAAATAAATTATTACAGTATTAAATATTTTAAAATCTTGTCAAGAGTAACTGTACAGATTTTGATTTATGTAAAGCAGTAATAAAAGAATTACGTTGTACGAGGAAAAGAAAAAAGAAAATGGTTTTTTGATACTCTAGGCATTTCGTTAATTTGAATGATAAAAAATCATAATTATACTAATATAAATAATTTTTTTATAAAATTTATGAATAAATTGAATATATGAATATGTAAACATTTTTATTTTATTACAGGATATCCTTAGAATTACAAGATAATTTTGTAATTTGTCCACTCATTTTTTTATCCCTCAGTTTTCATTATTTAATATCTCGTATGAATTTATTGACCATAAGTAGTAAAGTTCGTAAATTAATTTACTATATATATCAGTTGTTAAGTTTAGTTTCAAATAAGATTATCAAACATAGTTCAGAATATTTTTTATAAAACGAAAGATACTTAATATAAAATTCTGAGTATCAATTTTATTTAAAGATAACTCAAATTAGTGGCAAACACATGATTAAATTTGTATTTTTTATTTTCTAAATACAGTAATAGCAATAAAAAAAAATAGTTTAAGTTCTCAAAGATAAATAATTGAACAGAATTTTATAAAATCATGATAACTTGTAATATTAAAATTTTTATTTATAGTTTATTTATAGACTATTTTTGCATTTAAGCATTTTTTGTAGCTTATATATTGCAAGCGTCAAGAATTTTAGAGTAGGCTTCGAAGATGCAAAGATGAAAAATATAAAATCCAGTTATTTATTACAGTCTCGTAAAGGAATTAAATATTCAGTTCACATGTTAGTCATTAAAGCTATTATTTAAAAATAAATCTATATTAAAGTAATATTTTAAAAAGTATCAATAAAAAAGTATAAGTTCGTAGTGGACATAAAAAATATCAATAGAAAATTTAAGTTCATAGTGTCTGAGATTGATGATTTGGTAGCTAATTAATTTATCATAAACCAATAAAAATAACGATGAAAATTTAATTTAATACGTTAACATAAACTTAAATTGAACATGAAAATATAGAAATATCACATGTATTTTATTTTTAGCGTTCGTTAATATAAACTTCAATTGATATTACCTGTGTCATATTTTAAATGTTATACAACTATTGAAATAAAATGATATTTTTAGATGACATTAATGTACTCCCGTATTTTAAAATGGCACATAAGAATTATTCAAGACGTCAAATTATTAAAATAACAAAATAGCATTGTCAATATCTTAAGCATGTTGTTTATATTTGCTTTGACACGTAAGAGCTGTTAAAATTACAAAGATCTTATTATTTTCTTCGGTTTGTCAACTGGCTTAAAGAATCATTTTGAATATTATGTTTCTATCGAAAAATGTTGAGGATTAAAAAAATGTGAAACAACGCTAAATACTTTAAGATAGATATGTATATAATATTAATCAACAAATTTAAATCTACGAAAGTTTCTGCTTTTTTATGACGTTCTCGAATATCTCCTTTTAGTTTTTTACCACTCTTGGGCTCTTTCGACAATATTTCAGGCAGCGTTTGTCTTCTCCTTGACATCCATAAACACAGTTATCTACCTTCCACAAGAATGACTTTTATCGTTAATTGGAGTGAAACCTTATTCCATATAAAGAGCGTATGCCGAAGTTCGTTGAAGATATGAGAATACGAAGCAGTTAGGGAGAACGAGCTTGGAACTCCAAAATGCAAAGCACTATCAAAGTCTCAACAATTTTCGTAGGATCTCAGTGTTCGACATCCCGCTGGGGAGGGGAAGGGTGGCATGGAGAAATGGGTCGAGGCAACCAGCAAACGAGTATCATTAAAATGAGCCACTTTCGGTCGAAATCGACTGAACATTTCCGCGTCCGGGAGATCGGCGTTAAGTTGGCACGAACGATGCAGATAAGCAGCTATCGTTAAAGCGACGGAATCCCAGCGAGGGCCGCTGAAGTAACGGAGCCGCGAAATTACACATGCCACCCGCGGATTTATGCGCTCCTGCCTTGCGTCGTAAAGATCCTCGGGCCCTCGATTGCCCCTTACTTTTCTTTGCTCCCGACAATAGCCGACGACACAACTTTTTTTCTTTTCCTCTTTGTTCAGTTAGCATTGACAATGACTTCATTAAGTTCCGTCTCATCTACTCGACCTGACTTTTTTCCAAGCGCTCGATCCGCATTTTGTCGAATGCCATATTAGGTTATGGGCAAAAAGTGATAAAAAAGCCGTGTTCACTTTACTTAGCTTTATTCGATCGACCAGTAAAGTTTTACACTCACATCGTGTTTTGAACCTGATCTACTTTTATGACCAGCCCATATGCATTTATCGAGATAATTTAAAGTATTTTCATTTTTCATTGTTTTGTGCTTTATTGCTTATAAAGGAAGGGAAACGTTGATAATGTCCGCGATCAAAAATAGGGAAGTTTTTCCTCCACTCTGTTTATCGAATTCTAATGCCTTGCAGCATGCTGCATGGCAATAATAATCATATTGTATTCTGGAAACATATTTTTTTTCAAAAACTTTGAAGCAACATCAAGCGTTTATAATATGCAAATTACACAAAAGAAACAACACTTCAGTAGAACACGTATTGCAGAGCTATAAATTGAGTTCCTTAGATACACATGTATGTTTTTAATAGTAAGATAATTAGCAAGACAGTATTGTTTTAAAATTTTAAATCTTATATTAAGTAATGTACAAATTGCTTATAAATGTTTTTTCAATTTTCTAAATGATTATATTTTTATTTTACATCATAAATTTATAAGCGGTTTGAAATCATAGTACTTACGTTATATGAAAAATATAACAATTTAATTTGTAATTCAATTAATCAATAAGAACAATTATGTACATAGAATGTATAAGTAGTCATTTACACGTATAATTAGTTACAATAAATAGATTTAAGCAATAATTTAATGTCATCTAAATGATACTATTATCAATTATGATTCAAAAGTTTATTATTTAAAAATTTATTAAAATTTAAAAATTACTTGTTTTATTATATTTCGACATAATTTTTTTTATCAAAATATCTAATCGATTGATTTTAATAATTTAATAGAAATAAACTTTATAAGTTTTTTTTGGAGGAGTAATAACATATAAATTTGTTTTGGCTTTTAACGATTATTTTTTAGTGCTTTAAGACAAAAAACATTTGATCGTAAACTGTGATCATAAAACATACCAAAAACATAAAATTAAATAAACATCACACACCAATAATTAATATATCAACTTTTTAAAAGTAAAATTTGGTTTAGCTATTTTTGCTGGATTACCGATTTATATTTTTAAAGCAATTTATGGAAACCATTTCTGAAATATTAAATCAACTTTATAAAAAATTATATCCTGACAATTTTTATAATCTATCTTTTAAATTTATAAATATGTATATATATAAGTGCATAAATTCATCGATACATTTTTCGATTAAATTTCCTTTTAATCATTCTCCAAATTGGTTTTGATCGATTTCGTGCAAGTAATATTTTAATCATAGAGATCGTTGCATATCCATATAAATTTTTCATGCATCCGCTTGAACAATAGTATCATATTAAATCGGATCGTATTTATCACAATGACTCATCCTCCAATTTTTCTCTCTGATTTCATCGGGAAAATAAATAACTAATGCATTATGTCATCAAAAAACTTAACCATTTCAATCAATAATTGAAAATGAACACACCCAGATTTGAAGTACGAGCGGTACTTATTCATATTTTCATTAAATTATGAACTTCTAAATTGATATAACAATATCGTTCACTTCATATGAATGACCATTTGTTTATTTACATTCAGTTAAAAGAACAAAACAACAGAAGTCAATGAGGACCATCAACTTGAATGCTGCGTCGATTAATAATGGGACTTAACGCTTATACTTATCTCCGGGGAAACAACACCTTTTTCAAAGCTCTATAATTTAATTTTAATTGTCGACTTGAATTGCAGACGCAATGCCTCTTCCGTCGTGCCCTTGTTAACATACTAGAAAAAGCTGCAATCGAGCCGATGGTTGTATATAGGCATTGGTGTGTGTGTGTGTGTGTGTGTGAGAGAGAGAGAGAGTGAGAGAGACAGGGAGAGACTAAAGAGGAATGTATTTGCATGGAAATTCAATTATGGAGTCGAACAACTGTAGATAAGATATCTACAAATACGAGATTATGCCCAAGGCTTACGTAATTGTAAACACGATGAAAGATGTTGGAATTATTGTCCTCGTATAATCGCCTTTATTGAGTGCCCTATACACTTTTGCACCGACTAGATTCGTGCATCATCCGGGAAATCCCACTATTGCCACCTGCGCGGCACTTTGGTGACACGGATCCAACGTTTTCCGAATACGGCACAAGAACCGAGCCAAACGCGAGTCCCTGACCATTAAAATATTACTGTCGTTTTGAATTAAACATTCGGGCTATCGATTAATCCTGCCCCTTTCAAATTTTTGGGTTTGTTTTTCAATGACCGCCTAATGGTAAGTTTGTCCGCCGTCGGCCGACATCGCGCCCCATGCATAATTTATGCCTTGGCTCAAATTTTCAATTTAAATACACGCCTCGCACGCATATTTGCCATAGACGATTTATCTCTAAGCATTTGGGCTGCATTTTGATCGTCATTTTGACATGAGGTAGCTTGTTTTGTGGAATTCAGCTACTGTTTAAATTATTCCAAGGATAAACGGCAAGTAATTTTCCCATCAACAATGCATTTTTACATTTTAATTGCCGAATTTCGTCTTATTAGAAATTCAATTTAGCTTCATTGATTAAAAAAAGTTTGATTTTTGCACGTGATCTTTGTCCGTCTGATTTGTTTAATTTTTTTCTTATATTTATAAAATGTACACACGCACTGAATACTATTTCATGTCCTTACATTATATTATCAAAACATTGTAAGAGTTATTAAAATGCATAATTAGTAAATTATTTTTTTAAGTAAACAATTTGTATATAATTTTTTAAATTAAACTTAAATTTTACAATGACTTTGATATTACAACCACCTACTTTTTATTTTTAAAATACAATATTGTAATCAAACATTATTAAAATTTGTTCGATACTTTATTAATAAATATTACCAGTAAGGAAGTGAAATAAAAATTCACATTATGAATAAACAACGATTTACTTTAAACTATTTTCATACAATTACTTCATTATACTAATTAATTTTAGAGTTACATATATTAATTCTATTTCATTATTGACGTAATTTCAAGAAGAAATAAAAAAAAAACTTAATTATGACTCCCTGCTATTTATATTCTATTTAATTTTACTTATAAAATTCAAGAACTTGAGATACATAAATATACTTTACTATTTATAACAGCTATTAAAATGCAATTTATGTCATATTTAAGTTACACCGTTTCTAATTAATTTTAATTGGTCTAAAATTACCATTTCATGAACACATTAGTATACATCCCTCACTCTTATAATACACATCTCGCATAGAAATAATTCTTTTTATAAATTTGACGATTGAGCGTGTTATCATTGTTTACATCAAATTAATGAAGTATATCAATTTAAGTAAACGTTGTATAAACAAAAACAATTTGCTAAGGTAAATAATTGAATTCAATAAGAACATTTTTTAAGTTAATTATGCATTCACAATTGTCGTTTCAAACCGACTAACGTACTAATGATGTCTTTCAAAGTAGTATGAACACTATAAGGAAATACTTCCAAGTTACTAAAAATTGTATAATTTTATAGGTGAGCCCGTAAAAATAGTATGATTTATTTTTGTTTAATGCTCCGAAGCATCGATTTGTTGAGTGATACGCCTTGGAGATATAAAACAACTGCACACGAACCTAATTCAAATAATTAGCGGGAGGCCTAAATTCTCGAAACTTTGTGATGACGGAAGCAATATTTTTAGTTAATAGAAATTTCCATCTATTTTAATTCAATAAAATCATTAGCTCATGGATTGAGCATTATAATGTAGCCGATGTAGAAGACTTCGAATGCCGTAATAATAAAGCACGATTAAAAATATTACGTAATGCAATTTCGAACAGTGTTCCTGCAATATCGCAGCTTATTGTCGGACTAATTTTCTTCATACTTTCGTGATCATAGCATTAACTTTGGTATGTTTGCGCCTCGAATAAAAAACGTGTAAAGCGTAATAAAAATGCCTTGCTAGTAATATTGTAGGTGATTTGAAATTTTTTGAAATTTGAATGTTTATAGCGTGAAAAATTCCATAAAAATAATATCACTTAATTTTACAGTAACAGTTTAATTGCTTCGATGTTCTTATTCACGTTCGAGAGAATTATTTTTGGCTATTTAAGGATAAACAGTCACACGCCATTACCGATGTGCGCATCTATTTAATTGTTATCGACACCCACGATATACACCATTAAGATGCTCGGGTTGAAGTGTCTTATTAATCCAGCGGTGCAACATTCGGCCAGGAGGAAAGGAAAAATATAGGGATCGCGGTAGCTTAGGAATGTGTGTCGCGCTCGAGAATTAAATCGTCATATCGCCGTGATCTAAGAGCGTTAAAGCCAGGCGGCCACGCGTGCAAGCACAACTTGCGTATCGGCCGTTATCTCGGTACTTACCCGCGCCGTTTGACACACTAATGCTCGCGTGCCAGTGCTCCCGGAGCAATTAACGCCGCCGGGACCGTTAAACGGAACGGAGATACGAGGATTGCTCCGGAGCCGGGACTCACGGCTCGCTGAGTACCGAAGTCGAGGAGCCCCGGAAGCCGAGTCTTCCCCACGATCTTTCGCATTCATCATCCTCGGCAATGCACACGAGACCACGATCGGGCGCACCGCTCGCCGACGAGCGTATACGCACGCATCAATTAATCGAAGGCATTGAACGCTGCCGGAGCGCACGGACGTAGAAGGGTTTCGCAATCACGGCGGCGGCGGCGTCGGCGGGGCAGCAGCAGCAGCAGCAGCAGCAGCTTTTGATTAATAATCGAGCGCGGCACTGCCTCTTTGCTCCTCGGCCCCCGAGGACGGCGGCGCTTTTTACGAGATCGCGGCTCGCCGGCCATCTCCAACCGATTTCCGGACTCTGCTCCCTGCGTTACTTCTCCCGCGTCCGTCGCCGCCCTCCCCGCCCCCACCTCCGCTGGTAAGGGGCCGCCGCGCACTAGTCGAGGGTTCCGATTCCGCGCATCATCGCTCGAACGCGGGATGGGCTTGCGATGTCTCTCCTGGACCGATTACCCGATTGCAGCGGCGAGCGCAATTCCCTTGGCCCTCGACTACGCGTTAAGTTCGTTACAATCAATATAGCTTCAAAGTTATTTTCACAATGCGTATACTCGGATTCGGTCACTCCGAAGGCAAAGTGCAGAGGTTTCTCTTTGTTCTGACCTGCTCTTTAAGCGAACCGTTCACGCCTCCGATATTCGAAATCTAAAGCGATTCATACTAACCGTACACTACCTTATTCGAAGTAAACGGTTATGTAAAATAAAGCGCTCGCAATTTTTACCTACTTAATTCTACAGTGAATTGGTTTCATTCGTGTTTAATATTGCGACGGTAAATTATTTTAAATTCGCTAAGCGTTCTTTTTAAAATTAAGCTTAAAAATATACTTCAAAGCTATTTTTACTACAATCAGCGTTTAACGTCTTAATTAATATCTATAAATTTGACATTATTCATAAATTTGTCATTTTATTATGAGCAGATATACAAAGCTATTCATTTATATCGTTTTACATCAAATTGATGCTTATTACTTATCGGCAGTCACTATAATCATTATATTTTAGACAAAATTATATAAAATCAGTCATGGTAAGGCCGAATTTACGGATATAATTCATGAGTAGATTCTGCTTTTATTGAGTTCTTTCATACATACTATTATACTTTGATCAATCTACGTATGCAGACAGTAATTTTACCATCCACGTATTCAGTACGTTATAATAGATCTTCAAGAGCGATAGAATAAAAATATTAATACAACAAAATCAATTTATATTATTAGTGCATTAAAAATATTTAATGATAAATTAAATACTCTTTATGGAACATTATTAATAATTAGTGTTTATTTTTATAATTAAGGTAGTAAGAAAATCTTAAATGTAAACAAAATATTAATATATAATTAAAAAGGTTAATTAAAAAAATACAAAAAGAAAAAAGATATCTACTATTAAATATCCCACAATAACATCATCTATACAGAAACTACAATGAATGAAACAATTTATTTCATTGTAATTGATATATCCGTAAAGTTTTAATATTTCCTGAACAATTCAAATTAAAAGATGTGTGTGCTGATTATGAACATTAAAGTTTCATTACTACAAAATAAATATTTTGAAAATTAATTCAGTGCAAGTCATTTAATTAAAAAATGTTAATTTATTTAAAGACCAAATCTCTATCTTATCATTTAATATCAAAAAAGAGAAAAAGAAATATTATATGATCTTTATAAATTTTATGTGACATAAACGGGTTTTTAATTACAAAATCGACTTCAATTATATAAAATATTAATTTAATTTTTTTTTAATGCTTTGTTAGCTATAAGTCAACAGGTGAAAAATATTTTATCTAAAAAAATTTTAATTAGAAACAACGAAATTTACGTTAATTTAATTCTACAAAAAAAAATTTTAGGATTAAAACATATGTATTAATAAATCGAAAATAATTTTTATTTTCAAATTTTGATCCTATCTTTAAAATTTCATATACAAAGATGTATTACAGTCGGACCTGAAATTTATGTTTCTTAATTAATATTATAATTTATAAAATAAAATTACTATATATAAAGTATTTGATTGTTCCACTTTATCTTAATATTCGTCATAATTGACAGAATTTTTTATCTAAATATTTACATTCTTAAAATATACAGTTTTATTCTTTTATAGCTAAAATTGTATAATGAATATAGAAGTAGACTAGTGAATCAACGCCTTTGAGTATGCCAAAGCAAAGCCAGGTTAAAACACTTCACTCCATCAACTTTGACTAAGGATAGCATATTGAAACAGGTCACGCAGCACTTCTTCACCAGACCACGGACATTACTAAAACACGTTGCCACTTTCCAAAAAGGAAAAAAAAAAACATTATTGCACGAGTAAGCGAACTCCCGAATTATTCTAGTATATCATCATTAAAGATAATAGATAATAGCTATGTGATTTGGCTCTATTATTGCAGTACTTAAATTTAATTGATCGATCAGAAATAACCTCAAAGCAACGGAGCCAATTTTTTGTGGCAAGCCCAAAAACGTCGTGAAAATATAAAAATATGTTGTATATTTGTTTTGTTGTATAAAACATATTTTCGCTTAGGACAGACCGATGAATTGATACATCATACATAC
Source organism: Kradibia gibbosae (assembly GCA_018907135.1). Classification (NCBI taxonomy): domain Eukaryota; kingdom Metazoa; phylum Arthropoda; class Insecta; order Hymenoptera; family Agaonidae; genus Kradibia; species Kradibia gibbosae. The sequence goes on from JACCHX010000004.1 coordinate 10,555,066, forward strand.
GGATTTTTAATATTTTGAATGTGGAATGTAAGCAAGCTTTAATATAAGGTCATTTTTTTGGTGAGCATTTCTCGTTGTAATGCATAGACGTCGTCGACTTATAGAGCTAAGCCTAAATGCATCGCAATTAACAATAAAGTGCCCAATGCTGTAATGTTTTACAGGTAATTAAGACGCGCTCTCCTCATTCGGTAATTGTAAGCAAGTTATGTTGGATCACGTAACAAGATGCGCATGACGTCATGACCTTGTAGTGTCACATGACGAGACGTTTTGGCAACACATGAAAAAAATTCCATTTTTTCTCAGCTACGCTCACGCATCGTTTGAATCAATACAGGAAAAAATTTAAAAAAAAGGAAGAAAAACGTCCCGGTATTTAGGGCGTGTTAGATGAAGGCGCAGGTCCGTGGCTCGTCGCTATTCGCATAAATTAAAGAACGTGCCCACGCGCTAAGAAACCCGCGGGGAATGCCGGAGAAAGTAAAGGAGAGCGTTGTCCAGCCTTATTTAACAAGTGTCTTAATCTCCGTGAGTGACGTTGTAAACGCTAGTCCGCAACTCAAATTTGCCCCTGGACCGTTCGCCAGCCCTGACAGGAGCATCCTTTTGAGAAGTGCCCACAACGACCCTCATCCGGCCTCGGAAGCGTGCGACCATCGACGAAAAAGCTGGCAGCCCCAATTAATAGGCCCGCGTTGGAGCCTCATCGTTTACATCGTCCCTTTATCACTTCTTCATTACGTTCTAATTATATATCACCATAAGCAGATACGTGTGTGCTCAATGCCAATAATCCGTGGTCGGCTGCTCTTCGCGACACTCAAGAGTATTAACGCATCGTGCGTACCGCCGAATCGCGGATGCAACTCAGCGGCGGCGGGCGCGCAAATAGCCAAGGAACGAACTCTCGCGCCGATCGGAGTATAATAGTCAGCGATACGATGGAAGTGGGCCAGTCTTGCCTCGAGCCCCGGTTAAGAAACTTCCACCTGCGTCACCGTGACGCCGCTCGACGGCATTCGATTTTCATCGCGCGAGCGTAACGCGCAAGCGCCCGCGCGACCGGAATAAGTTATCGCTTCTCGCTTCTCGTCCGCCGCCACCTCCGCCTCATCTACCACCTCCTCCTTCTCCTCAGTCCCTGCCGTTCGGCCAGCCTCCCTAACCTCCTCCTCCTCCTCCTGCTCCTACCCACCCCCGCTCCCCGTCGCCCTTCCCGATCACCGGATCCCCCCTAACCGTCCAGCGCCACCCCCGCCAGTCGGTCCTTCCGCCAAAGTGGATTGCTTTGCTTTGCCAGAGGCTCGCCCGAGTCCGATGCTGGCCGTTACGCTGTCGTGACGAGTCGCACCACCGATATTATCCTTGGCTGGGAAGTCCCGAGGGTCCTTGGGCATGCGCCGGACCAACAAAGTTAGTGACATTTTCATTGTGTGATTAGCCAGTGCTTTTTCCGCATTAGTGACACTCGCTGTGCACGTTGCTGCTGCTGCTGCTCGCGCGCTTACCCTCCCCCCCTTGTGTATTCGGAGACTCACTCGACCTCGGGCTGAGTTAAGATAATAATACTCAATAGGAAAGGTTCCCCGTGAACGTCGATACTAACTATAATTAACGAATTTTTATAAGGTTACAGAGAGATCAGTGAACATTTCGTGTTACGATGGTTTTAAATACTCCTTTATTGTTTTCATTTTTCACTTAATTTTCTTCAGCGCGCCATACATTGTTTTCGATCCCTCAGTTCTATAAGCTCTTTACTCTTTTAACGTTGAATTTTAATATACCAACCAGGACTTGCAAGTAAGAACAATAAAATCGCATTTAGTGTAACCGTACCTTTTTAATCTCGTTCTAATATTCAAAGGCATCTTTTTCACGTATTGTATTACTGGATAACATACGGTCATATGATAATCAACTTTAAGGAAATATATCGCTATTTATTGTAGAAAATCTGTTAAGCAATCTAAGGCGGTTATTTCACTATTTCTTCTAGGCAAAAGTTGAATTTTATACTTTGATTATTTAAATCTTATTCTTATTTATAGAAATTATGTTTTTTTTTCTTGTGTTTTTGAAATTATATAAACTCTTATTGTAGCTGACACTTTTTTAAGTTTCAAAGTATTTTTATAATCAGTGATTTCGAATTATGTTTATTGATTATTACTATAAACATTGTGGATAGCTTTTTAAATAATTATATCCAAGCACGTCTTTTAAATATTTAAATGTTATCAATAACGTATTTACTATTTCATTTGAATATTTTCAAATGTAAACAGAATTATATTATCTTATCTTTGCTTATAATTTCTTTATTAGCAAACAATTTAATTAATTAATAATTGCAGTAACTTCTAAAAACATCAATTGATGCGTAAAATGTCTAAAACTTAAACAATGAAAAAATGACTTGGTTTTTTTTAAAAGAAAGATTTTTAAACAAGTACTTTTACTTTTCTAGTCTATATATACAAAACATATATCATTGTAACGTTAAATTTAAATAAAAAATGTAAATAAAACCAATTAATCTATTAAGGAACAAGATAGGTTAAATTGTAAAAAATGAATGGTAATCTATGTTTATGCAATAAATATCCTTAATCTCGACAAATATTGGTATTCGAATTCCAATTCATTTATATTAATGATAAACAGACTTTCGGAACATGATGAGTTTAACAATTTAAAGTACTGCTGTAGTTCTGTACAAATTAAAATCCCAACTACAGATATAATTCAAATTTATTACAGGTTTTCGTGAGAGAAAAAAATTTTTTTTATTGACTTTCGATAAAATGGTTGTTTAAATATTAAATAAATTTTAAATACAACGTATTCTGCTAACGAATAAATATACATTATAAGTTTTTTACTTAAAAATGTATCTAAGATAATTTATAAATAATACAGTCTGGTATTCATTAAAAAAATTAAATTAATTTAACTCTTTAATAAATTAATATTTAACTGATAGATAATTTTACTATATTAGTAAAACTTGTTGTTAATATACTTAAATTAATTAAATTTAATATTAATTATATACTAAGTTTAAATTTTCAGTAAAAAATTGATCGATATGTATGGTTCATCCTTATTTTGACTATTATTACATTGTATTTGTAAACGAACGTATATGTGTTACACGGAAAAATTTGCTTTTACTTATAGGCTCTTACAAAAGCAATTTATTTATTAAATTTACATGTACGATGAAATAAAAGTTATTAATCGTAACAGATAAATAGTAAAATAGTTAACTATAGTGAAAAGATTGCAATCGTAAATCATCATATATTTATCGACACTATTTTGCATCTGCATAAATAAGAAATAAAAATAAATTTAAGGCGTGACTTAAAATCGCCGATAGTCATCGAAATGCTGGTAAGAAATTTATAAATAAAGTCGGAATGCACGTGGGGTATAGGTGAAGGTCTATTTCTTTGGGAATTTTAGAATAATTTTGAATTTTCAAATAAGTCCTTTTATTTTTCTGCAAGTCTTTTTACTGTTGCCATAGAGCTTTTTTATTTAAATGTATTTCATAGTTTCTATATTCCATTTTTGATATTTATTGCTCAATTTACTCTTTTCACAATAATAATATATTGAATTATAAGTTATGAGTCAAAGTAATTACCAACTTTCTCAAGATTTTCTTTAGTACGTGTAAATTTATTTTTACCAAGAATCTTATAAGACCGTATTATGCTTCTTGTATTACAAAATAATTTTAACACGAATACAGGTAGTTAAAAAAACTTTTAAAATCATAGCTTAAGATTTGGATGCAAATTATTCCTACGAGTGACAACAATGCCTACAGATTGTCAGCACTTAATAGAGGCAAATATTTATAAATATATTTACAATTATATATTATACAAATATATATAAATATACATATTTATAAATAAAAGAATTATAAAAAAAATGAAGATATAGATAAAAGAATTTTTTATTGAAAAATATTTTAGTCTCAAATAGTCACGTTTTGCGATCGTTAACGTACTCGCCAAAATAATCAATCGGTCTATTTGTAAAAGCGTTTCAATTGTTATCATAAATCAGTCGCATCTTTGCATTAACATATCAACGACACATATTTGAATATGCGAGTGCCACTGATACATTGACTTCATTCCTTCTATAATACTCGAAAAACAGGCAATTTAATCACAGATGATTCACAGTAAATTCGTACATAAAACTTGGGCCCATGTTGGTCCACATGGCACGTAGTGACCGAAAATCAGTGCACGTACATTTAGTCGCGTCCATTATTCGATCGCCGTGTGTGCGGTAATGTATCGCGTGACGTCAAATTACTTGAACAGTCTTGCACGTACGCCTGCGACAGATTACAAAACGTCGAACGCGTTGGCACTGTTCAAAGGGTATAGCTGCTTTTAAAGGAAGACTCGTTATTTGACAGCTCGAGTGTATTCGTTCGTTGACAAATCGTCAACATCTCATGGGAAGTAGATTCAAAGGAGGAAAGCCCTTAATTGAAAAGACAAATTCAAAGCAAAAGGGTGTTTGGCATTCTCGATCTAACGCCAACTGTAACTTAGCATGTGTACTGTGTACTTAGCATGGCTTTAATAAAATGTAATACTAATAACCATATATAGTTTAGCGAAATTCTTGATGAAGGCGATATCAACGCACGCGAGAAATTGGCGGATAAGGAATGGAACCATAACCATGTAGTAATTAGATGTTTTTGCATAAATGAATATTTAAAAAATCGTGACAAATTTTAAATATCTCGGCGTAATGTTACACGGTTCTTTTGAAGTGAAATTTCACCTCACGCTGCTAGATATTTCTTATTGAATATACATTCAATTTCTAAACGCTTGAGATTAAAATTATAAGTTCTCCTAAAATAATTTAAAAAAAAACAATGACTTAAATGTATATATTTTGAGCATTAAATATGATTATTTAGTTTTTCTATAAAATTATACTGGAAATCAATACAGCATATTCAATGCTTATAGTATGTAAGGAAAATGACCAACGAAAGATATATATATATAGTGGTTATAGGTTTTACATTATGATTTACAAACATGCCTGACATTTTTTATAAATCAAAAATTATTTTAAGGATAAAATTCTGACATTGAGAAAGAAGGCTTCACGCTGATTTTTCTCTCTCAATTTTATAAAATAAATTATTTGAAAAGCATAGAAACAAATAGATAAACTTCGATAATATAAGTGTGTGTTTGTGTGTGTGTGTGTGGGTGTGGGTATGTGTATCATATATTAAAATACGATTATACTTCATTACAGCTCTTGTAATTTGTAAATTATAGGTCGAATTAAATCATATAACTGAGTTCACTCACATAATATATTTGCTTCACACAAATAGCGTAAACAACTTACCTATTACATAAAAAAATTATAACCGTTTAAATAAATAAAACAATATTGAAATACTTGATTTAATAATTAACTTTTTTACTGATAATTTTTTTACTGATTTTGTTTTCATTTAGTTGCAATTTAAAATGAAATTCAGATTAATTAAAAAATTAATAATTTTAAGAAATTTATAATACATATATTAATATACTGTATGTAATTATAAAATATATCATTCTGCAATATTAAAAAAGGCACCTGACGCAAATAGTATATGATAATACGAAGATATACTTTTTAAACGGAAAAAATTGATAATTATGCTAAGTAAATGTAATATAAATCTTCCAAATAACAATTCTGGAAACGGCCTTTAAATTCTAGTAGCTTTATTTCATAAGCATTCAATCGCGAAAACTACTTAATCGGAGTTTTGGAATTTCTAGAACGTCCTCGACAGTAACATGGCAATGACGATCAGTTCATTTCTTTCTCTCTTATACAGTTTTTACTGTTCATACGTGTACAACTTGTGAATATAATCTGTTTTATTGCTTTTAAAATAAGGAAAATCTGAATTATCGGTTTTATTTTTGCAGTAGAAATAGTATTTATGAAAGATTTATTACCACTACTGGAATTTTAAGGAGACTTAACAGAACAGTAGACTGATGTCAGACTTCGTGCGAGACGTTTATACTAAGGTATTTTTCATTCAATTTAGGAATTATAAAATATAAACTTTATGACTATTATCATTATTTTGAAGTTATTTCAGCTATTTCTTACCTTTTTTAATGCAAGTGTCTGATAATATTTATATTTTTGTTATTATTGTCAAGATTTTTTGGTTTTATTTTATTGAATTTCTAATAATTTAAAATATTATTTACAATGATTTTTATCTGTTGAGCCTACAATGAATATAAATTTGATTTATGTATTCGATTATAACATTCGATATGGGATACATTAAAGAATAATAATTCATTGCACTGTTTCACTAACTTGTACTTGAACTATAATGTTACAAAATAATTTTTCTCCCTTGTGTTTTTTAAAATAAGCTCATTTTATTAATTTTTGTTATTTAGAGAAGTTAATAAGCTTGGTTAGTTTAACAATTTTTATCTATTTGAGATTTATATATTATTCATTCGTTTTGGCTGGTAGATTTATTAATGATTTATACAATCCCAGATTTATTAATAAATTAGAATTCCTACATAATACCAATCACATCAAAATTTAAAATTGTCTTTTCTTTAATACCAAATTATAATAATTATTGAATTTTTTTTAAATATTAATTGAAGATCCATAAATATAATGCTACAAAGTTTCGAATTTTACTATAATCCACAATTGTAGTACAAAGGATTAAAAACATGTTTTTTTTTTTAATTTTTAAGAATAATAATATATGTTTATAAAATTGTGTAATATTATTAATTTAAAAATTTTTAAATGTTTTGATATAAGCATAAATTAAATTTAAACTTTATATTAATATAGACAATAATTTAACATTTTTTATTAAAATATAAATATGCGAACAAAAAAATTTGATTTTTACAGTAGTAGTATCAAGTATAAATATATTATAAAAATGCTATATACCACTGAAATTACTTATCAGCCTCTCTCTATCGAAAGATGAAAAATACTATTTTAAGTTCCATTAGTAATGTAATAAGCGCTAAGCGTGAACATTTGATGGCGTAACGTAATAAAATTTTAAAATCGAGTTCTAATTTAAAATTCTTTGTATTCAATGTTAAGATTTAAGTGAACGATTTAAATGTTTCTCAAAAGTGAGCGACCAATACACGTCGAGAGAAAGGTCCTCGATAAATCAGACAGGGATCGATTGTGCTTCCAAACATAAAATACGAACGTCAGTATGCAAGGAAAATGACTTGTGATATTCTCACTTTTCGCATCATCTTCCGTCATTTTTTTCCTTACACTTTGTTCGCTTATTTGAGCAACATTAATTTGATTTGCTAATATAAAAATTACTTTTCTGTATTGTAAAAATATTGTGTTATATAATTTTGAGTGGCAAATGCGAATTAAAGATATTATTTTTATTATTTGGATATATAATAGCATTAAAATATCTAAATTTATAAGTATTTGTAATGTACAGATATATATTTTTACTTTTAATATGTGTAAGCGTTCACATTCTTCGAAGTGCGCTTAAAATTAGTTTTTAATTTTTCTTTTAGAGTAAAGTATGTTGTCACATAATATTTTAGATTTCTTAAAAAAGTGTACATATGAAATAAGATATTTTCAAGGAAATTATAAGGCTTGATGATGTAATATACTCCATATTATGATCACGATGCAATTTTTTAAACATTTAGAAAATGCAATCTCTTGTGTATTGAGGAAAGGATCATTACAGTTTACACAGGATTTTTGCTATACTATAACATATCTGTACATGTTTAGCAATGTGTACCTGATTAGATGTTATATTAAAATGATTTTTAAAACACTATGGGTCTTACTTTTATTTCTTGACAATATTTAATTTTTGTGTATAGAGATTAAACATGAATCATATCGTTTTAAATTTTCAGATTCAACTGAGACGTTATCATATCAATTTTAATATTTAACATTAAATTTCGAATCAATTAAAAGACTCATCTGAATTTTGTATCGCAAGGGATCAGAACATTTAGAATACTCTAAAATAAAAGCACGATTATATATATTTCTTACAAAATAATTTTCATGTTATGAGTTTGAGCTCCTAGGCTAACTAATACTTTCTACTTTCTCTGTTTGCATGCAGTTTAATCATTAAATATTTGTCATAGCATTTAAACCACTGCTGAAAATTTTCCAACAGATTATTACAAGTGAGGTATGCCTATGACTTATTTTCCCACGTTAATTACAATCAATTTTTTTTCTTCTAATTATATATCATAAATACTGAATCAGTTCAATTTATTGAAAAATGATAAATTTTGAAAGAATTTCATAGAGTATATTTTAAAATAAATTAAACACGTAGTTACAGTATCAATTTGGTTGTAGTCGGAAAGCTTACTATTTTAACATCATATTATTTATAATAATTACACTCAAATTTGTTTAGGACTGAGAAGACTAAGAAGTATGTTTAAGAATCTTATATGCGAAATATTGATCAAACATACAATTATTTCTAAAATAATAATACTATAATTAAATTCAATTAAATCAGTTATCAAAAATCTACACACGAAAAAGTATTATGTATCCTGTAGTATAATTAACCAGTCGAACACATGTTTCGGAAATGTTGATTGACGGTTAATGGACAAGTGACGCGCAACAAATGTCATCACGAAACTTGTGTTTCCTAAGAACCTTCAAAGGAAATACTAAATATCCCGTGGGATGGGGGCGTTTAAAGCATTCGATGAGCAGTCTTATGTCGTACAAGCTTCACTCTCCTTTCTTCTTCTCCTAACAAGAGGAATCACAGAAGGTGGGCGGCGCCCGATGTTAAAAAATTTCGCAACGCGCGTTGCAGTGAAATTAATGCGCAGTCGATCGACGTCTCTGACTACTTCTTGTGGTTTTGATTGTCCAAGTGGAGAAGTCAATCGGTCACGTTTTCTCATTTCTTTTCTCTTTAATGCTGTTGTATTTTAAATGTGCAAAAGACTCGTGTCCAATGACTAAACGGAGACACGTGGACTAGATTTTGATAAAAACAAATTTATCCGTATAGTTATTTCGCAGTAGGACAATTTTATTCGTATTTTTAAAGAATGGAAGTGAAAAAAGCATTGATTTTTAAAATATGTCCTCTTATAATTTTCGAGCATTAGTATTGCGGTTGAGTCGTTGAGAAACGACTTTTCAATATTTTTCAACGTCGAAATAGTTCAGGCGCATACCTGTGAAAAGCAGTCACTTTACGTGGACTTGTTTACGAAAAAATGTTTTAGCTTACAAAATTTTATTTATTTGAATGTCTTGTCTAATAAAATGTTCCGTGCATTGAAAATTTATTTCACTTTAAAAGTTCAATATTTTGCGCTATAAGCACTTGATGATATTTGAGGTAGTTTCAACTAATTTGAATACTCGAGCTGAAGTACTGGAAAGACTGCGAAATATTGAGCAGAAACACGAGAAAGAAAGTTTAGAACTTGATTGGACAGGAAGAAACATTATTACATTTGATTTAAGCTAGTATATGCGTAGCATAATTTCTATAAGGGACTGGGAATGTATGTGTTTAGAGAGCGATATAAAATAAACAACAATAATAAACCTTATTGTTCAAGGAGCTTTGAATTTTATCCAATTATTGTTATTATTATCGTAAAAGGTTGTAAGCAAGAGTGAAATCATGTTAACTAAGAGCGAGAAGCGTAGGGCCTAGAGTTAGCATTTGCAGCGAAGGTCATTACTCGCACGCATGTCCGTGCATCGCGAGGAAATCGTTAAAATCGATGGCACGGAATGAAAAAAATAAGAAAAAGTCGAACACAATGTAGCCGGGCTGCTCCCGAATGCGAGCTCAAGTACCCCGTTAACAGAACCTGCAGCCGGTATCTCGAACAACCGAGCGCGTGATCCCTGGCGAACTCTCGGGATGGCAGCCGCGCCGCGGGCGGCCCGCACCCATCGAGGTCCGAGATCGAGACGCGGGCCTCGGGCAGAGATCGAGCGCGCAGCGGTTAGACACGCGGCCCGGTAATTGATTCGCTCCGCCGTGGCAACGATGCAGGCACCGCCAGGGAATCGCCGAGGACTGCATGCGAGCGCCTCCGAGGCGTGGGCGTGTTCCTGCGTGCCGGCGCTCGAGGATCACGGGCGGCGAGGCCCGCGTCGCTTTTACGAGCGCGACGACCGGATCTCCGTCGGGGCTCCGCAAGGGGTTTACCCCGGGTTCGCCCGGGCGGCGGCGGCGGCGGCCTCGTTCCCGTCGCAGCGGGCGGGGGACAGGCGGGCGCTGGAGGAGACGCGGGTGGAGCCGGAGTGGGGCCTTTTTTGCAGGGCTACTTTTTGCTCCGCCGTGCGCTCCGCATCTCTTTTATCTTCCCGCGATTATGCGGAGAATATTAGGGCGTGAGTTCGGCGTACCAGCGATGAGCATGGATTGCTGCAATTCCCTCTATGCAAACGCTTTAGTTTTTCTGCGAGCGGCCGAGCCACGGGCCCGTCGGTGCCTTTGCTTTTCTCGCTCTCAGCACTTCTGTTTTACTCTCCTACCCCTACCTTCTCCCGTCCTCGCGCACTCATCTAAATCGACGACTGTCTCCCTTGCACATAATTCAGTACGAGCGTATATAAATTTTACGGGAAATGCTTTTAGCCAACTCTTTCATTGGCAAAAAAATGCTCAAGAGCGCTATAAGAAATTTCTCGTTTCAGAAAAATCGATTTTACGACTCTCGGTCTTAATGTCTCTTTTATTGTTGATGATTATAGACTTTCCCGTGCGTACTTATCTTTTATTATTTCATGCCTCGGTGCTCCTTTTTTCACTTTGAATATATTTTTAAAATGAAATTTTCACCTTTGTTCGATAATTTTTTTAAATTCCAAGTAAATACTTTGTAGTTTTTTAAGTTTATCCATTTATTTTCACATTATACAAGATTTTCGAAGCTCCTGACAAGACTTCATTTAAATCTGCAACTGTATTCTTATTAAGCATCGTCCGTTCTTCATCTTGGCTTATGAAAATGCCACTTGACTCCATTCTTTTTCAAAATACATTTTAATGTCATCATTATCCTCGTTTCATAAATACTTATGCATGATTACTACGATAATAGTTTTAAAGCGATATGCCATTTAAAATATTGTCACTGAACAAAACTAAACTATAAAACCGTCTTGACTATATTAGTTTTTTTTTCTTCTTGTGTAAGCAAAAAGCATTGAAAAAGTTTATTCCTTTAAATAATAATTTACTTGTTCCCAAATTTATATCTTGTTTTTTAAGTACTAATAAAAATTTAGAATTTTGATACTATAATATTATTTATAGGTAATTTTTAAGTATAGATATTTACGTATAAAGTAAGAATAATTTCTACACTGTTTTCTCACTTTCAATTTCAAAATAAATACATCATTTCAAGTAAATTTAATGGAAAATTTTAATTTTTATAATAAACACTTTTAATAGAATTTTATCATTTTTTATAATAATAATTTTTACATCTTTAATTAATACTTTAGTATATATATGGGTTATAAATGAAATTGTGCACAATCTGCATAGAATTTTTACAATTTTTTAAATTTTGATAAAATGATTGTTATTTACTTGTATGATTTATAAATTTTATAGATTAGTTATGGAATTTGTATTTAGTTAATTCATTAGAATATTTTTAATACAAAGTTACTGCATATTTATTTTAAATCAAATCATTTGCATTATTAATGATTAATTTTAACATTTATGTACGTCTAATACAAAATTTTTTAGCATATAATATGAAATATTAAAAAATAAATACTCACTTAAGCTTCATTCTAATATATTACAGTTTTTCAAGATTTATAAAAATCAAATATATATAATTTCAATTTCAAATTATTCATACAATAAAAAAACAATTTGTTCTATTTTCATACTTATAGACCTCCGATAGTAAAAATCATAGCTAAAACTTGTTTTTCAAAGTCAACTTAAATTAAAAGTAAACAATAATCAACTAGCTGAAATTAAAAAAACTTCTATCGTTATTATCTTATAGTTTAAGACAATAAATTTATGAAACATTATAATTTTGTTTAAAGTATTATAGCTTAAAATTTAATTTACTAATTTATAATGTATCGTTGTTTATGAAATATAACTAAATATATTAGATGGAATAGTTGTGTGCTAGTTAAGTACGTTTGAAAAAAAGAATTTAAATCGACGTTGTTGAAGTGGTATTTTTCTTCAAATAACATTTACTTTTTTCATAATAGAAAATATACGTACATAGTCAGTCGGACTGTAACTGGTACTGAGGGTAGATCGACACAGCTGAACGAAAGCTAAATCGTTTTTCGGTGAGCTCAACATGCGATAAATAAAGAATTGCTACACTATCCAGCTTAGAAAAAACGATTTTTCTACGATATTCTTGAGGCTGAGAATTGCAAGAATGCCGAACCATACATAAGTGCATTGGAATTCATATTACTTTACTTCGTAGAGGGATGCTTAAAGTGATGAATCGACACATGCGCATTCCACTATGAGAGATTTGATGAAAGCGGCTGACCAACACCGTTATATCCAAACATCGTGTAGTACCATATTCGAATTAATAACAAATGTAAAAGGTATTCACGCGATATCAGTGAAACGCACTGCCGTAGTTATTTAATCAGAATTAATAATGTGTTATAAATCCGAAATATCGCTTATAAGTTATTATCAAAATATTTCTGACAAACCCAAAATATCGTGTAATTATAGTTACAGAAACATTTTTATATCTAAAATGCTATCTAACCACAGTCATCTAAACATTTTTGACAACTCAAAAATAACGCGTAATCGTAGATATCGAATCCGAAGTTCACAATTTTGTAGGATTCAAAATATTCTCTTATTATCATAGTGCCAAGATTATGATCCCAAATTATGGCTCCTTCGAATTAAACGAACGATTTAGTGAAAAATTTAATATTTATAAAACTAAACAAATTGTAAAATCAAACTAATTTGTTCTAAACTAAAAGTAGCTTTCAAATACAACCCGTGTGAATCTAGAATATATATATAATCAAAACATGCCTAAACATTCGACTTGCCGTATAATTTCTTTTTTCTGTGGCTGTTACTATAGAGACGTTAGGTACAAAACGCCTATACCATGAAATTAATCCATTAAATCGTTGTAATTTTGTATATTGGAGGTTTTGAAGCTAGTACTGCTGAAACTTTTGCATGACTTCATTAAAGATATTTGTTAGTAATCGTTTTTGAGGTGTATCAATGTTAAATACCTTACTTCCAGTAATTTATCTAGTGTCCGTTTTATATAGAGCAAGGGGAAGAATCATACTGCTTGATGCATTTATAGTTTAGATTATTATGAATTTTCTTATTTGAAGTATATCATACTAGATTCCAATCAATGAATTCGTATTAATAAATTTATAGTTCAAAAAAACGTTATTTACTATAATTTTATAAAATAAAAACATTTACCAAAACATTAAATTATTCCAAATTTAATTTTTATTTTATAAATTGCACATTAGCTATTTTATACTTCAGATAATATTAAAGAAATAATAAAGTATTTAGTTATCCATAAATGATCATCTTGGATATTTAAAATGTATCAGTCACGTAATTTTTGTATGGTACTTCTACAAATTATTACGTTTATTTTTAGTATTAAAATGACATCGCATTGTTTTAAAATTTTTAATTTTGTCTTTTTTATAATATTATTTTATTAATACGAGATTGTAATGCTGCAAATACAACACATTTTATTTGATATTATGGAAAAATTTAAATACTAATTGAAAATCACGCATAATTATGGAGATATATATTTAATTTCTTAATTTTATGAAATTAGTAGTGTACCATCATGGTTATTGTATATCATAACTTATTTTTATTTGTTTGTATAACTTTACGTTAGCTTTATAAAATTCATTTATTCTGTTTTAACTACCTAACACAAAAGTTATAATCAACATAATTCAGTTTTTTTTATCTATCACGTGATATATTTAATAAATATGTATAAAAAGCTTTTTTATATTATTAACAGAATGTATTTACAGTTCAACTTATAGTGCTGGATTGCAAAGAGTACAATAATTTTAAGATGCTATCATAAAAATCATAAATATCTAATATTTTATGAGTAGTTTTATACGAATAACTTTCATTTTGTATAAAAATTTTTTTATTATAATTCGTTTACTAAATTTTGATTTTAAATTAAATCAATAGTAGGTAAATGTTTAACTATTACGTGTTATAGACAGTTAACAATCAGTAATTTGCTACACTATAAGAATATAAAAACGATTACTGTCATCTTAGTTTTTCTTTAATTTAACTTGCCTAAGATTTTTATCATTTTCTGTTAAACATTTAATTTAGGTCAATATTTGTCGATGTTTTTCTTTATTAGCGCATTATTAATATTGATAATAATTTCCTTAATAAATATCAATGGCATTGGATTATATGTTTTTTATTAATTTTTTTTTTAATTTCAATTATATTCTAATAATACATTCATTAATACGTACAAAAATAATAGTACTACATGATTTTATATATAATACATTATAATATCATAAAATGATTATAATAGCAATGCTAATATAATAGTTATTAATAATTAAAATGGTAACTATTTTACAGTGGAATAATTATAAAAAATAATAATCCATTCGAATTTTCTTTAAATACTATGAATTGATACAGGCTATAATATAATAAAAATTTTATTAGAGTTGAATGATAAGCAACTAATATTTTATCCATTTATTTTGAACAAACTGTAATACAATTATTGTTAACCTATCTCAATAGTAAATGTAAATAGTATCGTCTGTAAAAATCGTGACGGCCACTGAAATTTATTCGCTATCTTAACTTTAGAAATTGCTTCAAAGCTTAGCTAATGCGTGCATATAAATGCATCACAACCAATATTCCGTTCTCGACTTGAAGCAAGCTTGCAAACATTGGCTACTATTATTTCGCGAATCGTCACGTACGCTGTTACCGCATTTGTAGGCAATAAATTGGATGTCGTGTAAGCATGTCAGCGATAGATACGGTTCTATTGAAATTGGGTCTCGTACCTCAATTATCTACACTAGTAGCTGATACCTCACTAAATAAATCAAACTCACGATACTAAAGCCTACCCTTTAATGCTTTAACAAGCACATCATTCTCGAAAATAAGTTGTTGCAATTATGGAGGGTCACACACACACGTGCGCTTACACTGTACACATATGTATAAATATTTTTTTTTAATATTCTATATAAAAAATATTTAAAAATTCAGACATGCATCAATGAATCAATCAAATTAACATATATTAACATTTCAATAAATATTTTTAGTTTAATTTTTTTATTTTGGTCGAATATTTTTAATTCAATTATATTATTTTATTTATTACTTTATTATTTATTTTTTTACAATAAAGTATGGTTGTTGTATAAATTATAATAGATATTTAAAAAATTTTACCCATAAATATAAGTGAAAAGTGAAAAAAATATCTATGACTATTTTTAACGAGGTTCTACTTTATATTATATTTCATAATTCATAATTATTAGTTAATTTAGTAATAACCTATATAAAATAGGCATTTAAAGCTTAAAATGCAATTTGAGGTAGATACTAGAAAAATGTTTTGAAACAAGCTGTATTTATATTTTTTCGATTATGATTTAAAAGTATTATATTTTTATTACATAGAAATTGAAAGTTCTTCGTTCAAATATTATATTATATAAATTTATAAAAATGAACCAAAGTAAAATATAAAATGATATATAATATTACTTGTAGAATTAGTACAAGACTTTATATAAATAAATTCACGTTAAAAATTATTCATTTATTGAGCTTTTGTTCTAATAAAATATAAAAACTCTATTAGAAAATTTCAATCAGCCTTAATTAATAAATAATTGAATACACCACTCGTTTCATATAGAATTTACCAGGAAATTATATCATTACATTTTTCACATGCACACTTATATATTTAAGCGTATTTTTCTACATTTAAAGCTGGAATTCAAATGTTAAAAACATATCAGTAAGTTATAGAGCTTATATTACGCATTTAATAGGTGACTGCATTTACATGCATAAGAAAACGATGTTCTTATATGCATCTACATCACGATTAGCTGGCTATAAATTGTTCGAGATCTATAACGATAGTAACGCGTCAGGTTGACAATAAATTTTATTATCGTTATATGAACAACCATTTGCAAGTATCTAAATTAATCTTTTATAAATGTTCTCATTCCTTATATGTTATAAACAGCGATTTTAAAAAGAATATTTTAAACTATTAATTAATTAAATTTAGAGTAAGTAAAAAACTTTGTTATTGGGGAACAATAAATGATATATCTAAGAAATCAATAATAAATTCTGTGTACATTGTTTAAAGTTTAAATTTGAAAAAAAAATTATGCAAGATATTTAAAGTATTGTATATAGTATACTTCGATTGAAAACTAGTCTGTAAAAATATTTAGGAGCTTATTTATCCAAATTTTTAATGCATAAAATCTTCCCTTTTCCAATAATTTATTAGTACATTTTTAAATGCATTGCATATCTTAGAATTAAAAAATAAAATAATAAAGCTATTTACAGATGTTGTTTCCGAAATCGAGCATAACCAATGTAGTAAAGGTTATGACATTTGTTAATTACATGCTAAACAATTTAGCGATTTAATTTCATACCTTCATTGTAAAAATTTGTTGTGTAATTCTATTTTTCAATAAATCTTTTTATTGCATACAATATATTATTGTTTACAAAAAATTAATTTTTTGAATAGCTTTTTTGAAAGAAAAAGATACTACGTTTATACAAGATGCTTAGATTTTATATCGGATATCTGTGCATTAGCTTAGCATTGGTAGCATTCAATTGACACTTTCGACATTAGATTGTCAGAAGCGTATGCAAACGTAAAATATATAACTTACGATTCTATATAGACTATAGTACTATCAAACAAAGCGTTTTTAATAGTGTGTTAGAAGTAAATATAAACAGATCTTAGAAAAAAAGAATTAAATAATTCTATTCAATATATCAAAAATCCTAGATAAATACCTAAATATTTTTAAAGTACTTATTAATTATTACTATTTTATTACAAATAGCTTATTTGAAATATATTTTTGTAATAAAATTCACTCATAGCCTGAATAAAAATAAAATTGATCATCAATAACTTTATTGTAAATATTATTTTCTGTATTTAATGTCGGAATCAAAACCATCATGTCATTAGCGTAATTTCATAGTTTGTTCATATTTCAATGTATAATATAGTTTTGATTGTTGGTCTGTTTTTTTGTTAACTTTTTTAGTTTTTGTTCGCTTACGTGAAGTTCTTTCATTAATATAAGATCAAAAATAAAACCCAATAAGTAGGATAAATTCTTTATGGCCAACTTGGTTATTTGCAAATTACTGCTCTCACATGTAGCCGTTAATTAATCCTCGAGAACACACCTGTCACTTCACCGCTTATAACCCATTTCGATTCGAAGGCTTCATTCTACATCTTGTTCTTCTTGTTCTCATTTATATAATTCTATCACACGAATGTGGGTTTTAACTACAAGTTTGTCAACAAGTTTATCTTCGAACCTGATTTTCGGGCCTCGATAAAATCGATGAGAGTCGATATGTTTTCCGGTCGCATGACAAAATAAGAATTATCCCTTGTATGTATGTGCACTCATATTTATAGAAGCTTCAGAGGTATCAATTATGGAATATATACGACAACAATAGATTATAAGTTGAAACAATTACGAACCTGAGGCTACTGAGAGCATATTGACGAATACACGCGCGCAGTTTTCAAAACTATTTTGCAATCTATGCTTTAGCTTATCAATGTAGCTGCTCATTTGTTATTATAACGACACTTAATATTTTAACGAAATTAGCCATTTTAAGTTTGTCCTCAATTCAACCTCAGTTTTATTCTCGAGTAGTTTCATTACGATTGTTTATAGCAATACATTTCTATTTTCGTATTAACTAAATGGTCCAGAATCATTTACTTTTATAGAATAGAAACTTTTTTATTTTTTTTAAGCGACATAGTTAACAAGAAAAAAACATGACTTTCAAAATCCTGTGTATCAATGTTGAAATTCTACATTATGTCTATTAATATCATATTTTTATTAAAAATAAATACATTCCAAACGATCAGACGTTCTATTAATTTAAATAAACTGTCTGAATATTACCGTGAATATTAATGGTTATGTAGTTCAATTCATTGTCTATCAAATGATATTATACTATTTACATTTCAAATTTACAAGATTTATAATTACAGCAAAAATGCACTAGTGAAATTAAATGGGGCGTAACTAACCCAGAATGTAAAATAATTCATTTAATACAAACAATTATCATTAATAATTATATTTATTAGATATTGGTATAAAATTAAAAACATTGATAAGTAGTAATATTTTCTGTTATGATAGGTTCAATTGAAAAAGTCCATTAAGTACTTACTAAAATAGTTACTAATGTAGTTTTCTATAGAATCTCAACAGTTATTCATAGGCTAGAAATCTCAACACATTCGTTTTAATGAAATACTTTCTCTGCCGGAGATATTTGCAGGAACTAACATGGTTCTATATTTATTTTAATTGCTTTACGCAGCTACTTCAACCATAAAATAGAGCTATAAAGTCATATAAGTAATATGTGGGTCTATAAATTTCTAGAAACAAGAAGAATTACATTACTATGAATTTTGAAACACGTGTAAATGTACATAATAATTTTGTTTTAAAAAACTTCATTTTAATTTCATATTATCATTTTATAAAGTTAAATTGCCCTCTTTTAAAGAAAATTAAATATATTTTTTTCAAATTATTATTATAAATATTACAGATTATTGTAAAAGGATATAAGGACAAATGTTATAAATAACACAAGGTTTTTATTTTATTGGTAATGAAAAATATAAATAAAATATACTTTTAAATAATTTTTTTATTATATCTATATATATTATTAAGAAATCTATAATAATATTTTGAAATCCACTTTTAAATTTCCCACTTTTAAAAATCGTTAATTTTTTATATTTCTTTAAATATAAATAGTATTATTAACGATCAAGTTTGCATACATTGTAAATTTTGAAAGCTGCTCCAATTTAAAAATAAACGAAATTGCGATTAAGAATATCTAATTGTCATTAATTCCATGCAATTATTCAGTACGAATAACGTATGCATTTGTCAATTTTATATAAATTGTTTCATAATCCACTAAGTTTTTAAAAGTATGTTGAGATATTCACTCATGACCGTTCAGAAAAATGCAATGTATATTAACAGGAAGGATGATATTAATGCCAAGCAATATGATTACGCATCCTTAACTATTTATTCACTTATCGTGCCGCGTAGTGAACATCTAAAGAGCAAAATTTAACTAGTTTTTAGATTGAAAGAGGGACTACTTAGGGTGGAAATTTGCATGTGTAGGATCCTGTACTTTGGAATAACAATTCACTTGTTGAGTGCTTCAGGGAGGATGTACGTCGTGATTGCGTTTGTGAGAACACTTCCGCTCTCGATTACAAATGTCAAAGGGTGTCTCCCTTTGACAAATGCGACGTAGAAATAATGGGCAGCGGTGACTTATTGAAGCTGCAATCATAGATGATACTAAATACACGGTCGGAAATATAATTTGAAAATTTGAATGTGAGAGCCAGCTCGTAATTAGAATATTACATCGCAGACATTTTATGACGTATAAAACATATTAATTTGAAATCCGTGTGGTCAAATCGTAATGAAGCGGTAATTATTTATAATAATATTGTAATATTTAATCACTTAAAGTATACTGTATTGATGAATTTACGTGAGAGTTGTAAGATTTTTTTTTAATAAATAGATGAGTTAAGTCCGAGTGACTTTATAAATGACGGAAACATGTTGCTGTACTAATCGTAACGTTGTACGTGTACGCGTTGCATGTGCGTGTTCTCTTAACAAAATGTAAATACAATTTAAATAAAAATAGTAAAACGTTTTAAAAGTCATAAAAAATCCAATTTACACTTAAAGTACTGGATCGTATTCTTTGGAAAGATAAATTTTTTAATTAATTCGTGAAAAATATGCCATTTAAGACAACATAATTTTTGTTATTTAATTTATTACATCCTTTTTTAAAACCTATTTATGTATTTACTTATATATATATAAGTAAATATATAAGTAAATATATATATATATATATAAGGTTTTTAATTTTTTGGTGAAGGTATTTTTTTAAATAAATATATTCTGTAATTACATATTTTTCTTGTCGTAAAAAATAAAACTTATCAAACTGTTTTCCCAATGGATAATTTTGTGTGCAATTCCATTAAACTACTGTTACTTTATGAACGTATATATAAAATATAATTATACAATTGAATCTTCTTATAAATTATTCAGTACAATTAGAAAATAATTATTAATTTAATAAAGTTCGTAAACAGAAAATTTGTATGGCCATGAATTGAGAAATGTAGATATTTGTATGAAGGACCTTAGAATTTTGCCCTACTTTTGGTAATCGTCAATTTGTGAACGTATATATATATATAAAATATAATTATACAATTGAATCTTATAAATTATTCAGTACAATTAGAAAATAATTATTAATTTAACAAAGTTCGTAAACAGAAAATTTGTATGGCCATGAATTGAGAAATGTAGATATTTGTATGAAAGACCTTAGAATTTTGCCCTGCTTTTGGTAATCGTCAATTTGTTCGACAGTCACAGATGCGATCTATCGATCCAATTACACTTCGCGTAAAGCCAGAAAATGAGCTGAGCGAGCGTCAAGGGATCTATCTAGAATTTCCGTTCGTATTATCGGCGCCCTGATAATTCGTGTAAAAGTAATTTGAGAGCTGGCTTGCTTCTTATTAGAAGTCTTTTCAAAATAAAAATAATTAAATGCACTACAGTAGAAATTTAAAACTGCACTACTTTGTAGCATAATAAAGTGCCGTAGAATAATCTTAATGCAAATATTAATTACCTTATTCGGACATTTTTTGCATGATGCAAAATTAAGCTTTAGAAACACACAATATTTTTAACATATTATAATACATTTGTTTCTAACATCATTCTAACATCTAATATCATTTTCATCATATCAATTTATATATTAATGAAATACATTAATATACAAAACGTATATTATGTATTAGTTAATATAAATAATAAATGTACTAAGCTTCAGGTAATAATTTTTAAATTATGTGTATCTAAATTTATTAATTCTAATATTTTGTTCAATTTAGAATTTGATTAAATATGTATATCAAAAAAACAATTTTAGTTTAATCTCGCACATTTTACTCTTATTGATATCTTGATTACTTTTATTAGCATGATTTAGTTTGAGATTGTTGTTTCATTCGCAATTATTTTTAATTTTAACCTTCAGAAAAATTAAGATAAGTAAATTACAAAAAAACATAAAAACTCATCATTAAAACCTATAAATATATTTCGGATGTACGAATTATGTCTTAATTTATGTATCCCAATGTTTGTAATACTTATTTGAAATTTTTTTTATTCCACGAAATAAACGAATACGAAGTATTTTATCAGTTTATGAGTTTACTGAATCCTATTTAACATAAAAAGAACATTAAAAAGTAACGATAGTAAGTTTAAAATTGTAATTAATAAACTTTAGTTAAAATAAACATTCGACTTCATTCTACTATTAATTGCACAGACACATAACACAAAATATTATTTCTGGCAATAATACTATTATGAAGCTTCATGTGCGATAGAAATAATTCTATTTTTATTAAAAATATTGATATAAATATATTAAAAATAATTATAAAGTTATTTATAATTTAAACTAGTTTTAAAATAATTACAACATACTCTTCAATACTAGATTTTAGTTTACAAATATTAAAATAATATATGAAGGTGCCATGCAAGTATTATAATTCATTGTAATTAAATTTTTTTACACACATGTTTATATTATTTATGATTGCATACTAAGTAAACTAAATATAACGAACGAACTTTATAATATTTAAAAAATTTTACGATTCTAGATATTACATTGCAAATGTTATGCATAAAAAATTAATTGAGTGTTATGCTTCGATTATATATGCAAAACCTTTTCATTTTTTTTCATTTAAATTTTATTCCTATATTATTCGCAATTTCTTTTTAACAATAAATAGGACTGAATTTTTTTTTTAAAGAATAATCACCATTAAATATCCTTTTTCAAAAATTTCAGATGCGGTTACCTAATATCCATCCAATTTTATTCATAGTATGTTTTGCTTCATTATTGGCAGTTAAAAGTACGGAAGGATGTTCATGTTTCTACACGCATCCACAAACACATTATTGTTCTTCTGATTTTGGTAAATTAAACAATATTTATTAAACCAAAACGTTAAAATAACTCTTTGTAAAATAAATTGTTTAAAACTAATTTAAATAAAATAAATGTTAAAATACTTATTATAAAAAAAAATTTCTTGTAAGATAGTATTTATATGCTTTAATTTTATAGTGTGCAATAAATTTCTCTTTCTCCATTCAAGTTTTTTAATAAATAAGTCCAATGATGTATAATAATTACAGAGTTTAAAGTTATACTTTATTTTATACGCTTAATAACTTCGATTATGTGTCTACTTTATAAATGGATAATTGAAAATTTTTATTTGACTTGTTCATCATGAATTATAAAGTGTAATTGTTATTACTCTTAATATAATAAAATACTTAATATTAATTGAAAAAATACAAATGTATAGATTAAAATTCGTAACTATAAAATCATCTGATTTATACATTTCATATTAGTTTAATTTTATTTATTTTGTATTCATTCATTTAGTATTGTTTTCTCATTTTTAATTTTGAAAACAAAATTTTTTAAAATTAATCTACAATTATTTCCAATAGAAATAATACTATTGTATTGTTATTCATATTTAATGAATTGTCATATTGATACTGAAGGTAAATTTCTATGTGTTTCTTTAAATGATTCTGTTAGATGAATAATCACTATCAATCAAAAAATAATTGATACGGAACGTAATATTTATTCTTATTGTATTCTTTGGTTGAGTTTAGTTATCGTCATTAAAGTAAAGGATCGAATTCCGTTGGATCACGAAACGGCTTATAAAGTAAAAATCAACAGGAATTTCAAGGTAAGCTATATAAAAATAATTACAACCAATACTTTAAATAATTAAATTGAAATTTTATTGAACAAAATCGAAAAATTTTTACGTTTTATAAATAATACGAATATAAATGGAGAATAATAGCTTGAATAAACGAATCCACTGATTTATACTATAAATATTTTGTTACATAATGATTTGATTAAACGTAAATATTAAAAAATTGTATTTATGCAGATATTTTATTTGTAAATTAATAGCTGAATTAGTTATTATAAAAGAGCCTTACCGTATGAGGAAACATGTAAATAAGATTGTGTTCGAATTTTCCTGCTTGGCTTGATAAATTTACAATAAAAACACACAATAAAATTTTATCTATTATCCTATTATAATGCCGAACCAGTAGCAACATTAAAAATAGGAAGTTGTTGTCAATATTATGGGTTATCCCGTTAATAACCACCTTTCATTTCAGTTGTCGAACGATAGTTACAGCGGTTTCTTGTACGACGGCCATCTATACACGGCAAGTATCGATTCCGTATGTGGGGTTCACCTTGAGGTCGGAGAAACTTACGTCGTCAGTGGACGCATCTACGAGAACAAGCCAAAGCTGAGTCTTTGTAACCTAGTGATGCGTTGGTCGGATGTAACGAAGCGCCAGCGCAAGGGTTTTAAGGGCCTCTACGCCAAGGGCTGCATGTGCGACGTAAGTTCAAAGGGACGAGGCACGCCCTCCCATTTATTGCCATTGCTTGCAAAGGGGGTTCGGTGCGCCCTGCAGAAATCCACAGCTACTCGGTTTTTTACTTGGAGAAATTTTTTATTTCTATGTGTATGTTATTTTCTCATGCACGGCGAGCCCCAAGGGAGCAACAAAAGTGTCGGCTAGCGTAAGCTGATCGGATTGGTGTTTATTTGAAAAAGCTATTTGTATCTTTAGTGTTCATTATTGTAATGAAATTGTATTTTATTACAACAGTTGCGCGTAACTTATAATCTAGCTTTATGATTGATCATCGAAAAAAAGAAAAAAAATCATTCGTATTAAAACTCGATAGGATGCTTAAACAAATTTAACTTAGTCTACCATAAAAATTTCCTACCTACATTTTACTATTCGTGTAATGTTATTAAAAAAAAATTCCTATTGAAAATTGGTTTCATTAAAGAAGAAGACTTTGCTTTTAAATTTTCAAAGAATTAAATAAAAGCAGAATCTGATATTTAATCACCTAAATAAATATAAAACGCATCACCTTTAATGGTGAGATTTTTCTAAAATGTGCTCATTATCGAGAAATGTCTCAACTGAGAAAGCAATTAAAAATCATTAAGTGTCCAGCAGTATCTTACAAGAAAAAGCACTCGCTAATTCGAGAGCTGCACGAAGATTCGGCGTCAGAAAATAAACAAAAAAGGCCCGATCATGGGTCTCCTCTCGTTTTCCCCACCCGTTGGATTCTACCGGCAGTGGCGACGATGACCCGTCAACCACATACGATCTTGCGTACACGTCCTTTCTCCTTGCAGGTGAGCTATACGACGTTCGAGCGCAAGGGCGAGGCGCTGCACCGCGCAAACGGGAAGCTCTGCCCTTGGGAGGGAAATCCTGGGCCGATGGATTGCCAGGAGAAGCACGGGATCTGCGTGTCGAATCAAGGCAGGTGCTTCTGGATGCCCTCCAGGCCGTACGACCAGTGCATCAGGGAGCATCACCAGGAGCGACTCGTGCACCAGAGGCCGCGTGAGTCCCCGTGAACGCGGCGGCCTTCGCGCATCAGCCTTAATTCCGCGTGTTAGGACGCACTTGGGGATTCAGCTGGATGAGTTTTGCGAGAATGTCGGAGTCGCGGGACTGAGGGTAGGAGGCACTGATAATTAATTGTTTAAGCCAATCGTCTTCTTAAGGCTTTCGGAATCTATTAGGACCCAAAATTTAGCCCTTGATCCATTCTTATTAATACCCGAACGATCAAATTGAACCTCGTGAACGATTCGCTTTCTTTTTTTAAATCGTTCATTCACTTTTTTAACATAAGATTGTAATTCGGTTCGCCATATCAAATAGTATTAATAATGTCTTTCAGTAATATTTGATTATTAAATAAGATAATCATTGATCTAACATCAGTATCTATAAATAAGTACATCTGCGATTTTACAACGAGTAGAGAAGATATATAATGAAATGGATAACTCTTTTTATACAATCAATTTACGTAGCTTCTACCCTTAGTTTATTATACAGTTCTTATTTACTACGAATGATATATCGATAAATACATATTGAATTGTACGGTTATGATCTTGAAATACTCGCTTGATTAATCAATTTTACTGCGGCGAAATCTTGATAATGCGTCTCGAGTAAATTGCATTCGAACACCTAAATTACTTAGGGATACGTGGCCCTAAAAATAAAATATAATCTTTATATTTTCGTAAAATTAATGAAATTTATTCTGGGTCGTTGTACCAAAGCTACAAGGAACAGCTGCTCTCCCCAAACATTAAAAAAATTATTTACTGAAGAAATACGTATCGTTATGCGTATTTACAAGATTAAGACTGTAGTTTGTAGATTAATGTAAATGTATTAATATATTTATTACTATTTATGGTTTATATTGATTCTTTATAGACAGAAAAATTACGCTCGTTGAATCAGATACGTATGCAGTTTGTTAAATCATAAAGGTCAACAAATCTTAAAGAATAATTTAAATGAGGTATACACTGAATTGGTTTTTATTCACATGTTATGTTTTCAGTTAATTATGCAGCATAGATATATAATATTTTTTATACTTATTTGCCTATAAACTAAACCCAGATTACAAAAACAACTAAACACAGATTATAAACGTTGCATTACTATACAAGATTCAGATTTTATTAATCGTACGATTAAAATTAAGATAAAAACTTAGATACACTGAAAAAATATATATGGAATCCATTATATTAAAACTATAAACAATGTAAATAATTTTTAAATGTTATACCGTAATTGGCGAGTGGTGTAATAATATAAGTTTTTTAATAAAAATTTTAATATTTAACATAGTATTAATAATTTAATACGCATTTTTACGAAATATATCCACATTTAAAAAATGATAGTGTTGATAGAGGTGAAATTTTTTTACTTAAATAAAAAAATTTTTATAATAATATTGTAGAATTTTCATTTAAATTGTTTTTCATAATCTTTTTGAATATTATATTATAATAAGTAATAAATTGTAAATATCAGTTTTATTGTTGATGGTCTGTTCATTTTTTCGTAACTTCATCTTCGACCATTACTTGAAGAAATTTCAAACAAAAACTATAAGAAGATAATCTCGAAAAATTTATTTATTAGAAATTGAGTATTAAACAAACAAATTGATACCAATAAAATGGAACTAAAAATTACTTTACTTCTAACTATTTTTGTGTAATTTTTAACGTTTTTTTGGAGGGGATATTAAACATCCATATTGTAATTCTTCAATTAATAAATTTTTCTAGTAATAAATTTCTTTAATATTTTTTAAAACTATTACTGATTTTCGTTAAACAAATTATTCTGATTTTTTTATAACATCAATTTTATTTTTATCTTTATTTTAAGGCTTTTATGCTATCGAACATTTGATTTCTTCACTAGTATAATTCACTTTATCTTTTTGTTTCACTAACTAATCATTGCTCTATCATATTTATATTTGAAAAGTATATTCCACTTAATAACATAATCCTGTTATTCTCTTTTCTCATAAGTCTGCATTGTGCAATAACATAATGATCGAACCTTATAAACATTTAT
This sequence comes from Kradibia gibbosae, assembly GCA_018907135.1. NCBI lineage: Eukaryota > Metazoa > Arthropoda > Insecta > Hymenoptera > Agaonidae > Kradibia > Kradibia gibbosae. Next base: position 10,582,285 of record JACCHX010000004.1, read on the forward strand.
TTATTAGAAATCTTGAAGAAAAAAATGTTTATTTAATAACTATTGTATTCCATTAAATTAAAAAAACTAAACATAAACGATTTTGATAAATATAAAAACATTATAAAGATGAAAAATTAATTGATTAATTAATTTATGAAAGAATAAGAAAACAAAATGAATAATTTCGATACTTCAATCAATTATAAAATTAGTTTTTTTGTTTAACGCTATAATTCTTTATTGTGTTGGAATTTTTTATTTCAAATAATAAATTGGAATTTTTCTACCCAAGGAACAACTTCATTTCAGAAGTACGTAAAAATATTATTGATTTATATCAAGTTTCACTAGAAAATTAAAAATAATATTATTACGGAAAATACATTAATATTATGATTGATCAATTTTTAATATTTTTGATATGATCTGAAAGCTTACTTTTCTGATGATTTTAGTTTGTAAGTTAAGTAAATAATAAAGTATTATTATCAAAAGAATAAATTAAGTCGGAAACTTGGATATATGTTTAAAAAATAGATATATAATAATTTTGTTGAACATTAATAGATTTTAATATTTAATGGTCATTTTTATAACATTGTAAAATAATAGGTTTTTTTACAAGTCTATAATTTCTATAACCAATGAGTAATTAACTTTTAAATATTTTAACAGTTATAGAGAGGCAGAGTACTAATTAATAATTAAGTTGAGCTTGGATTGAAGATTAAGAGATTAAGGATACCGACTGAAGGTCCAAATGCAATTTCGTTGGAAGTAATTACTAGCAAAAACCTTGAAATCAAGCATCGGAACAGTCAACATTTTAATTGCTCGAATGATTATTAATACGATTGAAATACATTAATTATTTACTTGTCAAAAACTTGACAATTAAATTCAGATACATCAGAATCAACGTTGTATATAATTATAATATTACAAATAAACCAGAAATTAAAATAAATATATATGAATCGCCATCTTTTTAGTATAATTAAAATATTAAAATTAATCTAAGCTATGTTATGAAATATAATCTTTGTTATACTAAAACCGTCTTAATAATGGAATAGAATAATAATTTATTATTATTATTTCATTATATTTATTTATTATACGCTATCATAACTTTTGTTTTAATTTAAGCGAATACAAAGGCATGACTAATTCAATGATATAACTATTTGTATAACTATTCATTAAAATATTATTATGCAAACAAGACTTTATTGAAATAATATTTTTTTTTAATTTCTGAAAGTTCTTGTATTTATATGAAAAAACTGCTTAATGTACTAGTTTATGTTAAAATAAGCAATGAGTATTTACTCTACTACGTTATCACGTGAAATTTTGAAACTTGCTTGAACTATATTTGAATCGAAGGCATAAGTTTTGACGTCTCGCGCGATTTAACCATGATTGAGAATTTGAGGATTTGGATACCTTCATTTCATTTTCGTAATTTCTAAATAAATTATTACGAAATTAGATGGACGCCGAGAGTAGGTCGACTACAATCGTTCACATTATTAAAATTCAGGACGAGTTTTAACGTCCATTCCGGTCTTGAGTACTTGTTCCATCCGCACGGTCTATTTAAAATAATATTTATGATAATTTTGAGAGCGCGTTTTTTATAATGTCAGGGCAGAAGAGTAACAGATGCTTGTCAGGTAAATCCTGCTACGTTCTTCAGGCCGTCTCCAAAGGAGCGAGTGCCCCAAGGTACGGTACTTCTGCCCATATCGACGAGTAATGAATCTCCATGGTCATGCATAAAACGCAAGGCGTACTTACCATCTCGCGATGGTTGGGATAGTAGGTCTGCTCGATCAAGGGGAATCCGTCTTTGCCAAGGCGCCGCTGCAGACCGAGGAGATGAGCGAATACCCACGGCTTGTCCTTGATGCAGGATGAGCGAAAACAATAAAAAAAGAGGCGCACGAGTGTATTATGGTATTCGTAAGGTCTCGGCAGGCGAGGCGAGGGCCGGAGTACATCGTTCGTTATAAGTATGCCTTAACGCATTGCGTTCTACATATATTTACCTGGAAATTGTAAATCGCCTGAAGATTGTTGACGCTCGGTATGCCGCCGTACATGAAACCCAACAGCAGGTTCTTGTAGTCCTCGCTCGCGTCACGCAAATTCTGCCGGATGAGCACGAAATCCGGCTTGAAGGACCTGCGGAGCCAATGCTCAAAGGGGTCAAGGACGAATACCAGACGTCGCTGTGTTACACACAAATCCCATTCCTAATCCCCTCCCCCTCAGGGCCGCGCTGGCCCTTCCTTAGGCCGCCCCACTACCCATCAGGACACGACGCCTTACTCAGCGGCAAAATGAATTTCCTGTCAAACATGACTCCCGTGCGCATATTTTGCACTGCGCTCGATTACTTTACCGCCGACGTGACTCTGGCCTCGTACAACCGGGGGGCCTTGTTTTCTTAATCTACCTTGCATTAAATCAGTCTGCTTTTGTTTCCTCCGTTCTGGCTTTTCACTGTCTCGAGCAAATGTACTTGAACGATTTATATTCGATAATATCCGTGCAATTTACATTGCTTTTTAAATAGTTACTCTTTTTTGTTTCATCTTTGTTGCCTTCCTCATTTCTATAGAATAAATATTAAGTCAAAAGAGAATTATGGAAATTCGGACTAAAATTAAAATTATAAAAAGAACGCAAAGATTTGAGAAAATACATTTAAAATGTTTAAATGCGCTTTTTACTTTTACAACAAGGAGGATTGATAGAGTAAAATTTTGGAGAGATAATGTAAATTTTTTTAAATGTTAAATTTAATTTCTCATGTGCAAACGTGTAAGTTAATATCGACTATTGTTTACAGTGAAATGCTTGCACAGGCCTTTCTAGCTGCTAAGATTATCAGCAGTTTTAAGATTACACATGAAATATACTTTGAGTGTAAGGCAAAAGATAATTTATCATAAACTCATCATAATAGACCATTTTAACTTTCCATCTGACGCTAAACTTGAATAATTATATTAAAATATGCTTAGAATAAGAGTAGTTGAATAGATCGCATTTACATTAATTCAATATTATTCAAATATAATCCGACTTTCTGCCGTTATTAAAGTGATACTACAGTTATAGATAATTTTAAATTAAATTTCTTTATAAAACGATATAAAAGATAGAAAATCTGTGAACTTTATTAAAAAGAAAAATGTAAAATTTTACATCACCATAAGTTAAGCTATATTTTACTTACTCCCCTTCACTATGCAATTCCTTAACGTTTGAAAATTTTTAATATATTTTTTTTTTACACAAAAATACTTCACTTATCGCGTATTTAGATTTAAAATAAAGCCAGAATTTCGAAGCACGCCTTGGCTCATAGCACGCGGGGACAAACACGTGCGAATTCGGGATCGAGTATGCAAGTAAATACGTAAAATTAATACGAGCGCTTTCGAGCGCAAGAACACGAATTCATCATATGACGACGCGTAGATCCGAGTAAATATTCAATCAATGTTTAAAATCGCCTCGCTGGCCGTAATGGCATGCAAGCGTACTTGGAGCTTGGCGAACTTTCACGAGTAACGTCGGCCTTGAGGCGTCCCGTCAACCCAAATGGGAAGCATAATACATGAGGACGGCTCACCCACCTGATGACCTTGGACCCGTTGCGAAATACGGCCATGGAGACAATTGTGCCGACCTCACTGGCCGTAAGCGAGAGCTCGCGGAACTCGGCCTGCTCGACTCGAATCTCATAGTCCCCGTGCAGACGCCGGCCGCGGAAGTATTTGCTCCAGTCGGTGTTCTGGTCGTCTATTACCAGGAGAGTGAAGCATCGATCCTTGCTGCCGAAGCCCTGACCGCGCGTCGCTCCCGACACCGCGGCTCCCAGGATCGAAGCACCCTGTTGATTATCGGGGCTCTCTTTCATTTCACCTCTCTCTCATAGGCAATATCGTCTCCGAGTATTTCCGATCTGGGAAATTCTTATGCAGACAAGGCTGAGATGGACGAGGACGGAGGGATAATGTTCGAAGAATTCCGCAAATACAGGAGTTTTATTGTTGAATTGAAAGAGTTTTTAGCGAGTGCTGGGATAGACTGATTAGAATGAAGGATGAGCCCTCGGCGCGGTTTTTTCGCTTGACTTGTAATCGCCGTTCTTATTTGGGTACGGATCGAAAAAGTATGGAGTCCTTTTTAAACACAGGAGTTTGTCTTTCGAATTCTTCACGTTGATTTTTGGGCAAACGAAAATATCTAATTGGTCCCGATCGTCGCTGCAAAAATACTAAATTTAAACGCATACCGGCAGTACTGTCTATTTTATACTAAATTATAAATTATGTCCAAGTTGTTTAAAAATTAACTGTCAGGTTTTCTTAAGACTAAGATATATGTAAATGAATAATAAGTGATCCATGCACTGTATAGCATTAATTCTGATATACAACAATTTATAACTATATAAAAACTACATTCATTTTCTTATATCAAATTAAACTCATAATTTAATAAATGATCAATTTTACAAAATAGTTAATATTACATTTATTTCTAAATTTCTTTTTTTAAATTTACAAGTAATTCACAAAAAAACTATAGTAAATTCTAAAAGATTTTTTATTGATTTTTAACATAAGAATATTTACAAATAATAACAATTCATTAATTTTAAATAAAAATCAACGATTTATATTTAACATTTTTTTAAATACATTTCATATTTCTTACATAAATAAAATGTCTTTAATATTTATTTACTCATCTGTTAAATAATGGTTGAAAATAATATTATTTTTTAGATATTTTGTAAAAACTGTAATTAATCATACGTCAATGCTTTTGTATAGAGATGTATTAAATACACAGAACAGATAATAATTATATGTTGATGTGTGTACTGAACAGCGAAGAAGATAATTTATATAAAAACATCAATTATATACTTTTTAAACTGCAGTACCTTTCCTTCGTCGCCGATGGTAATATAATTACTGCATTGATTGTGATGCAAATACTTATCTACATTAATTTTGACATTATAATCGTAGCTTGTCATCATTTAATGAATATAACTATTGATAGAACTTAAAAGAATCCTTTTCTTACATTGGATACCATTTATGGCTTTATTTACAACAATTATTCGTTGCCTATTTGACAATATCTAGTATCTCTAATTATTTATAATTTAATCAATCATAATACTTTTTTAATAATATTATAGTTGTAAAAGTATTTTTAATTATTGAATAACCATATCACTTGAAATTATCATCTATGCTTAGTTTCTTCTCTGTTTTTTACACTTTAATTTAATTATAGTTAGTAATAGATACCGCATTTTTTAATTTTTTGATGAAACATGACATAATATAGTACAAGATCTTTTATAAACAACTCGTAGTTGTTGAGTATCGACGGGATAATACGGACTTAAAACTTTGTATAATTAAAAGGCTAATTCGAGCGCATACGGTAGCGAATCTAATTCCCAAAGTTGTTGCTGCAAACTTTAATAAGTAGATTTAATATCATGAGGTTGGGGTCCCTAATGTACTATAATTGGTGCACCGGTATATTCCAACTTCGATATCTATCATTACTAGACTTAACTTTTTATGCGATAGACTCGGAAATTTTTAAAGTTAAATGGTACTTACAATGTATCAAAATGAAATACCTTATCGATCAAAACTTTATTGCCATACTTTTCGCTAGTCTATTATTTTTTTATTCAGAATGTATCATGAATGTTTTGAGAACATTGCTTTTTAAATTCCTCGTAATTGGCCATGTTAAAGGAAATTTTAAATTACTTTAAGATATTAACCTTTAGAGCTCTCTTATATTAAAGGTTTGATAATAATACCATTTTTTGTTTTAATTTATGTGATTGGAGGAATTAAATAATACAAAAACTCAATTTGAATTCCGACCGAGTATTTGGAAATTTTCTGTTTCCAACCTACTATATATACTACAGTAAAAGTATTATATATAATATTTATGTAAATTTTATGAAGTTTACTAATTGTGGTTTTTATTGATTTAAAAAATTGGCTATTCAAATAATATTTTATTAAAACTATTCAGGGATGATTTTTTTATATTGAAACATTACATCCCAATGCAATATATTTGTTAGAGCGGTTTCCTTAACAACTGAAGTTATTTCAAAAGTACGTCTACATTATTTAAAAAATATTCAATAGCAAATTTTATAATTAAAATCCGAGTGTAACTATTTTTTATAAAATCATTTACTATATATTATCTCCAACAATAATAGGAATGCAAAATACGTTAAATGTAAGTACGTTTGTTAATAAATTAAAATATAAAATTTTGTTAAATTATTTAAATTTCTACAAATTAATAAAACACGATAATATTATTTAATATGAAAATTATACAATTTTAAAATTAAAAAGTAGAAATTTATAGAAAGCTAAAAATAAAAATCATTCTTTAAACTTATTAATTGTTTTTTTTTTATAAATTCGGATTGCATATTAAATATATAGGTATATAAAACTGATTTATTAAAAGATATATTTCATTAAGAGAAATTTTTTAAAATACTTTTACATACTTGTATATATTGAAATATTTCAGGTATCTATTGTAAGTAAAAGTAATTAAACAAATTTAAAAAATAATTTATTGAGGCTTTTTACATACTTATTAAGTTTATATGTTATATATATATATATATATATATATATATATATATATATAAAATAATAAAAAGTTATTAAGTACGACTATAAAAAATTAATAATTTGATATAATATTTACCTAAAACCTAGTATTTGGATTAAAAAATCAATAATAGTACTAAATATATTAAAATATCAAAATATTGGTTATTAGTTAAAATTAATTTACGTTTACCAACTCTTAGATTTGAACTTTTATTCTCACTGGTACGTAAATTAATATAACTCTATAAAATCAAAGTTTGATATTTTGCGTAGAATAAAAATAACGAAACAAGCTCTATTAATTTAAATATCATTTGAGAAATACACTGAAATTATTCTCAAAGTTTTTAAGCATGTGTTTTTTGTTTTTAAGAAGTTATTACCATAATTGTTTAATCAGATCTTAATTTGTATAAACTACATTAGTAATTAAGTAAAAACATATAATTATTCGAAAATTATATTTTCATATGCAAATTTGCTTTTTATTATATTGCAACGAAATTTTGTAAAAATTAATAGAATAGAAACTCGAAATTGCTTAGTGTTCACACTTCATCTTACAATTCATAAAATTTTATGCCAAATCTATAAATGTATATGTATGCTAATGAGCAATGTAATAATGTATAAAATTCTAATAAAAACTCTACAGTAATAATTAATTTTGTAATAATTTATAGGTTTACAAAAGTAACTAATAAATAATAAATGCCTTACTTATAGATCTTTGTTTATTTTGTTAAAGAATATTTTGAATGACAGTATATTTTTAAAAATTTCATAATAATCATAAGAATACAAAGTAGCAAAGTTTCTTTCTAATAAATAATTTTATTAAGTACTATTTTTAGTTGTAACAAATGATATTTTTTGATAAATTTCACATATATATCTCATTACCCATACCTCTACTCAAATGTACACCAGCTTAGTAGAAAATATAAATGAATCTTTGGAATGAATAATATTATTTAATTTATGTTTTAGAAGTGTATATTTCATGCAAGTAGTAAGACTTGTTATTTTAACATTCAAAGACTCTTTCTTTTCTTAATCAAATTTAGACTATATATTTTTAAAATCCTATTGTAATTGAGTCAGTTAGAAGTACGTACATCCATTCTAGTATAAGAGACGCAGCGATTTCGTTTATTGCTTTATGAAAAACTGAATAAAAAATACTATTTAATTATGAAATTTATTGATGCTTAATAACAAAATATTTGGCTTTCTAAATTAATATTTAAATCCTACATTTATTAAACTAGGTATCTATCTTGCATAAAAACAAATTATGTAAAAAGTAATAGATAAAAATTTTTTCGAACTTTTCAACTGTATATAATTTCAATATTTGCAAAATAATTTCACATTAGCCTGCATAACAATAGTACTGAAATAGCATATAAATTTGTTTTGTGTATTCACTTATTTAAAATTAAAAATAATTTTTTATATTTAAACTTTTCCTTTATATTATTATCATTACTTCTTTTTATATTTTAATATACATTTAATTTGTTTATTTGTTAAAAAATTTAAACTACTTACCTTTAATATGATATACCATTTTACAATAAAATGTTTTTCACTGGTAATCTTTCAACTTTTATAAATAATACTGAACATATACTTTATTATATATTTTCACATAATTTATGTGTATTGTTAAAGAAAATGCTGTTTAAATTTTTATAATATACTATTTCCTATAGCGTTTTAACAATATAATAATAATATAATAATTGTTATCATTTTGAACACAAAAAAGAAATTCATGACCGATTAAAATTAATATATAAAAATTATTACATGTAGTATACAATAATTAATTATTTAATACTATGTATTAAATTGATATCTTTGGTTAAATATGTGTTTACATATGCAACACAGTTCTTTATTCAAACAATGCATTACGAATTGAATTTAATTATTAAGCACATAAACAAGAATATATCTAAATTATTTGTCGATGTTTCAAATTTACTATGCGACTAACATAATCTTTTTCTCTATAATCCTGCAATTTAAAGAATTAAAAAATTAATTTCATTATTGCAACACTTGATATGACATAAAATAAAAAAATTAATTTTATTATAATTACTTTACAGTGTACTAATATGCAGTATTATCTTTGATTTTATTAAATTTAATTATTGAAAAAACATTGCAAAAATTATAGACAGCATACAACTAAGTTTCGGATTGACTGTATAAAAATATAGGTTTAATAGTGGCGCCACATAACAGTGAAAGATGAAGCTTGTGCTGCAATATGTATTACCGACTGGAAATTTTCCTTACCATCGCGACATTGCGAAATTACTGTACGGTAATAAACGCCTGGCAGATAATTGTGATAATAAAGTACGTTGCGTAAATAATTTGCTGAATATAATACTTTCAATTTTCAAATATCTGATGTTTATATATATATATATATAGATATACATAAACATATACGTATCAATTATCTCTGTATACAAGCATACTTATTTTCTTATTGGCTTACACTCACAATATCAATAAAAAAAGAATTTGTAACTTTAAAAAACTAATTAAAGTGAATTATTAATATTATTTGTACAATTTATATTTGGAAAAATGCACAATTCTCGTTGTAATTTACTATACAAAATCTTCGCCTAAGTTAAATAATAAATTACTACTTGAAATAACTGAATAAAAAAATAATCGTTCCGAAAATCGAATAGCCCCCCAATGAGGAAAAAATAAATGCCTATTTTTGAATAGTAACAATCTTCATATTTTATTGTAAAATTTATCTATAATTTAAAAATATTTATCGGAAAATTTGTAAGAAAAAGTTACTTTAATTTATAAGATAGTATTAAAAAAATTAAATTATAAAAAGGAAGGTTTTAGTTTATTTTAAATCATATTTATAATTAATTTAAAAAAAGAATTAGTTGAAAATGCTTTTAATACAATTTAGACCTTTTCAAAATAGAAATCAATTCGCTACGGGCATGCGTATGGTGTTAAAATTGTAAAAATGTTTTTTATTTCTTGAATGGAATGAACTTGTTATGGAAGAGCTTTTATATGAAAGTTAGCTTATTTATCCGGTTTTCGTATAAAAAAAAAAAAAAAAAAACTTGCGCCGTAAAAGCGCAGTCACTCTCGGGTAAAAAGCGAAACAGAAAGGGCTCGTAAATGTTTTATCGGCAGCGCATCGCAATTAACGTAGAGTCGAAAGCGCCGGGGAACGTAACGGCGTAAAAAAGGGAGCATTCACGCGACGCGATGAATGAAGGAGAGACGCGCGCACCCTGCATCGCGCTCGAGCGTTCGGCAATAGGGCTCCATTTCACCGAAAGCAAGGGACCAAAGGCAAGGTCGGCTCGACAGGGTTGGGGGGGGGGGGGGTGGTCAAGAAGCCACGGGGGAGGAGGAGGAGGAGGAGGAGGAGGAGAGGTGAGACGCTGCTGGTGAGACTTGCCTGGTCGCGCGCAGCACCGGTGAGACTCTGGACTCTCTGAAGAAGGCTCTCGCGGGTCTTGGCCGGGGAGGAGGGCGCGCTGGTAGTCCTCGAGCTCGGCCGGAGATTGAGGCTGAGGTCGCTCCCGGGCGGCGGGGCTCCGGGGACAGGCTGACTCGGGGCCGGCGTCGGCTGGGGCTGCGACTGCAGCGGAAGCCGCTCGGCAACGCCCTGGTAGTTCTGGGCCGAGTCCTGCCGCCCCACGGTGGCCAACCCCGTGCTCGGGCTCGGCTCATCGTCGAGCTCCGAGCTTAGGTCCCCCGACGAGAACCTGGAGGACAAGCTCAGGCTTTTCTTTGCTTTTAAAAGGCCGTCCTCAGAGCCCAGGTCCAAAGAACATTGCGAGTCGGGCAGTGTCGCCGTGGCCGCGTTATCAATTTACTTATTCGCTTGCTCCTAGTATAAGTACCCGCTCGCATTTATCATTTGCCAGTTGGAGCGCGACTCGACGCGTCCCCGACCCCCGATTGACAACACTTGACTTATCGATTGCTTTCTACCCAAATAACGAGTCCATCCTTACTTTTAGTTCCGACCCGCGACCGTTAAGACTGTTCTACGTAGATTCTAAAATTATAAGTAACTTTTTATTTATTGCTCGAAGAAACCCCTGATAATGAACTCCCACTTGAACACTGCTTTCAAATAGCAGCGCTCTGATAAATTTTTCAGGCTTAGCAGATATTAATACAGTAGCTTAAGTGATTCCGAGCTATTAGGCAAATGAGTACAAACATTAGTAACGAGAACATTTTTTTTAAAGGTCAAATTTTTAATAACCAACCAATTAATGCTGTGATTATCTGATTATTATTTGGATTATGGATATTGTATAAATGATATTTATTGGAATCATGTTTAATCCTGGTCAAGGTCGTAAGCAAGCGATAAGTCAAACAAACTGGTTTTAAAATTAATAAGTCACTAAGCATGCTAAAATTAATGAATTCAATAATAATGCGAAGAGTACTGTAAAGCAAAACTTTTCAGGTTAAAACCTTTTTCAAATATCAGTATGTTACAATTCACTGATGAACTTATAATTTTGCTTATCAAAAAAAGCATTGAATATTGGAAATCACTGATCTATAGCTGAAAATAAATTTTTTAAATTAAAACGAAGATGATTGATTTTCTTTGGCATAATAATGCACGATTATGTCGAATACAAAGCATAATGCTCGTAAAGAGAAGCAAAAAATCTTGAAATCTTAAAAAAATCTTGTACATAATAATAATATTAGCAATGCATCAATAATTGTCACAAACCGATTTTAGGTCAATATGCATTTTTTACATATTGGGTAAAGCAAGGAGCCATTAAAAATAGATATATTATCTACACATAGAACCACTTTATACATATTAAATCAGATACATCGGGTACTGATTTTATGCGGCACTGCCCTTGCAAGTTCTTCTATAATTATACTTATGTACATCTTCTTTTAATATAGATGCAGAGTTTTCGCGAACGTGCATGTTTCTTGTTTGTTTGTATCTGATGATGATTTGAGAGCCTCAATGATTCCTGGCGTATTTCCAGCGAAACGTTGAATCGAGCTTACTACGATTCCGATTTAATAATAGATATTCGTTAATTTTAATACTGTTCTCAAATAATAGCACAATGCGTACGCATTAGAAATATGTTTGTGGAATTACCAAGAATACAGAGTGATGTGTAGATAAGCTTTTATAAATATGAAAAAGCAGTAATAACGTAAATAGCAGTATTAATAAAAATAACACCGTAAAATCAAAATGTTTTCTTTTTTAAAAATATGTCATGTAAAATTTGCAATTATTGGTAATAAAGTAATCCACGTTGATAAAATTGTTATAGAATCTGGACATAAGTCCAATATTTATGAAATGGGTTGCATAAGTCACGCTCTAATTTTGTAATAAATTTACCAATCACGTAGGTGTAAAATTAAAAAATATTCTCTTTTAGAAAAAAAAAAAAATAAAAAAAAAACTGATAACAGAATGAGAAATTCAACTCTTGTATAAATTATAGGTATTGAAATAACCTACATTAAGAGTTCAATTTGTATTAAATTTGGCCAATCCACATTTTTACGCAATAAATCAAAATTGAACGCAGTCGAGTATCGAAAAGCCTTTCGAACGTGTCATTATCCCTATCAACAGGCACGATCCGTCTCCTAATGAACGAATAACCTTTTAATCTATTGACCTAGCGCTCGGGGCTTGTCGAGGCCGTGGCCGTAAAAATCCCCGACACGCGCTTAACCCGGACACGGGCGATGGCACTTCAGGAAATCGCCAAGGACCATTCAGTTCAGCTCTCCCCGATAATGGCGGAGTCGATGAATTTCGCCGGCAGCGTTGCGCCAATACACACGCGCCCACACAAGCAGTAAAAACAGTAATTCGAGGGAATTTTCACGCAAGCGACAAGTGGTGGCTTTCGTGCGCTCCAAACGGGGAGTTGTTGCGATGCTGGTAACGACAGTCGTTCTGGACGGGAGTGGCCACATATGAGTTTATGCTTTCGTAAACGGCTAGCCGAGGCTTCCCTCGAAAGGGAGTCGAGGAGGTGCGAAGATCATATCTGGGCCATTAAACCCTCCCTATGCTGTCTTTCATACTCAAGGAAATCTTTAGTACTCTCCTAGACTATTTCTCGAAGCTTACCTCGGCTTTATCCGGGAAAGAAAAACTTACCTACCGGTAATTGTATCCTTTAATAGAAAAGAATGTACGGTGAATTTGCTCTAGATCGTATATTTTTGAAATGTAATGTTCGTGCAAGATAAAAATCAAGATGTGCCATTAGGTTTCGTTTTTTTTTTTTTTTTTTTCCGAATAGAATTAAATGTAGATTATCCACGAAAGACGGATTTCTACTAATTACATTGAAATGTAACGAGGTTTTTTTTGTTGAATACTCTATTCATAATAGAGCTTATATAATGTTCCATTGAATTTTCAAATAATGAATAATAAACATTAGTCTTTGATAATGCAACAATTATTTATAAATTATTGTTTGAATATCATTTTAAAAAAGATATAATTTTATTTATTTATCTGATTACCTAAACCACTTATATAGTCAAAACATTTATAATATTGAAATGCTTATAATGTAATAATGGAAATACAGGAACATAATGTATCCTTTCTCGAGGATGTTGCACCATTTTGAAATATTTGAAAACTGTATACAATATTGTCTTCAACATAAAATTTTTTAGAAGATTGAAATTCTGAATATCCAATTTGCTATAATCGGCAATTTAAGTCCCCTATGCAGTACGAAATATGGAAGGTGGGTGAACAATCGTTTTCTCTATAGATCGTTTGTCCCTGTGGATTTATTTCATAATACTCTATTTGACGAAAAACTGAGCAATCCCCAGAAAGTGACAACAAAAGTAACTAATACATATTTTCATCATCATTCGCATAATCCTATTTCCTATGCCATTCTATTATATGTGAAAGGATTAGGTTTCATCTCTAAAATGTCAACTCAATGATTTGTACGTTTTCGATGTAAGCAACATATATAATACATTAATATAATACATTAACCAAATTGACGTGCACGAGTAGAATGTGAACATTTACAATATTTACTAATTTCAATAATTACCTTTAATATCAATTTATAAATCTACATCCTTGTCAGTATTACCAAGACATATTATTACATCGAAACAAATCATTACAATTATTAAAACAAAATTTGTTTTTTATAAACAATTCAATAAATAATAAATATTTATAAATGGATTTATAATATTTAAAATTTTCTCAGAAAACAAAACATTTAGGTAATACATCTTTTAACGATCATTTTTTATGCATAACATTTTCACTTACTGTCCACTATAATAAGCTTTAAAACAAGAATTACTAATAACTTTGTTGGGCTAGCATAAAAATGAATGAACTTTATTAAATATTTCTATATATAAGTTTTACATTTTTTAATTTTTTTATAATATATAATAGGATCTCAGATAAATCATAATGTCTTCTATTAATAGTTTGTAATCTATAAAACAATTTAAATATAACACCCTATAAAATTAATATGTAGATATTATAATATAATATATAATGATAGAAATTAATTACTAGTTATTAAACATGATTGAAAGTACTTTTAAAATATATTTAACTTTAAATAAAATTTAATTTGGGTTAAAAGTGCAAAAACAAAATTTGATTTGAAAAATATAAACATGAGTTTCGATCCTCAAATATATACACATTTATTTTATATTTTAACGAAAAAAAATTTTTTTTTTATCAATAATAATAAATTATTATTAAAAATTTATGATGTGTAAATTATATTAAAAAAAATTATATCTATGATTTTCTTTAAAAATTAACAAAAATTTTATCTATATCGTTTCATTAAAAAAAAATATTAAATTTGTATTTTTTCAAATATTTAAAAAAAGTGTATTTAATATTACTAATATAAATAAACATTTTGATAAAATTTTCGCTTATTAAATACATTCAATTGTAAATTTTTTAATTTTTATTAATTAAGGTATTATTTAAATTATAAATAATTGTCAATTAATGAATAGGTTAATATTTTCATAACAACTAAAACATACTTAAACATATAGAATATATTGACAAGCAATTCTTATTCATTGATAAGTAGATTACTTTCTATTAATATGCTTCAAACAATACTACATAGATAAAAAAGCATAAAACACATATAAACAGTTATAAGATGTTGATTATACATGCATAAGCAAAATTATTTACAAAGAAATTAATGAAATAAAGTATTCTTTTACGACTATATTCTTTTGCAGTTAATAATTACTCAATTTTTTATACTACATTTCTAAAAAATCATATACATTTTTTAAAATCTTTACAAAAAAAACAATAATACAGTATATTTAATCATTTATTTGTCTAATTTTACTGTCTAAATTATATAAAATGCTTTTATGGATTAATTATGTGGATGTAATATTTTCTATATATTTTTATGTTTTTCATAATTGCTAAGATCAATGTAGCATTTGGAAGAATTAGTCATAAATTATTGTATACAATATATTAAAAACAACCATTTAAGCTCCAAAACTATCACTAAATGTATGTTATCAAATATTGATAACAATTTTTAATAAATATGTACCATCTTAACTATAATTTAAAATGTGTGAAACGCAAGAAATAATAAATGTTTAATGATTTTTTATAGATAATATATATTACAAAATAAAAAAAGAATTTTTGATTATTAAGACTTTATATGTTAAACTAATTAACTTCAGAAAATTCTCAGAAAATTGAAAGAAGCTTGCCTTTGGTTCAATACCATTAAATGCATAATTTTTTCATTTGTATATTTTCATTAATTTCTTTTAGATGGAGTTTTTAAAATATTTATTTTCATATAGTAAATTTCTAACTGTATAAATTAACAATTTATTTAAACAATGA
This sequence comes from Kradibia gibbosae, assembly GCA_018907135.1. Taxonomy (NCBI): domain Eukaryota; kingdom Metazoa; phylum Arthropoda; class Insecta; order Hymenoptera; family Agaonidae; genus Kradibia; species Kradibia gibbosae. Next base: position 10,597,960 of record JACCHX010000004.1, read on the forward strand.
TAGATCATATGAGATAAAATTATATGACGTAAAATGACTGTACAACTAACTTAAAACATATTTGTGATTCCATTGTTCATTCATTTTATAAAGCAAGATTTAAGAAATGAATGCACGTTGTATTAATTATCGAAAAACAATTAATACATTTAGTGTATGGTGGAACGTATTAAGTAATCTGAATTTATATAATAATGCTGACCATCCTGTAATTGATTTTCCAACCTTGAAATGAATCTTTGATTAATATACTTTTCAGGTATGATTCTGATGATTTTTACAAAACATATGATTAAATCATACATAGGTTCCACATTTACAATTAGAGTGAACAAAATCGTTAAAATAAAAAATGCAGTATTCTACGTTTCTGCCCGTTCCCACACGGTAAGAAGACAAAAAACATAATACAACGATGACAAGCTCTGACCAACTTTACCAATACGCTTAATGTATCTCACCTTCGTTTCAAGTAGTTAACATTGGTGGTAAATGACTGGCGGAAGCTGGTAAAGGAAATGTTGGCGGATGATGGAGCAGTCCCGCAATACTTGCCGCAAGCACCGCCGCGGCCGGTAATCTTGCTGGCTTTTTTTCTACGCTAAACTCAACGAGCAGATGATTTTTCACCTCCCTCGCACTGGCGAAAAATTAACAACAACAATCTTAAAACGCTTCTGCTTTCGATAGGCGTGAGATGCTTCTGCTTCTGCTTCTTCGCTCTTCCGCTGAGAACTGAAACATATATAATAAACAGTCCTCTTATTATTATGTATAACCAGTTTTGCAGATCGTAAAAACTCCATATACCCTTTCATCGATTTAAAACCTTCGACAAATCGAGATCAAGGAATGATTGGCACTCTCATATTAAATACTTATCATTTAACACTCAAGCGCTGAATCAAATATATCTACTTTTTTATATATTTTTTTCAGATACATATATGCTAAACAAAAGCACAAGCAGTATTCTGCTTACAATATACAAAATAAATGTACTTAAGGTCTACCTTTTTTAAAATTAAACTTATTCAATCATTTCATAAATCAGTGTTCAATAACATTGAATTAATTTTAATTATTTAAGTAATACCTTTTTTCGCAGAGGCAAAAAATATTTGTAGGTAATTTCTCGACCGAAAATCATCCATTTTTACAATTTTTCATTTAGAAAATTATTTTAAATGGTACAGAACTTCATTTATATAATAAAAGTTTAAGTAAATTTTTAAAAAAAAAGCTAAATTACTAAACTAAAAAAGCACTATTACTGTAATAAAAACAGTATTTCTAATAATACGTCGGTTGCCCTTGTTTTTAGCAGTTTTTGGGGCGAAAGAATCCCTTCCGACCGTGATCGACTCACAATTAATGATTTCAACAAATAACAATTATTGTCTATGTACAATTTTTTTACAAAAAGTCCTATACCAGTACTCGAAAGTTTATTATATTTCTTGAGGTGTGTCCTTAAATCGCAATCCTTCACTCCATCCTCCCCAAGCTATAGTTTCCGGGTAGAAAATCCGTATCGAGTTGGACCACCAGAGTCTGGTTGGTCGGCTTCGTCCTCACTTGAGAGGTCACCCACTACTGGGCTCCAGCATATCGGTCTTTTATCTGACTAGGTTGAGATGTGACCTATTCAAAGTAAGAATCCGAACTGATCGCATCCCCGATTGGTGGATGGCTAAATGTGCTGGTCGGCGTCATTTTTTTACAGAAGGAGAAATCCTTTTCACAACGGTGTACATTTATATAAATTTTGTATTCAATAACTTATTCTTGTCCGACAATACATTATTACGAATCGATAAGATAGTGGACAGTTTGTGTTGCCATTGGCGGAGACGGAGGTCGTTTAAGGACTCTATCTTTTAACACCCTTGAGCATTTTTTACGAATTTTTTTTTCATGAATACCGAGATGTTTTGCAACCGGCCGAAACGGGACGGATTAATTCTCTCCCGAAATTAATAAATACACCGTAAACCCGGTAATGAATGACTCCGCCTTATTGTAGGTGAAGACCACCTCCGAGAGGTATCGATCCCAGGTATTGTGATCTTTGCTTAAGTACATGGTAATCATCGCGTTGAAGTCCCTGTTATTCTGTTCAATTTGGTTACACTGCTGAGTGTACGTATATGTGTGATTCCGCACTTCGCCAGGTAAGATGTAAACTTTTTGCCGACACATTGGTTGCCGTTATTCATCATTATCATCTGGACACAGCCGTGACGTAGCAGGACGATTGATTGTCAATATTTCTGGATGATCACGAGGGTAGTTACTTTTTGCAGTTCGGTGACTACCACCTATTCTATAAATCAGTTCTGCGTGACCAGTAGCTAAGAGCTTTTGGGTGTTTGACATAGACAGATGGCTCATGAAACTCGTTGAGACTATGTGCCACAGTTCCTCGACGAAAGAATCAGTAATTTACATACGGGGTCTTTTTGTTTAACATTCACTGTTTGACACTGGTGGCAATATCAGGTATACGTAGCTGCGTCTCGGTGCATCCAATATGCTCTGGTGATCTTGTACCGGTATGTACAATTCTCATACCGAATTGCTATCGGTATTCTTGAAATTTAGTGTTTAGCGTCCACTGGTACAGGCTTTTTTCCTTTATTCAATAATTCAGATATTTGTTGGGATTCTATTGCATTTATACCAGTACTTCTTGACAGGTCTACTACTCCTTAACAAAACATCTGCTAATTAATTTTCGGCTCCTTGTCAGTTGTACATTGTATTGTACATTAAAGTTTCCTTGGGTAATTCGATGGCCTAACGGGCAAGTCGGATCGATGGGTTTTCGTTGGGGTCCAATAATTTGAGGACTTGGTAATTGTCTTGAAATTGTAGCCCTCACAATTCACTAATAGACATTCCTCTGTAGTACTGTAATTTTCTCTGTTTTGTTGAGTGTCCTTGTAGCGGGTGTAGAGTTCAAACCAAAAGTCATTTTCTAAATCTGCATTATTTCGAAGTTTGACACTGTAAGTGTCGTGAGCAGCTTGCTCTGTTCAATAAGTGGTTTCTACTAGTACCAGTTAGTTGAGTCTTCTGAGCTTAACGAGTAGACGTTTATTTAAGGAATAGAAGACACGTCCTTCTGGCTTATGGCATTAGGGTAGTAATATTCAATACAGAGTCAATATTTTTCGTCTTTCCAATAAACGTGGAGAATTGAAGAACACGATGAGATTTTTAATGGTTCTATGACCCCTTCTTCATCTTTCCTGATGCAGATGTTTCCCCTCCACGTGATCGGTATTTGAGGTAGCCGAGTAATTCACGTGTGCTGGATGGACATATCCAGTAGACGTTTGTGGAGTCTTGCTTTCAATTCCCTTTGTCGAAAGACATTTATAAACAAATTTCTCAATGACTTCGTCGTCCCCTAGTTACCTTATCATTTGGCATAAAACTGCGGAAAGCATCGCCGATGTAAAATAATCCCTTCCAGACGTAATTGACCTGCAAAAACCTCTTTTGAATCAGAACGATTTATGTTAAGCCTTTCGCAACCAAAAAAGCAAGGGAAATTCTGATGGTCTTCATACAAATGATACCCACGCAATTATAATACATCACTTATCTAATTCGATGTTACGTTTTTACGTTCATTTAAATTCCTTTTAGTTCTCGTGATACTCACGGACAGCTTCGATTCGGATCGGCTTCGGTACAGTATGAAAACGCAGGTAAACGACAACAAAAAGTTAACCAGTATTATTTTCACAGGTCAAGATTTATACTATCCACAACTATACCTTCGCTAAATACCTTTGAACGCAACTCTTTTAGTGAACACCAAATACATTTACCAAAATTTTACCATTTATTCACACTAAGGTTGCCTTCTTTTTGTACTTAATCACTGAAGTGCAACAACAGGGACCGGAAAATTTGATTAAAAGTAAATTAAAATTAAATTTTATATATGGATTCGAAATTTTATAAGCAGTACGAACATTTAGATAAAATAGAAAAATAAAGATTTAAATTATATAAAATGACTTCTGCAAAAATTTTGTAACTTGAAGATTAATTTGTTAATAATAAATTGAGAAAATTTTTTATTAATTATTGGAAACATTTGGAAAATGTTAAAATTAATTAAATAAAAATATTAAATAAAAATTATTAAATTCGTTTAATTATACATAATTTGTTGTTAATTATACATAAAATAATTAAAATAAATTTATATTAAATATTTAAGAATAACTTTATTGGAAGATTTAAAAATTTAAAAATGATAAATTTTTTAAAACTTACGGAAGTTTATTGTGTATTTTATGTATTAATAGGACGGTCGCAAAAAGAAAAAATTAAGGTACAATCTAATATATATAAAATTAAAAATTTTATTTTTAACGACTTATGGTAAAAACCATAATAAATTACAATATGCTAACTTAATGATCGTAAAATTACAAATTTTTCCCGATAATAAAAAAAAAAAAAATAAATTCTGAAAGGCAAATTTTTATCTTCTTCTGTTTAAATATACGCCAGATAACGTTTAACAAAAAGAAGAATCCGATTATAAATTGTTTTTAATACAGTTTTTAAAATTAAAAAACTTATAAGAGCAGAATAATTGAGAGGAAAAGAGATCATGGAAATTATAACTACTGTGCGAATTTTAAGATATATATTGAGTAAAATATTTGCGAAGTTTGGATGTGTCACTGTGTCTACACATTGATATTAGTATTTATATAAATATTAATCTAGATGATTTGTTCGGAATTAATCTTTCGATTATTATACTGCCTTTGAAAATTCAAAATGATGATCGTTTTAGTATAGAGACGTCCTTCACCGTTATATGAACAAATTAAAATTTTTCCTTTATCTTCTATTTTTCCGGAATAAATCCATTTCTCTCTTTCATAGTTTTGATTGCATAAGGATTATTATTACACAAAACTTGCAAAAAAATTTGGGCTTTATCGACGACTAAACTGGACGATCAAACTGTTCGTCATAAAGTGATTTAGAAAATAATTTTCTCTACGAAGATTGCCTCGGAAAATTTTTGTATTATCTCATCCGATGGGGTGGCTCGAAACAAAACGCATAGACATTGCTTAAAAAAAGTTTTCTTCCTTTTAAAAATATCCATGTGAACTTCTGTATCTTCTATTGCTTCGGCTCAGACTTTAAAATTCTAAAAAATAATTATATGTAAAATGCTTCTATAGTATTCTATAGTATTAGATGCCATATCAGTACAGAGCAAAAAGGCGCATGAGAAAATTTACTCGTCCGGTGCTTATCTTATCTCCGATTCCTACAAATTGCGCATGATTGTCTTATGAGGTATCATCGTAAGGAGCCCCGCTCGTCCATCCACATCATTCCCCCCCGAGTGTAATACATACGATAAGCAGTGAACAAATTTAAAATTTTAAAATCAGTCGGAACGAAGGGGTGAGGGATAACGAGGGGAAACCGCTAAACTGCGTCCCGCCTCGAAAGCGGCTGCGAGAAGCAACAAACGTGCGTTAAGAGCGATCCTTGTTCCTGGTACCTAGTGCTAGCGCAACCACCGTGTCCGAATCAGCGGTCAAGCGGAGCTCCGTGTTCGTCGCCAACTGGCAATATTTGGGATTTGGAGATTTGACTTTCCATCCGACTCCTAATCGGCAAGAAGAGGGCGTAGCCCCGGGAATGGAAAACCCGTGGCTAGCCAAGGTCAGAGCGCGTGCTTTGACCTCGGTTCGTGAGAACTGTTCAGTTCAGAAGGAGCTAGAGGTTGCGGTCCCCTCAGTAATCAGGAGTAGAGAGTCCTCCCACCCCCTCACGACCGTCACTTGCAGATGACGAAGATGATCGCTACGGGCGGAGGTAATCCGAACCAGCATCTCGAACAGCATCGAGACAACGTACACCGGGTCAGAAGCCGAGGGCCAAGTTCAGTTCAAGCCTAGTAAAAGTTCAGCCCTATAACCTAGTGCGGGCGATAATTATTTTTTTTTCATTTATAAATTTCATTTCTTATGGTAATAGTCCATATTAAGCTACATTTAAGCAATACGTCCTTGTATATGTAATAGCTTATGTAAATTTTTCTCATTATTATTCTTAATTGTACATATTTTTTTTAGTTGTATACATTAAACTTCGTCCACGCACTATGGTGGAGCGGACGATCCTATAAATGTATTCATTGTTGTTAAAATCTCCTCTCCTCCTTTCCTCACTCCACTTCCCCTCATCCTAACGAACCGAAATGTTGACAGAGTTGAAAATCCGCGTTAAAATCTCGAAGTTATAGAGTTGTGGAGACGAACATTTAAATCACGGTAGATTAGAAATGGAAAGGATAATTTGGATAAGGGAGAAGAAGAAAATTTTGTGCAGCTGATAGGTTCGGCCGTAATACTAGATAATCCTCGCATACGAACTTTACGGAGAAGAGATACAATAGATCAAAGTCGCTGTGTACATTTGCAATTAGTATTTCGAATTTGTGAAATAGCGGTGGAGGATTTCTAGGATCTATTTGATTAGAAATAGTTTTCAGATTGGAGAGGGATAATAAAAGAGAGATAACGAAAGATGTTTAGTGACAGTATTCTGGCTAGTATAACGACTACACCAGAAGCAGGACTAGCTGGTTGATTTCGGTTGATAGATGGACACCGTCGAACAACTCAGGCTCAAAAAAACACACAGACCCTACTTAGCCAATCGATTTCTGCAGGAGTAGGTTGGCTGATCAAAAAATTTTGCCAAAAAAGCCCAAAAATACAAGTTTTTCCTATAGGAACTGGTACTTCCGTCAGATGAAACTCTTTGTACGGATTAGCACAGAAAAAGTAAACGTATATCGCTTGCGCGGTCGGGTTTATACAACCGCGGTTCACCTTATTAATCGGGGATTTTGTTACGCCAAGCTGCGGCATACCGACGAACTTGTGCGCGCTCGACACGCCGTGACTCGATAGACCTCCAAATCTGAACACCCATAGATGTCGGTAACACTGCGTCGGTTGTTGCCTTCACAACACGTAGTAATTTTATCAACTGTTCGTAAAATATTTCTTTAAATAATTGTATAATTATAAAAGAAGTATAGAATTTATAAAATTTTTATTTTTAATATATATACCTAAAGATAATCAGCGAAATAATAAAATAATACCTTAATGTAGGTTTCTTGAGTTAGCTAATTCAATTTGCTATATACACGATTGCAAAATACAAAAAATACGTATTATAATTTAAATATAATTTTAGATGTACAGATTTAAAAATTTTTGAATACAAATTATAAAATAAAAAAAAATATAAAATATATTTATAAATATAATTTATAGGTACATATTAAATATTTTCTAATAGCTTCAATATTATTCAGTAATAAAAACCTATAAAAATAATTAATATACTTAAAAAAATGTAATCAGAAATTATTAATAGACTGCACTACTAAAACTTATTATCAATAATTTCTTATAATACTAAAATTAGTAGACTAGTCGACAACAATATATATATGGCAAATTTATATCAGAGATTATGTTATAAAATATAAAATTACATTAATTTTATAAATATATAAATATTTTATAAATATATAAATATTAAACAAATTACATCATTTTTTACTAAAGCGTTAGCTTGATATTAATTACATATTTAATGGAGTAAAATATAATAACAACCTTTTTCCAGTTAAAGAAACAATATTGTTTTAAAAATATTTATATTTGCATAACCTATGACATGAAGTTTGCGATTACATTTTCGGAATCTGCCCAACATAATCCGTCAAAAAGTTGCTCAGGAATTTCATTTTTTCTAAATCAAAATTCTTAACTATCTATCAAGTTAATAAAAATTATAAAAAATATAAAACTTTACATTTAGAACTGACTTTAAATTCTGTAAAAGATCAGATTTAGAAAAAAAAGAAACTTCTTTTAATATGATTTGAATAAAATAACTCTACGATTTACATTTCTATTGTTTCTTACATATGTGACGTTTCGTCTTCGGGGAGAAAGGGGGGGGAAATAGGGATACCAAGGATAGGCTCGCCGGTTCCAGGGTTCGAAGGAGAAGGGGGGAAGAAAGGAGAAGGTGGGATAATTACAGGACGATAATTAACGGCTCTCCGATACGGTCCGATTTGTATTTTTATTTTTTTTTATTCTTTCGCTCGCCGCGGTTCGTCACTCCGCCATCTGTACAGACTGTACAATTTGTATATTACGCGCTCGCGATCTCCCTCGCTGGGACGTGTAACGTTCGATGCCGCGGAGGGGGGAGGGTAACAATCAAAAGGGGGAAAATTAGGTTTCTTCGCGTTCGGCCTTGGCGACTCTTGGTCGCTCACGTCGACGGGTCGCGTTTTCCCGTCGCTCGATTTATCGGAGCCCACGGACTCCTTGTTCGCTCCGCAAAACAAAAATACATTTCGTTATTCAATAACTTAACCTAGTACATACGCTAGAATACACCTTAGGCCTTCGGCAGGCCGCGGCGGCGAGAGGGGCTCACGGCTCCCGTGATGACCCGGCCACCCGTTGCACGGGGATCGGGATCCTGCTCCTTATCCGTTCTCGGGGTGGAGGTCCTGAGATCCGCGTCTTCGTCTCGTTTTCTATTCTCTTCCGATCTTGTCCGTCTCTCTCGTTTCGCGTATCGATCTCCTCTCCCTTATCTATTCTCACACGTCTATCCTCTCTCATGTCTCCATCACTACTCTCCTGTCCGCCGCTTCTTTCCGGGCTTTCCTCTATTTTTTTTTCTTCAGACTTCTTTTGTCTTGAATTATTTGTCCCCTTATTGGGCGGGATTGTTCGCGAACCTTCCGGGTCCCTCTTCCTCGGAACAAGTCTCGATGCGTTCGAGTTACCCTCGGCCCCGCGGCTCCTTGCCTTCCTTGCCGATGATTCCGCGAACGCGCGACTCTCCCCGTTTTTACTCCCGAGGCCATCCTGCCGTAGGTGTCGTTCGGGGAAAGCCAGGGTGATGGGAGGGGTCGGTGACGCGTGGGTGACAACATTTGTCACATTACCCCCCCCTTAAGGGCCGACGGGTGACCGAGACGCGTGCCGGGTGTCTTCTTCGCCGACTTATTTCTCCTTATTCTCTCTACGCAGGGCTTCGGGGTGGGGGGCGACTGCTGACCCGCGGCCGCGAGCCGCGCCGAGCGTCGTCTTCCCCTTTGCCTCTCGGGTCGCGTTCCCCGAGTACGCGTGCCGGCACCGCACCTCTCCGGAGCTGGTGCTCGAAAAACGCCGGGGACGCCGTGGAGAGAAGTTGATTCGAGCTGATTATCGCGGCCACCGGCTGTCCATCGACCACGCCGTTCAGAATTGGACGCTGTCGCGCGGGTCCGAAATATATGATGGGGGTCGCCGTAGGATCCTGCATCTTGCACCGTACTTACGCGGCCCGTCGGCGTCTTTACTTCGCGCGGACCCACTTGTCGCTCGTAGTGGGGTTTGAGGTCACGGACGTGGACTTCCCTTGTCTCTTTCCCGTGCCCTATTTTCGCTATGACGGGGGAGGGGCACGCCTCTACCCGCCACGGCCCCTCGTATCGCGGTCCGAGCTTGGCGTTAAAGTCCTTTTGCTTACTTGATAATGCGCGTGCTTTTGTCAATACCATGTCCCCGATTCGTGGAGTCCAGTCCCTCCGGCCTCGGTCATAGTATTTTTTTTGTTTCTCGAAGCTTTGTTCGAGCTTGCGTTTCGCTTCTTCCATTGCCTCGCTTAGGCGAGCGAGTCGCAGTTTCGTATGTCCCTCCCTTGCGTAAATACCCGACCTGACATTTTGCCCGGGAGGGGCCAGTTCCCTTCCTGTATTCAGGAAGGCGGGTGTTTTTCCCGTACTCTCTGAGACGGCCGTGTTATACGCGAATTGCAGCTCCGGCAGGCATCGGTCCCACTGCTTCTGGCTTGCGGGGATAAATTGGGCGATCATCGTCTTGATGACCCGATTCGCGCGTTCTACGGGGTTGCACTGCGGTGTATAGGGCGGAGTACGTCGATGTTTAATGGTACAGGTCTCCAGCATCTTCTGGAATTCCCGCCCGACAAACTGACGACCGTTGTCGCTGACGACGATATCTGGGGTCCCGTGGCGGAGGACGACGCACTCGTAAAATTTTCTCGCCACCGCCTGACTCGTCGCCTTCCTTAGCGCGGCCAATTCCACCCATTTAGTGAGCCGGTCCTGTGCCACCAGCAGCCACGTGTGCAGTTGAGACGACCGTGGTAACGGGCCGATGAGGTCTACGGAAACCATTTCCCACGGGCGCGTGACCTCGGTCCGGTGCATGAGGCCCGGGGCTCGGGATTGTTGCTGCTTATATTGCTGACAGGACGCACACGATCGAACGTAGTTTCGGATCTCTCGTTTCATCCCCGGCCAAGCATAATAGGGTACGATGCGCGCCAGGGTTTTCGCAGTCCCGAGGTGTCCGGCGGTCTCTACGTCATGATTAAGCCGTAGTATCTCTCTTCGCTCGGCGGCCGGGACATACCGTTTTGGAGTTGACACGACGGCTAGGGTCTCCTCCGCCCTTACTGGTCGCGAGAGGACGTCCGCCAGGGCGTTCTCCTTGCCTGGTCGGTATTGGACCTCGAAGTCCCATTGGGCTAATTCGATCGCCCATCGTGCCAACCGGCCCGACGGGTTGTCGATTTGTCGTAACCACTTAAGCGCCTGATGATCGGTAACGACGGTGAAGTGGTAACCTTCTAGGTAATCGCGCATCTTCCAGATGCCCCACTTCACGGCTAGACACTCCTTTTCCGTAGCCGAATAATTCTTCTCGGCAGGTTTAAGCGTACGACTCGCGTACGCGATAACGCGTTCTCGCCCTTCGCTGGTTTGCGTTAGGGCTGCCCCGAGACCGTCGTTGCTTGCGTCAGTTTGTAGCGTGAACGGTATATTAAAATCCGGGCAGGTTAGAACTGGCGCTTCGCTCAACAGGTGCTTTATCTTGTCGAAGGCCTGTTGTTGCACTTCGTCCCACCGCCATCTTGTGTTCGTCCGCAGCAGGTCATTAAGCGGGGCCGCGATAGACGAGACGTTGGGAACAAAACGTCGGTACCATGATACCAGTCCGCAGAACTGTCTCAGTTCTCTTCTCGTGGTCGGTGGCTTCATTTCCAAAATGGCCGCTACTTTGCCTGGGTCCGTGCGCACCCCCTCCTGGTCGACTACGTGCCCCAAATAAAGGAGTTGTCTCCGGCCGAACGAGCTCTTTTCCCAATTCGGTTTCAGCTTAGCTTGCTGGAGGCGTTGGAGCACGCACGCGACGAGGCGCTTGTGCTCTGCATACGTTGTCGATACTATTATGATGTCGTCCAGGTAGGAGAACACGTACGGCTCCAGGTCAGGTGTGATGACTGAATCGATGAGGCGTTGAAATACCGCGGGAGCCGAGTGAAGCCCGAACGGCATAACGCGAAATTGCATCAAGCCGCGTCCTGGTACGGTAAAAGCCGTCAACGGCTTACTCTGCTCCGTCAGGGCCACTTGCCAGTACCCGTTCTTTAAATCTATCGTAGACAAATATTTTGCTGCTCGCAGCTTCTCGAGGGTCGCCTGTATGTGGGGGAGCGGGTAAGCGTCTTTTTCCGTAACCTCATTGAGTTTACGGTAATCGACGCAAAAGCGGTATTTGCCGTCTTTCTTTCGGGCTAACACTACGGGCGAGCTCCAGGGGCTTTCCGAGGGTTCGATTACGCCCTCTGCTAACATAGTCCGGATTTCTCTGTCGATTACCTGCTGCATGGCCGGGTTTCGCGGGCGGTATCGCTGCTTTATTGGTGGCACGTCTTTGATCTTGATGTGACATGTGGCAAGAGGCGTGGGTCCCTTGACCGCTTCCATGCTATCCCTGAATCGTTGGATTAGCTGAGACAGATCGGTCTCTTCCTCCGGGGCCAGCTCTTGAAGCCCGATATTTAGCAACGGGTTCGAGTTTCCGATCCTCATGTGTACGTCTATCTCCCTGAAGGCATCGACTCCTAGCAGCATATCGTGCGCTAGGGCCGGCATTATCACGCATTTCAGTCTGCAATCCTTACCATTTACGCGCGCGGGTCCCTCGATGGCCTTGGAGAGGCTGCAGGTGGTGCCGTCGGCCAGCCGGGCTAGGGAGACCTCGTGGCTCTCTATCCACCCGCGTTGCCGGCATAGATCTGCAACTCGTTTGCTCACATAGGAGCGGGCCGCCCCGGAGTCGATGAGGGCTTCGATGATGTGGCCCTCGACGAAAACGCTGCAGACTGGCATTCGGATCGGTTCGCCGGGGGCCGATACTGCCGGTAATCTGTACCGGCCCCGGCGGAGTTTCCCTGCTGTTCCCGGGGGTTACGGTGCGGCGCCGAACTCCAAAGGGGTGCTTGCAACTGCACCTGACGGGACGCTCTTGCCCAGTACGCGTGGGCTTCTTGCACTTCACGCATCTGCCTCCCGGCCAGTCGGACGAAATCTTCGTCGTCGCGGATTTGTTCCCGGTGTAGAAAACATCGTACATCCGGGGTACAATTATCATAGAGGCGTTCAACCACGTCTTCCATAGTGAACCCTCCGTGGCGCCGCATCAGCGTCGTCAGGTGCGTGGCGTAGTCGACAATGGATTCGCCGGGCCGCTGCCTGTAACCGAGGATTTCGTTTAGAAGCGATTTACGCTCGTCGTCGCCCGAGTAAAAGGCCTTTAGCCTGCGGGTGAAGTCCGACCAGGAAAGCACTCTGTCGTGATTCCTAAGCCAGAGTAGCGCTCCATCCGTGAGGACCTCCGGGAGTCCGGGGAGCATCTCGTCCGGATTTATTCCATAGGCTCGGGCATGTTCCTCCATCCGCTCGATGAATCCATACACATCCCGGCCTCCAAAACGGTCTCCCCAACTCCGCATGAGTTCTATTATTCTGAGGCGTGCGTAGGGTTGGGTACTTTCGTACTCTCGCCTCGAACCATCGGGAGTCGAAGTCCGCGGTTGAGATTCGGCTTCATATTCCGCCATCTCAGTCTTTAAGTCGGCCGTCCGATCGACTCTCTCATCATAATCTTCCGGGTCGGGGGCGCGGGCCGCAGACACGCCGGGATTCTTTCGGACGAATGAGATCAACCGCTGTCTGGCTGTCACTAAGCCCCCTTCCGTCTCCAGTTCATATTTAAGGAGCTCCGTCTCGAGTTCCTCGCGAGTTAACTGGTATATCCAGTTTATCCTGGGAGTAGCGTACGACATCCTGGCAACGCTTTCGTCCTCGACCGCGGCGAAATCCGGGATTTGCTATCTCCCGGGGCGATCAGCCGATGTCTCTCGATATTACGGGTAATATCCCGTTTGGGGGCGAGGGGTATCCTGTTTGCGCAAGGGGAAGGTTGTACTCGTATGCGGATCTCCGCGGTTGGGGCGGGAGTTTTTCGTCCGGTGGCGATCGGCTGTTACCGACCGGAGAGTCGAGGGGTTTCGCAGTGAGACGTCTCTCTTTAGAAACGTCCCTGTTCGGGCGCCATGTGACGTTTCGTCTTCGGGGAGAAAGGGGGGGGAAATAGGGATACCAAGGATAGGCTCGCCGGTTCCAGGGTTCGAAGGAGAAGGGGGGAAGAAAGGAGAAGGTGGGATAATTACAGGACGATAATTAACGGCTCTCCGATACGGTCCGATTTGTATTTTTATTTTTTTTTATTCTTTCGCTCGCCGCGGTTCGTCACTCCGCCATCTGTACAGACTGTACAATTTGTATATTACGCGCTCGCGATCTCCCTCGCTGGGACGTGTAACGTTCGATGCCGCGGAGGGGGGAGGGTAACAATCAAAAGGGGGAAAATTAGGTTTCTTCGCGTTCGGCCTTGGCGACTCTTGGTCGCTCACGTCGACGGGTCGCGTTTTCCCGTCGCTCGATTTATCGGAGCCCACGGACTCCTTGTTCGCTCCGCAAAACAAAAATACATTTCGTTATTCAATAACTTAACCTAGTACATACGCTAGAATACACCTTAGGCCTTCGGCAGGCCGCGGCGGCGAGAGGGGCTCACGGCTCCCGTGATGACCCGGCCACCCGTTGCACGGGGATCGGGATCCTGCTCCTTATCCGTTCTCGGGGTGGAGGTCCTGAGATCCGCGTCTTCGTCTCGTTTTCTATTCTCTTCCGATCTTGTCCGTCTCTCTCGTTTCGCGTATCGATCTCCTCTCCCTTATCTATTCTCACACGTCTATCCTCTCTCATGTCTCCATCACTACTCTCCTGTCCGCCGCTTCTTTCCGGGCTTTCCTCTATTTTTTTTTCTTCAGACTTCTTTTGTCTTGAATTATTTGTCCCCTTATTGGGCGGGATTGTTCGCGAACCTTCCGGGTCCCTCTTCCTCGGAACAAGTCTCGATGCGTTCGAGTTACCCTCGGCCCCGCGGCTCCTTGCCTTCCTTGCCGATGATTCCGCGAACGCGCGACTCTCCCCGTTTTTACTCCCGAGGCCATCCTGCCGTAGGTGTCGTTCGGGGAAAGCCAGGGTGATGGGAGGGGTCGGTGACGCGTGGGTGACAACATTTGTCACACATATAAACATTAATATTTTAACTTCTTCAAATCGAACTTTAATTATATTAATTGATCAATTCATTTTTGCAAATTTTACAGATATTTTCAGAAAAATCATTAATCATAAAATGCTTTTAGATAAATTTAATTACGTGCTTTGATGTTCTATAAATAATATCAATGGAAAAAATACTGCAGCCATTTCGAATTTTTTACATTTTTTTATTACTTTTTATAAAAGCAAATCTTTTGCTTCGATATATCTTCTAAAAATCGATACTCTTTTTTTTTAATATGAAAGTCACAAATTAATTTTTTTTTTAATTTGTTTAAATGTGTAAAAAATGGAAAAATCAAAAGTACTAATGTTCTCGTAAGTTTTGTTTTTAATTACCGTCTTAAATTGCTTTAAAAGAACGTCGTTTTAGAGAAATTGTAAATAATCCAACATTAATTGAAGGCTTGAGAAAATTACGAGGATAAAATGACTCGTCGCTAAAAAGGAAATTTTACATGAGATTACTTAAACTGTATAAAATCAGAATTTTTATGAAATTAGCTGTTCATAAAAAAAAATTCATTTAAAATCATTCAAAAAGTCAAATATGATAAAGGAATATATTAAACAAATTTTGAAATTGATTTTATAGTTGAAATAGTTATAAGACCAAAAATAAAAAAATGTTTACCATTAAGAACTAGGTAAAATCAATCGAACTTTTGTTATCAAATGTGATTGTTAACGTATTTTATTTTCATATTTATACTTCAATAACGGCTTGCAATCACGGCGATTGAAAAAGTAATTGAGCCTATCTTCCATGCAGTTCTAAACAAATACGAACAAATGCAATCATGCATTCGAAAAAGAGAAACGTAAAATTGAAGATGAGACTTTCATGTTTTAAAAGTACGATCGCAAAAAGATTGAATCAGTTTTTGTACGTATTGTCAGCGCGATTGTCTCCACTACTCGTCACGAGGTGCCCCATATAGTTTATTGTGCCCTGTGGGTAAATCGAAAATTAAGGAACAAGAGAATCTAAGGGGCTGGCAGACGAGAGAAAAGTATCTCAAAGGAGCTATGAGGCGTGAGAAAATACTCGGAAAGAATTATGTTCATTTCAGAAGGCGATCTTATCAAAATTCGTATATTGTAAGAGCTATGCTAAAGTTTGCCTGATCGATTAGGCAGTATTTCTTAAAAGGGCGGGTTTATGAATCGACTCCAGGAATGAATTACAAAGTACTTCATTATCGGTAAATGGAAATTTCACTTTTAGCAAGCGCAGACCGTCTAGAAGTGAATACGCTTGCATCAGATGCACAGTCATAAGACAAATTACGTTCACTATCCTTAATAAAGGAGGCACACGGCTCGATATTCGGCTTTCATAAAAAGCGCCGCGAGTATGAAAGTTCAATGGACGTAATAAGGGTAGGATGTCCCTAACTACGTTAGAGAACTTCGCTCGCTCAATAATAATTCTTTCAAACTATCGGCCTCTCACGTGCCAAAAAATTAAAGGAGCACAACCCACGGGAAACTCAACTAATTATCCAGAATTGCGACTTTAAAAATCACGGTCAAATAAAGTCACTAAATATAAAACGAGGAAGACTGGCAGAAGATAAGAGCATCTTACTCGGAATTCTCTGGGGGTTTGAGAAGGAGAGGGGAGGGAGAGAATATCACTGACATTCAGGTCGCCACAGTAACAGAGTAAACCATTTGAAACGAGAGGAGGATGTGTAAAGGAAAGCCTTGCGTCGGATCGCCTAGCGGTCGCAGAGTTGACGACCAGTGGCTTTCTCGGCTATCGATCTCACGTCTTAATGGTTTTCCGCGAGCTTGGGGTGGCGGGTGGGAATAATCATCGAGGGAATGCCGAAAAGTACGACTAAGTACACTGAAAGAGACTTTCAGATGGGGGAAGGCTCTTACAAGGGCTTTCGAACTCCGCCTATCGACTACTGCTCGACAAGTGCACGACATCAACGGGACGACGTCAACGCTACTTTTTATTGGCTCATTTCGGATTTCATAAAGCTTTTTAATTTTGACTTGCAAATTAGGTTTAAGACGATTATTTAGCCTTAATTGCAATCCAATAAGAATAATAGGAAGTTGTTCCTGCTTTATATCTCCACCAAGTTTCCATAACTTTGACGATGATCTTCGCAATATAGATGTTGAATGGCACGAGCACTTTTTGATAAAAAAAATGTTTTGCTGGCTAAAACTTATTTAATTCTGAATTCTCTGCGGAGTCAACAGATTACGTAAATTATGTAGATTTTTTTAAGAATTATAAATAAATACTCAAAGCAATATGAATAAAATCTAATTTTTTTCAGATTTTGTTCAAATTCAAGTAACTTTATTTGTACTTAATTAATAAATATTACGTTTACATTACTTATAATTCTCATGTGAATCTTAATACAGTTTTTAAATTAACATTTTTTAAATTAATTCTTAGACTGTATTAATTTAAAGGAATAAAAAAAGATGAAAATATTGCTTTTTTTGTTCTATGCATTATATATTTTTTTTCGGTTGTGTATCTTCTGGAGGGTAACAAAAAGTGATAAAAAGATGTAAATAAAATAAAAGCAAACGGAATAGAAGAAATATTTCCCATTCAGGAAATGCTGCCAGAGAAAAAATTTGCGAGACGTGAACTTTAAAAAGACGCTCGTAAATCCTGATTTTTAACGTTAATGCGTTAGTATACGAATATTAAAAAGTAGTTTTCAGAATTTCTTTCATTGTTAGAGTTCAATATTTTTTTTACAAAGCATTTTTTGTGTGCAAGTAAAAGACAATATTTTTTTTTAAATTAATACGCTACTGTAAGTAGTAAAAGTTTTTTACAGTTTACCATAAAACTACAAATTATGGATAAAAATTGAAATGGTTATTTAAATATTTAAAATCAAAATCTAGCTTATGCATCACGATAGATGCTACGTATGTAAGATACGTTCAGGAAAACCATAAAAGCGTAGCCAATATAGTTTCAAATCTAATACGGTGTTTTGCTAATTATGAAAATAGAATCAAAAAATAAAATGAAAACTCTTCACTATAATACAACTTTAATGACGATGACTTAGAGTTTTTGGGACCCAAAGAGGTCCGGAAAGAAAGTCGAAAATAGACTCACAGGTGTCAGCAGAGATTTAGAGGCTTCTAGTTCAAATTATTTCGTGTATTTTAAGAATGATATTTAGTCATAAAAACCATTAGAAACATTAAATACACTTTTTTCACTCGAATATTGCGGCCATTCTATGTACAAAAGCTCTAAAGAAATAATGTAAAGCCAAATTACTTGTCATTGGCTAAGCGCCGTTTCTAAATAAGAACTATGGAAAGGCATACTACAGTTTGTAACTAATGATTTTCTTACACATGTATTTACAAATTTTTCATTCTTGTTATTCATGGATAAATGGTAAAATAAAGTAGAAAAAATTATAAAAAATAAATCGTTACAGTAGTTTCACTTAATGGCGTAATAGAATTAATAAGTAAAAAAAGAAGAGAGAACCTATACGAGAGAACCTATAATATAAACTATAGCTCATTTTAATAACCAAAAACAACTCTTATTTATTTTTGTCCATTTATTAATTGTGGATAGCATCATTTTAAAAGAGTATTTAGATAGGTAACAATTGAAATATCCGTTTTATAAATAATTTTTCTATACTACGAATTATATAATTCTACGATAAAATTATAACAGATTGAGAAGTAAAAACTCAAATTATTTCATTCAAATTTAATAAACAAACAGTTAGGTATTATTTATTAAAGACTGTTTATTAACCTGTCACGGAAGAAAAAAAAAATTTCCCATTTAAATTACAAATAAGAGAGTACTACTAATTAAGTACACCATAAAATCTCAAGACGACACACATTTTCAATTACGTTTTATCTATTATTTTATCTCACTGCATATTAATAATTCAAGTCTCGTATATTGTGTGGGAGAAAATGCGGAGAGATACATTACGATCCGTTGGAGGGCGGCGTTTTTTCGAGAAAGCGAACGAAAGGACGCCGGAGCTCTAAATTTCCGGCCCTTAATGTTTTGACGTGAGCGCGGAGTCCCGAGGGATGACTATTCATATTCATGGCAATAGAACTCGTTTTATAAGAAGGGTAGGATCCCCCAAATGCCCTAGGCGTCATTACAATTATTGCGTATGATAGATGACAATATTTGCTATGCCTACTCGTATTGGCGCGGCTAAACCATCCCGACTTCAGCGGTCGGCCCTCAGGAAATATTTGCGCGAATTTCATTGGCTTCGTGTTAAGAAAAAGCACGAGATCAATTAATTTTTCACTCGTAGTTGCCTTAACGACGCGAGTGAAAAACTAAATCGTTTGTATGAAGAAAGGCGCTTGAGATAATCCCGAGCCCTTTCGACCGACTCATTACGGTGGCTTAAGCGTACTTCCGGAGATTTTTTTTTACTCTTTTTTAGCCTACCCTTCGCTTTATTATCGGTGACTACTTTTTAAAAATGCTTTTTATTGCTTAAAAATTGTCTAGAATGGGGAACAGTATGCGTCAGGATGTAACATGTGGAAGTTCGCAAGGCTATACACTCGGTAAATAGTTGGCGCCTTTTGCAAAAGCATATATACTATGTGAATAATAATATACGAGACTAGATACGGCATCTTTTTAATGTAATTATCTTTCATTTTAATGACATATTTTAATTTACGTTAGTGAATCTATATTTAACTATATATATCTATATATATATTTAATATTTTACCTATTAATTATGCGTATACATATTATGAGTGTATATTTAGCATTGAAGTATCACTAAACGATTAAGAATTAATGTTTAGTTTTAAGAAATATTTATTAAAACCAGATATACTGAAGATTATTTACAATTAATAATTTCATATACGTTTCATAGATGTTACAGTGATAAAAAATCATCATATAGAAACATTAACAAGAGATATTTTTTTTACTTTAAATATCGAATTAATCAATTAATACGTAGTACAATATTATAAGTACATATTTGTAATGCAAATTAATGTAAATATTTTACGGGCTGAACAATATGTACTTAAAGAAGTAAATCAATAAGTTCTACAGGTACCGATATTTTAGTTTATTTAGAAACACTATCAAGAATGTAATTAATTTAAATAACTGTACAGCTATTCCTATAAATCAGCAACTGTTTTATCATAATATGAATTATTAATATGAATTATCAATATGAATTATTTGTATTTATAATGTACTGATATCTTTAACTATAACGTATTGCAAAAACAATAATTTCGGTGTAACAATTTATCACATTTAAAATCTCTTAATAAAATTAAAAAAAAATTATATGTAATAATTCTATTATATAATTTTATGTTTAAATAAGAATTTAATAATTCTGCTATGAATAAATAAAACTATCTCAAGTCGTTTAAGAGATAAGCTCTTTTCAAAAAGTAAGTTAGTATGTAAAGATTTTATTTCATACTAAGAATCCTTCAACAAATTCCTGTCATGCGAATAAGACTACTTAACACTTCGAATAATTGAGTTGGATAAAAGCCACCGTAAGAAAGTAAATAGGCATTTTTCCATCTATATTGCCTTCTATTCTTATTATAAATCTTACTTTAAGTATCATAGGTATTGCCAATAATCTCTTATGAAAGACAATAATATATAACATTTAATTATTAAAACATAAAATTGTTGAAGTATTAAGTATTTAATTATTTTAGAAATTATTTAAGAAGATTATGTCACTACATTATTATATGTATGAGAAAGTTCGTTTAGTAGATTGTTTTAATGGTATTTGCTTTGTAATATATTCAGTGCTGTAACGATGTCGAATATTAAAATTAAAATATACATATTATTTTGTATGAGACATTCAATTCTATTGTTTAGGTTAGTTCATTTATTTACTAAGTACTTTGACCGAATTTAAAAAATCTTTTAGTATAGCAATTTTCATGTTTATTTTAAGAATAATTGGAAACAACACCATACATTGTCATGCAAAATCAATGAGGCAAAATTGTATTGCTTGACGGAATATAAATTTAACATTGATTAAACCGCGATCTCAATAACAAGATAAAGAAAAATTGTACGAAGAACATAGTTCCCTTTTAATATTATTCTCAACTTAATATTACTTTTTATCTTCTTTTTTAGTTTTTACTATTGATCGACTTTAATCTCCATCCAATTATTATAAATCTTATTAATCTTTTACAACCATTTTATAATTGTAAAATTTTATTATTTTCAATAAAAATCTGAATAAATTATTTACAATATATCGAAACAAGCATAATTTTTATTAAATATAATCACGAATAAATGATTATCGTTACTAAGATGGAAATAATACAACTTTAACTTTCAGCAAAAAAAAAAGAAACCTTTAGACATTATAAAAGATGTATACATCTTGCTTGGAAAATTAAATGAAATATCGAAAATAAATTGAAATCCGATTGAAATATTAATTAAAATACTAAACAAAAATTATTAATTATTAATACATATGTTAATTTTGTATAATTATACAAAATTATAACAATATAAAAGTTTTTATAAAAAATTATATTATAAAAAAACTATAAAAAAATTGTTTTCCAAAAAAATTTCGGTGAAGACTATTTTATATATATTTGCTTTTTATAATGCTTTTTATTCCATAATTATAAAAAGACCATTTATCTAATTTATAATCAAACGATTGACAATATCGTTTTACTGATAAATCATATATATATATTTAGTCTAGTATTTCTGATTTCAAATAAGATTTAACATAAAAATCTTTTATATCAACGAACTGGTAAATAAAAAGTATAATCAAAGAAATACACATCAAATACTTTGTTTCTTAACCTAACGAACTAGAAATCCTAAAAGTTTAATTTTCTATTCATTTAGCACTTGATTTCTTAGTAGGGATTGAATCGATTTTAATCAGCTAGAGCTTCCTGTAAATAAACCCACTTCATTGAGATCTATTTTAGAAATTCTAATTTAAATTTCAGTTTTATAAAAAGCTCACAAAAATTGGTTAATTAAAATTAATTTAGTTTAAACAATTGTAGAAGATAAAACGTTAGTCAAATTATTATAAAATCTACAAGAAGTTATATTTTTTAGATTTCAAACAAGCAACCATATTAAAGCATATAATTATAAATATATCAAAATTGTTATAATTGAGAATTCGTTTTTTAGTGTAATTGGGCCAAGATTTTATCATTGGATATTTTAAGATATCTTTTAATCTACGATCTTCATTAAATGCATGTTTACGCACTCGGTGTTGATCTATTAAAAGATTTGTTTGCGTAGGAGGAATTTCACGATATTCAGCATTAAAGTTTAAAAATAACTCAAACAAACTAATGGAAATACCGAGTACTAAGAATAATGTTTTGAATTAAATTTAACAGGTCTAATTAACGCGAACTCTGCGGGTCGCGGATGTAATAGCGGATTGACAGCGACCAAATAACAAAAGATTGAGGCTTCCCGATAATGTCCGAATTACCAGGCCGATCCCAGAAATCAATGCGCCGAATAAAAAAATCGAGCTTATCGCCTACACAATTGCCGCCTACGACGTTATAATAATTAAAAAGTTAAGCGCACGATGGGATCGCCGATTGCACGCGAAAACTCACCGGTGGTCAATTAAGCGCAATGTGGGACAGTGGGCCTCCCTACCCTCGGCCAAAAATCGATTTTCACTCTAGGCGGTTAACCGCCATCTCTTGCTAATCTCCGGATTCGGACGACGGCCTCAACCCCTCGACCAGCCGGATCCTGGAGTTCCGTTCGCGGTAAACGTCGGCGCTTGGTACCTACGTCGCACATCGGCACCCCACGAGTCGCTTATGGGGCGGTCGAGGGTAACGCTCTCGTAGCCTCCTAATATACACACGTATCGATGTATGTCAAATGAAGGCTATATCTATATTATATAAATATGTGTACGAGTGTAGATCCGCGAGACGACATGTAAGATAGGCGACCGAATCAATTGCGCACTGACCCAATTTCGCACGCCTGAGATGAGCCGGGCGTCGGCGACTCGACGCCATTTTAAGTGTACACGGCGTCTGACTTTTCGAGTGCGTTCGCGCATCCGAGCCACTGTGTCGAAGATAATGTTTTCGACCCGGTATATTATAAGAGCAGCTCATCCTTGGATTATGAGAATAGATCGCCAGTTGTGGCGGGTCGGTCAATTGTCTGTTAGTTCCAAGGCATTGTCAGCGGTGGATGGTGTGTTATTATTGGAAAGTACTAACAAAAATAGTATGCGCATATCGTATACTCACACCCGATGATAATATAAATTGCTTATTCATGCATTATTTTATGGCATTACAACGGTTTCGAGCTCACCGCAAGCTATTTCTATTTGCTGCTCTTTTACTGTGACTCTCCGAACAATTTTATGAGTACATTTACGGATTATTGTATAAAGTTCTATATAACAAATTGACTTATTGACTTTCCTAGAGGCAGTCGAGAAAGAAGATGAAAATCCTTACGATACCGACAAACCCCCAATCTTGCAAATACTTAACCCAATTGAATTTATTATTTCCTAACCGAAACATACAGACCGACCGTTATCATACTTTTTATGAGTTTGCCAATATGCTAATATAAAGGGAAAAAATTTGCTCAGTATTTTTGTTCGGGGAGGAGCAAGCATTCACATTTCTAAAAGAAAGAGCAGTATAGATTTCGGTCAATCGAGGCTCACTCGTCGAGCTCTCCGTGTTAAACATAAACACCTCGTAATAAAAATCGAACTCTCGGATAAATTATACTGTCGCAGATCGCGCGTCGATGGCAAGCTTTGTAGTTTTATGTAAGCTAAATTAGAGCTGCAACTTTATATTAATTTAAATGAATTTAAAAACTAAACGATCAGACAATCCTTTCGAAAGTGCGCGTACTGCTTGCGTGGCGTCGAACGTGGAGTCTTCTACGTATGCTCCCGTGGAACGAATCCTCTTTGCAGTACTTGCATTAGGAAACGTTCTAGCATTGATTTTTTACTACGACCACACCGCACACCTCGATGTGGTACAACGAACCGAAAGAGGAGACGAGGAAAGAAAATTCCAGCTTAGAACAATATGCATCATGTTCCGGGATGACGACTAAGTAATTGCGTTTTAATCTGATTTGAGATGTTAATGCCCAATTTGACCATGCCCCTGACCATTTTCTTCGGCGTACTCACAGGTAGTTACTATCTCAATTTTCCACTCGTTCTTATTCAGATATATTGCTTTAGCAGTCTGTTAATATACTGAATGCAGCTCATCGATTATTCATGTGTATTACTTGAATTCTTTATGTCGACTGGGAAATATTTTAATCCACAGCTTAAAAAACAATTAATATTATGAATGCTTGAAAAAGATATAAATATACAAAATGTCGCATTATCTTATATACTCTGTATCCTAAACAACGTTACTGTAAGATTATCATCAAATGAAATGAACATATCGCATTAAACTAAGCTTCGTTTGAGCAATTTCATTAGAACATGTCATGTTTGAGTATTATTGTTCCTTACGTAATAAATAATTAAAAATTAAATAAAACAACTATTCTGAATAAAAAATTCTAACATTATTCTAATCTAAAAATTCTAATAATATTAACGTTAAAAGAACAGCATATTCGTTAATACTAGTTTTAAATTAAGAAGCTAATCAATGTAATACTACATAGATTATGATTTATTGTAATATTGTGTCTGATAAATTTCGTACTATTTACTAGAATCTTTCATGACTATATTATCGACATTAATAAAACTTATGTAAATAATATTTATTTAGCGATGAAAATCTTATTAACGGTCACAATTTTTCAGAATTTTAAATATAAAGGATTTACAAAATGTATAAATGTACAATATTGCAATATTGTGTATACGTACGTACATTATCATTCTATATATAACTATATTTTCTCTGAATAAAATAATTAATAGTAAGTAATTTGTAATTATTTCGATAAAGTACAAAATACACAAAATTTATTAGTACACCGTCAATATTTAATTAATATTAAGCTCCACACAAATTGAATTTTATAAGATGAATTTTCATTTCTACAATACTATATATTTAGAAGATAAATATTAATTAAATATAAATTATTGTATAAGTTAAACAAATTTTTTTCCCCCCTAGGAGCAGCAAAATTAATCAACATATGTGTAGAAATTTTAATTAAATCATATACAAATGTAATAACTAAGTGTACACATTCAGTAAGTATAAATAAAAGAATATGTATAAGAGAAAGTGATTACGATAGTAATTGATTGAGCCTAGTTCGAAGGATTATAAATGCTTTGGCTAAATCTACTAAATATGTATTATCAATGGGCAATGTTAAATTTCCATTAATACATTCACTATGTAATCTAAATTCAATTTTCTATTGAAACAATTAACAATACTTATAAACAGTTGATATTTAATACACAATGATTCTATTCAACAAATTTAAGCTTTTATTGTGTTACATCATGACAAAAAGTTCTCATTCAGTACATTGTGTAACAAAATAAAGAGCACGTTTTTGTGAAATCTTAAAATTGAATATGAGGTCGTGAGTTTAGATAAAAGTCGTGAATATAAATTCACGACCCCCGTTACGTTAAAATACGATATTCCGACTTTATGGAAACGGCTAATGTAATTTATCCTTGGGTTTCTCTCCCCTCCCAAGAATCAATATCATCGCGTAGCTTCCGTCACTACAACTGACCTCTTTAGCCGAAGATTTCAATCAAAAGTCGCGGCCGACGGTGCGTTCCACTCGCAGTCGCTCGCACGTGCTCGTGAAGCGACTCGCCGGTGGAAGACTCTTGGCGGGGGCTCGCTAGCTTTCGACCTTTTTTTCCAGTTACGTCAGTCCCCCTCGCCCTCCCGCCGCTCAGTGTCCTGCAAAAGGGCAAGCGAGTGCCGATACTCAAGCCGTCACTTAAAAGCCTTGCTTTCTCCCGCAACGTTTGCGTAACACAATCGACTACGAATATTTAGGCCAAAGACTCCTCTGAGAGTCCAGGAGTCGGGGATGTTATGTGACTGAGAGTCAAAGGGAAACTCGACTTGCAGATACTGCCGGTCACTTGGGCTACCGGCGATACTATTACCTTTAAGGATGCAGATGTCGAGACCACGTCAGAGAGCATTAAAGCCGAGCAAGATTCCATGACACTGGCAAGCTCAGACTGGATGAACCTCTCGCACTTTTCTTTTTTCTCTATCTTCGTTGCATATTCCTACCCTCTGTTCCATTCTTTTTCATCCCTAACGTCTCTTTCTTTCTCTCTTTGTCTTTCTCAATTTTTCACAGTTCATAACAGGCTTCTTTTACCACGTCTAAAGATCAACCTTCGATTCAAATTGAGCTTTATCAGTATCTTAAACATAATTTAAAAAGTAAAAAATATAAAACTCGTTTTTTTCAGCAGTCGTGAGTTAAATTGCTAGAAGTATTAAATAACCACATTAATAAATACACTTTAACTAACATCACGCCTGGTGTATTAAAAATAAATACATAATAACATATATTTTACAATATTCACTTTCGGAACCTTAAATTTACAGACGAAGATTTATGCTAAACGTTAAATTCTTTAAAATGAAAAAGCATCTTTTTAAAACGAAAGCTTCATTATTATAATTGTAAGCTAAGTATAACAAATGCAATATAAAAACTTAGAGTTGATTTTCATTTAAATATTTTTTATGTAAACTGTTAATATAAAACAATCTTTTTTGAATAAAAAAAAAATTGTTTGAAAACCATAGATTCACAGTTTGTATTAAATTAAAATAAAATTAAAATTAAAATTAAAATTAAAAACAAGAAACTTTAATTTTATTTAAAAAATTATAGTAGTTCTACTTTAAAATGCAATCGATTGCATGTGAATTACTTTATCTTATTTTTATCTTTCATTACTAAAATGGTATATCGTTACAAGTAGATCCGAGTATAATACGAATTTCTATATACATTTATTAATAGTGGCATACAACGTACACAATCTAAATCAACTTTATGATTGATTACAAGAATACTTTATAATTTAAGAGAGATGCTGCTTTACAAAATTACAAATAATTTGTTACAAACTGATAGATTTTTATGCATTAATAAATAATTGATTAGTTAATGAATTTGTATTATAAATATTTAAGACATCATCAACATAAACAATGTATTAATAATATTAATAATAGTGATACTATATTTTATATTTAAAAATTTTTTATATATCCCTTCTCTTTTATGTTATTCGATGTACAAAGAAATTATCGTATTCTTTTGTTTGAATAATTACATTGAGCTAAAAAGGGAAATTTATAAGTTGAAAAAATACAAATTATATCTTCCATATTACTGTAAGTGATATAAAAATAGAAAAGAAAAATAAATCAAATAAATGTCGGCTTCTTAGATCACTTTTATCTATTAAGGTAAAATAAAGTAATATGTGTATTACAGCAGCCAATTTTTTAAACAAATAATTTCATTCTGTATTTCCTTCTTAACATTTTACGGGATACTACATTTTTCTGAAGCAAATCGACCGTTATTCCTTACAATTTTATATTATATACTCGAATATTTGTGCCCTCTTCACCCATTTACAAGCAAGCACAATTTTCTGGAAAGCTAGAACAAGAAAAATTGAAGGCTAATGTGTTGGCGAGTCTAGACATGCATCAAATTAACCCCATAATCTCTCGTATGCGTAACTTCAACTACATTCATAGTCTTAACTTTTATTGTAAGCCTGATCTTTACAACATGCATACATTTATCTAGCAAACCAGTTATAGATTGTCAAGTTCCTTCGATTTATTGGTTCTTCGTGTAATTGCACGTCTATTAATATAATCTAGAATGTATCGAGTAGAAACTCAAAGAAGTATCGTAAAATCTATTAGTCAGTACTATCGATTTCATTAGTATTATAAACTTATGTTTCAATTATAAGCTTTTTACATTTGACTTTAATATTAATAAATTATTATGTATTATTTTGAATACAATTGAATATAATCATATTATACGAATAAATTTTGGCATGACTGAGGTGAATGAACGATTATGGTAACCGATTTTCAATCGTTTATATAGAATTTCTCACAGCTGCTGTAGATATTTGCATTACATTTTAATTATAATATTTTCCAAGAAGATTCTCAGCAGTCTATAAGAATTTAATCTTTAATTTCAATTTTATTAATCGTTAATATCATTTAAGCATAAAAATTTTTGTGGTAAAATTAATTATCATTTAATATTGAGAAATCTTCAATAGAGTTCAAATAAATAATTATCAAAGAATTTTTAATATAAAAATATCTTCTTTTTGAAGTATTTAAAAAAAACCAATTGTGTTATTAAAATTGAGTAAAATGTTTTATTTTATTTACTAATAAATTAAAAAACTTTTTTCATTATAATAAAAGTCAAATTTTTAACTTCATTTGAAATGTTTATATACTTAGAATTTTAACAATGGATTTTAAACCTTTAGTAATTTCTTAAAGCATCTGCATAATAAATAAGTTTTAAATCCTTATTTTTTACTAGTATCTGTAAATAATAAACTGCTTTATAATTATATAAAATTAAAAATATTCATAAACAATAATATACTTTTAAAAATACTGTGGAATCGAAAAGGTTTTATAGTTTGAATAGTAATAACAAAATAATAACATTTAAATTTAAATTCGTTACACATACTTATTACCTCTATTAACCTAGTGAACCAAATTTGCAGATTTCCAATGAGAAAGAATAGTACAAGATAAAAAAGAACAATAGAGTATATATGGATAATAAATGCTTTTTCCTCGCTAACCGTTACAAAATTACATCTTTAAATATTTTAATAAGATAACGTGATAGAAACTTCTTTTAAAAATTTTCTAATAGTCGCAAACTATTTTAATTGCAAAGAGTTTGTATATAGATGAAAATATAGTTATTGTAAACATGAATAAAAGAATATATTATTATTATGAAAAAATAAACAGAAAGTAAAATATTTACGGGTTTAAAAATAAATATGCAAATTCTATTAAACTTATAATTAATTTATATGATCAATTAAAATTGTGCTATTACTTTACATCTTTTAAAAATAAAAATCTAATGATTGTAGAACTACCTATATTATAGAAAGAATATATCCATAAAAAAATATAATTACAGTGTAATTTTAATTTTTTCTTTATACTTTGAGTTCAAATAAGTTACCTCTTATTACGTTGATGCTCAATGATTTTATAAATAAAAAAATCATGTGTATGTATATTAAATTATGTTGAATATATATGATAAATATTATAATTAATTATTGGTTTCATAAATAATACCAAAGGAGAATAAATTGTTATTAAAAAATGTTATTTTTAAGGGTCAGTTCTACAGTAGTGAAGCTCAATAATTCTTGATCTTCATAAAATAAAATAATAGTTAATAATATAATTTTTTAACTTTGTATTTATAGTTTAATCTATTAATCTATAATACTATTTCCATGTTAAAAAATTCTACTATAAAAATGGAACATATAATAATATGAAGAGTAAAATCAGTTGTTTTTATTTCTTTGTAAATATATAGTCGATCTTTTTTAATTTTTATTTATTCAAAAGCCAAAGAAACTCTACGAATGTTTAAAAAAATATATTCTTTTTTTTCAATTTTATTAGTAATAAATTTTTTTTGTGTTAATTATGTTGATTTAATAATTAATAGAATCCTTTTTCTTGGTATTAAGTAAAAATTGATAATAAATAATTATTGTCTTCAAGTAAATGGTCTATGATTCAATTTAAATTTTTTAAAAAAATAATTAATACATTAATAAATACACTTGATATTTTAATGTATATTAAATAACCAATTTTTTTTCATATTTAATATTTTTACACTACAAAACCGAAAATGTCTCCCTTCCAGCATACTTGTTTATTTTTAAAGCGATAGTAAAATTTATGAAGTAAATAATTCCATTATTATAAATTATATCCTATTATAATATATATATATATATACATACTCAAAAACTTTCATAAAGAAACGCTTCATAAAGAAACATTAAAAATTATCATAAATTACTTAAACCATTTGTTATTTAAAAAAGTATTATATGAAATTATATTTAAACATTTAAAAATTAATTATTATGCTATAATCTTGTAAATAATAAATGAATTAAAGCAGTAAAAAATGTAAAACATTATGTTTTTTTTTCAATTAAATTTAAGTTTTGATATATTTAAAATATACATATTCAATTTTGATTGTGTAATTGGTTATGTGTACAAAAATTAATGTTATGTAAAAAAATCTCCTCATCTTCTTGTGTTTTTATAAATTCAGGTTTAATAATTAATATGTAAATAAAACTGCATTTTATTTAATTATAGAGTATTAAAAGTTTTACTAATGTAATTTTACCAAAATAGTAAATACGAATTTAACCTAAAAATTTTGCATTTCATATCGATTTTTATGTAACTTGTAATTATTCAGTTGTATGGTAGAATATTCGAATTTAATACAAATTAGTTTTCTCAATTTTTCAGCTATTCGACAAAAACACTAATCAATTTCATAATTTTAATTATATATATATATATATATATATAGGTGTGTGTGTGTGTGTACCTTTTAAAATGTAATTACACTTACGCAAAATATTAAATAAAATTGATATAATTTTTAGGTCTAGTATTTAACAATACCATTTCAAAAATTAAATTTTATTTGCAAGATAAAATGTTTTTGCAAGTTTTGTAGTTATATTATTTTGTGTCTGAAATAAACTATTTTGATACATTAATATAAAGCGACTAATTTTATGGTAAAATGCATCAAATTTTGTAATGCAATCGCCATATTTTAAATTAGCATAGGAACTAGATATACTAGATATACTTTCGTGATTGGAAATGAATAATACTGTGAAAAACATAATTTGTGCTTCATCCAGCAACTTAAAATCTATAATTAATCCATTGTCTTGCCTTTGATAAGGATATAATTATTTATTGTTACTTATAACAACTATTTTTATACTTTTATGTAATTGTATAATTTATTAATTTATGCTATGCATGTGAGAATTGAAGACTACTAAGGCTAAAAAATAATAACATCCTACAATAATTAAAATTCAGATATATTTATAATAATTTTATAGAAACTTATACGAGGTAGACTATTGTGAAAATATTGCCATTAAATATAAAAGTATAAAATAAATCTGTCAGTAATTATTAACAGTGAAATTGCAATGGTGAGAACTAAATTAAAATAAATTATAATATATTTTAAAAAATTTGATCTTTTAATTGGATAAATACACACCCATTAGTTTCTTAAACCTAAATGCGTAACATAAAAACATTATGTTACGAAATTTATATAAAAAAAAAAAAAAAAAAAAAACAAGAATAATATAAAAATATGCATTTTAATAAAACAAGCGAAATATTAACTTTAGAAATAAATGAAAATTATTGAAGAGTACATATTAAAAAGGCACAACTGCTCATAAAAATTTGTAAATAATTATTAATTTTCAAGGGATAATATTATTAATTTTATTAGTGCGCTGTAGAAAAGTAAGCTCGACTATTAGTAAATATCTACAGCGTGATAGATCATACTGCTCTCTGAAAGCTTTACAGATCAATGGGGTCGAATAGTATGGCTTTAGGTATTAAACCATCAGTAGGGAAGCACATAATGAAGGCAACGAGGCGCATAGTTGTTCTGTGAAAGGAGACATTGGCGTCGCCAGTCGTAACAATCCGGCGAGTTGAGCCTAGTAAGCCCGGAGGAAATCCTCGTTCACTTACCTCGTCTTCCTAGAGCTCGAGTCCAAAGTCGACCGGGAATTCCTTATTCTATTTTTTCCTTTCGCTCAATTCACTATGAGTCGGGCATTAGATCCGATGTCGCGTACCGGCTATTATTTCGGCCTCTGCACTGATGTCGAAACGAAACGATTCGACGACACAACCTTTTAAAAATTACTGGTCTTCTATCTATCTCTATCTCTCTCTCTCTCTCTCTCTCTCTCTCTCTCTCTCTCTCTATCTATCTGGTTCTCTTCTTCAATATTAAGTGGGAAATCGGGAACGGTACCGAGGACGAGGACGAGGACTAGGACGACCACGACGACGAGGATGCAGAGGGAGAGAGCGCGCGATACTGGCAGTCCAGGTGAACTAGAGAATGTTAGCTACAACGAGATGCCGCCGTTAGTAGCTCTCGCACACGTGTGTTGGTCGTCCGTTCCTTCCTGTTCACTTCTCTCTCCCGTCCTTCGGTACCTCTCTGTCCATTCCTCGTTCTCCCTGTCGCGCTTCAGTATTGGCTCGATACGCGTGCGTCTCTTTTCCGCTACCCCTACCAGGGCCGGCGTATGCGCGTACCAGATCGGACGGTGCTCCCACTAGCCGATATACGCATACGCGCTCGCCCTCTCGATCTCGCCCTCGTGAATCGTCGTAAGTCTGTCGCAGGGGCAGGGGCGAGGGTGTCGCGCCCAAAACATCGCCGGTCAATATTGACGCGCCTGCGCGAACTCCCGACGCGGAAGTCACGGAGAGGCACGAACGAGGTGAAAGCCGAGGAAGAAAGTTGGCTGAAAGGAGATACGGAACGATAGCAACGGATAACGACGACGAAAGCCATGAGAAATCGAGGCTCTAAGAAGAGAAATTCCGCAATAGATGATAACGAATTGGCACGACTGTTCAAGAGAATGGACGAACCGAAGTAGAGAATAGCGCTCTAAAAGAAATCGATATCACGCATTAACAATTCGTAACATTTTAAGAGGAGTGCAGAAATAAAGAAAATAATTTATTGTATAAAAATAAAGTAGAATAAAACAAACTTCAGAGGCCTCAATGTGAAATTTGATTAAAGAAGACAACGAACTTCCAAATTATAAGCTTTAAAGTAAATTGTCGGTAAACGATTAATTGTTTATTATCAAAATTATTGCGAATGATGTCATTGAAATCAAACGAAAGAATAATGCGATCAACGCGAGAAAAAAATTTATAATTTTTTTTTATAATTCAAAAAGATAAACCAATATACAAGAACAAAATACATAAAGTATAGTACCGATTTCATAAAAAATAGATGTAAAAATAAATGAAACTTCTAATTAAAGATAAATACAAAAATTTATAATGATTAAAGCAAACTCTAATAAATATATATATATATATATATATATATATATATATATATATATACATATATATATTGAAACACGATGTATAAATACACGAATGCAGTAATAATATCAAATCTTAATACGAAATCTTTATTAATAGCAAAATATTTCGGATTTATTAAATTATATTCATAAAATCATGTTTGATCTTACATTTGAAATTTCAACTGACTCAATCTAAAATAACCGATTAAACTAATTCTAAGGTAAAAAACTGAAAACAATAAAAACTTTAAAAAAACAAGTATAGTTTTATTTTTATTTAAAAAACAAAGTAAGTCTTGATTGTTTGTCATTATCCAACATTATTACGGAACTGCTTTTTTTTAAAAAACATACCATTATAATATTTATAGTTGTTATACTTAAATGAAAATTGAAAAAATTTAATTTTATTTAACATATGCATTTGAAATATGAAATGTACAATTATTTAAATTCTTTCATAAAATTATTGTTTAGAAATAAAATGCATGGAAAATAACCATGCTTTATGATTAAAAGTAAAGTAAGAGAATTCTGATGCTGAAAAAATGAAAGAAATCAATAGCAGAAAAGTAAACAAGACGAGAACATACATTTAAAATTAAAAGCTGAATGCTGCTATAGAAAATAATGACAAAATAAATTTTAAATACTATATATATATGTGTGTGTATATGTATGCATATACATATATGTGTATTTATTAAAAATTAAAAAAAATAGAATTTATACATAAAAAGTTAATAAGTAAAAAAGTAATAATAATATATAGAAATGCAAAGTTTAAATAAAAAACTACCTTAAAATTCTTTAAATAGTTTTAATAACGATAAAGTTGTTTGTTGTATATTAATAAGTACAATATTTTCTACATTGCACCCTTAATCATTTTCCTCAAAATCGACGTCTGACCATATCCGAATATTTTCTACTTTACTTCACATTACGGCTCTCATACATCACATATATTTACTTTTCCTTTACGTTACGCAAGCTTACAATGTTATAGTCTTACATATAATAAATTTTAATTTTACTGTATGACTTATCATTCTACTTTTTGAATAGTATAATGTAACTAACGTGAAAAATTAACTAATCTAACAGATACAAAAATTCTTCTATATTTATTTCAAAATATGAAAATTTAGAATATCTAATACTTGGAATTTTCTATTCTAAAAGATCTTTTTTTATATTTCACAATTAATATCATCAATAGTACTACAACTGGAATATTTTATTATATAATCACGAAAATTAATAAAAATCTAACAATTATAATACATTTAAACTCAATGCAAGACTGAAAATATTACAGTTCAAATTTATTCCTTATAAAAATATTTTAATAGTGACTTATACCTATTAAATATTTTAATTATTTTAGCTCAGTATATGGATTCATAAAGATCTATATATACTAGATCTATACATGTTATAATCATTTTATTATAAATACATTTTTACGGTTTAATATTATTATAACTTTGTTTTTCTAATTAACTATTCTTTAAAAAGACATTTTTTCAAAAATATTTTCTGTAAAACATTGTTTGAAAATCTAATAGTTTAGCTTTTAAACCATACATATAAATTGACAAGAGCAATAAAAATACAACTCGTCTGAAGTTCATACTTAAAGTCCATGGTTTTTCCCTATCTATGCAGATTATTTTGATTATTTCTTCTTGAATACGTAATATTTTCAAAACGAATCTTATTTAAAGTTTGCGCTCATCTGTGGTATTGTTCACTTTTGTAAAAAAATAACCATTTATATAATTAGCAAATTCTGTAGTTTCTCATTTTGCAAGAAAGTTATAAATTAAAGAAATTATGATTTATTTAAATACTCATCTTTTATTAAATTGTCATATTATTATAAAAAATATTATATCAATCATCCTACAGAGATGAATTAATAAAAAATATTTACAAAAACAAACCCGAGAGACTTAAAATATCATTGAAAGCTGAAAAAATCTGTCGTCGATTAAGTAGACATAGTATACGATACATTGACATAATGTAAAATGAATAAGAATCATAAAATAAAATTTAAAATTCTAAAGATCAAATCATAACAAAAGAAACATCAGTACGCAAGAGAAAAGAATCTTATAATATCTCGAAGAAATACATACTGCATGCATTTTAAGTAAGCAATCGATCACAATAAATGGGACTTTCATAATCAATTTCATTAGTAACTCATTATTTCGTATTTTCTCTTTTACTTATAATGTATTTTTAATTTAGTATGCCTTTTTTAACAGCAAATCTAAGAGCATATTTATTCTGTAATATATATTCATACTGTATTGTGTAAATATACTGTAATTGTGTTGAAGCATAAAACAATTTATATTGCCAAATAAATGAATCGCTAAGTAAAGATTCGCATTTATTTAAAAAATATACTAAAATTATGAAACGTTATATTGTAGCGTTTCTGAGTTCATTTTCAAATAATATATACCAAGGCCTCTGTAACCATTCACTGGCAGCTCTGTAAATCCCTACATTCTGTACAATAAACTGAACAGTAGAAAATAAAGATGATTTGTTTCGTATATATTAAATAAAACATATTTACCAGTAATTGACACCTCTTACAGTAATTTTTAAAGAAATTGAAACAATAACTTTTTTAGTAAACTTTTTTCAACCACAACTAAATGTTAATATTGAACTAACACCTATCATCTAACTAACATTAATTAAGAAAAGTTACAACATTATTATAACGAATCACGAGAAAAGTCATAATTTTAACAATTCATAATAATGTATAATAAAAATTATCCGCATAGATTAGTCACTTATATCTATTTTCACATAATACATAACAAAGTTATTTTTCGTTGTCAAAAAAGTTAGACTAAAGTGCATTTTCTGATTTTAAAGAAGTACTTTAATGTAAAAATACAAACTGAACAAAATATCTTTCAAGCTTTCATCAATGTGATCATGAATTCTAGTATAATTGTTTTTCAAAATTTTTAACCAAAATATTTGAATCACTTTAAGATGATTTACAAGGCAAT
Organism: Kradibia gibbosae; assembly: GCA_018907135.1. Classification (NCBI taxonomy): domain Eukaryota; kingdom Metazoa; phylum Arthropoda; class Insecta; order Hymenoptera; family Agaonidae; genus Kradibia; species Kradibia gibbosae. The sequence goes on from JACCHX010000004.1 coordinate 10,633,926, forward strand.
TTAATTTCCATTATTGCTTAAAAAGAAATATTTCAATTATTTTCATATATTGATACATTAAAAATATATGTTATATATTCAAATCAATTTTATGAGGAAAATACATTATTTTCTGATTGAACGATTTGTTTATGATATTAATAAAAAGGTAAATTTAAAATATTTATCTATTTAATGCAATTGTAGCAATGTTAACACGTTCTTAGCATATTAACACTCCTTTGCTGGCAAAATTACGAGAAATATCTTTGCTTAATACGCGTTTATCTTAGATCCGCCTTGTTATTTTATGGGTAGGAATTTAAACCGATTTCAAAGTTATTGGAAGGAAATAAACAACTCAAGTGAAGTTAAGCAAACATTTGAAGTTTTTCAAGAGATTTTATCTTATCGCTCCAACTAAGTTAAATCAACTTAACAGAGACAAGACAGTGAATGATATTTGTTGCACTTTTTATATCCATAAAGTCTCGTAAAATCTTTTATATTTACGTCGTATTTCTTAAACATTATTCAGCATACTTTGAACACTTCCATAATAATCTCGCGTAACCTTAGGTGGAGATCATTGGATAATCCACTTAACTTATTTCATCTTAGCTTTTTCGAAAAAGCATCTAGTAAGTGACACTTTCTTTACAAAATTTTACTATCGTTTATAATTACTCTTAAACTTAGAAATAAAAATTTTTTTAATCATATTTTATATTACATATTTTTTCTTTTGCTTAACATGCATTGAAACTAAAGGATTTTTGAACATTCATAAAACACTCATATCCCTCAGCTGAACAATTAATAAAATATTAAATAAATATTGTGTGTGCATCAGAATTTTTCATTGTTCTGTTAAAAAAATAAAATTAAATATTATAAAATAAATATTTTGTTCATCTAAAGTTTCAAAAAAAATTTCAAAAAAATGTATTTACTTATTTTACAATACACATTTTGTATAATACGTACTATATACAAAACGTACTGTAAACAAATTTGTTAATAGATCGTAAATGTTTAACATATACTAAATGCGTCATGTAATAACTAAAATACGTTGTTAAATAAATGTTAAGATAAACTATATTATCTAAATTAAATATTAAGTAAATAATAAAATTTAAATATTAATTATATAAAAAATCATACTTCTCACATTTCGTAATAAGAAATAGAGTCTATAAAAAAAACTTTTCTCCCTTAGCTATTAAGTCTTTAAAATATTTAATATTGTCCTAATTGTTGAACAATATATTACAAAACATGAAATATTGTTTTATCATAAAAGAGAATCTATATTAATGTAAAATTTTTATTTCCAATAAATCAAGTAATTTATTAGCCGAAAGGTATATCATGTAATTCTTTAAACCAAAATATATTTATTGAATACAGCTTAGCCATTCGACTAATTAATTTAATTAAACTTATAACAAAGGGCATTAGTTTGCACTTTATTTTCAAGAATATCAAACGCTGAAATAATTTCTATTACCTAATTATTTTACATAAGTAATATTTTGCAAATTATTTTAATAAAATAGGTAACCAATTTATCTAATATATTAAACTCAAGATCGGTTCAAGTGTCATTAGTATTAATTTATTATTTGTTTAATCTTCAAAGTTTTTAATTTACAGTATTAAAATGCAATTATAACAATTAGCTTACATACCATTAAAATCAATCAATAACGAAGTTATAAGAACGTTTATTACTTAACTTTAATTTGTTTTATGTTTAATACATAAATTATAAAGAAAGTTTCAAATTGAAATTCAAAGAAAAATAATTACCTTCGATTAATACTATTGTTAAATATTTAATAAAAATATGCATGTAATTTATTCTCAATAAAAAATTGGAATTCAATAAAATTATTAACGTATGTGAATGACTTTTATAAGGAAATGAATCTTCATTCAAAGCTTAAGATATTTTAATCATGATATTCCTAAACGCACGTTAGACATAATTGAATTAGATGATTTACATATATCCTATTATTGATTTCAGTAAAAATAAGTAAAACAAACCTAATCATTAATAATATTATTTTCATTGTATAAAAATTCACTTTTAGTAAATTAAAGACATTGTAATATATTAATAAACATTCTAAAATTAAAAGATTTATTTAAAAAAAAAATTTAATAAAACATTGATTTTATCAAATTCTAAAGCTAAAACATCAAAACTTAGCTCTTCCAATTTTCACAACTTTGCTTTCATAAAAGTTATATTTTCGATTTGAGGCGATTGCTTTTAATATATTTCCTCTTAAGAAAATACTGACATGATATTTTCATAGGAATTTCTTAGAAATTCAAAAGCTGTCAAAAACAGATATAAAATTTGAATAAAAAACCTGAAAATTTATTAATAAGTAGAAGTGCACAATATATACGTATGAAACTGAATCAGAACTTTAAAATAACTAAATTAAAATTTTTGCGTACAAAAACCTATTGTTCTTTTTATAAAATAAAAAAAAATTTTAGGGTATTATTTTTTATATAATTGCACAAACGAATAATATTTCTCATTTATTAAATAAAAATTCATGCAAATAAAACTAATAAATTTTTCTGAGAAAATAACAAAACAAAACTACAAATTTAATTAGAAAAAAATAATAATAGTAGCTTATTAATATTACAAAAATATTAGCTTCATATTCTGAAAATATACTACACATATAAAAAAATTCACATTTTGTTTCTAAAATAACAATATTACAGATATTGTGTTTAATTTTAAGAACCTAGTTATACATTTTACATAATGTATTAAATAGCTATATTAACAATAATGATCATATCTTACATCTTTGATCAAAAAGAATAAATCATCGTTAAAATAAATAAGATTGTTGTATTATTACATTGAAGAAGTGTAGCACTTTAATAAAACAAGAAGTATTAATCTTAGTATTATGCCAAGTACATAGATTAAGAAAATGCGTGATAAATAATAAGATTGAAGCATTGCAAAAACATCGGATTGTACCTATATTTTTAAACAAAATTTAATTCATGTTACTTAAATATGAACGAAATTGTGAGTATTGTTATAAATAATAATTTTTTTTAAATTGTACATGCTACAAAAAATATTGGAATTTTTATAGAATTCTCTTAAATAAAATGAATGAATACACAATTTTATTGAACTAACTTATAATAAAATGTAATGTATAATTAAACATTACGCATGGAATATTTTTCAGAATTAATATATCAATATTTTAATTTTTCAGGTAAAAAAGGTTTATTTTAATAAATTCTCTATGATTGATGAGCATGATCCGCCAACAAAAGCTTTCATGATACTAATAGTCTTCAAATTATAGCAAGTTAACAAAAACCAATTTTATAACAAAGTAAAAACACGAATACTAGAACATATGATACGTAAACAAATTTTACTATTAAAATGAGCAAAAATTTGGCTATATCAATTTAATAAAAGATGCCGATAGTCTGAAAATATTTCATAGTTTTATTATAACATAGAAAAACACGTTTAACGTATAAATCAAACGTGTAAGGAACAATTAAGGGAACGCGAAATCATTGTGCAGAGTAATATCAGCGGGATTGCTTAAAATGAATGGAAATAATAGATCTAGAGATACTCACCCTTAAAAATGATTAACACATCTCATTACTTCCTCGCTTCGATTTATTAACTGCGTGAGACGCACTTACGCAACATAAACAATTAATATATTCTCTTCGTGTTTACGGGTTGTTGTGCGTACGTATATAGCTCACGTAATTGATAGCCTCGGTTTAACTATTCATTTATCAGAGTATCATTATACATCTAAATCTTAAGTAAATGTGTGCTTGTATAAAATACTGAAGTAACGGGACGCTGACGTGACTAGACGTCAATATATTAGAGCCACTTTCGTTCTAATAGAAGGAGCCGCTACTCTAAGCTACAATTTCAAACGGTCCAGTTTGTAGTTGCACAGCCGGGATCGACCAACAATGCGAGCAATGCTTGTGTCGTGCAGCCCTCGATACTTATCGGATAACAATTGCTATAGTCATGTGTCCCGGCATAAGTGACCTGGCAGTCTTTCGCACGCCCATATTTCATAAGCTGGATTCCCTTACCTGGTAGAATATTAATTTAGAAAAACATTGCCCTTCAACTTTTTCTTACCATTTCGTAACAAAAATTTCATAGCCTCTCGTTTCTGTTAACCTAAAACCACAAAAGGTTCTAATAGTAGTAAAAATATTACAATGATCTTCATAAAAAGGTTATTAAAAATACTCTTCTTTTATTAAAATATTTTTTATATTTTTTTATATTTTCGCATGAATTTTGCACTTTAAAAGTGCCTTATGAAGCTTAATTTCAGGCAATATAATTATTTTTCACATTTGTACATTTGTAAGAACCTCTCTAAAAAGCTTAGTCTAGTTTTTTTATTCCTTTTTTTTATTCCTTAACTTCTAATATCTGCATGTGGTTAAATTAAGTATTCTAAAAATACTGAAATTTAAATATTGTATTATTATTTATTTTATATTGAAATTCCATAGCCAGTGCATTGTGCATTAATTATATTAAAATTTTAAAACATCAAATCATTATGAGATTTAATAACTTGCTGAAAAATATTTTCATTTATAGTTAAATTAATAAAGCCTGGCGACTTTTATTTAAACTTTGCTCTTTATTTTAAACCTTATTGTATTGAAAATACTGTATTGACGTATTTTTTTCTCCATAATTGTATTGTATTGTAAGGTGAACAAAAGTTTCTGAAATACTTCCAGCTCTAGTTGAAAATATTTAAAACAATGATCAGAGGACAAGATTACTTTCTTATACACAAAAATATTGTACTACAAAAAAGCAAACTATCGCTTTATATTATTCAAAAGTCTTGTCTCTGCTACAAATTGCTTTCCTGCTTACAAGAAATCCAGTTTCTCTCCACCCCTCTTTTTCGACCCACGCTCTCTCCCTCTCTATTCCCACTCTTTTGTTTGCTCTCTGTGTCAGTCTTTTTACTCACTGTTGGACAACTAACGGCATTACACTCACTACAGTCTTACCTCCTCATCCATTCACAGACCTCGTCACTAGCATAAGTCGATCGCATGCACAAAGCTTGCATAAAAGTTCATGCAACCCTTCAACATCACAGTTTTTTATAAGGGAAAGGTGTCTACTACTTTAGCATTTCCGTAGTAAAACGTAGCAAAATTACCTCAAAATTTAAGAATTTCAATCAAAGATATTACGTCAAAACGCCCCAGAAATACAAGTATAATTTTATAATACCTCGCATAAAACCGACAACTTGAGTAAATTATAATCTCATATATAATAATGATTTGTTTTATTCTAACGTGTTATAGAATTACATTTTTTGGACAATACAATATCGTTTTTAATCTTCGGATTATATTATGCAGAATTGTTAACCAACTATAGGTTATTGAAGTAGTCGAAAAAAAACTAATAAATATCTATTGATTAAAACGTATACTACTAATAAATAGTGATCCGTAAAAGGTTTTTTTAGAAGATTTTTACTTCTACTATATTTTTTCTAATACTTAAGGTCTTTTTAACTTTAAAATTTTCAAATTTAAGATTCTATGTCAAATTAAATAAGTTCTTATAATGGAAATAAGTTCAATAATATAAAAATGATGTAAATTAAAATCCTGCTGACCTACTGACTGAATTTAAAATTAAAAAAATTGATAAGCTATATTTTCCAAAATATTATTTTTTAAAAAGAATTAACTTTTACATTATTATAAGTTGAATGAATCTTTTAAACGAGCAAATATTACAAGTTTTATTACGTTTTTATCTATGGCTACTATTACACACATAGATATCTCTGACATCAATTCAAATCTAGTTTATCAATTGAATATAAAACTAAAATTCAATTTTCATCCTCTTTTTATTTGTATTTTTTTATATATTATTTTCTCTCCACTATATTAATCTAAGTAATAATATACATGTCACTGTGAACTTACGCACCTATATTATATATATACATTTTTTATTATGAATTTTTTTTCAATATACTTCAATGAAAATATACCATAATTGATTTCTAATTAATATCTTTACTTAGTATTATAAAATAAGTTAAGTTCTTTTATTTTTTTTTAAACTCTAGATTTAAAAATGCTTGAGATTTTAATAAAGAATTAACTAGATTTTGTGATTAAGTATCTCTGTGGTTAAGTAAGACCGTGTAAAATATTATAAAATTTATTAAAGTAGCTAATTATTTTTATATTTACTGCATATAGATGCTGTTCATAGTTGTTTATATTTATATTTATAGAAATATCTGTTATTTTATGAGGAAATTACTACGACGATGTAAGTAACCGGCGATTTATTAATACTTTGCTCTATCTATTCATCTGACTTCTCTCAATGCTTTCAACTACCCTATGTGTTTTGAATGAACACGTTGATACATTGCTCATCCATCATCGTACATTATTTATTACAGATTATTATTAAATATTATTTTCTTGTTTTAACATCAATTACTTCAATAAGATTTTTTTCTTTTACGACAAATACTTGACAAGCATGACAAGCTCATTGGGAAACGGATATTGTAATTCAAAAGTTATTGCGCAGTAACAATTAAAATTTTGAAAAAAAAATTGTTTAAAAGCCTTCTACCTATTTGGTTTTTTATGGTGGAAACATGATGCGAATAAAAATTTAACGAATATTTCGAATATTCCATTTATGCTCAGAACATCTATTGTATTTCAAAAAATAAAATTGAAATAAGGTCACAATTAAACCAATTTATAATTGATATTAATATAAATTTAATGCTCAACAAATATTTATTAATTCTAGATATTTTACAAGAATTATCACAGATTATCATATTTCAACATTTTTATACAACAAAGACATCTTACCGACATTTGAAACTGGAACAGTTTCAATTATAGATAAAAAAAAGACCATTTATCTTATGTGTCATGAAAGAAAAGGAACTGAGAAAAACAACGTATGATGACATTTCTCTGTAGAAAATATAAAAATAAATATAAATTTATTGTTTCCGAAACTAAAACACTAGCCTTGGATTAAATATTATCTACACAACCTTAATACTATTATTAATTAAAAAATAATTCATAATATTTTATGTGGAAATTCAACTTTAATCTGAATAAAAATTGTACATAACAATACGGTCAGTTAAAAATGAATATGTTGATTTTTAAATAGATTCTAATGAATTATTATTTTGAATGTAAAACAGTAAGCACTAAAATTTTAAATGAGTATACTCCAAAAGCTGTTTTTTAAATACACCGATTACTGTAATATTAATTTTACAAAATTTATAAGTATAAAAAAAAAATTTCATATAAAATGAAATGTTATAATAAATTTAAAGCATGCTTATCTCGCTTTTATACATAATAGTAATAACAATAGAAATTATAAATTTTAAGAGATAAATAATATGAATGTTGCAAAAACTGTTGTTTATGTATACAATATTGAATTTCAAGTAATGTAATTATTATTGCGAATTAAGTATTACACTATATCAATATTCTTAATAAACCATTATATAAATGCACTTACTAGAAGTTAATTTCACATATATACTTTCTCTTAATCGAAATTTTATTATAAATTGATGAAACGTTAAAATGAAATTGCAAGTTGATTGAAAATACGAAAAAAAATTAACATGAATACTTATTGAAAATCGTAAGATTTGTATAAAAAATTATATAATTGTAGTAAAATAGCTTAGACAATGTTGTAAAATTACATTTAAATGAAATGAAAAAAATTAATAGTTACATATATACAGATAATTAGCTTGGCACAATTTATTATATAATTAAACATACAATAATAAACTAATGAGTATATGTGAAAAATAACATTTGGTTTGATGACCAATATATTAACTATGAAATTGATATAATCTACTGAAATACTGTAAACAAAACGGAATTCATGTGAAAAGATGTCTTTATCTCAATTTTCCAAGAATAGCATTAAAGTAAATTGCAAAACAGGATGTACAAGTTTCCAAATAGTTTTAATCTATATTTACTACGTAAGCTTTAACGGCAACGCCAATATTACTGCTTTCACGAAGGCAATAAACAATTCTATGCATTATTAAAAGTTGTAGATTCCTACAGTTTGAAAAATCATTAGTAACTAATATTTTGAATGATTACTTTAATATTTGCGATGAAACAATGAACAATAGAATTTTTATATTTCGGTTTATTTTAGGATCTAATTAGTAAGACAGTTTGGAGATTGTTTAATCATTAATTAATTTATTAACATAGACCTAATCTAATCGGCATAATATAACATAATTTCATTTTACTCGATAATAAAATATTCTTAATATTTTATGGCTTCAATAATTCGTATAAGCAAATTTTTAAATTACATTAAATTTGTATTTATTTTGTGTATATATTTCTATCTCTATATCACTCTTTCTCAATGCATTTAAAAAATATATGGGAAATAAGAAATGGAGTTAGTTCTATTATAAATATATAAAAATATAATTTATTTGAAACAAGCCATAATGGGAAAGATAAACATGAAATAAAACAGATATTTGATTCATGGATTGTAGTCTACATCGACTTTATCTTGTCTTTAGATAGAAAATCCACGTTATCCTCTTCTCTCCATCAGCATGTTGTATCTTCATATACGTAAGACAGTATAGAGAAATTAAAAACAAAATGTGAATTTTCATTATTTAATTTTTAAATACATTAATAAATGATATTTACTGAACTTTGAAATTTTAGGTTCAATTACATTTATCTAAAAGAAAGCTCAACTTTAGTTTCTAGTAGTAGATTTATTAATAAAAACTATTATAAATTTACAATAATATAAATACAAATAAATATAAATCGTTTTTTAACAACTTGGTCAATTATTGCTACCAATATTTTAGTTAATATTAAGTTTTGTCATTTTAAGTTTTCATCTTTGCATACAAAATAGTATTTTTTAAACAAATTTTAACAGGGTATTTTAAGCGTTCAAATTTTTTTAATCAATTATTTATTAATCATGGATTAGTAATTAAGTACAGATTTGGTAGATTTTAAATTATTAATTATATTTTTATTGAAAATTTTAGCTAAAAGTTTAAAATTTAAAACTTTTTTCTTTTAATCTTTATATAAACACTATAATAAAAAATTAATAAAAAAATTTAGTCTTTGTTTAATAATTACAATTAAATAAATATAAATATAACTATATATATATAATTTAAATTTTAATTTAATTCAAATAAAACTAAAATTATTTAAATAATTAATACTAATTTACATTATTTTTAATTATTATAGAGGCTATTCAAATTAAGATTCTTAAGAGTAATATATATAACTAACGCTTAGACATATTTTTTTCGACAAAAGTTTAAAATATCTTTACATAGACTAAAAAAAACAATGAAAAATGTAAACGTAGAACAATTATCTACCTAATTTGTATGAAAATTGATATAATAATAACATAAAGTATTTTAAATAATCTTGAGAAAAGCAAATTTATTTCAGAAAGTATTTTTCATAAGCTGCATAAAGTCCATGCTGATAATATACAATTAAGCGAAAATAATTTGCGGAAATACATTTAGTTCGAGAGTAAAACACTTATGACAATTAAGTAATTCTTCATTGATAATTATTATTCAAGGAGCAGACTAGTAATGGCACTTGCCTTACTATTTTCACAAAAATCAATTGCTCAAATAGAATTTCCGACCGTTTGGTCAACTCTGAATTCGCCTGTGGTATCCTAAATTTCAACAAATTTGTAGATCGAACGCAATCCGGTCGATAAATATTGACGAACTCGTCTCCAAGGAGTATAAAGTCTGAATCGGTCGGGGCCCGAGGCCGAAGCGTCTTGGCAGGCATCGAGGGGCAGCTGGAAGTCGATACCAAGTCGAGCCAAGAATACTGATTGGCCAGCTCGAGTATTGTCCGATTGCCCTCAGCAGGCCGAGAGATCCGCGCAGAATGCCCAAATCCTTACTTGTCCAATTCTGTATTGAGGGAGCAATTCCGGTACATGCCACCCCGGGAGGCGACGATGCTGAAGGCGCAGTTACGGGGGTAGTAAGAGGTCGGCACCGTGTGGACCGTCGGCGCGAACCAGCCGTAGTCCATGGAGGAGCTCCTGTAGCAGGGGTGGATCGGCCTCGAGCTCGCCTCCCGATAGCCTTTCAAGAGACCTATGACAAGAGGAGGCGCATGAGCGGAGAGGGGAGGACCTCGTTCGAGCGACTTCTCCTGGCATCCAGGGAGGCTCGGGGAAGAGGACCGACGAACCGAAATCCGCTCCTCCGACGGGTAGAACGAGCAGTAAAACGCTTATCGATTCCTAAATTCGTAAGGATGAGGGGCAAAGGCGTGGAGATACGTAAGATCGCGATGCTGACGAAGGCTGAGCGCGCGTCTGCTTGCATTGCAATTGGATGGCTCGCTCATTTTTGTTTCGTTTATTCCCTCTTTTTTTACCTGAACTCTGTTAGCGAATAGGAAAACACGTGTAATTTATTCAAATTTAGTCATTCTCTGCTACCGCCGATCAAGCACTAGTAAGATTACCATGTAAAGGTGCTTATAAATGCATTGCTACAAACACAAGATAAATGTCATGGATAAATAATGCATGAGTATTGATAAGGAGATGTATTTAAAGTCGAAAGCTTAATTTTCATATATTAGCCGAACCTTTGAGCGTTGGATATTTTCATACTCATCACGCAAATATTAATTATTGCATTAATTCTTATGTAAAATTCCTGATAGTTTACATTGTTTAAATTCGTACAATTCCTAATTCGTATACTACTTAAATTCTATCTGATAATATTACTGTATCTTGAAAACCGTTTGATAAAGTGATAAAACCAATAAAAATAAATTTTTTTTTTAAATAAAGATAGTATTAATAATATCTAATAAAATTTTATGTATTGTATTAATATCTAAAAATGAAAATAATTTTAAAAACAATCTATAAATTAGTTTTGTTTAAGTTACTATTTTGTATAAGTGATAATTAATATTTAATTATAGTTAATAGTATTAAATACATGTAATTAATTATCAATGGATTAAACTATAATAAAGGACTTTAATTTTCTATAATTTATATGAAAATGAATTATAATAGACTACTGCAACAATATCCTAAGAACCTCATTAATCTAAGAAAAAGAGCTGTTCAATAATTTTCCAATCAATTACTATTTATAGAATATTCAAAAAGAAATAAAAAATAATTGTAAGACAAAGTTTTTATGAAAATTCTAACGAAATTCATCTGCAATTTATCAATTTTTAAAAATAATTGTCTTTTTCATAATTGTCTATTTTCCATGTAAAATAATGAGCAGCATAAATAAAAGCACAATTACTTTATTGCGGTTCAATTTTTTTTTATAATTATAAATGCATGGCAATTATTTCAAAGAAACATAAAAGATTTTTTTTGCTCTGATATATATAAGATAAATCATCGTTAAGATTAAAATGCGCATTTCATGAATACATTTATAATAATAAAAAAATTATTGAAAATTTTTGTTAATTGATTATAAAAAATATTAAATAATGACTTTTTACAAAATATGTCATGCATGCTGTTTGATTTAATGGATTTTCTATAACCTAAAATTCTCGTACAATGTAATGTAATTAGCTTTCAATGAAGCTTTTTACCAATTTCTCATTATAATAGCATTTACCATCTACAGATCTCATAAATTCTAAGTATTTTTTAAAGTAAAATATTAATAAACGACTGATATTAAATTAATTAAGCACTTGCATTGAAAAAAAAATATTTAGGTTTACCTGACCTTTTGACTGCAGAAATTATCAACAGATATAGTTACATCAATTTTAAAATAATTTAAGTACAAGAAGAAGATTTGTTGTCATTAATGATAATACACCAGTAAAATTTTCGCTTAAATTAAAAAAAAATGAAATTTATAATATTCCAAAATATTTTATATAAGCTTGAAAATATTCGTTTATTTGAAAATTCTCATTGGTTCACAAAACGTATAATAATGTTACAAACTTGACTCATTTTAATTTTAACAAAATTGAATTGAATCTGAAAAGTCAATATCTACTTTCTGCGATTCTCTGGCACTCGTAAGATTCATGCTGTTCGTGATCAACACATCGAAATTTTCCGACAACACCCTTCAAACTTTTCAAGTATATTCCATTGATTTTAAAACCAGGTTCTATAGTCACATTCTTGAAGTTATGAAAAGCTATCATGTCCACTAATTCCATATTGTTTCTACTCAAATACAACTTTTCTAATCCGTCTAATCCCCTAAAGTCGGTTGCTTTTATGACTATCAGTTGATTGTCATTTAACCACAACTTTTCTAAATTGTTCAGATACCTAAACGACTCACAAGATAGGGAAGCTATTTTATTCCCACCCAAGTCCAATTCACTCATCTCACTGAGTCCTTGAAAAATCTCTGGCGAAACATCAGTTATACGATTTTTGGACAGGTACAAAAGATCCAGGTGCCTCAATCCATCGAAAGTACCAATTGGAATATCTGCAATATTATTTGCATCCAACGCCAAAGTCTCGAGTTGTTTCAATTCGCGAAATATGCCTTTCCTCAAAGTAATACTGTTATTCGCCACATAAATTTCGTGGAGGCCGGACAATCCTTTCCAAGTGCCAGAATGAAATGTTATCAATTTATTCCCATCTAACAAAAGCGTTTCTAAATTAACTAATCTCCCGAAGGTTCCATCCTCAATTTGCGATATTTGATTATCCTTGAGATCCAAATAAGTCAGTTGATCCAAGGCACGAAAGAAGTGCTTGACTAGGCTGGTCAGTCGATTATCGCGTAAATACAGTGCCGAGGAATTCGATACGTCTACGAAAGCCACTTCGGAAATCCAATCGATATTCAGATCCTCGAGATGAAGCTCTATATCATCTATTGTTTGAACGGCGTTCACGTCGTCGAAAGCTACGTTTTTCAACTGGCCATCGGAAAGACACAGGTAGAGATTGTTGTAAACGCGACAGTCAATTGTTTCGGCACGAGTTGATAAAATTAATAAATGCACGTTAAGAAATAAGACAACGAAGAGGAACATAATCGAGTCGTATGCGAGAATGTGGGAAATACTCGAGTAGAACAGAACTCGAAAGTCCGCAGGCACGTAATCTGTCTTCCTCAGGAGATCGAAGACCCGCCAACGTAAGTGTTTTATCTTTTCGTGCTTTTTGCGCTTTGCATACACCGCTGAGATAACGCAAAGCTGACGTAGGAATGACGACCCAGAAGGAAAATTACGCTCGCGAGGTTCGCAATGCGAGGCGAATGCTTGTCAATATTTAAAAACTCCGAAATTTTCGTTGGGATAAAATCTGCTTCGATGAGCATTTTCGATGAATTTTCTAGTTAAAACTTACTCGTTATTCGGGTGCTTAATATAAATCTATTATGACTACAGTAAACTAGATCGAACAAAAATTTCTACACTAATTCTCATATAATTATTTTCATAAAAAAATTAAAAGATGATAAAAATTAATGACAGTGCTAAATTTTGTGTGATTCGGATTCAGACAAAAATTAAAAAAAACTCAATTTTGTCCCTTCTGGATCCAGTAACTATTATCTAAATCTTTATGACGGGCAATTATTTTACTATCCATAAATTCCTTCTTTTTATAAAAAGATATTTAGTAAAAAGGATTTGACAATATTCATTACTTCGTGAGGAATTTAAAAAAATTAATCAGTGAATGTAGATAGCATTGATTGTATTAAAAATCCAAAGCTATAAACTATCTTGCGCTTTAGTAAAACAAAAAAAACTCGATAATAGATAAAAATATATAAAACTGCATCTACTCTATGCTACTTATATTTTCAGTTATGTATAAGTAGAACTAAGTAACTGGTTAATGCAAAAATGTAAAAAGAGCTATTCACAATCATTTACTAATCTTCTTTAATCGGTAGCTTTCAGTATCAACGCAATAAAAGTACAGAGATCGAATATTAAAATACAAAGCAGAGAGGAATATCATTGAGTAGTCGGGCACGTTCGCGATGGCTGCGTCGTCAAATTATCCCAAATCTGCAAATCAAAATAGGTTCATTAAATCTTACGATGCAGCCAATTAATCGTGACTCTTCAGGCCTGCAATAAATTTAGCAGAACGAAGAGCATCCCAAGGAAATCGAAGTCGCACTCAAGAGCGACTTCGTAGCTCGCGGCGTGTAAATTTAACGTCGATGCGCGTCGCTATAATTACGCGCGAAGAATCGATAAGTGGAGAATCACATTACGATATTGCGGAGATGAATAAAGCGCAAAGGCGGACGGACGCTCGACCGACGGATTAGAGTCTGCTTAGGTTCGACCGCTCGGAGAGGACGTTTATTGTTAATTCCGATTTCAATTGTCCGCCTATGCATAAGCATCGCACGTGTTGCATACGTCAATGTGGGCGCGTGACCGTGTACACCTGTCAGCCTTGAACACATACATTCGCGCTTGGGGCGCGGCCAGTCATACGAATTTCCTCTGTGGGCGCCCCATATCTTAATATCTGCGTCCTGTTTTCCTCGCGACGATAACGACGTTTTTGCGACTCCAACTATTTACGATAACTGCTACCTGATTCATTCGTGACTTTTTAGGAAATTTAAAAATTGGCTTGGTCTTTTCACTCCCTCGCCGTATAGGTCAATAAGCCCTTCGCAACTATATACAACAATTGTGAAAAATATTGTAGTTTTCTCGATATATTTTTGTTCTTGGTGATTATTCATAGTGAGCACAATCGTGGAATTTTTATTTCTTGACCCTTTTCCAGCTCTCTCCTTTATCTCCTTACGATATCAAGTCATTGAAATACTGTGCTAACCAGATGTATTTAGAAAATAGAAATTATAAGTACGCGATAATCAAAAGTACTTTAACAAACAGCACTTGATAAAATTGTTAATGCAATGTGGACACATAAAGTTTTAAGTAAAATAGAAGAAATTATAAAAATGAGCCCTAGTCGATACAAGTAAATAAACAATTTCCTAAATTTATATCATAAATATGAAATGAAAATACGGTTTACAAAGAACAAAAACTCAGTTTGAAATAAAAATAATCAAAATACGATGAACAGTAAAATTACGTGCATATATATTTGATCATTGTGAAAACTAAAGCCCTTTATTCGTGTCAGGAATATTGAACATAATATTAAAGGTATTCGTTAAGCACTGTTAAAAATGTAAAGCCTTCCACGGTAGTGAATCCTCAGCCATAAAAATGTTCAATACATTCTTAATGTACACTGCTTATGATAAAGCTTCGTAAAAAATGCTTCAGTTCCTGGCTGCGATACCGTGCTCTCGATTGCACGAAACAGAGATCGACCGATCGTCGTAATGCGTTATAGGTTGTCGGGAGTAAAAGTGCCCATCTTTCCCCGTTCACCCGCGGCCCCGGGGTCCAAGCCGATAACCACGCCCGAACAGAGTTCCGAGCGCAGAGCCACGAAAGTCGCGAATGTCAGCCAACACTTACTCGGGTACATGAAGCGTGTGGGTATGTTGAACGTTCGGTAAATTTGGTCGGTCCTCGGGACGGACGGGTCGGCGACCTGGGAGTCCCTTTCGCGAGAGCACGAGCAGCATCCGCACCGGGTGCTCGAGGAACTGCCGGACTGGGAGCCGGAGCAGCATTCGCACGTACCCATTATCGTCTCGGGATCATCTACAGGAGCTCGCGCAGAATGGAAATCGGAGTCGATACGCGAGCATGGAACTGCCGACGGGGGATCCTCGGCATACGAGGACGACGTCGCTGTTACGTCGTTATGGCAACGGCGGGGGCCGAGGGCGACTACTGCGACAACACGTGCCACGAAATTCCAGTGCACGAGAGCACTGACATCGATACTCGGCGAACGCGCTGTTTATTCGACGAATCAAGAATGCCTGGCCTCCGAGATTTCCCGCTTTATCGTAACGCTCCTACCTGATTGCTTTATTTAAGCGAGGGTCTTCCCAACGCGTATTACGCGAGCAACTCTCTCTGCCCTCGATGCTGCTCGGGAATTTTCATCGCAGGTGTGCGATAAGGACTATTCCATTTGTAAATCAATATTGAGCGATAGCAGAGGGACCGATGAGGCTTTTACAATAAACCTTGCCTCTGCTTTTTTGCTACCCTACTTAACATTGTATTTTAAATCTAAACTTGGATTATTATACTTAATAAACAACCTTACGCATACACATTTTACTCACGAATACATATAAAAAGGTAATACAAAGTTTAAACTCCTGATTAATATAACCAGTATTAATTAAACCACGTAGAAAAGCCCAGTACATTAGACTTATTATAAACTTGCTTTTTATTATTCGTATTAATTTATCATTGTATTTACGATGTTAATTATTCTCTACATGCATTACAATGCAAAGTACAATGACTTTATCGTAATATTTTCCAATAAAAAATTATTATTAGCAGATAGTATAAATAGAATTTTCTCTTAAAATAAATCTTAATTATACAGAAAATTATCAATTATCAATTTATCATGTGTATAAATTATGATGAAACAATATGATAACTAATATTGTAGATTGAGGGATCAAAGATGAAACAACTATTATTGTAGTGAATGACCTCAAAATTAAATTTAAATAAACTCAATAAACGGCACGATAAAATATTTGTAATTCTGATAATGAATTATCTGAATACTGATTAGTTCTTAAACTACAATTTCCATAAATAAAAAAATTATATTGCTTAAGTTCATAATTAAATACCGCAATTAATTAAAATTTTAATATTTACTTTTGTATTTAAATACAAATCTGATTAATATTCTTTCTAAGTCAACAAACGCTTGGATGTATAACTAATAAAAAATCATAATGTTGTGATAACATATGTAATAGCATAATGAATGTAATGCACATTAAACAAAATATATATTAAAAAAAACATTTGGCCATTAATAACACTAGTATACAAACTTTTTTACCTACAAAACGTAACAGAGGCATTGGCTTTATGCATAATCATGTATAGTTTTCCAAATAAACAAAATAAACGAATTAAAAATTGAAATAAAAGAAAATTTTCGATTTACATCATTTTATAAACTTTAATATACTGTTCGTGAGTGAGAACATTACATTAGTGAATTTCTAAAGTTGTTTTAACAGATACTGATATACATATTTCCTAACTTATCGACAACCATCATAATTATCTTTTCCCGAAAACATTACAAATTAAGTAACTAATTTATACACATACTTTAAGCAATGTATAAAGAAAAATATAATTGTATATGCAGTTATGCTAAATTAATAAGAAATAAATAGAATCCTACATAGCCGACTACGATAAAAAAAGAACAAAATTGATTTTCTGACATTGCTACAAATATATAATAATATTTTAGGATTGCACTCAAATCAATATAAGTAACAACGTTAATATGTATATTTTATTTTATCGTAACAATATTATTCTGTAATATTTTATTATTATTCTTCTTATTCTTTATTATTATTTATTATTCTGAAATTTTTTAGCAACAAATTTGGTTATAAATTTTACTCTCCTATAATTTTAAAAGAAATATAAAATAATAAACGAAGATTAAATAATTTAGTTGGGTTTAAATCATATAAAATTAATAACAAATTTTCAAATATACAGTATTTAATTATAAATTCCATTTCCAAATATAATTATTATATTTTACATAAATTATAAACAAATTAGAGAATTATATCAAATTATACATTTTATATATTATAATATAAAGGCATAAAATATTAATATTGTAAAAATTAAATTTTCATATATTACCATGGAGCTATTTGATAAACAATAAAACATTTTAACATATTCTAAACAATGTAAATTAATTTTATTCTATGGGATAAAAATAATACAAATTTTTCGTTAATGATAATTTTTTTGCCTTGTTGAATAATTTTCATAAATTAAGTAGTTTTTCTTTGAAAATCAAATATAACATTTCTCTTCGTAAATCAATTTTATATAATTGAAGATATATACAATACAATAAACATTGTAAAACAACTTTGCCGAATACTTAACAAATTGCTTGTCGGAATTAACCTTATCTTTATCCTATGTACATATTAATCAATATAGCAGTTGTTTGTTACTTCGTATAAGTTCTAGAAAAAATTTAATGAATTGGTATCTAACATATTATGAATGAATTACATTTCGCAGCGTTTTAATTATTTAACTTTATATAACGATTCTATTATATGTGAATAATCTTTCGTAAAAGAATAACATCAATTAATAAAGTATACTATATGAAAAAGATTTTAAGGATATAGTTTTCTGAGAATAAGAACTATTTTAGTATAAATTACATACTACGTATTTCTTGCTTTGTATGCACGTTAATACTGTAATTAAAAAGTAACAAAAACTTATAAATATTATTTGGAATACAATTTCATATATATAATATATTAATTATTATATTTTAAAATATTTACTTCATTTGCATACTTCTTCTACTAGAATGTAGTTTTGCATATGTTTTCATATTAATACAATAATCTCTTGCTTTATAAATACATTACGAATCAAAAATTTTTTAAATTAGAATATTATGAGGTAGAAAATTTATTTACTAAAAGTAGATGCAGATTTTTGTCTAACATCGACACAAGGTATCTATAAAATTATAAAATTATTTGAATATAAATATCGAGCAAAGCTTCTATCACATTGTTAATTGTATTTGCAATTTAAATCAATCTTACTGATTCGTATGCTTTTTATATCTTAAGTTTATTATCTAAAAGAAGTATCTTCGTTTATCTAATTTGCATTGCTAAGTAATACTATTATTGACAAATAATAAAATATTAGATTATAAGTAGCAAATACTATGCTTAAATTATTAATGTTTATGATTATTATACGTTTAGCGCCAAGTTTTACAGCTTTTTTCATATTTTTTTTTATTTTATTTTTTATTTACGTAAAAAATTTCATGAATGAAAAGTTTTTCGATGAAATAAAAGCACTTTCAAATATTTAATTAAATTTGTATTGTACTTGTATTACTTTATACAAATAATTTCTGTCCAATTAATCTGAAATTTTCTTTTGTTACTTAGCTTAAATCATTATTCTGAAATTAATATAAAGGTTCTTCTTATCCTCTGTTATATGCATATTTTTAATAACAATTACAACTGTAAAATAGAAAAGAAGAAAAATATTTCAAAAAACTATACTAAATAACTAATACGAAATTTATCGGTAAATCACGAAATTGTTTAGGGATACTCAATAATAATGTGTGATAAAAAATCATAAATTTACATTTAATAACTAAATATTAATAACTAGACACACACCTAATAACTTGATATTCATTTTTCACATTATCAATTAGTGTAGTTAATTTGGCTTGTTGAGTAAATATTTCCTTTCTTTGAAATACATATGCATGTTTTTACGTATTCTACGTACTGATTTAGATTTATTATGCGTTCAAAATATATTAAATAAACATAAGACAATCGATATATAAATAAAATAGTAATGATAGTTTTTGTTTACCACGCTTTATAAAATATTATATGTCGATACATTAATATGTAATAATATTAAAAAGAAATGTTCATAATAATTATTAGTAGTTAAATATATGGTATCTGTATTCGATTGGTAATTTCTCATATCAACAGTATCATACATAGTAATAAAATTATTTGAATAATTACTTAATATTATACAGTACAAAGATTTTGTTAATACAGAAATTTTTTCTATGAATCATTATTCATGACTATAGAATTGCATTATATGTACATAAAGAATAATTGGATTAATAATTCAATATTCTATCATATAAAAATTTAATAAAAAAATTTAAGTATAGATAAATATTATCTCGAGTTATTTTTTTTTTTACTTACATGTTTTAAAAAAAAGGGTTGTTACGTTGAATAAGAAGCAATCGATAAAGATATAAAGAATGTTTTTAATTATTAGAATACTTCATTCGTTTATTCATTATTATTAAAATCATTGGTTGTTTTACCATTATTTTATTAAAAAAAAACCATACTCTGTAACACAAATTACAGTCAAATTTTTCAAAATAACTTTATTATTAGTTGATCCGAAAAACCTTTTATATCATTTCAAATGTTTCATAAAATATTGTGTGCTTTATAAATGATAAGAATATCAGTACCGAGCATTCTATATTACTGTAACTTATCCGATATATTTTTCTTTAAACAACTGATATTTCCCTTTTTTATTTTAAACCTTAATATTTCATTATGGAATTTGGCATATTACAGATTTAGTAAGTTAATGAAGCTTTTTTAATCTACTATTCACTTAAATTATAGAGAAATAAAATTTTTGTCATTATTAATTTTGTACAAAGGTAAGTAGTTACAACAAGTAATATTGTCTATTGAGTGGATCACTTAGGTCACCCTCTAACATTTTCCCATTCGATTTTCATAATGAATCATTCATGTAGCAAAAAAGGGAATGAAAGAAAAATGTAAATATTTAAGCAAGCTACGTCTAGGTTGGTAACTTCTTGCATCTTGAGAAATAACAATTTGGAATATTCTGATTATTTGTTTTATAGATTTGATTATAATTTTGTTTAGTCAAAGAGTTATACTTCGTTCTTCTATAAAAAAATAACCACGACAAACTTGAGTGAGTTAAAAGAAGGTAAAATGTAAACAAATATATATATATATATATATATATATATATATATAGAAATACAATATCCAGTAATAAATTTAAATACATTTAATAACTTTTTTTATAAAACTTACAATACATTTAAAAAAATATATATATGTATGTACAAAAATGTAAATAAAAAATAACTAATATATTGTCTTATTAGCCATTAAATCATTTGCTTTAATTTTTTCCTATACCCCCTTTTGAAAATATGGCATAGTACTTAATAGGAGCCGATTCGTAAATTATTCTACCACGCTACCATTCGGTACAAGAGTGGTTTTTTGTTCCGTGACAAATACACCGCCTACTCATTGACGATAAAAAACCACCTGACAAAAACGACACGAAGACTGTTGTCGTTTAAAATTATTTACAGTAAGTAACGACTTTGATTTATCAATCATTGCCTAATTATAATAATGAGTTGTTGAATCCAATTATATTTGGTAAATTGATCGATATTTTCGTATATTGATAAAAAGTAAATTAATCAAATAATTTTTTTGGGAAAATTTTTTATATTCTTTCAAGCTCACTATGCATGTGTGTACATATATATATATATATATATCACGAGTAGTTTCTCTCCATCCGTGGAATAAATCCGGCAAAGGCTCCAGTCTGGACTCTCAGTAGTACATAGCCGACAATTGCTCGAGTGAGTCCTTGTCCTGACATCGCTTTCGCCTTATGTGTTGGCAACTATACCACACAGGATCCCCGAGAAAACTCATCCCACGTAGAAAGCCATCGTTCAGCTTCTCCTCGGCGAAATTGTTCCTTTATCGATCAAGGGCTAGGCGCTTGCAAGTGGCTGGGAGAGTGGTAAAGCGGAAAGAAACCGCGGAAGCTACTCAAGGAGGTCTCGAGCGAATTTGTCGCGGGGACGACCGGCAGCGGGGATAAGGGGACGCTGGAAAGCATGAGAAACGACAGTTGGCAAGGTATCGAGAAATGTTACGCGGTGGCTGAATGACGAGGTACTCGGGACAAATTTCACAATGTTGTGCGCGACAAGGCGGGGTCGGGGAGTACGACATTATTTCCTAGCTACTACACGAAAATCCAAACTCCAGCTAATGCGCTTGCGGGTTCACTATGTTATTCATAACTGTGTCTCCTTTTTTAACAACCCGGCAAGCCCGATTGGCAGTTTATTTAATTATAAAATTGAAATGGCCTTTTCATGGGCTTTAATGGACAATTTTCATTTTTATAAATTAATTGCTCGATATTTGTTTCTATATCCATACAAATGTGTGTGTGTGTATTTATACGTGTACGTATAAATGATTAGGGAAGTAGTTCAAAAAGTCGCAAAAACATCAAAAAGCGGCTTGTAACACCTACAGGTATTTAAGAAATTTTTACCAATTAATTAGTTTTTATATCGTTTACTTCTACAAAATAATCAGATCCTCATGAACAATCACATATAGGTAACCGTAATCTAATGTTTTAAATGACCTAAAATATTAGGCTCTATACGGAATTTTCATATAAACATCATAACAATTACAGAATGATAAAGCAATGTGCCTTAATAATTTGCATTTATTTTATAATAATATCATAACACCCATTGAATTTGCTTTGATAAAAGTGTTTACGATATAAGCCACAGTAAATAAATACCTCAGGCATAAATGATTTAGCAGGCCGAAAATTCAAATGACACCTCATCTATCACTTCTTCGCAAGAAGTATAAAACCTTCCATATACAATTTGCACGTATCCGATATTCAATAGGCAACTAGATAGTAAGGAAGAACAAAACATCCTCACCTTACTTTCGCGCAGAAACGAAGACGAAAGCAACTTCAGACTTCGAGGGGTAAAATCAATGTCTGATAGATACTGTAGAGGAGGATGGCCCGCGAGATAAAAGGTTTCCCTGTTTGACAAAATAGCGGTGCCGAACCATTAGCCCGACCACCCGGAAGAAAAAGTCTTGCCCACGCAAGCCACCGGATTACATCCTCGAACGGCCTTCTCCCGCAAACCCTGTGGCCACCATCAGGCTACCCGATCCCGGTATCCTATCTCTCGCCCTCCCTCTTTGTCACTCTCTCTCTCTCTTTCCCTACCGAACTTCATTAAACGGCCGTTAATTTATTAAACCTTCCCTTGCCCAGGAATTTCGGATAAGTGTTAAGATCGTTAAGTGTGCGCATACCAAAAAACTTACGTTACGATTACAGGTGATATAAAATCACTTCCTTCGGTCACTTAAAGCATTTTAAGCTATGAAAATTGTTACCCCTGAGATTTTTATTTCGCATAGTATTTTAAGTATCCTTTTGATTTTTCCAAAGAATCAATCCTTTGATCCGGCTTTATCATTATCGTTAAAATTTACATTACGTATGTTAAAAAAGTTTTACATTGTATTATTTAATCTCTATACATATATTAGATAAAATTAAAAGAAAGCATTTCCTTTATAAGTATTAAATTAATAAAATATTACAATTGAAATAATAAGATTTACAGTTAATTATGCAGTTTATACGTTGATAAATGCGTGAATGTATAGTATTTAAAGTGAATTTAATTTAAATTTTTAAAAGTTGTACAGTACTTAGAAAATCTGGAAAAATATATACAACTATTGAGTTTATTTATTCATAATAGTATTTACGCATAAATTTATCACATGATTTTTTTAAATTAACAATGTAGCTTCTAGGATCTTTCCAAATGAGAAAGAACATCAATTTTAAAATGAATTTATTTACGTAAAATATTGCACAAACAAAAGAAAATTGTATCGCACATAAGTATCTTCTAAACAAAGATAAAAGTACATAATATTTTGTTTACTTAACAAAGTGCACCTATATCAAAGTCATAAGAGCTTTGATTATTCATTAACAAGAAAAGTGTAGACCCATAGAAATGGAATATTTCAAAAAAGAAATTGAACACGTCATTAAAAACATTTATTATTCATTGATTAATGTAATTTTCTCTTGAATATTGTTTGTTTATTTCTCGAATATTTATTTGAGAAGAGTTTTCATCAGACCGAAAAAAACAGCCAATGAGCAAAAGAAATCAATGATTATTACGAACCGAGCCTATCGGTTATAGATTTCAAATGATCCATGAACCAAAAGACACCACGACGAACTTAATCCCTGCGACTTGCAAAGTACTCCTGGGCTCATTGACGTAAACCGACTTCTGTACAAGTACAATCCGTGACTTTGTCCCGAATCATCGTCGAGGAGTCGACTCCGGAAACTCGGCACCGCTCCGTCCTGGGCTCGAGCCAATGACGTAACTTCGTTGGCGACGCGCCGCTCCGCCCATCGTCCAATGGGCATCGCTCGCGACCCTCGTCGCATTCGCCACGCCCCCCGCGCATCCACCCTTCGCGCTAAGGTTAAAAAATCTCGCCACTCGTTTTGCTCCCGCCGGCCAGGGCTGACGCGATCAAGTGGCCTGATCTATGAGCCGCGACAGCTCGGCGTCCAAGCAGCCGAGGATTACCTGGAGGATGTTCAGGGTGCCCGAGGCGTCACTACCAGGTGAGTCCGACGAGTCTTTTACTTTTCCTCCTCGTACCGCGATTCCGCGAATTCTTAATGGCGCTGGTAGGCAACGATTTCCTAAGGCTTCTCAAGCTTTGGTTTTCGTAATCGCCAATGCTCACGAGCTTTTGATTTCTCTTTAGGCGTTACGATGGCGACTACATTGTAATAATGATAACGAAGCTGTCACAAGATAGAAATTTTCTCGACAAAGAAAACAAATATTCACAATGTAAGTTAAGTAACATCTCAGGATTAAATAATACAACGTTAAAAGTAATACACAGTCTATCAATCGTTTGAAAGAATAAAATCTGACGGTGATAAACGCCGACGATAAACAATGATAAAAATTAATCTATGAAGCATTTTTTAAGCTATGCACCGGCATAATTAATCGGATTATACACGAAATATTAGCTAATATGCAAAGTTTTAATAGTTTAAATGCGTTTGTATTTTCTAATATTCATATGATTTTGAAACTTAAAAGTTTGGTATTTAAGTGTAATGAAATTAATTAAAGCGCCATTTACATTTTAGCAACTGATCGAGAAACATTCCGTAATAAATAGATAGCTTAGCATGGTATTGTATATTAGGCGATCTATGAAACTGCCCTAAATCATTGTCATGTCTGTATTTACCAATTGTATGAACATCAAATGGCTTTGAAAGTCCTGGTACTAAAAAAATATTGACAATTGTAGTAAGAGTAGGGCTGCATTTATCAGTTTAATTATCGATACGAGTGGGTACATTGTTAAACGAGATATGATAAAACGGGTACATTATCGGGGAGTCAATGAATAGGTGGATGGTAAAGTCGACGTGCACGTGTCCGCTTCGAGTAGCATAGCGCACGTGGCCTTTTACCTGTTAACTGCCCCTCGCAAGTCCTGCCCCTCGCTCTTATCTCGAGCGCATAGGCTGCATCAATCGAGCGTCGGAAATACCTCTTTAAAATAGGCATCTTCGCGGAAGCCGAGCGTCCTTCCTTATTCGGCAAGGACCCGGGGCCCGTCTCGATCCCGAGCTCGAGACAGAATTCGCTAAATGACCGGCGCTGGCCTCGCCAGGGCGAGCAGCTCTGCCCGCGCTACTCGCTAGCCCCGGCCGAGGCCCGAAGCGCATCGCACACCTGTACCTCTAATTGTCGCTTACGCTTATCGATGTCCGGGCGCATATGTAAAAGCATATGTCACGCTCCGCGGGTCGGCTCGTGCGCCCACCTGCCCCCCGCAATCGGGCGCTCAATTATCGTCGTCACGGCTTCTGAGCCTCTGCCGACCCTCGCGCTCGCGCCCTTCTCTCGGCCCCTCGCTCGACGCCTACGCGTCACCGCCGACGCACGACCAGATTAGCCGAGTTGCGTGCCCGAGGCCCGCCACGCCCGCGCACCGCTGCGTCGCTTTTCCGTGCTCTCCTTACTCCGTACCGCGTACGGGCTCGAGCGCAGGGAGAGGACCGACGCTGTCCGAGGGCCCAGCGCGATATACTCTGGATTCATAATTTGCATGAGGAGGCCGCCGCTCTCCGGTGCCCTTCGTCGTACCCGCGGGGGTAAGAATGCCTATGAATTCACCCCTTTGCGCCGATAGGGCATTACGTCCTCTTGTCGCAGGAGTAATTATGCTAAGTGCTGCTCCATTGTGATGGAAATGGGAAACTTTGCCGTTATTCGTTACGATTACTACAATTTTATCACTTTAACTATTCAAACATTGTAATTCAAGCCTTTCCAAGTACATGGTAATACCTGGTTTTATATCTAATCTTATCCCCCTTTTTCAACTTAATTGTGGCACGTGACTTACTTAAAATATAAGCTCAAATTCTTTTATTTATTAATAAACATATCTACTATCTTTTTTTTGTTTTCGAGTCTTTCGCCGCCATTTATCTAGCTTTTCATTGAGGTGCTTAATAAAATTAATCAAAGACTTTTAACTCAACTCTATCCACTTGAGGACTGTGTATATTTCAGATGAATGTTAATATTTTCAGTTGTAGTTAGAAATTAACTTTTGATGCGTATAATAATGATGCTTTTTTATAATAATAAATCAATTTTTAATGTTCAGAAGTCGAGAAATTTTACCCATGGTACTTTAACAATTGACAGCCGCAATTATTTGCCTTTTGTACATCATACCGTTTCCATATATAATTATATATAAATATATATATATATATATAAATGTTTTATAAGAACACACATTCCTATTGTCTGTCAAATAGTATTGTTATAATTACAAATACTTTGTTAGTTGTTAAATTCTTTGAATAAAATGTTACATGTAAACATAAGAATTTCAGTATTGCCATAACTTGAAATAATGCTCTATATTAATTTGGGCTTTTTATGCAAAATATTTTTTTTTTTGTAGTATGGTTCATAGTTCAAACCAAAAATTAGTATGTAGTCACGCAAAGATTATCGATTATCGTTTTTCGCAAGATTCTTTATTGCTTTTATCTTATACACGAAAAGCTTGATAGAAACTGAAATTAACCAAAAAAATGATCATGAGCACACAAAGTTTGATACGTTTAAGAATTAGTTTTATATATTATATATACAAGACAAATACACAAGATAAACAAAAAATAATAATTATGATTCTAATGATTATTATTATTTATTCAAAATAATGGAAAAAAATGTGATCACTATATATTTTATAACGCAAACTAAAATCACCACAAGCGAGTGTCTTTACAAAATAAACCTTCTTTCTAATGAATTTCCATCTTTTGGACTTCGAACAAGATCTCATTAGCGCAACCATGGAAAAATCGTGCCGTCGCTCGTAAAGTTACAGAACATTATTAGTCACGTATCGACTAGAATCGATATTATCACAATCCAGGGATACGAGGCACGATTTTAGCTCCTAAGATACGTTCCGCGATACTTGACCTGCACGCAATATAAAATGCCGTACTGGATGATTAAAGGAGAGGGCGGGTGAAAAAAAACAGAAGCCCTCAAAGCGACTGTCGAAGATATCAATGTACTGCTAGTTTCCTTCTCACTAGGTAGAATGTATAGTTTGTCACTGTTTTAGTCGTAAAGTCTGTTTTGAAATACCGCAAAATCAAAATTATCATAATTACATATTTAATATTACTGCTACCTCATACGGATAACTCAAAACAATTATGTTCAATCTATTATGAAAATTAAAAATATTGTGATACAGAGTTTATCTGTATGTAAAATACAAACTATCCCTTTGTGACAATAGTGCATGAATGTTAATAAGTAATGACGGATTTTTCATGTAAACGTAGAATATGTAAAGGCCATAAACTATTTATGGTACTGTTTCCACCGCAAAACCCTTTCAATATCTAAATTTTTTTTATAAAGAAAATATACAACGAAGGAGAGAAATAATATAGATAATTACAGTCCATTAAACGCAACTAAGAGAATAGGCCCACCATTAAAAAAAAATTATAATAAGACTTATTAAAAGTATTATGGGGACGAACTATTAGCTTAAATATTTATTATCTTACACGTTAAAAGGCAATTTTAATCAATTACTTTTATCTGAATTTATAAAAAGTTGAATTTTTTAAAATCAATTTTTATGTGAAAATAAATATCAATTATAAATATTTATAGACACAGTTGGGGGATTGAGCAGTCTTTCCTTTGATGGAATCATTATTACCTTCGTTATCCTATCGAATGATTTTTAATTTTGAATACATTTTCGATGTCCTCATTGTAAAATACAGTGAACCGTGATTAAATTTTGTAAATTAAAATCACTTATGAAGATAATGAATCTTGTTGAATCAAATCGAGTCGAATGAAAAGCTGTGCTCGAACATTAGAGTCGCCGTGAAAGATTCACTCAACCAAGCGTGAAAATCCGTCTTCGGCTTTACGCGTAGGCTTTCGCCGGCTGGGGCTCGGCATTGCGTAGAGGACTCTTAAAAACATTTGGCCTCGCTGGTCTTCCATATCGAAAGGATCATCGGTGCGGGGAACGATGCTCGCACCGAGCCTTCGCAGTACGGGCCCGTGTCTCGAAGCGGGAGAAGGTGAGCCAGGGCTCGAGCTGTAAAGAATCCGCCGTCATTGGAAATTATCTCTTGTGGCGTGGCTCAATTATTTTCCAAGGGTGCGGCACGCATAATTCGACGATCGATCAGCACTTTTCACCGCGAAAAGCTGTGCACGTGTGACGTGACGATGAAAAAAATTTACATACTGCATTTTTTATGCGCGCCTGACGTATGGCACCTTGCGAGGAGGCCGCACGTCAAAACTATCGGAAAGTCATCGAATTGACATTAGTCGTCGAGGGCTCGGGGCGCATCGAGTTCCGACCGGCCGATCGGCCTGATATGAGTCGACTGCTGCCTTTATTATGCACTCCTCCACAGCAGCGACTACGATATTGTTTGAAGGGACAGCGAATCAGGGGTGAGACGCGCTTAATTAGACCCCGTTAACTTTATCGCGATTCTCATTATTTTACCCATTGTTCATTTTCTTCTCCTTCTTCTTCGACTCCAGTTTCGATCGCCCTTCGCGACTATTGCTTACTGTCCGCTCGTAATTCATTACGTATTGTGGACGTCGATTAAAGTGACGAATATCGACGAATATTCACAACATTTATTTTCAGCCACCTTCGGCCATCTTATTCAAACCCTTACGCATCGTCAAGTATTTAAAAAAATTATATCTTCCTGACCAAACGATTTTCACTAAGGGGGTTACAATAATTTAACAATATGTGTTATATTATTAATAGTAAATAAACCTTTATTCCACTTCAATAAAACTAATTGAGGATTCAAAAATTACTTATTTTTTATTTCATTCTAAGACAATTTTATTTTATAAATACTCCCGCAATAATAATATCGAGTTTGAATGGAAAAATTTTAACCTATATAAAGGGGAAATTTTTTTAAAAAATATTTTTCCTAATAATTAATTGATCGTAATCAAATTCAATCCAATGTATATCCAATGAATTGGAACCATCTGAAATTCATCGAAGCATTACAACGGCAAAACAAAATATAATGTACGCGCGAGGAAAGGTTACGAGTCCTTGTAGCCGAGCGGTGGGCAATCAAAAAATAATTAATAATTCGCAGGGCGAGTCTAACGAGAGGTAAAAAGTGGAAGGCTTGGCTTGCGCGCTGTAACCATTGAACATCGAGGCATTTAAGTGGAAGGAAAGTAGTGCGTTGACGAGGGGCGCGACTGCGGCTAGCGTGGATTGGGGGCGGGGAGCCTCTTGCGCGTCGAGAAAGTTTTCGGAAAGCAGAAAACGACGTGAATAATAGATAGGAACGGGTTGGGTCGCGCGAATCGGCCCCGCGAGTCTCTCGATGGGGGCTATTGACTCAGGCCGCGCGACATATGCACTCGGTCACGCATCGGTCGCCCAGGCACCGTCGACCAGAACCTGAGCTCCGTAACCACGCGTAATTGCACGCTGTATGATAATGACTGGTCTATGAGTCCCGCCCCGCAGCCCCTGACCGGCGAGCCCGAGGGCAACGACGCACGTGAGTCAACATTTATTGGCGATTCCGGAATCTCGGCCACTTTTCAATCATTATCCACGCATTAAGGACCACAGGACGATTGGCCTCCAAGACCAATTTTTGCAAGGATTACGCGTTCTGTGATTGGAAAATGCGGCTTGGATAAGTGACGCGTCTATGAATTTTTGCTCCACACTCCGCTCGCTGCTGGCTCTTCCAATTGGAAAATTAAGGCGAGTTACTTTCTGGCGCTCGCGTAAGGCTTTCAAGGGTTGTTTATCCACGAATTTGTGCAACTATAAACGATAAGCGTTATAAGCTTACTACATGTAAAGCGATTTAATGTGCAACTTCCAACGAAAAGTGTGATTAACTTACTGCATGTAACGCGATTTGAATGTTTAACAATGATGAAGATTTAATGGCTCTTGAGTTTGTTTGGGCTTTCAGATTTCGCAGATCGGACACGTAACTCGCTGTATTGGTCACATTGCGTTCAAATTTACTACTGTGCACATAAAACAGATCCATTAAATGACATTTGTCTAGTATTATAACTTCTTGTTTACAAGAAAAATTTAACAATTACAATTTGTTTAAGTACTAATACCTAAAACTACATTAATTTTTTTTCAATTCTAGTTATCTATTTTTAAATGTATTTTTTATGTTCTAATTACAACTTCAAATAAAAATTCCATGAGCTTTATTAAAAATTTATTAACAAATACCACCGGCATTATAAATAATATAATTTTGTATTCAGGATAAGTTACGTTAAAATATCATTCCCTCATATATATTTTTCTTCGTGGTTAATTTATTCATCGCTTTAATCCTTTTTGCATTAATTTTCCGAAACTTGCGTGCTATAGTTTTGCATGAAATACTCCTATTTAAAAATATATTTATTTTATATAATACTTATTTTCTTTTAATGAAGCTTTCATCTGTCTTTCCTATTCTCTACTTTAATAATTTATCTGTCGCCTTTATATCTCTCTTCCATCGGTTCATCAATTTCTCCATTCATTGCCTCTATTATAACGACAAATATACCCATTTTATCATTAAAATTTTTATTTACTAAAATGACTTATACCTATAGATATCAATGTTTTCATAATTTGTAAAAAATTAAATATATGTAAAACAAAGAACAATATAAATTAACGGTAACCTTGTTTTTATAATAACTATTTTTTAACACATGAAATATAAGTTTGACATTCATGAATAAAGCAATTTACCATTGAGAAATTAATTCTCATCATCGGCTGTATAAATATCTTATTCCAAAGCTAAAAAATAACATGGATTGCTGCTCGTAGCAACATACATAAATGTTCAATTAATTAATTTGTATTTTGAATAAAGATGGCAAAACAAAACTTAAATTAAAAATAAAAGGTCATAAAAGTAACTTCAGTATTCGTATTGTTATGTTTTCCATAAGGACCTACGTTGATAATTCAGTGTCAACATCTGACAAACAATACATCACAGAACGAAAAAATCTCGACGAATTGGTTATGAATAAAAACAAAGCAGATTCAAAAGATATTTACTCGCGTGAATATAAACAAGAACATAAAGTATCGTTTTAAAAGGGTTTATACGAGGATAAGGTTGGAAAAGACCTCAAACTCAGCGTCATTATTAGCCAAATATAGGTGTAGGTCTCTCCTGTCACAGAAACTGTTCCCCCAGACACGTACAAAATAATGGGGAAGCAGCAATGGATGCGGCTCGATGCAACGTGGATGAGAATGTTATGACAGATTCACTAGACGACCCTCGATAATCTTTAGGACACGATCGCTTCCTCGTATTGGGCAGGATGATACCACAGCATCAACATGTCATTATAGGGCGAAATATCGCTTGATATACGTCGCTAAATCTAATGATAACTACCGACTGCTCCGGCGTTCAATGCTTGCGAGTGTCACGATTATTAAAAGAGCATATAACTCGTGAATTTATTTAATCTACTCGATCGTAATTGCTCCCATTAACATTAACCATTATTGAATTTCGCAAAAGGTAAGCAAATGTCCGACTTACCGTGCAACCGAACGACTAAAAATATAATATAAAAAGAATAGATTCAAAGTAAGGAAAGCTAAAAAAATCGGTCACAGAGGAATGGGGTACGAAATCGTTGAGCCTTTACGAGCGATGGTCGTGTCCCCATCTCATCCTGTCCAATTGTTCCTTCGCGTGGCCTCTCCTGTGCCCCCTTCCTTCTTCACGGATGACCCATGTTTGGTCGGTTATTGGGGGGGGGAAGACAAGAAGCCAGAGCCAACCCCCGGACAGAATCGGCCGAAGCATAATTGACGCTGTGTAAAAAGTGCGGACGCCGGCGAATCGAAAACGCGTAACTCAAGGCTAATGAAATATTCATGTATCTACTCGCCATGGTATGTGGATTCGACCCCACTATCAGTTAGTGTTAAATTGTGCCCACGTGTCCAACCTCGAGTCTCTGTATTTCTTCATGCTTTTTTACCTCTGCTTGCTTCTTGCTTAGATTGGCTACTGCTCGGACACAAGAGTTATAAGATTAAAGCAATCATATTTTAATCAGGGATCGTTCTGTGTCGATTATTCGCTCTCCAGGTAAAATTTCAAAAATTTAATTTTAAATTCAATCCTCTTTGTTACGATTTACTTTATCAATTTAAGACAAATCATAATTATTTTAGATCGCTTGCAGTTTGAAGAGTCTTTGAATTTGATGCTCGATTAAGGTACGGAATAAATTTAAGCCGTGTGCAATTTTTATTGTCTTTATTGAATATTTCTTGTGTCGATAAAATTAGAAACACTACAATAATTAATTTTAGCTACTAAACCAAAAATTCATTCAAATGCATTATTCGTAAAATGAAATTTCTCTATAACATTTTTCGAGAATATTATTTTTTAGAAGAAAATCTTCATATATTACTTTAAAATTATGTTGATTTCATTTGAAACTTTTAAATAATTAACAACACTGTTTTATAAAGTGTACAATACGTAAAACAACCTTATCTATTAAATGTATAAATAAGCTCTCTTAGCCTTGGCACTTGTGATCAATAACAGAACTAACTAATAATTATTGAAAACATATATAGGTGAAAATTACCCGTTAATAATGTTTTTGCTTTAAGATTTCACCTTGAGTATATATTTTCTGACATATTTTTTAATTATATTTTAATGAAATAAATAGATTTTGTAATTGTAAAATGAAGTCAATATTCAGAATACCGAGGAAAGAAACGCAAACTTTTTGCAGGAAGTTAGTTAGTCAATATTTCAATCAATAATTCACTGATATTTAATAGTTCAGGAATTGTATATTTAATTTACGAATGTTTTGCGTATATTAATGATATTATACAGCTGACTGATGATTAAATGATTAAATATTCTAACTAATATTGCGTGCAATGTGTTTTAAATATGACACACTAGGATCAATTATTTAACGAATTCAGCAATGAATAAATCAGTATTGGACCACATAAGAAAATCGGACCATAATACTAGACAAACATGCAATTTGATAGCCTTCTTACTTAAAAAATTCTTTGTCGTATATCTTAGGTCAACTGCGTTATTCTCCAACGTCTTCAAATGCCAATGGAGAAAATTCCATGGAGGACGTTTAATTACTAATGTCAGGTCTCGTAAAATAATCGGACAACCTCGTTCTTCATGCAGTTCAATAAATCAAATGATGTTACCTTGCAACCGTTAATGTCAATGCTAAGCCCTGCAATCCGGTTACCCCCTTATGGCAGAATTATAATTATTAGGGACAGGACTCTTAATTCTTATTTCCTGAATTACTACGAATTCAATTGTATATTTGTTTTCGAGAATACTGAACAGAGTTTTATAAAAAATCAACTGTCTTATTTGCGATCCTATTATCGCTAAAAAAAAGATGCTATATTGTGAGGTGTGATAATATAATAAAAACATTTCATACTTTTTCTACTATCTTCGAATATATCAATTGGTACATTATTATGAAAAAAACGTTTGACACATTTGGAATACAAATTTAAAATGATTTTTTACAAAATATTTTGAACAGCTTCATTTTGTTGTTATTAAACACATCTGAATCAATTTAAAAATCTTTTTTCTGTGTAAACTTGTCTTGTATGTTTACACTGTCTTAGGAACTCCTCTAAGTAAATTGTTCTTATTGTGATTCGTGTTTATATATATTGACTCGTCGGTTATACTCTGCAAAATTTATTTTCTCCTCGTATCTCATAAGCGGCAATATCGAAGAAAACTGAATATACCTTTCACACTCCTCTTAACTGCAAATTTTCGTTCTATATTCTAGCTAAGAGTTTCGCATGTACAAGTTCGTTTTTCCCTCAGTTCCGCGTACTTACACAAGTATACGGCATTGGTGAATTCAGCCCCAAAATGGCGGCTGATTATCAGTTGTCGAGTTATCGATGCGCGGCCGCATAGCGCATTCGATGCTTTTCGCAAACCAGGGTCGCAAGGGGTATTTCTCAATCAAAGGTCATGCATTCGAGAAATTTTTTGATCTGCCAATTTCACCTGGTTATATTGATACTGCGATGAACGGATATTTGTTTTTCAAAGTTAAGACAAATTAATATTATTTTCGTAGCTTTATTCAACTTGTTTAAACTTTTTGATCTGTGATACCTAAATTAATTAACAGGCATTGAATATAATTTATTTTGTTAAGATTATCTAGTCAAACGATGGGAAATGTATGGGGAAATAAACAAAATTATCAAAATTTTTCAATGTGCTTATCTCTTAATGTTAAGAAGCTTACTGTATATTACTCATAAAAGATAGAATATTTTCTATTACATCTAAAAGAATATTTTAATTGAGAAAGATAAAAAATTTATCCAAAATTTATTTAATTGTAGAGCAAAAGGAAAATTGAGAATTTCATAGTCTACTTGATGCATTATTCTTCCATTACCATTATTATTATCAATACCATTATTTACTTTTATCTTAATAATATGCTCCTATAATAATATATCATTCGCTGAAAACCCATTTATTAAAAATAATTTATTCATATTCGAACTCTTAGAAAAAAAGTTTAATTTTAAGTTTTTTTTGCAGAATGTAGAGATTCGACGACACCTTGAAAGAAACTGAGCTAATACAAATAATCTATTTTATATAAAAAAATAACGATTACTATAAATAATGGATGATAGTAGTAGAGGAGAAACCTTATGTAAAGTATGTGGCGACAAGGCATCCGGTAAACATTACGGCGTACCAAGTTGTGATGGATGTCGTGGATTTTTTAAACGGTCTATCCGCAGGTATGCAAGGTAATTACTCGTTTTTTTAATTACTCATAGACCTAGTGTAATGAAAATCATTACATCGTATGTATTTATGTATTTATGCTCTTATAGAGCCTATAAGAGCTAATTGTGTTAAAGTTCATACTTTTAAAAGAATTCAAACATAATTTCTCAATATTATTTTTTATTACTCACAGCGCAAGTAAAAAAGTTATCTATTTTTTCAATTACATTATTAATTATTCTGATAATCTTTTTTTAAATAAATATAATTAATTCTTATTCATTAAAATCATTGAAGAACAAGGTGTACACGTGGCAATTTTACTTCTAGAACTGAGATATTGATTTTCAGGAATTTGGACTACGTGTGCAAGGAAAACGGCCAATGCATCGTAGACGTTTCTCGACGAAACCAATGCCAAGCTTGTCGATTCACAAAATGTCTACAAGTAAACATGAAAAGAGACGGTAAGTGAAATTAAAAAAAGCTATTTTTCCTTCCTATACGCGACTTTGAGAACGACCGCTGCGAAAACCAAGACGAATGCCCGGTAACGTCGGTACTAATGACAGCCAAGGCCTCAGCGACGTAAGGGTGAACTGCGATAGTCGACGGTCGAATCGAGTGGTTTTCAAGCTGGAAGCGGCCGTGGGGGGTGGGGTGGGGGGAGGCGTGGCGCGCAGAAGCCAAGAGCAAACACTCATCGTGAAACGGGAGCGAGGCGTCTGCGGGAGCTCGAGCGCCGGTCCTCGAATCGAGTCCCCCGAATGCAGATGTCGAGGTGTCAACCGCAGCCACGGGCTCGCAGCTTTTGTAAACACATCGCGGAGGCGTCGATTGCCGGGGCTCGAGTAAATCAAACACGCAATCGTATTGAAACATCAATTAGCGATGTCCATTAGGAATCGTCTGAGCAAACCCGGTGCTGAGCGCAGGCCTCCCTCTCATCACCTACGGTCGGGAAGCTCAAGACTTACTGATCGATCTTGCCCACGATAGCCGAGCGTCGAAGGGGACCGGGACTCCCGTGTTTGGATACACCACATCTCCGTGTTCGCGAATGCGTCCGTTGTATTCGAGCAGCAGTTTTAGAAGGGGTGCACGTGATATCCCGCGCTATCTCGGTAAAATTGATTTTATCGTCGAGGGAACGAGAATCGCCGCATCTACACACACGAATCAGTATACCAATATACCTGGGGGGGGGGGGACGTTGGACGTAAAAACAATAGCTCTGTGAAATAAACTAATACGGCTTACGTTTGCGAGTAGCTTAGGCGCAAAGAAGCTCCTCGGACGGAAACCAAACGAAGTTTCGAGGAATCCACGATGATCGTCGCTTAAGAGTTTGTCGTTCTCGTCGCGATCCTCGTCCGCCATAAGAACACACGAAACTCTCTCTCTCTATCTCTACTTTTCGCAGCGGTGCAACACGAACGAGCGCCCCGGAACATGGCCACGTCTATGGCGGCGATAGCGGGTTCGAGAAAGCCGAGCTCGAGCGTCGCCTCGGCCTCTCTCTACCCGGTGGCCAGCCACGTCTACCACGGGGCGGCGCGTCCCAGTGGTCCCTACCATCCGCTCCTCTACCCGGGTTTCTTCTCCTTGAAGCCCGCGGTCCCGGCCTTCCCTTCAACAGTCGGTGAGTCAGGCGAGCCCGACCGGAGCTTCGGCAAGTCCGAGGCCCCGTAAGAGCCGGTGGTGGTGTTGGCGCGGTAATATTTGTCAGTGCAGGCCGATTCCGAACGAGCGGCCAAAGTTAATAATGCGGAGATAGTCACTGTTTTAGAGCAACTGTTCGGACGCGTGCCTCGTGTTGTGTTATCGTTAATCGCATCACCGATTTGACAATGGGTAGTAACGGAGTTTGCTCGTCGACGGTGGTACGTAGGGGATGATCGGAGACAAGCCGGAATAATGGAACCTCTTCTACGATTGTAACAATTTTTACGCGTATTTAGATACTTGTATCGATATCAAGCGCGATTACAATTATATTTTTTAAAAGCCTTTGCTTAAAGATACGGAAGCTCAGAATTTCACAGTTGCCGACCACACCAAGTTCGTCAGCTGAAAAAGTTTATAGAATGACATAAGCCTTTCATACTGTCAATTCTTGGCATTAATGACAAAAAGAAACGGGTTAAAAAGAAATAATGTACCGATTGAATGATCGCGTAAATTCGATCGCTTCGAGCCGACTGATCGCGACAACGCAATTATCCCTTGACCAAAGCCAACGCGCAACAACCACACGATGGGTGCCACTTTCTTAAAAGGTCGCGCAGGCCTTGATTATCGATTGGTTTACCACACGAAAAATGTTTACTAGACACGAGCGACCTGCTACGGCTTACAACAGCTGCTCACTTCATGCCACGTCCGACCCCCGAGCCCATGTCCACCTCGACTGGCAAGGACGACGAGGTAACGAGCTCCGAGGAGGCGGCCGCAGCCTCCAATGATCGCCTGCACTTTAAGAAAGGTAATCGAGCAACGGAAATTACCAATTCTTAGCATACTTTGCTTAGCATCCTTGGTTCGGCATGAACCAGGCTCATTTAATGATAAGGCCCCTCGTAGTTAAAAGTCTCATCGAAATACACCGAGCTTCGTGTGAATCTATCATTGATGCCTAAAGCCTCTTTAATAATATTACCTGGAACTATAACGGTGCAATGTAATTCTGAAATACGTAATTTACAGTCACCGAAGATCACGTGTCAACTCGACTAGCGACTCCCGTAATTTGTACCGCCGTATCTGACGGACAAACCGCTAACTTTTCCCTTCTACCAGCGGAGAACGTTTACGAATTTGCAGCGAAATTACTGTTTTTAGCCGTCAAATGGCCAAGAAGTATTTCTTCCTTCCTACAGGTATATTCATTTTTATTGTATTATTACTCGTTACTCTTTCAAGGCATTCGTATATTAACACCATTGTTTCCCACTAAATCTTTACGAAAAAAATGAATAAATAAAAAAATAAATAAATATTGAATTAGATGTAATTATGTAAAATTAAATTAAAATGCATTAATCTCTTTAATTGTCTATCTTTCTTTACGCCCTCAAAATTATTTTCGAATAGACTTCAGGCCTTCCGCAAGACAATACAGAAATTAAAATTTGCAATGCAGACAAATATTCATGAATTATTATGCATTGTATATTTTATTTGGCTTTCTGAGCTGAAGGCTACAGACATATTACAATAAAGTTCGAAATCCGTGTAGTTGTAACACAAAACTTTTTACCCACCAGTAAAACTAAACTAGATAAGACGAATGTAATTAGAAGCATATCGGTAGACAAGAACAGTAATGATGATGTATCACTTAATGGCAAACAAAAAGTGAAAAAAACAATTACAGCTCTCGTATAGAGACCAGGCGATTCTGCTCGAGGAGTCGTGGTGCGAGCTGTTCGTCCTTACCGCCGCGCAATGGAACTTCCCGGTGGAGGAGGCGCAGCTGATCCCATTGAACATGTCGCCGGATCATCGTCAAATCCTAAGCGACGAGGCTCGACGTCTGCGCGAACTCCTCACGAGATGTGCCATATTGAGGATCGATCATTCGGAATACGCATGCTTGAAGGCGATCGTCCTTTTTAAAGGAGGTATGCCATCATGTATCGTCTCAAGTAAGAATAAAGCGTGTGCTAGGAATTACCGACGGCGGCTCTGTTTCTCTCTTCATTTTTCGGAAGTGGGAAAGCTAATAATTGACCAACTCATCGAGAACTATTAAATAAGTTTTATTAACTTGGGTAACGACGCATAGTATACTGAGAGTTGCAGTTACGTTGTTTTACGTTTTTTTTCCCCTTTTTTCTATTCAAATATAGAAATAATGTTTGATATAATGCAAGTGTGACCGCACTATTAACCAATAAAGATTGACATCAACATTCGTCACAATTGAGCGCCACTTCACAATGTCCGTAACATACGAAGGGGATACTTGGTTGTGAGTTACAACAATATTTATACCATTTATCCGTCTGAAACAATACGTACAATAAATTCAGCTCGATGTTTTATATTTATTTGGATTGAAATTTTTTTCTTTTTTTTAATAAACGGTAGATATATGCTCTTACCCCTTGAAGACAGTAACTCCGATGAAAAAGTGGATGAACGTTATCTTTATTGATAAGTCGTTTGTTTGAGCATGGTATTACTTCATTGACAGAGTCATAATAAATTAAAGGGGGGTATTTTGGAGGATTTTTAGGCTCCCTGTGACATAAGTACCCCTTAAACGTGCAGTTTTTCGGCTTCGAAGGTGGAATACAAACTGAGGGATCGCGTCTGAAAAGAAACAGAATATGTTCAATAACTATACTTTTAAATTTCTAATATTTCATTTTTCAACGAACAACACAAAAAGAATACATAAATATGAGCTTAAAGTTTCGAAACAAGCCGAACCTCTTTGTACTCTCGTATCCATAGTTATTACTTTTCTATAATAGTTACTGTAATATACTCTTTTTTATAGTTAAAATTCTAATATTTTAAAGGGCTCAAAATATTGATATTTATAAAAAACATTAGAAGCGTTTTACGTAACATTATTTAATTTTTATAAATTTAGTGAAATTTGTGTCGCACAACAAACTATTGAAGAAGAAAAATATAAAATGACATAAATTCCCTTATAAATTAATTGGAGATCTGTTATATTTTACACGTACTTATCCACTTTATAATTTGTGTTAATTGAATTCGTTAGAACCTTCGTAAGCATTAAATACATAAACTTGGTCCTTATAGAATTTATAAGTTTCTAATAAAATACTATCTTCTTTTTAACAAAGTTTTACAATTATCTTTAATTTTAAATAAATTGCTCAGTAAATAGAAATTTTTTACTTGTATCGTAACAGTCTTTTTTATAAGACTTAAATACAGTTTGAAACAGAAATAAGCTAATGAATTACTAAGAATATATGATACAAGTTTAATTCATGAAAGAGGTTATGAGGTGCAGTGTACGGGAAAGAATGTAATAACAATGGATGTACACGTTTGTAGAATATAAAATACACCTACAGCTTTTTCATTTCTTTCACGAGTAATTGCATTCGATGTAGTTCCCTGCCAGGACTAGCGACACCGTTCGAGAATCCCCAATTTCCAATCGCTTCCGCCACTCCGGTACCTTTGCCAACCGAATACTCCATTTTGCACTTGGCCATTTTTGTTAAGGTTTTTTTTTCCTTTTTTTTGTCTTTTTCTTTTTGTTCCTTTATTAAATTTCAAGTTGATCCTAAAGCGGTTGGATTTTGAGCAAATTTTCAATATTTTTAGCCGAAACGTGTGTGTGTGTGTGTGTGTGCATGTGTGTGTGCAAAGCAACTTTAAATTTACAAATTTTTGTTTTTTTTTTTTTTTTTTTTTTTGCTAGAAAATAGGCTGCATTCAGTCTCCGCACTGATTGGCTGTGCATTTTATTACAAAACGTTTGTTTTATACGATTGCGGTAAGGTAACGATTGAGAATTTTGATCGATAAACTTGTTTTCATTCTTATGATTTTTATTCATCCATGTGAATGCACTTAAAATTCAGCCGTATTGTAAAATAAGGGTTTTGACCGGGGACCACGTGGCAGGATAAGACCAATTCAACTCCGTAGTTGGATGCATCGAATATACAGGCCGCGAGCCAGGAGTACGAGAGACGAGGCACCTCGAGACCGAGCTTATAGTAGTTATAGTTAATGCGAAGTCGCGAGGAGCAGAGCCCCCGTCTCGGGAGCCAAGTACGCGCAGGGTAGAGAAAGGACGAAGGGATAACGAAATGTGGCTTTCCACGGTTCGCCAGAGTCCCGCGGCCTCTGCGAGTCCGCCCGCGTGACGGCCCTGCAGGAGCAGACAGTCTCCGTCTTGTCCGACCGAGGCGCCGGTCGCGTAGGCCACCTCCTGCTGCTGCTGCCGCCCGCCCGCGCCCTCTGCCGGCGCACCCTGCAGGAGCTCCTGTTCCAGCCGACGGTCGGCGAGGTGAGCGTCGAGCGGCTCCTCGACGACATGGTCAGCGCGGGGAGGCCCAACTGAGCGCCGATTTAGCCTCCTCCACTAGCCGCTACCACTGCTTCCGACCTATCCCGATAATGGCGCTGAATCTCGCTGAGGCCCGAGCCCTTCGGTCGTTTCCCCAAGTCGAGCTGCAGCCGCTCGAATAAGGCAGGGCCGCGCCCTGGTTTTGTCGGCCCTGCGTCGCAGCCCCAACAACCCTCAATGGTAAAACAGGACTTTGAGGATTATGACTGTTATTCGATTTGCTGTGCGAGCTTACGTGCCAGCGACACGAGACTGCCCACAGATTATTATTTATACCTTTATATAGAACTTGTATTGGATTAAGATTACACTGACTTCGATTGCTTTCCCTTCGTAGAGTGCGTTTAGCGAAATACTTTCGTATACATAGTCGGTAAGTAGCAGATTTTAAAGTGCGCTTCAAATGTATTGTGTACAAAAAACATAAATTAAAAACTGTAGCAAGCGAATGCTCTCAAGTTCTTAAGAATTACACCCAGTAGACATTATGTCCATTTTGTATTATTATTCAAATAATAAATATATTATTACAAAAGCCTAGTTTTTTGACAAAACATTTCCTTTAAAAGCCGTACTTATACAATTTTGCATTACATTTAGCATGCGAAATTTGCTGTGCTAAAACACCATGTTTTTTGTAATTAAATTTATAAAATCAATCTAGTCAGATCAAATGCAATGATTAAATTTCGCTATAATTCTTGAAATAATCGTAACTGTACGTGAAATTTATATTGATTAGACATCTCAAATCAGTAAAAAATAGAAATCATTTAATTCTCTTGCACTTCTACAAATATCTTTCTATAAATATAATCTGTATAAAATAATTAATAACAGTGTAATAATAAACTATGCATTGTAAAATAAAGTTTTAAAAACAACAATATATTATTACCCTACAAAAAAGTTATTTTATATTTTATAAAAAGCCCTATTAGACATTATTAAAATGTATTTGGAAATTTTAAGTTAAATTTTATTTTCAACCTATTTTATTCAATCTATATTGGATCTTCAAGTGCTTGATTAGAACAATGTAATGAAGTACTTAATAAACATTTTATTTTAATGTTAACTCGTTCTTAGTGACATTTATTTGTTAACTTATACATAAGGCCAATTAAAATAAGAATTAATTTTTCCTTGAAGTTTTTAATTTCTTGGCTTGTCCTGTTAAGTAAAATCTGAATAAAAATGAGCTAAAGGGAATGGAGAGTGTAAATAAAAGGCAACTATGTTTTATTAACTAGAATAATTTATTTTTCGTCACGATAGAAAAAGGAGAATGTATCTAACACACGGACTGCGTTGTAAAATATCCATATTTGCATGTATGTGCGCTTGTGCATACATACAATATATACATACACAATGACGTACAATCCTCAAATTCTACACATAAAAAATTACAAATCGATCTGCTCTTTTTTATAATAGTCCTTTGCGTATGTTTTCTCTGTTTATGATTTTTTTCTGTATTGAGGTACATGCACTTAAGCAACTTTCCATCTCACTCTATTATTTTCACAAATGTTCAGCTCGTATGTTTTTACAGTGGTAGCGTTATTAAGAAAAAATACAAAATGTTTTGTCGGCAGTATGCTGCTTTTAACTCATTTTACTGTTTCCTGTTTTTTGCGAATCGATGACAACTAGTGTGTGCTTGGAGGAAGAAAGCGAATTTCCAAAAGGGAAAAAATGAAAGCCAAATGATCGAGGC
This sequence comes from Kradibia gibbosae, assembly GCA_018907135.1. Taxonomy (NCBI): domain Eukaryota; kingdom Metazoa; phylum Arthropoda; class Insecta; order Hymenoptera; family Agaonidae; genus Kradibia; species Kradibia gibbosae. Next base: position 10,677,020 of record JACCHX010000004.1, read on the forward strand.
TAGTTTTGGGGAACCTTATAAATTCCTATTTTTCATTTTTTGTCAATGCTTACCTCTGTAAGGCGATTAATATCCTAAGAAAACAGACTTCTTTTCACGAGACTTTTCAGTATAAATAGGCCTTATACAGTTCCCGAAGAATTTTTACACAAACATTTCAAAGTAAAACGTCCGAAACAAAAAAAGTATCAGACAACCGTATCGAGCATATTAAAAAATTACAAAGAATTCCTTTTTCATCGCCCTCGAAGCTTGTGTGAAAATTTCTAATGAACCGATTGACAAACAATACGTGGGCCTTTCAAGGAGAAAAAAAATGATCGCGTCGATGTTTCACGTTAAAAAGAAAAATTGAACGCAAACATTTAGGAAGAACGCGTGATTCCCGTTCGTTCTCTTTACTCAAGGTAGTTTCCTTCTTCCTCCTCATTATTCTATTTGCACACATAAACTTCCGCATTACTCTACGCAGCTTCACGTACTTTTCTATTAGTTTTTGCCTACGACATACTTGCTCCTCGCTCCCCATGCGTAAACGTCCACCACAGTTCCATTTATTCATTCGATTGTTACCTTTTGACTTCTCGCTCGTATTTTGAACGCATCATGAAAACCCAACCCAAGAATTAATATTTTGCTTTTCTGTCTTGCCATTAAAAACATTACGCGTGATTTTCACCATCTCTCACCCGTCGTTCAATGAATTTCCTCTAACGAAGAAAAAAATCGTGATCTCCTATTTCTGCTTATAATGTAATAAGAAAACAATTAAGCCGCTCGATTAACACTTCTCCTTAATATTTCTTTTTTTATTTTTTTTTTTATTTTTTTTCATTTTTCGTTTTGGGCCTTTTAATGTCTTGACGCTTTTACATTCAAATAGATTTTACTTTAAATAGTTACACAGTAGTAAATTTTCTTCCATGGACGATTTTTTTCTCATCGATAAATCTTTTACAATTATTTTTTAGTGAGGAATTGTTCTTCGCCTTATTTTTAGACTTTTTTTTAATTTTAATTTTCTCAGCGCTCTTGGAAAAAATGCTCCCATCGTCCTTGCATTATGGCAAGTTATTTAGATATTACGAATTTATCGGATTCCTGCTCCTAACAAGATCGAAACAATTATTATACCCCGATTGAAAAGGGTAGTGAATATATAGTATGCCAACAATACGAGGCCGAGGGGCCGACATTTTCTTATATTTTCAATCCCAACATTCTTATTTTAGATCCGTGTGCATGCAAAAGAAAAAGACACGTGTATTTCAAAGCTGTGTAATGTCATCTGAAAGCGGCGATTTTCCATCTCTTTGATTCCTCGTCCGTCTTATAATCCAAAGGTAATTTTAATGCATTTGCTGCTTTAAAGTCAGCAGACCGAGAAAAAGAAAGCGCAGCGGACAATTCTACTATTTGTCGCTATCGTCCAAACCGAACTCAAATAACGCCGAAAAAAAAGAAAGAATAAACTAACAGATTTCGGATCAATAACAAAATCATCGGCCCGCGTACCTCCTCTTTGATATTCGTCTCCCCACGTTAACTATGCAATAACCGCGGGCCGATGTAATAACAGTTTTCGGCTCTGATGCAGCTATTCACCAACAACGGCTCCAACATGAGTTTTTCCTATCCGATTCCAGTCGCTCGTTACAATTTCGTGACGGGAACGCGAGATAGGAAACGACAATGTACAGAACCGCGGGCGGCACTTTCGTTGCTTCAGGGCTCGCAAACACAATCCTATTATAACTATTCCGTATTATGGGTCGCTCATTTATCCTTTCCTTCATACAGGATTATCTTGCCAGGAAATTGTCTTATTGTACTGGTATTATTCACTCCTTATTTTTATCATCTCGCAATCAGCGTCGCGTCGAGTCAAGTCTGTCGTTAACGGTTAATTATTGTTGCTGTTGTTCCAGCGAGGCCAAAAACGAAGAGCTCGACATATCCAGTCTCTGTCTCTCTCTCGCTTGGGCAAGACGAGGTTCACATTAAAATTGAAGCTGATTTTAAAAGCGTGCATTCGTTAAAAACTAGTTTTAAAAATTATGATCGAGTACTCACCGTATCGTAGCCTCGCCGAATTTAATTTCGAAAATGAAGAATACAATGAAGGTAAACAATAAATCGCGTCGCAGTCCTTAGTTTTATTTTCATTTATTTTCTTTTTTTATTTTTAATTGTCGACTTATCGTCGTCGCAGACGTTCCCGTATCACTCCATCGCGTTATTTTCTTTATACAATTAAATCATCACGCCTTATACAACTATCTAACTCACGCGCATATAATCAATCGCACTCTCACGCACAAAATTACAATCGCTTTAACGCATAACTTTTTAAAAAATAAGAAATATATCGCGTTATTCTTCTTTCGTTTCTATTAAGTTACGACTGGTTTTACAAACAAAGTATACGGCGGGGTTTCATTGCGTTTTCTCGTTCCCTTTCCTTGTATATAAATATACTTACATCTGCTTTTTGTATCTTTATAATCAAATGCATGTTTGCTCTGTATTTCTATTGCAATGTATTGTGGCTTGTGTAGTTTTGGCTTACTTATGTATTTTCAATCGTGTCATCTGTTGTCTTTTTTCCGCGTGTGCATGCGTGTATGTGTCTGGATGTGGAGCGAGCTTTTTTTGTATGTATGTATGTATGTGTGTGTATATATATATATATATATATATGTATATATTTATATATGCGTATGGGTATTTGTGCGTGCGTGCTTGTTGAGTCAGTGCGTGTGCGTGCATGCGTTGCTCCGAGGTACCTAAAATGGGGTGTGAATTGGTGTAGGTGCACATTCGATTTTGTTTTTTCATTTCGTTATATTTTTCGATACGCGTTTATCAATTAATCAATACTATTGGATTTACTTGGCTATTTTGCGGGCTCGCTCACATTTACAATCACATGTGTGCGATGGTGTATATATAAATAGATCTATTGTAAAAAAAATGTGTATAGTACATATCGTCGTTAACAAATGCGTAATGAAAGCGCGCGCATTGAGTGGACATCCCTTCGGAACTGTGTTTTTCGAACACTGCACCGATATTTAACAGGATGCCCCTCGACGCGCCTCTATTTGCAATATAAAAGAGAAAAAAGAATAAACAACAAGTAAAAACGATATTCGCGAGATTAAACAGTGTAAAAGAAGAAAAAAACTATTGTTGTGCTCTAATGCATAAACGCGAGGCAGATGAAATATTGTAAGAAAGGGCTGCTGCGCCATTTTCTTATTCACTTTTACATTTAACTCTCGTTAGAGCACTTTTTCTTTTTATCACTTGTTATCGTTATTATTTTTTTTTTCCTTTTAATAATGTAAAGATCCGTTTCTATTGTAACAACTATTGCACTTATGATTTGCTGTAACTGTAATATAATTAACGGTGTATAAAAGAAAGACTGTCAATATTTCTTAATAATAAATAGGTTTTTACGAAGGTACATTTAATGCCTTTCACGTTCCACTTATTTCTGACTCCCAAAAAAATTATCACTCTCTTTCATCACATATACGCAAAAAAATATGCACATTTTCGTCTTGTACTCACACTCTCTAACTTTCTAACCGTCTTATTCCTTTTTTTCCCTCATGAATTTTAAATATTATTGGCGATACTCTGTTTATTTTGTGTGAAAATATATGTCGTTTATGCTTGTCGTATAATATATAAGTTATAATATTTGTGTATAAATATGTGTGTTTGTATGTATGTATGTATGTGTCTACTGATGTAACAAGAGGATGGGGAGATTATTTATATTTTTTGGTACTTTTCCTTTTTTGTTCGTTACGTATATGTATGAATATATGCACGCCATATATTTACGATTCATGACTTTCTGTCAATTTTTCCGTATAGATAGCCGAAAATTTTGGAAAGCGTGTTGATTTCTATGTATTTGCATGCTCGACCGTTTTTTGTAAATTTTTTCGATTTTTGTTCCCAAACAGAAAAAATATAACGGATCTCGCCTCACTACTCAACTTTCTTTTTCTTTTTGCTCTTTCTTGCTTTATTCCTCTCGCTTAATAACGTGTCTGTAATAAAACTTGCGGATATAGAAAAATGTCTTCACCATTTTTTTTTATGCAGCATCGGGCAATTCCTCACGTTCGCGTTACTAAATTTTAAAACCAAACTTTAGTGGGAGCTGTCCCTCCAGAAGACCAACCGGAAAATTACTTAAAAAATCTTTTTTTTCCTTTAATCTATGCCAAAACAGTGAATTGCAAAAATTTTATTTTTCTGTTTTATCTATACAAAAAAATTTTCCCCTTGAAATCGATTGCTGCGGTCCGAAATGTCTGTGTTTTTTATGCCACTCGTGGTTTCCTTTGATGCCGGACTTCTTGCACTCGACTTTTTAAAGGGTAATTTCGCATCTGGAGGGAAGCCGCCTACTATTTTTCAGTGACTTAATGCCTATGTACGTTATTTCCTATGCTTTCTTGTACTTAGTAATGATTATCCGTATATGTAATATGTATTTAGTAAACCTTTAAACATTATCCACTAAAAAAAAAAAGAAACACCGTATATATTTTTAAGATTTCGCCGAGAATTCTCCAGTGTGCCTTGCGCGCATTTTTTTTAATTAACTTCGAAAACTGAAGGATACGTCGAACAACTAGTGATTCTTGAAAAAAGAAAGACAACCGACTGTGTTGCTTGTGGTGTGGGCGAGTGATTTTTTTTGTTACTATTTTTGTTTAATAATGCTGATATTTTTATTTCGTTATAATTTTTTGCGTTGCAAAACATAAGCAATTTGTATAATTTTTCAAAAATTCCGCTTCATTTAAAACCTTATCTTTCTTTTTCCAATAATCAGATTTCTAACATATCGCGGTGTGTCTGTCGATAATGTGATTTCGAATTCCGAGAGAAAATTTGTTGCTCCACGGTCAGTGTCGGGGTTCAGGGAGGGTAGAAAGACTATTGCGATAGGACGAAAAAAGTCTTGAAATTTTATTATTTTTCTTGTTTTAAGTAAGGAAAAGGGATTCACTTATCACTACCATGGCCCACCAATTACCACCTTCTTTAGAAATTTAATTTAATTCAATGCTTTCGTACTTTATGCCAGTAAAATTGAACGCGAATCAGGCGCCTTTCATAGTTACTTACAACAGTAGCAATTACAACATCTTGACTTAATCTTGACTTAATAGTATTCAACAGCTAATATATCAAGGTGTATTTATTACGATAACAATATTAAGGCTGTCGCGTTGGAAATTTTAATAGAGTTGAGATTATTAATTATTCTTTTTAACATTATTCCCTATTCGGTAGAATTCAATGCGTTGCAGACGCAGTTAGCGATAGGAGACACAAATGAAGATACACGCGATTATGTAGCCAGGTGTAGAACTTTTGCCATCCGCAAGGCTGGTATCATTTATATGGCTAACAAATTGAATTCGTGTAGAGTAACACTTACAGAAGAACAACAATTCAAAGATCCAACATCACGATATACTAAAAAATCTCGTACTCGTCTACCAATTGCCTTTGCTAAATGTTATACTGGGCATAAAGCTTACAAACCCAAGGCGCTTAACGAATATCCAAATCTAGGGATTTATGGAAATCGCGAAGGCACAGCTTCTTAGTGTATGTGGTGTGAACTGCCATGGATAGTGCGTTAGGCGCTTCCCTTGATAGATAATATAGAGACCTGAATCCCGTTAGTGTATATAAAGAAATTATACGAATATATGTTTGTGTACATAATGAATTAAAAAACCAACAATGAAAATGGCAAGGTTGCGTGAAATCTCTCGAAGTAGCAAATCAGCAATTATCATCGAAAACACAAAGAAACTAGTAGTAAATAGTAGGTAGTAGTGTACCAGAAACATTAATAGTATTAGTGGGTAAGGTTATATAGTAGAGGAAGTTTATGTGTAAAAATAGTAGCGATTATAAAGTAGTTTTAACTAAAATAGAAAATAATGATTGTGAAGATTATCTTTAATGCGGGACTCGCGGGGTAAATTGTTTTCGCTCATTCTCTGCGCTCCTCTCTATCTCTATCTCTATTTGTAACCACGTTCGCATATTCTTGAGACGAGTCCCCGGGCGAAAAATATATTTAAAAAACATAGCAAGAGCGAAGCGAATGCAGGCACGACGAAGGTTGTCTTCGTCGATGGTGCTAACTTCTATTAAAAAAAAAAAAATAACGAAATTCTTAAGCATCAATTATTACAAGTATCAATAAACGATTAAGTGTCGGATCGACGTCGTGTCGATCCCAGCTATAGACTATTACTTATTTTTTTTAAACCATTATTTCAATATGCATGCAACCGTGTGTTTCAATTACACATTACTTTTTTCTCAATTCTATGTTCGGTGTGGATCGGGCATGAGCCTAGCGCTGTGCTGAGGCCTGCGCGTAAACGTCCTTTTTTCATTTCTTTTTTTTCTTGTCTCAACTCATTATCCTCCGTAGGCATACGCACATGCATACGTACATCAGAGCGTATATATGCATTTGCATATATACATATATATATATATATATATATATATATATATATACATAAATAAATATATATATATACATACATATATGTATGTATGTGTGTGTGGATGTGTGAAGAGTTTTTTCCTTTTTATCTATAACTTCTTTGTAGTTTTAGCGTCTTTTTGTCTCAACGAATTGTCTAATCTGCGGTAATTAAATCCCCTTTTTGCTCCCATTAATCATTCATTATTCAAAGTACCGTTTTGCATTTTGATTCTCGATGAGAGTTCGTCGTACTTTGCCTTGCTTATTTATGCTTTTAAGCTGAATCTATATATTTAAGCATGGAGCCATGTTTTTTTTTCTTTTGTATCGAACCTTTGTCGAGTGGAAGAGAAGAATTTTTGCTTATGATCGATCCAATTCAAATGCTTATGCCGATTAAGAGGAGGATCGAATTCTTTCTCCAATTGTGATTTTTCACTGTCAATTTCGAAAAGCGCTGATTCTCACGAGTAACAGGTGGCTCCCGTCTCCTTCAGAATCAAATAAAATTTTGGGTTTTAGTATTAATGACTGGCATACGTAAGTTTCTTAGCTTGTTCTTTAACATTACTCTCGAGATACGCGTCTTGTTTCTAAACTTCATCCGCTCTTCTACATTAACAAAATCTCGATGAGCGCACGCGACTTTTCCTATTTAACGCGTGCTCAGTTATGCTCTCTGAGCGATGTAGAAACGAAGAAAGGAATCATGGTTTGGCAGCAATAACGTTAGCGTAAAATGTGGCATTCTTTCTCTATCGACTTTTTCATGCATCGGTTATTCTCGTCCGTTTCTTTCCTTTGCATACGAGCCCATATATTATTTCCTTTCATAAATAACATCGCACACTGGATAACGCACTTTCGATTCAGAGATTTATTATTTATTTATTTCTTAAACTGTACAATTAACCTTCAATAATTACTATTAACTTTAACTATTTAAATGTCTGTCTGTACAAAAGTGGGTGTGTGTAGTAAAGAATAAAGTTATTAAATACCCGCGCGGTTTCCCGATAATGCCCATTCGTCGGCAACAATTACATATTAGATAATATAATAATGCATAATACAACGTGTCTTTGTTATTTCTAATCGGGTGCCTCGCCAATCGACGAAAAAAATACTGGAGGTTCTGCAAAGGCGATCACCTAGAATCGCCTCTTCTTGTTTTATTTTTTTTTCTTTCCTCTTTTTCTCCTCTTACACCTTTCCTACTTGATCAACTTGGCAAGACTCCGCTTTGAGGTACGCAATATTCATTTGTAATATTTTGTTACTCACTGATTTTACCATCCACGTATTTAATATATTATCTATTTACCGATTATATCACTTGAACCGTTTCTCCCTCTTACATAACAACAATGCCCAACTGTATGCTTGATAAGGCCCTAGATGCCGCCCGATATGCGCCGTAATTAATCGTCGTCCCAAATGGGAAAGCGAACTCCTTCCGTTTGTTTTCCATTGATTATTGTTGCGCGGACCTCACTGTGCGGACCGCCGACAATATTAACAAAAGAAACGAAACATTTTCATTGCACCGATCGACTATATTTCACAGGAACCATCAAAGTTCGTGCGATCGTATGAAAATTTGCGTATACCGATCGACGATTTCCTTCTCGACGCCGACTCGAGCGACAATTTATACACGCGATATTCGTCTACTATATCCTGACCCTAGCGCGTCATTACACATCGCGTCCTCTTCCTTCCCCTTGCTTAAGAACATAACACTAAAGCCCAATAGATAAACGAATAAATAAAACGACCCTCCGATCGATTTCAACTCGATCCATCCTCATTTAAATAATCTTTATTCACTAGCTTCATTTCTCTTTAAATCAGCAACCATTTTTTAAAAGTATGGTGTGTAGCCCGCAGAAAGATTTTATACGACTTTGAAAAATCTACTCCTACGCCGACTTTGTGAAAAAGGTAACGTTAATTAAATTGGCTACCCATTTTTTTTATCGGATTATTGCGTGTCTGGCTTTATGGCAAAATTCGCTTTTCCTCTGTCTTCCATTTTGTCTCGCCTCTAATGCTCTGTGACTGTGTAAATGTGTTTGCATTGTTGCCGGATGTAGCTGTCAAACTACTTTAGTGTCACAGTTTTGCTCATTATTGTTATTTTTTCTAGTTAATGACGCCAGAAGCCGAAACCTCGTGATTGGTTAACTATGTTTTTTAATCAACTGAAAGCTTAAAGTTTTTCTAGCTTCTGTTTACTTTTTTGTTATTTGCCATTTTTAGTTAGGCCGCGAATCGCGTAGCTGTTACGCGTTAGACGCGGCGATGCTCGTTCTGTTCAGATCTGACTCTATTCTTTTTAATCTCACTAAATTTTAGCTCGACTTTCACATTTATTAATTGTTCCGGGCTCTTGGGATGAAAAGTGCATTCAATGATGAATTTCGATATTCTGCGGTCGATCCTCTGCGAAAGGGAGATACACCCAAATCACCCCGATCCGAAAAATAAACTTTCTCCTTTCGATGGAAAACCATTAAAAAATCATTCAAAAAATAAAAAAAATTTGTTTTTAAATTACAATAATAATCGATCAATATCACTTCTCCTTAATACGAGAATGCGATGGCGTCGCGGCAGCCTCGAGAATTTTAAATACTTCATCTTCTTTATATTTACCTTTAAATAAACTAATATTTCTAATTTAGAGGTTAACCGTTTTTTTGTACATCACAGCGGAAAATCCCTAACCGCAATCGATTTAAATTTCTTTCTCATTTTTTTTACATTTCTTAGAATCATCTACAACTTTAAAGACTCACACCCTTTTTACCGCTCCCCTTCATTCAAGTTACTATAATAATAATAATTATTTCATCTTAAACTTTCGCGAGTCTCTAATAATTATTAATTATCTCGTTACAATTTGTACACTTATTTTTGTCTATCTCGAGCGTGCTCTTAGGATTTTCTTGCGGCATTTCTTCGTTTTATAATCGTGTCGATTCCATCTGTCCGTGTCGCTTGAGTTGATGAGTGTTCCAAATGCTTCCAGAATACCGTTTTGCCTTTTTCCGTCGAGTGTTTGTATTACTCGTAGCCGCGGGATCTTGGCCTCCTGCTCAGAGCTTGTCGAGGAAAAAGATATCGCCGCGACGAACGAACGAGCACATTATCAATTGGTCGGTACAAATGCGTTGTGCATTTTTTGACTTCTTTATCTTCATTTTTGTTTTTCTGAACATTCATTGCTTTTTCGAGCTGACGCGAGCAACTCAGCCTTTCATTTTGTATGTGTCCAAACTGATCTTCAAAGGCCTCAGCCCCGAATGGGTGCGCTTGTCTGTATATTTGCAAGTGTATGCATGCGTAGTTGCGTGGGCATGTATTTACATGTGTTAGGGGGTGGTGTAAAGTGGAGATGGGAATAATAAAATTGTTCAATCTTTTCTTCCACGTATCTTCTCGCTTTCTCTCTTTCTCTCTCTCTCTTTCTTATTATGAGTGTAAATGAGAAAAACTTCTCCGTTTCGTTAATTCTTTCGTGCATGTATGTATGCACTTTACCTGATTCGGGAAAAGGCTCTTCGGCACTTTCATTTTTTTAGTCCATGTTCGAATCCGATTTTTGTTTCTGATAAAAAAGAGGCGCGTCAAAATATATTCCATCGCTTGGTTTACGAAATGTTGAACAAAAGTGTAAAAATGCCCTTTTGATATCTGCGTACAAACTACACAGAATTTGGTGAGATATGCACTTGCGCGTCGAGCTTCTTTATTTTTACATACTATGTATAGGATATGGGCTCTCGACAGCGGTTCCTTATATTCTCTCCTTAATCCCTTGGCACTTTCGTTTTGCTACAGTTACACATTTTTATTTTTTATTCTCATTTCATTTTTTAATTTACTTTGTATTTGCTTTCCTCTCAATAGCTTCATTCATATTTTCATACTATCATCTTTCTCACATTATGTATCATTATACATTACTTACTTGCCTTTTGCTCTCACTGTTCGTGTATCCTTTTAAATATTTACGCTTGATAAATAATTTGACAGGCGGAGGCCGGAGACGAAGGTGCGCACCGCTAAGGGTCGGCAATAACTTTTTTAAATTAATTAATTAATCAGTTAATTAATTAATAATAATAATAGCAATAATAATAATAATAATAATAATGATAATAATAATAATAATAATAATAATAATAATGATAATAATAATAATAATAATAATAATAAAGAAGAACACTAATGGCTTGGCGTGAGACGCTCGTCTGCGGCCTCGCGGTCCGCCATATAATCGAAATATATTAAGTATATTATACAATTTTCATATCCGTCTGCAAAAGCCCACTCGTACCCGCGGCGCTTCGCCTCGTGCAGTGCAAAAAGCTGCTCGATGAGCGCCGATTCCAACGTCTCACAACCGTGGTCACATACGTACTCGCACACTTATACGAATAATCTGTGTGTATATATACATATATATACATATACATATATATACTGTATGTATATTTCTTATAGTTTCACGAGAAAAAAGAACACAGTCACGCGCACTCGCATACCAATCTTACACGCATTCTCGGTGATAACGTACATTATAGCTCGCCCGGTCTATCCCTCTAATATCGTTAAAATTCATTAAGTTATTAAAAAACATCTAACAAAAAATTGGAAAAAGAAAGATTCCACTCAGATCTTTCCAACAATGTATCAAAAATAAACTTATACTCTTAGTTCTTTGTTTCCCTTTTTACTCCCTCCCTTTCATTTCTTAACTCCTCTTTCACCACTTTATTATCCCAGCTCTCTCCTCTCTCTCTCTTCTTCCCATTTCTCACGCTCCTTCCCTCACTCCCTAGTTAGCTCATGGTCCTTTAACCCTCTCATCCTTTCGTTCATATAAATATACACAGTCCCGGGAGACAGAGAGAGAGAAAGAGAGAGAGAGAGAGAGAGGGAGAGAGAGAGAAACAGAGCGAAAAGAGAGAAACGAGGAGAGCCTGACAATTCCTTTCGCACTTTCCCTTTAATCGCGCAAATCTTTGTTATCTATCGATCCTTCCCCCTCTTTTGTTTCTAATTTTCAACTTTACTCCTCTTCGCCGTAGTTTTATAAACTCCTCTCATCTCTTTTCCTTTACATAACCTTTATCTAGTTATTTACTTTTTTTATTTGTTTCTTTGTACTAAATGCATACTGAACTCCCTGAGGTCGACGAGGTCCCCGCCCTTCGAAAAATGCAAGGGGGGAGCGTCATTTTGGGATACTGATTTTCGTATCTTCGATGGAAGCTACGACAGAATACAAACGCGCTCGAGGACGTCAACACTTAAGACGCGTCGCGCTCCCGTGAAATTGACTCGAGAATCTTAGTCAGTGTAAACTCTTAGAGCTAAAAAATAGTTCTACTGAGCCAATCTTTCGGGGTAGCGCGGCCGCGTATTAGGGGGACGTATCGCACAGTCCATGACGAACTACTTCGCGGGTTGCTGAAAGTTTTGTCAGTCAGTGAATTCGTTAATTGGTATTTCACCATCGAAAACATTGATATTTTCGGTGCCAGTGTCTAAAATTTTTGGTTTTTTTTGGGGTATCGAGGGTCGACGAGGTGGTTCAGGGACGGGGACCTTTATGTCCGAGCGTTGCAATCGACGAATATAACCGCCGTGCTACGGCTTCTACGTCATCTTCGACGAACTACGCGGGCCACTGGCGCACCAAGTGTATTTTCGAGTAATTTCGATCTTTTTTACTTAAATAGCCCAATGTTTGTTATCGCATACTTCTTTCGGAATAATTCTGAATTGTTTTTTTTTTTTTTGGGGTTTTTTTTGTTTAGTTTTTTGTAGCGATTAATAAAGGTACAGTTCCTACAAGACTAAATTTCCTCGAGATTTCTCATTTTCATTCCATTTGTTATCAATTCGTAACTGCTCGCGCTTTTTAATCGAAAATTAATTACTTACAAATAACAGTATTATTGTTGTTTTCAACACACGCACACTCACACATTATTACATCAATGGTAAAGTAAAAGTCGCTGAAGACTAAATCCATGACTCGAATCTAAAATCTATAAGCCGAATCCATTAATGTCTTTCTCACCCGCACAATTGTTCGAACGTTCATTTAACGCATTAGTCCTCTTCACTTTTATTTCCACTTCTGCGATCTCAGTTGAGCTTTCGCAAGGAACTTCACTAAAACGAAAAAAAACTTCGTAACCGCTTCTTTGGTATTGTGACACGAGGCTCGGCACTGCCGGATTTCCTTTGTGCCCTAGCCGGAGACTCGTCCTTCCGACCCTTTTTTCATTTTTGTTCTCATAAAATGCTAATCTTCTACGTTTGCTTGTCTGATGATAATCTTGCTTTTTTGCTTTTGGAGTCCTGGAAAAACGTGGCATGCGGTTGCTTCTTCTTCTTCTGGTATATATTCCTCACGGTTACAATAGAAACGAGCCGAAGTGGTGTTGCTCTACTTTCACTTTATTAATCTGGATTCGAATGTATAAATCATATACTTATTATAATGTGCATAAAATGATGGTGGATGCAGTTCCATTTTGGATTATCCAATTTCGTATTTAGTCATTATGTTGATTTTCCTATGAAAATGCAGTTGAAATTTCATACCGAATTGTAGATATAATGACAGTAATAGTAGCATCGATTGTGTAATAATTTCTCTTTACTAAATTAACATAAAATCTTTAATTATATATTCTTCTGTCTATTTGTGTTCCCTTCCCCCGATTTTCTTACCCATCCTTGTCCTCACTTTCACTTACTATAACGTTAGAACTTTAATATTAGATATCTTTTGTAGAGACGTAGGGTTCCACATGTTCTTCATATGCCCTTATTATTTCACTTTCTATTATTATTCTCTTCTCCATTAATTATTTATTTTTAATCTTTAACCGTAATGAATGAGGTAATAAGGTTGTGTGGGTCTTTATCCCTAGAGCATTATCATGATCATTATCATCATCACCATCATCATAATTATAATCATCATTATCTTCTTCATCATTATCATCATTTTAATTATCATCTTATCGTCGTCGTCATCAACATACGCAATTCATTGTCTTCTGTTGCTTCTTACATTCATCTTGAAATATCGCAAGCAAAGGTACATTAGTGCAACTAGAGCCACTTTTCAATCGGTTTTTTCCTTCGTGTAAATAACTTTGCACTTTCTACTATTTATGCTGATGACATTGATTGAGAGGTGGTCTAAATCGAGGTAAACCGACGACTTCCCTTTCGTTTCTCACAAGGTTACTTTGTTCTTGGATTAACCCTTATGCATGACGTACATATACGTATACCCATGTGCATGTGCATATTTATATATATATATATATATATATGTATATATATATATGGGTGTGTGTGTATGCGTATGCATATATGAATATAAACACACAGACATATATATAGATGCATACACGCGCACACGCACACGCATATTACTACTTAAATATGTATGTGCATACACACGCACACATGTGCATGTTATACGTAAATAACTAATACGTATGCGTACTAAATATGCATATGTACATATACATACACAGATATTGTTTTTTTGCTGGTTTCTTTTTTTGTTGTTTTTGTTAGTTTTTAGTTGGTTTTTAGCGCGTTTTATCAAATGCTGATCGGCCCGTATGTCCTCGATATGCCGAGGGCTGGTGTCGATATTCCAGCCACGGGTGACCGAGGACACCGACGCCTCTAGCCGCTGCTGGCCCGGGTTTCCCGGCTCCAGATTACTGGCTCTGCTGCTGCTGCTGCTGCTGGGGCTGCGAGCTCGGCTGCGACGAGGGTGAGGACTGACTCGATTGCTGCTGCTGCTGCGGAGTCGTGCAACCGCCCGGTTGGGAAGTGGTGCTGCCGTCGCGGCGAGTGCGGATGCCGCCCTCCTGGCTGTTGCCCCGACCGGCCCTGGAGCCTGGGAGGCTCGAGCACGGGAGTCCTGGCAGGCCCGTGACGCTGCCTGGTACACCGGCCGGTTGCATCACCATCGAGCGGATCCTGCGCTGGGCCGACTGTCGAGAGGAGGGGAGACAGCGGGCATTAGTGTCAAGCGTTAGGCGAAGGCGGAGTTTCCCGAACATCCACGTACGGACAAAAGGCGATGAACTGACTAGCCGAGTTGATCGGCAACAACAATAGCTGCAGGTATTGATTTATCAAACGCGAGTTTATCGACCTTCTTCGTATCGCGACACCGTTATTTATAAGTTGCGGCAAGGTTCGTGTGTGCCTTCAGCGGCTATAAATGATCGAGCCCGAGGGCTCCTTATTTTCCCGGTGCGCGGTGAAACGTCGCTCCGAATCTTGTCTCGATCGGCGGACGGCCGAAGACACTCGAGCATTGCAAAGGGCGCCGCGCTGTCTCGCATTACCGAGTGTAAGACAAACCGTCGTCGTCGTCGCATTAAGCGTTCGGGAAATCGGATACTCGGCCCGGCACTCGGAAGCTGTCGGCCGAGGCTCTCGCGCATACTCACTTGTATGGAGTAGAAGGGCCCGAGGATGTGGACGGTCGTCTCCTCGTCCGCCGCCGGTGTCGTCGACTGCTGCTCCGAGAGCTTGATGACGCTCCCAGTGACGCGCTGGAGCTCCCTGACGTTCTGGCCGCCCTTGCCGATTATCCGGCCTACCTGGGCCGAAGGTACGAGGATCTCCACCGTCAACCTGACGTCCTCGGTGCCCGACAGGTATCCCTCCTCGCGCATCTTCTCGAATATCAAGTATTGAGCCTGTGGACATTAGCCTTGATGAGCATCGAGATCGTTCCTCGGCTTCTATCATTCCCTCTCTTTGCAACCGTTCCCGATGATTCTCCACCGATTCCTACCCGTTCCCTTATTCGTTATTGCAACATTTGTAAACTGTGATTCCACTTCACTGATTAATTTTATACAATCATTTTGATTTAAAAAAAAAATTATATCTACTTGGTTGCAACGTTAACTTATAGCATTTAATTAACCGGAAACATGAATACTTCAAAGTAGATAAATTTCTTTTATTGCAGATAGATTCGATACTTGAAGATTTTCACATAGTCTAAGTGCTCTCTCGAAATCTTCAATAATATACGTATAAAATACTCAAGATCTCTTTAACAAATAAGACATAAAAACATAGACGAAAAACCGAATAACATAATAGACTATTGTGATTTCTATTGGTCTAAGATTAAAATGATTATTGATTAATACTACTAATTAGTAAATTTAACTTATAAGCCAAAGGTACTAATATTGCTATTAAAAATATCAAATATATTATTCAATTTACTTAACTCCATAATGTGCTTGATTTGTTAATTTAAGCTTCCCCCGATTCTCGAGACACTATTATTTATTACACGAAAATGAATGTTATTGGATATAATTGAGTTTATGTCACGTATGCGTGTGACAATCTCGCAACCCAATTTTTCTTTTCCTGATCTATCAAGCAGAAGTCTTGAAATGTGAAATCTGCCCAAATGTCACAGGTTTCTTTACTTAATAAGTATATGTAAAATGTAAAGTGATTGAAACGGTTCTACTAGTTTATTCAAGTAACGGGTACTAATTAATTCTTCAATAACCTATACGCAGACGAAAAATCATCCTACAACACTTAAATGAAGGGGAGGGAAGAGAAGTGTTAAGAATTTTCCTTATTCTTGAAATAAACCCCTCCGCGAAATTCCATCGGAACAAAAAAAAGTCATAATCAACGTAAAAATAAACAATGTCAAGCTATCTCGTTAAATCACCTTCCACTGGCTCTCCGGTGATCCGACAATGGTGACCTTCCGCTCGGCCTGCTGCTCCGGCTGGTTGTCCATCTCCACGGGTGCGATTTTCACGCTAGCCCCGGAGAAGCGTATAATGTTCCTGATGTGGGAGCCCTTGGTGCCGATGACCGCGCCCACGCTGTGGTGCGGAATATAGAGGAACGTCGTCTCCTGGGCGTCGCTCGTCGGCACGCCTTGCTGGGCCGGGAGGTTGCCTTGGTATGGGTAGGGCGTTGGCGCAGAGCTGTAGAGTCCCGGCACACGGGAGGTGTAGCCCATGCTCGTCGTCGACAATATCGCCATCGGGTGCAGACCCGGGAACATCATACTCTGGGGCTGTAAGCGAACCGTGCACAAGGATGCGTTAGTGAAGGGCGTTCACGTCCCGGCCTTGGGACAGTGTCCGAGTCGAGGCTCGCTTGAGGATATTTGTCTGGTTTGACGAGGAGTCGATAGGACGTGGGTTATCCTGGTGCTTCTGGATACATCGAACGATTCTCGCACGAGACACGAGAGGCTCGGAACTTATCGAGGCTTGAAACTTATCGAGGCTTGGAACTTATCGAGGCTTGGAACTTATCGAGGCTTACGCCTCGATGGACGAATTGACGCTATTGCCATAGTATGTAACATTACGTCGAGGCTCGAGCAAAATGTTCAAAAGCTCGTTTACCATTAGTTATAGCTAAATTGCCCCATGATAATGAACAATCTGTAATCAATGCTGATCGATGGTATCGTCGGCTTAAATAAAAAATAAAAAGGCAGCTCATTTCACATCTTTTAATGTAAAATTCATTCGATAAAGATAATACTGAGGCGCGTGAATACAAAGTGATTGACTTAAGTAAATATATTTACTTAAGTAATTTTTATAAAATAATACATAAATATTAAACTTTCTTGAGAAAATATAGTCGTACTTCACAAGTATTAATTACACCGATTGGGGACTCGCCCTTTTCTTTCTAATAGCTAGAAATAATAATAGGCGTTATGAACCTTTGGGAGGCCGATCAATAAAAGACAGTAATAGTATATATGTGGAAGAACATTACTAATTCAATTTAATAATAATAATTATTAGCAAAGTTCACGCGCCAAAGAAAAGTTTTTTGATAATTCACTTAAAGAATTAAAAAAGTGTAAATTGCCACTGTTGATAGTTTATTAAAATTACTTATTATGTTAGATTATAGTTCCTTTATGAAATGAGATTGGATGAAATTTTAAACTATAAAAGTTGTGCGATAAAAGATGTAAATATTGTCCGTCGATAGTTGACTTTAATAGTAAATTCTATTTTTTAATTAAAATTAAAAAAGAATTAGTCAAATCATTTGTCGCGTAGTTCTCTCGTTACGAGCTACTTATAAATGAGAAATAGGCGAGTCGTTTAAGGCAAGAAGCAGCTTGAACGACGAGTAGATAAATCATAGAGTAGAGTAAAATTCGAATCGAATAAAGTTATCATTGAAAGATCGAGCGAAAGGAAAGCGTGTCCAAAGGTGATCGGCGGCGCTAAAGGTGAAACGAAGAAGAGGCGAAGGTATAGGACTTATGAGGCGCAATAGGTAAAGACTTACCGCCATAGCTTGCAGATCGTTTTCGTAGCTCTGTCGGAGCTTGCCGGAGATCAAGCTCTCGGCCTTGCTCATGTTTTCGATGCTACCTTTGACGGTGATGATACGCTCGAGATTAAAGCTGTTGATGTCATTGATGCTGCTCACTGTGATCTTCGTATCAGTATCCTGCATGATCTTCTTGATGGTGTTGCCGCCTTTGCCGATAATGCGGCCTATCAGGTTGTTGTGCGCAAGGATCTTCAGGGTGATCTCGCTGCAAGAGCCAACAATCATCTCGTCAGTAGTGTTCTGACGTTCTTTTCGATTACTACCACCATCGTCATTATTATCATCATGACGATCGTCGTTGTCTTGGTGGCGCGTGGCCCTGCCGGCCTCATCGCCACTCTCATCAACTGACCCCTTGTTCGTGTTCGTAGCCTCCTGGTGCATCACCTCAAGGATCTTCTTGCAGGCGTTCGTGCAGTTATCCGGGTTCCCGTAGATCGTGATGGCCTTCTCGAGGGAGCCGAGGTTATCCTTGCGGTGCACGTCGACGCGGGCGCGTGTCATCTGGGTGATCTGCCGTATGGTCGAGCCCTGGCGCCCGATTATTGCCCCGACCATTTCCGATTGAACGAGAATCCGCAGGGGGAAGTCCGTCTGCCGCCCGGAGCCCGGCACCCCGGAAAAGGCGACGCCACCGCGTTGGCTGCGACCGCGGCGTCGACTATCCGCCGTCGACATGTCCACCTTCAGGGGGTTGCCCTCATACTCGTACCCGTTCAGCTGACCCACGGCTCTGCAACAACACATCGCGTTCCACATTTCAGTGTCCGTCGTTAAACCCTCGGCACCTCCTCCTCCTCCTCCTCTCCTTAATACATCCTCAAAATAAGGGCCAACAGTCCTCGACAATAACATTAATTGTAATTGATAAAGCACACAACAAATACGCACAGGCACATGCACATTCACATTGGATGTAGGTTTTCATAGCATTTGGTTTAGATTCAAATAATTTAGAGCGAATAATTTTGACTTTCTTATTTCGTTTTTTTTTTTTTTTTTTTTTTTATTTATTAATTTTTTGTTGCAAAACATTTACATTTCGAGTCTGAAAAATCAAAGGTTGGGTTTTTTATCGAAAATTTGCCATTGCATCAACCAACTTCAAAAAGTAAATCAGAAATACGCGTGTTTCGTACTACTGATCGATTCGATTGATGAAAGTTGGTTGATGGAAGTCTACTTAAAATTTTAGAAAAATGAATTTTATCGATTCAAAACGACATTCGGAGGCTGTGGCGTAAAGCCGCTCTCGGAGCTTCCTAATGCATTTTTCAGCCTATAAGTTAATCCAAAGACAAACGTCGGTGCATGCAACTAAAGCGTTGCCCTAAGTCACCGAGATGAATGGCTCAGCCATCAAGACCAAAACTAAATAATGCGTGTGACACCTCAAAGTACCAGCAACGATTCAACATCGCCTTTCGCTTCCTACATCGCGTGTTTATGTGCGCTTGATGAGATGATGGGAGAGGGGAGAGAGAGAGAGAGAGGCTGGCCGGAACGGGAAATGATTGGAAATGTGACGAGTGCCGGGGCAGTGGAAGGAGGGGCAGTAAGAAAAGGTAACTCCTAACACTGTTGTTGCGTTTACGGAATGATCTCACTTACTGCTGTGCCTGGTCTGGCGTCTCATAGCTGACGAGGAAAGCTTGGGTGCTAGGATCGCGCGACGTCACCTTCTCGAAGTTTTGAATTTGTCCGTAGTTCGAGAAGAGCTGCTCGACGTCCTCGATTTTAACGTGAGCTGGCAGATTGCCCACCAGGATCTTCGCCCCGGAGCCGCCGCTGTAATCAGGGAAAAGCATCCGCGATTACAAATCAATTCGCCTGTTTCTTTTTGCTAGTTTTCCTTGTTTTCATTCGCTTTGCATTTTGCCTCGTATCCTTTGTGCTCTTTCATCACAGACCTGTTCGAAAATAATTTTTGATATAGCTAATATTACTACGCTAACGCTTCGCGAAGCCACTTTTTAGAGGAGTACTCGTTAGAGGACGGACGTCTTATTAATTGTGGTTTGAAAAACTGATTACTGTCTCTGGCCTTTGGATGTCGTACTTTATGACTTCTGACTGGCTGACTGTAGATAATTCAAACTTCATCAACGATGCGTTATTGAATGAAACTAAAGATGCAACTATATTTGGAGCACTACATTTGCTTTTTCAATATTCAAAAAAGTATGACGAGCGACATGTCATGCCATCATAAAAATTTCATTACAAGGATTCATCCTTGTTCAATCTAGTTTCAACTTGATTACTGATTATATTTAATTAAAGCAATTAAAGTAATTGCGTCGATAAATGTTATAGATATTTGGAGAAATTTTAGTTAATAGCCGATTACCGCGTAAGGATACTTTCTAGAAAATTTTTGGTTTAATATTTAAAAACAGAAGAAGAATTGTCAGGGATTATGTGTATTCTCTTATTAATATATACATCAATTTTTTTAATTACCTATCCATGTCACTGAATATTGATTAAAAAAGTGACACATTAAAGGCTCAAGGAGAGAATAATAATTGAATTACGTGTTACAAAACTGTAATCGATGCGTTACCGTAAACACAGGAAACAGGACCACATGTGCCAAACATTTCTTTTCTCTCTACACAGCAACACTGCACTATATAGATTCAGAGTCAAGAGGATATTTCGAAGAAAGTAAAATACTACATGAAGTCACGATAAGTTACCACGGATATGTTAAGTTTTCATGAGCACTCAGACAATCGGAAAAGAAAATTTTTTTTATCAGCATCGGGTTCCACTTAGGAAGCGCATCCATAGATTTGCAATCTGCAAAATTGCCACTCTTAAGGAATCTAGCTTATTCATTTATGTTGCGATGGGCAAAGATAATAATAATATATATCTTGGTGATTTGCAAAAAATATAGCTTGCACCAGCACAAGGCAGCGAAAATTTCCCCGCTGCAAGGCTACTTTTTTACATTCCTTGAAGCCACCAAAAATAAACTTCCGTTCCGAAATTAGTGCGTCACCCTCCTCCCCCACCGTCTAACTACTCGACAAGAAGCAAATTACACGGATGCGAGAAGTCAAAAGACGGCCATGAAATGCCTCTTCCTGTCGTTGAAAAGCTTACCAAGGACACAAGTCTTACTCCTCTAGATCATCGATGCGAAATTCAGCCCATATGTTAAAAATCCATTTACCCCCTTCCTCCTATGCCAATCGAACAAAAGCTACATCTCGGAATTACGAATTTTGGCCGAGGGTCCTTCATCCGCGTGCGGGCGCACGGCAAAGTATAAGTAGAAATTGACGCGACGAGTGGGAGAGGGAGGGAATGGGGAAGTAAAGGGAGGCTCGGTAGCCCTGGAACTCTCGCTTTCGTTATTATCGATTTTTTAACAGACACGCCCGCGACAATCAACGCGTGCAGTAGACCCACGTAACCTTTTTTTAAGGGTGAAATGAAACGGGGAACACAAAATATTTCCCCGTGCCCATCCTTGCTTATTTTGAAAACGGATGTTCGACCCTTGGGATGATAACGCGTTATGTGGTCGAGTCTGGCCATTGCATTTTTTTAAATTAATATAAAGTAATGGAAAATCGGAAACGATTGTTCTCAGGTTAACGAGGTAAGAAACTTATGCTTTTCTTCGGAATGACAGAAAATTGTGTACGAACAAAGGAAAGAGGTCGACAAATTAAAGCTCTGTTACTAATAAAATCAATATTTGTGATTGCTTTTGGTTGAGTACGTGTCTAAATTAACGCAATAATATTTTTGAACAGTCCCCTACACCGAGAAATCAATTTAATTAAGATCTGAGAGGGATTTTCAATAAGATCACGGCACAGTTCGAAGTCTAAACAAGTCCTTTATATCCTCGATAAAATTTTTCATATCTCAACAGACATTTATTTCATTATTTGTATCACTTCTGTACATTTTATGTACTACTTACTGAACTATATCAATTAAAATTTATTTCGATGATTGAAAAAAAACATTCTTATTTACCTAAAAATTAAACTATAAATATTTATTTAATACTAATAAAATTATGTATTAAATTTAAATTTTTAATTTTTAAAAACTAAACGCTATTTACAAAAAAACTATTACTTAATCATCTTAATTGTTCTAATTATTGAATATAGTGTAGAATGTAATAAATTATTAATGTTTTTAACTGTTGATGGATTTATTAAATCAAAAACAGTCACTTATGCCAATAAATGGCCAATAAAAAATCTTGTTTTGTTTTTGTCGACATCAAGACACAATTCGTATTAAAATAATATGAATTCAAGTAAGCCCTTAATCAGCCTCCATTTTTTACATTGAAATATATATGACTATTGCAACAGATATGACATTAAAATTCACAATAAGAATAAAATATCTTCTGAACATTATTTAAATTATTCTTGAAAGAGATTTTCCTATATTCATAAAAAAACACTACACTCCAAAAAAATTATTTAAATATGATGATTAGGAGCTTATTTCATCTGAAAATTTAAAAACTGCAGAATAAACTTCGTCGTTAGACAATAGCGCCTACTGATCCCAGAAAAATGTGCTATCTTTTGGGAATATTGAAAAAAATAAATGAATAAATTGCCACAAATAATAAAACTGGATGAAAAGAGAAAAAAGAATGCACTGGGAATCATAAATCTGAGCTGCCAAATTTTTCAACAGCACTATTGCAAGTTTGACATTGGGGTGAAAATAAAATGTGATCACGACGGAAAAAGAAGTATCTTTCTTGTCCGATAATTGCAGGACAAACGGTGCATAACGAGGTAGCAAGCGTAAGGTCTTCCCGAACTAATGCGGTAAGGGTCGCATAGGTGTTTGCATGTGCAAATATACGCAAATAGAGAGGCGTGCAACAGAAATAGCGACGAAAAACATGGTGGAGTACTTTGTTCATGATAGATTTTAGGGATTTTTTCGGTATTCATCCTCATTGCCGACGTCGAGTTGCACGCGAATGCTTCCAATGCCGCTTGTCCCCGCAAAAAAAGCCTTTTATTTTTATCTTTTCCCTTTTTCACTCTCCATATTGTATCCTATAACGTATCTTTCCTCTCATCCTCTTTCCGTCGTATTCACTCCGTCGAGCATGAATACGTGCATTTCGCGTGTGTACACACGCCCGCGACGTCATTCACTACTCACGATTTGTATGCCCGTACGAGCGCACATCGTGTATATTTCAGCGGTGCGCCTTCGACGCAGAAGTGGTGGATGGCTCGTCGCTGTCCGGAACTCAGCTTACATAGTTCATTAACGCGCTCGATTCAAAGGCTCACCGAGCATCGAGAGCATGAAAGACTTTTAAGCATAATTGTTGGCTCGTGCTTATCGGCAGCATCGAATTACTTATTGGCCGATCGACGATAAACGAATTCTGGAAGCTGCATTGTCGTGAAGAATGTTTCCCCCGTCGTGCAGAAGCGATTGGTTGGGATCCGTTCCTGATCTCGTTATAATCGGAGAGACAGAGCCGTGGACGATAATTACGTTAAAATTATCGAGGTCTCGACACATTGTCCCAGTTGGCCAATGGCGTTGCGTAAAGAGCAGCCTACAGTATACAATGTATATTTACAATGTGTACGCGAGTCGGAGCCGACATTCCGCAAGCTTGTAACCGACGAGCGTCGCATCGGTCATCCCTGTCATTTTACCTTTTCGATTGCTTAGGCGTCCCCTCCCCTGGCGCCAGCACTGCCACGTGGGCAGTCGTCTCAAAATTAACTCCGCGCTAGGCGAGACGTGTCGTCTCGACGCGGAAAGCGTCGCCGGGGCCTGGAGGCGCTTTCAGGTGTGCGGCTTAGCATCGCGACCGGTGAAGTGCATCGACGCGTGTCTCGCTCACCTTTTGGCTAATCGCGACGCGCCAGGCCCCCGGTCGACGGCTATTTTCGTGAAAAAGCCGCGGCTCCGCTTCGACGGCTTTTTCATTGTGGCTGCTCCATGGGTGACGCCGAGACTGAGTGATGGGACGAGGGAGGAGCTGAATTACGGGGCCGCTGCTTCCGAGTTGTCGGGCGCCACTGCAGCCCTTTTCGCTTTTGATGCCAAGTCGTTATCGCATCGACTGCTTTTAATTGAATTGTGTTTATAATTGACGATAAAGTCGGGCTATGTTTAGCCATACGCAAGGTTTATGCCTCGAGTTATGGCTACATTGCGTGTAGGAAATCCCCGTGTCGATTATATGAATAATAAGTAAGATGTGTGCTCAAGTCGGTAAGAATAGTACGGCAATAATGATTCTTACTTCGCAGTCGAGTTTCGAAACTAGCTAATTCCGTTAAAGAGAATTTTATTAGGCAATTAAGCTTTTTTGATAAAGCGACCACTTGAGCGGTAAGATAATTTTCTTAAATTTAAAATTCCTAACTCACCTTCGAGCATGAATATCGTGTTTCGGGTTAAAAGCATTTGAGAAAATTAAAGGTTATATGCGTAGGCAGTGAAATTCGGTGATAATGATTAAACTAAAACGATGGGAAATTCAAAGAAAAAGAAATTGCTTTTCAATGCAAATAAGACAAAAACGAGCTTTGACGCATCAAAGCTTTCGCTTGCTAAACCTGGAGTCGACTACTTGGCCTTTTTTTGTAACCGTATAAAAAATTCCAAGAATCCCGATACAAGCGCAACGAGCACGAAACCGCGAGATGCGATTTTTGCTTTTGATAAATACCACTGCAAAAAGTCAACGTCGGGAACGCCTAGTGCCCATAAAACCAAAGCTCTTCTGATCCACGGGAGCTCCAGAAGCATGTGGGCATTGCGCCGGCTCGTGTACTCGCGGCGGCCAACTGTTTTTTTAACCCCTTCGTGACCAACACCGCCGCACCCCCCCCCTCCGCCGCCACCAGCTCATCGCCCTCCTACACGCCACGAACCAACAACACCGTCTCGCGATGACGACTGGATGGGAAATCGATGCCCGGCCGTGAGCACTCGCGAGTAATTTCATTCACCGCCGAAAATAGTAAAACAAATGCCAGGGGCGATGCTGAGGCCGCGCGCGTTGCCTCGGCTCGACTTCGAGCTGTATGCGATGTTCTCAAATACACTTCGGAGAAAAACTTTTCTATTAATCGCCGAGAGTTGGCGAGACTCTTGGTCTTAAAAGTATGTTCGTACTTACCGCATGGAGCTTCCTATACTTTACGTGTACGTATATCGAAGCGATCCGAAAATACGAAGGACTGGGTGGTGGTATTAGTACTGATATAAATTAATTTTAGTAGAAACGAGTTATTCATTATGAAATAATGAATTCAGCCATCGATCCATTCTATGTATTTTTAAAACGAATGGAATGACGAGCTTGAAAATTAGCGAGACTTCACGTTCGATTAAAATCTTCGCATTCGCAGCCTTCGTCCTGATAAACTGGAACACTTATTTACAGATTCTTGGAGCCTCCCTACACTTGGATACTCATAAAATCAATGATCTAAATACTAAAATTTAATAATAAATTTGTTTTACTAAGTGTACATTTCATTTAATTACAAACATCCATTTCCTGCAATTTCATGCATATTTTCCTATGTTTTATGCCCTGCGGCGAAGAAACCGAAGAATATGCAGCATAGCAGCAGCTTTAAAAATAGTAAACAGTAATTTTCTCATCTTAATTTAAAATGCAATAATATTGATGTTTTGCGGATAAGCGCTCAAAAAATTACCAATGATTATACAACACTAATCAACTGGGTGAAATGATAAAGAAAAGAGAAGCAGACAATCATAAAACGAATGTTGACACGAACTATGCTAACACACATAACTTCCCGGTTTTCGTAAAACACAGGTAAGTATAGACGCCGATAACATGCAACAAACATAAAAAAACTGATAACTTTCAACAATTTTTTATCTGTGCAACGTTTTAAACACCTTTTCTATTTACAAAATATTTGTATACAATGAATTTTTCAACTTTGAAAAAATCGAAATTTCGTAATTTAATTGTAAGTATGATAACGAATATTTTTAAATTATCATGCTTCTTAAATACAGAATTTAGTTTAATTTCCATTTTTAAAGAGATCAATTGAAATAATTTACAACATGCTCGATTCAATTATTTATTTATAATCATAATCAATTAAAGCTTTAATTGAATAAATATAAGAATACATGCAATGTATTAAACACAAATCAAGAGAATACAACATCCATACGTATTAATGTAGATATATATATATATATATATATATATAAACTAACTCAGCAACATTAGTCTTTCAATTTAAAATACGTGAAAATCTGTAAGAATGTAAAACACAGTTTTTTTTGGAAATTTAAATTTAGTAAAGTTCAGATATGTAGCTTACAAAGCTTAAAAATTAACTATTCTAATATAGAGTGACTTACAAATATAATATGATTTCGTCTCAAACAATGATTCATAAATGAAAAAATTGTGTTTGTATAATACGGAAAACTGAAATTATAAATATTAGATTTGAACATTGAAACGCGAATAATGAATGTATAAGCTCAAAAATAAAGGACATAAAAAAGTATTGCAATAATAATTTGCTATTCATTGGAAAATGAAGACTTTCACAGATATTAAATTAATATAAACACTCAAGATCGTCACTAGTCACCAATAGGATTCACGAAACTATAAACAAGTAAACTTTTATATTCCTAAAAATCAATAAGTGAAATAAGGAAATTTGCAAATGAGTGTGTGAATATTCGTTGTACGTAAGTACGATAAGTTTTATCAAAGTCAGCACACTCTGTGTATAAAATTATATCCTAAAATAATAATCTGTCCTTGACCCAGAGGCATATACGTGCGTCAAGTAGCCATCCAAAAACTTCAGAACTTACTAAAGAAAGAATACGAAGCACAAAGACGACGAACGTATTTATCACTTGGCAGAGCAACAGTTATTCTAAAAATAATTCATGGCTGCTAGCGCCATTCATACCACGTGAATTTTTAGCATTTCTTTTTAATAACACTAACCATTTCATTACGCAACAGCGATAAATCAGTTGAATGGAGCAGAGTGGGTGGGTGGAGGGAGGGGAGATAGAGCGAAACCGCAGTGTCTCTGTCTTCCTAAATAAGCACTCGCATCGAGTAGCCGATGGAGCGTGAGGAGCGATGCGAGTCAACGGACCCACGAACGACGGAATTCCTCCGAAAGATCCCGGTGAATCGCGTAAGCTCGCATTTAGTGCTTATCTAGCGGGTCAATAGAAGCGAGAGCTGGAAACTACGATCGAGGAAGCCATTGCCCCAGCTGATGTCGCCGGTCGATGCAAGACGTGGGCGCTTCTCCATTGGCAATGAATCACTCACTGGTCCTGATATATTATTTTTGCCGCTTCTCCAATGATAAATCCGCCAGTGACGAGTTACGTATTCCGGGAAACGCCTATAGCTCGCGTCGATCGTGTAGCGTCGGTCCATTTTTCCAGGCTACTTCCCCAGGCGGGGGAGGGGCCCAAGCGCGTCACCATCGATGCCCGGACGCTTACAACTGTTACTCGATGAGGAATTCCGAAGTTGCCCGTGACATTAGTAGGCGGAAATCGCGCCTCTGCGAAAACATTTTCCGTGAGCCAACGGACGCTGCCCGGTATCCACTCTTCCAGCCGACCCGTGAAAACTAAGATCCCGATGACCTTTAGACTCAAGCTACCTAATCGGGCAACGCGAGGTTTTCGAGATGCTACGATATCGAAACAATCGGAGCGGAAATGCCGTGAGTCGGGAAGTTGAGAGATAAGTAAGCTTATTGGAAGCGAAATAAAGGATCCCCCCCCACGGTCATTGAAGTGCGCGATGGAACGTCGATCGAAAAGTCATAACGCCGTGTTTTGCATCCCATCGCGACAAGGCCGTGCGCGTCGCCGATTCTTACCTGCGACCATCGCCAAATCAAGCGATACCGGGCCAGGGCATTTGCGTTTAGTGACTCGCTTGAACAACATTATGCGTTGCGCGACTATAAGCTGCTGTGCCGCACAATTATTGGATCGCGATGTAAGCGTATCGATACACATAGATAGAATACTGCCATTATTAGTTAATATTTGCGACGATGTCTTTCTTCCATTAGCTCGGAGGCGATAGTCTCTTGCTTTTATTTGTCTTCGACAATTAGATACTCGAGCAGTGGTTAAATCGATTTTTTGCTGTAAATCGAAAAAAAAGCTGCGTTCTTTGAAATCCAACTGTTCGAGATTAATTTCTTTCATTGATAAACACTTCGGATTGCGTTCTGCAAATTCGCAGATCTACAAATCAGTACCAAGTATTCGGTAAAAAAAAATACAGAAAGATTAAAAATATTTTTCACTTCAACCCTGTCCTGACCTTCTCCCGAGTGGCGTAACCTTTTCACCGGAGCTAACCCCGAAAAAGCTCCGAAGAAATTTTTCTTTTCTAGGGCCTTCTTACGCGACGACCCGCGACGAGTCGGCGTACGAAAATAATCCGAACGAAAAAAGTGTCGGCAGCGTTTTGGCACCCCAAAGAAACAAGTAGTCAAGGCTCTACGGCGACGACCTCACTGATGCATAGTAATGTAGTTACTGAAAACTTCCGCGACCTGTAGTTATACGAGTTTGAAGTTTGTGTGAAACTTTTTTTGGAAATAATTCATTATATTTATGATATGTTTGTATATACCTATGAAACGTACATATATACAAAATAATATATGTACATCTGTATACTCGTAATAAAATATAACTAATAAAAGATCGCTACATATTTCACCGGCTAATTGAATTTTGTCCATGAAAAATCAGTAAAAATATAATATTACTATATAATTACTCAAGGTTATTCGAAGTAATTCATGTCACCTTATTCATTTTGCAATTAAAATATATTTTATGCCTAATTTATAAATACATTTAAACTTTTTCATATTATCCTAGTCCTACACGTTTATATTATGTTTAATGAGTCTTATAATTAAGTATTTGAAATCATAAAACTTTTTGTTTAACGTTTACATAGACTGTGAATACGTTATTACCACCAAATATTACTTCACATTAAATATCGCTTTTACGACAAAAATTAATTTTGAATTGACGACCATTAATACAATTTGTCCGTGATAAAAGCATAAAAAATAACAGTTTATAATAAATTTTGGGTAAATAATTATTACTGATTTATTTTTCAGGATGCTAAATATATTCGAGGTAACAAAAAAGGTATTAAACAATAATACAAGTGCAATGAAAGCCAATCATTTTAATTGTGACAAAAGAGGTTTCTCCACTCGGCACTCATTATGCCGATATCTAATTACGAATTTGGTAAAAATTGAAACAATCCTCATTTGCACGTAAAAATGGGAATAATTTTAGCTTCGGCTTATTATTTTGGCTTAAGATTATTAGTTTAAGAGCCGGTAAAATTAACCAAATAAATCATGCCTCTAAGGGGAGACACCCCCTAAGGGGTCCCACCAACGTATACGTAATCATAATAATTCGCGTATGCGTACAAAAGCTGGAGAAGAAATGTATGTAATAGTAAATAAACAAGCCACGTCAATCGAAAGGCGAAGAATCACATCATAGGTTCGCGCCCACGTCAATTGTGCAAGCTCGCGCAGTGCCAGGCGTCAGTGGCTTGAAAATTTTTAATATCTGTATTTTATTGTAGCGCGTAACCTAGTTGGGCCCACGAAGGTGCGCGAATACATATTTATATGTGCACTGCGCTTGCCACGCGTGCGTAAGATTAGGCGCGACCCAGATATGCCGGAAGCGGCAGTTCGCGCACTCGAGTCGGCGCTGCTGCCATTGTCACAACACGTCGCGTTGGACGTTTTATTTATCCGCCGCCGCCGTCGCGGCGTTTTCCGACGCTTCCCCCTCGGCCGACCGCGACCGGACACCGCTCCCTTCGCTCGCCAACGTCTTTCCCTTCCTACGCCGACGCATTCATCGGCCCCCGACCTGTAATAATAACGCAATGCTGCGTTTCCCTGCCGGTAACGAGACGCGGCTCGTACGCGCGCGTGTCGCGCGCCTAAATTTATGTCCCAGATAAGAGAGGAGGCCGATAAAATAAGCCGGTCGGGAGGATGAGAGAGCGAATTGGCGGTGGGCCGGGAAGGGAAAACGCGGCCTGCTGCCTCGCACTCGCTCGCACTTTACGAGCTCGATGAACCGGAAGCTCGGCATCGTCGGCGTTGGCGCTCCGCGAACCCGTCCTCGGAGCCGATTGTCAGATTCCTCGTGGGCGAGAAGGAAAAGTGGTTGTCGGTAAAAAACAGCCACGTGCCCGATGGGCATTAAGCACCGCAACAGCGGAGAATTCCCCTGCTCATTTCCCTGCCTCGCGTATTGTCGAAGGTGCGAGACGATTGCGTCAATGCTGATGCTGGGCGACAATTATCAAATACATAAAAGAAGGTCGGCAAATAGCACTCCTTGATTATTATCTATTGATGCGCTAGTAAATTCGTGTAATTCGGAATTCGCAAGGCGTTTTTCAATTTTGCAATGTAAATAGGGGGCCCGCGTAAACGGGTGGCCGATGATTTCTAAACTATGAGAAGTTATACAATTCTCGGCCAAATGTACTCACGATTGTTCACTCGCTTCTCGCTTCACTATTCAAGCCACTACGAAATAATTGTTGCGTGAATCTAAAAATAAACCAATACACGAACGTGGTGTGGTTTTTAAAAATATAGATTCCTCTGTTCGTATTTCGCTTTCAATGTCCTTGGCGTTTTATCTAAATTTCTCGCGCGTAATATAATTCGCGACATTACGTATAACCGCAATAAGGACGTCAACATATTGAACTAATTACTTAAATTAAAGACCATATTTTGTTATTTTTACTAAATTATAGACATTTTTCACAAGTCAGCGACCGTATTTGCATGCAATGCATCGAACAACATAATATTTCCAATCGATAATCACGGTAGGACAAGTAAAAATTATCTTAGAATGATACCACAGCAATTACTACTGAAACCGTCAGATATATGTCGTATTTAAATGCCAATAATGTATTTGTATCACTTTCATCAATTATCATATATTAGATTATTAAAATTTAAAATTTGTATTAATAAATGTTTGTTGCTAGCCAAAAAAATGTATTTGAATCTCTGTATTTTAATCATAGGGTCCAGCGAATCAAACAAATTAAATTTATTTGGTAAAAACCTGAGAAATGCACCGTTCATATAAATATAAATGAGCACTTCAACTGACATTTCAATTTATTATGTTACAAGTTTCTCTGCTTTGTTATGTATTATATTTAGTCCGAATTTTAAATAACTAAAATTATTCGAACTATTCAATCAGTCATGTTGACCAACTTATGTAGTAAGAGTAGCTACATTTATAATTTGAATATTGATGCTACATGCGTTGTACATGAATATATTTTGAAATCTTATTAAAAATAAGTTCGCAATAACAGCTTGGTTTAAAAATTATATTTTGCTTTCATCTAGGGAAAAAATTTATACGAATTGTTTGAAAGGCTTAAGGGTCATTTCTTTAAAGGCTAAAATTTATACAAACGTGCAATCGTAAACCATTAGTTTGTACTGCAATAAAATCAAAGAAAACGTATTCTAACTGTTTATCGTTATCTGGAACTATGACTGGGTAATAATAATTCATAGCTAAAGGTAAATAATAGTAAACAAATTTAAAATCTAAATATATGAAACTTAACGTTGGCACTAAATTATTTTGACACGAATTTCCTTTAAATAATAACCAATTTTAACGTATTAAATCGGTCATTGACGTTTGATACGAAGTAAGGCTGTTAACAACATTATATGCACAGATTTATTAGTTGTTGTTTTAATATTAAGTAACGATCGGAACGAATCCGTCTATCAAAATTATTCTTTACGCGTTTAAAAATGAAAATCACGATTCAAATACGGATTCTTACGATGAAAATGTTTTCGCAAAGGTCTTTACTAAATATATATAACAAAAATGTCCAGTTTTCTTCATAATCACTTTTCAAACGAATCATTAAAGCACTAAACGTTATTGGTTTAAACAATCGTCTAGAGGAAATGTGCCACGAAAGTGAAAGCAAAAGGTGAGAGGGCAGAGCGTTGCGAGCCGTTACGGTCAATCGCAAGGACTTAGAGGACGTGCGACGGCACCGGCTTAAAAGGTGCGCCTCGATCCAATCACAATACATACGTGTCAAGGGACTCCCGCATTTGTAACTCTGCCACTTTCTTCCTCGGGATCAACACACACGCGAGCGCACGAGGGCCTCGTCCGAAGAAGTTTCCTCAGCGAATCGTCTGCATAATTTTTTGTTCTCTCTCTCTCTCTCTCTTTATATATCTATCTCTCTCAACAATATTTCTTAATCTCGCCGACAGCTTTTTCTTGGATCGCGAGGCCCACTGTAGAGAAACTAACTCGGCGGAAAGACGCACACGTACGGGCGTCGCGACGCGTACTGGCGAGTAACCGGCGACGGGGAATCTCACGCGGCAGGCGAGCACCGCGTGCGCGCGCACCGTGGCACGGGTGAGGGACGCCGGCCGAGGGTGGGCGGCGGGGGTGGCCATTTGGGGGGGGGGGGGGGGGAAGCCCTCGGCGGCGTCGTCGGGGAGGGTCGAAAGGGGGATAGAGAGTAGTAGCCCTCGCGTAGGACCGATGAAGGCACATCACCATGAATGTCGCGACGCCGTTTCCTCGGTCCTCCGTACGGGATGAAGGGTCGAGGGAGAATCGATGATTACGCAAAAGGTAAGGCCGGTGCAAAAGGTAATCGGTAATCGCAAGGCCGTGGCTCCATGCATTGGATCTCTCTCGAGGTACTTGGACGCTTTCCGAAAGCTTATCTCAATTGGTGTGCTGTTACATGAAGTCGTCGACTCTGAGGATAATGAGATTGAGTAAGTACAGAGGGAGCGAAAGGCAAGGAACGAAAGAGGAGCACGATGACGGAATAATGCAATATCATTTCATAATATCACCGTTGGCGTTGCTGTTTCTGCTACTGTTGCTGCTGCATTGCTTTATCCTTCTTTCAGAGCAAAGTGACTTTTTGCGTGGGTCTATTGTTCATCGCTCACCATTTCGTTCTGTCGCGTTACAAACAAATGCATTACGGTACTTTTGTTGCTTCTCGTAAATCTTCTTCACCTCGTTTCTTCGCCTTCTCCTCCCTCAAATGTAACCTTGCTCTCTGTCTCTCTTACTCTCTCTCTCTCTCTCTCTCGCTCTCTCTCTCTCTCTCTCTCTCTCTATATATATATATATATATATATATATATATATACATCTATCTTTCTCACTCTCTCCACCTCCATTTCTTTTCGTAAGATTCTCTAATTCCAGGATTTAAACATGAAGCTAACATTTCTCATTCTCAAAAATATTCGTTTTTTCTTCGTTATTTTCGTAAAAGATTTTGTACGGCTAAGCAAACGTAAGTTAATCATTCTGCCAAAGTAGCGTTCAATTAATATTTAGACAGCACTTCTAAAAAAAAGGCGTGCGAAATTTTTTTTAACATAAGTTCTTAATTTAATTTTGATACGATTCTGCTTTGTTAGATTAAACCTAGTTTGAAATTGTCAACAATTGTTATATTATAGTTATATTAAAGTTATAAAATCATTTCTTTATAATCAATTGCGGATTAAAATTAATGTCATTTAACAAATTCTATTAAATTTGTACGATTTCTTCACTTCTACAAAATTGTTAAATATTACGATGAATTTCATCAAGTATGCAGTTGGAATAGGGATACCACCAATTTAAAAATACTCTACGACCATTCGTTTCTCAATTATCCGTAGCTGTGCAAAAAACCTAATACGATTTCAACAGTCGCCGTAAAGGCCATAAAGTAAAGGTTTACGTGAGAATCGACGGCGTCCGAAATGAGGATAATTGAATTTCCGCAACTGCGTTTAATAAATGTGAGAGGAATATTTTGATTGATCTCGTAGCAGTTCGACGATAAAATCGGAAACTTATAAGAAGCCGATCGCATGGTTGCAAAATACTTTATTTTTTCAATACAAAGACCTAAGCCGTTTTGCCGGTAAACAAGATTTCTATATTACCCGTGTCCATTCGAAAGCTCTTTTTCTTAGCCACTTCATAGCATAGATTCTCTCGCTCTCATCTATTCACCTCCCCACACATTTCAAATCTCATGTTCTCTGGCCTCTTTACTTCAATTTTATCGGCTGCTCATCCGCACACGCGTGCTCTGTCTCTCTCTCTCTCTCTCAACGTGATATACATTTATTCAAGTCACCCTTCTGCCACCCCTATTCCCATTCGCAATTCGCCCATTCTCCTTCCCTCCCATCGGCCCTCTCGCACATAATGGCCGGTAGTTATTGGGACGCATCGGTAAAGCAATTGTTAACGACATAAAGATTTCCCGACCCTTTGTGTCTAAGTACAATTACGTAACACCGAATGAAAAGCCCTTGTATTATCGGCGTGCAGCAATCATCCGCCTCAATAATCGCCTTCTCGAAACCCCGAACGACCAACTTCGATGACAAGGCGCTGGCGGCAACGAAAACTTAAACGAAGACAAGAGGCGAAAGGCTATTGCGCTCGGGCATCTGCGCCTGGGGATTCTTTATGACGTCCTCCGCACGCGCGTTTTCGACTTTTTGCAGAATGCCGATACAAGAGCAAGGAGCCAAGGGGCCGGGAAGCAGTGGGGAGGTAAGAAGAAAGAGGATAGATGAAGCTAACGCTGGCGCCTGTCGTTGCCCGTGTCACCGCCTAAAAGCAGCTGGTCCGCAGCAGTTACCACATGCGAACCCCATCCATTGTAGCATGGTTAATTAAAATTTTTAAACCCACTCCTCGTCCGCATGTATTTAGAATTTGTCGTTCTAAGGTTCTCCCGCCGACTCCCGCCCTCTCCTCTTCCTCCTCCTCCTCCCGCCCCCGTGAATCGCTCCATATACGTGGCGCAACATTGAGCCGTGCCTTGAAAGATGAACAATTAATCCGCTGGACAGCTGGCAAGATATCGATATAATTATACAAACTACTTATTTTTGTAGATCATAATTATAGACAAATAACTGAGATTTAGTTGAAGAATTTGGATTCATTGGGTAAATACCAATCCGATATAATACAAAATGTGCGAGTACCATTAACCAAAAGTATCAAGAAAATCGAAGGCGCAAACTGAGAAAGGCTATGAATGAAACGCATTTGAACTATTCATGTGCGCTCCTACTGCCAAACAGTAATAAGTAGCTACAATTAATTAACTGCATGAATAATTTTAAATGCAGCTTTTAATCAATTTAAAGTCATTAAGCATTTAATGTGCAAAAAAAACCATTTATAATTTTGTCTAATAAAACGATATTAGATTGCTTGTACGAAAAAGTAACACGCGCGAATTAAAACAAGTTGTGGAATGTATATTATAAGTAAATAATTTAACTTGAACAATACAAGATCGAGCATTTTGAAGTTTAAAAAAGCAAGCGATGGCATTTTATAGAAATTGGGGTAAATGGCGGGGGGAAATGGCAATTAAGCTCCACGATACACATAATTAGCACTTTCTTGTACAAACAGGATTCTGTTCCCGAAACAATTGCCTAACTCGTCCTGAAAAATGAGTCGAACCAAGAGAAAAGAAATGGGAATAAAATATAGAGGGAGAGGTGGGGGGCAAAGTACCGGCAAACAGACGTAGGGCGCACTCAACACGTGCAAATTCGAGAGCCCATCCCTCCTCATTGATAAAAACTGCAGTCGGCGGTGCAGCTTCTTTGGCAGAGGAGGGGAGGGCGCCGCTGGTAGCGGGCGGGGAGAGAGGGACTACCCTCGCTCAGTTAGGTAAATTAGTCACTCCGCTCAGCCGAAAAACAGTGCGTGCACCCACGCGAATCGAACCAAGCCGAGCCAATAAATCAGGCGAGGGGTCGGCGGGCACGGGCGTGAATAATCGAACGCGCGCTTCGCTATTCCAATTAGCGGCTTCGCGGCGATGAGGGAGAGGCCGATGGCGCTGAGACGAGGTCCCGGGGGATAATATCCGGGCGCATCCTTACGGAGTCGAGTGTAGCGGATGGGACGCGCTCAGCCGCGGAGGGAAACGAAGGCCTGAGTTCTTGTCCTCGATGCGAATGAATGAAACTAGTCATTTGAGTGCACGTATGCGATCGTCGGCTCTCTGTCTTCTAAGCCTCCCTCCGAGTATGGCAAAAGACTACAACTTACTGTCAAGCCACAACTTATCATCGCCGTTTTATTTCTTATCGGAGTATTTTTAATCTTACCTCCCTATGCTCCAGTATTATTGTAACCTTCCATCTAGACTCACCTACTGCATTGGCGTTGATCGCTACTACGAATTATACCCCTTCATTTTTACCGTTAATAATTCACGGTTTTTATTTCAATAATCCCTCATTTGTTATTGCAACTCGTATAACCAAGACCCTGATTAACGGTATAGACATTCGGTCTGACGTTTAAGCAAAACTTGAATCAAAGGCTCAACAAGGGTATATTTTCAAGCCCAGAAATAAGCGCAAAACCAGGCAATAAATAAAGATTCTAGGGTAGCGGACGATAAATAAGTGAGAAATGAGGAAGGCCGAGACGAAAAGTCCAGAGGAGAGGAGCAGAAAGAGTACATAAAGCAGAAATAAACAAACAAGCTGACCTCACGACTTAAGGGAGAGAAAGAGCAGACGGTGGATTCGCGTTGAAGCCATAAAAGGGAGACGCAATAAAGGATGCGGAGCATCCCTGAAAATTGCAATTTATTCATATTTAGAGCACACAAATCCACGATAATTACTGCCCTTATGCAGCAGGGCTACTTCCACTCGAGGTAGTATTGCACAAGCCACTTTCCTTTCCCGGAAAAGAAATAATCCCTTTTACTTCCCGTCTGATTCAATTAACGACTTCCGAACTTTATTTCATTCGCCTTTCCGATATCTATTTACTCTCTCTCTCTCTCTCTCTCTCTCTCTCTCTCTCTCTCTCTGTTTCTATCTCTCTCATAATCTTCCTCTATATTCTCTCATTCCATTTTGATAGTAATATTTTCTTTAACATTCTTTACTTAAAGCGAAAAAGAATAACTTCCAGAAGAACAGTGCTGGACTACCAATTCAGCAAGACGTAATAGGTAAAGCGTCGTTTCGGTTGAAATATGACTTCCGCATTCACTCAGTCTATAAAAATTTAGTGTTGGGTCAATCGACGTAGGTTTCACAAAATATTGGCTAGGCGTAGGTAGCTTACTTTTCATTAGGTGTTACGCAGATGCCAAAAAAAATTTCTTCGATCGCGTAAGCAATGGCACAGAAAAGAAATAGTGCCCGTGTGCCGATTTTCTCACGCGCATCTCCGTCAAGTAGAGGAAAAACGGCCAGTGAATACAGGGAGCGATAAAGGCAAATTGCTCAGGCTCGTGCAAGGAGTCAAATGCGAGCGGCGTTCGGGTTAAGAGGCGCCGTCGCTCGGGCCGGAAAAAACGGATCCTACTGCAGCGGGAAGCGTCGTCTGTGCGAGTCGCTGCGTCGTCGCCGTCGTGAAATTGCAAGTTTATTCAAAGCGGCGCACGAGTGCGTAGGCAGCCAGAAGGAGTCGCAACCCCAGGCGGGCGGGTACACGATCGGCGAGGCGAGCGAAAGAGCCCCGACGGCGCCCTCGCATTGGGGCATCGGCCACGGGGACGAGGAGGCGCTCGCGGATGCCGATCCCGACTACCCTGCATTATTAACGCGTCTAATGGCGCGCGCCTGGGTGCCCGACTCGACGCGAAAATTTCTCCGCGGACTCGCGTCGCGACGCACGAGGGCTGCGGACGGGACGCGAAGGACGAAGGGACTGATGCAGACGCGAAGGACCTTTTTCTCGAGTCGGGGGACGTGAAATGAATGCGCTTTAATAATAATGCAAGCCGCTTTCTCTCTCCGGTAATAAAGCGCCCACCGACGAAAAAGCGGAAGCGCCTCCTGGAATATTTAGATTGGGGAATTTTAATGTTGCGAGACTCCCGCGACGACCGATGCTAATGCTCGTTATTTATGGAATTTTTTTTCCGACTCCGTTACTTCCGAGTACGCATTTAATTGTTAATGCTCTTTATATGACTCGTACCGGATAGCGATGTCCGGGTGCGTTGAGAATTCCCTATTACTGCTGAAATTCGGAGCTACGGCTTCTTTGAATTTTCGTTTCTACCTACACGCGAATGAGAAACAGAATGAAGCTTTTATTGAATCTAGTGCGTAGACTACTTTGGCAATTACAAAACCCAAACTTAGCTCAATACTTTGATACAACAATAGCTGAACGATACGTTAGAAATTTATTGCTTGTACGTACATAAATAACGCGTTTTGAAGAGTCACCTTTCACGCTAGTTTCTAACAATTTTCATACTCTAAAGTTCAAAGAGATTTCTTTTCAAAATATTTAAAACCCTACTTTATCAAACATTTTAAGATGTTTTGAAAGGCATAAAATTTACTCGTTTATTCGAGAAGATTTAAAAAATCAATGCTTATAAATAAAATTTAATTTACAGACGACCGTCTGTAAATTGAATTTCAACTTTATTTTTGTCCGGGAAATTTCATTTACATTAATTACCTCCCACATCACTCCCTACAAACATATTAACAATTTCGTGAAAAAATATTTTAAAAACTAGAGATGTACGGGAACATAATTTCCGTGGTGATATCATTCGTTATTCGAATAGCGTAAAAAAGCGTAGAATAGGCAAAAGCATATTGCAGTACTGCAGTCAAGTCGGCACTGTCGAGTCAATTGAGTGTGCAAAATCGATGATCTTTATTTTTGCTGTGAATAAAATGGTGGAACGTCGCTCAACCGAAAAATGTAAGTATCGATGTTAAGTGAAAATATGTAATTTTCTTCTATCATTTTACAACTTCTCCAAATGCTCGAATACCATCCAATTGAGAAAAGGGACAAGTGACGGAATTAGCGGGAGTATTCAATTATTTGCCAGACACGTCAATAAAAGCAACTTCTTGGTATCGAATTAGAATAGGACTCCGCGAATACTCTCCTATACCGGGGCGATCACGGGTCGCAGACAACAAATTATCAACCGTTGTCTTTCTCCCCTTACCGGCTGCCAGGGCTGCCTTTAATCCCGACAAGAAGTTTATCGTCGATCGTCATCCTCGCATTTATAAACATAACCGAAGCCCGCGAGCGAGGAATCGACGACTTCGATAGAGTTCCCTATCAGGGACTACGAACGAGGGGCTGTAGGTGAGAACAACGATGGTCCGCGTCTCAGGAGGAGCACATTCGAGTGCGACAGCGCGTGCGCCGAATCTGCTAGAACTTAGGATCCGGCGGTGGGGGCGCGACGGAAATCCTCGAGCGGGTGCGTACTGCGCCTAGGGGTTTCGCCGAGAGGAGGTCAAGGTTAGCGGGCCCCGGAGCTTCCACCGGCTCCCACGACGCACCACTCCCACCTCGGCCTCCTGCCCCCTCGCAGCGAGCGCGCATGCGACGAGGAGACTCTGGCGGCGGTGCCCGGCTCTCGCGCGAGCCTCCCTTTCCCCGGCGCCTTACCCCTTCTACGCTGCCCTGTACCTCGTCAGCGGCGTTCGCACTCTAGGGGGATACGCGACGCTTTCCTAACGCTTACGATAACTCGGAATAACCGGGCACATTGGACCTTGCCATTGTTCCTCAAAGTCCCCCTCGGGCGGCAAATAATTTGCCCACATCCGCCGAAGGGCCCTATCGAGGAACCTACAAGAAGCCGGAGGTATCCGGCCTACCTCGCGTCAGTGTCGCGAAATCTCGCTAAAATCAACCTGGGGCTGCTACTGTTGCCGACTCGTCTGCTGTAACGCAAACGCATCGATTTAAAAACCGCACCGCGCCAATCCTGGAGTCGATGACGACGAGAGATTGCTGTAGGAAAGCAAGGATTGTTGTCGAGGCTCGAGGTTGTTGGCGCCGACCAACCTTGACCCAGGAATGAACGCAGCCCTCGACGCGCTTTCCAAGATATATACCACCCCCACCTACACTTCCCCGCCAGCCGCGGGCTTACTCGCGCAACCTCGCTCTGTCGCTCTCCCGCCAGACTCGACGCATACGTGCGCACGCGCGCTGCAAACTGCTGCTCTGGTGCCTACGCTTCGATTTGACACCCCTTCGGCCCGACTCCAAGCGCCCTCCACATCGAAATGAAAGTCTTTCGATCGCGTGGAATTCATCGGACTTTTTGTGCACTTTCTCTCTCTCTCTCTCTCTCTCTCTCTCTCTCTCTCTCTCTCCCTCCCTCTTTGTTGCGCTAGAACTCCACTTACAAACCCTTCTCTCGGTCTTACGAACGATATATTTTTTGCTTTAGTTCGTCCACGGGCTACTGGATAGAGGGGTGGGATTAACTTTGGGTACGGTTCTTAAATACTAAAGGGTACTCTTGTGTTTCTTTACAGGCAATTCGCTGCATTATTAAACATTCTACGGTCAAGAAGCACGGCACTGCGATATACTACATTTTGAATATTCTCCTTGTTTCGATTTCTTAGATATGCCCTAACGTGTAGGCTTACAATAGCCCGTGAATATATGTTGCATTCGTAAATCTAGTCATTGTATTTTAAATCAATAATCGTAAGCGCAACGAATGTATTGCCCATTAGGAAGAACGATTGTCACGAGCTCATAGCTCCCGTCTAATCAAACATTTAAGATAGGCAACCCGACCACTTATCAATTTCCTTGCTGTAATGATAATAATGTATGCAAATGTCAGGATAACCAATAAAATTTGTCTCGACAACGTTCGAGGTAGAAATAAATAAAATATTAAATAATTTATTGCCATTCGTCATTCAATAAACATTTGCCGAAGGATATTCAATACTCGCAATAAAGAATTTACTTTTGAAAGCTAGCAACGAAGATTGCATTAACGGTTCTTAGCGGAATCTAAGCGCGAATTCGTGTAAGTAAATAATTCGAGGATCAGGTAACGGTTGATCCCAGCAATCGATACGCCGTTGATTCGAGGAGAATAAATATCCGGGTTAAACGAATCCTAGTATCAGCATATACTCGGTCGGTCATTAGCTTTTCAAACCTCCGAAATTGATTCGGCAACACTTAATTGCTCGTAGGCAGCGAAAGGGACCGAGAAACAGAGAGAAGTGCAGGCGCACGTGTCACGTTGATACCGTGTGTGCGAATGAGAGAGAGAGAGAGAGAGAGAGAGAGAGAGATGTGCGCAGGGATGTTGAAACAAAATCGTTCTCCAATCGCGTCGCCGTGGCGCATAACGAGCGTCGACCGACTTCTTCGTCCCTCCTCCCTGAACCCAATCCCCCGCCGACGAACCCATCCGACGGTCGCCCCACGACTCATCAACATATTTTAGCCGCGGCGAGTCATGGCCAGGTATACCAAAGCAGATTTTTCGCGAAATATAGGAACGCATAACGAGAGGGACGGCGCAGTTACACAAAAGTATCGACGATCGGCGTCGTGTCCGTGTATGCTGACACGTAATAGTGGGTTCTAGCCCACGGGAAAGCTTAATTTATGAAGTTGTCAGTTTAGCGCTAAAAAATGTTGCACAAACAACCTCGCGCTCTCCCGTTCCCGTGTCGTCCTCCTCCTCCTCCTCCTCCGCCGCCGTCTTACTTCATCGTCGTCGCCGCCGCCGCCGCCGCCTGTCCACGAATTGTCAGATGGGAAGCGGCACCCCCTTAAATCGCTGGCCTTGGGCCAGCGGCAGCCTCTAATGAATTCGAATCGTGCCGTTTCCTCCCTGGGTTTCGCGGAAACGTCGACGCCGACGAATTCGATCGGTGGCCCACTTTTGTGTGTCGGTGCCGATCGCCTTCCCCTTCTCGTTCTCCTCGCCTTCTCACCCGCTCCTTCGTCCCAACCAGGCGGCGCCGTCGGCAACAGAATAGTTGCAATGGAGTCAGAGAGGCTCTTCTTCGACGGATGCCCTCGAGCACAGATTACACGATAAGCGGCGAGCGATGTTACGGCACGCAATTCCGATTACGGATTACGCGAGCTTTTGAGCTTTGCACTACCTTCGGTTTCGAGCGGCTGCCGACTTATTACGCGTATTCGTAATGCCGACGATTAACACTTTTTCATAGCTTTTGCGCGATATCCCCCAACAGCTTCTTTAAATATACGAATCATTATTTTTGGACGGAAACCTTCCGTGCTGTAGCGCATCCCGAATGGACAGGATTTTGCGAAGCAATGTTGGTAGGTTACTGAGTCGAGTGCGAAAGGTAAATTTGGATTCAACAAATCGAAACGGTACTTTACGCTGACTTTTATTGATATGCGATCGACGTTGCAAATCAAGTGACAAGAGCCCATATAACATTAAATATAAAGTGTTTACTAGGCGAATAAATAATTGGCGATTATCGAAAGACTCATTCATCGCCCATGCGATTGGAAAGATCATGCTGAAATTAATAATTGGAAGATTTATCCAAAATTACCTTTGCGCTCATCACCTACATTATATTCGATTTATTCTGCGTTTATTAGGATCACATGACATGCTTGCATTTTAAAAGTTTTATTTAATTGGACACTCTAAAAACTTACCATGAGACAGAACAACGTAATAAAATAGGACATCAAGGTGCCTAGATATGTCCTTACCTGAAACACAAAATTAAGAAATTTATATTGCCCTATTTCCTTGCTCAATATTTATTAGTCATGTGTTCATATGTAATTACGCTTATTGCGTCAAGCTATTACGTGGCTATAAAGTTGATGGTGCAATATTACTCGGACCATTGACATACATGACTCGCAATAATATTAAAAATTTGGTTTTTAATTGTACGCCAATGTTCACACGCTTATAGCTATCAAAGTAACACCATTTTAAAAAAGTAACCTGAAAACTCATCAGTTGAATCGAATGTATAACATTATTAATGTCTTAATTAATGCCTTAATATTATATAAATATTAGGTTAGATATTTAATTTACTAAATTTAATCCATAAACTCTATAGTATAAAATTCTTGAAATTTATTCAAAGCGGTCTACAAATTTAACGAAACAAAAAAAACAAAGATTTATATATTTACAACAAATGTAAGATTTTATAATATTGCAGTTTAAGTTAGAGTATGACAAACCTTCAACCCTTGACTGAAAAGCTCAATCATCTATAATGTTATGATAAAGAAATTAGGTTGAGAAAAGATAATACTGAGATGAAAAAAATGTTTTTTCCTGTCTGAACAAAGACAGGTCTGTAATAAAGTATAATTTAACGAAAGCAACCAGTTATCATTTTTCATTGTCCGATTTAAAAAAAATATACCTGCCGAAGACGAAATTAGGTTCTCGTTATTAGAATTCGACGTTAGGGCTCGAAATGGCAGACATTAATGTTCTCCTCTAATAAGATAAATACAGATTGAAAGGCTGTCTCTGCTCGTCTAAGTCGTCTAAGGCTGTCAACAAAGATACTTGCTAGTTGTTGTAATCACTCACAAAGCTGGAAGCTTGATAATACGTGCCTCTCAGAAACTGCCGTCACTATTAATACATCGTGTAAATAGTCGTGAATCGTTCAAGAGTAAATTCGTCGCACCTCGGCGTAAGATGTATAAATATGTCATATGTGCCTATGGGCGTAGGTAGACTTCGGGGTAAATTATATTTACGAATACGCTGATGCGGACGCGTACTTAAAATGTAAAGACAAATTGAAAAAAATTGAATTGGATCTTGAAAGACCGCGATTGAAGCAATAATATAATGTACACGTGACGTGACGGACCGACGACGTTCCGGTCTCGTGAAATTCTTAAAGCTCTCGGACTCGAAGACCAGGGTCCTGACCAGCGATGCTCCTCAGAGACCCTGGAATCGGATGACGATGTAAACTATATCGATTCTTTCCTCGCGCACTCACGAAAAAACCGTAGTCAAACTCTTCCGTAAATTGCGAAGTACGTGCCAACAGCTTTGAGATTTTCTTTGTCCGCTTCGTCGACGCCCCATTACCACGTAGGTATTCGTTCCTCGACGAGGTGATTCCGAAAGGAAGGAAACGGATCCTGAGCCATGCCTGAACAGCTTTTGGCTAAATCTCCCCCCCCCCATGAGATCGCCATTGCATTTAAATGCAAGATCAAACGCAAAATAATGGATTGGAAAGCAAAATTTTTTAAATTTTATTACGACGTGAAGATAGTGATGAAATTTGTGATTTCAACGCTGTATTTTTTACGACCATAAAAAAAAACTTTAATGATATTGAAAATGGTTAGTATTTAAAAAAAATGCTACCATGATTCGTAAGATAGTCCCCTAAATAAACGATCATTAGCGTAATAAAACGAGGTACGGCTTTATACGGATAAATCCACTGATCCTAAGAGAGTTTTTAACCAATGAATTCTGAGAAACCT
Source organism: Kradibia gibbosae (assembly GCA_018907135.1). Classification (NCBI taxonomy): domain Eukaryota; kingdom Metazoa; phylum Arthropoda; class Insecta; order Hymenoptera; family Agaonidae; genus Kradibia; species Kradibia gibbosae. The sequence goes on from JACCHX010000004.1 coordinate 10,721,487, forward strand.
ACTTATTGATTCGTCACAGTATTCGTCATGTTACGCAAGGCTATTTTAATAAGTCGACGAATCTGTTTTAAAATCATAAATATTTCAAAAAATACGTAAGCGAGATATTCATGCGGCTGGGGTTACAGCTGAAATTGATGAAAAATTAATTTGAGAAATTTAGGATTTGAGTTATGCCTGACTTAATAAAAATAAGACACAGAGGGTAATGACCGTAAGGGCCAATATCGTTGATTCCCAAATGGAGACTTCCTCACGATTCCGTAACGTCAAAAAAAAAAGAAAAAAAGTATTTTACAACTTGAAGACTGCCTCTTTGTTTGTCCGCGATAAATCTGTAAGAAGATCTTAGCAATAATAAAATTTTCCGATAAGGAGAAAAATGCTATTTCACGATGCTGATGCATGCATGAATTCGGTAAAAAGGTCTCTTCACATTCTGTTAAATCTAATTACATTTCGAATGGCTTATGTAAGACGAATCCCTTACGGTCTGTGTAAGCTGTCTCCGATATTATGTGAAAGTCTGATGAACATCTCTTACAAGTAAGTAGATCATCCGATACATGTCTATACATACGTACACATATTCTAAGTAACGAGGCGAAGAGGGGGGGTGTCAAATGAAGAGAAAAAAAAAGAAAGAATTACGACGGGAGAGGGAGGTATATATATATATAGAAAGAAAGTGAGAGAGAGAGAGAGAGAGAGAGAGAGAGAGAGAGAGAGAGAGAGAGAGAGAGAGAGAGAGAGAGAGAGAGAGTGATTGAGGAGAAAAGAAAGGGTGGTGGGGTCCCAGCGAAGGCCTACTTCTAGGAAACTTCCCGCCTGTCTCTCTCGCTCTTTGCGGTCAAATTATTTATGGCGATGCGAAATTAAGAGTCTCGCTTCGTTTGAGAAGAGCGCGCGAGCCGATCGGCGCGACGTCGACGAATCGCGCGTCCTTGATTATAAGCCAGCCTCCTTTCGGGCCTTTCTACCTCTTCCTCCTTCTCCTACCTCATCTCCACCATCGCCACCATCAACCAGCTACGGTCGTGTGCGTTTCTTTTCGTCTATACCTTCCTTTTCGGATTCCCGCCAAACTCTCCCTTCGGCTCACCCCCCCCCCTCCGCCCCCTCGCCCCACCCCGACATTAACCCTATCCGCTCTCCGCGAACCCCTGGCCGTAGCTCCCACCCGCAGTCCTTTCCTCGTTATGGATCTCCCCTATGGCTCGGTTACTACCGAATGTTTTGGCGGTCGCTCGGCCGAAGGGAAGCGTGATTTATTGCCGGGAGATTCTTGAAGCCACGTTTTCACTCTTCAAGGAGAAAAGAGCGTGGCAATTGGTTTCGAATTTTGCACTTGCCCGACGCTTGTGCTTGGCCACGACAAGATATTGGCCGGGCCCGGGAACAGGCATTAGGTGGCCCCAAGGAACATGTTTCACCCTCTGCGCTTGGCCCGGGAAACCAAAAAATTAAAAGGTGACGGCGCACCACGTGTTCGCGTCTTCATGAGAGCACGAGCCGCGCGACTCGGCTCTTATCAATAGTTTGAGCTGATTATTAGAGGGCCGGCGGAGGGAGGGTTCGTTAGTCTTGCGTTACGAATTCATCCAGATTTTGAGAGGATCTATTCCACCCCCACGTCACACTAAAAAATTTTGATAGTCCTGAGTAGAGGGCATTTACTGCATATCTTTGTAGGTCATTGTCGACGAATTATGCGGCTCGTATATTCACCAACACCGAACTCACGATACTCATATGTCGCGAAACATATATAGACACTTGCTTAGTGACTCAGGCCTTCACTTGTTGACTTACTATTTCTATGTTTTATGGCTTTTTTGTATCTGTTCGTATTACATTCAAATTTATTGGGCTCTTTTCACGTTTATTCTTTATGGTTATTATGCGAATTAATTATGTTAGGCTTAAAATATGTTATGAAATATTCAAGTAGCCATTCTGTTTGCTTTCTATTTATAATAGTACGCACAATCTTACATAATTGTATATATTCAAATATTTTCATGTTTTATTATATTACTTGCATTCTTAACGTACATTGACAATCATAAGTAGAAATACAATTACAGGATTAGCAAATATAAATATTACATGATCCTACAAATGCGAGACCGTCAATGGAGAGGCCACGCGTTACAAATGGAACGTATTAACAAACTATAGTAAACAAACAAATTAATTGATTCGAGGCAGTTTTCATAGCTTTTATAATTTATCTAGCTCGTATCAAATTTAACGAAGCTCCTACCTCCTTCAATACAACTTATTATAGAGTATATATGTTTTCCTGGTTCTTCATACTAAGCTGAAGCTTTCTCTCTTTCGTAATACGAATAATCAATACTTTTTCGAGCTGAATGTGCCCACAGCTAACATCAAGTCAATTCGTCAATTTAAAAATGTCTTTTTAAATAAAGTTTTTAAATAAGATGTTTAATACTATTATTTTCAATATTTTAATACATTTACAATGAACAATAATTTACGTAATTTAAATATTTATAATGCAAATAAAATACTCGGTGCTGCTATTATGTATTTTGTCCATTTCTATGTAAAGTAATTAGATAAATTTTCTAGAAAACTTTCGGTAAAATTCTAAAAAAAATTATCCAGCGAACATTATACAAAATTTTCCTTCGTTTGATAATTTTTCAATTTTAAAACAGAATCATTTTTTCGACTACTGGCAGCGGTTCATTTTGAATATACATGACTATATAACACTCAATCTCTATTCGCTTTGGTTATTACCATTTTTTTAATCGACCTCTTGAGCTTCCTTTTCCCTTCCTCCCATTTTTTAGTCATTCTGTCCCTAGCTTCGTTCTTCGCATCTTTTCTTTTACTATACTTACTTCTTTGAAATATTCTAAAAGGCTCAATGAAACCGAAAAATTTTGTTTCTCACAAAAATGAAACTCATAATATTTTATAATTGTATTTTTATAATATGCGACTATTTACAAGTTGAATCAACTCCATTTAAATATAGAAACACACTTATTTAAAATAGTTTTTTTTTACATTAATCTTAGGTTTAACGTTTATACGATTGCTCGACGATGATAAGGATCGTTGTTAAAACTTTTGAAACGAATGGTGATGCGACATACAGTTACATGAAAACTTTTGCGTATTATTTGTTAACCATGTTTTTTGGCTTAATATTACCAGAGAGTTCAAACAATTAAGCTATTCTTGTAAGTAAGAATGAGATTCTTTGCGATTTGAAATAATGCATCCATGACTATTAAGAAAGACATCGGACCGCAATGCAAAAGCAATGAAACTGTATTCTACTAAATGAATGAACTTACTAGTCTGTAGACTTAACAGTCCTCGAGGCCATTTTTTGCCTCCCCCGGTCTGGAATCTATTGCGTCACCTAGGAAAATATGTTGTAAGCGTAGTTTTAATCGAATTTTACATCTTCCAATATGTTACTGAAGATTAAATTGAACGAGGTATCCACTCGGCGGTTAAAGATTAAAAGTTGAGCGAGAGGAAAACGGTTTGCAAGCGGAAAACAAAAGAATAATGCATCCGAGACAGAGACAAGATCGCGTTTTTATAGACAAAATACGAATATGCACACAAGCTGCTACACGAATTTAACATTACCGGACGTTCTTCTCGGAAATTTAATTAAAATTTTGCCCATCGGATTTCAAGCCAGCCGTAGTTTACGTGTTTTCCATCTCTACATTTCTCTTCCTCGCACAAAGTAAGCACGAAACCGGACACATTATCAAAGTCTCGGCTCAAGTCAATGGCGGGTAAAACATCAGAGTAAACAGACAACGAGGATAGATCGAGGAGGAAGAGGCAGATTGACAAGACTTGCTTAGCGCTCCGATAATTTTTTAATACATAGATCCCAAGATATGACCCGTTGTCAGCGTATTGTCATAGCCATTAGAAATTATATTTTCAGTCTGGGCGAGAGAATATCATGTTTACCAGTACATCAACGGAGTTTTGTGAAAAATCGCATCCGTTTTTATTTTCCAGTCTCCTACTCCGCGACTCACTATAAATAAACTCTAAATGGACATATTTCCGTTTGTAAGAGAGATACGGAATAGCGAAATTTCAGAGGAACCATTAAGTTACTGTTAAAGTAGTAGTAAAAAAATGCCAACCGTACTCGCGTAATCTTTTTGCAAAATGAAGAGTATTAAAAAATTAAAAGAATAATCAGAGCAGCTGGGAAAAGTGGCAAGAATTATTAAGTAGAAAAGGACGATTGTCTGACTCGTCAGCGGACTTTAGGCCATTGCATTATGGCGTCTAAGGCGCGCAATTGCACGATCTTTTCAACGATGCTGTCTACAGCTTCTCAATATTGCTCGAGCCCAATGTCGGTGGGTCAAGAGCGGCTCACCGAGTTATCAAACATTAAAAGCCGTTTAAGGATGAGCAATTAAGGATACGTGCCAACGGAAAAGTCAGACGATTGTGGCGGGGAGGGGAGCGCAGTAGATAAAGCCTCGAAGATTTAAATGGTAAGTTTGAAAATTATTTTTAAACACCTTGAGAACCAACCCACGGAGCGCGTCTCCGCCCTCTCGGCAATCACGGTGTAATTGACGGGGTAGAATAGCGGTCGACAGAGGGAAACCGACGGAAGGTACGGAAGACAGGGGGACTCCGCATGAATTATAAAAACGTAGCATCCATCATCGAGCAGCGGGAGGAGTAATGGCTCGGGGAGAAAAATATTTTCCAATTGTTTTTCGCTCGCCCTCCCGCACCACCGCAGCCCCCGGCATTGCAGGCATACGCGCACGAAGTACCCCGGACGGACCGGACAGGACCGTACGCGCGTGCCACCCTGTCTCGAAATCCCGCCCCCTGGCCTTCTAGGAAGCTCGCGTGCGAGCACGGAGTCGGCCGAAGCCGAGAGCAGCTGCGATCGGCGGGAGTCGGCGTTGCGCGAAGCCCATCGACGATGGTTCCCGCCAACGGCTCAGGGCCGTCCCGCCGACTTTCCTGTGCGACACACCACGAGAAAATTCGAGAACCGGCTCCACGTTCTGTCCCCGTGATTTCTGACTTACCGACCAGGGAAGGCGCCTGCCACCAGATCGAGCCACTCGGCGCATCCCAGGCGCCGCTCGGATTCCCCCGATCGTCCCCGTTGCTGATCTTGCGCACGCGGCTACTAATGTGGGTTTCTCTGCACGTGCGCGCGCGTTTCTAGCGGACGTGTGTATTCATGCGCGTCTATGCGCGCGTGCACGCGTGTTTTGTGTGTGAGAGAGAGAGAGAAAGAGAGAGCGCGATATGTTATAGGCCAGCGGGGGGAGGGGGAGAGAAACAGAGGGAGGCACAGAGCCGGAAATATAACCTAAAAGTGATTCCTTTTTTCGACGTTCCTCTCTCTACCGCCCATTCACTCGGTCCTCCTGTCGCAGGCGTGGGACGATGCGCGCGATCCCGACACACGTGGTGGCTTCTTGCCCCTTCCGTGCCTTAACTCGCTCTCGCCCCCTCTACTTCTTTCTCTTTGCGCCTTCCGAGGGTTCGAAGGACGGAAATATTTTTTTTTTTTGGACCTGATTTTAGACGGACATTTTCATTTCCGTTGGCCCATTTATGATACGTGAATTTTTATTTTATAGAGACTTATGGCCGACTATCTAATTATTCCATTCTCCTTCTAGACGTTGGCAATTTTTTTTCTCTTAATTTTAATAACGTTCCTCATAACACGGCAAAACAAGGTGATCAATGTAATGAAACGCTCGTGAACCTTTATCTGCACATCGTTGTTAAATTCCACACATCGTAAAGATATTTATCGTGCAAGGAAATATGGAATTTACTGGAAAGAAACGGAAAACGTAATGAAAATAATGCTACCTGAATCTTAATTTTTCTCTTTTTATAAATATGTGATTAGGTGAATCATCGCAAAATGCTCTTTTAAATAGTCCCGAAACTAAAGCTTATAATCTCATTTACGTATTTAAAGGAACAAGAAAGGAATCCACCCTAATTAATCGGTTGTTAAATATAGATTCAAGGTCGTGCCTCACGATATTCCGAACATGTAACTACTCAAAATAGTATTCGGCTTGAGGGCATAATCAGTACACACACGTGTAACAACTTGGGCAGATGTCAAATAAGAGGCCCTGGTGTATGTGCCTATGGAGTTTAATGCTGGCCTCGCTAGGCGCGTGAGCTCAATGGACAATGGGATGAAAAAACGTGGCCAAGGGCCAGCGAGCTAAGATAATATAGCAAGGACAAGGTAAGATGAAACGCAATGCAGAAGCCTTGATACTGATGGCGAATATTATCACGCGAGTCTTAGCAATGGCTAGACAAAGGCACTTAAACGACTTTCCGTCGAATACGCGCGATGATGTCGCGACACATGCACGTAGCGCACGAGCAGGCCAGAGAGGAGAGGAGGCAAAGCTAAAAACTAGGCTTTATAGATATACACGTGTCGCTCGACGATTCGAATCTCGCGGTACGAATCGCGCGCCGACTTGAAAGCCGCCTTGGCTTCTCGCACGAACATGCGTGCGTACTTTCCATTATAAGCTTGGGGAAGAAAAAAAAAAAAAAAGAAAAAAGAAAAAAGAAAAGAAGGAAAAGAAAAAGAGTATAGAAGAGCGAGCCGTCGCCGCCGCCGCCGTAGAGAGAAGCACCGAACGAAAAGAGAGAAACATGCGGACCTCGAGCGTGGGTTAGGACAAGCTCTAATGTTTTCTGAAAAGTGCGTAGAGGAGGGGACCAGGAGGATATGCTGGAAAACGACGCGCGCCGAAGGTTCTGGATCAGATGGCAGATAGAAGCGCGCGCGCAAGCCTGATTCTCTCTCTCTCTCTCTCACTCTCTCTCGTTCTCCCCCTCGATTTCGGTGGCTTATCGACAAACGAGCGAATGAACAAGCACGCAAGCAAACGACAATGAGAGGGTGGAGCAGATGAGAGGAGTGGAGTGGCGAGGAGGGCTATGGAGAAAAAGAACCGGAGCAGTGGAAAAGCCGAGGCCTTACAAAAATAACGCCCAAGCCGGAAGGAATTTTCCGCAGCATTCGGCTAACTAACCTCTCCGCGCGCCTCGGGAAAACCGAGAAATAAGATTATTGCGTGCGCCAGTGCTGATTATTGACGCAAGTTCCGTCTTTTATTTTGGCATTCCTTAGATTCAGACGGGACCGCGTGTCTATTTGGTCGTTATTTTCCTCGAGCTCACCGCTTCTTCCGTGAACCTCGATTCTTCCTCGTCGATAAGTAGAAATGTGCAATTTCAAGCCGACTGGATGATTGCTGACAATGCAATTTCGCACAACATTTGTAAATGAGCGTCGGTGAGTATAGTTTATGTCGACATACCCGAGATCTTTCGAGACTCCATTGATAAATGGGCAAGGTCAAGCAATTTCATCCAAAATATTTTAGGGATTTTGATAGTGTTGAAAATAATACGAGGATGATTGCCACGGTAAAAATATTGCACTCATAGCTTTCGCATACTCGCACGCTATCCTCACACGTAACTTCCTTTTTTGTGAAGTCCAGGTCATAATACTGTGTTACGAAACTTCTATCTTACCTTTTTTCATTCCCCATCATCCTAATATATTAAATCCTAATCGATTAATATTATTCTTAACACAGAGCCTCGCGCATACGTAATAAAATTTTTTTTTAAAAGAACTGATGACAACCATTTTAATTGCAATTGGATCTTAACTCTTGAATTTACATTTTCGCGCCAAAACACATTTTTTATTTATCCAATACTAAATTCCAAGTAAACTTATAACATAATCAGCTTTGGTTTATCAGAGTTCATCGTCTGTTAAACTGCTACAATCAAATGATTGCGTAGAGATTTTTACTAAAATAATCATTAATTTATTGAAATTGATAAAATATAATCAAGCACGAAAAATATTAGAATCATGAATGGCGTTCGTTTAGTATTTGTGAGTAAACTTTGTTAAAATATACATTTCAAAAATTTTAATCAATCAATATATGTACAACTGTTTAAAGAAAAATTACTTTTCGGTAGATTCCCTTTAATATACTCGTATATTTTAAGTCTTTTCACAACTGCACACAGTATATATGGTATTAAATTTATTTTTAATATTAAATAAATAACCGTTGTAAAGCAGACTTTGATAAAACAATCAAAAATCATTTTCAAATCGTTAAAGTTATCTTGAAATTACTTGAAATTGTTTTTCTCGAATAAATTAATAAAAAGTAAAAAGAATATTACATAAAGAAATAAAATAGAACATGAAATTAATAAAAAAAAAAGTTCAAATGTTGAGACGCATTTGCCGGACAGTACAAATTGAAATTAGTTGAACGGCTTAAACACGTTTCAAATAACCTTGAATTTTTCATCATCTAAATTATATCTCGGTTTATAGGTTTGAAAACTTTGATATAATATACAAATATGTAGTTCTATGTTTTAACAAACAATGATAAAATATTTATGAAAATAATAGTTAGTATTAATTATTTTTTAATAATATTATTTTTTATACTAATTAATAAAATGAATATATTTAATTTCTAATGCTATAAAATATTTTATTTAGTTTTTATGTAGCATTTATCAATCTTTTTTTGTATGAAATGTTCTTTATGCCTAACATTAGTTCATCGTATAACTATACAATTTCAAAGTATTTCCTGTATATTCACGCAAAATAGATTTTCTTAGAAATTTAAAATTACTCATGCTGTTTATCTTTTTAAATTTTAAACGATGATTTTTCATCAATTATCATTTTCTTTTAGCTCTTCAATGTCACTACACTATCGTCGTTTTAGATCGAATGTTTTTATTTCTCCTAATTGTTTTTTGTGTATAAAAGTATGTTTTAAAAAATTTACGATTTTTATTGCACAATATTTTATAAGCTTTCAATATTTTTGTATATCTTTATATTACACTTCTGTTAAAAATATATAGTTCTTTCAATAATTAATCATTTATTTACTTAATAAGAAAACCAAAATTTAATAAGCACATATATTATAAAAATAATAGTAATTTTAAACATGAACATGTTACACAAACTCAACGATTTTAACGACAGAATATGTAGTTAAGAATTCAACAATTGTTTTTTGTAGTGTAAACTAAAATATATTGTAATAGACAATTGAAAAAACATAACTTGAATTGAATGTAAATTTAAGAACAATGATTCTCAATTTAATACATTAGAAGAAAAGATAGATCAAGTTATTAAACAGAAGATAATTGCGATAAAATATTTTTAATTTTTATTTAATATCAATATTATTAGTTGCTTAAAAAAAAACAAGTTCGAAGTACATCGACATTATCTATTGGCTACAGAATAAATTTTACTCTTTGTCGGCGGATATACATTCGGTCTTGCTTTTGTATCCCGAAGAAGAAAAAAAAGTGCCAAGATCTTATTCACAATAATACATCAAGTAGTACTCTGTTTTACTTTTCTCTTTTACACGAGCTGCCGCCGTGATCGCCTCGCATTCACGGGCAGTCATACGTATATGACATGGGCAACTTTTTTCGTTCTACATTTTTTTCTCTTATTCTTTCAACTAGTCGCCCTCCTCGGTTCCACCGGCCCGCGCCGGTTTCCACGGGGGTCACCCAATGAATGATAAACGCGTAATGACGCCATTGATGATCGTCATAATCGGGACTCATTGACCGCCCTGGACTTCGGACTTGGGTTTACTCAGGAAATAGTAGAGAGTTGTCTTAACGGTATTCCATGCGCCGCAGAAATCGAATTTCGTACGTTCTCGACTCCGATTTCACAACGCGCTTTATTTGCGATCCCGCCAAGTTCAATTTGGCCACGATTTTTCTTCGCTTGCCTCTTGCTCCGTCGATAAATTACCAAGACACAATATATCGCGTAGCTAAACTCGATTCATATTTAAGATATGTGGGCGTGAATATAATAAAAAAAGACTAGTGTAGTGTGACTTTTATTTATCGCGCAGGAAATATTTATGATGCAAGTACTTACGTATGATAACAATTTTTGTGCGATAAAATAATTTTATGAAGTATTTAGTCATACTGATTTTTAATCAGAAGTTCAACACACACAATCATACTACACAATCAAAATATGTTGTCTTCAAAGTTTTTTCTATTAGCACAGTGTCACGAAGCACCGGAAAAATTTTGTACCATAACCTGTTCTTACAAAAATATGTTGGCTCATTAAAGATGTTGCGTAAGCAGGGAAAACGTATATTAAACCGCTAGTTTTCGTGTATCTCTTTTTTTTTGGTAAGAAACTTGATATGAGCAACCTACCGAGTATACAACATATTTACATAGCGCTAAAAAACAAAATTTATGAAATCTAGTTTGATGTATAAATCGTCATTAATTTTCGGTACTAGAATAATTTCCCATATAATAACGAGCGCCTGGTGATTCATACAGCTTTTAGCGACTTCATTCTAAATAAATGCTATTTAATGCTACTGAATGAGAATACATTTAGTGATATACATATTATTCTATCGAAAAGAATTATCAAAGCTATCGAATCTAGTCTATGGAGGCCATTTATTCTTGGCTTGAGCTGAGTATGCTTGTTTAGAAATCTCGCATCTTGATAAACGGAACGAAACAAAGTTGCGCGGGCCAATCGAAGCATCCCAACCATTTCAGCCCGGAAATCTTAAATTGGATGTTCCGGGGCTCGATGGATTGGCAGATAAACGAGCCGAGACCAAGAAAGACGATTGAATGCGAGGATTGTGCTTTGCACTTAAGCGTTTGAAAAGATATTTTAGAATTCCTCGAGTAGTAGATTAGGAGTTGGCCCACGGCGTCATTGTTTCATACGCTTCTTTAAACATCGCGTACGTAAGCTAAGTATTACAATTTCACTTATTCGAACTTGACCTGGTACATAACCAATGAGTACACCAAATTATGCACGAACGCTAAAGCTTTGATTCATGAATAATTTGTATAGTTATATTTATAATGACGTTTCCTTTTATATCGGATGAAAACTAAATGTGACAGTCAAACAATTTGCAGTTCCCAAGTGCTTACTTATAACATAAATACCAGCTCATCTGCGAATATGGAAACGACTGTGCGATTGATCCGAGTGCTACTTATATTTGTGCCATTTTTTTTTATTTTTACCGGTTTTCTTAGCAAAGGCAGTAATTCAAGCAGGAGTAAAATAATCAGGATTATTACCAACTGTACGGCCTTCTGCATTTTATCCAATTCAGAATATTATTAATAACGGATTGTTCTGTTGTAATAGAATTGATATTTTTTTTTAATTGGCTTCGTAAATACCTTCTCAGCGAACTATTTACATTAGTTTTTTCTCTCCTGTGAAATTTAATTCTTTATATTCGAGTTGCTTATAAACGTTGTAAATTTGTATAATTATTAATGTTCTGTAGTAGTGTACGTTTAAACACGCAAAGCCTATTTAAATTAAACTCCGTCAAAACTACTGAACCTTGAAAATTAAAAACATATTTAATTATTTAACGTGCCTTTAGATAAAGCTACTTATTTAAAAGAAAACTTATCTAAGAAGTAAAGAACATAACATCGAGGTTAGTTAACTAACTTTATTTAGCCAACTAAACATCTATAATATTTTATAAGAGCATTAGATAAATTATTCTTTATCAATTTAAGCGTTAAGAATTATGACTAAACCTATAGTTAAAAAAATTTATTTTAACTCTTAGACATTCTATGATTGTTAAAAACATCAGTTCAATTTAAGTCAAGTTAAAAATGATAAATTTATAAAATCTGCATCCCGAAAATTTTACTTAAAGAAAATAGAAGGATATTAAAAAATGTATCGTGAGTTTACATTCTGTGAGGTCACTACAATATTTTATTTTTTTCTTTTATAACATAAAGCAAATATTAATATTATTATGTACACAACATCCATTGTAAAATATTGAACGGTTTTAAATACTGGTACAAATAATTAAAACTTCTGAAATACTTTTGAAATAGACAAACATTATTATTAAAAAAAATGATTAATAAAAAAATTTGTAAATATTGACAAAATTAAAATTAATATAAAAGAAAAATTATTTAACGGTAAATGATCACGCATTATGTAGAAAATGTAGGTTCAATTTTTATTTTTGTTTTTATATTTTATTTTAAGACGGTGGTGTTTTTTGCGGTTCAATAACACTCGGTATTGTTTGGCAATCATCGCTATCTGATTACGTAACATTGATTTAATGTGATTAAACTGACGTTAACATCGCTCACTTACTCACGGACTACGAAAATTTTGGCAAATGCATAATTAAGTCAACATTTATTCGCAATTATTCTACTTAATTACAGTGTAAAGAAACCAACATATTCAGTTATGATAATAATATAGTTTAATCTATAGATAAACCAAAATGACAATAATACATATTGGTACTTAAAATGAAGCAGTCACTTACACAACTTTTAATTAATAGATCGGAAATTATTATAAGGATAAAAATTATTAAAAATTCATTATTATTATACAAAAATTTATAAACATAAATGAAGAGTATTCTGAGACAAGAAGAATTTGATAAATACTAACAATTTACAAAAAAAATTAAGAAATTTCCTATTATAATATAGAAAATCTTTTCTATGAAATTTCTTCATAGTTTTTCATAGCAAAAATGATGTCTTCTCGACCCAAATTTGCTCGATTGAATTCTATATTTTCAGGAATTTCAGCACCGAATTTCGGACAATAGTTTAGGACCTTTTGCAGTTAATACCTCGTTACGAAAATTCCCCTTAGGCGAATTTACCTGTTCGATCCTCGCGCCCCCAACTAATTCCTTAATTTAAAATGCCCAATATTTTTTCCGACCAAAAATTCTTTCGTTACGGCGAACTAGAAGCTAGTTACGGTTCTCCGTTAGGACAATTATAAGCTTAATGTAGATATATCGTCGCGTCAGGTAAGAAGACAAATATCCAGGCATCGAAGATATAAAATCTTACTGTATATTGAGGAGAGTGGAGGTAAGCTAGATCACAGCACAAAGTTCCCCAATCTCTTTATTGCTGTTAGACCGATTGCCTACATGGTGTGTTTAGCTGGAAGTTACCGTGTCTCTGATTGCTTTATGGGACGCCAATCCTAATCTCCAAGGACGTGTTTACAGGTTGACCAGCAAAACGCAGAAACTTGGCGAACTTGCGATCTTTGTGCTGAACTTGATAATTTGGAGGCCGTAAGTTTTCTGCGCGCAATCAGTATCATTTCCCGTGCCCGCGCGCTAATAATGGCTTCCGAGGCTCTTGCTTTACTTTGAATTTACAAGATTCGGGGGTGATTTCGCCACGGGCTCTCTTTTCTTTATCTTCTCCACTAGCATTCATATTTACTAAGTTAACTCATTTATGATTAGATGCGATGAAACGATTACTATCTACTAGATAGTTTCCAGTTTTATACACTTATTTACGTTTTTGCTTTCATTTTGATATTTCCTTTTTTTCTTTCGTTTAACTAACGCAATTTAGATTATATTGACGAAAAATAGATTTCCAATTTTTAATCTCTCGTATTTGATTAACCAAATCAAACGTTTTTGACCAAAATTTTTCTTACTATAAATCATCAGGCGATATTAAGTTCCTTTTTTTATCCGTATTTAGCTAATGGAAGAGCTTATCAAATCACTAGTGTCTTGAGAATTTTATGAATTTTCAATTGATCTACATTGGGAAAACGAATACATGAAATCAATGAACTAATGCTTTTCGTTGTATTTATCATAGAGAGAAATTTACAACGTTAATCTGTTTTATATAATAACCTAATCTTATATACGTTTACATCTTTCTGTAATCATCCTTAAGATGCAATTTTATTAGCTTATTATTATTGTAAATTTTAGTTATCATTAAAGAATGCATGTTAATGTTTTAATTTATTCTATTAATGTTATTTTTTGTTTTATAACTAAAATAAAATTAATTTAATGCCAGGAAAGCCATCAATATAATACGAACACGCGCTCGTACGCACAGCAAGAAACGCGCGCGCCCAAATTTCTTCATATTTATTACACATTGTCATCTTAAACTTTATATTGTAAATAAAAATATGTAAATGTAAATGTAATTTTCGAAGAATTGTTATTACATATTTCTTTTTTTCTGGCTAAATATAGTTAACAAAAATAAATTTTTATGTGCTAATAGTTTTTATTATCTTTTATGTAATAAAAATTATAATTTATTAATAAATTAGAAAACAACGTATTAACTTTTTGAATCAGTATGGAAACGAGAATTAATATATATTAAAAATTTTGACATGCAATAAAAAGCATTTATTTTAGAATACAAATTAAGTAAAACAATTATGAATATATGTAACGGTCATGGAAAATGTAATTACTGGATTAGAATAAACTTGCTAAATGACTTTTAGTATATTCAAGTCCAACATCCGATTTTAATATTAAATATTTGTGCTGGCACAAAAGAAGGAGTCAATTAGCTAATTTCTGGAAGTAATTAAATCTAAGTTTTAAATTGTACTTTACACTCTAGAGATTTCAGATGAGGTATTTATAGTAATCTTTCATTCCTTTTGTAAACGATTTGTTTGTGTTTACAAGATCCTACTGTTTCAGTCATGAGCTCAAAATTGGTATTTTCAAAACCAATACAGTTGCGAAATAAATTAATATATATTCTGAAATAAAATTTCTACAAAATACTCTATATTCTACTCTACATAATGATGAGTAAATATTGTTTTTATACATCTTCGAAATCAACCCATTGAGAATTTTTAAAAATACAGTGGGCACACGTACTTTGTACACAACACCAGGATAAACTCACTGAATTAGCGTACGAAAAATTAGTGCTTTCTTTTCAAATGTAGTGCTCTTTTTGTTATTACTCAATGCCAGATAATCGCATGAAGAAATTACGGAAGTGTTTAAACACGCTACATTATTTAAAATTGAATGGAGGGTCGAGTAATGGATGCAAAGCGTGCGATACAAAGAGTTCGAGTACGAGTTTTCCACGGTTACATTCATTACCTAATGAAAATGCAAATTCTCCCTTACTCGTGAGTTCATTTCGTTTTCGAACTCCTCGTGCATCGAAAATTCAAATAAATAGGTCATACCTCAATCCATCGCCGTTCTTATCCTCAATCTCCAATCGGTCCATTTCTTTCTGGAGCGAACTGTTCTCTCCGTACTTCTCCATTACCGTCGATTTACAAATCGTCACTTTGGGGCGCTTGCTATGTGTTACAATCCTCTACTTGTGTTTGTGTACATACAAACATACATACATATATGTATATGTATATGTATGTGTGCGTGTGCGTGTGCGTGCGCGCGAGTTGAGTGAGCCTATGAATTTTATTATATCATGGACCTGAACGTAAGTAGGCGTTGGCGCGAAAGTCCTGTTTTTCCGTTGAATAAACGTTCAAGCGGTTCAACGCACGAAATTAAACAGTAATTTTAATAATACTCTGATTAGTAATAGCGACAATAAAAATGTCGGAAGAACGCGGCGCTCTGCGCGACGAACTTATCTATTTAAAATTCTCTTCTTCTCGCACTTGTATATCTCACCTCCCTCTTTTTTCACACACAAAGCTCCGTTCAAATCTAATTCACGTATACGTATTCACATATATAAATAATAAATAAATGTATGTACATATATCTATTTATTAATATACATGTAACTAATGTACATAGGTAGAAGGAAAACAATTGTACGTATGTGTGGGTGGGTGGATGTTGGTGCGCGCGCGTGTGCTTGTAATGTGTAAACGTGTCGCGCGTGTTTAAAGACACACGAGCATAGGTGTGCTTGTAGGTGCGTAAGTATATCCGCGGGTCCACTCACGACGCTTCACGAGGTTCGTTCACGAGGAAGCGGCACACTTTCGGTCACGGAAAACAAACGTCGAGTACTTGCACCTTCCTTCTGTCTTTCGTTCCTCTTCCTCGTTTCGTCTCGCGCTATCGTAACAACAGGTACGTCGGGTTTCGAATCGTCAGGTACGTAGGAAGCCCTCCACCTCGGCACTTCCTTGAGAGGGTTATACGTGAAATATACGGGGAGGCAGCTGGAGTGCGTCGCCCGGCTCTCGAGCGTGAATTTCGACGCTCGCTCGGTGTGCTACTTGACAACGACAGATGAATTGGTGGCAGCGATGGTGATGGTGGTGGTGGTAGTGGTGGTGGTGGTGGTGGTGGCTGTGGTGGTGGTGGCGGTGGTGTGGTGTGGTGTGGTGTGGTGGTGGAGATGGCGGTATGCGTCGAAGGGAAAAGGGGACAAGAGCCCGTCCGTTACAACCGCCTGTACAAGCGCCCGTGACACGCTCCGAAGTAGACTAAAAGCACACCCGAGGAGCCGCTGCTCTTTCAGCCCCGGTACAGCGCCTCTCTCGCTCTCTTCCGTGCTCTCTCCCTCCCACCTTCTCACTTTCTCTCTCACTCTCTCTCTCTCTTTCTCTCTCTCTCTCTCTCTCTCTCTCTCTCTCTCTCTCTCTCTCTCTAGTTCTCAGCGGCCTGAAGCGGAGCGGGAGGAGGTGAGCGATCGCACACGAGAGAGCGCCAGTGACGCGCCTAGACACTAGAGAAGGAAAAAGAGAGACGGAGAGCGATTAAAAGATAAGTGTGTGTGTGTGTGTGTATGACAAAGGAGCATGTGTGCGTGCGCGTAAATGCTTAGAGTATAAAAGTGAGAGCGAGATAGAGATAGAACGTAGGAGCTAAAGAGAGAGTGTGAGAGAGAGAGAGTGAGAGAGAACTAGGCGGGAATTTTGAAGGGATCCTAAAAAACGTACGGCTGCTGCTGCTGATGCTGGGATCTAAGAGATCGAGATCGCAAGTCGATCTGGAGGTAAAGCTCGTGTCTCCTCGCGATCGACTTACTTTGTTGGGCGCAAAAGGCAGAGCGGAGATCAAGTTCATATCGATGCTTTGCCGCTCCACGCAAAGGCTTTTGATAGAGAAACCGGCAGGCGCGCGCGCGTGAGAGTGAGAGAGGTATACATTGAAAAGAGCAGATGGAAGTAGGGAAAATCTGAACTGTCTGCAGAGTGGGAGTCGTTTACCATGGTGACACGCACGCATACAAATGCAAAGAAACTGCTTCCCTGTTTCCCTCTCTCTTTCTTCCATCTCCCGTTCATCGCTGTAGCCTAATCCAAACTCCCAATTTATTTTCCTTTTACTCGTTTTATTATCTTCGTATTTACTTATTCCTTTTGAGCTTGGTCCCTTCCTATATTTCGTATGCTGGCCGCGGTTTTATTTACATTTTAACCTAGTTTTATAATATTTTGTAAATCATTAATTACAAAATGTAACATTTTTTCAAAATTTCTGCAAATTGATTCACAGATTTTAATGCTCTAGATACAAGTTTTATTAAAAAATGTATCTAAATTAATTCTCTTTGATTCGATAAGTCATCTAATAGATATAATTCCAATCAAGTATGATATCAATTATGGTTGTAAATTATACTCATGTAATATAAATTTCAGTACTCAAATTAAAATACGGCATGTCAGTACATCGCGTTCGAAACATTAAGTGCCAGCATCATGCGACTCTAGCTTTTAGAGACTCTAGCTTCCATAAGGCAATAGAAAAATCCTGCATACAATTGAAGAAATTACGGTTGCCCGATAAGCAGCTTAAAAACGGGCAGTAGAAAGCGGAGATTCCACAGTCAAAGAAACGAAAAGAATGTCAAACAAGTAAAATGTATTATCTTCGCATTTAAATAATGGGTATATCCTGATAGATGAGCCCATACAAGTAGTCGGCCCACATTGCACTTTCAGGTACAAACAAAGTTTGTAAACCGAAGCTCAAAGGCACGAGTGGTATCGAAAATAGACGGGGGTGGAGAAATAAGCAGCAGGAAGAGAATGGAAAACCAAAATAAATGGTCTTCGTGGTCGGCGTCGTCGCAGCCGTTGCCGCCGCCTCTACCATATAACCAACGCCGCACGGGTGCGACAACACGGTTAATGGGTGCGTGGGGCTCGGCGAGCGGTTGGGCGGGTGGATGGGCGGCGATGTTGTGCCGGGAAAAGGGGGGGGGGAGGCCTGATATACGGAGAAGGACAACAGTCGTGGGAGCGCATGGGCGAGAAAACAGCGCGAAAATCAGCCGCGTCTCGTGGGTCGCCGGTCGCGGCTTCCTTCTCGAAAGTTCCCCGGCCGGTCCGCGGAGCCTCGGCTCTCGGGTGGCGCAGCGCGGAAGAAAAGAAAAGCCAGGTGAAAAACTCGCGCCCACAGGCCGTGCATACCATCCCATCCACGTCCATGCGAAACTGCGTGCGCTCCTAAGCCGCGCCCAGTTCCACTCCCCACGCCGGGGAGCCTAAGTCCGTCGGGGAGGGGTGGACGTCGTCGTCGCTCGCCGCGTCGTTCTCCTCCCTCTCGCCGGAGCACGCGGAGCAGAGCGGCAACGGCAATAGTCTTCGTCGCCGCCGTCGTTTCTGCCGCCCCCGCCGAGCAGCCTCGTGCGTACCGCGTTCCGACGCGGCCGGCGGCCCCCACCGCCGCCGCCCCCCCCCGCGCCACGACGCCCGGGCCTGGAGGGGCGACGCCGAGAGAAGCGATGCACGCGCGCTTTACCGAGCCGACCTACGCTAGGCGAGCTCGGCCCCCGCAGCCCATCCGAATGTGCCCGCGAGGCACGAGCGTGAGAGGGGCCGAGAACGCGCGCACGGACCTCGAGGACGGGATCCGATGGCCGTCGGACCAGAGGCGCCGGGCCACCTGGCGGATGCCGGTAAAAACTAGGCTGCCTGCCGCTCTCTCTCTTCCGGGTGGAAACTGGTTACGTTTTCCACGTGGCGCTGAGCATCGGCCATCGAGAACCTCGAGGCTTCGACTCGTCCTTTCCCCTAAGCTCCCGGGCCTCTTCGGATCGGCCAAGGACTTTGGGCCGCGACAGCGGAAGGATCATCCGCCGGCCGGCAATTTCTCCCGGATTTCCCGGGGCTCGGCTGGCCGAAAATAATTGGATCGGCGGTGATTGCCGAGGGAGCCCCTCGATGAGTGCGCCACGATGCTCTCCCTAGGACCGAAGGGGTTACTCTGCCGGGTCCGACCCGGGCTTTCCCGGCCTTGGCGCACCGCGCATTATCGAATTAAGACGGTCCTTTATTAAGGCCTCACTCGACCGCACGAATGCGTCTACGATTGTGCCTACGTACACTGACGCGCGGTGAGTCACGTGCGGAGGGGAGAGAACGCAATCCTAAATCTGACTGGCAATCGCTATAAAAATCAACATCTCGGGAACGCCGCTGAGCGTAAGGTTCGCCTCCTTTGTTCGGTTCGTGCGCTCGGTACGCGGCCGTACAACATCGCGGTCCCTTCCCATCCTCCTTCTCCCGGCCTCGCCGCCGCCAGGCTATCTAAGCCGCTTTAAAATATCGCTGAATCAGCGGGGACGCGTAATTAGCTCCAGCGGCTGGAAGGTACCTCGACTAGCACGAGGAATCGCCGGTAAGGCGAGCAAAGTAAGTAAGGTCGTTTGCGTTGTCCCGGTTTTTGGCCCGTGCAAGCCGATCTATTAAGTGCGGGCAGATAACGAGCACAAAAATAACATTCCGAGCAATCAATTGGCGCGAGCCGAGGAGGGTGACCGAAAGCGTGAAATATACGAGCGCCGCTCTGGGTTCGAGCCCCGGTCACGGAAGTATTCCGCGGACGGTCGAATCGTGAGCGGAGACGGTACCGGCGCCAGGGTGCGAGATGACTAAAGCCATTACCCTCCGGCTTATTAATGAAGCCCGTACTGGGGATATTACAAGGCCAGCTCGGCGAACTTTTGACAGTTCAGGGTCATGCAAGCGAGCCGAGGCGCTCGATCCCCCCTCCTATCCTGCCTAGCGATCATAGCGATTGCGGCGTTTTCTTATCGACTTTCGTTGGGCTTCCACGGGGCAATGGGAGAGTCCGTGTACGTGAGTATTTGCGCGCGCGCTCGATAGAGAGAGAGAGAGAGAGAGAGAGAGAGAGAGAGAGAGAGAGAGAGAGAGAGAGAGAGAGAGAGAGAGAGAGCACGAAATATAAAGCGGGGCGTACGACTAGGAGCACACAAAGTCGTCTAGGATGACGGCGAACCTGGTGAAGGCTGATGCCGAGCTCTGGGCGAAAGTCTATTACCATTACTACGACAACGGTTTATGATCAACTCTCATCGAGAGCATGAAAAGTTAAATAGGACGTCGATAAATAATAGGCATTGTATTCGGTGGCCGAGCAATTTTTACCGAAGATTTATTATTATACATCGACGCGAAGAAAGATTTAACGCGAATCGATTTAACGCGAATCGATTTAACTGCTCCGATTTTATTAATTGTCAATCTGTGTACATCTACCTACTGACTTTGACTAAGGCTCTGAAAATGTTTCATAAATGTCGAACCGTATCAAACCATCTAATTCTTTCGGTAACGGCATTTTATTTTAACATTAATTGACGGTTAATGATAAATTCTTTTGTATTTTTATCGGAAAGTGATCGATGACGAGATGAGAAAGTACCAAATTACGATCAACTAGAGATATTCGTATTATGGTTAATCCCACTCGAAAAGTTCCCGAACGTTTGACAAATTTTTGTTAACTTCGCTTTATTGATTTATGGCTTGTATCGTATGAAGTGCTCATTGATGTAAAACATCTTGCATATCTTGTAAATTGGATCAATGATTGTATGTGTGAAAGTTTTTAATATATTTTAACCATATATCCAGCCCTTCCTTAAAAAATTTCAAGCTATCTTAAACAATGTAACAATTTTGTACATATGAACTTTCATAATTAAAATAATCTACGAATCTTCATTAGTAGCTTATTATGTCCAAAAATACATCCATATTTTACACTTCTACATAACTCATCATGCTACACAAATCTTGTTGGCTCTCTTAGTCCCCATCAACCGAGAATAAATCCCTATTGAGCGCGACCAACAAATCCCCGCTCTATCATACTCCTATTTGTTCCGGGGATGGAAACTGAAAAACAAAGTGAACATTAAATAATGATAACTTGGATGGTCTCCGACCGCAGTGGGCGATTAATAACCGTCGACAAGTTTGTCGGCGGCGCTAAAGGGACGCGAGCCGAGGTCGAACTATCGAATAGCTCGAGTGTCCAAGATGTTCGTGGTTTCGCGCGCTCGAGTCCCGCGTAGAATCCCTCGTCCCTCCCATTGTCCCTACCCTTCAAACGGCGCTGAGCTCGGATCAATCGAAGCCATTGCTCGGGCCCGAAGTCGTACCCGCTCTCGCCTTCTCTTGCGGCCGCGGCGTATTTGGGACGGGCCTCCCTCCTCAACTTCCTGGAAGCTGCGGCGGTACCTCATTTGGATGGCCTCGCCCGTTCCGCCGAGGTTCTCGGCGACGCTGGGACGCGAGGTTACGGGTACACGGATCGGATATAGGAGTGGGCCAGGACAGGGTGGGAGGTGGAGCTGGACTCGGGTAGAGAGTGGAGGCGTATCCCGGATCCGATTCGGGTTGTCGCAAACCACTTGAAGTAGAGCACAATGAGTTCCCGTGGCGCGAGTTCGCCACGACTGCGGGACCCTGGGCCGCCGGTCCAACTCCGGGATCGTTAAGCGATTGGGACACAACGAAGCGCTCGAACGATGATTTTCGTTTCGTACCTTTCACTTTCCTTTCTATCAGTTTGCTGTCCACTAGTGACAGCTCTTGCTTTTGAGGCCGCGTAGTCAGTTTCGATATCGACTCTCGAGGGGGTTGCCAACGCGCACCCCCTTATTACTTTTGCGTTCCGTTGCGAAAAGAATTTGGTTGAGAAAATGCCCTGGTTAACTCTAGTAGCGTCGATACGATTGGCGATTCATTAGTACTGGTATCATTAATCATTGAGGTATAATTTATTGATACACTTAAAAAATACTATTATACATAAATTATTCGAGTTGATTTGTAGAGAACTTTCGCATCGTAGGGTAATCGTGGATCGTAGGAACTTTCTTTAAAATATCAGCTTTAGCAAGAACGATTTTAAAAAATGTGTTTCATTTGCCAGTAATCAACGCACAAATATTAAAAAGAAGCGCGTGCAATTTATCTATTCAAAATTTACCGATTCTTAGAATCAATTACGAATTACGAGCGCCTAACTCACTAATTTATGTACAGGCGAAACAAATTATTAGTTTTGATCAAAATGACCTTTGCTAGAGCGTTCAAATCTTGTGTTTATCTTGTCAAGTATCAGAAATACTTGTTGATGAGCGTGACACGCATTTTAATGTCGCTAAATTCAAAATCACTATTTTACTGTATGCGATTGTAATTCGAAGCATTCTTTTGTAAAAATATTTCTATTTTTTCGAACGGATCTTCAAATCAATACAGCTTAAGGATATTTCAATGATATTTCAATGAAGGCCAGCACGGTAATGTTATAAAAGAGTCTCTTTTTAAAAGAAAAATTATAATGCAATTTGTTAATCAAAAGAAAAGATTTAGTATTCCGATTAAATGTAATAAGAGACAGTATTTAAAAATATCTATGATTTATTAAACATATTTTAAATAATATTAATAGGACATGCTTCATAGAAAATAACTCCTCAATTTTATAATAATCAATAATGTTTGTGATTCTAGACAAAACTACGGGATTTTTATAAAATTCTCTGATATTTACATTATGATTGTACAGATTGTATTTATGATAATACGTTTTTGTAAACGTTTATAAGCTTTTGCGTAACGATAATTAGTATCAAATTGTTTATTTCCTACAATAATTATGAATTTAAGGCGCAACAACTATTCAGAAAATTCTTTTGTCTTCAAAGAATACAATCAGCGTACCCTACTCTTCAATAACGAATAATACAAATTGCGTTGACAGTAAGGAGCACTTGAAATCATGATGCATATAAACGAACAGCTTGAGTTCGCGTGAGAGTTCGTTTGACGCAGCCAACGAAGCCAGAGGGCAAAAAAAAAGAAGAAAATTTGCCAGGACCGAGAAGACGTGCACGAAACTATCGTGGACATTAACATCCCATGCCCCTTGACCGTAGATTTACACCACGAAATCTCGTGGATCGACTACTCTTGATAAATGGATGTCAGCCGTATGTTTAATCGCATGTGATAATTGAAGCAAAGCAAGAGGAGCTTCATTGCAAAGATTTGGTTATCTTTGTGACATCAGCAAGAACTTATATTTAGCAACATTTTATGAAGGTTTGTGATGGTCAATATAGTCCATTATCAAATATCGTTTAGAGCGGAGGGAGGATAAATGCTTTTATTTTATTGTATTTCGACCAAATGTAATTATAAAATTGATTAAGCTTACATGTATAATTATAATTGTAAATAATGTAGCATTAAGGGTAATTTAAAAATTATCGAAATACTTTGTATGTATATATGGTATGATTAGTTATTTATAAGTACGTTACTAAAATTTAGTAAGACAAAATAATGAGCCTAATATATTTTGCAAATGCTTAAATGCTTAAAAGATAAATTATTTTAATAAAAATTTACTAAATTATTAAAGAGATAAACTAATATAATGTTACGTTTCAAGTATTTCTGAAATAATAATTTTTTCTCCAATACTTGATATCGCATTACACGTAAAAAGATATTCTACGACAAAAGAAAATTCTTTAGTTAGAATACATGTTTTCTGAGCCCATGAACTCATTTCCAATTTATTAATAACTTCTTTGAAGTGAAACTCTTTCTCTTCTAAGAAATTGAGGTTTTTAACACATTTAACATGATTTTTTAGATTCAAATTAAATACACCCCACGAATAAGTAGAAAGATCGATTATCTCATGTGCATTCGTCAAGGAGGTTTGTAAGTAGTTATTTTTGGCTTTACTAATTTTGAATATACCTAGTAAATTTTGCTTTGCGCACTTTAAATAGGTTCGAATAAATAATCAATTTTATTTTATTGTTTCTGTTATTCAACGAATTACAAGATTGATTCGCATATGTCCCTTTTTTCCGTTTGCGTATTAGATTTAACCATATGGCAGAGAAAGCGATTTACAAAGGCTTTTTCGGTAGCTAGGGTTTCTCGCGCCAAACTCGATTATAATAAAGGCGGACGTTTCTTGCGTTCGAGATCTATGTTACGTTACACGATCCCAAGCTTTACTGACCAGTTCATGTAATAATAGAGTATCCAATCAGAGCGGAATTTTCGACTAGAATTCGACGAACTCGACGCAAGAGCGGGAGATGAGAAAAACGAGGCTCCACGCGCGGAAATTTAGTTCAGGAGGGGAGACTCTGCATCGTGAGAAAGAAAGAAACTTTTTGGTGAAAACCCCTTAAGATAGCAAGAAATTGTATTTGGTCGTACGCACGAAGGCAAAGGTCGGGAAGGAGAGAAAACTACGAAGAGCCAATATCGAGAGGCGGCGAAGGGCGCAACGGGCCAAACGAGGGATGAAGCCTACATAATACAAAAGAAGAAAACAGGAATAAAAAGTAGAATGTCGAAATAGCGATACGAACAAGTCAAAAAATGAAGGGTGGCGCCGGAGATAGAAATGACGTAGTTGCGCAATGAGGATTAAGTGACATTATTGACTCGTAAACATGCTTAGCCAAAGATCCTGAAGGAAAGCTTAAGGCAAAAAAGCAGCTTGACGCGAACGACTCGTCATTTCGATTCCTGGTAAGCGCACTTGAAGCCTCGCGTGCCGTTGGCCGCTGGCTATTGATTTCCTCGGAACGTCACAGCTTTTCTCGTGTGCGGCTACTCCCTAGAATCTTCCCAAAAGGCCGCGACCGGTTACCCATGGTTGGAATTTTAATAAAGTACATGTGTACATTAGGTAGCCTCTCCGATCAAGCGCTACCAGCGAACACAACGTTGCGAGCGGCTGCTTCGGCTCGGTCGCGCATAATCGGATTATGGACGAGACCGACCACGTCGACGCGACCTTACGCGGGACTTACGATCGCCGACTTCTCTGCCCCTGGAAAAGGAGTTTAACGTTGGCCCTAACGTCAATGTCGCGGGATGATCGATCGAGCGAGAGAGCGAGCATCACCTTAGTAGACCGAGGCTCTTCTCCAAGTGCTGCAAAATTATTTTTTCGCGAATTGCAAGTCGTCACCATCGATCTTCTTCAGTCTTATCTGTCACTCTGTGCTCCCTGGATCTAATTATTTCTAGCACTCGAAGCTCACGTCCATTAACGCAGATTTTAGAAATTAAACGACAGACAAGAAAATTGCTTTTAACATAAATATCGCAAGGCTATTCTTTTTCTACAACGTGTTTTTCTTCTTCGTTATTTTAATACATAGTCAATACTATTTTACATTTTTTTCATGTAATAAAAGATTTTTACTAATATTAAAATAGCATTCCTACTAAATGGTATACAGTTACTGTGGCGCTGGAGCATCTACGAGAAAACATACTTAATTTCAAAAGCATGTAAATAACCATCAACGAATAAAGTTTGAAATTTTTTAATTCATTAATCTTTATATGTCTTTTAGATGTTCGTTAATTTATTAATATTAATATTAATCCATACTTATATTCTATAAATTTATTATTAAATAATAAAGTCAAAAGCAAATTTTACGATATTATGTAAAAAAATGTTTATGAAATATACTCTTAAATCTAATATATAAATTTTTTAACATTTTAAAAATTAAAGAGGAAATCGGATAAATATTTACATAAGAATGATTAAACTAATTTTACCTGATTAAATGGTAAATAATACCTCATATAGATATAGGTAAACGAATGAATAATTTTAAGCTTGAAAATTAAAAAAAATTTTTTAACGTTGAATTTATAAAAAATTCTACATAAATACAGCAATTCAGTAGTTTCACTTAAAGCAATTCTTTAAAATATTCAATATCTCTATAACGAATATTATCTACAAGTAGATCTTGATAAAATATAGGACAATTATTAAAATTATTTTACACAAAATGTAGGTTTTTCGAATAATAAGCTAACTGATAATCCAGTGAAATTATACACGCAGAAAATCGCGTAAGTAGTGTCGCTTTGTAATTTCCTTGATTAAAAAAATTTAATTGGAAAAATCATAATCATTCCAAATATATATATAATGTATTTAAATTGATATATGAATGTATATATACATGTACAATAGTCTGTAACATAATTCCCAGCGTCAGAGCATTAGTAAAACAAAAACCACGGGAAAGCGCTTGCAATTAGTATAGACATAAAAGCTCGTGAAAATATTAGTATAACGCCGATTAGTAAGCGTCGAACGCACCCTCTTCCTTATGCATTCCTTCGTTAGTTCAAGGATTCGCTGGGATAAGACGAAGCAGTAGTAGTACAGTGATAATACCAGGAGTAGTACTGGTAATAGTAGTAGTAGTAATGGCAATAGCAGTAGTAGGAGTAGGAGGCCGGTGGGCAGCGATATTAACTGCGGCGTCTCGGAAAATTAAAGATGGGGCCGGGGGGAGGTGTTTTGGTGGGTGGTGGAAGTGGATTAGTGAGAAGCCATTATGTGCGAGGAACATTTTGAGAGGACTTACCTCCAACCGTTGCCGACCTGGTCGACCGGCGAGTCTGGTAGGGCGAAGCCGCTACCCCTGTAATCAGGAAAATACGTTTTTTAAGGGATTCCAGGGATACGGGGTGAGGATGATTTGTCTTTTTCCAAGAAGGACCCCAATAGTAGCCGATAGCGTACCGCGCTGCAAGCCTACTTACCAATGTCGGAGCTCGCTATCGAGCCTATGCCTCGTTTAATCCCTCCATTTCTTTTTGCGCCAACGAGCGAAATTAGTTCAACGCTATCCTTCTGAATATATGTCAACTTTGCTGGTGTCTTTACGTAAGCACTGAACCTGAATCGTATTACGGAACTTATTTTATTTTCCCAATCTATTCAGTGTGTTCTGCCTAAGTGCGAATAGTGCCACGGTGCAAGCTGGTTGAATAGCATAATTAAGCAATTAGACCATTTGTCAATACGCTTAAAGCTGCAACGGCCGCGTTTTGAACTTTTTTTAAAAGTATACTTCCATTTAGTCAAATTATGGTGAACGCCGTAATTACTCGCATGCATAACGGTTAAGCAGTATTCATTTAAGATTTTATCCATTTTTGAAAACACCTATTAAGGAATATTATGTTGCACATTAATTATCCGCTGATATATAATGCTGATACAGCGGATTGATTTGGCGCAAATAAAAGTAAAATGTGAGCAAAACATGAAGTATAAAAATTTACAATACGTGTACGTGATGGCTGTTACGATAATGGCAAATGAATATTAATTAGTTTGGTGCATGATTTTAATTCGACATAATATTTTATTCGAAGTATACGAGAAAGGTACTCCGAAATATAAAGCAGTTTATTCGTAGCACGTGGTAATTTTACAGAGCTTTAACATATCAATTTTCATAATTATGAATATCCATAACCAAACACGGACAACTGCTTTTAAAAAAGAGATGATTTCTTCAATATTTAATCTCAAGTAATTTGCATATAATTATTAATTACTTAATAAACATCTATGTCACGCAAGAGTTCAGTTTTTTCAATAACCGAGCCAATAAACGGAAGATCATGAAACAGGTGCATCTATCCTAAATTCATCATCACCTCGTTCTTTAACACGTGCTCGAATCAACCGAAGAGGCCAAACGCTGGCGAGAATTTTTACCGTGAAATTGCACATAATGCCAGCAAATAAAGGTTTAGCGCACAGTCATCGGCCTGTGAGTAGGAAGCACTATAAAATATAAATGTTATCATACTATCGACCGTAATTGCATGTCAATTTTGATTTATTAACGAAGAAAATTGAACGACAGTAGATTGTCACCTGCTTAGTTTAATCAGGCACACTTTTTCTACTATTTCAATTCTTTAATGAGCGTTTTTCTCTGTCGTTCCTTCCCAATTACACTTTAAATATTACTTCATTCTAAAAAACATCATCTGTCTTAGATAGCAAATCTCTTTTAATGAGTAATTTGAATTTTTATCTTCTACCATGTTAATAAATCTCAATGCCAAAATGATCGTTCTTTTTAAAATCGTTTTTGATTTATAAAATTTAACTTACAGATTTTGAGAAAAACTGCGCAATCGAGACATAGTAATTTCATTTTAAAAGAAGTCTTTTGCACGCATGAAAGTTAAGTAAGCCACAACATGTTTGTTTCAGTTTCATTAAGTTTTACATGCCTTTCTTATTATAAATATTTACGATGAAACGGATGAAAATATAAAGATGTTCTCCTCTGGATCGTTCAAAGAAAAAATCTTGAAAACATTAACCTGATGTAAAGGCTAGAGAGTACATTTGATACAAAAGAAGAAAAGTTTTGTTTTTGTAAATATTAGTGATTTCAAAATTGAAATAAATTACTATTGTAGTCTTTCTTAATAAAACAACTACTTTACCCGGGGAATACTGGTTCTTACGGTCGACTCACAACGTATAATTACTATAATTATCTTCACTTTGTAAACTACCCGTAATATATTATTCCCGAGTACTTCGAGTAGATTGCATTGTATTTATTTGAGCAAAAAATAAGCTTTAAATGATATGTTCTTTACTTAAATATAACATTGTGTAACGAAATGACCACGAAATAATGAATTTATAAGCGATCCAAAAATATATACCTTAATACAACAAAGGTATTCAAGATTAACATAAATTATTATAATGTAATTATATAGTAAAATAGAATAATTCATCATTATTAAGAATCAATCAACTTGGATTTTTCAATATTTTTATTTACTTTTTCTATCTTAAACGTCTTAATTAAGTGCCATAAGACTAATTTTTTTTACTCCGAAAAAAGTAGATCAATTAAAAGAGAACTATCTTCTATATTGTAAGTACTAGATGTTTGTAAAATGTAAAGCTTTACTTTCATTGTTTTTATTTATTTTGGATATACTTATGTGAGAACCAGAATAGAGAGAATGACAACTAGTAAAATTAGTATCCTTCATATTCAAATGTTTTAGTAATCATAAATATAATAAAAATATTTTGAAGCTGGAAATTATTAAGGCGACTGTTAATTTATTATTTAATTTAATAAGGTTCCTGGCGAGCTAATTTACAAGCATTTTATAAAAATACTCAATAACGTACAAATTTATCATTTTTTAACTACTTATTCTTCGGGAAGCAAATAATATTGATATAAGGATTTTATGCTTCGTTTTACAGCAATTTATAGTGTCGATAAATACACGAAAGGCTGAAAATTACCAGAAGAATCATGTGCTAAAGAAGAGAGAGACCAGAGGTGTTTGAAAGTTACCTATATTACAAGCGGGCTTCTGATTTTAGAGAGATTGCACCGCTATAAATCTCGCAGAGGCAAACGTTTGTAGGCAAATGTGTGTAGGCAAATGAACAAACAGGTGCGCGATTATTTCTCCTAATTGAATATAAGTATCATAAAATAGCGATAGCGATCCACGGAAACGTCCATAAGCCTGGCTTCGATGAGCAACGATAGCGAAAAAAATAACGTAAGCGAGGGAATAATCTAGCCTCGTTATATAAAAGCCATCCTCGAGGGCATTTCACCCATGGATGCAGTTCCAAAGCGTTTGGGAAAGGGCACCGAGGACCTCGAGCGAAGGCTTGTCGCGATTCCCGATCGTTCCCGATCGCTGGCCCCGGGACGGGAATAAGCCGTGGCACACGGGAGCGAGTCCTTCCCCTGGGGCACAGGCGGTGACTCATTGTCCGATGACCTTGAAGCGAGGACGAGGATGAAGAGACACGATTAGGAGGCACGAGATAGCCTGAAGAGGAAGACGCAGCTGTGGATCGTTCAACGCGCTTATCTCCGCTATCGATCGCCGTGCCTAACCTCATCCTCTGGGCTGATGCGTGGCACACGTGCGCGGAGGTACGTCGGAGCTCTTGGGGGACCCGTTTGCTAAGGACACGTCAAGGAGGTGCGCGCAAGCCGAATCCGCAAATCAGCCCGGGCTGCGC
Source organism: Kradibia gibbosae (assembly GCA_018907135.1). NCBI lineage: Eukaryota > Metazoa > Arthropoda > Insecta > Hymenoptera > Agaonidae > Kradibia > Kradibia gibbosae. The sequence continues at coordinate 10,751,606 of JACCHX010000004.1, forward strand.
TTACATCTCCAGTAAGCGGAGGTCTCTTTGTACGGCCCGTCTCTCTCTCTCTCTACCTCTCTACCTCTCTCTAACTATGTCCCCTTGCGCGGAAAGCATTTGAGGGGGGGATGTGAATTCTTAGCGGCCGGGCGAGCAAGTCTCGTTATACCGGAGTTTCCCCGGGCGAATGTTTGGGATGGTCTATTTACGCGTCAACAGTTCTAACAAGGGGCATCGACTATCCTTCCCTTCTTGCATAGGAGAGTCTTACCTCGCGCAATGAGTACGAGATTCCAATCACGGGTGTCCAAGGAGCACGTAATTAGTAGATGAGGCGTTAGAACGATTCACGGGGATCGTCCTCGGAATAATAGGCACTGGATAAGCGACTGAGGAGCTTCTCCGGGCGCTCCTTAATTTGCGTCTCCTGGCTGCGAGAGGAGGACGGCGAAGGCTTCGGAGCTTGGGAGGACGAAACCCGTACACTTGGACGGGGACTTTGTTTGCTGATTTAGCGGGGCGGAGAAGCGAGACGAAAGCGGAGGCAAAGGGACGCACGCGCTTTTCTGGCAAGATGCCAAGGGGCTGATAACGCTGATCCAGTTAAACTTGCGTAACAGCGTGTTTCGGCGCTCGTTAATGCTTAGACGAGTTAAACGCTATGCTTCCGAACAATTGCTGCCATTGTCCAGACGTTGGATTGATTTTGAAGGAGATTCGCCGATGATAAGCTGCTCCACGAGTCTTGAGTTGCCGAGCAGATGTTTGTTAATGTAACGGATGAAATTAGCGGATGGCACGTATTCCGATTATCAAATTAAATTACAAAGAGTTTTGTTATTGCATCTTTTATCGAAAATCTTGGTTATGCCGATAGAATTTGCAGCTATGATTGACAAGACCTAGCTTCGTGTCTATCATCAGCAATAGCTCGTTCTTAAAACCAGAAGTAACTGTCCGAGCATACACGTACATGCAAGAGGATAATTAGCCATTTGGATTATGGAGAAAAGAAGAGGGACCACTTGCAATTTTTCCGCGGATCGAACTAGGCGTTTAATATATCCCGTAATCGGAACAAACGCGAATCCTCAATTGGGACGCGAGACACTCAAGGCATGACTACGGATGTTTGCGGGAGTCCAGGGAAACGAAGTTCACGACATCGTGGGGTTAATGGTTCTATAAGTAAATGATATCGCGCGCGGTTAATACGTTGATATTGTCCGGCTAAGGAATCGCTCCATACCTCGACTGTAATTAGCACCTGCAACTTGTAACGCAACTCGTGTTGACCGGCTGTGCAACAAGTGCATATATCGGGAGTGCAATTGCACTGTGCGCTTATTCGAACAGGCGAATGATGACCCCTTTGAAGAACCCGGGAATGGTGATCCATGGCCCCTCTTCATCCCTTCCTTGCTTAAGCTCCTCTGCCCTTTCCCCTCATAGCCCACTGCGATGGACCACGCAAAACCAATTAACATAAGTATGGCCGAGGGCTCGATTTAAAGAGCATCCAGCGATAAGGGAGAGCACGCTTACATGCACGATATTTCGCTTGTTCGTTTTCTCGACTAATCTACGTTTTATGTGCCGCTTTTACGAGTTAATTTAAGGATCTCTTGCCTCATCCCTGCTGTGGGTACCGATTCTTGATTACATACACTACTTTATTATTCGTAGCGGCGAATTTCGTTGATTTTATAAAGCCATTCCTTTCCACTTTTACTCTATGTTTCCTTCTTCTCCTCACGTTGAAAAAAACCTTACTTTAACTTCTACGGAATCGAATAAAATTTCGTGTAGATTTCGTGTAGATTGGGAAACACCATAAAAAAATATACTGAATATTAATTATGATATCTCGTTGGTCGAGTTAAGATAAATTTTCAATTTACTTAAAATTAAGTGCAACATTTGTAATTCTCAGCTCCCAATAATACCTGTAAAACGAGACTAAGCCAAATAATACGGTAGTAGGAAATTAAAACGACTGGCAGAATAATTTAGGCTGGTGTTTCCCCGGTTGCCTATCAAGTCTCGTGGTCATAATTAAAAATGTGCTCGAAGGAGTAACACCCCCGTCTTTTCCGTGAGTCGTGAGTCCGCAAGGGTGTGGCTGATGGGGCGGGAGTGGCGTTTTTGGGGGGGAGGGGGGGAGATGAGAGGAGGCCGAGAGTAATACCGATTAGACGTGACACCGAGGACGAAAGGAGAAGCCCACTAGTACAACATAATCTCCAGCGCCACGCGAGTGAGCGCTCAATAATAAGGGCAACGCCGTGAGCCGGTGCAACAAGTGCATGGGTGCATCCACTTTGAGCGAAGGAGTGGGCAAAAGAAGAGGAGAGTGCGAGGAGACGTCGGGGAGCAGTCGAATAAACAAGGGTGGAGTTACGACGCAGAGGGCGAGGTGTTGTGAACACGATGGGGAGATGGACTCGCTCCCTGCGCAAGGCCAGACCGAGATAGAGAGAGAGAGAGAGAGAGAGAGAAGAGGGCTGCACGCGAGTGGTGGGGGCCGGTGCACACGAGACCGGCGCGTGCCGCATGCAACGTTTTTCGCTCGCGAAACGCACCCGGATGGCGGTGAACATGTTTGAAAGGAGCGAGGGGGAGGGGCGAGGGAAAAAGAGAAAGGAGGAGTAAGAGGAGGAGGAGGACGGGGACGTAGATGCACTTTTATCGTCCTCTTTCATTTTTGCCCTCCTCGCCCTGTTCCTTCGGCTTTTTTTCCTCGCGCTGCAGAGTTACCGATCGCATAACACACCTTCCCTTTTCATCCAATAAAGCCTCCTTTGACATCGCTGACCATTGCACGTCCTGCCGCATTCGCTTTTTGCCTCTCCCCTTCCTTTTCGAATGCACTTGAAATTCACTTTGCAAATCCATTCCCAGACACGGGATTGACTCGTTTCCCTCCACTTCAGACTACAATCGTAATTCGAAAGATGCTCCTGTCCTGCCTCTTCTGTGTTTCACATCAGGGTATCACACTCGCATCGTCAAAAGTATCGTGCACGGCAAGACACTTTTTATCTACGTGTCACGAGATAAGGGGGAGTGGACGAATGGGGTTCGAGACAGTCTTTTCTTTCCTGTTCGCATTTAATAATAGGCAGCTCCATACATACTTTTGCACTTACCCAAGCGTTGTTCGGCTAGTTTCACATTCAGAATTATTCACCTAACATTTGTATGAATTTTTACCCTTTTTTCCTGCACTTTCTCTTTTGATTAAAAGCACACGACATGAAAAACTTCGATAAACAAACTTTAACTAACATTAAAGAGCCTTCGGCCTTATCTACTTTTCCCATTATCAATTATATTATTTTACTTAAATTATTTCCTTATTCTTTAATACTTATCTTATGACAGCTTTATTTTTTTAAAAAAGACAACCAGATCGCATAAATTTTGACTATTTGCGGAAGACTCATTGGCGATAAATGGTTTGTCACGTCTTTCGCTCGAAATTAGTTTCGGCCGTAATTTTACAAGCTTTAGTCTCCAAAACCTCTTTTCTATGGGTACTAATGAGAAACGTACTTTTATGTGCACAATTTTAGCTGCGCCGATATTTGAACTTGCTGACGGCCCTTAGGCCAGCTTTAATGGCTCTTGTAATTTAGGGTGTCATTTTTAAAACTTACAGCATGATTGTATCCAATGAAATTACGGATGTGTTAAGTATTTTTTTCGAAAACTTGAAGCATTTTGCTAATATATATATATATATATATATATATATATATATATATATATATATAGCACATTTTTTAAATAAACGAATTTCTTATTTTTGATAATATATATATATATATATATATTATCGATATAAATATATATCTAATAATTTCTAAAAGAAAAATACTTCGTCTCAATGTATACAAGTATTATTGGTAAAAAATCTCTTTTGCGATGTATTACGATAGAAAAATTCTTCATAAATATAAAATTTTTTTCATCATATTTAAAAATAACTAAACATATTCGTGTTAAAAAAATATCAATGTAGAGTAATTATAAAGTCGCATATTTTAGGATTGCGAAATTCTTTCTTTTAAGTCTTCTGCACGTCATTATTAAACGATCCCCGATAAAAACTAAGCAATCGAACGAAAAATCTGAGAATTAACACATTTCAATGGAAACGGTAATACAGTGAAATTCCATTAAAAAGCAGTAATGAAGAAGTCAACAGGTGGGGCGCCAAAACACCTGCCACTGACACGCCCTCAACTTTATCTTGAAAATGATTGTTGTTTAAACATTTAAAAAAGTTGGACATTCATGTGCTAATCATTTATTATAAAAATAATATAATTAAAGTACCGTATGAGAACTGTTTATAAGCAGTAACTCAATCTTTAAAATAGTCATTCTAACTAATCGAGGATAATATAAAATTATTCTGTTAGAGTCATTCTTGATAAAATGCACGAGGAAATTTTCTACCTCAGTAACATCACATTATATAATAAGAATGCGGAAAAAGAGGATAAAAGAGCGCAATCAGTATTTTTGAAGAGTGTTTTGCATTTTTTCGTAAATGAGGATAAAGTCAATAACATGCATTGCCTTCTAAGTGTCACAATTGCATTTATAATATTTTTTTAAAAATTTTTTTTAGTAATTATTTGATATTTCACTATGTTATGTTTATTTCAGTCTGATTATCTTTTTCTACATATATATACATACAAAGTCGTTAACAATAGAAATTGATAAGCGTATAATTCGTAACTAATTATTGCTTTTTAAGGGATCTACAGAAATTTTTTTAAACAAAAAAAAAGGTAATATTTCCACTGAAATAGGTGTGCTTGTACAATTAACTTATAAAAACTAAATATATATCTACATTATACAATAATATGACTGTTTTTGTTTAAAAACATGCAATGGATTTACGTAAAATATTAATGTTGGGTAAAAGGAAGAACTTGTTATAAGTAAGAAATAAAATATTTTCTATTTCGTAAAATACATTTGCTTAATTATGAAAAATGGAAACTAACTAAGCTGTAGATTATTCTAGCTTTTGAAAACTGCCATACGTAGGCGTCGTGTTGAGTATAAGGCAGTGAGTTACAAGTATGCATGCAGAGTGAAAAAGAGTCAATCTCGAAGCTTCTATGCGAGCCGTTATTAAGGAAATTATTCACCTCGAGGAATGTCAAATTTCACAAAATGTTTAAGTGCATAGGTGTGGATAAGGTGTCGGATACGCGATCCGTCGGGCAGGTGCAACGAATCTTCACCTGCTAACAGTCGCTTCTTCGTTATTGCAACGGGGCCAGTCTCTAGTTCTGAAAAGGTCGGCTCCTCAAACGGCCGTGATTGCTCGCGAGCTCCGGTCATAACGAAACCCCACTGGGTTGGGAAATAATCTTGAACGAGAGCGGAGATAATGCAAAGTGTTGGGGACGCGGCATCCGGCCTCTCGCTTCACGCCCCACATGCACTCCTCCTCCCTCCGTAATGCACAACGGGGTGAATCGTGTCCCTCGCGAGTGCATTCCTCAGGGTGATCGGACAGGTTAACGGCTTTGCGTCAGTGGCTCACCCGAGGACGTCCCCCATTGCTGGATACGCAATCCTCGGCTCCCTTATCCGTGTGCCCGGATGCACTTGTTTCAAGTCGGGGGAGGTGGTACACGACTCGAGCTATGCAACTGGAGCGCAGGAGAACGGATTCGACCGCGATCGATCATCTTGCGCGGCCCCTTATGCTAATACTGGCGATGATGGTGGTGGCGACTAGCGGGCGGGGGGGGGGTGTATATAAAATACAAGGGTGTGCAGTGGCCTCGTGCCGTTGACGATCGGGGACCGTCGGATTTGCTCACGAAACACGCGAGTTCTCCCCTCGAGAATTCGCTCGGCGCGATTCCCGCCGACCTGAAATCCGCGAGTACCCCCATCACTTTCCCTGGCTTTCAACGATGAGCGCTCGTCTCTGACTTCTTACCCGCCCTCGAGACTGAACTCCCACGAGTGCACCGCGATTTATCTCGAATTGCTGAGCTTGGGCTATATTCCGAAGTCCTGACAGTCGCTTGCTTCTCGCTTATCCACAGATTCGAGGACGCTTTTAATTTCTGTACTAGGGTTGTAAGCATTGAAACGAAACAATGAAACTCGTGTCGTTTGGAAACTTGTATAATTAGTAAAGAATTAATGGGGGTTGTAATTGTACGACAAGAATGAAAAGCGAAAATAAACAAGTAGAAATTTAAAAATTTACCGATGCTTCCGTTTTTTGTTTTGAGATCAGACAATTCTCTAAAATGGATTTTACTTTTTTATTATGAAATGCGTAGACTTTTTTATAAACATCGTCGTTTGATCGAACGGCAACGGCTTTGCTAACAAATGCTACAAATTTTTTTTCATGTAAATAAAATTTATCCGCTAGGATTAGTTTACTTTTAAAACTTGTTCAGTTCCCTTCATTATATTTTTTGAAGCTGATTCACTAGGAATTGTTAGTAAACTCCAATATTTTTAATATTGCAATAAACCATCGAATAAATCGTCTTTCAATAATATTCAATAGTAATATTCCATAAATTAGCCATTATTTAAATTAGATGTTTCTGTTTCTACTACTGAATATCGTAATTCCGTTTATTGGGAAATTATCTACTTAAATGAATCCATAGGCTCCACTAAACTGTAGTCTTTATTCTGTTTATTATACAGGTGTGCATCCATCCGGTGGCAAATTGTCCCATGCAAGTTAAACCGCAAAATAATTGCCGTGGACCCTTATTTAGTTAAATACAATCATTTTTGTGCCAGTTAAAAACATTTTTTCTCGAAAAAAAAATTATCAATTTTTACTGTAAAATTTTTGTACCCAATATAAAAGTTTTCCGAATAAATATACTGCATCATTTCGAAACTACCCCTGCCATTTACGCTTCATTTTCAAATAGCTTGAAGGCTATGAATGATTTTTATTACTTTTATTTGTCTTCTTTCGTATTCAATGACATCTAAGCATATAAGTATAGGTTTTCATGTTAGCGTTCATAGCCGCTTTATATGAAATAATAAAATTAAACCTTTCGATTTCTTCTATAGCTAGTATGAATCAGCGGAATAAAGACAATCTATTTTACTACTAATATCCCATACTGGCATAAAAAAACATAATAAAATATATATAAAAAAAATATAAATTCGTAAAAAATTAACTTCAACTATTAATATCATAAGATTTACACGTAGATTTACGTAAAAATTATTAACCCAGAATTGGAATTATGATTTTTGTATTATTTTTCTTGAGTGATTTGGTATTACATGTTATGAACCTTTATTATTATTATCCTTTATAAGAAAACGTTATTTTCAACTCTAATCTAATTTTTCATATCGCGCGAAGATTTGATTTAAACAAACGTTCCCAAGAAAAGCGTAGTACAAGTATAATGATTATATTGTGCAATGAAGTAAAACGATCTTTTCACATTTGTGCAATCACCGAAACCAACGATCAGACCATTTTATCCTTTATGTATTTCGATTATTTATGAAACAATGCACTGAATATCATATGACTCCTTGAATAACCCAACCAACTAAAAGATATTTCACGTTTAAGGCTTAACCCTCGGAGTTGGAGTGATCCTCGCTTATGTAAATGATTGGGGTATTCAAAGCTGGTCGCTTTCGTTTATTTTTAATCGACGTAATAGCGATGACTTTTAAAAATTTAGAACATCTCTCGATTCGTATGCAAATTCATCGAATGACATACTCAAAAGGCATCATTCTCAAACAATTACACGCCGTGAAACGTACAATGATTAAGCTGTAAATAATGTGTGTCTGTCGACGGCTGTAGGAGGAAGGCGAGAAACGAGCGTCGACGAATTGCAGTGTGCAGACATGAGCCGGCTTGCGGATATTTCACGTTCCCTCCTCGGCTCCCAGAGGCATAATTTTCTATCTAAAGCTTAAAATAACATGCTGTCCATCGCCACGCCGGTGGCATTATATTTGTGGCCCATTTCATCCGTGGGCGCGAGACTGTTGCAACTTTAATTGCATGTTTACGGTGCGCTTTCCTTAACCACCCGCCAATTTCCCCTGTCTCTTATTCACCCTCGCTGTCACTTTTTCTTTCGGTTCTGTAACCGCGATATGCGGTAATTTCGCTTACAGTACGAGCAACATGTGCACGCCGCTTTGCCGTTCATACCGTTCCTTGCCGAGCATCGATTGCAGCTTTGTTCGCGATGAAATCCTTCAAGGGTATTGGTCACATTGGTATCGCTCGTCTTATTTATTGAAATGCCAAATCTACATTGATCTCTGAATCGAGGGTAATTTTAACAGCGGAGGGGGAAATTAGGAAATATTATTTAAGGAGGAATAGAAAGTAAAGAGAGATAAGTAGGTTTAAAGTTAGCAATGTTCCTTGGCACTACTGGAGTTGCAATACGATGAGTTGAATATTCCGAATAATGCATAGTAAATAGGGGAAAAAAAAACATGAAATTTAGCGAAACTATAAATAAATGAACGGTTTAACTATGCTTATGGATTATGCCAAGAAAAATACAAACATAGGAATTCTCCTATGTAGCTTTCTAAGAAATGTGAATCGTTTCAGATTGATTATGAAAACTTCTGTGCGTTGATCTCGCTACTTTCTTAAGTTATAAGGAATGTTCTTTTATTAAGTTTTAAAAGAAAATAAATGGAAAAGTTCATTTTATTTTCATTTAGAGAGGAAGGTGTTCCCACTGACGCAACGACAATCCCATTGATTAATCAGGGTATCTTCTAAAAGCAAGTCTCCAGGACTGCGTGCGGCTCTATCTTGCAATGGTGTTGAAAATTAGCAATACGGTAGAAACAGTGTTGAGAGGTGTGAGTAAACTATTTAATTTGCGCAGGGCGAATTAAAGTTGCTCGTCTAGCCGGGGCATTAAGTTTATTCAGATCGTCGCGCACGCGCGTCTATGGCCGACGGATGCAAACGATGCAGCTAGTTAAAGAACAATTGCCAGAGGAGAGCAGAAAGAGACCGAGCAAGCGAGAGAAGAGATGAATATGGTCATTGTCAAAAATCGAGGGGCGCAAACTCGGCCTCCGCATCCAGCGGAACTAGTTTTTAACGTTGCTTCGTGAGCGAGGCGCGGATACCAGTTTCTGGCCTTCTTTTTTCCAACGCTCTTCTGTACCTGTTCTTACCTTTCCCTTTGACTCCTCGCTACTTCAAAGGTCCTCGACGTGCGCTTTACATTTGAAACGTATCGCCTTGCATGAAAAATCGACGCTCGACCATGCAACCATTAAGCGCCGACTTTGCGCGCGCGAGAGCTCGTCAAGTTTGGAAGGCTCGCAAGGCCCAGCCAACTAAATTTTCACTGCGGAAAAGAAGCCGCTTTTTCTCTTCTATTGCCCGTTGGTTTATTCCTCGTGTTTCTTTTTCTATTACTCTCATGATATTTCTTTTTCATTCTTGCGTTCTAGCATCAACTTTTATGAGGATCATACGCAACTTGAATCTGGCTAAGGAAATTTATTGTTAAATTCTGCTTAGTTTTTTAATTGGGTATAGGCTTTTCATATATTTTCTTGAGCTTTGAACGCATTTTTTGCTCGACGTCATCCGGAAAAACTTTCATTTGAGTATCAGTATTACACAATAAAACGATATTATATTAAATGCCAATCATCCTGCCAGTGCTTAAAGATTATTATTTATGATTTTTTGCCATAATGATTGATTTTTGGTCACGGACTAGTACGTCTTGTGATTGACATATTCAATCTACCCGAATTTTAAGCACAATTTTGTTAGTTTGAATGAAAAGACATTTATTATACGTAAAATGAGAATAACGATGAAGGTTCGAATAAATGCTAAGGGTATTTGAGAGTTCTAACATCAAAATGATCTACACTCACTGTTCATTAGCATGCGAGATGATGACTGTGAATACACATTTGAAACAGGAAGCGTTCACCTGAAATTCATGCTCCTTTGTTTCACAGCCTTCTTCATAAATACAGTAGTTGCAGTCGTTCGGTAAAAATAAACGAGGCGAAGGTGTTAAGCGAATGCCGTCACAAAGAGGAGGTGGAAATTGCAACGTGGCATACGAGAGTCTGCGAGAGCTGCAGGGAAAAAGAGCCGAGGATAATAACCAACACGTCAATCATGGTACGAGTTATGGGGCTGAGCGGCGAAATGAGAATAAGGAAGTCGACAGACGAGGCGTATGGAAAAAACAACATATTGCAGTTACAACTGAACGCCGGTGGCTGAAGGTCATTATCATTACAGCCGAGGAATCCCGAACTGAACAGGTGCATGATGAAGTGGGTTGTTGTGGTCCAGAGGCCACATCCAAGTAAATATCGCCATGTCCAAGCTGTCGAAACGTATGAGCGAAGCGCAGAAGAAATGCACGAGGTTTGCGAAATTTTAAATAGTAATTGTGATGTGTACTCACCGTTTCTTCGTCGTGTTGGCCACTGATGGCTCCACAACTAGAGCCGATCCTAGAAAGCTGTAGCCTGTAACAAAATTATGAATTTTTTTTATCGTTGCTTCAACGTTTTATTGTTTATTAGAGTTCTTATAGTAATATATTATTTAAACATATCGTGCATTTGAAGCTAATACAGATTAATGTTTAAAAAAACATTTCAAATAATAGGTTTTTTTTCTTTAAAAGATAAATTATTATGATGAAATTTATATTTGACTTTCTATTAATGTTCTAACCTAATTTATTCCATCAACAATTATGTACAAGCTATACATTATCGTTGCTTTTACATTTACCTTTTTTTTATAAAGCTTTTACTGTAAAAACGCCCTATTTAGCCAATCGTTGTCTCATTATAATTAAATGAAATATGTTTCGAGCAGTTGATTTGAGCTGCAACTCTCAATGATATAAAAATGTCATTGCTGCTGATGAAAACCGTTAAAGTAATATTGTATTTTAAAAAATTTTTATGCGTCACTATGAATATTTGGTCTTGGTAATAATTAATGCATTACTCTTGGGGATTTCGATGCCTCTGTACCGTACTTATCAAATACGTACCCACCCGCATTACACAATAAGCATGTAGATCAAACATTGCCTTGAATTTGTATGTACCCGTGGACGCAAAGAATTTCCATACTTTCATAATCGTAATTCGTAATCATGAGCTTAGGAAATCAAGATCAGAAATTTAACGAATCCGCTTTCAATTTTTAAGGTCTTGGGTATCATCCCGAATGCGTTTGTGAATCGGCCTAGCGGAATACAAATTTGGTCCCATGAGTGAGCGAGAAGCTCGATACTCGCAGCAGAGCGGCTAGAGCGGACCAACATTTTGTATTCCGACAGTAGGAAATCCAGCTTCTAGAGCTCAAGCCTAGTGCGCATTCATAGAGCGAGTATTTTCTCATGATTCGCGGTGTCGAATTCAGAGCGACTGGGCCCGTTTGGCCTGTGTCTATCTCATTTCATTGGGCTCTTCTCGAGGGTAGCTCGTGAATTCCGATAGCGATAGCGCCCGAGCGCAAACTCGGTTTTTCCCATGAAAAGCTCATTCCCGGCTGATGGCATACCGGTTATTCTTCTAGGTGCCGCGGCCGTTGGTGATCAACGTCTTTTCGTCCGAGACGCGGCGGTTCCACGGCTTGGAACTTCCGGGTCGGCGGGCTTCCGCATGCGGTTATCCCGCGAAACTGGTATGGATTAATAATAGAGGCGGCCCACATGGGTCCGGTCGCAACCGCGAGAAAGCCGTCCCGCTGACGGGGCCGCTATCGTTCTCCGGGCAGTCCTGTATTCTAATCAAGCGAGCCTCGGCCAAACTTGTGTGAACGGACTCGGCGTCGCCTAGTTCTAGTCGAGAAAACGGGGCCCCTATTCTTCCTCCCTAAGCATCTAAACGCGTATCCCACACACCCTTCCCTCCTCTCGCTCTCCGTACTTGGGCCTTGCACATTTGCCTCGCCCGATTCCCGCTCGCCACTGGTTCCATTCTATCCGCCCTGCCTCTCCCTCGCTCCCTCCCTCTTGCTCTCCTTCTGCCTCCCTCTCCCGCAACCGCGGCTCGCTCGCTCCCCTTCTCTCTCTCTCTCTCTCTCTGTATCTCTATCTTGAGCCGCACCGATGCCCCTCCCCCCTCCCGCAAGACCCCTCTGCAGCATTGGTTAGCGCAGGGCATTATGTGGGCCGAACTTTACTAGTTATCCACGCGTATTTCCTTTCCATTTCATTCCATTCCTCGACTCTATGCGCGCCAGATGTTTTATACCGGTTCGCCGCTCGTAAATGTATGTACACATACGAGTTAGTGAGAACGACGAACGTAGAGAGGGATAGGGATAGAGAAAGAGAGAGAGAGAGAGAGAGAGAGAGAGAGAGAGGACTAGGGAGTGAGCAATGCCACCCTCCCTCCCTCCCTCGCCTATTTCGCCCCCCCTTTCACCCTAGCGAATGAAGAAGCACTAGTTGTGTGCTGCATCGAACGACAAGACCTCCGACTGCTGGAGAGAAAAGTGAATAAATAAATTTAATTTATTTTTTTTATATTTTATTATAATTGCTGTCGGCAGCTCGTAAGAGAAACGCCCGCGCGCCTGCTTCATTCGTCTCTTTTGCACATAGGGGTGGAGAACTCTGGCCAGTATCTCCCCCATTTTTTATTCTCCGTCTTATATGCCAGTCACGGGCGTTGATATCGCGATTTCCTGTTAAGGGCCGCCAATGGTTTTTACATATACTCCCGTAAAATTGAATAATTGTGATCCGTTTTGATCGTTCTTACAGCGACTCGAGCTTATCGCACGCCAATCTGCCTTTAATGCATGAGCGATTCGCGCAACTAATCTTACATTGTAGATATACTTGTTTACTTGGTTTTTATTGACTTATTTAAAGATTGTTGTAGCTAAATGTATGTAAGCATATCCTCTTCGTTGTTATTTGAATATTCGCAATATGGGGTTGCATGTAAAAACTTCATGTATAAGTATGCATTTTTTTGGTTAAATTATAATTTTTTATTAAATTTAGTATAATGAATTGAAGAGGAAATACGTAAGTTCGGATAAGAGTATAAATTGTGCTATATCGGGACAAGGGCTATTATTTGCGCTGTGATTGGAACCTCGATTCAGTTAACACCAGAGTAAAGTTGCTCGAACGTACTTCAGAAAGGCTCGGCGAGCCGATCTCAGCCGAGCTCCTAAATTTACAAAAATACACAATTTCATCCCGACTACCCGATGAATGCTTCAACTTTGGCTCAAGACAATAATTTATCGGGAATCATATGGGAAGCGCTCATTCTTTTAGGATAAACTTCCAATAGGCACAGGAGAGGGAAGCAGAGGATAGACTACTCGAGTTCGACTGAAGTACGGGGATGGTTGAAGAGCAGCCACTCATCCGATTGATAAAGCAGGTCAGCTCGTTCGAGCCGAAGTAGGCCTAGACCTTCTACTAAGTGGAGCTGAAATCATGGCCGATCCACGATCGAAGGAAGGACTTCATTGGAGCTGTTCCGCGCTGGCAGCTGTGCCCCAGCCTGACAAATAAACCCCATTGAATTTACGAGATGCGACACCCAACTGGGTTATTAGCTAGATAGAGGGCCGAGCCCCGCCAGGATATATCGTCTTACGCCGGGCCGACCAAAAACCACCGGCGGCAGCGGCGCAAGAAGGTCGAGTAGCCCTCGGGCACCGACTCTCGTTCCGAGAAAATCTATCGCGATAAAAATCAAGGGCCGCCCTGGTCGCAGTAGCATCGAGTCGCCGGTGACCGAGGATCGCACTCGCGCCGTAGTCAGCCACCGGGGAGTAGAGGTACGCTTGCTCGTTCCTTCCCGGTTCGGCGCACGTCCGGGCCAGTGTCCTTTTTCATCCTCGTATTTCGGGCGGGTCTCGTCGTCGCACAGCCCGGTGAGTCTCTTGGCGATCTCCCGGTAGCGAAGCTGCGCCGATAAGCATCTCGAGAACTGCATTTCTAGTAGTGGGGAGTTGGTGGTGTCCGACGCGAGGGAGGCGCGAGATGCGCACGGGCCCAGGAACCCGGCAAAGCTGGAGGGGCTGAAGCTTGAGAGGCCGTTGCTGCTGCAAGTTGCCGCGGGCGCGGGTCGAAGGCTCAAGAAGTCGGGGGCGAGATAGGAATGGAGACGGATCGGAAAGCCGATAGCGATGTCGACTGTATCGGGACTGTAGACGGATTTGCTGAAGGGAAGTGAAGTGACAGAGGAAGACGGAGCGAGACAACGCGCCGAGCTGAACAATTATATAGAAGGCTCACGTGAATACGCAGAGCAGCTGAAAAATCTTGGAGCTTCGCGCGCTCGGAGTGAAGTTTGAGCCTCGGCCTCGGGCTCCTCGCGATCTCACCCTCGCACGGATACGCGTTGTTAAGCTAGGTCGAGTGTAAGATGATCTAGTTCTCTACCAATCTTGCTTTGCGACGAGCGTAGCTACACTTGCGAGTCATCGCAATCGCTTCATCGAAAGCGAAACGGCTTTGAGGGTCTCTTTATTTAAGATTTTCAGGACAATACCATTTCTTCCTTAGATAACTTCGATTTAGTAGAGGGGTTGAGAGGCAGCACGCCTACAGTTGTTCGAAAGAAAATTTAAAAATTTGTATAAGTCGTCATTATCCTTCGTGCAAAATTATGATTTCGTTACGCAATTGGTGCTTCTTCTTGAACAATAGGCGTTCGTTTAAATGAATGCGTTAATCCAGAATTTAATTCTTAGAATTTGCAGCATTCATTTATTTACCACTGTAAGGTATTCTAATTATTACATTTTTTGAATAACCCTCTTTTCAAATTAACTTTTCAAACTGCAGTAACACTGAAGTACACAGCAGTAAAAAAAGTAACTACACATATAAAAGAATACGTTGAAGAGCACATTATAAGGCACTGATAACCGGTTAGCAAGAAACTACTTTGTTTGAAGTGAAACATGAAGGACCTTTCATAAATATAAAGATGCATTGAATTAAAAAGGATTAAAAAGAATTTAAAAGTATATATAACATAAATGACATTTTATATACACGGTTGCTTTGTGCACGTTCCATCGCGAAAAAATCCGGTAAATGAAGACAGGTAATGCAAAACAATTTTTTGAAGCCTCTCATTTGTATTCCATTTATCATCGTTTGAGTGCTATTTTGTCAATAAAGGCGCTGTTCTTCAACTGAACTTCAAGCTGACTTGAAGTATCCCAAACGATGAGTTGAGAAGAATCACGTTTAGATCTTTTATTTTTTTTTTTAAGCTTTTTGGTCGGTCAGATGTCGATTCTATTCATCGGTTCGATCGTATATCAATTGGCAATTGGCAACTTCTATAAGTGACTAGGAGCTACGAATAAGTTATCCGTTAGACTATTATCCTGCCGAAGGAACTTTCCCAAGGAGGATGGGCTCGATATTTTAGAAAGGTTTACTAGGATTCGCGTTGTGCAAGGTGTTAAAGTCTCAACTAAACTCAAAAAGTTGCGTTATTGCTGGCTCTTACTTCTTTCTTTCTTTAAGAGCTCATATGTATCATCGCTGTTCCGATAATAAGGAATGATATGTAAATGGACGCACGCGCACGTACGCAGAATAGATGAAAAGGCGTCGAACGGATCATAAGAACAACACTTTCTAACGATGCTACGTCCCATGAATTAGTTAGCAATCAACGTGCGGACACTTCGAACCTGTACTACATCCGCCTGGATTCCTAATCCTATTACGCATGTCCCTTCCACTACTCATTTTCCGTTCGTGTGCAGGATAAGTAAAGAATGTACGCGACTACTCGTGGTACACGAGACCAAACCTACACAGTCCAACCTCAACGGTGCGTAACTATTGTAAATGAAGAGAGACACCGAGTCAACCCCTTTTGCAATAACTGAGTCAAGATCGAGTGCTACATTTCAACCTCACCCCCTCCACTCCCTCTATTTTATTTGAAATACCTTTCCGCGTCAATGTCATCGACATCCTCCTCATCACAGTATCTTAAAATTGACGCCAAGACACGTACGCGCACGAGCTGAATTAGGATCTCATTGGCGCTCTACGATGCGATCGTTACGCTCTTCTCTCTCTCTCTCTCTCTCTCTCTCTCTCTCTCTCTCTCTCTCTCTCTCTCTCTCTCTCTTCCGCTCTCTTATGCAAAGTAGTGAGAACTTCGGCCTTGGCGTGTACGCGCGAAACCTGTTATGTGCATGCGGCCGTATTCATATTGTATCAGCTCGTGTTGGAACACTTAGGATTATTATTATTGTCGTTTTGGCTACGACTATGGCCTCTCTTTTCGCTTAAATGCTCCGTTGATGGCGTCACGAGGAATGGGAATGGGGTTGTAGTTTAGGCCGAGAGCACGGGCCGTTTTTAAGTAGCCGTCGAGACTATCGGCGGCTGCCTTAAGCTTTTTATTTTGTGCTTCTTAGCGTGTGATATGGGATAATTCACGCGGAGAAATTATTAACTAGATCTTAAACCTCACACCGCTTTCTGTTTATTCGACTATCAAATGCGATTTAGGCTAGTAGTTAGTTTTTCATTTATATTCATATCACTTTTTTATTGAAAAAAATGGTACCTGATTATTTCAAGATCTACTCACTCGATCATAATTCTTTTGGTGCCAAAATTATATTTTCTTCACGGTCGGCTAAATTTAGTTCCACACCCTATAAATTTTGTTGTTAAATACGGTTTTATTTTAATACGTAATAAAGAGGATCTAGTTTGTAAAGCACATTCTAACAATAAAATTTATCTTAATAGCTCGCATATTTCACTTTACTCACGAACTTGTTATAAATGCAATTATAAAATATTAATTTTATTATAGATTTAGAATACTCAAGCAATAATTTTATTGTAATTATGTATGCTTGAGCATGAAGCAACTTCCTGTAAGAAAATACTACAAGTTGCCATGTTAAAAAAAATTTTTTTGTAGGTATTAAAACAAGCTTAAACGCTAAATATTTTGTAGAACGATAAAAAATCTTCTGTGAAATGTAAGTGAGGCTGTAGGGTAATTCGTGTATCATTGCATTGAAAAAGTAAATACGGTTAGACCAGCGTATCTTATCGAAGCCCATACGGGGACAACAGTACGGGTGTAGGAAAGGAAGTCTCGAGAGGGAGAGGAAGCAAGGAAAACGGAGGGCGATGACTAGGAGGCGCTTACCTGCGGATAAGAGCGACTCATGAGCCCGTTACCCACCCAAAGTACAAACACGATACGATGCAGGAGAGGCAGTTGCTACGCTAGGTGCTAGTCCCTTTACCACTGCTCACCTTCCTCTCTTGTACCGTTTCTCTCACCCTCTATCCCCTGATCCTGGGTCCTAGTCTACTCAGCTCCTCTATTCTTTCTAAGCTTGCTGCGCTCCTCACGCACATAATCCCGCGCACGCCCTTGTAACGAAAAAGCCGGGCACAGTGTGAGTCCTGTTGGTGTATGCCAAGGCCTGTAGCCTTTCATTTCAACGAGCCTCTGCTTTCTATCTATCTCTCTCTCTCTGTCTCTCTCTCTCTCTCTCTCTCTCTCTCTCTGTCTTACCCTCCGTCTATCTCCCTTGCTCTATTTTACCGCAACCCAACAGCTGAGAAGTCGCGCGAAATTGAGGCAACGCACTTTGCACGATTACAAAAGGCATGGAAATTGCGTCTATCGATTTTCTATTATATAACGATGGATCTCGAAAGGTATGACAAAATATAGAATCTCTGACATAATTTAGAAAACTTATTTGCTTAAGTGAGCGCGACTGTTACTACTGCGGTATTAAACTTGCTTGCAATGCAAGAATGGTATTTTGTTTTTGCGAACGTAGATTATATCTTCGAGGGAATATAATATTATGTCAGATTATCACTCGACGTAATTACGTAACGGACGTAACGAAATAAAATTTGTAATGGACGATGTTGTCAGGAGTTTAAAGTACATTGCGTGTAGTAGTTTCAGTGAAATATAAGCGGATTATAACATAAGACTATTCGTTTTCCCATATAATTAGTTGAAAGACAAGCATTGCTTATCAAGCATGGCTAGAGACGCACGATCGAGCTAGCTAAAGCATATCTCATATTTGACTTATGCTGCATCGACTCGCCCTTATATATTAAAACAAACAGCGATTGCTAATGTATTTATGATCCTCGAGTAGATTTGCGCGAGATGCGGCGAGGTGGACACGTGTGCAAATCTTTTATAATACATAAGCCATAAGTCTCATGACTGCCAGCAATACCCGTCGAGCAAAAAACGTAGCCAGATTTAAATTTCGGTGAAGAGGTAACGAATGCTGCTCGAGCGCACAATCCTTATCTTAACAACAAGTTTGAGTACTTAATCGAAGAGCAGGTCAACGATAAAGTGCCAATGGCGGTCAGATCAGCGAGATGCTGGACAAGTGAAGCTTGCAAAGAGAAGCCGCCCTCAACATCGATGGGCAAAGATGGAAAAGTGTCGGCGACCGCGAGGATGGACAAGGACGCGGAAGCGAGGCGCTCTTAGAAAAGGGCTCGTATGCTCGGCCATGACGAGAGATCCTCCCCGGGCGCACGTGTGCCGTTGTCGAGGGACTGGGTTAGCGGGGCTCTTCCTCCCGCTACTGCTGCCGCTGCCGACTGACGGGGCATGAACGCACGGGCCGAACGAGGAGGACGGCAAGTGCCTTTATTGTGGGTCAGGCAGATCTCGGGCTTCGGCCTTCTGCTGTCGCGAGAGCGCGAGGAGGGCCCGAAAACCTTCACCGCTCGGGATTTGAGTGGCGGGGGTCGAGGTAGGAGGGGGGGGGAGGTGCGGTGCGCGCGAGGAGCCACGTACCATGCAAACGATTGCGAGTGCGCGCGCGTCCCTCGGTACTCCCTCGCGAGGGCAGGCCGAAGGGAGAAGCCTGGAGAGAGGAGGAGTCAGGTAGCGGCAGTTCACCGGGCGAAGCCATCCACGCCTTCCCCCCTTCCCCCGCCCCGGATTCCATCACGAGCGCCTTGTACTCCTTACTACAGGGTTTCTTGGCAAGGCCGACCAATGTGTATTAATTTTCCGGCAGCGGCTGCCGATGACAGTCAGTCTCCGTACCCGCGGATCTTGGGGAGCGTCGAATACGTTAAGCGTTGACGCACCGCAAGTCACTAGGCCCTTCTGCCCGAACCTTCTAGACTACTTTCAATATCGCTCCTCCTTCTCCGACTGCGAGTGCTCCTCAAATTCAGTGAGCGTCACTCTTTATTGCCGCAAATTCAGTCAAATCCTGACACGTAAAACGCGTCACTCTATCGACAAAATATTTGCAGTCAATAATAATTTGTTGATAATTTATAAAATAACACGTTAGGGACTTTGCGTAAAAAAAATAATACAAGAATCCTAAATTCATTGCACCCTATTCCCTCAAGCAGATTAATTTGCTTTAATGCCTTCAGTTCCAAATGACATAACTAGATACGGACTTTGGCTGTTATTCTCTAGTCTTTTGAAATATCCTGTCCCAGTCCTGCATTTTGTCTTCTACCCTTACACCCGCCCCCCTTCGCCCCTCCCTCGAGGGCTCTTTCACTTCAAACTTTTTTCTTTTTACTCGTTTTAGTCCTCCTCCTCATGTTCTTCTTCCTGGTGGAGGAGCACCAGTTAGCCGACGGGCAGGCAGTGAAATATTTAGGTAGAGCAAAACTGGAATGGGAATGAAAACTGGTTCTTGTTGCGCATTCTAGGTCGTTCTGTGAATGCCACAATGCTCACACTACTCTCTTTACATGTGTATAATAGCACACACGCGCGCGCACGCAGAGGAATAGGTGATTATGAAGCGAATGCTATCGGGTTCGTAAATTAATTTCGGCTTTTGCTTTGGGTTTATACGGGTGGTACTACTGATACTCGTTTACACCGGCTTTATAGCTGTTTAATGCACGATTAGACAATTCGTACTTTTGCCTCCTTTTCTTTCCACCGCTAATACCGACACTGCATACTAACTCTCGAAAAGTCGTTAATGAAGCGTCAAATTCACAATCACAAATCAAGCTTACGGATGTGCTGTATAAAAACAATTTAATTCACCGTTACATTAGCTTTGCGCGTATAAAAAAAAAAATAATTCGTTGACACAATCGTTTCATTCAAGACAAAACCTTATCTTTTAACGAGCTTTGATCAGCGAAGCACTTTTAACCGCTACCCAAGCAATTAAAGTTTCTATATCGCCAAAGCCAAATCATTACGACGCACCTAATTGATCATACGATAGAGAATTGGATGCTGGTCCTAACGTACTCGTTCCCTCAGCCAAAATCACAATTCCAATAATATCTATAGTAAGTAGGAGGGCATGCGAGGTAGCGTCACTAATCCTCTATCGGTAGCAGAAAAGTCGCTCCCCCGAACGAATACAAGGAAAAATGCAGGCGCTTCGCGTGAATTCGTATCCGTCAAGTGCCGGAATATCGGTTATGCGGGCCGCGCGCAGGGCAGCGCTCACTCGTGTCCCTGTGCGCGCGTGGCACTCGCCTGTGTAAGTCCCACGCGCACGCACACATACGAGTGCAGCACTCGGGCATTGGACGCACACCGCGAAAAAGAGCGGATAGGAAGAATCGCCATTGCCACGGTTGGCCTTGTGGCATACTTCCCTCCCTCGTTCGCTCCTTTGCAGCCTTCCCGCTCCACTTCGGCCTCCCCCGGGCGTACTTCATTCTTCGCCTCCTTCTCTTTCGAGCTCCTTCTCGCTCTCTCTCTCGCCCCCTCCCTCCCTCCATCCCTCTCTTTCTCTCGCTAGCTCTACGATTTCGGCAGCGCCTGTCGCTCGGCGTGAGAGCGACCCGGCAACGAGAGTATGGATAATACAATGGGTCACCCGACCGGGAAGGAGCTTAACCCGACCGATGAACGTCGGGCCCACGCACTCTGTTAAGATAGGTCCTGTTCCTTACGATCGACGAGCGCGTAAGGCTCGACGTTAGCGAGCTATTGAGGAATTCATGGGACCCTTATGAAGCTCCACGGTCCCCGCAGCATTACTCTAGTTTCGTCCGAAGTTTCACTCCAATAGCCTCGCTGCACGTGGCTGTCATTTTGATATCGCAAACCGAGGGAAGTTTTAAAAGTCGGAAACTAACGAACTTGCCATTGTTAATAATTGCAATTGAAGAATCCATTAGATCTACTTCTTTGCCATTGTTAATAATTGGAATTGAGGAATCCATTAGATCTATCTCTTTAATGCTCTCTTTGTTGCCTAAAGAGCCCGAGGCATAAATGCATCTTAGATCTTTCACTGGGCCATTATTGCCATCTGTGACGCAACCTATCGATTCACGGCTCGATTACCGTACAATTCCATCCGAGCCGAAAAACCTACACTTTAGTGGAGTAATAGTATTTACAACTAACACCTTTCCATGTACGAATTTATTATGATTATACTAGAAAATTATGTGTTCATTCGAATGATCTAGTGCTCGGTATCAGTCAAACGATATTTTTGCAATTATCATGACTTTCATGATAACTTGGAACGAGAACAACGCATAGTAGCTGAAGATCCAATATAAATAAAAATAATAAGATGCCATAATTGTGTAGCTGAAAATTGGGTGAGCTTGAAAAGCGTAGTCGATGCATCCGCAAGAATCGGTTGATGGTACCGCCGAGGCTTATCTGTAAACAAAGCGTTGCCGGAAAGATAACGAAATTGTAGAAAAACTAAGAGCCGGTACAAAGTGGCTATCGAAAAGACTTTTCACCGGTGGAAAAGCTGGAACCCCTATCGCGCTGTTCAAACAAGCCCACTCAGCTCTTTACTCTCAAGGACGAGACCAACGTATATAACTTTTCAACCGAGATAACCGGGGCCGATCAATGAGGCGCTTTGTCTACGCGCTCGCCCGGCGAGATAAGCCCTCGGAGCCTAGGCGAGTGCCGTGAAAAATCCATCGGGAAGCGAGCCCAGGGCTCATCGGCTGCCTGCGTCGGCTCTCGCCTTATAGATCGATGATATAGCGCTTCCAGCCCTCTTGGTAACTGCGATCGAGCCCTGCCATGGCTAATCCCGTTGTTATTAGTCAGCGATGATAACGAGGTGCGCGCGAGCCGTGAATCGAAAGGAGCAACAAGCCCTGGACGCGCGAGTGCTCGGGCTCGGTTGCGGCGAGCGCAGCGAAACGAGCAATTGGGGAAAAACAAAAACAAACCGAGAGTCACTACGAGCTAACAACCTCCCGGGCGAAAGGAGGCGCACGCGAGGATTTTGCAGCTCGCAAATGTCGAGCTAACATCGAGCTTCTTTTCGAGCCGCGTCGAGAGGCAATCGAATTTTACCACGGAGCGGTTCCTCATTACCAGCGTTAACCGCTACCCGAGCGCATCTGCCCCTTTGCGCGTACGTTCGCGCTCGCAAGCCTGCACGGACGCTTTGTGTACGCACACCGGCGTCTAATAACCCGGGGCAGGTAATGCTCGGAGCAGCTTCACAAATACGACGCACGCTTAGCGACTCGTCCCGCGAAAAACGAGTATACGCATAGAGCATAGGAGCGCTCGTTGTTTCCCGCGTTTATTTTTGCGTCGATGTTTGCAGAAATAGAGAAGGAGAATTAGTAGCGAGAGCGAGGGGGCAAGAGCGGTGGAAGAGCGGTGGAAGAGCGATGGAAGAGCGATGGAAGAGCGATGGAAGAGCGGTGGAAGAGCAAGAGAGAAAGGGATTGGGTTGTCCCTCGATGCGTAACGAACGCGCACAGGCGCAAGGCCTTAGAAGTAGAGAAGCGACTGATTATCTAATCGAGTTAACGGTTATTGCTGGGAATGTTTATGACTCCCCGGCGCCTCGCGGCGCTTTCAAACGCGAAGAGCCAAGGGGAGGAAAATCGGGAACGTAGCGCGGGCTCTCGTTTTATTGCGGGGACGCGCCTCGAATTTCTTCGATTTCAGGAAGAACGAAAGACCTGTTACTCCGTTATTACACTACTTTTTCAGCCCCATTCTCTCGTTTATTCTCCTTTGAGCCACGGCGCGAATATTTCAAAAATCCCTGCACGGCCATTACAATGTTTGGCATTTTATTACAAAGGAGGTTCACTCGTCACGAGTATCGATCGAGCCTTCCTTCTACCAGCAAAACAAGGGGATAAGCCCTTATCTGCATTTTTTTTACCGCACAGCAGTAACCTAAGCCTTTATAAAAACGGCGATTCAGCGGTACGGATGGTGTTCGATGCCTTGTATCGTATAATTGCTTAATAATTAAGAGTGCAGGCAGTAAGCGGTTTTTCTTGGACAGATGATCGAGCAATCGATAGGAATAATAGATTCAATGCTTGTTTACAGAGAGGCCCCGAATGCCGGGCTGCGCGAGTGGAGAAGCAACCGGGTCAAGCTCCTGCAAGGGCCGCCGACAAAACATTGCCGGGAATGGAGATCCAATTAATCGGAGCCTCTCCGACACGCGGAATCTTAACGAGTCGGGGCCCTGGAATCGCGGCGGTCCGCGCGCCGCTCAAAGGGACCGGAGCTCCGGGGCCAGCTGCGGACGAGGGGCCCGGCTTCAAGCTCGCCCGACTCCTACTCGCGAGACGATCATCGACACCTGTCCGCAAGAAGCTCGCCTACCGTGATGAGAGTCCGGGAGGACGAATTTCACGGGCTGCCGGGAGCTACGAGCCTTGGAGGGTCGACGGCCCCGGGAGGCGGCGAGGAGCGGCCGCCGCGTGGCGCGTGTCCCCGAGCCACTGCCCGAGAGGTGCAAAGAAAAGACGAGGAGGAAGAGGCGGAGGCCAGAAGAAGAAGCGAATCGATGACGGTGTTACGTAAGTCGGGCCCGGAGCTTGGTACGTGTGCGTGCGCGACGCATTCTCGTCGGGAGTCAATGGCCGCGTATCTAAGACAAACACGTGCGTTCCTCTATCTGGTCCTCCTCTCCACAACCCACCGCGGCCCTCCTGCTCGCCAAGCCTAGCCGTGGAGCCGCGGCCTTACTCCGCGACGTTCTGCAGCGGCTGCTCGGATCTATCGATAACCCCGAACCCTCGTGGGCCTCCTAAAAAAATGACAAACTCCAAGAGTCAATGGGTGGTCGTTATATCTTCGAGCGAGAACCAGGACAAAAGTTGTTGCTTCCTTTTATCTATCGATTGCACTCGTTAATTTATAACCTTACTATCTCTCTCTCTTTTATTTTACACGCGATTAAGACGTAAAGAACAATTTAGACAGATACCTAATTTCTATATTCTCGAGTTCCTCGATATTCATTCGTCGTGTAAGCTCTGAACGAATTTGAATTTTCTAACTACTATTATTTAATACATTCGTTCTACTTCTAACCTGGAAGATTTATCTTTTAAATGCTAGTTACAAAGTATTAAGCAATTAGCTACGTGTGAAAGTAATTGTCAACGTATCGAACAATATTTTTTCAACTATTGATTGTTACCGGCAATATTTTTTATTCTAAAAAATATTTTGGTAGTGAAAAAAGGCTACCACTAGATCAACGAAGATAAAAAAAAATTTATTTATAATTATTTAAATATGCAAGTAACTGGAATATAATCACGTTTCGAAATTTAATTCGTTTACAAGTTAGCTTTCTCAAGGCGGCCCTAGTCAGAGTCAAAATTCACATTTGATTGTAAACATGAAATAAAGATGATCGATACGACAGCCTTATAATTTGCTTCGTTTGTTTACACTTTATAAAATTTATATTAGTTTATTTGCGTTGATTTTAAATTAGATAAGGAGACGCCTAAAATCATTGACGAAAATAGAGTCATGTTAAAGGCAATCAATTGCAGTTTAAAATAATAAAAAATGTCAGTCACATCATCATTAATATATTAATAATAAACAGAATTGACAATAATACTGAAAAGGGGGAGAGAAAGATTAGGTTTCATATAAATAATTTTGCAAATAAAATTTTGATAAAATGATCAAAACATTGAAAACTGCTTTGATTTAATAATTTTTGCCTAAGAAGTTTTTAAATTTAGGTATTTTTTTTAAGTGCAATGGTTTAAAATATTGTTTGAAATCAAACCAAAGCGTAAAATGTTAAAATAAACATTCGATTCACAGGATAATTATTAATAAAAAAAGATAAAATTCAAAACGAAACGAGATTACTATTACAGCCTATAATTTTGTATTAAACGCATATTACGCTTTTGTAATAACTAAAAAAAACTATGAAATCATCAAAAATATTATTCTGTTTTCGAATATGGGACATTTGAAATATATGTTAATACAGCTTGTAATACCTCGGCAACTGAATACTAAGGTTTGATTATTTGTTGTACATTCATTAATTATATTTTCCCCAACAAAATAGTATCATTGTGTGTGTCGTTATCATTTTGCGTACGCAACATTGTCTTAAAATAATCCACAATCGTGTTTAATTTACATTAGATACTTATAATTGTAATGAAACAAAAAAAATTGTAGTGGCATACTACAATACGACTGAGTAGCTGTATATATACGGTACAAGGTTATCCTAACCCAGAGTGACCTCGAATATGTCGTCTCCTAATGTATTTTCCTGTTATAATATTAAATATAATTCTGAGCGTATTTTATATTAATGAATTAGGATTCAATAAGTAAAAAACAAATGGACTTGTTAAGGAAATAAGAAATACTATCAACATTATAAAAATAAAAAATATTGCGTCAAAAGTTGAATTATGCCAAACTTTTAAATAAACTGTTTAAATAAAGAACAATTTACAATCTGTAATAAAAAAATGGTATTTCAAAGAAAGATATATTTAATTTAATGTATTTGTACGTTTGCATATATTTAACTTTGAAATAAAATGGTTAAAATAAAACCCAATACGAGCATTTATACTAACCGAATCGTATATGCTAATTTATAGCTCAGTCTTAATGATAAATAGAATGTAAAAAATAACCTAACTTTATATTTTGATTATAGCGCAAAAACACATTGAATTGTCCTATCAGTTATTTTATACGATAATATCATTATCTTTTCTCGAATTTTTTTTTGTTCGGCTATATCTGTATTTTTTATTTTTAATAAGCAAATTTAAATTTAAAATTCATCTTTACGAATAATGGAAGCTCTTCATTCTTAAAATAGTGCCAGCACTATTATTACAGAAATGGTATTTGTAATTGTTTTAAAAATCGTATGTCAGTAGTATTTTAACACTTTCAATTTTACAATCAGGCCTATTTAAAAAACTTATATATAAGCCACACATATTTTTTAGTTGATTGTCGTAAAAAGAAATGGATGTTTTCCTCGAGAAATTTAACGTAAGCAATAAATACAGCTAATTAATATTTCAAAGTATTTATAAGCATTTATGCAAACGCAATTAATAATCAAGTAATTGGAAAAGAATAACTTCGAAGAATTTCAGATGCGTATCTGTGATTCGCGCAATGTATCGCGAATATATTGAATTGCCCTCGATGGTAGCCAGAAAAGCATTTCCAAGAAGAGCCGCACCACATTAGACGCGGTGGAGTTCGGTATCGTGATGCAAGTCTCTGAAAAAGGGGGGAGCCGTCGTGTGCACTTAATTTGACACTCTGTGGATGCTTTAGTACACTCCACGTCGTTTGTTTAGCCCTCGAGTTAAAGAGTCCTTCATCAAATGCGGATTAAAAAGCGCCGACAACAGCAATTAACGCAAGGACACTTGCCGCGGAGGAAAGTCGTGCGCGCGACGGGCCTGGGAAAGCGCGCGGAATGCAACTAAAGGCTGAATTTCATGCACGATTCCTCGCAATTGATCGATACGATAAGAGCTTATCGCCCGCCGGGAGGATTCCTTCGGCGAGGCGGCGCGCGAGCGAGGCAATTGATACGCGAGGTCAAACGGCGAGCTGCTTCCCCGAATACGACAAATCGCTGCCGAGTGTAGGATTTCCGGAGGCGGGCCTCGCACCCTCCCCGCTCTGGGGTACTGGCAACCACCTGTGGCCGATGCACGCACACCCGCGCGTGAATCCTCGCCCCCCTCGCCCCCCCGGGTGGTATCCGACCAAGCCTAGGCTGACGGGCGTCGAGGGCTCGATGAACAACCGCGGCCGGATTTGTCGCGCTTAGGTCCGGAGGAGAGCAGTGCCGACGCCCCGGGGACTGACTCTCTTCCTTCTTGGAGGCTCGGGTCGACGCGCTATCGGTTTCGCGAGCCGCCGCCAATCGGTCAGGACGAGTCGTCGCTCGCCTTCGTTGCTGAACCTTCGAGGTGCTCTCCGGTCGGGTTCCCGGCACGGTCCCCCCACCCCTCGGCTGCTTCGTTGGCTCATCTACTCGCTTCTCCCATGGCGATGTTCCAAAGATATCACTTCCTTTTCCCGATGCTGTTGGGGGGAGCCTACTCGTCCTCGGCTCCCCGCTCCGCGGCTTCCTCTCGTCCGTTGCCGCTTCTCTTAACCCCTCTAGTCTCCCCCCCCCCCAACACCGACGCCGCTCGTTTTTTCTTTTTGCGATAAAAGTATATACGTGGCGGTGGCGAGCTCGGTGCAGATTTCAGAAACCCGAGAGTCTCCTCTCCCTGGAAACTCGCTGCTATTTGCTGACGGACCGGCTGATGTGTCAAGCCCATAATCGTAGCTTTCCCGTGTCAGAAGCGAGATGTTTGCAATGACTTCGTTAGTAACTGCTACTAAGCCATTGGGAAATGTCCACGGATGCTCGTCATTATTAATTCGCACCTCATCCTCAAGCTCGTGCTTTTCCAGGAGAGGAGAGCGACGCACTGTCGTATTGTTTATCCTATTCGCTTGTTCTTTTTTGCGAAAATGTCATTTTCTTTTAATATCTATGAAGAAGGTATGAATAGCTGCTGACGGTTTGAAGTGCGAAGGGTTTCCCTACGTGGTAAATGTATCGATTTTGTAAATTGGATTTAACCTTCAATTTTATAAAATCTAATATTGATAATAACTCGGGAAAGATGCTGTCCAAAATGGAAAGATTAGACTTTTAACTTACAAAATTTCCCTAAGAAACCACTTAAAATTAAAATCTAAGGAAAATGTTTAATAGCTAAGTTCAAAGTATAGTATCTTATTTAAAGGAAGTTGATCTTACTTTCAATGACATTTCATAAATATTTACCATTTGCCAGTTACATCGTATACCAATTATCGTTTAAAATATAGATAATACAAATATACTTTAAGTCTACGGGTTTTTGTTTCGATTATAAATTATTACAATTTAAGAAAATAAACAATACCTATTCCCTTTCATATATTGCAATAATGTGTGCTTTAAATACTCAAAATCCATATCGGTATGATAAATAAATATTTGGCTTATTCTTTATCGATTGTTTAAAAATTAGGATCAACTTCTTAATATTATTTGTAAATAAACAAAGTTGAGCAACTATTCATTGAGCGTCCATTGTAAATATAACTGCTATAAACATTTTCCCACATAATTGAGCATAAAAAGCTGTACGTTTTAATTTTATTTTACGAAATTACGATAGATCCTAGCACGCGTAAACTTTTATCATTTAAGCATTTTCAGGAACTTCTTTTCAAAGTGCTATAATCTCGCAAGATATTTTCCAAGATTTCATCCGAAGCTGATTAAAACTATTCTAATGCTCTCGCATTCGATAACGGAAAAGAAATGCATACGCTATACGTAGTTGGGAAATAAAATTAAATATCGGAGAGGATGAGGAAGGGATACGACCATTGATGAATCACAGTAGACTCAACGAGATCGATCTATATTGCTAAAATCTGGCAATGGTGGGACTAGCGGAAAAAAAGATTCGCATGCTCCAACGATGCCACGACTCGTCATTCCGGGGAATATATTATTACCTGTTGCCACGTAACCCCGAGTGCCTCAAATCAAGAGTTTTAGCATTGTATAGATCTTGATTGACTCGTTATCTGACAACCGCACAAAGGATTCTCTTTATTTTTCCGAGGTACGCGATTTGGTAACTCGATTACAATCTGAAAATATTACGTTGACTAATACAGCATGTTTCATTAAATTGACGTTAAAGCAAAAATAATTGATTTAAGTTTAATCTTTAGAATAATGCGTTGCATCCATTAAGTTTTCAAGAGAAAATGTTTTGTACAATATTCGATTGTAGAGCTTTCATAAAAAAAAGATTCTACTAGTTTCTTAAATTATAATACGGGCAAACAGTTGGTTAAATTGAAAATTGAAGTTTGATCATCATATTCTTTTATGGTAAGTATTCGAGCTCAGAACCTCATTAATAAATGCTTTCGCATAAAAAAATTTCTTCCATCACATAGGAAAGCAGACTCCAAGTAATTAAATTGAAATGGGTCAAGGAACTCACAGCCATGCGCGTTAATTAACCAAGTGACACCAAGCACATTAATTAAGGAACAACTGAAAGAGATTCGATGGAATCGTTAAATCCGCGAAGGGTTGGTAACGAAGGTGATCCTAGCGCGGATTAGATCGTAATCAAGGGTGAGAGCGGTACGACATACATGTAAGTAAATAGAGGCCCGAGGCTCGAGCGGCGTTCGCGTACAGAGCGGACTCGGATTTCCCGTGAAAAACATCGGCGTTCAGACAATAAAGACCACCAGGTGAGTATTATTTTTGTTTCGGCCAGCAGGTGCGGCACGCGACAAATTGACGGCGAGGGCTACGGAGGCAGGAGGAATAAGAGGAAGAGGAGGCAGAGGAAGGCTAAAGGTGCACGCGAAGTTGGTAATCGAATGGGTGCCGAGAGGTGGCGAAAAAGCCGAAGCGCTGGCTCCGGCTTTTATCTTCGCCCTGACCTAACGGCGCCGATTATCTTCGATGATCACTCGGCGCACTCGGACTCCGTTTTTGCCGAGGCCAACGTACCTTGGCGCTTTTTCTCGAGATGATAATAATAATAATAATAATGTGCCCCTCCTTAATAGCATTTTTATATCTTTTTTGTCCGTTACCTACCAGGGCTCTTATGCGCTCCTCGCACCTGATCGACGTCAAATCTGGCCGAATTCCCGGGAGTTTCTTTGCATCGCGAGAAAACCCACGTGCACAAAGAAAGGCCGAGCGCTACTGCGGGAACGAGGAGGGGGTGGGGTGGAAAGGAGGAAGAGAAGAGAAGGGAAGAGAAGAGAGAGAGAGGAGAGGAGAGGAGAGGAGAGGAGAGGAGAGGAGAGGAGAGGAGAGAGAGAGAGAGAGAGAGAGAGAGAGAGAGAGCTGAGGCCACTGAGCGAATAATGCGAGCCTGGCCTACGGGGAGGGAGGTGAGAAAAATCGGGCGTGCGAAAATTTACGGACAGAGCGGGCCCGTGAGTTTCCCACCTAGACACTGAGGGTTCGTCTATAGCTCGGGGCGGGAAAGGGAGATATGGAAAAAAGCCAAGGGGCGAGAAGAGGACGAGGACTACGGAGGCGAAAGGAAGGACGGAAGGAAGGAGCGACGAGACGCACGTGCATAAATCACGCGGTGCACGCAAGGCCATATAAGTCAAGTACGCGTCCCATAAACCTATAATATATAAGGCTGTATTAATTCAAACGTACGCGTATTTATATGTAGATGATTGGCGCACAGGTAGGACACTGCGGCTCGAGGGGAGGGACTACGCACGAAGGGCTGCGTCGACCCTTTGCCGAGCTCGAAAACCGGGCTGACACTATCAGCCACGCTCGGACGAATTATGCCAATGAACTCTGGCCGATACCGAGCTCCCTGAATAATGGACCCTGATACCTGCAACCTAACGATCGTGTCTTGCCGAGCTTATGCTGCTAATGAATTCAAAGGGAGACATGGTCCTTGAAGGATCTAGTTTTGTAAACTACTAAGATAGAAAAACCCATCCTTATCCGACATAAAAATCGGAACGATTGAAAATATGCGAGTTCTTTTTTTATAAAAAAGAATGGATAGCCCTTTATTTCTTCTGTTCTAGAAAGCTGCTCTTGTTTGAAAGCATTCGCACATTACATAAGATGAAAAGAAATTAAAATCGAAAATTACGTACTTACGTACTTAAATCTTCCATAAGATTAGGTTTATAGAACAATATTTCAAAATAGCGCCCTAAACAAATGGTATATTTGTATAAATAATAAAGATAGCTAATAGATAACGTCTCGAGGAATAGGACACGTTTCATCGAGTGCAGCGATTTATCTAATTGATCTAGAATTCATTCAAATCTTGGAGGAAGGGAAGGGCGGCCACTGTCGAGTCGAGTAAAAAAAAAACATCGCAGGCCGATATTTGTTTACGTCCATAACGGAAGCGAGAGAAGGACAAAGATAGCCGAATGGCATCGGAAATCGGGACCTGCGATGCGTGCGATACCAACGTGAGGGCACTACGGGTGCCACAGGTGTGCGCGCACGCTTTGCTATCGCGTACGCGTTAAGGCAGAAGAGGCCCGAGGCCTCGTGGACTAGGGCCTAGCTCTCGTCGGCAGCAGGACAGCCTAATCTCTCGTAGAACCTTACGTACACCTTCCGAGGCCTACAAACCCACCAAACTAGTTTTGCTCCACTCGGCTTCCCCTCCGCCGATCCCTGAAACGTAGCCCATCGAATGTAGGAAACGATTTCTGTACATACGTGCCTGGACACGGCAATGCGGCATTGGCTTCGCCCATAAGGCGCGCGCTGCTTT
Source organism: Kradibia gibbosae (assembly GCA_018907135.1). Classification (NCBI taxonomy): domain Eukaryota; kingdom Metazoa; phylum Arthropoda; class Insecta; order Hymenoptera; family Agaonidae; genus Kradibia; species Kradibia gibbosae. Next base: position 10,783,267 of record JACCHX010000004.1, read on the forward strand.
TCTAATGCTCCCGATAGGCCGAGAACGGCCCTCAGGACGAGTCGCGTTATTTACGCACCTTTTTAACTATCGGCGATTTCCGGCGAACCGCAGATTATCCGGCTTCTATTGTCTCATCGCAGTTTCTCGTCGGCCCCCCCCCTCGACACCCTGAGCACCGTTAATTCGCATACTTGCTCTTCCTCGTCGAGGTTAGCTGCGACGTTTCCTACGCAATCGCACCAGGCCTTTCTGGCATTCATTGGCGCAACACAAAGATAAATCTATATATATATATATATATATATGCAAATGCAGCAGCCATGAACTATAGACGAATTCAAGAAGGCTGGCCCATTCGTTTCTCATACGTTAATTAAGTAATATGCTAATGTAATAATCGTTATTTGACGCACGATCTCCGTACATTTTTTTTTATAAGAAAATTCCTATACAGTGTCTAACCTTTCAAAATTTGAATTTGTAAAATAAAGAGTGAGTAAGTACAGCATTGAAAAACGGTCGCTTTTACTATAAAAAAAAGCGACCATTAGCTTGATAACCTTAAATAAGCTACAACTTTAAAACATGAGTCATTATTTCTCGGAAGAAGCTTTTACAAATATGTTTTTAAAAAACGACTGGGTATCAGAATTTTTCGTTACGAAAACGTAGTCTAAACGGGTATCAAAAAAGATTTAAAAAAAAATTGAATTCATAAAAAATACTTAAATAATAATAAAAATTACAATGGAAATAAAAAATCAATAATAATAACAATAATAATAAAAAATCAATAATAAAAAATAATAAAAAAACAAGTAAAAAATTACAATAAGATATAATAATATTGGAATAAAAAATTTTAGTGAATATAAAGGAAGAATAATTAGAAAGATATAACTTGTTGCATATGCAAGTTATAAAGCATGGTGTTTAATTAATGCGTCATACTTACTACGTGTGTATTTAAAAGCATAAAGCATTGATACAGTCATCATGCATCAGATATACATACGCAAGCGCCAAATAAAATGGTTTTTTTTTTTTTTTATTATTTTAATTGGCTTGTGCTTTTTCATCCAAGTTCAAGTACTTGCGTACTCGCGCACGTACACGCGCATCAACAACATTTATACACAGCCATACATAGCATATAGTAAAGCATGGAAAGCAATCATTAGGAGTATTGGACAAGCTGTAAGGTAACTAGTTTTGCGTGGTTATTTACTTATCTATGCACACGCATATGGTTTTTTTTATTACAGCATATTCTAGAAATTATTACTCTTATATAATGATTAATACATTCTAGCGACGTACATTCCTATCTGCCTTAGACATGTAGAACTGACGGATTAGCTTAGCATTATTATTATATTTCTTAGTGGGCTTTATCAATTATTATCTTGGCAAATAATACTAAATTAAAATGAAACTACATTTTACATTGTTTATTAAATAGACATTAATTATTTTCTATATTTATTGACACCAATAAATACATTTTGTACAGATTTTTTTAACGCATAAAATTTTAAATGTGGATAAATACGTGTTTGATGTGTAATTGACAATTCGGAGTTTTGATATTTAAATGGAAATATCGATTAATGATATTTTACTACATATTTATAAATCTATTTTACATAAAAAAATACACAAAAATACACAAAAAAAATGTGAACTGTACAAATAAAATGTTTTCATTTATCCACTCTCACTCCGATTCACTGCAATTTACATGCCTTTGTTAACTTTAATCTGATTTAAAAATTCTCTCATTAAATTCTACAACTTATCTTTAGTTAAAACTAATGGCTATAACAACTTTTCTTAACTTAGTATAACATTGAATTTTGATCAATTATTTTAATCTGTACAGTAATTGTACATAAATTGTATAAAACATATACATGCATGCTTATCTGTATACATAGCGAGTCGGTAATTCTTTTGTTTATAAACATTTATTATATTTTTGTTTGTTTACGAGGTAACAAAAATGATTGATATCAATAAATTTTTTCAAGGAAGTAAGGAAATTTAATATACGAAGCACGTAATTCTGAAACAGAAGGTCGACCGTTACGATAACGTATTATCAATTTTTTTTTTATCCTAAAGTCAGTAATATTTACTCCGGAGAGCGAATTTCTAAAAAGTTCCAAGGTCAAATTTGCTCATAAGCCGAAAGCTGTTTCATTCAGTTGCGACAAAAGCGTCTTCCTCCCAGATTTGTACCAGCGCGAAGAACGATCGGATCCTTCCTCGTTATTGTTTTTCACCGCCGTCACGCGGAAAAGCCCGTTTTCTTCTCAGATCCAACAGTGCGAGTACTTATCCACCTGGTCCACTTCGCGGCCCCTGGAAAATGGCCGCGCGACGCGTCGAGCGGAGCTTCGAGTGGGAGGAGGCCGCGACCTTGCCGGCGACCAGGCCGTCCGACGTCGGAGCGCACCACGTGTCGTTCGCGCAGGCCGACGACTCATCGAATATGTATAGGCCGGCGTTTTGTATTCGTTGGGCGCGAGCGCGCCTTATAGGTTAGGCAGGGTAAGCAGGCGCAGAATAAATTGCGCCGAGCCGCGCCGCTGAATAATGTAGGAGGAAGGCCGAGTGTGACGCGCGTCAGTCTTCGGCTACGAGTGAGGGGGGGTGCGTGGCGGCTGCGTGAGTTAAGAGGGGTTAGGGCAGGGGGAAGGGCCCTCGCGACATACCGGCTTCAACGGCGACGACGACGGCGACGACGACGACGACGACGCACTGAGCTCGCGGGGCCCGGTCTAATACATGCCGAGGCTGCTTCGCTCTTCCTTATTTCTCGCTGAGGTGCAAAAAAAGAGCGAGAAGCAGATATTTTAATGGAAGCCACATGTCCTCTGCTTGTAGAGTCTGGTCATCGGGCGGGGAGCGCAGAAGCCGTGTTACCAATCACCGGAGGGCCCGAAGCCTCGACTCCCAGGGCAGTCGATTTATCGTCGAATGGACCGCAGGTGCGAGAGACCCATCCTCCTCGGGGAAAATCTAGCCCGGTCCGCGGATTGAATTTCCCGGTCATCGTTTTCCTTGTGCACGCGAGCAATGGTTGGGGGGGGGCAGGGGGAGGGAGGAGCCACCCCTCCGTCCTAACGTTCGTCGGCCTTAGATTACTCGCACGTGCGCGCGCGACTCGATCCGTGAATGGAAATGTATGTTCGTAGCGTAGCGGCACTAGTCGCCGTTCCCGGCGGTGGCGTTGGCTCCAGCCGAGCGCGCGCGCGCCTCCTCCTCCTCCGGCATCCGCGTCGCTGGCACCTCCTCTCCTCTCCGCGCACCCGGGCGCTCTCGTAGAACTCTCTTTCAACGGAAACAATTTCGAGGTCAGGCCACAGTGGCTCTCAGTCAGGCCCGTCGACTCGTGGCGGGAAAAGACGAGGCGAGATCGACCCCCCCTGAAAGATCTGATATAGACGCCGGCGTATCCTCCTGGCCCCTCCGCCGAGATCATTGTTCCCCATTAGCGACGTTTTGATTACGCGTCCGAGGATCGTCACGAATTACCCGACGTTGTTGGAACTCCTCGCGGTCTTACCCGACCCCCGAGCAGCTTCCAGTTGCGCTCACGCGAGACCAATGACGAGTTTGCTCAAGGACGAGTTTTCGGGATAATTTTATCGTGTACCGGTCGGGCGAAAAGCTTCCGAAGAGCACAAGGGGTTAGCGATGCTCGGTCAGTTTCTTGGCTTATCGGAGGCTGGGCCGAATTTTCACTCCCATAGTTATAATGATATTGTATCGCCTTGATTATATTATCATAGTATTCTTAATTCTTAATTGTAATATAAAAAAAAATTGATGGGATTCGGCTCACGACTGTACATAACATGTATATATTTATAAATTAAAGCGTTGTACATTCATTGCTTAATTCAGATTCTTCATTACAGAACAAACGTGGTGTTGTCAAAGGCCGTACTCTATGAGTTGTTTTTCTTTACCTTCTCAATGCGCTGATTTGAATTGGCGGCGTAAGGCATAATTGAGTATAGGTTAAGAAAAATGTGGCCATTGACTCATGTAGATTTGTTTCGCCGATTACATCTTGCGCACAATATTGCATAATAGAATTGCGGAAGCAATGGACTAGAGAAGCATACATAGATAATAAGCGTGGCTACCTTACATAGGTAATAACGTACGTACGCATATCTGCATATGTATAAATATAATAGTAATAACAATAGCTCTCATAATATTTAAGTATAAGCTTAAGCCTAATAAAAATGAAGCATCAGTGTCAGCCTGTAAAGAGCAATGAGAAGATGAAAAGCGTGTTGTTCAAACGGGAAGAGAGCGAGGATAAAAGCCTAGATGTAAGCGTAAGAAGCGAATGGATTTTGGTCGGTAGTGGCGGGAAAATTCGGAAGGCAAGTTTGTTTACTCGCGGCAGGGTCTGCCCGGCAAAAGGTGCGGGATAGGATGGGTCGTAAAAGCGGGTTAAAATTAAGCGTAAAACGTACAGTACGGCTTAAAGGTGGCATAAGCAGTGGGTAAGTGAAAATGGGCGAAGGGGTGGGAGTCGCTCGGGGCGTTGCAGCAGTGGCGTGAAAACGAGGTCGGCGGCCGGAAATCCTCGGTCGGCCGACGCGTCGCTCTCGGGTCCTTCGTCGACTCCACTGCCTCGTCCTTAGCGTCCGCTGCGCCCGGAGCTGCGTCTTGGGCTCCGCTCGGGAGGTGTCCGGCGCTGGCGGCTCGAGCGGCCGGGGTGGTGGGGTAAGGGTGAGCAGGCAGCCAAGGGACAGGCGCGTGGCGTTCGTGCGGGTTTGCTTCTAGCGGTGGGGGTGGGGGGGGGGAGGCGAGGGACGACGACGACGACGACGGAGTCGGAGATCGTGGCTTGGAATGGGGTCGGGGGTTGTCGGGTGGGCGGATGGGACTCACCGTTGAGCTTGTCGATGGCCCGGTCGGCGGAGGACTGGTCGCAGCAGTCAATGAAGGCGTAGCCGCCCCGCTTCACCAGGATCGTCGTGCAGACGAGGCTGTGGTCCTGGAAGAGCTGCCGGAGAGCGGCTTCGTTGCAGTCCGGTGGCAGGTTGCCGACGTAGAGCTTGGACATGGCGAGCGCGGCTGGTTGCGCGGGCGCCTTCTCGAGCCTCGGCTTCGTGGGTCTTGGAGCAATTTTGCCGTTTGTTTCTTGCCTCTTCGGCCCTCGTCTTCCACCGCTGATCTATGGCGCAGAAGCGCGCCACCCCCGTCGTTCAGCCTCGAGATCCGAACGCCGCTTCTTTCTCTCTCCTTCCTGCCCTAGCGCGCGCTCTCTTACTCTCTCTCTCTCTCTCTCTCGCTCTCGCTCTCGCTCCTTGTGTCGTATCTCTTACAGCCACCACCTACTCTTACTCTTACTCGTACTTTCTCTCCGCGTCCGTCTCCCTCGACCGACCGGGAGGACGTTGCCGGCACGTGGCCGAATAGACTGACCGGCCTCTTCTTGGGTTCCGCTTTTCTCGCTCCGACCCGTACCTCGGCGACAGGTTCTCCTTTAAGTCGCTCGTTCTCGTCGGCAAATAATTTGGCGAAGCGCCCGCGTTTCGACCTTTTATCCGACCTTTTCTCCGCGCCTTTTTTTCCTTTCTTCTTACAAAGCCTCCGGGTTGTTTGCCAGTACGAATGTCCTCGGGTATCTTACGTGCTCGTCGGCGCTAATGCGTTTTGAATATATCGGTATATTTAACATTGAATAAAGGTTATCTTTTCTATTGCTTGTTTTTTTTTTTTTTTGTTTGAATCTAGCCGGACGCGCACAAGTCTTGCAGTTTTGCTATTACTAAATATTTCGCAGCTCTATCGTTGCTATTTTGTTCTCTCTCTCTCTTTCTCTCGCGCCCTCCTCTCACTCTCTCGCCTTCTCATTCACCCTATCTTTCTCTCTCTCTCGCTCACGCCCTCGCTATCCGTCTCTCTCTCTCTCTCTTTCTCTCTCAATCTCTATCTCTATCTCCCTCTCTCCCTCTCTCTCTCGGTCGATCAGTCGGTCTCTAATACAGTCGCCAGGTCTAGTGACGAAGGTCCGTCTCCTGCAGGCCAGAGGCGCTTTTCTTTTCTTTTCCGTGGTCCGCCGCCACTTTCGCTCCGATCTTCTTCTCTTTGGTCGTGTGGCTCTTCTCGGGTACGCGGATCAATCCTCGCGGGCTCCTGCAGGGGCTGCGCTGCAAATCGACTCGCGGAGTCGGAAAAAAGTCGAAGGGCTGCACTCGATCTCGCGCTGCGTCCGACTGCTTCGCCTTGGCCGGAGACAGTCCACCGCTGAGGCCTCCTCCTCCTCCTCCTTCCTCCTTCCTCCTTCCTCCTCTCACTCTCTCGCTCGCTCTCTCTCTCTCTCTCTCTCTCTCTATTTCTCTCTATCTCTCTCTCCTTCTGTCTATCTATCGCACACTCTCACTCTCACTCTCCCTTTCCCTTTCTTTCTTTCTTCCTTTCTTTCTTTCTTTCTTTCTTTCTTTCTTTCTCTCGGCGGTGCTCTTGTTACGCGGCGACGGCAGCGGCGGCCCGTACGATGCAAACTCGTTTCCTCCTCCGAAACCAAACCTCCTTGGGCTCTCTCTCTCTCTCTCTCTCTCACGCGCACACACACAGCCGCACCCATCGCACGCAGACGAGGGCACTTGAGCGGGCGCACACATTATCATCCCCCTTCCTCTCGCCTGGAAACTCGCGTGCGCAGCTATTTGCACACTCTTTTTTCGCCAACGGGACGGCGAGTCGAGGCCGCCGCCGCCGCCGTCGTCGTCGTCGTCGTCGTCGTCGTCGTCGCCGCCGCCGCCGCTCGAGAAGCAGCCGTCAGCGGCGCGACATGCATATGCGCCCGTGAACGAGGGGGAGGACGAGGGGCGGCTGTGGCCGGGTGACCGAGAGCCGAGGAGAGCAGTCGTGGTGGATCGCCGGGGCCCGCGGTGATTGGCGAAGGGGCCGTCACGTGGTGTACCCCCGGGTTCGCGGAGGTCCCGCGGCGGCCCATTGGCTGGCCGTTTTCGCACGACGGCGCGCTTCTGTTATTCGCCGGTGCCTTCCTGCATCGCGATCCTCTCCCTCGCCCGAGAGCCACTGCAGCTCGACGGCTCGTATGCGTGAGAGGCGAGCCGGCCTGGCTCTGTGTGCGGACCCGACGCTTATCGCTTATCCTCGCCTCTCCTCCGCCCGAGGAGTCGTGCACCCGTGGAGGGGCCACTCGTGCTCGCCCCGCCGTAGTCGTCGTTGCTCGTCGCCGCCGCCGCTGTTGCTGCCACCCGCGCCCATCGGCTCCGTCCTAAGATGCGATCAGATCCATCTCCGGGCGTCGCTCACCGGGTCGTCGAGCTGAGTGCGCTACGTTCGCAGGACCTACGCTCCCGACCCTCGGGTACTCCCGGGGGCTCGCCTTTTACCGACCTACCCATGGCTCCTCCTCGTCCTCTTGCTCCCTCGCGCTCTTTCACCGCACCCTCGTCACGGCTCTGAGGCTTTTCCCCACTGGGCTCCTTCCTTCCCGCTGAGGCCTAATCAATTATCCGCGACTCCTTCATCGGACGTTTTCTTTCTTCTACTGGCTCGCTCAGCTTCCCTTCGATCAACCTTCCCTGCATTGCCTGTACTAGACACCTAACTTTTGCTTTGTTCTTTCGTAACTTCCCTGAGGCAACGATTACCTTTCCTAACACTCGCACTCCATTGACTATAAATGGTCACCGCTCCTGTGTCTTCGTGCCTGCCTTAATTTACGCTATTGAACGCTTACTTGCCTTCGATCATCAATACTTTAATTTTACGACGCTCTTAAGATTAAGTATGTCGAGAAGCCTGGCAGGATACATCACTCGCCAAGCTTTATATTACTAAATAAGATAAGACAATGTTTCTCATTCACAAGAGCCAGCGTATAATGTTTTGCGTAAAAATTTACTGCTCGCAAGCCTTTACGTATGCAAAAGCCTTTCTTTTCAGCATCCCTACGTTAGCTTGTGATATTCAGAATAACTGTAAAAATGAATTAACATTTTTTTACGGGCAATATGATTTGTATGTACTTAAGCTATTATCTGACAAATTTATCACGTAACCTACATCTATTTGGAATGCTTGCGAATGGATAAAACCGTTTGTGCTTCCATTGATTTTAGTTGCGTTTATTAATAGATGCAAAATATTAATAATAATTTAACGTTCATTCATTTGTTTCAGAATCTATGACATTCAATAAGGAAATCGTAATATTCGCTAACTTACTTGAAAAGTATTGATTATTTAACATGCGAAAAAATCATCGAATGTCTATGAATAGAACATTGAAATAAAGCTCAATATTTCCTTTTTGCATGGAAAAAACTGTCTGTAAATAGAAATAAATTCCGTATTTGTGAATGGCGCCAAAAGTACGCATGCGATATTATTCTTTAATTATTATTAATTCTTTTCGTTAATTGATAAAGGAGATGTTTTATTGTTACGTCTCAATTCACATAACATAAGCCTTCAATGTTATAATACGAATAGATCTTTGTTATGAAAACGCTTGCATGTCGGAAACAAGATACTTTTTTCATTGCAATGTCAATAATATAAGAAAAAATATCAAGTGCCTCACCAAATTGTATTGATCGCTCAAATTAATACTTGTATTCGCAATTTAAAATTGCACGTCAGTACCACTGCAATATTTATACAAGTTCCTATTGATAGATCGTTACCGACAGAGTATACCGTTACATAAAAGCCGGGTGGATAATGTTGAGGCTTTTTGTCGTCAGCTTTAGGAGCACGATTGGTCGGGAAGTACTTAAAAAGGCCGAGAAGTGTCATCGAGCGTCAATTGAGCGAAATCAGTTGTCGACGTATCTGATCGAATACCGGCAAGGAATTGATGGAGCGAGTGCACACGTTGCGGGAGGAGGAGTGGCAGGAGTAGGCGGTGGAGTAGAAGCAGGAGGAGGAGGAGGAGGAGGAGGAGTGGTTAGAGGGCGGGAAGTGTTTAGCCAACAATGAAAACACTAGTCCAGTAATCCGCGATACGTCTCGTAATTATCCGTGCGAGCTAAATTCCAATCAGCAGCAGCAGTGAGCGTCAAAAAAATTCGCCGCCGCGCTCGCATAGAAATAGAGTCGATCCGAGAGGCGGGACGCGGAGGCCGGCTCCGGAGCTCTTGGACATTATTTTTTGGAAGCCGTTATACGGCGCCGGCCGTAGAAACTTAGCAAACAAGCCCAAGAGGTGGAAAAATGCAAACTTCATTCGAAGTCCGTATCTCGGGGCTCTCATCGGCTACCGGCTTGAGAAACTTCAGAGTGATGAACCGCAGCTCGTGTAGCTTTTGAATAGATGAGAAGAGCGTTGAATGGGCGAAGAGGGGCGGGAGAGAGAGATGCAGTGCGAGCGCCAGGAGGGTAGAGAGGGAGATTGGGGGGGGGGGCGGGGGCTGGGAACGAGAGCGCGAGGGGCGAGCGAGAGAGATTATTACGCACCGCGGGAAAGCGGCTCACGGCCGCGAGTGAAGTAGAGGACTTTGCCTTCACGTTGCAGAAGGCTCTAGGAGAACGGTAGAAGAGAGAAGGAGAGTCATTGTCTTCCTGCACGATCTACTGGGTCTTTCGACAGTTTCTCCTCCTCTCTACATCTCTACGCAACGGCGCACGTTTTCATACATCCCCTCCATTATTTCTTTCTCTCATTACTTCTTTCTCCACCACTCTCTCTCTCTCTCTCTCCTTCTTTCTCTTTTCTCTTTATTTCTATCCACTACTCAAAAGGGTGGCGATGCGAGGTTGAAGCGAAACTATGCCACCCTAGACGAGAATGAAGGGAAAAATCTTGGGACTCGCCGCCGTCTCTATTTCAGTGTATACGTGTAACGTAGGTTTCCGGTTTTCGCTGTCCCCTGCCTCCATACTCCTCTTTCCAACCAGGATTGACGATGCCATGGTCGCCGTCATCCTTACTCTCTCTTTCTCTCTCTCTCTCTCTCACTTTTGCTCTCTATCTTCTCCTATCTACCCCGCACTTCAAACATGCATCTTTGAATGCACGTGTATTTTTTCACCCTTGGCACGGTATGATTCGATTCTACTGCAGTTTTACTTTACGAAATTGCGATGCAACATTATTCTTCCCTTGGACTTTTATGCATGGGATCGCGGGAACGAAATATAAGAAACAATGCTTATTCAGAAAAAGTGCCATTTTTCTGAGGTACAAGAGCTATTTGTTTGAATGTTCGCGTTGCTTCGATAGATGGACCGTATTGTAGGTCTCATTAAGTATAAACAAAACAAGTACAATTATGATGGGGGAAATATAATTTTCCGAGGTAAAGGGGTTGCTTTTAGCTAAAGGTCCGCGTTGTGTTTGTCGCTGGACCTCGTTTCGTTCGTGTCGAGTTTTCGCGACGAAAGAAATATAATGTAAGAAATATAATTCGATGTTATCGGTCATTTTCTGAGGATATAAAATGATCTTTCCAGCTTCATGAGCTAATGTAACCCGAAAAGAAGCATATTATCGACGCTAAGCTTTTGTTCTGTTGTTTTGACCCCTCCTTAGAATTCATCTGCACCTAAGCGTCCGAATTTGTAATAATAAAATAAGAGTAACAATGTTCGGACGAGTCCTTAAATATTGAGAATTTGTAAGACTCGGGCCAGTTCCACCCACAAGTTCCACCGACAAGTTTCATCCGTTCCACCGAGAAATCCGAACATTCAAGAAATCCACTCATTTATTCTCAAAATTGGATCTCCTTGCCTATAGCAAAGGGGTCAGTACGTAGCAAATATACAGCATCTGTATATTCTGCTTCGTATCGCCTCACGAAATTGATAAAGGTTTTACAGTACAAACCTGCCCTCTTCGCTACGTAACAATGCTATTCAATGACTTCGGAATGCATCATTTCTCACAGTTCGATGATTATCAAACGTTTGCTTCAAAAGTTAAAATAAATTTACGAGACTTGGTATTCGGTTTTCATATTAAATTAAAAAATATAACAATACGCTAGGTATACTTATACTGAATCCTTCAATAGATTCAAAGAAAACCGTATCGATTGTAGCTTCAATATTCAGTAATTAAACATAATTTCACCTAGATTACTTGGAAATTCACTTCAACTCATATTATTATACGATCGGAAATAAAATTGCGTAACATGGCTATGGCATTTGCTTTCGTATTTGCTTAAGTCTTACGTGCAATTAGATGGCCAAGTTTAAATTTGCATATTTTGTGAATATAAGTCTAACATTATTTATATATGTTTCGTTTTTAAAATAACTAAATTTTAAGGACACTTCTCTTCTTATGTAAATGATGTAGCTAACAATTACGCAGATTGTTGGTTCAATCACATTAATTATTTTTATGCTCGACCAATATTATTTTTTTTTTAAACATTGTAATATTAATCTTATTATCCTCCAATATTACGTTTACGTCGACTTGTGCATTAGGCTTTTTTTTAAAGTGATAATAACAAGCATCAAGTCAATTCTCTATCTAAAATCGAATGTGGCATCTTTGAAAATCGGCCAGCCAATTTTATCTTCGAGTTCGCTCAACTAGCGTGAAAATTAGTACTAATAACAAAGGATGTTAGGCGTAGCGTAGAGGCGCAAGGGAGCGAACGGTCCGTAACTCGGTACATAAGTTGGGAGTCGTAGTCGAATAATGATACAGTGCACTTCTTGAGCCAGTGGACAAAATTTATTTGGCAATACGATAATAAATATTTTAATGGCACTACGGATGTCGTGCACCGGTGGTGGCGGCGGTGGTGTCGATGGACGAGGGTAGGGATGAGAGCCTGGGACGGAAGGGTGGGACTCGGGGGGTGGCTCGAGAAAGGGAGTAAGCTAAAAGCGAGTCCCGCGGGATCGAGGAGGGCAGGAGACTGCGGTGGGCTGCGAGGGACGAGCACAGGCACAAGCGAGAGCGATGTCGTTTGCACTTGTTCGGGCTGACAACCAGTTTCAAATTTATACACGGCAATTTGCGCTCTCTTTGTAAATCAACCGGCTCGAAATTGAAGAGTCCTCGGGGCCCGGGTAGGCGTGTGAGAGACTCGGCCGTGACCCGCATGCGAATGCTCCCGATCGCGCAGCGTCCAGCCTCGCGTTGGTAGCTTCCTCGAGTACCTGCGCTTATCGGAAGCGAGGTGCCTCTACTCGAGGGCTGCCCCAACACCCGCGTTCTTTCTCCCGCCTCCTAGAGAGCCGGCGCTTGCCGAACGCTTTCGAGATAGAGAGCGGTTCCCGAGTCGCGCGCCGACCGAACTTCGCTCACGAACTTCGCTCCTGGAATTATCGAGAAATTGTTATTTCTATTGGGAGCCGGTAATCGGATTCCACGTACGTGTTCGCTCAGTATTTCGGAGACGCGCGCCTGATTCTGACCGGTGGTCGACCTGACGTGGCTGGGTACTAATAACTCCGGGACAATGAGCTCGGTTGTAAGTAGCCGATAATAAATGGGGAATATTTTGAGCTTAGGCGGCTCCTTGCGCCTATCCCTTGAAATTAGTAGCTAGAAACCAAGAGGGACCTATTTGACCTGCACTCCTCGGCCTTTCTCGCGGGACACTCGACCACACGCGAGACTCCGTCGTCTGGCTTAATTACGTACCGTTAGATCGCTTGCCTTGCGAAACGACAAACGCTTGCTCGGAATCACGCGAGGGAAGCTACTCTAGATTTGCTGCGATATCGAGTAAACGCTCCTTGCCCAATGAATCGCCCAATACCGGCGGTTCGCGATCCTCGGAAGGCGAAGCCTCGTCCAAAGCCAGTCTCGTAAAACGATCGGGCAGTCGAACACTCGTGTCTCTCGCTCCGGGCCTTTGCTGCCTCGATCGATCGAGTAATTAAAAATTCGCAGCTGTATCGCAGATGCGTCGACAGGCGCTGTCTCGCTGATTCGCCACGTTCAGCTCAGAGCTCGTCGATTTCGCGCGGGGAAGCGAAGGAAAGTGTCAAAGGGGCACTCGATTTCGGAGATTGCTTCTGCCTTAGCTTTTAGAATTTTTCCAACGATTTGGCTTCGCAGGGGTGAATTTCGTTACAATACTCGTACAACGCATCTTTGAGCGCTGATTATTGTATTTTTTGAAACCGTGAGGTGCTTTTCCCCCATTGCCCCTAACTCAACTATTTAATGGAATTTTGTACAGGCTTAAAAAATTATTTGAACAAGATATGGTTTCCGAGATCTTTCTTGAAGAAGGTTAAAAAAAATCGGATTACGTTAAAATGGCAATAAATTAAATATATATATATTTCTTTATTGACGACGGGTTGTTTTAAAAAAGGATACCTTTTAAAAATAATACGAAGTTTATTATTTATAATGTATATTTAAATTGCAATTTTGGTTTCGGTAAAATACAATACCTGTGCATAAGCTATAAATGTTGAAGGTGAATCCATGAAGTATATTGAACCATATCAAGCAATTATCCCTTACAAGATTACCATAGTTGATAAAATAATAAATTTTTGACGATAAAATATAAGCATCGATTAAGATGAAGTGATTCCTGCTGATTGATAATTCTTTCGCATAAGATACGAAAATTCTTCCACGTGCCATGTAGAACGCTTTATCTTGAATTCTATTGTCGGGCATTGATATACAGCTCTGGTACGCTATAAATTTTTGGTTGAATTTTTGTATTCGAAGACGTGACGTACTAGGGGAAGTAATTCCATAGCTGATCCGTGTCTAAATGCCAATTCCATAGCCAATCGATCGATAGCAGTGCATTCAGGCGTTTTCTAAAAATCTCCCCTACTCTACTATTCCCATACTCTGTACAAATTTCTTGTAGTTTTTGACGTGCACTGGGTTATTCAAGGACGCGTTGCTTTCCCAACGATTCTGGTCTATACCAATTGTGAAGCTCTCGATATTTTTATATTCTGTTCAAGTTCGCGCCATTTTTATCATATATCCATAAATGCTTTTACTCATACTTCGGGAATACAATATCTTCGAAATACCATAGAATATTCTGAAATTAGAACATAAGGAAAAGAACGCTTGCTACTACAGAGTAATTGGAAAAGAATTGTAAAAAAAATGTATAAATCAACCACAAGCTTACATGAACCGATGCATTAGCAAATATATTAAAAAAATTTAATGTTCGTTCATGTTATTTTAAATTTGTTACTTTATTTAAATTTTATCCAGTAATATCAAGCACATTAATCATATTATGAAAAGTTATAAAGCTCATAATTATATTAATAGTTTGCTCAACATTTATAGTTATTCAGAGTAATACTGAAGTGATTGTAAATGTAATTAAATACTGATTATGAAAACTCCTACTTATTATCGGTTTATCAGCAATACCATACTTATTAAATTTATGAATGATAAAATATATGCACCTCACTATATTATATTATTATATAGTGTCATTAAATATTGCATTATTTCACAACTTAGTTCATTTTAGTATAATCAATGTTCAACAAATCATTGCTTATTTTTAATTCAACACTGCAAATTTAGTGAATTTCTTTTATTTTGTTTTATGTACGAGGTCATGGAAAATTAACTATATTTCGTCAATTTCAAATGACTGTAGTTATGACATTACATTATTATTTATACTATTAAAAATAAATATATATACATGCATTATTTTGATTAAACTTACATCATAATGTTGTGTAAACTAAGTTACAAATGTCTTCATACACATAAAATAGAGAGCTTAATTGAAATTCTAGTTGTGAATTATAGAGAGATAAATTTATGATTAAGCTTATTGCTGAGGAGTGATAAGAATGTTAAACTAAAAGTTTAAGTATATAAACTTTACGGTATTATATTTGTGAATAAGTATCGTTATAAAGTCTCATTGGTGCTGTTAGGAAAATAATTAATATGTTAGTGAAATAAAAAGAACGATAGAACTAAAGTTGGAAGGAAGAGCCATGATTGATTTCTTTTACTGTACCCGATGAATCGAATAATCGACTTGGGAGTCATTCGATTCTCTTAATTTCGAGTTCCAGTCGAGGGGATTGGGTTCTGCAAAAATTTCCAAAAATCAGTCAGTCTAATCCAAAGTCAGTGCAGTCAAAAATAAAAAAAAAAAGGAGGAAAAAAAACATGGCTGCTACAAGGAATGCACACAATTGATATGACTAACGTAAAAGTCGTGGATGCTTCCAAGCGGAGAATCGATTATTCGCAGGGTCGTGCATCATGCCGCAAATATTTGCCTAGGAGCGAATGAGAGGTGCGCATTTTTTGCCGTGCGTAATGTAATGCGCCTGGTGGAAAAAATGACAGTGCGATCCATAACCAATGAGGGTGGTGAACAACAACAAAAGGAAGAAAGAAATTACCAGGATAGGACTTGAATGCTAAGCGATTCTTGCGTCCTTGGAAAAAATCAATAAATCATCGTCGCGTCGCATCGGTCGGTAAGTCAAGACTTAGGAGGGTCCTTACTTGCCTGCGCAGCAGCTGCTCACTTCCGTACGTGTGCGTACGTGCGCGAGCGCCTAGTCTACGATATTTCGCCTTGCATCTGTCGCTAGGAGCCTTCCGCTTCTTTCTCTTTCTCTCCTTGTGTCTTTTCTTTTTACGAGGCAATGAGAAATTTGCATCGGCCAGGCGCGTGACATCCGCAAGCCGAAATCAGTCAGTCCTTCGATTTCATTGGGCTCCTCTTCACTAGGGGCGAGCGCCTGGGCTCTCCCGAGCTCGTTTATCATTCCGAAATTACCGGCGAAGGTGCGAACACCTCCCCGACGCTCGCGACTCGACGATCGCAAGTGTAATATATGGCGCGGGCGAATGCGCGAAGAGGGAGCTCGAGCTCCTCGAGGGCCGAGTATTTTCCAGAAGGGAGTCGACGGAATTCGGCGGACCCTCCTCGATTCCCCGTGCCGGGGCAGTCCGGCGACTTGCTGCAAAACCCCATAAGCGCGGAGCATAAATCTAGTCGGCGAGTGGGAGGCGACGAGCCTCGAGGGTCCCTATGATCCAAGTGACATCGATCGGCAAGCGAGGGCTTTGTCTTTTTCGCGGCCACGGCCGAAGCTCGGCGGTGCGGCTCCACGCGAGGCGCGCGCAGGGGCGCGATAAATTGCAGCGAAGTGGCACGAGGGTTGGCTGCGTCGGTGGCGACGGTGGGGCGAGCGCATAAATTTATCGCGCCCGGAAATTATACGGAGCTCCGGGAGAAACTCTTCTTGTCCGGCGACGCGTTAGACGGCCTAATGAACAGTTGCGCTCGTAGGTGCGCGCAGCTGGCGGCGTCGGCCCCACGTGCCTCACCCGGCCTCGGCTCTCTCCTCTCTCTCTCTCTCTCTCTCTCTCTCGCTCCGCCGCTCTCCGTCGCTCCACCCGTCGCCCGGTAAAAAATAACAATAATAAGCCCCCTCTCTATCTGTGTCCCTACCCTCTGCCTCCTTGGCCACGCTGCCAGCTCAGCACCCCTGGCCCGGACGACGAGGGCAGAGCCTCGTGCCTACCCCAGCGACTCGCCCGGCCCGAATTCCAACAAGGTGGCGAGCGGCGGACCGGGAGCTCGGCTCCCGGCTTTTCCGACACTTGTCCGTTCGGGGCTCCGGGGCCTCCGCCGTCTCCGCTTCGCCTGCGAGCGCCCGACGATCGAACGCTGGAGCAGCGCGAGAACAATGAACTCTCGTGCACCTTTTTTCAAGGGCACGAGGTCGGGCTCACGTGCGCGGCCCGACCTTTGTACGAGCACTAGGGCATTGGAGCGGCTCTGCCCGATGACGCACCAAACTATGCTCATCGATAATTCCTTTTCAATTTAATCGCATCCTTGTTAGCGATCGATATTTTCGCCAGATAGTTGAGCAGAGGTGAAAATGAACGAGAGGCGCCGAGTCGAGGCACGAGCCTTCTATTGATTCAATGCAATTACATGAAAGTGCGATGCTCTTTAGAATTGCTATCATTGTCATTTTAAATAAACGATAGAACAGGCCTCACTCGCATCGCGTGTCAGCCTTAAATTATCTCGGCCAGCGCAATTCAACGCATTATTGTCGAGGATGCATTTTTGCCTTCATTAATCAAGGAACTCGAAGCGAAATGCACACTTTAGCTCGTAAATATGACGCGATTTAAAAGCGATAAAATCCATTTGGAATCGGTACACGGATACAGTAGTATTCGCTCGAGCCACCTGATGCTTTATTAAAAGAGACCGACATGGTCTATAATTATAAGTACATCGACATTGTAAGACTGTCACATTTATCGTGGCGCAATTTCACATTTATAACGAGGCTGTTCCGCCAACTCGGGCAGGTCGAGAGGCCTCGTGCGATACCGAGGACGGCCTATCACAATGGAAAACTCTATTACACGCTCATCGGGTGCGGATTTCATCACGAATAATCGCCTCGTAAAGTATAGCCGTTGAAATTGGTCGGTGAAAATCCATAAAACTCACTGACAATACTGCTAGAAATCAGGGAAACGGCGATGCGGAGAGGCGCCCGAACTCGACAAAGGCCAGCCAACGGCGCCTCCTGACGCAGAGACAGAGATGGAGATACACAGATAGACAGATAGAGAGAGAGAGAGAGAGAGAGAGAGAGGGAGACAGAAAGATAAGGGCGAGGGGATTGGGGAGCGAGAGAGAGAGCAGTCGCTCGAGGCCCCATTCGTAGTGCGAAAAAAGCGACTAGGCGCGCGCGACCCCGGCGATAGCGCCTTACAATTCTCTCTCGCCTATTTCTTTTCTTTTTTTTACTCCTCTCTATCCGTATCCCCCTTAACCCGCGGCAGCTGCGACCGTTACGAATCCGCGCGCATCCGTCGAGTCAAGGAGGAGCGCATCGGAGTCTGGGCCGCTCATAGGAAGTGGGAGCTATTCACGCGGGGGAACGGAGGAACGTGGCCGAGGACCTACGAGGAACCTCTTCGAGACGTTGGCCCTCGGCCCTCGCAGGCTGCGTCCAAGGAGGCCGCCTTGACTTTATACCTGAGGGACGCAGCGCTCGCGGCTTCCTTACCGAGCCATTCGACCGCGACGACCCTGCCATTAGGTGCGACTGGATTCAGTCCTTGCGTCACTTATCGGCGATTGGCGAACGCATTCGTTCTCTCTCTAAGGAAAAAAATCCATTCTTTTCCTTTCTTCTGCTTTTTGTATTCATTGGTGCTTCTTTCTTTCTTCTCTTTTCTTTCTTTCTTTACCCGCAAGCACTTTATAAACTTTAATTTGAACTATTTGTCTAATCATATTTCTCAACATTTATATCAATTTTATAGTATACTTAATAGCTCTTCTGAACTCGATCCTTTTCCTGTCCCCGTCTATGCAAGTTTTTTCTTCCTTTAGCTCCACTTTACGAACGTTTTATGACTATTCTTACAAACGCTTAATTTTCTCAATTCGTATTTCACACTTGACTTCCATCCAAGGCATTTATGACTTTTCTACAAATTATCGTTACCCTCTCTCATAAATAGTCACAAAAAATATTTTAGAGCTCCCAACTAATTTTAATGTCTATCTAACTTTGAGCGAATTACTTCAATAATTTGTTTTAAAATTTCATTAACAACTTTTAAAAAATTTGACAAAAAGGAATCTGTGTATCCGGAAGTACATTACATATTGTAATGTTATTTAATTTACAATGTACATTAAATTTCTTCATTGCCTTAGTTGCGTGAATAATTAACTATCTGCTGTATAATCGCAGTTTCATATCAATTGCATAAACTACAAGAAACTGAAAGCGACTTTTTAGAAAAGGACTGATTATTTTCATATATAAAGAACAACTTAAGCTCTGATCATTTACAGATACTTTTCTTTTATTGAAATTTTTACCGATATTGTATTGAAATATTTGTTTAACTTGTTATTTATAAAAAAAAAATTCACAAATATTCATAAATATTATAAAATATCATAAAAATTCAATCTAACGTTAATTTTCGACTTAACTTTTGACAGTCTTGTTGGAATTTAGACTTTTTTAAATGTAATTGAGTGGATCGCACTTTGCGTAAATGAATATTTTATTGAATTATTTCATCTGAAAGAGAAAAAAAGAAATTTTCGAGTTAATGTTTGATCTTTTGAATTGATAATGTTATTTTTAGAAGACGTTCACTTTTGTCTTACAGTCGTATTTAGTATCCGTAGTGTGAAAGTGAAATTCAGTTTCACAAAACTATTAAAACTGAATGTACTCTAAGGAGAATGTAAGCCGTAATAATAATGATTGTCGTGGGAAAATAAACGCTTAAGATAATCAGTAATCATTAAAGCAGGCTACGTATTAAATTGTATTGTACAATTAACAATCAGCAATTGTTTGTGCATGGATTATGACCAGAGAGAGGAGTATTCAGGCTATTTTTCAAGGCGAGTCAGATAAAAGTGTTTCTTTATAAATAAGACGTATAAAATAATTGGCCACGGTAATCGATGGTTTGAAGAACATATAGAAATTTGGAATATTGTATTCCGTAAGAGTACCGATCGATTTAATTACAAAACCTTTGCGCATAATCGAGAATCGGTATCCCTCGTCGGCAGACAATACAAAGTAGGGAATAATCCGGCCGAAGCTGCGATCTTCTAAGGATTTCACACCTCGGAATGTCCATTCAGTCGTACATCTCTTCGATTTCCACCTCCTCCGGTCCGCACATCCTTGGAATGAAATATTCGCGGGCGAAACGCTCGGGCGGCACCTCGCATACATCCTCCGAATCGAAAGTATCTTTCGAAGGACGACAGCATTCTTCTCTCTTGCTTCCACATGTGTATCCGCGCTCCCAAGGATGCCGTTCGCCCTAAACTAGCCGAAGTTCCACCACTGACACCCCACCCCTCCGGGCGGCGGCCCGCCCGCCCGCTCCTCCCGCCCCCCGATCCCGAAAAAAATCCCGTCGTCACCGGTGCTCACGGCCCCATTCCGCCCACCGCACACCTTTTTATACGGTGGCCACACATTGCGAACCTCCGCGGCGCCGCCACGGACGACGAGGCGCACTTCTACGGCCGAAAATATGAAAGCGGCCCGCGGATCGGCTCTGCGCCCTGTCCCGGTTCGCTTACGCGGGGCCTTCAGGGCCCCCTCCGCAGCCCGCGGCCTTCTCTCGCTCGGTTTTCATTCTTCCTCGGGGAAGAAGCGCTTCTGACCTGTGGCCGTGGCTCAGATGCGCCACGCAACCGACGTCCTCTCCTCCATCCCGACTTTTCCCGCGATAGGCTCGTCCGCGTTGAGTCGGGACGAGTCCCCTAGGATCAGGACCCATCCCCGGTCCGCGATCACAGGCCACAGGCTCAAATTGAAAATTTGAATAACGGCACAATGGATTTTCGTTTACGACCGGAGATACGATATTTCGCCGCCTTTTGTCGGCTTATCGAACGGACAAAAAAGAGTATTTTTTACGAGGGCTTTGCGTAGAACGATGCATTTTTTGCTGCAGCCAGCAAAGGAACGTCCTGCACAAAGGGAAGCAGCCCTTCGGGAGCTCGACGCTCGTTTACTCAACGATTATAGTATTAGGCATTACTAGTTTATTTACATTTTATACAATTTGAATGGCGGTTACGTTTTTATAAATACGTTCAACTTACACGTTATCTGTAGATAGCGTGATAAACTATTGTTGATCAAGAATTCTTATGGAAATATTTGCCCTTAAACCTGAAAAATCATTACATCATAGTTGATAACTTTTCTAATGAGCAACATTTGTTATCAATTCGTTATCTACTTTGCACCACGATCACATGCTAAATGTTTTACTTGCAATGAAATTAAAAATCTATGATTTTTTAATCTGATTTTATTAAGAACAATTTTTAATTTTCATTAGAATTTTGATCCCAGTTATTTTTTTATTAATAAATTAAAATAACTATGACTTTTGACTAAAGGAATTTAGTGAAATGTTTTATACCTTCCGATTATAGTGGGGAAATATTTACGTCTTTTTTTCTATTTCAATATTTAGTTTTATTATTTGACTGTTAATACGAGTTGTTGATTAAAATAAAAAGAATAAATGACAATTACAAAAATGGTTTATGAAAGTGGTGACAAATGAAATAATTATGTACGGAAATTAAAGAATTTTCAAATCTGTTTGCCCATGTACGAAACGCCAGCGATAAATAATTTATAAAATTTTTTCAGGTGATAATAAACATTGTTTTATATTTTTTCATTCCAAAATTCATTTTACGTTAAATATTATATCGAGAGGAGTTTAATAATAGAATTTTATAGAAATTCATTGATTACAATAAATTCTGAAATAATATGTTTGAAGGTCACACAGAAAAAATATCGATTTTCTATAGAATAGGTCATAAATTTCTGAAATAAAACTTTTCAATGCATTTACAGACAGATGTGAAACTTTTCCTAAGCTTCTGTTTATAGAGTCTATGGTGATCTTTTCAAAGTCAATATATAGTAAAATGGCGAATAGCTTCAATTGCAAATATTTACAGGCTATTTGTGTTTTCTGGACGTAAATATTGTAATGTTTTATAATAACTGGAAAAATCTTTCAATTTCATTATGATAAAATAAAGTAATTGTTGTCATTTAAATTATTGTTATTAAAGTCAGTTTTTTGTAAATATGTCGAAAAATATTATTTTAAGATTTCTTGTATAGTTGCAATTAAATACTATTGAAAAATAAGTTGCAATATGCGCAATAGCGAAAAAAATTGATTTGAATCTCATCTTATCCAGGGCTTAACCCATGGGACGGAATAGTAGAAATTGTAAAAATATAATAAAATATAAAGTAATCAAATTTAAGCGCATGTATACAAAGATAAACATCCGTTTACATATGTACATATATATATATATTTTTTTGTTTAAATAAAGAAGAAATGATAAATTAAATAGTTGAAAAAAAATTAGAATGAAAATTGATCATCCAATGAAATTTTTGATTTTGAATTTAATATTTTGAAATATCAATAATAAATTATATATGATTTATTCGAGTGTGTACGTCAGGTGATATAAAAAATTAATGGCATGAAACATATAGTCAATTCTGGTAATTTGCTTCGTATAGTATAGAAGGACAATAAGACGATAATAATACATTATATATGAATAGCGTGTCAAATGAGTATTTACTATAAAAATGATTGTTTATTGTGGGAAAAAAGCTACTCAAAAAGGTTCCATTATGAAAGAAATGCTGAAGATATTAGAATTTGA
Source organism: Kradibia gibbosae (assembly GCA_018907135.1). Taxonomy (NCBI): domain Eukaryota; kingdom Metazoa; phylum Arthropoda; class Insecta; order Hymenoptera; family Agaonidae; genus Kradibia; species Kradibia gibbosae. The sequence continues at coordinate 10,805,475 of JACCHX010000004.1, forward strand.
TACATTGAAGACTGTCTACTTCTTTGAAAGTATTGATTAATAATACAGAAAATAATTTTAATAGTAATTATGAAGTGGGCGTTCTTAAACTTGAATGAAATTACTTTAGTATTACTTAGCACAATCATAAATGTTCCTGTTAGATTTATATTTATATGATAAAGATTCAAGATAAACAAATTCAAAATAATTTTCTGCATAATATATAGCGCGCATTCAATTTAAGTTAAAAAATATAATATATGCTTATATTTTGACTAAATTTTTCTATTTTTATGTACGGCAAATTATTGTACTAAGGCTGATAATAATTGACAATAGCGTCATTATTTCTATATTTGGAAACCATTTACATACAAAATTAAGCAAATTTATGAGGAATTCCATCCAAAAGGTCAATGAACTCGGAAATGAGTAATCTAGGATCTCAAAGTATAATAAAAAACATAATCCAATAAATGCTATAGTATTCTACTATTCATTAAAAAAGAAAAACATTTTTTACATCATTTTCTATTACATAGCCAATGTAGACATGTAGATTACTCATTTACCTTCAATACTATAGAAGTATAAGACTTACCACAGCGTAATGAAATTATGCAAGCCTCGCAAAATCGCAAAGCCCGTTTTAAAGTACGAGTAGAACAAATATAGCAACAAAAAGCCCAATATAAATTTAATATCCTTACCTTATTATACAAGTGCGATAATTATATCGATCATTTTTCCATCCACCATTATAATTTTCGAATAAATCTGTATCTGGATTTTGATCGAGATCCGGTCTAAAATTAGATGTTGAGCATGTAGTATTTGTTATCAAATTAAGATAAGAGAAGAAGCATGCGAAAGTCGTATATACTAAAAAATCTGAATGCGTTGAGTATTAAAATATGGCTTATAATGTATTTTTATTGCTCTTAGAAATTCAATCAATTATTAAATTGTATAGGACGTTTATTATGTACAAAAAATATAAAACGGATGTATTACCTTATTTATTTGGTAACACATGTTCTAACATATATGATTTATATTGTCGACGCATTCGTTAAACCAATGTAGAACTGCCTTATTCATATATTTGTATAATACATACAAAAAATATCATAATTTAAATATGATGAAATATTACTTTTAATTATAAAATTCTTTATTAATAATATTTTATAAAATTATTCAATAAAAATGTTTTACAAGCAGTAGTGTTATCGATTAATAATATTTTAAGATTAATATAAAAAGTCAGTGATATATTTTGGATGTTCTCTTAAAAAACTCTACCGTTAGATATCATTATCATTAGTAATAGAACCTTATTTTGATACATCGAACTAAATAATTAAATTGTGTTATTGCTGATGATACCAACCATTTGATATATTACTGTTACTTTATTATTTTAAATAAGATCAACTAATGTAATGTATCCAAATAATCTTCTTAAAATTGTTATCGTTTTTTAAGATTATATATTCTTAAATTAATTAATATAATATATATACAGTATAGGATCTTAAGCTTTTATCAGAAATTCATGGATAAGAAATTTACATTATCTTATTTGTGGATTAGATTTTATTATATATAATCACTTCTTTTAATGTATTTTTTTTTTGCAAATTTAATAAAAATTGTCATAAAATTTGTAATGAAAATTTTCCAACTGCTTACAGATTTATATTTATTAGAATTTTGATCTCTTAACAATAAAGAACATTTAAAATACTTGATACCATATTTATGTAAAACATCAATACTCTTAACATCATATAGACTCTGTCACTTTTAAAAGATATAAATATCATGAATAGGCTTAGCTATTATTTGTTCAAAATTGTTTAGGACGTGCATTTCAATTAATAGTCTTTTAATATTTGCCATTATATGTTCTGTTATTTTCTTCCATGTCGGTGTAATAATTATAGCAAACTCTTTATAATACCATATCATGGACTGCTCCGGAATTTTTTTTTTTTCTATTCAGTTTTATTCAAACTTGCTTTTATCAATGATAAATATTTAATATGAATATAAATTTTCTAGTTAGTATAATAATTCTAAAGTTTTATTTAATATTCTACATTCGTATAAATATATTAACATTCTGTAATAAGCCCTTGTATTAAAATCTATGTTATAAGTAATTTTAAAATAAATAGTATAAAATTAAATGTATATATTTCAGATGCGGATGAACGTACATGTATTAATAAGATTTACTATTAATGTATCAATAATGAGATGTTCTATTCCTACTTTGCGAGAATTAGCTACTGGAGCGAATATTTTGTCATATAAATTATCATCGCAGTCGTTATTTAAGTTTTAAATATGTGCGTTAATTAGTTTTTTTAAACAAAAATTAAACATAATAATGCAAATAATAGTATAAGAATTACTATTATATATTATTTTACTTCATTGCATATTTATATCTATTCATGTAATTAATTAAATTTATAATAATATACAGTGATAATAGAATTGCCGATAGTGTATCAAAATTTTGAACGTAAATCGATTTTTTAAGGATTATCAAAAAATTCTTAAAAAACATACATACGATTCGTTTCATTATTTAGTAAAATAAATTACTCAACATCTTATGATCCAAAGTTTAGTATTTAATTTATAACATTTTTTATTAAAAGTTTTATATTCGTTAATAGTTTCATTATATAATCATTTAATAATTTTAAAATGTACTGAGAATGCTTTGTTTTCAACAGTGCTTATTTATTGACAATTATTTAGATCAGAATTGTAATACATCAATTCTATTGATTCATTAATGACCATACATTAGTATTTACTCATTTACTGACGAATTTGGACAGTTTTCTCGGAGATGAAAAATTGTTTCCAAGTTTACAAAAGCTTACGATACTCACGTACCGTGGAAACAATTTCTATCTTGAAAAATCTAGAGTTCATCGGTCAGTGACGGTATACGAGTCGTAACTGAAGCGTGTAATCACAGTCCGAACGTGAAAACAATCCAGCCGAAGAGTGTGGGAGGCAATTTTAGGAAAGGATATTCGCGAAGCGATCCGTGATTTGGAATCGTCTCAGAGCTAGTGCAGCAATGCCAATAGAGGAGGGCCATCATTTGGCGTTGCTACGACGGTAGTGAAGCCAAGGGAGGGGAACCAGAGGCACGCGGACAATGGGTAAGCATCACTGGAGGGATCGATCGGTATCGATCGATTCTCGCCAAGAGTCGCGTCGAAAGCGTGAGAACCTCGCGAATTCGAGGCGAGTGTCGGGACGTAAGAGCCGCGGAGGGAATGGCCTGCCAAGGCTCCAGCCAATGGCGAGAAGCTCCTCGAGCCGCTTATCTCGCTAATCTCGTGCGCGCGCGTATTCAAAGCGCCATTATTGTGGGGCCTTACGGGGCCGCGAGGCTCACAACCCGTCCGGAGCGCCTGCACGCGTACGGGCGAGTTGCACGCGAGAGGGTCAGGTTTCTCGGCCCTCGCCGGCCGCGGCGCATAAGTGCTCCGTAAAAATGGCGACTCCGTTCACGCGGCATTTCGCGTGCGAACTTTCCCGGCACTCGGCCGCTCGGCTTTTCGCGGCCCGCCGCTCCTTGTCACCGCTCGCCCCCCCCCCTTCCCGCTTTCGCACCTATATCGGACTAAGAGCTGGCTCGTTGACGAATCGGGGGTCCTTGAACTCCTAGATTGGGCTTTCACACGCTACTGGCCTTCGACAGAGCTGATTTTAAATGCCACTGCAGTCTGATAAATTACTTCGAGCTCTAGAGTTGCATCAATAGTAAGGCAATAAGGACGTATTTTAAGGTTTTATTCAATTATTCTCAATGGTAATACGTTTACGCAGACATTGCCTATTTTTATTAGTACACATTTTAATATATTTATTAATTTATTATTTACATGTACACACGTTGTACAATTAAGAAAATATACTTTTAAAAGGCTAAAATAACCGAGCTTTTTACTTGATGATGTTACAATGCATTTTAAGAGTATTCCCAACTAAAGTTCATTTCACACCGCACTTTACGAAGGTAACAAATTACGCAGAGAAACATGTATTTCATTATTATAAGAGAATGATCTTTAATTGATCAATTTTTTAATTGGTAGCATAAAAAAATGACAGAGATAATTTTTCAACATTTTTTTATGAATAATTGATATTATTTAAAAAAAACTTTTTTTTCATAATTAATAATTCTGATAGATTGACTTTTTTCATAGTTTTTACGTTAGAAAACAAAGGTAACGAAATCTAACTATAATGTAAAGTTTTAAAATTTGATTACCCAATTTTTTATAAACATGTGCTTTACTCAGTATAAGTTACATTAATTGAAAAAAAATCGTAAGAGATGCTGTAAATAAAAGATTTTTCGTAATAAAATATCATCATAGTCTTATGGAAATTTAATGATAGTTAAATTTACATATTCAAAAAGCTCTGTGACAATAAACTTAAACAATATTTTTAATATAATCTACAATCACTGTTATTAAATGCAATTAAAAGAACAAAAAATGTTACATTATTGCTTAATGACTTAATTTATACTGACTTATTATAAAATGACTTGCAAATTTGTAAATGATATGGCACATACGATTGAATAGGCTCGTATTGCACGAACAAGTATCAGAATTAAAATTAGGTGAATCTTATACTGTAAGACAAGAGAGCACAATAATATGAGGGCAGTAGCTTACGTATCGCGTAAGCTCAAAAGAGAAGAACCAAAAGGAAGAGAGAGAGAGAGTGAGAAGAATGAAAGGAAGATGAAAAGGAAGGTGGAAAAAGTCGGGAGCCGGATACCCACGTCTGTCCTCCTCCGGGGGCCACCCACTCACGTAGCAGCAGCAGCAGCAGCAGCAGCAAAAGCAGCAATAGCCCCACTCTTATCGTCTCGACGTCGCGACGGGAGCGAAAAGTGCAACCTGCCGAGTCTCGGGGCCGGGCTCTGCCATTGGCCGAGAGCCCCGCGCTTAGTCGTGACCCTCCCCTCGGTGCCCCACCGATGCACTTCCACTTTCGCGCGGTGCACTTTTTCGCGGGAGGACGGCGGTCCTGGGCGGGTGGGCCGCGGGTGGCGCAGGCGCACTCGAATTCTAGCGCACTCCCGGGCGGCCGGGATTGGCCGGGAATGGCGGTCCACCCCCCCTCCTGGCTACCCCTCTTCCCCCAACCCGTCCCGCCCGGCAGAGCGATGCAATTCGCCGCGGGGCTCCCCCAAGTGCATCCGACATTTGTACGCTGCCGCGGAATTGGCAGGGCCGCGGGAGCTCGATGCTCGGCCGCCGCCGTGGCTCCTGGTGCATCGCTCGACAGCGAGCTTCTCTGGCCAGGAGATTCGGAGCTTACGAGCCTCGCCATGCCCGATCTAATCGGCGATTCGCCGATCTAATGGAAAGTTGCCGGAAGGGCTTCTTTAGAGGGATCAGGAGGTTCGCCGTGTCTGAACCAATATAAAGTACGCTCGATCGTCGATCGTTATCTGGAAACGAAACATGGATCGATCCATTCGTCGTACGATTACGTTTTTTATGTTTACTTCGATTCAAACTGTCAGAGAAATCGCGATAGCACAATTTACGCTGAATGTATTCATTTTGGTACTTTTACTCGAATTGTACTTTACATAAGAAACGTGTACAATAGAAGCTGTATATTACGAATATTTCAATACATTTAATTAGCCTTTGATACTTTTGGATAAGCCTTTGTTATTTAAATAAGCTACCACAGATATACTAATCAATTAATTGCTACTATTCTTACTTGCCTTATAATAAAACCGTCTTACGCGTGTCGAGAATTCCTTTATTTTGTTTTATAAAAATTCGTAATATTTATAGTAAATGGCAGCAATCCAAGCAGTCTACAAAAAATATATGTTTCTATTTATTATCGCGATAACGTAAGTTACTTTTATAGGTTCGTGTGATTGTAAAAGCTGATATATTTTTTGTACTTGTGCTGGATAAAAAAGTTTTTTGGCAACTTTGCAACGCAAAAAATATAAAAGAAAGTTTCAAAGTAGAAGAATCATAAATTGTAAAAGTTTTCAAACTACTGATTAGTAGATTTGAAAATATTTATACAGGCAATATCGACGATACTTGATAAAAGAAGGAAGACAAGCGAGGATAAGTGAAACGTAAAATTCTCAATGATAAAGATGATTAATTGAATGCAGAGAAATGAAAAAAGAGAAAAGGCTAATATCAGAAGTGGATGGCGATTTTGAAGAAGAAAAGTAATTACGTAGGAGTGAAGGAAAGAAAATTGTAAGAGGAAAGTATAACTGTTCAATGGTTGAGAATGAAAATTTGTTTTCACAGTGGAAAATTAAGGTAAATGAAGTGTTAGGCTGTGAAAATATAATCGTGAAAAAAGAAAGCGTTGGATTAGGCAGGGAAAATATAATTTCAAACAACAGATTCAGACGTAATCTAATACTACGAACTATGCGCAAGTCCCCCATGCCAGAATTTCCAGTAGTACAGCTGAAGACGCGGAAAATGAAAGTTCCCCCAAGTCGCCCCTAGGGCAATCGATCTCGGGGATAAAGCCCCCCCCTCTCTCTCTCTCTCTCTCTATCTATCTATCTATGTGTCTGTCTGTCTTTATCTATCTGTCTCTCTCTCATCTCCGCTCCCCCGCCAGCGTCTCTTCACCAGCCGTAACACGCGTACCTCGGCACCGAGCGGGGCTCTATGGTCGAGGGTGGGTTCCGGGGGGTCGCGAAGGGCGGCCAGCGACTGGAGGGGATGGCAGTGGATTTTGGAGGCCACGCGGCTCGGCTTTCCCCCTCGCGCCGGCAACCCTAGTTTTCCACCCCCGGTGCCCGAACCTCACCCGGTAGAAAAGCGACGCGGATGAAGCCCAGTGCCCTCATGCCGCGGGCGACTTCAAGGTGCTTCCTTGTTCGGCCCGATCGATTTTTCGCTACGACGTCTTCATGGCTGCGTAACAATGGGCTTCGCCGCGCCGCCCCCTCACGGCCACCCCCACCCCCGTCCGCTTACGGCCACCAGTGCATCACGAGGCGTTCGCGCGCATTATATCGATCGACACTTTTCACGGCCGTCTCTGCCGCTCGGGGCTCTCCCCTGTTAACCCCCCCCCCCACCCCTCCACACCCCCACCTACCCTCCCCGCCCCCGACCCGGTCCTACCCCGTCCAGGCCCTCAGCCGAACCCGTGGATCGATTTTCGCTCAGTCGCCGACGACAATGCGCGAAAGGAGATCGTCATTAGGGACGATTTACGCAACTGACGGCTTTCCCGCCTCGGATTGGACGATCGGCGCGACAGCCTGAAAGTCGATGCTCCAGATGCACGGGGACGCGATTCTTCGATATATCCGCCGCGACATGCGAGACCTGCTTGTGGTGAAATACATCCCGAGGCATCGATTCATCTTTGCTCTTAGCTATTGATGATCCTTGGATGGTCGTCGAGCAGAGGAACGGGGATCCATTCTTACGGATACTCACTGTTAGCTCAGGGAATATCGCCATCGTAAAGTTTAGGTTTTCATTTTTACGGCTTCGGTGTATTTTCTCTTTCTTACATTTCCCCTCCCTCCTGATTTCCAATAAGGAACGTGAACATTGAAAACTTTTTCAATAAGCACATCCATCTCGGGTTAATTATACCGTGTGCTTCGAATATTGAAACCTTTCCAATAACGGATTTACATTTGTAACTCTAGGAAACGACTTCGTATTCTTAATTAATGTCGGTAATAGTCGATTTTAATAAATAGGACATTAGCGTAATAGGTCAATATTTATCTATCATATTTTTATGGCTAATCTAACCTTAAATAGTTACGAGCTCAAATATTATTTAATGTCCTTATCAATTGAGTAAAAAATATCAATTAACCAAGTTATTACGAATTCAAAGATCTGAATCCCATGATCTAAAAAAATTGTTGGTATTCTGTAATTATAAATCTTAAACATAAGTTACAAATTTTTTTGAATCTTTGTTAAATTTTAGATTATATTCTACTTAATACTGAGTTTCATATGTTTAAAGTTATTGTAACGCAAAAGTTATCTCGAAATAATTAAAAGTTACGCTTTATATGATTTGATATATTTTCTTAAAATGTTCTTAAAAACAGACTATAATGAAAACAAACCATCACAATTAGGTTATTTTATAACATTATGTTTTAAATTTATTTACGTTGAATAATTTTTCTTTTATTTTATGATTTAAAGTGAATGCAAGTTCAAAAAATATTCCAAAAAAAATTTGTAAATGATTTAGAAAAAGATAATCATTATTGGTAATATTTATTTTTGTATCTATTTTTCTAAAAATTAACTTATTACGAGTATAAATTTATTTATTGTAAATATATATTGTTTAAAGTACTACATCGTTTCTTTCAGAAATTTAGCCAATCACTTTATCATTTCATATGATGATGAGTTTATACAAATCTTAAAATTATTCGTAATTTATCCATTAAAATATCATGTACTTAATACATATAATATAGTAATGCAGTAATTATATCAGATAGATATGATCATGTTAAGCAAATTTATCTAAATCATGGTTGTAATTTATTAAGAAGAAAAAGTAACATATTTTTACGTTAATCAAGCATTAATTTGATAAAAAGTAATATATATGTGTGTGCGTTTATACACAAATATATTTAAGCGATAGTGTGAAACCGAAGCTGTTTTAAATTTCATGATAGAATTACATTCATATAGTTGTGTAAATATAGAATGAAATAAATACTATGAACATTAAAGGAATATATATATATAATCATAATATTAAAAAACAAAATAAATACACTGATAATTTTAATGACGTTTTAAGGATTAATAAGCACATGAAATTTATAATAAAACTGAAATAAGGAGTAGAAGGTCGGTGAAGAATTAGATATAATCTGAACTCGTAAAATGTACAAGAAATAAGAGGTAAATTTTGTATAATTTAAGGTGAATTTTATTAAGGCAGTAATAACACTAAAGCATAATAATTGTTTTGTTTAATTTATGGATTTTATCATTTCTTATTCAATAAATAATATACCTCGTGTACAAAATTTATAGGTACATGTAGTAGGTTGAACAAGATCGAATCATCGATTAACGCGTTCTAAAATTATCCTTCTAAATTCCAGCATGCGTAATGCGCATGCCCTCGATGAAGCGGAACAGGAAGAGGAAGCAGATACGAAGCGATCGGGGCCCAAGGGCTGACACCAGGGCGGCGATCCGTCGAATCGGCAAGAGCAGCGCGCTAACGAAGTGAAAGATAAAGCCTACGGTCATCGATCGCCGGACTCGATCGTGAAATCGATCCCGATCGGGAAAATTCGCAAGCGTTTCACTCCGTGCCGAGGAGTCGCTTCAGGGAGCGAGCGATTGATGATTCGGCCCTCGTGTCGCCCGAGAGGGATCCTACCCCGAGGGGTGAGTCACCCCTTGCACCCATCGGCACCACGCCCATCGAGCAACATGGCCGCGGCTCCCTGTGACCAATTACGTAGCCCGTCGGCAGGCGCGCCTCGACTCTCCTGATAACGCGCGCTGTTTTTACGCACTTCCGAGGGGGGACGCGACCACGCGGCGTTGATAAGCGCGGCCCTCGAGAGCCCCTGGCGAAGACGGCCAAGTCTCCCCGGCCCGGGAGTCGCCTCCTCCGGGTCGTCGAAGCTTTGAGGCCCTGCCTTTGTCTGACCCAACGAGCCGCGTACCTCGGGTCATTGCACCGCGAGGCCACACGATTATTCAGGGCGCGCCTATGTGTTCGTATAAATTCTCAGTTCCGTTCCGTTAGCTCGATACGCAACGAAGGTGTCTTATATAAAAGATATGCCCTATCCGCGTCTTCGTAACCATAGCGTCTATAATGTAATTTTTCTTATTATCTGTGCTTACATTCCACGTGTGTTCCTTTTATTTTTTCGAGCTCTTCTATAATGCGACGAGCCACTGCGAGCTCAATAATTTTGAAAAATATTGAAAATTACAATTGGACAATTTTTTTAAAAAACTTCTCCGTTTTGTGAAAGGTTCGAGTGAGATCATCGATTCTGCAAAATATGCGGAACATATTTGTCCATAATATCAAAAGCCTTTAAAAAGATTTTTTTTTACATCTCTGGAATAATGTTAAAATGAAGATACCACTTCACGGCAAATAATTTTTCTTGGCAAATCCGAATGAAAAACATTCGATTTCCTAATGGGACCATTATCTGCAGACATTTGATATAAAAGGCTTTTATTTTCGTCCGACCTTGATAGGGAGGGCACAAGTTTGACCATAAATACTGCATACGCAAGGTTTTATAAAGCTATGTTTAATATAACTAAAAACCTTCCACGGTTCGGCTTTACTAGAACATGGAGAAATAAAAAGTTTTTGTGAGCACGCGAAAAAAAATACTATTCTCACCCGCTCATTCGCTCATAATCGGATAATTTTGTAGGTATGCGTGAATGAAGGAAAAACGACCTCGGGAGAGAACAGAATTATTCTGCGAGATATCGGACGAATTATAGCTTTCCATTGTGCGGTGGGTAAGCAGTTTCGCGTGGAGGGGTAAAAAAATATATATAAACCTAAGGCAAAGCTTTTTTTTGCGAAATCTGAAAGGAGAGTGAAAAGAGATCCTGCTGTAAAAAGAAAACGCATTGAAAAGAGAATCGTCAGGTCGAATTGAAACGCGTATCAACATGAGGATAATTTTTAACATACGATAAAGGTATAGGCCTGTAGCTGCTTTTTTAAACCCGAATCTTACACTTACGTATCCCTATGAGAAATTCGAGCTCTATGAAAATGGTCGAAAGATATCAGGTGATTTTTTCGACGTCGGCCCAAGATGGTTTACTGCAAAAAGGGAATGATCCTGAATGCTAGAGTAGCCTTTGTATTAGTTGGAAATGAGATAATGACATTGACGTAGCGGAATGGCAGCCATACTTGCCAAATGCAAATCACATACAGAATATTCGAAGCATCTTAAAGTTCAATCTCCGAAGAAAAGAGATAATAGAGTCCATATTTGTTAGTTACATTGGCTGAATACTCAGTTATGCTAAAAAATTTAATAGCAACGCTTACTTCAAGCTGGTCGTACCGATTCTCAGTATATTATTTTTTACATTATTTTCAGCGGACTATCCAATTTTTTTAAAATATCAAAATTTCTAATATAAAACTAAAACTTATTAGCTGCTTACAGAAAGTCTATCATAAATTTGTTACAAACTTAAAAAATCTCTATGTTTGTTTTTCAAGGACAAAAAGGTTCATTTTTACGAATAGCAAAAATTTGTCAAAACGATATTTCTCTTTAGAAGGCGATTGCTTGATTATAAATTTGTTATAATATATTTCCTGTACAAGCAATATTCCATTTATCGTTTGCCAGTTCTTTTATTCGCGAACAATTGTAAAATGAAAAAAAATGGAGACATTTGCATTCATTTCTTTGAGCTTGTAACGTACAATGATGAAGATAGGGATGAATAGTGAATAAACTAATCCTACGCCATTGGCTTTCCAGGATCGGGGCTCGGCAAATATAGAGCTGGATTAAACCCAACGACTAGTTGGGGTGGTAGCTAATAAATACGACTGCTCTTCGTCTAGCTGGACTACTTATTTCCTCGTAGTTGAGATCCGGACAGAAACAGCCTTCTTGTATAATCACTGAATACAAAAACTTTGTGCATCATTTGAATTGTATAGTGCCATTAATCAATTTGTGATAACATTGCGAATTGTAGGCTGTGTTAATTTATTTGTAATTTTACGCGTATTTATAATTTTTGTATAACAATCCGTAGAGTGACACATTAACTTTTTACATTGACTGGTAGTATTTTGAAAAATTGTTAGAAATGGCAATTAGCAAACGATCGATTTTGTAGAGAAAATGTATCTCTCTAAAATGTTTTGTAATTATTGTTCTTACATGAAAACGTAACAATGAAACGTTCAGTATCAAATAATGAAATATTAATAAAGTAATGAAGTATAATAATTGATGTGGTTGTTTGTAACTAGAGAAACAAATAAGTCATAGATGGAAAACAAGGAAAAATCAACACAGCTATGGATTACCTTGTTATTCAAGCCAAAAGGAAATATTCGCAAAGTGTAAAACAAATCGAAAATCGTTACCAGCTGACATTCTTTCATTTATCTTTAACGAAACCTCGTAAATTGAAGAAAAAGAGTAATATAGAAGTGACAGAATATCATCGCATCAGCGTCATCGTCTCGCTTTAGACAGTTTTCTTCATTATACGGGTAGTAATCGCTACTGAAATTGTATTAAGTTGTTCGCCTGAAAGTCATATTACTTTATCCCAGGGCGATACTCACACCGATGAACACTCGAAATTTACTTATTATAATATTATCGTATAATAAAAACATTGTATCATTTGTAATAATTTTTATTAGTTAAACTGCGACTATACTTCAATGATATTTTTTACAAAAGCATTCATATTATGACGCAGCTAATTTATCGCTGAGAAATTACGTAGAATAAAATAAGGATAAAATAATAAATCTCATAATAATACATAGCTCAAAAATATATTATATTTTGTATTCTTAATTAATTAGTGTTTAACAATAAAAAAAGAACATTTGCTAAGAGAATTTTTTTACATGGCGAAAGCTAATAAATAATTCTACGTGTATATTGACAATCTCACGTAAGTCGAAAGTCCAATAGCTGTGTTATAAATGTATTTTTAATATTTTTATATTAACGTTCCGAATCAGTAGCAAAAAACTTTTGTAAGGATTCGAATACTTTCTGAACGATTTCATCAGATCCATTCATCTTTTAATAACGCCAACAATATATCCTACATTCAATAATGTAAACTACAAAGTATATTAGAGTGTTTGAAAAAAAGTCGTCAGTCGGCGGGATTACAAAGTACAACGTTGGGCCGCGTGCGAGATATAGAAAAATTCAATAGGATTTCACTTTTATAATCACGATTGAAAGTCTTCGAAAGGGTATAAGGCTGACGGCATAGAACAAACGTTTGGGTCGTTACCCCTTTCGGATTTGGGTCAGCGGTTCCTCTAACATAATATCCAGGCGCTTATTCATAGTGGAACGCCCGAGCTATGGGAAAAAGCTCGAGTCAATTGGTATCTTGAGTATCCGCGCCTTATTCTCTATTGTTATTCTCTTTGTGTTTTCCATTTCTTTTCTTTAAAATGACAAGCCATGCTCTTTTTGTCACCGAAACCTTCCGCTGAGAATTTTTGTAAAGCGATTCCGTAAAGGTTCAATCCTTATTGCATGTTTTGCACTGATTTTTTCCAACGACCTACTTAAAGATAACTTAAGTTTTTTGGAATATTTTCAAATTAATTACTGATACTTTCATCAACAAAAAAATGAAGATATTAAACTAAATCACTATTGATTAAATACGTAAGCCTGGTAGATTTTTGTATGATTTTAATTAATTTTATTTTCAATTTGTAATTGTAAGTACTTTAAATATAAAGGGTTTTAAACAGCTAAATTAACGCTAAATTAAATTGACAAATTTTATTTTATAAAAGTTGAAGTAGAATTTTTTAAAATAATTTTCATATATATATATTTATAAATTCCATATAAACATGTACAGGGATTCATCATTATTCATCATCAGTCGGAAGTAGCTTTAACTTATAGAACTACGCTAAAATTTTTGTTAAAATAAAATTTCATATTATCCTTTAGAAATTCACGCAGTGTCGGTTATATAAAAAAAGTAGATTATTAAAAAAAAACAGTACATCATTAGTAGAAAACCATAACCATTATTTTGATTTTGAAGTAATGATATACGTTACACTGTTGATATATAACTTTTTTTAATTTATAGGAGTTAAGGAAAAGAGTAAAAAAAACTCAAATATTTTAATAAATCAATGTACTTTATAAAAATTAATCATTAATTTCCCTTATTCTACTGATTCATAACTTTTTAGGTTTATTTTTCTAATATACTTTATAAAAGAAATTAAAAATAATACGTTAAAATATATTAAATAATTAATTGTATTAAAATATATAAAATTATTGGGTAACATAAAAGATAAAAATTTTTTTTTTAATATTAATTAGCCCTCGACACGAAGGTACTTTATAGTGAAAGGTGTAATATTTTAGAATCTAAAATAAGTGTGACCCACATTCTAATGAAGGTTTTGAAATTAAATTTTCAGTAAAGAAAGAAAAACATCATAAATGCAATTGCGAAATCATTTAATATTTATGTTATAATATGTTAAAAAGAAGCTTGAAAATAACTAAATTGTTAAAATTGAAAGATACGTAACCTAAAATAGGATCTAATACAGGAAATAATAAAGATACGTAATAAGATACAATAATTCCTATTTTTCGTTGAATAAAATTTATTTAAATTATTTGGATTTATTTTTATACTTTAGTTCACCTCATTACAGTATAATCCAATTATTTATTTTTTGTTTGTATGGATATTATTTTTTCAAGTGATTTAATATTTATGAAACTCGCATCTAAATATTATTCTGTGCTTTATAATAGTTTTGATAGAAAGTAAGTTTTATTTTATCTCTTTCCAACCCCCCAATTCCAATAAATATGATAATTTGAAATTCGCACGAGTTAAGAAAATATTTTAACATAGATATTCTATAAATGTTTCTATTTCAAAATTTTCCATTAAAAAATATCAATGTTATATGGTAAACAAAATTTAAGAAAACGTAAAATCTCTAATAAATAAAAACAATTTGGAAATATATAAATATGCTAAACAAAAGATAGATAAACAAATAACTTATCAAAATTAACGCATTGCACATCAAATGTAGGATAACATGTAATTATAATCCATTTATTACCTATTTTTAATTATTTTCCATAAGTAAAAAAAGACAATTTAAAAAATATAACATAATAAAATAATATTAGCACAATGAAAATATTTAAATTGTATAAAGGCGAGAGAGAATTTAATTATTAGTCAATTATGTGTAGTAGTCCTTAAAATTACAATTGAATCGTGTTTTTTTAATTGAAACGAAAGACATTTAATACTGTAACTTATCGTTGTTAAATAAAATATTCATTTAATATTTTTTATTTTTTTTTGATAAACGATCAAGTAGTATGATAGTATTCATTTAAAATATAAATTATGATAATATAAAATTTAAAAAATTCTGCAATCAGTCGCTTTAATGTGATATATATTTATTTAGTCCAATAAGATCATGTCTATTTACAAATACAGAATCTGCGAATTAAATTAATTATACTTTAATCATATAAATCTTTAATTTTTGTTATTTGTAGAAGCATCATAAATAATTCAAACGTATAAAATAAATTGTGTTACATTATATGAATTTTAATAATTTTCTAATAATTTTAATAATTCTTTAAAGTTTAGTAAAGAATGTATATCTATAAATCAAGTAATGAAATTTATTTCAACGGTATGACTTTACGAATAAAAAGAGAAAAAATAATTACAAATAAAATTCAAGCACTAAAATAAACAGTAAAAGCCGTAAAAAGAAATAGTCACGAGCAACCTTAAATGGACATTTTTCTTTCGAATACTCATTCGCGATTCGACGCTGAAAAGAAATGTGAGAGCGGCACGAAAAGTCTAAGCAAAATTAAGCTACGAAAACTCTTGGCAAAATTACTCGACGAAAGTCGCAGTAGGTTAAGCACGAGAGCCATTATCTGTTCGATTCGATGAATTTCGGTCCCTTCACACTAATGAAGCCATTGCGGAGGTATTGATGATGCCGCGGATGTCCTCCACTTCACCCTATTAGTCATCCCCGGGTCTTTGAAATTTCCCAGCGCCGATTCATCGTCTACGCAGCTCAAGAAGCTACATGTCACCTGAACTGAAGTTAAATTATGGATGAGATAATTCCTCGATTACTGTCTCGTTGGAAAGTTGTTAACTGCTACTATCGTTATAATACCAGCTCGCGTATTCGGGTACATATATTTGCTCGTTAAACGCTCAGGAATCATTTTATCTAGCTTATAATTCCTATATAACTTTATTATTTTGCATAAACTGGAAAAAAACCGTCCGTCGTATCTACAATTTATTTGATAATAAATAAGATTATTATTTAACGAGTAATATGAAATAGCTTCCGCATTTTTTGCGCACGAAGCAAAAGTAATATCGACATATCTGGTTTTGGATGTTCTTCTTTAAGCTACGAGGGAAAATTGTGGAAACCTACTTTTGGGCAAAGAAACTGGAGGAGAGATCAAGATGTTCGTCTTTTCTCGGATCAATGACGTAACAGGCGAAAAAAGAATAAAATTAACGGCTCAAGTAAAGTACACTTTATCTCTTATTTCTCGTACTTATACCTCTGCTCTTGACTATTTTTTATTTACTACGATTTAATATTCTCAACTCAACGGAATGCATATGAGCAGTAAATTATTGTAAATTTTTTTAATCTCTAATGCCTTCATTTGAAAACAATATTTAAAATTTATGAGTTCATTGGCTTTTAAAGTAAAATTATGTTAACTTAAAATTTTTTATATACCAGATAAGTTTTTTTGTTTGTTTAACGCAATATACAACGAAATTTTACCTTAGAATACAAAAAAAAATATATTAGCAATTAGTAACGCGTTTCATATTAGCTTTATTTTGGCGAAATTAAAATCAAATAAAAACTTTTTCCGACTCGCACAATAATAATAAGGAAAAGTAAATACAATTAATGTGATGTCATTCGGATAAATTTCTAAACTAACAAGTATATTACATTGGTTTAGGATGTCCGTAATTATCTTAAACATTTCGAAACATAATTTTTCAAAATAAATTGATCGTATGATATACATAAGTAAGTCGTTGATATCATTTATTGATCTCAAATAAAAAAGCCACTTATTCTGATTTTTAAACAATATCAATGTAGGACCTACATTGGTGAATCGCTACAATACTAAATATAAAACATTTATTCACGTTTGATTTAACGAATTGGAGCTAAAGTCGTTTGCAGATCCATTGATATTGTTGAAATTGCGTGGGAAAGGTTCTCCGTTCTCAGCATCGATAGATAAAAATATGGTCGACCATTAAAAATGGGTACTGGCCAAGTGCAGTCGTGGGCTTATCGCGCGGTTTCAGGCGCTTTTCCAATAATCCGGAGCGCGAGGGACGAAGTCCGTTCAATCGCCAGGCCATAACCAGCGAAAGTCGATTTTGGCAGATGAAATGCCGTAAACATCGACTTGGAGCGATAGCTGATAAGGGCTTTTCAAGCTACGGTCCTCCCGCGCCAATCGCAGCCGGCCCGAATAACGAAGAAGCGTATTTTCTCAGCGACCGCTAGAAATCTTCCTTCGGGCTCTGCTCGAGGCACTCGATAAGCCGCTAAAAAGCCGAGCGAGGCCTGCATCCAGGCGCCGGCCAAAAAATGCGTAGCAGGTATCAGCGCGGGGGCAGCCACCGAGCAGAGGGGAGCCGATAAGAGACAAGGCAATCAATGGAGTCTCGTGGGCAGGGATTAAGGCGCCACCTGAATATTCAACGAAGCCTCCCCGGTGTCGGTGCTGCGATCGGGCGGAGCCTCGATCCGCATGCTAATTGCCCCGAGGGCCAGGGGCTAATCGTAAAATCGAGCTAATTACATTTGAGGATACGTTAATTGTAAGTACGGGCCTTGCGTGCTCGGAAGCCGACGCGAATGGATTTGCAGTCGCTTTGATAAATAAGTATTGATTTTGGTCTATCGCGAGCCTTGTGGGCTTCGTTATTTGTCGACACATTTGGGATGGACTGTTGCGCTATTTATTTTCTACTTTATCGTTGCAGAGCCGAGGAGAGGCTGCGCACGAAGAAAAGTAAATTGCTTCAGGAGATCGTGATCTGTATTCTGATTAAACGTAAATACCCTTGCTCCTGATAAATAAAAGCTAAATGTTAGGGGCGTTAACTTTGCTAAATGTGAAATCAAAGCGGAGGCGAGCGGAATCAGGACACTAAGGGGCAGGAGTTGAAGTGTCGTTATAAGCAGTTAGTTGATATTTTCGAAACGGCTAGTGCAGCTGGTCTATTATAATATATCTAGGATCAAGGGCCGAGTGGACGCGCGTTTCCGAAGCGAGCGAACCTCGTCAATTTTTAAGGATCGCCTAATTCCAGATCGAGTGATTCTCCCCCCCCCCAACCACCCCACCCAGTGAGAGTGGCATTTCAATTTCCTTCGATAAAAATAACTAATATCTAGATAAATTCAGCGGACCCTGTATCCAATTCATAACGTCAACATGGCGCAAGTCTCAACATTTAGCCCGGAGAGATCGCTTCAAGGCCGTGGCAAGATTTATTCGCCAGCTCATTAAGAGCGCGCATTTTTTGCGTGGATTCGACAGAGAGATCGATGAGCGCTATAATGAGCCCCCCATTGGCGGGGCTCGCAGCCCCGTGGAAAAATCGGGGCGATCGGCGTCGCTCCTCGCGAGACTCTCGAGCCCGGGGATAGTAGTCCGGCGAGTTTGGGGCGGTGGCGGCGTTGGCGGCGTCGGCAGGCTCCGAGGGCGAAGGGGCGGTGGCGGCGGCGGTGGTGGTGGAGCATTCGAGCGCTGCATTTGTCGCACACGTGACTCCCGGCTCCTTTTCCGGGCTCGGTTTTCCTCCAAGGGGTTGCCAACGGCAACGCGCGATCCCGAGGTACGCCTTATCCCCGCGAAGAAAGCGCCCCGCGCCCTCGATGCAGGGCTCGGCTCCACACCCAAGCTCGGAATGCCGAGACCACGTGTAGCCGTCGACGCGGCTTTCCTTGACCTCGCGGCCCCCCGGCTTCGCGCCCGTCGAGGCGAGGGAAGGCGCCAGAGGCCCGTTGGCTTCTCCGACGATGCAACCTGCCTTCGGATTGTCGCGGAGCCCGACGGAGCTTCCAGAGCGAGCGAGGCTACTTTGTCGCCGCGAGAGATCGAGGGAAGGTGCGCTGGCGGGCAAGAGGAGCCCTGGAGCCGAGGAGACTTTCTCGATCCCAGATTTTTCAGAATGGACGTCTGTAGCCCCGCCAGTAGAAAGAGTCCCGAGCAAAAGAGTCCCTCTGGCGCTGCTCGCGTCCGCCAGGGTCGCGCCTCGCTCTGGGGGTTGATGGCGGGGCGAGGAGGAGAAGACACCTACAAAGGCCAAGGTGAAGCTTCATTGTCAGGGGTCAGAGGCCAGCGCCCCGCGGTACGCATTTTCCGCCTCGCTACGCCGCGGAAAAGAACTTTCTAGAAGCCTCCTCGTTCACGTGTACGACAACTCGCCCCCACAGCCGCTTCTCCCCCCCCCCCCACCATCGACAATTTTGCGCCATCCTCGAGCTCTTCGACTGCATCATCCCAAAATGGCGACAACGCCTTTGTTCACGCTTTTCTTTATCTACTTCGATGCGACCCTAGTAACGCTTCAGGGGTGAAATCGACGGGCCCGGTCAATGCTGCTGTCATCTGACGTCGAATCGAGGCAAGTCCCGATCGCCGACCGTGGCGTCGGTTTGAGTCTCTTCTTGTTGTTGGTGACGGCCGTTAAGGTAGACGACTATCTTTACCGATTAAAGGCAAAAACCGAGGGAGCGAATTATGATAAGTCTGAGTTGAGTGTTTGCCTTCAGTCGGGTACACCTAATTTTCATTAAGAAACCAATGACGATGAAAAAAATTTTTTTTCCAAAGGGGCGTTTTTGGTAAAAAAAAGGTAAACTTTTAAACTAAAGTGAGCATAGTTTTATTATTATTAATTTTATATCTGAGATGATTTTCAATTACTTAGTCGGTTATTTATACTCATTTGGAGAATATTCAGCCATTTTTTTGCATTTATAACCGTCTGCTTGTTTCTATCCACGGTGTCTATTTAATTTGTCTGATGTATACACTATAACAAAGAAAATATCTCTAAAAATCTATGTAATTTGTCTGATGTATACACTTACAAAGAAAAAATTACTAAATTTATTTATCAAACAAGTTTGCTTATAAAAAATTTGCCGGTCTTTTATTAATAGTCAATATAAAATAAAGTATGTTCAAAAACCTGTATATTATTTATTTTCAGCCAAATTCAAATTAAATAGGAAATTTGGATAAAAAATTAATCCTTAAACGCGGGATTAAATTATATAAATAATTATTCTGCTAAGATATTTGTTGTTCTGAAAGCGTGCGAAACATTTTTAACCTACAGTGTGATGCTTAGATAAAGGAATTTGCAATAGTTTTAAATGTTTATTTTATGCTAGAATAAGTAGTCGTCACTCTATTCAACAGAGTTGATTCGATGCATTCGACCTCGGAGATATAGATTATCCACTAGTCCAGAACGTGGAATTTGCCATAGAATGAAGTTAGTGCGTTTTGCTCTTGGGGCTATAGATTAGTTACCAGTCTAGAGCATGGAGCTTAATGTCCTTGAATTAATTGGCATTTATTAAAAAAGGAGATGTTTATTATACTTTATTATACTTTGCCATATATTGCAGGTGTTTAGCGAGTAAAAAATGATGGGTTTTTTCTCTACAAAGATAATACACTGGATCTGGCATCTGCCTTTTAACCCTAAAATTTACCACGTCGACAGCTAAGATAAGTAATGTATAAGAAAATTAGACATTTCGATACCAGTTTCCGAATTTCTTTAAAATTATAAATGATTCAAAGTTATTAAACAAATTTCGTAATATTGCGAACTACTTACTATATGCAATATAGTGGTACTTAATTAAATTAACTCTACATTATAGTAATTATTTTTCAGTATGATTCCTTCATTACATGTAGAAAATAAATCATTTTTTTACTTGTAAATTCATTAAAATTTAAAAATGAATGTAACACAAATCTACGTTTTATTTGTATTTGAGAAAATCTTATTACTTATTACAACACCATTATAATCATGAATTTAACGATTTAGGCGAAAGGCATAATTCATTAATCTATAGTTATGTATTATAGTAATCGTCTTACGAATCTAATATTTATTTATTGAACGATAATCGTTTAAATTTTATTAGGTAAAGATTAGATTTTTGTCGCGCCATACATCATAAATATTTTATAACCTTTTGAGAAAACAATCCAATTGTTTATTCAATTATTATACTAATTATCTCAGTTTCCATAACAGCAAGTTTTTAATACTAAAACGGCATCTTTGCGCGTGACCTATTATTCAGCACAAATTATTAAATCTTTCTCACGTTAATGTAGTATTTAGAAATTACAATACCAACATAATACGCAAGAAGTCCATATAAGAATCCAATTAATATACTATTACTTCTCAAACACAATGTGGAAGAGGTTTACGTATAAGCTTATGTTCGCATACATTTTTATCAAAGTTGTTAAGGAAATATACAGAAAAAATTCTACTTTTATACCCCTATAATGATTCACTATCCACTAAATCTAAATTTTATGAATTGGTTTTGGGAATATTGGTTAATAATTGTGGTTTTTATACTTTCTGTATCGCTCTATGACTAAAACTAGTGAAGATTAAAAGTAAGAATATTTCAAATAATGTAGAGAGTTTTCAAAACCAAATTATAAAAGGAGAATCAAAATAAACATACTATTGCTAATATTATTTTACGGTTCATTTAAATTACTTATTTTTAACAATATAAATTAATTGGGTTTATAAATATTGTTGAACATATTATTACAAAAAAACTCAAAGTTGTTTTTGATTACGTATATCGTTTATAGTTCAATTAAATTAATTAGTTGATTGACTACATCGTTAAAATAGAAAATCATACGAATTACTAATAACAAAAATTCATTAAATAATATTCAAAAGATGGACAGTTTAGTATTTCATTATGCATTTTTATAGTTGGCAGATGTATGTCAATAAATAAGATAAGCGAAACAAGAGCGAAGCCAAAAATAATGAAAGTAAGTTGAAACCATTGTATGTTAATTACGAATATGCCGTAAGCGCTCTTTAATTATCCTGATCATAAATTTACCTTAAGTATTTATTTATTAATTTTATTTATTAATTTATTTTTTAGTTTAATGGCTATTAATATATAAAATCGATTTATCAATGATTACTATCATTGCAAATATTATGATTAGTCTATAAAATATTAATTTAATAGTTATAACTATATAATAGTTATAATTATATATTAAGTTTAAATAAATTTAATTTTATGTAATTAGTTATTGAAAATTAACCACAATTTAAAAATAAAATAAATAGGTTAATAAAAAGATCGTTTGTATGCATTTATAAAACATTTGTAATAATGAATTAGTTTTAAATAGATAAGACTACAATAATTTAAAAACATTTTTGAATTAAAAATTTTTTTTAATGTATTTTAGTTTACCTCTGTTTACAATGTTTTATAAAATTATCAAAAAATTTTCAAAATTAAAATGATTCTTCTATTTTGTTGTAATCTTTATATATTGAATATATTGTGATTAATTTTTATCTAGTTAAATTATTGAAGTTGTTTCTTTTAAATAAATTAAATTATTATTAATTTAATTATTATATTAATTAAAAATTTCTCTATTAAGACTCATCGTATTTTTAAACAATTACACTTTATTTTAAAAACAATATTATACTACTTCAGCCGTATGAAATTGGTATATTATAACACATTTAAGTTTTTTGAGATGATTTTTTGTTACTAAAAATTGGAGTTTAATTTTAGTGCCAGAATGCTAGATAATTTGATCGAATATATATATATATTTACATATATATAATAATATAAGTTAATCAATATTTATTTTAAGAGCGTCAACAAGAATTAAAATAATAGAATAGTTTTATATTTATATATTTTACACATTCTTTATGGAAAACTAAACTAAGTTTGTATTAGTAATGTTTAGTTTTGCATTACTTTAAAGGTTATTTCAATAACTAATCTAATAATAATAATTAATATAAAAATAAAATATCAATTTAACTTGATATTTGTAGTATGATAAGTAAGTTTCGTAATTGTAAAATAAAACGTATCTTGTTTGATATATTTGAAATTATTTTGTAGTCATTGCATAAAAGTTTTATAAAGTATATAATTAGTTTAATATTTTTCGCATATTTATGCTAAAATTAAAATTTATTTCTTAATAGTTATATTATTGAATGTAACGTCAATTAAAAGCTAATCATATGAATATTAACCATTTTCATGACATTGAAAAATTATCTACATACTATGTATTATATTGGTTATATTTACAATATTCATATTGATTATTTATTTATAATATCGTAACTAGTGGTATATATTTTTATTAATAAAAAAATTAATTTATTGGGAAAATTGAAAAAAGGCCCAGACTGACATTCCTCTAATAAAATCAGTTTTACAATGTGAAATCTTTTATATGTTAATTCTCTTGACATTACTTATAAAATATTTTTCATTTATAATTAAATTTTTTAATTATAAATTTTGAAGTATTGCAAATATTTGAGTTTAGTGTTTTGTTATGAATTTTTACAGCTATATAGAAATTGTACAATTTTATGATTGAATTTGCAAGCGAAAAATAATAAATTAATTAAAAAATTAATAAATAAATACAAGCATACAAATAAATATATTTCATCACTTTAATGTAAAAGGGTTACATTTTTTACTTTTCCAATGAAAATACTTTTTTTATATTAAATTATCTATTTTTTTTATAAATGTATATAAATTTAATATTTAATCTTTCAAATATAAAAAAGGATTCTTTGAAATATTGCACAGATATTGAAATAATAGTGTCAGCTATGATATATTTTTGTTTAAAAGAGCCTTAATGTAAGTAATCTTTAGCGATTTTTTTTATTCATGGAATGAAATTTAACTCAAATAATTATATAATTGTAGATCATTTAATGTTTTGGTATGATCTACACCTTGCTCTCATAATATATTTTCTAATGTTGGTTTCTCACTGAGAATCTTATATTACTATTTTAAAAACAGAAAATCATTCGAGATGTGAAAATTTAATTTACTGAAATTCATTTTATTTATAAGATTTAATTAACATTAACATATTTATATGCTCTTTCATTACTAAATCCTTACATTTTTTATATTCTTTATAAAATTATTATTTTTATATTTACCTTATTTAATAAATTCACATTCCGCAATTTATAATCTTAAGTTCTAATGTAAGGAAAAAATGAGAAAATTTTTTAATATATTTATTACATATATTATCTAAATGATCAATTATCAATTTTACGATTATTTTTTATACATTCTCTTCAAATAAATATTTATTTGATTTAAATTGTATTTAAGAGTTTTAAATATGAATTGTGAATATACTAATTCTTTATAAATATTGAAGAAAAACACATTACATTTTTAATACAGTCTTTTTTATTTATCTTTCAGATAAAATGTTATCTGAATGAATAAATGAATGAACAGAAAATTTAAATGCAGCTGCAATTATACCTAACTGAAATTATTTCTAACTGAATACTTTTATAACTCTCTAAAAATATTATAACATTAAGCTAGTATATGTTTCCTTTGATAACAAAGGTTTAGATGTTTTAAATAAGCTTGAGTTTAAATATAAATATGCTTGACGTGAATTTTAGAATAATATTTTAATAAAATTTTTAACGAAGTTAAATTTTTGTAGCTTTTTTAAAAATATACTTAAAAATAGTCTATGTTTTGAATTGCAATTACAGGAAAATTAGAAAATGAAATTATATTGCAATTTAAAAAATTATTATTAATTTAAAATAGTAGTAGAATTATTGCAATTTTTTAATCTGAAAGTGAAATGGAACAAGAGTTCATGATTTACAATCTGACAGTAGCCGTATACTATAAAATAACATAGAGTATAAGTAACATATTAAGAAACGTCAATTAGACGTCACTGGTAATTTTAATATATAAACCTTCGTTAATATACAATATTAACCTACATTTCTTAATCTGGTACTTAATGTATTAACTACATAGTATTTATGCAAGTATTCTAACATTTTTAAGCAATATTATATTACGACTGAGTTAAACATACAATAATTTTAAAATAGTAGAAAATATCCGTTAAATATTGTTACATAGAATGTCTGTCATTATTTATAAATATAAAAATTGCAGTTTGATGATGACGAGACATTAATTTTTAAAAGATTGAGAGTGTTTCAAGATTAGAAGAACTAAGTTTTAATTACTTACTTCTGACAAAACAATGAAATAATTACATAGAGTGATGTGTAAATAAAATGATTTAAAAGTAACGTTACGTAAAATTCGGTCATAAATATTTTTATAATATGCTTATTAATTATTTTCATCTAAATCATTGTATTATTTTTTATTAATTGATATGCCGTGTTTCATGTTCATTTAATTTTTTTATAATTTCAATGCATTTCATACACTGAAGTTGCGTAACATTTTATTTGCCATTTTAATAGTATCACGCACTCATCAATTGTTTTTTTTATCTTACTAAAAATACACACGCAAGATTGACTTATATTACTTCGATCTATCTTTAAATAGGAATTTAAACAATACATATTCGGTAAAATTCATAATTTATTATTTTTCTTTTTTGTTTTATATGAATCTTAAAAATAATTTCTTTGATTTTGTCTTAATTTCCAAACTTAAGCACCGAGTGTCCTAGTCAATAATCATTATTTTATAAAATGGTTCAAAATTAAAACAAAAATTTCCCTTTACGCATGATCGAAACTTATATGTACAAATGTTAGAAACAGTTTTGATCTAGGTATGTTTAACGCATGAACACAAGCATGCACTCTCACATAATTACGCGCGTAGAAGTTGTTGACGCTATAACTAATCGGCAATATTGCACTATCAAGCTGTCATACCATATTATTAGTGAATTTAGCTTTATTGTATAACGCAATGCATTTAATTTTTTAAGCAATGAAAAAAGTTACATTCTTAAGAAACTTTGCAAACGAAATTACTTTTGTAAATTGTTATTGATTGTCGTTGATTTATAGATTTTTACGAGAAGAATAGTTTGATAATATGTAAGTAATTCTTATCTTTATATAAATAAATATTACTTAGTACTTATATATTTTTGCATTGCAAAATCATATAAATGTTAAGATTTGAATTATGTCATTGTTTCAACAATAATATTTCGTTGAAAATTATTGACTTTATATCTCTTACACTGTGGAATTTGAACAAATCTTATCACCAGTGGAAAAATAAAACCTATCTATAACATTAACTAATTATTGGATTAAATGTACATTAATGCTGATTTCAGTACTTTTTTTTATAACGAATTTACTATTCAATATTGTTTTATATGATATATAGTACTAGTAATATCCATAGTATTAAAGTAAAATATTTTGGAAAAATTTATTGAATGCGTATAGCACAATCAAAATTTTGATATTGTTTTTTGGATGAGTGGATGTATGTATTTTAGAATGTTTTAAGCGATTGAAACCTTAATGCAGAATTTTCATAAATTTCTTTAAATTTCGTTATAAATTTATAATAAAAAATTTAATTAAATAAAAAATGTTCTGTAAAAAATATTAAAAAAAATCAGTTTTTATAAAATATTGCATAAATTTTAAAGGCGAATGTATACAATAGAAATTGTTGCCGAAATATATCGTTTATTTGTACGTTGTTTGTTGAGGATTTGCTAAACTGCATAGCTGGTTAATTAATCAATAACGTTCTAAAAATCTGTACATATACATACATATATTAAATATCGATTTCAATGTTCAAATTGTTATGTTGTAAATTCTGATAACAAATTTTTTTTTGAAAATTTAATGTTAAAAAATCTATATGTGTAATTAAAAAATCATTGATACTTTGATTCTTCTTATAATTAAGAGCAGAATACGCATATTCAAATGTCATTAAAAAGTTTTATAAAAGTCATTTTTGAATTGTAATATGAAAAATATTACTTGTCAATATATATTTAAGCATTTGTTACGTAAAATTTTATTTTTAACACTCAAAAATAATTTCGATCGTATAAATTTATAAAAATATATTATGATTCAGAATATCATATTTTAAAATGTATTCGAGAATGTATTAATTATAATAAATTGTAAAAGATACAATTTTAATTATAGCATTGGATCATGAATCATAAATAGAAACAATGAATAATTTAATGTCTTTTTTTCATAAAAAGTGGTTCTTTGTTTTTTGCTTAATTGATACGATAACATTTATTAAGCAGCAATTAAGCCGATTTTTAACAAATCATTTTATATAACTGTTAATTTGTAAAATTGAATGCAGAATTAATTTATATGAGGACATATATGTTTCTACTGGAAAAAAATAATGTTGTTCCTTCAATTTTTTTTATCATAAGAAAGGCGAAGTATAGTAAAGTAGGATACCATTTAATAATACCCCTATAAACTACCTTATCAGTTCATTTTCTATATTATCAGATCATATTAATATATTTTCTCGCGAATAAATTGTACTCTAGATAGGTTATGCGATTTGTAATATTAAGCATGTATAAAAAAAACAAGTATAGAACAATTAAAACGTAAAGAAACTTAGAATAGCGATTTCAGGAGAACTCGTCAGTCACCGGTTGTTCTTAAGTTCGCCGAGCGCTTACGTACTTTCATGGTATTAGACTAGCATTGACTTTTCAGCTGTAGCAGTCACATCTCTGACGGTGCTAAGAGAGCACGCACTGTTCGAGACTTGCGAGCCTCTCTCAAAAAATTGCGAACATCGATTATTATCTTATTGTTATCTAAAACATTTTCATATTTATTCTTTCCGCGATCAATCCAAGTGACTTATTTAGGAGAAGTTCGCATGGCGTTTCACAAGTGATCGCGTCCCGATTGAATTTTCGTAAATATGTGTTAGTCGATTTGGGAAATGTTAAGCCTTTAGCGGGTCGCTCTACATTTATTAATAAATATCCACGGTTTATCGTTTTTGCTCTATTATGAGAGGAGTCGTCTCGTTTTTCGTTTGGTGGGCGACTTTAGTGCTCGGCACCGTTACGGGGTCGGCCCCTATAGTGAAGATAAAGAATGGCACTTTGGAAGGTTCGATAATGTACAGTCGTAAGGGCAGGGAATTCTCTAGTTTTAGAGGTATTCCATATGCTTTACCGCCGTTAGCCAATCTTAGATTTCAGGTAAATAATTCTTACGTAGACTGTATAGTTTTTTTTTTTTATAAATATATTTATAAGCCTCAATTATCAACAAAATCAGTTTTAGAAAAACTCTTTGGAAATTTATAGGGTTTATTAGGGTTTCACGCGACAAGTAATTTACCGTCACACCATATTTATACATTTCAAAAAAGCATCTTGTACAATACGTATACTAATTATTGCGCTGCATTATGTTGGTCTTATTGAATAATGAAATTTATATCGTTTCCCGATAAACATCTTTTTTATCGGGACATCATGAATAACGTTAGATAATTTTACATATGCAAGTTAATTTTTTATAGAGAAACTATTATAACGATTAAAAAAGTAATTTATTGCAATATTATCGCTACTTAATAACCACGTTCTTTTTTTATTATTGAACCCGCATGATACGTTTGAGGCCATAACCATCAAATAATGAAAGTCCATTCTTCCTATAATTATTAAAACTGTTTTACTAAAAAAATATAATTTTATTTAAATTTATTCATTTATACTTAAGTTTAAATTTATTACAATTTAATATATCACCTCTACAATACAATATATTAATCATTTCCTATATTCTTGTAAAGCATTAGTGTACTGTCACCTGTTGATACATATTTATCAAGTCTCGAATAAATTTATATATTTTTTTTATATTGTGTACAATTGTCTTAGTAAACTTTTTTAGATATTAATATTTCGTTTACTTTTTAAAAGTTACATTAATGTATCGCGTACCAAACAGATGAATATAGACGTATAAAATGAATGATATAGGTTTCTTTTTTGAAAAAAAAAGATATAATGTTATTTTAAAATAAAATTCATTTTTATTAGTTTCTTTGACAATGCATTATAAGTATATTATTACATTTTATTGACTAGGTTGTTTTTTTATAATTAAGAAGAAGAAAATTAATTTTAAATATAATGTTTTGTATTATGAATATTTTATCGTTAAAGTCAGTTGAGGAAAAGAGTATATAATACTCATGTTTTTACAAGTAGCTAATTTATAAGAGATTAATTTGAATTTAATGTATAGTGTTTGAGAAGCAGGAAAAACTAAGTTTGAAAGTTCAAATGTAGTTGGTAGTTTTAGAAAAATATTTTTGGCGTAATATTCTGACGAATAGATCTTCAATACAAACATTAGCATATTTAAAGAATTATCTTTCTCCAGCTGACATTCTGAATTTATAATATGTATACTAAGCGTCAAAAGAAAAAAAATCGCCACACAGCATTTGATTCATGACGTATCATCTGTGTCTTGAGCAAGTATGAGTAAATGCTTAGTTTTGCCTTAGATTTTTTTAAAACCCCAAATTGTGCCTTGGCCGTAATGGCTTAACTCAACTGCCTCATTCTCGGAATCCGGGGTTTTCAAGCAAGGTCCTTTATGCTACAGCCACCGCAACCGTCGGCATCGTGGCCCGGCGTGCGATCGGCCAAGGAGGACGCGGACATCTGCACCCAGAGGAACATTTACACTCACCAGGAAGAGATCGTCGGTGTGGAGGATTGCTTGTACCTGAACGTCTACACGCCTCGTGTACCGAGCAGTGATCGCGCGATACGCGAGACTTACCCTGTAATGATTTGGTTCCACGGCGGCGGCTTTTTGACGGGCTCCGGCCATTCCTTGTTCTACGGACCGAAGTTTTTACTCGATCACGATGTCATTTTAGTCACCATTAATTACAGGTACTATTCACTGGACGATTACGACTGCTAAGATTGTCGATTGAAATTTTATCAATTCATCATGCAACTTATATAATCGAGCTTAATCTCAAATAAGTTATACAGAGGTCAATTGTTGAAATTTATTTAAAGATTGGGGCCTCTTGGATTCTTAAGCATGGAAGATCTTGTCTTGCCGGGCAACCAGGGAATGAAAGACGAGGCTCAAGCCATTCGATGGGTTCACGAAAATATTGCCGATTTCGGCGGAGATTCCAACCGCGTAACGATTTTTGGTGAAAGCGCCGGTGGTGCCGCAGTCCACTATCACATGATTAGCCCAATGTCGAAAGGTAAAACAGTATTTAAGATGACTTTTTTTTTTTTTTTTTTTTTAAGTCATTTTAATAATACCTACATCCTTATATTCTTGCAAGGGCAAGGAAATTTGCAGTATTTTAGAAAGTGACAAATTTCTTCTCATTCATTAGGCTTTTCGCTTTCACTTTTAAACATGATTTGTCAATCCTTACAAGGTTTCCCAACTTAACTTTAATTTGCTAGGATTAGATTAGAACTTACTTATTTTGCATGGACGTATATTTCCACTTTTATACACAAAAACAGGTTTACAATACTCCAGATAGGAATCATAAACTAAACATATCAAATGGATGACTTTGCTTCCACCAAGTCTGCTAATACCTAAAAAACTATATTATATAAATATATAATTATGTAGAGTCATTGTATCTTTTCAATAGATTAACTTTTTTATTCACTATATAGTTTAATATAGCTAATTTTTTCTTTACTGTAAGATCAATAAAACTAATATCATTAAATATTAAAATTTTAATGTAGGATAAATAATTACTGATTTAGAAGTACATAAAATATATATTACAGAACTATAATCTTCGAATTCCAATCAAATGATAATTTCAGCTCTAGTTAACGTTAAGTCAATTTATCCTATACCGTAATTTTTTATGAAATTGGAATAAATTATTTTATTACGAAAAATACATAGGAATTTATTTTAAATCAGAGATTTATTAATAATTATTATTTATAAATTAGAAATGTAATCCTATTCTGCAGCTTTATAGTTTTATCATTTAACATTTAATTACATAAGCCAGTAATTTTGAATACAATTACAAGTATTGTAAGAATTTTAAATCAAAAGAATTTTTTCGGTATTAATAAAATAGAAGAACAAAAATCAATTTATCTTAACAATCATTTTAATAATATTATATTGACAAACAAATAAATAAATAATTTTTAAAGTTTAGACTGTTCCATAAAACATTAAATTTTTATATTCCGCGGGTTATCTGTCAGTTAAATAGACATTTAGCGATCGTTGTTATTTTTAATTCTAACATATTCGATTTTCATGCAATATGTACATAAATATCATTGTTGAGAAATGC
Source organism: Kradibia gibbosae (assembly GCA_018907135.1). Lineage (NCBI taxonomy): Eukaryota > Metazoa > Arthropoda > Insecta > Hymenoptera > Agaonidae > Kradibia > Kradibia gibbosae. Next base: position 10,836,879 of record JACCHX010000004.1, read on the forward strand.
AAAAAATGTACTTAATTTCTAGATAAGTAACATTTTTGCTGCAGATTAAAAATGTATTTAATATTAATCTTTCTATAGAATAATAAGTTGCAAAAGAAAGTTTGGCATATTTAATTCCAATTGTGCAATTTTAGGTACAAGTTATGGAAACTATATATTACTTAAATGAATATTATTAAAAAATTTAAAAGTGTTTTTATAAAAAAAAAAAATGTTTTATAGAAGTTAAGCGAAATATTAATAATTACGCTGAAATTATAGTATTTGCTAACAGTTTGTTTTTAATAATTATTTGTAGTAGTATTTATTAGTGTAAAAAACTAGTATACTCTGAAAAGTATTTATCAAGAAAAAAATGTAAAAAAAATATTGTCCTAATAGTGCAATTCATCAAATATAATTATTGGTTAAACAAATTGCATGTTTTTACAATATCATTTTTTATACGCATAATGAATTTATGAATACATAAATTTAATATTGATTTACCTTATTATTTGTTTTTCAGGAACGAAACTTTGTAATACTTGTATTACTGAAAATTTCTTGCACTAATATATATTAGTATTACATATGTGACAAAATTTTGATTAGCTTACGGTATTTACTTATAAGATAATTAATGATACAATTTAATAACAAAAGTGTATAAATATTTAATGAGTAAGTAGATAAAAAAAACTTCGTACACATTATTAAATTATTAAATCATAATTTTAATTAGCAAAATTAGGTAGAATAAAATTTTAAGGTAAATAAAAAATAATTTAGTAGGCAATATTATAACTAAATTAGATATAAAAACGTTGTTTGTTTACAAACTACTATACACCTAAATTTGCAATAAATTGTTAAAATCAAAAGCTCCTTCCTAATTTAATTTAATAGATTCATCTACAAACCAACGCCTCTATCAGTAGTACTTTAAAACTGTTATAAAAAGAATAATTTCATTATATCCAGTAATTTTATTTCCATCTAATTTCCATAATGTTATTTTAATCTTTTTCCATTTTAAGTATTAAACAATTGTTATTGAATAATTCAATGTGATGTATTATGAACGTTAAATTAGAAAATTCACCATCATCACAGGACAATGAAAACCTTTTCCCGGCAATATTCAAATAATATTTTATCGATAGTACAGACCTGACCTATTTAAATTATTATTGAATTATCATGTTTTTCCATTGCAAAATTTTAACATCAACCACAAAAGAATTGTAAAATATTCCTTTTGTAATTTATTTAATGACCTATGATAAAAGTTAAGCGAATGGGCTTCTGTAAACTTCGTTATATTTTTGTTTTTTTTGTGTTATATTCGAGTAAGCGCAAGTCGAGTAACGATGATTCATCGAATTGTTACATAAATTCTTCAATAAAAAAATTAAAATCACTTCTCGCTTTTCGAAGTAGCTCACAAGATTGTTAAGTTATTTACAGCTATTCTGGATTGTGCCTCACATTGCACATTTCCAAAGCCCTACAATGTAGAGCTCGGCTTAACGTCCGAGTTACCTTTGATAGTTTCCCCGCTAATGGACGATAATAATCCACAGTAAAAAATCTCGAGTATTAACGTTAATTTTGCGCCCTGGACTGCTTTTCACCCTTCGCAAGAGTAACAGTCGTCGTAACCTACCGTAAATCTCGGCAGGTCTATTTCAGCGGGCAATATCTCAGAGCGGGACTGCGCTGTGTCCTTGGGCCTTGATGCGTCCGGGACAAGCCAAGGGGAAGGCCAAGCACCTCGCCGAACTCCTCGGGTGTCCCAGTAACGACACAACCGCGATGCTGGAGTGTCTGCGTGGCCGCGAGGCCGTCGACATCATCGGCACCGATCGCCAGTTTCAGGTGAGCTTGGAGCTTTTTAAGCGGGTATCATTGTGCAAGCGCTCATAGCGCTCCGTTATTACGCGAATGCCTGGGATATCATGGCGAGGTAGAGAGAGAGAAAGAGAGAGAGAGAGAGCAATATTTCTAAATGCTTGATCCAATTCCTGCAGCTACTCGATGCATATTGTGTATGTGTAGCTCCGCAGTGGCATTGGTGAAATCATAGGCCTTCGCTTCGATGTTTTATGATAACGAATTGTCAACAACGTGCAAGTCATTATTTGTAAGTTATTGTCCTTTACTTTACTCATCCAACATTTTCCTCAATGAAATTTTAATAAAATTCTCGTCTTTCAACCAATAATTATGTTTGATAAATTGCACTATTGAGACAATCTTTTTTTTACATTTTTTTCTAAATACTTTTTAAAATACACTAGGTTTCCATACTAATAAATACTACTACGAACAATTATTTAAAAAGTAATTTCAGTTTCATAATTAATATTTTTCTTGACTTCAACAAATCATTTTTTTTTTTATAAAAAAACATTTTAATTTTTACTTACATAAAATTGCACAATTGGAATTAAATATGCCAAACTTTTTTTTGCAACATATTATTCTATAGAAAGATTGATATTAAATACATTTTTAATATGCAGCAAAAATGTTACTTATCTAGAAATTAAGTACATTTTTTGCATTTCTCAACAATGATATTTATGTATATATTGCATGAAAATCGAATATGTTAGAATTAAAAATAACAACGATCGCTAAATGTCTATTTAACTGACCTGCGGAATATAAAAATTTAATGTTTTATAGAATAGTCTAAACTTTAAATAATATTTATTTATACGTTCGTAAATCTAATGCTATTAAAAGGGTTGTTATGTGACTTTTGCTTAGTTCGTTGCGAAGTACATATTTCCGGTGCAATACGTTTTATCCTATTTGATCGTTATTCATAAACTTAATTAATCTTTGTGTGTATTAAATTGATTTTACATACTCTTAAAATAACAGTCATGTCAATTGTTTTAAAAGTGAGATTATAAACAATAATCCATGTATGCATGTAATATCCTTGATTCTTTCAGTGTAATCTTAAGGGTTAATTTAAAAATTTTAATATATTTTTCTGTGATTGTTAGGGATATATATGCATTTTTAAGGCCTCATGATTGTGTTTACTTTAGATCATTAATTTGTTCGAATTATGCTTTTGAACTATATGGCAGTTTTTAAAATTTTAATTTAAAAAGAAACATTTGTGAAGAAATACCACACAAATATGCGTTAGAATTACTTCTGTAAATATTCTGAAAAGACATTTTTATATTTTGTATTAAATATAATTTTTGCAATAAGTATTAACTTGTTTTATATATATTTTATACATTCCTATTACTTAATCTATGCAAAAAGCCATTAAAAAGCACAAGCGTATAAAATATTTAGGTTAATTTAAATTCTATGTATTTAGTTTTGAATATAAAAGTTTTAAAGTATTTTTTATAAATATGATTGTTTCGATTAAAATATTTTTTTATAACGTATCGCTTAGATAATGTTTTTAAGATTAAAATAAAAAATCTCAATAATGAAATATAGAGAAATATTTATGATTAAAATATTTAATTAAAAATTTATAAATTTCATAACAAATCTTTAATCATTATTTATAATGTTTGTATATTATAAAAGTTTACGTTCGAAAATATGAATATTAAAATAACTGGGTAGTTTAAAAAAATGAAGTAATAAAAATTGATAAAAAATTAAGGGATAAGCTATATATCGAATAAAAATATTTTTTAATATTAATAAACTATTATTGATTATTTTACTTAAATGGTGAAATCTAGAGAAATACTCCATAAAAATAGATTTTAATATATTCCATAGAATTCTTTTTAATTTATTCTTTTAAAAAAGTATGAATTAAGTAATACAGTATAAAAATATCGATAAGTTAAAATTAGGCGATTTTCACGACGAAAAATTATTTAAAACAATTACCTTTTAAGTTTCAATCAAATTTTATATTTTTATTAATCGATGACTTGAAGTCTACAATTATTTGCCGTAATATAGTCTGCTAAAATCAACAGATTTCAATGTACATATTTATACTTTTATTTTTTGTTTTAACATTACAATGATGCATAATTTCAATGAGTTTAAAGGCACGCAAAGGGATATTGAAACTAATGTTTTTTGGAACGGACGATAACAAGTTTATCAGTCAGTTGAGATTTTTATTGAATTTGGCAACGAATTCCATACTAGCGTCATTGTCTAGCTTTTACTATTTATCAACTTATTTACTTTGAGAGTTTGTATTATAGTATTTTAGAGTTTTTGATAAAGTATCTTGTAAAATTATGCATGAATATACACCATTTATTTTCTTTGAATGACATTTACTTTATGCTCGCTAGTTATTTTATTTAAACAATTTCGTGCCCCGACAATTGAAATAATAAGCATTCTTCTTTTTATATTTACGCATTGTAAGATTTTTTTAGATCATATTGAGTAGAGTAATTACTAAAAATATATGATTGCTAAAAATAATTACATCAGAGACAATATTGTTTGTTAGTATGATTAATCTGATAAAAAGCACAATTCTTGGTACATAATTTTTTCTTATCGTTCGTATTAGTAATTAGGTAATTATACGTGTACGGTGGTTCATTTGCACAGATTTTAATACTTTTATATTATGTTTATAAATAATAATTTGGTTTAAAATTTTTTACATAAAAATAAATAATAAGTAATAGTATTCTGAGTTAATTTACGTTCATTTAATCTCAACGCATTAAGCCAAAAAATATTTTAAATTACTTAAGGGAACTGCGCAAATTTTTTCAGTGAAATGAAATAAATATTTTGTGGCTAATATGATGTAAAAATAAATCTTTTTTTTTTATTTTTTTTAGACAATAGTTATTCAATAAATAATATAATAAGGTAATTCAATAAAAAAGGTTGAGTATTTTAAAATTGTAAATACTATATAAGTAATCATATTTATAATGTATTGTAAATATATTTCGTACGCAGGAAATTAATTTTGTAAATGGAATGATTTATTGTAATCAAAATCCAATAACAAGATTATTTATCTCTATAATATAAAATAAGTAATAGAAATTAAACAATGAAAAGTTAAAAAAGTTTAATGGATAAAAAACAGAAAATTTGTAGAATTTTAATTAAAACAAATCAATAAAAGGTAAAATAGTTTAAATTATTTCTATGTAATTAATTAAACAAAATTAATTGGTTAGCTGTTCGATTAATTTAAAGCAAATTTTTCAGTATATCAAAATTTGATACAATTTTCCACTACATTAAGTATGCAGGATTAGGAGTGAACTCAATTATGTAAAAAATCACATTTTAAAAGTGTGATTGTCCCCTGAATGGGTTTTTAGATACGATATGGGTCAAATTTGGCATTTCAGTGTTCATCCTTACAACGTTTTTACTTATTTTTATCTTTCACCAATATATTCCTTTTTTATTTAGCACTATAGCAGTAATTACATCAGAACCTTTCGAATATATCTAATATGTCATTTTTTTAGAATATATTTTTTCCAATTAATATATTCAATAATGTACGGTTAATGTACGAGAACTAAAATTAAAAATAATAAAAATTGATAGCATTTTTCAGTATTCGTTTATTATTTACATACATTATAAATTAATATTTTTAGATAATCAATCATTCGTGCTTGATTATGTAGATTATTATTATTACAATGAGTTTTAAACGTGAATAATTATTTCATGAATATAGTTGGATGAGATTTATTAAGGGGGGTTTAGGCTGTGTTTTATAAGAGTTGAGCGCATGAGGTGTACATATTTATTAAAATTATACATTTAATTAGTATATTTAATTATTAATCGCACCAATACTCCTCTCTGCAATATATGTTCGCAAAGATTTTATACTCTTATAGAGCAATATGAAACTGCATACTTTAAATGCTTTGTTTATATACTGGAATTTCATGAGAAAATTCTCGTGGAAATACTTTGCGTAGGCTGTGTGAAACATTGTTGATATAAGTCGTTACTTTTTGAGTTTGCTATTTTGCATTTTTTCAAACATATTGCAAAAACGTATAATTTTTACAAGTTCCAGAATAATATTCAAGCATAGGAGAGAATTTTTTTACAGAAATTCCATTCCTACACAAATCAAGCTCATTTATTTACGCGAAGGAGCAAGATTAATGTTTAACTATGTTTTTATCGGTATAAGTGTTGCTCAAAAATTTGTTTCTATAGATATTTTTTAAGATATATTTTTAATTAACTATAAAAATTTTAAAACAGTTTATTTATTTTAATATATTTAATATATTTAAGTTTATATTAATAAATAAATGTATTAATTAGTAGCTTTGAGAGTTTCGTGTATTGTTATAAATTTAATTCTTTGCACAAAGAGAGAATTAAAATCTTTCAATAAAAGAAAATTTTATAAATTATATTTATTTTTTACGAATTTATAAATTTAATCAAATACATTGAAAATTTATTGAGATGTAATGTTACAAATAATTTCCAAAAGAATTTCAATAACAAATAAATGTTTGGAATGTATAAAAACATAATTAATCATACAATTGTTGTACAGCTGAAAAAAAATTCACAGATTATTCAATTCCTAAATCCTTTTTTACAAAATCAATCGAATAATCAATGTGACACTTTATTTAAAAACAAATTTAATTATTTGCAATACATAGTTATCATCAGACAAAATTGTACTCAAAAGCTTTTTAGTTTAAATTATCGACTTCAGAAAAGATCGCAAAAATATTTAAAATTGAACATTGCTGTCATATCTGGGAAAAATATTCCAAGTATTACGAACAAGACATTGTATATAGGCCTTATATAATTTAGCATTTAAAGATCTGGATTATAAGTTTTGTTCATTATAAAAAATTATTAGTAAATAATTAGATAATAACGCAACACGAAACATATGAGATTGATAATTAAACTAAATAGAGAAATTCATTTTTAAATGTTTAGTTTAAAATTTTTATTAAACATTTGCGGTAGTTTTTATAAATTTTCCAAAATATTACGCATGTAATTTAAACGTGTATATAAATTATTCATGCAATTCCTTTAATGAGAACGCAACTTTAATTCACTTGTCTGTATATAATGAATTATGATTTGCATGTTTATCTGAGTTTGTAAAAATGGTTACACATTATGGGAAACTTATTTAAGAGATATTTATTGGTGTTTTGATAATAAATATATATTTGTCGCGATATAAGTAACCTGTTTCAGTTTTTACTATATTAATCTTGAATTTTAGGAATTTGATTACTGCCCCATGATACCATTTCGGCCTGTAATCGAGCCGGATCATCCAGGGGCATTTTTAAAAGAAGACCCAGCAATATCACTGGAGACTGGGCAGTTGGCTGACATCCAATGGATGACTGGTATCACTTCGCACGAAGGCGCCATAAAAACAGCTGGTGCGTGCTCGTTTTAAATAATAAGGAGCGTAAAAATTAAAAATATTTAGATTTGATTTAGCCTTTTTGATGCACTTGTTTAACGATGGATTAATTATTATTATTGGGTTTGTTTTGCAGCACTTTTTGGACGAAACCAGGGGGAGCTGGTAAAAGTTCTGGATAAAGAGTTTGATAAATTGGCACCCATGAGTCTACTATACGGAGAGACCTGTCCATCGGACAATCTAAAGGAGGCGACGAGACTTATTCGTGAATTTTACTTCGCTGATAAGCCAATCGATAATTCGACGAGGCACGACTTGACGGACGTAAGCTATATTCGCTTCTATAATAGACAAAATTATTGTGCAGGCTAATCGCGATTACGCTTTTATCGGCGATGCCATGATAAAGCGAACGCAAAGATTGAGTGCAGGATCGTTAACAATCCCGTACGGATTCGATTGTCAAACAGTTGTACACGGACGCCTGGTTCTACGTAGACGCGGACAAGGCGGTGCGCGATCACTTCAAAATGCTCTCTTCTCCGACTTACTACTATTACTTCTCCTACCGCGGGAGCGCCTCCTTCAGCAGAATATTCGGCGACGAGAACGAGGATTACGGGGTCTCGCACGCCGACGAGCTGCAGTACATCTTCCCAGTGGGCGAGCAGCTATTCCAGGACATACCTTTGAGCCAAGAGGACAATCGGCTCATCGATATCATTACCACTATGTGGTACAATTTCGCCAAAACTGGGTGAGCGGCCTTAATTATGCTATTGGAAACCGCATGCCTCGATGCGCCTGGCGCAGTCTCGTCACTCCTAATCCGTATTTAATTTTAAACCGAGTACACCGACGGACGTCGTTTATATTATATATTTCTGTTGCCTTTATTAATTTTATTTTGCCGCGCGTTCGTTCGCACGAACTCGTTTCCCCTCTTAAGTGCATTCCTTGTTTTTCATTCGTGCGTTTTCATTCGGGCTCGCTGGGTCTTACGGTACTCACGAGGCTGCCTGCCCGCGTCAAAATACGAATAACTAATAAACAGCCACGCGTTACATTTCATAATGAGTTATTACGTTGCATAATACAATATTTAAATTCAAGCAAATAATCCAAGTAAGACATGACAAGCTTGTTATGCAATTATCGTATAATAAAGATTTCAAGATTAATTATATTATTATTTTACTTCAAGTGTTATTCCTGTAAGGTTTTTTTAATGGTCACGACATTCACAAAACACAATATTGCAATCAAAGGAAAATAACTCAAAGAACTTAGTATAAGATTTTTTTAAATATTATTCTCTCCGTTAGTCTTAAATTCGGCATCTTGTGATAAAAAATTAAATATATCATGAATTTACAAAAAATTAAGCATTCGACTCTGAATTGAGAATTTGTTTTATTAGAAACCAAGTGAAATTGTGAACGTACGTTTACTATTTAATTGAACCCAAATGTCTCGATATAATATATTTCTTCCCTCAGATTTCATCGATAAATTTACCTTTGTATATAAAATAATTAAACCATTTGTAAACCGATGCTGCACAGTTTTTATAAAACTATTAATGAAACATTTAAAATATTTTTTAAAACGCCTACTTTATGTATGCATAATCGAAGTATCTAAAAATAATATTTTAATGAAGAAACTACATTTGTTCAAATGTATGCACGAATATCATTCAGAAGCTACAAATTAATGAGTATAAGTTTTGTAATAAAACATATGTCATTATTAAATCTTATAAAAAGTCGATCGTAATTTTTTCATTACAAGTGTAATTGATGATAAATTTTTGCTTTACAGAAATCCTACACCTGAAATAACTGTTGACACGCCAGTAAAGTGGAAGCCAGTACACACTCCGGCGTTAGAATTTTTAAATATTAGTAGTTCCACAAAAATTTCAATGTCTCGGAATCTTTTCTCAAATAGAGTGAAATTCTGGAATAATATAATGAGTACGATTCGTAATATAGAAGGAGTCACGTACGAATATCAGTACACGAAAGATGAATTATAAGTGAATATAAGGATTTTTTAAAGATATCAATAATTATATTAAAATTGCGTAATGCTGTATGTAAATTTCAAAATGTATTTTTGTAAACACATCGAGTAACAATCTTCGATGCTTTCGTATTAATAAATTGCTAAAAAATAATTATTATTCATTACTTCACGCTTATCATTTAATATCATAATAATTATTACTGTGGTTTCTAATTAATTTTGAAGCATTGATTTTCACTTTTTGCCGCAAAATTAAACTGAAATTCATGGTTGCACTCAAGATCTCAATTGTAATACTTATAATTTCAACAAGTTTATATCCATCTATTAAAAGTCTTTCATTTACTGAATTTTCAATGTAATATTAAATCCTACTTTCTCGTTTATTAGGTTTCACTAACTTGACTAACTTAAATCGAACGAAAATATTTACAAAAAAACACACGAAAATTTTTCTTTTTCAATGTTGAGTAATTTTTTGAATATTTCTCGCATCTTCGTTTGAATAATTAATATGTAAAAAATTAATTTTTTGTCAAGTAAAAAAGGATTAATAGAAAAAGTATTCAATTTGAGCAATACAATAATATTGTATTAAACTATTTTTTCTCAAATCTTGTTAGTAGAATTTCAATTGACCTTCTTAAAAGAAACTATGCAACATTTAAAAATAGAATTTTTATTAATTTACCACTAGCTGATAAATTTACACACGTTAAGTGTATCTTCTAGTGAATACTTTTTTTAAATTAAAAACTCTTATGTCATCTGTTTTTAGTTTTCTATTATAAATAATGAATAATTTTATTTAAAAATTTTGATTATGTATTTATAAACAAGCTGAAAAAAAAGTTTTTATAATAAAAAAATTTGTTGTTGATATTATCATGTGAATGTAATATAATATTTTATAAATATTTAACGCATCATAAAATACACAACTATAAAAATTTATTAAAAATTTGTCATACATTTCAGGATCTTGTAAATTGTGGCTCTTTTTATATAATAATAAAGTTGTAATCTACAAAATAAATGTTCCCGCATACACGCATATTCATTGCGATAAGTATTCAATATTAAAGAATTCAAATTGTATCTAGAAGTGGTCATGACTGCAGTCATCTTAAGATCTTTTTGTTTTGTTATTCACTGAACGTCGATATATTTAAGAATGTTGCTCGATTGATACATATTTAAACAATCATTCGAATATTTCTGTTTATTATTCTGTGTGTTTATTCTGTTTATTTATATATTTCTGATAATTTTCTTTATAAACTCAGGTTCACATAAATTGCAAAGCTTTACTAAGTACTTCATTTTTTTTAAATCGAGTAGATTTAAGGTCATTCAAATTGGCAAAATCACGTGTGATTTCAACATCAGCTTCTGATAAAAATAGTTATCGTTGATCTAAAAACATTTATATATACATATATATATATATATATATATGTATATGTGTATGTATGTATAAACCAAATTAAATAAACTGGAATTTCAAAAAATACTAACAATCCAACCATGGAATCGTATATAAAATAGAATTTTATTAGAAAATTACATTTATATCGATGAAATATCAATATAAAAAAATTTCCTCGTGTATTTAGTTTTGAGATATTTTTCCAAATTAATTTTTAATTAAAATTTTTAAGCAGCCGATGACATGTTATCACTGTCATTCAGTGCTACGAGAGTTCCCATACATGTTATAAAGTTTTTTTGCGAATGAGGGGTGTATACATTATGATTATCAAAGGTTTCCAATATAACGTGCTCCAAAGGTATTTCTGATAATGGTTGAAAATCAAATTTTTGAGCTAAAAAAGTTAAGTAAAATAATGTTGTGGCACAATATTATAGGGATATATTAGGGAATACGCAACGTCTATTAAATTATGATAAATGTTTTAAATGTTTTTATATTAACATTTGTTACCAAATTTCACTAAAGCTATGATAATGAATAACTTTGAAATTTATTTATAATTTGAGGTAACGTTTAAGTAATTCCTCAAGCCATGTACCTATGGTGCAGCTAGGACCTCCTGGAAATATACCAATGCATAGAGGATATTGTTCTTTTTGGGCTTTCGTCAAAAAAGATCGAATTAGTGACGTGCCAATACCTTTACCATAATATTTCGGATGAATGCAGATTATGTGAATGCATAAGTATTTGTCAACTTTGTAAGCCATATTAATATTTGCATCGTTCAAAAGATCTCGTTCACATTGTAAGAGATTAAATGTATTATTGTAATACTCGTACTATTATAATACAATTGTTATATACTATTCATATAATATACTAATATTGTATACTAATCATTATAATACTGTATTATAAATTGTTATTAATGTAAATTTTACTTCACAGTCTTCCATAGATTCCTCGATGTCAGGGTTTGTTTCGTTCCTACTTATCATTGCGACGCCAACAATTTTATTTGTACCCTCTTCAATAGCGCATAAGCTACTATGATCTGCTGCAATGTCGAGAATAAAATTTTGATAGCTATGGATTGTATGCGAATCGATGTATAAGGATGTTGCCATTTGTGATCCATTGGAATAGAAAAAGTACATCTTGAAACAGTAAGCGACAAATAAAGGTTATTCTCAGTTATACTTATTTCATTGAATTCAATACAATTTATAATCTAATAGTTGTATAAGCACAATTAATTACTAATTACTGTTAGAAAGTCGAACATTTCCTCCATTCTGTCAATTTGTAAATCTATAATTCTACAGCCACATGCGAGCCTCTCCCACGTAAATGGAGCATTTTGCTTCAATCCTTGTCCTGTTTTATCCTTTAATACAAATTTATTTAACGAAAGCTGTTGAATTTTTTCAATCAGTAGCGATGGTTTGTATAAGGAAGGCCTTCTCTGACTGGGATTGAATAAGGAATTTGCCATTATTTTAATCTCAAACTTCTTTGTTTTCACGAACTTTTTTACGAAATAACTTCTCTGATTGTCATTTCATGACAGTCTTATCTTTGGTTATGTTTTGATTACGATTTGTCTAAAATTCATTAAAATTTATTAGTATTTAATTTGTTATGCAATGCACATATTATTACTGAATTAAATAGTAAAATTTCCGTTATATAACGATAATATGGCAACATCCGACAATAATGGCTCAATATCCATTGAAGACAAGATTGAAGCTCCTATTATATGGGACATACAATCTAAATTTAAAATTCAGGACTTGCATAAAAATAAATACGAGGAAGTTTTAACACTTATTAAGGTTAGATTTCTTGGATTAAATGATTTTATAGCATCGGAAGTAAAATTATTAATAAATTATACATACTTTTCATTAATAAATTTTAATTAGCTCGTATTAATTTAGCAATAACAGCAAGATAATTTCGCATAAATGCGAATAACATGCATGTTACACCGAAATATAGATATCACCATTGTGCTTTTTATTCCTAAAATTTTTAAGTGTCACAATTAATCTTAACCTTAAAACAATTATCAAAAAAATTTAGAGGTACAAAAAGTATCAGCACGGAATTATTAAACATGTATATATATATATATATATATATATATTCTGTATATTGGTCCACGTACTTGAATTTTTTTTATACTTTGGACATCGCTTTTGAATAACTTGAAAATTCAAAATAAATGTGTTGTAATGCAAAAAAAAAAAAATATAAAAAATTCATTTGCTATAAATATTTTTTTGAATTCATATATATTTAATAAGTATGGAAAATAAATAAAAAATGTTTTTTATCTATTTGATTTTATTGTTTTATATTTACATTTTATTAAATATAAGCATTCTTACGGATAAGTAAAAAAGGAGGTTCAGTACTTTACATTTATCAAGTAATTATTAACTGCAGAATTAGTACAATTAAATTATAAAATTATTTTTTTTTTTAATATCACACTCATTGAGCAACCAATGATATAGAATGAAATTAAATTCGAAAAGTTTACCTATAGTTTTTTTTTTTAATTACTTAAGTTATTGTATTTTAAAAATAATAATAAAGTTTACTATAAGATATTATAAAATAAGTAAAAAATAACTCCGAAATGAAAGAAATGTGATTATAATTTTGATTGAATCTTGATTATAATTTATACTGCCTAATCGGATGATAGAATAAGTTAATTCTGATTAGAACTTATGAGAATCGGCTACATTATTATGACAGGATTCGATAAAACTTATAGCATTTACTTTTATGAATTAGTTAATTTAATACACGTTTAGATTTGTGACCCGGCTGGGCTTACCCATACCCGCGTTGCAGAAAGGGGGCATATAATGCAAGGAAGGAGTTCGCCGGCTCCAGGGCTCAGTAGGATTACGGGCAGCGGGGTAAGGGACGGAGGATTAAGGTCAGCGGGGAAAGGGACGGGGGATTAGGAGGCGCAATTTGAATAAAACATACAAAATGTTTATTTTTTATTCCATACGCCCCTTTGGTGCCGGCGCGGTACGGGACCTATGTTTACTATCAACAAAAAACTTAATAATAATAATAATAATAATAATAAAGGAAATTACAGGGGATGTTATTTAGAAAAAGACGCGCCGAATAAATCTATTTTAGGGTAGACTATTTACATTACAGATCGAATTTACAAAAGCAAATAATAATTAAATTCCTAATGAATTTCACTGTATATTGAATTTATTGCTTTCGTGAATTAATGTTTTTTAAAGCGCCAATAGAATTTCGAGGAGTTCTTGTCGGCTTCCTAGGCGTGCGACTGGCGGGCAGGAGAGGATCCTCGGTCTCGATGTAAAAAAGGCCTTGCTACCGAGCCTGATTCGTAAGCTAATTTTTCTTTTCCTCGACAGCCCGCACTAGGCTAAGGTTGCACGTATTCGTACTTGCGCATCTCGGCGCCTTATCTCCGGGGCGAGGGGCGTAGTCGCCTATTCGCTGCGGCCCTTGACTTCGGTCACAGTGTGTGTCCATACGGACCTTGACTCTGGTCCGCTTTACCTTCGCTCTTGATGTCGCCTCAATCTTCCCAAAGCACAAGTGACGGCGAGGGGGGGGGGAGCGGCACGGGATCCCAATTCGCTAAAAAGTCCTCCAGCTCCTTCGGAATCAGAGCGCGCCCTCTTACCTCGGCTGGCCCAGAGTTTCGCGTACCCGGGCTTAGTCCTTTTCTACGCAATTGGTAGTTGGTTAGCGATTTTAATCGCCGACTTACAAATATTGCGCCAGGATTCAATTCCTGGCGGCCAATTTGTCCCACGCGTTCGTAGCATCTCGCCCTCGCATTTGCTACGGGACGCAGTTTCGCGGTTTCCCCTTCTTACTCCTCACTCCGCTGTTCCGAGTGATTTTAAATTTTGTCGTATCTTTTGTAACGTTGCTCATTGCACGTGCACACGCGGTGAAGAGGAATAAGCGAGGAACCAGATTTTAGTATAAATTACATAATTTGCATTGTTTTTTTTTTATATTTTTGGATTGTAATAATTTGAAAACGTTGTTAGGAACTTACAATACATATACGTTTATTTCTGAGAATAGCATCACTACTTTCGCAATGAAGCGATGTGCAGATCTGTCAAAATATTGGAAGACTCCACGTCGGTGAACAATTATGTTAATCTCATTACTACGTGGATGAAGGATACTACAAGTTTGGTGGCCGTAAGTCTAAAGTCAGGACGAGTAGTAGGGACTGCTATCACTAGGATTAACAAAAATTCTGACATGACCAATGTTTATAGTCAAATGCAGGTAATGTTGTAGCATTGATTTGCACATCTGCGATGAAATCTTACAAAATACAAACAATAACTTGTTTTTGTGAGAGCGGTTTCTATAAATAAAATTGTCTTTACGTAAATAACGCTTAATCACTACAAGCTATTAAGAAAAATTATGTATTGGATTTGTAATAGGAACTTATTTATTTATGTTTGTAAAATTTTTTATTGTAATACAATTACTAAGAATCACTAATAATAATTATTAATCGGTTATTTTACAACAAATGTGTTCACCTTGTCAGTGAGAAATCTATCTTGATGAATGACATTAATTATTCTACATGAGAAAAATTGATAATGAATAGACAGTTGAAATGCGCGGAAAAAATGAATAGATATTGCACGGCGATGCTTTGGAGTCAATAATGGCCTTGAAGGACGCCTTGATAACGCAAGCTAATGCATACGAGAGGATGGGCCAGGACTCCTACCTCCGGATCTATATACTCAGCGTTCACCCGTCCTACGAGGCAAAAGGTGTCACCGATGCTCTGCTCATGGCTACTGTACGATGCGCTGCTCGGATGAAGGTTAGAGTCCGCCTACTGTTATCATCGGTATTTTATTTGCTCCGACGATTGATGCTGCTTAAATTTTTACCGTAGCCATTCATTTTTATTTACCACCGTGCTATCGGATACATTATTGTTGCTTAAAATTTAGGAATGATGAACTTGATGTCTTCTCAGATTGCTGCAGTTGCCGGAGTTTTCACAACAAACGAACTTCAATTGAAAGCTTCTGATGTTGGATATACAATTTATACGAAAATATTTTACAAACAATGGTTGGTAAACAAGCAATGCATTTTCAAAAATACTGGAGAGAATAACGATTTCGCTGCATTTATGGCAATTTTAATAGATGATACAGATAAGCAACGCAATAATAACGACAAAAAAAAATAGTAAATGAAATAAAATAGGACATAGGAATTCTTAAAAATTGAATCCTTTAAAGATAATTAAATAAACGGCGGAAAAAGGGATAAGTAAGGGATATAAAAAGGAGAAATATAATATCTCAATTTTTCATACTATTATTTATTTATATAAGGTGTTAATAATGTAATTTATGTATTTATATACATATATATAGTTCACATTACCAGTTTTTTACCATACCTAGCTATTACTTCGTACAATGAAAATAAATTTTTGTTTTAATGACAGCTAGAAATTATTGTCCCTTACTAACTACTTAATCAAATACTTCTAAAAATTATAGCTGGTTTACAATAATTATAAATCTAATAAGTATATATTTACTTGTAGCTAATGAAGACATAAAAAAAAATAGTTTTTACATTTTCTTTCATTGTGTGATTTTATTACAAACATTTAGAACCAATTAGATGTATTTTCAATTATAATCTGCGTATTTGAAAAAACTATTTATTCACTTGGAAGGAGAGGTTATATCAATTAAATAAATGTTAATATTATGAATAATGAAATGCAACGTTGGTACAACTGATTATTTCTAGTACATGATCTCATGTGTATTAAAAATATGACGATACATAATATTATATACAAATACTGTTATTAAGTCTAATATTTAGCCCTCTTTATGATGAAAATTAATGAACAAATGCTGTTGTGAAGATATTTGTTATTTAAAATAACATAACAAAACGGAAATTTTTTTTTTGTTTGAAAAATATTAAGATGAATAAATAATCAATTCGCACGATCTTTATAAGTAAAGAAAATTGGTGCAAGAAAATTAAAACTACCTCATCAATCGATACATAAAAGACGCTTATAAGATATAAAATTAAAAAATTGCAGTCGTGGCCACCATGATTTATCATAATTCGCAAATTTCGGGCGTTAAAAATACATCGCTTATTATCTATGAACATCTATGCTACATATTTCCCAAGTAAATATTTACTGTTAAACTTACTTATTAACTATAAAATATTCTAAACTATTTACAAATAGCCTGCCTAGGGAGTCTAGACTCCTTTATTTCAGTGTATGCCACACTGTTACGAACTTCCTAGGATTCTGAAGAACTGAAAACCAATGAAGTCGCTCAGTAGCTCCCCGAACTCCTTTGCCAAGGGCGATTTTCCCTATGGACACATCTTTGGATTTTTGGAACGAATTTACAGATTCCTCGCTATCGCTGGGCAATTCGTTCATCATCGATGTGTTGCTGTCATCTAATGAGACCTGGGCAAGAAATTGCAATTTTACAATAGCGATATACTTTTTCAAAATTTATTGGCATTTTATCATTTGTGTTTTGTTATTTCTTCTACACTATCGATAATTATATCTTTTAATGCTCGTAATTTTCAATTCATATTAATTTTAATCGCTGTAATGTAGGCAGTATGCTTTTTATTAATATATTTGACAGTTTTATTAATTAATAATTTTTAGTGCACTTATATCACTGATATTAACAATATTGTAAGTGCTGGTATAGGAGAATTCAAGTGATTGTCTTAAACAAATGTTTTTACGGTTGCGTCACAGAAGTTATATTTCCATTGAAGCTTATTTATTCTCAATGTTTGAAAATTATATTTACAATTCTTACATTATAATCCGTAAATTTAATGTATGTATAACATTTAATCCTAAACTTCGATAAGAAAAAAAAAACAGTACTGCAATTTTTTTTTTTATTAAAACGTTTTTTTTTGTTTCATCGCCAATTTCTATGTTTATAATCTTGTAATGTTGTTGAATAAGAGATCGTTTAAGCAACTATGGAAATATTTATTGATGTAGTTCTTTGTACAATAATAGTTGACTTAGGGTGTGTTAATTATCTTTACGAAATAAATTTATATTCTAAGATGTGCAAGCTTTAAATTTTAAAAATGTGTTAATTTTACCTTGCTACATAAAATAATGAGGAACTGTAATATGTCAATTTGAGA
Source organism: Kradibia gibbosae (assembly GCA_018907135.1). Classification (NCBI taxonomy): domain Eukaryota; kingdom Metazoa; phylum Arthropoda; class Insecta; order Hymenoptera; family Agaonidae; genus Kradibia; species Kradibia gibbosae. The sequence continues at coordinate 10,854,980 of JACCHX010000004.1, forward strand.
TACTGGCAAATCAAACGTGAGTGTTTCGTTAAATTCAGGTTCTGCATTAGCTTGGATGAACTTGGTTTTCTTCTTTTTTATTTTTCTGCCTGTCTTTCCATTTAATAATAAGATTCTTACGTATGGATCTATGGAGAAAATTTTTACGTACCATAAATATTTTTCGAAAACTTTTTGAACAACATATCACGAGAATTGATGTAGTAGCCTAACGGACAGCTTAGAAGCATAATACGAATGAAAGGGGTAATATAATGGTCGTTACAAAAAGGAAAGGACGAAAACAGTAGTTCATCATTACGTAGTCTCTTCATGTGGAAGAATGGAGAGGCATTTAAAAACAATTTGTGGTTTACTATTTATACTGAGATTATACGTATTACTCCCATATTGTATGCAATTCCATGCAGTAGGAAATTCGTCTTGAAATCGTTTGTGTCGATGTCACATATTTCAAAATTTTCAAAGACTTATCATTAAAAATACAATTAAATGAATAATTCAAACTGATATGTTCACGAAAATCTATGATTGAGATACAATCAATTAACTACTTGGGTCAGCAATTGGCAGTTAACGAATAGGTGTTTTAGTTCTTAATAGCGAGAAAACTTTACTTAATTACTTGGCGTAATATGTGAATTGATTGTGCTATTTCAATTAAAAGCTGTATTATTAAGCGAATGATTAGATTTCAGATAATAATTTCAGAACTCACTAAATTCATTTAGACTTGGTACTGCTGGCATAAACTTGACATTGTGCAATTTCATAACCTTGATCGTCAGCCGCTGCGCGGTAGGAAGGTAACTAATACCGAGTAATATGTTCCCGAATTCCTATAAGTTTAATGCGTGAAATCACTCAATTCTTCAATAAATATAACTTTTTTTTGTTAATTTAAAAATATTATTATTTTGTATTATTAATAAATGTAGTAATTAAAAAACCTCTTTAGATTTCTTCATTTGTAAATTGAAAAGATGTGTATCGGGACTTGTGAATATTTTCTTAGCATCTTTGATTGGTACTTGCAACTCGCAGAGTTTCGTATCGTTGGCATAACGATCGTGGTCGTAAGCCTCGATGTTTATTATCCAATCCTGGATAAACAAAAAGCAGAACAATGCATTTATTTTCTTATTTGCAAATTGAAAATATAGAAGTTTTTGGTGGCATTAATAAACATGTATCTGTAAAAAATACAATACTTCATATTGGAAGTCTATAAGCGACTGCGGAAGTGTTCATTAAAATTTGTGTTCATATAATATGGTTGAATATAAAAAGGCTATATATCAAAGCGTCAATTTGAAAGAATGGAACGCAATCTTAAATATTTATGTGCATTTCGTAGGCGATCAATAATATGTGATATTGCTTAACGATTTACTACTAATGAATAACATTTTGTTTTATATGTAGTATTTTATATTTTCCAATTTGTAATTATGTAATTTTAAAATATTTCATTATGAGATAGCTAAATTAATGTTTAAAAGTAAATAATTATATATATATATATATATATATATATATATATATATATATTGTAATGTATAAAATTTGAATAATCCATTGTAGTCAATTTTTTAGAACTAATTTCCGCTCGAAGTATTAGTTTAAACTTTGATAATTTGTAAAAATATGAATAATTAATAAATCCTTAAATATACCTTTATATCTTGAATACTTGCTCCAGTAATTACAAAGGACTCTCTAAATATAGGATTTGCTGTATGCCTAATGCATTTCGTTTTGAAACTATACATCTTTTGTTTCTTCCGGTGCGTCCAAAATTGTTTGAAAACATCCAATGTTACGTAGGGTTCCATTGTACAATTATATTGTTTCGGAGGCAGACCAGATAATGCCTGTAAATATAGCTGTATTAAATAATATGGCTCGATTACAGTAACAATAACATCATAATAATTACCATCGTAATAATTAAATAGTTTGAGAAATATTTTAAAAACGCTTATTGATGGTAATGTAAAAACAGAAATACCTCGACGCCAATAACCAGTTTCGAAGCTGTAATTCCTTCGCAAAACGGTAAAAACCGCAAACTCAATGTTATTTCAGTTGGAAATTCTTTTTCTTTGCTAGATTTTTTCTTTTTCGGTGGCGGTAAAATTTTCTAAAAAAAGATTTAATAGTTAACTAAATGTATAGGAGTATTGTACTATAAACAAACAACTACCATTAAATTAGCAGAATCGACAATTTGAAACTGACTAGTATTAGAGTTGAATGAATCTCTCGAACTTTCGCAGATTGTCCCTAAAAATGAAAACTGTATTCTAGACGATATAAAAATACATCAATTTTTTACTGTATTAATAAAAAAAATATAATGTAGCTATAAAATTTGTTCTTATTGCTAACAATTTTTAATAAATATATGTAATAAATTCAAGCTTTACCATTATCATTTTCGTATAGGCTGCCAAGTCGCCAAGATCTATAGCTAATGTCGTTGAGGTTTAGATTCTCATTTGGTTTAGCAGTTTGATTAATTTTTTCAGAATGTTCTGCCTTTTCTAAAAAATATAATAAATTTACGTTACTTTTTATACAATCTATTATAAAATGAGTTCGAATAGTTCTAATAGTATCACATTGTTTTGTAATAACACTTAATAGAGATATAAAATACTTGTAACTAAATTTTGTTTTCACTTATAAAATTATAATTTTGGGTTTAATCAGACTCAGTTCGAATAATTTGCGTGCAAAAGTAAGCACTTATTTCTATTTGAAAAGAACGTTGGATTACAGAATTACAAATTAATTTTTTCAAAACCAATCTGAGACAATTTATATGCAACTTGAATTACAGAATTGTCGATAGCTAACGCAAGTAAATCATAACAATGCTAATTTGATTTTAATTAGCCAAGTGAATGCGGTTACTTTTACACGGTAACTAAACTTGAGCTTCTAAGGAGCGTATCTGAGCAACAATTATGAATATCTTTACACAAAGCTTATTATGAATTGATATATCGAGAAGTAGTTCAATATGATCGCAACGGTAATACTAATACGTGCACGGTTAGACAATGGATTCTTAGCATACGACAAAATCGAACCATTCAGTCTCGTAGACTGCCAGGTGAATATTTCTGGGTAGTGCATTATACACAATTGCAAATGTTTTTAAAGCGAGTTAAATTCATTTATTGCAAAATCGTCAAATAATTTCACGTATTAAAATTTCCGTACGTTATGTATACCAAAAATGATTTTTATTCACAAGATTGCAAAAAACATTTATAAAAGAAATTACTAATTAAAATGATTGTGGCACGTTAGTAATTCTATTTTAGAAAAAATGTTTAAAATATTTCTTTATTAAAACTAAAATAAAATTACAAGTTGCGCCCGCATTATTAATATTAATTTAATTTATATATATATATATATATGTATCAACTGATACAATAAATGTTAGCCGAGTTATAATTTTACTTACTTTTTGGTCTAATACATTCATACCCAATGCACCCTGGTGTAATAAAACAAGCAATTATTAGGATTACTGATATAACCACGACAGAAACAGTGCAATATACTATTATTTGGCCCAAAGGGCCTAAAAAATCGTCGTTCACCATTCACTAAAAAATAAAAATCCAATTACAAATGTTATTAATAATTATATTATAAAAGATTTTCTTAATATTGATAAAGAGATAGTTATTTAATATGTAAAACTTACGATTACATGGAATAATTGTTTTCTTTAGCTAGAATCATTTATCCAGTAAATCATAAAGTAAACTACGTAGAATTTTTAATCTAAAAATAGATTATTATGTATACTTAGTCTGATTACTATTTAACTATGAAACTCACTTGAATTTTATTCAAAAAATTTTATTGTACTTAAAATGTGAGAAGTAAAGCGATACAAGATAATATATATAAAATTCAAAATTATATTAGGCAATGTACACATCTACAAAACATGGATACAAGCTATTAATTTTTATGAATTGAAAGTAATTAATAAACCATACATCTTTTGTTAAGAAAAACTTTAAACTTGGTTTAAATGAATAAACACCGTGTTTTAAGTCATCTTCATTTCTTATTTCTAGTTCAACTGGAGTCATGCAATACAATATAATATACTAATTTTCTGAATTCGATGTTACAGGTATTGAAAATTAATGTCTTTTTTATTTTTATTGTGTTGAATAATTTATTATTTAACTTTAATTTTTGACTTTAATTTATAATACATAATAAAAATCAATATAGTAATTACAAAAAAAAAGTTATTATAAATTCTAGCGAAATACAATCCTTTTTATAGGCCAAAGTAAACCATTTATCATTAATTACATATTTAAAAAAAATATGTCTAAAAATTAAAAAAACCATATATTTATATAAAAATAGAAGATTATTATAGATATTTTTTGTTATTGTTATATGTTATTATTCAATTGTTTTTATTTTTTTTGTTTTTAATATTAGTTGGAGGTATTGTACTCAAAACTCCAAATTACATATCAAAATGAGTCTTGACATGATTTCGATTAATTTTGTTGACGTATATCGCATGCATATTGTATTTACTTTTTTTAAAAGTAGAATACTATATCTCCGTATCTTTTTTTTTCTTCACCTTTTTTAAAGTTAGAGGTTTAAAATTAAAGGATAGACTTATTATTGCACATTAAGCAGCCTATTATAGAAGCATTAATTATTATTTAACAATATATAGATATAGTATTAAAAATTTTCATTGTAAGAATCATTTTTAAAAATTTAAAAATAATTTTACTGAACAACTTGGATATACTTAATTATATATTAATGATAATATTAAATTTCTTAAGAAAACAAAATGTACACTATAATGGCGTAACAAATTCTAAGACTTAACTATTATTTTTATAAATTTTCATTCAATCATAATATTTATAATGTCTATGATAATAGTTATATCTATAAAGTTTTTATAAAAATGTATTTTTCAATTATAATTCCTTATCGTAAAATTTGAATATAAATTCCACCTGAATTTACAATTTAGATGATAGTAAGCAAGCATTTTATATGATAGACTTATTTTTGTTTGCATAATGCAAATAATTATTACATTAAATTAGTTATATAGCTTTTTTATAATGATTTGAGAAACTAAATTACTTTCTGAACAAATTTCTATCTAAATTAATTTTTCTAGTCGTTAAAATTGAAATTATTTTTACATGTGCTTCTATTATTATTCTATAAGTAAATAATCAGTTAACAGGATATTTAAGGTATATGTAGAAAAGCGAATTACTTTATTAAAATTATATTTATGTTCGGTATTTAACGTTTGTATAGAAATTATTGTAAATAATAAGAAATATGGAGAAATTAAACAGTTGCAAGTTATTAAAAAAAAAGTCTTTATCAACGACTGTTTTGTTTGATTTATATTTATATATAAGTATGAATATTGATTTTGCACATAAGTATGAATGTTTATCAAGAATATTTAAGAGATTTGAGTTAAGATTCTTTAAATATATAAATTAAGAACTTGTAAAATACAAAGTGTAACTATTGTAAAATAATAAAGAAAATGGGATTTGTAATCGATATACTGGTATTAAAAGATCAATGAATAATGAATGATTAAGATCCTAGTCGTACCGTTGTATTTCAAACGCATGACTTAGCAAAGAAATTGGCACGGTTATTAAAAAAAAAAAAAAAAAACTATTACGAACGAAGGACTGAAAAATAAAAATTACACTCAGAATGAAATAGAAATAAAGTCAAATGCAAAAATAGATCGTTCGATAAAAAGCACAGCTGGGTTGCTTATTTATTAATAGTAATCGTTTTGTTACACAAGGCTCTCTCGCCGATTGGCCGTGTAAGTGTGCAGAGTGCGAATTATTTACACGCGCAAAAACAAGCAACGCACCGCAAGGGCAAATAAAGTCAGGTTAAGGGCTCTCTCCTAACGAACCCTCCTATAGCCCCTTCCCCTAACTCGTCCCATTGACGAGCGGCTGCGATCCGGACAAGCGTCGAGGCTGGTTTTTCGTCAAAGCGTAACGTTAAATTCAGTCGTCGGTATCTGCGAGGACGGCTGGCGAAACGCGAACGCGCTCGCATACTTGCCTCGATAGCGGCTTATCGCGCTCGCGCTCGGCTTCCGGCTCACTTTTATTTTCGTTCCTCTCCTTTTTTATTTTTCGTTTTCCTCTTTTCGCCGTCCTCTCGGTCGCGCTGGCTTCGCGAGCGCACGCACGGCTCGGGCTCGGCTCGGGCAGGTAGACGCGCGAATAAAGGCACACGTGTCGCCGAAAAGCCGGGCCTTATCAGCGCAGCCCTGGTGCTCGTCGTCTTCGCCGACGGCATCGCGAAGACTCTCTCTCTCTTTCTCCCCGGACCGGAGCCGAGCCTCGCTCGTCCAGCGCCGAGCACTGCGCGCCTCGCACTACAGGCGGCTCCGATTCTCCGTTGGGGACCGTCGGCGAGGACTCGCCCAGCCCCGGTCCGATATTTCTACGGATCTTATGAAGCGGCCGAATCCAGTGGCCAGGGCTCCGTCGGGCCCGATAAGAGCGGGGCGCCCTGCTGACGCTGCTGCCGTTGCACATCCGCTGCCGATGGCGAACTTTAACCGAGCGGAAGTTTGTATCGGTCGATTAGCGTCGGAAATGGTTTTCTTGCCGAGCGACAAGTGTCTTAATCTTTCCACGGCTGCGGCAAAAGCCAGGGGCGCGGGGGTGACGAGGAGAGTCTTCTTAGCCGATTCCGGAATACGGCGGTATAGCTTAAAGATTTTTGAGAATCGATAGATGCGTACTAAGAATCGAATATGTAGTTAATCTTAAAAATCGATTTTTTTTTTTTTTAATTTGCAGCGCTCACTGCGGCGTAGGCGAGGAATGAAAATTAATCTAATTATTTCATTTATATCTTATTTAGTTATGCGATAGTTTTGTCCACATGCCCAGTCTCCTTTACAAGTTTATACTCATAAGTTAACTTGTTTTTACTATATATATCTACATTCCCGATGAAAGTTTGAACATTATTTCCTACTTTATACAATTTATCACCATAGCCAATCGTTTATTACATTGAAAGACTGTAAATTGTATTTAAGTTTAATGTCGCCTTCTTTTTAGTATTTAAAATTTTTTTTGATTTTACTTGATATTAAATTTAATATTATCATTCAATCGTAAGATCATTAATCTGAAATTTTTTATTCAGAATAACAGATTTTACGAATTTAAATAAGCCCCATGCGAATGAATTTCAAAGCCTTTGTGCAAACATAATTATTTTAGCGCCCCATCAAAATATTACGGAACTTGCAATTTATAAACCATTTGATATTCCATTATTTACATCCAAGATTTTATCATTCAAACTTTCTCACACTCTTTACTATTGCATAAGGTGTAGCAATATAAATAAAAGTGTTTCATAAACAGAAATTAGGTTTAAGACTTACTTTGTATGAGCGATCTACGTGTACATATATGTATATACACACACACACACACACATATATATATATATATATTTAGATTTGAAAAATGTAAGTATGTCTTTTTAAATCTTTTACGCAGAAAAATTAATTTCCTATTACTTCAAGAAATATTTACTTTTTATTTAAAATTAAATTTGTTTACATGTTTACGCATTTTAGAACTTTCATAAAAACGTTAAAATTTTTTAAAAAGTTTTTTGGAAGATGTTCAGATAATATTTTACTTACTAAAGAATAGAAAATACATTGTAATTTAATAATAAGATTGAATTTTACTTCCCTTAACATTAAAACCGTTTGCTTTGTATACGAATGAATATATTTATAATGTTTCATGTAAATTTAAAATTCACTTATGAAATGAAATTTTATAATAATAACTTCTCACTTAATTAAAATCGTTATTATTAAATTTATGAACATAAATATTATTTTGATCATATATAAATATTCTATTACCGATAAATTTTTATTTAATATAATATTAGAAAATTGCAGCTAAGATTATTTATAACTCAACAATATATAAAACAATATTAATATCCATAAAATATTTTAAAGTACAATGAGAACATTTCATAAAACTCAAAGCTTTTTCTTTATTTAGGTATGCATTGAGTGTATTATAAACACTTGCATTATCTTTTCACGGCCTTATTTTTAACGTACTTAAAGACTTGAAAATTACCTTTCACAGTATGACAGATATTAATAATTATTATGCTATGAAATATTGCGTACGTACTAATTAATACTTTATATTCTTGACATTATTGTTTGCGCTTTTTAGGGTATTTGACAATACATTTAAAATAATATTAAAAATTCAAGAAGCTTAAAAAAATGAGTAAATATAATATAAAAAAATTACTACTTCTAAAGTTCAATCATACGTAAATATCTTCAGTGAGACTTAATTTATCTAAGAATAAGGTGGTCGAACTATATATATAAACTTATCTTTTAAATATTATAATATATTAATAGATTTTGTTCGTACGCGGTAATTTTTTAAATGCTTTTTCTATTGTCATATTTAAAATGTGAATCTCAATGTTTTTTATAATAGATAATGCATATTCATGCTTATTACATTCCTTATAGACATGTATTATAGAGTTTACTGAATTTATAAACATTTTAATAATTTGGTGTCATTGTTTTTAATCGTGATATTAGTAAAAATTGTAAATGTTTTTATCCATGTATGCATATATTATAGCAATTAACTCTATCAGTATATAATTAAATTTTTAAATATTCATCCAAACTTTGCAAATAATATCTATAAGTAATAATTTTAACTTTAACTCTTAGTCAGATATTATATATCTTTACACAAAAAATATTTAAAAAATTGTACGCTGTAAATAATTCATTAAACATACCGAGATAAATATTAATATTGAATAGATACTGTTTTGAATTATTTATAGTTATACTACTGACTTAAGTTTTCGCTATCGAATCCGACAAGTTGTCAAAATATGATTTATTAAATAGGGAAAAATAAGCATATCAGGCGTCAGGTAAGATGAAAGTAAGGCCAAGGATAAGTATCAATCAGAATTGAAATTATTATTTTCAATTTTCACCTAATTCCTGTATTTAAAATAAGTGCAGGTTATATTTTGTGGCAATAAAAAAATTGAGTTGGAAAATTTTCACCGTGAGACCAATATTGGCGTCATGAACCAAGAGAAACCTCAGTTCAGCCGCGAATTATTAAATGATTCGAGGCATAAAATCGCTTTTTGAAGGAGGAAAAATTATAATTTCTGTAATTACCGAGGAGAAGCTCATAAAGCGCACAATTACGCTTAAGAAAATGAGTCGTAATTAGCACTTTCATAAATACGATAGCGTAAGGAGGAAGTTTGTGCACAGCATCCTCGTAATATTGAAATGCTCGGGTGCACACTTGTAAATAATGCGACAAAAATGCCAATAAGTTAAATGATAATACGGTAATGAGTATCGATAAAGCCTTGACACGAAACTGCACGTTAATTGAAATGGAAAACATATGCTTGTTATAATAATTTTTAACTCGGATGGCGTTCGGCATAGATCGTTTAATTATCTAACTACGATTCAAGGTGAGCGTGTACCTAACCTGTCGAATAGTGAAAAAGCAGAGTCGAACTTCACGTACAGCTAGCAATGGCCAATACGAACTTATCTCTGACATTGCATCGACGAATATTCCGAGAAGCTAACGTCAACAGCTAGCGGCCGAATGGAAATCGTTAAGAGGAGGAAAATATCGGGCGCGACGCATCGGGGGCCGGTCGAGTAGTCCGAGCGAGAGGTTTTTTACGCCCGGTCGGTTGGCTCGCAGGTGAGCCTCGACGCCGAGATCAGGGCCTCCAAGAGCCACGGAGGTGCCGGTGCGAGGGCCCAGGGGAGCGAGCCCCTCGGCACTCGACGGCTCCAGCGGCGGCGGCGGCAGCAGCAGCAGCAGCTCGGGGAACTTACGGAGGAGCCTCGTGGAAGTCAGGGCAAGGTGAAAATACTCAAGGGCCGGGCTTAATCGTCGGCGGCGGAAGCTTCGCCTGGAGCTCCTCGGCGCGCACTGGCCACGGCCATGGGCACCTCGCCACCGGGGGACGCGACTCCGCGGCCGGACGCCAGGGCCCGTCGGGTGCCGTTAGCGGGCCGCGCGGCCGAGCCCCGAGGGGGGCCCCACTCCCATCCTCTCGGGCGCAGCTCGTCGGTGTCGTTCGCGCGCTCGAGCCCGTGGCCCAATGGAAGGCTGACTGGCACTCGTCGGCACCGGAGTCGCGAGCGCCGCCGAGCCTCGGCCGCCGTTGAAGGAGGCGGGGGGCGGGGGGCAGGGGGGGCGGTAGCGGCGGCTAGGCAGCGCGCGCGCGCCCGGGGATTAGGCGCGCGGCACGCGGTCGACGTGGCCTTGGCGCTCCGCGGCCTCTCGGTACCTCCGGAGGCGGCGGCGTCGCTCGATCGGCTGGCTGGGCCGGGTTGGAGGGGGGGGGCGACAGGAGGGGGGGGTACAGGGGGAGGCGGCGATCGTTACGCCGAGAATTCGCGGACGGCAAGTTCAAGTGCTCGCGCCTTCGCGCCGAACTTTGCGCGCACGACCAACTCCTCCGTGTCTCCCTGGACCTCGGCACCGATGCTCCTTCTGCGCCGCATCCAATGACCGGATGCTCGAGATCGGGCTCTGGCCTCTGCGTATCGGTCGAGTACTACTAGTCTCCCTTTGCACGCCTTCTTATGATCAATTGCTGAACCATTGCGGGGATGATTCGGGCCCTCGTTATTATTACTATTATTATTCATTGGCCCCCTTTCACTTTAGTTTACCGTTGAAATTGCCGAAGTCTTACTCGGCTATAAATGACGCTTTTTATACTTAAATGCACGAATAGGAGCATTGACGGATAATTCCAGCAATTTCAGAGAGTTGATGGTGAAAAAAAAGTTTGCACCCAAAACATAAGTTGCCTGATGTATAAGACGTTAGGTGCCACGTCAGATTTGTATGGTATTATCAAAGCGTTCATGAGTACATAGGAGTTTCGAAACTGTTCAATTTTAATCACGATAACAATTTTAATTACGTCTAATTAACTTAATTATTAACAATGCTCTGACTATATCAAATTTTATACGGGCATTAAATCATAAATTCGAATATTCCTGCATTAGCTCAAGTTCATTATTCACGTTATTTATTACAAATACAGCATTTACTTTACTAGGTCTAATATTTTTACAACTTTAACACAAATTTCTATATTATATAAAATAGATTTACCTAATAACGATAAATTTTAACAATCGAATTGGATCCAAAATTATTAATTTTTTTAGTTCTCATAATGATGCGGTAGAATAAAAAGCTTCGGGAAGTGTCACATGGAAAATAATTGAAGCCACTTGACAATTTCGAGTAGTAATTATTAAATGTGCAAAAGTTATAAATAACATTTTTAGTATATACGTAAAGAAAATTTGCCTGAAAATTTGTTTGTATAATTATAATACTGCATAATTATGGCATGATAAATGATTCATTAATATATCAATAATTTAGCCAAGAATGTTATGATGATTAAAATTTTTATTTTTTTTACTTCTTACTTTAAACATTATTGGGAACTGTACGTTTATTTGAAGTATTAATTTTTTAAATGTCAATTAAAGGTTAAACAATAAAATTTACCATTATTGTAAATAAATTTCTGAAAGATATATAGAACAGTTTAAAGAATATTTCCTCTTTAGATAGTTTCAAATTAATGACTTAAACAATCCCTTTCTTATTTATAAAATGATAAGATAAAGTAAGTTAAGCTAACAGTTATGTATATCAAAATAAAATAAGATACAAATTACGTATGTAGTTTTGATGCTAAATCATCACATAAATTAAAATAAATTATCACCTATACTAAAACTAAGAGGTTACTTTGTTTAATTAGATAAAATAAGTGTTTACATTTCTTATGTAAAAGATATTTTCTACCCACACCGTTAAAGTTACGTACACAGTTATATTCTTCAGCATTTATTAACTAATAGATTGACAAAAAAATTGTTACGCGTGATCCATATTTTTAATCTCGTTAAAAAAAAAACTTATAATAAATAGAAACGTTCAGATTTCTACAATTTCACAATATTAATAAACAACATTTTAAATACGAATTACGAATTAAATTCGTTAACTACGCGTTCGGTTTTTACTGGTTCTTAATAATTTATTAATGCGTATGATACGATTAACGAACTCGCACGATGCGCACATCGATGTGCTCCATAAAAATGCAAGCCCGGCATACACGACTGTAGATAGATATATCGTATTATACAAAACGTGAAAGGGTATTTCACATTACTGTTTTATCAGCACATGCTAAAACTTTTTTTCATTTCTATAAACTAATTTTTCGTTTTTCATTCGCAAATGTTAGAATCATTGCTGTACTCAACGAAATTGTGCCACACTACGGAAAATAAATATAAATATTTGTAAACTAAAAAATCAAAATAAATATTCACAAGCAGAAAAGAACTGCAGCATAGTTACAGTTTTTTAAATTAGAATATGCATTCAATGGATTTTGATATTTTCGTTTTGCATTACATGATGTGGTAAATTATTATTTTCGTTAACTATGTACATAAATTGAGTTCAATGTTTGGAAGAAAAGTTGTTTTCCAGGATTTCCAGAATTATTCAATTCTAATTAAATATGCTAGTTCAGAGGAAATAGTGACAAGAATTTTTACAATTACATATAAAAAATACAATCACACGAATATTTCTAAACTTCTGTAAGCTGACAACCTTTCACCTATTAATTTACATTAAGTTATTAAGTTACATACTTCAACGAAATTGTAAATTGGCTTATGAAAAAAACTTGCATCATTAATACTACATTTGAAAGTTTATTTTTTCAAAGATTTTTTCTAAATAAATATTGTACACACACAAACGCGCGCGCACACGCCCGCACACACACGCATATATATATATATACACACATATATATATATATATATATTTATAAAAAAGATCATGTTGGTATTTATGGTAACTTGTGTAAATCTACTTATGGAAAATTTGTTTTTTTTTATATAATTATTTATACTTAGGCATGTTTTGATCAAATTTTGGAAAAAGACATAGTTTCAAAGTGATTTCAAATTATAGTAATTATTAGACACTTGAGATTTTACTCCTGTTTTACATAATTATTGTTTCTAGTACATATGCGGTACATTGATTGCATATAAATAAATGCAATGTAAATGAAAATAATTTATGGGATGCATTTACTTAAAAACGTTTGATTGCTTATTATCTGTGGTTTTCGATCGTCGCCAATATTGTACACAATAGTTTTATTAAAGAAGGAAAAATTCGGTAACGAGTTCTTGGTGCGTCGAATAAATTGATTTTCAAGAAGCGCCTAAAGCCTTTTCTCCCCTTCTCTTCGTTCGAAGAATTAAAAATTGACGAGCATAGTAATTCATGCAAAGATTCGATCTGCATAACGAGAGGAGCTCCAAGCCGCTAAATTACAAGCGCGGCGTTGATCGGGATGACATCGGCGTGCGAGTTCGATCCGTCTAACTCAACTCAGAGCGCAACTACTTATTCAATGTATACGCACTTTCTTATTGTACTAAACAGTTGTAACCGCATTTTCAACTTTCTCGTTGGCCATCATAAATGGGTCAGATTTACTTATGCCGCTTAACTCGCGTGCTTGTTATGATATTAAAATATCAGCTGCCTCGTGAAATGCCTCACGTGCAACCTCATGCATCGATCGCTCGAATGCGACCACCGAACGGGTGCGGACACTCCGGTCGGCGAGTGTCCGCAGCAGCTCCCGCGAGTCGGTCTCGGGCTGCGTCTTGCCCAGGGACTCCACGGCAATGCCAAAAGGATGCTCCGACGAGCGCGTCACTTCGCTCCAAGCTCCATCCAATCCTTATCTAGAATAATTCGCGACGGTGGCCGGCGTTTGGATTCCCGTCGTCGGAGCCACGTCACCATTGGTCGAGCCGCTCCGTCGCGGCACGCAGCATCGTCGTTTTCGGTTCCCTCGCACGATTTCGTATCAGACTCACTTTCGGCTTATCCCTCTTCTAGGCTCCCGTGTCCGTCCGTCCGTCTCTATCTATCTCTGTCTCTCTCTCTCTCTCGCGCACCTTCTCTCGGCTGGCTCGCGACGTCCGTGGCCAGTCGTCGACCTCGATCCACGCCGAGTGGGCAGGGCTGCCCGGGGCAGAGGAGGTGGAGGAGGACGAGGAGCCTCGGCGAGGGAGTGCGGGGCGGAGGGGGGAGACGAGGGAGAGCCCCTTTCACTCGAAAACGGTCTTAGAGGACGCCGGCGTTGTCGGCGCGGCCTCAGTACGACGCCGGACGTCGCCCGTGGCTCGACGCCCGCTTTTTTCGAGCAGTGCGCCACTCCAGGTAGGAAGGATGTGGCTCCTGTGCCCGCACGCGGACACCCATTTCACTTTCCGGCCCCGATAAGGCCGGGCTCGCATCGAATTGACTGGGCCGGAGAGCCCGCTTAACTTCGGCTCTTCAAAGACCTCGCGACGCTTATTCCGAATTCTCGGGCAGGCGAGCCGAAATATTGACAGTCCGGGAGCTCGTTGTTTTTGCGTCATTTTCCACTCCGGGCCCGCCTTTCCCGACCGTTGGGCTATTTATCGTCGGGCTTGCTCTGATCTTTAGGCGCTTCGGATTTGGTCAATTGCATTAACTTTGAGAGTGCAGGCGGCGTCCCGCGGATGATGCGTTGCCATTGATTAATGTTCAATGGCTCTGGCCTTAGGTCATTTCCGTAATACACGTATGTAAGACATTTTATGGGCATTTTCGTGGTCTTTATTGCGGGAAGCCCGTTTCATTCATTATAAATTACACGATAATTCAATAATGTTTTTCAAATTTCGATCTAACTGTTTTAACAATTTCTACTTCCCATTCATAATACACTGGTATAACAGGAGAAACTTATGCCATAACAATTTATCTTTATCTCGATGATTCTACAGCATTTAAATTACATGAAAGTGTTTCAAAAGATACATTTGAAAAATACATGA
Organism: Kradibia gibbosae; assembly: GCA_018907135.1. Taxonomy (NCBI): domain Eukaryota; kingdom Metazoa; phylum Arthropoda; class Insecta; order Hymenoptera; family Agaonidae; genus Kradibia; species Kradibia gibbosae. The sequence goes on from JACCHX010000004.1 coordinate 10,870,107, forward strand.
TCTTGTACAGATTATACAATAAAGTAGAAACTTAGTTTATACTTTTGAAAGTCAGATTTAAATTACTGTAAATAACATTAGTAAAACGAGAAATGTTTTAACTTATTCTTCTATATATATGTGTATATATATATATATATATATATATATATTGTTGTATAATTTGTACGTCACACTTCGATTCTGAAGGTTAGTTTCTGCTTCTACTAAAAAGCGAAAGTTTTTGTGTCAATGGTATTTAAAAAATTTTCTAATTTTTTTTCCATAGAAATGGTATTTTCGTGTATTTAAATAATCGAAAACTTATTTCTAACCAACACATGAAACAATCTCGTAAATAAATTCTTTTCTTTTTTATGAGTGCATTTTGATGGAAATGTATTTATTTACATGAATAAATATGTAAATATTACAACCTGATATTGAAAAATTAAAAAGTAAGATAACAGAATTTATTATTAAACAGTAATTGGTTAAAAAAATTTATAAATCAAATTGTCAATATTAATTACTTACGTTGCCATTTTCATTTATTAGAGGTATTATTTTTATCGATCAATTATTAATTATGTATTAAAGTTTTTTTTTATCTAGAATATCAATTCAAAATTTAAAAATGAAATATTATAAATAGCAATTATTACTTCATAAAATTACATTAAAAATTACATGAAATTGGTTTTTAAAATTTAATAAAACTGATTTAAATGTCAATAGAATAATCATTATTTTTAGTATTAATTTTTTCATAACAAGCCAAAAGAAACCTTCATGTAAAATAAAACAAAAACTTATAAAAATTGGTCTTATGGGATAAATTAAAGGTGATTTTGTAAAGTAATACAGCATGAAGTTCTGAAAACCCATTTATTAACATACTTAATATTCTTCATAGTCAATTTTATTGTAGTTATTATACAAATCTAGAAAGAATAAAAAAGATTAAAATAATACTATTTTAATTTAAAATCATTATCATTATCTATTACTTGAAATTATTTTCATGTATATGTAATGAATTACAAGAACTTTCATTATTTTCATTGCTTTAAAATTGATTTAATTCTACTCTATCATTACCTAAATTGTATTTGTTTTAACTAGCTATCAAAAATTTGAAAATAAATATTTTAGGTTTTAAAAAAATTTATTCTTTAGAAAAATTCAATAAATATCAAACTCAATGTTAAACACTTGTACGTAATTCGTATCTATATTTGAGATACTTATTTTGAGTTAAATCAATGGAGTAAAATGTATGTTTTCAATAATATATTAGATACAATTTAATTTCTAATTACTAAATAACCGATTTCATAATTTAGAATCTCACAAGAAATGTTACATGAGATTTGTTTGAAACTTATATAAAAAAGTGTTGTTGGATATATTATTGTAAACATTTCTTAAATAATGCGTAAATTTAAAGAATAAATTTACATACAATATTTACATGCTGTACCATGAAAGATGAACTTCAGTATTTCAAAACTTTATTTCAAAAGTTATTTATTAACTTGACACGAATTTTTTAGTACATAAAATAATCTAAACAAAAAAGTAAATCTAAATAGTTCCACGGATCAATTATGCAAAGTAAAATGAATCAGTTTATAGTCTTATTATTTTTCAATCTATCTAATTTCTTTTTACAAGTATTTTCTCTTTTAAGATGACTAAAATATTTATTTAAATTATGTTGCATATGTTATTAAAATTTTTTATTTATTTTAAACTGTAGTAATTATTTAATAGGTAATCATAATATTCGTGTGACTTTTCGATATAAATCATCTATTAATAATTTTAAAAAATGATTTAACAAATAAGATGAATATGACGAATTCTTTTTTTAGTAATGCCTGTTTTTTCTCATTGAACGGCTTTCACTTTTATTATAATAGGTTTTTTTAATTTATTTCAAAGTGTGGTTTTTTTTTGCTTAATGCTTATGGACAAGTTTTGGCATCCATTATGAAACAAAGCATAAATTTTTGGTTAAAAGAAACCAATTTAAGATTAAAGCATCTTAAGAAATCTGGATTTTTTACTTATACTGTACAATTTTTTTTTTAATTTTCATATGATAATACTTAATATACATAAATGATTGATAAAAATGTACCATTAAATATTTTCGATACAATTTTATATTGACAAAACACTTATTACATTGCTTATGGCTATTATGCAGTGTTATTTATGAAACGTGTAGTTATTTTTTGTAGCATTGTGTAGCATTCACTTTATGGTGAAGTAGTATTTTTAATAATAGCAAACAATTATATAATATTTATTTGTTACAAATTCAACGAGAAAATCAGAATATTTAACTTGATAAATAGATATTAATATATAATTGAATTATACTGACGTTGGTTTAGCATAATACATACACTATATTAAATTAGATTTACAGACGTGATGCTACTACAAAAATTTTATGGATAATAAAACATAAGTGAAGGTTCAAGTTAGCTAAGTTAATATATAGACATATGAATATTATGTAAATTTTATTACTAGTATTTAAAGTTTGTTTTATATAATAACATTTTAATTCACATATTCTACATAATAAATTTAAATTTATACAAGATCCGTTGCAAGGAATTGAAATTAAGGTACTCGAGTGTTTTTTCTTTGCTCTGGTCTTAAAATATTTTGACTTTTAGTGTTGATGTTATTATTTCCGATAATTTACATTTATTCTTAAGTAAGTAACAAGATTTGAATTATATATATATATACATATTCAATGATCGATAAACTGTTTCTTCCTTTCATGTTGTCTTCATGAAATTAAAATTATTATCACATTATCAATAACACAACAATAATCCGCACTCGTTCGCTATTTTAATTCAAGAGTAATCGATACTCATCTTGCTACAGATATTTTAATAGGCTGCAATAAATTTGACACAATTACAAATTTGTTGGTACGAAAGATTAGTAGAGCTTCAACGTACTAACCGAATATTTTTATACTTTCTCGTAAAAAGCGATAGAATATTTTTATAGCATATGTATCACGAAATAAAAAGTCAAGGAAAAGGGTATAAACAATTTTTTACCGAGCTAAACGAAGCATAATCGAGGGGGGAGTATCGATGGCTTTGGGCGTTTTAGTTTCTGAAGCGTGTTCGATAAGTACTTTCAATGAGCTTGGCTGGAAAAGGAAGGCTCCCAGCCATCGAAAAAAAGTGAGATTTACCTTTCGGGCCCTGGTCGAGATCGACCGAGCCGTACCGGAATAGCACAACATACGTGGCCACGCGATCATTGTTGCATCAACTTTCGCTACTCGGCGAGCCGTCCGTCCCAAGCCAATGATAAAGAATCACGAAGCGAAACATCGTCATCGCGACCAATGCAGATCGGCGGCGTGCATCTCATTATCCCCCCTCCGGCCCGGGCACGCTCGGCCGGGGTCTCATCCTAGGGGGGCCCGCGCCGTTTTCCCGGCGCATTTCTTCGGGGTCCGCGCGCCGAGCTCGAGCATCCGCGACAGAGTCCGGCCGACAATCATAATCGTGATCTCTGGCGCAGGCTTCAGCGGGCAAGGCGTCGAGGGGAGCGATGCCGAGGGATAACGGAGCAACCTAGCCCCAAGCCCCGACGGCCCAGGTCAGGATGGCTCGGCCCGAGCTCGCCAATCTGGCCAGTCTGCTCACGCTGGTGCTCCCGCTGCTCTTGGACGGCAATTGTGAGTTTACCGGGACGAGCCCACCCGAGGATCCGTCCTGCTTCTGCCTCTTCCTCCCGCGCGCGCGCAACCCGCCCGACCCCCTCCCCCCTCCGCCCAGTCCCGTAGCCGCCTCTTTTAGAGAAGCCAGAGATGGCCTTCGCCTACTTGGAGCACGGGGCTTTTCACTTTTCAGCTGCCGGCTGCAGGACCAACTGCACGACTGTTCGCACCCCGAAACGCCGAACGCCCCTTCCTCTCGGCTCGAGCCTTGCGAATACCACCCGTCGAATGCCCATTCCCGAACACTCCAGCGCATAAATCCGATCGGATGAATATCTTTAGATTTTTTCAGTTAATTTATAGATGTTTGAATGGCTTGGCGAGGATTATTACGCCTCGATGCGACCGCATCGTCTTGCGTATCGTCTGGGCCGTAGGTTTACAAAGCGAATAATCTCTCCTCCGTTAATAGCGCAAACTTTTCATTTCCATATTACTCAATGATATAATACGATACATAAAAATAAGCTCATAATTTGTTCTACACATGACTACCATCTCGAATTATCTCGATTTCTCTTAATTTACAGCTAGCAATAAACTTAACGAGTGATTTGAAAGCTATTTTACACTTATAATTATTTTCTTATAATAATTCTTAATTCTTAACAGATTATTTTTCCAAATAATCATTCACTATCACAATATTGATGCCATTGACATTATAATATTCATATATTTATATTAAATATGGACATTTTTATTTGAAATATGCTAACATATATATTTTTTTTTATATAAAATGCAATGTTTTTCCTATGCTTTTATATTATAAATACACATTTGAAGAAAAAATGCACTTTGAATTAAAGTTTCTAGTAAATTCTAATAATGAAAGACACAAATTAATAGTCCACAAATACCATCCATTCTAAAGTAAAAGTACAACTTACGGCCAAATTAAAACTGATTCCAGATTAATGTACAGCAATAACAATTTTTGCGCAATTCCATTGAATTTCGAACTACAATAGCACTTTTTATTAAAAGTCTTAACAAAATTAATTTATCAATTTTGTTTAAAAAAACCTTAATTTTTCTAGGTGTAACGAGTTTGATTGTTCCAGAAGAGCTGCCTACTATTCTTTCTCTCATATACTCAAATATTCCGCCGATTAAAAAAGGTAAGCCTCGTAAAATTGTAACTATCTTCTAATTTTTAACGTTAACTAAAATTTATGTTACTTCAAGCAATGCTCTTACATATTTTTATCGATGGTACGACTGTAAATATATATGTAAATACCGGAAACACAATAGATAATAAGTAACAATAGCTCTTTATCGACAGTTGGATAATTGCATCTTTTTCTTTTATCTTTTTATAATGATTCTTAATTTACAAGTATACTTTTCTATTCTGAATTATTAAACTCTATTTACATGTTTTTTTTTTATCAGGAACTGACTCAAGAGTTGGTGTTGGTTTTCGACTTGGAGAACACGCGGATTTTCAAATTATCGTGGAACTCGGCCCACAAAAATACACTGATCCCATTGGCAATGACGTTGAATCAAAGAAAAAAAGAGCCGTAAGAATTTTATTTGAATCTACGTCTTGATAAAACGATTATTATTATATGGTCGGTTTTGCAAATTGAAAACATTCCACCACTTTATTGTGTACAATTTAGCATGTTTCTTCAATTTAGCTACTCAATTTATCGATGATCACAGCATTTAGTTACGTCGATTAAATTGTTTGGCAGACTTATTTTACCATTGAATAGTTTTGTTTATATTAGTATTGTTCTTCTCTTACCGATTAATTTTACGCAGTATTTAATCAAAATTTAAGTACTATGGTCAGTGATAATAATAATAGTAATAGTAATAGTATTACTCTTACTTGGTGTATTTTTCCACAAATTAAATAAGAGCAATTTTTGTTTGGAGCAAATAATTTTATTCAAATAATTTTTCTTTTATTAGCCGATGATATTTAATTAATAGACGATTAAATTGTAATTCTACTACTTATATTACTATATTAATTTATTTCACAATTAATTCTAATAATTTCAAGATGAACAGCTTCTTCACGCAGTTTATACATTATACTATTATTTTTAAGCATAATCAACGTGTATATCTCATTAAAAAAAATACATTTATGTAATAAAACCGAGGCATAATTTTGCATGAATTAAAATTGGTTTTTCATTCGATAATAATATCCTATATTTCAAGACGGTACTATACGCAGCTATGAAAGGCGATCTCGGTCCTTGGGCTCAAGCCATCGCTAGATACCAAATGGAGGAAAAGATTAAAAAAATGTTCGAGCAGTACAAGCTGAGCTCTGAAAAACTGTCCAAGATCAAGGCTAATTCGAACGCGACGAATAAAAAAGTTTGTTGCTTCTTTCTTAGCAATTATCCGTATATATGACTTTTATGAATTTTTTTTTTTGTCTAGACCGAAGGTAGCGATTGGCTGTTGAAATGGAGTCAGGGCTTGAATGCCGATGCTCCAATTGTGTCGACACAGACGACCGATAAAAAAGTCTTGCCGAATGCCAACCGTATGCGAGTTGTGAGCCATGATGCAAGCAAAGCTAATCAAAAGAAGAAAAATGCGCAAAACGATCTTGCGGTTCTGAAGAATCTTTTCGAAAAAAATGCCAATAACACGATTAGCGTTAAGTGAATATTTGGTACACAGTTTATATTGAACTAAAAAAAGTACATTTGTTCATATACCGAAAGTTACCAGTACATTATATATATATATATATATATATATGTATATATGTATATGTATATATATGTATATATATGTATTTATTACATGTTAATGTGAGTGTGAATATTACGAAATCGCGTTAAATTACCTTACCAGTCAATTGTAAAATTTTAATAGTCTATTGTATGATGTATTTATTGCATAGGTATGAGACGTGAAGTATAATGAGATACCAATTTCGAATTATGTTTTACCATAAGTAATGAACTATGAAAATAATTGGAAATTTTTGTAAATAACGCATTTAATTGTTATTATATTTTTAAACTTTGTGTATGCATTTAATTCAGATAAGTAGGTCTATCTAATTTTACTAATAAATGTTTTTAATTATTATTTACATAAATGATGTTTATTGAATATTATAAGATCTATTAGATTCCTTTTCAATATCTGAAAAATATTCATATTGTAATGTATATAATCCAACTTGTCTACAACCATTTATAATTCGATTCCTCATCGCATTCATAATTATAAGTTTCTGTAAGAATACGAGTTGAGTGGCTGCTGTGTTGGTAAGTCTCGCTTTTTCATTTAAAAAAATCATAAATTATATAAAGAAAAAACAGTACTGAAATTTCAAATTAACTCAATAAATTTTTTTATGCAGATGAATAATTAATTACTAATATCTAATTAAAATGTTATTCGTATTTTTTTATTGTATCACAAGTTTTTTTTTTTTTTAAATTTTGATTAATATCTCATGTCACTATTTTTCATTACACTTTTAGTACGCTTTTATAACATTTATTTTATTCTAAACAATTATTAATCTAGATTGAAGATTGCTTTTAAAATATTATACGAATTTATATAAACTTAAAAAATGAGTAGTTAAATTAAAAAAAATTTATTTTATCGTTGTTATTTCTTTATTAGATATGCTATATTATAGATTGTTATTATTAAATTGAGCATAACTACGGTTTACGTATTTGAATAAAAGGCCGGTGACGACCATTAACAATGATATAATTCTTAGATAGAATAAGAAATTTAATGTAAAATGTGAGAAAATTCATTCAATGTATGTGCGGTCAATTAGGACGTAGAATATCTTGTAGATATAATCATTTAAGGAAACAACGTACTTTCTCTACTAAAGTTTCAACCTTATACTTAATGTTTCAAAATTGTTACAGATTTTTAAGAATTATTTCAATTTGAAAAATATTTTTATACATTTTGTAAGATTATTACACAATTTACTAGAGCTGAGAGTTTTTCTAAGCATATAGATGTTATAAGTTTGTGTGTTTACCTGAAATTTACGTCAGTATTGAAGAAAATGATATCATAATGATACATACAAAGATCAAAGAAATACTTTTCTGTTTAAAAAATTATTCTTTTAGCGTTTTTATTATCTTCATATTACAAAATCGAATATATTAAAAATTAGTAATATATCTTGCTCGAACGATTTGTACATGATTTTTTTTTTTTAATTTATATTTTTATCTACATAAAAAACTAAAATTAAACGTAAGTGACACCAATAAAAAATATAAATTAAAAATGATCTTATTTTTCAGCATCACTTTCTGAATACGGTAGTTATCGACATTTTCAATGTTTGTTTTAACACATTTGGTTCTAATATTATTAAATATTTGTTATAATATATAAAGATATAAAGATATATCCATATATATTATAAAGATATAGTGACTGGACATGATCCAACATAAAGCCGACATCTGCAATGGAACGTATTATTATTGATTTATCTATCCACATTTACTGATAATATTTAAAAGATTTTATACTATTTTCTTACATTTAATTTTACCAGATTTTTTGATATTTGAAACTTAAATTTATTATAATTTTTAACAATATATAGCATTTTATTATCGCCAATTATTTATAGTATAAGATTATTTTCATATATATTCTGTAATATCATAAGTTATAATTGGCTTTTATACTTGCTAATATAACCTATTAAAAATATTTGCACATATGTTACGTAAAATTATGTTTTTGTAAGAATATTTGACAAATCATTGAAAGTTTTGCATAAGCTTTGAAAACATTTTGAATCCTGTCGTAACATTACGGGAAATTTATTTATTCATGCATAAACTGAATCGTTCAAACAAATAGAAATGTCTAACAATTAAATTAAAAATTACATTTATTTTAACCTTTTAATTTAAATGTCATAACTTTTAGCAAAGTATAATGCATTTCTACCAGAAAATTGAAGGAGTCAATTAACTTCAATATAAATTGCAGATTGATATACGATTTTTAAACTAAATACAATACAAAAAATAAACATTAAAGGTTATATAAATATTAATTCAATACATAAACAATAATTTGTATGTTAATAATGTGTAAATAATTAACATTTACAGCAGAACGTATAAAGTAAGTACTAATCATCTCAATTGATACTTAAGTTAAAAAATGCAACTGTAGAATATGAGTGCCAAAGTTTTTAATTACTAGAAGTATAACATTTAATAAAATATTCATTTATGCAATAATATATGATATTTCTTCTTGATTCATATTTCTTTAACTTAAAATACTTTCTAAATGTTTTGGATGTATTAACATTTTTTTATCATTTTCCATTGAACTAATTGCAATTCTAAAAGTTAAATTTCAACTTTAACTTAGTTTTCCTTACAAAACTAAATAAAACAAATCTAAGTTTAACGTATTATTGCTTGAAAGTTAAAAGATAAATTTCAGAAGATATTTTTTAAATAAATAAAATCATAAATTAAAAATTGTTATTAAAAATTACTTATGATCTTTAAGATTTAATTTTATATAATTTATTTATAAGATTAGAAAATATGTATCATATTTAAAAATAATAAATACGTCAAATTTGTTCAATTTACTATTTTTTATTATCTTTTTTGGTTCTTTATACATATTGATACTTTATTAATATATCAACGAAAATCCTACTGTTTTAAATGATTCTTATTCAATGCTTTTCGATTGTAAATGCGATTATTATTTTTTGAAAATATAAATTGAAATCCAATTTAGTATTGTAACACTTACGATCAAAGCGAAGAAAATGCAGAATTACGAAAATATTAATAATTCTTTAAGAAATAATGAAGTAATAAATTAGATTAGTTAAACATTTAGAAAAAAACCTATTAAATAATATGCATAATGCAACGAAATTAAAACTGAGCGAAATCCAAAAATAAGAAAATAATGTAGATTGAAAGCACCTCCACATATAGAACACATATATGTAAGCAGGTTAAGCAAATGTAGATACATTAACCGAACTACAAAAATGCACATAGTAGAACATGAGTTAATCGAGTCACAAACGGAACAGAAAGGAAGACAATGGTAGAAGTCTACTATATGTAAATAAACTAATAAAATTTTATAAAAAAAACTAACATCACTACATTAAAGACCGCTAGAAACTCTCTGAAGTTCGCTTTTTCTTCTAATCAGTTAAACAAACATTTGTGATTTTTTTTATTCAATATCAAGACGTACTAAATATTTAATTAGAACTTTTCAAAATTGATTTTGGAAGCTATTTAGAGTGCTTGTACTTTCACTTATATATACAACCGCTTTCACTTTAATATATACTTATACGCATATATATTTTTGTTTTTGTATTTCTTATAATAAAAAAAAAACGTAGAATAATAGGAATTTTCCAAATGTGCAATGGATTTTTCTTATCTAATTTAAATCCATTACTAATTCTAAAAGTTTCTAATAGTTTACTAATTCTAAATAATGATAATAAACTTAGTAACTTGAAGTACATGTTTATTAGTTACGTATTTTAGAGCTGTATTAATAAATAAATTTATTACGTTTTTATTATAATTGCTTTTACGATAATAAAATTCTTAAAATAAAAATTCGTAGTTTTTTTATTTTTCGATTTTATCATAAAAATTATCATCAGAGTTATTTGAACATATTTAAGGGAACAACACATTTTCACCAAATAAGTTACGGTTTTTTAAGTAAAAAATTGTTCAATAGAACGAATAAATATAAGACCTCGATTTGTCTCTCGTTGTTTTTGTATTTATTTCTTTCCGCTCTCGTTCAATGCATAAAACTTTCACAAAAGCCATTAAATTGATGCCATTTTTCTTTGACAGGGTAGACAGCTTAAATATTAGTAGATTTCTCATATATTATTGTTTATCAGCTATTTTTCATCTTACGTTACTTAATGATATCTTAATTTTTTTAACATTTGTTCTCGTATGATAATAGTAGGGCGACTTTAAAAAATGCTGCATGTCATGCATTTATTGTTATTGAATGTTCATTTTTAATTAAAAAGATAAAAAATAAGAAGATGAGAAGATAATGGTATAGAAAAATTTACAAGATAATTTATAACAATTTTTAAAATATATTTTATATACATCTGCTTTATCGTATGCTGATAAAAAAGATCCCGTATTAAATTAATATATTTGTAAAACGCTACGATTTGATATTAAATTAAATAAAATACATCACAGAACAACAGACATGCCTTTTGACTCTATCTTGTACAATAAATAAACGTATTATTTTATATTACTTAAGTACATTTAAATGCATTATACACAATGGATTTTAATATTAAGCAGTTTATAATGAATTGTAAATAATAACTAAAATAAAATACTGTGTATGTTCTAATCTAGTTTTGATTCATTAATAAATAATATTTAAACTAAATTATCATGAAAAGTCTTAAAAATTACGAATATATTAATATTATTTCAAACATTAAACATTAAAATTTCATATTCGAATAAATCTCATTTATCAGAATACGTATATAAATTGATATAAATGTATGTGGTTGAGTAAAATTTGTTATTAAAATGTTAAATGTGAATAGTTTTATTAAAAAAAAAACATATATTTTTATAAAATAAGACTAATTATTATGAAAACAATAAGTGTTAAGAAATAAAACTTCTTATATTATAAAAAGATATAAAAAATTTTTTTTTAATTTTTTTGTATAAATTCGATTACTTTGAAAACGCACAAATTAATGAATTAAATTGAAACAAATTATATATATATATTTAAAGTATTTATATTTAAAGTATATTTATAAAATGATTTTGATTTTATTTCCACTCATCTTCTATGTATAAATATAAATATAAAGTAATGCAACTGATTGTATTTTCTTTTTATTACCAATAATTGAAAAAACTAGATAATCAATTAAATTTAAATATGCGAAATATTGAAGAAGATAAGCTTTCCAAGTTAATTGCTATTTACGCCTGTGAACAAAATGTTATCTTTTTTACGCTAAAATGCGAATATAAAAATATAAAAATTTAATACTACATACTACTATTTCGGGTGGTCCGTTTGAATAACAACGATCGATTAATATAATTGTTTGATGCTTTATGTTATCTTCTGTGGTAAGTACAATATCTTATAACGGATATATTACATTCTATCTTATCGAAAGTCAATTGATTCGGTGTACAATGTGGTTTAAAAAAAATTCATCTTCATCTTGTATAAATATGAGATGTGCCACTATATTTAATACGATATAAATAATAATATTTGATGTTGTTATGTCTGATTTTACATGAATAAAGTTCTTTCACGAAATAAGTTAAAATTTTTTTTTATTTTGGAGATTAATATAATTAAAATGTTTTTAATACATTATTTAGGTATTTCATTAAACCGACGTTTTATTATATCTTTTTAGTCGTATGTTTTACGTATGAAATATTGTAGGCAATAAAATTATATTAAATTCTTCTTTTGTATATTTAAATAATATATTAAAATATTAGGTGAAAAATTTATTCTAAGAATTGGAAATTTGGAAACTGAAGAAAGGAGCTTCATATCGAAATTATTAAATCAGTACTATACATATTTATAGTTCTGTAAAAAAAATTTACGAATAAAAATTTGTTTTTCATGCTGCATTTACTCTAATAAAAAAAATAATTTAAAAATGCATATTTAATAATTAAACGTAACTGAACAAATATAATTTTTTTTGTCATTATGTTTTATTTTCATAAAAATGTTAATAGTCTCTTTTCGGAGTAATTTTAGAAAATATAACTCTAAATTCGTTTTTACAAAAACGAATATATTTAATCTATATTTAATAATAATCAGATCACTATAAGATTGATAATAAATTTTTATTTTTGCTTATTATAATTTTCTAGTCCGATAAAAGTAATTTAGTATTATTGAGGGAAATGCTGCGAAAGAAAATGCACAAGAAAATAAATGCCAGATGTAGAAGTCAAGGACAGGAATCGGGAATAAACTCATACAAATTGGAGAAGATTAGATTTTGGCTGCAGATGACGTAAGTAACAAATTTGAACCTTAACCATATAAAAAATGTTCATAAAAACTGACAAGTCAATATATTTAAGAAATATTTAGGATCGGTTAATAGAATTTATTTGGAAGGAATGATAATAATAAATCTTTCATAAAAATTTTCGACTATTTTTTACTATTATTAATTTAAGTAAAAAAATGTTATTATTTAATGGATTAAATCAATTTAAAGGGAAATAATAAAAAAGACTTTTAGGTGAAAAAAATAAAAATAAATTGTTAGATTCACTGCAATTAAATAACAGAATTTATTTTAACATTTCTACCTTGGAAATGCATAATAAACCATTAACATAATATTAGTTTGACGCAACCAATAGTTCTTTATATATAATAATAATAATAATAATAATAATAATAATAATAATAATAATAATAATAATAATAATAATAATAATAATAATAATAATAATAATAATAATAATAATAATAATAATAATAATAATAATAATAATATATAATCTTGTAATATATGTGTGTATGTGCTTGTGCGTGTGCACATGATTATCGAGGTCGTTGTCTTCGCGATGATATGTAAATATAAATTACTTTCGACAAAAAAATAATAATGTAATTACATGTAGCTCATTCTATTTTTATATTCAAAATATGTATGAGCTTATTATTTTTAAAGCATATTGCAAAGCTAATCTTATTTTAAGAGATCATTTAAATATTATAATATACGTACCTAAGTTGAGGGTGGAGTTGTCCAGGGGATGCCAATAGTGAAGAATTTGATATTGATCGAAGCATTTTTATTCAATTAATCCTACCCAATCAAATATTGTCTCAATGATCCGAAATTGGGAAGTACTTATTAAATCTAATCTTGTGTACTACAATCATTAATTTTGTAATAGTACGTGTTTACTAGTGTGATTTGAAAGAAGAATAATGCATAAATTCTCTACAAATCAATAAAATCTGTTTAAGTATATTTATTAGTATAAAAGTAATTGAGAATTTTTTGGCTTTTGTAAGACTTAGCTAAAATAAAATATAACATATAATTTTTATGTATTTAAAACAATAATAATAATTATCAATTATTAAATGGAATTTTTGTAGTAATATAATAAACGAGAATCGATAATAAGTAATTGGTGAAATTAAAAATGTAAATATTGCTTGTGAACAATATTGCTCTACAAAAATTTAATTATTTCGCATTTTTAATTATTTTATTGTATTATATTACATGTATTTTTATATTATGTATCACTTTAATATGTATATATAATTACATTTTTTTATTTCGCAGATTTGAAATGCAGTTATATCTGTATGTACTATTTACGATTAAAGACTTAACAATAGTTATATTATTAAAAAAATTTTCTTAAATAAAATTTTTCGCCGTTACATAAATTTTCTAATTACAATATATTACAATTTATAGGTTGCATTCATAAATGTATTCTGGCTTAGACTGAGAAAACTCACTTTTTTAAAACACAGTTTCCATCAGACTCCATCGGGAACGCTTAATTTTGAAATTATTAGTAGACCTAAGTATCATTTTTTTCCTCTTTTATTACTATAACAAATATCAAAGCAACCAAATTTACCTTACATAATTATCATACATTATTAGGTTTTATCTTCATATTTTATCCTTCTTAAAAGACTTAGATGTTGTATATAAATTTAAGATTTATTTGGTAGTACAGAATCAATTGCACGGTCGGGCCATTAATTTAACAAAACTAAATGTCTTGATTAGATAGTATACACTTGTTTATCATACAACTTGGAGTAAATTCTCAAGCTAATTATGATTTCAAACGTTCAGTTAGAATTAAACTTTGTACAAATCGAGTTATATAATGACTATTCGACGAATATATAAAATGACGACGAGTTTATGATCGACTCCACACAATTAATTGTGAATGCTTTATTTTGCATACAGATGCTATTGAATAAAATTATTAAAAAGCTAAACTCGCTTTCATTTTAGTATATATTATTTAATTATCACAGATACTTCGTATACTATCCAAGAATATTGTTTCTATGCATGGATATACCATTTTCTTAAATAGTATGTAAAGATGGTGTGATAACACGATACAAAATAAATTTCAAAAATATACTGAATAAATTATAGTGTAAAAATGTAATAATGGTAATTGATATTTTGACTGAATACATTATTAAATTGTATATTATTGAGAAATATAATTTTATCAATAGGAATATAGTTTTTATGGAGATAACTCTGCATAAATTAAAAAGAATATTGCTTATAATAACATAAAAAGCTATAATATATATTTTTTAAATATTCATAATAAAAAAGTTCCAGTGTAGTTTTTTTAATTGAATTTATGTTATTAAATAAAAATTGAAATTCCATCAAATATATAAGTAAATTAAAACAAAAGAAAGTAAATTGGATAAATAAATGAAACAATATTCAGCTTATAATACTTGCATGTAAGAAAGTGTATCGTGTTGTCGATTTTGAAGCTCAGAAAACAAATTCTTCGCTAAAAATCGTTAGAAAATTTTTTAACTATTATATAATTCAATACAGTGTACATTAAGTTTACTGAAAATTGAATTTTGTTTTACGCATAATGATGAGTTGTGATACAGTGACAATTAGTCACACTTTTTTAACAATAAATACTTTACGCGATACTCAAGTAATTAAGTAAAAATATTAAACTTACAAGTTTCTATACCTCGACAAAAATCACAGATTTACGGTTTGAATGAATATATTAAGTAACTTAAGTTTATTATTTATAATTATATGTAAGTAGACACTTAAATGATCAGTTGATAAAAGACGAATCAGCGGCAGATTCAAAAATTGGCTTAAAAACGCTCGCAGTCTAAGTAAATTATTTGCAAGATTCAAGTTACTTGAAAAATAATAAGCCAGAGATGCTCGCCGGTCCAATAGACGATAAGGTATTCGATATATTGTAGCCGCTGATAACTGCAAGCGAGCATTACAAAGTTATGGTAAGCCATTATTATAAGGTAGGAGCTTACGAGTCCAGCTAAATTCAAATGTGAAATAAAGTTTAAACCTAACGATTGGCAGAAGGCGGATCTCCACGGGTTGACTATTTCGCCGTAAGTAAAGAGCCGAGGATAATTCCTAGGGCTCGGGCAGGGCTATTTACAGGATCGATAAAAAAAAAAAAAATGGCGCCCCGGGAGAGGGACGAGATTCGCATCGACCCACCGGGAGGCAGAGAAGGCTTCGCACCTGGAAATGGGCTCCTCGCCTCAGTCCACCACGGGCCCAGCGGGCTTGAGGCCCTATCACGTGACGTTGATCTCCTCGTCGTCCTCGTTGTCGCTCTGGTCCTCGGGCCTCTGGGGACTCGTCAGGGGACTGGCGTCGCTCAGGTCCATTCGTTGCCTGTCCCCGTCGGCGTCGCTCAGGTCCGGGTTCGGATTGTTCTTGTTGGGGAGGGTTTGCTCGCGGGATCCGCCCGTCGCGAGGAGCTCGCGCTCCTTGCTGTTGCGCCACTTCATGCGCCGATTCTGGAACCAGATCTTCACCTGAAACAGGAGCGAGAACGGCTTCGATCAGTCTCAGCTCCGGTCCACGGCACAACCGTTCGCATAACAAGTGCCCTGGCACTGGCTTGGCCCTGACTCTCTTCCCTGCTCCTTTCTCCTCCTCAAATGGAACTTGAGCTTACTATTCTCGAGCTTTCCCTGCTCGAGTTCGCTGATCGCCGCCTTTATTGCTTTTTTCATCGAGCCGGCCAATACGTCGATCGAAGCTCGCTCTATTTAACGTCCCTTCTATTTGTATACTCGAGTATTGATAGTTGCAATGATGAATTACGCGACATTTTTAAGGTCTTCTTTTTAAGTTTAAATTAACTGTTACGTATTCGTTTGCAGATGTTTTGCATTGTAAGATTTAAACCTTTTTTTTTATTTATTTAAAAAGCGTTTTTTCCAACGGGTTTGTCCCAATGGATACAAATTTTTGAATGGTAAAAGAAATGTAATACTTACAGAAGACCTAAGAGCTTACAAGAAGTCTTAGTCGTTGGAAAATCTTTTGATCAATTCTATCAACTCTGATATACAAGGATACGTAATAAATATTTGATTAAATTAAATACGGCATGCAATGAAATATAAATTAAAACATCAATTTGTTCTGCACGAAGTAAATATAAAAGAGAATATTATAAAACGTGATAAAATAACATTTCGACATTGGTTTTCTCAATTATCGAACTTAACGTTTAAAGATATACGTAAAGTTAACATCAACAAGCTAAAATAAGCCAATATGCTTAGTCAGGAGACATTATTAGTAGTTATTAATTTCAAGCTTATAAAATATTATAACATACAATTTAGATCAAATAAAATTGTCGTCTGAAATACAGACAAGCATCAAAGCAACATGCATGAACCGAAACATTTCTACTTATTGTTTTCTAGCCCCGTATTCTCTTCCAGTGGTTATGTGGAAGAATACGACAGGAAATTACCATAATCGAAATCTTTGTATAAGCGTTATGTGCTTTCCGTCTCCCTCTCCCCCCCCTCTCTCTCTTTCTCTTTCTATTTCTCTTTCTGTTTATCGACCTCTTTAAACGAGTCACAGAGTATTGAGAGAATTCAAATTGCTTGCTAACATATGCTTTCCTGAATTTGCACATCTTCGCCCAGAATTGATTCCATAAAAGATTAAAATAAGATTCTAATAGGCGAGGAACATTTTCTACTGGGCGTGAAATAAAAACAATCGAAATTTATTCTACGATGCTAAACTCAATACATACTTAATGATATTTTGTAAATAAGAATTTTGAAATTTTACTTATAAATTCTGTACCTACTAAATTATTCGGGAATTGAAAACATGATCTTAGCAATAGAAATCAAAATAAATACATTTAATCTGACATAAGCTTTTTTATTATCTATTAAAATATATCTTTAATACTTTTGTCGTTAAGTACCGTTAGGGAATACGTAAGTATATTATTCTAATCCTATTTCAGAATAATAGCTTCTTATATAGTAAATAAAAATTGAATAAGAGAAATTTAAAAACAAAAGAATCTTAACGTATGAATTAAAGGTTTCGAATTGATGACAAAATATTTTTTAATTACTATTAAACTCGTAAAAACGTGGGAATAAAATGAAGTCATATTTACATTAATGATACAAATAATAGTTGCTTTATGTATGTATGAACATTGCCCCTGTTTTAATAAGATATATATATATATATATATATATATATATATATATATATATATCTGTTTTAATTGTATTTTATCACGAAATAACAACGTCACTAAAATAGTGGAAAATATAGATATATTTGATCTGACAATCATAAACTTCTTTTACAGATTTTCGCAAAAAAATAATAATAAAAAAAAAATAAATAAATATGACTTTTATATAATACGCAGATTAATCTATATGTTATATAGATAATGTATAATGTTTAATATTTCATTCATTTTTAAAATCTCTTTTTTTTCCATTTTTAACTTTTTTTTAATACAGCAAAAAATTCTTAATTATATGATTAAATATTCACGAACACCTGACACCGGATTATTACAATGAAATGTTGCGTGTTGCAGATATTCTGCTAAAGTACTTTGTCACCAATGATTTTTTAATAAATAATGATAAAAATATAATTATTTGTAAAGATATAATTAAATGTAGAAGTAAATGATTACTTTTTAATGGTTTTTAAAAAATGATTAAACCAATTCAAATAAGTGTGCAGGAAAGTTATTATAATAAATATAGTCCGACTTATGTTTTAGTTTATATAGTAATACATATCTTCGCATTATATCAAAAAATTGAAATCTGTAAATCAGCTATGTAATGTAATACATATTTAGGAAAGGCTAAGCTATTATTAAAGTGTGTTCGAATCCTTAGGTTATAGTACACCGAATACTGAATAAAGAAAGAAATAATTTGCGTAATTATAATTTATAACCGTAAACTAATTTAGTGTAAATTTTCGTTAAAAATCGCAAACGATAATATTATAAATAACTAAATTTGAAAGAATAGGTATATTTAATATTACTTATAGTTATTTATAACGTTATAGTTTAGATATAGCACCACTATATTTTTTAATAGTTATCAATAAATGTTCTTTTACGAACGAAAATATTTGTTTCAGCGATAAATATTTTTACGAAGCAATTTCCAAGCAGTTGTCGCAAAAGCGAATCCATTACTAAGCTACAAATGGCTTGAAAAAAAAAATACCGTTGTAAAGAAAAACGCAAACGCGCATTACAATGAATTGCATTTTCAAATTGCCGCTCGCATACAAGCATTAGCAGTTCTTAGCTAATCTGTCGAGGCTTGATCGAATGGCTAATTATGAAATGCTCGAATCAAAAGATATCATTTATGAATTTCGTACCTTGGATTGGAGGATTGGTCCATTGGAGGCGATAAAAGTTCTTCCAATAGCCAACGAGCACGGACCGAAAGTTTCCCCCTAGGAGACGCCACGCGAAACATCCCATTACATTGTGGCATTACATCGGGGCAGAAGAAGGGCGCGGCGAAGGAGGGTGGGATCGAAAGAAGAGCTCGGCGCTCGGAGATGAAGGAATAATAAGAGATGCCCGGACAAAGCGTCCAAGGGAAAATCGACTTTCCTAGGGGGCTCCTCGAAATTTTCATCAGGCAGCCCGCGCCCGACCTGCGTTTGACACCCGCTGCCCTGCCTCGAGCAATCGCCTGGTGCCGCTCCTACAAGAGGGTGGCGAAATGGAATCGCACCGAGGAGTGTCCCGCGACCCTTGGGCTTACCTGCGCTGCCTTATCCTGCGACGCTATCCTGTCCTATCGATGCTGGCATTTGTCGCTCCTGGCATTTTTACCTCTCCCCTTCCTTTCATTCGTGGCTCGCTCCGAAATATTATAATCCACGTATCGCAGTCGTAGCTCGGTATATTTACGAGGCTTTGAAAGCGAACAGTCTACTTCTGCCTTCGTTCCGTCGATAAATACCCCCTAACAGTCACGCTTGCTATTGCACTAGTATCTACCTCATTACGATATGTTTATAGTTAAAGGTATTTCTTCACTTGTGCGAGACGCCTTTAAGAGTGTCTTTATCTCCGGTCGATTTACTACTATGCTTGTCGATCATTTATCATATAATTCCGAATTATGAGAAATGGGAGTCTGGCTAAACGGCCAAAATGGCTTTCTATTTACTTATAAGTACGTCGGCACTTTAAAAAAGATTGCTCTTTATTTATGTATTCGATCTGGAGTCTTTTCTTAAATCTACTCGCATCTCTTTATGAGGTACCTCATGAATTCAAACAGGCTTATGAATACTTCGATATTCAATGAGATTTCAAAAACTTCATAATTTACAGATACACGTAGCTTCGTAAAACAAATCGTAAAAGCTTTTATGAAATAAAGAA
Organism: Kradibia gibbosae; assembly: GCA_018907135.1. Classification (NCBI taxonomy): domain Eukaryota; kingdom Metazoa; phylum Arthropoda; class Insecta; order Hymenoptera; family Agaonidae; genus Kradibia; species Kradibia gibbosae. Next base: position 10,890,423 of record JACCHX010000004.1, read on the forward strand.
TCGCTATAAAAGATGGGGGCTTGAGCTTTTTTACGTTTATTGCCCGTAACCAAAACGAGCCTTTGGACATATTTAAAAATGGAAGTGCCCACTCTTTTACATACCGATTCATGGGTCTGTATTTCGAATTAAAAATATATATTTGTATGCAATCCTGATGTTAGCAATTTATTGCATTTAAAAATTATTAAGAATTCTTATGAAATATTGCACGCTAGAAATGATCGCTACGAAAATCCTACTTTATAATGTAAGCGCTCGGTAGCGAATTAAAAAATGACGATTTGAAAATCCAAGCCTCTGAATTTTCACGAAATATGAAATATCGACAGAGGCTCGTAAGAATTGGCAACGCGAGTGCGAATATTGCGTATCCACGAGTAATGATATAGCAATTTAACTCAACGAGGAGTTCTTTAAAAGGCCATTAAACTTAAACTTAAGACTTTGAGGAGTTCGAATAGTTGGGCATTGAGGAAAATATTCGAAATAGATTTGCCCTCGCCAGCGACCGTACGAGGAGTCTCGGCATTTTTCGCTTCTTCGATTGCATTTAATGCATTCGCACATATCGAATACGAGTGCTGAGTCGTGATTGATTGAGCCGTCAATGGCAGGCTAAGAGAGAAAGAGCCGTAGCTAACAAAAGTAACAAAGCAGCTCGTGCGCATAAGCACAAGCTCCCACACCTAACAACTGAGCGGCCCCAATACTTTGTCGCCAAGTTAAATCGCTACGGAAAGAATTTGCTCTGCGGCCAGCAGTTCAGTTTGATTTCTAAGCCGAATACCATTCACGAATAATTGGATTGGCTTATTTTATTGAACCGTATCAAGAGCTTGAGTTTATTTTCCTCTATGATAATGATGAATAATGTAGGAGTGATTAATCGCTAACAAATACGTTTCTCACATTGCTATTAAAATAGCTCTATTTTCATATACATACATATATACACACATATATATATATATATTTACTTCCTCATTGGTATTTAAATGGAGAAACAATAATGTATTAGACTCCAGTTGCTTATGCCTTAGATTGAAATTAATTATAAATGACTATATTTAAGCGATCGAAATTCCTTTGTTGCACTATCGACATTGCAATGAAATAGTTGTTAAAGCTGTTAATTTATGTTCCTATAGGTATAAGCATTGTTATATAAACAAATTATCTGCACAACTGTTTTATTCCGAAACAAAAGAACCATCAAACAATTATTTTTATATGCCATTGGTTTATTTCTTTGTTGCTTTAAGTATTTTATTAATTTAATTAATCGTAATGGATGGTCTTCAAATATTATTGATAAATCAATAAAAGATAGTTGGATAATTATGGGAAGCGCCATTTACCTCATGAAGTAGGCTTTTTCCTCATCCGCTGAATTTTTTTACGTTCTCAGCATGTGCAAGTCACAAACTTAGATATATTAAACCAATTTACTTTTTATTGAAGTGTTATTTTGCATAAGCTTTCGCATTATTTATACAGAATTTCGCAGATTATAAATACAGATGAAATATTCCTTCCACGCAAAGCTCACGAAAGCTAAGAGTATAATCGACCTATGAGGCATCGTAATATAGATTGAGATATTTCTATAATCGTAGAAATAAAAAAACCAAAACGTTGCTGTATTAACTTGCGAAAGCCCTGTTAAACAATACTGTGCGGAAATGGTTTGAAATTTGTTAATGCACGTGCTTTTTTGTTAAAAGTTGTACGTTTAAACAGAATAATAATTATTGCATATTGAATTATTATTGAATATTGGACAAAAAGGTAGTCTTATAAAAATGGGCCACCGTATAAAATTATAAAGAAACAGATAATTGATTTTATGTTTATCTTATAAAGATTCGTGCCAATAAAAAAAGTTTAATATAACGATAAATTAATGTCATTTTGTGTAATAAGTTTTCATAAAAAAAAGCATTCTACAGATTAAGCATGAGCTCGTCATGTGTAAATTACGAAAGAAAAATATGTTTTTGATTAGATGGCTTTACACTGTGGTGAATAAATAAGAGAATGATTTTGTGTTTACACGAGGAAAGCTACGAAATTGTTGGTTATACTCAAAACAAAAGAATATATCGAGAGCATATTGCGGTATTTCTATAAGCTCAGATACATTTGGGTATTATTCTAGAAAGCGAAGAACCAAAGCAAAGCATCAAAAACATTGAGAAAAAGATAATCTTGCGAAAGAAAAGTCAAGAATGAAATAGCTGGTAAAATAAATAGTTAAAGCATAACTGTACGTTAAGATAAAGCGACAGATTTCATTTATCCGAGGCAGCAATGAAGGGAGCGACTTGACAGCCGACGAAACGATCAAAGCTCCTGAACGGGCAACGCCTCGTTCGAAAATCCAAATCGTAAAAAGGTTGCGTGACTCGAGGAGTCGTTTCAGCGTGGGTGAGGAAATCGAGGGAAGTGTCGCAGAGATGCGAATGGGAATCGAATGGCGCGTACACTCGATCCTCGTGTAGCTAGGGAGGCTATCGAGGGAAGCTCGACTTGTGCGGCATTTGCCTGCGGGCGAAAATGCACCGATTTATCCGAGATAGGCCGACTTTTCACGGCTCCCTCGCAAGCACGAGAGTTCTCGAGGATGCGGCCACCGACTCGAGTGTCGAATGCTCCTTTGCACCTGTGCCGCGTCGAGGGGCTTGGCTCAACCTCAGCTGGCCCCCTTTTGCAATCGGGAATCCCGACAGTATCGGTTAAACAATTCATTCGCCATTGGGCAATTATTGTCTTTAGGGATCGGGATATCAGGATGCAGGCGATGGCGATATCGGTGCGCCTCGAGATGGCCGCTGACCTTTTAAAAGAAGGCTCGATTACGAGAGATTGCGAGAGCATTGGCGGGTGGGTGGGGGGGGGTCCAAGCTTGGACATTATTCAGGGAATAAGAAGGACGGGGGCCGAGTGCGGGCCGAGGGAGGAACTTTTCACGCGAAGGTTGGAGGCCGAGGCCGCGTCGCTTGGAAATACATTTTTCAAAACTCGCGGCACGTTGGATTGCGAATTCATAAGTAAACTTGATCCCGGGGTGGCCTAATCGCCTCGGGCTATTATTTAGGTATCGGCTGGTGGGGATAGCGGTGACTGGGGAGGGGGGCAGATCCACACCCGCATCGTCGTGGCAGCTACTCGAGGTGGAGTGGGAGGCTACGGAAATAAGTTACGGACCGGGCGCGGGAGTAATCGTTAAGCGATTGGCTGCTGTAAGTCGGCGGGGGCCGCTGGGATAATAAGTCACGAGTAGTCCCGCAGCCATGGAAAATGGCGCTTGCCGAAAGAAATGGGATGAGAAGTAGCGAGGATAGTCCGCAAGTCGGGCAACCAGAGCTTCTACTTCTTCTCTGCCCTTTATTACGCTAGGCTATGTGAGTACTTACCAGTGCTCTAGCTTTATCATAACTATGGTTATGTTAATTTTTGAAAGATCAGTTCCGCTAGTTGACTTTTAAATAAACAAATTTTGTTTTATCTCGTGATCAAAGGCTTATACTTACTATAAGGCTCTATATTCGGTTGGTGGTCTAATTTTTTTATATGGCAATTAAAATACACTTTTTTTTTAAATATCATTTTTATCTCCATTAATCAAAATATAACATGAAATGTGTATAAGTAAACACACGCACAAGCATTTTTAATTTTTAATTTACATACTTTCGCCAAAATTTAGAGCCATTAGATTCAATTCAATATTCAAATAAAGTTCAATTGAATATTAACATAAAGATATTTAGGTTACATATTTAGCGCCTTGTAATTATTCGAAGAAGGTCGTTCATTTTCCAATTTTGATAAGGGAAAGACATCAGTTTTCATTATCCATTAGAGTCGAACAGTAGTAATCAGGAGTAATTTGACACTTTGGCAATTAAAATCGCCAAACCCATAGGTTTGAATGATCAGTCAGGTTGTGACGGAGTGTCGCTAAGCTCCTCAATGGCCGACCTCATTCACGAAAAGTGTCGAGAAAAGGTTATCGATAATCGTCAGAGCCAGTAATGAAGTGCTTCACACGGGGTCCGAGAGACTTTATCGCGCATCCATTGTGAAACGGCGAACCCATAGCAGCTGTCGCTCAGCCGTACGGTCTTAATTTTCGCGTAGTGTAGGGACGCGCTCGCAGCCCCTCGCCCGGGGGTGGGTTGCGCACGTCGGGTGATTAAAAGTGGAAAACAAAAGCGAGAGAGAGGTGGAGGGAGATAAAAATGAAGGAAGGAACGAAGGAGGCAAGACGAAATCAATAGAGCCGGTATGAAAAAGTGCCCCGCTCGAAAATCGAGCCGTCCGCTCCTCGGCCGCGGGGCGAGGCGGGGCGGGGGGGTGGGCTCCGCTACGGAGGCGGCGGTGGCGAGTTCCGCCCCCCCGCCCCGCGCCCGCAGCGCGGGCGACTCCTCCGCGTTCGCGCGCCATCTGGCGCGCTTTAATAAAAGACGATCGATTATGACGTCGACCTCGGGGAAACTCTCGGGGGCCGGCCCCCGACACCCACGAGACTCGACGCGGAGCCCTCGGGCCGCCGCGAGGAGGCCGAAGGGAAGGTGGCCACGCGGGCGCCCGTCGATCCGGCTGACCTTAGGCCGGACAGTCGCGCGGACCCTGGCGATCCGTCGGCTCCCTGCTCCCTTTCCCTTTCCTCGGCTGTCCCTGGCCGCGCTCGAGCGCATTAAGCTGGAGCCGAGGTCGATTGCGAGGGGGCGGCATCGATTCGCGAGCCTCTCCGGGAGCGCGGCTCCTTAGGCAAGCGACGCCTCGACGCGTCGCTCGTTACCCTTGGCTGCTCCCGAGCTGCTCCTCGAGGACCTGTCGAGCCCTTCGAGGGCCGGACAGGTGACGCTCCTTATAAATTCGTTATAAATCGGCCGAACTGCCGTGGCAATTTAACTCTGCGGCTCGGTAAAAGTCCCAAGGTTGCTCTCCTGCGATGGGACTGGAGCTAGAGCGAATCCAGGGGCTTGGGCAAGGTTCAGGCGAGTCCGGGCTCTAGGTGAGAGGAACCAGTGCACGCATGGTTGCAACAGCATCTCGGCAATGGATTCGCATGTTAATAAGAGAAAGCCACTCGCTTCCTTATTTGTCGGTAGCTACCAGCGACCATTCCGCTCATATTTTCCCGCTTGAGCTACTGAATTCCCGACCCCGGACGGTCCCTCGGAGTATGCAATAGAGCTCGGCACAGGCTTTCCTTAATAATCTATCGATTGTTTTGGGCGAGAGCCATCATACCTGCGCTTTGAATTATCGAGTCTTGACAAGTACCTTCTGGTCAAATATTGCTATTGGCTCGAGTCATACATCGGAATAGGATCATATAGAGGATTGTATGCTGGAAGAGAGTTCTCGTTTAATGTTAATTTTGAATCGTGTCAAAAACTAGTACTATTTCTAGGAGGCACAATAACTTTGATATCACCATTTCTCCATTTTGAATTTCAAATGGCCTTAGAAGTTTGTTACAAACCAGTTAAAACGAAATCGTAACTATGAATCTATTAACTATTTACATAATTTCAACTCAAGTTCTGTATTATTACATATTCAGTTTCCATTTAATTAGAGTATCGCGAACAATAAAAAGATTTAATATCCGTATAGGCTTAGTTGTCTTATTGAATTGAATTTAATTGAATTGAATCGGAAACATCGACTTCATCAGAATGTTATTATTTCGTAAAATTTTAATCGAACTATATTTTAATTGAATAGTAATTCACGAATATAGCTCTTAGGAATCGTTAACGAGTTGTGCAAAAGTTATAAAAATAGAAAAAAAATGATAGCTTTTAATACCGAAGCTGTGGCACCTTGATAAATTACGCCATTTATTAATAGTGTAATTAATCTGAGAAAATACTTAACTGATAGTTATCAACGCTAATTTCATTAAACATTTAAGTTACGTTAGACGCCAAAGTTTTTGTGCGATTGATTCGCATAATGGATTGTTGATTTTGGCTAATTTTGTATAGTACGATATTTGAATACTCTAGGTCAAAATAATATCACAATACTAAATAAATAAATAAATACAGTATTGTAATTTAACGAATGATTGCAATGTTTTGTGTTAAAATCAAATCGATGCTTTATAGTTTTTCTATTTATTACTTTAAGATTAGCTCATTTATCTCAATCAATTCTCGTGAACATTCCAGTGAATAAGCTCACCCTTGTTACATTAATATTTAAAAATATTCTATTATTAACATCTGACAAAATTGATTAAATAACACGATGAACGTGAAATCCAACTCTGAATTTCAAGAATAAGCTCATCTGAATATCCCTCATATCTTTTGTCGGGTGTAAATATTCGCCCTTCCAAATCTGTGAATCATACAGTATTATTACTCATTCCTCCAAGAAATTCTCTAGTCAACTCTTATCCGGAATTCGAGCAAACTTCCTTCTTAAAATTTAAAAGAAATGGAGGACTATGGCGCAAGAGAGCAAGATGGAGGAATAGGAAAGGAATTTTCGCAAAGTGATTAAACTTGATCTACAAAGAAGGAATCTATATGCATACCCGAGTATTGTATATTCATGGTTTCTTAGTTCCATCGGGTTCGCTTGAGAATCTCACCCCTCGGCTCCCGTCGGACCGACCGAATCCATAATGCATGAAGATCCGCGTGACGTCTGAGCCCCGAGGAGATATTGCCATAGCGTTGTATTCATGTTGTGGCCTTTGTTTTTAATATCTTTAGTTTCTCTGCCGCCGCAGATTATGCATCCAGGCGACCGACGCCCATTTTTTACGGATCAGCCAGTGGATCGCCCGGATCTTTATAGGGGAGGTGAGGAATGCCTAAATTCGGTAACCCGAGCGGCTTGAATTACTCGATACAGGAGAGCCCGATTCTGATTCGTCCATCAGCGACCTTACTTTTAAACTTAACAGTAGTGGTGGTAGCTCTTACAGTATACTTCATGTTTAATCACTGTCGTCATTTCAGTCAATATAATGCAGCTGCCACCAAATTGGGTTAGCGAATGGTGACCAAATATTTACCGACTACTCAACCAAGTGGTAAGAAGCGCTATGTTAGATATTTAGTCGGTCGCCCCCGTGGAAATTGAAGCTTCTTTCGAAAGTTGCAAGAACTACCGAGCTTTTTTTTTTATTTCAGAATGCCTGCGTTTTTATGCCATTCTATCGTTTTTGTAATTGTTAAAAATATAAGAATTACTCATTATTTCGCTAAATTTTCTAAAAGCACTATCCAAATTGTTCTTTGTTTTACAAAAATACGCTGTATTTAATCTCATTAAGATATCATAATTAATTAAACATAATTGAAATTATTACGTCGGCCACTCTACGTCCTTTATGCTTTAAAAATTTTAAATAAATTTAAACGAAATAAGGCGGTTAAATGATGAACCCTTAATAAATAATTAATACTTTTGTACTGACCTTTTCGGAGTAGCTAATATATTTAAAACTTAAATAAAACGTATGTCCGAATACAATGATGATTCTTTTATTATCCGTGATGAAAATTATACTCATATAACTGTAAATAATAGGAGGATGTAAATTATTTAAAAAGATACATGCACATATATTTCACACGAAATTTGTTTGTTTATCATAAGGTTATTTATGTAATATATTAAAATATGTAAAAGAGTATAAGTTAAATAACAATTACATACTACGGCACGAATTTTCAATGTTGTGTGAATAAACATAAGAAAGCTTGAGTTTTTTAATTAAGTTAGAAAAAAAAAATTTATTAAAGATGAACAGTGGTAATTTTTTAAAACGTTAAGAATATCACCCAAGAATTTAAATAAATTTTCCATTTTTTATGAACACACACACATATATTTTTACATAGACGTCAGTTAATCTCTTAAGAAGAAAAATAATGTACAAGTTATTAAATCTCTTTTTATTGCAATTTTATAGAATATTATTATAATATATATATTTTTTTTTATTATAATATTATATAATAAAAATAAAATAATGTTTAATTAGCAATGAAAAGCGGTTTGTACAGAGCTTTAAGCAAATGCAATTTTCAGTAAAATATAAATTAGCATTTATAAAATACAAAATGCAAAAAAAAGTTAATGTCCTCTTCATCATATGTTTGCTCTTTATAATGTTCTTTAATAGGGCAAGCCTTTAAAATATTCCATTAGGTATAGTTTACGTTGTTAAATTTAGCGAGTCGATCGATATATCAAAAAGTCGTATTTTTCTGGAAAAAGTAATGACAAATTCCAAGAACTGATTAGAAATAACGATCGACGGATTTCGATTGATTCGAAATTTGCAGTTGAAAGCGTCATTCGTGAATTTTGCATACATTTTGGGAGTTATGAATACTGGTTGGAATGGCAATAGCCTTGAAGAAAATGGTAAGTCATACAAAGATTCGGGAGTACGTCGTTGGTCTCGGGATGCCGAGCTTTGGCCTAACATCGGGGGGAGCGCGCACCACACTTACCGACGCCTAAGACAATTAAATCATCCTTCTGGTAGACTCTGGACCGTAGATAGATTATCGCCCTCCCTCTCTATCTCTTTCTCGTTCCGTTCCTCAACAACCCTCGGCAGGACTCTGAATCTGACACGCCAGATAGATCGGCCATTAAAGCCTCCACTTCGTCGGATATAGAGTTTCTCTATCTCCCTCCGAGGATTCTATCGGCCATATCAATTTGTAGCCATTAGCCCGAGTGAATGAGAGTTTGCCAACGAGCTTACCTTCGCCTTCTCATCCTCCACACCCTTGCTCTATTTGTTTTTCTCTCCGAATGTGAGCCTTCATCCCTGACGCTGCTGCTTTATTTTCCTATGAGTTTTCGACTTTAGCGGGCTTCGGGCTACGCCCGATCGTGCCTTGTTCAAACATTTTCCTTGTAACCGAGAGTCATAAGTACCCACATTTGTTCTTTCCCGGATTGCCTTGTCCCGGATTATTTGTATACAGAATTTTCAATTGTGTTTTTATTTATCTTACAATGAAAAATGGATAGTGAAGTACACGAACGCGTCGAATACGAATTATTTGAATAGAGTATCTTATTACAATCGTATTAGGCTGTGTGACGTCAGACATATATAATCAGATAGATATAACATCAATGTACAAAAATTATGAAGAATATTTATTACATTTTTTTTTGTAATTCAAAGATCTGCAAAAGTAATTTTTATGAAAAATTTCATTTCATTCATGTTCAGTTCATGCCAAGTGTATGATGTTTATCTATTCAGTAAGCGAATTACTAAAATACAATTTTCAACAAGATAGGGCTCTTTAAATTATGAACCGCATATGAGTAAAAAAAGCTTGAAATCGAAAAATTTATATATAAAGAACATCCGATTCAATGAAAAGAAAAATCACGAGTATTCGGCTACAAAATCTTTCTCGACTTTTACGGGTACGAGTATGATGAAAATCAGCTGCATACGTGAGTTTTTAAACGGGTCAGTCTATATGATAATTGCAGGACAGATTATTTTTTCGCCATCGACGCAATTATAAGGATACAAAATTTTTACCCTATAATAAACATGTATAAGGACAGAGAGCCTGCACTTATTTATCCATCGATGGGGCTGCATTAATTAGCGATTGAATTCCTGTATAACTTAAAATGAATCCGTTCATTGAAAATTAAATATAAAAGAGCCTAGATCTTATTTCGATGTAGAGATAAATGGCTTTCATTTCTATTTATACCTTGATTCTTTAAGAAACTGAAGAGCCAAGGTAAATAATGGAGGTGGCTCTCTGTAGCTGACAGCCAGTTTCATTGTAAAGCATAAATTGAAAATCCTCAGTCTGGCGCAAGTATATTGTTACAATTCAATTATTGTCTCGCACTGTTGTCATTGAAATATTTTCACTGCGGTTAAGGCTCGCTTAAAGATTTTAGTCTTTGCTACATACATGCTTGCATTATTGGATTGAGAATAGTAAGGAACTTATCGCTAATTGAGTTGCCGAATTATTACGGAATTTTGATATTCATTGCAGAGCATTTCGGTTTTTATAATTCCGAGGAGAAATCTACCAATCGTTGTCACCAAATGTCACCTAAATAATATTCAACTAATTAATTTTCACGGTGCAAGTAAAATAATCGTTAAAGCAGTTAGGAGTCTGAATGAAATTTCAAACAAAATCATTACCACCGAAATATTTCGAAGGAATCCTCGCAAGGGAAAAAATACCGCTGAAATCGAAAAAAAAAAAATCAAAAAAAAAAAGAAATCACTCGAAGAAGCTCGCAGCAGCCATCGCGCGTTAAATAACGGTGGCAGTATTTAAGCAGGGAGAAAAGAAATAAAAGAGAAGAGCGGCGGAAGAAAGTTATCCGGAGCGCTGGAAGGAAGGAAGGAAGTCTCTCTTCGGTGGCCCGCGCGAATTAAGAGAGGCGCGCGTGATCCTGACAGTCTGACGTGGCTCCTCGTATTGCCATGCCAAACAAAAGTGATGGGAGCCCGTCGGCACGGATAGCAGTACTTTTTTCTACCTCTTTGCTTTTTAAAGACAGCCCGGATGCCCCGAGGAATCTTTTCCTTTTCTCCGGCGTCTTTTAATTAATCGCTTACGCGCCTCTTGCAAGAGTCATAGCCTTCGCCTGTGCACCCTAAGCTTTTTACCTGTCCGATTTTTGTTTTTTATTCCTCTATCTTATTCCGCCTGTCACTGTTTCGGAGCTGAATCTTTCTCATAATTTCACAGGCATGCTAAAATCAAGGAATGAGCTGACAAGGAGATGAAAAAAAAAATTGTTAGAACACTATTAGCGAATGCTCCTTTTAAATAGAAGCTTAAGTTATTTCGGAAAGAGAAGAAATAGAGAATGAAAAAAATGGGGATCACACGAAATTCAGTCGCTTTAGAAGCTCGGACGATTGCTTTATTGCTTATTTGGAATATTTTTTTAACGACAATTAAATCACCGACTCAGCAACAACATCAAGAAATTTTTAAAATTGAGTTACCGTACTTTTATTTTTGCAAATTTACTACTGAAAGTAACTTATTACTGAAAGGCTTCTTAGCTATTCTTAACTTTATTATTCGAACGATCGTTACGCATACTTATCTTTATCTTTAAAAACAGCCTACTCGAAAATTCGTTTAAAATATTCTATGTTAAGCGTTATTGAAATTTAACGTTAAGTTATTAGATGCGCTTGTTACTTTATTATATTTAGCTTTTCATATTGCAGGAGAAAAAATAAATTCGAAAATTATAACGTATATTATAAATTTTATACTGCTTGTACGAAAATAAAAAACCTGAAAACTCTCAAAGCCAGAAGCCGCTAAATTCGAAATTTGAAGGCAATTTTTTGTTGGATTAAGGCACAGTTGACGAAATAATGATAAAGCATGGGTAACTTTTATAATGCAATGCATTAGCCATCCTAGTCGGTTTATTAAGAAATGCACAGAGAATTGATATTTCAAGACCGATAATGCCAATGAAAATACTCGACAAGTTATAATAAGAACGTAATTGATCAAGGGGTACACTGTAATGGAATGGGGAATGACGGGATGGAAAAGTCGCGGCTTAGTCGGAGACGCGAGGAGACATTTTCGAAACTATGAGCAACAGGCGAGGTTTAAGGATAAGCCGGGGATGCCCGGCCCAGGGAGACCCGGCCCACTAATTACGTTAATTAGTCCGGCGCGTATCCTCGGTATATAAACTCCGTGGAGCGGGGCTACCGGTAGCCGGCTCCTCAACTTAGGAAAGTCCGCCGCGAGCCTAAGCTGCCAAGGTTTAATTAAATCCGGCCGAAAGATTCATGAAACGAACGCGAGAGCCGAGCTCAAGATGGGGGGTAAACGTCCGAATTTTAACCATGCCCTCTAACTGCTACATCCCACCCCGATACTTTCCCTGATTTTACTTTCCTCGGCAGCGTACCGCAACGTCTAGCCTCCGCTGTTGCGAGAGCACCGCAATTTTCTAACGACCATCGATGTCGCGAAACTTTCTCTTGGCTCGTCTACTAATGTAGGCGCGGTGTTTTTAGCAGTGCAGGACCCAAGTGGTCGGGCTTCCAAGACGCTTTACTTTCTGAATTTCCAGCAATTTGGCCTCACGTTTATATCAAGATTCCTGATTATCATGTTTGATACGTAACAGTTGTTCTCGTAACGTCAATAATTATGTATATCAAGTGAAATTTAAAGCGAAGTTATTTTCGACGTAGAACATGAATTAGTAATTAGTTCTGCACGTGAAGCTTAAAAGTAAAATAATGTAAAAGTTTGTTGGGTACCTACAATGGGTCTCGCTATTTTCGAAGACGTATTAAGATAATAGTAATGGTTTTTTTTAATCGAGTGATCCGCATGAAAAATGCAGAACAAGATGGCAAACACTTCGATGCAGCGTTAAAAATTGAAGTGAAAAAATGCTTGTTTATCAATGAAAAAAAAACTTTTGAAATATTAACAATATCCATTCATGAGTGGTGGATAAATGTCAACTAAAGTATAAAGGAGAAGGGAAGGGAGAGAGCGAGAGGAAAAAACAAGGGTGAAAGAGGAAAAAATAAAAGGCTTAAATAAGGAAGAATCTTTTGGCGAGTGAAAACGGATGCTCGAGGACCGAGCCGCTTTAATAAAATTCAATCTCGTGCGTGACAAAAGAATCAGACCCTCGGGGAAGGTCACACCGAACATATTCAGGAGGGTGGTGAGACCGCAGAGTCAGTTTTACTCGCAAAATCGGAGCTTGACATCCGGACGATGTCGTTGTGGAGAAAGCCATCGTCGGGCAATAATAACTTTTATGGCTGTTCGCGCGGCCACCCGCCGCGATATTGAACACGTTTTTCCTCGGCTTCATTCTATCGTTAAGCAACTTTTCTTAGCAATATATCCTCTCGCTATCTCTATCTTGTTTATTCTCATACTTAATTTAAGAATTTTATTAATTCTTAGCGCTTTTTCAATTATTCTCACTTTCTTCTTATCGGCTTTTAAACGCCCATGGGATTATCGATGATATTGAAATTCAAAATAATCCTGTGGGCTATATTTAAATCGCGCAATTGCTTAAGAAGCAAGATTTTTGATAATCTAGTAATTGCACGGCTAGTTGTTTTTCATAACTATTTTCACATGTTTTCATAATCGCACCGATAACTTACGATTCGACTGAGACTGACCATGTATTAGAAGCAAAAAGAAGATTTTTTAAACTTGCGTAGTCGGAATTATTTAAAAAGAATATATTTATGAGTTTGTGAAATTTTAATAAATTTAATAAGATATATATATATATATATATATATATATATATATATATGGGTTGGATAAATTTGCCGAAAGCAAAGAACTCTTTGCTTCTATGTAGATTGATATTTCATTCCTCTAAAATAGTTTTTGTAACTTTATAAGAGTATTTCTAATAAGGTATATTAATTTCCAGTTAGATGTACAGGCAAAGCGAAGTTAAATAATAATAATATTTGTGAGATGGCGGAGCATGCGAAGAGCAAAACTTAAATCGGGAGGGATAAATTAAAAGAGACATCCTCCTAATAATTCAGCTGTCGGATATACTGGTTTGATAACGTGATATTTCAATATCAAGATATAAATCAAGTGCGAGTATCACGCGACTTCTTGCACTTTCCGATGACTCCAAAAGTGATCGGCCACCCCGAAGCTTTTATTAAAAAGTTTCTACGTGACGCGTTTGCTATGCAAACTTCGCCTCCGCGGCTACCAGGAGCGCCATATGTTCCACTTGGAATCCATAACGAAGACGAATATCGCGGAGGGGCTCGGAGGGGGGGGACGGAGAAAGAGGTGCGAAGCTTGGCGAAAAGTAAGGCGACCGGCGGGTAGAAAATGGTGGCCAATTATGTCAACCGAGCAAAAGAGATATGTATTATTTAGAGGAGAGCGCGGGCCTAGGGAAGCTCGGCCGCGGGATCGATCACCCAAATGCAACAGCGGAGCTTTAAAGGGAGAAGGGAGTCTCGCGGGATTGGGGATCGCGAAGGAAGAAACAGAAATAGCGCCTCCAGTGCCGTCGGGCTCGTCATAAAACCCGCCGAAGACAGTCGACCGACCAATGGCGACCGAGCCATGGCGCTCAAGGTGTGAATTATACATGAGGGATGATACTACGTACGGCGAGTAAGAGACAGGGAGGAAGAGAGCGAGCGTGTGAAAGTTGTAAAAAGGGAGACGCTTTATGGGGCGGACTTGGCCGGTGGGGCGGGGGGCGGGGGTGTAAAGGAGGTTATGGCGCGAGAGAGGATAATCGGGAGGGAGAGATTTTACTTGGCTCGCAATTTATTCACTTGATCATACAACTGTCAGCCGGTGCTGCGACAGGCTGCTGGTCACCGAGGCAAACGGAAAATATATGTTGGCTCAATTACTTGGACACTGGCGTTTTTCGATTTTCCCAAAGCTTTCGTTTCTTCTCTTTCTCTCTCTCTCTGACTTCGTATTTAGCAAGAATTTTAGACGACCGTTTGTATATAACTTGCGGTTTTTAACCTTATCGAAGAATCGTAACGTTCCTTTTTTTACACGCTTGTTATTGGGCACTAAGGAAATTTAAAGCTGTCATTCCGATAAAATGCATACGATGGTAAGAATTTTCAGATGCTAAATTTATAACGATGGATATAAATTTGCTCATAACAATTTTTACTTTCTTGCAATTTAAATGGAATTTTTACCTCGATGAGAATTATTTTAAATAAAGTCTATTACTGGCAATTTTAATCTCTGAAAACATAACAAATTATTATTCCGGTATGGTTGTAGCATCAAATTTATCACCGTAACTTTATTTTCTCGTCATATTAGTATTAATAACTTTGAACATAGTTTAATAATAATAAAACCTGGAAATATTTGCGACTGTATACATTTATTACCGTTGCTGTGCACGTTTATTACAATGGCAGCTTGTCATTAATAATATTTAAATATTATTAAAAAATCAAGTATTAAAAAATAATGCAACGACTCATGAGTGAAAAATATATCTATAAGGCGAGACGCTATTACATATTCTATAGGGAATAATCTTGCTTATATAATGATTGTATAACATTATTATTTATGTGCAGTATACATTGAATTATAACATGCATGTTATCAAACATAATGTAAAATCTCTAAATATAAGTTAATTAGACATCTGAATCAGTTTAGAATTCGGATATTTAATAAATTGAAGGAGATATTGCTCTTGCATTACTGAAATGATAATCAATTTGAAACAGATTATTACTTTTAATTAAATTGAATGTAAATGTAGGGAATTTTAATGCAATATTGAAAGGTCAGTATCGTAAAAGTACATATTCATTTTGTTTATAATTACATTGTCCTCTCTCTTCTATTTCTATTTGTCAATTGTCTCTCTCTCTCTCTCTCTTTATCTCTCTCTCTCTCTATATATATATATATCTAAGTAAAGCCAAATAAAAGCAGTTTTTATCGCGGAAAAAACAGCGGCTCACGTAAGCCATAAATTATCGAGTGGGCTCATTCAGGTGAATATTCGCACGCAGTCTAGGTGCCAGGTCGGCATGGCAGCCCCGTGACGTCTGCAGCTAATGAACTGGTATCGGGCGATTAAGGCGCGCGTCCCGTAACCAGCAGCTGAACCCCAATAACCTTTTTCGCGGGGTCGCGCGGGCCTGGCCTGTGGATATTCTGATTTTTCATTGTTTTACGGCGCGCCAGGATGTCGCCTCGTCGTCTGTCCGGAACGTGTCTCCCCTTCCTCCGAGCCGCCCACGCTTGGCAACCAATGATTTTGCCACGGACGATCACCGTGCATTGCGGATTTTTTCGATCCACGGGGATGGCGCGCAACGATTACTCGCCAATTCGTACTCGTACGATTAGGGACGGGGGGAGTCTCTGGGCTCAGATGTTAATGTTGAAATGCCGCTAGATACCTAGTTTGATACTTGATTGAGTAATAATGAATACTCGCTTCAGCTGCTTTCGTATTCTACAATGCTTCAATTTGGAAAGTATATTTTTTACGTATTTTAAAGCTGTTAATTGAAATTTAAGCATACACCAATTTTTTTTTTTTCGATTGCGAATGAATAAAATTTGCATTCAATTTTCTATCAATCATTGTATTGTATTGTACAAATTGTTTAATAAAAGCATCAAAATATTAATTTCACTTGCTTGTGTAATTGCAACTTGAAGCATTTGGAGGAAAGTGGAGGAATAGGTATTAAGAGACAAAAGCTAGTAGTCGAGCAGATTTCTGGAGAACGTATTAGTTTCTATCACTGCAATGAATGGAGTCGAGTGAGCATAAACGCAGAGAGAATTCCGTACATGTTTTCGTACTTCGTTAGCTTGACAATTAGTGCTCTAATATGGCTGTTGAATATTATACATTGATACTAAAAGCTTTACAAACCTGAAGTATCTATTATTAAATATGGCTTCTTTTTTTATATATCGAGTAAATACTCGATATATAAAAAATTAAAACGTTTAAACGTTCAATAATTGAAAACCAATAATCAAGAATATATGAATACACATTAATCGAAAAGCATAAAAGCATGCAATATTGCTATGTAATACAAGCAAGATGACACAATTGTTCAAAAGTTCTGAACTGTTGGACTGCATAGAAAAAATTACTAGCCTATATACATTAAAATAAAATTCATGACTATTGGAAAAATTAATTCCTCCATTAGTTGGTCCATTTGTTTGGTCATCTTTCAAAAGGAAAAGTTAAAAGGAAAAAAAAAAAAAAAATTAAAAAAAAACTAACATGTGCCCATAGACACGTAGACGTGCGCACAGCGTGGATTGAAAAAATAAGGACTGACCTGCGAATCCTTGAGTCCGAGTTTCTCCGCGAGCTTCTTGCGATCTGGCTTGCTGATGTACTTCTGCAGCTGAAACCTCTTCTCGAGGCCGCGTCTCTGCAGGTCTGAGAAGACGGCCCTCCTCATCATGCCCCTGCGCGGCTTTCCCCTCGCGCTGCCCGCCCACGGGAAGCCGAGGCTCATGCCCGTGAGCTCTCCGAGGCCGCCCTGCATGGAGCCCGGGAAGCCGGCCCCGGCCCCCGGACCGCCGAGTTGGTGGTTGCCACCTCCTGGACTCGCTACTGCCACACGGATAAACACCAGAGATATTGAATTTTGCCCGGCTCTCCCGACGGCTGGCGAGTCCATCGTTACACGAGACTCTCTGACTTTATAAGATGCTGATTTGCGTTAGCACAAAAATGACGAGGCTTTTCAGTAATTGGGAGGTGCTTACGGCTTCCATTAAACTCAGCCTCATAGGCTTTTGTCAATTACGATCTCTGCCTTTATTTTTTATCTTCTCTACGAAATCCATCAGAATCTCAACCTGCTTAAATTCAATAACGAAGCGTTCGAGTGATGGACAGGTCAAAACGATGTACTTTCCTTGCATTGAAATTTACTTTTTAACGGAAGGAAGTTTTATCTCTCTTTAATGTTATGCAAATTTATATTGAATAAGCTTTGAAAGACATAAAAAATTTGTGCCCTGTATGATTTAATACTTCGATAAATGTGCAATTTAAAAAATCTATATCATCCTTGTCAAGTATGTACTTTTAATAAATAGGGGTAATAAGTTTTGTAAGCTTTTGAACTGTTGAAATTGCAGCAGCAGACATTTTAACCGTATTGCTTTACTGCTCTGTAAACTGCTGAATACTTTGGGCCATTTATGCAGTAAGTAATATTCAAGCAAGTGTCAATTCACTAGGATAGGTGAGATGAATGGGTTATTATGTAATGTAGTATGCTCAGGCGTGATGATTGATAATGAGCTTTGTATAATTATCCACATGTATCTCCTTGTTATGACGTAGTGCTGTCATATCTATACACGATGTTACATTCGATGTCGGGAAAAAGGGCTTACTACCTTACATTGATACATGTATAATTTTATGTTAATACGCGCGGACATTATTTTAGTAGCTAACCAAATTCTAGCAAGCCACATGAATGACACCTGCTGTACATTAATTAATTCATAATAGCAGCTATAGAGAATAAATTTTATCATATAATACCAGCATTAAAAGTAATGTACGATATAAATACCGTTAAATATTTCATGCTTTAATATAAACAATTTTTAATTTTGCCATTGTTAATTTCAATAATAGACCAAAGTCCTTTGCGAGTATTTTCCCCGAATTGAAATGGACGAAATTCTGATTTAACCGTGAATAACATTAAATGAAAGCATTTAAAACAATCAAACATTTAAATTAATATTAAAAGTAATATACATGTCTACGATGTAGGGCATCTCCGCCATATTGTACAACCAATGGCAGTTATACAATTTTTAAAAGACCATCGCGTAAGCAACGATCTCTTGTCCGAAGGTTGATAAACCATCGCAATGGCATAGGGACCAATTGTCGCTCGTCTTCCCGATCATCGTAGCAACAATAATTGTTCGAGCGTTGAAACAATATCATTTTCCAACCGAGAGCACGAAATCCGTTCATTCGGCTGGCTAAGCCCTGACTATTGCACGTAATAGGGGTCGAAATTCACGCCCCTTTGATAAGCGAGCCGCATGAAAAAATTCCATCCTAACGGCTGAAAATTCTTCACTGGCCATTCGATTTATACCGAGGACTAGGATACCGAAGATGGAGGTTCCGGTCGATGAACCAGACCCAATTGTCGTGGCACTTGTTGCACGGTGACACGGCGGCTGCACTTCACGCACACTCCACTCGTGGAGGCTATTATTATTAGTATTATTATTATTATTATTATTATTGGCCTAGCCATAATAGGTAGTCGCTGAGGGGGTAGCGGAAGAGCCGCGTACGAGCCACACCCGGGGGAAACATTAGGCCGAACAACTCGCGACCCGAAAGGATTCAGTGGACGACAAACTTGACGCTTCGGCTATATTTCACCCTGTCCTCGAACGAGTTGCTCCTGGCTCGTGGACCGTCCGCAGTCTCGCTCGACATTGTCGTTTTCACTTTCGCTTCCTCCTCCTTTAGACCTCGTTCGGCGATCAATCACAATGGCACTTTCAGCGAGCGAGTGCTTAATTAATCCCGTCGGGTAAGGAACTTAATTTGTTTAAAACGCGATATATCGTCGGGTTGTAGATTTACTTTTCGCGGTTCTCAATGACTATTGAGTTTAACGAGTTCCATTTATTCGCGCGCACTACTCTCGCTTAAAGGGAAGGATAGAGGTATCCACGGGACCCGGTCCAGATAAATTGAAACATCAGCACCTCCATAATTTCAAAAAAAAAAAAAAAAAAAAAAAAAAACATCCCGAATAAACATCGAGCCTTGGAAAGAAGATCCCTACGAAAATGAGAGCTCGACAAATGGATATTCGCAGCCAATGGCTCGGGACTGGAAAATCCTCCGCCATCGGAGGATATCAATCAGCCCTGGAGTAACGAGGGCAAGTGTAATTAGTCGTGTAGGCGCACGCACTCACCAGTCAAATAAGGAGTTCGGCATCCAAGTAGCTGATGCAAAGTGTGATGGGCGTTAGGCGGCAAGTGATGCTGGGGCGGATGATGGCCCGGATGAGGCGGATGGTGTGGATGATACGCCGCCGGCCTCGCTATTGGCTTCGCTATGTTGTAACCTGTTGAATTTTGTAAATTGTGGAGGAACGCCGGTAGTGCTCCCGGTGGTATGCCTTGAAAGTGTTCTGCAACAAAGAAGCGCCATCGTTTGAAGAGATGCATTAATAATCATCATGACCTGTCATTTGTTATATTTGTTACGCGGGAGATTAAACATTCGAGGGCTGGTTGAGTACGGATGGTCACCCGATTCAACGAGAAGCGATAATTGAAAATCATTTCAATTATTATTTTTTTTTTATAAATGCCCTTCTTTTCCAAAATCATCACTGCACCACATTGAATTTAATTGCATTAATAGCACGCGTGAGAAAACTGTTGAACATGACTAAATTTACGTAGAGAATAGATCAATTATAATGAATGCTCTTACAATGTCATGGTGTTTCATTTCAGACATTAATAATGCCAATTATATATATATATATATATATATATATATATATATATATATATATTGATGTTTTCATATATAAATTATTTACCATTAAATATTTAACTATTAAAGCATCGTTCTTTTTTTATTGAAAAATGGTATCGTCAGCGTAACTAATTTACCCGGAATAACTAAATAATAAATGTAATAGTCCTGCAAACGTAAATCAAGTCTGTTTCCTAATTATGCGTTTAAAAAGAAAAACATTTTAGGACTTGTCGAAATGAGATTTATTTGATGGATTAATTATGCCAATCGTTATTGATAAAGGATAAAATGGATAGAAAAGATGGAACTTGAAACACATGAATTTTTTTAAAAAATTAACCTTCCATTTACTTAATTAGCTTTGACCGTTAACTTGAATCATAATTAAATGGCTATTATTATGAATTTTAATGTTAAAAGAAAGTAAATGATTGGCGAAGTTTTACTTCGCGCTCATTCTCAACGGGCTCAAGGTAAATCCGAGGAAGAAGTAAAATAATTTATGAATATACAAGAGGTGCCTCGAGCTTAATGGCTAAATTTCTTGACAGGCGTGATTCGGTAACGCACGTCAGCCCCTCCGAAGAAGGTTCGAGTTCTCTTGAACAGCTCCGGGTGCTTTAGACTTACCGCTACTGTTATACACCTCAACACCCTTCGACGACGGGAAGCGAGAAGATCGTTTTCCAGGATTTCAGGCAATTAATTTTCACGGCACTGTACTCAGCCAGAGAACAATGTAAACCTATACTCATTACTTAGGTAGAGCCTCGACAATTTTACCAAATAATAACCAAAATTTTGATAAATTTTTTGTCCGCTCCGTTACAGAGTTTCCTTACTATTTCTGGAATATGGTAATTTAGTTACGACATCAAGAGTATTTCTTAACAAAATATGCTAAGTTCATGAACAATTATTATTATATTGATGCTTTATTATTGTAAGAATTTTTATTACACGTCCGTATAGATTTAGGCATACGTACGTGCGCGCGTGTATATATATGTATATATAAACGTACACGTATCTAATCCTTTTTTTCTTCTAAACAAAGTAGCATATTAGTATAAAAAATATTTTATTACTTTAATAAATCAACGTACGGATAGCCTCCAACGCATTCCTGTCGACGCTTGAATCCCACGCGAGTTCCGCGCGAACCAGGCAATAGATGCACCGTCAATGCTGCCGAATAAGATCGATCCAGAGCGAAAAAAGGAGTAGCAGAATTTGTGGAAAATTCTTCGGTCGCGGAGGTTCGCCTTAAATTCGGGGAAACGCTATCGGCGATCAATGGCTTGCAACTTAGCGATTAAGATTCGTATCCGTAGGGGAGTACGGGGGATCGGCCGGCCCTCGAGCTTCGGTCGGGAAACGCGGAGTCGGCACCTGGCGCGAGGCGGAGGCCGAGGGAAAGGCATCCTAAGAAAACATCGGGAGCGAGCGGCGCGACTCGCGGTTAATAGTGCGCGAGCCCGCGGATGACAAGCTGCAAAATTGCAAGTAGGCGTGCGCGATGCCCGCCGCACTTTCCCATACGAGCCGCGGCAAGGTAACCGCTCCGGTGGTCTGGCGAATAATGCGCCGGGAGGGGCGCGAGGGCTCGTCCCTAAGCCCTCCCCTCCGCGCCTCGCCGCCGCCCCTGACTTAATCCGAAAGAATAACCGAGCGCGAGCTCATCGAGTTTTTTATAATCCGAGCCGGAGATGAACGAGCGGAGAGACTCGATCGATCGATCGATAGGATTTGTCTTTATTATTTCACGGGGCCCGTCATTGTGAGCGTCGACCAGAGATTTACCGATTCGGCTTTCATATCGGGCTAACGAATCCGAGGCCTTTTTAAGAGCTGGCTAATGCTTTTGAATAATGTTAACAGTGCACTGGTCCGTGCGAGCCTTCATAACGTTGGATCGTTTAACTTCTCGTCAAAAGGCCGGCATTGTTCGTCCGTGTTTTTACAAGCTGTTGTGCTTTGCGATGATAACATTTGTACTCGAGGCTTATTATCCCTAATGTATCTGCCATGAAAGCCTATTGGCCGAAGGGAAATCGGCGTCGAGGCGACGTCAGAACATCGAATTCGCAATACCGGCTCGAGCAGGGGCTCCTCGATAATATCCGGCAGAGGCTGGGGAGGCGGCGGGCCTTTTTTAGCCCGGGAGGCCGCGGACAATGAGAGCCAACATTGTCTCGCTCGAATCTCGCCGCTCGTTCGAAAGCGACGGACCGTCGAGGAACGAGTTTAACTCGATGCGCCGATGCGGGCCGCACTCGAGCTCGGGGAAATCCCTCGGCCGACCGGGCGGGCGCACAATGCTAGGAATCCGGCGGAGGTCGGGGTGAGACGCCCCGCAACTGTAACAACACTGCCGTCGGCAGGGATGAGCAGCTCGGCGAACCGGGAAGGATTTAAAAAGCCGATTCCCATTCAGTGCTGCCGCTGGATCAGCCCGACGTCGCCGGGGTGGCGTCGAGCCGAGCCCGACGCCAATTGGCCGCGATAAAGGCCCCGGAGGAGAATTTTTATTTTTCCTTTTTTTTTTCTTCTTTTTTTCTTTTTCTTTTTCTCTCTCTGTTTAACAAATCTTAATCTTCTTTTGAGCTCGCCGGGCAGGCACGGCCAGGACACTCGAGAAGCGGGCCCTCGGCTCCCGCGCCTATTATCATCGGCCGCCGCGCCTCCATTATTTTACCGTTTGGAGACGCGTCTTCTTCCTTTTCGACGACCTCGGTGGGCGTGGCGCGATCCCCCCTGCGGCCCGAGGGTCATCCCGGCCGGGCCAAGCCCCTCGGCTTCCTAAGCGGGTCACTAGGCGCGACGGACGCTGTCGCGATTAATTTTTGGGCGGGTCGACGGGGCTTCACTTCCTTCCTCTGCCCGCGGTTCAAGATCAGTGCCGTATCTCTTTTGGTGGATGGTTAATGAATCGATAGCGGCCCTGTGCCAACCCCCCACATTATCTGGGCTAATCGTTCACTTTTGAAAATAACAGCTGCTTTAAAGTACGAGTCTGGAGCAAACTTATACTTTGCCAATCTCTCTCTCTCTCTCTCTCTCTCTCGCTCTCTTATGATCTAATGCATACGCATTGATAATGCGATAGAGAAACGTCAGATTTTTATCCAGTACTGTAAGTTTCGCTTGCACCCTTATAAAATTGGACAAGCGTTTGGTAATTTTATTTAATAACTCAACGAAATAATTACGCTTTTATTAAGATGAGATCATTACTTTTGAGTGCTTATGTTAAATCAGAAATAAATAATTGGCTTCAGGTGTCGAGTAAAAACCTAGACTCTGTAGAATCGTTTTAGTAAAACAGCTATAATAATAATGTCCGTGTCAGTTGTACGGGTAAACAATCGCATTAATCGCGACCGCGTATTTATTAATATTACAAGATCGCCCACCGATGAAGGAAATCAATTCCAAAGCAAAGCTCGATAACGTCCCGTGGAACAATAATGTACTTCGTAATGGGCCGTGCGCGCGTTCGTAAGACCACACATCAAAACGGCCTAACGCGAAACTAATTTCCAATAAACCCGCGGGTGCTCTCGTGCCTCTCGCCGGCACCCCCACCCTCGCCAGGGCTCGCCCCACCGTCTCCTCCGTCGGCCCACCAGCCGGTGGTCGCTCGTCGAGCCGGCTGCCCTCCTCCGAGCAAGCACTCTGTTGCTCACATCCGGCCGCTCTTAAAATAAGTTAATATCTCATCGGGGGCCGGTAATTAAATCCCGCCGCGCTCCGGCTATATGGCCGGCGATGATTTCATTACCGCCGCAGCGGTATCGAGGCCCCCGATCCTCGCGTGATCCTTCCGGCCAATTGGTTTTTCCCGCGTCGTGTAAACATGGAGCGGAGCCCTCGGAGCGACAAATGCACTTGGCACGTCGGTCATTGTTCCGATCCGCGACACCGCGAAAACTCTCTGCTGCTGGGCTTAGCGACGCCCAACAGTGACCTCGACGTAAAACGATGCTTTATCGAGTCGTGTCAATCATTTTTTGGACGGGCGGCCGGGGCTCGTGATTCGGCGCGGGCAGGGGACGGAAAGGATCGAAGGGGATGAGCCCGGGGAGGAGGAGGAGGCCAGAGCCGAAACCAGGAGACGAACTCCTGCTGCGCTCCCGTCGCTCTTCCCTCCGCACTTTTTCAGCCTTATAATAATAGGCTCTGTGTTTATTTTTTTACATCTATCATACTCGAGTTTTCGAGTAGTTTTGAGCGCGCTCGTGTATGCCCCATTGTGCATAGCTCGAGGACTGCCGCCAAACTTTATGTTTAAGATGCAAAAACGAACTTCCAGAAAATTTATGGATACATATATTTTGGTGTATATTATGAAAATTTTATCGGTTAATTATATTCTGACATGCGAGATGCTAATAGATGCTTTGGCTGCAAATCTTTTTTTACTGCAGTAGTAAGGTGGTATGTGTCCCAACAATTAAACTTAATGTTACGCAACATAAAGTTACCTACTTTATTTGGTTTATTTGATCAAACTGAAAAAAACTTTATAAATTCATTTCACATTATCTATTATTAGACGTATGCATTTGGCAGGAGATAGAAAAAACATTATTTGAATTTTAAAAAGACTCCATCTACGTAAACACAATTGATAATTTTCATCTACATAGCTGGAACCATGCATCAATCCTTTGCATTTCTTTTTTTTTTTAACTATGTTTTAATTACTCGATAGCATTTTTCACGATTGATTACATTTTTTTAAGTAATGGAACCTTTAATTTTTTTTGCAAAAATAATAAAAATTACTTCATAAAATAGTTATTACTTAAATACAATAGATTTTTGTTTTAGTTAAAAAGTACTTAAATAGGTAATCAAGTTTAATGAAGGTAATTACCATTAATCTTTTTTAACTTCTTTTAATTTTGGTACGGTAAATTATAATTTCCTTCAATGACGTATAAAACTGATATTATGTATCATAAAATATCATATTTCTGCGCTTGAATTTTTCTACGAAAATACTCGACTAGTTGTTAGTAAGGATAAAAATTAGGATATTAATATGATTCATCATTTTAATATAAAATACATTTAAAAAAAATATTTACATACTGCAGGTGGGAAAAACCAATTTTCAATTTAAAAAAAAATTAGTAGTCATGTAATAAAAATGGCGTATTAATGTTTAACAATTATAAAATATGTTAATTCTGATAATTAAGCAATGTTATTATTTCTTACTTTGTTACTAATTTTAACAAAAAAGATCCTCTAAAAGCTGGTCATTTGAAATTTGTTAAAAACAGTGTATTTTTTGACATTTTCATAAATAATTATTAATCAATATTAAAGCAATAAATATAATATATATATATTAATATATATGTATAGATAATTAAATTGACTCCCCTAATTTTCTAAAAAAATTTACATGTTTATATTACATAAAAAAACATTCTCAATTTTTTTTGGAATGATTTAATTCGAAAAAATGTATATATGTATTGTAAGAATTGTTGTCATAATCTAAACCTGTAATAATTATTATATATATGCTATTATAAATATTGCCATATATTTGGTTAATAAGGTAGTATATATATTTATAAAATTAGTTACTACTGAATCTCAAATATAAATGACAAATTAATTTGCTCTTACGTAAGGTTTAGTTTGCAGCTCCTGCAATAATTAGTGATAGAATGGCTTTTAATGTGCTTTTAATTATCTAAAAGAACACTTTCAGATTATACCGTTATTTTATTGTTCTCCTTTAATTATTTCTGAATAAAAAAAAAAAAAACATTTTTTGTTTCATAGTTGTATCATTTGCCTAAAAAAAAAGTTCACTGTTCATAAACATTTTGTATTTATTGAATCATAACGTAGAGTGCAAAATTTCCGCCTTACAGACCATCGAGTAGCTACAAGCATATACACCAGCCACACGTCAAAATAACACCTGAATTAGTTTTTTAATTTAAATCTCACAAAGCTAACAATTTTAGCATCTGGCATTTTATTGGCGATTCATCGGACTCACGAGACGTGCACCGGAACTGTCCTGAATTGCGGCGGCGTGGACATTCGTCGAGAAGCTCCATTGTGAATTAATCGACAAAGGGAAGCAAAGAAAAAGAGACACAAAACAAATCGCATCAAATATTTGTCCCCGCTCGTGTAATTGAGTGGGCATGCAGATGATGCGCAACGCGCGCGCGTGTACGTGTGCGCCATGCGCCAGACATGACAATTACGCAATCCCGCAACGGCGTAACTGTCCCGTATTTATTATCGTTCAATTGTTGGATTAAAATGACCCACGCTTGCACGTCTTCTTGCTTCCGTGCATTTTTAAAATTGGGAAGTGAAAGCAGGCCGGCTTGTGCCATCAGAGGCGTCGAGTGGCATACAAAACCACCAGAATTTTGCCAATAAACCCGAGCAATTGTTATATATGACGTACTTATCGATCGATGATCTTATGATATGTTTTTATACATGCTCATGATCGTTTAATATATGTATTTTCTAATACTATGAATTAATTAAATCGTCCTTGATGATAATCTTACGAAGAATTATATCGTCTGTCTTATAAACCACTTTTGCGGTTAAAAGCTCTTTTTATTTTTAGTACATTATATTAAGTACTATTTTACTATGCATGAATTTTTGTAACATAAGTTTTATATTATAAACCTTTGAATACTGTATTTTAATGTAAATATTAAAAAACCAGTAAATAGATTGTGGTCTTTAATGTGTTTCGCAAAATGAACGTTAAGGAAAATTCAAATAATGTAACTATTATTTAATTTTAGATTATCATCTAATATAGAATTCGTTAGTTCGGCTGTAATGTATTAAATAGAATACCAATAGAATTAATAATGAGCATTTTGTAATATAAAAAAATAATTTAATGAATATGTTATTGCATATTAATGTTATCCGTACTCAATATCAAAGACGTATCAGCTAATACGTTGTTATTTCTATTCACATATTTAACATGAAGATTCTCTTCCATTCCATTAGATATGACTTTTTCTCGAACTTCAAGAATATTGGACAAGAGAGTTTATTCTGTAGTAAACTTCAAAAAATTTATCGAATTTAAAATGGAAAAATGAAATGGTATTACAATATGGTAAGCCCCTAGAACTTTTGTTATTGTTACGTTTTAAATAAAAAATAATATTACGTTTCTTTTTTTAATATACGTTTTTACCAAATAAATTTCAAAATGATAATACATATTCAAGATTGTGCTGTAAAATATTTTTTTTTCATAATTATTTTGTAGAAATAGATTCATTTTTACGTCAGAAAAGTAAATCATCGAAAATATAATTTTGACTGGCGTGTTATTTATTGTAATTTATATTCTCCCAAATTCAATTTGAGTCTTCATTGAAAACAAAATTAATTCCATTAATCTTAAATATATACGGGTTTGACTTGCAGTATTAATATAATAAGAAATTAAAAAAAAAAAAAGTATAATAGTTTTAAATTGTAGGATGTATGTTTTTCAATATTGAAAATGCTTGTTGAATGTGATAGTCAGGTGAGAAATTTTGCACAACATTTTGATGGTATACTTTTTATTATTTTAAGAATTTGACAAGTGTGTAGAGTACTTTATTTTTAGATTTTATTAGAATTAAATAAAGCATCAAAATTAAAGATAATTAAATATAAAATGAAAGATCGTATTGTAGAATTTTTAAAGACATCCAATTATTTTTAACTGTATTAAATT
Source organism: Kradibia gibbosae (assembly GCA_018907135.1). Taxonomy (NCBI): domain Eukaryota; kingdom Metazoa; phylum Arthropoda; class Insecta; order Hymenoptera; family Agaonidae; genus Kradibia; species Kradibia gibbosae. The sequence continues at coordinate 10,918,288 of JACCHX010000004.1, forward strand.
CAATTATTTTTAATGACTCCTTAGGTGTCACGCTTTTGTGTTTAGACTTAAATTCGTGAGTAAAACCAACTTAGTTACACCGAGCATTGGTTTCTCTCGGTCAGGATTTGTAATTACATAAGCACAATGACATACAAATGAATTGCAAATGTCGCATGCATTAATGACAATAATATTATTGTTGACGATAGCAATGATAATAATAATAGCAATAATAATAATAATAACAACAATGATAATATATAATAATGATTGTGACGATGGTAATAAGGAAGCACGCTTTTGGAGAAATCCAGTTGAGCCGAACCAAATAAATCGGAGTGTAACATAGACTTTGTAGAATAGACGGGAGCGCATACGTCAAAGCCATAATCAAGCGATAACGATTTAATGCTCGAGCTAACACGATTAGCAATTTCAAATAGATGGGCAAGAAGGCGTCAGCAGCAGCGGAATTGAATATACATAAGATGGTACAAGGCCAATAGCGGCCCCGAGCCGAATAAAGAGAGCACGCGAGTCGCGTGGAGTGAGGCCTCGCGGCGGCACTAAGTCATCGAATACCGGGTCTCTCGTCTAATATTATAGCCAGCAATCGTAAGGGCTTAATATTGGGGTGAAGGTAAGTGGCGTAGCAGCTGACGCCGGGCGGACGCCGACGCCCCCACCGACGTCGTCGCCGCGGCCGCCATCGGGGCACACGCACACTGCGCGCGGGGCCCTCGTGTCTTGAGGGTGTGCGGATGAGATTTAGGGTGCGCCGGGGAAGTCTGCCGGCGACACTGATTTGTGGTCGAGCTTTGTTTTAACTCCTCCGCGACGCACGAGCGGCTAAAGGTTAAAGTGGGACCCTCGGTATCTTTCTTGCTCTGCTGCTCGGCGGCGGGGCCCGGGGGCTCGCCGAGGCCACTCTGCCGCGCGCCCGGCCCAATTAACGAGGAGCCCTCGCGAGCTCGGGCCAAAGCTCGAGAGCTCTGGCCCTGGCCTCGGGGAGAGCTCGCCCTCCCTCGGCAATGCCCTCCGCGCAATTATCGGCCCGGCCATTATTAGGCGACTGATTGCAGCTCGCGACTATTGTTCGCCGAACTTTCGCGCCAACGGGCCCCTTCCTACACTAGCGCCATACTTCGCTTGTCGTATTACGGAGTTGCGGCTCATTTGGGATCTGCCATTAATCTAAGCTTTATTATTATAAAATGTTGGACCTCTGTTTACCTGAGCCGGCTTCAGCAGCCGACTGCTGGCTCGTATCTCTCTGCTCCTCTACGAGATTCGGCTCACAATTATAATAAATGAATCATCTCTTTGTAATGAGCCTTTTATCTGGTGATTTGTATTTGAGTAAGGCGTTGCCTGAGGATTGTCGCAAAATTTATCGAAATATTTCAACTGAATATTAATCAAGACTCATCCCTTACGTTTTACTTTAAGAATTAGCGAGCCCATTGTCATGAGTTATTATATTAGTTGGAAAATTGTAGTAGTAATTATTAATTTACTTTAAAAGAAAGTAATTCTTTGTTTTACTTTTTCTAGAAGAATAATAAGACTGTAAATAATCCTTCCTTTTCAAGTATGCTTGAATATCACAATGTACAATTTTCATATATAGTATTTTTTATTCAAGTAGTTCTAATATATTATATTCGCTACGTTTGTAATCTCATTTTATCGTATTAACTTTTGGCCCAACTTTGTAAATGTACAGTGATTTGTATTCAGATGTTTTTCAAAAGATTGATGAATTTTGGTGATCAGGTCAACCCTCTCAATTTTTTCATGCTTTAATACTAAAAAAGTTATTTTGTTTACATTAAAAATGTTCCGATAAAATGAATTTAACAGTTATGATAATGTAAAATTATATGTAAGTGTATTGAATTTGTATCTTATTCAAAAGAATAGGCTTGTAAACATTTCTCTACAAGAGCTAAAAGTGTAGCGTTGTTTATGAAAACAAAAACCAGTAAAAATCATCATAATATTATTGAATTGTAGATATTTAATAAATTTTTGTTACATGTATACTTGAAAAAACATTATTTTTATGTATTTAATCAAATACAAAAATTTAATTGCTTTACACAAATATATTTCAAACTACTTAATAATATATATATGAATTAGATAAATGTTCATAAAAAGTTTCATTATTTTTTCAAATAAAAATTGCCATTAAAATGTTATTGAAATATAGTTTCGCAAGCATTAAAATTCATTTTCGCAATTATATGTATTGTAAAGTGATTAAAATTATTTTTATTTTTCTTTGAATTATTAAATGAAGAAGTTGTTATGTACTGAATTACCGATAAACGCTATTTTTACCTATATGTTAAAAAGTAAGTTTTTCGATTATTATTCGTAAAATTAAGGTCAAATTGTTCTATTCTAATCTCATGTATAATAGTTAGTACGCAATTTGATATTAATTTTTAAAAAATGCTTAAAAATACGAAGAAGATTTCAATAATAGTGCATTCAACAAAGAGCGTTTACGTTTTCTAGGCATGTTGATGCAGAAGTTAATATCAAAGTGGATATATTTATGGAAGAGCACAGAGTAAAAACGGAAGTATGTAGTTAGCTTCGTAAGGGGTCTATAATATAGTCTTGGAGGGAATCGTCAATAGCCTGTCGCAGACTCGCGTAACGACTGTTTAATTCAGTTTAAAGCCCACCTTCCACGTGCGATCGACACAAATCCATTGAAAGGGAAAGCGTGTGTAAATATTACCAGGGTTGGGACGCCGGTCGTGATTGCCACCGAGTATGGCGTTGACGCTGAACTTCAGCTGGGGCTTCTCCTTCTCCTGAATCCTCCTGCAAGCGATGCCTCCGCTGCACTGCTCCTCGCCGCAGCTGCAGGTGTCCTCGCTTATCCTGCTGCTGCTGTCGAGACGCTCGGCCGTTTCCCTCTCCAACCTCGTCTCCTCTTGCTGGGCGTAGATGTGACGTTGCTGCTGCTGCTGCTGTTGATGGTGATGGTGATGGTGATGCTGATGCCTGACGAACTCGAAGTGGCGATCGGTCGCGAGGTGCGCCGGGGGCAGTCGGCCGCTCATGTCCTCGCGCTCGGAGATGCCGTCGAGCTCCGTACCGGAGCCCCTGTCCTCGTCCATGGAGTTATTCGAGTCCATGGCCGAGCCAGAGCGGGTCTCTATCCTCTCGGAGAGCCTCTCCATGGCACTGAGTCTGTCGATGGCCGAGGCCCCGTCGCTGCTGTAACGCTCGCCGCTCTCGATCCCGTCCAGAAGGACGGAGCAGCGCGCCTCCTTGTCCTGCCCGTAGAGCATCCGCTCGCAGTCCTCGGAGAGTCTCGAGCGCTGGGGGTGGTGCTGGTGCTCGGAGGAGCGGCTCCCCGGCTGGCTGTTTTCGTCGAGCTCCTGCTGATCGGACAAGCGGCTGGACTGTTGCTGTTGCTGCTGCTGCTGCTGATGCTGGTGGTGATGATGATGATGCTGCTGCTGCATGCGGGCGAGATTTTCGGCGGCGGTTTCGCGCTCGCGCTGTCGCGCCACCAGACTTGCGGCCCAGTTCAAGGTCAGGCTGGTCAGGTCCGTGCCCGCGGGCGACTTGCTCTGGAGAAGATTCTCCATGAGGAAGGACGGCGAGGCCATTGCGCTCTGCTGCAAATTCTTCAGCATTGCCGCCGACGAGGGAAACATCACCGTACGCACAAAATGCCCAACACTACTTGGAAGGTAAGATGCTTCCGTGGGGACTGACACTCCGTTACCTTCGACTACTTTCGCGGACGCATTCGCTCGAGCTGCCGCGGTTACTAGCTGCCTCACACCAGCATTTGCAATTATTCAATGCAGCCTCCACTTGTCCGTTCTAAGATTGGTCTTTACTTTTGCAATAGATCTTTGCCGCACGATTTTTACGATTGATCGACGTGGTCGCTGCTTTGTAAAATATAGGTAACGTATTTGTAGCGCTGAGGCAACGGCAAATGAAATTGCTGATCACCAATCTGGTTAAATTAACGGCCCTGGGAAGTCCTTCTGTACGCGAGCAGTGAATCAAAAACTAAAGGATCACGTCGAACACTTTGAAACCGCTATGGGTATTGCGCCGTTACGTAGTGTACTATCGGTGATGCTCGGTACCTTAGACCAATGATCTTCCCTGTTGTCTGCTTAAGAGAAAGAGGGTCGCGATGGCACTCGTTTCTCATCCCGATCAATCGGCCATCGTTTCAAACACGACCGCACGTTTGCACCCGTTGACAAACGCATCCAACGGCAATAGAGGGGAAACTTCTGGCGAGTATTTGTTACGGCTTGCCGTCGACGCGACAACGTGCGAGTCGGAGAGAGGAGCCTCGGGTCAACTTGGGCGCGGTGTACTTGTAATTAAGCTGTGAAAGAGGAGCCCTCACTCGCCGAGGTAAGCCATAGGTGTGCACACGAGAGGAGGCGAACGAGAGCAGCTGGAATACCGCGCGCCTGCGTTACAGAACCGGCGAGCCGCTCGGTTCACGACACGAGGCTTGACTGCTCGACCCCGTCCTCGTCGTGATGTATTAAACTCCCGTGCAGGATTGAATCCCGAGCGAAGGAGAGCTTGCCAATATAGGATAGACAGAGATAAACAGAGAGAGAGAGAGAGAGAGATGGATGGAGAGCGGGTAAAGGAGGGAGGGGAGGCTCGGGTGCTAAGCCAGGTCGAGGTACATGCGTGCAGCCCTCGAGTGATGGGCCTCGACAGGACTGGTCGGCAGCCACGGCGGTTGGAGCGAGAGGCCAAGCCGCGAGAGACGAGCCGACGTCTCCTTCCCCCCAGTCGCCCCTTCCAGTCGACTCGCCACCCCTTCCCAGCGCCACAGAAGCAGCGGCGGCGGCGGCGGCGGCGGCGGCGGCGGCGGCAGCAGTGGCAAAAGCGATAGCAGCCCCTCGAGAGCCGCTGCCGCCGCTGTTGCTGCTGCTGCTGCTGCTGTTGCTGCTGCTTATCTCGCATTCCTTGAATGAGCGACTCCTTTTCAGCGCCAGGGCAAATAGACGTGTACACTCGGCGCCGTGTCAGCTCTGCCTCTCCCCGGCAAGCATTATAAATATTTGACATGCACGCATACTTGGGGACGCGCAGGCTGATATCGAGACCTGCGTACACACTGAGTGCATTCGTCCGACGAGCGCCCCTGTCGACTCCTGTAATCGCGGGCACAAGTGCTCAGACGGAGGCGCGTCAAGACGCTTGGCAAGTGATCGACAGGCCCGTTGCTTTCGTTGCTCTTGCTACAGGACACTGGCCATTGCGGAACAGCGATCGATCGGCCCTTCGCTCAGCGATCTTTACTTATATTAATTACGACCAAGCCCGTGCATTCTTTTATCTTTCGTTAATTGCTAATTAATATTACCGATACTCGTCTACGCTTTTTTTTTTCTTTCGGCTAACGTAAGATCTAGTAACTGTCTACCTTTAATTACATTGTTATACCCTTTAAAAAATTTTGAAATTACGCAACAAAAGGGAGATGCATTTTTAATTAAAGATAAGTGATATACATTAAAATTAAATTGCTATGTAAACGAGGGCAAAGAGAAAAAAGGTTGCAAGTAAATTATCCGATGAAAAATCCGAGGTGAGTAATGGTGATAGAGCCAATGACAAAAGTTACCGGCTATAGGCAAAATATATTTACTTGCATGAAATATTTAAGGAGAATTTACACGCCTCGAACGAATGTATAATTCGTTTATGAATGCAGGCACGTCACCTTTATAAAACACTTAGCCGTATAATGTACCCTTCAGCCCCATCCCTTTTATTCCCTCGCAAGATCGTAGCGCTTAACAGAAAAGTAATTTTATTCCTCAGCTAACTCGCGCGTCTTCATCATCCTTGCTTTCATTCTCTTAGAAATTATACATATATCCTTAATATTCTTATATAGATAAGATAATACAGACTATCAACGAGGTAATTCGGGGTTCGGTTCGCTTTATTTTCCCACCTCTTGCTCGCAACCCTCCCACTTCTTCTCTCTCTCTCTCTCTCTCGCTCCCTCCCTCTCTCTCTCTCTCTCTCTCTCTCTATCTCTCTCTGTCTCTCCTTCTCTGCTCACCGAATCTCTTTCTTTCTCTCCTTGGTAATGCTGTAATAAAATCATACTCCCATCAAACGGCGCTGCACACTCTCTTAAAGGGGAAGTATCGTCATCTCGCTCTGGCGCTCGTTTTCTACACGATGATATCGTCCGCGCATAAAGGGCGAAAGCCGGCGTGACGGGGGTGGGGGTGGGGGGGAGGTCTCGGTTGGCCGTAGTGCGGCGGAGCCGAGAAAAAAGGAGCTCTAAATAGACTTAACTAGAGAAAGAAAGTAAGCTAGGGGGGAGAGAAAGGAAGAGCTAAAGAGTGTGCGAGACAGAGATAGGGCGAAGAAGCGCTTGTGTGGGAGAAAGTGAGAGAGAGAGAGAGAGAGAGAGGGAGGGAGCGAGAGAGAGAGAGAGAGAGAGAGGGATAGGCATATCGCATTCCTTCAGTTCAAACGATTGGATTTTATTTGACGGTCCGGAGCGGCCGTGGGCCAATCGCCGCCGACCAAGGGGTGACTCTGGCCACGCCCCGTGTTATACGGCCACGCGCCCGCCGCTACTTTGAGCGGGGGGGGCGGGGAGGGGAGCGTCGACATCGCGGTGGTGGATCGTAGGAACGAAAGGGTGCGGAAGGAGCGGAGCCGACCGCCGGAGGAGGAAACGGGTATTCTCTCTTGCTCTCTCTCTCTCTCTCTCTCTCCCTCCCACCCTCTTTCTTGAGAAATATTGAGAAAGAGAGAGAGGTGCTACACCCTTATCAACTTTATTATCTCCACCGCCTACCGCCTCTCTTGGTGTGGGGTCGCGCTCGTATCCGGGGCCAGAAGTAAATAAAAGACGGCGCAAAGGAGGCCGAGGCTCTCTGGACTCGGGAGATTCACGAGCTTTCGCGAATGGCATCATGTGGCGTTGCTGATGGATATCCATCAGCATCGCGCGCAAACGATTGCCTTGGCGACTGAAAGATTCCTCTCGATAGCCCTGAGCTATCCTCCTTCCATGCGGGCACGTACGTATTTCTCCACACACTTGTACCATTCCTGCAAGAGTACGTATTTTCGGGCGCACTTGTGTGTGTGTCTGTACAAGTGTGTGCGCTGGCGCACGAATGTACGGCAGGGATGTGTGTCCCGATATCTGCCACTGATGTCTCTTCTCTGATCTCGAGGTCACAACATCTAAATTTATTCCCATTCCCGTTTCTTGTATGTGTGGGGGGACGTCAATATACATATGCCTGCTAAGTAATTAACTATTTAAACTTGCTAGGCATTTTAACTCCTGCCTATATAAAAAAACATGTTACATCCTGACCCTCCTTACTTCTTTTTTTTATCATATCTATGCTCAAGTATATAATAAGGGCCTAATTTTAAGTAATAATTTTTTAAATAATTATATGACCACGTAATGGTAATGTAACATTTTCTCGACAAAATAATTTTCATCTAAGAAGAAAGCGGTTCGATTTTGAGAAAAAGCATTTAAAAAAAGTATCTGCTGGAATAACTTCCAATAAAAGTTCATCTTAACTAAAACTTTGTAAAAGGATCATAAACTTTTATTTGAGAAGATTCAATTTTTTTTATTTTAAGTTTGAGCCAAATGATGATACATATGGAGTATTGATTTTCAATTTTTTTTACAGTTACATTAAAAATGTAAAAAAAAATATATATTTTAGCTTTTGAATAGAATAACAATAAGTCACGTTGATTCAGCTTGTAACTTATAACTCCTAGTTGTTAAAGATAATTTCTCATAAATATGCATATTTAATGAAATTTTACGAATGAATATAATAAGAAAAAAGTACCTCGACAGCTTTATTGTATCTACATTTCAACATACTTATCTCAATTCCATTAAATAATACTGAAGTAAAATTAAGATATATCTATGCTATTAGAAACACTTTTGCATTAGAAGCTATTTCAAATCCGATTTGATATTAAAATTCTGCAATTGATTATTAACTAAATTGCATATAAGTAATATTCTGAACTAATAAATATCATTTTTCAATAAGATATAATTTATTAGTTATTCATTTCGAATTTTTTTTAATCTTATCAATGTATAAAAAAAATTTCGTGCACTCATATGTCGAAACCATTATAACGTGTTCAAATAAAAAAAAGTAAAAACAAATTATTTTCATTTAGTGAAATTAAAATAGCGTGAAAATTGTAATTAAACAATAGTTTTGTCGTATATATTTTTCTATTATTTAAATAAAATTATGCTAAATATAAGGAAATAAAACGCTGTAAATTTATAAATTTATAAATTTGAATAAAAACCCTTTTTTTACCAAAACTAGCACTTTCTTAATGACATATAACAGTATTATTACAATTTCATTTATCTGTTATTATTATCATGTACATTTCTTATGGCTCAAGTAACTTCAAGTTCTTTGTCGACTTTAAAGCTGCCATTTTATTGTAAGTGACAGATTATAAATTGTAATTAAAATAGTTTTCACGTTCCTTCGTCAATTATAATAAATTCGTTAAATTAATACATATAATAATTATAATGATTGTATCATTAAATAATTAAGAAAAAAGCGCTTAATAAAAAAATGATTTTACACAAAAGTTAGTAATATTATTACACTCGAGTTATAAGAGTGCGAAGATATATATGCATAGGGAGTAAATCTTCACGTTTTACATCCTCTTTCGGGGTTTTTCAAGATAGCCCGCATTCTCAGTATACGGGGTAGTGCAGATCTCACCCTAAGGCCACCTGAAAATCACAATATTTGTAGTAGCTCTAATATTACGCGCTAGCATCCCGCGTTCGATCTGGGAGTATCTATTTAAGAGATATTAGGTGGCGGCGGTCAATGTACTACAAGATTGCGCCTCACCTAGGAGACAAATAAAGGTTCATCGTTAAGCTCAAACTTTTTCAAGTCAATCTACAGTATGTATGTAGGTTACTCTGCTTCTTAGCTTCTTAGCTTCTTAGCTCTCGGCCTTGAGCTATTGACAGTATATAAGTAGAGCTTTCCTCGGCTTTATTACTTATTACTCGGATTTATTACTCGGCTATCTTTGACAATTCGAGTCTATATCGTGACTCTTCCCATCCGTATAGAACCTTAGTTAGCTCAACTACATTCCTTCACCCCCTGCACCTTCTAAACCCGCGCCTTCCCCCACATTTCCTACTCACAAGCCCCACATATGACGCCGAATACGAACTTATGTACTTAAGAACATGGACGTGCATTTCTAAATAATTTTATGGAATAATTATTGAGGACTAAACATAAATTGCAACAATTTATCACAGCAGGAAGAATTAAATTTGAATTTAGATACTTTTAAATATAAATGACAGTCTGATAGAACTACCAATGCTTTCGTTTCTCCATTTTTAAAAATGGTATTACTATTGACTATAAAATTTACAATTTGGTTTTTTATTTAAAATCTACAAGTAATTCTGAATAATAATTAAAATTGCAGCTTAAATTGATTGTTTAATCAATCATTAATTAAATGTTTTCCTGATAATTTAATATTCGCATTATATTCGGCTCTTAAAAAAGCGTTTCAAATTCACATGAATATATTAAAAATATTAAATAATTTATACCCGAAAATAGATTTTTATCATTCGAGATCCCGTTTAATTCTAATTTTTGTAAAAAAAATTTCTTAAAAAATTTTTTAATTTAAATTAAGAATCGAAATCGAAGAATAATAAAAGATTAGAATAAAAAGAAAAAAGATAGTCCAATTTTGAAAAATTGGATTTCCACTATTTTTACAAATTGATTGAACACTTTTAAAAGATACATTTATTAAATTTAAAATTGTATTTATACATTTTCTTTTATATTACCTGGTGATTAATTTGAAATAACTATTCTTTATTTGAAACAACATGTTTCTAATTGATTAGTAAATTATACATGATTAATAACATGATGTAATGTTTATAATGAGGAAACAAATTTTTATAAATACTTTTTTCTCAGCATGACAGTCTCTAAGTTCAAAGTAATATGAACTCTGTAACTTACCTGAGATATTATTTAAACGTAAACTTTTTTCTAAAGTCCATTTAGATTATTCATATGAACAACTATATGTGTAGTAGAACTTTTATAGCTCTTTTTACCAAGGATATGTAGTATTCTAATAGAATTTTTTAATGCACTACTTTTTCACTAGTAAAAATAGAATAACAATATATTTTGAAACTTCTGTTTTTACGTTTATAAAAAGTACTTTAGCTTATAATATTATTTTATCGTTGTTAGAATTACTAGTAAATTATTAATTATTTTAATTTAATTTTCAGGTACATAAAATACAATTGAAACAATATATTAAAATAAATACGTATCAATGTCAAATTGTGTACAGTGACTATTGCAAATAGTACTAAATACTTATTAATGTAAAATAAGCTTTATGTATGTATAAGGATATGTAAATGTATGTACATATCATTTATAGTGGGGAAAGGAGAAGAAAATTATATAAAAAAATAATCATACAAATTAACGTTTAGCAAAATCATTTTTATTAAGATCTTCAATAATCATAAAATCTAGTACATTTCCATTCGACATATATAATGATGAGCTCGTAAAAATGAATTAAAAAGGAGAATACGATATCACGAATGAAAATATCGTATCTAATTATAAAATTTGAAAAACGTAATGGAGTTCGTATACTATTGATTAGAGAACAATAAGATTTCAAATTGCGAGAGGATGTAGGGGTTTTAAAAAATTTCTATCGAAAGTTTAGAAGATAATTTTCAACTGTAAAACACAAGTTATTTGAAAGATAATCTATCTCCATTCTTATTTATTTTAAAAGTTATACCACTCAATTATCAATGATAAAAATGATAATTATAATAATAACAATTATTATAATTATAATTATAATATTACAAATAACGATAATGACTTGTATACATGATATGCCTCACGATCCTTTATTGAAATCGTTATTGCAACTATTTGAGCACGAAACGAAGGCATTCATGAGTAAGTTATACGCGCACACGTAAGTAAAATGAAAAGTGACTAGAAGTGAGGGAGAAGAATAGAGTCGGAAGAGTAGATCGAGAGAACGGGAAGGAGAAGTAGAGGGGGAAATTAGAGATAAATAAACGAGCTTGAGTTTTCAACGGCACATAACGTATATATGAGAACACAATGTCGACGTTATTACTCGTAATGCGCACATAATTGATATACCTCACACGCGAAAGTCCGCTGTACGTTCATAAAGCTATCGGTATATTGCCGCTTTCCTTCGCCCTCTTCTAGTCTACACACAGTGATATATTTATATACCTTTCGAGCTTAGTACCCTCACGCAGACTCGGAAGGGGTAGGCCGGTAGTGGATGGCGTTTTCGCGAGTTTTTCTTTTAAGCTAGGAGAGGAAGAGGCAATGAGAGGCAAAGAGAGAGTGAGAGAGAGAGTGAGAGAGAGAGAGAGAGAGAGAGAGAGAAGGCGCCGAGTTGCACGTGTCGTGACGGGGGTCGTGCGCAGCATCCAGTCAGCCAACGGCAGAGCCTCGAACTCCCACCACCCCACAGGCCCGAGGAGTTCGCACCCGTCACGCCCACTTCTACGATCCCCCCTCCCCCGCCCCTTACACCCTTGGTCGTCTCTCGCTGGCCGTCCTACTCGTCGTCGTCTCCTTCTCACTCTTTACCTCTCTCTCTCTCTCTCTTTACCTCTCTCTCTCCCTCTCTTTACCTCTGCCTCTATATCTCTCGTCTTGGCGCACAGAGTAGCGATGACGTCACGACTTATCACCCTCTGGACAAGACGGGGAAAGGGAAACCGAGAGGGAGGAAGGAAGTGAAGGTAGAGATGAAGAGAGAAAGAGAGAGAGAGAGAGAGAGAGATATAGTGAAGAGCAGGAGATGGTTGGCAAGGTCCTCGAAATTGGATGAGCAACGTGAGGGAGAAGAACCGCAAAAAGGAGTCGGTGCAATAGAGCGAGGCGGGTGGTATTGTATTTTTTCTCTTTATCGATCAATTCCCTTTTGATGATATTTCTATGTAAGAGGACGCGAGAGGACGGGAGAGAGGGGCCGATGATGATGATGGGAGTGGCGACCGTAGTGGTGTTGGAGTAATCGAAAATAAGGGTGTCAAGGAAACGCGGCTAGCAAATACTGAGAGCGCATTGTGAGGATATGTGGTGAAAGGACGCATTAGATAAGAGGTTCAACAAAGGAACCAATAAAACTCCCATGGATTGCCGCTTATGCAGCCCAGGTGTCTTTGTTATATCAGCTCAATCACACCGATGCATATTGCTCTATTTGGAGTCTGAGCTGAATTTACAATGTGCTTAATGAGCTTCGACTATTTCGAGGTGAGTTCAAGGGTCTTATATCCGTATCCGTAACTCAAGAGTAGACGTTGGTTAAGATTTGTAAGTGGTCGCACTTTTTACCGCGGCGAGTCATTATTGGGGGTTGCTTTTTACGGCAAGAGACCTTCATCCAATTGATAGATTGTTATGCTTCCACGACTTGGACCAAAGCTCGAGTTGAATGGATAACTAAAATGCCTTCAGGGCCACATAACGCGTATAAAAAGCCCGGTTTCCAATGAAGTCACCAATGGCCCGGCGCACTCCCTAAGAGTGGACCAAATTTGAAAGTAAAGCTCGTTTTAACCGCTGCCATCTAGAAATAATAATGTACTCTTAATCCTCGGCGATGGGGATAGCAAGTCGCACGGGCTCGGAGGAAGCGAAAAACGAAGGGGAAATCGGTTAGAGTAAGAAGGAGAGGGAAGGAAAGGCAGAGCAGTAGAACGAGACTGAAAAGTAGTAATGGCATAATAGAGAAGGAAGACGGAAATGGAGCAGGAGGAATGGGACTCCGTGGGGCGGGGGCATAATGCGAGAAGGAGAGCATAAGGAGAAACGATTGAGTAATATAGGAACGCGACACGTCGGCTCGAGGTAGGGGGGAGGGGGAAAAAATAATGAAATGAGCATCGGCACTCGGGCTGGCGCAGGAATCGGGAATTATTACTGGAGCGAGTGGGAGCCGGGCTGGGGTTGGCTTGCCCGGCTTATATAAATTGAGGAGTGCGGCTGCTAGTGGGGGAGGAGGTGGAAAATCGCGATGAAAGGCGAGAGGGACGGCGAGCATCGGGAAAGGGAGAAAGGGAGGGGCCGCGGCTTCGCGGGGGCAAAAAGAAACGAGTCCCGGTAGCCGCGACGAGTCGACGCTCCACCCTAAGAGAGTAATTATACGGGAAAAAAAGGAACGGCGACCCGGCGGGAGTTGGGATTTATGCGATACTTTACATTCCGAGCTTTACGCTTAATCGTATAATGGTGCGCGCATTATGTGAAAAGTTGACGGATAAAAACATTCGCTTTCGTGCTTAAATGCCAGGATGAGCTATGAAGCCTCTTTTTTTCTTACCTCTACAACAATGTTTTATCCCGGAACTTAATATATACTTAATATATACTTTGCATTATAGTACTTGTGCGATCTCAGATATATTTTTATGGCTTTTGTTTTTTTACTTTTTTCAGCAAGGAAAACCGAAATTTTATCACGGTAAATCAATGCTGTTAATAAATGCAAGGATCTTTAAAATTCTACTAGTTCCGACTGTACAATATCATTCTGCAGCTTTAGATAGTAAATATCGATATTTTCTAATCAGAAGTCAAATCTATTAAATCCTATCTATGAAATCGTATCTATAAAATTCATAATAAATATAGATTTTCTTTTAAAATACGTGAAATGATATTGTAATTCCTTCCTTGCGGTAGAACAATAATGTGTCGTAAAACTTTATTACGAACTCATTACGGCCCGCATTGTCGTGAGTAATTAGATTCACGTTTAATGAAGTGAATTCCACACTCTAATAATTTTTCAATCCCAAAATATTACAATTTTTATTAGGTTTTTAAGTTAATCATAGTACGCTATGCAATCTTGAGAATAAAAATATTTAATTAGCTCATTTTATATATATATATATATATATAAAATTATATAAAATATTATATATATATATATATATAAATATATGAATACCAACGTGCATATTAATGAAAAGCTTTTTCACAATTTCAATTAAATTAATGAGAATCACGGAAAGAAAAGCAAAAAAAGGGGAAAAACATTGAGAGTGATTCATTTTATCGAAAGAGTTAATTATTCATTCTTGCAGAGGGTAGACTATCCGGATATCGAGTCCTTCCAACGGCTTTTCTCATATTTTTAATTGAGCTGAAATTTACCCAAGGCGCCCCGGTGATTATTCCATGGAGAAGGAGAAAGCGAAGGTGTAGGAGAATGAGGAGTTACGTTTTGAAGAGGGGATTAACTGAATCGAGCGAACGGAGAGGATGGAAAAGGCGGTTGAATCTATGTGGAAGGCTGTAGAAATAAAAAAATTCAAAGAAAATTTCATGCACGACTTTTTGGGATTATATGTTTAATGAAGTAAATAGATTTCATAAAATGGAATATAAATTTTTGAGATCTTGACAGATATTTATTGCACTAATCATTTTTCTATTGGATTTATGTCTTATTTATTATTATTCATATTAATTTAATATAAATATACTTAGCACCAATTGAAAATTCATATAAGTGAAACAATTCACCATTTCTATAATATTACCACCATTTATTTCTATACAACCATTCAAAAAATCTTATTAGTTTCTTTATTGAATAATAGGTAAAATATTAATAAAATAGGCAATACAAAATCCATTATATTTATTTGACTATTATCATTTTTACTATCGTATTATCATTATACGTTCAATGGCATAAATTTCGTCAAAATCATTTGCTTAAAAAGGCAATTAGAATAAAAAATTTTAGTCACATTGCAGCTTAAATTTATCACGTATATATAAATACATTCATTGCACTATTATTTAGAGTTCTCAACTTCTTTATTAGTCTAATGCAATAAAAATATTAGCTTGTCATAAAGCAATACTGATACTATATAATGAGGCTCCTTAGAAGATGAATAATGATACATAACCGGATTTCTCTTGTTGTTTTTAAATGTACTAAGGAATCAGCTTTGAAGAAAATTAACAATTTGTTGTGACTTAGATATATTTACTTTCGTAAATCGAATTTTAGAAATTTTTAAAAACTATTTCGGGCTATTTTAAATATACAACTTGCTACTTTCATACAAATACGATATATATGATAACTACTTGAAACGTGATACCGTGAAATGTGATGATGTGAACCTACTTCAAATATTATAAGTAGAATAAGGCCTCCTTTGGCACGGCAAATTACGTCTCAGTAATATGGTAATATCTTGTTAAAAAAAATGGGTTAGCAGCATTTAGCCATAAAACATGTTCTAAGAAAGTTAATTTTCTATTTAGTTTTTATTTTACACAAATTTAATATCGTCATATTATACGAATTATAGTTCAGAAGCGTTTAATAGTTCATTGCGCTTACGTATAAAAACACTTTGATTGCCTGAGTGGACTTATTAGCTTATTATTATTTTCTATTAACAAGCCAAAAGTATGCATAATTAAGTATAAAAAAATTGTACAATAGAATAAAGTTCGAGCAGCCGAGTCGGTCTAATTCTTACGTAGCTACGATAACGAGCTGCAATCACAAAGCCGTAATGAGGCGATCAAAGCCCCACTTTGATTCTAGGATTGCTGTAGCAAACTCGAACGCAGCGATCTCCCCGCATTAAAGATCCAATAAACCGAAATAAAAGAAGGCGAGCGAGTAGATGCGATTCGCTCGGGTATAGGGCATGTATGGGATTGCCGAAAAATAGGTCTGTCGCACGGCTGAGGGGGTGGAGTAGGTAGGGGAGTGCGAGTCGGAGGTGGCGAGGTGGCGAGGGGCAGATGAAAGGTCGCGCTGGCAAGGGTCGAGCGTGGTAATAATATTATACCGATATATAGGGTGCGCAAGTGGTGGGAGAGTCGGTAGTTATAAACACATGACGCCTGCCTTTTAACCCATAACCGGGTAGATTCGCGTTATACGTCTACGTATGCTTGATATTATATTGGATTTCCGCCACGGGGCTGATTTTTGTTTAGGCATAAACAGTTAAAAATTCTTTACCGAGTTAGCGTTCTACATAAAGCTCATCCAATGGCCTGTAACTTTGACTCAGTTTTGGCTATTAAATAAAAATTACATCCGTTAAATTGACCTTACGACGAAGTTACGCGCAAATAATCAGATAGTTTTTAAACTGGAATCGCCAAATAATATTCTTGCCCGTAATGTAAAATTCACTCGTTGTACAGAATAACTGGTAAATATTAAAAAAAAAACAGTAGAGTGTAAATGAAATATTGTTGTAACCAATATTTATAACACGGCTTTCACATTTTAAGTGTAATATTACACACACTTTATAAACTACACGATCCATTGTTCTGAAGTGCTTTGTCAACTACAATATAAAAATTCTTTTATGCTCACTGAAAGATAACCGAAATTTCATTAGACCAGTAATGTATAATACTTTGGATAAAATGTGTTTTTTTCATTTAATCCTGGTTAGTAAAATTTGGCAACAGTACTAACACACATGAATGTCTACTTCCCTTAAATCTATATAAATATATACATTGTTATTTTCTACGTCGCACAGCTTATCTTGACACTTGAAATATAGTATTCTTTTATTAATACTATTAAAGTAATCCATACATTTATGTTACCAGTATAAATAATCATATTACAAAATATGAAATTTTGTTACAAAAAGGTAATGGAAGATAATTATAATATTGCACGTACGTGATGAATGACTGCTGATTTTTTAGTTTATAGCATTTTCGTTCATCTAAATGCGTATGGAAATTTACGCATACGCGTGTGCGTTCACGTCTGAATACACATTATAAGGGCGCATTAAATAAGAATAAAATGTGTCAGCGAAGAGTGTAAAGTATCACACACTGGCAATATGTCGAATGGAGCGTGAAATCAACTTTATTAGTTTCGTTTTTCTCGAAAAGCCTTGAACAATGCTTTGTCTTCTTTAAGGTCTTTGTATTTGTAGTCTGGAAATGCAATGAATAAAATATAAGAGGAAACAATCTTCTGAACAAAATGGCTGGTTAAATTGTTATCGCTCTATTAAAAATTATAAAGAGTACAGATTTTACCTCTAAGTATGATTCAATTTTCACAAGAATTTTCTAACGAAGATATAACATCGTACTATTTAACAATTGATTGAATATTTCGTTTATTGGAGAAAAAATAAGCTCCTCGGGAAAAGATCTTACAATTTTTCACGAAGACAGTTACTACACAAAAGCTTATTATCGTATGTAGATTGGGCATCTTACAAAGTAAGAATAAGCGGTTTTACATTGCAGTTCTATTTGCAAACGAATGATAATAATACGCAAATTAGAGCAACGGATGATGAGCAGATGATGGTCTCAGCGATGGGTCCGTGCACCGGTGATCCACTGCGATCGTGTAAACGCAGGAGGCAGGGAAGAGGAGAGGCGAGGGCTATCGCGGAAAAGTCAAAAGCCACGAGTGGCTCGCCCAAAAAAGTCAACGAAAACCGGCATTTAGCATAGGAGGCCAGCTCGCATCGGAGCTTGATGGAGGAGGAAGGGCGGCGCGGTCGGAGGTAAGCGCACCGAGCGAGTATCCCGACGTGTCCACGCATGCGAGAAAAAGACGTATCGGCACAGTAAGTTATTGCAGATGGTGGGCGGGTATATAAATTGTTACCTAGCACTGGCACGTACGGCCTGTCGCCGCGGCATTCGCGAGATTGCTTTGTTTGGGATAAAGAACGGCGTGCGATTCGGATAAAGTGCGAGCGAGTTGTTGGGCACTTGGGTGTGTATGGGCGGGGGTTCGATGGGATACGGTCGGCAGTGGAGCGGCCCCCCCGCGAGGGGTTGGGCGGCGGCGGTGGTGGTGGTGCCGAGCGAATGAAGGGACAGGCGAGAGAGAGAGAGAGAGGGAGGGAGAGAACAGCCCGTACAGAGGAACGGGGGAATAAAGGAAGCGAAAAAGAGCGCGGCTGCGGTCGTGTGCTAGGGACATGCACACTCCCTTTCGTGCGAATGCGTAAATTCGAGTTTACGTACGAGTACGTGGATATGTATGAATGTCTCAGGATTTATATAGAATGATAACGGGGGTAGAAGAGGTGAAATAGCTTCCCTGAATAAATTTACAAGAAGAAGAAGAAGAGGAGGAGGTGAATGAAAGGAGAGAGAGAGTAAAAGAGAGACTCAAAAAACAATGTGGAGTCGACCGGTTGGACATAGTAATAAGTGGAAGGGGAATAATACGGTGTTGCTCGTTAAGAAAGATAACTCACAGTTATATTCGATAAAAATCTCTGTCCTTTTTCAATTAACTTTTTTGCCTTCTTTATTACTTTAACATTAATTATAAAAGGCTTTTTCAATACATTTTTAATACAATTTTATCATACAAGGTTTATATGTAAGATTTCATGATTTTAGTTTTTTTTCTCACCCCCAAAATGTGTGTTTCATTTAAAAACCTAGTTATAATTTTTAAATTAATTAATGTATATATATATATATACAAGGAAAAATCGAAATAATTGCATACTTCTAATTATAGAATTTCAATATGCAATGATTATACAATGTGTGTAAGACCGGCATTAGGCATGCGTATAATTGTAATTACATAATTAGTCAAAGCTGTTATTTTAATATATGTTCGTATAAATAAAGTAACTAAAACTCTTTTAAGAAACTTTGAAGAATAAAAGGATTACTAACTTTTTGAAACAATATTAGTCAACGAATTAGAATCTCAAACAAATAGTTTGATACGATGTCATGCGTCAAAAAAATGCATTACGCTCTATTACAGATCGACCATATTCTTGTGCATTGATGAAGAAATAATTCAATTGAAGTCATAACCCTAGCACTAAATTCGACAGACGAAATGACAAAAGCAGTTGTGCTATAAAAATTATTTTGCAGTGTCTTTTTTTTAGTAGTTTGAATTTTATCATTCTTGTGCAGCTCTCTTTCAAATTATTACCGACTCGTTTATAAATTAAGCGACCTTTTAAAAAAGTGCCTAAATTCTTATTCCGTTAATTATTGATACCATCGGTAAGATAAATAATAGCACCAACCAATAAAATTTTTCCTTCGTATAAATTAAAAATAATTTTTTAAACATATTTCAGTATTTTTTAAATATCCTTACAAGTGTTTTTACGAAAGAAGAAATAAAGAATGCCATTTTTATTAAAAATTGTTCTGAAAAAATTCGACGGTAAGAACGCTTATTTTGAACTTCATTATCATGTAAGATATGATGATATAACGCATAGATAGAAACCCATCCATTATTATAATGAGAACCGAAGGTAAGTACGGAATTCGAGTTATTGTGAAAAATTGTCATGCACTGTTCCGAACGACATTTCGTATTAATATGACAGCAGGAGGAACACATTGAAACCCACACTTAAGAAGCCGTTAGCAAGTATCTGAGATATTTTTTTTCGTCGGTCAACATATAATTTGGGGAATTTTCGCTTTTCGAGGCAGCTTAACTATTTATAAGAGTAGACGCACACACATAAAAATTATATACTAAATGAATACTGATAAATCGATGATATCGAGCTCGCGTAGTCCCTGTGCCCTGAAACACAACCAACTTATCAAATATTCAGTTGAGCATTTGCATTATTATTCGTTAATCGTGTCATTGGAAGCCTAATGAATTTACGGCAAATTTCATCAGCAGCAAGTATGACTTTCGAAGACGGGAGACTTACAATGAACATCGCAGATGGAGCGAATTGACTCGCTTAAGCCGGCCAGTCGCAAGTGTCGCGACCGCGAGAAAAATCCACATGCTTGGTGCAATAATTCATACATATTCTAATCCCTTGGGCTCTGGCTTTCGACTACGTGGCCGGGACTCCGGTAGGGAGGAAAGGTATTACTGGTGTGCGCCGGTCGAGGGAAAACAAATTACGAGCTGCGGCGGAGCGTCAAAAGCCGACATCCCGTGCCGACCGACGCAAATTCAAAGTGCCGACGCGCGAAAACAAAAGCCAAAGGAGAAAAAGCGTCGGCGGGCCGACCTAACGGACTTTTCCGGGCTGGCCCCTTTCCGGCTTCCGCTTTCCCGCGCCCCGGGCGTGTGTGGCGCCGCTCCCGGACCCTCGGCGACACCCCCGAAGGGTTCGCGTTAATTAATATCACGTCACGAGCGCGTCGTACCCCGGCGAAAATCTGTCTCCGCGCACTCCGATCCCCTTGCGCCGGCTACCCCTCCGAGGTCCGGCTACCGGCCAGCCTTTCATGCGATGGCGGTTACTCTTGCGAACGGATGAGTGCGGACTTTGTGGAATTCGCTGCGGAGTTCCTTTGCGAGTGCTCTTCATTTTCGCAGACCAGGCTTGGCAGCTCAACGGCCTGTTATTATTAAAAAAAAAACACCCTCGAGTCGCTATTGCAATGTTTTCAATGATCGCAGGTAAGCTGAATCTAGGGTTTGACGTACTGCGTTGAACTAAAGTGCTCTTGAACCGTTACCTAATGCAAACAAAGTGCTCTCATTTATTTCAATTTACATTATTAATATTCAAAAGGATTCGCATTTGACTGCGTATCTTTTTTAATGCACTAATAGCGAGTACATTTCTTATTTATAAATGAATGCATTATTTAACATTAGTCGAAGGCCATTTTTTCAATTACCCATTTATCTCCAGCCATAATTATTTCATTCCTTGTATAGGTGGGTCATTGTCATTGAAAGCGCGCGTACCAAAGAATCTTTTACATTTATTAATTGCCAAATATAGCGTAGAAGCTGTACTTCCGTTTAATTTATAATCTAATACGAATAGTCTTAAAATTTAATATTTTCACAAATATCAAGGCAACAACATTATTATTAATTAGATATTAAATTTTTTTACATTTTTACAATTAAATATGTCTATGTTATTTCAGGAGCATTGCAAGAAAAAGAAAATTATTAAATCAAATAAAATAAATATAAGATTCGAGCAAACGACATCGATATCCAGCTAAATTTATTTGGCAGTATTTTATACTGGCATAGATGATGGCGCCTTTTGTATCTAGGAAAATTCAATGATTCTCTTATCATGCCTTAATTTAATGTTTTAGAAATATTTGAAAGACACTATATCATCGTCAATTTTTTTTTATCGCCGTAAATATGTTTTATTTTCATAGCAATCGTTCAATTTGACTTAGACTATATAAGCACGACTATAAGTACTTAAAAACGTTTATCGTTTATGATACGCTGTATGTTTCAGACTTGACGGAGCGTTCGACTTTATAAACGTCGTATAATACGTACACGTTTACGCAACATCATCATTTTACGATGGAATAATAGTTTACGACATTCTGTTCATGTCGGCGACAACAAGTTATTGCGTACGCCTGAAACTTTGAAATGGCTGAATTACCGTCACATATCTTCAGTATAAGGTAAAAATTTGCTTATAAAATATTCTAATAAAAAATTGAAAAGTACCCATTAATATTTATTTATTATAATAAATAACTGAGAATTTTCTGTATTTTAATGAACATTGTCAATCATAAAACAGTAGAAAAAGCGTAAAATCTAAATATGTAAATTAAAATAAACTTTTATTTAAAAGTCAAAATGAAAATAAAAAAAAAATCAAATATTAAAATACTGATAACAATTCTGAATATGACAGCTCAAGATAGGATATTTTAAGTGATTTTACTTTTTTGGAAAAACAAAAAGGTATACGTAAAAATGTATGCAAATAAATTTTTGCTTTATCTTGAATACTGAGAATTCCATTGTATTTTAAAATCTGCATACATTTTTTAATAAATACCAAAAATATTCAAACAATTTCTTACACCTTTTTAAATGATTATTAAAATCCGTATGGCTATTCAAATTCATTTCCCTCCGCCTGTTTATAAAAACATACAATTGTATATATTAGCCACAAAATAGAAATTACGGGTTCCTGAATCTTCTTAACAAAGACCATAAAATACTAGAATTTATAAATACATCTGTACTTTATTAATAAAGTGATAAACACTATTGAGTTGATAAATTAACTTGAGATTTAAACTACGATATTTCATAATTTATTAATTAATAATAGGATTTTAACGTATAATAATATAAAACATTATTAAATTTTGTAAATTGTAAAAAAATTGAGCATTAATAGTATAAAAATTCTTAGTCTACGAAGCAAATTTTTGAGTTATGAAGCATTCAATGTAATTTAATTTTGCCGGCTAATTTAAATTTAAACCCAAAATTTTAATTACTGTTATGCTTTTGAACTTGTACCGTGATGAAATATAACCATTTTTTATAGTACTACTATCTTGGCATTACACATTGTTACAATTGATTTATTAACACTTTTTATATTAAAATCAGTTACATGTTACATATACATCGCAATCTGTAAAAAGACAGTTAAATTATAAGAAGATAATCTTCATGAATTTAAAGAACGACATCGTCGAAAAATCAGTACGGTAATTCCATATTTTTAATAACTACAAATGGTTAATTCATGTATCAATACTTATAACGAAGTGATAGATAATTATTACTATTTTTGTCATTTTACGTAGACCATCACAATGAATGAATAGTTTTTTCCATCATTCTTACGGGAAAATCGATATATATATTCAGCGATTTTTCGTCGTCCTCGGCGACAGGTTACTTTTCAAAATATGGATATGGTTATAGAGGGCAACTTAAAAATCTTGAAAATTTGTCAAATCCCTTGTTTGTGTAGTCAGTCCGTTTTCGAGGCGCGGGATATTTTATATTCTCAGCGCCACAATTTGCATGAATTTCGATCTTTATTCAGATACCATGACGATGAAATTTATATTGATCCTAGGGATGATATATATTCGATTGCTACATTACCAAACAAGGAATGCAAAGTGAAATCAAGTAAGACATAACTTCTATAAAAAAAAAAAACTAATCGCTTTTTGCAACTGTTAAGCTTGCTCAAAATAAATTTAACCTTCCTGAACAATCTACATACATTTAATTTTGTCTCGAGCAATAGCCCCATTTGGCTCGGCTCTTCAAAATAAATTCTCAAACGGCAATGGTTGAGCCTCTACGAACATCTAGAAGGCGTTGAGGAACATAATGCCATTGATCAGAAGCCGCGATAACGGGAGCAGTAACGTGTATCAACAGGACATGCGTTCACGGTCTCGGTACAGTGATTTGATCACTTCTAATTCGTTTCGGCCTGACACTTTTATTTCCTCTCGAGCGTTGCCACGAGCCCCGTGCTGATTGTCGCCTTTCTCGTTTGTTAGGAGTGACACAATACCGCGGCCAATTACACGGGGAGGACGTCAGTGGTCGCGAGCCCGAGGCGATGACAAACGCGTTTGAATCGAGGTGTCGAGAATACTGTTATACTCTCATGAGACGAGCTTTATTGCTCATCTTCCTTTCCGTCTCCCTTCCTATCCGTAGTTTATCTCTGCCTCTTTATGAATTTTAATTGTGTAAATATTTCACAATGGCTCACAGCGTTGAGCCATTTGAATTTGAAAGCTATTCGGCCATGCCATGAGCGATATTACAATCCAATGGCCAGCTTGAGTATAAGTGACACTTGGACAACGAGGGCCAGGAGCAATAATATTAAATTGTCTAAGAAAAATAACCTCCCTTTCGATTTAATCTCATTAGATGCTTGCCGCCCGAGTAAAGCCGTAAGGCACAGTCGACAAATATGTGAGACGATTAATATTAACAACTCCTCGACAGGGCGAATAAACGCTTTTGCAAAATCAAGCTATAATACGTCGAGGGTCGAGCATCGAGTCGAGTCCACCCCGTTTAATTTGTATTGTCAGCAATTCCGGGATATTTGAGTCAGTTATCGCAACGTTTCGCTCCTAATCGCTTCTCGCTCCGGGGGAGGGAAACTGCGCACGAGTGCGTGAGACGGTATCCTTCGGCAACTGGCCGCGGGGAGGGGAGGTGGGGTGGCAACCCCGGGCAGGGACTGGGTCCATGACCGAGAAAGAGGACCGAAGATGGATGGAAAGTAGAGAAAAACATCGCGGCAATGCCGACGCCGGTCCTCGACGGGTGGGTCGCTTGTGGTACTTTAAGGAGGCAACTTAGCATGCATATATCCTATAGTCCCGCATGAAAATGACGCGGGTGGCTGCTTCGAAAAAGTTGTTGTATGCTAATCGCCTGGACCGCCGAGTGAGCTTCGCCAACAGTGAGTTGAATCGGATATGGCTAAAGACATTTTAAAGAGTGCTTTTGTGAAAAGGGGCGAGGGACCTTAATTTAGCAAATGAAAAATGTATTATTTGCTCGAATTAAATAAATTTGTGGTTGCGCCCCGGTAAAATAGCCACGGCATTGGAGCGCATTATTACTGTTTATTCTTATGCTTACGATGGATTTATATGTCGAATCCATAGAGATTTAACAGCTTTAAATTTTTGTTACCGATTAAATTCTTATTATCCAAAGAACGATTCTGGAGACATTTAATCCCTCAGATTTCACAAAGCAGTAGCGATAATTAAATAAGCGATGCACCGTAGTCTCAGTTAATTCGTCGCACTAATTGTAAAATTATTATCAAATTAAAACATTAAGGACAAATTAATTTTTTAACCCTTCAAAAGATACCTTCATAAAAATAAAGTCAATTATTTATTTTAATTGCTCGCAATGAAAGTTATAAATTTGTGCTGCATGCAAAATATACCTTAGGAATAAAGATCAGCTAAGGGACCCTTTATTGTAAGTACGGATTACATCGTAAAGAAAGTATATGTTGCTCCAAAAGCTAATGTTTTATTTATTCAAGGGATTAAGGCAGAACATATTTTGTAATTTTATTTACTACCTTTCATTGCGTTAACCTTTTCGAGACGACTGTACGACCAATATATCCTTAAAAGAGGAGCGTCAGTGGTGGTACATATTCGAAAGGACGGGGCGAGGCAAAGTATAGTCGGATAAAAAAGAAGAGAAAAAGTGAGAAACAGCAGGAGCAAGAGAAACGGTCGATGTGAGGAGAAAGAGAGAGAGAGAGAGAGAGAAAGAACGTAGCGGCCGGGGAAGCCAACGTACACTGGTGTTTTTGACAGGTCGATGAATTGAATAATCGCAAGTCGAGTTTAGGGGGTTCGCCGAATCTCAGTCCAATACGTCTGTATACGTGTATATATGTACATATATATATATCTATATATGTGTGTGTGTGTGTGTGTGTGTGCGTGCGTGTGCGTGTATATATATATATGCATGTGAATATATATATATATATATATTTGTGTGTGATCGTGTGTGTGTGTGTGTGTGTGTGTGTGTATGTATGTATAATGAAAGATATAGAGATGGAGAATGAGAGAAAAAGCGTCAGACTGAGCGTTCATAAAAGTATTCCTACACCACATACCATAGTAACGCACATGTATAGAAATTCAGCGTGTGCGTGAATACATGGAGCGCATGTGAAAAAACTTCTTCCTTTTTCTCAATCTGACTATCTATCTGTAAATTTTTCTCTTTTTCTCTTGGTTTATTAATGGATAAGAAGGTAAGACTTTGATTGTCTTTAATGAAGCTGATACATATATATATATGCAATAGAGGAAGAAAAATTTGACGAATATCCCATTTATATCATAAAGAAGAGAATGATAGTAGTTTGGATGATTAAGGACTTGTTTGACGAAGTAATAGGAAATGATTCTTCGCGAAAGAATTATTACTTATTTCATTAAAATGTTAATGCTTTTTTGATCAGAAAATGTATTATACTGATATTGAAGTTATCTTTACAAGAAATTTATCTTTTCAGTACAATTTAGCAAAATGTTTTTTATTCTTATTATAATTGATAAAATTTTAATCTTCTTTTAAAAATACATAGCGATATTTATAGATCATTACATAAAATTACATATTTATATTATTTCACTTCAATTTAATTATGTAGGGAATTTATATCTCAATAGAATTAATGACCTGAAACTTTTTTAATATAATATGTAATGGCCAAATGAAAAGAGTGAAAAATCCAAATTTAATTACAGAAGATTATTTAATGTTTTCATTATATATATATAAGTACTAATATGTATCAAATTAATTTAATGTTTATAGTTGTAAAGAATTGATTATTAGAATGGCTTATCAAGTTCTTTAATAGCTGCATAATAGATAAAACTGTCGATCCTTTATTAATAATCATTACCGTTAATGTCTTAATAATTTTTAAAGCATATCTTGGGCACAAGATTATATAAACAAGCGCTGTCAAATCGATAGTATACGGTGGAACGTTATGTTCGATAAGACTTCTTTATAGATTATTAAAAATAAGAGTAAAGCGCTTCTCTCAAGAAGTTACTTTGTTGTATAAGCATCACGAAGTTTGATATCTAAAAGGATGCGCTCTGCTTAGTCTTAGTCCCGATAAATCTATTAAATTTACGACAGACGCTGGGAGAAGTGTAGGGTAGGAATGTCGCTATTCAAAGGATTACCTCGAAGCATGAAAATTTACCTTCAAACGCAGCTAGCGCCAACACAACATTTCTCCATATTTTCAACCATCCGACTTGCATCTTCAATAATAAGAGTATCGATAGATGCATTATAGGCAGAGGGCATCGTTAAAAGCGGGCAATCAATTGAGCGCATACTTCAAGCGTATCAATGTATATTAGTCGCCGAGAGCTCACTCGGTCCGCGTAGGAGGTGTGCGTTTGACAAGCGACGATTTCCGGCCTAAAGAAAGCCGCGGCATATTCAAACATAAGTCTTGGGGCAAGGCCACTGAAGCTCCTTGGCAAAGGAGACAAACGAGCGAGAGGGAGGGAAGGAGAAATAGAGAAATTAATATTCGCCTCCGTTCTCGGCCCGTGCTCGAATCAATAATCGACGGGGTGACGCGTAATCGGGAGGCATTAGTCGGCGTACTCGAGGCCGAGCGGCCAAAGGATCTACGAGCGCTTCAGGAACAGATTCACGGTGACACGCGCCGATATGAACCGAGTCGCCGATCCGCGTAATTCTCGAGCAGCCCCGCCAAACAAATTAAAAACCTAAGCGAATCAACGCCTGCGGCTGGCGCCATCCCTCGCCTCCTCTCTCTCTCTCTCTCTCTACCTCTCGCCACCCTCGCCCGCATTAGCCCCTCGCCGCGCGATCCCACGTCGATTCGACGACCGCCGTAGCTTTCACTGTTTTACTTATAACCCTCAGCCGCCCACCCAATCGCAGAGCCAGCTTTTATGATGCGAATACTCTGTCGGCCGAAAGTATTATGAGCGAGATATGAAGCAAATGGCTATTCATTTATTTCGATTGTGTGGGATTATCGTATTGCAAATGAAGGCCCTTGAGCGACTGAACTAGTTGCTACGTGTGTTTTCATTGTGGACCAGACTTTTTACCAACTGAAATTGAAGTTATTCAATGGACGAGCGAATTGCGGCTTACCCTATTTCATTGATCGGTGACAGAGAAACATAATCTCACGGGGTGAGAAACTTTTTTTTTAGGATGAGCTTGTACTTCAATTGTGTATACTGCTCGTACTTGTTTGCATGAATTATCTAGAAATTTACAGATCGAATTTTGTTCTCCATTAACGGTATAAATGTCAATTTACAAGCTGCGATTTATGACTCGTACAATATATTATATATTGAATCGTATATTTTTTTTTTAAATCATAATAGTTTTTATACATCGACAAAATAAAAAAAGCTAATGCGAATGTTCTATATGGGTGTTACGTTACTTTATGATTATCTGAGTGCCACCCTTCGCAAGATGAATGGCCAAGTTATTTAACTACTCAATAATATTATGTAGCACCGGTGTAAGCATTAAACGTAGTCGCCTTTATCCAGTTTTAAACACCAATGGGATTGAAAATTAATAATACGTACCTATTCAATCGTCAATACTATAAAAAGTAATTGAGAAGAGACGAAGGAGAAGAAGAAGATCGAGAAAAAGTATTTTGAATAATTTCAATTTAATTTGTTTTTTTTTTTCCTCTTCTACAATTTTTATAGAATAATTTATAGAAATTATTTATGAATTATTAAAATTGTACCTAATTTCAAAAAAAAAACTTTAAATCATTATATTCAAAATATTAATCGTCAAATATACATTGGCAGCAGCAAAATTTTTTAGCGTATAAATTGAATGTAATGCTGTGAATAGTTGGAAAAAAATAAAAAACGATAAATTTTGCGCATCCTCGGTAGGTGAATTTAGTTTTATCTTATATCGGAAGCTGAGATTGTAATTAAATATTTAAAAGCGTGAATTTCCAAAGAAATATAAATAAACAAATAAATATGAGTAGATGCTACACGAATCGTTAGCATAAGGTAATATTATTGAAAATCCACGTCTAGTGGATAAAACTCGATAAAGCTCGGATTAAAATTTAAACGGATGATACTTATGAGGGAGGCGCCAATTCAAGCTAATCGTCGAAAGTACATTACCGTCAAGACCACGGCGTTAAATAATGAGCAAATTCTTTCACATGGTTAATAAAGAAAATAAAGGCTTTCGGGGTGATCCAGGATCGTGATATCATAGAGAGAGAGAGAGAGAGAGAGAGAGAGCAGCAGCAGCAGCAGCAGCAAAATGACTGGCTTGTGCGGAAGGTATCGGAGCTCAACTAAGGCACAATGAAATACTTCTTCGCGAAGAAATTGATTGGCGCACCTCGAGGCCTTCCGGCACAGCTGCTAATGCGAGCTCGTGCTTTGCGATAAAGCTTGAACGATGTAATTAATTATTCTTGAGTGGTTGGAGGGGGTAGCTCGGGATAGAATAATTAACACTCGCTGATAAGCGATATTGTTAAGATCTTGGCGATCAAAGTTGCGTGGAGCACGAGGCCGACGGAGACTCATAATTTGAGTGGCTTTATCAATGCGCGTCCTGTTGCGCAGCCCGGCCCATTCGCTCATTTCGCCTTTGTCGACGTCTTGACGCGACACTTTCTCTCCCTCGTTCTCTCTCGGCCTCGCGCGCCCCCTCCCCTTCTGCCGGCCCTCCGCCACTCCCTCTCGCTCTACACCAGGGCATTATTACCGTCGCGTTTGCTCTCGAAAGACGCTTATCATGTGCTTCGTTATTAGCCGAGCGAAGCGCTTTTAAATTACAACCGCCCTCATTGTGCACAAGAGGATGCTAGTGCTGGTAGCAGAGACTGATCGATCTTTAACAACTCTCTCTCTCTCTCTCTCTCTCTCTCTCACTTGTACTTGGACTTGCATTTGCACTTAAATACCCTGCCCCGACGGTAGCGGCTTTTTCCTACCCTTTACCTTTTTTTGGCTTTAATGTTTTAAATTACCGAGGCTTTATGATATGTAAATGATTTAACGTGCTTTATAAATGGCGAGTTTTAATTTACCTGCTGAAATTTTAATTTTCTTTTTAAAATCTCCTTCCTCTAAGCTTTTGACTTTAACGTTAAAATTGAAATATGAAGTCCAAATTAGAAATAATTTAAAACGCGAAAATTACCTATTTAATATCATTTGCATTTGAAGTACATATTTTTCGTTTAATATTGTTTCCCAGCTTATTTGCAAAAATTGGGACCCGGGAGATTTATAGCATTCGAATATAGCTACTCAAATTTAAGACTTTTTTTTGTAAAGCAAATATAATAATAATTGTACTAATTCATTTACTCATCAATGTGTTCTTTTGTATAAATTTTTTCATTTCATTTTTTTTTTTTTTTTTTTTTTTTTGATTGCATCACAGTATGTAAAATTATTTCTATAATTTTAGAAATGTAATTGAAGACATTAACATCTTGTGTTGAATATTCAAGTAGGCAAATGAAAAATCACGAAAATGGGTTCTTAAATATTTATTACATTTGTACTGATTTTTGTTTCAATTAATATTCCGTAAGCCGTTTCTCCATAAATTTTCATCAGTGCTAAAAATGTTTCTTAGTATTTTTAATTTTTAGAAAATAAAACTGTTGCAAAGGTTTGTTGAATATTAGTCGAAATTCTTCTATTTAAAAATATTTCATTACAATGAATATTATCTTTTATTATTTCAGCTAAATTCTAAATTTTTTTACTTTGTATATAAATCTTTTACATATTATTTCTAGTCATTATGACTAAAAAATTGGGATATTATGTATATTAAAATAAACTTCTATTTCTTGAAATTTATAATTTTACTCTTAATTTATTAAAATTATAATATTTTTAAAACTGAAAACGGGTCTTTTTGTTTCTTAATATATATTTTTAAAAATGTATATAAAAAACATTCTTTCGTACCTTAGAAATGTTTTTAAACACTTAATTGTCCATATTTTTTTTAATAATTTAAATATTTCTGTATTATATACATAACTATATATATTTCAACTGGAGTATATCATAATGAATTATATACTCACGATAATTTTAATAAGTGAATTAGTTTTTATTAATAATTTACAGTTAATCTAATACACTAAATCATGTAATATTTTATTGCATCACTTATAATTAATATAATAAATTAAGAATTATAAGCTTGTTAAAACTATTATATTCAAATATTTTAATAATTTTTTAAAAAGTTTCTTAACGATTCTAATTATTATTCTGTATTTTAAAATACATTATTATCATTAACTTTTAATGTTTTGCTTATGTTAATCGATTACTTCTCAACTATTGGTAAATTATATGTTTTAAAGCTGTACACATATGTTTATTAATTTATTTATATTTTTGATTTGTAATCTTAACTAACAATAAATGAAAACTGAATTTTTTCAATAAACACTAACTTGCTTAACTTCAAACATAACGTAATGGAAATTTTATAAGAATGATTTTAATGACGTTTTTATCGATTATCTATAAAACATATACTATAATAAAATTGTCTTAAATATAAACAGACGAAGTTTTATTATTTTTAGTTAAGGACTCAAAAATCCTGATGCCTGAGAACGTAGCTGGTATGATGCATACGAGTTTTATGTTGATTTTGGTACTGATCTAAGGAGACTGTCTGAAGATGTTAAAAATATCTATGAGTAGGTAGTATTTTTTAAGAAACCTACTTTGTGGTAACAGTTTTACCAGACAACAGTTAATAAAAGTTAAAATAATATTTTAATAAAAGTAAGTAGAGTAAAGAAACACGTTAATAATAGCGATGTATTCAAATGTATAAAACAATGTGCTTTACGATAAGTTCAAATGATGCAATACTCTAATAATGAATGCAATCCTAGCAGAATGAATTAACTTGAATTTTAATGAATTAACTATATTAGTTACAAAATGCAGCATGAAACTGGTAATTGCAATGAAGCCCCAGCTACTAAAGCTTTATATACAGATCGTAATATCA
Organism: Kradibia gibbosae; assembly: GCA_018907135.1. Taxonomy (NCBI): domain Eukaryota; kingdom Metazoa; phylum Arthropoda; class Insecta; order Hymenoptera; family Agaonidae; genus Kradibia; species Kradibia gibbosae. The sequence continues at coordinate 10,949,836 of JACCHX010000004.1, forward strand.
ACAAAATACTGGAAGCACATTAATGTTAATATACATCTGTAAAAACGTCTAAAACGGAAATTCGCAGCTAAAACAGAGGGCTAAAATACGGAAATGAATGAAAGGGCCGAGCGAGCGAACAGCTAAATAATGAGGCGACGGCGGCAGGGCGCGAGCGCGTGAAAATCGGGACGCGCGTCCAGGGCGACAAAGCGGGGCCGAAAAAGAAAAGAAAAGCGCGCGAGTCGGTGGGAGAATAAAAACGGGAAAACAGATCGGAGGGAGGTAATTTGCGAGCGAGTCCGACACAACATCGAGAGCCGCGGGAGTGCAGATGTCGACGATATGTCTGTTGGCCGGGTCATTTGCTAGTTGTCAAAATGTTGAAATGCGCTTTTACGAGTATTTGAAATGCTCTTGTAAAGTGACTTTATGCAACCGGGTTCAACAGCCGTACGGAAAAAGGGTCGAGCCTCGGATGCTGGACTGCGACGGGCCGGGGTGAGACGGAAGCGAGGCTCACGGGTGACGAAAGGGATGTACTACAAAAAAGATGGATGGGCTCCATTGGCAAAACAACAATCTATGATTTTATGATGATTTTAATTTCGAGCCCATTACACGGAAAAGTTTTTTTTTTCACATTCAATATTCAATGTGCTCTCTCGTTGGCTTTTATAAGTCTTGACTACACCTACAATAAAGGTTTTTTGATGTGTTGGAGAAAATTACGCAGCTTTGTTTTAAACAACCAGTAATACAACAGATGCAAATTAAAAAATAATTATTTTATTTTATAAGCACATTTAATGTTAAATGGATAAATAAATTTATCAATCCGAGCCATGATCAAAATCATCAAAAAAATGTTTGACTGACGTCAAAAAGTCAATCATCGAATTAATGAATAAAAATTTAATTATATCAAATATCAATCAATGTCTAAATCACTAAAATTGGCCAGCTAATTAGTATGAAATGTAATCAAATTTATATTTAAATGCGTAAAATATTAAAAAAAAAAAAAAAAAAAAAAAAATGTGTTATGCCATAATAATGGGAATCCATCTGTGGTCGGTTGAACTGACAATCACGTAGTTCTCCAATGAAACAATTTAAATGTGATATGTGGCTATTTCAATTTATATATTTATACGTAATCGAGTTCATTACTATATATATATATATATATATATATATATATATATTGTAATAAGTCATTACACTTATCTTTGATAAATAATATTTAAAAAGAGTCTGTAAGAAATTTTCAAATTTTCAAAAATAAAATTGAAAAAGTTTTACATATAAATAAGAAATTAATTCATAAATTTATTTTTCTAACAAAAAAATACATTTGTGGAAAGTCTTTGACATAAACTAATTTCATTACAGTATATACTATAGTACGCAGTTCAATGCGTCATGATTTATTTATTTAAAACAGATTGAGCCATATGTACTTTGATATTTAAACAATTTATATTACTTTGATCGAAGTAATTTAAAATGACAAAGCAAGCCATTAATTGTATATTAAGAAATTGATTTATGATTGTAAACATGGGGTATTGTCGAAAGAAAGGTCGATAGACTCAATAGGAGGAATCAACGGAGGCTAAAAGCGGTTGCACAAGAGGACAGGCGGGGGCAAGTCAAGGGTTGAATTACTAAATGGAAAAGTAGGAATAGCAAATTTGATTCGAAAGGTAGTCGTCATGAAAGGATGAGAAGGAGATAGAGCGATAGAGCCAGAGAGAGAGAGAGAGAGTAAAAGAGGGCGAGGTAGATGAGAGGAATAAAATAAAATCAGAATAGTGTCACATGCGCCTGCTTGCATGATAAATGTAGCGATTTAAAATCGAAAATTCTCTTTCGTGTGCACAAGTCCCGACGTTTGACTAATGGTTTCGCATTAACTATCGGGGCATTATGGAAGGCCGCGCTGAAATGTTGAAAAATACATTTGCCCCGACACGAGATTAATAATATTTCGCACATTCCGCGCTCGCACACGAGAAATCGTCACCCGCGCGATTAAAATATCCCAAATGACGTAATATTCGTTTAAATACGCGATCGTACTTTTGTTCGACAAGATTTTTAAAATTATCGGTCCTTTTCTTTATTTGCATTTTTTTTAAATTTATTTTCACATTCAATGACATTCAACCAATGTTAAGGTGGATGAATGCGCGACCGGGTCGATTGTTAAAAGTTACATTTTTAGCCGCTTACTAATTAACTCGGGCATAAAATGCAGTTAGTCGAAATAAATAAATAATACCGAAATCAATTTCAAATATACGAATGATATTTATAATCGTGACTAATGGCGCGATGACTATGAGTATATTAATTTGAGCTTAGCTACAATAATGGAATTCGCGTATGTGCGCATTACTTTACTAATCGCGAAATGGAAACTTCAGCGACACCTCGGCGGCCTGCATCGGATAATGAAGCTCCGGCAGAGTGTCGGGGATCGGCAGTAAACAGAAATCTCGTGCCGCAGATCCAGAAAAATTATCCGAACGAAGGTGTGTCGACAAGGCATAAAATTCCAGGCACAATACACCTTGAGCCGAAGCCGGTCGGTCGCGTCGCGACGCAACTCCTTCCAACGGGGATCCCGAGCTCGCGTAGCCGTCGCTCCCATTGTCGGGCCCGAAGCCGCCTATTACCCGGAGCGTAAAATACCGGCGTGTAATGGGGCGTCAGTATTTACAAAAGGTGCGAAAGGAGCCCCGGCGGCCGTGATCGATTGCCGCGTCGCTTCGTTTTTAACCCGCGAGCGCTCTTGAGACGCATGGCCTTGTAGCTCAGCTCCTACCTTCCCCTTCGCCGGGCTTCCTTTAGTTCGAACGGCACTCAGTGGTAATCAGGGATTGTTCTTCTAGCCGATGCGTCGCGCCTCCCGAACACCGAGCGCTTCTTTGCCTATGAATTCGCTCGAGACTTTTCTCCATTGCCGTTCGTCTTTATCACCGATCGCCGTTTACCCTTCGGCGATCGATCCAAGTGAAAATCTTTTGCTTCCAAATGGAGATCTTTTAATACCGGTTTTTCCATTTCGGAGCCTTTAAATTCTATTGGCCTGTATTTCGATTACTCGAGTGGCAGCGTTGAATATCTATCGCTTCGATCCAGGGTCATGGATCAAGTTGTCCCTTGGCAGCTGAAATACTCCCGCCAACCTAAATACGCAGGAAGTCTCTCTTTATTTCTTTAATATTTATTTATTCATCATCCCGAAATTATACTCCATGCCTCCAATGCATACTCCAAGCCTAATGTAAATGATTAAAAATCGTTGCACAATTTCGGTAGATAGTAAAAAAACAGCGACCATGGCAAATGTCAAAAAATTCATAATTCAATTTAAACACATATATCAATTCAACAGGAGTCTAAATATGAAACGGTTAATTCACTCATTAAAGCAGTTCCCTGTATGGAACTGTCAGTTGACTGACGCAAATTCAATCGCTCACGAATGCTCGTATATATGAAATATTAGCGATTCAACCAAGCGCGCTATATCTAGATTTCGCATTTAATGAGAGTAGGAGAGAAAAGCCGCGCTTCGTCAGTGAAACCAGCTGCCGAGCCGAACACGAGAATATTAAATCCTGAGGAAGGAGCGAGAGACCGAGACGAAAAGTTTCAGGCTCTTACGCGAAGGGTGAAAAGAGCGGGAGTCGGCAAAAAAAGTTAAGGGAGTGAATGAAGCCGCGTGACCGAATGATAATCTCTTAAGCGCTTTCTTTCAAATCACTTTATTATCATATTATTAAAAAATCTTCCGTGAAACGTTATTAAATACGAGCCCGGCCGGCCGTCCCATTATCCTCCCTTCGTTTTAATGATATTAAGCGCTAAACGGCGCCGGGGCGAGGGGGTGGCCTGGTTTTCAGCCTTATCCAAAAATTCGCGCATGCGGGATCAACGCCAAGCGAGCCGCGAGTCTCTGCTCTCTAAAATCCGGCGATTTCTATAGCTGCGGCCTGATCCGCGATCCTTGCTCTCTTCCTTTTAACCTCGCCCGCCCCTCCTCGCCGTCGAGTAGCCACTCCTCCAATCCGAGCCGCTGCTGCTCTATTCCACCCCCATCGTCGTCCTTTTGTTCAACTCTACGTCAGTCGTTACGATTCGCCGCGTGGGATTATTGGACTGCATCAACATTCTCGACATAAATTAAAATGATATTTTATGGCAACCTTTTTCCCCATATTTCTCCGTGAAGCATGTGTTTGTTTTCTACTGTCGCTGTTCTATTTGTCAGCAATTTATGGCCTGTACGCCATCGTTACGTTAACGCGATTTCTGGAGATATGGATTATCTCAAATAGACTTTGAAAAGAGATCATTTGTTAGGGACGGATCATATTTTTCACGATATGCGCCTTAATATAAAAGGATTTGATATTTTGTTGCTGTTATGACTTATCTATAAATTTCTATAGGTTTGTTAATTCATTCTTTGACTTGTTTTTTTTAAAAAAAAGCTTTATTTATTGCAGAATCACATCACAATTCGGCTATTGAATTAGTGACATTAATGATGTAATTAATAATTATTATTACTAGAATAGCGGTGGCAAAAATGAATCAGAGTAATATCGTTAATAATAATAACAATAATAATAATAGTAGTAATGATAATAATAATGATACTACTACTAATAATAATAATAATAATAATAATAATAATGAATTATGGATAGAAAAAATTAATGAAAATAGTTGAGAAGTTAATTTGAAATTTAAATGAACGAATAATTAATTACTAGTGAATAATCAGCATTACGCGATTTTCAATTAAAATCAGTTTCAAGTGCCCGTTAACAAACATTTTTGTATATAGAAATATGCTTTTTGATGCTTTAGAGTAGTGATTTAAATATACAATGCAAGTAGTATACTTCTTTATAGTGTATAAAATTGAAAACCTGTCGAGCTTATTTGAAACTCAAATTAATGAATAATGAAAATAATGTCCAATATATATTAATAATACGATAAATGCCTTCTAAAAGTACAAATAGCCACACAGGTTTATAGGGCTTTCAGAGAAATGTACACAGTATTGTATAACAACTTAGCCCTTCTTGGCTAAAGCTAAATCTTACCAGTAATGTTTGCAACCCCCCCGAGGCCAAGACCGTTCTTACGTATTCATCGCTCCCCTCGTGTCCCCGGCGAAGCGTCATCTCCCTCGATCCGACCTCGATCGTTGCCGCACCTACCACTCGGACGCGGGGATTTAACGAACGAACGAACGGTAGCCGAGGAGGCTGTCGGACAAGAGATACCAGGTGCGAGCTGGCACTTGGTGATGACTTGTTAGCGAGTCCGCGACTCCTGACTGGGCCTAACGGAGCCTCGACGAGCCTCTTTTATTGCCGGCTCCCTTTGGCGACGGGGTCCAGCACGCGCGCACGCACACGAGCTCCGGCCAATGAGACGAAATTAACACGCACAATACGCCGAATGACGGATCGATTTTTGGCTTGAAAACTGGAACGAACGAGGAAAGTGATGGATCGTCGGCCGGCCGCATCCGCAAGCCTCTACAGATATCCGGCGATTTGCGATTTTTACGGACCTTAGCTGAATTGTGATTCATGAGTAGAGGCTCATTGTTTTCTTCATTAGCTATGGCTTTGCATTAGGACAAATGCCGTGCATACCCTCGACGCTAATATCTACGGCAGAGGCTTCCCTTCGTGTGCTTTAGCCACGATTGTCATTTTAATGCTATTCCCGTCGCTGGCTTCTTTTTTGTTGTTGCTAAATATTACTCAACACTCGGGAAAATCAATGTAATATATATTGTTGCCTTATGAGCAATAAAAAGGGGATGCTCCTGATAATTACTTTAAATTTATGAGCTCCTTTTTTTATTAGTTTTTATTGTTTTCAAGAGATCGATCAGCGATATACACAATAAAAAATTATATTGAAGAATAAAAGCTCGCAAGCTCCGATAAATCATTAACGGATTAATATCTTTTATACTGCATCGAGTACGAGCTGCAGTAGTATACTATTTTTCGTCGTGCTGTTTTAAAGAGATTATTATTATTATTAATAACCTAACAACATAATCGCACTGTAAAATTGCTCGGTGCGTGTCACAATGAGAAGAAGGATCGTAAAAGCAAAGGCCGAATTTTCATTGTCGAGACATAGATTTATTAGACGAAAAGCAGTTAGCGTCCTGTTTCACGCGACCTGCAATACACATTCAGGCTGCTCGCATCCATAGAAAATCAAGTATCGGAAAACATGGCCATCAGCCAAATGGGAAGTCCTCTTAACGCAATGAAAGAACGGGAGTTATTTACGTATTTAAGGGAAGACGAATGGGTCCCGGAAAGTCGGGGAGGGGATGCCGATCGAGCGTCATCATCGCTGTCGGGAAAACGGCGCGAGGCTCGATTCATCCGCTGTCTCTGCTCCAGACATCATCATCGATGGCAATCGCAGAAGCGCCGCTGCAGAAGGCCTCACGCGGTGTCGATCGGATCATCGATCACGCGACCACCGCGAAAAGAGCCGGGGACGCCCTCGTGACTCGCAGGATTCCTTCTCCGTAGTCCGCGGCCCCCGTACCTGTCTCCTTGCCCCCCCCACCTCCCCCCCTCCCTCCCCCGCGCTCCGATCCTGCCCCACCACCTCCCAAGCCACGGACGGATAATTAGCCCTGGACCACTCGGGCCGTGATTAATGACAGGCGTGAGATACGACGGGGTGACGAGAGCCGAGCTTACTCTAAAGGACACCGTGACAAGGCAAGTTTGCCAACCGAAATGCCAATCGTCCTATCTGCTCGGGTCGCTCCTTCCCGAGGCCTCGAGGTGGCTCTTCTTCCCCTGGACCGGAGGAAGGAAATTGCCTCATTGGGAATGTGCCTACTGGCTGAGAGATCTGCAACATTGTAATGCAAAGTCAATGAATATCGTTCAGACAAGGGGTTGGAGAGACGTTCGCCGTTGAGCGATCTTTGAATCGACAGACGTGCTGGCAAATTTTCATCCAAATCGGTAACGTCGCGATGCGTAAGGCTTCGAAATTACCGACAAATATTGATCATTGATGGCGTCTATTGCCTTCGTGGGAAATTCTTATTTCGATTGCCAGATAGGCATTAGATGACGTATTCCCTACGTCGCTGCTACGAAAGTCGATTTGTCAAAATTCTTTACGCATGATAATTTGCCATTTCGAAGAATGATTGAGTTTTTATTCTCGAAAAATAATTGGACAGAAGCTAGATGTCAAGCTTTTCATAAAATTTAATAGAATTAAAAATAAAACTGTTGGAAAATTATATACAATGCTCCAGGGAATATATAATAATGCTTGTCATACATATGTATGGTCGATGATAAGGTAGGCAATAAAAATAATATTATTTAACTTTAAAGTGTGTCTTTAAATTTTTCAGTGTACTCACATAAATTAACTATTTGGATCTCGTTTTTTGTAACTTTTATTTCAATACAGTAATGGATTTCGAGGAATAATTAAAAAAAATGACATACAAATCCTTGTTCAATAATTCAATATTAAATGAAAATTATGAAAATTTTCTTTTAATTAATTCATTATCACTATAATTTGTTTTAAATTTTAATCGCATTGGTGGCTCTTACGAGTAAAAAAGATTTAAAAAATTACCCTTTGATCATCTGCAAAACGATGCATTTGCGAACGATAGATTAAAAAAATTACTGTATTACTTTAAATACTGAAGAAAAGATCAACCGAAAGCGTGGGTAAAAACTTCTCGAATCGCGTATTTACATTGGATTGCACGTTTCATAAAGTCAAGCTTCATTACTGCACCATTTTAATTCATATTCATGAAGCATTTCATATTTATTTTGCTCCCCACGGTAATTTTACCTTCATTCTAGTGTAACAAAATTTAGTTAATTATAACTCCTAATTGACTGTTTAAAATTTAATATTAGATTCGGTCGGACATAGTAAAAAGAAAATTGGAGCGTAAGTTGGAAACGGTATGATACTATAGCAGTTTGAGGCTGGGTATCCGATGAAGTATTCGATTACGTAGCTCGGACGAAACGAGTAGAATGCGCCCGCTTAAAATCGGCGGAAAAAGGGAAACTTCAGAGCAAAGGCCCTTGCGCGCCCGATAATTAGAAAGTATAGGGCTCCGAGGCAGGAGGATGATTAAACGGGTGAGGTGGGGGCGGCGGAGGGAGGAGGTAGAAAATAAAAAAATTAGCCAGGTTTGAAAGCGAACGTCTTTTTTTCGTCTTGTTGTTGCGCCAGGCTAAAAATCCAAGCTCCCGTCGCCTCCGCAGCCGAGGTCGCTCTACAAAAGGATTTAAACATTGCAATTTCAGGCTTGGATTCGCGGGCAAAGGGCCGCTCTGCAAATGTCAAGCGCGCTCGGCATGCCGGTAAACAAGGGCGAGCGGGCAGGATGATTTTTTTTTCCATTTTCCTCGACCGGAGGCTTCGCTTTCGCCGTGCAAACATTGCGCCCAGCGTTGCGTAACGCGCGCGCGCGCCAGCAAAGATAATATTGGGAATGCGTAATGAATGCGCGAGGGTCGGCAAGAGGAGTCAAACACGAAGGCGTTTACATAGGGCGCGATACGGGCAATCCTTTCATACGGTGCCTCGCCAACCTCGGAAATTAAACACTGATTAATCTGAACGAATGCAAATGCAAGTGAGCGCCACATTTTTTCTCTTTGCTGCCCCCATGGCGCTCGGGGGGCCGGCCTACCGCTGCATCGCTTTGTGCTCGCGGCTCGTTTTGTAAATTGGCCCTGGCCTGCTTATGCAGGAACATTTTAACCTGTCGATGCTAGTTTGTTTCATATTCAAAAATCAACTTGTCTTCGATTACATTTAAGACCCAACATTTGGCATATTTGCTAAGGCTTGTCCTCTCGTCTCTCTCACTTTATTCCTCTCTCTCTCTCTCTCTCTCTCTCTCCCTCTATTTACCTTTCTTTTACTATTTTGTCTTGGCGGACACATTGTTAGCATCACCAATGTCATTTTTATCACGATGTTTTGATAGTACATGATACAAGATGTTTTACAATGTATGTTACTATTATTCGCTATGAAAGAAATAAATTAAACCGTTGTTAGAAATTGTGACAAGTTTTGTATGTACAGTTTGATGGGCAGTTTCCGGCATAATAGACACTGAGCAAACACATAACCCACTAAAAAAACCGATATGCATTTGCCTATTGATACAGCCAAAAAAAATTAATGTGCAGCTACAAGCAGTTCGCGTACCGATGACATTGTAAATACAAAAATTGTTACACAAAAATAGAGCAGAGGATTAAAATGCAAGAGCTTAAATTTTTATTCCTTTTAAATTATTAAGCGGCCAGGATTTCTGTGACAATTTAATACAATTTTATGACGTGTAACCTCTCTGGGATAAGTCCTCTCGTTAAGTGCATATCCCAAAAGCCAAAACTAACGCACAAAGTACATAATCCTCGACGGACAATAAATAGCCACTTGGATCCTCGTCTTTCCGAGTCATGAGTTACATTCGACACACCTCTTATTCGCAATCGTGCCTTCTAAAAGAAAACGAGCCCCTACTAGGGACAATAAAAATGTTAGCCGCGAATCGAGAGTGTAAAATCTTAGAGCTAGTTTGCATTCGGCCAATGTCGGATGGCCGGTGTCGCAACTCTAGCCCGAAGATTAACTTCAACATTAATGTTCTCTAATCCGGTAAAAATGTTTGCCCGACGGAGACCACACGGTCGTGTTTGCGCAGCCTGACCAAACATCCCCGGCTGCTAGGCCGAGAGCCCGACAGCTGAAGTACCGTCGCCAAAGAGCCCCGCCGGATGCTGGCTTTTTTCCCGGCGCACCGAGACGCGAGCTCAACTACTGGCCACGCGCTCTGAAAATTAGAACGCGGACGAGTGCCGCGCTCTATCTGAAAACTTATAGCTGATAAGATGCTCTTTATGGAGGGCTTGCGTTGCCACTTTTGGTCTCTACAGCCCTCGTTCGTTCCGGCCAACCTGGTAGGGACTATGCTTTTACAATGCCAACGATGTACCAGTCTTACGAGGACTCCTGCTGCCTACTGATATTTAAACTCAGCTCTTAAGGGCACATTTTTATTAAATCGGCATCGCAAACATTGGTTTGAACTTAAAATTTCAGACAAAAGCGCCGTAATAAGGAAATTTTATATTTTAGCTTCAAAAATTTGATCGATTGATTATTAAAGTTATTATTGCCTCTTTGCTATCTGTGGACAAAGATCTTTATAATTTATTATCCACTCGCTTAAATGAAGGGCATAAAACAGAAGCCAAGCTGTATTACTCCGAGTAATACCTATAGCTTTAGCTGTATAATAGTTGTAATTGAAAAAGAAACCTATGGGTATGTAGCCTAAAGTAGTATATACTCTAAGTCACATCTTAAGTAAGGAACTTGTTCAAAATAATGCTGTAACCAGTTATTATAACTCTTGTCATTCGGACAAATCCTGTTTTGTGATATAAGTTGTTTTTCATTTCCAATGTACGGGCGAGAGTATACGAAGTGCTAGGGAAGCCATTGTCGGTTCGAAATTGAAAAAGTTGCGTGGCCTTCCGTGCATCAGATCCACAATCTCAGTTGCGATGCAGTCGATCGTCCCGATTCGAAGGCTAGGCAAGCAAGCGACGTCCAATTTTACGTGACATTTTAGGTTGCGGTCCATCGCATTACACTTCTCGATGCGTGTAATAACACCGAGGAGCCGCGGCCGACGCACGTAGCTAACGAAATGGATTAGGCGTAACGAAAGTCACAGGGCCACGTCAAATGAAGCAGTCATACCAACTCGGCCGAAAGGTTCGCCTACGGTTTTATCAAACGGCGTCGTGGTGCCTTAGAGTGTCGCCATGCGCGCGAACTCCGTAACATCTGTAACAGCGGACAATGCGTCATAATAAAATTCTCGGTAGCGGGCGCACAATGCGTACTGCCATTATGCGCCGCGCATTAATGTGCGACTGCGAAGCAGAAGGGAATGAAGAGATGCGGCGAGAGAGAGAGAGAGAGGGAGGTGGGGATGAGCATAAGAAAGAGCATAGAAAGAGACGAAAGTGAGAAAAAAAATGACTGATGACTCACGACAAAGACGAGTTGGTTTGAAAGGCCGTGTCAAGGAGCAAGAGGGAAAAAGTGGGCGTAGCACGCCAACTTTTTCCGAAAATCTGGTAAAAGGGGGAGTTAGATGGTGCGGAGGTTGCAAGGGGCAGTGGCCGATGCACAATTTTTTTGCGCTCGCCGCTACGATACTTTTTTACCAGGGGGTCAAGCTCTCATTGTTCGTTCGATGCGCCTGTTTATTATTGGCTCGCTAAATATTCTCGATGTATATTATATCCGTGTACCCTAGTTTCTAACTACAAGGAATGTATATAGGATGGTTTCCTCTTTATCCCTTATTATTGATTTGACGTAATATTAAATTTAAGTGTTAGAAGGTTATGGCAGCTAAAAACACGCTTGTTATATTATACATTTAACGCGTGAGAGCGTTATAGATGTTACTGCTACCCTCCCAGTCCTGTGCAAAGGACATCATTTATAAAATTCATTCCTGATTATAACTGTAGTATATAATTTTATTGCCGCAATTTGATAAAAAAAAAAAACGAAAAAAAAAAAACAAATAAATTATGCAAACACCAAATTGAAACTTACACCGATATATTGTGAAAGATTATTTCCTTGTTTTAATAATTCAGTGTCTTATTTGATCGCTGCTTATTGTACTTGATAAAACTTAAAAATTTTATACAATCGCAACATCTATGTTTTTTAAAAAATATGATATTAAAAATAATTATGTGTAAAATATATTTAAAATATTTATTGAATCGATGTTGATAAAAAACGTTGTGTTTTAGTTAAAGCATTTTTTATTTATGCTCTTTAATGATCTGTTTAATAATATGCCATCGTGTTAATATGTTTTACAATGTATTTTAAATTTTGGTACAAATTCATCATGTATGATAAATTATAGTGTTTTTTATGCATTAATTTTTTTTTTAATATTGTACTCATATTTATTTTATCCGTAAATTAATTCAAAATTTTCAAAACATTCGAATCTAAATTACAGGAATTTAATTGTACTTAATTAAAAAAAAGATACAAAAAATAAAGATTATTCATAAAAAAATATAATGTAAACCATGTTAATTGTCAATTACATGTTTGGAACATTTTTTGGAAATAAATAATTAGTTACAAAAATTATAATAAATTTATTGTTATCAAAATGTATTTATTAACGTTTTTAAATTTCAATTAAAATCCATACATAATTTTATTATAAATTATGTTTATTGAAAAAAATTAATTAGTGATTTCGTATAATGTAATTATTTAAATGCACTGTTCAAATTATTAGTACGCTTTAAATGAAAATTAATGATATATGCAACAAAACAATTCACGAATTGCAAATTATTTGACGTATAAGTCAATCTATCAAATTTGTATCAATAAACTTAGGGAACAATGTATGTCCGTATAATGTATGCGGATTAGTAAATACATGCATTAATTCAAAATAATGAGAAAAGTACAAGAAAGCTATTCGAATTAAATTATTTCAACATATTCAATTCTCCTTGTGTATTATGAAAACATGCAATGCATCATAAATTATACTTAAGAATAATTGGCGAATTTTATTTGCATAACAAATTTTCGTATGCGGGTTGCATAAAGCTTCATTCTGCAATCGATATAAAAATTGAAATTATCCATTCTAATACTTTTTAGCGTAAATAAATATTTGGAATTCAAAATAAGCTAATTAGCAATAGTCATTAATTATAATGGAATAAAGCGCAACAATGATTAAATCAATCTGTGTATATGCTTTCGCATGAAATCGTAGACCCCATACGTATGCATTTAGCATTAAGATTTATTGACGTGCATACAATCAAGTTCATCGATAATAATGAGCATTCTGGATATCACTGCGTCACCTGCACGTATCTAAAAGGATAATAAACGAGGCAGCGGCAAGCGTGAGAGACTTCCAAATAAACGAGAGCGAATATTTTTACGTGAAATATTTTTTAAAAGCATCATATATTCAATGTAATGCTACTTGATCTTATGCCGAATTTAACCAAAGCCGCGCACAAGTTCGCTGGTAATCATCAAATACAGGAATTCTGCTCCAACTCGGTCAAGGTATACGAATTTCCAAGGATCGGTTACTACCGCTTGGCCTCGCTACTGCCGCTGTACACTGTATATAAAACATTATTATTGCCAATAGTTAACCAAAAGCTATAGGCGAAAGCCGTTTGCCTCCTCCCTCGGCTCCACGGTCCCATATTAACTTCCCTCGACGATCATCTTCTAACTATGCTCTCGCCGACTCGCCTGGCCAAGCCATGCTACCCTCGCTTAACCTGCGGACGTGTCGTCGGGGATAAATGAGCGAGGAATCCAAAGCGCTCGCTCCGATAGTCGCAGAGGTAGCGGATAAAACGAGCTGATCGAAGTGACCAAGTGGCCCGAAATGCAGGGCGCAATAAGTTTCTTTTTAACGAGAGGGCTAAGCGGGCGTTACGGTGGGTAAATACCGACACGCAATGCATACAGCGCTTGGGAATAATGTTTAAATTGCCAAGGGAGAACGCTAACCATGAATGCAATGTGTTAGTTAAAGCCGAGTAATAATACCCTGCGTGTTTAATTGTACGAAATGCTTAAAAGCAGTCTACCAACATTTCCATATACGCGTTAACTCAGTTACTTCCTAAGTTACTTGCACTGTTTTCATTGTAACTATCATTCAATCAAAGGTTACACAGCTCATCAATTTGTAGCAAGTTTGCGTTTCATGGGGTTAATCCTGTAGAGGCAAAGGGGATTCTCCCACTTTTACGTGGAATGCTTGTGAGGGGCACATGACAAGGGTTGCAGGCTAATGGAGTATTATCCTAAAGCGCGATGGATATCATTTCCGATCAGTCAATCAATTAATCAATCTACTACAAATAAGTGTTTAGTAATTTTTGGAAACCATTTTCTATATTTTAGCAAGCAAATTTATCATTAGCACTTTACATCTAACTTAAGCAATATATTTGTAATAACACACACGCTTACGTAGATTTTTAAATTAACAATCAAATCAAGATAATATGAAAATCGTAAAAACATTTTGACTCCTTAATTACTTGAAAAACTTAAACAAACATTTATCCAATAAGTATGCGAGATCGCTGTTTTAATAACCATCTTATAAAAAAATTTTTTTACAAATATTAATTTAATCAGTAGTTTACACAGTAAATTAATTATAAATAGAAAATATAATCACGATTGAAAACTTTTTTTCATCTTATAATTGCATTACTTACCACAAAAAAATTTTTTTTATAAATTTCGCAATATTGTATGCATGAAAATACACAAATTTTTTTTAATATTTGCGGATCTTAGAATTATTTATAACGTTCGCTTAATGAATGATAAATATCTAAAAATTTAACTTTTTCCATGAAATGAAATACAGGGTATATTTAACTGTAATAACTATACTGACGATTTAGGTGTGATTCAATGGATTAAGATCCTATTGTATAGATACAGAACTTAAAACTGAATACATTTTCTGAAACTAGATAACTTCCAAATGTCTGGAACTTCTAGATAACTTACTCTTTACATCAGATCTTAAAATGACCCCTTTGAATATTAATAATAACCTTCGTTTTTTTTTTTTTTTAATATCTTATTTCTATGAGTCAGTGCATCATAAAAAACATTTTTTACAAACCAAGCGAAATGTTATTGGAAAATAGATTCTATAATAAGTATGAAAAAAAAAAAAAAATTAATCGCCCATTACAATAGTAAGTGCAAATTAAAAGTTTGTGTTTGAATTTCTCAACGGGAAGTACAGATAATGTAAAAAGCTAAAAGAACTTAGTTTTCAGAATGAGTCTGACAACATAAAACGAAATGAGGAAGCAAATTATTTGTCTATAATTGTACCAAAAAATCTTAGCTACAGATCCAAAAGTTTCTCGACCCCAGTAGAAGGACTGAGCATAAAAGAACCCGAGTGAGACGGAGTGAAAAAAAGGGAGGGGGTGCAAAAGTGAGCGGAGGGGTAGAGCCGCTGTAAGGAAACGAGAGAATTGGAGGGTGTGTCGCGATGCTTGGACGCGACATTAACAATTAGTCACCCCGTGCTTAAAAGCAGCGGGGAGTTTGTTGTCTGTCCTTAAACATCTTGCAATCGACGACTGGGATGAGCTTTTCCGCATCACACTTTACAATTAATGCAGGACGACGAGCATCGACAACAATAATTGATTACCCGGTCATGCTTTGAGATACATCGATAAGCCGATTCCCAGTAAACTCGATGTTTCCAAAAGTCTTACAATTATGAATACATAAACTATCTCACAATGAATACATAAATAAGAGTATCGAATTTATTTTTATAATCTGAAGTTCTTCATGCTCCAGTAAATGAGAAAAGTTTTTCTTTTTAAAATACACACTTTTTCAATTACACTTTTTAAAAATAATTCTTTAAAATTGGGTGTCGAGATTAACGAAAATTAATTGCTTTTAGAAAATGAAGATTGCTTTTTCTGTTCTTTTTCTATTTTTCATTAAAACAATGTTTCTTTTGTCTTGAAATGACTAATGTTAAACGACATATATAAAAAGAAAACATTTTCTTCGCAACGCTATCTATCTTTCGGAAAAGAAATACATAAAAAGTAGCCTTCGATTAAAACCATATTGACAAATTTCGACAATTTAGATTTGAAATTGATTTTCAAATAATTATCCTACGTCGGTAGAAGATGCAAGTCTTTAAAAGCAGACATTGTTATTGGTACTCAAATCGCACGATTGACATTTTGGGTGGTTCAGAGAATCCAAACATAAATCTTCTGGCTAAATGAAAATTTGTATACAATTCTGATTTTCTAAATTTCCTAATTGATAATCATAAATATAAATAAAAAAGGCTATTTTGTATTGTTGGCTGCAATTCTAAATCTTTTTTTTTAATTTAATTTACAATTCCCTTAATATCTAATATTTTATGAAATTTGTTTTTCATGAATATACTTTACGATAAAATTCAGCTCGTGTTGAATAATACATTAGTGAATTTTAAAAGTTAAGTTGGAAAGTGGTAATTTATCATAGCTGTGGAAAAAAACATCGACAGTTTATTGATAGTAGTTTATCTTAAATTTAATATATTAAAGATGAATCTATAAACCGTATCGGTTATACATTTTGAAGAATAGTATCACAAATGTATACATACAGTGCAATAAACCATAACTCTTGTATTAAATGTTTTACAGGCAAAAGAAACGACGAGATCTCGTGGCCTCATTACCTTTTCGATATTTGGTTTAAAGAGCTCCAGTCACGGCGACCTGCGTCATAGTCGACGACATAAAAAAAAGACAATGCCTCGAAAAGTAAAAAAGGCATTTGAAAATAAAACAGGAAAATGAGCTGATGCTCGTTTTCTTATACAATGCAAAGCGAACGGGAGCACGCGAGACAGTTGTACAGGAAACAAGAGAGTGGCGGCGGGAGAGAGAGAGAGAGAAGGAGACTAGTAAGAGCAATGAGGTCTATACGTGTACGTGTGTTAAGCCGAGAACTGGTTGGTTCCATTTGAGTCAGGGTATCGAGGTGTCAATAGCAGCTGCCGCTTATACGATACATGCGCGAAACCCCACTTGGCCTGCCCTCGCCGCGCCCCGGCTTCCATTCGCTTCTTCAACCCTTGCTGGGGCGCGCGCGTGGAGTACCATGGATTCATACGCGGGGCGGGGGGGGGCGAGGCTCTAATCTCCGTCTCCCTCCTCTGCCGCCGAGAAGTTATCTGTTTGACTTGGGCGCGTGCGCGAGGCTCCCGCTCCTGAATACTTCGTAATGAGGGATCTTACATGCACCGCTGCCTGTTGGAGTTCTGCCTTTGGCTAATCTCTGGTCCTTCGGCGATATTCCATCGGTGCGATTCCCTGCTTAAAAAAATCCGGCCCGGTCTACTCTATTCCTCAGCCTCTGCGGTTAGTAATTTTCTACGGAGCGCCCGAGCCTCGCTCTCCCGGCTGCAAATGAATTTTGATTTAGCCGCCTAACGCATTATCGGCTATTCTTACGATGGTCGATTACAAAATTTGGAATAAATTTATGATGTAGTGCCCCTGGGATCTGGAACTCTCGAGCGCCAACATCTTTTATTTATTCTTAACTTATATAGAGACATGTTCTGCGTGCGCGTACAATAGCAAAAGGATTCGCTTACTTCATCCCTCCATGGCTCCGTATCCCATTATTCTCCTTCCTTTTATATGTACCGATGTCGCTACATTTCCTATCTCTTGTAATGCGTAAACGAGAGCTCACGTATGGAATGTGCAGAGATGTGACAAGCTTTTGAAAATACGTCGAGGAAGATCGCTTTTGCCTTTCGAATGCGCATCGCGTCTCAACCAAGGATTTCGACAAAAGTCCCTTTGTCGTCGCGAGTCGTGTACATCGTTTTTACAAGGAGACGATCCGAGCAAAAAAAAGAAGATGCCATGGCGATTATCGTTCTACACATAGAAAATCTTGCGACATCTCGGTCAATCAATAACAATTGTTGTCTTTGCTTTCATTTATAATACTTAATAGTTAATAATACTGCGCTTAGACGTATATTCTTTATCTGCGTGGATTAAAACATATTCTACAGCTTCTATAGATATATGTGTGTATTGAGTTAGAATACTCTAGAGTGACAGTTTCTGAAAAATTAGTACACTCTTTTAAAAAGATTGTAATAGTATACAATAGTAAGATGTCGAGAATATACAGATTATCAAATTGTACACGAAAAATTTGTATTTACTTTGCATTTATTATTAAAATAGTATTGCCCATCAGTATGTAGTTACCATTGTAGTTTTTATGTAAGGAAGTCTGCTGCAACTCCTACTATTGACGAAGTTTAAAATTGTATCACCGTTACTACCATCCAATGCGATTGTATTAAATTTGACGCCAAAGGCGCCTGTCCATCCAAGCTCGAATCCATACTCGAATAATACAAAAATGGTCGTTGGCTTGTTTAGAAGTAATAGCGCTGCATAAAAACAGCTCATTGACAAATGCAATAAAACCAGGGGGAAACAACGAGCATCAGCATATATCAAGCGTTCAGCAGCCGAAAAAGTAGCCTCGTATTAGCGAGCAATTACATTCGCGCCATTTTTCACAACACAACACTTTTTACATACGGCAAGCGCGCGATTAATTACCGGCTCGCCCATTGTGAAATCGACCTGCGTTTTTATCCGGCGCTCGCGATGCAAACTCTGCGCCTTTATTCTGCGCTTCTCTCTCTCTCTCTCTCACTCTCTCTCTCTCTCCACAAGCTACGCACGCACAATCTATCCTCGGTCTATCCGCACGATTAACCAATTAACTTCGGCTCGCTCTCTCGCGCCCGTAATAACAATAAGCACGCGCTCGCAAGACCGGGAATCGGCACAATTCCTTAATTAGAACCCTCGAGTCGGGTTGTGTATACGGGAGATTGCGGAGTATAAAGAGAGGCTGAGGGAGACTCCTGCAATTACAAAGAGATTTGCATAACCTGACTCGGATGGAGCGAGAGATCGAGCGCAGGTAGGCGCGAGTAATCCGAGTGTCAGAGGCGAGATGCCTAATGTTGCGGAAGCTCTCAATTGCCCCGCGAGACATGGATAATGAGCGGGAGACTGAGCGCCCGGAAAGAAACATCCCTGCTGTCAGAGGAGAGGCAGACGAATGGAGCGGCATAATGGCCTTATGAAATAATGAGATGAATAATTGTGGTGTTGTAATTTGCGTTAATTGATATCGTCATCCTAACTTCGCCTTTATGCTAAACAATTATGCATGCGAATTTCAAAGAGCTCTAAAGACTTTCTTTCCTTACTTTTTCTTTCACAAAATTGCGGAATATTTCTTCTCGATGCACATAATTTATTCTACCTTTTATCATTACTACTGGATAAAAAACTTGAACTGAATTATTTCAATTTTTCGAGATTTCGTCCTCTTTTTATTCCCTCGTAACAAACTACATTTTTTTGTACATTTATACATTCATATATATATATATATATATATATATATATATATATATATATATATAAATTATTGAATAAAATTTATACTAGAGTCTGAAAACAAATTATTGTTTAATTTACGCCATTAGTTGTAGAGGCGCATTACAAAAAATTACATATTTTAAATTTAAACCCTGTGAATATTTAAAGGATCGAAAGTTTATCTTGAATTTAAATTTTAAAAAGTTACTATAACAGCTGCATAATATTTGATATTACGGTATTTTATGTTTACGTGATATTATTTCAATTAGAAAAAATTTTCATTGCCTTAATTTACGTATTCAATATTAGTTTTTATAGCTTTATTACGGTCCTTATATATAATAAAATTTTTGGATTCAATTGATGACAACAATAGTAAAACTGTTTCGACTATTTACGGTATTTACAAAATAAATTAGTTTATCATTATGAACTGTACTTCGATTAATTTAAAATATATTCTTACTAAATTATGCAAAATTTTTTTTTTCAAATAATTTTATAAGATATCATATAAAATTTCAAATTTTCTATTAGAATAATTTTTAACGTAAAAAAATAGAATTTTAAGGTTTTTTTAACTCTAACAATTTGCAAAACTAATAATAAAAAATAAAAAGTAATATGTAAAAGTATAAAAAATAAAACATAAACAACAGAGAATAGTTTTATTATTTCGGTATTGGTTGATGTTTAAAAAATGCTCTACAAATAATTGAAACTGATTCGGCTAAAAAATTACAGAAAAAATAAAGTAAGAAAATTTTGTCATTATCGTTATCTTCTTTATTTTAAGCAAAAATTTTAAAAAACATTCAATACTGTATTAGAAATTAAATTAAAAACAGTTTTCTTTAATTAAATTTGAAACCATACAGAATTAAAAGATAGTGTATAACACATATTATATAATAATATAAAGAAAATTTGTATACAATTTTATTAAAATAGTTCTCATATTTTATATTATTAATAAAATTATAAAACAAAACTTTTTTATCAATGAATTGGAACATTATTATAAATACTTCAATCAATAGATAAATGATTAATAATTATTGGACATAATCTAATCAAAATGAAGCTTACTTTTATATTCTAATACGACTGTAAAAAATACGTCAAGATGAATTTTTGAAGTAATGTAACTGATTTTTTTTACAATATATCGTCTAATTTTTGTTAAAAAACAGTTTGTTATAATAAAACTAAACGTAATTTTTTTTTTAATTATTTTTGATTCTGCAGAAAAATGGCATGTAAAAAACAATACGATAAATAATTTTCAATATTATCAATCTTTTATGAATTGACATTACTACGCTGTTCTTTTTTCCTAAAGTAAATTATTAATCAATCATGCAAATTTATCGATCCGAGCCATATATATATATATATATATATTTAAGTATATATATACATATATACATGTGTGTATCTATCGAAATTGTGTTTTACGGTTTACTATGTTTCAGACAGTTGTTTATAGCAGAACTTTTTATTAAATTTTTTTATACGTGTATAATGTAAGTGTACTATTTTTTCATTAATCACGTGAAATATAAACGATGTGTATAAACTCATCAATTTCTAGTTAAACACAGATCAACTAATAATGTTTTATTCGTAATTAATTTTACTATAGTATTAAATTGGTTCCACAGCTTCAATTGGGGTAAATAAATTTATAATGGAGCAATCTTCAAATTACCGCTTAGTTATCTTGGAATTGTCGGAGCGTCTTCACTGGCATCTGCTAAATAACTAACGATCAATAGACGAAGAAAAATCACTAGGGCGATGCATGCAAGTGATGTCCAGATCTGCTGATTGTTGCATTGATTGCGGTATTGGCGTCGGCGGGTTCTCGAATCAAGTCTAAACTCAAGAGGAGGTCGATCTAACGATACGATCGATGCTCCCCTTTTCATCTCTTTTCCAATCGAATTTCCTTTATCCTATTATCCTGATTGAATATATCAATCGAGGTTATCTTAGAGAATTCCAGTGAGATTAAAAAAATATTTCACTTATCAAGCCTCTTTATGATATAAGAGCAGCATAAATGATCCAATGAATAACAAATTTGAATACTAAGTCATTTAAGGTTTGAATAAAATCGCCGGGTACAATTCTACTGAGTGTAGGGAGCTCAGATCAGGCGCAATCGGACGCGTTTTATTCTTCAGCCTCGTGTCGCAGAATGAGCGGCTACCCGATAAGGCCGAGCGAGAGCACGATAACGAAATCGGTCGAGCAAAGATAGTGGCCCTAACCTCGCGAAGACTCAAGCGCCGGAGCAAAGGCTCGAGCGGGGGGAGGCGCGCATCGAGCGGATCGCGGGGTAATTCCATCGGCCACAAAAGCCTCCTCGAGGCTCGTGCGCCGAGGGCCTATCGAGAGCCGGGCCACTTTAAAGGACCCGCATCTCGCGAGCGCCCTCGTATCCAGGCGGACTCGGAGAGACGTAAGTGCTCGCCCCGGGAGTGTAGGAGCGCCGAAGGCGGCCCGAGTGATATCCACGTGCCAGGCGCACAACGGGCCCGGAGCCGTCGATCCACGGGCCGATCAGAAACACTCGGACTCGTGTCAAAGGCACGACCGCCCCAATGAATGAGCGATGCCGCGTGTCCCTTCCTCCTGCCCCCCCCCCGCCCCCCGCCGGCCCGTCCCGGCCCCCGGGGTTCCCGTGCCTCGGGCACGAGCCATTACACGGGTGTCATTGTTGTCCCGGCCGATCTCCCCGGGAGCCGTGGCCCTTCCCCGGGCCCCCGCCCCCGGCTTATCCGATTACCGGTGGCCGATCCCGGGAGCCGCTTTATTCGATGCTCTCTGTCATCGCGAGCTGTTGTTTCATTGCTGCGGGAGCCTGTCGAGCCGCGCGTCATTTAGTCGATTGATCTTGGACGAATAGGCAATAGTCGTCGATGTAAGTGCAGCCGGCGCTGGGCTCGGGCTCCCAAAGTATCCTTCCACTGTTGACTGGGGGGAAGCGGGCACTCGGCACTAGAGGCGCGCCCCGATGAATTATATCGTTGCAATTAGGTTGGGAGGTGCGAGGGTGGCTCCTGCGCACACGGAGATCCTCGGAGCTCCCTCGGCTTTTATTTCCTTATTATTTCTCGCTCTCTCGCTCGCTCTCCTACTAACAAAAAAACTCGCGTCGAGCCCTTTCTCTGGAATGGACGGGACGACTTCGGGCGAAGGACGGGAAGATTCTAATTGCCAGAGAGCCAATGGGGGTAGCAGGCAAAGGTAGCTTGGTGGAATTTTGAAGGAAAATCTCGACTCTTTCGTAAACTGCATTCTCCAATTTAACCAAGCATCAAAGCCCAATTAAAAGGACCGACGGCTCAGGAGCACTAGCGGCGATCGAAAGCCGAAAGCCAGTTCGGGCTCGGGCATTGCTCTAGTGAATTCTTTTAAATTGCCCAATCGTAGATGAAGCAGCTAATTGGCAGTCCGTACTTCGCAGAGGATCGAGGTAGCGCGAAGGCAAACGGGCCTGAAGTAAAGTCAATTAGCGGCTAAATCGAAAATCCCTGGGCGAATCCCTCGGCCCTCGAACTCTTTGCCGGGCTGTCGAGCGGCGGAGAGAGGCCGAAGGGCGGCCGGGGGAAAAATGAGCGAAGCCGGCAAGCTCGCAGCCGGTGCGGTGAAATGCTGCCTCCTGGCCCGCGGGCGATTCAATTAGACTCGCCGGGCGGACTCGACACCCACCCGACTGTCCGCGTGTCACCTGTGGAGCTTTTCCTTTCACGGACCTGGCGCACATCATAAAGCCGGCTCGAGCCTGCCAAACTATCGGGGCCGTCCTGCCAGTTGCCAGGGATGAGGCTCCGCATGCCGAATTACCTTTCGTGCTCACTCCGCTACTAACGGATTCGGCATTTTGCAATCGGCACGCGAAGGGGGCACGCGATAAACGCGTTCTTGCCATGCATCCCTTAAATTCGGGGAATTCCAGTGATGACGCTGAGCTGCAGCAGCTTCAATTTGAGATCGTACATATGATACTCTTATTCGCAGTTGTTATTTACATTCTAATGTTCCTTTGTTAATCTCTTTGTGCAAGGTCTAAAAAAAACCCTGTCTTTTTTAAGATTTTCGATTTTTTTTTTCTTTCAATTGAATTCGAGAAATATAATTACCAATACAGAATTACCCAATTTTTAAATGACATTCATTTTTCGTGATAATATTAATAACATTTTCATTTTAATATTAATAGTTATAAAAATTAAAGAGTAAAATTATTAATTTGTAATAATTTTTTATAAGGAACAATGAATCTTGTGGCATAATCCAATTTATATTTCCAAAAAATTATATTTCATTGTAATATCTTATTTATAATTATATTTGATTCTCGTTTTTTAAAGCAATTATTATTTTAATACTTATAAATTCTAATTTTTTAATAATATTAAAACCTTTTTTAATTTGTAAAACATAAGAAAAACTTCATGTTAAAAATATGTAAAAAAAAATGTTTAAATTTTACAAAACATTACGTTATATTTATTAGTATTATTTTAAAAATTAATAATTTTACAAAGTAAAATTTCGTTAATTTTTTTAAATAAGATGCTAATTTATAAAAATTGATTAATAAATTTTCTCATAATTACAAAATATATTAGATTAATCTGTAGTAAAGACTGATCCGACAAAAATTTAGTTGGAAACTGTGTACGTAATTTTTTCAATACGTTTGAATGTTCATTTCGAAAAATGAATACTGTAAAAATGTTTATCGTAAAGTTGAGCAAAACAACTTTTCAGTAACTGTCGATAGATAATTTACAATAAATTCCTACAAATGCAAATGTGTATTAATAATAATACATTTCAATTTAATAATTTTTTTAATAAAATAAATTTAATGATTTAAATGAAAAATACTAATATCCTAAGGAAAAGAACAACTGATCAATCTTTTCTCGATCAGTTGAATGTTCAATGTTGAATTAATAGGTAATATTGTTATTGTGATGTTTATAAATGTTCAAAAATTAATAAAATCTTGCTCTGCTAAAAAAAACTCAGCTAATTGTTCAGCGTAGCAAACTCATAAAGCACATAAAAATCCTCATCGTATTGATCCGAAAATAATTGATTGCGTCAAATACCACAAATGTGGAAAATTGGCAAAAAATCCACACGAGGACCAAAGAAAAAGCCTAAATCCAAATTCCGAGAAAAATCCCCCTCGCAAATCAAGGCAAAGGCAATCGAATTACAATCTATGCACGAAATCAATCCGTAGATGATGAAATTAGTACCTGAATAAAATAATGTAAGGAAAAAATAGGAGCAACTCTGTCCTCCCCTATTGCAGTTAGTATTTTTCCGAAAATAGGGAGCCGAACCATTGCAATAGGATATATTATTACAGGCATAGTATAAAACTCATTACATCCAGCTGTAGCCAAGTTAAAGTGGCCTCGTCGCCCATATCGATTCCCTTTCTTCATTCGGTCAAAAGCTCGCGCGCACTCTTTCATACTCAGAGCTCGAAATAAGATCGGCTCGCAAAGCGTATCGTTATACCTAGACGTGCGCAACAATATCCTCGGTCTGTAGTTCAGTTATAAGCTCGGCAGCGTGGCTCTTTCATCTTATCGCGATATCAACGTCAAATGCACCGGCCACCACTCCTCTCTCTTCTTCTTCTTCTTCTTCTCACTCAATCTCTCTCTCTCTCTCTCTATCTCTCTCTCTCTCTGCTATGATCCTGCTTTATACTTTCTCTCTTTGAGTGGAAGCTCGTGCGCGAGCTCGTAGACTTTTTTCCGCGATCGACCGACTTCCCGTGCGTCTATTGTAGTCAAGCCGTTCACGAATGTCAAGAGACAAACAAAAGGAAAAAATATTTCGAAAAATTCACGTCGACGATCATGTTACCCATGTCAGAGATATTATCCTTGGCTTTCTCGTCAGCCGATCTTACGCTACGTGAGTACGAATTTTTACGTATTTGAAAGCCTACTCTACCTACGCGTCGCCATCTAATTAATACTGTGCTTCAGTTTGGTTACTCGCTTAACTCGAATTTAGCATTGTGCATCATATTTTATTATAAATTACCTTCCCTATTCTTGGCTACGTATACATGTTTTCATATCATTACGAACTATTATATTAATTAAGAAAAGATAGTACGTTGACATTGTAAGACCAATTTGTTTATTCGCAAACCTCTAAAAATATCTACTGAATAAAGAATCGTTAATAGTCCTTACAAATAAACAGTTTGAATAATACTGATAGTCGTGGTCCTACCAAACTATGTCTAAATTTATTTATGGGTATATCTATAGACTTAACCTTACAAAAAACTATTAATTTTTTTCATTTTCTTTTATAAAAAGTTTGATATTAATGTGCATAAAACTGATTGTCCACGTCAATTTCTTATCGTAGCATGTAAAATAATGATTCTGATCTTACGGAAATTTTCATGCCCGAATTAACTCTTTATACATTATCGTACTTATAATACAAAATGTTGCCCGTTACGCATACGTGCATAAGTGAAATAGTATTCTTTTAATTGCAGAAGTTTCAAAAAGTATGCAATGCCTTAATAATTTTTTTATCAAAATTTCCACAAAGAGGTAATTCACAAAATTTTCCTTTTATATTTAAGAAATCCTTTTTCATGTAAAAGCACTTAAATTCATTGGGCAATCACAGGTCTGCAGCTATTATTAGTTTTAATTTATATCGCTCTTGAATCAGGAACTTGGAACTGATTGTAGCAACAAAGTAGTAGTGTGTAGACTGAACCATGAGGTGGTTAATTTTACAAGAAATAAGAAAATGGAGTTTTTAATTAAAAAGTATATTACAGATGATGACAAATCCACTTTACTACGAAGCTTTAATTAATATATGAAACTTATACGTATACGTATATTTTATATTCTTATCTGTGTTATTATCCATTTTTGTAGCTTTCGTTCTAAGTTTTTATTTTATTAGTACATTTATAAAGAAATCCTTTCGTTAAATAATTTTTATCCTTCTTTAGTCAATATTAGAATGATAATTTAATTGGGTACTGACACATTTAAAATTAATAATCCAATTATTATCAAAGTTATTTTAACTGCAATTTAATTTAATTTAATTTATTGCGTAATTATAAATATAATGAATATAATTATTCATCATTTTAATATTAAATTTAAATGTATTCAAATATCTTTGCATAATTTACAAAAGTTGGTTAAACGAAATATAACTAAATATTAATAAAATAAATGAAAATACGTTTTTGTAAGTTATGATGGAAAATAAAAATGTCTACTCAAATGTTTACCATGTATATATAATATTAATAGTATACGCATTTTATGACTTACTTGACATTGTAAAACTATTAAAATATTTCTTTATTTAAGTATTACAACATTACTTAATTACGTACTGTATTAGACTTTTTATGTCGAATTTTCAAAATAATTCTATTTGAAAACATCCAAAACTTCTTCAATCCGTTCAATCAATGTCTACCTGCAAAAAAAATTTTTAATAAGGACCACATAAGTATTTTATAAATATCAAGTAAGAGTTTACTATATTTAAAATTGATGAAGCCATTAAAGAAGAGTTTAATAAATTCAGAAATAATGAGTTTTTATTTATACAAGTATATATTTATGATACCTGTGATGAGATTTCAATTAAAATTTGCACATAAAAAAGGCACGATCATTTTTTTATTGAAATTTTAGTTTCTAATTGACAAAAAAAATTAGCATGTACATTTTATTACAAGACAAATAATTATGTTTTATAAAAAATGGTTTTAAAGCACGTTACATTTTCCGTATTCATAAATTTTATGTAAAAAAATATTATATATGTATTATTAATTTCTCACTTGTATTAGTTTTCATAATAGTTTAGTAAATATGTTTCAATAAAATTTAAATAATTTAATTAAAAAATTTTCTATTTTAAATTATATATGATTTAAAATAATTATTATATGTATACCGGTATCATAAAATAGGATGATAAAAAATCAATTACTTGCTTTTTAATTATATTTTAATTCAATACTTACTACTAAATAAATAAAATTCTATGTATAGGGGTATAAAAATGTTATTATTATTTCGTGATCAGTAGAATATTTTACAATTACATTAAGTTTACCAGATATGAGGTAATTATGATGAAATATTTAATAAAAATTTGTTTTGGTGCATTTTTTTACATGAATACATATAAATATTTATATTAGTTTTTTTTATTCCTAAAAATCTTTTTTTTTCACATAAAGCTTTATGTTCAACATTGACTTTCTGTGATAAGGCTTGATAGTTTTTGCAGTAAAATAAACGACTATAGATTTTTATCAAAAAAATATCTATTATTTATTCTTTTACATGAAAATAAATAAAATACTACTAATTGATGCATTTATTTGTAATATTATTTTAACTTTAGAATGAGGCAGACGCTCATTTACCTATTCTTTATACATTTAATAATATGTAAGTACAATTGTTCATTTTTTATATTTCTTCTTTTAAATATAGTTAATAAAATTAGTTCAGAAGTCTCGTTTTTAAAATTATCTCTATTTTTCATTTATTTCTTACTTATTGTTGATTAAAACTAATACAACTCAATGAATAATTAATGTATAGCTGTTGAACAATAATTAATTGCTCTATTAATACTTAACATTGATCAAATATTGTTTTTAACTTATAGATAAAATTATATATTTAAATAAATAAATTTATTGATGAATAGTTGAAAGCTTAAGCCACTGTACATTTTTAAACATTTATATCGGGTATTGAAAATTGTGAAATTAATTAACTGTGTGGTCTAACTAAATGTGGTCGGACAGCACCAATGTTTACTAAATTCTTAGGCTTGTTGTAAAACTGAATAATAATACCAACATATATTGTGAGAGTAACATGGAAATAATGACTTTCAGATGCTAATATCGTTACAGACGTGAAAGCAATGGTTGGTGCAGAAGTAAGGCCGCCAGAAGCTAACGAATTACCTTCAATTGTATGTTTATTTGTATACAATCCTGAACTTGTAAGGCATGAAAATTTATTATGCACAGGAACTTTCATTTCTAATAGCATTATTGTGACAAATGCACATTGCTTGTATGTATTGTCGAATAAAATGATGATTGAAGTACATATTAAAACCGATCAACATACCCCTGACGCAATTTATTATCCAATATGGTGGGTAGCATACAATGATTGGGCTCTCATATATCGAGTACCTATATTTCAAGGAACCTCAGATATTGGCGTAATAAAAGTAAGCCTTGTCTTTAAGTAATATCATTCAACAACTTTCAAAAATGAACTGGCGCACAAATGAATAAGGCATTATTAGATTTTACTAGATAAGTATTAAAATGCGTTTAAACTTGTTTTAAGGTATACGGGATGCTACCAATAATCAAACCAGCTATTTTGACCGATGGTACATCGTTTAATACGTTTTATGGAACGACTCCGCAGATAGCTGGATGTGGTCGGACAAGCATTAGTACAATTCCGCCGAAACTTAAAACGGGATTTGTGCGTCTTATGACTCTAGAGGAATGCTGCCAAAAAATGAGAATCGTGGCTAACGCTGAAATAGATGTTCCAAGAGGAATGGTTTGTTCTGAGAATGATCCATACGTTGTAATTGAACCTGTGAGTATACATAAGCATCTGACCCTAAGTTTGTAATAAATAGCATTTATCATTTCAACGCTTAAATTTTGTTCTTGCTCTTCATTATGATGAAGCTGATTCTTTACCTGAATTTCTTTTTGGAAATCTAAATATCAAACCTAACATATTAACTTTTAATCTTACGCTTTAATGGTAAATAATTAAGCTTTATATACTTCAAGCATACATTTGATTATTGGAAAATTATATAATTGAATTTTTATCTACTTTTAAATAAAATATGTATCCGTTAATCTGTAATTTCATTTTAGGGAGATAGCGGTGGTCCTGTTTTTTTGCACGGTTTCCTTATAGGACTCAATGTCGGAACATTTCCTAGTACTTACGTAGAAGATAAACGCGACAAAGTAAATGCTCATATATATATTGACCCATTCAAGGAATTCCTTAATTTCCATCGAAATATAAGTTAATAAAAATAGAACTTTTCATTTAACACAGATAGAAATTAAATTATTATAATAATATCGTAAAAATTGTATATTTATTTTTAAAATATATATGAGAGTTTTTTATTAAAACATTCATTATAGAAGTTTACATTAGCCAAAACAAAGTGGAAGTAGCATTTTACATACTCTTCATGCATAGATAGTCTAAATTGGGAATTTATAAATAATACAATATATTCGAATATATTTGAAACTGCTTGCATTTAAATTATACTGAATTATTTTTATTTTGTAAATACAAAATTGATATACAATACACTTTCATAATTTATATTATTTATACTTTTTTTTAAAAGTTTTCTCAATAATTTTACATATGTTATTCCTTTTTCAACCACAGTAAAATCATTCTCATAATTCGAAATTCTTTTTACTAGTAAATTATAATATTCGGGATTAACTTTTAATTAATATTTACCATGCTTATTTATTTTAACTACAATATTCACAACGTGACAATTTTAAATAGATTTGTTTTTAAACATTCAAATAAACCATAAGCAAAAGTATTACACCAAATAAATCTTTGATGCCCTACTCTATTGCTAATTCGTTAATGTATTTAAGTGATAAAGCATAAATTGTATTAAAAAGTTTTTTTTCAATTTAGTATTTAAATTTCACTTTATACTGTGATTTAATAAGTTTATCTTTAAAAAATTATAGATATTTCTAGACATTTAATTATATCATCGATGCTAGCAACATAAATTTTCTGCAGAAATATATTTTCTAAAGTATAATTTTTAAATTAATGTTTTTCAATTGTATGATATAAATAAATATAATATAAGATGTAGTTAAAAGTTTTTATATTTGACTGTAGTTCAATTTTAATGAAATGGTGTACCATATTAATTATTTTGCCAATTCCAGGAATTTCATATTTTATCAATTACTGAAAAACTGCAATGTCATACGTCTACAATTACATGAATAAACTCTGTATCTCTGAAATTTTTTAATACTATAAATTGAT
Organism: Kradibia gibbosae; assembly: GCA_018907135.1. Taxonomy (NCBI): domain Eukaryota; kingdom Metazoa; phylum Arthropoda; class Insecta; order Hymenoptera; family Agaonidae; genus Kradibia; species Kradibia gibbosae. The sequence goes on from JACCHX010000004.1 coordinate 10,980,200, forward strand.
ATATATTGATACAGTAAATACAATTCTGATGACATATTAGATAAATCATTTGAATTATATAACATATAAAAGAAAAATAAGCTAATTAAGTTATTGTAAAAAATTGTTTAAAGATAGAATTAATAAAACTCTATGTATTTATATTACATAATCTAGATTATATTATAGGTAATCTAAATTTCAACACTAAATTTAATGATTAATTCAAGTAATTGAAGTGTCAATTCGATTTTATAGAAATATGCAGTGATTATAAGGCTGAATTACCTGAATATAATTAAAAATTAATGAGAATTGTCCAAATTCAACACAAATTATATTGCAATACATATTTATGAATAAAATGATTTAAGTGTAAATAAAAAAACAAAAGAAAATAAAAAAAAAAGATTATTTTCGCCTCCATAGCTATACTACAATATAAAAATTCTAATTTTTATAACATTTTAGAACTAAAATTATCCAAAATTAAACACCATAATATAAGTTTTTTGAATTAAACTTGAAAGTACAACAAAAAATTGTATTTACAAAGTATTGGAATAATTGAAAAATTGTTTACTACGTTCTAAATAGAAATACTCCTAGCTAAAAATTAAAAAATTTGTTTCAATTATATGACGTTTTTAAATGTTATGCACATAAAAATATAAGTATTTTTTTACTGAATGGACTATGTAAAGAATATGTAATAATTTATCGGTGGAAACATTAAAATAATATTAATAATAATAATAATAATAATGCCCTGCATTAGAATGTGTTTTTATACAATAGAAGTTTAATCTTCTTTTATGTACAAGTTTTTGTATAAATTATTTATTATTCATGTAGATTAAATATATTTACGTAGATCTTAATCTTACATATCATAGATATATTTATATTATTTCTGCCTTTCAAATTTAAAATTATATGATAAAATATACAAAACGTGTTCATTTATTATTATTACTCATATTTAAGGTTATGTAAAAAACATTAAATGTTTCGTTTACATATAAGATTATACAAAACTTAAAAAAAAATTTTTTATGAATAGTTCACAAACAAGATAAGAATATAACAAATCATAACAAATTTAGAAAATAGTTTTCATACTTCATAACAAATGTACATAAAGTGCATGTAAGATTTATAAAATCATATATTTCAATTCCAATTTTCTATCGTAATCTAGCCTCAAATTTTTTCTCTTAATGTATCTGTATTACTATTTTAGTACTGAAACTATGGATTTCATCATTTTTCTCTTTATTGTACACAAATATCCAAAAAGCTTATACTTTATACATTTTAAGATTGCTAAAGATTTGTTTACATTATTAAAATCGATTATTACTGCCAGTTTCAAGTAAAATAGGAGATATTAATAAACTATTTCACTATAATCAATACAATAATGGTCTGTCAGTTTTAAATACTACAATGACCATATTGAATTAAAGGATTAAAAATGTATATATCAAAGCATGTTTTATACATATTTGTTACTTTTATAATAACTACAATTGATTGAACCATATGAATTCTTAAAATTTTGAATGAAATCGTAAAAAAATGTGTACAAGAAAGCATGTAAGGCAGCAAATTTAAAACGCGAGTGTTGATTTACTCAGAATTCCTCATTGTGTATGTAGTAAAATTATGGCTTATCCTTCAACTAAAATACGCTGTTATATTTCAATACAATATTTTTAATTCTGAAAGTTTTGTTGCAATTACAAATGTATATGAAAAAAATACATTAGACCAATCTCCGCACTCAGGTAAAAATCAGATACGTTAATAAAAAAATTGATTACCAATACTCGAATAAAAAAAATAACAAGTAATTTATTAGAAAATAAATAAATATCAAATGAGAAAATACTGATAAACAATTTAACTTAGAACCATCAAAGTTATTATATATACAATTAAAAATTATAAAATAAATGTCACTATGTAATATACTTTTTATTTACTAAATAAATTAGATAATTTAAATGTAAAGATCTTTAGAAAATAACAATAGCTGCGGTAATACAAAGTATTAAAATAAGAGTCTAAAATTTTTTACAAGTCGTTTTAATGTGGTGGTACTTTGCATAGTGATGAATTACCTCTCATCTTATATCTTATCATAAATTATTTTAAAGTTGTTACAAATGCAAATGTATAATGCACTGGTATATTAATAACTCGAATTTTCATTCTGACATTTGCACACGGGCTTACATCATAAATACCGGTAGTATAATTAAGATAGTTATCAAAAAATTCAAATATTTTATAGTAATCTTTACTATTTATCATATAGAATGACCTTCAAGCTAAGAATAAAAAATAAGAAACTGGGTTTTTTTTGGGTTTAATGAAACTTAAAAGTCAGTGTATTTAAATTAATTATTTTACAAAATTCTTACATAAATGTATTTATATTTTGTATGAAATAATTTTTGTAGATACTTGAGAATAGTTAACCAAATATTTTAGAGCAACTTTTTTTCAGATATTCAAAACCTTATTTAATAACGCATTATGTTAGATTTTCAATATTTTTAATTCAACTAAATAATTAAATTCTTTTTTGAGAAGATGTAATTATTTACATAGTCGGTATTTCTAGTCTCCATAAGTAGTACAAAGCCTGATATATACAGATAGTCGTTCAATAGAAATTTCGAAAATATATTTTATCTTATTAATTTCATACTTATAATTAGTTGATTTTTTACACAATTACTCAATTTCTGTTAAATGTATTTTAATGTAAGTTTTAACATAAATTAAAACGTACATGTGTTAAAAAAATTGTATGGATGTATAAAAGTATGTTTGTATCATATGTATATAATGTTAAAAGAATGGATTTCCCTTCGATATTTATTAAAATTAAATATATAAATCCTGTTATTTAGTACTACTAAAATTAAAATTTTGGCGAAAATTCTTTAAGCATTTACGTAGCCTAGCATTTTAAAGTTCTTAAGTATATTGATTATTCTGTTTAAGAATAAGACATCGTATCACTATTCTATTGCTTTTAGAATATAAATTTTAATATATAAAAAAAAGTTTGTTTATGCACTTACTTATGTTGCATATATTGTATTATGTGTATCCTACAGGATGATTTTATTTTAACATTGTTGACTTCTTATAGTTATTTCTATAATAAATACCCAAATATGGTATAGGTAATATTAAAAAATAAATTGAACCTTCATCTGAACATTGATATATATAATACATATTTAATCAATGAATATAAAAATTAATGTGTATTTTAATTAGAAATAAATATTAATCACCTAAATGAGTTTCGTATTGTATTGTAAATAATACAGCCTGAGATTGTATACGAATTTATAACGACAAGGAAACAATTTAAATATTGTTAAACCTATTGGTAAAATCATTTTTAAAACTTACGAGTAAAAATAGAATTTTTGATTACTTATAAAAATTTATTTTGAAATAACGTATAAATCATCGTTAAAACTATTAAGAAAAAAGTAGTAGTTCGCAGACTTAATAACAAGGTAGATACAAAATTGTAATAACATTTATAGTATGAACAATAAAAAGTGAATTAAAAATTCGTAAGACAGGAATAAAAAGACTACTAAGTAAAATGCATATTACTGTACCTGATATTCTCCCAGAAATGATTTTCTATCAAATCCTTTAACTTTACTCTTGGTCTCGTGTGTTTATGTTTTATTTAATCCAAATTTATTTTAAAATTCTCTACATAAAGAAGTAAAATTGTAATTATATATATGAATTCCATTGTAATGTAGCAAAATTTCAATAAATGTAGATTGCAACTGACAATAAAATTCTTTTGCAGAAGGGTTTTGATTTAAATTATATGATATTTGACATTACCTTTGTTTATTGCACATACTGTTATCACAGCTAAAAAGTTTTGAGTTCAAGATTATTACAAAACTTTATTAAAAAAATTTTAATCAGATTTTATATCAGTTGAGAGCTATCAGATATAAATGTTGAAATTAAATAATTTTTTTTTATATTTCTTATTCTTATATCTAAAAAAATATATATAATATAATTAATATAACACATATAAGAAACATGCAATTACATTAAAAATTACTATATTTTTACAGTAGTTACTTACATGTTATTAATTTATTTTCTTAAAAATTATTTTTTATTACAAATACACATATATAAAAGAAAATAGAAAATATTTCCTTACATCAGAAAAATTAAAATATTTTCTTACATATACAAAATAATTTTATACCCAAAATATTATGACATATTAAAAACTCAGTATCCAAGAGAATAATAGATTTTTTTTATTTTTTTTTACTTTTTCATATCGCATACACTAAACAATGAAATGTAATATGAGTCACGCATTGATTTAATGTTAATTTATTTTATATATCAAAATGTATATTCAAATATACGTATTTGCTAACAAAATATTTTATTGGAATGAATTTTATCAACAATTTTATTTTTGGTTCAATGTAGTAAAAATTGAATTTATATTTGAAAAATTTTCTCAAGAAACTGCCAGCTTTGTAACGACGTATTGGTCTAAACTACAAGAGTTATGATAAGGAATACTCAAGTAAACCATTTAATAAATGTATCGAAAAAATGAATTATTCATTGTATATTAAAACGTTAAAATTAAAACAGCTCATTTTAGACCTAACATTAATTTTTTAGAAAAAATTAAATTTAAAAAATTGTCATATTTAAATAATAAGAAGAGTGAAAATTTTCAATTTCAATTTTCATTCTTATACTTTGCAATATATTAATTACTAGAATTCTATTTCTAAATCTTTTAGTTTTCATTAAATTAAGCATAAATCACAGGATGTTTAGAACAACAATCCTTTGAACAAGTACAGCATAATAAAAGTACAATTGAAAAGCTATTAACACATTATAAAGAACTCATATCAAGTTACAATTTTAGAACGGTTTCCTCTAGAAGTGTGCTGTACATATAATGATATAAATTTAAACTGATTATAAGAATTTCAAATTTTTCTATGAATGCATAGCAAATAATTAAAACTAATAAAAACAATAAACTTACATACAATACTTCAATACATTACAAATGTATTGAATTCAATGTAATTAAAATATTTTATTCATAATCTTGCAGTCTGTTCAGGTACTGATTATAATTTGTTTTCATTTCTACTTTAAAAATGTTTAATAACACTTTTTCGTTAGTAAGTATATATACAGATATCATATAAATAAGGAAAACATAGACAATATAAATAAGAATACCTTTGTCAATATCCCATGCATAAATATACATGCATATGCATATTATATTTACATAAACATATATATATATATGTATATATGTGTATTATATATATATATATATATATTTATATATATAATATTTGTATACTCTTATTAATTTTTTTTGATTGAAAGGTTCAGAAATATTACACGAAATTATCGACACACAATAAAATTTATAATATTTCCACCAAATAGTGTTACACATTATATTTGCTTATGTTATCTTTATAAGTTAAAGTGTATGGACTTGATTATAAATTGAATCGATTAATTAGCTTGAACTAACTGTTTTCACTTTAACATGAAGTATACTTTTTTTAACATTTTCATATTATATCTAATATTATGTAAGTAATAAAACTATGTTTGTGCAGTTTTTTATTTTACAAATAATAAAATTAACAAGGAGACTATGAATTTATTCTGCATAATCTAGATTATATTTTAAATAATCTAAGTTTCGAGTATTACTAAATTCAAGGATCAAATCAGCTTATTGAAATGTCAATTCCGAATTATAGAAGTTCCACTGTTTTTAAGTCTGTATTACACGAGGATTAATTAAAAATCTGTGATAATTTATAAACTTCGATGAAATTCTTTAAAACCCACGTAAATTATATTGCAATAAATATATAAGAATGTAAAAATTGACGGGAAACAACAGAATTAGATTTAAATATAAAAAGAAAAACAAAAGAAAACACGTAGAACTATTGTCTCCTCCAGCTCTATACTTACAATACAATAATTATGTTTTTTTTTTAATGTGTACGAAATTAGATTATCAAAAATTAAAGCACCATATAATGAGATATTTTGTTTAGAAACACTTTTTTTAATTTTTATCTTGAAGGTATTGGCACCATTGTGAAGGCACTCAGTGGCGAATTAGTAAGACCATTGAGACATAACGAATTACCTCCTATTGTATGTATGTCTTTATACGATCCCAATATTGTTACGAATACTAATTTATTATGCTCAGGAGTATTAATTACTCAATCTCTTGTTTTAACAAGTGCACACTGTTTTGAATTATTAAATAATTCAACAATGATTGAAGTGATCATCGACAATGATTCAAGGCATCGTAGTGTAACTTATTATACAATATGGTGGATAACATATCTTAATTGGATTGCAGCAAATAATTTACAATCGTTTGATGGATGGCATGATATTGCAGTATTACAAGTAATATTAACCTTCTAAGTCACATCAAAAACAAAATACATTTAAACATTAACATCGATTAAAATCCTATTAAGATTTTTCAAAACTTTAGGATAAAAAAAATTGTTCAAAAGAATATTTATTTTAGATACTGGGAATAGTGTCCCATATTGTGCCAGCCCAAATAACCAGAATTTCACCAATCGACATTCATTTTGGAAGATTTGTTAAAATATGTGGATGTGGACGATTACACTATGATGAAACTCCGACGGAATTAAAAACAGCATTTGTAAAATTAATGACCAGAGAAGAATGCACTGATAAAATACAGGTTAATTTCGACAACCGTGTATTAATTCCAAATGGATTGGTGTGTTCTGATAACAATCCTCAAGTTTTATTGGAGGGAGTAAGTATGGATAGTTCTTCAATATGCTACTAATTTTTTTCCAAAAAAATAATAAATTTTATAACCACATGTATTATTTATTTAGATGATTTTTTATCGTGAATCAATGTAATATTTGTTCAATTTGTTTCGCAGATTTCAAACAAAAAATAGCTAGATACAAATATATTTTAAATTATATAAATACGTATTTTGCGAAGAAAGTATATTACTTCACAAACGAATTAAATGTATAATTTTCTACTTACTAAATTATTCTAAACCTGATACTTTCAAAGGTTTTCTAATATCCAACTAAGATTTGTTTTTAAACAATTTTTTAATTTATAATTCATAAATTCAAAATTTATATTTTTTATGTATGATAAATAGTAAATTGATTTAGTTTTTTAATATAAGCTTACAGATAAAATATAAATTTGTTGGTTTTTTACTGTCTTTAATACTTATAGTTTCTTGTCAATGAAATTCTACATTTTTTTAGGGAGACAGTGGCGGTCCAATTTTCTATTTTAATAATCTTATAGGAATCAATATAGGGACATATCCGAATTTAGCGGCTGCAAGAAATCTTGTGCAAGTAAATTCTCATCTGGATATCAGTCTATACCGAAACTTTATTAATACTCATATGAGCATTAATTAGTATTATTTACATGAGCAATATAATATATGACCAATAAAAAATAATAATTAATTATAATAATGACATTTTAATGAAATCCTCTAATAGATAAAAAAATAAATAAATGTATTCATTAATTTGACTTTAAAATATACTCTTTATACTTATTATTAAACAATTTTAATCTTTTTAATCTTTTTAAATGAAAAATGGTAATTCATAATAGTCCTGGAAAAATGGAATTCATGATTGTATTTAGACAAATTGTTGTATTATGCACGAGCTACAAACGCTGCCTAATAAAATTTTGGATGTAAAAGTAGAAAGTCTACTATACATATTTTATCTTTTTTTTTATACAATATGATAGCAGGGTAGATACAAAAAAATTTTATTATTTATCATTCATAAATTTCTATGATTTCATGATTATTATTGATATTTGTATAAAAATAATAATATTACATTAAATTAATAAATTAATAATTACATTAAATAAATAATAATAATTTTTATTAATATTTATTTAAGTAAATGGAGCAATAACTGAAGCTTTTTCAGTAGATAATTTATTCGTTAATGTATTTAATTACTTATACTCAGTAAGGTAATATACTAATTTAATAATATAATACTAACTAGAGAGTATTTATATATATTAATTACTAAATCATTAAAGAGACATTATTAAAGGTAATAAATATTGATTTTGTTGTCACTACTTAACTATTAACAAGTAATAATTTCTTTTAATTAAAATATTTATTAATCATTTAGATTCCTTTTATTTGACCTTTTAATAACATGATATTCATATGTATTTACTTTTTCTACATTTCTTACCCTAATTTTCATCCTAAATATTATCTATATTGTTGTTATTTTTTAAATGCGATTATACAGTTATCCCTATATTAAAAGTAATTTTTCTTATTAATATTTCGAAGTAGTGTAATAAGTTTTTTCATATTCTTTTTTAGCTAATAATACTAAGTAAATACAACGTTAATTATAATCATATAAACTTATTCTTCGCTTCATTTTCATTGACTTTTTCTTTAAATATAAAAATTGTATGCTTAATAATATATACCATGTTATTTATTCTCATTACCCTCATTTCTAATCATGTGTATATATATATTTCTACGTACGCACTTTTCTAAATATATTTTTAATGTATGCTTAAAAAATTTAATAAAACCGTAATCGGTGATGAATTCCTCAATCTGTGCTGTAAAGTACGTTATCTATTATTTCCTTTAAAATATTTTTTATGATTTTACAGACATAAAAATCTTTGTGTTGCTTGTTTTTGATGTTTTTATTCTTATTTTTGTCTTCTGTTAAATATGGACAATAAGTTTTTTCACATTCACTTCGGACTTTCAATATTTTGTAAGTAATGAATATCTGAATTTTTTTAATTTACTTTGTTTAATGTAAAATTTAGCAATTTTTATTCAATGATCATTATTAAAAAAATAAAAAATATAAATAATTATACTTTTCATTATTATATTCGTATTATTATCACGTTGTCATTAATTTCAATCGGCTCGATTCTTTTTCGCCATTTGCTCCGCGGAACTGGTGCAGGTAAGTATTTCTTTAACCAACAATGCCAAAAACAGTCAGCTAAACTTTGAGGTATTTCACATTGTATCCGCGTACACTTTTCTCTACAGTCATTACAATCTAATCGTAATTCTTCGGAAGTGGCTCCTATTAAAAAGTGGCTCGTGGTTAATGTTTCTTGGTCTCGCGAATCTACATAAATATGCGTAAATGCCCGAGAATTTACCATGTGTTCGACTTCAGGAAACAGTGTATAGTAATTCTAAAGGATCCATTTAGTACAGTTATAGAGCGTTCTTTATATCACGAATCAATCTCTCCCCTTATAGATGCGGGGTAGAAAGGATTTAACCACCATTATTTCATTTTTGATTCGGGGTATTTTTAAAACTTTATTTTTATCGAAATCATTACTCTTTTAATTCTCGATTAGCTCCTCTAAAATTCTTGCCATTATATATATCATATGAAACACCTTATCGAACCGAAGTCGTTGTAGCGCCATCATTACGGTACTTATACTCAAAGATGCCGCTAATTCTAAATGTAGTGCGCGTTGTAAAACTACTAAAAAAAACTCATTTTTTTTCTCTACGCTCTACTTTTATCATGTATGACCGTAATCAGTCTTTGTCTAAAAGCCAACCTACCCTCGAGTAAATCGACCATCATTGGCTTTTGTGGCTTCCTTTTACGTATACTATATATCAAGCACTGAACCATACCGTTTTAAGCATAACGAATAATCTGGTTACCTAAAAAGTCTGATGAATTTTGCTTCTTATTGCATCATCGCTACGATAAAAATAGTGTCGATGGTATTTCTTTCGTTAAATATCGTGTATGCAAGACTTGGGTGCGTTGATGCATGCGACCGTCCCAGCAATTCAATTTCGTCAATGTATGGGTCAGAGTTTTCTATTTTACTTCCTGATTATAGTGCTAAATTCTTTCGTCCAAAGTTTATCTCTGACCGGAAATCTATCTACTTGTATTTGTCTTTATAAATACACTATCACCATCTTTGTTTCTTGTACTGGAGTTCGCTGTAATTTTAATTCGACCGTCCATACCCGTCGAACTACAATTGGAAGAACTTTCCAACCTAAAACTTTTGCATACATTTTCTCTTATTATTATTACTGCTAATACACGCACATTCTTCGTTCTCATATAATTTACAACCCCTTTTTAATTCACATTTAATTGCCTTTTGACAGGCTATTTTTTCATCGTATCTCAAGAATTGTATACTCACAAACGTTCACGAAGATTTTATTATCGCCTGGTTATTTATTCGCGTTACGTCAATGGCTGGATTTTCCTGCATCGGAACCAAACGCTAATTTGGCTAATCTGTTTGAGATGAAAATCTATTTAATCATGGCTCTGCACGAATCCTCGCAGGTACAATAGTCCATAAGGACACCTTGATTCGTGAGTCGTTTTTTACATAATTAGCTAAAAAAACACCAAGTAACGCCGCTTGTAGTTCCAGTTAAGGCACCTTTATAGACTTTAGCGGGACCACTTGGCTCTTAGACACTACACCGCTGACTTTTGCATTATGTTTTCTATTGATTACACGTAGATACGTCACTGCGTCATGTACGTTCGTACTCGCTTCGAAAAATATATATAATTTGACTCGACCGTCAATTAATTTATCGATCATTTATAATGCAGCGCGGGATTCAACATTGTTCTACACCTTTTACATCGGTGATCCACGACATTCATCCCGCATTTTCCTCGTCTCTGATCTCTTCGTCCCATTTCATTCCATTTTTCCATATCTCCTGCGTCAAAGTTTTAGTCCTAATTGTGAACAGCATTTTTAACCCAAGCGAGTCAAACATCGACATCATTACTCGCAGAACTTGGCGTTTCATCGGTTTTCTTTCTCCCCTAATCCAATCTCTCGGTTTTTTTCAACAATTTAACATTAAATATTTTGATTAATTTAATTCTTTATCCCATCCAAATCCAACTTTATTTCTTTGTTTTTATGAATGCCGCTATTATTCATGTAGCTCCAATCATGAATCGCAAAGTCAGCAGCTAATTTATTTTTATCTCTTTTTTGATCATCGAAAGCTTCAGGCGATGATTTAGCTCCAAAAATCAAATTCGACATTTTCTAAATCTTTGGTTCATTATCTCTATATTTTTCTAGATATAAAAACTTTTTTTTACCGTTATTGCTTTCAATTATTTTTATTCTAAAGAACATGTCATGTATGCCTAAAACGTGTCAGGACTCCAAAGTTATAACAAATCAAACCCAACATCTAATAGGTCTCGAAGACTCTTGCCCTTCTTTTTTGCCGCTGCATCGAATACTTGTCGAATCTTACGGGGCTTATTGATATTTACTACGCCAAAGTGCTGGGCATAACCATAGGCTATCTCTTTTGACGCCTTGATCAACTTTTCGCTTATATATTAATTTGATAAATCATTCCATTTCCGCGTATTATAGCGTGTCATAATCGCGATTCTTACGTAGTCGGTGTTCAAGTGATATTGGTCTACTTTGCCCTATTATCATTCCATCTGTCCCAACTACATCGCCTATTTTCCATAGAAGTCTGGGATTCCATCCCTTCCGGTTTTGATTGCTTCTCCGAGGATTCCTTCAATCATTCACTTTCATGGTTTCTCCCAATATTATCATCTACTTGATCGCTTAGCACTAGCGCTCACTCCAGTGGATTTACCGTAAAATCCTTCAAAATAAAAAGCGCTCGCTAAATTCTTTGTGAAAGAGCTCCTTTATACTTCTCGTCCAAGTATCGCCTACCGTAAGGGGATACGTCCCTAACGCCAAAATTCGCTCACGCATTTCCATAAAGCCGTCGCTTGAATCGATCCTCTCGCGCTCCGGTGATGGTGCCGCGCTATTAAAAATCACGGAATCGCTGCTCCACACTAGGGTTGGCGAAACTATGCTCTTCTGATCTTAGCATACGGGACGGGCCAATGGACTGTGAATTATCCTCGAGCACTTAGATGTTAGAAAACCCTATCGCTGGCTCCCCGATTGTTTCCATCTCGCGTTCCCTGGCGATCAGCTATCCTGAGCTCGATCACCGGGTTGTACCCCTCCTGCTTATAGTACTTTTCTTTGGCTTTGTCGATGACGCATCCTTTACGGCCGCTTTTTACTGAACCATACCTCGTTAATGCCTCTTCCAAGAGAGTGGCGTACTTTTCTTGGAACTATCGCAGGTGGTTATAACTCAGAGCGGTTGATACAACGAACAATAAGATAGCCTTAATTTCAAACATTATCGTAAGGTAGGGTTCCCGGATTCGGCATCAAATTTGTTAATGATAAAAAATAATATAAGAAAGATATAAGGCTTGTAAGTGTACATTTCTTTTTATATGATCAACGCTTACTTTTTTTCGCTGCGTATAATTTTAATGCAAAAATAAGTTACGAAAATTAAAGTTTTTCAAGAAATATCGATATTAAGGCTTTTTGTCTTTTCTATTCAACCGATCAATTCGGAATGGCACAACATGCCGTGAGTACTATACTCACTTTCAAGTCCGATGCACCCAATTTTAAAATATCCTTATTATTAAAATTGTTTTTTATATTTTCATAGCATTTTTGACGCAGCTACAAGCAAATATTTTAAGTTTTATGCATCAAAGCCATCCTTTGCTTAATATAAGCCGCGACAATACCTATTCTTCATTATATGATCATTTTTTATAATCGAATTTTTTACTTGGGCTGATCGCGCGTGGTCGTGCTACCTGATCTTTTTTCTCAGTTCAAATAAGTTTGTGTGTTCATCATATTTTATCGATACTCTAGACTCTTTTTCGTACCACCGTGTACGCCAACTTAGAAGGATATCGCGAATATCTTATGGCATTTAAGGTTCCAGTTTTTCGTTTGAATGCAAACAAAAATGAATATAATTAAAAACTATATTGCACGAGTCATGCATTAAATATCATGCTAAAAAACGAGGGAAAAAAAGTTAAAAGAAGGGGCGGAGACAGAGACCGAGAAATTGTATGTGACTGTACTTTTCAACTTGCACACCACAATCAAATGTAGTTTACTCATAATATTCAAAGCTCTCATCATTAAACTTAACTGATTTTACCCCGTTAATCAATAATAGTGTGTACTGTAATACAATTATATATAATGTAAAATGAAATATATAGAAATTAATTTTAAAATTGATTATAAACATGAAAAACAAAAGTATAAAATTTTAAACTAAATTGAATATATATTTAAAATTTTCAAAAATATCAAATATCATACTGAGCACGTTTGCATTCTATTTAATTATCATATCGCACCCTAGTTTCAGAAAATCACATTGCGAAGATATGAATGATTGAGGTCAGCTTAGGATACTATAAAATACAAATGAGAATGATCAGTTTTTAAGTAGAAAAATTATTTCTTTAGCGTTAATTATAAAAAATAGTGTATATTGTGGATTTATTAGATATATAATACAACAGATAAAGGTAAAAAAAGATATAGAATCATTTATCAAGTTTGTCAAAAAAAATTCTGTGTTGATTAAATTTATTGACATGGACTGTGAAAATAAATTCTTTATAGCAGCTGTTTTTACATTATATAAAATTACTATTATATACAATACACTACTACAATTACGGTGAATTTTTCCGTTCAAATCAATTTTTAACTGTTATATTTATTTATCATTTTAAACTATATATTGCATTATTATAACGAACCCAATAAATTTTTGTTGAAATAATCATATTATTATTATTCAAAAAATTATGTAAAATTATTTATTATCGAACTTGCATTACCCTAGTGTTTATTTTTACTATTCTACTGTAAAGTACATGCAGAGACATTCTACCGCATCAATGTTGCATTACGATATTATGTCATTCATTTAAATAAAAGTATAGATATGATATAAAAGGGAGTTTTTATTTTATAAGTTTGTTTATTCCTTAACATGTATGAAAATACTATCCGTTATAAAAAATTATAAAAAAAGAAACTGCTATAAAGTTAAAATGCTGTTACATCATTATGTTAAATTCCATTTAAGTTTTCAATAATTGATTAGCCAATGATAAAAGTATTGTAAAATTGTAGCAATAATAACTTAAAGTTTAGATGCAGACATCATTGTCAACGTGCTAGCACTATTTGGTAAAGATGCAAGGCAATTGTTTGCAAATGAATTACCTCCTATTATATGTATTGCCAAGTACAACCCCAATATTTATACAGATGAAGGTTTACTGTGCTCAGGTACATTGGTTACGCAAGACCTTGTTGTAACAGGTGCCCACTGCTTTGCTACAGTAGATGATGATGATAAAATTGAAATGATCATTAGCAACGATTTGAAATATCCTGGTACAATTTATTATGCAGTATGGTGGATAACTTTTTTACAATATATGCAACAAAACAACATGGAATATTTTCAAGGGACGCATGATATTGCCGTGATAAAGGTAAGCTTGAACTACAAAAGTATTAAATACTTGCAAATCTCACGTTTATAAACGAAGTAAAACATTTTCAGAATATTTTTTTTAAATTATTGGCCATAAATATCGAATTATTTTAATCAACGCTTGTTTTTAGATATTTGGATTGTTATCTCATATAGTACCAGCTGTGATATCCCCATATTCGCCAACTCAGTCAATTCTCCATTTGACTGCTCAAATAAATGGATGTGGTAGATCGACTATTAGTCAGACTCCGATGTTTGCTAAAACGGGATTCGTACATCTTGTGAATAACGAAGATTGCATTCATAGATTGAAATCGACTTACGGAGAATCTGTAAGGATTCCACAACGATTGCTATGCTCTTACAATATTCCACACTTGGTGCTTGAGCCAGTATGTATATGTAATTATGAAATAAAAAATTTCCCTTTTCAAAATAGTCCAATTATGCTCGATAAGATTACTACTAAATTCGTATAATCATATTGAATTAATTTTTATCAGGTGTAATTTTAATTTAATCATTTGATTAATAAGTTTCGTTAAATTGGAATATTAAAAAAAGATTTCATAATGGAACACATGTGTCTAGATGTGTAAATATTGAAATGAATATGTGTAGCAAATTATAAAATAGTCCCACGTGACACATTGATCAAACATATAATTGCTTGTATTATTATCATACGTGTTTAATGACTGTTATGAGATTACGATTCAATCTTTTTTTCTTGGGCGAAACAATATAATAATAATAATAATCTAAAAATAAAAAGTTTGTTAAGATTATCGGCATTGGTAATCATCATACATATATCGCCTTATTTTAGGGAGACAGCGGGGGTCCAGTTTTCATTTGCGGATTTCTTGTAGCTATCAATGTAGCTACGTGTCCAAATATACCAGATGTAAAATTAGTCAATAAACTTAACGTTCATCTAGATATTGATTTGTATAGAGATTTCATCCATCAATATATGAATTTTGAATAATATTATCTATATGAATAGGTAAAAAATGTTTACGTGAAAACGTGAAATAATTAATGTTGATAGCAATTGCATTATGCAATACATTACAAATATTTAAAATATTACTTTGATATTAATAACAGTTAGAATAGAACAAATTGTTGTTATTTTAGTAATATTATATTACATTATATTTACAAGGCTAATAGTGAAATCGAAATAACAATATATTAAGCATTTTGATAGATTACTTTTATCTTCATATATACATATATACGTAAAATAATCTGAAATTAATTATTAAAATACCTTAATCAATCCTGTGATACCCCATTATTAAGCATTTAGATCAAAGTGAACATTTTCCACTTAACTATCCTTTACATTGATGAAAGTTACTTGAGTACAGTACTGGTTATATAAGTTGATTCTTTAATTTTACAAACGCAATAATAATTAAATCGACAAGATTTTAAAAAACATTACTTGCCTACGATGTCACTGTATTGTGAAATTGCAGTACATAATTTGAAACTAAATGGGGGATGCCATACCAAATCATTGGGAGCTGCATCCGACTATTAGTACCTACTTCAAATTCGAGTGAGTGCTCAATTAGATAATACATTTCGTGTTTACAAACTGCGTATCAGATTATGGAAGCGAATTAATAGTCAATCTTAAATAATTTGTATATTTTCTAATCTGAAAAACTAAGACTCCGCGTAAATACAAAAAATAATGAAGCGATTCCTTAGAGAAAGTAATACAGAAGCCTCTATAACTATTTGATTCAATATACTGTAAATATTCGCTCAAACCAGGAGACATGATAAGCTTGTAATTTTTTTAATAAAATTAAAATATAAGAAAAAATCGAATTACTAGGGTAATATGACTTACATAATGTTAGAAAACATAATTTTTGAATCTGACATCATCTTGAAAATTATAGGCTTAGAAGCATGTAAATTATCACCTATGCTGCAAAAGAAATAATATATTGCTATTGTGAAAAAGTAGGTGTGTTTATTACTCATCAATTCCTAGTTTTACCTACAAAACTCTCGAATCAATAAGAGTGACGAAAACCTGTGCTTATGATCTATTCGGCCGATATTAGGCAGATAGTGATGCACTTTTAAAAATATTAAGCAACATTAAAAAAAACAAACGATTGCTTCGAGCTTGTGAAAAAATATGTACTAACTTTACGAGCAAGATTCACTCTAGCCTTTAATTTATACGTCCACCCATGAAACATTGTTTACCTTACATCTGACTGAATGCGGCCATTGCACGCAAGTTACCGATGACTCGTATACCATTTCAACAGATTTCATTTACGGCATACAAATAGATTGTGTTTCCGGTCGGCCACCTAAGCCAAACATGCTCGTTATACCCTCTTGCTTGCGTATACTCCCTGCTTTGCCCTTCTTTTCCATTGCTCTCGCTCTCTTCCGTAATTGTACTATTTTACTGGCCCGCGTTCCATTCGCGTACGTTAAAACAGCGTAAACTTTATGCAAACTATTTTCTCGTGAAATTTAAAGTGAGCAAAACTTTCAGTAGAGCTTGTATAAACATTTTATTACACCTCGAGTGCGCTCGTGATTATATGAAAAATAATGCACAAATTATTACGCAAATAATGTTGGCGGCTGTTGCGGAAAAATTCACGCGGGCTCGCAGAAAATGCAATACTTGCGTAAAATAAATCTGCATTAATCTTATCGCTTATTTGAGAACATGCCAAAATAATATTTAAAAAATCTATTTCAGCGATGTAGCTTGTAAATTAATAATTTTTTACGTGGCATGAGACAGAATAGACATCCTACTTCTGCACCTTTTGTCTGCGAACGCTGCACCATAATTTACAACCCGATAAATAAATTATAGGTTCTGCCATCATCGCATGTCACATGAAACTACTGCTCGCATGTCCTCACTCTCGAGCCTCTTTAGGGGATAATATTTGACTGCTGGGGTAATGGAAGAGCGTGCAAAATACCTTTTTATTTGCACATATGACTATGTACATATGTACGACACGATTTTTTGGCTTGGGAAGTCACCCGTGCAATGAATATAATTTATTGCATACGCGAATAAAGACAAATTCAAAATATTTTGAGCTTGGTTCAGAATTAATAATATTCTGTAAAAAAAAAAAGGCTTGAATTATCGATCCAAAACAGCTGATGTTTATACAAAATATATAAACTTGCGAAATGTGTTTAAAAACATTTTTCTTCAAATAATGTGCCGACAGAATAATTATAAACATATATTTTATATTTCAAAATAAATAACTTTTTTTTTAACTTAACCTATTTTCTCTTACTATGGTTTACTTAAATTGATCGATAACTGATTTGATTAAATATTTGACTAAGCGAAGAAGAATGCTTTTTTTAATTTTCATACTTTACCTTGATAAAACCAGCCACTAGCGTTTATTATAAAGCTCTAATTAAAAATCAAAAAGGCGTATTTGGCGCAAATGCGCTATAAAAAAAAGTCATGTAAATATATTACTCATTTCATTGAGTCGAAATTTCGTTTCAGTAAATTCAATAAGCAAATTAATTTTCAAATTACCAAATAAAATGCATCGCCGCGATTAATAAGGATGTAAAAATGATGAGCATGTGATTCTTATTGAATAAAAGGATATAGAAATGTCGTAACATTTTAAATCAGTGGCGATTCATAATTCATAATCACAGACAAAGAATGAAGGCGTATCATTGCCTTTCGAGACGAAGTCGTATCTCTTTTCGAGGGCACGGACGTCCGACTATCGTCGTAGTAGCCACGAGGGTGGAAAGGAGAGAAAAGGGGTATACGAAATCAATAACAAAATATTCAAGCTCATGCGAAACACATTCGAGGCTCACCGGTGGAAAAGTGCTTCTGCCCATGGGATAAGACCATTTTGCGCTTTTGCATACAGTTCGTGGACAGCAGCTCTTTAAGTACGCAAAACGCCAAGGATCAGTCACGGCTCATCCTGGGGGAGCACCGACATTATTCCTTACCCTTCCCTAAAACTTCTCCCCCACCAAATAGCCGCACTCGTTCTTCCCTTTAAGCCGTTCACCCTTGCCATATTTTCTGTCTATTAGGTGAGGGGCCTATACCACGAGATAAATAATTTTACCACCCGATCAACGACTAACTCTTTTTCATGCCTTCTAAAAATGCAGATCGCTACGACTCGCCGAATGCCAAGTGACGAATCCGTTATTGTTCACGCTAAACCTTATCGCTAGCACAGTCTTATTAAGCTCCTAGAGATTTATTAACTCAGCCGGACAATGAGGTACAGGACCTCTACATTGTATACGTCATTAATGGCCCTTTTCATTCGAATCTCATGTTAACGCGTGTCGCACTATCAATCTAATTAGAATTATACCTAAGTAATATAAAAAAAGTTATCGGCAAAAATTGCACCTACTAGCATTTTATGCAAAGTAATTTGATCCGTCCAATTGTGCTTTGTCCATAGTTAATCACTAGACCAACAGCCAGTCTCTTATTTCGGGGCAGTCAAATAATTGAGAATTCTGGAGGTTTATGGAGTTGCGAGTAACGTAAATTTATAAAGAAGTCAGTACTGAAATTACCAGTCCTCCACGTACATAACGCTGCGTTTGAATGTTATGAAATATTTATGGAGGATTTTACGATGAAAAGTTTGCCGAATAAATTATTATCTTATTGACATTGGCAAGCATGTATTCCTCGTTGTAAGAGCCACAATCCCTCTTAATGCTTAATAGCAAATTAACAATACAAGCCGTTGACAGAAAAAAAAACGAGAAGAATGCAGTTGCATTTTGAAAAGGAAAATGCGATTTTAACGGCAGCCCTACAGTCAAAACGCAAGCATTCTTTGTGCCCTGACGCCTGCATGCGTGTAAAGAACGTACACATGTTATTGGCCGTGTACGCGTGCACACGCACGCACTTTTTTCACTTTGAGCTGCTCTTTTATCGGGCTCCCATAGAAAGGAGGCTTCGCCGGGGCGTCATGAGAAAAGTTGAGCGCGCGTCGCACACGAGTCCGCCTGAAAATTAATATCGCTCATTTGTCCGGGCGCGATGTTTTCGGTTGCGTCGCGAGGGGCTAGCGGGGCCCCACGTAACGCCCCTAAGTGCTGTCACAACAGGCACGGGGTGCGCCGGGCCCTGCGTATCCATGGATCCTCATAAATTAGCCTGGGCTTAGCGGGCCTCGACCGCGCAGGTAGGCCTCCATTAACACTGGTTCCTCGCCTCGATTGCCGTGTTTTACCTTCGGCAGAGGCCGATCGAGCGCAGGCCTCCCCTGTCATCGCCACCTCCCCCCCCCTACAGTCCCCTCGGCGACAGGCTCTCGAGCGAGCCGACGAATGGTTGACCACCGAAGGGTGCCCCCTATCTCTCCTCTTAACTCGATCCCTACCTCCGCCCGTCCTCCTTGAATCCCCGTGAGGGCCGATCCTCGTAAGTCCGATCCGATCGGGGTGCGTAACTTTCAGGCCGTGAGGGCTTAACGAGCCTAAGCTACAGGTGACGGGTAATTAATGCTCTAATGGCTCTTCCGACGACTGTACTTTCTATCGCCCTTATTTTATAAAGTGAGAAGTACCTGCGATGGATCGACCGGCAAAAAACACATGCGATCTATACGATCCCCCAATGATCGTTATTACTTAACGATTTTACAAATCCTCGAGAATATAGACGCTTTAGAGTGTCGAATAGAGTTCTGAGTTTTATGAGCCAATCCTTAGTTCTCTAAGCATATACAATGTGCGTTCGAATCATTATACTGTATTAGCGAAAGAGCAAAATAATTTAGCTACTCTAACGATTACTCGAGTCACTCTACCTAAGCATAAATGCCTATACTTGGGAAAAAATAAGACCTCGGCATAGTGACTCCGAGTGCCCTTTCCCCGAAAAACCCATTGGAATCCGAAATTTCACAAGCCAATAACCCTAAGCGCTCTTGGCAAGCCCGAATAGTTATTTAGGAAAAAATTAAAATGCAATGCGCTTAGAGAACCTTGATAATGAAATCGGTGGCATTTCATCGGATTCATCCATAGAGCGGAGATCCCATGAATTTTGACATGTTAAATGTTTTTTAAAAAAAATAGAAGCATCCGCAACTCAGGCACACGATCTAAAAACTATAGAGCCGAGATTTCGAGCCACGTATGAAATCAATTATTTCGTTAATCCATGCGTTACATAGACTGTTAGCGACTCGTTGCTGTAAGCGACGCGCAGCCGTAGGCATTATTTTTCAATTTCACTGTCGCCCTCGCGGCCTCGTCTCCCCGCCATTTTACCGCCGACTCAGTTTATACGTCTATTGCCGCACTACGTCCATTTGCAATTTCCCGCACTCTGTTTTCTAGTTGATTTTGCATTTACAACGAATTTCCCTTATTACTTGCCGAAAATGTTATTTCACCTCGGCAACTCTCTTAAATATTTTTACTTTTTGAATTTTAAGCGTAATCCTTTTATCAAATTAATTATTTTCTCGTGTATAAATATATATTAAAACTTTTTCTATTAAATTTTCCTATTAAAGTTAACAGAAATAATTAACCAGAATTCATTCCACTGCGTACGGTTAATTATGGGAATATATTTGCGAATGTACTTTAATATTATTTTTTCTAATTGATAATTTTTTAATTTAAATTTTTACTTTTTTGGAACAGTTGAAAAAAATCAGTTAAATTAATTATAAATGCCTATGACTCGGTAAAATATACAAACAAACAAACTTATTAAATCAATAATAAATATCATTCAGAATAGTGTTTTATAGGATATCTGTGTAATCTATTATACTTCAATACAAGTGATTTAAGAATTAGCTTAGTAATACAGGAAATCTATAGTGAAAGTTTTTTAAATTAAATACCGTCTCTTATAATTATATGGACCTTCGACAGAATAGAGAGAATGGGTGTGTCTCCCCCTATTTTTAATTTAATTCGCTTTTCTTTTCATATAGTAATCTAATGATCAGCATTTAAACATATACATTAAGTTATTCACGATTTTATTTAATACACTTTAAAAAAAACATATTAAATAAAATCTTTGCCTTTTAACTAATAATATACAAAGAAATGAATACTCTTTGTTTTAACTTGTGACTGAAGCATTACATGAGTAAGTCTCGTTGCAAATTTAAATACAAACGTTTATAATGCTCTTAACATAAATGTTTAAAAGTCTATTAAAATGCGAGAAAATTTACAGTCTACAAATAATTTTTGAAAATTAAAACATACTTTATGTTTTTAAATAAAGTTAAAACTGTTGTAAAACTCCAAAAAGTAAATGAGGTAATGATTATAAAATACTGCAACTATAGAGTTTTTTAAGGCTACCTATTACAATGAATTAAATTTGCTTACAACCCAAGAAAATTTAATACACTAAAAAAATTTTAATAAATTAGTAAATTAGTAAATAGGACAGTAAGCAAATAAGTAAGTGTATAAGTAATTGTATAAACAAAACATTTCTTTTTAATAGAAAAAATTAATTAGATGTGATATTTCTAAAATTAGGCATTCAAATGCATTTTCATTAAAGTATTAAAACTATATTTTAATATTATACAAACTTATAATTATTTTTTTTATAATTTCAAGTTATTTCAATATTAATTTAAACGTTGAAACTATAAATTAAGTTCACTTTAAAATAATTTCAAAGCCTGAACATTATAATAATTTAAAATGAATTTTTGATAAGCAAGACCAAAGTGTGCTTGATTTTTTGTAATAATGTACAATAGAGACAATTCGTTTTCAAAAAAATTGGGTGCATTATTATGTTATTAATGCAAAGTAAATTTAATAAAATAATTTGACGTTGTATAACCTTATAATAATAAATTTCGTAACATCATTCTGTAAATTTATTATGCTTTCGTAAACATTATTACTGTTACAAAACTGCTGTTCAGGTCCCATGAATTATGTATACTTGCGTAGGCAAAAAAATAATATCTATTATTACTATAAATTTATAAAACATACTGTACTTCGCTTTATTTTAAAATATCCCTACTTTCTCATGTATTCTATATAATCCATTATCTATCTATTGTATTACTTTAAAAAGGTAGAAAGATTATTCGTAACTCAATAGCATATTATGCGATAAAAGTTGTCAAGTGAAGCGGCTGCACTGTAAAAAAAAGAAGAAAAGAGGAAGGAGTAGAGCATCTGAGAATATATCGAGAATAATGGACAGAAGCGAAGCAAATTGATTCGTAAGCGCGTATGTGTGTGGGCCTTGCGAGATTACGAGGAGGGTGAGGTCGCGAAAGGGAGGGAGCGAACGGGCAAATTTATATTTGAAATTAGATTAAGTTACTGCGCTTGAAAGCTATATAAACGTCCCGGGCCGCCCCAATCCAACCAGAGAACATTCCGAGAAAGACTCGATAAACCTACCATTCGCTCATTTTCTTCCATCCTTTCTTTCTCTCCTTTTTACCTTTATTTCCGAGTTTTGCTTTTCTATTTTCTTAAAATTTCATACCCTACGAGCATTCACCTACTGATCAGTAAATTGAAGCGTTCTCACTGCCAATACTAGGCTTACGAGCTTACGCGTACGCAAAGTGACGCGTGACTCCAACTAATAAAAACACGCCTTCATTGATTCGGTAAATTAGGTTGTCCAGTGAAACTTAATTCTATGTTTTTTTTTTTTTTTTTTTCTGCGAAAATTTGAATAGTCAAGGGCACGAGTTTCAGCATGTATCGAGGTTCACTGTTGAGTAGCGTGCTGCAAATCACTTCTCGGAAGGACACAAATCTCGTAGATTGTAAGGTACAACGGATTTGAAAAGGCCTAACTTTATGATCGAGTTCGGCAAGTATGCTGCCCCTCGGAATGTTGTTTTTATACTGTAAACATCGGAACACCATGGCAGTTCTGGTTACAGGCATGATTCTTGCATAAAGTTAAATG
Organism: Kradibia gibbosae; assembly: GCA_018907135.1. Taxonomy (NCBI): domain Eukaryota; kingdom Metazoa; phylum Arthropoda; class Insecta; order Hymenoptera; family Agaonidae; genus Kradibia; species Kradibia gibbosae. Next base: position 11,003,779 of record JACCHX010000004.1, read on the forward strand.
CCAAATATCTTTATGCAGAATAGGAGAGACGAACCAGCTGCTTGGAGAATATCGTACTACCTTTTTCAATGTGTGATTATTTAAAAAAACGCAAAGATTGTACTATAACTTTCGATGCGGAGATCATCGAGCTTAATGCACCCGAAATTGGAGTTCGACAACTTACAATTGAATCCGTCGATGCTAATAGTACGCTCATGGTTCACTAAATGAGCGATTGAAGTTCCATTCGCGGCGTGATTGAAACTACAGTATAGCATTGCTTGGCTCAGCCGTAGATTCTTTGTCTTTAATCGCGCATTCATATAGTAATTAATAAGTAGAAAAAAGCATTACTTCGTGAGTAAATCCGGTACAGCATTTTGTGTACGCGCATTATATTTGGTGAACTTCGTACATTCGGAAGATATTTTTCTTTCTCAACAGAATATGCTTCCATGCCACGAGACAACTTTTTGCATATTGTTAATTACACAGTATACAATTAACGAGTACATTTAATGGATTTCAAAAACCCTATCATCTTCGTATTATTTTAATCGTTATCAGTGATCTGAGCTGAGCTACAACACATCCGAAATAAAATATGTAAACGTGATGGTAGGTCCAACTGTCAGCGTAAGAGAAATTGCAAAAAATTCAAAAAGGAAATGATCAAACGATCGATCAAATTGAATTCAATAAGCATATTCATAACAAATATACAACCGGAAATTTGAGAATTGTTGGCTGAAATCGCATTAAAGGTATTTTCCAACTTCTACCTACAAAGAATTGCTTCCTTCGAAAGTAAAAGAAGAACTAATTTTTTCAATAAAACTACGAAATTGTTCTCTCCCTTGTCTCGTGAGTTTTTTAAAGAAGGCTTTGTCAATTTTGTGCAATAACCTATCGAACAAATCTGACTTACAATAATCACCGTTTTTAATAGCTATCTAATTATTTTCATTTACTTCCATTTATGTGTTAACATCATAAATCTTTATTCAATATTTATTTATTAAGGCTAATTGAATATCAAATAATAAAGTAAAAGAAAAATATTTCGCTTGAATTAAAATAGAAATTCATATAGCTTTCAAATATTCTGACAAGACAATTATAAAAATTTTAACCCAAATCATCAACAAGAAGATAAATAATATTTCTTTTTGAAAATCAATAAATACTTATATACAATAAAAAAAAACAGCTATAATATTAATTAGTAATGATTTTTATTTTGCAATTTAATTCAAAAGGGTCTCAAATATATGTAAAGACTGGAAAATTAAGCACATGAAATTTAAATATATTAAACTTATAGATTACAAAAATTAACCAATCTATTAAATTCCTTTTTTTAATTTATTTATATAAAATGATTTATAAACAATTCTTAAAATTTATAGAAAAATGTGTTTAAAGCTTATGAGTATGATTACAAAATTTTAGAATAAAATATTTATATGCTACACATCAACACAACATTTTATAAATAATTTATAGCAGAAACAGATATTTAAAAAAATATTTCACAATACTTTGTACATTAAAAAACCTTAAAATAATTAAATCAATACTATTAGAATATTTCGAAATATTTGAAAATTAAGTATTTATCTTATACATTAGATTTTTGAATTTTTAGAATTTTAGCATATTTTTCTTCAATTGTAACATCTATGTTATAAAATCTTCTAAAATTTATAATTTCTACTTATGACGGACATAAATTCAACAAATTATTCAATTAATTAAATTAGTCAAATTTGCAAATACAATGTTATTTTTGAAATATTATTGATTCAATCATTACAATTTTTACCATTATAATAATTGTCAATTGTATTATATTTAAGCCATTTACCCTAATTCCTTTCTCTTTTTATATTAGTTTGCTCTACTTCATATCCATTTCAAATTCCATAGTTTATTTATTTCTTCGGATTTATCAGACTCCATTTTACTAATGTTAGATGAACCATACATAAGATTATAGAATTTATATTCCTAATAAAAGTACAGTTTTTTATTAAAGAAATTTTTAATGAACAAACAAAACACGTTTTTTAAAAAAAATATTATGTATTAATTAAAAGCTTCACGATTTATAATATATTATGCAGGAAAATGTAATTAATTTCATATTACAATGTCTTGTAAAAAAGTAGATATTATAATTCATTTATTATAAGAAATGACCTTTAAAAAAAATTCAATGTATTTTTTAAAATATTAATTACTTAAATTCAAGTGTTTTTCAATGGTTAAACTTAAATAGTATTCATACATTAAATAGATAATGAAATTAACAAGAATCGATTTAAAAAATGCTGAATGGAATTCTCCATTTTTATTTTTATCCTTTTTTTGTATCTACCAGACTTTTTTATCTTTCTCTGTTTCTCTGTCTCCTTTTTCTATATCACGAATAAATGATAATAATATTTTAAATCTTGCAATCTGATACTGTTAGAGTTAATTCTTCATGTATTTATCATGCCAACAAATTCTAATGGATATTTGAGTACTTATAAAGGCATTGTATCACTTTGACAAACTAATGGATGCATCTGAATATAATTTTTATCTCAGTTTCTTCTTTTATTGTACTATTTTTCACTCAAGTAAATCTTATATAAAAAAAAATATATATATATATACAAACCAAAATCGTCCAATCACTTGCACACATTTTCAGTAAAATAATTTAAAAATGTACTAAATTATTAATTTTTTATTTACAATTTATTGAAAGTTTTTGGATCAAATAAATGTTATTAAACATAATTATAAGATATTCATAATTTTACACACAACATTCTTTTGTTTTTAAATTAATAAAGAAAAGTAAAAAAAAAATGTTAAAAAATAATTAAAGGCAAAGTGACAGTTTGAATTTATTAAATTTAAAAAAGAAATTAAAATTATTTATGTTTAAAGACATCTAAAACTGATTTAAAAGACTAAAAATTAAGTTCACATTAATAATTAATAATTATTGAATTATTACTTACATATAACAAGTATTCGCTATTTAATATAAAAATGTATATGTGTGTCATACATAAACATAATATTAAAGTTCTTTAAACGACTATAATAAAAAATATAGATGCTGATCTCAAAGAAAGACATTGTAATTTGGATCAGCATTAAAAAAAAATTTATGGTTCTTACAACATATTCTTTAATACATTGTAAAAAAGTTTCTGTAAATAGAAACAAATTATTTCTCATTAAAATTTAGATCCTATAAATAATACTTCTACTAATCAAGTATCAAGGAAAAAGTGATGGATTATAACATTCAGTAAAGAAGGTAAAACATTTTGTATAATGCGTAATGAAAGAATTTGCCAAAATAGTATTTTTTTATCAATTTTTTTTTTTGTTTTCAATTATAAGAATAGTTTGGCATTTTAGAAAAAATATCCTATAGAAAATTTGTGCCCTTGCTAAATATTAATTTTTCTATTATTTTTTTTCGTAAATCGTAAGTAAGAAATTCATAATATTCCATGTACATAAATATGGTAAATGGTTAGAAGTTGGTGTTTTACAATGATTATTTGTGTAAATTCGTTAAAAAGTTTACACGCATTGGCGTCTGCGGTCAATTGTATTGCTTCGATATTTGCGATAAATACAAAGCGCAAATGGAGCTACGAGTGCTAATAGATATCGAAATCCCTACAATGGCAGCAGCCGTTCCATAATATCTATATGAACGTGTTCAAATTGTTCGCACGAAGTATAAGTTTACCAACAGAATCGCATCATGGCTAGTGACTTCCGATTTTCGGCATACAATATAGTATTTTACCCACGAACAAAAATCTTGATTTATCGAAAGCCATTCGTATCAATCTGTAATCAATTTCCGTATTACACAGATTTTCGGTTGAGAAAGATCGTGCAATGAATTTAGTACACACGGAGCAATGGTTGGAACAATGGTTTTGGAGCATAGAGTTGAATTATATTCTTCGCGATATCCCAATATAAACTGACTTGAAATTTTTGAGAAATTGATTTTTCAAATTGTTGAATGATTTATTAAGCAGATGTTTTTAAATCCTTATTCTGTTCTTGTACATTTCACAACAAATTATAATCTAACGAGAGTGATTGTCTCAATACGTAATAAGCAATTTTTGTATGATTATCAGTCCTTTTAATGTTTGTACTGAGTTAATTGATCTAAATCTAAAAACAGTAAGATTACTCATAATTATAAATTAGAAATAATATAATATAATAAATAATATAATAAATATAGAAATAATATAATAAATAGAATAATTAGAAACCAAGGCATTAAAATTAAATGATCTAGAAATTAATAAATTTACAAGATTTTTCACTTACAACAAATTGATGATCTAATTTAATTCATTATATAAATTCTAAAAAGTGTTCTTTTTAGATATTTATATTTGCCAATATAAATATACTATGAGTTTTAAAAACAGTGACTGAAAATGCTATGAAAATTGCTAAGACCACAATTAATTTTTTTTCTTACGATATTAAACCATATTATCAAACGATTTCGAAATATTTTGTTAAATAAAGAAACTTTAAAGATAACCTCCATACTCAATTTAAAGAATTTGGGTTAAAATATTTACATTTTGCGTGTAGAACAATTGCAATTATTTATGTTTTAAGGTATCTGTAATTCAAATATTGTTGTATTGCTGCATCAAGTTAACAATGAAACGGTGGAAAGCAAATAGTTGTCAAATAGTAAATTTTTATAACTCTTTGTATTAATAAAGTAAAACATGTTTATTATACTTATGCTATGTTAAGCAGTCATAAAAAAAATTTTTTCTTAATAATGTTAAAGTAAAATAATAATTTTTTAACTAATGATGAAATGAAATGATCTGCAAAAGCAGTCAGCTTTAATATATTATAGTGATGTAAGGGTTTTTATTGTATTCATTTTCGTGACCAGCAGCCCAATAATTTTTACCCTTGTATATTGTATTGGTCTCACCTTATCTACGTTCGTTTTGACAAAACTTGATGCTACAAAGATCTCATTCTCAAGATGTTTCGTAGTTTATTGGAAATACTCCTAAGGGCATTCATCTTTATAAGGGAAGTTAACATTGACTTTATAAACACTGAATTCGACGTCTTTTTCTTACTTTGGAGAGCATAGATAAATATTACTGCTGCTTTGGCCTTTATACATTGATATTGCGGTTCACTTGTGGACTTTTTAAATTTACATTATCGGGAAGCTTTTAAGACATCTTAATAAAATAAACAAGCTCTCAGGTTGCCGATATTTCATAGCTAGTAATATGAAACTTTTATGTGCAATTTTAATTGAATAACAACTTATCAAAAAACAAAGTAGAAGTTTTACTTACTTCACATTTTTTCGAGTAATATGTGAATTAGAAGTCAATGTAATTATATCATAATTCTAATTATATTTCATTAACCATTCATAATGTTTGATAGCTATATCATTCAAAAAGTTGTTAAAATTATATCAAATATTTTTAATAACTACGCTCTTTAATTACTAAGATTCACATAATTAAATTTGCAGCTAAATTATTGAAAATTTCATGAAAGAATTTATTTTTCACAATTACATATTTTATTGTGAATTGTGTATCATTTTATTTTTATTTTTTTTATTATAAATTACATTGACAGTAAAATCAATTTTTTATTTCTTCCATTGAAAAAATTAACATTTTCGATTAATATTTGCATAATTTTTTTTAAAAAAAACATTCAATTCTTTTTTTTTTAATTCAATTGATGACTTCTGAATAAAATATAGATTAATGATTAAGAGCTACAATTATTTAAAAACCAGAAAAATATTGTATCACATTCTAAATTTATACAGATTTCACCAATTATAGTCCAACACTTTAATAATTACTAAATATATAACTGTCTAATATTTATATCAATCTGATAATTGTAGGATAACTGATTGACTTAAGAATTATTTGTAGTTAAAAGAATTTAATAAAGCGAATTCCATAGCAGAAGCCGTTGACTCTGCAATCTGGCGGATTTTACCGTAATAATTATCTCCCTGTCGGTATTTATTTTAAATTAAAAATATAAAAATGTAAGATTTTTTATAATAAAAGAGATTATCGTTGGCAATGTATAAATTATCGTGCGTTTTATTCTCTTGTCGAGTTAATTTGATATCGAGTTATATTAAATATTGATTAAATCAAACATTTTGGAAAATTTTTTGGAAAAGGACGTTTAATTTGTAACTTATAATTGAGTTTTCCGCATTTCAAACACTTTTGTTTCCTTCTCCGACCATAAAATTCACGATAAAAGTAATTTTTTAAATTTCATTAATTCAGATAAGAGTTTGTATTCTTTAATTGCCTAAATGTTTTTTTATTTACAAACCTCACGAATGTAACAATAGCTTAAGCAAGATTTATAAGCTTTCAATACTATTCGACATTATTTAAAAATTTATTAATTTACAAATTGAAACACTTTTTATTGATATACTGCCGACGTGCTGATAATTAATTAATATTAAAATAGCAATTTATTTTTATATATAGATATGAAGTAACTTATTCAAATAATAACACAATAAATAGTTAAAATAATTCTTAATCTTTTACAATAACAAGGTATTTTCTTGAATATTAGTAATAGTAAATTATCAATGAATTTTATCATCAAATTCTTTAGCTATGCTTAATAATATCCATTACAATGAAAAATCCAAATTAAATTTATTAGAAAAACTTGATTGACTTCTATTTATGTTTTCAATCAAATTCAAAATATTTTTGAGAAGCTTTTTTGAATATCGTACGAATTGGCAAAAAATACCCTCGATCACTAACCACGTGATTAGTGACTACATAACCACACTTCATTCAATCGTACTTCCTCTGAGCCATGCGCGATTGCCTTATTTTAATTATGTTTACAAGTGAAAATCTGAAGTTTTAATATTATGTTTTAAATTTATACTAACTAAATATTAGTATTTTATATTCTGGAAGGTATGTACACTTTATCTTTATACTTAACTAAGATTCAAAACTTTTGGGTTACAATTTAAAATAAATAATATTTATTTTATGTCAAAGATTTGGTTTGAACATTGCTTTTTATTTTGTTTATTTATTACTAAATTAAATTTATTGATTTCTGTATAATCCTATTTAAAATTAAAAATTTTTACTTCATTTGACTCAAAAATTAACGTTTTTTTAATCTTCTTATTACAGTTAAAATAATTAAATATAAAGATGAAGAGGCAAAAAAACAGTTCTACTGATGAATCTGCAAAAAAGAAGCTTAAAAAGTCAAACAGTTTTTCTACAGCTGGTGACGCTAAATCTAAACTCAAATCTAAAGACAAAAAGAAAAAAAATTTTAAATTTGAAAAGCCTACTTCAAAAGTTAAAAATGACATTTCCAATAAACGAAAAAGTCCAAGCTTCCATAAGAAAAAGAAACCTAACATGGATGTTCCTAAATCTATTAAAAAAGAGCAATGTAATGGATTACCAGCGGGTGAAAAACCTAATTGGCTTGAATACAAAAAACAACAAAAGGAATTAAGAGACAAACGGAGGGCTAAAAAGCTAGAAGATTCTTATGATGTTGCAATTAAAGCAAAACAAATTGGAGAAAAACTTCGAAGGAGAAACTTATCTCTAGAAGCAAAAGAAAAATTAACAAAAAATTTGTATGATTTAATACAAAATTTATATGTAAAACTTGTATTTACTCATGATATATCTAGAGTCATTCAATGGCAATTAAAATATTGCAATTCTGATATTGAATTAGCAGTTGTGGAAGAATTAAGGCCTCATATACAATCAATGTTCTTTTCAAAATATGCAAAAAATATCTTAAGAACAATATTAAAAAAGGGATCGGACAAAGTTAAAAAAATTATTGTTAAAGAATGTTATGGTCATGTTGTCAAGTTATTAAGTAGTGTTATTTCTGCTCCATTATTTGAAAAGATCTATGCTGAAATTGCATCTCCTTCGGAAAAAAATGATTTCAAACAAGAATTGTATGGTGACATTTACAAAAAATCTAAGGATCCTGACATTAAAGTTCTATCAGATACATTTAAACATGCTGAAAATATGAAAATAGCTACATTGTCAGCAGTTAAGATAAACTTAACTAAAATATTGAACAAAAATCTAATTAATTCTTCTGTTGTTCACACTGTGTTATATGAATATTTGTCAAACTGTAATAAAGAGGACAGAGCTGAAATAATTGCAATGGTTCGACCATTGATAGCAGAAATGACGCAGACAAAAGATGGAGCAAAAGCAGCTAATTTGTGTATTTGGCATGGAACAAATAAAGATAGAAAATTAATAATGAAGGGTCTAAAGGAACATATTAAGAGTATTATAACATCTGAACATGGACATTTAATAATATTAGGCCTTCTGGATTCTATTGATGATACTGTTCTTTTGAAAAAAATCGTATTGCAAGAATTGCTAAATAATTTGAATGAAATTGTTGTAAATGAATATGGAAAACGAGTTATTTTCTATCTTGTTGCAAGAAGGGATACGCATTATTTTCATCCGAAATTAATCGCTTATTTGAAAGAAGGAGATGGAAATGTATCGAGTAAAAAACCTGCTGAAATTCGAGAAAAGGAATTATTAGATGGTGTGATCGACCATCTCCTAGAAAATGTAAATAGTAATTTAAAAATATGGTTGGCAAAAGGAACGATACAACTGCTAACTTTAGCTATTTTAAAGGCTTCTCGTGGTGATAAGCCAAAATCAGCTTTTGAAGCTATTGCAAAATTCATAACAGATACTGATAATAAATTAGAAAATGAAACGCAAACGTTCGATGTAATAGAAGAACCAGGTCTTCATTTAATGTTAAAAAAACTTATTCAAATGGACATGGAACGTTCTAAACTAGGTGAATTGACGTTTGGTGAGGTGCTACTCGAACATTTAAATGGAAAAGTAATTGAACATTGGATTAATTACAACAGAGGTTGTTTTTTGTTATTAACACTTTTGAAGTGCGAACCTCAAAAGCTTGCTGTTGAATTGAAATCAAGATTGAAAAAAATCCCTGATATCAAATTGAAAAAAGGTTGTGGAGTATCGATATTGTTGAAAAAATTGGATTTAGAAAATCTGGATTTTCTATAAATTAAATCATTTAGTTATAAGTTGAGATACATGTTTGCTTATAATTGAAATGTACATAAAATTCAAATTTATAATTAAAGACTAATTGGAAATAATAATTTACAATATAAACGTACAATTGAACATGTTTTATTTAGTACAATATAGTATAAATTATTCATTTTAAGCTACTATTTTCAAAGACAAGTAACAAAAACGAAATATTTGTGATTGATATACACCTTTGTAAGATATTGGACAAAAATAGAATAAGTCTTGTAATTAAAATGTACAAGAATAAAATTTAGATACGATTGTAAATCAATCATCTGTGTAGGATATATGCATAATCATTTAATACAAAGATATATAAATTTCTATCAATTTAAGGTATATTGATTGCATATGAAATAAACGTTTTAATTATGACATAATGATGAAAATAAAAAAGAAATACATTAAGGTTGCAAAATTAAATAAATATAATTTGACAAGGCTTGAAAGTATTACAAATATGCTGTAGACAAATATCTGACCATTAACCAAATCACATTTCAGTATGTGTTTTAATATTCGCTTATGAATATTATTTATAACTTAAGCATATCTTTAATGTCAACGACCCTTGATCGAATTTCTGGTTGATTATCTTTCGATAATTCAGTCAACATGTCATTCATTAAAGCAGTTATGAAATTTAATTGCTTAACATTTTGTGTATTATTCAATTTTCTTGACAGAGATATCACAATATTCAATGCTTCTTTTCTTATTCTAGTGTATTTTGCAATACCTGAAAATAAAACAATTTGTCAAACTTATTTCATTTACATAGTAGCAGCAATGATTAAGTAAAAAAATATATACCTATTGCGTATCGTAAAATTTTTAGAAGAGTACTACAAATTAAATCTAGTACCTCCTTATCCTTATCCGATGTTTGATTGAAATCAGTTTTTAATAAAACCAATTTGTCAACATAACGACTTAAAGTTGTTAGAACAGCAACCTGTATAGGTCTAGTACTTGTCGGTAATGTATCAAAACAATGCGATACAAATTGTAGGCAATACTGATCTAAAAAACACACCATTCGAATGATAACCATTGTTTTGTTTTCTCTTTGCTAAAGGCAATTCAAAAAATACATAGGCACGTTATGCGTACATACCCTGAGTCTCTTTACAACTTGGCCAGGCCTTTCCGAGGCCATCGTAGATTGTTTCCTGCAGTTTCATCTTATCCTCTCGTTTCTTTTTATTCTCCTCCATAGAATCATCGTCGTCGTCCTCGCCTTTTTTTGTTAACTTTCAACGGAAGAAAATAATTTAACAGGATTTTATAAATATACTTGAAAATACTTGAAAAAATTGCCGTGCTACTAAATAAGCTTAGTTTATGGGTCAGTATTCTAATACCGATTACATCGTAAGCGCCAAAGAAATTTAATAAAAATCTTTGAAATACTTACCTTAGGTAAAACTTCTTGTGCAATTTCATAAACTTGGGTAAATTTATCCTCGTCTAGCTCGTGCAAGACATCGGTAAAAGCCTTTAAAGCGTGTCGTCGATATTCCAGTCCTTCCTTTTTGCTTTCTTTGTATAAAGCTCCAATGATCACATCTTTTAATTCGGGGTCATTTTTTAAAGCTTCTCTAAAAGAGTTGTATTGAATGATCGATCAATTTCAACAAACGTTGATAAATTATATGAATAATTATTGGAATTTTTTACAATAATTTATTGCGTAATACATTTTAATAATATATTACTATAAAATTAAGATCTAATGCGTCAATTCGTCTTAAATAATTTTAACAGCAAGCATTGATATGCTTATATACTTATACTTGTGTAATTATAAAATTATTTATTCCAATTTTTTCACTTCAAGCAAGAAGCTGATATTTTTCAAAAATAATCGACCTATACAAATATTTTAAGCGCTAATATTACATTAGGAAAGAAGCGTATTTTTAAAAAATCCAGAGACTCAAATTAGTATGATGTTAAACGCGTCGAGGACAGTCTTTTAAAAAAAGAGTTCTACAATATTTGTAAAAAACGATGTAGGACAAGCATTGGCTTACTTGCTGTTACACGCAAGCGTTGAAAGGGCATTGAGTACGCGATGCTTCCCATTCCAAGTTCTTCCTTGCAAACCATTAACCAGGATATTGAGCAAGGAATTCCTAATATTTTCGTCGATAGTAGAGCCGAGCTTGGTCGCAACCGTGGACACGGCGTTCGCCGCCTGGGCTTTCGTGGTCCAGGATGCCGATTCCAAGGCCGCATTAAGGGTGGATGTAATGGCACTCAAATTTTGCCGGATGCCGCCTTCCGTGCCCGGTGTTATCTCCGACCAGAGCTCCAGCCAAAGCTCCACGGTCTTCTCGTTTTCCCCGACAATCTTTTCCGCGTGCATGGCGAAGAAGGTCAACGGCATCACTATGTGGCTGTACTTTTTCAGGATATCCTGGTTGTGATTATTGATAGATTGTAGAGTCTGACCAATTGCTAAACGTATTGAATCATCTGCAAAACGGAAGTTTTTCGACCTATAAATAAGTCAGCTGATTCGGAACGTCGACATATTTTTTTTTTTTTTTTGAATTTTAATAAGATAAACGATCGGCGAAAGAATTTTGTGCAATTTCACATGTAAAGAGCTTTGCAACAAATGATAAGATCATGGAAATTTTATTTTACCACTCGACTCGTAAATCTATCTATTATAGTTTCCTTATAATATTTTTGCTTACATTATCATTATTATTCATAACATAAAATTAACCTACCCTCTCTTTCCATGTACCAAGTATTTAACATATTAAACAATTTATCTAGACTAGATTCCTTTGCACAACCTACAATGTAACCAATCGTCACTGCATTATTCTTTTTTATAGAAGCGTTTCGGTCTGTTAGGCCGTTAATAAGGGCTGCCAGTATTTTGCCTAAACAAGAAAACAGTTTTTAAAGTAGAAGTTACTCTTTATAAAGATTAATCTTTAAAAAAAAAAAAAAAAAGAAATTCTAACCAGCGTAAGGTTGAAGTTCGTTTTTCATATGCGCACCGAGTTTTATGAGAAAATTCGAACAAGCAAGTTTTGTTCCCAATTTTAAACTTGACTTAATTAGGTCAATCACATTAGGCATTAAATCTTTCAATATGGGCACATCAATATATTCTATACACTAAAAATTTTCATATATGATTATTGTAATTACCTAGATATTAATTCATAAATACAAAAGGAAGTTTAATTTACTTTCGTCATCGTGTCCGTAGAAAAGTGACTTTTAGTTTGTTGAGCAGTTGCATTGTCAATAAGCTCCTGCATCTCGGAAGAATTAGATGTTAGATTACGCATATACATCAATTGAGTATTTTCTACTTCGCCGATAGCATTCAAAAGAGCTGGAATCAATGTTGGCAACGAGGGCTTGAGTAAGCTTCCTGCTGATGATACGAGTTGAGAAATCGTTTGCAGAGATATCAGTCGTATGGCAGGAACTGTATGCGTGATTCCGTCATCCAATAAAACTGGTAATATTGCTTGTAAGACCTCTTCACCAGATTTTCCATGGGATATATCGCATTGACGAATACAAACCTAATAATTAATATTTGTTTACATCAATGCAAAAATATCTTTTGGACAAGACAGAAATCTTTTATTACGCATTGTATAATACTTTCATGATCTAATCGTATTTATATTGTCTAGATTAATTAATTTCATCTTATTTAAATTATTATATACGGTATTATTTTCATATAGATAAAAAATAATAATAAAACAAATACATTAAATGACAAAAGTGTCCGTATTAAATAATTTTTTTGCAATCTTACTCGACTGAAAATTTTTGCAGTATTCATTGCTTCCTTCCTAGTGCCTTCGTGAATATCATCCATGACTTTGAAAAGCTGCTTCCACAAGCTAGGAGCAGATTCCACATAATTTATCGAAACGTTTGAAGACTTCAGAAGGTCGGCTAAGGCCAGACAACAACTGATTCGTACACGAAATTGATGGTTAGTTAAATTTTGTGTTATATCTGCCAATATTTCTTTGTGATGCTGTTCAAGCTATGTATGAATAATACAGAAGCGGAGCACAAATTTATCACATGGTTCATTAAAATTTTATAGAAATGAATAAAATGTATAATAAATAAGCATTACATCCGTACAAATATATTTTTACAACTTTTTAACTTACAGCCTTTGACGTTGAAGGCACTATAGCACGCCAAATGCTCATGAAACTTTGTTGAACTTTTGGTATTGGGTCAAACTGATATCTATACAATTTCGGTATAATATTAGGTAGATAAATTGAAAGATCGTCATTGACTAAGCTCGCCAGCTGTGAAAATCCTAAAGCAGCTCCTTTTTTTGATGTCCATAATGCATTATGATTGGCCAAGTGTAAAAAGCGATAAATCAATTCTGGCTTATTTAAATCTGAGGCTAATGAACATATTTCCTTATAGGTTGTCATATTTCCACTAAGCAAAAAATGTAATAATGCAATATATAAATTTATCGACTTAACGAGCATAGGCTGAAAATTATCTTACCCGGTCGGACATTTCCCTAATTCGCCTTCTTCAAATAATTGGGTATTGTCAGTGACTTTACGCACTTCTCTTCTCCCGTACAATAACTGATTAGTTATTGCAGAGACTAATGCAGCTCTGTCACTTTCCGAACAACTATCGTAAACTAAGTATAAGCCTTTCGAAGCAATATCTTGAACAATATCTTAAATATCGCGAAAGCTATCGTTATTTACTTATATATAATTACTAAGTTAAAGACAATATTAAATGGCTTACCACTATTTTCTGACAAGAAATCCATAAATGCCTGCTGAATAGCTGAAATTTTTTCAAGTATACACTGTCGCTTAGAATTGTGTTTTAAAATTGATAATAGCCAAGTACAAACAGCCTAGAATAATATATATATATATATTCTATCAATATTTTTTCTTGTAAAACATTAAATTTATTACATACGTTTTTCCTTCTAGTTAATTACCTGTCGTGAATTCGGATGTGGTTTATTAGCAATCGATAGCAATTTTTCAACAACAGAAACCAGTAAATCATTGCTCTCTTTTGTGTAACAAACATTATGTTCAGAAGGAAGAGTCTTCCATGCATCTCGAGACTCAACCGAAGCTGGACCCTGAACGCAACACACTAATGCCTCTCCAACGCACAAGTGTAAATTGATATCTTTTGTCTGTTTAAATAATTATAATTAATAAAATAATAATAATAGTTCAATAGATACTTTTTCTTACGTTAAAAATAAACAACCATAAACTAAATTAACAAAAATGTCTTACCTCAGTAGCCGTTTCAATAAATTTTTCCGCAATCATTTTACTATGCGGAAATTCTTCTCCAACACATAAGTATCCTAAAGATAATGCAACCTTTTCTTTTATCTGCAATTTTATAAGCAATTATTTATCGCATTATAAACTAATTATATATATTTACGAACCTTTGGATTTGATTTTGCATTTAGAAAAATAGAGAATAATTTCTCTACGACGCTCTTTTTGCTAGAAGCCTTCTCCACTTCGGATGGTAAGGGTAACGCAAAAGATTTACCAATAACTCCGATGCCATTAATAGCAGCATTTAGTAACATTGGATTATTGACATTAAGGAATTCGCCTAATTAAAAACAAAAAAATTACAAGCGATGTAAAATATAACATTACAAGCGGAACTTCAATAGATTTAAAATATTGGAATCAATTTATCATTCATACATAATGTATAAGACATAAAACTTACATATTGTTTTCACTGTATCGATATACGTATTCCAGTTGACCAAAGTATTTTTGTCTTCATCTCTTTGTAAAATCAGTTTTCTTTCCATTGAGTAAGACAGAGCCAATATAGCTCCCTGCTGATTTTCTAAAAGTTTATCCTTAGTCGTTTTTAACATTTTGGAAATTTGATTCTCAAATTCATTTGTAGAAACATATGCCATGAAAACGCCGTAAATTTTTGCCGCAAGGTCTCTTACATATTCTTTTGAAGATGATAATAAAGATTGGATCCAAGTTTGTTCTTTTGTATACCGCTCAACTACGTAAGTCGGAATTGTTCCGACCACTTCAAGCAGTGCACTCAAAGCAACCTCGTCTAAAATATTCATATATTAAAAATCATTGAGCAACAATTACACAATAAGAGATCTTATTTTAATTTAAAAAATGCTTCGAGCAAGTTACATGACACTATGCTCAATTTTTATTGAATGTTCTTACCACCAGTAACTTGACCGAAAAGCACAACTATGTCTATGTAATGATACAAACTAGATGGATTTTCTTTGCACAATTTTTCCAAATAACGACCAATTAATGGGGTAACTTCGCAAGGATGTTCTAACGAATCGTTTTGAATTGCAACATTAGAGCTTTTTGCGAGACAAATCCGAAGATATGATATGATCTAGTAGAATTAAACAAAGTAACGATAGATTGAAAACAAATTTACACATTTTTAAAAATCACATAGTAGGTGAATGCTTGTACCTCAACAAATGTAGCAGTATTGAATGGAAGGGTTTTATTTCCGATTGTTACTTTATTATTAGTATTTACTCTTGCTTCAGCTTTCGAATGAATATATGACATAAGTTGCGGAAAGTCCGGTAAAGAAACGTCTTTAGTAACATATTTATAACGCTCATTTTTGTAGGAAGTTCCGTAAAGTGATTTTAAAGCTTCTGACTGAACTCCTAATTTCGAATCACCAGATGCTAATAGTAATAAATATCTAGATGGAGCATGATCTGATGGAAAAACAGTCGCTGAATAATGTACTGCTACGAATCTGCAAATGAAATGGATTATTTAATAGAGAGAGAAAACGAAAACATTATTAAAGTCGAAATAAAAATTAATCATCAGTCTCATATAAGTTGCTACGACATTATTTTGTTTATAATTTTCAAATATTCCTTTTTTTTATAAACAATGATTTTATACAGTATTTAGAATTTATAAAATCAGGTATAATAATAACAGACAGTTAAAGCAGAATATGTTTAATCAATTAAATAAATATTTTAGAATTATAAAATACAATATGGCATAAAAAATTTACCTGACATGTGCCTCGGGAGACTCTATATGAGCAGCTAATAAACCAACCATTAATGATATTCCAGTATCATCATCTTTATTAAGTACAAATGCAGAAGTCATACCAATCAAAGCATCCCTAACGGTCCGTCGCAAATCACCATCAGACTTTAAATAAAATTCATAATAATTAATGAATACGAAAGCTATTTATAGTAAAAATAATTTTTATATTTCATAAACTAACCGCTGCAAATACATCAAAAAAGTTTTGCAGTAAACTTAAGTCTTTATTCACCAGACTTGGAATTCTTTGGCCAAGTTGGCCAATAATAGTGAAAGCCATTAACATGTCAGCAAGTTCAGCTGTTTCATCGATCAGTCTCATCATACCATTCAAAATAACTTTTGCAACTCGAACAATTGGTGTTAAACTGCATCTATAAGTTTATTATACGTTATTTAACATTGGACAAATAAAATTAAATATGAATTAATCAAAAGTTTTTAACTGCTTAATATTGAATTTTTTAATTCTTATAATTAAGTAAAATTTTGTCTTACTGTTGAACAAGATTTAATGTAAACTGAAGAGCCATAATTTTGAGCTTGGAGTTGGTGTTATTTCCTCCATACAATGATTCAAAAATGACCTAAAAATTATTTTTCTTTTAGTTACGATATAAATAAACTAAGAGTGTTGATAATGTACAAAATTTATCTCAGTTTATTTAAATAATATATCTCATGGGCTGTATAAGTTTACCTTTTCAAGTAAATTTATTTAAAAATAAGCAATTTAAATAAAGAACATGATTTCTTAGTAAAATTTAAGCAATTGTAAAAAAAAATTACCTGAATACAGGGAGGAATAATAAATCCTGCTTTCGTGACACGGCAAAGATAATGTAATACTTTCAGTCGAATTCGAATACTAGCTGGAGTTCTTTTCATATCAGGTTTTACTTCTTTTTGAGTCGCTAAAGCATCAGTTCCTAAGAATAACGTATAAAGTGGTGCAGCCAATTGCATCGATGACCAATCTAAGAGGCTGAAATAATGAATATTAAAATATTTTTAAGCTAAACAGCGCAAATAAATAAATATGAATGACATACTTGGCTATTTTTCTTAATTCTAAATCTGCTAAATTAGCGACACTGAATCGAGTATCAGCTGCTGCTACTATTAAATGAATAAGAATGTCTGAATCAGGAAAGAAACCTCCAGCAAGAAATTTAACAATTCCTAGTTTAGTTTGTTCAAGTTGCTCTGCCGTTAAGGGATTTTCCCCAATAACTCGCTTAAATGCATATTCACTTAATCCAGGAGGAACTGGATATTGAGAGAAATCAACTGGTTGCCTCGATTGCGGATTATCACTTTGACCAATCGAACTGTTCGGTAAATGTTCAAAAACTTTAATATACATTTTCAAAAGAAAAAGAAAATAAATCAAAAAAAAATTTTTTCCACTCTGAAATTCACAATTAAAGACTATCCTGACTACGAAACAAAAATAGAATTTACCCGTAAGGTAATAACAACATGTCCAGCATGAAATTAAGTAATTGTTTTGCCACCTGAGGCTCGTCCTGTAATCCAAGAAGTGATGCTCTTTTTTCTGGATCCATTGGAATCGTCACATGAGCCAATGCTGGCATTATTATACTCATTAAACTATGAAAAGGAAAGAAAGTATTCTCTAATGATTAAAAAATTAAGTCTAATAAAATTATTAAAATTGTCTAATGAATTTCCATACCTGTCCTGGTGTGATAATGGCTTCCCTTGTATGGCATTCAATATACTTGGAATTAATTCAGCTTGTTTACTTATATCCATGCGAGGATAACCAAGTTTAATATATATAATAGTAAAGTTCTGGAAAGATATTTTTTATCGTTTATGTACAATACAAAGTTTTCTACTTTATGTTTATGCACAAATATTAATGCTACTTACAATTACAAAAGAACTAGCTGCAGGATCTTGATATTGTAGAAGCAAAGCTTCTACAGGTAATTGGACTTGTGGTCTACTTTTGATTCTTCTGTTTATGTGTATTAAAAGTTCCATCACTTTTTTTCTGACTCCTTCCTGAGAGCTGGACAGCTTCAAAAGGACTGGTGGTAGAAACTTGCATATTGCCGCTTGTAACTGCTCATCTGTTTCAGCCGAACCCAATCGAAGAAAAACTCGCTCCAGTAAAACTTTAAAGTATATAAAAAAAATTCTGTTTTTTAAAACTTTTAACACGCTTAAAATTTCTTAGTATGTTTGAAGATAATATTATTTTTTAAATCAAATAAATGATACTGGATATTATTGTAGCATATTTATATATACATATAGGAAGGAACATTTGTTGCTATACTGCAAAACTTTTATATTTTATTATCTTGTAATAATCAGTATAATAAAAAAAAAAATTTTACAAGCATTTACAATATTTAATGATTCCAATTACAAAAATACTTAATTACAAAATTTACTTTTTAGGTTAAATAGTTTTTCAAAATTTAATAAAGTTGTTAAGTTGAGTTTGTTATTTTGGCACAAAAATTTTACATGTTAAAAGTATCGTGAATAAACACAGATATTACAACATTAATTGTAAAAAAATTATTTTAAGACTGTGTTATGCAATCCAATAAAACATAATAATAATTTGATTATATAGTCTTATATGATTAACAAATTAGTATAATTAATTAATTATAGTAAAACACAATAAGAAATTTTCATCAAATTATTTTTCATAAACAAACAATGTATAAAATTTAAAATTTTAAATTCTATGAATTATATAATTAATCTATCTTCTTAAAAATTAGCTTAAAAAAAACACATGTTATAAAAATTTAAAGAAAAAAGTTATATTTGAAGACGATATCACAATAATAAAATATACTAAATTAAAGTTGCGCAGGACTTAACAATTTCCAAATTATTAATACTATTAATAATGCAATGTTTTAATATTAATTTATTAATACATGATTTACAAATAATTGAAATAAAACATAAAACATGATTCATTAATGATGTTAATGCTGTGCTTATTCAACAATTATTATAAAATGATGTCAAAATTATGGGTGTAGACTTTATTTTTAAACGACATTGTCAAATATTGAAAATATCAAAATAGATGAATTAATAAAATAATAAATAAAAAGTTTCATTTTTATTTATTAAATTTTTTAAGTACAAAAAACTATGACATAAGCATAAATATAATTATACTTGATGCATTCAGATTTTATACGAAAAATTTTTAAATGACTCAAATATAAAGATATAATAAGAGCCTTGGATTATTTCAGCTTTCAACTGCAAAAGAATGCAGAGCAGAATTTGCTTAAAATTTTATTCTCTTAACGAACTGAGAAAAAATTTTTTCCACTTCAATAAGTGAATGTGGATAAACTAAAACTGTGTGGTTTAAATAAATAAATAAATAAATAAATAAACGACTGAATGAGTAAAGCAATAAAAATTTTCAATACTCTAGATGCATAATTGTATAGAGGCTACACAATACTATACAAACTTATCGAAGTCAATTTAATCTTTACTCGTTCTCTACCCTTCCATACTCAATCGACATGAGAAAATTACTTCTTACTTCCTGCTCATTGCAATGTATTAAAATATAAGTAATGAAAGATGAGCTTGTCACTGGGGCCTCAATACTCTGAATAATCGTTTACACGGGATAGCAAAATATCAGAAAGAAACAAACTTTTGGCATCCAGTGGTTGGTCGACCATGTTTCCTCGGCACGACACATTAAAAGAAATCTAGCGCTCCTCGCCAACTATACATCATCGACGGCACCGACGACGACACCGACGACGACACCGACGACGACACCGACGACGACACCAACGATAACAATAACAATAACAATAACAACAGTGTGCAATAGCAACAGCAATGACAATAACAATAACGACGAGGATGGGTGAAAGGTGGCAGGGAGGCAGGAAGGCAGGGTGGGACGGAGAGAGGACGAAGAGTTGGCTAAGAAGGAGGAGGAGGAGGAGGAGTACGGGGGTGAGGAGGATGAGGTGGGGAGGACGAGGAGGAGGAGGAGGAGGAGGAGGTTAAGGAGGAGGAGGAGGAGGATGAAGATGGTCTAGGGAGGAGATTCGAGTAGCTTTGACAGCTCTCGCGAAAAACCACGTGTTGCGGCGCGCGCACGCGGAGGAGCAGCGGCGACGACGAGGACCGCAGTCGTCTGGGCGCTGTTGGCTCTACGGAGCTCGGGTTGAAGACCCGATTATGGCCCTGCCTCGATCACCAGCCGGATCTCGATCGGTTCCCCTCGATCCCGCAGCTTCTGCCTCGGCCCCGAGCACTCGCACCGCCTCCGCCACGGGGTCTGTCCGTTCACCCCGCCCCCCGTCCCACCGCCGTCAACAGCCCGACCACCCCACCAACTCGCTGGCGGCCGATTCCGGCCCGTGGCCCGTTCCCGAGTAGACGGCGGACGAGGGGTGCGGGCGGGCTGGCGGACGGGTGGGTCAAAAGGGAAGGTACGGGGGGGGCGGCGGAGCGTTGGAGTACGGGGCCGAGCAGAAGGAGGTGGACGAGGAGGAAGAGGAAGAGGAAGAGGAGGAGCGGGCGGGCGGAGAAGGGCCTGGGGGGAGGGTAGAGCGCGAGGTCGGGAGGCCGAGAGCCGGGCAAGGCCGAGCCGTGGTCGCGATTCAGCGGGGCTCGCGGCCCTCGTCCGGAGCCCGGTCGCCGGCGAGAAGCGAGTCACGTCCCCCCCGGGTCCTTATCGTCGCCGAAGCGAGCGCGCACAGCACTTACTCAGCTCGTCCGTAGCCGCTGCCATTTTGGAATCGTGTGCGTGCGCGCGACGTTTGCACTATTAATGCAGATACGAGGCGCGGACCCCGTGCGCCCCTGCGGACGTCTGTGGAGGCAGCGCACGAGGAGCGCGACACCGACTGCCCCGGCCTATCCGCGCACTCGCGCCAGCCCCCACCCCTCGGCCGCCCTGGGAAGCCCTCGGGGCCAGCTTTAGCGGCGGGCCTCCTCGGCTCCCGGGGCAGGGCCGGCCTCGGCTCCCGGCGAGCGATCGGCCCCCGGCCCGGCGATCGACCTCCGCCCGTAGGCGCGATTCGAAGGGACGCGCCACGAGCGCCCGGCCAATGCCGAGCCGGCTCCCTCCTTGTCCGCTGCCCCCCCACCCGCCCAGGCGATGCGGCTTCCTCGGGAGCCTCCACGCCGCCCTTCGAGCCGGAGTTCGCGAGGGGCCCCTGTCGACCGGCGCTCCACCCCGACGGCGACTCGATCGGCCCGCGCCGAGCGGCGCCCCGTCGAAGAAGGGCGACTACCTCGTGGGGAGCAGCCGCGGCTCCTCCAAGCCTGTCGCGATCTCGTCGTTCGGGGGCCCCGCGATGGACCTCGGCTCCCGGACGAGTTACGCAACGGTTCGGCTGCTCTCCTCCGAGAGCCCCAACCAGTGTCTAATAATATGCCGGTTGTATACCTAATTGCACCGACTGGAATTTTTACTCGCCTCTGCCTGATCGAAGCTTATTTTTATTGTCCTTAATACGAGCCTCGAGTCGACGATTTTTCCAAGGAAAAGCTCTCCGATAAAAAAAACTTGCAAGACTAGATCTTGCCAAGCGACCCGCTTGGATTCGATCCATCGCATTCGGTATTCGTTAAAAGTGCCTCCTCGTCAGGACCTCGGGTCCTTTTAATGTACCGAGAAATCAATTGCAAGGTCTCTGCGAGGACGCGTTAAAAAGAAATGTTTTATGCGCATAATATAACCGATCAATCGATTTTGATTTAATAATATGCACGAGAAGCTTCGTGGGAAAGAAATAGTTACTTATTTAAGAAACCAAAAAACAAACTGCTTCAATATTACCACTCCATTGCTTGACTTAATGTTAATACCGAGAATGAACGTCGAGAAAACATCTTCCCGTGTATAAAAATTATATTAATAATAATAATAAGAAGAAGAAGAAGAAGAATAAGTAGAGCAACATCGATCTAATTTTCTGGCATTTATATGAAATTTCGGCAGCAGACATTTTTTATATTTAAATATAATAGCACTTCGATGTGTATAATGATTAAATCGCTGTAAAGAATGATTTTTGTAAATTTAACCATGTATGCTAATGAGCCCATATTTATCATTGATTGAACTGGAAGTATAATTACGATTGCAGAAGTTAATAAATTAACCTTCAAGTTTAACATTAAATTTATTTACTCTGTATGATGTGTCTCGCTAATAATAATGACTTGCCGTTTTTCATAATTCCACCAGCACTACAATATAATGTTGGATTAACGAATATGCGCATTTTCATGCCACAGTTTTCTCAATTCCTTCATTATTATGCTGATAGTGTATTTCCTAATTTTTTACTACAACGCGACTATGCGGTTTAGATATTTTCCATTAGAGCTAAACGTGAAAATAAAACTCAATTTATGGAAAGATACATCATGGAATATTTATAAATTTCGTTTTGTAATGTACTCCTTTTTTTCTTTATGTGTTTATATGTGCTTATATATGTTTCATTTTTAATATGCATAACACTTATAAAATTAATTAGACTTTAATTAAAAGTTGAAGCAAAATGAAAGTTATCAAAAAAGTTATAAAAAATTGTTGATATATTTACTTTTGCTTTTTTTAATTTACTGATGATGATTTTGTAAATAATTTTGAGGATTTTCAAAAGTGAATCGACAAAATCTTACATCAATTTCATTAATCTTCCAAGTGCAATCGTGTATTGGCACTATCTTTTAGTACATAAATCACACATGGTTACAAAAATTTCATTATTATGTATCGTAAATTTATGTACGTATTTACTAATAACCAATAAATAAATGCCAATTGTGCATCTACAAAACAAAAGAATAATAATTAAATTATAATAAAAACTACATTTTTGGATTGCATGGGAAACGTGTGAAGTTATGCTACTTTAATTAACGTTACTGCGTTCAATAGTAAGATTACTTCGTACGTAGTTGAATTATCTGCTAATTACAATAGACATCTACATCATGTTCCCAAAAAAAACTCTTAACTGTAAAGCAAAACTTGTTTCCCATTTTCTGCTTTCACTGAATATCGTTAATGAAAGCTGTATATTAAACAGCCTTTTAAATTAAAGATGATAACGTGCAAAAACTTATGTAAGAATAGCCGTGCGCATTATACTACTTGTGCATATTTTTATTTGTTTTTAATTTTTAACTAACATTTAAAACATCTCTTGAAATATAATTAAAAGTACGTTAAATAGAAAATTGATACAAAAAATATAATATTTATCGAAAAAACGCAAAGCTATTTGCATACGCTTTTTATCCATAAAAAGACAACGCAAACGTGTCTATTTAAATATTTTACTTCGGTTACTAAATTGTTACACTAGAATTTCAAACAATTATATTTCATGCAGCCAATTACTACATTTAATTACATAATATTAAAAAAGAAAATTTATTTACACTCGATGTTTGTTAAAAATTTTGTATACTTACAGTACAGTAATTTTGTATACCCACCATTACAGATATTCAAAGTTCTATAAAATTAGAATTTTTACTAATACAAATATTGTTTTTTAAAAAATTTTATCTACAGCCTAACTAAATTCTTATTAAAAAGTGTTACATAAAAATAATTAAAAAGTATAACTTTCTATGGCTTTATAGTATAGTATTTATTTTATCCTCTAAATACTTTTTTACTTGCAATACTCTTATTATTGTGCATTATGATTATTATTTGTATATTAATTATTAATATATTAATTAATTTGTATATAATATATATATATAATAATATAATAATTATTATATAATATATATAATAATTTGTATATTAATATATTAATTTATATTAATTGTTTTAAGACGGATAATATGTGGATAAGCAAAGCTGATAATACATTTAATTATTGAAGTATTAGAAAATGGTAATGCTTTAGTACTTTAGTTTTTAATCATAAACGTTTGCTTATACATTCTTGCTAATCTGATTGCAGTTTACAAGATATCGAAAACTTTCACTGATTTTGGTGTTTTATTCAATACGTATAAGAAATTTAGACCACTGTTTATATAAAAAAGAATTTTTTTTAAATTAATGAAACTTTTTATCGTATTCTTGATTTATCTGCAATTCAAACAATATATTAAATATCAAAACCGACCTTACACATAGATTTAATCATTTATAAATGGAACTAATGCAAATAGTGAGTAATAAAATTATTATTTTTTTGTAAATGTGTATTATACTTTGTGATAATTGAATCAGTTAAGACAATACAATACACAAATCAAATTTTTAATTTTATTAAAGAAAAATGTTAAAGTTACAAAATATTCAATGTTTTAAATGCATTACTTTATCATTAATAAAAATGCAATTTTAATTTCGAATTAATCTCTAAAACTACGGAATTTAATACAAATAACACTGTATGATAAATAATATTGGTATTATAAACGTATTCACGTTAATGTATATACGTATATGTACAAGTTTTTCCACGTATAAGAATGTATTTGAATTTGTTTTGAATTGATACTGAATTCTAAGAAATAATCTTAATGTGATCAAAGTCAAAAGCTATTATCTATTCAAATACCAGTTGATGTATATGACAATATAAATTGAAATTTGAATGATGATAACTGATGATAATCATTTAAGCTCACATAACTTTGTCTTTTAGTTTCAAAAATTAAAAAAAAATATATTTGTAAGTTCTATAGATTAGCTAAGCATGAAATATACGATTTTATAGATTTTATTAAAAATATTTATAGAGAGAAATTTTCAACTAATAATTTTATTCTTAACTGAATAATTATAAATTAAATTATAAGTCAGGGAAAATTCATTGATGAACGTTATTCCTCATATGCATTACAAGAGTCACCCAATAACTGAATTAATTAGATGGATAATAAGGTTTGTTTATGTAAAAAGGATATTAGTAAAATGACAATTCAAATATTATCCTATAATTTTTAGCTTTAATAATAAAGTGCACATAATTTAACAACGAATACTTTGTCTATTATTAATTTTATTATAAATTACAGACAAAATTAATTTCATTACAATAAACGGGCTATCATACATTAATTTATAAGTATATAATTACTGTATTTGATTGTTTTTAACTATTTTAATTAACCATATTTCCAAATTCAGGTAATCAATTTTAGTGATACGTATCACAGCATTTCTTTGCGACTGAAGCTATGATAAATTCCGTATGCAATAACATAATTTTTATAAGATTATATAGCATCAAGATACTTGAATCTGATCACCGAAGTAGTTTTAAACTATTTTGATCAAAATCTATCTCTTTTTTATTTCTATAATTTAAATTATTTTCTATTGCTTTCATTATTGAAGTGTGAACGAGTAAAAAAAGTAATCGCATTATTGGGAACCGCAAGGACAAAAAGAAGTGAAGAAATATTAAATCAACAGTTGAAAATTTTTTTATGACAAAAACTGCATTATTTGATAATAGATTATTTTTGCTTAAATAAAAAAAAAATTTTTACTGTCACTAAGGTATTATCGATTAAAATAGTGTGATACGAATGAATAAACATTCACTGAACGATACCAAGTATCATGTTTCGCATTTAATAATCGTCGCAGGAAAGTATAAGGTAGATGTAAAATATAGTTGCGATGCAAGAAAATATATTTTTCGGATCTCATTTAAGAAAATTCCTCGAACTTTAAAATTAATATACTAGAAAATATATGATTTATAAATTGCGATGAAAATAACCTTTTCTATATTGTCAAGAATAAAATAATATTATTTTATTTTAAATTTATTTATTTAACACTTGTTTCTAAATAAAAAAAATTACATTTTATATTTAAATTACATAATTTACTTGAAAGAGATTTATGCTTTTGAATCTTATAATGAAAATACATTATTTTTAATCATCCTTAATAACGATCTCTTTAAATATTATAATGGAATTATGATAGACCAATATTTGTTAATAAACCAGTTAACAAAATTATTTAATAAAGCAATAATACATTTAATATAATTATTATATATGTAGGCATATAATAAAAACGAAGTAATAGAGAAAATTATATTATTTATTAAATATAATTATGTAAAAAACAGCAATAGTTTTGTCATTTTTAACGAAGTTTTAAGTCATAGAATTGTTACTATTCAGTATGCAGAATATTGGATTTTAAGGTTCACTTAATTGATTTAATTTTGCATTTTTTTTAAATATTTTAATTTTAGATGATAAGACTAGTTTATTGAAAATTTATTTTAATTGACATTAAAAATTACTGTTCAAGTATAAAACACTAATTTAGTTGCATTTATTGTAATTATGTATTAATATTTTTAAACAGATTGTAAATTAACGAAAGTGATTTGTTAATGATAATTGATAATTGTTCGTTAAGCTCTGAGACGTAACGTTTTTTCAAATATATTTTTTATTCAATAATACACAATTTCAGCATACAAAAACAACGCAATCACTTTTTATAACATACATTTTTTTTATGTAAAATATCTTCCAATCGTTCATTTGAAATGTTTTGAGTCTTAGCTATGTCGCGCTCTTTTACTTAACTGTTATTCGCTATAATACCCACTACAATATTGTGAATTTTTACAACTTTACTTATTTATAAGACACATTCGCCATTCGAAACGCATTAGATTTTATGTATTCATCCAAACACATTTGTATTAATTTATTCAGAAACAAAACATTTTTGATGATTGTATAAAAACCGGTTAAACTCTCCTGAACTGGACTGTAGCTGCTATCCTCAATTACTACTTTGCATGAAAATACGTGATTTTTACATGAAATTTTTGTTTTAATAAGTTTGCCAAAACTGCTTAAATGCGATTATCAAACATCTGTCTATAACGTTTAACGTATGATTTATACATAAAATTTACTCTTAACTGTTTTTCAATTTGTTTTTTTTTTCTCGTTTTTAGTAAACAAATTTTTCAAAATTTTTATCGACCATACAAAATTTTATACACAGTACACGGGGTTTCTAGTTGAAATGGAAACTAATTATATGGAGCCATTGCATTTCGTCATTATTTAGATACTATTAATACATGTATAGAATTAATATACAAAATTGACAAGCCTTTACAATTATTCAATTATTTAATAATTTCATTTTAAAACTTATACTCAACGTTACATTTATTTTTTTTTTTTTTTTTTTTTTTTTAGAAAAGGAATCAACGTTGCAAAAAAAAGAAACTTATTTAAAAATTAAAGATTAAAATAAAAAAAAAAGCAGGCATTTATGGAAAATTGTTTTAGCACTACATCAATATTTTAACTCACTACACCAGATATTCTCAATTTTAATTAATGAAACGTATTGCATAGCTGCAATCGAAATTTAAAAAACTTCGATCCTCGAATCGATGCACTTCTTTCGATAATTCGTTAGTGACGTGGGCGTTTGTACCTTTGAATGGGGATTTGGGGAATACGAATGCAGTACGAAAATCCGCTACGTACTTTCACAGTTGTTTCATTTCAGTAGAAGTTTTGAACATAAACATACTTAGTTTTTATAAAATAATACTAATTAATATATAAATATATACAATTATATATTTATATTAAGGTATGTTTTACTTTATCTTATGACATATATTGGAGCATGTTTATTTTCAATTTTTAATATTTATTGATAAAAAAAATTTTTTACTGAAGTAATTCGAAATACAATAACAAATTTTAGGTTAGTTTTTAAAATGTTCTCTATTGGCAATTACAATATAATTTTTAAAATATATATAATCTTAAAAAATATGACTTTTTTAAATTAAATTTAAAAATTTTTTGTTGTATATAATGATAATATAGTTCCATAAATATTATCTTCAGTTAAAAATTTTACTGTGTTGATATAATAAGAAATAATCTATTGACATTAGAAGCCAGTATTAATATTTACTAAAAATTTGGTACTTTCCATAAATAAATACTTATGATCATTGATTGATAGCATTCATTAGTATTTATTCAATTGAATATTATTAAATTTTATGTAAATAATTTATGTAAATTTTCAGAACATAGTTCTGACAGATACAATTATAGTCAATATAATTATTTTTATAGATTTTTTTCCTATTTGTATTGTATATTTAAAATATTTATCTAATAATTAAGTATTAATTTTTTTTTTAGAAAATGGAACATTCCTCTTGGACTCCAAACAAAAATAAAATGAGTTGTGAAAGTATAATAATGTTAAGTCCTATTAGGAAAACTCCAATACAAAATAATGTAAGAATAAGAGCGGGTTTTCAAAGTAATACAAATAATTTTCCATTATTATCAAGTCATATTACACCTCCTTCAAGCTTAACAAAATTTATTGCTAGAAATCCATTTGAAGCAGATCTAACAAATAAATTGCATATTTCAGTAATAAGTCCAACAGTATTTACTAAGGTATATATTTTTTTAATATTTACATAAAGTTTAAATATAAATTAATTTATTAATTTGACAAATGTTTTTTGTCATTCAATTATGTATAGAAATATAAATTTTTCTAGGTTTCTAATCCTAATACCAATAGTTCTTCCGATTTTACTTGGAGTATAGATGAATTAGCTATTATTCAGCCTGCAAAAATTGATGAATTTCCGGAGCAACAAATGCAATGCTCTGATCCTGAAATAGAAAAAAATGCTCAAGAAGCAATAAGTAAATTTTTTAATGAAAATCAAATCATTCCTAGCCCATTTGATGTTAAAAGAACTGAACTTGAAAAAAAAATAGAAATTATGGCTCGGATTCAAGATTTAGATGAAATAAATATGTCAAAAGAGTCATATAAATCTAAAGTTGAAACAAAAGAAAGTAAGAAATATCAATGCATATTATAAATGGTTCTAATCTATGTACACATATTTATATGATTCATATCATTTTAGACTGGGTACAAACTGTTCTATCTTTGCCTCCAAAATTACCAGAAAATGTGGAGGAAGCTTTAAAACCATATTTTAATTTTACTCAGGTATTTAGTGTCTTTAGTATTATATCGAAATTATTTTAGAACTAAATAGCCAACACATTACAAAATAGAATTTTAAAGAAATAATTTTATTTAATTTCTTATCACTAATCATCAATTTTTATGCATGAAATTTCAAATTACAGAATCAGAATTGCGAAAGTGAAGATAATAATTCTAGTAATTCTTCACTAAGAAGAAAACTATTTTCAAATCATGATGATTCTCATAATGAATCTTACAGTTCAACTTCGAGTTCCCCTGTAAATTGTAAGAGTCCATTGACAGAGAATTTAAGTCCACTACAAAGTGGAATGTTCTTTCATGGTACTCCATTACAGGTATTTTTAACTAATATGTGTTTAAGAAGCCGAAAAATAATTATTAAATAATAAATAAATAATAAATTAGAGTAAAAATTTTATGTACTGAAAAGGACTTATCAATATCATTAAAAATATTAATTTTACATTATACTGAAGTACCCTGATTTACAATAAATACAGATATTTGAAAACAATATTTAATTAATGTTCTTATTATAGAATTGTTCGCCAATAATTCAAAGGACATATGGCACTCCACTTGGATATGGTAAAAATATTTCACCTAATAATTTATCTCCGATCGACAATCCAGGTTTTAATATGTCATGTCAAAGTATTAAGTCTCGTAATAAATCTGTGGCAAGATTAAATTTTTCAAATGATATGAGCATTGAAATTCTGGATGACGTAGATAAAGAAAACAAGCAAAGCTCTAAAAATGAAAATATATGTAAGACATCATTTTATTCTTTAGATTTAATTATACTTTTATACACAAGGAAAGAAATTTGAATTTATTAAACTATTTTTCAAAGAACAATATTTTTTAAGTCAGTTTTTGTTGAAAAGCTTAAAGAAAAGCATATTTTAGGCCAGATCTGTAATCTATTAAAATATATTACAAAAAATTTTAATTTTATTAAAATTAAATAAATTTTTTTTAATTAATGCAGTTAAGTAACTAGTATATTTTTTTGTAATATCAAATTTAATAATATTTAACAATGAAATTTATACATACTTACCTTTAAATATATTTGTAAATATAGAAACGCTTATAAAAATTATACTTTATTAATTATTTGAAGTAAATAATTATCATCTTGCATATTTTTTTGATAACTAAAATATTGTTTTCTAGGTAAAACTTTGTTTTCTAACAAAAATGAGATTTCATCAGAAAAAGAAATGGATAAGATTATGGAAGAAGGAAAATTCTGTGATATTACCCAAATGTTTATTTCAACTGAAAGTTCTATCAAATTTAAAGAAGATGATAAAGAAAATTTAGCATTGAATAATGTTAATATGACTAACAAGTCCAAATTTACAGAGGCTTGTAAAACAAATTTCAGTGAAAGTTATGCTATGCAACAAAGTAATATGTTGTCGGGTAATTATGCCCACCAAATGGCTCACAGTTGTACTCATGATACTGGGTATCAGACTTATAGTAGTAGTAGCAATATAACAAGTAATATGGATAGTTACAATACGCCAATTAAGCAGAAGCAGCATTGGGATGAACCAATTGCGCAAATTGACGATGAAGTTCAATTGGCGGATTGGAGGGAAAATATGAAGAACATGATAAGCTCGACGCCGTCAAAGTTTAATAAAATAAAAAACAGCCTTCAAACAGAGAGCTGCTAAGAGAAAATTAGTATATTTATAATTATAGAACTAAATGAATTGATGATAAATGAATTATGCTTCACATTATAAATTGAAAAATGTGATAATACTAAGCTTTGTAAAAGAAAAGCGAATATTACATTTTGTACATAGCTAAATCAGGTCACGATAAAATTTGTGAAAATTTTATTTTCATATACTAGTTAAGAGAAATATCTCTTTTCCTGTTTAAAATAATTGAAAAGTATTTTGTCAATTTTTTAACTGATACTCATCTGAAAGATTTGAAAAGTTTGAGAGAATACTTTTTGAAATTATATTTAAATTTTCAATAGTACAATCCGACTTTTACTTTTTTTTAAATATCTTTAATTCTTTGGCTGCCAGAATGTTGGAGGATTGTGATCTAAATGGCTGTTTATTAAAATTCGTTAAATTTTTGCAGTCAATAAAGATTGCTTTATCCTATCATATTTGTGCAATTTTTCGCGGCATCGAATTAAATTTTTACGTTTTTTAATTTACTATTATTACTCGTTAAAGAACCGAATTAGTATTATAACCTTACATGAAAAAGAAAAATTGTAACTTATTTTAAGTTTTAATGATTACTTATTTCAAATACTCGCATAATTTATCAGATTCTCAGAGCATGAAAACAAATATTACGCATGCATGCGGCATTTTATGTTTGTTTTCAGTCATTATAAAATTAATATCTCGCTTCATAATGAGACTTAAAATTATAAATCTACAGTTTTGTTCACGAAAAAAAAAATGTATACTCATAAATTATTGTTAATTTTATACATAAGCATGTATGTGATGTCCATTCTCAATGCCATATATAAATGTAAGTTTCATCATAAGATTCATTTTTTATAATTCCATTGATTATATTTTTTTGTACGAATATATTTGCCGTATTATTAAAATACAAATATAAAACACCTCATTAATTTTAAGGCTGAAAAGCAAAATAATTTTTGACCATTTCTGTATACATCATTGTTTATAATATGAAATGAAAAATCATTTAAAGTAATAAACATATACTTTTATATATTTAAAAGCCTTTTACGTACAATAGATTATTTTATTTATATTTCAATGCAAAAATTAAGTCAATTGCGTGCTAAATGTATAGTATTTTAAATTGCAAGGGAATATTGATTTATGCAATTTTCACCTGTCAAGTTTTTAATCATTTTTAAATTGTCATTAAAATGCGGGGGTCTAAAATTTGTCTGGATTAATTTTGTTTACGTTGTGCCTAGAGGAACAAATCGTTCTTTCAATACTCAATCCTAAAACTTTTAAGCTAGTCTTCTAAAAAAAAAAAAAAAAAACGCTTTCTTTAACAAACTAAATTCTTAACAATGCGCGAACTTGTCAAACGTAAATAAAACTCACGAGTCAAGTTTGTATTACATTCCTTTTATTCAAATGCAGTTTTGCATTTCAGTCATTTCCCGGTCGATAAGACGAGAGCGCTAAGAATGTCTTAGGTGCTTTATGAAATTAAGTTAGCTGATATTATTCAAGGAGAAGAAAGAAGAGCCTCAACAGGCAAGATAGTAAATTTTGGGTGATAACGCAGCGCGCTATAGTTACTGCCGGCATCGATTGATAACATTGAGATGAAGGCTGGGAGTGCAAGGACGTCCGACGTCCTACGGAAAGAGCCTTTGGCGAGCGAGGGGCGAGAAGGGAGGAGTACAGTAAGGCAGGCATGCACAGCGCCAACGTTGGCCGAGTACGAGAAGAGTCGAGCGAGCGGCTCGAGTCTCGAGCCAGTGAACCGAGCCAACGGGTAAATGGGTTCGTTGCAGTTTGGGCAGGGTTTGGGTTCGAGATCTTGAGTGGCTTGCAGCGTTTGCAGTGCGTCTCCACTCTCGTAGCGTATGTATGCGGGGCCAGGGGAATATACGTAGATCGTTGCATTCGTAATATGTATCTCGTGGCCAGTGGTCGGCTGACACCTGGCACTGGGAGGAACCGTTCGGCGGATAGGAAGACTCGCGGGGAGGATCCCGAGGCCCTGACGAGAGGCCCACGGCTCCTATCGTCTGTCCTGCGTGCGTACGTCGTCGATGGGCAATAGGGAGGCCTTGCGACGGGTGGATTCGCCTAACCGATGTGCGTCGTTCCTTAAATTTTGAACTATTGGTTGTCGTTGTACGAGTCGTTATGAGCAGAAGGGAGCCAAATTTGCCGTTAAATCGCGAAGAAAGTTATTGCCGATGATACTGTAATCATTGATTGAGTTCTTAGACCTCCATTTTCCAGGCGAATACGAAAATTCCGTTTTTGCTTTGGGTAAGCTTCTATGTTATCAATCGTTCGGTGTAACTGCAGTTTATCTTTAAGATTGAGTGTCGCTTATTTTACCCGCTTATGCATTGATTTGAATACTATTTTCAAAAGCTTATGCTAGTGTTGAGCTAATTTTAATTCATTCGCTTGCTTTAGATTTGACGCATTCTTAAAGCGTTCTTCAAATTTTTTAGGCACCTATGCTACTCGATGACAATGTCTGAATCAACTGAAAAAGCAAAGTTTAATATCGACACTGTTTTGCCTCAACAAGGATTGCTTTACAAAGAAGATACGCCGGATTACGTACTTTGTAAGCCAAAATTAATGCCGTTGAAATCGGTCACCTTGGAAAAGCTTGAGAAAATGCAAAAAGATGCCGAATCAAAAATGAAGGACTTGCAAAATCCAGATGCTTCTAGCGAGCGTTGACGTAGATGTTGCAGCACAGACATTGCCTAATATTTTTATCGAAAACGTATAGAGACTCTGTAAAAGCTGCAAAATGTCTCTAGGGCCACTTTTAACGGAGGTTATTCTTGCCTTTTGTCTTGCAGCGACTTTGTTATATAAATATGGAAATGTCTTTCGACACCATCCTATTGTTACTCTATCGGTTTTGGTTGCATGGTATTTTTCGCTGCTCATTATTTTCGTACTGCCGCTAGATGTATCCTCGGTAAGTTATTTTCTTTTTTTTTTAAAAGCAACAAAATTTATCTAATCAAAATTAATAAAATATCAATATTTTGAATATTTAACTATATTTAAAAAATGGTCTCTAATACTTATCAGAATGAATAGCTTATTCGTTGAAACGTTACTTTTTAGACTGTATTTCGACAATGCATCGAACAAAATATTGGGAATTTATCTGCGATAAATTATGTTAACAATACCACTATTAAGCCAAATCATGAATGTAGAGAGCCTTGGTCAATGGTACCATCTCCAGAAAATGTTTATCAAAATCTTTGGAGAGTTGTTTATTGGACCTCTCAATGCTTAACATGGTTAATCTTACCACTGATGCAGTCATACATAAAAGCTGGAGATTTTACAATACAGGGAAAACTAAAGTCAGCTTTGATAGATAATGCAATTTATTATGGAAGTTATTTGTTTATTTGTGGAGTTCTACTAATTTATATAGCTTTAAAACCAGGTGTAGACTTAGATGGGTAAGTATTTTAAAAAATTTTAAAAAAAAAATGTAATTTATTTTGCAATGCATTACAAATTGGAATTAATATATAAATAGGCCAAAAATAAAGGCAATAGCTTCTTCAGCATCGAATACCTGGGGCTTATTTCTATTAGTACTCTTACTTGGCTATGCTCTTGTTGAAGTTCCACGAGGTTTATGGAATGCCAGTAAACCAGGATACACATTAAATTATAGCTACTTTAAGGCAGCAAAATTAAGTATAGATAAATACGAGGCTGAGGAAAATGTTGATGATGTACTAGAGGTTAGTGAATTTTTCAAATTACTGCTATTAATATTTAAATGTACCAATAAATTTTTTAACATTTATTAATAATTTTAATCACAGTCATTGCAAGCAGCCAATCTATCGATCAATCCAGGACATGCATTTCATTGTTATTTAGAGACAATATTTCAAAAAGTACCAGCTGAACTTAGAGATAGAATGAATCGAAGACAATTGCCAGATGATACGCCAATTGATATTCCATCTGAGAAAGTATTGATTCGTTTGCATAAAAATGTATGGTTTATTACTTAAAAACAATTGTAAAAGTATTGAGAAACGCAATTTATAAATTTAATCAAAAAATTTTTCAGACAATTAAATCACTGCAAACGTTGCAAAGGACTGAAACTCAATGGGGTATTTTAGTGGATAATATTTTTGATTTAGAAGATATTTCTAGAAATCAAGCTAATCGTGATAAAAAGTTCAAGTCCAGTTTTCCTATACATCGTCCGTTGTTGTTACGTATTTTATATAATCCTACAATAGGTAACTCATTATTATTAAAATTATCTAAATTGTTAATCTCAAACATTCATTATTATAATTTATTGTATAACTTTTTAGAATGGTATTGGAAATGTTTTATCAAAAGTTATGTTCAAAAGACTGCAGCTATTTTAGCAGCTGTACTATCGATTGCAGTTGTATGGTCAGAAGTTACTTTTTTCAACAAGTCACCAGTATTATCACTGTTTGCACGCTTTGTCAATTTAGCAAAAATGAAATACGATTATTTTACAATTGAGGTAAATTATAATTAATATTAAACTTAAAAAATTTCATAACAATGTTTCTTTAAATATTTAAAATAATAATTATCAGATACTCTCGACAATGGTAATTGCATATTTATGTTATTGCGCATACTCAACAGTTTTGAAAATTCGAGTCTTAAATTTGTATTATTTGGCTCCACATCATCAGACTAATGAATATAGTTTAATATTTAGTGGTATGATGTTGTGTCGACTTACTCCACCTATGTGTTTGAATTTCTTGAGCTTAATTCATATGGATTCACACATCATAAAAACGCAAGTAATGGAAACACAATATACCCAGGTATTTTCTCATTTTATAAATAATTTTAATTATTCTGCGATCGCATATGATTATTTTATATGCATTTATAGATAATGGGTCATATGGATGTCATAAAAATTGTATCAGACGGCTTCAATATATACTTTCCAATGGCAATTCTCGCTTTTTGCTTAGCAACATATTTTAGTCTTGGCAGTCGTTTATTATCAATGCTTGGTTTTCAGCAATTTTTAGGCGATGATGAATTTATTACCGACCTCGTAGAGGAAGGTCGTGAATTAATCAAAAGAGGTAAGTAGCGCATAACACATATTACTTCTGTATTGCTCTTAAACTATTATCATTAAAAGCCTTGTAAATCTATTAAGAAAAATAAGTAGACGATTATTATTATCATTTTTTTTTTATTAGCAATTAGTAAATAATTTTAACGAGTTATCCGAGATTCTTATGTAAGTTTTCTTCTATATTTTTCCTACTGCTTACGCGAAGTCACACAAAACTTAAATTATTTCAAATGATTGCAAATTTTAAAATTCGCCTCAATATTATGTTGTTAACAGAATATAAAAAGTTATGGTCTACATTTTTAGAAAGGAGAAAACGTCAACGAGTGGAGGACGCTATAAGTCGCCGTCGGGAATTTCAAGAGCGATTAACAAACACGGGAAATTTATCCCGCTATCGGACATCGAGACAAAGTACGGATACTGGTGTGTACACTATAAATGAGTAGATGCGTGAATATTTGAAAAACCGACGTATAGATGAATGCAAAATCTCTAGTGGTGAAACTATTACAGGTCTCTGCATACCAACGAATTGCGAGCAGTTTTATTGACAATTCCGTTATTGTTGTTCCGTCCATAATAGTATTTTGCCTGCTAGCTTTTAATGCATGGAGTTTTCATTAGATATTATTTTTTTATTGAACTTGTACATAAGCTTTTTTTAAAGTTCATTCTTATCGATTTAATGAGCAATGCTTTATATTTACTGATATAAATTTCTATAAAATAGATTACCATTCATACTAAGGTTAACAATTTGTTACAGCTAAAATGAAATTTAACGTTTAAAACATATAGTTTATAGGTATTAAGAATTTTTACAAATTTAATCAATGTACTATCCAGTCATAACAATTTTTTTATTTCATTTAGAATTATAAATTTATTAATTTAAATATATGTTAATAATATTATGTAACATATATAAAATATATGCTAATAATTTTACATTGTACTGAAAGTACTTTTTAATAATAACGTTGAGGAATTTTACAACAAAAATAAATTTAAGAATTTTTTATTCGCGAAACAAATTTAAATATAAGATTTAGCAATTGTTTACGTAGTTGTCGAAAATATTAATCTTTATCTTATATTAATTATTGTTTTCTTAAAAAAGTTTGAGTTGCCCAAAGAAGCAATTTCATTTTATAGTAATGAAAAGAAAAATTGATTTAATTATTAATCTATATAAGGTTTTCTTGTTTTGAGAAAACAGTATATAAATAAATCAATAATTTTATTGTATCATTAGGCTTTAATGCAAAATTTAAGGAATATTTGTATGCTTGGATTAATATGCAAAATTAATTATGTACATTTATATCGCAAACTAATTTATATTTGATAGTATATTGTTGTTAATTTATATTGTTGTTAGTTTGGGATAAATATAAGACCAGCGTTAAATAAGAATAAGATGATTAAGAAAAAAAACGTGAGTCAAAAACTGAATTTGCTCACTAATTGTACGTAACTGTTTTTGCCATTTCTTCTTTAAATATAAATTTATAATTTCATTCATTATCAATTTAATTATTTAATTATAATTATTATGTAATAATGGGAATTATTTTACATCTAGTATTTTTTAAAATGTTAATGGAACTTTACTCGTCGAAATAATAAGCTTTTAAACAACAATAATGACCATTTAGGAAATCAAAGTACTCGAGTATCCGCTCGCTGCTGGACATTCAGTTATTACAAAATATTCCTTAAAATTTTACCTTACATATCTTACGATTAGTGGAGCTTCGAGGCATTCTGAATCTGTACCATCCAAGCAAATATCCGAGTGTGTTTGTCTTTTGCGTTTATATATATATATATATATTTATACATAAAGTGATATGTAGATATATATCGATGCGTATGTGTACGGATAACAAATTGCGCACACACACACAGACACGCTTGGATTTTTGCACGTGAAGCCTTCATTGCAATCTCGCTGCAAATGCCAGCGTGGGAGAGATGAAGGCTTACCAAGTATCTCGGCACGCTTGCGAGTGTGGCTCTGCGAGACGCGGCGTGCTCGAGGCTTCAGTTTAGAGGCTTATGCGATGAAGGGAGATGCCGACGTTTGTGATGATGTCTGTTTGTAGTACGATCCTTGAAACGGGAAGAGTCAATCGAGTCGGCGCGAGCTGGACTATTGCGAGACTACGAGCCGATGTCGGAATACACCGTCGGTGCTCAGTCGTTCGGCAATGAAAATTACGGTGCCAACGATCGCTACGATCACGGATTCCAAGTGGAGGACTACTCGGACCGTCCGCAGGACGCCCTGAGAGCATACTCGACGAACAGTAGTCGCGTGGGCCCGCCGCCGAGGGGCCTCTTCGATGACATTTGATAGGATCGAGCTCGTGGATGCGATGAGCCCTTGTGCGGACGGCGGCGCGCCTCTTCCGACCCCGACGGCTCCTCCCCTCGGACTCTGTCCGACCGCCACTTCCTCCTCCGAAACCCCCTCTCGTTCATTCGGCCATTTCAATTTATCGATACGTACGAGTGCATAACTCGCCTACAGCCCCTGCCCATTTACAAATCCACACCTGCCAAGGACGAATACTACTTGCAGAAGGCTTTCTGCATCGAGAGCTCGCTCATCGCTAATGGCAGCGTTGAACTTTCCCCTTCGTATGTTGTTGCATTACCAACGAGCAGTTTACCGAAACTCTCGACACAGGATAAAATTTTTGAAAATTACCTACAAACTTACGTTTCACATTTGTAAATTCTTTCTTAAGCGGAAGCCTGTATTCGATTTTATTTCTTTGTTTGGCAAGATTTGCAAGCGTTTTTTGTTTTTTTAACCAAGGAAAATCAGGAAACAATGCGGAACAGTAAATAAAGTCGTATACAAGTCATGAAAAATTCTCTACACGATGTACGTAAATACAAAGAATCATTGTATAAGCTTATAACGAACCCCTAGTAATAATTATAAAAAACGGCGCTCAATTTCGCATAAGATTACTCAGTTGATAATTAGCTATCTTAAATATTGATAGATTTTTTACTATACGCTAAGCACAGTAAAAAATTAAAACTCAATTATTGTTATGTCATTCGTAGTATTTTAACTTATTGCCTTAATGTATGAGATAATTTTAGGTTCCAGAGATCAGAAATTATTTATAGTAAAAGGTGTTACTCTGTGAAAACGACTTTTAATACATAATTATGTTAATCTATGAAGTTGATCTAATTTACAAAATTTCATAAAAAGCCATAATTACCGTTTGTTAGAGGTGTATTTCAATGAAATCGTAATTACATTGAATCTAATTACTTAATTAAATTAAATATAATATCTTAACTTATGGGGCAATTTCCATTCGAAGTTTAATTTAAGTACTACTAATTAATCTAAAGATAATCTAATGGTATACAATATATAATTTGAACATTTTTAATGATTCAAAATATTATTCTAAAATGTTAGCCCAAAAATGATATTTATAAAATAATCAATATAATCTCTGCCAAAACGCACATCAAATTAAGATGTACAAAGTAAAAGAAATTGTACTGCAATGTGTGGTGCTAATGCATAAAATAATACTATATGTTATATATTTAACAGTTTTACTGTGCAAGATATTCAAAAATGAAAATCTATAGTTTCATTTTATTTAAGAAAACCACAATAAAAAAGATTAATGATATTGTTTGATATATTTATAAATTTACGAATGAATTCTTGAATATAATTCAATGTTTATAATATTTATTTATTTGTATATTTGTATTGCATTAAATTATATTATGAATAAAATACATTGTTATTAAAAATTATATCATTTTAAAATAGAAATTATTTTGTATCATGAGTAAAGGCAAGGATTGTGATACGAATTTTTAGTTTAAAACTTACTTTATGGCGAAATATTATTCAGTTCTATGATTTAAATATGTGCTTATAATTATATAATTCTAAATATTAAAAAATTGCATTAAATATCATGTTTTTATCGTTTGCAGCTCTAAAAGTTACAAATCTTGTAATATGATCGTCGTTTTATTTTTAAAGTAAATATATTTTCAATTTGCATTTCGGAAAAAAATTTTTTATTGTAAAATATATATTTTTTTCAAATTTCTTTTTAAATATTTTTAACATTTTAACAATATTATTATATAAGCGTAACAGTATTTGTATTTTATTACACCTACGATATACCAATAAATCACCTACATAGATTCGTTCAAAGAAAATTTCACCAGTGGTTTTATCATATCGTTCATCTCAGCTTCTTTTTTTGTAAATTTTTGATTAATAATAAATATTAGGTAAATAATAATGCAATTTTAGTACACTTAAAATGTAGTTTATTGCATAATCTTTAACAATAATTATGTTTAATACAGATTTTTGTCAATATTAATTGGACAGTAAAGTTCTCTGAATTCATTTAATTAATCGAAATTATCTTTTTCTAAAGTAATACAGAATCATTCTTGAAATATTGTTTAAAAAAATTCTTATTCTGGTCACCTAATAATTAATTTTAAATCATATTAACGTTGTTTGATATAATTAAAAAGTGAAAAATGATTTTTGATATGATTAATAAATTTGAATTTGTGTGTTCATGATTTGTATTTATTTAAAAATAAAGAAATATTATGAATTGTCAAAATTTCTACAGACCTCGTATTTAATAAAAATATTTGAATTCACTGTGCAGTAAAAAAATACATATTATACCTCTTCAAAATTTATTTATACACATTAGAATTACATATATTATCATATAATACTTCATTTATACAATATAAAATTTCTTTTGAGTTTGTTGAACTTAACCACTTAGAACATTAAAATAAACAACAATAAAATTTGTATTCTATAAGCAGAAACATAAAAAGCTTGTCTACTTATACAAAAATATTTCTCTATGTATAAAATAACAAATAGATTCATTAAAAATTAAGTAATAATTTTATCGAATCAATTTAACAATCATACTCCCATTTTTTAAACTAGAATATTATTAAATAACGACCTTTTTTCTAGGTAAAGTATACTAAATAAAAAGTTATACTCATTAGTAAAATAAAGGACAGAGTATAAGCGGTTATTATTCTAATGAGTTTCAAATTCTCGGAACGAGCCTTGCGATCATTTTCGTATATTCGTTTCTTTTTCGACTTTGTACCCGAGATTAATAAAAGTGGCTCTAACATCAATAGATTCGATGTGTTCTGTTCAAGCTCGGCATCGTCATCTTTTTTAATCACGAAATCAATAAAACTTGTATCAGCTTCGTTATCCATATTGACGCTAAATTCAGACGATGCGTCTTCGATTTTAACCGTAGAAGAAAAAGGAACCGACTGTACGATACCTTTTCTGGAAATTCGACTGTACCCTTTATCGCAACCTCGATGATAATCTTGTGCATTTTGAATGCGCAAGTTACATTTAAAATTGGAAATACTGTAATTCAAAAAAACCTTGTAGAATATTTCTGTAGCCATGCATTTGTTTAATTTATTAATGGTCATGGAATCGAGAACTTTCTCGGCATCGGACGCATCTGCTTTGGTCAAAAGTACTTCATTCGGCACTGATTGACTTTCATAATCCAAGCTATCGTTAAAAATTAAGCTGCGTTTGCGCGTGGTGCATTTGAGACACAATTTATGCCTCGTCGAGATAATCGTGTCGCTAAATGTGCCTGCTAAGATCGCATCGCATTTCTTATAATTAATAATCTCGCGACACGCATTGCCATTATTAAGAAGATCCTGACAAACGTTGTGCTCATTGGTTATATTTTGGCCGGTGTACTCGACCGCCTTGGAGGCATAGGAGAAAGTTGCTACTGCCTCGCCCGTAAAACGTGTAACAAAGTCACGAGTTGAACCCTCGCTTCTCACGAGGTCGCTGTTAGAACTTTTAAGAATCTCCTGTTGCCGTGAATAATTAGTTGCGAATTTGGCAAGTCTTAAAGGAACCTTAGGATAAAAGATAAAATCATTTGTGCGTGAATACGAGGTATGAGATGCGTGTGTCTCCGTGCATTGCTGGCTCGACTCGTCGATGCCATTGTCTGAATAAGACCGATCGCTACTGGAAGTACTCGAAACTGTTGTCGAGCCATTGTGCGCTTTTACTTTATCTTTGTCTAAGCTAATATATTCTACGTGTAGGTATAGGTGGTAAACACACGCAAAGTCACATCAATTTGTGTTGTCTTCGTAGTCGGATTTCGATTCTTTGAAATTCCTTTTCAGCTTGTCCAGCTCGTAGAGAACCTGAACGAAATCATAGGCATTTATTAATAGAGCATAGAAAATTCAAGCAAAGCAACAACTTAACGCTGTTTATATATATATATATATATATAAAAAAGCTTTAAAAATAAATAAACTCTGATTTCTAATTCGAAGGGGAATTCCTTAAACGTCGACGCAATGTTACAACCAATGAAGTTACCTCCAAAATCGAGGAACCGCTCCAAGCCTGAGTTCGACAACTGTCGGCGCAGTACTCGCCATTTCGGTTGGTGAGCTCGGGCAATCCTCGCCAGTGGCTAGTCGACGCCTCGATGAGGTGCCGCGAGATAATGGCTTCGGTCGAGGCGACCGTGCGCTTCAACTCCTCCTTGCCGCCAACGATAGGGGCGAAGTGCAGCCGCGCCCGAAGGAAATAACCGAGCGGCCAGACCCATTCCGGACCTTGATGGTAGTTCCAACCCTGGGCGACCTTCGGATCGTTGGAGTCGTTCGCGTTATTGTAGTAGCCGTCGTAAGCCCAGTCGGACGGGTCTAGCGTCATCATGCCCAGAGGGCCAAGCAGGATTTCTTCGGTCTTTTTGAGGGCCGTCCATGCGTGCTTAGGATCGAAGAGACTCGGAGACTGCGATTTAGAAGCAAGAAATTAAACTTAAAAATTTAACGCTCAATTATAAGATTACGCGTTTGCCAAGTAATACAAATTAAAGTGGCTTTTGGCCAATTTTTCTTTAACGTAAAATAAATGTTAATTAACTGAGACTTTGTAATGATGGTATTTTTGTAAGCATACAATTAATCATAAAAGGGTTTTAAAAACTATGTATAAGTTACTTC
The DNA here is from genome assembly GCA_018907135.1 of Kradibia gibbosae. Classification (NCBI taxonomy): domain Eukaryota; kingdom Metazoa; phylum Arthropoda; class Insecta; order Hymenoptera; family Agaonidae; genus Kradibia; species Kradibia gibbosae. The sequence goes on from JACCHX010000004.1 coordinate 11,047,104, forward strand.
TCGCCGCAAGAATTCGTAATTAAAGTACAATAACTCAATCTATCTGAGCACTTTTCTCGACAGCTTTACTTACAACAACCATAGCAATTGGAAAGTTCGGCCGTAGTTGATAATCGCCCCATGCTTGAGACGCCCCATGAGTATCTTTATAAATGCCACGTCTATTGATTAAATCTGGGCGTAATTCTCCCTCGGTCGCTTCCTCGTTTACATAAAAGCATAATTCAAAGCTGGCCTTTATTTTATCCGCCCACTGCTTAAAGCTCCAAGTAGTTGTAGTGCCTAAAAAATGCCCACACAAAGCCATTTACGAGCGATTCGAAAGAGTCCGCAATGGAGTTCATAAGATTTATCTTGAATGTTATACGAAAAAAGAAAATAATAAATAAAAAGCATCTACGCCCGGGAGTAAAATTAACCCCGCGCATACGAATACTCGAAAGCGTTACCATCCCCTTCCTTGCGTTGAACGCTGCCGTAGGGGTAGAGGTTTTGTTTGTAAAGCTCCGCCAAGAAATCCAAAACGCTGTGAGACAGGCCGACAATTTCAACTGCCGAGCCGTCCCGTGGTGTCGCGGGCTTGCCCTTGTTCCCGGCCTTCTCCGAAGAGCCCATTTTGTCCATCCAGGTGCCGCAGTTGGCCTCGTTGCCGCCGAACACGAAGCCCGTCTCCAGGTCGACGCCTATTCGATTGTCGAAGCCGCGGTCGGTCATGTGCTCGTCGATTTGCCTGCCGGCGTTGCGCTCGCGGAAGCTCAGCCCTTGGAAATGTACCGACAGCGCTTCCTGCATTACGTCCTGCAGTGGCTGCTCCTGCAAGGACACTTAGAATTTATAAGAGTACAAAGACATTTTAGGATTAGTGCAGCTCGCCTATGAATTATAGGCTTGTGATAAAATTGAAATAGCAACGGTCGTTACTACTGCACAGAATATCAAGCTGACTAATTTCAACTATTGTAATTAATAAAGCTGAAACAATAAATAGATACCACTTCTCCAGCTGGTAGTGGAGGTGAATCATCGGTTGGAAAAAGTCGGGAGACTGAGTCCGTTAGAATTTTTAAACCATCTGGGACTTCTTTTATATAGCATTGAATCGTATACAACCACCACCAAACAGCATCTCGACAGTTAAATCTAATAATACAATAGTATTAGCAACTTCGTAGAAGCTCTTGAGCAATCAAATAATAATTACTTATAATCACTAATATACCTGGCATTGGCGCCTTTATCCAAAAGATTTGGTATTAGTCCATGTCGTAGTGTACCTGCATATCCTAAGATTGTGAATCTAGCCTCCTCGTGCCTGTTGGTCAATAATAGTAAACCTCTAGTAGCTATAAACGTGTCTCTTCCCCAGTTTCTCGTGTATCCTACAGCAAAATGTGGCAATCCAGCGGATAACGTTGAGCATTCTTGTTCTTTTTTCCCATTAATTTCTCGTACTCTAGGTTTTGGTGGGTCTAAGTTAGGCGATAAATCGGGCAGTTGCGCGGACTTTACTATACCTTCCATCTGTACAGATACCAGTGATAATACTCTAGTAAAATCAGTTCCCTCTTTAACAAAACTAAAATATCAAAAAAACATATACAGTTTTAATTTAACAAACTAATTTTAAGGAATTTTTTAAATAACACATTTATTTCGGTTTACCTCGACATCAAACTAAAACAACGTTCTATAAGAATAGAATATATGTTTACTACGATTACATCAAAATAACAGGGCACTAAATAACGTGGAATTAATTTAAAAGGTTCTGCCGCTTGTTCCAACCACTGCCCAAGGGCAGCAGTACCTTCATCTTCTTTCAAACGTTGCCAAGTGTAATCTGAAATTGCGGTCCAAAGAAACAATTATTTTTAATCAAATCAGAGAGACTTTTATTGTTAACTATAAATGCTTTAAATAATGGTATTCTCTATATTGTTACTCAAAAATAATGAGCTATTGCAGAAATCTTAAATTTATTCTTTCGTATTTAATCTGCAAATTTAATGTCTTTTTTTTATATTACCTATCAACCAATTTCCTTGCCGAAGATTAATGCATAGAGGATGTCCAAGATCATTACTAGATCGAATGTCAGCCAATATTGTAGTAATTCCTATTGCATTATAAATCCAATGAGTTTATATTTTTCATTTACATAATTGTTATGAATGTTGTATATTTTACACGCGTATTCACAATAATAATTAATTATTAAATAATCGTTATTTAATTATCAGTATATCAGACCCATTAATAAATTAATTGGCAAGTCAAAAGAAGAAAGAAAACTCTTTAAATTAGTAACTCAATAATCACTGAGCAGTTATAAAAAAAATGTTGGATAAATACCTTGTAACCCGGCATATACAAGTGGACCGTGGTTAGGAATATTATAAACTCCAAATTTATTAGCAGTTGCATCACGTTCTTCTGGATCGCATCGGTAAAGAGCTTTATTCAGATCTGGAAACTCCATACGTGATATTATTGTATGAAGCTCCGAATCATTCGTTGATGTGACAGTCAAAACAGTATCGTTGAGTTTCTCAAGAGCAGGTTTTATATTGCCATGTAGCGATACACTATAAAAAAAAATATGCTTGTGCATGTGATGCAAGACTAATTTTTTTGCGGCAAACAAATGATCATGATTTAATATTTTAAATTTCTTACCGAATGGCAAATACGGAACCAGGTTGAAAATTATGGAAGTTTAATTGAGTTACTTTAGGATCACCTGAATCAACTTTTTTAACCATGTTAGAGTTACAAATTTGAATGTGTTCTTGAATGCGGACAACGTACTCCAAGTAACCATTTATGTAGTTTTCATTTTTTTTATATTTTTCAGGATTACGGAACGATATTTGGCCATTTCTAACGAAGATAAATGAAATTTTATGAAATATAAACAAAAAAAATGAAATTAAAAAATGACCAGGCACAAAATGAAAAATTGTTTACAAATTAAGTATATGTACATGTAAATTTGCGTCTACAATATTTTACTAGAATTAATTGGTCTAAATACACAAATGTGAATTTAGGTTTGAATAAGTTCAATAATAAAAATTTATGTATATATATATATATATATATATATATGCGTAAGTAATGTATGTTGTATAAAAGGAAACGCTACTTAGTATCGGTGTGAGTCAGAAATGCTTCAAGAATAATTTCTTCGACTACACCCTCGACCCTCAGCGAACGAATGTCCCTTCGCAAATCCTTACTATTAGGATCCGGATTATTGAAAGCCGTAAATGCTACGAGAACAACACTTTCGTGACTCGTTGGCGAATGCCTGGTGACAGCTACAACATCCGCATCCATTTGATCGACGAAGACCTGAAACAATATCGATATTTATCTCAGCCGAGCACATATTTAAGCGACAATGTAGCTTACTTGTGAAAATGCGTTTTGCCCTAGCCAGAAATGAAGATCGTTCAAGGCCCTCTTGGCCGGTATAATGCCCGACTTAAAGCTAACGTACTTTTCATCGTTTCTGGCTAATTCTTCGTCATCGGTCCAGGAGGTGTACTGCCGCTCTTCGTCAACAACGTGAATCTACAAAAAGAAATCAAATTATGCTTTGCGAAGGCAGTAATGCGATCAGCCGTAGCTTATGGATTTCTATTATTTTCCTCTAGACGCGGCGGTTAAATGTAATTAACACTCGGGTGGCCATTCGTCAAGCTCCGAGAGTTTCACGAGGATAAGTCCTTGTGCCCTAAGGGTGAGAATGGGCCCGTCGTGAACGGCTCCTCGCCTACTCACGTGATGTGGTACCAATTCGTCGTATCCGCGATTGCTGCCGCTCGCGCAACAGGCCATGGACACGAGGGCAGCGCTTGGGAGCAGGTCGAAGACGCTGCGCTTCTCCACCGGGCTCGGATTGTCGTGAGTCTGATCGAGAAAGAGCGCGTGGGCTATGCCCGTCCCTATGGGACAGTAACGGGCCTGGATGAAGGCACCAACCGGATCGCCCCCGTAGCGGTAGATGAGCCGACCTTCCTCGTGGCTGTCCCACGCTGACATTGCCTCTGCGGTTATAATTCACAATGCTACACCCGCGGGCCTTCTTTTTCATTTTATCGTCTCTAACGAGAGCTTTTCAATTCTAAAGTATTAAGAAGGAGTTGCTTTTCTACTCTTTTTTTCGTAATAAATAATAACGTTTGAAGTCGGATTGCTTTCTTTCCTTCCTTCCTTTTTTTTTTTTTTTTTTTTGATTCTTTTAAATTTGCCGCTGCATTCTTGTCATGCTGTTACTCAAGCAGACACTATATAGGAATCCCCAAATCTTACTTAAAAGTATAAAATATTATGGTCTTATGTTTAATTAATAATCGTAAGCTTTTCGTCGTAGAGTCAGCCGCTGTTCGGTACATTAGTAATCAACTGTTAGCGTTACTGTTAACGCAACGATCAAGATTTTAATTTATAAAAAGCTTGTTTTGTTATTAGCATGCACTTAAAAAGCTCATACATCCTTCAGATTAACATTGAATAATCGAAAGCATTTTACTCGCTCAATTATTGGAATAGCTTAACTCCTAAGATGATTCAATTAAAAATGCTCTCACCTCGAATCAATGACGTAATTCCAAGGCGATTTACAAAAACGTTATCTTTTTGATCGGAGTTCGTAAAAAGTTCTGCAGCAACATATAAATCAGGCTTTACTGTCCTAGCAACATCTAACATAAACTACATGTGCAAATAATAAATTCACGTTAAATTTTGTAAACAATAGCGTTCTACTTTGCAATAATAGTTTACGTATAAATAAATACCTCTGCAACGTGAATCGGAGTTGAATGGCAATTATCCAGCCTAATGCCGTCAAAAATTTTAGCGACTTGTATCACGTACTCTTGCATATAATCCCAAAGAGGTGCACAATCACGCTGATCATCGCCGTATCTAAAATTAATTTTTTAAGAATACCAATCATATACTCTATATATTACAATAGGACATATAAATGGAATCCAAACGTAACACGTACAAAAAAAGTTAGAAACATAATATGTCTTAAATATTTACCTTAATTTAACGCTATCGCCCCATGCTATAAGTTCCCTTCGAAGATAAACATTAGAATCTGAATTAGCAAAGTTATTGAAAGGATCGCCGTTTAAGACCCATCCATTATGGGCCATTAGATAACGCCCATTCTTCGAATACATTACATCTTCTCTTTGTGAAAATGATTTAGGAGTTCCATAATCTGTAAAGTACCTAAGAAAATAAAATTTTAAACGATTCTTAAAACAAACTAAGTATCAATATTAAAAGGAACAAGCATTTTTTAAACCGTAAAACATAATCTATAAAAAAAATTATTTTACCTTGGCACAAGCGGATGTTTTTCACTTATTTCCTTTAATTTAGGCCCATCTGACTGAACTCTAAAGTATCTGATGCCCGCAATTACATTTTCTACCGCATCATTTAAATGGTCTTGAACTTCATTAACAATATCATCGTTGAGTTGCTGCAATTTTTTCTTAAGCTCCTCTGAACACTCCTTCAATCTTTCATTCTCATCAACGCAATTACTTCTAAAATATTATAAATTAAACAATAATCGTAAATATTTATATTTGGCTAGAAAAAAATTTTATTTATCAAACATACCGCGATACATTATACAGTTTTAATGCAAGATCCATATCTATAGCTGATTTTAATCTACGATATTCAGGATCTCTAATTATGGAAATACTTTCATTGTTTGGATCTACCGGTATACTATTTGAACTGCATTTGGAAGCCTTCACTAAAAATTCAGATACAATTGTATCGATATTTACAGTGTACAATTCGTGGATTCCAGCTTGTGGTAGAAAATAATTGTGAAGCGTATTGCGAATAGACTGAAACACGTAAAGTCAATACAGTACTTTTCAAAATACTCGATTACAAAATATCAGAATCGTTCCTAAAAATGTTATATATTACGAACATTTAAATCATCTTCGGTTTCAATAATGGACGGAATGCCCTTGTCCTGTAATTCGCCAGTTGATACTTGCTGTGTCAGTTCAAATAAAATGGCATCTAAAAGATACGCGGGACGTAAATGCGGCGAATTCATACAATTGTACGCGCACTCTGGATTACTTTTTAAAATTGGGCTTTCATTTGCTACGTGATTTAAGACTATATCACAAATACTTAAAACCTTAAAACAATATAAATTAAAAGTTGTTCACAATGAACTAGTTTAATGCAATATATGAGTTTTTCTTACTTTCCATTCCTTTCTCATTTTTTGTATCAATTTTTCAACACTATCGAAAGATGTTACATTATTTGGAGAATCATTGAATGAAGGACTTAAATTTAAATGATCACTTATACTGTAGGCTGATTTAGAAGCCCCTAAGACCTAAAAAAGACAATGTAAATTTTAATAAAAATATTGATTTGGTTACATTTTTCTGAAAATTTACTCTTACAAAAGCCATATAAAGACTTACTAGTTAAAATGCCGTGATATTTTAACAATTTTTCTTTAAACACGCGTATTAATTAAATATTTATAATGTGTAATTAACGCTCGATAATACCTGTATTGGTGTGAAATGAATCATATTATAATTAGACCGTTGAGAAACTTGTAATTTTTCTTCCCATGTAGAAAATGGGCCCAATAATTTGGAAATAACTGTTTGACATTGGATACAGTCCAATGGTATAGGATCATCATTTGCACCTACTGTTAATTCCGGCTCCACTAATAAGTATCCAGATGCAAGTACTTTTCCTTCGTGATTTTCTCTAAATAATAAAATAACCATTTAATAATATTCACAGTAAAAGACATTTTCTCAGAATAATAATCGTGAGAGTGGCAATTCCCTTACTGTGATTCTTGTACATAATAATGAAAGGAACCAGTAAGTGAAAGACGCAAAAAAGCTGATTCGTGATTCCATGGTAATTGATAATATGTACATCTCTTGAACGGATCGCTAATTACAGGTGGATGATTCGTTAAAACATCAACGTTACGTCCAAGAAGAGATGATCCTAATCTAAATTCTACCACCCATCCTTAAAAAAAAAAATTAAAATGTATAGTATTTGTCCACTTTTTGTAATTTTCTGATAAAAAGGAATGATTATTTAATTTTTTTACGGTTTTAGGTACCTTAGATATGCAATAAGTAACTTTGTAAAATGTATATTATTCTCAATCATAATTTCATATTATATTTAAAAATGCAATTTTTATAGTACGTAATAATCTACCTTTCTTAAGCTTGTATAAATTTCCATCCAAGTGTTCTCCATTATTCAAAGGTAACACTCGGACTTGATCGTCATTTTGTGTATCTGCAGAGAATCCAAGATTTTCCATGATCCTATTTCTCGGCTAAAGTAAAATAATTATTTTTATTTTCGACAAAAAAATAACGTGATGCACTATGCTTTATTATAAATATAATAGCGCACACAGGTAACGTAAAATTACCTTTAAGTACTTTTAAAAGATTGAAATGATTGTTTAGGGTTAATGCAATTTAATATTTTTACTTTTATCATTTATTATATAATATTATTTTGACATTAATTAATGCAAAAGACTCTGTTTTTTAAATAGAAAATAAACGGCAAAATCAATACTTGAAATTCGTCCGAAAGTAAAAATTAAACATGTTTCGTACTGGATCTGATTGTTTCTTAAATTACTAATTTGATGAGAATATAAACTTTTAAACGCATCGTCCTAATTCGTTGCATTGAGTTGCTAATGACTAATTACAGAAATTAAATATCTTTTTATGCTTTATGCCCATTTAAATTTCTGTACTTTTTCTTTAAATTTACATAAAAACTAACATCGTGTGTCGATTTCTCAGTCAATTGTTTTAACAAAAGTTAAGAAAAAATAAGTACGCGCTCGATTTCAAAAACTTTAAGATTATTTAATAACAACTACAAGCGAAACAATTATAGGGGTTATCGATTTATATGTATAGTACACACGCGGCTAATCCACGAAACAAACAAGAGCCATCCAGCTGGCGTTTGTCTTAATATAAGTTATTAGTACAATGTAATTACTAAGCGTGCAAAAAGCAAGGTATTGCTTTACTAAGTTTATGCTCTATGAACATGCATAAAGCTATCGCTCATTGTTACAGTTGCTTGAATTTCATTGCTACCTTGAGCAGAGATACTACAAAACTTCCTTACATCGACATCATGATCCGGCATCTGATTGTCTTTTAGCTGAGATTCAGCTTTTATGTCGTTAAAAGTACTTTTATGAATTTTATAATGTCAATCGATAATCCATTGAGCCAAGAATTTTTCATTTTTACAATTTTTTTTTTTTTTTTTGATTGACCATTTCTTCGTTTTTTTCAAATGTTTACAAATGCAAAGATTTGTTTCCGATGACTCGTATTTTTAATTCATGTCGTATAAAATATGCGGTGGTATTGTATTATCTACAAGCTTAATCAAACACTTTTGCAACATAATTAATTACTAATTTATCGGTATCGACAAAATCTGAGCGGCTAAAAGTTTTTTTTACATAGGCTTATTACCTTTAACGAATATTTTAAGTTTAAAGGCATATTTCACTTAATAAATAATCAATACTTCGATCTTCCGAAACATCAAAAAGATGTTAAGTAAATGAAAACAAATTTTTATTTTGAGCACATCTATTATCAAGGTACCTATTTTTACAACAGAATTTACAATAGGAGTAGGGAAATGCACAAAATGCATATCTCTATTTAACGTCAAGATTATTGGACTTTCGAAGATAAAGCCGAAAACCCATTTATAGCTTGTAAAATTGTGGTTCTTTATCCAATATTTATTTACAACATTATTCAAGCCTATTACTAATTTGCAAACGGCACTGTTAAATAAGTAATTTTTTAAGAAAAAAATTGATTTATAATATTATAATAATTAGATTGTTTACATAAAATCATAATTTTCAAATATATATGCGTTATAAATAATATAATCCAATAGATTCCTAAAGTAAATATGTAATAGTTATATGGCTGAAAATAATTTTACTAAAGAAACCATCAATATGAATAATATTGTAAGCTCCTAATATTCAAAATCTTGGACATTGAATAACTCTTATCCTTAATGCATATATTTAAATATTTTTTTATATTCTTTTTATATGCGTATAAAGTATACATGCATAAATACAAATTACACTTTCTATTGAACTTCAAAATGAAATTTCAATTTATAAATACTTATTGTAAATTTAATTCATCAATTAAAAAAATTAACGATAAAAAGAACTCACTTTAAACCAAATTAATGAAAAATATCGTTGAAAAAAGTTTGCTATCTTCTTAAATAGCTGTCGTGTAGATTCACGTAGTTGATTGTGTATCGCACCCATTGTATTTCTCAATATTTCAATTGATTAAATATTTCATATAACAAACACAAGTTTAAACTGGAACCCTGCTTGTCTCAAAAGATTAATAGTCTTTCTTAATTTTTATTTGAATTATTTAGAAATGTATGTCATGAAATAAAGGTGTATTATAAATTGATGGTATATTAGATCATTCAAATGACAGCACTGTGAGTTACAAAACAGAAAAATACATATTTTAGATGAACTTTGACACCCCTATAGTTTAACATTCATTAAGCCACCAATTTTCCTATTTAAACATAAATACTTTTAAATTGCTTAATATCTATTTATTCAATGCCCATTCATAATTTTTGTGAAATATAATATAACAAGTTAGCAGCCACCTTTGAAAAGTTTTTAAAAGTATGTAGTATGCTGTACATGGTTTGAGTTTATATGTTTTTCACAGTTAATACTAAAATAAAATAAGCATTATAAAACTAGCTTATAACATTTGCTTTATTTGTTGGTAAATACATCAAGAGCTTAGTTATTAAGTAAAACATAGATGCCTTAAAAATGTTAAATGTAATCAATGTAAATAAGAAATGGGTAATATTTAAATAAAGTACATTATTAAACGTGCAGTAAATGTTAAATAGTAAGCACAGTCAATGAACCATTATTTTTCTTTCACATTCAAGAGAGCAAATATACATAAGCAGTCATAAAACGTAATATCAAAATCATAAAGGGACAGACGTTGAAAATCGCTTATTTAGCTCATTTTCAATAAACTTTCTTATCAATGTCAATCAGTAAATCTGATTGAGTTATCATTGGTCGAGACAGAGAGTGAGAGAGAGAGGGACAATGAGTGAGTGAGTGAGTGAGTGAGTGAGTGAGTGAGAGAGAGAGAGAGAGGTGTCGAACCGTTTAATAAAATGATATCTGTAAATGCACATGCAATATTAGCGTATCGCCTTGTCGACACATGCAGTAAGGTGGAAGTCATCCACGAGCAATCGTACTTTAAAACCAACAGATAGAAAAGAATTGGAGCGCTAGGTAGTCGATGAAAGGTTTGAGAGTCTAGCCAGCGGGAGGGAGAGGGGAAGCATGAATTATCGTTAAAAGTACCGCTAAACAAGCGAACGGCGTTAATCCAAAAAAAACTCCTCGCTCATGAGCACTTTTAGGTTAATTGGGCTAGCACTCAAAGTAACTCCGATGGCTCGGCGGCAGGCGAAGCGCGCATGATTTACGCTAAATAGCGAGGAAGGGATTGTATATCAACCTCCCGAGAACGAGGAGGAGGAGGAGGAGGAGGCCTCGCTTGGGATGCAGGGACGACGAGGACGCGGCGTCACGCGAATCGAACGAGGACTGCTCTTTATGGATTACAGGATTGCAGCAGCCGCGACGGGCCCCGTGATTCAATAAGAATCTCTCGAGCCGGAGTCGCACTTGTCCTAGGAGCCGACTGCGGGCGCGTCACTTATTTACGGCAATAACGAATCACGACTACTGAACCAGCTAAATAATTCACCTCCTCGCGCCCACCGGTGCGATAACAGCGTTGAGAGCAATGAGAGCTTAGCTCCAAGAGAGAAAGCGAGCTAGAGTGAGAATGAAAGATAGGCAGAGAGAGAGACGGCGGCTATCGACTTTATGTTTTGTTTATTTGACCTCTGCTCAATTACGGCCAAGAGGCTCAAGGCTCGGCGATCGGGGGCTTGCGAGGCGATGGGATGCCACTCCTAAAGGTCACGAGCGTCTCGACGCCTTAGGCAGATTCGGCTCTTCGTTGTAAAGCCGCACGCACCGCTTTAGATTTAAATCCCCGGCAAGCCGACAAGCGTTACATTTAACATTTAGAGGATGGGCAGGCCGCTCAGCTTTTACGAATGATGCATTGAACATTATGCCATTACCAATGCTGTGAAATTGTAATTTAATTTATTATTTATTCGGCAAAGGATTAATTATCGACGCGAAGTCTCCTATTACGCGTACATGGGCTCGTGTGTGTATTGGTGTGCGTGCGTGCGTGCGCGTGTGCGCTGTAAGTATACGCCGTGCCTCGCGAGTGCTCCAGTCTCAGAAGAAATATTTTATACAACCGTGTAATGTTAGAGGTAGCCCGTTGAAAATTCGATTAAATTGCATGCACAAGGGTGTCAAGTATTTTAAAGGCCTTGAAAATGACACGTACCCAACTACTGGCATGGCATTAGTGCTCGGAACGCAAGTCTTTCGCCTTTCCTTTTTTTACATTACCTAATGAATATTCAACCATTATATTACAATTGTCATTTCAAGTCATAATTTTTTTAAATAATACAGCTTCGACACTTGCTGTATTCATCAACTGTTATATAAATTCAACAATACTGTCGTATTAATGTAACAAATAAATATCTCTTTCAACTTTCAATTATAGTGAAGAATTTCCTACCAAAATAAAGCTCAGGCAGTAAAATATTCTGTTATTATAATAAAAACTTACTTAATTATACACGTTTTAAGTTACAGTTATAAAGTTATTATATAGCTTTTAGTTTTTTTTTCCAATGCAACTGATTTTTCACATTTTTTAATATTACGTACATCTAATCAAATTTTAAATTAGAAGCTTATTATTCCTTTCCCAAAAAATTACAATTTTTAAATAAATATGAATCTACCTACCACATATATGCATCGAATTATAATATATTCACGTATAAAATGTTTAAAAAATTTTGATTAAATAGGCCAATGTTGAATTAAAAAAGTCATGATTCTCACCATCTTCACGAAATTGCTGAGATTCAGTAGTTACATTTATATATTTTTAATTAATTAAAGATCCTTGTGAAATCAAACTCTAGAAACATTAAATAATTGTATTTTAATACTTTAAACAATATTACACTAGCTTTAATAGCATTTTGTTATAAATTAAAGTATTAAAAAGAAAAAAAACGAAAGAAAAAGTACAAAGTGAGAAGGATATTATACATGCTAAAAATTAAGACCGATATATGTAAAAATCAAAGAACTATTCTAATGAATACTTTTATTTCTAACACAAGAAAATCTGTGATAAAAGTGTACTCTCAAAATTATTCTAAAAACTATTTTCAAAGCAACAATAACAATATTTATGAAAAACCAAGCATTTATAGATAGTCAAAAAATCAACAGATTATGTCGCTTATATTATAAATTTCATGGTAACTCGAGATAATAAGAAAAATCAATTTTGCACAAGTATTTCAAAATTATTCTTAAATAATCGCTTTGATCAATCACTATTCATCTTGATTCAATCTTAATTAATTAATCTTAATTAACAGTTTTTACTTTTAAAAAATAAAAATGTTTCTGTTATATTCATTCGAATAAGACATATTTTGTATTATAATAAAATATACATGCGTGCAATTGTTTGGCATCTTCACAGTTTAAATTGCTGCTTAAGTTAGAATCAACCAAATTAATCAGCCGAAATATGAGACTATCGTTTTGAAGACTAAGACATATTCGTAAAATTACTATGACTCGTAAAATTAAATGAAATTTTAATAAAATGTAAAATCTAAAATGAACATTAAACTACGACAACTCAAACCATTATAAATAAAAAAAAATTTTTTAAATAATAATAGGTAAATATCTTAATAAAATAGCCTGATTTATAATATTATCAATTATTTAATTTTTAATCTCACACAGAAGTAAAGTGAAGACACTTAACAAATTTTACTGTGAAAATAAAAAAATAGTTTTGAAAATACACTTTTTTGACTCGTACTGTACACTTATTATTTAAAAATGAAGAAATTCAAATAGTTTTAAAAAACATCAATGGTCAAATTTTTCAACGTTTCGTCCGTAGATAATTTGCACACAGTATCGATTATTCGATTAAAAATTAGAAGAATTGTATATTTGAAATAAGTATTCAGTGTTATATAATTAAAAATAAGTAAGTTTAAGATAAAACTTAGTCCTAAAACATAAATCCTAAAAATAAGATTGATCATTTGTATGCTATGTAATAAATTTCTTATCAAATTTATATTTTCACGATGCGATTATATTGACAATTCCAAATTACACGCGTGATAGAATTTAAATCGCTATTTGAACATTGTCATATTAATGAAAATACATAATTTTCTTCAAAATATAGATTTTTACAAATGTGAAACTCACATCTGCTTCTTTGTTTGGACGGAGCGCTAATTTTATCACCAGTGCAATCTACAATGAGCAATCGCTAGCAAACATCGATTTTATTCTTCTAAATCCAAGAAATAGAGCCGTGAAACATGATATAAAAGTTTAAAATATAAACTTCGTATAAGTTATTCATAATTTACAAATGTATGAGATGAAAATAATGATAGCTTTGTATTGGGAATCAACATTTTATAAAACATTGATTGATTTTTGTTTTTGTAGCTCCATGTGTAGAGATTATGTATATATCTATATATATAAAATAATTAAACATGCCAGCCAACGGGTTTATTTTGTTACAGGTGTAACAACTAATTGTAGCAATATTAAAAACTTTATCAATTTATAAAGAAAATTTTGTTTTTTTTTTTAATCTTCAATTAGAAGAAATTTGCGGTTTAATTAAAGAAACATCACTCCACTTGTTGATACTTGGTCATGAAAACATGATGCACATGTAAAACGTGCGATAGTTGTTTTTTGATCCCAGTGTCTTCTTGCATAATAATCCACACGATTTACGACCTCTGGTAGCGTTCTTTTCGATAAGTAATGGTACAAATGTTATATTTTCATTGATTTCAATGTCCTAGGGATGCTTAAGAATAGTATTCGGAAGAGTAGGCAATAATTAAAAAGGCGAGACTTTGTTATGCACAACCAAGTTTCTTAGCCAGGACTCTTTGTACTGAGCGATCGGCTGCTTTTTTTCGAATAAAATAATATGGGATGACAACATTATTAAATTCGAGCGCTGCTTCGAAAAATAATGGATAAGAAATTGCGAATAAAGTACGAATGCTAATGTGGGCTCGAATCAATTTAATCTCAGATCGGTAAGAATTGTAACTAGGGCAGCAGTTTTATATGTTTTCATCGGCGATTATTCAGTTGCTCGTTGAAATGAGCCGTGCAAGACGTAGGAGACACACTTGCATTAGTCCCATTATACATAATTGCAATTTTTAATTTGCCTCCGCGTTTCTGCTTCGCCTCGGCTGCTTCTCCAATGTTCGTTTCCAGCCGCCCCCCACTATTATTCGCAATTCAAATGCAGCGAGCTCAGTGTGAAACGTCGGTCGCTATTCGGCTTGTGCGCACAATCCAAAATCTAACTTCTTGCATTATCGCCATACAGATTAGAAATTTTTTGTAATCCTGTTTAATCTTCGAACCCGATAACATGCTCGGCTGATTCTTCTCGTAAATTTTTCGCTCCGCTATTTTTATGCTAATTAAATGGATGACAATTACATAACGCAAGGTAAAATCTTTTGAAATTCTCTACAATTGCACTCGACTCGTTTAAAATCAATCGAATTTATATATTAAATGATTTTATTGGAAATATTAATTTCCATGTGAATTTGTTAATTATTAGATGCGAAAAAGCTCCTTTTTTGTTTTTTTTGTTTTTTTTTCTCTCTCTCTCTCTCTCTCTCTCCAACATAATTTGATTTAATTAACCAAGAATAAAAGTATTGATGAATACAGTACGTGATAATTGTATAATAAGTATTTTATCGTTTTAATAATTGTAAAATTCTGACAAATTGATTCATATATGTTGTTTTCAATTTTACAGATACATCTACTTACACAGATGTATTTGATTCAAAATCATATAATAATATAGATCTAAGTCATACCAATGACAATGAGATTAGTAATGATCTTTCATCTACAAGAGTAAGACATTTTTTATCAAATTTATTATTCAAAATTACTCGTTAACAAGCAGTTGTCGTTACTTATGTTACACATTAATTTAAAATAAAATTATAGGAAAAGGATTCTGCTTCATCATCGGAACAAATAAATTCACAGACAAACATATTTTGTTCCATTGATAATAATGAAAGTACCGATGATAATACCAAGCTTCATAATTCAGAATCGCAAAAAACAATTTTGAATGAAATAGAAAAAAACTTATCTCGTGTACTTTATGATTCAGAACATAGCAATATACAGAATGATGACTATTTATTAAATTTAAACCAAGAAAACACCATTAAAAATGACCATGAAAGTGAAGATAATAGTTTTTGCTTATCCGATAAATCAATGACATGTTTAGATGTTTGTTGTACCTGTTTTTGCTTATAAATTAGTGCCATAGCTGTGAACAGCAAGAAATGTTTGTAAAGTTAGTACTATTTACAATATCATTTTATTGTATTCTAAATTTTTATTTATTCTTTGTTTATATAATTTAAAATGATGTTAATTTTTTGTTGCAGATGTATTCGCATCAGTTGGTTAAAAGTGAAAACACTAAACTTTCTGCAACATTAAACTACCATTTATACAAATTTATATGATAAAATTGATAGTATTACACAAGACTGAATTAATTTTTGATACGTAGAATTATATTAGATATGTTGGTAAAATTTTTTAAATTTTCCGTCTGTTTTTTAGCTATGGAATACTGGAATACAAGAAACTATTTCACTTGGCAATTGCATCAAAACAGGTTCTCAAATTTACTAATTTTATTAAGTCCAAGATAATTTAAATTGCCTATAGTAAAAAATTTTAAAAAAACAATTTTAATTTCCAGCATGTTATTGTAATTTCAAAATTAAGTTTTGCTTAAACTGAAATATATAATAAAAATTATATATATATTTTTTGTACATTTTATAAAAAATTTTTATATTTTATACAATTTTATGAATATAAAAGCAAATAAATTTCAAATACTTATGAATGTAGCTATTAATAATAAAATTTTTAAAAAATCAATGTGCATTATTCTTTTATTCCGTTCTAAATTTTAATAAGTGGTATTGCTTTTCTTAGTATAAATTGGAAAAACAGAAAATTTTTGATAATTATTAGTTAATATCTATATTATAAAAAAATAATACAATACAGAAATTTATAGATATTGAGTTGAAAATCAAGCCTTTTATAAGAAGAAAAATCTATTATATTTAAAACTGAAATAAGCATTGTTTTATACTGTAAATGATCCATCCATTACTATGAGTTAATAATGTTTAACAAAAATATTTAAATTTTGAAATGCATTATTTGTTTTCGATAGAAATAAATATCACAATAATTGATTGTTTCTATTTTAAATTGGCAAATCTAAGTCACAATTTTTGGACTTCATTGCACTTTACAAATTTACCCGCCACTATGCGCAAACAAAAAACGTAAACAACAGACTGAACAGACAACTGCAATCTGTCCGAGTGCTTTAGAATTTGCTCGATTAGATTTACGTTGTTTCTCAATTTTTTTCTTCTACGTTATGCAAAGCGTAATGTGTATTGTATAATGTATAAACATAATTTAAAATTTGTAATACATCTTTCAATCAGGTGAAATAGTATCAAATCCTTACTGCGTAAAATATTTAGAAGACATGCTTCTATTAAATTGTAATTATTAATTAAATACAGAATGTTTACTTTCTGTTAATTACATGTACGTAGATAAGAAACTTTTGACTTCAAAATAAGTTTTGGAATTTATTTTCAACATTTATGTAATTTATACCTATTTAAAGGCTCTGATTTTAAACGTAAACAAAAAGCATCGATAATCGTCGTTTTAACAAAGAGAACTTTAAAATAATTTTATGTGTAAACACTTTAATCATGTCGAGTTCTGATACATCTGAATCAATGAAAATTGAATTTAAAAAGAAAACTCGCAAGCCATTAAGGAAAAAAAACATTTCCTCAGAGGAGAGTGATAATGATAACGAGGATTCTATGGTTAGGTGAGCAATGGTTATATTATTAATTTTTATGCTTGAACAAAAAAATTAATATGAAGGCATGTTGAATTAATTTAGATCAAAATTAGAAGAATTAAAGACCATTCAAAAATTGCGAAACCGACCTAAAGGTGTAAATATTGTTGGTCTAGCATTAGGTGAAACAGCAGTCGATACAACGATGGTATGTTTTTTTAATAAGTCTTTCTAAATTTATTTAAGTATTATTTCCAATTTTAACTCTTTATATTTCAGTCTGATCCATTTAATGTAAAAATAGGTGGAATGGTTAATATGGCAGCCTTAAAAAATACTAAATTAAAACAAGACGATGCTTATGATACTGGTATTGGTACACAATTTAATGCAGAAACAAACAAGCGAGATGAAGATGAGGAAATGTAAAGTTTGTTTTAAATGTTTTTTAAATTAAAATAGGCTAGTTTTTCTAAAAATTTTAAAGTAGTGATTTCATACTCTATGTTTCAGGGTTAAGTACATTGAAGAAGAGCTTTCAAAACGAAAGAATAAAAACAGTAGTGAAAAAGATGACGATGTTTATAAAAATAAAAGATCCTATTGTTCACCAGAAGAAGCTGCATTACAAGCAGTACCGGAACATTTGAGGCAAAGTTCTACGCATAAAAGTGAAGAGATGTTGTCAAACCAAATGCTTTCGGGTATTCCTGAGGTAGATCTTGGAATTGAGTAAGTACAAAAGATTTTTCTCTACTTTATAATTGCAAATAATGAAGCATTAAATAATGTATTGACTTTATTTATTCATTATTGCAAGCATCGTTACTGGGTATTTTAATAATAAAGTTCAACTATTTCATTTACTTATATTACTATCATTTTAATTTTTTCAGAGCTAAAATACGAAATATTGAAGCTACAGAAGAAGCTAAACTTAAGCTTTTATGGGATAGACATAGAAAGAAAGATGGTCCATCCCAATTTGTTCCAACCAATATGGCTGTAAATTTTGTACAGCATAATAGATGTAAGATATATTTTTAAAACAGTTCTTAGTAATAATGTTTTCTATATGAATATTAGCATACATAATATTCCTCTATATTGGTATTAGATTTACCTTATAATGTTTTTATAATAAATGTAAATTTAATTTTTATTTCTATACTGGAAACTAGAATGATATTGAATTGAATACATTAATGATTGAAAACTATTATAACTTCTAAATTCAAATAAAATTATTAAAAAATTATATTTTATTACAGTTAATATCGAAGATACAGATGCACAGAAAAGAAAGCAAGATTCGGCTATTCATAAGCATGTTCCACATGTATCCCATCCCAAAGAGAAACGAAAAGAAAATAATGAAAAGGCTACTGATGATTATCATTATGAACGTTTCAAAAAACAATTCAGACGATTCTGATGTATTATATAAGACCTAAAATAAACGATCCTAAAATTTAGCGTATGTTTCGTCCGGGAGGCGAGACCTAGATATTTGGTCCAGATAGTTGGCCATTGGTATATCGGAGCGTTACAGGGGAGAGTTGAATGATTGTGTTATGTTAATTAATGTCTTGTATACGGTTGTTAACAGTAAGAAACTTTTCGCTTCACTTTATGTTTATGAGGATTGGATGGAATTATGGCATAATGTTAGTGCTCGTGTTATACTTATAGACGCAAATGTGCTCTGCTTATTTATGCCCCTCTAGGTAAAAACTAAATTTTGTGAACCGCCAGTTAAATAAATTTTGTGAAATTTTCTAAAATCGAACTTATTATCCTCTTTTTGCAAACTCTCCATCCCATGCTATTACACGTCAGTGTGTAGACATAAAACGGAGAAACCGTGAATGCAAATCGATATGAACGCGCATTCACTAAGTAAGTTATATTCGGAAGTCATCCCGGACATAACATACGCTAAATTTTATATAATAAATAATTTTTTTTAGAATATCGAAATTTTATATAAAAACTAATTCTTTAATATGTCTCTAAAGAATAAGAGTATTTTTAATATATAATTTATATGCTGGATATATTTATTTTAATAAATAACTTTGATTAATAATAAATTAATTTAATAAATAAATATAGGTATATAAATTCGAAAAACAAACAATTACCATATATCTAAATATTATTTTATATAAATAAATGTAATACAAAATTAAAAACTACTTCAATTTATCCTATTGTGACAAATTCAATGAACTCATTTCAAATTCAAATGAAATATTTTCGATCGTCAAATGTTATAAACATTTTTATGAAAAGTAAACGTTTGACATTTTGAAGTAGCGCGTATAATGAGACCTTTTGTTTATAAAATATTTATTAATAGAAATATTGTTTTGCAATGATATTTATGAAACATTAATTTACCATACATTAAGTGTTTAGAGGCTCTGCGATCTCTATTTTAAGCTAGGCGCTAAACATGAACAGAAGATTTGTGGATTCCAAGTCTTTATATTATTCTAATTATTCAGTTGATGATGGCTCTTGTAATTTTTGTAAATTATTCACTTACTGTCACTAGATATCACAGTACCTACAACACTAGTAGCGTTTAAATCTTTAGAGTATCGTTTTCAAATGTAAAATTGTTTAAACTCTAACCGACTATCTTTGTTATAATTCTAAAACTACGTAACGCGCATTATTATTAAAGATGCGAGAAAAATGTTTTTTAACTGTTCGTTCAATTCTAGTAATAAATTTTAAATACGCAATAATAAAAAGCGTTGATAGTTCGAAGGCATTAGCATTAAAAGGATTATCCGATTAATAGTACAAAACGCGTATGATCAAATGCAGATACTCTTCTCGACAAGAATGATCAAACTCCCTCGTAGGATATAACGTGCTTTTGGATTTTATTAATTTCTAAGCCCGGTCTTGTAATTAAGTGGCACTCTGACGATGCGTCGAGTCGAAAATTTGAGAACTACAGATAGATACAAGATAATCCGTCAGACTGCTGTGCGACTGGTTAACCGTGAGCCGATTTAAAAATGCAGAGCGAGATCAAAGTAACAATTAATCGCAATACTTAATCGTAACGACGAGGACGGTTTTCTTTCAAATCCCTCGATAAACAAGGGCGAAGGATAAGCTAAAAGAGTAAAGTCGCGAGCTCTTGCGTGTAACGTCAGTGGAAGAAAGGAGGGCCGAGGAGCAAAATAATAGTCTCTCCACGTGGATCAGCGAGTATGTCAATACTGTCAAGTGTCAATGCTGCTATTGCTGCTAATAGGAGATAACGGGAGTTATTGGCTTTCGCGTCGGCGCGTTCACTTATCGAACCCCCTGGGAAGGCCGCATAGCCGCGGGCTTGGCCGGTTCCGTAGCGCGGCTCGCGATAAGGGCCGATGAAAAGGGCTGAAAAACCAAGCGAGATCCTCCTCCTCGACTATGATCGTTGTCGGGGGGGAGGGGATCGAGAGGGCCGCTGACGTCGCCCTTTCGCCAATACCCATGTGCATTCGCGCGATCGCGCAAACGCGCTTAGCCAATGTTGGCGACATAGGCCTCCTCTCCCCCTCCGCCCCCGGCCCCGGACCCCCTACCCGACCTCTACGACGCCGACGAAAACACAAAAGCGCCTCGGCGTCGGTGCTCGGAAGTCGAGCGCACTTGGCTTTTTTCGCAGCGAGTCTGCCGCTGCCGTCGACCCCGTCTCGCCCCCTGCGCGCGTCTCTGCACAGAGCCAAGGCTCCAAAGCCACACCACCGCCCTGATAATTTGTTGCTTCGTTACAGTTATGAACACCTGCGGCTTCGTTACCTGCGGTCCTAACGAGGCTCTTGTTGTCTCAGGTAAGCTACAAGCTTACTTAGTCGGATTCGCTTACTCTCTTACTACCCTTGGCTCAAATCTTTCGACCCAGTACTCGATCGAGTCTCATTATCGTTGAGAGGAAATTAAATTATCCAAGGCTTTTTCTAAGGCTGCATCTCTACGCGAGCGTTTGCTAATGCTTGAAATGATCTATTTGCCTATTTTATGAAATTAAAATACCCATTGAATAGCTGGCTGCTTATTATTAATTTTATTTCTTTTCTCTTTTAAGGATGCTGTTACAGCAAACCACTTCTAGTGCCAGGAGGGAGGGTTTTCGTTTGGCCAATTGTACAACAAGTTCAGAAGTAATTATTTTCATTGAGATCTTTATCGCTGATAAATCCTTGATACTAATCTACATTCGCTCGTATTTATGTATATATTTTGTAAGCTTACGTCCAATTTTACTCAAAAGTCTAGAAATAATTTTAATTAGCGTTTGGTATGATTTTTCTGACATTTTATGATGGTAAATTATACTTGTAAATTATTATAGAATGATATGTTAAATTTATCTTTTTTCTTATTTTGTAGGATTTCTTTGAACACCATGACTCTGCAAGTCGAAAGTCCAACTGTATATACATCCCAAGGTGTACCCATTTCAGTTACTGGAATAGCACAGGTAAATAATAACATGATAGTGTCATTGATAATGAAACGCTATAAAAACAATACGCTTTAAAATCTAACATAATTTACCTTTGCATAATGATGTAAAACGAAATATCTATGTGTACTATAAACTGATTAATCAGCAAATCAAAAAATATTATAGGTAAAAATTCAAGGGCAAAACGAAGAAATGTTATCCACGGCGTGTGAACAGTTTTTAGGTAAATCAGAAGAAGAAATACATAATATTGCTCTTGTAACGCTAGAAGGACATCAAAGAGCAATAATGGGCAGTATGACTGTTGAGGTAAAACAAAATTATAAATTATTTTATGACTATTGTTAAATTTACACGAAAGTGCTACTATATAGAAATTTTTTTTAACGGAATTTAATTTTCTAAATAATGTTTTATAGGAAATTTATAAGGATCGTAAAAAGTTTAGTAAAGAAGTTTTTGAAGTTGCTAGTAGTGATCTTGTTAATATGGGTATAACTGTAGTGTCGTATACATTGAAGGACATCAGAGATGAAGAAGTAAGTTTTTAATTTAAATACTTTTTCATAATTTTTTATTGCAAATTTTAAAAATATCGTAATTAATGTTCATTTATCTAAAGCTATTTGTTATAGACATTGCTAAGTAGTTCTGTGATTCTTTTTAAAAAAAAAAGTATTTTTTCTGTATATGAGCCAATAAATAGTCGATAGATCATTTAATTTCATAAAATTAGTTAATTTTAACTTTTTCTTTTTACTTATTTTCATTCACAATTAAATTTTACAATATATTTTTGTTTTGATACTTGCAGGGGGCAAAGGTATGTTAACTATTGTTTTTATTTAGTAATTATGTATTTAAAAGCACTGTTACTCGTAGAGTTTGTATATTTGAAATACGAATATTAATTTGTGGGGATTAAAGCAAAAATATAATTTAAAATTTTTTTAAATTAAAAAAAAATAATTTAGTTGCTTGCTTTTAAACAAATGTTGAATCTTATAGCTGTTGTATTTTAAGTTACATTATCTAATTTTATACGTGGCATTATAATTTGTATAGCAATTAATTCTTTAATCAATTTCTAGAGATAATTAATTTTGACATAACTTTTTTGCTATGATCAGTTCTACCATACTTACTTTTATGCATGCATCAACAAACAAGTATTATAACTTATAAAAATAATACAAGTAAATTTCTATAAAAGCGTAGTCACGCAAATTATAAGTTTTAAATTAAATGGTTTTCATACTCTCAAAATATAATTATGATGTCAATATTTTACTTTACATCAAGGTTTATACAATGCCCGCTTATTTAATTGCTTTGTAAAATTTATTTTCTTTCAATTTTAGGGATATTTAAAAGCTTTGGGTATGGCAAGAACAGCCGAAGTTAAAAGAGACGCTAGAATAGGAGAGGCCGAAGCTCGTAGGGATGCTCAAATTCGAGAAGCTATTGCCGAGGAACAAAGAATGGCTGCTCGTTTTCTAAACGACACCGAGATCGCCAAGGCACAGCGAGATTTCGAACTAAAGAAGGCTGCTTATGATGTGGAAGTGCAAACAAAGGTATTCAACGTCAATGATACAAGAGAGTACTTATATTTTTCATTTAAAAAAAAAAAAAAAGTTTTAAAATTTAAATCAGTGCATAACAATAAAACAAGTTCATTAGTTACAGTGATGATATTCATATATAAATTAATTTGTGCAATAGAAAGCCGAAGCTGAAATGGCTTTTGAACTTCAAGCTGCAAAGACCAAACAACGCATTATGGAAGAGCAAATGCAAGTGAAAGTTGTAGAACGTAGCCAAGAAATTGCTGTACAAGAACAAGAAATGATGCGACGTGAAAAAGAATTAGAAGCTACAGTTCGACGTCCTGCTAATGCTGAAAAATACAGGTTTGAAGACGATTTTTTAAAAAATAAAAAAAATATATATATATTTTTATATGCATATGTAAACATTTAAATAAATAAATATTAATTATTTCGTAAAAAAGGTTGGAAAAAATGGCTGAAGCTAATAAATTGAAAACTGTCATGGAAGCGGAAGCTGAAGCAGCAGCAATTAAAATTCGCGGAGATGCCGAAGCTTTTGCAATTCAAGCTAAAGCAAAGGCAGAGGCCGAACAAATGGCTATGAAGGCCGAGGCTTGGAATGAATACAAAAATGCTGCAATGATCGATATGATGCTTGATACTCTTCCAAAGGTGACAATAATTATTTTATGTAGAACGATAAGTATACAAAAATAAGGCATTCAAATAATATATATAAAATAAATGACTAGATGAAATTAAAATACAAGTTATTAAAGAAAAACTATTAGTTATAGTTTTTCACATGCTTTTATCTACAGTAGTAGAATTAAAAAGAATTTGTTATAAGGTTATTAAGAACAAAAGATTTAAATATGAATAATGTATTATTTATTAAAACATTTATTTCATAAAAAACCTTATTTTCATACTTTTTCAAAAGCTATCCAGTATAAATTGCGAATCTATTGTTTGTAATAAGAAAAAATCTATAAAAAGTGTTGCTAATAAATAATAATGTTTTTAATAGGTTGCCGCTGAAGTAGCAGCACCGCTTTCACAAGCGAAGAAAATCACTATGGTATCAAGTGGCACCGGAACAATTGGAGCTGAAAAATTGACAGAAGAAGTATTAAGTATAGTAACTAGGGTCCCAGAGCTCGTGAAGAACATGACTGGTGTCGATATCGCAAAAGTATGTGTACGAAGTCATTGACTTTGTACATCTAGTGCTCTACAATCTTATAAATAAGGCTGCGGATAATTCTTTAGTGTTAAATTATGTCAGCACTTTATGACTTATGTATTTTCTCTTTCTATTTCTTTTCAGTCTGTAATTGAAGCGTAAAGATGCAGTGCCAAAAATTATTTTTCAAGTCAAGGGATGTTTTTCACGTTCCTTTATCCTTTAATTAATTAAAAAACTGACTTCTAAATTATTATAAATTTAATAAACTTAAATTATTAACTTAAATTTTGTGAATTCGTAAACTTTTTTATACTCGCTAATTATTATTTAATAGAATAATGTTCAAATTATAAATTATAAATAACTTCATTTTATTGAAGAATCCTTTTCTATTGTTAAATGAAAACAAAGAATACATTGTTTGAAAAAGTTTGTTTCAAGAAAATTGCAATTGAATCGGGACAAATATATTAAGAGCTTTTTTCTATATTAATTTTAAAAAATTTAGTTTTTTAAAATTTTATAAATAATAATTGCAATATTTTTAGGTTTTGGCATTTTTAATATTAATACATTAAACATTCCATCAAATATTAATAGTGCATGAATCATATTTCCAAGCAATTACAACGAATATTATAATTAATTGCATCAACTTTGTATCCAAGAATGATTATTAATATTGAAATGGCAATGAATGTATATTATCGTAAAATATTTCAAAACATAGTTTATGTCGATTTGTGTGATTTGTTTGATGTTGCGTATTTACTTTTTATGTAAATCTATATAATTCTCTCTAATTTATATTTCTTTTTAAGGAATTTGAAATAAGATAGTAAATAAGAAAATTAAAGAGAATAATATATTTAATATTGAAATAAATAGTTGTTGAATAATAAGGAACAACATTGAAATGCATAAAACAGTAATTTTAATGCCAAAAAGTGCCGTCTATCGATTTCTGGAATATTGCATGCATATTTTTAAATGTTTGAAAATATTTAATTATATGTTTACGTAATACTTATTTTGTTGAAATTTTTTTTATGACGGTCTATGTTCATATTAACAAGGATTTTCGTATTCTTTAGAAAAATTGTATATTTTTGTTTTAATTATTTACGTAACGTATCATAGATATGTAAAAAAAATACTCCATTTATTTAATTTTCGGGATATATTTTAATTATTATAAGTTTATTATTTTAGATAGATATATATTTAACACGTATTTTCAATAAAGTAAGAACTGATTTTTTAAAGACATCGCAATATTGCGTATTAATTTATTTTTAATTATTAGCAATTTCCGTTTATTTTTAAGATATTAATTTTAAATTCTAGTATTTATTTATTTACATACTTAGTATTTGAAATTGTGGGAACAAAATTACTGCAGGTGCCATTTTATCATTGTTTTTATTCTCCAGATTTTGAGATATATGGCTTGTATAAAAGTATACTTTATTTATTATATTATACATGTAATAGATGTATATATATACATGAAGAGAAAATGAATATTTTATTTTTTTCAATTTTTAATATGTAGAATATACGTAGAAATTTTGATTTTTGCGTGTAAAATTATTATAAGATAAACTTTGAAAATTCAATTGTGAACTTGTATACTCAGTGTCTGAAGCCTTATACTATATTGGAAAATTCAAGTTTAAAAAAGGAATAAAATGAAAAATAAATCTAACCAGGCTCTATATCTTTTATAGCGGTAAAAAACCCTTTTTTAAACTATAGAAAAGATATATAATTTTTCATGCGACCGTTTACATAATAAATAAAAATACTCATGATAAAAAATTATTTTTTAAAACAAAAATCGTCAATTGAAGTTTGTTCGTAATGAAAATTGATATCTAAAACAAATAAAAAGCAGCCTTATTCATGTAGTTAATACTCATGTGCTAAATCTTGTAGTTTAATCTTGTAATTAAAGACTCGAATTAATAAATATTTGACTTCAAAGAAATTATGAATAAATAATTTGTCCCTTATACTTTACTATTCACTAAAATTCCTTACCATAAGACTTTACGAATAAATAAATCTGTGTTAATAGTAAAATTTTAATGACAAATCAAATAGCCGATCAATACTACGAAAATACAAAAAGAAAGCCACGCACGTTTTTAAATTGAAATCGGATGAATAAAAATTAAATTTGAAATGTTTTGAAATGTATAAGCATAAAGATGCATAAAATTATTTTTATGGCAATCAAAAAGAAAAAGAATCACGTGGTAGTATGATTTAAATATTTTAAAATTATTCAACTTTTTTTACTAAAAAAGTGTTTGAAAAGAAGGTTTCAAATTTTTCCTTAAAACTCAAAACAACATGTGTAAAGATTTTGCTTAAAAAATCATATTTAAATTAGTTTACTGGTAACTTATAAATATATTAAGTAAGAGAAGTAATAAATAAGTATCGTCACTATTTTATTTAAACTTTTAAAATGGATCGAGCAATTTATTTTGTAATGTTCACAAGCAACTAAAATATAGAGTTAGAGTTATTAAATATTAAAAGCTAAATAACAAATACATGATTTACTGAATTCAAATTTAAGATATATTTTGGGAATTAAAAAAATTGGAAGCAGAATAATCTTGCCTTTGAAAATTATTTAATGAAATTTTCGATTCGTATTCAAAAGTTTTTTAAAAATTTTAACATATATTACGTATGTCGAAACCTTATCGCCTTCTGTTTATATTGAATTGACTAAATACAGTAGATCGGAAATCACAACTACTTGAAATGAAATGTTTTTTATAAAATAAATGCCTTTTACAGGCCGCAATAGCAACAGTAATTATACATTAAATATTAAATATAGCAATACGATGATGCTGTACTGCACGTCACCATTTACTAAATTTGACAAAAATATTTTAAATTACAGAATTATAATTGCCTAAGTGATAGTATTTTTATTTAAAGAATCCTTTAAAATATATGATGAATCAGACGGTCAATGTACTGGTTTTTACTTATTCTTATAAAATTAAAGATATATTAACAATTACAGTATATTCGACTTCCTAAAATTAAGAAAAAAAAACGAGTTCATCTAAATAAAAAATTAATAAGTATTTTGTTCTTGAAATTATTGTTTTATATGTATCTACATATGTTTGTTTTAATAACATGTGCATATAAAAAATATTAATATGTACATTAATTATATGTAAAATGTATTTGAATTAACAAAGAAATTTTTTACATAAATTGAAAGTTTCATTTAAACGCTAATAAAACTATTTGACTATTTATAAACGCAATTTTGAAAGAAAATTCAAAAACATAACTTTAATTAAGCATTGTGTGACGATCGTAAATATTACGTCTTTGTTCTCTGACTTGGCGCTTCCATTTATCTTGTTGATGCCCAACTCGATTTAATACGTTTCCTCTAACACCCATTGCATGTGACATTCCAGGTGCAATAGACGTATCATCCTAAAATTATAAGTATGTATAAAGTTATTTATAATTGTATTGACATATCCATTTTACTTTAACAAATAATATCTAAGCCAATTTTTACGGTGTTAGCTCAATGCTTTTAATACCAACTCCCTCAAACTCTCGATTAAACAATAGCATTGTAACACAACTTTTAATTACTAAAAACTTTTCAAAATATGTATATAATTTTCTACTTCTAAATTACAAAGCATTAAAAAGAATTTAAAAATTTTAAATATATCGTGCATTACTTAACTTAATTATGATTTAAAGAAATTAAATTAAATTAAAAATAAATGCAATATTCATCATGGTTATGATGATCAATTATTTATTTAAGAGCTGATTTTTTATATTATTTAAAAATGATCATAAAAAATATAAATTTTAACATTATAAAGGATAAAAAAAAAAACTAAAATGAAATTTTAACGTTTTAATGTATATCGTTCAAATAAATTACAGAATAAAAAAATAATATATTCACATACTTAAATATTTAAAATATATTTTTATTATTTGAATTTATAATAAGTGTTATACAAATAGAAGTATGTTAGATATGAATAACATCTTTTTGAAACCAAGTTTATCTAAATAATTTACAATTTTTATTGACAATAATAAATACAATTAAAATGTGAAAATTGATTTATAATTGAATAATTTTTTTAAAAATCAACTCTAAAATATGTAAATATGAACACAAAAACTGGTTTCCAAAAGTTGTGAAAATCACATTTATAAAATAAATTTCAAAATGCAATTTTTTTACAATAAATAAGACAAGCATAAATAAATAAATAAATAAAATATGTACATAAAAACAAATTTAAAAAGGAATAAATAATTGAGCTACCAATTCACTAAGCTAAATTATTTTGTAAGTCATAAATTCAAGGATACAGGTATAATGTTACATACTTCTTCATTATTATGTTCTTGATAGCCAACACCACCAGTGGCTTTGTGTAATCGTTTATTGAGCAAGGGCTCCAAACAAATTAAAAATAACATATAAATGACTAAGAGAGATATAACCCATATAACAATTATAACAACAATCTGTAATTGTAAAAGGAGAAAATGTATAATTTACATGTAGATTTAAGTTAATATAAATATAGTTAACTTGATGCAAATATTTTGAAAATTTTTTTTTGCACAAAATTTTAGAAAGTTTAATTTGAAAATAAATAATATTATTGAATATTTCTTACTTTAATAATCGTTGTATTCCTATTTTCATATTTACAATCACAACGAGGACAGAATATTTGTTCTTTTTCCTTAATTTTATCCCCAATTTTTGGTAAGACAACTCCTTCACAATTACTGCATAATTAAAATAATATATATATATATATATGTTGTATTATATATATATATATATATATATATATATATATATAATACAACATTTTAAACAAGTTTTATCAACTTTTATACTTTAATGTAATAAAATTGAGCGTATTTACCATTTAGTTGCTGGAACATTGGTAATAAAATTCAAAACATTTTTATCTCCTGATGTGGTATTTAAAACAGAGGCAATACTAGGGCATATGCATTTACATCTTTTATCTTCATAAGATTGAGCCTAAAAAAAAAGCAAGTCACTTTAAAACCACTCGAACTCAAAATTGTACTTACAACAAGAATAAAAGGTGCAAATATGCAGTTAACTTAATGAACTATTGAGCAATATTATTATAATGTAATTATTATACATCGATTGAATCTTGTTGTAGGATTATCTTTAAACTTCAGTTTGTTACCTCGCATTTCATTAAACAGAGCAAAAGTACACTAGTGAGAAGTAATTTCCACATTTTTCGACTCTGCCGTTTGACAGTTTGTTCGTCAATACGATTTTCGTTTGTAATCTAGTTTGAATCGTAAGTCCTTTGTACTCATTGATTCCAATTACTTATCGATAATGATTTTTGGCGATTTGACATTTAAAAATACTTAAAAATGGAAATTCAACGATAGAAAAATAAATTCATCAACGGTACTACGATGTTGCACACACTTTCAGGTTATGGTAGCAAATTAGTCTATGACAATATTGACAAACACTACACACTTATGCGCGCGCGTACATGCTTGGATATACTATATTTGACTGACAAAAGCAATCGATGTGACAAGTTTTGACAGAGTGGCACTTATTCAACATTCAAACATGTCAGGATAATAGGATATTTAGTATAGGAATCGGAGTGAAGGCAAATTTCATAGATGCAAAACACGATCTAAAGAATTCGACATTAGACTTTTCAAGTAAGCTATTTAATATAAATAATTTTCTCTTTTAGGCTTTCCATTAATTTGTGACAAGCTTTTCTGTTACATCCGTTGATCGCGAAATGTTTTCCCGGCAAGGATTGCTTCAGCTTGGGATCAAACGATAGTCGCTCTCGGGGAATAATTGTTTTTTAATTAAGAACTCAATCTTATTTCGGATTCTGCATATGGTCCTAGGAAAAAACTGACAAAAAGAGAGGAAGGAACATCGGCAAGAGAATCCTTACACTTAATCGGAAACTCATGATCTACAACTTTTTAAAATAAAGATAATTTGAATATAGATGCAATGCAATCATTAAAAATTAAATTTATTTTGCAAATAATTAAAATTTTTTATAAAAATACATTACTTTAAATACGATAACACCGAACATGAAAACAACTAAATATCACTG
The DNA here is from genome assembly GCA_018907135.1 of Kradibia gibbosae. Taxonomy (NCBI): domain Eukaryota; kingdom Metazoa; phylum Arthropoda; class Insecta; order Hymenoptera; family Agaonidae; genus Kradibia; species Kradibia gibbosae. The sequence goes on from JACCHX010000004.1 coordinate 11,077,847, forward strand.
CTACAAATTAATGTATATTAATAAATATATATATTTATGGAACAAGATTAAAACTGCGTACAAAGAACATTCATTGAATATTTCAATACAAACGTATTCTATATCGGACCTTTTGTTTTTAGTTTTGAAAACCCGTATACATACCAAAACGTTCAGTGATCAGTCGTCAATCATTCACCTTATCCACCGACAGATAAGAAAAATGCAATCCCTATACGTCGAAATGCAATTATAATTTATTGTTTATATAAATCATTCAGAATACGTACGGTTGTTAAAAGGATTTTAAATGCTATGATTATTTATTCAATAAATCAATAGGTAGACTAATTTCTTCTTAATATATTATAATTGTTTTATTATCATTTATAATTATCTAAATTAATACATCATAGAATAAATATTATGTCGTAATTATTGTATATAGCGAATCTAATAGTTTTTAGCAATTTATTTTTAATAAATAAATCAAATCATAACACTTATAATTTTTTACGCTTTTAATTATTTGCACAAATTTTATAAGATAAATTATAATTATCAATTTATTAGTCAATTATTTATATATATATATATATTAATATATAAATACATATACAGTATTAATATTTGTGTTTTCAAACATAAATACTAAATGTATGTATATAAATTAAATTATATGCATAAATAATTAATAAGGAACGTTATGCTTTAAATAATAAAGTAAAAATTTGAAAAATCATAACATAATTAAAAATTTTTCAATTAAAACTGAATTGATATTATTCATTTAACTGAATCCTGAAACAATAATTAATGTGAATTTCTTAGAATTATTAATCATAAAATATTGATATTAATGAATGAATGAGTATACTTGTACGTACACAAGAGGAAAAATAAAGAACAGATAGAGAGAGGAGAAATAGTAAAAGTAAATTGAGGCAGAAAAAGTACGCGAGTATTATAGATAATTAATGCTCATCATTAAATTTTAGTTTTAACATTCCATTATTAAAGCAATAATCAAAAAATCAGTTCTTAAACTTAATAAGACAATTGGAATAAAAATTAATTTTTTTTAATAAATTGCATTTTGTACTTTGATTTTATCAAAAGTAATTAAAGATTTTAACGTGTCACTGATGTTCCAGTTTTAAGAGGAAGAAATCCCTCTCATATAAGATGCATATTAAAATTCAGATAATGTAGCACATGAAATAATATTGAAAACTATATTTTCATGCTTGAAGAGAATATAGTAAAATACTTTCAATAGTAACTATACAAAAAATTTTACAATTTACGTAGGTATTTGATATTCATATTTATACACATATTTCATAATGTTATTATTTGAAAATATTGTGGAAATATAACTATAGTAAATAACTTTGCAGGGACTTTATATACTACAACTTTGTTTTTTTAAAAAAATTATAGCATCTATGAATTAGTAGTTATAAATAAAATACATATAACAAATTTCAAGCCTTCATAAGCACAGTAATAAATTAATATTATTTAGGCTACAGATAATAAATCTATATAACGATAAATGATTAATCAAGTGATAAAAGTAGACAATAATAAGTTTATCAATTTATATCTATTATATCAACAATATAAATTAAAAATATTAATTGAGATTTTTTTTAAAAAATAGATTTTCACCTATGATTCCCCTTAATTCTAAAAATGTTAAATAAACTATCAAAGTTTCTGTTGATTTATGACGAAAAATGTATCATACAAATAGACATCAGGCAGTCGTTTTAGTTGTTTCCCATCAATTGAAAAGAGATGGGTTTTACACATAAACAATATCACGAATCTTAAATAGGAGCACTTAAGGGATTGTAATATCAACAATCTTGGCTTCTATTTTGCTCTGAATGTATACATATAGCTTGTTATGCTGATCTGCTTACATCTGTTAAAATGATTGCGATGTATTTTATTCTAAAATTTCAAAGTTTGATGCGTTTTTTTTTTAAATCGGATTACTTACAAATTCTAAGAGGAGCTTTTCCAAGCAATGATTCCAATTAGAATGGATAGAATAATTGCAGCAATAACTATTAGTATGCATTTCTTTTTACGCAATTTGTTTTTGTAACTAGATGCTTGTCTAAGCTGTGTTGTGCCTTCGCTAACAAAAACTTCTGTCCTTTCAACAGAAGCTTCTATAGAATCAACAACTTCTCCTTGTTCGTGTACAATAGCTCCAAGTTCTTTAAATATCTTATTTACATTGCTTATATCACTCTGTAATGAAAACAAATCAGTTTAAAGAAGCATTGATAAAATAATTTATGAATTTATCGAACTATTTATTTTTTTTATATTAAAATAACACAAACTTCAAGTTGACGTATATTGGCTTCTTGTTCTTCGAGCAATCGTAGATTTTGCTCTTGTTGCTGTTGCTGCTGTTGAATTTGCTTCTGGCTTCTATTATCCTGTAATTCAATTAATGTTTCTTGCTTTTTCTCACCAAAAGGTGCAATTACAACATTAGCCTTTCTTTTTTCTATTATTTCTTTTTCTTTTCCTGCAGCTAACCTTTGCACTGTCTGCAATGAAAATTTAAAGGTAAAAACTCTCTTCGATTCTATTCAAAATACTGATAAATGCTTAACCAAACTCAATCATGTACCTGAAAACTATGGAGCGCTGTCATAAATTCATCTTGAAGTCTCTCTTTTTGCATTTTGTATTGTCGATGTTCACTGGGACTAGTAGAACCAGAATTGTTTGCCAAGGTTGACAATTCTTTAACGTGCCCACTAGTATCTTTTGCAAGTTGTTGGGTATAATGTTGTATTTGATGACTAGAAGGAATAAAATAAAATTTGATTGTCAAATGTAAAATAAGATATCTGAAGCAATATAATATAAGTAAAAAAAAATATAATATTTAAGGGCTTCTTTGATTTAACACGTTTTATAATAGAAAAAGAAAAAAAAAGTATCGTTCACTTACAGTTGATTTTGAAGTTCTTGGGAATCTGTTGAACTTCCAAGTTGGTTGACCATTTTTTGTATCGAAGATACTAAAATTAATATGAAACAATGAAGAAACAGTATAAGCAAGAGTCCACATCTAGAATAGTATACGGACGTACCATTTTGTGATATCTTTAATATCGATGTACCGACTGTCTGAGCTAATCGACTGAAGTCCTGCTTCCTGTTAGGGCCACCATTGTGGTACGAAGAAAATCCAGTATCCATCTTCAGAATATTTGAATGACAATATATATATATATATATTATATGTATATTATATATATATATATATATATGTGCGTGTTTGTGTTTGTATGAAATGGAATCCTCTTTAAGTATATGGAAAATAACAGAGCAAAATTAAATGACACTCTTCCTCTCTGTCGGAATTTCGTTCGATGGAAAATTCCTTAATAATTATCAGCTTCGATCAACTTTATTATTTACAAAATAAAAAGAAAGGAGAAAACCCGTAGCGCTGAATGAGTCACACGATTACGGATGATTAAACTACGCGCAAATTGTAGGCGAGGCACACAGAGTAAGCGACCTTCGGTGCAATGCTGACCCAGGCAAGTATACTTATAGCTTCTAAACGCAGTAAGACTTCAACGGGCCATTCTGCTCGGTTCGAAATCAATATAAAACAAGGTGTCCCTGCCTCTCCTTGCTCGTAATATCAGAATGGAATCTCCGATAAGAGGCTACGCGATGACAGTATATCTAAAAATTACGAACTCCGACAGTTTCAGCTCCGTGACCCTCTTGTCGTCAGGTCGTCACGAGCAGAGCTACAACTGTCCGTGGGCTGAGCCACCACCGAGTGTTCCCAGCCTTCGTGTGTGTGCAAGCAGCCGGACTTTTGTTATTCCAGAGTTGAGGGACCAATACAGAGGCTCCAGGTTTCGGGACTGGGCCACAGGGCGTTAGTAAGACCTGCCGAAAGTGCCGAGACTGCCGAGAGTGCCGAGACTATTTAATAGGTAATCAGACAATGTTGCAGCTGCTGACGTTACCTCGTCGCACGATCGTCTCATTGGTCATCATTCCCAGCTGATTGCGGCGCTAACTTTTTGTCATTTTAAACTATGCTTTCTGCTCTTTTTCAACTCCCGTCGGTCAATACAGGTTCAATACTCTTGGCGCTTGCACGCGATTGCACGCGATTATAATAAAAAGCAGTTCTTTGGAAACGACCAACGATGGCAGCTTATGTGCTATTGTTGATTATTGAAAATCAAATTAGATATTAATATTGCTGCTTATTATTTTGATAAAGCTATTTCGTTGTAACTCAAGGTATTTTTTTCCATGAAACCCCCTGTATCAAATGTAATTAAGTTGTGCCGAGCTTTCGTTTAGCGAAATTGTGTTTTAAACGAACTTTCAATTATTCGTATAATTAAATGAATATAACTGAACCGATGGCTTAACTTTTCATTACTAAATACGGGCTTATCTTCAAGACGTACAATATAAAAAGGCTTTGGTAAAACATCAATCCTGAAGAATTTCTGCACAATACCCGACATTACCCGATGTTACGTTTCGTCGCGGCTAATCTGTTCACTCTTTTCACTTTTTTCAATGAAAAGGGAAAATATGTCTTGTTCGCTATTTTTCTGTTAAATATCTAATTAAATACCTATTTTTTCATTTGTGTCTAAAAATAATAAAATAAATACTGAAGATGTTTAAGATTATTACTATTAATTGAAAATAAAACATTTTATTAATTTTTATTTTCATCTTTATTACACTGTTCAAAATATTTTTAATCGACATAGTGTCATTTCTTATTTATGTTCTTACCGTATTTCTTACTGAAGAATCAAAATTACTCTGATTTAAATTAAGTTAAAGAAACATTGAAAGAAATATAAATTTTAATTATTGGTTTTTCAAAAATATTTACTACGTGATTGATATTTTATTGGAAGTATCAGATTCGGATAGATTTATTAATGAAATAATTAGAATGCGGCAAAAATCCTGGTGGCAAATTTCCAAAATATGTTTGAATGTATTTCTTACCAAGGTGCTTAATGATTAAATAAATAAATAATCAGTTTATATTAATTTTTTAAAGTTTTTGTAAGTATACTGAAAGTGTGGATTGAGCAAATACCAAGAATATACTGATTTACTGCAATAAGTACGTAAAATATTTTTATTTACTTTATTTTTCCATTTTACCATAACCTCGAATATATATACACACACACATATATATATATATAACTTATCTATTTGTGTATTAAACAATTTTTTCAATTTATATTCTTAATTCTTCGTAATATTCAGAATAATTAATTATTTGTATAATATATATAACTATATATATAATTTTTAATCAATAATCATTTTTTATTTTCGATTTTAATCGAATAGTGGGGAAAAATTAAACATTCGTTAGGTTTACTTAAGAATAAATACATTTTAATTTTAAGACTTATACATTTACATATGTATATTTTTATTTGTATTATATCTTTTGAATACCCCATTATTTTAACTAAGAAATATTTGATTGAGCTTAAATTTGCTTTGACTTGATCAATTTTTCTGGACAACTTATTTGAAGCCAAATTTGAAATAAAACTTATAATTTGAGTGATGTTAGTGTACAAATTTTATAATAATATATATTTTGAATGTGCAATATGGAAATCTTTTTTGAATGAAATATCAAGCATTATTTAAAAAATTTTTGTATGAATCAACATAGCAAATTGTGTATATAGACAATAAATAGTAGGCTGATTTAATATAGCTATATGATAATAGCTATAGTAACATTATGAAAAAAATTGTGAGATCAGCATAAGCCACCTTCGTAATCTTCATCTTCCTCATTTTGTTCTGATGTAGTAGATGGCGGTGGACCAGTTTCAGAACTGGATTTAAATTGTGTTTCAACTGCTGATTCGCTAACTTCTTCTTTCTTAGAATCCGAAGACAATAACTCTTCCTAAATTAATTAGTTAACATAAATTAAAATATTACAGAAGTATTGGGAAATGCTTAAAAATATTCATATTATAGGGCATGAGATAAGAGGATACCCTTAACAAATAATAAACTTTTTCACTACGTATTATATTAAAATTATTTGTATTTAATATAACATTGTCAAATCAATAATTTTAAATTACCACTAAGTTATAATTAAAAGCAGCCTATTTTCAATAAGGATTATTTTAAATATAAATTTAATATATTCTCACTTGATTTACTTCAGCCTCAACTGTAGCCTGGCCAGTTAATTTATTAGCATTAGGTGATATGTAAGAAGGAGCTGCATTAGCTCGCACACCTACTGGTGGTACGGCATATTCTTGTTGAGGTAAAGGAAGACCCCGGGCTAATTTTGCATATTCTACATCCATGTGCTTAATGAACGGACTGTTGAGAGCTGATCTCGCAGCATCTGCGTCTTCGTTATCATAAGCTTGCAATAGCATTTCCAGTGTTTGTACCTATTTTAATAAGACAGCACAATATTTACTTTACATTAGCATTGAATTTTTAATATTCACCTCTGGTGCATCACAGTAATTTCCCCATTCTTTGAAAGCTTTTTCAGCTGCAACTTGATCAAATCTTGCCAATTGTATCAGTACTAATGCAACTGCTAGTCTTCCTACCGACGGTTGATGATCAATTTGTTGATGCATTCCAATTTCACGACGAACAGCATCAGCTGCTTGGTCGTATTTACCTAACTTAACCAAAATTCTTGCAACTTTACTCATGTATTCAGCTGCTTGCCTAGGACTATCTTCTCCCTAAGAAGATACGATTATTTTACATTTTTATTAATTTTAAAGAATCCAAACAAAATATTTATGCCACAAAGATCGAAGATGTCATATTTTGAATGATTTAATCAATAAACACTTATGAGCCCTTTATTATCCTTTAAAACTACAATTTAAAAGAAAAATTGCCTCTTGTAAATGCGTACCATGACAACATCAGCAGCCCGTCTATATAATTCCAAAGCTTGTTCTGGCATTGTAGATTCTAACATTTTTGCTGCCTTGTCCAAAACAGTCGCACCAGACTCTGGAGAGCCGTGCTGCTGATATAGCGAACAAGCATTATGAGCTAACTTGGGTACTTCCGACAACTGACCCATTTCCTTTAAAACCAACAAGACTTGTTCAAGGTTTCTGAAAGGTTTGCAAAAATGATCAATAGCCTATAAGGGTCGAAGGTACAACAAAAAAAAGCAAAAGAGTTTGAAAAACTTACTTTGCTGCGTGAAACCATCTATATTATCGTATTAGAAATTAAGAAAAATACGCACGATTGTAAATGCCTCGACCTTAAGGGGCTTATTATTACAAAGAGAGTCAAGTTAATGGCATATGATCTAGAAAGAGATGAAAGGTGAGTTTGAAAACAAAAATGAATGAAGCTAAGCCAGGGTTGGTTCCATTGAATCCAATCTAATCGGCGCTAATCCATTATCGAAAGGCAAAGTAGCTTCGACAACAGTGCGAGCGACCAGTAGAGCGGAATAAAATCATTTGTAGGGGAGAAGGAGAAAGAAAGGATACGATCTGTTTTGTTTGAAGCAGTCCGCGCCCTTGATCAAGCATTCCTTGCATTGCTGGTAGCTCTTGGCGATTCGAAAACAAGTGGCTGTAAGAACGATAGGCGGGGATTAGTAGTCGACCGAGCCGCGAGGAAAGAAGAGATCAGAAGTTAATGCGAGGACTGACCTGCCTGGGTGTACTCGTCCGCGGCCACCTCGAAGTCCGGCCTCCACTTGAGCAGACTCGTCTTGAGGCTGGGAATGAAAAAACAGGCCGACAATTAGTCTCGCGGAGGGGCGACTCAACGACGACATCGAGAGCGGCGGACTCACCCCTTTTCCGCTTGCCGTATGTGGGCGTTCGCCTCCTCGATCTTCGACATTTTCCTCGGAACGGCGATAGCGAGGCTGGCAGGTCGAGCTCTCGTCCTCGTCCAGCCTTTTCACGGAGCGGTGGTCGATCCCCCTTTCTCGGCTCCCGAGCTGCGGAGCCCCGATGTTCAATGCACGCGCGCCTCTTCGGCCCTACACCGCCTAAACGACGCGTCACTCGCTGCAGACGACACGAGCTAAAATCTCAAATACGTCGTCGTCGTCGTCGTGGTCGCTCGAGTCGTCGTGGTCGCTCGGTCGCGTCCCTTTTCCGTCTGCTGGCTCCTCCGTCCCTTACTCTCGCCCGTTATCTCGCGGCCGACGACGATTGGCCTCGCGGCGGGAGGGAGGATCTGCGACATCGGCTCACCGAGCCATGAATGTGGTGCAGCACCTTATCCAGAATGAATTGGTAGGACGGGCGAGGATCGATATCTCAGATTCTCTTCCGCGAATTAGGAAATTATTGTAAACAGCGGGCAGCTTCAGCCGTTGTTCAAAGGTGATCGAAAGTCGGCCCTTTGATTTTAGCGCTGCTCGAAGATATTCGTATTCGTTGGGAGTGATTTTAGTGCGTACAATTATAAAGATATACTCGTTTTCCCTTTTTCAATTAAGTCGACACTTGAGATTTATCGTGCCACGTCTTCTTTCCTTTCTTCGTTGGTCATTGTTTTTAAAATGATTACGCATTACATCTTAAATATTGACATTAAATATTGATGTTTTTGAAATATATCGCAACTACAGATTATTATCCATGCACATTAATGAAAATGCATTTTAATTGCTTCGCAAACACGCGAATGCTTATATGTTCTTTTTATTAAAGATTAACATTCGAGAAGTTATACACTCTTTGATACTTGCATTACTTGCTTTATATTGCATGCAATACTTGTTCGTACAATCTACGAGAAAGAATAATATTTTCATGTTTTTAACTGCTATTATTGTGTTCTTTGACAATCGTTCTTGTCAATTAACTTAATAAGTAGTATATCTTATCCTTTGTTTTTTATGCATTTTTATGTTTATAATAAATATTTGTACAATTTTTTATTTATAATGCATATAAATTTTCTGTATCGAATCCATAACGTACATATTAATCAAATAGTTCTACTAAATTATCGATTGCTTTCTACGGAGAGAAACTTAGGATTAGCAATTATTGCGACCAAGTTATTTAACACGCGTTAAATAAGCTTTTATATATTTTAATAGAAGCTTATGTTACTCTGTCGGTAAGGCAAGCAAATAATAATGATTTTGCTGACTTTTCACTGCTATTCTAGCAGGATTTTTACGTTTATGATTCGTGGCTTTAAACACCCAAAACCAATACAGGCGGGAAAGAATAGAAAATGTTCTGTTTACACTGATCTACCGGTATTTATAAATTCGTTAACAACTTGATTTATTTGCACGGTGTAAAGCATAATAGTTCATTGTTAAAAAAGCGAACAAACAACTGTAAGTATTCTTAAGCGTTTTATTATTAATTATGGTAGAAAAAAATAACCTCCAAATGTTAACATTGTGTGCACCCTTTATATTAATTTACGCTGAGTATTATTTTAGATGGCTGAGAAATTAGAAGACTTAAACTTACCAAATGCTGTTGTAACAAGAATAGTTCGCGAGGCCTTACCTGACGGTGTAACAGTGGCAAAAGAAGCCCGAGCTGCAGTGGCAAAGGCTGCTTCGATATTTATCTTATATTTAACATCATCTGCTAATATAATCGCCAAGAAGAGCAATCGAAAAACTGTTAGTGGTCCAGATGTTATACAAGCTATGGAGGATATAGAATTTGACCAATTTATCGTGCCTTTACAAGAAGCACTGGAAAACTTTAAAAAGAATCAAAAAGAAAAGAAAGATGCTTCAACAAAGAAGAAGCAACAAAAGAAAGATGAAGATGAAGTTGGAGATGTACACGAGGACGAATGAATGTATTGCATGCACTGGACATTTGGACAGATTGATTTTATAGTTATAAGCTGAACTATTTTTATACTGAATAAACAATGTTGTACTTATTATTTAAATATTAATGTAATTTATTTTATTTAATACATAATTTTATTATTTAACTATAATGCGAACTGTATTTTTTATAAAATTGAGAAAAGTTTGACAAGCACATTTATTACATTTTAAAAATTTTTATTAAATAAAATTTTGAACTTTCTTTATGTTCATAATGTAAAAAAGTTATATTATTATTCAATGTCTTAAAATGGGTCGTACAATAGCTATAATTTTAAAATTGGATAATTCCTTATTGCCTGGAAACTCTAATTCTGCGATCTATCGTAGTTCGGCACATGGGACATTCTATTGAAATCTTTTCTGTACATCTTGCACAACAGCATAAGTGTCCACAAGGCAAGAATATAACTTCACACTGTAAAAATTCATCAAAGTATTGGTAATTTTAAACTGACAAATATATCATGTAAGCAAAAAATTGCATTCCAATTCAAATTAATTAAGTGTAATAACAATTTTATTTATGTTTTTACTTTGAACTTATTTTTATTATTGAAGCAAATGTAATAAGAATATTTTACTCTAACAGTACATAGAAATTGATCATGAAATGTATCGAATCTTAATCATCATTTTAGTAAATTTTAAACACGAGTAAATCTTACTTCAAAATCCATACAAACAATACATTCTGTAGGTGCACTTGGTTGAAACGTATCTTCTGATTCTGAAAAACTGGTACAAGGCTGTTCTTCCAATGGAGCAGATGGAGTACAATATTTAATAGAATTTAATTTTTTCTCTACTAAATAATTATCAACGGCTACTAATATTGCAGCTCTATCATTTTCATTATTAATACCCATCTACAATTTAAGTTAGATTAGTATTTAAAATAGGATATTACAATCGATGTAGTATAACACTTACAGATATTAATTTCTCATTATTTAAATTTGATAGTAATGATGGAAGCGTCCATAAAAACGGCAAGCAATGTAATACTCCTGCCATAGCCACATGACGTAATAAAGTTGAATCTAGTGTTTCCAAAAGTCCTTGGGGTCGAGCTTCTATTAATCTTTGATACTGAAGTAGCCAAAACGAATTGTCACGCCTGTTAATGGCCTAGGAAATTCGTACATTTTTAATTAAAGTATTATTCAAATAAGATAGCAGGAAATTTTTTTACATAAATATTTACGATTTAACTAAATGTACATTAATTCTATATTATTCAAATTAGTATGAAATATAAAATTAAATATAACTCGATTGGTTAATTATGTACAGTTGGATAATGTATAAAAACATTTTTTAATAGCTACAGTATAGATTTTTGTGCAAGTATTTAAAAATGTTAGCTAAAAAAAAAAGAATTTTTCAAAATGTTGAACATTCAAATTGAAGAGACTGTATTGCATTATAAGCATTAATTTAAGAAATTTAGCTTTGTAATTTGAATATAATTTTATTAGCTGTTATTACAGATCGATTGCTTTGTTTATATTAATAATTAACTTCTAATAGATAAGTATAGAAAATTTGTTTATTATAAATTACACAACTCACTGAGATGTGTCGTTGTTGCTCAATTTGTTTCATTGTTTCCAAAAGTTCTTGCCTTCTTTCTTGTTGTTGATCCAATAAATTTATCAGTATTGCACTCAAAGTAATTCTTTTATCTGCTACATCATTCTGTGTAAAATCAACGTAATCATTATTTAGTAAAAATTTTCATTTATACACGTAACAAAATATGAAATATTACTATATGTTGATTGATTTGTAATTTTTTCTTCTCCAATTCTACACTTGTTAATGCTGCTAATTGAGACTGCACTAAATTTACTTGTTGAACTATACTCCAAGATCTAGCATCACTTCGTTCTAATAAAGCAGTCATAACAACTTTTTGCAAGTGCTCATCCTCTTTTATTTTATTCACTAGATCATGCCTATTTTTTTCTTGATCTTGCATTATTTGTAAAAGTTGATCGTTATTTTTCATCTCTCTAAAATAAATTGCACACACACATATATATATATATGTATATTGAGTATTAGAAGTTAATTTCTTTGAAAAATCCTTTAACATTTATTTCTACAGTTACTAATAAAAATTAAAATTAAAATTTTTATTTAATAAAAAAAATAACTGTTAAATTAATGTTAAAATTAATAAAAACTATTTTCAAATGTGATCCATACAAGCTTAACAATGACTGAGCATTGGAATCTCTTAACACTACATATTCTGTAAGTTTCTTCTCCTTAAAAAGTTTATTTTCCAATAATTCTTTCATTGCAACTACAAAAATATTTAATGATTAATAATCACATACGTATATTCATTTAAATATGTATAACAAATTCTTCACACTTACAAAGTGTGTCTTTTGTGCGATGTAAGGATTGCTCAGAATAAGTTCGAGAAAGTAGATGCATTTGCTCTTTCTTTTCTATTTCAAGTAATTTAGCTTGAGTTTGACGATCTTTCTCACTACTGTGTAGAAATTCTTGTATTATGTTATTGGCTTCTTTTTCAGCTAAAAAACAAATTAAGTGCAAAGTTAAAAAATAATTATACTCTTTCATAATTTTTAATTTTTTAAACATAAACTAAATATAAATGACTTTGATATTTTCGACTGTTTATAATTTGTATTTGATATCCTGTGTAAACTTTAATATGTAATATTTACTATGTAAATTTTAATTATGTTTACGAAAGCAAAATCATACCATTGTAAATAAAAGATAATAATCTCGATCGATTAACATCTTTTTCCTGCTGCACTTTTTCAATTTCTTTCTGTAATTGAATTTCTTGATCTACCAAATCATTCAGTAGTTTTTTTTTATTTATTTTTAATTTGTTTTGCATTTCAAACTCTTTTGTTTGTTGTTGTTTAATGTTTTCTTCTACTTCTAAAAGTGCATTTTGTCGTTGTTCCTGTAAATCATTATAAAATGTTCTATATTTTAACTTTTTTAGATATAAAACTTTTTAAAATATATTTATCGTAGAATTCAATTGTAAAAAACTTAATCATGAAATAAGATGATTTTTGACAATGTATGTATTTCATGTGCAAACTCTTCATGATATGGCTTAGAAAGGTAAATGAATAAATATGTGAGAAAAAAAATAATAAGCCTGCACGTGCCTTCATCTTCTCTAACTTCATTAATGTTGCCTAGAAAGTAAAACAAAAATGAGATAATTACTAAAGGAAATTAAAAATGAATAAAAAATAGTGAAACTAAATATTTTATACATAAAACATAATTAACAAATGAAGCAATTTATTATACATATTTTAAAAAAGCGTTGTTAATGGCTAAGGAATTAAATTTCTTACCTGAATGTCATTATTCTCATTTTGAGTTGAAGTTTGAGGCTTTTGGGAATTTGCAATTGTATTAGTATCTGTAATCCATTTTTCTGGAAAATAATCGATGCCACACTCGTATGCTAAAAAAGCTATAATCACAATTGTTCCGCCGCTCTGTATATCCTCAGTAGGATAGGACAGCTTTAAACCATCTATTCCTAATTGGGTTATTAACTGTGCATACCCCAGTGATTTTGGCAGCTTTTTCAAAGGTTTGTTGTGACTTAAGTCAAGAAAGATAAGACTTTTCAGCTCACCTATTTTCTCTGGTAAATATTTGATTTTGTTTTTTGATATATCCAGAATAGATAAGTTTTTCAGGTGGACTATTTCATTTGGTAATATTGATATACTGTTTTCTTGTAAATATAATTCCTGAAAATAAACCAAGACCTCTATTTATTTATATGCACAATTTGTTAGTAAACCAGAATAAAACATTTCTTTATTGAAGAGATTTTGTAAGTAGCGGTAGGCCTATTAACATTTTATAACTTCAATGCTTTTTCTTTTTAATACTAGAGTTGTGGATTATTAAACCAGAAAAATATACCTTAAGCGATTCTAGATGAACTATATCCGAAGGCAAATTATTTATTTCATTGGAATGTACGTCTAATACTTTTATAAGAGACAGATATTTTAAGGCACCTCCATCCGAGAGAGACTTTAGTTTGTTACATTGCATCAGTAATGTATCTTTTCTGAAAACATTACAAAGTACGTAGGTACTCGATGGCACATTTTCCAAGTTACATTCTGAAATATCGTAGGTTGAAGATGGGCTCGTCCTGGCCTAAAAGAGAAAACGAAGGAAAAATGAATTCACTTTGCATCTGCAATTTTGTATGCATTGGACGATTATAAATTGTATTCGTATGCACAGCAAAGTTGGTAGAAAAGTATTTCATATATTTATTCATCCCAGTCATTCGTGCCATTGTGACAATGTAAGAGCATTAATTTAAACATAATATTGAAATATTAGCGACTACACAATATTGCATTCACTTCCAAGGAAAGCTGCTCTCCGTCTAAGAAATGCATCAAACAAGAGTTTGATACGAAACGAAAGTGACGTAACGGAAAGTATCGCAGCAGCGGTCGGTCGAAAAAAGGTTCGTCTCTCATTAGAAGAATAGAAATAAGGAAATGAAGAAAAAACAAAAGAGCCATCGTAAGTAACGCGGCCAGAGAAAGTAGCCCACCAGATACAATTTGTGCTCGAGCCTGGCCTTGTAGTCGACTTTGTTCTTCTGCTCGAGCTTCCGCGCAAGGGACATCGTTGTTTACATGTCACGTAAACACAGCCCGATCCATTGCGAAGCCTTGAGCTGCCGTCGGGCTCGGTTTCCGCAGTTCAGAGCGGCTCCTCGGAGCTCCGCGAGGTCCACTCGTCGGGGCCCTCCATGTCGCCCTCACTGGCTCCGGGCTCGAGGCGAGCGGGCGCGCCTCCTTGCCGTCGTCGAGGCCGCGACCGGAGCCAGCCGAGAGAGCCCTGGTGGTGGAAACCGCGAAGACTGCGAGGGGAGTGCGCCCAAGCGCGGCCGAGGCTCTTCTCCTCGCGACGACTGGCATTGGAGCGCGAGTCGCGGGCAAGGCGGGCGACAGCCGAGAGCCGAGCCTTCTTTCCCACCTAGTGGGCCGCGCTCCGCTCCTGTCGGGATCCGCTTTACCGGCTTATCGACGCCCGAACGGCTCGGCGATCCTCGGTCCTGCCCCGACGGTCCTCCCTACGGATCTCGACGATTTTATCCCAACGGCATCGAGGCCGGCCACCGATTAGTCCATTTCATCCCTCCTGATTTATACGATTGATTTAGTTGGCGAACGAGCCAAGAGAGACTTATGGACTAAGCCCCGTCGAGTGCAAAGGAGGGCGAGAGCCTCGTTGCTCTGCGGGAAGATTGAACTTCGCGCGAAATTTAGATTTTAGACAATTGTCCATCCACTTAAATGTTAATGCCGACTAAAGTTTATGCAATTCCAAGCCTTACTTTCCATGAGAGTCGCCTTACTTTAACTTAATTTCATTGGTATTGTTGAATTAAGGTAAATTAACATTGTATTCGTTGAATTCGACGAGTGATTAGCACCTTTTGTATTTCACTGCAAAGGGTGATTGAAGATTGGTGAAAATCGTTAAATACTTACTCGGTCAGATTAAAAAAATTATGTTTTTCATAAAAATGTATATTTCAGGAAACATTAAATAATCATTCGCTTTATTATGAAGATATTTTTTATTACTAGTACATTTCTTATCTCTACCGCATTGCGCTTTCCTAATTAATAATTTCTTTAACAATACTTCCTTTTAGCTAAAATATTTTCCTCCTTCTTATTAGATTGTAACCACTGCGTTAATTTCATTTTTTAAATACTCCATCCCCGTTAAAAACGTATAAAGATTTTTCATGACTTTTAGCAGTTTTGGCTCATTTCTTTTTGGCGCAATCGATACTCCGTTGGAGTTAGCATGCCTCTGAAAAATAAATACATTTTCCAGAAGTAACAGTATACAAATCAGACCTTAATATTAAGTAATAGAAGCAGCCTATATCTCTATGTACATTAATCAAAGTAATAATTATTATCCTTTACCTACATATAACTATGAAATCGATGACATAATGTAAGAGACAAATTTTTTTGTAAGGAAAATTAACAAATATACCGACTAAAAAGAAAAACGTTTATGAAATCATGTAATTGTTAATGTTAAAAAAGTTCTCTTGCAGAACTAAATCTACTCGTTTGCCTTCAGTCTTTCGAATATAATAAAGATAAACATAAGAAATAAAGCTTGTTTATTGTTTGTAAGCTCATCAATAATAACATTAACGTAAAGTATAATAATAATAATAATAATAATAATAATAATAATAATAACAATACTAATCAATAGTAATTTTCTTGAAATTTTTAATTATTAATTAATATAATAAACTATTTACAAATTGATTACTTTTGTATACATGTACATATTAATAATGCTAATAATTACAATATTTACCTTAAAACTGTATCAAACGATACAAAAACTCCCTTGTCACACATTCTTCGGTATAAATGCCAACATTCTTTTTCTTTCGGTGTTTGACAATAAGACTCCGTTTGTGAAATGTTACTTTTTTCTATATTTGTCTCTGTAGTTGGCGCGACAGGATTAGCGATTATCTAAACAGGAGTAGGTAATAAGCGATTGATTTCTCGTTGCCATGTCTTTTATAAGAAAATAAACTGAAGACAAGGAGATATTTTTATGCAGTCGTATCATCTGATTTCGATGCAAAAAGCGATATTTACAGTATGTCTGCATGCGTTAAATCGAATTGGAAAAGGCGACAATTTTCAATGGAGCTTAAATAAAAAAAAAAACACGATTGTTAAAGGAAATTGGAACGTACCTTCAAAGGACTGTTCTCTTGCGGAACGATGGACGCTCGTGAGCTCATCTGTGACATATGAATCGGCGCTTGCAGGCACGTTTTATTCGTATCTGGCAAGTGCTTTTCGCCGTTGCTGTAGCAGAAGCAAACATTGCTCGTATTGAGAACAAAAACTTAATCCTACGAGTGACTATCATAGGTATAGTATTACTGAGATCGATGCCAATTACCGTACACGTAAAAAAAAACTCAATCGGTAGTTTTGAAGAAGAAAAACCTTTGATGATAATGCAATGTAACAAGAATAATGCCAATGATTTACGATCATTTTTTTATATTCACTCTGGGGCTCTGGACTGGGGCCGTTGACCTCCTAATCTCTACTAATGCTAATTAGGTGTAAGGCTTCGAGTAATTAATGTACGGTAGCTCGTATGATAAATTGTGTTTATTAATACTTTTGGATTTATACAAAAATATTGGATGGCCACTGGTAATTTTTCGAGTCTAAAAGTATCTGTAGCTGTATCAATTGAATTTAATTTTATAAAAATCTTTCTTTGCTCGATATGATTTTAATATTATTTGCAATTTTAGTGCTTTAAAAATGAAGATTTTTCTACCTGTATGACTTATTGAATATTCACTGAAATTTAGTATTCATTTATAACGAGTGTGAGCTAAATACAAATATTATCGATTTATCATAAATACTTATTAATTGTTAAAGCAAAGAGAAGAGCACTATTTATTTCCGGGTCAACTTTGATCAAGCTGTTATCGTATCTGGCCAAGAATAAAGAGAAAATTTATTGAAAATAATAAGCAATGAGTGTTCGAGTACAAGTGACCTATAGATTACGTTCATGTATATGGTGTTGTTCTATTCGTATGTTAAGAATCCCGTTCGCTTCGTGATTGGAAATGTCAGATATAAGATGGGATCGCGTATATGTAAGCGTTAAAAATAGGTCAGTATGGATGGTGAAGGTCGAATTAAAATATCGGGGAGTCGGATGGTACATTATTGCTTTGTCGCTAGAAGCAGGCAAATTTGATGCATGGCGCTTATTTGGCATAAGCATGCAACATTGGATTTAAAAGACTTTACTGCGGTTGATGCTTATGTGACTGGAAGCATGGCTTTGAGATACGAACCTGAAGAACATATCACTTTTCACGATGATCGATATCTCGTAAGATTATTAATAAGGAATAATGAAGAAATTGTGAAAAGGGGCCTGTACCGACGAAAAGACGGTTATCTTACGTGTAATTCTCTTTTTACCATTTTCGTTATTTTTTACACCGTGGATAATTTTTCTTCCTCGTGATGGCTAATTTATCGTATTAAGTTATTATTTCTGAAATAATAATGAGCCGATATCTCTAGGGCGTGCTTACTGAATAAGAGCTTTACAATTGTACTTCAAAATATTGTAAAGTGGCATTGATGATTTTTGAAAAAGTGCGTTCGATCTATTTCACAAGCTTTAGACACTATCGTGCAATTATTTGGCCTTACATATAATCATAGGAATCATAGAAATTTGAATTAATAACAATAACATACTCTGCGATTGAATCCGAAAGTACAACCGAGGGGAATATTTACGAAGAGCTCTGCTTTAACGTATATTCTTTTTATTTGACTCGTGCACATTGTGTAATTTATATTTTTGTAACATTCGATTTTTCATAATGCAATATTATGCATTAAAGGCAAGCTTGTCAAAATTTATAACCAATAGAATTAATCATTGCTCGTGGATTTACAGTAGCTACTACGTTTTTGTTCAACGCAGTTGATAACATAAATAACGGCGAAATTAATTTAACACTCAACTTTCACTTTTAATAATAAATTTACAGCAGTGTTAAATTAATTTAAAAAATGATGCTTTCAATTATGAATTTATTATATTCAAGAGAACTTAATTGGGTAGAATAAATCCGATCATTGAGCTTTATTGAAACACTTTATTGAAAGTTATTTGCGTTACGTAAAAGTGGGCATCTATACAATCATCTCCTATTTTATTACGATATCATTATCGTATTTTTTCAAAATGCATTTTCGTTTCGCTTCAATCATGCGTATTTTTAATGTAAATATATGCACCGAACTCCATCTCCTATATAATATGTAATAATATGTTCGCAATGAACGTTATATAAAAATGAAAAGTTTCCGAAGAAAAACTTGCCACTCTCTTTATCTCTCGCTTTATAGTTACTTGTTGCAGTACTTAACAATAGATGGACTATTTTAGGCTGCAAACAAGAAATAACAGACATTGCGATAGTTTGAAACATCGCTAACTTATCTATTACGATAAATATTGCTACCTGACTAAAGAACTAATCAACAGCTTTTTTCTCTTAAATATAATTTAAAATTGAGTCTTAGCTTTTTTTTTAAATATTTATATTCTTAAAAATAATAATGCTTCAGATTGTACTTTCTTCCTGGGGCATACCTCAAATGAAGTTGAAAAAATATTTAAAAAAAAAAAAAAAAAACAAGTATCGTTCAAAATCAAAAAAAAATGTATTGATTGATCACAGAAAAATAAATTAAATATAGTACGCGCGGAAAAACTATCACTACATGCATATTGATAAATAAAAATGCGAGGGAATAATTTATCGTTTAAATCTATTGCCACACGTGAAATGAGTAAGAATGTCTTGAATCGACGTTCTTTTTTTTTAATTGCCAAAAATTTGTCACGAAATTTCTCTCTTAATAAAAGTATTTTACGAAAAATCGATTCGTGGTATTCAGACACTGGGTTACAAACGATACTGGTAGATTCAGTGCAACCTATTAATTCAGTAGTTGTAAACGTAAAGTAATACCAAAGTAATTTATAGATAAAAGTCTAGACAAATAAAAATATAAAATAAGAGGAGCATTAATCGATAACGAATGGGGATCTTGGCAGTTCGCGTAGATTTCATCGCGAGTAAAAGATACGAGCAGATATGGCTCGGCTGAATGAATGGATGTCGTTGATGGGGAGCGGGTAAGATAGAGATAGAGAGAGAGAGAGATAGGGATGATAAGGAGCAGGGAGTCAAGCTCTCACCTATATCTAATGGCGGGGGCGTTGGCACTGCGGCACCGCAGGAGCTTCCGCTTAATGTCGTGCGAGTCGTCAATGGGCACGGCCAGGCAGCGCTTCTCCCTGTCGGTGAGGACGAGCTCGGGATACTCGAGGGACTCCAAGCGGCCGCTCCCCGGCTCGGGCCTCCAGCTGCTCTGGACCTCGAGAGCTGCTCGCTCGCAGGCTGCGGCCGAGGCCCCGCTCGACTTCCCGAGGACGATGAGGCGCGCCCGCAAGGAGGCGCGGACCTCCTCCTGGTCGGGCTCCCTTTGAGGCCCGCTGTCCTCGAGCTCAATAGAGTCCTGCTGAAAGGAGACTGGCCCGGGGGCTCGAGTCAAGCTTCCGACAACTCCCCTTACAGATCTTAAGGACCTTTCTGGCTCGAGTCTCGCTGCGAGTCAGCGGCAGGCCATAAATTGGCTCGCCTCCTCTTGTACATTTTTAATTTAGCCACAATGTATCGGAGGGTGAAAAAGTAATTCAAATAAAAGCTTGTACTATTTTTTTATTCGGAGTCTTAACTTAAGTAATATAATTTAAGGATTTCTACGTAAGGATTTCGAAATACCTACGAGATAATATCTCGTTGGTAGGACATCCTGTGAAAAAAACTCTTTTAAAAGAAAGTATCGATTTTAGTATATTTTTATTTATGGCTCGAATCTCTTTGAAAGTTTTTCAGGTTTTAGGAGCAATCGCATGCTCCGTCAGCATGCATTACGGGGATTGAATAATACAACGAACAACAAGGTCACGAATAATATTAAAGCTAGCACTGTAATTATGAAAATTATACGAATCCTACATTAACATAATAACAGATTTGGAATAAGTAAAAAAAAAACTACTGGAATTAGTATAAATGCTTGCCGTTAAAAATTAAATATTTGTTTCCAAAAATATTGTAAGCTCAATAAAAGGAGTATACTTTGAAGTATAAAATTAGTAAAAGATATTTACAACGATAATATCCTAGTGCAGCTTTCATGTCTAAATTAAATCTAAACATTTTGAACATAATGGTCATTTTTAAAAACATTTTATATGAAAATTTGCTTTTATGCTTTAAATGTTTTCCGAACTATGTTTCGGAATTTATAATTTGCTATTGAAATTTTAACGAAGTATCCTAAATTATAATTTCGTATGAAAAGCTTTTAATTAAAGTTGGCCACAAGCATCACCACAATGAGTTTTTTATTTATACACATTTTTATTATTTAACTGTAAAATATTTATGTTAAAAGTGTGTTCATGTAACTGATTTTAAGGTCTTAATCTATTACGATGCTTACTTTCAATTTAAATAAAGGTTAATTGGTTTTTTTCAACCTATGAAGCTGACTGTATTTTTCTACTATAAATTTAATTGAAAAAATGAAGAGAAAGAGAAAAAAAGAGAAAAAAAGTGAAGAAAAACTCTGTACGAATAAATGATGATACATCCTTGACTGTTTTACTACGTTAATATTATAAAAATTGTATTACTATTCGCTATGACGTAGTACACAAATGATACATAATATTTCAATCAGTAGATCATTTAGTTTGCAATTAAGCCAGCTCAACTATTGTTTTTCGAAATTATATTACAATAAAAATTACTTTGTATCATCAATTTCCATTAGAAATAAAACATAGTGTAGTCGTGTTTTATTATATTCATATCAATTTTCATTATATATAATTAATCTAAAGCCTAAAACCAATATACTACAACGAATGCATGAATGTGGAGAAATTTTTTTTTTAACATAAAAGTTATTAAAATCTAAAATAAACCACCGAGCTTTTATGCCGAACCAAGAGCTTATCATGTAACTTTGCCTCGTGTTATAAATCAGCCTAGATGTTTATTTTCTCATTTATTTCTCAACTTCAAGGGATGAAAATTTTTAATTTGTCAGTCATTAATAGTTTCCTCGGGCATTATAACCATTATAAGTCTAGAGGGAGCTATTCGAGTTCCATATCAACGAACTCTATTGTGTTTCGACTATGTTACTTCTCTCGATCTTACTGGAAGAATTTCATCAAACAGATTATTTTGTTATGAAATAGCTTTAATTATGAGCACATATGCACTGTATGTTAATTGTCATATAACCAATCAGAATAAAAAGTTAAACAAATTTCTTAAAAAATGTATTTTGTTGTTTACAAAGAAGTGATTTAAAGTTCAGCAGTAAATCGATGTTTTGGTTATAATAATTCACCTAAATTTCACGTACTCAAGATTTAATATTATTTTAATATTTAATATTGTTAACACGCTGACAAACACTTTGTAATTATATTCTAAGTTTCATTGCAATTTGTCTAAACTTATCAACACGTATTAGTGAAAAATTATGTAACGTATATGTGAAAAACAAAGTTTCCATTAGCACAATTTACACTTGTTTGGAATTTGTAAACGTCGCATGTCGCGTCTTAATAATTAGATTAGTGTATTATGCATTCATGTTTCTTTTATGTGCACTTGACTTTCGTGTATATTAACCATCTCACGCTATATATATTTCTCCTTTTCATCATCTCATTATCTCTCTCTCTATCTCTATCTTCTTATATTCTATGCTCTATTTCTACGCGTATTACATTTTTTTTTTTTTTGTTTTGTATTTTTATATTAACCCACATTTTGATTATGATAAAAAGTTATTTATTTATCTTGCTTAATTAAAGAGCATTGTGACATTGTTAATGCTTCTTTATCATCACATTTTGTTTTCAAATAAATCTTTTTAAATTTCTTTTTTTAAGCCAAGTTGGAATATCCATTTGACTTCAATTCGTACAAATGATTTCAATTATATCCCTAGCATTGACGCCAAATTTCCTTTAGAAAAATGGTAGAATTTTTCAATTACTATTAAAAATAATGGCCATTGAAATTATTATCGATCTTATTTATTTCTTGGCACTTGAAGGTCTTTCATTGTACTACTATACATATGTTGTGTTATTGATATTGGCCCGATGGTTATACGTATGTCCATCAATATACTTTATGATGATATTGCGTTTGCACAATATGCGCATATGTGATTTCTTTATTCGTCAATTTTCTTAGCTTTTTTCCGACTTTATAATATAAATTATTCGTTAGTTGTCAATAATTTTTGATTAGTTTGAAGCCAAATTTCTGTTGCATGGTCTTTTATTTTTATTCACATACGCAAAGAATATTAATATTGATTTCGCTTGGATTTTCACGTGACACTTAAAAATTGGCCACTTCAATATTTGTTCAGTTATATTCAAAAGTGATAAAATATCGATGTAATTTAATCGCGATTAATTTTATTAAATAATTCTTTAGTATTTGATACGTAACTTGCTAATTAATTGCAACCTGCTTAGTTCAACGGCAAAGATTTAAGAATAAATCGAGGAGCAATGAAATTACAAGTCCTAAAGCAAGACATTGACAACGAATGTCGAAGCAAAATAATAACGTAAATAAGCGGAGTACCTGATTTAAAAGGCTTTTTCAAGCCGCTCGAGAGCCCATTGGAAGACTTGATGATGGGGGTAGTGGGCAATTTGCTTCGCAGCTGGGAGATTAGCTTGTCATCCCTAGAGGAAGTTTCGTCAATTTCACTCTCGCTGTCGGCGGAGCTGACGAGGGAGACCATCGTCACGACGTCCGCCGTCCGGCAAGGGTTTTTCCCGGCAGAGCGGAGGCTCCTGGCCTTGAGCCTGCCGCCCTCCGGGGCCGGCTCGTTTCCGGGCTTGGCGTAGGCCGCGGACAGTCCGCGTCTCTTGCCCCCCTTGGAGCGCCTCTTGAGCGGCTGGGCCGACTTGGTCGGCCGACTCGTTGCCACGGGAGCCTTGCCGATGCCGACGATCTCCTCCTCCTCGGCCGGGCTCGCCGTCCACGGCTCGGGATCGACCCTTCCCGGGCCCTCGCCGCTCCCTTGGCTGTGAGCCCGAGGGGGCGCCGAGCTCGTGCGCCGAAGGCCGGCCCTACCCTCCCCCCGGCCGCTCTCCCGGCAGCCGAGCCTCGCTGGCTTCTCCCCGAGGGCCTTGCCGAAGGCCTTGCCAGAGCTGTTCCGATAATTCGTGCGCCTCGACTTGGCTCGAGCTTCCTCCGCGCTTTGATCCTTGGCCTCGCCTTCCTTTGGCGACTCCTGCCTCTCCTCCCCCCCAGCGCAAGCAGTCCAATCCCGGCAGCTGGCATGGCCCGGCGTGGCCCCCCTCCCCACCAAGGCTGGACTCGGCCTCCTCTCCCCCCTCGACCTCTCCTCCTGGAGGAGTTGGCCGTCGGGGAGAGCGGCCCGAGGCTCTCGCACCGCGCCCGAGGGGAACCACGTCTCGAATTTGTCGGCCTGCTTGCTCCTCGGCCTCTCGAGCCTGCCGCGGTTCCCTTCCTCCTGAGCCTCGAGCTTGCTCGGACTCTTGGCCTCGGCTCTCGGGCTCGAGGGCGCCGCGACGCCGGACTCGGTCGACATGCCCGAGTCGCACCTTTCTTCCACGGTGTTGCGCGCGAGGAAAATGTCGATGTTGGTCTTGTTGGCCTCCCTTTGCCTCCAGGCCAGCCGCAGTCTCTCGGCCAAATCCTGCCTGGAGTAAGGTATCCCGGCCTTCTGGCCCAGGGGATATCGGCCCGATGCACCTCGGTCACCTCCGCCCATCGGTTCCCTACTCGCCTTCGTCGTCTGTATCCGACGCGCCACTATTTCCACCCCCTTGTCGCTCTTCGGCTTGGCCGATCGCTCGGCCCAAGCCAATCGGATCCTCGGTCGGTCGAGGGTAGGCGTGCGTCGATTCCCGACACCGGTGGCCAATCCGCCGCGGCGATCTTCCGGGCTCGCCGAGTACTCGTGCGCTCTCCTCTCATCTTCCGTCGATCTCTGACGGCGCATCTGACTTCTGTGGCGGGCTTCTTGGGGCAACGAATGCTGGCGCACTGGACCAACGGCCCGTCGGTACACGACGTTACCGCTCATTGTCATTTCCTGTCTAACTTGCAACTTTACTTATCCTATGATTGATCAGCTGATAGACATCGTAGAATATGCCTATATTCAAGTACCCTCTTTTAAAGGCAACATTGATTGCATTATTATTGTAAATGTTTGCAATAATGATAATATGATTTGTCGAAAATGATGCTGGATTTTCCAATTGCGCTTGACTTATTTATTCGAATACACTGCAACTATACACTCTTTAAGATAAATTATTATCTACGAAACACAACTTTGGTGAACGTTGTGTTAATAAATAATTAAAAAAGTACCGATAAATTACTCAGAAGTAAGCTTAAATTCAAACATTCTCACTCCTTACTAACGTAAAAATTCCTATATTGCATAAAATATTATTGCTGTCTTTCATTATTAGCTGTTCTAGTTGCTCGCGAATGTATCGCGAAAAAAATAAAAAGTCATTATTTGCATTGGCCTTATTGATTTAAGCTAACCAAGCCGATTTTTAATTTATAAAATATTAATATATATCATGTAACTGTTTAATTTTTAATATCGACTAACGAAGTAGTAAATATTGTAATTACTCAGTAGTTAATTTATATTTAATTTATAACAAATGAATCATCAATTGAATAAAGTTACAAATACTTATTTAAAATTACAATTACAAAAGCTAAATTACAATATTATAATATTATTCAGTAACAATGATTAAAACATATCAGATCGTATACTTAAGAAAGATCGGATTTTGCATGAGATGAGAAGAAAAAGAAAATTAATATCAAGTACGAACGATCTACGCAGAAAGTACAGAAATTGTACCCAAATTCACTATTTAATTTACGGAAACAATATATTGAAACAGAATCGTAAATCGTATTTAAAATATTGAATTCGGTACGGGGAACATAAACATAACATGTTTTTAAAGAGTCCCTACGCGTATGAAAATAAAGAATATAAATTAATAAAAGAAGTAAGAAACTGAATTTTCAAACATATAAATATGCAATAGTTGGAGACTTGAGAGAAATACGATGTATTAGAAATACGATGATATTTATAAAATGCAATGCGGTTACAGCATTCCACTACAATATAAACGTAACGACATATTTACAGTACCATGAAACAGACGACGCCTTCTTTTTACAGAATAAACTATACTTTCATATTCCGTAAAAATATTAAAGATTAAAAATCAATTGTTGGATTTTGTTCAGAAGCGCAGGAAGCATAGGCTGATGGAGGAAGTCATGTCGTACCTACGAGTCGACGATAATTGTTTCATCCGAGTGTAAGTGTGCGTGTGTTACTGTAGCACACGTGTACGACGGTCGCTAAACTTTAATCACTGCTTCGTGTACATGTAAGGGTTAATTAGAAGACGCTTATTTAGAATTTAAGGCAAAACTTTTTGGAGACCGTAGACGATTAGTTATCCCAACAACGAGGAAATCGTTACTTCCTTAATAAGGAAGAGATTTGCATCGCATGGAGAAGGTATTCTTATGATTAAACACTGACAATCGCATTTTGCAATTAAACGTATACTTAAGCGATTGCTTTCTTCCAAAATATAGATTGCAGGAGTGAGCGATGATTAGCCATCGATTCATAGGACTAAATCAGACGATCGTGTGGAAATTTATTGCTCGGCACGATAGGAGCCTAGCTGTAAAATAAACCAGCTACCGAAGCACATTTATTTGACGGGTGTGCTTTGCAAACGGAGCCGATGCGTAATTTTTCCGAAGCGTCTTCGGTTGAGAAAAAGCAACGACAATTGTTGCGCTGGGCAACAAACGGCATTGATCAGCTAATGCGAGCCAATGCAAAGGTTCCTTCCCTTTCTCGACTCGTGCCATTCAAACGTTCGTACGGAAACTCTCGGTTCCCGACAGGCAAGCACCTCGAGCCGCATCTCCGAGGACGACCCGGAGGAGCGATCGTCGGCCGGTCGAGTCCCGAGGCGGCCAAGGCTCGAGGGGCGCGAGGCGCGACGCGGAAGCCGCCCGATCCTCGCAGGTGTCGGCCCCGGGTGCCGTCGAGAGCTGCCGACTCACGAGCACTGGCTCGCGGACTCGTGCCTCGCGGGCTCCAGCGGCTTCGGCGCCCCTGCCCTGTCCTGCCCCGAGCCCCCTCCCGTTGCCCAGATCGACGGCTCCGCGTGGCCGCCCTCGCTCGTCGCCTCTTCCTCCTTTACCGGTGGCCTTCGCGACTCCTCCACCTCCGGCCTCATAGATTCCTCAGCCGGCAGGATCTCCCGTCTGGCAGATCCTTCGTTCGCCGGACCGAGTTGGGGAGCTTCCGTTTGCCGGCGATTCGGTAGCGCTCGACGATCGTAATGTTCGAGTCCCTAGCCATTGGCGATTATTATGGCAAACGCTTATTTGCCATACCCCCCCGCCACCCCGACATGTTTAAATGTCAACATAAAGGAGGCGCCTTACGCTTAATCGATGGAATCCGCGATGGTATGCTGTTTATAAAGCCAAGTTGCTGGATTGAAATTAAAACTTGAATTGAAACTAAAAACATTTATAATTTGAAAACGCATGCTTCAATAGAGTTGCTGGTTACTTTTCAATATATACATAATATATATATATATATATATATATATATATATATATGTGGGTGTGTGTGTGTGCGTGTGCGTGTGCATATAAAAAAATACGTAATTTTTAATGCGAAGAAAAATTAATTTTCCATCGGAAATGTCAACTATTTATTCAAAGCTGGTATCCTTAAGTTAATAATCCATTTTGCAAATATTGTCTCAATCGGCTTCTCAATAGGTTCGAGCCGCTGACCTTGGTAGCGTACTTGATTCTATCTCATTTTAGTCGAATAATCGGCGGCTCTCCCAGGTAAATTTGATATTACTTTCGTGTTTTGGGCTCACTCGCCATTGTTTATTGGCACGGGTTGTCTTCCTGCTCTTTCCACGGCAGTCACCCATTATTGATCAAAGCCTTGCCTATCATCTGACAGCTTGTTGTCTGCAGTTGCCATGGTTTCATTGCCCCGGGCCAATCATTCAAATCACACTTCGCTGTCCCACGTCTCGTTCGCTCCGCCTCGCCGCCTCCTTTTCCCCTCTTTATTTATCTCTCGTGCTCTTTTCCTGTATTTATTTTCCCCGCTGCTCCCCTTCGCCCCGGCCTGAGAATAAGGCACGAGCCTCGTCACCTTTATCGCGGATGCACGAGCTGCCCCGGGACTCTTTATGCTGCTTATGTATATTTACGAATTGAGAGAGATGGGCAATCGAATTTATTCTTGTGACCTGTGCTTCTTTAATCGGGAAGCTCCTCTTGCCCTTTCAGGCTCTCTCTCTCTCTCTCTCTCTCTCTTAAGGAAGCTCTTAAGCATTTTTAACGGACGATATTATTTAAGGGCGTTGATTGGAAACTGCGTAGAATTCCGTAAATGTATTTTTAGTGGAAAAGCCGTGAATGTAATTTTTATTTACTTCGATTTTATTAACAATTAAAACAATTATTGAAGAATTAACAGCTATTCTTGTCCATTTTGTACTAAATTTTTAAGGCCCAACGCTTATCTGTATTCGGATGGTTAGTTTTATTCGTGCGAGAAATTCCACATCGCGAATCTACTAATCGAATGTGAATGTATAATTTTAACTTATAAAATAAGACAAACAAATTAGAAATAATATCCTATGGACATTCGATGAATTTTTACATTGATATAAATTAGTGAAATAATACATGATAAAATTACATTTTTATTTTGCCATCGTATTCAATACATGACCTGCCTGTGTCATTGCTACCTATTATCGTAACTGACGTTAATTAAATCATTGAAAGTACCGATGAAACTTAGATTTGCAGACAACAACGTCGATAGGTCGAACTTAGTCGCACAATGATCTAAAATTCTTATGCAATAATTATAGAGTCATTAAAAGACAAATATTGCGGTCAATCGCTAAACTTTAATCCATCTAGAATTTCGCTCGTAGGAAACGCTTATCGCCTACTTTGAAATGTTCATGTTTAAAGAATTCAAGCTTAGACCTGTATCTTGCTTGGCACTGTACCAGTTACTATCAACTAGATATCCGTCTTTTTTCGATGCCCTTTTCTCAATTGCAACACGTATTTGTAACATTTTTAACATTTTCAACGTTGCTCGTTACCCTTTTAAGACGTTATCGCAAATCTCTGCAATTATTTTAAATTAATATTATATTTTAATATGACGTTTCTCTCGACACTACCAGATATACCTATAAATCAGACCTATTTTTCAGTTTGTTTGTATAACCTGTGCATATATTGTAAAATACAGTGTGAATTGTAATTTTGGAAAATTGCTTTCTTAGCATATTTGTTTTTAATTATCCTTTTACAATTTTATTGATTAAACCTTTTATGAACTCACTTTATGAATATTTAAAATACAATGCCATTACAATATACTTGAATTTAATATTTGTTTCAGAAAAACTTAAAGAAAGGGTTAGAAGATATCATCAAACATACAAATGGACTTTGAAAATAAAATTGCAACGCTTAAAATATCCTTTTACTAATAACAAATTATTTTCACTCGCAATAGTTAACAATCTTATTTAATTATTGCGAGGTGATTTAGAATAAATTCGAAAATCTGATAACTAAATGTTATGATTTTGTGTAAACATAACTGTAAAAAGTAGGAGCATGCAACTGTTTTTTAAATTAGACGATTGTTTTAGCATTGAAATGTAAATTTTAATTTATTTTTTTGAAACACGTTTTTATAACTATTCTTACCTAAAATCAAACATTTAGATTATGACAAAAATCTTGCATGTGTATTTAATTTGCGCTTATACGTCCTTAACGAAACATTGTATACGAGATAATAGATGACCACACACCTGTAGAAGATAAAATAGATAAATTACAAGACTTCCTTTCAGATGTAAGCATACGAAGTATTCCGATAGAGGTTTTGAGCAAACAAATATTTGATACAGCACTTTCGTATGCGCAAGAAAAATCTTTCGAGGTAAATAAGCAATGTCATTACTTTTAATTTCACATGCTACCTTCCTGAAAAGAAATAGCATTATAATAAAAATACTTGTAATATATCTTCCATATTAAAACGATCAATGGCCGCAATTTAAATGCAGACAGAGTTAAATTAGCATGCTTTTAGAAAATTATTAATATATTAAGATCTTTTTAAAGAATAATTTAAATTACGTTTTATTAATGTTTGTATTAGGCAATCAAAAATATTGAGAAAAATTTTAAAAATATAGAATTCGAAGATAACAACAATCCATGTAATATCTTAACAAAGTTGTTAAAATGCTGGGATATATGTTTAAGTCACACTTCTACGCTGCGGCCAATCTGTATTACCGACTTGAGCAATTTTCCTCATAGTTTCTTTCAAGTCCTTATTGAAACACTAAGTTTTTGCAAAAACTGGTAATATTAGTTTTTAAACATATATCCAAAATGAGTAATTTAAAAAAATAAAATAAAAAAAAATATCTCTCTTACAGGGGTAAAGACCATGAAGATTTATCTGCTTTATTTACAAGCTTTCTGACATCACTTTTTCGACAATGTATCAATACCTTGAATTCTTTCTATGATCTTTTGGATTCAGAAATTTCACTTGACACGAGTAATGAAAAGCAAATGGAAATTTTGTTGAAAAGTATATAAGTATAATCTTTTATTAAATTACGCTTAATTTTTATCTTGATGTAGAAAAAAACAATACATTCTTTTTCGCGAAATTCATAAAAATATAATTATTCTTTTATTTTTTATTCAGTATTAGATGAAACAGGGAAGCTCGCAACCTTATTTACAAATACAGATTTTAAAACGTTAATGGATACGTGGAAGCGCTTTGGTAAACTATCAACCAAGTACTGTAATGAATTGAAAAGCATTTCATCAGATACAATAACGTATCACTTTAAGGGCTTGGCTAATAGTATTATTAGCACGTTATTATATGTTAATAAAGTATGTTTTATAATAAAGATCATTCGATTAATTATCGTTGACGCATAATATTCGTATTTTAATTAAAAAAATGTTTTTATCATACGTTTACGTACAATTTAACCATGTAAATAATGTGTTTTTTTTCTAAAGCAATCCAACTCTAATGATCGTCCTATATTTTGTTGTCGAGTTTTGGTAAAGATTTTAGAAAAATTATGCGATGACTTTTGCGATTGCATTTCCAATGATGTGATGAATGATATTATAATTATGATTACGAATTTATACATGTAAGCTCTTACACGTTTCAAATACTTGTTAGTAGTAAAATAGTTCTTTGTATGATTTATGTTTTATAATTTTAGGTATACAGAAGATAGTCTAAATATCAGAGGATTTAAGCCTGAATTCATTAAATTTATTACATCTAACTTTACGTTTATTATCGATCCTTTTATTAATGTTATTATTAAATGTGATGTCTTTAAAACGGTTCGTATGAATTGTGCAAATGTTTATCGAATATCATTATATTACCGAAACAATATTTATATTCGCATAATTTTAGGCTTTCCTGAATTATGGGAAAAATATCGAGGAAAATGCTATTGGCTATCATATATTACTACTAGCAATTTTAAACAAAATTTCAACTTTTCCGTATGAAAAGCAACGTGAATGGTGTAGTGAAGAGCAGTGCATTATCGATTCCTGTTTCAAAAATATCGATAAACGTAAGATGTACAATCTATTGTTAGTACTTAATGTTTATCAGGAGATGTTATTTTGAAAAATTCCGTAAATTTTTTTTTCTAAATAAATTGCCTCAAATACTATTTAAAAGTAAATTGATTGTTTGTTAATTTTTGTATCGTTTTAGTGACGAAAGATATTTGTTTGGGGAAATTAAAAATAAAAATATCACAAGACATTACTCAAGAATTATACACAGCAAATATTTATGAAGCCACGCTACTTAGTATATGTGCACTTATTTGTCAAATTACAAATTCAGATTTTTCTGACCTTATTAAGTTACTATTAAAATATTTATTGAATGGAGATTTTTTTAGTTCTTTACTTAGCTCAGACGTTTGGTGCTTTATTTGGAGGTGAGTATTGATTAATCCATCAAAGATGTATTTTCTAATTCGTTATATTTATAAAAACCGAATGCAAGAATCATTTTTACTAGTCGAATCAGATCTGGATATAAAATAACGTAGACGAATGCATTGATTATGTAAAAAATGTTTTTTTTTTTTTTGTAAAAAAAAATTCTTCAGCTGCAACATATATTTTATTTGTTTCAGCTATTTTTTACACGTGCAAATATGGATTTGAGAATTGTTTCATTGATATTTCTTGGTCGAAATTTAGTAATCAATTAATGAGCATACCATAATATATATGGTATGCTTTAATACACTATGGTGCACTTTAATACACTATAAATGGCTTATAAATTTTAAATAACTCCTATAGTTTGATGATTTTTATCTCTATATCGCAATATATTAATA
Organism: Kradibia gibbosae; assembly: GCA_018907135.1. NCBI lineage: Eukaryota > Metazoa > Arthropoda > Insecta > Hymenoptera > Agaonidae > Kradibia > Kradibia gibbosae. Next base: position 11,110,110 of record JACCHX010000004.1, read on the forward strand.
ATAATAATAATAATATTTAGTAGAATATTAATTATGGAATATATATTAGGTAATTCCATGGTTAGATGTAAAAAGTTAAAAAATCAATTCTGTCAATTAAATTTATCATTGCGTTTTGAAAAGTAATGTCATTAATGTAGATTTTTGAGTTTCTATTAAAAAATAATTTCGAAGTTGAATATAATAATGTTTATTAAGTGTTCAAGACTCAAAATCATTTCATTATAAGTACACCGAAATTATGGAATCTTCTTTTACAGGTTGGGCTCATCTGAATTGTGTTATAGTCACTTCAAACATTTGATGCAAATTTATGAAAAAGTTAAAGAACGAAATAATAATTTTAACGTTGTTATGCTCCATAATTTAATTGGTCGTCAATATAAGCTTCTTTCGAGCACTGACAAGTCAAATTACATCAACAATTTCGTAATAACATCCAATCCTCTTGACTTGACACCCATAGCACGATGTATGGATACTCAAGAAAAAAAGACACTTCAAAGGAAACTCAATGTTTTTACCCTGCACGAACGAATTTCAGCAGATTTAAAGAATTTAGAACAGAAGCCTTCATTGAATAATTTACACTCACTCGTAAGTAAATAGTCAATCTATTACGAACACATATTAAATTTGCTTACTTCTTAATAATATCAATCTCAAAAAATTTTTACGCAACGCTTGAAACTGATGATTACTTGAGATTGACTCGAGAGTCATGATTCACTTTAAAAGTTATTATTTTGAAAAGCAAACATCTTTTCTTAGATGAAAAATTTGTCAATTGTTGAGACGTGCGATGTACCACAAGATGAACGACTGTCTGGAATTTTCATAAAAATGCTGAAGAAAATTGTCAATATATTAGGGGATAGCGAAGGTAACGTTTCACTTTTATTAGAGGACTTAACAAAATCACTATTAAGAGCTGTACGACCTCATCCAAAACAAGTTCAATACACGACTGAGGTAAATATATCAGCATTACTATTAATGCCTTTACATTTCTTTAACATAGGTAGATTGATTAAATTGTAATTCTATTTACCGAATAAATTAAATAAGCGTTATTTAACTTTTAAGTTAAAACTTGGATCTGACAAAGAAAGCGCGTGGAAATTATAATATTTAGATCAGTAGTTTACGCGCGAAGATAATAGCCTCGCGAAAAATCGAACCTAATTGTTGGAAGGGCACATTCAAGAGCGATCCAACGTTAAATCATCTGATAATGTATTCGCAACGAGTCTATTAAGTACTACCCTCGACTTCCACCGCAGATTCTCGAGTCGATGTCGATGATGTGCCCGTACGCCTCGAGCGGGCTCCGGCTGGAGTTTTGCCGGTCGTTCGCCAGGTTAACGGGGAGCCTCGGCAATTCGCACAAGGACCTCGTCAACGAGCTGCTGGGTCGGCTCCTCGACGACGAGGACCAATCGGTGCACCAGCAGGCGTTCGAGAGCTTCGAGCAGTTGACGAGCCACTGCCAGAGCGTCGAGGTGCTAAGGTTCGTGGCGACCTCCGTTAAGAAGAGCCATGCCGAGCTCTCCAAGGCCCTCTCCGACTACATAGACGGTCGCATCGAGACCGAGGTCGACTGCGAGGAGTTCTTCGAGGAGCTGGCCGAGTTGGCGGCGGCCAGGCCCAAGCACGTCTGCGAGAAGATCAGCCAGAGGAGGTACGAGAAGATGCCGAGGCTGAGCGAGCCGGAGGAGGCTGGCCCCGGCTTATCGGACCTCGTCGACAGGCAGGCCGATAAGGTTTGCGCCGATCTTGAGCTCCTCCTCAGCCGCAGGGACCTATTGAAGAAGGACACCTGCGACCGATTGCGCCAGCTTTGCCTTAATTTTCTCCAGCAGTGCAGCCAGTAATCGTAGATTTGGTCGGTATCGCTAAACCAGTGGCTTGAGCGTCGAAACAAAAAGGAGAGACAGACTTTCTATTGTTAATAATTAGATTTTTTTTAATAATATTTACCGCTCGTGTAACGTTGCTTATTAAAGCTTACTATATTCTTAGTTAATATTGTTTTCTTCGCTTTAGCACCGACCGTTGATCTCTCAATCCATCCTCCCCTTATCACCGTTTCAGATTCTCTTCTTTTATATCGGAAAAATTATCCGGTCGAAATAATTAAAAGCCATTCATTGGTAGTTTACTGCTTCTATATGCCCACAGGCGCCCATATATCGTATTAAATTGCATCCGTATACGTAAACATCCGTTTCCGACGGATCTGCACTGTTTAAATACTGATTTTCCGGCATTAATATTTCTAGTATTAAAATACTAGAAACTAATAAAAATACCTAATTGATAGTTGCTAAAATATTTCACTGCCATTGAAATATGAAAGTTACAATGTTTATTCGATTGATAAGAAAAACAGTTGGTAAAACAGTATTTTTATTATTAAATAATAAAATTCAATCATATTGCTTAATTCTTCTGTAAACACTCGTTGTAACTACAATAATAACGTTGGTAATTTTATATTTGACATTAGTTTGTTAATTATCATCTATTAATATTGATTTTATCTTTCGGTACATGAGAACATATATTTAATTTTTAAGCGCTGATAACTCTTTAAACGAATAAGAAATTATTACCGAGTAAATGCGTTTCATATTATTTATTAGCAAATAGGATTACATTCTACTGAACACATTGCAACGAACTACATACTAAAGAATACGTACTAATGATAATTGTTAAAAAGTGCTAAAATCTTTTATGTACAATATGATTTGCTTTTCGCGTGAAGCTATAATAATAATAATAACTTGACGATGGATTATTAAACGAGCCGTTTAATATTCATTTCTCGATGAAAGTCTTCGAGCGGCTGCTCCCATCGCTCCTCGAAGTAGACCCCCAGAAGGAATTTGGCATTCTTGCCGGTTTGCACGGCCCAAGGTAAATGGTAATTAAGATACAGCTGTCGTTGCCTAAACGAGAAAAGGAGAAAAAAAGTCAAGCCAGTGGCGAAGAAGGGGTAAAGGCATTAAATGCCGCTGTAAGGGCTCGATCGTGTGCATTGTAGAAAGTTAAAAAAGCTAGTCAGGACAAAGGCAGGCCCTTCGCAACTGAGAACGAAGCAGCACGCGAGGCCCTTACAGCCCTTAGCTCATCGTCGACGAGGGAGGCTGGCTAGGCTCGGGCCCATTGAAAAGGCCGAGCCGAAGCGGTCCCGAGAAGTCCGGACGTACTTGGTCTTGAGCCTGCCCGAGCCGAATATCGCAGCGGCGATGCACATCGGGAGCCGGAGTTGGAGAGCCTCGACCCACTTGACGGCGACCTCGCCGAGCATCGTCGTCGGCATGAGGAGGACGGCGTGGAAGACGTCGTGGACCTCGCGGTACCTCTGCATCACGTAGGCGAGCTCGAGGTCGTCCACGAACTGGACCGGCGACCTGTCGTCCGGCGACACCTTCTGCGCTCAAGCGTCAGGGCGGGTGGGTGAGGAGGAGCTTGAGAGAGCTTTGGAGCCCGGGCCCGAGGGGGGAGCTCCCCCCTCGGGCCCGGCCGCAGCGGGCTTACGTTCGCGTCGAGGAAGCGCCAGTAGGTCTTGCCGAGGCTGCCCTCGGGCAGCGAGCCCAGGCCCTCGAGGTCGAGGCTCCGGCTGTTGACGCGGGGCTTCTCCTCGAGGATGCGCCTGCCCTCGGCCGTGGCCAGGAGCCGCTCCCGGCAGTGGCGCAGCGCCCGCTCGCCCGTCGTCTCGCCGAGGCAGGCGATCATGTCCCCCCGGTAGGGGTCGAGGATCGAGAGGGCGGCCGAGCCGAGGGTCAGCAGGCCCCGCTGCAGGCCCGACAGCTCCACGTGGTGGCTCGAGTAGTCCTTGACGAAGGCCTCGTGGGAGGAGTGCTTCGCCCTCGAGGGACCGCCTGAAAGCTCCAAGGCTCTTTAGGAAGCTCCCGCCAGGATTTCCGGGGATTCCCGAGCCGAAACCCCTCTGTTCTCTCTCTCTCTCTCTCTCTCTCTCGGCCCCAACCCCACTACGTGGCTTTAATTTTTCCCCCGGCCATAGTACCACATTCCGCGATATTCGGCGATTTATTTTTATCGCTCGCTCATCGAAACTCATAGCGACTGATGTTTCATTTCAAAGCCCTTGATCGAGGACCGAAGACCGAGGAGAGATGCTTCGTTAAAAATTAAACCTGCGCTACGATAAGCGCGGCATATTTTGTAATCAAGTTTGCTAATAAAGTTTCTCATAACTTTCGACTCTTACTGAACGCTTTCAAACGATCTTGCCAAAGCGGCAGTTGATGTAATTATTAATCTAAGCTTAATTTACCCAAATCTCAATCGCTTTTATTTCAGCAATATTTGCACACATAAAAGGAACGAAGAAAATAATGCCGGTAAGAATTTTTCTTTTAAACAATAGATTTTAATTACAAAATAGGCATTTACGATATAATTTGAATATCTTTGTACAATACTTATTTAAATTATCCAAACAATTAATCCGAATGATGTATTACTTTGCTTTATGATATTTTTTCAAGGCTTAAGACTTTTTAATAAATGTAGTTCAAAAAAATACAATTTAAAATATTTTTATTAAAAAACTATTTTAATTAATAATTGTTTCTTATTATAACAAATGAACAAGAATACATGAGATTGAACAGTAGAAATACGCACATATTAAAAAAAGATTAAATAAATAACTTCCAGTAATAAAAAATATCCGTATATAGGTAAAAAATTTTTAAGTATAACGTTTGCAATAATAAATATTATTATTCATGTAGGTGCCTAACATCGTTCAAAATAAAATTTGAGTTAAAAATTTTAAAAATACAATAGTTGTATTTAACGATAAGACTAAAATATGATTACCGATTATACGTCACGAATTTAAATTTTAAATGCAAAAAAAATATTTACCCAAATGTTAATTAAATTTTAAAATAATCAAGATACTGAAAACTCTTATTTTACAAGGCATGTAAGTGATAAATTTGATAAAATGAGACTCGTGAAAAAAGTCAAAAATTAATTTTCACCGTTAATTGTAAATGTTTGAAGGATAAAGAAAAATATCATGAAATTGAAAAAAATACCCAGATGTTTGTATACCGGAAATATGATAGATATTATAATCGTAAGAATCGTAATGAAATAACGTGATGATATTTTTATCAAGTAATTTATTTTTTCGCTTCTTTATACACGTAAAACGCTAGGAACATAAAGAAATCTCTTACAATTTACAATAATTTAAAAATACGAATTTTATTAAATGATTTATCGAGTAAAAATCATCTAAGTCACTGTGTACTATGGCACACTCTATCGTGGTAACAGTAACTTTACTTTGGTATGAATATTACAAGAAGTTTTACTAGTAAATTCAGTAGTAAATCCATTTCTCTTATCGTATACTGTTTAATTATACAGCAGTATTATGTTCATTTTCATTCCTTTCACTTTTAATCATTATAAAGTGCGCAAAATCACACTCACATTTAATCAGAGAATTTAACAACAAATGGTGTGCTTCAAATCGTACACCATTGTTTGTTTATCAGCATTTTGCAATTTACCTTAAATTGCATGTATAAACACATCTTATCAAAACCTTTCCATTTAGATTTATATGTTGAAATAATGATAATAAATATCTCGACTGTCGTTCAGTTTTTATAAAATTTCTTATAAAATTGTACAATGTATTTACAAAGGCAATTAAAAAAGCTTTCTTTTACACCTTATTAAATATATATTTCTTTACAAATATTGTTGTCTTTTAAGCTCGCCTACGTCACTTTAATGTCATCTTTGTGTAAATTCTGCTTTACCTATATTTTCGTTTAGTTCGAGTGAAATACTTAATGACACTGTGAATTTAAGTATACTTGTTTTGTACGTGGCATTTAATTATTTGTAAAATAAAATATTTAATCTTTTGAATTGAAGAAGAAAAACAAACAAAACGATAACGTTATTTACAATGAATTGTATAACTGTTGTGTCACAAAGGACCACGAATCGACAGATATTAAGAATATATAATGAATTTTTGTTTCCTTAAATATTAAGATCACGTTAAAAAATTAAAATACTATTTAGGGCTCACATAGTTTATTGTCCTGTTCTTCCAATAATAAAGCATGTTTTTGTGGAACAGGCTCTTTCCTACGAAAAGTTACCCAAGTGTATATCAAACTACCTATAACACTTAAATTTAACCCTACAAAATTTATCCATGAGAATATGTAATCTCCACCTATTAACATTCCTAAATACGTAACAGATATATTTTTTAAACATCCTATTATCGTGGTTGTCAAAGCTGAATTATAATACGTACAAAGTATTACACTGTACGACAAGATAAAGCCCAAGAAACAGGACATTGCAAACTGTATTAAAAACATTGTATTAGTCCAATGAGGAAAATTTAAAGCCTTTTCAATGTCGTTTGTCCACCAAGCTAATACCACAGCTGGCACTATCATAAACAAGGAGTTATAATACATTAGACCATATTTCCCCAATTCCTTTGAGTCTAACTTCTTCTTCATATATACACCGTTTGCAGCGGTAAAGAAATCATTGAGTAGGATAAACACATACCCTTCTAAATTAAAAGCCAAATCATTCGATGCAGCCAGCAATGCTCCCAAAATCATTGTATAAACACTCAATTGTACGGATGCTTTTGCTTTTACTCCTAGGATATAATATTCCCCAATCATCGTCATTAGTATACTAAATCTGCGCAATACAGTAAACATTGGAAGACTGAGTTGTTTTGTTCCACCAAGCCCAAAAATCATGTTACAAATATAAATTAGCGGCAGTGGCCAGATTTTTCTAAACGTTGATTTCTCTAAGCCAGGATAGTCGATATAACCAAGAGCTTTTGCTATAAAGAGAACCAAAATTGTTGCCAACATCTGTCCGATACCCAAAACTTGAAACGAAGGAAAATCAAAGGACGTCAAGACTGTTTTATTTACAACGGTTATCATCAACGACGATACACCGTAACCCAGTGCAGAGCTTATTTTAAAAAAGAACGTACTTTGCTGTATCTTGAACATGATTTTAACTAATAATGTATTGATCTAATAATATTATATTGTTCTGATAATATATTGTTCTAATAATAAATACTATATAAAATATTTTAATTACACATGCCTCATATTGGTACAATAAATATTACACAATAGTCATTGATTATTTCAGCTTAAAGTAACATACACATTGGTAATGCCATCTTCATCTTCTTAGCTCGAAAAATTATTGATTCAGAAGTGCAGCGAAAGATATTAATTGCCATTTCTACCGTCAATTTGACAATGATCGATAGATAATTTTCTGAAAAATTCATAAAAAAAATTTGAATACGAATCAGAATTTATTACATTATTTAGGAAATATTAGAAATGAATAATAATCAAAATTTATTTAATTAACATTTTTCTCTTCAAAATATGTTTGCCACCGTATAAATGTATAAAAATTATATTTCTTTAAGAAAAATAAATATATATGTAAAATTAATTAGTTATCAAAATTTTATAATATTAAAGTTAACTTGACTTTAAAATTTTATTTATAAGAATCAAACATATATGTGAATGAAAATTGAAAAGAAATGACCAAAATCCTAATCATCGATAGTTATCTTTTTTACTGATATTCTGCATTGTTAATATTTCATTTAGTTATTTAATTCAAACGAAAAATACAATTTTTTTTGCGTAATTGAGGTTACTCGAGGGCGTGCAATGAAAGAGTTAAACATTTATCGAAAGATAAGTGATGGAACATAAGAACACTTATGAATGTAGTGAGCTCCATTTGAATGACATAAAAAAAAAATATATATATATATATAAACAAACACAAATGTGTAAATATGTATTAACAATATTGTTTGAATTAAATATTTAATTCAATGTCAGTAAAAAGTAATATGTGTACAACCTGGTAGTATTCCTTTTTTAAATGAATCGATTCATCAAATTTATCGGGAGGGTCTGAACTCTGAACTCCGAAATAGCAGCAGCCCAGTTCGCGACAATTCGATAATGCCAATAAAAATTTTAATCAAACGAACGCGTTTAAATCCTGAAAGTGCGTGGCATAAAGTTGAAGAAGTGGCACAATCTACTGGTACTGAATCATAATTGACTACGTCGTTCGTAATCTCATCTTTAATTAACTTCTCCCGACTGAATTCTGAAAGGTTATGTTTTCAATAACACTCACTTTGTCAATCGCGATTGAGAACTTTGCAGGAACTTGAGAAATATTCCACTCCACGTCTGCGGTGTACTATCAGTGCCTTTGAAACGTCTCCCCAAACTAGACCTTTAGTTTTAATATAATACACCGATTTGTGGGTATTACTTCCAGCGGCTCTACGGTTCCATCTCATTTAACGATGCTCTGCATCGAACTGTATTTGCACTATTTGCAGTGTTTGCTCTTTCCGCAAATAGGCTATAAAAACAGTGATGCGAAAATTGCCGGCTAAGTAAATGCTCCAAGTACATGAAGGATCTCAAGGCGCTGGAAGTGCTCGGACTGCTGGGACATTTAAAATTCTGATCGTGCAAGCATGAAATCGTTTCCTATTTCACGATTTCGTGGGAAGAATAATGCCTTCAAGTATAATTATGTCCTGTTACGTAGAACTATTTCTACCGAAATTAAAGAGAAATGGAAGTCGGAGTAAGACCTTTTCTCATTACATCCTCTAGGTTATAATTTGTATTTATTCTCCTTAAAAAATATACTTTAATGCTACTGTTGTGACAATTCAAAAAAATCATTCATTTATTATGGATTGGGAGCGATTGTTTTAATTTAATGCAATAAATAATGTCGTCATTTTTTTTGTTTGATGTTAAAATGTCATTTTGAGAGCACTTATATATTGTCAATTGTATAAAATACATGTTTATAAATTACAAAATTTTTAAATTATACAATGATTGAAAATAATTAAAAAAACTGTTTTTTTCATACAAATACACATACACACATGTATATATATATATTTATATATATATATCCAAAACTCTTTTAAATTACTAAATGATAAAATATTTTTGTTAAATAATTAATATTTTTTTAGCAAAACATTTGAGTTATTAAGAGTTTTCCAATTTATTATGTGTATAAGAGTAGAATTTATATTAAAATATATATATATACATGCATACTTAAAGTGTACATGCAAATATGAATAAATGCAGATTTAAATATTTTAATTTTTGAAGAACACAATGGAATTCTGTAATTGGACTTGAAATTCATGCTCAAATATCATCAAAGTCGAAACTATTTTCTGGAGCCAGTACTGAATTTGGTAATTTAGCCAATTCCTGTGTATCCTATTTTGATTGTGCTATACCAGGAACATTACCCGTAAGTTGACTTCTTAATTAGAGTATTTGCTTTGCAATATATAACAAATCATATTTTAAATTATAGGTTTTAAATAGAAGATGTGTGGAGGCTACTGTACTTACGGCGCTTGCTTTATCTTGTAAAATAAATGAAATTTCATTCTTTGATAGGAAACATTATTTTTATGCGGACTTACCTGTAAGTATTTATAGGATGATGAATTACCATATATACTATTTGACACTGTATAATTTATTTTCTATTTCATTAATAAAATTTGTTCATGAATACTTGGAAGAAATGTAGAAATTATTCCTACAAAATTTAATTTATTTTTTAATAATTAAGACTATGCAAAATAATTGACTTGACAGATAAAATTTTTTAATAATAATGTATTAGCATTTTTATATTTTTCTTTATTTCATTATATTTTATATTTCTTTTTTAAAATCATATAATATAATGTGTAATATATATAATGTATATATATAATGTCTCTATTTTTCTTATACAGGCAGGATATCAAATCACACAACAACGTCAACCACTAGCTGTCAATGGAAATATAAATTTCCATGTATTTACCCCAGGAATTCATAAAGAATCTTACACAAAATCATGTAGCTTAAAACAAATACAATTAGAACAAGATAGTGGAAAAACAATACATGATGATTATTTGAAAAAGTAGGAGTTTTTAAAACATATAGATGATTGAATAATTATACAGATACATTTTTGTTAGAGGTTTTCTTATCCAATATATTAGATGTGGAAAAAAATTATTCAATCAAAAATTGATTTAAAATTTTTCATTTTCCTTTTTAAAATTATCGTTTATTTAAAATATTTTTTTAAATATTTACCTATATAATTTTGAGTAAATATTCTGTTTCTTTTTTTACTTCAAAGATGAAATAATTGCCTGTTATATTTATTTATTACTATTTTTCATAATTATTATTAGTATTTATTTGATTGTAGAAATTTGATAGATTTGAATAGAGCTGGAAATCCATTGATGGAATTTGTTTTTGAACCAAATTTAAGCGATGGCGAAGAAGCAGCAGCACTTGTTAAAGAACTTATACTTATTTTACAGAGACTCAACACGTGTTCCTGTAAAATGGCTGGTATGTTTAAATAGTAATAAAAATTTATAATTCATTTTTAATAAATGTAAATTTTATTGATAGCTGTGTTATTTAGAGGGAGCATTAAGGGTAGATGCAAATGTATCTATTAACAAGCCAAACGAGCCCTTAGGAGTTCGTACAGAAGTAAAAAATATTGGAAGTGTACGAGCGATTGCTTCAGCTATTAAGTATGAAATTAAAAGACAAATCGCTACTCGAGAGAGCGGTAATGAAATAGTTAATGAGACAAGAGCATGGGACGAGCTTTCCGGTAAAACTATTTCTATGCGAGATAAAGAAAGCTATCAGGTGAATTAAAATAAATCGTCAAAAACTTAGTTCGTAAATTAAACATAATTATAAATATCTGAAATTGAATTTGATATTTTAATAGTAAAAATCAATTTATACATTTCAATTTTTCTTTATGTAATTGTATATACAATATCTGATATTTATAGGCGTTTAAAATGGCTTATTTATGCATAGTATATACATATATATAAATATAAATAACAGTATTATAATTTAAGAAATATCTTAAAAAATATAATTTTATAAATTAAATGATTTGTTAAATATTATAGATTAAGTATTAATTATAAATATAAATTATTAGGATTATCGGTTTATGCCAGAACCCAATTTACCGCCCTTACATATTCATATAAATGAGAATAGTGAAAATAAATATAATTTAGTCGATGCTACATTATTAAAAACACAAATACCTGAGATGCCCGAAGAAACGCGAGAGAAATTAAAAATGGAATTTAATATTCCTAAGCCATTGATAATTGTTTTAGTCGTGAGTAAATTTTCATATTTTTATTACACTTATATAGGATGTATTTTTGAAATTTACATACACTTGTTTCAGAACGTTCCAGAAATTTTGGAAATATTTCTTAACATCGTCAAAGAGGATACAAAAAGATCACCACACGTTATTGCCAAGATTTTAGTTTATCAGTTGCTTACATTTATATACAAAAATAAATTAGATTTAAGCTATTGGTATGCTATAATTTTTAACACGACTTTTAATAATTTTGAAAAAAGGTTTATATATTTTATTATTTTTTGTATTTTTAGCTTTACGATACAGAATCATCTTGGTCAGTTAATAGATCTTTTAGAATCAAGAAAAATAAACTTATTAACGCTTGAAACTTTGTTAAATGAAATTTGGAAAAATGAAGACATGACTCCTATCCAAGTAATATTGCGTTTTATAAAAAAAAAAAGTACAATGAAATTTAATTTTAATACACAATAACGCATTAAATTGAATTTTTAGATCGTTGAAAAAAATAATTGGTTTCAAATAATTGATGAGAAAGAATTGAGAAAGCATTGCCAAGACATTCTTGATAAATATCCAGTTCAGGTTAATCAATACAAAAAAGGCAAAACAAAATTATTTAAATATTTCGTACGACAAATAAAAGAGTCAACGAACGAAAGAGCGAACATGGGCGAAGTCGTAAAAATATTGCACGAACTATTGAAGTGATACATTCGTATGGAATGTTGAATCAACAATAAAGACCAAACTTTATTTTACCAAGAAAATCATATGCTTTAAAATCAATTGCTTGAACATCCAACGTAGTTCTATAATTGTGCAATAAATTAAAATATGACAATATCTTTAAATCAAATCATTGTCCTTTAATACTGAAGTGAGTGTTTACATAATAAAGATGCTTTTCTTTCTATAGAAATGTATTATAAAATTGTTTTGTTGTTACTTTGCGAACACGATGCTTCGTATTCCTATTAATCAATAATAAAGTATTAAAATAAACACACACATCAAATGATTCACAACATTAAAAAATAATACATCGCAGCATGATACCTTGAGTGGCATAGAGCACTACGAATGGTCAAAGATAAAATCATTGAATCAATGTAAAAGACGTGTTCAAATTTTTTTAATTGCATTATCGTTCATAGTTACAAGTACAAAATGAAGTAGGAAATAAATATTTGTCGTACGATGAATCGGAGACTAGAGCCTTCAGTCCCCCAAATTAGCTATAATGCTATTATTGCTCGCTATTATAGTACGCTCGTATGCATGTGTATTATGTACGTATTTTGTGTGCGTGCATATGCATGATCTTTATTATTATTAACTGAAGAATAGAATGTGTCATCCTGATATTGAAGTTTCGTCCAATATTTACGCTTGCTAAAAGAAGATACATCGAAGCGATAGAATCAATTTCTTTTGTTCCGTGTTACCTAATGAATTTTAACGAGACTTAACGAGATGTCGATTCTTGAATCGAGTCTAAAATTATGGTATTTCCTCTTTCTTTTTACCAGTTTTGCAGTAAACTTTGCGATCGTACTCATAATAAATGCCTCTTATTTGGCTTAAGTGACATAAATAATGTCGAAAGTAAAACGAAAATTAGCACATATATCATTTAGAGTTACATGTTTGACTTGGCAAGTCATTTTCTTTCATTTTCTTGCATTTTCTTTCATTTTCCCTTCAAAACTAAAAATATAATAAACCGTTAAACAAACATTTGCACGATTCTTTCGCATTACTTGATTGAGAAGAGAAAAAAAAAAAAAAAAAAAAAAAAAAAAATCAACACCAAATTGAACAGATACGTCGTAATCGTTGTAAAACAAGAATCTTGCGAGTGTTTGATTAAGATCGACCTGTGAAAACCGTAACAAATGTCATTTCGTACATATTCGCCCGATCGCTATTTTTAAACTATATGATACAATAAGCACATAGATATCACTATTATACAATGCAATAAAAGTGCCTACCTAAGAAATGGTTACGCATAATTCACGTTATTTTTTTTTTTTTTTTTTTAACAAACTTCTATTTTATGAAACAACTAGGCTCATATCATTTTTATACAAGTGTGTACAATATTTAGAAAAAAAAAAAAAAAAAAAAAAAAAAAAAAAAAAAAAAAAAAAAAGAAACATGAAATGTGTATCCTTAGTCAATTATATGATATCTTCGCATTTGCGTATGATGTTATACAAAAAATGGATGAGCGATTTTCGTACAAAAGTGTATTGAAGTTTCAAAGATCGCTGGTATTTAAAAAGATTTATTATACGTGCAAAATCGCTTTAGACATTAGTGCTCTTATAATACAATGTTTTCTGTAAAATACCTTTTCGTAGATAGCATCTTCCTTTTTTTTTATATCTGAGACAAAGGTAGTAAAACGGTTCTTTCGTATTTTCTTAGAAAAAATTAAGCTCGTGATCAGCGGGCAAAGAGTATTATCGAAAATTTTACAAAATTTAGAATATTTTTTAATATTAATATTACAGTTGAATATTAGCTATATTAGTGAAAAAGTGTATTCCGAGAAAGATAATTTTATCGCGTGCAATTATTATTTTACAAGGTTTTGTAAAGTGTATTTTTTTACTTTGAAATGAATCCGATAATTAATAAATTTCAAAGTGTATAATTTATGAGCGTATCGAATAGTTTAAATTATGAACTTAAATTAAAATTTCTTATAGGATTAAACGTTGATTTATTTATTTTTTTTCTTTCTTTCTTTTACCAATGTTTTTATATGCAAATTTTCAATTTTAACGAATGATCACGAGGTATTGCAATAACAACGTCTGATACTAAAAAACAGTCTTTTCGAGAAAGGCCACACTTTGCGATGCGCTCTCCAAGTTGACTAACGAAGATATCCCTTTTCACTTTTTCCTAACTTAATCGTTATAGAAATAATGTACAATTTTTTGCTCGATCATTTCAGCGCCCCATTCAAAAAAGAGATTTATTTTATTCTCTCTATTATTAGTGCTTTCGCTTCACTCCTTTGCTCTCCCGTAAATTGTATGAGAATGCAAAACACGAAAGTTTCTAACCCGATGTTACATTCCTATAATAATGACAATACGATTTTATAAGAGGGTTTTTGGAGCTTCGCCACTGAAAGAAACTCGACATTACAAATGCGCAAAATACAATATTGCAATAGTTCATCACGCTCAAAGCGAATTCCATTCTTATTAGTATTAGTATTATTATCATTATCATTATCATTACCGTTATCATTATCATTATTATTATTAATATTATTATTAAATTTTTAACATTTTACGCAAATTTTTTCATTACACGGCTTACATGGGTTATGCTGTACAAGGCAAAAAGCGAACGGCGAGAGTCCGTCGAACGCCTTCATGCCAGTGCAGTTGATAAAAAAAATCATATCAATATCACCTCTATCTCTTTTTATATGCGTAAAAAAGAAACAATCGCTGAAAGTAATATAACATATACACGTCTTGCGGCTATTAGCGCAACTCATATTAAGCTTAAACTTGTAATATTGTCGATTTCTTCTTGCTTCTTCCTACGTAACGAAATTACACGAGTCTTATATGTGAGTTACACTAGTGATTTTCATTAATGTTACATACATGTGTATACGGACCGAAGCAACCGAAAAATAAATTCATTAGAATATATAAGACTCTGGCACTTCGCTTAAAAAATAATCGTCGTATAATATTTAGCGTGAAAACTTTTGTATTACATTTCCAATATTCATTCATTATATATATGTATATTATGAAATCAAAGTTTTATCAAAATATGTTTGCAGCAAGTTAACACGTTTATCATCTATTCATTCTGGTAATGTTGATATAAAATTTGAACAATTATTGTTACACCAGCGAATAGATTTTAAGACTGTATAATAGTCCCTTAGTTAACGAGTCCTCGTGTTTTAAGAAGCTTAAGTTATCGGAGGTACGTGTTGGCATTCGAAGCGTTTAAAATTTGTTTGTTGATATTCTGAAAATCACAAATGTGCATTTACTCAAGGATATGTGAAATTCATTATTAACCCATTAAACAGTATATTGCACGAATGATTAACTCTATTTTATATTTACACTCATGTGAATATGTATATATTACTATTTTAATAGATACATTGAAGACTAACCTTCACTGTTTAACATCGTTTTATTGTCAAAACATTTTTACTTGATAAAAATATTATAACAACAGATTTTAAGCCCGACAATTTTCACCTTTTCTTAGCTTATTAAAATAAACAATTAATCAATCATTAGCGTAACAAATACAATGAACAAAGTTAAAATTGACTTTCACATAATATTTCACATGTAGTGTTTCGTCGATCACGGGGTGCTTTTTCATAAGGCTGAAGAATTGGCAATTAATAAAGCGTTTCGGCGCATTGTTTCTCACTTTTTTCTCTTCTTCGTTCGGGTCAGCTGCGGGAGCGGCTGATTCCCCCCCCCCATTAATAGAATAAATTAAATTATTAAACACAAAAGATCAATCCATTTGCAATAAAGGCGTAAATTATTGTTAACACGAATAATGACGTATTGTTAATGTTAAAAAAAGTGCTTATTTTGATGTGCCTGCTTCTTTCTCCCATTTATTCGCAACGTTTCTTCGCAATCGAATGAAATTCTGATTAAAACAATCGAAAGAAACACTATCAGCAGGTGCATTCAAATCATTGTTCTTTATTTGTTCCTTCGACTACTTTAGTTGAATGGCGGATAAAGTCATTTCATTGCGACCGGTAAATACATATTCGACGCTTATTTCGATAACTTGCTGATAACTCGAATCAAGGCACCGTTTTCATCCTTTAGCCTCTGGTTTTCGCACTTCAGTGTCTCCATTACCTGAAAAAGAGGTCAAACAAAACGATTTTTATTATGCTCTGCAATTTCATTAGCAATTGCCAATTGAGGTTCAAACTAAAAACTAGAATAAATAATACACAATAAGTATATTTACACAGAGAAGACGACAATGGCAATAAAGTAATAAAAAAGAATAATAAAACGATATATTGAATTCAAGATAATTCAAAAGAAAAGACAACTTTCTTTGACACTATTTAAATGTAAATATAAATTTATAAATTGCCTACTAATATTAAAAGCTATAAGAGAATGTTTCCCTTGAATTTAAAAAATATTTACATTTTTAATTTCAATGTTCAAAGTCTCTTACGGTATATGTATGTTGGTTATTGAACACTCAAAAATTACTAAAATATTACTTGCTTTTACAATAATTAAATAATAATAATAATAATAATAATAATATATATGTATAAATAATTTTACTTTTCAAGATAAATAATATTAAATCTTAAACATTTACCTTAAAACTTTATGACTAATTTACACAATATGTTTAAAAACACATTTAATACAAAGTTATGTTTTTATCAATCTATTAATAAAAAAGTAATTTCAAAGACACTCGAATAAATTGACTTAACATAGAAATTTAACTAATTTTTTCTATAACTTTAATAATTATTGCAAAAATATGGCTACTTAAATATTATAAAAACATTCAACTTCACATAAAAGATCATGACATGCAATATTATTATAAATAACATTAATGTTTTAAAAGCTTGTTTTTTAATGTTCTTACAGTTTTATAATTTTATAAATGCTATTGATAATTGTCTATTAATTATTTTTCATTATATTTTATAAACTTATGGACATATTATTAGTAAAATTTATATCCTTATAAATGTATATACGTAAACTTAAAAATAAATTAACAACTTCTGTAATGTACTTCACCCCTATGACTCCTTGAATTTATGACAATAATAATTTTTATTGTTATATATTTATTTTTTAAGTGCAATAAATCAGCAAAAAAAGTTTCATAACGAATCAATCATAATTTTTTATTATCAAGGTATGACAATGTTATATACAAAGTTACAATGATTAATATTTATTCTGCTTGAAAAAAATTATTAAAATTTTTTTTCTTTTTAATTTTAAGATTTGAAAAGAAAAATCAATCGAAATCTTTATTGTAATTTAAAACTCACTTTGATTTGTTTCCATCTTTATTATTTACACGGTATGCCTTAATATTTAGTACAAATTTTGTAACAATATTACAAAAGACAAATGAATAATATCATCTTAAATTTTTAATTGTTTGAAAAGCTACAAAATAATATATCATCTACATTCGCGAATAGGATTTTACACAAGTATAATTATTTATTGTAATTACATATTTAATAAGTTGATCAATATTTACGACCCTCTCATATTTTAAGAATGTCATAGTATTTAATATTTTATGGATATTTAATGGTATGCTATTCTTATAAAACATTCCAATGTTAATATATTTAAAAGTGTTTGATGTTCTGTATTACGTACTTATTCAAACTAAAATGAGGACATGTAAAGTGAATTAGAAGCACATTATGCTAACGTGCCAAAATGAACGATTACTTATGTATTTACATTTATTTTATATGGTGGTACAGGCTGGAAAAGAGGTAAAAACGAATTTTATATCTAATTATAATGTTATAACAATCCTTTGAGGTAACTTAGTTTATCCTCCACATCATCAAATGAAGTAATAACTATCAGTCGTTTCATTCTGCAAAAGCCACTTATGTATTTTCACATGTTTGTATTTATATGTTTATGTAAATACTTGGAAAGACGAAGAAGGCACACGCAGCGGAGTCAGTCTTTTACGGTTTCATGCTGCTTTGGGATTGTCAGGTCGCTTTATAAGTACGGGATAGATAGAAAAGGAAACACGTAAAACGAACGACTCAGGCTCGGGTTAATATTACTAACTATAAAAGGCCAAACTAAGTATAGCCGAGTTTTTTTCGCGTGTAGCTTTCGCGCACACGACTTTTTGCGTTAAAGAGTTTGAGTCGTTTGATGCAAAAAATAAAATGCAAAAACGTACATTAATTAGTGTCTTGTGCGTGGATTTTCATTATGCAAAAGTAAGTGACATTTTTTTGTGTAATTCATTATTAGCCGTGCATAATTTCTGCTGCTACAAAAAGCTACACAGGGTATCGTTTAAATTTCAAACAATAATAAACTTGGCATTCAAGAATCAGAGTTAATGATGTATATTGGAACAAAGCCCTCGCAGCTTCTTCTGTTGCTGCATACTAGTATTAAATATTAGTTGCATTGTTTTATTTGGTGTGTAAGCTATATATCACAGTTTTCATTGCAAGTTTAGTGTTCGTATAATTCGATTTCTCCTTTGACTTTATGCAAAAGCAACCAATGAAAATAACGATATTTTTCAAATGGTAACAAGCTTTAAATTTCTGCATAAACACTGATTACGCGCACTCTGACAGTTATTACCTATAGATTATTTGATTTCACAAGATGGATAAATTTAAAAAGGAAATAATTTTTAATTTAATGTTATTCAATTTATGAAATGATTTCAATAGATTTTTTTACCGTTAATTCTTACATTTTGCACTATTGAAGCCAATTAGAAGTAAAAAAATATTCTTTTTTTTTTATTTTATCGACAAAAACACGAGTAATTTTGTTTAATAACAACTACAAATTTATTAAATAAAAAAATACTTTTGTACTTCTATATATTTTTAGCTATAATTTTAGTGTAATAACGATATCAAATACCTGTATGTATTTTTTTTTTTTTATACATAATTGTAAGAGCCATAATGTTTCAAACACACACACACGCACACACACATATATTTCAATAAATGAAATATTAAATCTAATTGATATGTTTTTATCGAAATTCACCTAATATTGCATTTTTATTCCATAAAATGTGCAAAATTCTATGAATGTTTCATGCATCTATTGGCATTCTGTAGAATGTGTCACTGCTATTAGATGATGTAGAAGTATGAGAAAATTTTGGCGATTGCAACATAAACAATAAATTCAATGTGGCATGTAATTTATTTTTAATGTTATAAATTTATCATATAAATGCAAGGACTCATTTACTTTGATTTATTAAACATTAGCCAGATTGAATATATTACAAACAAAATTTTGCTAAATTTTTTTAGTTGGATAACATTTTTATTGACCACGCGATGATTAAAAGAACGTTGAGCAAATAAAAATCGAAATCTAATAAGTCTGCAAAAAATAAGCTTAGTATTGTAAATAAGTAAGTGTAGCGAAAAAAAAAAACAATTTCAAAGGAGAAAAATTAATTTTAATAATTGCAGACTAAATAATGCTAAAGGGATAGAGATAAAGAAACAGAAAAATAAAACAGACAGTAAAAATATATTGATTAAAAAAAGATAAGAAAAAAATAAAATAAATAGACATTCGTAATTAATGATTGCACGTAAGGTATAATGTACAATTTGTTAAATGCAGATATGCTTGACTTTATCTTTTACTTTTACCTATTTAGTAGTATTGGTGAGTTTGGATACCACGCGGGTAAGAGCCCGATTTTCGGCTTTCAATCTCTCATTTTCAGCTTTGAGCTTTTGCAATTGCTGTAAACAGTTAAATAGTTAGCCCAAAAATACCCCCAAGATCCTCAGAGCTCCAAACTGGTATTTACATAATAATCAAGGTGTGACTTATAAATTACTCTCACTTGAATTGACACACTAATAAAGATCTAATTAGTAGCCAAGAAAAATTGATCGCAATTTTATTTCTAGTATTATATAAAACGTTAAATTTACAGAAGGAATAAATCGAATTTTAACAACTACTCAAGAAATTTTATACATTATTTTTTGTCTATTTACCAGACCTTATAATAAGCAATTGTAAAACAATAAAGTATAACTTAAATTATTTATTTTCTACTTTATTCATTTCATATTTAAAGATACTTATTAGATATTTCCAAAAGTTTTTTAATGTTCATTTTTCTCTTTTTCAATAAAATCGATCAGCTGAAATCATCAGAAAATGTAGAAAATACACTCAGCCGTATTATATATTTTTTAAATAAGAATTTTTTTTAAACCCTCAATCCTCAAATGAATACTTTTAAAAAAAAAAGTTAAAAGTATCAATGTTAGTATTTAAAAAAAAGAGCGATCAGTTTGAAAACTCGAGCTAAATACCTCTAAAAATAATAACGAAGTCCTACGTATAGACTTGAAGACATCAATAAAAAAATACGTCAACGTATGCAACTACTATAAAAAATAACAATAGCGCATGAAAATAAATTGTGACCCTTTAATTCAATAAAAGTTTAATATATAAAATATTATTTTATTCGATACGTTGGCAAGAAATTTGTAATAAATTTCATATAATCATAAATTTTTAAGAAGTACCTATAATCTGAAATCTAAATCTATGTATTGTATGAAATTAGGTTTCATCGAGCCCAGTGAAATAATAATGGAAAATTATTGATAATATTGTAATGACTAATTGAGAAAACAAGAATTTGCAAGAAAAAAAATAAAAGCACTGCATTGAAGCCTTTTTCAAAAATTTTTTCCTCACCGACAAATTTGATATGAGAAAAGCGCACTCGTTGAAATATAATGGCATTTAAATCAAAAAGTTTGATGCGTAAAATTTGCACTCGTTATTTTCTAATCGGATACATTTTTTAGATGAGAATTATTTTAGCTTTGAAAAAATAGACAATGGAAGTTTATATTTTAATAGTTCAAAAAACTTAATGCAATCTAGATATTTTTCAATTAAAATACAAAATATGGCATTCGTAATATCAATATTGATATCAAGAGATGTATGCAAGTATAGTATTTATATTATTATTTTTAATTTACTAATGAAAAAAAGCAATACCTTCTTTATACCATTGCATCTTGTAATAGTTCAAATTCTACTATTCGATAAATATTGTTTTGTATACCGACAATTATTTTTTATGTTTACAAATAATTATTGTAGTTAAAAAATAATAATAATGCTGTAATTAGTGATTTTATCACTTATAATAACTATTTATTATATACTATTTATTATAACTATACGTTTTCAATTCTGTATATCGAACTCTTCGTTTAATTTATGTTTGAGTGCTTGAAATAATGGCAAATATTATATTGGTTCATTAGTTAATTATTTTGTAAAAATATAAATACTCGTACAATTAAAAATCTTATAGATTTACAAACAAGTTTTGCTGTATCATGAAAGGTACAGATCATTATTGTATCAATATGGTGTGAATATAAAAATATGTAAAAATTTATATAATTTGTTATAAATACGCGCTATAGGCTGGTGAGAAAAGGAGTCGTAAAAGAAGGTAAATAGTACAGAGAGAGAGAGGTATTGAAAGAGAATGATAGCGAGAGAAAATGAGCAAGAAAAAGAAATACAAAATAGCAGACTGATGTCGCAATTATAAGTAAATGATGAAACATCGTAGAATAAAAAAAAATCAAAATTTAAAGTCATGTATCGAAGGCAGATCTACCAAGTATTTATACA
The DNA here is from genome assembly GCA_018907135.1 of Kradibia gibbosae. Classification (NCBI taxonomy): domain Eukaryota; kingdom Metazoa; phylum Arthropoda; class Insecta; order Hymenoptera; family Agaonidae; genus Kradibia; species Kradibia gibbosae. The sequence goes on from JACCHX010000004.1 coordinate 11,131,928, forward strand.
GTTGTAGAATACAATCGAGTAAAACAAGCCTATCTTGGACAAAAATTCTGTTATTTAACGTTAAAGAAAGACAATATCGAAGCGAATACAAGGATAAATAATAAATTGTTTTGATAATTGTTTTTGGCGGCGCGAGTCAATAGCAAATTTTTAGTGACGTATACCAAACCTTAATTCCGAATGACTCAATTATTTTATAATATCGATCACAGTTTTCAACAATATCTATTACGTTTACAAGCTATTATACAAGAAGCTGAAGATGCGCAGGTGAAACTTTGAAAGACTGATTAAAATTTATTGCCAATTTGAATTGGAGTTTGAAGACAAATCCCGAGATTCAAGGCTCCAGATGATTTGAAATCGATCGTTCTTCCGAATAAGAATCGCGGTTGCTACTAGCCAAGCTCTTGCGATCCGCGAGATAGCGAGATAGAGGGAGGGGGGTTGGGGTAAAGACGGGGGGGCGAGAAGGCGAGGGAGGGAGAGGGCGAGCGCAGCGCAGGTAGTTTGGCGAACGACGAGGAGGGGCCAGTCCGAGAACGGGAGAAGGGTCAGAAGCCGCTTCGGGAAACGGTGCCTACGGGAGGGCGTCCACGTCCTCAGGGCAGCCGAGCGCCTGAGGAGGTGCGCAGCTCGGCTCGGGGTCCGGACCGGGCCGGGTGGGGGGGGGGATTCAGTCAGAGACAGGAGACGCTTACCTTGAGCTCCTCCTCCATCTCGGAGAGCTTCCTCTCCATGGCCCTGCGCTCGCGCTTCTCGGTCTCCGAGAGGCTGGACTTGCTCTGGGCCGCCTGAGCCTCCTTCAGCTGCTCCTCGGACTTGCGGAGCTTCTCGCGCAGTCGCTCGTTCTCCAGCTGCGACTCCTCGTAAAGCTTCTTGTAATCGAGCTCGCCGTTCTCGGAGGTTGCGGGCCCACCCGGTGTGGCCTTCGTCCGGCCCGAGGTGCCGCCGCCGCCGCCGCCGCTCTCGGAGCTCAGGGACGAGACCGAGCCCAACCTGCTCGAGCGTCCCGAGCGATCGTGGCCACTCTGAAAGCACCGGTACCCATTAAGTTATTCCTGCTCATTGTCCGGAACCGATCGATATTTTCACTTGAGACTCTAGAAGCGATTCGTTGGGGCTTATTTATAATTATCGGCAGGCCTATCACTTCGTGCATAATGGAAGCGCGTTTTATTAAGGAGGGCTACACTGAAAATAGCTCGATCGTTTTATCTCCCTGCAAGACCGACTCTACCAATTAATACAATCCTCAACGTAATGCAGAGCTTTGAAATATTATGTTTGACTCCTTCGTAAGAAAAATTTTGTTTTAAACGCTGCACCATTTGCTTTTTTGCATATTTTCTATTTTCTCTTATTTTTAAGTATGCTTTTAACGGTATTGTCCTCTTTTTCGCGACTCCTTTATTTATGAATAATAAATTTACTTTTAAAATACAAAATAAAAATATATATGTGATAAAAGGATATTTATTATAATTTGCACTTTACGTTATTTATGAAATAATCCTATTAATTTTCCTATAATTAATGTAGACGTGTTTATTTTTATAAATTATAATAATTAAATACGTTAACTACTAAATTTCGTCTATTTTTTTTTATAATTAAGGAACGATTTTAAAACGGCTATTGATAAATTTTATTGTAATATTAGAAAAAAATCTTTTACCAACATTAATTATCGTGTAATGCGTTGCCCGAGCTTCTGAAATGCTTAAGTAAAAAAGCTACAGAACCTTCAACGTCTTTAAAATAGATTTTTAATAATTGTTTATTATGTGAAGCGTTAAACAACGTCTTTTAAACAATAGACAATAATTAAAATGATTGGCTTCATTTCTCAGTTAAAGACACATTATTATTACTTTGGCATTGTGTTTTTCATTCTGTACGTCAACGGAGTGACACCTACTAGTTAGTAAATAACAATGCATGTGTTCAGAACAGCTCTTAAAATATAAGGAATAAAATTCATGGCATAGGAGCAACTACACTATTCGCTGTTTTTTACTTTTTTAAGATTCGAAACCTAATTATTTTTCAATATTTCCTTATTATTTAAAAGCCTATTCTATACAAAACTCTATTCCTTAGATGGGCTTCAGTTAAGTAAGTATCAATTTATTGAAGCTTTTAATTTAAATTTAATTGTATTTTATTTTATTATAGAATTTATTTGAAATGTATAATTCCTTTATTTTTAAGAAAATGTTCTAATGGAATCCTTATAAATGATGTTTAAAATGATACAATCCAAACGATTTAATTCTAATATTATTTTAAAAAATCTGAATTCAGTGCCAAGTTCGACTTTCATAATTTCTAAAAGTAAATTCTTTGTTTATATGCCAGTCGATTCGTAATAAATATCTATGTATATATATACATACACACACAGACGCGCACACACACGCATGTGTATATGCATATATTAATTCAGATTCAAGTATAAATTAAGTTTGTTTTCACTTTATAAACAACGTAAGTTTAAAAATTCTAAGTTTGTTAAAACATGGAATGAAATTATATCGGATGAACTTTTTAAAGGAAAATTTAATATTTATAATACGTTCGTATTGTGATATTTTATGCAGTCATAGAAAAGTTATAAAAATTTAATTCAATTTTATGTCTTTAATATACATGCATATCTATATAAACTTGTTAATTAATATATAAATATGATTCGCATTATACCATATTTACATATTATGTTATATTTTTAAAGCTTTTACAGAAAAAACGTCAAAATTAGCCGAATTAATTTTAAATTGGAGTTTCATATTGTGATTCAAAAAAATTCACACGTAAAATTATTTATTAGTGCAATTTATTTTTTACCTGAAAAAAAAAGAAGAAATTAAAAACATTATTTAAATTTCTGAATAATTATAACTGATGAGCTCTATTTCGTAGTGGAACACTCGATTACTAGTGCGTGAAAAGAATAAATTTGCAATTGTATTGAATATTCTTTTTGTGAATTATGCACAATACATGTAATTTGTTCCATTCTCTTAATCAAATATTAAACTTTCTTATTTATGATAGCAATGCAGTAGTTGTACCATATATATAAAGTTTTTATAGCAGCATTATGATAATCATTAAGAATATGTTAAGAGCTTAATTAGACGGAAATTTAATTTGCAAGAAATTGCCCATTAAAAAAAAATCGAACTTTATAGTTGTAATCGAGTGAAAAAATGGCCAGCTTTAAGCAGAGAAAGATTGCAGAAGGACTGAAGCGACAGGCGAACGATTCTCCATATGGTTTCCACAGAGGTGGACGGGTATCGACAAGCCTCGGGCAGAGAGGCTCCTCCTTTTAAAAGAAGAGCCATCGGCTTTGATAGAATAGGTAGATTCCTTACGGCGTATCCCTCGGATCCAGCGAGGCTCTGGAGACTGGAGCTTCTAGATCCGAAGCTCGACGGCTCGAGCTTCGGCTTGGGCTTATTAAAGCTGCCGCCGCGATTGACGGAGGAGGGACTCCTGGCACTCAAGCTATTCAAATAAGCGTAGCTCGAGGAGGGGCTCGAGAGCCCGTAGGAGCTGATGTTCGGATGGCTCGAGGGCAGAGTCAGTCCACCGTAGCCGGAAGCTGTGCCACCGTAGGTCGTCGTGTAGGGGCTTTGGTAGCTGTTCAGGCTGCTGGTGGAGTTGGAGTAGGGGCTTTTGTAGGCGCTGCTCGTCGGGGAGGCTTTGTTCAGGTAGCTCGGGCTGGAGTAGCTCGAGCTCCCGAGGAGGCTCGAGTAGCCGCTCGCGTGGTTGCTGCCGAATAGTCCGCTTATGCTCCTCGGCCGATTGCGGAATATCGAGTTGCCGCTGGCCGAGGCCTGGGCTCGGAGACCCGCGGCCGTCTGCGGCCTCTGCTGCGTTCTTTTGCGATACGTCGACATTTCCAACCGGGCTCGCCCTCCGCTGCTTAATCAAGCTCAAGATCTGCGCCGATCGATCCGGAATCGTTCAGCTGAATTCACGCGGTGAAGGAGTATCGATTCGATTGCTCCTTCTATCATAATATATTCAATAAAGGAGAGCGACTCTCGTCAGAATTCCGCACACTTTTTATTACGACCTCGGCTAAGGCTACGAGGGCTTGGCATTGCGTGAAAAATCTATCCGATTACATTCTCTTATTCGGAATTCGCACTGGTTCACTTGAAAACAAATTCTACCACATAGGAGATAAGAAATTCACAGCTGCGCAGCAGCTACATATAATTCACTGGGCTTTCGAGAATCGTGCCTTTGGTCCATATATTACGATGGTCGTATTGGATGTTGGATTCGTAAAACTTTGGACCGATATCGGTCGATTATTCTTGCCGATAATTAAAATAGCGAGGCTAAAGATAAGCGTAAGAGAAGAAGAAAAAAGCGCTGGGAAAGTAGAATAAGCAGCGCGGCTCCAATAACCCTATGACTTGACAGCAAGTGTTTGACTGACGCGCTTCCAACTGTCTTGCCGCTGCCGAGGTAACTGAGATTTCTCTCTCCCTGCTTCTCTCCCTGCTTCTCGCTCCGGCTCTCGCTCTCTCCTTCTATCTTTCTATACGCCCGACTCACCGAGTCAAATATGCGTACGCAGATCCGTCTCTGTTTGGGTACGCAACATACACATTTACTTTTTATACATCTCATTCACTTACTCTCACCGACTCTTTTCTTCGCATTCGCGTTTGCCCTCTCTCCTTCTATCTCCCTTACTTTCTTGCGAGTTATTTGTAGAGCTCGCGCACTAGAGTCGTGTGCGCTTGGGCCGATGTGTTTTCAAGGCAGAGATGATCGCCCAAAGCTACGCGTGTATGCGTCAGAGAGTAAATGTGTCCATTTGTCTCTCCGCCTCTATTATAGCAATTGGGTCTTACACGAAGCAGGTAATTAAAGCTGCATTAAGTCTGCGTAGAATCGCGAATACTAGAGATTTTTAGCTTTTTTGCGAAACACGTTTCTTTACTTCAAAGCGGGTCGTCGTCGTCGTTAAATTACTATGCATTGGCTTTGTTTATAAATAAAGAGCTACTTTCCTCCCTTCTCTCCTTTCATCTTCCACAAAGCTAGAAAAATGATTACAACTTAAACAATAGCCACGGCGAGTAATGAAATTCTTATTATTCCCTCAGTCGATACGATGATTTTAATTATATCAAATCCATTGGACCAGGAAATAAGCAATGCATTTTAAAGAAAAATTTTTTTTTGATTTCATAACTTTGCAAAGCCGTGTAAATCTATTGCATTTTAATTAAAATCTCGTCGCCAGTTATTATACAAATTATTAATACATAAATGATTTCTTTAATTTTTTCAAATCCAGCCCGGGTTATTTTGTCGCGAAAAGAAAAATTTTCGAGTACCGATTCTCAATTTTCATTTAATTTCAGTACGTATACATTAAAGTATCACCTTCATAAACCACTAAAAATAACAATTTAATTGTATTTAATAGCATAATGTTAATTACGGTAATGAATTTTCTGCTTTTCTTGTTAGCCTTTAAATACGCATTCATTCATAAGGTTTTCATACCATCACCCAATTAATTTCCAGCTCAAATGAATAATAGAATCTTTATTGGTCAATTAAATTATCTAAATAAATGGATATCTAACGAGAGAGAATTATTATTTAATTTGAATCGAATAAATCGAATAAAAAAAAAGTAGTCTTAATACGTAAATGAATTATAGCGTAATGCCAACTTAGCCCTCGGATTAAAGATTTATTGATCGAAGGCTTGATTTATTAGACGAAATGACGTTTGGTTAAGCGTTAATGGTTAAGCGTTTATGAAATAATTGGCAGCTCCTTTTGCTGTTGAAAAATCGTTCTTAGAATCTTAAATACTGTTTCATCTTTCCATGCAAAACTTACGTGACAAACATGATTATTTTTGATTCTTTGTATTTTTCAATTTTGTTTTCGACAGTCCGTTTTTTTTCTTTCACTGAAAAATTCTCGCTCTGTTATATTATGAGCAATTAGCATTAAATATTAATCTTCGTATATCGTGAAACACATTTTAAATAATCAAGACAAAATTATAATAATAAGTATCCTACTTTTAACTAGTCAATGAATTAATCATGAGTTTAGCGAAAAGTTACGAGGAGGTAAATGTTTTATCCCGTCATCGAGGCTATTCTTGTCAAGTTTATTTACCTTTTACGGCAGCAATTCGTGATCAATTTCTATTTTGATCTGTCGGCACGACCAGGGTTACAAATTTTTAATATTCTAATGCCTGGGCGCTGTGCGAAGTACATTGCATGTGTGCTATTGCCAAAAAATATATTCCACCGAGCTTGATTCCATCGAAACAATCATAATCCGGGACGATAATTCAGTATTGGAATGACGCTGGTGAAAAGATATTTTCGGTATTAATTAGATCTTGCCAAGCGATTACCTCGGCATTCCGCCTAAACTACAACAATCTCTCGGCGATTATTTTCATCGCCAAAGAAAACAAATCACGAAAGCGGTAGTCTAATCGACAGCCCCAACGACTCGAATTCGGCGCTCCGGAGGCGTGACCAGCGGCGCGGCTAACAAAGGCGCGAAGACCCGTGGCCGGTCCTGCCACGCCCTGCGATAACCACCCCCCCCCCGAGGCTAATGCAACAACACCTGCCGGGCGATGCAACGGACGCCTCCGAAATCGGCGGAATTGCATCCTCGATTGAGCGGGAGGCTCGCTGCACCCCAGCGAGCATAGAGGAGAAAGGAAGAGAGCAGCGGCCATTGGTAACTGCGATCTTGAATTATCGCGGAGGCGTGCGAGGGAGGACGATTGGAGGAGGCGGAGGAGGAGGAGGAGGGCTGCAAGAGCTAGACGCCGACTTGGACGGTATCGAAGCTCCAGCCTTAGAGATAGGCGTCGGGCTAATGTCAAAAGTAACCGAGTCCGCATCCAAACGTCAATCTGGCGCGTTCGCCTATTTCGGGGCCCTCGCTCCACGTTCACGATCACCCTCGGGATCTCGTGCGATCCTCCGTCCATCCTCGTCCTCCGCCGAACCGCCCAAGACTCGGAATTATCTGCGTTCGCGCGCGAGGGAGAGAGAGAGAGAGAGAGAGAGAGGCTGGGCTCCCCGCTCAAATATCATTGCAACGCTTAACGCGATGTTAATTTTCGCCTCGGTTGAGCAGCCGAAGGTGTGCGCGGGCGCGTGTGTGTCTGTGTCAAAGGCTTACCGGCTGGCGCGCATAACAAGTCCGCCAAATATTATTGCGAGACCGATGAAAATACGAGACGCTAACGATGCCCCCCTCCTATTGCAATTATCTTCTTTCCCTGTGATCTGTAATATTATGATAAATTACATTTATTGGACTCTTCATCACTACTCGTTCCTTCAATCCTCATACTTTAATTCCGGGTACAATATTTTCCATCGTCAAACATTGAGCTCGGCTAAATGATAAATTAAATCTTTCTAAACGTAAAATAATTCTTGTTTCTTTTACAAATACTGATCACTGCTTATAAAATGTTGTTATTTGGCGTTTTAAATACTCGCACAGCGTTTATTCGCAATTGCAATGAAATCTATTATTATCCTTACTTTATTTTTTTCTTTCGAATAAAATATGCTCTACATCTAGAGGGAATAGCCTAGACATTTGTTTTTAATTTCTTTCCATACTTTGACATTGTACACATTTTCACGTATATTGAAATCTGCAAAGGTTTTGCGGTGTTGTTACTTTGTTTGATACAAAAACATTTTTTACTCAAATATTTTTTTCAACGGATATGAATTTTCATAAAAGCTTACATTTCTATACAAGCAATACTATTTTGAATAATTTGTATTTTTACGAATATCCTAATTCTAACAGTTAGGAATAACAAATACACTTTGATTTAGAATTTATTGCATATACGAAGTTTGATACATAACTAGTATCACGTTCCACCGTTCGTTATTTCCAAATTAACAATTTGTTTGTAACACTTGTGCCATATTTCTGTAGACCTTGATAATTTTTCAAAGTATCTAATAAAATATAAGATTTCAAAATTCATACTACTCATTTATGTTAAAGTATTTTTATGCCTTTAATAAATTTCTAATATATACAATGTTGCAACGAAACACTTATTATTTAAGAGTATATCGTAAGAACCCTTATGGCATCACTATTTCGAGTACATTTATTTTTATTTACTTATATTTTATTTTATTGTTGAATGGTTGAGATTAATTTTTTAAACGATTATCATAGTGCAAATGTAAAAAAAATTCAATGCAAACATTAAATATTTATAAAAAAGCCTAAGTACATTTAGATTGTGTAATAATTTTGATTGTATTGCAATTAAAATTATACGCAATGTAAATATAATTGTATGAATTATCAAATGTCGCGCGTATTTTTGAGCTTTAATCATCAGGATAGATATTAAACGCTACACTCTTCAGATACACCGAATGTCATTTTTTACTATTGATGATTTACTTTACGATTCGGGTAACGCAGTTTCGAAGTTTGGATTTTGATGAAGAATGGCCCATTCTTAAAGGCGACATTAAAAATAAAAATAAAGCGCAATGGAAGAAGACAAAGAGGAGGAGGAGGAGGAGGAGGAGGAGGAAGAAAAGTCTTGGGTCGCTACCTACATTAAAAATAAAATTGCAGTACGGCGTTGCAGCTGCCTGAAATCTTAGAATACCAGAGGCGCGCGCGACCGATCGTTACCATAAGCGGTCCCGAACTTCGCGGGTCGATCTTCCTTCCCGCAGGGAGGAGTTCGTCCCGAGGAGACCGAGGCCAAGACTCCCCAGAATGGCAGGACTGGGGGAGGATCGCGAGGGGAGGCAACGGGGCGAGGTCGCGGTGCGATTAGGAGAGGCCGAGGAAGGTTGGGAGGATAGTCCGATCGCATACTTGATCTACTTTTCTAGGCATCGTGCGAAAATTTGCATTCGGTCAAGCACCGGCAATGCCAAGTCGGCTTCTGACGGTGAGATGGGCTTAATGGATAGAGGGGAAGCTGGTGTTTAAGAGTCGGGTGCGCACGTGGCCCGCGGCAATCCAATTGCGAAGAGCCGCAATCCGGGGGACGAGAAGCCAATCTTCGGGAAAACTGGCAAACTCGCCCTACCCTTTGCGCACTGGCTTTGATGAAAGGCGCGACTCTCCCCTTCGTCTTGCTCGGCGTGCGAGCACCGCGAGTAATCCGCTTATGAACAAATCAGTATAAAGTTGACTACTGGCATTAATCTCGGCTTTAACTAACTCGGACGTACCATTGAGGCTCCGTTATTTCAAACGCCTTCGAAGTCTCGTTATAACCACATCGCTTTTATGCGGCTGTCAAGAGTTAAATCATTCGATAATTCTACTTAAAATGAATTGCATTTGTATTATGTATTTACTGCGTATCAAATTTTAATTAATACTATTTACAACGCGTTCTTTTCATTTTCAACGCCTCCCGTCCGATCTTACGATCCCCAAGTTAAACGTCGAAAATAGAATAACCATATTAGTTTCAAATATAAAATTAAATTATAAAGATTTACATGTACAAAGTATACCAAGTATACCAAGATTTAGAACCGTCGTTATAAATAAATAATACAAAAATAATCAGCTTTTTGCCAGCTGTAATAGAAGCTCCAATTTGCTCGGCTTTAAAAGAAAAACAAGCGATTAAAGTTTATTATAATTATGTCATTATCGCCTATGTATAACGTCAATCATTCGAGTTGTTATTCCAAGATATAAAAAATGAAACCTGCTTGAACCCTTTGGTTCAACTTTTTGGACTGTCGTACTAAATTAACGATTATATATTTTTATGATATATGTTATTCAAAACATTTAATCGTAAATATTTATAGATATGTATGAATCATATTGTTTCGGAAAATATAAGTATTAAACTATTTCGGTCTACATTTTGAATTTCAAAATACAGTTTTTGGCAAGTCTGGTGTTAACCGTTACATATATGCTGTGATTTGAACTTGTTTTGATTGAAAATAAAAATATTATAATTAATTAGGATAATTATTCCTAAAGATAATATTTATTGATGTTTATGAGGGTATTTATGGATTAAATTTATTTACAATTAGAGTTAATTTCCGTTCATTTATTCTTACTACTCAAATTGTAGCTACAAGCCTCGTTTTACGTTAAGATTTCCAATTTTCATGTATACGAATATATAATACAAATATTCAATATTTCCAAGTGCTCGAAATTTAATTCATAGTCAATATATTAAAAAATAATTCAAGACTAATTTTGAATAGAGAGATTTTTTTTATTGACTACATTGAAAAATCATTTAATGTTAATTATTTAACTAAATAATTTCATACTGCTATATTTATTTTACAAAATAGCTTAAAAACAAATAAAAAATTATAATAAATTTTTAATCACTACAATCTTTTTTTATTCAAACGGATAGTTTCAAACACATTTTTTTAAATTTTACTTCACATATTGATAATATTTAACGTTTTTTAATAACTTCTAATAAATGAGCGATTACCGTTGAAAAAATTAATTATTAAAGGCAACCAAGTTTTGAAGGTCTTGGCAACTAATTTAAAAAAAATAATTTAATTACGTTTTATATTTTATACCAAAAATTAAGGGTAAGGATAAGTGCTATATTGAGTATAAATTTTGTTCGAGGGTTGCCTTCCTATATTATAGAAAAATATGTATATTCTATTATTTAAGGTAATTATTCATCGCTTCATAGCCAAAATTTATTTACTTATTTAGATCAATTTTTCGCTAACAATTTCATTATAATTACCAAATCACTGTGCCCGCAAATAATAAATATTAAATAATAATATCTTGACATTATAATATAGAATTCATATTAAAGGATATTTGGTACAAGCAGGATCTTTGTTTAAAAATATTTTTAAAAAAATATCATAAGCAATGTGCCAAAATTTCTATTTTCATTAATTAAACACACAAATTTATAAATTAATGTTTATAATTATAATTATTTTCCTAAAAAGCTTTTCATACGTTTTTTTTATTTACTTTGTGGCTCGCTTTAACATTACTAATAATAGTAGTATTAATAATAATAATTACAATATTGAGTAAAATATTAAAAGTTGAACTCAGTTATGACATTAAGGGATTTTTTTCCATAATAAAACAATAAAATTAGGCTTCCATGTGAGATATTGCCAGTACATGAAGATTTATATTAATCATTAAGTTAATTAATTAAGTAACTCCATGCTTAAATTGTAAGGTTGACTGATAAAAATAATAATAATAATAATAATAATGAATTAAAATTAATAAGTGGTACTAAAATTATTCCTACAAATAAATATCCTAAATTTATATCATTGTTAGAAAGTTGAAAATAGAAACAGGGTCGTAATACTGCAGCATCTTTTTTAATATTAACCCTATTTTTAATTATAGAAGATAAAAATTTTGAGTTTTGCAATTAAAAACTAGTATCAAAGTAATTTTTATTCCAAACAATTTTAAAAGTTTTTATTCTGATATAAACCTTTTTTTATACCTTGATATTTCTAAAAATCCTAAATGTTTTTTGTGGCTAGATTACATAATAAAGAATGCAGTTAAAAATTTATCTCGAAAAATAAAAGACTTCATTGTTGAGAACGAAAATTAAGGAAACCTCTTATATATATACCATAATTTTGAAACAGATTCTGAGGCTGTGATTTAAGCTTTAAACTTAAAAACATCGTGCACTTTTTGGTAATAGTTTTATAACTTCATGAAATTAGGATACGTAACGATGTATTAATAAGTGCTAAATACGTGAAAATTTCATTTGTCTTCCAAAATCTTCCCGTAACCTAATGTTCGTTTGCTACGCATGTTCGTCTTTAAATACCACGATCAATACCAAAACTAAAAATAGTTTCCCTACGCTCTTCTCTTTGTAAGTTCTCTCTTACTCTATCTTTCTCTCTCTTACTTCCTTTCTTTTCTCTCTTCACTTAGTAAACGTCAGACTAGTAGCATTAAGAAATTGCTGTGAAGTATTGAAGCCACTGCACCAATAAACGTTAAATATTTAAACCTTACGGCCTAGACGTGTGCACTTGTATTGCTCTCATTAATAGGTTTTTTCTCAATGGTTACGATATGCATAAAAATTTTTTATTTCATTTTTGATATTATAGATATATGTCTATGAATTTCCAGTAAACATTTCACCTTTTTCTTCAATGTGTAAAATTTTTTTCTTAAAATTAAATTTATTAATATTTTATATAAGCTTTACGCAGTAAAATATGTATTTTTATACGGATTTATTGTTAACGCGTAACAACTTTTGGGTGTACTCTTGCGTGCGTGCGTGCTTGTATGTGCGTAAATAATATGCCATTTTCTAGAAAAATGTTTATCAATTTTAAAGTTTTAGTTAATAACGACGTAATAAACTCTTAAGAAATATTACTAGATTAGGTAAAGAAGTTTTGGAAAGTTAAAAATTAAAGAGAAGGTATGGTTATACAAGAAATTTTTCTTACATATTTCACGGTATTTTACGTGTGTACGATACTGTACATCTGACTATTTTTACAGACTCAAGAATACAACTCGATAATTTTAGGGGGTAGACATCTATATTTACTTTTGTGTTTAAAAGCGTCACCTTTCCTTCCAAGTGAGAGGGGAAAATGAGAAAGAAGAATCAGAATAAAGAATGAATACTAATCTATGAAGAGGATATTTAAAATAATATATATATATATATATATATATATATATACATATGTAATATAATTATGATTAATAATATTCATATTTAACTTTTAATACTATATACTTGTCATCATTGAATCCAAAAGCATATTCATTACAAAGGATATTTTACGACAATCTTTTTCGTTTTTACGATTCTTTAAATTTATTAAATAGATTATCTATGGTTGATACTTTACTTGTTCGTGTACATTAGTACGAATAAACATCTTACAAATATTTACTACGTAAAAAAAATAATGCATATCGATTGTTATTTACATGCTACAACATTAGAATCCGTTTTCTTGGATATTCTTAAAAAAAGATACAATTGATTTGAAAGCGGTACTTTATTGCAAATTATTAAAAAAAAAATTATAAAATATTACGTAATAAATACAGACAATTTTTTCAGTAGACCCTAACGTAATTTGACTTATTGAATTTGAGTTCCCCAAAAATATTACAAAGCTTTATCCTTTATTTTCTCATCCCATCTACTTATTGATGTTGCAAAAATTACGAGATCGTGGACTCACGAGGTCTCAGAAATATGCGTAATTTCAAAAGTATTGATTGATATTAATTAACATAATATTAAGAATGCACAATTGAATAAATTATTGATTTTATAGTATTTATTGCGACCACTACATTGGTTAATCGTATTGTTAAGCACAATTAACATATTTTATCAGGAAATTTTTATAATCGATATGAATGTAATCATTATAAACAAAGATGTAGTATTCGAAAATATTGATAACTTTTTTTTTAATTATATAGAATAAATATATACTTTGCAATAATTTTTTATTTTATGGATTATATTTTATATAAAATTCATATGTTTCCGTTTTTTTTCTACTTATTTGGTAAATATATATATAGTGCTGAAAACTATTACGTAAAATCAAGATTAATCTGTAAATATACAAACATCAGTAGTAATATTTGCGATCGGTCAGACATTCACATAAATATGTTTTATATGAAAATAAATAATAATAGTAATTAGTTTCTTTTCTTAATCACTTTTAATAGTTTGATATGTAAATACTTAATGTCTAATGTACGGCTATGATATATCAATAATAATCAATGTTCATAAATCAAGAATCGAATATTTATAAAACAAAATTATCAAAATATATATCGCATATTAAAATAAAAACATTTTTCTATTTCAAAATTTATCAAATTAAATAAGACATACTTTGTAATTTATTCACTCATATTTATATTTAAATTTGAAAACAGAATTTTGAAATGTGGTCGTATATTATTGTAATAAATAACAATGATTACAAATTTCCAGTTAATGTATTACTATTTTATTTTTAAACGTAAGTTTTAATTAAAAGTAAATTAAATATTGTTACTGACATCTCAGACGTAAAAGAAATATATTACTGAAACTTTTAAGCAATATTCTTTAATATACTTAATTTAAGAATTACATTAATATAATTCAAAATAAAACAAATCTTTTTTAACATGCAATGTGGACTGAATTGCTTAAAACAAAAAATTAATCGTGATTGTAAAAAATCCTTCCTGTTATGTCAAGATAACGTTATTATATTATTTATATAAACTACATATGTACTATAACTTTTACTCTATTAGGTTTAAAAGAAATCTTTAATCTCATATTTTGTGTTGTAATATAAAAAAAATAATAATAAACTATTTGCTTACAAAGAAGTCGAATATTTGTGATAGTAGAACTCAATGGAGTAAAGAATATTTTATTAGTTGATGGGACTAAAATTTTTATTATGATTAAATTTCGTATTATTAATTACTTCGTAAATATTACTATCAAACATATTGCATAAAAATGTATTCGTTAATTATTAAATTATTTTATAATTTCTAAACTTATGAAATCCATACTTGAATAAGAAACACGCAAGTATAAATTTTTAATTTAACAATTACGAAAAAAATACTTTTAAATGAAGGTAATATAAGTAAAAAAAACTTACATCGTTGTGATTGGTTTTGATCTCTTCGCAATCTCCAGTTACCGAAACGTCTTGCTTTTCCGGATCGATTTCCTAAAACATGCAAAAAATGAAAAAATGCATTTATACACGTGCCCTACATAACGAAATTTCCCGAAGGCCGCCGAATAGGTTAGAAAATAGAAATTGGAGACGTACTGTTACGTGTATTTATAGAAAATGCTTACATTTGACGTCAAATGGAATCATTGGTTTCGAATCGCGACCCACGCGACTTTGATACGTCGCATTGATAGTATTTAAGATGACAAAAAAAAGATAACCGATCAGAACAATCGAATTGCACTCATTGTTAATAAAAACACTCTTAATTGATAATAACATTAGTAAATATGTGGATAGTAAAATATAAAATTTTCATTCAACTGAACTGTATTTTTTTGTCAAATAGAAGGCTTTTTTAATTTATACCAAAGTATTAGTAGAAAACGTATAAAAGCATTTCTCACTCACTATCCAAATGTAAATATATTTTAAGAATTCATTTATTTTTGTAATTAAACATAGTCAAATAAAATTTGGATTTTATTTAATAAGCCTATTCATTTTATTATGTTTATATTCAAATTGTTTGTACCTAAAATTTTCATTGTGTACATTAGATGGAATGCCGAGGAATAATACCGAGGATATTAAATCTATCTTATCTAAAAGAAAACTACTTATTTTGCTTGAGGTACTATTGGAAAAATTCTACTAACATCCATATCGACATGAACGACTCCAGTGGACCTTCTTTTTGGTCTCCGTCTCCTTTGGATAACAGCCTGTGTCGCCTGTGCATTTCGGCTATCGTTTTCTTTATCTTGTTCTGAAATGAAAAGCATACATTTATATTACGGTGCGTTGCGTGAAAACTTATTTATTAATATTTTTTCACAACTCTATACTTTATTTATTAAGTTCACTGTAAAAAAAAAACAATGTTATTGTAAAAAATGTTAGAAACCAAGTTTAAAAGTTGAAAAAAAATTGACTTAAAAAGAAAGAAAAAACAATGAAACTTTAACGATTAAAGATTTTAAAAGACAGTTCTTTATTTTTGTTTTTTAAGAATTCTTATTTGATTATTATTGTTAGTTTTCCACTATTAGTCCTTCATTATCGGCAGCCAGCCAAAAATATAAAAATTAAATAAACTATTATGTAATTTTTGTATGAATAGTTTTTTTTTATAATCAACCACGTGTCAAATATTTATTTAGATACTTAACTGCTTTAATAGTCCTTCTAAAATTCTTTAATGAGAAAAAAATTAATGAGAAAATGAATGATAAAAATTTTTTTGGGATTTTAATATTTATACTTCGATAAAAATTTAGTATTTATTAATTTTTTAATATAATAACCGTTTTCTAGCAAATAAGTATTGCTTAAAACATTAATTTTATTATTAAACTCAATGTAATGATATTTATTACATTTCGGTACAATGCTTAATGATATAATAAAATTAACTTATTTTTTTAAAGTCAATCATTAACAGTATTTTACAATAAGTTTAAGTATATGGCTTTAATGTAATTGAAGATTTTTATTAAAAAAAATCATATATGAACGGTGTTACTTTATCAGATTTTACTTATCATTAAAAATGTTTTAAGAGAATTCTCTTCTATAGTGTGCATTCAAACACTCTTTTTAAAAGGTCCTATTATTGTTTTAAAATAAAAATTTGATACACCGTATTTATATACTGTGACTATTTAAATTTAGAAATTAATTGCGATTAAAGTATGAATGTCTTCTTTTAGACGGAATGTAAAAAAGCTACACTAATTTATACAGTATTTAATAATTTCATTGAGATAAAGGTATGTTAAGAGATTTGTTAAAATTTTTAAGAATTAAGTTTTTAAAATTACAATTAAACAGAAACTTGTATCCAAGGTCTTAATTTTTGTTTAAAAATAAGCTTACTACATTAAATTATACAAATATGAAATTATGTTTTATATCTAACGTATTATTTAAAATTGTGTTTAGTGGATTTATCGAATTTAGCATAATATTTGTCTCTTTAAATTATTTCTACGGTGATTTCGTATTTCCCATTTAATCTATAGAACTGTCAACGAACATTTTTATTCGAATTAAATATTTAAAATTATTGTTCCCGTGGTTAAAAATATTGTCTAAAAATCTAATAAATGGTAAATAAAAATTAAGCAATATAAAGAAGCTTTTTGAACAACGTGTTAAAGTATTAAAAAAAAATTTTTAATTCGCAAATCATTTTTAGTATAAAAAAATACTCATGAAATTGCTTCAGACTTTAACATAAAAGTTTTTATCCGATAATAAGATTATTAAAAGCTGTTTCTTCAAAAAAAAAAAAAATAAATAAATAAAATTAAAAAAAAAAAAGAAAAAGGTAAGAAAATAAAAACAGATAAAATAATCATTCATATGTAGAAAATAATAGTTTTCTGTTAAGGCTCAAAGCAATGCTATTAATACATTGTATTATTTAGAAAATATTTTATAAATAATCTTACATCTCCCGTTAATAGAATTGTTGAAACCTCCATCCTTGTTTAATAAGATTTTAATCATTTACCTATATTAATTCTTGAAATAAGTGAAAATTATGAGTTACATCCACTTTCGTAGAACATTAATAACACGATTATAGAAGAAAAGTGAGACTCCATTGTTCGTTTTAATGCAAAGCTAAACGAGTAGTGTAAGAACTGTTTGTGTATGCGTTCCTTTGTATTTCTATCCTTAACCACGTATGCACACAGCCCGTGCTCTGAGAAATCACTGTACGTTGGTTTTTTTTTTTTGTCGCTGTTTACAATTTTTGTTCATTTCATTGGTCTTGATAAAAACGAAAAACAAAAAAAACAAAACAAAAAAGAAAGAGAGAGAGAGAGAGAGAGAGAAGAAAAAAAAAAAAAAATAAAGTAAAAGGCAAACATCCGAATTAGATGATAATGATGTACGGGGCCTCCCCTCGAAAGTCATCGTGAATGCGAGAGGCTTATTTGAGCTTAAGGTAGACGGTGTAGACTTCACCTTTGTCCTCCAGCGGCTTGGCCGATCTCCTGAGGGGCAGAGTGACCGTCGTGTCGGCGGTATTCGAGGAGATGGTGTCGACGGGCGCCGAGCTCGGGCGCGGTATGCTCGTGCCCCCGGAGGGTCGCCTTATGTACGCCGTCGTCGTGTCCCCGGAGCTCGATCTGTTGTTCGCGTCCTCTAACTGGAACTGAACGAGACAAATTGTTTGCTCACAGGTGTGTGTGTGCCTCCACTGCAAAACTGAGCCACTCAGCGTTTGGAACATGCTCGCGGCAACTGCATTACTCTATGAGCATTTTGCGCCCCTTGCCGCGCCATAATCGTTAAAGGGCCGAGAGTGAAATAAAACTCGCTCGGCATTAGCGTAAGCGCTTGGTATCGTTATGTCGTCTTGGTCGATCATCTCTTTGTGCTTATAGTTACATTAACATTGTCTCGGTTAGAACTTGTTAGGACAACTTTGGAAAATATCGAACTCGTCATTTTTTTGGTCCAAATTTACTTTTATATTACCATTACTCGTTGTAACGATACTCCGACAGCGTGAATTAGTTAACAAATAAGTTTTTTCAGCGCTCAATGTCTTAGGCATAAATAAATAAATAAGCCTTTTCTTAGTTGACCAATTTTAAAAGCAGTTTTATTGTTGCATTACAAAAAACTGTAGAGTTATAGTAATAATAATAATAATAATAATAATAATAATAATAATAATAATAATAATATTAATATTAATATTAATAATAACAACAACAACACTAATATAATAATAATAATAATAATAATAATAATAATAATAATAATAATAATAAAAATAAATGTGTGTGTATAAATATATTTACAGTGATGAAAACATTTTGCGTGCAGCAACACATAAATATAATAAATCGCATTAAGCATATACATGTACAAAATGTTAAGGACTAGCATGCCCAAAAAATAAATCATGCACATACATTTAATATCCCAATATTCCCCTTACTATCATATATACAATAAGTAATGTTTATTCTATTGAATTTGTTATTCGATTTATAGAAGTTTTGAAACAAAGAATAAAATAAAACATACCTTCAGCTGCTAAAACAAACACATAAATTCGCATTTAAAAAAAAAAAAAAAAAAAAACAAACAAGAGACTAGTGAAATAAAAATATAGTATAATGCAAATAAAGAAACACGATATTTCTTTATTCGTTCAAAATATTAACGTTTTCTTAATATAAATGGGTTGGATTTTGTTTTTATTACATAATATATTGTTAATTACGTTATTGTAATTGCTATAAATTGTTAGCATATCAAGTATGTTTAAAATACTTTATAGAAGAAAGGATTTCGTAAGAAAATAAAATTAAAATAATCCTTAATAATTAATATTACGCCTACATTAATGCAATGGTAATTCTTGTGTTATTAAAAAATCACACTACTTAAATGAACTTTTTAACAAAAAAGCATTAAATAACTTTGCTAAAAATCTACGTACTTTAACACTAAAAAATAATTTCATATATTAGACACATTGGCAGGTTAAAAAACTATTATCCGACTGCAAGTTGAATTTAATCGATGGCTTTTAATAATTTTTTAATAAAAAAAAGATTTAAATAAAATTAAAAAAAAAACGAGAGCTCTAATTCGCAATTCGGCTTTAACAATCAAATTTGATAAAAATAGAAAAATAGTTTCACGAACCTGTATTATGCACACCATGCATATTACTTAATTATAAATGGTAAAAACTAATAATTATTATATGTATATATATATATCATATTTTAAATATGGATATGCTAAAAAAAGACACAACTAAGCTCACTCCCCCGTCACACTGTACTCGGCAGTTTTTCGCAACCCCTTGTAAGCGAAGAAGAATTTCGTGGCGGAAAGCAAAAAAAAAAAAAAAAAACGACGTTACACAATGGTTTCAACACTGAACTCTCTAGACGCCAGTAAAAAAGAAACATTACCTCCGATAGTTTAGCATTGGCAAGAGATATAAAATGAAAGGGCCAGTAACGAAGAGAAAAATAAACGAATAAATAACAATTAGCAACAGCAGTTCGACAGAGTCGAGCGTCCGATGGGATGAAACGCATTTCCGCGCGCGCGCTGACTCTCTCGTCGCGTGTCCCTCTGCCCGCGTGCGTGTGGGTGCGCGTGCCATTGGAGTATTGTACGGGTGTGCGTGCGGTGGTGGTCGGGGTGCGTTTGCAAAGGCTACGTGCGAGCTCGCAGTTATGTACACAGGCCGACTACTTGTACTCCCAACCGATAAAACTCAACATCCATGCACACCAGCCGTCACTGTCGCGCCGCGTCTCGCATGCGACAGCGTCTACCTGCGATTGAACCGTTCCCTCACGGACCTTACTCCCGGCGTCGACCTTGAGCCTCCAGGATGGCCGGCGCTCCGGAAGATTCGTCTCGACCTCCGCGCTCGCCGTCGAGTGCTGCTGTTGCTGCTGCTGCTGCTGCTGCTGCTGCTGCTGAGACGTCGTCGATGTCGACGTGGACGTCGTCGACGACGGCTGCTTGTTCAGGATCAGCGTCGTCGGACTCGCCGTCGTTATTGTGGCCGTGATCGAGGCCGTTGTCGTCACATTCGCACCAGGAGCTACGGGCTGCCGCATCAACATACTTTTGGTTAGCCCCGGCCGCCGTTATGGACTCCAGCGAGCATTTTTAGCTTTTTTTTTCCTCTTTTCTTTGTTCTTTTAACTTTCTCTTTCTTTCTTTTTTCGATTCGATTTATCCCGTTCTTTACTCCAGGCTTGTACATCTGTGATACATGGCATCTTCCTTCGTGTTTTATTTTCACGAGGACGCTTTCATTTTCCTCATCCCATAAACATCCTCAATCTCGCTATCCCTTTGCACTCTTCGAGTCGAAAGTACAGCAACCTTTTATACTCATCGCCCAAAATACTTTAGCTTACTTTATTATTCCTGATTCCTTACACACCGATACCTACTTTTCTAATAAATCTTCCGTATCCCCATGTGCATGTGCATTATATATATATATATGCTTGAGAAAATATGAACCTTTCCATTCGTACTAAAAGTTAAGCGATGACATTTTAAAATTTCATAATAATTTATTTTTCCTTTTTTTTTGGTAATTCTTTTTTCATAAAATTGGCAAAGGGCAATGAAATTTACTTTTAAAAAATTACTAATTATAATCAATAGTAATTAGGCAATGTTATAATCGCAAAAATCTAATGTCTTATTACTTTTTTTAATGTTATGGCACATCATGCTTTGTCATGTTACATCTTTTTTTGCGCTTCGAGCTGTAGAACCTTCAAAAACTTTTTCTACCTTATACGTAAGTGAAAGTATGAGCGCGCAGATATTATCGTGACTATACGTTTACATTATTTCGTAACTTTACAATGCATACAATGATTTTTGTTTTAATTTCTAATATATTTCTTAATACGAATAATACCATAAAAGATTTAACTATTATCATATTCAGATTCATTTTGAAGAAACAACATTAATTTCACGGCTATTTAGTTTTTAAATTAACACTCTGTCTATATTTTGGTTAATTAACACGAACTCTGAACGGCTTTAAAACACAATATATATTCACAAGATGGTAAAATAATTCAAATTGAAAAAATGCAGTAATACAATGTAATGTGTAAAATTAATCACAGATGCACAGCCTCTTATTATTAACAAACATATACAAAATAATGAAAAAAATATTGTAATCAGTAGTGATCAACCCACAACCAAGAAATTTCCATTGGCCAAATTTCATATTGAATATTAACAAACTTTCTTCGAATAAGCCAATTTACATCATCGACACAAGTAAGTAAACGTAAATAATAATTTTATTGATAAGCCATTTGCGAATAATTATGAAAACATATGCAGAGTAGTTTATCACGTGAATAAAAAATTTATCAATTTAAATACAATTTTTTAAGACAATTTAACAACAATTTCTTAAAAAAGATAATTGAAATCCCCGTAAAAACGCATTAAAAAATAGTTAAAATAAATATACATAATTTAAAAAAAGAAAAAAAAAGTTTTTTTTTTAAACGAAACGATAAATGAAAATACTTTATGGTCTGTTGGCTTGTCAGTAGTTGCCAAAATATTGCAACATACATTGTTTAAGAGGTGAATAACAATCAAATTGAAATGCAATTCATATTTAAGAAAACACATCTTCTGTTAGTAATGAGACACGAACGAGTTTCAAGTCATTATTTATAAACAAACACACGTTTGGGTGTAACTCATAAAGAACATTAAAATTATAATTTACCTGTACATGAATCTAGTAAGATGTAAAAAAAAAAAGCTTTTTCCTTCTCTAAAATCTGCACAACCTTTATATTTGCATCCGCGTCTTAAATTTTTTCAGACTTGGTACAAAAATTTTACAAAAAAAGCACGTATTCGTCTATTAATTTTACTTTAAATGTTACTAAGAATAAAAATAATATTAAAGCTCCTAATAGCGTATGTTATAAATGGCCATCTTACTGATACGACTAATAATTCATATTTTAGATTCTCATTAAAAGAAGATGGAAAGACAGTTTGATTTTTTAACGAAAGAAGAGAGGCCCATTCGTTCTAAGGGTGAAAAGTAGAATAGTTGAATGCTGATTGGAAGGCTAATTCTTGCCGATAAAAAATCAAAAGAACGAGTACTTTAACGTGCGAACAGCAGGTGGCCTAATCGGTGCCTTAAATCGCGAAGCTGATCATGGGTGAAGCGAAGTTGGAGAAAGAAAGAGAGAAAAAGAGGACGGATGTTCTTGTCGACAAAAATTGAAAGGGTTGCACCAGGCCCTCGGCACCGGCTTGCCTCGGCAGGCCGCACTTCCCGGAGAGTCGAGGGCGATCGGGGGCCTACTCCTCCTCTGGGCGGGCGCGGGGCTCTTACCTGATCGGCAGCCGAGGAGCTGCTGGTGGTGGTGACGGTGGTGGTAGTGGCGGTGGTCAAGGCGGCGTCGGTGGCCGTGACCCCCGACTGCAGGCCGACGTCGTTGCTGAGCTGCTGCTTCTTCTTGACGAGCTGCTCGGCGCTCTTGATCTCGTCGAGGGTGACGCCCTGCGTCGAGCGCCGCGTCTCCCGGACGCGCTTCGCGTGGGCCTTCCGCTGGGTCTCGCTCTCCTCGTCGCGCACCGGCGGCACGAACGACCTGCGACAGGACAATCGTTGGCGCACCCCGCGAATTAGTATTGCCGAGGTAGCGTGCCGTGGCACCTGGTTACTCTTTACTCTTACTACTTCCTTCCTAAGATTATTTAGCCCTAAATAGCTTATCGTTACGTTCTTCGGTCCCGAAGGGAGCCGAGCTAACCTGCCCCCGCTTCAGATCCACTCCGAATTTACCCGCGCGCTTCATTGCACCATAGTTGAATATTAAGACGAATACAGATCAATGGCAGTAATTTTATTTTAATCTCACTTATCGTTAACCTGGAAAATAGTCGGCATCTTAATACATATGTATTATTATTAGCCTATTGTTATGGCCGACCGCTACCAAAGTGCTCGGAAAATCAAATATTTACTTTGAGCTTATTTTTCAAATTCATTTATGCCGTAAAATTGAAAATTTTTTTTTTTTTTCACTCTAAAACGAAATTGCGAAGCTATCTAAAGATATTGTCCGTTATCAAAAATTTCAAAAGAAACTGATGAATTGTTTTGTAATAAATGTCAAGTTTAATATTAATATAAAGAACCTTACAACTATAATGGCGTTCTTTTAAACTCTGAATTTTTTTAACAAATTGATATTGATAATTAATTTAATATTAAGTTTCAAATTATCTTTAATAACATTTTAGTTTTCATGTACAGATGAGCAGTATTTAAAATAAAAATTCATAAGTATTTAAGTAACTTCATGCATTTGTATTTATATATATATAGATATACACAAGTATATATATATATATATATATATATATATATATATATATAAATATTTTGAAAAACCAATTACATCAGACTTATTTAAAAAAATTATCATGCATATTTACTTAAATTTTTCAAGTTATATATTCATTAGATTTGAATAATTTTATAACGTGCATATAGATTTCCAAAAATTAAATAAATATGATTTGATTTTACAATGAATATTCGAGAGTACGCAATAACTTAATCTAATTATGTGTATAAATAAAAATATTATAAACATTATAATCAATTTCTTTCTCCGACAATTCTTAAAATTTGTATTCAAATTTCAAAAATTTTTTTTAAAAAAATCAGTAATTACGTATTTAGCTATAACATATATGTATATACGTTATACTGATTTGGGAATGTATTAAAACGGGTAAAAAGTACAACAGAGATACAGCTACAGAATATAAACATAAGCTGTTATAATACTACAGTATTGTGTAGTTTTATAATTAAGTAAGAAATATAATGAAAATGTCAAACCATTAAAAGCATCGATTGTTATTATTCAAACTGCACGTATAGTTGTTAAATCATGTACATCGCTTAAAGCTTTTTCACTTGAAGATTGTAATAAGCTACTTCTTGATCATAAACCAAAATAATACACTAATGATTTTGCAGCATTTATAAGATTATGACTTCTTTGAAAATTAATTTCTTATATATGAAGAATTAGCAATTATTAGTGACCTGTTAAGTTAACTTAATTTTAAACAAATACATTAACTTATGATGCTTTTAATTAAGTTGACATTTTGAAAAAACTTTTTAATGATTAATAATAAATTGTTAAAAATCCAAAATAATTTGCAAATGGCTAAACTGCTATCATAAATATTCTTCACAAACACAACCTATTAAGTAAACTGAAACTTTTTGAATAAAGAAAGGAAATTAAACTAAAAATTATTAACACTGTCATTTATTCACAAGAATGTAAATAAAAATACTATAATGGAAAAATTTTTTAATATACGTAAATTTTAATTGCACATAAAATTGTATATAACAAATACTATTTTTATTAAGAATGAAGGTAAATAGTCGTAATTGGGAATAAAAATAACTTAAATATATTTCTGAATCTTAAAAAATTTCTCCACCATTGCACAATAAATAATAATTATTAAAGCCTTAACTTACTATTAAATGACTATTAAAAGCTATATAAAATATAAAAATTTACAAAAAGATGAAAAAAAAATAACGTATCACTCTTCAAAAAAGCACACTTTTAACATCATATGGCTGCAAGCTGCATCAAAAAAAGCTTAACAAAAGCTAATATGAAC
The DNA here is from genome assembly GCA_018907135.1 of Kradibia gibbosae. Taxonomy (NCBI): domain Eukaryota; kingdom Metazoa; phylum Arthropoda; class Insecta; order Hymenoptera; family Agaonidae; genus Kradibia; species Kradibia gibbosae. The sequence continues at coordinate 11,156,995 of JACCHX010000004.1, forward strand.
GAAGTATGAAAGTCTCAAAAATTTAAATGCAAATCTTCACACGCTTCAAATACATAGTTGGAAACGAATATTGTTTTGTTTTAATTTACAGTTGAGATGTTAATTGATTAATTAAATACTAAGTCTGATAAGTTAAAAGCAATAACTTGAAAAGCAACGTCTTTTTAAAACATTGTAATTTTCTGTACCGGCGGTAGCAAATTTTTATAAAAAAAAAAAAATAAATAAATAAAAAAATCAATGAAATTACGTTTCATTTTTTCATTTTTCTTTTATCAATTAAATTTTACAGGATAATCGAATTATTTGAGGAAAGCGATTATTCTCGTCCTCTGTTAAAAAGGACGTCTGAATTTCTCAACACTGTTTGTTTTTTGCTTTCTTGCTAATTTCCTTCCAACTATGTAAGCCTTTAAGGTCGAGCGACGTGAGTACGCACTTGAAGAAATTTTTGAAGATATTTCCTGGACTTAGTTTGCTCCCACCGGGTGTGGTAGGAGTCGCAGGCGCTGTAGTCGAATAGTTCGACGAGTTCGAGATAGTTGTTGGTGAAACTTGGACTGGGCTCGACATGCTACTCGATGATATTGGATAAATATTAATTTGAAAACGGTATAATGCTCTTTTCGACAAGTCTCTTTTTCCTCAATACATTAATATTACTACGCTTAATTTATACATGGTCACTACTATAATATCACTGCTGTAACATTTTTACAACAATTCGAAACTGTTGCAATGTATTGGAAACGTAAGCAATTGTGCTTTTACTTATAGATTGCACACTTTCGTAAATACATATATTTTGTTAATTTTATAAATTTCAGCTTTATAAGGATTAAAACCATTTATTAAACCCGATTAAAATCGATTCAATTGCAAGTATCCATTGATATCATTATAACAACGTTAAATTTATCAATGATTCTATTTTATATTAGAATTAACGTTCCAATATTAAAATTGTTTCAAACTTAACGTTTTGACTGATTGGATACGAACTTATTAATTATTATCAAGGAAATTTCAACAATTTTTATTTAACTCTTACGCTTGCGCTTTGTATTGTAAAAATTAAAGAACAATAGTTGTAGAATGTTTGAAAAAATTGAATATCCAAATGAAATTAACCAGCATGACAATTTCAGATGTGATGAATAAATAAGCTATTTTTCTAATTAATGTGACCAATCTTTGACAGCATATAAAAAATAATTGCTTTCTAAAACAAAATAAAACACATAAAGTCTGATAATATGTAATGTTAACGAGCTATTCGGACAATACGATAGGCTTTATCCATAAATCATTCACCTGGGTAAAATAGCTGGTCACAATTATAATGGAAAGCATTACTTCTATTTATTTGATGGACACTTTTTGTAGAATCCTTTTTATTCTTTAATTTCTTATATTATTTTTATTTTACTACTATAATTCCACGGAAATGTTTATTAATCTTTTCGCTTAATCTTTAAATAAGCGAGCATACACGATTTAATTAATTCTAAATCATATTGTTAAGTAGTATTTAAGAATGAACATAATTTGCTCGGGTCAACGCTTTACAGGTTTTAAACAAGGAAAGCAAATCTAATCGGCTGAGGTGAATTTTTGAAAAGCTATCTAAATTATCTAATACCTACGAACTTAACTGGAGTGCTTTCTTATAAAAATTAGTTTCTGTAAGTACATGATAATGTAGTATTTCATTCTCGTGTGTTAAAGATCTCAGTTAATGAGTTTTACATATGAATTCTACGATGTATACAAAAAGTGTCCAATTTAAAACCAATAAACAAACTTGACTTTTCTAAAGCAGAAAGAAAATAGTCAAGCCCAACATACCTGCGAATTTGATTTGTGGGGGTGGGGCTCGTGACGGTATTAGAAGTGAGATTCGTCGAGACTGGTGGCGTTGATAAGGACTTGTTCGTCATGGTTGGCGATTGCAGACTATTACCTTGGGATATCCGACTCAGGTCTAGATTCAGTTTTATGTCCTTTTTCCTAGAAGCATAAAACGAATTTTTTAAAAACTTTTTAATAATTTTCGAATTTTTGAAATATGATTTCACTAGTCCTAATCCAAGGCTTACTTACGTATTACTGTTCACGTACTCGAATTTTTTCTTTTTAAAAATTAATTTTATACAAATTTTAAGTGAGAATTATATTTACAAAATTTCTGTTCAGTCATAAAAACATAGTCGTACAGATTTTCTCGATGGAACATTTTTCTTTTTTATGAATTAAGTAAGTGAACGACATAGAACACTTATAAAAATGTAAGTTATAAAAATAACATCTTATAAAATGGAAAAAATTACGAAAGAAATTACTAGAGATTCTTTGGACTGAATTACTTGTTTATTTCTAATTTGTATTAGAAAAGACAAGATATTAAGCGACTGTTGGACGTGATTCCCTTAAAAAGTTGCATACCATTGACTTCTAATGTAAATTTATAATTTACCTTATCTGGAATTATAATTATGATTGTTATTGTGAAAGCTGTGTAGAAAATTAAAATCTAAAGCAATCTTAAAAGAATATTAAGATTTCATGTTAATAATGTTAATCGAACGTTTTTTTGTTTAAACAGTTGAGATAATTAATATGTTATGAATTAATATGAAATTCGAGGTCTAGCAATATTGTAAAAACCAGGAAAAGTGTCGAAATAATAATTGGAACAAAAAATGAAGCTTGTGGCTCCTCGAAGTATCAATGACACAATACGCAATAGTTCAATTAAAATGGTAAAATTATTTATATAGCCGATAGCTAAGTACGAATTATTTGTAAAAAAGACGGTTTTGAACATGACAGTTGAAATCAAGCTTTAGGCCGGACGATCGCGTAATTTATCGTAATGCGTAAGAGCGGCCTCAATTAGGTAACCTATCGTACCGACAGTACATCAATCAACGTCTCCGTTGGCGAAAAGGCAAGGGAAGAAGTTTGGTAAGGCAGGTAACGTAAGGTAGGCAGGTTGGTATTTACACTTTCTTACGTAATAAGGCAGGGATAAGTCGGTCGACACGAGGCATATCCATGCCTCGATGCTTCGAGTATCGGCCGGAAAACCGTCTGTTTTACACCGAACAACAACAACAATAACAACAACAACAACAACAACAACAACAACAACAACAATAATAGTAGTAGCAGTAATGCGATGGTCGGTAATGTATCTTCTCTCGAATTCGCCACATAATTGTGGACCTCCGCGATTATCCGGGCTCGGTATTTGTTTTCTAGCTTGATCATTTGTTCTCTCAAGTACGGCTCTATTGGCTTCTGTTCTTTTGCTGTTGTTGTTTAACTGTGTGTGCCGAGGACTCGCGTACCTGTAAGTATCGCGCAGGGATGCAGATCGAGCGGTCGCCGCGTTGTTATGAGTAGGAGTGGCTGGATTGCAGCGTTGGAGAGTAGGGCATGATGCCGCCTTGATACGGGCTGTCAGTGCCAGGTACTGCTCATAGAACCTGCGCAACATGCATCCGTGCCCATGCACACTTATATGTGGACTAAACTCGACTCGACTCTTGTGCCAAATTCAACACCTTTATCATATATTGCATTCTATTTTGTTTTTCGGGTCGACTTCTAACGAGAGTATCTTACTTTGATTTTTATTATCGTTACTGGGACAGCCCAGTAACAATGTCGCCTCGTTTCATTTTCTTTCTTACTTTTTCTTTTTTTTTTGTTTTTTTTTTTTACCACAACAATTAGACGCGCTCGCTGATTTTGAATTAAGTATCTCTACAGCACAGCCCTCCCTCCGTGTTATTTACGTTTTTATCTGTTTTTTAAAAATCTGCTATTATTATGTATCAATTACAACTTCCGAAGAAAACTAGCAAAATTGAAACGTCAACATTTTGTAAAATTTAAATAAATTTAAACTCAAATCGATCTCATACCCTACAATATGTTGAAGTAGCTATTGCTTCGGGTAATACTAGATACTCGATAATCGTACTTATTGTAAATAACATTCATTGCGAATTTTAGTTGAAAATTAAAGCTTGCTCTCGAGTTTTTGTTTTTTCCTCTTTTGATATTCATTTGTTGTAAATTTAAATATATATTTTTGGCTACTTAATTAAAAGTTCTGGTTATATTAAGACATTATCCACTAGAAAATCTGTGCAAATGAATCGTGAATTGACAATTTCGTGCTTGTGAAAATAAGTTATTAAGCTGGATTGCAATAAGTCGAAACACACACTTTGGAGTTATATCGAAGCTACAAGCTTGTAATGAGTGTTAGGCAAAGCGAAAAGAATGGTAAAACTCACTTCTCATCAGTCTCAAAGCTATGAGTTCTTCTAAGTACAACTTCCGAGTCTTCCGGGACTTTAACTGGAGATGTTGGTGACTTAGAAACTGATTTTTCACGCTCCTCGTTTCCTTGAAACAAAAAATAATTTTTTTCAATTTAGCAGCTGCATCACATTATATGTATTTTTTTTTTTCTGTATGAAACGTTCGTTTTAACGAAGTCTTTTTATTTCCTAGTTTAAAAGAAAATGGTACAAACTGGCAGATATTGCATTGGCAGCCTCAATGTCAAGACCCCGATTCCTGAAGGAGCCCGAACGTCGCCAGGAGGGTACATTGCCTTCCTCGATAGTTTCGGTCTGCTGCTTGGGTGGTAAGGTCGGTGCCTGAAAAGGAACTTTGTTCGTATCCGGGGACTGCGGACTGTGAGATGCGGTTTCTTCGCGGTTAACCCTATTTTTCTTTTCTGAAATTTAAAATAAATCAACTTAATTAATTACACCGTTAATGAAAATGGATAGAGGATGATACGAGTTATTAAATAAATATGGAGTGAGTCGTACGAAACACACTTATTCAAAGATGTCGTACCTTGTGGGAAAAGGAAAAAAAAAAAATAAATAAAAAATAAAAAAATAAAAATATTTATTTCGACAATACTTGCCCATGAGTGTAAAAATTCAGCTCTTTTTCACACTGCACAATAAGGATCGTTATTGTTTTATTTCAAACGATTTAGAAAATCAAAAGAACGCTTAGATTAAACAAAAAGAATTAAAATGGAATTATTAGCGACAAAGGCTCAAAAACGTGTTGGTACAGAGCTCCGTGGCGGAGATGGAGAGAGCAAAACTCACCGTCGTCGGTAAGACAAGTAGAGTTGTTCGATCGATTTGAATTATCAGATTGATCGGAACAAGTGGAGGTTTGTGTATCTGAGCTAGTCTCAGATTCACTCTCACCCTCGCTCGCCTCCACATCGGTATTGCCGCCCTCTTCTAAATCCATGCAGCAGAGATTAAGGAGAATTGCGATAAGAAAATGTTGTTGTACAAGTTTGTCGTCGTTACACAGTGGATGACGATATTTTTTTTAAGGGTGACAAAAGTATTTGAATTTTATTTTACTTTGTACCCTGTAAGCTTATATTTTGAAGCAAACATCGTATTTCAAAGTATCGCAAAGATATAATTTCCTGATTTATATATGACAGTTGAACCTCTCAATTTTCTTAAATATACTATTGCGTAATATTACAATTAAGCTAATGATCAATTAACTAAAGTTTGCACATTACTTTTTGAAACTTTTAATTGTACATCGATTATTGTATCAAAAGTATTGTAAGGCAAAATGGAGGTATAATGTAATTCGTGATAAATTAAATGTAATAAATAACGGCTACTATAGTATTGGAAATTTTTCTAACAGTTAAGAAATTTTTAAAAATGAAATATAAAAATACATTTACATTAGTACACTGCCTTGAGTTTATTTTGAATATTCTAAAAATATATATTTTTCTGTAATTGTGTAATATGCACTTAACCGGTGACAAATATTATACTGTTTTTTAAAATCTTAATATACTTGTAAAAAAATAAAACAATTATTACGAAGATTTCAGATTATTGATTTACAAAAGTGAGAGACATTAGAGAATTTAAAAAAAATATCTTTGCAATAATTTTATTCAATGTCGTCGGCTAAGACTTGAAGGCATTTTTATAAAAATGTTAACTCACCCACGTCACTATTCGTCCCAACACTTGACTCTTCTTTATCAGATTGAATTTCCAATTCAACTTTTTTAACTTTGTTTGGCGTTTCTTCCTCATACGCTCCCGTTCCCTCTTGATCAATAATTAAATTTTCCTTATTCGTTGATACACTATAAAAGAACATTAAAATCAATTTTTTTTTATTTCACACGATTTATCGATTTTTGTTGCCGTAAGTGTTAAAAACGTACCGTTTCTTTGGTATCGCGGGCTGTTTATTAATAATTTGCGGATGCTCTTTTATTAAGGTTTCCTGATTGTTTTTCAGCTCTTCTAGGCTCTTGACAATATCCGAATCGGCAATATCAAATGCAGTCTGGCCCTATAAAATGCATAATTAATGTAATTAATAAACGTGGATTTGTTGACAAAAAAAAAAAAAAAAAAAAAAAAAAAAAATCGAACAGGATTTAAACATCCGTTGATAAAATGCATTCGAGCAAATCCCCGTCACGGGAATGCCATTTCAATGCATGGCCTTCAACTCACAGCATAATTTTTAATATCCATATCACAGTAGTTCTCTACGAGCAGCTTACAAGCATCAATTTGGCCCCAGTGCGCTGCACCATGCAATGGCGTCCATCCGTCATGGTCTCGTGCATTAACGTCGCAACGTGCTTGCAACAAAATGCTGAAAAATTGATTACACTTTGTAGTCCAACTTTTAAGTGCGCCTTTAAGTTATTCTTCAACTCAAAATAAGGTATCTCGTGCGCTCCGATTGATATGCTTTACGAAAGAATTAACTATGTATGTAAAAGAGTACAGAGAAAAATCCTATGCCAGTCTAATAATGCACATTACTGCATATGTACGAATGTACCGATTTGCTAGAAATGCCCTTTTGTTCATTGAGCATCTTTAATAAAGTAACCGAATAACTTTAAGGTCTAGTACGTGTAAGGATGACAATACGGACGAGTGAATATTACTCCAATGAGCCTCGAGCGTCTAGCGAAACTTTAAAAATTGATCTAACTTATCGCGAATGGTCAACTATATAATAATAATGTTGCTTTAATAATAGGTCACGTTTTTAATACCCCAATAGAAATCAGTGAATTGTTTAACAACACTTTCGTATTGCACAAGGCACGTGGGAAACATTGGGCACTCGTTCGTGTGCGTGCCACTTGAAAATTACAGTCTCTCTAAAGGCTTAGAGGAAGAAAGAAACGGAAAAGAGGGAAAGAGCGTCAAGGTAAGCGGACGGACTCCAGGGGGAGGCCTCGTTTTTTTAAGAGCACTAAATAACTAGAAGGCGAGCCTTACTTCATGACAGTGCTGTATCCCTTTGCTGCGGCGACGTGCAGGGCCGTGGCCCCGGAACGCGGGTGCATCGAGTCCTTGCCTGGGACTCCGGATCTCCAGGCCCTCGCGTCGCTAAGCATGAGCCTCTCTTCCTCGCTCCTCGCCTGGTCGCAGTCGATGCCTGTTGCAATTCATTTCACAAGCATAAGGAGATGCGCACACCTCTAGCTCCAAGTCCAAGTCCCGACAATCCCGATATTTAGCCAAAAGCACGAGCGCCGGATTAGCCTTCGATGTTTCACGTCGGCTATTCCCGAATTCTCGGCGTAGCCTCGTAATAAATTTAAACAGAACGGCCTTTGATGAAACCCCTCCTTTAACGTTGCGAGCCCGATCGAATTCTTTCCCATTAACAGAATAATAATAAATTGATTATCTTGGACAATGAAAAAACTTGATAAGCCAATTTTAAATCGTTAAAGTCCATTTTATTTATAAGCCCACTTGGAAAACTTAGGCTTCCATATAATGACTAGACTTGCGCATTACTTGTGGAGAATACTGACTTACAAATTAATAATTTAAGGCAAGTATCTTATTTTCTTGCGTAAATTTTAACAAGTAAAATATTTGTCTATCGCGTGGAATAGTAAAATTATTCTGGTAAATAGTATATTAGACGCTTTATAATACGTCTCGATCGAAAGTCCTGCCGGCACAAGAATTTGCAAATCGTTAGGAAAAAATTTGATTAGACTGTACATATTTCAATCGAGGATTCTATATCTTAGCGAGAGTCTACTCGGTGGAAAATTAATAAAACGGGAGAAGAATTAACAAAAAAAAAAAAAAAAAAAAATACAGAAAAGAAAGCACGCGCGCATTTATCGCGTTTACTATGCAACAACGTCAAAGAAATCGACGACGTAGGGCGGGCACTTGGCTTCATTCGATTAAAGGCGATTGAAAAAGCTCGCTTGGCTCGCAGGAGCATATTTCTTTAATAACGGCCATCACTTGCCTGCCTTGTTGATGTGCTCCTGGAGCATCTCTTCCATCTCGTCGCTCTCGGCAATATCGAGGGCGAGCTCGCCATCGTTGTTGACAGCCGCCAAGTTGCAGCCCTGCTCTATCAGGTATCTAACGAAGAGAAAATACGTAACGAACCAACACAATTATTTTTATTGATGCTCAAGAGGAAATTGACGTACCGAGTCTATTGATATTAATAAGCTTGGCTTAAACTACTTAATTGATCAGATTTCAAAATATTTTCCTCTGCCCGTCTAATCAATCGTATTATACTCATCGGCTTATGCGCGCTCGAACCGACTCCTATTCTTCAAATTCTACTTTATCATTATCTATTTTGTTCCGTATCAGAGAAGTATGATATAGGCAGTGAATATATGTTTTTTAATCAAATTTGAAATGCACAATTTTGTTTTTCATTTTTAAAGTTTTTATTTCTTACATCTATAAATGAAAGCATTGCTAAATCTGTACAATTGTGTACAGTTCGTAAAATAAGTATATGATGTATCATCAACAATATCTCACTCGTAGGGATCTTTAAACATTTATTATTTATAATAAAGAATTGTAACAACTCTCTAAACTTGATATTATTATTTTTTGAAAATTCTATATATTTTACATGTTTACATAAATTTGTTTATCGTATTAATTCAATTTAAACTATTTAATTCAACTGAATTTATCATAAATTCAGATATTCCTCTATAGTTAAAAAAACCTGTTAAATAGTATAAGGTGTAATGAAAAAAATTAGTCTAAAGCAACATACATATTAGTGATAGCAATACGTATTAATTACTAAGAGTTCGAAAATATTTTATAAAAAATCATTAATAAATCCAAAATACAGTGAAATCTCTAATATTATGAGACATAATCATTACTGTCTTAAAAGTATATATAAATCTTTCATCGTTGCAATATAAATGACGAGTAGTCACGCAAGCTACATTAGATACCCTCTAAAATTATTAAGTTGATAAAATTAAAAAAAATATAAATAAAAAACACATTGCGCAAAATTTTTAGAAAACGCCAATATAATGGCGACATAATAATAAAAAAAACGCTACTGTATTTTTTCTCTAACTTTTTAAGTGCAGTGCCAAAAGTAAATAAGCGTCCGAGTAGACGAGATTGTGATACGTTTGCTGATCATCGAGTAATCAGTCGCCCATACACTTGTATACGTCATTGGCAAATGCCTTAACATACTAACTTGGCAATAGATATGAAACCACAAGATGCAGTTGCGTGCAATGGTGTCCAACCTTCGTTATCACCCCGGTTGATGTCCGCTCCCTGTTCCACCAAAAACTCGACCATGTCGAGATCTTGATCGATGCAGGCCTGCAATTAAGATAGAATTTTATTTTCAAGCTCAAATTATATTCGGATTGAAATACTATTGATACTATTGATACTACGTATATTTAAAAATTGCACTTTGACTTCTTTGTATGAATAATTTTATAAAGCACCTTTAGTCTGTTTATAATTTAAGCAACACAATGTATGAATAACTGTTGTATAATTATTAAATGCACATTCGTATAATTTTTAATATGATAACGCTGTAAATGTCTTATGTTTTACCGCTTCAATTTATAATTTAATATTATTCCTTACGATAAAGAAATTATTTCAAGCTAAGCATAAAAAGAAACATTTAAAAAAATCATGGAATAACTAATTGGTTTTTAATTATTTCACTAAGAACCATTATCTTTTTATAATTGTTATAGCTAACTTTTACAGGCTTTAATTTTAAATAAGACGATTATATTTTAATAGACATATTAATTATTTAAAAAATTCAATAGAAAAATTAACAAAAATTAAAATCTTATAGTTATTATTTAATACTGATTATAACAAACAAAAATTTTGTTTAAAATTAATGATGCGTCAGGGTAAAATAAATTACAACTACATGCAAAAATTCATGACGTATCTTATTCTGCCTCTTCCCAAAATGTTGAGCTATCAGGAACTCATCATGCGATAAAATTACATTCTCCATGTTTCATAATAAATAGTATTTCAGTAACATTAATGTTTGAATTAAAAGCGGTACAGGAGGCATTGTAAAATTTTATTCGCTATATAGATATTAAAAAGCTAAATTATTGGTATAAATAAATAATTTTTGAGACAAAATCTATATATTTTAATTCAACGCCTAGTTTCAGGCTCCTAAAAATATTAATATTTTGAATCACAATTTTTTTAGTGCTTGTATTACATACATACCGACTGATAAATTAAGTTTATAATATATACGCATAGAAACGAAGAAAGAAATGAATCTGTCGATCGAATTTTCTACAAATAAATAAAACAATGTCGTATAAAGGCATACGATTTTTCAAATGCTTATCACGTAACGCTTTTACCATATACAGCACAGCTCCAGCTATAATTATTTGGTTCAAAGCATTTATGTACGATACACACAAAGTTCAGACTCACACATTTAAAATAGTTTTTAGATTTAAACCAAGATTTGATATTTAAACAACGTAAAACGTTAATTAGTTTCACAAAACATGAAGTAGAAAGTAAATTATATTTACGTGAATAAACGAAAAAAATTTCATACAATTTAATATTATATTTTTAGATTGAACAATATCATTTATTTATTTATCGAAGCAGAATATTACCGTCACGTTTTAGTGTCATAAAATACATGATTAACATATTATGAATCAATTTTCTGTTTTAGTCAATCATTTTCTGTGTGATAAAATTATGCGAGTGTAAAAATGAACATTTTGTTAAAGAAATTTTTCAAAATCAATATATCGTTAAAATACTCATTTGGTACACATACACACACACACACACAAATATACACTAAATTTTTGCTTACTATCGGATATTAAGAATTTTTTTACGTAAAAACTGAACATTTTGATAACACGATAATAAGTAAATTAAATTTTAAAATCTAGGGAAATATAATTTTAAATTATTTCATTAATAGGTCCAGTTGCAGTACTCTCCAAGGTTAATCAAAATAACATTAAAAATGCATGTATTGATCGGTAGAATAGATGGACCAAGAAAGAAAAAGAAATCAAAAAAACAAAAAAATAATTCTCCTTTCTTTTATGATATATTTATACGATTGTGCATAATTAATAAAAAAATCATAAAATAAGAATTATCTTTACAAATTTTAAAATAAATACAGCTGATTAAAAAGTTTATTTTCTTTTAATTCTAAATAAATCGACTAATACTACAGTATAAGTAAAAATGAAGCAGCCTTTGGTATATTATTCTGCTCTTCAACAAATGCGAAATTGCAACCAAAATATACAAACAAAAAGAATCATTTTTTTTGGAAACCATATTTTTATATTTCATAAGTAAACATATAATTGTATAATGTATAAACATAATTTAAAAATTTTAATAATGAAAATAATAGCTATATCCAATCTATGATGCTTTCAATCATGTAATTTACATATTCTTACTATTTAAAAAAAAATTTAATATAATAATTTTTTTATAATTGTACGTGATAAAACATAAATTGATTATATTAAAAATACTAAAATTTGAAATTTCAATCATGTTTTCAGTCGGCACCCAAGATAAATTGTCAACTTGAAATGTACGTTCTGGCCGCCTATGACACGATAACTAGTGAATGTTAGGAGAAAGGAATTGTTTTTTTAAAAAAAAATTTTTAATTAATATACTTTTAAAAAAATAATTTTAAGTTTGTACGAACAATATGTACGTAAAAAAATACATGTAATGCTTTATTCTTAAACATCAAAAAGATTCGATATTCATACCAATGAATGGTAGAGGATTCATTGGTATATTTTTATTTTAACAAAATATTTTCAAATACCAATTTTTATAGTAACTACTTAAGATTTTTTTATTCAATTGAACAATATATTAGATATTTCTCTGATTGAAAGACGCATGTAATTGATTATGCATTCATGTTTATGTAAGAAGTTTTTTTATAAAATATAAACACATGTTTGAAAATATTTAAAGTTGTAAGCTTAAATTATAAATTATAAACCCTTTAATAAATATAAAATAGCTTTAAAATGTTAAATAAAATATTGTTCTATGTTTTAAAAAGACTAACTGCCGCATCCATGATAAAGATACATTATTAAAACTGTATAAAATGCATATTAAAAAATGTATTTAATTAAATTAATTAAAAGCTAAATATTTCATAATTAAATTTAAATAACTTAAATTTTTTTACCTTTTTGGTTTGAAGTAAACTACTTCTGTTAATGATTATTTTCAATTTAAAATTTATATTAGTTAAAGCAAAATTAGTAGCAACACATTCATTATACATCCGCCGATAACGACAATCGAATGTGGATTGTTCCTTTAAGGAGATATTAAAAAATATATATATATATATATATATCTACATGAGGCTTACTCACCGATACGAAAAATTTTGATAACTATAGCACTTAATTATAAATTATCTGTTCCTTCACTAATATAAAAAATTTTCCCTTTAAAATTAACATTTTCTTCAATATAAAATCCGTCTACAGTTGTTAAAATTATTTCTATAATAAGGTATTGTTATTGACATTTAGTAACTGTTCTAAAATTAACCAAAAAATAGTTTCTAAGTATTTAAATTTAATAAAAGCAAAAAAATTACACAACTCAGTTTTAAAAAAGCAATAATAGTAGCAACATTGATTCAAACAAACTTATAATGTAACATTATAGCTCTATCATAGTACAGTTTTGCTTTATTGATATCATTAACCGTAATGGTCATATCTATTTAGCTTTTTATTTCTTGAGTCTTTTTCATAACATGTACAGTAAATATTTCAGATAATTTTATATTCTGATTATAAAATTAAAGAAATACTTAAAAGTTTTATAATTTATGCGGTTGATTTAATTGTTTATTACATTCGAAATCACTGTTCTAATGTTATATCACACACCCTGTAACTGTTACGGTGCATTACAGAAAAGTCTTAAAATAATTCAATTTTAAAGGCAAAATTATTTATACATCGCTATAACGTTTGAATGATTCAATCGATTTTTAAAGAATTCTATATTTAAATCATCTAATTCTTCAAGCTTTTAAAAACTAAACCATTACAATTTTTTATTAGTAATTAAGCAAGTTATTAGCAAGAGCTAACGATTAATAAATATATTGTTTATATATATAAATAAGATATCAATACCCGCTTATTGACTATCATAAATTTCGAAAAAGTATAGATTTACTTACGTGATTTTATTTTAATATAATATTTCAAAATGTTTGAATTATATTTAAAATTGACGTGTATAAACGTAAATAATTATCTCAATAAATACTATACAATAATATTAAAGTTACAAATTAGTCGAAAATGTGAAATAAATCAAAAAACAGCATAATAATTGTTGTACACATATATATGTACATATATGATTGACAATTTAAAAAAAATTGCTTCACCACGAATTTGTAAAATATTAAATAATTTTGTATAATTAATATAAAAAGTTTTATAAAGGAACTTAATAATAGATTTAAGCAGCTCATTATAACTGCATTCATGGACAATTAGCAACTTGGTCTTGTGTATAATTACAGACTGTTTCAGCATTTTTTTAAATTAACGAGTATATGGAATAGTAGCATCTTACGAATAAGTATTTATTATACAACGTAATGATAAAGTATTTTTTATATAAATCTACACGACCAATGTATAAATAGACCTAAAATTTCAGGCATTAAATTAAATTATTATTTATGATTAGGTAAAATAAAAGAAACGAGAAAAAAAAATCATCATACCTGGACTAATATTTATTTAAATAATACTATAAAAATCTTTACAATGTCTCCTAAGACCTAATTTGTTATACTGTCCAGTCCTACCTTAACTATTGCGTAGAGGAAAAAAGATATGCAATCAAAGGCAATTCTTAATGATAATTAATGAAATACGTTGTTGTATTTACAGTACCTAATACAAACACAAATGTATTTCAAATTTAGTACAACAGGGCACTGTTGTCTAGAAGATAAAAGAATCCATTAATTGAAACACGTCGAAACAGACATAAAGTTAGAGTAAAAGAGAGAAAAGGGGGAAAGAGGGAATGAAGCAGGCAGAGAGAGAAAATCAAAGCGGAAACCATATAACTATACTCATACTGGTCTGGGACTTGTAATAGAGGACTATAAATAGAGAGCCGATGCCTGATGTATTTTCAACGTCTATTTTCGCGAATTCACAAACGTCCGACCTCCTCTTCTCCCGCGCCGTCCGCGTACTCTAACTGATCTCACTCTACTACAATCTCCCTTCCCATCCCATCCTCTTCTGTCTCGTTCTCTCCTGTTTCTTTGGCCTTATTTTAGATACGTCGATGTGTGATTGATTTGGATATCGCAAAAATTACAAACCACAATACAGCAGACTTACAGACTACAGATAGTTATTGAAAGACGAAAACCGGGCATAATTGAGTTCTTCATCTACGTCTCGACCAATGAAAACATAATCTGCAAATGAGGCATTTATATGTTGTGAATTTTTTTTTTGCAACGAATTTCTTTTCACAGTTCTGTGCATATTTTTTTTTATAAAGACCATTAAGTATATATTTTCCCTTAAATTAAAGACGCACGTTTAAAAATAACGCGTACATTATTATACTTTATACGATTGAAATTTTTTTTTTAATTTGGTAAAAATTATGAAAATAAGATTAACGGTTATAATAATAATAATAATAATAATAACAACGCAACATATTGATTTATATTTCATACCCTACAGTACTTTAATTAATACCTCAGTAGCAAGTGTTTATAATATTTTATAATTAATCATACTTCATCATAATTATAATTTTGTATTTTATCATAATTCGGATATAATGCTTATCTCTAAACAAATCTCTAATGATATCTTTCATTTTTAAAATACAAATATTATGATTGAATAAATTAATAAAAATGTAACATCAGGTTCACGTTGTCAATACTATCAACGTAATTAAACTTATTTTTAGACTATAATTATTTATCTGTACTAATTATAGATTGATAATATTTCTAAAATATTTCGTATATTCTAAAGATGCAAAAATAGTTTATCAATTATAACTTTGTAATTTTAGTTACACGATAATTATCCAAAATTTAGAAGGATTGATTTCCTTTATTCATCCTATTGCAGATTGGCAATTACGCAAAAAAAATCAATGATAGTATTTAATTTGTTTGCTATAATTAGTAATGTGGTGCCTATAAAAGAAAAATCAAAGTTTTGCAAATTAAATTTACATTGCACCTTAAAAAAAAGGTAATTCTTACTATTAGTATTATTTCATTCTTTTGTTAACAATATGCCACAATTTTATACAAGTGTATAATTATAAAATTCTTTCTATAATAACAAAATAGTCTAAAATGTGCAAAAATCAAAATTTAATATTAAATATACATATTTATGAAAATATATATTTATCCACTTAAAAATTATATGTTAAGGATAAATATTAAAAAAACGTATGTAATAAACAGAGAAACTAAAATTCAATTTATAAGAATACTAAAAATATAGAAATTAAATATCACATGTTTATTAAATAACGTTAATTGAAGCAACAACTTCCAATTTTTCAATATGATTATATACATTATATTTCATATTTATTTAACGGAAAAATAATAAATCAACAAATAATAAGATAATTGAGTAAACGATTTAGTTTGATTCGATTTAAATTCTTCATTACGTTTTAAGCATGTAGCAAAAATATATTTCATTTTTTAGATTAGATAATACAAACTCATATTGCAATATATATTGTAATGAGATTATTCATTAAATTAATATTAAAATAAAATTTACCATCTGAAACTTTATTATGCTTACAAAAATTGAAATAAAATGGTTGTAGGCATGTATTTATCCATTGTGAACAATTTTTGGAAAAAAATTACTATATTCAACAATTTAATTAAAAATGCTATATACTAATCGAATGAACAACGCAAAACTTTTTAAAAAATATAAAAACTTTTTAACAACGAAAGCAAATTTTTAAATCATTCGTACTGCTTACAACGTATATTTTCTTAGTAATTTTTGGTTTTCAGCCTATTAAGTATTTTCCCATATTTTAGATTGTATTTAATATAAAACTAACATATATGGTATATTCAATATATTAATTTATGTATATTAAAAAAATAAAATGATCTATCGAATATTAAAACTGAAAAAAGTATTTAAAATGTATATAGAACATATATGATGCCCGAAAAGTATGTAAAGCAGAATAACTATTATAAAATCAATCGAATTAATAAACCAAAGTTAATTATAAAATCCATCAAAGCAAAAACATGCATTAAATTGAATTTCATTATTACTATTTATAAGTCCATAACTTAATAAATTTGAAGTTCAAGTTAATAAAATATAATAAAAACTCATTTCCATCAGTTTTCATTCAGTTGTGTTCGAATAATGTAACTACAAAACAACAAAAAACATTTTCAAATAATTTTTTTTATTTTTTTTAATATTTTATTCTACATTTTAATGAATATATCAAATAGCTTTACAATTTAAAGATAAATTCTTGCATTTTAACTGTAACTTTATCAAGTATGTCGATTGGTCATCATTGCATATCAAACTAAATATAAATATTTTCAATCAAAGAACAAAATGAAATATGTGAAATAAAAAATGCTTAAATATATTTTTTTATTTTTTAGCAATGTAAGCATTAAATTAATTATGTTAAGAAGACATTGATGTCAGTATTTATTTTACTTAAATTGAGTTTTAATAAATGACTACAATTTGTTATTCACGATTTTTGAAGCAATTATATTTAAAAATTTTTACTTCTTGCTTTTTTATAAAATTAACTCTAATTATAATCATTATTTTCTATCTTCATTTGAAAATTTTTTTTAATTCGTAAATCTAATTACTCGTTTTGAATTTATGTATCTAATTTTTAATATAGCTAATTACAGTATAAATACAATTAAAATTGCTTATGGAATCTCGAATTAGTGGTAATTCGGTCATTGAAAACAGTTTTAATTTTATGTTTTTTTGTGCACAATCATTTTCTGAAATTTCGAAACAGCTTTAGTAGCCTTTCAATTTTAAATCTTCATATTATGTCGAAAGCGATGTACTTGAATATCAAAATAGATTTTCAAGAAAATTCGGGAAAACAAACAGGGGTCGGTATTTAAGTTTAGAAAATTTCAAGTTCTCTAAAATGTGTAATTCTAAATCACAGGTAATTAATATTAATCCCCTCTATATAATTGAAAACTGAATATAAATTGTTGCTATGGCTATGATTAATTTTACAATCCTTATATTATGTTTTCAAACAAATTAGTGGATATTTATCAAATATTTCAGAACTTCCTGATTATACGAATTATCATCACGTAACTTTTTAAAAAAACAGCTCACCCATATTTTAATTCTGAATAAAAAACCGTGAAATAGTAAATTTCACTTTACTCTGTTCTAACGGAATTTTATTCATTTTTATTCATAAAATTCAACGTAAAAATATTTTGATAATATATATTAATTTGTTAATTATATAGAAAAAAAATTATAAACTAAATATTTATTATATCCTATCATTAAGTTCCTTTATCTTGCTACGAATGCAATTTTAATAATTTACTACTTGCTACCAACTCTCGACTTGTAAACGTTTTGGTTAAAAACTAATTAGTACTAACTTTAGTTACCAATTAAATTTGATTATAAAATTACGAGATAAATTGATGATAAGGTGTTTTTTTATATTGACATTTTAATTAAAAACGTTTAAAACCTATATTTAATTATTTATTTATTTATTTATTGTGAAGACTAGCATGTAATTTTATTAATATTAATCAATTATAATTGTAATAATAACAATAATAGTAATTAATTGACACGAACAGTATATTAATTGACACATTCTATTGTATATTGTATTATTGCATATTGTGTATTATATACGTAATATTTATATAATACATTAACAATTGAATTAAATGTATCATGTAAAAACTTAACTGCAACTTTAATCATACATTATACAGTAGTTGACGCACACACATGACCCCGTATTTTTTTAACTGTTAAAATTATGCTTTTTTAAAATAGAATCTTCTTAAAAGTGCACAGTATATGTTCTTGAATGTATGTGAAATCTATTATTATTAACAGTAATTGATTGATTATCTTTTAATTTAAAGATTCACTAAATACATATTTTAAGAAGAAATATTTTAAATCATGAAAATTTTTTATTAAAAAAAAAAAATAAATAAAAGCATGTGTATAAGACAAACAAACCTAATGGCTCAACAAAATTAAAAACAATACAAAAATACAATAAATGGATAAGTTATGACTCTAAGCACAAGGCGTCTCTTAATGAAATATAATTTAGCATCACCATAATTGCACATTAATAATTACATATGTATTAAAAAATGTATGCTATTATGAATTTAACGTGTAAATAATACAATCATATTAAATAACTTTTTTAAAATAAATAAATAAATATAACTCATCTTGATAAACAACAATTTACAAATGTAAATCATCGTTCTTGCGTTTTATTAATTAAATAATTTAATTATATTATATTTAAGTAAAAGTTTAATAATTCGCACAATGCATCGTATTTAAAATTAATATTCCAATACCGTTTTAGTTTTTCCTTTTTCCAAATGTATCTGGCGTTAAGAAAAAAACCAGAATGATTTTTCCTTCCCAACCTACCTATTCTAATGTATTTAAATGCACCCTATAATCATCTGACTCAACTCTACGTATACCTAATAGCATTTGAACCAACGGTACTTTGATCTTCCCCTAAAATCAACAAAGTGAACCAGCGACTAGCCGATACCTGCCCACATAAACTTACTCAAACGCTGAGGCACAGACGTTCACCACCACGTGCGCGCGCGCATTTATATTTATATACAGATTACGCGAAGATTCCGTATCCACGTGCGCATGGAATTTTCGTTTTGCAAGATCCATTTACAAGTTTGTTTATCTCGAGAAAATATCGTGCATCTATACGAAGTTGCTAAGGAGCCAAGATGGAATCGTGAGCGCGATGAAATACTAGCGGGGAACAAGCACCTCTCTCGTAATTTAGTACAGTCTTTTACATAATACGCGTAGCGCGCTTCCATCCAATCTGGCTTTCCTGATCTCTGAGAAGATCGACGCAGCGATTAAAATTGAAGAAGAGCAAGAAATTAAGAAGACGCTCTAATTTGTTCGGTCCGATTGAACGAATGACGCGCCTTGACCGACACATTTTTTCGACACATCCTAACGTCATAATGCGAAAAAATCCAAGGGGAGAAACTCTTCGCCTCCCGTCCGATTGCGTATTTTAACGCGTGCACGTTAGAGGGATTATATTTCTACAATCATAAACAAAACATTTAATTATAAAAAAAAAAAAAAAAAAAAAAAAAAAAAAAAAAAAAAAGGGTGTCCCTTCATGCTGTACATTGAGAGTTGCATATTTTTAATAAAAGCGATATTATTTGTTACTGAAAAAGATTTTGCAAAGAGCTCAAACAAATCGGCTTCTAAGAATGAATTTACTTAAAAAAAAAAAAAAAACTCTACTTTAAACGATACGCAATTATTCTTAAATATTCTTTTAAACAAAATAAAAGCTATTATTTTTCAGAATGTAATTAATTAAATGTTCTATTTACGCAACCCGATTACTTCATACGCGAGATAAAACATACACGCAATAATTATTAAATTCTAAAATGAATTTTTCTTCAATTAACATATTTGTAAAGAATAAATATTTGAATACAGTAACGCATAATACAAAAACTGTAAGCCGTCGATACATAAATATTTAAAATAAGAATGCTATTCTTATAATTTTGCTTCTCTTTTGATTTCAGCTTTTGCAAAAATACTATTTCTTTATTAACCAAAATTAATCATTCACGATAAGTTAGTACAAAGTGATTATATTGTAAATTACAAGTGTGGTGTTATTGTTCCCTTGTTGATATTATTACCAATGCATAGTGTAATGCCTGGTTCGTTACTAATTATTATGGCTGACTAATCTTAAGGTTAACTATGTTCCCTTTGATATTTTGTAAAAAAAATAAAAAAGTTTTGACGAGGCTTCTTAATTTGTACTTAATAAATTGTACGAAAAAAATACAATATTTATTTTTTTCAGTTACAAAACCTTCTAAACAAAAAATCATTAAGCTTGTTACCTGATGCAATGCGGTAAGTCCATCAACATTTCCAGTATTGATATCTGCTCCTTTTTCAAGTAACCTGACAACTTCATCTTTGTCGCCGGCTGCGCAGGCAGCCAGAAAGACACAATCCGATGAGAATTTAATCTTTCTAGTCACCTGCCTGGGATTTGGTGGTTCTTTATTAGTCTCTGATTGCTCCCATCTTTTGAGTTGCTCAGCTCTTTTAAACAAAGCTGAACTGGATCTATTCTCCAATGACATTGCACTGCAGGTTTCTCTGAGTAATAAACAATGAACAAACTACTCAGGTGAAACGCTTTCACACAGATCACTTAAAATCCACTTTGTATGATTTCTTCTCCAGCTTCAGCACCTCCTAAGCCTAAAGATGTATTCACTTTATTATATGAAAAAATATTAAATTCTGTTTAGGTGTACCTCTTTTATACTTAACACACAAATATACTACATATACAATAATGTGTGAGGAATACGATTCATTAATATAAGTTTATCAATAGTTTCTTTTCAATTTTTCAGTTATAATATCATTTCAAAATTATATAAGTTTTAATACTTAATCTAAAGAATTAAAGGCACTAAAAAACATAATTTCATCGATTCATACTTATTATTAGTTATACAATTTGATAATAAAAATTAAAAGAAAATTATTTACAACTAAAAATATTAGTTAAAGATATATGTTAAATATTGTTCACAAACTATACAACAGATATTATTAACATGTTTAAAATATTTATTATGCTATGATGAGGAAATCACAAACATATTAGCTAAAATAATTAATTGAATTAACGACAACTAAAAAGTACATACTTCAAATAAGCAAAAGTTCAGTGTTATAAATTGTTATTAATAATCTAATGTAGTTTTCAAACTAAGTTTTTAAAAAAATCTTTGTAACTATTTTTTAAACACGACAATAAAATATATAAGCAATAAGATTAAATAAATAGCTACTTCTTTAATAAATTGAAGGTAAAGAGCATTTCTTAAAATATTTTCAATTAGTTTTTTTTGCCAAGAAACAAAAAACTCAAATTATATATTCGTGTACACTAATGATTTAGATTTTAATCTAATGATTTTTTTTATATTTTAATGGTGGGCTACGTAATTACATTAATATGATTAAATCTAACTATTTATAATTCTTTCACTAAAATGTTTGTGCTACATGATTATACATGGTGCACACCAATATCATAAAAATTGTAAAACATAACCTTATCAAAACACCGTAGAGGGAGAATTTATATTTACAGTGTTATGAAATAAATTGCATGCATATATTGAGCTTATGAAAATATTTCATATTTTATTGTAAATGTTTACATTAAAAAGTAGCTGACTTTCTTAAACTTCTTGCCGAGCATAAAACTCTTATTTTATATAAATATAAAAATGAAAATAACAACTATAATTTGACATACAATGAAATAATAAGAAAATAAATAATATCATTTTAATGCTTGAAACTTTACTTCCTGTAAAATATTGATCAAGTATATTGAGCTTTTGGATGCTAAATCTATTTTAAAATGAAAATATAGTAACGAACAGGTTTAAAAATAAAATCTGTGTAACAGTTAATTGTTATTTTGACAAAAAAAAGAGAAAAAAAAAAAAAAGAAGAAGAAAAAAAAATGGAAAAAAATTAAGAGGAAAATAGTAAAGACAAAGAAGAGAAGGAAAAAATAGAAAGATAAAAGGAAATTTGCTTCTCAATTGTAAAGATACATACATCAAATTGCAAAGATGTTACTCAATGATTATAAAGTATCGATAACGAACGAAGCAGAGAGGCAGAAGGATTTTATTAAATCAGTTATAATATATAACTATTACTCAGAGAGCTGATTAAACAAAGCGCACAGTTGTTTGTGGCCAAGTAGGAGAGACTAGCTGGTCAGGAGCATTGTTTGAAAAACATCGATGAAAATGAAGCATCTATGAAAGGTAAGCAGTCTAGATTAGAACGAAGCCAAATACCATGTAGCCGAAGGAGTAGTGCTAATAATGCTCGTTACCTTGGGTCACTAAGAGGCAGGAAGCGACGAGGAGTACTGTGGCAAAGAGTCATGCAGTCATGCGTGCCAGGAGGATTTCCAACGGAAAAGAGCTTGCTCGAGCTTCCTCGAGGAGGGAAGCGACGGCCAGGGCAGGGGTTACCTGCGCATGCAGAAAGCAGCAGCCCCCGAAACACGCAAATCGAGCTCGGGAAGGGAAGCGCATAATCTTTCGGAGCTCGAGCACCAGAGAGGAGGTGTGCGCCAGAACAAGGCGAGAGGTACACCCTGGGGAGTCGTCGCTCCCGGAGGCAACAGTGAACAAACCTTAAGAGGGAGGAGGCTCGACCTGGCGCCTCTCTCGCTCCCCCGGCGCACCACCACCGCGATCTTCCTGCTCAGCTCTTCTCGCTGGTGCTGCTTCTGCTTCTTTAGCCGAGCTTCGTCACCGCCGCCTGCCCCCATATATACCGATTTGTAAAATCTGTCTCTCCTCGTGAATCTCGTGATCCCCTCTCTCGCTCTCGCGCTCACTCCTTCTCTCCTCTTCTCGCTCTCTGGCTCCCTCTTCCCTCCACTCCGATCGTTCCCCTTATTCGCTCTGCCCACGTTCTCTCTTCGCTGTAATCTCGGGTGAGCGTTGATGTTGCCTCTCTCGCTCCGGATATATAATCTCCGCGCGCGCGAGCTCGCCCCGTTGCTCTCTCGTATCGCTCGCTCCACCTCCTCCACCGCCTCTTGCACAGCCGCCGCCGCCGCCTCCTCCTCCTCCTCCTCCTCCTCCTCGCCCTCCTCCTCCTCCTCCTTCTCCTGCGCCGCCACCTCCTCCTCCCCGCTAGCGGGCTCTTGGCTCACCGCGACAATGGCAATTGCGCCCGTCGTACCCACGGACACGTCCCTCCTATCCAGACGATCCGTCCCGAGCCTCTGCTCCTTCTCGCGATGCGCGCACGCACGCACGCACGCACGCACGCACGCACGCAGGCAGGCAGGCAGGCAGGCAGGCAGGCAGACAGGCAGGCACACACGTACAGGCTGCTCGCGCGCTCGGCGGCCGCTTGTGTGCGCGGCGCACGGGCCCACACTCGACGCGCGCGCGCAGCGATGGAAATAGATGGATGGATGGATTGGTAGATCGGTAGACGGGTGGACAGATGTACGGCAGCGGAGGAAGAGCTGGAGTAAGGGAGCGATTGCGCGGGACGGGTCGGGTCGGGTCGGGTATGGTGGCCCGGAGGGTGGGCGGGCGGGGCGGGGAGTCGAGGGAATACGGAATGAAAGTGAGATGGAGATGGAGAGAGAGAGAGATATATATATATATATATATATATATATAACGCGCACAGGCGCTGATCAAAATTATATTATGTAGGGGAGCGGTCGTGTAGGCTCGCGGACCGCGATCCCCTGGTGCGGCTCTGTTCTTCCCCGGCCGTCGTAGCCCGCAGCACTGCCCTCTCGCTTACACACGCGGCCGCGCGCCCGCCTTCTCTCCCTCTTCTTTCAACGGCCACGGCGACGGCGACGACGACGACGACGACGACGACGACGACGACGACGACGACGACGACGGCCACGACGGCGACGACGGTCTCTGCGGGCACTTTTACTTTGCGACAAGGCTAGATTCGCGCACTCTTGGCTATTCTTGGCCCCCTGCGCCTTACGTGCCTATGTGCATGGGTGCGCGTACGCGGCCGCGGCTCCGGTGTGCGCGCGCCCCTCTGAGACTGTGTGCGCACATGCGTGTGGCGCCCGCGTAAGGACACACGGGGAGCCATGGGGGAGGGAGAGAGAGAGAGAGAGAGAGAGAGAGAGAGCGAGCGAGCGAGCGCGAGTCTGTTACACATCTGTACGCGCGGGGCCCGTGGAGCCTCTCTTGCGTGTATTGTACAGTGTGTGTATCCTCTCTTGGTTCTCGGCGGCTCGCTTCCCCAGCTTTTCCCAGCGAGGAGTCGCTCGACTCTTGCTCTCGTCGAAACGAGGTCGCTCTTCTCGTACGGATAATCTCGCTCTTCGGCTAAACCGACGACTCCGCGCCTCGACGTGCATCGTTATTAACGATGCCGTTTTCCATCATCTTACAACTTCTACCAACAACTCCTTCCTGCCCTCTCTCTCTCTCTTCCTTCCTTCCTTCCTTCCTTCCTCTATTCCTTCCTACCTTCTTTCCTTCCTACTTTCCTACCTTCCTTCCTTCCTTCCTTCCTTCCTTCCTTCCTTCCTTCCTTCCTTCCTTCCTTCCTTCCTTCCTTCCTTCCTTCCTACCTTTCTTCCTTCCTACCTACCTACCTTCCTTCCTTCCTTCTTTCCTCGCAACAGTTCTCTGTATGTTTTTTAACTCATCTTCCTCCTCCTCCTCCTCCTTCCTCCGCCACCTTCTGTTCTCCCTACTTAGCGTTTTTTCAATTACTTCTTTCAACTACAATATCCAAGCCCGCGTTCCCATACAAGCTCTATCTCCTCTATCGTTTCCCAGGCCATGGCGATCTCCTCGTCCCTTTCCTTCCTTCTTTCACTTCTGCTCCTGCTCCTCCTCCTCCTCCTCCTCCTCCTCATCCTCATCCTCATCCCTCGTTCACCCGTTTTTACACCTTGGGGTACGCATGCACACGTGAGCCTCTGCATGTGTGTGCTCGTGTGCGCATGTGCACGCGCCCGAGCCGCTCCGCATGCACATTTTCGCGATGACTCGCGATCCGAATACGATGAGTCTCAGCATTGCTGCGTCTGAATATTACAGGCATTCCACGCTTGTGTGGGTTTTTAATTCCGATCGACGGTCGCGTGTGCGTCTCCACGCGAGCTCGCTACACCGCCCGGTCAAGTCTCTGTGGTCTAATGTTTTGCAACGCGCACTTTTATCCGATCGAACGAGCTAAATCTTTTTCAAACTCCCGATGGAGCGTCCACGCGCTCTCACGCCCACGCGCGCGCCAACCCTTACCCACGGACGCGTTTAAACGATTATGTTGTGCTTCGTTAAAGTTCTGTACTCCGTTTAAAACATTGTTATCGCCTCGTTATTGCCGGCACCCTTTGGTTTTTTTGCCAAGTTTTATCAGACCATTTCTTCACGCGCCACAAATTTTTCATTCTAGAAATTGTCTAGGATTTCATTGCATTAACTAATTACTAAATCTGGGACTCGAAATTTTAATCGGCAGTTGATAAAATGCTATATAATACAATATTCGTTCAGTGACCGAGATTTGATCATCGCCTCACGCGCCCAAATTTTAAAAGCGGGAAAGTATTGTAATTTAAATTTAGATAAAATGAAATATAACGGTCGATATATAGTATTTTAAATTAATGACTCGACGACCGATAATACCCCGATAAGTTCCGTGCAATACCCGATTTATTTCGAAGCGTATGGAAGTTGCTTTAAATGTTTAGCATAATTTTGCGGTTAAAATATTTTTTTATTTCTGAAGTATTGTAAAAAGTAGAGGTACAGAATACAGATTGAAGAAATGCTCGAGAGCGTTTAAACTTTTTTATTTGATTGTTACAAAAATTGTCAATTGTTTTATTTGTACATTTTTTCCAAACGTAAACAAAAATATAAGAACATCGATACGGTATATATATATATATATATATATATGTGCGTGCGTGTAAGTCATCGTCCAACTGGTCTACAGGTGTTTGTTGTGCCAACGGTTGAAGATGTATGATCTTATTGAATTTATTGTCGATTGTTAAAAATTTTAAGAAACAAAAGCAGCGATACATTTTAGAAGTTTTGCCTTTTTTGGAATTTTTTTTTTACTTATGTAAAAAAGAAATGGCTATTTTCATTTATCGTAATTAAAAATTAATCATTAATTGAAAGAATATTCAAATGAAAGTAAATTTCTCATTAATATTAACATAGGTTTTTTTGTATAAATATGCGAATTTTTAGATTAATTTGTATCGGCGAATTAAACGAGTTGTGAATTTTTCGAGAAAATAAAGTAATAATAATACAAAGAGGAAAAAAGTAAATCGTTCGAAAAGCACTTGTATCTGTCAGATACACGGTTCGATTAATTAATCTTTAACGAGAGTACGAAAAGAGTACTTAATTGTTTTCAAAAAGCCTATATATATTAGGATTTATCGAAATTACTATTGAATATTTTGTATATTACGAGGAGGCACAAATTCTAAAAACATCACAGTCATTCGCGAATAAAATTCAAATCCACAATCAACGTTAGATTAAACCTTGTGGCCTAGATGGGGGAGAAGATCTTAAACGGGCAGCGTACAATCGGAGGCCATCGATTTCGCAAGGAATTTTCCCCGAAAGCGAGCGGCCCATGGAAAGTTTCCGAAGCGCAGAGCGATGTAATCAGTCGCGTATCCGGCCTTACGTAACTCCGCACTTCCGTCCACGGTACCGAGTTCCCCCCGTCCAAAACCAAAAAATTAAAGGCCGACGCGCATTAATGACCGCCGGGCCCAATTCTAAGCGAATTCGCCGCTGGGGCCCGGTGGAGGGAACTCTGGCGCTCCCCGGGGAAGACCAGGGTGACGAGGTCGGCGACGGGCAGGGTTGGCGCGTAAGAGGGGGACGCGCGCAGGGACCGCCGAGGACGGCGAAAAAACGCGCTTCCTCTCGGGGGACGATCGACCAATCGGCCGCGACCATTTGCTCGAACGCACATCCGTGCGGGCCGATCGCAACGAGGCGTAGCGCCGGCGAAATCGCGCTTACGCGATACGACGGCACGTGTACGTGCGCTCGCATCGAGGCCGTGGTGGTGTTGGTGGTGGCGGTGTCGGTGCTGCTGCTCCCGTAGCCCGCGCTACCGGTCCTGCGGGCACTACGTGCACGAGTGCGCAACGCAGAGACGGCCCAGACCCGACGAGGGATAACGTATCTCTGCTCCCGTCGCCTTCAATCGCCCTGCTGCTGCTGCTGCTGCTGCTTCGTCGGCCTCTCCTCCCTCTCCCCGCGCTCTCGCCCGCACCGACGCGCCCCTCCGCCGACTCGTCCACCCGAGGACGCTCCCTCCCCCTGCCGCCAGCGAACCCCCCCCCCCTAACAGTCGTCGCAGCCGCCGCCGCCGCCGCCCGCCTCCCTCGCAGTCTCGGCGGCTCGCGAAAGAAGGCGCGGGTGCGCGCGAGGAAAAGAGCGACACCGACAGCCAAAATAAAGTGTTGCTCGGGACGGGCAGGAAGAGGAAGAAGGCCTATGGCGAGGTGAGCGCGGGGCCGCGGTAACTCGCCGAAGGACGATTCGCGGCTGAGAAGGGCGAGCATGAGGAGCTCCGACGAGGAGGTGCTGCTGCGACTCGAGTGAGTGCCTCCAGGTATTATCGTATTCTCCGGTAAGAGGGAGATCGGAAAGGAAAGAAGTAAAGGGGGAGAGAGAGAGAGAGAGAGAGAGAGTTAGCGAGAGTGAGAGAGCGAGAACGAGCGAGAGAGAGAGAGAGAGAGAGAGAGAGAGAAAGAAAGAAAGAAAGAAAGCGACCTAGAGCGAGAGTCGGCAACGACGGGGGTTATTAAGCTGCGTGCCGCATCGCTCGGAGATCCTGCCGCCTGCTGAACCCGGGGAAGCACCTCCCCGCCACGACCGCCCCGCAAGACACGTCCGCGGACGAGGAAGACGACGAGAGGGCGGCAGCTCCGGACTCCTGGCAGAGCGAGCGCCGCGAGGGCCTACCGGGTAGGTGCCGCCGCCGCAGCCCCTCGCCCCCACTTCGGCCAAGCGGCTCGCCGTGCAGCGCGTGCCCGGGGGGTGGCAGCGACGAAGGAGCGGCGGAGGGCAGGAAGAGGAGGGGGCCTGCGCTATACAAGGGACCTCGCTGTGCTGCGCGCGCGCGCACCACTTGCACGCGCACACGCGCACCGCTGCCGAGGCAGATAGAAGAGGAGGGCTAGAGAGCGAGAGCGAGAGAGAGAGAGAGAGAAGGAAAGACGCGCGCGCCTTAACTCGGTGGCGGCGGACGTTCGTGTGTGCGCTGGTGGGCCTCTCGCACTCAGCTTCTCTGGAAAAAGTGCTACGGATCCTACGAAACGACGCGCCATGACGTCCTCCTCTAATCTGTGAGAGCAAGGTAGATTGAACGAGGACGGGCCGCGGGGAGCGAATCGGGTACGTATTCGCGATAGGGTGGCCAGAGAGAGAGATCGGCCAGGCTCGGGAGAGGAGCCGAAAGTCTCGGAGCCGCGGGGAGAGGAGTGAGAAACGGCTGTGCGAGCTGGTGTGCGCGCGGGACGTGGAGTGTGAAGAGAAGAAACACAGTGAGAAGAGTTACGAGGGTGTACCCGATGTTGGTCGCAGGACTCACACGCCGATGTAAACTACATGCACTTGTCGAGGATAAGCCGTTTTTTGGAAGCACAGCCAGCAGCGAACGGGGCGGCGGAGGCGGCGGCGGAGGCGGCGGCGAAAATTCGTGGATACCGAAGAAAGCTTCAAACCTGTTTGAAGCTTTCGAGGTCGTATTCATGGAACTATGAACCTGGACTCGTTGTCTTTTACTTTATCACAAATCAGTTATTTGGTTGCGAGTTTGTGTAAGAAAAACTTTCGGGACAGCTGCCAAGAAATATCGGTTGTAAGTATTAAGTAGCCACGCTCCTTGTGTTAGTGCGCCCCGTGTGTGACTGTGTGAGACACTTGCGCCTTTTTCTGTTGGTCCTTTGATCTTCGAACCATCGCGATATTGTATGAAAATACTGTGTCCTCTGCTCCATTTACATTTTGCCAAACATGCTTCAATCAAATTCAACGCCAACAATCACAAAGTGATTACCGCTCTAGGTTAACGAAATACTTTAACCAATGGTGAAGATTTTTTTTGTTCTCCCTCATTTAATTATACTTATTTTATAACTTCTCTTCGATACTAACTGCACTTGCTTTCATTTCACTTTTGCCTTGCCTTTGTCACAATCTTATCTAACGATTAGCCGTTGCTCTCTCAACTTTATACCAACAAACGTACCCATGTATAATAAGCCAATTTTTACTTATATCTAAACATATTGCATGGATATTTTTGCTGCAATCTCTTTGTTATACGTTAAGCTATTATATTTAAATCTTAAGAAGCTTTATTGTTGTATTTTCATGTTTCAACTATTTTTAACGAAGCCATCAGATTCGCCTATTCCTTAAATACGTTAATTTACATTTTTTCTGTTTTACAAGTGCTTTTGTTTTATTATGAAAATTTTTTAGAACACGCTTATTCAAATATTAAAGTATTAACATGTCTACGTAATATATTATACCTTGTCTAAATTAATCTAAAGTTTTTTTTATCATTAATGCCTGCTTATTGATTTTTGTGGGCAATCTTTATTTTATATATTTAAGATTTGCTAGATCTATGAAAAGCAATTTTAATTTTGTGTGTGTTTGTTTGCTTGACTTGTTTTACAATAAAATTTAATCTCGAATACTGTGATGAACAATTTTAAGCTCATTTTTTTAATTACATTCTTTTAACAATAATAATTGCTTTCTTAACCCCCAAAGTTATATGATGCAATACCTAACAATTCTTTAAGTCAATAAATGCCATTTCATGTTAGTCTTCTTGATAAATAAAAGCTTTCTCTATTTACTTAAATTTTTGCTAAAATAAATATTTTATTTCTATACATTTAATATTGCATATTGTTATTCATTTTTCAAAAATAATTTCAAAAATAATCAATTATTTTTTAATTCTCTGCTAATAATTTGACCCTAACCATAAATACAAGAATGTGAATCAAATCAAGATGACTGATATGATATAAGCTTCATAAAATAACTTTGCACTTAACAAATTTCCTTAACATCTATAAAAATGTTAATATTTAAGAAAATTTACTTAAAATTTTGTTTTTTAATCACATAAAACAATATTAATGGCTACAAGTATCATACAAATATAAAAGTAAAATTTAATCAATTCTATTTCAAATAAATATATTAATAATTATTATTTTAAACGATGTTCGAAAACCTTTCATATTAATACTTCAATTAGTCATTTTCAAACTTGACTATGAATAATAATCCATTTATATTAAGCTTGAATTTAATAAAAAGATAAATATTTACCAAAAAAGATTTTTTAAATTAAGTCCTAATTATAAGGATTATATTAAGTTTTTAAATTTTTTAATTATTAGTTAATAAATAACCTAGAAATCGAAACTTAATATTAAATTAGTACCATTGTACAATTAATATGAAAATATTGACTAAATAAACATACTTTTAATTTTTATTTAAAATGATCTTTTTCTCAAATAATTGAGGTTGATCTAAAAAATCCCAAGTAAACAATAGTAAAATACTTAACTCTTACAAATAATGCTGAAATAAATGAAACATTAAACAGTAGTTAAGATTTAATCATTTGTTTTTGTGGTTAAAAAAATTTTTTCTTTTTACCTTTTTTTTTATAGTTTCTTGTATTAAGCTAACAAAAAAATCTATTTATATGTATATATAATGTGTATATATGTGTATATACGTGTATATATGTTTATCCATTTGAATGTACAATCATTTTGTAAAGTTCAGTTCTTAATAATTCTGTAATTTTCAGTTGGTGCAGTGGAAGGGTTTGGAGGCAGACCGACATTTGTTACGCTGTTTGTTTTCGCATGTTGACTTTTCAACTGGAGATCCACCTGAGCCTAATTCTAAAGATTATTATCAAGTACAATTATTAAAGCAAGAGTGTGATAGCCTTCTCTGCAAACCATCCCTTGTTTCTAATCTTTGTTTCGCTATAGACTATCCATTCCATCATAAAAATGTAAGTTTTTGAAGACCCTTATTGCATTTGTTAAGATAATAATATAGATGTAAGAAATCCCCATTAAATTGTATCACTAAATGTCAGTAACAATAATAATAATTTTGAAGTACAGGTGAAAAATGTTAATGGAAATGATAAAAGAAAATTTGTAAATTGTAAAACATTGCTTAAATTTTACAAGACTCGCTCAATTTGCAGCGAATCTTCCCATCGCCAAAGTTTTTTCAACACCTACGCAAAGTGCTTGGATTATCTTGTGTGCAAGAAGTTGTCTTTGCTATAGCCCTTCAGCATTCGCAAAATTCTGATATATCCACTCGTGCTAACGAGCATATACAGAAACAGCTGCCTGAATTGATAAGAAATTACGTAAACGTAGAGAATCATAAGCAGAGCGAAGAGGGATTACACGATTCTTCTCCGGAAATTTTACATCTTATATTAACTTATATATTTGAAGAGTCAGCTAAAGTAGAGCTGTCTTCAGAAACAAAGGAAACATTTTTAAAGAGTTTGAAACGTGACTTTCCCCGTGAACTGGTACCAGTGGTGTTGGCACCACTTCTGTATCCAGGTGACGGGGAACTTTCAGAAAAATCAATTGAATTAAACATGGCCGCTAATCAAATGGTAAGAGTTTAATTTTTTGTGTACACATAAATATATATTATAACTTAAACTTTATCCATTTAAATATAAATATGTAGATTTACTTTCTCCACATTATTCTAGACTATTTCTTGCTATTTAAATAGTATCTTAATATTAATTATTAAAGGCAAATATTAACTAGGCATGCAACTTGTAAAGTACTATTATGCATAATAAATATAGTAGAAGAACAAAAGAAAAATTTAAGTTCATTTTGTATAAAACCATTGAAAAAAAAACTAGGTCTAATCAGTTAGTATGTATTTTAACTTTTTATATGCATAATTTTATTTTAAGTTCTAAGTACTTTTAGTGAAATTTTAAACTAGTTAATTACTATTATAATTATACTATTATTATTATTGTTGTTATTATTATTACTACTTTATATTATCTTGCAGGATAATACTAATTTAGTCGAATTAATAATGGAACTGGGCTACGGGTTCACTGCAACCATAGAAGAATGTCGTTCCAGCTTAGCGACTCTCGGAGCTCGGGACATGTCCGCCAGGTGTGTAGCCAAAGTTTTAGCTTATATGGCTCGTACCTGCAGTGGCTTAGAGGACGCTGGTGGTCTACATTCTTTTTGGGAGACGTCAGCTACAAATCAGGATAATAAAGAAAAATCTGGAGAAAGTCCAACGACGTGGAATGTCGAAGTCTTTGTTCAAGCTGTAAAGGAAGTGGTAAGTTGCATGGAAAACGAAAATTTAATGTATTGATTTTTTTATAAATTAGTTATTAAATTAACTTATCTTTCTGTATTTTTCTCATAAAATTAAATATTCATAAAAACAAAGCTAAACGTTATATTTAATAAATTAATGTTTTTATTGTAGTTTAAAACGTTAATAAAGGTTACTATACGAATGAAAGGGAAATTCAAATAACGTATTTTTAAAACTATAAACAAATTATTTGATTGAATCTAGAATGATTAATATGTTATTCAAAATACCTTTACGTTTAAAGATATATTATATGTTGATAAACATTCAAAGTCATACGTTAAAGTTTGACAAGTCATGCCAAATTTAGTATGATTATTCATACATTTAAATACCTATAGCAAGCCTATAATTATATATTAGTTTCCTTTCAATGTAAATACAGTATTTATAATAACAAATATAGTTATTTTGTTTTATAATAGTAATAAAGTAGTTTTTATTTAAAACTAATTAAAAAATTATAATAATAATTATTATTGTCTCAAAAACTAATATTGATTATTTTATTTTTAAATATAATTATTAAAAACTTAACGTTGGTTTTATTCTATAATAATAAGAATATGGTATTGCTTAGATTTGTATTAAATTTGAGTTGCAAAATATGTTTGTTTTGCTAGATTTAGTTTTCAGATAATTTTTCAATAAAAAGTTGTTGCTTATTAATAATGGAGATGATAAATGATAAATGTATGAAAGGCTAAATTAATTTGCATCAGATGTTTTTAAACATGATTTTAAAAAAAAATTTTTTTAATTTAATTTTTTATACCAGCATTTGGGATTAATAATAAAATTTTGATACCATTCATAAAGAGTATACATATAAAATTAGTCTTGTTTTTAACCATATTGGCTAATTGTTTTTTCTTCAGAACAATATTTATGTTTTAGTTATTACGGACAAAATATTCATAATTTTTAATATATTTATTACGTAATTCTGTGTGTGTCTGCGTGCGTGCTTGCATTTGATGTATATATGTAAATCAAATTATTCTGCACGTTTAAAAAGTTTCAAAAGATTGTTAAATTTCTTTTTTATGTCTCTGTTACTGCAGAATTCAACCTTATCATGGAATGAGGTAACAGCTAAACTGGACCACTCTGAATTCATAATCAAAGATCGACAAGGTTTGAGCCTTTTGATCAAAGGACTTCGCCTTGGACTTCAAAATCAGGGCTACCCATTGGACGTTTTCCCAGTTGAACTTTTTTACCGACACTGGGAAAACGTTAAAGGCCAATTTTCGCTTATACAGCAGATTCTAAAATATCCAGAAATCTTCTGCTTTGCCGATTACGCATATCATTCCGTGGTTGTAGACGTACTTAAAGCGGCACCCGAGGCCGACACAAAGGAAGCACAAACGTGGAGGTCACTTAACGTTGTTGAATTACTTCTATATATGGCTGAAAGAGGTCTACACACACCCGTACAGGAAATATTTAAATGGCCAACACAACATTGTCCAGACGTTCTTGCACTTGCCTTACTGCAGATAAATCCGCCCATCACAATGCTCAGGCTAGTACTATTTTAATCATCATTTTATGATTTCATCAGACTCCAATCTACCTCATCCTCTTCTGCTACATCCATTTTTTCAACAATTTTAAGTTATTGCATCCATGCTCTTTAATCAGAAACATTATTTTATAAAAATTTTATAAACAATTATTCTTTCGTGCATAAAAATTTTGTTACTCATAAATTTATTATTAATTCTTAAAGTATAACACAACAATTGTGTTCTTGATTATCATGATATTTTCTTGATAAATAAAATTAACTATTCAAATTTTTTAATTTTTAACTATGGTATAGGTAAAAAACATTTTTCTACAGATTAATTAAAAATATGTTAAAAAATAACAATAAATATATCAAAGTGCAGAAGAAAATTTGCTTTATTTTTATCTTTCTTCTCTCTCTAATCATACATGTTTATTAAAATTCAGTATAAAATGTACTTATATTTTATTATTAAAATGAAAAGAAAGTTCAAAGAAAATTCTTGTTAAAAAATTGTGTAATAGAGATTGAGCATAATTAAAATCACTTACTTACTAATATTGATATTTTTAAAAATATCTTTGTTTTGAAAAAGTATAACAAAACCTTAAATTTAATTCAATGTGCTTAATATTTCTAAATAATTCTTTCAATGATGTCATAATTAGACGAATTTGCCTTAAATTTCCCTATATCAGTCAATATTATATAGGTTTTTTTTATTAAAAATAATATATTAAGCGCCACATTTTAAGGTTATGTACGATATTGAACAAAGACTAAAGAAGAAAAAACGAAACAAATGATTACGATTATTTTGATCGTTTTGTAGCAAAAAGATTATAAAAAAAAGAAACAATTTTAATAGTAATATTTTTATTAAATTTATTTGTTGGGTAAAAGAATATATACAGAAATCCAATATATTAAAAATAGACTTGATTATTCGAGTCGCTTGAAGTTGAAGATGTTTTATTATAAATAAGATTATTAGGCTAGTTTTAGTTTAATCTTTTTAATATGAAATTCGTGAACATTAAGAAGAAAAAATTATTCCACTGAATATGAGTCTATTTCAAATGGCTTCTTACATTAATGAATGTGATATCAATGTTTTGTATGAGAATAGCATTAATTATTTTTACAATCATAAAACGTATTTAAAAAAATTTTGTAACCTCCAATTGTTATAAATATTAAAGGTGAACAAATATACTAATTCTAAAAAATCTAATACAAAACTCTAGGATAAGAAAAATGGAATAAAATTGTACAGAAGAAAAAGTGTACTAATACTGTAAAAATTTATTATACGATGAAGTAACTCACATTACTTGTAGCAGATCATCACAGAAGGTTATGTTAATAAGAGAGACCTTTTTTAAGAGTCACTGAAATTAAATTTTTATTAGGCCTAATGGAAAATATTTGTGTTCCATTTACACGCACAGGCAGGAGCTATTGAGCACACTTATGCCTATATTCCTGGGCAATCATCCAAATTCTGCTGTTATTCTTCATCATGCATGGCATTCGAATAATGCTAAAATTAAGACTATTATAATGCACGCGATGGCTGAGTGGTATTTACGAGGTGATCACGATCAGACTCGGCTTTCGCGCATCCTTGATGTTGCCCAGGACTTAAAAGCCTTATCGGCCCTCCTAAATGCCCAGTCATTCCCCTTCGTCATTGATCTCGCTTGCCTGGCTTCAAGGCGCGAATATCTGAAACTAGAAAAATGGCTTATGGATAAGATACGAGACCACGGAGAAGCCTTTGTGGCTGCTTGTGTCAAATTCCTCCAGAGGCGATGTCCTCAAGTTATGGGGCCTACTATAAAAGAAGATCCAACTGTGCCTAAAGCAAGCCAATTACCACAGGAAACCCTTACGACGATATTACACTGTTTGCAAGTCTGTGTTGGGTAAGCCTTTCGTTTAATCATTTACATTGATATTGCGTTTTAATTGTTTTCAATTTTAACAAATTAACTCAATGAGTTAGAGTAATTTTCGTACATGAAAATTAGAGGTAAAAAGTTTTGAGCGAATATCGCATTTAAATTTATGCAAACTTTTTTCCGAACGTAATTGTCTTTTTCAAAATGTAAATAAGGAAGAGAAATATTTGCTTAAAAATCATGAATAACAAAATAAATAGTAGTCTTTGCTCATCAAATTACGTTCTTTCTTTTTTAGAAACGTCTCTCAAGAATGCGCTGACGCAATCTTGGCTATGGTACAAAATTGTAGTCTAATGCTCAGTAAAGGGACGTTAAGCAGATTGCCACCACCTGTTTTGAGACATAGAGCTATGGAATCTTTCAATCCAGCTTTAAGCGGACAGGTACAGTAAAACATTTTGTGCCGACACGTGCACGGTATAACGTAGAACCACATTCTTATAATTGAAATTGACGATGACTCTTACTATTCTCATAATCACTGATGCACACCTCTAAAGATACCAAGCGCACAACGAGCTGCTATCGTAATTAAATTAACATCAGACATGGCGAACAAGTAGCACCTAAAAGGCACATTCTTCCACAGCTCTTCTCCACAAAGCAAGTAGATAGCTTGACAAACCTGAACTCGAGTCTGGCCTCGATGAACCTGAGCTCGAGTCTTGGGCCACCGAGTAACTCTGCATTTAATCTGCCCGGTACCCTGGGACCCCTGGTCTCGGCGCCCGGCTCACCCTCGCGGCTCATGGGGCCCTCCCCGTCGCCCTTCCCTATGCTGCCCCTCTCGTCGCAGTTGCACTCGGGGCCGGTGGGCACCCAGGGCTCGTCGGTCATACCTGGGGGCACGACCATCGGGGGCCTCAACAGGCTAGGGCCACCCTCGGGCATCGAGAAGACCCGCATGCAGGAGACCTCCAATCTCTTTCCCGACATCAGTCAAAACGTGTCGAAGGAAATCGAGGACGAGGCTAACGGATATTTCCAGAGGATCTACAACCATCCGCCGCACCCAACCTTGTCGATCGACGAAGTGCTCGACATGCTCAAGAAGTTTCAGGATTCGAGTATCAAGAGAGAGCGTGACGTCTTCCATTGTATGCTGAGAAATCTGTTCGAAGAATACAGATTCTTCCCACAGGTGAGTCACGCGTTTCCGCAGACATTAGAACAGAAGATGCTGCTAAGGCTTAGCATCGATGGCACGTTAAATTTTTCACTCTGACACCCACAGTATCCGGATAAAGAATTGCACATCACGGCCCAGTTGTTCGGCGGTATTATCGAGCGGGGTCTCGTCAACAGTTACGTAACACTGGGCCTGGCGCTGCGCTTCGTCCTGGACGCCTTGAGGAAGCCCGAAGGCAACAAAATGTATTACTTCGGTATAGCGGCTTTAGATCGCTTCAAGTCACGCTTGAAAGAATACACGACCTATTGCGAGCACGTGCGCAGCATTCAGCACTTCTGTGAATTCCCGCCGCACCTAGTGGAGTACGTGGACTATGGTCTGCAGGGTCAGGAGCCTCCGACGCGTCCCCAGGGTCACGTGCTGCCAAAGTCCCTAGCCGCGATGCTCGCCCCAGTAACGACGCCTTACAAGACCGTGACCACCACGACCATCACGACCACGACGACGCAGGTTAAGGCCTCCACGACTTCGACGACCTCGCTCTCGGCGAGGCCCTCGATAGCCAACGCGACCAACATCGACACGCTTCTCGTCGCCACCGATAAGGAGGAAAAGATCACGTCGCCGCCCGAGGCCTTACAGGATAAGACGGCCTTCATATTCAATAACCTGAGCCAACTCAATCTCCAGCAAAAGTGCGACGAGATTCGAGATATCGTCACGGAAGAATATTGGCCCTGGATGGCTCAATATCTCGTCATGAAGAGAGCCAGTATCGAGCTCAACTTTCATGCCCTTTATTCAAACTTCTTGGATTGTCTGAAAGTTACAGATGTCAATAGAATGGTTACGAGAGAAACTTTTAGGTGAGTGGCCTTTTACGGTGCTTCTTCTTATTTGATCATACGATTGATGCAAATATTAATTTTACGTTAATTTGATGAATTTTTTGGTCTTGTTTTCAGAAATATTAAAGTATTGCTCCGCAGTGATAAAGGCATTGCCAATTTCTCGGACCGTTCATTGTTAAAAAATCTCGGCCATTGGCTGGGAATGCTTACTCTTGGTAGAAATAAACCTATTTTACATGTAGATATTGATTTAAAAAGCTTACTCGTCGAAGCATATTGTAAGGGCCAACAGGAGCTTCTCTACGTCGTGCCGTTTGTCGCTAAAGTTCTTGAGAGTTGTGCAAAGAGTCGAGTGTTTCGCCCGCCCAATCCTTGGACAATGGCAATAATGAACGTGTTAGCAGAACTTCATCAAGAGCCAGATCTTAAACTCAATCTCAAATTTGAAATTGAAGTGCTGTGTAAGAATTTAAGTATTGATGTAGCTGAATTGAAACCAGCAATTTATCTCAAGGATCCGGAAAAACTAGTTAATCTAGAATATCAATTGTCACAACCGAACAAGAAGATTCAAGAAGTAACTAATAATGCTCCCAATCAGCAACCACAACAACAAGGACAAGTTAGTATAGTATTTAATTAATTCATTTAATATTAGAAACAGGTGTGAAATGTACTTTACTGCATTGTTGAGGCAACAAAATTTTACTAAACGCAGATTATCAAAACGATATGTATTATAAAAACTTATTTTATTTTTTCTTTACTTTTTAATTGCTTTGGAAACTTTCAAAATGTACATCAGTAAAATATCGTAACTTTTCATTAACATTAATTTTTCTTTTATTTTCCATATAAGAATACATTTAAGAATATGATTATGTTTATTAAAATACTTTACTAAAGACAGAAAAAATTTTCTTATAATCTCCATTCAATTAACTCATTTGTATGATATATTTTTATAAAAATTCGACGAAAATATTTTCCATGCCATTTTATCGAGATTATACT
The DNA here is from genome assembly GCA_018907135.1 of Kradibia gibbosae. Lineage (NCBI taxonomy): Eukaryota > Metazoa > Arthropoda > Insecta > Hymenoptera > Agaonidae > Kradibia > Kradibia gibbosae. The sequence goes on from JACCHX010000004.1 coordinate 11,196,337, forward strand.
ACAATTGCATCTATAAAATACACAAAAATGCAAACAATTCCTTTATGAATAGTAGTTTAAAATAAAATTTAATGCATTTATCTGACAATAAGTATAATTACATTAGCAGATTCAAGTGGAAGATTTGGTTGGACCATCTCCTACCATAGTAGCACAGCAGCAGCAGCAACAACAGCAGCAGCAGCAGCAACAACAGCAGCAACAGCAGCAGCAACAACAACAGCAGCAACAGCAACAGCAGCAGCAGCAACAACAGCAACAACCACCAGCACCTGTTGCGAATACTACTCCATCATTGCCGACTGGACCACCAGAGCCACGATTCAATTATATGGACATATCAGTGACCAACATCGCCAATATAGCTCAGCACATTACAATCAACAACAACTTGACTTTATTTCAGGTTAGAGATTTAAAAATAAAATGAAGTACTTTCTCGCTTATGATGTTACTTGCATAATTACCGATCTAGCATAAAAAAATATTACTAATAAATTATTACACACACACTGCGATGAAGTATTTGTTCATTCAGTGATTCTGCACGTCATTCGTTTAGCGTATTGAATCATAAAATTTGTTATTTACAGTCACACCCACATCTGAAGACATTCGTACGCCAGGCTGTGGAGCGGGCAATCCAAGAATGGATACACCCGGTGGTCGATCGCTCCATCAAGATCGCCCTCACCACTACCGAGCAGACGGTCAAGAAGGACTTCGCCCTTGATCCCGATGAGACGAAAATGCGAACGGCCGCTCGTCACATGGTGCGCAACCTTACCGCGGGCATGGCTATGATCACCTGCCGGGACCAAATACTGGCGTCGATCAGCTCGAACTTGAAGAATGCATTCCTCATGGCCATAATCGGGACCCCGCCCCAACAGAAGGAGCTCGCCGAGCAAGCGGCGAACGTCGTAGCGGCGGACAACATGGAGCTGGCCTGCGCCTTCGTTCAAAAGACGGCCATCGAAAAGGCCATTCCCGAGATGGACAAGAGATTGCTCAACGAGATCGAGCTGCGAAAGATCGCTAGACAAGAGGGAAGAAGATACTGCGACCCCCTGGCGAAGTATCAAGCCGAGCGGATGCCCGAGCAGATCAGGCTCAAGGTACGTTAATTTGGTTAAGCACGATCGCTCATCCTAGGTGTATTATCGAATCATTCTCGAATCGTGGCAATAATTATTAATCGTCGGGCGACGACTCGGCACCTTCCATTGATTAAACGTTTATCAACTTTGACTCCAGGTCGGCGGCGTCACAGTACAACAAATGACCGTCTACGAGGAATTCGCTCGGAACATTCCAGGCTTCCTGCCTCTCTCCGAGCGCGAGACCCAAACTCTCTTCGTGCCGAAAGCCATAGCCGAGCCACCGGCAATTCAGCCCTTCGCCACTAATGCACCAGCCGCAGCTGCGATGGCCGTCGCTACCGCGCAACAGGTTGCCTATGCCGCAGCCGTCAGCAACGACGAGGTCGGCACGATGCTGGAAAAGCTCGGCGGCGAGGTACGTAGCTTTAACAATCTTTCGCCCGCTGTGAACTCTTGTCCAATGGTCGACTTGTTGAAACGCCGGGGAAAAAATACAACTATGTAATGACCTTATTTGATACCCGCTGCGCAATTAGCGCGTCATTTGCTCAACGCAAAGAAACACCGAAAATAGTATGCAAAGCGAGCCAAGCTCGAGGCCTCTTCCCGTTGATAATTCACATTCGCGATTCTTCATTGGTCTCTCGTGTCCGCGTGTCCTCACGCAATTGTGTGCACCGCAGGTGGAGCTGCTCCTCGCGACAATGGGACCATCGACGCCGCCCCCGCAACACGCAGCCCTTCACAGCCTCCTCGAGTCTATAATATTGACGAGAAGATCCAGGGACGCTGGCGCGGCGATGACGCTGCTGAAGAAGTCGGTCGAGGGTCTGCTAGACGGGCCAACTTTGTCGAGCGGAGTCATGGACTCGGAAATATTGATGAGATACAGGGAGCTCCACTTAAGGATACTCAAATGTTTGCAAGATCCCCGAGCTTACGGCATGCAGTGGACTAACAAACATATTACAAGATGCCTCACCGAGTGCCGCGAAGAGTATAGATACAATTTTGAAGCTGTAGACTGCCTTATTAGGTCAATATCTTGATAAAAATCTTTTTTACGAAGGATAAATTTTCTCGTTGACCTTCGCAATACAAAAACAGTTAATGAATTACTTTAATAAGCCTCTTACTCTATAAAATTTGCTTGCAGATCTCATTTGATAAGCCTACCTCAGTACGATTTAGCCATAGCCCAGGCAATGGAATCCGGTAATACAATGGCAACAGCCTTCGCCATGCAACTAGTCCAATTATATTTAATTGATGAAAGACAAACTACTCATGTTACCGAATCTGATCTCTTCCACACCATTGAGTTGGTAGCCAGAATGGCGCTCCATAGAGCTCCACCTGAAGGGTGAGACACGATTGTTTTTTTTTTTTTTTTTTTTTGTCTTATCAAGCGCAATGTTTGATAACGTGGGTGCAAGCATCCAACGTAAATTGCATATCTCTTAATCGTTGAACTGAATGCAAAACTAATTTGTTCGTTCATTTATCATTGCAGAATATCGCTCTTTAGATTGAATTCTTTAATCGAATCGCTAAGAGTTAATCACGACCCTGCAGTGCTCACTGATAGAGCACCTGCTGGTCCTACAGCTCACATACATTCTGGAATTCTTCAGGTGAGAGTAAGTATAAATTTGTCTTTATTTTGATCGCTCTTAACTAAAGGACCAATGTTGGCGACTAAATTGCCTATAAGAAAAAAAAAAGAAAAAAATTTTTTTATTTGGCACGTTTCTCTCATCGTAGGCACGGGACTTCGAGGACCCACCGGGCTTGATGGAAAAAACCGAGTACCTCCTACGTGAATGGGTAAACATGTACCACAACCCAACTCATGCACGTGATCCAACCAAAGCTTTTGGCATATTTGTACACCAAATGAATATTCACGGTATCCTGAAAACAGACGATCTCATTACGCGCTTTTTCAAGCTCAGCACACAAATGTGCGTCGATCATTGCTATCGGGCATTGGCCGAGACGAACGCTGCGCCGTCGGTCGTTCGAGCCAAATGCTTTCACACTCTTGATGCCTTCGTAAGACTGGTGGCCCTATTGGTTAAGCATTCCGGAGACACAAATAACACTCACACCAAAATTAATTTGCTGAACAAGGTAGGCGTCCTTTTAACTATCCATCCACTCGTAGCTCGACACGACTCTTCGACTCTTTGCCCTCCTTTGTAAATGCCTTCTCGCACGCGCCTAAATGTTTGCGCTACGCGACGCTATTACCACGATATTGTCCACGCAGGTCCTGGGAATCGTGGCCGGTGTGCTGCTGCAGGACCACGAGATGCGGGGCACCGATTTCCAGCAGCTGCCCTACCACCGGATCTTCATAATGCTGTTCCTCGAGCTCTGCGCCCCGGAGCCCGTCCTCGAAGCAGTCAACTACCAAGTGCTGACCGCCTTCTGCCATACTTTGCACATCCTGCGGCCGGCCAAGGCCCCGGGCTTCTGCTACGCCTGGCTCGAGCTCGTCTCCCATCGCGTCTTCATCGGCCGGATGCTCGCCATCACGCCGCAGCAGCGCTGCTGGGGCATTTACGCGCAGCTCCTCATCGACCTCTTCAAGTACCTCGCACCTTACCTGCGCAACGCCGAGCTCGGTGAGCCGAATTTCCTGCCCACCCGGGACTCTCTTGTAATTTCGGCTTAGAATTCCCCTCTGCTTACTCTTGCGCGTTCTAATTCCGTAACGGGGCAAATCCACGTCCAGGAAGCCACTCGGTCTTATTGCCATGGTTCAGAAGCCGAAAATACAGAGGCCAGAAGGAGCTACTTAGGCTGACTCGATACGATACTCGTAGACAAATGAACGAATGCAATGTTTCTTTTTGGTAACGCAGCCAAGCCGGTGACCCTCCTGTACAAGGGCACCCTGAGAGTCCTGCTGGTTCTACTGCACGACTTCCCCGAGTTCTTGTGCGACTACCATTACGGCTTCTGCGACGTCATCCCACCGAACTGCATCCAGATGCGCAACCTCATTCTGAGCGCGTTCCCCCGAAACATGCGCCTGCCCGATCCTTTCACCCCCAATCTGAAGGTCGACATGCTGCAGGAGATCACGCACGCGCCGCGCGTGCTCACCAACTTCGCCTCGCTGATACAGCCGGTGACCTTCAAGAAGGAGCTGGATTCTTACCTCAAGGCCCGGGCGCCCGTCACCTTCCTCGGCGACCTGCGCACCGACCTCCAGGTAGCTCATATCCTTCCCTCCTACGTTAGTCGGGCCTCGGAGCCGGGTATCGGACCCCGGGTCGGGGCGGGGGCCCCGTCTCTCGCCTGCCGGGAGCCATGCGTAATCGGGCAACCTTGTTGAAAATCCGCAGGTCTCCCAGGAGGCGGGCATGCGCTACAACATCCAGCTGATGAACGCCCTCGTCCTTTACGTGGGCACCCAAGCCATAGCCTTCATTCGCAGCAAGGGCCACACGCCGAACATGTCGACGATCGCCCACTCGGCCCACATGGACATCTTTCAGAATCTGGCGGTGGACCTCGACACCGAGGGCCGCTACCTATTCTTGAACGCCATAGCCAATCAGCTTAGATACCCGAACAGCCACACGCATTACTTCAGCTGCACCCTGCTTTACCTGTTCTCCGAGGCGAACACCGAGGCCATACAGGAGCAGATCACCAGAGTCCTGCTCGAGAGACTGATCGTCAACCGGCCCCACCCCTGGGGCCTGCTGATCACCTTCATCGAGCTTATTAAAAATCCGGCTTACAAGTTCTGGCAGCACGAATTCGTGCATTGCGCCCATGAGATCGAAAAGTAAGCCTTCCCACCTTATCTTACGATTAACTTTTTGAGCTTCGAATGACTCGATGCACCGATCCTAATCGATCCTGTCAAGTCATTCCTGCTTCTCGCTTTTCAAACGACGCTGTACTTAATTGTAGACGTCTTCTTTTCACTTAAATTTCCTTCAAAATTGCAAAATGGCAAAAACTTTTTCACGTTAAGATTTACGTTGCTTCATGGAAGATTATTCGTTAACTTTGTTTTATTTTATTTTATATATATATATAATTCTAATTGCAATAAGATGTGAACTGTCATTACCGTATTTATTCGAATACTAAAATTCATAACAAGCCGATAAATTTCGATTTTCACCGGTAAATTGACAATTGAACGAGAAATTTAAGTATAGTATAATCTTTTATGAAATGTCTACCTTTTATAATTTTTATAATTACTTTATTAAATTAATAAATAATACTTATTCAAATTTATACATATATATTGATAATGTTGTGTTATAATAGTATGCAATCAAAATGAATTGTATAATACTCGTTATTAATGAAAAAAGAAAACTACTAATTTCAAAACGATAATTTTTTTCAATTTCATTTTGTAATTTATTAAGTACAAGAGAACTTTTTTAAACTCAACTTTCTAAAACAACGCATTATTAACAGTTTAAACTAATGCCAAGGCTTAAAAAATATCTTATACTTGCACTTATTATTATTATTGTTGTTATTGCTATTGTTATTGTTATTGTTGTTGTTGTTGTTATTGTTATTAATACAGTATTAGTAGTAGAAGTAGGAATGGAAGTAGGAGTAGTAGTGGTAGTAAGAGTAGGTGTAGTAGTGGTAATAGTAATTATAATAACAATAATAACAACAACAATAATAATAATAATAATTGTAATTGTGCATATTATTTACTAAAATACTCTTATTAAATCTAAAACTACACTTATATTATGATTTATTTACATGCATTTAAGTCACTATTTTTAATGAAGCTTTAAACTTGCTTATACGGATAATTATAATGATTGCATCAAAATGTTTGTTATTAAAAAAGAATGTTACAACTACAAATTGATATCTCAATAAAAAGCTCTATTAAAAATTGTGATTAAAAAAAGCTTTTTTCTAATTATATCTTAAAACGATTAAATTAGCTACATTCATAGTTGTCGTCATCTTTCATTTTTATTTTAAGATTCTTTGACTCGATCAGCTTGATTCTCTGAAAGGGTATTCAGAACAAAAATAATTGCTTCTTATTACTCCCTACAACGTTTCGACGTCAGAGCTTTGTCCGTTCATCGGATTATTATTACACGTAATAGACTTTTGTATGATTTTATTTTTATGATAAAAAGAAGAATAAACATTTTACATTTAATTTGAAAAGACATTAAAATTAAACAATGATAAAAACAATTTTATATTAATGATTGATTGAGCATTTTTATCATTTTTAATAAATTCTACAAATTTCTGTAAACTTTATGTACCAGAACATTAACGTTCTCAATAACTTTTATTTATATATATATATATATATATTAATTAGAATGTTTATTAATTCTTCATTGAATTAGTAATATTTTTAAATTAAAAAGTCAAATATAACTACTGAATTATAAAGATTTTTTAACTAAATGTCTACATATATGAATATATGCATATGCATATGTATATACACGCAAATTCACACACGCACACGCACATATATATGTACATAAGTATATATGTATGTATGTGTGTTTGTATTTATGTATGCATGTGTAATGTGTGTAAATCTATGTTAATTTATTTATTCAATCTTAAATTACTTTGTGACATTTTCTAAAGTGGATATCATTTTACATAAAATTAAATATAACTTAACAATTATTCTTCTTATCTAGAAATTACAAATGAAAACTCTTATCTTGTTTTTTGTAATAATTATACGGAGATATATTTTTTGCTACTCAGGATATGTCAGTTCTATGTTTATTGTTGGACTGTTTGCCAATAAAATAAATCGTAAAATCTAATTAAAATATACTTCAAGGCTTATTTATTTCCATGTTTTCGTGCTTTATTGTAACGTTTTAATTAAAATCTTACAGTATTATCAATCTTTGCGCTTGAAAAGTAATTGGGCTTTTCGTAAATCGAAATGTTCTTATGATTCAAGTTGTCTATTTAACATTTAATTAGCGGTGCAATCCATCCAGCGGTAAACAGATATAACATATCCTCTGAATAAGATTGTTTTTTTTAGTTACTCCAAAATTTATATGATAATGAAATGTCATTGAATTTATCATTCACTTAAGTTATTTAAACTTTTTATTTCTAAATATTTTCAATAAAAGTGGCGCTGGTTTAACAAAAATGTCAATGAAATGTAAATTATTTATTTTCAGATTGTTCGAATCGGTAGCTCGTTCATGTATGGTTCAAAAACAAGTTCAACCTACTCCAGAACCAGAAATCCCAGAGTGATAAGACGTTTTCTTCTTTGTCGATTAACTTGTACAGTATATACGTGAAAATAAGCGTGTAAAAAGTTGTTGATGTAGGTGTACCATACTTCGAACTTTATAATTTTTTTTAACCTAATTGATAATCGTATAAATATATATATATATATACATATACTAATTATAAGACATAGCATAAGTAAATAGAGTACATAATGCAATTAACATGTTGATATTTTAATATGAACAGGCAGATTTTCGTTGCAACAGTGAGATAAAAAGTATATTAAAGAAAAAGCAACGAAACTCTTCAAGTCTCCTAAATCGTGTCTTTCTAACTAATGTATTCACCAAATAGGTGTATTTAGCATTGTATTTTATACTTTATAGAATATTCAGTAAAAGCAAGGACAATTTATAAGAATATTTGCGAAAGACACAATGGCATTCCATAGAATGCGACGGTAAATTATAATAGTTTTTTCCTTTTAGTTTGAAATAAAAATAAACGAATGTTGATTATAATTATTCAAAGTCACGTGTAATTTAATATTTAAGCAAAGCAGAGCAAAATCTCTGAATTACGTCCGGAGCAAACGCAGGAAGTGTCCAGGCGTGTTTTGAAGAAAAATGGTACTCTAATGTAATATTGTACAAAAAAAGTGTGTGTTTTCGATAAGTTTATGCTTGTAATGCGACGGAAAAAGAAAGAAAACGTTATGTAAAGATTTATGAATGACATTTATTAAATAAGTGAAAAATTTCTATATACATTGTTTCTTTACATACATTGAACTCCCATTCTGAGAACTCCAATAGTCAAGCGAAGCTCAGTAAGAAAGATATTATTCTAAAATAAAGTATGAAAGTACAAGAAATCATTGAAAATCTCATTAGCTAAAATTGAAAAAGAAAAAAAAAAGTAATTGATAAGTTTCTATAAAACATACTTTTATTAATCTTAAAAAAATATATAACATTTTTTTTCTCACAAAATGGGAGCAAATAAATCATTTCTGAACTTTTGTATTAAAAATACTCAGGTTTATATTCACGAAAAAAAAAAGTAAAGCTCAACTTTTCAATTATTAAAATAATATTATTAAATATTATTTTAATATTATTGACTTCTTTATTTCTATAACGTAGGTACAAAAAAACAATTAACATGAAAATTTGATATTTTACAAAACTTTATTTAAAATTTTAATTCACAAACGATTTATAATTAACATTACAAACAAAATGTATATAAAGATGATATCACAAATTTTCGTAACGAATTTGTTAGCTTATAATCTTGTATACAATGTTAGTCTTAATTAATTTGATTGTTTTTCAAGAAAGATATACAAAATTGATAATCAATATAATTTATTTCGTAACATTTACATAATAGAAATTATAAATGTTGATATTTTAAAATGTATTTTATATACGAAACTGCCTATGAAATATTGTCTAAAACTCGTTATATAATATACACTTTACAAAATTAAAATTTTGTTATTTATATAACATTATAAAGGTAAATTTGAAAACCGTTGTTTTATGCATTTAGTAATTTTTCAAATAAAGCGCTCTTATTTTAGTCATTCATACGCTATTGGTTTTTAAGGAAAAAGTAGAATAGTAAGACAGAATAACCAATATTTGGTAGTTTTGAGTGGAATATGTAAGCGATTATTACATATTATTATTATTATTATTATTATTATTTGACTAATCGCGAGTCGCGTGGTAAGCATCTCTTTCTTGATCTGGGAATTTAGTTGGCAAATTCGGACTGTGCAGGTGGCACTTGGCATGGAATTTTATTCCTGCTATATCCACCTCGTAGTCTCCAGAGAGAACGTATTGGTTCGTCACATGTTGAGGAACACCTTTAGAATCTAAATTTTGAACGAAGCCTAAGCAAACCTATTTCAACAAAAAGCAATAATTCTAATGTACTGCAACTTTGAAAATCGAAAGATCAAATGAAAAGTTTAGGTGTATATTTTGTATATTTTACCTAGAGTGTAATAAATAAAAATAAAAGAAAATTTTTTTTAGAAATTTAAAGTACTTCACATGCTTCTACTAAGTCGTCGCCCATTGCTTTAAAATACTTAGTGTATTTAATGCGAGTGATTTTCTTACTAATTTTTTCAAAGTAAATCCATATCCCGTAGTAGTTGTCATTCCACAGTATTTCCCGTTTCTGTAAATAGGCTCATTGCCCCAACACCACGTATCGATATCGGGATCGTGATCGATAAGCAACAGTTGAACGTATTGTCGAGTAACGCCTTCGTCTCTTTGCTTCAGGAGAGCTTCCTTACCGATAAAATCCACGCCCTTCTGTAAATAGATTAACGCTTACACTGTGGGGCGTAAATTTCCATTTGTCTCTTATCAACGATATTATTCTAAATAAAAGTTTAATAAAAGACTTAAATATACACATTGATGAGCACTTCGTTCGAAAGAACCGATTGAAATATTTAAAATGCTCGACTATTTCAATCTGTTCGCTCGAAGCAAATGCGAGTGTAAATCGTTGCAAATTGCTGCACTCCGAGAACGCATTCCTTCGGCAAGCTTTGAAATATAAGATCACGCGTACTAACGTCAAATTTAACTCTCCAAGAGCGGCCGCACTCCAAAGGTGTTGTAAAGGTATCCAAGTCTTGTCCCCAGAAGGCGTAGAATTTTTCAACTCTCAGAGCTCTTGTGGCATAGTAACCTGCGTGCTTTATTCTATATTTCTCGCCAACTTCTACCAATCGTGTGTAAACGTGAAGAGCAAACTATAAAACGGGACAATAAGTTCGCATGAGTATTGGGAGCAGGAGTTTGACGACAAAAAGTAAAAGTTCAAAGCGGTTTACTTCATTGGGGATGTAAAGTACGTATCCGAGTTCGCCGGTGTGAGTCAAATTCATAGTTCGTATCCCATTGGCCAATCCGACGTCCAGCTCCTAAAACAAAATCTCTGTAGAGTATGTTCTATAGCCAGTCGTCGGGGCATCGAAAGATCAAAAGCCGCACCTTAAACGTAAAGAAAGGGAAGTTCCTCGGATGCAAGTCGGTGTCCGATAATTCAGAGAGCAGTTGCCTCGTCGCAGGGCCCATTATGCAAATTGCCGTGTAGGCCGATGTGACGTCGGAAATGGCCACTGAGCCATCGGGGGGCAAATGCCGCTTCAGCCAAAATTTGCAGCGAGTTTGCTGGATAGTTGGGGCTATCATCATGTAACTGTAAATAGCGTGAATCAGGCTCAAAGTTGATAGAGACCACTCGGGGCTATGCATGCCGTAGAGGCAGCTTTTTAAGCTTTGCGCGGCCGTAATTAACGTCACCGGGATAAGAGGCTCGTTAATTTATCCGGCAAGTGAGCTGCGTAAGCATTCCGTGTGAATACTACCGCTTGAATAAATTTGGAAAAAATTCTCTTACTGATTGGGGGCTATTCGGGCCAAGCTGCAATCGTTTTCGTATCCGCCCCGATGATTTTGCATTCCTGTATGGATTATGCTCCCGACGGGCACGTCCACGTCGTTCGAGCACAAATATTGCAAATAGTCTACCACTTCCGTCCCGTTCGACTGGTGAAACAATCAAAATCTCAGGGGAAATTCCGGCATTAACGCTCGATATTCATCGAATATGTATGCTTATATTATTACCCATATGTCGAGCTTCGTGAAAGACGAATAATCACTCAAGCCTATCGTTTCTCTGCATGCAGCGTATTCTTTTGCAACGTAAGAAAACCACGGAGGTTTGCCAAAGGTATTGGTATATGCAATTTTGTATTTCTGCGAGCCTTGGTTCGGTCCGTAATCTAATTTTTAAATGTACATCGAAGGCTTCGTTATACGTCGGCAATTCTATTCAATACGTTCATAACAACAACAACAACAACAACAAAAATAATGGTGTAGGCTTAAATTTAAGTCGATCAAACTGATTTGAGTTGCTTTTTTACTTATTTCAACATCAATTTGATCGACAACATTTTGCAGATTTAATCATTTTTAATCTTACTGAATTACATTAGAAATTTCTTTTGTTTCAAATTCATACTTATGATAACATTAATATATTAATGGCAATTATATTTCAAACTGTTCAACGATGTCATTAGGTTTTTAAACCAAATTCACAGTACTGATTTTAATTGGTAGGCTTAATGCAGAATATTTAATTTCCTTTGATAAATCGATAAATGCGATTCCATTACCATAAGAATTAAATTATAAAATTCAATGCGATTGACAAATCAATACCTTCGCTGTCGAGCTGAAACCAACTCGGTCGTTCGTAACCCATCACTTGTCCAAACACTGCTCCAGCCTCCCTCAGTTTCGGATAAATCGGCGACATTCTTAAATTTCTACCAGTTTTGTATTCATTATTCGGATAATGTAAAGCGTAGTGTTTTCCCGGTACTTCCCTCACGCGATCACGCAGAAATTTACGATTATTGTGAAGCCCGATAAAACGAGTTACATCCAGCTCGTAATAATCTAAGGAAGCCAAGCCCTTGGTTATCAACTCGGCCGTCGCCCGTCCGACCCCACCAGCAGCCGATATTCCCACCTAATGAAATGCATAACTTTTGTCATTGATTTTTTATCGTTATTTCTTTCATTTTTTATTTATTTTGATAAGTGATAGCCGTGAAATAAAAAGTTCAACTTAAGATTTGCGCAATCGACATTGCAAATGAGTCTAATGAACTTTAGTGGCTATTAAGTATTACCGTTTTCATTCCAGTCGCAACAAAGTAATTTCTAATTTCCGGTACTTCCCCAACTATCCATTTACAATCGGGCGGAAAAGCTTCGGGACCATTGCATAACATTTCCAACTCTACATTGTTAAGACTGGGTACTCTGTGAAGTATTTGTTCTAGCAAAATATGAAAGTGATCCCAATCAGGAGGTAAACTACGATCGTTTGGATTTTCTGTGAATAAAAAGCAATCGTTTTTAGCTTTAAAATAAAAGCAAAACAATAATTACGCCTACCTGGTATAAGACCATCTTCGAACACTGGTTTGCCTACTGGTTCAAACCCTCCAGCCAATATACGTCCAGCATTCTCTCGAAAATATACGTGTCCATCTAAATCCCGTACCACGGGTGTCATTGGATCCAAGTTAGGGATCTCTTTTGTATGTAAGTAATAATGCTCTACAGGATGCAGAGGAACCTATAACGTTTTTACAATGACCACAAATGTTTGTGATAAAGAGTTGTGTATTTTAAAAGACTTTTACTTCATACTTTTAATATTCATAGATGGCTCGACATTAAAAACTAAAACAATATATTAAACAATAAAAAAACATGATATATTTTACGCATAAAACTACTGACCATTGTAACTAGTACTATGTTAAAAACCGTAAGGGTATGCGTTAATTGTAAAGTTTCAATGAAAACAAAATGTTCTTACTAACTTTAACATAAGGTTCGCTTAATTTTCCTACGCTGCGCGCCCAAAATCCAGTACAATTTACAAAATATTTACACTTTATCGTCCCCCTTGTAGTCTCAACTCCTTCTACTGTATCATTTGAGCTTAATATCCTCGTTAGTTTACAATTTTGATACACCCTTACTCCTGAAAATGCAATAATTTAAATATAGGTTTTTAAAAAGGTAACACAATCATTTAGCACCCGCAACCTTTTTTAATAGCTTCTCCCATTAATGTTAAACATATTTGATAAGGATCTGCAACACCATCACCAGGAATCCAAAGCCCTCCGTAAAGATCATCCACTTTTAACATTGGACACAGGGCTTTAATTTCTTCTGGTGTCACTAAATGACATTCGGTATTAAGAGATCTAAAAATGCATTCGTGTTTAAAGCCAAAACTAAATATGAACCATAGACATTTAGACAATAGTAAAAATATTGTGTCATAAAATATGTAAAATATTGTGCACATTGTTATTGCATATCTAATGTTTTTAAATTTAATACAATAGAACTTGGTCATAAAAATAATTATGATGCAATGGCATTAAGAATATCAAATTTAATATATAAAAATTTATTTAATTTTATTGATCTTCAACCATGTCATTTATTAAAAAAATTAAATATATTTAAAGTCTGTTTATTATTGGAAATATTAAATAGCAATTAAAAATTGATTAGCAGACAAATTATATCAAACTAAATTTATGCTTCATTCTATAATATTATGTGTTAATTTTATTTAGTTTAGTTTTTTGAAACCTAGTAAGTGCATAATAACTACTGGATTAATAGTTTTATTTATAAGAAATACTTGTTTTATTAGCATCATTCAAATAATTTATTTTTAACAAAATTAAGCAAAATCCATACAATTAGTCCAATGAAACTGATCAGCTACAAGTAGAAACATTTTTTAAGGAGCTCCTGTAAATTAATACAATTTTTAAATATATTTCCCATAAAAAACTAACTGCAATTATTTTTATGGCCATATTCAATTTCAGTGTGCATGAATTTAAGAGTAATTATAACAGCACAAGTTCGTATTATTATTTAAAAATAATATGTAAAGGAGTAAATGAATATTTACATAGATTGCGCCTTCATTCTTCTAAATACTGTCATACGATCACCCGTTCTTGCTAATGACAGACTACCGCATTGTTTCCATCCAGTTGATAAACCCTTTTCTTCCAGTTCTTTATATAGGGCTATACTATCTTGAGCTAATTTAACTTGTGATCTAGAGGGTTTAAAAGCACCTACCAGACCTGATGCATGCCAGGTCGTTCCTCCACCTAATCTGTGAAATGACGAAAAAAACTTCCCTGAATTAGAATTTTATTAAGGTAATACATGTTATTATTTACTTGTACTCAATAAATTGATAATAAAGGCGATAGGTGCAAAGCTTACTTGCTGCTTTCTATCACAACTGTTTGTTCTCCGTGACCACTCATAGCAAGATGGTATGCAACAGCAGCCCCCATTACACCACCACCACATATTACTATTTCAGCTTCTGATTGAATTGTTTCATAAATTGTATTTATTAGCAAAGGTATTTCGGAATTCAGTGGTGGCTTAATTTTTGTTCTTGTAATATCTTCATAATTTGTACTTAATAATTTGCTTTTATTGGATAGAAATCGCCTGCAATAAATTCCAGATCTTTGCCACATTTTCATTCTATTTTTTTTTACTCAATTCCCATAATAAATTCTTTTACTTGTACCTTTAAAAAATTCGATTTTTTAAACTACATATTCAAATAATTGTATACGTAAAAATCAACTAAAAAAAGCAACAAAGTAAATTAAAATATAATAAAAAATTAGATTAATTGGAAGATAAATTAATAATATTTATTTATTATTTCTTTAGTTAATTTTGTTAAATAATTCATAATCAACTTACGTTACAATGTAAATTTGTACGTGTATATATATTATAAACAAGTACGTACATGTATGTGTATAACAATATAAATATCTATATACTTAAGTTAAGCTTTAATCGTTTTATAAAAATCATTTTAAAAAGTAATTATTTAACTCAATTTATTTTCAGTCTTTATGTCGAACTTGTTTCATAATGAACGAATAAAATACTACTGTATATAGTATATATACTAATAATAGCCAATATTTTGTAAAAAAAAAACAATTTAAATTCCAAGAAATATATAGAAAATATTCAAATAAACAAATTATCTCTACCTATACTAAAAATTAAGTTTTCAAACAAAAATAATTAATTTATTCAACATATTTCGTTCTTCAAAAATATATAAGGTTATGGAATGTATCAGCTGATCAAACTCAAGATCATAAAATAAAAACGAAAATGTAGAATTTAAAAGTACCAATCAATAATTATGTATATTACACGTTTGTAAAATTGTAAATAAATACGTATGCATGCATACATATATGCTTGTGTGTTTAAATATTTTAATTTATTACGCATTATGAGGGATAGTGTCGTATAAAAACAGTAAAGATTAACTGATAGATTTTTATTAATACATCTGTTTCATTTAAATTAACATAAATTGTTGGTTTTCAGAATATTAAAAATTAGTAAAAATATTATCACTCTATACTAAATTTATGTAATCATAAATCAACAAATTATTGCTGTTTTTAACAAAAGTGTAATATTAAGCTTTTAATTTTTTTTTATGACATCATATAGAAATTCCTATACAACCTCTTATTTTAATTCATTCAGCACAATAGGGTGCAGATATGTTTTAAAAATTTTGTTGAGAATTTATACAAGTTTATTAAAAAATCCTTGGTATAATAAAAAATTTCATAAGGCCCCTAAGCAAAAAAGATAATTCGAATTAAAACATAAATATATGGAAAAAAATGTTTACATTATTGTGTCATTTAGAAGATAAGAATACATAATTTGTAATCTTTGGTACAACATCAATCAACATAAGTTATAACTCATAACGATATTAAATTAAATTTTTTTAAATTGAAAATTTTTTAATAAACTATTAAAATATCATAATTACAAAGATTATGATTAACATTTTTAGGGTAATAAGGTATATAGATTAATTTACTGTAAATTGATCTACAGTCATTGTTGCGCATGTTTAAATTAATAATTCTAAAATAAATTGATGATTTATTGTAATATTAATAAATATATATGTTAAGCCTATATATGTGCCACATACTGTGTGCTAAATTATAGATTTCTTAATCAAATTTAAAATATTATCAAATCTAATCAATTTTGTTTACTACTTGATTATGATCTTATTAATAAAACAAATTAATAAAATTAATATCATTAGAAAATTCTTAAGTAGTATTAATTATTTACAAATACATATTTGTTTAACAATATCGTAAATTATTATTAATATTTGAATGTATTATCATATATACTGATTGCCCATGTTATTTTATTTCCTATTTCTTCTTCCATTTCGAACACTTGTTATAAAATTTATAAAACAAAATAATATACTAAATTATTGCTAATTATTAAACAAATATTACTTTAATGGCAGACACTAAAATTGATGTAGTCTCAGATTTACAAGAATACCTAATGATAATACATCTACCCTTGTATACATAAAATAATATGTTTAAGATTAATAAAATTGAGTTTGAATTTTTAAAACACAAAATTTCAAATATATATATATATATATATATAAGCGTAATATAATATTTTTGAATTTATAAACAAAAGTAAATCTTCTAGATGATATTTAGCATAATAAAAAACTTATATAAATAATAGACAGTTGTCTAAAAAATCTGTTTGTTTGGAATTGTGTTTTAAGCATACGAGGATTTTCTAATAATATCCATTGCTATTTTAAAAAATGATCTGTAAATTTACACAATGTACTTTTATAATTAAATTTAGATTGTAAATTTTTTATGCATCTCATAATAAATTTATAATTTATAATTTAAGTATCAGTGGCAGGTTCTACAAGTTTTTGTTACTTAAACAATATAAATCCTAATTATTACGTAATTAATCAAAAAAAAACATAAAATAAAAAAAAATAAAAATACACGAAATAAAATTTTAATCCAAATATTTTTTAAAAATTGATTGCCTTTTTTTTCATAACATGAATTACATGATTTTAATTTGTAAAGTGTGGCTTTTGAATGTAAGAATAACCAATGATATGATTCGAGATTAACTAATATGAAGAAAATTTATATTGAAAAGTCGTCAAAAATACTTGGTAAAAAGCAAACATAATTTATCTAAGTTTAGATATGAATACTTTTAAATCATTTTGTTTCGACATTTGTGAAAAATTGTTACGTTTAATTAAATTCTAACATTCCAAATTACGAACAACTCATAATAACTGGATATTCTCGTGCATTAGGAATGTTTTTAGTGAAAAACAATGGACAATAATTTTATTTCCATTCGCCGAGAAATGGAGAAAATTAAACTTTCCTGAAAATGTGCCCACGCGTGCAAACGTTCTACAAAGTATAAATATATTCCATAACGACATAATGTCAGCATAACTTAGCTATGCTTATCTTCTGTTACGACCCAAGTAGGCTTTGCAATTTGGACACGTGTGATGAACATCCATACATTCGTCGATGCAACAGGGTATTAAACAGCAACCTGCCCAACACCTGTAATTAATTATTATCATTATTTTTCTTATTATCATCATTGTCCTCGTATTACTTTTATTACTTTTAAAAAAATTAAGTACTTATGAATTCAAAAAAATAAAATCAATCATTTTATAAAAAATGAACAAATATAAGTTCTAAGATTTTAAACTTTAAATTAATTTATTAATAATATTGAATGAGAAAACTGTACAAATATTTTGTGAATTAGAAAAACATTACTGCATCAATAAATTAGAAAAATTGATGTACTCAATTAAGTTAAGCAATTTAATACTTACCCAAGTAAGGCAATTATGAATCCTGAAATATAAGCTATCATTCCAGGTTCAGTTCTTGTTGATGTATCGATTTCAGCATAACAATGTGAACATATCGTATGCGTGGGGCCTGGCCCAAGTGGTACAACAGTTGTTACTATTGTAGGTCCGTTAACATCTATGTAAAAGAAAATATTTTATAGAACGTAACTATATTTAAGGATATAAGTGTAGAAAGCAAGCGAAATAATTTATATTACATTAAGAATTTACAGTTAGATTAATAGAAAGTAGAAAGCTCGAAACGATAAAATAGTAAATAATGCTTTTTTTTAATCAAAGAAAATTGTAAACAAATTATGCTTATTGTATAGGGTTATATAACTCACGTTTGAAAGAGATTTGTGCATAAAAGATGCAATGAAATACAAATATAGAACTATGATAATACAGGCTTAGTACAATTTAGCGATAATGAAACTCACATGTTTCGGCTGGTGTAAATGGACTAGCCGGTGGTACACCACCCATACATTGGGAATAACTTGGTGGTGCAGCCTGAGGCATATCGTAAGGAGGTGGTGGTCCATATTTGTTCATGGTATTTATAGTTTTCTGCAACAGGTCAGATTTGTGAAATTGTTACAAAAGCTAATATTGCATAATAATTGGGTGATTGTACTGTTAGGAAGAATAATAAGGAACACAAGTACTTAAAGGATAGAAATGTTAGCCTTAATATTCACATATTGCCTTTTTCTTGTAAACAAATATTAAAATTAACAAAATTGTACGAATCCTAATTAAGAGGATGAGATAATCACTTGAACCTCGAGCAGTAGTATACTTCTTAACGATGGCTAGTGTGCACAATTTTTATCACTGTTATTTTCGAATTTGAGGAAGCGCACAGCATTTAAGACCGACAGATTAGTAGTAGTCTACCATAAACATAGAGGCGAGATGAAAAGTGATTTTTCTCGGAAAATAAATAAGCGAACAAAGATATTCGTCGAGTGAGCGCAAGTGCCTCGAAATAGATTAAACGTCTTCATTAATAAATAATCAAGCGATTAAATATTCAAAGCCCAAATCAATAAATATCAGGCGCAGTTCGCGATATTCTTATGAATAAATTGGAATGGTGGTGACCTTGAGCGCCAATTAAACATAAGAGTATTATTGTAAGAAGATGCAGAAATTGAATTTCCCTTTCACGTCCCCACCCAACCATGTCGTTATAAATATCCAAAAATATCCGTGACGCGATTGCGAAAGCTCCACGCACGTACGATTTAGTCTCGGCGGCTTTCGCTCGTTTATTCTGGCCGGAGTGGCGACTCGACGATGTATCGGTGGGAAGCGAAGCCCAATAAATGCAGACAGCGGCCAGGGCAAGAGAAATTAACGTCGGACGTTAAGCGGCGGCTGCGGCTGCGGGGGGGGGTGGAGGGGCCGTAGAGGAAAGAGCCGCGGCGGCGGCGGCGGAGCAGAGGAGAGCGGGGAAGAAAGAACCAGAGCGAGCCGTCGAACGTCGTCCGCGTGCACGTGCCGAAAAGCAAAATGTGAAAAGCCATCGACACTTGCGCTCCGCGGAGAACGCGACCGTATGAGCGACTCTAGCGGGGCGGGGCGGGGCGGGGGTTTGCCCGCGCGTGCGAGAGAGAGAGAGAGAGGAGAGGCTACAGGGAGACGGACAGATGCTCTCGATCCCCAGGTGCGGCTCACCTCTCTCGAGTGCCGCTGCCGTCGCTGCTGCTCCTCACCCAAAACGTACGAGTAGAAGAGTGCCAGGGCGCGCAACCGGGGCCCTAAGCAGCCGAAAGCCCTAAGCTCCTAGACAATCCTCCTGGGACAGCTACGGAGAGCTCGGCTGGCTCGCTCGCGGGGCTCTTGGCAGCGCGAGCCGAGAGGAGGAGGACACGTCACGTCGGCGCCAGGCCACCGATGCTCGATGCCACTTATCTCCGACGGTCGAGTACCAGGTGCGAGAGGCCCGCTACGTGGCCAGCAGCCAGAGAGCCAACTTTCCCCGACGACGCGGCCGATCGTGTCTATAGGAGAGGCGGCGGCGACTGAGGATCCCCTCGGCTTTGTTCGAAAAGCGCTCCTCGCTCGGCAGTCGCTCGCGAACGCGACATCCGTGCCTACCGCACCGCCGTCTTGTTTATTCGCGATCGCGCAATAAAAACACAGCTGACGACACGAGGGCGCGCGTCCCCTCGCGGCCGCTTCCGGAAGGGGCCGCGCGAGACTCGGACTGGCTCGGAGGAGCCCTCGGGGCGACACCTGCGGAGATCGATCCCAGCCTCTGCCCCGAGTTGGGCCTGGACCTCCTCCGGGGGGACTTCTGGTAACCGTCGCCTAATGCCGCGCCCGGGACTTTTTACCGCCCGGTTAAATGGCCCCATCGATGGTACTTACGAGCTTTAATGGGCGTCCTTAGAATGACTTTAATCGGATGCGACCTGTTGGCACTAAAGTCTCGAACTCCTCGATCGATTGTGGAGCTGCTGGAGCCTGGTGAGTCGAGACGAGTGGGAAAAGCCTCTCCGGGGATTCCAGTTCTTTAGCGAGTCCTTGAAGCGCCAGAATTAAAAGATACTAAAATGGACCTGTGCGTATCAGGGCACAGCGAGCATTCGGGGATTCGCTCAATCGAGCAATTGGAGCAGAAACTTGGAGGTTCTTGGATGAAGTGAAGCTTAAGACTGTTTGTCGCCTATTAAACTGTTGATCACCGAACCTTTAAGATGGATAGAGAAACACTGATCGTGTTCAATAGTAGACGAAAATAACAGAAGAAAATGACGAGGAGGGAGAGTAACTGATTTGGAAGTGATGATACTACCAGAGTTTCGATACTGGACTTTGAAATTTCAGTCACTTATTTCTTGATACACCTTACGGACCTTAAAAAGCACAAGTCGAATTGTAATTAATTACTTAAATTAATATTTTTCAAAAAAATATTTTTAAAAATTGAAACTTGGAGAGCGTGTAAAAACGAGCTTCCTTATTCATTTTGTTCACCTCCTCTTTCTCTTCTTTTCTTCCTCCTGTTTTACTTATTCACTTTCTCGTTCCCTCTTTTAAGCACCTCATCGATCTCTATTTTTCAATCTTCGTCTAATTCGTATGCTCGAAAGCAAGACAATACTTACTGGAAAATAATAAAATATTATCATCAGCTTTTATTGAATCGCCAAGTTATTCAAAGCGGCATTAATGTTTACGAGCTTTAAATATAAAATTGTTTTAGATTTTATAGTTAAACTATTTTTTTTTTTTTAATGATAACATACATTAATCATGATACAATGATAATTATATCAATGATAAAAGTACTCGCTTTATTTTATTAAAATAATTTCAATAATTACAATGTGTAAGGAGAATTAATATTTTATTTTTTACTGAGCAAAGCAAGAAAAAACCGTTAATATATAATTTAACCTTCCCTTACTTGAGTATATCGTTAAAATATCAGGTTACATACAATATTTACCATTTAACGTTTTATTCTTCGTAGTTTTAATGTTCCATTTAATCTTTCAAAATCTTAGTATTTATATATATAGGAAGTTGTACGAAATTCCAGTCATTATCAGTCTAGATTGGATTGATCGATCTCCTTTTATTTTCTGTATTTTTTTAACGCGTAAAATGTATATCTTGTTCTCGATATACAATATTGAGTACTTCTCAAAGGAAATATGTAGTGTCAGATTCATCGTAGTATTGTATTTTGTGTTAGGAAACTCAATACAGTTTACGTTAGCTTTGAATTGTATCTTAAAAAGTTTATTATGTTTATAGTAATTCTAATAGGGTTTTGGCTTTGAAAATTGAATAGTTTGAAACTTTATTATATAGCTGACCTATATAGTATTTTACTTGTTTAAGAGAAATAACTGACAAATTCAAAGACGCATTGAACGATCAATTAGACTTTCATAAAATGCATTTTCTAATTTTTAATATATACGGGCTATTAAAATGAACGATCCAGATATCAAGACAAATGTGCATTCATAAATAACAGCGAGCATTGTCTTGTATATAACATGCATAATCAGCTTGTAAGATCGTCTTTTAATTATGAGTCAAAATAATTAAACTTTAGAGTGAAAATTCTATGTTTGATTTCACATTTTCGTAAAAAAGGTGTAGATACTCGAGATAACAATAAGTAAAGGTCAATACACTTTTTTGCGAATAAATCAGTAAATAAGATACGTCAGTAAAGTCAATTACCGATTTCATTTTTTTGCCGATCATTGACAATTTTACACTTTATGCCAATTCTTTTTTTACAGGAGTTTTAATGCGACACCTTTAATTTCTTCATTTAGATACAATTACAGACATTCTCCTCTCCTTCAGTGTCGCATAAAAAAATCCGTATGCTTTCTAATCCTCTCCGTATCTGTTTCAGCGGTTAATAGTAGTGGCTCAAGGATACTTGCTCAGACAGCCTATAAACATTTTCGCTCTCCCTTTTCATCTTTAGCTTTATGAAGAAATAAGCCGCGGAAATAGATCGTTGGCCCTGAAAACTTCTTTCGCAATGAAAAGTTAATTTGTTTTCATCCGGTGTCGAATGATATAAATTCTAATTAAAAATGCCGTGAATTGAAAATTAACAGCTATTTATAACTTTATTTCTTTTTATATTTTCCATAATTTTATTAAAAACAGTTTACAAAAAAATTATTATTTTTATTACAAATATAATTTTCAATAAAATTACGCTTAATCTAGTCACAGTGGCATTTTTTTATATATTATAACTGTATTAGGTAATTTATATATTTATCGAAAAGTTTTTTAGTCTCAATTGAATGATTTAATGTCGTGAGACAAGTATTATTTATTAATGAGTCATTTGGATTTCCATTCACAGCATTAAATAGCTATGTAAAATCGTTATTCCACGACTGATATGTACAACCACGAATAGGAAACTGCACCGATTAAAATGAGCTTAATTGTGTTAAATTATTTAAATGATGAATTGAATCATCAGACTAAAATTTAATAAGAGATACCTTGTGCAACTTCATATATATTCTAATATATACGAGAGAAACAAAATTGTTCGTCATTCTAAGAAAGAATTCACATTTATTTACTATATTAAATTGTGTGTACTTACGATTATCTTTATCTTTGTTTGTAAAGAAGAATACTTCTTTGTGAATATTTATCGGTTTTCTAAGTATTTCCGTGATAATGTAGACAAATTAAAACGTATGTCATACTGGTAATAAATTGTATAAAAGTATACATAGAATAGATATATATATATATATATATATATATATATATATATATATATATATATGCATAGATTAAGCGTATCGTGTACGTTTTTGTACGTGGGAGGAAAACATTTAAAATGCTTTGACATCAATAGTATTTTTAATAGTACTTCTATAACAAAAAATAATGCGAAACGCCCATGCATATTTATAATGTGATTTACAACCTTTTCAAATGTTAGAAAATAAAAAAAAATCGATAAGCGCATAAGAGAAGACTTTCATCGAATATTTTTGAAAAAAGCACTCCTAAATTCGATAGATCAATGCGATGCATATTTGGTTTGTAAGAAACTGCACTGCAACCAACAGGATTGTCCTGAAAGCAGAAAAATAAATAAAAAACAAGCAGCACCAACGAGGGCGATTGGCTTCGCTGCTATCTCGGGAAGGACAAAGTGCCGCGTCCGAAAATGCAGGTGTCACGAGGGTTCGAGCTAAGATCAGGAATTCGAAGCTCGTAGTCAGGTTACGGTCAATGTCCCGTCAGCTGAGGTAGGTGCCGGTAAAATAATAGACATCGAACTTTCGGCTCGCGAAGGCGCCATCCGTTGTATCGAGCAAACGTCATTAGCCGCCTGTATTTGAACGAGTTCGAAGGCATGGGCTTTGAGGGCCATTTATAAGGAATAAACGTCAATTGCGAGGCCCGATACCGGGGGTCCCTTCCGAGCCGAGGGATCGAGGAGCTTAAATTTACGCTCGTTGGCAAGCCGATGTTGTCGGGAATTATCGGAGCCCTTGGCTAAGATGAGGAAGTATCGGAACTGGCGACGAGTCTCGTCCCATTATCTCGATATCCGCCCGGCAAATATTTCGCTCGTTGATAAATCATCAAATTCAGGGCTGATGGAGCAGCGGGAGAAAGAGAGGGTAAAAAAAAGGAATGCGGGACGCCGAGGCCGATGTGCGAATGACTCGAGCTCGTGGATCGATTCGATCGGTGGCTAATGTCACCCGGCCAACGATATCCCCATCGCGATGTTGCGTCAATCAAAATGCAGGTAGGTGTGCGAGCGAGGATCGTTAAGAAGCAACAAGGATCGGCGCGGTCCTCGAGCCTCCGGGACTCTTTAAACGTCGGGCGGCCGGCGATGGGCCGGCAGGAGGGCGGCCGGCTTCGGGACGAGGCTGAGCCGAATCGGGCGAGGAGCGCCTTCGGGGCCCGATTCTCCAGGTTCCCGTAGAATCGAGCGTCGATCGCCGACTCGCGGCCGGCCCGTCCGAAACTTCCCGGGGCAGGAGGGGCGGGGAGGGGGGGGGCTCCGTGACTAGTCACGAGCCGTGGGTAGACCGACGCCTGTCGGTAATCCCGCGGTCACCGCGATTCCCGCGCCATATTGCCATATACCGGGGGCGCCCGGAGCGAGAGGGAGCCAGTGCGAGATAGAGGGAGAGCGAGCGAGGCGAGTCGAAAAGGAAGAGCCCCCCGCCGGCCCCCGGACGAGTATCGTGTGCGCGCTGCTGGCGCCCCTACCTACGCAACTTTGCACGACCCACGCCGTCGTCCCCCCGGGTCAGTTTTCGTGCATCCAACATGGCTGGACGAGGTGATTACTATGATATGAGGCAAGTATGCGGCGGCACGGCCGCGCCATCGAGCCCCGCTCGCGACGACGGGCCGACCCGGTGGCTCTCGGGCACGCGGCGCGAACCCACCCGCGCCGCTCTCGCTGCTCCTCGAGCTGCCCCCGCGGCGGCCAGGTTAAGTCCTCGACAGCTCTGACCCGGGCCCAGTAAGCGACGGAACTCCGCGCGACGGCCACGCGCCCCCGGCGCGTGAAGCCCAACGAGCGGGCCAACATCTGGGAATCGCCCGGGACGGCGCCGGCCGAGCTGCGAGGCGACCCAGAGCCGTCCGACACCAGCGGCCGCTCTCACTTCCGTCCTCGCTACCAGCGTCCTCCTCCTCCTTCTTCTCCACCGCTGCCCCGACACTCCCGCGGTGCGCCCCTCATCCACCTCCTCCTCCTCCTCTGACATCCTGCACTGATATCACATCTATATGCGTACGTAGTATCGCATCGCATCGCACATATACCTGCGTGCCCGCACGTGTGTGCGTGTGCGTGTACACACGTCTCCTCCTCCTCCTCCTGCTGCCCGCCCGCCCCTTCTCTGTATCTCTCACTCTCGCCCCTCGACCTCACTTATCGCCACCCTCTCGTCCTCGTCCTCGTCGTCGGTCTCTGTTCCCGCGCGCGCGAGCCAGATCGTGCACGCGGTTGGCGCGCGAGCCCTCGCACCCGCGGACTTCGGACGTTCCGAGGACTGTGTACCGATACACTGGAGGCGGCAGGCACACGGGGAGTTTGCGCCCGATCACGTGCCGCTTCACCGCGGACCGCGACTGTCGTCGGTCCGAGGCCCTGCCCCCTCATGCCTAATGCACTGCTTGTTTTTTCAGAGATTATTCGGGAGGCTCGCGCAGCAGTAAACCCCTGCCGACGGAGCCGCCCTACACAGCGTACGTTGGCAACATGCCGGACGGCACCGTCCAAGGCGACGTCGACAAAATATTCGAGAACCTCCACGTGAAGAAGATACGGCTCGTTAAAGATCGAGACACAGATAGGTTCGACACTGCCATTGCTCGGCGCTCGTCCTCGCACGACGGCCTCTCCTCGACAAAGATCTCTCGTGCCTTCTAACGAGATCCTCGTTCTCCCGCGCTTTCCTAAGCTCTTCTCTACCAGCCCATCTATCCTGACTTACATCTGCCCCCGTCGCAGACTCTCTTAGTACTAGCCCCTTTTACTTGCTATCAAAGATTTCTCACTGGACTTATCGATTCTTAGCTTTGAGACACGTTACCAAACAGTACCTCCAGTAGCCGTAGACCTTAATTCTCCTTACTTGAAAACTCAATCCAATTCTCAAAAAAACAATCTCTGTTCTAGGTTTAAGGGTTTTTGTTACGTCGAGTTTCAGGATCTGTCCGATCTTAAAAATGCACTCAATTTGAATGGACGCGTTAGCGTTGAGGGAAATTTGATTAAAATCGATGTGGCAGAGGGTAAAAGAAGCGAGAGAGGAGGTGGATTCGATAGACGGGCTAGAGGTGGATCTGGACCTGGTGGTGGCTTCGGTAAGCGTGATGGAGCTGGTCCACCAAGAGGATTTGGCGATGATTTTGGTAGCCCCTTCATGTTTTCAAGTAAGCGTTATGCCTGGCATGACGTTTACATTCCATTGTTATTTACACCTAAAAACCAGATCTTTTATTATTACTTATGTTCAGTATTATTTGCAACTTTATTTCTTTGTTGCTAATCGTAGAATCTACAACTGAGTATGTTATAATTCATTTATTAAGCATTGTACATTCTTTTGGTTTTTTGGTTTGAATAATGTAGTCTATTAGAATTATTCAAAATTTATTTAAATTAACAACTTTTATGCTTGGTATTGCACTCTCATTCTTTTTTTTATTATATTAGACATGATTAGTTGATTGTTAGCTCTACGTACCTATGATTATGAGTAAATTATGTATAAATTTTAAATGTCTTTTTTTTAAAATTCTGTACCAAATAGCCTGATATGTCGTCTTGTCGTTATTATGATTAGAAACTGCAAATGACTTGATTTAAACGTAAATTCAAAATTAACCAATTGACACTTTATACCATTTCATTTACTCTTATGACATATTACAAACATATTCAAAAGCAACCTTACACACAAATCAAGAATTTTTGTTGTATTTATAGCTTTTTTTTTTTAAATGTATAAAAATCGTTAAGAACTGAATACAAAATTAATGAGTGTAGTATACAGTACAAAATAATGCAAGAAAATTTCTTGTCTCGATCAGTGTAGTATAATAAATGAATGAAATGTCTTACGTTATTTAAAAAAATGAGAGCTCAATGTTTCGATAATTATTTCTAAACTGCAGTCAATATTTATTGTACACGATTTTAAGAATTCAACGGAATCTATGGGAGCATTTCAATTAGACGCTTAAAAGAAAACACCATGGGAATGAAAGACAAATTTGAATAACCCAATAAGCAGTCAAATGCTAAAGCTTTGCACGAGCTTTGTTGTAATAACCCGGAAGTGCATTTAATCCAGAGCATAGTAGCTAAAGTACAGCTTTTGTGCTTGCAGAAGACTTCAACGATCGAGGAATGCCGAGCAGACAAGGCGGCGGCAACTTCGGCGACGCGCGGAGTAGCCGAGGCGGCGGTTTCTTCAACGACGACGTCGGTGGCAGCAGTCGGGACAGAAATCTACGGGGAATGGTCGGCCCGAGCGGCCCCGGAGGTCCCGGCGGCCCCGGTGGCCCCGGTGGCCCCGGTGGCCCCGGTGGACCAGGCGGCCCCGGCATGTCCAAGTACGGCAGCAGTAGACTGGGTCGACCCGGACCCGGACCCGGCATGACAGATAGAAAATTCGCGGACGAACCCTTCATGAACGAGCCACCCCCAGGTCGGTGTCTCGAGCTCACGCGCGCTCTCCCCTTCGCGGCCGATGCTCTCCTCGGTGTTGATTCAGTGCGGGATCCGTGTACTGGCGGTGCGATAGGAGCCGCGTGGGAAACGCAGAGCTCTTTTTTTTCCCAATCGAGAAGCTGCCTATCTTGCTCGCCATGTCCTTTCATCTTATTAGCGATCTTCTTTATCTTCTAATCTTATTGGCAATAGCTTCCATTAGCTCTGTTGGCTATTATGAAATTAAAAACAAATTAATTTTGCCCTATAATTATATTCTTATCATATTGATATCGTATACTAATCCCATTAATATCACGTACGAAGACTTCTTCCCTTTATACTCTGAGCGTCCGCGTGTCAAGTATCGCTTGTCAATTTATTTATTTTAAGAATTGATATCGAAT
Source organism: Kradibia gibbosae (assembly GCA_018907135.1). Lineage (NCBI taxonomy): Eukaryota > Metazoa > Arthropoda > Insecta > Hymenoptera > Agaonidae > Kradibia > Kradibia gibbosae. The sequence continues at coordinate 11,224,266 of JACCHX010000004.1, forward strand.
AAGATTCAATTATTACCTATTAAGGGTATAATGAAAACAAACGAACAAATATATGAATAAATACATTATTTATTGTCGGTATATATTACAAAATGCTTCGCGTAAGATTCCTCTAAAAGGAGTAAAATACATATCAATTTATTCACGATCTATTGTTTAAATTAACATTATATACATTAAGTATTCGTAAACATTCGGCATAGATAACATATTCTGCGTGTAAACTCTAAAAATATATATTTTTTTCAGACACGAAAGGCCGAAAACGTTTGGTACTGACACCTAGAACTGTTCAAGATCCAGTAAATTCGCTAGCTGAAACTACAATTCGTAATTCGATTTACGGTGGTGCCAAACCGCGAGAAGAGAAAATTACTGACAACAATGAAGTCAAGTAGAATCGTGTATTACGATGAAATAGTTTCTTTTTTTCCCTAACAACAATAGTGGGGAATAATTTCCTGCAACATCAAATTTCATTGGAAAAACAATCTTTATCGTAAGACTTCTTCCAACTTCCTGGTAGATGTCAAAAGGCAGAATCTCCCCAAGGATGTATATCTTTTTTGTTTTAAAATGTTTCGTGTTCTACCTTGTACTGCGTGGGAAAAAGCTGTTTATGGGGGGAGTCTTCCTTAGCAAGTTTTTGAGAAGACAGACACTATTGAGAAATTAGGAAGTCAATTTTTTCCTGTATTATTAAAAAGTGTAACAATTGTTTTAAAAGTGAAAATTCTTATAACTTTTAGTTTAAACACACTTTTTTTAAACCATTGTTTTTTATTTTTTTTATTTTATGTTTTTTTTTTATTTAAGTCAAGTTCACACACAAAGTGATTGTATTTGTAAAAAGAATTAAGTACGAGAATGATAAATCTTTATTAAATTTTTTTAACTTTAAGGAGCATTGATAATGAATTTTATGTCATAAAAATTTAATTCATGTCTTCAGAAAGAACTAGTTTTGAATGTACATATGAAATCTGGAAGCAAATTAATGCTGTTAATATAAGTGAATTTTTACTACAAAAACCACAATGATCTTAAAAACAAAAAAAAAAAGTTTATAACAAGTTGCAAATGCTTATTTAACAGAAAGAAAAAAAAATAGAACTTCGATGCTCTTAACATTTTGGCTTAAGCAATATATTTTATTTCTTGCTGCATGTTACTGATGAAAAAAGATTTCTTATATCTTTAAGCCTGTCTCTCAACAGCATAAAAAATGATGTAGTTTCGCGCTTAACGTCGGCGTTAACAAAAAAAACATTTCTATACCAGTCAAAAATTGCAGCACTTGTGCAAAAAGCGGATAATTAGCAAAAGACTGTTCCTAGAAGAAAATATAAACCGACGAAAAAAAATAGTAATAATAATAATACAGGCACTTACATCAGGCATGCAAAATGCATATCTGAATATCGATAATATTAATGTGAATAATTAAGACAATTGAAAATAGATTAATGAAAAAAGTACAGCGTGCACGAATACATTTTGATGTTCATGCAGATTTGTGTTAAAAAAAAGAAATTCGTGTTTCTATTTGTAAACGACATCGAGGATACATAAATCTTTAAAAGTAAATGAAGTGGCATTGCACGGTGTGAAAAGTAATAATAATAAATGAAAAAAAATAATAAAAACAGATAAGCCAATCAATTTTCTCATATGCAGATCGAACGCACTTTTCCTCGACATAAAAATGGAGAGAAAAGTGCGTTAGTAGCTTTGCTCCTTCGCTGATTTTTCGAACAGTACAAACACAATCTAGTGAAATCCCTCTTTTTTCCATTCATAAATTCTTTTTTCATTACTTTTTTTTTCTCTCAAAGATATAAACAACTTCTCTCCCTTTTTATTATACACAATTCTCTTTGCTACCATATGAAAATACATACATAATGGACGTAAGTAGACAAAAATAAAAAAAAGCAAGTAATAAACATTAACAAGGTACGAAAATTTATTTCGTCGTCATTAAAAGTATTGACACCTGTATTAAACAAATGTAACTAATCCAAAGAAATTACGTGACTATTGAGCATGTTCTATCTTTATTAAAAACCTAAGAATGAAACAAGTAAAATATATATATATTCAAACGCGTATATGATGAATCAACTTTCATGATGACGCGAAATAGCACATTTTTACTGATTAAGCAAATTATGTTACGATAGAGATTGAACATTGATAAAGAAGATAACGAAACGTAACGAAAATTACACCTAAAACATGGGGATAAAATAACAAAGGATTTATGAGGAGAAGCGCGAATGAATTGTTTAAAAATGAACTTGTGTATGAAAAAATATTTCATAATTAAGAGTAGCTTACCTCGTATTCGTATGAAAGTAGAGAAAAAAAGAAAACAATTAACAGAAAAATAAGGTGATTTATGTAATTTGAAATGTGAATACTACTATATAATAATATCGTTATGTATTAAGATATCCTTTAATATTAATATACATATATATATTATATATATATATGGGCTGATTTTAATCACTCTTACGTGCCTCTTGCATTATTACTCATCTTTTTCAAATATAAAATAGCTATTGTTTTATTTATTATAAAATATTAAGAAACATTTGATTTTCTGAACGTGATATTCGTATGTATGTGACACATAATTTTTTTTAATATTACTGAAAAAAAAACTAATTTTTTAATATTACAATAGATAATCTGCATGCGTATGAATTTATTTTTTGTAAAAAGTTTCGCTTGTAGTCTATTGTTATTATTTACGATATTATTTGTAATATAATAAAGCGCAGTTTTTAACGGGTTATTTCCTTGTGATTTAGTATCTGTTTAATGCTTGCGGTAAATCTCTGAATTTGGGCATTGTAGCTTGAAGAGTACTGGGAAGAGTTAATTAATTATGTAAATCATATACGTGCTTATGATACATTTCTTAAATTGTATAAATAAATTTTAAAACAAATTACATGTTTTTAGTTTATAAATAATTTTAATAATTCAACGTCAATATCAACTGAATTAAACCTTTTCATTTGTGAAGAAATTACAAAACGTGTTTTAATGAAAAAGTATTATATTTTATTGTATAAAATAACACATTTATAATCTAAAGCATTAATGGCAGCAATATTTTTTCACAATTTTTTACAATAACCGCATTTTTAATGCTAAAATCTTATTTTAAGAAATTTTTTCGCTATTTCATTTATTATTACAAGATTCATTGTTAAAAGAGACATGACTAAAATTTTTCTACTACTTTCAAAACAAATTATTTTATTGATCAATTTGGTTATAATCATTCAACCACAAAATCAACAACTGAAGTTAAGTGACAGAGTCTCTTTGAATGTGATACAATTATTTAGCTCCATCATTTTTTAGGATTTGTATATTTATTTTATAGATTAATCATCGCCTTTTATACTTAAAATTGTTTAACGCTGAAATCGATTTGAAAATACATATATTTTTTTTTTTTTTAATAATCCGAAATGAATTTCGAATGAAAAGCTTAAGAGTTGCTTTTTAAAAACTTTTATGAAATGAAGATGAATACTTCAAGATAATAATATTCACAATCGGTGAAAGTGAACTGAAAAATGAAACTAAAAATGATTTCGCGATAGAAATAGTTTTATTCAATCGTGTTAAATGCACTTTTAATATTACGAATGCCGTACAATTACTGTTGTTGTAATTAATTTAAGTAAGCGTAAATTTTAATTAAAATAATATTATCTTTATTTACAACTTAGTAATTCCGAAAAGACGAATTTTTGAGACGCATCAAAGGAAGATATATAAAAAAACAAGATAAATATACTACGCATTATATAATGCAACACGTTGTGATATTTCAAAAGGGAAATAAATCGAATCCATGAATTCCGAAAATAGTACAATACTTCAACTCAAATACATTTGTAAAAATATTAGCTTTTTGATAATTCACAATTTTATTCGATATACAAGAGCTACCGGTAGTAACGTATTTATGTTTATTAATTTATCGTAAGTAGGTATTGTATATAAGCTTCTGTTTTTTGTTTAAAAAAAAAAAAATGAAAGAGAGAAATTACACAATTAACATAAGGATCCGAGTGAGTTGTACCAAAGTCATCGTGTTACTTTTTAAATAACAATTAAATTGTAATATTTTTTGAATACACATGCCAGCGTTAAAGAAAAATTTAACGTACAAGCGTAAATCGTAGTCTAAAGCGAAATAAAATTATGAACGCTGTATACGATGTTTCCATAAATGCAAAATGAAGAATTTTAAAGTCAGTAATGTAAGTTACTTGACGACAATACCGCATATTCAATATTCATGCATGCCAAAAGAAGTTATTTATGCACACGAATAGATAATGCAGCAACATATTTTGTAAATTTTTGAAGGTATACACGATAAGAATCATCTGCTTCTGTGCGTGAGACGTAAAAGCAGTTGAAATTTTTTCATTAATCGATGATGCTAATGTTAAAATTTCACTTGCATTTAAAAATCTGTAATACTTGCCATTAGTAAAGTATGTAAGTGACATGAAGGAGATTTCGAACCATTATAGCATTAGGCTTTACAGAATATCAAGAAGTAGCACAAATTACGTATATATTTTTATTACAATCTGAAATAATTGTGAAGGCGTACGGTCGTTCTTATATAAATATGAAAAATTCATTTTAAATTCAATAAAGCGGTTTTATTTCTTACTCAATTTTATCAGATAAAATGTCATATAATCACTGTTGGCCACATGTGTTAGTCTGGAAAGGAAAGCTGAAATATTTGAAAATCTCAAATACATTTTTCAATAGTATTTATAATAAAGCAAATGCTGACGCAATGTTAAAGAGGAAATATTTGTTGTATATATTTAAATGATTCATTGATAATAATTTTAAGATAAGGAATAAAAATAGAATTTATAAACTATAATAGTAATGTCGTAGCAACACAACGCAAAAATGTCCGATGTTACAATAAATATTTAATAAAAAAAAAAGCATAAATTAACAATTTTTTTGGTTTGCGGCAGAATAACTAATTCATAAGATAAATTTTCTTTGAAGCATTCTATATAAATAAAAAAATTATGATCATTCGAATGGCGTTATTCGGAATATTTTTTGGAATATAAGTAACGGTACTCGTAAGCAAAGAAGTACATTCGGTAATATAATTATTACTCAAGTTTATCGATAATATTATTGTATCTGTCTATTAGTCTATCTTATTTTTTTTTAGATAAATACGGTTGTTATCTATACATATCAACACTTGCCGATCGAGCATTTAGAAATAAAACAGTTTAAAATAATACCATAGATTTGAGAACACTTTTTCAGATTACGTAAAATAGAGCTTTACATTGCTAATCTACTATGTGGTATTTTTTCTTTTAAAAATATTTATAAAAATAAGTATTGGTACTGCGAAGGGCTCGCAGAGCACATCTTCAACAAGTAAATGCAAAATTTTAAAGTCTATATTTGCAAGTGTAAGGTATAATTACTTTGTATAAATTGGGATAATGATATTAAGTTGTTTATTTCTAAAGAAACTACATTTTTTAACAATGAAGCCGCTAACGACGATATTTTAATTCGTTAACCGTTTTTAACATTACAAGTAATTAAATGAATGGACAATGTTGTTTTTATTTTATTTCTAGGTTTCGTTCGCGTCTGAATTTTTTAGCTTAAAACTCTAAGAACCTTAAATCTCCGGTCGTTAAACATATTCAAAATTGATAAGCCTTGCGTTAGACTTGGCTCGTTTCTTTATTTTATAGCAATTCATTGACGAGTAAAGGGCGCGACAACTATAATTTGTACACCAATAACGGCTAGGGATTCTAAAATAATGTATGATAAAACATGGGCTAAAAGTGGTTTTCGAATGACTAGCCCATGTTTCGTGGAAATGACAAACTATCACAAGTTTGTAATCACAATAGTGCAAGGATACTCTTTTACAGTTGGATGCACGATTGAAAGCATAGGCGTTTGAAAATTTGCCGCCATTCGAACAATTGAATTACAGGCGAAATCTGATAATGAAAATGTTAATACTTTGTGGGAAGAGATTTAACGGTTGGCGGGGTTGGGAGGAGAGGAGAAACTCGCGTTCGGCGCTGTAAATAATCTTCTAAAGATCGCAAGATCTGCGAGGGTAAGACCCGCGGCAGTTGAATCGCAATAGGGAAAACAATGGCCCTAATTTCCGAGCTTCAGAGTTAAGCCACGCCTCGATTTCTCCTCCCGCCGCAAAAGCCCAGCATCCCGGCGGGGAAGTACAGAGCCGCAAAGGCAACCGCGCACAGAGAGACGCGAGGCCCAAGTTTGGGCCTCGCATATTCGCACATTCATAAATACGCGACATGCGCCACCGCCGTTAAAAAACCGCACAGTCGACGCCCACGGCCACACATTGTACGCGCGACTTTTAACCATTCATATGCAGCAACGCGTGCGAGTCCGGACAGCTCACACACACGCGCGCAGAGGAGCTCGCTACACAAACGTCACTTAGGTTCAAGCCACATGCATTTGCCCGAGTCCCACTTTTAGGGAATTCTAGCGTTGCACGCGTGTGCGCACAGATAAGCCATACACAAGCGCACGCGAGTACGCGAAACGCGCGTAAGTGCACAGTTGCATACATATATGCATCTCCACTCGCTGAAACATCGCACATCTACGACATATCTCGTAATGATATATGAATGCACGTACGAGTGGTAGGCGCGGAGTAGTTAATTTCGTCACTCAGCGGTATTTTTATTGTGTGTGCTCGAATGTGCTAAATAATTTACGAACTCGCGACGTGCATTTTCGAATGATAATTGCGGCCGAATCAGCCTACCAGTTTTCCCACGTACGAAAATAACCTCTGCAAAGCTCCTAAGTTTTCTTTATGCCCCTTTAAGAAATTAATGAGTGAATACTGCGAATAGCGGCGTCCAAGTCGTCGGATCGTAGTTTCCGTATTCGTAAAAGTGCATTTTTGTGGACTTTTTTCGTAAAGAAAAAAGCATAAATATCAAAGAATCTCGTGCGCTGCTTAAATTCGCCATTAATTGTACATTGTTTTATATGTAATTAATTATAACGATAACAATAAAGATGTCCAGCGAAAGCGTAAAAATGGTTGGTACTTTTTTTACATATGTCTTCTTATATATATATATTTTTTTTTTTTTGTTTTTTTACATACATTGTATATAATAAATGCTGTTATTCCAAGCGTATCAATTGCGAGTCGGTTAGGCTCCAATTTAAAGTTTCGAATTGATTTCGGGTGACGCATATTCTACAGTCCTTCTTTCATATATTTATAGCTCTTTGTTGAGCATTTTTTAAGCGCACAAGTAAAATTTTCATAATTCTGCTGAGTAAATCCGCCCAGAGGTTCGTGCCATCTACCACTACACTTGTCTACTAATTCTTAGTCCTTAAGCTAACATAACAAATGATTGGGAATATTGGGATCCTGATTCCTGACCGCGTATGGTAAAATTCTTTACAATGGGTCGATAAAAGTCTCTTATTTTTGGGAAAGTACACCGGGAAGGCACCCAATAGACTCCTAAAAGTCTTGAAAATCAGTACGTTCGCATTCGCTTGGTTTCAAATAATCGTACGTTAACAAAATCTTCATTGTTTCTGCAGGATTATTTGCGATCGTTTAGCTGCTTGGAAGCTTCGATGCAGTTCGTTTAAAAATTAAGAGCGCCCCTTAAGCTCACTTCACACGCAAATCAATGTAATCGCGAGCGAATGATTTTTGTTTTGGATTTGAAGGGAAAGGCTCGTGCGACTGATAAAATTTTTATGTCTCGCATATCCATAGAAAATGTTACAATGTGCAGTATTTGTGTCTGGGACGTGTTATGTTCTGCTATGAATTCTGCTGTTCTTACGAAAATTCCATTGCCTTTTATTTGCTTATGCCTACGGTATTCGCCTAATTGTGGTGGGGAGCTCGCACGTACTTTAGTTAGGCACCATTAGTGAGGTTTCGGGACGTTTTTGACATTAGGGGCTACCCTACCTACGACCGACTCCAGATTTTCATTTCTTTCGCAGTTCTTATTCCACCGTTACAATACAAAGAGCTTACAATTGGGTTTCTTAGACCTTCTATTCTGCATCTTTTTACCCACTCAACTTTTATGGGTTATTGACTTAAGAGTCTAACAGCTTCGCTTACATTCCTCGTACATTCGCTTCCTATCTTGGCTCGAGACCCTAAAAATGGATTCCCGAAAGGTAAACAGTATTTCTTTAACTTCGCGTGTAATATATGCGTTACATATATACACACATGTATATCTTTCACAGCACACACACACAATTTATACGCATAATCATTGCAAAGCGTACACAGTGTAAATGCAGTATTTGGAGAAATTGTTCTTATAAAAAACGTTTTTTCTTTCCTTTTTTTCATAACGTTGTAAATATTCACTTTACTTGATTAAAATTTATGAAACGCAATTCAGAATAAAATTTTTTTATTTCAAACATAGTTTATTCAAAATTTTTTGTGCTTATGATAAAATAAACACGTCAGCGTCAATACTGTTGAACAATAGCGAATTTTAATACCTTTGCTTTTTATTCATAATTCATTGAAATAAAATCAATTTTCATTTACTGCTAGAAGACCTGCATACTTCTATTCTGTGGACATGATTATTTGTGATAGCTACTTCTATATTAAAATTATTCACTGTATGACTTGATTGACAATACACAGCCAGTTTTATAAATGAAAAGCATCTTGTAGATGTATCTTTCTCCACAGTAGGAATATTCTTAATTTCTTCCTTCTAACTGAATATAATTATGTGTTCCAGTATTTAAACATTATGAATTGAAATTAAAGACAAAACGTACTTTAGAATTACAAGAGTAAATAACAAATCTCGTACACTTGTTTGCTGTAATAACCAAAAAATACAATTTATGTATGTGACTTTTTTACATTCGTATTTTATTGCTAGAAGTTCCGTTGCATAAAATTTTATTGTATCATTATTATAGAAAATAAGAATTATCCCCATGCAGCAAGTACAATCGTTAATATATTATTTTCAATAATTATGACCATTTGTTCCTATTTTTCAGTTTGCAAGCTTGGAGACTCCAGGTTATGTAGGTTTTGCCAATCTACCAAATCAAGTGCACCGTAAATCGGTTAAGAAAGGATTCGAATTTACATTAATGGTCGTTGGTGAATCTGGACTTGGAAAATCAACACTTGTTAATAGTCTTTTTCTTACTGACTTGTATCCAGAGCGTATTATTCCAAACGCAACAGGTAAAATGATAAAGATGATACTTTTATTGAAAACTTATCCCAATTCTAATTAAAAATTTTTATATTTCATCAAAACAAAGCAATGGTAGAACTTTGTAGTAAGTACAATATGGTGCCTTCTTATATTAAACAACTCTCTCAAGGATAATATATTTAATTCAGAGCACAAATACTATTGAATGCCTGCATACGTATATTTTTTATGTAAATAATTAGTGTTTAAAATTCTTTGTAAAAACCTTTTTTGTTTTATCATCGTGTTATTATTGTATTCATTCCTTGTACTTTTATATCTAAGGTACTATTCATTTTATTATTGTGATTTTTATGATTTATTATACATTTTTTAAAAGGGCATGTGTGTTTGTCAAAAAAGTGCACCAAAACGTAGAACTTAAAATAGGTTTTGAAGTAGCCATTGGAGATATGTCAATGTCAATTTGTTTTTCCATGTTCTTTGGTTTTCTTTCTAACTTTCTTTGCTCAATTTGTACAGAAAAAACCAATCAAGTGGTCAAACTCGATGCTTCTACAGTTGAAATTGAAGAGAGGGGTGTGAAACTTCGTTTGACCGTTGTCGACACACCAGGATACGGAGACGCAATCGATAATACGGATAGTTTTAGGGCTATAATACAATACATCGATGATCAATTTGAGAGATTCTTAAGAGACGAAAGTGGTTTGAACAGGAGGAATATCGTCGATAATAGGATACATTGTTGCTTCTACTTTATTTCTCCATTTGGACACGGGTAAACATTTAATTTTTTTAATCCAATAGCCTTCTGAAAATTAATTAATGCCCACGACTTTTAACATTCGTATTCCGTTCTAATAAAATGCAATGATCATTGAGCGGTCTAAAAAAAATGTCACGAGACTAATTTTATTAGACTTATGGACTCTTTATTGTTTGGCTTTTAATGTAAATAATCCAATACGGTTAATTAATTAATTTGAATGTTTATTAAAAAATTGTTCCTTTATTCAAAAGACTTAAGCCGTTGGACATCCAGTTTATGAAGCAATTGCACAACAAAGTCAATATCGTACCCGTCATTGCCAAGGCTGATGTTTTGACAAAGAAGGAAGTGCTGCGTCTCAAGAAGCGCGTTTTGGAAGAAATTGACCAAAATGAAATAAAGATTTATCCTCTACCCGATTGCGACAGCGATGAAGACGAAGATTACAAAGAACAAGTCAAACAGTTAAAAGAAGCAGTACCTTTTGCGGTATGTGGAGCAACTACGTTATTGGAGGTCAAAGGGAAAAAAGTTCGCGGAAGACTTTATCCTTGGGGTGTAGTCGAAGTGGAAAATCCTGAACATTGTGACTTTATTAAGCTCAGGACTATGTTGATGTGAGTATACAATAAGAATTCGTAATTACAAGCCCATAAAACAGCTTTTTGCATTAACTATTCTTTGTATTATAAAGCACTCATATGCAAGACTTGCAAGAAGTTACACAAGAAGTGCATTACGAAAATTATAGAAGCGAAAGATTGGCTAAAGGAGCTCCAGTACCACCGAGACGACAAACGTAAATACAACTATTAATTTGCATTTCAAAAACTTTATATATATATGTGTGTGTGTGTGATAAGTACACTTACGAGGGTTTTTTAAAATTAACGCTACAATTATTATCTGTTTAGGGTTGTGGATAATGACAAAAGCAACGTAGTCTCTGAAAAGGATCGCATTTTGCAAGAAAAAGAAGCAGAATTGAGAAGAATGCAAGAAATGCTAGCCGTAATGCAGGCACAAATGCAGCAACAACAACAATAAAAATTTTAGCAGAACGGTGCCAAAAACAAATTGCGAAAGATCTGATGAGAAAGAATGTCTGTGGTTTCTTATGTAGCGTACCTTGTTAACGAATCAGGCGATTAATAGGCTTTTCAAAATTTTATTACGGCTTATCTACACGACTGAAGTGTATCAATAATCAACTCGTATTATCGTAATGTATTTTATACCCAGTATTATTTCTTTAACTTTTCAAAGAAGCTTCTGCTCAGCAAGAAACATGTCAAGCAGCTCACTGCCGATTCAGTGATGTCTGTAAGTCACGATTCATGTTTTATCAAGGAAAATAACGAAACCTATGAAGTGCCTTGCGGTCATTCCTTATTACGCCTCTCTGAGATTGATTTTTTCTACTTTATTATTCTTGGACTGAATAATCTGATTAATAATTAGGCAACTTATTGAGCTAATTTTGAACCGCAGAAAGTCAAAAGTTTCTTATCTAACCTCTTATCTTGAACTTTACCTTCAAGAGAACCACCAAATATACGAGACTTAAGTTTTTGCATTTCAAAGAAAGTGAAAAACGTTTCACAAATTTCGCGCTTAAAAAATTGAAAATAAACCTTCTCGCCGCAAATGTGCACATATTTATAAATACATATTTTCATATGAATTTGCTAAGTGGACGAAGCCAGCGTTGTGTTTACAAACTAGTTGTATTTTTTTACTCTTTCTTTATAATATGGACGTATTGTTTTGAAGCAATGTGCAATTAAATTTATTTACATAATAGAGGATTATAAATGATCGTATACTTTAGACATAGTTAAGAATAATGTTATCACTCAATATTACCATCAATTAAGTTATAATCATTCAACCACAAAATCAACAACTGAAGTTAAGTGACAGAGTCTCTTTGAATGTGATACAATTATTTAGCTCCATCATTTTTTAGGATTTGTATATTTTTTTTATAGATTAATCATCGCCTTTTATACTTAAAATTGTTTAACGCTGAAATCGATTTGAAAATACATATATTTTTTTTTTTTTTAATAATCCAAAATGAATTTCGAATGAAAAGCTTAAGAGTTGCTTTTTAAAAACTTTTATGAAATGAAGATGAATACTTCAAGATAATAATATTCACAATCGGTGAAAGTGAACTGAAAAATGAAACTAAAAATGATTTCGCGATAGAAATAGTTTTATTCAATCGTGTTAAATGCACTTTTAATATTACGAATGCCGTACAATTACTGTTGTTGTAATTAATTTAAGTAAGCGTAAATTTTAATTAAAATAATATTATCTTTATTTACAACTTAGTAATTCCGAAAAGACGAATTTTTGAGACGCATCAAAGGAAGATATATAAAAAAACAAGATAAATATACTACGCATTATATAATGCAACACGTTGTGATATTTCAAAAGGGAAATAAATCGAATCCATGAATTCCGAAAATAGTACAATACTTCAACTCAAATACATTTGTAAAAATATTAGCTTTTTGATAATTCACAATTTTATTCGATATACAAGAGCTACCGGTAGTAACGTATTTATGTTTATTAATTTATCGTAAGTAGGTATTGTATATAAGCTTCTGTTTTTTGTTTAAAAAAAAAAAAATGAAAGAGAGAAATTACACAATTAACATAAGGATCCGAGTGAGTTGTACCAAAGTCATCGTGTTACTTTTTAAATAACAATTAAATTGTAATATTTTTTGAATACACATGCCAGCGTTAAAGAAAAATTTAACGTACAAGCGTAAATCGTAGTCTAAAGCGAAATAAAATTATGAACGCTGTATACGATGTTTCCATAAATGCAAAATGAAGAATTTTAAAGTCAGTAATGTAAGTTACTTGACGACAATACCGCATATTCAATATTCATGCATGCCAAAAGAAGTTATTTATGCACACGAATAGATAATGCAGCAACATATTTTGTAAATTTTTGAAGGTATACACGATAAGAATCATCTGCTTCTGTGCGTGAGACGTAAAAGCAGTTGAAATTTTTTCATTAATCGATGATGCTAATGTTAAAATTTCACTTGCATTTAAAAATCTGTAATACTTGCCATTAGTAAAGTATGTAAGTGACATGAAGGAGATTTCGAACCATTATAGCATTAGGCTTTACAGAATATCAAGAAGTAGCACAAATTACGTATATATTTTTATTACAATCTGAAATAATTGTGAAGGCGTACGGTCGTTCTTATATAAATATGAAAAATTCATTTTAAATTCAATAAAGCGGTTTTATTTCTTACTCAATTTTATCAGATAAAATGTCATATAATCACTGTTGGCCACATGTGTTAGTCTGGAAAGGAAAGCTGAAATATTTGAAAATCTCAAATACATTTTTCAATAGTATTTATAATAAAGCAAATGCTGACGCAATGTTAAAGAGGAAATATTTGTTGTATATATTTAAATGATTCATTGATAATAATTTTAAGATAAGGAATAAAAATAGAATTTATAAACTATAATAGTAATGTCGTAGCAACACAACGCAAAAATGTCCGATGTTACAATAAATATTTAATAAAAAAAAAAGCATAAATTAACAATTTTTTTGGTTTGCGGCAGAATAACTAATTCATAAGATAAATTTTCTTTGAAGCATTCTATATAAATAAAAAAATTATGATCATTCGAATGGCGTTATTCGGAATATTTTTTGGAATATAAGTAACGGTACTCGTAAGCAAAGAAGTACATTCGGTAATATAATTATTACTCAAGTTTATCGATAATATTATTGTATCTGTCTATTAGTCTATCTTATTTTTTTTTTAGATAAATACGGTTGTTATCTATACATATCAACACTTGCCGATCGAGCATTTAGAAATAAAACAGTTTAAAATAATACCATAGATTTGAGAACACTTTTTCAGATTACGTAAAATAGAGCTTTACATTGCTAATCTACTATGTGGTATTTTTTCTTTTAAAAATATTTATAAAAATAAGTATTGGTACTGCGAAGGGCTCGCAGAGCACATCTTCAACAAGTAAATGCAAAATTTTAAAGTCTATATTTGCAAGTGTAAGGTATAATTACTTTGTATAAATTGGGATAATGATATTAAGTTGTTTATTTCTAAAGAAACTACATTTTTTAACAATGAAGCCGCTAACGACGATATTTTAATTCGTTAACCGTTTTTAACATTACAAGTAATTAAATGAATGGACAATGTTGTTTTTATTTTATTTCTAGGTTTCGTTCGCGTCTGAATTTTTTAGCTTAAAACTCTAAGAACCTTAAATCTCCGGTCGTTAAACATATTCAAAATTGATAAGCCTTGCGTTAGACTTGGCTCGTTTCTTTATTTTATAGCAATTCATTGACGAGTAAAGGGCGCGACAACTATAATTTGTACACCAATAACGGCTAGGGATTCTAAAATAATGTATGATAAAACATGGGCTAAAAGTGGTTTTCGAATGACTAGCCCATGTTTCGTGGAAATGACAAACTATCACAAGTTTGTAATCACAATAGTGCAAGGATACTCTTTTACAGTTGGATGCACGATTGAAAGCATAGGCGTTTGAAAATTTGCCGCCATTCGAACAATTGAATTACAGGCGAAATCTGATAATGAAAATGTTAATACTTTGTGGGAAGAGATTTAACGGTTGGCGGGGTTGGGAGGAGAGGAGAAACTCGCGTTCGGCGCTGTAAATAATCTTCTAAAGATCGCAAGATCTGCGAGGGTAAGACCCGCGGCAGTTGAATCGCAATAGGGAAAACAATGGCCCTAATTTCCGAGCTTCAGAGTTAAGCCACGCCTCGATTTCTCCTCCCGCCGCAAAAGCCCAGCATCCCGGCGGGGAAGTACAGAGCCGCAAAGGCAACCGCGCACAGAGAGACGCGAGGCCCAAGTTTGGGCCTCGCATATTCGCACATTCATAAATACGCGACATGCGCCACCGCCGTTAAAAAACCGCACAGTCGACGCCCACGGCCACACATTGTACGCGCGACTTTTAACCATTCATATGCAGCAACGCGTGCGAGTCCGGACAGCTCACACACACGCGCGCAGAGGAGCTCGCTACACAAACGTCACTTAGGTTCAAGCCACATGCATTTGCCCGAGTCCCACTTTTAGGGAATTCTAGCGTTGCACGCGTGTGCGCACAGATAAGCCATACACAAGCGCACGCGAGTACGCGAAACGCGCGTAAGTGCACAGTTGCATACATATATGCATCTCCACTCGCTGAAACATCGCACATCTACGACATATCTCGTAATGATATATGAATGCACGTACGAGTGGTAGGCGCGGAGTAGTTAATTTCGTCACTCAGCGGTATTTTTATTGTGTGTGCTCGAATGTGCTAAATAATTTACGAACTCGCGACGTGCATTTTCGAATGATAATTGCGGCCGAATCAGCCTACCAGTTTTCCCACGTACGAAAATAACCTCTGCAAAGCTCCTAAGTTTTCTTTATGCCCCTTTAAGAAATTAATGAGTGAATACTGCGAATAGCGGCGTCCAAGTCGTCGGATCGTAGTTTCCGTATTCGTAAAAGTGCATTTTTGTGGACTTTTTTCGTAAAGAAAAAAGCATAAATATCAAAGAATCTCGTGCGCTGCTTAAATTCGCCATTAATTGTACATTGTTTTATATGTAATTAATTATAACGATAACAATAAAGATGTCCAGCGAAAGCGTAAAAATGGTTGGTACTTTTTTTACATATGTCTTCTTATATATATATATTTTTTTTTTTTGTTTTTTTACATACATTGTATATAATAAATGCTGTTATTCCAAGCGTATCAATTGCGAGTCGGTTAGGCTCCAATTTAAAGTTTCGAATTGATTTCGGGTGACGCATATTCTACAGTCCTTCTTTCATATATTTATAGCTCTTTGTTGAGCATTTTTTAAGCGCACAAGTAAAATTTTCATAATTCTGCTGAGTAAATCCGCCCAGAGGTTCGTGCCATCTACCACTACACTTGTCTACTAATTCTTAGTCCTTAAGCTAACATAACAAATGATTGGGAATATTGGGATCCTGATTCCTGACCGCGTATGGTAAAATTCTTTACAATGGGTCGATAAAAGTCTCTTATTTTTGGGAAAGTACACCGGGAAGGCACCCAATAGACTCCTAAAAGTCTTGAAAATCAGTACGTTCGCATTCGCTTGGTTTCAAATAATCGTACGTTAACAAAATCTTCATTGTTTCTGCAGGATTATTTGCGATCGTTTAGCTGCTTGGAAGCTTCGATGCAGTTCGTTTAAAAATTAAGAGCGCCCCTTAAGCTCACTTCACACGCAAATCAATGTAATCGCGAGCGAATGATTTTTGTTTTGGATTTGAAGGGAAAGGCTCGTGCGACTGATAAAATTTTTATGTCTCGCATATCCATAGAAAATGTTACAATGTGCAGTATTTGTGTCTGGGACGTGTTATGTTCTGCTATGAATTCTGCTGTTCTTACGAAAATTCCATTGCCTTTTATTTGCTTATGCCTACGGTATTCGCCTAATTGTGGTGGGGAGCTCGCACGTACTTTAGTTAGGCACCATTAGTGAGGTTTCGGGACGTTTTTGACATTAGGGGCTACCCTACCTACGACCGACTCCAGATTTTCATTTCTTTCGCAGTTCTTATTCCACCGTTACAATACAAAGAGCTTACAATTGGGTTTCTTAGACCTTCTATTCTGCATCTTTTTACCCACTCAACTTTTATGGGTTATTGACTTAAGAGTCTAACAGCTTCGCTTACATTCCTCGTACATTCGCTTCCTATCTTGGCTCGAGACCCTAAAAATGGATTCCCGAAAGGTAAACAGTATTTCTTTAACTTCGCGTGTAATATATGCGTTACATATATACACACATGTATATCTTTCACAGCACACACACACAATTTATACGCATAATCATTGCAAAGCGTACACAGTGTAAATGCAGTATTTGGAGAAATTGTTCTTATAAAAAACGTTTTTTCTTTCCTTTTTTTCATAACGTTGTAAATATTCACTTTACTTGATTAAAATTTATGAAACGCAATTCAGAATAAAATTTTTTTATTTCAAACATAGTTTATTCAAAATTTTTTGTGCTTATGATAAAATAAACACGTCAGTGTCAATACTGTTGAACAATAGCGAATTTTAATACCTTTGCTTTTTATTCATAATTCATTGAAATAAAATCAATTTTCATTTACTGCTAGAAGACCTGCATACTTCTATTCTGTGGACATGATTATTTGTGATAGCTACTTCTATATTAAAATTATTCACTGTATGACTTGATTGTTAATACACAGCCAGTTTTATAAATGAAAAGCATCTTGTAGATGTATCTTTCTCCACAGTAGGAATATTCTTAATTTCTTCCTTCTAACTGAATATAATTATGTGTTCCAGTATTTAAACATTATGAATTGAAATTAAAGACAAAACGTACTTTAGAATTACAAGAGTAAATAACAAATCTCGTACACTTGTTTGCTGTAATAACCAAAAAATACAATTTATGTATGTGACTTTTTTACATTCGTATTTTATTGCTAGAAGTTCCGTTGCATAAAATTTTATTGTATCATTATTATAGAAAATAAGAATTATCCCCATGCAGCAAGTACAATCGTTAATATATTATTTTCAATAATTATGACCATTTGTTCCTATTTTTCAGTTTGCAAGCTTGGAGACTCCAGGTTATGTAGGTTTTGCCAATCTACCAAATCAAGTGCACCGTAAATCGGTTAAGAAAGGATTCGAATTTACATTAATGGTCGTTGGTGAATCTGGACTTGGAAAATCAACACTTGTTAATAGTCTTTTTCTTACTGACTTGTATCCAGAGCGTATTATTCCAAACGCAACAGGTAAAATGATAAAGATGATACTTTTATTGAAAACTTATCCCAATTCTAATTAAAAATTTTTATATTTCATCAAAACAAAGCAATGGTAGAACTTTGTAGTAAGTACAATATGGTGCCTTCTTATATTAAACAACTCTCTCAAGGATAATATATTTAATTCAGAGCACAAATACTATTGAATGCCTGCATACGTATATTTTTTATGTAAATAATTAGTGTTTAAAATTCTTTGTAAAAACCTTTTTTGTTTTATCATCGTGTTATTATTGTATTCATTCCTTGTACTTTTATATCTAAGGTACTATTCATTTTATTATTGTGATTTTTATGATTTATTATACATTTTTTAAAAGGGCATGTGTGTTTGTCAAAAAAGTGCACCAAAACGTAGAACTTAAAATAGGTTTTGAAGTAGCCATTGGAGATATGTCAATGTCAATTTGTTTTTCCATGTTCTTTGGTTTTCTTTCTAACTTTCTTTGCTCAATTTGTACAGAAAAAACCAATCAAGTGGTCAAACTCGATGCTTCTACAGTTGAAATTGAAGAGAGGGGTGTGAAACTTCGTTTGACCGTTGTCGACACACCAGGATACGGAGACGCAATCGATAATACGGATAGTTTTAGGGCTATAATACAATACATCGATGATCAATTTGAGAGATTCTTAAGAGACGAAAGTGGTTTGAACAGGAGGAATATCGTCGATAATAGGATACATTGTTGCTTCTACTTTATTTCTCCATTTGGACACGGGTAAACATTTAATTTTTTTAATCCAATAGCCTTCTGAAAATTAATTAATGCCCACGACTTTTAACATTCGTATTCCGTTCTAATAAAATGCAATGATCATTGAGCGGTCTAAAAAAAATGTCACGAGACTAATTTTATTAGACTTATGGACTCTTTATTGTTTGGCTTTTAATGTAAATAATCCAATACGGTTAATTAATTAATTTGAATGTTTATTAAAAAATTGTTCCTTTATTCAAAAGACTTAAGCCGTTGGACATCCAGTTTATGAAGCAATTGCACAACAAAGTCAATATCGTACCCGTCATTGCCAAGGCTGATGTTTTGACAAAGAAGGAAGTGCTGCGTCTCAAGAAGCGCGTTTTGGAAGAAATTGACCAAAATGAAATAAAGATTTATCCTCTACCCGATTGCGACAGCGATGAAGACGAAGATTACAAAGAACAAGTCAAACAGTTAAAAGAAGCAGTACCTTTTGCGGTATGTGGAGCAACTACGTTATTGGAGGTCAAAGGGAAAAAAGTTCGCGGAAGACTTTATCCTTGGGGTGTAGTCGAAGTGGAAAATCCTGAACATTGTGACTTTATTAAGCTCAGGACTATGTTGATGTGAGTATACAATAAGAATTCGTAATTACAAGCCCATAAAACAGCTTTTTGCATTAACTATTCTTTGTATTATAAAGCACTCATATGCAAGACTTGCAAGAAGTTACACAAGAAGTGCATTACGAAAATTATAGAAGCGAAAGATTGGCTAAAGGAGCTCCAGTACCACCGAGACGACAAACGTAAATACAACTATTAATTTGCATTTCAAAAACTTTATATATATATGTGTGTGTGTGTGATAAGTACACTTACGAGGGTTTTTTAAAATTAACGCTACAATTATTATCTGTTTAGGGTTGTGGATAATGACAAAAGCAACGTAGTCTCTGAAAAGGATCGCATTTTGCAAGAAAAAGAAGCAGAATTGAGAAGAATGCAAGAAATGCTAGCCGTAATGCAGGCACAAATGCAGCAACAACAACAATAAAAATTTTAGCAGAACGGTGCCAAAAACAAATTGCGAAAGATCTGATGAGAAAGAATGTCTGTGGTTTCTTATGTAGCGTACCTTGTTAACGAATCAGGCGATTAATAGGCTTTTCAAAATTTTATTACGGCTTATCTACACGACTGAAGTGTATCAATAATCAACTCGTATTATCGTAATGTATTTTATACCCAGTATTATTTCTTTAACTTTTCAAAGAACTTCTGCTCAGCAAGAAACATGTCAAGCAGCTCACTGCCGATTCAGTGATGTCTGTAAGTCACGATTCATGTTTTATCAAGGAAAATAACGAAACCTATGAAGTGCCTTGCGGTCATTCCTTATTACGCCTCTCTGAGATTGATTTTTTCTACTTTATTATTCTTGGACTGAATAATCTGATTAATAATTAGGCAACTTATTGAGCTAATTTTGAACCGCAGAAAGTCAAAAGTTTCTTATCTAACCTCTTATCTTGAACTTTACCTTCAAGAGAACCACCAAATATACGAGACTTAAGTTTTTGCATTTCAAAGAAAGTGAAAAACGTTTCACAAATTTCGCGCTTAAAAAATTGAAAATAAACCTTCTCGCCGCAAATGTGCACATATTTATAAATACATATTTTCATATGAATTTGCTAAGTGGACGAAGCCAGCGTTGTGTTTACAAACTAGTTGTATTTTTTTACTCTTTCTTTATAATATGGATGTATTGTTTTGAAGCAATGTGCAATTAAATTTATTTACATAATAGAGGATTATAAATGATCGTATACTTTAGACATAGTTAAGAATAATGTTATCACTCAATATTACCATCAATTTGGTTATAATCATTCAACCACAAAATCAACAACTGAAGTTAAGTGACAGAGTCTCTTTGAATGTGATACAATTATTTAGCTCCATCATTTTTTAGGATTTGTATATTTATTTTATAGATTAATCATCGCCTTTTATACTTAAAATTGTTTAACGCTGAAATCGATTTGAAAATACATATATTTTTTTTTTTTTTAATAATCCGAAATGAATTTTGAGTAGTGGATTATAATGATGTTTTTGTATTAAAAATATGCTTAATCTTTCCTCGAAAATTTTCTATTATTTATATAAAATTTCATCAGAATCGTATTAATTAAGTCAACTAATTAATAAGAATGTATTTAGTTCTTGAAATTGAATCACCATGTTCAAATTGATCAAATTATATATGTAGTAAATTATATTTACTAAATCGTTTAGATTTAATATAGTAACTGAACAATTCCAGACTTAATTGGATGTAAGAAAGTATTTTGAATAATTTTACCCGCTACATATTTAAGAGATATTTTATTATTATTGTAAACACAATTTTATAACTGCCGAGTTGCTAATAAGTCTTAAATTAAATTATAAAGCTATATCGAATGTGAATATTGACAATTTTTTACATTTCCTTTTTTACATATCGATATATATATATATAAATATATATATATATATATATATATAATTATTAAAGGAGACGGGAGTAGCGTCACAGTTTTGTATGTTCTGTACGCATTAGGATTTGTGCATATAATAGTCAATCGCTGTAGAAAAGGCTGCAAAACCGGCAGCACCAATTATGCCCGCCTTCACACCAGCTAAAAAGCGAAGACAACTGTTTTTTATACGTAAATTCAATAAATAACAAATATATAAATCTCAATTATTTAAGTGGTATTGAATTACCTCTCAGACCTAACATGCCTCCTGTTAAGCCTCCTGCATAAGTGCCATTCTTCCAATCTGTTTTACCTCTGTACTAAAAACAATAATCTTATGTTATGATTGTCAAATTTAATAATAATAAAATATTTGGTACACAAATCATATGAATGAGAGCTTCCTCATTATCAATATGATTTTTTTTCGTTTGACTATAATATTGCTATTTATCAAAAATATTAAAGAGCATTATTTGTAAATGCTTTTTTTCATGCTTTTAACAAAATCCTTTAATTTTCAATTCTATAAATGTCAGTGACTAGCTAACTAAAGAATTTATTTTATCAACTTACTGTTTCTATCGCGCATTCAACCCCAGAAAAAACAAATCCAATTATGGCAAAGTTTTTTGCATATGCTACTGTAGTTGCTTTCATTTCCCTAAAAATTTCACGGGCTGTTTGTTCTTTCTCAACATTTGGATTAACACTTGACGTAAATAAGCCTACAACCCCTCCAAGACCAAGTCCTGCAATACAATCAAGCAAATTACTGTTAATAAATTTTTCAAATAAATTAGATTATATATATTAAATCACATTTAAATTGTAATTTTTTTTATTTTAAAAGCGAAAAAAGATTTTTGAAAACTTTTGCATACCTATAATACAGCTCATCATACTTTTAAAAGTACAGCTTTCCATAAAACCTTCTATAGTTTTTTCTTCATTTGATTTAATATAACCTCCACCTAATGTCCTTGGTATTATTATATTTTCTCTGAATCTTTGGTGATTCCCAATAAGATATAATGCAATTTTATCCATTTCTTCATCGTACATAAGAAATGGAACTCTTTCTTTTGGAGCTTCTGTGTTTACTTCTTTGGTTATTACAGGCTTTTGACCCAGTGGATTATTAAAATTCATCATTTTTTAATATACAGATACTAGTTTATTTAAGTAATACATAAATATTAATTATCCTCTTCAGTACTAAGCTATGAATATAAATAACAGAATTATTAGATTAAGATAAAAAGATTTGTCAGAGTATTATATGGTATGTATCATATCAAACATTTAATTACTTCCATAGACTTTAAACTTATTATATAGTTTTTAAACATATAATATAAGATAAAATCAGTATATTAAATGAAAAAATTAAAAAGAAGAAATATATGTTATTAACTTATGTAACATTATATTATATGATAACATTAATCATTGTTTACAATTCAAATTATTCAGTCAATGTATGAAATATTATATATACTATAAAATGACAATAAAAAAATCTTCTAACTTATATTTTATTCTTTGTATATTTTAAAAACAGTAGTTGTCATACAAATTTACCATATGCACGTATAACCTAAAATTAAGAAAGCGATTTAAATTGGTGTTGCATACTTTCATTAAAATACTTTTACAAATATATTTTGAATGATGATTTGTATAAATAAGGATTCATATTTTCAATTAAAAAATAATAAAAAGAAATGGAAAAAAACTACCCGAAAGATTTAATGCAAAGATTCTTAGATTCGTAAAAGACATGAAAAGCAGCTGATGTTTGAAAAAAAATATAAAATACTGCACGATTCACCGGATTCACGTTAGAAGCACAAAATAATGGACCGAACAGAAAAATAAACGAAATTATTTAATGAGATTTATAAAAAATAAATACAGCATACTGATTCTCAATTACTTTGTATAGAATATTATTTTTATTACTTAAAGCGTTTATTTAATGTAGAAAATTAATTTTTTCAAATCAACAGCATATAAAAAAATTACCTTTTCAGTCTTTACTTTTAAATATAAGCTTTATTTCTTGAATAAATATATATTAGCTAAATATATAAAAATATTATTGAGAATGTTTACAAAGAAAAAAATTATGTATACCTAGGTAGAAAAATTCATTTTAAGAATAAATAACGCAATTAAATCATACATTGAAAATTTAGATAATTTTTTCCTTTTTTATGTACATAAACTGAAAAATTGTAAACGTAAAAGAAATTGTATTAAGAAGTTTTATTAATCAATTTCAATATTTTCATAAAATGGATGTACTTAGATCATTATCTTTGTTTCATGTTCGATGAACTATGATAAATCGTAGTCGTGGAAAAAAATTTTAATTGCGCCCAAATCCAAAAATTAATACTTAGAATATTATACTTATTTTGCTATAAAATTCATAATTAGAAACGAAACTTCGTAAAGAGAAGAACATTAATAGATAAAAAAATTGCACATTGAATGTCATGCTTAGATTTCTGGTGGGGCACACAATATAAATAAATAAACCAATATATGTGTGTGTGTGTGTGTGTGTGTGTGTGTGTGGGTGTGTGTGTAAAATAATTTTATCACGATAAATAACGTGTTAATAACGTAATATTTTCTACATAAATAAATAAAAATGAATAGAAAATCGCAAAATGTAATAAGACCTTCTAGTATATCAATAGTGCAAAATTTAATAAATACCGCCAGTAGGCTTTTTTTATTAAATCATTTTTATCCTTGTATGAATAATCTTATAACCTCTATTACTATAATTTCTATCTAAAATAGATAGTATGATGATAGCGGAAACACAACAATCAACGGAGGAAACAGCGGCAACGCATATTCAGAATCAGACCATATTATTTGCATCCATGTGTCCAGATGAAATATTGGATTATTATGATAACTTTGATACCAGAACTTATTATACAACATTAATGTTAGGAGATGTGTCCGGTAAAGTAAAAACAACGTTTTTGTACTTTCATTATATCTTAAGAAAGACATTAATGTTTTTTAATAAACCATGTTCTCGGCAACAAATACAATTACTTAAATTTAATTTAATTTAGTATAATTTATATTTACCAATGTAATATATATATATATACACAGATATATTTTTTTTTATTAATTTTGATAAATCATGAATTTGTTTATCGTGGCAAAAATATGGCAGTTGAATACATTAAATACGAAATAAATTATTTGCTCTTAAAATATATAATAGACTTTTACAAAATTTTAAAATTTAAACCTATGTTCTTCAATCGAGGTATAAAGCAATGTGTGCATATACCTTATAATCGGAATTATTTATTATTTGATTCATTAAATTCAATGTCACGATCATTTAGAAGCATTAAATGACATGTTAATTCACTATTTGATCCAAAGAAAATTTTTCGACTTTAAACATTAGCAAAACTATGTTTCATTGTCTGTTTTGCATCCGAGTAACTCGACTGGTTTCATGTTAATATAAACTTTGTTTTTATTTTTAATTACGATTTCGGATAAAGGGTAACGTGCAAAGTCCAATAAATTTCGAATGCTAACAGTATTCGCTTAATGTTAGCGAGCAGTTGCATTACAAGTTAATCATTACTTTTTACCAAAAGTCAAACAGACCTACAACAATTTTAATAATACACTTGGATTTATTATTTTCAATCATTTTGAATACGATTTATAGTCAAGTGAACGTAAATCAATATTTTACATCGGAAGTAGTTTCAAATTGGGTATACAATGTGTTGCGGATTGTCAATAGCCCGCGTCTACACCACTGGATAACGCAATTCGTACACTTCAGGTGGCAGCCTGCGTTTCGCAGTGTTTCCTCACCAATCTCGCGAACACCTCGCTCTCGTAATGGTAACTTTTTCTCTAGGCACTAGGTGGCGACAGTCAATGTATTATTAGAATGCCTCTATTAACGTATTAATTGAGGCTGGTTACCAATTTTAAAAACGTACTCGTAACTATCGTTATGTATGTACTATCATTTTTAATCGTGTAGTTTCGGTTAATTGCCACTATTTATATTACGACTAAGTAATATATATATTGTTATTATTATTAATAACTTTCCTAATTTATAAGGGTATTTAAACATATATTACATAGTCACTGCTTTACGTTACAAAATATTTTTAAAACTGTAACAGTGTTGTTCAATAATTCACGCGTCCTAGTTTTTACAATCTTATTTCATTTGTTGCTTGTAACCTTGGGTATTAAATACCGACAAATTATCATCATATCAAACATTTCACCTAATTTTCATAACTCTTGATTGCATCTATTCCAATGATTTCAAGACTCGTAGAGCACAGAATTTTTGCTCCCACAAGTTGATGTCTAATGTTATTTCATTAGACATAGATGATAGGTTCAGGCTCTCCTTAAGATGAAGCTATAATATATCTTACGTGTACTACATTCATTATAACGACAGGCCTATAATTTTCTAACACTTCTTGGTCTCATTTTGTTCAAAATAGACAACAAACACTCCCTTTTTTCTATCCTATCTTTAGTATTGTTGATGTTACCTGAAAGTTTTTTCAGATTCCGCATTTGAATGCTAGAGACAAAACTGCCTCTTTCAACAATCTCAATGATGGAAATTCATAGAATCTTTTTCTCTGATAACCCATCTAAAAATAATTTTGCAGCTGTGGATAATTATTAGTAATGTTCTAATTTCTCTGAAAAGCGTTTGGGACTTTTATTGAAAAAAATTGTTATATTTTTTTAATAAGTTTCCGCAGGTAGAGTCGCAGCCTCCTTTTGGCGACTAAAGCAATTGACTGACACGCGATAAAAGAATCAGGTTAGGTAACCAGTTCATTTAAAAAACGCTGAAATCCTTTGTATGCCCTTATCATTGCACTTGCTTTGCCATATGCAAGAGCCAACAATATTTTTAATAATATAAATATGGCGAGGGTCTTTAAGTTCCGGACTTGTGTTTTCAGTCCTTTCCAATTTTGCGGTCGAACTCTAAGAGGAGCTAATCTCCCTATTAGACTTTTGACGCGCTTACGCGAAGGAACGCCACAAAAATAAATCCATTACATTGATAAATTGGTATTAGGTTTTACCGAGATGGCAGAAAAGTATTCAAAATTTGGCAAAGGTGGGCCTTCGAAAATAACCGAGACCTTGAACATTTATATTGGCGCAATGGTTCAAGAAATCCTGGCACACAAGGGAGACGTCCTAAAGTTTTCTGGTGATGCTTTTATTGTTATGTGGAAGTTGGAAGATGGTCTAGTTATGCGCGATATTGCGTCCGAGGCTATAAAAACTGCCTGTATAATACAAAACCACTTCGGAACGTATGAAACAGACGTTGACATTGTTTTAAAAGGTAATGATTGGAAAAATGTTATAAATTTTATGATTTTTTTTACTAACTGCAGTATCACTACTTGTTAATAAAAAAAAATAAAAACATGCAAAATTTATATTTACCTATGCTGGGAGGTTGATAGATACTACCCGCTATCTTTTGAATAATTGTGGACAAAAAGTAGGTGTCCCGATGACTCGTCGTTTATCAAAGCCTGATACGGCGACACCCCTTCAGTTTACCTAAAATTTTCGAAATGTGGGAGTGGGGATGATAAGTGCTAGAAAAAAGGAACAATTTGAAATCAATGGAGTCGAGAAAAAAAGAATTCGAATGGGAATAAATCAGTGAGAGTAAGAAATGTCCGAATGTATATGAAACTAATAAAAGTAAAAAGGATAAAAGTATAAGAAAACATGCGCAATAATAATAAATAAACTCCAAAATAAATATTCTTTTATAAGTTTTAACACCTCCGGTTTTTTCAGTCTTATATTTTCTATTTTATTTTGCAATGTGTAACGCATGCGTCCCCTACGTTGCAAGAAGAAAGAGGAGGAGGAGGGTAATGCTAGGATGGAGCTCGTCGGCTCTAGGGTTTGATGGGATTGTCTACTTCTGACACGTAGTAGACAATGAAGGAGTACATACGGACCCCGGTAAGATTTCATCCATTAGATGAGACAATTTAACGTGTGCTGGTGTCATGGTACCGGCGTTTTGTCCATACGAATACATACGACGGGATGTTCGGCGTCGATGTTACACACGTCTTAACCCTTTTGCAGAAAGGCGAGGCACTTGCTCGTCCCTCGTGCTGCAGGGTTCCGCTTTTTTCGGGATGCTGCCGATCTCTTTTTCTTCTTTTTTCCTCTTGATAATTCCGTAGTTCCTCCGTGTCGCTGCAGGAGGAGAGGGAAGTCTTATGCTCTTTATCGTAGTTGACTTTAACCTCAAGGGTCGCTCGCTCAATCCATTCTAATTATCCTTTTGCGAGTTTGTCCTCGCAAGGCCGCCAAGATCCCGGACCCTCTCGGGCCCCCCTCCTTTCTCATTTGGTGGCTCGTTTCGTTTAATTTAGCCAAGGCGCGATTTTCGGCCTCATCAGGCCGCGAGTTCGTTTAGGCGAAGGAGCAGCGAATCGGGGACGAAATAAAACAAACTACAATTAAGCGTGATACAATGAGTTTATTGCCCTCGCGGTTACAATAATTGCGTAAGAAACCCCCTCGACGGAGGGGGAAAAAGTCTCGCAACCTTACAAGCGCTCGCTTACACACGCTCGCTTACACACGCTCTCACACATACCTTATATTATCGCATCCTACCTGGTGGTTGGCCAACCTCGTTCGGGATGCGTCAGTCGGTCGCCGTAGTGGATCGCAGGGGGTCGCCATCGGCCGAGACTCCTACGCCGTTGCTCGTCGTGGGACGATCGTCCTGATCGCCACGCACCGAGCTCGTTGTTGCCGGGCTTTCTGCGGTATCTCACGCGCCCAAGGGGTGGCTGGACCGTCTGGTCCCAGCCACGGCTCGCTTACTCTCGCGTCGCCCTCGCGGTATCGCACGCGCTAGGGTGATTGGGTCGTCGCGACCCGGCCACGCCGCTTCGCACTCGCACTCTCACACACGCTGAGGGGGTGGCCAAGTCTCCACTCACTGATCAGCTACCCTCGTGGGTCGGTCGCGGGATCACACGCGCTATTCTTGTCTCCTTCTCTTGCGTCAACCGCGTCTCTATTTCGCTCGCTCCTTTCCGTCGGCAATTGCGCTCACGTCACCTCTTCGGGGTAGTACCTTCCGTTTCGGTTCGGTGGTCACAACTACCTCCCACGCCTTCTCTCGGGCCCTACCTCCTTCCGATCTCTCCCTCTTCCTTTCCTTTCTTGCGGCGTTTTTTCTCGCGCCTCTGCCGCGCGCCGTTTAGGCGTATCTCGGGCCATTTTTAACAATTTTATAATTTTCTTCTGGCGCATTTTATAATTTTCGCCCTTACGCCTTGGCGGGACCTCATTGGCGCCAATTTTATGTTAATTTAATTTGCCATACGAAGTAATTTAGTTGCCTCAAATGCGGCAAACGGATTATCAAAAGTCGCAGGGACGGGAGGGATACCACACGGTTAGTAATATTTGTTACCAAGTGAAAAGAATATACGAGCAAAAACTACTATTCGCGAGTAGGTGAAGGAGCGAAGGATAGGGTACGAAATAATAATCAAGACATAATTTGGATTCTTAATATTGGCCCAAGCGATGTACAAATGGCATAAAAAATACCTCGATTTAGGGGGAAAAAGCCTCTCTAATATAAATTGCCACCCTTACAATAAATAACATACATAGCATACCAATCTCGCCGCCCCATATACCCCTCGAACCTATTCTACCTTTCTGTTGGTTCACCAACCGCTGCTTCTATGGAATTGTTGCTCGTCGTGGCTCGACCGCCTTGAGGGATCACCACGCACCAAGATCGTTGCCCAGGACATCCGCTCTCGCAAGCCTTGCTGGGGTTATATCGTTGGGTCGTGATGATCCGACGACCTTTTGCCTAAAATGCCTCGCCTTACACCCGCGCATTTGAACACTCACTTGGACGCTTTGTTTGTCACGGCGTCAAAATTCTGCTCTCGTCACTCGTGCCGGATCGCGCGGAAAACTCATCGAAAGTTGGGCTTCAACTTTCTGCGGAATAACCTATTCACGCCTTCCCGGGCTCTTCCGTCTTTCGCATTCTTCTCCCACTCCCTCTTGCCGCTGCCGCCGCCTACCTGTCTATCGGGACCATTTTGGCCCTCGCAAACTACAAAAAATGATTATTGGCTGCAAACAAAATTATTTCTGAAAATAATCATAAAAAACTTCCTTTTAGACTAAAATCACAACTACAAATTTCTTATAAAAGTGCATATAGTGCCCGTCGTTGGGAGGCTACTGATAGTGCCTGCAATCTATTGAATGTTTGTGGACGGACAGTAAGCCCATATGAACCTGGCGATAGACTTTGTAAGAAGGTAGTGTTGTTTTTTTCATTTCGCGTGTTGTAAAGATAATCCCATCTGTATGTATGTGCATTGAGCGAATAAGAATTTTCCCGATATTTTAATTTGTATTCTTAATAATGTAAATGACACTGCTGTCATTAAATGCGTATATATAGATGTAAAAATAAACGAAGTAAGAACAGGACTAATGCATTTATCCAACAGCCAACATGCATGACTAACATTATCAAGAAAAGATAAATCGAAATCAGTAAGTAGGTTCTTTATATCCTAAGCCATCTCAATCTCCTTCTAATACTCTTCGGTTAAGTTTTATAAAATCCATTAGAAGTTAAATTTATTATAATTTTTTTATAGTAAAGATAGCAATCTCATCAGGGAAGACATATTTCACGTCTATTGGAAATCCTGAAACATCGACGTATTATATTGTCACGGGATCACCAGTTTGGGAAGCCAAATTGGCGGAAGGATTGTGTCGGTACATATAATTACGAAAATATTATTTTAAAAAAATTGGGTCGATTTTGCTATTGCTGTTATAAAAATTATTATTATCATTAATTATTACTACTAACAACCTTGTGACGTTTATATATATATATTTTATATATATAACGTTCGGGGGGGGGGAAGGTGCTAAGGAGTAGCTCACCGGTTCCAGGGTTCGGCGGGGGGGGGTAGTAGTAAGGTAGGGTTCCGGATGGTGCGGGAAATAGAAGGGAAAAGAAATACGAACAATTTATTTCCTTTTTCCGTTTGGTCGTCTTTATTGCGCGGAGGTTGCGGATCCGTCCGCCTGCCACCTACAAGGTATAGAGAACTACAATATAATATAATTATAATTATTTATCGTCACGCTCACAGGCCGAGTTCGCGTCCGTCGTGTTATGCGCCACAATAGCCGGGGGGGGGGAGGAATGGACGGTGCCTCTTCGCGCCCGATCCTGACGCTAGCCGGTCGCTCGGCCCGAATGAAATCTGCCGGAGTCCGATTGTCGGGGTTCGCGGGCTCCGCGTTGTCGCCCCGAACTTATGCTATGATCTCGCTTAGGATTTTATTACATACGCGCTGCTCCCGTCGATCACACCTTTGGCCTTCGGTAGGCCGCGTCGGCGGGGGTGGCGCTCGCTGCTCCCGTTGCGGATCGGCTTCCCTGCGGCTTCTGCTCTTCGTCCTCTCTTCTCACGAGGACCGGGATCTTCGTCTTCCTCGCTGCTCCGCGGGCAGGTCCTGGGTTCAGACTCCCGTCCTTTGCCTCCTCTGTCTCTCTTAGTCGTCGCACGTGATCTTCTTCGCTGACTCGGTGCTTCTCCTCGGGGTCCTCGACTTTCCTCGGCGCCTTGCTCTCCCTTTTCCACCCCCGGCCCCTCTCGTTCGGATTCACCTGCCCCTCTGTTGGGTGGGATTTTTCTCGAAATTCCAGGGTCCCTCCTCCTTGGTCCGGGCCTCGGGCGCTAGAGTCACCCTCGGCCGCTAGAGTCACCCTCGGCCCCGCGGCACATTCTTTCACCCGCTGCCGTTTCCGCGTACGCGCACGTATTTTTGTTTGTACACCTGCAGCCATCGCCTGGCCTTAGGTGTCGTCCGGGGAAAATCGGGGTGTTGGGGGGGGGGCGGTAACGCGCGAGTGACTACGTTCGTCACAACCTTAATGCTTATTAATTATAAAATTTTATTTTAACAAGCGGCGGTGATATTCTTGTTTCATCGAGTTGTTGGCAATGGGTTAATCCAAGTGAATACATATATGAAATATTACCGGATGGTATTCATACTTTGATCATATCGTCATCAGTACTGTGGGATGTTGCGAAAGATGATTACAGCGATACTACTAGTAAAAAATTGAGTTTATTATAAAAATGATAAGATCATCTTAAAGTTTATTATATTTAAAAGACATTTTTAGCTACGTCTTCCTACATGGACGATATTAAATCTATTGAGAATTTTTCGGGGAAACCGGATCAATTATTGCCGCTATATCGATTATCTCTTTGGAATATAAATCTATTTGAAAATGCCAAAAACTGCAACCGTAAGTCAATTTTTATTTTGCGAGCATAAATGTATTACATAAAATTTATAATATTAACCTTTTTTTCAATAATGAGAATAGAAAATTTTTCCCCAAAGTTTATGACCTTTGCTTTCAATAGCCCTTTCAATAAAAGACTAATCACTTTTGACATTCATATCGACAATATATCAATTAAAAGTAATATTTGCATACTACAATTCTTTTCAATATAAAAATTATTCGATAAGAGGAAATCGACATTTTTCCGAATCGATTGATAATAATTTTTATCGAAACATCTCTTTGCCCTTGCATCAAATTGTATAAGTAATTTAAGTTTCGTAATTTTTTTTATCAGTTAAAATACAAATAATATAGTAAAACACTTACAATATTTCTGTATTAAAAAGTATTTATATAAAATCTCAGTACGACCAAAATTAATTAGAGTTGCGGAAGCAAAATTAAAAATGCAGCTGCGTAGTTACATGCTGAGACCTGTTATAAGATCAGTCGACCTGGACGAACCGCTGGAATATTTGACAGAAATCCGCAAAGTTGTGATTGTATTTGTAAACGTCATAACTGAAGATATGAACAAGAAAGTACTCATAAAACTCGTTAACCAAGCCTTCGTGTTCGTTTGCGGGTAAGTAAACTTTTTATATATTATTCTGTTTTGACGAACTGCAGTTCGTTTTGAGATATCGCACCATATTAGTTCAAAAGATTTACCAAAAAATGTTGTAATAATTCATTGTAAATCTTATATCCGCGACGCATAGATTTAAAGACAATTACTCAGTTTGTTGCCTGTAAATTTGATCGCAATAGTACAGGATTGTATATTATGAAAGTTATGCGTATAAGAACGCATTTAAATAAGCTTGAATGAGTGGTAAAGCGAAAACTTCCTCACCAAAGACTATTGTTGCTGGGTATCCCCACACGCTTCTACATTTAAATTCTCCAACTTTGGCCAATTGTGCGCGAACAAAAGCACAACAATCAGACGGATAGACGGGTTTTCTCTCCTTGATGTTATACCAGAACCAGTGGACACGTTTTATAGCGTCAGGATCGTCACGAATCTGTGCTTTCGTTTTATATCCTTGCTGACTCCAAGGCAAGCTGGGGAATGATGACCTTATAGGTAGGTCTTTTCTGAACACGTCATTAAGATGGCATAATTTGACGGGTGTGTGAAGTTTGAATGCGTTAGTAGCTTTGGCTATCGCAAGCCTCATGTATGGGTCGTGAAGCATGGATTTTCCAGTTGGTTTAAATAACTTAACGTCTTCGCTGACGAGAGACAAGGAAACTGGACTTCGTACATATTCACCAGCGTACGGGATCAGTCCCCTGAGATACTCAGATGTGGGGGGGGGGGTAAACGCTGCCCAAATCCTTTTGACTTACCAAGGTAATTTTAAAGAGTTGGTATAAGACTACTAAAAAACGAGAAAATTTTTTTTGATTTAATGGAAGATCTCGTTAACTGTGTTGTTTATTCGTTATATACTTGTAACGTTGGGTTTGGTACGGGTGAGGGGGGAAAGGGCATGGGATGCCAAGTGGGTAAGTTCGGCCGCCGAGGTCCGATTTTCGGAGTATACGGACTCCAGATTTGCGCCGCAAGTATCCTAATTTTACAAATTTATAGTTTTTCTTTGTTTTACATACGATAACGGCTTCCCGTTGTTGTACACCCTTGGCCTTCGGTAGGAGGCGGGGTTGGCTCGCTGCTCCTGATGTCCACCCTCGCCAGGTCGGCCAAGGGCGAATCCGCTTCTCACCGACTCCTGCTCCCCTCTCTTTTCGTTCTGTGAGGACCGAGATCCGACTCCTTGTCCTCTCTCTTCGTGGAGGTCCTGGGCTCGGGATCTCGCTCTTTTCTTCCTTTCCTCGCGCTAGCCTCGCGTCCGATCTCCTTCGCTCCTCGTTTTCTTCTCTCGATAGTTACCGGTCCTCCTGTGCTCCTCGCCCTACTTTTTTCGCCGCCGGTGACTCTCGCCAAGATCCACCTGCCCTCCTATTGGGCGCGATTGTTCTCGAACCGTGAGGGTCCCCCTTCCTCGATCCGCGTTTCGGCGCGTCAGGATCACCCTCGGCCTACGCTCTCACCAGCGGTCACTTCCGCGAACGAGCACACTGTTATTGTTTGGACACCTGAGTCAGTCACCTTGCCCCAGGTGTCGGTCTGAAAAATAATTTATTCGCGTACTCCAGGAACGGCCGCACTTTCATCGACACCTACAAATGATATAGTTCTATGTTACAGAAACAACAACAAAAATGACATATTCTTTTTCGAAAACTTACGGAGGGGACAAACGACGCGAAATACAAAGTGACAGTGAGGAAAAACAGCGCCCAGTGCACCAGGCCTTGGCGACAGCTGACTTCGCGATCAGCTGTGTCCAAGATTTGCCGTGTTTACAATTTCGGGAGCCTCAGGTCCCTGTTCACGCTGATCTTTCCGTCTTCTCCTGCTCCTCCGTGTTGCTGCAGGGGGAACGAGGTCGCAGGCTCCGGTATCTCTTCGCGATCCGTCTTCTGCATCGTCTCCTACGTATATCATTGCAATCTCTCCCGGTCTTCCGTTCACCTTCCTTTTATTTCTTCTTTCGACCTTTTCTATTTCCCGGAACCCAATTTCAGTTCCGGAGCCCTCCTCCCGGGTCACCGTTTCGTTCCGGCAGTCACCGGGGTTGGCCGGATTTGAAGACCCGGTGGTTAGGTCTCGGAGGAGGGCCACTCGCGCGGCTTTGGTTTTACGCGGAGGCGTTCCTACACCTCCCGACGCGCCAGGTTCTCCCTCGACCCCTCCGAGTTTCTTACTCGCCGTTATTGCGTCATACGAGGCAATTGAATTGCCTCGCATATCGCAATTGATTGATGGGGACCGGGAGGGGAACGGTGCCGTATTTTGGGTAACGTTTGTTACAACATTTAATGAGCCTGTTAGGTAAAAAAAGCATGTTTTACCTAAAATGACGGTTGCGCGAGTTTTGAATGTGCGCGTTCATTTTAACCGTCGGAAGTTTTTTATTTCGCGTCAAATTTAATAGAATAAAAGCGTGATTATGTTCGGAAAAAAGGTATTTTTCCGAACATAAGAGTCACGACAGAGCATCCGTTTTTAAAAAGTAAATTTATTGCTTCTGCAAAAATAAAACGACAATGTTGATTTAAGAAAATTTTACACGATGAATAAATTCATTATGTTTAAACGCACATACTGTCTTTGATCGGTCGAAGTTTATTTATTTCGTCGAGCCTACGCGAGGAAAAGGGTGATTAGGTTCGGGAAAAGGACCCATTTTTATGGCATACGGTTAGTGTGCGACAGACCGTACGAAGGTAACTTGTCACATCGAGCTGTCGCGAAATATGAATTATGACCTCTTGAGGAAAAGACCCTTTTTTCTTGACGAATGGGTCGTTTGTATTTACCGCGTTGGGTCAATCGACCAGAAAGGATTTTTGCCCTCGCGTATAACTTACACGAACAAGAAATAATTATGATCGGGAAAGGTATCCTTTTTCCGAACATACGATTCACGCGAGATCGACCATTTTAAACTTCGTCTTCGCGTCAATTTTTAGAAACAATGAAGCTACTTTTAAGAATACTACAAAACGTTTTTTGTTCTGAGATCACAAAGTTCAAGTCAGACGCGACGGATAATAAAATGTAATTACACATAGTTTTTCATGTTGTTGTTTAACCCCTCTCCGGAGTTTCTCCTATGTGTGAGCCTCCCACCTTGTATCAACCAAAAAAATGTTTAATGAACTAAAAGTCCTTAAATAGCGGAATTTTGTAAGACTCGGGTAGTTCTACCGAAATTGTCAAATATAGAACTTGTACACGCACGTATCAAAAGTCCACCCATTATTTGACCTTAAAACTTGGAGCTCCTAGCATACAGTAACGAAATCAATACATAGCAAGTATACAGTATCTGTATATATTGCTCTGTATCACCCCGCGAAGAAAGAGAGATTCTTATAAAGTAGCCGAATGCACTTCAACACAAAATAGAACCAATTCCATTATTTTAATCCAGAAGAACAGATTGGAAAAAAATCTTAAAAGAATTAACAAAAACACGTTCATTATAATAACTTCTAAAAGAGAAGGAAAGAATTAGTCAAAAAAATGTTTTTACATATGTAACTTGGGTCGGTATATCGACGTGGTCGTGAGGGTGGGCGGGGGTTGCTAGAATGAAGCTCCCGCGGTCCCAGAGTTCTGTAGGAGATGCGAATTTGGGTGAACGCAATATAATGAGGAGGCGTTATAAAGTGATAAGAAAATAAGTCAATGATTTTTTTAACTTCTATTCATCGTCAAGATGCAGAGTGGTAGTTTTCTTTATTAAACTAAAAAAAAGGTTAAAAATCATAATAATTAATCAACGAAATAAAACATTATATATATTAGAATAAAAGCCTCATATTTAATATAAGCGTCTCATACAAACGCAACGAGAATAGGAAAACAGAAGAAATGAAATTTAATTTAAGCAGTTTCAGAATGTTGCGAAAAAATTGCGCGGCGTGAGGCATGAGGGGGGGGGGGAATTCCTCGCGACCGAGTCCGACTCTTTGCGTTTAAGGCATGCGGGGGCTGCGATTAATGACTAATCCGTAGTCGCACTTTTCGCGCGTATCACCTCCGGGAGGAGGAGACGAAAACGTTTCTTGCCCGGGTCATACGGCCGACCTCCCAGAGTAAGTAGTTGCGAAAGTCGACGCTGGTCCGGGTCGCCCTTGGCCGCAGGCAGCGGTGAAGGGATGCGGCACCGCACCCCTCTCGCCGAGGGGCCCGCGACCTCCGGCACTTTCGAGAGTTCGCTAAGATTGGAGGTGCGACCTGTGCTGGCCCGTGTTTTCACATAATCCCTGGAGGTTGATCCTCGTCTCGCTTCATTGGTTGTTGCGTTCGAATTCGAATCTGCAACTCCCAAATATGGCTCGTTAGCGAGCAACGCAATCTTTGGAAAGCTGCATTGATCTCCCTCCAGCCATGCAATAACTTGCAAAAATCCCCGATGTACCTATAAGCGGGCCTCGGTCGAAAAGGAGGTGGCCTTGGATATCGAGGTTGGGCAAAGGGTAGACGTATTGATTCGACGGGTAATGCGTATCGGACTCCGTTGCGCTTCCCATAAGTCCGGCCGAACGATAAGTCGCGAGGACCTCACACGATAATTTAGATCACTGCGGATGTCCTGCTTCCGTAGGAAGAGCGACCCAAGTCCGGGCGACTATTTTCGTATAAGCGTTCAACGACGTTTTGCACGGTGGAGCCAACATGCCGCGGCATCATTGTCACGAGGTGCCTCGCCTAAGACCTCGCCGACTCTGCAGGCTGCTGCTTTCGAAAGAGCACTTGCTACTCCGGAGAGCTTCTCTCCTCCTCGATGAGATAACTAAGATAACGAAGATAATCCCAAGAAGAGATATTGTCGCTAATTCCCATGTTAGGATTACGGGTAATCCAGGCAGCATCTGATCCAACTAATCTAAGCCAGCTCCAAAACGCCTCGCAGTTCCTCTCACCCCCTCCATCCTCTTA
Organism: Kradibia gibbosae; assembly: GCA_018907135.1. Classification (NCBI taxonomy): domain Eukaryota; kingdom Metazoa; phylum Arthropoda; class Insecta; order Hymenoptera; family Agaonidae; genus Kradibia; species Kradibia gibbosae. The sequence goes on from JACCHX010000004.1 coordinate 11,261,539, forward strand.
TTTACGGGCCATGCCTCTATTCCTGTACGCGTGGCGTTAGGAGTCGATGCAGGCGGGAGTAGATCGGCCTTGTATTCCGCGAGTTCAACTTTTAAATCCGCTGATCGATCGACTATATCATCGTAATCCTCCGGGTCCGGTATTCCACGGACGAAAAGCCCAATTTCCTTCTCGGGTGAGCCGCGCGAGCGTAACTCGCTTTCCATCGGCCTACCTTCCCTATCTAATGTATGTTTTATCAGCTTGGCCGAAATCTCTTCAGCAGGAGCAGATATACATCCAATTCACGCGGACTTCCTTCGTTGTCGTTTTATGCTTTTCTTGGCTAGCTTAATAAATTTTTTATATGCGCGCAACAACATGTTAATATTTAATATGTTAATATTTAAAAAATCAAAAGATACGTCGGGGCTATTGCGCGTCGTTAAAAATGAATTTTAATATCACGGAAGAATAAAGGCAATCGTTCGGGTCGAAGAGGCTCGAGGGGACGAGGACGAATCGTCTGGGCGGAAACGCGCGAAACGAATAGTTCCGTCCTTCCGGTTGGGTCCCAAGGTAGCGCGCCCTTGGCGTAAGTGGCGAAATTTTAATTGCAACCAACCGGTTCAATGAGTCGGCCCTTAACGACTCCAAAATGGGAGTAACTTTAAATGAAGTTCAAAATGACTCCTAATGATGATACGAGGGCGGATAATCTGGGTAAACAGTTATTCGGATTCAAGGCGAGAAGCCGGAACAGCGGAAGAGATTCGTTGACGCGAGCGATCGAACGACAATCAAGGTGGAGACACGGCCGAGTCACCATGGCAGGATAATCGTAAGACAGCCACCCGGAGAACAATGAAGGGCTGTTGGGAAGAAACCCCTTCCTCCCCAGCTCCCCATCATCGGACCGCCCGGTAAAGCGAATTGCGGAAACGGAGCTCGCCCTGCAGCCGAAGCCTAGCGATGGCTGTCATTGCACTCGAGCAACTTCTTTATTTTATTTCTTTTTCATCTCCGTGCTAGGCGTACATAAATCTGGTACAGAGGTTGATCGCGACGCCAAGCTCCGGAACGCCCCTCGCCTCGCCTCACGCATCTGCAAATCCGGCGGAGGAGCGAGAGCCCCGAACTGCCCGACAATAATATTATTTTGTCGCCAATGAGAAATCACATTCAAAGACATTGAATTAATTATTTTCCTTTTTTTTCTCCTCGCTCTCACTGGGGGCGAGGCAACTTGCGATAGTTTTGAAAATATTTCTTTTTTATTATTTATTGTTATTGTTAAGAAAAAAGTGCCATTCCACTAAAGTACAAGCGCCGTTCATTATGAATGTTCGCGTTGTTACAGTCAATAAACCGTATCGAAAGTCTTATTAAGCATAAACTAAGTAAGTACAAATATTTTCGGAGAAATATCGTTTTCCGAGATAAAGAAGCTGTGTGTAGCTGAACGCCCGCGTCGTGTTTTACGCCTGGAGCGCGTTTCGCTCGTGTCGAGTTACGCGACGAAAGAATTAGACTTCGATATTAGCGGACATTTTCCGAAGGTGTAAAGTGATGTTTTTAGCTGCACGAGTCAATGTAACCCGAAAAGAAGCACTGTAGCGACGCTCAGTTTTTCCTTGCTATTTTACCTCTCCATAGAATTTATCTATGCCTAAGTGGCCAAATTTGTAATCATAAGATAAGATTAAAGTACTGCCGAGTCCTTAAATATTGAAATCTGTAAGACTCGAGCAGTTCCACCGCGACATCTGAATAAAGAACTTGTATAACAAAAATTTGTAGTCCACTAATTTATCTCTAAAATTGAATCTCCTTGCCTATAGCACAGAGGTCAATACGAAGCAAATAGACAGTATCTGTATGACGAACGTTGTCACTCGCGCGGTACCGGCCCCCCCCCCATCACCCCGACTTTCCCCGAACGACACCTAAGGCAAGGCGGCGGCTGCAGGTGTACACACAAAAATACTCGCGCGTTCGTGGAAATAACAGCGAGTGAGAGAGTGAGCCGCGGGGCCGAGGGTGACTAACGCGTCGAAACCCGGACCGAGGAGGAGGGACCCTCGGACTTCGAGAACAATCCCACCCAACAGAGGGGCAGGTGAATCCGGACGAGAGGGGCCGGGGGTGGAAAAGATAGGGCAAGGCACCGAGGAAGGCCTCGGACATGGAGGAGAAGCACCGCGCCAGCGGAGATGGTCGGACGCGAGAGTACTAACGCAAGCGAAGGAGACAAAGAACGGGATTCTGAGCCCAGGACCTGCCCGCGGAGCAGCGAGGAGGAGTAAGATTCCATACATTTAAAGATGTTATTGGTGTTGGTTTTACACATGAAGAAGGATATGTTGCAATCGTAGTTAGTTATTCAATTGAAGATAATTTTTCTTCCAAAATGTTCGAATCCTTCGTTTGAATCTTTTTGGGCGGATTTCTGTCAGTCTCCTGTAACGCGCTCTTTGTTGGGATACTTTTTTTGTTTTAGTAGTAGGAAATTTAATGTCATGAGAAAACGCAAAATAATAAAAGAAAAGTCGTCCCAAAAAACATATTTAGTCGGAGAATCGAGGTTGTAAATTCTAATTGAGATGTTCGATTTAAGTTAGAATGGAATATTACATTAATTTATGAGAAGCTCTGCTCGTCCCTCCGCACCTCTTCACCCCGAATGGTTCTTGAGAGCAAAAATACAATATTTCTTTGGTATACCAGGACGAGTTGGATTATTGTCCTCTTTTTCAGCAAAGTTGCTTAGCGTGCATATATTGAAGCAATCGTTTGGGCCGGAGGGGCGCGAGGGAACGAAGGCGAATCTGACGAGTCGAAACGCGTGAAAAGGACACGATGACGGTATGAGCTGGGCGAAAAGGGACGCCATACCCTTGGCACAAGCCACCTCATCGGCTTGGTTATTAACGACCCCAAAATGGAAGTGCCTTTGACGGAACTCGAGGAGCCTCCCAAATACAATGCGAGGGTGTCGCACGAGGAGAACGAATCCATTGGGTTGGCGATGGAGAACCAGGGAAGTAAAAGACATTAGTGTGGAGAACACTTTTGCGAACGAGCCCCCCTGACCTCCTAGAGGCGTAGAGGAAGTGTCCGAGAAGCGCAGAGGTAGAGGGACCCGCAGCATTTCAGGGTTTTCTTCTTTTTACTGTATTATTATTTATCCTTGTTCCTTTCTGCGTTTATGCAACTTTTTTGATTTTCCGCAATTCGTAATAACTATCCTGGGCATTAGAATCGAGGATACAGCTGTTTACGAACACCCCGCTGCCTCGCCTCGCTCGCGCCCACGAGTTCGGCGAACAAACGAGAGCCCGAAAATAAAATTGTTTTCCGAGGCTACCGACAAAGCTTGGTAACTCGCGAAGGTGCTCACTGCACTAATAAAGAATTGTCTTTCTTCGCGGTAGGATACGTCGCAGTTGTATACGAAACGTATATCTGCTCCGTAATAATTTCTTTACCTTACGTAAGGAAATCCAGGTTTACATAAAATAAGTGAACTCGTGATTGCGTTTTAAGTGGTTTATTTGACGGATTCGAGGGGAACTGGCGAGTCTCACATGAAAACCGCTATATAAGGGCTCGCCGTTCCTTTACAGAAATTAAATTTCATAGGGTGGGAGGCCCACGCATAGGCGAAATGAAAGAGCGAGGGGTTAGATAAGAAAATCCTAACACATAATATTCGGCGATAACCTCGCGATTCTCGAAAGACGGAGTTTTATTTACGGACGAAACAAATACCTTGTAGTACACCTTCACAAGTGACTACATTGAATTCCGCGATTTGTAGAATCTTAAAACAAAAAATAATTACACTTACTGTAATCCTATCCTCGGAAAAAATATTTTCCCGAGCTAAATTATTAGACACTTAGTATAAATTGGGCGCGAGGCCGAAACGTCATCTCGGATCGGTTGACCCGAGCGGTCGGCCCGACCCGACCATTTCGTCGAGGAAAAGGGTCCCTTTCCTCGAAGGGTCGAGTTGCCTCGGTCGCGCGGTCAGTCCCACGCGACCGTGACAATAACAAGGGTTCAATTTTCACGCCGGTTATTATCCGTTTTTCCTAGCGTAGGCGCGCTAAATGACTCGACTAAAATTTCAGGTTATCAGTAAAAAATGAAAGCGCGCGTTCAATATTGAACGTACAACGTATGCGTCGGTAAAAACATATCTTATTACTTAACATAGCGCCCGCCTTGAATGCTCGCGTTCATTTTTTTTTTTTGTACACTTATAACTAACATGGTTATAATTAAATCTTGTCAATACATATAATATTAATAAAAGTTTAGTCGATGGTGGGACAGGAATCAATTATTGCAAAGGTAGCGGTGACACCGATTTCACACATCGGTCGTAGGTGCCGCTGCGAGTTTTCACGGTGACCGCTCGGGTGATGCCGTCTTCGCCCGGGTGAATCTTGATGATTCGTCCAATCCTCCATTGAAGGGGGGGGGCATTGTCTTCCTTGACAATTACCATGGTACCTGGCTGCAGCTCAATGGCACTCCTAACCTGCCATTTTCCTCTCATGTTTAATTCGTTCAAATATTCCTTTGACCATCGTCGCCAGAAGTGTTGCTTGATATTTTGTATGTGTTGCCACGTGGACATGCGATTCACTTTCAGGTGAGTCACATCCTGATCAGGGAGCGTATTCAAGACGTCTCCAATAAGGAAGTGAGAAGGAGAGAGAACATTAAGATCGTTTGGATCGGAAGATAATGGTGTCAACGGACGGGAATTAAGGATCGCTTCGATTTCAATTGCGAAAGTATTTAATTCCTCGAACGTAAATAAGTTAGTCCCTATTACCCTTGAAAAGTGGTGCTTAAACGATTTTACAGCTGCCTCCCAGAGCCCTCCAAAATGAGGGGCCCTTGGAGGCGAAAATGCCACTGTATGCGCTCGTTAGCGAGTGCGTCACTTATAGTATTTTTGTCAGCCTCTAACAACTCATATAATTTTTTCAATTCGCGGCTTGCTCCGACAAAATTTGTCCCATTGTCGGAATATATATTGAGGGATTTTCCCCTCCTCGCGAAAAATCGGCGTAAACTTCCGAGAAAAGATTCGGTCGACAAATCGCTTACCACTTCTATATGGACCGCCTTTGTTGCGAAACATATAAAAATGGCGACGAAAACCTTTACCTTTCCGCGGTTTCTTAACTTCTTTTCCTTGATAAGGAAGGGTCCGCAGAAATCGATCCCGGTATTTAAAAACGGGCGAGCAGGTACGACTCTTTCTTGAGGTAAGTTCCCCATAAGGTAGCTCGGTACTTCGGCCTTGAATTTATGGCACGTGAAACATTCATGCACGACCCTTTTTACGTTATTTCTACCTGCGAGGGGCCAATATTTTTGTCGCAGGAAGTGCAGTGTCGCCTGTGCTCCGCTGTGCATGTTTTTTAAATGAAAATGTTTGATAATTAGATTTGAAACGTGACTATTTTTGGGTAAAATGATCGGATGTTTTTCAGAGAAAGACAGTTTGGAGTTCTTTAGTCTCCCGCCCACTCTAATTAATCTCCGCTCGTCTAAAATCGGATCTAGACCTATCAGGTTACTGCCCTTCAAAACGGGCTGTTGCTTTCGCAACTGATTTAGCTCATTTCCGAACTCCTCTTGTTGTGTTAATTTTATTATCTCGTCGTGCGCCCGCTTGAGCTCCGATACACTCAAGTTCCCGAGCCATTTTCTCTTTGGGTGTTTCGTATTCTGCACGAAGCGAAGTACATATGCTAAAACTCGGTTTAGTTTAGTAAAATTGGAATATTTTTTTAGCATATCGACTCCGCGTGCAGTCTGATGGAGCACGACTGTCCTTTTTAGCTCGCACAATGGCACATTGTTGATCGCCGACTTGGGCCACTCGGCTTCGTTTGCCTTTAGCCATGTGGGGCCAAATTGCCAAAAATTATTTTTTATCAATTGTGACGGCATTAAACCCCGTGACAACAGATCCGCCGGATTGTCAGCTGAGGCTACATGGCGCCATGCTGCGACCTCTGTGGTTCGCTGAATTTCGGAAACCCGATTCGCGACGAAAACATTTAGTAAATGGGGTGATGTTCTGATCCATTGAAGCGTAATGGACGAGTCCGTCCATAAATAAATATGATTTATTTCCTTATTTAACGCTTTATGGACTGTCCTCAGTAGCCGTGCAAGCAATAGGGCCCCGCACAATTCTAACTTGGGCAGGGTTACGGTCTTCAATGGGGCTACTCTGCTTTTCGAGCATAAAAGATGAGTTTGTATTTCTCCTGCTAAGTTGCTTGATTTGATATAAATACATGCACCATACGCGCTTTCTGAGGCGTCTGAGAATCCGTGTATTTCAAGACGATGCGCCTATTTTACTATTATTCTTCGATAGAATTGCATTTTTTCCATGGCGTTCAGATCCCCTTTAAATGCACACCAGCGGTCGTAAATTTCCGACGGTATGGTTTCGTCCCACTCAAGGTCGCACTTCCATAACGCTTGCATGACCAGTTTCGCCGTTACGATCATTGGACCCAATAATCCAATAGGGTCATACAATTTTGCGATATTTGACAATACCGTTCTCTTGCTTGTTGCCCTTTCGATCTTTCGTTTTACCTTATAAGTTATGGTGTCCTCTTGTGAGTCCCAGGTGAGTCCTAGAATGCCTAAAGTTTCTTGCTTCGCGAATAAATTAGATTCGCCCCCTTTGGTGTTTAAATCTTTCATAATTTTTTTATCGTTGGCGGCCCATTTTCTCAAACTGAATTTGCCGGATTCAAGGCATTTGATTAAATTGTTTCTTATGATTATGGCCTCCTCCACTGTTTCGGCACCGGTCAACAGATCGTCAACGTAAAAGTCGCGTTTTATGATTTTTGCTATATCGGGGTACGTCGTCTTGACGTCGTCAGCTAGCTGGTACAATGTTTTTATTGCCAAATAGGGTGCGGAGGTGGTCCCGTATGTGACCGTGTCTGCTCGATATGTTTTTAAGGTTTTGTGGGGGTTCTCGCGATATAATAATAGTTGATGCTTGGCATCTCGGACGTCCATTCGAATTTGCCGGTACATTTTCTCAATGTCGGCGGTAAACGCGTATTGATGCTTCCGAAAACGCACCAAAACTGAAAATATATTGTCCTGAATCGTAGGCCCTGTCTTTAAACAATTATTCAATGAAACGCCCGTTGTGGTTTTGGCGGATGCGTCGAAGACCACCCGCAACTTCGTGGTCTCACTATCTAATTTTATAACCGGATGATGAGGCATGAAATAAACCCTTTCCCCCGTGATCACGTTGACCTCTGTCATGTGACTCATTTCTTTATAATCCCTCATAAATTGTGTATATTCGATCTTTAAGTCATGGTTTTTTTCTAATTTCCTTTCAAGGGCTAAAAACCTTCGGTGAGCCATGTCATATGACTCGCCCAGGTTTTTGATGTTTTCGTTGAACGGCAGTCTTACTATGTATCTACCTGATGGGTCACGGCGGCTAGTTTCTTTAAAATGTTTTTCCATCTCCGATTCCTCTTGAGACAAAAATCTCTTTTCTTCCATTTCTTCAATTTCCCAGAAACGGGTCAGTTGCTTCTGTATCGTATCTATAGACAACAGGCATTTATTTTTGCATCTCTTATCAACTTTATTGATTCTTCCGGCCGCGATCCATCCAAGTCTTGTTTTTTGGAGTTTTGCACCGCAGTCGTTCAGCGCGATTTGTCCGATGCACATGAGTTCGTAGAATATTTCTACCCCCAACAACGCATCGATCTTCGACGGCTTGTGGAATCCCGGGTCAGCCAATTTTATGTTTCTTGGGATCTTCAATTTGTCCCTTGTTATCATTTGGCTAGGTAATGGCTCGCAAATACGGGGAATGACAAGGAAATCGAGAACCGCTTCGAAGTCGCTGTACGTAGATTTAAATCCGGCCTTCACGGAGTGGTTTATTTTTAATGGAATCGCGTTTAATCCTTCCACCGGTAGATTTATATTTTTGAGTGGTAGATTCAATGCCTTCGCGAATTCGCTCGTCAAGAAGTTAGATTGGGATCCACTGTCCAAAATCACTCTTGCTTTGATTAATCTTCCTTGGTCATTTTTAAAGTTTACCATTGCCGTGCACAATAAAACTTCTGTGTTTATTGTGGCCTTTAAAGTGGTCTTGGGCGAGGCTTCAAAAGTCGTCATTTTCCTTTGACCTGGGTTGGCCTCGTCCCTTTCAAAATGCAATAAGCTGTGGTGATTTTTATTGAATTTCTTGCATTTCGGACTTCTGCATTCCCGGGATCCATGCCCGGGGCGTAAACACGTGTAACATAACTTGTGCCCTTTAATGGCGCTAAGTTTGTCTTCATACGGCATTTGTAAAAACATTTCGCACGCGTAGATCTTGTGCTGAGCGTTACAAATAATACATTCGCTACTATTTGTTATCGTAGTCAATATTTTTGTTCTTGCGTTGTTTTTTGTATGATTATGGGTTTTTTGATGGCTCCCGCTGAATTGTCCCTGATTGTAGCTAATCTCCCCCCGCGATCGTTTTCTCCCACTCCATCAGGGTGCCGCGATCTAATTTGCTAATTAGTATCTGAATGAGAAGCGTATCCCAGTGTTCCACATCCTCCCCGAGTGTCTTCAAAGCTCGGGTATGCGTACGTAAACTATCTATAATTCTTCGCACTTCAGTAGCGGCATTTTTAGTTATGGGCTCTAGATCCAGAATCGCCTTCGTATGATTTTGCACTATTACACGACGATTATCAAAACACATTTTTAACAACTCCCAAGCGTGCGTGTAATTTTCCGCCGTAGTCTCTAAGGAGCTTATCACTTCCGCGGCGTGACTCTTTAGACACGAACGCAAGTATTGCAATTTTTGCATTTCACTTAGCGTGCTGTTGTCATGTACGGTGCACTTGAAGAATTGTAAAATTCCAACCATTTTTCGTAGTCTCCGTCGAATGTTTGTAACTCGATTTTCGGCAATATTACGCTCACGCGGGTGGATGGTATCTCGTTTTCTCGAACCGGCACCGAGAAGTCTGCCTGCAATGATGCGTTCAGTATTTTTCTTGCGCGACTGGTCTGTGTAAAATACGAGCGTTCGAAATCCTCGAATTCGGAATCTGCCGAGTCTGAAAGATCATTAATTTGTTCTTGTATGGAAGCGAATTGCTTAAAAATTTCTTCCATATGGCAAATACGCGATTGTAATTCTATTGTTTCGTTACGATTGGTTTTGTCCTCGATAAATTGCACGAACCGCGTCAATGCCCCCTTGCACTGTCCTCGTCTTCGTCTTAGTTTACCTAATTCATTTTCGTTGGAGAATGACATTTCGGGAAACCTTTTGCGCAATAAAATCGAAGCGGGGTCAGAAGAGGTAGGAAGGACTTACTACTTTGAAGTGGCTACTGTAGATGCTTCCGTTAATCCGGCGGGTGATTAGGTATGAAGTTGCAGTAGCCAGTTGAAAAGGGCTGTCGCAGTTGTCCCACTTCCAACGGCGGCCGATACCTTCGAGCACTTGCAGTTTGTATTGCTCTTGAATCTGAGGACCCTTTTTTTTTTTTTTTCAAATCTACTGCGAACTACAGGATTCAGTCTATAATGTCCGTTGCACTACTCAACTGTTGTTAATATGGTATTACAACTGATACTGTACAAATACCTGTCCTTATTAATTTACGTTTATTGATTTCACTTAACCAGTTTTAACAAATCGTAAGTGTCGATTAACATTAAATACTCAATTCTATTGTTTGAATTCCACCTCTGTCAAAGTCGTGCTCTATGTTTTCAGGAATTATCCGATTCTCTGATCACTTAACATGAACACTTTTCACCTTAAAACACATAAACTTCACTTCAACTGATATCCACTTTCATCGCGGGTATATCCGGCTCGAAGGACCAATGGTAACTTCGCGAAGGTGCTCACTGCACTAATAAAGAATTGTCTTTCTTCGCGGTAGGATACGTCGCAGTTGTATACGAAACGTATATCTGCTCCGTAATAATTTCTTTACCTTACGTAAGGAAATCCAGGTTTACATAAAATAAGTGAACTCGTGATTGCGTTTTAAGTGGTTTATTTGACGGATTCGAGGGGAACTGGCGAGTCTCACATGAAAACCGCTATATAAGGGCTCGCCGTTCCTTTACAGAAATTAAATTTCATAGGGTGGGAGGCCCACGCATAGGCGAAATGAAAGAGCGAGGGGTTAGATAAGAAAATCCTAACACATAATATTCGGCGATAACCTCGCGATTCTCGAAAGACGGAGTTTTATTTACGGACGAAACAAATACCTTGTAGTACACCTTCACAAGTGACTACATTGAATTCCGCGATTTGTAGAATCTTAAAACAAAAAATAATTACACTTACTGTAATCCTATCCTCGGAAAAAATATTTTCCCGAGCTAAATTATTAGACACTTAGTATAAATTGGGCGCGAGGCCGAAACGTCATCTCGGATCGGTTGACCCGAGCGGTCGGCCCGACCCGACCATTTCGTCGAGGAAAAGGGTCCCTTTCCTCGAAGGGTCGAGTTGCCTCGGTCGCGCGGTCAGTCCCACGCGACCGTGACAATAACAAGGGTTCAATTTTCACGCCGGTTATTATCCGTTTTTCCTAGCGTAGGCGCGCTAAATGACTCGACTAAAATTTCAGGTTATCAGTAAAAAATGAAAGCGCGCGTTCAATATTGAACGTACAACGTATGCGTCGGTAAAAACATATCTTATTACTTAACAAAGCTTATGCATTATCTGTTATCGATTAAATTTGTTTTTTCTCTTTCTCTTCTCATTGGAGACGAGGCAATACGTAGAAATAATGCGTTGGTCTGATCCGTAATTATTGGCCGTTATTGATTATTATTATATGAACGATCGTAGGATTGGTCTGGTTCCGATCAACTAAATTCTTTTGTTTTATTATATAACATAGGGTATTATCCACCTCTCCTCGCCCCGCTTTCTCTCATCCTATCAATCCCGGAACCGCTAAGCTCCTTCCTTGAACTATATGCCCCTGTTTTTGCGCATTAGTCGGCCTTCTTTGGCCGCAAGTTCGCGATAGGTGAAGGAGCGGGATCTCGGGGATGAAATAATACACACTGATGTTGGGCTTACTTATATCTTTTATTAGCCCATCCGCGTCACATTTGGTATAAAAAACCCCCTCGTTTAGGGGGAAAAAGCCTTCGCTATTCGCTACTCGCAGTTCATTCATCCTTCCATGCGCCCATTCACACCCCTTACACCCTCCCCCCCGCCGCGCGCCCATATTCCCTTATATTTCCATGCCCACATTCCCTTATATTTCCATGCCCACATTCACACCCCTCATTCCCCGCGCCCATATCCTCCCAATTCCCTTATACTTCCTACCTGGTGGTTGGCCAACCCTTTAGTGTAGACCCTACGAGAAGGACGGCTTGCCGTGATCGTCCGCTGCGTATCCCGCACGAAGCCCGACCGCAGCGGATCCCCACGCACCCAGCCTCTCCTTAGCCTATCCCTAGCTCTCTCTCTGGAGCTACGTTGGATCGCCTGGTCGTGGCGACCTACAGATGTCTTCCCCGTTGGGTCGCCTGGTCGCGGCGACCTACAGATGTCTTCCCCGATGGGCTCTTCGACTTCCTTGAGCACTCACTGATCTCCTGCGATCACACACTTCTTACGAGAAAATCGTCGCGCTTCGGGAAAACCTTATGTCTTTTTCTTCACGTCTTTTTTCCAACTGCTTTCGCAACTGCGCTTGTGACCTCTCTGACCCTTTGTCCTTTGTTCGGTTCCCCTCCCATCGCTTCTTGGGTTCACAACGGCGCCCTCCTTCGCGCCCCTCCTTACGCGGTACGAGCGCTTATCAGCCCCATTGTTGGACCGACAAGCCGCCCGCCGTTCAGACGCAATTCGGGCCAAAATGGCCCGAACAGCCCCCCTACTGAACCGCTTTTATACAGACCCGCGTCACAAACTTAAACTGCTTTTCAAAGCTATTACGAGAATAATATATGGTATACAAGTACGTTTTGTTGATTTTTCCCACCTCGTTCAAATTTAGTTTATTCTCCTTCCGATTCGTTTATAATAGAAATCTTCAATAGCAATCCAATTCTGTTTTTCTAATATGATTATCCGGGAAAGCGAGTGTATTGTATATGATTCGAGGGAGTTGGATACCGCAACTGGGACGGAGGCGGGCGGCGAACGAATTTGCGCTCGGGTCCTCGCAGACTTTCCGCGACGGCAACATGTACACTGCGTGCGGGATTTTTTATAATTTGGCCTTTGAATCTTTTCGTCGAAAATTAATATAATATTATTTTTAAGGTTCAGATTATATTTTAAGGAAACAATATGTGCGCATTTCAGTGTATAAAGTGCTATTATTAAGATTTGACATAATGTAAAACGAGTTTCAGGAAACTTGTTCTGACTCATCTAACACATTGTAGACAAGCCATATTGTTTTAGATAAGGGAGATTGATAGGGGAAATGCACTTCTAGTGGAGATGCGCACAATGATATAATGTAGAATAAATCCAATAATCAGAGGATGACTTTATCATTATTGCCGAGTATTCTATTCTTAAAGTCATTGCCTTTGTTGTTGTCCACAAGCGAGAATGAAATTCTTGTCGTAAGAATCCGCAGCTGCAGCCTTCTTCCGTGTTCACAGAGTAGTCGCAGACATGCAGGGATGCGTGAACAAAACCTCTCTCTTCGACAAGGACCTCGTTTTCCTCTGCATTTTCGGATTGCGCGGGGACAATCACGAGTTGGAGTCGCAGATCGGCCTACGGTGCGCGATAAAGTTGAGGCGAGGCCTTATCAAATTCCCTAACGTAAAATCGGTGTCGATCGGTGTAACCACTGGAATGACGTACTGCGGTGTGGTCGGGCACATTTTACGAAGAGAATACACAGTAATCGGCATGACTGTAAACAAGGCTGCCAGGCTCATGTGCGCCTACATCGACAAAGTGTGTATTCATTGTTGTTTTTTTTTACATCTTTTTGGTAGAAATGCCGATACGATTAATAACATTTAATAATATTTTAGTAAAAGAAACTTAAGATGATTCAACTTTTTATGAAGGACGCGAATCTCGAGTTTTTTTTTTAATATTCTCTTAGATACGTCTTTGTTCGATTGCCACAATTTTTACGAAAAGATAATCTTTATTGAATAAATCTCCTATTCTTCTTTTTAATTTTTTTAAGATTAACATTAACTTATATCTCTAGCGAGATGTTAAACATTCTTTTGTAAATTCTTAGTGCAAAATTAATTAATTAGCGTATCTTTGAAAAATAATAGGTAGTTTGCGACAGGGAAAGTTTTTTACTTTCTCATCTCGAAGCTAGACATTTTATTCTTCAAGAGCCAAAATACCTGAAAGGAATAACAAATGTTGGGCCAATTTATGAATTTTCAGAACAAACTCTGTAAGTAAACGTAATTATAAGAACCCGTTAAAAAAACATACCATATTGACCGAATTAATTTAACTGCAAAGATTCTTCGATCAAGAATTACACGTCAGTAAGTCTCCATTATTAGGAAGAACTGCAGAGCTTAAGAGATTTAATGATCTATTGCAGCAAACTTTGAATACTTTGAAAAATAAAGAGACTTCGAAAGTGAACAACAATAAAATTAATGCTCTCGTAATCAGGTTTTAATATCATTTAATTTAAATACTCACAATTAAAATATTTTTAATATTAAAGTAAAAGTTTATTAAGTTACAATTAGATCAGTAAAAACTTATAATTACAATTACATTTTAAGATAAAATTCTTAAAAAAATATATATAATTAATATTTATTTCACGTTGGCAGTTACTTATTTTGAACAGTTTTAATTTCCTATAAAAAACCTGTGCAAATATTTCAACAAGTGAAATATTTATTAAAATATTTAAAAATAAATTATGTTCAATGAGCTAACATTTAAATTCTTATGAACGTTTATTACTGCGTATAATTTTTGCAGAGGTGAGCCAAGAATTGGAAAAACCAGATTACTCGAAGAAATGACTCTTCTGGTACCAAGTGAAGTACCAGTCAACTTTATAGCATTAGCTCCGTATGATATTCAAGTAAGAGAACCTACTTTTATCTTTTTTAGAATAAAATCTTTATAAGTTAAAGACAATGATTGTTCAATAACAATTTAATCCGGAATATATTATGAAATATGAACAAAATTGTATCGAAATGCACCTTGAAATTTAATGAAATAAAAGTCATTCTATTGTTATTTTTATTTTTAAACTTAAAATTATAAAAATTTTAAAGTATTATATAATGTGGATAAGGCAATGAAAGAGTATGAATTAATATTATATTACATCTGTAAAAATTTGAATTGCTTTTGCACTTATTCAAACTGTAAATTTAAAAACCTTAATTTTTCTATAGTTTAGCATAAATGTTATTATAATAAATTATATGAACAATTATTGAAACAAAAAAGTTTAAAAACTATACATATTATTATTTTTAGAATCCATACATTTTATTAAGATTGATATTTTACATTCCACTGGATATATCGGAAAGTACACCTGAAAAAGAAAAACAAACAAAATTTTCCGCTCATTTTAAAGAATCCGATGAAAATAATTTATGGCTGTTGAATCAAATTTTTAATATAAAATTTAAATTGACACCCACTGCTGAAAACTTTAATGTGGAAAAAAGAAAGAAAATTACGAAGGATTTATTATTAAACTTATCCGTTAGTTGCTTTAAGAAACTATGGATTATTTTAATTGATGACGCCGAATTTGCGGACGAAGAATCACTGTTATTTTTCCTTAAAATCGCTACGTATGGGAATATTATATTTATTATGGCCTTTGGAAATAAGTTATTCAGTAACTATCATATTCCATCTCACATTGCAAGTCATTCTGAGGTAATATTTTTATTATATCAATGAAATAATATTCTCACTATGATTTAGTAATAAGCTTTGTTTTAGTTTCAAAATAGATATTTTAATGTAATATAGTATACGTAAAATGACAATATTCTTTAATTTGAGTAATTTATAAATAATAATATCTTAATCACCAAATTTGGAGAATTTATTATACAATTAAACATTTAGATAAATCGAGCAATTATACAATAAATTAGGCTTTAAAACGTTTTCAAGTACTTTTCAAATGTTTAATACTGTAAATTTTGTATAACGTTGGTTAAATTTAATGTCGATCAATGATATTTATACATTGATTATGCATTAGAAAAAACTATTTTTAAATTTACTTTAAAGTCATGTTTTTTAAATTTTTCGTGCCCATGCAAGCATCTTATTATTTTTTTAATTTTACTATACTATACTATAATGTTCGTAATCCAATTTATCAAATTTAACAAATTTATTAAATTGAAAAGAAAATTGATCTTGAAGGACTTCATAAATGGTATCACGCTTCGGTGGCATGCCAAGTACTGGACGTCATTGCCATTCCTGCTGAGCTTGAGAAGTAAATACAAATTTTAATGAGAAAGAAATTAGCTAATTCCCTTACATAATTAATAATTGAATTTTAAAAAGACATTAGCTATTTCTAAGACAATTGAATACATTTTAAGAGAATATTAAATAAAATATGTATTCATTGTACGGAGTACCCGAGGTACGAAATAGTTGTAAAATATTTTTCATTATATCCGTTCATCTAGTTGTAAATGTAGGGAAGGGAGCCCCTAATGAATAAATAAAACAATTAACGCGTACTATTCTTCGAAATATTCAAGTTTAAGACAGTAAAAAAATAAATAAGCAAACGAAACATGAAAATGTTTATTAAATTGTATACGATACATATTTACAGAGCAGTTTTTATTCGAGCTCTAGTTAATGGAGCAATTGATATGTAAACTTGAAAAAAAAAATTGCGATGACATACACGATAAATTCTCTCTCTCTTTAAAAAAAAAAAAGGGCAATTCAGGAAAGAAGCTCAGGGAATCCAGGCTGGATAGAAAGCTTCTTAATCTGCTTGCTACAATCCTCGGCTATAGTTATAAAAAAATTGACGACTCTGCAGATTCATGAAATGGGTTTTGTAACTCCTCCACCAGTCATGTTGAAGAGGTGAGTTTTTTCCAATTTTTTACAAGCGCGAGGTTAAAATTACTAAAAAAATTCTGAAGGTAAAAAACATTATTATTATTTATTATTAATAGAACGTCAGCTTTGCCGAACCTAGAGGATATTTTAGATTCTACCACGCTTATTAATTGTTGGGAAATGTATCAATCGAGCTTTACGGTTTGCGTTTTCATTTAATTTTGTATTTTTGACTTTACGTTTTCTTCATAAATAAACAAATTGTTTAAAAATGTACGTTTTATGTGTATAGGAAAATGATGCTAAAGACATCAAGGCCGAGACATCGGATAACATTATTGAATATGACGTTGTTACATTGACTTCTAATTTCATGCTCGAAGATTTTGTCGCTGAATCTACTATAGATAGTAATATATTTTGTTTCAAGTGATAAAATTCAATTTTTATAATACTTTACAGTGTCACGTTGAAACATTTTTTTTCATTTTACAGGTATTTTACTAAATTTGTTTGATTCATTAACGCCGTTAGATCAATTATTACTTAAATGTGCATCAGTTTTAGGAGAAATTATCGATAGAGTATTGTTAAAAGAATTAATGCAAGGAATACCCGACAGAGATTTTGGACTTTGTAATTATATTTTAACACTATTTCCATCCGACTATTGCCGATCCGAGTATCGATTAATGAATCTTGCGTACATTTAATAAGTAGAAAGTTAATATTTTACAAACTCCAAGAGGGACGCATCCTTAAGTTTAACAAAAAATCTATATCACAATACATATCGTTTGTCCTTATTTTCATTCATTGTAATGCACTCCTTTTCAGCTATTTATAAATTATTCGAGCTTCGAATTATGGGCTGCGCCGTCGGAGATTTCAGCAGAAGTGCCGGCCCGGCCATAATGTTTAAGCCGGCCAACAATTTGAATGCAAACTTGCAAATTCGTTGCGGCTGCAAAAGAATTAAAATATCGGGTAAAGGGTTGCAACTGTCGAGTGTAGTGGCTATCGTGAAATGCTCATCTAAAATTTTAATTGCATTTCCACAGCAATCCTATCCGATTTACCCGATTACGCATCGTGCGGTTCTATGAGATTTAAATTAGACAGTTTTCGCGAAACTACTTACAGGTAATACTTTATATGCTTAACATAAAAGGCGTGGAAAATATTAAAACCCATCAAGGTTATTTATTCGCGATATATTTTATACTTTTTAAACAGTTTATAAATTTCCACGAGCATTCTCATGCTCGTAAAAGCAATTTCTTATAAAAAATTTACCGTCATAACGATATTAAGAGCAATGTTATTAATTAATCGCGAAACTTTTATATTGGCATAGACTATTGACTGAAAATCAAAAGATGGAATTCCACGGCCAAGCGCTGAGGTATTTACAAAGAAATACTCATAGGTGTATCTCGTGTGGAGGTGGAAATTTTAAAAAGCTTCTCGGTGAATCAACGAGCAACGAAATTACCAGCAGGAAAAAATATTTCGTTTCTTCTATCGAGAAGTTGGATGATTCAGCGGCAAACATCGCAGACAATATTGCAAATGACGAGAATCTTCAAAGTAAACGAAAATTGAAATCATAATATATACAAAAGTGAAATTTCTCTGCGTATCATTGGAAATAAGTTTTTGCATACGCGATGCTCTTTGCAGACACAAGTGCTCGTGGGCCCAACTTTAAAATATGTAAGTCAGTCCGCAGCTTACCGACGCGCACATTTTCAGACGTAGATTTTACTAATTGCGAATGCAATCTAAATCTATTAACTGCTTATACCCACATTTTGGAACACTGTCGAGGAATAGGTAAATGTTTTGTGAATTAATGTTTTGTTAAATGAATAAAGCACGTTTAAATACTTTTGAAAATTGCTGATGCATTAAAGTGCATAAAAAAAAACAAAAAAACAGAAGAATTATTATTTCATTGGAGTTAAATTTTTATTCCTAGAGTGTCAGAGCTATTTAAAAGAGCATGCATCGAGTTTAATAAAAACCCTAAATCTAAGATCTAAAATTTTAGGTGACAGCGAGTTGCTTTTGATAGCAATTTTAGAATTCGTGGAAGTCTGCCTGTCGATGCTCAATATTCCTCAAGCCATGAAGCTACTGAGGGAAGGCGACGATTTGATAGAGACGGTGATTATATAAGCGCGGTACATTAATCCGTTGCGAGGCATTGATTTTAATTTACGGCGGCTGACCTGCCCCGCAGGTATATAATTCGGCGGAGGACGAACTTATCGTGCTGCCGTACCTGAAGGGGAAGATTCTAACGTTACGGGGCAGATGCTTTCTGGGGAGTGGCTTGATAACCGAGGCCATGACGTGCTTCGACGAAACCATGCGCGTTATGAAATACACATTTCCCACAAATCCAATTGGCATCAAACTCAAGTCGTTTTATCTCCTCTCGGAGCTGGGGCTGATGCTCACGTGCTTAAGAAGCGTCAAGGTCGGAATTCTGGATGGTGACGGGGCGGACTACAGCGATCAATTTGCGAGCTGCTTGGCGCAGATATTCACCGTCTATAGAGTGAGCCCAAGGCCCTTTGTAATCTATTATTATCAGCCTTACTTGCAATTAGCTTATCATTGCTAATGGATTACAAATTCACATCGACATTGATTTTGCTTTCTGTCGCTTCTCCGCATTATTAGATATGTTAATTTTAAAATGCTGATTTTTTTTTTTTTTTTTTTTTTTTATTACGATTCCGTACTCAAATATAAGAAAGTCTACCGTTAATGGCTTTAAGCATAAAATTACTAGCTGCGAATAGATTCGAGTAAGCTGCGTCAAAACGAAAATCTAATTTTAATACGTTAGCGTAATTTTGCTCTCTGCCAGTCAGGACAAGCGCTTTATTAAAACCTCCTGTTTCAGTTAAGAGGCATGCAAGATCACGCTAGATTGGCCGCAATTTGGGGCTTGAAGGCAGCTCTCGAATCAAACAAGGATTTTTTCGTTTTGTGCACATCTTATGAGAACATGATGATCATAGCTCATAATTACCAGTACAAGTAAACTAAAGTCTATTTGATAATTTGCGATTATTGTTAATGCTTTCGTTATTCGAGCATAGCGATCGGGGAAAGAATTAATTTTCTACGTAGAAAAAAATTGATAATCCAATGCAACAGGTCTATAATACCGCATCTGGAAAGGGACGCCATAAATTTGTGCAACGAGCGAAAGGATACAGTGGAATTTTGGGAGGTCAAAGCCATTGCCGAGCTTTACACCCGAATTTTCTTATCGCGCTGGCTTAGAGGAATTACCGATTCCGCGACAGAGATTGGCTTCATCTCAGTGAGACTCGCTCGCACAATTAGATCCATGAGCTTAAAATTAATAGTTCTGCCAAGGATTATTCACTTGCTGATAATGAACTGCAGATACGGCGAGGTCGTGCCGATACTCCAAGAGCTTGGTCTGTAAAATATTATTATCTTCGTATTTTGTTACGTATGAAGTCTACGCATGTTTAGAATAGACGAGATAATCATGCGGATTATTTGATCGCTTCGTTTAATTCATGATTTGGGGGGGGGGGGGGACCTTGCAATACGAATTCCCGTTAAAAGAAAAAAACCATACCGTAGACGATGTTATGCCTTTAAAATCCCGTAAACTTTTTAACGCATGTTTTTTATTCCGTTGACGCTGCAGAATTCATATCTCAGAATGATATGGATCAATCCGGATTGACTTGGTATTATTCCTTGAGTATGGATTTGCTGTTAGAATCTGGAGTGTCTTTAATAACGCCTTTGGATTGCGAAAGATTTTACCAACTGGAGAGTAGCAAAATTCTTAACTTATCGGATATCGAAGCTGCTACAAGATTTTACATTGTTATGTGGCTATGGTATTGTCCGTATAAAATTTTTTCATTTAATTTTTAATTATCTATAAAATTGTATACGTTATTAATAAATATATACATATAGAACTTAGTAGAATTCATTATGCAATAATAAAGTAATCGTTCTATATCATTATAAAATAGGTATGTGAGAATTGGCGATTGGGACAGTGCCACTGTTTGGAGAAGTAGAAAAGTACGTTATATTATAAACATAAGGCATTGAAAGTTGAAATCGAATTATTAATATCAAACATAATAATATCCGAGAAACATACGTTTTGACAGCAAGACGATTCCATATTGTATGATTATTCAGTACCAGCAGCCTTAACCATATTAAAAAAGCTCGAGGGCTTAATTATTTCTTACGGTAGGAAATTAAAATTTGAATCTGGGTTCACAATTTGAAAATTTTAATTCAACGCTATATTTTTTTCAGTTTGCAAACTAGATAATAAGGACTCTTTAAATATTGATCTTATTTCTTCTGACATAAAAGACACATTTAAAATGATAGATAGTATACAAAAAGTTGTAATAAGTATACGCCCTAGGTACGAAAAAAAAAAAATGGTTTAAAAATATATTTAATAAAATTCCTTTTTTTTCTTTGTTACTATTACCGTATGAGACAAAGCTTAAAGGATTGCGTACTGACAATAATGATCGCAGGTACTTAATGATGAGAGCCTATTATGAAATGTCAAGATATCGTACAAAAATGGGCCTATTTTTATTGCGTAAATCAAAAAAATTGGCCGAAAAAGTAGGCGACAAAATAGTATATAGATGGGCCGATCATTGCGAAAAGGTACAATGTTATTTTTCAAAGCAATGAGTACGAGGCTTAATATAAACAATACAAGGCAATGACATTAAATATTTACGTTAAATTTTATGAAATTTTTACAGTCATGGACAGGCTTATTGAGCTTAATTCAGCAAGATCATTGGAAAGAAAAATGTACTCTCGGTAAACCGCTTGATTGGCACGAATTTAATATGAGTAATTGGAAATTTATACCGTACACGTTACCAATACCACAGAAGTAGAACAGTGTATAATTTAATTCAAGTATTTTAATATATATTGCTTGTTAATGTATTATACTAGATTAAGATAGTTTTATTAAGAATTATTTTAACATGCGCAATTTATTCCAATCTATTTTTAAATAATAGTTGACCGTCCAACTAAAATTAAAACTTTGTTTATGAATTAATGTAAATGAATTTATTTAAGCATTTAGCAACATTACGTATCAAATTAAATTACCTAAATAAATGCTTAAATTTGAAATTGTACATTACTTCTCTTCGGATCAATAATTCTTAATTGTTGTAGCAACAAAATATTATTGATCATTACATTGCCTTAGAAAAATAAAAAAACACGCCATAAAAAAATTGTCCGAATGTATTGCACAATGCAGCGGAAATAGAAAGTTAAATAAATAGAATATGAAATAAAAAACTATCGAGCAATGTTATTATTTATCTATTAAAAAATGCACATAATACGGTTATACAACAATAATCTTAATATTCTTGATCTTAATTACAGAATAGATTTTTTTTATATTTATTGACGAAATTCGTACTACTGAATTGTTATCTACATTAATATTTACACCTGTAATATACACACGTAATGAAAAACTTAAATAGACACTAAGGGGTTATTAAGACTTTTAAATTATGAACGATTTATAATATAAATATAGTAAATGTTAGAATTATCTATAAGAGATAAATTTTGGCAGATAGTCTGAGGCCTTACTATTTGAAACATCTTAAGTGTGACGTGTGAGGGTCAAAGTTTCAGATTAGGGTTAGATCATCAGGTCACAGTAAGGAGTTACTTATTAGATTACTGTGTTACACTTGTATATACTCTGTTTTCTGTGCCAAATACTGATTATAATACGTAATTTTAAAATGTTTACTACTTGCTGCAAAACGTTAAAATCTAAGGCTAACGTAAGTAATTTCAATAGCTTACAATTTTCAATCTGTCATTTCTTATAAAGTTGTGTATATCAACAAAATAAGTTTTTCTCTTGCTTCACCCGAGTCACTGATTAAATCTAAAATTTTAGCTTTATTCAATTTTGCAAAGATTGGAATCCACACTAGTTATAGCAGAGCATAATAATGAAGTACTCAGTCCAATTACTTTAAATACAGTAACTGCAGCTAAAAAAATTGGTGGCGATGTAACAGTGTTAGTCGCTGGAACAAAATGTGGACCTGTATCCGAACAGATTAGCAAAGCTAAGGATGTATCCAAAGTTGTTGTTGCTGAAGGCGATGCCTTTAAAGGTTTTACGTCTGAATCTTTGGCTCCGCTAATTGTTGCTCTACAGAAGCAACATAATTTCAGCCATATCTTGGCTGGAGCAAGTGCCTTTGGCAAAGGACTTTTACCTAGAGTATGTAATTGCTCGTCGTACAATTAAATTTAATCAAGTTCTATAGTTTTAATTAAATGCATAACCTAATAATTATCAATCAAATTTAGGATCAAATATTTTCTATCATAAATATTTCAGAATGTCAATAGTCTTGAATAAGTAGCTCTATGATCAAATTGAATCGCATATATGAAATTAAATTTAACTAGCTTTTTTTTCAGATGCAAACAAAACATATTTACATTTATTTCTACTACTAATACTACATTATTAGTGACAATTATTATTTGCATACGTAGAAATGTCTAAATTTATCAATTTGTCAAAAATATGGAGTTTGATTAATGTGCTATAAATTAGGGGATTACAAATGTTTTATAATTAGCTATTTATGTAATTTTATTTATGTTTATCTGTACGAGTTAATTTTTTATGTGCTTTTATTGCAGATAGCAGCAAATCTCGATATTTGTCCAGTAAGCGATATTATTGGAATAAAATCTGCCGACACTTTTATAAGAACAATCTATGCCGGAAATGCTATTCAGACTGTAAAGGTAAACGATGCTATTAAAATAGTTTCGGTCAGAGGTACATCGTTCGAAGCAGCAGCCTTGGAAGGTGGCAGTGCAAAGATCGAGCAAGCACCTGCTGGCGATTATAAGTCAAATCTGGTCGAATTTGTTTCACAAGAACTTAGCAAATCTGACAGGCCAGAACTGACGTCTGCAAAAATAGTTGTATCCGGTGGACGAGCATTAAAATCTGCAGAAAACTTCAAATTACTCTACACCTTAGCCGATAAGCTCAATGCCGCAGTTGGTGCATCTCGCGCCGCAGTCGATGCTGGTTACGTAGCAAACGATTTGCAAGTTGGTCAGACAGGAAAAATCGTAGCTCCCGTGAGTAATAATATAAATGTATCGTAATTAAAAATATATATTTCGTTCTATAATTAATTCTTCTTACTTTATTGCAGGATCTATACATCGCAATAGGCATTTCTGGAGCTATTCAACATTTAGCTGGAATGAAGGATTCTAAAACAATCGTTGCCATAAACAAGGATCCAGACGCACCAATATTTCAAGTTGCCGATTATGGATTGGTACAAGATTTATTCAAAGCTGTGCCTGAACTGAACGAAAAGTTATAAGGATTTTTTCTCTTTTTATACAATTTAGAGTATTAGGGAGAACTGTACATGCAATATGGTAAATTTACATTTGTTTTAATATATTTAATTTGATTCTTAATAAGCATTTCATTTTAAATGATGCTTACATGCGCCTGCAGACGCAAATGCAGTTTTTAAACGAGCAAGGATAATTATAAATAAAAAAAAAATGTATATTTTTGTATTATTACTGTTTAAAAATAAATTGTGCTATTAAATCGAAATATCCTTGGTGTTGATTGCTTATACGAGTTAGTTAAAACAATTTTTCCATTCAGACGAGAAAATGTTAAAATTTACACAATCATTAACAGAGTAAATGCCTGTTGGACGATGAATTAAAGAAGTATCACTGAGAAGAAAATGAATTTCGTCCCCAATGGCCTTCTTAATAATTGGACTTTGCTAATTGTACAGTTAAGACTAGGTCCTGATTTGAAACAAGCCGAATATCGGGTACGTAACGGTAGAGCGGGAAATCGAACCGAAGCCGAGCGCCGGCTAATGCACGATTGCAATTTGCCCGGAATGCACAGATCGAAATATTCGAAATTGTAAATATTTGAAAGGAGCCCTGGGTTGGACCGAGTGCCGCCGGGGTACCTGGCACTACCGGGGCCCGGCAGAGCGAGGCGCAAAGGCTCCCGAGCAAGGGAATCGGGGAAGGCGCGATTGGCTATATGGCCAATGGCCAGGGCTCGAGCCGCCAATGGCGTGGAAGTCGCGGGGGCCCCGGCCAATGGCCAGGCCGGCCGCCGGGCTCGAGGGGCCCGAGCCCCGTCCAATCGCAGTCCCCGTCCGCGGTCACGCGGTGCCCGTTCGTATATTTACAGTTGCCTTGCCAGTTTGGTGTTTTACCCTCGGCGGCAACTCCGAGGCTGGACTCGCTGGGGCTCCGACCCTCCCCTCCCTTCCCTCCGCTGCCGCCGCCGCCGCCACCCGACCAACCCCCCACCCCTCCCCTCGTTCCCTTCCCGTCCCAACCCAGTCGCGAAACTCGCGAGTCCTCGTCGCCGGGGTCCGCGCAGGTGGTGGATGTGCTGCCGTCGTCGGTGCCCTGGTGGTGCTTCGCTGGTGCTCTGGTGGTAGCCTCGGGCCCGACCCCCCGCCCCGCCCGCGATAAGCAGCGACTCTCGGCATCCCTCCGATGAGCCCCGGCTCTCGGTGGCCGGCCCGGAGACTCGGACGCGCCTTGGCCCCGCATCTCCGTGCCTCCTCCTCGTCGTCGTCGTCGCCGTCGTCGTCGAGCGCAGTGGACCGGGCCCCGGGCTCGAGCATGGAGTCGCGGCAGCCCTGATCGCTCGACGCCCCCCCCCTCTCTCTCTCGGCCCGGCCGGATCCTCGTAAGCGCCGCGGGAGGCCCGCGATGGAAGACTTCAACGATGGCATGGACGGGAAGCTCGCGAGCAGGATGCGCAAGGTCAATTCGGAGCAGTTCCACACCCTCGTCAAGATGCACCTGTCCTTCGAGTTGGATCTCAATACCGAAGAGTAAGGGAGCGTTTAAATGACGAGCTAGAGAGCGCGACTCGAGGCTTTTCCTTCTTTCTTTTAAGCTCCGAGCTTCCTCGGTAACTTATCCCTAACCGCCCTTATTGCCCTTGATAATGTGCTGCTCTTACGAAAGCTTCATTATCACACTTTAAAGATGCTTTTCTCTCTTCTTCGACGCGTCGTTTTGGTTGCTTCTCTGCTGCCGGTCAGACGTTTCCAGTGATTCAACGAAGTTAATCCCTAACGGAATTAATCGAAATTTCAAATTGTAATTCTACATTGGAACTGGGTAGACAACTAAAGAATCGAGATTTAAAACTTCATTGACTTTTTCTTTTTCCTTCGTATGAACACGTTTTATGCTTTGGAGCTACATTTCAATAAGCTCAAATTAATTGCAATTCGTTTTAACATTTTCAATGTGAGCCTTCATTGTTTCTTCAAACGTTATGCTGAAGTTCTTTCAATTTTACGCCAATTCTTCTTTGTATTTAAAACACATTCGATACAGTCATAAAAAAATTTTTTCCCCCATGAAACTATTGTCCCTTTCACAGTCTAAGTAAGAGCAATCTTTACTTTATAGAAATGACATGGTGACGGAAAAGGCTAAGCTCAAAAAATGGGGAATCTTAAATTTTGCGAAAAAAGCCAAGTCAACTCCGAATATATTGAAGGGAGTGGAGGGAGCTGCTTTAACGAAGGAAGGAATTAATCAAGTTAAGCAATTAGTGGAATATTTATCTAAGGAACAATGTAAGTTTTGTTCAATTAAATTTATTACAATTTTTAATCAGCTTAAATTTAATAATATAAGTACATCGATAACTTGATGTTAACGTTCTTATCGATCAATGTAACATTTTGGTTGATTACTTTCAGGTATAGTTCAGGAAGGTATTTTTAGGCGCACCGGTAAACTGACAAGGCAGCAGGAATTAAAGAATGCCTTATATCAAGGTTTACCACTTGATCTCGACGAAGGAAGGTTTAGTGTTCACGATTATGCATCTGTTTTAAAAGGTTTTTTAGCAGATCTTCCAGAGCCACTTCTAACCGATCTTCATTATCCAGCACACTGCCAAATAGCAGGTTATTTTTCCTTACTTATATAGGAAGTAGATAATTATGATTATAAGATTTTCTCTATTTATTTATTTATTATTTTTTTGATATTTTAATATATTAATATTAATTTAATATTTCAATATCTTTAACGATTGTTTCTCTTTTAGAACTGAGCAGTTCCAATATTTCTGGAAGTGATTGTAGACTTTTAAGATCTCTTCAGTTACTTTTACTTCTTTTACCCCCACCGAATAGAATTGTATTGAAGTATATTCTTAGTCTCCTTAATAAGACTGCAGCACACGAATATAGTAACAAAATGAACTGTGATACTCTTGCAACTTTGTTTACTCCGCACTTGCTGTGTCCGAGGAAGCTTTCTCCAGAGGCACTTCACGTGAATTCGCAAAATCTCTCGGGACTGGTTGCCTTCATGATTAAAAAAGGAAACGAGTTGTTCGCCATTCCACCAAAATTGTCAACCGACATAAGGGCATTTTGGATCGAGCAAGAAAAGAAATTATTAAGTCCTCAAAAGGCAGACGTGAGTATTTATTCGTAACTGTTATTGAAACTGAAAAGCCTATTAGGCTGCCGGTGCCTTAACTGGCCCGCGAAAAGCAATTGGGGGGGAAAAGCAGTTATATACTTACTCATGTACAATAATACTTTGCTTCCAGCCGAACGAGTCTACGACCGACACGACGGACACGGCCCATACAGTATTCAGTTTCGTGGACCGTAACCTGACGGCGAAGGCGACCGCGGCCCAGGACACGCAGGCGGCTCTGGCCCAGCTCTACGCGCACATACAGTCGATGCCGGAGTCGGCCAAGAAGCGTCGCCTGGTCAAGCAATTCAACAAGGAGAACGGCCAGGGCACGCCTCGGCACGTGAAAAACAGCGCGGCTTCAAAGAGCTTCGGCGACTCCATAAAGAAGCGCATCTTCCAGAAGAAGCTCCTCAATCACAAGAAGATCATCGACGTGAAGCTCGGATGCAATTTCAGCAGATCGGGCAGCGAGGAGAACATTTTGTCGAGCGTGAGTGTCTCCCCGAGCCTGGAACGGGCTTCTTTTCTCTCTTGCGCGTCGCCGAGTCCTTTAACAGCATGTCAAAATCCGATCGCACGCGCTCCGGAGGCTCCGATTTCCAACCAATCGACACCTCGAAAGGTCGCGACGATTCCTTGGAAAATCAAAGCCCCGACATTCCCGATTCCCCTCGCCTCTCGCAACTCACCAATCGCAATTTGACTAACAAAAGTTCTGCTCGTTCGCATGCTTCCGGCGCGCAGAGCCTCGAGGGCTCGCTCCTGCAGCCGAAGTTGCTGAGCAAGTCCGAGGACGAGCTCAGCGACCGGGACAACTACGGGTTCGCCAAGCAGGCGGGCTTGTTCAAGGGGAAGCACATGAGTAGCAGCACGGGGAACCTCGAGGCCCCCGGCCATAAGAAGAAGAAGAAGAAGAAGGCGAAGAAGAAGAAGAAGAAGCTCTCCCTCGAGGAGCAGCCCCAGGTCGTGCTGCGGGCCTTCGCCAGCATCGGCGAGAGTCCGAAGGAGGAGTCGGGGGGAGCGACGGGGGACGAGGACTCCCCGGCGCGCTTTCCCCGGCACAGGAGCGAGCCGCCGAGCTTGTACTCGTGCCAATCGAGTCGCGAGGGCGAACTCCTGAGGCAGGCCTCGGACCCGGCCATACCGAGCTGCAAGCCCCGCCCCGACCGGCACGAGGACGAGGACGACGACGAGGAGGAGGAGGAGGAGGATGAGGAGGAGGAGGAGGAGGATGAGGAGGAGGAGGAGCGGCGGCAGCGGCGGCGGCGGCGGCGGCAGGAGCTCGCCAACGGGCAGAGGCCAGCGGCCCCGGCGCTTCAGGGCTCGCCCGCGACCAAGAGCCGCTGCCTCTACGCCGCCCACACCTCCACGCCCGCCAGTATTCTGAGGAAGAGCCTCGCCGTCGGCGAGTTCGTCCTCACTCCCATAACGGACGACGACCAGAGCATGAGTCCCATTACCCAGAGCGCCACCAAGATGACCAAGGCCATGCAGGTACTGACTGGCCCCCCAGTCGCCGCTTCATCATTATAAATGTCTGCGCTTAACGGGCGTAAAAAAAGCGGATGCCTCCCTTTTCAAAATGTCATCGAACAATCGAAGCTTCGCATGCCGATTAAAATTCTCTCAATCTTTCATTAACAAAGGCGCGACGTGATTGCACAAGAGTGCGCCCAGCAGTTTTGCCATTATCGTTTGTTTTATCTTTCAACAGGAAACAATGATGACGCCAAGATCTCGGAAGCCGGTTATAATGGTTTCCGCTTCGAACATTTGCGGCCTCGCCACTCTGAACAATGGCTCTATGCAATACGACTCGACCAGCAGTCTCCAAACTCCGAACTTCGATTTAATCGAGAGAAAACACTGTGCTTCCATTATGGAGGAGTCGCCAACGTTGGACTCGGATTGCATGGCCAGCAATTCTAGCATGTCGGAGAACAAAGAGAACCTCGAAAAAGTTGACGATGCCCCGATGAAAGAAGCCGGCTCCCCAACGTCCTCGGCTCATGTGTGCGCTACTGCCATGCAAAAGAGCGCCACTGCGTCGGCCACTAATACCTTTAAGGAATATTACCTCTCGAGGAGTGTCCTGACCGCCAGTCCAGTGGATCTGAGCTTCACTTCGAGGACCGGCGACTTCGAGCAATCCGAATCCGACTTGAACATTTTAATAGAAGAGGGACACAATCCTGGCTCCGACACATCGGGAATAGCCTCCGGCAGTACCAACAGCATTAACAATTCTACCGAGAAAATAGAGGATGGAATTCCTTCGCCGAGAAAACGCTGCACAAGCTTGCAGCGCAATGATTCTAAGCGTTCGATTAAAGATGAGTTGATATGCGATAAATTAAAAGCTAACAGCACCTTGAAACAAAAACAGCTTAACCAGTCCACATTGAATTCTATTAAAGTTAAGGATTCCCTTCCAGAAACGTCATTTTGATATATTTTCATGCATGGGGAATGAAAAATTTAGATTAATGATAAATTATTATGAATGTTATATATGCTAAGTTTTTATATTAAACATATCAAAATTGTTACGATATGTTGTACTGCGGTTTCCCGTTATTAAAAATTCTCCAAGATTATATCATAGTCGTTGAAGTTGAACAAAAGTTACTTGCTATATTGTATAGCAAATGGTTTAAACTCTTCTGTAAAAACGATTTTATGGCTAAAGATACTGCGAAATTGTATGTTATTAATATATTTTACGTACACATTGTATTTATTATATATGAAACAATGCCATGACTTTACTATGAAAATCAATTTTTTCATACTGCAAGTAATTAAATTAGGACGTTTTTAAAAAAGAAGTATTAATTTTTTATCATACATTTATAAATACTATAGTCATTGAATTAATCGCAAATCGTAAATACTCGAGGACTTGAGACATTAGAGATATTTTTTATTAATTTAATGTAAATGTATGATGGATTGTTTCTATGAGAAAAATATATCTTCCTTGACAGCAAGTATTTTACCTTTATTATAGATATCGTTAAACAAAATAATAATCGTTCAAAAAAGCTTGTATTTGAAGAATACTTATATTTTTATCAATTATTACTGTAAAATACAAAATTATTCATATTTACATTTTTCTAAATAAACATGATACTGACATACATAAGAACATTTTAAATAGTAGCATCAATAATATTTCTAGCTTTTTACAATACATTTCCATACTTTTTAAATATTTTCAATTTTAAATTGCTGTATAAATAACATCTTTATGAAAAAATAGAATAAAATCTAAAGTCTTGATGAAGACACAACTATATTAGTGAGTAAATTAATCAAACTAAGAAATGATATAAATTTTTACATATTTAAAATTCAAAGAACATAAAGTATGGTTTTTAACCAAGACACTGTAAGATATTCTAGGATGAAAGGGAATTTATCACATTGTCATTGGTCAGAACATATCGTCGTGACCCAGATCAGGTATATATGACAAGCCACGATCTTTTAATGCTTTGTTCATTAATCGCTCTTGATCCTGCTTTAATTCCTGTTCCCTTCTTTGAGCATCCAGGATGTCGTCGACTGAAACTTCGGATAAAGGTAAGTTTTTTTCTTTGTCTTTATCCTGTAAAAAAGGAAACATTATTACCATCTCTTGTTCTTAAATTAATTCATGACAATTTAAACGTACTATTTCTCCTAAAAGGACTACATTTTCTCCTCTGACAATAAAAACTCCTCTGGGGATATCACCGTATTCCTTGCCAACGTGAATCCTCTCAATAGTACGATGAAGAACTAAATTTGCAAATTGATCGACACTTCTAAGATATCCAATCAGTGTTCGTCCATCTCTCAACAAAACCATTAATTTTTCTAAAGGAGAGAAAAAAAAATTGTCAGACTCAGTAAAAATTAAAACACTTATTTTAAAGAGAAGAGTATCACTAGTGAAAATACTCATTTAAATTGCAAAATTGAACAACGGATTTTAATTCATTATTTAAAAAATCATGTGATTAATTTACAGGGCTGGCGCATAATGGTAATATTTATTAAATCTATAACATCGAATAGTACTTTGAGGTGCACTTTAAATTACACTTTGTGAGAACATTGTAAGACCTAACCTAAAAGGTAAGTGTAATTAAAACAATGACGATTAAGGATATTTTAACGTACTGTCAAGTTCCTCGAGAAGCGAGGCAGTGCCTGGAACAACGTTCATTTTTTATACGATTGCATTCGCTTGAGGATTCAAAGCATAACAAACGGTTAATGAATTAATTTTGCACTGTATACTTGCTAAACAAGAAGAAAGACACTTTTTTGGTATCATATGGTATCGCATTACTGCCTCAAGCTCGATGTTACTGACTGGATCTAAGATTTGCATCGGACTTCCTATCTTAGTTGTACATTTTCATGGTTAATTCATTATGGTATGGAGTTTTTTTTAATGCAAAATAAAACGTCTTCGTAAAATAAAATATGACAAGAAGACTCTTCGCGACCTTTCTCGCGATGAGATTATTATTAAGATTGTGAATTGTAAGCTCGCAACATTACGAGATGGGCCGCCGTTCTTTTCCTGTTAGACGAATTGCAATTTGCAACTTGCAACTTAGTGTCAGGAAATTTTTTTTCCTACATAAAGTCCATTACAAAATTTATTACAATTCTTCAAAGGATCACTCATAAAAAATACACTGCGTCCATTGCTTTAATTTAATTCTTATGTTGATTTATTTTTATTGTTATGCTTTTGTTATTATGCTTACATTATAAGAGTTTAATTGTTACTTTAAAAAATAACATTGAATAAACATTATTACGAAATTTCAACATTTGTCTTCATTTATTGCGTTTTAAAGTGCTTAAGTTACATTTTGTTTAATCATTTCAAGTACTAGATTTAATATTTACTTAGAAACCCAAACTTGTATGATTATTATATTTTCTTACAAATGTAAAAATATTTAGTGTTTTTTAATATAAACAAGCACTCCATTCACTAGATTACTGTAAATAACAAAATTCAATAATGATATAATACCTAATTTTAATAGAGCTGAAAGGAAATTTCAATTTTTTAATATTTTATTGATAACTAAAAACTGTAAAATTAAATGTAAAATCCGTCAAATTTTTTATTTACAGAATACGAACTAAATTGTAAATGGTTTCTTTTTTAAATTGTAAATGAAGCTTTTTATCAAGAAATATTTATCATTTTATTTATACATTATTTGTTTATAATTAAAATTAACTTGTCAACATAAAAATATTTATACACACGAAAATTTTTTCCTATTTTGATATATAAATGGATTACTATATGTAAACAAGTTATTCTGCCACGTGGTTTTTAATCGGAAACATTTATTTTTTGAAGAGTTCATAGAAGTGCATTTTATTGCCACAAAATAAAAGTCAAGAATAGAAGAATATCTAAGTATAAAAATTTCATTTCTTTATAAATTATTTAACAATAGATGTTTCACGAAAGACTATAAAATTTATAAATATTTTAATACAAACTTTTAAGTATTTGTATTAATTTATATTATACTATCTCATTTTCTATAAAAAATAAATTCTTCTCTCATAAAATAGTATTATTACAATTAGATAGTACTTATAATTTTACTTAAATATTTCTCGGCAATTATAGCAGGTTTATAATTTTTTAGATGAGACTTTACTATTTATTACAAATTAATAATAATTTTTTTTTCATTATGAAGCTATTTAAAAAAAACGCCATGCAATCTTTTTAGAATAATCTTAAAATGTTTTATCAGAACCTTCAACATTTTTAAACATTCCAACCTTGAGTATCACGTTTGCAATTTATCTAAAAATTAACGCTTTTCTACATAAATAGTAAATAACTAGAGAATTTATATTATACTTTACCATTGATTTTCATCGGTAGATGTAGATATACAGTAATTATTATCTCACAGATCACCTTGTAAAATGTAATTGAATATTTAATTTTGAAAAGTATATATATATATATATATATTGGGTTAGTAGCTTTTCACTTAAAAATCTTTTTGCGTCAATGGAATAGTTTTAAAAATTTTAATTTTCACTATTAAACATGTTGACGATAGCATTTGAACTTTTTCACTAAGTTGAAAAATCTCGATGGCCTTCATTTTTTGTAATAAGACTAAACAACATTACAGAAAACACAGTGCATAGAATTTCATTCATAAAATATCATAACTGTAGAAGAATTAGAAATTATGAGTGTTATTAATTATTGATTGCATTACATGTAATTTTCACGCGTAAATATCTAATTTAACATCGCACTTAATGTGTTAATTTTCTTTTCGATCTTTAGCTTCACGACTATTGACTTGAGTGTGATGCGTAGAGAGTAAAGAATAATGCGAATAAAACAAAGAGAAAGAGAAAGAGAGAGTAAAGTTTTTTTCGGCGCATAATCTCAGTGCAACAATTTAATCAATATGTTAAATTTATTATACATAGGATCGAGCAATATTTCATTTTGATTATTTTTGTTTGTATGCAAACATTATCTGTTAGCTTCAAAGGTCAATTAATATTTGCTAAACGATAATTTTAATTGCTTTAAGAGTTCGAATGAATAAACAGCTGCCGAACCCGTCGCAAATCAAATATTTGTGCATTGAAACTTTGTTTGACATTTTATTGTATTTTACTTTTCAAAATATTAGA
Source organism: Kradibia gibbosae (assembly GCA_018907135.1). NCBI lineage: Eukaryota > Metazoa > Arthropoda > Insecta > Hymenoptera > Agaonidae > Kradibia > Kradibia gibbosae. Next base: position 11,294,972 of record JACCHX010000004.1, read on the forward strand.
CAGCTTCATTATCAATGTAATTCTTAAGTTATAACTGTGCGTAAATAAATTATTATAATTTCAATCCCTTATAATAGCTAACTTATGGCTTATGAAAAATTTAATCCGAAACATTTTATGTTTTGTGTTTTTTTCCGTCGACAATTGAAAATCTCTCGAGCGTATGTTTATAATAATAATAATAATAATAATAATAATAATAATAATAATAATAATAATAATAATAATAAGCAAGAAAACAAAGATTTATTACATAAAATAAATTTATTAAATAATTAATTTTGAGATGAAAAGTAATATTTACAATTTTAAATATATCCTATCTAGAGTACACCATCAAGCCATGTACATGTCATGCAAGTATAATTGTGCTGGAAGTCCTGTTAACAATGCTCATAATGTATAATAAGTATTCGGAAATCCGGGTGAAGACGTCGGGCAAACCTGTTGCGCAAGGTATGCAGAATGAAGTGATGCCGACGATTTTCCCATCGATAATCAGCGGACCTCCGCTATCGGCCTGGAAAATATTGATTGTTATCACAAATTCTAATACATCCCCCCACACGCATACACGCGCACACACATATTAAAAAGTTCTTATGCAAATGATTGAAAAATTGTGCATTCACTACGTGCCAATTGTAGGAAAAGTTAAAAAAAAATGCAATCAACTCGATGATAAGAAATGAAAAATTCAGAGCGTGAAAAACGTACAAGGCAGACGCCGACTTTTTTGTTGCCGCGGGTACAAACGTGCCCGACTGAAATCGGCAGCCAAATTTTTCTGTAGCAGTCCTTATTTATCATGGTTACGGTATCAGCCTTTATCAGTATGTCGGAGAGGTTGCCCTTCGGGTAGGATCTGGTACCCCAGCCGATAATTACTGCAGCTTCTCCACCTTGAACTCCGCTCTCGCGAAGAATCCCTTTCCTCACAAATCGACTGAATATAAACTCTTCCTTCGTCTATAAATTATCGATATATATATATTTCAAGCGTAAGACTAGGGTTAAATGCATTTTTAATTTCTTTAATCTATATAAAATGAGAAATTAAAAAGAAAAAAACAACATAATCCCTCATTGGTACGAGCGTACGAGCATTGATATAATACATAATAAGGACATTGATTCGATCGATAAAATTCAAGTCAATTGTTTTTCATCCGAGCCCTTTCGGACTCGACTAGCGTTACTCTCGCGTAGCTTTAGGCATTTGTTAATTGGGGCAAAATTGTCTTTTTATTAATAGGACTTTAAGAACATGCCCCGAGCAGGAATGCAAGCATGCACTTAATGTTAAAGTGCCGGCGAAGAGGTGCAGAATAAAGCAAAACAGTCGTTTGGCTTCGATAACTAAAATAGCGATGCAAGTGCGGGCGTGACTTACGGTTAAAACGCAAACGTCGTGATTGACACCTTGACGCGGCGGAATATTTCCCGTGAAACCAGGATGCACGTCGACGGCCTCGATCTCGTTTACGAATCCGGAGCCCTCTCTCACATTGTTTATTCCGGAATAGATCCTCACGTCCCTGTGATCCCTTTCGTATAAACAATGGGCCGCCGTGAGCACGTGGCGCTCGGTTATAATAAACCCACCGCAAAAGTGTCTGTCTATCGATTGATTTTTTAAGGATACCATAAATGGAAAGTTACTTATTTCTGCCGCTGTACCGCCAATGATCCTTTCTATCTTGCCGAAAACACCTAAAAAAGCGAAGGGTCTTAATTTCGCTGAAAAAGTCATTGCCGACGTATTCGCGTCGAAACATCCGCTCGAAGCTCTGCTGACCAATAACGCAATTATCGATTTCCAATTGTGTGCTTGTTTCTTAATCTCCTATATTTATTAAATATTACACGAGCACAAACACCCAAATGTACACGTATGTAGATAATTGACAATTATTTGACATTAACTCAAAATTAATTAACTAAGAATTACATCGACCTTAAATATCATACCTATTTATCTTCGTTAAACCTGAAAATGTTTGTGATACATGAAAATCTTAAATGTAAATTTGTCTCTGAGAGAAACAAAATCAGTAGAGACAAATGAGAAAATACATATTTATTCAAGTGTAGATCAAGAATGTTTTTTAATTATAATTTTATCGATTAACCTTTACAAATGTAATGTTTCGATGCTGCCGATTCATGATTTATAAAAAGTCAAACTTAGGTTGAGGCTAAATTATTTGACAGCTTATTGTCAACATTTGTAAACAAATTTTAAGCAGTAAAATAATAATACTGTCACGTAACACAATTACATATTCAAACATGGTCTTTAAATGTTTTATGTTCTTTAAGTTGTTTATGCTTGTGACTGGGATCTGAATGCAATAAATTGTTATTAATGGTGTCTAATTGAACTTATATTATAAAATGTAATATCCTATTTTAGTACTTTGATTTAACATCTATTTTGGTTTCATAAATGGGTTTTCTGGTTCTAATTGGGTACTGATTCTTATATCTGACTTCTAACTTATCCCATGAAGTTTAGTATTTGTTTTTATTGTTTGAGCTAAAACAAGTAAGAAGGTTTATTATTGGTTCACCGCAAAATAGTCGAGTATCTTTCACTTATCTTGATTTAAGCAATAGTATACATTCGCGGTGTAGGCATAAAAGTAATGATAAAATATTACCGCTTTAGTATCCACATGAAATGTTGAAGCATAAATTCAAAACCAAACAATATTTATATAAAATTATAAATATAACCTAAAAATACGTTGACGTACATTTCAAAATAAACGTCTTATGCCAAGATAAAATTTTAATACTATATAAACTTAAAGTCACTATATATTTTACAACAATATTGTAAATTATTCCCTTATCAAATTAATAATTTAATAACAGTAATATAATTGCATCACAGATAAAAATTGTAATAAAAATAGCCTCACATTTGTTGTTTTCAATGGTATCTGTTAGATTAAATCTCTCTTGAATATTCGGTAAGGGATATATTAATATGTGACTTTAATATCTACATGATAAAGCCTACAATATTTATAGCATTTCATAATTAGCGTAATTCCAATTAATCGTTATTATAGAAGTTTTTCTATCTTTAATTAATATAAAATTGCTTAAATTATTTATTAAAAATTACTAATTTTTATATGTTTTTATATAATTAATTTAATTTATAATTATCACAATTCATATAATTAAAGTAAATATTAAATATCAACATGATTCTGTGGTATTTGTTTAATTATAGTGGCGCTCAGGAATTTATGCACAATCGTTAATGAGACGCCACATGACATACAAATTTTGAATCGCTACACATGTTAAAAGTTACGCCCTATCGTTCAACTCTTTGATCCTGCTATCATATATTTTACGTTATACTTTTTACACTTCAAATGATGTCATATTGCGTAAATGCATACTTTTCAGTAATCTATTGTAACGAGTAACGTCAAAATTTGTCACGATCTGGTTGCAGTTTGGTTGAAAGTAATATAATTATGTACCTGGTACAAAAACATGCATGGAAAGTTATTAATTTCACAGTAAATATATATCAATGATAAATCATAATGTATCGGTAATATAAGTATGAATGATTCGAGTAAAGAAAACTTGAACAGTACATTTTATTTAAATTAATTAAGTACCCATATATATATAACAGAATTTCTAATGAGTAATGATTAAAATCGTTAATTCGTATTTGATCTGATTCAGCTTCAATGGAGCTTTTATTAATTGTCTGTATATTTTTCGTATATAGTTTCAATAATTTTCGTATGCTATATGTAATCTATAATATAAAAACTTGTTTATTCAATTATTAACGTAAATTGCAAAGGCAGCGTAATAATAGTTAATAATATAAAAATCATAAAGTTATAAAATTATTAAGTTTTTCAAAGATACTGTTCTTTTTAAAATGTACTCAAAAACGGTCAAAAAATGTACTCAAAAAATAATATAATATAATAAATATATTATATTATTAATAAAAATTATATACACGATTTTTAATGTAGTAATAATGATGAAGATCATTCGGATCATTGCAGTTGCATTATTACATTCACAACAATTTTATGCACAAAGACTTTGCAATTCACAATAAATACCTATTAATATTTGTTATTACTACAGGTAAATTTGCTATTTTATTGTGGATTCTGTCGGTAAAAATAAATATAGCTTTATATTAATTTCATAATAACAAACACTTTTTTGTAACTATTGTTAGTAAAATTCCTATTCAATATTATACGTTTTAGGTTTTAAATACAAAATTTCAGATATATATATATATATATTAATGTAAAAAATGAAAGAAGAAACGCAGACATAATTAATTGTAATAAAAAAAAAAACACCAGAATGTTATAGAAAACTACATTTAGAACATTTACAAATATAATGTAGGAGTTAAATAAAAGATAAGATAAATTGTAGAAAAACATAAATTTGATAGAGAACAGTTAAATTAAAATTTACAGTAAAAATCTATTGTAAAATAATTCCTATTATAAGGAGTCAACTTATAAAACAACTTATAAAAAGTATTATTTTATATTCCCTCAATGTTAATTAATATATCAATTAACTGTGTTTTCGAGAATAATAGTTTTTATTATTATTTACACTTCACATTTAAATTACCATAAAAATAAACAGAAGACGATTGAATTTTGTTATGTACAATTTATTTCCAAAGTAATAGGTATGATATGATTGATAACAAATATAAAAAAAATTGATGATAGAAGAAGTATAGAACATATTCCAAATATACATTGTAAATGGAGGGAGGTGGAAATATAAGTATACTAATCGACAGTATTAATTAGATGTTAAGTGTAATTGAAATAAAAAAGCTCAGAATATATTAATCATATACGTAATATAAATAAAATGACGTGATAATTAATGACCTTGGAATGAGAAATAATAAAATTAAATTAAATTAAAACCAAATGAGTGTAAAATTTTTAATACAATTGATCGTTAACTACTTATATAAGATAGAAACATATTTGAGGCAAAAATTTGTTAAAAACATTTGTTAAAAACATTTGTTAAAAAAAATGATTAAACTTCACTTACTAGTGCTTAGTACAGTACACAAAAAAATCACAATATAAAAATTCATTTTCTCGCAAAAAAATACGCAAACAAATGAAAAAAAAATAGAAAAATTCCTTATATAGAAAAATTGATTCTTAAAACGATCACATGTTTAATATGTTCAAATACATTTTATAGTAATAAGTTTAATAAGATAATATATTTAATGCAATGGGTCGAATATATTTTATTACAAATAATATTGACTGTGTCTGTTTAAATATGATTAAGCTAAGTAAATAAGATATATTATCCATTTAAATTATGTATTTATTAAATATTATTTTAAATTCTAAATGCTTACTGGATTTAACATTGAAGAAAAATCAAAAATATAAAATAACGAAAATTGCAGGATTTACAGATTTCAAATTATATAAATATTAAGAAAAAGTAATAAAGCAATCTTAAATCCTAAAATTATGAACAATATTCAAATCATTCATCATTTTTTCCAATTATCGTTACAATTAATTACTAGTACAATCAATTTTAAAAGTACATAAATTGAAAGCAAAAAATTTAGTAACAAGTAAGCTGCTTTTTTGTAAGAAGCCATGGTCAATAAAAACATAATAAAAAAGGCAGGTATTTAAAAATTGTATTTAATACTTAACATTATCTTACATTAAATTTATTTTTATCTTTTCTGCGATCCTAAATATTCCTAATCACTACAAAATTAACAATTTGTTTGTCTTGCTCAGAAAAATAATTCAGAACAGCTATGCAGGCTACTGACGTTTTTATTATCTAAAAAATGAATTATATACTAAAGCTCATCGTTAAAAAACTTCATAAATAAATATTTTTTTAGATAATGCAGGTAATATGTACGGCATCAAAATTTTCAATGCTCATTATATACATTTTTCTAGCAGTGAAAATAGATGGTTTTAGTTATCGTCACATTATAATTCTTAATACTTTTTTGATCTGTTTGATACATTAAGCCAATTTGTCGCGTACCTATTATGTAATTAATTTGTAAATTATATATATATATATATAAGCATTATATTATATATATATATATAAATTTATAAATAAATTACATATATATATCTTATATATGAATATGTATGTTTTGAATTAGTAGAGTACTTCCAAACTTTTCATAGATCAGTACTATAGTCTATATCTTTTTGACCATTCTAAGTAATATGTAAAGTATGAAATATAACAACAATTAACATTATAAGAATTCAAATTCAATCAGCCATGTTTCTTAAACTATCTATAAACTATAAATTGAATAATAATTTTTTCTAACTAATTCTGTTTTTTTTACTCTTTCCTTCTCTCTCTCTCTCTCTCTCTTATCTCTCTGTGTCTTTCAATCGTTATGTCTTAATTACCTAAATTGTAAATTCAAAGAATTTTGTGTATTAATTATTAATTCTTTTATTTTACACTTTTTTGTCTAGTAAATGCTTTATCAATTTTTTAATATTCTTTTAAGTGTTAAAAAAATATGGTCTTCAACTGTTACAATCGACTGTAAGCTTCATTAAAATATAATTAAATTAAAATAATTTTCTTACTTTTGAAGCATATTTGTATAACTTTTTTCAATCATACTGTACTTGTAAAAATGTAGAATCAAATGTTACGAACATTGTCTTGTAAAGGATACAGTAATTAATCTAAACATCATAAGTAACTGATAAGAAATAAACTGTTTTAAATAATATTTCCTAAGTCTTATTATTCTGCTGATGATTTGTTTTTAATTATATGCAAATATTCTAAAAGTGACTGCATTTGTTTTATATTAGATATCGACAGCATACAAACAATCTTACCAATATAGCAATTTTCATGCACGTTTTAATAAATTATGCAATGGTATTTTAATAAGATGCATTACTATACTCGTAAATTTACAATATTATTATTTATGTTCACACGATTGAAATAAGTATTTGTCGTAAGACTCTATAATCCAATAAATAGGACAGTAATAATTATTAAGAACAGAAAAAGAATGCTATACGATGATTAAACAACTGAATTAAAGTATAATTTTCTAATTTTCACATAAAATAATTATTAAACATATGATCAAGTTTGATTTAAATTGCCTTTTTTAAATATTTATCGATCAATTATTTAGAGACTTCGGTAAATGACAATGAACTAAAAATTTTTAAATACTCAAAACATTATTTTGGTATTATGAATAATTAAACTTAATTGGAAAAATGATATTTGTAATAAGGAAATATATATTATTTAAGCATCTTTGAGAGTAATGTTGTGCGTACAATAAAAACGTGAAACTACAAACGTGAATGTATACAAAAGCAGATACAGAAATTTCGAATCCTAGATATTCCAAAAGGATCTATTCAATATTTTTATTTAACTTTAAACAATGATGGTTTCCTTACGTATAAAAATAATTAACATTATCTCTTGAATATTAGTAAGCTCTGCATTAACTATAAAAATAAAACGATCGATTGAACATTTTTTAAAGAAGCGTTTTAATGTAATAAGTTGTTTTTGTAAAAAAAAACGTATTATCAAGATACAATTATCAACGTAGTTATAAAAAGTAAATAATGGAAACCCGAAGTATGATTGTTTTATCTTAATGTAACGCGAAGGCTTTATTCTTGTACACTAAATATGCTCATTATAAATAAATTAATTTAGCATTAATAATTAGTAATAATAATAAAGCTAAAGTGTAATGTCTCTTTTCAGATTAAAATTAGTAATCAGATAACGATTTTAATAGGTAGAAGTACACTCGAAACTCACTTGATAATTGACAATATTTCCATGAACTGATGGATTGCAATGATAAATATTGAATCACTTGCGGAAACAAAACAGTATCATACGAATCCTCTAATAAGAAACTAAAAATCAAATTCATAAAAATATTTATCTATATCGAGCTCAGATAGTCAAGAAACAATTGATATTTTCAGGCATGATTCATTTAATAGTTATATAATGTCAAGAACGTTGGTACCATTGTTATTTGAGTTTATATTATGGGACCTATCACCATAACGATTAAGAATATAAATCCATAAATGAAAAATATTCTCCTGGAGCAATTGTAATTAATATTCGTATCGTTAGGACTTGGAATAAAAAAAAATTTGTTAAAAGCTTGAAAATAATTTTTATAGAAAAAGTATAACTTATTTCACAAAATTAAACTTTTTACTTTTTAGGTAATATAAACGCATGTTTATGTTTAGTAGCGAGAATTAGCAAATATAATTAAACAATTACCTTTTAACAATTATCTTATTTATCATAAACTTGATTTATTTTCGATTACTTCATTTTCTTCGATGTTTTCGATTCCATTTCGCTTACAGCTCAAATGCAATGAACTATTGTATTTTTTTTTAAATTACAAAAAGAAAATTAATTTGAAAAAATCTCTCTGTAACATTTCCGAAGAATAGCCGTTAAACAATATCGTAGCCTCTATATTTTTTAAGCATTACAAGTAATCCTTTTGTAGTTGTTATTCATGCTTCCGAAAGATAATGTTGTACCATTAATATTAATTTATTATTTTCCTTCATATCTATTTGATAAATAATACAAATAATTCCAAATTCATTCTAATTTATCGCAATATTAAATATTTAAAAATTACATCCATGACCTTATTTAATAGTTAATTTGGAGATTTTAATTCAATCGTCACTACGTGTAACTTTTGCATTATAATTATCAATTTAAATCGTTTTGTGTAAAAAATTAGCATTAAACCAAATAATATTACGTATATTTATTAACTTTAAAAAGAAACTAAAATTAATATTGAAATTATGATAAAATTTGACGAAATTAATAATGATTTTTTTAACTATACGTACATGAAAAAAATGTTTGCAACAAATGTTTATGTTAATAATACATAAATTATGGAAATACTTCAATAATTTATGTATATAAAAATTATTAATTTTTCTTTATTCATTATTATTTGATTTTATAACCATTTGTACAACTGTTATATTAAAAAAAGGATAAATATTCATTATTCTTGTTTAAAATCATCCATGATATGTAAATAAATATACAATAAAAGTTATTTCTTTTTACTTTTTGCTTTACAGGAAAGTATTTTATCTTTTAACTAGAATCATGTTTTATTATTTGCGATTGAATACAATTGCTCCATCATTGAATAAAAAGTTATAGTATTTGCATTTATTTTACAAACATTTATTATTTTAAACTATTTAATCTAAATTTAATCGATTTTTTGCACAAAATCTTACTGATATCAGTTAATTGAATTCTTAAAGCAATAAAAAGAAGCTTTAATTATTAAATCGATAAAATTAAAACATTTTTTTTTAATCTTTCTTTCTTTGATAACACTTTATAAATAGCTGTAAATAATTTATATTGAAATTTGATAATTATGATATGGTTAGTAAACTTTCAAGTATTTGGAAGTATTCATTTTAATTATATACTGCTTAAAATGTATTAATTTTAATTGTTTTTATTGAATACCCTATGTGTTATAAAAATATTTGAATTTCATTTTGTATTTATAAATTTTTTTATTTAAACAGCCTAAATCAAATGAAATTTCTATTTGCATGTCACTCATCTGCTTGTATAGGACTGATATTATATTAAATTATAAATGAATATTGTTTAATTTTAATTTTAATTCAATTCTTTTATTGTTTATTTATACCAAGTTTGTATTATCATTACGTTACATTGTTTGTTCACTATTGTCATTTATGTAAGCGGTTTCAATCAAAAACATTTTTTTATTAATAACTGTACACATTTATTAACAAGATAGAATAATATTTTTGTATATCTATTTCAACTTCAGGGAGTTTCTTTTATCTATGTTATTTTTTTTTAATCCACAATATGTTTCATATCATGGTTGATATTTTAAATATTTTAAATTCACGGTTATAAAACATTTCGAAATAAAAGAACTTCGGAATCTTACATAATAAGTATTAAGACTTTGGTTTGAAAAAAACGCCATTCTGATTTTATAATTATTAGAAATAAAAATGAAAAAAAATACTAGGTAATTATAGAATTTTACATTTTTGTATATTATTAATAAATATTATTCAATCAGTCATTATATGTCTGGTAACCTAAACGTATTATATTAAATATATCAAATAGCAATATTTTAAAAGTACACTACTATATATTTTGTTATTTTATTAGGTTGGGTGTTTAATATTGCATTTGATTTGAAACGTTAAAGTATGTATACTTTTAAAAAATATTTGAAATACTTGTACCTAAGTAATTGATTGTTTCACTTTTGCCTAGTTTAGTACAACGTAACAAAATTTATACTTAACTGAATTTTAGTAATATTGCTCCAATATTTTGGCTTTTCCTCGTATAGGATTTTTAACTGTCATATAAAAATAATAAAATTATACATATACTTATTTCTACGTAACGAAATATAAGCTTTTTAACAATAAAATAAAAAACTTTGTTTTCAAACAAAATTATATATTTTTTAAATATATAATGAATATCGCAGTCATTGTTAGAATCAAAGAAATATTTTCGTTGCAAAAATACATGTTTACGCTTCACCACTTTTTAGCATTATTTACCTTAACATTAAAATTAATTTTTTAATATAGAATTTAAAGTAATTATGAATTTTTATTATTTCAAACATATTGTACATACGGAATAAATTGATTTTAATTGCTAACACAGAGTTACGCATAATATAGATTATCAATAATTAGAAACAATTTATATCAATTTCTTTCAGCATGTTTTAATATTTTTTGTGCAATAGAAACTTTTACATTTGATTTGAATACAATAGTTAAGTAAAGATTTGCAATATTTTTAAGGTTAATAGTAAACAGGGTATAATTCTTATTAATGATTGGTTCAACTAATGATGATGCGACCACCATCCAAAATAAAATAGTAAGAATTAATTTATTTTAAAATAAATACTATTTTTCTTTTCATTTTTCAAGATAATTTAATTTTGCATGCCAATTTTTTTTTGTCTAAAATATAAATACCATAAGTAATAAATACCATATGGGAAATAAATTTGAATAAATACCATAAGTAATAAGATAATGATTGAATAAAAAAACAATATTAGTGAATAACCTAGATTGTATATAAAACTGTTATTCTGTGAACTAATTACAAAAATTAATGAAATATAATAATAGATATTCAAAGAATACGATTATATACTATATTGATATTATTAACTGGAAAATAACATCGAGTATCGGAAACGAATATTTAACAAATAGATCCAAAATTTTTCTTCCTACAATTTAGTTAAAATTATATTTTGATAAAATTTAATAGTAAAAAAATGTCAAAATTTTAAACAGATTACAATTGTGTTTTCCGTATAATTTTTACTATAATTTTCATTATTATTTTAAAATATTAAAATTTTATACTTTTTCTTATCGTATAAATTAAATAACAATAAGTTTTAAGAATGACTATTATTTTTTTTAAAAGGTTACATTTTCATTACAGTGGGTCTCCTGAAGCTTTTACAAAATAGACATTCGTACAAGAATATGTTACAACACGTTGAAAGGCAGATTAATCAAGAAATAAATACTCATGCTGTACGACTTGTTATGAGAGGTAAATATATCGTTAAATGGTTAATTATTACAAATAATTTTATTTATGCAACAGTTCCAACATTGAATATTTTTCATCTACAAATGATAATTACTATTTAAAACCGAACATTTATTATATTGAGAGGTGTAAAATGTAATACGACTTTCGCTCTAATTAGAATTATATTTATTTTTAAAAAAATTAATATTTTTTGTATTACGAATAAAAAGTTTTATTATAAATTTGCAATTTTTTCATTATACTAACGAATAATGTGATCTTTAATAGTTTGTAATTGGTTGTTATTATAATAAAAAAAATTCGTTTTTATTTGATTTTGCCAATTTCAAAATATTGATTATGTAGCAAAAAATATTAAATTTGGAAAAATTGATCAATTACCTCATAATTATAATAATCAAGCATATCTACTGTAAAAATTTAATATTTCGTTAATATTGATATAGATTTTCAATAAATTAAAGTTTTTTTTATAATTTCAATCGAATATTTTACCGTTATAAGTAATACAACTATTTTTGAGACATATGTAATAAAAGAGGTTTTTCACAATTTTTGTAATACGATTTATTAAAAATGACTCATACAGTTTACTTCTCAATATCATAAGGCAGTTCGCAGAAATATTGTAAGTGTTAAATATTTATGTTGACTTATACTCGATGCTTGATCATCGTGAAAGATAAAGGTTTTTTTTTTAACTTTACTAAAACAATGATTTTTATTTTTATGAATTTATGAAACGCGTATTGTTCACTCGTATAGCTCTCGTATTGCATTATCGATTTCTCAATGACTAATCCGAACTTTGAAACTTTGAATCGTTATACATTTGAAAAGTATTGAAAACAAATGGATCAAACGCAGTCAAAAGAAAAAAACAATTTTAGGAATGTGCAAAACTCGTTCGGACGCGTTTTACGTGTAGGTTTTAAAAATAATTGCACTTAAACGCAGTTGGTGCAATTTGATTTTTAGCCTCTGCAAGATGCGGCATTGGGAGTCGTGAAAATTTAAAATTTAAACGGTATTTTTTATCGCGTAAGATCTTCTCTGTCCAATAGATAATTGTTGGTATCCAAATCGCTTCGTCATAATTAGAAGCTTACGATTAAAAGGTAACATCGCATTTTAACAAACCGACTGTGGATAAGAGGAGAATAAGTAGGAGTACGATTTTATCGGTAGCACTCGGCTGATAACGTCGGGATCCGAGTCGAGGACGCCTGTGGTAAATCGATAAAAAATCTCCATAGACGCCCACGCATGGCTTTGAATTTGCACAAAGCGTAAGGACAGGCGTGAGCTCAGGGCACATCGAGTCCGCAGATCGACGAATCGGCCGAAGAGCGGGCGAGGAATCGCATTGCGACGGGGGAGTCCGGCTCTCGAGGAGCGGAGTAAAGGACGAGGGTCGGAGGGGAAAGGGGTCCACGCCGCAGACTTCGCTCCTGGGCCAGGGGCGGAGGAAAGGAGGAGGAAAATAGGAGGAAAAGAGGCGCAGCGAGCGCCGGAGCGGGTCAAAGCCGGCGGGGGTGGGCGGGGAAGAGAGCATAACTCAGAGGAGAGTCGGCGACGGAGGCCAGGAAGCCAGGGCCGCGACCACGAGAGCGGAATTTCGAGCTCCACTTATCGCGGGGAATAGGGAATGGCCGCGGCTCCGCGTAGACGCCGGAGTCGAGCCGCTCTGTTCCTTTTATCGCCGGCCGACGCCGATCGTGGGTTACGTAAAGCCGAAGGACGGCGCCAGTCTAAGAATAGCGTTCGAACGCAGGCCGCCTCCTCCCGCCCCTCCGCCGGGGGACCTCGCGCGGGCCAGGGTCCGGGGGCTCGAGAGGGCCGGGACGGGCTGGGGCTCGACGGCGGCCGCGCCTCCGCCCTCCCGGTCGAAGGGCTCGCGTCGCGAGATTCCTCCTCGCCTCGCATAGCAACGAGAGCCGGCGGCAGCCCTGCCCTGCCCTCCCGCCCCCCATTATTAACGGTACCCGCCGACGGCACTTTTCCCTTTTTTCTCTCTCTCGGCCTTCTCGGGGCCCTCCCCCCCCCCCCGCCTCGAGCGGTGTCCTCTCCTCCTCGGGGCCGGAGGGGCAAAGGGGATCTTGCCCGTCCTCGGGCACCGTTACCGCCTCCGAGTCCTTCCCTCGGAGCAAAGAGTCGCGGCGGCCGAGAGTCCCAGAGCCTTCTCGGCTCGTCGTCGCCCGGGAGCAGTTGGCGACTTAAGCCGGTGATTTAAGAGGCCCCCGCGACTCTTCGCTCCGAGCTTACCTCGCGAAGCGGCCCAAGCCCCACGGGGGGTGGGGGGTGGGAGAGGAGCAGGTCCCCGAGGCTAAGGACGACGACGCCGTGTCCTGGCTCTCGGCGGGAGCGCGGAGCAGGAGGTTGGAGGGAGATCTCGGAGACGTGCGAGGGCCTTTAAAAAAGGTAAAGGAGGGCCGGACAAAGTTGAGGCAGCCGAAGCCGAGAGACGTATTAGGCATCGCGTGTAATTCCCGTATTGGAAAATGAAAGGTCGGAAAGAGAATCGATGGCCAGCGGAGTTACGAGTGCGAGCGAGGGGCGCCACGGGGAAGGCGGACCGGGGGGGACACCCCACACAGGGTCCCCACACACAGACGCGTGCCCGTGGCTCAGGCTTAGGCTCCTAGGCCTCGCGGAGGTGGGCTCGCGCTCACGGAGTCCGCGACGGCGACGGCGTCGAAGATTCCCGTGCGCGAGCGCATGCAGCGACGCGCCGGAGTGCGCAGACCCTGGTGGGGTCGCCGTCGACGGTCGGGCGTCGGCGGCTGCAACTGCCGGGGCCGGGGGAGGCGGCAGCGATAGCCCGGAGGAAAGGGAGGAAGAAGACAGCGGCCAGGAAGAGCCGCTCGTCGGGAGGGGCGGGAGGTTGGCACAAAGGCGGCGGCGGTGGCGGGGCGAGCGCCGGCGGAGGGGCGGGAGGTTGGGGTAGGGCAGTGGAAATTTCCACTGTGCCGGAGCCGCGCGAGACGGTCAATACACTCTCTCTCTCTCTCTCTCTCTCGCTCGCTCGCTCGCTCCCTCCCCCCCTTCGTTCTTTACATCTCTCGACGGCGGTTGACGGCTGGCGACGACGTCGGTGTCTCCTCTCGCCGAGTCGCCCCGATACAATTTCGCTCCTCTCCAACAGCGCCCGGCTTTCGCAACGCGACCTCCTCGTCGCCCCCTCGCCCCTTCCTCCTGGCCGCCCACGCCAAAGTCGAAAAGCGCATGGTTTGCCCGCTTCATCGAAAAGGGTAAGGAAGCCTCGGGGAAGAGCGGCCCTGAGCTCGGGGACTCCGAGGAGGCCGACCGACCCTTGGGGGCCCTTCCTTCCCCGCCACCGCCAGTCGCTCATACCGATCGAGCGAGGCCCTCGGCTCTGGTCTCCGCGAGGCGGATACTTCCGGGGCCCGTATTCCCACCGGAGTCGGCCCCGACGCCGGGCCCCAGGCCCTCCGCTCCGTCCCTCGACGCTCCTTCTCTAAAAAAGAAAGCCGAAGAAAAGTTGCCGACCCCGGCGAGTCTCGCATTGGACCGACATCCGCATCGTCAACTCGTATTAGAAATAGCGCTCGGGTCGGAAGACAAAGAGAGCCGAGGCCCCGGGAAGCGCCTTGGCGCGCCCGAGGCCGGGCCTCGGGCCCAAGGCCGGGAGCCTCGGGCAGCGCCTGCGCGTCGGCGAGCGCCGGCGAGGCGGAAGCCGGGCTCGTGGCGGCGAACACGCGCGGGGCGGGCAGGGGAATCGGTTGGCTCCCGAGGGAGGACGAGGCTCCGACTCCTGTCGGGGGGGGGGGCCCCCGCCCCGCCTGCCCCCGGCGGCGGCGAGCGAGGCGATCCGTGAGCCAAGCATCAGGAATGCGATCCTCTTGGGGAAAGAGGAAAGGCTCGGGTCGGATCAGTCGAGCGGTCGAGCGACTCCGACGAGGCCCGACGAGCGCCGCGGCCTCGCCTCCCCTTATCTTTCCCGCTTCGCCGGGCGGAGGCTTCCGGCCCTCGCGGCTTCTCTGCCCCCTCCCCCGCATACCTGCGGGAGGACACGCGCTCGCGATAACGCCAGCCCCGCAAGGCCGAGCCGTTCTCCGAAAGCTCTTCTAACCGCTTCCCCCGCGAATCGAATTCACTCTCTCGGCTTCGCCAACTGCCCTCGAGCCCCTTGCACTTATCGCGAGCACCGATTATGCCGAACCTTTATTCATTGGCTTATGCCCGAGCGGCTCTATATATATACCCTTCGACGAGGCTGATTCCGACCTACGCTTATATATTCGCATCGAACGCGTATTCTTGGCCCCCACGGCCTAAGTACATCCGCTTAAAAATCAATTGCCCCCCTTATTTATAGAACGAGTGGCGCGTAGGAATCGTTGACATTCGCGAGCCTCCGGAGTTGCGTTACAAGTGCTCACCTCCCCAACCCAGAGTCCGACATCGACGATTGGGTTAGGCCAATGTCGACTGCCCCAGGCCCGATTTTAGCGCGACTGCGCGCGAAAAAGGTCGATTATCGGCTCGTTGGGCCGGGGTGGCCGACTCCTGGACGCGTGCCCCGTTCCTCTAGAGCCGATTTTTCAGATCGGCTGATCAAGGCAGATCAGGGACTGGAGGCGGCGCGTCGACCAAGTCGAGGAGGCCTCCGCGCGACTCCTGCTATACTTGGGGGTTCTATGGACTGCGGAAGCCGGCAGTCGATCCGGACGTCC
This sequence comes from Kradibia gibbosae, assembly GCA_018907135.1. NCBI lineage: Eukaryota > Metazoa > Arthropoda > Insecta > Hymenoptera > Agaonidae > Kradibia > Kradibia gibbosae. Next base: position 11,311,429 of record JACCHX010000004.1, read on the forward strand.
GAACAAAGCGGCCGGAAGTCCCTCGCTAGAGGAGTCGGGCTTTTCCGAGCCAACGTATGAATCATGGAGCCCTCGGGAATTCGGGGCCAATTCGGGAGCGTCGGCCGGAAGCGTAGGCGCGGAGTCGCCCACCAGGCCTGTGGTCGAGCGCTTTTTAAACGCTTGCGCGGACTCGCGTCGGTTAGAGCCCGATACATGGCGATATATCTATATCAAAGAGATCAGTTTATAAATAGTAGGCAGCGTGGCTGGCAGTTGGGCGAGGAAGCGACGCAAAGAAAAGAAATGAGTCAGTGATTAGTTCGTGGACAGGTCGACGACTCGAGGTAAACTTCATTTTAAACCCGAGCCGAGAGCACGAATCGCTTGCGCTCGGCTCGCGCGGATTACCTGCGGCTCTCTCGCGAAAACCGAGACACGGCCAGGCGCTCTAATCGCGCAATTGCACTTACGCTCGGTGCGTTAGCTTCGAGCTCTCCATCGAGTTACTCCCGGTCGACCAAGGTAACGACGATAAAACTTATTCGCAACTGCGTGCACTTTTGGAGTGACTCCAGAGCCGCGGGGATAAGCGAGCGGCCGCTTTTTCTCCCTTCTCCGCAAACGTTAACTCCGATAAACAGTTACGCGCGATTGCGCGCCTTTTAACGTTTTCTATCGCATATTTATTTGGTTATTTGTAAGATAATAAGGCCCAACGAAATGCTCCTTGCCTCCGATGAATACGGGCGCACAGTCCTCGGTTTCGATTTATCCATCGCTGCCCTTTCGGTAGCTGCGTCGATTTTACTTTTCTCCCTGCAGAAGGAATCGCTTTAATGCATCTCAAAGCTCGGTTGGCGTATTAGTAAAGATCTTTGTTCGCTGCTTCGAAATATTGTACCAAAGATTGATTTGGCGATCGTTTCGCACGGCTTGCATCGATGCCGTGATTACTGAAAATTCATCATAATTTTACATAAATCGTAATTAATATCGATTATTATTAAAAGCGATGGCTATTCAGCGATGGTTATTTAACGAATAATGAGATTAATATTTATTTACAAATGGACAAGTTTGCACACCCGCGCGTAAGCACCAGGGCACACAAATGCACGCGCGCAAATATAGACTCACGAAAATACATATAAATTAAAATAGAAACGTTGATTCATTATTGTGATATGAATATAATATTAGAATGTGGATCTTCAAAATGAGCCTTTTAAAATACCTCGAGTCGTATTTTTAGTTGCACGTGACTCGAATTCACTTATTTGGACATTGCACTACACTTCAAATATAAAAAAAAATATCAAATTATGCCTTCCATCAAAAAACGAATTTGAACTTCGTTTAGATTGTCCGTGTTAATTTAAAAAAGTTAATTACGACGGTTAGAATCCTGCAGAAAAGGTGGATTATTGTTATTACCATCGGTATGTGAAGGTGTTGAGAAATTGTATCTTATCTGGACAATTAAATAAGTTTCTGCAAATGTCGAATTTACAGAATAAAAAAAAAAAAAAAAAAGAAAAAAAAAGAAGTAAAAACTCGATGAAATATTGACGTTCACCTTTCCAAAGTAAGCAGTTCCATCGCCGTTCCTCGAGATTACACCAAAGGGCGATGAACGATGAAGTGGCATCGTTTCCAAAATTATTTCACGCTCTATTAAAGAACATTTTTTTGGCGATGCGGTACTTTATTGCCTTTGCGCATAACGAGTCGAACGATCAACGACCTCAAGGTAGCCCTTACGGGCTTTTGCCGAACGAAATTATGCCTTGGCATAATCAGGATGAATCGATAATTAAAAAGGGGAAGGCGAACGAATGGTCGAGTGCCGAATAAGGTAAGCTGGCAAATCAGGTGAATCACCGCTGCGTCCTCTCATTGTCGAGACGCGCTAATGATTGGCCGAGGTAATAATATCATCGCGGGCCCATGGCACTCGGGCGAGGGCAACGAAGACGACGTACCGAGGAATTTGAGCTGCGAGTGCCGTCATTAGATCGACGAGACGAGAAAAAAGGCCCAGCGTGGTGATAAGCCTTTGGCTTTCTCTTTTAGAGAAAGTGACGACCGAGCGGAGGAGACTTCCGCCCGCGAGCCGAAGCTCCGGCCCGAGGACCGGACGAAGTTCGGCCTCGTCCTCCTTAGGAAGGGGGGTTGCTAACCCTGCGCCGGCCATCCCGAGGGAGGAGCGGGGGGAAGCGACGAACTTTCGTCCCCGAACGGCCCTTCGCCTTCTACCTCCTTCCATCGGAGGCTGCCCTGCGAGTTCAAAGGTCGCAGGCTTCGCGCAACTTATCCGGGGATGCGCACCCACGAGCGTGGCTTTGCATTGATTCGGCGAGCTTCCGGCTCGCATTGGTCGCCTTCGAGGCCTCGTACGCCTGAACCGCTTCGAACCGCCGAAGATTTGCGCTTATACCTCGCATATCGAAGCCTTGTGTGGGTTCGGTAAGCGCTTATGTATTTCGATAAGCCTCGCGATTGATTGTATAAAATGTCATTTGCAGTTTATGAATATTTCTGCCATTTGTTTGATTAATTCCTTAATATGCCCACATGCTTGCTAATACTATAAAACTGCAGCACTATTCAAAAAGTCGATCCGCTTGTATGACCTAAATTTTATTAAGCTTTATAGCTTATGGAGCAAAACAATCCATACGCACGTAATTACACCAATGGTTAATTTATCAATGACTTATTATTTTATTTAGTGCAATAACTTATTTTATCTTTTTTTTTCGTTGTTTAATAATCGTTCAGCGATTCCTTCTGTTAAAAAAAAAAAAAAAAAAAAAAGACAAAAGAAAACTTTATTCTACACTCAAAATTTCTTATTTAATTCATGCGAACGATTTCTCAATTTAACTTAGATTAATTGATATTCATTAACCATTCGTTTAAAAATATTCCTAATATATGTATTTGAGAATACTGACTCCTATTGTTATTGAAAATAGGTTTGTTCTTTGATTTTTCTTTTTAATAATCTTTTGATGAAAATAATATCTACATTGATCAATTGTGTAAGAACGTGTCAGTTTCTTATATATTATAGACACAAATATATAAAATTCGACTGTACGTAAGAAATTGGGAAACGCAGCTTATAAGTTGATGCATTTGAGTATTAATGACACTTCGTTATTTCCATTATAAAATAACTCTTTAGAGCTCTTTTCTGTGAAATGCTTATCAAATTTTTACATCTCCATTGTTATTAATTTTAAAACAGCGAATATATATTTTTACCAATATTACTACTATTGCTTATTCGGAGAAATGCTGATCGTTGAATGCGATGGTAATTGTACGTTAAACTTATCAAATTACCCCATCAATTAAATTTTTATTCATGCGCATTGCGTATGATCGTACGTGTAATCAGAAGCTATCTTTCATTAAATATTTATTTTAAATGTTTAGGTATACCCAATTTTGATGTAGCAATGCGACTTTGTTCATTCGAACGCTACGATGCCGCAATCTTTCATAATAGCTTCAAAGGTTTTTTAAATTTATGTAGCCCTTGGAAGGTTAAATTATCGCGAAGCAAACGTACTGATTACTGATACATTTTCGGCGCGCTTGCAAGTATTAGCAATTTTTTTTTTTAATTTACGATCACGTAGTTTTGTGTTCTGTAAAAACTTTTCAAATTAAGCTTCTATCAATTAAGTTTATGGTTAATATTATTTGATACATGTTGTTTACGATTAGGCTTCCTCTTGTGCTAATCTCTTCTTCTTTATGCACGCGTAAATACCTTGATTTACCGTTTTTCTATTTGTAAATTTTAAACTTGCTCCGCTACTTCGAATGTATATAAAAGAGACTATCCGTACGTAAATGTTATTAATGTGATCAAAAATTGGATATTGTAGTAAACATGTTGAATTTATTATTTGTTCTAAAGGCGTCATTAATTATTAAAATAAATAAAAGGAACTTTTGTAATGTTTCATTTAGTCGACCCATTGGTATATCATTTGGTAAACAACAAATATATCTAGGTCACTCTAGTAAACTTTTAATAACAATAAGTAATACGGAAATACAAAAGTATCGACTGGGCTGTGTGCTAAATCGTAAGATTTTCTGTTTTTACTTTCTCAGATTTTATCAATTTAAGACGATAAAAGAAAAAAAAAAAAAAAAACTTTTGATAACTTTGCAAAAAATTTATCACTTTGATCCCTGCAACTTAATTATAACAAAAGAACGCCTGTGATTAATTACAAGTACTTAATATCGGATAAATAAGAGTGCAAAAAACTTATAGAATTATAAATAACTTTTAATGATAAATCTACGGTATTTGAAAAATGAAAACTCGCATACTCGATGCTTTATAATTTATTGTTTATGTACGTAAATATACGCATGCTTTGATTTGAAAAATTAGGACAAGATCACGCCGAAGGGGAAATTTATCATTTTGAATATAACGTACTATATGCTTTGAAGCTTCGATTAATAAAGTTTTGTCCATATTTCAAAATCAAAAGTCTTTAAGGGCCTCTCTTTAAGATGACTTCCCTTCATATGTAAGATCCCGAAGAGCGATCGAACGTATTAGCAGTGAATTAGCGCTACATTGGCATATCGTTCGCACGGTATCCGTCGTAATTTTTAAAAATAATCATCTTACACTGTACTTTAAGTCAATTTTCATTATTTACTCACAGCTTGAAAATCGATTAGGCAATCTCAATAAGAAAATAATGTTATTTTTGTTTTAACATTATTGGACCGTTTCGGAGCGTAGGGCGTGCATCCGTAGCACGAGTGTTTTTAAGGACCCTTCGCCTCTCGTCTCGCACAATGCGAGATCAGTTGTAAAGTTGTATTTCTAAGGCATCGCTCAACACTAGGGAATACTAAGCGAGCTCCTGATACCGGAGGCCATCATCGGCCGAGCAAATAAATGCCTCCGCGGTACTCTTGCGAAAATAGTAACGCGCAAAAGAGCATCGATCCTCGTTCGGCGTTTCGCAATTCGTTGGATACCGTTCGCGCTTTGTGACGCACGCCGGGAATATTTATTCGAGCACCGCTCGAACGCCCGTATGTGTGTGCAAATTTAAGCGAAAACTTGATAAAGAAGGAGTATACGCAAAAGAATGTGCGAGATACACCGGTGCTCGTTGGAATTCGTTACTCGAGGATGTAGAATTGATGAGTAGGTCACATTGGCATCGAGCTCGTAAGACGCTTCGGCACAACGATTCCGTATCATAATGTATTGCATTCGTTTCGAAAGGGGCGTTCAATTTTTTTACAGCCTAATGCTTTATCTACATAATACGTAGATTAACATTTTTATTAGCAAGGCACTTATTTACGATAGCTTGTGCAATATTTGTATATTGGCCTGAGTGAATCGCTCCTCGCTCGCTTGCTCGTCCGTACATTTTTCGCATTTGTCTTTTTTACCCTAAAATTGGTCCGCCAAAGTCGAAAAATCACTCGGATAAGAAGTAATAGCGAAGTAAAGCAATTGTGAATTTCAAGCATTTATCAACGAGAAATGCTTTATCTATTTTTGTAAGAATATTCGCAGAAGCTTATTTCTGATAAAGCGTTTTAAAGCAATCAACAGGAAAATCTAATAATAGGAAAGAGGAATACTTCTTTGCTTTGAAACATTTTCCAAGTGACTATTTCTTATCGCAAAAATGTTAAGAAGAATCTTGAAAGAAAAATAAGCCAGAACGAGAAAATACAAATAAAAGCCTGTGCGACGAATGATTTTGAAGAATTCGATTTCTATAGCGCAAAGGTCATCCGGAATCATTGAGTAATTGGACAAGCTAATCGACGCTAGGCATACTTCGTTAATATACAAATATCACGCAAGCGCAGCCGATGAAAATCAACGGTCGAGCTCTCCATGCGAAAGGATCAAAAGGCGGGTATCGTTATCAGCGTATCGTACCTTGGGCCATCTATTAAATCCTACATCGATCAATAGTAGAATAGTCAAGGGAACGCACGAGCAACGGCCTCCTTAAATTAAGAGCAAGCGTCGGATCGTCTTTGCAATGCTTCGCGAGCGGATTCTCGCGCGGTTGGCCGCCCTCGAGAGCTTCGACTCCTCGAGCGCTTGATAAAGGGCTCGAGGAAATCCCGGGCGAGACGCGACTTTGACCCAATGGAAGGCGAGGGGCGCAACGATTGCTCGGAAAGAAGCCTGGAATTCGGAAAATTACTCCGCCGTATTCGTGCCTCGCTCGTTAAGAAGTTCTCCCCTGAAAGCTGATCTGGAATATTACCGGCTTGATCTACTAGTCGCATTCCACTTACTGGAATTCATTGTAGCGCAAGCGTAACCCACCAACAACGCATTACAATAATGTGATCAGAGCGATCTCGAGGGCTGTCGAGGCTCTCGGCTCTCCAACGTGGCCACTTTTGTCCGTCCTTTATTAACGACTCGATATTAAATGCCCACGAGAGGCCGATTTTTTCAGAATTGACTTTAATATTAAAGCGTCGTCATTGTTGAGCAAATATTTAAGCAATTTATTTGCGTAAAAAAAGTGGAAAGTCAACAATAACAAATCTAGGTAAGATTTAGTAATTAAATGCCAGGTTTGCGGGTCGTCTTTATTTCAATTCTATGACTATTATTTTCATCGGCGCTACGTTACGTAACCGATAAGCCTTACAAGCAACGACGCGCATGCCGTACTTTTTCCGCGTAAACGCCTTATAAATAAGCTGCGTGGAATTAAAAAATTAATACCTTTTGCGTTAAAGTACTCGTATTCTTAACAACTGTTATAGCAAACAGGCTCTTAAATCGCCAATAAGGCTCATTCCTGCGTGACACTACGCTGCCTCGGGTTTATCCTATGAGGATTTTCCCTCCACTCTTACCGTGATTTACTGCTAGACAATAATTTACACCGACCACGGCCACGAACTTCATCGGGCTTGACAAAGAACTGCGGCTTGTGCAAAGTTGTAAAAAGCTGTTGGTAATTTAACGGAAAAGGGGACCAAGCGGCGCCTCAACTTCTCCTAGAGCTCCGACCTTTGACGGTAATCTGCGGTTAAGTCGATTTACCTCAAACGTATCATCGGAGTTTCTTTAAGCGTTCAGACGCTCAGGAGCCGGTCGACCTTCTTTGCCAAACCAAGGCCTGTCTCGGTTCACGACCTCTTTGCTCTCCGACGAACGATCCCGATAACTTACCGGCCCCTTCACCTCGTCTCAAGTGCTTTATCATCCTTTACCGCCTCCGAATCAGCGGCCTCCGAAACCCACGTCTGGCTTCTACACCATTGGTTGCTCGGGCTCTAAACGATCTACCCTATCCGGCGAAATGGTAAAAATGGAACTTCGCAGCCTCTAACGGCGAGGCGATCCGAGTGCAAGGTGATTTTTTATTAGGCTGCCGAATCCGTATCTCGTCTGGATGATGCGTCGCCTTAAAAATGCCTCTCGCTTGAACATCGCTGGACTTACTCGCTTCGCGCTTGTAAAATCAGCCTCTTCCAACTCAAGTGACCAATCCTGTCTCAAAATCGCGGCATCGTTTCGCCAGCAGTTGGCGAAGAGCGATTCGACGCTTTGAATTTTCCACGACTCCACGATCACATTTACGAAATAATGCCACCTTCCATTCTACATCCTATTATGTTTTAATTACGAGATTCCCAACTTCTGTACGAACTAACGATGCAATAGTCGAATTCATAAAAAGGAGCACTGCCCTTGACTGTGATGTTAATTTTTTGTACCTTCCGTTACAGCCTTTGGCGACGTTTCACCAGTTCTTAGCTGAACCTTTCTGTATTACGAAGTCTTAAGCTTGTATTCAATGAATTCCTTATGACTCTCGGCTTTAAGTGTGTATACTCTCGTGCTCAATGGTTATTGATAACCTCGGGTCATCATAAAAGCTATGATTTTCCGTCGGAACATTTGGCGTGAAAAAGCACCTACCCATTATATATATATATTTAATGTTGAATAAATGTACGGCTTTACTGCTGCGAGTATAAGATAATTGTAACGTTATTTTTCTTTAAAACGATTACAATTTGAATTTTAATATTCGTTAAGATAATTGTTTGAATGCAAAAGACTTTATTTTTAGTTATGAAATTAATAAAATATTTCCTTTTTATAAAATAAGGCTATAAAAAATAAAAATCTAAGGTTACATAAGCTGAAAAGGATTATTTCAAGTACTTAATATTAAATTTAAACTAAAAAACCTTTCTTTAAAATAACGTTAAATCTTATTTTGTCCTTTTCCGTATTAAAATAAAATCATTTGAATCTTGTGATATGTAACCACGGTATGTAACTACTGTAAAATACAAAATTCCATTCCTTATGTTGATTCAATTAAAGAAACATACAACACATTTTTCATCGTAAATAATTGTATTCACGTAAGTATTATAAGTAATATTTCGGAATATCGAACGAATCATTATGTACAATCATTGATAGGATTTAATAAATTTCTATCAAAAAATTATATTATTTCTGTTAAAAATTCAATTGAACCGTTACTCGTGGCCGCTGCCTCGAAGTGACTCTTGAAACAATCATTGAACCGCGGAGTTGATTCCATTTCAGATTTCCATCCAATTTCCATATTAAAAAAAAACCTTCTGTTAGTCAATCCTGGATGTAGAGATCTTTAGACAAAAGTAGGCGGAAAACCGCAGACAACCTCATCACTCCGATCGAGAATCATCCGCAAAAGCAGAATTATTCTCAGAACTGAAGCCAGAAAAGCTACAAGTAGTAACAACGGAAAGCTAAGGACCCGCAAAGATATTTCGCGGTATGGAGTACCACGAGTTTATAAGCGAGAGCAGGACGACTTAAAGGGAGGGGAGGTCATCGACAGGAGCGGCGAGCGAGAAGACTCCGTTGAACCGGGCAAGTTGCTAAATGAACTCGTTCGGACTAGGCGCTGTTAACTGATTTGCAGATGCCAAATGAACAAAATGCTGAGAGACAGCACGAGGCCTATAGTAGTATAACAGCAATGCTATACTTTAGCGACAAGAACGCCCCGAGCCAGAGTGATCGATCATAACCTCTCGATCCTACGGATGGCAATCTCGAGGCGGATTGACCGCCGCCACCTAGTGGCAGTGATTAAGTATCACCGGAGGAAAGCCTCTTCGCTACGATTGTGGGGATACGATGCAAATCGGGAAGCTAATCAATTACCTCCTCCGTCTAGTGGTTTACTTAAAAAACACTTAAAGCCATCGGCGACGAGGTTGACGCGGGAGATGCAATTGAATCTTGAACAATTTCATCGTTTAATATTTAATGTAAGAAAATTCCGCTTGATCTCCAGTATTTTACAGGCTTAATTATTTATTGATTATGAATCTAAAAACCGGACATTACACTTTGAGATAAATAATAACTTTCCTGATTCTAACTATTTATTCTCTTCCTTAAGTTCAATTGATTAGATTAATTTACAATGCCAATTAAACAATGTATCGCTGTGTAAATACCTACTAAACTATGCCTCGTAAATTATTTTTTAATAGAAGTATATTGCTTTTATTTTATCGACTGCTTTCAGTTGGTAATACAGCTAATAATAATATAAACATTGAAAATAGAAAATCTGATTAAAAATTAATTATCATTAATTTCGGGAATACTGCACGTTTAGTAATTATATACAATTATAATAAATATAATAATAAATAATAAATATAATAATTGTAATAAAAAATTATATATAAGCTTGATGGAATGTATATAATCTACACTATGTGTATATATATATGTATTTTATATTCAAACAACAAGAATTGCTTGGCAATACATTTGTTACTTCGCGAAGGCGCAGTTTGCACTGTATGAAACTATTCTTAGGGTCGCCGGTGATACGCAACAGAATAGACAGGCGCTGTATACTCGTTGCGTATTAATCTCTGTGCTGTAGGCAGGGAGGTTCAATTTTTAGTGATAATGAGTGAACTATAAAGTGGTGTTATAAAAAATGCTTTATTTTGATTTCGGGAGTGGAAGGTTTGGGTGGAACCTCTCGGATGGAAGGTTTGGACGGAACTGTCCGAGTTTTACAATTTTTATACGTTGTAAGGACTCGGCCGCACTTTAGTCTTATCATATAATAAAAAATTTTGCCGCTTAGGCGTAGATGAATTCTATTGGGAGGGAAAACCATAAAGAAAAACTGAGCGTCGACCGAGTGCTTATTCTCGAGTTACATTGACTCGTGCGGCTGCATAGATCATTTTCGGCTTCGGAAAATGACCGCTCATATTGAAATGCGTTTCCCTCGTCGCGTGACTCGACACGAGAGAAATGCGGTCCAGGGTCAAACACGACGCGAACACTCGGCTACACGCGGCTTCCTTATCTTCGGAAAATTATACTTTTCCGAACCCAATGGTACTTACCCAGCTTATGCCTAATAAGATCATCGATACAATTTGTTGACTATAATAACGCGAATATTCAAAATGAGCGGCGCTCGTAGTTTAGGGGAATGGCATGTTTTTTTTCTTTAGTAACAAATTTTTTTTAACAAATTTAGTGCTATTGTTATTAAAAGTGAATATTTATAGTAATAAAATAAATGTCTCAGAAAAGTAGTTAAATTTTGATTTTTTTATTCTTTAATTTTTAGGATTAGGCCCTTAAGATAGTATGTAAAAAAAAACTTTAGTGGTAGCAATAGATTATAGTAATTATTAATAAATGAATGACCAGGTAGTGCCTAATTCGATCCGTGTTTACTGATACCAAAATGTATAAAATTGATTAATGCTTCAGATAGGAAATATTTATTGGCATTAATTAGCTTTATTAATAAGCCGATAGGTAAGAACTTGGCTTACATGACATTATAGATATAGTAAGTAATTCTTATAAAAAATGTGATTATTTGAGAATCATGTATAAATTGTTAAAAATAAAAGTGACAGGCGAATCAAATCAATTATACTTGTAGATTAATAAGTTAAAAAATTTGATATATTATCAATTAGTCACGATTAATTCCAAGTGCCCACCTAAATTAAAAAAAAAAAGTCATTCACGAATGCCTGCAGAATAATATAAGAAACCACTGCAAATATAATAATTCGTTAGTTAGATTGATCGAATATTCTTCCTTCGTAAAGGCAGGCAAGGCAGTGCCTGTTGGCATAAGCTTTCGATTGCTTTAAGAATACAATAATAATTCATCGGATAAATTCCAATGAATCGAGCGGTTCGCAATAGCCAAAGAAAACAATGTGCCGTGTCGGAATAATTCTAGGTAAATTAAGCCGCATCTGATCCAGGTAGATCGAGTCGTTTAATTGGTTGTCAAGCAAGTCCGATTGCTCCCGATCGACCGCTCGTCAATCAGCTCTCATTTTTTACGAACCGTTCTTTATCATTGGACTCTTGCGGTCGACCACTGCTCGTGGACTTGCGTAATAGGTGTCAGTGATTTTGAAAGGAAATGAAATCGATACGACTGCCAGTGGACTCCCAGAAGAGCGCAAGATATTTCCACGTTGTAATAAAAGAAGCGCCTGTTTGCAAAATCGTTATATCCGCGCTGTGCATTCGTATGACGAATTTGCTTGTACGAGGTTGCATGATATTGGCTGATGTAATTGCCTGCGTCAATAACTTTATTGCACGGTTTTACGGAGCCCGAGGAGAATCATAATATTGAGAACTGTTTTTTTTTTTTTTTTTTTAAATAAAAAAAACAATCAGGGCATCTTTTTTTAGAGTTCATCACCATTGTAATGAATCGATCGATACTACTTATGTATTACATTGTATTATTTTTCATTTTTTTTTTTTTTTACGTAAAAAGACGATTCTCGACGACTAGTCTCATCAAATCATTATTTAAAAATGAATCTTTATTCACGAAGAAATATTTAACTTTAGAAGTAGATATACGTATTGCTTGAAAATTATTATGAGTTGTTTGAAATTTTTTATTTAAGAAAAACGTGAAATCGTTTACAACAAATTGGAGTACTAGTAAAAATGTCATTATTTCGTTTTGTAAAAAATCACTTCTCATCAATACGTATAAATACGTATTTTCTAATTTTAAAAGAATACAAAAAAAAAATTTTTTTATCAATTCGTTTTGATATTTACGAAACTTTTACGTCCAATTTTCGAGATATACTCACAAAAATCGAAAAGGTTAAAAACTTGACTGATGACAAGAATGATGAACCGTCAAAAAATAACTGGTATATGCTGAAAACTATAAGCCTCGATTACTTTTTTAGTTTTTTTTTTATACTGAAAACATATTAATTAGATAAATATATTTTACATTATCATATGGTAAAAATAATTAATAATAACTCTTATAAAATGTTTATGTTAAAAATAAAAATCAATGTGGAAAATATAAATTTTTTCAAAATAAATCATTGAATGTGCTACAAAAGATAGGAAATACTTCTATTCGGTTTTGACAATAATGGTAAAGACAATTAGGTCAGGATAATAGGAGATTAGAGTAATTAGTGAAGGCCAAATCCATTTACTTTGTCTTTTATTATTGTAAAAGGACTCCAAATTCAAGACGGATTTTGATAATTTATTTTGTTTCGAAATGACAATTCAAAAAACGACCTAATAAAAGATTTAAATCTTTCAAACTTAAATAATACGATATAAAAGTTTAGTTGCTTGTAAAAAAATATAAAAAAAATTTAAATATCGTTTGAACTTTATACTGAAAAAGGAAATTTAAATTTTAACTTAAAATAGAAAATGGATAGATTAAATAGCTTTAATGCTTTAGAATTTAAATTTCCATAAGGCTTATAATATATTTCAGTTGATATAAAAATTCATATTTCAATAATAAATAGATTAAAATTTAAAAGTGAAAAATCCGATCGGAAATATAGTAAGAACCTAATATTTAATAAAAATTAAGTTTTATAATAAAATTACAAAATACGCAATAATAAATTAGAAGCGATAAAAATTATTTTTAAAAAAATAGTGAAAATTTTGTTTTAATTAAATGCGACATCTATAAGCTTGGAAAGTGTAGTACTTTAATGTTTTAAGTTAATGAAAGAAATGCGGAAATCAATAAAAAAAATGTAGAATTAAAAGTGTCTAAATTGAAAAAAAGAAATATTAGTATAAAAGATAAGGGATTTGTGCGTAAAAGATTCAAAAGTAGGTAGGAAAATAAATGAAATGTAACGTTCAAAGGCACATGTTACGAACAATAAAGGAAATACGATGCTGGGAAAAAAAGTAAATACATTATTTTTAATGCTAAGTTTACAAAAAATAATTTTTAAATTCAGTTGAAAATAAATTTTGTGTGCAAAAAAAGTCTTTCTAGCTAAATTATTGTACGTAAAATTAATTAAATAACATAAAAATGCAGAAACAAAAACGACTTAAGCCGATGAAAGATTTTGAATTTAAAAAACATATACAAAGGCTTTCAATTTTTATTAAGAATAGTAAATCAGCTAATAGAAAAATTCAATAGCAATTGCTTAGTAAATAGATTAGCAGATCGATAAGTAGATGGATTTTTATATAAGGAAGTAATATTAAGGAAATAATGAAGAAATAATATTTTAAAAATAAAAAAAAATAATTCATAGGATCAAAAAGATTGAAATAAAAAATTGAAGTATCAATAGTAGAACAGTACCGAAATATATATGTAAATTATTCACATAGTTAAATGATCTTGAATTTTTTTTTAGTAAATTCTGTTTTTTCCATATGGATAACATTAAACATCACAATATTAAAATATTTTTTCCAATACAATAATTATACTTCCTGTATAAATCAATTATAATAACCATGATAATAATCATCATTATCATAAACTATTACTGTTTTAACAAGCGTTTTATTTATTTATAATAATTAAACTAATTTTCAATTATTTTAAATTATTAGAGTATTCGTTAATTTCTACATAAGTAAATTATATATTTAAAAATATCGTATCTGTTACATTCATTAAGAATTTATTTAAAAAATATGAACATAAGATCAAATTAGTGTCGAATGATAACGAATTCGAGATGATTGTAAACCTACATTTTCATTATAATTTAAATAAGTACTTACAAATAATTAGTCATTGTTCGTTATTTAAAGTAATTGAATTTTTTATATTAATATAAATTTTATTCTTATTATAATTCCGTAAGATAAAAACTCTATGAAAGATTTATAACTTTTTTTATGAATATTTGCTTTTTAAAAGCATCCATAAAAAATTTTCATTCATTTTTCTTTAATTTACATTCTAAAAATTCAGTAATTAAATAAAGTAATTAATATTATTAATTTTTTGTATTATTTGTATTTAATTTTGTAAAATACATACAATTTACCCATTGAATTTAACTTATTTCTAGTACTTTTTTATCTAGTATTTTTTAAATGTACAGTATAAAATTTTATTTTAAAAAATTTAGGATATCATATTTTGAAAGCTCAACTGTACTAAAAAAAAAATATTTTTTTTGTGAATAAAAAAAAATAATAAATCTATCTTCTTATATTATAATAGATACGTTTTTTTGAAGTTTTGAATAACGTTTTATTGGTTTAATATCTGTTAAATATAAAAATTTTATAATAAGTCACTATTATCAGAATAATTTTTTCTTTAATTGTTATTCGCTGTAACAATTTCATGAAAAATATTGCACCATATTTCACCTTTATTTTTTTTTATTTTTTTTTAGGGAATTTTTAATTAGGGAATCTATAATTCATATTATAAATTTATGTATAACTGCATAAATGACACTGTTTTATAATTTAATGTAATAATATAAATATAAAAAATATAATATTATAAAATAAAGCATAAAAACATATTTACATTTATATAAATGTTTAAAAAATTTTAGGTTTGTCAAGCATAACCAATGTTAAAATTGAAAAAAAATTTTTTTTTTTTAATGATGGTAATTGAATCGTTTATAATGTGACTAAAAAAATAACGATATTAATATGTACAAAGATGGGAAAACATCTTATATAATTAATATATATATCATTACAAAAAAATGTGTTAAAAAAATTAATATGTACGTGATTAAAAAAAAATATTCTTTGAAGTATATTTTAAATGCACAAAGTACAAAGAAAAAATAAATTAAATTCGTAATTGAATAGTGTAAGGCCTTTTGAATAATTTTAAAAGTAGAAAATTTATTAAAAAAATTATAAAATTTCTTGTAATTTATTCATTTTTAAAAATATGATAAAGCTGGTTTATAGCCAATAGCAGTACTATACGATAATACTAGATTGTAATATCTTGTATGTAGGTTATTAGATCAAGAAAGGTCATATTGTTTTTGACAAATGTACGAAATCATATCAATATATTATTGGAATTTATAAGTCTAATGCATTGATAAATAATTGCACATAAATTTTACATTATTTTTTCAAACTTATTAAAATTTATTTAAAAATATGCTATTTATTGTAAGATGTTTTTCATGAATTTATTCACATTGTAAAAATAAATTGTACTTGCACGCAACACATTTAAAAATCCACGCGACATTAATTTTGCAAACTGATCGAAGACATTTGTATGGTCATGTATAACATTAAATTATAATTGGAAAATAAGTACGAAGCAAGTTTATTCCCTGTATTGTAACATTCCGTTTAATATTATTCAAAGTATAATGGATTGGAAAAATACAACGCTTCTGCAACAATTTCCATAACTCGACATCGCGATAAAACTGCGTCGCAAGCGAAACCAATGGTTTTGGTTCTAAGGTAATGGGACAAGGGCTTGTCATTAATCCATCGAGGCATTAAAATCAAGTCACGCATGGACACCGTCAAACGCAAGGCATCGCTTGGTCGCGGGAGATATTAATATTAGAGGACCTCGGATGGCATTGAAAGGAAAGTAGTTCTATTCAGTAGCGGCAACAGCTTCGCGCTCACCTTCGACTTTTTTTCAAATAAGTGCGGCAATAAATCACAGAGTCCGAGGCGAGTGGAAGCGCTTCATCGGAAGGTACTATCGAGGAGACTGTCGAGGATTCGCCGGGGGCACTCGACAATGAAAATTAATGAGCCGCGAAGGCGAGATTTCATTTGGAATTGCGCCTCGGGCAAAGCAAAAACTCCTACGGCAACCACCCGAGCTTTGAGGAATCACGTGGTAGGCCACATCGGTTAATTGTTCGGAAGCGGCGAGCTACAATGCCGTGGTCACGGAGAGATCATCGATCGCCTCCCGGAGCTCCGGAGGATTTCCCGTCCTCGGTCCCTCCGCACCGTCCGTCGACACACTCCCCCCTCCCCCGCCTGACTACGAGGACAATCGCCGCCGCGTCGGACGGGAGGGACGCCAAGGCCAGGAGCTCGTATTGATTTAGCGGGGGAGTGGCGCAGGCGCTCGGGGGGCGCTTTGCCGATTGTCCGGATGTCGCGAGACCCTCGGCCTTGATCGCCCGGATCCGCCCCTCGATTCGCGTTGTCGGGCCCCGCGGGAAAAGCCTGCAGGCTCAGTCGGGCGAATGTGACTTCTATCTCCGGACGATTCTAATTAGACCAAGAGAGTCGCTTTTAGCGATGTTTCGTCCTGATTTGTTGTCTTGGCCTGCCCCCGAGAGATTAATCTCGGGAGCTGCTGCGAGCTCCAGATGGTCGTTGCGGTCTTCGGAATTGAGTCCTCGATTATTGTACTGTACAACCGATGGATTTACCTAATTAAGGGCGGAAGATAATTGATATTACAGAGACCCTGTAAATCAACGTTTTTGATTCTAAGCGAACACGCATCAGTTTCGGTCGACTTCTATCTATGCGTCGGAGGAGCGTTTTGAAAATGCGGGGAAAAAGTGTAATTTCGATAAAAAAAAAATTGAACGATGGAAGACTTTTGCATTAGTTCTCGTCTCTACGAGCCCGAAAAAGTACGTAACTTTTGTGTAATTCCTTACGTGGTGACGCGACTTTTTTCGTACTAACTATTGGCCCATGGATCCTTAAGTCATCGAAATGGTCAGAAATGTTCGAAATATTCAACGTTATCGTACACTTCAAGGACGATTTTCACAGGACGTTATCATCCGGGAAATCCTCGCCCGGGAAAGTAAAGAATGAGCGAGCGAGACAAGTCAAGAATCATCCCGAAATCAATGGAGCGTAAAGAATCGGTGGACCATGAGTTTGCCGCAGTTCTGTTCATCTCACAAATGCCGACAATTAACCCACGTATTCGCAGCGGCTGAACACACGGAATTGAGCACGACGTATCTAATTGACCCGCTACAATGTATTTATACGTATAAAGTGCTGCCGCTTTTGATTATTAATTCTTGTTAAATTTAGAATCTCGACTCGCTGCCGCGTACTTGGGCGATTACATTAGTGTTTTAATAGAAGGGAATAGGCAAATATTTTATACATGATTTATAAATATATATATATATATATATATATATATATATATTTCCTTCTCTTCTTGTTCAAAATGTGTTTGAATGAATCCTATTTGAGAATGCGAAGTTTCATCTCACTTAAATTGTAATATTAGGAAGCTATTTATACAAGGTTAAATTTATAAGGATCGAATGAAATACGTTCGTTCGAATTATTTCAAATAACTATCGTAATGCTGTGATTGCTATCTTCGTGTTCTTTGTTTCTCAACTTTATTTTGTATTGAAACCTGCTATTGTAAATAAAAGCCTGCTTTTTTTTTGCTAAAATTTTCTTTTAACTTTTAAACCAGATAAGCCGCTTTTAAATACGCATATCACGACTTTTCTCATCAAAGAACAAATTTCGACTGTCCTTCAAAATTTCTCGGTAAACATAAATTTTTCCATAAATATTACTTTATTTTTATTAGAAGTAATTTATTTACATAAAGATTCAATTTTTTTTTTAAATTCATAATGTTACAACCAGATTTTCTCCCGCGGATAATTTATAAGGTATAAAATAAGTATAATAAATTTATGCTAAGATGAAATTAAGTGTATTCGGTTAAAATACATATTGCATCCTGTTGGAGAAATACATATTTCTTCAATTGGAATAAACCATAAACATTATAAAAATACATTTGACTGCATTGATAAATTTATTTGCCAAAAAGTAAGGTTACAAATGTGTGGCGAATTTACGCAAGCGTACGAGCTTCGAAGTTATTTCAGGACTTAAGGCCGAGAGAAATGCTTTTTTACTATAAAAAAAAAAAAGAAAAGCAAACGCAATAACCAATTCTTTGCTAAGTGTGACGACGCCGAGAATTGCACCCAGATTTTATAGCGCGAGCGAAATGCGCTTCCACCGGCGAGTGTCAGAGGCCCTTAACTGGATATTAGTAGTAAAAGTAAAAGTGGAGTGAAATCGACACCCGACAGGAGTCTAAGGTGGCTTGCATCTGCTCTTAAGAATGTTGTAATCGACGCTCGAACGAAGCGATGCTCGAATAATTTAAAACTACGCGAGACGTGCTCGACTCGACTATTGCGACGAGGCAAGGAGACGAGGAGAGGCGCGATTATTATCGCTTCGATCAGTGTCGATGAAGAGTTTCGGGGGACCCGCGACCTAATGAGCAGAGCTCCTTGTCGCTCCTTCTGCTCCGCTGGCAATCCGTTACCTAGTCATCGTGGAATGTCGATAACGAAAATGATTGCGAAGGCTCGTGCTCCTATTGCTGCTTCCTTCGCTTATTAATCAGTATTTACGTTTTTTTCTTCTTCTTCTTCTTCTTCTTCGCGCCGTTGTAATTATTGTAAAGCCACGAATTGCACGAGCATTATTGAAATGCGTATCCACGAGTCCATTATGTCGCGTGAACTCGCGCATATTAAAATACAAGATAAGGATTTGTTGGGGCAGAGCCTGGATATCGAATTCACTTTTAATTCATTTTAAGTGATATGAAACTATGTGAGAGCCTCGGAGGGCGTCAGAAAATGTGTCTGCCGCTCATGGCATACGTCATCCAGTCAATAACTCGCTGTGCTTTTGTATATTTATTTCACTTTGACTTGATTTAATGACTGCGCCAGACTCGCGTCATTAAAAAAAAAAAGAAAAAAATGATATTAAAACCATTAGATCATTTTTTAATTGTCGATGGAAAAATTAATTAAGAAATTGAATGAAGACTGCCTTCTGTGTACATTAATGTAACGCAGTTTTATTGTTCACGCGTCATTCGTTTTATTTGCATCTTCAATTTTTTACGTTGTTTACTTTAACTGATATTTTAAGCATCTATCTATTTATATATGTGCACACGCGCGCACACCCACACGCACACACGTAGACGCGCACACATGTATATATATATATACACAAACAGATTTCTAATATGTTTTTTTTCATTTAACAATTATGCTTCAATCTTATCCAGAACAAAATAAACCGCGATTTCTTTTATCGTCCACTTTGGAGTGTTCGTAAAGTTATTTTTATTTTTAATAATTATTCATTAACTATAAATACTTAAAATTATGACCTATTTTATTATTCCACCTCTTCTCGAATGCATTATTATAGAGGAAGACTGCTGGAGGCAAATATAATGTATTTTTGACCACTTTCACTTTATGTGCTTAGCTCTTTATCTCATAGCAATTCGAGGGCCTTTAATAACTTGGCTGTAAATTTTCTTCGGTTCGAATAAAACATTGCAGATCGTTTATGACTCACTCGATGTTGCTGAACAGAACTCGCGTTACATTCAAAAAGTCATTGAAAAGTCTCTTTTTTTCCAGATTTTATGTTACATAATATGGATAAATAATTTTCCTGGTAAAAAATGTCTTGAATGCTAATGTGGTTTTTAAACGAAAAACAGTTTTAAGAGAATGTATTAGTTTGAAAGAAAATGCAATGCATAATATACTGCTTATCACATGACACCCTTCTCACTACTTTTAGAGATAACACTGTCAGTTAAATCGAGTAATACTTTTATTCGTGTCGAGGCCTTTACATCTAATACAATGATAGAAAAAATTAAACCATAGTCTTCTATGAATGCTATAAATGGTTCTTAATTTTCCAAATAAAACGATCTATAACATAAAGTGTCATTTACACATTGTTCTGTTACGCGTCGCATTGTCGAAACTTCTAAGGATTTGTATTCGTTATAGGATAGCATATTCATTATTCCTAAAGTTTATATTTGATTACGAAGATCTAAGTTTTAAGTTTGATAACAGAACGATGGTATTTATTTTCATTTGTGACTAAGTTTTTAATTACCTATGCAATTTTAATGCCAACTATGAACCGATTATGTCGAAATGAGGTCGATAAAGATATTTTATTAAGTAGTCTTTTAAAATGTTATTGTATTGAAACGTACCCTAGAGGTTTTGAAATACAAAAAAAACCCATTGACGATTATAAGAAGTTTTTGAAACGTTTCATCTCTGTATTGCAGTCAAACAATAACATTTTAAAATAATATTTCATAACAGGAAGAGCGTTCAAGGTGTACACATCTTTAAACAAAATTATGATATTTCAAGAGTATTGCCAAACTATTAATTGTTCTTACAATGTATATTCACGCTTTTTTTTAATGAAAAGTAGTAGATTGAATAATACTTTTCTTCTTTTAATTATTTAACGAAGTAAATTCAAGTTTCAACTTAAAAGTAATTTAAATATATTTCCATGGATTCGTCTCTAATTGTTCTAAAGCACGAAGCTCTCAAAGAACATTTAATGTTTTATTGATTTTTTAAAGAACTTTTATTCATTCCGATTACGCTTCTGGTGATAAATGGCTTCAAACATTCCAATTACTATTCGTTAAATTAAAATTTAAATTTTTCACTCAACAATAATATATATTTATAAAATTTGTATTTATAATTAGTCAATTGTGGAAAAATCTATTAGACGACTTAAACATTATTTATCACGATTATTTAAGGAAAATAGAGCAGCTTTTACTAAACTAATACGAAATAATTTTGTTTTTACTATATTATTTCGTGATATGCCTCTAAAAATTTCTTTAAACATCGCTGAAATATAAAATGATTTTTCCATTTTCAATTTATATACATTATGTTAGTATATAATGTAGGGTCAATTAAATTATTAAACCTTTAATTGTCAGTAAATACCGTAAGGAGCACAAAAATATCTTTGTATATTGGAATTCATTTACTCTATCTTAAATATTTATTTAAACTTGATAATTATTTTTAAAAAATGTAAGAGCAAGAAAATTAAAAAAAAGATAATAAAATATACTTATTGAAAACAAATATAAGTATGAGATATTTTGCTAATAATCTCATATGGAAATTTCTCGCAATAAAATTCCACAAAAAATGTTGTTATAAAAAATAGAAATCACAACTTTATTATAGTGAAATTATGTGAATAATACTTTAATTCAGAAAATTACTGTTTTTATCTCTTTTAACAGACACTGTAATTTATGTAGTCTTATGTAGTTTTAAGTAGGCTTTTTAATTTCATATGGAAGGTAATAAGAAATTCATGAAAGTAAGGTTACAGCCTCATAACAACAATATTAATATAATGTTATGCAATGTATAAGCAGACATGATATTCTCTTTCGTAAAAAGATAAACTTTAATAACACAGAACTAAGAAAATTTAATACTAATAATAAATACCAATTAGCAACTTTTTATAATAACTTTTGCAAGAATTTATGATTAGATTAATCATTATGAATATTCAATAGTTAATTAAAAGCAATATAAAGTAAGAAACGAATGAATTATAAACTTCAATAATATTTTTCCTACATAGTTAGGCTTTATATCACCAATTTGAATTAGTAAAATTAGTATTAATTTAGTTAAGCCCATATGAACTTGCACTGAATTGCAGTGTTATCTATATTTACAAAGGTGAACTTCTTAATGATTTATCGTTTTCACACATTTTTTAACGTATAAACATTGGCCATTTGCTAATGGCATTCTTGTTTACTTAAATCGTCACAATAGCCGTGCCCATACAAATTTAAACTAAATGCTTTACACGTTCTTACGCTGATGATTATAGAATCTCGGAAGACCTAAATACTCGAGAAAGATGAGAAACAATTTACTGCCTGACACAACATTACTTTGTAGATTCTCTTTGGCTCAATTCCTGAAAAGATATAGTAGCTTGCAGTTTTCTTCGTGTTGTTTTATTTGACACCTCGGATATCCATTCAATAACACATCTTCTGCTGAAATACATTTCTCATTTAAATTATTATTTAGTCACGATTATATTAAGCTATTTTTAAAAAAGACATTCTTTAAGTATAATAATCAATGTGACACATGCTCGGAAGATATTTGTATAAATGCAAATTTCTGTTATTCCTTACTATTCTTAAACGCGTATTCTTACAAATATCTTTTATCCATCATTTTATCTATATCCTTATCAGAAATTTATCATTAATATGCTCATAGCGAGAAAGGAGACTGCTTTTGTATAATATAACATAATGTAGGCGGCACTTAAAGAATTGTGCATCATTAACGGGTGACATGTGCTTCGTGCTTATTATGAAATAAAATACATTATTGTGACGCAAGTTCAGTTACACTTTAAAAATCAAAAGATTACCAGTTCTAAATAAGCAGCCCTGAATTTTAAAAATAAAATGTGTCATTGCATAAAAGTATTTCCTTAAGTGAATGCGATGTGCTTTTTTCATTGATTCTAGTCAGCACCAATTTTTGTCAAATAAATACGAAAAAACGAACAATAGAAACTGTGGCAAAACATGGAATCGTGTAGGAACAAATACACGTTTGGTGGTTAGTTGCTTATGTTTAATAATACTTCGGTTTAAATTTAATCAATTCACAAATAATGAATGTTTGTACCAGATCCCCCATCTGGAACTGCACTAATTGTGATTATAAAGGCAAGCATAGGCTATATTTATCAGTTTTTAACTAGATACGTAAGAGAAATAAAAATAAATTAATATACTTGTCTCACATAACATTTCACTGAATGACAATGAAAGAAATGTAAAAGATAAAACCCGAAAGTAATGGTGGTGCGTTATTTTCAGCAATTAAATAGATAAATTACTATTGTTACGTAAAGAAAAATAATAATTAACATAATTAGTTAATATACGAGAGTAATAAAAGTATGCATGGGTCCATAATTATTATTGATTAGAAGAAATTAAAAAAATCTTTCATTAAAATATTCGCATTATTTAAGTAAATGCTTTTTAATTACAACACCATCTTCATAAAATTGCATTTTTTCCCTTTAGCTGCATTTTCATAACTTCAAAAATGTAAAATTCTGTTGAGTGTATGTTTAATTTGCAGCTAACAAATGCAGTTGGTTTTGTATTTACATAAAATTAGATCGGTAATCAAACATGTAAGGTTTATTATATAAATATGAATAATTTTTCATTTACATGAAAATATGGAGTAGGTGTTTTTATCGTGAATCATACGAGTCGTTTGCTTCTAATTGTGAAATTAGTACAATGTTCTACAAAATCGCAGAGAGCTATGTTGAAGTAACCTGTTACCGCAATTAAAAAAAAAAAATATATATATATATATATATATATTGTCTAATTTGCGGTTAAATATATAAAAGCAAAATGTCATTTTATTCAAGGGTTGGATTGTTATTTTAAGTAAATAATTTTCTTTATTTATTATACTATTCTTATCTCATCTTTTTTTTTTTTTTAAATTAATAAGTAAACTAAAATTGATATAGTAAGAAATAAATCCTTCATACTGTTATAAAAGTCAAAGCTAAATGAAAATATATGAGGGTATGTGTATATTTAATTTTTTTTAGCAACGAAATTTAAGTAGTATTTTATAACATCCAACTACAAAAAACTAACCCTTATTTAAAAAAAACAACGGTTTTTATCATAACCTTATAAATATCGATAATAATCAATATAATATTGTTTCGAATAAAACGTAAATATTTCTTTTAAGTATTCTCAATGTCGATATAAAATATAAGTTGACTATAATACTAAGCAACTATTAAAAACATAATAGATCAATATAAATTTCAATACATTACATTTACCGTGAAATATACTAATTCCAGGTAATAAATAAACAAGACAACTCATTTCTAGACATAAATTATTTATTTCTGTTTGAACTTTAGCCTACATTTAAAATTTGCGAAGGCTCTTTTTTATAATTCAATAAAGAATAAGTGTCTTCCATCAGCGTTGAATTATTGAAGAAAGCTAACAAAAATTAATGGTGATGTCAAGATCATTCTTCATATTTTTTGCAAAAATGCAAGGATTATGTGACGCCTCCGCGATTATTAAAAATACGTTGAATTAACTGAAATGGAAAATAAAGTAATATTGAATGTGTTATTTTAAAAAATTAGAAAAAAAATATTATTAAAATATGCTAGATAATTGTTCAGGGGAAAATTTTACTTTCACTCGATAATGTAAGAAATTTTTTATTTAATATTTCTTGTAATATTAAGAAGAAGAATAAGAATTACTCGAAAAGTGAGAAATTGCTTAAATAGTATTAATGAATAATGATATGATAAAAGATGAAATTCATTAAGCTTAGTTAGATCATAATATTTATATAAATTATGAACTATCTAAGCCTCAAATTGAATAAATAATTAATATAATAATACAAATTTATGTGTGTGAGTAAATTATCGAAATTTCGAAGTTATCGAACAAAAATAAAACGACTAATTAAACCAAAGGTAACACTCAATTCTAAAAACAATAAATTAAAATTATTAACGTTTATATTGTAATACATCTCAAAGATATTTCAAGCATTACATGAATACAATGAGATCAAATTATGGAATTTCCTGTGACTAATGGAAAATTACAGTAATAGTATTTTAAATATGAAGATTGATTGATTCAATTTTAGGTATAAAATAATTAAAGTTGTGTGTGTATCGTTTCATAATGTATTAATAATCAAGTTCTAGAAATTCATGCAATATTTCAATTTAGTTGTATGTTACAGTTGGCATAATATTAATGATAAAAAATAAAATTAATTAAAATTTATTCATTATAAAAAGAAATTTACTTTTGCAAAGTAGCGCAAAGGACTTCTTTTTAAATTTTTTCAAGAAATTGCTACGCTTCTACTATTATTTCTTGTAAAGAACATTATTACTTGTTTAAAATTAATTATCAAATAAAGTTACATATTTTATATTCTAATTTTATATTCTAATCTTCTTTTATAGACATTACCAATTTTAACATAATACTTTAAAACAATGACACAAAATGTTCGATGAATTAGTCGTTCTCCAATAGTTGTTGAACGTAATATTTTTAAACAAAAATAAAAATTTTGTTATTTATTTGTTTTTTTTTCTTTACTTACTCATTTCCATGATATGATCAGTTTTTTAACTTGGAAATATGTTATAATTGTGAAAGGTTAAATTGTGTCACTTTAATTTGAATTATTTACTTGTTTATAAGAATTTCTTAGCTTATGATTGAAATTTATGGAAATTAGATATATAATTGTTTTCACAAGTAGCTTGGATTAATAATAATTTTAGAAATTAGAGCAATTAATTATATTACAAATTTAAATGCAGAAAAATATATTTTCTTTAGCGATACACGCGTATTAAAATTAGTAAAATTGTATAAAAGCATGTCAAAATAATGCCGTCCAACTTAATCATGAAATCTTAAAAACACGTGTACATGTATTTCCTTCATATTTAAAACCGATTTTTTATTTTTTCAACTGTTATATGTGAGCCCTTTTTAAAAATTACATTTTTAATCGTTTAGTAATAATTTTAAAAAAGTTAAGCCATATTTAAAGTTCAAAGTAAAACAGAAATTTGTTCATGAGTATAGAGTAATAATAGTATGAGAATATGAGTAAAATTATCTTTTCTTTAAAATGTAAATAGAGACAGAAATGAAAAAATAAAGTAAACAAAGTAAGTGTAATTTTATCACATTGCAACAATTGAAATTTGAAAAAAAAAATGTAGCGTAGGAAAACCGAGATAATTGTTTTTATGTAAAGATAGATGTCAAGTGATGTAAAAATTATCATTTTAATAATCTTAAGAGTTATATTGCGAACACTTATAATAAAGTGAATTTAAAATTTTTATAAATATAATTTTTATATTTAGTTTCCTATGTAAGTTAATATCTATATTAATAGCTCCTACGGCATTATTTTCGTTTTGGTATATTTATTTTGACACTTTTCCCTTATCGATTGCATAAGAATAATTTATGAAAACGTAGGAAACATAATGTAATTACCTTCAAGATGTTTTTTAATTTATGCGCAGTTGTACGAATGTCGTTTTATGCTAATTATAAATTTTATGTAACGTAATATAGCTTACGTACCACTGATCGTACTTGTTAATTTCAACACGAGCAGTTGTTTTTGCAAAGTGCATCGCTCATCGAATATCTATCGGGTAAGATTCCGTTTCAGTCGAGTAATCACATGCGCCTTTACGCATACGAGCCATTTCGCCATGTGAGTTTGGCACCTTTCTAAAATTAGGCGATTGACTTCTAGCGCCAATAGTTAAATTCACATTAACAAGGCAATTATTATTATCAGCCTGTGCCTGTTCTACCCGAATGTAGAAATCGGCAAGGAAGGCCTCTAGCTCAAAAAGGCATCTAGCAAGAAAGCATCCGATGATATTTCGTCCCGAGTGATGCTCGCCGGTCCCCAATCAATGGTTCCGCTTCCAGGATAGCTGAGCTGAAAAGCAGGGACGTTCGCGTGCGCCATTACGCCCGCGTTACAGTCGAAGGTCAGAGCCACGGAGTCACCTCCGTGGATGACAAAGCGAGGCGGAAGTCCGAGTCGCCCCTTTCCTGGGGCCTGCGGCTGCTCGCTCGCTTCTTTCGCCTGGGCCCTCGACCATCGCCCTCCCCCTCCGCGACTCCTTTCCTCGTCCAACTCAACGAGTTCTTCCTCTCGGCGCGGACCGAGGCCCGCGCGGTTATCCCCTTTAGTCTTGGATTCGGCTCCGTCGCGGCTAAGCTTCGACTCTCCCTTCGTTCGCCTTCCCTCGGCGAGCTCCGATCGCGGGAAAGTCGAAGCACTCGAAGACTTAAGGCAATTCCGAGGTTTGAAGCCGTGCGTGAGCCCTCCCTCGACAGGCCCTTGGGACCTGGCAGGACTCCAGCAGGGCCTGCTAAGGAAGAGGCTAGTAGAGGAGAGGCCTTTTCGCGAAGGCCCCGTGGCACAATTACTTTGGCCTTTTTCTTCTCGCTATTCTGACCCTAAGGGGAAAGAGCCCAGAGGGAAATAAATGGTCCCGCTCGCGAGTAATTTTTGCGCCTTTACGTAATGATGACCCTTAATATTATCTTTTGAAACTAACGCGTTGTGTGCAATAGAATGAACAAAGTAGCGGCATTTTTAAATATTAAATTTTGTTGTCAGTTGAACGTTCCGTTGGGCGTGAACACAATCGTGTTATTTCAATCCAGATTATGAGGCAAACAATGGATGAAATACACAAATGTGTATGACAGTGCGTTATTTTTGTATAATTTATTTTTAAATCAAGCCTTTAAAACTCATATATCCACCGGTGCTCGTTGTACATTTTTAAAAATTAAATTTCAGCTCTTGTCTCTTAATCCCTTGTATTGTGGCTATTGCTTTTTCAAACGAACGAGTCGGCTAAGCATTGAGTTTAAATGTGCTTTAGAAGAAAAAATTCTTTTTTATTAATCATGCGCGACCTTCGATAAGTGAGCCTAAAATAAATATATCGTCGTTGACTGCCAACATCGCAATTCGCTTACTCATTAAACGCAAATTTAATTTTTACATAAATTTGCTATTCCTTCACCCTAGTAATTTATTTATAATTCTTCTATCTCTATCGATAAATGCTTATGAATTGTTAATAAATTTAGAGACTTTTAATAAACATCTTACAAATTTACATATGAAAGCAATTTTCATACGTAGTGGATACAAAAATTCTTCCAATTGATAACAGTAGTACAGCATTTAATAATTATTATTAACTAATGAGAAAAATCTAATATCAATGGTAAATTTAATTTTTAATGAAATAAAAATGAACGGTTTTGTTAAAATTAATACAAATATTAAGACAAGCATTTCTAGACATTTAAATAATTGGCACAGAATTGTAATTTATTTATGAAAATTTTACGTGAACCGTAAATAAAGTAAGCAATGAGATTTGAAAAATCTCTCAACAGTTATAAACATCTGACTCACAAATTTTTTAGCTATATATTTATTAAGGGGAGGAAAAAAATTGACAAATTCCTTCATTTCGTATTGTTTTTTAAATGAAGCGTAATCGCACTAGAGGCATTTTTAATTGCTCACGTTTCGAAAATTTTATTTTCGTTTGCCTCTACTAAAGTAATGCATAGCACTCGAAGTCGCGCTCTTTTTTCATAAATGATAAATTAAAAATAGCAGATAAGTTCACGATATTCGATGCGAATGGCATGATAAAAAATATGTATTTCTTCGAAAACAGTGTCGAGGCAATCGATTGTAAACAATTTAAGTTCCGCGTGAGGCGCAAGCGATTTATGAGGTTTGAAAGCAGTGAATGTTCTTTGAAAGAAGAAGAAATCGCTCGCACCTTATGGACAATGACTATAATGGAATAAATCTCGGGCCGATGCAAAACACGCATTTGCCCTTAAAGTTACACGAGCGTAAGGCGATTCGATTGTCCAAGATTGGAAAGACTACCTACGGAGTCCAGGATAGGCATCGAGCAGACAGGGGGGATCTCCGTACGGCGGCACACCACGAAGCCACCGAAACTAGTCCGCTTAGGCAATAGTCCGAGGATGGGAGGGAGCCTGGTAGGGCCCCGTTCGAGCTCGGGGATCTTGGCCGGAGGCAAGGGCTCGGGCCTGGCGAGCCGGAGGCGCCCGGGGCTTTGGGCCGGTTTCGCCGGGAAGGCCGCCGCCGTCGGGTCATCGTCTAGGCGAAGCCCTCGCCAACGGCACTCGCTATTCCCGTCGACTTCTTGGAGCCCTGCCCCGTTGGCGAGCGCTCGTCCTCCGGGTGGACCCCCGCCCACGCGGGGGCCGATACCCGAGGTGGGCAGCGTCTATTTCGGTTCGGAACGATTGCGACCGATGCGACGGCGCCTGCGGGCTCTTGACGCCTCCTCGGCCGAAACCTTTGGCCGCAGCCAGAGTCCGTCCGCTTTCGGACGCCGGCCATTGGAGCGAATAGGACGGACCGTCAACATTGGCACGTGCTGCGAAACTTTTCCCCCTGCCGGCGATTCGCGGCCAGCAAATATTCCGGCAGCGCCCGACGCTTCGGCCCATCCGATGGCGACGTGAAAAATGTTCAGACAGAGAGAGAGAGAGAGAGAGAGAGAGAGAGAGGGAGAGAAGGGTGGCTTAGGGGGGCGTTTTGACACGACCGACATAGAAGCGCCTCGTTCGTCAATGGTCCGGGCAATCGGGACAAACTTCGGCCACCTTTTTACGGGCATTTTCGCGGCAAAGTCCCTTTTTCCTCTCGTGGCCTCTTTCCTGCGTCTCGTGGGCTGCGCTAGAGGCTCCAGATCAAAAGCCGGTCGTCGGGTTGCGAAAGCCGGCTCGATCGAAGGAGCCACCGGCAGCCATTGGAGGAAGGTAGTCGGCAATCGAGTAAGAGGCGCCCGTGGATTAAATGCCGCATTGCGCAACGGAGTATGAAAGTGGGCAGAGCCCGCGGCGACCGCAGAAGCCAAGGGTCCGACGTAATGCTTCCCAAGGGAGCGCTGGAGGCTTTTAGGTTCCTCGACTCCGATCGGCGTGGGGGGGGGGGGTCGAGCCGAGCGCCCGATCGGTCCCCCGGCCGCTGGACGAACGTCGACGGGCCCACTCGGAGTCCCGGGTGGAGCGCGGGCCTTCGACCGGAGCATCGGCCCGCCTCGTCGTCTAGCAGGGGCTCGGAGTCCGGATGGGCCTCGCGCTCGGCCTCTTCCTCCTCGGGCTCGGGAGGCTCCGGGCCCGTTTAGAAGAGGAGCTCGAGTCGCGAGCATCACCGTAGCTTTGAAATCGTCGTAAACGCCCATTTACTGCTCGGTACGCGGTTCGTCCGTGAGTCGGGCTTCTGCCGGAGCCGAGCTGCAGCTCCTAAACGACTCCACCCCCGCCCGCCCGCCCGGCCCGGATGCGACTGCGGCGAGCCGTCCTCGGCCGGTCTCCCTGCGCGTGCGCGGGAGGAGGGCTGGAGGTGAGATTCTAAAAATAACGTTCGCGACCGGGTGCCTAAGGGCAGCAGCGGCCCTGGGAGTCCCTTGTCGAGGGGAGCCGAGACCGCGGCCAAGAGGAAAAGACCTCGTCGGCCCGAGAGGGCGACCTCGTCTGCTCGGTTCCGGGAGGAGACACGGCTCTCCCTTCCCAGCCAATTGCTCCAATACCTAAAGCCTACGCCCTCCTTCTAACTGAGCCTTTCCCCGCTCTCCCTTCGCTGCCACTCCTGCGTCTCGATGATCGATACGACTCCTTAAACGTCTGTACGGACTTTTCCTCGGACCGCGACATCGAGCCTCCGAGATAAGCCGATTATCATTATTGCACTTGGCTCGATTCTCAAAAGCATATACGACGTACCTTTTTTCTACGTTCGTTAATGTCCGTGTTTTATTTACCGTTTTTAAAAATAGTGCTTTATCAGTGGCGCTGCACCATTGCGCCAGAACTTAATGTGACGATCGTTTAATTTTAACGAAATAATAAATTTTAACCGCTTTATCCATCGAGCCATCGAACTTATCGTTATTCTGAGTAGTAATGTTGTGCCCGCGATTAAATTTGCATGTAACACGAAACATTTCACGTTTATTCATGAATAAATTATTATAATGTATTAATTATAAAAAAAATTGATACAACCGTACTTCGCATCGTTTTTTTTTAAACAACTCCTAGACCTCAAATTTTATACTAAAATAATAATGAATAGGATTTGCCTTGTACACGTACGTATATTTTTCCAGAATTGCCCTACATAAACGAATAATTTTATTCGTTATTTCGTTATATTCAAAAGGTATATTTACATAACTTAAAAATTGTTCTAAATATATATATATATATATATATATATTACTATACTGTTAAGAGCTATTTGGCAATGTTTTGCATTAAAAACGTCTTTTTTCAGTTTCTGTGATAATAGGTCACATTTCTTAATGATAAATTATGAACAAAGTAGAAACACACATGAATATACTGATATCTAAAATAAGTGATATCAAATATTTGAATAAAATTTTATAAATTGTACTTCGAAGGCTTCTTTTTCTTTTTTATAATATAGATTGTAAAACAATAACTCCATCGTCAAATACATTCAATTTAAATTTATTAATGAAATAATCATCATCGATATATTTATTGAAGCTACTTTAAATTTTAGGGCCAATAAAATATTTATTAAATAGAATATATTACATGGAATATTCGATTTCATGAAGTTTATTATATTCTAATTTTAAACATATACATATTATACTCTAGTTGAAACCCGAACTGCGCTAATTTCGTCTAACTAATTTGTATATCTTAAATGTTGCCTTATCGTAATATCCTTACATTATTTTAATATCATATTAATCTCATATATTATACATATTCATTCAAAGAATTATTGTTTAAAAAAAACTATTAAATAATGTACCATTTCATACGAGACAATCAACTTTAATGAAAAAGTATTATAATAAAGTGTATTTCACAGTAAAGACGTATAAAATTGTACTCATAACTTTTTCCAATACAAATGTTTAAATTATCTTACTTAAAGTTCTTATTTTAAAATTTTAAAGTTTTGTGTGACTAAAATGGGAATTAGTTTCTTAAATATTTATATTAAGAAAGTCTCACAAAGAAATGAGCAATTGATAATATTATTTATTTACGAAAAATTCAACGCTTCGCATTTTTATCAACTTACTAATTAAGCTTATTAATTATACTTTTATTCGTGTAGCTGCAGTATTACGTATCGCTAATTTTTATAATAATAAAGCATTGATGTAACGTAAAATGTATTTTCAAAGCGGATTTTCTTCTCTATAAATAAAAATAAAAAATTCAATGTCCTTTTATGTACAAATTTTAAATAAAATTTTAATTTGTTACATTTAATGTGATATAACGATATAAAAATGCATTATTTTAATAAAAAATTTGTTTTTTGTGTCTATAATTAAAGTTAATGACTAAAAAATTTATGACATTGACATTATTGAAGAATATTTTTTAATAAGTTATGATTGACTCAACACAATTATTTACGTATTAAAAGAGTATTTTAGTATATAAATACCATTTTGAAGTACTTTAAGTAAATAATCAAATCAAATCACTTCTAATACAATGAAATTTCTTAGATATAGTAATATTAAAGTTTGGCTTGGATCAAAATCTAATATATTAAAAACACAGAATAATTTTAAACATTAATTAGAAGAGTGAAGTAATGCTAAAAGTATATAATTCAAATAAATAGATCGTTTTATTATCCAAAAAAACTTTAAATTTTCAAGGAACATAATATAGCAAAAAACAGTATTACATAATTAAATTATTAGTTTATTATTATTTGAATATATTTGAATTATTCCTTATGTATGCATTCATTTAGTATATTCTTATATTAAATAAATAAATTTAAAACAAAAATTTTTTAAAAAATACAAAAACGAAAATTGGGCCTTTTTCTAATCTTTATTGTCAATAAAAAAGAATCGATAAAAAATATTATGCCTTAGAAAATACGGTACGTTCCAATTTTAATTTATTCTTTTTTTCATACACTACATACTAGTTTCTGGCACAATTTTTAATTGATGAACTATAGACATAAAGAAACATTTAAACTCAATAATAATATATTGTTTGTTTTATATTGCATATCGTAAATAATTGATCAATGCTAGAAAAATTTGAATAATTTTTCGATGTGTTAAAAAACATTTGTATGAATAAACATAAGAATGTTCTTGGTGAGTAATTAAAAATATGAATTCCTTGAAACCACATTTCCATTACAGTTTAAGGGTCAGCTAAAAGCTTAATGAAATACCGTGGAGAAAAATAAAAATTTTTTTATATTTTCACTAATTATTTATTAAGCATTTGCAATCGTTTAGGATGTAATGCGTTTTAACAGTATTGAAAAACAAAATTGAATGACACATGAGACACAAGTAGAAATACTAATACAAATACTCGATGAAACAGAATTATTATTATTATAAAATATTGTCGAGTTAGCGTTATTAAATATTTTTAAACATTTTCATTTCATACGATAATTACATTCCTTACAATTTAACGTTGTTTACGTCTTATTTAATTTCATGCGTCTGAAGGCTTTTTAATTTCGACAGCTATACCGTCATTAATTTGTAATATGGAATGTAATCTTTAGTAAGAAATAAACGTACGTACGCGTGATATATTTTTACAGAATATAACGAAATCTCTTAACGGTGGGACTTGATGAAATGGGTCCCTGCACCCGAAGCTCATCAAAGCAAACTGATATTACCGAGCGCCGTTCCGTTAATGATCTGTAATTATATCATTTCGCTGGGTAATAAAAAGTTGAGCTGCTAAACCGTAATAAAGGTCCATCTAGTTAATACGGTGGTAGACTGGCAACTTTTGTTTAGTAAGAGTCGTTTATACCACGAGTGACACCGATGCGACTACAGTCTAAAAAACGAATTTGCGCCTCACGGGCGAAGCCTCGGATCCTCGCGACCCAACTAAATTAGCGCTCTGCGGATCGAGCGAGCGCGCGAGTGCATCGCATATTTGTGAAGAGAGAGAGAGAGAGAGAGAGAGAGAGAGAGAGAGAGCGTTGGGAACGAGTCGTCGCAAGGAATTGCAAGCGTCCCCTCGTTAACCGCAGCGCACTCGCCGAGACTCCGAGCGGTAAATAATACGCGAGCCGAGACTTCCCTGGCCGGTTATCAATCTCGGCGTCCCGGTGGTTGCCGCTGCAGCGGACAGATGGCTCAGCTTACGGCCGGATCCGATACGGCAGCTGCGGGGCTACGGCAAGGAAGCGAGGAGACCAGCGCTTACTTCCTTCCGGACCGATAGGACGAGCCGACCGAGAGGAAGCCGTTGATTTGTTTTGCGGCAAGGCTTCGTTCGGCTAATGCTCGATCCCCTAATACTACGTGACTCTAATCGACCCTCGCCCTCTCTCTCTCTCTCTCTCTCTCTCTCTCTCTATCTCTATCCCTTTATCTCCCGATGTCCTCGGTAGCCGACTTTAGGAGACGAAGTTATCGTTCGGACTGTCAGGGGCTCCGAACGCATCCGGAGGTCTCGAATTGAACCTCGCACGTCGCGCCCCAAGTTCCTCTTCTGCCCTCTCGGTTCGTCTGCGCCTAGCGTGCACTCGAATGTTATTGCGAGAATCTTACAATCGATGCTAACGAACGTTGAGGTCGCTTACGTGCGATCGATTCTATTGCGCGATTTTTTTCAATACCGCTGCACGATTTTAGCTCACTGCGATTGTCGTCGATCGTTCCAACAGCCGTTGGATAAGCTGCCGCTTAAGGTCCACGGAAGGTGCATCGGTTCTTTGTAATGTCGTTAACAATTGTGTTAACAATGCCGCGAAATTACTTACACGCAGTGTATCATTGTTCTCGGTCTTCTGCCATCGCAATTAAAACGGTTATTGCATCCTCGTTAAATCCTCCAGATACCGAGTCCAATGCTATCGCACGGATTAACGGTATTTCAACTGCGATTCCTCAGCGGATATCCTTCAATTTAGACCAACGGCTTTGTCGATATTATTCGCCATCACCGTTTATTAAATAATTTATTGTTTCTTTTAATAGTTTTTTATGCCAACGAGTGCAACCGTAGTTGCAGATTATGCCCAACTCTCGTTAAGTTTCTCGTGGTATTCCAGGATTACGATATTTCTCTTATGTAATTAAATTTAAATGTGCAATTGAAAATTAGCTCCTTTTGCTAAACTCCAGTCAAATGAAAATCATATTCTATTAATCCGGTGACAATTCTTTACGTAACATAATATAAATAAGGCCGTAAATATAATTAAGAACGCATGTCTCCGCACTACTTATGAGATTGCTGGGACACGAAAGACGGATGAGAAATTGAATAAGGTAACACCACCGAGGAATATAAAATTACTAATACGCTGTGAATCATTTATCACAGAGTAAGATCAAAAGCAAAAAATCAAACATTGAAAAGAAAATTACTATTAGCGGCTTAATAATTTACGATACTTTTCAATATATAAAGCCAATAACAGGTGTATAAATTACTCATTATCGTATATTAAAGGTGCTCGTAAACGTGCTATTTGTGGATATTACATTTCACGTACGCAATAATTAGAAAAATGCCAATAGCATGCGGTTGTAAAATGAATGCAATATTCTACGCATCGATCTGTAAATGCACGACGTCTTATAAATAAAGATCCATTTATTATAATAAGAGGCGAGTGCGCGAAAAATAAAAGAGGAAGGTCAAGAAGCGCATAACTTTTGTAAATTAATTCCAGCGTGCAAAAAAATTCCTCGCTCCGACAATCAATGATTATTTAGCGCGATAATTAATAATGTCGCGTCCCGCTTCCCGGCCCTGCTCGACTACTCTGGCTACTGCTGGCCGCATACGGGGGCGGGGCGCCCTCGAGCCGGGGATCAAAAGCCATGGCGTATTAAAAGTCCGTGCCGCGAGGATCCCGAGGGGCCGCGGGGGAGGGGGGGCAGGCATCTAGAGAATCGCGAGGCTCGGGCCTCCTCGAGCGAACGACCCTCCCCCGGTGGAAGGGGGTGGGCTCCGGCGTAGAAGCAGTGAACCGACTTATAAGCGGAGCCTCGGGACCTCGACGCGTGCCAATAGGTGAGGCTCGCCGAGCGCGACTCGACACGAGGACAGCGCCTCGTTCGGGCACGTGGTGCCCGGCCAACGTTGGAAATAAATAAATAAAAGAGGAGCCAGGCCGGTGCTTAGCTGCTGGCCGCCGCCGGGGGAGGAGGCGCTACCGCTTACCCGGGCCCTGTCATCGGCTTCCGTCTCGCCGAGATCGCGCCTTCCTCGCCGTCGTCGCCGTCGCGTCTATTTTCGCGCGGCTGCGGAGCTGCGTTTTGCTCGCCGATACCTCGGTACCCGTCCGCGGCTCTCGGTCCGCGTGTCTCCCTCGCTCGGTACCGGCCAGTGGAAATTTCCATTCCCCCGGCCGCGGCATTGGCATAGCCCCCACCCCCCGCCGGCGCTCCCGCGAGTTGGCGCCGCGGCGACGCTACCGCGGACGCCTCTCGCCCCGCCCGCCCCCGCACCTGCCATCGATCGCCCGAGTCTCTTGCTCGAGGCTCCCCTCGAGGCCCGAGATCCTCCTCTGCTGGCTCCGCTGCAGGAGTCTCCTCCTCTCGTCCTGGCCGACGATCACGACGACCCTCCGCTAGGCCGGAGTCCTCGTCATGGCTCTTGCAGCCGCGATGGGCTCCGTTGGTTCGATCCGGGGAAATCCAGTTTAGCCAGCTAATGCTCGACTCAATTTTCCGGACCAATGGGATCCCCGCTTAGTCGTGGGCTCTTGCGCAACGGCCCTTGGTTTTAGCTCCGGATCATAATTCATATTAACGAGTCGTTACAAGTTTTACGCCGGCTACGCGACGGATTACGCAATCGACAAATGGAGGAATTATTTTGAAGTTGGCACCGGTCGCGGCTCCTACCTCCGCGATTCCCAATCTCTTGCACTCGGATTACTTCAGCGATCGGGCTTTCGTTACTTTTCGTTACTTTTCGTTCCTTTGATAACGAAATGCGCCATCGATGGTTGATTCGAGTTATTTTCACATCTACTTCTCCTACCTTATCATTACTCGCTCTGCTTATTCCTCTATTATTTACTCCCGATTTATTACACCTTTGGAACTAAGACTTCAACTACTCATTCAACTACATACGTAATACTTTTTTTCAACGAATTTGCTATTTCTGTGCTATATTTAAAATATTTGCGTCAATTTTAATAGTCGTCATAAATTAATGATTTACCTTTTGTTAATGATCTCCGAAGAAATGGCGCAATAAGCACTTTCAGCGTATAATACACACACACACACACACACACACACACACACACACACACATATTGCAAATAAATTCCCAATTCTATAAAATACATGTCATTCGTCGTTAGTGCGCGCAACAGCAAATAATTATTACATCATATCACATGCATCTTATATATTTTAGTCACCATGAGATGTCGTTAATTTATAAATTTAAGTTACGCTGTTCTTTGTTAAAAACTGCATTGTGCCTAGTTTTTTCATCAAGACCTTCGTATTATAGATTGTCAAACAGAAGTTGAATAGGACTTTTGTTCGAAGACTTTTATGATTGCTTATAATTTACACGACAAATGTAATAGTGCATACCAAATAAGATGTGATGAAAAATGTGCCAACGAGTGCGAGAGAAATAAAACTTCAGTTTTACTAGACTCTTATTCCATTAGAGGTAAACTACCGTGTCGCTTAAAATTAATTTTTATTTCCTTAACATTGTACAAACTTAAATTTTTAATACAATATCAACAAAATTAATTTACTATCTATCATTATGTACAAAATTGACTTTACACGAGTAAAAATTTGAATCTGAACGTCATTAACAAACTTTCCCCTTACCAAATATCACTGGTGCTAAAGTTTCTCTTTTCTTTACAACGGCCTGCAAACTCACGATTTAATATGGTAGCTTTAATATAAAAGATACATATTTGCTTTTCTGCTTAGTCTGATTTTATCGAATGATATTGAACAAAATTTCTATTATTTTGCAAATGTATTTAATTTACATTTTTTCACAATACTGAAATGAATTTATTTTATTTTTATATTATTGTTTGTACAAGACAAAATATTCTAAATACATTATTGAAGTTTGATATTATATAAATATAAGTGTTTATCACGTCTATAATTCATACTGGCTAAATAGTATATTAACTATATAGATCAAATTACGCATTAATATTATTTTGATTAAAAATAATTTATACAAATATTGCTTTAGAAGTGAAGTCATTTTTGAGAAAATTAGTAGAAAAAAATATTTACATTAGACTACAATAAAAATTCGTTTTTTTTGACGATATGAATTTTTTACATACTTGTATCGGAAAAGAATTTGTTATTAATCAATAGAAGTCTTCAAATTGTGAATACAAAATCGTTGTCTGATGTAAATAAACAAATTGTGTTTTTTATCCGATGAACTTGTTCAAATAAAGTCTTGATTAGATTCAATCAAAATATAAATTAATATACTTCAAGAAAAAATCCACTTCAATTAAACGAAATATTACTTGTACATGAGACTATTTGAATTTCCTCATTCAATAATTGTTAATTTATCTACCAGTATTTGTTTGTTTTTTAATGAACAATTGAGCACCTCCTAATAGCTGCTAAAATATTTTAATTAAAAGCTCAATCA
Organism: Kradibia gibbosae; assembly: GCA_018907135.1. NCBI lineage: Eukaryota > Metazoa > Arthropoda > Insecta > Hymenoptera > Agaonidae > Kradibia > Kradibia gibbosae. The sequence goes on from JACCHX010000004.1 coordinate 11,350,002, forward strand.
TAATTTTAATTACAGGAAAATAATTTGGAAATTACATTCAAAAAGCTATTCAAAGATTTTGATCCAACAATGACATGCCCTTATAAAATATTGAAATGCAGAATAGATTTTGTTTGGAATACAATTACATATTTTATGAAAAGCTCGATCAATAATATTTATTGTAAGTGACATTAATGAAAAGTTATTCTTGTTAATTAATGCAATCGATTGATAGTATAAAGTATATAGAATACAATTTTTCCAAATACCTATAAATTCCCTAAATTTTTCTTAAACGAGTGTCATGATATAAAAGATTTTAATTATTAATATGTATAAAAAATTTTTCGACTTTTGATTAAAAAAATTTTTTTTTCGTTTTGTAAAATAAATACCCACTATTGCTATAATTTATGACGCTTTATTTATTTTATTTATATGGCTTACAGATTTTAAGCCCAATTCAAATGATAAAATTACGTGTTTTTGATGTGAAGATTTTTATATATGAAATAACTCCTACCTTGTGTTCGAAATTTAATATACATGAAAAACATATATTGAGTTAAAACGTTGCTTTTTTTGCTTGGAAATTTGTAAAAATCATAAAATGTTTGTTTTAAACGATAGATGTTTAACGTATATAAAATGCAGTAAGTCCAAATGTAAAATAAACATCAGCGAACTTAGTATGTTATTAGTAAATAAAATAATATTATACTAATTTATTGCAAGGCAATGACATAAAAGTAAATAATAATGATACACTGGTGACTAATACAGTATAAATCAAAATAAGCATTCTTGTCTTTCCAATATGAAAGAACCGAATCTCAACTTCCGTATGGCAATTACTCGCAATGAGTAAATCGACATGAAGTACGGAATCGAATTCGTGGCTTTAACGTTTGAATAACCAATTTCTCATCTTTGAGTAAGCGACGTAGTAAAAGTCATATAACGTAGTATTTTAACAATTGAAATAAGTACGTACATTTATCGTAAAAAAAAACATCTATAGAATGTTTAATAAACAATAGCATTAGCAATATTTGTCTAATAGGTCTGTGTATTACGAGTGCATGATGTTATAAGATAATTATTATATATACGTCTTTTACTTCGGATAATCGCATTTATCGACCTAATAATTATTATTTTACTATTGAATACGACGTTATGGTTACATTATTATTAGCATTGAAACAGGTATTGAATTGTTATGAAAAATATTAGAAAATAAATATATTGATCAGGATTCGGCTAAAGTAATTAAGCGTACTCACAGTAGCTTTTTTAAAAATTTCTCATGCGTTTCGTAAGATCTGCAAATACTTATTATTTGTGAAAACATTTGCTCTTAAAGGTAATGAGGCTCTTCAAACACAATAGCTCGCATATTCTCACCGATAGGCCTGAAAGTATACGCATTGAGCCTGAAATACGTAAAAAACTCGGTCGGGACTCATAATAGAAAAGTGCAATGTATACATCTTGGCAGAAAGTGCAAAGTGGTTTGAAATACGAAAAAGTCCGGTCGACTGCTGAACGGTTTCGCACACCGCCGTCGTTAATTCCAGGAAGTGAAAAAAAAAAAACAAGCGCCTCACCATTCCCCGAACTGTCATTGGTTTGCATACTCACCTACCGGTTAAGCACGCACGAGCCTGAGAAATAATAGAAGCCCGATGACCGAAGGGTCCAGTGAGGTAGAATCGATCCTCCGCGCCTTTAATGCCGTATTTAGGGGCTCTCGCGATAAGCCGAACAAAGGAAATCCTCACTCGACCGAATTAAACTTAATTGCGCGAAGAGTAAGGTTCGGCGATTGTTTCGTTGGCTTGTTCCGATCGTTGTTCGGCTTCTTTCCCCCGACCGGAGATCAATGGTAAGAGCGAGGTAGAGTTTATAGAATCAATTGAGAAAAGAAGAAATCCTTTGTACAGACTGTGATGCGTTGACGAGTTGAAAATACAATTGGAAATACAATGTTGGAAAATACTTACGGGTTTGAGTGTTACAAAGGCCGAACACGTGCACCGCTAGGGATTTTTTTCGTTTTAATTTAACTAATTGACGCTAGTTTAGAAATTTCTGCCAAAAATCAATGCAAGTACTATAAATGATCAGCGTCGAGAAATTAGCCATGCACTTCTGTATGTATTTTACTTACTTGAAACAACTATTAATAAACTTCTCGTTGAAGCCGGTTCCCTTAACATCGCACATTACACAAGTACGCAATAACCTAAATACCACACTTGCGGTTATATTTAAAACAAAATACATGTGTTCACAAGTTTAATTAATTATTGACTTTTTTTAATTATTATTGTGACAAATAACATTTAAAAGAATTCTGACGTTGGTACTGTATATTATTAGGTAAATAGACATTTGAATCGCTATAATCGTATAATACTTTCGCTTTATTAGTCTCTTACATGAGAATTTAGGAATCCTGTACAATGGATAAAAAGATTGTTTCGAAGTTTAAAAGTTAGTCAACAATTTCGTGCGATGATGTAATTAATCATTAGATCAAAAATAAAAAATTTACTCAAAACAATTGCATCTTTGCTTGTGTATTAATCTTTTCCACGTGTATATTTTATAAGTATAATTTTATATACGAATTCATATCAAGAAAATTTAATCTTTTAAACGAAACATGTTTTTTCTGGTTGGTTTTTTTAGCACGTCTACATTCAATAAATCCATGAATATTCAATCATTTTTAAATTCATATTCACAATTTCGATTGTCGAATATTTCAATTTTTCAAGTAAAAATAATTAAAAGAGTTTCCATTACATTTAAAGCTCGCATTCGACAAATTAAAAATAATTTAAAAATTGCAGCAAAAAAAAAAAATAAAAAATTATAAATTATAGCGTAATTAAAAATTAACATATATAATTTTATAACGTTATTTGAAAGTTATAAGGAATATAATTCATGGCATACAAATTGAAAGGAAATAAAATGCACATTTGTATTCAATGAGATAAGAGATGTATACAACAGTTGTATAAATAATTTTTTAAGGTGTGAAATTATGACGAGAATAAATTGAAATCTTTTGTTTAAAATATTTATGACTGCAACTGTATCGTCGAAAAAAGTGTTGTCGTAGAATTATAAGTAAGCTAATCGAGATCTTGTAAAACTAAATTATTATAAAATTGCGAGTGCCCTCATTTTCTTGTGACGGTATTTATCAATATTTAAGACAAACAAATTTGAAAAACAAACCTTAATTTGACGTGGATGCGAATTTACGAAACCATAAAACGGTAATATTGTTGATTCTCGATTGGTGCTCTTGTGCGTAATATGTGATATTTCCTTTGGAGTATAACGCAAAATGCAGGATTAATACACATGCGCCCTGGCATTATTCACGTGCAGAGTGAATTAAGCATGGATAAGTTAGCATTGCCGATACTACGGCATTTGTGTTGTATTTGTTCACTACCAGATAAGTTCACCTCGTACGCTAACTTACTTTAGCCATGCCATTAAGAGCCGCAAGGAATTCCGATTAAAGATGTTTCGCAACGTTTGAACCGCTGTAGGAAACGTTTAAGGTTCTCTGGAGGATTTCTCGAGGGGCGCGAGGTTGAAGGAACGTATCTCATTACAGATTGATGGAGCCGCCTTACGCGAAACCATAATAAAATACCCCAGGGTAGGGAGGGTGGCGTCTCAACGGCTCGAGCATCACTACTCAGACTCTCTCTCTCTCTCTCTCTCTCTCTCTCTTATCAAAACACGTAATTAATAAAAGATGCATTGCCCCGGGATGAAGAAGCAGCCGAGGTTCCATCGCCATCCGAGACTCCATTGGCGCATAACCGAAGGAGCTCCTCTAAAGCCGTTTTAAAGTCCAGCCTCAGAGAAAAAGTACATCCGGGCAAGGCAGGGGATTATGCGCTTGTGCTCCTCCTCCTTCGACAGGCGGCACTTACGAAAGGCCGTATCGAGCCTCGTCCCACGTCCTACCCTGTCGAGCGGATAGCCCTCGGCCACGAGCACACGAGCACGAGGTCTCGTCCTTGGCAAAACCTCCGCCGGAAGCCCGGACCTTCGCGCGCGAGCTTAATTCGCGGAATGTTTAATTTTTTTCACAAAGGCGATACCGAATTCACTAGTGCCGATTGCACAAGGTGGGCCAGATCTCCGTTTATTTGTTTTGAAAGTGATTAATAATCCTTGTATTTCAAAGGCTTCGGGCGAATATTTTCGAAGAAAAACTCTCTTGTTGTGTTAATTGCCTGCTGTGTTTTTAAATACATTACATTAGGAGATATTGCTTATCGGCCACGTATAAAGCTACTGACCCTCGACACATCAAAAGAAATCAATTATTATTCCTTCTCTCGAAAATAATGGCATTATAAAAGCCCGACACCGAATTAACACTCAAAAGCTTGAGACCTCTGAACATTAAACGCATATTTTAGCACTGTAATGTGTGTTTGTCGTCAAATATTCAGAAGCATGAAGCTTATCAATTGGAAACAAATAAATATTAATGCTGCATTATTTAAACGATAAGGCTTCGTTATATACTATATTTTAATGCAAATGCTGTAAATTTTTGAGTTATTTGATATGTACGGAAGCTTTCTTTATCAATTTGTATCTGACATGTTATTGTTCTTTGGTATCAGATTAATTTGGTGTAAAATCGATTGATATCTTAATATATTTTCTATTCGAATTATTTATTTTTATTATGTACAATTTCATATACATGCTTTTAATACATTTCATTACAAATGATAACAATAAAAAATACCTAACGTCTCTTATACAAAAATTAAATGTAAACGAAAAAAAAAACAAAAATTAAATCATAATTCATACTATCGTTCATTTTCAAAAAAGATTTTGAAATTCACGTTTAAAAAAAAAAGATTTGCTTTACTTGAAAGATCGTTTTAAAAAAGTAACTCTTATTCATTTTTTAATTAATTAACAATAAAAAAATTAGATTGAAATACACATTTTTTATATAATAGGTAATATGCAGCAGTAATTATAGGATACAAATATGTTCACCTCAAAAATTTTAACTAATAAATGACGGGAAGGTAATTATTACTGTATGGTACATTGACGAATAATTAAATATAAAGAATATATATTTGCCTGATTTTTATCCAAGTATTTAAGTTCCAAGATCCATCCGTATTACTCATCAAATGCTGGTCACGAGAACTAAATGTCTTATTATAAAAACAAAATTGAGTTCCGCGTAGATTATGATTTTAAAGCATGCTTGATTGTGTTATCATTTTTTTATAAAATTGTCAAAATGAGTCAGTACGAAAATTTCGAAACGAATGAAAAATTTTATTTGAAATGTTCATAGAAACAACAATTTTAATATAGGTATTGTTTTATTTTCGATTTGGAATATTATCAATTATTTGAACAGAAATAATAAATATCAGTTAAGTGGATATATCTCTAAATCAACAACTTGACGATAAAAGTTGATTAAAAAGTGAGCTCGTTCTAAATATCATCGGTATAATCTATTACACTTATATTACAACGTAGGTGCGTCGTTAAAAAAAAAGTTATATTTTTGAATCATTATTTGCGATATAATAATATCTCTTTACGTTTAAACCTAATTTATTTTGAAGATAATATGTATTTTAAGACCTTCTTTGGCAATTTTGCTTTCACATTTTTTATAACAACTCACGCAACTTTGCTTTTGATTTCGCAATTTATAGTTTAAAGAATTTTCGTATATTCCTTCACTGAAAACTCGTGGTTTCAAGACTATTTTTCTTCGGAGTCTTATTTCAGCTACGCGGATTTCATACTTAAAAAATTAATCTCTTTCATTAATGTCCCGTCATCGGAAGGATACTTCTTATTTCGAGAGTATCGATCAAATGCTTTATAAAATAATTAATGCAAGATGCAATCCCTCGTATTCATATTAAACTTGTACGACTGATGCTAGATATAAATTTTTTTGAAAATAGCAACGTTGATGTATCCTTATGATTCGAGCAGCACCAATTCTTAGAAGAAGCTTTTTGCAAAAATGAGACAAAACGATTATTATTATCTATTATACAAGCTTTGCATTCTCATATAATTGCATTCGGACTCATTTCTCTATACTTTTGAAACTTGCGCAAACTTCAGTTTTAGATTTGTAAATGCAAAGTGAAGTATTTATTAGCGATATAAAGTGTTAAACGTGATCTATCATGCTTATATTTTTAATACGATAATTTATCAAAAGTGAATAATACAAAAATCTCACGTATTATGAACAAAGTCTATTTATAATACTTGATATTAGTTAAGTCATCGAACCGACGTATACTTTTAATTTCAAATATAAGTAATTGTTGTTATTAAATATTAATTTTGAAAAGTATCAAAAGCAATAAAGATAATTCCATTTATTGACTATTTTTTATCAAAAAAGCTATTCTTAATTTGATTATGTTCTATATATATATATCAATTTTATCACATTAATTTCTTCACACAGTACAGAAAATTTTACAAAAAATGGTTAGTCACATTATGAAAAAATACTATTCTAATAAAAGCACGTAATCATTATATACAAATGTAATTATTTGTACTGACGTGTGGGATTTCTTTATTTTTAATATATTAAAGTATGATTCGAAGTTTTGTTTTTTAAAACGTATTAAATGCTTTTAAAAAAATATATCTTCTTCTAATAATAGCTTTAAAGTAAAACATAAAGTCAACACAATATGCGAATGAATGTCACAGCACCTTAATTAATTATATCTTTGATAGCAACTTTGTAAAATAAACTTTAAAAAAAAAGCAAAACAAGTAGTAGAAAAATTGTCGGTACATTCCAACAGTAAGAAACGTATAAGCAGTAGCAATGTGAGAATAAAATTTTTAACCAATAATGCAATAAAATAAAATATAAGCACTTTTTATATTGTTTTGGAGTAGAATAGAAAACAAATTAGTAGTAGTTATACGTGGATAACATTTTTAACCGACAACGCAATAAAATAATTTATATGCACTTTATTATATTATTTAGAGTAGAATAGAAAACAAAAAAATTTTATTACAATCTAAATATTACGAAGGAATAGGTTGTGAAGGAATAGTCGTGAGATAGTGAAGGTATCGTTGAAATGAGGAATAAATTAGATATCATATTGTTGATGTAAATAAACAAGACGATTAAATAAAGATCGAAACTCATTTATTGAACATGACATAAAAATTACGATACATTTTGCATTCGAGAAATAATGTTGGAACATCGAAGGTTTTCCGTAACGTTTTCTTCATTCCTTCTATCTCATGTTTCGTTCCGTATTTTTGCTTGTCGATTTGCCTTTTATATTAAGGTCTTTATCTTCCTCAACCTCCTGTGTAATATCTCGTGCTTATGCCTTGTATATCAAACGCTAACATGTTATTTAATACGCTTTATAGTTAATACATGCGGAATGTGATCGGAGTTTGTCGCTCGCTTGGTCGTTTTTCTCATTCATATGATGATAGTATTTATTTACGTAAATAAAATATATTCACGTATAATCGATTTCACATACATAGCAGTATTTTTTTAATGCTTCTAATGTCTTGAGTATACTCAAAAGAATCATGTTATTCATGCAACATTGTTTTTAATTGTAAAGACTCATTACAATTAATTATCAATTCTACTTCAATTCTTTTCAATAAGGATAGAAACGTGATTATCATTTATAAAGACAAAAATAAATTATTATCTCTTGTTAGAAAATTCATACCAAATATTAAAACGAGCGTTAATGTTAACCATGTTAAAAAATAAAATTTTCTTATATGATTTTTGGAAATATATATTTAATGAAGTTGACAACCTGGAAAATGTTAAAATCGAGCGAAGCGAGCGACATAACATACATGATGATTGGATTAATAGTTATTGATATTAAAAAAAGGAAAATAAATAACTATAATATAAAATTTCGTCACTGCAACGAAGTACGCGGAGGAGTTTATTTTCTCTTCCTGTGCACCTTCCGGTAATTTACGCAAGGTTCTTATGGGCTTTTGGCAGTGAAATTCAAACACCATGAATGAAGAGAAAAGAGTTCTAAATTTCTAAAAAGTAATTATTTACTAATTGTTATTTATTTCAGTTGGTATATATATACATATATATATATATATCCAAACGTTGCAATGATTTCTTGCTTTACAAGATACTGGCTTAAATTCATGTTGGCAGTTTAGCTGAATGCTTCTTGATATCCAGAAATTTTGCAACTGCTTATTCTAAAATTTATTATTTATTGATATTTATATGTTAATATATATATATATATATATATATATATATATATATATATATATATATGGACATTAATTAAAGCATGTATAAATAATTTTTATACCCATAGTCATTGTGAACTTCTCTTCATTCATGCTTAATAAAAATCAGCTCAAAACGTCCCGAATCTATGTTTTCAGCGTAAAATAATAAAGATACAATAATAAAATAGTTCTATAATGATAGGATCGCTATAATTATACTAGTGTTGATTACGATATAAAATATATATTTAAGCCCTTGTAAATAAATTAAAACTTGTAATTAGACAACCATAGATTGTGAAATGGAAGAGAGCAGCATTCGTTTATACATATATTCAAATTTATATGAGTTTATAGTGTGATAAGTTTGAAGCATAAAGATTTGTACTACACAACCAGAGGCCAAGCTGATATTATTTTTTATTTCTTATCGGTAGATGTACATTTTGCTTACAGATTCTCAATGAAAGCTCTTAACTTTGCTATGATAATTATTTAGAAAAAGCTATGCTTGATTTCCAAAAAGTCTTATCTATTTATTAAATGTAATGTATATACCAAAGCTTGCAAACCATCTGCATTTGGTTACATTAAGTGTTACCATGAATTGTCCCTTTTGGGTGAACTTGAACATGTGATTTTTTTGAATATTTGTAGCAATAATGATTATAGATATTTTTATACCATGTATATTCATAAGTTTTAATTGGATTTAAAACTAAATTATACATATAAAATATGTTCAAAAAAAATCTAAATGAAAATACCTAAGAAGCGATGAACTCTATCAAAATCAACAAAAAATAAAATAGTTCCCGTATATTAAAACTTTGAAACCTATACATTAAATATTAGTTTGCTTTTTATTTAGAAGGATTCCGAAAATTTGCAATTTCTGTCCAAGTTTCAAACAACGTATCTATCTATTTGAAATTTGTTACTGATACCGACAGATTAAATACATGTTTACATTCACGGCAATGAGATTACTGAAAAAGGATATTATTCAAAATCTTTTAGATAAGATTTTATAATATAATGATGTTTGAAATGTAAATATAAAACATACAAAATTTATTTGATGTTCATCATCCAATCTATCAAACAATTCTCACTGATATAGTAATTAATAATTATTATTTACAAACACTAATTTCTGAAAGAACCAAAAACATGTAGTATGCAAAAATTATGAGGTATATGCGGTATATACTTAAAAATTTATTTGAATTCATAGAGATCCATAGTGAATGTAGAAATTTTCAAAGTTAAGATCTTGTAATGAATATTTATTTTCGTAATACATTTAGCTTCATTAATAAGATAATTAATAATTTCATCCGGCTCTTTTCGCATTGTGCAATCTACGATCGTCGTTTAATATAATAAATAGATCGTCTATATCTCTTCTATTTCTTTATTGGTTATACAAATTCGCTTCAATCGCTAGTAACTGCCTAATCAGTACAAATTATTTGACGAAAAAATTTGAAGTTATCGTGATTTCCCACAGGAGAAAAATAATCAAGTTCACAAATGCGCTCGAAAATTGAGCACAGTGTCGTGAAAAACTTCTATCTATAATTTTGATGAGCACTGTTTTATTGTATAAAGTTTCATTTGAAAATTTTAGTACGATAATAATGAGTCTTATAAGAACACTTCTAAAGATTTGAACCAATGTACACATCAATTGATACAACTGTAGTAATCGTAGTATGTGGATAATTAATTGGAGCATGCAACTTTAATGGAAACTTCATAATTCACCATTTGCATATAACAATAAATAGATTCAAAGTTATCTGTCGAATGCTCTTGATATATCTCTTGTGTCCTTTCTCCAGCGCTGAAATCGCCGACCTCTTTTCAACCCGCAACGTCTCGTTCGAGCACCAATTATATTATATTTTATTAAATATTATGCGCATCCTCTCTCATCGTTACAATAATTTTACTATTCATTTTCGTTTTAAAACAGTCTTATAAAGCCCTTACGCTTCTCGACATCGGGCGGATCTCCGACTCATCCGTCGATACGAGATCACACTTATATATGCCTATATACATATATACGTATATATACACATACACACACACACACACATATATATATATGCACACTTATTTATATATATGTATGTATATATATATACATACATATATAAATAAACAATATATACATATTTATATATATATATAAACATATATGTATGCATATATATTTCTGTACCTATTTACTCTTTCAAATTTAATGAATCAACCTGCGGCAACTAGCCAATAATAAAAATTTCTCTTTATGCCTAATATACATAATTCTCATTAACTACGATCGCTTGTATACGCTGAAAGACGCATGTCCAAAGGAATCTTCGTTTGTGAATTTTTTATTTTCATATTTCATTTTATTTTACTTCAATATTACGACTTTTTATTAATGCAGCTCATCCAATTCCAAACAAGTCGTTCAGGTATCAGTATACGTTACTTTGCACCAAGAAAAAAATTTCAAGCCTATCATCGACCGTTAATTAGAGCTTTTTCAATTGGTTCGATCATTCAAAATATTAAAAATTCTATATAACACGAACAATTGTAATATTTAACCTTTTGAATCAATAATTAATTTTTCTAGCACAATTCAATCGGACGATTCAAATATTCATTAAAAATATAAAACATAGTTTAATTTTTTATTTTTTTTCATTTTTCTCATCGATAAAAGGTGTCTCATCACATTACCAATTTAAGAAAATATTCTTTTCTCAGTGCACGCATAAATTTAATTTAACACTCTTTTTTGCATTTTTATTCTCTTATATTCGATAATTGGAAAATAATTCTATCTTATCGGTTACGATATCACAGATTTATACACGCGGTATTTGTATACATATATAAATATACGATATATATACATATACATATACATATGTATATATATATTTATTTAAACATAAACACATATATGTACACCCCGTATACATACATACACAAACACGCACACATGCGTATGCATACATAAATATATATGCACATACATATGTACGCACAAACACGGGCGCGCGTATAGGTATATATGGGCACATTATGCATACGTATATAAATATACGTATACATTGATATTTTAAAAATTTATTTATGGTTACGCTGCTGCTTTCGAGATTTGAAGGAAATTATTTGTTTGTGTTTTGGCAATTATTTCGATTTTTTTTTTTTATTATTTTTTTCTGTTGGTTTGTTATTCTTTTGCTTTTTAGTTTCGAATCATTTATAATTTAGTGAAATCAAAATTTTATTTTTACCGAAAGGGGAAGCCAGCGGCAGGCGGTGCGTCAAAGCTTACTATTTTTGCACGTCGATTTTCCTCTGGAAAAAAAAACAAAATAGATTTGACGTTCAAGGTCGCTGCGCAATCAGCATTGCGTGAGCGAGCTGCAAATTTAAGAGTTTAATTAAATGTTCACATATGAAATCCGGCGAGCTTTCGAACCCGACGCTCGACGCCGACGTTTTTTCGGCCTTTTCCCAATATTGCCGCGCCAACAACAATGCCGAAAAAGACTTGCGAAATAAGCCAGATACGTCGGGATCGAAGAGCTCGCCTTTATAGAAAAAAACAAATCTTTATTCTTGAAAATTTTAATTATATTAAATTTTACAAATTAAGAAGATGATAAAGCCAATTGTTGCCGATTGATTGATATGCCCACAGAAAATCATTTACCTTGCGACATTTATCGCGCAAGTGTTAAGTACTTAATACTTCCGCTTGGTTTGCAATATCTCGAGTCGTCGTTTGGGCTTTTTTGTTCCTAAGCGGGCGAGGAGTGGCCGACTATCCAGAGACCGTTGATCTAAAGATCCGGGAGCACCTCCTTCGCCCATATTCGGAGCAAAAGCAGCGAAGCAAGGACTGTTAAAATTGCAAGTTAATCAAGCGACAAAAGTATTTCAGACTGTCGCGATAAACGCGCCAGAATACGATTTTGCGGGATACTACTCAATAGGTGAAAATCGGCTTTCGCTTCTTCTTAAATATTCTCTTTGGTAAACATTCTTGTAAGAAATTGATAATCATTGTGAGAAATTGACCTTGAATTTTGCCAAAGCGGAACGTCAAAGCGGAAATAATGCAAACAACTCAGCGGTTGAGGGCTTAAGGGGGCTTTGGTTTTATTAATACGTTCGACTGCATAATAAAGTACACGGCGATCTCAGGCGAAAATGGAAAACGGCCTCGTGCTTCGGTCATTGCGAAACAAGTGGGCGAATTCGGAGTAAAGCAGATACATAAAAAGAATCAAGTACGAGATCTAGCAGCTTGACGCGCCTTCACGAATATGCAAGCTGAAGCACCAGCTGTTGACAGACATTTTTTGCTCTATCAAATGTGCAGCATCAAAGAAGTTATAAAGAACATTAGATTAAAACGAGTTGAGGTACGTACATACGCTACTTCGTGACTGATGAGTACAATTGATTACTTGGTAATAAAGCCACGTCCCACGTCTAAATTAGTGCAATTTAAATAAAATGAGGCGTTTCGTTTGTGGCCGACGGTTGTCAAAAACAAGGACTCGCTACGTGAAAGGGATATAAAACTTATATAAGCGAGGTGTCGTTGCGTAGCGTACGTAGACTCGGAGAGCCAACGGCCGTCCGTCGTTTAGTTAGCGTCGTTAATTGCATCAACATCTGGTGCGACGACTTGAACTTTAGCCGGATAGACTTCGATCGTTAATCGTAACCTGCTTTGCCGAAGAGAACGGAAAATCGAGGCGCGTATCGCGCCGTTCTTCCTTCCTTATAGAGGAAGAAAAAAAAGCGGATGAAGATACTGCCGCCAGCGTTGTGAAGCTACGATTTTTAACGCTCAACGCGCGCGAAGGGAATCTTCGTGCGAAAACAGTTGTCGCTTCGTTTTTAGCTCATTCCATTAACAACGCGCATTTATCCGATTTTTGCTCTCGCTTCTGTGATCGATAACGTTCTACGATTATTTTTTGGCTAACTTTGATAAATACGTGTATCGACTCGGCTTTTTCAGACTCGTTGAGTTGTGCTCCTGCAACCAATGCATCTATGAGTATACGCATGCATGCATAAACATACGTGCGCGTACGTACGTATGCGTGTGCGTCTCTGGGCACGCACACCCGCGCGCGCGCGCACATGTATAGATATGCAAGCGCATACGCTATAAATCGTATCGTTGATCAGTAATCCTCCAATCGATTAAGATGTCTCTCGGCTTTTTTTTTTTTTTTGCCTCTGCACGGGAGCGGAGAGGATTTTGAAGAGTCACTTTTGCTCGGGACGCTTTGTCATCTGTCGCGAGAATTGCAGTAAAGCTGCCGAGTACGATAGAGTTACTTTGCTGGGACCATTGTTTCGGCTAAGATTCCCTCCGCGCGTGCTGACGAAAAATTGTGCAAGGTCGATATACATGTTTTATAAGTACGAGAAAGCTCGTAACGCTTTTTGTTTAAAGTAAGTCTCTATCCGTTATACGTAAGTAGGCTTTCGTTGGATAAGATCGCGGTTTCTTTTGTTCACTCGACTGATTCCTTCGAAACACATCCTAAGCTATTTTACTTATTTCTTTTAGCTTCAGTCGCGCGTCTTTGCCAATACTTGCGCGATCTTAAGAACTATGAGAAATTAAATAAAAATAAACTAAAAGAGATTATAGGCAATCAACATCTGTATTAGGCTATGAGAAAACAAATTCCCCTACTGAGCGATTTTTATAATAGCCTCGAACCATATAAACGGTGTTCACTTTTTATATTATCACTTTATTATTTCTAAAATATATATTATATATATTATTTTATATATTTATATATATATATATATATATATAAGTTTATATGATGTTACTCTCTTTTTGCAATTTGGTGCTCTCAATAGCGTTATATTGTTAATGAGGCTATACAATTATTGAATTAATCGATGACTTTTTGAAAGAACAGCGTTAGTAAGGTTCGAGGCGATGTATAATTTTTATTTTTTTTTTTTTTTTTTATTTTATCGATTTTTATTTATCTTAAGAAACTAGGCACTCGACAATAATAGTTCACTCGTAAGAAACTCCTAACTCTTAATTTTATCGGATTCATTCACATATATGTACGCATTAATATCTCGATAATTCACAAATTGACTTTAATCGCATAATGTCGGTTCTATGGAGTGAGTTATTTTCTATCTTTTTCTCTTTTATAACAATAATCAATGTCTGTTAATGTCCTTATCTAGCACAAATGTATAGTCGATTTATTACCTAACTACTTACTAAGTTTCGATCTTAATCATCGAATGAACTTTTTTGGGCGAGTGCTTAGCTTCTGCTCGAGTTTTTTCATCTACGTAACAACGCGACATTGCGTTCGTATGTGTGTGTTTGCGTGTGTTCGTGTGTATATATTTATATATATATATAAATATATGTATATTTGTGTGTGTGTGGGTGTGAGTGTGCGCGCGAGTGGTTGTGTTTGCATTTGGGTAAGAGAGTACGTGCGTGTAGATTTGTGGTGAGAGGATCGCATCCGACGATGATATTCAGGAAACGGCCTGTCCGAGTTATCGACAAAAGTAGACGTGTCCTCGTCATTTATTGGAAGAAGTTCGAGATGAGACTTTTTGGCCTTTCGTGCATTGATCCAGAAAAAAGAAAATATAACTTCACGAGAGGAATTTTGGTTGATTGTTCGAAGATACCAGATATTCTCAGATTTTCTTCAGTCCATTGAGTTGAGTTGCGGTTTTTGATGATTCGGGAAAAGAGCGAAATTGAGAAAATATAAAGAAGAGAGCCTCTTTTCATCCGTGTCGCGTGTGAGAGATTGATGGAATTCTGAGGGAAGAATAGCCGATACCGTTTCTCGACCGACCGCCTTGACCGAGACTCCGATTGTGCAGATACAACAACTACAAGTCCCGGACGCGAATCAAATTGGGGTCATGTTTACTTTTCATCCAAAAGGATCTTTTTTTTGCCTCTCCCTCTCTTACTCTCTTACTCTCTCTCTCTCTTTCTTATTCTTACTCTTACTCTCTCTCTCTCTCTCTCTCTTTCTCTCTCAACCTTCATCTTCATCGTAGTAGAATCCAGAGAATTGTGAAGGAAGCATTTACCTTTGTCAGGAATCCTCTCGCTCTTAAACCCACCAAATTCCACTTTATCAGCAAATTATCACTGTGACACTTGTGATCTTCACGAGTATCAGACACTTCTCTCCGTCGTCAGATCGCTCAACCAAGTTGTCGCGAAACGAACGCGAGACTTTGGAAAGAAGAGAACACGTGGAACACGGCTCGGGCTTACGCATCGGCTCGTATGCTTTTGTCGTTTATCCGAAACGCTCAGGGCCGCTGTGCCTTCTTTCGTCAGCCCACGCATCATCATCATCATCATCATCATCATCATCATCATCATCATCGTGACCACCAGCACCATCATCACCATCGCCATATCATAGGATGCCCCACCATTTGATCGAAGGCCACTCGAGCGGGCTCCTCTGGGTCGCCGTCGATGGAGCTCGGCTCGACCGGGGGCAGCCGCTACCAGCTGCTCTCGTCGCGAGGTCTTTGCTGACGATCCGGGCACGAGCGAGCCACGGCATTATTATTGTTGTTGTTTTTGTTGCCGGCTGACGACGAGGCGCTCAGGTACGTCGTCTGGGGCGCGGAGGTGCGTCGTATTTCTATTGGTTTCGAGCCAAACGGCGGTGGCCGGCCCAAAACCCCCTGGTTGTTTCACGAGAGGTTGCGCTGGTCGTCGACGCTGTCGTCGGCCTTCCTCAGCGAGCGCTTCAGCTTGTCCACCAGCCGATTGTGGAACTTGTTTAGGGAGCTCGAGCTGCCGGTTTTCGGGGGCGAGGAGCCGGTGCTCTTGCTGGGGGACTGCAGGGAGCTCTGGGAGGCACGGGAGGACGTGCGCGAGAAGTGCCGGCTGCTGAGGGGGACCGAGCGGTGAGCTGGGGACGTGAGGAAGTCCGATCCTGGGGAGGTCGACAAGGACGGGCCCTCCGACTTCGAACATTCCGAGACCTGCGAACACAAGATCCAGAAGCACCCTTGCTTATTACCTTTGCCACTCTTTAGCTCCCTCTCCTTACTTTGGCTATTTACGTCTACCTCTCTCTCTCTCTCTCTCTCTCTATCTCTCTCTACCCATTTCGACCTTCGGTCGCATTTTACATTAGTCCGACACCTCTTATGCGCTTCTGTCCACCTAACTGTGCATGCGATGTATTTTTAAATGAACGCTCGACTTGTCACGCGTGTGTTAATATTTATTAGCCGGAGTTGCTCGAATTCAAACGAGACACTCTGTAAAAAATGTATTTCTCACAAGATACGTAAGCCATTCAATTTTAATCCATGTATTTGGGGTAAGCACTGAAAATTCATTAATCCGTACTTTAGTCAAATATTAGATTAGCATAATAAAATTATCGTTAATTACACTATTTAGATGTAAATTGAGAATGTCGAAAGCATTACTCCTCTAATTGTACTGCGTAAGCAGAATATTTTAATGTTAAATTCGCCGTCAAATAATGCTAAATCAAATTCATAAATTTTCGTCTCGATAACGTTCGTAGAATGCCTTGGCTATGCCGAACTTCGCTCAACTGTATCAAGGAATGATAAATAAATTAAGCAACTTAGGTGTATACTCTTAATGTCCCCTACAACAGCGCCCACAGAGTAACTAATCTTTTCGGGTGCAATTTAATAACGAGCTAATATTTGTATTTTACAGCAAGCATATTTTCGTACGGGCTCTTCAACGGTTAATATTCATTTTCATTTGCAATGTCTTTTTTTCAAACCAAATTGATTTACTCGCTTCTAATGTAAGCCTTGGGCTTGAAAATTATTGTTAAAAAATTTATATGAAATACTTATAAAACCAGATCGTAAAATGCAACTAGGAATTTCAAAATGAATCATAGGTACCTGAAAATGTTATTTATTTAATTACACCTAAGAAAGATTAAATGGGTTTTGAGGGATAAGGAAGTCAATGTTGACGGAAACGCAGAAAAAAACAGAACAGAGCTAAAGGAAAGAACAATCGTCTTTTGATATAAACAAAAAGAACGCGGGGAAAAAATGTTCATCAGTGATAAAATAATCCCAAATTAAACGTCCAACTTAACGCCCGGCCACTTATAACCAGGACAAATATGAGCATCATCGGAAGCACTTCATTGGCTGCATTATGTTTCACGCTCTTTTATATCTACCATTATTCAGTTTTCTGCTCTCGTCTACTAAGAGCCAGAGAAAATACAGTCAGCAGTTAGCTGAAATTGAATTCAATTTCCGTTATTATCGCGCGCGAAAGTGCTATATCAAAAGTAATTAGATTTTGCAAATCGACGAATCGCGCTTCGCTTAACTAAGAGTAATTTCAGTTAACGCATCGAGTCCGATGATTATCCCACGTTTTCTAAAGAAACTCATGCTCGCGCACGCACTCAAGGACGTTGCCCTAAATGTATCTGTATACCTGGTAAATATAAAAAAATTATGAAGAAGAAGAAGAAAAAAGAAGACAATTTTATATACTTTTGTAGGAATTAGAATTTATTGCGATTTGCGACGAGCGCAATTTGTCATCGCTTACCATATAAAAAATAGTAAAAACCTTCTGAATTGACGAAGTATGACAAAAAATGGTACTTTATACCATTTTGTATGCACTTCAAATGTCATACAACCAAATGGTATACGCACAGAGAAGTTATTTTTCGTCGCACTTAAATTGTATCGTAATTATCAAGAACGAATAGCAGGATTAATAAAATCGTTGAAGATTCATTTCTTGAAATGTACGAGACAAAAAATCACACGGAAAAATACGCTGAGAAACAGTGTTTCAGTTCATTAGTTTATAATAGTTGATCAATAATGAAGCATTATTTTAAGGAATAAATCCCGAGAGAGAGATTAGCTTTAGCAATAAACGACACATGAAGACTTGCGTAAGGTCCCATTAGTATCGTAATTAGCCGATTCATCGTTATTGTTTATGCATGTCATTTTATTGCTAAGACAGATTGAAAAAGCATTAAAATTGAAAGAGAAGTCAGTGTTGCTCGGGCGATGAAATACGGGAGGATGTTTAGTGGTCGCATATGGTCGTTCTCGTTGATATACTTCGATGCGCCGATGAAGAAACCAACGGCGCGCGTAGACTTCGACCAGAAGGAGATGCAGTTAAGAGGAGAACGAAGGAGAAAAGACATACTCTAAAGTGTTATAGAGTAAAACGATCCGAAGCCGACCATTTGCTGAGAATACATAAAGCGAGTGTACGTGCATTCGCTCCTCGAAACGCGAAATCTCATTTCAATTCAGCGTCACTCGCTTAGGTGTGCAAAGACGCATTCCCTAGAGTAATTTAACGCTCGATCGGTCGGTTCCAAACAAATTGTTCTCGATTCTACATCTGTTACGCTCTCTCTCTCTCTCTCTCGGTTTGTAGGCGCGCGCGCCCACACTCATCTATCAACCCTACGTATTTCTAGCACGCACCGGCCGGGTAACGGAAAAGTCCGAGCACATGGTCCTCGATTATGACTAAGGCATAAACGCACACACTTGTGGAGCCGCTGGGGCCACTCGGAGCACGTGGGGCCGAGCACGAGACGCTTTCTCGTTACGCGGCCGCCGCGGCTGATCGAGCGCGACTTCCACAACGGATACGCGGATCCCCCCTCCTCCGTCGCGACGAGTGCACCTCCCCTCCCCCGCCGCAGCCAGTCCGAGGGGCCCAGGAGGCGGGGAGAGGGCCTTCGCTTCTGACGGGAACGGCGAGAGCCGGAGGCAAGGCTGGGGAAGGCCCGAGAGACCGGCTCTCGACTCTGAAACGGGAGCCCGGGGATCGGGCAGGTGCTCCCACCGGCTCGAGGAGGCCGCCTCTCCCCTCGCCTCCTCCTCCAAGCCCCAATCCGATCCGGCCGACTCTCGTGCCTCGAGGCTCCCTCGGGCCCCGGTGCCGCGCTCCGGCTGGCGACTTCCTCGCGTCTCCCTCGGCCGCCAACGGGGTCCGCGCGATCGAGCCCCTCGTCCTGGCCCTAAGTCGGCGAGTCTCCGGCCCGCTGATGGAACTCTGCGTCGCGAGTCGAACGAGCCTCGCCGATGACGCTCGATTCTTAACCGCCGACGTTCGGTATTTTCTCGCTCGCTCGAGGTAGCGCACCTCGCCGGGAGGATCGAGAGGCCTGCGCGACGAGGCCGAGTCTGCCGTGCGACACGCCATCTTGTCGACGGCTCGCGTTCCGAATAATAATAATATCTAGCGGCCGATTCGTCGAATCCGCCGCTAACTAGAAGCCGATGCTCTCGACTACCGTATGGGAACGGCGAGCGTCGAAGTCGACGGGCGACGGGGATCCCGGTGACGGTGACACGGCCGGGATATACTTGGTATCGCGCGGTCGTTCCTTCCCTGGCCTATGACGTACGTATCCCCGTATAGGATACGCGAGGAGCACCTCGGCTTCTCGCCAATGCTGGCGCGTACGTTAGCGTCCATATTTATGCTGCTCCGTTAGAAAGTGTCCGTGGGCACTTGGATTAACGGCCCACGTTTCACGAATTCTCCACCGCTTATGGGCTCGAATGCGTCTTTTGCCGTGAGTCCGAAGTGACGATTGTCGCTCTCGTATGTTTCGCAAAGTAATCGCTAGTCACGTACGAATCCGCGAAGCAGACCTCGAATCGATTCGACAACGGCTTTGTCGTCAAGCGACTACGTCAACGTCCACGTTGCATTTGAGATACATTAAATCAATATATGGCTTTGTGCATTTTTCCGCACTACGTCAAACCAAAAATTTACGATTTTTCACGAAGTGATTGTGCTTACAAATATGTACACATCTAACTAAGCACAGCCTTCAAAAGATATTGAAAAAATTTGAAATCATCGATTCATAAAAAGAGGTGTAAAAACTGTTAAATTAATTATTGAACGAGACAAACTGCCAACTTAATACATGGCTAAAGTCAAAAACACCTATACTGATTTTAAGATTATTCTCATGATTGCCGTTTTCATTATTTTCCTAAATCCGTTTTCAAACCCACAATGACAATCATCCTCATTGACGTATACTACTTGCAATAGAACAGCAATATATACATATAAAATCATAATTATTTCCAAGTATATTTGATAAAATCTTAAAAACGATTGCAGAAAATAAGGCTTCTACTATCCAAGGCTATAGAAAAGTACTTGATCACTTTTTGTTTACAAATGCTTCTAAAAAGGCCGTAATTTAATTATTTGAATCGATTGAAAACCATCAACCTCCATCTATCTATTGTTGACAATCATTATTGCCAATTTGATTATACGCATTAATTTACGACAGATGTTTAATTTATACAAGTCAGTGAGAATAGGTTAGTTAATTAGTGATAAAGGTTAAAGTTATTATTTTATATTGTTATACTGTCTAATTCTATCAATCATAAAATTCTCGAGTGAAGCGTTTAAATATAGCAAATGAATAAAATTGTTCACTTGAATCAAAGCGTTTATCTAAAAATCTCATTAATTTAATTTTAATTCAACAAGTGACAGAGTAATTAATAGACGCGTAAATAACATAAAGAGAAACATAATTTTATAAGATATTATTGAGTTCTGCTTAAAAATTCTATCGTTTTCCTTAACCTTAAGACATCGATAGCCTAATAATAATCATCAATCATTTATAAGTTTATTTTCATAAGTGCTACCATTATTAACCAATAATAACGTGGCTGAATTGTACTTAAACATAAATGTCAACTAAATGTCTGAATTATTTTTAAGTGATTGAACTATATGGTTCCATAACTAAATAATTTGACAGATAATGAATGATATATCATTTATTTTATTTATCAAAGTATATCGTTTTTTTTCAATTTAATAACATTCAAAATCCTCATCATATACGTATACATATAAATAATATATTATTTATTGATTATTATATTATATTATATAAATAATATATTGTCATCTAAAGTACAACCAAATTTTTTTATATGTTAAGCAAATTAATGAATTGCTTATTATGTGGATAGGTAGATTAGCTTGCATGCATAAATAAAAAATTTCATTGTTTTTTATTCTGATACAGAATTTTTTTTAAATGCACGTTATTCCAGAAACTAAGGTAAAACAATTTCAATATAATACACGTTATTAAATTAAATTTTACTATGAATATTATATCAAACCTCATTTGAAGGTATATATTATATTTGCATTTAACGAATTCGTTTTTTTATGAATATCTTATAATAACAATATACTTATCGACCCACTATTTAAAATCGTCTAACTGAGAAAATAATAACCGAACTGTTCATATGCGTAAACAAGATTAATAGCCGAAAATTGATGTATAAATGTACTTTTATATTTATAAGGAGAAAAGATAATTACTTTAGATACAAGAAACCAAGATAGAAAAATGTTTAACAATTAACACGATAAAATCTACCTTTGTTCCTTACATCTCACCAATCACACGAGGAAAGAACAATAACGTAAGTCAAAGTTTTTTTCATTAATTATTGAAATTATAATAAAATCAGAATTGATAATGACCTGCACTTACAATGCAGGACAAGGAAAATATTTTGACACATTGAAAAAGGGTTATTATAAACTTTAATTCTTTTAAATGTACACATTGCACCTTGCCATCTAATTATTCGATAAATGCTTCATTGTGCATGTGTCATGACTATTGAAATAATGGCTTGTAATTATAAAACATGAACGATATATATTTAAAATAATCTTCAAACTGATATTGAAGATGACATAGCTTATATACAAAGGATTTGTATAAAAGGATATTCAAATACTTTTAGAAACAGATCACTAAGCCATTAAGAATTTAATTAATTCCACTGATTATATAAATTGAAAATTCTACCAGTAAATTACTTCTATTTTTAAGAAATGTGTAAAAATATTGTAAAAAAATAATTGCCTTTAATATCTAATATTTTAGAATTGCTTGAAAACAATGACATAGTTGAAAGTTAGAATATTGTGTCCAAATAAGAAAGACATCTGGATAATAAGAAGAATTAAATTACAGAAGGGAAATTATCATTTATAATCCAACATCGGTTATCTACCTTAATTTGCCTCCGCATTAAATACAATATAAAAAAAGAAAAGGAAAGAATAATGAATATACGGGTAGATTTCGCTGAGCGTCCTTCCTGCAAAATGATATTTATGTCAGCATTGAACCGCGCAGACCAAAAGTTTCGTTAAACTTGAGAACCTGATATTAACATCGTGGTATCCCGAATTATAAAAACACTTAGCTAAAGGTGAAATTGATCAAATTTCTGATTTATAAAGTGTAATGATAAAAAGCCTCTGCCCAGTATTATAAACAAGAATTAACTCAAATCCCCTTTGGCTAAATATTTGCATACGCTTTTACATTTATAACGCAGGAAAATCGAGATGAAATTAAATTTCATTCAAAAGTTTGAGCCGTAAATTTGTCCGAAATATTGAGCCTCCCGTATAAATAAATACCTACGAACAGAAGAGCAAACATCGGTTCGGTCGCGAAACGATAAAGGTGCTATTTATAGATTTTTCCCGCTCCGCAAGCAGAACCGGAAGTGATAAAGAGGTTTAATGAAAAGTGCAGCCCTAGCCGAAGAAAGAGACCTCTAAGTGTTACGAGTCGAGGAGCCTACGGAATAATGAGAAGGAAGGTCAAGAACGCCATCGGAAAGTTCCTCTCGGCATACGCGGTGTTGTCTTCCGCTTCTTCCTCGGCACTTAAGCGACAGTCCCCGACCCCTCGTCCCTCCTCGAGAGTACACCGACCTCACCACCTGTTTCAGGCCTTTCACTTTAATCGTCTGCACATGGGGAAAAAAATCCGAGATCATATTTATTCCCGTGCGTACGGGCATACGCGCTAGGCGACGCTCGGCTTTTTAAGGCGAATCTTATTTTAAAAGCCAATTATTACGAGTATTATGAATTTCGCATCTATGGCATTACGTTTATTGACCCTGTGCTCCTTAGGAGAGCTTAAGAAATTAGCTTTCGATACTTGACCGGTCCGGCTCAATAAGTAAAGGAATTAATTTTGATTGCACTGAGCTACTGATTTAGCGCAAAAAAATAACGAAACGTATTTTGTCAAGATAGTGGAAAAATCAGAGCTTTATAAATAATTGAAGTACTGGAGTCTGCTTATGGGCAATTCTGTAAATTAGTGCATCAACGTACAAAACGAGCTATAAATAGTTTATTAGTAACTGGATTTAATCTAAGAGGAAGCAATCTTATTTAGATTAGCGTGTATTATGCTAATAAAATTAAAAGATTATCGTAACAAAGTCAGGTGTGCCGCTCTCCCAAGCGGCTAAAAGGCAGATTTAATGCAATTAAAAGAAAAAAATGTACAATTTTTTTAACAAAATAGAGTTCGATAATGGGAAAATCGAAGCTAGGCCCGAATCTCCAACAACGAAACTTTAATAATAGTCGACATATCCGAATAAGCTGATTCAAGCAACAATTATATCCATACGCACAAAAGTAATTAATACAGCATGAAAAGCCTACTGTATTGTACTCTATTGTATGGTGTTTACTTGCGTGGTCGGATCGGCCATAACGGAGGCTTTGCAAAGCAAAGCCAAAAACAAATTTTTCCGATGTATAATCTATTGTATCGTGTGGTATACAAGCAAATTCAATATTACAGAAAAATGTGATTTTCGTTACAAAAGACTATTAAAATCATTGATTAGCTTTTGCGCGAGTTTAGATATTCGCTAAATTTGGAATGAAAAGTAAAGAATTGGTACCCTGCAAATTTTAAATATTTCGCTTTAAATATTAATCATAAATCTAATAAAGTTGTATAAATGTATGAGGATATTTAATAAAACACTATAATAATTAGTCATTAAAATTTTCTTTTAGCCAAAGTACTCTTCAATAAGGGCAATTATTTGCATTTATTTATTGGTAACAGCGATTGTCTGGGTGATTGATTTATTTTAACTGGGTCTATATTTCAATGATGCAATTGTCCTCTCTAACAATTTATTTTACATAATTAATAGCAATAAGCCATTGTAGGTCATCAATCTTAGCTTTTTTTAAGGAAATTTGTGGAACAATAATTTATTTGTCTACCATTGATTAAAACTATCACACAATGAAAATCGTAACTACACTTAGTATACATATTTAATTATGATAAGAATACTATTTTATTTTTTTTTAAATTGAAATATGAACTTTATTAATAATTTATTATTGAAATGAAAAATTATTAAATTTTTCAAACTAATGGATATAAAGCTTGTGCGATTAGTTATTTAATATATATATATATATATATATATATATATATATATATAGATTGATTGGAAAATCACATAATGAATCATAATGTACTACATTAAATTTCAGAAGCTTTTAACATTCTTTATTCCTCGCTTATGTTAGTTTTTAAACATTCTGATATCCAATTTTTTTTTTAATGCTATAATGATGTGCTAATTATTCATAATTAATTTTTTAAACTGTTGGGAAGTATAAATCTAAAATGGAATAAAAGTTTTTACTTCGAAATGAAAAAAATACGTATTGCCTCTGCTACATTGTCAATAATTGGAATATACTATTATCACTTATTAGGTACGTATGATGTTTGACTTACTTGAAAATAAAATTTACAACATTTCTTTGGACAACTGAAAGTACATTATTTACATTGCGAAATTAAACTTTTTTTTTAAAAAAAATTTTAAGCAAGAGATTCTGCCTAATAGTATATTTTTTTAATGTTTAGAGCTTCTAAAATTTGTTTTATGTTACATGAGGAAACTGTCTATAATCAATCAAACTATAAAACACAATAAGGAATTATTCACAATGATTATAACAGTAAGTTATTGCAGTCATACATACGTTTTAGCATAGTCTGATGGAAAATTCACATTTTGCTGTAAATTAAATATGAAAATTCAGTATTTAATTTCATTAATTAATTTTCATATATTTCTTTTTAATGTTACCTTAATTATGAAAATACATACGGCATTAAAAAATGTTGTATAATTATCGTGTAAAGTAGAAATAAAAATAAAACTGTATAGATAACTGTCAAACATAATTTAAAAAAATGTTTCTAATAATTTTCTGAAACTGTAAGTGATCCTTGAATACTTGAGGATATTAAAAAATTTACGTGTTTTGTGCAACTAACAATAGCAATAACTCGAATGATTGATCAGTCAACAGAAATCTGTTATATGCAATGTCCTTGTCAATAATTAAGTGATGTCATATTACAGAAAATTGATCTTACAGCGTAAAAAAATATCTGTGCTACAGTCGTTTTTGTACGTCTAGATCAAAGGTGAAGGAAACCCATCACTTTCCGTCTTTCTTTCTTTTTATAAATTACTAATACGAGACTTTATTCAATACTTTATGACTTATTTAATCTTGGTAAAGAATAAAATCAATACCATGTAGATATTCGCTATTGTGTATTATTTCCGCGCAAATGTTATATTGGATTTTAGTAGCCAATAGAAAAAGGATTCGGCTTTTATTTAAGAACTGACGCAATTGACGTTAAATAGTGCTTCAAATCCGAGTTGTTGTTAATAAAAATCAAAATTATGAGCTGCAATTATCGATCACTTGGTTAATGCATTGTACTTTTTGTCAACTGGTGTTATTCTTATTTAAAGATTCAGTTACAAGGTTCGTCATTGAACGGGCAATTCTTGTTCTTGGAGAAAAGCCTAAGTAACGAGTGCCGAGAAGTATTTTAAATTAAAATTCAAAATCGCCATTGAAGAGCCTCCAAGTATTATTAGGTAATTGCTTAGGTATTAAAAATTCGAGTAATGTAAAAGAAAGTGCTTGAGAGCCACTGAGCAGCCGAGCGTCGGTTCGCATTCCTATTTTTTGCCAGCTTAATTTCTATTCCTAGAAAACACGAGGCGCACAAATATGTTAGAGGGATTTATTCCGGCTGGTTCGCGCTCCGACTGGTCGTGCACCTCAAAATGGAATTTTTCGTATCCTCGAAAAAAGCAACCAAATGAAGAGAGATCCAATTACCGAGAAGGAGCTTCGGACCGTTAGACTGTCCTACCGAAAGACACGCGATTGCAATAGGGCACCGCCCGCAGCATCCGATCCAATCCAATTAAGGAGGTCGAGGAGCATCCCGTAAGAGTCGAGGCGATTCGCGTACCGTATCGCGAGCGTTTCCCTCTGAAGGCCCTGGGCGCGGGAGGAGGAGAGCGCCTGCGCCTCGTTTCGGCATCTCCTCGTCATCGCGGTCGTCATCGAGGGGTCGGTGCGCGTCAATATCGCGTCGCAAGCGAAACGAAAATCGCTCGTCCCGGATACGAGCGCCGCGAGGAATTCGCGGCGGCGAGTCTCCGGCTGGCTTGCGAAAAAAATACATTCAGCTAATTGGCGCAAGGTTAAAATCCCCGGTCTGCGGTACAATGGAAAGGCATCCCCGCCCCGACTGATTTCGACTTGCGAAAATACGCCGCGACTCGGAATTCGCGATGCGTCAACCTCTTCGCGAATTACGATTCCGCGCCTCGCGCCCCGGGGAAGAAAAGACTTTCATCGGGCCGCTCTCGCGGCATTTTTCATCGCTGACCGAGCGCCTCGTCGCACACGCACGCGCGCACTTGCGCAAGTGCTCTTGTCGGGCCCGCGCAAGCGATCCGACGGACTGGTATCTTTATTATATTCTAGCCTAGCAACGCGAACTTTTCATTTCTTACGATTTCCCGCCATTGGCTGGCCCGCATTTGCAGTGACATGTGGCCAGAGCTTTTCCCGATTACTAATACTCCCCGCTTCCTTTTATATTTCTGCTGACACATTATAACGCTCTCGTGCTCTTCTGCGTCATGGATCTTAACTTCCTTTTCGTTTTCGTTTATCGGTAAAAATGAGCGCTTGAACTCGATTTAAGATAACGGGGACGGAATCGCTACGTTATACATGGCTATTGCTACACACATCGCAATCGAAGAAAACTCTACACTCGACCATTATCTCTTATTTTCTTTACTAAAAATGTGTATGCGTGTGTTTGGGGGGGGCAGAGGGAGGGGGGTGTGCACCGTACTTGAAAATTTTTGACACTTTTTTTTATGGCATTGAACTAAATTGAATGTTATGCAATTGAATGGAGCGTTTAATGTGACTAGAGCTGTTTTACTTTACTTTTTTATACTCACTTTATTTGATATCATAGATGCTGCTCTTTACATTATTAAATGACTTTTAAAAACAGAAAAAAGTCAGTTGTTTGAGAATCCATTGAAAAATGATATTACCGTAATTTTATTAAATTCTAAATATACTTCTTTTCATTTTTAGTTTTGTAACGTACTCCAGAAAAATTAATTTTTATTCGATTATGCAATTAAACTCTATCTAATTCAAACTTTACAAAGCTATTCATATGCATATTTAATATGATTGTCATTCAATAAAAAAACTCTACTTTAAGATTATATATAAAACAAAAAAAGCATTCGTTTTAAACATCTGACAGGCTTCTTTAAGAATTGAACTGTAAGTTTATTGGAAAGTTAAAAATATTACATATTTTTACATTTTTTCTTTTATAGTAGCGAAATAATTAATAATATCAGTCATACGCCAAGGCGTTCACATTCATAGAAAATGTCAAATATTTGCATCGTGAATGAAATGAACAATTTTGAAAAACTGAAAATAGTGTGCATATAATTGACAAGGAATTAGGGTTTCCAAGTATTAGCTCATAAAGATTGTATAATAAAAATTTTTTCTCAAACACAAAAGACGAAATAAACCAACTCAACTATATAAAATTATTACGAAGTAAAAAAGTAATTATTTTCCCTCTTCGTGGACGGATACATTAACTTGCTACGATTTTTAGTAATTTCCTTTTAAAATCTTATTTATAAATCGCCGTGAATCCGGCTCAGCGTGATGGAATTCCCATCAAAATCCAGACTACGATGAGCGACGATTTCATCGAGATGCCATGCCCTAATTGCTAAGCCAAGTGTCAAAGAAATAAAATAATAAAAAAAAATAGATAAAAAGTAAATATGAAAGTAAGCTCGCGATCCCCATCGATAGGAGCCACGAATCGTAGGTGTAAGCTGCTGCTGCACAGGACGGCCCAAAGTCCGGTGGAAGTCTCAGCGTAAAATTTTTACATTTAAAACAGGAGCAGGAAGCGCTTTTGCGTATTATTGGAACGACTAGAGGAGACCCCTAAGGAGAGTTCGGTCAAAGTCAGTGAGCCTAGCGCCTTAATCACTACGTGACGACGATTAGGTCGTTCAGCTCCGGTTATTTGCATGCTTTCTAACGCCACCGACGAACTTACAAGCGTACAAGCCTTCGGACGCATTCCGGAGCCGCGGGAGTACTTCACAAAATTGGGGCTCGCCACGTGCGTCGAATAGGGGGAGTTCATTGAACGCGTATTTTCCCTATCTACGATTTTAATAGTATTATCAAGTGAAAAAATACCTACACTCGCGGTGCCTAACTGTTTACTTTTTGTGTTTACCTTTTGTATGAGTGCGCGCGCGTGGGTGTGTGGGTGCGCGGGGGGATTGGGGGGGGGCGGTACAGCAGCGCGTCGGGCGATCATTCCACGCACGCGCCAAATGGAAATTAAGAAAAATAATGTGTTCACGCGTTACGTCCGTCCCATTTCTTTTCCTTCTTCATTTCTTCTCCACTCGTCTTCTTTCTCTTTTTTTTTCTCTTTCATTTATTTTTACAAATTCCTAATGCCCACGCAACTCCGACTGGCTTGGCTCTCATTGAGATATTTCTTCCATGACCTTATTAGCACAGTTTATCGAGCGTTTGTACTTTTCCATTTCGCTCTCGTTACGCGTAATCTAGTTTTCCGCGATTCTTTCACGTGAAAATCACAATGCGTCAATGTGGCACGCTTAATTAAAATGAAGTCCTATTGGAATATGCTTTAATTGAATTGAATTGTCATTATCTGACAAAATTCATTTATTGTCTGTATACGTTACTTGTAAATTTGAATTACTGCTGCTTTTATTAAATTATATATATACTATGTGTGCTTGTAAAAAGTTCTGTGAATAAATAAAGATCAATAATTGTAGTCTCAAATCGTATTCGGCGTCTCCCCGTTGCCCAAGTATAATTGTCACATCGAGCCATTTGGGCGGAAAACTACGTTTCGACCAGTAAAATACGTTTTCGAAAGCTCCTGTCTCTTCGTGTGTCTAAGCTTATCATACAACAATCCGGCATTACGTTCAAAACTATTACCGTTCTTTTTAAATCCAGCGTGCATTTAAATAGGCACTTTTTAAATTTTGAATTAATAAAGAAAGGAGAAGCAACAAGGTCCAGAGTAGATCTCCTGAAATTTTGAATTATAGCCTTGTAATTATTGGCGACTCGTCAAACTTAACTTCGACCCTGTTTATAATACATAAGCTTTGGGAAGCTCACCCATTTCGATTGATTTTTATCGCGAGGTTAGAAAACACGCCTCTAAATTGTAACCGAAAACTGCGTCGCACGACTAATTGACCTCCTTCCCACCAGAACGTAACTAATTCCCTCCACCATAAAAATATTCAGCCCAGCGTTTAAACTCGCGCGTCTCGTCACTACCATGAATATGTTTTCTCAGAAGGGAAAGAATAAAGACACTGATAGAGAGAGAGAGAGAGAGAGAGAGAGAGAGAGAGAGCGAGTGAAAAATAAAGAGAGATGAGGAGCTAAGAGGAAATATTTCTTTTAGATCTCGGCTCGCTCGGATTCTTCAGCTCTCGTGCACGCGACAAGTGCAATCGACTTGCACGACTACACGACACAGCAAATGCAATTTTGGCCAAAGAGCAACGACACTCTTCACCTCTTTATCTATTTATCTTCCTCTGCCTCTCTCTCTCTCTCTCTCTCTCTCTCTCTCTCTCTCTCTCTGTCTGTCTAAATATCTCTATGTCTCTCTCTCTCTCTTTCTCTAAATATATGTATCTGAATTTTGCACAATGTTACACTTATTAGTCTTACGTATTTTTATAACGCGCATCTTATTTCTCCACAATATTATAATAAAACTATTGATCCTGCGAAAGAGAAACGTCATGTCTTGTTCTTTGTTGGCGAGCGACGGTCGTTGAATTGTGATTAATTGAATACTCATTATGCAAAATTATTGCATTCGCTCCGTATCATTGATGGATTAACCATTGTAAATTGTCTTTTTCATTCACACATTTTCACTGATAGCATTTACATTGTCGAAATGGCTTATTCAAAATAGTACGATTTCCGCGAAATTTCTTTAATTTTTTCAAAAACTATTTTATGAACACCTACAAATTGAAATTAACATTCATTTCGTAATGGCCATTTAAATGGATTGTATTTCGTAAGATACTTGTATTGATTATATTAAATTGTAGAAAAGCGATAAAAACTCATACGTATCGAATGTACCTTTAAGATGTTTAATGTATCAATCATTACTTATGGATTTATATAATAATAATAATAATAATAATAATAATAATAATAATAATAATAATAATAATAATAATAATAATTATAACAACAACAACAACAATAACAAGAACAAAACTTCCAATATCTAGAATTCTTTAAAGTATATAAAAATCCTTGAGAAATTCTAATTTAGAAAATGTTAAGCAATGATTTATTGTGAAAATCAAGATAATGCTATCGATAAAAATGAAGCAAAGCATCGATTGTTTATATAATTTTCTGTTAACATGGCAAGAAGGATTTAGCCATTACGAAATATAGGATGTAAAATTAAAAACCATTTTGATTAAAAAATTCAATGAATAAAAATTATCGAGTGATATTTTACTCGCGGATAACACTCGCGAGCAATATTATTTCATGAAAGATTTTTTAATTGTTTTACAAAAACAAGTGGCAGAAATAGCGAATGCTTTTGTTGCTTAATCCAAGGCAAATCAACTTTCGTATTCTCGACAAAAATTCATTTTTGAGCTTCGATCCAGTGGAAAAGATCACGGCTAATACGTGAACGTACGATTAAATATGTATGTACGTATAAACAAATAACCATAAGAGCGTAGGACTAATACACTAATGAGTAAGCAAATTTAATTTCCGGTGCTTTTGTGTGTCACTTGGGGAAGCCGGGGTTGGGGGGGGGCGCTCGCATGTGCATTTATCGATTAAAAAAAAAAAGGGAAAAGTAAGCGAGTTTCCCTAAGGCTGATAGCCGAGTCTAGCGAGAGTCGGTATTGAGCGAGGCGAGATTTCAATTGACATTGATTTTTCACTTTCTTAAAGAACTGCCGTTGATTCTACAACTGCATTACTGCAAATACACTATATTGCCACTCCTGCCGCCGCCGCCGCCGCCGCTGCAACCGTAATAGTATCGGCGAACGTGTACAAATGCAAGTGCTTATGGACGTATGGAGGAGGCAGGCATGCACACAGGCACGTAAGCACTGGAGTGGCCTTAAGAGCGAGGAGAAAATTTTACGAGAAGATTCGTTGCGAAGAAAGACCGAGCGAAGGCGCGCGTTTCTCGCTCGGAAATACCTTTCCGAATCGGGCGTAGGATTTCGAAAGGCTGAAGAAAAAAAAGAAGGAGAAGAAGGAGAAGAAGGAGAAAAAAGCAGAAAAGCGCGTGGTCAAGCTATTAAGTAAGAGGATCATAACCACGCGCACGAGAGGGTGAAAAAATAGACGGGCGCGACGCGGGGCGAGGAGACGCTCGTTGGTTTTGCTACTCGGTCGTAAATATCGGTCGCGCAACGAGGCGTGGGTGGCTGAGGAGGAGATGGGAAGCGGCAGCGGCTTAAATAACCGAAAAGCAGACAGAGCAGAGAGTAGAGAGCAGAGAGAGAGAGAGAGAGAGAAAGAAAGAAAGAAGCGGCAGCGGTGTCAAGGGCAGGAGCGTCGACGGGTAGGGCCGAGAACGTCGGCGGTACTCACCTTCCTGCTGCGACAGGCCTGGGGATTGGAGCACTCGGATGAACGCCTGCTGCGGTTAGTCTTGTATATGTCCCACTCGTTCTTCACCACGGGCATCATGAACGCCATCGTCTAGGCTCGTCGAGCTCCTGGGCTTATCAGGCGCTGCTGGGGCTCGCGTGTGGTCACCGGCTCGCGTACGTCGATATCTGGAAGAGGAGTCCGGGCCAACTGCTCGCCTCTACGACCCGTGGCTGGCCGCGTTCGCCTCGAGGCTCCGTTTTCGTGGCTACAGCAGCTGACGCGCGTACCGCTGCCGTTGATGATGATGCGTAGTGATTAGCCGTGGCCGTAGTTGCTACGATTACGCCGATATATCCCTTTCTGGCTTGACTTTATTTATAAGTCACCAGCGGCCTCAGAGCACCGATCCGTTAATTATCTCTCTCTCTCTCTCTCTCTCTCTCTACTTATCTCCACCTATCTCCAACTACCTATCTTGCTATATATCTCGTTCCCTCTATCTCTATCTCTACCTCTCCGTAAATCTAACCTTCCCTATAACTCACTCTCTTCCTCTCTATCTTACAATGAGTACACGCGCACACATCCACTCTTTCGCGTTCTCTACTCCTTTATCTCCGACGCGCGCGAGGCTTCGATCTATCCGCGTTTCCCTCTTAAGAACCTCTCGTGCGTAGTAGTAGTAGCAGTAGTAGTACACCGGAAAAGTCGCATGCACTGCTCCTTCCCAACCCTTTGCGTCACCGAATCACGTCCCACACTCCGAGTCTCGTCCTGTCAAAATCGCCCCGCAAAATCGGTATTATGCTTTAGGAAAATTCTGCGTTGTTTATCTCTCGCGCGATCTGTCGCTAGCTCTCGCTCTCTCTCTCTCTCTCTCTCTCTCGCGCGCTGTCTCGTTCGGATTCTCTCTCTCTCTCTCTCCTTCGGAAAGAAACTCGAACGAAGAAGTCTGCGTGCAAGCTATGCAGCTGTTCGATCGGAAATGAGCACCAGGGCGAGCGAACTGTGCGCTCTGAAACACGCCGGCGGCGGCGGCGCCGCGGCGCAGCCAGCGTCGGCGACATCGGGGCGGAGGGGGTCTGGCGCAGGGGCAGCGGCTGCGGAGGTGGGGGCGGCGCTGGAGGGGCGGCGGTGGCGGAGGCTCCCGGGGGACCGGGAGTGGGAGGCCGGGGAGCCAAGCCATTGGCGGGATGTAAGGCGGGACAGGTCTACGTCATCGGAGGCCGCGCGCCGCCGGGAGGACCATTGATTTTCTGACGTTGATACACACGGGGACGAGCGGGCCGTGGCTTGCGGAGGCGCGCAACGACCGCGAGGAGCCTCGGCGAGTCTCGTTGACGGTGACGTCGGTGCGCCGAGGAGGAGCCTCGCCCCGCGTTCCTCGGCCGGCGTTAATTTTTCGGCTCTCCTCTCCTGCCCGCTGCCGCCGTTGCCGCTGCCCCTGCCCCTGTCGCAAGCACGCACGCGCACCGCCACCCGCCCCGCCGTCGCTTTCCGCTCGCCGTCCGTCCCTTAACCGCCCCCCCCCCTTCCCGGCCCCGCTGTCCCTAAATCATCCGCTCTCACCGTTCCCACCTTCTCGCTCGCTCTCGCTTTGTTACGAGCCTCCGCCTCCCCCCCCCCCAACTCCCGGGCTCGTTTCTCTTTTACGGACGGCCGCCAACGTACTTTTTCCTTTTCTACATTACGGCCGTCTGCCCTGCCACATTTCCCGTAGCTATCTTCCTTATTCTCACGAGACACGGGCCATTACCGCTGATGCCTCTCGGCGACGTGTCCTCGATCCTTCTGCGGTTTCGTGCCCACTCCGGCTGCGCAGGTTCCTGCATTGCCGACCCTCTCGAAGGCGGAATAAAAAATCGATACCACCGAGGCTTATCCCCTCCGCCGCTCGTCGTCGTCGTCGTCGTCGTCGTCGTCGTCCCTCTCCCCCTTCAGCCTCTCGACGCCCCCTACCCCCCTGCGCCTCCGCCCGCTCCCTCCGTCGCCACCTCGCGCGCTCACCTACCGCCCCCGCCCCGCCCCGCCCCGTCGGCCGCTCTTCTTAAATTGACGAATGTATCATCGATTTTATTTGCGGCACCTCGCTCCTGCGACGAGTAGCACGTGCAAACCTGTAATAAAAGAACGATTGCTCCCTTGATGGTACTTTTGTTACATAAACAATATTTTGTTTACCTAGAATTCATCAGATCTCGGGTTGCCGGGGATATTTGTTCTTCGAGCGCGCATCTCGTTTAAAATCGCTGTCTGCCTTAACTTAATGAAGGCATTATCTAATTTATGTAATACGTAATACCGAACGCTCGTACAATTTCATTATGAAAAGAAGACGTATTGTCGGACATATTGTTACGTAATTGTAAGCGCAAAATAAAACTTTGCTTTATAGATATTCAACGGCAGGCCGACTTTTTCGAGCGATAATTATAATTTAACAATTCTCGTAATCTGTATAACATAGAACGTAAGTAACTAGCCCGCGAAATGTTACGTAAGATATTCGATGTATCCATTTTAATTGAGCGTTTCTATGACCAAATAAAAACAATAACAAATTTGCACATATATGTTATATATATATTCACACACAGATAATTGGTTTTTAATGATACGGTTGCAGCTTTCGATGAAACTTGAAATAAATGCTGCTTAAAGATGTACCATCTATAAAAGCTATTCTAATAATACATTTCTAAGCTTATTTTCTCAATATTGTCTAATGCCGTGACACATGGCTGAAGAGTAGGGAATTTCTGAAAATATAGTTAAAGAACGTTATAGATAAGAATCGCATTAATTTTGTATTCATTCAATAATAAGGCGAATTGAACAGGCTGATCGATTTCGGTTTCGTCGCTATACCTAAGATACGAATCGCCTTGCCATTGTTGTCGCAACTCGATAAATTTGCCGTGTTTCCAATTAAAAGTGAAATATAAAGCGGGAGCTTTTGAAAAGCCCGAGGTATAGCTCCTTGGTAAAAATGCTTAATAGGTACGTGATTTCGGAATACAGGACTTCAACTTTAAACGGGCTCGGAATAAAAGGCTATCGGCGCTCCGCATCATTTTCCTCTCGATAAACATTAACCAATCGATATAATTACGAAAGAGGAGCCACGGCACGGTCGATCGCCTATTCATTCGCACTCGCGTATTTTTCAAATAATCAATATAAGTTTCGAGACGTCTCGATACACGACAGCGATAAAGGAATCCTTGCCAAGGCCAGAGCAGCGAATTGGCACGACTCAATTGATCGGCTGGTTTTGCGATTGCATCGGATCCTTTTATACGAGTAAAAAGTTAAAACCAATACGATCGGCATACGTAAACCGCGTAGCCGTTAAAAAAAGAAAATACGCCGTAGCCTCGAGGAGGTTACTGCGTTCTGACCCGAATAAGAGCGTACGATTGTGTGTAAGTCGGTAAGCCAGGAATTCACAAACCACCGGCTTTCTTCTAGGTCAGAATTTAAAATACACCTGGCTAGGACGTACACTCTTCTATTACGTACACACCGTACGCGTGCTCTCTCTCTCTCTCTCTTTCTCCCTCTCTCTTGCCTGGCGCCCGCCCACCCCTAATCTACTCCGCTCGCCAACTGCGAGACGCGCATACATGGGAAAAACTTCTTCATGGTGCTTTATGGGGACATTGAGCCCTAAGCTCATGCTGCGAAGCGGTGGATTGCGCGTGCGGCGGATGTACGTACGTACGAACCTTCTGGAAGTCATCGCGAGGGGTGTCACGTAGCCCAACTCGCTAGGATTTTGCGCAGAGTCGGCCGCCAGTTCGATCCCTCGATCTCCAGTATCCACTCTCTCTCTCTCTCTCTCTACTCTACTCTATCAGTGTCCTTATCGGCGTCTCGGCTTGACCACCCCCGCAAAGCCCGACGCCAGACCTCCTACGAGTTTCTCGACCTCGTCCTACGTCCGAGTCGACGCCGTTTTTTATCATCTCGGTTTATATTGTTTCGAGCACCCCCAGCTTCACCGGCAGAGACGTTTCACCTTAAGAGAGAGAGAGAGAGAGAGAGAGAGATAAGAAGGCTGAGATCGATAGCTTGTCGGCCGGTCGTCGGATCTCGTTGGGTCGTTTCGCATCGACCAGCCGCCGGACTGAACCGATTGGCGATGGCTCGAGGCGCAATGCCAGCGAGACACCGAGAACGTATCGAGTGGTGCGCGCGGTCCGAGAGAGAAATGAGCGCGTACGGGAAAAGTCCCCGAGCCAGTCCCAGTGGTGACCGATGCCCTGCAGCAGCTCCGCGCTGTCGTTACGCGGCCGATAACGAGCTTATCCGTCTGCGCCGCGGCCAAGTGCTGGAGCGGATTCAGCGGAGCGGCCTGCTGCCTGCCTATCACCAGAATTTATCAGCCATCGGAGGGAGTCCCGGAAGGATAAGCCTGCGGCGTCCCTCCCTCGGCGCACCTCGGCACGCGCGGATCACCTGGTTGCCTCTCTTTTCTCTTTCTCATTGCACTACCCTAAGCTCCCCGGTGACACTCGACTCTCTTTAAGGCGCCTATTACTATTTTCGTACCGGGCATTCCTTATCCCGGACCTCGCGATCCTATTTTCATTTTGGTAAATAAAGTGCGCGATATAAGAGACATTTGTCCCATTCGCTTCCGTTTATGACCTACTTATCATATTATATTCGAAATTCATAACGTTGAGCACTTGTGCTAGACAAACTAAATCCAGAGCCCTTCGATTACTGACATTACTTCTTACCTTCTTCTTGTTGTTTCTCGTTTACCCTTATCAATAATTATTCGTTCGTAACTCCTTTTCTCGGTTGCCTTTTTGCCCACTCCGTTATTGCTTCGCCAACTTTCCAATCAGGCCAATGGTTTTTTCGTTTCTTTTTTGTGTTTTTTTTTTATTATTTTTTTTTTTAAGTCTTTACGTATTTGTATTTTAAAGATTTCAAATGAATTCTTATTGGATTGTTTAATTTTTCCTACCAGTTTTTCTTATTTTAATTTTACCTTCGTTTATCCACAAAAATCTTTTATCCTTCATTTCTCTCGAAAACGGGATTTTCTATTCTTTAATATTTTAATACATACGAGAGTTTATTGATACTGTAGGCAAATTGGGTTATTGGACAAATGTTGAACCTAGAAAATTGAACTATTTGCGTTAAACTTAATTCGTTTAAACCTAAAAGTTTTACAATTCGATATTGTTTATTTATGTTGTCGACTTGCTAAATTCATACCCACATACTTTGGAATGTAAAAACATTTTTTATTTTTAAAATAAATTAAAAAACAAGTCCATTTAAGTGAGTCTTTATATTAAAAAAAATTTCATCAAGTCATCCGATTATTTATGAAAATAATACATCCTTTATTATTCATGGTTAACTATAAGCATCTGAACGAAAGCCTTGTGAAAATCCAGTTCTGTAAAATTAAAAAACC
Source organism: Kradibia gibbosae (assembly GCA_018907135.1). Lineage (NCBI taxonomy): Eukaryota > Metazoa > Arthropoda > Insecta > Hymenoptera > Agaonidae > Kradibia > Kradibia gibbosae. The sequence continues at coordinate 11,387,873 of JACCHX010000004.1, forward strand.
ATCCGAAGTATACTTTATCTGTTCACGAAGTTTACAATTCATACATTTCGTGAAATATACAGTAGCTATTATTTCTAGCCTTTCAGGGGATAATTAGAATATCATTTCGATCTTCAATTTCCATAATATGCCAATAACCATAGGGATGAATGTAACTTCTCATATTGGGCATCTTAAATTTCAATTACAAAATTTGATGAAAGCAATTTGCGAAAATAAATGAATAATAATCGCGCAATCGTTCAACTGTTGACTTTTTTTCAGCCGATTGCAGTGAACATAATTTACATCTTTGCGCAGGGGAATCGCGAAATTGGCTGGCAGGAATTTACGATTAAACACTGCGTTGGGTGGGATTTCTCGAGCATTAGCTCGCAATTCGCACCGGCCACGTTAATCCGTGGGTAAACAGTGGCTCGAGTGGGGGACCTCCCCCCGACCAAAATAACGGTGCGAGTCCGCCCTTAATTAGCGAACGCTCGGCGGCCAGGAGTGGCCTGGAGGAGGTCGAGAGGTCCGTAGCTCCGGCTTGGGAGCCTTCGTTCGGTGCGAGCCTCCTCGCGTCCACGTCATCGATGCGAAAACAAGCGGCCGGTAATTTCTGGGATCTCTCCCGCCGGGAGTAGACGCCACGTAACGGGGCGCCACTGCTCGTGGAGTCGCCTCCACCGGTAGGTGCATCGCGTCTGGATACGGGCCGAGGCGATCGGGAGGCCGTCGCGGGTCTCCGCCGAGTCCCGGCGACGCCGCTCCCTTATCGGCCACCTGTTAATACCTTATTTTCGTCGAAGAACCCCAGCTCTCGGGAATCGGCTCACTGCGCTCGGACGGTGACATATTACCGGGAGCCCCGGTGGGGCGGCGGCGGGGGGGGGCGCGTAACCAGCGAGCCGCGCACTCGGGAACCCTCGCGGACGGCTTTAAAGCGCCGCGAGACGACGCGACGATTAGGGAAGGCGAACTTTTTGCAGGCATTCTTCAGCTAATGGCTGCTGCGCGACTGCGATGCATACCATTGGTACTCGCATGCCCCACGAATTCTGAGAATTTCTTCCTCTATTTCCTGCATCTTCAAATTAATGCTAAACAGAAACCGCGATGGCGAGCGAGCTCACCGGACAGAATTCGTTATTTTTTTTTTCTCCTCCTGGCTTGCCCTCACCCTTCCCCACCCCAGCATCGGCCATCCGCGACCGCCGCCGCCGCCCACGCCTCCGCTTCCCCGTACCGCCGTTTCAACGGTGAGGCATTTCCATAACACGTTTCCAGTTGTTTCTTGTAATTATAATGAACCTTACATGCTAACAATTTTTATCTCTGCTCAAACGCTTTTTGTATTGCAGTAGTAACGTTTTCATTTGCAAAGATAACAAATTTTTTATACGGTAATTAGATATTCAGAATAGAAATGCATATGCATAGTAACAATGGATTTACTGTTTCTTTTGTCTATTATTTATTTTTTTATTGTTGTTTCTTTTTTTAATAGATTTTGTAAAAAAAAATGGTTGAACAATGATAATGATAAGTGAATGAAAAGAAGGAAAAAGATAAGATATTACTAATGCGTTGCTTTGACACTCATTATTAATTCTAAATTTACTCTGTAAAATTAATTGTCGAAATATGAAATGCCCTATTATTTTCCTCTGAAAATCATAGCTTACCATTAAGGCGTGTATTTGACTTAAGATAAATGCTCTCTTAGCCTATAGCCATGAATAACAAAGAAGTATTAATGTGTCCTAATATGCGGATTATTATCGTGCGCTTTAAGTCATCGCAATAATTTGCCTACATAGATTGGGTATAAAAGTTTAAAACGCAATAAAAAAAAAAAAAAAAAGCTAATGAACAGTTGACGTAAGGGGTCACTTTCGTATCGTGTAATCTGGCGAGTCTCGAGTGCCTCTCGATGACTTAAAATGTTAACGACGCGTGCAATTATACGTCGTCGGAAATATCGCACGATTAGCGGTTGGAATCAGCCCCAGCCTCGTCTGGCCCCTCGCTCCCAGCGCTTGGCAGGGCGGCCGAGGGACGCGGGCCGGGGATGGAAACGGCTGCCGGCGCGGTCGACCAAGAGAGAGGGGATGCGCAACCCGTGATGCGGCGGGCGGGAGGGTTGGGGTTGGGGGCCGCGTGCGTGCGCGTGCGGCAGGGGGGGGGCAGGGGAGGCAGAAGGCGTCAGTCATCGATCGCCATTCCGGAGTTAAGGAGCGAAGCCGTAAAGGCGAGCGAGGAGCCGTCCCTCGTCCCTCGCCCTATCATTCAAGGAACAGATGACCGGGACTGCGGTCGACATCAAGGGAACGAGGCACATCAATGAACCACATTCTTGGACTTTCACCGCCCCGACTTCTTCGCCCCGTGCCCTGCCCCCGCCCCCCAACCGCCGAAAGCCCCCACCCCGAGGCCGCGCCACTGGCCCCCGTAGCCGCGCAAGGGCGGGGGCGCATTGTGTGCCCTCGACCCTAAGTCGCCTTCGGTGCTCAGCCATGAGAAACGGCCGTGCGCGCGAGAGGGAGAGTCGGGGCATACGTGCGCGGCCGGTCCTCAAGGTCGGCCTTTATGAATGATCGTCGTCGCGTAGGGGGTCGCTGCCGGTCTCGGGGCATGAGCCGCCCGTCCGGCATCTACGTCGCAGCCTGGCCACTTGTGCCCGTGGCACTAGCCTCGCTTGCCGTGAAGGGCGGCTACCTCCTCGTTCCGGCGGGGAGGGAGTGGAAAGAATGACGGATAGAGCGAGAGAGAGAGGAGAACATTCGCCGGACGGGGGGACATTAGGATTTCGGAGGGCAGGGGCGCGTAGGAATCGAGCGCGGGCTTTTCACGGGTGCGACCTCATCGCCGAGGGGATGATCGGTCTAGATTAATGGGCCGCCGGCTCTTTCTTAACGGCCTTGGTGCCGACGAGGGGACGAGCAGAGCCGCGCCATCCCTGCTTACCCGCGACCCACGTTGCAACGTTGGCCGCGCTCAAGGCCAAGGCCTACTCGCGAGGTGCCTCGCCTGGAATAATGCAGCCTCTCTCTCCCCGCCCCCCCCCTTGGCCTTTGAATCTAGTCTACAGCCCCTGAGCCTGGGCTACGGACCCTACGGACACCGGGCGCGACGCGGCCTACGGTTTTAACCTGGCCCGCGACGTTTCGCCACCTGGCACCGGCCCCTTCCTGTCGGCCACACGATCACTCGAGCGTCTCCGAATTCTAGCCGCGCAGCATTGCAGTATCTCATCGTTCCTAGCCGAGCGCTTTTCATCCTATGGGATCCTATTTTTTACAGTGTCCCGTTGGGAAGCTTCGTATCGATTTAAGAGAATATCAAGCCTATGCCGGAAGGTCGAGCACCTTGAAGCCGGAGCTTCGCTCAACAGTCCACATTCAAGTTCGCTCTCCTCGCGCAAAGGCTAATCTTTCTCATAAGCGGTCTTACGTTAGGCTCGACGTCCAATTGACGTAGCACCTAATCTAACCGCTGTCCCTCGATATCACGGACCCTGCAGCTACTGAGCTCCGGAAGACAAGCGCAGCGAGTCTCGTTGGAAAAAAATGGACGATCCGATATTGAAGCAGTCTCAATGATCAGCTACTCAAAATCACTGCTATGAAAGTACGCGTGCAGCGGCTATAATAATGGGCCGTTCTAATGTCGCCCTACATTCTCTACGCTACAATTACAATAATTTTACGGCAATTGCGATTCTAAACAATCGGTTAGTTGCTTGGGACATTCGTAATGAATTAAGGATGTTGGTGGGTCTCGGTGGCGCCGAGTGTCAAATGGAGGCTTATCGATCGACTTCTCCGCGGAGAAAATTATTCAAAGCTCATCGACGGTCTCCGTAACTACAAAACGAGCCAAGATGCGGTTAGATTCGTTATGGTTCGGCAGTTCCGAGTTCTTACTCGGCTCGGCCGCGATCGTCTGGTCGGTGGAGGGAGACCGAAGGCAATGCAAATTAAAAATCGATAATGAGCGCGGATAGACTACAAGATCGTCGCAAGGGATTAGAGAACGGATGAAAGACTTCGGTGGTTATTCTTCTTCTTTCTTCTTGCGCTCATTTTATGCGCTCTTTTTATTTTAACGCGCGCGCCCGCGAAGTTCGTTGAGAAAAATCTACGACTCATTTCGGAGCTTTCCGGAAACCTTTACGGTCGTAACTTTAGAAATTAATGCGTCGCGCGCCACTTTTACTCGGATTCGAGTTTCCTTGTTTTTTCTTCTTCTTTCTTTTCTTTGGCAGCGATCGTTACTGCGATTCGTACCACGTTTCTGGATTAGCTGGTGGTCCTTCGAAGCTGCGACGTCAAGCCGATTTTACTCCTTGCTTATAATGCCTTACATTTGATATAAGATATAAACTTCTCCTCCTTTCATAAATGCTCGACATCTCCCCTTCCTGTTCTTTTACTATTAACTTTCTTTTGTGCTGCGTGATCGTCATTTCATAAAAGTCTTTTCAATTCAATTGCACATAAATATGTGTGAATAACATTCTATCGACATATTATAATATATTAAAAGATTTAATGCAATTACTGAAGTATTCATTTATTAAGATAATTAAATATATAAAGATTTTAGTATTGCTTATAAGTCAATGCGTACTCAAACATATATAAATATAAATATTCATAAGTTTGCGAACCTGAATTAGTACAATTATAACTTCCCTCATTCTAATGCGTTACATCCTTGCAAAAGTTAATATTATTAAATAGACCATTTTTAATTGATTTTAATTATAGTAACAAAAACACGAACGAATGTATTTAAATTTAAATATCTTGTGACATAATTATGCTGCACTATGTATTTTATTGCTTCTTTTAAAGTATCTTATCGAATGGAGTAAAACAATTCGTTAAACGAAAATTTTATTACAACAAACGTATCGCAAGATCTTATTTGGCCTGTTCTATTGTTGCAGCATGGAATTATACGGAAGAGTTTTTTTTAACGGAAATCAAAAGGAAAAATTTAAATATCTACAAATTTAACAATTTATTAAACAAGTTAATCTGTTTTTATTTCTCTCCGCTTTAATGGATATTATAAGCATTGTCGACATTCGTTACGATTCAAGCTTACATATTTTTATTGTACAGAATATAATCATGAGACGAAAAAAAATTGCTTTCTGTTTCTCGAGTGCAATTATACTACTATAGAACAACTTTTTCTTTAAAATAATTTTTTTTAGTAAAACGAAACAAACAAACGCTATTGTACAACTAAATTATGTGCATATTAAAAATCAGTCAAGCTTATAACAATTACATGTACAAAGTAATTAAGAGAAAATGCTTAAATATTGTTTTCGTATTTATAAAATTTACATTAAACGTGTAATAACAAGATTGGATTTAATTTGTTTTTGTTCTAACACGATTTTAACATGATATTGTGTTTCAGGATTTAATTGCGATTAAAAAATTATATCAACAAACTACATACTACAAACAATATGAAATTTCAAAATGCAAGCGCTATAGTTTATCAAAAGTATATTTCTAAATGAGAAATCACTGCTACGTAAAATTTACTTTAAACTAGGATCACGTAACGCTTACTAGTCGTGCAAAAAAAATGTAGTCAGAAATATTCCCAACTCTTATAAAAACTTAATGTAACATATTATAAAACGTAATGTTTTATTTTAAATTATGTTATTTTAAATTTTGAACTAAATATAAAATTATTACTTTAAAATAACCCTAAGCTATACCGAAACTGGATAGAATAATTTAAAAATTACCGAATAATTTCGTAAAAAGAATAATTCGACACACCCTAGTTATTAATAAAGTTACGGAACATCGTTCGTATCTTTCAGTCGTTGTTAAAGATGAAAGATACGTCATTCTTAATTCTGGTTTCACAAATTTAGCCATAAAATAGTAAAATGTAAGCAATTACCTGAAATGTAAAGTCTCGGATTTGGTCCAAGATATATATATATATATTTTTTTTTTTAAGCAGTTTTTTTTAATTGCACGTACATGCTTTTAACGTATGGCTAATTTTACAATAGGCCAATAGGATTAGAATAATTATAGTAAATCTATTGTAACATTGAACATGACAGAGAAGTATTCGGTTAGTAGGTAAATTCCTTGTAATTTCCAAGCATCGTGTTGCAATGGATTTGAAAGAATTCCTCAGCAGCAACATGAAATTATGTAAAACACGTAAGTCCGAAAAATTGCTTGTAATTGATATCGAATGATTAATCAAAATGATTGATTACATAAGTGCGTAGGTACATATGGATAAAGCACTTGGGGATATACGATAGGTATAAATGTTTGACCCTATACAAACGCATGACGGAAATAAGCTCGCGCGAGTCTCACGCAGGTATCGCATTTCTTAAGAGAGATCGCACGATATCGTTATTACTCGTAAAACAAAAGCCGATATTTGTATCATCTCCCGTGTCAATCAAAGTCTAGCTAAATTCGCGGTCCATCCGCGTGACACTTGGGGATACTTCTATGTTCGGGATTGATAAAGGGCTTGGCTTCGGTTTCCCTGTATTTACGCGATATCGCCCGGTCGAGTGTTTATTTTTCCACGTATATATATATATATATATGTGTGCACCGGACATGGCACAAGTAGTTGTTCCCGGCGCTAATGGAATATTCTAGAAGCGCTTCGTAATTTTCAATTATTTACCGATTGTCAATGCCTTACCAGCGCTCGCGTTTCGTGCCCGCTTGGCATTTGGAAGCCATTACCGCTGCCATCTGGTGTGGCTCAACGCTGACATCACGGCTGCCGGTAACAGTTGCTTTTGTCGATAGGGCCGTTGCCGTTCTAGCCGACCTATTACTAACATATTTCCTAATCGTAATGTTTCCTTATGCACGTTTCATTGGTTATTTGCATACTAATCTTTATTTTTTTTTAAAAAAAATAACACGTTACAATTGCTTTACCGGCAGTCAATAGGGGTAGCATTTGTTTTTATTTATAAATGCTTTATCAATATTCAATATCATCATTGATCCAATATGATCACGTGTAATGAGATGCCTTAATTTCCGTATTTACCACGAAAGTTAATGTTGTTTGTAAATAAAAGGTATTCACACTTTTAAATTAAAATATTTTATAAAAATGTAGATATAAAAAATATAAAAAATAGATTAATTTTTTAAAATAAGATAAAATCTATTTGGCATTATAACTTTATTAAGAAAATTCAAAATTATGGAAGCATATTTTTAGTTGGTAATAATAGTACTATGAATATTTAATTATGAAGTGTTATAATATTAAGTGTTCTATCTATTTTATGTATACTTATATACATGTGCAGGGTAATATTTGGAGCATGAAGTAAGTCATGGTAAACTAAGCATTTCTTTCTCGGATATTAGTGACAATAGTTTTGCTTTTTATAACGGAATATTGCATTAAAATAACAGTATTACATTGTGTGAATTCCTTCTGTTTTACAATTCATTGGAGCTTCTTTTTTAATTGTATTTCTTGCTAAGCTGAAAAATATTTCTTAATAAATTTCAAGATTTAAATTTTAATTCCTTTTACATTTACTATTTCTTATCGACGTTAAAAAAAAATCATCTTTGCCATCATTAGTATCTAAAGAATCTTAAAAAATTAAGAACAATAAATTGTTATTATATAATTATGGGACAATATAATTAAGACAAGTAGTTTTTAACGTTAATTACCACCTTTAAAATTATATTTTGAAAATCAAATATATTATTTTATTATGTCAAATTAATTCAAATTGTATTAATTTCAAAAGCTTTGTTTTGTAATAATATTTTTACGTATGTATAATAATATGACGTTTAATAATTATTGGTAAAATAGTCTTATGAAACTAAATATGAATGTAGTTTGTAAACATGTTACAGCAATGTGATTAGATTTTATTTGTAATAAGTAAACTTAAACAAAGTACTTAAGTTAAATTTGATTTCCGTTTTTCAAATTGCACGCAATTTTTTAAAAAAGTGCTATTATATATTTTGATATAGTATATAGAGAATTGTAACTAATTTTTTCTAAAAACTTTTAAAAATATTTATTTTTATTAATGTACATATAATATATCTATTTAAATACATGTATATTATTTATATATGTGTACATGTGAGTTTAATAAAATGAAAACCATAGATTCGTAAATAAATTTCGAACCGGTTAATTTTCATCTAAACTTCCAACAAGTTTTGTTCTTCTGTTGTACAATATATATATAAATTACGTAATTGTCATTAATAATTAGCACTTGGCTTGTCATTATTAATCTTAAGATTAAAATTCTTAAGATTAGAATTTTATAAAAATGTTTTTTTGTTGGAATAAGAATTCAGAAGCAAAAAACTAGGACAAGACATACATTTTAAATTCTAAAATGAATTGTGCAGTAGAAAAATTACTGTAATTTAATCATTTCCATTAGATAGGTAGTTGAATATCATAAAAAAAGAAGAATAAGAGAACAGAATCTAATGTTATTCATACTACCTTCACATCTTAAAATAAAAATAATTAATTTTTATCAATTTTTTAATGCAGCATTTGACGTAGTACTTTTGTTTACTAATCACATTCTACATTTTGGTGCGTAATACGCAAATTACTTGTTGAAAATATAACATCATCATAATCCACAGTATTATAATTAAAAGGTGCACTTTTTATCATTGTTATATATTGCCTTAAAAATGTTAATGATAATTTTATTGCAATATTATACTTACCTAGATAAATGCTTTTTAAATTCTAAACTAATCAAACTCAATAATAGATAAAGTTGCTTGAATAGGTGGTTTTATGTCCGTGTGAAATTACTGCTTTATGTACAGCTTGACTACATCTTTAGTTAAAAAAAGTTTTATGTAATTACCAATGTTGCCAACTTTGAAAAGATATGCTTAAAATACTTAAAGTTCCTTCATAAATGATCTCATCTAGTAATTAAATTGCATAAAAAAATCACCGAATTAAAAAAGAATACATTAGAATAATCAGAAAAGAAGATTCTGTGATATAAACACAATACATTATGTACAATATGTATACGTTAAATAATCTATCTAATATGTATATATATATATTATATTGTATATATATTATATATATAAATTACAATACAACTAAGCAAAATTAAAAAATTTGTATAAATTTGTATTGCCAATCAGAATATCTCATGTGAAATTTTTATATTTAAGTTTATGAATAATTAGCTGCTTATGAAAAGACGGAGAGAGTATAAAACAACGAAAGATAGAAATCATAAGGAGTCGTGTAAAAATACGACATAGAAATCTTATTTTTAATCTCAATTTTCTGAAAGATATAATTATGCAAAAATTGTTAAAAATATAATGTAAACGCTAGTAGACAAATTTCATGATTTTTCCTTTATAATATATCGAAAATTTAATTAGATGGTTTCATCATGTTACACTTTATTTCTCAAAATAATTTTTAAATTGTTTTAAAATACATAATTGCGAATCGAGATATGGTATCTTAGGTAATTATTCAAAATCATGAATCAATTTTTTTGAACTTTGTCATTAATAATAAATAATACATTTCTAAAAAATACAATAATTTACTAAAAAATTAAAATAAATAGATTTTCACGTTGTATTTTCAATATTTCTTATTCTCATTTATTCTCAAATATAAATTAGTTTTTTTAATAAACAATATTTTTCAAATTTTAATACGTACATCTTATATGACGTATAAGACTATTTTTTTAAGATGTATGAGTAATTTTTCATCAATATATTTATGTAAATGTAACATCAATTTCAATATTAAGAAATAATTTTTTTAATGTTATGAGTCATTTCAATTTTTTCTAATTGATTAATAGATTCAAAATTTTTTTATATTAATTCCACATTATCTTATCTAATAAGGTAATTATACAAAAATATATGCTATTTAGTTTACTAACTTCGTCGAATTTAAATTTAAACACACACACACACACACACACACACACACACATCAGTTTTATTAAAACAAGAACTTCTCACGATATTTTAATTGTTCAAAATATCACAAATGGTTTAAAAAATTTCCTTCAATTTTCTTTTTTTCATTCAAAATGCACCAATAATTCAGTAGATTAAAGATTTAAAAAAATGATTACTTTTTAAATGAAAAATGCTTTGAATCCTTTTGAATCGAAAAGTTTATAATTATATTTATGAGAATAAAAATCAAATTAGCAATGATCGGGATAAATACGCTACAAATTTGGCAATGTATATAAAAGTATTATGTATTTATGTTATTAAAATCCGAAAGAAAGAGAGTCATATTTTAAAACATAAATTATTATTATATTTTAATGAAAAAATTTTCTTAAACTCTTAACATGTCGAAAAATTTCGGGGTAAAGATTGGCAATAAATTGTTTCTTAATTAAACGTATAAACTCATGAGAATATAATTTTATAATAATTATGAATTTATTTTTAAGAATTCGAAGTTTCATAGTAATTGATAAGATTATATTTTAATAAGACAATATAAATATATTTTAGTATGAACATACGCAAATAATGTTGAAGTCATTATTATATTTGAATTATTTATATCTTAAAATATTTTACGTTGAATATTATTGTTTAAACAAAACTTATATTTCTAATCAATGTTTAATCAATCAATGTTAGCAACACAAACATATGCGAGGTTAAATAAATTTAAAGAAGAAATTTTAAAGTAATTATCTTAATAATTAATATACCAAATAATCTGAATTGTGTACATTTATTTATATGTTTGAATTAGGCCTATAAAGAATATTTAATGAATGAGAAGGCCGAAATACGGTATCGATTGTAAATGTTAATTACGAGCATTTTCTAATCGAGTACAAATATTAATTATTTTCTACATAGGCCTCGACATAATGTATTGTTAAAATTTATTTGTGAATATTTTTATATTTTTGGAATCTTAATAATTGTAATTAGCTAAATAATAATATGTTAGTTCGTTTAAAATAATTAATTTGATATTAAATGTAGGTAGAAAAAAGTTTTATATAATTGATAAAAGAATATTTTGATATCTTACGAATAATTAAACTAAATTTAATCATATACTGAATTAAATTTTAATTTATATATATCTTTTTTTTAGTAATCAAAGAAAATTATGTTTGGTGTAATTTCGAATTCTTAAAAAACATTGTGTATTCTTTGCACTCGTAAGTGTAATTGTTTTAAGTATGTCGAACATATTTTTGACCTTGAGTAGTTACGTCTGACATGGAATCATAATGTTCAATTGTTTTATGAATATTGTGCTTTCCGTCAAAAATAGATGTTAACTAACAAATCTTGTTTTAATCTTTTATTCTGATCTTAGTAGTATGCAATTGACGATCGAAGTATTCGCAGTAGACGCGAGTTGCGTGTTGTTACGTACACAAAATGATTATTTTTTCCTGCCATTACGTCAAAGCTGATCATTTCTGCAGACTAATCAAATATCCAAAATTAGTCAGTCGCTCAAAAATTTGGCTAGTGTAAGACCCTATTAGGTTTTTTTTTTTTTTTTTTAATCTGTATAAGGTGGCAGACCGACGGCTTTCTATTGTATGTCACCGACGTAGATGGTGTCGTCTTCTCAGTCACTGCCTCCTAATACTGCTGCACTTGGCTCCCACACATTAGAATCCAGTGTGACTCGGGCTCACATTTACGAACCGAGAGATTTTGCTTACGCGTGTGCGATCATCCTCTATGGTTCAATCGCGGTAGTCAATACTCAATTAATGTTCTCAATCGATCATAGGTGGTTGTCGATGTAATCTTGTGACCGATGACAGTTGAGCTTATATAGATTCAACCGCAGCACCTAGACCTAATTCACAATTACGTGCTGCTTCATATTTAGATATTATTCGGTACTTCAGAAATTAGCCTTTTTTTCAGCAAAATGACGTACAAATACATACTCTTATATTTACTACAATCATATTAGAATTTGCATTGACAATTAAACTCGTTTTCTCATTGTAAGCACGTAAATATATCTTTACTTATATATTTCATTAGTCTTGACATTTTATAAAAAAAAGATACCGATGATACATTTTTATTTGTGAATTTTTTAATATAGCCCATTGGTGGTTATTGCTTATAATCTGTTGACATTGTTTTGAATTCTTAAATTTTAATTAAGAGGTATATACTATGGCACTAATGGAGCTGCAAAGAAAAATATTTCATTAATGGATTATTAAATATTAAACGTAAATATATGTTCATTGGGAATTAATAAAGTGTCAAAAATGACAAATGTTGCATAACAATAATTCCAGGCTTTTTTGTTTAGCACGAGAACGAGTGTATAAAACGCCCTTGAGAAAAGGAAGTCAAGTATACAGAACGAAAATTAGTGTGGGATTGTGATGACTGCTTATAAACTGTATTATAAGTCTAAGGAAATCAATTTCAGAACTATGTGTACAACTTTATACAATTTCTATTAATTCTATGAAAGGTGTTAAGAGCTTAACTTCATTTTCGATCTTCTAAATTGGTAAAGTTCCAAATTAATCGTCATTATTCATTTACCTCAGTAAATTTAATTTAAATGGGCCTACCGCAATCAAACTGATGTAAATCTTTAGGTCAACAGTATTTGATTTTTACATTAAAAAATGCCAATCGAAATAAAATCTGTAAGATTTTAATATCTATATCGACGAAATGCAGATCATTATTAATTCGCTAAAAAAAATCAACATGTACTATAAACATGTACTACAGCATGTATTAAGAATGCTTCTATTACGTGTAATCTTTAATGTTAAAGTTCACTGACATTGACTAATATATTCATGTGGAACATAAAAATATTAGAATCTATAAATCCATCAAAACATTTTAATGCAATTTAGTGATAGTTTTTAATTTATACATTAAGTTATATATTAAATGTATTATGTATACATATACAAACTTGATCTAATTGAAAATATACTCACTATAATACAAATCGAGATTGTTGTTTGTATTTTCATACCATATTAATACAGTAACTTTGTTTATTCCATATATTTTTGAAAATCAAATATGTAAAAGTTGTATTCAAAAAGGTATATAAAACTATATGAAATAACGCAATATATAACTAGATTTTTCAAATATTTTAAAACTTTTTAACAATTTAATAATACAAATAGCTTATTTATATAAGCGATTTACTATTTTGCTTAATTTATTTTACTATTCATAACTTTTAATTTTCATTAGATTTTTACTTGGTTCTTTTATTTATAATAATACTAATAATCTTAATTACTATTACTACTTTTATTAGCATCTTTAAGTTAAAAGGTAATAATAAAAAACATTATTACTATTAAATCATTGTTACTACCAATCATTCAAATTATCCAATTTATCAAGTTAAAAAAAGATTTTATCGATTAACAAGATAATTATAAAATGCATAATTAACTATAAAGACAACAAACATTATATGAGTATTTACCTATTTTTAAGTTCCAATAATTATATACTATAACATATCTAAAAGATAATTTTTAATATTCACGAATGAATATCATTTAACGTTAATAACTATGAAGAAAATTGAACTGACTCTTTTTCGAGTCTCTCTTTTAAGAAAAGTACGTAATCTTCTATTAACCTTAGTCTAAAATATTATAATAGATGATTTGCTTTACCCAATGAAAAACTAATAAGCAATACACTTTCAGTTCTATGACTGGATTCAATCATAGACATCGTGTTAGAAGTACGAAATTTCTAAGTCGTTAAAATTTAAAACTATAAAATTGATAGATAAAATAGATAAAATAGATAGATTCATTTTTTAATATAAAAAAGAGGTAATCCTTACTTTCAAAATGGTGCTATCATGAGCTAATGTATTTTGATAAATATTTATCATTGTTTAGATCACAGTGTTATATAGTATATTTACTTTTGACAGCTCATCAATGTTTATCAATGCTCATATCTCGCAAGTCATTTCGATATGGTAAAAAAAAAAAAACCATTAATGGAGTATAAACATCGCAGAAGGTATTAAAAGAGCAATCATACGTCATACCCATGCGCAGAGGGCAATTGAATGGGTATCCCATGAGTAAGGACGTAAAGGAATGCAAGAGCTTTATTGTTTTAACAAAATGTAAAAAGTTAATAAAGCAAAATAGTGAAAAAAAATGTAATCGAGGGTAGGAACACGAATATGCAACGAGCGCGGACTTTCGATTGTACGAAATAAGCCGCAATTAAAGTGGCAAAACTCGGAGCAAAGGCGGAGAAGTATTCCGAGCTCGTTCGGCCTATCGGAAAATTAAATACCGCCTCAAATCAAAGCCTCGGCTTTCCGTGATTCCTACAAAACCCGAGCGATCGCAAGGTGCTCTGGAAGGTCGGGCGCAAAAACGCGGCAGACGCGCGCTCTCCGACTTGGCTAGAGGCTCTCTAGGCTGGAGTCTCGAAGACAGGTAGGATCGGACCTCGAGGCACGTGGCCCGAAAATCTCTGCGCGGGGTGGGGGCGGCGGCGTCGAGCGCGGGCGCGGGTCTAGGCGGGGCGCGGCGGGGCTCGAACGTCGGCCGGACGTATCAGGCACTGTTCCACTGGGGCTCGGCAGTCGCTCCGAGGATGCCGCGGCGGCCCGACGCTCATCAAACATGGTCTTCGACCCCGTCACCGAGGAGCAGCGCGAGCAATTCTTTCGCCAGGGATGCGGCGCCCACCTCCCCGGGTAATTATGATTTCCGAGCCTCCGCGGCTCGAGGGGCACCGCCGAGGAGTCGTCGCCTCTCCTCTCCTCGGTGCGACTCCGGCACTCGGGCCGCTGCCGGAGGACCGACCCGACCGTTCCCTCCCGTCGGCCGCTCGCTCTTAGCACACCGGCTTAGCAATGGCTAACTTCTCAAGGAGAGCACTCGCATTTTTCCCTGCGCCGTTGAGAGTGAGTTGCGTAAGGAGCCGCGAAGGACGAACCCCTGCCCGGACATGGAAAAAATGCTCGCGCGCCCTTCCGTGTGTGCCCATCGCGCTTCCACCGGTCCTCGGCTTCGCCATCCTACAATTTACGAGTCGACCTCATTCGTTCGCGTACGTGCTACGTTAAGAGTTACATCAGAACCGAGCTATTGAATGCACGCGTGTGTTACTTTTACTCCCGCACCGGCTCGTCTCGGCTACTGTAATTCGCGCAGCGATTGCACGGACTAGACCGGCAAAAAAGTACTCTGTTTAACTAAGACCGATCGCCATTGCCAGGCACATTTGACTTGGAGCTCGCTTTAGGCGTTCTCCTGAAGAATAATTTGCCCAGACTGCGGTTCCCTTGGTTATTGGCGTCGCTTTGTTGTCTCTCCTCTCAAGGATATATTATATCTTCGTGACTCGGTGCGATCGACCAAGCCATTCGACCGACCAGGCCGGAAGCTAAATTGCAAGTCTACCTTTAGCCGTGGCAACAACGCGCATCCTGTCCCGTCCAGGATACCACCTATGGGCACTTTGGCGGGCCGAAAACACCGTCATACATGTTGGTAGATGTGTTGGTCCGCGTGGCCCCGGACAAAGCAGTTGGCGATAAAAGGGCCGGAAGTACGTGCACGGGTGAAGGATGGGCGACGTAATGCGCGACTTCCCCGAACAGTTGAGCGAGTATCGCTGGAATTTTCGGCCGGCCCAAGTTGCGTTGATGTGCTAGAATGTCGAGTGGCGCGTATGTGAAAGACGCGCTCGGTTAAGCGTAAATGCTTTGGTTTTTTCTTCCTTTTTTATGAATACGCACCTTGAAAGGCTTGCCTTTTTCAATTTGGCTTTGCGTGAAAGTGCGACAATCCTGTCAAAGGCTTTTAAATGAATGAAATATTTACACATTTTTTGACTAATCAACAATATACTGTTTTATATTTTTTAATCAAATCCAGTATTTTGCTTAGACAAAATTTTACTTCGATAGAATTTCATTTATACATATTTTAATGTGTAACGATCGAAGAAGTATTACAATGTAACTAATATTACATTCATTATATGATTAATAAATCGATCAACTATAATTTACACATAGATAAATTACATAGATTAACTATTGACGATTTTTCTCACCTTAATTACAAAGGTCTTGACAATGTTCCACATTAGCAATGCAAGCACTTAATTATATAAAAAAAAAAGATATACAACAGTTGCATAGTTAAAGCTCTGATTTTTTATACATAAGTAGAATGTATTTGCTCTTTGAAAAATAACTAAATAACAATCGAATTGGATTTAGTAATTTATTAATAAAATCATAAGCAAATAAGAAACATTAGCATACATTTTATACATATATTGAACTTAGTATCTGACATTATATAAACATTTAACTCTATACTATCGGGTTATTTCTAATTTAAGTATTAATCAGCGTCAACTTATGGAACTAGTTCTCATGATTGACCATACATAGGTAACCAAACTTGAAATCCATCCTTAAGTAGAGCAGGTCAATGTAACGAGTAACAAAAATGCGAATACACTGCATTGTTAAGAATGCTCGCAAGTTGTATCGCAGTAAGTAAAGACGCTCTTTAAGAATTACAATTAGATTAATTAATATTAAATAATAATCTTCGTATATATTCTTTGTGAAATTATTTAATTTCTTACTTTTATAAGTTTTTGTGCAAACAAAATAAACAATACCTTCTTTAAGTCAATATCTCTTGATATGTTTGTATAACTTAAAAATAAAGTTTTATAATTCAAAAAGTTTTTAAACTCCGTTGCAATCTCGATGTTTATGATGTTTAGCTATTTAATAAGGCTGAGTAAACACCTGTTTTTTACATCCACACTTATTATTGTTATAATAAGATATTAGTGAAAATAGTTTCGTTATCAAAAATAATTTTTTTCATTAAGTTGTATTATTGATTGTATTTGAAAAATGGATGGAAAATTGTGTAAAAAAATGTCTGTATTTAATTTATTCTTTCGAAGGATGAGTTTACTATATTAGCGCTGTTACAAAAACACTCAAATTCAACGTAATATCATACAAGTAACTTATCATTGCATAAGTACAATCGTTTATCTATTATAGTTTAAGAGCTAAATTTTGTGTTATTATAATGATTTTTTTTTAATTAAGACAAATTTCAACTTTGAAAGCATATGATCAAGGAATTATAAAGAAACGAAAATAGTTGTATCTTTGCATTTCAAAGATTTACTTTTTGGATCATGTTTTTGTAACTACGTAAAAATTCATTTCAATGCACATGGCAGTCTCTTAATTGCTCAATAATTTTATTTTTTTCTGTGTACGAAGGAAATCTTTGTTTCATACGAATGCACAAGGAATGTCTTAGTATTTTATGCACTTACTTCACAATTAAGTGAATGACAAATAATTAATAGCAAAAATTATAAAATAGGCTTAATTTCATATGCAAGGAAGGAGATTTGGAATAATGTTTTAATTGATAACGTAATTTTTTTAAAACATATATAATTGTGTATTTAGTTTAAAATATTTATTGGAATACGCTTACGATATTTTTCAGGATTATTGCATTACGATTTATATTTGAAACTTGTTAATTTATCTTAAAATGAAAAATAGTCTGGAAGCACTTGACATTGTTAATCATTAAAGATTCGCAGTTAGTATTTTATTTATATTAAAAAAAACAGTATTGATTGAAATGTTCTTGATTGTAAAATATTAATGCGATTGATAAATTTAATATTGGCTATGCTACTACTTGAAGCAGAAAGTAATAATTAATTTTCATTGTAAAGAAAAACTTTTCTAGAAATATCTTGAGATTGCAGTTGTTTGCATTGGAATAATGACCTATTAAGCTTAGACATCAGCAGCCTATTAAAAATGTTTGTAAAATTAGATAAGCTTTATATACCATAATTATTGCCATGAAATTAATCGCTTAAGACATTTAAAATGATAAATTGTCGTTAATAATGAAGAGTTAGTGAATTTGCATTCTCCATAAATAGAGGCTTCTCCTTCTTAGTCGCTGAAAAGTCAATTAGAAATGTCAAATCGGAACAAATTACAAGCGAGTTTCTTGATAAACATACGGCAGAGCATTTCGCGATTTTTGCACGAATCAGAGCTTCTTTGATAATTTCCATCAACTGCGCAACTTTACGAAATGCGATGTACACAGACCAAATGATGTCCAGTGCGTATAGCAAATGACGCGCCAAAACTTCCTTAGTCTACCAACGGAGACGATGTCCACATCCTTTCGCGTACTACCGATGGCATCTTCACATCCAAATTGGTTCGAGATAATCGGGCGAAACGCAAGAGCACTTAGCGTCGAAAAGAGGAAAAACTAAGGAATTTTGCGGAGGGGGGGAAAAGCTCGGCCGAATGTTCAATGCGACGTATCGGGGCTCGCGTATCCGAATGCGAAGGGCGAAGGGGGTGCGGGGGAGGGGGAGGGGGGGGGGAGCGGTACCAGCCACGGTGCCAACTTACGTCCCACGCGAGCCCAAGAAGTCACGAATTCCCGGGTATCGATCGGCCAGCTCCCGACGCACATCCCGGAGATCGCGATTGTTCTTGGTCGTACGTGGGTCCTCCCGGGGCCTTATCCGACTCGGTCCTCCACAACGCTCCGCCACTCGATGCGCCTCTCCCTGGACGCGGCCGAGCGCTTTAATACTTAATGATTTGTGCTAGATTTCACGAAACTGTGCCTTCGTCGCACGCGTACAATCGCCCGCGCAATTCGCGTGTCTCACGAAGCTTATCTCTACCTCCTATCGCCCACACCATCGATTACACTTGCCCGTGTACTTGATCCCCTTCGGCAATGCTAGAAAAACGCTGCTAACGTCGTTTTATTTATGTATCGTAATGAGGTATTCATTCAAATGTCTTCATATTCATCGGTATAAATTTAAGATTTCCTACTCCGGGCATAATTCACATAAACTATTGCAGCTCGATTTTCCTTTTCACGAGCAAACATATTTTTACGACCTGGTGTCATTATTTACAACCTGTTTTTACGATGATTTTACGTAACCTATAATAGTTGCTATCGATATCTTTTGAATTTTCTATACAAGTTTTAAATACATAATGGAATTTGCATATCTTGAGTCACTACGAAATTTGTTCTTATCCTATACATATGCTTTATTTCATATCGCATTTTAGAACTGAGACTTCTTTTTCTCTTATGACAATCGTTACAAAACTAAAGTATAAATTTACTATTAATATTTACAAATACACGACAATATTTATTTCATTACAAGATTTTAAATGGTCGACATTTGGAATTAATTTAGTTTGAAAGAAATTAAATACAAGTGAATCGTTTTTTTTTATTTTTATGGTTCTAAAATTAACAAAAAATTTTCTATTAAAACATACTTTTTTTTTTAAAAAATGTAAATAAATTTAAAAAATTGTTTTTATACAAGTGTAAAAGTAATTAATAGTAAAATCCTTTGTAAAATTTTGATCGATTCTTGATTATTTTTGTGCATTTTATTGTGTGTATAAAATATCTTTAAAAAATTACTTATTAACATTACCTAATTTATGAAAATAAATTAAGTAATATAATGTAATTATTTTTTATCGATGTATCGTACATAATTTAAGCTACAATATATCGAATGATCACTAATAAAAAGTTTACCTTTTTTAGATTTTATAAATACGAACATTAAATCTTCGTAAATGGATATTTAATTTACGAATATTTATGGTAAATTAGAATAAGAAAGATGGATAAAAGAGTTGTATTCGAAGTTTATATTTAATAGAGGATCAAATTTGCAAAAGTAAATTAACGCATACATAACTTTAGAGGCTCCGCAAGTATTTACGTAGATAATAGAAGTATATGAAATTAAAAGCAGTGAATTAAGTGTTACAAGAGCGTTTATAATTTAGCCATTTATGAGATTATTAACATCGCAATCTAGAAAATGATTTTCACAAAATTATGAATCTTAAAATAAATTTTGATAAATCACGACCTAATAATTTCTAGTGCTTTGAATATCGTATAGCGATCCGGTAGTCTTCATTATCGTTGACGTCTTGATACGCTTTCATTGCACTTTCTTGAAATCCTTATTCTTTTCTCTTAAATTAAACTAAAATTTAGAAAAAATAAAAATGGAACAAATTTCTTAAAGAAAGGAAAACTTTTGCAAAATATTTACTATGTTTGTATACAAGATTACCATGCTTTTTTATTTTCGACGATCATATTATATCCAGCCTACCTGTTGAACGATACATAAAAGGTAAATGAAAATCCAAGCAGTGATGTTCATAGATCGATTTTCGTAGAAAATCCGCTCGACGCGTCGCCTGAAGGAATCCCGTAATCTCAGGCCCATAATCCCTTACAGGGCACTTCACAGATGTTCCATGATCGGCGGCCTTATTTTCGCGTATTCCGTTTTTGCGGTCAAAATAGTATACGAAGCATCGGTGGCAATTTCCAGGAGAGTCCGAAACGGTTGCGTCATAGATTCGCGAGGGCTGCGAAAGTCCGGGAAGTCGCGGTAAAATCCTATTCTGGGCATTACTGGGGTGGAAAAGTGCTCGCACTACGTCAATTACACCCACTGTTTATTGAGTCATGACCGTCACACCGAACGGAGTTCAACACTCGTCTCGACACAGACGATTTAGCATTTGTGGGTTGACGCTGGCCCACTTTGACTCTCCCCCTCATTGTTTACGTCGTCGATTCTTCCGCTATCTCTCTCTTCCTCTTCCTCTTCCTCTCTCTCTCTCTCTCTCTCTCTTTCTTTCTGTGTATCCATCTCTGTATATTATGCGCCGTGAATGCATGAATTCATAAGCGCGCTACTCACCTCATGGGTTCGATTTGTGGCCGTCGCTCGTGGAACGTTCCGCTTGCTATATGCATCGCTAATTTGGAGCAGAACTGTTTTTATAGCGATCATCTCCTACTCGATGAAAATTAAGTATTTTATAGGCAATAGATGCTTTTCAGGGCGATCAACTTACTTATTCATTATAAACTAGATATTTCTTCCTATTGGAGAGTCGCTACATTTTTAGAGTTAATAAGCTTACATTATAATAATTTTACATCAATTACCAATATGGCTTCATAGCACTTCTAATCTAGGGAAAATAGCGATTTCTGAAAGGCCTTTTTATCATATGTAATAAGTGTGTGTATAATAAATCGTGATTATATAATTTCCGTATTTTTTTTCTAAAAAAATCTCTTAATATTAGCTTATTATTAGTTTATTTCCACAGCAATACGCTTATCACTTGACATTCTTCGTTTATATTTTATTACCTACTAAAGTGCATTCGTCAACAAGTGAAAAGACAATGCTGTAAATTTCTTGAATAACCATAATATTTAATAATATTTTCCCATTTTAAAAGGAACCCTTTTATATTGTAAAAATTATTACATTTTAATAAAGTTGGAATAAAATAATCCAAAAAGCATAAAGTTACGATGGTATCCTATTCATAATAATTAAAACGAGCTGCTAAATTTGTTTTTAATAGTAAATCATTGGAGCCATTATAAATAGTAAAAAAAATGCATTGATTAAACTTATGCCTTAACTAAATAATCTCGTATTTATTTTTTATTCTCTGATTCTTTAGTTATTTAAAAAAAAACTCTAATTGTATGATTTAAATTTACAGTTACACAGGCCATTGCCCGACTCTCAAGTTCCGCGTCGGCAAACGATATGGAGCGTGTACAGAAGAAATTATGAAAGTAAATTACCACTACACGTATTTGACTATTGCAAAGACATTTATAATAATTATTATTATGTACTCTGATTTTGACACGTTTGTAGGAGCTCATCGAAAAAAAAATTTTAAAGACCGGCACGTATAAATCGAACTCCGGTAAAGAAACTATAATTCCAGTTAAACGTGAAAAAGATACCAAAAAGGACTGGAAACAGGATTCATATGTATATAAATCACCACCATATATTTTAGGTTACACAGGTAAGATGTTTTAAATTCCTGATAAACAATTATAAGCGTACCGTAACAACAAGGTTTATCTAAATACAAATAAAACTTAATGTGTTTGATTTAAATATTACATTAAATCATATTGTGATCTAATATTAATAATTTTATTTTAATATCTTGTATTTTCAAACATCATTAGTATTTTTTGGCGTTGCGAACAATCTATCAACAATAGATCTCTTCACTGTATGAAATGGTTCGTTTAAAAGTAAAAACACGATTAGAAATAGCGCCTATACTTACTCTTTAAACAAACAAGAGATGGCAATTTCAATATAACATATAAAATAATAATTAAGAAAAGGCTCTTAACATCAATTTTAAACGCGATAAAATATTAACTATCTATACATGTGTGCGGATTGTAAAATTTAAAGAATATTGGATATTTTGTAAATGCGGATAATAAGCATCTTATTTTAAAAGGGTACATGAAAATAAATTTTATACAATTAATTTATTCGGAAGAAGAAAATAATTGTATTAAATTGCATAAGCTTACATTTGTACTTATTGCATTATTCATCAAATTGTAATCAATTTTTTCTTCGAACCAACGCAGTCCTATAAGTTTCGGATGCAATTGTTACGCAAAAGTGTAAATCTTGCAAAAACAGCGTCGAATCATTTCATAAATTAATCTCATCAATGACGAATTTCATCGTTCACTCGAGTACTCACGGTCTTGTAAATCTGCTTGGGCGCGAAGTAAAATCTCATTAATAATTCCAAAACGCAGTAACGCAAAAGGACAAATAGCGGCGGTCAGCTTAAATAAAACCAAGGCAATAAACGGAGGATCGCGAATCTAACGGGAATGAATGTCAAAGAGGCAGTCTCGAATGCAAGTTTCTCTCCAGGTTACATTCCCGGCTACAACAGCAGGTACGGGCTGACTTTTATGAAGGCGGTGGAGGAGGGCGCGGTCGAGTGGCGGGACGCTCAGACCAAGCTCAGGACTCGGAGGGAGGCTATGCGGGCCCACGTGGAGAGACTCGACCCTCGCAACCTCCTCTCGAGGATCAGGACCGACAACGTCGAGGAGGAGATCGATCACGGGCGCAGCATGAAGCGACAGTACTTCGGTCAGTTTCGCTCAGCGATTATCTAGGACTGGTATGGGCTGGAGGTCGGCAGGATCCTTACTTACGAGCCCGGCGCACGTTTAGCCAGCCGAGTTCGGCCGATTTGCGCATTGCCCTCGATCTGGGCTTCCAAGGCCGGCTTTTAAGTTCGGATTCTATGCTATTAGAATTCTCACCTAGCTTAATGATGATAGCACTATCGGCATCGCCTCGGAGCATCCCCGAGCAGCCATCTCAAATTGAATGTCGAGACGCGTTCGTTATTTTTCTACTCCGGAACGATGGGCTCGAATTGTTAAATGGCTTTAATTATTTATTATAGTTGCATCTATTTACAATGGACTCTTCTTATCGTGGCTTTCATTATTGGAAAAATAGATGAATTTATATTTTCATCGACGTGTCTATTCCAATGTGTACATTTGCATTAATATAAAAATCACCTGCTATTTTTATTGTAAAGTTTTTAATATTGTCGTATTTTTATTAAAATTTTTACAATATAATATATATATATATATTATATATATTATATATAATATATATATAATATACAATGATTTATATATGACACGAAGATCGCGATTAAACTAATCTTTATTGTCTAAGCTTTTAAGATAACACTTTTTTTTAATTTTTAAAAATTTAAAAACACATTTTACGCTCACGCTTAATATTGCATGCAATGGCTCATGAGATTTTTGCTATTTTAAATTTTAAAGAAAGATTTTTGTTATTAAATAATAATGATGTTAATTTAAATTTAATATTATTTTATTAAAAAAAAGTAAAATTTGCAATAAATTACGATGTTGCTCATCATTTATCAGAATAAACAATTTAGAAAATATAAAATAATAAAAGATCGGACTACTAGTATTGCGAAGGATTACATAAAAAGATGGATAATTTTTAATGCTCGACCTTGTATGATTTGATATAATCCACTATATAAGCAATTTATTTAAGTATAAGATGGTGTAGATAATAAGCTATTAAAATTTAAAAACGCATTTTCATTATATGTCTTATTGTAAGTGTAATTATATTTCACAGATTTAACGATTCTATAAGAATACATTTACCAATAAAAAATAATAAATTCATTAATGGGGCAACACATTTATGGAGGATTGATGAAAAAAAAATTATAATTGTGTAATATTGAAGCTAAAATTAAAAATGGCCCTTGGTATATTTTAAAAATTTATCAAATCAAGATCTTGTTATTAAAGTAATAATGAAACGTGATTAAATTTTTCTTTAAATTAACAGCTTAGATCTACCAGTCGGATGCTTTCAATTATTAACTTCAGTGTTAATTCTTAACAATTTAAAAGTATACGCACTATTCACTTTTCTTATTGAAAAATTAAATAAAAAAATGCCGACCTCTGAAGATTATGCAACAAAAATTCACTGTGCTGTCTTAAATGTGATCATTGTGAATCTAAACTGATAATTTCGTTTTAAAATTGACTTGCAGACAGAAGAAAAAATCTCCAAAACAATATACATTTTTCAACTGATTTGAAAAACTAAAAAGCTATGCAATTTCATTATGTAATTTTTATCTATGGTGCATTAGGTAATAACTAAATTGAATACATATTTTTTTTTTAAATATTAAATACCCGGGGAATGCAGAAGCCCATTATTTATCGGCGCACTACGCAAGGACACGAATAATAAGCCAAGAGTCGCGATTTCTCCCCCTCCCCGGCCATTGTCTTTTGTCACCAATCACGAAAATGACGATTGATCGAGCCATACGACGAGGAAAAAGTTGAATAACCACCGGGCAAATGAATAATATCTATAAATGGCCCTTGTTTAATGAATGTATGAGGCGTGAGATTTCCCTGGGAGTCTAAGGAGTACTGGGCCGATAAATCGATGAGGCATCCCGGAATTGCGCGCAATCTTAAGCCTCTTCTAGACGACGACTCACCCGGCATAAAATCCTCTTGTGCAGACAATCAGGTCTCGGCGGAGAGACCGCCGATAGTCGGCTACACGGGCCACATACCCGGGGTCAAGGGCGAGGTCGCCCTGTCGAAGCGATACGCTCAGGCGGCGAAGCGCGGCCTCGAGCTCCTGGAGAAGGGGAGAACGGAGAGGCGCGAGATGGTCGGCGATACGGTGCAGAGGGTCCTCGAGATGGCCGAGCTCGACGAGACGGGACGGAGGAAGCCCTAGGCCGAGGAGGAGGAGGAGGAGGTGGTCCTAGCCTAGGAGCCGGAAACTCGCGATTCCGTCCTCGCGCAGATGCGCTCTAACTTTAATTGGCGACTCTCGTTTAACTTTTCACTCCAGCCGCGGAGGATAATCGGTATACGGGGTCTGCTGTCGCGTACCTGCTCCTCAAAAACCTATGCTTCTTCGTACCTATTGCTTAGCCAAGCCAATCAGCGGATATTCCCCGTGATATGCCGAGCCTTGTAATATTCCTGCAGATTATGAGCCTACTGTTGCCTACGCTCAGCTCTTAAGTGCGATTGTTGACTTTGTAATCAATGTCTTCGTCGTCTCGCATTATTTTAGCCACTCTTACAACTGTAAATAAGACTTGTAAAACGCAGCTACGCAGCTACAAAGTAATACTAAGCTTTCGCAATGAAGTGCTCATTTTAAATGGGAATTCAGCTTTGAGTTATTTTATATCGGAAGCACGCGAAGTCTTGTGTATTCATTCATTCATTATAAGGCCAATCTATTCTTTTTTTATTTTTTTTTTCCGTGTTAATTGATGTAAAGAAAGTTTATATTTTAATTAATAAATACAAGATTCGCTTATTATTTACGTGTAGCGACACATTGAACGTAAAACAAATCAAATTTAAAAATGAAAAAATGTATGTGACAGCAAGGTTGTATCTGCAATTAAGATTGATTTATCAAACTTGATCGAAGATTTTTTCTCTTTAAATAAACTCTTTAATTCGTTCATGTGTAGATATAGTATACGTAAATATAAAAAGCTTGCTAATATTGAATAAATGTGAATAAATTTTTAAAAAATCCCTCCGCACTTTAAAATAATATTAAATTAATTTGTAAAATTAAATTACGTAGCAGCATTATGACGCAATGTGTATAAGTTGCTTTGTTTATTTTACATTTTGTGAGCTTTAAATCAATGTCCTAAATGTACAAAATTGTTTTAATCACCGAAATCGATCTAAATTATAATAAAAAAATAACATTTAAATTGTACTAAATTTTGTATCGAAATGTCAATAGTGCTTAATGTATTAAAAATGTTCTTCTTAGAAGAAAAAATTTAATATTTAATATGTGAGAAAAATTCAATTTTGTTAAAAAATGTTAATAATTATACATACAACTTTATTAAAACCCAACAATCTGAGCAATTTATTCTCCGTCAACAAATTATTCGATTAAATTTAATGCTAAAAATCTTGAATGATTACATTCTTTTTAAATGATTTTAAAAATTTTTTAAAGTAAGTCTCGAAAAATTTCCATTATTAGAAATATCTTCGATCGACTTCTGAATAATATCAAAATGTCGGCTAATTTCACTTTTAACACAAAAAAAAAAAAAAAAAATGAAATTTAGCATGCTAACATTTTGGCAGTAAACTTAAATTTTTTCTTTTTTAAAAATGATTTAAAATAAAAAAATGTCTAACTATGTAAATAATGAAACACACTGTGAAACTGCAATCATAAAAGGAAATAATGTCATCACACGTTGTGTAAAACATTTAATAAAAAATAAATACAATTTACAAAGATAATAATATACATTTCATACTAGTTATATTCAGTTTGAACTGCGTTTCAACAATCTGTTCTTTCTTTCCATTTCCATTTCTAAACTGCTCTTCCACATTTCAGGTGTCAATGTATTAAAACCATGCGATAAAGACATTAACCGTGAAAGTACCATTAATGAGTGTAAATTATCTGCTGAGAATTTGTTATCATTTTGTCTGAGTTTTACAAAATCCTCTTGAATAATCTGTAATAATTTTTTTTTTTTGTTTTACTCCACTTACATTAATTAACGTATGGTATACTTAATTCGATATACGTACATTTGTTGTTTCATCCGAAATTTCAAATTTCGCATTTTTCAGTCCATTTATATATTGTCGAATATTACTTAATCTATCTTCATCTTTTAAATACTGAGTCGCTGCTTCAAGAATTCGAGGATAAATATTGACTGATTCTGAATCGGCTTTTATAATAACCTGACTATCACACTGAAACCCAATAATTAATTATTCACTGTTACGAAATAATTATTATTATTTGATTATGTAAATGGACTTACTGATATAAAGGATTTAACTTCAGATAAAATCAGAATAGGTATATCTGTTTCGTAATCCATATTATAAAATTTAAAATCATACGAAAGTTTCTGAAATTGAATTAAGTCAGTAATTGCACCATAATTTTGTCTTCCAGTTGTTGTAAGTTGACCAGTAGTTAAATGTGTCTCATCAATAACTAAATGCGTATTATTACTAAGCTGCAAAATACCAGTAGTTAATCTATTACAATCGTAATCTTTCCTAAAATACAAATTAACAATTTTATTTACGAATTGGATTTTATTTATTATTTTATTAATAAGCTACACATACTTAGGTACAAAATTCATAGTGTTGAGAGTTTCTAATGTTAGATCTAAGTAGTGACTTTTAACAATAATTTGCTTCAAGATTTCATAAAAATCCTTTGTAAAGTTTGTATACTTTTTTGGAAAGTTTGTTAAATTTAGTGGGTAAGCTCCAAGACACAAGCAATCTTTCCTTAAATATCTGAAAAAATGTAAGGTAAATATCAATTAGGATTTTCAATAAATTATGAAAATAAATAAATTTATTACACTGAAGAGATTAAATGGCATATTAAATAATCAGCTGCAATTTCATCTCCAAAAAGTAATTGGCTAAACACCATTCGCAAATCTCCCCTTATTCCTTCAATTTTTGAAAATATACTAATGTTTATTGGATATTCGTTAACTTCATTAATGATTTTAATTGCGTGTAATCTTGGGACTATAGAAGCTGGTGGATGATGAGTTTGTTTTTCAATATCATTTGCCATTTCTTCAGAATCAAAAGCTTCACTTAACCCAGGATCTAAAGATACAAATCCAACAATATCGATTACTTGATTTAATTTGTATGGAAATTCTTTATATACCTACAAATAAATTGTATAAAATTAATTAAGAATTAAATATTCATAAAATTTAAGTAATATTAATTATGAAAAACTATTCACACAAATTAATATATTTTAATTTATTAATTATAATAAAAAATTATTTTAAATATAATTTCTTTGACTTGCAAGTAATTATTGTTTATATTTACTTTTACAATACAAGTTTTCCCGTTTTTATTCGGTATTGGAAAATTCAAAATGTGCTCCTTAGATACTATTTTGGAAACAGAATCATTTGATTGCAAACTATCAATATTATCCGTAGCTGTTTTTTCTTTCTTTTTAACTGGTTCTGTACAATCCATTGCTTCATCAGTTTCATCTAAACATCTTTTATTGCAATCACTTGTACTTGGTATTGCAGGTACTAAAACTTTACTTTTCGTTTTAAAATAACTTTCTTTAACCCAATCGTTCAATCCAGGAGTAGAAATAACAACCCATGTTTGTCTTTCTGAGCTTTCATTGTTTACAGAATCTATTAAAACTTGTTCATGAGGCTGAAACATAATTACATAAAATCTATTATGTATTTTCTTACCACAGGTTTTTCTTTCAGAAGTCAAATTTATTATTGCTTTTGTTGGTAACAGCATACATGAGATAAACTAAGCTGTAAGTATCTCACACCTGTAGTGACCTTTTCATTACTTTCCTATTGGTCTTTCACTATCCAGAACGTTAAAGATACAACGTGGGTTTTTAGTGACTTCCTCAAGACCACTAACATTATGCTAATATATTTGTATTCGTTTGAATTTTATTATTTAATATATTACCTGACAATGTGCTCCGTCTGTGTACATGCCACATTTGTAACGGTTTTTTCCTGTTTTAGTATCAAAAATTTCATATTTACGGAAATAGTATTCAGGATTGTACATATCTTGTAGCATCCCCTGAAAGCGAACAAGCTGTCCATCTTGGAAATTGTCAAGGGATCCATTATTAAGTGAAGGGATTTCTTGTACTTCACTCGGGTTCTCCAAAATTTTCAAACAGTCCGACTCATTATTTAAAAAATAATCAACAGTCCAATCGTATGGCTTAATAACTAGAATGTGTTAAGTGTTAAAAAAAGGCTTAGGCTTGTACATTAATAATAAAAACATCTTATAACCTATATAATGGTGGATAAAGCATGATTGATTACTTACTCATTTCAAAAAGTCCGATATATATTTTTTTTTTAAATACCCGATTTTGTATATTGATGTATATTAATATTAACTTATCCTAAAACGATAGAAAGATTTTAATGCCTGAATTTTACCATTAACATAATACGCGCCAAATAGTTTATACGGTTTATGAACCTAGAATTAAGAAATGAGTCATTGAATGTATTTATTATCTACGCTACAAGTGTAAGTGACTTGGAGCATGCGACTGTGGGGTTCTATTCCAAGTTTTATCAATCTTATTAATTGCGTGCAATTCAAAAAATGTTTTTGCTTTAATTTTCGAACGTACGGCAGGCATTAAGTTATAAAAAACTTTTTCATAAAATAAAAATTACAAAAATAGTGTAGTACTCTGCTGTGCCATTAGTTAATTTGAAATGTGTAAACATTGTTATATAATACTTGCAAGATAAGTGATATCGCGTTTAAAGCAGATACCGATAATGATCCAACAAAATCATGACAAAGTCACTAATTGGATACGAACGAAAAAAGTTTTAGCGTGTGCAACACATTAAAATATCCGAATGCAATCATTGTCATATATTACACAAACAGTGCACTTTGTCTTCAAATCGGATATAAAAAAAACTGTTATAGGAATCAATTTTTCTTTGATGAATCTAAAAAACTAATGGATTTTCGTAAGTTACTAATAAATATTTTCAGAATCGTAAAAAGGATTAACATTTTTTTATCAATACTCATAATAGATATATATTGTTAAAATTTTGTTTCGGTAAAAAACGGTTTCCAATACTTATTGTGTAATATTTACAAAACTTTATAGTTATATTTAATACTACGAATAATGCACAATTATTCATTTCTCGAACACCATGAAACTATTTTTTTACGCATTTGACCTTTCAAAAAGTTCTATAATTCAAACAACAATAGCATTATAACATACCATTTAAGTCGGATTCTTATATTTTTCCAATGATATTTTGAAAGGAGAGGAGATTCGTTTAAATAAAATAATTGGAAATGTAAAGTTAAATATCTTAAAAAAATCATTAAAAAAACAACTACAAGCTTTGCCATAAAAATATATTTTCATCTATATTATTTATGTACACAAAAAATATCATTTCTTTTATAATTGCACACTTTTTATATGTATAGGACTAAAAATATCATATTTTTTGCATAGTTCAGCCTCAAATTTTTTTTATAAGTGAGAACATGAACAAAAATAATTAAATATTACCTTAAAACTTTATTTTTAATATTATATCTATAAATATAAATATTTCCTCTCTTGTGAATATTTTTTAAAATCTATTAATATTTTGATTTAATCAAAAAGTTTATGCAATTTTTTATACTTGTTAAAGTATAACTGTACAATATAATTTACTCTATTTTTTCGAAGGAATCTATTTAAAAAAAAATACGCTCATATCATTATTATTTTCAATATTCAAAAACATTGTCACTTTGTAATATTACATTATCTATGACTTCTAATTTACCCAGTAATTTTATTAAACATATGAGGTTTTTTTTTGAGTAATAAAATAATAGCAGTATTTTTATTTTTATAAATTTTATTTTTACGGTTCAGCGTTTGTGTCGCTTATTCACCTAAGCATTTAAATATATAGAGCATCTAAAATGTCTAAATAATATAACGCCTAAATTTTAATAACACTTATTATGTATCTTTAATAATAAGAGAATACTTTGGTACAAATTTTTTTGAAAATTTAAATATATGTAACAATTATTTATAAATTATAAATTATTAACATTTCAAATTTTTTTTTAATTACCCCTGTTTCTTGATATGTTTATTTGTTAATATTATTATTATAAATCTCACCCAAAAAATAATTATACCATTTATTATTTGATTTATGATATAAACTAAATTTGCTTACAATTTTTAGAAAATATGCCAACTAATTTTATTTTAGTCTTGAGACTAAATTTTAACTATTTTTATCTTTATTATATAAACATTATAAAACATTTTTAAACAAACAAAAGATTATATTTTAAGCTATAAATGCATTTTCAATATCTAACAGAATTAATTTTGAAACAAAAATTGTTTAGTTTGTGTATTATACGCTGTGAATTTAAAAAATGCACAACCTTTTTAAAAAATCATTAAAAAACAATGGTTTATTAAGAAACAATAAATCATAAAAAAATGAAGCAGTATAATTTTTTTTTAAAATGGTTTTAAAAAATTATTAAATTAAATAATATAATGATTATTAATTATTTCTCATTGTCACTTTCAAACTTTAAAGTTTTCAAATCTCTCTTCTTTAATTTAATAAATGTACCACCTTTATTTAAATCAGAATCAATTGAAACTTTTTTTAAAACACTTTGTTCAGATAAATAAATGCTTGATTTAATTAAATTATCTACATTTTTTTCATTTAAGTTATCGAACGCTACTTTTTTTAACGTGTTAATTTTTTGTAAATTTTTTGATTTTTTAAGATCAATTTCTTCTTTATGATATATTCTTTTTCCAATAGTTGAATTAATATTTTTATTTTCAATTGTATTTGTATTATTAATATTCATTTCTTCCGTATCAGTCATTCTCTTTCCTCTTTGATGTTGATCTAAAATATTTCTTCTGAGAGCAACAAAATCAGTATTACTTTTATTACTTTTAAGAAGCTCGGTATTTGCCTTTTTTTTTGTTTGGTTGTTCATTTTGAGTACAATAGGGATCAGATATTCTTTATCATTAACAATTTTTTTGTCATTAGAATTTAAATTTTCTAAGTTAACAACATTTCTTTTATCTTCTTTAACTATATCAGGAGCTTTATTATCATTAGAAAGTTTATTTGACTGTTTAGTTAACACTTTAATAATTGAATTTTGTGGATCTTTAATAACTGGATTCAAAGATTTTTTATTTAAATTTGTATCAATAGAAATGTTTTTAATATTTTTATAAGTATCATCATTAATTTGAATTTTCATTTCTTTATCAGCTGCTAACTCTAAATCTTCTTTTTTTATTGCATCAACTGCTATAGCATCATTCTTTAAAACACGATCAATTACTTCATTTTCTCTAGTGATTGTGGAATCTTTTCCTGATTTCAAAAGTAATTCATCCTTCTCGTTGTTTTTATTCAATGAATCATACACTATTTTCGCTTCTTTTATCAATTCGTCATTGATATTGTTGATTTTGTCAACAATATCTTGAATTTTGGGTCCTTCAGTCACAGATTTCAGGACAACAATTTCATTTTCTTTTTTTTGTTGTTTAGTCTCTGGTAATCTTTCTACAGGTACTGGAGGTTCTTGACGCACATTTTCATTTTTAAGAGGCTTATTAGGAACTTCTAATCTAGGTATTTCAGCATTAGCTGCAAAATAATTGAAACACTTTATACAATTAAATACACGCTTTAAACTTTTTAATACTATATTCTTATAATAATATTCCCTTTTAATATTACAAATTTTTGTAAAATAATAATGTCTCAATCAAATTATTATAATGGTATATATAATTATATATATATATTATATATAATTATTTCCTTTTATTAAGAATTTACCTTTTATATTTATTAAATTGTCAGGCTGCTTAGGTTCGTCTGGTCTGTTTAGGATTTCATTATTAATCAGACCACGAGGTACATTATTTATAGGATCAGGAAATTTTTCATTCTCAGTTATTGCTGTAATTCGGGAATTAGTTGATTGTTCCATAGCGTATAAGTTGGCATAGGTTCCAAGAACCATAATCCACATTCCAATAATGACGATAATCTAAATTATAAAATTTAATCATAATTACAAAATGTTTTTTAATTATTGAGATAATACTAGGGGTTTAATTGTTTACCTGAGCTAGCAGCCTTTCATTTGTATTTTTTGTGCTAATCGATACAAAAAATGTTGCAGGAAATATAAGGCATATTATGACACCAATAGTTGATCCTACTATACCTAGTACAAATTCAATATTGGGAATAAGTACTCCAGCAGTCAATGCTATTGTTACAATAAATGTAGTAAGACACCTAAATCTTGCTTCACTTATGTAGCTAGTTGAGGTCTCATGGGCATATCCCTAAAAAATTCAATATTACATACAATATTATACATTGCATAAAAAATTGTTATCAATAGCATTATCGATAGCACATCATAATGTACTATTTACTATTATTAAGAAATTACCAACACATTCATAAATATAATACCTGTTTAAATAGAAGGGAGTTAAGACTTGCTCTGCATGGAAAAATAACTAATGGAAAACTAAATGCTACCGATAATATAAACCCTATTTTGATTATCTCAGAAGTCAAACTAGGTTCGAAGCTTAGTAATATATTTCCTGAAAAAGGAACATTAATAATTCATTTTTTTAAATTACCATAATCTTCTGTGTATAATTAAATACTGATAGCTAAGCACCTGTAAACGGTTGGTTACAAAAAGCAATGTACCCAAAAAGTCCAACACAAAGATAAACACTTGTACATATGTTCAATGCACCTCGAACTACTTGGTTCATTTTTTCCAAGGTTGCATTGGGAATGGCCTCGTAAATTTCAAACAACTGAGTTTGACAAAAAAGGGCCAAGGCGAAAATTGGCAAACATTGCAGAATACCACTTGGTCTCCAATAATGAATCGTATTAAGCCAGTCCGTAGAAAAAATATGATGCGTTGATTCGGATATTACCTAAATAAAATGGGCATAATTTTTATTATAAATTAAAAATAATTAAAATGTTCAAACCGTTTACTTACTTTTAAAACTAAACATATGTAAAAAGCAACAGACGCAGTACTAACACTTGCAAGGCTATCAATGTTTCTTAATAAACCTAATGGTAAAGCAATGAAAATACCAGTTGTTATAAGAAAACTAGTTCTAATATCTTCTGGACTCTTATTAATTATTTCCCCAATAATCTGTGGACCTAAATCTCCCACAACAACAAAGAATGCTATACAAGTTCCTAATAAAAATCCTATAATACATAATTCGACTAAAAATTTTCCCATTGGTCCAAATGCATGAAATGCAAGAAATTCAAAATTTCTCCGACGAGACATAACTGCTGATTTAATAAGAAAGTGGCATGCCAATCTGGATAATATGCTACTTAACAAAAGTACTAATGTTGCCAATACTATTCCACATTGTTTAAAACAAAATGGCATAGCTAAGACGCTAACACCAATTATGCCATTAGCAAGAGTCATTATATGAGAGATCATTTTGATATCACAGTTTTCAGGAAGCAGGTCAAATATAAAACAAATTGGTATTTTTATATAAACAATATGTCTTAGTATATGTTCATCTGAAAGTAAATAAATATAATCATCGTCAAAAATTAGGTAAAGAAAATCGTATAATTATAAATAACAAGTTTTGATAATTGCATTCGTTATTAAATGAAGAAATATTAATTATAACATTTTTAATCTAATGATGTAATTATTGCATTAACAGCATACCTTCTAGAATCGGTTAAAATAATTACATTTTTACTCCACAAATTAAAATTCATTCACGAAGTCTATGGCAAGTATTTACTTTTAACATACAATCGTAATTCATGGTGTTAAAATGCCAAAATCGGTAGTCCTTTCAAAAATACCTTAAAGGTTATAATTAATGCATACGACGCAAGAATGAAAACTTATACGCAATGTTGGCATGTGTAACATTTTCATACGACTACAGAATCTTTATAATGAATACATTATAAAACTAAGCTGTACTAATTTTCAAAATACAATAAAAACAATAACAAGCTGATGTTTCTTTCTAATCTGTTGTTCACTTTACACCATTTTGAATGTACAGAAGAAAACAATATGAACTTAAATAAAAGACCGGCAGATTGAACGTCATATTGAAATTTTATCCATTATCGTCAAGCGCTTTATTACGTTTATAATTCTGTCGCTAAAAAATCTAACTTTTAAAATAAATTAAGTGTAACACTACAATGGCCACATGTACAGCCTTGGTTGGTTAACGATTTAAAAGATTGTTGAACAAACATATAGAATCACCCAATATTATTTTTACAGCAATTTTTTTTACAAATTCTTACACGTTTATTTGCAGGAAGTTACATTATATTTGTTTTTTGTTTTTTATCGACGTATTTATTAATAAAAATTTTGCAATTGCAATTAACACTTTTTCTAATTTAATAAAAATAATACAGAATATAATATTCAGATGCTCACAAAGCACTTTATAAGATCGCTTATCATATTTTATATAAATGTATAATTAAAAGTGTAAGCTTTAAAATAACATATTTATCAATATTAACATCCGCATACACTTAATTTAATATTTAATAATTATTGTTACACATAATTATATTTTTAAAATGTGATATTGGCTTACAGGTCCCTTCAACTTTAAATTGTAATATATAATGTGATAAAAATTTTTATACGCGTCCGTAATTAAAGAAATAATTTTTCCAATAGATTACTTTGAAATATATTCATTTAAATTATTTGGAGCTGACACTTTAAAAATAGATATTTTTTCACGGCTTTCTAGTATTGAACCAACAATAATTAATTAATTGCTAATTAGGATTTTTTAATTTTTAAAAGTGTGTCACTATTTGTAATATAAATTAAAAATTAATAAATTATTGCGAATAAATTCCAATGAATTTTTTAAATTTGATGTACTAAAATTTATTGAAACACAAAGTAAATAATCATATATTTATTAAGGTTGTAATACTGCAATAAAAGATCTTTTGATTTAAATACATGCTTTAATATGTGTATAATGATGTGTGTGCTCTAAAAAAGAAAAAATAATTAAAAAATCTTTAGTAGTTAAAAAAGTTTATAAAAATTTTTAATAATTGTAAAAAAAATATCCCATAAATAATGTCAAGCTTTATCACTGAAATTTTTTTTTTAAACCACAAAAGAATATTTAATTTAATTTTTGAAAATTCTAATTTTGCATTTATCGAATTACATTAAAATTCTTTTATAAACTTAAAAATTAAGCTTGTAAATTATATTGATGTTTATAATTATAATTGTAATGACTACTTTTTGTAATTTAATTAAATTTAGTAAACTCAAATATTAACTTTGACATGTGACATTTACAATAGAGTAAGTTACCTTTAAACAATTTTACTTTGTCATTTTTAGTACAGTAATTACTATATGATTTAAAAATTAAATTAATGATGCACCAGCTTAAAGCATAATAAACTTATTAAATATTATTGAAGATAATTAAAAAGTTTTTTTTTATACTTGCACAAGTATCTTTATTCTTTTATTATAAATATTTAAAAACATTTGAGTACTTTATACTTGGACATAAATATTATGATGCTTGTCTTATCTTGCAAAACTAACATTATTGTACGCAACATTACACAATTTTTTTTGAATGATAATAAATTGAGACTTAGGTAAATCGTTCATCAATTTTGTTTCAAAATCTTTTTTAAATTTATTGAACAGACATCTAACCCGACTTGGTAAATACATAATATTATATCCACATAATTATATCTTCACTAAAAACAGAAATACTTATATATCATATAGAATTCAATTACTTGAGATCCTTGAAGTGTATACGGGCTATAATAAAAAGAAGTAAAAAAATAGATCACAAAAACTATAACTTTTATAAAACCTATTTTTTAAGTTTTAGTGAAAATGTAATTAATGTTTCTAAAAGAAATAATAACAATATTATGTTGCAAATCTTCCACACAATCAAATAATTTTTCCATAGGAATAATAATATAAATCTTCTCATTTGAAGTTCAATGAAATTATTTTTAAAAATTCAATAAAAAATACATCATTCACTCCTTCATCTATTCACAAATCGGACTAGCTGCTGGCAATCAATGCTTTGAAAATCTGTCCTTTTATAATGCACCTTCAGTTTTATCGATAGTCTTAAGTATTACTTAAACATTACACTTGACTCGTGATTATACTAAATTCCTCTCGCGTAAAAAATAAAATATTATACACATTAAAACGAACGTCGTTACCACTCGTATTATTGCGTAAAGGGGTTCGTTCTTCACAATTGGGTTCAGTTTTATCTTATGTACAAAAATAGGAAGCGAAAAAATGTGATTAACTTAATAACTAAAAATACATCAAAACGAACTTTGGCGTGTAATAACAGCTATGTTGTTTAAACGTTTGAACAAAGATTGATATTTTAGTTATAAATATAATCTCTTAACAACTGTTTATATTAAAGGCATAATAATGACCTGAATAAATATGAATTTGATGAAATCAACTATTATTCTAGTTAAAAGATTATATTTAAAACTATGTTCTTCACAGATTATGGAAATGAATAATGACCTTTTTTGTAATGAATAGTTACGTATAATTGCTATTAAATTTCAAAATTCGTTTCAATATCATTTTAGTTTCTGATTGGCTAAATCTTATTGATCTTTGAAATATGTCCGTTATTCGAGTTTGCCCTTTTGTAAGCCTAATTCGTTGGGCTCAGTCAAAAAAAGGAAATTACATGACAATGAAAACTTAATATACATGAATGCAATGCAACCGTTAAACAAAACGGTTGTTTAAATAATGATAGTTCGACTTAATTACGATCTCACTATATTTTACTAAATACCTTCGAAAAAACTGACAGCCAAAAGAAAATTGCGATTTTTCTTTGCTATTCACATTCTATTGTATAATACGATTTCTCATTATTTTTTTTTTTTATATAGAAAATTCGACTAAGCAATTTGATAATAAGCGCTAATAATAAATACGTAGAATTAATGTGTAAGCTGAAACGTATATCCTTATTCTAAAAAAGAATGAACTATTTTTAACTACAAAATTATCGAATTTTACAATTTAGGATAACGTTCATTGCTTCGAACATTTTCAATAATGTGCGCATTAAAAGAAAAATGATAAATAAAAAAATAGTTTAAGCCATGCTACTTATTCACGAACATAAATTTACTTAGGCGCGTGCTCAAAAAATCATTTCCTTAAATTAATCACGTCGTCATAGAAATACAACAAATCTTAAAAAGAAATTGCGATTGATGTTCGTGATTGCAAACATTGGCTGTCAAGAGCTATTCACTTATTAATTTCTAAATTCCATTCCTTAAAAGGATTTTCAGTATGCCTAAATCAGGGATTCGCTCCTCCATCTTTTTTTGCTTCTTCATTTGTAGCATTTGATTTTTCGTCTTTTTCATTTTCTGAAAACGTAAAAAGTAATGTTTTATTAATAATAATTTACACAAGGTGTAGGTATTAATATGCTACGTAAATATTATATTAAGGTTTATACCTTTTACTTCAGATTTGATTTCATCCTCCTTTTTAATATCTCCTTCAGAGTTTTCTTGTCCTTTTTCTAATCGTGGCCGTTTTCTTGATCCCTGAAAAGACGTTAATTCGTTAGCATTTAGTTCTAAAACTAATAATTGTTCATATTTAAAATTGAAAAAATAAAGAATGACAGTATTAAAATACCTTATAAGACCGATTGTCTCTTCTGCCGCCTTCACCTTCATCTTCACTATCACTATATTCATTTTCATGTTGTATCCTTTTGTCAATATCTCGCTGAGGTAGTCTTTCATCAGGGTTCACTTTTTCTTCAGCCTCCGAGTCTTCGATAACGGCGCCATCTTCTGGAATAGCTTGTACTTGGACTCCCGGTGCATGTGGTAACATTCTCAAATTCTCAAACAGTCGTGTCCTAGAAAATAAT
This sequence comes from Kradibia gibbosae, assembly GCA_018907135.1. Classification (NCBI taxonomy): domain Eukaryota; kingdom Metazoa; phylum Arthropoda; class Insecta; order Hymenoptera; family Agaonidae; genus Kradibia; species Kradibia gibbosae. Next base: position 11,427,199 of record JACCHX010000004.1, read on the forward strand.
AAATTAATAAATATAATCGACTGTTCAATTCTTGGTATAATTTTTAATACAGATACACATACTTTATTTTTTCTAAGTATTCAGGAGTATTCTGATTAGCCATGTTCGATGGACTAATGTGTAGCTTAAAATCTGGTCCAAAGTATTCAAAGTAATCATTGTAAGGAAGTTCGTTGGCAATATCAGATCCAAGTGCTACCGATGTTTCGTATGTCCAACATCTTGATACATTCCTAATTGTATAACCACCACCCCCCACCATTAAGAAGGGCAAATTGTATTTCTTAACAAATTCAACACATTTTCCATGCCCTCTTACGGTAAGATTAAAACAACCTAATCGGTCTCCTGTGAATATTAAGTAATAATCATAAGTTAGTGAATTTAAAATATGATTGTAATTTTTTAAAATTAATTTATCATTAACTACAAACCAGTTAGAGAGTCAGCACCACATTGTAATACAACAGCGGATGGCTGGAAAGTCTCCATCACTTTTGAAATAATTGGTACAAATATAGATTCATAACTTTCATCATCCATTCCATCTCTAAGTGGAATATTAACAGCATAATATTTTCCCTAAAACAAAATTATAAAAATTGCGGTAATTTCATTTATTTTAGAGCATTAGTAATTTTCGTGTACGATTAGTAATTTATATATAAATATTGTGTGGTATTACCTTTCCAGCACCAATATCTCTGAGATCTCCTGTTCCTGGAAAGTATTCACCATATTTATGAAATGAAACCGTCATAACTCTGTCTGTTGTATAAAAGGCTTCTTCAACTCCATCTCCATGGTGGACATCGATATCAATGTACAAAACTCTTTGATGATATTTAAGTAATTCTAAAATTCCTAATACAATATCATTAACATAACAAAAACCTGAGGCCTCGCTCTTTTTTGCATGATGAAGTCCACCTCCCCAATTTATACAAATTTCAGATGCCTGTTTGTTTAATTTTACAGCTGCTGCTACTGATCCACCAGCAGATAATTGACAAAATTCGTATAAGCCATCAAAAACAGGGCAATCTTCGCCGACGTTAACTATAAATTTAGAAAAAAATTATTTTCATTAACTATCTCATCAACTATGAAATGCAAATATATTTTATAGAATTTGTGAAACTTACATCTTTGCATTTGCTTATTATATTCAGTCATATTATCAGGCCTGATCGACCTCAAAAATCTAATATATTCATCACTATGAAATTTTGTCATTTCATCTGCGGTAGCTTTATGTGGTCGCTGCAAATATAAGCAATTAATAGCGACGTTATAATAGAATATAAATTTTATTAAATAATATGTTATTTGAAAGCTAACTCCAATTTTTTTCTTTCAAAGAATAAAATTGTTATACAATGAACAAGATAACAAATTTTAGACTTTAAAGTGAAAAGAATAATTTTCACAGTTGTTGACTTACATAAATTTCCATTTTTCGATAAAGCCCATAATTTAATAATAAATTATGCGTCATCCTTATACGATGTGGTTTCATGGGATGACCTTGCCCATAGTAATAATTTCCAATATCACCTAAAAATATTTCATTCCTTAATTTATATTTTTTCAACTAATCAATTTGTTAAAATGAGCAATTATTTATTAATTAATTGTCAAGTTAATCAAATAGTTTTGACTAGTTTTCAAAATGGAGTCACATTATGTGGGGGGACCAAAAATTAATCAAGGAAAATATTTGGATTTTATAATGATTAATTAAATTTTTTACGAAAAAGAACTCGAAAATTTCGTCGCATTTGTTAATAATGCGATAAAAAAATGCTTTTAAAATAAATATTTAATTGGTTGTGTTCCATTAGAAATGAGATATTAGTGCTGCGTGTGTGTGCGTGCGCGTCTCTCTTTTTGACTCCATGCATGCCTTTATGCGTGGCATGTGCTTGTGTCTGTGCATGCATGCGTCTGCGTATGTGCTTTACGAACTTATGAAATTAATTACAAAAAAAGAAAATGGAATATAAACTAAAAAGGATGATGACGATAATAATAACAATAGCAACAACAGCAATAAGTATTTATATAAATAAGAACGATAAAAAAGGCCAATATTAGTTTTACGATTCGGTACAGTAAGCAAAACAATATTGTGTAGGATAATAAAATTTATCGCAATTAACGAATAATTCTTTTTATTAGTTAAATGCATTTAAGCAATGCTTGGGATGGAAGAAGAGTGAGATTTAGAAGGAGGGGACTGAGAAAAAAATACGAAATGTTCGTAAGAAACGATAAGATTCGGGTTCGGGAACGTTGCAATGGGAGTTTTGAAAAATCGGAGCATAACTATAAAAGACGCCGAAAAATATAAATCCAATTAACTAAAGCACCCTCCAGGCATCGGTCGAACCAGGATTCAGTAAAATAAAGGGATTAAAAGAGTCCCCTCCAAAGAGTGCCATGGTTAATTGTATCAAGTTGATTCGGAGGCACGTTCGCGAGTAGCCCTTAAAATGGCAAAAGCCGTGAAAATTCATCGAAAGTAGAGATAAAACGGGTGCTATCGCGTAGGCATGGCCGAGGCGAAGCGAAGGACACGAGAAAACGATGAAAAATTATTCATAATTCCAATGGGAATATCATTTGAGCGGGTTTAGTACGAGAGATTCTCGAGCGAAGCTACGGTTGCGCGTGGATAGGACGGACGCCTGGCTTTGTAAACTACGGTCGCGCGATGCCCGAGGCCCGTGAATCAGTCGGCTTAACGTCCGGCAAACCGTACGAGGGCCCGAGGGTACGCGACGGTCGGGCGAAGTTGGGGCCGGTAGGAGGGCCGAGGGCTCGGGCCCGGGAGAGGCTCGACCATCCGGTCGATCACCGGGGGGCCAACGGCCGAAAGGAGCCTAACCAGCGTCGCTCGTGCGCTGCACACGGACACACACGCACACCGCGAGGATCCACGCGAGCGAACTCCCCTAAAGCGGAGAGCGGAGCTCCCCCGAGTCTCCCCTCGGCGTTTTACTCACTATCGTAGTAGTAGCAGACGCGTTTCCGGCTGTGCTGCAGCTGGGACATGGTTGCGGTTCTTCCGTGGACGGCGCACCAGGAGGCGGTTCACAATTGGGCAGCTTCGCCCTCGGCCTGAGAGACTCGTCTAATGTCTTCGGGTCGCGCGGATAGCAGCGGAGCGCAATGCACCGCCGCAACAGCCGCGACGAAACGAGGCGCGCACACACTTGCGCCCCGGCGGCCGAGCCGCAAAGCACTCGAGCCCCTCCCCGCCCGGCCGGCCCAGAGCCCCGGAGCCGCGGTTTTCTCACCGCCAAGGACTCTATAGGACTCGGGCCGCTGCCGGGCTCGGGAGCCTCGGGGCCGCCCGCGACCCTGGTCCGGGACTCGGAGCCTCGGCTCTCTTACCGCAATCCCATTGTTCCCCTCCTCCCGCGCCCCTATTGCCATTCTCGGCCCGGTGGCCCGTTCACCAGGAGTTGCGATTTTTCCGTTCGCCGGAGGCACGCATGCGCCCTTTCCAAGCGCACCCAAGGGGCTTCGGCTCGCCGTGATCGGCCGTCAGATGGAGTCGTCGGCTTCTCGTCGCGGGCAATGCGGGCATCCTCGTCCCGAGGCCGCGCTCTACTGCGATCTTATGGAGATCTCGAATCCCAAACTCGAGAACCGAGGCTCGAGGATCCTCCTCCTCGCGAGGATGCCACCGCTACTATGCCCCCGGAAGCTTTTCCGGAATCTCTCCGTCTACCGCCCTTATGTTTTTGCTTTTTTTTGTTTTTTTGTACTTTGCCTGCCTCGGGGGCTTCGGTTGCTCTAGGGCAGCTTTTCTTCGCATCATTTTATCCGACGCGGTTCACGGCCATTTCCGTCCTTTAATTCATTAGTCGGATGCGACTGCGTCATTTTACCATTCGTCTATCTCATTTTATTACTTGATATCGAGGAGCGTCGGGGTTTCCAGGACTTTGTGGCCTTACTCAATGCTACTTTCTTTTTTAGAAGTCCTATCAGAATCCAAAGCATTTCATATTGGACTTTGTTGTCCTCGAAACATTAATCACATCCACCACTTCGTTCCTCTGCCCGTCCAAATCTCTAATTTATATCAATTAACGGTACCGACCTTCCCCCCCCAATCCCCACTTCATTTTGCTCGTTCAATTTAATAAGCGACTCAAAATCTTCCCGACTTCTTTTGCGGTTGATCTTCCTCGTACTTCGAATGAAACGGAAAATATTTCGCTTTCGAAATACCGGAAAATTCAACTAGTGATCCAATGAAAGTACTTCGATATTTTATATTTCGACTTTGTGTTACAAAGCTCTACGATTCTCACTTTAATGCGGTATTTCCAAAAAAAATTTTGCACGCTTTTTTTATATCCATGTTATTCCCGTATTTTTCCTATTGAACAGTTTATATTATTGATGTTAAACTTCCAATACACTATTACTCAAATGAATTTATTCATTTTTCAATAAATATTAAAACCACCTACCTTTACTAGATTAAACTTTTATTTTAAGCACTGCCTACAAGTAATATTTTTTCTCCATTAAGATTAGTAAGGAAGTAAAGAGAAATTATACATATATTGAGTGGGTAAATAAAAAAAGATTTTTGAAATTAAGCAAATACATAATTACAATGATTATTGACTATAGAAATTGCAAATTATAATTAATACAAACTTTATTTAAATTGAATTTCTAAGGGGATTTATTTTTTGGCAATAGTTACATTAAAAGAAACATTTAATCTTACTTGTATTTGATACTATGAATAATGTTGGTAAACAATAATTAAAAAACTTATATATATATATATATATATATATATATATACACACACACATGATATTAGTAACAATATACGATAAATGATAAAAAATGTTACGATTAATAAATTTTATTTTTAATAATCTTTATTGGTGATATATCACTGTATTTTAGTAGTCTATAATTTTTTATCTCAATATAACATAGATAACATAAAACAATTTCTGTGTTGGATCAGTAAGCCAAATTCTACATATAGACAAATTTATAATTTTTTTTTTACGATTAATATCATTGATAAGAACTACAGTTCTATATTTATTTCAATAGACTTAAGATTCGTTTTAAACTCGCGCGAAGTATTAAAATAACGATCAATCTTGTCATAAATATATTTAAATAGATTTTTTTAAAAGCTTTTTGTATAACATTGCTCTATACACTTCTTATTTGGATAAAATTGTACTGACAATACATTTTTTAATTGGACTCTAAAGCTTTTATGTAGCATTTTTTTTTCTTCCTATGTGGCTTATCAAAATTGTACAAGCAATATCTATCGATAAGTTCTCATCTGATTGATAACGGATTATTCTTAATTTCAATTGTTGGAAATCTTGTGTTTTTTACTAATGATAATACCATCGTTATGCTGCACCCATGTACTGACTAGGTTAGTAAAATATATAAGTCACGCAACATGTTTTTAAATTACAATTACAAATAAAAAATGCATATCAAAAAGAATTACTTTTATCTTGGTATTTAACCAAAATTCGTAAATATATTAATTCATATAAATGCAATAGCATCTCCAGTTTGGCAGTATAATTTCCATTTTATTTAATAATAAATCATTTATGTAATATTTTCCACTCGCAAAAATTTATGCAAAGCAATGCTAAAGATCAACGTACTCAAGTTTATTACATTTATGAACATTCTGTCCCGAATACAGTTTTTAGTTATTAGTTTAAAACAAGAATGTACACATAGCTGCAAAGTATTGAATAGGTCCACCCAATATACAATATTTTTATAATTCATAATTAATCGAATGATTTTACTGCTAAAGGAGTACATATCGAAGCTTGGTAAATATTTTTCTTTAAAATTACATTAAACACTTTTATATATAATTGAAAAAAAAGTCCACACTTTTGACATTTCATATTTGCAATAATATTGTTTCCTGTATTATTGTACAAAATGTTTTTAATTCCTGAATATATCATACATTTGAAATTGTAACTTATTACAATGGATGGTTTTTATCATAAAATGTAAAACAACCTTAATTAAAATATAAAAGTATTGAAGATAATTTATCAGTTAAAAATACTTTTCCAGCCCTTGGGTATATTTAAATATGCTTATGTGACTAAGCGTTAACAGGATATTTTAGGTGAGCTTTAAAAAATGTAAATATACTCAAGAATGTTGCTATAATTGATCCATTTATCAGGAACACCCTATATAGGCCGAGAACAGATATTTTAGTAATCTGTTTAGGTTGCTAGACATAATGGTGTTCTTTACCCCTGCTAATATCTACATTTTGTTAGCTTTGAGAGTTCAATAGACTCATAATGTCATCACAGAATTCAGACAATTTAAAAACTGTCCACTCTTAAAATCATAATGTACTAAATCTTGTGCCTTGCCAGAAAGCCAAAGAGTTTATCGATTAGAAAATTAAATTGAATAGAATATATAATATAAAGATGTAAGATTCTAAATACATTTCCTAACATCAATATCTAATTGATTAATAATCTTTTCTGTTTTACAGAAAAGCAATTATAGCTTTATTCTGAATAACACCATATGCTTAAAGACTTAATATTATTGTAATATAATTTATATTAATTTAAAATTATTACCAAACGAAATTTAAGCATAACTTAATTTAAGCATATCAAATTATCCAAGCAAGTTTAGTTTATACGTTCAATAAAATTTTCTAACCAGAAATTCGTTTAGTAAGCAAATTACAAAGTGAAATATTATATTTTGTAATAAAGCCTATGATTTTTCACTCTACATGTGTAATATCAGTTATATTATAGTTCATAGTAATAAAAACTACATAGTTTTAATGAAAGCTATCTTTGGCTTTCAGGAAGACTATATAATTAATTGTGTAAGAAATTTATAATGTAAATAGTATAATTCTACAGAGCTACCAAGAGCACCAAAAATGATTATTAATGATACTAATTAGTTTTATAACTCCAAAAAGATGATTTTTCACAGACATTCTATTTCAGAATCAACATTATGTAATAATAATTCACTGATTCCAATTAATATTTCGCAATATTTAGCAGTAATATATTTAAATTATTGTATTGTACGAATTTCATGTTCTGGTAGTTCATACCAATTTTATAGTTGCAGAATTCAAGTTTTATTCAATCGATGAAAATCAGATATCGATACGGGCCACTATGTACAATTAAAATATATATATTTATAATGCATTACTGATGAAAAATCTATTTGTCACTGGCAGGAATTATAAATTTTCGACTCCTAGTTTTTAACAATATGACGTCTAGGCATCAATAAATATTTTGAGAAAATTTATTTCCATTTTCTTATATTTTATTTTAGAAATTAGTATTGATTAATTACATTCAAACACTTTATCAAATTGCAGATATGATTTTTATATTTCTCATTTTATAAATTTAACAGATTATAATTATCATTAATTGTTTACGGTATATTATAAATACCAATCCAAACATTTTAATTTTTTATCGTACGGTAACAAAAAAAAAAATAATATGCGTAATATATATAAATATATATATATATATTTTTTTTTTGTACGTTGATTTGATATAATGTTTGAACAGTTACTACAAAATATTAAATATACACAGATTAATTTTTCAAAGTATTTAATGGTGCCTAGTAATATATAGTTTAATATCCTTTACTTGCTCGAGAATCTTATCGATGATGTACTCTGTTGATTATAATTGTACTGGAATATTGGACAATCACGTAATTCTTGTGCAACTGTTAAACGTACAGTATATTTTAAGTCGTTTTTACCCATTATACATTCTATGCTTCAAGCTTAGATTTTTCACGAACAATCTATCATTCTTTACACAGCATCTCAATTAAACGTAAGTTCAAGGTTTTTCTTGGACATATCGTTTGACTAGCAAAATCGGAAAGGAGTTAAAATCATTTACCTATTTTTCGGTGCTACTTTTTGCAGGAAAATAAAAACTCCTTAGTATATATTGGTGTATTCTAAAAAAGTTAATTTTTATTTTCATATATTCTGTGAATAAATATTTTATTAAATTTTATCCAAAGAAAATGACAATTTTTTTTTCAAATTAATTAAAAATTTTTTATAATACTTGTTTTTTTTTGTTTTTTTTAGAATTAGAAGTAAAAAAGTAGATTGAATTCAAAAATTCTATATAACATGCTTTTTTGAGAGAATAAAATGAAAAAATTTATCTTTCTCTCATTTATTATCTTATAAAATTTTGAGCTTATACAAAGCTGAGCAAACTGTTTTTTTCAATAATGAAAACAGAGAGAAAATCATCTTCAGAAAATAAATAATGGAGATAAAAAATATGAAAGAACATTATAACCAATGTGAATGTATTTGTAAACAAAAGCAGTTTTTTGAGTAAAAGAGTATTATTTATGCTAAGCATTGTGAAAATGAGTTTTACACAGCACCAGTACCATAGTTGACGAATAGAAATTAGATTTCTACATTAAATAACATTCTTCAGCCTTCGCTGGAACAGAATATTCTTAAGCAAGGGTAGTGAATAAAGAAACTCTCTGTGTGTGTGTGTGTGTGTGTGTGTGTGTGTGTGTGTGTGTGTATATATATAGATATATATACATATATAAATTCGAATGGAAAACACCAATGTAACTAAGGATTTTCGCAGCCAAAAGACAAAGAGCACAAAATTAACGAAGAGCTTCCCGTCGAAAACTGCATTATCGTCTTTTAAAAAACGAAAGACACGCGGGTAGGTGTGGACTGCAGCGGAAAAGTTGGAGAAGGGGAATGAAGGGCTGGTGACAATGGACGAAAGGAGACAAAAAAAAAAAAAAAAAAAAAAAAAGAAGGATATAACAGAACCGAGAAAGAGAAAAGGGGACAACAGAAAGGAGTTGGAAAAGCGCTTTGAAACGATAGACTCATAATGCATAATTTCTCGGTAGGCTCGCTCTCTCACACTCTCTCACTCCGATAAATATACGTCTAGACAGGGTTAGTATCGCGATACATTCTCGTCCCGGTCTCGGTTTAGTTCCTGGCCCCTTCCCCGCTAATGGAGCAGCGCGAGGAGCAGCCCGTTGTCGCGCCTCTCGCTCACAGCGAGAAGAACTTGAGAAAGGTCTGGGGTGGGATCGGCACGTGGAGGGAGGCCCGGTCGACGTTGGCCAGCTTCTCCTGGAAGGCCGGATCCTGGTCGGCGATGCAGGGGTGACCGAGCGATCGCCAAAACAGGCAGCGGCAGTTCCGGCACAACTGTATCATCTCCGCGTACTCCTCCCGGAGCCCGTAAGACCTGCAAATGATATTGCCACCCTTAGCTTATGGTATTGCTGGGTTTTTGCTCGAGGGCCTACAGAGTCGCGGGGGTGGCCGTGCGGTAGTCTGCCTATGCGCGAATCCTGGCCGATCGCGAGAGCAACGAAGCTCCTTCGATATTCCATCGCTTCTATTTCACAAATCAGTGGAAGGTACTTCCGTTCTGTAAGCTGCGGCGCTATTTAGAGCATCCATGTATCCTAGCGTAGGATTTTCAATATACGAAATGAACGCTAAAGCATTTGAACGTTTAAAGTAAAACTTCAGGATCGCTCAATATGTTGTGCGTGTATTGAAATTTTTGCAGTGCGCGATAACTCGCGCAATATTATAACACAATGTCGAGAACTAATTCGATACCTCGCTTGTGCTTGCCAAATTTTAGGCAAATCTTATTTTTACAGATCTAGTCGAATACGAACTTTAGTACTAATGTCGCACAGTGAATTTTTTTCGTTTTCTTCGAGTACACTTGCCGCTAAGTAGCACGTGTTATTATTTCAGAAACCAGAGCTTACTATAAAAAAACTTTTTTTTTTTAAATAAACTTTACGCGACAGCGCATAGAGATGTATATTTCGGCCTGATGTTTTTTATTCGTATCGTCAAGTATCACGTCATTAATTATCATCGAGTTCTTTCAATAGATAAAAAGACAATAAATTTTGGCCTTTGTTAAACATCGGATAATCTTATCGCATTACCAGAAGACAAGTTTATTACCTTATTGGCTCATCGAAGGCAAAAAGAGCGTGGCCAAGTAGTGGGAATAAAAAGTATTCCTACTATTAAATAAAGCTTTAAAAATTCAAGGATTTTTGTAGATAATGAGCACGTGTCACTATTAAGTAAGTGCATCGATCCGTCATCGTGATTTGTTTTTAAGTTTGCTCGTGAAGCAAATTGAAAGAGAAGGAAAAGGAAAAAAAAAGAAGAAGAAGAAACATTCAGAACCCGGCGGCGAAGCCTCGCTCCAACTCTTGTTCCATTCTAAAAATGCACGCGTGCACGCACGTTGGCCGTAAATGGATAATCGAGGAGGCTCGATCGAGGGGAAGGGCCGTGCCCCGTTTGTTCGCCGCCTCATATCCAATGGAAAGCATAATAATGGAAAAGGAAAAGAAAGATCCGGAGCCCGGGCTCCCCTCCGATGCAATTACGATATTCGGTTGCCGAGCTCGTCCTTCGTCGATAGAGGAGGAAGCCCATTGGGATATACCCACCTCCGGGCAATGGTAAATATGGTCTTCCAGTCTTTTTCGGGATTGTTCTGCCGCGCAATGGCGATCTGCTGGGGCGTGAAGTGATACTGGGCGAGCTCCCGCCAGATCCTTTGCTCCTGGGCGAGAACGGCGAGGTGTTCGCAGGCCGCCGACGAGGCCTCGATGTCCCGAGGATCGCTCAGCCGCAGGAGGACCTCGCGCCGACACTCGGCCGGCAGGTCCGACCACTGGGGCTGTTGCTCCTCGTCCGGCTGCAAAGGGCAAAACACACCACGTCCAACTCAATTCTGCGCCAGACCCTAAGTTCTCTTTTGGCTCCTCAAGGGAAGCTCGACCCGGCAAGACTCCACGGGGGGACTTATCGAGTGAAGCCGATTATTATCGTTAACGATTATCTATTAAGCATTGCCAGAGCGGCTTTAACGGGCCTCTCTCTCTCTCTCGCCTTCCCTCATTTTCATCATTCTCCAGCTAATGCAGTATTGATTTTTTACAATCTTTTTCCATTCAACCACTTTATTGATGGTGCAAAAGTATCTTAGAGTTTCTTCTGCTTCGTTATTTGATTCATTTGAAAAATCGTTTAATCGTAATTTAATTTCAAAATCCGCACCGTACGTTGAAATATTAAAATTCTCGTATGTTGCCTATTCAGAATTATTTTAAAATAGTTTTAAATGCATATCGTATTCTAGGGATACTTTCTTGTGAATTTTCAAAGAACACAATTAAAGTCAATTGTATACCATAAATCGTAAATGGCCACATTTAAGTTGTCCACCTATGCTTTTTCCTAACGTCTTCTCCATCATTATTTTCATTTTTAATGGATTATAATGCATTATTACCCAAACATCCGAGGTAATTCGATATGTTAAGTTTCAACTTAATGTCCCGAGCAACAGATGTAATCTAGGGCGATGGAAGCCTCGAAACTTTGGTTAATAATTTTGTAATTACATTAGGTGACCCAATCGTCTTTTTAAATTCTTACGCAAAATTTTTATCCTTTTAATATGATAATGGTAATAAAGTATTTTGTTTATCGATTTAACACATTTTAATGATTATTCATCCAAATGGATGATATTATAGAGCTGTTATTTTGATACAATACTGCATGTAGTATTTACGTGATACAATTTCATAATGAATTTAAAATCTATTTGACCCTTTTAGTATTACGAATGTGAAATTATCTATTACTTATTTTCGATTATAATGAAAATAATTTACGACGGGTTTCATCTTTATTCGAATTCACTACATAAATTAAAATTGAAATAACAAACTAAACATTTATAAAAATTAATAAAGAAATTGAAATGTCTGATTGACGTTACTAATGCCACATTAATGCACAATATTATATAAAAATACGTGCAGCTTTAATTTCTTTATAGTTAATAACGACTATTTTCTTCCTAATAGACATGCATTTTATTAAACTAAATTGCGTTTATAAAAACTGATAAGTGCTTTAAAATACAAATTAGGCTTTTTTAAAAAAATATAATAGTTTATAAATAATGCGATTTCCTATTATTTTTTTCAAACATATTGACAAGAAGTAATTTTCGATTCGTCAAAAAAATGAAATTCATTTGTATTTAGATCCAAGTATAAACCCTATAATAGGTAAACACAATTATGCTACCAACAATCGCATAAATAAAGGATTCATTTCGAGAGAAAAAATTAAGCCTGCACGTTGATAATTGTATGCTTACTTTATTAGTAATTTACCAGATTACTCAAAAGTTAGTCGAATTAAAATAAAGATGAGCCCATTGTGGATTTCCTAATTCTTACGAGGCAGAGCATAATTAATTGACCCCCTCCTCCCTAATGAAGCCTCATTCTTGCAAAATGACGAAATAATTAAATGTTTTAAAACTGTTAGTTATCAAACTTTAAGCTGGAACAAACTTTTTACCTGAGTGATAGTGATGGAGGACGCTATTTGCAATATTCTGTCTAACGCTGCTTTATGCTTCTCCCATAAAATAACCGAGCCCAGTGGCCTTCCACCCCAGCAGCAGCCGGCACTGAATGCTCGAACCCTTTCTATGAGTCTGCGTAGTCTGCCGGTCTGTTGCTGCGATAAGGACACTGAAATAAAAATAAACGAGATCAATCAATCGAGTCATTGAGCGATTCGACGTATCGTAAAAGAAAGCTTACATTACTGGAGGAGAGTCGAGGATTTGCGTTACTAAAATTTTTTATTTTCATTTTTTTCGGTGGCAATGTTATGGCGATGCAGCGAAGAAATTTTATCTCTCGCGTTAGAGAGAATCGCATTGTTCATTAATTTTGAAATTCTTCGGCAAGGAATTATATTTAATTGAAAAATGCAAGTAAGGCATTAAAGTTTCTCGTTTAAAAATCTTCTCGCGTAATAGTGTGCAAAGCAAATTATTAACAAGAAATTACATTGCTTGCTTTATATATTTTTTTTAATCTTTTGTCAAAAAAAAAAATACAACAATAAGAGCGGTGAGGTAAGCATGACTTAACTTTAATATAATTTAAAGAATGAAAGCAACCGCTTATAAATGCTGTAATTATAATGAAATTACACCTTGGTAAGGAAATTTTGAAAAGTGCCCATTATTTTAATTTAAACTTGTTCAATTTTGAAATGCGCGCCTCTAAGATCTTCAATTTTATTGATTCACGTTTAATAAATTTATGCATACAAATAATTGTAAGCATCTATGTTTACGAAATCGAAGAGCGAATACGTAATTTGGGTTATTTAACTATAAAGTGAAACTCAGCTAAAAGACTTTACTATTTCCGAAGCCTTGTTGTATATACATATCATTTTATTTATGAAACATCGACATCAAACCACTGTAAAAATTTGTAACTATCCTTTCCAATTTTTTCCGGTGACTTTACGTCCTTTAACAATGCATCCGAGTGCAGTCGACTGCCGTAGACGATGACGGATTTCCGTTCTCCGTTGACTACGAGCCTTGGAAAGACCAATAATTCAATAACTCTGGAAAAAGTGGAATGCCACCCTTCATCGCGGCTGGCACGCGACGCATCCATCAAACCGAGCACGAGCTAACCATTGCGATAACGAGGACTAATAAGAGAATGCGCCGTTGCGCGAGGCGCAATTTTAAGCCTGAGGATGTGCGCACTTGTTTGCGCGTATTTGTAGGAAGGGTGGGGCTGGAGGAGGGGGCGGGCGCAGGATGCATTATTCTTGAATTGCGCGGATGGCGTTTAATTAAAAAAAATCATTCACTTTACGGGGGAAGCGCGTGAGACGCGCAGGAAATTCTTTAAGTGGCTTTAGTCACCTTCTAGGGCGACCTCCTCGAGCATGTTGAACAGCACCCGCTGGGCGCAGCCGCTCAATCCTCCCATTCGGTGGCTCACCAACAGATCGAGAAGCCGCACGATGTAATTAAAGCGCCGGCAGTCGTGAACCGCCGACAAGAAGTCGAGCCTCTTCAGCGCGTCGCTCAGCCCATTGAATCCAGCGATCTGCGACATTACACATTGGATGTTGAATCGCTTTTACTTACGCTGCAGATTTGCCGAGCCCTACCGGTGAATATCCGGCGATTGATATTTTGCCCGACTTTTATCCCCCCCCCCTCCACCCCCGCGGGCTCCAGGGGTGAGCGAGGGCGAGGTCGCGCCACGTTTGCTCACTCGTACGACGGCGCGCGATAACCCTGATACATATTTCAGATGAACGCTTGTAAACAAGATGGACTAATGAGTTTCGATCGGCGAATTCACGCATGCATTATGCAAAATCCTTTGACACTGAAGCGATTCCAGCCTCGCGGCGATCGGCCTTGTTATACCTTATACACGAATATTTATCGAGAAATTCATTAATTCTCGTGTCCGCTCTTTATTACATTTTGGATTCGTGATACGTTTTAATGATTACGTTTTGGTTAATTAATTCAGCAAAATATACGACCGTTTCGCGAGCTGAGGTTAAAAATAAAGATAAATATAGCCGAGTACATAAATAAACCTGCAGCTTAATTAATCAATAGTAGAAGCATATGATTTCACTGTAGTGCAACTGTTATTGAAGATTATTGTTTATGTTCCATACCAATGCACTTGCATATTACATCTTTCTTTTTATAAAATAGCTTCTGTATACTGCGGCAGTGCTACTTTTTAATTATATTTAATTAGTGTTATTTCTATTGAAAGTGGTACAATCTTCAAGGCTGATTTTGCACATATATTTTTTTAATATTCGAAAGCTCAGTATGGAAATTGAAAATTATTGTTTACTTGCCTCACGCAGTTCAGAATTGACCTTCATATTTTTTTAGTTCATTTAGATGCATACGAATAAGATGAAAAGGAGCTATCGTAAAATCAGCGATAAATGTGATATTTTTAATTTTCTCAAAACGCGATAAAATAGAAAGAAGCGCGAAGAAGAAAGCAAATCGTTCGGATTATCAAATGGTGCATGTTAATGTATTAGATGAAACAGATAAATATAAAATATGAAATAAAACAATTAACTTAATAAGATTTTGAAAATTATGCTTATAGATAAATTATATTTGTATAAATATATTAATATAAGTTTTATTATGCATTGATGTTAATAATAATTATTAATTTCCATAGGATATTCATCTTTTTCAGAACAATTTTTCTTTTGTTTTAATTAAAAGTTACTTGCGTATCATACGAAATGTTGCTAAGAAGTTTCGTAAATTCTATAACCCGTTTATAAAGCAGGTATCAAAATTAGCAAACACATGTAAGTAGTCCAGTATAAGCAAAAGTGCTTCTTAAATGTATAAATACATGGTTTATAATATTTTGTTTGAACTGAAACGTAAAACAGTTTGTTCGGAAATACAAAGGGAAATGGCTGAGCTTCTATTTTGCGTTTTCCTTTTGATCGTATTTGCAAAATACGCGGGCACGTGGGTTTAAAATTAGGGCGAAGTAGCGGATTGTCCGCACTTTGAAAAAAAAAGAAAAAAAAAGAACGCTTGTAAAGCATTCATCGTCACGTGCACAGAGCAAACGCCGAATGAAAAGTAAGCTACGACCGACAGGATTAATCGGTCCACGATGATTGTGACGGGTTCGGGTGGATTTTTCGCCTTTTTTTTTGTTGTTGTTCCTTGTTTTTGACGTTAAGCGCCCTCGTGAAAAGCATTACGAGGCGCCAGATCTAATGAAAAGAAGTGCCGCGCTCGACGAAAAATAAGCCCCGACGAAAAATGAGCAACGACGCCGGGCTGGGGCCGTAAAGTGCGCGACACGTGCCAGGAGGCGATAGGACGGATAACTAAGCGGCCCATTAAGACTTCAGCAATCGGCTCGCGGCCATCGACAAAAAATAATGCCAACGGAATTAGACGGGCCCGCGCGTCCCCAGGATTGATGGCTTTTATTTTCGTAGTCGGCCCCTCTCGCGCGCCCCGCGCGACCTATGCAATTTCCCCTCCCACTCCCCCGATCGGCGCCAAGCCGAGGATAATCTCGTTTCCTTCTTATTTCCCTTGCAGCCCGTACGGAGGGCGATCTAAAAATACGGGGCCCGGTGTAACAACCGGCGCACGCCGGAAGAGTCACTCACCTCGCGGGTGCACTTCAGCGTGATGTGACAGTGTGGCTGGACGGCATCTTCTGCAATGGTGACAAAACAAATGATTATGGCCCGTATTTGAACTCGATGCTGATTTAAGAATAAATTTCCGCAATTTCACTGGCAATTAACGCTCCCTCGCTTTCAGGACTTTCTCGCTCCCTCTCTCTCTCTCTCTTCCTATACCGCTATCCTACTTTGCCTCTTTCAGGGAAGTGAAGGCCCTTCTCTTCGATATTTTTAAATGCGAGACAACGAGATAGTCATTTTCAACTCGGTAATATTTTATATTTGGGTGTATAGACCGAGCAGATATTCGTTTAAAGAATTACAGATTTACAAACATTTATGTTTTCTTTAAAAAGTACAATTTTATCTCGCTCTACCGATGACATGTAAGAGTCTCAAAATGACTTTAACTCGGTTCTCCAGAATTTTCTACTGACGTAAGATTTATAATATTTAATTTACATTATATACTTTAATTATGAAGTAAATTTGTTGCCACACAAATAATTGATGCGGATCGTTGTGTAGACTTAAAATAATTTGTACCTTTAACTTATTATTACATTTGATTGAGCTTTATGCGAAATAAATTTATGTCCAGGTCAAATTTGCAAATCGTGGATTTTTTCATTGGATTTTAATATTTATTTCTTTTATTAATTACGTTGCCCTTAACGATCAAATATAAAAACATTTTCCTATTACATATATGAAATTAAATGTACAAGTGATTTAAATCAAACTGATAAATTTTCAATCTGAAATTATTATCTTTAAATATTTATGCAATGTATTATTATTTAAATAATTTCTCATTTTATTATGATGATATTCCTATTATATTGAGGCTTGAAATAGCAAGTGACTGTTCAGTGACATTTTCGATTCGCGTGAAATTCAATAAAAAATTAAGGATAAGAAAATAATTTCTTTACGTAAAAAAAAAAAAAAACATTATAAAGTTTTTTTAATATTTCAAGTAATTAATAAAACCTGCCTTTTTTCTTTTCTTTTTCCTTCTCCTTTTCCCTTTTGTCTCCGTTAACTTCAGCACTGAAAAAATAAATAAATTTTATTAATATTTAGTATGCACACGTAATATATTTATTATAACTTTATACATATTTTTTTCTATTATTGATTGTCCAATTTCATTATGGTATTTTCAAAATATTTGAATTAAATTTTAATGATGTCATAATTAAAAATCGTTAGAATTATTTAGGTAGTTCTGTTATTCGAATTCCCTACAAGATGAAAGCTCGCTTATTCTATATTTAGAGACGCGTTATTTTGTACCCTGGCACTTGTTAAGAGTAAATATACACAATTTGCTCGTTATATAATTAAATTTTCATCCTAAATCTTCAAATATAAACAATTAAATTCGCAGCGGGGATTGATCGGTAAATATACTTTTTTACTTATTTGCATTATGAAGACATATTGCTTCGTGAGTCATAAGTGTACAGAGAGATTATTTATTCCGATAAGTAAAGGTTAACGATTCGTCAAATGAAGCTGTAAAAGGAGAAGCAACGTAATTGTTTAATCTATTATTGCATATAGACAATTTTTATTAGCTCTTTGTATTTTTTGATGTAGGTTATTAAAACAATGTATTATTAATACAGTTTTCTTATAAAAGGTTGTAATGGTAGATGGCTTTCGTTAAATCAAAAATGTCAACTTGTAATCAAGATTAATAGTGCTTCAAAGACTTTACTATAGTCAATGCTTACGTTTTAAGAGAAGCGAATTTAGCATTAATATAAGTTTTAGCTTGAGTCGTCGGGTTCGCGTTCAAATAATGATTATTATGAAATGATTATTATCGATCAGGAATATTTGAATATTTTAAAATAATGTCCACAAGTAATTCTTTAGGAGTATTATAATAAAGGATAAATGACACAACAAAGGTTAAAATCCAGAGGATAGAAGAGGATACAATAAAGATATATCGAAATTTCCCGTTGAATCTTTGATAAATGCCCAAGGAGACGGAGAAAAAATGGGCACGCAATAGGGGAAAAATTCTACATCACTCGAAGTTATTAACTTTTCAGAAATATTCATCGGCGTAATAAATTAGCATTCGCAGGATCAACGATCTCGTGAACCGAGCTCTGGTCAAAGCCGATCTGGCCTCGGGGGAGAGTAACTCTTCTCGGGAATCGACGGTCGCGCCCTGACGCGGGGCTCGAGTCCCCTCCTGCGAATCAATGACTTTCATCGGCGATGCGAGTTCGGAAAGTGTCTTTTGCGCGGCATCCGTTTCCGTGCAGTTGCGCAAACGCGGCGCAATTCCCTTTTGTTGATCGCAAGAGTCATCGACCTCGGCTGCGTTGAAAACACACGGCCACCCTCGCGAGTCTCCACCTGGACTCGGCCGAGATACGAGCTGCGCCACTTCGTCCCTCGCTGCGTACTTTTCCCCGATGCTGTTTTTCTTCTCTCCAATTCAGCGATGCGCAGACTTGTGGCGTTACTTGCGCTGTGCACGTAATTGAGCGCGGCGATTAAGAAGACGCGCCGGCGGAGGCCGACTCTTCGGCGTTCGGTTCGTTACCAATGGAGAGTCATTTTTCGAGTGATTTATCAGCTCTGGTGTATCGCGTTGGTTTCGCAACGAGCTTCTCATTCGCTTGCTCTTATTAAAGCCAATCGCACTATTCGCTATTTGTTCCGCGTCCCATTTTAATTTAGGAAAGATTTTCTAATTCGGCACATTGGGTGTGCATTTGTCATCTACTTGTCTTCATTTTATATTAATGTGTTTAGGGAAATTATTCCGCTACTATTTTTATACGGCTATTGCGTATCTTTTATAGATTTCGTGCAAATCTTATTCGTTCTTCGAAGTTGAAATGTGAAAGCATGTTAAAAATAATGAACAGATATTTATATTGATGTAGAATTTTGCTTTACAAATCAATCCATAAAAAGTCCTAACTATATAATGTCGAATTGGTTTGTTCTTAATAAGCTTTCAACTTCTTATTCATTCGACGATTTCTTCTGTATTAAAAAAAAATTAATTTCTCTTCATCACAATGCTCAACTTTTTATATAATTTCCTATTTAATCTACATAAGCGAGAAGAATATTTTTTAATACAACTATTAATGTTTCACAATATTACTGTAATAGTTTTCTTAGAACTCTCAACGAATTAGTATTATCAGTTGATTTTCTAAAAGTTGATTAATTAATACTGTAGGAAAATTATATTTATTAATATATTTTTCTAAAAAATAAATTAGAAATTATAATGAAAAATATCTAATTGGATGACTTTCTATGTTTCTAGAGTTAAGTTTATTAGACATGCTGAGTTGCTCATCTAAAGCGCTTTTTAAGATCAGAATAGTGCTCAAGACTTCCTTCCTTATTACAGTAATAGATGAAAACGTATTTTTTACACTTTAAACGTTAAATCAGATTAATAAGGATGTTTCTTAAGTTTGCAAAAAAAGCTTAACCGTAAACATGATATATTGTATTAATTACATAATCTTGAGTAATTTCTTATTCAAATGCTGTTATTTTTTTTGTTGCGTTTTTAAATTATATAATTTAAATACTAAATAAAATTCAGATAATTGGTACTTCCAAATCTTATGATTCTAATTAAGATTAAAATACAAAATATATATATATATATATATTACAAGTATTGAAAACTATTATTCACAAATTACTACTCATAGTTAAACAATAGTCAACTCATACTCAAAGCAAATAACAGTTATAATGAAATCATTAGGAAATAAAATAAAATATTAAAATTCCACTCTATATTAACAAAAATATGATACAGCACGATTTTGAAATTCCAAAAATACTTTTAAGATAAAATGAAACTATAAACTATTATTTATTTAATAAGAACGATACGAAATTCTAATGCCAAATAAAATACATAAGCACAAAAGTATTTTAAGCATAATTGCTTACGACTTCGATTCATTCTTTTAAGTTTAACGTACCTGAAACAAGTAATATGATAATTCGTTATATTAGAAATGTACATTTTATATTTAAAAGTCTATGTATATTAATTACTATTAAACGATTTCATACAGTTTTTTTAAAGCGTTTTAAATCCTCCTCAGTAATTATTTCCTTTTAATGTAAGATAACTTTAACTATATCCGGCGAGGGTCCTTATGAATAATAAGAAATCCCTAATAAGAATCTCTTGGTTCCCGAGTATGTTTGTTAATGAATCATTATTGGATAAGTGCATAAAAATAATTTCTGAATAATAAAACGTAGAAATATTACAACCGTGAGTCGCCTTACTCTTGAAAAACTTTGTTGGTACGCGGACATGGAAAGTTAGCATATATTAAGCGATGAGCTACGTTGCGTGATTTTTCATTAAAGTTACCTCGAGCAGGAAATCAGAAAAAGTGAGCGCAACTCTAATTATCATTTTTTCTCGTCGATCGAAAAATATGTCTGATTGCTGAGATGAGGTTTACGCTTAAGTCCACAGATGTCCTAGAGCTCGCATGAAAATCACCGATTGTCCGACGAGTTTCATGTAAGCACGTGCTTGTGTATCATCGGGAGCCTGAGTGAATTAAGGAACGCGGAGCGGCGCCGTTACGAGTCACTGACACGTTAGGAATAAAAAGGCACGAGTGAAAAAGAACATGAACGAAGTGCGTGGGTAAACGAGTATATCATAATGTATATCCATGAACATGTGTATATATATGTGTGTGTATATACATACATATATATATATATATATATATATATATGACTATCTAGATCCACCAAGTATACGTGCGTTGTTTTACTCTGCATTTAATGATTTCACAATATCAAGTCTTTGTTTCGTTTAATGGAGAAGTCCTTGGTGCGAGCGCGACTGCGCTAATAAAAAAAGTTGAAAATTATTGCGTGATTTCGTCTGTGGGATGTACACTGTGTTGAACGGAATTGTTTTTTATTTAGTAATTTTTATAGTGCATTATAATTAAGTAATTCACCTTCTTTTGCTTTTCAACTGGCTTTTGTTATTAATCAAATCGTCATCCTGAACGGATTTCTAATTTTTTTTTGGTAAAAATAAACGAGTCGAAATATTTCAACAATCAAAATTTCATCCATCCAAGCGTGCCCACATGTAATGTCCCTCAAAATGAATTAATAAAAAAGGCATAACTGAAACGAAAAAAATGAAACTACGCAGTTGCATAAGTTTCGTAATCTATTTAATCGTTAAATGGAAATTCATTTTCATAATGAAAATCAAACAGTTAAAAAAAAGTCTGAAATATGTTTTCACATAAACATTAACACTTGATGAGGTTTTCAGACCTTGGTTAATTTAATAACCAATTAATTAATTTAAAAATATTTCGTGATGCTTTGAAAAATACTAATAAAACTTTTTTTAGTAACATTTGTTAATTTGATTTGAGAAAAAATACATTCATACATTTATTAACGATTCTAAGCTTGTTTGTTTATAAATGAAATTTATATTAACTTTAATTTCATATATATATAATGTTACAGAGAAAATACAAATTTTTATTATTTCAAAAAATAAAAATTTTATAAATAGGTAAAAATCGAAATTCCTTGCATTATTTAAAAAAACTGTTCGATTCTTTTATAAACCTTTCTTGAATTGTAACGCTTTATTACAATTTATAGAACTTTATATTTCAGTAGATTGGTTCTTTCCTGGGACTATTAATATCATAATTTGAATGACTAATATTTTTTGAAAGATTAAAACAATGGGACCCGAAACCGTGAAAATTGAAGCTTAGATTAAAATGTAAAACAAATGACTTTTAAATTCTCTTCTCTATCTTTATTCAAGAATTTATCGTAAATAGACAATAATTAATACGAATAAAAGTCTTACAGTATGAATAGAATTTTAATACTTTTTATAAAAATTTATAACGCAGAGAATTATTATTATTCATAAACCATTAGAAATTTTCGGCATTAGCAGAAATTTTCCGAAATATGAGGCCATCCATTGCGGCCCACTGCGAAGTAAATATAAAGAGCGCACGGGAAGGAGAAGCCAAGGGAAATTTTACTGATGGTAGAATTTAAAATAATCGCAAATTTAGCTTGGGCTACAGGATCAGTGCCAGTCAAACGAAAATTGTCCGAACTCTGCTCGATAAGCCTCTCGCGAAAATTATTCTGCCGGGCGTCGTAATAATGGTAATAATGACGGAGCCCCTGCTTCGCTTTTCGCTTAACGAATCCCTCGTCGGTGCCGCCGCTCTTTTGGCCCGGCGCGTCCAGGAGCGAAAAGCGCGGACGAAGAGGATCCCGGGCAGGGCCGTTAATCCGCGAGAGCTACGTACTCGCGTTACGTAAGCCAATTACGCAGCCTATTCTAGGCGACCTTTGTAACCGAGGGGGCAACACGGAATCGCTTCCGACTGGCGCAGCTCGGCAAGTTTCCCGCCTCGTGGACCGAGCCTCAGGAGGACAGGGGAGGTACGGGGCGGGAGGAGGTGGAGGAGAGGTTTTTTTTTTTTTTTTACAATTAGGTTGCGCGCAAACAAGTTTTCGGGGAACAATTACTGGTGCGCGACGTTCGCTCGCTGTGCGCGGAGTCGCGGGCGAGGGGAGCCCCAGACGAATAGGAGGCTTCCCTCGATTATGAAATTTCCTCGTTACGGAATGACGGCTGCACGTGTCCTTCCGCTCCTATGCGCTTCCTTTGCACAATTTATGGAAAGTCGAGGAAAGTCTTTGTTCTCTGCGGAGTATTATGTATTATGCGGCAGCCCCTTTGAGCATTATGACGGATTTCCGCTTTTGGATAAATCACCAGCACATCGAGAACTGTTGGTGCGAATGATGATGGGAGCTGCAATTGCAGGAGGGAGGATTGATTTTTTGAGAGCCATTTAATGCCTGCTTTGATTGCTTTTATCGTCTTTCGGCCGAACTCGATATGTTGACAAACTAGCGAGACTTCTCCCTTTGAATTTATTTAACAAATTAAACTTTACCACCGTCTATTCTCAGACCACTATTATTAGTATTTTATAGTCAGTGCCGTATTGTAAATATTATGCAGAAGCGTTTGTTGCTAGATATATATATAAGCTCAAGTGACCTTTAGCAATTGAGTAATTAAATTGAAGTATACACTTAAAAGTAATTTGGAATTTTTATTTATTGACGTACGCTCGCTTGAAGCCACTTCCAAAAAAATTAGTTTTCATTTTCTCTAAATTTTGATATTCTTTGTTTAAAAAGTTCATAGGTATTAAAAAACTTATTATTTTGCAGTACTTTTCAAGTTTGGTTTTAAAAGTAGCATTAAACTTACTTGTGACCTATTTTTCTTCGTATCAAATATAAATAAAGCATAGGTGGTTTGGATTGTATTGGAGCCTGAAATCCGCGTTAACCATTATAATGAGGAATTTCTACCTATTATTAAAACGTAGCCAAAATTCGATTGGTCTCGAATTGAATTGTCAAGAACGACGTTCTTATAGTGTTTAAGAAACCGAGACAGGTATCAATTCTATGTGCGGATGGTTTTTATTATAAGAAATGATAGATTGTCTACACTAGTGAACTGTTTCAATTTTCGAATTTTATTCAATATTAAAATAAAAGGTCTAACTTGAAATCCTTTGAAATTTAATGCTTTCATCGACTATTATCGAAAAACAAAATAAAGTTTTATTTTTTAATATAGTCTTATAGTTTTAAATTATAAAATAAATATATGTAACTTTCGTGTAAATATTTCCATGAAATTATACCAAAAAATACGTAATTACTTAAGAAGTTATCCTAAAAAATTTTGTTTCAAAGAATATTCTGACTTTATTTGTGGAAAAGCAATCGTTCATTTTGAGAAAGTCTGGTAGTGCAACTAATAAAATTCTTCAAGCTTCAATTCATCAGTAAAATAGTAGAATAATGGCTCTCCCACTTGTAATAAAATGGTTAACATGAGATAAAATACGTTTTTATTACTGGCATTAAAACAGTGATAAGTTTAATTTGAACGTGAACAATGATCAAGGATCTTCCTAACAGTATTATTCATAGTTACCAAATTTTAGTTTTTACGACGAAATTTGAGCTCATTGAAACATTCTCATATCATTAGTCAAACATAAGTATTCATATATACGTGCGTGCGAATCAGTATGTGTAAATATAAATTCATGTATATAGTTTTATACGGTGTCACGAACGATGCAGTAGATTGGAATAGAGAGAGAGAGAGAGAGAGAGAGAGAGAAGCTACATGCGGCTATGAAAATAGAAAAAGCTGGTGCACTCCGTATTGTCAAGGACAGTTTGGTGTAATGCTTCGCTCGAAAACCATCGCATTCATGCTAATTTAAAAAACTAATTTACTTGGCATTACTTACATTATAATTCAAGCTTATTTTCTACAGAAATTACTTTCTCGTTAAATTTTTTATTTTGAAATAAGACTGTAGTTTGAGTTTCGAAAAACTAGGAATATCTTACGTCTCATGGAACCATTATTTAAATTTAAATACAATGATTCACACAATATAAAGTGAAGAAATTTTGAGGAATGTAATTTAATTTAGTACAAATACTCGAAGTAATTGATTCGATACGTTTGGTATATCAGATCGATACTAAATATAACCATCCTAGATGTGAATTACAGTGCATGTATATTATTCTGTGCGTGCATTATCGACACAAGTACTACAAAGAACGGCATTGAAATATATAGATTTTAATTACATTTTACTCTCTTTTTAAAAATATTGACAAAACAAATTATTTATAGAAAAAAAGTGCACTTAAAGGCCAGTATTACACGATCAATTTTTTATTTTAAAGTTAAATTTTAAATATAATGTACGTTATTTAAAAGGCTCAGCTATTGGCTTAAATATATAAGGGAAGATTTTTATACCATTTGAAAGACGGTAGTTTTGAAGTACAACATACAGTACATAATTAAATTTCAAAACTCATCCTTTCCGAGTTTCTTTTGTATTTCAACAAAATGGACAAGCAGTTGGCTTATACCGTGTCGTGAAAGTAGGCGAGTTGGCACGTGCAGTAAAAAAATTTATTTGAAATCCTCTTATCGCATTGAGCGGTGTTACGAAAAAGCAAGCGGTCAATTTTATATAATAAAAGCAAAAATGAAAAAATTACGACGAGTAAACATTTCGTATAAGACAGACTTTCCGAGTTTTTCTGCGGCACTACCACCAGACGTCCCCTGAAACCATCCCAATGTTAAAAAAAGTTAATTCTTCCATTTTTCAGCAACTTTGCAAGAATCACGTCCCCGTTCGGTCCAAAAAAAAAGAAAAAAAAAGAAAAAAAAAGAAAAAAGAAGCTCAACCTCGCGTACCTATATCGAGGAACTGAGTGATCAATAAATTGGGTGCTCGAGGAAAAATAAAGTAGGAGAGCGCGTACGGGAATGCTCGGAGTTTCGGTTCGATTTTAAAGATAAAACATGTCCGCATGCATACGTGTTTATACATGTGTAGTTGGACATATTAAAACGAATGTAGGCGTAAGAAGGCAAGCGAGGAAGGGGCGTCGGTGTGCAGGTGCCAGAGCGAGGCAGCTATCAAAGGCTGGAAGTCCTCGAGTGGAAATAGGATGAGGAATGGACCGAGGGCGCCGGTGTGCTCGTCGGTGCACCAGCTGCTGGGTCGTGACCCACTTTGGCGCTCGGGTCACACACAGGGATATTCCACCACTGCGCTGTAGCTGTTAACCCCCTTTTATTTGCACCCCCTGTCGACAGCCAAGGGCGAGTCGCTATTTCACGAACTCGACTTTTTTTCGCATTACCGTCTTAATATAGGGAGGTAGAGGGAAAGAAAGAGAGAGAGAGAGAGAGAGAGAGAGAAAGAAATATACAAGTAACTGTGGCCAGCAGATTACGACCGTCTCTCTCGGGAAGGTGACAACACGGGGTACTTCGCTTCTCCAGATCATAACGAATTGCCCCGTCAACCATGGAATACTCAATTGCGTGGCTCATCTTTACCGAACGCTCGTCTGCCTGGACTTTTAAATCGAAGTGCTCAACTTTGTATGTATTAAAGTCGGCCCAATTATATTGGCTACCTTTGCATCGCACCTTTGAATCAAATTATTATAATGGGTAAACACGGACAATCGCTCGTAGCTTCCGGTCATCGGTTAATGTGTTCTCGAGAACTTTACCGAGGAAAATTAACGGATGGATCTGCTGCCGCGGTAAAAATAATTAATCAGCGCAATTGAAAATCGACGAGCAACGGCCTATTTTTTTTTATTTATGAATTTATTTACTTGTTCGCTAGAGCATCCGCAGAAAATGTTTGAAATTCTACTATTAGTTATATTACTTTCTCGTGTACTCCTTTCTAATACGTTCTTCTTAATACTCTTCTTTATACACTCGAGAGGAACTTTCTATTTCATCTCTCCAAAAATACTTTATCTTAATACTATATTGGATTGGATAAAGTTAAGGGGACGTTAACTTTTGGACGACGTTTTTTTAAACTTAAAATTTTAATCATATTACCACTGACTTACAGTTTCTACTGCATTGCTCAATACTGAAAATGCCAGTTGCAAAGTGTAAGACATTGCCAGCTTTATTAATTTAATACATATATATACGCATGACATAAATATTGTGCATTGGTACGATAAATTCTTCTGAAATTGAAAAATTCAATAGTATAGTTTTTTTATATTAAACTAAGAAACAGCTAAGCTATAAAATCATTAAAACTTTACAGCAATCATTTTTTCACCATTAAACAATGAGCCATTATTGTATAACCGAGCAAAAAATAAAAAGTTTAGTTGATAACGATACTTTATCTGATGCTTCGAAGAAGAAACAATACATCGATTAATGTAATTATTACCAATTATTAATAGTTTTATTTAACGTATGTCATATTTGCGATAAGCAATTTCATACAACTGCGAGTTTTCTTTTTATACTTTATCAAATTTAAACTCGAGAAATTTTTCAATAAAAAAAAACTGAATAAAAAAGTAATTTTAATAATATTAGAATCCAGTGAACATTCATAGTTCTGAGATGAAGACAATATCCATCAGATAAGATTTTATCAGAAAATGTTTTCCGTTGCATTTGAGCGACTTGAGCGTAACATTTTCTGTCACAGAAACGAAAGTGTACGTCGCTTGATTTTAACGTTACTATTTCGATTTCATTGAAATGTATTTATGGTAATACATAACATCCTTGCACGACATTAATGTTTATAAAAAAGTCTTTAAAAGTATTTTCTCTGGCAACCCTGTGCGACTCACCAGACTTTGCGCATCGCGTACAGATTGGAGACGGATTTTTAAAATTTATTCGTAAGCAATTCTGAAGGTCAAGACCACTATTGTTTGGCAGCAACTCTATTGCTTTGAATTGTATATTAGACTCTAGACGAAATAACGAGATTACAATATATTACGAATGAAGATATTCTAGGAAACGAGTAAATTACGCGACTGTATCAAGATACTGACGATAAATCTTTTCTAAAAGGTTTTACAAAATATTGCACTACGTTGCAATGGATTGAGCGAAGCTGCTCATTATGAACTAAAAATAAAGATAACGATCTAGCGAGTGAGTCTAGAAATTTTTTTAGATTCCGTACACATCTAAATTTTTCAGATTACAAATCAGAATGAGTAAATAGTTTTAAATTTGAATAGATAAATATCCTCGCATTAAAATTTGTCAACTACCCGGATTAGATCTGTAAGCGCTTTTTGCGCAATGCACAAAGCGTCAAATGAATCGTCTTATTCCCTGTTGACTCTAAGCCGGGATTTTCTAAAATTTGATCGGATACGCTCGGCGGGCTGGGCTTTTACGTGCCAGGTACATTTAAAAACCTCGCAACGCTACCAAAACCAAAGCCCTTGCGCAAAATGCAGATTATCACAGGAGGTCTTCGACAACGGTAAACATAACTCTACCTGGCTAGATTAATCAATGGGCTCTCCATTAAGAATCTACGCACACCGAGTGGCAGCGGCAATCATCCGCGGTTATTTATTGTTGCGAAACACTGAATATTCATGAGAAAAAAAGTAGGCTCATTCGCATGGCTCGATCGGCTGGAATACGGTAGCGGCTGCTCTTTCTCCGGGTACAATTCCTTGCATTCGTTGCTCGACCATCGTAGAAAGTCCCGGAGCCTCGGACACGCGTACACCCGCGGCCAGCCGAGTGCTCGACCAGCGTGGATCGATCCTTTCGCGACCACTTGCTAAAACGGCCTATGCGGAGGATAATCATCGCTGGCCGACAGCGGCAGGATCGCACACGTGCAAAGCAACGTACCCTGCCTCCCGATTCGCGTGTGCACTTTAGCGAGTGCGTGCCAGCACGAGCGCATAATTAAAGCGAGAGGGAGGGAGAGAGGGAGGGAGAGAGAGAGAGAGAGGATGTATTTTAGATTCGCCGCCTGCACTGCTCTTGGTGCACGATTACGTTCGCGGGCTACTTTTCATCCGAGCGCACACTTCACGCGTGATATTGGGATTTTGCATTTTGCACGCGAGCCTGCAAAATGTACACTATCATAAAATTACCTATGAAAGTTTAGCTAAAACGAAGGCCAGCTCCTAACGCTTCCTATTGCTCCAGGCTCCAGAATTGGCCATATTTTTTTCTAAGCACTACAGTTACAGATAACCAAGATTATTATACGACTCGGCTTCTGTCATTACGAAATTTTTTATTTTACTTAACCGCTACTTTCACCTCGTCTTAGAAAGAATACAAAGTACAGCTGGCTTAATGCGCCTCCCGTTAAATAAAGTACAATTTTACTTTTCGCGTATTTTATTACCTTTGCGTATAAGAATGGGAAATTTTGATAAACACCACTAGCTTTTGCAAATTCAACACTTACTCGAAATGTTTGCAAAAAAATTGAATTTTCAATATTTCGAGGTTCGATAAATCTACATTTTAATCAAACTTAACCTTCTTATATAAAAATCCACATGAAACGTAAAGCGCGAAGCTTTATGGAATACTTTCTTTCTAATTTTTTAAATGCATTGCTTATAGTTTGAAAACTGCATAACTTAGAAAGTCCGGTATCCAATGTACTGTAAAAACTCACTTTCTCCACTATTTATAAGCTTGTATCAAATGAAAATGCATAAGCTCACTTATAAGCCTGGACACTTCATTATCATCCATTCTGGCATCTAGAGACGAGATAAAGCACACTCAACCATAGGTGAACAATACAAGGAAGGTTTGACCTACAAGAGATACATCGGCTACGAGGGCACTTCGTCGCGAGAGTAACAGAAGTCTGCGCGTGCAAGAAGCTTCGGCTCTCGAAGGACCGTCGAAGATGTCGCGTTGCGTAAGTATCTGCGCGAAGGTTTTAGCTCCAGCCTTCAAAGGTTTCTTCGATCACACGGAAGCGCATTCACGAGCGCCGAGCAGTCCTTGACTTATAACGAGTCTTCCATTACTTCCACATTACCGCTCAAAGCAATCGATATCCCTTGACCGCCAAACGGATTTGTCAAATGCCCTGATCGCGTCGACACGTGGTTTGTAAACATTCTTCGCTTCGTTTAGTCTCGCTGTCCCCCTCCCCCCGCCCCCGCCCATCTGCGCCAACGCCGCTGCGTCACTGCCCCCTCATTAGCTTGTTGCTCTATCGAAAGAGCCAACGCGTTAAATTTCGAAGGCACACGTATGTCCTCGTGGCCTGAGCTAAAGCCCGCTCCGGAACCAAGAGACGCGCGGGGCTCCTCGTGCATTTAAAAGCGCGAATGCGCATCGTTATGCGTGCAATTTGCGCAGGGGTTGGCCCTTGAGCAACCGACCAAAGTCGGCATCGACATTCGAATCGGGAACCGACGAACTTGAAACGAGCCCCGGAATCCTCGCGTCTTCCCCCTGCGGAGAGTCAGGATTGACGAATTAGCAATTGCCCCCCCTGGATAAGAGGAGCACAGAGGACTCATTGCGACCATTGCAAGGTAGACCTGGAATTAATTTCGGCATCCTCGACAACACTGCCAGTGCACGCGGACGTGCGCATTTCCCGATAATGCGCTATTATGTTGCTGGTCATTGAATGCGAGTGGACGAGTCGAAGTATGCCGAGGAGGCGGGGAAGCGGGGAGCAGCGGAGCTGATTGGAAGCGCACCGAGGCTCGACGAGAATGCGAAAGTCGAGCATGGGGTGGGTGGGGTTTTTCTTTTTCGAGTATCGATCCAAGTTACGAATTTTACCTACTCCGGCCAACTAACTGCGTTCTTTTATTTCCTACACTATACTTGCGCTTACTATTGCATTTCCAGCTCGATAGGAAAAAAAAGTCGATTATATTAATTATTTTTACGCTGAAATGATTATGGGCTCGAGGAAAAGAAATTTATCCTTTCGTTGTATTTTTTAATGAGCCGTTGAAATTGTATTTCAGAAGCTGCAATTATGAAAGAATTAGGATATCCTATGTTTAAAAATTTATCATTTTTTAACGATATCATCGAAGATTATATTTTCGAGCCCCATAAACTTTGTACTTGATTAAGTCAATGCAATCGAATTAGCTTTGCATTATTGTCGATCTTTCAATTCTATTCAATAAAATAAATATTTCTATACGTTCCTTACTGTTTTTAAAGAGTTGTATATTATGAAAGGAAATTAAAAAGACAATATATTGCGGCATTACAATTCGATATTCGTTTATGAGCGTATGTATGCATATTTAATTAAATATTTAATTAAAAATATTGCTTAAATTTTAAATAGATTTGATAAGCTGTCTTGGAAGTAGGCGATTACCTGGTGTTCGATCTTAGTGTTCAAAACAGACAACATACTATTTTACCATTCACGCTTACATTTATATGGAATATACATTATCCATTTATATAAGATAATAAATATAGTGTAATGAAAATTCAGCAAATACATAAAGAATGGTAAAGATTTTTTTACTCTTAGAGTGATAATTTCCTTGATAATTGCCGTCGGATTTACTTTATTTTTTAATTACTGACAAATTCATAATAACAACAATCACAACAATAATAACAAAAAGCAAGTTAATTTTTTACATTTTGCGGAAAAGTGTACAGTTTCTGGATAATTTAGAAAAAAAAATTTTTTTATATGATATTTGGCCTTTTTTAGCATTTGTAAGATATTATCCATATTCTAAACTTGTTAAATACGTAAAATATTTTCGAACAGCAGTAAAGGACGACCAACGACAATTCGGATGTCGAGAATTTAACTACTAATTTATCAGTCAGAGTAAAATTCCAGGTTTTTTATTTCTCTACTCAAGACGTTGTTCATTGTGGTAGAATTGCATTCAATGTAGAAATAATTGAGCATTAAATGCAAAAGTACGTCTTCGCAATGTGCAAAAAATAATCCTACCGCTCTCGTTACTTTATCTAATTAGGGCAAGTTATTGTGTTTTCGAGAAAGAAGAGAGAAGCCGGATAGACAAGGTTATGCAAATGGAGTATTCGAATGGTTGTCGAGTCCGAGGAGCTCGCATCGGGCCCAACGTGGATTAAGAGAGATATTTCACATTTGGAAATCAATGGGTGAGCCCGAGGCCCGATTGCTCTCCTCTCTCAGTCTCGAGCCGCCGAGAGGCGAAAGTGCGTTTGATTTTTAAAATGTAATATCATCGTAATAAAATGCTAATGATTAGTGGGAAAGGGGCCTCGTATTATAAAACGTTGTCTCGATTATCGGGCGAGCGTCTACATCGAGCGTCGTGAACGACTAATGCGGAATAACGCAACTTATCGGATGCTCTACGATCGCGGAAGCCATGCCGAGGAGAATTTCGCCAATAGGCGAAGAAGAAGAAGAGGCGAAGAAAGAAAGCTCAGCGAGGATAGAGGAGAGCGGACAAAATAGGGAAATCGAGGGGCTGCAGCGAGTCGGGAGTTGCGAATCGTAGCGCGGCAGCGACATTTACGTAACTCCTACGCTGCTCGTTGGTATCGCGCCTCCGAACAACTGGTGATACAAGAGAGAAGGTTAGGTCGTCCTCGGGCATCCTTGGCTGGCGATGGCTAAGGGACGAGGGTCCAGAGGACGGAGACGACCCGCGTGGATCAAGGACGGCCACGGCCGGATCGTCGTTGGGGTCGGCGGCGGGGAGGAATCCGCCGAGAGGAGTTTCTCGGACCTTGGTTGAGCCCGGACAGGGGCGGGGGGGAGGGGGTCCGTGTGGCGCCCCCCCCCCCGACCGACCGACCGACCGAGGGGAGCGGAGCAGACGCACTGCGCAGCGTTGCGCCGATGTAAACAAACAAAGGCACTCGCTCGTCGGCCGCGTACACGGGCTGCGAAGCCAACAGCTGTGCGCGTGGCTCGGGCTCGTGTACGCGCAAACGCACGCGGCCTCCGTCCTCTCTTTCTCACGGTGCGCGCGGCGCTGGCCATTTTTAAAAAGCAGCCGAGAAAAGGGGCCGCCGAGATCCCAGCGCATCGGCCAGGTGCATCCGCTCGCTTGCCTAGCCGTTTCCCGCGAGGGATCGTCGCGCGACCTACGCCTTACCCCCCCCCCCTGCCCTGAGCCCACGGCGACTATGCAGCGGCTATACGGCTGCGGCGGGGGGAGGGGGGGGGTCAAAGAAGAAGAAGAAGAAGATGGAAGGTGAGAGCCTGCTGGTCGGGTCGACACATCGCGCGGAAGGACAAGTCGGATGTGTACGCGGCGAGGGTAGGCAGGAGGGAGGAAGGTATGGAAGAAAAAGAGAGGGAGAGTGAGGTTGGAAGAGGCAACCTTCGACGAGACTCGATCGAAGCTTCACGCACTCGCACGCAGACACTCTCGCATTTCACACGCATACTGGAGTACCGAGAGAAAGAGAAAGAGACAGCGACAGAGAGAGAGAGAGAGAGAGAGAGAGAGAGAGAGAGAGTACAGAGACAGACAGACAGACAGACAGACAGACAGAGAGAGAGAGACAAAACAAGACAAAACAATCGGGTGCGAGCTCCTCTTCCTTTGTCTCTCGGACAATCGATGTAGATGTTGCTTGCTACTCGAGGAGATCCTCCTCCTACTCCACCGCGTCACCGTCTTCTGTTGACAAGACTCGCACCACCGCTGCTACCACGTAGCGAAACAATCGATAACAAGGCATGCGGGTAAACAAGCCGTCGGGGCCGTCGCACCCGTACGGGCATCCAATAATGGGGCACCTAGCTAGCGGGGGCCGGGGGGGGGGAGAGGCTGCGAGGTAGGCTAAGTTGGATAACAACTTTTAGTGAAGGCGGGCGCGCGTGGGTGAGTCCGTGGGTGTAGGAGAAACGGGGGACAGCAGACGAGAAGCGCTCGCTCACTCACTCAGACTCACCGTAGCAAAAGCGAGAGCGTCTTGTTGTTAGCGCACTCGAGGATTTTCTTCTTCTCCCAGCCCTCGACGGTCTTCACCCACTCCTCCCCGGGGCTCCTCCAGTCCTTCGATATAAACGGCATGTCTCGGCCCTGTAGCCTTTCCTCTCTCTCTCTCTCTCCGTATCTATTTCGCACTCTTGCCTTTGGTATTGCCTCTGCCCGCCTTATCCCGTCCCTTTTTATTAATCGCTACAGCAATCGTTAGCCTTCAATATTGTCGGCTCGAGGCAGGCTCGTCCTATCGAGGCCTTGGGCTCCGCGAGGACTCAGCTGTCTCCCCTTGTCCGGCGCTGAGCCCCGGATGAGCTTTGCTCCCAAGAGCCGAGAGCAGTCCAACTGGAGTCAGCGACGTCTTCGCTGTTGTTGTTGCTACTGTCGTCGTCGACGCCGCCGCCGCCGCCACCGCCGCCGCCGCCACTACTGCTGCCTTCCGACTTCCCCGCGTATGTCCTGCCCGTGCCAAGAGGGGCCGGCGGGGGTGGGGTGGGCCGGGGGGACGCGGCGGCGGCGATGGTGGTGGTGGCGGTGGTGGTGGTGGCGGAGGAGTAGGAGGAGCAGCAGGAGGAGGACCGCGTAGGGTCGTCCGG
The DNA here is from genome assembly GCA_018907135.1 of Kradibia gibbosae. NCBI lineage: Eukaryota > Metazoa > Arthropoda > Insecta > Hymenoptera > Agaonidae > Kradibia > Kradibia gibbosae. The sequence continues at coordinate 11,461,426 of JACCHX010000004.1, forward strand.
GGGGGGAGGGGGAGCGACTCGCGGTCTCGGGTCGCGCGCGCGCGAGTCTTGACACTCTCGACGACTGCGACGAGGACGGAGAAAAGGCTCTCGCTCGGCTCTCGCTCGGCTCTCGCTCGACTCTCGCTCGACTCGTCGGGCCGCGGTTGGCTCGATCGACGCCGCCGGGGAGGGGGACGCGGAATTGCGACGATGGCGGTGGAGCGCCGTTGGGACGTTGTATTGGCCGCGGAGGGGAGGCTGCTGGAGTTGGTTTTCCCATGGGACTGCGGAAAGTGGGGAGGTGGGCATCGACCACTCGTGGCTTTGTTGGCTAAGCGTCACCCGACCGGGATCCTAGCTGCCTACGAGGAACCTCGATAAATCCCCCCAAAGTGTTTTTTTTGTTTGGCTTGTCGAGCCAACCCCGTCGATACTTGAAGTCGCTTCCTCGATTTTAAATGGTTGCTTCAGGAGTCGCGATGCCATACCGATTAGTCGAGATTTATTATTTCGCGGGCTTACGAACCTCCTGTTGCGCCATCTTTTGTGATTTTCACGAACACGTTTTTACATGCAACTGCCCATGCTCGGAAGGTGTGTACAGATATCTGCCTTGTCAACTACCGCGTGCAACTCCTGGCTCTTTCTTAGTTAATAGTGAGAGCTGCGAGAGCCAGAGAGAGAGAGAGAGAGAGAGAGAGAGAGAGAGAGAGAGAGAGAATATGTCTCGGGTGTCTAAGCGCAAAATTCAATGAGTCTTCACTCGTACAATCAACGTTGAAATATTATGGAGCACACCTGATATAAATAATGCATGAAATTTGACTCTATTCTACTTTTCTTTTCTCCAATATACGCATTCGATAAATAAATTGATGTCATTCGCATATTATCTGTATTGCCAACATTCACACCTTGTAAATACTTCTTCCTGAATTTAACAAATGTAACAAATATTAGCCGTTTATTTAGACAAATTTTTTCATTGTAATTTTATTTAGGTGATTATGTATTGATAATGATAAATAAGACTTGTTTAAAAACCTTTTGGATACCTTATTCAGAAATAAAACATCTTTAAAGATCTTACATAAAAAGTAAACCTGTTAGATTATGTTACACCAAACTATGAATTCTATATAAGATAATGAAAATAAATCATCGAGTTTATTAATAAAACGTATAATTTATGAAAAAAATTTTAATTTTTTATTCTTAAAACATGATTTTCATCAATAAAATATTTATTGTGTTAAAAAAAATTCTAGTAGAACATAACTAAAAAAAAATAATATTTATTCAATTATTATAGTCTTACTGATGTAAATCTATAAACGAAATGTTATAAGTAATTAAGTCAACGTTAATTATGCTATTTTCTACTATCAATTTATTTGTGCAAATTGTATTGTCTGTCCTTTTTAAACATTACATTAATATTGTATTATAAAATACATGGTATATTGTACTAATATATAGATTTATAATTAAAGTTATAAATTACTCAAGATAAGAATAGTTGTTATCAATTAGTTCGTAATATAGAATTATTAATAACTGATTGAAAAACGTGAGAACGATATTATAAAAAAAATTTTTTGAATAACTTGGATTGTTTGAAGCATGTCTAACTTTAATATAAATAATACTACAAAGTCAAGAATTTGAAAGCTGATCGAGTTATTTTGTCGTTTTTGTCAATAATTTGTCATTCATTGTCCTATATATGACATGATATTTATTATTAGCGTCATTTGAAAAAAATTAAATATATATATATATACATTTTGATTAAAATTGAAAACTCCTTTACCATTACAGAGGAATGCACGTGTATTACGTTAGATAGCAGCACAAGGCTTACCTTACCTTAGCGGTTCCATTTTATTAGCTATTCGAAATTAGCTTGTAAATATATTATTTTTTATAACTAATTAATATATTTTTAATAATACTAAAAATAAGCTTTTAATAAATTGTATTTCTTATTCAGTATTATTCTTGCTGAATAATAAACAATGCTAGCCACACTATACATGGTAGGAAATATATTGGATTGTAAAAGAAACAATAATAGCATTCTTTAATAAGCTTTATAGTCACGAACTTGTCATTTTACGATCTAAGAAAATAAATCTATAGCTGGACACTACTATCATTGTATAAATATATTATAATTTAATGATTAACTTATTATATTAACCATAATTGAAAGATGAATGCAGATGGAGATAAAACAAATTTTTTTATCGTAGATAGAGAGTCACGATCAAAATAGTTTACTTAACTCTTCTGTAATTAAGAGAAATGCAAAGAACTTATTTTTAAATAAAATATTAGTTGTAAAATTACTTACAAAATAATGTTTATAAGGACGTTTGAATTAATATTTTTCATACGGTCAATATAGGTTATGGAAAAAGAACGAAAATCGTCATGTTCACGATTAACTTCAGATGATTTTTTATATAAACAATCCTTTACAAGTTTATAACAACAAATCATGATTGAAAATTATACTCAAAGTTTAATACTCTTTTTAATACTGTAGCATGGGCTTATGGCCTATATTCTTTATATTAATTGCCATACCTTTAGAATATAAAAAAGACAGGTGACTATTTAAATCTATCCATATTAATAAAGTCATAATCGTAATTTCTAATAATTCATTTTTTGGTTAGTGTATTCTGTGCAAGAGTATTAAGTAGACGAAGAAATTTAGGAACAGTTTTATTTGATAACAGTTTTTTGAATAATCATTGTTGGACCGATGAAGAATTGTTCTTACTTAATAGTCGTAAAATGTTTCAAGATCTTGTACCCAAGGTATTCATATTATCTATAAATTCATCATAATCTAAAAATTAATATCTCACCATCTCACCATCAATTTTATTAGTTATATAAAGTAGCGAAGGATAGATTACTAGTGTAAAAATAAAAGTCCACTGTAATAATTTACAGGAATATTTAGATATTTGTAGTGATCAACATGTAGTCGATTTTTATAAATACTTTAACACTTGCTTCGACTATGTGTGTAAATTATCGGTAGGATCGACGAAACATCTTTTATTGAAGGCACTTGCGGACGTCATGGGAGGTTACCTGTACTCACACCTGATTCCATTTACTAAGTTATCTTTTTACGCCGGTACTGTTCAATATTGTAACGTTAAAAAAATCACTAGGCTTTTTACTGAGATAAAGGCTTTTTTGAATACAAACGGACAAGGTTGGAAAAAGCCAGTTAATATACACATGGCAATGAAAAGATTCGTTAGAACGAAATCCATTACGTTGCGGATTTCGGATGATATTATAGCTTGTGATAAGTTAATAATGAATCATAGAAGTAAGAATTTAAAAGCATAATCTTAATTTGCTCTCATAAAAAACTATTTCTAAAGTGAGAAATGCTTATTATTAAACAAAAATAGGATCACGTAAAAAAAAGAACTACAAGCAGCGCCGCACAAAGAAGGGATTTATTTTGCAGCAGGACATTAAAGGTACTTGAGTTAAATGACATATATTATTGCCAATTTGCACGAAGCATAAGTAATTTAACTTTTATAAATGATTTTAATTTTGATATATTGTACCGTAAAAATTTAATTCTTGCAATTTTTTCTATTTCACGATTGATTCGATAAATTATGAATACAAAGGTGACGATCCGGATCTTTTAGAAAAAGTAACGTTGCGCATGTTTCTCCCTCATTTGGATAATAATTTGAGCCCTAATAGGTAATTTCAAAGCATGTACATTATATTGCAATATTAAATTTTTTGTAATGCATATGATTTCCAGCATAGCTTTACCATTTAAAGATCATAAATTGTGGTCATTGTACGACGTGGAATCTATTTCTATATTGTCTTCGTACTATGAAACTGCTGTGAATTGTATTTCGTCCTTGAATAATTACGAAAAAATTCTCGCAGATTTCAACAAGGATTATTATGATTGGCTGCTGCAATTCGTACGTGGTGAGATTTTGCCATAAATTTATAGTTACTTCTTTAAAAACGTAAATCAATATAAATTGATACTTAGGTTTATCCACGTTTAAGCGATGATAAATTATATTCAGCCTTTGGTGGAGTATTACAAATGATTGCATATTTGAGGAAAGCAGGTGATGAACAAATTGATACATTATTTTATTCATTTATTGATTTTCGCATAACTATTTTTATAATCGAAAAAAACCCTAATGTCATTAAAATTACCCCTTTTAATTAGTCAAAAATCAAGAAAAAATTAAACAAATTAAGCCAACAAAAATAAAATTGAATACAGCGTTAGTAGCAACAGAAATACCTACACCATCAACTGAGGGTAAATGAATTTAGCTTTGATTATTATTGAAATACGAGCACATTTTATTCGACTATCCATCATTACTTTAAATTTACTACGAAAAATTTATTTCCGTCCTATTGTTTTCTGTTTAAATTTTAGTACAGACAATCACCTCCAATTCTCGCAGTACAACAGAATTGATTATTATCGCTATTTCGATTGCAGTACTTATATGGGTACTTATTGGATTAATAATCATTTGTTATAAATGCCGAAAAAATAATTATGACGAATGCTCATTTTGTGAATCTGGATGTTCCAAGTATGCTTAGATTGCAAAAAAATATAATGTGAATTTGAAATTATGTCTAAACTTTTAGTATTATAACAATGATGGGTAAAGTTTTTTTAACAATTAATAATGATATTTTGATTGTGATGTTTATTGAAAAGTATACTTCCACAGACGCTATTACTATTATTACTAAAAAAGAAATTTACAAATTCAGAGAGTTTCTTTCTTTATTATTTATCATAATTGTTTTAAATCCAATAAATTTTTCTTTAGATCAGAAATAACATGATATTATTTTTTAGCGTTAAAACAATTTACAAAAACAAGAAATTTTATGAAAGGGATACAAATTCATCAGTAACATCTAGAAACAATATCGGGGAAAAAATAGCAGTTTGGTGGGTACGAAAGATAAAAAAATGTCAAGTTGGAAATAGTAATACTAGTAAAGGATACTTAGCTTTTAAGAATCATGACAGAAAAAGTTCATTATATACGCAAAGCAGTCCAAGTAAATCGCACAAGTAAATAGTTTTTCTATTAACAGACTATGAATAATTATTAAAATAATTCGGGCAAATGAAAATTTTTTCATTTTTAATCTACCGTCTATTTTTAAAGTAATATTCAATAATCATAAGTTCTATTGAAAAACATAATTGTTTGAATAAACCTGTATAAAATGTACATTAAACTTATACAAATTGATTAATGCTTAGAATAAAATGAGAAATATTTGTTTAAAACTTTTGCTTAAATATTTATCAAAGATAATTTTATTTTAAAAGTAATACTGTGATTTTATAATAGAATTTTCAATCCTGTTTTTTTAAATTTTTTTAAATTTCTCTTAAAAAACTCTTTTATTTAAAGTCTTCAAATGGGTTAATTATTCTTTAAAGGTAAAGTTGTTTTTAAATTTAATTCTTACAATACTTTAATTTTCATAATTTAAAATTAAGCTGTATAATAGATTTTAGTAATTTGTGAATTACAAGGTGTAAATAAATTTTTTGTTCCAAATATTTAAAATAATAATTCGATCACGAAATTCCATTTCCTCGATAAATCCGATAAAAATGTGCAATGTCGTTCAAAATGTTTACATTATAACAAAAAAGCACATAATTGTTTGTCCTTGTATGTATACAATGTCTACTTTTTTTAATATTAATAAAATTATAAATAAAACTTACTTAAAAAATTTATAATATTAAAAATTTAAGTACATGATATAAATTTTTTTTTAATGCAATAAAATAAAAAAATTGTATTGAAAATGTGTATAAATATTTGAATGCTTTTTTTAGGAAACGAAAAAAGAAAGTTAAACGTATTACTACTACTGGTACTTCAAGCACTTCACCATACGGAAGTTATATAAATAAAGTAATAGCAAACATCAATTTTTTTACTAAACAACCATTTTATTACACTATCTTTATATGTATATATATTAACAAAAATATTTTTTACAGAATTTCCGATACAATTCTGATGCATCGAATAGTAATTCAGAATATTCATATAGATAATAATTAATTTAGATCAATAGGCTAAATTTATTAAAATTATAAATAATTATAAATAATTTTAAAGGAAGTTAAGCTATATAATGTACTGGACTATTGAAGTAGTATGTGGTCTATTGCTATATAATTATTTTAAGCATAAATACTTATACATATTTGATATAAGGTTTTATATTTTAAGGACATTTTTAGTAATGTATTTGATAACAAACCATGCAAATATTACTTCGACTTTTATTTTGGTTTTATTGATATTCGAAATATGTAATATACATTTATTTTTTAGAGAATTATAAAATGAATAAATATTGATGTATGCTAGCATGGTATTACTCTTCTAAAATAATTATTCAATTTGTTAGTAATGATATATTTAAGAAATGTTTTTTTTTTGTTTTTATGTAGCAAAATAAACAAATATCTGCAGTTTATCAACTATTATTTCATTGGGTTTGTTAAGGTAAAATTGCGTTTCTACTATTATAGTTAATCAGCATACTACCATGAGAATGATAGGCATTTTATAAATTAATTTCAATAATTTAACAAATTAAAGAATTGCTCCAAAATGAGCTTTTCAGAGCTCCTATTTTATTAGTTAGGTACAATTGTTGATAAAAAATATTAAATAAATATTTTTGAATTTTCTTATATTCAGAATAATTAAGTTTAAAAATCCTAAATTACAATAATTTCATTCATATTTATTAAAAACATTTTTTTTTGGTAAATAATTTTATACAATTGGTATCATAATTAATGTACTGAAAATTGTAAGAATTTTTAGTATTTTGCAAATGACGGTAATTGAATTTTAATGTGAATCGTCTTATTTTCGTAGTCGTGTTACAACACTTAATAATGTTAAGAATGTTTGACAGTGGCCTCGACCAATTGGCCTAGTGAGGATTTGTTTACAAATATTTAAGAGCTAGTACGTCTACTGGATGAAAAGCAGATTTTATAGTGACGCTAAGAACAGTTCATATAATGTAATCTCATTAGTTGGAAATAATAGTGAAATACGTAAACATGTCAATGACCTCGCTTGTGTACTTCACGGAATATGTATATTTGCGTTTGTATTACGATAAGTTCCAAGTGTTCAATTAAGTAGGTTGTATTTTACTTTAAATATTTATTTAAAGCATTAATTTTAACGCATTAAATGACATCGTTACGCTTATACGATAATTAATCTTTCTTCTAATATGATTTTATGTAATTAATCCTCTTCTAATTAAGTGATCGGTCTGAAGAACTAATTGTAATTCCTATCATTAAAAAATTGCATTATATATAAATTTTACGTTCGGCACGATGCACTTTTTATTGCAAATACTTCATTTAAAACAGATTATATTTACCACAACTTTGGAATTTTCTAAGTTATTTAAGTATTTTGACGATTGTTTATATTTGTGTTGGGATTTTAAGATCTTTTGCCGCACTTTTATACATTAACTTTTATACATCGTGCACAATGAAATTTTCATAAAGAATTATATTCAACACCTACTCTTATCACTTATTATTTAAAGTGAATGTTTTATAATACATGAGGTATATATGAAGGAAATATATATATATATTTTTTTTCAATTATTTATTATTTAAAGCTCTTACACATAACAATTGAAATTAGCGTAAACAAAGCATTCTTCAATTGTAATAACTTCATATAACACCTTACATTAATAGTATGTTTAGAAATTCCAAATTAAATCGTTAAATAAAAAAATAAATGTTTTCTTATTAAATCCAGACGTATTTAAATGAGAAAATTTCTAAGACTTGGCAAATCCTATATTTATAAAACTATCAAAATAAAGAGTAAATATTTGTTTGCAAATACATTGTTTAGCTAAATTTTCATTATCATGAAACAAGGTTTTCATTATTTTATCTATAAATTTGAAAAAGTTTTGGAGTTAATTGTATATTAATTTAAAATTTTTATATAATGTATTACATAATTTTTAAATAATTCTATGCTATTAAAATTTGTACAGTAAATTATTTCTTATGTGTATTTGCTATTCAAGTCATATTTTTGAATTTAATAAATCAAGACTAAGCATTTAAAATTAATTTTGTTAAATATAAAATCTATGTAGAACTAATACATTTCCTAGTTGTCAACTCTTTGGAAGAAATTAAGTTGAAAATCTTTCAAAACAATTAAAAACACTATGATTCAAATATTTTTATATTTATATTCTCTAAATGAATTCATGGTAAGAATGATATTGTGTCAGTTTGTGAATAAAACATGTGAATAAAATGCTTGTGATAAACGCTGTAAGTTAAAATATTTCTTATAGAAATTCACAAGTTTGATAATCTATATACTAGTTATTAAGACATATAATTTTAAGTGACTCATACTAATTATTATTCATACTTCTCTTGCAATTTTCTCTCATTGATGTCTTATATATGCTTATGTAGTAAAAACACTAATTTTATTTCTTTCATTCTCTCACTATCTCTCTCTCTCTCTCTCTCTCTTTCTCTCTATCTCATTTTACCACTTATCGCTCTTTTTTTCTATTCTTTAACACTCCTTGTTTATATCTTGATCCTTCGATCCTCGAATTTCCTCTTCCAAGAAAAGAACATCTATTTAATATTAATTCTATTAGGTATTTATCTTATTTGTATAAAAAATATTTTATATGTGTCGCTAATAACCTTTCTTCAATAAATTTTCAATGAAATTAAAAATTAGTTTTATTTTTAAAATTTATTTTAATTTATTTATTTAATATTTAAAATTTAAAACTTTATAGTCTAATCTAATGACTTTATATGAAAGTTGAATTTGATACAAGTTTATTATTTTAATGACTGTACTAATCTAAAAAAAATGTTTTTTTATCAATAATAAACAGTAATACACATATGTTAGTAATATACATATGTTAAAGATAAAAAATTTATGAATGAAGCAGTATTATTTATTTTAATAAGAAATTAAAAATATTATTATATGTATTGAAATTTTCACTTTCATTAAAATTTTTTACAGCAAATAAAAAAACACATATAAAACTTTTCATATTAAGAAAATTTACAGGTATTTACAGACCAAAAATAAATTAGTCCTTATAGTAAATTTATTCTTTTAATACGCGTTACACAAATTTTGATAGACCCTTGGTGTTACATAATTTTAAATATTTGTTGTTTAAAATAAAACTATAAAAGTTTAAATGTATTTTTGGTTTTAAATGTCATTGTAAAAATTTTGCAATATAAGAATTTATTGCATCTCAAATAAACGTAATTTATTTATAATATCAAAGCATTGTAACAATATATAATACTAGATTGTAAACTGAAAATTTCCACCATTAAAGATAATATTTATTTTGTCATTTTTTATATTAAGAACATATTTGTAAAATTATATTTTGTACTAAATATACGATTTATTTACATAATAATATGAAACAACATTACATAATAATATGAATAATTAACTTAGAAATTTAGTGTCATTTTTATTTAAAACTCAAGTTCCTTAACGAACGTTTCTCTACATATTTTTTTTTTTTTTATCAGATGATGTTATTCCATAATATGATAATATAAAATTAAAAAATTTTAATACTAAATAAATAATTAACTATAACTATAACTATAATTTTATTAATTAAAATTCTCAAGCAAAAGTTTTGATCATGATGAAACAAATTAAACATAATTTAATTTTTAGACTTTTATTGTATGTTGTAGTCTTAGAAATTGTTTATGATATTTTGTTTTTAAATACGAAAAGATCCTTTTTCTAAGCGATTGTATTTATCCTTTTGTGGATAGCTTGAGATTTTTTGAATAAACTTACACAGTATAAGCGAGTATTGTGGAATAAAGTTAGTAATTGTAAAGTACTTAAATTGCGAGAGTAGTAATAACGATACAGAGAATAGAGACAGAGCCACGGCGGTACAACTGTTTAAATAGCAAAGTGTGTTGGGAGTATTATTACAAGTACGAAGCAATAAGTATAAAACAAGATGTTCCAACGTGGGTCGAGCGTGTTCTAAAGCGTTGAACCATCCGCAAGAGAGATAGAGAAATTAATCGAGCGATGAATTATGAATAAAGGGCGCGACAGCTGGGGAGAGATAATAAAATTGTACATTGGAACGGATAAGAAACGACGGCCGCAGCTGGCAATAGCTAAGGTCTTTCGATTCTTGGCAAAGTCGTATGGGGCCCAGAGCGACGAGGCTCCCAGCGAGTGTCCGGTGCGAACTGGAGCGGAGGTAGGCCTCGGCCCGATCGAGCCCGAAGCACAAGCCCAATCGAAGGCGGCGAGGTCGAGGGTCCCCTTGGCGGGCAGCGAGAGCGAGTCCCCGGGGCGTCGCGTCGTCCCCCGGCGCTCGAGGCCGGGGCTCGGGAGGAGCGATTCCTCGGCTGCAACTTGTTGCGGGGGCGAGGAGCATCGTCGGGCTCCCCCACTGCCGCGGCTGCAGCGGCAAAGTCAGTGCCATCTACAGACTAGGCGAACTCCCCTCCCCGGTGGCGGACGCAGCCCCCAGGTGTCGACGGGGTGGGGCGGCGGCGGCGGCGGCGGCGGCTCCTCCACTGCTGCCGCTGCCGCCGCCGCCGCCGAGGAAGGCGCGTGGCGCAAAGTCCGTTTGGGGGCAGTGTCGCACGGTACGTCGGTGCGCGCGTGTCACTTTGCTCGTGTACCTCGTCCGGCCCTGAGCGCCAGCCCCCGTTTAGCCGCCGAGAGACCCGGACAAGCCTCGAGCCCGACTCGAGTCCTCCCTCCCCCCGCCCCGCCCGAGACCCGCGACCCGGCCGCCGCGCTGCCCCGTCCCCTGGCCCGTGGCCCAATCCCCCCGAACCCCGACCCCGACCCCTCCGAACCCCGCCAGCGCCGCCCCCCAAGTCGTCGGGCCCGAGCCGCCGCGCCGCAGCCCTCGTCCTGCCCGGAGCCGGGGAGCGGCCAGGTAAGGAGGGGGCCGTCGACGGGCAGAGTCGCGCCCGGGGGAGCCGGGAAAGCGGGAAAATCCGGGACAAGGAAGCGCAGCATGAGCCGGCGGCTGCCGCGGCTCCGCTGAGTCTCTCGCTGCTCTTGTGCATCGCCCGTCCCTGTGCTCTCGGGCCTCAGTGTTCGCATGTGCGCGAGTGCCAGGACGGGGTAGAGATTAAAGAGACAAGGCCTCGTCTCGGGGATATCGTCGAGCGGCAAGCCCGACGAGACGGAGGAGCGCCCCGCCAGCAGGAGGAGGCGGAGGACCCCGAGGGCCCTCGAGGACGAGGACTGCCAGGATGGGGAGGATTCGCGGAAGGCGACGCGGGAGCAGCCCCGTGGGTCTACTCCTCTGCTGCGCCGCCCTCCTCGCCGCCAGCACTTGCAAAGGTTCGTGGAAATTTTTACTCTTACGGTGCCCCTCGAACCGACAGCCCAAAGCCCTGCCGCCTCTTCGCACGTGGTCTTGTTTACGCGCTACGCTCCCGATGACTTTAAACGCTCCCGTCGCTGCCGCTGTCACCTTTTTCCGCCCCTTGCCTGCTTTCCCGGAAATGGGGGGAGCCTCGCTGATTTACCGGCCTCGGCGCTCTCTAGGAGCTGCTGCATCGTTATCTCTTTTCTTGACGGCTGTTTCCACTTTTTTTGCTCTATCAAGTGCACTACCGTTGCTGCTGCTGCTGCTGCTGCTGCTGCTGCTGCTGGTAATCCCGGGACTTGTCTTGGAATCCTAAGGCTGACTGTAATAAATATTAACTCTCTACCCTCTTGTGTTCGACAAAAATCAGGTTCATTTATTTCTTTTACCCTCTTCTTCTTCTTCTTCATCTTCTTCCTTTTTTCATTCTTTCTTTCTTATACTGCTCCCTTTTTTAGCAGACAGTCGTTCATCATTTTATATCCCTGACTATTTCCAAAATATAGATGCTCCGATAGTTGCACTTTTGTTTTGCTCGTTATACGGAAGCTCGATACTTGACTAAATGTTATTATTTGCGAGGAAAAGGTGTCGCATATTTACAGGAACTATAACGCTATTCAGTCATTCGGAAATAATATTTCGAACAAAGTGACATTTTGAATATAACGAAAGAAACGTAATATTGTCAAAAACGGTAAATGCTTGTGCACGTGTTTGTGTGTGCCATTTATTTATCATTATTTTATGAAGATGACAGTAAATTATATTCTTATTTTCTTGATTTAGATATGCAAATTTTTTTTTACGAAAAATATTGATATTTACCTAAGCTCCCATTCGATTGTGTATAAAAGTAAATTTTTTACTTAAGAATATATATTTATCCTTTGTTTATATGTCATAAAAATCATAGGTGTCATTTTTATTCAAGGAAGTGGTTCATTCATAACGCGACATACAGAGAAAGTTTATTTTTTATCCAATAGTTGAGATATTCAGTTAATTTTCGTAATAAAATGATCATTTTTAATAAACATCCAGTTAAATAAGAATATTTTATTGGTTAAAAATGTGTGAATCTACTTGCTCATTTTAATGCCTGTATATATTTCGTTATCGTGAAGCAATACCTTCATTGATATTTTTATAGCAGATCTGATGTTTCATTAAGCCATTAATTATAATACTAATGATCGTTAGATTGTATACACGAAGATTTTAAATATACAATCCTATATGTAAAAAACAGCTTATAATATAAATGTTGATGTACTACAAATACATTTGCTTTTGCTCAATTTAATTATTTGTTGGTAAGATTGTTCATGTTACTTTGTTGTAAGAAATAAATGTGGTGAATAAAGGAACCATTTAAAATATGTCGAAGCATTGGTTGAACTGTTTTGACGATTAGTTAAGAAATTATGGCCGCATGGCCACAAGTCGTAGTAACTTATGAGCAGTTTAGAAGTTGCGTTGAATTTTATGACGTTATGAAGTCCGCCAAATTTATGAACGTATCTATAAATAAATTTTATTTTTTTTTTTAAAGAAATAAGTACTTGTAATAAAATTTCATAAAGAATGCAATAATTTTTAAACAATCAATATCGTTGGTTGAACTTTAAAAAATTACAAGGTACCGTCATATTGATATCAATCAAAGGGAATCGGTTGATGACTGCAAATAATTTTTTAAGGTTTTTTCCAATAAGGTAAAAATTTATATTTTAAATGTTACTATTGGTCTGTCAATAGTAGTTATGAGTACGTTTAAATTAATTATACAGTGTTTGTATGCCAACAAGTGAGTTTACTCATTTACATAGAGGTCATATATACATAAACGTATTATGTTAATTAAAGTGTTTCAGCCACGAAAACTATGATTTAAAAAATATATTTACTTTGCACTTTTAGTAATTAAATATAATTTAATAGCATAGAAAAGTCATATTACTTTTATATCAATATTAATTAATTAACAATAATGGTAACAGTATTATTTTAATTTTAGCATAATATTCTATTGATATATTAATTTTTTATTATTATTATAATACTATCGAGTATTTAATTGAATATATGATCATCTCATAGTTCATTTTATTAATAATTTATATTTTTGAAATACGTATGCGTTCATTTTCATTAACGCGTTAATCAATATCAAAGCCAGAAATAATTACGAGACAAGCATGTTACGTTTCATCAAATGTATATGATGAGAGAAAGAGAAGAAAAGAGAAGAGAGAGAGAGAGAGAGTATAGTTCTTAAGGATCAAATTCAATAGCGATTTAGTAGAATTATATAATAATAAGCTAAGCATGATGGAGCCGATGCGCTGCAACTAGTACAATTACAGGTACTGACAGTTGTTGTCCTCTCCTTCATTCTCGTGTTTTTTCACACTGAAAACTTCTCACTTCAGCGTAAACTAGAAGTGACATTTATGTCACGACCAACCGAGGGAGAAGTGCATCTCTCTTACGGAAAATGTTGAGGGAGGAGTACATGGACTTAGTTAACGATGACTCGAAAATTGATATGCTTAACGGGAATTTCGCTTTGAAGTATGCCATACGTATTTTTGAGAATTCGTAGGCTCCACGTATTTGAGCGATACGAGTTTTATTATTTGATTAATGTATGATCGATATATTTATATTTAAAAATATTATTTCGAATTATATTTACGCCCCTGTGAATTGAAAATGTGAGTGATAGTAATAGTTCCTTTAATTGTGAGAAAAATTTTTCTATTATTTTGTGTGCGTACAAATGCTTAAAATTAATACAAATCTGAGAATAGTAAAAATACAAGAAATTTATATCTCAGATTGATAATCAAATTTTTACAATTGATATTGATAATCTGAAAAAAACATTTCTTATAATTTTTTGAATGACTACGTTTTTATATTATGTTTTGTCATTATATAAATATCTGTATAGAATTTTGTTGTTATTATATTATTACTCAAAGAATTTATATAAGTTTATATGATTTTATGTTTTCCCATATTTTTCTATGAGTTTTTTTGTAGACTGAGTAAAATACTTTGAATGATAATAATTACAAGTATTAGAAATTCACATAATAACTATACATTTTATTGAACTGGTACAACGCAATAAACGTAAATTTCAAGTAACATTATAAAAAATTATATTTCATCCAGCAATTATTCACGATAATCATTTTTGATAATATGATATATTGTAGAAGTATTTCATTAAAAATTGTTGAATATTTGATACTTTACTAACATTCAATTACTTTTCAAGATCACTTGATTTATAAGTTTTATGTCTTCAGGCAATTAATTATTTAAATATTTAAAAAACTTCTAATTAAGAATGTAGATAAAAATTATTGAAAAAATTTAATGTTTAGAATTTATGCAACATTATAATTATATCAATAAAATATATATATTATAACGCTAATAATTATTTTTTTGTAAATTATCAAGTAATAATGCATTCAATTTATTTATCAAAGAATTTTGTTTACTAAATGAAACGTTTTTAAATGACATCTTTTAAATTAAACCAACTGCTTATTTAGGTGTATATAGTATTAATATACATGCTTAAGATCCAAAAACATTCGTATATTTAAAAATTTATTTAACATAAAAAATAGTTTAATAATATTGATATTTTTATAGCCAAAACAATAGAACGTTTTATTAACATCCTTATTTATCCTGTTTACACATAAAGAGGATATTAATATTTTATAATGCTTTATTAGCAATGTGTAGGCAAACCCGTGCAGGGAATTAATATACCATAAAAATTCGTATAGCATACATTATTCTAAAAAAATATTCAAAAAAAATTTTTAACATAAAATTATTGTAGTAAAGAGTTTCAAAATTACAATATTCTAGAAATATCTTTAGTTATGGATGTTGTAAATTTCAGTAAAATTTATGTTCAGAGAAGCGTTAGTATAAGACTCATTTTAAATGAAATTTAATTAACATTTTGCAATAATGGAAAAATTTAATTGGTCAAAAAGCTTCTACATATTAAACACAAAAAAGTTAAGAAATTTTATTATAAATAATTGTACTTAAAAAATTAAAGTTTATCGTACCTTCTTTAAAGATATAATCTGAATAAAAAATATTATTTAATTCAATTAATATAAAATAATTAACTATATACTGCTTCTTTTACCAAGGATTTATATCTTTATATTTTTAACAGAATACTTAATAGAATATACTTAACAGAATACTTTCCAATAAATATTTTATTAAAAATAAGTCATAGTGAACTTGTTTGTAATAATTTTTTTATTTAATTTAATCACTAGCTATTTTACCTAGAAAATTTTATTCTCAATACATTTCCTAAAGAATTTTGTATAATTAATTACTTTTTTCATTCAAATAATCATTACTTTTTTTTTACATACATAAAAATATTATTTAAAGAGGATAAATGATTATGTATAAAAATCATCTAATCATTTATGAAACTCTTGGTACGTTAATTTATAGATTATTCTGATAAACAAAGCATATCAGATATTTGCTTTGACGTTAAATTATACAATAAATATAATTTATAGCTGCGTTTGTCATTTAATACATTAATCTTTTGATAAAGTTTTAAAGTAAAAAATCATAAAGGTCGCTACATCTAAAAAGTTTATTAAATATATTGGATAAAATTGATTGCATCTACAACAATGCATAGTTCCATATTAACTGTTCGTATGGATAGTTTCATAATGATATTTGTTAAGAAATGTCGTTTTCGGTCGGTCCAATAATAGAACTTATAATTGCTATTCATAGACAATAAATAATCAATATCTTGATATGCTACTTAATATATTACTCTATAGTATTTTTAATGTATGAAAATAAAAATAATTAAGCTATTATTGATTAAATGCACATAATGCTTATGGTTAAGCATAACAATTATTGAGTGATTTTAATGTAAAAATAATTAACTTTATCTAGAATTAATTTTATTATTAGTACTTATTAATTTTTGTACATTATTATGAAACAGATCAGCTATTTTTAATTTCTTGTTAAAGTTTATTCTTCTTCTGTTCTGTATTTACCAATAATACTTAAAAAATAATTGTAAGCATATATCAGCATTTATTTGTATACATACATTTGGATACATGTACAAGTATCCGAATTATTTATTAAATGATGATTTAAGGATATAAGCTCTATTAATCAATAATCAATAAAATTAGTCTCTCAGTTTGTTGATTTAACATGATAGATGAGAGCTACGAAAACAAAAAAATTATAAGAAATTCATCACTTGGCCTTAGAATGTTTGATTGCAATAAAGTTTGCGAGTCGCCTAATATATTGTTTGACGGGCAATCCTTCCCTCCCTCTCTCTCTCTCTCTCTCGCTCTCCGTTAGTCTCTTTTTCATTCATAATGGAACTAAGAAAAAATCGAAGCTTCACAGACTCGCGACAGTTAAGGAATTACAACCATATTAACGGAAAATCTTGCGAATTAAATGGAAACCTTTGATTCATGTCGATTAAAAAGAAAGTCAAGAGCAACCGCGGCAGGCTGCGAGAAAGAAATGCCAATTTCAAACTTGGCTCGGTTATTACTTTTGTTTTCGCTCGCATAAGATAATTTACACTGGTGCCTCGGCAAGAAAGAGGGATTTGCTTTAAGGGCGTGATTTCAACGAGTTTTTGGAACTCCGTGCGGGGTCGGCGTCGCGCGGCAATGAATGGTTGGCGCGTAGAGGAGACGATAGGCGATGCCGTAGGAAATGAGCGGTGTCAGAGGGGGGGGGACAGGAGCGGGAGGAGGAGGAGGAGGAGGAAGGTAAGAGACGCAAGGCGCAGTTGATGAAGCGAGCGAGTATGAGCGGAGAAATGTCCCAGACGAATGGCCCATTAAAACTCGCAATTCTTCGAAAACGAAAAAGTATATTGGACAATTTTAAATTACTGCCGGAGTAGGTAATACTCGGCTGCCTCGATCGGATTGTGAAATACTTGCACGTTATTGTAATCGCGTTGCTCTTCCTAGATTGCGCATTTTCCGCCTCCCTATATTTGTGGAATTCCTCAAGACCCCAAGAGGTGGTAACTCGTTGAGATTATAATTTTGAAAAGCGAGGAGAGGCAGGACGAGTTCCAGCCTTACAGACTGGATCCCATTCAATTAATGGTCCTCCTTAATTATTCATGTAGGAGAAGAAGATCGGAGGACGGTAAAAGTGCTCAAGTTTTTGAGCGTGGATAAAAAGTCACACATCGCGGTAATAACTAACCAAAGACATAATAAACACTTTTACAATCCATCAATCATCAATGCCTTTATGGACTTCTCCGCATCATATCATAAACTCTTGGGATTGTCTTGGCCGGCCTGCATTCACACACCAAGCGACAATAAATTTCACTGCATCCACAGATAAAAGGTCCTCTCCTTATACTCGCGGCGCACTCGAAGCTTTTCTTTTTTTTCATCTCAGGGACGTCCGGCCTGTCTCGTGCTCGCCGGTGCAAAGCCAAACCCCGAGATGAAAAAAACAAGCGCGACACCTCCTCGGTGTTTCAATATCACGGCGGGCGACTGAACGGAAGGCGATCGGAACTGAGAATCCACGGCATGTAAATAAGCGGCATTACGTAGATCGATGAGTGTCCTTGCTTCGAGTGCGTCTGGTTTATTTAGAAGAAAGGAAAATAGCTGGGCGAGCTCGGAGTGACAGCGGCGTCACCAAGGACTTATAGCTCGGATTAAAGTTTCAGGAGCAGATGCGCCTCGTTAATAGACGGAGAGAGAGAGAGAGAGAGAGAGGGTGAGACGAGTCCAGTGTCCGGGCGATAGCTGGTAAAGAGTAATTTTTCACCCGATCGCCTGCCTCCTCGTCCGAGCACCGCCTCATTTTTCCCCTGCGATTATCCGAGGTTGCGTGCATAATAAGAAATCATATGGCCTTTGCGGTGGATGCGTATAGGCGCGCACGCGCCCCTCCCCCTCAGCGATATAATCTATTTGAATTAGAGATCCTGTGCCAGGATTGTTTTTCAAGTGGGGGAATTTTAACCGCGAAATCAAGGACTTTGATTGCCAGCGTTTGCCACATGCTGCGGTGACAGGAGCGTGTGATTCGTCTCGAAATTGAGATCCCTTTCCTGTATTCCATTTGGATTATAAAGACATTGTAGATCCTTAATCTTTATAGCCTATAAAAAGGCAATTAGCATGAAACTCGTTAATTCCTTTAACAAGGCAAATGGCCTTTTTAAATTCAATTAAAGCTTATCATGTCATGTATCTGATTTTGTTTTATAATGTTGCTGTAAAATAACATTATTAGCATTCTCGTGCATCATAAACCGAAGATCTTTTACACGATCAAAAAATTTTAAATTAATTTCCAGTGAGAGAAGAAACTTACGTGTTATTTTTAATATGGGACTCTTATAATTGGTCTGCGAGGGAAAGGGCTAAGTCAGAATTTATTCTTTTCACTTTTATCACCTTAAAGGCTCAATCGTTTCCCTTAAGCATTGGAGATAATGGATCATCTGTTGATTTCGCAGACAGTCTTCTAAATCTTAATGACTGTACTTAAACTTCCAGCTTAACTTAAATACAGAGTAATATGTTCTCTAATGTTTATGGAAACACGAAAACATATTCTACTTTTTTAAACAATTTCCTATAGTACTGTAATGCAATTATTTTTTAGAAAAAATCAAATGATATGATGTAATATAGATAAGACTTCCATTTTTCTAAAGTCTTTGAATCCATACATTTACGCGTGATTTTATTACTACTACTGCTCCTGCTGCTGCTGCTGCACTATTATTATCACTACTATCACCAATTTATCTAATCCTTTTTGTATTCAAGTTAACGACTTTGCAGCCTCCCTTAAAATGCGAAAAAATCATTGTGTAAGCCTAGAAGCCCAATAACGATAAATGAATGACGACCCCACTTGCAATTCCTGACGTATAGAATCAGATAAACGCGAAGAAGCCTATTAGTTTCCTTTCTTAAAACGAGCGCAGGTTTAAGGCGCGCTAATTTTTCTCTCGCTTTTCAAAATATTACATTGTGACGCGGATGGGGAATACGCAGACGAATGTTGGACGATAATAAATAAAACGTGTTGGAGAGTCACGTACAGCCGATAGTTTGAGCGCCATAAGGTAACTGACGTACACATACAACTACTTGTTATGCCGAAGGTTGGTTGACTTTTAAACGCAAAATCATGTTCTTCTCCATTCGATTCGTTATGAAACTATTTGACGTACATATGCGGAAATTTTTATATGCATCTATTGAAAAAAAGTAATGTTTCCTTTTAACTGCTCACTTGAAGCGTTTAATGTATTATCATGTAAGAAGATGAAGGGCCAGCTAGTAATAATAGTGGACTGACTGCAAAAGTAAAATTGATTATTATTCATCTTACATGTAGTATATACGCATGCGCCATTATGTTGCTAATAACTACATTCCTAGCTCAAATAAAAACGTATATATAATTAACCGTATTTATAATTTGTTTATTTCATTGTAAGAAATTGTTTAAGGATCTCATTTTTTAATTTATAAAATTCATTTTTGAAAAACACTATTTATAAGTATATCATGTATCAAAATCAAAATAATCATGATTGGTCTTTTAATTGTGTAATAAAATAGTGAAAAGAAAAAACTTGCGATGAAAAAATTATATTTCTGTCTCTTATGAAACAGTTTTTATTTTTGGTAAAAGACAGTTTTTAAGATTTTTATCATTTTCATCAATTTTAAATTTTAAATAAAAAATTCAATTTCAAGATTGTTGTTATATTAGGCAAGAGACATTAAAATGTACTGTCTTCTTTTATAAATTTTTTATTTTCGCCTTCTACGATTGACGTGCTATTTTTTAAATAACTCTATTAAATTTACACACGATTGAGACTTTATATTTTAAATCAAAGAACAATTCTAGTGTGGTTTGATTAATTCTGTCACGTTGTTTCAATTTTTTGTCACCTAATTATAATTCTTTTTTGTATAAATAATTATTTTTAATGGGATTTCCGACACAACTCAAAGGCCTCCAATTCCTGATGTCTTCTATTTTTAAAATTGTCACAAATTTTTAATATACACACTTATCTTTTAGAAATATACGCAATTTAAGGAAAGTCAGGTAATTTTAAGAAATTTATGATATCTAGGATTCTTGCGCTGAATTTTGCGTAGAAAATATTCATATTAATAGTTTCATAATATTAACATGTTTATAGAATCAAATATTATTACAAAAAAAATGTAACCACTTTGAATAATATTTTCATATTTTACAAAAGATATATTTTTTAAATGAACGTCTCACGTATAATTTAGTATAAAATTTATGGAATTTTCAATGTATCGAGATTATATATTCATAACTGTTTGATTCCCCATAGTATAGTAGCAATTATAGTTCGATATGTATATATATATATAAAGATAAGTTTCACATCTTGAAAGTAGTTAGCTTGAAAATTCCAAACTTATATTGGAATCCAATTAAGCACCAACAAAAAATGTAATAAATAATATGTATATCTTATTCGATTCGTTTGTAACGACCCGAGGGCGTTCACTCATACTTTCCTATTTAAATTAACCTAAATCTTTAAACAAAGTAGGACTTAGAGAGTAGTACTTTAAAGAAAATAGAAAATTATTAGCAGCCGAGGCAAAGGGCGCCGATAAAGGTCTTGTTTTATTAGGAGCGCGGAGTTCGATCGGGTGCGAGCTAGACGGATGGTTGCTTTATAAAAATCAGGGATAACGATTAGTAGGAAACGGAGTCCGGCACTCGGCGAATGTGATTAGGTCCTGGCGCACTGGCAAAGGAAGCCGCTCTCGTTTTACCTTGGCCAAAGTCCGATCACTGGAATTCGACGTCCCTCCGTTGAGCGACTACGCCCGGGGAGATTGAGAGAAGTTGCCAAAGGAGGGGGACGAATCGAAGCCCGGAACCAGAAGCGGGGGCCAAGCACGGGGTGCTCGTGCGGTGAGTGGCGTACCAGGTGTTACAGCCAGAAGTCGAGGAGTACAACACCGGCGAGAGGAGGCCGAGAGTC
This sequence comes from Kradibia gibbosae, assembly GCA_018907135.1. Taxonomy (NCBI): domain Eukaryota; kingdom Metazoa; phylum Arthropoda; class Insecta; order Hymenoptera; family Agaonidae; genus Kradibia; species Kradibia gibbosae. The sequence goes on from JACCHX010000004.1 coordinate 11,483,081, forward strand.
GAGATGCGGAACGCTGAGCCGCAGCGGCATCCCCCTCGATTGCTCTCCCACACTGTCTCTACTGCACGCGCAGTGCGTATACGTAAGTGCTCCCCCACCCCTCCCTCCCTGCCCGTGGCTCGTGCTTCTAAACTTCGCGGTAGCACATCGAAATTAAGCCTGAGCGCTAAAGTCTGAAGGTATTTCTTCTTTTTATTCTAATGTTTTAGATCCTATCCCAGGCAATCATTTATGCATTTTTATTCTTTAGCCTTGCGCTCCAATTTTTTTATTTTATTATTTATGCTTTTATTGTTAGGAATCTTTAATTTTTTCGTGCGCGCCTGTGTACAAAATAAATTTCGCGATGATTTGTGGGAGTAAATCCGGAATTGTATTTTTTTTCTTTCCTATCCTTATCGCGATGCTTGTACTCGCCGAGTTATCTTAACAAAATCTGCTTCCCTCCTGACACAAGCGTCCCAGTAACCGCCCACCAGGGTCACGCAATAAAAAAAAAGGGCTGCAGTGAATAAATAAACAATTTTTATTTTTCCTCTCAGGAGACATTTCATACATTGTTATCGTCAATTCATCTTTGTCTAACAATGGAAAGTTCTCATCGAGCTTATATCTCTTGTCACTTTGTCTCGATCAATTCAATAATCTTTTTTGTTCATAGGTCGAGTCTCTTTCTTATACTTTTCATTATAAGCCTTTAAGTATTTGTACAATAAAAAAGCAGTCTTCTTGCTTTTTTCATTTTGCTATCAATAAAGAGCTCAGATTTCTCGTATTTAATATAATATTTGGCATTGAAACGATTCTTTTATTTCAAGCAAATATTTTTGTAATAAACTTTAAAGATTTTTATCGGCTAAGAAATTAAGTAATATTCAAGAATTTTTTTTTAATTCAGTGAAACAGATTTTTAATCTTATGTAAGTGAATTCAATTATTACACTCCCTGATAATGTGAAAGTGCATTTTTAGAAATAACAAAGATAAAGGAAAGGAAATACCTTTGATGTCTACTATAATTAAACCACATCGAATGAATTGCAAATTGTTACGAATAAAGCAAAACAACCAGGAAACCCAGTTGATTAGCAAACGCGTTAATATAAAAAATTCAACAAATTTTAGGAATCGGCATATCGAACAAGTTAATAATTATTAGATATTTTTAAAAATCGAGCTTATCAATACAGTGCGTACAAAGTTTGTTAACAGACTCGCATAAGTTTCTATTGGTCGTTAATTGCTCATTTCAACGAAATTACAGTCCCATAAAAATGTAATATGTGTCAAGTTTTGAGTGGAGTCGAGGGCTCGAGCTTCTAAATCTGTGGCGATGAATAAATGAATAAATGAAAATGAATAGCGTTGAATTTATAAAAACAAAAAAAAAAGTTTTTGCGTTGGCGGTTTGTTGCTTTAGAGAACGACGACAGAGTTAGGGGGGGGGCGGAAAGAAGGAAAGAACTGTTACTCGTCACTGGTTCAACATCACAGATGCTGGCGAGTCATTCCTGACACGAACACGAAGATCGTTAGTTCTCTTTTATTTTTCACACGTTGCATCCTGACTATATAAACTTCCTTCTTTTTCCCCTTTAGCTCATCATGGAATTTATTTGTTTCTTCAATTCTGAAGGAACAATTTTGTTTTTGAAGATTATTTCGGGGGCATTTATTTGAGTTAACCATGCATGACATTTATGTCCTGCTACATTCACCTTAGACATTAGTATTTCTTAAAAGCATATTCAGAAATGTAATGCTTAATTCATACGAAATAATCCCTAATATTGTATAGTCTGTTATAATAAATAATATTCTCGCAAGTGAGTTCGGAATAATGAATAAGCTCAAGCGAATAAATCGATTACTGATTAGAATATGATTCAGACCGCCTATGTAAAAAGCAGAATACACACGTATAGATTATGAAAATAAAAAAAAGAATTTAAAAAATAGTTAAATCATGAAAGATGCCAAAGCACTGGCTTTATCTCTCAATAACAAATTACGCGCGATTTCTCGAATACGGCTGTTCTGCGATATCGAATCATGAAAAGACTATAAAAATGTATAAGACTGTATAACCAGACATCGCCAATCTTTCATCTCCACTACCCTAGTGAGCATCGATTAATCGATACTCGATAATGAAATCCATCCAGTCGTCGAGCCGCCGGGGGCATCCGCAAAAGGACGACGGGCCACGGCGAAGGAGCGTCGTCGGGACGAGGAGAGCCCCTCTAGATCCAGAGGACACACGTAGCTTCCGATCCCCGCTCGATCGTAGGGGAGCTTCACTGCTTCGGCGCTTGGATCTCGTCGGGAATGGCGAGTCAACGGCCGGGACCTTAAATTTAGATTTAAGGCACGAGCTCGTAAAGTAGCTCTCGGGTGTCCGTCGATGATTCCCGGAGGCGCTCGGCCCCGTGGCTTTAATTATCAGCCGAGAAGATCAATTATCGAGTGGCGGTAAGCTCGGGAGTCGGGGACTGGCGCGGCTAACCGATGGCATATTTGAATTTAGGAAGCACATCCCGCGATTATTTGGCCGGCAGAACGGCCAATTATATTAGATCGGCTCGACGTCGGGGCAACTCGACGTTGTTAATCGATCGACGCTGCCTCTGGGTCAATGCTGACTTTCGAGGCGAAAGGAGGTTATCAGGATCTTGGGAAATCTAGCGCTCGTCCCCTAATGCTTGACTTTGCGCAAATTAATTATTTTTAATTTAACGATCATGCAGTTATTCCCTTGCTTCTCGGCCCTCTAAGTCATGCCGATACACCTGTCGATACATATTATACATATTTAAATGTATCAAAGTATTTCAATTGTTTATTAATGGTAACATAATTATTACATTGTTACTAACAACAATATTAATTATAATGACTTGTACTTACCGGTTGGTCTTTTTTACGCATATCTATAAAAGATGATACAATTTGACGCTGCAATAAAAATCGAACTGTTATTTAAGTAACTGTCCTGTAATTTTTTACTCGATTATTTTACATTTTATCTATTTATCGATCGAATTTTTCTGCCAGTCACTTGCTTTATGAATTTTCTAAATATCTGAAATTTTCTTCTATTTATTAAATTGCTTAATCTGTTACACAACTTTTATTGGAGCACTAGGTATTTGCCCATGCATACTATGTCTACGTTATTCTTAAAATTATTACTCCTTACACTGTAAGAAGAGTCTCAAAAATTTTTTCAAGTATTTGAAAACAGTTTGCAGTACTTTCCCTTAAAATATCCGCTACCGACATTCTATACTTTGCGCTTTAATATACATTTATTTTTTGATATCTTTTTTAAACTTATGGTTATACGAATAATAAGAGTTTTTAAGTAACGATCATAGTTTTTACGTTTACACTGTATAAAATGATATAAGCGTAAAATGAATTCCTTATGTGTTATCGACAGACGGTTTACGATATACCGTACAAAGTTTGCTATAAAAAAGAATTACGTTTGTTATTAAAGTGGAAATGAGATTGCTTGGTATTAATGATTTAACTAAAGTTTCAACCCCTTTAATTTTAATTATGTAGGTAAATGTGTTTCTGACTGTTTTTATTTACGTAGTATGTCGAGGGTCTTTGCTACCAGCAGCCGTTGTTTATTGCCGAATTATACTGTATTTTATTATTTCATTAAACTATTAATTTGGGAACATGAAATTTCATAGGCGTCTCTCCAGATAGTATTTTTTTTTTATAAAATGTATGCATTTGGAAATGTTTTTTCCCGTACACGTGATTTGTTTCTGTGCACATTAATATATGTGCTGTGTACATCAATGCTGTGCAGATTAATAATATCTGCACATATTAGAGAACACGATATTTTACTCCTAATTTTAGTACATAAACACTAGCAATTAATTTGTTTCAGTAATATAAGTTTCATTTAATGCATTTTATTTTAACGCGAACCACTTGAGAATGTATAATGTTTAATTTATGCTCTTTATAATCAACATTTGAGAATTCTCAATTGACGAGAGTGCAATTTAATCTAATTAATTAATTAAGAAAACAAAGTTGTATTAATTGCATTTGTATGCAGCGATAGAAGAAACAGAACGATTGCGTAAAGCATAGTTTTATCGAACGTAGCGTTATCAAAACAAAAAAGGCATAGTACTTCCTCCTTTAGGCATAAGGATAAAAAAGTTTTTTTCAAATACGACTCGGGTAAAATATTTTCAAAAATGGTGATTCGAATAAAGGCATAAAAGACTATTACGAGTCTGAAGATTAAAGCGGTTCTTGAGGAGGCTACTTTCGTGCGAGGAGCACTTTTTGAAATATTTCATTTGAAGTCAAATCCAAATGAGAAGACCCGCGAGCCCACTTAATGCGTCTTCACTCAGGAGTTCGCGCATTCGAATGAAATCGCGGGCCTTGCAATAAGAGAACGAGAGGGTAAAAAAGAAGAGAGGAGCGTCATATTAAAAAGCGACAGACATCCGAAGTGGACCGGTTTCGTCTTCGTCTCCGCGGCGATGCACCCAAGGACAGCCGAGGATGAGTTAGAGTAGCGGCGTCGGTAACAGCGACGACTGCCTAATTACAATGATTTCTCGTGCGCATTTTATTTTCATATAAATTAGCCGCGTGGCGAGACTCCCTACGCGCGGGGAAATAGAGGCTTGCCATGCACGGCCAAGCCTGAGCTTAATTAGCTGATTAAATTAGCTTGAATTATCGTTGCCGAAGCAATGTATGTATCCGCCGCGCCTCCGTTGGCTTCGCCCTCCGAAGGCTGACTCCTGTCCCTCCTTCGCTTCCACTCCTCACCAGCCGGAGGGAACGGACTTTTTTCTAATCCCCTAGCAAGTGTAGGCCCCGGCCACCGACGTCGGAGTGCACAAATGTCACGAACGTAGAGGGACCCTCGCTATTCTTGCATCTTAATGTCCGAGCAGTCGTGGGCATTCCCCTCCTCCGTTCTCCCTCCTTCCCGAGGAATAATTAGGAATAATTAGGCGTCTGTAAAAATGAAATGCTGAAAAGACAATTGTCCTCGTTGTAGCAGCCGCACGGCGAAGAGCCATCGGATGCCCGAGAGGCGATAGCTGGATTATACCTGGAACTCCTGTGAGAATCCGTAGCTCATATTTACTCCCGTTGGCTTGAGCTACAATTGTCACCTTATGGGTGGAGAACAAATGTGCGTTAGCCTGGAAGGCCACGCGTCTGTTTATATTTATGCTGATTTTCGTTTCAAGTAAATCATAACGATGGAGGCTATCGGGTTTCTTCGTTTTATTACTCGTCACAAGAGATTTCATTTTTGTCATTTTGACGACGATAGATTTGCATTCGTTATTATATTAGTAATGAAAAATTTATGCTCGGATACGGGTGACAAGCGTATAAAAAATACTTGGACAAGATATTTATATATTTATCAAGATATTTTTTAATACTTTTGTGATTTATCGACAGTCTGGTCTCAAATAATGTATAATATTTAGTAGCACACATGGTAATTAATTGCAGCGAGGCAAGGTATTAAAATTCCAGTTAATATTTCATTTACCGCAATCATTTGTATGACTATTTTAATATTTAAAGTGTGATATTTATAAATGTATGAAATATTTTATATAATTTATTCCCACGAGCATATCGTGTCGCAAATTTTTGTTGATCATCACTCCAGAAGTGAAGCTTATAGCACTGTCCTACACAAGCATTAATTAATTTCTTAAGCTTCAAACAATGACAAATTGGACGAAAAAAACTAACTTTAGCATACAGTTTGAAATTTCAAAATCTCTCTGAAAATTTTTCGCCAACAAATGTAAATAGTGAACTTCACAGCATTAAATAAAAATAAATACGTGTCGTCGTAAACATTTTTCAATTCGGACATAACAATCGATGAGAAAGCACTTGGCGTTAAAATCATATTTTCTCAATAATTTCTTGTATCTTCGAAATATTTCCTGCGAAATTCCACGATAGTTTGCTATACAATGAAACATAAAATTCGCATTCATTTGAAGCATTCAATTGACGCATGATCTCGTAATAAGAGTCGATGTGTTACAATAGAAGAAAATATGCGCAATTCCCTCTATGACAAACGAGATAGAATTGAGTTGAGTTTGCATGTTCTTGATAGGTAAACGAATACTCTTGGGCATTGTGATAAATGGTATACTTTGAAATTTGAGGTATATCAGTTTTTTTTTACTGTAGTAGCATAAAGTAGGGACCGATTCGTGCATCGCGATCGAATGATTGGCTTGTTTAGGCTTAACTCAATTATTTCTAAGCATTTGCAAGACAGTGTTTACTCATCGGTGGATAAATCTTGCTTTTAATAACAAATCCTTGTCATGAGCATTGTTTTTTTTATATCTTTAATGTATTATGTCTTGCTGTAAGATACAGTTGTAAGTCTAGAAGCGTGGATGAAAAAATTGCCAGCTAAATTCAATTTATAATTCCAATGGGCAGACCTGCATTTATTTTACGAAGGCTTTCACGGTACAAGTGTAGCGCTCTTTCGTTCGCTAGCTTTGACGATCCGTCGAAACCTCGTCGAACGAACTCGAATATATATATATATATACATACATATACATGTATATATGCGCGTGCGAAAATCTCCTTAGCTTCTCCATTCTCTCTCGCTCTCTCTCGGGGTCACATTCATCTCTGTCAGTCCAGTGGGGATCGACGGCACTCGAGCCGCGGGTGTAATCCACGCGTCCACACCGACAGAGACGAGCGCAGAGACTGGCATTCACGGTGGTGTACTCACTCGCGACAGGCCACTCCCGATTTAATTAATTAGCCCGAATTATTCCCAATTAAGGTAGGGAGCCTCGGAGAACGGCATCCGTCCGAGTAGATGCCTCTTCGTTAGGCCGACGATTGCTGGCTCCTGATCCTTTACCTCTGGGATTCCAGGCCCGAATTCCCGTACCAGTGGCGAATTGGAGTAGCCGCTCTACCCCATTGGACGATACTTTCCCGCGGCTCCCGTGCGCCCTGCGATTTTAGGGCAATAGCCAGCCTCGATGCACTCGGCTTTCGTTCGCTCACGCTCGCGGCTCTTCTTCGGCTTTGGTATCCACTCTTCCTCGATTTGCCCTCCCAAACCACCCCCCCACAGTCTGTTCCAGTCTGTTCCCATCCCATTGACACATTAGGCCAACGTACCGATGTCGTGCCCGAGGATCGAGCTGGGCTTCGTACGTGATGGTCGCGCAATGGGTCGCACTCGAGGCTCGAGCCGCGCTCGGTTTATGCGATTGCCAAGAGCCGGCAATGAAGCTCGAGGACTCTGCCTCCATTTTCCCGTCAACCCTCCACCACTTTTACTCGTTATTGTGAAAATACACGCGGATGGATTTGAGTGGCGTAAGTACGGTGTGCGCTCCCAATGTTACGTAATGCCACGAGTCTCGTTGACTTGGCGATTTATCATTTAGCGTACCAAGGCTGGCTGGCTTTTTAGAGGGATTTTATTTTTTCTCTATATTAGCAAGCGCTAAGTCCGTACCTCGAACCGTTACCAAAGTACCTGATTTAATTTGCTAGTGGGATTTTTCTTTTTGGCCAATAACGCGCTTGCGCGACATATCGATGTATTTTATTTTATTTGGCACAGAAAAAACTTACGCATTCCTTTCATATTGATAACGATTGAAAAAGTGGCTTGTGGCGTCTTATCGTTCGATTTCAGAGCAATCTAGAATATTTAAATTAATAATTTCATTGTTATTATTATATAATATCTGGATCTATTTTTCAACGGTAAATTCATTTTACGATAATTATGCATTGCTTCGAAGCTCTCGGTAAATTAACGGACAATTTGAAACAAGTGTTTTCAATGATTTAGTTTCAATTGTCCTTTGGACATAGAGTATCATCAATCAGGTATGTCAACAAGTTATTGGTAAAGACGCATCCATATAAATGCTATTGGTAAGTTAAACATACGGTTGTATAAATAATAAGACAATCGAGTATTTATAGGAATTTGATAATAAAAATGCTTTCGACAATAACAATATTGATGCAATGCAAGGACTCATTTATGAAATTTTATCGATAATAATTTTTATATATAATTGTATTAAATTATAATTAAAAGGAACAATATAAAATAACATTAAAAGCATACTAACAGAATTTCGATAATTTTCAAACAGACGTGAGAGACCTTTCCAACTGAGAAAAGTAAATAAAGAACTTCGAAGTAATTTCGATAACTCAAGGGTACGATTTTTTCTCTCTAAAATGTCAAATGAAATTAAAAACTATAAACGCGAGTTGAAAAATGTTTAAAGGCGCATTTAGCGATTGCTGCTGTACAGAAAATGGAAAGATTTTGTATGTATCCTTAAATACTGTAACTGAATTATGCCCGAAAGTTGAAGTTCCTTAAGTATTTTGCTTAATCACACAAGACCTTTCTCAAAATAACCTTACGGAATCCGAGGTACGCAATCGAAAATTCGTAGCTCGACCGCAACTCATTAAAATATACAACGGCCAAAAATGATGTACTTGGAAAGGGGAGCGCCGTCGATTCATGTTTGCGTAAAGGTTCCGGGGTGGCGCGAGGGGCAAAACAACTGGCAACTCGCGTCGAGGGTGAGACGCTCGGCGATTCTCCAGTTCCCGTTCTTCCGTCCCGGCAAGCGCCGGCTGCGGAACATATTATCGCAATGCTGGCTCGCAGAGTCCGCGGCCAAGGAGCGGCGACCGTACGAGTTCACGATCCGGGCTTTACAGCATTCTCGACGTGCACGAGCATCCGATAATTCTTCGAGCGCAGGCCAACGAGCCAGCGAGCTCCGCGGCCTTTGTTTACTTTTTATTTTTATCGAAATTAAACAAAGTGTCGCGCGGCAGGTTAAGGCCTTGGCACTGTTGAGAATAAACTCGGCGCGGGAGATAAGACGCTGCTCGGGCATTGATCGGTTTAGCGATGTCTGCTTAATTCAGAGGCCGACAATGTCTCGAGATACTCGAGAAGTACGCGTTCGCGACGTTTCTACGGAAAAAAAATTATAATATTCATACCAATGTCCTGTACCGACGGAAGAGTCAGTGCCCGGTCTGACGGAAAGAATCAGGTTTTTTGTCAAATCGCATTATCGTGCGTATGACTAGCCGAGAGTATTCGAGCTTCGGAGACAAGGCATCAACGTCGTTAGGGTAATATTATCAAGCTTGCATCTTTTGAGTTGCGCTTTAACTAGAATATCTTCTATCAACGTGAATCTCGGATTCGACTTGACCGAAATCAACCGATTAAAGAAGATTCACGCCCATGTACTTGTATCCCTTCGAGCTACACTCCGAACGAGCGCATATCGCTGTCACTTCAGCAAGCGGTATTAATATCAAGTAGCTGCAGTCCCGACCGGCTGCACTTTCTTCTTTCCAAATATTATAAAACTACGTTTGTCGCGCGGTCAAAAATCGTTCATGGACTTGAATTAAAATGATACATTCGGTCAAAACGCTTACCCACATCAGAGACAGCAATTTACATTTATCAAGCGTACTTTTCCACTTTTATAAAGAAATCGTAAGGAAATATAGCGGTGTGACTTCGTAGAAAAAATATTAACAACGGATAGTTCAGTCTAGCCTAGTTATCAGTTCATTTCCTCTTATCCGGAGCCATATGCCGTAGGTAATGACACTTTTACTTATCAATTTTATTATAGGATCATGTACGTTTGTCCGCGACATAAGCTCGTCTCTGATTATAGTGATATCAGCAGTTTTATGACGTGATGAAATTACACTTTAGTTGACATCTTAATGTAAAACTGAAAATATATTTTTATTCATTAATAAAATAAACTTTTAGCGTTATTTTCCATTATCTTTTCATTTTATATTTATCCTCGATTTTGGGAAAAACAACTTCCGAATCCTACGCTCTAGGTAAAATAAGTCATTATCAACATTTCAAATGTTCCCTTCTGTCGTGGAAATTATTATTTTATTTTCATAAAATTAAAAAAAAAATGCCGTTACCAGGCAAAAAAGGGCACCGGGCCAGTTAGACCATTTTAGATGCCAGAGAAATAAAGTTAAAGACTCGATAAAAATTTTATTCGATTACCAAGGGTTTAAGGTATTAGGGTCCCGGGGAATGACTTACTACAAGAAAGCTAAATTATATGAAAACTTGCTGGACCACAGGTGGGAAAAGAGACTTTTTAAATTACCCCTGAAAAAGGTGTTTAAAACATAGAAAAAGTCCTAACTCGAATTTGGGAGCTTTTCAACTTGATCTCCAGTAAGTTATGCCTTATTGGTTTTATGTTGATTTTAAATCCGTCGGGTGATATTGGGGGATCCCGATATCAACTGTTATGTTGAACAAATATTAACTGAGTACTGTGAATAGACAAAATGAGCCAGACCCTACTAATGTTCCGCTTACTATTGTATTTTAATTTTTTTTTTATTATGGACCATATTTTATAGGTAATTTTATACATCTTATTCAGAAGAACCAAAATGCGATTAATAGCTTTTATGATTTTTATACGATTTCATTATTATTCAATGATCTAAAATTGAACTGAAATATTAATCTTAATTATTATATTAAGCCAAAATTTCGTACTATACATATTATATAATAATATCTTATAACATTTTTTAAATTAAAATTATAATATTATTAAAGGGCCGTGTTTTAAAAAAGAGTTTTTATGAATTAAAGTGCAGCATATAATAAATAACAGTTTTTATAAGTAATAGATATGTTTATAATCTGAGAAACAATAATTTTTAAAAATTATTTTAATGTATTATATTATAATATATTATAATTTAATTAAAATATATTATAATATATATTATACTATATTATATTATTAAAATATATTATATTTTAATGTATTGTATTATATTATATTATAACCTTGCATACATTTATATACGAAATGTATTATTAACCTAATTTTTGTTTACAATATACAGTATTTTGTTCTTATATTTAACCGAAATACGTTTCTGTCCTCCGACTATCGAAAACGTCATTGAAAAGGATTTAATTCCAAGTAAAATCATTATTATATGTCAGTAAAAAATGTTTTAGTCACTAATTTCGAAAATATGTGCTTAAGTACAAAATAATAATGTAAATACATCCTTCATTTTAAACTCCTTCATTTACTAATAAAATTAAAATCATTACGTATTTCATTACGTATCACACGTATTTCTCCGTGTTAAAGAAAGCGCTTGGCCACGCCCAAGATTTATTGCACATCACAATCGGAGTGCAGTAGATCGTCCCCGAAAATATGTTTTAGAACTTTAGATGGTTTTATACATTATATCTACATATAAATACAATTAGTTTTCCTCTCTTTTTTTATTTTCATTTCTTTCCTTTATTTTATTTTTTTATTAAAATACATTTAATATATATAAATAGGTTACATTAGTTTTATAATTTTCTATATACTAAAGTGCATTTAATAGTCAATAGTTTATTGATTCCCAATATGCCAATTTAACAAACTTCATTGATACATTATTTTATAAAATTTTATAAACTTGAATGTCTTTCTTAAATAATATCTTGGACATTAAAGTTTTTTTGTTATTTAAATTGAAATACTATAAATATATGCATAATATTTTATACGTTTTAAATTTCCTTTTTTTAAGAGAGAGAGGGAGAGGGAGAAAGAGAGGAATAGAGCCAAACATTCAAGATACAAGACACATTGATGGAGGCCTCGCATTTTGGTGCAGAGAATTATATTATTATTCTGAATCAAAGGATCTATAGTTACCTAATAAGGAAAAAATGGAAAACTCAAGCTTTATTAAGCCTAGAATTGAATTCTATTAATATTTGCAACCAAAAACAAAAGACGTTTTAGATGATACCCGTAAAAAGATGAAACTGAAACATTTTAACCTTATAATTCAGAAAGAGAGAAAGAGACTGAGAGAGAGAGAGAGAGAGAGAGAGAGTAAGACGGAGGAAGAAGGACTAACAGATAATACAGTTAATGAGCAAGAGAATATTACCTCAACATTATATTGCAAGAGGCTATGAAACGATTATATAAACTTGGAGTACAACTTTATTATTCAAGAAATAATAAGGGCCTACTGTAAGGGATGTTTAGGAATTATTAATAATATTGTGTCGAGGGCACTATACCAGGGGCGAAGAGAGCGGGAGGGTTGCCAGGAAAGAGCTCGCTGGCTCCAGGGTTCTATAGGACGAGGGGCAGCCGGCTGAAGGGAGCAGGATAAAATGGCCTAATTTAAATAAAATAAGCAAAAATATTGAAATTTATACATTAACGCCCATCCGATGCTCGTCGCGGTGCGTGCTATGTTTATTATTTACATAGAAAAAACAATTAATAATAATAAGACGGATTACAGGAAAATATTTTTCATAAACTGTGCACTTCTCAACTTTATTTAGTGCATTTCATTTTATATACATATATACATTGTATTATATTAAATAAATTCCGAATATTTAATCTATTGAATCGCGAATTAATTTATTAATGCGTCGTTGGTATCCCGTGGAGATCGTGTCGGCTTCGGCTATAGCGTATCGAAAGTCTTCCGCGAGATGTGCCGACGATGCTCACAGACTCCGCGAAAGCGGACCAAGTCCGACCAAATTTTTTCAAACAGCCCGCCTAGGCTGGACTCGCGAACCTACGCGCTTCGACGTCTTATTTCCAGGGCGAGGGGTGAAGTCGCCCCTTCCCTGCGGCCTTCGACTTTGGCACCGGTTTACCTGCCCCCCTTGCCATGGCTTTTATCCTTTCCACAAGCAAGTGGTGACGAGGGGGAGGGAGCTACGCGAGACTATTGTTCTCTGAAGGGCACGCGACCTCCAGCGCTGTCTCTGATCCGAGGTCAGAGCGTGTGCCCCGATCTCGGTCATTCTCGGGTTTTTTCCTACCGGGGCTACGTCCTTTTCTACCCGATTCGGAGTTGGTTCGTTATTTTAATTGCCAACTCCAAAATATTGTTCGTTGGTGACAGACGCGGAGGTCTGGTCGGTCGCCAATCTGGACCCCCTGGCTGAGACAGGATTCAATTCCTGGCCTCCAATTTGTAGGGTTGGTCGATCGTTCCGCGTTTTCGTGGCATCTCACCGCCGCTTTCGCGGCGGGATGCAGTTTCGCGGTCTACCCTCGTTGCCCCTTACTCCACTGCTTCGCGTCATTTTAAATTTTGGCTTTAATTTTGAGCGTTTCTTATCGTATATATTGCACCCGGAGGAAAGTGATGCGGAGGGTCGAGCAGGACTCGTGACATTATAAATTAGTTATTACTGATATGTATGTATCATATTGATATATACATATTCGAGAATGGAAATCCCTGCGATATTATACGTGATATAATATAAAAAAGAAAGTCAATTTAAAAAAAAAAAGAATAGCCGTATACTAAATGAGCATCAGATGAGTGTGAAGATATTCACTCATTTGACCCATTTAAGCAAATGAAGCAATTACCAAGAGAAGCTCTCATAAAAGAAAAAGAAGAAACCAAATACAGGAAAGAGGAAGATACATTTGAACGTAAAAAAAATATTCCGATTGAAATAGAAAATATTTTTTTGACCCTAAAAATCCTCCCATTGCGCTGAAAAGTATTTTTACTACTACTTAAAAGATTCCTGTTGTAACAGAAAGCATTTTTGTTGATCGACAGAGTATTCCTACTATAACAAAAAACGTTTTTGTAGGTTCAGAAATTACACCACTGCTTTAGAAAATATTAAAGGTTCTACTGCAGGAATAAAATTTTCAAACTATATGCTCATAGAAACAAGTGTACGGGCTTTAATAGGGTTATTAAAAGAGGCTATGCAGCCAGTACCTATATTTTATGGGTACAACATATCAGTTGATGTGTTTCTAGAGGGTTGCGATGAAGCAAAAGGCGTAATAGAAGATGCGGCCGAAAGCAACGTAGTTAAATAAAAACCAAACTGAGAGGGGAAGCATCAAGGGTCAGTAAAGAGGTTCTCCGTTGATAGTATAGAAGATTTAAAAAATCAGCTTTCGCCCCTGATAAATGGGCTGCACCCAAAGCTGGAACTGAAATAGCTTGGAAACGAATTACTTAATATAAAAGACGTAACGACATTTGCAAACTGAATACGCAAACGAGGGGGTAATACTATTAAATATTATTAAAGTTAAAGAAACTAAAGAATGTCACTCTGATGAAGGTTTAAAAAAGTCCATACATGCGTTATTAGCAGAAAATTTCAAAAACGGTTTTAAGCCAGAAATCAAGATTAGGTTACCATATTTTGATGACACAAATACTATTATTCATAATGCTTGGTTAATCAAAAAGAGATTAGCTGCCATAATGGTTCTGCGTATAAAATAAATGGTCCCAAGAGAATTCCAACCAAGGAGAATAAATTCAATCGTACATCCACAAGTAACCTACAAGTAATTGCCATTTAAGTAAACGCGTGACGGGCCATGCACACGACAACGTATAAGTCTGGTAACTTACCAAATTTACAATAGAATCCGCCGCGAAACTAATGAATGTAGGAAAACAATAAAATCCCAGCAATGCAATAGACAAAAGGCAATAGAGAGTAATTCATCAATTATACAACAGGGTGGGATTTTTTGCCATTAATTGTTTTAAAAATAACAATAAGAGCCATAACTTTCAACACAGACTTGAACCGGAAATAATTTTTGAAACTGCAATCGAAGAGGCGATAAAGCTGTCACCTGTAGAGTACAATTCTAGAGGCATTGTAATTTTTGTAAAACCAGAAGTCATGTAGATGCGACATGCTAAAATAGAGAAATTTACAAAGCCCAGGTAAATAAAAAAATAAAGGAATACGGTAAGGAAGATCGAGGACGTCCCGTGCATTACCGAATCAGATCTCCATATCAAAAGCAAATTGGTACCAAAAATGAATGAAAATGAAGCAAAAACTCTGAAATATATCCTCGAACATTCAATTTAAAATAATAACTAGTTTTTTAATAAATACAGGGTCGACAGTGAGCACTTTGCAACAAACAAAAGGTAGTTCCAGAAACTGTAATTATAAAACTTTTGGGGTTTATTTACACTTTTATTTTAGTAAAAACAATTTTAATAGGGCGCACAATAGTATGTTGGAAGTAGATTTTTTTTAGAATTATAGTCAGTATCGTAATCGTAACATAAGAAACAACGATTTAAAAATATGCGATAAGATGTAGAAGCTGCTCAACAGCGAAGGCTCACTATTTAATATAAAGTTAATCTTTTATATTTTTGACAATGTATATCTCACTTGCTCTCCTTTATACTAAGTAATAGTGTTATTTTAAGAAGAGCGGAAATTTTTTATCCATATAGGATCAGAAATTAATATCAACGCTATTACCAGCCGATATGCTAATCGACAAAACTGAAGCTATTTGTTTAAAAGGCAAGAAAAAGTCCTTTGAGCAATGAATTTAAAATTATTAGAAACAAAAGACAAATTTTATGTAATACCTAGCAATTTTCCTAAACAATTTGACAGGATAATAGGCATTTTTACTTGACAAAACTGGTACATTAATTTATTTTAATAATAGAACATTTGAAAGTAAAAGGGAAAGCATCCCTGTATTATTTTACGATTAAAAAATTAATCAGGATTTAGACTCGCATGAAATTATTAAACATACTACTAGCTTTTTTTTATAAGCTTTCGATTGAAGAAGCTTTTGAATATTTAGAAACACCGCTAGAAGCACCGAAGCCCTGTTTAGAAGAAATTTCTCCTATTTTGAATATATCGGAGATATCTGATATAATCCAGCTTATAGACTTTGATAACCTAGAGCTATCACGAATAAAAATTTTAATCTATACCATTAAGGATAGATTTTTTTGTTGAAAGCTATAGTTCTGGATAGATCGATTTTAATAACACATCGCATTCAAACAGCGGACGATTACCTTGTGAAATCTAAATAGTATAGATGCTCTTTAACCGTAAAGAAAGAAGTTGATAAGGATATCCAAGTCTTATTAGATGAAGGTATAATCGAATCATCCAAGTCCCCTTACAATACTCTCTTATGGATTATAAAAAAGAAGCCCGACGCAGGAAAAAGCCAAAATGGATATTACTATTATATTTTCAAAAACTAAATTAAAAAAAAAAAGTTTTCGATGCCTTATCAGAGGCTGTCGGTAGTACACTGTTTTATATTTAGCATCAGGTTTCCATCAGATAAAAGTGGACGAACTCGATGTACACAAAACAGCTTTTAGCATCCCATTATCAATTCAAAAGAATGCCGTTTGACCTTAAAAATACTCCCGTCACATTTCAACAATTGATTGATAACATTTTTAATAGTTTGTAAAAGCCTAAAGGAGAATTCGTATGTACAGATGATTTAACGATCTGCTGCGACACCGTATAAGAACATGAGCTAAGATTTAGTATGGCTATGCACCGATTGCGAGAAGCTAACCAGAGACGTTTGGTTTACGAGACAAATTACGAGGCTGAACAGTAACGTTCCCAATTTCAAAAAGCGATAATTGCCGAGGAGGTTTAAGCCGGGGACGCCCCGTGGGTCTAGGGAACCGCTGCCATTATCGAAATATACAAGTTGGAGCTCTTTGCGCTCTGGCTCGAATGACGAAATAAACATTCGTATAATGAATGCCATTCCACCTTCATCCACGCGTCTCTTTCTAGTTCGGGTTGGTCTACGTGGCGGAAGGAAACGAGGCTCGGTGCAGCTTCATCCTTGTACCAGCTTTGTTCTAATTCAAAGCTCGACTGGCGCTAACGGAGCACTCCACGCGTTGAAAATATGCGAATTTAATTTTCTTATTTGGCTCGTATTACAAAACTTTCGCATCTTCCACGAGTCGACTGTCTTTCGATTTTCCATCAATTGCGGTTTCATTTGATTTATTCGGCTCTCCGAGTTATGCCAATATTTATATATAATATTTATACGTAATACGAGTTATTTCTGTACTTTAACAGCTCGTTTTTATCCCCGCGAAGGAATCTTTTGCCTTTTTTTTTTACAAATCCCACTGTTGTCGACCGCGATGGAATCAGAACCTGGTTTATTCGCTTGATCGCGGGTTAATAAAATTTAAGGTGATCTAAGTACAACTACGTTACCTTACGTCTGGTGCTTTAGCTACTTTTCCACTCACCTTTCCGATTTTTTATCGGAGGACTTTCTAGCTCCACTAAGAACTCTGCCCATCGGGGAGGAACCTACCATCAGAAGACAATTTAAATCTAATAATCAAAATTAAATTTTAACTTTAACGCTTACGTTTCTCTGCCGACATGCAAACCGCTAAACTTGGGACGAGGGCAGTCATTTTTAGGTCCAGGAGTACAATGTCCTATGTAAAGGGGAGGCCCTACAAGAGCGTCTTCACTGCGTTGTTTAAACTACGGCAGTTCTCTGAGGTGAAATACGTAAATTTTATTCTGACCCAAATTTTAGATGCTTAACTCCAAAATATTTGATTCGATAATCTTCCTTGGACTAGAGATAAATGCGATGCTCTCGGAGCAATTTGAGCATTTGTAAAATAACCCGTGCAATATATAACGCATTTGAAGTTAGTATATAAAGGTCTTGAACTTGGCCTCTCCATTCCAAATATTCCATATATGTAACAGTTGCTGCACGTGCTGTTGCACAAGTGCTATTGCTCCTCAATGTCCTACTGTAGGTGAAATAAAAGCCCTAAACCGGGAGCCTATACAAAAAAGCCAAAGAAGAGGAGAGCATTGCCGTTGTGAGAGTGGCATTGACGTTAATCACGAGTGCGTCGAAAAGGACCTTTAGCTAAGGGCCTAGAAGCACCTAAACGACCCGAGGACTTTGAGGATCTCCGCACTGGAGGACAAACGGTTCGCGTTTAAGCGATCGTACGTAAACATCCATATAGATTAAGGACCTGAATAACTCGTTTCGTTTGTACAATTCAATCGAGGGAAAGACTGGTAGCCCAGAATAAAATCCACTATAGGATATTAATGAAAGGGACTGGAAGCCACCGAGCGAAATCAAATGTTCACGATATAAATCCAGTGCTGCAACCTCCGTCCACGAGCGAGGCGAGCCGATCGAGCCTTTTAGCCGAAATTAATTGAAACGTTTTCAGTGCTCGCGTTAAGAAGTTGGAGGGATGCTGTTTCCCTGGGAGGGATCGATTACGATGGCCGACTGGAGGGTTGACAGGAGGTCGAGCCTTGCGGCGGGGTATAGAAGGGATGACGCGACAAAAAAATATACGAAGGCGCGAGCTGCTTTTATAAGACTTGTACCTTGTCGACGGACGTACGTGCAGTGCTTCCTTTTTCTGCTCTCGGACTTTTCCTCTTAAGTGCCGATGATATTATACATGAGGATTCGCTCGATTTTCTCGGTCGATCATTTGTTACTCTGTTAGCTCTGCGGGAGTTCGCGAGTTTTTTGTTCCCGGAGAACTGATGCGAAGGACGATGAGTTTTTAAAAGGACGCTTGTTTCTTTTAGCTCTGCTTATGTACACATTGTGTTTGTAGGCTCCGGGCACTGAAAAGGTAATGCGTGATTAAAATTGATTGTAATTATTCGAGCATCTGTTCTAAAAGTTTATATATTTTGAAATACATAGATTAGTTACCAAAAGGGCTTATACGAAGAGATCAATTTTTTTCTGCATTAGTTTTTGTTGTGTTTCCTATACCACAAACTCATTATCTAATTGATACTGATCTTAAAATTTTAGAAAAACTTCTACGTAAATCGATTTAATTTGAAAAAAAACTAACGAATTGAAACAATAACAGGAAATTTCACGTTTGAATTAAAGTTAGAAGGCATATGACTTAATATATTCAATGCTTCCGGGGCAAATAAAATTCTTTTTATAAGCCTCATAAATGTCACGAGAACAAACAAAACTATTTGGTAGTAGTGGTAAGCAATTAGAATTGTATTTACTTTATATTTGTTCTTAATTGCCTCGGTTGTTGTTATTTTTTATATAATTACTATTAAAAATTACTTAAAATTCAATACTTCATCAATAATTTAGCAACCAGCATGTAATTTTAGATCATTTCATTTTAACAAATTTTAAATTCTTTTCTTATTCTTCTATATAGTTTAAGATGTTCTTCAATTTCTCAGCCATCCTCTTTAGTACTCGTTCATTTTTAACTTCTTTTCTACAAAAGAATTTACGTGATTTCCATATAAACTCACAGAATTCATTCTACAGCTGCCTATTTCCTTTACAATGAATTTCTAATAGTGAGTCTCGGTATTTAATTACTTAATAAATTGACATTTTTTGCAAAATCGCACTATAGGACATTATTAAAAATCATTAAACAACGAGTATAATATTTTCTATGAAATATATAAAACTATGCAGAGTTAATTTAATTTCTCAATTTTAATTATTTATACGTTTTTCTTCGATGGCGGGTGTAATAAGTAATTTTGATCTCTGAGACATATGTAGTGATGCAAATACTGTATCGATGTGAAATGTTTTATTAAAAAACAAAAATTTAGTTGTAAATAATAAAAACAAAGTATATAAATTTTAAATTAAGTATAATTAATTCGTATGGAAATATGAATTGTAAGATTTATAAGTCATTTTAAATTAACTTTTATATTCACACTCTGAATGAGAATATGTTAATTAAAAATTTTTAAAAATATTTCAAAAGTCTATTTTTAACCCCATAAATGTTGAGACATGAGAAGCTAATTTACAAAATTTAACGGTCAAATCTTTTTGTAGAAATACATATGTAATTTACTCATTGCAATAAAGATATCAAAGATTATACGAATAAACGTTAGATATTTCAACGGGTATTCCAAACTTCATATGCACTTAATCTGTCACTCTATTCATTTTCTCATTTCCCGTAGGTATCCCAGTGGGACATTCATTTTCATATTTTGATATCTGCAAGAGACTTGATTCTGTTACATATGCTTCCTTATTTTTAATTTAGAAAGGGAAGGTTTTTTTTTAAACGAATGCGATTATAAGTACATAATATTTGTGCAGATAATAATATTTATACTAGATAAGTAAAAGTTTATTTTAACAGTATAATAGTTGAAAAGTATGATATTTGCTTTTTATTTTTTAATTTCAGAAGCGTACATATTAATGAACCTCTTTCACAAAATAGATCTGCTGAAAATGCCTAACGAAACTGTAAAACTACTCGAAAAGCGCAGTTTTGTTATGTAATATAAAATACAATTGAAATACCAAATAGTCTTTGTCGGAAAGAAATAATTTTCTTTCGAAGCAGCCTATCTAATATTTGAATTATAAATTTTTTCCACGTACTAGTTCTAGATGTAAAAGCATCATCCCTGTCAAAAAATTAGAGTTTTTAGTGTATTCGGCACTTTCTAAAAGCTCCACGCGCGTAAAATTGAGTAGGTGATTTGTGAGGTGGAATTGGGCGCGGCGCGATGGAGTAGAATTTTCATTAGTCGATGCGTACGTGCGTGCAATTTTTCCCATGTTCTTGTTTTTTTCCAGCACCGACATTCGCGAATTTACAATTAGTAGTATGCATCGGATGCGTATCTGATTAGCAGCTCCTTTATTCTAGGAACGTGAGCCAATGCGCGTCTGTGGGCTCTTGGAGCAAATTGAAATTGAATGCGTCATCAGTTGGTCTTTGTTTCACGAAGCCGCATTGCAATGAAATTAATTCGGCGGATTTATGTTGACTCGTGCGCTCAACTGGTGTGTTTCGCTGATGAATTTGTTGGCTTTTTAGAGGGAGGAGCTTCGAATGCTAATGAGAGAGATAAATGGATGTATACGAGGTGAAAAAGCTAATTTGAAAGAGTATACGCATGCATGAGAATAATCACAGGGTGCGGATTCGTAGCTTGTAAAATGGAGTCGCCAAAATGTATCAAAGGAAGGTCATTCCCGATAAGCTCCAGTGGTTCATTTATAAAAAAAAAAAAAAAAAATAAAAAAAAAACGACTGGTCGACCGGTCTATCGGCGACTATAATCGGCGAAGCGAGCGACTGCCAAGAAGGAAGATCCCAACAACTTACGTGTCAGCTTTGCTTTTTATCCATCCCCATCCGTATGAGCAGGCGTCGTTACAACAAGTCTCGTGTTTACGCGGGACGTGAGAGAACTTCGGCCGGCGTTTAATCGGGGAGGGCGACCGGGGCGGCGCGTGAACTTGCCATAAAAAAAGAAAGGCCAGTCGGGCATCGGAGTCCTGGGCCAACGCGGCCCCCGAGTTATCCCGGGGGGTGAGCGGCGGAGCTTTTAAATGGAAATTCCCGGAGTTGAGCGGCCTGTCGGGAGCCGGGGGCCAAAGCACCGGGCGGCGATTATACGCGGCCGGCTGATTAAAGTGTCATTCATTGTCAGGCGCAGTCGCTCGTCGGGCGAAATGGCCGAGGCGCCCCCCGACCTTAAGTCTGTAATTTGACCATCGGCGCGCCAGGAGTCGTGCCCTCGCTCGCGGTCGCGCGGGGCCGAACTCTCGGCCCTCGCCTAGGTGACGACGTCGGATGGGCGTCCGGTGCAGTGCCCGCGTCATAATTTCCGTTGACCGCGGCGATGCGCGAGGCCGGCTCGTCGCGGACGGAAGCAGCCATCGTATATTTTTGGCTCGCGACGACCTGCCCATTATTGGACTCCCAGCGCGCGAAGACGGACTTTGTCCTTGCTTTGTTTTTCCGCCGCTCGGTCTCTAACTTCTTTTTTTGCGTGGAAATATAGCTCCTAGTCGGGCTTTTGCCAAGACACCGAACATCGCACGGCGGCTCCTGCCGCCAAGGAATATATATGCTTCTTCCTTGAGGAGGTTTGGCCATTGTCAAAATCCGTTGGGAATCTTAACTTGCTCATGGAAATTCGGCGGTACTTTGTAACGAGCATTCGTTCGCGCACTCGTTCATTAAATTATATTTCTTTATGCTTAAAGAAAGATTATATTTGTCGGGCACAATACTAATTTAGCTA
Organism: Kradibia gibbosae; assembly: GCA_018907135.1. NCBI lineage: Eukaryota > Metazoa > Arthropoda > Insecta > Hymenoptera > Agaonidae > Kradibia > Kradibia gibbosae. The sequence goes on from JACCHX010000004.1 coordinate 11,505,141, forward strand.
AAATAATAACAAAGTTCCAAATAAAAAGAAAATTATTAAATCTATTCAAAGTATATCCTATGTAATAGAAGTCCTTTTAAAATATATATATATAGTTCGTACAAATTTAATTATTTGTTTTATCATTGCAAACTTATGGATCGGGTAAATAATATTTAATGTATAAAGTACTGAATTCTATTAATTATCGAATAACTATTGAGTGCTGTACAAGAGATTCGATATAACTTATACGCGAATGTTGTAAGTGGATTACTACCAATTTTAATCCGATCAATATATCAGACCCGACGTATTATATAGATGGATTATTCATAATAATGATCATTTTGTGCTTGTATTTAGTGGAACTGTATTAATATTTAATATTTTTAATATTTAATATTTATTATAGATATGGCGATAGGAAAAAACGTACACGTAATTAGTATTAAACAAAATAAAATAAATTTTTTCTACACATTAAGAAATTATAAAAAATTTCGAGATATTTCTAATGTTATATATTATAATCTCTTATGAAAGCTTAGTCCTTAGAAGTTTGAATTAATATACATATTAATCGTATTATCTCGAACCATATCTGTATATTTAGTTGTACGCTTAATGAAAGCTATTAAATTAATACTAATCCCGTATTAACAAAAAAAAAAATTATAGATATATATATATTAACCAAAAATTATATTTGATCGAATTAAAAAAAAGCAGTGAATTAAACATTGATTTGTATGAACTAATAATATAACTCAAGTCATTAGCATATGCTGACGAAATGCATTGTCATGAAATATTCTCTAAAAAATAAAAAAATTATAACGACAGCGTGTCCGCAAATATAAGTTTTAATGAAAGAACGAGAATAAGAGAGACAAGTTATTCAAAGTCTTCAAGCTTGTGAATTAATTATTTGAAACAGCGTAACTAAACTATACAATACAAATTGTATTTGAAATCAAGCACGTATACACTGTATTTGATTTATTATTATTCGTATGTAATGAGCCACGGAGAGTAAAACGTGAAATTTCGCATTTTAAGAGTAATGAAGTGAAGCTAAATTTCCACGGCCATGAAAGGGAAGCCGTAGTAAGTCGCGATCGTAAAAGTATCATGTCTCGTAGGCGAATACATAACGGGAAATCGGGCTTCTTAAAGAGCAAATTTAAAACAGCACTTACAGTGAATAACGTTCATTTTCATTTCAAATGGGAGAAGCCCAAGCCCGAGCGCAAATACTGCATCTGATTGCAAAATCTGCGGCCCTTCGAGAAATCCGCGAGCCCAGCGTGAAAGGGGGCCGCTCCGCTCCTCTTGATGAGTTGGGAAAGTAGTTCGGCCGAAGGAAGTCCTGATTTTAATTGTGAGGGCGACAGCGCGACGGGAACGGATGGCGGCCTTGAGCCAGGATGAATCTCGGCGTTTCTCTGCGGCGGGAAGAATTTAAACTCGCCACTTGTCGCACAGTCGGCAGTTCCGATCGCACCGTCGCACTTTTTCCGGATCGTCTAATGCGCGACCGTAGTGGGAGAAGAATATGCTGGAGGACGAGCCTGAAAGAGAAAAAAGCGTCTGAAAATTAAAGTGCCCAATTGTGTCCTTTTGATACCAGCTGCCGCCCCTCGACCCACCCGCCACTATTCCGAGCGTCGCCCTGAGCCTTTCCATTCCCAGAACTTTTCTACTGAGCGCGGATGACGTCATTATCCGGCTCCGAAGCGCACTTTTACCGTATTAACTCCCAAGTTCGTTCTTGAGCTTCTGCGAGGAGTATATTTGAATCAGTGGAAAATTGCGCGTCTAAAGTGCGCAGAGGGGTGCTGATACTCAGTGTTTTAGACATGTACGTTCATTACGAAAGTTCTTCTGAATTTTCCAGTCCTTTAAAGTTTTTATTAAATCTACGTCGTTTTGCAAAAATTTCAACTAAGATTATTATCCACGTAATGCACGAACTTTCATTAGAAGCTCTTTTTAATGATAACGTAAACATCGATTAACGCCTGATACATTTACATGAAAAATACAATGTTTTTAACAATCCACTTTAACGGTCACTATTACATACTCTTGACTATTTAATGAATCTTCTCAAATTTTTAGCCTCTTCTATTGAGAATATCCTTATACAAATTTATTCAGAAAATGATATAATACTAAATATTTCTAAAAAAAAACTTAATACATATATATTTATTTTCCTACTCTATTTCAATATTGGTGAATTAATACCAAAACTATTTAATATTCGTATCGGTAAGCTAGTATTAAAGATAGTTAATATTAATATTAGTAAGGTAGCTGAAATTTTCTTATACGTTAATAATTTCCAAAATTTATAAAAATTATTTTATGCTAATGCCTTATCATCTATCTATTTACTAAACTGGTCCAGGTTTTTATAAAAAAACAAACATAAAAATAGAATAGAGAATATATTTTATAACTTTAACATTTTTGTTGCTAAATTTATATTTTATCATTTATTTGTTTCAGGTGAGTGATGCTGTATATTTGCAGATACGTTTGACGACTGGACATTCATTGTATAATTTCATTGGCACAAGCCTTTTAAATTATATTGTAATTATACGGTAACAGTTTCAATTCAATGATTCTCAATATTAAGTTTAGTATCAAACAAAAAATTTTTTTTAAAAAAAAAGCAACCCCGATAGTATTTTATTATTATAAAAGTAATCAACATTAAAATTTAAAAGATTAAAAAAAATTATATATGCAATCATGAAGGTAAATCAGAGAAAATAAGGGTACGTTTATATTTGAAAAAAAATGAGAAAATTATATTTTGTTATAAAGAAAAAATAAGGTGTATGTGGAGCTTATTTCTTTTAAAAATGTTGAATTTCGTGCTGAAAAAATGATGTATTTTAAAAAGAATTGGGAATTAATAGCCGAATGAATTTTCATCAATTTATAAACGCGCGCTTCAATTCACAGTACGAATAGTCACTTGTTGAAATGCAATTGAATTTCACGTTTATCATAATAATTTGTAACATTCCAAATCAGTTGAAGCACTTAAAAGAAAATATTTCAACGTTATACAGAACTTAATTATAAGGACTGAAACACTTTAGGTGCAATATGGGTAGCGCTCGTTCCTTTTAAGAAGAGGCTCATGTCTTGTAATTAAATTTGAAGTGATTAGACAAATTTTAAGGAGTGATAGATGATGGGCGAGAGGGAAAAGAGAAGGGATAGAGTAGACATCGGGCAGTCAATTAGAGTAAGCACGTCAGCCGTGAGGAGACGCTAATAGCCCTAACGTACTATGTATACCCATTAAGGGGGTGTGTAATACTGACTTTCATCACGCAACCTGTCGTACTCCCGGCCCCGTGAACCAATAAACTCCTCTAATTGCAAAAATGCTCGAATGTGCTCAAAGCCAAAATTTACCCGCCCCTGTCAATCCAGTGAATGCAGTTTATAAGCGATTCATTCGAGTGCAAGCTTACGAGTGGCCCATTTTAGAATGGAGTAAAGCCAGAGTTATAAAGAGAAATGCGATTTCTGATAGAAGACCGTCAGTTTAATTTTCTAAGGTATTCAAGCTCCACAAATGGAGCAGAGCTCAGAAAGTGGCTGCATCCTACCCTTGCATTCAGGAGCGTTACCCTCCCCCGGACCTGCAATAATTATGCTCATTTCGAGAAGAGCCCGGCCCCGTCGAGTAAAGAAATTGTTACATAAGCCCATCGCGGAGGACTTTTTAATCAATGCGACCTCGCTGGAAAATGAACAAGAGAAAACGACACAGGGCTCGATTAGTTTTCTTAATAACGCACATACATGACTGCAATTATGCAAAGGAATTTTTAATTTGGCATCGCGTTTAATAACCTGCGTTCCACTAGGACAACCTTTTGCAACTGCTTATCGAGCTTCATTCCAATGTCGCACAATTGTGTATTTCAACGTTGAATGAAACTCCCGCTGCGTATATCGCGAATAAGCGTAAACTCGATTTCAAAATGACTATCCAGCAAACTCGAAAGCCAATATCTTTTCCGCAATTGTAGCACTTAATGAGACCGGCAGCAACCCTCATCGATAAGCGCCTACGCACGTGATTTTTAAACTCGCTCTCTTTAATTCTTATCGTACCAGTGGATACTCGACGTCCAAAAGGATAACCGGCACGAACAAACGGCCCCGTCACTTTGTTGGCTCCTCGACGTCTTAATAACGTCGAGGTAGCCAATCAAATGTCGCGCAGCCGCGAACAAAAATCGCGTTTTCACGGCGTGATTATCAATTTTGAAATCACCCTCTCGGCCGCTCTCCTCCCCCCCTCTCACTCTTTCTTTCCGCGCTCCAATATTAAATTTGCGAGCGCTGTTGGTGACCGGGAGACTCATTGTCACCGAAATATTACGATTAACGGAGTCGGCGCAGTGAATAGGAGGGGCAGCGGAAGTGGGGAGCAGGAGGAGCTCGAGGAGCAGGAAACGCACAATGAATGTGCGACGAGGAGAGGCCGGGGGCAAGGGGAGAACCAAGGGGAGTAATATAATTTTCCGAAGATGGTAGAGGCGATACGATTATTTTCACCATCCTTACGTTACAGGCATTCTTCGATTGAAACACCTTGTGTGACGTAGAAATATAATTGCGCTATTTTTGAAAGTCGATTGTTTGCTTAAGGTTCAATGCATTCTAGTTAATTTTTGGCTCAACAAAGGAACAGCATTTCTTACTCTTACATTATTAGTACACGCATTTGCAATTTCCTTATAAATTATTAGAAAAGCACGCGCACACGCCCACACACACACATATAAATGTATGTATGAACGCATATATATATCTTATTAATTCAACACCTTTTTTTTTTAAATATTATATTTAATCGATAACTTTTACAATTAATATAGCTTGTTTAAATTATTATACATATTTATAGATTATAGTCATACATTGAGTTTAATATATATTATGGTGTATGAATTTATTAATTATTAATTATTATTATGAATTTGTTTTTTTCATTAAAATTATAAATATTTTCTTTAGGACAAATATTATGTGTTAGAAGTTAATTTAGAAATTGAGAGAACTCATTATCTCACGACATTTTATCTATTAACAAAAAAGTGTCAGACAGCATTTTTTCTTTTTTTAATTAGATTGCAAGCGTGACGTTTCTCTTCACCTAGCGGGGCAAGTTTTTTTTACTCCCTTACTGTAATTTATATCGAAGACATTTATAATTGAATTTAATTATAATTATTAAGTTTTTTTTGAGCCTACCAGTAGCTCCACTTATTTCCTAAACTACCCTTCCCCTATTAAACTACAATTGCTTTAGTTTTAAATATATATATATATATATATATATATATATATATATATGCCTAAAACTGTTATCGCCAGTTACTTTAAAATGGAATCAGAGCATCGGAGCTGATTTTTCATTTCAATCAGTCTCATGGATTAGTGCATCGGCTCGCTGAGAAGCACCATAACAAAAGCGAGGCGTATTCGAAATAAAGCGACAGCTATGATGTCAAAGTTAAACAAAAGAGTTTCGATGTTGCTCTGGAGATCCGCGTGTGCATTTGATAACTTTGATAAGTGAAATTGACGCGAGTCCAATTAAAACTAACTATGTAATGCGATAAATGTTTCTTGAAAAGTGTGCGCGGTAGATTCAAATGATGTATGAAAAAATTGAAGGTTCGGAAGAGAATGTTGTCGATACAAGGGCCAGGGGGAGGAACTAAAGGTGGCAATTTTAGTCTAAGATAGGCAACGTAAGTCCGGTGAGGTAGAGTCGCGATATGGACTTTAGACGTGGCAATGGAAGATAAGTAATTTGAGGTGAGCAAGAAAAGCTCTAAGCAAGTCTGCGAATACTATATAGTGGTCTTACATAAAGGCTGAGAGGCAGAGTTTCTAGTTGAGCAGGCGGCGACTAACAAGAACATGTTTTTACTGATATCATTGTTATTAAATAATTTATCTACATTTGTTTTCATAAAAAGCCATTATGTATTCTAGTATTGGAATTCATTGGTTCAATCATATAAGACCAGCACGACGAGTGGCATTGAAGAATTAAAAAAGTGATATTTACTTATTGCTAATTATTATCTACGTACGATAGTTATGGAAAATATTTGGCTTAGTTTTTTTAAACATTTTTGTATGTTTGCGAAGAGCAATAAACAATGCACTTGCAATTAATTGATTATTTTTAATTTTAAGTATGATATAATTGTTGGTCCTTATCATCGAAAACTTTTTGTATTTAGAAGTATTTAGAAAATTATTGCCAGGCAGGTTTATCGTAAAAACGAGAAAGCTTCTTTTCGATATAAGAGCAATAGAGAGAAACGACAGCCTGTTATAGCTCAGTTTATGTTTTCTTAAAAGTACTTTAATGCTAAAGGAAACTCTATTTATTTGATAATACGACAATTGCCTGATAATTATGTCTCCTTAAATATCATTATATTTAAATCACGCTCAATCTTCCTCGTTTGCAGCTTCGCACTGTTTGTCGCGAACGCATGGCAGGATTTAAGTTTTCGGGCAATAATAGCCTTTAAACACTCGTCTCTACCTTATTCGGAATTTCTCTAATGAAGATCTGAGATCAAGTTGCATTTATCCTGAAAAGTTGTAGGTTAAAATCCGGAGTGACGCGGTCGAGGATTCACGTTAAACAGCCAAAGCTTCTCTCGGCTACCTTCAGTCCTCTACGAGTGCTTGCAACTCTATATATTTGTATATTCAAAGCTGTCCTTTAAACCAAAGACGGCTGCTTTTAGTGCCCGGGTAAAGACACTGTATATATCGCTGATAGGGAACCGTTGAGAGAATATTATTATTGCACGTATCCCCAGCCGACCCCTCGCCCGTGCCGTACTAACCTAACTAGTTTATGGTCCTTCCTCGAGGGGAAATGACTGCACCCGAGTTACTGCCTGCGTGACATCGTGATTTTTTGCCCAACAATACAATTTTCGAATACAATCTCAATAATGGAATGGTTCGCAATCGGCTCTTGCTTTCGATTTTTTAATGGCTTGCACGAGTCCGTCGTCTTTATTTTAAATTAATCCTTATTAAGATCTCGATCTGTACATAGAAGTTAGTTCGTTATTATTTTGACTCTAGCTAAATTGTTGATATTCGGGTAGCTTTTTTATAAGTACGTTACAACCTTATGAGCCGGAAATTTCAGACCCATCAGAAGTTTGCTCGACACTTCCTACACGTCTACTTCAATAGGTCCGACATTACTTCTGCACTACAAAAATGTTCGCCTTGATTCGCATTAATATGGCGAATTCGTACAAAATGAGATCTTACACAAAACTATCTCTGTTTTATTTTGACCTTTCCTTTTACAAATTGTAACCACTAATTGAATCTGATTTTTATTCAGAATTGTCGATTTTTAAGGAAAAAAAAGCTTTACCTCGTCATTCTATTCCCTTCAATACAAATGATTTCACATAAAATTTGTCGCATTTCTAATGTAAAATGTTTAAGTATTAAATCGTTTACACGAATTTTTCTTCTAGTTTTAAAATCTTTTCATTCATAATTTAATAAATTGCCAATATTCAATTGTCAGACTAATAACAATTTTATAAATCACATCTGACCATACGAATAGAATTTTTATAGTTATGATTTTTTTAGATAATACTCTGATTTTGATACCGACTAAAAATAGTTTTATAACATATTATTTCAACTTACTTTGATGTCAAAGAAGTTGTCAATAATTAAAGAGAGAAATAAATAAAAGGGTTAATAATGTAATCCATGTAAGACATCTGTGAATTAAAACACTATAATACAGCTTAAATTTTTTCACTAAGTTGAGAATCTAGAAGTTCTATATTATAGATAAAATGTTTCATCGAGATCTTACCAACCAACTGATTACATCAGGTAGCTAATGCTTCTAATACTTTGTACCAATCTTATAATTTAAAATTAATTATATTTTTTAAAATTGATTTATTAGCTTCTAAAATTTTTTATAGCGAGGTTTAGTTATTATATTTCTATTAGAAATTTTAAGTAAGCTTCTGTACATATCAATATTTGTTGATAGGAATTCGATTTTTGTCCTGAGAGTATATATGATCAATTAAAAAATTAATGAATATAACACAAACATACATACACAAAATATGTGCAATATAAATAAAAAATTTAGCTTTAATGTTGTAAAATTTTAACATTTATAATTAAAATTAAATATTAATAATGTGCACTTCTAATACAGATTGAATTGGGCATATTTTGAAGAAAAAAATCCTTAGAATATTTTATACTCATATATGAATAGATAAAATTCATTTGAAAGTTTCACATACAGGAAATTTACTAATAATTTTTTTGATGATTCAAATGGAGAAAAAAATATTGCATCCATATTCAAATGATTTGTCATAAATGATTTCAGATGACGTTTATGTGAAAACTGATGTCTATTTTCTTCTTTTAAAATTCTTTTGTCGACTTGGACAAGGCTACTCAAGAGATATTTCATATTGAAAGAAACATTTTCTTCATCTTCAGGAGATAACACATACTGAAACTGCACACCCTAATTTTTTAAATGTATAAAAATTTTGTTTATGGAAATATTATCTTAGTGTAGAATTTTTTTGTATTTACAATTAATTTTTCGTATATAAATATTACGTACTAGATTATTTTTATCGTAAACATTTGCAAAGGGTTGTAAAATTTGTTTTGATAATTTTTTAGATGATCCACATAATAATATATTTATTTTATTTACATTTGGAGATTCAACAATTTTATTAATATTTTTTACTTTTGTCGAATGTATGAATATTTAATTTTTGGATGTGGTTGAAACGGTACAATTTAATTGATTCTTAATTTAAATTAAAAATTATCTGATCCGAAATTAAGGGCTGTAATCGTAGAGAAATTATAAACCAAGACAACTTTTAAAGCTATAAAGTATAATTTGAATGTATTTTCTAATAATAATATGTTTCTGTATAAATAGTTTTATGTATCTAATTTTCTTGTTGTCAATGGTTGAATTCTAGAAAAAATAGCACTAGATTATAATACTTGACGCTTTTTTCTTGTGTAGTATTAGCCAGTATACTTATACTTACATGTTCTTTTCATTTTGTATAAAATTTAAAAAAAAAAAATTCATTTTTAAAATATATTCTTTTTTAATAATAAAAAAAAATTATGGTAATAAAAGTTTTTAAAAACAAGTCTTGAAAAAAAAAGAATTAGAGTTAAAAATTTCAATTGTTAAATTAAAATAATAAAATATAATAGTTAAAAAAAAATTGTAGTATATAAATATTATATATTTTTTATGTCTGAAAAAACTAAAAACAATAATATTAAAAGAAATATGTGCATCAAACCATATAGTTTATGATTTCAAATGTAAGGTAATCCAAATCTTATATAAAAAAGAAACTCAAGTTTTTACGTAAACATTGAGATTGATTTAAACTATCATTTTTTACTTAGAAGAAGCAACAAATTTAAATGATATCCATTTTAATTATTTTAATGCTGTTAACAATATTATATTTTCCTATGATTATTATAACTCCTCAATGATTCTCATTACATTAAGCTGCTAATAGTTTTTATTCTATTGTTTGAATTTAAAAAATTTTTAATAGATCTTAAAATAATCATATGATGTTTCCAATGAAATACTCCATATATTTCATTAAAGATACTTTAAGAAAGATAATATAAATTTTAAAAATAAAAAATCAAGTTCTCTTATTTCTAATTATAACATTAACCACGATTTATGTGAATAAAAATGTATATAATTTTTTTTTTAAATGCATTTCGAATTTTTTACAATTTATTAATTGATAATCGATACATGTCGATGTATATTTAAGCATTTATTTTATTTAGCATAATGTACACATACATGACAACTTGATTATATCTTGATATAATCAAGTTAATATCTTGATCTTAATATCTTGATTCTATTAAAGTATAAATTTAGCGCACTAACAACATTAAAATAAATTGCGCAAACCATTAAACAATATTTAAAAAAAGAATTATCAGTTACTGCAATAAAATTTAATAAAATGTATTATAATGAAAACATCTAATACAAAATAAATAAATATATGTAAAAGAATTTCGTTAATATCAATGTACTTTGTGAAATGAAGATAATTGCAGTATATGCATCTCAAAAAAATTTAAGGCTAAATATCCCATGAAAAATTAAGTGACATATTCATCCAAATCTGTTAACAGGCCTTTTTATTATATGAATATTCGTGATAAATTAAAAATTGATTCGAGTCAGAATATTTTTTTTTATATTCACAATTACATAAAATAAATGAAAAATGATTCTACTAGATTGTAATGAGTTGTATAGGAATTTCTACCAGACAAAAATGTTTCGAAGGTGCGATATAGTGTAAGATTCAAACGAACTATTTGATTTATAGTGGAATACGATTCAGTAAATATTTGTATGAACTTAGGGAGAAGAATAAATTGATTCACTAACAATGAGCCAATAGTGGCTCGTTTCTCATTTTATATCTTTCATATATATAACTCGATTTCAATTTTATCTTTGCGCACGCTGTTTATCCTGATCGATATTATTTTCCACTGTATGCGTAATGACGCGTGAAAAGCTTGTGAAAATTTTATCACTATCAAGCCGTTTTATTTTATAATTAGTGATCAAGATTTAACACATATTAAATAAAGCCGTAGCCATTATTTATATAAAAAAATTATAAAATAGACTGATCATTACTCTCTAGGTATTAAGGAAATGCATAATAAGAAGTATAAATAGAAATTATAAATACAAGTATACAGTGAGATAACATAAAAAGAACGGCAATATGTTCAACAAATAAAGGCATTGATGTAATAAATCTAATGTAAACAGAAAATTATTTAAAGCAAACAGGAGGTGTAATATTTATAAATCAAGAATGATACGAGTACAATAAAATTTTTAATTTCAATTTTAATAAAATCATATTTCAAATACTTTTATTATCTAGTGTCCAATAGGTTTCTTTTTTTCATACATACATATATATATATATATATATATATATATATATATTTATTTTTATTGTCCAATTTATAATATTGTTCTGGCATTGTTATACGATATAATCAATTCTTGTCTATAAATCGAAAATGTTATTTAAACCCTATCGCAGTCTCTCATTTTCCCACTCGTTCAATTAATTTTTTTCTTTCCTTCCAGAAATTAATTTTCTTAAACATTTCAGTCGCTTAGTAAAATGAAGTAAGCTATGAGATTTTTGGGACCACAAAATAAATTGAAAGTCTATGTCATGATCGTGCAGTAGTTTGTCGGCAACATCTTCTAACAAAAAATTTATTTCTAAAATTGTAGTCGCGTTTCGACATTTAAGACATGCGCTTGTCATATTGGTAATAAAATGGGTTTACATAGTTTCGAGGAGGACGTTACGACTTTTTACTTGCCGTATTCATTAAAATTAATCGAACATTTTATATGATTTGTCGAGTGTAGCCACACATCTATCATGACGGATTAATGCATTTAAAAGTAAATTAACTCGAGGCGTTGGTCATATTGCATTATCGGCTTAAATGCATTACTTTTCGTTCGATGTCCTGGCCACTTCTCGGCGATGTCTCGAGTAGCAAACACCAGAGGTACAAATAATTGAAGCGGCCAGGACAGAGCCTTGATTATCCGGTAATATACACAAGCTGCAGCTGTTCGACCTTGATTTCTAAATAGGAGGGTGCTACTGGACTCGACTCGTTATAAAGTTACCGTTCGTAGATTTAAATCGTGCCGATATCCACGAGCTCGGCCCTCGTCTCGTCTGCCCGGTGGCGTTTTACGGCCGCTTCTACACCAACGCGGGAGCGATAACGATTAGTTGGCACAGTAAGTCATCGGGCATGTCTCCCTCTCTCGAAAATTTTTAATACGATCCTCCAGCGGGTGGGAGCGCCAAAGACACAGAGGTGAGCAAGGACGAGGACCGCCGGATAAAGGGGTCGAAGGTAGCGCGGAGAGCGAGAGGACGGCGCGTGGGTTTCCATGGAGACCCTGTGGAGCTACGCGGGCTCCTTTCGCCTCCCCTCCGTCCCAGACCAGAGCCGGCTATATTGCCAAGCACGCGGCGAGGTACACGCACCTCCTGTTTGTTGAATGGATGTTAATTATACAGCCGGGGTGGGGCTGAAGGGGCCGCGGGGAGCAGCCGTCAGCGGCAAAAGCGCGAAACTTTTTCCGGCTTTGTCCTTTTTTCCTCCTGTCCTCCTGTCCGCCCTCGCCGCCGCCGCCGCCGCCGCCGCCGCCCGTCTATCCACAGTCCGCCCGCCCCCGCCCTCCCGCGGTAATTTCGCGATGGCCCTTTGACGCCGGGGAAGTAGATTTGAATTAAGTTAAGGCGATATCGAGGAGTTTGTGAGAAAGTTATCGATGCCCTTCTTGTTCGGCGGTCGCGCAGCGACGACTCGGGGACGGCGGCGAGGGTGAAGAGCGAGTGGGATTTTTGGGAAGAGCCGGCACTGACGCATCCGAGAAAGGACTTTACTCCTCGGATTAGAACGGGAACGCGAGATGAATAATTGCACGAGGACGTTAGGGCCTCTGCGAGTGATTTCTATTGTCGGCAATAAGGGACGCTGAAAACGGATTGTGCTTTTTTCGAAGGGATTCCTCGTGCAATTTAATATTTTCGATGCGTGAGCAGCGATGCAGATAAAGGAAATGACAGGGCCGAGCGCTCGGTCTCGCGTCTTTTAAATAAACAAACGTTAAGCTTATTTTAATCTTTGATATGCGTGTGCGCTTACCGTACAGAATCTGCGAGATTAATTTACACTGAAAATCGAGGTCTGCCGTGCAGATAGCGATTGTAATTCTCGTAATTCGTTAGTGCAGTTCTTGTAATTGGTGTGTATTGATTTACAAGATTTTCATTCGCGAGTATAGGGTTGGCTTCTTCAAAACGATAAGAATAATCTCTAGCCTATTTGAAAAACCGTATTGATTTAATTACATCTCGTACTTCGTAATTACAACATAAATGTACTTTAAAAGTAATTACAAGCCCGAGTACTCCTTTAATACCGAGTCCTCACCCTCCCCCCTGCAATTTCTTAGCCCGGTTTCGTATTATAGTTACGATTCGGATTCTCGAGATAATGGCTGTTGACATTGTGTATCGGATATCTTGAAAAATCTTGAAAACATATTTGCCGAGGAGCAGTTGTGAGAGATCGTAAGAAGAATCAGACGCAGTAATGTCGAGAACGTGCTTACTTTTGTTCGTATGTGCCCGCCGCCGCTTGGGCACAGCCACCCATATTAAAGCCGAAATCTCCCTAAAATCCCGGGGCCGTTCCTTTCCATTTTACGAGCTCTCGCCACGTGCGCAATAGTCGTTATCTCTTTGATTATTCACGCGAGCCGCGTAAGGTGAATCGCTCCGCTGGCGATTATCGATCGATGCCAGAGGTAACAAAAATGTTTGCTCTAACGCCGCGGATAAGCGCGTCATTGGCGCCTGGGGAGCAATTCCTCCGTCGGATTGTGCCGCTGGTCTCTATCGGCCTCTCTTCAGCCCCTCGCCCGCGCCCGGCCACTTGGCTTTTCCTTCTTATACTCCGGGAAGGATATTCGACGACATCAGGGCGAACTGCGGCTCCGTTAAGGTGTCGAATGATCATCTCGCGCGGCTCCGTGTCACGTTACGAGTTTTCAACGCAAAACTATAATGGAGTAATCATGAGATTGCACTTCCGATGCCCGGGGTGATTTGGCTTTTTTCACCTTCCTCTCGAAGCGCACTCGAGTTTTATCAAATCGTTATTCGAGAGGCTGAAGCGGGCTGCTTGATTAATCTTCGGCGCCTGCGATTGATGTATATTTCTCGCATTACAACAATGAAACATTTTAGGAAATGACAGATAAGACCGACTATTCCTATAAAATATTTATTGATTTTTGTTTTTCAATTAATTAATTAATCGCTCTTTTTAATGCCATCATAGCTGACAAATATAATGTTTAAAAACTGTATCATTACCAGTATCAAATATCAATCACTTATTAAGTAATTAGTTATATATGTGTATAACATGTTCTGTAGCAATTATACAGTTATGTATCTTAATTTTAGAATTGATACAATTAATATTACTATGTTGAGTTAAATCTTGTTTCAAATATCTCCAAATCTTAAAGATACTGCTTAAGTAAATACTTTAAAATTACAGGTATAAGATTGAAATCTTTAGACGCATGCATTTCTCAGCAAATCTAATATTTAAAATACATTTGATCGAATTACGATTTTTGTGAAACAAATCGTCAATACTGGATTATAATAAGTATATAAAGTTAGAAGCTAATAAGCCAAAAAAAAAGAACATTTTAGTTATAAGGCTTTTATCGCGACTTTCGCGTAACACATGTTCATTATCTTCTAGGTATCCGTTATTACGATCTACACGGCGATATAGCGCTTAAATAATTATCGGAGCTACTGGGCAGCATCGCACACGCGGCCAATACAAGCACCGCAAGGATTAATGGGTTATTTAAAAAATGTAGGCCCTCATTTCTTATGGATCCCCCTACTATTCCCTGCAATTCTGGATGAACTTTTATTTCCATAAAAGAGCGACGGGTACGGGATGCGCGGGTCAAATCGGGCGCAGCCACGATCTATCAGTCGTGGGGAAGTTGATAAATTGCGGAGTTACGTGGGGACATCGTAAATCGATTGTTGGTCCATAGCGTACGAGCAATGGCGAGTCGACAGAGCGATTGGCGCGAGTCGGACGTTATCGCGACACAACGAAGCCGAAATTCGCGCGCCGCTTCGGAGTTTCTCGGTCTTGCCAGTAATACCCGGCCACGGGATTTCATTTTTCATTCTGTCGCGATGCAGCAAAGATAATGGGGATAAAAACGATGGCGACTGAACGAGCGGATGTCGGGGACGGGTCGGGAAGGGGGTGGGGGGGAGGGGAGAGTTAGTCAAAAAAGATTGGGTTGGAGCTATTGCTTTTGCTCTCCTTATCCCATAAAATATTTAAGCACTTTTGCTCTTCTCTTTTTTGACAGATGCTGCCACGTGATTGAGTAATAGAGTTTTCAAATTATTTTGCTAAGTTCTTTTCGGCGAATGCTAAATCATTATTGGAGAAATTTGTACGTCAAGCTACCCTCGGATTAACGTAATGTCATAAAAAAAAAAAAAATTCATATATAAAATACATCGCTTCAATTGGAACAAATGGTTGTAAGTGGACGAAGTATTGCTAGGCCTAACTGGGATACTATTTTGATAGATGAAGTTCACATTTTCTGTAATTGCTCATAATGATGTCTCAATAGCATTTAAAATATTTATGTTCCATCGTATAATGCAATACCTTCGATGCGAAAAGTTTCGTACTGTACGTAGTTTGCCCAAGTGATACAAAGTCTCAAAGCATATATATGCAAGAATTTTCTGAAGCCTCCTTCCAGAATTTCGAATTACGATGTAAATTTTTCGACTAAATCTTCAGTTTAAGGTCGCTGTCGAATCATCAGAACTGCGGTGAACAAAAAGTGACCGTAAAGCTGAATCAAATTCAATACAAAGGCAGCTGGGAAAGAGCCGAAGTTGTTACTCGAACTTCGACTATTTCCATCCTCTATCGATGCCCTAAGCTTTCGCCAGCTGAGCCGCTATTATATCACATTTTACATTCATATTATTTAAAGTAGTATCTCTTTTATGGAATTGCAAATGCAATTTTAATTTATCTGTGAAAGCATTGCGATGCCGAATCGTTCAAAGTATTTGATTCCTCTTCATCGACTCTTGTTATTTTAAACATAACCGCTATTACGTATGCTTCTCATTATAGAAAGTGTTTTTACGGTTATACGCCATTTTAATATAATCCTTCGAGAAACTGGTAATATACGATTATAAATGACAGTGCTAGTAATTTAATTCAATTTTTCACTTGTATTTATACGTTAGAAAAATAGAAACATTGACAATTTCTAAATTAAATTCTTTCTTTTAGCACTTTAATTTAGAAAGTAGGCTAGATAGAAATATTAATTTTAAAGCTCGATGGGGAGTACAGTTGAATATAAGTGCATGTATATATGTATAAATTTTAAATAATACAGTTTATGTAAAAACTTTGCTACATTACAATATCTACTTTTAATTTAAAATGTAAACATGTTTTAATGAAAAGATAATTTCCAAACAATTGAAAATTTTAAGTAAATTAAAAGTTAATATTGGTAAATCAATCCATTACATAGGAGTAAAAGGGAAAGATTCACAATAAAGTGCAATGTGTAATAGTTTGCAGTTAATATATATATATTTACGAACTAAGTCTCGATGACATCCATTTCTGTCTCCATAAATCACTTGTAAACAACTCCATTCAATCAGACTGAAGAGGAAAGCTCAGTTTCTTCCATTTGTTCTTCAGATAACGGGACGTTTGATTCATAACCTTGTTTTATTTTTTTTATTTTTTTTTTTTTATTACAAAATTGCATATTATCACTGAGAAAATAATTTTATCGCGTAGCAGTAGCATCAGATTGACAGAAGGTGGATTTGTTCTCTACCTATGAGCAAAAATATCGCAGAATTCTGCCCATAATATGTTTTATTCATAAGTCTACAAAATTATATCTCCATTACTAGGAAGGAATGTACAGTGGAAATAAAAAAAAATATATATATATATTGATTTACAGTGTCTATAAGAGCATTTTAAGAAAGAAAAATGGAAAAGTAGTTCTACGGAGAGAGACTAGCTTGTGAAAGATTGTATAAAAATAATGTTGCAACAGCGCTGTAATGCTGTCGTGCCTCTTCCTGCAAATTTCTGCGAGCAAGTTTGGACAATCGGTTGGCGTGAGGCTTCAATTATAAAAACGTTGCATAAATTACGAATTGGATTGCGTATTCGGTGCTCTCGGAGTTGCCGGCCTCTGCTAGTACGAGCTCGCCCTCGTCTATTCTCGGACAAAGCGACCAGCGGTTTATTACGAGTCTACACGCACTTGAGGAGACATTTATTTTTATGGAATCTTCGGGAACAAGGTCGAGGTAGGACGGACGAAGCCTCCCCGCGTCTAGATCCGATACCCGATCGTAACCTACCAATACGTGTGCGGTATCGCTGATGAGGAAATCGAAACGACGGTGCCCCGCAACGCTTTAAAAATTCATCCGTGCCATAAAGCTAACTACGCGAGGCTGTAAAGCAAACTTTATAAAAGCTATAAAACTACTTATAAAGCGATAAATATTCCAAAAGGCCATCAAACCCTAACATGGTATAATCCAGGCCGATGAATGCCGCGAGCTCCTTTTTTAAGCCTTATCGGCTCTCCTTCTCTCTCTCTCTCTCTCTCTCTCGGTCTTTCTTTTCCAGCTCCGTACGATTGACTGGACGGACTCGGCTTATCGGCCACGCCGGTCGAGCGACTTATCGCGATACTCTATGACAGCTCGTGAATTATGTAAAGAAATGCGACGCGTGCCCCGAGTATTCCCATTGCCGTTGACCCGACGGACGAACTCGCTTGGGGAAATTTGCTCCGGCTCTGGGAAGGCCGAGGTGATACTTATCGAATTGAAAAGCCCCGGACGCCAGGAGGAAATCACGATCTTAGAGGCCATTATCCTTTCGATTCAACTTGGCCCGAGGGCCTTCTTCTACCATTGCGCGGGCTTATTACTCGCGGAGGTGGGCTTCCCCCGGAGTTTGATAATCCGAGAACACGGCCGGCCAATACCGAACCCAACGGAATCGGCGTTAACGGCCTCCTCGGGTGGGTTCGAGGTTACCTACGGTCCTGCTACCTCGTGCACTTGCAGCTTTTTGCGACCGAGTCCATTCGAACCTGCCGCCATTAATAATACCAGCAATGCCAAACGAAAGAAACAAAACAGGTGTCGGAGACATAATTTTAAAACTATGTGAAGAATTCCTTTGACGGACTTACGCTACACGCGACAGCCCGTGATTTACACCTGAGTTGATATTTATCTCTTTCTTTTTTTATTGCCCTGGAATTAATCGGTGTCGTCAAGGATATTTCTCGATTCCTTACAAATAATATTCATTTTCATCACTTAATTCTATTATGCCTTACTGTTGACGGCTAAATTATACATTTACATTGGTTCCATAATCTTGGTAGTCTCCTACAATATTATTGAATTTATAGCGTTTAAGACTCTACAATGTATTTTTATCATTTTTTTATCATTTTTTTTATCATTTATTTTGTTTATATCTCTTATGCATAAGAAAGCAACATTAAAGAAATGTGTCACTAGTCGTTGAGAAATAAGAAATATTGGTTAATATAGTATATGCATCGAAAGTACTTTCAAAATGCTTAAAGAAAAGTGTTACATCAATATTTGTCTTATGTGTGTAATGCAGTCTGAAGTTGGTGAAATTTTATAGTTCTGCTAATATTGTAAAAGTATAGTGACATAGAATAATGGATGGGATATGCATAACTTGGATGCAAATAAAAAGTATAAGTTTATTGAAGACGAATTGAAAATTGGAATATCCAAAAATGGATTAAAGAAATATAACGAGACAATTTTTAAATAATTTTATATAAGGTAAAATAGTTTTTATAGTCAATGTTTGATTTAATGTTGTATTATTTTTTTTTATATCTTTGAGTCGTATTTATCATAATTTCATTCCTCTAAATTAAAGATCGTACTCGTAAACATGTATTCATAATACATGTAATTAAGAATTGTATTTCAATACAACATACATGACTCGAAGCCGATGTATCATGAATATTATTTGAGAAAACCTTTTCAGTTCGTATGAGATATTAACATAGAATAAACTTAGTATCAAAACGTATAACAATTTTATTTTGGCGCAAAAATAGTTGCTAAAATGTCGCGTTCAGAACAAATGCTTATTATTCTATATATCAGTGGCTCAGAATACTTAGATACAATCTCGGATATCGTTCGTTCCTTTATAAAATGACGAGATATGAGCAAACTTGAGTAAAGTAGTTTTTACATAAGTATGAACGGAAACATGTAGGTGGTACTTGAGAAAAGTAAATCGAGCCATAAGGACGATCGCGAACTAATGTCTAGATATATCTTAATTCGAAATCGATAATAGTGATAAGGGTTAGGGCCAGGGCAGCTTTAGCGGTTAACGTCAGTTTCGACTTCTATTTCCTTGAATGTTTCAAAGATCGATATGGGCTGTGCTCGAAATCGTGGGCTCATGATTTACGAATTCGTTAGTTGGATCGAACAAGGCGACTGGTAAAGTTAAACAAGGCTGGCTATTCGCTTGCCGCGCATTTGGAGCGCTAGGCTTAAATTTCGTGTCCGACTGAAAAAGTGAAGATAATTTCCTGGTTAATTTTTTTTTTTTTATTATTCATTTCGTGTTCAATCCAATGTTCGAGCTGCAGATGTAGATGTCTTTCGTGGTAGAAGAATCTTTTATCTTTAAACGAGAGAAATCGCAGGTGAAGGCCCTCGCGACCGCCACGCACGAGTATTTTGGTTTTATTTGTTACCGCGCCCGGACACAAATGCCGTATAAATACGACGAATTCGAGTAGTACCGCGCCCCAGAGAAAGGGAGTCCGTATTCATACGCATTGTACCAATTAGCAAACTAAGCGTGCCAGGCTTGCCAAATTGGTCTTTTATAATGTTGTTATGCCCGATGCTGGTGCCGTTGCTTCCGAGACCTTCGATGTTTAAAAACAAAAAAAAAAAAAAACAAAAAAATTATCATCCTCATTCAATAATGATATTGAAAGCGTCGCGTTGTATCCGGCAATGCAACGCTCAGCCGACGTAAATACCGCACCGGAATCTATTTGTCGTTCGAGCGGTCTTGTACATTTCGAATAAAGAGGTGGAATGTACAATGCGCACTGCCCGTTATTCCAGGGCTCGGCATTGATATGGCCCTTAATCAAGTTCTCGGAAAGATGAGTTTATCGGAAAAATGGTGTAGCAGCGATTTTGCCAGGCATACTTAAGTACAAGTTAACGACCCGCCGCTCGGCTCCTTCTTGTCTAAGGCTATTTTCAGAGCGTTGCACTGCCAGCATTCATAGGCATCTCGAAAAGAGTACGATGATGCTAGTTTTTTTAGCTGGGAAGAGACGAGGGAGTGACAGAGATAGAGACATATATATATATATATAGAGAGAGAGAGAGAGAGAGGAACAGAGAGGAGACGAAGTAGGTAGTTATGCTAGTATACGAGAATCCCGACTAATGCTATTCCATTCGGAGCGGAATATCTTATAACAAATGTGCCTACCATTCAATGGGCAAAATTAGATTTTTCTTTAAGGACGATTGGGAAATGTCTGTTGAAATTAACATTTTAAAACGAAAGCTTATTATTATAACGATGTAATATATTATTTTATAATTGACACACTATGAAAACACGAAAAAACTCATAAATCACCTTCCTTATTTAGTCTACACTTAAAATTAATTAATAAAAATTGAGAGCTGCAATATATACATATTTTTATTTAAATTAGGTATTTGTACGAACATTTATTATTTCATATCGTATATTTATTTGTAAGTGTCATTTTGAAAAACTGCTTTCTTAATTAAGCGTACGCTCTATCGACTGATTTTAATGGCAATTTTTTTAATACTACTTCACTCGGTAATTGAAATACTTATCCGGTGTGCTTCCATTTGACCTTGTAAATTATATTACTTATAGTATTACACTATTTGCTTGCATTAAGATGTTTAAGACGGCAGAAGAGTCACTCGCGCGGAAGGTATCGGGCTTATTCGGACAGTATATATATTTACGTTATAGACTATGACATAACATTTCTCTTCTCCTTTGTCTTTCTCCTTCCTACCTCACGCTTAGCTGACTTTCTCCTTCCCTGATACAAACGTACTCGTGCACATTCTATCTTTCTCAGTTTCTAGTTGCTACTGCTCCTTAGTAACGCGCCAAGTTAGCGCTAACAAGATTGCCTAAAAGATCAACGGAACCATAATAACAACCTATTCCCGACTCGTACTTCTATTTAGTATACACTCTTTCGTCTTGTCCTCCGTGTCGTTCTCGCCAAATTTCTTTTTTTGTCTCTTCCCCCCCGCTCTCTCTCTCTCTCTCTCTCTCCCTCTCTCTCTCTCTCTCTCATACCTGAGCACATATCTTCTTTTTCTTTTTCCCTTCTTCTCTTATATGGTTTAACGAAGATTATATCTCTAGGATAACTTGGGTTACAAGATTCGCATTCGAGGTTTTGTGTTTTAGCAAATAAAGAGTAAACGTGACAGTTTCGTATTTTAGATTGTGAATAAAATTTAATACTACTGTCTTATTTATTATTGGGACTCTTTCTTATAATGGAAAATAACCTTAATACAAATGTCGTATTTGCTATAGGAGTATTTCGATTTTTGGTAAATGTTGTTCCAATGGTAGTTTTATAATACAAAAAAAGTGTAAAAATTAAGTACATAATCTCATGTGCATGTATCATGCAATCAGTGTAATGCAATATAATATGAATTAAAATATGATAACTTATTTAATTGGCTTTACTTAAAATCTCTAGGAAAAATAAGATCATGATTAAAAAACAGCTAATTTTAATATCATTCAAGTTGTTACTTTGTTGCCAATTAGAAGTTGATAATTTATTAGCTTTAAAATCGTGTGTAAAAGCAACAATTTTCTGTCTGGATTTTATTAGCGAATAAAATCATAGTTATAATTTTATATAGTTTGTGGAAGTAGAAATTCCAATTTTGTATTTTCATTTGATAGGTCATTAATTAAGAGATCAGAAATATTCTATAATTTAAACATGTTAAGTATTCCATTACTTTGGACTTATATTGCCTAGAACTTATTATCAATTATCGAACACGTACCAAATATTTCTCATAGAGACTCATGAGACCTCGATACGGTCTTCATAGATTTTATTTTGATGATTTCGCGTACGTGATAGTCGAGTCAGGCAAAATAAAATATCAAGAAACACACAATAAAAAGGGTCTGAATGCTAAGCTCTTTGAAAAAAAAATTCAATTTTCAACAATAATCAGAAAACTGTATGAATTTTATTATAAACGGATTATGTTATCCATTATATTTTTTTATCGTATTGTAAAATTAAAAACACTTTTTGAATTCCTTTTTTTATCGAAACGAATATGATAATTATTTCACTTTAGTAATAAAAAAAGAAAAGATACTTTGGGATTATATTTCTACATAAATTTTGTTGCTAGTTTCTATTCGTATAAAGCTGGTTTTGATGGCTGCCTTATTAAATGAAAAAATGCTCGATAGTAGTTTTAGTATACTCGATTTTTACGATTATTTTCACTTGTTGTGCAAGCAGCCCATAATTAAAAATGTATAAATTTGCAAACATAATAAATATTTTTCCTTCAGGTCAATTTATTATTCAACAAGAAGAGTAGACGAATAATATAAATTTTCGATTTCGTATCTTCAACAAATGACAATTTTACCGAAGAAATGAAGGGTATATTCACTTAGGGCTTATGTATTTTGTCGGGAAAATGGAGCATCGATGGTTTTTAGTTACACTTTATGTTGCCAGAAAA
Source organism: Kradibia gibbosae (assembly GCA_018907135.1). NCBI lineage: Eukaryota > Metazoa > Arthropoda > Insecta > Hymenoptera > Agaonidae > Kradibia > Kradibia gibbosae. Next base: position 11,527,865 of record JACCHX010000004.1, read on the forward strand.
TATGTCTGACGTTAAAGCAGCTTAGGAAAACTACATTGAATTCTATTATTCGCCATTTTCTCACCAGTAGTATCGAGTAACCGTAAGATTCGGCGGTGCGCGGTTCAGTTGAATCGACAAGTTGAGTGCCTATGTTAAATTGCTGTCTGCTGAAATGGCCGAATATTCCGAATCGAAATACAATGCGGCTCCGTGCCCGTCGACGAATTATCAGCTTCCCAATCATCTTTCTATTAATATGAGGTAACACACTCGTATTCTTTAATATTTTTCTGCGAATAGCTACTACCATTTATTTCCCAGGCTCGTTATTCTATTTAATAATCTATTAAAATTTCTCTTATCTCGGTGAATACATACAGGAAGTCCAATAGTTTTTATTAGCTCGGAATTTTTTGGACCCATAATCGTAGCGTCACGTTCCACCGCAAATAATCTCAGGACTATGTCAATATTATGATTGAATTTGAACTTTCATTTTACGTTGCCGTAGTATTCTGACTAAAGCTATGTAGAAATGCGTGTAATATATTTTGATTTGGTATTCGCAAATTTACCAAGGCTGTTACTGTCAAGGAAATACTTGTATAATGAAGATTAAATGATCGCGGTTAAAAAAAATACCAAACAATGTTCATCGCAAATATTTACTGCCTATTCGAGTGGAGGATAGATAATACTCGAGGATCAATTGGCAGCAGTGCGATGCAACATTAAATTTAAATGCGAAGCGTGCCAACACGAATGTACACTGATTACATCCCAAGTATAAAAGTAACTTTGGAAGCTCGCCATTATTGATCAGAGCTATTATAAATGCGTGCACTAAAGAGTGTAAAACACAGCAATCCTTAACTACGTTCTAGATTCGATTCCGAATCTGGGCTTCGGTACTTTCCTTACAGATAGCACACATTCGCTTGAAGCACCGGAGCTTTCACTGGCAATTCTCGGAGCAGGAGCTAGCGCTATCCTTCTTCTGCGCCCTATCGACAAACTTTCCGTCAGGCATCGTATTACAGTATAATACGTTGCGAGTCGTGCATAATCAAGACGTGCTCGTCTATTTCCCTCAGTCGGTCTGAAATTATACGCAGTTGGCTCTAATTGGAATATTAAATTACACATTAGTTATCAATCGGTAAACTTCGATTGGTCGAGCCTTGCCCGGGCTACGGAAATGTCCTAGACAACGTTATTTTACAATTTTAGCGATCTTATCTAGATTTTCGCTCTTTCGAAATTAGTTTAAGTACAGCTGACTGAACGCGTCGACTCGACATACGAAATGTATAAATATCGATATTTAAAAAAAAAAAAATTTACCTGCGACGCGAAAATTAATTTCTCATGCTTACGACGCGACTCTCTTTTAAAACTAATTGGATTTAAAATAACCAAGATTAAGAGGAATGATATTTTAAGTCGTGATTAAACATTCAATGTTGATGAATAAAATAACGAATGAAATAATAAGAATGAGTAATTTAAAATCGACGACTTTTACGAAATTGTCCCTCTTATTATTTATATTCAGTGCTGAACACCTCCTCACGAAAGTGTCCACAAATACAATTTCTAATTAAATTTAAAAAACCGTTCTTCGAAATTAATTGATCCAATAAATGCACTAAGTAACAATTATATATATATATATATATATATATATATATATGTTGTTTATAGTAGGCTATACTTGTAAGACAACAGAAAAGGGAAGAAGGTACGAGTGTACAGTAGTGAGAAAATAAAAGGAATTTATCATTTTAATTTGCCTTGCTTTGTATTATTGCATGCAAAGTTGAAATCTGTTGGCGCATTGCAAAAAAAGCTGTCGAAAGGTCGCCACGACAAAATGGCATAATAAAAACCGAATGTTTTTCGACCATCTCGCTGCTAAAGCTTGTATTATCAATGAGAAAATAGGCAGCGGAGCTAAATCGATACTTTTTACGAGCACCCTATAACCGGCAATCGACAAGTCATTAGAAAAATCACGCATGACGCTCGTAACGGGGCCCGTAGATGGAAAACAATTTCCGGATTATTCTAATCTAATTACCGCGGGGAGGTATCGATCGGATTGAAGCCGCGCTCAACGCCGGTCATTCGTCCTGGAAAAACTATAGCGATTAAGGCCAAATTAGCCTTAACTCCGTATGACCGCCATTATAATCTAGCGGAGCTGGGTTTATCTCTATCAGCCCCCCCTTGCCGCACCGCACCGCATTGAACCACACCGTACCGCACCGCCGCCGCCTCTCCATCGCTCATTGGCTCCGTCTCTCTTTAACGGACGCTCGCAGGTCGAGTTGGTCCGGTGTCACGTATCTCGGTCGGAATCAAGCCAGCACAATGCACACATCGGGTTAAAGCGTCGGGTCAACGCGTCAAATCGCGTGGCGTGCAATCTGTTTCGTCTGGACGAGGTCGATGGGGTTTCGGGAGGTGCGACGACGGTGGGTGGCGTGCCGGGGCGTGGCGTGGCGGGCCGAATACTTAAGTACCCCTCGTGGCGAGCGCAGACGCTTCGGTCGGTGGCCGTTGGATCGGACCTCGCCCTAAGCAACTTTTTTCCTTCCTCGTCCTCCGCGAAGCGCTTCTGGGGGGTTGGGGAGGTGCGGGGAGAGCATCCCACCGAAAGGCCTGTCCTTGCGCGCCTACCCAGGGGGTCTTGAGACTCAGCGGGGCGAAGGGAGGGAATCGCGCAGTCCCCACCCGAGCTTATCGAGTCGTCGCCGGCGACCGGGAATGTACCTGCCCGAGTTCTCCCGGCTCGGTACATTGCGGGATCAAAGACGTTGAATTGATTTGGGTGGCAGGGCACCGCGATACTTACCTACAACCAGCCCGAATAATTAATGTTAGCCCGTAAGCGAGGGACGGCCAGGACTCGGACTCTTTCGCGAGTAGTGGACGCGTCACCCCGGTGACAGTAAATTTTCATTACTCGTGGGCATTCCGAGTTCTAGCCTTTAACGCGAGCGATATTTGGTTTTACAGAGGGCTGATAACCGTCTGTTATAGAGAGGCTCTCGCCAATCCCGGCTCTTCAATTTTATTAAGTGCCGGTTAGTGGCAACATTCGGCTAGATAAAAAGTGATTAATTGCAGCGCCCTGTTTTTACGGGCTGCGGCGCACATATACGCCCGGGAATTGTACATACATAATAATGGCGGCAAGAGTACGAGGAACGATAATGATTATTGCTACGATTACGATGATAGTAATAACGATGATGATGATGATCATCATGAGGATGAGGATGAGGATGAGGATGAGGATGAGGATGATGATGATGATGATGATCATGATGATGATGATGATGCCGATCCTGACGCCGATAGTAATAATAATGGTGACACTAAAAATAATAATAATTATAACAATGATAAGACAACAAACACAGGGCCTAATTTGCAGCGTAATTATAATAATAATTGATAATTCCGTTTTAAAATACACGCAATATCAAGCTATCCCATGAAACTGATAAATATTTCTCAATGTAATTTATTTTCATTTGATTATGGAATGAGCAGCAATTTATATTTGCCAATTGAGAGGTACTGAAAAGAAAAATGATAAACAATAATGGGATCAAATTTTCATTACCTGATGTGATTAACCACTGATGATTATATATGCCATTACTAAGTTACATTTAATTAATACGGGATTACATTTCATTCTAATCGGTAAATATAATTACATTTATGCTTCCATTATGATTTTGTGTAAAGTATGCTTATCTTTACAATGTAACGTGTGACAAATGTTATTATTTTTTTTTCTCCTTTCGACTATAAAAATATCCAATGTGTAGATTGCAGTTTATGATTTATTTATAATAATCAATTAACACAAATGATTTATCGTAAACATTGTTTTTTTTTTTAAATAAAAATAAAAGTAGCGATACTTTATGCATGACTTTTTATTATTTTTAGGTAATTAAAAATTCAGCTTTTCGCATATTATTTAATAATGTTGATATCATTAATGTAGCTTAAATTCAACCGGTACGAAGAAAAAGTATAGTTAAGTCCATCTAGGATGTTGGATCATTTAAGAAGTATTACAAATTACTAAAGCTTTCGTAGTATATTTTTCATCCATTATTCCATAATTACGTGATTACTAACATCATCATCATACTTTTTGAGCATGTAAAATGCACATTATATTATAATGTTTTCGTACTGTTTTAGTAATTAATTTAAAAATGTCTGAAAAGCTTGTGAGCAATCGTAAGCTGATAGAAATAATTTAAGCATACTCAAAAAATAAATATAAAATGTCCACGAAGTATTATGAGCGAAGATTAATGTTTTTTATGCTAAAAACTTTAGAAGCCTAGCGAATAAAGAGAAAAACAAACAGACAAAGATATGGGAAGATAGTGAAGCAGACAAGCAGAAGATTAGCAGGTAGAGATAAAGTAGCGAGTAGAAAAATATGCGCTTACCATTCAGAATGCATGAGAAGTGCTTTGATTGATCTTGGCTTTGCTTTTTAGATCTTTAGAGAAACCGTTTTCTCTAAAATTATTAATGCTTTTTTTTAGGACTCCTATCCCCGTTTAATTTTTTCAATGTATTTTTGTAAATAATCGCGATTGAAAAATATCTTCGTTTTCAATGTAGAATTAATTCTGGTATAATTTGTAATTATCATTTGCACACGTCTTGGAAATTAAAAGAGTTATTTCATTGTTAAATACCGTTCTTGTATTATCCTTTTAATGTTTTGATTGTAACAGCGTGTAAATGCGTATGCAATTTTCGAGCGCACGCGAGCTTGAAAACGAGGTTGCTGCGAAATAAACGTAGTGTATAATAGGGAGTTTCCTTATTCGTCAACGTTGAGAAGTTTGATAAGACAATAACCCGCGTATGCCATCATACATGCATTTTTCCATTGTTTCAAGCGATGATGCAGGGGTTCAGACTCCTTGGAAATATACCATTAGTACACATTTTGAGAAACGCCCCCACACTCTTGCCGTGAAACTTAGAGGTAATGCGAATTTTGTGATACGGCTATTGTATATTAAGTAGCCGTCTGTTTTACACGCCATTGGCTATTCGTCGTCTCGTTCGCATTTTAACGCTCTTTTTAAAAACAAAAGTCTGCCCTAGATAAGATAAAAATTTTTTTTTTTTTATAATCACACGTCGGGCATTTATCAGTTACCCAATAATTATAACTAACTTTATTCATTCGTTATCTTGAAAAGAGAGCGACGAGAGAATGTCCAACAATGGCATTAGATAAGGGAAAATTATTTAATAAGCAAGGTATCTCGATGCGTATCGGAAAGCTTGAAAATAATTTTAAACAGAGCTTCGCTGGAGGCTATTTCGATAAAACTTCTGCTTGGAAAATTCAATTACAAGCTCGACGACTTCGGCTCATTTAAGGAAGTGTTTGCATCCCGATTCGGTGATGCACCCCGGTAACAAGAATGGCCTCGAAAGTTAGCCTTTCCTCGCGATGAACGACCGCTAGCTGGCTCTTCTTAAGCAGGAAGACGAGGGAGAGAGAGAGAGAGAGAGAGAGAGAGAGAGAGAGACAACCAGCGCAAACTGCTACCGAGAAAACACGGTTGACTTTGGTGGCGCACCGTCGTTTATGTTTAAACATCGCTTACCGTGAAACCGCCGTCATGCTTTTTCGTGCTTTTTCGAGATGCGCGCAAGACGCGGTTTTCGCAAATAGGGCGAGTCGAGGTAAAAAGGGACGGAAGCGTGTTTAAGAGAGAAGGTTAGGGGGAGAGGGAGTGGGGGTTGGGTGGGGGGAGATTCGCAGATATGCAGTCGGAGAAGCGAGCAAACCGGTCCCGGGATATTTCCATGTGTGCGCTAGACTCGGGCTCCTAACACCGACTGGTTTTTTCTTTTCTTTACTCGAGCCCGAGTCCACTCCTACTTCTTTCCCACCTCTACCTCCTCCCACCCCAAGCGCTTACGCCTCTTCCTTTAATCATCCTTACTGCTTCTCTCGATGCCCGTCCCTCCGAGCTTTATGTAATCGCGTGGAATTTACGAGCGCATTTTTTCCCGCGCGGACTTCAAGCTTTATATTTTACGTGCTAATGCGTCTATTTAGTTTTAAACTAATTTTACGGTGTTACGAGTGCGCGCCTCGACCTAAAAGGTTGCACCTAATTACAGTATATTTGGTTTTATTTGGAAAATATAGGCCCGGCGCTTTTTAAAATTACTCACATTTACTATTCATACGTATTAACAACATTTTTCCCTTTAAATTTATTAATTTTGTCTTACTTTTTTACGCGGATAAATTCAGATAGATACGTTGTGTTGTTGGGGTGCTATTATCATTGCGAAGTTTAATTTCGGTGTTGTGAGACGCTGAATAATTTTAATATTAACGACGAATGAATATTTTGACAATATTTTCCAGATGCTAAAGAAAATATAATACTTTATGGATACATTTGATACTGCATATAAATTATAAGGATACTGCAACTTTTAAAAATGATAACAAACATTGTGATTTATTTTTAACGAAAGTTCATCATACATAATTGTAAAGAAATTTAATCACAAGCATTACCGATAATGATTAAATTAGTCACGTCGAATACGCTACCAACATCCGTACCTTTAATAAATGCTCAGAAAATTTGTAGTAATTGAATTGTTTACTCGATAGCGTAGGTTTCTCACACTTGTGCACTTAATTTACATAATCCAAATCAGTTTCTTCATAAAGTAATAACATTCCAATTAGCGAAAGTCGTTTATGTATCTTGTTAAATTATTGATTATTCATAGCGAAATACTATATTCTCATAATTCAGCAGATAAGAAATATAGCAGGTAGAAAGGTTTCTCAAGGCACTTACCGAAGTTAACGTATCAATTACCCTTTGGCTCTTCAAGTTCCTGTATCTCCGGTCAGTCAAAGATATTCTAAGCGAATCTCGAATAATGTGTCGGATAAAGTTCCTACCTCCCCTCTGTCGTAACCGAAGAAGAATAACCCCGCAACTCAGTCAGTGGGACGCGGCTGCGTCACATAAACCGAGCTCTCGTATATCACATATATATATATATATATATACATGTAATCTTGGTGATAATGCGCGCGAATGTAATAATTTAACGCGCAGTAATTGAAGAGCCGATTGAAATAGACTTTTGGAACAGTTTGCTCGCGTGAGCCATAAATCAACGGCATTAATGTACGTCAAGTCGGGGCCGAGGAGCCGCTCGAGAGCTTGCGCGGCCAATTCATTGAAAACAAAGGGCAAACAGTAAAAAAGGAAGAAAAGGAGAGAGAGAGAGAGAGGTTAATAAAATTGAGGATACCATCGCGTAAGCTGGGTTCAACCCTTAGGCCTTCCAGCTCGTAAGATGGGCTATTGTTCAACGGCACTAACGTCGTTCGCCACTTGTTTGACCCCGTCTATAAAGAAACACGTGTCCCCGTTACAAGGCCACGGCCACTCTTGGCTTCCTCCGGTGCCGCTATTCGAGGGACTACGGTAATCCGCTCTATTCTGCATCGTTCGTCTGTCTCTCGAGTCCGCGGTGTTGTTCCTCGCTTATGGATGCTCCCCCCCCCCCCCGCCCGCCTTGGCTCGTCGCTCGTCGAGCGCAGCCCTGGCTCGAGGAGGGGCTGGAAAAACGAGTGGATTTCGGTTGCGGCGAAGGGCGGCGGCGCCGGGGGGGGGCGGGCAGACATCTCCTTGGAATATAGCGGTACCCCGTGCTGTCACTCGACTGTCGAAAGTACTCGGCGCTGCTGCTTTGATAGGTAACAAAGTCTGCGTACGTAATGGGAATGTCAAAGCTGATTTTCCTATACGTCGCTCGGTTCCCGTGTTTGATTATGCACAGACAAGTGGCTGAAAATTGAAATCCTTTTGCATTAGATCCTCATCGCAAACTTCCTCCTTCTGTTTGTAATTTATTATTACGCCACGTACATCGTGATCTAATGAGAGGAAAATGTGTACATACCGACGATCGGATGTATTCTTTTAGAAATTTTTTTCTCCAACAAAGGCTTAACGCGCTTACTTGCAGACTTGTTGAATCGGGAGTATTTTTCGCCCTCGCAATAACGGCAACGCGCTGAAAAACGAAAAGAGCTCCATACGCTCAATGGGGGAGTTTAAAGTCTTTGACGCTCTGCAAGCGCATAAAACTGGTCATTGGCTAAAACCGTAATAGTGTCAGCGACGATTATTCGCTTCACTACAGGTACAAATTGAAATATTGTTCTGAATATAAAAATAATTGAACATGAAATTGATTCAGGCCGTTATAAAAATAAACGGCTCGCTCTCCTTTTAATGCGCCTTTAATGATTTAAAAAAAAAAAATCCGCCCTCTCCGAGCCATATTGTCGCGGTAGCATCCCGCACACATGCGTGCATCGATCATTTCCATCGGTGCGGGAATCATTTTTTTTTTTTTTTTTCTTCTTTCTTTTTTCTTCCTTTTCGTTCCTCCTCCTTCGCCAAAGTACACTGAAACGATCGTTATAACGCTCGTGAAACGCGACTGGAAAGCGAATGAAAATCCGCGCTCCGTGCGTGCAAGCGGGAAAACTTTTCTATGAAGGTGCCCGCGAGTTATCCGCCTCTTCTTTTACCTGCTGCTGTTGCGCCCCTTTTTCCAGCCGAAGCGCTCCATGAGCCGCTCAAAGGATTAAGCGCGGAAAACGATTGCTCGACGGATAGAGGCGTTTAGTATACATCGCGGCTTTCCCGACACTTACGGGGCCCCCCCCCACCCCCACCCCGCCGCCGCCCGAGTACGCGTCTTCATTTATCACTTGCAGCTGAGCCGTTACCATCCTCACAATGGATCGTCAGGGCAATGAATGGCTATACTCGCGGGGAGAAATTCCAGCCCCGAGCTCCTGTTAATATTACTGAATCAGCTGTTTTCAAAGGAAGGCCTCCACCTTTCCTTCCATTTTCCCGTAAGGCTCCTCTTAGCTCCGGATTTACCGGCTTCGTAATACGCCAGCCCTGGTCCTCATTTGCATTTCAAATATGTTTTCGTACTTACTGGGACTCGACTCATTTTTATCGTTGTACCGAGATTCCTTTTATTAAAATTATATTCTTGCCACTTCGTGTAATATCGATAGGGAAAGAGGAAAGTCGGTAAATTGAAACTGATAAAGCTTCGTCCTACGACACTCCACCTTTCCTAAATTGTTTTTTTTTTTTTTTTTTTATATAATTAAGGTGACGATATTGGAATAAATGTTGAAAATTTTTATTTAAACAATTATTAGCGTATCGCAAGAAGTCGAGGCAGTTCGTTTTTCGAAATGCGTCTGCAATATTCAAATATAAGTACTACAAAAAGTTGAAGGTAACACAACATCGGGTTCGAATTTCTTGTTTTCATCGGCACTTATTTTTCTTGTTCTCTTCCTTCTCAGGGATCAGGCATCTCTTTCTTTCTGTCATGCTTAAACGCATCTGGGCTTTACCATTCGCGACGGAGCTAAGAGACGAAAAACGAAATTGGCGATAAGACGTGCATGGACTACATATACTGCACGCAATATCCGTCCTCTCTAGGCCCTCCTCCTCCTCCTCCGCCGGTCGCCGCTCCTTCTCCCTCTGTCTTCGCCATCTCAACGTCTCATTTCTTCGACTCATTCTTTTCGTCCCTCCGTTCCCCCGCTCCTCGTCCCCTGAAGCGCCGCTCCGTACACACACGAGCGCGCGCTCTCGCACCCCAACCGCCCACACACGCGCGCACTCACACCCCCGTCGATCCTTCCATCTCAACGTCTATTTCACTTTTCGTCTATAGGAGAAGGGAAAAAACAAGAAAACGTATTTGGGCGATCGGCGCTACTTCGGGTCCTGTCGGTTCGATGGAACGTGTTCGTCGCTCCGAAAGTCAAGGGTGCATTTCTCGTCTTGTAAGGCGGTGGGCGCGCGACTTTTGTTTTCGTCTCCTTCTTTTTTACCTCGACAACTTCCATCTCCCCTTCCCTGCATCCACTCGTCAATCCTTTAAAAGGATTAGGTGAGGACGCATGCGGGAATTCTAATGCCTGATCTTAACCTTCTTTTATCCAGAGACGCGCGTGGCTCCAAATTTGTTTTTTTTTTGCTTTTTTTACCTTTTGTTTACTTTTCTACCTTTCCATCAAATCAGAGCCAAGGTGACGCTCCAATTCGCAGTGGTCGCCGTCTCTAAGAGTTTTCCTGTCACGTTACATTCGCTCGCTTTCCGTACCCTGTTTGAAAATGCTAATTTAGTGTAGGTGGCGTAGCCGACACTACAGGAAATATTCAGTAGGAGTAGAAATGAAAATTGACTATGGAAAATATCTGCGGTCGAAGCCTTTTCCAGCATTTATTTTTGTTTGTTCTACATTATATCTCGTTTACAGTAAGACAATCCTTTTGTTTTAAAAACTCTAAGCAACGGTCAATGTATCGAAGCTTGATGGGAATCTGTTTTATCTGATCGTAATGATGTTTAAGATTCGCAAAAGAAGATATTGGGAAAACAATTTGAGGGAAGTTTATAAATAATGATATTTATTATTATGGTGCCGCAGATCGCGGATGCAATAAGAAAGAAAAATACTATCTTCTTATATCAGGAGATTTATTTGCAGATGTATAAAGTTTCATTCAAATCGATTTTACCAAAGATACTAAGGAGGCTCCTACGACATTTTATAAACAAAATACGATATGTCTTATTCAAGTGATATTTCAATTGATTTGCAGTTTTTTGAAATTTAATTATTTAACTTCCGCCCTCCTTTGTCCGTGGTTTATTTCTTTAAATGCATATTATCCGCGGAATTCTCAATTACTCAGACATATTTCTACAGCCGCGTAGCGATTTTGAATATTTGCAAAATAATTAAATTTAACGTTGATTACAAACAAAACTTGATTATTTATTTTTTTCTGCTGATCGTTTTTTATTATTCACACAATATGATTCTGGGTTATTGAAGTATATAAATCATGTATAGCCTAACGAATAATTCGTCTTGCATGTATTGAAAGGCCGATGCAAAGGGAGGGTTGTAGTGAATAAACCTCCTGCCGGCGGGAATTTAAATTACGTATTGTGCCCTCTTTCCCCGTATGGTTGATTAAACCTTTTCAGGTTAAAATTTTAGGGAAAAAATATAGCGCGTTCAAATGTCAATGCTTGAATTGTCTCAAATTTCACACCGAGGCATGCAAAACTAATAATAAAGAACGTCCTTTTTTTCCTTGTTTTTTTGACGATATTACTCGTGATTTTTTCTCGCGGCACTCGAAACAATTACTTCGTATCACGATCTTCGAAAGTGGATTCCATCATGAGTGCGGAGTTTCGAATTTTTCTCGATTGAATCATTCCAGGGAACAATTGTTTTTCCTTCAATGATCAAGGATTAATTTTTCACCGGAGCTATCCTCTATTTATCCTTTAATTACGTAAGCCAATATTCTTCTGCGGAATGTTAGTATATAAATATTGCAACAGGTGCAGAATAGGAAACGAGATAAGGCATTTTACCATTGTATTAGGGCCTCTGAACTTTTCAATAAAGCATTGGTGAACGACTGTTCGCCACAGAGCTTTTAACATCGATAACCCCGGCAACGTGTTTTATAAGATCTATAAACAAATAAACAGAAATCCGCCGGATCGTGAATAGTGTAAAAAAAATTTTCAAAAATCTCGCCATGGGGTTATGACTTGCAGACTTCATCCTCTACCCGTCGTAAATAAGGAAAAAATATCGGTGGAACAGAGGCAAGAGAATCGTCGTAACTCAAAACAAGAAAGACATAAATTCGCTTTAGTAGTAGGATATTAGAGAGCCCCTTACCTCTAAACGTATATACATCCGTACATAAATATATCCTTGAATCGCATTTGGCTTTTTCTTTCTCTTACGGGGAGTCCCTGCTCGGGAGGGAGAAGGACGCTTGAGGAATAAGCTACGAGTTAGCTGCCCGTGCGTGTGCGCGGATACGCGCCGGATATGCCTGAGAGACGAGAAGGTATCGTTCATCCCTCAAAGGAAGAGGCGACGACCCGATGGTATAAAGTTACCCCTCGAAGAGTAACGTTCGTAGTGCCCGATGCCGGCAGCGAGTTACCAATATTATCACTCGGGATATGCGAGGGACACGTGGGACAGCCGGCGAAATTCCACGCCTCGGGACCAACTTGTCGGCTCGGGGGCAGGAGGTGGGCTAAAAAGGAATTAAGGGAGAGAAGAAAAGGAATAGCGCAGACAGGTCGAAAAACGAGATGCAATGATAGATGTGTGGAGTCGCATAGGAGGTGCTGACAAAAGTAAAGGAAAATCAGCCTCCAATGGGCAAAATAATGCAAAACCTGCTTGACAGTCGAACAATGACACACAGGAAAAATACACGAGCCAAGAACGAATGGGTAAGCCAGAGAGAGAGAGAGAGAGAGAGAGAGAGAGCGAAAAAGCGCGGAGGGGGGAGAGAATAAAGTAAGTACAAGGAAAGGAAGAAGAGGAATAGGAAATTAAGACATTTAAGCAAACGTTTTAAATAGAGAAATGGAATTGAAGCAAGATACAGAGAGATAAATAAATGGTAGGCAATCCACAAAGAAGCGGCGGGGGTTGGCGGGGCGAGAAAAAATGGAGAATACAACTGATTAAGAAAGAGACGCGTAAACAAAGTTCTGCAAAACTGCGTATAAGTCGTTTTATTTTAATTCATTTACGAACAAGATTAATTTTTCAATTACATTTTTTATTTATTAATAATTTTGACTAATTTCCGAAGCATACAATATTTTATATATAAGCTCGCCCTCAAAACATAGAGGAAGACAAATTATTATTCATCATATTAAATTAAATTTTAAATATTTTCGAAAAGATATAAATACATAGGCTCGGCGATTCGATATACCAAGGATTCCAAAAAAAAAAAAAAAAACGAAGTAGTATACAATTGAAAAGGCGAATTAAATGAATATACGAAGGCCGAGAGATAAAAGGCAGTGATAATATAATACGTGTGTTTGTATATGTATAAAAGGTGAGGTGAAAGAAACTATAAGACGATCGTAAATATTGCATGGTTATAACGTGACAGTTTTTCGCTGATCTCTTCGTCTTCATCTTGTATCACGAATGCATGTCCGCATAAACAAATCCGAATTTTACGAGTGTATATTTATAAAACTTAATATTGGTAAACTCATTGTAAGAGGAAAAAACTTACGAGATATAGTGTCAACGCTAGTGAAATTAATTAGTATAAGCTATGAAAAATATTCAATTATGCAACTGTGTTCATATTTGAAGAATGGAACTTCTTAAAACATTCTAGCTCGTTTATAATTGTAAAGTATTTTTACACTAGTTTTATTATTTACTAATTAATAATGTATAATGAGATAGCAAATTAATTAATATGAAGCAACTGTTACATTATGAATTATTTATTGTTGAGAACTATCGAAATATTTCAATTAAGCTAATAAGCAATAGTGCTGTTTCTAAAATTATAATTTCTGTATAAATTCATAGGCGCAAAAACGCTTGAATAAACACTATAATAATTTGATTAAATAAGTGTAAGCATTGGTCTATGTGATGAAATAATATGTGTGTACTATTTACAAAGTGTGCACTTTATAATTAGATAAACAGTAATTTGTACGTTTAAATTATTACTCTTACGTTTCTAATTATTAACAAGTTGAATTAATCGGATTTTCAAAGCATATTTAAATAAGTTTAAGCTTTATAGAATATCGTTTAAAAAACATGCACAAAATTCATCGAATCAATGCAATCGATGCTCTGAATTTGTAATAATTTATCTAAAATATTCAAATAAAACTCATAATTCATATTCTAAATTTCCATTGCTTTTCAAAATATTTCTAATTATTGTATATCACAATTCCAAGTTGAATGAATTTATCGTGAAGGAATATTTTAGCAATTTTTATAAAATTTATGAAATCACGCATAAGCCTTAATCTGATCAAAGTTTGCTAATGCGATTTACATCACCTGCTGGGAGGAGTTCAAGTATCAAACGCTTTTAGAGTTGGTTTTAGAGTGGACTAGACGACTGCTCGTGAATAAACTGTTATTGAAATTTAAATAATTTAAAAAAATTTATTAATAGTAGTAGAAAGATATTAGAAGCTGTTAAATGAGCGTAAAGCTTTTTTGGAGATGTATATTAGTGAAGAAATTATATATCAATAAATAGAAATTATAAAATAATTTATAATCATCAAAGTAATACTTAGTATAAATAGCAACTGGTAAAACTTAATTATTTAGTTATTTACTAAAGTAACAAGTAACGTGAAGTCGTGAAATTTAATTGCTTACTAATATTTCTTTATACAATTTGTACTTGGGCTTGTAAGTTTACTGGCAAGTCTCAATTGTTGACGAAAAAGACAAAGGAATTCCTTATGAAAATATCCATAGAGCACAACAGCACGTAGGCATATTATCGTATTCTCTTATTTCTAATGGGATTCGCGTAAAAAAAATATCCGGGCGAATAGATACAGTGAAAGAGGCAGAACCAAAAAGGTGACAGAAAAGAGAGAGAGAGAGAGAGACAGAGTAAGAGGGGGGAGGAGAAAGAACGATAGGTGAGAAGGATTGAGACAAAAAATGGAAAGAGAGAGAGAGAGAGAGAGAGAGTGTGTAGCGTGATAACCAACATTTTCACAGCCACTGAGAGGCCTTAACCACATTTTTATGGTTATGGAAACCAGAGATGCGATAGCTAGCAGCGTTTTTATTTGGGTTAGAGAAAAAATGAACACGAGAAGTATGCACATATATCCTCTCGTCCCCTTAGGTTTGCGATACACATCCACATTTATAGGGGCCGGATACATGTTCGTGTAACATGAATTGCGCGACTGATATGCAAAGTCAAATATAAACCTCCGCTGCATCTCGTTTCGGTCCTCTTGCGCGAACACAAGATCTTTTGCTCCAGCAGACAGAAGCTAATATTGTCATCAAACGCGATTATTCGAGACTCACGCTATGCTCGCATGTTTAAAAATTTTATTCGAGGGATGACGTATTTATCCATACTCACGTCTATAGTGGCATTGTAGGTCGGCTTGTACCGCGATTCGATTATTCAGGAGAAAGATGACAATTCTGATATTGCCGTATGTGCGAACGAAGGCGACGCAGCTAATGTCGTTTTTTAATTGAAAATTTTTTATAATTTACGCTACCAATGCGGTTAGAGTTCCAAGGGAGTAAATCATCCTACGAGCTTTTTCGCGACTCCAGTAGCAATTTCAAGTATTAAGAGTATTTTAAAAGTATCAGTTAGCTTAATGCGCCGAAGAAGATTCGCAAGTAAATTGAAAAATTCCCAGGAAAATTTAAGGCACACATTTATGAAACATTCGCTCCTTTCATGAAAGGCTAGTGGAGCAGGAATAGACGAGTACAGTCATCGCGACAATACAACTCTTCCTAATTAAAAGCATGCACTAGTTTTACTCGTGTCGCGATGTAAAGGGGGAGTGTGGGCCGTGGGCGGGCGGGAGGGGGTTAGGGATCAATCGGCAAGTATTTAATTTTTACTCGAAATCTGGAACACGAGTGAAACTCAATGTTTTTTCGTGCACAAAAGTTTACATTCATGGATGCAGGCAGAATCGCAGGCGCGAGAGTTGGAAGGTGGGAAATCGGCCGGACAATGAGATATAGCCGAGTAGAGATGTTGCGGCAGCGCGGCTCCTCCGACTGGAATCAAGACGGTGCGCCCACACCAGAGAAAAATTTTATATTAACTCAATTCCGAATGAAAAGGTCGGCTATTGCTTTTTACCTAAAGGACCGCGGACAAGTACTTTGAGACAAGAGAAATTTATGAGAGCCGTCTCGTTGGATTCAATTTCCTGGACGCGCTTCTCTGTCTCTCTCTCTCTCTCTCTCTATATATATATATATACATACATATATATACATAAGTATAGCCCTCGATGTCGTTCGGACGTGATGCCGCATGTAGCAAGTAAGGCAACGAAAGAAAGAAGAGAGAGAGAGAGAGAAAGTGAACCCGCATTGCAACGCTTACGACACGACGAGTAACGCTACCGTCTCGACTTTACAGAGAGAAAACTTCATTTAGTTAGAGGTAAAGTAGAAGAGAGACCAAACGGTACTATCGATGAACTTCTTTTTTATCGCCCTGGATAAAATAACAATGACTCATATTAAACTTAAATAGCCATTGTTTTAGTTTTTTGGGCCTCGGAGGGCACGAAAGTGTGTGTCCAACTACGAAATATAAAGAAAATTGCAGGGCTCCTCGAACCTCAGCTCACGAATAGAGAATTGATCGTATCGATAGATTGGCGTCAAAAATAGTTATCATTGTATTCAGTTTAATGTACACTTTGCTATAGGAACCGATATAATCAGCGTACTAGGATATTTATTATCAGATATCATTAAATCTTGCATCCGTTAGATAATTTTACAATTAATATTTTTACATTGGTAATCGAAAAAATTCCATAGTAATATATTACGCATTGTACGAAGAAAGAAAAGTTTACGGTAGCTTAAAATTGTATTACTAGAGGGATTTTGAATAATAGATTGAAAACTAACATTCAACACTGTAACATTAGGCAATGAAAATGAAAAAGTGAAATTGAATTAAGACAATTTCAAATGCAAGTAACCGGACGGAATACCTAAAAATACGGCAATAAATTGTTAAAATTGAAAATTCATTAAACACAAATAAATAATTCATTTAACCTTGTTATAAATCAAAGAAAGTTTGTTAAATATTAAAATAGACTAATGTTTACCATGCAAGCCGTGCAAACTAAAACTCATTTACTTGTTTGAATTGCGGGGAAAAATTTTCTCCCACATTTTCGTTTTATTGAATCTAAAAATCATGCAGATTACGCGATATGTAAATTTTCAGTCTGAAAAACAATTTTTTGTTCCAGGTGAGTACTACCTGATGGCTTAACTAAATCAAAGGAGTATTCTTGGTAAGTTTAATTCTTAAAACCTTAGTCACACCTCGACTACCGCCAAGATTACTTACAAGAACCCAGTCCCAAAATAGAATCACTTCCAAAACTCTTACTGCGAATGAAATACTCCACGATTTTAACTTAGGAATAAGTTGCAGTTAACGGAAAAAGCTCTTTGGCCCGCCGAGCATTAAGAAATTCTCGGCTGCCTGTATATTCCTGGTGTCGATGCGAATATAATTATTGGCTAATTGACCTTTCCGCCCCGATCAGCATTTACTCACCGGCTTCCTTACTCCATAAACGTCTTCTTTCAGCCCTTTGTGGGCTTTTAGCCACCTCGAGAAACGAGGTCGAATTTCAGGTCGTAAAAAAGGGACGTGAGTTCGCCTCAAAACTGAGGAAACTCACTAAAGCCGTAGCGGAGTGCAACTCGGCGTTAAATGACGGGAACAACTTGCCGAAGGTGCGAGAGTCAGGCCTCTCGGTGATCTTCGTCGGTTAGGGTAGAAGGGATGAAAAGCGATGCTCGCACGGCTGGTAAAATGGCAATATTGCCTAGGCATTATGAATAACTTAGCTACGTCGATTCGATTGCTTATTCGAGGCAAGCCCAAATTATCCTGAAGGTAGTTAATAAATTAAGGCCTAACTCTTTTTGTATGCGTTGTATAATACATGTATAATAAGTATTAAATATTGAAGTTTTACAAAGTGCCAACACCGAGTTGGGCCTTTGTACGTTATTGCAGTCAGGGTGTGCATGATTTATATTCTTTCTATTTGATTTACTTGTAGATTTATGTATTTCATATTTATTCAATGTTGTTAAAAGCAATGATAATTAAAATGACAGAAGCTTTTGAAATAATTATTTAAAATACATAAGGCTTAACAATCGATAAATTTCATATTGTTCTATGCTTTGTTGTTCTATCTTCGTTGTATAAATTATAAGAATAATGTATCTATCAGACGTTAACATAACATATTGTACGTGTATTTGCATTTTAAAGTATTTTAGAAAATGTATTTTATTTTGAGTAGTGTTAAATTTATAGTCTTTTCCAATTATAGTTTCACAACGGTACTAGTTATGTTAAAGTTGTTTAGCTCTAATACTAAATTTATTGTGCTGGACGTATTGTCGAAGCTGTATTTTATTTGTCTGACAAAAGCGACTAAATAAACAAAATGAATATAGCACTGCTTATTTAATTACTGATTAAGTACTGAAATTTACAATTAAAATATTATGACACTGTCTACCGATCATAAAGATATTGACTGATTTAAAATTTTTATAATGTTTGCAAATAATTTGATTCTTAATAAATGATAATACACTGTTCAATATAAATAATCTAACTGTGTTCGTAAGACCAAACAGAATTAAATCCTTAAAAACACAAATAATGAAATGACGGTAGATATCTAATTGATATTTCAATATTTCACCTCTCCAAAGTACACACTTGAAATCATAAAGCAGGAGTAGGTTGACGCTTTTAAAGAACAACGAACACACACACATCTGGGTGTTTTATTTGTCTTTCATTTTAACAAGTGCGTCGTTGCAAAAAGGAGAAAAATATCAAAATACTCGAGTGTTGATTTTAACGAACATCATAATGTACTTGCAGCGCCAAGGCAAAATAAAGAATGTATTCGGCGTGGCTTATTTGTAATCCTCAAAGTGGACACGGACGCGAAAATTATTGGCCTTACCCTGCCACACGGATGTTGTCGTTTTTGTTGCGTGATTCCTCTCCTTTATCAATGATTCGGCCGACATTGTTGACGGCGGCCAGTCGAGGCGAAGGGAAACGTGACGCGGAAGTCGAAATTTATATGCAATGTTAATTCTCGTTCGGTTTGTGTATTCCCACAAGTCCTAGTCTTGAATTTATTTTCCCATACGAAGCATAGCTAAAACACAATCATGTGACAAAACAGGCAGGGATAATCAATTTTACTTTCGATTATGATAAAATACCATGAAAATGTTTTCTAATATAAAATGCTTAAGTGACTTTTCATATATCATCATTTTTTTTGTTTATAAATCTCGAAAAGCTCAACAGAAAGTGACGACACTCAAACGAATATAACCATAGCTTCGAAGTCTTAATGCGTGCTATTGACTGAGCTGACACTTGTGGACATATCGAAGCTTGTGTCATTATATTGAAACGATGCCCCACACATAAGGAACTTAACGGTAAAAAAAATTGCTTCGAGTATTATCATTAATTTAATATTACAGGTACGAACTTAGTTTGCCTACTTCTATTCTTCGGCGACTCTCTAAAATGGAGAAGCAAGCCTTATTATTTATATTTAAGAAGGCTGCGAGATAAATCCGATTAAGCAAGTTTTAGGGTAGGCCAGATAAACGAGTGGCCGTGCGTAATTTTTATATCGTATACGAGTTCTGGATAACATTGAAATTATGTCTCCGCTAATAAAGCCAAGATTAATTTTTACCAGCCTAAGCTAACGAGCATTCGTGGGTCGGTGTGCTCCAGCAACGTGCAGCGAGAGGTTAATTGGAATAAGGCATAAAAATCGCCATTAAAGTGAGAATTCTCCCTTTAAAGCCCCCAATAATAATTCTTAGCCGGCAAATAACGCTCGAGTCGTAACGAAATTACGCGGCTAAAACCAGGTGCGCTCGTCTAACTGCCGCGCGCCCTTAAAACTCACTGGCTGCACCGATACCGATATTATAATAAGATGAGAGCCGCTCGCTCGTACAATCGCGGCTGCTTCATCTCCCCGATAATGACTAACAGCCCCTGTATTTTAGCCAACTGTTTTTCACCCAGCTTCCCTCGTAATTATCATGTCGGTGATACTATTGTGCCGCTCGCGCTGCTCCAGCTCCTCGTCCCCTGACTTCCCGTGAGTGTGAAATTGTTTTATACGTTGTGGGACACCTCCTACCCCTCCAGCGGCTCTACATCGACTTTTCAACTTTCTCGGGGAATTAAGTTTCTGATTTGTATGACATCCCCTCATTATAATGAAACGTGCCTTAAACGTTTGAAGGTGTATATTGATCTCACTCACGTTGACGCTAGTATTGGAAATTGATTTTTGAACTTACTCGAGATAAAGTTTTATTTAGCATTGCATTAGTAGAAATTTCATGGCTCTCGCGCGTATCCATAACCAGTGGCCAAATTCGCGTCCCAAGGTGAATAAAGTACCCTTTTATAGAGTAAAGTTTTTTTACTGCGGCAAGTTTGAGGAAACTTATAAAAGTCGTCGCTGCAGTTCCTTAAAAATATATTGGAACCGCTTGTACCAAATTGAATGCGACCAATTCCTACATCATTTTATTCGTATAGTTTTACTCGAATACTTAACGTTTAACCTTAGAAAGGGCAAATTATATTTTTCTAACTGAAAAACACAATGAACTCAAATCAATGCTGGTTAAATGTACGCATAGATCAACAAGTTTATATTTTATCGGGTACTTATTGGTGCGTGTATTTTCACATAATGCTGTCAGTTCGTCCGACAGCGCTCAAGCTAATTTTTTTTTTGAAAATCTCCATTGCATTTATTTGCCGTACTCCTCTTATGCAGGATGTCCGCATAAGGCATCGACTTGTGCGGAAGAAGCCAAGTTTTATAAAAAGAAAAGTTTTTTTTTGTCGAGGATTTTAATTTTTAAAGAAATAAAATATGCCCGAATCTCCCGACATTTACCGGAATATTGAAAGCGCGCAACCTAATCAAACGGATCCATTTCATTGTGGACTCGAGGGTTCTCTATTACACGAATAAAAGTTCCGTCAAAAAAGCCATTTCAATAAAATTCGTAACCCCCTCTCTCTATTTCCGGTCCTGCGGTCTCGTAGGCTCGATTAAAGCGACAGCAATAGGGCAGGAGGAGGGGGCCTCGAAGCCCAGGCTCCAAAACGTCTTTTTCAATTTAATAATCGAAAGTGTGCGAAGTGGCTGAAAAAGTGCCCCCGCTATTGGGATTGGGCGAAAACGTCAGTCGCGTCGGGCAGGCAACGATTGCCCCTGTTATCAGGCGGTCCCGGCCTGATTTACGACGAGGGCCGGGGGGGCGGGCGGGGGCGGTGGTGTCGACGCAGTCGGCCGCCGCGAGGTGGAGGGCGGGGGGAGGAACAATGCGCGGAACTCTCGCGGCTCTCTGTCTTACGAGCTCCTCGCTATCTCGGGGCCGTTAAAAGCCATTGTTCATGCACAACAAGCTTATCTATCGGCTCTGCGCCACTTCCGCGGGTATTCATTCGATTCTGCCGGTGCACCGGCTTTATCGTCTCGCCGCTGAAAAAAGGAGAGAGAGAGAGAGAGAGAGAGAGAGAGCCCGACGAAGTATGTCGCGCGGACTCTGTTAGTCCAGGGCTTCGTGATTCGCTCTCGCGGGGCCTCGAGATTATTCCCATCCGTGACTGGCCGATTAAGCGGCACTTTTTCTCCCGCGCTTAGCGCTACATTAACCGTCGATCGTGATGTGCTCGATTTCGGAATTTAGCGTGCGCGAAATTGGCCTTCGGCCTTTGGCGTTTCGGGGCCCCAGTGCTGCGGACAATTTACACGTAGCTCTTCTTAAAACTATCCCCGTGTACCCGCGAGACTAAATTAATTGCTTATGTCATTCCCTTAGTGCGCTCTCATCGTTAAAGCTAAGAAAAGCTTTCGGGTTCAGCATTTGATTTTGCGAGTATAGCCAATCGTAAGCAATTTTGACCTAACCCTTTCAGCCGGGGTAAAATCTAAAAAAGTCATCGATGCAAAATAAAGCTCGAATCACCTGAAATGAAATTTACAGTAGAAAGTTCAGCGATGTATGACTGACGGATAAGGCGTAAGTATAACTTGTAAAATATTTTTTACTTTAGAAAAGTCAATCTGAAAGAAAACTTACCGAACTACTCTGATGGGTTTTACTCAAACATGAAATCGGTAGATTCTGCTTGAACAAGTAGACTATATTTTCCTAGCGATGTCTTACAATGAAGATATAGATGGAGATCAGACTGTAATACTTGATACTTTTTCTTCGAAATACGAGTAACAGCCACGCGTGCGCGCATACACGCACACACCCACAGGGACAGAGAAATATAGATAGAGATGGAAGAAAGTATGCAGTTGTTTACGTACGCAAGTGCTCATGTAATCCAACTGTTCCTCTCTATCTGTTTTCTCGACTGCTTAACAAATGCCATTATTTTTATGTAATAAACTAATATCTAAAGTATGATGATCCCTAATCACATCGCTAAATTTTATAAAAAACAATAAAAATCATGAAAACGCAAACTGCCCTGCATCGCAATGTTGGCATATTACTGTAGGCGAGATCTGGTATTTATCGTTGTTTTGTAATCAAGTACTCAAACACTAATAGTTGGGTAATATTTTTATATTTATGGGAAAAATACATTGTTTGTCTAAAAATAAAGTTCTGTTTTTTAACTTCTTCCTTATATTAAGTAGAATCCAGCGTCACTGGCATTATGAATGGATGTGAGGGGCTCGCGTAATTCAAGATTTACGACGATATAAATCTAGGGAAAATCGGTTACGTAAAAAATCAAGCATAGAATAGAAGTCCCATCCTCCTAATCCGACACCGAACAAGCGAATAAACAAGAATTCCTTCCCGGATACCTTAGCCAGATCCAGGGACTTTGTATGTAAATTAATAGCCGCATCCTGTGTGTCACCTCGCGAAATCAACGGCTTTGTCCACGGAATAACGACGTTGGGGGTGCGCGACAGCCCCTAAGGCCTCAAAAATGCAAATCCGTGTCTCATTATAGCAGATTTTCGTGCCTATTTCGTAACCGAACGGCCGCGCGAATTTCAAAGCGATGCCTTGCACTTGGACTCAGGCCCAATCGTATTCTAATTTATTCCGGGACGTCGTTGGGTTTCATAAGCTGCGCATTCGTAATGAGCTACGCCGGGAATGAATTTATCTCTACGTAATCAATCACCGAATGTACCAGTATAACGGAAATAAGTGACGAGAAAATGGAGTCTTGGAATAAGATGTTTTTAAATGCCTTCAAATAAATAACCCAACTAATTTTACGAATCCTTGCACGCTCCGAGTTCGAGAACTATTCTTAGATTAATACACTACAGGAGTATTGTATAAAAGTAAAGCTACCTTATGCCAAGCAGCGGAGTTGGAGTGATACCCTTGAAGAACATTGAACTCTATAAATATGGATTGCTCAACAATTCTACCGATCTGAGCTACTGAGCAGTTTTCTTATTGGCAATCAGTCAATCCTGTGCAAATGTCTTCCCTACTGACGATTTGTGAACGTGAATTGAATTCGTGATTATGGCGGAGCTTAATTTATAGATTTTTATCAAAATTCCATACTGTCGCCTGGAAATTTTACTTTACTTTATGCTATTTATCAAAACTTTCTTGACATTTCCTAAATTTTTAGAGCATAAAAATCAGGCGCTTTCTTCAAAGCGTTCTGTTGATGAATTTTCTACAATTCATGCCGATAGGCGACGAATATTTTTTTTATTATTTAAATAGAATGTGATTTCAATAATATGTTCAAGCGATTGTGTTCATTATTCACGGCCTCTTTTCTTTGTAACGGGGACAAGACTGCCAAATAAGACATTAAAGAAGGAATTTTTCCCGTACGATTTATAAAATTAAAATTTGCCACAATTAGAATTGTTTTAAAAAGTCCCACGTCTTTCACTATTGATTTATGATTAAAAGACTTTGAATGTTCCTACATTTCTGATTGTCCAAATTGCATTTGAATATCAATTATATGATTTTAAGGAATGTTTTTATCCGCGTGCTCTTGCGTTTTCGAAGCCATTAAAAAGCCGCAAAACTAAACATTATTTTTACATACTCATAAATAAAACATAATGAAGCTCATCCGACTTTTGGACGTATTCATTCTTAAAAGGTCGCGCGCAAATATTTTACGCGAGGTAACAAAGAGATTAATAAGTATTTGAGTAATGGCATTGCCGAAGTATTAAAGCCGCCATAGTAAAAGAAATAAAGGTAGAGGAATGAATTTTATTGTGGTGCGCGGGCTGTTACATATAATTTGAAAAATTTATGCTCGTTGTATTCTTAAATACGTACTTGCAGTTTGCAGGAACTTTATGATCTAGAAGCCGGACAGACACTCCGACACAGGGACATTCTCTCCCCTCCGCCCCCCCCCGCCGCCGCCGTCCACCCAGGTGCGAGCGCTTTATGCGACAATACTTTATAAATGAAATTGGGCCAGCAGAAGAAAGAGGCGCCAAAGCCGCCGGACTGCCAGAACGAATAAAACGCACTTACTTTCCGCGAGGAGGCCAAGATGGAGCGAGGTTACACGGGAGTGCGGCTCGAGTAACGGACGAGTCCCGTCCGCATAAATTACCCGCGGTGTTAAGATCGAGCAGAGCGCGATACGTACGAGGATGCGAATTAACGACGCGAGAAATCCGACGGCTGACCCGCGAGCGGAGGGCCTTACTCCACGAGCCGCTCTATTAACGTAATTAGTGGCTGCCTCGGGGATAATTAGGCCCGAATACGGCATCGGGAGGGGAGATCTTCGTTTTGTGGCGGCTCCCGGCCGGGGCATTCTGAATTTCCGGGAATGTTGGGCTTGACGCGAAGGCGCCTAATGGCTTCTTATGAATCGCCCGGCCACAAATAAGCGAGCGAAGGCAGGCCTCGAGTTCGAGATGACTCCTCTCCCTCGCTCCGGGGATGAATATGGACCGGCTCCTTTTTTATTGGAAGACCTTTGAGTCTGGCTATTGTCACGTGAATTTGTTAT
Organism: Kradibia gibbosae; assembly: GCA_018907135.1. Classification (NCBI taxonomy): domain Eukaryota; kingdom Metazoa; phylum Arthropoda; class Insecta; order Hymenoptera; family Agaonidae; genus Kradibia; species Kradibia gibbosae. The sequence continues at coordinate 11,552,719 of JACCHX010000004.1, forward strand.
GTACTCGCGCATGGCGCGTGATCAAAAAGCTAAACGGCGACTTCTCTCCTTCCGTCTTAACGTTCTCATTACTTGGAACTGTACTTTCTTCGGCCGAGGATTGCGAGCAGAATAATTCGTCCACTTGTACCCGCAAGAACTTATCCGACTTTTTCAGGTAGCATTGCCATTATTTATAATTACGTTGACCCTGTTTGCATCGTAGTTCTCGAGCTTTTATCAAAAACAACCACGCTCAGACTTTTACCGTTTTTTTTTCTTGTTCAATTTTTACTTGCGTTTATTTTAATGCCGAAATGGTCCTGATCACTGTGACAAGACCACGTTTTTTATGAAGAAATATTTTAATGCGTTATGAAAGAGTAAGCGATACATTGGCTTTTAAAAATTTTTTCGTGCGTTATAAATCATACATATATATATGTAAAGTTGCCTTAATCATTTAATTACTTATGATTATAGAAATCAATATTAAGGCTTATTTTGGCTACCTTATAAGGAAAGATTCTCAAGTGATGTACGTTTGCAGCTGATTTTTGAAAATAGAGTTGTGTACAGTGTTCGAGAAAATCTATTTAAAATACCGTAATTTTTTCAGGGTTATATTTTTGTTTTTTTTTTTTAACGATATCAGAGTGTAATTATTATATTTTGTCATAATTAATTACGATTTGCAGTAAAGTAATTCCCATTCCAATTTTTCATCATAATAAAAAACTTCTCTAGTTTATAATTGGCATGGATAGAATCTAAATAGCCCTGTTAGATAAATACGTATTATTTGAAGCTTTGAATCGGGGATTCGTAATAGTAATTATTCGCAATAATAATAATAATTACGTGAGCCTAAACATTTTATTTAATCGAAGCGAGCTGTACATTGAATTCAACGTACTCGCAATGATCGAGTATTTTGTAATTGCAACTTGTTCCTTATAAGCAACCCATTAGCTCGGACAAAATCTAGATAAGCCCAAGAATATAAAGTCCAATAATTCTCGGCCACAGGGTCTTCGCTTGGCGCACGCGCGTAAAAACGAAGATAAACGTGGCTCGTCGATTAATAAAAAAAAAAAAAAAATAAACGTCGACAAAGTCTCCGCACGGGGCCTAAATTAATAGTCAACGGGTGACTGCCCGACTCGGCATCGATAGCGAGGCCCCAACAAACGTCGAGCAGGCGTGAATCTCGCCGCGGGGTCGCGGTCCTCCTTGGCCATTAAGTTGCGCTGATGCGTCGGCCAGGATGAAAAGGCAGGCAGGCTCGTCTTCGTTCGGCTTCGCGCGAGTGCTCGGCAAGAAAGGGAAGCGCTCCTACGGACGGGAGGAGGACGGCACCCGACACGTGTACCGGCCGCCGTATAAGCTTTGGGAGGCCGTTCGCATCCCAGCGAGCGAAGCTCCCCGGTGAGAGAGATTACGAGTTCCCCGGTCTCAGCCCTTAGGATATCGAGCTCGCGGGCCGGTCGGCGATTTCTTCCCAGGCGCAAGAAGTCCTTTGCTGCTGCTGCTACCACCCCTGCCCCCCTGCCCCCCTCGGCCCCTTTCGCTTGGCTCTCCTCCTACTCCGCACCCCCCCCCCGCACTCGACTCGCATAGACTCCGCTGGCTTCTCTTTCCTGTATCGCCTGCGCAAGTGTCCACTCGATCGAGCGTCGAACCGGATTATCGAAGCCTCCCTGGCCCGGATGGGCTCCTCAGCGCGGAAGCTCTACCTCGGTCGATGCAGCTCCGAAGCCGAAGCGACTAATCCGACAATTCACTCGAACGATTAAGAGTCCTCGAGCAGAGCCGCTCCTCCGATATCTCTACGGAAGAAAAATCCATGTCATTTTCCAATCGCGAGACGAAGTTTCTGCACGCGATAATTTCTCTCCGGGGCCAGAGTTTGATTATTCGACGATGTCACCGCATCCGCAAAACCGGAATTACAAATTCCTGATAATGGGTTTCTCGTTTTTGGCAAAATCCACTTGGACGTCCATTAACGATAAACTACTGGTAATCGTTGCAAATGCAGTTAGTAAACTCACTCCAATGTCATGGGCATAAAAATAAGATCGACGGCTAAACAATTAATGCAAATAGAAATTGTATTTCAGTGTATTCGAGGAGGTATTTACAATGAAGGCCCTCGCCACGGGAATCTGCGATAATATGTTTTCGTTTCTATCATTGTATCGCGTATGAAAACACATAATCCGAGCTCCCAACAAATTACATTCACCTTGTTAAGATCGTCCGTCGGCGATTGAAGCAACTGTCTCTCGCTTAAAAACCTCGTTCGCGTGTCCTTAACAAATGCGGCGCTCCCGGGGAAGGTGTAATAAAAAAAGAGGCCGGCACTCAAGAGACCAAAATTATAAATAAGCTCCGAGACGTTGAAGGAAGAGGACGAGGTAGGCGAACGCGGGGCGCCTGGTATCGGGCCTTAAAATGCGAGTGACGCGAGCAGAGAAGGCAATTTTGACATGTCTGTCCTTCTCGTTATCTCATCCATAAAATACACGAGGCGCTTCGCGAATCGCGCACCAACGCATAATATACGCGAATACCTTTTCGTGCTCCGCGGGACCTTTATCCGCGATTCTTCTTTATTGCACAATTTGCGATGTGGCTGATTTAATGCTTTGGCTTGTGCTGGCACCGAATCGGTAGAAGCCTCAGTGCCTTAGTCCTTTTTTAATACTGTTCAAGTTTTCATTGTTTATTTTAATAAATTTGCCGTATTCGTGTTATTTAAAAACGAGAGCAGCTGAGGAATATTTTTGTTTACTTAGTTATCTCTTTGTTCTGAATTCTATTAAAAGCTCTCTGGAATTTACAAGTTCTACATTAAAATTTACTTGTTTACCAACTTTTGATATCCATCGAGACCATATATTTCTAAAGCCACGCTGTTGACAAACAATAAAACATATCACATAATATTCTACCAGACGGTTCCGCTTTGATATTAATTATAACGTAGACTAAATAAATATCTTTCTTTATTGATGGTTACTGAATAATATAATCGTCCATGCACGTTGAAATTTCGATTAGTCCTGATTAATAACTCTTACAGGATAATATTTCACTAACATTTTTCTCAGGCGTATGATTTTTAAAAGAAATCCAGATGTTTGGTAAATAGCGGATGAAAGAGATAACGCATTTGACTCTTTCCAATTGCAGTACTCATTTTAAACGTAATCGAGGTTGTCGTCAAATATTAAGTCGGTCAGAAATATTGAACATTAGCATACTTCGAAAAGGGGGAAAAGCAAAGTCTTGCGAAATATGACAACAGAGTTTAATAATGCAAAAGTCACAAATATCGTCCTCCTTTACTTTAAAACTAATGGTGTACAACTTAATCTTAATATTTATGCAGTATTTTTGCATATTTCATAATAACCTTACACGTGTTTATTTTGCAATAATTTATGATTCATGAAGATAAGCCCTTGAAAATGGTGTATTTTTCTGGATAATCTCGTAATTGGCACTAGCTATTGCGAGGAAAGAGAGATAAATGGCCGAGGTTCGGGTTAAAAACAAATTTCTTTTAAATTGAAAGCTCATTTGACGACAAGTTTTTTAGATAAGATCTTGTGTCCACGGGAAACGCAAAACCTCCCTCTGTTTTGAATGATTCTTTTGCATTGCTCATGTTGGTCAACATTGTACAATCCAGCAATTATGTCGACGCGAAATTATTTTTAATGCGAGCGGTAAGGATGATTTCATTCCGCGCAATTACTTTGCATTTATAAGACGTTCACGGTTAACGAATGAAATATTCATAGGAATCAGAAGCGATTGTGTAACTAACCGAGATTCAAACATTTAGCACTGGTAAGCTTTAACAGAAGACTTAATGTGATCATCCGGTACAAATAACTAAAACGTCACGTTGGCAAATGAAGCGAGCGTTAGAGGAGCGATCCTAAAGATAGAGCAGAGGAGTCAAGTGTGCGATAGTCGGGGTACGGTTGCAGGAAAAGCAGCAGCGACTGCGCGGATGGCAGTGCAAAGAGTGAAATTCAACATCACCATCGGGAACTTAATAGGATGTAATTTAACGGGTCAGGAAAAAATGTCTCCGACAGCCGGTCCCCTCCCACCGTCGGCCATCGCCCTCCCACCGACGAAAGGAGAGTGAGAGATAGAGGCTTCGGAGCCGGGACGAATCCTAGTCCATCGCCACCCTCGGAAATCCCATTTCGCTCTATGTTATCACCCCCGACGGTTTTTTTTCCCTTTCCGAGCAGAGGCTCACGTCAGCCGGGATGCTTTTAAGGCGAGGCTAAAAAATTACCGAGTAATTGGAGTCGCTTTTCAGGCGGAGAAACTTCGGGCGCGAGAACTACGCTCGTCTACTCGCGTGGCTGCGACGAGGCTAGATCTAACTTCTCTTCTACTTTCTTGGGAACTACTGGAGGGACAGAGACAGATAGTGGGGGGTGGGGGGTGGGGTCGTAGGGGCGTAGGGAGGTGAAACAGACCCCCCGGAGTTGACGACGACCAGAGCCTCGCATACTGCAGGAGGCAGTGGTTTTGCCCTGAGTGAATCGCCCAAGGGAGTGACTTCCCAAAGCCATATCTTGGCTTATCCGGGCCATGTTTTGCTCGTTTCGCAAGAGCTCCGTAAGTCTGATAAATATAGAGCATACGTTGCTAGCTGTTAGATGTATTACAAAGATAAATCGCGAGAGAGGAGCAGTTATCGCATTTAATTAGACGTGATTAAGAGGAGCCACTTTATCATTTTTCTTGCGAGAATCACGCAGTTCTTAAGTCGCCACGACAAACTACCAAACTTGTCCGAGACTCCCAGGGCCTAACTGCCCTTTTTACAAAGCTAATAAATATTTTCTTTCTTTCTAAGAAATTGCTCTCGTTAACATTTCATTTCGTAAATATTCCATTGTCGTAATTCAGCTTGATGTTACGTTGAGGCAACGGACAACAACGGACTCGGGCAACTTATTGCGTTCGGCTTAAGCTTGCATTCGTGATTTTTTGACAAAGCTTACGGACTCCTTTTAGAAAGTATTTTGTAAAAAAAAATAAATACGTAATTACCAACTGCGATGTAATACTTGTAATGTGAGCTTTAGATTTTTTTCACGCTCGAAGTAAAAAATTTGTGCCCCTTACCTTAATACAAAGCCTTTGGTTACTTTATTCGGAGGGTATCCACTCACTTATAGATCCCAGGTTCTAATATCGGAATGGCAAGTCAAAGTATGAAAACTGAACATTTTTTCATTAAAGTCAACTCGAGTCTTTTATTGAATATTGGATTTGAAAGAGAAGCGAGTAAAAATATGAACGTAAGTACTTCTACTAAATTCTAGTAAACACTATTAATGTCTTTCGATAAAGAATCAATACGTTAGTAGTAAAAAAAAAAAAATATATATATATATATATATATATATATGAAAAGGTACACTGAGAGTACAAAAATTTTAATATACGAAAATCGTTTGTCCGAGGGTTCGACTTCGCTTACTCATAATTTACAATGATTACTCACGTGTAAAGGAAATTAATTACTGACGACTGAAAAAAACTTAGCCGTTGCAGGCGGCAAGGGAAAAAACAAAAATTGAAGCCTTTTTCTCGCGAGCCCAGAAAGAAATGGTTCCACATTTTTTAAAACTCCCAACAAGTGCAAGGAAAACGAGCCTTTCAACAACACCTAGTCTACTGTACCGACATGAGTTTTCAGCATTAAAAACAATTTCGTTTGTACGTTTATTTTGAGAAGCTTCTTACACATTTATACCCATGTAAAGCAGAGAAAGGCATCAAAATATAAAAGCATTTAAAATATTTTATATTCTATAATATAACTAGGCGTAATGTAAAATTCTAAATCACCAGCAAAATACTTTTTCGCAGTTTTACATCGTTATATTTTTGTTTCGTAAATTGAGATTTTTTTTACCAATTTAATTTATACAATTCAGAAAAATATCTTAACAATGCAGTATTAACAAATTTTTAATTATTTAATTTTTATTACTATGTTCTATTAGGTATTACAGGCAACAAAAATTTGACAAGATAAATCATAATATTATTCAATAGTCATTACTTATTTTTACCATAATAAATATATGAAACGATCCAACAAATTACAGGTTAAATTATATAGTAATTTTATTTTTAAGTATCCTAAAAAAATAAGGATTTATAATAAAAATTGAATTAATAACTCATTACTATAAGCTTTTGGCTATTGCATTTACCAATGATTTATCGTAAATAATTATTTAGAATTTGATTAATTTTTTCTAGTAAAAAAATTGAACACTTAAATATACCGTAAAATAAGATGTAGGTTAAAGTATTTGTAAAATTGGTTTGGTAATTTTATATGGTAATTTTGAATGAGCTTATAATGTTTCCATTCTTAAATTTAATTATTTACAGTATTATATTATTATTAAATTTATTTCCTTAATAGGTAGTGACGAATGTTTTTATCAAGGTAGCTTAGTAATTTGAAGAGTATTCAAATAAAATGTTGAGGTAAAATCGTAAAAGTATAATTTTTGTTCTAGCAAGAAATGATTTAGTTCGCTACTAAGAAAAATAAGTTTGGTTCAAACAGAATTTCGCCTTAGGATTTCATTTAAGATTACTTCTCTTAAAACAAAAGGAATATTTCTCTCGGTAAAGAATTTTCGTGCACCAAATGGTAGTATTCAAATGCTGAGACAGTAAATTTATTTCCTTAGTACATGCAATAGTAACTTTTCCTAATTTATCGTGAAACATCATAGTTATAAAGGCTTTTCTTACGCGATGTACGTGGAATGATAATTTTAAAATACACTTACGATATTTTAAATAATTCACTTTGAGGCCGTACTACTTTTGATTGAATACCAGTAATATCTCACATCCCGTGCTTAGTGTAAACAAAATGAGAAGTAATTATGAATGGCAAATACATAATTAAATTCGTGAATTCTCCGAAATGCAAATTTTACCTACCGGGTCTTTCCATCCTATCGCAAGGCAGAAATGAAGAAGTGGCATCATCATTTACTCGAGCGGTGTAGCAGTTCGAAAACCATTTTCTGAGTCTCCCCTCGGGCCCCTCCCGGAAAAGACAGGTGCCGGCGATTTATATCCAAGTTTTTGAAGTTTTCTCCCGAAAGCCGAATTAGATTTTTCGCACAACCCGGGGGGCATTAATCATCGAACGATCACATTGGTATTCATTTTATTTTTGTTCGTGAAAATCAGCTGTAAGCATCGAATGCCGACAATCTAAAGGAGGGCATAAAATATGGTGTTGCGTTCGCTAAGTAAATTACGTCCCAGTAGCTCGGTAATAAAGACTTGTTAATCTAATAGGGACAATACGATTTTCCCCCTTAATTCCTTAATATCTATTTATCAACTTTGCCAAAAGTTAAATCAGGCTTTATGAATATGAATGCCTAGCGAAGGTTCCCCAAATGAAGGAAAAGTAAATGTAATTTAAGTGAGCGGAATTGCGAATAGAAAATTTTAGAGAATAAAATAGCGTGTTGACTAATTCCAAACAAAACCATTTTAATACTATTGACGATAAGCCAACATTTTAATAAATGTAATTACAAAGCTACGTTATAAAATTGTGACGGAATAAACATTTAGACCTTATTTGTATATATATATATATATATATTTATACAATTTAGAATTCAATTTATGCCCGCTAATTAGGACTATATCATTCATAGTATCTATTTCTTCATATTACATGTTCAGTACATGCATTCGTGATTGTACAAGGTCTGATTTCAAAATTAAATTTTACTTTAGCTTTTATTTTTATCGAGTCTTTCGTAAATGATAACGTAGTAAGGTTTTTTATTGATAAAGGAGTATTTTATTGATAATACTTAATAGCATCATTGAAATTTATTATACAAATTTGATTTTGCATTATTTGTACTTTGAAAGCTTTTGAACTGAATTATAAATATTACAGAGAATAAATTCAAGCAATGGTTTTAAAAGGTTTAATTTTACAAGATTTTGTAAAATAGACATATGAATGAATATAGATTTTGATTAAATTGCTATTTGATAGATTCAAAAGTGAAGCCTTAGATGCTTTAGACGATAAATTTTCGAAATAGTTCATAGTCTTTGACAAAACATATCCATGAGCAGCACCCGCACCTTATAATTTATGTCCTTGTTGGGTACTAATATACTTGGTAATAAGCCTTGACTATAAATAAGCGAATTTTAAAGTCAGAAATTTATATGCTTTTCAAACATCCACATTTATTAAAAAAAAACTCTCCGATATCTAATGATTGATTAAATTTATGTTTTGTTTACAATCTTGCTTTCGTAATTTCATTTTTATTAATAATTTATAATTTCAATTTTCATGCAGCAAGATTTAATATTATTAAAAAATGATAATACGATTAACAGCATTTTTTACTTTTATTTTAAAATACGAATCAGAACGTAAATTTCATATCGATTAATTAAACTTAAATAACTGAAAAGTGATACTCGTTCCTTTTATTCGTGATTTTGATATAATTGACTTTACTTTAATCTTACTGTTTATATTTTTAATTAATCATAATCTCATTTCATCGTGCACATTAATAGCAATCAGTTATATCAGTTTTCTCAATTAAAGTAAAAATAGAGTATTTACTTAATTATGAAACTCATAATGAAAAGAACATTATACCTTTGATTTAGTAAATCAGTAAAATTAAATTAAAAAAAAATATATCGAACAATGAAACGTACGTTTTCAATGTATACATCGCCTTATATATATATATGGAAATAATTAGTGACATAGATGTACTTTTGTACTATTTATTTTATACTTTTTTAATATTGCTATAGTATATTAATAGTGATGTGTTAAATAGGAAATAATTAAACACTAACATGCATTGGCAAATCAATCAGTTTTACATTAATGAAGAATTGAGACGAACTTTATTTTTTCAGATCCTAGAAATTTATAAATGTTATACTATGTCACTGAAATGAAATTCATAAGTAGAGTACGCACAGGTTAATAAAGCTTTTGCGTGCTTTATCCATATCAGATCATTAATCGGTTTTTGAAGTGAAAAAACGAGAAGTCATCCGTCCAAGCTTATAATGTAATAATCGACCCCTCATACACATTAAAATTTCTGGTTCTAAAGCTAACATACGTGGTGTTATATTTTTAGTCAGTTTGCATCCTGTATACTCCTCGAATTAATAAGCTCCTTCGTAAAGGGACATTTTTTTATGGTTCCGTTTGAGTTAATGATATCGAGAAGAAATTAGCCACTTCATAAAATTGAGTAAAAATACATTAAAATTTCTACGCGATCGGCCATGGTGTCTTTTAAAGATTACATATACATGGGTATATTGTGTGGAGCACATAAATCTCGGCGTTTATTGCCGTTATATGCTAAACAGGACCCGCAAAAACTTTCAGAGAAACAGAGGGAAAAAAAAGGAAGAGTTAGTCGGTGGTAGAGAGGTCAGAGAGAGAGAGAGAGAGAGAGGGAGAGGGAGACCGAGTTAGTCGGGGAAGGCGGAGAGCGAGTAGATGGAAAGGAGACAGGCTTACACATCGCGAATGTCGTATAAAGTAAAACGTGAAAGAGTAACGGATGCATCATTTGTTTTGTTTGGCATGTTCAAGACCGTCATTGTTGCGGTATTCTGAAGGTTCGCGCCTTCGCGTTTAAAGAACATGACCGAGTGGAGAATATTTTATGGGCTGCATCAAACGTTCGAAAACATATTTTTTAATATTCTGCTACCCGAGGGGTCCGAGGATAAATTTTCTCTTTTTGCAACAGTTTTTGCAAGAGTTGTTCTCACATTTCAAAGAAATAAATGCTTATCCTTAAGTTAATTTAATATCTATTAATTTCGTTTTCACTTTTTTTATTCTGATTCCGTACAATTTTGATTGTTAGTACGATTCACAATATATATATATATATTTATTAGTATAATTATAAAATTATATAAAAAAAACTATATTGTGAGAAATTATTATTACAAACTTAATATTAAAATACAATTTAGCAAAACAATTGCACGTATGTGCACAATATAAATTTTCAGCTATTAAGAAAGGAATATGGGCTTTTTTTAACGGAACATTTTTGGAGTTTCTGAATTAATTGCATTGTTATAAAGTAAATATCATGAAAAGCTTCAATACGCATCCTCATCTGTATGTAAATTTTTATTTATATCTTACAGATCTTTAGGTGTTTTCCAAATGCAAAATTAGCACAAAATATATCTATGCAATAAACAGATACGCGAATGACTATAAAAACCACCAGGGAAAGATTAACGAAATCTCACGTGTTAGTTAACAAATTGCCCGAAGCGCTGCAAGTTGCTGCAGCTTAACGTAGCGAGATAACAATACTACCGATTACATTCAGTTTAACTTGTTGACTTTATAAATGTGATCTCGTTTAATTTATGGTACCAGTTAGTTAGACCCTAGATAAATGAAACGTTATTACAATATCGGATGTAAAACATTAAAATTATTACGATTATTATAGTGCCTGTAACACTCGAGCACTAATCAACGTGGTTTGCTTTCTTGAAAAGCACGATATCCGTAAGACTGTCATCCGCGTATATTTTGAATTAGAAAGAAGAAAAAAAAGCCTTTTAAAATGTGCTTGAGGAAAAACTTACAAAAATGTAGGGAAAAAAAAAAGAATTAGGCGTCGTACAATAATGATGGATATTTTTGAAATTTGAAATTTTCATATCGACTGCAATTCAATGCTCGCTTAAGAGTTGACGCAAAAAAGTAATGCTTCCTCTCGGCGTAGCTCGTATCCCCTTGGTGTAACGTTAAATAACTTTGACATAACGGTAACGTTGGTTGCGTCGCATACATCGTCTTAATCTGCTTAAAAACATCGATAAGACATTTCTAATCGCCGATTTTCGAGTCCATTATGACAGGATTTTCGTCACGGCTCGTGTGAAAAAAGGAAAAAGCAGCGCCCCACGCTTCATCAAAGTAAACAAATTCCCATTAACAGCCGATGTTCCTCACTCCTCTGACGTCCAACAAAAAAAGTCCCCCGCATCTATTTAAGACGGCCTTGCCCGACGACGGGGCTACTTTATTGCCAGAGTCGTTTTTTCTCTTGTTGGCACCAGAAAAAAGTCGAGGCAGAGAGAGAGAGAGAGAGAGAAGGAAAGCGAAGGATAAAGAGAGAAGCAGACGGAGATGAGCAAAGAGCTCGACGTCCCCTCATAATTGAAAATAAAAGATGTCCTGCCTGGTTCTCCCTCGTCTCTCGTCTCTCCTACTGCTCCTCCTCCTCCACTCCCCGACCCGCCCCCCCCCACCTCTTCAGCACGGTCTCCAGCTCGAGCTCCGCGAACAGCGCACGTGGACCAACGAAATTAGCTCCGACGGCTGGGCCAGCTAAATGCCGGGGCGCGTGCGCAAAATGACGAAGGCGAGGACGAGGCGAGTGGCGCGCGAAGGATGTGGGCGTAGGCGCGCTGTCGCGTAGGAGTCCGCGCGGGGGGAGGCCGCACTCATAAATCAGCGGTAGCGATCGCCCCCGAACTCATAAGCCCGGCTCGAGCCGGCTGCGCGGCGCGGCGGGGCAGTGGGGCGGGGGCGGCGGCAGGGGGGGCCGCGACAATCCACGCGAGGCCTGGCTTAGACGTGCCGGGGGCGGCGCGGCCTCGGCTGCGGGCCACCGAGCCTCGTAGAAGACCCCTGATTTATTCCGACCTGACAACGGGCCCGCGAGTCGCGCGTATTTCCGTAACGCGCCCAGACTCCCCGAGCAGCCGCGGATTCTCGGTTCTTGTTACGCCCCCCCCCCCGCGACACGCGCCCACCGACCTCCGGCACAATCTCGCCGCTCGAGAGGATGCGAGGATGCCCACAATTCCATGGGGGAGCTATTGCCAGTTGGGTCGCTGCTGGCCGTCGAGCGGGCCCAGGGACTAGAGCCAGGATTACAAGCCACAGACTACGGTATTCGGCATCGGGTAGGATTTTTAGTACCTCGCTGCGATGGTTCTTCGTTTAAAGTGGCTTCCACTACGCCTACAAGCTTTCATTGGGACTTTCAGAAAGAGAAGTTGATATTTTCAATCGACTGTACGCTGCCGTTAAATTTAACAATCCCCTGCTGATGTTTGCCAACGTATCTTTAAGTGTGCAGCATTGTGGAATATCAACTGATGAGTAACATCACCTTCTGAACCCGAGGCACTAAATATTTAAAAGTAAAATATAGGATACCTTAATACAATGAATCAACCATACAATGTATTCGCGAGCGCGCATAAAATTCCTCAGCCTGGCTCAGCTGGAAAATAAAGTGAAAATAAGATACAGACTCGTTAGACATCTCTCGATTCTTTACCTTGCCGCTAAGTGATGAAATCTTTTTTTAAAATATGCTCTGCACACTTGCATAGTATTCTCTTTTGGCTGCCTCAATTGTAGAGCAATAAAATCTGGCGCAATTTCGTTCCGTCCAATTATTTTAGAAGTTACTTTTTACGTGGAAGCTAATTTTGTATATTGAATAAAACAAACTTGCTTGGCCTTGGCATTGTCTTTTTCTCTGCACGTGTTTCTCGTTCACTTTCTCTTATTTAGCTTTCACTTACTTTAAATATTAAAATTTACGTCATTTATCCAGTTAATCTAAGAATTGTCTATTTGAGGTACCCGATAAAGATTTTTGATTGACATCTAGATACTTATTATATTGTAAGTTAAGAAAAAGTTTATTGGCTTCGAAATAAAAAGCGATTTTAAGCTAAAAATGTTAGTTATACCTTTGTAATATTATGTCGAATCAAAAAATAGAGACAACAGCTTCTTAATAATGAAAAATCCTAGCAATTTCAGTTAAAAAGTTGAAAAATCTAAGCTTTTATCATTTGGAATGCAAAATTTATGTTTATATAATATTATAAACTTCTCTCCATGATATAAATTCTGCATTAAAAATAGAATTTTTACGGGTAATGACAACAACAAAGTGTTATATTGTATTAAAATAGTAAGCTACGGGAGGACGTTGTAAGCATTTTTTTAATAAAAAAAAAAATTAATAAAAAACAATTATAGAACTAATTTTTATACGTTTTATAATTTATTATTTGCATTATTATTTTTAAAAGAATAATTATAGTTTCAAATTATCTTTGCGCAAGGATTGATCCTTTTTGAATCGTAATTAATAAGCTTCGGATTCATTGGCGCAGTTAAAAAAGAATTTCCTCTTTAATTATGGATATCAAATATTATATACATATAAAACTGTATAGCTGCACGACGATATTACAACCGAGAATATTTGGATTTATATTGGAAAATTTGATAAGCTGTTTTGCTATAGCTGGTAAAGTCACAGATACATTATTCTTTAGGCTTTAGTGACTTGATCCGGCAACCCATTACGAATAATTGCCTAATAATATAATTATTAACATACGTTGAAGGCATCATTCGATTGGGACAATGCCTCCAGAAAATAATCGGTGCATGCAACTCAAAATGTCCATTATACAATTGTTAGTTAGCGCAATCGATAGATTAGTGAAGATAAATTTACAAAAGCTAAGGAAGATGTGTATGTCTGTAAGCATCGGTGGTCGTAATGGCGAGATGAAAGACACCATCGGTAAACGTCGCAAAATTTGATCGCCTATCTGGATTCGTCCTGGAAAAGAAGGACAAGCTCGTCGATACAGAGGCTTACGGTCGGGACAGTACAAGATTCACTATTGCTCAAGGGTGTGCGCGTCGGACGAGAACAAGGAGAGGAGGCGCATCTCGCATCCCGATCGGAAGTGGTCCGGCTTCGGAGGGCCAACAGAGCAGCCAACTGCTTGTCTTCCAACCGTTTCTCTCGATTCGCTCGAACTGCTCGACACTGTTACCGTGGACCAATCCTTCCATCCTCGTCGGCCCCGAGCGACAAAGCCGTCGTTGGATTCCCGGCGCCCAAGCCATTTTCCGCCAAGGGAAATTTTAAGCCGGGCGTTGAAGGACGCGCCGCGCCTCCGAGCCGACGCCTGCGAAAATCCTTAGACGCTATTTCATTTCGGCAGCGCCCCATATGTATATTCATGAGCCTGAATTGCAGCGAGTACTGCACAAAAGATTTTACAGTTTCGCAAGGCAAGAGCTCTGACGGCTTTAACTCACTTTTCGAACTGAAAGCGTCGCCAAGTTTTTCATATTTATTTGTCCTCCTCGAACTTGCCCTACGCTCCCAGCCGACGCTTCAATTATTAATGAAATAGTGAACGCTGCCTTTGGTATTTGTTAACTGGCAAAGAGTCCCGCCCTACGGCGCACCTCATCTGAGAATCTTACGGATAACAAATTTGTTTCTGTTTATTATTTTCTAAATGCAAAGTTTATTTCTACGCAATGCTTCACTTTTTCCATTTTATTCCTATTTAACTGCTGGCTCTAAGATATCGTTTCTTTTTATTTTCACTCCATCAATCGAGTAAATCGAACGAATGACACACAAGCCTCCTTAAAAATGCGGTTTTGATAAATTTTTCAATATTTAATCATCGGCTTGAATCTACTTAGAAATGCCAATTTTCAGAAAATTTATAGAAATCTGCATACTTTTGATGCCTATCTTGTTCTATGCTTGACAATTAAGAAATTTTCCGAATAAATTTTTTATGAAAATTTTTAATCTCTCCGCTGTATGTGAAATAACATACGCGAGTGCATCGAATTTTTTGTTAATTAACATTTAATTATATATATATATATATATATACTAATATAGACGTATAGTAATATACTGGTATAAATTTTAATGTTGCTGTATTAACAAGCGCTAAAATCCAGAATAACTCAAGAGCTTATTAAATCTCAACTTTTTCCTCGGTGAATTACGTTTTTACATTATTTCTAATTGAAAAAAACGGAACGAATCAAGAGCCGTTGGATTCTTCGGAAACATCTATCAAATTCAATAGGCGCTTCTTCCATTTTCTGCGCCTTTTAATTACTTCACATCCTCGACAATGCCGGCACACGAATAAATGTGCTTTAATCCGGTTTTCGATAATATTTAATTCCGAGACGTCCTTAAGCTCTAGCTTCGTTCTGTAAATCCCCGAGTATGGTTATCTTGAGCTGTCAGAGCCGGTCGTCACCAATTCGAACATCCATAGCCATTCGAACATCCCGCGTGTTTGCCTTACCGATCCGCAGCAATACCTCAAAGCTATGAATGTCAGCGGTGGAAAAAAAATCGTACCTACTTGCTTGTCCCTGGAATACTAATGTGGCTTTAAGGATTAATGAGTAGACGGCTTTATGGTATTTATAAAATTGATTCATTCTTGTATATATAATGACAATTTAAGCTCCCTGAAACTTTTTCATTTTTTGTAAAATATTTTACAAGATATTTTTATTGAAATGAAAATGAAAAATGCACAGATATACAACGTCCTTACTTAAAAATTTGCTTGTAAATACACAAACGATTCGCTTCGCATAATTTACAATTAAATTTTTCTCTACTTGTTAGTAATTTGGTTTAATATGTATTGCACTAATTAACAGCTTAATATAATCGAATTTTATAAAAATTAGTGCCCTATTTGAAGTCAAATGACGTGATGGATATACAGTTAAGTGCCATTATTGAAAAACCTTTTATGCCACTCTTATAATAGTTGCAATTGTTAAGAATATTATAAATCATTTATCAATTATAAAAGCAAAAATTATAATATTTATTTTTCAAAGCATAACATGTTCTGTACGTATGTACTTTTAGTAAATTGAAAAAGAAAATTTCTCAAATTATACACACACACACACAAACACACACACACACACACACACATACAAACACACACACACACACACACATATATGCATAGAATCAATTTATTTCGATGAACAAATTTATTTTTATATGTTCCGGTTAAATCTAGTAAATATCTGATATACAAAAAATATGATGTTGGTCATAGAGTACTTTTAATTAAAAATATGATTACATCAGAAACCTAAATACAAAATCCGTTATTAAAATTTGATACGATGGAGTTATTAAAGTTTTCATTTTTAAATCAACATAGTAATGATTGTGCTTAATTTAAAACATTCAAAATTTTAAAGAAGATTTAATTAAAAAAATTATGCACGTTATAAAATTCAATTTTAAATTACTACGTTCTATTGACCAATAATTATATACTATCTAATACAACGTATTACTATTCGAGAGGAACTACACTCAGAATTATGTTTCATATATATTATGATAAATTATTTCTCCCGTGATGTCCATAACAATTTTTGTATTTTTAAATACACGTTTGGAATAAATTAGCAAAAAATTTTGTTCCTTTTATTTTCAGTGTAATTTAAAAAGTTCCACATGCGTTATAATAATACAAAGTAAATATTATGGTGCGTTAAATTAATGAAAGAATGGAATAAAAAATTTTTGTTCTTGATAATCCGAAAAATTCCGGTTTCTTAAAAATTCTATCTTGTTTCAGGTGAGTGCCTCATAATTGAGTTTTTGCATCATGGGAGACAAGTGGCAGTAAGGAGTACGAGCTATAGCACATGGTAGGAATATGAAAATATAGTGATTCGGAGTAAACGCAAGGAGCACAGGGAATTTTTTTTTTTTTTTTTTTTTTTTTTTTATATCGAAAGGGAGCTTAGCCAATAAGGTTGAAAAAAGAGTAGAGCTTGTAATGGACGATTGCCTTTAATTGCAGGTCCCTTGAAATTTACCTCGCTGTATCGAAACTTTCTAACTAGTTGTGTATTCCCGGTCTTTGAGACATTCTTTTTAAAACATCCTTACACCTTCGGCTGTAGGGACATTTGTCAATAAGCGGCGCAAGTCATAATAAATCGAAGGGCGATGAGGATGTTGGATCGAATAAAAGGGTAGGAGATAGATTTCCGGGATCTATTTTGCGTGTTTACGGGATACAAATCTTATTTACGCTTTTCATGTAAATAAAGATGCAGCGGTGCGACAGGAGGAATTTACGATTGAAAAAATCCACCACGATCGTAAATCTCATAAAGTTTGATGGGTGTATCAGATGGCAAAAATAATCTGAGATATATGATTAAATATTATTAACTTCGTCGCCCGAGAGTGTAAGCACCGGAAGTGCAGATATAATTGTTACGACATTTACATGCCCATAAACACTTCATCTTGAATTAATAGAGTACTAGTCCGTGCTAGCTCAGAATCGTACAATTATTTAAGGCCCTCGATAAAGGTACTGCTTCAAAAGTGTCCTCTCCCCCTGTTCTGATTATAGAGTTTATAAATATTTTCTCTTCAAATATCGCAATGAAACACGACCAAAAAAATGCATTATTGCTCTATCAATATTGATTTCACGTAACGAATTTCACGTAAAAGTTATTAATATACGTTGGATGGAAATAAAGTTAAACATTATTTAACAACATAATCGAGTTTTTTCTTTCTTATTAATTTACAACGTAATATTAAAATTGCACTGCCGTTTTTAATAATAATTTCAATGTAATTAAAACTCAACCTTGATGAATGAGTTATAAATGTACATAACGGTAAATGTCCATAATAGTGGTATATTGTTTTTAGTGTAGTAAATGATAAATTAATTAATTCTACTTTTAGTACATAATTGAGTACTACTGTGTAATGAAATGCAAACCTATTTTTTTTTTTTTTTTTTTTTTTTTTTGATTTTTCACATTTTAATTTTGAACTTGTGCACGCGCTGATACTCCGTTGGTAATTCAATTATCATTTTACATTTTCCATTGTGATTGGTAATTTTGCGACTCGAACCGATTATATTTTAATAAGAATGTAAAAATAAATTTATAGTAAAATTTCAGCTGGATGACTCCTCGAATTGTTATTCATTTACTACATTTGATTATTTACGATTGACGGGAGGCATTATTTTAAAAGTAATTTTTTAACGGACTGTCGAGGTTTCGTGCCGAATGGGTGTGCCTTATTCAAAAGAAGGTGAAATAGAATACCGTTCAATATCCATCCTTGTAAAATAATACCCGGCATTCAATAATTACCGAATAAGCGAATATTAATGTCTTTATCAATTTGGTTGGAGCGTTTTTATGCTTATGCGCGCGGCTTATCGCACGCGATCCACTCAATGAAGCCTCGGGATTTTACTCAGCGCATCGATGTTGGATCTTGGAATCAACCGCGAATATTATCCATAAAATAAAACGGAGAAAAAAGCCCGTTTATGTCCTCAGTGTAAAATAGGATCGGTGATTCACTGCACTCCCGGACACGTTCGGCATTATCGGGCTTATCCCCAGGTGCTGGAGGAGCCTCCGGCTCGTAAGCCACGGGGGGAAGCATCCGCCGAATGCTTTTAGTTGGCGAGGGGGCTCCTTATTTTCGACGGTTGCCTCGAGTGGCTTCCTCCCCCCCCCCTTGTCGCCGTTAGAGGCTCGTCGCCGAGGAAGGCCATTCCCGGGCGCTTCGCGGGAGATTCTTGTCGGCATAGAAGCCGCCAACTCATGCGATGCACGAGCGTCCTTGGATCGCTCGGCCGATCGGGGCCCGCATTGTTTCCTCCTTCGCGTGTCCTCTCCGATATTCCACGGGGCTTTAATGAATTCGGCCTAGGAGCTCGCGCTCCCATACTCTATGAAGGCATTGTTGATCAATGTTGGTACGAATGCTGCTCGCCCACTGGACTGTGAGAAAGGACCTTCTACCCGGGGAGTGGCAAATTGGCTGCCTCGAGTCAAGTATGCTTATATCGTGTCGGCTTGTTGCATTGCTACACCGCACACTACGTCGTGTAAGATTAGTAAGATTCGAGCGGACTTATTAATCAATCTTGTACTTTACTGATGCCTACAATTTGTATTTATCGGCTCGGAAGATAGTGTCGGGGACATTTTTTATTCGCTTAAATTTAATATTTATTTCAAATTCAATTGTTAGTGACTTTCGATGCAGAACAGTTACATCCGAGTAATCGATCGGCTTCCAATATAATAAATAAAGTTCTAATATCTTAAGCTTTAATAAGCGTAAGCTTACTTCAAATAATTTTTTGACGTCGTTTTCTGTTCTTAATTAGTAATTAATGTTCACCCTCTACAGTAAGATGTCTTAAATATTATTAAGGGAAATGAATCGACCTTTAATTAATATAAATATTTAAATATTTATTTTACAGCAAACTGCATAAAGTTCTATTCGATTATAATAATTTTGATTTTAATTTTATTCAGTTGAAAATACTAAGAAACTATATTGATTTCATAGTTATGTAAATTTTGTCATAATAAATATTATTCTTATTCGATAGTCTCACATTCGTGTAGTTTTATGAAATCGCATAGTGATACGTATATATTATATATACTTTAACATTATTTTTCTGATGTTGATTATTTTTTTGAGCAAATATTTTCAAAGTAATTGCTATTGATTTATTTCTGTTCGTAACTTTCATTAAATCTTGCGCTTTATAAGAGCTAAAAAGCGATGATTGCCCTACATATTTGAGCTAACTAATAATTAATAAAATAATTTTTTGAAAATAACTTATTACTTTATAAGTTTTTAAGAGTACATGAATGAATGACACAAAATCTCATAGATCTGTTATATTATAAATTTGATGGTAGTGAATATTTCTAATAATGTAGAGTACAAAAATTAATAAAATTCTTTTAGTGTTACTAAATTTGGCTGTTACTATTATCCTCATATATGTCATAAAAAATTTTTTATGAAAATATTTTATAACGAAAATAAATTCAGTACCATAAACTTGATAATATTTTCTGTGAATAAAGTACTCGTTATTTGAGCAGGGCCTAAAATATCACCTACACGAACGATCGATTTCCATATTATTATACATAAAATAGTTATGCAATTTAAAATATTGTATTTGACTACGTACTTTGACAATATGTTTAGTAAACTGAACATTTGATAAAAATGGCTTTGCTCACAGTTTTTTATCCAAGCATAAAAATAAATATTTGCATTGCACCTGTAGCTAAGTTTTTCAAAAAAACGCAAAAGCAATTTGAAGGCCTTAATAATTTTGGATAAAAAATGCAACATTGTTAAGAATTTAAGATGTAAGATGTTTTCGTAAAGAGGAAAGAGCCTTTACCCTTGGTATTAGTCTCGTAAATTAGTTTCAAGTTAATCGGTGACGGTGTCCTCGTTCGGTGTCGGCGTTTCTATACAGCCAGAACCGGATGACAGGAAGATAGAATGGGAGAAGCAGTGAGGGTGAGTGCGAACTAGAAGGAGTGAATAAGGCAGGCTGGATTACGAGGGCGGAGAGGGAATCAGAGAGAGATAGAGAGGAAGCGCGAGATAACTGAGAAACAGGGCGGCGGCGGGAGGGAGCGGGTGAAAGAGGGTAAACGATAAGCTCGATAGTGCGGCAGACGAGGAGAAAACGCGGGATTAAGAGGGGAAGAGACGCGAGGCGAATGACAGGAGCAAAGGGGTGCAGGCCAGCGGGAGGCGGGAGGGGGATAATTTGCATTTTAATTGCCCGTGAGAGGAGCGAGGGAGAAAGATCGCGGCTCGTGCTCCGTTCCCTTGATGAACGCTGTGGGATATCGTGCCGGCCGAGACTCATATTGCACTTTCCGCGGTAGACCTCGTGGTCAAGCGAGTAACCCGGGGCAGGGGGCTCTTCGGGGCCCTGCTCAGCCCTCCGCTTCCGACCATCTCCACCCGTCAGGTCCTGTCGCAGCTACGTTTTTCCGTCGGAGGCTCGCGCGCAAAACTCGGGCATCCCGGCACCCCTGGACTGGATAACTCCCATCAGCCAAATCGAAGTTCGGCTTCGACTCGAAAGTCCTTTGCGCGGCCCCCTCCGAATCTGTGGTCCCATTACGCTGGGCTTCTCCCGGGCCTCTTTATTACTCGGCGATCTGGTGGAAGCGGCCGAGGAGGAGGAGACCTGGGCGGGAAATCGATAATCCGGCAGGTGCACCGGCCGAATCGCTTTGGGCTTCTTGGTCCCTTCGGCTACGGCGTGGCTAATTCTTGCGCGAGATAATGATGTATATTTTACAATTAATGTAGCTTCGATAAATAGTGGGCATTAGGCGAGGCCCCGGCTGAAGATTTATTTTATGGGCGAATTATGAGCGGCCTTGTGGTTAAACGGAGGCCTCGGCCTCTGCTCCTGACGTCCTTAAATTTCGTGAAACAGCCGACTACTCATTTTTTACCAAATCGGATGAATATGTTGCACCTGCGTACAATATTTCACTTTAAAGCTGGTCCTGCAGCGAAAGCTACATTAAAAGATCAAAACAAATGAAATGCTTGTTAAGAAGATTGTTTATGTTATCGCATTTGTTTCTTGATGTAGAGTGAATATTTATTTCTCAATTTTTTCTCCTCGGCTTCATTTATAATTTCATATCAAATAAAGCGTCTTTTGGTATTTTTAAATTATGATCTCCTATCAATAATATAAATAGCACTGGGCAGTCGATTTCACGCATAAATTATGTGAATATCATTTATAATTGTTCGAAGAATTCTCATAATACTGGCCAATGAAGTAAGCGAATCAAGAAAAATATCTCAATTTTAATATTTGTTATTATTTAGGTTATCATGATAAATTACTGTCAATTTAATGAATTTTGAAAATTTTTATTAAAAAATAACTTCTCTTAAAGTCTTAAGTGGTTAATAATACAAATAAATAATTTCATTAAGCAAATACAAATGTCAGGATTTAATATAGTAATGAAAATGTTATAGCTATATACATAAATGGTATGTTTCGGTATTACATTCATACGATATAATTAAATCTATTGCCTACTTAAATCATTATTACACGTAACGATCAAATCTGTAAAATAATTTAAACAATTGTATAAAGTAATGCTAAAAGCTTTGATTAATTAGTTAATATCATTTGGCTATCATAACGTTGAAACTGTCTCTCGTTGTCTCTGTTTTATTTATTCTTCGCTCCTTCCGCTTATTATTATATATATATATAAATATATGTGTGTGTGTGTGTGTGTGTGGGTGGGTGTGGGTGTGGGTGGGTATAAACGATGTATACGTATAGGTATAAAAATAGGCTGTAAGGATATCGAAGTAGCCGGGCAATGATTTTATAAGAAAAAATATGGACGTTAAATACATCCGTTGCCCCAACACGCACACCAAGGTACATTACCACTACTGGTGCTGGCTTTTCGCAGCTTTTCCCTTACACCCGCGTCGCGACTGCTTATTGAATTTGTCCTTTCTCTTTCCGAATTCGTCGTATTGCCCTCTAGCATTTCATCTCTCGTGAGAATCCTTTCCTTCGTGTTTTCCACGCTTCTGCTCCTCGACGTCCTAACCGAGCTCAGCGACGGGCGTTTCTTCGTACTAAAGTATAAGGAGACCCTCTTGGTCTGCTCTTTCTTGGGCGATTCCTGCCCGGAGGAGGAGGATCTGCTCTCGTTTTTATCATCTTGTATTTCACTGCCACGAGCCTTGGCCGGGGGGAGCTTACCCGGGGATTCCGGAATATCTTTTGAAGTGATACTCGCTTGTTTTGACAGTTGATCCTTGCGCTTCTGGGAGCCTTGCGATTTACGTTTATCTTTGACGGAGCCCGACTTCTCTTTACGGGAGCGCCTCTTCTTGGGGGCATCGGCCGCCCCCGCCGCAGCCCCCGCCGCCGCCGGCTGATTGTTCTCCGGGACAATTGGGGCGTTCTTGGGCTCGCCCTCGGCAGGTGCCGCCGATATCTCGTCTTCCAGGGAGGTCTGCGTCTGGACGGGCACCTTCATCGACACCGTGTCGTAGTACATTCGCATGCCCTGCCCCGGGCAGTAGACCGCGGCCCCCCTCGGCACGAAGGGCACGTTCTGATAAAGCCTCGCATTCTGCTGGACCGGACTCGCGGCCCTCTGTATTCTTCGCACTGACTCCATTTCGTAGGGGCTCATCTGGGGTATTTGCACGGTCCGAGGACTCGGGGTCTCGAAGGACGTTATCTGGTACTCCTGCCTAGGCTCGGCCTTCTGCTCGGCCGTCTTCCCTTGCGGTATCAGCAGTCGCAGGCGCTCGAGATTCTTGCGCTTGCAGGTGCCGTAATCCGATTCGGATGTGCTCGGACTGGTGAAGCTCGGCTGGACTCGGACGGGACTCGAGTACTTGGTGCCCGACACCGGGCTCTCGCTCACTTGGATCGATAGGGGATGCGCGGCCGGACTCTGGCCCTCGGCTCGGACGGGGAAATTTTGATAGGCCTGCTCGAAATTTTGCAGGAACGGATTGCTGAATAGCTTGTAGTCTATCGAGGGAAGCTTCGGAATCTCGGGGATGTCAGGGCTCGGCGATTTGCACGGCCTCAGTGTAACGTTCAGTTGGCTCCTGAAGGGCTTCGAGCTCGGGCACATGCTGTCGAGGGTATTGTCGCTCTTGGCGTGATTATTAGCCTCGGCCGAAGACTTGAGGCTCTCGTTGAAGGAGAGCCGCGTACTCAGGTCTTGACAGGACACGGACTTCGACAGGGGATTGCTCGAGCCGTTGCTCGATCCATTGTTGATCGCGTCGTCGGCGATCGACAGGTTTTCCGAGCTGAAGAAGGCCTTGGCGTCGCCTTTTTCAATCCTATTGCCATCGTTGAAGGGAACTGCCCCATTAACGCAAATATCGGTCGATCCTTTCTCGTCGTTGTACCGAGCTCTCGATATCACAGTAGAGGCCGTCCCGTCGCTCCCCGGACTGTTGCCGCTGTCCGAGTGCCTGGCCGTCGCGCACTCCTCCATGGACTTCGCGGCCGGCTCCTGGAGGTACGGGAACCTCGACTTTCCGGGCAGCGGGGCAAAGAAGTGCCTCGGCGGGCCCTCGCCGTTGGAGTTGGAAAGGGGAGCTCCCCTGGCCAGAGCCGAGGGCCCGTCGAGCCCCCCCTCCCCGTAAGGGCGGCCCTCCGGGCTCTTGGTCCGAGCCTCCTCGAGGAAGCCCCGAGAGCCGCGATGGGACACCGAGCTCCCGGTGTCCTGCTTGAAGAAGGCCTTCCTCCTCTCGGCGAGGCTCGCGAGCCTCGGGGGCTTCGGGCCCGTAGAGCCGGCGAACTGGCCGCTGTCCGGTGGGCCGCAGCCATTGGCGGGCCGGGGCCGCGTCGGCTCGAGGCCGGCCGTGGCCCTGCTCGATATTGGACACTTGGGGGGGAGGATCGCAGGGGCGACGGGGCCGCATCGCAGCGCGCCCGGGTCGACTTGCCAGCCGGAGGCCGCAGAGGGAGTCGTCGCCGGGTGCGAGGGGCGCGCCTGCCCCGGCGGAGGGCCGAGCTCGCGAGCCAGGGCCCCGTTGTGGCTGAAGCTCGGCAGGGGAGCGGCGACCGGCTGCTGGCCGAAGCCCTCCGGGTAGGTTTGCCCCCGGGCCCCGGTCAGGAGGCAGCCTCGGTCCATTGGGCTCGGGCTCGAGTAGCCGCCGGCCGACCTCGAGCTCGGGAAGACGAAGCTGCAGCCCGGTTGGTAGCCGAAGCTCCCCGCTGTCGGCGGAGTGTCCTTATCGAAGCCCGTCCCGTTATACGGGAAGTGATTTGTTTGGGCGCTCGGGAGCCGAGGGGCTCCCTCCGCCTCGGACGAGTGGGCCATCGATGGCTCCTCCTTTTTGTCTCTGTCCTTTCTGGGCTCCTCCTCCTCGTCGACCACCGAGAGGTCGTCGAAATTCATTCGAGACCTGAGCTGCACGGACCCACCATTGTTCATCTTCTCGGATGAGATCTTTTGGTTTTCGGCGTTCTCCAGCCGCTCTTCCTGATTGCAATCCTCTTGTGTGTTGTCCTCCGAATCGGATTCCTCCTCGTCGACGTCCTCTTCGTTATCCTCGTCCTCCTCGTCGTCCCAGTACTCTGAGCCATTAGTCTCGTCCTCAGAGCGATCCTGAAAGCAGAGAGGATAGTTTAGCCGAATCAACTAAGATTTTTTCTTATATTGTTCAAATCTTAAGGGGCGCCTTAGTGTTTCATTGGCTTCTCCACGCGTATAAGTTTCCAAATGAAAAAATCAATGCGAATAGGCTACTTGGAGTATTTATTGCCAATGGTCCAATACTTAATTGTAGTTTAATCCTATAATAGAATGTCCTCTCTGTTGCACGAGTCTATTTATCCTCGAAGAAAATCAACAACCATCACCTCGATAGATCAGCTCGACAAATCAGTTTAAGAACTCGCATTTAAATTACTTGCTTAAGTTGCGTTACATTTTTAAAATACGGCGTTGACCCTGAGTGACGATAAATTTAACACGACGAGCCGATCTTCGTTCTAAAAACTTCTAGATACTTATCTCCTACTCGGAAAAAGACGCGCGTACGAAAGTAAATATTTTTACGAGATTGTGGTTTTTTTCAGGCCGACAGTATGTTGCAACCTTTTACGATATGGTGCGGTAGATCAAGGACTATAAAAGCGCCTCCGTAGCTGCTCATTAATAATTTCTCGAATGGCGAAAACCCAGAGGCACACAAAACCTGAAATCATTCTGCCGTAAATTACAAGAGCAAACCGAGAAAACGACGATAAGGTGGAGGGAGAACTTGATACCGGGGGCCTGTAAAATGAATAATTGTTTGCATTACGGGGAGTTGACACAGTCTCGAAAGTGTCGCATGTGCCGGCGAAGCAGCGCAAATCGATCGATCGCCGCTGGCTCGCCGCCCTGGATGGGGGGAGGGGGGGGGCGCGCGCGCGATGGCTAAAGCCACTCTCGCCTCGGAAGTGGGAAACGGCGCCTTAAATAATTTACCGACGTCATTTTTATCCGGCCTAATTATGCACAAAGCGAACGAGAAAGAAATTGCCCTTAAAATTTGAGAAAATTGCTCCTTTAAAGCCATGGGCAGGCTCGAGCGAGCAAATCTCGTTTCTCATGTCGCATTAAACGCTCAGTCATGGGAGCCTTCTTCATTTGATCCATCATCTATCTGTCTTCTTGCTATTTGAATCTGTTAATTTAATTCCAAAGCACCGGCACTCGCAAGATCATACATGCACCTCTGTGTCTTAATAATCAACATACGACGCGCGTAAAAATTTATGTAACAATTGCCACGGAACGATGCCATTTTTTAATATTAATTAATTTTAATGCGAGCTCCGTTCATCGAATACGTTTAAATTTAAAAATTATCAATTTTTACGGAATATTTTTAATAATAATTTCCCCAAAACGCACTTCATTCTACTGCTGAATGTTTTAAATGCTGCGTATCATTTATTTCAGTAAAAGTTTCATTAATATTATTTTAAAATATTCGCTTTAATATTTAAGTACGGTTATTAAGAACTTCATCATGATCAACTGGATGACTTTACATAAATTCGCATATTTTTTAGATTAAATATTTCCATTAATACGTTATTTATAAGAAGTCAGTTAAACTTGATAAAACACCCTTGTATATTATTTTTAATTTCAGTATACATTATAGTATAATAACGATCTTATAAATAAGTAAAACGTATTAAGCTGTTATATAAGAATTCAGACATATTTTTAAATATTTAAATATACGTTACAACATGCTTTTTAATCATAATATTTCATTATAATTGTTTTAAGCAATTATTTAAACAGTATTTATTTACTTTATACCCAATGATCCGTATGCAGTATTGATCAAATGTTATGGAAACCAATTTTCAATTATAAATCAACTTGCATGGTACTTTTTTTAAAAAAAATTAAACATATGAAATTAAATATTTTATTAAAAAAAGTTAATATATTTATAAAAAAAATCTCCTAAAGAAAGTTATATCCAGATATGGTTTTTTTATTATACAGTGATTTCATTTATCATTTTTAGAAATCTGTAAATGTTATAAATATTTTATATTTGAAAAAGAAGATCCGTCAGTTTTCAGGAAGTTAAAAGTATCTACAGGAGACAAATGTTCAATACTATTATGTAGTTCTCAACCCAAGCATATATAAATTTGCATACATTTTAAATTTTTATGAGCATTTAATTTAGAGTTTTTTTTGAATCGGGGATCGTTAAAAGTAATTATGAATAACGAAAGTACGTAGTGTAAAGTAAACATAGATCGTTGTCTTTGTCAACGAGTGAAACATCTTAAGTGTCGTCGAGTAAATTTAATTAATATAATGAGTAAGAGCTAATATTTATGAAAATAAAAGCTACATTTAATTAATCTTATAGCTATCTTGGTAACTAAGAAAATCAATAAACTCAATCAAAAGTATCGTTGTATCTATACTGTACAAACCTCGTGATCGTCGCTCTCCTCTCGGTTATTTTGCTTCTTCAGCATCTCCTCGAGTTTGTCGTACTCGTCTCGCAGACTCCATATTTCTCTCCTGAGTTGTTCGTTTTCGCGACGCAGCTTCTTGATGTCATTCTGGCCTAAAACAAATACGCGACGAACGTAAAAAGGAGATTCTTCTAGTACATAAGGATATTTCGCAAAAAGCACAAGATTGATGGAGAGAAAAAGTAAATAAGAGGGCGGCAAAATAAAATAACTCTATGTGATTAATTATTCCCTTGTATTTTATTTAAAGCTTTTCTCATATTTTCACAATTTAATACATAGTTAATACGCACACTTTTTATGCTCAGAGTTATTATGAATCGGATGATTTTTAATTATTTGTTATAATTCGAACGACTAAGAATTTGGAACATTCGATATCATTTACCAATTGAAGCTTTAATGTCGCGCTGTAATTACTGAAAAGACGGGATATAAAATCATAGGGAATCATGAATCCGATCATAAATTCGTGATAAAATTAATGCAATTATAATGTTACGCACAAAAAAAAATTTTTTTTAAGTTAGACGGATCTATATTTTCCATTTTAATTTTAAAGGTCTTCGTTATTTATTGCATTGCAATATTCTTAATTTGTATCAATCTTCAATCAGTCTGACAATTTGCCTCAGCTAATGAATACTTTTAAAGTTTCTTAATTGACTTTATGTGTACGTTAAATAATCATTGGTAACAGCACAGTGTGACTAAAATTGAGGATGAAAATATCAGGAAAAAGAAAGGCTTAGAGGGGAAGCTCAAAGGTAAATAGACGAGGATATTTATAAATCACCATCTCTGTCCTGAAGATCGAATCATCAAGTTATATACACTAAACCTGCTTATGAATAATAGGCTTAATCAATCATTGGTCGACTCTTGCGGATAAGACTTCACGTGGACCTAATTTTTGAAAATGAATTTACACCTCAAGAGGCAATCAGTAACTGATATATCGTTGCGTATAATTACTTAAGGCTACGCTCGAGCCAATGAGCGACACGGAAATAGAGATGGAGCAAAAAGGCGGGGCGAGAGGGAGAGAGGAAGAGAGTGAGTGAGAGACAGAGAGTAATTGTGATGACGAGTCATAGCCGGTGATGCGTGGGTGGTCGGACACATACTGTTTTCTGTATCCGAGTTTATTTTGAGTGGTTTCTTACTTCACTTTTACTTCGTTTATGTCAACTTGATGTATTGAAGAATGGGGGATGATGGAGGCTCGGGGATAGAAAACGCGACGTAATAGGCGATAAAATAAATGGCACTGTTATATAGGAGGTAGGCTAGCGATTAAGTAAAATTTTTGAATATTTAATTAGTCTGGAAAAATGTTAATATGCGATTTCTAAAAATACCATAATAAAATAAAAGAACAAAATAAAGTTTGTCCTACAGTGGTTCTATAGCATTGTTTGAACTCTATTCCATATAATCGGTTCATATAAATGGGACAGCTTCGTTCTTTAAAATCACGTTCATGAAACCGTCAGATTCGAGGTACAAGAAACAAACATTCACTATATTGTGTGTATATATATATATATATATAATATGTCTCTATGAACAGATCGACTTCGTCATCTTTCAAAATCTGTCGCGCATAACCGTCTTGCCGATAATAAATAAACTTGGCATGGAAAAAGGAGTCATCAGTCGTAGTCGTCGGCCTTTAATTTCTTACTGTCATCCGCACTTTCGTTATCTGGCTCCTGCGACTTTCGCTCCCGCTTGTAGGGCACATTCCTTTCAATCGATGGAGCGCGGAGGGAGGCTTCTTTCCATGGAAATCCGAGAAACGCGTCTCCTCGTCGGGCACGCGAGCGCCGGAGAAAGGAGGAAGAAGCCAAGAGAGCGGCGAGAAGAGGATGGAAGGATGTGCTTACGGTGGTGCCATGCTGGTTAGGACAGATTGCCGGTCGGGGCTTGGTATTCGGTGGTCCTCGGGCCAAAGGTGGTTAGATTGTCGCTGAAGAATCGAGGGGAAGCCGAGGCGAAAGTGTCCTCGTTTCGGCACTATCGAGGCGAGGAAAAAGGCAAAATTTCCATTATGTTGGGAGAGCCGGGGCCGAGTAAGCTCTTTTTGGATTTACATTTCCGGAACTCGCATTCTCCTAGAGCCGAATTTTCTCTCCTATCTTTATGATATTAAGGATCCCTTATCGCCCGGAAAGTTCTCGAGTCCGTATTTCCCGTGGTGGAACTCGCCGCGACCCTTTCAACTGGCATAATTTTAAACGATGTCTCATTCGGTTCGATATCATGAAAATGAGCCTTGCATGTTGCTCGGAGAAGGAAGGCGAGAAGGGGGCCCGAGCCAAGTAAGAGTGAGAGGGACCGGGGGGGGGGTAACGGGAAGCGAGCGAACAGCCGCGTAATTGATTCGTTCTTAGGGGCAGGGAGGACCGAACGAGCGGGTGAAAAATAGAGGCGATAAGTGCAGAAGCAAACGAATCGGGTAAAATTGAGCGACGAACAAAGGGATGAATGGGGCTAGCATCCGAGGCAAAAGTGCGAGGATTGAGAAAGGCGGGACGGATGGGGATATATAAAAGAAGGTGTTCAATCTTGAATGCGTGCAGGCACTCGTTGGCGCCGGGCTGCCGAGTCCGTACGTAAACCAGAAGAGTTCTGATGTTCGCCGACTACGTGGCTGAGCCGACGAGGGGCGGGTGGCTTGAAGGGAAGAGATGGGACGGAAGCTCAAGATTGCTCGCGCCGTACTTCCCGAGCTCCTCCTGCAATTCCCCGTGGGGTGATTTGTACGTACGGGCGGGGACGACAACGACGACGACGACGACGACGACGATGACGACGTCGACCATGAGTGAACAGCCATCCGCGATCTTGGATGTCGTCGCCGATGCTCGTCACGTTAAGTGCGTCGGCGAGTCGCTCGCGCGATTCCGGATTCTCGACGAGTAGAGCGAATCATCCAGGATCTCGCTCCTTTTTCCATACTTAATCCGATACCTCGTGGCTCATAAGACGAATGACACCGAGGTGCGAACAAGCAGTGGAAACTGCGAATTTTCCATTCGATGTTCGGGTGAAACCGGCTGAGAATCGTACGTCTTGAATTGATTATTTTTTTACGATGATGGTATTAAAGGAAGCTTATTTGCCTCCGGCTTAAACATTTTGAGCTTCCGACGAAAGATTGTGAAATAATACTTTTTCAACGTTGTGAGTCGTTTTCGAGTTCCACGCCTCAAAATCTCTCATTCTTCCGAAACGTTCAAAATCCAGGGTTAGTTCATTCGGTTAACGGTATAATTTGCTCCTCAAGTTTCGCAAATGAAATTATGAATGTACTGAAATATTACTTTGGCTATACGGAAAACTTATACACGTATAAGTTTTCGCGTGCTTGCGTGTGTGTGCGTGTGCGTTTGTACTATAAGTTGATCAGTGTATTGATATTTTTATCGATGTATCGTTTAAAATCCATAACATTATATTATAGCGCGTTAATTATAAATTCTGCTTTTATGGATTTTTATTTCTTAATTTTTATTTACTTCTACCGGGAATAAGAATAACTTAAGACTTTTTATCAACAAGTTTTTTGAAAAATTATCCAGAAGATCTCTCTATATATTGTTTCTGTAAAGTATTTTGTTTAGAAGACAAATGCTTGGAATTGGAATTGTTTGCCTATAATAAATGAATAAAAATTTAAAGTTTCGCTTTTTAAAATCCTCTCTAAAAGATTCAGAAGATAGTTGCGAAGATGATATATTCTATTCTATTATTTACAATGAATAAGCTGCTTAAGGATTAATTTTTTCAAATGCCATACCTAAAACATTGTTCTTTAGAAAAAAGTTTTCGAGAGGATTATTGACTCTGCTTGAAAATAAGGAAGTACGGACTTAAAAGGGGTTCATACCTATTTATTCATCTCAAAGAATTACTATTTTACCATAAAACTATTTTTTACATTATTATTGCGCTATTGAAGATACTAATAATTTACATAAATTTACAGTAACACACAATGTATAAAATAATTTTACGGATACGACTGTAATGGAACTGCACTAACGAAAATAGTCCAATAACTTTAAATTTATTACAGTTGAATGTGCCATTTCAGCTTTTGTAATGTATACTCCGATTATGAAAAAATATGAATGGCCGCATAAATTCTATTTGAATTTAGGATATGTTGTAGAAATTTTTACTACACATGCTTTGTAATACCAAAAATTCTACGTTTTAGTTTGGAATTATTTAATAATTATTTGTTTAATCTTAATTATCAAACGTTACCTAGTCAAATACAGAAATGTAACATGTATACTGTAGCGAGTAACCAATTATAGGAATGGATAGGAATTAAAAAAAAAATTTTTCCATAAAACAGCAATAAATCATTATCTCTGCATAATTTTTCCCGATTAATTTCGTATCTCTACTTATATTCTCGCTTAATATTTACCCCCTTGAGCAATGCAATAATAATGCTTGACAAATTTACATGAACATTATTTCCACACAACGTACACCAGGAATATAACACGAGCTCAGCCTTGGCCAAAGTCTGATTCACTCCCGCCAACTGCATATGCACAAACACCACAACTGATATCCCCATTAGGTAAGGCCATATAGGTATATAAATCTTTGTATGCTTATTCGATGCATCCCTCGGATTATCTCGTTCGTACACCCAGAGTTGCAAAGATTGTCTATTCTCATGCTCTATTCCCTTGTAATCGTGTTTCCCCACTCCCTTGTAATCGCGTTTGCCCACTCTCCTGAAGTCATGAGCTGTGCTTGAATTTTTCCCCATTGATATTAACTATTCGGCTTCAAAATTCGATCGCGTGCCAAAATAAATATTTAAAACGTTAGGGTCGATGTTTTTTAAATTCGTGTCACCCATTTTTATTTTATTTTCCCTTTATTACGGTAGGTTATTCAAAACATGGTAAAATGTAAAGCCTTGGGAAGCGACTGGAGAGTTTTAATATTGACAAGAACTTCGTATTGGAGGTATTTAAAAAATGCCATTCGGAACTCGAACATACCTATCGATTCAGGATTTTTTATTTATTAACTCATTGAATGTATTCTGGTTCAGACGAACTCGACGACGACAAATTCCCTCGGTGCGAGTTTCTTATTTCTTTTTTTAATAAGTCAAAGCATTGATTGAAACAAGCATTGATTTTTTTTTTACAACGGAACCACAACGATTCATTGAACATGTTAATCGGAACAAATAGTCTTTATGAACAAAGTTACGAAGCTTTTGATGTGTATCAAGATAATGTACCAAAGGCGCCTCACAACAACTTACAAGGAGAAACGAGCGTAAATCAGGATTACCATTTAAGAATGGCAATTTAAGTATATTTAATCCAAACGCTGGGAGAAAGTTCTTATATTGGGCTCTCCCTCAACGAGTGTGCAAAAAATGAGATGTCGGTATCATTAAGAACCCCAGGATAGAAGTTTTGTTGCCTTTTTACGGGAGTTTGTTTCGAACTATCGACGACAGTTTTAAATTTTTAACAAGCCTTATCCTTGCTTCAGTAATAAAACAGTCACACTGTTATTTATTATTCAATGCACGAGATGATCAAATGTATTTGGTAACATTTTTCCTAAGAGCTAGCCTACCAACTCTTTGATGCTTTCAATTCAATGCTAATGAATTTCCACATGTACATGATTAATCAAAGAAACAAGATAGATGCTATTAGTATTTATAATTTTGAAAGTCCGTCGAAGAAAAATTAAAAAAATTGCTTAAAAAAAAAACAAATAAAGTCATCATGCGGCTTTTGGTATAAACCAAAGAATTCAACAAA
Source organism: Kradibia gibbosae (assembly GCA_018907135.1). Lineage (NCBI taxonomy): Eukaryota > Metazoa > Arthropoda > Insecta > Hymenoptera > Agaonidae > Kradibia > Kradibia gibbosae. Next base: position 11,585,916 of record JACCHX010000004.1, read on the forward strand.
TAGTTAGTAAATTAAATAAAACTTAATGAAATAAGATTTTCCATTTATAATTTATAGTTTATATATTTTAAAAAATATATCGTATGTAAATCTATTTTATTTTCATGAAAACTAAATAAAAAATCATACATAGTAATAAAGATATTTCGGTCAATACAAAATTTATTTAACGACATGCATTTACTTCAACTAAACGTATTATGGAATAATAAATGAGCAATTATATATTTTTTTACAAAAATGCGTAAATTTATCCTCAATTTGTTGTGAATCGGCAGTTGGCGATTTTTCTAATAACTGTTGGGTTAATCAGCGCAGAACTCATAAATCATCGTTAGAATCTGTGAAAAAATGGTGGTAATTTTTTTTCGCATATCTGTTAACTTAAAGGGATCGTAAAGAATACTTCACGAGTATTTACGGCCTTTTACAGATAACTTCAATGGAAGTGGCAGCAACTTGCAGTGTCGACATTAACGACAATGTTATTGAAGTATGTGATTTGAATGGATCACTTATACTTTATTAACTGTATCTTAATGTGCATTCATATTTATATTTATCTGTTTTGATATTTATTAAATATTTTGAAGTATTTAACATATTTAAATTAAAAGTATTCTCAAGTATGCAGACGTTAATTTTTTACACACAAATTTTTCGGACGTAACCATAAGCACAGATAAATTTGTAATCCTGTTCTCAAGTGATTATAACGCAAATACATTAAAGTTAAGTTATTCAAAATAAATTTTTTTACAATAAAAAAACATTAAAGAATAAGTATATTTGTGACTGTTATAAAAAAATATGAGGAATATTTGAACATGAATTTACACGTTTATTAACTAATATCGATTTTCATTACTCGGAAAAATCAAGCTAAATAACAATAACGGATAGTTTTTACAATATTTATAATCTGCAAATTACCAGCTTACCGACAAAATCATAACGGTATATTTTAAAAAGTTGAACTACGTCCCTAATAATTGTAATTACAATCAAATACTATAATTTCTATTTTAAAGCTCCAAAAATGTATTTTTGCGATAAAAACTATAAGCCAAAGTGAGATTGATAAGGCAATTAGAGACGCAGGTATATTTTAGCTTCTGTAAACTCATGAATATGAAGATGCGTAATAATTTACAGCAAGTTTGAAATTCGGATGATATAAAATATGGGGCGAGTACGAGATCTACATTCAGGTGTGTTAATTATCAATCTCAGGATACTTTACATATAATACTTCATGTTGTTAGCTAGGAATAAAGAAAAAGTAGAAATAAAAGAAAGATTTGGAGTGAAAGGGATAGAAATTTTGATAGGAGTAATTATATACGTCTAGATTTGGCACGCCAATTTTCCTGACAGAGAAACAGTTGTTGATGAATACCGAAAGTTTGTTACGCTTTATTATGGAAAATAAGATTTCAATCCTCGTTTCTCTAATGACATAGCTATTTGATGTATTATAAATTAATTCGAGCTGCAGATATTGATTTCAGCTTCATCATAAATTTTAATATTAACGATTGACATTATCGTTATTAGCATAAAGTCCCGATTCATTTTATTTTATTGGCATTTCCTATAAATTAATAAGAAAAATAAAAGTGATTATTTATGTTTTAATGTTATATAAATTAAATGAACGGCTAAAAGTTTTTTTAGAAGTCCGAAAAAGAATGCAAAAGGTCTAACAGTTCGCAACTAATTGACGCTAAGGTTACCGTTCAAATAAGTCACATTTATACAGTTTCAGCGTTAAAATTCATGAGCTTTTCACTTAAATTATACTTTATACAATAATTTTGTTATTAAATAGTTGAATAAACAAGCCGAAGCAGGTACTATTATTTACAAGCGAAACACATTTTATATTTCGAGGTAACGATATTTATTGTATTTATCAGCGCAAGATTTTTATGAAAAAATTAAATTGAAAATATTATAGCCTACCAACAAATGATACAGTTTCTTATATATTTCTTAAGATAAAAAAAGGTAGCTTTAAGCGTAAGGTAAAAATTGTTTAAAATCGTAATAATGTGATTATAATCTTGCCATAAATCTTAATTAGCCTTTATTATTTGTAGGATGAATAAATCCCTATAAGATTGCAATGCAACTTTTGTTTGAAGTGGGATCAAAGTACGTATAATAAAAATATCACAAATTATAGTTTCAAATATGACAATTAAATTCGCATTGTTGCTAAGCACAAATCCCAGGAATAATATTTTGAAACGAACGTAACAAGTTGAAAGGATGAAAAAACTGGAAATTTCAGGTGAACTTATAAAACGCCAAGAGTCTGAAAACGAATTCAAAGATCCTTGGATGAGATGCCGCAAGACTTCGCGTGGCAAGACTGCGAGTACTGATCAAAGAAATTGCAAGAAATATTTCGCTTTATAAGGGAATTCGCGAGATTCGCCTTCTCCTGCTATCCGTGAAACTCGCCCTCCTCGCGCATACCTGTCGACGTCGTCGTCGTCGTCGTCTCTCTCTCTCTCTCTCTCTCTCTCTCTCTTTCTTTTATGTTACGCGTGAGGTCCCTCTCCTTCTTTCGCAAGCTACCTAGTCAAAGATAGAAATTGCGTTTCTCGCGCCCAACGAACGGACCGAGTGTAACTAAATTCTCACTCGTCACTTTGATGTCTCGATATTTCCGAAGAGTAAGGGAGTTAAAGGCTGAGAAATTCCAGCGCGAACTTTCAAGAAGTCCATGCGCGAACGCTCTTATCGCGCTCGCAAGCTTTCACGCGTCTCCAGTGGTAAGAGGTGAGAGAAAGGTAGAGAGGCAGGAAGAAGGGAGAACGGTAAATATCAACGAAATGAAATTGTCGAGACTTCTTGCACCCCAGCTTAATATGCTCCTGAATTTTCTGCGTTACTACATTTTTGGGTAAATTATTGCGCAATTGCAAATGCTTCGAAGATATATTCAAAAAGTTTATTCCCTCCCTGTTTTTCTCACTTCTTAAAATGACAAATATCCCACCAATATATAGACATTTAAAAATTAACCGGCTCGCTTAATCTGCTTTTGAACTTGAACAGAAGTATTATGTTTACTCGAGACAACGTCTTTATTTTCTTATAAGTAAAATATTTTTGATGTGCCATTTAAGAAACGTATGGGTAACATTAATACAATAAAATGCTGACTTAGTGGCTAGGGTACTATTTATCTATATTAAAACTACGGACCTGCTATTCAAAGAAGTACGTGGAGCTTTTTATGTACGATGTCCTTCAATAATTTAGACATTTAATATAAGCAATAGCTTACGTCAACTTATGAAGTTACGAAGAGGGGAGATAATGCGAATAAGCTTTATCCAGTGAAACCTTTGAACTATTAGACGTTTATTCGTTCATTATTTGATGTACTTATATCCGGTACATATAATAACATTTATAAATATAAATGCGCTCTTGAAATGCCGCTCAAGAATCCACAATACATATATTCAGGCAATGAAAAATGACGAATAAAGAATCATGGATGATGGCAACGAAGCACCAATTTATGATAATGGAGATAATTTCTGAATATGCATAATGGATTGCGAGCCCAGAATTAGATAGAAATGCGAAGAAGCGTAAATAATAGATTTAATGACTTTCAGGCATAATGTCAACGATATAAGGTCAGCGCAAAATGCAGGAAAATAGCCCAAGACCGCAGACCCAATGAAAATAGCCGGAGACCATCTTTACATGGCGGACGAGAGTAAAGAAACCAATACGCGCATATAAACACGGATAAATGTGTGTGTATTAAATCGTAGATCTTGGCGACGATCCGGACGGCGATTTATTCGCAGGAAAGACCACCGGCTTCAAAGCCGGTGACGAGGTGGGGGTGTCGGGGTAGGGGCGGTTAAGGGGCGGGTAGGGGCGGCGGCGGCGGCGGATTATCGGACGCCATGCGAAAGCAGCCCCTTGAGACCCTTCGATCCCACAGCTCCGAAATTAGATCGACCGGCGACGTACATCATCCACATAAGCGTATTTCCCGAGGGCTGGACTCCCCCCGCGTGCCGCGAAAACGACGTCCATAATGTGCACCTTGACTTCGGCTGGGGGCTAAGCTAATGGGACCAAGTCCTCGTGTCGACGGACGTCAAATCTCCAGTTGGCTTGGAAATATTCGTTGCTCGTTCCTCCAGACGCATTTTGGATTACGCTCCCACAAGTTTATGGGTGCTCGCACGTGAGATCAATCGATATTGAAAGCTATTGATTAAATCCTGTACCCAAAAGAGCAATCCAAGAACTGCATCGGTTTTTCTTATTTTATAATTGATTATAATGCTCGCTTCGCGTGGCCCATCGACATATTCGACAATCGACCGAATGCTTTTTCACTTTGGACCGCTTAACCCGAAAGCTTCATTTGATTAACTGCTAATTTTCAAGGCTCATCTTATACTCTATCGGGAATCGTGTCTCGCGTTTGTTTTAAAGCAAATTACTTATACTTCGGGACGAATGCTAGTCATTTTTTAAATGCTATCTGATAATATTATTTATGCCGAACATTTTTTTTTATTCGAAACGAAATTGCGTCCCGTTTGATTTGACAGATTCTCGGAATGAATGCTCCCATTGACAAGATGATGAATGCCCTTGGAGCTTCTTTTGCCACTGACTTCCCGCGGTTCATTTATTATTTTAAATTTTATTTTTCGATTAGAGCACTTCACCTTCAAAAGTATTATCTCTCATAATGGATTGCTAAGTTATGAGTTGTTGATCATCAATTATGTATTTTTCATTACTAACATCCTCCTTTTTATTTATTAAATATTCGATCAAAAAAAAATTTTTGTTTTGTAAATTCCAATATTAATAATTCGAGTCCTTTGACAAGTTCATTCGTAATGCATATAAAAATGTAAGTTTCTTCGACCGTCATGTACATGGCTTTACCTTTCACATTTATTACGTGTGAAAGTTTAATGCATTTTCTTTTTGTTTCCCGAAATTAGAAGAAAATTATCGAACCCTGTAAAGTCAAAAATTATTTAATGCACAATCGTGATGAACTCTTTGCTTTAAAAGATATTCTGAGTTTAAGATATTTCAATTACATTTTCGTAAAAAAATGCACGCTTGTACTCATCATTGTTGAATTAAAATCTTAATATAACAAATAAAATTTATCTTTCTAATATTTAGTGCTCTATTATGTACTCGAGACATAATTCACAACATTATTTCAAATTTCACTGCAGAATCTGCTAACTTTGATCATTATAATAATTATTATACAACACTTGATTAATTGCTTTAGAAATGTTAACTTGAAATGAGAAAACTAATATTTCGACATAAGGATGTGGATGGTAAAACCAAAAAACACGTAATGCAGTAGACTGTAATTTCTCAGCATTGAATACTGTTGTATATTACATAATGTCTGCAAATGGCGTATACACATAGTCAGACATACATTTTGCACTACCGTTTCAAGTGCACTTTACCCTTCTCAATGTTAGTATGATCTTTCATTTTATCTCTGATTGTTTGTTGTGTACTTTATTACCATTCATTTATATGCATTGGAATGGATTAGATTTTCTTCTTTAATAATACTCAAATACCGACGTATAAGTTAGCAGATATCTAAGGAAAAGGTTGTAAGAATAGTTTAATTAAAGTTTTAGTTGAAGGCTTATCAACGATAAATAATAGATATTTTTGTATAGAATTATTTTCGGTATTCGTAATAGTTATTTCATAACCTACTTTATAATATTATGCTGTTTTATTTTAATTTAATTTCAAGTATTCAGTGAAAATGTCATTTTGATGCATATTCACATTGTATACGTGGGTTGCGAATTATTATAATTCTTGCATTAATAAAATGTATATACGTCTAAAATTAAATTCAGCGTTTTAAACAATATTTCGTTGAAGCTGTTTATAATAATCAAATAATTATTTAGTGTAATAGATAAAGAAAAGTTTGTTGAAATAATTTAATTTAGCAGAAATTTAAATATAGTACTCATTTTTTCATTACAAATACTTATAAATTGTTTACACGATCAAATTTACGATTAATTTGATATTGTTATTTTTAACTGTTTTTTTTAATAATCAATTCTATTAAAAACTCTGGCAAAATCCACATAATTCTTATGGGATAATCCTTGCTAATCGCAGTTAAATTAATTTTAATCTATTGGGAGTTACACTTTTTTTTGTTTGTTTAGCTAAATTTTAAGTCGCTTAATCATATTATTATCATATAATTATTTAATTAAAACTAAGGTAATTTAGGTAAATTTATAAATATAACAAAAAAAAAAAAAAATAATGAAAATATACGATACAGCAAAAATCCTACAATTTTAAATTATAGATAACTTTTAGCGTTTTGACTATTGAATGTAAAAGAACAGAACTTTCGTACGCAAACTTAGTTAGTAAGATATCATAGGGTAATCAATAAAATGAAAAATGATCAGTGCATAATTCATTGATCACTATATAGAAAATGCGTTTTGTTTTTTGTATAAAAAACACGAAGGGTTACGGTGCAAAAATTGGAAAAAATAATCAAAAAAAAAATCAGAAAATAAGGGACCGAATGACAAAATAATCACCGAGCCTTAAGTTGGAGTAGCGACTTCCACAAAATTAGACACTAATCTATGTTATTTAATCGGTCTTTAGCGACGAACCAACAACACCCGAACCGTAACTATCCGGCTATTAGGATCTGCTGCTTGAAAAAACAAAGCAAGGCATAGGCAGAGCCTAAGGAAATAAAGTCGAGAGTGAGCCGAGGATTTGGCATGAGGCGGTTTTTCGCAGCGACGTCTTATAAGAGGAATCCCCGAGACCAGCTAACACACAAGTTAATTCCCTTCGGTGGTTCAACGATCTCGTAAAATAGTCGGAGAGATAAATACATAGAGAGAGAGAGAGAGAGAGAGAGAGAGAGAGGAAAAGAAAGAGCGGGAAAGATATGTAGCCCTCGTGTAAACAAAGTCCGCATTCGTAGTCAATCCCCAGTCCCCCGCCACCCCGCCGCCGGGCTCGAGTCTAGTCGCTATTTGCTTCTGTACTCTCCTTCGCTCTTTTTCCCTTGTCCGTTTATTCTGCTGCGTGCTCTTTATAGGTGTACGTCGAAGTTTATGAGCTACCACGTGTAAATCCAGGGGCGCGAGCGGGGCTCCGTAGCTTTTGCCGTGCTACCGGCGGCAAATCCGTAAAACCAACTGCTATAGGCTTGTATACCCAAGCGCCAGGGAAAAATTATTGCCACCTGCGACTGACGCCATTATTTCAGATCTTTGGCTTTCTTCTGCTCATACGACTGTTTCCCTCTTCACCCTTCCCTCCCAACCTAGTCCCACTCTTCTATTGGGATCCGCCGTTCTTTCTCCCTCTCCCTTTTCACCCCCTACGTGCAAAGTATTATAAGATTCGAAAAGTTTTTACCATAAAGTAGTTCCTTAAGTATCAGCGGAGGAAAAGGGTCGTTGGCTCTTTCCAAATTTACAATCTGCCCTGGAATTTCGAGGTTCACCTATCCCCTCTGGAAAATTATTTCAATGAGATTTTCACTCTTCTCCATAAACTATAAATAGAATGGAAGTTTTTTTAAATTTCAAATATTTCGAAATTATTGCTCAAACTTCTATGGCGAATATATTATTCGAGTTATTTCACTATGAAAATTTCGGTGTGGGCTTGCGAATTCTTTGCATTATTTTCCTATATTGATAGGCACTTAATATTTCAAGGGACTGGATTGTAAATTGGCCAAATTGCCTACGCAATCGATATACTTTATCGCGATATGCTTTTTTTATTTCATATTGAAGATGAAAACATAAGCTCAAAATTTTATTTCAAACACAATAAAATTTCCACCGAAATAGAAAAAAATCTACTCTAAAATAGTCTGCTCTATTCCTGGATTTCTTATAATTTAATGTCGTTTCAGAAAGAAGGAAATTTAATCTTCAAAAATTTAGGATGCCCTTCGTTACGAGATTATATCCAAAACTTCATATGATTTATCTAGTAAGCTAATTTTTTCTCTGCATTATATTCGGTAAATTTAGTAAATTTACTTTTAACGTAAATAACTATGAGCACATAATATATACGCGCGCGTGTGTGTGTGTGTGTGTGTGTGTGTGTGTTTGTATATGAAACTCCAGAGTATCAGGACTTTATGAAAAAGACAATGAATATAGTTTTTTCTCGTCGAAAGAAAACATTGAGAAATCGAAATCGCCGATGAGTAATGACCTATGTATAGAATTTCTTAATTTTACGCATCTAGTTTTAGGAAGTATAGTTTTGAAGAACTCGATCGCTGACAATCGAATTTAACCAACTACCACATAATTTAATAAACAATACGAAGTTATACTATCGTAACGAACATTCGCATTGTCAACTTTTTAAAGAAGATTTTAACTATTACCCCATCATAACTGTGCTGACAAAATAGACTTAACATTATTTCAATTTCCCTGTGATTAGGCTAAAGCCTTAGACGTATTATATATTCTTAAATATACTCATTGTATAATTAAAGATATTTACGTATCCATCTTTTAAACAAAAAAAAAAGAGACCGTTTGATTTTTTTTAAAAATGAAACAATTCTGGCAAAAAATCTTTACCTATAACGTCTCATAATTAACTACTTGTGAAAAAATCTTAAATTAATAATTATATTCTATAGTTTCATTAAAAAAAATTTTTGGTGATTACTTTATTACTATCACCATTCGTTGCAAAATCTCGACTGGTTTTTGAAGGGTTTATCCAAGCTTGCGGCATATTTTTAGTAAGTGGCTCTAACTAAAATCTAGTGAAATATGAAAATTAATTTATTCCAGGGCGTATTTCGTTCATTAATTAAAAAAATATTTCAATTACTATAAGCAAACAAAATTTAATATTGTTTTGAAGTATTTTAATTTAAAGTAATATCCTCACATTTACATAAAATGTTTTCTAAATAATTGAACCGAAACATTCTTATGCAGATATAAAATATGGCTTCACTTTGAGTACTGTCATTTTTATTTAAACACAATGTAATTATACGGTATTTCATACTTTCGTTCAATACGTATTATCAATTATCGCTGTTTCAAGCGTAATCTTTTGTATATTGTTTGCAACTTCTGACACTTTTAAAACAGACTCATGACACGGAACATGAAAAGCACATTCACATGTAAAAAATGTAGTTTCGCTGTCCCTTTATAGCAACAGCACAAGACTTTGAAATGTTGTACAATTTTAAGGCTTAAAATGACAATTTCCTTGAAGTGAGTCATGTTTATTTAGCTTGATATATGTACAATTTAGCAGTGTCTTGCTTACAATAAAATATATGAACATGTTAAGATGTAAGCATGATTAATTTTGGGCAGATCAGATCTTAAGAAAGTCGAGAAATAAATTAATGTTACTATTTTTTAATGAATAATGAATTGGATGTTTATCCATCCCATTGGCATGCTTTAATACTTAAATAAATTTCTTCTGTAAACCATTAATAGACCTACTGTCACGACCTTTTTTCCTGGACCTGCTTCGTTCTCTTCTGTCCATTGTTCCCATGCTTCGATAATCCTCGAAGTTCCAGTTTGATAAGGAAACTCAATTATTCTTAAGATTTCACTAAAATAAATTCACTTTTTCTATCCTCCACTTCTTAATTAAGGCATTGAAATTCACGATTGTATTATTTATTGTATCGCAGACTGATTATTGATCACGTGCACAAATATAAAAATATTTCGGATCGTGAGTGCTTGTATTGGTGTCCATAGAATATGGGGGTTAGCTTCATCCTTAGTAGTAGTATACAATAAATTTTTATACTTTTAAAGAGACAAAACTTGACTTCGATTTGAGATTTGTTTATATACCTTTAAATTCATTTACCAAATAAAAAGTACGCGATTTTTATACGAAATATCATATAGGGAAAATAAATTTAATATTCAAAGTTTAATTATATTAAAAGCAGTAAGCGGCTTATGAGTATCGGTAAAGAATTTAAAAAAAAACTTTATGAAAAAGTTCTTTAATTTATCCATTTTATGTAAGAGTATACCTAACTTTCCTATGAACCATAATATAATATATTATATTATGGTATATATAATACATAGTGAATTTGATAAATGATTTTTCTTCATGACATTTGCCTAACGTTGAAAATTTAATAAATGTTAATAAAAATAGGCTTCGGCAGAGTTTACTACTATTAAACTCTAAAGCCGATATTTCTCGATACAACCAATAAAAGCAAGAGGTGAAAGGGACATATTTTTTCGAACGAAATAATGCCGACGTCCATCCTAACCCAACCTCCGATATATATTTAGCATATTTCAAATTGCTTTGTTTTGTCGTTTAACATCCGCGTGAAGGCGATATATGGCACATCGATACGCATCGTGTTTTTATTTGCCCGGTCACTTGTCCACCCCCACCCGCGCAGCGAATTCTAAGATTTCCATCGATCGTCGATAAGAACATTATGCTGCGAGCCACGCTGGGGCGGAGATCGGGAGCAGCGAGTAAGAGAGAGAGAGAGAGAGAGGGAGAGAGCGGGGGTGGGGCGGAAGGGTGGAAGAGAGCGAGATACGTAGGTACCAGGATCTACGCGTACACGAGTTAACACCCACGTATCGTGAACAGCTGCATGTCCGAGAACCTTCGTACACATTACCTAGGGTCGATGAGTTTTTGCGCTTAGATCTGCAGAAAGTGTTTTTAGTTTATGATACTGTATGGCATTCTTGATGACTAGCAATCCAATATATAAGGCAAATGTACAACTTTATTTTACCCTCCTGCTCGGAGAAAGTTCTTTAACTCTGATCACGTATTTATGATATACTTTTCTCAAATGGATTCTTTATATAGTAATTTATTAATTGCTACAATACAATTGCTTTTCAAATCAATTATTATTTATTTCACATGCCATTAGAGTGCAATAACAGATAACTATGAGCTCGTAATATTTTCTTTTTAACAATACGGATGTAAGTGTATTACATTTTTTCAATAGTTCGGCGTAAAAGCCATTGTAATTCCGCATGAAGAGCATCAATCGTCGATAATCTTACATTATTAAAAAGATTGCACATATTGTAATTCTAATATGAATTTTATCCTCTTATTTAATTTAAGATATGAATTTTTACTACTTAAATGCAGGGATAAATGGCAAATTAATTCATCGGCTATATTTTATTAGCTATTTTACCGATAAGAGAGTAAATTTTCTTCGGGTAAGCTTTATATCCTGCATCTTAGAGCTTCTTTTTCATCAAGGCAATTATTAATAGTAAAATTGCAAAATTTGAAAAGTTAAAATTAAAAGAGAATTTTAGAATAAACTTTTAAGCTTTTCACATTTATGTTAGAAGAATTTTGCAAATCTAATATACGGTGCTGAGTAATATTAGTATATGTATATTGGATTTTAAATCCAATGTGCAACATCAACACGTTAAATTAATCTAGCAATTAGATCGATTGATTTATAAGTTGACAACAAAATTTTTGGCACCTTTGCAATGTATTTGAATTTAAATTGTATTATTGGTATATCTCGGAAAAAACTTGAATATTAATAATAAAATGAAAATTAAAATCAAAAGAACTCTTAAAAACTCATTTACTTGTGTTACGAAGTTGTTCCGTATTACGACGCTGATAATTTTAGGATAAAAAACCAAATCGTTTATCTACGCTCGATTAAAGTTAAATTTTGGTATTGACTTTGATGAAAGTCTTAATCCAACATCGTACGTAGTGCCAAAATTATCAATAGCACGACTCTCAGGCTGAGAATTTCTATTAGCCCCAAGGATGTTTTATAGGCTACTACTGTCTGGCAATCACTCGCCATCGACATTATATCACTGTCTCTCTCTCTCTCTCTCTCTCTCTCTCTCTTGTTCTCCATCCATTACCTTCGGTCCCAATCCTCTATTCCCCGCCCTCTCGACAAGTCAGCACGTCGGCGCGCCAATACTAACAAACCCGCAGCGGCAGCCCACCCAACTCCCCTCGGAAAATTTGTCTGCTCCCGAGGCATCGGTGGCAACACTCGCCGATTATTAATTTGCTATCGGTCGACTGAGACGCGATTTCATGCCCGCTTAAGTCTCGGGGGGAGTTCTTCCGGCTTCTCTACCCTGCCTCCCGGAAACCGCACCGACGAGTAAAGCGCCTTTGAGGGCAGGAAAGCGCGTGGAAACGCAGTTTCGATTTTGCCTTTCTCCAAGGCCCGCAACACCGCAGCTTTCTATCAATCGGACGTGTAAGCTGTGCTTGTGCGCGTGTATAGTGGCTACCCGACAGCTGGTGCCCAGCATAAAAGCTTCGCCTCGCGATGTTGGCTGTTTTGAACTGCAAGACAAACTAGTCGACATTCACTGGGTAGCTAAAACACATCTGCCAGAGACTTTTCCACCTCTCCAAGCCTTCCATACATTACTCCCCCTATTCTCACTTGCTCCTTCTCTCTCTCTCTCTCTCTCTCTTTCTCTCTTTATCTCTCCTTCTGTCTCTCTATCTTTCTCTTTGTCCCTTTATTTCTCTTTCACTCACTTGTAAATTCAATACTTGTATTCTCATGTTTCATCTTGTTTTGATTTGAACGCGAGCTTTTTGGGTAATTATGAGTTGGAGTTACGATCCTCTGCAATGAATCTTTCATCCATTGAAATCAAGGGCTTAGTTGTGCAAGTTTTGATCCTCATACTATTATTATTATTATCATTATTATGAAGGTAATAATATTAAATGTTTATTATGATATCAAAGACTAGTTTGTAAAGTTTGAGCGGCATTAATAAAACGAAATAACAAGATTTACTACTAAAAATAATTTATATATATATATGTGTGTGTGTGCGCGTGTGTGTGTGCGTGCCTATGAGTGTACGTATGTTTATATAAATATCTGTATATGTATATATATATGTATATAGGTAAAATTGAAGAAATGAACAAATTGTTCGAAGGCGAATAAGGAGCCGTTGCAATAGTTATAAGCCGCGCATGACGATAACTTCGCGGAAGACCGCGGGCCGGAGTCGAGGGGCAAGGTTGGCATTCGAGGCTTGCAAAGCTGCGGGGGATCCGCGAAGGGCAGAAGAAGAGTACGCGAAGCGGAGAGCCCTCGCGAGAGCATCGTCGGGGGCTTCTCCCGATCCGAGCCAGTGCACCGGCAATCCGACCGATCCACCGCGGGACATTCGATCGCCGGTAATCTCCCAGCCCATCAATAATGAGCCGTGAGAGAGGCCCGAGGAGGCCCCCTGAGCTGGAGCTCTCGACGTAGGGTAACGCGAGCCCGGGGCTCGGTGCTACGTACCGCGCGTGGGCGTGACGACCAGTAGTACACTCGACCTGTCGAGGATCTCCATCTCGCCGAAGGAGGGCTCGAGGCTCGTGGAGGCGCGGCCCGAGCGTCGCCAGCTGTCGGACCTCCGGGCGCAGGGCCACTTCCTCCTGCTCATGGGCCGGCGGGAGGACGGCACCGGGCGCTCTCTACCCTTGCACCGGAGGCGCGCGCGAGCCGACTATTTTCAAAAGCTCGGGCCGCGACGGCGCGAGGCTGCCGCGGCCGCGAAATCGCCCCCCCAAGGTCGAGGTAGGTGAGCCGACGCCGAAGCCTTGCCGCGCGTACGTCGCCGGCACTTGGCGCGTGCACTTGTGCGCGAGGCCGTCGACGTTCCTGGCGGATGAGACAGAAGCGGAAGATCCTCGTCTCTACAGGCGAGATGACCGTAAGCCTCGGCTCTCGAGGCCCTACGAGGTACCTCGACCAAGAGCCGCCCTCGGTTTATCGCTTCTAGGAAGCCTAGGCACGTGGCTGCTCCGGTATTTGGCCGGGGTGAGCCCCGGGCATCCGAGACAACGGCTACAACGGCTTTGACTTTTCGTTAAAACCGTTGCTACGACTGACCGAGTCGATCGACAGTTCTAGATCACGGGTAAACGATTCGTTAACGTGTTTTTCTTTTCTTTTCTTTCTTTCTTTTTTTTTTTTTTCTTTCCTTTTGTTGTTGAAGCTGACATTCTTCGGAACTCTTCGTCAGCTTCAATTACAACCGCATTTTTCTAAAATCATTGCGGCAATATTCTAGCCTATGTTTGTATACTTGTACGAAATTCTGAGTTTTTATTAGCTGGTTTAAATGTCAAGTTTGTCAAGGGAAAACCGGAGTTGCTTGAAATAGACTTTTCCGACTACCGGAAATTTTATTGAAATCCAACGATGCTCGACATTTTTACAAGCACTTGGCGTCTACGAGCAAATTCAAACAACGAAGACGATATCTTGGCAAGCATGAAAAATAATCACTGGAGCTTTTTATGTCCTATGAATATTTTTGGAGGTGTACGCACTCCCCGGTCAAAGTTGCTTAAGTCTAAGAAACTTGTACAAGATACCTTTATGAGCATGAGCATTTTGAACTCCCTGGCACTCTAAAATTTACCCTGAATTCTGGTTAGAAAATTAATAACTTTGTCGCAGATTTTTAAACAAAGAGATCAAAAAATTTATTTCTATTGCATGTACATTGGCTTTCATTGTACACAATGCAATGTCACATTATTATAAGTTTGCAGTTCTTTATTTTTTGAAATAAAACTGCATCGACTAAAGGCGCAATTTTGATTTCTCCTATAGATAGTAAAAATTAGGTTAATAAATTTAATTAGTACTGTTAAAATACTTCAAACAGTTAGTAAATGAGTTTTCAGCTCGGAAACTTTTATTTACATGTACTTTTAATTAAAGGTCATAGTTTAATTCAGTTAAACATGATCGATGCGGATTAGAGTTAAACAGTTCATTAGATTGATTTTTACTTTTAGATGTTGACGTAACTCTATTTTCAGCTGCCACTTTAATAAACGTTTACACTTTAATAAATGTTTAGCAAACGTTTTAAATTTAATGAACGAACATCTTGTATTATTATTATCTCAGTAACTGCCAAGGGTATATTCATAAGATCAAATGTTTCATATTTTAGTTTAATTACATCATATTATGCATTAATAATAATAAACATTTTTTACTATCAATCGAGTACTCTTTGCTTATAGAGATTTATAATTTAATATTTACGATTAAATTTTTGCCCGATAATGCCATTCTTATATATAAATTCATTACTTCGATTTACCATATTTTTCAGTAATCAAGTATAAATTGCCAATTAGCTTTGAACTGAACTTGTTTTGTCATTTTTTGTTTAATATTAATTTAAATTCTAACTGTCTATACATATTATACATATACTTATATAATTCTTGGACGTGTGGTTTGAAGTTTGCTTACAATGTGACGAAGGTGAACTACTAGTAAAAGATTAAAATGCTAAATGAATTTCAGTTTACTGCTTGTAGTTTTATGTTCTTTCTGAAATTAGTTTCTAACAGAACAGCTATCCATTAGTAACCCTAACCTAAAAAAAATTTTTATATTCTTGTTAGACCTATAATAGTCTTGCCAAACCAAATGTAATCATTTTAAAAATTTCTTTATTGGAAAATTATTCCGGGCATTTTTCAATTTAATTTCCGACTAATAAATTTTGCATATTTTTACAACGAGCAAAGATATAGTATCATAAAAATGTTTAGAAAAATAAATATTTTCTGTAAATTAAAATGCCCAGATAATCGTTTCGAATTTAACTAATTATTTATCATGAAAGTAAAGTGGATTAGCTTCAATAATATTGTTTGAAAAAGAACCAAAATTTTTAAACAAAATTTGTTATTTCTTTAGAGATAATTCATATTAATGAGAAATTATTGAAAATTTGCTTTACATTTGGATAATGCTCTTCAACGCGAATTATAATGTATTTTTAAATTATACATTAAACATTTGTTTCCTTTTAATAAATTTGCGTCCATTTTACTGACAGTATATCTTTATACGTCAATGGGCAATTTAATATCCGCTTTGTGAATCACGGAATTTTTCCGACGAATCAATGGCTTACAAAAAATAAAATTTGCCTTAGACAAATAAGCCTCGCTTAAAATCAAGTCCGCTATAAAGCATTGTGCAAAGTCGTATGACAAAAAATCATTTGAAAGACGCATTAATAACTCCAATTGCATTGGTATTCTTCGATATCTTAACTACAAGCGACGGCCGGTACAAGTGCGGTATAGCGACTATCTAGCCATTGTTCATCTAAAGCGTCATCTGTGGAAAAATACGAGACCATTAGCAATAGCAAGAGCAATTAATGGACAGTTGGACACAGTCGTAAATCTCGGGAGCGGCGATATGGCGTTATATCACGTCTCTCGCAGGCATGTACCGAGGAAAGTTCAACAAGAGCAGCAAACAAAAGTAAGAAAAGAAAAATGAAAGGACAAAATCGCTAAATACGGGTTCACGTACGCTACCCGAGCTCCTTGATCATGAATTTTCAATAATTGTGCGCCTACTCTTGTCAAAGCTGTTTGCTTTCGGGATTGATTTCGAGGAAAAATGTTTTCTTTATATACAAGACTTCTTGCGCTAATAATCCGCAATGCGATAAAATCGTTAACTCAAATTGAGGAATAATATTTCAACCGACTATTTAATAATAGATTTTGTTAAAGAAAAAAAAAATCTTCAAGGTTCATAAGAGTTATTAAAGTTATTTGACAGGTTTACAACTTTTTTCATTATTATTTACAATTATACAAGGATATTTAAGATTTATTTCTTTGATTGCAAAAATTCCTTGAACGTGCAATAATCTTCTACAGAACAGCAGTGTGTAAAAAGTGGTTTTTAAAGTAATTCGAAAATGTTATAATTTAAAATTCTAGATATTTTAGATTCAAATTCAAATTGTAAAATGCATGATAATGACTAAAATATTGATGCTTTTTTTAATTGGAAATTGAAAAATTCAATAATGTAGAAATATTGAAAATTATTAATTGAATTGATGTTTGTTTAATGGTATTAATATTTTAAAAATACAAAATGTAATACATATTGCGGATGAAGGGAATTTTAAAAAAATACCTTTGAATAGAATTTTCTTAACTCAATATTATTTATAAAATAATTAAGAATTAAAATTATTTTTTCCATTTTGGCTCAAATGCTATACATTTGAAATATTTAAATTATTAAAAATCATAATAATTAATTTTAAAAAATGTTAAATTTTTTTTTAAAAAGTAGACAAAGTTGAAGGAACTGTACCGGAAAATTATTGATTTTAATGTTATTATTTGAGTATATTTAATTTTTTTAGAAAACATGTACTCAAATGTTTTTGAATGATGCTCAATATATTAAACAAATAATTTAATATATGTTTACTGCAAGTTTCAAATATTATATTCAGTTTATAATATTCTATTTTGACATAAAATTTTATTTCTGATTTAATGTAAATTTTTTTATGTTACAGGTAAATTCAAATTATTTATTAGATCTGTTAACGTGAGTTTATTTTATATTTTATGGTATCAATATTCATTAATAATACATTATTTTATAAAATAGATAATAAATTTGAATAGCGTAATCAAATTCTATTTACATTTAATATGTACACTATCATGATGTAAATATACTTCAATTCAATTAAATGTAGTTAACCGTATAATTGATTAAAATAAATTGTTGTGCAAAAAAATGTTAAAAAAATTCATAAAAAAGTAGATTTTATTGCAAATATGTATATATTATTTAATAAAAATATTACGTCAAAAAATAGAGTTCCTAAGCGTTATAACATTGAAGTATAAAATCTGTTTCTGTCAGTATGATGAATAAAAAGTAGATAATAATGAAAAATATTTTATTTTGTATATGTCTATATATATAGTTAATAACTTTTTATCTGATTTGATTTTTTTTCCATCAAGAAACATATTAATAAAGTAAAAATTAGAAACAAGAATCAACTGTATATACTCGTTGTATGTTTTTAAGCAATGTACAAATTTTTGTTCTAATATTTCTAATAACTCCATCTATACTAAAATTGATAAGAATGTACTTTTAATTACATCTATATTATAAAAAATATTTAATACTTTTTTATTCGTGATGATTAATTGTCTCCAATTACAGTTACTTATTTGGACTCTACATTGTTGTAACTGTACTTTCTATGTAAAGAATCGTTGCTTTACTTTATAAAAAATCAATGTAAAATATTAAATTTCATGTAAAACATTAAAAATCATTCTAAGTACGCATGTAATAATCTAATTGTCTTTACAACATTGTGCATCCTAAAAATTATATAGAATATTTAATAATTTTAATATTATTCAATTATTTTAATATTTTAATATTATTATTATTTCAATTTTAATATTATTTAATATATTTTTTCCCCTCTAACATTATTCAGCAAGCTAAACATAAGGGCTAACGTGTCTATCAGATCATAAACATTCAATAGGGTACAGTTCGCCTATCGTTAAATACATTTTTAAAAGGAAGCGTGTGAAAATGATACTCATTAGAAATGCAGATTAAAGGCAAGCGTCTGATTGCCAGTGCAATCGTGAAATTTTACCCTTTGCGTGTATACCCTCGCGGTTAAGTGTTTTAATAACACGACATAGCGAATCGGACGTGTGCAGTCGTTTATATAAAATTCTCATTTTCTCTCTTGATTTTATGCTTGTATCTTTTTTATCCTTTAAGCTTCGTGTATTCAATGGAGCTGAAAAATTTGCCGATATAACATTTTTGAATACTGACATAATTTTTTTCACCTAACTTTATAAACACGATAGTTCGGGCAAATGCCCCATCCCCCTCCCCCTCATAAATAGAACTAATGAGGTATAGTAGGTGCGTAATATTTACATGATGATTTAATTTAAAAATTCGTAATTTAAGATTAAAAATTATTAATGAACAATCGCGTCAAACAACGTTTCGCGAAAATTTGCCAATTATTCTTTATCGATGATAAATCAAGTCTAATTTACAAAAATATAAGTTAAACTTTTATTATTTTTAAGATAAACTGATATTTTACAACTTAATTTTAATTTTTTTACAAACAAAATATATATTTAAAAATGGTGCTAAATTTTTTTATTTCAAGCTTTGCAAATATTACTATTGCCTTTAATATGAATTTTATTATATCATTTTTTTAAGATTAAGATAAATAAACAGTTGTACGAGTTTAATAATAAGGTTAGCGTATTTCCCTTCTTTTCTCTATCATCAGTCAATTTATTTTTTCCCTCGTATTGTGGAAATGATCAACCGTCTCCAATGGCTAAACTATAATCTCGTATATCTTACTTCAAATACCCTTATTTCTTATCAAGCTATTTTATAAATAAATCGTAGATTTCTGACTCGACAGAATTTTTTTGTAATTCTTTTAACAATGTTATTTGGCCGTCAAGGCGTTATTGCATTGACAAGTATTGCTTTCTAGATTTGTTTAAATAATTATTGAGCAATATTAATAAATTACATTATCTTTATCATGAAAGCATATACATTAAATATTTATGAAAATGTATTTAATGTAACTGCACTTTAGCTTATTTTTTTCGTAATTTTTTATACATTAAAATAATATTTACACAATACATTCAATTGATGTAGCTATATTGTATGCATCTTCTTTTTTAATAATTATTTTTTTTTTTTTTTTAATTTTATGTATTTTAACATATCAAAAATCGTTATAACTGGTTCATTCAAGATCATAAGGTTTTGTACTCATTAAAAATATCAAGCTTTGAGTTTATGAAGATATGTATATAATTCATATAGAATGGAAAATTAATTCTTATGCAGTTTGAACAATGATAAAAACTTGGTGGATCGATGGCTAATTAGCGTTAAGACGACTTCGAGTTCGAAGCTGATAGCCAACTTTTCGGTGGTACATATAGACACTCGGAATTTCAATTTCTTCTTAGTTAATTCAGATACGTTCATAGAAGTTTAAAAATTTTGTTTATTTATTTATTAGATATTTTGATGCTCATTATGGCTCGTATAAAATTTTTTAATATATTCAAGTAAGTTTTTTCTATATTCAAGTAATTAAGCAGTATATATTAATTTGAATTTTTTGATAAAATTATATATTTAGCAATATAAGCAAAGAAATAATAGGTTTATATGGAATGCGTTAATCATTTAAGAGTCATTTTAAGTTTAGAGCTGAAGAGTTTTGCAAAACTTTAATTAATGAACATAAAATTGCGATTCCACTTAAAGAAGCTTTGCAATGAAAAATATGTCTATGGCCGCGTAAACGAAGATAAATGATATCCTCACTTCTGTGACAAATTCTCTTTATAATCGCACATTATCCGCAAGACACGAAGACTTCCCGATCCATGCCAGAACAGCTAAGTATTCAAGTAATGTACGGAACTTTCTAAAGCAGATCTTGTGATAAACGCAAGAGAGAGAGAGAGAGAGAGAGAAATGAGAGGGAGAGAGGATTAGAACATCTTCATTCCGCATGTACTCAAGACCTTCATTAGTAGTAAAATAATTTGTGAAATTTTCTCTACTTCGTAGTAGATAAAAGTTTTTACGGCTTAAGAATTCTTCATGTTCTCGAATTTATATGTTTTAATTTATAATTATATTTTCAAAATATTGACACATGAATAATTTTCCACATGAATAAATTTCTTTGACAATTTGACAAGTTGTAGCATATAATTATAATAAGTTCAGAAAAATTAAAATTGAATTTTTTTACAGATACTTTCATTCAATTTGTACAAAATAAAAAATGAATTAATTTTTTTTTTTGGTTGCTAATTTTATATTAATTTGTTTTGTTTTTATAATATCAAAGTCTTCAATTTATGCTGGGAGATTTATATTAAAAGCAATACTTGATTTATATGATAGCGATTTAAAAAGTCAAAATTTAAATTCGAAAATTTGGAATTTATGAATCTCATAAAATGCAAATATTATAAAAATCGTATGATTTTTTTAATAGTGAAATTAAATTTTTTCATTTCAATTAATTTTGTGAAAATTTCACTAATATAACAATAGTGTTAATTAATAATGCGTGGAGTTACTATAACGTAAAAAAATTTCCATACATATTTGATTAAAAATGTTCAAAGAATAACGTTCCTTTACGGAAGAGAAAAATGTAATATAATTCCTATTTTGAATGTCGCCCTAAATAAATGTTTCTTTGTTCAGTTAATATCAAAATATGCTTTGAAGTCGTTATTACAAATGTTAAATATTAAAAATAAAATATTGAAATTATAAATTAAATCAAGTGTATTTAACGATGAAATATTAAAAAATAAATGTATGGTATTTGTAATTTTCGGGGTTTATCTATTCTGAATATATTATTTAATAGGTTTTAATATTACGTATTTCAAAACATTAAGAATAAAAGTGTTAATACATATCTGTAGCAAAATTGTATCAATAAAATAAAAATGCAATATTAGTGAAAAAAGTACAAAAATTATTAATCATTAATAAAATATAGAATATAGAAATATAGAATAAAATATAGAAATACAGTCACTTTTATTAACATTTATTAGCATTGATTCATAATTATTCGTCTATTTTTCCAGCTCAAATTTTGATTTTGCAAATAAAATAATATGCCATTTTTTACACGGTTCACAGTATTAATATTGCGTTAAATTAATGAGTACTGTAAGTGAATATAATAAAAGACAATTACTTATATGCAATTGACTAAAAATAATGAAATTAATTAAGGTTAACATAACCTAAACTTATGCATTACAAATGTAATAAAAAACTTATGTAAATTTAATGTAAATATTTTGCGAGCTTTTTTATTAACAATGAGTAATTTATACGTAGAACCCAATGGAAAATTTTTATCCAATTTGAATATCTCTTACCTATGCACCAATATATTATGTACAAATGGGAAACATAAATTTGTATTCAATATAAAATTTAAGAGTAATTATTTTCATTCGAATGCTTTCTTTATAAAATCAGCACCATATGCTTTGCTACGAGTTTAAGAGGCTTTCTCTCAGTCTCATATAATTATTTATCACTTGCGTATTCTGAGAAGTCATTGTGCAGCAGCTATAATTGGATCCGTAAGTAGAAACATAAACGAAACACCTACAGGCGCACATATTAAACTGCATGTGACGCGATTCGCATTAGTCTAATGTGTTGGTGTATCTCCGCGCCATCTACATAAAGCTTTCACTTAGCGACATAATAGATGACGTAAAAATATTTAGATGAGCAAATCAGTGAGATCCAACGAAATGTGCACATAGGCTGATATTGCATTCCTTTTTTATACTTGCTTTTACCATATTATCATATTTCTTTACTATTCGTGTATAGCTCGTGCTTATCGCTGTGTTTGTTATTTTAAAAGTGCTCCTCTTAAATCGATTACATTATTACGCTTGTCTCTTCTAAAAGATTGATGATAAGAGATGTGAGGCGTCGGCAATTAACGGCATTTCTCAAAATCATTGTCATTAATTATAAAACAGAAACAACTTTACGTAGCAATATTAATATTCGCTTTACTTACTGTTAAAAATTTGTTGTCATACAGAGTGTTACATTTTCAAAAATACGATTCTAGGCACACTACTATTTTTAAACAACAATTTATATGCGAAAGTTTTGTTTACAAAAATTGTTTGTAAATGACTTTGCAAGAAGCGATAAAATACAAATGGTTTGTATAAAAATTTTTTCCCTCTACAGTGGACAATAATGCAATTATCATCAAAATATTTTACCGAAAAGAAAGAAGCGTTTTTCATTCAAAGCTTTTACATTTTTTTTTAATCGATTTACTTACTCCGGGGATGATTATTTTAATTCAAAAAACATTTTTACACATTATTATTACGTTGCCTATATGGATTGTGTGTTGTGTATTTATGGACGTGAGTGGGTTAGATTCAAGTCTACTCGTGCCGAACCATCGTTAATAAGTCGTGCGTGGAAATTTGTACGTAAAAATGGTCCACTCAAAGATGCCTTATGTAACTGTGGGTGTCAATCGTCATTAATCTTCTTAAACGAATATATACTGGCTCGGGGATTAGAACTTAAAAACAGACGCGCTTGACTCTATGGTAGAGCAGATATTAAAATAAAGCAATAATGCATGTATAGGAACTGGAGGGCTGCAATAAAAGGTAATGCGATTGGGAGGCCTTAAAGTCGAGTGTGGCGGGATTCTTAGTCGTTAAAAAGGCTCGTAAAATAATGAAAACAAAAGGAAAAAGGGAGCGCGGATGTCGTACAAGAGCATGGGTCAACAAAATTCATCGGGCGCAGCTGTAGGAGGAGGGGGGGGGGAGGAGGAGAGCAATCAACATAGGCCACGGCATCAGCCAGTGTTTACAAATGGCAATTACACTTGTGGCACAGGACACGCGCACCACGCACTCGTGCATGCAACACACGCAGGCAGAGCCATTGGCAATTACGTACAGTCTAGGTAAGAGTGTAGGTAGGACTGCATAGTGTCGAGGACTCGGCGTCGGCTTGAGCCCGAGCATTGCGCGGAGAGGAGGAGCGGCGGCGGCGGCGGCGGCGGCGCGCGAGTCGGAGAGTCTCCGGAAGTGCTCCGGATCACGGGCCGCGACGGTGCTTGGAGCCCGCGGCTGCTAGACTGGACGGGCGCTGGGACCTCGAGCAGCGAGCCCGAGCCGCCGCGCGCGGCCGGCCGTTATCGAAAATAGGCCCCCCGGCCGTGGCTCAGCCTCGCCACCCCCCTCCCCCCCCCCCTCGCCGCCTTTCTCCGGCCCTTGCTTCTCCCTCTCCCGGCCGGTCTTTCTATCTTTATCCCGGGGTTTTCTCGCGCTTGGAAGCCCTGGACGCCGAGCCTCTCGCCATTCTCGAGGCCCCGTTCTCGCAGACTCCGATCCAACGCGCCCTTGCCCTTCCTTCTCGGCCCGGCAGGCCCGCATCCTTCGACTCGGACTCCCGGTCGCTTACCGGCCCTAGTCAGGGCCCTGAAGCACCGGCCGCGCGCCTGCCCCACCCCCACCTCGCCCTAAGATTCGAGTCGGCGCGGCGTCTCCGAGTCGAGTCGCGAGTTCGCCTTCTTCTCGAGCAGCGGGAAGCCAAAGCTAGAGGTTTGCCGCGAGTCGGTGGATTCTCGATCGAGAGCTCGAATTCCACGAGGCTACCCATCATTACTCGATCAATGCGCTGTTAAGACGGTAAGCAAAATGGCGCTCAATATTCTATTATTTGAATCTGTCGTAACAGTCGCGAGTCTTGGGCTCAGCGACTTTAGTCCTCTTGCTGCGCAGCGGCTCCGCTGATTTTACCTTTCGTCCCGACATTGCATTGTTACGATAACCGTGGCTGCTCGTCTCGAGCTGCGCGCACGATTCATTCATTGGCTTCCTATAATAAATAAGCGTCGGCTGCCAGTGACCGATTTTGAATTCGCGTGCATTCTAATGCATTCGAATGCGAGGCTCTCGCGGTAGGCAGCATTATTTTCCTCGACGTAGACACGGCGTAGCCGGTGACAAGGGACAAGGGACGGCGAGGCCGATTCGCGAGGCTCGACGTTTTCCACGAAGATGCCGTCGACCAGCCGGAAACTCCCGGGGGCTCGATCGCCGGCAGAGGAGTGCATAGGGTCGAGCTGGACCAGGACGCGGGGAGAGCCCGGCCTCTGGGAAGGGCTGCTGGGCCAGGGCGAAAAGCAGCCGCAAAGGCTCGAGCCCGGTAAATGTTCATTTCTCGGCCTACCTTGTTCTACCTCGGCGTTAATGTTGATCGTCCTGAGCCTGAGCTCCTCGTTCTCGTATAGCATGCCCCGGGAGGACTTTCTGTCCAGCTTCCGGTTGGGCTTGATGCTGATGTCCCTGCGCCGGGTTCGCAGCATCGCTGTGCCGCCCCCGGCGATACCGACCCCCGCGCCGGCAATCATCCTCGCGACCTCGTGGCTCGAGCTGAGACGAGTGAGGCTCCTCGGTGGTGGAGAGCTTGGCACCGCGATCCGCTGACCGCCAAGGCGCTGCTGCTCCTTCGGCTCCCGGCGACCGGAGCGCGTGCGATTCCCCTGCGCACGAGGACCAGACGAGCTGTTGTTAATTGGGCGCGGCTCTTGGTTTCCCTGACCTTTTTTAACGTGGCCGGGCTCTGAAGTCCTTCGCTCGAGCACTCGATGTTTTATTTCAAATTTTTTTCCCCTACTTTCCAAGGGACGGCGGGGCCTTTTTTCAGGGCCTATCTCTTGGATGCGTTCTGCAATTCCATTTCTTAATTTGTAATTATATTGTAACGAAATGGGAAATAATGCATTTATTTGAAAAGTTTGTCATGCTAGTGACGCTATTGAAGTATTATTGCCTCGAATTGCTGCATTTATCTTTAAATATATTTTTTTTTATTTTTTTTAGTTCTCCTAATCTTAATATTTGGGATTTAAAATTAGTTTTTTTTAAGGAAGTAACCATCGTGCAAATATTTAAATTACATTTCGTAAAAAAATATAATACTATCATATGGGAAATTGTGATAAATAAAAGCAACGTATGTATGGTATTTTTAAAGAAAATTTAACTAGAGTGTAAATCAAAATTAAGATCTTCAATTAATTAAATAAATAAGATCGAAAGTATTAAAAAAAAAAAAGAAATCACAATGATCGGTCATAATTTTCTATCAATTTAGTCTTTATACGTACTTCAACATTTTCTAAATTTATTAATTTCAAAATCATTAGAGACGTTTTTACAAATTACTTATAACTCGATACTCTTGAGTCTTTTTTATAAGCCCGTCTCAAGTTGCGAGAACTTGTCAAAATAAGCAGTCGTCGTATCATTTCCCCGTCTAGTGCAGCATTTGTAAATTTTGCAATTGGCTAATAAATTGAGCGGGGAATAAATGTAAATCTAGGCATTGCTCATCCGCGACAGGGTTCACCTCCTATTTGCCAAGTAAGCATCAAGGCTGGGAAGTCAATTATCTTTGGCTGGGAAGCTAAGCCTAAGAGTTTGCAGGAAAGAAGGACTCTGTAAACATGAAGCGGCTAATGTAACGGGGACGTGGATCGAATGGCTTAAGCTTCTCGGGATAAGCATACGCTCCCTTACCGCTCAGGTAGATGCCCAAGGCACTGGTTATTACCAGTATCGATCCTCAAAGTCCTGATCCAAGGTGCCTGAGAAGACGGTCCTGGGGAATCGACACGTAAGACTGGCTCGAAGCTCGGGATTTCGTGCGTCTGCATGAGTCGTGTTATTGCTCCTGTCGGCTACGTGTCGCTCATACTCGAAACATTCGGATAATTGGCAAAGGCGCCTCCTTTCGATTCTCCGCTACTGCTGAAAGCCAGTCCGATTCCTCTTGGGCTTGTCGATTCCGTGCTATTTCCGCGCCTAGACGGTCGCTGCTCTCCTTTCCGGCTATCAATATTTCATGCTCGTCTCGATCAGCGATCGAGGGACGAAAGACTCATAGAGAAATCGTTTAGCTGACATCTTGAGAAAAATCCTCGTAACGAGCGACGGGCTTGCATTAAAAGAATTCCTTTGGTCACATTTATCAGGGTAACCATTTTCGAGATAAACTTTTCGCAGTCTGCCTCATCATTATTACGAAAAATACGACCCTTTAGTAATTTCATGACTCTGCCTCGGCCTCGGTATTACGCCTAATGGCCAGCCGATCGATCATTCCTAGCAAGGGGTAATATGAAAGATTGATTACACTGTATTAAGGAGAGCCGTAGCTATAAAGTCCGGCTTTGTCGCGCCGTTACTCGATACCTCGGCGGACTCACGCTCGGCTATTTTCCAATGTCCGCTCGGGCCTCGGGACAACGTCGATCCGAATCGACGCCGGGCGTCTCCAATCCTCGGCTAAGTTTCGGCGCACTGCGGGCCACGTCTTTATGTCGTAATGCATGGCCTCCCGTAGACGGCCTTTGATACGGTCTCGCATCCGCGACCACGTCCTCCGCGACCCTACCCGCGCAGCCCCTTTGTTTTATAAATATTCATCCGCGCATAAATATAAATTTTCTCCCCTTTTCCCCTGAACCCTTGCCCCTTTCTTTCCTTCTCATTCGTTTGCGCCTTCGCTGCCCGCTATGTACCCTCGGCTGATTTACGACCGATTTCTTCCGTGACGATCTTAGCTCTTTCTTCGAGCCGGGCTCTCGACTTTTCCCGAGATTTATTATATTTCCTTCGATGCTCTCTACCTCACTGGCAACAGAACTAAAGAGTTACGGAACAATTGTCAGCGGTGACATATCCGTCTTCGCGCTGCAGAAAGACTCGTAAAATACTTTTCCAGGATTTTCTACCTTTTATTTCAAAGTTATTGTGAAGCGCGCACTTTTTAATTATAAACAGATTTGCGCGCGCGCGCAATTTATATATATATGTCTATATATAAAAATAAGTCTTAATTTTCATATATCAATTAATAGCTTCTACGTTTACAATGTTTTTTACAAATTATTTACTAAAGCCTTAACTCAATGCTAGATCACATATTACAATAATTACAGTTTTAATTTTTCCAATGTATCTAAATAATATCTTGCACGTTAACCTAACTACATTTCTTTAACTATAAATTTTCTGAATTGCGTTTTAGAGCTTTGACAATCGGTTGAACTATACGACTGCTCTCAATATTTCCAACAGCTTAATTATAATAATGACTTTCTTCTAACGCTTGCAAGAACAAATACATTACAGTTTCTTAACAGAATGATTACTCAAAGTTCTTCATTGCACGGTAATATTGTACGTAGACTTTCTAACTGACAACCGTTATAAACCTTCGTTATTTTTCATCAAATTCTTATTTTTTCGCTCGATTTTCCATATTATTTTATATCATCGGTTACAAATCAAATGCACTTCTTTCCATCCCCTTTTTCTCATTTTTCGTTCTATATCTTCTATGAGGCGAAAATTTTTTGTAGAATTGTTGGAGATCGGAATTTTCTTTTTGACTTTCAAATGGAATTTCAATTGCGAGTAGAAAATTGAAATTTTACGCATTGGTCAATACGTAATAGCATAGATAATTTTCTTTGTTGAAAAGTTTCGCATTTTAATTTTTCGTTTTAAAAACACGATCGAATGATTTATTTCACAAAAAATTAATTTTAATTAACAATAAAGACTAATCATATTAACAATTAATTGTAAAGTCGCTTAAACAAATATAGCTCACAGTTATGCATTTTGATCAAAAATTTTCTAATTTATATATTTCGTTTATGAAATGTTTTACAAGTGAGTGAGTACATTTACATTAGTGCTTCTATACATTGACATTGTATTACATAAATGAAAATGCTGAATGCAATAAATTAATTTGCCGACAAAGGATAGAATAAGAGTAGTTAATCAATATTTTTTTACAATTGATTAAAACTGATAGATACTTTTATCAAGTACAAAATATTGAAACAGCCAATTTTGATAATATACTTTTTTGATATCTTGTCAATTGCAAGCCGTTTTCAATAACTTTGTACAAATATCGATTTACACGAGTCACTTTTTATTTTACTTTGCAATGTATATATCCGTATATAAATAATATTTTCCGCTAGTTCATCTGCGATTCTTCTAGAGCTTCTTTGGTAATTTATCATATCATACGCTGGTGCTGTTTTTTTTTCATAATTTTTCGGTGTCTGTGAAATTACTACTCCTGTATTTGTTTTCAAGATTGATGTTTCCTGAAAATATAAATAAAATACAATTTAATAAAATAATTTGTTTCCGTTTATACATACATATTCGAACTAAATTGAAAATGAAAAGCAATTTTGTCTGACTGATGCGTATTTAAAATGTAACGAATTAATAAAAAAATTTATACGGAACACAAATCATTTGTAGTGCATTATGCAATTAAGATAATTTAACGTTGTAGAAAGATACACTAATAATTTTAATCTTAATTTTATTTCGTACATAGATGATAAAGGATTATTGAGGCATCGGACAAAAATGATAAAAATCAAAACTCAAGAAAGTTGGAGGGTAAAAAATCAATTAAAACTTTCGTTATTCATTGTAAAGACTTAACTTAGATTAAGTAAGATTTCATGTAAAGTCGAAAACATCCAAGATTTATTTATTTTATATTCATTGTCAAGGATCGATATCTCGATTATTGCCGTAGTAGCGTTTGAAGAGAGAGAGAGAGAGAGAGAGAGAGAGAGAGAGAGAGAGAGAGAGAGAGAGAGAAAGAGAGAGAGAGAGAGAATAAAAAAATAAATAAATAAGCAAAAAAGTAAATATTGAGAGCAATAAATAAATAAGGGAAAGGAACGTCAGTACGAGTAAAGCGCAGTCTGACGAGCAGAGCTGGAATCTCTGCTCCAGCGGCTGCGGCTTCCTCCGAGAACGAGATAAAAAATATACACATGTGGTGTAGGCTGCACAACGCGTAAGAATGTATAAACCTGCGGTGCCCGGGAAGGGGGGGGGGCGGCGGCGCTGGTGCGACTCTCTTGGCGCCGCAACTCCCTTTTTCTCCTCTCTCGACCTGTCCGCCAATATTATGTCAAAGGCTACGTGTCCGGGCGGTACGTGAGCGAGCCGTGAACCGTAGCCCGGTGAAAGTCCGCACCGAGGACTCCGGGAGGGTCTCCTTCTTTAGCAGGGCGACGTCACCAAGCGAATTATTCCTCGCGCGTGCACCTGAAAATTAACGAAGGGCTTCAGTTCTTTCCCCATCTGGACATTTCCGACCTCGGTATCGAGGCTGCCGCGCCACAAGTGTCCTATTCCCCGTAGCCGAGGGCCGCGATACCAAAGTCGACAGCCACGAGTAAATTTATTTGACAGTAGCTTTTTTTCTCAATTTTCCCTTCGGGGAAGAAGATGCCGAGGACGCGTGCCCTAGCTTCCTTTGGACGAAAGAGTTTCTTTTAGCTGCGCGGCAAACAATTGTTTTGCCATAAAATACGCCATAATGATAAGTTCGTGTTTGCGTCAATGGCGATGGAACTTTATAAGATTTTCACACCGACAACCTCCTGAATACAAATGAGTCACTGCGTTATTTGATGTCGGCACGTGAGGCATTCATTATTTATAAAACGCCAACATCATATTCCATAAGATTTTCTTATCCTAATCTGTCGCTCTAATGCATTCTAAATATAGAAGTAAATATTAATCTCTCCAATGAAGTCATATTTTCAAAATGAGGGAAATTTGCCTAGAATGCAAGAACTGGAAGAATATTCGTCGAACTATATATATATTTTTAATTATTTACTACATTAGCCGAAATACTTTTACGCTTAAAAAAATGATCTCGAATCTATCAAATTTGAGAGAAATAAATATTTCTTAAATACTAATGAAATACTAATTGATATATTTTATTTATTTTTAGAATGTTAAGGCTACTATATTTTTTTTTTTTAATTAAATAACTTTAAAAAAGTTAGAGACATTTGATCTATTGTTTTACTTCGAATGAAACCAATTTTTTTAAGTAAGTTAACTGTCGTCTGTTATGTCTTGTTAATATAGGCTGATCCTAATTTTTACTATATTTTAATAATACTATAATTTTTTTTAAAAAATCTGTTGATTAAAAATAAGTTTATTTTTTAACTTTTCTTTCTAATGATTTATTGGAGATTTTCAATGATTTGAATATGTACTATTAATAAACACTCAACCATTTGAATATTTTAGCTTTTTAATGCTTCGCTTAATCATTAAGTATATTCCATTTATTAATAATTGAAATAGAAAATATTTATCTTTATGCACTATATTTTTTAAATTAATTAGATTGGGAATTT
Organism: Kradibia gibbosae; assembly: GCA_018907135.1. NCBI lineage: Eukaryota > Metazoa > Arthropoda > Insecta > Hymenoptera > Agaonidae > Kradibia > Kradibia gibbosae. The sequence goes on from JACCHX010000004.1 coordinate 11,616,779, forward strand.
TCAATATTTTCAAATTAACGACTTGTACAGTATTGGTAAAAAAGTGGCATTTTGTTGAAAAAATCATAGCCACGTATATAATCAAATTAAATTAAAAAATATTCACATTAAATTAAAAATACGTATTAATACATAGTACTCATAATTTATTTCATATTTAGATAATATTTTTTTAAATATACCATAATTAATTCTTGATTTTATGCGATTTCGGTCGAATTTGTTCTTTTAATTTAATTACACTTTATGAATTATACTTTATAATTATTAATACTTTATAGAAAATTTAGGACTCTCTAATTAATAAATTCTTTTTAGATAACATTCTAATTAAGTGAAATTCTAAAAATGGTTTACAGAGAACAATAGGATTAAATTACTGAAGTAGAAAGTGAAACTGAGAAAACAAAGGTACCTGAATTTAAGGAATATAAATTTTAATTTCTGCTTAAATATTTTATCAAAAAATAAATGCAATCAAATATATATTATTTCCTTAATTACATTGTGAATAAATTCAATAATATTAATTAACAAGCTGTTGATTGTATTGAAAGTTTGAATAGTAAACTTTACATCTACAAATTATCAGGATGAGAGCTGATTGATAGATTTCATATTATTATAAATTTCTTTTAATTAATATTTAACATTATCGAGTATAATACAGTGTTATCAATTATTAATCCAGTATAATTATATATGAGAATTTTTCCTTATGTTACCAAATTTCGCTAATGAAATCTGTTTTAGATTTAGTATCACTAAAAATTTTCCTAATATTATTGTTTATCGATATTAAGAATCAGCTTCTCCCGTTCATATTTTTAACAAACACCAATTTTAATGTTTAAAAGCTTCAAAAAGACAATATTATATTCATTATTTGTATTAATAGAATTTTCTACGATAAAAAATGTAACAGTAACTTTCTAAAGCAGTAGAATTTTTTATGAAATATCGTCATAATTTAATATAATCTATAATAATAAATTACACAGCTCGGAAGTTCTTACAATTACGAAAGCTTTCATATCAGAAGCAACAAATACTCTGTATTAAAATTTATTAAAATTCTGAACAAATAATGATGTTTGCGAAACAAAGTTCTTAATATACGTATCATATTTGTTTGAGGAGATTCGAAGTTGTGGCTTAAAGACTAATGTGTACTTTTCATTTCATACTATCCCAATTCGTAGTTCATAATTTCTGCTTCGGTGCATTTGCTTAAAGCAATTTAACTCGTCAGTTGAGAAGATAAGATTTTTATTATTTTCACTCGACACCAGGTCCTATTTGCCATTTATATATAACGGAACTTGTTTCCATTGGTAACAAAAAGTTATAATAAAAGTTATACTCATAAAAAAATTCTATCACCAATAAGTAACAATTTACTATTATGAAAATTGAATTTTTATCGATCCAAACATTTATTAGGAAAGTTAGTTATTTGATTTGAAATTTCTTCATACTTTTGATAATAAAAATAATGTTATTTAAGCATTAATTTGTGAATAAATTTTTCTTAGTTTACTACCTGTGAGTAAATATTAAAAAAAAAAATTTTTTTAGATTACAATAAAATATAAAATAGCCAATCATAAATTAGTTGTGTTTTATTTTCCTCGTAAATATCATTTACCACTCGTTTTTAACGTCATTAATGGTAAAATTGAGCATTAATATACATAATCTCTTTGTTACAAAAATAGGCTTTGTCATTAATACAAGTGTATTGGTGGGCAAGTGGAACATGCTTTTTGCCATAAGGAAAAATACAACAGAAGGTGCAATTAATTTTCGCCACCTACCCTTACCTCTACTTCGAATACAAAAGCCGTCGTCAATTGATTTGAATCCTTATTAGCAATCGTCTAGTGAGAGCCAAAAGCGACGTACAGTAATCGATTAAAGTGTCATAATTTCAGGACGGCACCCGCTCGACAAGCGAGTGGCGGTCGTCCGCAATCGGACGTTCAGCTCGAAGTCTATCGGGAAGGAAGGAAAAAAGAAGAGCCAGAAACGGCAAAGTTACTTAATCGGCATGAAAAGTGAGCGCGGCAACTCGGGATGAGGTGCGCTTCCGCATAATTACGCCCGCTTCAACACATTCACACCCTCTTAGGCCGTTTGAAGCGGACGCGTCAGCAACATTTAGCGTACTTTTAAGAGGGACGTCAGCTCTCGACTTTTGCGACTCGTTAAGGTCTAGCCGAGCCTTATTTGCATGGCATTTATCAAAACTCCGAGTTGTCGTTACGAACTTCAAGATATGCATAAGGTGCCACTTGTAATTCTACAAAAACATTTTCATCTTTCATCCGCGGTTCGCTTCTCTCTCTCTCTCTCTCTCTCTCTCTCTCTCTCTCTCTTTCCTTTGGCTGCTAGTTTGACGGATGTTTTTTGTAAATCGCAAGAAGTTGTTCCAATAGGAAAGACAAGAGCCAAAGCGATGTTCTCACGATTCTTTTGGAAAGAAATGAAAAATTTTTCGTTTTGAATTCCGATCGAACTGCTATATAATATTTAGCTAGTGCAATAAAATATTCACGTCGCCACTGTGCTAGTGATTTTTAGTCTACACATAAATGTGGAATAAATTGTAGTACGCAGTGAAACGCGAAAATTTACATAAACTTATTATTAAAAGTATAAATTTCTTTATATAATAAAAAAAATTATTGGGAAATCTTTTCTAAATTATCCGCTTCATCCGATTTGACCTTTGATTTTAATTAAGAAATCTTTTTCGAATAATGTATTATCTACCAATTTAATCTCAATGAAGTTTTCACCAGTATTAATTGCGTTTAAATAAGGAAAATAATATAAAACAATAGGTGCTATTGTGCTTGAAAAAAAGTAGAAGTAATTACTTTCAGGAATTCATTGTAGAAATTATAGGATTTACTCTTCTTAATAAATCTTACTCTGTATTTAAGAGATGTACTCAATATTTAGAAACGTCAAATTCGGAATAATATAAGACATTAGAATGACGTTATCGAACTTTTTTAATTTAGTCACACCGCTAATTTCTCTTCCTCTCTTTCTTGAAATAAACACATACTAATGCTCTTTGTCTCCTGTCATTCTCCTCTTTCACTCGCCCCAAGCTTTGGAATTGTCAATTGGAGATTAAGCACGGAAAGAGGAAATATTTCACATCCGACTCTCTTAAGCCTTGAATATTCGTTTTTCGTGTGCTCGGCGTGACCATAAATTTGAATTTAATTGAGAAGCAATTGCGTAATATCCGAGAATCTGATATCTGGAACGATTCCATAAAATAGTGACTTGTGTTCCCTCTTGAGTGCCCGAGCTTTCCTTCCACGGAAATGTAAATTATTGTTTACGGACCGTATGAGATTAATCGCTTCCGTAACTTTTTAATGTCGAAAATAAATGGTGTGATCGTCTTTACTCTTTCAAATTACGATGCTTATAATCATTTTGGCATAGCTTCGTATATTGGCACGTAACCTTCGCAATATAACGTCTATCATACATGTTTACATAAATTTGGGTGTAAAAATGCATTTAAAATACAAATTATGAGCGGAATCGTGCTTCAATACAATGTTCAGCTTGATAAAACCTATGAGTTGCGAGTGAAATATTCAAAATCTTCATCTAACTATTTTACTCTTTTATTTCAATAACCGACCGATGGCGTGGAAGTTGCTTTTAAACTCGTACTGTAAAAGTCGATGAGTAACATTTTTAGTCTCAACGGGTGTAAAAAAGTATGTTTAAAACGTAAATGTAGTTGTAAACCAATGTCTAATTTCGGTAAGTGGAGTTTATTTAATTCTTTATATCATTTTTATGTAACTACTCCCGGAAAAGTAAAAAAACATAAATTACATTTTATTTTTTCTTGAGTGGTTCGTGCTGCGCGAAATAAACACTTTTATTTGTGAAACGTGCCTGTACCTTTGTAAAAGCAGGCAATGCATTTCAGAATCGTAAACTGCATTTCGAATTGGTTGTGCAGCGACGAGTCCCTCCCCCCCCCTCTCTCTCTCTGAAAATGAGGTGTGTTTTCACTCCACTGAAGATATTATATTGACCTGTATGAGAATCAACTCCTTGTGGGAATTCGCATTGTACGGACAATAGGAGAGCTTTTCGTAAATTTTTTTACTCGCTTATGACTAAAAATTTGGTATTATATTATTATTTTTTAATTTTCCCGACTAAATTTACTTTATAACATTTTTCTTATGCGTACATTAATAATTTACTTTTCGTAAAGGCTTCGAGATATTTTAAATATAATTACAAATAAATGCTTTATTATTAAGTTCGTATTTTTACATTATCCAAGTAACAACATTTTCATACATTAAATTGGTATGCTTATGTAAAATTAGACTTTTTTATTTCATAATAAAAATATTCATTGAAATCAGTATTACTAATTTGTTTTATCTAAAATTCATTTATTTTTTCAGCAATTATTATAATAAGATTAATTATCAATGAAGGTTTAATAATTATAAGGATGGTTTTGTGGTAGGTTTTGTAGTTCAACGTATGTTGAATGTATATTAGATATTTCTTCAATCATTTAACTACTTAGCTAATTTTATAGAATTTTTTTATAATTTACCGTATCTTGTAATTCAATTTCAGTTACATTTTTTTTAATAAATACAATATCTTATTTCTTGTAAAAAAAAATTAATGAAAACACTTTTGTTTCTCTTACTCTTTTTTTTACTCGTTCAGACAAAACTTACGTGTTTTTTGGGAAACTGTATTTTTACTTCAGTAAGTAGTACTTTATCGATTTGGATAATATTTAGGCTAGTCTGACAATATTATTTTCAACTATTGTTATTAGCTGAGTGTTTTGTTTAAACGAGGTCCTTAAAAATACAATTGGAAGTTGAATTTATTTTTTATGAAAAGTAACATAATTTATACAAAATATATAAATATTTTTTACAAAACTTTAATTATACGAAGGAATTTAATAGTAAAAGTTTATTATGTAATTATAATTTTCTAGTTACTCAATTATTATTTAGTGTAGAAGAGGAATTAATTAAGATTGTAAATAATGTTAAAATGCTAAAATATTGATTTTCAAATACCAATCTTCATCACTTTAATTTTATATTATAAACTTATTTCCGACATTATCATTAACAACTCAATTGTATTCTTCATATACATATATATATATATATATATATATATATATATGTAGCTAGTAATTTAAAGTCAATAAAAATTTATCTTCAATATACAATAGATGATTTAAATAGTTTATTGTTAAATTTATTGCTTAAAATAATAAATAAATTACTCGCGAATAAAATAATTTCGATAAGAACTTTAAGTTTTTATGGCACACTTGTTGTACGCATCGTCATTATTATTTTAAAAAAGTTATAATTGGAAACGATAGCCATAAGAAATTTTAATCTTTTTAATATATTTCTAATCTTTTTACGACAAAATTATATTTATTGTGATATCTAAGAAAAGTAAGGCTTTTCCAGATACTCATAAATCGATAATAAATTATCAATTATCTTTGCTTATTATAGCAGATTACCTTTTTCTCGCAATGAAAACATCTTAAAAATAGACGAACGCATGAATGTTTAAAGCACAAAATTTGTTTAATGTAGATTTATTAAACTAATCCGCGTAAATTAATCGAGCGTGTAAATATGGTACTGAACGTGACTATTATTTTGAATATGTTAGTGCTGACCATTAGTCAGAGAAAATAATTCATTTGTTAGATAATGTCTATTTTACGCATGAAATATGGTTTATAATGATCTACTCGTGGTCGATTCAATAATATAAGCGTCCTATATAATTTGATTTAAATGTACGTGACAGAATGGTAAAATAAAAGTTACGCAGAAATATTAACGGATAAAACGCTCGCCTTGTTCCAAGTATTTGTCCATGCAAGGCATGTCAAAAAGCTCTCTCGATAAAAAAAAAAAATCCGACATCGGACATTCGTATTTATTATCTCCAACAGTGGGATCGGGAGACAACCCGACACGCGAAATCGGGTAAACGCCAAAAAACCATTACGACCGTGGGTGCGAAAGTACTATAAAATCAAGATTGAGAAGGAGATGGCAAACAAAACGAACCCGCCTACGAGGGATTTAATGATTTCCGGGATCGATTTCCTCCGATTCTCCGTCAACGCACTGCACTCGAAGTGGAGGTTAAGCGCCAGCCTCGCCCAGGACGTTGCGGGATTCGACACATCCGCCCGACGATTGGGAACTGCATCGACTGCGAATCTATATTACCATTTATCTATCGTTATTAAACACTATCGGTTGGGTTCGATAACCGAGGCGACTGCCGCTTTTAGTGGGTAAAATACGAAAAATGAATGGCGAGATTATTAACAGCCTCGCTCTGTTCTCTGTATCGAGTGCTAATGCCAATAACTGGTTGAGTATCTTAATTTATTTTCAACGATTAGATATTGGCGCAGTCGCCAGGTGATTTATTTCAAAGCGACCCGATTTTTCCTTGGATCCACGTTATTAGTATGACTTTTAGTTGCCTTTATCGAATTTAGCGAAGCGTGAGGAGTATTCGGTTACTTTTTATACGTTAACGACGATTTAAATTAAGTCCTTATTAAGGAAGCTCAATAACTGGAATATACGCCCTGAAAAGCTTGCAAAATTAGCCCGTTATGTAAGCGATAAGCAGTCACTTTGATTATAAACTATTGCTTCATTGAAGGATTTTTGAAAAATGACGATAATAGAATCCCGAACGAGCTGTTGGGAATGTTTTTATTAGGGCTCATGAATATATTGATTCTGCATGAACGATAACGATGCTTTTACTTCCAATGCAACGAATTAACGTACAGCAACAATATAATTGCACTTGAAACGTAGGAATTGATAACCGCTCGAACGGGGGCGAAAAATGCTCTCCGCTGAGTCGCTCTGCACAAGCAAATGTAACATAAAGAATATAATATTAAAAGCACAAAGCAATATCGTATATTTACGTGTAAAGTTGTGGGGAGCTTAATGGACGCGTGTATCTCAGGAAGAGCCAGTGCCTCGGAGCGGAATGCAGGCTCGTTATTCCGCAGGTGTTCCCGGCGGCAGGAGAGGAGAGGAGCGCCTGGGCTCGGCACACGAGTCGCGTCGCGAGCACTTCGCCGCGAGATTAAAGTCAGGGGGTCCATCGGCCCTCGCTCTCCCCGATCAATCGCCGCTTGACGGAGAGACGAGGGGGGCGAAAGATGCCGCCGCACTCGCCGGGAGTCCGCGCACCTCCTCGAGGCCGCAGCCGAGTGCCCGGCGAAACGCGGGGGCGTCAACGGGTGCCGGGCTCAAAATGAAATAATTCAGGGGACGAGGCCCGCCGAGGGGAGAGTCGCTCCTATGTCAGCGCCTAACGGTGCCAACCGCCAGCCGGGTCTAATTTTCCAGCGAGCATCCTTAATGGGCCCCCTCCCAGCTCCCGAAAACTTCCGGAGCTTCCAGCAGCAGCTTTTGTCGCAAGCTGTCGGCAAATTTATCCCGCGCCGTTGGTTCCTACAGCGACACCTGCTTTACATGTACTTCCACTCTGGTTAGAGTTTTCCAGCCAGAGCCGACGACTCCGAGTGCCGCCCGGGTAGATCGTCCTGGGAGCAATCGACTCGGATGGGACGTTATTTCGCAAAGGTGTCGGCCTTCGTGGTCGGTTGGGGAGGGATGCGCGGGCCCCTCGTCCGTTCGTGGGATCGCGATTGAGCGGGCAAAAATTATGCTCGATCCATTAATCAAGCCAGCCTCGGTCTTGGATCGGCTTCGTGCTTTTCAAATTACTCCTCCAGATTACTTTCTAACCATATTTATCCATGCCAAAGCCCGGCAAAATCAACATACAGCTTTCAAGAGCAAGTGATTAATTAATAGCGTACTATGAAAGCTGCACGACATATTGTGTTACTTTTTAAATAAAACGTACAGCTCGTTATTCGATTCGCTTGCGAGCTTAGTTAAATTGCGCAACAAATATACGGACAGTGACGAATCAATAAAATCAGAGAATTAAAAGATATGCCCCCACTCGATGCTTGGCCTAGGCTACCTAAAAAACCTTGATCGTTTCAATATTTTATTTGCAATTCCCTGATTATTCAATTATTTTCATTTCAAACGCATTTTATATAAAGCTAACTTTTCCAGCATCTGCAACATTTATGTGAAGACTTCTTTTTAGATTTTTTTGGTCCCTTCTTATTTTTAATATAGTAAGTGCTTTTAGGAGAGCAATTAAAATAAATAATTTTTCAGCTATCAAGGGAGAACTTACTCGATGAAAAAATTTAATTATTTAAAACTGAACCAGATGAACGTCAAGCGGTCAAACTTTCGCGATATCACTGATCCTTAATGCTCGATGAAAATTTCAAAATTTATAAAGTAAATGATCCGCGTTTCATCCACAGGAATCGAGGCATTCGAAACTAATGCTATGTTCTTATTGATGCTATGTTAAAAACAACAACAGCAAAAACGATAACAACAGTAGCAGTAGTAAGAATAAAGTAATAATAAGAACAATTACAAATAATAATAATAGAATATATACTTATTTCTTATAAATTATACAGACTTGTTAGAATCAATGTGAATGATTTTTTTCACAAACTTGTTAATAAAGAATTTTTTTTAAAAAATATTCAGAATTAAAAATAGGATACTTTCATTGTTCGCAAATCGGAATCTTACACAATAGCGCCCGTTGATTAGTCATAAATGGTCAAAAGTAAGCGTGCCGCGTTTGTGTAATATTGTTTGGAAGCTCGAATTCAAAATTGAAATTGTAGTAGCAGAGAGAGAGAGAGAGAGAGAGAGAGAGAAAGAGAGAAGAGCGAGAGGGGGTGGGGGAGGGCGAGGGATCGTTAATTAAAAGCATTTCCCATGCCGAGACAAAATGAACAATTATTTTCTTAAAATTTGCAGGTAAGCATGGAGTAGTGGAGCACAGGGTCGATGCCGGAGTCGTCGGTAGAAGCCCGAAACTTTTCTCGAATCATTATTCAAGGAGAAACTTGCTCGATTAAGGAAGCCCGGGGGGAATCCTTGGGGCCTGGAGCGCGAGATCAGCGACGGCATCATCGGCTCAAGTAGCGGGCGACCCGCCGTCCAAGTACTAAGTCTGGTAAGCCTCGAGGCTCACTGTGGGCAAAACCTAATTGAATCCAGGGGAAAGGCGCGTGACACCGGCTACGGTCTCGCTCGCCCTGCGCCTCCTCTTAATTTAAACTTGAGGACGCGCGATGGCGATGATCGCCTCTCGTGGTTCGGTACCGACAATAACCTATCATTAGCCGCTATTGGCTTTTCAAAGCCCGGACAGAACTCGAGGGCTTATTAGGGACGCCCCGACTCCGCGCGCTTAACCGCCCCCCCCCCTGCCCCACACACACACACAGAGTCGTTTGGCCTAACCACTTGCACCAGAGCACCGGAGCCGCCGTCACCCGAACCCCCTGGCTCGGCAAAGCGACCGCGTGTCCCCTTCCGCGCAACTTCTCGCGAGGACATTTGCATTTAGATAAGCGGGCGTCGTATGTTTTAATAACGCCGCCTTTGATAATGCGCTCCTGCTCGCGGTGCCGCGTGGATTTGTATGCACGGGACTCGTAGCTCGCGCCCCGCAATTGAAAAGACCAGAGCCGAGAAATTGATTCTTCAAAGGAAAAGAGCCTGTTCCTTTACTCCTATTTTTTATTTTTCTCCTCCTCAAAGCGCTTACGCGACCGTCCTCGCTTTCATTCGCCCATTGTGTTTGCCGACTGATTCGGTTGATCCTACTGATTAGCCTTTTATTGCGCAAGACTTATTCGATACTTCGCTTGCTTTGGCAACTCCACATTGTGAGCCCTTAATTACAAATAATCTCATATTAATATATGTAGCTCTCATAAATTTCGACGTTTTAAATGCAAATTATTCGTAAACACGCACACAAACACACACGCACACACGCGCGCACACGCCCATACAACATATACTTTTGCTTTATATTTTCGAAGATTAATGATAAACGTCGGCGATTGATTTTAATCGACTTTTTTTAATGTTGAAAAAGAAAATAGGTGACGGTTCTTTATTGTTATAAAGCTGTTTGAAGATGCTACAATTTTAGAAAATTAATGTCTAACTAAAATAAATTGTCGAGGAAGATTTATTCGAAAACACGGTGGAAATTCATTAGTTATCTTTGAAATATTAAAACATCAAAAGTTTGTATATATATTTAAAAATAAAACATTTTAATTGAATTCAATTTAAACATTTTATTAATAATACGCAATAAAAGCAAAATAAATTGATGCGTATAATAGATAAATAATTATAAAATTAGTTATAAATTTTAAGTTTACTTAATTACATTTTCGATGAAGATAGTTATAGGCCATCTATTGTCTTTTTAATATTGAAATATTAAAATCTCGAAGAGAAGCTTCGTGTATTAACAACACTTTCATCGACATATGCTTTCAAGTAATGGCAAAGTATATTTTCACTAAGTGAATCCAATTAATTTTTATGATAAAATTAAAATAGGTTTTTAATATTTACATATAAATGAAATGAATTTGATAAAAGAATAAATACTTTATACACAATATTACATAACTATTGTAAATTTTAAATTAGCATCATAATGAACGAAGCAATTTTTAAGACAGCCCAAGTATAATTTTCTACGATGTAATATTATAAGCAATGCCTTTTTAATGTTGAAACTGCTCAATTTTTTAATTATAATAATTAGAAAAGAGGCTTATAAAATATTTCTCACCGCAAGAGATATTTGCATCAAGATGTTTTCGTATATGCATATCAGCGTAAGCTTGTTCTACGACCTTTTTTTACATATTTACATGTTAGTACTTTCACTGAGTTTTAATATACACTTTGAAATATCTCTAGCGGAAATGTAGGAATGTACTCCCTAAGAAGCAACATCTGCATTTATAACGCAAATGTGAGGATGAGTAGAATAGAAGCAAGTCTAAGGTAAATACCATGTTTTAGAGGTAGTATCAGACGATAGTGATAAAATATGTTAAAAAATAAATTTCATATAAAAATGAAAATAAAGGTTAATGCTTTTTTAAGGTTAAAAAAAAATTATTTATAGAAATCAGTCTTTCAAGGGATTTTCACTACTAATCAATTTTACTATTAATTAGTACGCTTCGTTGCAAGGCGATTATTTTAATAAACGATGTTTACATTTGTATTCTTTTTTTTAAAAAACGCCACACTTGGTTTTAAAACGATAACATAAATAATTTGACTGCAATAAATATTATAATTATTATGATTAGTGGACATTGGTAAAATTAAGGAAACTTAATATGAAGCTTAAATAACTTATGAATAATGAGTTATCATTTTGGTGGTATTTAAACAAACGGGTCGTTGCTTTTTTATTTTTAAGAACCCGTAGAAAACTCCAATGAATGTATGGGTTTAAGATTTTCGACGCTCCAGCCAATCGCTGCTCTTTTAATAGCACTTCTGATTTATAAATGATTTTCGCGGTTTTCTCTTATTTTTCCTCTTTTCTAAAATATTCTATCGATATTTACCACGACTCTTTGCTTAGAGTCGCTGACGGAAACGTAACATCTGTACAGTATTGTATTTATTTGTAGCTCCACGTTAAATTTTGATGCAAACATAAAAATAGATAGTATTCAAAAACTAAAAAATATGGACGTATCGAGTATATTTAAGCTTCTATTTATTGTATAAGATGTTTGGCATTACGGTTGGCGTATTTTATTTTAAATGCTCTTATTAAAAAAGTTATAACCATAGGTTTATTAGTGACAGTGATCTCAATGTGATATAAGATAGCGAGTGTTTATTTTTATACCTTAAATCTTATTTTATTTATCCGTCGATTGCGCGACTACGCGAAAAGATTATGAATGTGAAGAAGTAAGAAACAGCAGTCTTGTTTGTAGATATGGTCAAAATATAAAATTAGATCTAATAATTGTGAAGCAAGAAACTACAATGTTTAAAAAATGTAAAGGGTCAAAATATAATGCGAACAAGAGAGCTTTTGATGCTGATTAATATTTAATATTTGCCGTCATAATCAATTGATTACAGAAAATATATTTATGCATTTATTTCGACATTAAAGAGATTTATTTATTTTTTAAAAGGTTTTTTTACGAAACTTCTAAAATAACTGCACGAAATTTATCAAGGCAGATTCAATTTTAAGTCTGAAATATGTAGCACGGAAAATTTCTCACTGGAAAATTTCTCGAAAATAACGGCACACTATATTATAATACTGTATTATAAATGTACTGTATATTTGTATACAGATTCATGAGGATAATGCGCAGGCACAATGCAGTATTTAAAACAGTACCTGTTTAAAACAGTACCAGTGTTCGTGGTACATGTTAATTCATGTCTTTGGACGTAGGTCTTTCTTTAGGGTTTGTAAACAAGCATTTGAAACGTGCCTAATAAAGGTCGCGAATGCTGATAAAAAATACCTAAATTAAGACGAGTTAAGCAATAATTTGACGGGTCATGAAAAAGCCGAGAGCTGCACTTGACCGACGGGCATAAGCAGCGCAGTCAAAAGATACAAAGTCCAATGTTTCTGCATTGCTAGGAAAGTAAGACAAGGGTATGAGGGCTAGGCTAGCTGAAATGAGCTTTTTCAGGGAAAATGGACGAGTTTGATCAGTAGCAACAAAGCAGACAATTGCATTGTCAAAGCCACTGCTGCGCGGGTTAACAACAAACGCGAGCATCGCACTTTTCGTTTCACGGTCTGCTGCTGCTGCTGCTGCACCAGCCTCTCCTCTCCTCCTTCTCGCAGATGCGTAAGAACGTAAACGAATTGTCCTTGCTTCGGGTGATGTAAGCGCGAGCCCTGCAAGCGCTGCACTCCCATTGTAAAATAATCCTTTCCGTAAACACAATTGCTCTCTTCGCCCGGTGTCCCAATGAAAACCGTTTATCGTGCGCGAATTCCGACGACTGTTTTCCTCTACACTGTCACGAACTTACGCGAGGGGCGTTGAACTCATTAGAATAGATTCGAGCCGCACCGACGAGTATTTCCTAACGTTTGCCTGTTATTACGCAAGGCTTTGCCGAGCGACATTTCAGGATATTCGCTTCGGCGAGCATTGACTTTAACTTATCTATCAAACTTCTTTTCGATATCGATCGACTGCGCGCGAGAACATCTCGAGGCATGATTTTCCACCAGCTTTCCCGGTACGAATTGCCAACACCGTGTGCAATGTGCCATGTGCGCGGCTTAGGCGACGCCTGACAAATTGTTTTAGGGGAACGCAGCAATCGTCCGAGATTTCAGATGCCTAGAAATGTCTTTAATAGGTAATCAGAGGTGACGAAATACCTTAACTTTGTACGTTAAAATTTTAAAGAAGTGCTGCGCGCGGCAATATCTCCAACGAGGCATTTTATCGAGGGCAGCCCAACGATCTTTCTTTTTTTTTTTTAAATACTGCCTTTGTTTTTATCCTCTTACGAGCATTCGCCGTTAGACATCGGTATTGCCAAAGTGATCGAGTGGCGGTCGGATAAGTCGGCGTTGGGTTATTAACCGAGGAAAGGTGTCGGACAGCTGGTCGGTAATGGGATGAGTTTAGCGTCGGCTCGGAGGCGGAAGATAGGGAGGTGCTGAGGGACGATTTCCGCGGGATGAATCATGCGAGCTCTCGCGGCTACGGCCAAGCCTCGGCATTCGATCGTCCAATGGTCCGCGGGGGGCTTCCCAATCGATAGGGCTTTAATTTTATCGGACTACGGCTCGGATAAGTTTTCTTTAAAGCTTCTGGCGGAAAGGATATTTTCAGGCGGGAGCCTCCTCGTCGGTTCTGTGGCGCAATGAGCCACGCTTACGAATCAAAATAATGATTCCCCCGGGGATTTTGATAAAAATATGCACGTCGAAATATGATATTGCGGGGAAGGCTCATTTTTGCGCGTATCTTATTTTAAGGATATTATTTTTAAAATACACCATATCAGCATACGCGATCGAGCTTATTTCCAACTACTCGAGTCCGTTGAGAGGCCGAATGCAAATGTTTCTAAGCGATTGATAGGCCAATTACGTCGTTTACATACTCAAGGCTCGTTAAAGAACTGTGGGAAGAGCAAAGAGTTGGTAGAGTTTCCGAAATATTCAGAAGATGGCTGCAACCTAAAGATCTTCCTTCATAAATTTACTAATTATTTTATTTCGAATGTCGTTCTATTTATACGTAGTCGTATTGGCAGTTTTAAAGTCCATTAAGCGCAAATATAAATGATAAAAACAATGTTTTCGGCTTATATTCAAATATTATGTATCATAATAAGCAAATGGTCAAAATGTTATTATTAGTCCACATAAAATACATGTATTTAGAATTTTCAGTATAATCACTCGTCTGCCAATTTCTTGTATTTTTAGATTAATGATAATTCTAATAAAATACTTAATTTTGACATCCAATTTTCTTTCTTTTTTTTTTCTTTTTTTTGTAATCATTATAATATCTTGCAAGAAAGTTTGTTATTTTGAAAAATCCACCCAATCGATTTTAATTTACTACTAATTTCGATCGCGTACAATTCGTTTATTTATTAAACGAGTGCGATGAATTTAATTTTAACAGCTTAATTTTCTATCTTTGCCATCAACTTGCAACGTAATAATCATATTTTAATAGAATCATGAAATATTTTTTTCTTCTGTTCTGCTTGAAGCTTGTGGTATTTTTGTAGGCTAGTTATTTCTAGATACTAATACTATTGACGTAGGTAATTCAGTAGATACTATCTAAATCTGCTATTCAATAAATCCTTCTATTTATCTGTCACTCGCTTCTGACATGGCCATCATACATCTTTTAATTACAATTCTCTTGAGCGTATGAACTCGGTATTGAATTGAATCTCTTCGGACTTGTAGCATTTAGATAATGTGCTTGCATTTATTAAGAGCGAGCGGACTTGCCGGTGTTGTTTTGTTCAAATGTTCAATATTATGGAGAATTTTAAATAGCATTGCCGTACTCATTATGCTAGAATTTTTCAAAATCAGCCCATCCTCGTAACAACGCGTGGCTGCCTCGCAAGCAATTCGAATTAAGCGCAATCTACCGCGGAAGCAAAACGGATAAGATGCGAGGTTCACCCCTCAGCTGTGAATGAACTGTTGTCGGTAGAATTACATCTCCTCTGGCCTCCTCTCGTTATGGTACTCAATCACTTTCGCAAACGCCTTTGTACTTCGCTTAAAAGCTTGGCAGCGCTTGCGCTCGTTGACACGCTTAGTGTCGGTGGCGCTCCATCGTAATTCAGTCATCTATGCAAAATTTATTTTTCATCGCGCCTGCCTTTTATCCTTGTTCTGCTACACGATACGTGAAATTTCAACGACGGCTCGTTTCTTTTAATCCGGCCTCTGCCTTTCACACTTAATGCCGACGCTGCGCACTCGCGAAATGAATGCCACGCGAGGGAGAAACTTAAAGACAATTCATTAGTATTTGTAAAATTCAAGTTATCACTTATTTTTTTTAACGATGCCACTGTACCATTCGGACTGCCTTTTCATGCCGATTATTATTGTTAATTTTTATTATTCGAACAAATTGGTTGCTTATGTTTATGTCCGTTGAACATGAGTAGCGAAGTCATATTACTGCACTATTTCATATCCACTTTCCTCTTTTACTATTCATATTCGTACAATATAGCAATTGTTTTGATACCTTGTTATCGTTATCGAAATTGTAACATAATTAAAAATAACGTTAAATAGAATATGAGTGAAGATAAAGCCGTTAATTGGAATATTGAGAGGGCAACCGTATCATTGTCTTTGCTTATTATTTATTACGATAAAACTCAGTTTTCATAAATAACAAAAAAAAAAAAAAAACATAATTACTTATAAAAACAAATTTCTAGTTTAATTATTGCTTAAAGCGGAAAAAGTTAAATTTTTTCAAAAACAATCTATTCATACAGTAAAAAACCATAGCTACAAATTTGACATAATTTAAAATATATTTTCAGATACTTCGTAGAGTAAAACTATAGATCGTACTTTTAATTAAGTAATAGCAATAACTTTTTTTAAATATTACCCTACCATAAAACGTAAGATAATGCACCTTATGATTTCAAAATTGAAACTTATTAGTTATTGTTACAAGTTATTCTTCATAAAAAAGTCAGTTTGTAATTTATTACTTAGATTTTAGTTTGCAAAGCTGATATATATTTAGAAATATTTAGAAAATAAATTGATTTTTAGGGGAAAGCAAAAACAGAATATCCAGTCGAACTGCAAAATTATTATGAACTGAATTTTTTTTTTAAAATATGTATTTATTCAATTTGATTTATTTATCAGCTATTCTATAAAGTAGAATAAACAAAAGTTGTTTATATCAGTAGTTCATTTTAATGCATTTTCAATAATGTCTTCTCGTTATTTGTATCAATTGGTCTGTATTTATTTCTTATAATTAATTAATAATGTAATGTAACAAATATTTTATTTAAAATTGTCGATTTTTCATCAACATAAACTACTGTATCTGGTGTATAATTCAATTTACAATTCAACAATCAGGAAAACAATTTATGGAAGTAATACAATACACAGAAATAAAGAAAAAGAAATTACCATAAATAGCAAATATTATTGTTGCAATTGCAAATAATATTGTTTTAACTTAATATTGCTATATGTATGATTTGAGTTGGTGTACGTACTGTACATAGAGAAAATTTGTAAACATTATGTGTTAGATAGCTTTAATCGCAGCAGATAAGGATATATTTATTCTTTGGAAATAAGTAAAACGTATTTCTCGATGACACAGTCGGTCTACAAAGAAAGGCGACACAGGGATATGTGAACTTATGTTGTTTCAATCGAAAACAAATGATACGGAGAATTCAATCCGTCTTGATTATAGCAGAAACGATTTCATGCTGATAAGGTAAACAACGGTTTGGTACCATGCGATAAAATTCGATTCGAACAGATTTTCGTGATCCTTACATCGTTGTTGATTTCATTAAAAACTTTTGTTTCGAACGAAATAAATAAATGTTTGATTCTGGACTTATGTACGGGCTCTGGAATCATGGTATCTTAAATTATGGTCTATTACATAAAAGCTGATTTCTACTGATTAGTTGACATGATTAGTTGGCTTTGACATGGAAAAAAGATGGAGTAGCGAATTATTTTGTAGAAATTTACAGGATATAAGTAATCGAAGGTAAGCTAATGAAATCCAAAATAAAAAGAGCATCCTTTGTATTTCTCTCTTTTTAATTAAAGTGAATCATAATCTTATGGTCAGCTTAGTCAGCTAACATTAAGTGTGTTTTACAAAAACCATCACGGGGTCGTCTATCTTTGCCTTTTATATTCGAATATATATCAATGACGTGGAGAAACGATCAATCGTTCACTCGGCGACCGGCAATAATCGAAGGTCGCCCTTTCCTTTGATCATAGACGAAAGTCCCCTCGCGTAAAAATCCGCTCCCCCGCTTGCCGCCTCGCCAACAGCACACCCCCGCCCCCGCCGCAGCTCCCATTGCACTGTCAACACGCTCCCTCTTACCAGAGCGCGGATAAAGGAGCCGTGAGGCCAGTCCTCCTCCTCCTCCTCCACCACCACCACCTCCTCCTCCTCCTCTTCCTGCCCATGCGGGCCTCTCACCTCGAGTCACACGTCGCACTTCACATCCTCGGCACGCAGCGGCTCCAAGCTGGTCGGCATAACTGCCACGGCGTCCGTCCGCGAGGGACTACCCGCGGAGTCTCGAGATTACGCCCCCCGGGTCCCTGGTGATCCCCTGCGGCCCCCCCCCCCGAGCCCCGTTGCCGTTTTCCTTCTCCTCCGCCGTCTCTACGCGGTCCCCTCTCCGCGCCGCTGCCCGACGCGCGATATTACACCCGACGACCCCCTGATGGGAGCCCGCTCCTATCTCACCGGTCTAAAATTACTCTAGAGAAGCTGGACGGGCGCGCGCGCGCGCGAGCCTCTGCCACCTAAACCGTCCCCTCCCCACGGGGAGCGTCGCCGCCGCCGACGCCGCCGCCGCCGCCGCAGCAACATTCGACGCCGACCCCGCGGAGGCTCTCGCATTACCCACCCGGAGTCCGGTAGCGCCGATTTCTCCGGGCAGGGAGACGAGCTCGCCGCCCGGTCGATCGACCCTCGGGGGCTTATGGCTTTGCCGGGGGAGGAGTCGCCTAGCCCTGGCTGCGTTCCCGGCGATCGTCGCCGACTTGCCCCATATATTAATATATCGGCCTTAGAGGGGCCCTCGGCTGCTCCTAGCCCGTTATCCCGGCGTCGTTTATTTTTATGTCGCGAGGTGCGCGCGATTGCTCGCGCCTCCGCAGCAACGCCGGCCACGGGGACGGCGGCGCGGGTACGGAACCGTGGCCGGAATTTATGGAGGAAGGAGAGGAAAGTGGAGCAGCCTCGGAGCGGACGCGCAATACTTCGGTCGGCCGTTATGCCGCTTGCCGATCGGGAATACTAAATGAGCTTAAAATATCGGCTCGGTCGCGTTTAATAATAACTTTATTCTTTCTCGCGGGCTTCCTTTCCTTTTTTCCTCTTTTTTTTTTTTTTCCTTTTTTTTTTCTTTTTTCTTTTTTATCCGGCAATCGTGTCAACCTGGTGGTCGACTGGCTACGCGCCCTCTTCGACTCTTATTTTACTGACCTGGAGTGCGAAGACTACCGGCTACCACTTTCTTTCCTTAATTACGTTGCCTGTACTTTCGCGCAAAATACTTTCACCCCCTGCTATTGATTTACATGCATTCTTTTTTTGGATGCATCGTTTTCTGGATCTACTCTTTTTTGTATTCTACTGAGTTCCCTCTCTCTCTCTCTCTCTCTCTTCTCTCCTTCTCTTTTACGTTCTGCAGTACTCTATTTGTCTTAATATTTTAATGAAAATCTTCAATACCAATTCAACTGATTTAAATTGCGATTACATCTATTCGCATCAGCTGTTGCAATGTGTATTAATCGTGACGGCAATTCGCTGTTATTAAGTACTAAACGTCAGATTGAGATATATGCGGGCAAACGAATAAGCCAATCTTTGTTGGAAAGCACCTTTTCAAGCGCAAGAAAGAACTTTGTGCTAAAGTATTTTATTCGAATGAAATTACAATTACGACTTAATCTACGTTGGTAACACACATGATTACAATCTAGTCGTGGTCTATACTTGTTTATATGATGTTACTGCCATCTAGATCGATGTTTTACAATTAAACCATGCTATTCGTATAATTCTAATATAACCTGTATAGAAAAAACTTTACCGAATCCAAAGTGGCAGCAGAAAATATATAATATGTAAGAGTAATAATTATCTAATAGCGACAGGCGGAAAAAAATTCATAGCCAAAGTGGAAGCTGTGAGTATTTTATCAACAAATTAAAAAATGTACATTCGCTTAAAATCAGTAACGTTTGCATTTGTATTTTTAACCTAATTATGTAGCCGCGGCAATTTTTCTTTTACTCGTGAGCTTGTAAATTAATTTAAAAGTGAGTTGTTTATGAGATAACAGTTAACAAGCGCCACGTTACAAGCACACGCGATCAGGCGCAATTAAAAGTTAGAAAATATGAATCGAGCGGTCTCGAGCTCGTTTCGACATAATTGTACGAGATGAGGAAGGCCGCCACGCCCTCGAACAAATTATTTATAATACAACGAATCAAAGACCAGAGTCTTCTGAAACTTAAGGCGTAATTCTATCTCTGTCGTCGGGAAGCTAATTAATAAAGTGTCGCACTGCAGCTGTACGAATTGGCAGTTTTGTTCGCAGCAGAGCCGACCACCCGATAAGGGCCATCCCTATTATTCGCGATGTATCGAAGGAATAGGGCAGGAGTCGCGTCGGCCCCGCACGATCCTTAACGGTCCACGGGATAATGGACATGGCCCGAAATTGCGGGAGGTCAAGCGTCGGCTCCCCTGGCGGCTTAACGCGCGCGACTCTCCTCCGCGGCTACGGACTCGGCTACGGACTCGAGTGCGCGCCCCGTCAATGCGCAATCAGTGCTATGTCCAGCCATTGGGAAAGCAATCCGGGGGCCACCCCGAGGGGGTCGACATCTCCCTGGAGCCGGCTGAAAAAGCTCGGCCCTCCACCCCTCCGCCCTCCTCACCGAGAAGAAAGCCCTGCAATCGTAGCCGGGCTCCGTCGGTCTCGGCCCTGCGAGGGCCGCCATCGATTGCCACTCACCCGAGAGCTCGCCGCGACTATTTCCGCTGCGATGTTGGTAGCGGCAGCGCGCGGCTCTCCTCCTCGGCTCCTTCGCTTTTCCTCGCCTCCCTTCGAGCCCCCCGGAGGGACCACCACCGACGGCTCCCGGCCTCCCTCGCTGATTGGGCTCATTGTTCTTCCCGCTTCCTGGCGCTTGGCCCGAGCTCGAGGCTCCTCTGCCGACGTGCACCCGCGCACGATCCACCAACCGCCTGGTGGGGCTTCGCTCTCGGTGCCGGCCGATTTATCGCGTCCCACGACTCCTGGAACAACAATCGCTCGGTGCTACTATCGCTCGCTTGGAGCGCTCGAGGCTTGGGCTGCGGCGCGACCGTATTCAACGGCTCTTTATCACCAGGCGCCGTGGTCGACGATCCGTATATTATTACGGCCGATATTTGAGAGAGAGAGAGAGAGAGAGAGAGGGAGAGAAAAGCAGGGGAAAAAAAATAATTTAAATAAATATCCCGCAACACGTCTACGGGCTAAACATTTTTTTTACGTCGAGTAACATATTAAACGCTTGTTTTTCTTTATTGTTCGCCATCGATCAATTCTGACGTGCTATTGTGTCTGTGTTAAAACAAATTTATGTAGACATTGTCGTGGATGCTACTTTTTTTTAAAGTCCAAACAAAATGTTTATTTTCGGAAAAAAATTCTTGGAACATGAACTAAAAATATTATTACCACGATGTTTAGACAAATACCAACATGTTGATAGCGAAGGCTGCTTTCGATACCAAAATGTCAATTCGTCTTTAAAATCGTTACTTTTATTTCCATGTTAATGTAAATAATTTATTGATTATCTAACTGTTCCATTCGTTGTATAAAGCAGCCACGTAATTTGCTTACGCACTAGCCTACTGGAGCCGTAAAATAATTCTGATAATTTTGAAAACGTATATTATGGTAAATTCAGTATTTATAATATTTTGCAGTTTTCACTAAGGAGAAAGTTACAGACCATTATTTAGAATATATTTGCACGTTAATAAGCTATTGTTAATAATAAAAATGAGTACATCAATTAATGCAATCGTAGTTTTTAAGTGGAAATAATAATTTTACTTATCTCTGAATATTAGCTATGATAAAATATTTCTTTAAAATGATTTATTCAAAAACTAATGTTTCTATCTTCTGAAAAAACATTCCACAAAATGAGCTTTTTTTCAATCGGGCAGAAATATTTTTTGCTCGTGTTTATAAAGTACATAAATAGATCGATACCATGAATAATTTTGCATGGTGAATAGTCAGGATAAGGGCACGAGCGATAAGGAAGACGCGATATTATATTAAATCGTTTGCCTTTATTCTTTTACCGAAGCCCAAATCACATGCAATAATTTTATATAAGAATATATGGCTCTATGATGTATTTGATCAGTTATACCGGCAAGCGCATACAGACCCGATCACGAATACGCAGCATGCAAATAAATTAATGCATATATTATATAGAACGCTGGTTCAGCATGTGTCGGGAGATGGATTAAAATTTAAAATAACATTGAAAGTAACATTGCCAGGAAAATACCAAAAAGTAGAGATAAAATGTATATACGTCGTTTTATACTTTGTATCAAGTTTGACCCTGATCGTTCAGTCGCAAACAGATGCACGAACGAAGCAATTTTAAAATTGAGAAGCAAGTCTTGTCTGTTGATACTTAGAAGGGAATATTTATTACTGCTTATTAAAAGCGCAAGCTTTACGAGATATTAAAAAGAAACTTGACATACGAGCAAAACTTTTTCAAGCATTCATTTTTATTTTTATTTATTAGAAAAATATTTTACCCATGATATCTAGGTAAGAAAAGTCGACAAATGTTGCAGAATAATACAAGGAATTTTATTATTTTTAATTTGAAACCATATTTATAAGGTATTTTTAAATTATATACTCAGTCATTCAATGCACAGTTTACTTTTTTTATTTCGATGTTTTAATCTATGTTATATAAAAAAAAGACAAATCAAAAGTCTGAATTTAATGTTAATATTCATATTTTTATGTAATAATTCAAAAAATAATGCATTCTAATGATCTTGTATTGATAGAATCAAAGACAATAGAATGATAATAACAGCGCAAGCCTAATGAGACATTCTTCATAAATGACGAAATGCTATTAGCTCGTAATCCAATTTCGTCATTTATCATAAAACAAAAAAGAAATGAAAATAATGAGGTATTGTTGACAGACGCGGGACTCGCTGTCGAGTATCGTCAATTCCTAAACGACAGAATGATTATTTTAAAAAGACCTTTGCCGCGATCGTGTATCAATGGGCGCAATATTTTCGCTGACTCAAATTCATAAATCACTGCTTTGTTTCCATTTCCGTAGCTCAAGACGCGATACTCTTAGATTGCACCGTTTGTATGCTTCTCGTGTGTTATCGTCAATTTGTTCGGATAAAAACTGGGATAAATGAAAACTTAATCTTTAGAATAGCAAGAAAAAGCAATGCAAGAAATAAGGAAGGATATAAATTAATGTTCACGCCTAATGATACGAGGATGTTTGAAAATATTTACAAGTAAGCCGGATTATTACAGCAGAAATGATGGATTTAGTAATCGATGCCGGTGATTTACAATAATCTATTTCTCTGGGTATGGGTAATTGCCCGGAGATATTGGCATATGAGGATAAAAATATTCGAATGCTCGGTCAGAGCTTAAAAATTATCTATCCCGAGTGTGACGTATAATCCTAATGAGAGAAATGCTTCTCGTAAGACGGTAATTTTATAAGAAATTTCAAGAAGCATCAAAGTAAAGCAAAATCAATGTAACTATTTTATAAGCTCTACCGCTATTGGATTTTTTTTTCTCCTCATATCGATAAGATTCGTAAAGTTGGGAAAACCTGTGGAGCCTTTTATCACGAATCCAATATTAATTCGATGCAGGCGAGCGAGCGAGAGGGGCGGTGGAGGCAGTGGGACAGAGAGAGATAAAGAGAGAGAGAGAGAGAGAAAGAGAGGCGAGAGGGGAGCTGGTAGGCAAATATTGCTTTTGCAAATGGAAAGCCGCAGTAGCAGAAGGTTCGGAGGAGTCCTCGGCTTCTAGCGAGGAAGATAAAAAGGCGCTTTTCACGATGAAATTAATAATCGGTCACACTCGGGGAAGGAAAATTCGTGCTGGCTTACCGAAAGCGAAGGCGGAAGCGAGAGGCAGACGAGCAAACGCGTTGTGGGTCGGGAGCTAGAAAGGGAAAGGGAAAAAGGAGCGCCGCGTGTCATTGCTAGAGAGCCGACTTATTTCCGTGTGTATTTCATGCTTATTTCTGTATGCGGGATGGCCTACATTTAAGACTAGCCGCCGCCTCTGCTCGCCACGCACGGTGGCTTTTTACTTTTTCTGGCTGGGACAGGAAATCGCTGCCTCGCACTATTATTGACCCTTGAACCGTCGCGCGCGAATACCTCCGCTACTTCGTTCG
Source organism: Kradibia gibbosae (assembly GCA_018907135.1). NCBI lineage: Eukaryota > Metazoa > Arthropoda > Insecta > Hymenoptera > Agaonidae > Kradibia > Kradibia gibbosae. The sequence continues at coordinate 11,640,611 of JACCHX010000004.1, forward strand.
GGAATTCGCTCTTCTTTTTTCGGCCTTCTTCTCTTCTCTCCCCTCTACGTGCGCTCTAATAAGCGAGCATTGAAACCGATAGGAGTGCGAAGTTGTTGACGTCGGCCACACGCGTCCCCATGGAATTTACCCTGCACTTGTTCGCGGCCGGAGCCCGTATATAAAGCCGATTCTTCAAAGCTGAAAAACTCGGGCATATGGCATTCCTATGTCGACGACATTATGAGCCTCGCTATATTTTCACTGCATTAACGGATTTGCTCCATTCCCTCAACTCCCTCTATTTCACCTGAAATAATGCGTTTATTTACCTACTTCTAATTGATTTTGACGAGCGTACCGAACCTCGATGTATATTATACGAAAGGCAACCAAAGGCTGCGATTAACCAAGCGCATTGTGCAAGGCTTAAGCATTTTCCTTTAAATTCTACAATTACTCTCAAATTCATAAATTGCCAGTATACACGTATTTTACCGAGTGCAAAATATCTCTTAATTAAATGCACTGCTTGGATTTCGAGCAGCCGATTTTCTTATATACGAACTCATTGAATGATTGGAGAGACTTTTAATTCGTTAAGCTTTTTTGTCGTGTTGAAATCGAATCATTCGAATTATCAGCTGGTGCTCTTCGATTAAAAAAAATCTTCGAATTTCTAAAACGCTTGAACGAAAACAAAGGGTGCTGTTACCGAGATATCAACGTCTGCGCCATATTATTAAAGCCTTATAAATAACACCCGCTCCTCGTTATACGATTGGCCGAAATCACGAGAAGTGCATCTTACGGAAAGCCATGTGAAATAAATGAAGAAAACGGAATAGAATTCTTATTGCTGTATAATTTTTTGGTGGAAAGAGAAGATTGAGAGAAAGAGAGAGAGAGAGAGAGAGAGAGAGAGAGAAAGATTCTACGCGTATATTCATGTTTCGTAAATAGTTGACAAGGAAGAAAGGTGAGAGATACTAAAGTTTCGCCGAAGCATACGTTTCATATACTTCCAGAAGCGAGTCATGTACTTTCTTTAAAAGTTAATCGTTTGCCGCCGAAGTCGGATCAAAATAAATTCCCTTTATCGCCTCCACTAGTTCGGCTACTTTAAAAAACATTTTTAATACAACTGTGACCAGTTTCTCGTTTTCTATCGGGTGATGAAATATGTCGATGTCCTCTTTCCTATCAAATATCGGAACGAACTATTGTATTGTGTAGAATGAAGCTGACAACACTATCTTTTGCTTTCAAAAGTCCAGACAATTGCTGGAGAAGAGAGAAAATGTGGGAGCAGCTTCGATTTCAATTTTACTTGTTGACAACATTATTGAAGTTTGGAAACTCAATAGCGATACGTGTTACATTAGCTAAATTATACGTGAAATACATTAAATAAAATTCAACTGTAAATTCTGCATCTATTATACGTATAATATTTTATTATTTTATTAATTTTTGATATTTAATGATTATATTATTTTGCACATTAGTGGTTTAAATGATTAATTTGAATCCTTTAGATCGCGCGTTCGTCAAACGTATGATTAAAAACATAGATATTTCTTCATATTATTTATGATCGTAGAATGTTTCAACATTAATGTTCACAATATAACATGCAAATGCGATTAATTTTTTATAAATATTGTTTTGCCCAGCATCGTATAATAAGGAGCGCCAATTTATTTCATATTTTCTAAAATTAATCAGCAAAATTAATATATTGGCTTAAGTTTTGAGGTTCTTCTGTTAAAATCCCATTGCCTAATTTTTCTTTAAATATGTCTTTAATAAAAATGTATTATTTTGTAATATATGTGTATCTTATATTGAAAAGTGTATTTCAAAACCGTTATCATAAATATAAGTCTTCAATGTAGTTCTTAATTTTTTCTTATATTAATGTGGGGAGCATAAGACATAATGATTTTAATAGTTAGTAATAAATTAAAATTGATTTCGTGTTTTTTAAAATAAAATTATTAAAATATTTATATTTAACAGGATACGTTCACTTTAGTGAATTGACATTCTATTCGAGTTGTATAATTCGTATTACTGAAAGAAAAACAAAAAATACGTTACGAACTTATAAAAAATTTGGATTTTCATTTTTAAAAGTAGGTCTTGGATTTTATATTTATGAAAAAAAGTATCTTTTAAAATTTGAATATTGATTTAAGAAAAGTCAGAGAGAATGTTTGGCATGAAATATAATTATCTTCAATATTATTTTTAACTATCATTGACAAACTTACCTTGCCTTCGGTTGTTGGATAAATTGATTTCAAATTCATGAATTTTTTTGCTTCAACTTCTGAATAAACAGTAATATTTGCTTGATAACTTTAACGTAGATGCATTTATTATATTTTTATCAATTTGAAACTTGCTCTATTTACTTTTTTTTAATAAAGTATCAAAAAACCATAATATTCAAACGTAAAATAAAGTAAGCATAATTACAACATTTGTACATTCTTGAAATTGGATTTTGCTTATTAACATGTTCATTTTCGTTAATGTATGATTATTTTTCAGACTACGTTGGTGAAAAACCGTATTAAAAATGGTATCAACTCGCCGTAAAAACTACGATGAAAAATCTAATCATACTGTATCACACATAAATCTTTTAGATTTGCCGGAAGAAATAATAATAAAGATATTGGAGAATTTGGAATTTGAATCCATAGTTAATTTACGCCCAGTAAGTTAGAAACGAAAAGAAACCATTAATGATGATTTTATTAATCAATTTTGTATTTTAATGCAGGTATCAGTTCGAATGAATAGGTTATGCGGTTATTGCCTTAATTTAGGATTCCAACGCTTAACAAATCAGTTTGCTAATTATTTTAAAACATTTTTCGAGGCGTCCGATTTAGACTTTAGTATGAACATTAAGTGTGATGTTATTTTATATATATTGGTAGATCTTATGTATTTAAGAAAGTCCATTGGAATGTACATTGACCAAAAAGATTGCGTTTTTTTCTGTGGTCAGGTAAGAGCAAATTGTCATTAAGGATTAACTTTATCTATACAATGATAAATTATTTAATCCCTAAAGATATTGAATAATCTTCAACTTTGGCTTTTCAGATAATCGATGAGGGTTATATTATCTTACGGTTTCTTTCGAATGCATCAGAATATTGTGTCTTTGTACGTGGTTTTATTCTTGTAAATAACTTTCATAAATATACAAGTAAAGCATTGGAGCATTTTAATAATTACATTAAACCAATTTGCTTAAATCTTCGAAGTAGTGTGGCTTTAAGAAAAAAGTATGATTCGCATTCAAAGTTTTAGCGTAACTTTAATTATAAAAATACCAGTATGTGCATTTAATTTAAATAAAATTTTTAGCTCAAAAGTAAGCTCTTATCATTAATTACTTAAAGTTATTTTCAACGCAATAATATTAGAGCTCTATAATTTATTATTTTACAATAATTTTTGAAGCTGACCGAATAAAACTTCACGCTTGAAAGTAAAAATATTTTATTTTATTAGTTTATTTTGAAAGACGTTGAGAAAATAGTATATTAAAATAGTTAAGAAGTATTTCTCTATAAAAGTAGGTTAATGTATTAAGCAGTTACAAAGTACAAGTTGCGCACGGGAAAAAATATGAAAGTACTTAATTTTCAAGCGGGCAAAGAGTCAAAAATTGACCATCACTTAGTACGAGCTTCTGTATAAAAATGTATGCGAAAGGAAAGAGTAAGGTAAGGGTCGAGCGTTGCGGCGCACATTACGATTGGATCGAATCGTTCTATAGCCATTACTTCCTCACAGTGTCGTCAGCGATCATTTTGCACGCGTACGTTTTTGGATTCATCTGAAATTCACCGATACGCCTGACTTGAGACGCTCGCCGAATCTTGTAAATATTTTGGCAGAGACACGGAAACGTCCAAGAAATGCAAATATATGCAGCTCATATCGGATCGCGAACATCGTTAAGTTAAATACGCATTAGCGAGGCTCGCGATTTGCCGCTTTACGATTCCTAAAACACCGCCGAAAGATGCTTAAATTTTAACGAAAATGCCCTGATAAAATGTATTCCTGTGCAATGTACGAGATCACTTTTGGTGAAAGATTCGACATAAGCACATAACTTTAAGCATTTTGTGAGATGGATACGTTTAATAAAGCTTTTGCAATAAATATTAAAGGTGTAAATGAATTGTAACTTAGAACTAAGAAAATATTTACTTTCAAAGTAAATATTTAACAAGTTAATATATATATATATATATACATACATAGATAATGTTTCCTTTAAAAGACACATTGTTTCTTATAATATTTGGAATATTAGGAAGTATAATAAAACTTATGTTTATGAATTATGATCAAGCAATTTATAAAAATAGACAATTTCATTTGGAATATTATTCGTTAGTTGTTGATACAAGCTGTGCGTAAATTTAGATGGAATGCAAAAAATATTTAAATTAAAAAATTTTTTTTAAATCAATATTACATTTACAGAATGATTATCATCATTAATCGATGTACGATATATATTAAATTGAGCTTATTTTTTATGTTTGTCATAATATGAATATACCCTTTAATCGGTCGCTATCTACGTATCTATGTATCTATATACTGGATAATGGTCGAAATGGCTATTTCATTCGGCATTATTTCATAAAATGTTGTGACAGGTGCACAGGCATGAATTTACTTGTGCGCATTTATACATCTACAAATAGTTCAAAAATTGTTTGTATACTTACTGCCAATTTCGATCCAATATTGGAATATTCATAATTGTTCCATTAAAAATGTTGTAGTTTATGAATAATAAAATTATAATTAAATTTTATAATTACGGAAAATAGAAAAATAACACATACAAAAGATTAATCGATAAGAATATGAAAAGTTATGTAATTGAAACTACCTAAGAATTATATATAAAATTGATTGAATGTAACTTTTGTAATTAAAAGTTTTATTAAATCGTTTACATCTTCACAGTTCAAAGTATAAACTTTATAATTTCGAGTTGTATTTTTTTTTGTAAATTACGACTTTGGCATTGTTACTTGGTAAAAAATTTTCAAGAAATTCTCATTAATTTTGTTGACTTATAAATTAAATAGGAGTCGTTATCTCATTGTTTTGTAACTACTAATCTGGTTGAGTTACTGTAGTTTTTGTTCTTCACTCAACTTCAAGCAGTATACTAAGTAAGCACGACTACATATAGCACAACTATTTATAATTAAAATAAGGCAGTATTACGCATTAAAAATTAAATCATTATATAATAGAGAATTATGTTAAATTTAATTTCATTTAATAAGTTGCGTTGCACAAGCTCATACGAAGTATTTAATATCAATTAGAAGAAGGCACGGAAAACTGATTGTAAATAAATATTGAGTTATGATTCGGTAAACAATAGCAGAATGAAGTATAAATCGATAGAGTAAAAACATTATAATATAAAGAGCAGTAGTTCGAAAACTGTATTATTCTAAAGGAAAAATCTCTCACAATATCGAGATAATTGAGTTAGAGTAAATTTTTCACGATTATTCAGTGGAAATAGAATCCTCTTCTGCCTGTAAAAAATCGTTGTTCCTCGGCGTCTCTTTTTACACGCTCTCCTCCGTGTTTATATCTTTTCGTATTTCTCATGGCGAGCCATCTTTATTTATCCAGTGCATAGAGAGCAGTACAGCAGTCCACATCATCCCGAGGTTTTAATTAACCCGTTTGTTTGTCTGCTACAAGTTAGCATTCACGGGCATTCGGCGTCTCTGCATCCTCTTTCGCTTTTGTTTCATTTGTATTATATCTATATATATATATATATATATATATAAATGTGTAGGCGAAAATTTCCCTCAAATTTCCGGGTCGTCATTATTTTCTGTCGGTCCCTCTTCGTCCCCTTTCCCCCTCACCGACAACCCCCGTTCCCGCGCCGCCGTTGTTGACCCTAAAATTGCATTTTTCCAACGACCATCCGTAGCCACCGACGGGGCCGCGCTGCTTCTTAACCTTCCTACGTGACGAAACGCGAGACGAGGAGCGCGACTGTCTGCGTCAGGTAAGCGACCCGAGGGTTGCTCGGGGCCTGGGGAGTGGGGTTGAGGGTGTACGACCGGAAACTCGTTAAGGATCCGTGGAAACGCGTGGCCACCGGGTAGGCGTAAATGAATTGTCCCGTCGGATGTGGCGCGTGCAAATGTTCTCGCGATAACGCTTTATTTGTGGCCGGAGCTGCGAAATTAATCGCGGCCTCGGTCCCTCCGAAGGATCCTCGCGGGTTAATTAAGTTCTTGCGAGCTCTTCGACGGACCAAGAGCAAGGGACCAGCGAAAGAATTGCCTCCCCCCGCTGGAGGGCGAACTAAATCGCCGCGACGATGAAGAGGGTGCGAATTTTGAGATAAGGCTTGTCACCGACTTTTTAAAATCATTTATCGGGGGAAAAATTGAACGAAAAATGCCCTACTACTTCTTTCTAAACAGCATCTTAGCTTGAATATTTTTCCTTGTATTCAATTCGAAGATCGACTCCTTTCTAACAGCTTTACTATACTATTAATGCGTTTAATCGCTATCTTATGTTTATTGCTTTAAAATCACGTCTTCGATTATGTACGAATGTTTGATTTCAGCTGAAATTATTACAAAAATAGTTACACTTTCGAAAGGAATATTATATTTTCATTCGTTCTCAAATCGATTACAGTATTTTAAAGGATTTTCGGAATTCAATTATCTTTCATCACAAAAATTTGAAAAATATTAAAAAACATCCTTTTCAATACTAGTAATAAATATTCTATTGTGTTATTATTAATTTGTATACCTCGTAAATCAGTTTTATAATACAAAATGTCTGATTTTAATTTCAATCTAACATTCAAACGTCTTTAAAACAATTTAACGCGAAACATATATGTTATTTTCAAAATATTATTTTCTTTTACTTTTTCAGTATTAACCCAAATCTTTAAGAATTTTTAAATTTGATTTAATAATATTTATCGTTATTGAATTATTTAATTTCCCAAACAATCTTTAGATATAAAGTTGAATTTTGTAAATAATTGTTTAACCTAGACTAATAACAAAGTTGTTAGTAAAATTTTTATCGATAAATTCTTTTAAATTAAGTCAGCTTATTTAAAGTTCTGAAGAATTATTATTTGAAAGTAAAATTAACGATTTGCATCATCAACGATTAATCTGAAAATTATCCAACGGACCTTCTTTGAATGTTTAAATTAAACAAATAGACGTTCTCCTTCTCTCTACATAAATTAAGACTTGCGAAACTTTTTGATAAAAAGTATTTCCTAGGTATGAAATGCAAAAAAAGTAACTTTATTTTTTAATTCAAACTGCATTGTCACTGGAATATTCAAGCAGTGCAGTTTATAAAGTCGAATAAAAAATTTAAAAGACGTAATTTAATATTTATCGAGTTTCAATTGGCATAAAAATAATAAAGCTTTTTAAAACTCAAATTGAATTTTGTCTGAATTGTATTAAGATATATTTTATGATAACATGACGCAGTGGAGAAAATTATTTATAGTCTTCAACAGAGCACCATTTAATAGTAACTTGTTTTCACATTATTGTTTCTATTGAATTACAATAAAATCATTTTAACCTACTGATTAATGCTAAATAAATAATATTTTAGCATAAAATAAATAAATGAAACGTCAATGTTTTCAAAATTTATCATTTTAATATTATTTTTATCAATTAGTATTATAAATATGTATCGATATCAAGATTAATTCTTTCGATATGAATATATAGTCAGAGTATTTTTTTACATATATATTGGTTATAATTTTTTCTTTCAATACTCAAATAAAATAAGTTTTTTTAAAAACTAAGATATTTTGTTTGAATTGTGAATTTAGTAAATTTAGTAAATTATTACATTATCTAATATATTAGAGAATGGTTTGCTTAATTGTAATATTGATATTGATTTTTTTCGAGTTATTTTCATTTTGCTTTTCAATATCCATTTTTCTCTTAAGATAGCAACTTTTGAAAAATGTTAACTATGAGCAAGTAAAGTTTAATCTCAAAATTACTCTAAGTAACTAAATTGAAACTTCATATAACTAAGCACATTAATAGCGTGAAACTCCGAAAGTAGCATAAAATATTTTATAAAAAAGTTTGAAATTTAAATAAACAAAGACTTCGTAATCTCAACCGTCTTTATTAATTATTTTTTATTCGAAAGTGTAATCTTACGATTAATTTGGATCTTGAGGATCTCGCTCAGAATCATTTTTTAGCTACATATAATCAAATAATTAACGCAATAAGCATTAAAGTTAGTAATAATTTTCATTTTCACTTTTATTTATAACATAGGAATAAAAAACTATAGTATTTGAAGGACAGATAAGAGTAATCAGATGGAAATTAAATGTTATTTTATTTTTAATCACAAAATAGTTTTTACTTCCTCTCATAATAAGGACGTATATATTTATATATCTATATCAACGTACCGATATATCTTTCTAAACACATTGAATTATCAATACTGTCTGTATGTAAACAAAGACAAAATTTTGGGAATATGCGATACTACAGTTTCTCAACAAATACGTTGCACGATTCGAAACAGTTTTCTATAAATTTGTTAGTTAAACTAAGTTTAAGCAATAAAAAAGCAAAATTAAAATCATTTTGAACGAGTTGATATCTAGGAGTATATGCCGAGCTATGGGTAAATACGTAAAATTCAGTTATTATATTTAAACGATAAAAGTGGTCGTTACATGACAGACGGATCTTGTTTTCATATTAAATTCCAGTTACTTTATTGGCTTCACAATCGCAAGCGTAACTATTGCATTCCTTTGTTTTATTTTTTGAAAATATTAGTAAAAATTAATTATATTTCCGACGAAGTAGGGAAGGCAATACCGAGCTTTATATTTTGATGTTTATAAACAAACAAAACAAAAATATTGAAAAATGAATGTAAATATTAATAAAATTTGTAATATATTAAATTTGTTCTTCATAGGTCGATGACCTTTCCATAATCAATAAATATCTTTTAAAAAATATTTTAATCTTCGAAATGATTTAAATGATGAATTAAAATCAGCAGCCTACAATGTATTCTCCCAATCAAGTATTAAAAGTAATCCATTTAAATTAAACATGAGGGACTTTGATTATGCAATAAAACCTTTAATTTTAATTAGAACTCTTATAATTGTATTATTTATCGTACTTATCAGATGAGAATAATTACAAAACCCTTGACTTTTATGTGAAATATAAATTAAAATTGTCAATTAAATGAAATGCTTTTGAATGATTAATTTAAGTAATTTATGAAAATTTTATAAGCCGGTAATATACTATCTTGATGGGAATTATAATAGCAACTTTTAATACTTTTTTTGTTAATTAAAAGTTTCCTTTTGCATCTATATTACTAATTCTTATGTATTAAAATTATTTAATTTCTTGCACATATATTGTATGAAACGTATGACAACATTTAAGAACCAAAATAAAAAAGCACAGGGTTAGTAAAAAATCACTAACTTAATTATGACACATTATACTTCTTCTAAACGTGTACATCTTAACATTTATCCATTATTTTGCATATGAATGGGCTAGAACGGGACTTTCTCAGCTTTCACATAAGTTTATAAATTCTGTACTCATGAGAGTATAAGAGTTGAAATTTAAACGTATTTGTCATACTTAGTTTCCCACGAAATCTTCGTTTGAGTTTGAAAGCTCGTTTCGGAGACACTGACAGCCACCAACTGTAAAATATATAAAACGCGTGGCTTATATACGCAACTCAAGAGTATTAATGTTTTTCTTTTATTTCAAATACAAAAAAATCATGCCCATTAGCTAATTTGAATATAAGGCATAGGATAAGTCCTTTTTAATTTCAATTTAGCCGAATAAAGATTATTATAAAACGCATTAACATTTTTATTATTGCAAAGATTATTCCCATATTATTCCAAGCTACTTGAAAATTATCTCTTTATTCAAGGAAAGACAAGAAAAGAAAACCGTATCTTTAAAAGTATTAGAAAGCAATTTTTTATTTCGTTCTTAAACGAGATAGTTTTTTTTTATACCGCATCGATTAAATTCGAACAACGAACTTGCTATAAAACTTCCATAGCTGTACAATCAGGCGAAGTAAGGCTCGTGAGGCCATAGCGGCCGATTAGTATAATTTTTTTCGACAAGTCAGAATAAGAATTAGCGATGCAGCAAAAAATGTTGCCAGGCACGGCCGGCCGGCTTCCGAGTAAAACTTACCGGCAATTCGCAACTCGACAATGTCGCGTAACCGATGTTTAAAATACACAACCTGTTAAGTTCAGGACCACAATTTTTAATGGAGAAACTCCCTATTAACCGGTACATAACAGTTAAAAACGCGAGGGAAAATTGTCGTCCCCTTGACGGGAGCTCCCGTTCCCGTGGCAGCGGTGCGCATTAGATACGCAATTGGGGAGCATTTTTGCGACAGCTCTAGGGCAGGATCCATTGAATTGGAGCCACCTTCCGTCATTCATTCGCGAGCATTGTTATGCGGATGTAAAGCAGCGTCCTCGCCGCGACTCTCCTTAGACTCCCGTGACTGGTAAGCCCTCTCCGTCGGGACTTTTTTGCCCATTGCCAGCTCATCAAAATGAGCGAGCACGGGTGGAATGCGCCATCGGTGGGATAAATGAGAATCCCCGGCTACCACGCCAAAATCGAGCGTAAAAAAGTATCTGCCGGCTGCACGGATTTTCGGCTCAAGTGCAGCACCGACGATTGAGGTGTGAAATGGCCATAAAAATCTACCGCGTCGAGGCTTTCCAACTATTTTTATAAAATATGTTTTCCATTTCAAGACCGACAGGCTCCTGCTCGTCCAACAGTCATGTACAGCGGACTTTAATAGTCGCCCTCTTTTTCAAAATTCATTAGAGGCATAATAAATTGAGCTTCGATTTTACACAAGTTAGAAATCCATTATTGCAATCGATTTCTGTGTTTGGTTTCAATTGTCATTAGCTCTGAACTTTAGAACAATAACCCGACAGTCGGAAACATTTTTAGTTACAGGTTTGACGTTTTTAAGTCATTCGAAATAATTCACTTTTAAATAACTGTATCAAGTTTATGATTTTACAAAATTTCCGCTCTATTTTACACCTACTCAAAACAATAATCTAAATTTTTTTATTATTGTTTTTTTAGAGTAAACCGAGTTATTATAACCCTGCCATTTGTCTTCTTTACGATTCATTGCATGAATATAAAATAAGCTTAACCCACAAATTTGTAAAATTCTTAAATAAGTGATTTCTTTGTACAAACAGTAAACTTATTTGATTATAATTGTGCAATTTAATACTTATAAAAAAATTTTTCATGCAATTATTTTTTTCATTGAAAGTTACGAACAACATTAATAGTAAAATTAGTTCAAGAAAAATTTTCTAGTTGGATATTGTATTTACATTTTTTTAATTTCAACAACTCTCTCGAATCAGAATTTCGAGAATTTTCATTTAAAAATCATTGAATATTAAAAGTTTATTCGTAAATTGCAAAATTTCTAGGTGTTTTTCTGTATTCTGTATGTTTAAAAAGAAGATTATCTTTGAAGCTTAAGCGTCGGAGTAGTTTTAGGAACGTAGAGCGTAGTAGTATCCTCTTTTCTTTTCCCGTACATTGCAATTTTATTGGTTGAATATTGAACATTTACAGACAAGGTCAGTGAGCGCAGCGCAAGAAACCATTCGATATATTAAGGGCTCGGAATTTGTTGAGAATGCGTTTTTACTTGGTTGCGTGCATCGCACGGCAGGTGCAATTTTTTATACGCCATAGATTGAGTACGAGCGGCATTATAATCCTTTAGACAATATAAATACTGTCGTTATCTCGGATTTTGGATTTATAGACGAATAAGTAACTGTGTAGAACCAACAGCGAACACTGACTCCCAGGGACGGGATCCAATGGAAACGCGCGATTCGCAATGGATCCGAGCAATGCACATCCTGGCGCAATGATATATAACTTACCACTTGGGTCTCAAGTCGCGCCAGGTGAAGGGGGCCATCGATACTTGCGCAACGAGGATCTACTTAAGCTCATTTATACACGTAGCCATAATAATTTTCTTCCGATGTAGCGCCCGTGAAAGGTCGGGTAAAATCCGAAGTGGGAAAAATTTTGCGGTCGCGCGTACTTCATTTCCGCGAAGCCGAGCCGAGTAAACCCTCGTCGGCATTTGTATGGAGGCCCACTTTCGCCCTACAAATTGCCCTAAGAAGATTTCCGCGCTCCGACGATAGAAGCTTAACTCCCGATAAGCAACCGCTCCAGTCTCCCACGTATGTATTCAGCGTCATCGGCGCTTTTTCGTTCTCTTCTGCTCCTATCCTATTTGCGGTTTTCGACGTCCGAAGCCTTCCGACATTGATCAAAAATATCCCCCTCTCGAGCTCTACGTACACACGAGCCTCGTCACTTTTTTTTCATATTAACCTTCGTTACGAGTGTGGAGCCCTTTACTCAGCTGTATCAACATTTTATCGCTTATCAATGTCTTTGAAATTATCGAAGAATTATTTTTCCGAATCTCTTCATCCTTTGTACAAGCTTAATAATTTACGTATTATATTTCCTATATGCATAGGATCACAATTGTCGTTTCTTTAAACATTTCCTAAGCCCTTTAGTCGCACCTTATAACGTTTAATCGCACACTTTGATTTACATCATCGTACTTCGCAAGATATTAAGACACACTTTTGTACTTTCATTTGTAAATTATAAATTTAGCTTTGTGATATTTAAAACGATAATTCTGAAATTTCGCGAGGCTTTTCAAATGTAAGGAATTGCATTTAGGAAAAATGTATTAAACCAGGCTATAAATCCGACAATCATAAAGAGACGACGGAAAGTTGAAATAACTCGAATCAAAAACTTATTTTGTTGGAAAGTTTTCATTGAAGTTGGAAATAGTAATGTACCAAACGCATATATAATGAGAAATAAAAGTACAATTATATATTGAACGAATGGGAGCGTATTATAATTGTTTTTTAATCTATTAAATTCATTTGATAGTAAAATTAATAATTCTCTCTATTTCCACACATAAGCATGTTCTCAAGTGGAAGAAAAAATCAGCCTTTTCCTAGTATAGAATAACAACAATTGTACGTGTAAAAATGTGCGCGTAGTCCCTTTTGCGAATCGCTTTTATGAACGAATATTTTAAAATCCTCTGTAAAGCGCGAACAATTTTTCACCATTTTTTTTTACAAAGATTTAACATCGATTTCTAAAGCTACTTGCAATATAAAATGCCAGGAGCATCCCCGGATTTATTATGATTTTGTCATTTTCTTAACACGAGACGTCGGCATTGCGAGCGTTCCTCGCGCCTCGAGCCGACCCGCGTTACAAGATTTAATTTCGTACTCACCCGGCGCGATAGTGCAATTTCCAGCTGTGCCGCAGTGAGGAGCAGTATCTTAAGCTCGAGGCTAGTCTTAAACCACCGGAAAAAGTAGTCGCAACAATAGTACGCGACTTTATTAGCGAAACGCGCAATAACGGCGCACGCGAGGTTCATTTGTCGGGGGAGTAGCGGAAGCTCCACCCCTCCCGTATTTCTTCCTTTTCTCATCGGACAACATTCCAAAGCCTTTTTTTATCATTCTCGTCTACCCTGTGCCTCTTCTAGCCGACGCACACACGCGCACCCCCCCCCCCCACCTCCGGGGCTCGGGTCGCGGCTTCTTTCACTGCGGCGCGCCGCTCGCCAGCGTCGACGCTTGTTCCTTCCTCTTGTCATTCCGGTTTTCCAATTACGGAAACGAAACGAGTGCGTGACTTTAACTCTCGGTTCGTCGTTTTTATTCGCACTCCAACGGCACTTCGAAGCGCGTTCCAATTTCCTCTAGCCTGGTTCGCGAGGATCGGCCAACAGAACTTGGGTACATTTTTTTTTTTTTTTTTTTTTTTTTTTTTTTTTTTTTTTTGACTCCGGACGACTTTTAAGGCTGGTGCCTCGGTACTTCCTGAGAGAAGGTGGCGGCTACTTGGAATCTCGATATTCGCAGTTTGGACGAATCTTATAAATGGGACTTTGGCCTGTTCATTGGCGGCAAAGGACGAGGCAATGAAGCTTCACTCGAGCCGGGAGCTTTTGCAAGTTCGACTGCTTTGATACTTTAATGGTAATGCGGTGGCGGCTGTCTGCTGCCCCGTAAGCTGATCTATGAAAAGTATTGATACATTGTACGGATCGATGGGATTTCCTTAAGCTGCATTATCTTTCGTTACGATTCCTGAAAGAAAAGAAATCGACAAGCGGTCGGAGCGCGATATTAAATTACAACGCCAGCGGTGTTAATTAAAAAAATAATTGCGCGCACGGATAATAGAATGCTTTGTATTTGCGACTTGAATTTCTTTTTGATAAAAATATTAATTTAAAAAAAAAATATATATATATATATATATTCTCATTCTAAATATCGTTTAATATAAGGAGAAAGTTTGTTTGTACGAAAAAAGTGCTTTTCATATGACAGCAGATTTAATCCCTTCTAGCCATTAAAAATCAGAAAAATGATTTGCTGCTTCGATTCTGACTCGAAAAAAATAAGTAAACTGGTTTACGAAAGTTGCACAAGATGTGTAATACAAGTAGATTTATTGCACGGTAAATCTCCAAGAGCATTTTCTAGTCGTAGAGAAACAATTGTATGATAACGAACATATAGTTACGTTACGAACTGCAAACTACTTATGCTTTTAATCATAATTATTTTTACTATATAAATTATTCTTGAAACAAAGTCGTTTGTTCCTTTCACTAGGAATTTAAATTCAATTGGATTTTTCTACGTTTCGTGTGCTATGTATCGAGGTATATTGCCCCCGAGAGAACAGTTACAATAGCTTGATGATAAAGAACTTCTACTCTTTTTTTTATATCCCTTTTACTTATTTAGTAACTAGTAAAAATAACAAAAATATTGCAAACTTATACTGGTGTGCTTTCGCGTCATTTCCGCGAATCGACGAACGGAAATGAACGTTACGTATATATATTAGTAAACTTCCTGATAATAAAAAGCGCACAAAATTCGCATTCGACTAAGCAGTTCAATAAAGAAGCGACATCGTGCCTGCCATATAAGAACAAGTTTATTAAGTATTTGTATTTTCGCTATTTCCTTTAAAAGTATACCGATCCAACCTGACCGTCAATATTAAATTGAGCGCGACTAATATTTTTATCAATAATGGTCGGCGTTAATTGTTCGGATACAAGGAATCGCATTGACGAGCAGCTCAACGATTCCGATTGGTTCATTAGCAATGGCCGCCTTTATCACAAAGGGCAATATTAATCGCTCGCGTCGATGTCAGTTGCCGATAACCCCGAGCCCCACCCGCCGCAGAATCCCATTAGCGAGCTAAGCCCGGAGTTATATACCGCCGACGCCCACCGGCCGAAGCCACGACGACATTATTCCTTCGCAGAGGCAGGCGGCAATGCGAATGCAATTAACACGAGCGAGAATAACGAAAGCAATGGTTTTTGCTCGCCCGCCGAAAGCGCCTGACCGTCTGTCTCGACGTCGCGGCGCCGTCCGCCGATCACTGGCTCTCCTACCCCCGCCCCGCCCCCAACTCTCCATCGGAAGCACAGAGCGCCACTGCCGGCTTCGAGTAATTCGATATTTTCATTAGTTTCGTGTAATCCTAGATTTTCCGAGCCATCTGTCGCGCGAGGCCGCGCCCGCGAATCGACTCCCCTTCGATTCCCCGGATTAGATTTGCCGGGGACAGCGTCGTCTCCTTGGCCACGAAAGGAGTCCCTCGGTGGCGCGGCGCGAGGAGACGGCCTCGGAGCTCCCGAGGAGCTGGCGGGGGAACTCATCTCGGGAGCTTCAGGCCTTCGCGAGTCCTGGGTGTATTCGTTGTGGGGTCCAGGGCTTTTCGCGCCTTTGCCTCCTGACCCCCTGCCCCGAATCTAGGGACGGTCCCCGGCTGTCGTCTATGCGATTGCTCAAATACCGGCCTTTGCGCAAATGTCTAAAAATTTCGGTCTCCCCCCCCCATCCCCATCGCCCTCTCGCTGTTGCTGTCTCTCTTTGCGTACATCTCGCTCGGCAGCAAATCGATCGCGTAGAAGGAACAGGAAGGCTTCCCACCAGCGACGCGCATCTGGTGGAAAATAGAAAAAAGGAGATACGAAATATAGTGAAATGTGTATTGTGTAATAGAGTCGCTCATTTGCAAGAAAAACAGTAAGCCGGCAATTAGTGAAAATCAAGTTTAAATTGAACCCTAAATAAACACTCGCGTATTACCTGGTGGTCGTAAACTAAATTGTTTGCTGATTTCTATTTACTTCGTTAAATGTCTCGTACAAATCTTTCTTTATCAATGCTCGAGATAAAAGTCCGTGACTTATATTTGGCCACAGGGCGCTTTCGTTATTACGTAATACTGCACTGCAAAGCTATTATTGTAGAATGACAAATGTAGCAGCAAACATCGGTATAGATATGTCAAATAGGAATTCAGTGGAATAGTAATTGACACTGTTTGCATTTTGGCTACATTTGGAGTCTTTTCCTTTTGAGTTAGGCCACCCGCGCTCTATTCTTATGGTCCAATAGTACAATTTAAATATTTATCAGAGGGATTGGCTCTTATTAGTGCGTTCAACCGTAGTCCTGGGTATCATTCGGTGAAATTTTTTTAAGCACTTTCGAGTATTAAAAAAAAATTTTTTTATTACGAAGCGATTTTCCAACTTAATCGCTCCATAAATTTACCATAAAATGTAATAAAATGAAATTATATAATTGAAAATACTTTAAATACATATTGTATGTTTTACGTTGTAAACGATTAAAATTAAAAAGGTGGAGTTAATCGGATTTCGGTTATCGAGCTAAACTCTGTAACCTAGAACTTCTCCCAGTTCGTTAATAAACAACGAAAGAACAAAGTAGCTAGGAAAAAAAGAGTCGACGTACAAAGTTTAAAGATACACTTGTATAGAAGTATTGTATCACATACTCTGATCGAAAAAAGTCAAAATATAAGTAATGTAATGCGCATTGGGAGAATTCAATGGACTTCACCGTCTTTATTTTACCGTTCATTTACAAAAATTAAATTATTCTGCTCTTCTTGTCTGAAAAGTTCAGCGTGACAGGGTCGGTTTCCTGTTGCATGGCACGACTGACCGTTTTCATGATTATTCTATTATTTTTCAACGCAGTGTATATTTTATGTGAAAAATTAAATTTTACAATGGTTATAAATTTATCGGTCACACCTTATTTTTTAAATTATTCCAAATATATGATAATCATTATATGTTATAAAACCATTCGATCGCATTGTATAATTTTTAATTAATGTTACTGTTATTTAAATCTGATGAGTGTAAACGTTTTCCATGTAAATGTCAAAGTGTGTAAGTATTTGTTCGTATTGCCATTCGTAATAATTTTAAATGAATATATGATGGACTTTCCGTGGTAAATGGAATACAAGAGCTTTAAAAATGTGTAAGAAGATTGTTTTTTTAATTTAACTGGATTTTAATTACAAATTTTCATTATAATAATTCGAACTCATCGTATGGACTTTTATATTAAGCTCCTTTTATAGTCAATGTCAAATATATATATATGTATATATATACTTTATTATAAAAAAATTATTTTCCAACAAGAGTATATTATATTTCTTCTTAATATAAGAGATTGAATTCAATTACGATCGACTTTTATTTGCGATGAAATAAAATATATTTTACCATATTTACATTTTTTATTTATATAAATTTATATGTAAAAAACCAATGTTTTAAACAGCTAAAAAATAATAAGATAATAAGAAGAATTTGTTAATGATTTTTAATAACTGTAATGATGAAGATTTGATTATACAGCATAGATCTTTAAATACTAATAATGATAATAATAATGTACATATGTCATTTTTAGCTTATCAAATTACTTTAATATTAAGATTATTCAATTCTTAGAATATAAAGATTTCTCAGATGATTTATGACACAATATTCTTATTTTAAACATTGAATTCTCGCCGATTGATTTTCCGATAAATGATATTTATAAAAAGGTTTATGAGGCAAACGGATTTCATTTAAAATTAAATAAAACTTATGCTAGAGCAAAAGGTTCGATTGTAAATTTCAAGAAAACGTTTTTTCGAAGGAAAATGCCCGAGTTTTGGACAGGATTTCAAGTAGCAAGAATGAAAGAATTTTGGAGGTTTTGGGGAAAAGTCGGCTACATGTTTACAAATAAGCTGTTCATTAATAAAAATATTCGTCGATTGTTTACGCACGTAAGATAATAAAATCAAGGAGTAATAAGTATTGCCCAGAAGACAATATAATATTTTAAAGAACTACCACGTTGAAAGTATAATTTGCCTATATTGCGTATATTGATCAAAAAAACGAATTAAACATTTTTCAATTAATCAGCCTCCGTAAACTGTTAAAGTTAAAGTACTACGACGTTTTAATGACTTGTCGCGTAATTAACCATCGGTATCGATTCTTGGACGAAGTTACGTAGCGACGGTACGAGCCGAGGAGGACATGAAATATCAATGCAGACCACGATTATTCGTCGCCATCTTCGTCACTCGTGTCACGGAATCCTCGCCGAAGTAGACGAGCGGTGCGCGACCTCCTTACAGAGCCCCCGCCCCCGCCGGGAGCCCATCAGGTTTGCCATCGCGAAGGTCAGCGACCGATAAAAGCTCCGATCCCTCGGCACAGCGGGGGCGGGGGGCGGGGGGCTCGCGATTGCCGCTCATTTCGGGCCATTAAGCCCGTCGTGCAGTATGGCGTTGACTCCCGCCCGCCCTCCGCGGCCCACTCGTCGAGGAAGCCGACGTCCCGTAGCGCCGCCGCCGGCGGGTTAGCGTCCCGCGGGTCCCACCGGCCAAGCGACAAATTAACCCCCGGTAGGTCGATACCGGCCTAAGAGCGATGCTCTCGTCCTCCTCGGGAGCCTCGGCCTCCTGCTGAATCAATAGTGCCCGAGCCGCGTGACTCTGTGCCGCCCCCGCCCCCGCCGCCGCGTCCGAAGCCACGGGACCTTGGCTGCTCGTGCATGCGCGACTCGGCCCCACCCCCCACCTCTGCGGCGCATCCCTTCCGTACAAGTGGTTTGGCCGCTGAGCCGCGGAGGAAGCCCTCGAGCCGTCCCTAAGCTCGGCCCGGGGTGGCTGCCGAATTTCAGCCTCGAACGTCCTTCCTCGGCACTCGCCAATTTCGACGATTCTTTCGCGCCTTATCCCCGAGTCGCACTCGAGATCAATTGTCCCGCGCCACGGCAACATGTGTTGAGTGGCTCGTGCATTATTGACGCGCGCATTAACATTTCAAATGAGCCGAGTCGAAGTGACTCTCGGCAAAACGAGGAGTTCCTCTGAAATTGACAAATGTTTTTTAAATGATTCCTTTACTACGGAGGCGAGCGTTGCGGCGGTTTCCGCGCATTCGCGGAACAATTCTTAATTACGGTTAAAAGGAATTAAAAATTAAGTTTACCAATGCCATCGTCCACTGCTACTTTTCTACAGCATTCGTTGAAAAAAAGTTAATTAATACGTGCTTGCTGAATTATTTAAGTTTTAAGTCATTGAGCGCAGGGCATCTATTATGCCCTGTGTAATTCGAGATAAGCGAGATTAAATAATAGTACAGTACAATAGCGACTAATTTACTTGTGTGTTTCTCATTCAAGACTGTATTTCGGTGCTTGGCAAGTTTCTTTACGGAAGGAAAACTTTTCGGCTTCTTTTTAATACGCACGAAACGGTAAACTTTATAATTTCCTTGGGCGCAGATATTGAAATATTTTGCCAAAAAAAAAAAAAAAAAAAAAAAAGATGCACGAAATTATTAATTTTAGATTAAAATGGAGTCTCAGAGCCCTGATCAAATTTCATTTATTACAAAGGATCCGCGCGATTCTAATTTCTTTGTTGGCACAACTCACGTAATAATAGCCATTTAATTAAGCGGAAAACTTAATTGTTGATCGCTATATCATTAATCACTTTAGAATACTTTAACAGCCTTACTGGTAAACTTTTCGAATAATTTACATTCAAACATAATGTTGCAAAGTATACTGACTGGATTTCTCGTTGAAGATTTGACTTTAGAATCGACTTTAATAATGAAAGTAATATCGTCCCTAGGACGCTCTTGATTGTGAAAAATCATAACTGTCAGTGTCAGCTTGTGAACAGCGAAGCTGATATTTGCCAGCTTAATTCAATAGATTACCTTCCTACACGAAGAGTCGGCAGTCACTTCAAAGTTGCCTAAAAGCAAGCATACGAAACCAGTTCACGCTTACACTCGTGCGCTTGAATTAGTTGCGTATGATCGAGCAAACTTGTCCGCAACTCCTCTTCGTAGTCTATAAAATATACGAAGCCCTCGACGCATTCCTAGCACGCTCGATCGAAACCGTGGCGGGATGGGGGGAAGGGGTGGCGCGACCGAGGACTGGGGCTGGGGCTGGGGGGGTGGTTTTCCGGGTGTTTAGTCCGCGGTTAAGAAAAGCGAGCGAAGCAAGAAAAAAAAGTAGCCCCATAAATAGTACATCAGCCGCAAATGCTGAGCGAACCTACAGCTGCGCCCTTATTCGGCGGAGCTTTTGCAAATTCATGCGGCCGCTCCCGGCCCCGCCGCTGACAACTTCCCTACACCGCTGCCTCGTAAACAAGCGAGCATAATCTCCTTGCGAGCTTTTACGACCTGCCACTTATGAAGGGCGGATGCGGAGAGGAGACCGCGCCGGACCCCAAAGGGAAATGTGCGGACGATGATTTCGGGAGTCGCGTAATAATCGGGATTTTAGGGCTGGGCGCCCACCCCCTCCCTCCCACTCCCTACCGCCAACCGCGGCTGCCGACCAACTCCCTTCTTACGCGAATCGACGATTCCTCCTTTGACGCCACCTCGTCTTCGGGAATTATACACTTACCGAGTAGAATGGGTTAGAGTTTGTTAATCGCTGGCTCGGAGTGACGGTAATATTCCGATGAAGTTCGGCTTCCTCGTACGCGTTGCCAAACCGTGAATAAGGAGAAAACAAATCTATCGATTGCTAGCTTATTAAACTTAAATATTATATTAAGCTCGCGTCAAAGTGACTGATCCTGTCGCTAAGGTTACCGTCACGAACTACGTGACGTAAATCTATACTTAGGGGTTGAGTGATTTTTAAAATTATCCGATGCTTACCTTGGATTATGCTGTTAAGTGAATTTATATTATATTCCATCCAGTCCTTTTGGTTGCTCGTAATTAATTGAAAATTCATTTACATTGATATTTATGAATATTTCCATCAGTTCAATGTACGTAAATTTAAGAAGTCAAAGGCATAATATAATTAATGTATCTGGCAACACTAATGCACATTTTCATTTTAATTGCCATTTATCGATAACATTTATGTTTAAATGGCCTACATTGTTGTATATTATTTTTATGTACGCGAGACGATCATTTTATTGCATCGGTAGAAAACTGTCAACGCTTACTGGTACATGTTTTTGGTACTGCGTTCGTCAATTTTATTTCATCGATATTGTAAGCATAAATTTCGACGCAAGATTAAGAAAAAAACAAAACGATTTGTTTTCAAATAAAGTTAATGCAAGTAATAAGCATACAGTCCCACCAATAATTAGGCGAACTCAGTAACAGAATTCAAAAATACATTTTTTTTTATATTTCCTTAGATTGCACCAGAAATACAATTTCATTATAACCTACTTAATCACGAATGATTTTAATAAGCAAGAATGTTCCAGCATAACATATTTTGCGCTAAATTAACATCGTATTCAGGCACTTAAGATTTCCATATCCAAGGATTCTCTCGGGATAACCGCTTTAAACTGAATATCAGTCTTGCGCGAAGCATTTACATAATGTATACCCAAACATTTAAAATCGACTTTTTTTCGAACCACGGTAACGGTTAATTAAATTGATCGATGTTTGATATTTAAAATTATTATTTTTATGCAAATTATATTTTTCAATTTTTCAAAGGCTATTTTCTATATTCTTAATATTAATAAGCAATAAAAACAAATCGTAAGAGCGTAGAAAAGCATAAACCAATGTTAAAAATACAACTTTAGTATTTATTTAATAGCATTTTGTTACTGTTAGTAATGTAATTAAAATGCTAAGTAAAATTTTTCAGTAATTAACATGAATTTTACATGTATATACATGATTATAAAATACTGTCATAGATCCGTAAATTTTACGTTTAAAAAGATATTTATATAATGCTTTAATACATTTTAAAATGCTTTAAAATTATGTTTCTTTAAAAAGGTTAAATTACAAAGGTGTAAGAACTTTTTCGCATTATATTTTATTAGTTTTTAATTAAATATTTTAATGGCCTTCTATATTTAAATAGCTTTCTATTAACTTCCTATTTTATAAAATAAAATACAAACCTAATTAAATATTCGAGCTTGATATGCAATGGAATTTTATATCAAAGTCAGTGCTTTATATCACTTATTTATATTAATAGTTAATATGAAAAATATTATGCGAAATTCAAGTTCAATACTTGGAAACAATACATCCAATTCATGCCCTCTAAATTTTTATATTTATGTTTTTAAAATCATATTTTAATTCATACTTTTGTTCTTTACAGGTACGTACGTGGACAGTTTTGACATGTATTAAACGTTGGTAAGAAAAAAATTGTAATTTAAGTTTAAAAAATGGCATTTCAACGTGTTAGAGTGATATGAGAATTAATAATAAAAATTATGGATAATTAATAATAAGTATTCTTTAATTTTTTTAAAAATTTTCAAACGTTTTGATAAAATGAATATAAATATATATATATATACATGTATATATTTCTTGTAATATGATTTTTTTTCTTTGACTTATCAATTAGCATATAATAGACAATTAATAATTTCATACCACGACTCAATTTAAACATTACGATTCCTAAACAAAATATCTCCATATCATATGAATAATTATTTATTTGCAATTACAAAGAAAGTAACATCGGATCGATACAAATGAATTATTTGCGAAAAGCTTTTATTTTTAAATTTATTATTCAAAAAATGAAATATTGATAGTAATTGTTTTTTTTTCAATTACACAGGTATATTTATAATTTGATTATATTCACATGCAATCATATTATAATGAATAACGAAGCTCTGTTTTTGTATTTACTTTAACATTTTACGGAATTAGTATGTAGGTAAAGGTAGTCCTAATTATTTTTAACAATTGATTTGTATTGGGGAAGAAAATTCGTCAACAACTATATGACAAACATTGATCGCATTTATTCTTCGTATGCTTCTAAAGTCCTCGCAATCGTCAGTGAGGAAAAAAAAAAAAAATTTCTCAAAGGTCAAAATAGTTCTCACGCGTATTGGCGAATAGCAAAAGCGCCAATATTATCTGTTTGAGCTTGAGGATTTATCGCCCATTTTGGCACAAGAATGGCGAGCTCGTAAAAACGAATGCCCGTCCTCATTCCAGTTCATGTTTTCGTATATTACGACTAGCGTCCACCAGGGCCACTCCAAACGATCCTCACTCCCTATGAGCGTAAGCAAACGGACATCGTACAGCAACAACTAGTAGCTGCCCAGATATTGTTGAGGTAAAGTGGATCTTAGCCTTTGGTCTTACGTAACGAGATATGCCGGGGATAGAGATAGAGAGAGAGAGAGAGAATTCGAGAGGCAAAGTTCCCGGTCCTCAAGTTGGCAATATCACTCGGTGCCGAACGAGATGCGAAGTTGCCGAGATATTTCATTCACTGCTTCTGCGTAGCGACGACGCAACGTTCCTACGTCTTCTCCTTCTAGGCTCGATTCTGTTTCGCAACCTTTGTCTCGACAGTCGCTTCTTCCTAATATCAGATGGTCGGTTATAGCTCGCGCATTTCCTATCTATCTCTCTCCCCGCTGTTTGGCGAGAATTAAGATAATTCAGTGTCTAGCGCTGGACTTAACTTTGAACCGGCGAATAAACCAGCAAGTTTATTTTCTTCATTACGTCCTTGACTGCCTTCTCAAGATAGAGGGACCTTACCAAGGTTATGTTCAGTCATTTCGTGGCTTCGCTCAACGATTCCGCCCCCCAATGCTCGGGCTGCTTTATTTTTCCCTTACGGTATTCATAGTAGAATTGCTGCTACCGGACGTCCTTTAATGTATAAAAAATAAAAAATAAAAAATTCGCTTAGTGTAATTACGCTTCTTTTAAAAAAAAACTTATTGCTTCGAGCTATATCTTGTACTTGAAATTCTACGTTATCAAACACAAGTCAAAGTCTTTGCTAATTGTTTTTGATAATAACAAGCGGACTTTAATTAATTCTCACTTTCGACATTCTTAACTTGTCTAGTAATTTTTCGGAAAAGATATTTTTGAAAAGAAATATTATGCATTTACAATAAACTAGATTATTTATTTTACCCTATTTTGTTCTTATTATCATGAACTTCTCTGGCAAACTTTGTGTAAATAATAAATCGATTTAATACAAAAATGTATTATTTCTTAATCTGATTTTATTGGTTCAATCATCAATAATAGTCCAATTTTGGTATTGCTGATCAATTGCTTTCTTCTCGAACTTCCAATTTTTATTCTCCTTTGTTTGAATGAGTCGTCAATAGATCTTTATTTTCTCGATCTTGCAACTTTTACTCTTGTATTTAAATCTATATTTTGTTTATTTTTCCTGGATACTATTTAACCGAAGATCAAAAACTGACCTGAAAGTGTTTTGCTCTGAATTTGTGAGAAATTCGATACTTTATAAATTTTTTGACCTGCAGTGTTTAAAATTAAATTCAAATAATACCTGCTCCTTAATTTTAAGCATTCCTGTTGTAACACACTTTCTTATTAATTTTATGAAAATTTACTCTTTGAGTGTAATTTAAGAAAAACTTTATATATTTTTGAATGCAAAGCTGATTCTGCTCCATTTGCTTGTTGTTTAATCTTTAATTCAAGTTTGACACACTTACCTTCTACGAGGGCGACTCGAATTTCGATTTCTATCCGTAATATGTGTATCTAATTTAGAATCTGGAACAGTTGACCTTTGAACTTAATCTGCATTAGAATTTGATAGAGGAAGTCTACGCCAATGCAACCTTTCATGTCACTGCGAAACATGACCAACATCGACGGCACGACTTCAACATTTACCGATAAGAAATTGGTTAATTACCCTACCATTCGTTACAACGATCGTTTTTTAACTTTGGTTCAGCATAATGATGAGATAAGCGAGAATCTGAGAATTCTTGTCCTAAAATTTCGATTTAAAACTATTGAAACATGCAACATGTGTTTTTAAACGTTTAATCGTTGTATTTTAAATTAATACAAAAATGCTTTCTTTTTTTTTCAATACTTCGAACAATAACTATTACAGAGCTAAATACATTATATTAATCTTCATCTTATATAATCCGATACGATAAGTGAACAAAGGGTCCAAAAACATTTCTCATTGTCACAGCATAATTGCTCGTATTTCCTTTCTTCTAAATTAACAAAAAAGCTGAATTAAGTTCTGTATTTCTACAAGGCGAAAGATAATTCCCAATTTTTTTCGTAGTTTTTGTTAGGGTGAGAATTTATCCTTTCCTTATCTCTTGTACACAGGATTGGCTAGTTCGAGTATGTCTTTGATAAAAACCTAATTTTGGGGTTCAGTTAATGCAAGTGTATTTGCTTGATGAACCAACTACTCTCGCAGCTCGAATGTCACTTTAGACTTGATGAATATATATATATATATATATATATATATATATATATATATGTATATCTATACATATAAATAAGAATTACAAATAAATTTACTTATATAATATTCTTTTGAAAAATTGAGCATCTAAAGGATATGCTAACGACGAGAAAATTGCCTTAGATAACGCTATCATAATTTAAGGCATTCTTAAATTTCGGTACCTACATAATATTTGAATTAAATATCTTACAAAAATGTGATGTTTAATTTCATTTATATCTTTTATTACCTTCACGTAGCAATTAAACTGAATATTAAATTAAGAAAATTTAAGCTTAAAAATTTTAATTAATTTTAAATGTATTCAGATTTATTTGAAATTACTTTGAAACACATTACTTTTACATCAATGCTTTATGGAAAAATCATAATCTGTTACAAATAATAATTAACATTAATATAAAAACAAAACGTTTTGTAATTATGCAGTAATAATTACTTTTTCTATAATTAACTTTATCAGATATATTATCCTGAACATTTTTTAAGCACAGAACTTCGGATAATGCATTTTTAACGATATATAACAAAATATTTATTTAATTTTGTATTTAATAATTTTATAAAAAAAGATTAAGCTTTATTATACTGATTTATCAACAGTTATAAATTATTTGTGTTGATTTAGTAAATATAAATGTTCCTTAACGTGATATATATATATATACTAATATATATATATATATGATATGTATGTGATATATATATATATATATATATAAAATATTTCAATGTAAAAATTATATAATGGAAAAAATACTAATTTTTTTTAATCACCATTTATATTAATCATATGTAATCAATGAATTTAAAATTTAACCAATCATGTTGAAGATAGATGTCACATTAAAAAATAAAAAATATAGTTTCTTAATACATAGTAAATTAAAACAAAAAACTTAGAAATTGATTCATTTAACAAAATTCGAGCATTAGCTGTATTTTTTTTTAATATTCAAATTCAAATTTCTTATATCGCATACTTCAATACGACACCTCCACCTATATTGGGTTTATATTTATATACATAAATTTAGATAAGACTAACGTCTCGTACATATAAAATTTTTGTTATTTTCAGCGAATGAATATTTACTACAATACAATCTAAAAGAATTACTTATTAGAAAAAAAATTTCGATTGCCGTTTAAGAATGATAAGTATTGGAAAATTCTCCTCTTTACAAGGGTCACGTTCGCGCAATTCTATTTTAAGGGCTCGCATTATTAATCAACGCAAGTGCGCACAAGTCGCTCGGCAGTGTTATGGCATTCTTAAGCCTAAAAGTGGATGTAAGTCTTAGGTCGACAGCGAGACACTTGAAATATTAGTACGAATGTAATAGAATCGTGAAAAGTGGACCGAAGTTAGGGAGCATTTAATCTTACTATACCGAGTGGCAATACACCGGCCGCCAACGTCAAAGATTTATGCTAATAGTCATGGTATAAAACGGGGGACGCGATGATTTTCGGAAGTGCTAGCATAGCATGCTTGAATCTTGCTGGCGAAGGTCCACTGTAAAAAGATATCATCACCGGTTATCATCAGCCGACGTACGGCACGAGGTCTGCGCCGGGAAAATGAGTTCCCATATTCGTAGGAAAATCCGAGGCTGATTCGTGAATATAATCCATATTCTCGGCTCTACAGGAGTGGCGAGTGGGCGATGGGCGATGGACGATTCGGTTTAGAGAGGGTTCGTGGGAGAATGGCTGCGGAGAGGGGGGGGTGCGGTAAGAGAGAGAGCGAGAGAGAGAGAGAGCAGCGCCGGCAGTGAGCTCGTTAAAAAGCCAGAAAGCTCAGCGAGGAGACGATGCGATATCATCTTTAGCCAAGAGCAGCGGCAGCAAAATAAAACGTCGCTACGGCCTCATCTCTACCCCCAACTCCATTCCAATTACTACGGGTGGAGAGAGAAAACGAGAGAGAAAAGAGAAGGAAATAGCGGGATAAAGAGAGGGAGGCCCCACACCGGCAATCACTGTGGATGTTAAGATACTTATCCTGCTGCAATCCAGTGCTCAAGTTATGTTTTTTTTTTTTTCTTCACTCACTACTCACTCACTTACCATCTCTGTCTCACTTCTCTTCTCTCTCTCTCTCTCTCTCTCTCTCTCTCTCTCTCTCTCTCTCTCTCACTCTCTCTTTAAATTGCAAAGTAGCGTCATTTGTAATTCAGAGTTTGAAATTCATCCGGAGATACAGCGTAATCATATAGAAATACGCAAGAAATGTTGAAAATGAATTATGGTAAGTTTTTGAAGGAGACTAATGATGAGCGAAAATACATTTCAAGTTACTAATTTTTCTCCACGACCCAACGTTTTTCAAATGAGCATAGTTACTTCCAGAATTTTCATAAATGCCGCCCGGCTATTCTTGTAATAGTTGCACTGAAGTAAAATATTCACAACACTTAAACTATGTGCATTGATAACTGCCTGGCGCTGTTGGTATTCAAAATTGGCTACATTTATAGGGCGTCGTTAATAAGATAGTTAGTTTACCAAAGATTATCGGCAACTACCTGTACAAAAGTTCCATCTCCGTATTTGCGCATGCACAGTTCGAATTTTCCATTATTTTATATATTATTATGCACTTAGGCGATTCTTCGAGATTTAAGATTCGTTGGAAATTATGTTATGCATTTATGTAAAATGATACAATGTGTCTAAAATGTGTAATTACTATATTCCACGACCTCATGCGTATCAAGCTTATTAAAATGGGATGCCAGAGTTAATAAGTGCATTATAAGATGTTGAATTTGTTACTTCATTTTTTTAATTTTTTTTTTGTCGAATAATTGGTAATTTATGTTTGGTGTTTTTTTTTAATCATTATTTGGATAATAAATGATTATTCGTTGCGTATATTGATGAAAATTGAAAGACTTACCCTTAGTTATTTTACGTTAATCACTTTTCAAATTTTAAATTAATTTTTTCAATTTTTAAAGAAGTACATCCTCAGAACAATGATGAACCGATGAAATATAGTTTGTACGTAAAAATCGAAAAAGAAAGGGTTTTAATTAATTTATACCTACTCGTTAATATAGTTAGCTAATGATTTGCATCAAATTTATATTTGATCAGCTTTTAATGCAGAATGCTTTTTAGAGATTGCTTAAACGTACAGCTAGTGTTAAAAACGCCACATTGTCTTATTCCAATCTTAGCTTACTTAAATCCCTCATTTTGTATAATTGAATTTCGAGTTCATAAATGCAAAGTAATAAATGAATATTCAAAGCTGGTTAATTGAACTAAATAATGCTTCATGTAGTTATGAAAACGATTTAAATTTAGAAAGGTGGTCTTATTTTATAAGGTACTTAAAAGATAATTATAAAAATAATTAAACAGAAAAATTGAATAAATATATTTCACTTTGAGCTTAAGTAATTTTTCAGGAGGTCTCGTCAAATGTCTGAATATATTCATGATAACGTACAAAAAAATTATCAAAACCTTAAGTAGCTGCAAACTGCTTATAATTTAAATACTCTAAATATTCCTAACATTAAATAATAATGCTAAAACAGTAGTTCTTTTTCTTTGACAGTCATTTTTTGTGCGCTTTACATTCTTTTTCTATGTTTGTATTATCTCTTTTTGCAATGCTCTTTTTTCTTCGTATATCTATCAGTATTTCTTCCCCCCCCCGTCCCCTCCAACCCCTCCCTATAGCACTTTCATTCTTCTACTTTTTTCCACTCCTTCTCTGTATCTTCTGTTTTCACACTGTCATTTTCCTATAACAGCCACTCGTTATGTCGCACATTACTCGAGTACTTATACTCTTTACGGCCTCGTTTACTCTCCGCATTTCTGTCTCACTCTTTCCCTTCGGTGTCTTTTACACAATGAAATTCACTCGTTGTAATGTAAATGCACATTATCAAGTCTCGCACTTTTTTAGGCTAAGCCAAGCATTATATACTTAAGATAGATTTAGAAAAGGAAAATTTTAAAATTGCCTTTTAAACTATTTTAATTCTTATCGATTTGTTTTAAAAACTTTTACATAATTGCATTATTCAGATATCTAGTACAAGTTTAAAATATTTCTCCCTTAAAAATATACAAATTCAATTACAAAGCATTACAAATATTTTAGAGTACTGTATATTTTTTAACTTTCTACCATATTTTTCGGAGTACTGTATTAATGAAAATTGAAAAGATAACAGATAACTTGATCTCTTCATGGATTTCGAATTTATTTTTCCGTTTAAAGAGATATTTAGACTTTTATTATTTAAATTCATATTAATTTATTAGACAATAAGAATAATCATTAAAGTAATTAAAATTCGTGAATTATTATGCATCAATAATAATGTTAATGCAATGATGTAGTGAATCTTTGTTTTGTTTTTATGTGCAGGTAAATATGTAATTATGTTAAAAAATGATAATTAATAACCACAGAATTGATCTTTAAATTATATTAATAATTTGTTATTGTATAGTTAATATTTAGCTATTATATGTTATTTAAATGCAAAATTTCATTACATTGCAAACTTGAATGTCAATTTAATTTAATTAATAACGTTCCAAGCAAAAACGATAACGATTCTTATCATTAAGGTATATTAATTATTGAACATATTTCGTCAACATTATACATTTCTATATAATTCATTAGCATGCACGTCGATAAATATGAGTTTGAAATTGTTTATGTTATCAAAACAATAATTTGCTTTTCCACTGCCCAGAGGCATAGAAATTACAGAAATATTGGTACGCGGTTTTGAAAATGAATTATTTAAACCATTAATAAATTTAAATAATTATTATATAAATGTATATTATATTAATTTATGCACTTTAGTTATTTTTATTCAAATATTGCTTTGTATTCCTTTGCATTATAATTTGTTAAATCGAGTAAAAATGAGAATAGTAGTAAATATTTCTAAACATTCGCCTTGTATGGTGGAAATAAAAATAGTTCGATCAATAATTTTCTGCACCAGTAAGAATACTGTGCTGTCACAGTGTATCTTTTCGCATGTAAAAAAATCTTCGTATTGGCTTTAGTAGAGGGGGCGAATCGATGTATAGTATGATTGTATAAGTGAAAAATAATGTTTTTCCTTAATAAATTTGAATCGATATCAAATTATATTTCTCTAAGAAAAATAATATATACTTGCTGCTATTAATAAAAACAGATTAATGCCAGTGTACATAATGATGCTTCGTAAGACATGAAAGTTATTAGAAAGCATCAATTACGGTGCATATAAAAATAACGACATTAATACTTCAGAGCCGCAGCCATAGCCTATTCAATTCTTGTAACTATTGATCATTGCAATGGAGATACAAAGACGCGGTATTACTAATCCATAATTTATTGAAATAGACATCTCGAATGGGAGTTTGCGCCCAGCCGGGGAAGAATAATATGCATCGCGCTGATTTCTGCTGCTAATCAAACGGCTCTCCTATCGCGATTCACCTTAATAGGCTGCTCCTTCGGTTCTAAGCTCCCACCCAACGTCAGCAGCCCTCCCCTTCCGCCCTTGCCCGCGTAACCAGACCGACTCACCTGCCCGGTGTCTTGGGCTCGGCTCGAGCTCTGGCCCTGGGCTCGGGGCGCAGCATCGCGCTCGCCTCGCTCGACGTCAACGGCACGCACAGTGTCGGCTAATAGGATTTGCCGGCTCGTAGAGGGCCTCTTGCTCTACACGCGACAAAACCAGGATGATCCGGATGCCCTGCCTCGGCTCACCGATTCAAATGCAGGACCGATCGACCGTGTAATACTCGAGTGAAACGTCGGGATTCGGTCGGTCGGTCGAACAATGGCGGCTCTATTGGCCGGCAAGAGGGTCGGTGGTAGGGTTTCTGGCCAGAGTGGATCAATCTAAGGAGAAGGTGTTGGCCGCACGCCGAGGCAAAGAAAACGAAAATCTCGGCTTGCCCGAGTACCGGCATGAAAATGCGAGTGGCCATAAGTGGATGTTAAAATAGGTGAGTCCTTGCGGACGTAATGGCTGGCTTTTTCTCGAGCGCTTTGCAAGGGAATAAGTTAGCGAGCTGCACGAGAGATTGTGCATTAAACGTATGAATAATGGAAGGCCGTCTTTGAGAGACGTGAATGGTATCTTGTAAACAGCGATGGCCTCACTCCAAGTTTCGAGAAAACTTCATTATGTCCATTCGTTGTGCATGCATTTAGATAAAGGAGGACTACGCAGAAGGCAAGTGCACGAGACGTAAGAGCCCCGGTGTTGTTACTCGATTTTTTAATAGCAAGGGAAACAGAAGCTTTTCCATAATGCGGCTCGGCAATGCGCCCGGAGATAAAGCAATGATAAAAGCCAGTAAGGAAGAAAAAGTCTCTTTATTGACGAATAAAATTGGCCTTCAATTATTCAAATGACTCGCAATCACTGGACAAATGGTCGGAGCCGGAGCTCGGCGAAGGGGCAAAAAAATCGCTCGATCTCAATGGGAAGGCCATAAAAAGAAAGGAGAGTAGAAAGCCCGAAGTAAAGAAGGCGGATTAGAGAGAGGAGCAGAAGCGTATAGCGCGATGAAAAAAGGAAGGAGACCAAAGACGGGGCTACAACACACGAGGAGGAGGCAGGCCCGAGCGGTTGTCGTTGTCTCGACTTTATATCTACCAAAGTCTGGCCCTTGGCTCCCGACCTCCCGATCACGGCCACTAACTTCCGTCCGGCGCTCCGCACATTTTTATTCACGATGCCGCGATGCTTGAATAATTCGTCGACGAGTCCCCGAGCTCGCCAGAATTTCGCATTTCTATTATTTATCCTTAAAGGGTGCTTGGAAATAATAGAATGCAACGACTCGCTAAAGCCGCCGCCCTGCAAGTGCATACAATTTTCAGGTGCTATTCCGCCGAGGGTAAACGTGCCGCGACTCCTGCCTCGGAATATAGAGGATTTCGTAATGAGATTGTGAGCTGCGAATTATCGTCGGCTTTACGGCCCTGCAATTAATTCCCGGAAAAAAGTCCGCATGTAAAATTGTTTACGATCCCCGTGACAAAGTTTACTTTCATAATATTCCAATCTCATTGTGACTCTAGGAAGTCCCCGCATAATCTTTACAGCTGCTTTCCACGTTTCGCAAATTACGTTATACATAATTCATTTAATAATACCATAGCGGATAATCCAATTGCCATAAGCAATTGCATGGCTAATTTGAGACTGGGTGAAACGCGCGTTTAATTAAAAAAAATATCGTTAATTTTTTGATAAAACAAAGTGGCCGCATTAGTTCGCCTCTTATTAAGACGAGTGAAGCTGTCGATAATCGTCGGTTAGTGATCGATTTAACCACTTTGAGTAGTAAAAAATAATTTGTAAGCCCTGTTAATTGCTGTGACTTCCTTCGTGCGAACGTTCACTGGTACATTTTTTCAACCTATTTCCCTTGCCAAGGAATTGCATCGATTATGCCACTAGTTATAGGTATATACGTAAATGCATGGTTCCCATGTGTTACAGGTAATGAGAAGGCAAGAGTAATGTGAGTAGTGGCAAAAATCCAATAAATTCCTATAAGATTTGCGCGTAAAGAGAAAACAGGTAGTGAGTACATCAGTCTTTAACTAAAAGGATTTGCTTGCTTATCATTGCGGATAGTTAAGTTTTAAATTAAAAAGATTTGTGAACACACGGATTAACTGGATTTATGAATACCTTTTTTCACTTTAGCTGCATAAGCATTTGGTATTTTAAACCATTAAGCTCCATGTATACGTATTATATTCAAGTAATTTAGCAAAGAGTTTTATAGAATTATTTTATCAAAAAATTAAATAAACGCTTAAGCGTTTTATTTTATTGCGAAGCAATACGGTATTCGAGCTACATTCGTTATTATTTTTTTTAAATGAAATAAGCATCATTGCAAAAAAAATTATTAAAACGGTGATCATTATCATTAATGTATGTAGGCTTAATACAAGGATTTTTTTATTAGAAACATTTTAAACTAATAGTAAGAGGAGCCTTTACCTTGATCTATTTTACAAATTAATAATAAAACCATTAAATTTTAAAATATAATTTTAATCTTAATATTTAAGTTATAGCAATGAATAGCAGTACTAAGTAAATTCAGTAGAGTAGAAATTTTGTTTTGAAATAAAATTGCCACTACATAAAGTAATAAAGTTGTATAAGATGTAGTTTTTATATAATTCTACATCATTCAAACTTAAACCAATGTCGGTATAATCTCTCTTGTTAAAATAAAATAATATTATCGTGATACGAAAAATCATGAGTGCGGATTTACAATACAATGACGTTTTTAACAGTAGTATCTTTTTATACATAACTTTCATAATATTTTTTATCGGGGTACATTATATTTTAGTCAACTTAATTTTTAATTTAAAAAATATGATGAGAATAAATTATTACTCTTTGTGTAATTACATTTTTCCCCGTATGTTAATTAACTTTTGAATAATTATATGTTGTGGCTTTTTGAAAAT
The DNA here is from genome assembly GCA_018907135.1 of Kradibia gibbosae. NCBI lineage: Eukaryota > Metazoa > Arthropoda > Insecta > Hymenoptera > Agaonidae > Kradibia > Kradibia gibbosae. The sequence goes on from JACCHX010000004.1 coordinate 11,675,101, forward strand.
ATTGTTATTTTAGGTCGACGATGAAATAAAATATTGTAAGCGTAAAGTATCGAAAAAATTACAATACGTGAAAATTAAACGAATAACACCATATTTTTACAAGCTGAAAATGTAAAGAACTCTGCGTTCTCGTAAAGTATAAATGAGAAGGCAACGGTTTATTCTCAGAATGCCTCTAAATCGACTCACACGTGTTTCATTAACGGTAGTTGTACATCTGAGACACGAAGAAACCAAAGAGTTTTTTGAGGCTGCGTTAAATAAAAACACACTTCGTGGCCGTGGCATGAGATACATCGATCAGATCTATCTCATCACATCATTAGGTCAGTTACGTTATACTATCGGACAGAATTTTCGCACCTTTCCTGTTCCTTCTATTTTTATTTTCTTACTTGCAATGCAATGATGTGGTGCAATGATCAATCTTCGAGATGCAAATAGTTACGGCAAACATAACTTCACTGCAAACCATTAGATTTTTTCGACATTTACTCTTTCTTCAGTAAGATAATCTTTTGCTGCAGTCGAGTTATTGATTTATCTGTCGATTTAGAAATTTCTCTACGCTTTCCTGACAGTTCGAAGACTGGATTTTTTTTTTACTTCGTGTGATTCTAATAATTTTAATTATATCTATTTCCATTTCACCTTTCATGGTTAAGATAAATTGCAATTATTTTGATCTGGCAACTTACAATGCTCTTGACTACAATGATCTTTTATATTATTAATTTAAAGAAATAAATTAGACAAGGAAATTTAATAAAAATCAATTTATACTTCAAACGTTAATTTATTTTTTTTTATTTTCTAATATTATTTTAATATTTTGTTATATTTTTATATTATATATTTATTAATATATTTTTTTATTAGATTAATAAAATATATGAAATTATCAATTTCGATCTATTTTAAGTGAGGTATTGATAATGCTGTAAGACCTTTTATAACCATTTATAAGTAAACGAAAATTTACGGGGAAACTAAATATACGTGTCCCATATTTTACCTATTGTAAGTTCAGAATATTATATATTACATTACAAGCGAATAATAAAATACTTTTAATCGAGTTGCAATATATATATATATATCGAAGCTCTTATTGTTGTAATTGTAGCGAAGGCATAAGGACATTAATGCTAAGGAATAACAAATTATTAGTTATTTTCCCATGTTTATCAGCTCAGCTTAATTATGCTATGTCGTATAAAACTAAAGTGGGTTTTGATCGTATATATTCTCATTCGGTATTTCATTTCACAAGTGAAGAGTATTTAGTTTATGAATTATATACGCCAATGGATGGATGTATACAGCAGAAGTTTCATGGATGGCTCACAAATTGACGAATGCAGTTACGGTGAACTAATATATATGAAAACTTATAATCGAAATATATGCGGATAGACGTTGCTCTGAAAAGCATCAATTATCGAAACCGTGGATTGCAGCTGTTGAGATTCATATTTCGCGCTGTAGAGGCAAAACAAATGCGGCAAAACACAAAAGCGCACACACAAACACACACACACACACCCAAATATATATATATATATATATATATATAACTTATAAATTGAATATTAAGCTAGAAGTTGGGCAACCTTGAACATGGTTAACATCTAAAAGAGTGTGACGGATTAGCAGACTGGAATGTTTGAATTATTATAGACATTAAGAAAATGCGTCAAATATTTTGTGTGCTCGGTAATTAAACCGAAAATACATGAATTATGAGGTTATGTGTTTTCAAACAAAGACATTATTTCTGTGATACTTATTTGAAATGTTCATAGTTATAAATTGAATTTTTTTTTAAATAGATGTAATTATTAACCTTTATATCATACCGAATTAAACTAAAAGTATGTTTATTATAGATGCATTTGAAATAATCGCTTCCAATGTGAATCATAATTTTAATTCACTCGACCCCTTAAGTGTGATTATTGTCACTGCTTATACATAGTAAACAAAAACTGCTCGGCCTTTAATTAAGATCAAGTTAATCTAACTACAATCATAAACGTCAGAGAATGTTTGTGATCTTTGCGAAGCGCTAATCTTAAACTTTGAAATATTATAAGATTTTAGCGTTAAGTTAAAATATTTTTTTTTTATTCTATTTTCTGATCGTTATAAAATCAAGTGCCGCCTATTATAATAAAGTGTTTTTTTGAAGCCGGCCGTATTAATTACAGGCCTACAGAGCGATAAAGATGTTTGGCTAAATTAAAAATATAAGCGCTTCGCCCTTGAGTAAGCAGTCATTGGTGAAAAAGTAGATAAATTATTTTTAAGAGACAGTGGATAAAGTTGAGTCTCGATAGAGAAAAAGGCTATTTATTATATAAGTTAATATATGTATGTATGTATATATATAGACAGTTATAAATTCGCGACGAGTAAAAGCCGAGCGGTCAGGATGAATACCGATTTCGGTCTCGAGAAATCACACCTTAGCGGGATAAGCAGTCGCCGATGAAGCGTCGACGTAATTGAAAGCCGAGGATTATCCGGAGGAGCTAATGAAATCCTCGATGCGGCCCATCAAAGTCCAGGCCACTCGGAAAATCTGCCATGCTCGAGCAGTGCATTACGGCCAGGGCATCGGGACGGTCCGGAGCGAGGCTACGGACCAGCGACAGGCCATTGTCACTCGGGGCCGATCGAACGCCGCCGACGAGCACTCCACCTTGGCAATCTGCTCCCGTCGGATGGACTCCCCGGGAGTCGCGCCCTCGATAACGAGCGGCCCATTAATCAGAGGGTCGCGTTATGCTCACCGGGAACCGGTGCATCTGCGTCGTGCACGCCCTCCCGCCCACCCCATTCCGCTCCGAGAGTGATAATGATCTCGCTCGACCCTCCCCGCACGGGCGCGCGCTCGTCTCCCCCACCGGCTGGCCCCCCTCCGGCCCCCGAGGCGTCGCTCCGCCGTTTCCCAGCTTGCGGACCGGCGGACACCGACGTCGTCACCTTTGGCGCCCGAGCAGGGCCGGGAGGGAATGTTTGGGCTCGGCTCCCCTTCTCCTCGGAACCGATAAGAAATAATTAATCCTCTCGACGTTGGCAAGAGGACGGGCTCGGGACTCGCGACGTCCGAACTTTAATGAGCCTTGTCTGGTGGAGGATGTCGTAGGGCGGGGGTGATCCCTATTATTGGGCGCTTGACACTGTATACTTCGCAAACGCCTGCACTCACACAAATTGGAGCTTGAGACACTGCTGACATTGATTGTGGAGCTCGTGATAGCTTATGAGCTTGGATGACGGCAGAGCAGTACTTTTTAAGTACAAATGAAATGTAAAGGAGAATTCGCGAGTCTTAGGAAGACGATTATCCCGTATCCATATCGATGCTTTTTAAAGATTTGGAAATGTTAATTGAAATGAAACGTAAAATACAATTTCGACTGCATATTATTAGAGTATCATGGCTCTGGCTTAAGTTACATTTGATTATCCATTATTGGTTATTTTTAATTGATGTTCCGTTTAGTGTTTCGCTAGGTTCGTGAAGCTCGTCACATTATGTGAATTAAAAAAAATAAATTTCTCCATTAGTTCATGCTCTGCCTAGTCGAATCGAACAACTAATACATTTTAATATACAACTGACTGACATTTTTAAAATTGTTTTCCTTTCATATCAGACAATTACTCTTAGGCTCTTATGTTTTTATATAAATATATTAAAGTTTCTTTATTAAATCCTTAAACTCATTCAAATGGCAATATCCAAGCTGGCTAAGTCCATATTTACCAAAACTTTTTATTCAGTGCCGTGAAATAAGTTTTAGTTGATTTCATATGAAAAGCAGAAGATTGTATGTCACGATGATATTCTTGGCTTGACATTAAACATGCTACATTATACGAGTAATATCATAATTCGTAACGTTTAAAAAAAAAGGATGGTAGTTTTGCACATGCATAAGCTACTGGGATGCATACGCATTATAGATTTAGATGCTTTTTAGTCATTCATAGCCATGCTGAAGCTAAGTAATCGCATACCGAGAATAAGCCAGTGACAAAGCTAAAAACTTTTACCATCCACGTCACTGTGCTTTCCACTGTACGTGCATATTTGAAAATTATTAGTAAATCTATAAACTGTCGCCTGACTCGTATCTGTTATTTTTCTAAAAATAAGCAGCATTAATACTGAGAGAAAAGAGAAAATGTTATTACGATTAAGTGCTCTTATTCTTAATAATAAATTTTGTAACTTTAATTAAAGTTATATCATGTTTCTAACAATTTCAATGTATGGTATTTGTTTATTCTTACCGAAATTATATACATATTAACACGTATATATATATATACATTTATATGTACACATAACTTTGTATATTAATGTGTGTTTGCATCCTAACATTTTTGGATAATATTAATCATTGTAATAAGAATAAACGTATAATACCAATTATTATTTAAAAGAATTCCAAATTATAAATTTGCCTTATGCAAATAAAAAGCAGTACTATACGAAATATGTCAAAAGTATTTAAAGACTTCTCGAAACTGATAAATATGTAAGCCAACACAAGATTACATTATTTTTTACAAGTAGTTTTTATAGTAAAAGGGATTACTATGACATTTACTGAATCGAAAGACTTATTTAAATAAAGATACTTTTTGTCGATATAAGGCAAATATTTTAAGGCGACCCAAGAAAATATATTCCAACATGTTTATGATTTATGATCTGGTACAAGTACGTTCACCTTGAGTGAGAACATATGACATATAAAAGAGAAAATAATGGAGTGATGCAGAAATGATAAGATTAAAACATCGTCGAAATACTTCTTAACATAATAATGCCCAAAGTTAATTTATTTTTAGGTATTTAGCATTATACTGAATTTCAATTATTATTATTGAGCGGAGCAATATTTTTCAATAAGGATTAAATTTTATTATATTACAGGGCAACTAACATCGTCGACACCTTCTTGTACTTAAAATGTAAATGAAAACCAATATTAAGTCACTAAGAAAGTAAACACAAGTAATGCCTCTACTTAAGTAGAGTGTGCAAAAACAAGTTTTGCATAAAGTGTTTATTTAAATGTAAAGGGATTCGATGAATCAAATGACGAAATGAAAGGAACTATTGTGACGTTTAATTATAAGACCGAATACGTAACAAAGTTTAAATGCGAAAGCGGGCCATTTGTAGCTATTCGTGGTATTCGCAAAGTGCTCGAGTTTAATGTCCTCGTCCGCGATCTCGCGCAAGCTCGCAGTAAAATAAAAGTACAAGTGAGACAAGCCAAAGTAAAAAGAAAAATGGCAAGGCCGAAAGGAGACTTTAGAATACGGCGGCGCAACAACCCCGCGAGTAAATTATGCGGATGATTCGTGGTACAAGGGCCAATATCAATAAAGAAGCGCAGCTCCGGAAATTACTCGCGCGCGCGAATATAATTAATGGTCGGGCCGGACAAAGGCTCGTCGACCCTGTCCTGAGGTTGACTTTGAGCAGCTCGAGTCCCCTTGCAAATCCGAAAAGTCCAGCGAGTCCCCCTCCCTATTCAGGACCGGCGTCCCGCGATGGTCCTCCGAAGGATTTGACGCGCGATCCCTACGCGAGAGATAGAGAGAGAGAGAGAGAGAGAGAGAGAGAGAGAGAGAGACGGCCAGCAAAGCCACAGCTGCCGATGAGTCAGCCAGGAGTGAGGTGAAAAAATGGCGCAAAAAGTCGAGTGGCCCGGGCGTCCTCGGGCGAAGGCGCGAAGCCCATCCACGAATTCGGGGACCTCGGAGATGGCAATCGCAATTGTATACACGAGGGATTGCTTTAATAGGTTTATGTATTCCGGGGGTCTGGTAACCGCCCCTCCCTCCGGCCGCCTATTGTCGCGGCCGGGCCAATATCTAAGCGGGAGCGGTTAGTTTTTGCCTAACAGGGGGATGCGGAATACCGAGGTGGTTTACGCGCTCCACGGGATGCGCGTATCACCTCCGACGATCTCGGCTCTCCCAGCGAGGATTCGCACCGACTTTGATTGCGCCTTGCGGGGATCGAGCCGATGCTCTTTGATTGGCCGGTGCGTCAGCGAGGAACCGGGAACGGCGCTTATCACTCCTCCGTCCTCGGCTGCTGAAGCAATAACTTTCTTTGGGCGAGTCTAGAGGCCGACGCGTACTTCGTTCGTCGCGCTCTCAGCAGTTGCTAATTTTTCCTTTCAATTTTAGGCAGCTTCGCTTGAATTAGATTTCGGTTACCGACCCCGCGCGGCCCCGGTCCCCAGCTGTCAATTTTCCTTCTGCAAATTATTAAGCTCATTGAATTTATTGGCGCGAATAATTAATTGCAAACACGTTACCCATTGCTGAAATGTATTTCTTTCGCCAGTGCCCGGGGCCCCAAGGTAGATAAATATTATTTGCTCGCGACTTGCACGCCATTAATTAAAAATTAACCTATTCTTTTTTCCCTGCTTCATATTCCCCCTTGTCGCTGGCTTCCATCATCGCTTTCTTATTTACCTCTTATTCCTCTCCCGATACAAGCGATCCCTCGTCTTTCCTCACTTTGGCTTTCGAGTTGAACTAGAGTTGAAATAAATTTGTATTGCCACGAGGAGTAACAGGGACAAGGACAGTCGATCGGCATTTTTCTAGCATTTGTCACATAATTCCATCCGGAGGTAATCCTTGGCTTCCTTCCGCCTCTCGGTTTTATTTTACGGGGCAAGCGTTAGTCGCATTATGCGGACGTAGGCACACATACGTGAGCGAGTGAATGAAAAACGAGAGTTGCTGCGCCACGTGTCGAACATTCATTTACGGACGAATGTACATGCATATAATAGGAGATGGGGATTATACTTTAGGGAGGCCAAACATCATGACGTTTATGATGCCACGCTGTAATTACGCTTTTTCGCACTTGGATGGCATGGAGACGCCTTACAAAAGAGGCCCCGAGCCGATGTTTGCCCTGGCCTTTGTGCACACGGGAGTGTACGGGGAGTTTTGACCGTGGTTGCGTGGGTGTATTTAACATTCATATTAAAAGTGGCCGATTCATCGTGGCTGGCGCGGGGTTCATTTTTAATAACAGTAAGGTCCAGTCGCCTAACCGGTGTGCATTATTATGAAGGCAGGAAACACCGAGGAGCGTCCCGTGCCACACGAGGCCGGGGAATAAAAATGATTGCGCACACGCAGCTCTGAGAGACACGAATCATCGTGGAAATTACACGTGACAACGCATTAAAAAAATTATAAAGCTCGCGCGGAATAGGGAGCGATACTCGAGGGGTGAGACTTTATCGGGCGGATTTTAAAATAAAGCGCCAGTGAGCCAACCTAAAATGCGCAAGAGCGATTATTTCAAGCCTGACGGATGGCCGATATAAATATTTGTTTACGGGGATGGCGTTCGCCGCGTAAGCCTTAGATTTGTCCGAAAATAGACTTCGATCATATAACATCCGAACATGAAATTGAACTGCCCTGGTCGAGAGATTAATGGCCCCTTAAATCCGAAAATACAGGCCCCGGCGTTACGAAGCCTTATCAATTGTTATCCGCGAAAGTAATGCAAATAAAGACTGGGCGTTGTGGTGGTGGAGCCTTCGCACCAGGCCTGTATTGGCTTAATGACGGAGCTGTGGGGCAGGTCGTGGCTCGCGTTTCCGCTTATCCTCATCTTGGGTGCGACGCCAGGCTCCGCGGCATTTCGCCACGTCCGCGGGTCACGTTGTAAGACGAGATGCCTCCGTCTCTCTCTCTCTCTCTCTCCCTCCCTCCCGCCCTCAGGGTCTTTTATGACATAAGAGTTGACTCGGGAGGCATTAGGTAATCGATCCCCCTCGGGGTACCAACCGTATTTTGAATTCCCAGCAATTAATGGCCTAGGGCTCCCCTCCCCTCCCACCTCGCTCTCTCTCTCTCTCTCTCTCTCTGCCGCTCTCGGGGATACTCCTACAGAGAAGCAATAACCAATGTCGCGGCTGCGGGGCGATCCTCGTAGGGCATCGCGACTCGATCGCGTCAAATCCCGGGCAGTGCATCCACGCACGATGCGCGGGCCGCAGTTATTTATGAGGGGCTACCGGTGGGTACGGGCGAGCCTCCGGGCCCCTCCTGATTTACGAGGCTCTCGTGGCCGGCCGGCAAAAAGCTTCTTCGCTCGGGAGCGAGCGTTTTATCGGAGCCGCGCGTGGCGAGCGTCGAGCGCGTGCCCGGGCTTAACGGCCGCGGTATCGCATTCGGGAAAGTGGCCGAGGATTTTATTGGCCGATCGCATTAAAGCTCATTTGCCTTGCTCCCTTTTATTTATGGCACTCTTCGAGCGAGTGGGCCGGCCCTCGGCTCTTCTTTATTTTCGCCTACCCGTTTTTCCCTCCCCGTGGGGCTCTCCCCTGGAAAAGTCGGACCGAGCGCGGCTTTCCGCGTAGGCAACCCTCCAGGTGTGCGCCGCTCTTATTTTCCATTCGACACTGCTCTCCTCCGATGCAAATCAGCCATTAAAATTCCTAATTAGCGCGGCTGATAGCGGCGCGGAGTTTACTTTTTCCTAACCCATAATACTTGTCAAGGAGATGTAATAATGCGCCGCGCAGGGGAGACCTAAGTATTTCAAATAATTTGAATATTTAATGCTCTTAAGCGTGAGCTATCTCAATAGTGAATTATTTATAAGGCAGGTATATAAAAAAAAGGGTAAGACTTTTTAAAATAAAATTCGTATGATCGCTGCAAAATACATGGAAAAGTAATTTATTTACACAAGGAGCAAAATTTTGTTGCGTAAAAAGCCATTAAACTAAAAACCAGGTTTCGAGAAAAACGAGCTTAAAGGATTAGTTTTATGTGAAGCTAAATGCACGTTATTCCGCTTCGGCTACTCTAACATAAATTCTTTAAATATCTATTTATTTCGAGTCTCGGCGAATGCTCGCTATTTAAATTGTATTTAATAACACGAGAGCATAATAACAATAGTCGATGTTTCATTTTAGTTCAGAGATTGTGAATTAATTTATACATCTCAATTACCATGCAAATTTCAAGAGAATTAACTTTTTCCCCTTGAAACCTTTACTTTGCCAATGGAACACAATTACAGAAAGTTGTGTGCGAAATCAAATTTTTTTAAATTCTAAACTTATAAATGAACGACGCTGTACAAAGTTTTCCACCTATGTGCCCTCCATAACCATTGTATACTATAGATTATAAATTAACGGTTCGCCTACATGCATAATCATTTGCATATTAAAATCCACGATATTTCTTCTTATTTGCTTTGCTACGTACGATTGATTTTCACAAAAGCCAGTATAAGCAGCTCTCGATGGACTCCCCTTAATTTTTTTACCAGTTTCTTTTTTTAACCTTACGTAATTGGATTTGCCGTAAAAATGTTAACCACTCGTCAAAAAGAAAACGAATCAAGGCGCCGGCTAAATGATTTCTGAAATTAGAAAAAAAAATAACATTGCAACTTGATCAAACTAATTCTTGTATGCTTATAATAGTACGACCGCTTACGTTATATCGAATCAATAATTTTTTTGCTCGTGACAGAATGAAACATTCGTATTTATTACATTGGAACAAGTTTGTTCTACCATAGCTCAACCTTTCGTCATTTTTACGTAAAAAAAAAAAAAAATTTCTATAAGTTTTATTTATTTTGAGAGACTGTAAGCAGATTTCATTTGCACTTTGTACATTTATTTGCGAACCGACAAGCCCTTCTACTTATATTTCAGTAAGTAAGAATTGTATTTGTTTTTCAATTTTTATTCACGAGGCAAAAATGGTTAAGTTAATGCATCTTGTACACCGACATAATATATTAATTTTCTTCTACCATTACCTTATTAAATATCTACGTATAGTTAAATTATAACAAATTTCGCTCTCAAATTTTTTACTCTCAAATTAATTGCTATTTGAAAAAGCTTTTAACATTGCAGGAAGACTTGTATAGTAATCGTAAATTTTTTTGAAGTTTTTAAAAGCTAAGGCAATAAAAAAGCTCGTAACAAAAAAATTGACTCGAGTCCCTAATAAAGGCTTCTGCGATAGAATTTAATTTATTAAATTATGTGTAGTTTATTGAAAAATCCAACAGTATGTATGCACACAAATATACGCATAAATATATGCACATATATACTAAGATTAAAGTGAAATTTTTTAAAATTTGTTAATACTGTACAAGTGCAGCGAATGGATTTTACCAAATATTGTAAAATTGTAGAAGATTGGTAAATAAGAAACATGCAACATTAAATTAGTAATAATGATTCAATTTTTATATTTTCATCTATAAGTATTTCGCATACTTAAAGTAAATTTTAAGGATAATATTTGATACTTATTGGTAAAAAAAATGTTTAAAATAACTGATTCAATTGTCGATCAATGCACTTTTATTTTAATTGTAAATGCTTAAATTGAAAATCCAAGTAGCTCACGTAAAGAGATAAGCATTGATATTTTTAAAAATGGCAAATGCATCAGTACATGGTAAAAATAATGTTTTCGATTAATAATAAAATGTGTGGCTTTGAATGCTCTTAGGCCCTAGTCAATGTGTCGTTTAAATGAAATACTCGTCAGTTGGGTATTGATTAAAGGAAAAGTCAGCGTGTATAATGCATGCGTATAGACTAGACGTGAATAATGATCAATAGATACGTCAGTTCGCATTAATAAGCGTTACGTAATTCGTATAACATTGAGCTGCGCAGGGCAAATATAATGGACGAAGATGCTCACTATCCGTATCGAGGCAGCCGAGTATTATATAATATGGGAGCGTCGGTTCAATGACATTGACGTATCGAAGGATGTATTTTCTTCGTCAGAGGCCGAGGGCCCAAGTTGCTCCGGGTTTGCTGGCTTTGCAATTGCCTCCTTAATCAGGTGTAAAGCCCTTGACCAGCCCATTAAGCAAGGTACTACCATCAATGACACAAATACTGCTTCAGCGAACCCACTTGCCGAAACAATAAATGCACGCTGATGGCTGGTAAATAACCATGGAATGGGAATGGGCCATTGTCGGCGTTTGATCAGTCGAATTCTTAGCGCCGCCCTTTGCTCGGGTTACTTTGATCCGTTCCCATACCGTTTCCCAGCGGAGCCAGAGCCTCGTCCCGGCCCAGAGGTGCAAAGGCGCCTTCCTACCTATGATGCCTCGAGTACCTCCAGGACGTATCGCGCAAGGGGCAGAGGCGGGACAGAGGCGGGACACGAGGGGCACTGTTATTTATGGGGTATCGATTGCGAGGCTGGATTATTACCTCGTATCGCTCGGTTTCCTCGGCTTCCTGAGCGAGGAGCGCGTGGAAAACGAGGGACTATCTATCGGCAGGTGCATCTACCGCGACTCTGAGCCAATCTCGTCCATGAGGTCATCCCCAGCACTGGATGCCGGCAATCCAGACGGCATAAGAAGCGCCCGAGTGCACCAGGAGCCTAATAGGCGCGTATCGTTCCATCCTGCGCACGCCATCTGGACATTTTCTGCTCCCCGCGCTCGAGTGGGTGCAGCATCCACTCGCTCCGGGCTCTGGCCACGAGAGTCCGCTCCCCCCTGCCGCGCGTGTCCCTGTCCGGAAAATGGCCTTTTAATGTTTCCCGTCCGAGGCCCGGCCCTCTGTAATTTTTCCCTATGGCTAATTGCTTTATCGGCTCGCAACCGAGCGCGGCAACTTTGTTAATGCAGATGTCAGCGATCGGCGGTGTTGGCGGCGGCGGGGGGCGGCCCAGCAATACAATTGCAATTTGTTTTCTTTTTTCCAGCGTTACGCTCCACCGACGCGCGATACCACTGACGACATTAATATCCGATACTTCAACTTTAATTGTACGGAAAGTCGGGCGGGGCTCGCAGTTATGCATCGTTCGAAGCTACTGATTTAACACTTGTTGAGCAAAAAGTCTACTGTGTTTTTTATTTTTTTACCCAAGAGAGGAAAGAGAAGCGACGGCAAAGTCTTTCTGCTACCGATAGATAATTTTCATTGGATTTGCAATGCCGGACTTGAACGAAGTGCGCTTTGTTACTCCTCGTACAATCCATTCGTTCTGATTGAATTTTTAATTATGATAAAATATGAATATTATTAATCATTCTTGGGCTTGAGGCTTTAAAGTTACTATTTATTCGGATGGAGCTTCGAGAAAAGTAAGATCTACTGTTTCTTTAATAAATGAGATGCGTTTTCCCACGTCGTCCTAACTTTAAAAGTCTACGTTCATTCTAAAATTTTGCTTCTGCGTACGTTTCTAGCCTAATTAGAAACAGGCGGGGAAAAATATTTCTCATTAAACTCTAATTTTACAATTTTATTTCTAAAACTTCGTCCTTCTTTCTCGCTCTTTAATTGTAATTAAATATTAATGTACATTCACGAACTTGATTGATTAACATTGTAATAAGTAAAGAGCATTACAAATTCATATATTTCTTTCAAATAATTTTGAGAAGCTAAAATTTGCACAAATATGGTTCAATGTAACTGCAGTTTTATCAGTAATGTTTTTTTTATGTTGACTCTCTAAAAATGTACAGGGTTTTATGAATTATCGCACTGCTACATTTTGGAATATATGATGTAGGACTTCTACATTTTCAAATTGGCGATCATTGAAAATTAATTTCTTAAACCATTTAATTAGCATAACGATTTTGTGCAAAAGAGAAACAATTCTGGTGGTAAATATTATGAAATCGTACCCTTATTATACTTAATAATCCTGAAAATATATGTATATATGTATTTATATTTAAGAAAGTTTAAATGATTATAACTACGTTTAAATTCTTATTATTTCATACGCCCTCATCAATTTAGTTATAAAAGATAAATTATCGATTCTGAGTCATAGTATATGTCTTTAATTATTTATGTCTATTGATCGACGTTTTTTTTTACAGATGCATTGATTTTTATTAAATTCGCTGGGATATTTCAAGATTCCGCATCATTGGTTAACTACAAGCTTATTAACACATCTTGCATATAAATATTATTATCTTTTTAAATCCGGCATAAAAAATGTCGTCAAAAAATGAAAGTAATTACAGTAAAAATGTTAATTATAAAAGACATCGAGTTGAAGTTTTACATTATTCTATAATGGAACTCAGTGAATATTTATATACATCCAAATTATTAAATTTACCAGAAGAAGTGCTACTGAATATTTTAAGTTTTCTGAATTTCAATACAATTGCTAATTTACGGTTGGTGAGTTTTTTAATTTAAGAATAACATTTTTAAAGGAACTGCATCATTAAGAAAATGATTTTAAAAATCCATTAATAGATTTATAATCCAAAGTCAAATCATAATTTAATTATGCATTATTAATCAAATTTAGACTTGTCATCGTTTAAATTATTTATGTGGTTCGCTGCTTAATATAAAATTTAAAAATTTGCGGATAAAAGTTAAGAAGCATTATAATTTAGAGATAAAAATGAATAGACGATTACCATTGACTATTAGAAATCAAATAACAATATTTTTAAGCGACGAGCTACAAAAATTGCAGTCTATCTTTGGAAGACACATCGAGAATAAATGTTGTTGCTTTTTTGCTGGGAAAGTAAGAGCGACTTGTCAATACTAATTTCATACCTGCGCTTTATTATTAACTGCTGCAAAGGAGGCATTGATGTTTTTAAAACGTTTTTTAGATCCTGGATGAGGCTTATTATATATATAATGTAATTAAAATGAATAATTTGATTCTTGATTCGGTTAGCAACGAAAGAATACCTTATTCTTTGAAAGTAATGAAGCCATACTTCGTACTTTACAAGAAATTACAAGCTTATCTAGATCTATCTAAGCATTTTCATAGAGCTTTCTAGGTCTGGAAGACTGCATATAAAATATTCTGGATAAAATAAATTAATGCGCACAATGAAGATAAGAATAATTATTTTAATTTTTAAACATGTACGAGGGTCAATGAAATACAATGTGATTAAATTCTATTTGGTTGCGAAAGCATTGATATTATGTTTGTTTACTAATTATTATCGATCTAGGTGTATACATATATATATATATATATATATATATATATATATATATATATGTGCCTAAAATATAAATATGTAAATGAGATGTACGCAAATGTATTTTGAAATCAAAACAAGGGAGTTGTTTATTTCTGAAAAATAATCCAACGACTGGATGGACGTTTAATTTGTAAAAATTTGTTAAAAAACGTCGCGCCCCTTTGCCATAAAAGGGACAAAGAGTCCAGTCGGTGGAGTTGAAAAAGTGCTGGTAGTCGGAGACTTGCTCCGGGTGGCGAAAAAAGCATCGGGAGCACATTGGGTAGCGAGCGCGAGGAATTCAAAAGTAAGAACTCATTTTGCCGAAGCGAGAGCCGGCCCTTTGTGAAAATTTCAAATGAATTCACAGCGTGACGCACGACCGTAGATAAGGATAAGATTAAGAAAACTAATTGCCGTAACAAGGACGAAGGAGCTCTCGACGCCAAGCTCACCCTCTGTATTAGAAGCCGAGTCTTGTACTGCGGCGTGTTAATGAGACTTGCCACGGCCGCGCCTCAACGATGGAGGAAAACGCGAGGGTATTTTCGCGCACCGGCCGGAGAGCGGGACATTAAATTCAACCCCACTTACTCTGCCCTTTTATTCCCCGCTATATTTACGCTCTTATTACAATTTACATCTATATGTATCTATATATATATATATATATATATATATTTATGTGTAACATGCACTCTCTGCTTAATTATTTCGTTGGCCGTAATCCGCGTGTCACTTGGAGGACGTCGAAGGCCTCGGCTCCGCGAATAATTTCCTTTTCTCATTTCTGCGCGGGGGCCAAAGTTTCGCGTTGTCTCCCGTCAAAGGCACACCCAATGCCCTCGTTCCGTGTTTTTCATGCGATTTTTTGTTTTTGTCTGCTTTCATATCCCCGACGCTTGGCCGCCGCCGCAGCAGCAGCTCTTCAAAGGATTTACGGAATTATTATGAAAATTTTGATAGCGGGCGTGCGAGTAAAGTAGTCACTTTTGAAATCTTATCAACATTCTATGACGCTGTGTCTGACTCGAGTTTTGTATATTACGAGTAGGAGCCGCGTTGCGGCCGTACAAGAAAACTTAAGTTATTAAATGAAACAGCATTTTGATGAGATTGTGTCGGTAACTTTGATATTAATCTTTGTCCTCTTATCGTCGTTTTACTGGTAACTAAAAACAATATATATATATATATATATATATACAAGGGTTTTTACTGGTTTTTAATCGCAGTATATTTTCAAAAGCGTTGCATTATATTACGCGACTATTTAATTAAATGCTCGAGATTTATTCGTAATTCACTATGAGTTATATTTTTGTAAATCGTTTGATCGATCAAATGCAAAATTAATTTTTGCCTAAAATTACTTAATATGCTATATTGCGAGTTGAGCCACATAAAGTAATGAAACGAAGTAGAAGCTCTTTTTGTAATAATGAGGAAATAGTAATCTACCAACGAAAAGTTTTTAAAATAATGCAAGAAATTTCATTTATGCGTTGGATGCAATTATTATACGACGAGTTCGGAGTCGTGTGGTTTATGCTATTTAATATAAATGCATGCTGTCATGTACAATAATATGTGTATGCGTAATTATGCACACACTCGCACACGCATGTGATTATTCACATAATAATATTAATTGTTTACTTAACATCGTAATTTAAACGTTGACAGCCCTTTCTTATATACTTCGGAAAAATGCCCGAGTTTAAGTTTTTACCGTAGAATAACAAGACTCATTAATGTCAATTTTATCAGTGTCATGTGTCGTGAAAGCATTTTATGTTAAAGCTGTGTTTTCTTATATACGTCAGAACATCGAAAAATGACACCATCAGTCTCAACTAAGAAAATAAGAATCTTTTCTTTGAAAGGTAATAGGGGGATATCGAAAAGCACAATAAATCGATTATTTAGTGGCACGTCACAAGAAGAAAAATCTCATTTATGTAGACGATAGAATATCAGTAAAGAAGTTTTTCTTGGGAATTGTAGATTCAGTCTACATAAAGGATAACTAAAGAAGAGAACATATAAATTCTCCTTTTGGAATCATGCGACATCGGCGCATGCAAAAATGATCAAAATGAAGAAGCCCAAGGCCATATAACCTTTCGGCTTGGAAAGTATTGCAAAGCGCACAAATGCTTAAATTGAAATTCGTAATGCGATATTTGAGTCGACATTAATTTTTAAAAGGAGGCTCATTTAATAAAAAGGTATTCCCTTAAATGATTCCATCGGTCTTCTTTATAGTCTTTCATCTTTTTTTTTTTTGAGATTTTTATTAATGAGTTAAAAGGTGCGAGGAATATTGAGCCCGGGCCGATATTACGAATATAGAGTTACGCTTGACGACAAGACGATCAATACTCGTGCCATTATGAAGGGCGGACGCTCCTAATAAGCATCGAGCATTGGAATCCATTATTAAAAAAAAAAAGTAAGCAAATAAATACAACTACTGGCGGGCTATAGACAATCTTTGTTGTCCAGCATTCATAGCGGTACATATGGAAAACTCGGCGACTGTGTCTTCTTTGGCTTTGCCGTCGATGCGCAATTCCAGAGGCCAAACAATCCGACTTACGGCTCATTATCCTTGCGCCCTTTGAAGCACGAATGTCCGTCAGTGATTTGCGCGGGCGAGGGGAGGGCGGGCAGAGCTGCAAACTCGGCAAAAACTTTTGCATCCACTTCAAAGCGAGTCTTTTTCACCGATTACTTCACGTGCCAGCGAAGCTGCTCGCAATTCTGGCTATTTTTCTCCCCGGGCTCGTTTACTCTTCCCAAGCGCATTACAGCCTCGATCGTTAAAGCGCGTGCACAAGTTTTCCCGCTCGATGCAAGCGTCGGGCGTCCGCGCAACCGCTAATCGCTGGCCCCGCGTTACTGACCTCGTCCTCCGGTTATTCGAAGGCGCGTCCGCTGGGAAAAAAAAACTCGAGCCCGACCTCCTCCGGCCCTCCACCCCGATAGATTATTCCGCGCTGCTTTGATCGATGGCCAACGCAAGTGGCCCTACCTCGGATGACCGAGTCTGCCTACCGGTGGATCGCAGACGCAGAAATAGTTGGTGGCGCTATTTTTGCGCAGCTCTTGAGCATAAATCCATACGAATCATTATAGAATGGCTCTTCCGAACCACGGGCGCAGCTTTCCAATTATCCACTCCTGACTCCGTCCTTAAAAATTGTCGTTACTTTTTCTATAGCCTTTACAAAAATGCCCTCGCTGAATCATTCATTATCATTGAAGTAGGTTAGATGGCTTTTCATAGTAAGTAGTCTGCATAAGGTAACGAGACAAGCCTCCCATCAAGATTATAGTACGAAAGTAATCAGATGCGCTACCGATCAATCATTGCCCCGTTTTCCAAGCAAATGTAAATGTCTAGCCCGTTACTCTATACATGGCTGTGCCGTAGCTTCGAGCACGTCGTTTCATCATAAGATCGCTTACCGAAACGTGGCGTCACGAAACGGCGTCTTTGAAAAATTGCATACCATAAAAGTATATTTCCCGCGGGTAGGGGCGGCGAGGACAGGATCCATCCAATCTGCCGTCAGGATGAAAAACAGGGAACGCAAAATAGAAATGCGACGGTGCATCTTAACCGATTCCCGGTTACTCGCTGCCGGTCGACGAGTATACTCTCGGCGGATAAAGCCGGAGGCCATCGGGACCCCCAGTCGCGGCCCATTTTGCAGCGAATCCCAGCTAATCGCAGCTTTGGCGGCTGTGACCCGTGAAAATCGACCGCGCATTCTAATGCGAGTATTTGTACGTATGAGTGGGGGGGGGGAGGAGGAGGCGAGGGCGAGTCGGGCGACGGGAACACGTTTTGACGGAGGATTCGGCGGAAGACATCAACGAAATGGACGGACTCGTCCCAGCGATTTGCCTCTAAAGTCCTGCTTCGGAGGCCGTTGACGCCGTAGATCAGATATAGATAGCTATAGAGAGAGAGAGAGAGAGGAGAAGAAGGCGGAGTTGGCGGGGGAGCTTGCGCGAGCCCCCAAAGGTGCGTCGAGAGCGCGAAAGATAATCGGGCCGTCGCGCAAACAATTGCGAGGACAATTGGGAAACCGAGACCTTATCCTGGCGAGCGCCTCGTCCTCCTTCCTGTTATGGACGAGGGTATTCGTGTTCGCTCCTGCTTAGTGCATCGAGGCCTTTTTTATTTTCTCTCTCATCTTAGCACGTGAAATTTCTGTACCGTGAAAATCGATGTCCATTCCTTTTACTTATACGGCCATATTTCCCATTTAATATCCCTTCTAGATATTGCGAAATAAATTTTTGGAAAAGTTGTTCGAGCACAGCTACTGCCATTGCTCTTATTTTTTGTAGACAACTTCATAGATGAGTTTTAATAAATATTGTTTCTTACATAAATAAGTACCTATAATGTATCATTGCCATATTCTTCTTTATTTATTAAACAACGTGGCTTTTTTTTTATTTAAACTGATATTTTTAAAGCGTCACGATCTGATTCGACAATCGCAATTTGTAAGCTGAGTTAAAATTAACACTTTTTTAACGATTTAGATTATCCAACCCAATGTATCTGTTTCCGTTACGACTTTTTGAAAATCTGCATAATTCTAATGGATATTCTGACGAACGGTGTATTTTTTTTTTATGAGTTTTACAGTTCTTAGGATAATATCAACTGTACGAACGTGATGAGATTACAAGTTCAGTTTGTAAATTGAAGCCCGTTTCATTCCTCGTCTATTTAAATGTACACGGCACTTCGAAAGAATTCCCGCTTTCTATTTTTAATTATTCAGGAATTCCCGGCACTTGGAATCACACTTTGGTTTAGCCGAGGCGAGTATCCATAATTTGTAATTTAATGCGAGGTCGATCTGCATTATAAGAATAAAAAACTGATCCCTAATAATAATATTAATTTGTCGGTAATTGGCATCAATCTCGAAAAGCGAGGTAATTCGAATCGCGACGCACGGCGATGCCGGCCGAGCAATGCTTACGAAAGGTATTTAATAAATTTCCCTCCACTCGCATCGGCCGTCCTCCATCCTGAGCGGACATTTTTTTAATCGCGGCGCTCGATCCCCGCGGAGCGACGTGTAAAGTGTCGGCTCTCGTTACGGGCGCTCGTGTTTCCCCCATTGGCCGGATCATAGGAGATACTCTTTTGAAAGTCCATCGGACACGTCTAAACTTGGCGCCTGTAAACACACGTAACCCTGTTTGTTTGCCTTCTGCGGCCTCGGAGCGACAGGGAACACACGCGCCTGCGGGGGAGACTCCCGTGGGAAAGGCCTCGTGTCACTCCGGCCGGGCTCGGTCCGGGCCTCCAGGATTCGCGGCTCGCGATAAAATCGATGCCTCGTTTATCACCTCCTGACGAACGGCTCGTACGTGCGAATTCGCACTTTCCCCCCCGCGCGAGCCCGCATTCGGAGTGTGGGGCGCGTGTGCCTTTTTTAATTGTCATTGCGCGGAATGCGAATGCGGCGACGAGCCGCAGGAGTTACGATCGGATGCAAGGCTTTTAATTACTTCCACCCTCCCGTCCCAATTCTCCCCCCCCCCCCCGCCCCAGCGTATGCCTCTAACTCGCGAAGCCATCAAAGCCAGCAATCCGCGAGGAAATTTTGTTTTCGGAGGCATCGAACCGCTTCTATTATTCGTTCTTGGGATGATTTCATTGTCAACATAACCTGGCTCCCTTTCGCCCTTTCATGCTTTCGCTATTCTCGAGTCTTCGATAATTATAACCGAGCGGGGGAGCTTTTTAACGTTTGCGTCCCTTTAAAGTTTCTCCACTACGCTGATCAATTGTCCGCGGCTGGATAATTCATTGGACGAGAATTCGGACGAGAATAAAAAAAAAACATCATCGCTTTGGATCGTGTAATCGTATAGAATAGCGGAGTAGGAGCTTATGATGACCAGGAGCCGCATTTGTTCAATATGGTATAGGAAAAAGTTTATCGAAGATTGATGCTCTCCTTCGCCTAAAATAACTCACGGCGACTCGTTCTTACCGTCCTGGCCTCCGGTGACTCGTGCAGGGCATAACTCGAGTCCCTCCCGGCCCGTCAACGACGCACTCCATCATCCAACGACGGACTGCGTTAAATACTGGCTTCTCCTCTCGGGCTTCTGGCTTTCTAGTGGCTAAAATGCTCTATAATTAATTTCCAACCCTTTCTCAATATAGGTGGGGAATTCAACCACGTGCATTCGATTCTACAGCGTTTCAGCGGCTGGAGGAGGAGGATGAGGGCGACTGAGGTGATATGCCGCCTATTCACGCTGCGCTTAACTGTCGGATGAATGGCTGCTCTTTGGCTGCGTTTTAAGCGCTTCGAAAAAAGATTTGTCAAATGGGAACGGCGCCCAGGCTCGAGGCGTGTCGAGTCTTAGATTTGGTAAAAACGGAGTGCTTGGATTCCTTATTAACGAAGGATGGACTTAATTAGGCTGCCATTAATTATGAAAACCAGAATCATAATGCACGTGAAGTAGGTCTATAATTTCATAGTTATAAATCATTATTTTGGCAAGGCTTGGTTATATGGATTATTTAAGTATAAGAATCCCAACTTATTTAAAATGTTTTTTCAAGATGGAGAATAATTGAGCCAGGTTGTCAATTGACAGCATCAGACTGGGAGAAATTATTGGGCATAATAAACAGAATAAATTAGAATACAGATAAAAACAGAATTGTTTAACCAAAATATACAATCCTAACTATTGGTATTCGTAAATATCGCTTTAGTATGTGCTTATATTTTTACAATTCTCTTATAAAAAGCTTAATATTAATATTATCACTTAAATAAACGGCTTCGAAACATGTTTATTTAAGCGAAAATTAAAGTAAAAAGTTTTTAATTTTAGAATAAATCTATGCGGAGTATTTAAGTTAAAGCATAAAACAAACAGTAAGTATCACAAATACCTTAGGTAATAATTTATTTTTTTAATTAAAGAAATTTCAAAGAATAGTAATTATTCTGACCTTAGATATTTATCGAATAGATTGGCTGAATCATTACTAAAGTAAATAAACATACTTGACTTGACGCTTCGGCTTTGGTAGGAGCTCAGTCTTCTGTATAATCAATGTGAATTTTTAACTCTCATTGACCCTATTAATTTTTCCCGAGACCACGTTATTTTTTAATTCAGGACCGAAAAAATCGACTTCAAGAGAGCGCGACCAACTTTGTCCAAGCCGAATGCAATTAGACCGTTCAAAAGAAATAAGGTCGAGGTAATATGGGCGAGAATCAGCGAGAAGGGGTGAAGTATGATGAGGGCAGCGAGGCAAAAAAAAAAAAAAAGACGCTGAAACAAAAAAGAAGAGAGGGAAAAGGACGGGGTCGGCATGAATCGGGTCGTGTATTTACGAACGAGTGCATCGCCGCTCGAACGCGGTCGGCTATTCGCGCCCGGGCTCTACAAACGCGAGCCGAACCCCCGGAGAAATCAAGAAAGATGGGGAAAAAGGCTCCGTGAAAAATGCGCTTCGGTTCGGGATTGCTCGTCGCGTGCCCCCGGTCCGCTGGTATTTACCGCTGGGCCTGCAGAGACTGCCCATGAATATGGATGCCCGCTTGCGACAAGGCTCGCCTTCGCCCTTCGCGATCGGGGCGCGCGACTCGCCCCTCCCCGCCTCGACAATAGCCTCGCTCGCGTCTCTCGATGTTATCGGGATATCGCCAAGACACGTCGATATTGCGAACGACTGCCGAAGGGCGGATGAGCGCCGACAACTCCGGCGAGGAGCCATTCGGCTCGATTGCGTAGCTTCGTCCCGACTGATCTTCCCCAGGACCAGGAGACTTATCGCGCCCATTTAACCGCATAAATACCCGCCCACGCGAGCCCACGCGCATATACGCGTGTGTGTATATCACGGGGATGGCTCGTAGTTTATTGTAGGCGCGCAACAATAGCGAATGCGAGAGGCCGCCTAAAATTTTAAGCGACAAAATTCGCAATTAACAATCGTATCATTTCTGTTCCCTTTGATGCCGAAAATATATTACTCCATCAAGTAAATATCGTCTAATCAATCAAACGTTTGTCGCACAAAGCAGTCTAATTACGAGCAACGGGTAATCGACCAGCCACCGCCTCTCTTTTACCACACCTGCTCTTCTCCCTTGTTGTTTTAGTTGTATTACCTACCATTGCCCCTCCCCTTTGCATAATTAATTGTCTATCTGTAAAAGCACGTTATTTCATAATGTTCGAGCTCTTCGCGGGGCCGGATAATCGAGGCTCAAAGGACGAAAACTAGGAGTCGCGTATTTTAATCGCGGTCTAATAACGTTAGGCAGCACCTTTAATCGTGATGCTGATTCGAAATCCGCGATCAAGATCTACTTTTAATCATTCGATCCAAATTCATCAGTCGATGCCTTCTTTCCAATTTTCTACAATCGATACCGACGCTTCATACGGCGACAGCTTCGAAATAGTAGAATAGGCGCGAAGTATCATTAAACGTGTACATATTTAAAAATCATCAACTATTAAGACTGAATCGAAACTTTTACTCGTAGTACATGTGAAGCTCCTTGACTTTGTACGATCAATAATGCCTCCTTAGATTTCCCCGAATCGATGTTTGGACCTTTGGTATCCATCGCCATCGCAGCCGATCAAAACGCTACACTCGATCCTTGAGTTTTCCTCGGCGGTGCTCCTTGGATAATTAGCCACCCCAGCGGCAAACAATGGACATCAATTTACGGGGAACAATGAGCCTCGACTCGTCTCCAACTTGTTTTCGATTTCTCTCGTGCAGTTCACGAGTTATCATTGAGAGGCAAACTTTTCACGAGCGCTTCGCGACTTCTTCGCTTTTACTCCTTGTCCTCATTGTACTACTTTCGATTGCCTTTACAAAGAACGTCGATGATCGCCTCGTTGTTTTTCATCTTTTTAGCCAACATCGATCGTCCTCGTCATTGTCCACGAGCCCCCTACATTTAGCATTGAAAATATGCAGCGGTAGTTTGTTAATTAATGCCCGTTAATGGCTCCCTTACCTGATACTCCCCGCCCCCCCCCCAATGATATCACGCGCATGCTTGAAAGGCATAAAAAAAGTCCTGGTCTGAGAATCTTCGTAAATCAATACTCGTCACGGTCAAAGTCACGAGCTACGCATCCGGATTGACGAAATGCTTGGGTGCCCTAAGAACGGAGTCGCACAAGTGGTTGGGCTTGTGCTCCGATCCTCGGCAATGAGCTGCTCATCCCGAAGAAGCTCGGGAGGGAAAGTCTTGGCATTGTCGTCGGAGGGCTCGACGGAGGGCTAAGCGTAGGAAAAAGTGGCCGGCAGCGACCGGGCGACGATCGAATGGCATCTCGCAAGCTTGGCCGCACTCCGACAGGCGATCCTCTGATTCTGGGTGGCTTGTAATCCAGCCGAGCACGCGGCCGGACACGAGTCCTCGACCCCTCGCTTCAAGAGTCTCGCCCAGCCCCGAGAGGTGGGCCGAGGGTCAGCGGCGGCGGCGGCGGCGTCCCTCCGTCAGGGCGCGCATAAATTTTCAAACATCCGTCTGGAATTCGGCGGGCTCACTCGCTCGTAAAAGTCCAGCGCGCTCACGGTCGAGCGCGCGTGAGTTATTTCGCAGATCGCGCGACGGGCCGCGTTTCGATATTAAACGCTCGCGAATGAAGGCTCCGGGCGGGGAGGGGGCGTCCGCGGAAATTGAAATTCCCGGTGCGATAATAATGTCCCGGGGCAGGGGAGAGCGGCGAGGCGCGAGTCCGAGCCCCCGGAGAGGATCCGCGTGGCTCCCTTAGCCGGCCGAGTGCGCGCATCCCTCCGTCTGGCGAATTCGAAGGGTCGTTTTTCACGCTCGGGATACGGAGCCGGGGCTTTTTATTCCCTTCTCGAGGAGGCCGACCGACGTCGCGAGTGCTTCTGCGACCTCCGGACAGACGATGCGGATGCGCGCCCTCGGGAAAGCCCGAGTTCTCGAGCCCAGGCTTCGTCGTCGAGTAAATCGGCCTTGACAGGGGATTCACCGACTCATACGAGTAAAGCCCACTTTGCGTGTAATTTTAGCTAATAACGGGATGCTTTGGACGTGAGCTTTATTCGTACGATTCGTTAAAGTATGTCTTTTGTGGTCATCCGTCCGCTGTAATTTTACTTTAACCGTCTTGTAAGCTCACTGATAACAAAATTCGTATGCACAGGCTCGCAGTCGCGGAAGTCTACTTATCCTCGCCTCTCTATTATTGCGGGGCTTTACCTCCGCTCGTCTCCGGCTGACGTCCGCCTCGGTGCGAAGCTCAACGGTTTCACTTTTACAGTCTAAATATGAAATAAAACCGGGTATTACGCTCGTGTCATTGAATGTATCCGCTGATGTCCTCTGAGAGCCGTACGTTGAAAAAACTTTCCCTGCTGCTTTCACTCGCCATGCGGACAAAGTGCGATGTCGCGACTTTTTTTACGTTACGAGACATTAAACATAATAACAATTGACCTGAAACGTAAGATTACTGAGACTGCTTTTCAAGCTGCCCGATAAAAATTACGATACATTTGTCATAGGTGTACTTTTTTGTGACTGACGACGTTGAGTCGATGAAGCAATTAATTTACTTTTACGATTAATCGCAGTGCGACGGTAAAATTCTTAAATATCACGTGATCTGCGGTGATTTCTTTGAATTTTACCTTGATACAAGTATTTCATAATGGAGGCTCCTCATCATTCGTATACTACTGAATTTTAGTTAAGTTTACGAACCGTATTAAGAATAAGATTTACGAATGGTTCAATAATTTCGAAAAGCACTCCACATAATGTATTAGTTTTAACCAAATTTTCTCCGATGATAATTAAGAATGTAATAGGAGCTCTTGATCATTTATTAGTAGTAATTGATGTTCTCATAGTTGAGCACAGATATTAACGATTGAGCGATCCCTTGGTAGTCGAGTAAGATGCTATTAAACGGCGATACGAGAGGATGAAGTCTTTCGATTTGATCCGCGGCAAAGATTTGCAATGGATTGCGAGCTGCCTCTTCCCTTTGAGCACTGATTCTTTTTAAATACACGATAGCCCCTCCTGGTTCCCTTGTCTTAAGAGTCGCAGCAGAGCGAATGAGAGAAGCTTTAGTAAGAATAATGATGGGGAATAAATGTTAAACTCCCCGTTGGAATGAAGGTGCAGGCGAGTTAATATATGCCAGCTATTCTCTTGTTACAGGTAAGCCGACCGACGGGTAAAATAAGATGGAACGACACCTCGCGTACCGTCCACCGGAGCCCAGGGCCAACGGGTGGCAGTCGCGGACGTTTGGCCCTCGCTCAAGGATTCGTCGGGCGCCTCTCGTCCGACAGCCACGTAAATGCCAGCCATTTGTCATTCGGCGAACTCTCGCTCGCTCTCCCTCTAATGCTCCTCTGACGGGAGGACAAGTCGGCGAAGCCTTATTTCGGGGGAGATTTCGTCATGAAAAAGAAACGCGAAGGTACAATGCGCGAGGAGTCTCGTAAGAGCAAAGTTGAAAATTCGTGCATATGCGCGATAGAGAGTGAGAGAGAGAGAAAGACTACTCCCTCGAAAGTGAAAATACCCTTCGATCCTTTTTGCTGGCCGTACTATTTTCACCAGCGGTTCTTCACTTTTGGCAAGTTACCACTTGCCGATGCAATTTTCGTCATTTGTCAACGCGCCCTTCCTTCCACGGGGAGTCTCTTTCGTGTTTTCTCCTGTGCTGTTTTGCGTACCCTTACATTATGTCGTGCTCGTCGAATTCTCAAGGAATTCGCTGGAGAGATAATTTTCAGCCAGTTCCAAGCTTTCGATACGAATATTCTTAAAAAATAACACGAGCATAGTTATTATTTATTTATATCTATTCGTAGTCCACCTAAGCTTTATCGCTATAACTCGTGTCGACGATTTTATTGTTTAGAATATGTATGTATGTATATTTTTTTTACTGATTCCTTTACCCCGACATCCAAAAGAGTCTTAAATTCTAAAATATCAAGAGCATTTACGTGTTATCGTAAGAGACAATTTTTTATACAAGGTAAAACCAAGTAAGAGCTTTTCCGTCTGTGTCTCAATTTTAGTATACTTGCTTTTAAAAAAGACTCGCACGTTCGGGAATCTTTAAAACAAATTTGAAAATTTCGTACAGGCCAATATGTAAGGTCTATTAAAACAATACCATTCAATTTAACCGGATTTCAAAATTCATCAGATTAAATGAGTAAAAAATCAACACTTAGCATTGTTCAAGATATTAAACAATATGTTAATAATTAAATACATTTGTGTTTTAAAGGGATAAATAAAGAATGATAAAAGTCGATAATTGTAATAAAAATATTTACTTAAGAAGTGAAGTACAGTGAAGACCTTGAATTTCAGGGCGACCAGAAAGAATTGTAGTTGTGTAAAAAATTTACATTTAAAAAAATGCAAAAAAACACTCCTAAATAGAAAACATCGAATGGAAGCGGAACCATTTACACGCGAAATATTGGCGTGGCCTTTCTTTTCGCTACGCCGTCGAATTCGGTTTAATTTTTAATATTTCAAACAACTAGCTTAGCAAATATCGGCGTATAAAATCGAATCATTCTATATATAAAAGTGTATAAGCAAACAAAGGTCCAGGATTGGCACGGCGGTGAAAATAATAGACGACTGACAACTGCAATACATGCGAGGGAATTTTCCAATAAAACAAATCCCCCGACCCTAACGGCGGAGAGCCACTGATGCCTTAACGAGCGACTCGACGTCGGTTTGGCGAGCCGATGTTCATGTGAAAGCGTGTATCCGCCTTATACTACGTACGTCATTCCGACAATGCACTGCAAAATATATTATCCACGATTTTACGGGGCTCTGGGCGACTCCTTCCATCTTGTCGTGGCTTTCCGCTCGGGGCGCTTTTATTCCCGACGTGCGCTGATCCTCGTTTTAACACGTGCTTCAGTTGCATTTACTTAGATTCATTTAAAACGTCGAAAGTTTTTATCGCCTTTCTCTTCCAAGGGTTAAATTACGCATCATTGCCGTCTTAACGAAATCGATGCGCAAGCCTCCTTCGCATTTGCCAAAGTGCTTTTTATACTGTGCGATGCGGTGCGTTTAGAATAGGCAAATGCTTACTTGAGAGAGGAAGCTCGGCCCTAACCGAGAGCAATTCTCGTAAAACATTTATGTTTTTAATGTAATTGTATAATAGTAGGTGTCAATTAAAATGGCGATTTCTTCGGCTTGCCCCCGAAGCAAATGAAACCTAGTGTGAAATTTATCCATAAACCAATAATCGACCGTCGAGCTTCATTTGCACTAACTTTTTGTTTAAATAGTTCTTCAATTGTATCGGCTTGCTTCTACCTGAGGTACTCCAATTTTTGGATTGAAGTTTCGTTACCCTAAAATGAGAGACCCAGTATTGATAACATATCGAAGGTCTTGTGATTGCGCGATGATAACATTTATGATAAAAGCATATATCGTTGCGCTGTTCCACCGATGGTCGCATAGAAACTAAAATATTAGATATTATTTCTCCTTGCATTCAATAGCTTATCAAAAAAATATCGTTTCCATAATAAATCATTTAAAATACTCTCCTTACGCGGGTAATAATGACTTTCATGCGCCAGTTCTAGCATCAAAGGTTACGAATAATTTCCAACTGTCTGATTATAAAAAATCGGGATCGAGAGTCGCAATAATATTATCGCAAAATATTTGCGAGCGCATTTCGATCAGCATTACTCAGCCAATTCGATGAATGCATAGTCACAAAAAGCACACCCGATTGAGATTCGACCGAGCCGGAATACTCCCAGTGGACTGGAAATGGCTTATCGTTGAAAAATTTTGATTTCATTTCTTACGCAAATGCCTCTTTTATCAATAATCATCGGGCGCAATGAGCCTGGCACGGCGTCGCG
Organism: Kradibia gibbosae; assembly: GCA_018907135.1. Classification (NCBI taxonomy): domain Eukaryota; kingdom Metazoa; phylum Arthropoda; class Insecta; order Hymenoptera; family Agaonidae; genus Kradibia; species Kradibia gibbosae. The sequence goes on from JACCHX010000004.1 coordinate 11,703,150, forward strand.
ACGTCATCCCGACGCGATCCCGAAGCTGCTCGTGTCTCCGAGGCAGCGCTCGGTAACCGCTTGCCCTCCTTTAGCCCCCGTCCCGAGCCTACTCCTCCCCACCGCCGGAGTACCTGCGACGTTATTGTCAGTGGAACTGCGACTCAGGTGCAGCTGCTCCTGAAGATTACGCTAATTCGGGCTTTCATTAGTGCCTGGCGTTTCTGCTCTTATTAAGGCCGCTGATGGATTGCCCGCCGTTTCGCTCGCGCCGAATTTAACTCGAGGAAATTGCCAGAGGTGATTTCCATCCTTTCTGAAAGTGTCGCATGCGCTTTAAAAGCTTCCCTTATGTAATTTCGGACCTTTGCGATATTGAAAAAATTAATTCCTGCCTAGATTAATCAATGCCCTCGACGACGACGACGACGACGATCGATATTGTATTTAAAAGGATTTTTTAACATGTCGGCGTTTTAAATGAATTAGCAATAAAATTTTCATCAATGTTGACAATAAGCAGGATTGCGCATTGTAAAAGTATTATTCTTAATTTAATTATTATGAATTATTAATACGGCGGTAAGATTAAGTTTCTGTACAATTAGTTTATCTTGAAACTTGTGCAATTTTAACTCTGGGAATTCTTTGTGCGCCCGTTTTTATCATTGAATGTTGTTTTTAATTAAGAATTAATTAACTCTCGCTCGTGAAGCATATTTTTCTACAAAAAAGTTCTTCTCTTTTATATATATATATATATATAAATAATGTGCACTTTTTTTGAATACACGGCAAGAATGCGAATGTACAGAAGCTCCAATACTGATATTTCAATACGTCCCGGCATCATACGAATGTTTTAGACGAAGTAAAAAAAGGATGGCTTTCTCCCGTTCGGTAAACGTCGGATCGGTAATGAAGGAGCAATTAGCCGGCATCCTACGGTCCCTGGGAAAAGGAGAGTAGGCGCCCGCGCGAAGGACTCCGCCATTATCCGTAACCAAATGTCTCCGTCCCGACCTCCGGGAGGAGGACGCGAGCTCGCGGCGAAGTCGCACCCGCGAGGACCGATGGAGCCTCGGAGTACGGGCTAGAGCCGGAGGGTCGGCAGGGGGCCGGACCACCGCGGAATTTCATTTTCCGGCTGTGAGCGGTGAGTCGCGACGAAGGCCGGTGATCGATCCCGGGCATAAAGACGTCCGCGCGGGAGAGGATCTCGTCGTCGATCCGCGCCCCTTCCGCGGCGGTCAACCCCGTAGCCCTCGTCGCTCTCCTCTTCGCTCATCTCCCCTTCGCTCGCTTGTTTCCCGAGGCTCGCGGCCGGGGGCCGGGGGAGGGCCGGGCGCTCGCCTATTCCGGTGCGCCTCACGTACGTTTGACTTATCGGAGAATTATTTTTGCCGCCCGCTTATACGTCGGAATTCAGAGATGTATCATGGCTTATCGGGCATCGGAATAGTTGCCACTGCTGCACGTGCCTCGGTTCGATGTGGAAATATTTTTCTGTTACGCTGATAAATAAGGCAGATTTTGTGCATTCCTTATTAGCATCTTTTCGACCTCGACTTTTCGTTTCTTACTCCCTTTCCACGCTTCGCCCGGACCCTTCGGCTTCTTAATATTCTTTTAACATTGCTCGGAATGTCGTAGTCAGCTGTTATTTATAATTTACGACGATAATTTATTTTTCCATCGTTTCTGAAAAATCTTCAAATCCGTAGCTGCATAACTTATAGTCGATCACTTATTCGACGTTCCTTATTTAATTCCATGCACAGGCTAAAGCGTAGTATATCTGACTCCTGTCCTCTCGCGTTATTTATTTATAAAACTTTTGATTGAGCACAAAATAATTCGAATTATGTTTTATTAATAATAATGCTCGCCGACCATGATATACTTAAAAGAGATTTGCTACTTGAAAGTTTCATTAAAGAGACTTTATTGTAATTAAAGGAGTAAAAAGTAGAGTGAGCCCATTAAAAAATACTGTAAAATTCAAACTTTATGTCATTTATTTTATAAGACGTCAGTCACTTTTAACTTCGGAGATGGAGTCACTGAATTATTAATTCTCATTACAACTTTTTAGATTTATGCTCTAATATTAAATATAATGCTACTATCGATATATATAAATGTAAAACTGCCAATGTATATTTGTGTGCGTTTATGCATATTTTAACTGTACTGCTGTAGAGCAGCGGCTGGAACGTATTCAACCAACCATTACACGAGATTCTTGTGAATATCTCGGCACTCGTAGCGTGACTTTTCGATAGAATATCATAAAGCATGGTTTTTCAAAATTCGGCTTAAAAAGTTTGCAAAGAGATTTGACTCACGGGTCAATAAAACTCGAGAGGAGCTCACCCTCGCGAGACATCGAGGCGCCGATAACAGAAGAGGAGGAGCAGGGCGTCATTTCCTCGTTACCCAATAACCCGCTGAAAAATGTCGGCTGCCCTCCCCCGCCTGTAGTCATCGGCTGGATTCTCGCGGGGACTCTTTGCTGCACCCGCCGATACTTTCCAGCTATCGAACTTCGCTACCGAGCCTGACGGGCCTTTATCTCCGACGTTTAATAAGGGTCACCGAAGGCTCGACGCTTACTCGGAATCGTGGGGATGCGTTTTCACGACTGCAGCGCCCAAGAGGAACACTGCCGGAGTCAAAGTTGAAAGGGACTGAACGCCTTCTCCCTCAGGGGCGAGCAGTTCCCCGACGATGGGACAAGGCTTGAGCCGCTGCGAATGGGAATACTTTACTCGCTCTCAGAAAGGAGATGCTCCCGACAGTGGCCACTTTTGTCGATTACTCGGCTCCTCTTCTCGCGATGCTTCTTCCGATCCAGCATCAGGAGCATTACCCGCGACGCCGGCCCTCCCCTCCCTGCCCCGTTGGCTCCGCCAATCCTCGTCTATTGCCAAAGCGCTTAAGCCTCGATTCATCGGCATTATCGCGCTGCATTATCGCGATCTCGGAACTACCGTCCCCTTTTTCGTTCGGGGGGGGGAGGAAGATGAGTCGGCGTCCTGACGATCCACGGGAGGTAATTAAACGCGGCTCGAAAATCTGTCCGATGATTAGGAAGCCTCGGAGAAGTTACGAGCTGTTGGGTAGGGAAAGAGCCGAAGCCTCCGATTCCTCTCCCGCCTTCCCGGCAAGTCGTAGTCCGATCCGAGAAAATACCGCCTAATCGGAGAGGCGTCGGCAGTTCGGCTACCGCGGCTACTGCGCTAGGAGGGGGGGGGGCGGGGGTCTCGCCGATGCAAGGGCGAGGCTCGATACGGGGAGCGTCGGATGAGTCATTCTGCCCTCTTCGAAGCTTCTCCTCGATACGGGCCCGAGTCTCTCTCTAATCTCTGCCCTCGTCGACTCTGCATCTCTACCGTTCGATTCGGTAAAGAAAAAGTAGACCCCTGCCTCCCACCGGCCTCCTCCACCGCAGTGCGCCAGGGAGTGGGGCGGCGATGGTCTATCGCGGAACGGGAGACGCCGCCGTGGAGGCTGGAGCGGAGAATCAGGCAATATCTAAGCCACGTGCGGGCTCTGGTATCCCTACGAGCCTCGACGTCGATATGCTAATTGCGGGGCAGCGTCGACACGCGCGCTCGCATCCTCGCATGGATTAAGAGCCCGTGAAATTACCGCCGCTGATTCGAGCACGAGTCTATGGCCTTGGAACGTCCGGTCGCTTACGCGGCGACAATAATTTCTTCATCGTTCGGGCGGCCCTTTGCACCCGGGCCTCGTTCCTACCGATTTCCCAATAAACAGATTTCCGCGACCCTCTCGTCCTTGGTTGGCTTCTGTCTTCCCCTCCTCATCTCATATTTCCTATCTAATCTCATTAACGTCGAATTTGGTATCGTAAATTAAGCGATTGCCTTGCGTCCGCCATTCAACTGGATTACATATAAATATAAAAGCGCGCCCGCACGCACGTGTGTGAATAAAATTATAAAAATCTTATATTACGAGGCGAAACTAGAATACGACAGGGTGCTTGGTTTCCCATTTTTTTTTTTTTTTTTGTAAATTTTCCCTTTTACGTAGATTAAATGGAATACCGATCTGACCGCTGTGCTTTTTTTTAACCATTCATTTATTTATCGAATATAAGTATCGAACGCATAAGTGTGTAGTAGAATATATTCGTGAAAAGATTTTCTTCCACATATTTCCATTTCTTTATAAAATAACAATATTACGAATACGTACTTTGTCATATAGTTGAAATACTTGTAATCCTCTAAAAAATTTATTCTAATTTATTGTCACTAAGATCCGGCTTATACGTGAGATGCTTTTAGAATTGGATGCACTTTGTAAATCTAAAAGTATTCAAATGAGTTGCGACTAAATTCAATGAAAGTATATATAGCAGGACTGCTTCATTTGAAAAAAATGTACCGATTCGATTTTTTCAAAAAAAAGCTTTTAAGATTAACAATGACGTTCCCAACGGCGCCTGGATAATATAATTTGCTTTAAATTAAGAAGCACCGAAACAAAGAAAGGGTCGATAAGTCGCAGTTTATGCCGCGATGCACAACCCTTAAAACGTTGCCCACTTAGTATGGACGTAATCGATCAAAGTAATCAGCCGTAGATTAAAGCTGTTTCCATCTGATTTTCAAGAGTGAAAACATTATTCCGGCCGGGAGGTTGGGGGTGGGCTCGAGCATCCGAGTGCCTGCAAAAACGTACGCCTTAATAACTGGATAGCCCATGGGCTCCGGGGCAACTGGTTCGACATAATGGAGCCCATTACGAAATCATTAATCCGTTAATGGCGTGTGGCCGTCACCGGCGCGCCCCTTTTACGCGCGCGCTACCCACCACCCCTCCCCCGCCCCCCCTCCAAGGGAAACCGCGCAATACGTCATTACGTCATTAAGTGCGGCGTTTTACGGGCCCGGAGGTTATGCCCGCAAGGATATCGTAGGCGCCCTTAATGACGCGCGGCCCTATCGGCGGCATTAGGTTACCCCGAGCCCCGCGATCCGCGCGCCGTCGCCACGCTCCAAAAATAATGACCGCCGGTGGATTTCCCGTCCTCGGCTCTTCGCCGCATTGCCTGCCCCTCGTTTCGCGGCGCTTCCTCGGCTCGCCTCCTCGGCCTTTCCCCCGATCGCGGCGATTTTTACGAGGTCATTTTAACCTTGAGCCTGGCGGCTTTAGCTGCTTTTGAAAGGTTTTTTAAACTCAATTCTGAGCTTGCTTGTATTTTCTAACGAATTTCATCAGGATAAAAAAACGAGCATCGGATTGGGCACATGCTCGAGTAGGTCACTCGTATTATTGTTCTGTTGTATGTTAAAATAAGCACGAAGCCAATCGAAGATCTTTCCCTTCCGATTGTTTCATTTCAAACTGTTATTCCTGCCTCGATCTTTAAATATAATCCACGAAGGAATAAATACACACTTATAACGTTACTCGTACGCAGTTAAGCATTTGTATAAGCAAGATCTTAAAATTGAAACTGAAATCAGTTTGGACGATGATATAATCAAGCATTTGAAATAGCGTTAAAAAATACATTGGATCATCATTGATTTCTCATTGATCACTATTGAATTAATTCTATAAACAAAGGTAGTCGATGTTGTCAGGGTAAATTTAAATAATTTATTGTTCACACTTGTTCTTAAAACGCCCGTTTAAACGTGAGCAATGTTAGACACAATGTATTAATTTTCTCCGTTAAAGTAAATTAGAAAGTTATCGTTGATTCAAGTCAAAGACAATATCCATAGTCACCTATCGAATTGAATGTATTAAAACGAAAACTTATAATTGGGGAGCATTTTCTTTCGCGAGCCAAATAAATCAATTCAGGGTCTAAAATTCACGAGATTTTAGAGTAATTGCATGTGTTCGATGTGGAAATACGAGTAAAAATAATTTAGTTTAATTACATTTGCCTTTCGGTGTAAGGCTACCCGTTTCTATTTATTTCGCATCACTCGTTTCTTTCACGCATACGACGATGATGACCGTTAGTTTAGGCACTACTGCTTTGGTACTATTTTTATAGAGTACACATACTTTGCTCATTAAAGCGCTTTCGGCAAAACATCTCGAACGTACAGTATAAAAAATAAAAGCGTCGTAAGTTATTTAATAAGCATTATAAATTTTGAATCAAGTTCATTTAATTCAGTTTTTTTTTTAAGAGATACTTTAATGCTGGATACCCATGAAAACTGAGAATCATCGTGATATTTGCATTATCCCTTTCATTACTCTTGTCACCTAAATTCTTACCGTTGCATATTATTTTATAAAAATTATGCTAATACCATTCTATAATTATGATTTTAAATGATACGTCTATTTAAGAAGCGAATAATAACTGATTTCATTTAACAGAAGGTAAGCAAGAATGTCGGCGATTATTGAGGATTTCTTTATTCTTCAAAAAACCTCAGGATTAATAACTTTTCCGTTCTAGATTACCTTTCGCTTTCTTAAATTAAAATGTAATGCGTATTCTCAAAATATTTAAATATTGTTGCTCGTTTCCTTTAGCTTATTCGTTGGAGCTCTACAATAATTTATGCAACGCAATATCAATGATACAATGATAGAAATTTAATCGTAGACTCGCAACGGAATTCAGAGCAGAGCCGAGCAACTAAGGTTATACTGGGTGATGGATCGTATGGGAAAATCGCAATGCCGAGAGCATCGGTGGTATAAAGTAAGAGAAGGGACAGAAAATAAAGCGGTAATTTACATTGCATATTTAAGCGCATAATATATTTATAGACGGAGCCCACTAAAACCAATAAGCGATAACGTCCCTCCTCTCTTCCTTTAAAATCACTTCCATCCCCGAGGGATGTAGTCTTTCTGCGCCATCGAGGCTACTCTTCCTTTTGCCTTCTCTCCTCGCAAACTTTTTATTGATCTACCTTCTTAGAAGTACGCCCAGGGTTCTTCATCAAGTTTTTTTTAGTTTCGAGGTCTTCCGAGTAACGGCTCGAAATTATGGTAAACAATGCCACGGCTATCCCTCGAACGTAATTTAACAATTGGATAGTTTTATTACATAGGCCGTATCTATTAAACGTAAATCACAATCAGACCGAGTTATTTTCAATGATGCGTAAAAGCAATATTAAGTCCTCCTTGCATAATTAAGCACAAGAGGTACTGGGATAATGTGGCTTCTTTGGCAAATTGAAGCGACCACTGGTCTAAATTGATATTGAATCCATAGTATCCAATGTAAGCAATTGCTTTGAGCGAGGTTAAACATCCTGCCTAATATTTTAGGGGTTCGCTTGGCCTTTAATCGTGATACTTTCTTACGGGCCGCTTTTCAATAACGGCAACGAGCCGCGATCGCGAGCGAACACATCCGAAGGTGCACACGCCATTGGCATACACGGGAAAGGGTGCGGGGCGCAAGGGGGACGGGCATAAATCAGATGAACGGTAAAATAAACACAAAAGGAAGGGAGAAGAGGCCGCCAGGCTTGCGTCAGAGATCGAGAGATCCGAAGGCATCGCTCGCATCAGCGGCTGAGCTCGTGGGCTCGCGCGATAAAAGAAGAACGGCTGCATTCCGTTTCGGCGCCCGTCAATGTAATTACAAGACACATAGTAGCCGCGCAGCCCCGACAGTTTAATTAACATCGGCTAGAGCTGCATTCATAATAAATAGTCGGTCGGTGTCTGATGATTAAGCCGAGATCTCGGATGCGCGGCGCTTGGCTCGTTATGCAAAATGTATGATATCCTTAGAACGTGACATTATTACAGACCTCGGGTGCGACGCCCGATGTCCGAACTCTCATCGAGGAAATAATTGACGAGAGCCCCCGCTGTCTTCAAATTCTCCGCAAAACATTTCGGCTCACTCGTAATACAGTCTACTACTTTAATCTAGTCCTTCTTACAGGATTCCACCTAGGGCCTATTGCCCTTATCGGCGACATTGTTTTGCCCACTCGATTGGAGGACTCTAGGAAGAAGTGCTGAAAATCATAATTAATTCATTATACGCTTCGGGTGCTTTGTACCGCGCAACTTCAGTTTTTACGGGTTAAGCCGCAAGATAAACTGGTACCAATAGGGAAAATGCGACTTCCTGGGTGACAAGAGGCTTGTTTGTTTTTTTTTTGTGCGTCAAGTAACCAAAAATTACAAAATTAACGTACTTGGGGAAAACGGCACAAGTGCACGAGACACTCCTATTGTCAGATGTAATGTAATCTTAGAAAATCGAATATAAAATTTGTGTCTTATACTAGTGTAGCTATGTGAATATTAAGGAAATCAGTGCTTATCCAGTAGAACGAAGCTAATAAGTAAATGATTTTTGTAAGAAGGTATGCATATGCGAGGAATGCACTAAATAATCTTTGACCTTCCGATATATCTGATCGACATATGAATCATCGGCTTAAACTATTGAAAAATTAAAAAAAATGAGTCATGTGCAGACATTTGATACTGGAGCGTGATCCTTACAGTATTTAAACAATCTTTGCTATCAGGCATTCTTAAATAGTCATTAGCCTTTTATAGAAACGAGCATCGCATGTATTTTAATTTAAAGTCTTGCGAGTGGATGTTTAAATTGTTAAATTAAATGGTTAAATTTTCGATTGTGATTCTTAAATTAATAATATTTGCGTACGTATGCGCCAAGACAGACTACACGGTGCCATGGGAGAAGTTACGTAGTACAGTGCCAGAAGAACATGCACATGGTACGGTTACACAAAAATTCTACATATCTAACAATACTTTAACTATCTATGAAATACATGTCCTTGCATTATGGAATAATACTATTGCTTATGTGTGAATTCGCATCTTAGACATATACAAGGAAGTCGATAGGAAAATAAGATCGGTTTATAGAAGTCACAGGCTGTCGCATCGTGTTAATTATCGCAAAGATGCTCAAAACGTGTGGCCACTTGGTGTTATACCCTATCGCTTCTCACAAGAATTTCGTAAGTCATGCTAATTCTGATTTTTTATTATTTTTTTCATTCAGCGATTTATTTACACATATATATATATACACGTGAGTGTGTCTTTATATGGGTAACGTTAATTGAAAATTATTATTATTATTATTATTATTATTATTATTATTAATATTAATCCTAAATTAGTGCTCAAAAATTTTAATTTAGATCGAATTAATTTTAAACTTCATTCTTTATGTTTATTTATTTGAGCAGATTACTCATTCGTCAAATTATTTAACTTTCTTCCCCGATTATTGACATTAAAACTCAATCTTTTTCGCGTAAGTATAAAAAGAGGCCAATGGATAACGCAAAAAAATTAACTTTCAGCATATGGAAAAAGGGAAAGGCTTTTGCAGGCATTTGAGTACATTAATGAAAATACTTGCCTTCGAATGCGACCATTCGATTCAGCTATCGATAGTGATTATTTAAACTTAACTTATAATATGAACCTGTGCTATATTAAACAGCATGGCTACCGAAAGAATAATAACGTAGCCAATTTCGCAAATTACTGCATAAATGATAAAAAGCTTATATTGCAACAGTTTTCACATGTATTGGGTTTCTACGGTCAGCAAAGAATCTTTTATAGAGACGATTATATCAGCATAGACTGGGATAATGTTAATAGGACGTTCAAATCGACTTATGAAAAATTGCCATACGATGGAATGACCGACTTTGGTTTTCCATATGATTTCAATAGTATCATGCATGCATTTAACTTCCAAGGAGCCAAGAAAGCCGGGAAGAACACCATGATTCCAAAGGTAATTGTATAAAAACCCATATTCATATGTACATGGTCCTATTTGTCTGCTACTGCAGTCTTAGGGCTTGTCCTCTCACCCTCAAAAAAAACAAACGCGTCCTAATTTTATTCTATTCTTATTACTTTTATTATCACTATAAGTTTGAACAAGAATAAGCTTTTTTCAACACCATACGCCAATAAGTGAAACGATAATTTTTTACATATATTGTTAAATTTTTATGCTACATGCAGATAAATATTTAATTTACTATTTAATTTATCTAGAAATCGGGGGTGAAAATAGGAGCTAAGGAAGACAAGTTTTCACCAACTGACTTGTCCAAAGTTGACATTATGTATGCATGGGAATGTAAAGCTCGTGAATACTACCAGCATTCAATTATAGGCAGTATAATAGATTCCATTTGGAAAACAAAATATTATTAATCGATAAAAGTTCGGCTCAGTTCTTCAAAGGTTATCTATACATCATATAAACTTAATACATTTACCTGAATTTTATAACGTGACAAGCTATATTAGAAGAAGTTACCATTTCTTATGCTACGAATGGCTTATAAAACTAATATATTTTTGTATTAAAAATCAGAATTTTCACTTACTATTCCATTCGTGATAATATAATGCGAAAATTTGCTGCGCCAATCAAGTAGCGATAGTAAAATGTGACCGCCTATTATAATTTGTCGTGAAGCTAATTTAATAGCACAAGTCAAGTCTCAATGATATAAAAGTAAATAGATAAAACTCTAAATGCAAGTAAGAATTACGTATGGTATTCAGCTCAAAACAACTGAGTTTCAACTAAGGTATGGCAATGAAAATATATGCAGCACGAAAAAATCTCGAAAAAAATAAGTATATGAAATTTAGAAAAATCTTATTTAGGAATAAAGAATACAAATTTATTCATCTCCTGAATTTTGTTATACTTATTATTACAATTCCCGAATAATCACATTCAATTAGATTAATATCGATAATTAAATTGTTTTTTTTCTTCTTTATAACTTCTTTTACATGTTGAATGCTTGCAACAACAAAAGTCTGTAAATATTACTTTTATTTTTTTAAAACAATATTATTATTTATTTATACATAAGTATATGATAATTACTACGGTTTTAAAACTAATGTTTTTACGTGAGAAATATTTTAATATTAATTAATGTCACCTAATTTGTTTAACGTGAAAACCAAGCAGTTGATTCAAATTTATCCGATTAGTAAGAATACACGAATGATTGATTGCATTTGAGTTCTTAATGATATTAAGCATTTAATAATTTATAAGTAAAATGATCAGGTTGCAATTCAGCACTATTTAAATATATATTCATTTAAACATGTAACATTTAACATATCGATATTACTTTAGTGATATGATCTACTCAATTGGCAAAGCACAGCAGAAGATAATTAATTTAAGAATGTACAGTTAAGATAAAATTACATTTTGATGCTAATTGGTTTTAACGGACATGTTCTGAATATCAACTGAAAGTTATTAACACGAAAATACCGGAGAGTATTAATTCTTAATTTTAAACTAAAGTTTTCCTATTACTTCCTAAATAACACAGTTTTTAAAGTAAATTTTTAACGCTTGTCCATGATTCTTACGCATGCTTTTAACATTCCGACATATATTTTTTATATATCTTACAATAAAGAATAAAATATTTGAAATGGTGGTAGTAGTCTTAAGAATGACGTACGAAGAAAAGTATTGAAAATTATAATATTTTGTAGGCTATTCGTCGATCTTTCCCAAAAAACTATATAGAAGAAATCCATTGGATATCTAACTTGAATTTCAGTAATTGAATGAGTTTTTTTTGGTACTAATATTCATTCAATAACATTTTTCAATATTATCCTATTAATTGAAATAAATACTGAATAAATTGTATTTAACGATAAGCAAGCAAAACATTTCTTTTGGCTATATTGAAAATAACAATTTCCTAGCAAATAAGACAAAATAATTTTTATAATTGCTCTGGAATGAGTTTCACTTTAAGTTAACGACATGAGATGAAAAGAGTCGTTTAGACGGAATCTTATATAAAAGCAATCCCATAACGTGCGCTAATTTTTCGTTAAATCTCATAAATATTTGCTACGGTTATTATGTTTGTATAAACTCTTCGATATTACGCATATTGAAAGCGTGAATTATTTTAAATTCGCAGAAAAGGACAAAAAGAAAGAGATTGTCATTTCCGCTTATCAGTAGGATTAACAAGAAGCTGATCTATTATTTTTGTAAAATATATATAAGCTGTATAATACTTCTATATGTCTAATTAACTTTTTTTATGTTTTAATCATTTAGATACTTATAGCTAATGATTCTTGCACATTTTAATTCTCAACTAATTTTGTGCATCCAATACAAATTCTGAAGGTATTCTATTATTTTAAACCGTAAAATTTAGTCGAATGAGACATAATTATAAATAATATTAACAATTGAAAAGGGTTATCGACCATTGGCATATTTATAAATAGAAATTATTTTAAACCTCATGGAGTATTTTCTTGATTTTTAATACCTTTAACTGCTATTGTGCTTAAACTCACAAAAGTATTCCCTATATTCTATAAATATTTAATTATCCACTATTACCGTAAGCGTATATGATCTTGTGTACGGTGTAACAATTTGACGCTGAGTTTCAAACGCAAAATAATAGGGAGGGAAAAAACGAAAGAGTCAATCGTAACGAAGATCGCCCTCTCCTCTGACGTTGAGTTCGCGTACTTTACCAACTTGTGCACGTACATTTTTTGACAATAGGTCGGACGACAAATGTTATCACTGTTGAATGGACGGAGTTGTATTGCAAATGGCAAACGCTCAGTAGCCCCCCTCCCCTCGATATTATAAACATTGAGCTGACGCCATGGTTATGAAATTGGGCTAACGAAATTGCCAGCTGGTGAAAGTGAATTGTCGTTCTTGCCCAGAGTTTGTTATTCCTCATCCCGTCGAGCCCGACTCGCTAAATATTATTCTTATTGGAAGGCGTAGTCCCTAATCGCGAGTGGAAAAAAAAATGATGCTCCCAGGCCATCGGTAGCGTCCAAGGTAATGGAGCATTGGCCAGGCTTTGCCGATGCCGCATCAGTCGCCCCTCAACCCCAATATGAAAGCACTCGAGGTCAAAGGACCGTTTGGCAGGATCTCCGCGTACTCGGTCCTGTCGTCTGAGCTTCTTCTCCATCCACGATAGGATTGCCGCACCTCGAGTCAACGGTCATAAAGTCCACACTGACAGGGGAATTAATTGCCAATGCTGACTGCTGACGAGATGAAACCTCCCCTTCCATAAAGCAGCGACGGGCTTCTCACGAATGGCTTTGTTGCAGCTGCGTCTGCGAAATTTGGCCTCACCTTAGCCTCACAATTTATGGAGCAGAGAGTTTTCGTATCACGGCCAATTCCGGGTATTCGCTATATAACAAGCTCCACTTACTTAGAATATAATTAGGAATTAGTCGGCCAGCCGGCATCCACGTGATTTTCCATAAGATACGAGAGTCCAAGCCGGATTACTTTTAAGCACCGACTTTGGCCGCGTCCCTTCTAATGCGTACTTTTTCAATTGTACGAATCTTACTTTAAGATTCATTAATTCTAGTTGAAGTGCGTCTTTTCTATTTATTTAAGCGCACGTAACCAAAGTGATATTGAAATTGTCGATACTTGACAGTGAGTGGACGATCGTTCGTTTACATTATTCTTCAAAATGCAAATCATACGTGTGAGCTTTGTCTATTCTGTTATCAAGACGTTGGATTGTTGAAAATTTGTGACATTTGTATGCGTGGATAAATTTTGTACAAGCCTTACTCATCGTATAGTATCAAATGCCAACGATTGTTAAACGCGCGATCATTGAAAATTGCTTTATTGCATTGGCGTGTCGAATTTTAAATGACGCAGGCATTATTTATTAATTCAATATTAATACAAGACTCTAAGATTGTTCATCTTCAAGCGAAAGCTGCTTGCCGAACGACTACGTCTTCTGTCATATTCCTGCGGAAGAAGTACATTTAAATAACCACTTTAATACGAATACCGTTTTAGAATCTATTGAAACTTTACAAGTTCAGTTTAATATATAGACTACGCTCTCGAAAACTTCAATGCCGTTAAGTCCATTATTATTTCTTTTCCTTATACCGTCACTTTTATTAGCCCTGATGTTCTCCGTCTCAGACACTTCATTTTACAGATTTTATAACGTTATTAACATTCAATTTTTCTTTGAAAAGAAGAAGCATCTGCCTATAAAAGGAAGCATAAATATTGCGAAATAAGTGCCTTATAAAAATTGGAGCGCTCGAGTAAGATGTGAGGGAAAGCAAATACACTGAACGGAGAGATGGAAAAAAAAAGAAAAAATTATTCCGACATAAATGGTTATCGTTTTCTTTCGCGAAAGAGCTTTGACGTTGGATTTGAATTCGGGAGTCGGCGAAATAGAAAGAGTCTTCACATTTACGCGAGGTCTCATATTTTTCATACTTTGACAACTCACTTATTTTATGGCATGCCTCTGCAACTTGAATTATAAAATACTTAATGCTTAAAATAAGCAATTTGGAGACTGAATGTGGTAATAGCCGTTATTCGCGGATAGCGTACTGATAATATTTCGCAATACGTGAAAGGTGTTTCAAAATAAAATTAATCGAAAAATAATACAAAAAGAACTAAATAATAATAATCATATTAAAACTGTATTACTTATTTACACTTACTGCTTTGATAAAGAGTTGGAATATTCAATTAATGCGTTTTTTTTTCAATTTGATTTAAATACAGTCATTCGATATTGTTGTTGCCGGACCCTCGGAGGTTCGATTAAACAGTATAATATTTTTTTGCCATTATACTACACATAATAGGGGAATAAATTTAAAAAAGATTTAAGTAACGATGGATGAAATTCCGGATTTTATTACTCTTCAACTAGGTGGCATTTTCGATGGGCTTCCAACAGATTAAAATTCCAAAGACGTTCGCGTCAAATAGAAGAGATGACCCACTTTTTTCGCGCTAACTTAAATGCATCTAAAGATAAATGCATTATTGGATGATTGGGACTAACTCTGTTTGTGCGTATCCATTCAACGATTTGTAGTTATTGACCTTTTTTTATTAATCAATTAAAGAAAGAAACATCTTAAATGGTTTAGAATACATATATATATATATACTTTATGATAAATTAGAGCTTATGGTATTTGTGTATCCGTGAATCGTAAGTGCAGTATTGTTTATAAGATAAAATTAAATCGCTTATGCTTAAATATTTTCTACTTTCTATTGACACTTTGAATTTAGCTGTATTAAATTTTACTTTAGTTTCAACAAGCATAATCAAGACGCATTTATATTTACTCGTGTCTCTTAGGCTGTGCCACAGGTGAGAGTGTCTCGTCAATGTCAAGGGAAAAGACGTTTATTGGACGGGTTCTCCATTCTGGATGTACAAGCCTTATTACCAAGTTGGAAGCAGGATGATAGGAACCCGAAGTGTCTCTTATTTAAAATCATTCCTTTTGGCTCAGCAGCAATCCGAGCTCGATCTTGCACTCCCGACCAGTAGGTTATCCCGCTAAAGCAGAGACTGAAACAGGAGCCCTAAGTATCCCCCAGCGATTCTCGGTCGCGTTTAGGTGCGACGACCTCATGGCTTTCGATTGGATTCTCGTAAAAACGCGAGACTTGCGGGCGAATCGCCCCGTGCGTCGCTACGAAATTGCCAGCTGCGTCAATGCAACGTCTCGTCGTATTCCGAGCACAACTGGATGATCTTGAGGAACGCCTACTCCAAAAATAAGGTGGCTGGGAGGCTCAGTTTGTCGTTCGATTATCGCCTCGTAACGAAAGAGCTTTGCTAGAGTATCCCGAAGAGTTGCACTCTCCTATCGTTCGGCCCTGAAATTTCTTTGACGCTCTTCCCCAATCCCCTCCCTAACATTAAGCCGACGTCTCCAACCTAGCCTTTATAAAAGTTTCATCGCTTCCTTGAGATATTTTCGCGCGGGAGTGACCAACTTAAGGAGCAGGAGCTGCCCCCGAGCTTCCTGTGCATTTTAACAGGACGTTCATCCGACTCGCGTCTCCGGTGCTCGGCGCTTAAGCGTGGCGAGGCCGTCCGAGGGACTGGCGCCAGATCACAGATCGGCGCGTGTCGCTGAGCTAAATTTCGCCGTATTCCTCGGCAGCTAGAGTCCGAGCTCCGGGACCTTTCGAGGGCGCGGGGGTAAGTGCGAGGGTGGGCCGAATCGCCAGAACGTAGGCACGCGGCAGCTGAGCTCCCGCTAAGCCCCGGGGCTGGGCTTCCGCTCAACTCGGGATATCGCAGCGGGTCGGCGGGTCGGTGAGAGGAAAGGCACGGGCAATAATTGGGCTGCGAGAGGAAGCCCGGGTGACGAGGTCGCGCCCCGGGGCTCCTCGAATCCATCGATTCGATAGGGCTGGTGCCGGCTCGAAGGGGAGGAGCCGCGAGTGGCTGGTATCCGGTCCTGAGGGTCGCGTGGGCGACGCCGCCCGGGAGCCCTGGGGATCATCGGGGCGCCCTCGATCCGTCGGCCCTTCTTCGGAGTTTCGCTAGTTTGCGCGCGCGCTCGATAATTGCCGAGGCTCGAGGAGGCTCGACGAGGCCGAGAACGACGAGACTCGGAGACCGAAGGAGGGAGACCCCGCGCAAACGACGCACTTATGCAAATCGGCCCGGACGCGTTGCACTGCTGCTCTAATGCTGATTAGACAAACTGGTTAAGTCTTAATTTATGCGGGCGTTTGTTCGCAACGGATAAGCCTCGATCGGCTTGTAAAGGAAGTGTCCGAGGACTGGCCGAGCGTGGAGGACTTTGATCCGGCAATTAGTGCGATTGTGCGCCCAAAACTGCTTCTTCCTTATGCCTCGGAAGAAAAACCTATCGGCCGGATAATCCATCGCCGTGATGCTTTCTGTTTAATATTTAAATCGTCTTTAATTTTAAAAAACTCAGCACCTTTATTCGATAAAAAAAAGTGCCCGGTAGCGCTCAATTTATAATGAATATTATGAACGTAATTCAACGTGAACTATTATTATCGATTAAATTCTTGTAATTTATCTCATTCCAATTAATGTTTATAAGCACTACTCGAACACGTAATTGAATATGCTCTATATTATGGAATAATTTTCCATTTATATTCAATTCAAGTGGAAAGCATTGTTCAATTGATGTTAGTCTACATTTAACTGTCCCTTGTTTTTCCCTCGCGATATAAACGCCACACAGGGTTCCATTGAGGAATTGACCGGGACACGACTTTTCACGTAATTGATAAGACAAGTATTGCGCGTCCTGGCTAAGGCATACTTTCGTTGGACGACCGAGTGAATATCTACAATCTTAAAAATTAATATAACTAAAAATGATAAAGTAGCGAGTCTTTAATTTCATTTAGGGAACTTCATCGTGCGTTCCGGCATTATTATTTCTTAAGGACTATTTTGACTTTCTCTCTGGGTGCCGGATCTATTAACAAATCTCGTTACACTCGGTAGATTTTTTTCGACACAATTTGAATATGAAGAGATCTCAGAAAAATGCTGTAATGAGTAGACGTTTACGAGCTCCGTCGGCAGAAGGAATTTTAATGAGAATTCTAAAAAAGATCTTTTTAAATTTCCGCTGTCTTTGTTAACGTTGATAAAAATATATGTACAATAGTTTTCTGATTAAATCTTAGAATAGTATTCTCGCGCAATGAAATGTAAATGTTGTAAATAAAAATCTTAAACGGCAGTGCACAATAAGCCATAAGCATTGTTTTACCTTATTATTTTAAATTTAACAAATAACTTAAAGAACCTTACAATTTTCTTGGCAATATTTCTACTCCACTGGGTTTGCTTTTTTCCCGCTTTTTGGCCTCTCCTCGAAAACTCGATTTATATTAATCCGAGTTTTAATTATGAAATACCCGCTTCGATGGCAGAGTCGACGCGTCAACGCACTTATTCCGCTAGATTATTAATAGCTGTACAATATCATATATTTATCGACGAGTGCTCATGCATACTTGCTTAATTTGATAATCGATTCACGCGCAATAATTGCCGAGGATAAGGCTCACCGAAGGCTCGACAATTTATTTCCATCCCCCCCCCCGCCGCCGCTGCCCAGAGCCCGGTTGATTATTTATAAAGCCATCGTAACTAACGCTAACGCCTCCCGTTCAGGCGCTTTCTTTCTTTCCTTCCTTCCTCCCGTGAGTCAGCGTCCGAGAGTCGATCTCACCGCCTCGCTCTCGCACCCCCCCCCCACTTCATTTTTTTCCTTTCTTTCATCCCTTTGTTAAATTTACTTGTCACGCTACAACTGTTAGCTATACGCTGAAAACTTTAATGGAAATATGGTTGTGAATGCCGCTTAGAGCGGAACCGTCAAGTACAGATGTAAGAACTTTTAATTTTATTTTTATTACAGTCAAATGCGGTTACGCAACAGAAATTATTAATAATTATTAATCCATTGGCGCGGATGCTGCTCTTGCTAGCGTTCTATTATTGCAATTAATTAGTACGTATTAACAACTAATGTGGCCGTTATCAATTTTGCGTATTTGAACCAAGGAGCCGAAGTATAAATAAAGTACACGGAGAGACAAATTTATCCGCTTCTTGGATCAGACAATTAGAAGCCTAGTCATGGAATATCGGCATAACTCTGGCCGTTGGTAAGGTTGTTAAAAGTCATCGCGTCGACGTGCCCTCGAATTCGTGGCGGCCGATGAAAGGTTTTATTAGTCTCGGCGCGGTCATTGTCTGCGAGCGTAAAGTCGCGTGCGGGCAAAAAAAAAAAAAAGCCCTGCCCCAAGGGCAACCCTATGGAAGCCGAGTCCCATTGTCCCGTCGAGGCGCACGCCAAGAGCGGCCGAAAATCCGCCGAGAGCCACGCGATCCGTTAGCGGGCTTGGCTGGCTCGCGTCGGAGGGGCAGCGGCGGGCAGCGGACGGGAGTTGACGCGGATAAGATCTCGGCCCATTGATCAATTGACTTCGAAAGGGGACCCGGACTCGTGCCCCGAGTCCCAGCAACGATCCTCGCTCTTGCGCGACCGTTGGCGCACTCGACGGTTGGCGGTGAGGCGGGGGGGGCGGGGGGATTGCGACGGTGGTCGAGCAAGACACGCATGTCCGAGCAGGCGCCGGTCCGAGGGCGTGGCCGAGCTGCTCATTATCGCCTCCGATGATTACGTCCTTCAAAGGGGACACGGAGCGATAGGCACCGATAGCGCAAACTCGTACTTACCTGACTGGCGAATGCCTCCCTAGGACGTTAATCAGATTTAATAAATGCGCTTAAACGCTCCTCATTACGGAGCCCCATTCCTTTGTGCGCGCCATAACTTGTGCCAGTACTTTCCTAATGATCCTTTCAGTTCTTAATTCAATTACTGGTTGCGCCTCCCTTTTTATTCGCCAACGGCTGTCGATAGCCGCGAACTTCGGCCAATTTGCACCGATAGGAGGTATTTTTGCCCTGCTTACGCTGCGAACAAGTTTCGAGAATATTAATGACTGCCATGATACTGAGTTATAACGGGGAAAATTCTCCAGGTGCAGAGGCTCCTTTTATTATTACGAGGCTGTCATTTATTATTGCTTATATCGGCCTTCGTGCCGAAAGCTTATCAGCAAGAGATGCGCCGGCGTTGGAGATTGCGCCTCGGTAATTATTCCTTAAACGTGGACATTAATTATCCTGCGGAATTCCTCGTTGGGTGCGCGATTAATTTTTCCCGTGGCTACGAATGGGGCTTTCGTAGCGCTGGGGTTAAGATCGGTGGCGAGTACTCGGGGAGTCTCTGCGCATCCGATCTGTATTTTGCCGTAGTTGAACGCGCCTCGAGACAAGGCCCGATTTGGAAAACGTCTTGCTCCCGTCGGCTCGGCGGTCGGTCCAGTGGAGTGAAAAATTCTAATTGGCGAATCACCGAAGTTTTCCCCCAGGGCGCAAAAGGGCAGCCAAGGGCCAATAATAAAGCGAGGATAACGAGGCCGCTTCGGGTGGCCGGAGGGCGGAGGGACCCGCAGAGGGTAATCGGCTCGCGAGAGGGCCTCGGCCGAAGGAAAAGCCCGGAAGAATGGGTGAGGCCAAGAAGGACGCGCCGAAAGATGTTCGCACGCGATTCCCCTCGAGAGGAATATTATAATGAATATACGGATTAGAGATAAGCGGGCGGATCCCGCGCGACGGCGGGCGTCCCTCGCGCCCCTGCGCCGCGGCCCCAGACGTCGGACACGGGGGCGAGGGAGGGAGGAGCCCCGAGAGAGAGCCGAGGAGAATAGGCGCTCGGCGAGAATGGCCCCGACTACACTAATGAACGAGTCCTCGCACGGACGCCGAATTAAGATTGGAAAGAGAAGGACTTATCGAGTGAATGCGAGCGAGCGGATGGAAGAGTTCGTCGGAGGCTAAGGCACTAGAACTTCGCCTCTCCGGGCATTACCAGGCGCCGCTGCGAGGCTTTTTTTACACGTGTGCGAATAAATTGCTAGAGCAGCGATTAATAAACCGTAAGCCGCTTACGAATCCGTAGCGGGGGATATAATTTATATAAATAATCTTTGAGCGTGCATTGTGATTTTAAAATTTTTTTCCAAATTTACGCACTTTTAAATCCCTTTCATTATTATTTATTTCAATGCACGGCCTAAACCTCTTATTTTCTCTTTATTACAGGTAAGCTTTTTCCATCCGTACATTGACATTCATCTCTCCGTCATTGTAAGTTTGTATTATATGGCATTTAATATTGATGAATACGAGACTCGGCCGGACTCTCACTTAATACGTATTTTAATCGATTTTTACACGTAAATGTTTTACCGGTGATAATTTTTTAAGCAATTTTATTTATTCACTATACGAATGGGGAGGATCGAGAAGCATTATTTTTAGAAACATTTGCAAAAAAAAAAAAAAAAAAAAATGAAAAGCCCTCGTGTAAGGTAATTAAATATTCCCGTACTTATAAATTCGAATGAATTTACCGTTATTCAAATTCATATTATGAATTTTCAATTTTAATATTCTTTTAATCAAAGATATCTACATATTTAGACAATGCGCTGAGAGAAACATGGAGTGAAACAAGAATGAATAATGAAATAAATGTAAAGTTGCGATGAAAACAAAAGAATAGAGTACGTTTGGAGTAAAAATTACTCCAAAGAAATAAAATGGATAGAGTAGCAAAGAGGGAGACAGAAGGAGGAGAGAGACTAAGAGAGAGAGAGAGGGGAAGATATTGCTGTTTAGTAAAAGTATACATATTTGTTAGAGCACTCGGCAGATTAAATTTTTTTGACGAAAAGATTAGATACAAGGAGAGAAGAATTTTCGACGGGTCCGTGGTCACGAGAAGCAAAAGCACGACTGCAACAGAATTTCGACCTGCACCTCTATGATCGGAGGCTCAGAGTTGAATGTGTCTTAAACTACTGATTGCATTGTCGCAAAACGATTCCTCTCTCTCTCTCTCTCAATCTCCCTTTTTCTCTCTCCCTCCCTCCCTCCCTCTCTCTCTTATCTCAAATTCCTTTCTCTCCCATTCAATATATTGCCGATGCGAGTCTGGCTTCCTTTATTACTCATGATTTATCAGTGCCCTCGATTCCATATTGTTTCTTGTATCGCGGATCTCTAGTAGACCTGCGTCCGTATCAGTCGCAATTATAACAGTGCCTGTGTTTTGAGAAATCAATAAAGGTAGATTGTCAAATGGACAGAATTTATTAACCAACCAGCTGAATGAGACACGAAAATTCTCATATAGATAAAAACTTTACCGGATATGTGTGCAATGTTTGAAATGCTATTTAATTTTTGCCTAATGCTATTAAGCAATAATTACGTAATAATCATCTAGTTGAAAGATAAATTGTAAATAAATGAGCTTCATTGTATTTCAAACACTGCCTTGTAATAACATTAAACTGTACGGATTGATCAATTTGTAAGTGACATAGTTGTAATGCGTTAACATGTAATTCAAATAGTATATCAGCTGAATAATTTACATTGGAATCTTTAACTATTTGTTCGTATTATATCAATGCCCTGTAATTTATGACATTTATTATCATGTCAGTTCATTGTTTTTTTATTTTCAAATGCTTCCCCTTTTTAGATACATGCGGAAGAAAAAAAAATAGTCTTATTACTCTTATTGGAATAACAAAGACTACTCGAGACAACTTACCGCGATGGAGAAAAATTACATTTTACATTATATTCTTATCATCATGAGTAAAATTTTTAATTTTAACGCATGCAAATTTTTATTGTATTTATGTAAAATTAATACAATATCTTAATTATTAGATGGCGGGTTAAATATTTTAATGATTCAAAAGACTAAATTTTGCAACTTAATGTAGAGATTATTTGACTCTGAATATTTATAGGAAATTCAAAATAGGGCTTGTAGGTTATTACTAAAGGAGACTTTTAAAAAATTAAAGTAAACGATTTCGGCTAATAAGTTAGTATTTTCTCCGATGAAGTTGCTTATACAAGCACAACATTGAGATTGAAAATCCATATATGCAATAATGTATATATGCCTGTATGTGTATATTTGTATACAATGTATTTAAAAGTAAAAATGATCTAGAGAGAGAGAAAGAGAGTACAAAGAAGAGTACCTACAGGGTATTGTCTATCGCTGCACCTGCGAGCAGCAGATCTCGAAGCTCTAGAGCAACCGAGAACTCGTGCTTGGGGATTCATGTCTGCGAGCGACGTGCCCTCCCCTAACGCCACCGGCCGGAATATCGACAGCTGCCGCGCCTCCTCCCCGGATAAATACGAAGTGCATCATAATCTCAGGATCGGCGCAATCGAGTGTCCGATCGGGGCTAGCGTCGCTCGATTTCTGAGCATTAGCCCCAGAAAAATAACTCGGTTTATCGAGGTCGTCCGCTGCTCGGCCTCCAGGAGCCACATGTTGAAGTTGTAGGCTATTGTCCGCTCGGCAACCATCGCTTACGTTGGTACGTTTATTTCACTGCCAGCACCGTCGACCAGTCGACGCAGCTCGAAAGCGAGGAGATCTTTTTCAAAATACAGAATGAGCATTACCAGTGGCTTTGAATGCGTTGGACTCAACTCGATCGAGCCACAGGCCGGGGTCTGACTCTTCCCGCGCCAGCTCTAGGGCTCGTGTCGCCTATTTACGCCTTAAATAGGCATACGACAAGAGAAGCTAATTTTTCAAATCAGCGCTCGAGACTCCCTTGGCTTGACTCGGAGTTCTTGAAAACGCCGAGTAAGCGTCAGAAGCTTAAGCATCCTCTCGCGTCCTCGGGTTTCAAGCTCGCCAGCTATAACTCGGCTTCTGCCCTAATCTTATTCTACCCAAGGCGTCCGGGCTGCGATGACATGCAGCCTAATCGCGTAACAAAAGCCCACTCGAGGCAGGAGAGACGGACGCTTCTAAAAATGTCGCCCGCACAACGGCGGAGCCTTGCCCGAAGAGAAATACCCGAGCTCCCAAGCGTATCTGCGAGCGGAGGGGCTCGAGATCGCGGCAAACCGATTGGAATACTCTTCTGCCGCGGAAGTCCCCCGGGCAGAAATGCCCCTGGCCCTGGATTGAGTTGCCCTCGGGAAGCATCGCCGAGAAACCACAGCACGAAAGGAAGCCTCGGCTGCCCGATAAAATATGGACGCGCGAGGCCGATCGATACGTTGATTCGCGGGCGACGATATCGCTGGCGAATAGTGCGCGGCGGCTGGCGGGGGAGGGGCACCGAAGTCGCATGACTCATCGCTTGCTTTTTTTTTCCTATCGGCCTCCTCGCCTCGTCCTGCCGTTCCTCGTCGGGGGCTGCGGATATTACGGGGCACGCGTCAGGAACGCGTTGGCGCCTTTCCTATTTTGCCCGCGTCGTCCGCCCCCTTTTCTACTGGGGAGGCGCGTTGGTGGAGTTCGATCCGCCGATTATAGCGCCGCATTGTGGAAGTTGGCTATCATTTGATTAAAAGGCTGGCTAATTTGCCACGAGCATTACGAGCTTCCGAATAATCTACCTGCCGGGGCGCGTGCAACCAACGAGCGCTTGCCACTGTAAACATTACTTTGTTTATTAGGGCTCAAGTTTTACACTGGCGCAATTATTTCTCCGGCATCTCAATCGCATCTCTATTTATCGAATGGAAATGAAATAGCGAATAATGAATTGTGATCGCGCAATCTTCAATTTTCAAATTGTTGAATCGTAATTTAACAAAGCTATTCGATATAGACGTTAATTATGGAGGTTCGACTATTAGCGGGGAATCACGCACGAGGAGTAAAATTTTATTCTGGAATCTCGAACCCCGCAACTCCTAATTGAATTTCCTCCTGCGACTTCTACCTTTATACGCTGCCGCGTATTATTAGTTTCTGGCTATGCATTCCGCGAAGGGAACAAATGTCATCGCGCGATAATCGAAATTTAGAGAATCTTTACGGGGCACGCGTACTTACGGAAGCCCTGCTAATTAAATTTTTCGCAGATTCGTTTATTAAGATCACACGTGGAGCCGGGCGAGGGCCGCACGTACCGTAATGGCTGTTGTGCGGAGGGACGAGGGCCTCGTATCCTTCGCCTTAATATCCGAGTGAATAGCCGTGCATTAGAGCAGCGTCCGGGGGGCAAATGAATCGCCGTCATTAATTTACACGAGGACTCTGGCGCTGCCCCTCCTGGAAAAATGGAGGACGAGCAGAGCTCGATGACAGCCGAATGCCGAGATACGCTCGGCGACAAAGCGCCTCGGCCTTCCTGGCCGCTGTTGACAAAAGCCCCTGGCGAGGAAAGGATAATAGGACGCTCTTCCCCCGGCCGGCTACCCAACGACGCCTTCGTACCGGGACTCGCCAGGATCGCGCTCGCGAGCCCCGAACGAGCCGATCGATATCTGGTTTATCTGGCTAGGCTGACTTGTGCAAAAAAAAAATAATAAACTAGTGGCTTCACCCTCCACTCCGGAGACTCGCGCGCCATATGGAAGGCGCCGAGCTCGAGTCACCGTCTATCGGCCTTGCAATTACAAAATTTTGCCCCGTCCGTCGATTGTACCGTCAAGGAAGTTGACGCTGCCTAATTCTGCCGCGGCTAAAAGCTAATGCTTTCCAATGGGTAATGGCATTTTGTAAGTCGATTTATTGCTCGAGGGCCATTAACTAGTGTTTCAAAATTCGTGTTTAATCCCGAGGGAGCATCAGAAATTTAATGTTCGCAATCGATTGCTCGGCTTATTTCATAACCGGGTATAAAACGTTGCACTAATCATCGGATAAAAAAAACTGATGAAACGGCGATACTTTGGTAGGTATTAATTGTACGCGCAGAATAACGGGTGAGAAGCCGTTGGGGCATATTTTCCTCGGTGCTTTTATAATTAAACGATTTTCCAATGCAGCCAATTAATTCTCCATAACAACATTAAGTGCATAATATATTACTTTTTCGTACACGGGAACGAAAGTATATTAGCGTTAATGTATTCTCGGCACTGCTCTTACTGCCTTGAAACATGTTACGCATCGAGTATGAGGCTAGTCCGTCTTCCAAAATTACCATAGTAAGATTATTGATGCGCGACACGGTTAGATACGTCCTAGTCTAGCAACACGCGATTGCGAGGAATACAGTTCTCGATTGCAAGAATGGCATTCAAAGCGACGATGTTTCCTAGATCTCGCCTCCGAATACGCCGTAATTTATCGTTATTAATTGCAATCTGAGCCCATTCGTCGTCGCATTTAACAATGAATGCAAGCCCAACCACAGCATAACCCCTTCTTCGTAATCCGTCGCAATGGTTAAGAAGATAACTGGTAAAACATTATTCGCATTATTCAGTTAAAAAGTGATAGTGCATTAACATCGTAGGACGTTGAGAACCGCGTGTATCAGTACTACTGCGCGGTACTTTAACCTGCTGCGTTTGGCCCTTTAATTGGACTGCCAGCAGATTTATGAACTCCTCCTAACTAACCGTAAAAGCAGACTTGCTGTTTCTCGCCAATTTCCAAAAAGCTCGCATCAAGACGGAGCGTCGAAAAGAGAGAGAGAGAGAGAGGCGAGGACCGGGCAGAAGGCCGAAGGAAGCTGCGGTACTCGGGGAATGGAGAGTTTATGGCCCAGTGAGACTCGCGCGCGGGTGAACTCGAACGCGGCGCACTTAGCGAGAGTCCCGTCCGCTGTCTTGCCTTCGCCGAGACGACGAAGGGTCGAAAAAATAGGCTCAGAACACCCGTCGCTCGCCCCTCGGCCCTTGAAACGCGAGCCTTCAATACTCGTCTACTGCGCGTCGCGGGAAGCTCTCGATACCCCGAGAGCCACTAATTACCCCGGCCGAGCGAGTCGTTGGCGGATGAAAAACTTATCTCGCCAACGGTAGGCTGTGGATCCGAGGTGATAATTGCTCGGGGAATCGAACGAAGCCCGCCCACGCGTAATGTTACCGATCGCGCTCGTCGTCGTTAATCGAAGATTAAGGAAATCATATTGAATTTATGGAATTCATCCCTTGCCGCACGGTAAATAAAAGTTGAATTGCCCAAGCGATTTTCTTAGGGCGCGTTGGGATTTATTTGTACAATTTTATTAAAACGGATGATCATTGGAATGCGACTGTGAAAATGCGTCGAACGAATTGAGTCTCCTTAAATACAATCTAAATACGTGACATCGTAACTTTAACAAATTAATATGCTAAAGCTCGTGCGAAACTCCAAAATTAATCGATAAAGTCTTAAGCTTTTAACGCCTTAGGTTGAGAAATCGTAAGGATTGTATAAAAATAAATAATCTCCCTTATTCTAATGCAACTGTTTTTGTCGCAACGGATTCGACGCGAGCGCGAGGTTATAAAAACCGCGACATTTTTGCTGAGAACATACTATACTTGTAATGATGATCACGCTCGATTTTACTTTTATCTTCTATACATCTGTATGGGTACAGGTTGAAATGCCGAATTATATTTGCTTGTGAAATTGAAATGCATAGTAATAAACTTTATTGTGTTTTATACCGGCGACAGAGCCTTTGTATGAATAAATATGAGCATATGAAAGCGTCCCCATATTCTTTCATGTAAATAATAGAAAAAAATTCATTTGATACTATACATGCTTTACCACATGCACACTACTATTCTGCAGTATGTTTGGGCATAAACATAATTTTTCCTTTTCTTTTTTTTCCTATTTTTTTCCTTCGTTTTTTTTTTTTTTTTTTTTTTTAAATAAAAAATTTCTTAATCTTAGAGCGCACGAATTTGAATCCTGCTTTTATCTTATCACAAGATTTAACGTAAAATAATTCTTATTCGCCGAGACTCAAGTTCCTGCAAAATGAGCATGTGAACCCTTTTATTTTATGGTATCTAGATTTAAGCCATTTGACTGTACAGCATCGTTACCTCCTTCATAACAAACCCTAGATGATATAAATTTCTTATATTAAGAATATAAAATTGATGAGTCGTTTTTCTTATTTAATAAGAATATAAATTTCCGAAAAAGTCTTAAATATTCGAGTAAAACGGTTTCCTTCGTTTTTTACGACTTAAGAATTAAACTTTTAAATTGCAATTTCAGTCATACATAAATATATTAGGCCTTAAAGATTGGATAAAAACAGTTTACTTTTTATTTTGCATAACATTTTAGAGGGTAGAGTTACAAGTGTATTACAAAGGTCACGGGCAATGAATTTACTATAATTGCATTCGAAAAATAATGGAAAAGGAGAAGCACTGCAAATTGTTAAAATTGTACGTCGTAGCCGAAAAAAAAAGCAAAAAAAAAACGTAGAAAAAAGAATCGCGCGCGAGTTTTCCATCGTCATAAGCCAACTCGAGTTAATGCTCAAGGGGCCAAGGAAAAGGTAGCGCTACGTCAACAATTCAGTAAAGTGCATTTTAAACAACTCGAGATTGTAGGCGCGATTAATGGCTCGGATTACATTGACCGCCATAACAATTAAAATACATTTCGGTAAATGCGTGCCGGCGTCGCGCCACGGCTGGCCGGAGCTTTTAAAAGGGGCGAGGGCGGGAAAGCGACATGCCACACGAGGAAATAATTTCCGCCGAGGCATCACGTGTGGCTCAGCCCGTGCCCGTAAATATATGTGTCCTGAAATTATACGAAAGCACGGCGGTCACGAGCAATAAAGCTCGCTTCCGGAGACTCGTTTTTTGCACGGTGGCGCACTTGCGCCCTCTTATATCGAGCGATCCCTCGCGAAATAAGAATTTCCGAGGCCTCCCCGCTCCCCTTCTGCCCTGCCCACGGACTCCGCGAGAGGTGAAATATTCCGGATGATTTGGACAGGCGTGTTTGACATTTCCCTCATTTCTAGATGATTAAATAACATTTATCTTTATACTTGGTCCGAGGTCGCTCGGGACCCTTTCCGCGTACTTCCCCGACCCTCGGATACGCTTAATACCGAGAATTCTTCTTGCTCTCTTCCTCCATCGATGCCCGTTCCTCATTTTTCTCTTATATAGCATTAACAACTACGTAACATTAGTTCTAACGTATTTCTTATGGTGCAACTGTGTATTCGATACGTATTAAAATGGCCAAGCCATTTTTTTGCTTTGGGATATTTTCATCGTATTTTATTCCTCCAATTTATTTGTTGTAAATAAAGATACAATAATGGCCGATTCGTATCGTTTGAAAGTACAGTATAATAACCTTTGAGCCGTAACATTTTATTTCAATATGATATTTGATTACTGTAATTCGTACCAATACGGCCGATACAACGAATTCTTTACTACACGGCAGGGCTACAGCCACACGGTAATATCAGCCGTGGTTGGGGGTTAATTATTTTATATGCTATAATTATCGTTGGAAATATACCTTCCGTCGAAATACAATTACTTTAAAGCATCCTCCCGTGATAATAAATTTTGTTATCGTATCGGGGCCTTCGAGTAAAAAAACGTTTATGCGCCACCATTATAAGTAATGAAGATTCAGAGTCCGTTTAAGATAGATCATAAAAACATTCATGCTCTACTGCACGAGGGCAGTTAAATGTACGTACATCATTAAATATAAACATGTCGTATCTATCATTTATGTCCTTGCTACTGAAAGCCATTTCGAGCCATAACGCAACATTGAACAAACCTTTCGTCCTTTTCCCAGTCACCTTTTATTGGATATCATTGTGCGAGGTATCTAAAACGCGTCCTCGCAATATTTTACTTAGCCTAATAATATCTCGACAATTGAACCCTTTGATAAAGTCGGAAAGGAATCGAGTCGGAGCTCCGCACGGTCGGATAATTTCAAAGTTTCGATAGCCAAGTGACATTCAATACGCTTGCAAGGCGTGAAAGGGGATAAGTCGAATTCTGTTAGAGAAGAATGAAATTTAGCGACGCAGTGTAAAGCAGAATAGAGAGCAGGATTCGAGCTGCGGCTTAAATCACGACTAGTGTAATAAAGCGGAACATCTGGAGCGGGCGATCGCTGTAAGTCGTCGGATCGGAGGAAAAGTAGGCATTAAAGTAGCCCAAGCGCGCTTAAATGCTTCTAATGATGCGAGTGCGACACGTCGGGCCGTAGTTTAACAGACGGCCGCGGGTTGCGGCTCCCGTAGGCGCCCCGAGCACGAGATTAGCGACTGCCCATATGCTCCGGATGCCCTCGTTTCCTTAATCCGCTTACGAAAAGGAAGCGATTAATCTCATTTGCTCGCCACAGCCCGAGATTTCAAAGGGCCGCCCAAGTCTCGCGTCTCGCGGCTCCGGACACCCCGGGAGCTTCCCTCCGGAGCCGCTTTCGCCGGCCCGCCCCTCCCCCTCCAGCCGCCGAAATCCCCGGCAAAAGGACGAGTGGCTCTCGGCAGGCGCGTAGGCTGCCGACGATTATCCCTCTCCGTCCTCGGTTCCTCCTCGACGTGGGCGACTGCTCGGGCCTCGGCGGAGGCTCCCAACATAAGAATACGTTGCCGAGAGTCCTCCACGGGAACAGGGGCTGAGGTCGTACGCGCAAATTATTCTCTTCGGATTCATTTCGTACCAATCGATTTTAGTATTTCAACGACGACTCGGTATACATACATAAATGTATCACACAGACACACGTTCTTCATTGACCGTTTTTCCCTACTCACCAATTGTATGTGCCTTATTAAGTTTCTTACATTGGTAATATCGAGCTAATTTTCCATTAAAATAAAAAATATATCATCACTTTGCTAACAATTAATAATGCTCGAGGAAAATTACATTCCGAGTTATAGACTAAAACCCTACGCGAGAGGTCTTAACAGGAAAAAATTAATGGACATAACGGTATATGATTATGATACTGGATTATTATTGCACTGGATTTAAATCACTAGCATTATATGAAATAATGCAACACAATATAAAATAACCATGATAAATATAAAGCCTCGAATTGGGTTATTCTGGATTCCACGGAAAGCATCTTTCTTCGGTAAAAATAGGTTGTTAAATAATAATGTAACCAACGTATCTCGCGGGAAAAAATATTTTTTTTGCGCAAAGGGAAATATTTTTTTCATCACGACAGATACTCTTATCGCTGTACAAAAATTGAGCTTTTAAAAAAACGAAAAAACGAAAAATTCTTTTTTCGCATA
The DNA here is from genome assembly GCA_018907135.1 of Kradibia gibbosae. Taxonomy (NCBI): domain Eukaryota; kingdom Metazoa; phylum Arthropoda; class Insecta; order Hymenoptera; family Agaonidae; genus Kradibia; species Kradibia gibbosae. The sequence continues at coordinate 11,733,646 of JACCHX010000004.1, forward strand.
AAAGGACTGTTGCATATTATTACGAAATATGAGGTATTGTTTTATTTAAATAAAATTTAATCATTTAATTATCGAGCCTACCATTTAATTCTCTTGGGCTTATAAAAGTTAATAAAACACGGGAATTTATTGGTATAGAGTAAAAATATTTTAATCTGTAATATCGACTCGAGGCAATAACATTTATTAGCCAATTGCAATTAAATTCTCAGCTACTCGAGTTCATTTTTCAGGGCCGTTATTATTAACAATGATAAATAGTATAACAATTATCAAATACAAAATAGAATTAAATTAAATGTATTGATTATGTAGCAGCTGCATTGCGTTTTTGTAAAATTGTACTGTATCGAGTAGGGGAATGTCGGGAAGAAATTAAATGCGAATGGAATAGTTCGACGCAGGGGAGTCTAAAATATGAAAGAAACAAAATGTAAAATACAATGAAACGAAGTAACTGGATTTCCCCGGCGAAAGGGAGAAAAGTAAACAATTCGAAGGAGCATTGGAAGTTCTCCACCACCTTCCTCGAATAGATTGAATTTACGAAGGACAATAGGTGAGCCGGGGAGGGAAAAAAGGCCGAAACCACCGGCCGCTGCCCCAAAAGGAATTACGGTAACGCGTGCCGGTGACGTCGGAGCGTCGCCGAGGCCGCAGAGCCAACTCCGATGACCTCCACTCAATAATATCCCCCGCGAATGATCAAGGACGTACCTGCCAGCCGAGCCTCGTCGATCCCCGGGGAGTTTCTTTTTCCGTTTGCCGGGCCTCGGCTGGAGGAGGGGACACTCGGCTCCTCCGAGGCGATCCCGGTGCAAAATCGAGGACGATTTCTAGGGGCCGACACCTCCTCTCCGCGCCGTCGCCCTCGGCGGTGAATCCGTTAATCGCACTTTCGATCGGGCGGCCCTCGGAGGCGGAGGGGCGCGTCGCGGGAGGCAGCGGAGCATCCCGGCAGCGCCCTGGCGGGTCGCACGGTCAAAATTCAAAACAGGAAATCAATAGGCTCCCCCAACCCCCCAACCCCTTTCTGGCCCTACGGATGCATCGGCCGCTGCTCCGAGTCGCGCTTAGGCTCGGCCCCTCTCCCCCTGGGGGCTCCAGCGGCCGAAGCATCTCGGCCGGGGCCGACGGCTCGCGATCAAGCGGAAACATTCCGCGAGATCGATCTTCTCTACGAGGCTGTGCGAGGGCTCCGATGGCGTTGCCCGCGAGTCCCGAGTCTCGCGCCTTACTCGCGCAGAGGACATTTATTTAGGGCCTTCGAGCCCTGGCGCTGGCTAAGTCACAAGTGAGCGAGCTGATTTATTTGGACCCCTGGTGTCTCATTACCATCGGAAAGGAGCAAATGCTGGCCTCTTACTCCTTCGGATGGGCCTTTCATAAGCAATTATCTAGTCGCTCTAGCCCCGCCCTGGACAGTAATCGCATTCGGGTGTTTGAGCATGCATGCAAATATTCTTCTTTACAAAATCCGTATTTCCCTATAGGTATCGTGAAATATAAATGAACACTGACTTCGTTGAAAATCGATAATTTCGTTTAGATTTTCAATTAATATTCCTGTAATTAATGTTTTGCCCTTTTAATATAAAACCTTTATTAGGAGCACGTAAAAAAAAAAGATATGAAAAATGATGTTTAAAAGCAGTGTTATAGAAATTCGATAAAATTCGATAAAATTAAAACAAAAGCTCAAAGTAAATATTTACATTTATGTAAAAGTTATACGCGGACTTGGGTATCTTCGTTTTCGATGGATTAATAATTTTATCCCCACAAGCTAACTATCAGCTTCTTAATTATGAAGGTATTTCAAGGCTTCCTCGTTTTTATTTAGATACGAGTAAGGACTTTTAATTATTAGTAGGCAATTCTGGAGGGTCTTTGGTTTTAAGTAATACCCGAGATAGACTGCAAATTGAAAAGTGAATTCTTATGCTTCCCCAGATGGGTGGCCATGCATTCGTTTTCATTACAAAGATTAAAATTCTGACTTTGTTATGGCTCTCGGGGTGCGCTAAGCTGCGCCTAAAGTACGCGTATCTCAAGCTTGCGATCCAAAGCGATAATAGAAGTAAACAAATTGCGTGGGCATCTTAATCCTTTGGATCGGCTTTATTTTCATTTTTGCTTGGCCCTCTGCTGGCCTTTCCTTCTGCCTTTTCAACAAGCACGACTCCCTGCATTCCTCTTGTTCCGATACGTCCGCGATGCGCTGCTCCCTTTAAACTCTCGACTCGGTCGAAGCTCTCGGTCGAGCTTTCGAGTTAATTTTCAGCGTATTCCTCTAGCCAACCCCGCACCGCCGTCCATTCTATCCGACTCGACGTTTTCCCACCCCGCCGCCGCCCCTCCTCCTCCTCCTCCACCTAACACTTGGGCTTTCTCGCTGGCTTTCTCCGTCTCCAGTTCGCGGGCCCCTTTGCATTTTATCGATAATCCGTGTATTTTTTTAAACGCGCCAATGCGATTTGACGCTCCCTTCGATATTGCTAATTAAATGGTTTCATGGGAAGGCTATGCTTCCTTTATTTACGTATGCGGAGCTCGAACGAATACGCTCTCGTCAAGCTTACAGAACACGTAGCCTTGCGGAAACAGTTATTCAACAATGTTATTGCAATTAATTTAGCTCAACGTTAATATTTATCATCGAGGATAGGTCAATGCTTAACTTTGTCATTGATTATTATCGATTTCTATCATGGAGGCGGGAGTTTCCCGATTTAGATCGATTTAGATTCGGGCCAAAAAGCAATCGATGCCATGCTCAATTTTGTATTAACCGAGTCGAGGAGGGGCGAAGTGGGGGACAGTCGTGCTTAGGAGCCAAGCTGAAAAACTGAATTCAAAGGCTGAATTGGCGGGTTAGGTCTGCCGGTAGGTAGAGACTGTTCTTGGCAAAGTATCGACGACTGGAGGCTGCGAGAGCCATAATCTCAGGGCAACTTTGAAGTTACGCTAATGAAGGCGAGCGCGGGAGACAAAGCCGAGGGGCAATTGAAGAGAATTTGTGGCCTCTGTTGCTTAAGCCGGAAACTTTTCATTCGGCGCGAGCATTATGTCGTTAAGCCGGCGAAGAGAACGTATGAGCGCCTACTTATCGGCGCGACTCGCCTCCCGCGACGCGATCCTCCCGCCCCCCGCCCTCCGCCCCGGCCCACACCGATCGGGATAATACTGCGAGCCCTTCGGCTACGAACGGCATTCACGGCCGTGGATTTCATTAGGAGATCAAAAGAGGACGTAAGAATAACAGGAGCAGCCCAGTCGTCCCTCCCCCCCCCGTGTCGTGTGCGAGCCGCGCGAGCTTATTGCTTCCCTAACTCAATAGCAGTAAAAACGGGAAGCTCTTTCCAAATTGTCGGATTCAATTTTTGCGAAGAATGACGCTCCGACCCTTTGTTTCCAGCCCTCCACAGGACAGCGGAAGACTCGCGTCTTTCCTCCTCCTCCTCCTCCTCCTCTCACTCTCACTCTCTCCCTCTTTACACGCGCGCTCGCTCTCTCCTCCTCGGTCCGCTACTACTCCTATCTCTCGTTTTCTCGACAAGGCGCGTACACCACGCGCACACCAGCAATCCAAAAAAAACATACACACACACACACACACACACAAACGCACGCGTGCCCACGTAAGCGCACAGAAGATCGCCGTCTAACTTTCCTCGGTCACAGATAAAACTTGCGCGAACGAATTTCCGGGTGAAATCGCGCTCCGAGCTCTTGACTACACGAGCAGATTTACCAGGAGGTATAGCGTTGACATTTTGTTTTATTCCCTTTCCTTCCCGAGCGTCGCTTCCTTTATTTCCCAATACTTGGAGTTCCCTTGTCGATCCACGTCTGCTAGCAGTTTTTTTTTCTCCTTCCCCCAGCGGATGGAATTCGTCTGATTGTGCGAGCGCGTCGCGACGGGAGTCGAGAAACCTACACGTCCGATGGCTTTCATTCCCAGGAGTGTCCGAACTTTACGTCGATTAGTGTATACATACATACATACGTACGTACACGCATGCATGCATACACACACATATCTATATCTATATCTATATATCTATATATATATATGTATGTATGTATGTATGTATGTATGTATATAGATATGCATACACGTGTGCGCGTGCGTGGGCGGGTCGAGGCGCACACGTAAGTGCGCGAGGATGCGTCCTTGGTCCGGTAAGGCGAGCGTCGGAGGCAAGTTTTCGCTGCACAATGGGAGACTGATGAGTCCGGTGGTCGGCGAGGCTTGCCTTCAGAGTCTGACGCTCGAGACTGACATTCGTCCGAGACGGCGAAACTTTCGGGCGTCATCCGGGGACGCATCGAGCGTCGGCTACAAAACAGGATAGAATAACGAATAATTAGATAAGTTCTGCGTGGCCATCGATACAATCGACGACTCGGACTCGGCCAACGATGCCTCGGTCGATTCGTTAAAGTCGCTTAGACGCCGGGACAAGACTCGAGACGGGCGCCGAGTCTTCGCCGTGTGGGCGGCAATTCCGTGGCTGCGCACAAGATTTTTCAATTTTTGTCCACGCTGCAACACACAATGCTCTACTAATGCCATGAAAATGTGCAGCTCTGGTCGCCTGGACGTTGGCGAGCCTCGTTCTGCGCGCGTCCGTTTTGACGGAATAGGCGAGCGCGCATTTTAATTAATCTCCCTAGCATAGTTTTTAATTAATTGCTACCAGAGGCTAAATATTTGCATGTTAAAACCCTCTCCTCCAATGCCTCTTATCTTTAGAGCTGTGCAAAAGTGCACGGACTGGAATAAAAGGCCCTCGAGTATATACGCGAGATATGACAAAACGGCCGGGCTATCAATAACGTTGCTGTCACGCGAAAATACCATTGAGTTTCAAACGCAACAATGAACTAACGAGCAGCAAATTTACGGCTCGGCAGGCCAAGGGCCCGAGGACTAAAGAAGTCGAGCAATCGCGTGAAAAAACATCTTATGGCCGACTCTTGGCCATGGGAAGGCACTCGACCGGCCCAGCCTAGGCCAAAGCTGGGCAACGCGAGGAGGACTCCGCCCTCGGGGTCCGACCTTGGCCGGAGGAGCGCGGCTCCGGTCTCGGCCGGTGGCTCCTACCGCGGGCCTCTGGGCCGGCGGCGCGTAATCGTGGGAAAGGCCGCGGGACCGCGGAATCGCCGAGGGGTCGTCGACGCCTCGGGGCTCGATACTCGCTTTTTCCGACTTTGCTTGGCTTCCGCGCTGAGATTAGCAGCCCGACGGGCGCCTTCCCCCGTTTTTTTCCTCGTGCTCGGCCGAACTGCCCCTCAACCCCCCCGCACCGCCCTTCCGACTCATTACGCTGATCTCCTTACGTGACACGTCCAGCGCTAATCTTTCGACTGGCTGGCGCTCGAGCTCTTAATCGATACTCCGCTTCTGCCTTGCCGAGCTCCCAGAGCTCCTACCTTGGCTTCCCAAGAATATTCCTACTCGAAGCCCCCCCCGCCCCCTCCCTAACACCCAAGAGAGTCCATAAACACTCTTACAGAATTCATTATCCATTCGTGCCGGCTGCTTTTTACTTATTCCCGGATTACGGTCGATTACGGTACGGATGATGCGAATAAGTTATTAGATTCGCATCCGTAGATCGGAATTCCTTACGGCAATCGATTCGATCACTTTACACCGTCCGCGGTGGATCCTTTTTTTTTCTTTTATTTTCCTTTTTTTTTTTTTTTTCATTTGAAAGAAAATGCGAGAATGCAGTTCGCACGGTAAATAAAGCGAAGCCCATCGACACGCTTTATTTGTGGAACGGAAGGTAAAATGACGCGTCGAACATTTTTAGCCGGTGGCGCTAAATACTCCTCGTAAGCAAATAGAGTCGATGCGGCTTTTCAGCCATCAAAAGCACTGACGTCCCCCAATTTATGCCGGCTAACAAAAACCTCAAACTTTTTCCCAGTGGCGCTAGCTTGTCGGAAAGTTGTCACAGCCCATGTCGTCAGCGACTCGGGCTTCGCACTAATCACAAAATGAAGGGCTAATGCGGCGGCAGCTCTTGTCCTCCAGTAGGTCTTACATCCAGTAGGTCTCCTCTCTTCCGATTCCCCCGTCCGCCCCTGTTCCCTTGGCACGCGGGCCTCGACGCGAGACACGCGACTCCTGGGCAGTTCCTCTCCCCGCGACGGAAATTACTAGTGGTTATAATGATTGCTCTACGTCGGCGAGGTTGGCCTCTTCGCTTTCCATCCAAGCTGTGTCTTTTACCCTCCCCCAATATTAACATATGTATATATATATATATATGTATATAATGTATGCGTAAGCATTTGCGTACGTACATATTTGTACGTATATACAAGTGCGTTGGGTATGTTGGGTGGCACTTGGGCCCACAGCAACAAAGAGGCGGCAGCTTAATGAAAGGCGCGCGTTTGACTGTTTGCCTTCCTTTTCCTATTTGTCCACTTCCTATGGCTCACGTGGATTTATAAAAGCCCTCGTTTCAGCTTCTGTTAATGATTAGTTCATAAAGTCGGATCTCCAAATAAGACTCTCCATTCTTCCACGATGATTTATCGAACTTTCCCGAATAAGGTACTTTCTGTAGGTAAGCTTAAAAATACTGTAAGACAAGCGCTTAACTTACTGGAAATATACGAAACCAATTTCGAAATTACAAGCGTCATGCTGTAGTGTCAAAATATGTATCGAGTTCTTAATAGAAAATGAAGGAAGATCTAAGTGAAATATAAAAGAATAGGCTTCGAAAAGCCAAACATCAGGTTGGATACAAGAAGAAAGATGATTCGATACAATTACATGTTAATTAAAAAAAAAAAAGAAAAAAAAAAGATAAAGGAAGCATCTCCTTGGAGAAGAAGCCTATTTCAACCATTTGATGTATTGCGATGAAAAAGAAAGTAAATGGAATCCCATCCGAGAGGGGCGCAACATTTTTCCCGTCACGAAATCTTGCGCATTGTTCGACGTCCGAGCGTCTATAAAGGCAACCTGAGTCTCGCTCTCGGTTTGATCTCTCGCCAATAATTAATTTTGGTCTCGCCCGCTCCCCTCGGCCCCTCTAACTTGGCTCTTCTCGCTCCTCCGCGCTCCCCTCCGCCGCCGCCGCCGCAGGCCGGCTAAACAACGGCAGCCTCTAGCGGTGCTGCGAGCGCGAACCAAAATCATCTTACAAGATTTGTATAAGCAGCTTTGGAGTTTGGCCCCTCGGTGAATAATATATATACATATATATACGCGCGGAGGTCGGTGTATCCGTAAAAGAGATGTCGCGATATTTCAAAGGCCCCCCGGTCTACCTGAGGAAGACGACGGATTTTCGGATCGGCGCCCGAGTCGCGAGTCTCCCTGTCCAGGACGAGCGAGGAAACGTTCAGGGGACCGGCGATGGCCGAGCCGAGCCCACGGGCGTAAATCGCCGACCAACTCCCGGAATAAGCGCGATATAAATAGGCACGCGGTCAGATGGAGATAAGGTCGGCTTGCCCGACGAGTCGGGATCTCGTTTAATTGCGGCGCTCTTTGATCCGGCCGCCGACGCCAACTGCCCTCGGGGGCTTTTCCGTACTCGTTTTGGCGCCCGAAGACTTAAAAGTTTCGCGGGAGCTCGCTCGGAAAAGCCTCTTACCTCGGCCCTTCATTTACCGATTCAATCCACGAGGATTCGCGAGCGCGCGGCACGCCGAGGAGGAGGCGCACCTTCCTCGATGCATGGCATTTTTCTGCTCGGACACCCTCCCAGGCTTGGCCCTCGGCCAGAAGCCACGGCGAGCGTATCTCAGCTACAATTAATACGAGACGCAGATATTACGAATTAATGCGCTACGCTCTCACGTTGCGTATCTTGCGCATCCATCGAGATTACCATGGACGCTTACCAGCGGCGATCGGGAAATAGCTGCAGAATCTTTATTTTGGCTCCCTTCGTCGTAAAAGCAAAGATCCTCTGATCGATGTTAATCTTCTTATCAGCACTTCGTTGGTCATTTTTGAAGGCCATCTATCATTTTTCTATTGCCGAATCGTGCGGAGAGGAGGAGAGAAATACACGCGTTTCATCAGGCTTCGTTTTACAAGTTATTTTTTTCAAATATTTACAGTTACAATTTAAACATTAATTTATTTGAATGGCCTTTTAATCTCCTAATGGCACGTAGCGTTATTTAACTAATGAAAGACGATTATTCGTTTCAAGAAAGTACTTTTACTCGATAAATTGTCATTTGCAAAAGGCTACTCTTAAGCTACCCAGTGATACACTTTTCGTATACATTTCGTACTCGTATGCTGCTTAAATGTTTATAAAATTGATCAATTTTTATACAAAAGTATCAAGCCTAATAAGGTCAGTTGGACGGTGATGCATCTTAATTATGATTTCTGCCAATTGTCCTTCGCAAAGGCAAAGCCAATTGTCAAATGCATCGTGTAGATTGGATTAGCGTCTCGAGCGATTCGACGAAGGACTAGATTATATTTGCGATAGCGGCTGATCAATACTCCCGGGACATCTTGTAAATCAGTGCGTAAGAGCGGCCCGTCGTCGTGATTGGGCAACACTCGCCATATTCAGATGTTGGATGCGGATGGAGGCGCGTGTCGAAGGCGCCTTCAGCCAATAAACACGAGGAGAGACACGTACGTCTTTGCTCCCTGTGTCCCTTGTTTCCCGGGGTAGCCGGGGCTGGCCGGGGGAGGAGGAAGGCTCGGAATATCTCCAACTCCGGGGCCGAGGCACCGGTCGGCCCTCGTATTTTAAGGGCGATTCCGGCCAGGAGCGAGCTCCGTTCTCGAGCTATCGGCGAGAATTAAGTAATCCTCGTAAGCCCGCGGTCAATGCTAACGAGAAGTTAGCTGGAGCGAGACAGTAAGCCAACTTCGCAGCGCGCCATCGTATTGAGAGAAAAGTGAAAAAAGTCTGCGGCAGCCTTCGGTCCCCTGATCCCCGGAGCCATTAGACGTCTGTTAACAGATGAGCTTGGCTATTATGTCCCGGGGGAACGACGCTTCCTGCTCATCCTAAACCGGCCTACGAGGCCACCTCGCGACTTTCTTGGATTCACTCGTTTCGTGTATTCTCTTTCATCGCACTTGCGCTACCGGCTTTCATCGCATCCACTCTTGCCGTTACACATCTGCTCTTTCGGCCCCTATCCTTATCTCTTGCTCTCCCACCCACTCCTACGCCTCCCTCTCTCGCTACCTCACAAAGAGACACAAGGTTCTTGCGTCTAAGCTAGAAAATTAGCTCCTGTCTCGTCGATACTCCTACAAACCACTGCTTTTCGATTCTAAGGACTCTTACGATTTCACGCATTTCTTAGAATGTCTCTTTTCTTTTATATATATTCTGCATTCGAGAAGTTTTAATATTATTTTGCCCAATCTCCATTTTTAGAGTAAGTACATTGCTTTTCACTAGTTTCTGCCCATTTATGTTCGATTTTTCCTCTCACCTTAAAAAACATTACAAATAAAAATGCCTTTATTTACAAATTCAATACATATATATGTGTGACAAGTGCTAAACACTCATTATGCTGCTAATAATTACTCTGTATTTGAATCTAAATATTGTATACATTAATTGTAAATAAATTAATACATTTTCATAATTCTTTTAGACACTCATTTTAATCATTGATTCTTTTGCTTTCAGGTTAGCCATTTAAACAAATTTAATTGGAATTTCTCTGCTGCTTTTGGTAAGATTATTATAATATCTACCTGTAAAATTATTATGCCCGATAACCAGACAAGACATAAATTGCTATTTATCGGTAAAAAACGAATTGCGGAATTTTATCCGACTCAGATTTAAATCACTGTGTTCGGATTTCAAACAGAGAAATTTGGTCAATCTAAGGATCGTATATCTAACGAGTAGCAGTGATTTTCATCCATTTGTTTCGAGTTTCAAATACCTTAAAATCTCCCGCATCATTAACAAACTTTGACATTGTAATAAAAAAGTATCGAAGTCACAAATAATATGATGTACAGTAATTTTTTAAATTATTTCCTTTTGATTTTGGAAGCGATACTTGACTCGGCAAAGTGAAGACCTTAGGATGAAAGTAATAGTATTGAAAAATAATGAGATGAAACCATGTTACGGTATATATATTAAGTTTGCCAGAAATTTATGGCTTCTCACTTAATTAGAACACTTTTCATGTAAAGACTATTTTTGGCACTTTATTTTAGTTTTTTTTTTTTTTTTGAGATACCCTTGAGTATTAAACTTATTTATTATAATTATAGAGATTTTTTTTTAAAAGTGTCTTTCTTTCTCAAGTCCAATTGGAAACTCGACTATGTCAACAATGGGACCAGAAAAATTTCCGAAATTACAAATTGCCTTTTAAAATAAAATTTATGGAAAAAGAGTAAATTCAAAAGTATTTTCTGGCCTACAGTTCTATTGACGTACATTTTTAACTTTGGTAAAACTTGAAAAGCTCTGACATCCTATAGTCATACTGTCAATACTCGGAAGGCAAAGCTTCCCAGCTCAGAATATTTTCCATGGCAAAAGATTTGAAATATGTCTCAAGCTTAGCCATACATGAGTTTGGAATAAAAATAACGCGTACCTTTTTCCACACTTGTTATTGTGGGGCTGGCTTCGCATCGCGTAGACCAGAGAGTAGCGAAATCATCGCATTATTGCCGTACGGAAAATCCAGCGTAATCATCTACGAGTGCTCGATAAAGTCGACGCCGAATATTCAATTTAAGGGTAAATTTTTTATGAATTACGAGGCGAAGCCCGAAGGATAAGCGTCAAATCGACCTATAATAAGATTAACGAAATTCTCGATACGGAGCTCCCACAAGCGGTCGGTAGTCCACGTACGCGGCAACTGTAAACAAAAGTGACGGGCTTCGAAAGAGCAGCGATAATTGGTTAATGGGGTCGAGGGAAAGGGACTCGCGCGGCCCTTTGCCTCGCTCCTAGGGAGGAAATTTTTGCGCAGGACGCGGTTCTCTCGGTGTGCCCGGGCCGAGGCTAGATTTTCTCTCGCCTTCCCCGTGACAGGCTCGCCTCATATTTCCCCTGCCTGGCGCCTCTCGTCTTTACAATGGCGAAATGTCGTTAGCCCGCACCCCTCGAGGCCCCTGCCCTCGGCATTTACTCGGCTCGGCTAATTTCTTCCCGAAGGGCTTACCGAGGTACTTGGCCAGACGTCGCGTCCACTCGGTAGCTCGATACTCATGGCTCTGGGCTTCGATCGGAGATCCCGTGCATTAAGGAACTTCTGCACTCGATTTTGGAATTCCTCGAGCTCAAGCCACTTGCGACTCGAGTATTACGTAATTATTCCTAAATTGGAAATCCGAAGTCGAGTGGAAACATTAAGTCCCAGGCTATCGATTAATCATTAATAATCTGATTTTTCGTAATTTTCCTGCCATTCGAAAAGGTATTTCTATAATGGCGACTCGTGTGATTGAAAAAGTGAAAAGGAAAAAAATAGTTGAAATCATTGGCTGCTTACGAGGCCGAACGGTGCATTTTAACGACGTATTGCCGAAGCATTGATATAAAAAGGCAACTTTTTTAAATTGAAGCTTAATTTTTAATATTAATAAATGGTAAATAAAATTGTTTTTAATTGGTTGAACCGATAAATATATATGCTTGAATATTGTACGTACCGATTAATTTTTACTACGCCCATTGCCTTAAGAATCAAGATTTTTAATTAAGTGCAAACTTTCAAAATCATTTACAAATTTATACAGTTTTACATTTTGTACAGTAATTGTAATACCACCATTTAAAATTGAAACTTTTCTCGACACAATTTTTTTCATGCTAAATATTTTTATTATGATACGATTTTATAACAATTTTTACATTAAAATATTTTTCACGTAATATTTTATCACCAATTGTTTCGAGTCAATTCAAAATAATCATCAATAAAGTTTGATAAAAAATTGTCAGTAAAATTCTAGTCTTTTTTACACTGAACCTGATGTAAAAGAATGTTATTTTATTATCCATAAAATTCTCGACAATTTTTTTTTTTTTTTTTTTTTTTATTAAAGCATCATTTACGAATTGGTTAATTATTTAAAATGATAACTGCGTATAATAACGTCCTGCTTGATTTCGGGCTGTGAAATTTATATATAAAAGTGACAAATGAAAGCGCCCCTAGGCGTCTTCGAGCCCAAATAAGATTGGCGCACTGCTCCCCAAATATTTCAAGCTAGTTTATATAATAAAAATCGATCTTCCCCCATGGACACTCGCTGTAGCATCCATCTAAAGCTTATGATTTTAGACGTTTAATATCGAGAAGAGGTGTCCGATGTTTTTTTGTAAGTAGAAGCGCCGAGCACAGGACCATCGGTGCAAATCTATGAAAAATTGATAAGAAATCGCAGGAGGCACTTAGCAATGAGCGACTGCGCTTTAGCTCTCATCTGACCTGCGCCGGGGAACACGAAAAACTTCCGCCTCGGGCGGAATCGGTCCCCGTAATCCCATATCCATCAAAGCTGTGACAAGGAGTTGAAAGGCCGCAGCGATATTTCATAGCTTGGATATCGAAACCCATCGGCCGAGGCGCAGCGCCGGATGAAAAATTGCCGCGGCCAAACGTCGATCAAATCTCGTGACTCGCTTTTCACGGCTAAGTTTTAATTAGCGGCATTCCTTCGAGCCGCCCATCGACACCTGCCTCCCAGCTCCGGCCCCGCCAACTTCCTTTTTAAACCGGCTACAGCCTTTAACATCCCAAGCCCTCCTCTCGATCCCCTTAGAAACTTCGTCCCTGAAACTCCTCCTGGAAGGAATCCAGCTCCAGATGCAGAAGAACAGAATCTACTCGGCCATTTAAGGCTACTGTCCCTGCCTAAAGCCAAGGCTCGCGAATGACGGTTCACTGCTGTATACGGGCTTAGGAACGCCCACGAAAGGACCGACCGGGAGCCTCGAGCTCGCGAGCATTTGAATTGAGAAATGGGAGAATTCTGGCAGTCGGGGTCGGCCTAGGGGCGGAGGTCCCTAAAACGACCTGCCGGTCAATTTAGCACGTGGATCTGCTCTCGGTACGGGGCTTCTGGAATTACGCGAGTGAAATTTAAGGCGGGACTCGGCTGTTGCCGCGTGCCAAGGCCCTCGATGGTCTCTCGTCCCGGGGCTCTGCTTTCCCCTCCTGTCAATCGATGTATTTGAATAATGCTCCAGCTGAAACTTCAAGTTTGACGTGTGTCGCAACGACGATGTTTTCTTATCAGTTTTGAGCTCAGTGGCGCCTTGAGTTTATCGACACTTCCGGTCTGTCATAGTTACGAGCTACTTAAATTACTGACTAATAGATGTTAACAACTGCTTCTACTTAATTAATCAGCATTTCACATTAATCGGAAATTTATTGCAAGACCGTATCCTACGGGTTATTGGGTTACACCATTCGATATTATTATTATTATTATATCGATCGAGCTTCGTTCTCTAAAGCTTGAAATAACACAAATCATTAATTTTCAAAAGCCGTTTTTTTGTCCGAAATATATTTTGACAAATATAATATTTTTACACGTACGTATATATATATAAATATTTATATATATATGTATAAATATTACTTACTAATTTCGTTAATACTCATTAATTGTTGGAGCTGCTTAAGGGCCAAGTAGCTACTTTGTAGGGATAGAAGTGTAAGCCAAGCTCCTCATTTCGTCCGTGGTTTGCAAATGGCACCCAACGCGTGCTCCCGGAATATTAATAGAATATTTGAAATGTAACGTCTCAGACTCTCCTCGCGCAGTCTCGCTAGAGAAAGCGGCGTAAAGCGAAGAGGCTTTGCCGCTTCCTCCGTGAAATCAGATATCCGATGAACGAAGCTCGGCCGCGCCGACCCGAGCATTCTTCGAAAGCACGCTTAGGCCGCGGTCAGTGTTCGCACCGCGGCAGGAGAGAGCAGCGCTGAGCGAACTCCTTCCCCCGCGAGCAGCCTGGTGGGGTTTGGGATAGGGGAGGGAGGGCGCAATAGCAACGGTGCCTGCGATCCCGGCTCGCCCACCAGTGCGAGGGCAGAGCCCTAAGCTCCCTCGCGTTAAAGCGAATAGCACTTTCGTAACTGAGACTGGTAATCGGCGGGGCTGTGGAGAATCTTGGCCTCGGCTCTGGGGAAGTTCCAGAGAGGTCCTGGAGGCTCGGAGCGGGAGCTCGGCGAAACGTGGCGCGCCTCGGACGCATTCCCCCGGAAATGCCCGGGGAGATTTGCGAGGGCCCGTTAACGGCGGCCACGGCGTTGGTCTTACGGCTTGGGCTGATCGCCGAGGCAGCCAAGTCTTTTTCCACCGCCGGCGCCGCTTGAATTAATGCTCCCATTTAGGAAAATTCCAGGAGGGGGGGGGCTCAAACGGTCCGTGGGATCGCTCGCGCAGCAGCCCGCGGAGCCTCGGCCTCGGGTGCGCCGAGGCTTTCAACGAATTGATACTCGCGTGGCTCGAAGCCACGGGCCTCTATAGCCCCCCCCCTTTACCCTTGATCGTTTTCCCGTCCGCGCACCCTGGCGGCTTCTTCGTTTTCATTCCTCCCACCTTTGTGGGATTGCGCTCTGGAATCGGCCTCGCTTTTGGAATTCTTAATTTAGCGTTTCATTCGCTTTTTTAAATTACGCGCCCTCCGCTGCGGCATACATACATAATAATGTAACCTCAATTCTTACGTACCAAATCTACTCGTCTTATTATTTAAAAGGTAATGAGCTTCTTAATAGTTTTACCCTGTAATACACCTGCTATATCAAGCTGTGCTCTGTTTCGTTGTCTGGCTTACACGCTTTTTTACTTTGCAGGAACTTTGTGGTATCGAAGTCTGTGGACTGTGGATTTTTTTCCTTTATAAATGCCTACTTTAATTTGTAAAATCGAGGCAGATCATTGATGTCGGTTTATCGGTTTTTTCCCTCGATAGTGAATATCGATAAAGTACAGCCTTTGAAAAGCCAAACTTATATTTTAAAGGGAAGGCACACCTATGCCAATTCTACATTTTCATAAGCTTTAAAATATGCACGAAAAGTTTGCTCAAAAATAATAAAGCTTACGCTCAAAAGTTTTTCTAATCTTGCTATTTAGGAGTAAAAGCCACTTTCGTTCAAGAGCCAGGACTTAAAATACAACCTCTTAATTTAATAAATTTGTATTTTTTTATCTGTAAATAATAAATTCTTAGTTAAGGCCTTAATCTAAATACCCAGAAAATGCGCATCAAAGGGCGTGTTTATATGTAATAAATGCCGATAGTATCTTTTGAAAGAGTTTTAATTTCCTTTTTTTGTCCTTCGAGATATAAATCTTCCTCTCCCAAAATCTCTAACTCTCCATTTTATAAGTTGTATTATACTCACATTGGCTACCAAATGAACGTTACAAAAGTATTTTTACAAAAGATATGACTTCTCCTTCTCACGCACTGGCAAAGCGGCAATTTATATTCATGAGATAAAATAAATTATTTGTTTGTTTGTTTTCCCCCGAGCGAATGAAATTAAAAAAAAATATACCCTAATATTTGCATTTTTAAATAATTATAGGGAAGCCGCGATTTCGCAAGAGCATCGAAAAATAAAAGCTTGACATTTATAGAATAATTTCTTAGGCTTGGAAACGTGAGTACCTAAGCGTACGTAGACACATGTACTTACGCATCATTATAAATATTGAGAATGGGAAAAGAGCCAAATGGGTCTAGTCGCTTAAGTGACTAGCCGAGGCATTACGGACTCAAATATACATTTCCGGTGGACCTGCGAACGTGCGGTGTGCAAAACGCTGGTGCAGTGTCATTACTGAAATGAATTTGAGCGCGCTGAAAAGCGAAGTTATGCAAACGTCTTTTAAAATATAATACTCGAGTCGCATTTAAATGCTTTGTAAATAAACATTTCGTCCGGGCTGTAAAAGACTAATCGCGAGTAGACTGCAATAGTACGTTTTGCTAGATTCATTATAGCATAACTTATCCGTATTAATGTTAAGCAATTTCAGCGAAAGTTGATTTAAATTATCGGATCGCGTACTCGAGGAGGAAGATCCAATCCGCTTGGGAGTCGCCGAGCTCAGGAGCGACGATCAGAGGAGATTGTCGGTCGATAAAAGAATTGCCGAACAATGTCAGCCGGCAATAATTAGGGGATGAGCGCAAATTAATTGGCGCCACAAGGCTCCGTGGCCCGAGAGCTCGGGCGGCTTAAGCATTCGTGGCTGGATTTTGGATGATCGCGGCGGCCGATTCATTCGCGGGACAGTTTACGGGCAAAGTTTAGCAATTACCGGCTCGGAGGGAAGCGACGTCGGACACCGACAACCGGCTCAATCTCCCTACGGTACGAGTCAGGAGTCGCAAGGCCACTCGCTCCAACATCTGCCTCGGAAGCTCTCGACTTCGCTATCGCGTTTCGTTCCTGCTTCGCGCTTCCCTTCTTGCGGAAATCGCTAGGACGGCGTCCTGCTATCGGAGCTCCGCTCCTCCGGAACTTTAATCCCCTGGCCCTGGTAGTCTAGAGCCGTCCCGAGGCTTCCCGAGTTTTCCCCTCTCCTCCGGGCTTTATTTTACAGACGACCGTTAAGACCAAGCCCTCTAATGTGCAGAATTATAGTGCCGAGGCGGCCGATGGGGCCTGCTCTCGACTCCCGGCCAAAATCTCATCTTATCGGGAGAACTAAGTTCCCAATACGTGATCGAAGGCCGAGCGGCGTTACGATAGCCGACAGCTCGGCCGCCAGAGTCTCCCAACGAAGCCTGCGATTGCCATTACCTTGCGTGACCCGCGCAAGGAGGAAGATCGCCGACGCTCCGGTCCCTCGAGAAGAAGCCACTCGTCGGACCAATGCAGAGCAACGGAGGATTGGCGCCTTGACGATCGCGATCGGTGCCGCGGATATCGCCCGTCGATTCCCGGATTGGTGGCAGTCGCGCGAGCCCCCTGTAACGAAGCAGAGATAAATGTGCCTAGAGCCCGGTCGGCGGGGTGCTCCTGAGGGAGAAGGCGAGGCCAATCGCGGCCGGCCGTTGGCGCGCGGCCGGAACCCAAAAGCCAATCTTGGTGATATCGCGAGTCGAGAGCCGTGCGAAATTGAGCGGAAACCGGCTGGCAATTAGTAAGCGGCCGGGGGTAGGGGAATCGAGCCGCGGGACCCAATGATCCGTAATCCAGTTTCGGGCCGATGCACTGGGGCCCGCATAACCCGATTCCGACTTATCGGCTATTGGATTATCGCCCCCTGCCGACGGAATTGCGCCACGGGGCGCCGGAGCCCCTCCTGCCCGAACCTGCCGCCCGCCCCTCTGGCCACATCGCGTCTTTCTGCCTCGGATAATAAAGAAGCAAAATTTACACCCGGTACGCGTCACTTTGACCCCATGGAATTATCGACGGAACGGCGATCGGCGCTATTGGCCTTTCCAAGTGTTTTATTTTACGCGCCGTAGCTCCGTCATACGTGATTTTGGCCTAGTTGAGCCGATCCAATCGAGACCGAATAATAGTGCACAGAATTATTGGATAAGGTAGTGGAGCGTTGTTTTCGTTGAGAGTGTTCTAGATCGTAAAACTTTAAGGTTTTCATATTCTTAAATGCTATCGTTATCGGTGCACACCCTACCGTTCATCCGCGGCATCAATAATAACCGCTTCATTTTTATCGCGATGCGTCTTATATTATGTCAAATCGTATAATTTATTTGCGATTTATCATTAACTGGCATTTTAAAAAGTAATTTATTTTCAATTTCGCACGCGGCTTCGGGCAATTCTGAATTTCTAGATATTTCCCATAAATGAAGGGCATCTCTCGTGGTTGCGTATAAGTTACACATTTAAAACGAATAGTAACGGATAATTCATCCTGACTTTTAATTTGCTCAATAGTAAGAAACCATCCGAGGATAAATAAATATGAGGAAGGCTCGACTAGGTAGGAGTAATCTTAACCTTGGGGCCGCGTGAGAGATTTTATCAAGAAGTAGGCTTTCATAATAACGCCCATTGGCAAAATGAGTTTACTCTCGTGCCCGGGCACGTATCCCCGGCTATAATTAGCCTCGGCTATTTATTTTTTCAGATAACAATGAAGGTCAGAAGGAAATATGCGCTACGTCCGCGTAGCCGTATTTCGTAAATCGGGGCGCGCGAGAGATGAAACAGACCCTCCCGGGCGCAGCAACTTACATACACTTGGGGCTCGGGAGTCGGGGAAGCCTCGAAACACAACATTCGTGCCTCTCGACGGCCCTGCGTGCGTTTACATAGTCTGTTGACGCATGCACTGGTTGAAAGGGAGAAGTGGGAACGGGTGGAGTTTGTCGGGGGCGGTCGGGGATGTTCGAGGGAGAGAGAGAGAGAGAGAGAGAGAGACGAGGACTAGGACAGAGACGGAGATGGACCGGGGCTGTCCGTGGAAATAAGATGGGGGAGTCTTGAGAGCTTTTAGAGGGCGCGTGCTAAAGGCGCGGGTCCTTTTTATTTGATAAATAATAGATGTAAGTCCGTGCGAGTGGAAAATCGTGAGAAAGGAGTCGCTTTCGTGGTGAAAAAATATACGCCCCAGAGAGAGAGAGAGAGAGAGATTCTAGTCTCTCGTTATGTGCTCGCAACGCGAAAATACATGCGAACGTACGCGCGCGCGCATACGCATATGTGCACGCGTATACACGCGCACTCGTGGGTGTGCGGACTAGTGGACGAGTGTGTTATATACATGTCGCGTATGTGCGCGGCGAGTGTTTAGGGGAATATAATTGACTACGGGCGTAATGAAATTTTAGGACGATTCAGGGTATTTGAATGTCGTATCGAATCAGTGGCTCCCTACAATAATTCAATTTACTTGATGTTCTTTTTTAGAAGTAAATTAAAATATTGATGAGTGAATGCAGCCAAAGCAAATCGCCGAATGACTCTGTAAGCACTTTATTCAGTTACGATAATTGCACAGTTATGCGTGATTTATATACATTATCAACCGACGTATTTAATATTCCCTGAGGTAACTGCGTTGGTTATTCAGGAAGTGAAGTTCCTATCAACGAGCATTAATAAAATCAGCGACATATTCAAATTATCCGCAACAAAGTAAAAGCCTTTTTGTTTAATGCAGAACTCGATGAGCCACTATTAAATACTTGGGTTCGATGCTCGGGGAAGATTTTTTTTTGCAATGCGGCATAAATTATCGGGGAGCGTTACAGCTTTCACCGGATTTACAATGCTTTCAACGTTATTAATAATTATTGGATAGTGTTGTGTTTTTTACACACGGCGCATTAATGCGTCGGCTAGAGTTCAATATTAAAAAGCCGATGCCAACACTCCTCAGCGACGATGGCTCGCAATAAAATCCTCGGGACAATATCCGCCGGTAATACATTACAATGGCATTGTGCGAGCGCGCGTTATTTTCTCGGCGATGGTAGCCCGAGCGCTCAGGTACAAATAAAAGCAGAAGCAATTACACCGCAGGCCCCCTGGGGGTATGCAACGGTACAATGATTAAAAGTTCTCGCGCTCCTGAAAGGGAAAGCGAGATGCGCCGCTTGCTCGGTCCATTTCTAAGGCTTTCAGCCGCGCATACGTTTTTGCCCGCTGTACGTAAAGCATACGTCCACACACGGATACGCCCTTGTACGGATACGATCGGAGACGCGTAATCGCTCTCGAGCGGATGCTGGGCGAGGCGAGGAGCGGAGCACAGGAGGCTATCCGGCCCTCGGCTTCCGCTTAGATGCAAAAGAAATAGCGCGATCATGGCGCCCCATCATTACGTTCGCTTGCAACCACCGGATTTTCTCGCAACCGGGGTCGCGACTGTAGCCTCGGTTCGTCGCCCACCCTTCAGCGCCTTTGACGAGACGTAATTTCTTTGCCGTAATCGCTGGTCCTTCGAGCTCGCCCTATGCTAAAGTTTCTCCGGGGCTTTTTTTTATACACGTGAAAAGATGACATTTCACTTGAACGTTCTGCCTTGGAGACTTCTCTCTTTCTCTTTCTCTACACACACACACACACATATATATATATATCATTAATCCTAGGTTGAAAATTTAAAACTTTGGAATTAATGTATTTTATTCGAAGAATGCGTTGAGTCAAAATTTACCCGAGGCTCCGATGATGTCGTATCGCATAAATGTGTAACTTTAGTCGTTCGAAAGCAAAGCCTAACATAAAGAAACCGTTTTCCCGGCCTGAGCAGATCTTCTGCCTTCTCTCGATTATCAACCGAAGAAGGTGAAGGTTGCGTCTGAATGGAAGGGCTCTTTCAATGGCCGACAAAGCGGTCCATCAATAATTTTTAACATTAACGACGTTTAACTTTACTCGGCGAGTACTTAAATACAGGACTGCCCACTGGGAAAAGCAGTTGACACGTGCAGTGAAAGGCGGCCGCCGCTGACGTACGCCCTTACCTAGAGAAACGGGGCCCAGGGCGCGGGGCACAGCGGATCCGCCGAACAGGAGAATGGCGGATATTCGGTTGTGCACGTGATCGCCATTTAATCTCGAGATCGCTATCGCAACACGCAGCGGCGTATTATTACGAGTCAAGCCTACGGATCTCCGTCTCCTAATTACCGGATGTGCCTCCCTCTGCGATGGCTCGCGGCTTCTTTTTTCGCCACTCCCCGCCGCACGCGCCTCCACTCCACGGACAAAGAGATGCGTGCACCCTCTTCTCTTGCTCTCTCTCTCTCCCTCGGCAAACACAGCTCGGGTTATTGGGGTCCGACAAAGAGAAACACCCCGTACGCTCGAATGGGCACAAAGTCCTATGGAATGATGAATCCCCCGAGACAGCCGTCGTTTGCCCATCGAGGGCTTACCGCGGGAGCCTCCGAATCGCGATATCCCATGGATCCTGAGCAGCCGGGACTGCGAAAATCCTTGCTCCGCGGCGATCTCAGAGGCCAATCTTGTAATTGCGATGCCGATCGACCGACTGTACTTCAACGCTCGGTCAACGCCTAATCGCAAAAATAGAAAATAAAAAGCTCTTCGAGGGCTGGACGCTTGTCGGGACGTTTCGTCCCTGCTGGCTCTGCCGCTGGCTTGAGGATTTTAAACAAAAATTACCCCAAACTTGATATTGCCCGGCAAACCTTTGTCGGCTTAATCGGAATTCGCTGGTAATGAATATTTTAAATAACGCGTTGTACAATATACATTATATTCTCCGATGATGGTAACTCAAGTTCTCATTGTAACGCGCTTTCAATGGATTTATGCGAAACCATTTACGAGCTTAATAACATACCGTACTAATACAATATAATGGAGTGGACTTACATTGTACAATCGTTTGTTTTATATTATTGAATGTGCTTTTGACGAGGAAGGTATAGCATGCGGAGGCATTATCAAAATATTATTCCACAACGAATATTTAAATACAAAAATTGCACGCTCTGCATACGTTTACGATAAAAAAAATCTATGCAGAACTATGTTCGACCTTGTTTACCATCTCCTAGCCGAAGTAATATTATAAGTTAGAGCTTTTGCAATTGTCCCCGTTAGTAATGTTTAAGCGCGTATTATTCGCAGTGGGAAGAATTCAATTTCAAGAAATTGAATATTAACAAAATGTCGCTCATCGCTGGGTAATAAGCGCAGGCAGCCTTTGTAAAATTCGACTCCATTGAGCGTAAAATTAAATATGAATTATGGGTTAGGAGGCGAACGCGATCAGCGAGCCACAAATGGAGGCCTGGCATTGAACGGGTCACGAATTTCGCGCGTTCACCACCGATCGAAGACGGAGCAGCCGACAATTACCGTATTTCATCGGCGGTTAAAAAATGCCGCTTGAATAATAAGAGCAGCACTTTGTTGGGGGCCCGTGCCTGTAATCCCCTTCCTGCTGTCGCATTAGCATGACAACGAGGCCTAATATCCGCAGGCCGCAGGCCGCGCACGCAGCATCTCCGGCTTGGCTCCGGAGGCGCGGGCCCGCAAATTTCCCGTCGGGGGGAGAGGGGCGCGCGCGGGTAGCCGCCGCAGGGCGCACCGCTGCTGCTGGCTTTTTAAAGAGGAAACTCCCGCGGGCTCTCCGGGGGGCATTAGCTGGGAAAGATAAACAGGCTCGGACGGTGTCGGTGCGCGTGCGGCGCACTTACGCCACGCATGGGAGCGACCCGCGGAAGCCCGAGCCTTTGTGTGTGCCTGTGTGTGTGCGTGACTCGACAGCGTCCGCCCCCCCCCCCGTGCCCAGCAGTGATTTTCGCGGTATCGCAGAGGATCGCGCGCGTGCACACCCACTTAGATCATCGAATTAAAGGGGCCTTTGTTACCCCCCGAGGACGGCCTCGCGCCGCACCTCGACTTTTTATCTCCAACGCGGAAAAAGCATTGTGGCCCGTTTTATCCCCGTTGCATAGCGCTCAAGTCTCTTTCGAGCGAATAGTTGAGATATGATATATGCTCTCTCTTATATTTCTCGCTGCTCCTCTCTGCAATCGCTCATGTTAACATCAACTCTGAATATCTGCTCGTTTTAGCACGCGGTTATTCGCTTTTATGAGTTATTATAAATAAAGTGCGTGGCATTAATATTGTACAGTTGTGTATTACTTTGCACGTCTGTGAAAAATTTGCTTTATCCTCGCGTTAGCTTTAAGGTCTTTCACAGTAATGCTCGTTACAATAGAACCACAGCGAGATCGTAAATTTATGCCAAAATTTTATTTGTTAATTTAATTCCTGATATACCGAAATATCTTCGTATCATTATCATACTAATTAAACGTAACTAATAATAATGTAAACGTGAATTTACAGTCAGAGTTTGGTGATTAAACAAATTTGATATTAATATATACAGTTATAAAGCAGCACGTGACCTTATTTGAGCTTTCGGATTAATGAATTGGATGGTAAAAAATTATGCAATATACTAATTGATCGAACGTAGCTGCACTCCATGATAATCACTTTTATCCATCAAACTCACCCATTCCATGTATGCATTAAAGAAATTTGTAAATTAAAGGATTTTCATAAGCTGCAGGGCCAAGCTGAAGGAGATATAAGATTCCATATTTTGTTTGCATGCCTAAATTATATTAAATCAACAAAAAAGCGAGTTCCGAATTTTCATTTGTAGAGTTGCCTTGTAAAGAAGTCGGCGGTAACGTAAGTAATAAGCCAACGATTGTGAGCGGATATTTGTTGCCTCGCTGTTCAGCAGGACGTAAAAAATCTCGCCCGATAGGAGAAGACTTTCGAACGTTGGTATAAATATTTGTGGGCGCGTCCCCGCGGGTGCGGGTGTGCGTGCGCGAGGGCTCGTACGTGCAAATGGCCCCGAAATTGAAATTCATTTGTGGAGGAAGGCATCCACTGTGAGTAAACCGAAGACGCATATATATATATATACATCTAGAAGCTCGGCAAAATTGATTCGAGCATCTAATAAGCGCTCGGCGTGTATACACAAGGCAGCGGGCGCGCCGTTAAAATTGCTTCTCTTAAAAGCAGAAGATATTACGAAGTAGGAAGCCGACTGCGGACTCGGGAGTATTTTTAATTTACTCCGTTGCTTTTAATCGCGGCCTCCTTAGGCAAGCAGCGGGAGCTGCTCCTGACCGCGCGCTTAATCTCCCACACCCTCGCCAAGGCGCCCCCCCAGCAGCAGCCGGCGCGACGCTCGAGCGCGCCCACGAGTGTCGGCCAACGGTGATCCGAGTCTCCTCGGCGCGATCGGGACTACTCGCCTCGAGATTGATTTCGGGAGCGGTGGCCCATCGAGAGGCCACGGCCTCCGGGAGGATGAAAAAGGGGCTCGCTCGCCCGGCGTCGGCGGCTCCGCCCGGGACGGAGGGAATTTCGGGACGTTCGGGTCAGCGTCGGGGATTCGTCCCGTCGGGAGCCCGTTGGCGAACAACTCGAAACTCGTTCCGCGGAGTCTTGCCGTCCGTCGCGGCTCTCGAGCGTCGGGCCACGAGGAGCTTCGAGCGGAGACTCGCGCCTCCTCGAGGCCGCGTCGCCGGCTCCATCTCCGGATGCCGGGCTCGTCCTTTTAAAAGTCCTCTTACGCGAGCGAGCGCCTCCTCGGTTCTCCGGCTCGAGTGGACGACGATCCCTCGCCAAAGCGTTAACGACCTGCCCCCATCGGCGGTTCCGCGCCGTTCGATTCCGTTTAACGAACGTCCTTTCGACTCGGGAGCCTGAATTTCGTTTATAATTTTGCTCGAGGAGATTCCGTCGAGTTACCCTGATTAGCAGTCGAGCTCCGTTGATTGATAGTCCAATTAATTAATCATTCGGACCTACCTTCCCTCGCCCCACTTTCTAACTGTAGTTAACGATCCAAATACAAGTTTTTGCGTCATTATTATTTAATTATCCATGTGCAAATAATCAAGCTTGCAGGCTTTTTCATAGCGTTACACCCTTTTTTTGGTTTACGTAACAAACAAATTGTACGACAATCGCTACTTATATACAGGCGAAACTAAAATTACCTATTAAAAACGATATTAAACAAGCTGGGAATTTGAAAAATATTCAGTTGCACATATTTGAAAGCGCAACTTTTTTTTTTTTTTCATTTCTTAACAAAATGTGCCGGCATTCGGTGAAAACCTTAATTGTTACGAGTCACCGGTATTTTGATTAGTTTTTCCCATACGTTTTTGGATAAAAATTCTCCATTTCCCAGAAGCACTCATTACATCGTATCATATTTCAATAGCTAGTAATTTAATTTAAAGTACGAATATTAGCTCGTTACCTCACCCGACACAAACGAATTCTATCGAATTCGAACCAAAAATTGTGTAAATCCCGTTGGTTAGAGCCTCTCTTGGCAACTGCTTAATAAGCTTAAGCAAAGCTAATAATTAGAACGAAAACATTAGGACGGAGAGATCAATTTTTTCCCTCGGCATTGTTCGACCAAGTTATGGTAAGGTGCAAGTATTGAAGAGTAAACGATTAATAACCTCTGCTTCTTTGCCGGCGGTTAATCCCTCCGACCTAATGTACTTCTTCTGCTGGCCAATAGAGTTAATATTCTTGTCAGTCAGTCGGGCAAGGCATTTCTTAGTCGGAAGATGATGCCCGCCTAATTGATAAACGGTCTTGATCAACAAACTAAAGGAGGAGGAGGAAGCCGAAGAAAGAGGGAAAAGAAAGGCGCAGGAGCCTCGAGTCTTACTCGTACAGCCGGAGCTGGCGGCCGTCGTGATAAACAAACTAAAGCGGCATCCTCTTAACTCTGCCAACATCGTGATTTTTATTTTCCTGTTTCCATGTTGAAAGCACAGGGCGCTGACTCATCCTTCGCGCAGCGCCGAGGGACCGGAGTACGAGGGTTCGAGAGAGCCGGGCGATACTTGGGCCCCTTGGGGGGTCGTTGCTCCCCGACCGCAAAGATATTTTTCCCTCGGCCGCTTTTTCCGTTTTTTCCTCTTATCGAGAGCGGCCTCCTTTTCATAACCGCGCGCAGCAATATGAGAATACAGTAAATAAGCACTCGCGGTAAAGCGGATCGCGTAACCGGCCTCCTCGAATTATTCGCTCACTTGAGTCTGACGGGGTGTCGTTAATTTGCGAGCGGCGCACTTGCAACGAATATCGAATGAGAGCTGCTCTCGCGCGGCGGCGGGGCGGGGGCTTGGGGGGAGGCTCTCGAGCCCGAACCTTTTAAATCGCGTGACTCGCGGCGCATCCGGGGTTGGGCGGCCGGGGCCGGAGGGGGACGCGCCCAACTCCGCCGCCGCCTCACGAGCGCCTAAGCCCAACACCGGGCAACGAGGCACACAATTTCATTCGGCTGCGCGATTTTACTTCTGAGCACGCCTCGCCACTCCCGCCGGCAACGGGATCCTTTGAATTCCGCGTTTGAAATAAATTCTTCCCTGGGACGTAAGCATCCGGGCGAGGGCGCGAGGCGCACGCGGACGCAGAGGCCGAAGCTCAGACCGCGAGCGAACCAACCGACCGACCTGGCCTCGCCTGGGCTCAAGGGCGAGGAGGTCCTGGGCCGAAGGGCGAGAGCTGAGCCGGGGGGGGGGAAGAGAAAAATGGGGCGCGATCGACGGGGCTCGAGGTTAAAAGAGGAAAAGGGAAATAAGAGGTGAGTCGAGGTGGAATCGTCGCTCGGTGGAGGCCGAGCGCGGCTTCGAGCCCCGGTGGCACAACAAAGAGTCGCTCGCTGACGGGCAGGAGGTAAGCCGGAGCGGAGCCGAGGACTCGGGGGTATCAGGGAGGCCGCTCTCTATTCTCGGGGATGAATTATTCGCGCTGCGTATTAGGGTTGGGAGCGACCGGGGAGGGGGAGGGGCTGAAGCGGAGGAGTGCGCTACGCGCTTTTGATTTAAATCTGGATTTACTGGATGCTTCCGGTGTAAGACGCTCTTGCCAGTCATTGGGGCCTAGCAGCCGTTCACCTGTGAAAATTAATAGGCTTCCCGGGGCTTGGCAATGAGGCCTCCGGGGCTCTCTAGGCGCTAGAGGAGCCCCATCGGATATATTTATAGCGCCGGGCGGCGAACCCCGTCGAATTTATTGAAATTGTACGAGCTGATTTTTATTTCCCGTCTGAAACTCTCGCGATGCGTACGCGATCCGCCCCCCCCTTCCCCCCTCGGATTGATCCACTTCTGGCCGGTTCACCTCGATTATTCAGCAATGATTTTTTAGTTTAATATTCAATGTCGAAGCGCATTGTTGTCTATCCAAATCATAACAATATTGTTGCTTTGATTCGGTGCAAAGCGCTCATCCATTACGAGGAAATATTATCCCTGCTCCCACCAGCAAATTATTATCATACCTGGATAATGCCATTCCGACGAACTCCAGGAAGCCTTAATTTTTGTGCATTTTCTTCACTTATGATAGTTCATTTATGGCAACGTTACACCTTGCGACAATTTTTGATATTACCTGGTAATAAATAGTACTCGAACTCTTATTCGGATCGTCTTATATCTTTATCGGAAGCAATAGATTAATAATTGATAGGATTTGCGTATTCTAAATACAATTTGATTGTTGTGGCTTTGAAGCATCCCTAAAGTATAACGTCGAGGTTTGTAAACGAAACTGGAAAATAACATCCAACTCGCTATTCAAAGTTATTTACACTAAATTATTTTATTCAATAATGCTCTTTCTTATATAATTTTTTTCTCGCAAAGAAACCTGCAGCAAATCTGAGAAATCAGTTTTGGAAGTAACATCGCTGGAGCTTCATGGAGCAGTGACTCCCTATTTTGAAAAGGGAAAGTTTTTCGCGTGGAGCGAGAGTAAAAACGAATATCGGCAAACTTTTCAGACTTTCATCCTATACATTCAGTGTGGCGCTTTTGCAAAAAAAAAAGACGAAATTAAGATTAAGAGAAAAAATTTCAGATCTCGAGCGCGGAGCCATTAGAATGTGCGAAAGCGAGGGACGAAGTTGAGAGCAATTAAAGGCACACAGTAGAAAATGTGCCCTCGGTTGCAGAGCCACTGCAATGCACATCGACCGACATTAATAATAAAAAGCTCTAAAGCAGAGTCTAACCACGGGCGAAAGACGCGGAAGGTGAGGCTAATTCCGTCCAATGAAATTACCGTCTACGAAGCGACGAGGTGCTTCCGGAGTATGTATCATAAGGGTTGCTTCGTGGCTAAATTTTCGCCAGACCTCTAGCAGTGGATTATGTTCTTCCGCGCTATCCTTCATCTCATCCGACAGCCAAAATGTCAAGAGCTGACATTGTTCCGATGCGTAAATGTACCTGAACCGAGCCCCAATGATCGAGCAATTAAGTCTAGTTCGGTTTAGCCGCGAGGCTCCGGCGGTTTAGCCTCCGAGGTCATTTAGCCCTTATCGATAGGAACTACTCGAAGAGGTCCCGATAATTTGAAAAAAAAGCCATTGAGAGTGCGGCCAATAAACCAACTGCTAGTCAACTCGGTCGGAATGACAGCGTCGAAGGCGCCCCCCACGAGATAAGCGACACGTGCGCGTGCGATGCGCGCCGCCCTTAAAATAATGTCACACCTCGTTATTCACATGCTTTCGCATATTAGGCATTCGCGAGGAGGCCGAGGAGCGGGGCGCGCCTCAAGAGGCACGAGCAACAAAGAATAAAAAGAGAAGAGGAGGTCTCCCCAGTGCATCGCGTAATCGCGAGGAGGAGCCTCGAGTGCTCGAGTCATTCGAATGAAAGTGACACCTAAGCCTTTAATTGAGACGAGCCCTCGCCGCTCTCCTCTTCGAGGGCTGCTCTCAACGGCGGAAGAGCAAATCGAGCTTTAATCATGTGCGCCCCTCGGCCCGGTTACACCCCTTTCTAGGTAAACGAGCAAATATTTCGCTTCTCAGCTGCAACTGATCGTGCGCGCGGTGTGGCGGAAAACAATCTGGGTGTGAAAGGTGGTCGGATTTCATCCGAGGGACAATTGATCGTGGTGAAAGATTTCTTGCCGGTCAATATCATCGGCCTATGAGAAACATGTGTGCCTTTTAAATTGTGATCTAGGAGGGTTACAGAACTCGTTTTCGCTCGGCGGGCTTTATATTATTCCGCGGCACGGCTAGAACTGTTATTATAACTTATTTCCTTTGAAGCTACGATACCTAATACATTATTATAAACTCTGTTCTCAAAACGTACAATAATACATCAATAGTGAGCGTTTAACCATTCTCATAATGGATACTATACTAATTGTATATTTTCTGTGACCAAACCCTCCCCCTATTGATAATATTTGAATGAGATAAATATAACGTACTGGCCTTAAGTTCTAAAACTTTAATTTAGCTATTAATAATAAGCTCGAAAGCAAATATATAAACAAAAACATTGCAAACAATGGTCTATCAACTCATCGCTAAGTCAATGGCTCATAAAATTATAAGCATACAAAAAAAGTTTTTATTCAAACGAATAAACCAAGTTATGCTATTAAGCAATACGATTATCGATGAGTATTTTTTTGGATTCAGTTTATTCTCTTTTAATGCGACTTTTATATTCTGTCCAATGCATTGCAATATTTAAACAAATATATATATATATATATATATACACATACATATACATATGTATATATGTACATATTATGTATGTATGTAAGTGTTTTGGTGTGCGTGTGCGTATAAATTAAATGAGGTATTTATATAAATTAAAGCAGAGCAATACGTGAGCTTTTCAAGCATGAATGAATCCAGAGTTTAAATAATGATTGTTCGTACGCTCAAATCTTGATTCAGTTTCTATGCGTTCTCAGTAGGTCCTTAAATTCCCATTCAACTCCCGTGTCTCATCGCTTGAATGTTCGGTCAACGGTGCAGTACATGTCGCCAGCCTCGATTCCTCCTTTTCAAATCCCGGTATAATTCTTTCGCCTCGTCATCTCGAGAGCTTAAGCACGCTAACGTTTCCGTGAGAGGGATCAAGAGAAAAAAGACGCTGCAGAGAGCTCGAGGGAGGAGGGGGCGGGAGAAAATGAAAGGAAGGAGGCCGAACGATATCGGAGGGGAGCAAATACACGGGAACATGTAAAATGAGAGTACAGTGGAATAGAGGACGAGCTGAGCGTCGAGTAAAGGAGAGAGCGAGCGCCACTGAAATGGAACGATTATTTATCGCGAATAGATAGGGAGGGGGACTAATCAGCGTGTAGTACGGCCTTTCTACTTCTTTTTTTTTTTAACATTACTCTCAATGGCCAGGAGGACATTGTCGCTATTTCATAAATCTCCTGGCCAAGAGTCCGCGCTCACGTGAAATATGTCGGAGATATAGCGCGAGGCATTTCTTGACTGAGATTTTTTTGAAACGGCAGAAGCGGCGGGAGAGCTTAACCGAGCGCGAGATCTCGGAGAATCATCGTGAAAATCTTCGAATTTTGGGGAAAAATGAAAAATGAGGAAGGAGTTCCCTTGGTTGCCAGGGGTAACACACGTCGGTCCGCTATTCCGCTTATCGGCCGAGTACCGCAAGCTTTTTTATTCTCCAGTTGATAAAGCTCGACAATCAAGATAAACAGGCCGTGGCTGCATGTTTTTAGCTGCGTGTATTAAAAGGCGGCGGCATATGGAATGCATCTCGAGGGAGAATGTTTGATTTCGCCGGCTCCAGTCGTGAGTTAAACAAAAATTATGTTTAATACAGTCGCAGGCTGCGTAGGATATAGAGCCGCGCCAGGTCTGAGAGCCAGGCGTTGAACATTTACGAATACAAGCAAACAGTTACTTTATAAGTTGTACGAGGAGAAGAAAAAGAATTATTAGACTAAAGCGGAGGAAAAATTCAATTGAAACGTAGTTTTAAAAGTCTTAAGGGGTACCCTATATGCCGGTGAGTAATAATAAGAACACAGGGAGAAAAAGTAAGAGTAGGAGTGGATTAAAGAGGAACTGGCGGAAGCAACGTGCCGAAGAAAGCCTCGGTTGCGGCTCGAGCGCGACAAGGTAAAGGAACAAAACTGAAAAACATAAAGGGGAGAGGAAAGAAAGACAAGAAGGAGAAAGGCTTTAGTTCTCTCTGCAGCTTTGAAACTCGTGACCCCTAGGCGAGGACAGAATCGCGTTAAGCCATCCTTTGAAGTCATCGCATGAGGTCAGAGTATCCTTCCTCTCTTTCTCTCTCTCTCTCTCTCTCTCTCTATATATATATATATATATGTGTGTGTGGGTGTATCTCTGTGTGTGTGTGTATCTGTCTCTAGATCCTAGGATCGACCGTACGCCCGCGCATCTCAATTAACCGACCTTCAAAGCTTAATTAAGACTTGTGCAATCATGAATCGTACGCACAGCTACATGCCAAATTACTGAAGTAATCGCTGCTTTGGAGCCACGATCTTGGACTGCGGATATGCAGTTACTTTTATCTTTCCTTCTCTAACCATCCTCTTGCCCTCGTCTCTGTACGCGTATTGCGAGGCGTGGATCTTCCAAGCAGAAGTTGAACATCTCGGTAACAGACTTCGGCTCTCGTACTTTCTTTTCCTTTCCCTTATCGTACTTTCCTACGTTATATAAACCGCCCGACAGAGGATTTCACAGTACATGTTACATAAGTTTTTCGATAAATCACAACTTTATGTAAATTGGTAAAACTGCAAATAAAATAAAGTACATATTATGGCCCCTTTTATTTAATAAATTATTACCAAGCGGTTGCTCAGTTGATGAAATGTCCTACGCATAAAAGCCCTCTTATTTTAATGCCATCGACATTCCCTCATAATGGTCAATGAAAAGTTGATAAATAAAAAGCAGTGGCAATCCATTCTATTATTAAGGTTAAAATTTATTTCTTTGAGCTAAACGAAGAAGATCCCTCTTCGTGTTTTCTCTGTGCCAGAAAATACAAATCTACATTCCAAATAAAAAACAGTGAACGTCGGTCAAATACTTAACTTACTATTTACGAAGAGATTTTTATTTTCTCAAAATCTTACACGAGTATTAGTCTAGTGAACTGGTAAAATACAAAAATAACGACATTCGTAGACAGCTTCTTTTTTAAAAATATTACACACATAAATGTATTCTAAGTCCGATACCGTGATTTCATCTTCCATATTATTTGGTCCACGATGAATATGTATTTTTTTTCATGATTTCTTTATGCGGTCGTTCAATTCTTCCTTCGACCGCAGTTCATCAGTTTATATGTATACACATAGGTATATATATATACATATATAAGCTTGTATGTTGCTTCATATTTGCATATGGAGTTTACAGACTGTAGGCATTAAATATACAAAGCACATTTAAGGATGTGCGAGTGGCCAAAAACAGTGAATATTCCGGAATGTATTCACGTATGCAGAGGAGAGAAACAGTTTTCTTAATGTGAATTGGAACGTTTTCAAGTTTGCTGAAATAGGTTTAACGTTATAAGCATTTGGTTTCCTTTGATGTTCATTTAAAGCAAATCATTACGTAATACTATTGTTGAAATAGTTATTTTATGATAATTCAGCAACAATTTTTAGAAAGTGGACGTGTAAAATTTATCAAATTTAAATTTTATTAAACGTCATTAAATGTACATGTGAAATTTGAATTTTTAAAACGACTACGTACAATACAATGATTTTCTCATTTATAGATAAATTTTTTTAGTACTACCTACGTTCTAAGTATTTAATACATTAGGCGAGCATCAATTAAATTGAAATTTGATAGCTTAGAAAGCGTATTGTATACAAGTTTAACTCACGTAATCTTCAACTAGCTTTAATATTAATTAATGAAGCTATGAGATCAAAGGTTGACGTCGTAAGCCTTGAATGTAGTAACGTGTATAATATTAGTAAATATTGAAATTGTATATCTACGTATTATTACGGAGAAATTACAAATTTCTTTTATGAATTAAAAATACGCAACTACAGTTATAACGTTATACATAAGAAATCTTTAAATTATATTTTTGGTAGATGAATACATTTGAATAACTAAACATTCAATTGCTGTTTTTAAATTGGCATTTCTTCTTGACAACTACATTTATTAAGAGCCTACATAACGGTAATGTACAATTTTAAATGAAAAGAAAAAATCATCGTATTCAGAGCTCAGATGGCTCGATTGATATAAATCTTAGCAAAACATATTCCACACTATAGTAAATCTTTTATAGAGTTCAGTGATGAATAAAGATCGCGAGGCTTGGCGAAAGCGAATCTCGTGCAATGGGCTAAAGGAGCCTTGGCGAAGTCCTATGAAAGCTCACGATTGAAAGGTCGCAAAGAACCATTACAATCGTCCTCGACAGATCTGACGGAGGAGCTCTCCTCGTGATCCGAGCAAGGCATCGAAATCAGAGTCCTTGCTTTATAATTCAGTATTTACCCTCGCAATACAGGTTACGGGGATATTAAGGGGATGGGGTGGTAGGGCCTCGCGGTCCAGGAGCCGGGCTAAGCCTCGACGTCGAGGGTCGCGAGGAGCTCGGGGAAAACGCCGCCGCTCTCCGCCTCGGCCAAATCACCTGCCCCCGAGTCTTTTATTCAACAATCGAGCGGAGGCCGGGCTCGGTGTCGGGTGCCGAGCGCCCCGGAAGCCTCCCCGTCAGGCGGTTGAGCCGGCGAGGAGGCCAGCGCTAAGTGAGTCCCTTCTGCGGCTTCCCGGGCGCCAGCAAAACAGCACTTTCGCATTTCCTTTAGTGCAGCCCCGAATCCCGCCCCACGAGCCGACTCCCATTGGCTTTGAGATTATTTAGCTTGCCTGACGAGGGTGGAATGCCAAATTTTCCCGAAAACCAAAATGCCTAATTAGATTTGTAATGTTGCTGCAATTAACTACATTTCAGTGGAGTCGGCCTCTCCTCACCTGTCGGTCTGCCTTCCTAGTATGGACCGGCCGAATGCTTTCATTGTCTGCGCGTTTTCTTACCTATTTTTAATGCACCGTTCGAGTGCCTACTCGTGGATTTGCATACAAAGATTTTCAAATGTTTTGGAAAGCCTTGTAAATTGCAAGAGGCGATTTGCGAGCTGCTTCGCAGACTTAAAGCCATCTATTTAACGATTACACTTGAACCGAAATGCGTCGTAAAAAATATAGCAATTTAAAAACTAAAGATCGTTTGATTATTTCTATGAACGATGCATATTAAATTTTAACGTTGGGGAAATAAAGGGAATAAATCTATTACATTTGGCATGTTCGTCTATTATGCCTGCATTCAATCTATATAAATTATTTTACTCTTCGGTTAAATAAAAAAGCGTCAAGACCATGAAAGAGAAATGTGTTTAAAACATATTGAGGTATTTTCAGCTTATTTATAAAAAGCCTAAAGCTATACTTGGAGTGTAGCGCATAAATACGTTATTGTATGGAAAATGTTCTGTTGATTAAATTTTTTTGAAATTAATAAAAAAAAAAACAAATTTTTTGCATTATAATCGTTTTAAATTCTACGATGGTAAAAAATTAAGCACAAACCTTGCAACCTCAGAGCATAAGGATTTATTATTCAAAAAACGTTAAATATACTCGTGGAATAAATTTTTTTTTCCATCATAAACAACATAAATAATCCACTCACCACCAAAGAGTCGGAATTTTTTAAATAAATTTTTCTGAGAGTGGAACAAAAATCAGATGGGTTTAAAATTTTCTTTACTTATAAATCAACCAATAAGTTAATCCGAAGTCGCAATAAATACATCTGACTCTATATTACAATAATTTACCTAACAAACCAGACGTATAATTTTTACGAAAAGCGAAGCAATCACTTGGAAGTTGCCGCTCATTTTGTCTCCACGGGTCTAAAGTACAGTAGGATTGTATAAAAGGCAAAATAAGGAGAATGAGAAAGCTAAACATTTGAGAGCCGGCACGAAAGGCAGTAGCAACCTTTTGCAAATTTACATTAGCAGTGGCAAAAGTGTACAATTCCGAGAGCATTTGAGCCGACGAGTTTTCCCTTACCTCAGCCTCTTGGACGCGAGACAAGTCAAAGATGAGAGACAGAGAAAGACACACACAGCTATACCGTGGATAGGAAGAGAGCGAGAATGAGATAGAGAGAGAGAGAGAGAGAGCGAGAGAGAGAGAGAGAGTGAGTAAGCAAGTGGACGCGGGTGGGGAGAGAGCGAGGAAGAGGACTAACGCACCGGAATGTAAAATAGCTTAAACGCGAGACAAGTGATTACCTCGGGAATCAAAGTAATTAACATTTCGCATGCCTCAGACGGCTGTGCCCCTTGGCTCGAGAGCTTCTTTTGTCCAATGCCGCGTGAATCGCTCAACGGCAAAAAGTCCATTCCGATTGGCAGCCGGGCAAAACGTTTAATTAAGTCCACGGCGTTGCCCCGGGCACTAATTCGCCGGTAAACTTTGGCCGATTTCTCTTGCGCCCCCGTCGACAGGTCAGAGAGCAAGTGTCTGAGCGAAATATCCCCGGCAGCCAGAGGAGGTTGCAAAATTTGCCTGGATGCGTCCTGCCGCAGTGCGCCCAGACGCCTAAACTAACCCCGAGGAAATTAGCTTAGCGCCCTAATTATAACGGGCGCGTGGCCGATCCCGGGACTCGGCTTCGATGCCTCGCGCTCTCCTGCCGTAAAAAAACTTGGCCGAGGCCACGACGAGCCAACGAACCGAGCCTCGCAATGAGGAGGTAACGATACGCCCCGCAGGATAGGGAATAGCCGGTCGAAAGTGTCCGGTGGCTTATTCCGGGCTCGGCGCGCCTCTTTAATGCCGTGAATTATCGGAATGCCCTGAGTGGAAAAATAGGAATTTCGGAAGCACTCGGCTCGAGCTCCTCCTCGCCACCGCGGGAGAAAAAAACCATCGGAGCTCTCTCGCTCTCTCTCTCTCTCTCTAGCCCGTGGCTCGGAGGGTCCGCGGCTCCTCCTTTGACGAGACAAAGGAAAAAGGGACTCCTTCCCCGGGACCGTCCGTGCCCCGAGCCGAGTTCGTTATTTTATAATTGGCACTATCCGGCTGCTTTCATGAATTATTAAGAGCCGACCGATAAGGCGGCCTATCGACGAGCTCTCCGACTCCTTTCTTCCGACCCCTGCGACGCTTCTGCTACAACCTCCTCCTCCCCCCGCACTCCAGCTCCAACTCCCACTCCCCTCCGGCCGTGCGCCCAAAATAATTTCTTTCCTCCCCTCGTTAGCCGCTGCGAGCGCAAAATCATTTCGATTTACGCGAACGAGTAAAATATAGACGCGCGACCGATTATAGGGCCGTCTCGATAATTTGCGCGGCTCATCGGATTCTTCAACTCGCTTATTCATTCGATTTTGCTCCTTCCGCGATAAGCTTCCCCCGAAGAAGGCTATATGCTCCAACCGGAAATACAGCTTTATGATTATTTAGGCAAGCCATGATAATTTAGGTTGCGCATTCGAACAATTGAATTTTAATAGCGCTCACCTGGAAGTTTCAAATATGAAAAGCTTTTCGCGTGCAATTATTCTTGACTCATCTGCCTTGAGAAACAATACAGCTCACAACTTGAAACCAATGCATTCCAGATGTCGGATTCCAATGCCGATTATACTTTAGCTTGGGATTTTAGCGCTTGGGTCGATTTTGCGAGATGCTCGTTATTTTTACCATAGGGGCACATAATAGAGAAATATAAATACAGGAAACACACGCTCTAATGGAAATTGTTAACAGTATCTGTTGAAGCGAGCTCCGTAATGAGTTGCGCGTATAAAGGAGAGGCCAAAGAATAATGCAAAAGTAAATCAGAGATACGAGCGAACGAGATACGACGAGATGGAGTTGAATCTTTTAACTAGAATTTAAGAGATTGAATAGTTAATTGCAGAAGATGGATACGAGGTAAGCGGCTACGTGCAATTGTGAAAATTTTGAAATTACTCGCACACCGACACGTGTATTCGTGTAGGTATGGTATACCGGCAAATTAGGGTCGATTTCATGATTATTCTTTAAGCAGGCCAACGAATGAATAAGTCCCTCGGCCAACTCGACGCAGGCTCTTATTGAAGCTTAATAGCAGGAGTCGAGGCAGGGAACGCGATCCAACCAAAACGGCGGAGTATCTCATTTCCAGGTCATTCGCTCATCGTCCTCGGGAGAGCCGCGAAGCTGCGGCCTCGGCGAAGGGCTCGCTGTCGTTACAGCAGTTGCGTGGTCTCCGGTAACCGGACGCTTCCTTCTTACGGTCCTCTTGGCCTCATTAAAAGCACGCGTTAACCGTTCGGTGGATTCTGCTGCTATTCAATTTCCATAATCGAGCACTACAGTCGCAGAACTTCGTCACTGGCCGCTTAATTTACCCTGAAAATTCCTTCAGCTTTCTCGCCTAGGCTCGATGATTGATCGACTCTATCGAGATCTCATAACTGCAGCTGTATTTAAATATATTTTCATTTTACGATGCTTTGAAGATTTCACGCAGGCGGCGTAATCCTTCTTGACTCCTCGTTTATTGTTGACCACGACCATGTAAAACTCAGATCGACATCCCTGGGCCGTAACGCAACTGCGAAATTGCAAAGAGAAAGTCGATAAAAAATGATCTCTTGGAATATAATATTTTGCCTTAATTGTCGTAACGAATTAATTAGTACTGAAGGTACCGTAATTAATGAGGATATTCACCGACACATACAATACGCGTTCATTATAATGATTTCAAATTAACGCACGAACGTAACTGATGATAAAACATCATTAATTGCGTGCCAATCAAATTACAATAATTATGTCAAGATATTACGTTACGAAACTCAAAGGCAAATATTAACGTGGACTTGATTAGCGAGAAGGCCTCATTAATATTGCAAATATATTTTATAACTAATGCATGCGATGGATGCACGGCTATTCTTAGATTGCGCAGCACGACGCACAATCATACATTAGATGAGCATTTTATGCAAAGCGACGTTTACAAGCGACTTGACTGCTCGGGAAAACTGGGCGGAAAAAAATGAAAAGGAAAATACTTTTTGAGCACGAAGCCTGGCGTATCGACCCCATCGGTCGCCATCCTCTTGGCGACAATCGTCCATAAGGGCCACTATAAAACCCAGGGCTTAAGTATAATGCACGCGCATTTTACGGTGTCGCCGGCGCAAGGTAAAAAAAAAGAAGGAGCCGCGATCCCTGGGGCAGTCGAATGTAAAGGGAGAACGAGAGCGAGGGTGTTGGGGGGGGGGAGAGCAGAGGAAGGGAAACCCGTATCGAATCTTTCTCAATTTCGTACTCGCAGCCTTGCCAGACCGCGAAAAAACACGGCGACATCGAGACTTCCCTTTGATGTCAACTACACCCACCTTGACTACCTCCCCCCTCCCACCAGCGCCGCCGCCACCGCTGCCGCCGCTTCCCCGGGCCAGCGCTAACCCCGTCCCCTCGCCGGTCGCAGGAGCAAAAATTTAAACGCCGGCGCACAAAATGTTGTAACTACCGACTCCTCCGTCCGACGCTTTTCCGCGTTTTTCTCGCCCCGCTTCGGCAGCACCTTTATGGAAACGGCGAATCCCGCATCACACGACCCTCCAGCTCCCGCTCCTCCGCCTCCTCCTCCTCCTCGCGGCCGCTCTCAACGTCCCTCGCCGGCCATTATAATGAGCCGCGACCGACGGTATATTCGAACCCTTTGTTTCCCGGCTCGTGTTTCTCCATTTGCCACCCGTGCGATTACTCCATTGGCCCTCGGCTCTTCCGAGCCACTGTCGATCCCATTTTCTAGATTCCACCCTTCATTCGAATGTCCTGGCGTTATAAAATCTCACCCAACACGCGAATCCTTATTTTCACCATAGACGCCTATTTGGTGGCGCTGCCCGTGCATTTTCGTAATATGGGCTCTCTGAAATTACTGGAAGTCCTTGCAAGTTATTAGTTTACCAAACGCAGGAGCTGCTAAATAAGTCGACAATGTCGGAAGTATTAGATCGTTGCCTAATGCATAAAGTCCTGTAAGGACGAAGGAGCGGAAAGTCTCTTAAAGGGAAGCGTAAGTGAGATAAAAACAAAAAACGATGTAAAACATAAATTGAAACAGCTATGAATTGATTTTTTCCTCTATTTTTTTTTTTTTAACTTAAATTTTTTAAAAATTTCTAATATTGAACTTATCGATCAAACGATTTTAATTGGAAGGATGGTTAATGGACGTTCGTCAAATAATTTTCCTTTACTTTCAAATAATTTTTATCGCATAAATAAGCCAATTCGTTTGAAATTTTCTGCTGCTATGCGGAATTTTCTACATTGATAACTAATTTCTCAAGAAATTCCTGTTTTACACAAGTATTCCTAATTCACTGTACTTATTTACAAAAATAGAATCGCAATGGTCGCGCCTTTAATAATGTAAAATATGTAACGAGATATTATTGTTGCTTTTATATTTAAGATTTACTTTCTATTAAATTTTTTTTTAATTAAGCCCAAATAAATATGTATATATATATATATATATATATATATATATTTTTTTTAAATCTTATTGCTAATAGACCCGATATAAATTGGGAAACGGATAATAATAATGAGTACTTCCGCTAACCAGTGCTCAATTTTGCAATACGTGTGAAGAAGAGTCGCTTGATTATGTTTTGTATATAATTAATTATTACTTTATATAATTAATTAAAATCCGTAAAAAGATATTTGCGACGAATTCACAAATCTAAGAGAAAAAAACAACAACAACAATTGAGGTAGAGAAGTGTCGTTTAATTGAACGATCAAGAATACGAGAATGTCTGTTTAAGCGACTGAACAATCTGTCCCGATAAATCGAATAAATTAAAGTGAAATGAGTCCTCTCGGCTATTCATTTATGTATATCCCTCCAGATTCGCGATGTTTGCAAAATAAAGTGACAAAGACAGAGGAACGTGCATGGGTTTGATGCACCAAACTCTCAATGGAGTTTCCTCCGCCCCCTCGATTACGTCAAGTGAATTCTCCCGGATGGCTTTATAATCGATAACGCACATCACTTGTATGCTCGAAATCCCGAGGATGAATTATTACTAATCGACGAAATTACTTTCCTTAGGTGCTTTATGCCCTTGTATATTTTCAAAAAAATCCTCTCAATGCCTGCACTACACCAATGATCCATAAATCTGACGCTTTTATTGCACATTTGAAGTGCAACACGTCTCCTGTATTCGTTTTACATACATGCTGTTTTATTTTAAAAAATCGTATCGAACGGCTCTTAATAGATTCGCAGTTACTGTAACTATATTTTCACCGGTTATATATATATATATTTCGAAGTCAATATTTTTATGAAAATCTATTTCTGGCTTATTTACATACCGCCTTAATTCTCCTTTTTAAACATTGTTCATTTAACATCTACCCATTAATTGCCTGTAAAAAAGTCCATTGTAATACAAACAAACATTTGCATATTCATTATTTACATTAATTTTTATTTCTTATTAACGGAAGAAGAAAATTCGTTAACAAGACTCGGCAATAAATTTTATTGATAACCTTTATTTGCACCGGGTATCTATTCAGTGTTTGCA
The DNA here is from genome assembly GCA_018907135.1 of Kradibia gibbosae. NCBI lineage: Eukaryota > Metazoa > Arthropoda > Insecta > Hymenoptera > Agaonidae > Kradibia > Kradibia gibbosae. The sequence continues at coordinate 11,773,648 of JACCHX010000004.1, forward strand.
TTTATTTATTAGCATTAAGGACTACTTTCTATTCATATGCTTACGTACGGTTGTATGTTCTTTTGAAAATATAATATCATGTTTATCTTTTATACAATATTGAAATATAATATCATTGTTAGAGAATATCTTACATTACAATATAATCCCATGGTGGGGCCAGTAAAGATTCATCATTATTTTAATAATCGAAATGTCGATAACAAAACTACACAAATTTACAACTTATACTTTCGATGCGCAAACTAATGCTATTTATAAACTTGTCCAAACTTCGCAATACAATGTTGTATGTTTTGACATTCTGATTTTTTTTTTTTGTAAATCGATCAGGGATTGCATGTAAAAGTTTTGAAAAGATGCAAAGTGAAAAATGAAGTTTTAGAAAAATGTGTTTAAGTTTTTTTTACAAATTACATATTTTACGCATCATTGCACTTATTTACTTACAGAGGGCAAATAAAGTCTTAAAAATTTTTCTGCAAATTTCACAGTATAATACGCAAAAAGAATTTCAATTTTATTAAAAGATGTGTTGTTTATTTGCAACTACGCTACATGCGATATTATTGAATAGTTATTCAATCTGAAATTAATGTAAAAAAAAGAAAAATAATTTCTGGATTATAAATAAGAGACTGCACGAAAATCAATATAAGTAATTTCTGTTGGCAAACACTGTATCGATAATGTGAAATCTTATGAACGAGGCCTTTTCTAATTATTCTACACGTCAAGATTGGCATGTGTGGCCAATTTCATTATAATATGCAGTTTGCTTTATAAATCTATGAACCGCACAAATCGTTTCTTAACAATAATTTCTGCTTATTTTTAATCTAAATATGTACTACTACGTCACTTTATCATTGGAGATCACTCTAATTCGATAATCTTCCAACAGTAAAAATAAAACTTGCGGAATCCGCTGTATAAACGCTGAGGCAAATAATAATTATTATCTAATGTTGTTATTGAAAAGAGAAAGGATGCCATGGGAGCTCGGTGACGATTGAACAAATTTTAATCATAAAAATTTATTTCTCTCCATAGTAATGAAAATGACCTTTTTATCTGTATTTTAAGAATTTGGTGATATTATTACGCGACCCCATCATTCTCCAGTCAGATTTGATGATGCAGTCATTAATTTCGAAAAAGTTGAGTGTTACGAATGCAAATTGTAATTGTCTTATTTGGGAAGTAGTAAAATGAAGTAGCAGTTAGTTATGGTACAGAAATATTTGATAAACGTCTTATGCTACGAATTCAAACACTTGGCCGTAATTAAATGTCTCTACTTTAACGTTTGACTTCATCGTGCATGTGTGCATCTACACTTCTAGTCGTTCGTTATCATCCAAACGTCATGCACAAAGTTAGAGCCCTTTTCTGATCTCTGATTTTCCGTTGCGCATGACGCCGATTTTCCTTTGATAACGAACAGAGGAAAGGAAATTTACTAGTTCAAAAATAGTTAGTATAGTCCCCGACCTTTAATTAGCGAAACTCATTACATCACTTCCTTTCGGTGCGTTTATCAAAACATAGTACCTTTGACGGTGTAGTTCGCACCCTCGGCTAGACGCGAGTAGTTACATTAGTTAAACATAATTCCTCGGCATAATGTATATATTTCTTTTGCTATGAAAAATAAGAAGTAATTTCAGGGAATTAGAATTTTTTAATCTTTCTTTCTTTAGTAATAAATTAAGTTATTCCGACTATTTCGAGATAAGAGGTCGCATTTTACATTGAAATTTATGAAAATATATTTCCTGAGTTTTTCACAACTCTTGAATCATTTTTAATATTTTTTAAATTTTAAATGTGAATTTTGATCATTTTTTAGGTGCTCTGCTAATGAGCTCAGTTTTAATTCGCGCACTATTTATTTTACACTGATTATATTACAGTATGTGTATATTTACAGCGATAAGTAAGACCCTTTCGTTCGGACATTCAGTTTTTAACATACTGTTAGAATTATTTTGCTCTTACAATAAAATGTTTATAATTTACAACATGCTTCAAAAGATAATTAATGCAAATTTGTATCGAATAATTACTTATTGCTCATGATCGATATTGAATGTCGGTAAGAAACACTTTTGCAACGAAAATGAATCGTCGCTGCTTAGCTTAAACCTAGAATTTTGAAGCTGCGTTAAGAAAATATTTTTAACGGTTAGTTGTTAACAATTTCGTAAGCGTATTTTCCAGACGTAGTGTAAAAACCATTTTTCAGAAATTTTCAATTTTCAATTTTCTATTTTCAAAGTATGCAGTTTTTTAAATTATATTTCATAAATATTACTTTTCCATCTGCCAGCAGACGTTCTTGTTTTTATTTATTACTTTGTTCTAAAGTCCGTAGATCTTTGGTGTAGCAATTTGCTCAATTTCGAGGTAGGACAAAGCATTAATAAACTAATAGAGACAATTCATTAAAATTCTGCAAGGGGTTGCATTACTTTTTATTCGAGTCGGCAGTGACTCACCGAATTGCGGGAAATCAGCCAGAACTCCCTTAGAATTTACATACAAAGTATATTTAGATATTCTGAATAATAGAGTACTCGCGCTGCGACGACCTCTTCCACTTTTAACGAGGCACTATCGTGCGAGTGTAAAAATGGCGGCTTCTCGCGAAAAATCTGCGCACAGAAGAGTGAGAATGAAAATCGAGAAAAAATTCGACTACACCTCGCAAGCATTGGAGGGGATCGGACGCAATTATCGACGGAGGTTGAGCGAAGGGCCTCGTCCTTCACTCGTTCGCGGGCCGGGTATCTATTCCGAAAAATCAGGAATCCCCAAAGGCTAACTAGAGGGGATAAGGAAGAGCCAAAATGAAGAGAGAATCATCAGCATGCATAGGATCGCCGGCCAATAGTTTTGCCTTCACCGGGGAGCCTCGGCGATTTCAATGTACTATCCATTTGAATAATGAATAATCAATTCGGCATCGTCGATTCGTAGGCCTGCCTTGGGTGGGCCGGCGGCATAAATCTCAGACGCCCAAGTGGTGCGTCAGACCGATAGAAGTTGGCAAAGGAAAAAGGAAGAAGAAGCCGCAGCCCCCTTACACCGGTAATCGAGTGCGCAGTTAGTCTTCGCGGAGCAGCGACTCGAGATAATGGGAATCTACATAAATTAGCATTGGACGAGAGAGAGAGAGGCACGCGACAAGTGCGAGGAGCGTATCGGAGGCCCTTACGCGACGCCTCGCCACTCGGTGATAAGCCTAACGACTCCGACCGCGGGGCCTCGGCAGACTGCGAGGCAGACTCCTCCTCCCCGCGGAATCCCAAGCTCGCCCCAGTGCTTATCTCCTCGCTGCATCGTCGCGGCTCGCGACATCCCCCGCGTCTGGAACCCGATAAGGCCGGGAGCTCCCCATCCTCCGGCCGCGTCACGCGAGGCCTCTGACCTCTCGCCCTCCCGGGGAGGCTCGCGCCTTCGTCCAGGGGCGGGCCGAGGCCGAAAGCTCAAGGCCGGGGCCGAGGAGGCAGCCGCCGCTCGAGCCCGGACTCTCCGGTTAAGCTCGCGCGGGATTCGGGTGGCCGCGACCACGCGAAGGGGACTCGAAGCTCGCGGACGAGATGAGCAGCGGGAGGCGCGCGCGGGGGCCTCGGGGCGAGACGCGACCGCGTTCTCTCCCTCGGTAGCTCCCCGGGGCCGAAGTACCCGCGCCTGTCGGCACTCCTGTCGGGGCTTGTCGAAAACCGGACGCACCCCATCCCCCCGGTGCGCGGGTCCTCCTCGCGAGGGCTGCGAGTCGCGGGGTCGGGGAGGGGGAGTAATTAGCGGACGCTCGGGTGGCCCCGCCGACGGCGGATTAAGCCGTCTGTGAAATTGCGAAAGGGGAAAGAGCCCGGCGACGTCGCCTCTTTCGGATCTCCGTTCCGAGACAACCCCCCGGCCCCCGCCCGCCCGCCCGTCCGATCCGCGCCGCCCCTTACGCAAGCACGTGCAAATGGCTCGGGAGCCATTGGCAACTATCGCGGCCGGGGATCCCGAGACGGGATTGCCCGCGTTTAAAGAAACGACGCCCGACTCAGCGTCGCTGTCAAAAGGAATCGAGCAATCGCAAATTATGCGGATTCAAAGCTATTTTCCCCTATTTTTTTTTTTTTTTTTTTTCCTTTTCTTTTCTTTTCTTTTCTTTTTTCATGTAAAAGCCGACCGCTTGGAAGTTCCTTTTGACGCGCGGTGACGTTCACTTGAATCATGCAGCCGGAACGGGAGAGCAGGCGACGCATGTTAAGGGGTGTTATGCAGCCAACTCGTTATGAAAATAATATGTGGAATGAAATAACGAGAGGAATAATAAGAAGAGCGTTTATGTTACCCTCAATGCCTCGGTTGATAAACTTACAAGTCAAACATTAAATATTTTACCTGCTGAAATTACCATATTGCGACAAGTTCTTGTTTAAATTATCCTTAACGATATTCAATTTTAATATCATCCCACTTGGTTCTTCTCATTTCTAGTTTACATTGCTAATTATGGATTATCGCGAATTATACTTATACAGAATGTCAATTTGTCGTATTGGCTAATAGTTCATAATTGCTAATTAAACTGAAGCAAGAATATTTACAAGGATGACTTCTCCCGTCCGGATGCTTTCGGGCTCAGAGGAATCACGTTTCCGCTCAATACATCACTTGCTCAGCTTTATTCGCGCGCTTTTTACCGTATTTGCTTTTTAATGACGATGAATGCCATGTTTTTCCCGCCCGCTCATTTTTTTTTTTTTTTTTTTTTTTTTTTTTTTTTTTTTTTTTTTTTTTTTCCTTCCTTTTTTTCGTTATTCTGGCATGCTGAAAGCTGCCACTCCGGCCAAGTGAAAGAGAAAAACGTTTGAAGTTGAAATAGAAGCTATCGATATATCGTGGATTGCGTATGGCATTCTGAAGAGTTATTCGAAACCCACGGTGTATTTCAATTTTAGAGGGAGCCATAACACATGAAAAATACGGAGAATTCTTCTGTTCCACATACTATTGCTGTAATTCTTGGCTTAATCATCAAATACAAATTGCAACATTTTTTGCGTAAATTCGCGCCGTTTCTTTTTATCACGAATACGTTGCAAGTATGAAAGTGCTCCGAAATCGTAAGGTATTTGCAAATATTTTCAGTATCAAAACTGCCTTTCGTAAAAGCATCTAACACTCGCTGGCATTGCCGCTGATATGAAATTCACTTTATCCGCATCTTGTACGCATTAATAAATTATAAGGTAATACCTGTAGAGATTAACGTTAATGCTTAAAAGGACAAACTCGTGACAAGTGTGTGTATTTACTGGCTCGCAAATGCCTAAGCTCTAGATATCTAAAATTACGGTCAATGATAAAAAGTAGTAATTATACCAGAAGCGTACGGAGATTTGAGTAGCTGCACATACTTGTGTAAGAGTATATGCCCGGAATCAGGATTTACACCGATTTCGAATAATAATATTTTTACCCGTATTAAAACAATCAATCCGATGCCTCTGCGACGCGGAACTCAAAGCATCACAATAACAAGTGAATCAACGTTGTTATTCAGAAACCACGAATACCCGTACATTCATACGAATCGCATAATATAAAATAACATATTTCGATTGAACCGGGTAGATAAACGACGACTACTACCTATGCCGCCCCTCTCGAACCCCCCCCCCTCCGCCACCGACGCCGCCTCCAACACCCTCGTTAATATTTCCGCTCGATCGCTCTTTTCACGCGAATAAGTTGTCAAATGGATATTCGACGGATAATAATGAATACGCGTCGGACTGGGAAATAGAGGCTGCGCCTATACGGACTCCTTCGTTATTCCTATAGAGCTCGGCTCGCTCGATACTGGTTAATGCAAGACCAGGGCAAGAACTCTCGACGAGAGGAGCGGACCTCGAACGTTATCGAGCACCGCGCCTCCTCCTCCTCCTCCTCCTCCACGAGTGATTGATAATCCGCTGGAGGCCCCCAGGAAAATAAGGAAATATCGGCAAGAGGAGGTAAAGCGGATCCTCTGAGCCCGGGGCGAGGGAAACGACGCCTTGGAGCGGCACCTAGAGATTAATAAGAAGCCACTAGGAGTCTTTTGCCGATGTCCCTGGATCCCTTGACCCGCGGTCGTAATTGCCGTCATTTCGACGACTATCGAAGATCGCGGCTGGCGAGCGACAGGGGTCGGATAGAGAGAGATAGAGTGAGAGAGAGAGAGAGAGAGAGAGGGAGTAGCGGGCGTCGGAAAGCTCGTGGCCCTGCCTCGCGTGCGAAACAGTTGCCTATCCTCGGAGGATATTCGTCTGGCTACTTCCGCCGCTGTCCCGCTGTATTCCGACTCCTTGTTTGGTTAAGCCTCTTATCTCGCGCTAACTCCCCTTCCCCCGCCCCTGCGCGAGGCTCGGCCCCCCCCCCACCTCGGCATTAGCCCTAGGCCAGACACCCTCGAGCTACGTGGCGTAATTAGTTTTGCGAGAGGGAGTCGGGTAGCGGAGCCGCGACCCCGGCGACTTCCTCCGCACTTTAAAAAGCGAGTCGCGAGCGAGGTCCTCGAGAAAGTAGGGGGCCTGGGTGGGGCGGGGGAGAGCAATAAATTCGCGTCCGTCGAAGAGTAGGGCTTCGCGAGAGGAGCCTTGAATTTTCCTTCTCTATTTAACCTGCGCCTCGGCACGTGGCTCCCTGTGATTTCGTCTCGATTCAATGGACACCAGGAACAGAGTCAAAGAGCGAAGGCTTAGTTCGAGTGCTATTCTCAATATTTGTGCCCTGGGCTCCGAGTACTCGAAACCTACGTATCTGGACGATAAATAAGAATCATTCGTAGCTCACAATGCCGTAGCGTCGGTTGTAAAAATACATTTTGTTCGCTATAGGATTATCGATTGAATTCTACGTGAGACAGAATCAATAACAATGTCTACGAAACTTTTAGGATTCGAATTCAATTTTTTGTATTTTTAATTCAATACTATTTAATACTACGAATGCTTTTGTTTAACTACCTGCTCAATACAAAAGGATACGTTCTTTGCTAAAATAAGCCAAATTTTAAATTCACCCGTTGAATCTTAAAAAAATGTTTTCTTAATCACAACGGTACATTGCTTCTACATTATAATCGCTCAAATTCTAAAAGCTCAACTCTCCATTAATTTTTCAATCCTAAGAAACCTCTGTATAAAACTTATAAAATCTGTATAAAACTGTTTGGATATATTTTTTTTTTTATTTAGTCTATCGCACTGCACATGTCGTGCCCACGATAAGATTTTACATTTTATATAGTAATAAACAATAAAGTAATAAACAGTAACTCAAAAGATCAGTTTTAGCTGCTGACATCAGCTTATAAATCCATACCCGTCATTCATTGTAACTGTGGCGTGTCGAAGATAGAAGATAAACAGATTAATCCATGAGTCATAGAATTCGAGTCAACTCTTTTTTTTTTTTTGATAATCCTTATTTTCCTTGTTGGCTTCAGCGAAAAGAGAGATGCATATTTTTCAATACCTCGAAGGCTTAATCTTTTCATCTCCCAATAATACTTACGTTGATACGCGAGTGTCAAAGCCTAACTGTCGACTGTAAATTAAAGCAAGACACGTGTACGCTATTAAACATCCGACATAAAAAGCTGCTTAAACATGATTAACATTTCGTTCGATAAAGCAGGAGCAACACGATTATAGGAGCACCCGAATAAAGAAATTCAAATCACTCGCAAATCAAGCATACATTCGTTAGCGCTCGGTCGCTCTGGCGATTAGGATCGCAGCGGTGAATCGAGCCTCGTCGCCAGCTGAACAACCTTAAACGACATGCCGAAGCCCTTATTGTTCGAGGAGTGGATGTAACTCGAGGCTGGTTGCAAGGATACTCGAACAGATTGCGATAAGTCTTCCTCGCGCAAGGTCAGGGGGCCTCGCGGTACGAAATCGCCTCGGATCCACCGAGCCGAGAAACCGAGCCGAGGAACGAAGCCAAGAGGTCTCTGATCCATCGATTAAAGAGCCGAGGACTGGCCCCGATCTCAACGTTGTCCGACCGAGCCGTAATATCGCGTAACATATCAATTGCTTAGCAATCCAGTGACATCAGCCTTCACCAGATTGACAAAAGTACGAGCTGCGGAGTCGCTTATTCGAGGCGATTATTCGTCCTTTATTTTTATCAGCGCTCACGAGTAGAGGAGACGAGGCACGAGATTCGCATCAGCGCAAAGTGCGAAAGTCAGTTGGAAGAAGGCGCGCGAGCATATGAAATTTAATTTAAGCCGTGGATTTAAAACGGGTTCCGTTATTATCCTCGACAGGACGGAGGAAGCGGAAAAAGCACTCGGGAGCCCGGTTATTATGTAAAGTCATCCGCGCGGTAGTTCTTATTGTTGGGCTTATTGTCGCGCCAGATGTGCGCGCGGGCACAAACCTGCCGAGAGGACAAGGCGAAAAATCGGGAAGCCCGGCGATTGCGCGACGAGCCACGCCGGGCAATGGCTTGCAAGCGTAGAACTGAGGGCGGAGGGAGTGGGGGGGGGCAGCTCCCCACAGGTGGGAAGACCACGGCCGCGGCTCTCGATCGCACGCTAAGTAATAATGCCTGGTGAGGTGGGAGAGTCGCGGGGAGCAACGAGAGCCCCGGCATAAATTAAAAAAGTGCACTGCAGCCGATCGATAATTAAACGGAGGGTCGCCTCTCAATCGCTCGGCGAATCTCCGAGGGCCGGGGCCTCGGCCCGGAGTCGCGCTAATGCATCACCCGGACTTATCCGAGAGCGTGATTCGGAATAATGCGGCTGAAAGGAGTCTGGCGACCCTCCCCCTTCCTTCCGCCGCGAGCCAGGCCTTTTTTTTCCATCGAGCGCCGTCGCCCGCGCCTCCTCCTCGCGGAGGCTTCGTCGCTCGTTCACCAACTGGCGCAACCCTTGGCCGGGGCTGGAGTCGGCTTGAGAAGAGCGACGAGACTCGGTGGCCATCGGAGGCCGGCCTCGGCCGAATCAAGGAACGGGACCGGTCCGAGTCCCCCGGAAGCCTCAATCGAGCGGGCGTCCCTTTCGCCAGCCGATAATCCCCGATAATCGACGATGTTGGGAGCTTCTATTCCTCCCCCCAAGTCCGCTGTGCCGCTCCTGCCGAATTGCAATGACGGCCCGCGTACCGCATCTGTCTCGCGCATAAGCCATTTCAAAGGGCTGAGGGCGCGACGCACCTGCAGCTACTGAATTTAGAGGCCTCGCTGAGCTCGGGGCTACGGGCTCTAAAATATCCAGCGATTAATTGGCTACTGCCTCGGAAATTGCGCTTTCGAGCCTCAAGCTTCATTGGGAATTTCTTCAATCTTTCACAGGTGTTGTGCTGATGCTTTTTGTGCGCGTGCGCCCCGCCCTTTGCAACAGTTTTATCCTCTGATATGATGGACGAACTTTTGGAGTTTATGATAAATTACCGTAAAAGCAAATTTATGCTTTTAATGGCTTGAGTCGGCTTGTTTTGATTTTTTCAAAATATGAGAAAGCTTTTGATGAATACTTCAGTTAGAAGCTATAATTTCAATAGTATTGACAATATAATCTCTATCGTTGTATTAACAGCAGATTATAACGAAAAGGTTTTGGAAAATTCAAGCAATTGATTAAATGACATTTTCAATGGCCAAAAGAAGGAACAGTTCGTTTGTATTGGAAGCTCTTGGGTATTTAAATATTATTTGCTTTTGTCGCGTAAAGTGCCTTATGGATCAGGTCTGCATTGGGCAAATGGTATAGGAAACAATTTCGAAGTAATATTTCGCAAATTTAAACTCGAATTCCGCATCTTTATACATTTTCGCGTTAAAATGTTAACCGCATGGTATTTTTATTCTTGATAATAAATGCCCTCTCGCAAAAGTAATTGTAAAATAAAGCAGCTACCGATAAATGTGCCAAAGTAATTTTGCTTTAAAAGCAGTCCCGGGTCACATAATGGCCCAAGCCAAAACTTATTCAAACACTAAACGAGGATAAATAGTACAAGCACCTTAATATAAGGTATAGCCAGGGAATGCGAGTCCCGGCGACGCCTTCGTAACAACCGAGCATTAATACCGCACAAATCAATTACACCCAGTGGAATAGTCACTTATGCGCGCTCGCGCTTTCCCTTCCCTCGGCCCACCGCGCCCCGCCCCAATCGGCAAATACGCAGTCGGCCGAGTCTCTTTATAAAACAAATCCGGATGATCCGCAAAAGGACGCCGTGTAAAGTTGGGGGCTCGCTTTCCGTTTCGTGCCAAGGGTCAGGGTCTCCGTCCGAAAATTGGCGAGAGGCTTGGTTGGAGTCCCATCTAACCCACTAACCCCCCCGCCCGCCCTAATGCCGGCACCTCGACCACCTCCACGCGATTTCACTTCATTACGGGGCGTATTATATCGGGTCGACGCGCCTTGGAGCCAAGTGTCGGAAACGCTCGGACGAACCGAACTGGCGGACGAGGCCGAACTCGTCGTAGATCGCCATCCGTAGGCTTACGGCACGCATGCCGAGCTTTAAATAATATCGAGAGCCTTTGGTGAATTCAACTCTATGTCCTAGCCTCGGCGAAGGGATTCGCCGTTCTAATTAACGGAATGCTCGGATGCGCGCAAATGCGTTAGTTTTCGTTGACTGTAGACCTCGGAGCGACGAGGGGTGGATAGACAGAGAGGGAGAGAGAGAGAGAAGAGAACGAGCGGCTGTCGGTCTGTACTCCCGTTGGCTAGAGATATCGCTTGAATTATTTCCCCGGACGAGCTGCGGATTATTCGCTCGCGACTTCGTATTTTCACGTGCCAATGCTTGTTTTAACCAGTGCTCATTATTTTTGCGTTATTATACAATTGCTGTATTCACCCCGATTGTTACACCGGTTTATGTTATATCGATCAGTTAATTATTCGATCTTTGATATAACGCCCGCGAGCTCGCTGAAATTTCTTTGTATTAGCCATCGCATTTGCAAAAACTTAATTTACACTTAAGGATTGTCAAGAGGTATTCACAGCAGAAGGCGTTGCGGCGGCAAGCCCGTAATTATCCGCGTTATACAATGCACTCGACTGTTTCGAAAAAACGATTCTTACTGATAATCCTCTCTCCCACTCACTCACTATCTCTCACTCTCATTCTCTCTGTTAATTTTCTCATGTCACTGAATTGTCAAAGTTTTACGCAATACAGCAGCAATTACTGTGACCCGCTTACAAATGCAAACGACGCTGTATAAGGAAATAATTTAAATTATAATTGGAATGCATTATCAAATTCGTTACAACGCTCAAAACTCTTGCCAACTTCCGGCTCTTTCGAATTGCGCGTTATTATTATCCCGATGTAAAACAGCGTCTTTCACTTGGGCTGCATTCGGGGAGCAACAAAACACGTACATGGCTTATCACTTAAAACCTCCATTTATCGAGCGCGAGGCCGCTCGAATGTTTCACCACCGAGTGAAACATGCGCCAGGGCGTATCCAAAATTCATATTCAATGTTTAATCCGACCTATTCCTTCCTTTTTAAAAGCCGAAAATTAATTTCAATACTGAATTCCTTTTAACTGCAAGGGGTTAGGATCCGCGGCGCAAAAGGGGTCGGTTGCCCCCTGCAGCTTTTGAATGCAGGGTAGAAGGGGCTCGAGCGGTGGGTGGCACTGGCTGACGGTGGGAGGTGGCGATGGGGACAAGAGAGGCGCTGCTATGGTAGACAGAGATAGAGAGAGAAGGAATACGTGTATGGTGAATTTCACATTCAATCCTGTCATTTGGAACTCTGGGCTGCCGAAGGCACCGGGGGACGGTGTTTCCTCGCTTTCGAGCCCATTCAATTATAAATAATCTTATTTCCAAAGGTTTTCTCATTAGGCAAATTTTTGAGTTAGGATCATGCTTTGGAGTAATGGAGTCAGTTTATCGATCATTACATTCGCTGAAACTTTGATTGGGTCTATCGAGTCCTGTTGAAATACTCGGTGGAGACATTTGCATGATACAATATTGTACGTGTAACGCTACAAAGCCGTTAAGAGATTCGATACCGCAGAGCATTTGTTGCTAGAGAGTCGTACAATCCATCAGCGCCAATACAGATGATTGGTATGCAAATATCAGAATCGATTCTTTCGAATAAGTTTAATGTCTCTCCTTTTCAAATACATCGCACGCCTGATTGTGCGTAACCAATAAATGGATTGGTTTTCCCGTGTAATTTCATAAATGCGTCCTGCATTACAAGCATATGGGCATTGCCTTCAATTTAAAAAAAAAGAAAAAAAGTCTCCTTCCATTTAATAAGCGCAACGCCGAGGTATTAATGCAAGATGCCAGATCTAACCTGCGCCAGATCGAAACTGAAATACGCATTCGATTGAGCGGTAAAAAATCCATCGATTTAACGGCTTGTGCTTTCTTAGCTACTCTATGGGGCTTGATAAAATTTTTACAACGAGGTAAAAGGTTTTCACCCTTCAGCCGTAAAAAAATCGAGAGAACGATCGGAGCTTTCCCCGAGCAGGAGAATTCCGTCCAAGCCCCGGCAAAGGAGCGACAACAGGCACCGGCTATCTTTTGCCTCGGTTGTCCGTAATTTCGTAAGCACCTGCGACCCGAATTCATCCGGACGACCGAAGCGGGTAATCCAGGCGCGGCTCCTCGCCAATGGCCGACCGTGGCCGAGGGCTTATGCCTATTTCACGAGGGCGTAAAGTCCGAGCCTCCCTCGGTCCTCCCTCTGTCCTCCCTTCTCGGGAGGCCTGCAGAATCGAAACGGCCTCGTTGCCGAGCCTCTCCGCCATGACTGCCTGTCGGCCGTTAAGCGTCGGCCGGGGAGTTCGGTCCTACGTCAAACGCGGCTTCCGCGCGAGGATAAGGCTCCGATCGACGGTCTCGGTCTCAGGCCGAAGCGACGGAGCGGAGGATTTTTCCCCCTCCCCCTCCCGTAAGCGTCTAATTATCAATGGGATCAAGTTAACTATTCCGTTAATCGGTAGGCGCTAAGAAGCGACAAAGCCTTGTCGGACGGCAATAGTTTGTCGATCAGAGCTGACGGAGACGCGAGGGCAAGCTTACATGGGCCGGATGTAGTTCTAGGAGATGAGTCGGGCGGGGGCGCAGGAGTCCGAGGCCCAAGGACTCGACGCAGGGGTCCCTAGCGCTGGGCAGCAGTAGACGAATGTCTCTGAGTGGGCATCGCGCCTCCGGCACCGAATAACGCCGACGATCACGAGGCTCGTCGAGAGAAAGGCCGGCAGGAGGGCGGAGGGCTTCCTCCTACCGGGAACGACGATTTACGGAAGAAGGTCCTGGGACCTGGCCTTGCGGAAAGGCAATATCCGCGAGCCTTTATTTGCCATTTGATTTGCGATTGTCATTTATTGGGATTAATGGCTCGGGCCGGCGCCGGCATTATTTACACTTTGAGCAGGGCGAGAGGCGTCGATCCCGTCGGCCGCGAGTCTATCCATCCGCGCCTTGGAGCCTTCGACTGGCGGCCTTCCCCCGGCCCCGCCCTGGAGCGAGGGCGTCCCCTCGGTCGGGTGAAGGGCCGCGCGAGTCCTCCGGGCGCGGCGACTGTCAGAAGCATGTGTTGTTGTTCCCGCGCCCCCACCCGAGAAGGCGATTCGCGGGGCGGAAATAGAAGGGCAATCTCCTTTTCGTTATTTGCTCGGCTCTTCGCGCCCCGGAGAAGGGCGCGTTCCTCCCCCGCCCCGCGCCCGTTCGTTTCTTCATCTCGCTCCTTGGGCGCCTCCTGCCTCCTCTGGCTTCCTTTATGCCTCCTTTATTGCGCGGGGCTCACGCGCCCGCACGTGCGCCTCTTTAGCTTGTCCTTGGCAGATGTCGCGCAGTCTCGGCGGAAAATAGAGGATTTGGCTCGCGAGGCCGACCGAGACCCGCGATTGACGAGCAGCCCTTTTTTCGAGACTCTCCTAGTGTAAGGTGCGCGACGCCCCCGTGCCTGCTTTTGTTTCCTTTTTTCTTTTTGTCTTCTCGTCCACGACTATCGACGCTCGCAGGCGTCCAACGTTAAGGCCGAGCTCCTCGCGCGCCTCGGCACTTATCGCTCGACGCGCGCACATCTGATTTTACCCAGAAAGACTCTATTCCCCGTCTGATGATACTTGAAGAATTCGCTACGAATTACTTAAACCCTTTGGCATTGGACGAATCTCAAAGGGACAGTGCAGGGATTCCATCGGACGGCGCATTTTATTCGTTAATAATCCAATGCTTGAGCCTTCAAAATCTCATTGCCTTACTACTACTACTACTACTACTACTCTGCTGTGAAAATATTGGTAAAAGGAGAGGACGGCCACTGCTTTCCCGGAAATCTGTACTTGGACCAATCACTTTTATGCATTACCGAGAGAAAATGAATTTTCGATATTCACATTTTCTACTATGTGTCGTCGTGAAATATCTCTTTAAAATTCAAGGAAATCAGATTACTCGTGTTGTAGCTGCCGGATAAAAAAAAAAAAAAAAAAAAAAACATACTTTATCGAGGCCGGTGAGTAAGATCTCGAAAATCCTTTATTGGATAATTTTTCTCCTTAATGCAAAAAGAAAAATGAATTACTCTTACGCGACGCAGCTCTTTTAAAATAAAAAAAGGAGAAAAAAATTATCCAGAATTTGCTCTTGATAACCATCCGAGTCGACTAATTTTTCGATTAAACTTTTTTTTTTGCAAAAAATGCCGCTGACAATTTTTGGCAATGATTTAGAAAATAATTGGCTTGGCGTGGACAAATTGTAACGGCATACCCGAAGTAATTCCAGCTTGATTAATTAGCTTTTACGCGACGGCTAAAGAAAATAGTTGCATCTTATTGCAGTCTCTAAGTTCTCAAAATCGAATTTAAAATGAGATTACTTGGAGACTTCTTCGAGGTGCACTGCTTAATAGTAATATTGCATCAAAAATGAATTTCATAAATTAATTACGTCTGCATTGAAATTCATTTAGCCAATGGGATTGCGGTGTAAAGATACAAGTTTTCAAAAACATCAGTACAGTTACTTATCGATTAAAAGAAGAAACCCATTAAAGTCAGTTTACAATGGGAACTCCACAAGAAAGTTGAATTCATTGAAATAAAAGTGCGGGAAAATCTTATTAGTGTTTTACAGTCCCTTGTTTGCCAACGAGAAAATTATACCTCCTTGTAGAAAACCATTAATACGAAGTTTGAGAAAGTACTACTTCATTACTTTAGAAAGATGGTACATTTTTTCAATATCGAAATCAAATTTACTGTTTCGTAAAAAAATTATAGCCCAGTAAAGATAAAAGATTTAAAGCGTAAATATAGATGTTGAGTTTCCCATTCAATAATCATACGTATATCTTCATTTTTCATTTTTCAATGATATTATATTAAAGTTTCGATTCAACGACGGAATAAACTATTTTACGAACGAATAAAAAGAATTTTATCTTACCGTTAACGAAATTTGATAAACGAAATTACGTTTGAATGTATTATTCCCATTTGAAAGAATATTATTTGTACAAAGTTGTAAGTATTAAAATACTAGTATGAGTAAAATTATATACATCAATGGTTGAAAGATTAAATATGTTTGTTAAAATAAACGAATTAAAAATAGATCAGTATTTTAAAATAAAAGATTCGTTAAATTGTTCGAACGATGCGAAAAAAAAGTTGAATTTATTGTCGGGTTAAACTTTATCGAGACGTTTTTTGTCAAAGATAAATGAATATGCACAAATAATGTATTTATTGATTAGAAAAAAGTAGAAATACCGCTTTCCGAAGACGCGATTACGAATAATGGATGAGAAAAATTGTCTCGCTTACCTTGATCCATAATACTAGTTGTAAATATAAATATACAAGGCTATAATGGCGTAGAACGAAGAGCGATGACTAAATAGATTTCAAACGATAGGATTAAAGGAATACGCATGCACCGATAAGCGATGGAGGAATAAAAAATTAAAGGAAATCAGAATGCAACGAGAGAGAGAGAGAGAAAGAGAGAGAGAGCAAAGTGAAAATCCTTTGAGAGACCGATAGTATGAAAGAGACAAGCTATAAGGTTCGCTTAAGATGAATAATAAATGCGTTCAAGTTAATAGAGAAAGAGTGGATTTGGATAGTAGCCGATGGTCGAAGGGGAGAGTCCGTGATAAAGGTCCTCGCCGGTGTCGTTCGCCATTGAAAAAGCCACATTCGCTAAAAATACGGTTATTCTAAATTACGAGAGAGCTTTCGAGGACAGGAGGAGGCACCGGAGCATCCCTCCACGATGAATAGGACGGAAGCGAGAGAGTACAGGAGTCCGGTGAAAGAAATGAAAAAAAATACCGAGGCGCATCGAGCGACACAGAGACTCAAGCTAAGCAATCCCTGACCTGCCCTACGACCCAATTCAATTTAAGGAATCTCCACTCCGCCGATCGATTCCCAGTGCGGGACCTGGGCCAATGGCGTAGCGCGAGGATAATGCAGCCTCCGACCGCGCGGCCCCGAAAAGTCAATCGGCCGAGAGACGGGAGAGCGATAGGAAGGGGGTGGCGGCGGTGACGCAGGGGGGGGGGGGGAGAGCCCCCCTCAAAGTACCGAGGGCCGGCAAGTGCCCCGTCACGAGGAGTTGACGCACTTTGGCCGGAGCAGCAGCAGCAGCAGCGGCTCCGGGTCCACCCGGACGCGGGACGGCAAGGGCTCGCCGGCCGGTCGAGCCTCCGCGCGGCCTCCCGCGCTCCGCCCCCGCGTATTATCTCACTGCCTCGATCGGCACCCCGGCTCTCCCGGCACAGGGGCAGATGTTCGAGTCGCGCGCCTATCGATTATTCCGGCCGTCCGGCGCCGATCTCCGCAGATGTGCATCTGTAACTCCTGTCCCGGGCGTCGTCGCCTCGATGCCCCGGCCTCTCTCTCTCTCTCTCTCGGGCGATTCACCCGGCCATTGTCGGCCCTTGGACGCGCTCCCGTCCTCGGATTCCTGGCCTCGAAGCTCCCGCTCTGCGTAGCACTTAAAGCCGGCACTTTCGCGCGCTCCCTGTCTAATCGACGTCGAGCGACCCTTGGCCCGAGTAGTCGCTGCTTTCCCGAAAATTGCTCCCCGAGTCGCTCAATTTTCATTATGTCCCTCGATACGTATTAATTGGTAATTTGTTTAGGCCGAGGGCCACCTCCATCGCGCATCCGCCGCGGACCTCGGTCCAGACTTTTGAAGAATTCCAAAGCCCCTGCCGGGCTTAGCAATAGGAGAGGCTGCAAAATGTCCTCCTCGCGCCGGAGATACGATACAGCGAATTTATCAATTTTCAACCAGAGGCCCTAGCTCGATCTTACCTCGACGACTCCTCCACAGCCGGTGCTACGGTTGCGTGAATTCGGATATTTTTAATAACCTTGAGCCAAGGATGAAGACCCGAAACGATAATTACGAAATCTCACCGATAACCAAGTCCTGCATTGGCAGCTATTAGAGCAATAACGATCAACGACTGGGTGCAGGCGTCCCGAGCTTGCGGCAGCATTTCAAAGTCGAGCTCTGAGTCCTTTTCCTCTCGGCAGCAGAGAGCAGCTACGCAACCTAAAGGCGCCGGAGAATTTTCTCCATCGCTCTGCAAATTGTTTAAAAATAACACCGCCCATGAATAAAAGAATAGAATTACGAATCGGGCTTTTAATATTCCGAGGGTCCGCCGGAGTCGCGTGCCGACGAGGTCCGGGTTGCAGAGGGGACAGGGAGGGTTGCAGAGGGGACAGAGTCGGCTGCCGCACCCTGGATTGCGGCCTGCCTCGATTTCGGCGACTGGAATAGCGAGCGGCAGCCGAGAAGGATAAGCCGGCTAATCGTCGGGATGTCCTTCCATTCCTGGCTCTCGGTGGCCCAGGGCAGCCTCCCGTGCCGAGGCATTCGCCAGAGATACAGGGTTACCCTCCTCGGACTCGGGCTACCGGCGCTCGGGTTCCGGCACTCGGCCGCTGCCCGCCGATGACGACCTTCGTAGAGGCGACCGAGGAGGCACTCGACGCGCTCCGGTGTCCTCGGGTTGAGGGGGGCACACGATTCGCGCACTACCAAAAGCTGCGCCTCCTTCACTCATGACCGATAAATTATTGTAATGAACATTTGAAAGGCTCTTCGCTGACACCTTCTCTCTTTTAAAAGACACTAATTTACTAATATTAGCCGTTCGATGGGTTATGCAAGTACTTCAAAGTAATATAAACGTTAGCCAAAGTTTCTCGGATTTTGAATAAGACCGTCCGCTGAAGTGTATTCGATCAAACCATTTCCGGTCGTACTCTCTTGTTGAGCCTTAACAATTAGCTCTCTGATAAATTTACAACGAAGCCCATATATATTTTACGGTACGATTATTTACCCGACCGTTGGCTTTATATTAATTCCCTTCGAGTTTGAAAATTGAATGATTCTAATTGATCAGCGGAAGATCGACGCGCTCTTACTCGTGCAGGTATTCGCTTGCGGTGGTAATAGAGGAACTCGCTTACAAGGGACAGTGATCGAGGGTTGAGGGCACATTTTTCCAGTCGCTAGTCGGCGTACATTTTTCTTCGATAATTCAGTGGCACTTGAACAGCGGACTGACGTATAAAGCCGAGCCCTCGTCGAAAAGTATCGCCGCAGGAGCGCCGGGCAATTGGCACAAATACGACGACGAGGGCGAACAAAGAGCGGCTCGTCTTTGAGAAAATTAGCCGAGTGCAAATGAGAAGATGCGCGTTGCCGCGTCGAGGCACTTTATTGGACTCGATGGAAATAATGATTGTGGGGCCGCATCGGAGCCGCCCGTAAACGTTTGAAGCTGTCGAGAGCGTAAAATTAGTGCGCGAAAATTAGTCGATTGAGCAATTAAAAATGCTTCGACGGCCTTGACGAAGTTGTAGATCCTTGAAGTAACGAGTCTACATTGCCATGGGGAATAATTGTTCGGTACAACTTGTGCCCCTCGACGGAATGATACGCGGATAAAATAAAGCCAGGGAATCCAAAGCCGCAAAGAAAGTTTCCGACAATCGCAACGGTAGAGCTTTTCTCCTCGCTTACAAAACGCTCGAGCAAACATTCCGTATGCCTTTCTCGTAACAGTAGAGTAACATTTTCATGTGCAAAGTACGGAAGGCTATCCATCCGCTCCATTCAATGGAAGCGTATCAAAAGCTTGCGCTTTCTATGTATCTAGTCGCATGGTTCTTTTCATACAATTGTCCTATAGTCACTCGATCCGCAACGTGCGAATGACATTAAGATGAGACAACAATGGCTACACACGTATGGACTTCCTACAGGCGAAGATTCGCTACAACACTTGTGTTTGAGTTGAAAAAGAAGCGAATCAAACATTTTGTTCCAATGTAACTTCGTTCCTATAGATGTGCTTTGATTGTTACCTGACAAAACACTACTAAATAATAAAATCTCGCTCAGGGTCAGAGTATTAGTTAGTAAGTTGAAAAAGAAATGGAAGAGACTCTAAAAGAGAAACCGATCGCAAGTGCTTTGCGCTTCGGTGATACGTGAGCGACCCTCCGACTGCCCGTTGATAGCTTCGATATAAATTCTAGGAGGAGGACAATTGCCATCCTCCTGAAAAGTGAAAATCCCAGCGAGGGTCGGCGAATGGGAGACCGAAGGGAGGCGGGCCGAAGTTCGTAATTACGTATTTTGATGCTTAGCCCGTGGTGCGGAATCGTCGGGAGGTCCCGAGATGTTGGAAAATTTATCTCGGTCTCGACTCTGCGAGCAACGGAGCGAGGGGATTGAGCGAGGGGACGGGTGGTTGGGGGGGCGGGGGAGGCTTAACCGTCAGTGGCTCTAACGCGTCGCGCAGCCAGGGTCGGACGTGGCTTTGATTCGGCGAAATTAAAATTTCACTCCCATCGGTGGACATCGGGCAAAGCACGAATACTTAACTGGGCCTCGGAGCCGCTCTCCTCGGCCCCAACTCCCAACTTCCACCGTGAAATCATTTGGATGTCTCATGCGGTAAATGAAAAATTAATGCGACTCCGGAATAAATGCGAGCCGTTACGACGGGGTTGTCGACGAGCGGCGATAAAACGACCAAGTGTCAAGTGAACTGCTGGGGTCGGTAGTTGTTGGCGCGTGGAGGTGGTCTGGGGGCGGGATCTGGGGGAGAGGGTAGCGAAAGCCGGGGCATCAGAACAAAAACATAGAAAAACGAAAAAACCGGAGGAATTGTGGCGGCGCGTGGCGATACGAGGCTATTCTGCAGCAAAAAGTATTATTGTCCTCTTGTGTGACAGTTTTGTAATTGTTGGACTGGCGCTGACATCGTTGTAATGAAAGTGCATATATTTAATAAGGTTGTTTTATGGGGGCGCACGCGGTCGATGATATTTTGGGCGGAGCTCAACATAAGTATTTATAGCAAAATTCAGACTCATTAACATATTTTATATTAATCCGAGCCAGTACTATTGATATTTACGAGCTATGCAAAAGTTCATACGAACGAGGCGCAATGGAAAAAATTGTAACTGTACAGTCGAAATATATTTTCATGGCATCGTATGCGGGGATATTGTCCCCTGGGCTCGTAAAAACGTTACCAGCTGTTATACAAATCGAGGCTAAATACTATTTCGAAATAATTCATTTTCTATTCTTTACGCCATTGTAAAAATTTTGTAATACCTTTTTTTCTTCGACATTTTACATATTTTTTTTTAAAACTGCTGCATTTAGCAAGGAATTTTATAGCAATAAATGGAGTGACAAAAATGAACATTTATAAGCACGATGTAAGAAATTGTAAGAAATTGCAAGAAATTGCAAGAATTCAATTAACTGCGCGAAGAGAAAAATATTTGTAATAAACTTTTATCCTTAATATCTCAAAAATCTTTAATGTCAAAATAAAAACAAAATCTATTCATCTTAATGCAAATAAAAATTTCAGGATAAGAAGATATTTTTTAATAAAAGCGCAGTAGTGCAATATTTGACATAGTAACGTTACTGCAGTGCATAAATGAAATAAGGTTTGAAAATTTTTTGTAAAAAATATATATTTTTCGATAGTGTAAAGCGATAGTTGTGCAATGCTCAATGTGAAAGTTACATAAAATGCAGATTTTTCAGTCAAAGTAAAAAAAAAAATATTCGAAAAATAAAGGTTTGCTTTTGAAACCGAATCTCTGTATAATATTAATTAAATAAAATTGATCGATGATATGAATGTCAATTACATGTCGTGAGACATTGCCAGACAACTGATGTGTGCTTACATTGCAAATCCTTTATATTTGAAGAACGGTTATTAAAAGTCAGGAGTTTGGCGCACGCGGAGAAAGGACCGTTGCTCGTTGTATAATAAGGTTTTAAATAAGAAAAAATCTATGCGAATCTAATCTAATGAACCATTTAA
The DNA here is from genome assembly GCA_018907135.1 of Kradibia gibbosae. NCBI lineage: Eukaryota > Metazoa > Arthropoda > Insecta > Hymenoptera > Agaonidae > Kradibia > Kradibia gibbosae. The sequence continues at coordinate 11,795,071 of JACCHX010000004.1, forward strand.
AAAAGGTAGGTATGAAGCAAATGAATGATACAAGGAAAGTTTCTAAATAAATAATTCCCCCCCCCTCACCCACCCACCCAAGTCAAGACTCCTCTGGCAAACAAGTTTGAAACTGAGAGTATGTAAAACATTCGTTGGGAAACGCAAGCGCAATTCTAAGACGCTGCTGTACCGAAATAATTTAAATTCTTAGAAATTTTGAAGGGAATTTTACGCAAGCGATTGGATCCAGGAGACGCGGCCCACCGGTCGAAGTAAACAGAGCCATAGCTGCCGAATGAAATGGAGTGTCTCGACATCAAATTTTTACGCTTTGACGCTACCCGCACTTTTTCCTATAAAATAAAACAACGAGTTCGGAATTAGCATATAAAAACCTCGTTGCACGGAGGGTAAAAATACGCGAACGCTTCGCCAATCGGGCGCAGACCAACGCCAGCCATCTAAATTGTCTCCGATAATGCCATTGACTATGCGAAGTTTATGCATGATTGTATCCTACGTGAATATAACCTTTTTGCAGTTTTCATAAAAATAATTATTCCCTTTTGTCTCAAATTCTCAAGTGTGCGATGCATGGAAAATTACACTGCACTTGTAATGGTATTAAAGATCATTGATATTCTCCTTTGAAAAATATTTTATCCTCTGATCGAAGTATTCCTACGACAGCTCATCGAATAATTACATGATTATTAAAAAGCCTTAATTACGCGGAAGCATTTTAATTAAAAAATACTTTGTCCTTTATTATTTAAGTTATTATATTTTTAAGCAGTTTGACGCCTTTACATACGAAACCAAGGTCGATCCTATATATGTATAATTGAAAAATCTCTGGCGCACAGAAATATTCGAGGAAGGAGCAAGAAACCTACTGTTAATGCGTCGGTGTAAATATCACTTTCATTTCATTCGATTAATAATTCGTAGGATTAAAAATCTGCGATTTAACGCCACGCGATGCGAAGATCTACATATTTTGCTTTCATTAAGTTTTAAAGCGGGTCAAACATTTTAAAGAAATTGAAGATTTCAATGATTTTTATACAGAGCCATTCATATTTTAACCGAGTAGAAATATTTTACAGTTGGCAAGTATTTTATGTTAGCTAGAAACATTCTGGATACAAAGAGAATTTTTATTTTTGTTTACGCTTTCCACTTTTCTATTAAAAAAGTGCATTTCAGCTACACGATATGAACTCCGAACTTCTACGGTAAATAAAACTATGCATTTGAGTAAAGGAAGGTCTTAGCGCCTACGGAACTTTGACATCATCCTCTCTCAATTTTCCCCCTCCCTCTCTCGTTATCGTACACTCTCTTCGAGGCATTTGTTTAAAGGACGGGATTTTTTCCCTTCGATTCAATTAAATATTTACACGCAAAAAGGCATGCCCGTAGCGAAAATACAGTTCATTAATGTTTCCAATTAGGATTTCTCTCGTCCAGATCAAATAAATTTGCTTGACTTTAAATTATCCGCCTTACCGAGTGAGTTCTATTATAATAATTTCTCAAGCATTATTAATACTTGCAAGCGAAATGCTTCGAACAAATAAACAAGATGTCACGATAACGTAGCATCTTTCAATACATTATAATGTAGCAGCATTATTACATTAAATATAATAAAGTTACGAAAATGGATTCTATTTAGATCGCCTCACTCACGAATTGAAAAGATTTATTATACTTAACAAAAGCTCAATACCAACCCATGTTACAAGAGCGATTGACATTCTGACAGTTCGGCGTGTATAGTTACAAGCGAATGGAGTAGGTTACGAGTTTTAAAACGTGTACTGATCAAAAGAGCAGTGAAGGGTGGAAAATGTATTTTCATACCAATCATCTTTGTAGAAGCGCTTCATCGAGGGCTTGGATATTTAACAATATAAATTATTCTCTTAAAAATGTTGACGAGAGATGCTGTCGTAGCTCCTCGCATCGCGAATGAAATTCCTGCATTTCGTTTCCTCTCGACTCTGCTGTGTACTTTTTTCATCTAATTATTCATTCGACCGCTCGTTCTTTCGCATGACAACCTAAAATTTAATGAATAATCTTCCTTCTCTCAAGGAGAGACACAATATTTGCCGAGGCTATCAAAGAGCAGTTGAAAATAAAATCAGCATCTCGCAAAATTCTGCGGAATAGTTAATGATTAACGTGTGGATATTTATTTTACTCGCGGCATCTCGATAGAATACAAATCAACATTCTCGAGTTTCATCGACTGCGTTAACGAAACTTTGACCGTCCATGTATGAAGGCAACGACGCGAGCCCACAGTGGCAAGTCCATTTATCTCGAGCCATAAAATTTAAAGAGCTTTTAAACTCCGTACAAGCCGTAAAGAGGCCAATAAAACTTTAATCTCATTACGTCCGAAGTTGGCGCAACACCTTAGTATTTAAGGAAGCGAGAGACCCTCGGCTGCCGCCCTACTCGCCATCACCGCCCCCCTTCCCCGCGCCACACGCGTCGAGCAGTATCCAGCCGCCACCCGGTTGTTAGCTCAACCGAACGGGGAAGGAGTCGAACGAGATTCCGGAGCTACTCGGACCACATGCCAAAGTGTCACCTACAGCCGCTCGACCCTCCGGCTTCCGGATACCCGCGCCGATCCCCTGCCCGGCCTCCCCTGCCCCGGCTTTCAAAGCCGAGGATCGAGCGCCCCGGCCAAGTAAGTCGGGCCAGACGACGTCCCGTCGCGAATCCTTCGACGGGAATATTCCGGGGAACGATAGGCCGGCCACGACGTCCCCAGTTTTTAAAAAAAAATTAGTCTTGCCGGGTCTCGCAAGGGTGGGCGCGGGGCGGGATAAGGTAAGGGCGTTGCGCAGGGCGATCGAGGAAATCTTAGATTATCGATGCCGCTCGTTCTCGTCGAGTGTCCTGCCCTAGAGCCTCTCCTTCCGCCAAATCTAAACTAACCATCGAATAGGACACGAGCCCTTTCGGCTCATCACAAGCAAGCGAGTCCAATTCTCGGACTATTACTCTTTAATAGGGCAGCATCGATCAACCTGGCTCTAATCGCCCCCGTAATTTGTTCGTTGCAGGTAAGAACAGCGCTGGAGTCTCTCCCCAAAGTAGGCCTGAGCACCAGAAGAATCGGAGCCCGGGCCTGCCGAGGATGGACGGGGAGGAGGGAGTCGCGCGCACAGGCGCACTTTGCCGAGCGGATAGACGCGGACGGACGGAGACGTCGGCAAAGTTTCGCCGCGCCGTCGTGGCTTTGCAAGAATCCCAACTCCTGGGAGACAGAGAAGCTCCGCCAGCCTCGACGTCTTTTCCCCCCGAGTTGCCCTCGGTGGCTCTCCTCGGCGACAGCCAAAGTCTCGGACGCGGGCCCCTACCTTCGACGCTCCCCGATGACTCCCCGACGCTGCTTGGAGTGGGCCAGTGGTCGCTCCCTCGGCTCCGGGACTTCTCGGATACTCGCCGGCGGCCAATGAGATTAGGCAATCCCTGCGAAACATTGATACCCGTAGCTTTATTTTTCCATAACAGCCGGTGAATTTTGCTCGAGCGCACGCTCGGCTCTTGCGCAGCGGTCAGTTTTTAGTCCTTGTTTGATTTTCAAAATACTCTTGGAAATCGCTCTTTTATTTCGGGCACGGATATTGCCTTTGGCATTTCTTATTTGTAAATAACCGAGAAGTGAAAATGTGTATTTTTCACAAGAGCAGCAAGAATATTACATTGAAAATAAAAAAAGCAATTTGGTTCGTTGAATAGAGCTGCATTATCCGATAATTAAATGAAATATAATTACGTCAGAATTGTTTGTGCATTGTCTTGTTGTTGTTTGAAAAAGCAAGGTTTAAATTTATTATTAATACTTATTGTTAAAAATGATGACATTCTCGGTTGACGGAACAATATATCGCGTCTACTGCACGCTCATAACGTTTCCTTGTACGTGAAAATTAAACTTATATTAAATTACTACAATAGATATTTGCCTCGAGTACTTTTGAAATCTCCGTTAAAAATCGTAGCTCTCAGCATTTTACTGAAATACCAACGAACTTATCGAGCTCTATTCGATGATAAGGCTGAAAACAAATAACTCAAGGCAGCCGTGAGTCGCGAGTAGGAGAATCTAATCCAAGTATGCTCGCGCGTGGGTAAACGTGTCGGCGTGTAGAGGGGAGGTGTTGAAAGTAGAGGGGGGGGGGATGGAAGCGTTAAGGAGGCAAAACACAGGCAAGAGTTAGCACGCGAAGTCGCGGGGCAGGAGGCGAAGGTCGAGTACGGCAACGGCGATCCGCAGATCCTCGGCAGGAAGGGACGCGCGCCCCTCGCCCTTCGAGCCCGGGCGTATCTATGACGCGGGCAATCGGGCAGTGTCCGGCCCAGCCGAAGGTCCAGCCAGCGAGGCGTGCGATTTGAAATTTGGCCGGAAGGTCTGCCCGGCGATTGGACGGGACCGAGCCGCGTACTTCCACCCTACACCGAGCGCCGGCCGCGTCCCCAACCCCGCGGCGAGCCCTTGCACACACGCGCAGAGCACCAAGCGCACGTGTAAGTATCGTCGCACGCCCTTCCGAGGGCTCGCAGATGCGCCGAGCATCCTGGAAATAACAAGGATAACTTTGTTGGTCCCCACCGCTGCCGTAGCTCCTGGCCTCGACTTTCTCCGAACGCCCTGAATTTTTAATCGGCTGCCGCGACACGGGGATGAAAAGCCCGACTCCGGCGCGATTACTTTTAACGGCTGACGACGTCGTCCTCGCTCATCGTCGATTGGCATTGTTTGTTTGTTTTTTTTTTTACAATGGCACCTGGCTACGGCGCCTCAGAGCAAGACTCGATTGCTCCTATGCTTGGCCAATACCACGAGTGCCTTTATCGATAACGACCGAGGCACAATATCGGGCCTGATTGCGAGTCGCTGCACCTCGCGATTAAATGAATAAATACCGTTAATTGACTTTAGGAGGCGTTGTGAGGTAAAAGCTGTTTTCCGGTCGAGAGGCACTATTGACTCTATGAAAGTTCGAGTTTGTTGCTCATTCCTAGTATTGGCCAAGATGTTACGCGCTTACAGAGAGAGAGAGAGAGAGAGAGAGAATATTGATGAGGTTCGGATGACAAGGGGGGGGGGACCTTTGCAATTGGTTTTGCAAAAAAAAAAAAGAAAAAAAAAGAAGAAAAAAATGACAAAGAGAGGCTACTCCTCCAATGGCGAATCGACCATTGGAGCATCGGAGGAAACAATAAAGAGCGCCAGGCCGAATGAAAAGGTTAAAAATATAAAAGCCGAAAGGGAAGGAGGCCCGCGAGGGGAAAAAAAAAAAACCTAGCAGAGCGTGGTTTCGATCCACGGACCTCTGGGTTATGGGCCCAGCACGCTTCCACTGCGCCACTCTGCTTCATGGTCGCCTTAACCACCGTGGCGCTTCATAACTGCCAATGGAGCCGACGACGAGGGCGCCGCCCGATCGATACCTTTTTCGGCGCCTGCGTAACCGCGCCGATAACGTGGCGCCCGCTCCTGCCCACTCTCTCTCTCTCTCTCTCCCTCTCTCCCTCTGCCTCTTGACCCCCCCCGCTGCCACCCCCTACCGCCGGCGCCGCCGTCGCCGCCGTCAACGTCGTCGGCCTCGTGCCAATTCGAGACGCCGAAGTCGGCCGAAATCGATGGGCCACGTGGAGCACCGAGGAATCGAGGATTCCGTCAAAGTCGAGCTCCGATTTCTCGTTCGGGAGACGCGGACGAGACGTGGATTTCGCCGCGGGGACGCCGAGCCAGGTCCTTCGGAATCGAGCCGGCGACGAACGATGTTGTGAAATATAATGAAAACAAATTCTTTTGACGCTCGCGTTATCTATGTATTATTACAGTGTCGTTAAACAAAATTTATTCCGCTTACGCGCATTATTATTTGTACGAGTGATCAGGCACCTGAAATCTTACACCGTTTGCTCTTTCTTTAATTATCGATAAAGCACAGCTATTTCGGTCTACGCTTCATGAGGGAAGTCATATTATTATCAAACTAACCTTGTATCGAATATTCAATTTCAAAATCGAAGTTTTCCTTTTTATCATTTAATTTACGATGGACATCAAAGATATTATATTGTTCAAAGAGCCAAGAACATCCATATATTATGTTCGCTTTCATTGTAAAAGCAACGGCAACGATTCTTTTACAAGATTTTAATTGAAATTTATCTATCTAATTGTAAAGAAATAAAAAAAAAAAAAAAAAAAAAAAAAAAAAAAAAATTATTTTTACTCTCTAGAAAATGATCCGAATTCATAAAATGAGAATGCCTTCTTGTTAATGTTACTACTCTTTTCAATGCAAGTGATTAAATTAAAAATAATCTAATTTATAACATTGGTTCATGCAGCTTTTATTCCGAATACACTTCGACTATTTTCGTATAATTATTTGAAAATCGTATAATGAAAATGAAATGTGTCTATTTTCCAAAAGGAAATTATAGGAGAATGTAAAAAAGCAATAACCGTGCGGATAATTTGTATCATTACAAGCGCAAATCCACAAATATTTGCAGAACTTCTATTTACAGAATTAACCGCCGCTATTAACTCGAATGCGTGCTTTTAAAGGAAACGTATTTTTAATAAAAAGTTTACTTTTGGGAAATTTGTTCTTAAAATCCTCATGGTAGTTGACGAAATTCCAGTTTCCCTAAAAAATGCCTCTCCTCAAAGGATATCACGTGACTTCGCGCATATAGCACACATTTGATATTCGTTAGAATTCAATTTATCATCTAATAAAAAACGTCTAATAAAAACAACTTTAAATTTTGTAGCAGTATTAAGGCTACCATTGCGTGCCATCTTTCGCCTCGTTGTTTATCGAGTGCTCGACACACTTGCTCTTCGATCGTGTGCATGTGCGCGCGTGTGTATGTGTAAAGGCGCGCAAAGGCACACAGGTAGGCTTTTGTCGCCGGTAACGTTTCGCTCACGTATAAAGAGCGAAGCTTCTTCGCTGCGTGTGCAGCCATAACAATTTGTTACGCGTCGTTGTGGGATAATGGCACGGCATTTTCTCCGCAGACGCGACACTGATACCTACTTTATCTCAGCTATTTTAACGCTTACTTTGTCCTTTGTCCCGACTCCTCATTAGCTCTATCTCTCTCTCTCTCTCTCTCTCTCTCTCTTTCCCCCATTGCCTGCTCTCCCCATCTTAGCGAGCCAGAGTATTTTAAAGCCGATCGGTTGAGCCGAGAGATCTTGGATACACTTAATTAAAGGCTCATACTCCCTGTAAGATTTGCTCCAGTGACGTTGCTGCATTTCGCATTTTCTTTCGGCATTCCCTTTACGTTAAGGGTCCGTCTTTAAAGAATTTAGAATCACACTCGGCCTTTATTTATGCTGCTTGATTTTCATTTGGGGCGACCATCCACTCATTTTCCGTTGTTTTTCCATTCGTTTGCCCCTCGTTACTCGTACGTATTGTAAGAGCTTCCTCTTTTTGTCCACAGCTTTTTCAACGCGAGCTCAGTTTGTTCCCCATGTTACCTTCCTGCTTACCTACGATGCGCGTCCACTTTTTTTCCTTGCTCTTTTTCACCAACGTTTATGCTTGCCTTCACACTCCTGCCGAGCTTCATCCATTATTCCATGTTTGCTCGGAGCATCTTTTGTTTAAACAATGCTCGAGCCCTGCTCATTTATAAAATAAGCTTCGTTAATTAATCGACCGTCGATACGCTTTTTATTACTTCCTTCGTTTTAATTCTTACTGTGATTTCCGTATTTCGGCAAATCTTTTTTAATCTTTTTTTTTTTTTTTTTTTTGGAACGTGACAAGACCGTTTTTCGCAAGTGTTTGCTAAATTTCTTTAGAACGACTTTGGTTATGAATCGCCTCGGAAGCATTTAGTATTTACTAATGTTAGCTTGCATTTTAAAGTCTACGGAGCGCCGATGGGAGGGATTAAATTAACGAGCTTAAAATGTATGCCTGCCAGAAGAACTTTGAACCGGAAGGCAGCATTACTCGTTTAAAATAAGAATAGCGGCAATACCTCTGCGCTTAAAAGTAAATTAATGTTTAAAAGGACGGGATAAACAATAATGTCCGATGAACTCGGCGGTGTTGGACGTCCGATGCTTTGAGCGATCCGAAAAAAACTGGCCTATCGTGGCCTTTTAATTCTATCCGAGAGAGAGAGAGAGAGAGAGATAGAGATAGAAAGAGAGGGCAGGGGGAGAGGATACGGATAGGGCGCAGGGCAGGAGCAACAAGACTGGCCCTACAATGGCCCTATTCAGCTCGTGGCGATTGCGGCGTCCGGTGCATCGCGTTCAAATACGTGTGACTTTGTCCAAGGGAGGAGTAAATAACGTCCCGCCGACGAAGGGGAGAGACTCGGTGGGGTCTGGGAATAAATCGCGGGAGAGTAGCGATCGGCAGGGGGCGCAGTTTGAAAAGGCTGGGAGGGAAAAACGGGAAAGCGAGTCAAAAGGAATCCGGGCTTGGAAGCCCGCCTCGCTTCGGCTTTGGCTCTCCTCGAGCCGATGCGCCTCCTTCCTCCTTCCTTCGTCCGAGCGGGAGTCGCGGGTGGCCGAGGCTCAGCCGGGGTTCGGTGGGTGGCCTTCGGGCTGGCTCCTGGCCAGGCTGGAAGGGGCCGAATCCGGAGCGGGCCAGCGGGGCTCGCGACGGCAGCCCTCGAAAGGGCCGAAGGTTTTAATCCATTCCGTTTAGCAGCTGTTTTCATTACACTGTGGCTGCGCGCTTTTTTTCTTTTTTTTTTCTTTTTGCACTCGAGCTGTCACTGTCCGCTCTCAACGCCGCTGCCTCCACGACTCATTGTTAAATATCTAATTACGCCCGCCGCTTTCTAATTTTCACGAAAATACTCCCTCTCTGTAGCTGGACTGTGTAGGACACTCGATTGCTTCGGCGAGTCGGCAGAGAACGAGTGCATTACATTTTTGCACCTTATCGGCTTGATCCTCGCGCTCGTTGAGTCTCCTATTTCCTACCTAATTAATTACGAAGGAAATTGTTATTATTTAATATCGACAACGGCTGTCGATAAGAGATGTTTCAATTGGCAATGTTTAATGCAACTTTAATTAGTTCTTAGACCCAGAGTGCAATTACTTACATTGTGTAGAATATTGCTTTTCGCCCTGAGGTAACTTTATCAATGTCGAACTTGTGTACTCGTTATTCACAGTATCGCATAAATATTATAACCTGTTGAAGTTATTTTCAAACTAATAAAGATGCGGAATTAAGCTGAGACGTGCCTTTATCTGCGCTCGTTGAATTCCCAGCGAATTAACTCGAGAAACTGCAATAATGATGTCTTGCTTTGCTAACCCAACTTTTTCTAGAAATTTATACAACATCGGGAATGAAGTTTTTTCATTATACGCGTTTTCATGGCTCTCTCAGTCTTTATAGCTTCGAGTTAATAATGCGGCTTTGTAAAGGTAAATTCCGCGCTCTCCTAGCCGCAAGAAATGAGCGGGGCTTTCATTGATGCTATTTACGTCATAGAGCAAAGAAAGTTCGCCTCGGTGGCACTCAAAAAGCAACGATTCTCCTTTGCCCGTCTTATAAGGGACGAAAACCTTTCGCCGTGGTTCGGTCGCTAAGCATCGCCCCCAGCGATCGAGCACCTGCGCCGGGATCCGGACTCCGACCTGGGCCGAAGCTCCGAGCCCCGTCGCCGAGCTCGGTTTCGATCCGGCGCTCAAACTCCGCCGAGGAGGAGCGCCCGAGTTCCGGTCGCGCCTCGCCGCTGGTGAACTTGGCGGACGGGGCCTGGCGGGGGGGGGGCCTCGGAAGACGCGCCCCTCCCCCATACCCGGCCGAGCGAGTAACTATAGAAACGCTCGTCGCGAGGCGGCCAGGATGACCGTCGGTGCTTCTGCACGCGCGCCCCGGGACAAATAAGAGCGGCCTTTACCTCGGTTTTGGACCTCAGGACCGAGGCCAACCCCGGGCAATCTACCTTGATCTGCTCGAGAGGAGCCGCGGACGGGGCTCACCTATCGGCTCTCGCTAATTGCCCCTCTAATGCCCTCGCTCCCCCCCCCCGGACGAGGGAAAATCTTGAGACCGGGAACTGATTAATCTTTCCATCGGTAACCCTGGCCTCCTCGCGTCCTTGATCTTCTCTACGGAGTGACCTCCCAACCAGTCGGTTGTCATTCTTTTCTCTCCTGCTGCTGCTTCCTCCAGTCTTGGACTTGGGCTAAAGCTATTGGAGGAGGATTCGAGGACTGCTAAAAACTGACTTTGACCATGTTTTTTCTCCTTACAAACGCTATTACTCATTCGCCTTCGGTGTAACCGTGTTTTTTTTTAACGATGCCGGCAAGTATTTTCCCTAGGCGATAAGAATTATTACTCGGATCTAATACGAAGGAGGGTTAAAGCTTTACTGAAACCGTTTTTTTTCTACGCGTTATCGAGAAGGTGCTAAGGAAAAATTGCTGAAGTTATAACTGAGTGCTTGTCTTAAAATTGTGAAAGTTTCGTATTTTATAAAATTTTGCTCTTTTTAATTTTACGAAGTGAAATAAAAAAATATTGCACTATGATCAAATTCCTTGACTCGAACTTTGACGCGACTCGTGCAACTCTTGATAGTTTATGCGTATGAAATTCGATAACGAAGAACGTATTTTTTTTCACCTGCCTACAATCACAGATCCGAAGTTTTTTAATTAGAAATTTTCTCTTCTCTAAAGTTTTAGTTGCTTTACAATTTAATGACTTTGTACTATTTATTATTAATATTTCGATTAACATTTCAATTTAGCAATGGCTGCGGTCAACGCATTTGGTCAAAGTAATGGTACAAATTTTACATAGTTAAGGAACAATTGTTATCATTAAAATGAACGATCGAAATCGTAATCGTCAAATCGGAAGTTTGATTAATTACAAAAATATTTTACGCTCGCAATTTCGAGAATAGAGACGAATGTACAAATAAATGCAGTCGGTGTACGGTGACGCGTATAATACACGCGAAAATTAATGGGACAGGGAATTATGGTTTTGCATAGGTTTCCAAAGTTTTACACGGTGACTGAAAACGCGTAAAATAAGATGATTAAAGGAGATAAAGTCGAGGTGGTTGCAATATTGATTAGTAACACAATTACACAGTCATTTACTTAATACAATACTTATTCACTTAGTGCAGAAATGAATAATCGAGACGCTAAATATAGCGTTCCGCGCAAATATTCAAGCCCATTTATCACTTGCTTCTTCGTCCGCATAACATTAAGCGTGTAATTTATCGATAGTTTTTAAGCCGAAAATAGAATACGCGCGAATGATTGAGCAGCTTTCGTGCGCTTCTCCGCCTCCTACGTGCCTACGGCACCTCCATCACCTTCTCCCCGCCCCGCCCGTAGCGAAGCCGCAGCACCGACAGCAGGCCAACAATCGGATATTAATCCTCGGTGAGTATTAATCTAGGAATCGGCCGTTGGTATCGACTGTGCGCGCACTCGATGCCGAAGGAGGACCGAGGAGGGCCAAGTCGGGGACTCGGAGCCTTCCATCGAGTCCGCCCGGAGTCGTTCTCGACCCTCCGGGCGCAAGCCTCGGAGTGGACGCGCGCCCGAACTGACCTCGGCTGCCCTTCGGAGCGATAAGGAATTTACGAGCGCAGCCCTTCCGAATCATTCGACGCCCGACTTTTAAGATCGGATGCAATCAGGACTGCAGCGGCTCTCCAGCCTCGATCGGGCGTAATTATCCCGGGAGTCCAGGCCTTATCCCGTAGGAAATTTGTACTAGAAGCCCTTGGTGTCTAGCCGCAGCATTGCAGAATTGTACACAATCGACAATGCGATCGTTCACACCTATGCGCACCTTACCAGCGGTCAATAAGCGTGCGTGTATTGAAACCGCCCTATTTGCAAAATACATGCGAATTTGCTGTTACCCACGTCGGAATTAGTGTAGCAATCAATTTTGAGGAACTGAAATTTTGCGTAATAATACGTTCTTCCTTTTACATTTAATGTTTCTTTCTTTCTAATCTTTGTGTGTAAAAAAGTGATTTATCGCTGGTTATTTAACGGGAGGATGGATTAATTACCATTTAATAGAATTAATGTCTACATTTCAAAATGTTTACGATTTCTAAATAATAAACTCAATGCCTACAAGATTTCTCATCTTCTGATATAACGACCCTACATTTATTAAGTATGCAAAGCCTTAAGTATTTTGAGCGTTTATTCTTCAGTTTGTACAGTCAAGGCGAGTGTATAACAATTCATTACCGGGTATTATAAAATTAGCAATAATGGAATACAAATATTATAATACAGCTTTAACATCCTGCAATTTATCAAGCCACAGTTTTCATCTTTTCTCCATCTCAATGATGGAATATTCGTCACAGTCGCGACTCTCGATTAATTATAAAGCCATCGCACACATACTTAATTACACGGGCGCATTCTCCTGTGCACCAAAGCATCCCGAACACGCGTAAACTAGGAAAAAAAACGGATAAATCAGTGTTTCCCATAGCAACCGGCGACACCTCCACAGTCGCTATATTACTTTTCGGAGAAGACCGTTTTCCGTGGATTCGCTTTTGGTTGAATTTTTCCGAAATATTTCTCCACTGCATGGAAAAAATATCAATGCTTGGTCGAGCAAAGATAACGTATTTCGAATAAACGAAATCCCATAGTCACGAGAGTCATCCAATAGCAATAGATTTTCTATTTTGAAAAATGGATAATAAACTTAGTTACTATTCGGAGATATTTTACAATTTAGCGTATATTCAAGACACGTATTTTTTCAATAATATAGCATGAAAAAAATTGTAAAAATGCGAGGTCGATGACGATCACGTACTCGTGAAATAAAGCATTCTCCGTTCTAATTTCGCGGACAATCGCACCGATGATATAATGATCGAGACTCTCGTATTTATAATGAATCGTAAAGAAGAATAAAAATCGCATGATAATTGCCGCGTCTATTGGCCGAGCGGATCAGGATTACGTGAATTATTAACGAAGATAAGCTTCGCATCGGAGTAGTTTGCATTTAAAGGACATAGGCCACAATGGCCAATGGCCAATTTATCGCATTAACAGTTTAGCGCGTGGAGTCGTGCAAAACTTGGGACTCCGAACGACGAGCCAAAGCTACGACCTAGAAAGTCGAAGAAAACGGCACATCGCGAAGGCTAATAAAAGCGGGCTAAGGAGCTCTCACGAATGATCATTGAATTTAACGAGCCGACGATTGCCGCTTAGCCGCGAGGAACCGAGCCTGGCACACGAATGACAAATGACGGCCACATGAAAACGTCAATTGTAAGACGGTGGCGATTTAAAAGGGAAATCCACCGGCCGGGGACCACCGCAAGAGCCATCCGTCGTCGGGAGTCGTACGCGTGCATTCCTCGCACTTTTATCGCTCCCTTTTACGAGCGCTTAATGCATGGGAGCCGTGCGTACGTATATAAACTCGCGTTGGCGCGAGGGGGAGAGAGATAGAGAGATAGAGAGGGAGAAGCAACAGTGTCGCGAGAGTTTATTGAGAAATTTCGGACTTTACGATCCCGCTGAGAGGCCGAGCACGAGGGAGGGGGACGGAGGAGGCGAGGACAGCTAAGAGCACGAGGGAAGCAGAGGGAGCTGCTCGAGCCCTGACCAAAAACAGGATTAACCACTCAAGTCTCCCAAGTCCTAGTATTCGCTCTTCTCTTTCACTTGTCCTACCCCTGACTTTTAATGTCCCTGTGTTTGTCTTGTATCTATCTATTTATCCGGATATTTTTTTTTTCCACGAATATCAATTTTGATTTACGCAGGTCCGACACCATTTAGATTAAGATTTATAAAATTACCATAGACCTAATAATTTGCCCTCGTGTATTAAATACACCCGCGCACACACACACACACACTTACTTACTATATATATATATATATATATATATATATATATATATGTATATAAAAATGCTCATTTAATCCAACTCCACCAATCAAAAAAGTTTTTTTTACTCCATTATTAAAACAAATGAAACAGCATTCAAAATGGCATTTAAATTTATTATCTTTAATCAATGGTTCAAAAAGTAATTCTTAATACGATTCAAGCGAGTCTTTAAGTACACTCTTTATCTTTTTAATAATCTAGTTAAAATTTTGACACTTGTATCTACTTTTACGAAATGTTAAGCTTACTAATCCATTGAAATTAATAACTGTTAAGGGAGAAGCTTACTTGTATTTAATAATAAATATATTGAATAGATTGCTTTGCTCTCGGCAAATGATCACAGAATAATTAAGTGATAATTATTGCACGAGAAGGGCAACAATTACATAATAAGTTGGTAAAAATACAACAGATTGATTGGCGACAAGACACCAAACATGACAAGGCATAAAACTAGTATCCTTTTCGATTTAAAATGTCGATGCAAAAGTGCGTTACTGCGTTACGATTTCATCCAGCGGATTCGATTTTCTCTATAGTAAAAGCGGTTAATCTCGTAAAGTTTTCGATGAACGACCGACGAAACAGTCAAAGTTCGATTATATACTGGATCGTTTGGATCGTTAGTGCGGCAATAACGATTGAATTATTTGCATCTGTGAATACAAAGTTTTACTAGAATTATAAGAGATTGTAACTAGTAAATAAGCTGAAGTTCTCGAAGACCTACGAGGATAATAAGTCCACCGATGCGAATATTTTTCCTCTATTACACAACGAATAATACAAATGATCGCGGTTTTAAATTTTCGATGTCTCGGATGGTCATTAATTATAGAAAGAACCGAATCGCCATTGGGTTTACTTATCCGGTAAACGTGCACAATGTAAAATTACGAGGAGATAATTAATAACGTATTACGGCGCGATTAATGAAGTACGATGAAATCTTCGCAATTTCATTTAACAATGAGATAAGAGTAAGAATATTCCATCGCCAAAGTCTTGTATATCATATACAATGAATGTAATTTTATACTATGAACGATCCAGGTGAGGTGAAAATGGTTAAACAAGCAATCGCGAGCTTTGCGATATGCAGCCATACTTGAAAAAAGGTCGGCTCGGACGAAGTGTCGGAAGGGGGAGGCTCGCGAAGGGCGGAGGAGGTCGGGAGTAATTTGGTTTGCGGCTAAAGGGGATATTGAATTTCTCAGGTTTGTCGGTAGAATCGTGCCATAGTCTCGCGAAGACACGCAATGCCTCTCACCTGAGCATCTTTTCGAGCTTCCCTCGTTACTCGTAGCACTTCCTTCTTATTTTTGCAGTACAGTAAATACATTGTAAACATGCGAATGTCTATAATTATTGAAAGCCGTAGCGGTGTCGTGCACTTGTAAACACGCTCCATTGCAAAATAGCAAAAGACTGTTGCTTTGTAACTCTAGGCTCTCCTTTGCTATGCTAGTTTTTTTTTTTCTTTTTTTTTTACAGCAGTGCGAATTTCTCTTCTACGCGAAGGCGCTGGTTGTATATTCACCGTCTGCCGATCCGTCTTTCTTTTTTACCCGTTTAATAATTTAAGGACACTCGACTATTCGTCGTGGGGAACATTTTTTCACCTCCCGTTACGATTCATGCGCTTGTGGGTACAAAATTTAAGCAACTGCTTCTCTCGCGTTTAATATCCAATACATTTTTAACAATAATTGACTTTTAATGCAACGTATCCACGTCCGTCTTTCGAGTGCTTTATTTACTCGAACGCTTGCTACCTTGTACAAATTGATTCTTCGATCATGACTCGCGCCAGTGTTGTTACGTCAATTTCAATATAAATGCGCGCCAGTGATTACACGCGGCTGCATTTTGCAATACTAGTAATTTATTCGTATTTATACAGCGGTGAAGAACATTCGTTATTTATAATTATAATCGAGTTCAATTCCTAGCAATTTGATTTTGTAAATTTACCCTGAATTCGTATGCAATAGTATTAATGTGGCGGATCTGCCGATACTTCACCTATATCTTCATTATGTATTTATAATTATTTACCTTCTGACCTAATGCTCGGATTTTCTTGACAAAGCAGCTTCGATCAATGGGATTTCGTTAGATCTAGTACCGTACAGAGGCATTGTAGCGGACGATTGGACTGGAGAAATATTTGCCGATTGCCGAAGACGTTGGCGATTGTTCAATTCTTAAGCGAAACTAACCAACCTCGTAAGTTGCCATACAAACAAACGATATCCGAAGATGCGACACTCCGGTCAATCCCGGCGTCCTTGGTCTTGCACATTGAATTCGGCTGTCGGATAAAAGCAATGGGGTAGCGTAAAAATTCTAGGAGGCTCCGCCTTTGGAGGCGTCTGGGCCTGATGCGCGGCCTGCAGCAGAATCTAAATTTTCGCGAAGAACCGGGCAGTCCAACAACCGTTTATCCTGACCTTATAAAAGTAACACTTATTCCGCGTAAGCGTCCCCTTTTTTGCCGACCCGTATGGAATCTGACCCTTAATTTCGCCGGAGTTCGTAAACCCATAACCCCCCTACCTCCGGCATTAAACGAACGTCCTCCGGAATTTCCTCTTGGCAGCCGAT
Source organism: Kradibia gibbosae (assembly GCA_018907135.1). Lineage (NCBI taxonomy): Eukaryota > Metazoa > Arthropoda > Insecta > Hymenoptera > Agaonidae > Kradibia > Kradibia gibbosae. The sequence goes on from JACCHX010000004.1 coordinate 11,811,648, forward strand.
CGGCTGACTCCGCCGAGCCCCGCCTCCTACCCTGCGCTTCGGACCTCGCAAGGGTTGAAGAATACTCGACTACAATTTTATTAAGCATCCTTGGCCGAGAGAGAGAGAGAGAGAGAGAGAGAGACAAAAAAATACTCGCTCGCCCGATTTGACGTTTTAATCCTTTGAAGAGTTGTCGTATGTGCTGCGCATCAATTGCCTTCTCTCTTTCGCTCTCGCTCTTCCTCTTCTCCGAAATCGCACGTCCGTTTATATTTTGCACCCAACGTTTGCTCGGAGCGTCGTCCATGTTATTTAGCAGTTGTTTTTGGTAACAAACCAACGATAAAATGACTGTGTCCTCTTAGATTGCTTGTCAGTTACACATTTCATACAAGATACGCGTGCACTTGTCCGTGTCCGCTTGGCTAGGATTGCCAAAATTACATCATCCTCTTCTACGTACGTTCATTAAGCCTGGCATTAATAACATTTTTAATTACACCTTATTTTATACCAAATGTACTTATGCTATCGCAACAGATTTCACATTCTCAAAAGTGGAGAAGTAACTAACAACATGGATGGCCAAGGATAAAGTTGTTTTATCGTACGAAATAATTTACAATTTCAAGTAGTAAGCAATCTCTTTTTTAACTCAAAAGAAGACGAACCAATGAAAAGGTGATAAGTATTTATGCTTGCTATTTTAATTCTTAATTTTAATTCGGAAGATTGTTATGGAATTAGTAAGAGTATAGGCATTTTGGCTAATAATGAAACCTATAGTTTATAATATGTACGAAAATTTAAGTAATAGAAGATAATTTTGCGCTTATTTCCTAAGCTTAATTTCAATACATACTGCGAAAATATAGTATTAAATAAGTTTGTAAATTATGTATCTCCAGTAGTGAGATACGAAAGTGTCCGGTAAAATAACACCGGCCATAATCGACAAAAATAAAAGTCTATCAAAACAAAGTACAGCAGACGAAGCGAAGGACCAAGACTCGATGCACAAAGGCACATTGACGTATTAGAAGATTAAGAGAGATTAGAATTAAAGTGAAGTTTAACCTGAGACACGTGACGCTAATGTAATAGGATCCAACAGGGGACTACGACGATTTACTTGCTTTATATAAAAGATTTTCCTTCCACTTTGCCTCACATTTCCATCATTTTTTTTTTGCTTTATTGCAGCAATATTAAAGCTTTCGTGCGATATTATGCGTCGAGCCCTCAATACTCTGCATTAACCGCCGAAGTGTTTTGACCTTTTCAATATGGATTTAGTGCTGTTTTATGCAAAGACGAAATTATCGCCAGCATTTTTAACGCGTTTCCGTTGCAGGGAGACGAGATTTTTTTATCAAAAGAATAATACAAAACGACACGTACTTAAACTTCTTCGTTTTTCTTTCCGTTCGCGTTCACAGTTAACGATGGCTCATCGGTTTAAGGGTATATTGTGTCTCATTGCGTTAGCTTAGATCTGATAAGTGTACTTCTTAGTAAAGTTTTCGAAGAAAAATTTTCCCTCTCTAGCCTGACTTATTTTAAAAAAGTGAACTTGCTCGCTTCTATATTTATGTTTATTTTACATCTTTCGAGTGCTTGCGACGACTACTGCATACAGTCTACAAATTGAATTCAGCGGTTCTTTCTTACTTCTTGTTGGTACAATAATACAAGCCATAATCAATACAAAAAGTACAAATTATCTTCGATTGAGCTTATCCCGAGAATGGAAATACTCTTATTACAGTTAAAGAAAAACTATCCCTGTTTTTTTTATGGAAAACCACATCATCGCCGAAATAGAAGTCCGACTTTTCTTGCAGCGTAAGTAAAATTTGAGGCAACGAAAACCGTTGGCTAAAGCAACTAAGAATCAGCCGGGATTTTTTTTTCCAAGCCGTGCGTGCCTACATGCGTGAATGGCTTTTCTCGCTAAAGTAAAGTTATTCAATAGCTTGATAATTCTAAGAACCTTCGCATTTTACCTCTTATCTACCGTCTAGTGCGGTAACGAGCAAACGTTTTTGTGTATTGCTCGCGCCGTTTAGTGCTCAGATAATATAAACTTATTGATAAATATTAGCGTTTTCATCGAAAGCTTCTTCGACACTTGGGTTTATTTAAGCAACGTGTAAATGAATAAAGGCCTCGCGTCACAAAATTACCAAAGCACTAAATATACACACTAAGGTAGAAGAATAAAGTATTTCGAGACTGTGAATTGTTATAAAGAGTTTATGTTCGCGCATCTTGGTATTGAAGAGGCGCGGAATTAAAAGCTTAAGCCGTCGAGGTCGTTGCGACTAACTGAAAATAATCAATCCCTCGACAGTCGCGGAAGATCCTCGCCTCGCTCTTCCGTCTTAATGTAGCCCAAAACTTGATCCTAAGATTAGTCTCGGGGTATTCTCAGGTGCAGGCGCGATCTTCAATCCAGGCGAAAGGATTTCGCCACGTCGTGGGTAACGTCGCTCCCCTTAATTAAGGAGGCGAGAACGAGGGTATTTTTGCCTCCGCGCCCTCGCATCCTCGCCCCTGCCTTGCGCACCTTTAAAGGGCAGTCGCGCTATTATAACTCATATTTAACGAGCAAACAGAATCAGGAGAGTTAGCTTCGTGCCCGCGCATACGCGCGGCTATGCATTAATCCGTGCGTTCGGGGGCAGGGGGGGGCGCGCGACAGAGCGGAGAACGAGCTCCCAAGATCCCGTAGGCCTAATTAATTAGGGATAAATTTATGCCGCGGTCCTCGCTCGGGCTCGTTATAGCCGAGTTGACGCGAGCCACGTGCCACGTGGACAGGTAAACACCTGCCCTGGAGGAGATACGAGAGGAGCCGCGCGGCGGAAGGCCGGCCAATGATCATCATTTCAGAGCAGGCGCCTGCATTTGGCCTCGCCTGCTGACGATGACTTATGCCGGTCCTGGATCTCTCGCGATAACCTCTCGCCTACAGCAGCTCGCGTGTCAGTTAGCTCAGCTTTTTTTTGTTTGCTTGGACGCACTCTATTGGATGATAACGTTGGGGCCTCGTTTTTCAGGATCGCTGGCATACAGTTGATGGAGAAAATTTAGTTTTAACCCTTTTCTTTTGGATTGTTCGATTGTTGATAAGCCGCGGAGGCGGGCATTTTTATGCTTTCGGAAAAAATAAAATCACAGCTTTTGAACCCTTTGTATTGATTTAATTCATAGAGCGTAGCTTTTATACTTCCTACTCCGCCAAGGCATTGATTCGGCTGTTGTTTTTTTCTATGTTTTAAAATTACTCGAACAACTGTTGACCTTCAAACGAAGTTTTTGAATATTGTCAAGAAGAGGCATGCGAGATATTCGCAACGAGTCCTTCGAAAGTTTATTTTACAAATTTAGAAATTTTACCCATGCGTGCCTGTTATCATTAAGTTATAAAACATTTCAAACAATTCAAAATTTCGAACAACAAATACCAAACTAAATTCGAAAAAGTTAAGGGTACGCGTAACGCGTATCCAAAGTAACACATTCTGATTATTTGAAAATGAAAGAAATATTGAAACGTATATATTTTCAACTTCTAAACGTTGTTTTTGTATTCTTCTTTATTTTAAAATCCCTCAATTTACAACAAATGATCAATTTACTTGCCCACGGGAATCGATTGTTTATTATACTTTGTCAAATTGTCTCTCTAGAAGAATAACAGCGAATATAAAATCAAAGTAATTAAAAATCATAAAACTCTTTTGAACTACTTGTAGTTAAAAAAAAAATTAAATAATATCAACGTTTAATAATATTTCTTTTTTAGAATCTGGAGTTATTGATGAAGTCGAAGATTTGAATCCAAGTGTTCAAGACTACACCGATGAAGATTATAATGACGTATTTGACACCACGTCTAACGGGTGAGTAAATTATTTATTAGAAGGGTTTCTGTTTTTAACAATTATTGTTATTACAATAAACTAAGCCACGTACTTGTTATTATCATAATGGAAACATGCAGAAACATTAGTTAATCTACGATTAACAATTCAGCATCGTTACGTTCTACCTCAATTAAATACTATTTTATAGGATCGTAAAAAAATTTAATAATTTTTGTTACATTGTGTTTTAATCCTAACGTATCGTTTATTAAGTAATGAAGAAACTTGCACTATACATATAAACTTAGTTGTGTAATGTGTAAATAATTTCTTGTCCTTTATTTTACTTTTATCACTTTTTAAGATTATTGATAGATATTAATATATATTTTCTAAAAGAATCAACATTATGGTTTTTTTTTGTTTTAAATAAAGCAAAAAAATTCTTTTTATCCCTTTTATAACTTAATGTGTCTGATGAACATTTATTTCTTCAACCAATTGAACGTGCAGTCTTAAGAATACTCGTAATAAAATTTGTTCTGTTTCTTTATTTCTGGCGATCTCACTTTCTTCTTCATCTCCTAGGAGTAAAAGTTCTCACAGCACTTTCAAAAGAAACCGCTGATCGCGCTAATTTTAATTGGATAAATGTGAAAGCAAAACGCTACATATTGTTATGAAAGACGTTAAAAACTTTTAGCAATCGTTGCAATTTTTTGGCTAACTTCAATGCACAATTTAATTATTATTTTTGTATGAAAATTTAATTGTGTTATGTAACTCAGCTTTTATACAGAATTGAAATTCAATTAGCAAATGCTAAATCATTGCAGATTATTCACGTAATGATATTCGGTCAGTCATTGAATTTTAAATATTTTTACGCTCATTTATCCATTTGATCTGTATTGGATTTCTATTCTTTAAAGGTTTATAGTTTAGTATAATTCCTAGAGTTATGGTCTAGTGATGTATTTATATATTTTGATTCGTTTTGTACAAACTATTTTTATTTAAATTCAAAGATGTTTTAATTAAAATGTAAATAACAAAACACAAATATTTGTTTAATAACTTGTAAATTGTTTTGTTTTTGTTTTGCTACCGTTTAAAAAAGTCAATTGTAAACAAATTTTACATTTTTCATTTTGTTATCTATTCAAATAAAACGAAAGTTATTTCGATTACTTTAAAAAAATTTTTATCGTAATAAAATTAAAGCTAAATGATTATAATTTGGATAAAAACAATTTTTAACAAGTCAGGGCCGCTTACGTACAGCAAATAAAATAGTTTATACAACGGTAGGAATGACGATAATAATTTATAAACTGCTCTGGACGATTATGCCGCAGATCGTAAAATAGTAGTTCAAAAATTATGAAATATAAGCCTGCAAAAGTCATCATCCAAAAAGTAAGCTTATTAAGGATTGAGAGAAGCCATAGAGAAAAAAAAACCAGTACTTTTTACGATGGCTGTTGGTTGACGCTTTCAATGTTCCAGTTTTTCTTGTAATTTTTTAAGTCTTCTAAACTCCCGCATTTATAACCGTGATACCCTATATATTTCATGCGTCGAATTAGAAAATGTCGGAGCTACGGTTTCAGCTTGCATTCGCCCGCTAATAATGCGTAATTTCAACTCTCCTCCGTAGCGTAGCATCTCCGCATCAACGGCGTAACTTAAGCTGTGCATCGACACTCGGCCACTGTTTGTCAATACAACTTAACGAGACTAATGGACAATTAATAAAAGTAGCACCGATAAGGCTCGTCTTTTAAAGTTTCCCCCGTTCATTCCGACACGTGGACGAACGAATGGCCATCGTCGACGAGTCACTTCGTGTTAGACCTGCAAATAAGACTATCGCCAAACTCAACGGTAGCAACAGATCAATGGAGCGGGGGGGGGCGGAGTCGACGGGCGGCTTCCGTAACCGACGGCCAATTAGTTCGTCCTGGAATCCAGTCGAGGGTCTAGATATTGAATATTGGCTCGGCTCCTTTCACTGAGATATTCAAATTGACGCCTCGCCCGATTTGCCCCTTGTTGACGACCTCGGCTATGCTGCCGCGACGCATTTTATGAATTCCGCGAGACTTTAAAATCGAAGACGTTTTGCGAAATTCGGAAAGCCGAGGGCAGGGGTGCGCGAGGTGCCGGTGGCTGAGGTCGCGGCTGGGGGGGGGCAGCGGGGCGGAGCGGGGTCGGGAGCCGGAAAGGAGAGAAACGACTCCGGGCGCCAGTGAAGTCTTAACATACCGGCGGCACCATCAACCCACGACTCCCTTTCATCCCGGGGCACTTTCTTCCTCCGGGCGCTGGATTTCTTTGAGGGCGCCAACGGAGATAAGGTACGGAAGCTCCTGCCTCGCTTTATTTTCATTCCACGGGGCGCGCTTGTCGCTTTTTATTGACATTTTTCCAGCCGGCCCGGAATTCCTCGCATCAGACCTTAAGATTGACGAGGCTCACAAAGGGAGGCTGTTTTCTTTATGCTTCGCATTACACTGGCATTGCTCGGGCGCGTTTAATAACAACTGCACTCGACTGCCGGGGAGAGCTCGGCGGGAGGCTCCCCCGGGAATAATTAGCGGATCCCGGTAATTCGGAATTGATCGGGAGCGCGTCGATGGCATTGAATTCCACTTGGCTCTGATTATACGAGCGAACTCTCGGGGCAGACTCTCCCCGGCTGCATTCGCTGCCGCTCGAGGCTCGACTCGGCCGGCGATTGCTCTTCCTAAGATTCTCCTCCTCCTCGACCCGCGTGGCGACCATAACTCGGCCTCGATGCGAGATCATTCGGCATCTGACGCACGCGCACTTGACGGGACGTTAATGTCGACAGGCGGCTGCCGACAGATTCTTACGAATGCGTTTTTTTTTTTTTTTTTTTTTTTTATGAAACAAATCTAGAGCAATCGGACGAGGACAATAGGATGCAATTTAATGCAACGTTCTCGATGTCGAAGCCGAGATGGAAAAGCAATTACCGAAAAATGTGGGAGCAACTTTATTCTACAGTTATGAGGATGTATAAACAAAATCGACCTGCTAAAATTTCAAAGCTTCTTATTCCTCTGCGGAGTCTTGGGTACATTACATGCATTAAGCGCACATGGTTATTGTTCGTCGAGGGACTTATTCGATTTCTCCGATAAATAAATTGCGCGAGCTCTCAATGCTATCTCTTCTAAGTCTAGCTTTGAGGAAAGGTTGAAAAAAATCTCATCGCATCGAAGATGACACGGGTACACAAATCGAATACTTTCCCCGATCGTCTATCAACCCTCTGATAATGAAATAAACTTCTTCGATGAATCGTCTTGGATAATAAAAGAAACTGAATTCGAGCTAGCTCGTTTTATCTAAGTTATCGTTTTTCCCATTTTGTTATTCCGCGTGTCAGCCTCTGACTACCGGCTGGACATTTTAAGCGCTGAGGATCTTCCAGGAGTAGCGTCGGCTCGAAAACTACGGGAAGGAGCTTCGCCCGATTGGCAAAGTCGTAGGGCTTGTGCGCACAAGCGGATAAAGAGACGCATTGTCGGCGATGGGCGTGGGCAGGGGTAACGAGCGCCGGCGGGGAGAGGAATTGTAAAAAAAAAAAAGGAAAAGCCCAATCCTCAATTAGGGCAGGATCGCGATATTAGCCGACGGTCGGCCCGCGGTCGTGAGCACGGAGAAAAAAGCCGCAACGGCCACACGCGTGTACACGCCCCCGCAGCGCGGGCGACGCTCCGGGGGCCGGAGGGGGAGGGGGGGGGGTTGTGGCATGGACTAGCAATGCTCGCAAATACCGCCCTATCGCAGCTCGTATATAAATTTAATCTGCTCTGTCAAATCCCTAACGACCCGAACCTATAGCCCGATAAAACTCCCTCGGAATATAAGAGTCAGGGCGAGGCTCAGGACCGGCGTAGGATGAGGCTCCACCGCATATGAGCAACAAAGTCGGGGGCGCCGCGGGGCTTAATAAGGAAGCGCAGTGATTGGTTCGATTCGAAAGCTAATAATGCCACTTCCCGCGAGCACAGAAACTCTCTCCCTATTTATCTGTCCCTTTTCATGCAACTTTCACAGTCTACCGCCGCGTCCCCTCGACCTCTACCCACCCACACGTCCTCCTCCTCCTCCTCGCTTTCGTTTTTTCATTATCGCTTTTGTTTTCCGATTTCTCTACAATTTTATAGTGCTGCTTTTTGGGCTAGCTTTTTTTATTTTTTCCTAGCCGTGCTACATTGTCTTTTCCCTCTAAACCCCTACATCTATCTCTCTCTCTCTCTCTCTCTCTCTCTCTCGCTCTCTCTCTTTATCCCTCTCTTCGTTTCGTACACACGTTTTGTCATTATCTCTTCCTTTTAACTCTCGACTCTATCCATTACTTTTGTCATCTATTGTTTAAACTCAAGATACGAGAAGCTTGTCTGTTCACGATCATCTATATAAAACTGAGAATTAAGATTACGGGTGAAAGCCTATTAAGGATTAAATATACTTATTTCTTTTTTTTGCTTGTCGCAGTTATTTTTAACAAAAGCTCATGCCTGAATTATCAATTTAAACAATCGAGCGTATTTGTCCTATGAAGTCCCAGCTATGCGCTAGCAACAAAAATCGAATTTTAAATGAACGAAAAAATAATTAACCTGCATAAGGATTCGTGCAGATCGACGCACGACTATCAATATTTGCTCTCGAAAAAGGCGTAAACACAAAACAGAGTCGATAAAATTAAAATGCAAATTCATAATTTTCCAAAGAATAACCCCTCTTTATTAAACTAAAAACAAAGGTAAATTTATCGTTGTAAAATGCAAGTGCAGAGTTGTATTATTATGTCGAAAACGACTGAAAAATATGAAAATTTTGATTTAATGTGAAATTTGAATATTTCAAATTAAATTAAAAACTAATATTCTGACTCATGTTGAGGATTATAAGATTTACCATACAAAAGGGCTTCGTAAACCTGACATCCAAGGTATTCTCCATAGCGTGTCACGACTCCGTAGCATAAGTGAAAATTTGTGAATTTTGCAATGTAATTCAATCGCTTACATAAACAATAACGTTATACGATACGGATCTTGTTGCTTCGCAAATGCCTTTATTATTTGGAAGGCAAAGGGAAAAGGGATTCAAAATTTCATCGAGAACTAGACAAATATTAGTGCAGGTAATCAGAAATGGTTTCATCTCCTTCAGTTTCAAAAGGTGCATTTTATATTATAACATTTTAACAAACATTTTATCCCTCGCGTTAGAATATAACTGTTCGTTACACGTTTCGAATACGCATTTATTTTGTTGCAATTTAAACAGAAAATTATATTTTTAAAACGTTATCAATAAAAGTTTCGTTAATTTCATTTAATTTTAATTAAAAAAAAAAAAAAAAAAAAAGCTTCAATTTGATCCAGCTCAAATTCCATGATATAATACCTCGCAGGTATGTAGAAAGTTAAACACAATATCATATATAAAGTTTCTGTTAGTCCATAGATATTGAAAGATGAACTTCTCGAACTTGTTCAGCTTATAGTGAATGGCAACGTGCGTTTGATATGTAAATTTATTTCGAGTTTGATAATTATTTTCCAAGATACGTGATGTCTCGCTATACCGCGGCATATCCCAATAAAAATGACCATTTATTATAAAGTTAACGCCTAACTTCGCGCTGTGATAATGCGAGGCTTATTTAAATAAGTGCTGCGAACTTATTACGTTCTTAAGTTCGTCTTACGCACGAACCGCAACTTATATTTGAAAAAGAATAACTATTCTACACGATTCCTTGAAAATTCATACAATTGTTATTTGCCATTGAAACAGAATTGGTGGGATTTTTTAAATAAAAAATTAACGAAGAACTTATCGCTTAATTAAAGGATATTTTTATACACGGTTAGAGTACAGGCTACAAATGCTTGAAGCTATGGCCTTTCAATTCCGTGAGTTTTGCCTTCGTTATCTAGCGTGAAAATCAAATAGAAATATCTACGCAACGAATCAAAAAATTATTCCTCCTTGCTCTCAGAGCTGCGCGGGAATAAATTCAGTTCGCCGGCCGTATGTGCATACACCCGAGCTATAAAAATATAAATTTCTAGCCGTTCGGTAATGCTGGCATCGCAAATTCATGCTCTATATCGCTTGTCGTATCGATGGGAATTAGCGGATAAAGTTTTGTGAAAAAATACCATTGTACCTATGCTCGCCATTGAATGTACTCGCGTGCCCCGACACTTGCGCATACGTGTACCAGATAACAACAAATATTTGCAAAAAATGCCATTGTTTTTCTTTTCGAAAATTCTATAAATTTCCCACTGATGGATTTTTATTTGCCGATCCGGGGCATTGGATACAGCACGTAGCAGGAAATAATAAAAATTTATGGAATTAACTCCAACTTTTCAGACTTGGAGCTCATTTTTTCGATTCTTCCTTGCCAATTCTCACCAGTCTAGCCAATCGTACACCCATCCCTTTTATCTCTTTTATTATTGCCACCTCCGTCTCCTCCTCCTTCTCCTCCTCCTCCTCCGCTCGCTGACTCCCGTGCCTTCGCTCTCCCTCGGCCTCTCTCTCCCCCCCCCCTGCCCCTCGCGGCTCTCTTTCTCATTTGACGTTAACCGGGCTCGTGACCATCACGCGGTCGCGTAATTAAAATTGAATTTTTTCCCTTCGCCCTATTATAGAAGTAAAGAGAAAGCTAATTTTAACGAAAGCGAGGCAGAGAGTCTGAAATTAAGAGTACAGTGAAATAGAAAAAAAATAAACTAATCGAACGATATATACGTGCAGTCCTTCTTTTTTTGCCCGTCCTCCCGGCTGAAAAAAAGCCGACACTCGCCTTCTCCTCTGTCGCTTCTTCTTTGTCTCTCTTTGTTCTTCTTTTTCTCCTTTTAGTTGTGATAAACATGTACCGCACGTCCTCTCTGTATATCTGGCTTAATTGTATGAACGCGAATAAATGTTAAAATGCACATTCGATGGATATGTATTGTGCGTAGAATTTCAAAATTCAGCGGCATCGCAATCTTTTCGATGCTCGCATCTTTTTCAACCGCGCCTTCGTTAATGATAAATCATAATGATTTAAAGATTGGGAGTAAAGTATCAGCTAATAGGGAAGGCTGCGAATGTGAATTTATGGTTATGTCAAAAAAAAAAAAAAAAAAAAAAAAAAAAAAAAAAAAAAAAAATAAAGCATAAAATTCAAAGGGCTCGTGCAATACAAAAGTTTACGTTTAACGTGCCCAAATTTACGAATTTCATGTACAAAGGAGCATTTGAATATTAACCGATATTTTATATCGGCGCAACTGTTACTCATGATGATTTACCTTTTGTAACATACAAAATTACCAAGTAGGTGGCAGGCTATTTAAATATCCGTAGAAATTGTATGTACGAGGAAATAATTTGCATCGCCGGTGACTGGTAACGAATGCTATCGCGGCGACTTGGAGCCATGCATGAAATCGAGTTAATATAATTCAGCTCGTAAATTTCATTACTAAGTTTTAAACTAATGAAAATTACCCTTCATTTCCATGTGTCAAGTCACTTATTCTAATTGAAAATAATACAGCTCAGGTTGTAACGTAACGAGGAGGGAGCAATTTAACCGGTCCATCAGCGAGGCCAGGCCTGTTTTTTTTTCAATTTCTACGAGAACACTCGTCAGCCCAATATTGAAAATAGAGGCGCAGGCTCGAGTCATAATCGGCCGTTGCCTGCAATTGACACGAGGAAGGAATTCCGTAATTCTCGAGCTCCCCGAGCGTGATTCGCGGCTCGAAATCGCCGGGCCAGCGGCGCCAACCGAAATAATAAATCCAAACGCCAGCCTCGGATGGAAATAATTGCAATTAGCTCGTCAGGGAAAGGGCCGCGAGCGTTATTATCATCCCGGGGGCCAAGTCGAACCCGGAGTGAGACTCGAGCCGGCTGCTCGGTGGGCCACGCGCCTACGCACGAGTCCAGCTCGCGTACCGAGTCGACCATACGGATGTACAGCGAGAGAGAGAGAGAGAGAGAGAGAGGGTAGAGGGCGGAGTCGAAAATTGAAAATCCGACGGCACTCCATTGTCGATCAGCCCCGGCTGTGATCGCGGTTCTCGCTGCCCTGACCAACCGCCGAGTGGAGTTTGGTATCCAACGGCGTCATCGAGCTCGGCATCGGGGCGCACTTTTCCAAAGCAAGAATCAGCGAGGCTCGTTCGTGGATGAGCCTCGAGGGGTGACCGGGGCCTGCTCGACTCGGCTCGGGCTCCATCGAGAACCTCGAGGACGGCTCTGGATATTGGCCGCAGCCAGAATTCGAGCTCGTCCTCGTATCTCTCAGCTTGCTCAGACCGAGCCGGGACTATTCTCCCCGCGAATGTTGGACTCGTCCGTAGTCGATGGGCAGGGGGCGCGAGGCGGAGCCGGTGAAAGTGCCGGTGGACCGAGCACAGGAAGGCAGGGAGCACCCATGGATCCGAAGCTCTGCCTTAGGAGGAAGAGCCCCACCGAAGTCATGCCCGCGCCGAAGGACTTTCACGCCCTCGCGCATTATGCATCATTCCTACTTAAACGCCCGTCGAGAGCTGATTAATATTGATGCTCCCAGGCCGCCTCCGATCGCGGCCCCACCCCCCACCCACCCTAACAAATGCAAGCCACCTCCTGGTTGCGGTTCCCTTCTTGTAAACCTTCAGCCTCGCGCTCTTGGCTTTCGTGCCTCCCCCTAAGTCGCGACTCGCTTCCGAAGCTACGTAAATGTACGAGCTCCAGTTGAATTATCCATTTTTCCTACATTCGAGCCTAAAATCCCTTGCCTCTATGCTCTCGTCAACCGAAAATGCCATTCGCGAAACTCTGCTGCGAATTCTTTTCTTTTTCATGGGCATTAAAATTAATAGGACGAGTAATCTTTCGATTACTCTTTCGTAATGGCGTTTTTAGATTGGGTTATTTCCTTTTAATATTTATAAGTTTCAAGTTATTATGTATCGATAGCCTTCTCTGCTAAATTGAAGTTTTTCTGATAAAACTTTGTAATTTTCGGATCAAAAACAATAATACCTCAACAGCTTAATAACTCATCTTCGCTGTAATTACGTATTTTAGCGTTTGATTATTAATTCCCTCCTCTAACACTGACTCTACGCATCAATTGCACATATGATTTTCTCTAGTTTTATTTTTTTATTAATGACTCATACGTGTAATTAAAAAAATGTTTTATTAATCGTAATAATTGAAAATAATAACAATGCTAGCAGATGATTGCACTTACTTAATGTTATTTCCACTGCCCTTTATTTTTAATAAACTTTTATCTGTCTTTTATCTTATAAAACCATTATTAGTAATTATAATGACACTTTTACTAATTGCCCATCATTAAATTATGAAACACTCAAATTAACTTTACATTGTTCTAACTTCTATATTTATTATATCGATTAATCTTACTGCTTTTTTTTTATAATCAATTCATTTTTGTTACACGAATATTTTTCCCATGTATACATTTGATAAAGATTGTTTTTTTTTGTATTACAATTAATTAAATGTACACATTTGTTTTTATAGAATATTAAAAAAAATTATTTTACTAAAGAAAAAAAATAATATCGTAAATACCATTTAATCGCATAAGGTTATAAATTTAAAATTGAAAAATACCGGTAAATAATAACAAATTTTAATACCTTAAATTCAATTTAATACATATGAATGATATCGAATGGCAAATTGCAGTTTGACACAATGTAGAATAAATCATCCAACATAAATTGAATCTAAACACGTATTTTATTGCTGTTTCAGTTACTCATGTCTGTTAAAATTTATGAATATAATATAAATTGATGATATATTTCAGATAATAAACTTTAAAATACATCTTCGAGAAACATCTCGTAATAATTAATACGTGTGTGACGCTTGCGCGCGTCTATGTAACTAATACCTTTGATGATAATTATGGAAAAAAGAACAATAAAATTACATAAAATTCTAAATTATATTATTAAGTCCATTAATTTAAGTCGATAACTATTATTGGCTAATTGTAAAGTATTTAACTGACTTATATAGATAAATAAATTTATAAAAAAAACTAATAAATGCTTTAACTCAATTTATACTTAATTACAGTGGTCTGAATATAATATTTGATAATTAAATTCATATAATAAACAAATATTTAATTGTATTTGTTTTTAATTTTATTCGCTGAAAGAAAGTTAATTATAATTGAAAATATTAGATTATGTTTAAATCATAGATTTATGAAAAGGATATAAAGTCCGGGCACTCAGTGAAAGAGAATAAACCGAAAATAATACATACAGCTCATAATATATTTTAATAATCATTATAAAAACATCCTATGTATATTTCATAAAGGTGTTACGATTATAATATTTTTAGTTGAAAAAAAAATTTATAAAAAGATTTATGCATTTTGCATATAGTAATATTCAAGGCTCTAATTAATTAAAATTAATTAATGTGCTAAATCTGATTATAACATCTGAAGAAACGAATAATTTTCTTAATTACGTAGGCTGTGTTTTAAAAACTTTTTAAGCATGTTTAAATCATGAATATTATACTTATGTAAGGTGTGTTTATAAAAAAGCCAGATTCTATTTATGCGAAAAAATTAGCATAAATGTTTTCCTACTCTTATGGTGCAAAGGAAGAGCAAAACATTTGAAAAAATCGTTTAATAACTGTAAATTAAAAATCAATTGTTCGATATAAAAGCAAGATAAAAAAAGTACCCAAGAAGCATAGAATAATTTTAAAAGGTAAATATCGTAATTAAAATAAGTTAAAAAGAAAAAAAAAATCCCCTTGCAAAGCTAAAGCGGCATTACGTAATATGGAATATGAAATACCACAGACTGGGTAAAATCAAACGTAAAGTATTCAATATTACAAAAAACGACTACTGAGGTCTGGAAAAGAGAAAAAGAAAGTACAAGCACATATTCACTCTCTCTCTCTCTGGCTTACTTTCTATCTTTCTCGATATTTTATTTCGAGCTATATGATTTATTAGATTAATTCAAGACTATCGATCAAAATGAGCTTATAAACAGAGGCGCAAACATAGGTAAAAGGTACATACGCGATGATTATGATAGGGAATCAATTAACGAGGTCAAAGACTTGGCCAAATCAATGTCCTCGTGTTTCCGTCAAATAAATGTACGTTATAAAAAAAAAAAAATAAAGAAAAAAAAATTATACAAGTAATAATAAAACAGGGACAAGAGAAGGTTTCGAAAATCCCCAGAGCAAATGCGCATAAAGCTCTTCAATAAACGAGTGGGAAACTTTGGAGTGTCAAACCTTTAAGTCGGAACGGCTTCAACTTGTAGCCGCTGCATCCAAAATCCATATTATCCATGTCTTTCATGCGCAACACTGCACTGACAGACAGCTCCTTCAAATCTTTCTCTCCTCTTCTTTATACCCTTCTTAACGTGGATTCATCGCAAAATGTTTACTATATTTTATATGCTCGCTATCGTGTTTACATGCCGTTTTTCTATAATATTCGAGCTCCAGGCTTTCCTTACAACGCCCCCGACAAATAAAAGCTTTTACCGTCAACTTTCGCAATATCTTTTCCGATATGTGAGTTTTAAAATTTAATTAAAACGCTATCGCCCACCGTTTACACGATTTGTGTACACGAAAATTCAAATGCATTCGCTCGGAGTTATAATTGCGTTAAGAGACGAATGCGCTATTTTAATTTCTTCGATTAGGAAAATTAATCCCAGGTTCCAATTCCGGCTATTGTAATGGAAGAATTCCTCGTTTGATAAATCAGCGCTTACGAAGTCAAGGTCTTCGTCACGGCAAGCCCGAGCAAATGCATACGACGAAACCGGGGCTCGGAAAAGTAAGGGCTACAGTGTATTATTCTAGTCTCCGATCGACGACAGGGACGAGCTTTAAAACACTGCCCCACAAAGAAATAAATACTCGATAGAGCTCTGCTGCTCCATTAAGCGAAGCTCGACCAGTTCTTCCGAGGGCGGCCATCGATTCTAAGAGCCCCTCGTTCCCAAAATAAGGCCGATAGGTCGGTCATTATCCAGATAATGGGGGAAGGAGTGCCATGGCCGGGGGGAAGGCTAACGATGACGATAGCCCTAAGTCGCGCCTGATCAGCGGATCCTAGAGCAAACGGGGCAGGGGGAGGGGGGGCGCGAGGCGCGAACAATTCGTTGATATTCGTTGGGAGCTGCGTAGGGGGGCCGGCTATCGATCGGAGGCTGAGCCACCGGATGATCGCCCCCCCCCCTTTGGGATCGGAAAGCGCCTCGCGGCAGGAAGCGCAACCGCGTCCTCCCGTAGGAGAGGCTGCCGGCGGGGTCTCGAGTGCGCCGGGAGAGGATCGAGGCCCGGTCGCCGACTCGCGCGCTCATCCTTCACGGGCAAAAGCCATTAGGCGGCCGGTTGATCCGCCGCAGCAGCAGCAGCAGCTGGGGGGGGGCGGCCTAATTGCGAGGATGGGTGGAGGAGCTCGAGGGATCTCCCGGGGCTCCTTCGGCAATTATCGCCATTGTCTGTACGGGTGGCTCGTACGAAATCTCCCCGCCTCGGAAGCCGCCGCCGCCGCGGGCGTCATTAGTTGTTAGGCTCGAAGGCTTCGGGCTCCTCGCGGATGAAAGGTCGAGGGCCGTGGCGACGCCACCGGCAGCGACTCGCGCCTACGAGCGAAGCTCCTCGGTAATCCGGTGCCGAGGGCTTCCGCCGCGTTGCTTTCCGCTATTTCTACTTCGAGCCGAGCCTCGCCGAGGCCGCGTAGGTAAGAATTCCTGGCTTTCGAATTGCTCGGATGCGTTGGATCGGTTTCGCGTTTCAAAGCGCTAAGAGTGAACTTTCCCCTCTACTCCTCTTTTATCGATTATAATGCTTTTATTTATCTTCGCCGTGCTCGTCGTATTTTTTAAATGATTTTACGCGTGTACGCGGGAACCAAAAGGGTATACGATTACACGTTGAGTTAAGACCTATCCTATTACAATTAGATATAAAATTATATGTATGCAAGTTTGGTACTTGGCGTGCGATTGTGCAACCTGAGAAATACACCATTCTAAATTATTCGAAGAATCATATTTCTGTTGGGCATAATGGTAATAATAAATTTTGAATATTTTGAATTATTGGTTGCACCAGTACTTCCATATATTACCATGCGAGTAAAACCAATTTCGCTTCTTTTAACTTTTTGCTTGATATCTAGTCTCTGCATAAATTAGATTGATTTTGCATAAATTACATTGTATGGCCTTAAAATTAAAACCCTTTACTATAAATTTCACTCAATTTTTGCTTCGATTCCCTTATAAAATATTTTATTTCCATTTGTGCTGCATAATTAAATTTTTCTATGAAAATCCAATAGATACTTTAAATTGTGAATTTTTTTCTTCGAAGATGTAACTACTTACCCCTTGTTTTTTTTCCACTTTTATACAATATTATGTATTTATGGTGAAAGATTTATGGGGAAATTCATTTTTCTACGGGCGAGCCTCCCTATGAATACATTTTTTAAACGCAAAAAAACTTCTACATCTATATATATATATATATATATATATTCTTATAATAATATTTAAGGGTGAAGTATTTAGGCACATGCTTGAACATTGTGATTTTATGAAAGGTTTTTATAAAATTAGAGCAAATCTCAAAAACGTGTCACAAGCAGGAGTTCGTCATTGGCCCTCCAATGATTCGATAATTTTATTATCGTACTTCTGACAATGATATTTGATAACAGTGTTAGTAATAAAGTATTTCTGATATATTTATTATAGCTAGCAACTTTGGGGGAAAGATTACAAAAGGGAGCACGTGCATTGTTATACGAGCTTTACAGAAATCCATTAAATCCTTACAAGAGAACACAACACCGCACCGGAGTAATAAACCAATCCCAATATAGACGGTATGCAAGTAAGAAAACAAAAGCGAGCAAGAAGTGTAGAGACCTTCGCGTACAGTGATTACCGTAACCTAATGCTACGTCTCAATTAATTTATCCGGCCTTTCAAGACCACGAGTTCCTCGACGTGTTACTTTCCCCCCCGCTATTGGCGAGCCGCCTCGAGAGGCAAAAAATAAACGACCTCTCACGCATACGACCGACTGCGAGCGTTGCATTGCGAAGCTAACGAGTCCCCGAGGAAGGCCTTCGGGTCGAGGGCAGATCGGTAAGTAGGCCGCAAGGAGTTCGTCGAACGCAGGGCAAATTGACTTACGAGGCCTAATGAACGAGGCGCAGGTCGGGGACCGGGAGCACCGGCGCGGAAAAATCGCGAGGCCCGCGTCATTGCCCGACGACGAGGAGGACGCGACGCGCCCGAGGCAGCGGAGTCGAGATTAACGGGGGAAGTCCCGGGGGAGGCGAGGATTCGGGCGCGTGGGCGGCCCATCGGCCTCTTGCCGTCCTCGGGATCGCGTACCGCCCCCCTCTGGGCCCGGCCCAGAGCTATTTATTGCTGCGAGGGGCGGCTTTGCCCACCCCCCCCCTGCCCCCGGGCCGACTCGCGATCCCGAGGACGATGTTTGCTTTGGGTTATCTCCTGGCAATGAGGCACGCGCGACAACAACGCGTCACTCCTCGGGAAAGCTTAACCCTGGGCGCAAGCGATCGGCCCGATAAGCCCGAACCCGATGTGCCGTAACTCGCTCGGGATATTTATTTCGTGTCATTGGCCCTGGCACCGGCAGGCCCACCTACGGCCGGTCCATTTGCGAAATTTATTGCTCCCTACGACGGGCTCTCGAGGTGACGACGACTCCCTTTATGAACAATGGCTCTCGCGCGCTAAGAGCCGCGCATTGCATTTATAAATAATACGCGCCTTCCCGGCCGAATGTTCCTGCCTCGCTTTATGCGACTCGGACTTATCCTCACTTATCCATAAGAAGTAAATTAAACCGATAATAGATCTGTAGGCTACACGAGCTCGTAAATCTCCGGGCAAAATAATCGTATCGAGGGTCTCGGCTTATAAATTACCTTTTCGCTATGGATTGTTATACCTTTCGCTGATTAATCCGGCTTGTTTACCAAGGGAAAAATAAGCATCGCGTAACACGGGAGTCCGGTCGCTGGCTCCCCTCCCCGGCGAGGTTAAAGCTGAGGCTCCCCGAGTCCTGCAACCTCAGCCCGAACTTTCGTCATTTTCTCGCGTAGAGCCCCGTTTCTCCGGCTCCAGTCTCGACTGATCGAACGACAAATTGCTTTATTTCACGACAATGGGGGGTGGGGGGTGGGAGGGAGGAGAAAAGGACGTGTCTTACTCCGAGAGCTCAGATTGGAGCGTTGAGATTCATTATGCCAATAGTCGACAGGGTAAACGTTTAAAAGCTTTTGTCGAATATCGCGTGATCTAATGCCAGAGGTGAAAATATTATTTTGAAAATTTTGTTCACTTTACACTCTAATGGGGCCGCAATTACTGCTGGAATATCAATGAATGCCATTATTCTTTGAAATATCAAGCATTTGATACAAAAAAAAAATTCAGCAACTTTTTAATTGTGGATAATATTAGCTCTGTAAATTATACGAACGTATCGGTTGATAGTAATTATTATATTCTCAAAGAATAGTTATGAAATAATTGAAATACTTCAGTAATTATGTAACAATTTTGAATTTCATTTTAAATACTTCGCTTATTATACACATTCCATTTTGGCATTGGAAATTTCACATGCAAGGCATTTAATGAACTTGAAATGGCTAAGTAATTTAATTTCTCATTGCTGTGAACATAAATAGGGAAGCTACGCACAACCAATTACAGTTTCATTAAGAGCTCGAATAATAAAAAGGATTCATTAAATTGTATACCAAAATAGTCGCAAAATCGATAGTTACGTTGCCAATATGAAATTATCAATCGCGCAGTAGAGACGTGTCTAGACTGAACAATTTTAGACGTCAATTTTTAGAAAAATCACACGTGTAATTAAATAAAAATCAATGCTCTTGGAAAAAGTAATGGAAGGAAAAATTCTGCGCCCGCATAATCTTTGGTGCGATTTTCACTGGTATTCTAAATACTTTTAATATGCCCACTGCCGCTAATTCCATTGTAGACGTGCCGAATCTTTAACGTCAAAACCAATGGAAATCAATTGATGCGGTCGTACGCGTTTGTTACGTAAGGCGTTGATACTGAAAACGATGTAAACATTTGATCAATATAAACACAGCGTTTGACATTAATTTTATCAAAAAGCTACTCAAGACCCCTTACACACGCACATTTTCTAATGAAATCTAACATTTTATAAAGCGCAACAGAAGAGTAAGGCAATCCTTATCATTTTCATCAAAGTGGTTATTACACGCGTATCGCACCGATCACCGCGTATCTTATTTTCTTAACATTGACGTTGTTTGTAATGGAAGAAACCGTGTATCAGACAAGATCGATACTTCCAATGCGTCTATGCGATGTTAATTTTAATCTATTTCGTCATAAATAAATATCCATACAAAATCTAAATACCTCGTGGGTATAAAAGTATATTTTAAATGTATTCCAAGTACCGGATGAGGAGAGCTCGTTTTCGTTCAGCGCTGAATCGTCGTGGCGCGGCAGCAAGGGCCAAAATTAATAAGCCCTCGATAAAAGTCCAAAGTTGTTTGCTTTCTATATATCCTACTTGGCCATTAAAGGGGGAGGCGCGGCAGCGGAAAAGTCGGGCCACCGTAGCGGCCGGAATCCGAGCAGATTCGAAAGTCACTTGCGTTCACGTGTCGTCGGTGGTAATTTGCAGCGGGGCCCAAGGGAGGGGCGTAGCCGGGGCCCGCCGACTCGCGTGATCTCTCGGATGCGGCTCGGCAGCCTCGGTAGCCGGGGCACAAAGGACAAATGGAGCCGAGGCGAGGGCAATTTCCCGGCGCGGCGTCCATCGGCCAGACACGCTCGTTTTTTCTCTGCCGCGCTCGCTCGAGGGGTCTGGGGAGGGTTTGGGGGAGGTGAGTAGCGGGAGGGCCGCGCCTCCGGGCACTCTTATTTAAATAATTGAGAAACTTCGCCGCTCACTCCTTCGAGCGTCTTCCCTCGGCATTCCCCGGTCTATGGCTCTTTGCTCTCGGACCACGGCGACACTTATCCGGCTAATTTTTCTACGGCCAACGCCGACGGGGCGATTGTCAATCCGGCGGGCCAAGGGCACGCGTGACGGTAATTAAATTTTTTGCCGCTCCCCTCGTCTGGCTCGTCTCTTTGGCGGTCGTCCCCGCTCGGCGGAATAAAAAGAATGCCGACTCGGCGTGAAATATTCCCATTACCGAAGAATCCGTTTTAGGGAGCCAGACACCTTCTTAACGGCCGCGTTCATTATGCTTTTCCGCTCGAGCCACTCGTCACGAATCCTTCCCTCCGATCGACGAATAATTAGAGCCTTGCCTGCAATGCGGCTCTGCCCAATCGTCCCTTATTATAAATAATTTATACCGCGCGCCGGGTCAAAAAGCAGCGTCGAGCCCCGAGACGTCGTCGACCTCTGCTCGGGCGCTCCTTACGGCTAAATGCACTCGGAGCGAGAAGAGACAAACCTTGGCGGCAGCGGCGGCAGGACGGACCGGGAGGGGGGGAGGTACCGAGCCGACAGCCCCGTTCTCGCCTCGAATTTCCGCAGAACAAGGGAGCGCTCGCCTTTACAATTCGGCACTCGACTGTCCCGCTAGAGCCTCGCGGGGCTTTGATAAAGTGGGCCCGCGGCCCGTGGAGGAAGGCAAGACGACGCCTAGTCGGGGCGAAACGGGCCAGGCGCCCCCAGCGAGGGAAAAATAGCCGGCGCATCCCTGGGGCCCGCTCTCCGGCGGCTCGCGACCGGGAACCCGAGTCTCCTCGGCGACGGGACTCCTCGAGGAGGCTTCGACTCCGAGCTTGGCTGCTGCTGCTCTACCGAGAAGCTTTCGAAGGAGCCGCGTGGGAAAAGTCTCGTGGAGCCTCTCCTCCGCTGTATTTGCCTGCGAGACCATTCGCTTGTGTTTGCTCTGCCACGAGTAATCATTTTCGTACATAAATATCGTGCACTTGAATTAGAATCCGAGGGAGGAGTAGACGTCGTATTATTATGCAGTAGTGCCGAGCAGTACAAACAATCGTAGGAGTTAGGACGGTTGAGCCGACTGTTTGCGCAGCAATAACTAATAGCGATCTCATGTACTTAGGAATATATAATTAAGCGCATTCTCCACAGTCGATTCGAAACATTAATCAACGATATGGATGATAAGGATGCATCCCCGCCATCTTTACGATTATTAGCAATACCAATAATAATTACGTTGCCCATAATTTACTCTTTAACTAACGTTCCATTAACCCAATAAAGTCTTCTTGACATCTGCTAGGAGTTACGAATTTGCCTGCTCGCTCTTTTGTGCCTAATGACGTATCTTGAATTGTTTGCAGCAGACGCAATTAACATTATTAAGCGTGCATCTTCATTATGCTTCTCGTCATTATGTATACGTACTTATTTCTTTTCTTATGAAAGCTCAGATTACTTCGTGTTTCAAATTTCAAATTCTTTGCGGAAAAACTTTTTTTTATATTAAGCACGTCGACAAATGGTCGGGTTTTTGACACATTAATATAATTCTATACTTTATGAGCTTATTTTGAGTTCGTAAATAAAGCTCGATAAAATAAAGCTTGATAAGAATTTTGGATTAATTTGAAATTTTGCGTCGTTGGACAATATCCATTCAATTATCGAATCTTAGCTCTCCCAAAGCCTCTTCTTTTTCCCTCTCCCTTAAGATATTCAAGATCACATCCCTTTTACACTAGAGTAAGCAAAGTCGAATGCTCTTCTTTGTTATTACACTGTTGTAAATCTCACTGGCATGATCGATGCGGGCGCGTACTCTAAGAGCAAAGTTTTTGAAAAAAAAAAAAACTATTACAAATAAACAAATTACTTGAAACTGCATGATATACGTAATATATCATTGCTAGAGCACCATCAGGATATTCCAATTTGCTCCGTCAGTCGATCTTCGGATTGTAAATCCGCTTAATCCTCCCCTAACTCTCATCGTTTGGTAATTTAGGCGAATGCGAACAGGACTGTAGGCACTGCAGGTGCATTTCACATGCCAGTGTAAACTCGATGATTGATGCAGCTCAAGCTAGTCCTTTACCACTCCGGCATTGTTCCCTCGAAAATAAGCCTCCCCTTCCATATGCACTCCTGGAATTCACTTCCTCTCCGCGTTTAACGCTCTCGAGGCCAGCGATCGATACCCGAGCGATATTTTCAACTCGAGGAGGAGTCCGAGGCGACGCGAGCCGCGAATTTTCTACCGTAACCAGAGGCCCTGCCGGGCGAGTAGGAACCGCGAGGACTCGGCCCCGTGATGCTTAATCCCGAAAGCTCGGGATAAATAATGGTCGGCGATGGTTGCAGTTGGCCGCAATCGAGCGCCAAGTGGGTTGTTATCGAAATAAGCAAAGGAGCCACACTTTCCGAAAGCCTCGTAGACAATGGCCCGCGGCCATTACGATAATAGTCCTGAGAGGAAGGAGGAGCCATCGACTCGACGGAGGCCCGATTCTCGCCGTTCCTCCTCCTTTGAGGGCCGCCGATCAATCGACCTCCACGAGCGCAGGATCGCTTCTTTCGCCGGCCTCGCTCCGGAGCCTCCGTCGCCTTCGTCGGCTTCGATGCCGGGATCCCCTCGAGAGAATTGCGCCTAGCGTCGGTCGGGGGGGAGCCTGGCTGAGCAATTTGCGCTCGGGCCGGGGGCGGGAAAGCTCCGCGAGGAAGGTGAGGATGGATAGACGAGAGAGCCTCCCACCGCAGAAGTGAGGCAGGCGAATCCTTGCCTTTTGAATATTTTATGCCCCCTAAGTGGACTCCATTATTTCCGTTTACGTTGCTGGCACGCAAGATAAAGTACTTTTAATCCGGTCTCCCCGCCCCCCGGCCCCTTCGTGACGGCGAGGGCCTCCGGACCTAAGTGGACGATGCCGGCCAAGTCGGTGATTCGTATTTTCGCATCCTGTTTGCGCCTGCTTCCGTCGGTCGGGCGACTTGTTACTTTTCACATAATGTCGAGGGCTAATGACGTATCTCGCCTCGTCCTATCGGAGGCTTGTAATATACCGCGCGTGGAAAATTCTGGCGGCTCCATTGTATGTTTATTATCGATATCGAGAGAAAATACATAAAAAAAAATATGTAAACAAGGTCTCGTTTTATTAGATACACGTGTAAATGCGCGAAGGCATTTTCTATCGGTTAATAAACATTCGATGAAAATATTCTTTTGAATAAACGTTAAAGTCGTTGATTGTATTAAAATTGTATTTAAAGTTGCGATAGGAACAAACGTGAAATGTTTACGAAAAAATCTTGTAAGCCCTCTGTGGATTCCATTATTTATAAGATATTCGTGTAATGTGTCGGGTGTATTTAAATATCTCACATTATTTAAAAATACTGAAATCTTATAGGATATTTTGCTGTCAAGAGTTAAACTCTCGAAATCCGTGTAATACCTTGTGAAATGGCATTTGTATAATGGCCCCGAAGCGTAAAATTGAGTCCTCCTTTACACGCGTATTACATATACATAAGTCTTTATATACAGCGCCGAGGCAAAGGATATCGTATTAGAATTAAAAGAAAAAAGAAAAGAAAGGAAAAAGGAAAAGAAAATGTAAGAGCTCGGCATTTTATTTGCCTTCGTTAAAGCGATTATTTGCTATGAAAATTCTTCTCAAACATGCTTTTATTTTAGAACTGACGTGGAAGCACCTGCAGGCGGTAAAGGTGGCACGCTAAAATTTATTCGTGCGCTAACGAACTTGACCAAAGACGCTGGAAGTGTCGTGCACATGAGATGCGAGATTGTCGGCGATCCTCCGCCAACTAAAATCCGCTGGTTCAAGAATGAGGCGCCAGTCACCGAAGAGCCCGACAGAATTATAATCAAGAAGATTAATCCGCAGGTAAAGTTTCCCGTTAATTCTCTCTCTCTCTCTCTCTCTCTCTCGAAATGCCTCCACCACTCCCCCTCCCATCTCCCTCCCCTCACATCATTTCCATCGTAATGAAAAGGATAACGGCTGTAAATTTTATTTTCGCATTATTCGCCATTATTCGGCATTATTCGCCAAGCGGTATTTGTAATTTTTCAATCATTACTCACGTCTAATTTGTGCATACATACATTTGCGGTTAAAATCGATGGAAAAAAAAAATCCCCGTCAGGTGAAAGGGACATTTGCCATGGGGGAAGGAAAAAAGAAAGCCCGGAAAGCGAAGCTTTTGATATTTGCCTCTATAAATATTAAAAATGAATTTAATAAGAGTCAATTGAATGAATCGCTCATTTGCCGAGGCCAGTTTGTATCAATTACCGGGCTTGATATATGCACGCGTGGACAAATATAAATGTATGCGCAGTTACATGCAAATATGTAGATGTATTCTCTTCACGTTTAGAACCACGAGCACGCGGCAAAGAACATCGCCGGGAGTCGACTGAAAATTACTCGCTTAGACATGAACGATCGGGGATTTTACTCATGCCGCGCCAGCAATGGGAAGGATTTTATCCAGAGCGAGGGAATACTACAAGTCAGAGTACCACGTCACGGTATGTAAATTTTGCGCTTATCTGTTTCATAAAGTTTAAGGAAAAAGAGGAGGGAGAGGTCGAACTTTTATTAAGCGAAGAAAGACAAGTTGGGCAAGGATCCTTCCCACTCTTCGGCACTGCTCTAGCGGAGTAAATTACAGGACTCGCGGGGGGAATACCGCTGTCGGCTAGACAGGCCCCGTTCTCTCCGCGCGCTACCAAAGCCAGGGTAACAACTTTAGCTTTGATAAGATAATTAAAACGGGTTCGGGCGCCTGCTCTCATGCCCCAAGCCAAGCCGAGACGCGAGAGGACATGGGACGCAGCCTGATAAGGCCAGGCTGGCAAGAGCTCCCACCCCCGGCCCCCGGCCCCGCTAGCTAGAGGACGGACCTCGAGCCCGTCCCCGAAGCGAGAATCTAGGCCTCTCTAGCCCGGGTAGCTGGTCGCGCCACCGGATGGGCTTGCGGTGGGGGAGGAAGAGCGAAAACCCGGCAGCGGCAGGACCCCCCGATAAAGACCTGCACGGGAGGACCGGAAAGAATGCGCCCGGGCATTTAGTGGCCAGTGATCAGGAGCCGACCTCGGCCTGTGGTCTCGAGCGATAACGAGGCCCCTCCGGGGGCTTACCTATCCGGGGCCGAGGTTTCTTGGACTAGGCAGTGCCGCCGCCGCCGCTTTGGTCCGCCGAGGCCAATTGGCTCGGGTTGTTCAATTCCTGCTTTTTCTAGCCGATGCTTCCTCCTTCCTTAGAATTACGCACTCCCCGGCTAAGTCGCTTACGCGAAGATTGCGACTCGTTGAGTTATTTTCGGAGTCTGCCCGCGCGCTCCGCGTCCCTCCCTCGGACTAACTTTGGACGCGCTTCTTTCGATCCCCGACATTGGAATATTTCACATGTATGCGCATATACCGTGCGAAAAATTGAATTACGTTAACCCATCGAAAGCATAATTGTATATAAAATAAATTAGCCTCTCTCCGTAGCGCGGAGCTCGTAACTTTTGACTTTAATAAAACTCTAGACCTCTCTCCACCTACTTTTTCTATTATGAAGTTTTCCATATCGTTTGACGGAATAAATCATAAAGATATTGATGAAATGTGAATGCTTCGGGAAAAAAAGATGATTTAAAAGTGTTTCGCTTCATTATATTAGATAAGTTTTTTAATACAATATTTTCATAAATGAAGCATTCTAAAGTCACGTCTCAAAGAGGAAAATTTCAATATCTGAACACTGGTAGTGATCAAATATTTTACCTGTAACTCTAGCTGTCAAAGTTTTATTGAAGCCCACACTTCACTGTAATGATTCCAAGGTACAATTTTTCAAAATAAAATATTATCAACGATGTTTATAAATATGTTAATATTAATAGAGAAATCACACTTAGATGTTGTAAAATAAAAAGACCTTCGCCAAGGGTATTTTATTATTTTTTAAAAAAGTAGCCTCGGCATGGGTGGAAGTAAATGCTTTTTCTTAAGTATTTATTGAGTTATTAAACAATAGAAATATTTGAACATAGAGAAAACAAAGTAATACGCCAAGAACTTTTTACAAAGTAACGCGTTACGATAAAAAACGAAATACCTTTAAGATACTCGCAATGCGTAAATTGCTACAAAATTATGCAACTACAAATACTTAAATAATACAGAATGTACTTCCGATTTATGTCACTTCATCCCGTAATAAGTCGATTTAAACTTTCCCATTATTACATGTATTTGACACTGCTTCAACGAGGAAACATGAATAGAAAATGTACCGACTTCCTCCCTCCGAGGCTCCCCTTTCAACCTAATCTCCTGTCACGCTTACTCAACTATTCCTATGCATTGAATCTCTTGTACGGAGGCTTGTACGATCATAAGCCTAAATGAAAAACGATTAAAGTACGGTTAACACTCCTTTAACAATTGCGCAATATAAAGTCATTCTTTATTCATTTCGGTTTACAATTTTAAATTCTTGTTATTGAAAATGCGAGCTTATCTCATTGTTTCTGTATAATAGTGTAACCGTAATAAATTTTCCAATAATAAAATATCTTCCAAGCTAATTAATTTAATATTTACTCTGGCTAGTAATACAAAACTGCAGAATGCATAAAAAATTCTATTGCGTAAATAACAATTGTATGTATGTTGATAAATAACTATTTGCAATCTTATACCGTACATTTTACAATTAATTTTTCCTTTGTTACAATATTATACACGTACAATAACTTCATCAGCATTTTTCACAGAATATATATATATAAAATTATTGAGTAACAAATAGACTTTATTTATTAACTCTCTCATTATTCAATAATGTAATCAAATGTTTTTTTTTCAAAACTACATACCATTTCACTTAGCCAAGTCTCAAATTAAATGACATAGATAACATTAACTATTTATAATCGAAGTTTCAATATGCAGTAAATATTATTTAAAATAGATAGGTATGTACATATATATAGATATTAAGAAGATATAATAAGAGACGGAATGGAGGAAAAAACGGGAAAAAATATTAGATAGCGACAGTGCAACAGATTAGGACATTTCTCGGTTAGTTGATGGCGTAAAAATTTATAGTCTCAGTATGTTCTCGTTGGCATAAATTATTTTTAATTCAATCGACTCAATTGCTGTAGAATTTATAGGATGATTGCGACAATAATTATTATTAATATAAAAACGTATTTAATGATAGCAATAAGCGTATTGCTTTAAATAATTTTCTATGTTATGAAAAAATTATAATTACATTTAATATTTTTTGCATTCAATGTTGTATAGGCTATTAGGAAAGCGACATTTTTTAATACTGAATTTCATTTCATAAGACTAAAGTACGTTCAAAATATTCAAGATATACGATCTTTGTAATACTTACAAAAATCGATTACAAAGGACTACCTTAAATAATTGCATAGAACTGAAATACAACAGAATAAAAATGTGATAAGTATAATATACTAGTTTTTGCACGAGTAAATACAAAGGATTTAAAAAAGGCTCAACAGAATGTCTTTTACAAAGATCAACAAGAGTCAACAAGAATGCCTTTATAAAAAGGAAATTCTAATTTTCTTTACTCGTAGGCTCAATTTTCAAATTATTCGTATTTTTGTTTAAAGAAAAATGTTTTAATTATAATGCTGAGCAATGTATTTCATAGGCACTGCTTTATGTGCTCAAAGGAGTCCCGCGTCTACAGTTTTGCGATAAATATAGTTGTATCGCTGATATTAAAAAAAATAAAGTTAAATAAAAACGAATTGTTTGTAAAAGTCACACTTATTGTTAAAAAAATGTTCATACAGCGATATATTCATCGCCGTATCGCTTATCGTAAGAAGCATTATGTAAACATTATACAATATTTTGTAAAATAGTGGAAGTAAATTATGGCTTACGTGAACAAAGTACGATAATGCAGGTAATATATGGATTACCGATTCAACACGTAATTTAGTTTGATTAGAAATTTATCCGAGCCGAATCGTAAAAATGGCGCGCGATAAAGGAAAAGATTTAGAAAATTTCCCAGCGCCGAACCCGAATATAATATCATTAAGCTGCAGAGTTTTCCGGCTCGAGCTATTTCAAGTTAAGAATTGCTCGAAGCTGAAAACAAGTATCGGGGCTCGGTCGGTCACTCGGGCAGCATTGGGCGGGACTATTAAATAAGCGACTTGTCCGGGGAAAGGAAAGTCAGTCCTGGGCTCGTTAAGATTACTTTTTTATCGGACATCAAGGTACGAGCGGGTCACTGGGGTCGAGCGAGTCAAGTTATGCAAGCCGTCGAATCGCGGGTTTCCTCGTGCGAGGCCGCGTGTGCTCCGAGCTCGAAAACCACAGGAACAGACCGTTGAATCCCCCGAAGGTCGAAAAACCTTCGCGGCACGCCGATGGTGCTTCGAGGAGGAGCTCGAGGAAGAACAAGTCCTCTTGAAATGAATCTTGAATTCAGCATCGACGGCTAAAAACGGGGTCGACGTCGCCGGTCGCAACGCCAGGCTTGGATTTTGCTATCGGGAGCCGCAGGACTCCGACCTTCCCCACCTTGGCCGTCGTTGCTTCCTCGCTCGCTTCCAGGATTCGCGTCTTCCCTTCGCGAATAGTCCGCTCCCGAACGTGACTCATCGACTCCTTCGTTGAGCATCGGCGGCTCATTGGCAGCTTATGGCGCGACGCCATTTGCCTCTTACGGTGATTTTTTCACCGTGGGGCTCGATCGTAGCTTTTCGCGATAAGATTTCCCGAGACTTCCGACCCCAGGAGGCGGGGGTGGGGCTGTAGGTGCAAAGCAAACAAATACCCCAATTTACCTTTCGCTTACTGCCGATCCAATGGCTTTCTCGTAACTTTAAAATTGACCCACAGTTTGCGCCTCGCTTCTATTTGACTTGAACACTGCCACGTGTATCGAGGACAATTATTATTTGTACTATATTATCATTTCGGAATCAAAACGGGAGTTTAGATTAAACTCTTCCACGTGGAATATTGACATTATAGTAGGAATTAATTGAAATAACAATCGAATTTATACTAGCCAAGTCCAAGTGTATATAGCTTTAAATTGTTTTTTTTTTTATTTATCAATGTTTTATTACTAAAGTGTTTAATTAGAAATTAGAATAATATTGATCGAATTAATGTCAGAAAATAAAAATAAAAAAAAAACTTTTTATAATTTTTTTATTTTTAACCAAGATTATTTTAATTACGCGAGATGTTCAATATTCAGTAGTTTAAAAATTAATTAAAAGCATACGGTAGAAGTACATCTTCCATAGAAGCCTTTTAAATATTAAAATTTATTCAAAATTGTAAATAAATACTTATTTATTATATTAGTGAAGTGTACGAAGAAGAGTATATTATTAATATAAAAATTGATTTAAAAGTAAATTAAACACAACATTGACCTTACGCATCAATTGTGAGAAAATTCAATTAAATCGAGTCATACACTATTATAATGAAGATTTAAATGACAGGTACAAATATTAATTAATTAATGTGCATGGTTATTAATCGAATCAAAAACTATAAAAGGAAGAAGTTCTATCATTTTTGTACGTCACAATTTATCTGCCCGGTATCATCAATGGTGATTTTCTATTTTCTGTATAGCTTATTAACATTAAGCTACGCTAAAAATTTCGTCGTTTCAATCAATTTCGTTAACTTGCAGCAGAATAGAATAAACAATTTTAAATTTATTAATTTTTAATTACTTATTGTGATATTATGACTGCTTAAATTAATAGAAAATAATCACCAATGCAATAGACCGTTTTCGAACTTTTTCATTAAAGCTCGTTATTGGAAAGGAAAATTGCTATTTTAATTAAAAAAAAAAAAGATGAAGAAATTAAATTAATTGCTAATGAAATAAACGCTAAAAGTTTTGGGCTTCTGTTTCTAGAAATTTAATTGCGAATTTTCTACGATGGCTAATTCAGAGTAATTGAAAATAGTTTGGCGGTAACGTTTTGCTTGGGGGGGGGGGGTACCAAAAACAGGCTAAGACGTAAAATTCATACAACACTCGCCGGCTTTTAAAAAGGAGAGCCGCTTTGCTCGACCTCGTAAAGCACATAGATTAACGTGACAAATATATATATATATATATAACATAATTAAGACGAGGTAGAAAATACCGAGGGCTGCTAAGAACCGAAATAAAAGAAGCCGAGCGAGTCCCGATATTCGCGTGATTCCGAGATCCAGGCACTCAGAAATAAGATCGTTCGTGCGGCCGCTGAGTAAAATCATCCCCCAGGCCATGACTCGTGTGATCCTCGCGTCCCCCGCCAACGCCGGATTTCCCATTCAGGGCCTGGGTACGGCGCAACTTTAATATTAGCATTTCGCGGTCGAGACTCGTGCCGGTGAAAAATTAAGGCAACATCCGGACCACTTTTCACACAGACGCGTCTCTCTCTCACTCCCTCTCTGCCCCCGTGTCTTCTAACCGGGTTCTTCTCCCTATGGTGAAGCAACCACCGTGGCGCCTCGTCGCCGGGGGAAGGAGGAGATTTCCGAGTGGAAGCGGCGGCCTCCGTCGGCATCGGAGGGGCTGAAAAACGCCTGGGCGGGTTCGCTACTCGGCCTCGTTTCCTTGCCTCCTTTCGCTTCTGGCTAATTTTGTCACTTCGCCTAGCCCCCCCTCGGCCCCGCCCTGCCGCCCGCCGAACCCGGACTGAACGAGCCCAGGAGGAAGCCGAGCGTCGCGAACGTGCCCCCGGTATAATTTGCACGGGACATCGGCACTTTTCGCTCGCCTGCTCCGAGTCTGCGCTCGGAGTGGGAAATCTTACGCTTCTTTATTTTATGCTTTTCTCTCCTTCGACTCCCTCGCTCTTAATACAGCGGAGCGATCCCGTTGGCAGTTCCTACTTCCTACCCGCTTAATTACTCCCTTCTTACCGCCTTTCCTCCATTATGCGACCGCCTAATACCAGCCGATATTTGCAAGCGAATGTTTTTTCCCGCTGGATGAGTCGATTTAAAAATTACCTAATTACAAAATTATCCACCGGCAATGTAGACCGAGCTAATCGTGCCCTCGTTACCGCAGCGGGCAACAGCACGTGTCAAAATTGTTGCTAATCCGTTGGTCGATTGGCCGATGTTAATTTTACACAACGATTATCCGAATTCACGATGCTCCGGTTGATGGAATTAAAGATTGACGAGTAAATCGGGAGGTATTACACGACCAAGGTTCAACGCAAACTCCTCATAACATTGCTGCGTATTTATCGAGTCAATGCCAGATTACAGTCCACCAATTCTAGGGGGATATAATTATTACGACGGGAACGATAGCGCGAAAGCTCTTGGCTCTTTGGGGGAAAGATCCGTCCGAGCCCCTTTTAAAAAACGCATTCCCTCGACCTGCCACCCTCCGTCGCGTGCACACATACAAATTCGATGCGAGGATCGTCAGCGGTTGCCTCGGTGGTCGAACGCCGCGCGTCCTTGGGACGATCCCGACGAAGCTCTACCCCGTTAAAAGTAAGGGAGGCGGAGAATTTGGCGCTCGCCTGCCGAGTCCAATGCTCTATGCGCAAAAATTCTGCAATCTTAGTCGAGGCTGCCAAGTAACGCGGGAACGATGGCCGCGGGTTAAAGTAACAATCGACGGGTCGAGACGCGCCCCCGCTTCCGTCTGCGGCACGGAGTTGCTGTTGATGGGCGTCATTTCCCGAAAGTGTGGGGTTCGATAATGGCGAGGGGGGAGCAAGATTAAAGAGGACATTTGCTATTCGGTGTAAAAACTCGTGCCTTGGTAATTGATTAATGAGGGTCGTTAAGAGATGTTGAGTCGACTTGTAGTTTAAATTATCTCGCGATAAGTTGCGTTATGAAAGCAGTTTGAATTACGCGGTATAATAGATTCAGACTTGCGTAACTAGTTAATGGCGCCAATTGAATAGAATTAAGAATACCGACAAACATCTCTACGTTACGTCTATTGAATTTAAGATAAAAATTATTGTATCATTGTAGATAAAGTTCATTTCTAATATACTTTTGTACAATATTGACATATTGACTTTATAATATTAGTGTGCTTCGAGCTCACTTTGTAAATCATAAAAAGGTATAATATTTAAAACTCAGTTCCGCTACTTGTCTTATGACATGTATCGGTTGTGTTAAAAATACATTTTAAAAATTACAATTGAATTGTACGATAAAGACTTTTAACGAATCGTACGTCAACTATTTATTTCCGGATACACGAATGTGCAAAATACAGTCCAATTATATACAATATAAATAGTACATCGAGACAAATTGTTCTCGACCTTTGCAACTCAAGTGCATGAAATGACGACAACCGTTCCATTATTATAAGCGACCTTGGGTAATAAAACATTTGCCATGCCCTTGATATCAAAAGAAGCATCGCCGTATTTTAACCCTTAAGTTATTCTAGCGCAGCGTTAAATAATTTTATCTCGGCAATTGGGAGTCGTTTTTAGTACTTTCTATTACGAAGACGAGCTGCTTTAGACTGTAGCTAAATCATTGTTCTTCTAAGTCGATGGACAAAAATCAATAGGAGCCTGTGCGCGCAACGCATTTGACCACGGAGGGGTGATATCTGCATCTAGTTTTGAACTAGTAGCTCCGATCTTATAGATCGATTGGCCAATAAATATCGAGTCCCGCAGCCATCCTTTCCGGGCACTCCGAGCCTCTTTTATTTTTTAATTGAAATTTAAATAAGATCTGCTTCATCATCGAGAGCTCGGTATAATAATCCGCGATAATCTGCGATTATCGTAAATTCAAAAAGGCGCATATCAATGAAGACGGTATTTAAGGTGTCATCGGAGCTGGGCATAAAAGCAGTTGTGAAATATTGGAAGAAAAAAGTACACAAGGCGAGCGATAATTTATTTAAACTTGTATTCGATCAAATATGGAGCTCGATTCCCCAAGTGATGAATAGTGCCTCGATATTTCTTCGTTGCTCCTACCGAGAAGCAGCGCTTCCATTAGCTCGTTACGCATTTGCAATAAATATGCAAACCAATCGCGATAAATAATATTGCGTTGGAGATTCAAGCCTGTGCTCGTCGTTATTCGCTATTCGGAACTAAATCTTCCGGCTCGGTCCAATATTTTACAAGCTCGCGTCGTAATAATTAGATCGCGTCTTCGCACTTAATAAGCTACGAGCTGATTAAGAGGACTTTAGCTTGAACGAAGCCGCGAGGTGCTCGTTTTTTTCCCAGCGAGCTGTGCCCAAAAGCTGGAGGCCCTGCCCCCGTAGCCGGGCGGTCCAGCTCGCTCCTCTCCGCGCGTAAATTGGAGCCGAGGCGGAGGAGCGGCGACGAGACTCGCCGAGGTCCTCGGGCAGGTGCCCGGCCGACGGCTGGCCTCCCCCGAGGGATCCGATAGAGCGCCGTCGCGACCGGGGAGAGGCCAATGCGGCCCAGGAGGAGCCGGCTGGAGGACGGGGAGCACCGAAGCGCTCGGAGGAGTCCGGGCGCCGGCTCCCGGCGACTTTTATCGCCCGCTCGATGGGAATGGCGCCTGGATACGGGACGAGCCTCGGCTCCCAGCATCCCTCGCTTTTCCGAGCTCCTCGCTACAACTCCGGCCTGCTGAGTAAGAGCCTCTGCCCGTCCGTGCGCCATTCCCTGATCTGCCCCTGCTGAGGTCCGCCTTCCTTAGGAGCTTAACCTGGCCTTCGATTATTTTCCCGCGCTGCTAATAAGAAGGTCGCAATTGCGTTTCGCGGACTAAGGAAAATTCCGAGGGCTCTTGTTTATCGAGCTACATCGGAATCCCAATAAATAGCCGCTGTACCTCGGGTGCGGGAATATTTCGTGAAATCGCTCGCTGCCTTTACGAGCTCCTTTCTTTCCCAATTACAAGCACGTACCGAGCAAAATACAATTGAGCCTCTCGGCTCATACTTGCAAAGCTGCCCTCGTGTGTCGCTAATCTTAAATACGTAAATCAGCGGGCGATAAGAGCCGGAGCCGTTTATATCCTATTGGACGACTGTCTCCACAATAACGATTCGGCAAACTGCATTGGCTCGCGGTTTTCCTCCAAGGTGTTTACCGCGAGTCCGGGGGGAGCACGAAATCGAGAACACCCGAGCCAACGCCCGAAAAAGTATTGCTACGCTACCTGCATTTCCGCCAATTTCATCTTCCAATGGAATCCTGTCTTCCTGGGATATTGGGGAGCTCTCGAAGGCGCGATCCGCTCCGTTTAATTACCAAATAGACCATCCATTCGGGATATTCGAAAATCTGTGAGTATTTTTTAAGGTGCTGGAGCGAGGCTCGCTCAAGGGTCAAGGGGACTCTTACAGCAGTCGAGAAGTTCGAGTTACTGCTTTAACGAAACTTCATTTAAGAATTTATCGAAATTCATGTTTTAAAGCCGAATCAACTTGCAGTTGGCGCTAGTAAAACTTTTTATCGAAGAATTTATTCGGACTGTAAAAAGTGTTATTGATTCAGGCCGAGACGGAGTAGTGGATGTAATACTGGAAAAACATGTTTGCCAAACGATATCTTTACCGAGAAATGATCAGAAGAAAGTTACAATTAAGTGAAGCTTTATTAAGTTTCCTCCCTGGTCGGGTCGCACTTTTTAGCGCACTCGCTTCGAGCTCTCGGCTCATACGTGACACTTTTCAAAACGCAAAGCAAAGGGGGACGAGTAATTTTTGTTTCCGCTCGCATCGAGTTTTCTTCCGACAAACAACGAACTTATTGTTTCGATATCACAAAGGCCCGTGAAAAACACCATCCCTTCGTATCATTGATACGTCGACCCGAAGCGTCACTTTTCAAATGTTCACTCAAACGTTCATCGATCCGCCTGGATTTTTGTAAAAAAAAAACCTTACCCTCGTAATGCTGAATAAAATGAGGTTTTAAAAGAGTCGATTGACGTGCAGCAATGAACGAGGCACGTAAATTTGCAAATAAATTCCCCGAG
The DNA here is from genome assembly GCA_018907135.1 of Kradibia gibbosae. Taxonomy (NCBI): domain Eukaryota; kingdom Metazoa; phylum Arthropoda; class Insecta; order Hymenoptera; family Agaonidae; genus Kradibia; species Kradibia gibbosae. The sequence goes on from JACCHX010000004.1 coordinate 11,847,678, forward strand.
AGAAGTCCTCGACGGGAAATACGAGTAAGGTTTATAATTAGGCATCAATTTTAATAATTATCCAATCATTTACGATTCTGGTTATAAAGAGCCATTGTTGTCTCGAAGTCACACTTGCTTCAGAGACGGGAATCGAGTTGTACTCGACGCCTTCCCACACACCCCGGAAAAAACGGCCGATTGGCCAAAGCCAATTGCAGCGCCGCGAGTTAACATCGGCGGCTCGATAATCGGATCCTCGTTATAGGAGGTCATTATTTTCTATTGGCCGACGTCTCCTCGGCGCAGGGGAGCGGATAAGGCTCGCGCGAAAAGTCCGAGAAACCTCGAGCTTATCAAACGCATCCCATCCGCCCCGATCGGTCGTCGCGAATTCCCAGGATGAAATCCCGGCCGCTCGGACGATAGCCAGGAATGCCACGTTGGCGGCCCCGGTGAGAGGGGCTTAACGCTGGCCGGGAGCGGGGCCCGGGGGGAGAGACGAGCGACCAGTTGGCTTATCGGATATCTCGATGAGCGCGAGTGTCGTGAAGGCCGGCGCTGGACCAGCATTCGTCTCGAGGCTGCTGGAAGCGCTGACTGCGCCACGATAGGAGGGCCGCCATTCGCCTTAAGTATCGATAATGAAGCTAAGGGTAATTGCCGCTGCTTTCATAAATTTCATAAAAAGTGCAATGCCTCGTCTTGACTCAAGGCTCGAGTCGACTTCGCTCCGAAGTCGCTTCTTTCCATAACTGAGCCTGTCAGTGGACTTGGATTTTTGCGAAAGTACTTTTATTAAGAAGGAAAGGCCTTTTTTATCTTCCCAACCTATTCGATAACTCAATGTCTTATCTTGCGTACTGACCTTAATTGTTATTATTGTTGCTATTAACCTCCATTATTATTGCAATAGCATTGCAACTTTACGCCTTCGTTCGCAAATTATTGCAATGTTGTATTGCCAACATTACTAAGCCAATTCCGCTGGAGAATCGCTTAATCGCATAAGAAGCATCCAATTTCCAGAGACTCGCTCAATAGAGATTAATACAATATTCGTCGATCCGTGCTATGCCATTCGAACGCGTATGAACATTTTAGTTCTCGGGTGTCGATATGCTTAGGTACGCGTGCGGCACCTCACCATCGATGCCCCCTGCGTATCCTCCCAATACGGAGGCAGGTGTGTCCACCTTCTGAGGCGTCTCTCTTTCGGCCTCGTGCCTTTCCGCACCGCCTCATATTCTGTGCTCATCCCCGATGGCAATTTTGCCACGGGAGAAGGCAACAACCCTTACAGCTCGGCTCGACCCCAAACCTCGCGACGGAGACTCTTCGACCTTCGGATCGAGTAGCTTCGGGTTCGTTACTCTTGGCTACTCGTGCCGCTCCATTGCTCATCGGGCACTTTGTCCTGGCTCGAGTTTCACGCGAGAACAAGAATTGAGGATTGCTGGGATTTATAAATTGACGCGCTTAATTTTGAAATTATTCACAAGGACTGACGGGCTTCGAAATTGGCCCTGGCTGGATTCCTTGCCTCCCTGTGAAGCTCCGCGATTTACGCACAGTTGATTGAAAATAATCCCTCATCCTATGATTATAATCCTGCTGCGAGTATTAAAGGTTTTTCCAACAGTCGAAAGCTACCTTAGCCATAAATAATTGCCCATCAGCCCTCGTAAAATGGCGAACTTAAAGTTTACAGTTTCGAATAGAAGGTTGGTACGGAACAGTTGTAGATTCAGATGACCATCGTTTCGGTAATAAAATATTAATAGGAAATTCTCTCTTGCGGGCTTGCGCTTCTTTTGACGGATTAAAATTTCAAATCTGCAATGATTCGGATTAAATCATGTAAGCGCGCGCTATTAAATTCAACTATGTATCGATAAAAACATTAAAAAGCGCTACTTACCTACGGAGTGGGTAAAGATAGAAGAACGAGTCACGAGGCCGTAATAGTCCGAAGTAAAAATAGGCGAAGAAGTCGAAAGGCAGATTCAAGCTCGATCTTATCGCGTAAATATCGGATGGACTAACGGATGGAGAAATCCAAGAGTTAAATTCCGGTTCTGACTAGAGTCGATAAATTACAAATTTAAAGGGCAATCGGTGGCTCGCGTCAATCCTTAGGAGGAACATAAACAAGAGGAGCGCTGATTCGAGCTAATCTGAAATCCGGGGAAAAAACGGCAAGCCACTCTCGAGCGAATTTCACGTCCGAGTTGATGCGGTATAGGAACTCGGCGCCTTGGCCCAAACGTCACGTGCGTACTTATCGGGAATTGCGCCGAGAGAGAGAGAGAGACTCGAAAGCCGGAAGCGTAAAAGTGCGAAATTTATGTCGGCCGTCTCCTCGGTGTCGATCCAATCGCCAGGGCGAATCCGCCGAGGGGCCGGGAGAGCTCCCCCCTTCCGCAGGAATCGGCCGCCGGGTTTTATGCCCGGGGAGTCTCGGCGATCGCAGGACTTTAGGGGAGGCACGAATCGCATTGGCTCTCGGTTATTTTTCGGGTCGCCGAGCCCGCGTAAGTCAGCGAAACAAATCCTCAGCGGCGGATATCGGCGCGCTGGGACTCAGCACCGAGGGAGATAATTTACGATGGCTTCGCCGAAATTATTCCAGGTGTACGGGATAAAGTCTTCTCGACACTCGGGTCGGATTCGCCTTGCGCGCGAGAGCCTCTCGCGAGATTAAGGTCTCGAGTTTTACGATGCGACGAGCTCCGCTGGTGTTTACCTAAGGACGCACGTACCTAAGCACCACCAATGATGCGTGGAAAGCTCATTTGAGAGTTGCCCCGTTCTTTAATTGGCACAAGCGAGAGACATTATTTGTTAAAAGCTGCATTCGCTATTCTGGATCGATAAGCTACGGGTCCGACTCTTACGAGACAATCGTGCCAATGGAGTAGTTAATAACTTACTAAAGGCAATACTAATTTAAGGAAACTTGTTTTTTGCTTATGCCCGTGTACTCTCAACGTCCGACGATTAAAAAAAAAAAAAAAAAAAACTCCTAGTTACAAAATGCATTCTCTGATAAGAAAGTTGTACAATCGCAAGCGAAAAACAAAGGCCAAAATACGTCGTTGAATCCCGGATATCTAGATTAACTCGAAACCTACCTGGCTTTATTTCAGGAAATACAATTTTTATCGGATAATTTAATTATTAGCGTTCAAGTTGCTCTGCCGTAAAGACTGAATTTTTCTCTCGAAACTACGTATGCTTGCAAAACATCGAGGTGATCATCTACGGTCAAAAATAATAATGCTCGGAGGGAATTCGTTTGAAATTTAAAGATTGCTTCGCAAATTGGAAAAAGTAACGGCATTGTTGGGAAATTGTGGAAAATTAATCTATTTTAAACATTTCTTTATTCTCGCTCGTACTTATATCTTAAGTGCTCGGCAATGGCGGGCTTAATCTAAGGATATTATCGATGTGCGAGCCTAGTCTCGTCCTTCCTCTTAGAAAGCGTCCTCGTAAGAAAAAAAAAAAGAAAGATCGTATCGGGAAAAGCGTCGGGTTGAGTGAGAGCGCACTCGGGTTTTTATATCGATAAGGGGCACGGATCGACCAAATAAGCCAAAATTCCGAGTGCATTAAGCGCAAGCCGAAGAAATGTGCATCTGCTCGAGAAAATTGAGAACAACGGCTCGCTGTCGGTGTCCCTAACAAATTCACCGGGCATTAATGGGTATTACCGCCGCAGAGTTCCGAGGAAGCTTCAACATTGGTCGTGGCTCGGCAGCCGGTAAAATGGTGCGGTTATGTGCATCGGCGGCGGCCAAAATCCCATAAGTCAATAACACCGGAATGCATTATCGCATTTGGGGCGTGGGATCCGAGGGGACCGAGGCTGAAGCGAGTAGGTGACCGACATCGGCGGTCATTATATCCTTGCGCCAATAATCAAGTCTTCGACGTCGCTAGAACGGCGAGCCCGAGCCGCGAATGGACCTTGAATGATGAAGGCCGATTAATAAAATAGTCGGTGGGCGCTTGTGGCTCGGGCTTGAAATTTTCAAGCCACCGGTCAATTGCTCGGGGGAGGTCTATGACTTTCGATTCGACGGACGAAGTCCGAGCGAGCCTCGAGCTCCGCTGCTTTTTTCCTCGCCCCGACTGTTTGCCCGCCCACAACGGCATGCTTATCTAGCCGAAGACGGGCATTGTGAGCCGCTGATTACTCATCGGTGATAACGATAACTTGTAACCTTGCATCGGGTATGTTCCCGTCGTGGATTTTACCGGCCAACCGAACTATTTTAGGGTTCAGCGGAGCGGGCTTTTCCTTAATTGGCATTTACAAATCAAAATCAACACCTATGACAAACTTACAATGACATTCGCATTCCCCGATAATTAATAATCCCCCATGCTTAAGGGCTCGTTCAAAAGACCACGAAATGCAATAATTTTCGCGACTGTTAAGTCGCTCGAGCCTAGTGTAGACAAAATACCAGGCCGTCTATTTTGAAGTCGCAGCTCGTGAAGTAATTGCTTCGACGCGCGTTTGAGGCTTTTGGATGAGTCGCAGAGGTTGCGTCGCCTCTTGGATAATCCATCCGCAGTCCCCGAATCCTAGACTCCGGGAGAAGCGACGGAATACACACGGAGGCGCGAAGCCGCACACTGCGGGTGGGTCGATGACGGGGCGTTTAGCCGAGCGGGACAATTCGCCCCCGCGCCCGACGCTCCCCTCTATTGATACCAGGCGCCCCGAGTAAATAATAAACGCGCGGCGCGCTTTTACGGCCGCCCGAGTCCCGCGCGCACAATCGAGCGGCTCCTTATGCTGTATTCACTTTAACCTTGACATCGATTTTAGCTAGAGGAGAGATTGCCAATGTCAAGAGAAGGTTTTTTATCGAAGTCGCGCGCGACTCTGTCAATTTTTGTAAAAACCTCTTGTTTGCCGCTCGCGGATTCCGTCCGATAATCCCAATGGAAATACTTCGGCGAAATCAGGTATTATTCTGCGAATGCCTCCGCTGGAGTTTTTTGCCCTCTTCCACACATTCGTGCTGTTCGAGAACGCCTCAAACTTGGATAAGCGGATGCGCTACGTTTTCGCAAGAGCGAATTTTGAGGGAAGGTCTTTTAAAATCATACGTGTTTTATGTTTTCGAAACGTATATATATATATGTATGTATGTATGTATGTATGTATGTATGTATGTATGTATGTATATATGTATGTATACGTATGTATATAAGTCGTGTAATAAAATAAAATTAGATTGCCGTACCTTTAAATAAGGGGAAGTTAAAAACTTTGTTATTTTTCCAAAAGTAAGAGAAAAAAGAGAGGGAGAGAGTGGCAAACTTCCTGCTCCGCGTGAAAAATTGACTGCGTAAAATACGAAGAAAGTTTCAAGGATACATTTACAGTACGAAGAAATGCTAAAATTTCGTACTTTCTCGTAGAAAATCATATCTCAACTTCAAACCAGATTCGAGAAATGAGCATTATCAACGGCTCCCAGGGCTCTATAATATTATAAGCTCGACTTCCCGAGTAGGCGATCAAGCGTAATTCGGCAGAAGAAGCTCCTGATAAGGCAAAGCTCGCGTGTCGGTTTTGATTTTTCACTTCTTCCCACGGCCATTTGTTAGGACAATTAAGGCTGGCACGCGAGCCTTATTTCAATATCTAAGCAGTCACGGCAGGCCGCCGCGGATCGTCGCCCCGAGAATTAAATTAGCCCACCGAACCCTTCCTACCGACCTCCGCTTCGTTAATACCATTTTTTTCCCCCGGGCGAGTCTGGCTTTATTCTATCAGCGAGGCTCGTTGCCTTATAGCACCTTTGCTATACCGGCTATGATATACCGGACGAGAAAGTAACTGCGACAAAAGTATGCCCACCTGTCTATATTCGCGATTAGCTGGAGAAAACGCGAAAAATCTATCGGAAATACGATCGGTCCTAAGCTCGTCCTGCTGGGATAAATTAAAATGTCGAGCTGTGAGCCGAGGCTCGCGTCGGCAGCTCGAAAAATAAAGGAAGGCAAGAGGCGCCGGCTCAATGGGAAATCCGATCCGAAGAGTATCGAGGCCCGGGCAGCACCCGTTGGACGACGATTGAAAAGCACCGGGGAATCGGGTTGTCGCCACGAATCGACCGCAACCCCCCAGGCGTCCTTCTAAAAAACAGCATCCGCCGGATGTTAAGGCCGAGCGCCGATTAGCGGGAGCAAGTCCCGGTCATCGAGGGGAGACTCAATTCCAATCTCGGCAACGCGAGTTACCAAAGCCGGGATAGAAATTCGGCGCTTAGCCATCCTTATTATCGCTACCCGGCCGAAACGCAATAATCCACGTGCCGGAAGGGTAAGCCTTTAAAGGACTCTCTATTGTCATCGCGCGAGTCGACTCGGGCATTATATCCAACGGCCTTTCTTCCCTCGCTGGAAGGGGGCTGATGTAAAAAGGGATTCTCTCTCTCTCTCTCTCTCTCTCTCTCTCTATCCCTATCTCTATCTCTATCTCGCTTCTGGAGTTACACGCCGGGACACTTGCGAGCTCCCAAGGCAGCCGCGAACTTCTTTTACGCGGGACAATTCATTAGACGAACCGATCTACGCTTTTAGTTTGGTTAGAAGCCCTAACGGCTTCCCGGAATCAGGAGGCGTATTGTCTTGGGCCGCGAATATCAGAGGAGCCGAAATGCGTTGGCCCGAGCGGCCCTGGGAGCTTAGAAGCGGTGCTGGTGAACGGGCTATCGCGAAGATTTCCTTAACCTTTTGCATTTCTTTGAGCCCTACTATTAATAACGCTCGCAAGCGTCGGATTGCGCTCAAGCGATTCGGTTTCCGAGTAAATTATTATTTAAAAAAAGAGAACTATGCCGGGAACGAGAATTCGGTGCTGCGACTGGGAATGAACAATAAATCCCGCTTATCATTTGATAAGTTGTTGGAGAATTTATTTCGACGCATCGACTTTAAGGAAGGTATCTCCCATCTGAGTTTTACTGCTGCGAACATTCGCGTTAACATTCGTGTTTCCTATTAAATAAATACACGCTTAAAGTTACGAGAAATAGAATTGAGAGATGCGCGTGACCATTTTAAACTATGTAATAGTATTGCTCTAATAAAAAAGAAGATATCTGGAAATAATATACGCCGGTAATACAAGCATTTAATATCTTGTACGATTCGCTCATACATATAGTTATTATTCGCATGTGTAATATGACAGTCATGGATATATACTAAAGAAGATCTTATCTCGAGACTGTGAATACGACGCGAAGCATTTATTCGATGTGACATTTCGTTATAGCACCTTCCTGTACCGCATAACGTTTTTTTTTACGAACGAGAAGAATACGATAAGCGGAAATTTGCCACGAATGAAAAGTACAATATTTAGTTTGAAATAATAACAAAACGGTTTTTCACGATCATGTAATTTAGCGTAAGGAGCAAATTTAACGTTTGAGTAAAAATAAAACGCCTGTAAGTAGGCCATGAGTTTTAATGCCTCGACGAGAATTTACAAATAACGTAAATACTACCATTAGAAATAGCGATTGTAAAAGTAAATCGAGGTGTTTCGTAAAATGCGAAATTAATCCATAGTTGATAACTCGCCGGAAGCGAGAAATAACAGTATCTCATATAATGAATTGACCGGCCGTGAAGCGAAATTGAAAAAAGGGATAGCAATTATTGGCAGAGATGCGAGGGGGTGGTGGGGATGGAGAAAGAGAGGCCAAGGGTCGAAAGTCGAGAAGGCGTTTACCCGTCGGTCCGCTGAATTCCACGAGGATCCGAAAAGCTGAATCAAGTAGCGGAGGAATGGCTGCGGATGGGTCAAGCTCGAGCAATCAGTTAGTTTGTAACGAGTTCCGGCAGACAAGTTCTGCACAAGAAGTTACAAGTGGGTCATCGAGCTGAATCGATGGCCACTCCAAAATTCACCTCGACAACCTGCGCTATCCGGGTCGGCCGTTAACCCCCCCCCCTCCCCAGCAACCTACCAAGCCCCTCCGCCCGCGCGGCTCCGGATTAATTCCCGTCATCGGGTCCCCCGATCGGCTCGTGGCTCGGGCGATCTAAAGGCGCAAATCTCCTGGCCCGAAGCCGGGGGGAGGCCATTCGTCTTTGGTCCGAGAGCCTCGGCGAGCTGCAGCTTGAATTGCAGCGGGAAATGAGCCGCGGCGGTCGAGCGAAGCCTTTAATGAGTCAGGCCCCCCCCCGCCGATGGTGGTGGAGCCGTCCTAAAGTGGCGACGGGGCAGCTCGCCTACGTCGGGCCCTCGAATGGATTCGATTTGCATAATTTACGAGGCAGGCCCTCCTCCCCAACGCGACTCCCCTCCTTCCTCGCCTACTTACCTCTGAGCGATCGCGACCAATTTGTTCTGCTCCGGACGCTTTGGGCGGGCTCGTGCTTGAAAAATCCCTTGACATTTGTTTATTGAAACACGCGCCTCGAACTCGCACGACTTCTCGCGCGCTCATAACCCTATTAACCTCCGCTTCATTTCGGCATTTATTATACAATGAGGGATTACTCCCGTCTCTCTCTCTCTCTCTCTCTCTCTCTCTCCGTTTATGTCTCTCGCCTCTCACCAGTGCAATTATTTGCCTGTCGCTGACCGATAAATTCAACGTGGTAAATGATGATCGTATTTTCATTGGTAGTCGCAGCATTATGATTAATGTGTATAATAATTAGAGAATTCACTTAAAAACTTTGTGCATTATAGGAATTGTAGGTGCGCCGAATATCTGTAGCCGCGATCGAAGATATTCTCAACGCTTGGCCTATCCGTAGAGAAGGGAAAAAAAAGAATTTATACGATAATTAAACAGCGATTGGAGCGATCTTAATTAATGAAACTCATCTTAATTATCTTAATTAATGAGCATTGCAAAAATGATTCAATAATGTCGATCTAAATAAATCTATCGCTGAATTTAGCTTATGGGATTAGAATTCCCCTTTAATTAACATCATTGTATGCTCTGAGCTATAAAACAAGTTTTTCGGGCTTCCCCTAGAAGGCAGTTAACCAACGCGATCCGTCCGAGAAAGAAATCCTTTTATAACCGCATCGTAAAGTCAAGAATAAATAGTCGGGCAAATTTAAATTATACGCGATTTATCGTAACACAAATATAAATCTTAGCTCGGGACAGGCCGCTGAATTCCAGTTAAATAAGACGCGACAACGCACGGCTCGCAAGCTCCATTAAAAGTGTCCCATTAAAAGTGTCCCATGAAAAGTGTCCCATCGAGCCGAGGGGAAGTTTACGAAACCAGAATTAAGTAGGCAGAGGCCTCTGTGGTAGGCCCGCGAATAGAGCGGAAAATTCTCCAGTTCCGGCCAGCGCTCGCTCTTGGCTCGGCTCGGGAATAAAGAGGCCCTTCGCGGAAGATTCTCCAATCTAAGCTGCGCTTCCTCGAATCAAGGAGCTCGACGTGCTCGATCATTCGTAAATTAAGGGTCCCGCCAGGGCCGGAAATTAATTCGCTTCGCGCTTCAATGGTTACGCGCCGGCCAAGCTCGGCCTTGGTCGATTAACGCTCCTTTCCTATTAGCGCGCGATTAAAGACAAGCGAAAGCCCTTCGGCCGGATGCTCGCTTGGATTCCGGTAGCCTTGAGGAAAGGCTGCGTCGGAAGCGAAGGAGCCAGACTACGCTCTCGCACCTCCTCGGTCCGGATCGCGTCTGGCTCAAAAGGCGCAGCTCCAGGAGTCACGTTTTCCCAACCGCCTCCGTCCTCTGCTCCGAGGCCAGGCTCCCCCTTGGCCGAGACTCGCGCCCGGGCCCTCGCATCTGGAACTCCCGAGGACCAAGGACTCCTGTGGAGCCACTAGTTTTTCTCTAACGGTCCATCGGCGCTGCTGCGATGAAAATGCCCTGCAGTTTCGGACTCCTCCTGGCGCATGGCTGTCAGCATTTTATTCAACTTTGTTTATTTGGCTGCTTGGAGCTCCCTAAGTGAGGCCTGAGCATCGACCTGCGCAATGATTTACGGGGTGCTCACTCACTCGCTTGATGAATAAGAGCACGGATACGCGTCTGGAGCGGGGGGAAGAATAGACTTGGTCTGCTGCAATCTGTAGTCTTGTGTCTGTAGCTTGTGTACCTCAGATCGCAAGTCGATGAAATTCAATTATACGGCATTGACTAGCGATTGAAAAATTAACTTTGCGACTAGTTGCTAATCGACATTTTATTTAGTGAATTTAAATTAACCTTAGACGTCTACCGTAATAAATGCTCTTCCGGGATTTGCTTTAATTGCGGCGTCTCTTCTTCGATCGAATCACTTATCTTTTTTACGCGAAATTTGATTCTATGGCGTACAGGATTCGGGCGAATACAATAATGAGTAACGACTCGAGCTCTTTCACCGGTCCGATCATCGATTTCCTAAATATTGCACTCGGCAGGAGTATAGAGGATGAAGGACATCGTCGAGGAGTGGAGGCAAGACAAATATCTTTGAGCAAGCATTGGCTCGCGTGTACTGCCAGCCAGCGCAAGATATTGGTGCACTCGATTCGCTTCTGGGTCAACGTTTAAAATGCCGAGCATTCTGTTTCGCTCGGAATTTTTTTTTTTTTTTTTTTCTTTTTTCAATTTGCCGGCCAAATCCTCGGCAGAGTCTGACGGCCCACGATCGGAACGCGACTTTCCAGATAGGCGTAATTCGACCGCGCATAAAGGCTCGGGGACGCGCACCGAAGCGTGAACTTTATCGCGCGACGTAAGAAAGTTCTCGGCCGGTCGCGCACCGAAACAGAGAGAGAGAGAGAGTCGCCGAGTCGATTCCCCTCCTCCTGCAACCCGTGAGAGGCGCAGCCATCGTCGGGGATCTGTACGGGGAATCTATCGGACGTACGTATGAGAGCCGTATCGCTTTCCCTCCCTCTCTCTCTCTCTCTCTCTCTCACACTGTCCTACGCTCCCTTCGTCCCATCTCCGTGTGGGTGGATGCCCACGAGGGAAGCGCCCGGAGAAGGATAGAGCAAGGCCAATGTTAGAGGACCGTGGAGAAACAAAGTCGCATACTCTTATCTGTAGGAGGGTCGCAGGAGTGAACGGTCCTCCCCCGCCCAACCCCTGGCCCTCCCCGGCTGACCGGACCGACAGCCGACGACGGCCTTACTCTAGTACAGGGACCATAATAGAGGTTGAGGATTCTCACGTGGGGCAAAAATTGATTCGTCAAAGGACGGGGAATCGAGGCGTCGGACATCAAAGACTACGCCTGTTGATATCTCTTCTATCTTCTCTCTCTCTCCCTCCCTCCCTCTTTCTTCCCCACCCCCCGACCCACGATCAATCATTCGTCCGTATACTTTTATAAATTGAATCGTTGTCAATATAGATCGGGCTCTTGCGCAACACTGCCGTAACCTATATAAGCTCAATGTAGAGTGAATTTCCATCGACGAGAAAAAAGATTTACGCTAGTAATTGCTCGCCTCGCTGCTGCCTATGATTCTTGATGAAAAATTTAAATTTTGCCTTACAAGCCTTAACCTCGACTTTTCATAATCGGAGCGATGCCTCCACTCCCCGAGGAGTCAATTTTCTCTATTTTAATAACTAATTTTCTATCCTTTCACATTTAATCTAAAGTAGCGAGTGGGATAAGGCGAAATTGAATCACGAAATTCTTGAAAGCCGATTCATTTTTTTAAATAGAATTACTCGCAGTATCTGGAAATGTTGAAACAACGATCAAACGGAGAATTAGTAAAAGTGTGCGCGTGCGTGTGCGCGTGCTTGTGTGTGTGAGCGAGTGCGGGCGCGCCTCTGGCTCTGTGTGTGCGTGTGTGTGTGTGTTTAACCGCTCGAAGAACGAGAAAAAAGTATCATGATCGAAGATAAGGAGGAAAGGGCGGGAGCGAAGGGCCGGGGCGAAGAGAGGGGGAAGGAGGCGAGGCGGGCGACGTGTCTTGAGAACATTAGATAAGCCCTACAGCGAGGGTCAGGCGAAACCCTTGTATTTCGAGACAACAAAGGAAAACAAACAAAGCGTGTGCATGGCAAGGCTGGATTAGAAAATTTAAATATGCTCTCCAACATTTTCAATGCAAATGGCTTTGGGAGTCTTTAGAAGGGTAAATTTCTAGAGGTACATTCAAACGATCTTCGAACGCGTCCGTGTCTGCTGTTCACGTTCACACTTTCGTGAATGTTTCTCGATCGCCGAAATTCCGTGTCTCTATAAAGAAAAGAATAAAGACTTGGGCTGGCTCTTGCTTACCTCAATATGTACGGCAAAATGATTCCCCTTTAATCCGCTTGCTCTGCCCCTGCCACCGATCGATTTTTGCTTTCAACTTTTTATTTTAAAAGGCAAGTGCAATACAAAAATTTTGCTCGAAAACGCAACAAAAGCCGGACGACTTCTGTTTTCATTCCGAAGAAACTACTTTTTTCCAGGCGTCTAATGAAATTTCAAATCATTCATTCCGATGCTATTAATCTCGTGTATACAAATTTTTTAAAATGTACATATTTTTAAATAAAAACTTGTATACGCTATGACAAAGCACTCTTGGCTTCTAAAATTATATTCAAAAGCAAATCAATTATAATAATCTGACTTATGTAGTAAACAACGACGCTTAAAATTTATGTACTTGAAATAAATATATCAATATCTATTTTATAAATTTTCTTTAGTACGTGCATTTCGATACTGTAAATAATTTTAAATTTAGTAAAAAGTTTAATGATTCGTATACTTAAAAATTTATTTGCCTTAAATTTTTTATCCATCGACGAACAAATTAATAATAGTAATATATAACGGCAAATGCAAATAATCGAATATGATTTATGTGTATTTTCATATAAAATAGTATTTTAAAAATTGATAATACAATTTCAAAAATCATTTTTCCATTGCTTAACATCACTACGTGTATAAATATAATTAGATTTTTACTATTCAATTGTAGTTCAATATAGTATTTAAAAAAAACGTTAAAGTTGTGTAAGCTTTAATCTATGTAAATCAATATTTTTTTTGTACTTCGCTTTAGAAAATCATAACTATTAACCAGCTTAAAGTTGCAAAATGGTGTTGCTCATTGTAATAGTTCAACCGTTTTATTGAGAGATAAATATAAACACTCTTATATTCGATTGAAAATTCTTGCTAATTTCAAAGCATAAATAAAGTTTTCACTCTGTTGCATATCATTATGCCTCTCCTTTAACGATGACGTGCATATATTTTAGCTGTTACCTACGTTTCATATAACGCAAGAAAATTAAGCAGCAACGGTTCCCTTGAATATAAGCGATTTTTGTCTATTCGAGAATTTACTTTTTTCTTTGTCTTAATATTATGATGGAACTCCTCGTTAATATCTTATTTAATGGATTGTAAATAAAACTACGCACAAAGCATTTCGAATGCGTATATCGATACTTATTGTCAATTGTTCGTTTTCTATGCCCAACATTACCCGAGCATGCCATGAGTTTTACACGAGAAAGCCAATTCGTAGCAAAACTCGCATAATTAAAATCGTACACTCGACATACTAATATTGCTAATAAATTTATTTGAAACGGGTAGTTACCGTTGCATTTTATCATTGGCGGGGGGGGGGCTTCTTTACAAAATTCAACAGCTTGACTTAGCGTCGAGAACAAAATCAAAGAAGTCTTGAACCGTAATTTACAATCGAGCCGTAAGACGAATAAAGTGCCGCTGATGAGATTTGCCGTAATGAAAAGCGGCATTATTCACAACGATGGTTAATGCAAGGTGCGAGACTTGGAGATACGGCGCGCGAGTACCAATGCTCAGTAATCAGGATTCGCTGCGGATCGAAGCTAAAGGCTCCGGGGTTTGTTGATACGAAGTGCGGGAAAAGTGAGCCGCACAAAGATGGAGGCACTCGATTTCGACGACTCCGCGGTACGCGCGAGGTCCATCGGCGCCTCGACGTATCGTTCGACCTGCCCTTCCCTGTGACTCCCACCCACCCACCCACCAACACGGCCCTGCCGAGCCAAGAGTCAACTTCCGTCGGGGGCACGGCCGACCCGAGATACGACCGCGAGTACCGGAAATAATTCCTCTCCTCGCGTGCCGCCCAACTCACGTGCGTGCGTCGCTCGGAGCTCCCTCCTCCCTCCCCGCGCCGCCTAATTACGCATCGAGATGCCCACTCGGCCGGGCCTTCTTTTGCCGGGGGGGGGGCCCCACGCGCGCTCGCGCAGCCGAGCCCGGCTGCGGGAAAAGTATTTGCGAGCGACCCTCGCGCAGACGCGACTGATTTCGCCGTCGAGAAAGTGGCGGAGGGGGAGGGCGGATTCCCGATTACCTTTTCCACTTCTCACTTCGTCTATACTTTTATCGCCGAGCGGGTGACTACTTTTCGAGCGTTCATTGGCCCGCCGATGTTTCATTAGTCAAAGTGGATCCTTATCAATATGAATGAGAGTCGCGCAACCTCGGCTGCGACGGGGACAAACGTGAAATACGAGAGAAGCTTCATTGGGGCGCGCGCTCGGAGATCGAACTTGATTTGCTTTAAGGAGTAACGTCCGACCGTTGTTCGGCATCGAGGCGGACGAGGCGCACTTGGAAGGCTCGAAGAAGCCTCGGGTCTTGATCAAGGAGAAAAATAATGGCCCACGACGGTCGGACCCTCCTTGATTAGCGAGACGCAAAAACAATTTCTTTCCCTCTACCCTCGATGTAGGAGACTCGGACCTAAAGGGGGCACTCGGATTTTCAAGGACAAGCCAGTCGACCAGCTCTGATTCCTCTGTCGGCGTCTGATACGCCCTCGCAATTTCGCTCCCCGGTCGGCGGCTACCGCTTCCCTAGTTACCAATTCCGAATGCACGCGCACGTACAAAAACTGCAAAGACCGCCTAAGATTGCCTGGCCAAGTGACTCGCGATAAATTTTCGCTTAGCAAACTCTTGTTTAGACAGCTTTGCCAAAATTCGCCCAACGCTCTCGCCTCTCAATCATCCGCATCGAGGATGATAATGGAAAATTTTCCCGTGAAGGGAAGCCAAGGGAAAATGGCTCCCGGCTCTCGAGACCCTTAAAACTCTCTCTCTCTCTGTATAACTAGAAAGCTTGAAAATAAGCTTCTAATTATTAAGTGCGTATAGTTACCGTACGGATATTACAATGCCCGCATATCACACGAAACGAAAAGTACGCTTTTATGATAATAAAGAAAACGTGCATTTTTTAATATTTATTTTTAAAAAATCCCTTATTAAGGGTCCTCTCGTTTTTACTCAAAATTTACGAACAAATTACGACCGTCGTATTATAAATTTTCTTCGTCGCAATAATAAATTATTCAAAATGTTTAATCCTTATTTGTAATAATGCTTAAAATCATATAATACCAAAGCAGCATTGATTATCTTACGAATTTCACTGTAACATTGTGTATGTGTGGGTTTGCGTGGGCGTGCGAGTGTGTATACGAAAAAAATTTTAATCATTAATATACAATCTCTAGCCTGTTACACATATAAGTAATTAAATACATAATTAATAATGTACACGGACAAAATGATCAACATAATTGAATATTGTAAAATCAAATATTTAAAAGAGAGAACTAATGATTAATTTTTTTAATAAAAAGCTCAAAGCCCGTATGCTTTTTTTAGTTCCCATTACAGAATGTATGTGTAAAATATGGTATTAATAAGTAATCAACAGGCAAAATGTTTGATACATATCTAGCGGAATATTTCTGTTTGACCCACCGTGTTTCGTTCAATTTTCACCATACACTTTTCTTTCTCATTGTGAAAACAAAGTGAAGCGTACCTCCATTACCGGAAATTGGTTTTTCTGGTTGACTGAATCATGAAACGTGAAAATTTGCTAAATTCTCCGCTTGATACTCCTTTAATTCAGAAAATGAAAAGAGAAATACGCAGTAGTAGTTTTTAAAAGGATTCGCGTTTTGCACGAACTCAATTCATATTTCCTTTAATTAATGCAAATGATTGCAATAAGTAACATCGATTCTCGTTTAAATGTAAGTACTCTTATTTTTAAGTCACTGCTACCATTTGAAATTTAATTAGTTTTCGTAAAAATGGGAAAACTTCTAACAGAGTAAATTTTCAGGTAAAACTTGGAGTAAAAAAGTGAGAATTTTTCGATAAGATTAATTGTGCTTCGTACAAGTGACATTCAATACAACTTTGGTTCGATGATAATACAATTTCGATAAAGAAAGCGCTTTGATTCGAGTAATGAAGTATCAGCTTGTTGTGGGTGAAGGAGGCCAAGGCTTTTACGATGTATTATTTACTTGGTGATTAGAACTCATTTCGAAAAAAAAAAACAAAAAAAATGAGCGGCTTTTGGCAAAAAAAGAAACGAAAATATGTAAAAGTAGTTAAGCTTTGATGAGAGAGAAGGGCCGAATAACATAATACGCAGGGTTGAATAATCGAGGATACACAGTACGTTTGGAAAATGTTGTAGTCTTTGTTTTGAAAGCTTTCAAAGTACGAAGGAACGATTAGACGTCCGCCGGAGCTAAGCTTAAAACGAGCCGTAATCGAATATAAAATATTCGCTGGGCCATATAGTCATTGAGCACGGGACAAAAGAAAGGCATATATAATATCAAAGCGAAATGTCGGATAAAGTCGAGCCTGCCACCACAGCGCAAACACGCCATTAACGGAGCTTAAGTCAAAGACTAAAGACTCAAACATGGAGGGCACGCGTACGCCGATGGGAAACTTCATTGCGTCGCGAGCGGGTAGATATGCCGAAGCCCGTTTACATGATAATGAAGCAATCTGCGCTTATCAATCCCTTACACACGTCGCGCGCCGCGTCACCTGCACTGCCGGCTCTCATTCCTCTCTCCCTCGAGCCTTGCTCGCTGCCTCACCCCGGCGCACACGGGCACAATCACCTGCTCCCTCGTAATCAGTCCAAGGCAAATATACCCACGGTGACACGCGCAGAGAGAGAGAGAGAGAGAGAGAGAGAGGGAGGGCCAATAGTCCCGGCTCGAGCGCAGTGCCTGTCGCCGCAGTACACACTCATCAACGCAGACGAGGCAGTCCGAGGACTAAGGATAAGCGGATCCTTCGCGCGCGTTTATAATTCTAATCAAAGGGGGCCTTCGCCCCCTTGTTTCCAGGGTATTGGCATCGATCCCGAGATCAGGAGCCGCGAGCTCCCCGAGACGCTTCCCCGCGGCTCCTCCCGCGATCCCGCAATCCACCGCCTCGATTAAGCCCCCTTGTACCCTCGGCCCCCGGAGCTGAGAACAATCCGAGACTGGTGCGGGGGCCGTCGCTCCCGATCCAAGCCTCCCCGACGCCTCCGAGCTTCGGGGCTCCTTTCCGGCTATCGACTCGCCACTCGCCGACTCGAGATAATGGAGAGCCGGGGAGCGATTCTACTGGACTTTACCGATTCCCGGATGTTACGAGCTCCTTATCATTCTTGCCGGTCTGCTTTTCCTGCATCCCTTTGACCGACACCTCAAAACCACAACGGATCCGATGGCTTACAGGCTCGATTTGAGCGGAGCTAATTTTTAAGCATCCTCCCGCGTTATTGCGCCTTTCGAATTGGCTTGCTATTTAAGCAACAGCGTTAAATGTCCGATCGCTCTTGCGCCCATTTCGCGTATACGCGAGTCGGCTCTCGTTGGACTGCGCACGTACAATTGCAGGAGAGAGCTTGCCAAGTCATTAATAGGAATTACCGTAGGCAGACGCGAAATTCGACGATATTCCGTGATATATGTTGTTCCCTGGATGTGTATAATATTGGAATGGACCCCGATTGCCGGCACGGCTTTGGTAATGGGCGCTCGTCCGGTGCGAAAAAGCGAACGATCGATGGAGCATCGCGAGAGCTGCTGAAATCGAGGCGAAAATAAAAGTTAAAAACGGCTCGCTAATCGCGAAGGTGAATTTAATACGAGCGATAATCCCGGCCGTCGATGGGTCCGGTAGCCGTTGCTCGTACAGAGGAAAGCGAGTCCCTGGCCGGTGGGCTTTGCTCGATAAGTGCGCCCAATAGGGAAAGCGGCTCCTCTCGGCCATGCCAAAGTTCCCTAAGCGAGGCACACTTGGCTTTAAGTCGATACTTGGTCGGCGGATCATCGCGCGCGACGATAACACTCGAGTTTTATCGGCCCTGCCACCAAACGCCCGGCGCACTTAAGCGTCCTGAACTTCATCTCCGCCTCGGAGAGCGAGCCGTTCGCCGCGTATCGAGGAGATAAGCGAGCCGGCGAAGGAGCCTTTCCACAACTCCCTCGATTAATCAGCATTTGAGAAACAATTTGCGAGCCCGGCGCGAGCTTCCTTTCACGGAGCGGCCTTATAAGCGGGGAGCCCGCACGGCTCAACCCTACCGGGCATCCAGCCCTTAAGGATGCAATTTCGCTTAACGTCACTGCTGCCAACGTCTTTTCTCCCCGCGACCGCGCACTCGTTTAAAATAAGCAGCCTTTTGATGCTTCCAATTGGAAGGGGGAATCGCGCGCAAGGCTCCGCAAAGCCCAGCAGCCCTCGGGAGTGGCTTTTAACGGGGCCCGGGAGAGCCGGCGCCGATCGAGGGAGTTTCGGAGAATGATCGAGGCCCCGTGGAGTCGCGTCGCGTCGGTTCGCGTCCGATGGCTTACGTTGCCATGCACGCGATCCTTGGGAAGCTCCTTAAGCCCCGATGAATGCAAATTATATTATTCGGAGGGGAGGGCGCGATAAATCCCGGCCGATTAAATGTAGGTGTTGTTGCCCTGCCGTTCTAAATTACTCGCAGGCGCGTCCATTGCTCGACGAAACGAATCGTTTGTTTTATTTATCACTGGCCTCGGCGAAAAGAGCCTCGCGCCTCGGAGTCCGCCGAGGCACCGAGCCCCGATGCGCCCAGTCATTGTCCTCTATGTAAATGAGCTCCCATTGGCAATCGAGATATTAATAGAATCAATGTGAAATGGTCGTGACTAAGAAATGAAAGACGTGTGACAACAATGACGTGTTAGTCATGCCACGCGCCTTTTTTGCTTATCGGATTGCACGGCTTTTATTAGCATAGCCTGAGAGATATATTTTTAACCAAGAGGCCCCTGCATAATTTATCCAAATTTCGATTCAATTATTTGAACTCGTATAAATTGCGCGACTTTAATTTAGAATCGATCCGTTAATATTGCTTTAGAATCGTATTGATTGATAAACAAATGTAATTGATTTCCGATTGTAGGCCTAGACTTCGACCTTTTTTCAACTTTTGTAGAACATTTGAATGAAAATTGTTGATGCACGGGAGAGAAATTAGCTTAACTGTTTAATGATATTTAAGGGATTGATTAATATTTTATTTACAATTTCAGCATAAATAAGACAAAGTGGTATAGACAAACTAACGAATGGATAATGTAAATATTGACTTTAATATGGGCTATTGAAAAAATTGCATAATATCCGATTTCGCGTGATAATTAAATTGAATCAAGCTGAATTATATATAACATGTACTTATGATAGCTTATTATTGCATTATTTTCTTAAGATACTTGATACGAAAGAGTATACAAACTATTAATTACGTTCGTGGCACAGAGATGTTTGAAGCCAGTACATTTTCGAAATTACGGGCTCTATGCTCTTCAGCAGACGTATCATTATTATGTAAAATTTGTACAATTTATACCGATATAAATTTACTACGTTGAACTACACAAGGGTACACATACTATTCGAATTAATTTCATTCGACTAATGCAATTGCCTTTTTGCTCTAAAATTACAGTTCGTTATAATGAAATAAATAAGAAAGCAATTTTAACTATTTCATAAATAATGCGCGAAAATAGACAATTAAAGTGTAATCATCTTTGAAATACAATTTTTTACAAAGTCAGCGTCAGGAAACGCAAGATGTATTTCAATTAATCATATTTGATGTAGCTTCCGTTGGATATTCCAATCATTTGACAAAATTTTATAATTATAATTAGTAATTTTTGAAAAGTCTGGGGGTTTTCTATGCTTTTGAAATAGGAAGCTTCAATCAATGTTTATTCAGAGGTATTATATTTAAATTTAGTTAGATGTTTTTATCGATTTGCATTAAATTTTAAATTATTCTAAAAAGTGAATAAATAATGTTGCCAATCAAATGTAAAAGTGGGAACGGGCAAAATTAACCAGACGCAGAACAGCCTGTGCGTAAAATTTTTTAATTAAACTCTACAGGACGCTTTGAATTTCAAAAATATATATAAATATCAATATCGGTAATTCAGTTGTAGATTGCATAAAGCCAAACATGGTATTTCGATGATAAAACATTTAATTGTACACGGATTAACTTAATCATAAAAATTCATATACGGAATTATATACAGAAAATGTTGAAGAAGCATTAAAACTCATAAGTGTCGAGTTAATCGGGGAAACGATTGTGTCGGAGAATCCTGTGTACTTGACTGAGCCACATATTACAGTAAGCAATGGCAATTAATGCCCAAGAGCCAAGCTAAGGGCGTACTATATAATTAATAGTACGTTTCCTTTATAAGGATGGAAATTCACGAAGCACTCGATCGGAGCGAATGGTCATAGTAGCGGAATGAAATTCGCAAGCTGTAAGAAGGAAGGAGCGGCTGGGCGTTGGCGAAAAAAATCCCAATCAGAAGCAGGACGCGTTAATGCCGAGGGTAAAGGAAAGAGCCGCGAAAAGCCTCGGAGGGAAAAACAATGTCAGGCCAGAATAATCCATGTATCGACCTACTGAGGCTCAGCCCCGGGATCGCGTAGCGGCGGCGGCGGCGGCGGGGAGGCGGAGGCTGCCGGGCGGGCGCGGACCAGCGGGAGGGGCGGCGAGAGGTGTAAGAGAGCGGGGAGGAGGAGGAGGCGCCGAAGCCCACTCGAATCGATAGAAAAAGTTTGAGCTCTCGAACGCAATTAATTCGAGTAATCCGAAAAGTTAACGAGTGAGCCGCGCTTCAACGGTGGCACTCGCTCGCGTTTCCAATTAACGGGCCCGGACCTTTCCCCCTTCTCTCCGACAACAAAAGCCGCGATATCGTTCTTTAGACTCACTGTGCCCCGGCGACGGACATCGAAGGCCCGAGGCCGGACAACGGCCGCGCTCGGACCCCCGGGGCCCGCGGAGCTTCGGCTCGCTAAAGTAAAAGAGCCTCGTCCCGTGAGTTCCCCCGTTGCTGCCTTGCTTTTAACGAGGGAGGATCGCTGCCGCGCCTCGGCTGGAGAAACACTTTTCCCTTGTCTTTGGCCACCTCTGACACTAGCGAGCACCGCTTAATCCATTCAACGAAGCCTGCCACACATGTACGAGCACCTCCCATAATTTATCCCATTCAAATTGAATTTCAACGCGAGTCTTACCCGACCATTGGCTAGTAGTCGTGTTTCCGTTTTGCCAGTTCGTCGTTGTATATACACTTTTGACAAAAGACGCTGTGTGCAGGCTTCGGAATTGCAAAGAAGACACGCTGCAACTGGAGCTTCCCGACATTGACATGCGCCTACTTGATTAGCAACAACTGGCTTACCTTTTCATAAATATCTTATTGGCTTCAACCCGTTAAGTCAAGGATTAAACCTCAATCTCCGAGTGCGGGCAAACGTTTCTATTCGCCCGCGAAATTTATACCCCCTATTTAATCGATAATTATTTTTCTTAAGCCTACATTTTTGCGGGTAACGAACTTACATATTGCTCGCTCGTTCGATTTATCTGCGTTGACAATCTGCGTTTGCGTTCTACTGACTTAATTATTTATTGCTCTGTGCGCTCGTTTCGTGACTTTGTTTTAAAATGTTGTAATGCCATTTTGATAATTTTCTATTAAAATTGTATTAAGAACGATCAAAGGCTTATCATGATAAATAATATGAATATAAATTAACATCCTTGGTACGTAGTTTTAAAAAAAAAGCATACTGTAATGAAGTAATTATGCATAAAGTAATCTGCAAAACAGCAAACTATTGTTGTGCCACTTGATAAATGGTATGATAAATTTAGTCCTTATAAATATCAATGAGTGAAAACTATGGAATAAAATTTGAATTAATTTGTACGGGTAAAAAGTAAATCATTGCAACCAATATCAATCAACGAGCCGATTTATGAAACGAATATATATATATATATATATATATATAAGTGTAATGTAAATCATTTTTCAGTACTATCGTAAGTCCTATTAATGGCATTGTGTCAAATGAGCTTCTAGCGGAAGAATATCTCCAGTTAATTCTCCGTACAAATGCTATCTCTGATTTCAGAACCAATCATTTAACCCGAGCAAAAAATTCATAACAAATTAATCTTGGCAAGCAATTTTTGTACTTTCAATTAAGTATGACGATACGTAGCTTGGAGCAAAAAAAGCCCTACAATGGTTTCACCTAGAGCTCGTAAAATCAATTTTGATAGTTATACAATCATATTTTTACAAATGGAAGCCTCCGCAATTTTTATTGGCGGAATTGTTGTTATATGGGTTTCTTGTAATTTTAGTTATATGCTTTCTTGAAGCATTTATACTATGTTGCCTTTGCAATAACAGGCGAGACAATATAATAAAGCGGCTATAACTGACTCGATCAATATGGCAGTTGTACAATTTCAATCGCTCTTTCATAAATATACATTTATCAAAGGGAAAGTTATTTATTTTTTTCTTTTTCTTTCTAAGGCAAGTTAATAATTTTGTTTCCATTGCAGTTAAATAATAATTAAAGGTGGGTTAATTTAGACCTATGAAGGATTTTATGAAAAATTGGCCGGTATTTATAAGATACAGGGATACGCAACAAATATTGATATAAATAAACTTGTTGAGAAGTGACGCATTTTTTTTTTTGTTAATTTGCAAAGGTATATTATTATTAAGCGTGTAGGCCGTCCATCATCTTGATTTCAAATGAAGGCTGACTGAAAGTTATATCAAAGCGCAAAAAATATGTGCTCTTACCTGTTCTTCATAGTCATCGCAATCTTATCTTTGGGCAAACTTAATCCGAATACGAGCAAGCTAAACTTAAAAGTGTTGAGCCTAAGGGCAGAGGGATTATTAAGTTTATCATATGTGCCCGGGAACAGTTTCACGAGCAATTTTCAACGTTCTAGTAATAATACTTTGATTCGTATCTTTATATTCTGCGTTCGTTCACACTTTTATTTTAATTAAAGTCACTCATTTCTGTCGGCGATGTTGACATGCAACGCCTTACAACTTGCTGTATATTTCAATTAAAATCTTTAATAAAGCCTTCACTTGGCTATAATATTACCACAGGCACCCGAAGCACTATTACAATAAGGAATATTACTTAGGTTATGAATGCGAACGAAAGATACGATTTTATTATCATTATTACATACCTAAGGTTGATTGTGGCTGGCTTTCGGTTCCATTAGTCTGCTAGGGCTAAAAATAAGGCGTTTCAAAAGCTTACACATCAATACTCGAATGCCAATGCTCGAGAAATTCAAAAAGCATGAGGTTAGATTAGAACGTTGAAAGATACAAATCGCGCCAAAGCAGATGCTGTGAATTAAAATGTGAATAAGATGACAACAATGAATGATGAAGATTGTGACTCGTAATTCTTCATCGATCATGTGTAAGCAGATTAAATGGTGCTTCGCTACGTATCTCATTCCCCCAAGGACTTCATTATACCCTCGAAAACTATTTCACATGCTATCGGATGTCCTTTCAAATGAGCATTTGTTGATTTTTTTTTCTTTGCCCACAGACAGAATACGATGTCATGTTTAGGAGAAATCTATTCAAATTTATGGTATTAATATTAAGTTATCCGCTCAATATTATGTAAATATTTAAAGCGACAAAATAATTAAATTACCAAAGATAAATATATAAGAGCTCGGCATGACATAAATTTTCTCGCGCTTAATGAATACTTAAACTTAATATATGAATTCTTAATAGATTATTTTGTACAATTTAATACCTTACAGTTTCTATTAATCTCTCCTGTACTATAATATAATATAATATAATATAATATAATGTAATGTAATACTCGAGCATAAATCCCTAGAGTTAAAGATTTTAAATACAAACAAATTAAGCAATAGAAAATTAAGAATAAAACAATAAAAGTCTTATTATTTTTTAATTAACTCTGTAAAAAAGTAATAGAATTCTTATTTTTATAAAGTGCCTGATTTTTGTTGAAGTTTAATTTTTAATTTGTTCAATTAATTATTCTCGTTGATTTTAATAATTATAAATAATCATGAGCATAAGAATTTAATTTTTTTTTATACAATTACTAAACAAGTAAACTTCCTCAAAATTGTACTTGCTTTAATATTCTTTGGAAACATAAGTTTTACTCTTAATGCATATCCGGAGTTTAGAGAAAAATTCCTTTAGCATCTTCAAAGTGTTTATTGGCATATATTTTAATGTTCCAACAGCTGTATAAAATTAATTAGTACAAAGAGGCACAACTCTAATATTGAAATATTTTTAATTTCCTGATAATTATTGTACATCGTTTATCGCGTAAAGACGTAAAATTAACAACGTAAATTAGAACCAAGGTATTTTTCAAGTTAGCTTATTTTTCTAAAAACTACAAGCTTACATGTGCTAAGAAATGTGTGTGCGTGTGCGTGTGCGTGTGAGTGGCTGGGCGGGTGTGGGTAGGTATAAAAATTGTGTCGTGCGAATAAGGTTTATAAAATTTGAATTTGAAAATAAGAAAACGAATGTGCCTTTAGGAAATACGTTATATCTACACTTTATATTACGAATGAAAAAAAAAAAAAAAAAAAAAGAAACAGCATTCGCATATAGTAATTTTAAAAGTACTAATAATAACATTAAACGCGCGGGGAATAATAATTATGCATGCATGGGACACGCTCGGGTAAAACTTGATTAACAAAGTATCTTGGGGGTTGGGGGAGGGGCAGAACGCGAAGTGCCACTTTCCCCGCAAAACAACTCGGGACGGCGCTTTACAAACAGCCAGGATAATTCCCGACGCCCATGCAAGTCACCCGAATGGCCAGGAATAGCTGGAAAAACGCGCAGCTCGCGCGCTCTCGTAAAGCCAGTCGACTTTCAACATCGCGGCCGTGGAAAATAATCTCGGCGTCCCGCCCAGTCTCTGGGCCCCCGGCTTTTTTTTTTTTTGGTTTTTTCGCCACCCCAGAGGGAGAGAGAGACGTGGCCTTACCACGCACGCTATCTCTCTTGGTCCGGTCCGGGCCAACCTGCCCCGATATCGCGAATATTTCTCGCGAGCCCCCCCCCCGCCCGCCTTCGATGCCCGGGAATTTCGCGATTAAAGGATTGGAGCCGCTCGACGCGGATTCAACGTCCGACGGCTAAGGCAAGCGCATCTCTCGGACCGACGCAGTCGCTCCTTCCTGATGTTCCTTTACCCCCGGCACACATCCTTGCACTCTCCCCTTCCAGATCCTTGACTTCCGCGAACTTTTGCTGCCTCCTCGTGGCCGGACCGAGGCCTTCTCCTCGGGCAGGCCCTCGACACCTGGGGAGCCTCTGCTTCGATGACGCTTCGTCCGGGCCATCACCAAAAAAGTGTCCTCGGTTCGAATAGGCTCGATGGAAATCCTTCGGATTTCCGGCGCCTGCTCCGCTCGAGCCGTGGAAAAGTTTACAAGTTTCGACGGACAGAGGCGAGCTCGCGGAAAATAATCCCTGGACGGCGTTAAGTCGGAGCTCAGCCCCATCCACTCGCGCTTAATATTATTTTACGCCCGCTTCCTGGCTAATCTCCATTAGTGCGAATTACGCGCAAATTATGGCAAAAACGTAAAGCGACCTTCGAGCTTACACGCGAGTCTCCGTCTCTCCTCCTTTCTCCTTATCGCTCGCTTTCTTTCCTCCTCCTCCTCCTCCTCTCATTCTGCCGCGATCTTTTTCTTCTTTACCTGCGAGACTCCGACCTGACTTTTTTCCGCTGTGGAAATTTCGCAGCCTCGAGTCCTTGCGGGCATGTAATACTTCATCGCGCGAAGCCTTCCATTAAATATGAATAAAGTATTTCCGTGTTTTGACTAAACCTATTAATGAGCTTCCTTCTTTTTTTTTCATTCGCTGGAGCAACGACGAGTCCGTAATTACATAATTGTCCAGTATTCCTGTAATTTAAGAGTACCGTGTTGCACACTTTGATTACATACGACTCTTTAAAATTCATTATAAATATACGTGCTGGCTTTATCAATTTTTTAAAAAGTTTCTCCCAAACGTGATTCATTTCTCGTGTATGGCTATTAACTATTAAATACGAAATCGAGTGCAGGATTTGAAATGTATTCAATATCATAAATTATAAGATTCAAAAACAAATGCGTGTCGTAAATTCACAAAATTAATTGTATTAAAAATTTTTTTTCTACCAGGACATTATTTTAATATTCACCTAATGTTCGCTACGCTAATGCTTTTAAATAACGACAGTTTTTTATACCACGAGGATTAAAGTTACATCTTTTTATTGTGTCCTGCAACACGAAACCTCAAAAACGAAGAATTTCTTTTTCTAAAAGCAATTTCACTTGAAAGTTGAGATTAAAGCTTTCACCTTTTATGTAAAAAAGTTTTACTTTTTATTCGTATTAATGTATTCTACTATGTATTATTATGTATTTTTAATTTCTACTTTACTCATATAAAGCAACGTTGCGTAACTTAATTACAAACTTCATAATTACATCAACTGCGAGATCGAATATGTATAAATGTGAATTCTTGATTCAATTTCAAAATTTCTACTTTTTTATTTGCACGAAGTTCACAATAAGTCAAAGGTATTTCTAAAATATAAGTGGCTTAGAATGTGCAATAATTTCTTAAATAATTGTCTAAATCTTTTTATAATATAAAGCTTCAAAGTAAGGAAAGCATTAATTTTACTTTAACGGTAGCCAAAATTCTTATTATCAAGTGTTTTTCAACCTTCTATAGCAAAAATATGGTAATTTCTTTGCGCATTCTTTACGTAGAAAATAATGGGCTAAAAAGTGAAATTGAATATTTTAATATAATTTTATGTTGAACCGCTAATTAAAAGTTGCCCAGCACTTTGAGGATCGTGTTTGTAATTTCAATTATTACGATACCTTTATTC
The DNA here is from genome assembly GCA_018907135.1 of Kradibia gibbosae. Lineage (NCBI taxonomy): Eukaryota > Metazoa > Arthropoda > Insecta > Hymenoptera > Agaonidae > Kradibia > Kradibia gibbosae. The sequence continues at coordinate 11,874,817 of JACCHX010000004.1, forward strand.
ATTCTCATTATAAAATGTATAAAATACATAATTATGAAAACGATATCAATTTCTTGTTTCATTATCAAAAGCTTTATAAAAAGGTTTAGTGTCTTTGTATTTATTGTATTTTATTCTTGTCGAAAAATTATTTTTTAACGTTAACTCGCTTTAAATGAATTCTATAAAAAGCTAGAAAACAAAATTTAATATTTCAGCTTTTTGACTCTAATTAAATAAAGCTAGAAGTGCAGTGCAAAAACGTACAAACCAATGTTGAAATTATAAAAATTTTTTAGGCGTGTTTCATATTTCACGAAAGTTGTTTATTATTTTGACATATCGACAATAAAAAAAACATCCAAAAGAAATTTCGCACATTTATATTATTAATACACGTCAAAATCTAAGTCAATCCAATGTCGGATATTATTATTACTGGCCATCGCTGTTTACCAGTTGCCGCTTAAATATACAGCGAATGACTGATTTTTCATAATAGATAATACATCTCGTAAATAATTGCAAAACGAATGAGCTGTTCGAACTGTCAAATGACGAAAATTGGAACGCAGACATCCGAGTATTTACAAATGAACCGACGTATTATCAAATATTAAAGCAAAGAAAAAGGAAGGAACCGAGACTAGCTTGTAAAGTTTCAAGCGGTAAATGTATATATATATAAGAAAACAAATAAATATGTATTGAACTTGATGTCCCCTTGGCGTAAGAGTATCGAAATACATATTTATGATAAAAGCAGACGACCGAATCCTGCGAATTTGTCATTATACAAAATCTCGCTTGTAGAAAGTTTTACGACGATAACATACGATCTGTACTGACGGTCTTGTTAACAATTGTTATTCACCGAGCTCGGATCAAATTATTTTATAACAAATGGGAAATCAATTTTACGATATTTTAGTAGAGCTCACCTAGATTTTACTACGCGCGATCGGTTACCGCATTACGGTCAAACATAAATAAGCCGAGTCAAAGGCAGATTAGCTTATAAAATTCTAAATCTATGGCTTTCTTAAAGTCAGCCGCCGAGGAGAATTTATCGAGCCGTATTTTATCATAAGTATCTTAATGTTAAAGCGCGTTCTTGATTGCAATTATCCCCGAGTAAAATAAAACAGGAGCGAACAAATGCAGGTTTATTGCCCGAGGATACGGGGTTATTTTTAGAATTAACGGCTTGTGCAGGGACGGTGGTGGTGAGTCTTTCAAAGGCGGGCTTTCGAAGCCGTCGCTGAAAAATGGAATGGATTTCGATTTTTCTAATTTCCTCTCGCATTTCTTTAAAGCTCGGCGAGAGCCGCCCGCGGCACCGGGAGAGCCCAGTGCTCGGGAATTGCCGGCGACCTCGAGGCCACCGCACTGCGCCTCCTTGGCGGGACACTGGTCTCAGGGAGGGAGGGGGGGGCGCAGGGGAAGGCCCGGAGCCGATGGATTCGGCCGAAAGCGGTGATCGGGCGTTATTGGAGAGTCTGGCGAAGCCCCCTCCCCGCGCAGGGGCTTCAAGCGTCGAGGCCTCGCGCGAGCCGCGCTCCACTCGAGCTCCGGCGAATCCACTCGGCAATTGAATTCCGAGGGCAATCCCGAGCTCCCAATAAAGGACAAGGGCCCGGCTAAAAAGCAAATCGACATTAATCGAGGAGCACGAGGAGCTTTCGACCGCCCTAATAAACAAAAGTTCGGGGCGTCGAGGAGCTGGGGGCTGTTTTTCGCGCCTGGGGTCGCGCGCCATTGAATTCGGCCGCTCTTATGCCGAGGGCCGCCGCGGCCTGAATTATTCATCCGCCGATAAGCCAACGTCGCTCGACCGATGAGCCTGGGCCGCGAGCTTTTTTCTCCCGCCGCTCCTCGCGGCCCCTTGTCCCACCCCCGTTCGACGGCAGGCGGCGGCGGCGGCGGCCGCGAGTCCCGCGGGACGCGGGGGCCATCGTTGGCGCCACTTGGCGGTCGGCGGGGGGAGGGCCGGTGCAGAATAAACATCAACGGCCAGGCGCTTTTCGCGATAGTCGAGCCAACGCCTCCTGGGCTATCGGATTTTGCGAGTGCCCCGGTCCCAGGATGTTTTTATCTCGGGGAGTGTTCCTCCTCTGCGGGGATACGAATGTCGGCCGTGCTTTTCCAATGAAACGCACCGACGTTCCTAGTGAATGCGCGAATAAATTTACTACCCTTTCGTAAAGGCCTCCACCCATGAATCATACCGTGGCGATAAATTTTACATAAACGCGCCTGACAATCGTTTTTCATGAATGATAAGAGCATTTTCCCGCTCAATCTACTTCTCTAATCAAATTCAACTATTTTCTTCTTCTTTTTTTTTCCTTTCGCGATTGCTCGTCAAATTCACATCGATATAAACTTGAATAACCGCTACGCCACGCAGCCGTTGATATACTCGTATACACACACAAACACGCGCGCTTTCGGACTTTTACGAGTATAAATTATGTTAGCACCGTTTATCATGTGGCTCTTATTTTGCATTCGCCTGTTTATAGAAAGCGCCTTTTCTTGCTTTATTCACTTTCAGACGGGCAGAAGCTGGAAACGGCTTTTTTTCCGAGATTGATACTGGACCCTTCCTCCCCTAGCCGAGCGTAAAAATATATATATATATACATATAATTTTAACAATTTTAATCAAGGATATTTATAAGTCGACGAGAAAACCAGCACGAGGAACTCGCGAGCGGCTCCTTTGCGTCGGTAGCATACTTTGAATTAACCTCGGTAGAATTTTTGAATTTGCATACTAAACGCCGCGCCATTACGGCGCACTCCGTCAATGAGGCATTAAGCGGCCTCGCTTTGATAGTACCGCGAGGAATATCATCTCGAGTCCCCGTCCGGGGTCGCTTGCTTCAGCTCCGATACAAGCCCGCGTTATCGGCTCCTAACGACTTCCTCGCCTGTGCAATCGCTCCTGCGCCGCTCCCGATTCTACGGGCATCGAGGGGCCCCCTCGAACGGGGGAGGGGGCCGTTCCTTTACCGGAAGCGGCGGTCGGTCATCGGCGGCTCAACCGACGTCTGCTGGCCGTCCAACCGGGTGTCTTTATCCGAGAGCCAATTACTCTGGCCCTGGAGAGATCCGCGGGGCCCTACGAGAAGCCTCCGACACGAGCCACCCCGCACTGACTTTGGATCTCGAGCGCTTATCCTAATGCCAGCGCGAATTCGCTTTTCCCGATTGGAAAGAAGTCGGTGCTTTCGAACATTTTTTTTGACCGCTCCTTAATTTCGCTTAGGCGCCTTGCACTCGCCATAAGACGTATTTTGGTTTTTGTTTTTCCTAATGCCAAATGTTAAATAACATTTTAACGAGGCTTAATAAAATGCAAAGCGAATGTTTCTCGCTGAAAGTAAGGCCCCTTAATTTGATTTGAAAATATTCCTCGATTATGACGAAGCACACGTTGCAACTACCCCGAAAATGAAAGTTTTTCCTGCGTAGGGTCAGAAGATTCGAGATTACCCAAGTTCGATAAGAAACGGAGTTATCGAAGAAAATCGCCACCGGCACTGGGGAAACGAGAGTCCAATTTAAATTGCGCTTCAAGGGCGGCTTAAAGCTCCGATTGAAGCTTCAACGGAAAGCCGCTGACCGTTTTTTAAAACCGTGCTAGTTGCCTCGGATGTAAGGCCGAACCCTCGGCTGAGATAACGAAAGCAGCGGAGCTTCGGGAAGCTCTAGTCCCGGCCAAGGTCGGCTTCGGCCGGCCGATCTCCGAATCAGGAGGAGGGCGAGTCGCTCCCGTGGACGAGGCCGTCGGGCAGGCCCTGAAGTGGAGGCCACTGGGCCGATCCGGAAGTTGGAAGATCGACGAGGAGGCCGAGCACCGTCGCTCCTGGTGGGCCCTCGCAGCTTAGCCATCCCTCGAGGCCCTAGAGGAGAAGGAGCCCGAGGAGCGCCGAGTCTCACCGGGGGAGGCTCGACCAGGCTAATGCAGTTGAGTCTGCCCGCCTGGTGGCGTATCGAGGATTGCCACGGGCTCGTCTCCCTCGCGCCTCATCGGCTCTCCGACCCCTTCTCGAAAGCCAGGCGAAAAGCCGCTTCCGACGATTTTCCATTCGGTCTGAATTGCCTCTCGCCCGCGGCGCGGCGCTACTCGGCGCCTTTTTACACGGATTCGCCACCGCCCCGCGACAACCGACGGGCAAAGTTTCCCTCTAATGGAAGTGGGCTTCCGAGTCCCCCGGCGAGGGGGAGCCGGTCGGGAGTCGGGGGAGCCCTGAGGGGAGAGGCACAGGGCTTCGCTTCCCCGCGTCCGGGGCCTCTTCTCACGCGGGGCCTCCCTCTACCCTTACAACCTTTCCGATGTCTCGAGCTCGACTTTGAAATACGCAAGGACAGCCGAGTCCTTCCAGTCCGATGCGCTGCTGTATTATTAAAAATTTCGAAGCTGTCGCGACGAGCCTCAATTCTTAATGATTTACCATCAATTATCGAGTCCACTGCGAATTAAGCAGTCGCGCTTATCGATGCGGGACGCATTAAATTATTAACAAAGACATTTATTTTCGCAATTATCGAGACTACGGTTCAGAATGAAAATAGTTTTAAGAAAATTACGATTAATAAAGCCAGTGAATTTTTTCCCCGGCGCTCAAATCGGCTTAACGACTTTTCTCCGTATTTTTGCATGTAAAATCCTCGAGTCGCTTAAGAAGATTTTCAACTTCTTGTCATGTATTAATCAGGTCTGAACATTTTTCGTATTAAAATTTATGCATTATATAGCTCAAATAACGACTGACTTTCCGAGCGATGAAATAAATTCGAGTCGGCAGTGTTTTTACCCTCGTATAATTTTAACGAGTATTCGTACACATTCGCCCTGAATGCCCCGTTTAATTGTCTTGTTCTCTTATTAAATGTTCGCGGTGTTCTCTCCAAGAACTTGTAATCGAAACGAAAGCAACGACTTGGCTCCGAGTCTAAGTAGTACAGGAAAGACGACGGAGTCGTGTGAGACTTCCCTTGCACGCGTACAGGATCTTGCGTAAAGTGCTGGAGGTCTGCTTTTCCGTGCAGTAGGCACTAGACAAGGATTCCGAGGCCGCAAAGCCCAAGAGTCCGGGGTGAGCGTAGGGCAGAAGAGCTCCAGTGGCTTGCTTAAAAATCCTAGTCCCCGTTAAGCTCAAAGCGAGCAGCAGCTCGAGCTCCCAGTAGACTACACTTTCGAAATGTCCGATCCAGGATCCAGCTAAGAGTCTAAGCGCCGGGAGCACGGAAGGAAGCTGCTCGCCCCTTTAAGAACGACCGGGAGTTGCCCGATCGAAGCGTTTCAATAGGGCTCCGTCGGACTCGTTGGTAAAATCGGCCCGGAAGCCAAGGCGAAGTCCAAGCCGGTGGAGCGCCGCCGAGGACCGGCCAACCTCGTCCGGGCTCTTGTTCGCTCGACTGGTGAAGCCCGGACCCCGCCGACGGCCCCACACCCCCACCTCGAGCCTCCAATGCTGGCGACTGGCGGCAAATGCGGGCTAAGCTTCGCCTCGAGGTCGCGCGCCCGCTTATTTCGGCTCTCGACCCGGAGGTCTCGGGGCTCTGGGCGTCCCGGGCGAGGCCGCGCTTATGCTCGGCTCCTCGCTCTTTTCCTTCCTCGTTAACATGCCCCGGAGCTCCGCCTAAAGAATAACTAATGGCCCAGGTTCCGAGGTCGGCTCCGCGTTTTCTTTTGTCGTGCAGATTTTGGCTTCGACTCGAGCAAAGGCGCTCCTAACTCTTGCTCGTCTTTCGGCTTAGAAACTTTCTAATCTAATCCAGGCACGTCTCGACGATTCCGACATTATTTTTGCTACGTATTATTTACGTCAATTTTCATTGACCGATGCTTCTGTTATTTAAACTCTAGTTATTTATAACTAGATATATACTATATACTTGAGAGAGTATATTTTATAATGATGTGACCGATTTAAACTAAAAATAAAAGTCAAACGCAAGTAAATTTGTTCGATTTTACGTTTTATATCACACCTATTTTTTAACACGTGCATTTTGATTTCTGACCTGTCGGTTATGTTTTTATGTGAATTTTCTTTAATACTGTATATCTTAGTAACATAATTAAAAATCGGTGTAGATCTAGACTTGTAATTCCTGTATTAATATTTCTTATTAAGAGACCATTTAAAATATCATATTGACTCTACAGTATGCTTTAGCAATACTGTTTAAAAATAATACTATTTCCAGCGAATAAACCATCAACTTCAAGTCAAGTTTTTCTCTCTGAATAACAATTTATTTATTTTTTTTTTGATAATTTTTATTCGTAGCAAACGATTTGCTTTATAAGAAAATAATTAATACGTCAGAAAGACATAATTGTCAGACGTTGAAAATTAATTTACTCGTCATTATGTTGATTTTTGTTGATAAATAATAATAAAAACTTCTATTCGTGACGTATTTTTACTTAAACATTATAGATAATAAAATATAATATACTTAAATATCGTATTCTGGTTTTCGTCAAACAATGTTGTGAAATATTTTCGTCTCTTTCAACCATATTATTAAGTCGTATATTATTTGTTTATTAAATTCATTCAAATAAGGTTTCATATTAAATAATTCTTTTTCATTCTTAAAAGATATTTACTACCCAGATTTAATATTTTCAGAAAATTTAATACTTTGTATTTTAATTGAACGTTGCGGCTACGAGCGCAGTCAGTATTAATTCACGTCATTTAATTGAATTAAAAATATTAGATTGATTACAGATTTGTATTGCCTTAAAATTAAAATTAAGCAATTTTCTAGTTCTAGCATCACAGAATCTTTGTTCTTACTTTTTTTTTAATTTATTAATTCAACTTTAACTACAGGATTATCTATAAAATCTCTTGTTCCTCAAGTTTTTCAGGACTCAAGTTAATATTATTAACTTCCACATTTTAGCTTTTGAGTTAAATATTGCTGTACCAGATTTCAACGGTACAAGTGTAGTAATAAATTAAATTAACATCTTGTTAAAGTTGTTATACTAGCTACTAGTTATAATACCTTAATTATCCAAGTTATGTACAATTTAATGCAATTTTAAGCTGACAAATAAAAACATTTCCCTAAAGCCAAAACTTAAATTATTATTACTTTATATTATGTTATAACAACAATTATTACTTATACTAGCAGCTAATTACTGATATATAAATGCAATTATTAGTCTGCATACAGTTTTATTAGATCTTATCTATATGTTTCTCGCGTACTCGAAATAGCGTCCCATTGTGATTTAAAGCAATAACACAAATCGTAAGTAAATAAATATGTACATCAGACATGCTGACATTGTGTATTAATAAAAGTAATAACTTTTTAATTATTTCTCTCGAATTTCCTCGTACAATCATTTAAAGGTAGGAAATCCCGTTGACAGGACAAATTTCGCCTCTCAACATCATCCTCGCATCGTCCTTTTTTCTTTTTTTCTTTTTTTTTTTTTGCCCCCCTCCCCCTATCATAAGTAAATTCTTAAGCAATTGACACAACTGACACCTCGCTGTCTTATTACTCTTCAGGACCCGTAGCTCGCCTCTTTACGATTATTCCCCTAGGCTGCATGATTTATAAAGCAGATTAAATTCCAGCGTCAGACGTCCACGCGATGCAATGCGTCATAATTATAAAGTGTTTACCTTTCTTTTCGATTGAAATATAAATACGGAATTCTGACGCGACTCGTTGATGCATTTGAATTCTTGTTATTATTTCGTTGCACTGGTACTGTAATGACTCTTAAGAAGATCGACCTATAGTTAATGGACTTTCGTATATTTCAAACTTAATGCTCAACAAAGGTCGGATAAGTAAGAGGGCTTAGTTCAGTTGATGCGAACTTAAGCTTTTCGAATCAGTCACTGTAGAATCTAAGGTGTTTGCAATCCAATCTGCGTAACGTTTAATCCGCAACATATTGATAAATCGTCAACAATATCCATTCGGATTAAATCAATCAATTCCGGACGGTATTAAAAATGGAACCTTATTGGATTTTACTTTCCGACTAGAATAAAAAAGCACATACGTTTTGGGGCAACTTTAAATCGACAATATGATATGCTTAAAGGAAACTTCTTCGCGCTCGAGTACTAATCGAGTAACTATTGACTTTTAGGGAATACAATGGAAAATACTCGAAACAAACGGTTGTGACTATAGCCCCTTATTAATCTCGCGGGGTAGAGATACGCTATTGAAATTGTTAAAAACACGATGAAGACAGCTCTTAAACCTAGTTAAAAGCTTGAGATACCAACGTGCGCGTACTTGACGCAGGCCATGGGCCATTTCTCGTTTAGTGCCATTGAAGTGAAACGTAAAATGCAGAAATTATCAGCGAGCGCGCCATAATAATGAAGAGGAGCTTTTAAGTATTATCCGCGCATCATAACCGTACAATATCTAGTATTAAAATGTGTAAGTTGCAATTACAAGAACGACAACGAAGCCCTTCGTTGCTGGATTCTTTGAGAGCGTAGGTCCGACTCGGATGAAATAAATTTTTTACGACGCTCGAGCAGACTTGGTCAGCCGTGAAACAACCCCCTGTAAATTAAATGCGTAATATGCCTCTTCGCGTATATTATATATATAGTGAATTGAATCCTAGGCGTAACGTGAATTACGCAACTGTGCGGGTTAAAAATGAAAGGAGGGAAGGGGGGCGCCGGGACGTCGGGCACCGACAAACGCTAATCCGAGCTTTTTCTTAACTATTGCAGGAGGACATCGGGTCAATCCACCGCTGGACATGGGCAGCTACTCTCCGATTTTGCCGCATCTGCCGGATCTGCTGGACGAGTAAGTGTACGCCGGTCAGTAGGGGTCCGTTGCCGTGGACAGACCTTGGACCCGATTAAATCTCGGGGCAAAGTCCTCTCTTCTTCTATACGGGAAGGGATGCGAGGCCCCAAAAATAGCCCCGCGTCTTCGTGGAAGCCGAGTAGTTGGGGGGGGGTACAAAGGGCCGCGCCCCACCGTCGGCTCCGACGACACGCGGTGGCTCGCCGCCCGCACCCCTCCTGCACCCTCCCGCGGCCGTCGGGCGCCCCGACTCACGTGGCGGCGGCGGCGGCGGCGACGGCGGCGGCTGCTGGGGGTGGGGGTGGGGCGGAAGGGCGCACGCAGGGCCGCGGGGAGGCCGAGGGACCGCGGCAGTAGTGCTCGCAGTGGCTCCGGACGGCGCCGCGCCTCTACCGTCTCCGGAGTATCGGCTGGTGTCTCGGCCGCGCGGCCACCACCGACGCAGTCGCGCAGCCTCGTAGTCTCTCTCCGGGGCCAGAAATGGCTGCCGCCGTCCGCCGCCGCGCGACATGACACTGGCCGAGCTCTCGCCTTTCGCTTTATGTTGCTTTTCTTATTTTCGTTATGAGGCTACTCGCGTACCTGGTGCTCCTTCTCAACCCCTGTAGCTTTAAGCGGCCCTGGCTGGGCGACTGCAGCCCCCACGATATCTTCCCGACCGAGTGCGTGTCCATTGTTTAATTTAGTGCTCCTCCTCTGCTCCAGCGACTTCTAACTAGCCCTCGGCCACGCGCAGCCCGATACCTCATCCCCCCCCCAGCCCTTAACGTAAAGCTAATGCCCTTCTCGCATCGCCTCCTTCCCTTACCCTTCGTTACCTATCTACCGCCGCCAACACCCCCTCCCACCCCCTAGCCCTGGCTCTCCTCGCGACTCGAGAGGTTATGTTCATCCCTGCCCGTGGTAAACACTTTGTTTACGCGCCGATGCTCCCTGTCATTCTATTATTATCCATCACCGGGGCAATGACTTTTCGTGCTGACTTCGTCGTTAAACTTTCTCCCAAGAATTTATCGCTATCCATCGGCGGGCCTTTTCAATTCTCTCCCCATAGATCAATGCTTAAAATACTTTTAAATTGATTCTTTCTGTTTACCATCTGACTCGCGTACTCGTTTTCTTTATTTATGATATCCTATGCGAAGTAATTAATATCATCTACAGTGTACAGTTTTTTCGTTCTTTTTCTTTTTTATTTTTATTTTTTTTTTTATTTATTTATTTATTTTTTTTTTTTTTAATTCTCATACAATAAGGCATTTTTATGGGAATGCACAGTTGATAATAAAATCAGCTTTTTTCTTTTCATTTACGTTTCATTCGTTTAATTTACATGGCTTGAGTTGTTCAATTATTTTCATTTCTAACCAATCGATTCACTAGCAACGAGGATGGAGACAAATTTGACACCTCCGGAAGTGGAATCTCCATTCCGCATCAGGGAGGGTCGAGCAATCCTCTTGGAAGATTACCGGATCAGGGAGTCAGTCCGCAAACTAGCAGCATCGATCTCACTGAAATAAGCGGCCTTAAGAATGTCAATATGCAACTGCCAGTAGGTGTTAGTCTCGCTAGCCTTCCTGGTGCATCGTCGCTTCCAGGACGCAAGGACAATCATGAAGGAATCTGCGAGGTACGCTATAGCTTATTACTAGTTTCAAACCAGTCGCAGTCATCCATAGAGCCAAAGCAAGAATGTGAATTGTTGTTCGAGGAATGCAGAGTTAAATTCACTCTTATATTGTGTCAAAGTACTGCTACATTTATTGTCAATGTTACAAGTTCTATCGAGCTTAGAACAAGTTAGACATAGTAAACAATTGGCTTATCCAAAGGTATGCTATCAAATTTAAACCCATTTACTGTTTCAGCCTTACATCGGCAAGATTTGTGCACAATTTGTTGGTAATCACTCTGTCTACATACCTCACCCGATAACACAGAGCTTGTTAGAAGAGAAACTTATAAAAGCCTTTCACGTTATCAATCAATCAAAGTAAGTACAACGAAGCTTGATTCTAACTGAATTATTCAAACTCGGTCAGCTACCAAATTTAGAAGGTCGGATAAAGGTGGATTTCATTCGTGCTTTTCACGTTGTTATTAAAATGAGACACGCCAAAATCTTGAACCGTTTGCCCAAAATATTGGTGTCTTTAATTTCGACTCAATTACCATGTGACGGTATTTTCCTCAAGAGCTTAATTCCGTAGCTTTTTTTACCGAAACGTTAAGAAAAGAAAAGGCTTCTACATGGATTCACGTGGTCTTGGAATGTCAATGAATTATGAAGGTGTATGCGCTCGTACGTGAGACAATTACCAAGACCGTCCAATAAGGGAAACAATGCTATTGAATTTAAAAAATACGGTTCAGTTACTAGTTAAAGGAATAGGAAGGCTAAAAAAGTGCGTGTATTGTCATAGTAATCGCCTCATTAGAAATTGTTTTTATCGTGTTGAAATTCCTAACAAATTCTAAGATCCAAGTTAAAAGAAGTTCCTTGCAGGCGTGCTTAATAAACAATTTCGGGTCCTTTTTTTAAATGTCGGGTCCAAACTCTCTATTGTAACTCAATTACAATTGCGTCGTCTTTAGCTCGCCGAGCGCGAGCCTCTGCCTTGGCGCGTACGGCACAATATACGAAAATTGAAAACAAAATTTATCGAGCATGCTTGAAAGATACGAGCCTGCCGGATAATTATCGAGTGGAGATTAGTGGAGGGAGGAAGGAGGCTCGAAGGCGATTAGCTTGGCAAATATCTCGGAATCTCTCGGGATCAGAAGCCAAGGCTGAGGAAGAACGGGTATCGGATTTTTTCAGCGAGCTCTCGTCCAACTGCGAGCGGTACGCGCAGCCTTCGCTCTGCTACTCGACCTTCCCCATATGCCGGGACGTGGGCCGACAGCCGAAGGGCCAGCAGGAGGCCTACGAGGAGTCGGAGCCCGGGGAGGAGCTCGAGGAGGCCTACCCCCTGCGGGAGGGCGTGGCTCGCAAGCGCGGGGCCAAGTACCGCTCGAGCTTCGACTCGAGCCTGGACAAGGAGCAGCGCGGTGAGTAGCCTCGCCGGGGGCAAGGGGGAGGGGGGGGCGGGCGCGCCAACGACCTCCGACGATGACTACGGCTGACGATTCGCAGGGGTGAGCCGCAAGATAATCAACACCATCTACGGGGACTCGCGCACCGCCAAGAAGGAGAGCCTCAACCGCAGGCTGCGCAGGATCTGCCGGAAGGAGTGCGAGATGCTGGAGAACGACCTCTGCAGGAAGGAGTACGCGATAGCGAAGCGCCACCCGGAGATCGGGAGGCAGGTGCCCCTCGTCGAGTGCTCGGACCTCCCGGACGAGGACACGCCCGAGGCCGCCGACTGCATGAGCATCGGCATCTCCACGGAGAACAACGTCCAGGAGAGTGAGTGCCACCCGCCCTTTTTTTTTCCCTTAGAGGCCGAGGTCCCCCTTCTACGGGAGCCTCCTGCATCCTTTACGTTGCCTTGCAGACGACTACTGCTATTGGGGAACCGGGAACTCGTATCGCGGTGTCGTCAAGACGAGCATAAGTGGCCGGCCCTGCCTCCGTTGGATCAATCAGTTCAACCTTCAGATATCGGATCACCCGGAGCTCGCTGGCCGTCACTCGTTCTGCCGCAACCCAGGGAGCACCGAGCCCCAGCCCTGGTGCTACGTCGACCTGAATAATCGTAGTCAAAAAGAAATATGTAATATACCTAAATGTGGTGAGTCCTCGTTGAGAAATGTTGCGAGTCTTCGGGCTGGCTGGTTGAAGGGGGGGGGGCGGGGTTGGAAAGGCTCGGGTCGATTAATCTCACGGAGCGGGGCATCGTCGGCCCCGCTCGCTATTGCTTCCCGATTCTGGGGCTCTTATTAAGCCTTGATCGATGCCGCGGCCAAATGTTTAATATTCGCGACGTTTAATATCCCGCGTAACCAATCGCTACCGCTTTAGTAGGGGGCGCGTACCTAATCCCGAGAGCGACATACGCTTGCTGTTGTCGCAGCCTAATCGTTGGGGGCCACCTCAACATCTACATAAATACGTGTCTATACATGTAATATATATATATCTCATTTTCAACCGGAACAATGCTGATAGCTCGGCACTACGGCGAAGACCGATGTAATTTTCTCTAATTCCAATTTCGCGTTCGACCCTTCGTAACGATTTATCGCTTTAATAGTTCCTTGAATTTTGTGAAATTATCGTATTTGTCACAAGTGCGTTTGTCCGTCGAGCGATAAAACATTGGTTAAGAGGCACGAAATTTAAGCTCGGAGATACGAAGAGCTGTTGTTTTTTTGTTTTGTTTTTTTTTATGTTTATTAAAAAAAAAAATTTCTCTTCTCTTTCAGTTGAAAACTTATGGGTTTACGCTGTTGTTGGGTTTGTACTTACTGGAGGATTTGTAATTATATTAGTGTGTTATTGTTGTTGCTATAAGAGCAGAAAATCTCGGAGGCAGACTAATCACTTACCAACAAACAAAGTAAGTTTGGGAAGGAACGACACTCGGGGTCGAGTTTTGGGGGATCGAGCAGCTAATGAATTATTCGTCCTCTCGCAGATGTTGACTGGCCTGCAGTGCGACAAAAATATATACGACGGAAGGCGCAATACAACGCAGCCTATGGAGATGAGCTCACTTTTGTCCGGGCCTGGCAACACGACTCCCGGTACCGGAACATTGAGCAGCGGAAGTAGTAGGACTTCGAACAATCGAGTCCCGCAGTTTACAATAAATAACGTCATGTTGTTGCAAGAGTTGGGCGAGGGGGCATTTGGTACGTAACTGAAATTAACGAGGAAGAATGCTCTAGGCGTCGTTGCTCGTTAGGTATTCACCTCACTCCTACCACCGCCGTCCTTTCTCCAATGGCCGACGATGCGCACCTCGATGGATGACTTTCCTTACCGATTTTCTGCGCTCCCGCGTGTAACTGCTTTACGGCCTCTCCCCTTCCCTTGATAAGCCGCCCGCACTGTACGCGTGCCCTTTGAATTTCAGGAAAAGTTTACAAAGGAGAATTACAGACTGGAAATAAATCCGACGAAGTCATATATGTAGCGGTTAAGACTTTGAAGGAGAACGCGAGCTTGAAGACTCAGAGCGACTTCAAACGCGAGGTCGACCTCATGACCGATCTCAGGCATCCGAACATTATCTGCTTGCTCGGGGTCATACTCAACGGCGAGCCCATGTGCATGCTGTTCGAATACATGACTCAGGGGGACTTGCACGAGTTCTTAATTTGCCATTCGCCGAGAACCGACCTTCCGTTGAATAACACCAACGGCAAGGTCTTGGACCAGCCTGAATTTCTCCACATAGCTCTTCAGATAGCCTCCGGTTAGTTCGCAGGGGTGCAATTTTTGTTTTCTTTTCTTTTCAAAACGAGCCTCTTGCACGGCTAACGCTCCTGGATGTTTCCCCCCCCCCCTCAAGGAATGGAATACCTGGCGAGTCACCATTACGTACACAGAGATCTGGCGGCCAGGAACTGCCTGGTCGGGGATAATCTCACGGTTAAGATATCGGACTTTGGCCTCTCGCGGGACATCTACAGCAGCGATTACTACAGAGTCCAGTCGAAGAGTCTGCTGCCCGTTAGGTGGATGCCACCAGAGTCAATACTGTACGGGAAATTCACGACCGAGTCCGACGTCTGGAGCTTCGGTGTCGTCCTCTGGGAGATCTACAGCTACGGCTTGCAGGTAAGGGCGAAAAACAAGGGGAAAATGTTGTTGTGCCTCCGCGCGGGAGGTGGGAGCGAGAGAGAAGGCTAACGAATAACAAAACCTCCGCCCTCCCCCCCCTTTCAGCCGTATTACGGATACAACAATCAAGAGGTCATAGACATGATCCGCTCGCGACAGTTGCTTCCCTGCCCGGAGGACTGCCCGACTATGATCTATAGTCTGATGATCGAGTGCTGGCACGAGGTCGCCAACCGCCGGCCCCAATTCCCCGAGATCCACCACCGACTGCACAACTGGTACGTGAATCAAACATACCTCAGTGACTTTTGCAACGAGTCGATAACGAGTTACTCGGGCAGCAGTCACAAGAGCACCAACAAAACAAACTCGACCCAGCTCTCGGCGCCAATCTACAAAAGCGATTCTCTAACCAGGAATCAGCAGGCCCAGCTCGCGATGAGCAAGCACCCCCAGGATAATAACCAGTCTATTTACGGGCTGCCGAGCTCGGGCTCCTCGGGCTCGGCGCCGACGGCCACGGCCGATCACCAGCACCAGCAGCAGCAGCAGCAGCAGCAGCAGCAGTCGAGCGGCCCCGGCATCATGAAGATCCTCTCGCCGAGCTTCCACCCTGGCAACAGTCTCCAGCAGCAGCAGCAGCCGTTCGCGAACGGCAACGGCCTGAGCGCCCACGTCGTCCCCTACGGCATGCCGGCGGCCGAGCAGCAGCAGCCGAGCCCCATCAAGCTCGGCTACGGCGGCGGCAGGCCCCAGAACGGCCCGGGCCTCGACTACGAGGACAAGCAGTGCTGCTCGCCCAAGCTCAGCGGCGCCAAGAAGGTCCTGCCCGCGGTCCTCCTGCCCCCGGCCCACCACCCCGGCACCCCGGGCCTCAAGTGCAACGGCCCCGCCAACGGCACGAGGCCCCTGCAGAACGGCGCCCAGCTCGTGGTCAGGCTCCCCGACCCCAGCAAGGTCCTCACCGAGACGAGGCTCTCCAAGCAGTAGAGCCCGACTCCTGGGGACCTTCGGTAGCCTCGCCCCCTCTGCCATTTTCACCACCACCACCACCCTACCCCCGACCCCAGCCCGGGCCCCCGCTGAATTTGTGTCACCCGATACGCGAGACTCGAGCCGCGAGCCACAGTTTTTAAAGATGAAGGAGGTAATCGAATAGATGAATGTTACCTTGTAGTTTTAAATAGTAATTTATTTTATCGATAAACATGAAAATAACGATTATCTTTGTGATTACCATGGTAATTATAATGATGATGATAACAACAACAACAGCAACAACAACAACAGCAACAACAATAATAATAATAATTGTAATTGTAATTGTAATTGTAATAATAATAGTAGTAGTAATGACATTAACAGTAACGAATAATAATAGTAACGATAATGGTATCAAAAATAATACTAGTAATAATAGTAAATGTAGCGACATGAACTGAATTTACGATGCGATTTTTTAATGTTGAATCTTCTAAATTAAGCTGTTTCTTCTGCGATAATTTACTCGTATGAGCAGGCATTTCATTGCATTTATTAATCGACGATCATACATACACACATACCTACATACATATATATACATATATATATATATGTACGCACTCGATATAATTTCGCCAGCTGAGCAAAAGCATTTTACGGATACTCCAATTTTACTCCTTCTCGACCGTCGGAAATGCATTTCATTTCAAATTTCATTTTTATAAAAAAAAAAAAAAAAAACAAGCAAACCTGTCGATTTTTTTTCAACGCGACTATTACGTAGGCTACTTTACTGATTAACCATAATAATGATGTGTGATGTTTACTCGCTTACTTGTGTAATGATATTCAGCAGCAAATTTAAAAAAATATAATGTACCTCGATAACTCCTGAGTTATTATAAAAGATGCATTGTTATAATTTTAAATATTAATGTTCGTTATTACAGCCATTAAAAAGTTATGTTATAGAGAGGCCTCTAAATTTTTTTAGTACGCTTAGAATTATCCTAATAAGAATTTATTGCATTCGCAATTGGTCTTAAAAAGTGCCATTGATTCTACAAATGCAATCGTGACACAGAAATTAAACAATTATCTCAATGTAAAATTTATAATAGAAAATCAATGGGTGCATTGTTTTATTATTCAAGGGGCTCACTGTATGTAATTGTGCGTTTGAAAACAAATTATTACTATAAAAACGATTTTTATAATCCGATTTGCTATAATTGATTTATATGCATATGTATTAGGTAGACTGAGATATTATTGGTCTTCATTTCACTTTTAACTAAACTTATATTTGTCAGAATATAAATTGAAAAGGACTTGGGTGGGTATTTGAGAACACTCGCTCGACACATTTACTTTCGATAAATACAAATTATAAGATTCTTAAGATGCTTTTGATTTAATGAATTTTTATACATAAAGCCTGTTTTGATACAATTTTTAATATTGAATTTAATATAAAATCCATTTTTTAATGTTTCGCCATATTTGTACCGAATACTTGATCTGGTTATTAAAATATTATTATGATTTATAAACGAGCAAAAACGAACAAATTAAATTTGTAAGTGATATTGTTGTAAATCCATAAAAAGCAAACAATCAACTATATCACACGAACAAAAGCCGATGAAATAAATAAGTCTAAAATGTTTTCATAACATCAACGTTTAGTATATAGATTTAATAAACTGTTTATGACTAATTGTTCTTGAAATTGCAATAATAATTTATTAGTTATTTTTTAATAATATTTTATATTGAATGTAATTTGCGATTTCTTGTGCTATTCATAACAATTAAAATAGACTCATGTATTGCATCTTTGTTTGTTACTGTTTTAAACTTTGGATTATTAATTACTTATAAGTATTCAATGCTAGTGAAGTAAAATCTCAACGTATATATGCATAATTTAATACAATCTTGTACGTTGAGTGTATAAAAGCTATAAGATAAACTTCTGAGCAAGCAAATATGAAAATTTTAATTCCTTACTTATTTTAATTCGAGTCGCGTTCTTTTTTAAATTTATTTAATTGCACGAAAGGTTTTCATATTTGCCTGTAGCGTCGAAGTACAATATTTTGATCGTATAAAACACTTTATATATTAAAAGAATAAAATGATATAATGAATAATATGATTCGTGTAATTAAAGAAAAGCGTGTATGATAATTTTTATAATTAATTTTAATATATATATATACATGTGTGTGTGTATATATATATATATATTTACATATATAAAAAAAAAATATATATATATATATATATACACGACGTAAACAAATGTGGACAACAAACAATTCTTAAGTTTGGCGCTAATCAAGAAATTTATTATTGATCATTATCAAATGATTGCTAATAAAACTATGAAAACTTTTGTATCTTTGTATGTACATAAATAATATCGAGTTTTTGCAAATGTCCATCGCATATGAATGTTAAATTACACCTAACATGACGATAACAAAATAGTCACTTATATTGAAAAAAAAAAAAAAAAATTAAAATCTCTATAGTATTTTCGATACATGAAACTATATGCGATAATTTTTTTTTACATTTTTTAAGATATAATTGTATCTTAATACTTTCAACTAATTGAGATGAATTATTTAATCTAACATTGTTTATGTAATACGCAACTTGAGCGTCTATCGAAGAAGAAGTCAGACTTGTAGATTTACACAGTAATTTATATTGAGTATTTAGTAATTTACATCCTTTATATATAAAAATATATATGTACGTACATGTATATATTTATATACATTTGATCAAATATATAATCAATGTTTTTGTATCATAGTTGTTTTCATTTATTTTATATCCCATACAAGACATTTCCCATTATATAGTTATGATAAAATTGTGTCTATTGGAATGGAAGTTTAGCCGCTATATATTTGATACGTTAAAAGATTAAAATTTTCAAAACTACTCAATAGTCGAGTTGGCTTGGTACTATACATTATTTTATACGATATCATTATAATTTATAAAGGAAATAATGTATTACAAGATTTTAAAAAATTGGCTTCGCAAACACGTTGAGTTACTTATTTTATATATTATTTCCACTTGAACTTGCAAATTATCTTTTAAATGTAAATATAAGAGTTATAAATAATCAAGAAGTAAATAATTTGATGACGTGCCTTTCTTTGAATTCTTATTGCCGCATTAAAAAATAATCGATTTTTTAATTTTATTAATCACTTTCTTACTTTACTAAGAACAAACATATTAACTGATTGAAAACAAAAACTTTATTCATTAAAAACATACAAATATTGTTAAACTTTCGGAGGCAGAAAATGTTATTAAATCAATAAAAGCTAAAAATAATTTAACGACCTGCGGGATGCGACATTTGTAATAAAATTACGCTTTATTTTAGAATTACAAAAGCGTTACTTTGTTCGCCGTTAAACAATGTAGAAATATAATGATAAAACAATGATTAAAAATGATATTAAATATAAAATACTGCAAGACATAATATATCATAGTGCGCCATGACATCAAAACAAAGATATTGAAAAGTAGTTAAAAATAATATATTCACGACGACGCCTGTCTTGAAATGATACGTCGGCAAAATATAAAACAATCTTATTCTAATTTATGGATGTATATAATAACCGCTTGATAAATTTACAAAAGTACTCATCCTTGCACTCAGGTGAAGTTTAAACTATTGTTAAAATCATTGAACATTTAATTTTCTATTTTTTGATATTTAAATATCACATTATATCATGTTTAAATACCATTTGAAATTAGCTTAGAGCCATTTAAAATCTGCATATTTATTCTATATATTTAACGCCGAGTACTTGATAAATGAAGTTTTTTATTTCCATACTTAAATAGCTTATTCGTGTATTTTATAAATCATTATTATTAAGTGTTGGAGTATATTGAGTGACTTCCACGTAATAAGCATTAAATGTTTGAACATTCGTCTCTATTGCTCAACGTAATAAGCGTAAGTTAATTTATCTTTTATTGATGTGTGCTTCCAGATAACAAAAGTATTACGTTAAATTTTTATATTTGCTTGGCTTTAGTTAACTTCTTGTTATAAAACTAAATTTACAAGAAAAATGTCCTCAATTATCGCCGCTCGTGAGGAGTTTTTTAAATTTCACGAAAGTAACTCCACTGTAGGTTCGCCAATGCTTATTGAAAGAAACTTTCTTGCAGGTTTAAATATGAAAGTACATTACCAAAGTTAAAATACAAACGCACTTGAACTATTTGCTTCAAAATCTAAGCTCACGTTGAAGTTGCATTCGAGTCCAGATTATTTAATTTAATAATCAATAATGTATTGAAAAGTTTTGAAAAATTCAATTATGAAGGTATGAAAAACTATGCATATTTAAAATACAAGGTTGTGCCTGTAAAATCCTTTAGATTGTCGTAATATAATCGTAATGGTTAGTGTTTTCTTGAATGAAAAGGCAAAATTAAAAATGAACAGTATATAAATATACGATTTAAAGATTGAGCGTATCCATTCGAATTTGTTATTGGCGTCAGTAGTATAGTAAGGGACAGGCTAAAAACGCTGTACATTACGATGATGCGTTTGCTCAAGCACTTTTAGATCATCATATTTTCATTAACTAATATTAGATCTTGGCATTTGATGCTCACTTCAAAGCTATCGTTCCTCGCATCGCGTCAAATATAATTTCTTAGTCGAATTCCGGATCCTTATGATGGAGGAAAGACGTTCGAAGCTTCATTTTCCCCGAGACATCGGGCATTGATCAATAGCTATTGCGTAAGCAATTAAAAACGAAAATATAAGAGAGGCGACTCTAATATTTTGCATTACTCAAATTGCACAAAGAGTCAGTCATTGTTCCTCAGATGAAAAAGAACATTAGCAGCGCATTATCATAAATAACCGCGATCCGAGCTTCATTTTCATAATTGAATGAATTATCGATCGAGCGCCCGAGATGAAAATTTATAAGCGAGTATCTTTATAAGCAAGCGAGGAGATAAAGCCGAAGCTAATAAGAGGCAATTAGTTGTAATAATGAGTATCATTAGAGTTTCGTGATTTTTTCTAATGCTAAATTGAAGTGGGGGTAGGAAATCCATTGGTACGAGCAATAAAACGAATAGCGATATTCGAGGTCGAAGCTCGAGCCGCAGAGTATGACTAATGATTGGTACGGTGGTTGGAGCCCGCGAGGCCAGATGAAATCCCGATCTTGGGAGGGACAAATCAATCGAATGAATGGCCAAAGTGAATGCATCAAAATCTTTATTAATACCGAGCAATGGCTGCGGGGCTGCATCTGACGTGGCGGCGGCTCGAGAACTCGGCCCAGTCTTCGGCCTCACAATGCGGCATTGTGCACTTTACGATTCCCACAGAGCGTGAATTGAAAAACGTATAATAATAAATAAGCTTGGAGAGGAGATCGATCGCAGACACTGGGCTTATTTCCCCCCCCCCTTCTCGCCTTCCTCTCCAACGGAGATCTCTCTCCCCTCGGAAGGTCCTTGGGAATAATTGCGCTCCCGGGCAGCCCGTGAAATACGGTACCCGATCGGGGCGTAGAGTCGCGCCCTCCGAATTACCCCAAAATCGCAATGCGTTGGTGTCAGACGCGGGCCGAGTATTGGGTGTCGGGCTGGCGGTTACCCCCATGGTTTCGGCCTGAGCCGTAGAGCTCCCAGGAGCTGCCCAGGCTTGGGGCCTCGATCGGGGACTGCAGGGCCAGCGGCAGCCAACGGCCGGACAGCGACAAATCAAGAGCGTCGCGATTCTTTTTTTTTCCTTTTACGTATTCGCGTCCGCGCTATTGGGGTAGAAGAAGCATCATAGACGCATGAGATAACACCGAGAGCCGAGCATTCGAATATTGCGCACTGAATGCGATCGCGTTATCGTCATCTCGTTATAAACGAACCTTAACTCTCTCTCTCTTGGCTCACTCGTAAGCCAAGAGAGCTTCCCTTGATTTCAAGCAAGCGGTCCGAGCTTCCGCGGCCACTTAATGCCGACGTAGCAGATTAATCCTTCTCCCCTCAGATGTTCAATGATTACCCATTACTTTTATCGAATGTTCAAACTGACGCTCAGCTATTAACGTTTATTCCAGACTTAATCAGCGCTCAACTGTAATATTATTTAAAAGTAAAGTCCTTCGGGGTTAACTTAGCAATCCTTTAATTTCATTTCGACGTTAAGATCGTTCACGTTTGGAGTAATTTATTTGACGAAGCTCGCATGCGAGTGAACACAGATCAAAATGGTGCATTTCATTGGTGATCATAAGTATCAGCGAAACACTTTGAAACTTAACGTTTACTTAGCATTGAAAATGTACATTTGTTCCTGAAATTCATTGAAATGTCAGTAATGTAAGGCCAATTTTGTCGCTGTTGGTGTTTTTCACTCAGGCAGTATAAAACGTATCATGGCCATTCTCTTGATTTTTCGACTGCAATTAGCCGGGATGCACATGAAACGCTCTCGACAAAATCTATTTGCGTTTATCTCAGACCCTTCCATAACAATCTAATAATCGTCGGGCATTTCCTCGCCTACGATCACACTATCGCGATCCTCTCGTACAATTGATATTCGATTGCGGTTCAATGCATTCGCAATGCGCCGATACGCGATGTTTTCTTTACAACGAGATAATTAAATAATTAAAGTACAAATGTAATCGGTGAGTCAAGCATTAAATGCCCCGGTAATGCGTTGCTAAGTTTATTTACATTCTCAAGCATTTAAACGTGAGTCAATGCTATTACATTTGCGCGCGCGCTCACGCGTGCGGTGTGTACACACACCGTTAAATAAAATTGCCGATGGGTAAGAGGCGGCCACGAATAAGTACTCCTCGCTTCATCCTTAATCCGCATCTGTATCCTATCGACGGGTCGGAAGGATAAGTGTACAAAATAAGCAAAGGCTCTTCCGCATCGTCGGTATTCCGGGGGGCCGGGCTAAGCATAAACTAAAAAAAAAACTTGGGCACCCCTGGGCATTGATGCTCCTCGTTGGGAAAGGAGACCACGACTCTCCATGGCGGTCGGGCTCGAGTCCCGCGAGCTCGTCTCCCCTCGGTCGCGCTTTCCCCCGCACGCCTGGCACTTCTCGACTCTCCTCCCCGGTAACTGTGGCGCGCGCACGTGTTGCTACTGCGCCCCCCCCCGCCGGCCCTCGCGCTACTTCCTCCTCCTCCTCCTCGACGAGAAACCCGACGGTGGACACGACGCGTCCACGAAAATCGCCGACCCGCCCAGAATCCCGGGGCCGCTGCCTACGCTCTCGGCCGGGCTCGGCCTCGTCCCTGAGCCTCGTGAATCAGCTTTCGACGCTGGCGAGGCGAGCAGCGCATGTGTGTGTGCGTGTGTGTGTCTCGAGATAGGGATAGAAGGAGGGGGGGGAGGAGACGTAATCGCCGCATGCGCAGTGCGACAAAAACGGGGATCCGATTGGCTCGTCTCCCCGGGGAGAATGATTTTTTTCCGGCGAGGTCGCGCTGCCCTCCACGAGGAACCGAGAAATCCTAATGCGCTTTTGTACCACGTTTTTCCGGCTGACTCTTACTGGCTTACCGCGACTCCCTCATTCGGAAGGAAGCGTCGGCGACGGTTTACGGGCCGTTGGCCATTGGGTGCGAGTCGCGCTGGCAGACTCTTGGTGCCCTTTGCGCATTTACTCGACGAAGCTTTAAGCCATCCTTGATACATCGGAGCATCGTTATTAGGCCGTAGATGCGAAGCAATTTTGCTCACCCTCGTTACCAATGGGTGGCGAAGGGTTGAGGCTTCTTAAAACTGAGTCCGCTCTTCAAGTTTCGCACCCGTACTAAATATAATAATAGCATTAGATACAATGGAGCTGGAGGAAAGGACTCGGTGATGCTCAAGATCCTTCGAAGATTTCAAACTCATCGCCCGCGCAGTCGACGACCAATTGCAAGTCTCGGCTGGTTCTGCGCATGCGACGGTAAAATGTGCTTTTCGAATATCGCTCGGACTTTTCCGAATTTTCCGTATCGTACGTTAACTTACGAGGAGATCTTTCGAAACCGGCTAGCCGAGGTTGTTGCGCGACCAAAATGAAAAGTTCCTTTAGAATGCGGCGTAACCCGAACGAGATCGATACATATACATATATATATATATATACATGTGTGTAAACACATACGTATATTTGTATATACATAGAGAAAAAGAGAGGGAGAGAGAGAGCCAGAAATGTAAATGTAAACACAGGAGAAGAATGACGTTAATCGGTAGAGTTTATTCAGCCCGTGGCTCAGTTACGTGACAATCGTGCGATCGCTAGTCGGGTAAGAGGCTCCGGGTCGGGAGGAGTCCGGGTCGAAGAGGAGGTTCCCGATCGGGGCACGTAGGACGACGAGTAGCCCCGAGAGCAGCCCACGCGATGCCGTCCTCGGAATCGGAAGTGCTTTGGAATTTTAGGCGCCCCGGGGAATTCGGGGCGCTCGGTTGCGCATGCGCGGCTACGCCAAGCAGCCGGGGATCGGAGGAGGAGGAGGAGGAAAGGAATGGGAACGAGCGCCCGGGCACGTTTCTGGCTTTAAAGGCGCTTACGGGCTCCCATGCGGCCCATTGTTTCGGCTAATATTTCCCCCGCCCCCGCCCCCCGACTCCTTCGAGGAACGGAGCGCCGTCGGGGATGCCAGAGGCTCCTCCTATTATTCCTGCCGTTCCTGGTGCTCGTACCTGGTGCTCCCGGTCCGGCGGTGCTCCTACTGTTGACATTCCGCCGGTGCCGGGCAGGGGGGTGGGGCAGGCGAGAGCGACGGAGACCGAAGCTGCCAAGTCGCCCCCCGCCCCCGGCCCCCGATCCCAGCCGTCCAATTGGCCGCGCTCGTCGTGGCGGCTCTGCTCCACGCAGTCGCCGACACTGTGCGCTATCTCTCTCTCTCTCTCTCTCTCTCTCTCGTACACAATCTCGCCAGGCCTCCCACCCCTGCGCGTGCACTCGTGCACTCGCGCGGGGAAGTCGGAAGCGCGCGCATGCACATGCGTAAACGCAGGAATAAAGGCAGCGAGAGAGCGAGAGAGGGAGGGAGAGAGAGAGAGAGCCGTGGAGGGAAGGAGCGCGCCGCCGCGTTGCGTGTATTTACGCGCGTGTGGACGACGGCAGTTCGTAGCCGCAGGGCCGCTCTGGACAGCGGGGCAAGAGGGCGCAGGAGGGAAGAGGAGGGCTCGGGAGGAGTGTCGCGCGTACGAGACTACGAGTGACGACGAGCCTCTCGGCGATCGCAGCCAGTGGAGAATGAGCGGAGCCGCGGTCGAGTGAAGGTGTCCCCGGAGACGGAAGGAAGCCGCCGCCGCCAGCCCGAGGAGGAGCAGCGCGTCCGAGACTCTCGCCCTCGGGGAGTGACGTTGCCGGCGCGGGGGGAGGGGCGCCCGGTCGCGATCCCCTGCGCGCGTCCTCCTCGGCTCGCCCCGGGCCGGAGCCGCGCCGCGCCAAGGGCCAGGGCAGCAGCAGGCCTCGCCGGGCGGGGACTCGCCTCGGGCAGAGCCGCAGCTCCTCCGAGGCTCGGCCCTCTGCGCCCGAGCGAGTGAGAGAGCGAGCGCCCCCCCCGACCCGGAGGAGCCGCGAGCTCCCGGGGCCGCCCGAGTCAGGATGACCAGCAGCAACAAGACGCCGACGGCCAACAACGTGGAATCGGAGTACCTCGAGATCAACTCGAAGAACGCCTGGCCGATGCTTTATCAGGTGAACAACCACGACGCGACGGTTCCCTTCCACACACGCACACTCACTCGGTCAGTCTCTCTCTCTCTCTCTCTCTCTGGGTGAGCCCGCGCGCACTCACACGTACACCCCGGAGCCTGGGCTCTTCCCATCGCGGCAGGTTCACCACCGCGGCCCCACCCCGCTCGGACTACGGGGCTTCTCCCGAAGGCTGCCCTTCCTCGCCCGGGCAAACGTCAATTCGCCTCGGCCGCGAATTAACCGCAGCACTCGCCATCCGCCCACCCACACGCAACACCGACAACACACACCCCCTTCCACATTCCAGCAGCACGACGGCGGCCAACCGAGCGCGTGATTGTTTTTTTTCTCCTTTTCTGCTCCGAAATAAAGAAGGATCGACTTACCCCGCCCCCCCCCCCACCTCGCTCTAATTTCGCCCAATTTGTCGCGTTTCCTCTGCCCCCCCCCCGTCGGAGACACGTTCTCGCCCCTCGATTTGTTTATCGCACCGTTTCTCCTCCGCTGCCCCTTGACTTCTTCCACCCCTCCCCTTCCGCCTTTCGGTCATGCCTGTCTGCCTGTCCGTCTCTCCATCTGTCCTCCCGCAAGTCCTAAGTCTCTCGCTCCGTCCCCCTCTTTATCTCCGTCTCTCGTTCCTCAAACGTCGTCCTTCTTGGTATTCGTCATCCTAATATCGCTTGGGTCTTTGTAATGGTAAATGTGTGCCCAAGGCTGATACATAAAAGGCCCCTTTTGTTCTTGCATTTATGATTTTTCCTTGGAAAACGCCTCGATCCAATGTGTTCTTCCCTTGAACGACACGAAGGAGAGACAGCGACGAATGAAAAGCCAATTCGATGAATAAAACATAAAAGGAAACAGTGTCAACGTCGTTACACCTACCGTAGTAGTAGTAATCTAACTGGATTAATCGTTTTTTTTTTTTTTTTTCATTTATTGTCTTCTATTCGTCGTTCTCCTTCGCTGCATTAAATTCCTTTAACACGCGTTATTTGAATTCGCTGCTCGGCTTTATTGTTATTTTTCACTCGGGCACAGGCACACGCTTACGCGCAAACATTACACGCTTACAGCTAATGCCATCTTCCCAATACTGTCTATGCCTTAATCTTACCAAAGGACTTGCATTTTTCCAAGTATCTTACTTATGAAGCGCAATCGTGAGGATTCTCAGGAAATTCAGAATAACCTCAAATGGAAGCTCTTTCGAATCTATTATTAATTTTCTCGACACTTGAGCATCCCTTTTCTTTCTCACAACCGAAGATTCGGAGTATCGTTTGATTGTTATGATTTCAATGTATTGCTGCGTCAGATTTTCATTTCAATTGATTCTGCTCCAATTTTTCATTTTGCCCAAAGCGAATTGATGGAAATCATCTAACGTTTGAAAAAGCTTTCATTCGTTAGCTTTCATTTAACTGATTAACGCGCGACACGAAACTTCATTTATATTATTACAACATTTTTCCCTTGCCGTTTAAAATTCAGCACTAAGCCGTCCCGACGTCGAATCTATGATTTTTTTTTTAAGCTTATTAAATGTAGAAGACTGACTTTGAGTCCAGTAAAAAAGGGCTGTAATGCTATTTACTTAATGCAATTTAATTCTTCTCGTATTACAACACCTTACGAATAACTGATTCCACCCTTGGAGCAGTCGACGAACTCTCAAAAAGCCAAACTTTTTCCATAATCCTTTTTTTCTTTTACATTACTTACATATGTATTTATATATTATATATATCATACATATGTACGTACGTATCAACTTGTGTAAAATAATCTTATCCCTTTCAATCCCTTTTCTTGGGAGGGTATCGGGTTAACGTCATGAGTACACTCATGAAAACAACAATAATTATTTCTTGTCGGTATATCATATTTTATAATCTATAAAAAATCTTTTTATTCAACTTAATAAGAAAAGTCATATTTCATATCGCTCGATACTTGTACCTAATTAAGCTAATGCATTTTAATAAAAATTAGTACAGGAGTCAGTATACAATGAATCGTATGATAATTTTAAAAAATATGTATAATGAGAAAAATGATTGTACATTTATAATAAGGACATAGTATTAATTTAGCAATAATCACATGAGAATTACAATACTGAATCTCTTAGTTCAATATTTTTAATATGAGTTTTTGAACAAAAATATTTCCAGACTCATATTTAAAGATCGCTAATTAATTTCTTTGTTATTTAATGCAAATGTTGCTCAAGATCAATAAATTCTGTTTTCATGACATTACTAATAATAATTCATTAGGCTATTCATCTCCTTGAAGTAGTTCTGTATCTCTCTTTTTGGATTTTTCAGTGCCATTTATATCATTTTCCTTTGTCCTTGCACCATCGATCATAGTTTCTGATTTACTTGATGCATTGTATTTTGAAGTACGGTACTTATAATCAATATTTCTGAGTAATTGTTGTACTAATAACTTCCTGACATTGTTCCATCCTATAATGGCCAATCGTTATACAAGAATATCATTGTCTATGACACATTATTAACCTATGAAGCTTCTTAGAATGGGGACTGGGTATATTTTATAAAGAGCCTCTTGTAAAATATATTGCTATAATACTTATTCATTCAGCTGATAAGACTCTAACATATTATAAGCATTGAAATATTTTAAATAAAAAAGCACATTCTTTAAATGGTACTCCAACAAACAACACAAGTTTTTTTAACAGTGTCAGTTGTTATGAATTGCACATAAATTGAGAACGATGCTTTTAATACGAAAGAACAAAGTATCGAATGCTTAGAAATAAATTTTAATAATGATTTCTTTCCCTTTTTAGTATACCCGTAACGAGTGCAGTCACTTTGATTATACCTATAACGAAAGTACAAAGCCACAGAATAGGTCGCTAAATCGTTACAGAGATGTTTGGCCATACGACCATACAAGAATTGTCCTCAAAAAGGGTTCATGCGACTACATCAATGCCAACATTGTGCGAGTAAGTAGAGAAAAATTTGTCAACACTTATAAGTGCAATTCAAGTTAACCTCAATTGCTATAAAAATCTAGCGTAAAAAAAAAATTGTGCCATCGAGGATGTCAAAAAAAATTTATTACCGTACTTAAAATTGGTTATACTAATTGTACAATTATAATACAAAAACAACTTATATTGGATTGGAATGATAATTAAAAGTACCATAAGCATACGTGTATTAAAAAAATGTATAGAAATAAAAACATTGATCGTTCGATGTAAATAAAAGAGGAGAATTTAATAAGGTGTCTGTATCGTAGGCTCCGATATTTTAAAAATCCATAGCTACAACCGATAAGCGTGAAATTATTTTTTCAAAAAAATATCACCATTATAATAATATTTGTAATCTAATGTAAAAATGTACGATCAACAGATGGAACATGCCCAAAGACAGTATATCTTAACACAGGGACCATTGCCAAACACAGTGAGCCACTTTTGGCTAATGGTATGGGAGCAGAACAGTAAAGGGATAATAATGTTGAACAAAGTCATCGAAAAGAATCAGGTAAAATGTCATCAGTATTGGCCACTGGAGAGTTCAACGGATCGGACAATGATGTTCCCAGATGTAGATCTCAAGGTGGAATACATCAGCAAAACTGAGTCATCCGACTACACGATCAGTACGCTGAGGTGAGCAACGCCAGCTTATTTTAAAGTAGAATTTTTTAGAGCATCGTCAAAGCAAGCCTGGCGCCGATGAAAATATTCGAAGCCTCTATCGAGCAGAGCAGAGATTTTTAGTACCGAAGGGCCAAGAAGCTTGCTGTCCAAAGCAATCCAGCGATCGACCTTTAATTATAGAACTCTGGTCGAAAGGCGTGGATAGTAAATTTCCCCTCGATAACAAGAAAAAGACAGCGATAAGGGATCAAAGACGAATAAGACTCAAGCGGTGTGGAGTATTGTAAAATTTGAAAAGAAATCTTAAAATATCAGAACTCTGTAAAGAATCTAAACGAAAGGCACTCGGGGTAAATTAGATACGTTCTTCTCTAGTAAAGAAGGCGTACGGTGATGCGCAAAGGGATAAATTGGAGGAGATAGGCAATGTAAAGAATTAGAAATCGATAGCTGATGGCCACTGCGCGGGAGCGCAGCAAACGTTTGTCGCGTCTCGGTTAAGGGAGAAAAGGGGCCGAGGGCTCGGGGTTAAAAGGAGGCGCGGACAATTAAATTTTAAGGAAAGCCCTAGCGAGGCGCAAGGAGTAATCGAAGCGACGAACCCCGTCGCGTATGTTGACGAGCAGATTGACGGAGGTGGGCTCGGAGAAGAGCCGGGAGATCCTGCACTTTCACTACACGACGTGGCCGGACTTCGGCGTGCCCCGGAGCCCCTCGGCCTTCCTGCGCTTCCTGGCGGACGTGAGGCAGTCCGGGGCCCTGGAGCAGAGCGTCGGGCCCCCCATCGTCCACTGCTCGGCCGGGATCGGCAGATCGGGGACCTTCTGCCTGGTCGACACCTGCTTGGTACTGGTGCGTATCGGCCCTTGCCCCCCTCGGTATCCTAGTCCCCGGTCCGAGTGCTCCAGCGACTCTGGATCCTTGGCTTAGCCAGCGAATCCGAGGGTAATTAAGGGGACCGTTGTTTTCGCAGATAGAAGAGAACGGCCTGAATTCCGTGAACGTGAGGGAAGTCCTGCTGGAAATGAGACACTCCAGGATGGGCCTCATTCAAACGCCGGAGCAGCTGCGATTCTCCTACGCGGCCATAATCGTCGGGTCCAAGCAGCTGCCGCTCAACAATTTGGTAACTCACTCGCCGATTACCAGCGGGGCGATGCTTTTAGTTGGAGCCGGAAATTTTGCCCGCAGCCCCATAAAAAAGCCTTGCTCTGCTGCTGGCTCGAGGTCTCTTAAGACAATCGCAGTTTATAAGAAGGGGCTGGCCTTAAATTTCAGAGCGCGGACAATAACGACATAGGAAACGCCCAGAACGACATAATCAATAGCTTCAATTACACAACGCCCGGGCCGACGGAAGTTGTTGAGCAACCTCCGCTGCCGCCCCCGCGGGGAGAGTCCCTCACCAGGAGCATGATGTCGGCGAGCTCGACGCCGAGCCCCGTCGGCGATAACGGTCAGCAGCCCCAGGCTTAGGTCGGCCGGCCCTTGACGTAATATAATACCTGTACGTTCTACCTTGCAGAGATCACCGATGCGAGCAACCCCCCGGACAAGCCGCTGCCCAGCGAGCCCGCGGCCAACCTCGACTCCAATTCCGTGGCGAGCTCCAATCACGTGCAGCAGAACGACTCGAGCGGCAACGCCTCGAGCTACAACACGAGCGAGGGGGAAAATTCGTTTCAGACCAACAGTCCGCCCTCCAGTCCCGATTCGTAAGACCTTACCTTATAACTCGCTGCTCGTACTTATTGATTGTCGCTTCAACCGAGTCCGTACATCCCAAATTATCATTCCGAAATTAAAATTATATTGATTACTTTAATCTTTCGATCGGTATATGCATCTATTGTATAATTGTTATCAATCGTAGCACAGCTATGCCATTATTTTTTGTCGATGTCTGTTTCAACGTAACGTTACCCTGCCATTGGCATTTTGTTTATTCAAAGCAAATATTTGCAAATCTTTCTCGCGATTGACCATCATACTTGTTTATATATATATATATATATATATATGCACAAATAAGCACATATATTATTGACGAGTGCGTTTTTTCGTAAAATTTAGAAAGAACGAGTTGCGCCGCCGACGAATGGAGAAGAAGGACCGAATCGATGCGCAGGTGCGCGAGATGAAGCGCCGGCAAAAGGAATCAGAAGACTGGCAAAAACTCAAGAGGTCATTATTCTCTCCCCTTTCACTAGGTCTAGGCGCCGCTATTGTTGGTGGGAGTGTCCTCGCGTATTTCAATATGCGCGGCTAGACTAAATATGTGAGCTGGTCCGGGAAACATATACTTACAATAGGCACGATAATGTCAAATTATTACTAAAAGTGCCCAAATATTGTATATTATTTCGTCGCGATACAATATGTTTGTGTATGTATATACACATACGTATACATACATACATATATATATATATATATATATATGTATATATATATATTTGTGTGCGTGCGCGCGTGCGTGCGCGTGTGTGCCATATGCATAAATGCAAGCATACACGCTCGCACGCGCGCAAATACAAACACCGACACACATAGAATATATATATATATATATATATATATATATATATATATACACACACACACCTATACACACGCGCATATACATATTTATGTATGTGTATATGCATATATAGGCATAGGCATTGATATAGTTATATTATAAAAAAGGAAAACACAAGCAGGAGTATGAAGTAATACAATAATATTAATGAAACACAATTAATGGAAAGGAGAAACGAAATTTCCCCATATCGTAGACATGGAAACTTTAATTTCAAAGAGCACCGCCGATGATATTCAAATCAATATTTTATACAAAACAATATTTTTTTACAAAAATGCGGTCACTACAAAGAGAGTGAGATAATCGAAGATTACTTATTTTCATTTTTTAATCACTTGTTTATCAATACGTATATTATTTTTCTTTTCTTTTCGATTTATCGATTCTGGAAATACAAGAATACGTCAAATGCTAACCATTTTAACCTTCGCTCCCTTTTACGAAATGAAATATAATATTGTCGCTCGGGAAGATATTAACATCGTATTGGAAAAAATCGATCTTAATATTTATATACAGAGGGAGGAATTTTTTTTTATTCTATTCCGCGATTTTTGTGCTGAATCGTATCGCGAGTCTAGGCATTTTATACGCGTGGTGTTAACGAGAACTCGCGCATCGTAGAAATATGATTAAAAGTTTTAGCAGCAGAGTTGGGCGATATTTCTTATGTAAAAATAAATCACTATTATTTAATTTTGGTGATTGTAATTTTATGGATTGCCTATTAAATAGTTTATCGCTGTACACATACAAGACATTATTTAATATTGTTACTTAAGAATTTACTTACCAAAATCTTGTACTGCGTTGAATTAGTTACTGTATAATTTTAATTTAGAATTACAATAATAACAATGGGTTGAAAAATGCACTTGTTAGATAAATTCAGCTGTAATGTCATAGTTGAATACATTTTATATTAGTTGGAGAAATGTAAAATTTTGTACGTAATATCTTATAACATTACTTTCCAATAATTTTTCACTGATGTTGTTAAATCTAAAAAATAAGATTTTAAATATATTTATAAAATTAAGTGTATATACGAAAGACAAATTATTATTGAGTTACTAAAATTTTCAATAAAATTACAATTATTAAAAATAATAGTAGATTTTCAATTAACGTTTACTTTCCAACTCTGTACAAATATAATAGAGACAGTGTCAATTGATAGCTAATGATGCTAATACTGATCAGAACGATAAATCAGTACATTTTTTTTTATTCGTATCGTATTGAGTTAAAAAGTAATAAAATAAAAGTAGAAATATCGCCGATCGCGATACTATGAGGCGACTGAAAGACTGAGTATGGATTTAATGATTTCTTAATAAAAAGAAAAAACAATACATATATTAGTAACTCAACGGATAAAAAGAAATAATATAGTTAAAAGAGTAGCGTAGTCGCATAATCATTGAACAAATAATTTTTACTTGTAATTGTAGTAAGAAACCATAAGTGAGAGGATTGGAAAGGCAGATAGATCAAATACAATCTGATTAGTCGAGTGGCGAGAAAATCAACGCAAACTGGTTAATATACGTTTATGTAGATTCGTGTTAATTGCCTTTATTTTTCCTGTTAATTTTGAACGAAACCAAAAGAAAATTAAAGCTTGATAGTAAACCAGCTGTGACCAACTTCAAACATCGTTGATTTATGTTCGGGATACAAGTACAGGAAATGCATTTTCTGTTATCTTTATTTTTTATTTAAAATTTTATATTTTATTCTATCTACATAAATATATATATATGCATTTAAATAATTATTTATATATATATATATATATATATATATATATATATATATCAATTTATGCTGCTGTTTAAAATTTTTTTTAATAATTCATTAGTAGTTCGTAGTAAACGTTAGAAGAAGAAAAAAAACACAAAGACCCGGTGCTATTTTAAAGTTCCAAAACAAAGAAGCAAACAAAAGTTAAGGAATGTCAGGTTGTACGAGAGATTGCATCGAATGAAATGGAAGTAGAGTGCCTGAATTGAAAAAAATACAGAAATTTAAGACAAAATATAATAATAAAAGATTTACAATGATTTACAATTTGTACTTCACATAATTTTCTACTCGTCCAAACAAAGAATAAAAGTATACAGAAACATAGCAAAGTGCCTATTCGTATTACTGAATAAAGCAAGTATAACAAGTTAAGCAACTTAGTATTTAGTATTTTACAATTCAATGCACATTTTATTTACGAGAGAATATTTTAAAGATTCTGTCCAAAAAAAACATTCATTAACGTTCTATTTTCTCACTTTAATAATCTCTCTTTAAATAAGCAATTAATAAAAAAAGGTAGATCTGTGAGTAAATGTATTGTGAGATTATTATTATTATTATTATTATTAACAATTTATTAATAGCTATTATAGCCAAAAAAAATTGAAGAAATTTTTGTATGAATCATAAAATTTCAAACTTTGTTAATTTAGCAATAATAATCCAACGTAACATAGTTAATTTAAATGCTCCATGTATTACAATTTTTGAAAGACTCTATATTTAAAGATCCAAGATGCATAACTATTGTGTCAAATAAAATACAAATATAATTTAATTTAATCAACTACAGAGAATTAATTTAGAATCCATCGTAAATGGATTTTTAAGCGAAAAGCATTAAGGTTAGATAGACAAAATTTTATTTTGAAGATGAGATAAGATAATTTATTCCTATTTCTCGCTACTCAAATTTCTGCAGTCACTCTATTTATATAAATATATATATATATATACATACACACACGACAAAATGTTGTAAAACACTAAAGCTGTTTATGATAAATGTAAACGAATGCGATTCTCACGAAAGGTATAAAAAAAAAATAAGAAAGTTTGCCAAAAGGTGAAAAACTTGACGGAGGAAAAAAGCTTATGCAATAAAAATCATTCAGATACTTTATACATTTACAGTACGCAGCAATCGTTATCAAGCATTAATGTACGATGAAAAGAATATAATTTTAATATTATTTAAAACTTGTTTCTGAATTGTTTAAATAACTCCTCTTCCGAATTTCAGAAGCCTTAAACGGAACAGTTATATTACTTGCAATATTAATAAAATCCATAAGACAATGACGAATAACACTTTAACTGGCAAACATTTGTGAGAGAATCTTTTTAAAAAAAAAAAAAAAAAAAAAAAAAAAAAAAAAAAAAAAAAAGTCGAGTTTCTGAATAATTTTTTATGCTAATGTAGGCCAAATAAAGACAAGAAAAACGATATATATGAGAATCAAGAACGAAAAAGTGATCGATGAGTGGGAGGCTGTGCGTGTGGTTGGATGGATGCGAGTGTACATAAGGATGATTGAATACGCGTAAGTATTACTCGATTGCAACGTGTAAATTATATAACTTAGAAATCAACAAATTCAAAATAGTGACATCATAATTATATAAAACTGTTTAATTTCTTTAGCTTCGAAAGCCATGTAATTATTTTTTTTTTGTCATTGTTGTTGTTATTATTATTATTTTTTTTTATACACTATCTTTGACAGCCGAAAATAAACTGTTTTAAGCACTGTGGGTGTCCCGGTTGAAATGTTTCAAAACAATCGTATTATAATAATTGGCACGAGTATTTTGCTTTCATTCCATTAGCTTCCCATGATCATTGAATGAAATAAAAGCTTATATCTTTCACTACAATCGCTTCACTCGACTGCTTACATACAACGAGTACGTGAAACTTACGTGTTAAACTAATTTCGTCGCTTCGTGATACTTTCGATTGGAGTCATATGAGCCAATGACTCGAGTACGCGTGCAGTTGCATTAGTAGGGATCGACAAGCACAATCGTTAATTTACGAGCAATAATTTGGGGCGATTGTTAATCTACAGCGATGACATTGGTGATGGCTTGAAACAATTATTCTAAGCTGTAGAATCAAAAAGTACTCGAGGCCGCTTAACAAAAAACAAAAAAAAAAAAAACACCTTGAGAAGAATATAATGCCGGGAATTTGTTTCTACCCGGCAAGTATACAGTCCTGAGTACATGACCTCAAGTTTGAAATTAATTTCTTTCAGATCGAAAAGCAAAAGCAGCGAGCAGAGCGAAAGCACGCAAGAAGATCAAGAGTCGCCAAGTTAATCAGTGAGTCAATGAGTCTTCGGTGTCGAGATAAGTGGTCGCAACTTCTGTGAATACGTTTGCGACCCTTTTCCCGCAAATTCTTCACCTTATATTAAGTAACCGATCAATTAATTGTTGCCTTTGTCCGAATGGGCTTTATCCTTTGTTCTGCTCTTTTTTTTTTTTTTTTTTTTTTGTTCGAAAAAGATCGGACACGCGTGGGCTTCTTTTTGCTTTTGCCATGCAACGATAAGAAGAATTCCATCCGTTTACAACATCGCTCGTCTCGAGGCACGTGCAAATTCAGTTCTCGATATCAAGAATGCAAGCACAAGATTATGAAATATGGGAAACGCAATAAAAGTAGATCCCCTCGAGGCCCGAATACGAGCCTATGCTAATACTATAATCTTAACATTGACAGAATTATTAAAACTTATATACGTACCGTATATATACATACGCAAACACACACACGCACGCACGCGCACACACACACACATATATATATATATATATATGAATGATTAGCTTCTCGAGGAGATAATACGCGCAAATTGTTTATTAAAAAAAAAACACTTTACAAAGGTATTTACTAATGCTCTGATGAACATTTAACATTGTACATAAAATTAATAATGAATGAAATTGTAAAAAATAATTATTATTTTTTTTTTCTCGATGAATTAAAATTAGACTAATTTTATTTACAGAGTACGTTAGTTTCGAATTTTTAATTGAAATCTTGTTTTCGAAAGTGGTTTATTGAAAACAAGTTTAGGATGCAATATTTATACAATAAATTAATAAATATTTTAGCAAAACAAAAACTTTTGTTTAAAATGTTAAGGAAATAAATGTAAAATACAACTCCATATTAAGAAAAAAGAAAAAGAAAAAAATCAATGAAAAAGAGAATTTTAAAAAATATTATCTCATTTTGCTATTTTATCAACAAGCTGAATATAAAAATTGTAATTGTTGTTCTGTATTATAACACTTGAACAGTTTTATAAAAAAAGCCTTTAATTTTATTTTTATTTGTCATTAAAGTTAAATATTTTAAAATATTGTATAGTCATTCATTATTATCCCATTGTTCAGTTTCTTCAAATCTCGCGCATCTACGGATTCTCCTCAAGTTTCGTCGATTGATAGTAAAGTAGCCAATATCGAATTCCTATACTCTGTGTGTCGACTCATTAGTCTGTATTTTAACCACTAGATGGTATGAGCCAATGCTTTTTTAAAGTACTTTATTGTTATTTTATTGTTATTTTACGAGCTTCGTCGCTATCCTCAACGAATATAAGTTTTTTTACATTTTTCATATTTTCATTGCTTTACCATCTGAGATTGAATATGGACTATTATTACACATTGAATTTTACATTTCTCTTGCTTTTTCCTATAGTGATAAATGTTTAAAATATTACAAAGAAAAGATAATTTTCTAAACTCGCACAACTGTTAATTTGTGGGTTCTAAAATAGGCCAGTATATAACGCAAATTTCCTTAAACATAGAAGCAATTATTAAGAGCTAAATTAGTTTACAAGTAGAGACGTCAATGATGATGAGAGCTTTCGCATTAAAATTTTTGTTAAACAGGTTACGGGGGGGGGGGACACACGGAGGAGGAGCCGCATTTTGAATAATAGTAGCGCAGCGCAGTCGGAAGTTGGACATTCATTCTTCATTAAATTATGCAAGAAGCCGTTTCCCAGTGGAGAAATAAAATTAAAAGCATTACAGCAGATTTCATTGTTCGATTTGCAAAATGCTCTTTTAAAACATTGGCTGTGTAGCTTGTGTTGAACAGCGAGCGCGCGTCGAGGTAGGCTGAAAAAAAGCGCATCGACTGTACATTGGGAAAAGCAAAAGTCTAGAAAGGGCCGATTGGCTATCCTTAAAAAAACTGCAAGGTGACGTTCCTCTACTGCTTGGAAATCACACGAGGCTGCCCTCGACTCGACGCGGAAGCTACTGGCAACAGCCGTTTCGAGTCTCCTCGGTAATTTAAACTTTGCCCCACACTCTCGGTCGATATATTAAATGCTCTACGCGAAGCCTGAGTATCAAGAGTACAGTTGCCGTTGTCTGGGGCTGCCAATACCAATAGTCAGCCAGATGAGGGGCGGGGGCGAGTATCCAGATTAGATTCCTGGGCTATAATTCGTATATACCGAATGCAAGTCGTCTTGACGACATCCGAGCGATGGCAGTTAGTTGGTTGTTTGTATCGTTGACCAACGCTGAATTCTGCCTGCGACAATTTCTCTCGGGACCAGTGAAAGCGGCGGCCTTGCGGCTTGGTTCCCAACCGCGTCCTATCCGGGATCGCGGGACGGCGTCGATGGTGCGCGAGGGCAGGGCATATCGGGAGGCAGCCGAGGTAGACTCGACGTTCGAAGCTCGGACGTCGTTTGGCGATTACTCCGGACGGAACTCCTTGCGCAAAATAATCCGTGACGTCGGCGGCTAGTTGGGTTGGGTTCGCAGCGCCTCGGTGGTTGCTTTGCCGGCGATTTGCTGGCTCCTCAAAGGCGAGCCCATTCCCGGAGAGAAGATTTCTACCGGGCCTGGGGCTCGTCACTCGGGCATTCCGCGCAAGACTCCTTCCTTCGTCGAGCCGCACTCTTAGGCCTAATTCTTCGATGGGCTCGCGAGCCATTCGGTGCACCTGCCCTCCGTCAAAATGTGCCTTTTCTTTTCAAACACCTCCTTTTATTTTTACGTTACTGCTACACGCGTCGTTCCAAGCTACTTCTCGGGGGGGGGGCGGAGCTTGTGCGAAGGGTCGAAGCTCGAGCAAGACCCAATGCTTCGCTTAATTCCGCCAAGTGCGCTTTTTTTTTATCGTGCCATATATCGGGTCTTTCGTTGTAAGCTTCAGGGTGCGATTCTTTATCCAAGTAAATTATTATTTTCGCGTGTGTGATACGAGGCAGAATATAAAGGTGCATTATACGTGCTATGTATTGACCTTGCTGCTGTAGGCTTAGGAGATCCGTTTTTAAGGGATAGAAATAAGCGGACTCTTAAGAACTTGGTGCTTGATAAGCGTTTTATTGAACTTCCTCGGTTTAATTGACTCTAGTCTTACATATTGTTAGCATTTGAAATACTCTACAGTTATTGTATTTATTATGTTTATTTATGTTCTTGTATTTATTATTACAACGCCTGAATCCTAGGCATAGGCGAATTCTAAGGAGACTGACAAAAAAAAAAAAAAAAACAACTAAACGTCGATACGTGAAAAATCTAAGTGCCAAGCATCAGTGCAGGGACGTATGATATATATATTAGGTTGCATTAGTGAGCGTGCCGCTAGAAAAATAATTGTTGGCGCGATTTCAGGGCTCATCGTGACGCGAGTTTGCGATTGGGTGAAGGAGAGCGGGAGTTCGGGGTCGAAATAAATTAAGACACAATTTGGGCTTTATCAAATTTCTTTTACTCGCCCACGCGGGGTACATTCGCCGTTTTCTTGCGCGTTCACACGCACACGCACACACACACCGCCCTTGTATCCCCATACCTGTTGGCGGTTGGCCAACCCGCTACTCTGGTGGAGGAGAGTGAGCTGCTCGCCGCGCACCCCCAGCCCCGTTGCCCAGTGTCCGCTCTCTTGCAAGTTTGCCTGCCTATAGGTGATCCTCGCCCTCCTCGACTCGCTTCGTCCTTATTCCCATTCACTCCTCACCTCACTTGCACTTGCCCTTCGGTGGTCGCGACGTCGGAATCCAGCCTCCTCCGGTTGTCTCGGCTCGCTCGAAAAATTCGTCCAAGCTTCGGCTTCGAGCCGTTTTCTATAACTGCCCTCCGCTCAACCTCTCTGGCCTTTTTTCGCTCCCCCCATTCTCCCTTCCCACTTCTTCCTGGCCCCCCCGCGCCTCCCTCGACCGCTATTCAGGTGCTTATCGGTCCCTTTTGTCGAACCGACATGTGCCGCCCGCCGTTCAGGCGTACTTACTTGGGACCATTTTGGCCCGAACAGTAATATTAAACTAATTTGAAGTTATCGTTCAACTACGTGATTTGTTTTGTAGCTTAGCGTAAACTCGACGCGACGTACGATAAGGTCCAGCGGTCGACACAACGGGGACATTAAATTAGATATAAACTTTGTATCTCAGAAAATAGCATTCTTTTCCTCAACAGAATTAATATTTTGCTCTCGTGGCTCCGAGATGAGCTCGTCATTTGCCAGCTTGTCTGTATTTCAACAATATTTTGTCGATTAAAAGAGTATTTGTATGTTTGTATATTAAAAAA
Source organism: Kradibia gibbosae (assembly GCA_018907135.1). Taxonomy (NCBI): domain Eukaryota; kingdom Metazoa; phylum Arthropoda; class Insecta; order Hymenoptera; family Agaonidae; genus Kradibia; species Kradibia gibbosae. The sequence goes on from JACCHX010000004.1 coordinate 11,914,766, forward strand.
AAGAAAAGAAAACTTATTTCATCCATGAGTAAAGAATTACTCTTTTTCTACATCCAATGGCGAGTTTCTAAAGAATAAAAAAAAAATGAATAACAATTTTTTATTCCAAATTATTTTTACACGATAAAAAGATCGATCCTCGTTATCAATTTCGAGCGCATTTTTCTTTTAAATTTTTATAGCTTTCGTCAGATTTGCGGCAACGCAGTGACGGAACGGATGATATAGAAACGTTTGTCCGTTAAATAGGTACCACCGTTAATATCCCGATATTAGCGAACAGGGGAATACGCCGATTAAGGCAAATCTTTGATGTAGCGGTGAAGAATTGAATGGCGTCCCCGAGAGCATCGACTCCTCGGTCTCTGGCTCTAGATTGAGGGGAGGAGAAAACTCATCGAAGGACGAGCCTTACCCTGCAGCGCTAATCGTTCCCCGGTCGAAAAACCACGAGGATGGCTAGAGGAGCGAGGAGTACTCCCATATCGCCAAAGTTTTCCCTGCTTTTGTACCCTTTTGGCGCACACCATATCGACAGTTTAAAGGAACTTGGATTCACTGGATGGTGATTTTTGTGTTAAAATTTTTTTAAATTACAATTTTTGTATCACTCGTTTCCTCGGCCTATACTCCCACCCGCGGTCGCTTCTACCAGTTGCTCTCTATTATTATTTCGACACATGAGGCAATCGCCTTGCCTCATCTGTCGTCTCGACCTATCAAGAGACGCGAAGGGGGGGGGCAAGTCCGGTACCTTGATATTAGTAACGTCTGTTACAAGTCTTGTACGTCTGTATTATAATTGCTTAGAATCAACCTTAGCGTATAATTAAGAAAAGGAAGAGGAACAAAAATGTATCTTATTTGTAAAGTTACAAAAAAAAAAAAAAAAAATAATAATTTAAATCTCCACGAATGAATTGTCGAGGTGACATTTGGCACGTTCGTTAATAGCCGTTTTTCGGGGGAATCACTGGGTACATTTTTTACAATAATTCAGCCGTGTTCTACGTAATTATTGTTTTGTTCATTTTTAAACTACTTTATTTTTCTTCTTTGAGCTTTTTGATATTTCCCGTCCATAGTTAATTACTTACATTAAAGATGTTGGATAAATAGATAAATAAATATTAAACACAGAAAAAGATATCATTTTTAAGATGATATCTTAAAAAGTGTCTTTTGCAAGTGTCTTGCATAAAAAAATATAACTACTTTCAGACTTGACGCTTCTTTTTTCCCTCGAAGAAAAATTATAAAATATTTTCCCTTTAACCAACTTTCTATAGTTAACCGAAAATGAGCTAATAGTATTTTAATAATAATGTTAAATCTTAAAGTCAAAATAATTTTTACACTATCCTCGTTACAAACTAATGTTTCAAGTATTTTTTCTTCTCAATTATTAAGAACATCCTTTGTCAATAATAGAGAAAAGTACATAAATCGAATTTTTTTTAAGGGCAATAATTTAAAACAAAAAGAAAGCTTAATATATACATGATGTAAGATTTTTTGTAAAGAAAGACAATTTATAAGTAAATATTACAAAAATAATAACAATATTTTGGTTTTCTATATTAGAAATACATAAAAGAAAAAAAAGAGAAAACATTTTTTTTTCAGTTAAAATTGAATATTTCTGAATCTACAATACCCGCAATTTTTGTTAGAATTATAATACGAAAACTGGAAAAGCAAACGATGCAACGAAAAATAAGAGGAAGGTTAACAAGATACGTAAAGATGTCATTGTGTTGAAAGCATATACTTGACATAAATGTTAATCAAAAAATTGAAAATGTCTAGGCTAATCGCATGATATATTTGCATCTATGCTTTCTATCAAAATGCTATCAAGCGTTTATTTTCGAGATAATTCAAGTGCGATTCAAAACAAATGGCATGGATGTTTAGCGACGATTATCGTCAAATGAAAATAAATTACTAATTACAAACTTGCCTTAAAAATACAGAGAATTTCGAAGAGTTTACTTACCTTGATAAAAGAATATATTATTTTCATGGCCCTGAGAGCTAAGGGCGATTATTTTTTAGGACATTTGAGCAATGTTTCTCACCTTCTTGTTTTTTATGCGTACAAATATTATTTTATTCCAATTAAATTTCTTCAAGATTCTAAATCGGGTTGATATAATTTCAAGGCCAATGACAAAATAATACGTGGAATACGTTTCAGACGTGCCCAATACGTTTTTATAATAAAATCCGTGCATTGTAATCGATAGTTTAATTTAAGAATTAATTATTAAATTTCATCGACGCATATGGACAAAGTAAATTTTTGTAAATCGTTTTTGGCTTTACCCATTAGCAGCTCTCTCTCTCTCTCTCTCTCTCTCTCTCTCTCACACACACACAATTGAAGAGGACAATCATAATATTAGAATACACAAAGGTTTACCTTTTACTTGCAAGTGTTCGTCATGTATTGGCTCGACACACGCATATAATAAACTATGAAACAATAAATTTAACTATTATTGAGTCTCCGTCGAAACGAAACGGTTACGCGGCTTAGAGCTTACGTATTTTAGCTTTATATATCAAATATCTACAGCACTGAAGCAAGTACAAACTGAAGTAAGTATTTTCTCTCTATTTTTGTTAAACTAAATAAGTACGTAACTTAAGAAAGTTAGAACAAGTAAGATGTAACCGTACACGCAGACAATATGCATCTTTTGATAGTTCTGGGAATTTATATGAGATTAGCAGTTAAGTAATAAATATTTCGTTTAATTTAAATGGCGAATGCCTGTTTAAAAAGCTTGCGAGAATTTCGATACGGCAATTGACAAACAAGATTTATATAACTATATATCAGTAATTCTATTACTTGTACAATCAAAGCTGCATTGGAAATGTTAAATAATAACTTTTAAAATCAGCATAGTTACTGATCTCACGCAATAAAGTAGTTGTCGTTACTATTTATTTTTGCATTCAAATTTTTGTAATTCATTTGTATTTTTGTGCCCGTAAAATAAACGGATTATTTGAAAGGAAATAGTTTTACACGTTGTAAGTTTTACTCTTACGGATATAAGAATATAGGATTACAGAAGAATAACGATATGAAAATTTAAACGATATTTGCACAATATTCAATACTTATTAAAAAGATGCGTACTTCCATTGAATAACTTTTAAAATACGTTTAGAAGTGAAGCTCCGCTGTTGAAAAATAAACCTGCAAGTGAAAATATGCTAGTGATAAAAATGACCGATAAAAGTGTTGCCATGGTAAATCGTAATATTAACACTTCTTTCGGATTCCAAATGAGTCATAAAATGTCATGCTACATTAAGTTCGAACGTAAAATTGATTTATGATTATTAAAAATGACGAGACTGACAAACTCGTCAAAAGTAAGAATACAAAAGAGACCTTTTAAAAAAAGATTCGCATAAAAACATCCGATCAAAAAAAAAAAAAAAAAACAGTCGGTAAAGTTATCAAACGTAATAATAAAAGTGAATATTATTCAATTATTTCAAACTAACGATAATTATTAGAAGCCAAATGCGTTGGCTTTTTACTTATAGTTTTTGTAATTGCTTCATTTGTTTATGTTATAATTTGCGTCGAATAAAAAAAAAAGGTTATATTGAGCATAAACGACGCAATAGCAATTATGCCATCGATATATATATATATATATATATATATATATATATATATGTAAATATATGTGTATTTTAAGAAAAATTGTCTTTGCAAATAATTAACCCTTGAGTGATGGTTTTTTTTTTAACAAAAAGCTCCCTTTTCCCGACATTGAATTGAATTACGCGCACAGACATTGAGACGCTAATTTATCAACGAGGCATTTCAGTACGGTTGTTTTTGCAATTGATCAATAGGGACTTCATCTCAAAGCTGGTCGAATAAGATGGGGAGCGTTGCAATGAAAAAAGAGCTTCCGATATCATTGTGTAAGATTATCGTGGCGCTGCAAATAATTGGCAGAGTCTTCATCATTGGCGGCGAGGTAAGAAGTAAGAAAAAAGCACGAAAAGCAAAGCGCTTACTTAAGCCGACCTGGTTCGAGTTGTCAGGGGCCAGAGGGGGCGAAGTCGAAGAAATTTTATCCAAGGTTAGGGCTCCGGAAACCGTGGGGCTGGGCTCAAAGCTACCCTGGCAAAGCGACGGAGAAGGGAATCTCGGCTCGGGGCGAACGTCGGGTGGAAGTCGGATCAGGCCGATGGGGCAGACTCTAACCTCCTCCTCGTCGCCCATCGACTCGGAGCCGCCGATCGGACGGGGCCCGATCCCATCGGCTAAACGAAAGGGGCTTGACTGTTTTGGTCGAGCGTCGATTATCCCGGGGGTGGGATTCGGAATCGCAGCCTCCGTCGGGCACCGGCCGGCTGAAAACATCCCTTGCGCCACCGATTTTTTTCTCGCGTTGTTAATTTACTTTTACGCTCCCTCGTCCAACAGTCGATTATCTGCGTCCGATCGTGTTGCGCTTCGAGATGGAAATTCGTCGGCGCATAACCTTACCGTATAGATATTTTATCGCCGAAATGCAACTCTTTTCTCTTCATTCCTATTTATTCAGGGCTTGATACACGATAGCTTCTCGAGAAATCTTCATTATCCAGCAATGATAGCTTTATAGCATTAGCTGCCAAATATTTTTACTTTTTTTATTAAACGGCCTCGTTGGAGACGAAATCTTCTGTTTGTCCTATTGATGCAACATCAAAAGCATTTGATCTCCGATCCATCGATAAATTAGAATAAGACCCGTGTTAAAATGTAAAAGCAAACTATTTTTTGTTCACAAGCTCACCGATTCTAACAACAATGTATATATATACATATATATATATATATATATATATATATATGTATATATCATACAACTTGTTGATACAATAAGGCTTACTTCATTCTTGCATCACCTGTGCGATTTATTTTTTCTACGCAATCTTCTCTTATTGTACTAAATTTTCCAATAATTACATAATTTTGCGCCTCCTACACCGCTCATAATTATCATAATGATAATTGTTAAAAGTCGATTACCATGATTGTGATTTCAAATCAGCTGAAAAATACAAGGATAATTAAAAGGATTGATGTATACTTTACCTGCCCACAATCATGATGACGCGGTAGAGATATAAAAGCTTTTTACAGTTAAGAAAATTGGGTAGGAAGATAAAATTAAAATAAATTTTTATCGAAATGCCACACTCATTTATTATCTCGTTATAAATAACAAGGATACTTTTGTCAATGAAGTTTTATTATTTGCAGATAGCAGTGGTTCAATGTCAAGCTCAATAAGCAAAGCATCGGATCAGAAGAGCCTATCGTTTATAAAGGGGCCGGAAATTTTTAACGATCCGCTCGCTTTAACGGATTCTAACTCCGATCGGCCTCACGTGCGAACCAAACGAATCGCTAATCTCTTCCGCTCACCTCCGGAAGAAAATGTCCTTTCGACGTTGCAGCCGGAGCCATCGGCCCACAACAAAGTTAGCTAAAGAATAATTTACCTTTACTCCCCGCAAATTAAAAGCCGATGTATAAACAATATTTTGAGGGTCGAAAAGAAGTCGATTTTTCCTCTTATTTTACCGTGTTTCTTCTTCTTCTTCTTCTTTTATTTTAGAAGACCGTGTGTATTTATCTAGAATCTCGCAATTAAAAAGATAGAACAATATTTCCTCCATTTCGAGGCATTCGCCCTCTTCAAGCTGAAACATTGCCGCATTAATAACGTAAGCATTTTTTTAAGGATGAAAGTCAGTTGTCGAGGAATGCTTTTGAAAGATTTCCACCCGAGCAAGCGAATCGAGGGGATGAAAGCGGAGCCGATTACTCGATTAAAATCAATGCACTTGGTAAAGAAGATACACCGAGAGCTTCATTGAATAATGAACTTGTTAAAGGAGGGAATAATATTTATCCAGACATCCTAAGCGATTCCAGTAATGAGAATGGGTAGGGATTCGGATAGCGAGGCAGAAAGTAGCATAGAATTTATTACCCTCTACATCTATCCTCTACCTTAAAAGAAAAGCAATTATTCGACTCTTTTAAAATAATTACTCTTATACTTTAGAGTCGCGTCAATGTAAAATAGCTTTTCATCGTTTTTATAAACAATATATATATATATATTCATATGTACACATTTAAATTGAAACACAAGCTTGAGCGAATTTTATTTTTTTGCATTTATATAACCGATTCTTTTCCAAAATGCTTGCCGCAATCAGATCGTCGCTTTTGAAGTTTCTATCTTATCCTAAATTACTACAAAAGAATTGGTATCGTAAGATAATTTTTTTTAATATTGCTCTAAAATAGTTCGGGAGGTTTTACTGTAAGAATTATAAGCCTTTTATTTATCATTGTAAATGCAAAAACAAGTCCATAATCGATAGTATTATTCACGTCTATGTTGATTAATATTATTTTTGCAAACATCGAAATAACAAAGCTATTAAATGCTGATTTTACGTTACATTTTGCTTAATACTTGCACGAACTGTGATTATTTGCACAATGAAAATGATTGCGAGTAAAAAATATAAAACTAAGGCCAAAAATATAGAAATGAGAAAATTCCTTTTAAATTTGCTCGAAGGATAAAAAGCATTCGACGAGACACACACACACACATGCATAAGAATAAAAGAGAGCAGCGTTAAGTCCGGTAAACTCAAATTATTTGCCTTATACGACTAGACAATAATCAATTACTTAACAGAAGGAAAGAGGGAGGAGTTAAAGCGTTGGATGCAGATTCGAAATCGTGCGTTCAATCCGAGAATGGAAACGAAATCGAGGACTATTATAATACCGAGAACGAACAGGAGAACATGAGCATTAAGGAGGTGGCGCAGACCATCAGGCGGGATGTTAAGGCCCTTGATTATCAGGAGCCGAATTACGCCGTTCGTGACAGTAAATTACGAAATTTCAAGTCCAGATCAATGTAATTTTCTCTTATCTATTTTATCAGGATAACATAAGTAACAAGAGGGTAACGCCGATCCCAAACTTATCAACTCATTAGTTTTACTTTAAAGTAGGGCGCTTAAGTCGTATACCATTAGTATGCATACGTCGATATTGATACGCTTACACGTTGACGACGATATTATTTTGAGAAACTTTTACATTCGGTCTTTTAAATCGTTGCAATATTGATATTAACGCTTATAGTTCATTTTGATCGGTCTGCATGAGAATATTAAGTATGCAAAAGAGCTTTTAATATGTATTGCTGCTAAATACGATGTGCTTCGTTTTAAAAAGGTTTAAAAATTCTAAACATTTGATAATTTCAAAACATTAAGGGTCGTGTCATTTCTTAATAATGAACTTATTTATAAAAGTGATCTGCATCTTTTGACCAGACTGTCAAGATATGACACCATACTACTTCTGTCTTTCGACGATAGAGCTTTCTTTCGTTTATTTTGAAATGATCACACGTGCCCAATTGAAAAAAAAAAAGAACAGAATCGTAAAGCGCCAAATATTGTTCAATGAAGGGAAATTCTTGTATAACTTAATGCAAACTAACCTAATGTAAGAGATTTTTGGGAATGCTTCTTATCGAGTGCTCTAATGAAAAAACTTCAGACCTGTGTTCCTTTCGTATTAACCGTAGATTTTCTATTGACGATGATGTTGAAATTTCGGAGAAAGATAAAGACAACGCGAACAACGAGGACTATGCGCCTTATCCTGCAAATGAAAGATTAGAAAAACTGATCAATGAAACGGTAGCCTACAAAAAAAGCCTCCAAAGGAATAATAAAATGAACAGAAAAAAAACACACGATAAGGTAACGCAAAGTAAACGATGAAGAGCCAATAATTATTATTGATTATAAAATTGAAAGTCGATAACGATTTAGCATTTGAACTGCTTTGAATTCGAAGGCGATTAAAGCGATTGGGCTCGGAGATAGGCAAATTAGTCGTCAAAAAATTACCTCAGAGCTAACTTATAATCTCGGAAATTGCGATAAAGAAGCCACGAAAAAGAATAAAAATCAGTGGTTCGATCCCTTCGCAAAAGAAGACGACAATGAAAAACAATCCGAACGCTCCAGTTTAAAAGGTTTACTGGAGGAGTTAATTGTTAAGGTGAATTCAAATTTTTATCGATATTCGAATAAATAGCGATCTAAGCTAAACTAAATCTAAACTTCTATGGCCGAGTCCATATATACTGGATGCCAAAGCAGTTGTTAAAATTTGTGCTTCGCCTATTGCTTTTGCCTATTAAATACAATTGGTTTAAAATTAATTCATTTTTATTTCAAATTTCGTTAAAATTCAATTTCTTAACCGAGTCATCACTTTTTTTTCGCCAATATTTATTAAAACTATAACGAGAAACAGCGAATAGTTATAAATTCGCATCCATGCCTAAATTGTATTAGTCGATGAATAGACTTTATCGATGTTTTTCACGAAGCGTAAATTCAATTATACCCAGCTATAAATGGAAAGGCGGAAGGAAGGCATATCGATTTAATAAATTACATTTATTCGCCTAATCTAGGCTTGATTATTAACACACGTAATATCTAAATGAAAGGAATACTGAAAGAATCCGTCCTCAACGGTTTCTCTAACGACTGTTTAATTTTTTTCTTCGGAGAGTTAAAAAACTTTGCTTTATTTAAAATGTTTGCCCATGACGAAGGTGTCCGTTCTATTTTTGACCGCTGAATCATAATAATACAATTAACATATTTTAGTTCTCCTTCAACGTTGCAAAAATGATTTTTACCCGTGTAAAAAATGTGCACACGGCACCCGCTGTCAAAGGGTAATAATTTATTAACGAATTTCTAATAGAGGCCTTAAGTGTACGCACGTATATGCAAAAATTAACATACCCACGCGGACGCGTGGGCCCGCAAAAAAGTGTACTCGGCGCGTGGATAGAATGTGCCTCTGGGGGGGGGGGCGCGTGGGTATTGCAAAATAACCTAAAAGCCATCGATACGAATTATAAAAGGTTCTGCTTTTGAAGGTGGAGAGCCTACAAAATGTCATGGTTGAAAGCGGAAGGATTCCAAGCGCACCGCAGCAACGCCATTACGACGAAAGTAAGCGATCGAAACAAAGATTGGACTTACAATACTGCATTATAACTTTTAGCGAATTTCTTACGGTGCACTTGTGCATTGTCCCTCGCCGTGCATTTATTCGTTTGCAATGAAACCAAACCAAAGGGCAAAAACAAAACAAAGTAAAGCACAAGCCCAAGTTGCTGGGCCCGATTCGGAAAAGCTTGTAAAGCGGAGGACAAAGTGCTTTAAGGCATCGGCTTTAATGTTAGGGTGGGGCAGGCGGAGGGTAGCGAGGGAGCCTAAACCTAGCCACGATCTGCCCCCAGGGTCGGCCGTCCGGAAGGAGTCCGAGCTCGGGTGGCAGGGGCCCGACGAGGGCCGCTGGGAGGCTTGGAGCCCCTGGGGAAGCTGCAGCGCGAGCTGCGGTCGGGCCTCGAGGAGGCGCACCCGGAGCTGCCTCGAGGGCTGCGGCGGGCTCCTGGAGCAGCGCGAGGAGGCCCTCTGCCGACTCCCGGACTGCCCCTCCGCTACCCGACGGTGGCCGGGGGGAGCCCACCCCTAGGCCAGCCCCGGGCGCCTCTTCTACCCCACCGACGTCTACGAGCTCTCCTCCCCTCTAACCGCTCTTTATTAGTTTTCACCCGTCTGCATAATCAAGGACTGTCCCTTAAGTTTGGCCAATTTTTCACAACTCTCTTTCCGATTGTCCGGCTATCGATTAATTGGCCTTCGGCCAACTGCGCTCACTCCTCTCACGCTCAACGACTCTATATAAGTCTAATGATAAAATTCTTAAGATTGCACCGAGAGAGAATAGCGAGGCATCCATCGGAAACGATTTTATTATTGGTTATCGATTAAAAAACGGATAACTGAGTTTTCTCCGGTAATACAAGGATAGTATTATTGGCGGTTGAATTACGTATATTGTAAAGTTGATAAAGTTAATTTCATCAATACAATCGTGGTCCAAGGGATTAAAGTAGGTACGCTTAATGCAGCTCTGAGCCTTGGCGCTCGGAAAATTATTGTCCATTAAGACTGTAGTACTTTAAACTTTTTCCACGTGAATATAAGATTTGAGAATTGCAAAGCATTAGATTTCAAGCTATTCTTAATACGACGAAGGAATTAATAATTGCCTAGCTAACGTTTCCCATATACCGCGGATATCCACATACTAGTAGTCCTGACCACAAATCAGAATACAAAGAAATGAATCGTCCTTAATAAAACCAACGAGTAACAAAACTTCTTTATAACGCATGAAGAAAAACTATTTTTAGCCGTGCATTTTGCTTCGACTCGGCCCTTTGGATAGTGTTTAACTGAATAGCAACGAGTCCGATTAAAATCCAAATTTAACGTCAAATGGGCCTCGCAGCTTTAATTATTAAATGCTTATCGTGCAAAACTCTACACTTACCGGTAGCGCATTTCGAGGGCATTTTTGCTTAAATGTCAAAACAATTGTTTTAGCAAAATCAATCGTCCCTGTTTAAGTAATGATTTTGATAAAGAGTTAGGATAGAGTGACAAGCGCACGCGTCAAAGGGACGATTGCTATCGACGATAAGGCGTTATTGCGCGAGCGTGTCTCGAAAAAAAAAATTATCTCCAATGGGCCTTATCGAGCACTTGCTGCGATTCCCTGTTCCCCGGTCTGTCGGATTTTGCGTCCTCGCGATTGCCTCTTTGATGATAAGAGCCCCTCCAAGGAAGAGCAACCGAAGTGCAGCCTGACGCAAATAATAAAAGTGCGTAGGAGTTGGAGAGGAAAATCGAGGATTGGAATAGGGATCGCATGGAAGTGGAAGGGCGTTTTTCATCGCAGTATCGACACCGATGGTAATACCGCCTGGGACCTGGATAATCGAGTCCGTTGCCGGCCTCGAGTCTCGAGCAAAATGAACGCAAACGTCGGTCGCGTTGTCAGACTGCTTAGTTGTAAATGCGGGAGTTCGGTAATATTGCGAGCTATTTCAAAGCCACTGAAACTCAACGAACGGATCAGAATTAACAATCGCACAACTGTACCCAATGCAGATTTTAATGCTCTAACCGTAGAGTAAAATAGAGGAAATTAAAAATGATCACAGCCTGACTCTATGCGACCTCGGAGCACCGAGCCTTTCTTGCTGATGCGGTCGATCGATCGCAATCGATGATCACTGACTGTGCACTCGGTCGTGTGCGTAAGCCATTGAGGATGATATTGTTTTTTATTTATATAGGTGACGTAAGCCTCCTCCGCTCTCGAAAGCAGGACACGCCTCAAACGATTCCCAATGGAATTACGAGTAATGTCGATATATTAAATTGACGCAGCCTTCAAAATTAATAGCACTCGCGCTCACTTTCCTCCAACGCGCGCGGGGCCCTTTTAACACTAGAGAGTAGTACAGTTGCGTGTATCGTAAAGTAGGATTTTCAAAATAAGACCAGTACTCCGGGGCGGTCTATTGGTGAAACGTACGTACGATTGAACGATGCTATTCAATGATTCATCCGGCGATTATCATCCCGAGGTATTGGAATCGGCTGGTATTATTAATCCTGTACGCGCAGTAATTTGCCCAAGGTCAAAATTAATAAACAGTGCACGAGAAACTAATAGCTGAGAGTATTGGGACCTCAAGAGACCCTATTTGCCGATAAGTGGCAGAAGCCCGTTTTCATTTGACAAGAAAAGCTGATCGCCAAATTTCCCAAATTAATACTTTACTCAGGATCCCGATAACGTGAAATTGCCATTGCAAAAATAGATCCATGTCATTTATTAATGTAGCTCGGCTCTCGGTTTTCTGACAGGGAGTCCGTAATTTTTGCGTATCTTGATTTGCGTTTAATTTCAATTTCAGTCAATAGAGCGACTATACGCTGCCCTTAGTGCCCGATTAGTCGCTGCTCGTTAGCTTCGTCCAATCGATGTTTTCGCCTCAGTGTATTAACAATACCATGTGATTCGCTTACGCGCTGCTCTGCCTTCTCTTATTTTAGCAACTAAGCTACTTGTACGCCTTCAGTACTCGAATGCCTGATCTCAGCGTTCCATTCTGTGGAAACCGGATAGACCCAAGTCATTTATTTATCGAGCAAACTTATCGATGAAAAGGCCTTGCTCTAGAAGAGCTACTTTGTTACTAATCGATAAAGATCTCTTGTCGCGCGTAGCCCGATAATAATTGCAACTTGCCAACACGACTCGGAATGTGCAAATTTTGTCAAATTCTGTCCATAGGGGGACTCGGGGACTCAACTTCAACGTTAGATAACTCGAGTGTTAAATTTTATTCGCCTCTTCGGCTCGTCCAACTCCTCTGACTTGGACTATTTCCTACGCAGAATGGAATAACATAAATATTTAGCACCAAGACCACCGGCAGCATAGCAGAGTCCAATGAATGCAGGCAGGCCTTTTTTCTTCTCGTGTTATTGAACTTGGCGAAATATTACAATTTAGTTGCGCTTCCAATTCTCCGTTGCGCGTTGAGACTTAAGCGCTTCCAGATTATTTAATATTCAAATAATCTATGCTAATAATCTTTACGGGTGACATTATCACGACGATTCGCCCAATCTTCCTTACCTGCTTTTGCTTTGTTTCAAAAGAACGCGAGCTCGATAAATGCCGATGGTTTGGCCCTGCTGAGGCGACGCAACGAAGACTTGGGACCTTGGGGGAAAGGTACAAGGGACGCATCTAAATAGATAATTAAGATCAAGACTGATAGTACAACAGGTTTTTATTTTACAAAATGATACCACTATACAAACATTTTCAATAAACGTATCAATTTTTCAAATTCTTGTAAAAAATCAATCACTATAATTTTTCAAGAGGCAATGTTCCTTCGACGTATCGTGAAAATGCCATTGATACACTTTTTATTAAATTTATACAATAGTGCAATATTATATTACAAAGCTCAGCCGGTTCACTCGGACCAAATCAAAGTATTTATAAATTAAATTTGCATATCGATGCACAGACAATAAAATAAATGTTGCGAAGGACATCGCTATTGCAACTCTCGGAACTTCTAAGTAATGAACTCGAAACTAAAATTTCAACGAAATATGAGCTGCTCTCCCCTAAACGTAAAATTGTTAATTACAGCGTGTTTAAAGTTTAAAGGAAAAAGTAGTGTTAAAACAAACAATATGGGGTTGGGAGGGGGGAGGGGACATTTGTCATTTGTTTCAAAAATTCAGTTCAACGCTTAATGCAATAAATCTTAGTCGTTATAATTTATCTCCGTCCATTGCCTTCGCGTAAATCGCAATATCGACAAGAAATGAGTTGCAATAACGCGATTATTAATCATCGATATGTCCGATAGAGGATTTGCATTTTTCATCAACATTGTTTTTGCTCTAATGCGCCAAAACGATAATTTATTAAATGCCTGTGTCGCTTTAATGAAATCGATGCTTGCCCCCTCCCCCTTTACCCGAACAATATCAAGTTACAAAACGTACCAAGGATGCATCGGGGCAATAGGGAGGGGGGGGCGAGCATTAATCGCAATCAGAGGCTTAAAAAAGGCCTGTGAATTTTGTAGGGGGCCCCTTGGCTTCTCCGTCGATGCCCGGTCCCAATTAACCGGGGATGTCGCAGAGAAGGAAGAAAAATACTACAGGGGGTGGGGGAAGGGGGGGGGAAAGGAAGAAAGCGTGGGCTTATGGGCTGGCCTGGAATCCCCGGCAAGGGCTGCCCTAGGCGGGGATCGACTCGGTCCGAGTGTCCTTCTCGAGTCTAGCGATCTCTAGCGTAGACCGGGCAGGGGTGGGATGATTTCCCGGAGACTCGGCGGCTGGCCGTCGCTCCTCGCAGCTCGGGAGCGCCCGCCCGAGCGAACGACTTTGGGCCGCCACTGGTCCAGGGAGGCGAGCTGTCGGAGCCAGCGGAGAATCGGCTCGAGTCCTCTGGGGGAACTCCGGCGGCGGCTCCCGATCGCGGAGAGAAGGCGGCGGATAAAAATGGAAGCTCGGCTACCCGCCCTCTACTACATTGACAAAGGCCGAAAAGCCTTTCCTGGCTCTGCCCCTCTCCTTTCACAAAGGAGCTCATCCGACTTCCTGACTCAGTACATACTGTTTATACGGTATTGGCGCAGCTTCTGTGCAGTACTCGTCCAGAATGTATGTACGACAACTAGTTTTGGAACAATCGCCGAATGCTTTTTACGTAGAAAAATGTACAAGATTTCATTTATTTTTTAAATAAAAAACCTCAATCGTTCATACCGTTCAAACTGTTTTACAACTTATTTAAAATGATCACTTTGTGTAAAAATCACATACATCCGCACTATCCGCGTAATTACAATGATTGCTTTACTTCGTTCATTTCCAAACTTTTTTTAAGCGCGCTTTCTTCTCTCCAAAAGGTTTTTACTGCTCACGAAAATTTTTTTATTTTCTTCATGCGCTCTCTCTCTCTCTCTCTCTCTTTCTCTCCTTCTAGTTCTGTTTCGATGGTAGCAAAATTATTGAAAAATTAATTTATCATTAACTTCCTCACTACAACGCAGTTCAACATTAAGGCAAATGTATTACGTCGCATGGGATAAAAAACCAAATGAAGTAAAGAAAATAGTTCATTGACTTCGTAGCTAGCGCAATTACATTACGATAATATTTTGCACTCTTCGGACGCACCACCAATGTTTCATCACTTATTATCATTTTGATTTTCTTAACAATTAAAATAGATGCTGAGCTTACGATAAAAATGATTTTCCTTTTGAAAAAAATCAATTATGATGTAAATTGTGCTCTGTCTATTATCCAGTGCGTTTTTTTTCACAGCTTATTTTAAAACAAGATGTCGATTTCTACCTCACTTGCGAAGGCACGCACATCTCTGTCCAAATCATCTTGCATTTCCTTCAGTTTTAATTGTACTTCGTTCATCAGTTTTGCTTCCGGAAAATTATCTGGACAAAGATACGAGAACATACATTATTTATTATAATATTATTACAGGGTAATAAAGCTTATGAAGGGCCGTAAGAAAATTCAATACCTTTCCCAAGCATTTTGAGCATACAAAGGAGAGGAAAATAAGAAGCGAGCGTAAATTGTTATCGTAAATTGTTTCGCAATATGTGTGGAAATTGTGCGGAACAAAGCGCCCAGCCACGGTCTTGAAAAAGATAAGTCGGTGCGAGAGGAGACGGCGAACGACAAAAGCTCCGAGTGATAAGAAAGAAAGAGATAGATAGAGATAGAGAGGAGACAGGAGACATAAACTAGATTGTTAAGCTCGTAATGGCACTGCGGTAGGAAACTTTTTATAAAAAAAAAAAAAAAAAAGAAAAAAAGTCGAGTCGCGAGATAGACTTGATTAGTCAATAAAAGCCAAGCGAGGAGGGAAGCTCTATGTATAATTGATAAAGCCCCTAGGAATTGATATGGAGGGAGCCTGAGAAATGGCATAGGGACCGCCACCTAGCGATGGGAGTGGGCATTAATAGCAGCCGGGGGTTAGGATTCGCGGTTGCTTTGGCGCTCGCCACCTTCAGGCCAGACGGGAAACTATCTAGAAGCGCCGAGGACGCGCGAGATTTGAGGAATCTCGAAATTAAATTACAATTAACGATTCGTCCTTCTTTTTCTCGCGTAGACAAATATTAAAACACGAATTTGGAGGCAAACTTTGATCGAGACGCTATGGTAAATACGTTGAATTTACGATTAAGCGCGTGGTTTTTTTTTTACTTTAAGCTACTCGTATCGCTTCAATTTACGAGGGAGGGGAAAATTTTTTTATTTACTTACGAATTCTAATGATATCCCTAGCGAGTGTTCGGGCAACGACGAGCCTGACGTTGGGAACTTTGTCTTGGGACAATATGAGTAAAAATGGTAAGAGCTCTTTAGCGAAAACTTCGTCGCTTACGATCCTGTTCCTCACGATCTTTGAACAAATGAGAGCATAAATTTGTCGCACCACCCATCGCTCGGCATCGTACATTATTTGGTCTCTCATTTCTTGGACCATGGCTATTGCCAGGGGATCGTCGCCGTTGCACGCCAGATACGCTATCGTCTTCACCACCTGAAAAATGTTACCAACAGCCGAGGATTATTGATACATCTAAGCTCCACACGGTTGCAAGACACACGAAAGCCCTTGAATATTCAAATACTTTATTTTGTGCATAATTACGCATATTATACTTTAATCGAGAGCGTGGCAAGTCCTCTTAAATAAGTAAATTTTATACAAGACAGATATTTTAAGTCATGACGACGAACGAAACAAGTACAATAATTCATCCGTAGGAGACGAAATTCAGTGGAACTAGGATACGTAGGAGGCAATAATTAGACGCAATATTGATTTGGGTCGTTAAATTGATTCCACTGCTGGTATTATTGTATCGAGGCAATTTAATTTGCCCTATGCCCGACTCTCTTCGATCAATCTAATCTTAAAGGTGCCATTGGGCTTAAGGCTAATGCTGAAAAAAATAATGCACTTACAGCATCGAGGGCTGTTTGCCTTACAGCCGCAATCGTGTCCTGCATCAGATGCAATAACAATGGAGCGATGTACTCCGCGACCTCTAAGCGCTGATAAAGGTGTATGATGTTGGACAATTGCTTGACCAATTCCTCCCTTATCCTCCAATTCCATTTGTTATCGTTGACCAGAAAGCGCTCGAGCAGGGGCAAAAATTGGGTCCGATCCTCGGCGCTGAGCACCGTTAGAAATGCCGAAAAGTGCTTAAGTGCTCCTATCCTGACCTCGTCCAAATCCTTGATAATGCCATTGTAAATTGGCACTAGATCCGCCGCCGCGTACTCCTTCTCGATAATCATGGCGACCTCGTGGATGCCGGAGGCTAAAGTGCTTCGCACATCCCAAGCGAATGCGTTCGATAATTTCCGATACGTGTCCTTTAAAACAATAATAGTTACCCCATTGGTCTCTCGTCGCGCTTAAGCATTTTTACGTAATAAAACGCACTTTTCGTAAAAGTAACTTCTTATCGCATAAATAACGAGGGCAATAATTGCAAGGTTACGCACTAACGTATATGGCTAGGGTTGAAAATTATGAGAGGGCGGTTCGTTGTACGCTACTCGACTCTCATTTCTGAATAGGGGCGAGAATGGGGAAAAGTGCGTTTTTGATTTATCAATGGCAGTTAGGATATATTCACCTTCAAGAGGTACCAATTTTCCTTGCCGACGGTGAGAACTACAGCCGGAAAGCAAAAAGCGCATTCGTAGTTAAAATTTGGTTCGCGGTTACCGTTGGAGGCCATCAGGATGAAATGATCGATGAGAATTTCTGGAACTATTTCATTGGTCTCCTCGTCGAGCTTATCGTACTTTGCGTTGTTCATATTGGAGAGAAACCAGAAAATAGACATTCGCGTATTGCTTATATTTGCATAATTTTTTTTCCATATGTCGGTCAAGTCGACCGTACAATTAAAAATTGGCCTGCGCTCCGGCTGATACTTTGGCTGAAATTAAAAAGAAATCGTCGATTAGTGCTTGTGCATCGACGTGTGCGCGATTTTGTGTATACACTGACAATTGCATCAATTACAAATATAAATCAATTGCACGCAATAATTGTGTCTTGCGAATCATTTACATCAAGCACTATATTACCCGTTTAATATATATAAATTAAAAATATAATAATATGATTATGGAGAATATAATGAAACATTTGCCCATGTTGCTAATATCATTCGTTTTTAATAAAGTCGATATCATTGTTAAAAGCGTATACGAGTGTTGATAGGATATTTAACTTTTTAAATTTTTTCAAAGTTACCTGTGGATAATAATCTAGTAGTAGCTCCTCCTCCTCATCATCATCATCATAGCGCTGCAAAATATAGCAATACATATACTTATACAATCGGTATTTGACACTTGTAGTAGACATTGATGCGATACTGATTACAGTTTCCTAATTCTCTCTATGCGTGTACTTACATCGGTAATTTTCAATTAAAAGTAAAAATTAAATTAAATCAACAATTAATACTCGGATGCAACGCCGTACTCGCAAAGTAGAAAAGTGTTGTGTAAAAATTAATTATAGATGAGTACCATTGAGCAGCTTTATTTTTTTAAAAATTCATGTATAAAACAACATAAGGGCAAATTTTATACTCGGATAACTAAGTAGCGGCACGAGCGAGGCGTATATCTTTACGTGTAGCTTATCATTAATAGACATCGATACGAAGTTGATTCGGAAATAAATAATGCTTTGAAATCGTCCGCGCGTAGTTAATCTAATAATCGATCGTTCCTCGTCGTCTCCATTTCAATTGTTACATTTCGTTAAGTTCAAGTACCATATAAACGCACATGAATATTAACAAGGGGGAGGAAAGGGAATTGTCAATTGTCATTGCGCTAGACATTTTAAAAGGAAGCGTTTTACCAACCATTGGGTATGGTCCCTCGTGATTCTTTGCTTCGTATTGATATTTCTTCTGCAGCTCCACATCCTGCTCGTTATCATTGCTATCTTGTAGCGACTGCTGTTTTTCCTGTTGCTGCTGCTGCTGCTGCTGCTGCTGCTGCTGCTCGCCGACGTTCTCATTGTTGTCCTTCTCCTGCTCATTGCTCTTCTGGCTCTTCACTATTTCATTCTCTACGCGACAAGAATTAAAGCATTCCGTTAACGAATGTCATTCGCCTCAATTTACCAGAGAATCAAAAAAAGAGACTCTTACGAAATGGAAAATATATCTCTCTCCGATGCGTTTGGCTAATAATAATAGGTAGTAAGAGTCCCCCCCCAGTCTTATAAGCATAGATAGGGACAAAATTAACGAATCGCGAACCTTTTCGACGGCCAAGATGATATCGTGTCCAAAGTCATCGCTTGAAAAGCATTTCTCACCTTTCGCATTACAAAGAAACTTGATTATAAATTGAAAAATAGCCCACGATTTCCCATTGAAAGCCTAGATACGATAGCGCAGAAAAAATGATCGGACTTGGTCGTTCGCTTCGATTACGATCTAGGAGATTATTGCGCTGAAAAATAAAACGATAGGCGCCGTGCAAGATTTTGAGCGAGCGGAATCGCGATGAAAATTAATGGCAGCGTTTACTTAAAATTATAACCTATTGGAGTTAATGAGAAAATAACATACTCCCGAGGACTTGATCCGTCTCTAGAAGACAATTACTCTATCCTGTTTCTAATAGCTATTCGTTTTCTACTTCTCCGCCTTTCTCTTGCTTTAAGCTCGGTTAACTCTATCGCTCCGAATTGCCTCCGTCCCCCCTTTCCCTACCCCCTGTTTACCTTATATGCGAACACCGATTGACAGCCATTATATACAGAGACAACACTTTTACTTATTGGGGATTCGAGCAATTTCCGTAGTAGCCAATGTCAGTTGTATTTTTACCCGGTGATTCATTTAATGCTGCTTAAGCCTCTATTTTCGCTTATTATTTTTTACACGTTCACTTTATTCTTTCATATTTATCAGTGTATAAAATATACGAGCGCTAGGTTTAACCACCATTTGCGAAATAATAAGATGTATAATTTGTCGTAATCGTTACTCACGATACAGAACAAGATTGAATATTCAGCTTAACGATTGATAATCAAATAAAAGTAAGCGTTTTTTTTTATGCTTAACGTCTTACCTAAGGCTACATTAGAAATTGAAAATAAAACGACCAAAATGGACAATAATTTTTTAATTACAATCAGTCAAATATCGAGCAGGAATCGAGACGAGGGACTACTTAAATTAACAAACGCTCGTTCCTTTTATAACATGCAGTGTATAAAATGTTGATTTTAAAAGTTTTCAAATTATTAAAATGTGGCAGCGGATATTGGCGTTAAAAGTGTATTAAGATCTGGCAAGGAAATTGCCAATTAATATGAGGTAATTCATCAGATGCGAATACATTCAAAGTATAAAATTTAACTGAATATTCGGACGCACGAGTCGCTCGTTCGCGGTAAAAAAAAATCTTACACGACAAGGCATGGGGGGGTGGGGGCACAAGACTCGTGAGTCCGCATAGGGAAAATTGAAAAAGGAAAGTCGCCGGGAATTCGCGAACCGTTTAAAATAAATACGTCAAGGCGAATTCATAAAGATTTCCTTTAGAAGGGAGGGGGTTATTTTTCAAAATTAAGGGAGAGCTCTCAGCGCCCCCGACCGACGACAGCAAGGCAATTATTATTTACGCCACTGGGCCTTACCTTGATCGTCGTACTCGGCTTTGGGAAAGGTCGCGTCCTCGGGCTTCTCGTTGTTGCTGCAAATCCAATTCCTGATGTCCCTCAGCTTTTCGGCCCGCTCCGATTCGTTTATTATGGGCTGGACGATGTTTGGATCGAGCGGCGAGTCCGGTGGATCGTAGTAGTACTGAAAGACGTTGAACCGGGAGTACTGCTGACCTTGTTGGTTGTTACTCTCGCTCTCGCTCATAATGTCCGCCGTTGCGTCGTGCACGGAGTCCCCCTGTTAAACGTCCTTAGGGTTGTTGGCTTTGCCAAAATTTCTTAGCTCTTTCCGGCACCGTTGCAGTGCCAGGATCATCGGGGGGGGGGGGTTAAGTGGAATAGAAGGGACGGAGGATGAGGAGGCTAAAGTCGATAACGCCGGTCATGCTCTAAGTTCCATATTGTCATTGGGACTCGTTTGACCACGAGGAGTTGTAAGATTAAGTCTCTCTCATTGGGCGGCTTGGCTTTCCTCCCGGTAAATCAGTTTGAAACTGGTCGTTAATCGAGGCTTGAAAGTACCAAGTTCTTGGGTGCACTCGTTAGATATATTTCGAATTAATTTTCGCGCTCAGCGGGGCCTAAATCAATCGATAAAAAGGTGGCCCTTGCTTGCACCTAATGGATTAAGGCCTTGTTTTCCCGTTTAAACTCGTGTGACTCATTTCAAATCATTGTTTATATAGGACGTATGTTTATATGGTAATGGCTATAGAATCGCTAATCGTACCAAGTGTAGATCATATACGTTAAGAGTGTCGTTGCGTCGTTTACACTGAGCGAATTTACGAATAGGGCAGAAGAGGAACGCCATTGCACCGAGAGTTTTACTAAAATTAAAATGTAAAACTGTTGCCGGATTCTGGGATGCATAGCAGATTCGAGGAAAACAAAGCTCCGGCCCCAAAGCATTTGTCCTATGAGAAATCATATTTCTTTAAAGCTTACAACGTTTAATCTCTGTCATCGAAAAGTATATATTTCAAGCTTAGTTCTTTATAATGCAATAATCCGAGCGCGTAATCCAGGTACACGCCATTGAAGCCTTCTCTCCTTAAAGTGAAATGTCCGATAAGGTTTTTTTTTTACCGAGATTGGAAGAAATTGAAAATGCGCGCGAAATTATTGGCCAATCGAGCGCGAAAATTGTACGCTATCCGGTCTGGCATTAGTGAAGGGGAGACAATCGATGAGCTTGTGACAAATAAGAAGCCGAAGGGAATGTAGAAAGAAAGGAAGTAAGAAGGGAAGAAACGTAATTTTACTAACCTTCCATCTGTTGGCGGTGGGGCCCAATCTGTTGACGAACTTGTTTATGTACACATCGTTGGCTTTGATAGGAGGAACTCTGAAAACAAAGCAGGGGGCGGACGGTGAGTCGACGCGGGCTAGAGCTTAATCGGCGGGTGGGTAGGAGGAGGCGAGGCGAGGTAGAGAAGGTAGAGAAGGTAGAGAAGGACTTCAACTCACACGTTGAAGCTCGGCCATCCGCGATCGGTCTCGTGCATGAGCACGAGCTCGCCCCTCTGGTCGCAGATGAGCCCGTGGAACTGCTTGGCGAAGGTCGATATGAAGGGCCCGAGCACCTGGTAGGCCGCGTTCTTCACCCAGTCCGACTTGTCGTTCAGGTGGCTGACGAGGAGCTTGGCCAGCAGGTGCCGGCGCACGGCGAGGGTCGTGCACCGCGCCACCGACATCATCACGTTCACCGCGGCCTTGCGCACCTCCCAGACCTCGTCCAGGCAGAGCATCGCGTACGTCTTCAGCTGGAGGAACGGTAAGAGAGACAGGCCTGTAGCGAAAGCCCTCCTAAGGGACGGCAGGGGTGGGGTCGTCTTTGCCTTTTTCTTTTCTTTTCTTTTTTTTTTGGCTTTTTTCCCCGACCGTCGTCGCGTCGCGTTACTATCGTTATCGAGGGGTTACTTATGCATTCGCTCTATTATAAAGCTTCGACTCACTAGCTTGTTATAAATGGTCTCCTTCGACATTATTGTGCAGAATTCACCTATAATGGAGGCGCACATCTTCCTCACGTGTAAATTCTGGCTCTTGCAGAGCTCGAGAAATCGGTCGAGAAACAGTTTTTCCGTTTGTTCATCACCGATGTACTGATTAACCTTTGTCATGAGCTGCGAACGTAATCGGAAACATTCATTATTAAATGGGGATGGTAAATGGTCGTTGACTTCGTCCTTACTACTCCTCACTTATGGTCCACTACCAACATCGTCGTCATCGTCGTTATCGTTATCGTTATTTCGATTCGTGGCTTAGCTCTGCGGCGCAGAGGACATTCCACAAGCGTACGCATCCGCTCGCGGAGACCGATTACAATAATTAACAAGGACGAGTGCCTCGGCATCTAATAACATTCCGTAGCAACGGTAATTGCCCGGGGGCGGGGGGGTAATTACTTTTTTAAGTAAAATCTAAGAATCTATTGATTTTCGCGGAAGAGCCGCGAAGCCGTAGAATTAGTTAAATGCGTGAAATGCGCACTGGGTGTAATAAATTGCGAGTGTCGAGAAGGCCGAAGCGCCTATCCGACGAAGCAGCCCTTGATTGTAATCACGCGATGGCCACCGGATCGGAGAGCGAGCGGCTAAGCGCGATTATAAAGGAAGGCTCGGGGGATTTTAACACCGCGCAATCCATTCGTCGGCTGGCCGGCCCGGTAGAAGGGAAGATATATCCGCCCGATCGGCTTCAGTTGGGTATCATCGATCTGTTTCGCACATCAAAGCTGGCTGTGATATGCGTTAAATGGCACCATATCACAACCACTCTGACGGGCGAAACAGTCGAGCGTCTTCTTCCGAGTCCTAGTCATTATTTCTTATTTAACGAGCTACTGCAGGGCCACTAATGCCTGCTCTGTTACTGCTGCCGCTGTTGCCGCTGCTATGGGAACGCATATTTGATGTCGTTGTTACCCGGGGCACTTATTCTCGGCGCGGTCCCAGGGCTCGGGCGCCCCATTGAAATCGGTTGAGCTTTGGGATAGCGTTAGAATCTCGCACGCATTGCCGAGAACACCCGAACCTTCTACTGGAGAGTAATTATCACACCTACGTAAGGGCTTGATTGGGGCGATGGAGTAATGCGCCGCTGGAGAAGAAGAAAAATGAAAGGAAAGCGGGAACGGGAAAAACAAAGTGGCTCATCGTGAGAAGGAACTTACGAGAGGGGTCCGCGATAGTGGGGGGCGTGTGTAATTCCATTATCTCGGGGACAGGCGGTACACCGAAGCCCGCCGATGCCAGAGATCTCAATGAGAGAACCGAAAGAGAGGGGGAGGGGGGCCCACACGAAAGAGCGCGTTAATCGTGGGTTAATCGCGCGGCCCCGGCGCTTCCTCCTTCTGTTAAATATAAATTTAACCGGATCGCATTTGCCTTGGTCTCCCTTTGTTTTTCTCGGGCCCCTCGTAATATTTTTCACCGGTAATGTAATGAGAATAGGCGCTAACGCGCGCGCACATGCGTACGAATGACGAGTCGCCGCCGCGGCTACATCGACGGCAAGGGGCGAGGGGCAGCGGCGGAAGTGGTGGCGGCGGCGTCGTCGCCGCACTTGGGGGAAGGGGGACGCGTCTGTCCCCACGGGTGCGGTCGGCGCTCGGGCGGTGGGGGGAGGGGGGTCACGAGCGAGCGAGTGCGCGCGCGCGAGAGAGAGAGAGAGAGATCGGAGGCGGCGGCGGGGGGGGGGCGAGCAAGGAAAGCCAAGTCCCTCGGATCCAAGGAAAGAGCCTCGTGTGTCCCACGATCTCAATTCCGCGAAATCGGCGGCGACTAAGGCTAAATCCCTCTCTCACACAGTTACGTGGCCTCTCAAGTACGTATAGTCGGCTCCGTAGAATCCGGACGGCCCTGAAGCGGACACCGGTCTTCTCTCTCTCCCGTTCGCTCGTAGCTTATCCTCGCTCTCTCACACTCGGTCTTTTCCCGCTTCATCGCACTCTCTCTCTCTCTCTCTCTCTCTCTCGCGCGCGCGTTGTCTTACCAGTCCATGGAAGAAGAGGGTCACAGAAAATACCGTGATTGGCGACGGTGATGCTGGCGAAGCTAAGGAGGGGCAGGGAAAGATAGGGAGAGAAAAAGAGAGAGAGAAGAGGCAGGACTTTTTCGTTAGAATGGGTGGTATCTTCGGATTTTCTACGCTTGTTTGTGCTTGCTCTATGAATATATCTGTTGCTGCCAATAGGCATAGAAAACGCACTAATGATTTCCACTTTTTCGTTCCTTCGAATTCTGTACGTATAATGGATCTGACAGAGCGAGGTATCCGAGGGAATAACTTTTCTTTCGCGATACAAATTTTCTGAACGAGGCTTTTTCATCGGCATTGCATAGCCTCTAATGTATCGAGCATTAAAATGCCATTAATTTAATTGACAAGCCCATTTTAATAGATTTACCTCACATTTCCTAGCCCTCTATTGGAACTGTCCAGAGCTGTCGAGGTATAAGGATGCCGTTGACGAATCAATTAAAGTACGCGCCCAGGAGGTGTTATTGCAATGAAACAAAAGCCACAGATGATTTATATTGGTATGAATAATTCTTTATGCAAAGGTCAATCTTGACCTTGGCTGGTTTCGCAATGTTCCAATTAAGACTGTAGGCTCGAGGGATTATTCCTCGATCTAGAAAAGTACGCGTGCGAGCGCAACGACGCAAAGCTGCCCACGAGAGATTGGGGGGGAGGGGTTAGAACAGACAGAATGTAAAAAAAAAAACCCATGAATTTTACGGACGATCATAAATACAAAATACCAGCGGAGAAGGGCCGGGGAGTGATTGCGGCGCGAGTATCGCAGGGTTGGGTGGGGGGGGGGAGTAAGGGCGGCGGCGGCGCAGGCGCACAAGCCATCGCCGCTCGGATCTTACGGAATAATTTCCCGCGAGTAAATACATTAGCTCGGCGGAGCGGCGCGCGCATTATAAATACGAGAGCCCAATGCAACCGATCGGTGCGGGCGCGTTTATAATAAGCAGCCAAGGTCGCGATGCCTGGGGCTCGGGCTCCTGGGCGCGACGCGGGCCAAGGGAGGAAGGGCGGCGGCAGCGGCATCAGCAGCAGCAGCCGCTGGCGAGGAAGACGCTTACCGCTCAACAAAGCTGGCTGTGATATGAAATGATCGAATCGACATACGACAGCCACTTTGTGAGCGACGCGATCTCCAGTAGATTGTAAATGACCGCCGCCACTCCCCGAGCAGGCCCTTGGCCGTGGTCGAGGGTCAGTAGGGCCGCCGTCGCTGCCGCGGAGTTGGCTCCCGGCGGAGGACAGGCCTGAGGGAGTTCGCCGCCTGAGGCAATGATCTAACTCGTCAAAAATGGCTGTGATATGAACAATTTGGACAACACGCCACAACCAATTTGACGATTCGATCAGGCCTCGTGCCCCTCCCCTCCTCTCTCTCTCTCTCTCTCTCTCTCTCTGCCGCTCCTCGGGCTCTGGGATCGGCTGCTCCGGGGATCGATGCACACAGCACACCGCCGCGACAGCTCCTGCAGTTGTCTCTTTCTCCTTGGCTCTTTGTTTTAAGGAAGCTCCGGTCGAGCTCGAGCCGGGCACCCCAACCAACGGGCCTCTCGCTTACTAAGGTAATAACATTGTTTGTTTTCTTTTTCCTCTCGGAGCTATTCCGATTTTTGCATTGACATGGGTGGCGAGGCATTACTTTATCCGGCCCTCGCCGCAATATAAAGCTAAATTATAAACAATTTTAGCCGAGATACTCGCGCGGAGCAATAACCATCATTTACGAGCGCTGTAATCAATTTTACAGTTACACAGCAGCAGATATTCGTTATGGCGAACCGTTTTATTGCTGGCATTATTAAAAGCCGCCTTGTAACTCAATTATTAGTTTCTTGGCAATTATTTTAACACATAATCAATATGTAAGTTTCTCGGCCATCGTTATAAATCATAAGTATAATGTCGAGCCCGTTCCGGGATTTGCACTGAAGGAACAATTTATTCGTGTGTACAATATAGGCGAATTATCGATTCGAAAGGGGCCACCACCGCCACTCCCCGTCCCCCGATCGCCGAAAGCTGCAAGACGAAGGCAAAGACTCGAGAGGAGGCGATCGGAGATCGGCCTCCCTTGGATCGCTGGCTGCGGCGTCTCGGTTGGATTCTACGGGCCAAGCTCATCAAAATGGCTGTGATATGGAAAATGTAAAACATTCCACAACCAATTTGATGTATCGGACCGCAAATGTACTCGAGGCCTCTCTTCTCTCTCCTCGGGCCCGACCGCTGGACCGGCCACCGCTGCTCTTTTCCGCTTCCTCCTGCCGGGGCTCGGCCAGGCTCGGCTCTCCCCCATTCACAGATGATGTAGAACACAATTTTCCTCATCAAAGCTGGCTGTGATAGTCTATACTCTATGACAAACCAGCTTTAATGGTAAAAGGATGCCCTTGTTTATGTCTCCGCTGCGGCGCCGAGTCCTCCCGGGGCTGCAGGCTCGCCTCCGGCCGTCCAGCTCTGGGCTCTTATCAATCGGAGGGATCGATCGGTCGAGGATCCGGCTAACGCCCCATGAAAGACAAAGTAGTGAGACGCGAATACGAGAAAAACATCTCACTACCCATGTCTTTCATGCGGAATCTCGCCTCGTGCGTTAAAAGGTAGGGCCACACACGCGCGCACCCCCTCCGCCACCCGGCCGCAGGTCCCCGATGCCGGGCGGTGGGCAACGGAATTATAATTGACGCTGAACAAGGCCGCCGCCGCCTCCCGCGCAGAGGCAATCGGCAACGATATTTACGAATAAATTTAATTGCTCGATCAATTAGGAGTGCGTCCCCCGTTTCCTTTTCGGCCATCCAATTATTATCAACCGTCATTTCGCGCTTAATTCAATTCCGCTACTTTTGTACCAAGTTAATGCTGGCAATCAGTTGTGCATTATCTCGAAATAAAGATATTTATCTCGAGATGATGAGAATGCAAGAGAAAACACAACTATCGCTTATTTAATACCAAAAATATAATTCCGTCCTTTAATTGCATTTAATGGCTAAATAAAATTCAATTGATTGAGCACTCCGACGACGGATGAAAGAGTATTCTCCTTATTTACAATAATAATAATAATAACAACAACAACAACAACAACAACAACGTGATAACGATGATGATAAGACTTGATAGCTATATACTATTACAGATAAACTGTAAACAAAAATTTCATCGGTAAAAGACACGAGTGTATGATTCTTAGATCAGTGCTCGTTGTTGAGGGCTCGATGAAAAAATTTAAACAATGAAATCTATGGACCGTTGGGGGATTTTAACTTTTCAATGGTAAACAAATCGAAATCCCAAGACTCGGCAATTTAGTGTCGCGAAGCTCGGGATAAGCGAGTGGCTTGCACTTTGGCTGAAATTCAGCGAGCCCCCGATAGTCGAGCGCGGGTAGCTCGGGATTCGGAAAATTCTTCTCCCAAATCCTCGAGGCGCGCACGTGCACTGATATAAAAATAATTTTGCCAAAAAACGGAAAGAAAATCGAGCGACTTACGGTGAGGGCAAAGTTCTGATAGCTCGTAGGTTGGTCGTATGAAAGTTGGATAATGAAGGGGCAGACGCTCTGCTGAATCTGATCGACGTCCAGGAGATTTCGCTCGAGGAGCAGTTTGAGAGCTGTTTGGGCATCTCGTCGCACCTGCAAAATTTTGCCAGAAAAACACAAAGCGCTCGATTATTAAATTCGCAAGAAACTTGGCTGGCTTAAGCTATCCCGATAAGGACTTTTCTAATAATGCCCTGCGCGTGAATATTATTTCATTCCGTAGGATTGCGAATGGCCTTAGCTCGTTAAACTTATTCATATTCGGTGGAACAGCCGAGTTCAAAAATAAATTGTACTGTTACATAACTAATATCTAATGCCAATTTTTTTTAATATCCACGTCTCGCATTAAAAAGGCTTAGGACTTTCGCAGGCACAAGAAAATGCCATCAAAATCTCTTCGAATTCGAAACTCTGCAATCTACGAATGCGTCGCCTTAGATTAATAAAAAAAAAAAATGTAATTCGCTCAATTACCTCATGTTCTTCGACACGGACATATCTAAGAACAATATTAAGTATGCGGCTTATTACACCCTTGTTAATGAGGTCCGCTGATTTGTGGCAACTGAGCGCCACGTGGGGAAAAAATTCAATCAGTGAACACCTTACAGATTGATCTGCAAAAATTCATAAAATAACGGATTAATTACAACGCATTTGTTAAGACCTTGTAAAACGTAATGCTTAGAAAAAAATATATATATATAACAATATCGGTAAAACAATACAATAATCATTAATTACGAGTAAAAAAAAAAAAAAAACACGCGCGTGTACCTTTAATCTCATTATAGCATTCGCAAGCCGAGTCTTTAAAAAAATAGAATAAGAAAACTAATAACTAAAAATAAATAATAGATGTCTGTATAATTTTGATACGGGCAACAAGGCAACGCGCTCCTTAACAATAGTCGAGCCATTTGAATTTGAGGGGAAAAAAAAATCAAAAAAGAGAAAATTAAAGAGAAGAGAGAAGAGAGAGAGAGAGAGAGAGAGAGAAAGAAAAAATGGGAAAAGGAAAGAAACGCAAAAATGCATGACTATCAAAAAATCAAGGAAAGCACATTATTCAGCAACCGTCACATGTCCCTGATGATTTAAGGAAGGTCAGGACTAAAAATCCTCTCGCCCATTGTTCAGACCATTTCCCGAACGAGCGAACGGTCACTGGCTTGCGTAGGATACGTTCGAGAGGGAGAAGAAACGAAGCGCCTGTGGGCCAGCCTATACCTGTGCCGACTCGGGGAGAAAGACGCTATTCCGGAAATTTGTTACCTTTCCCTTTTGCCCTCCGGGCCCGCCTAAATACAAGTTCCCGCTGGTACGAAATTTTTCAAATTCCACGGTTCAAAAAAACTTTGTAATTTCTTTTGTTTCTTTTATACGTATACCGTCCCACTCCAGGGATAACTTGGCTCGGCCCATTTGCGCGAGACCAATAATTTTTACGATACTTGCTTTTATTGGGAATCCGATAGTGCCACTGAAGATTTCGTTTATTCAATCAACCTACACTTTTATTCATATATATATATATATACATACATACATATATATGTGTATATTAATTTTAAAAAACGCGCAACAAAACATTCTGACGCATAACGCGATCAACACATATCGTCACCTTTAGCACTAAGTTTACCGCACTCCGAGTAAGCCTTTAAACCAAACTTGAAGGAATACGCGCGCGCACGATTAGACAGATGTTTACATAGGTACTTCCTATAAATAAATAATTAAAAATCACCTTTGGGGCAATTATTTTATCGGATTTTGATTAATAATTGCAGGGAGGCCAAGTCAGCGGCCGAAAGCAACGACCGCCACTTCCGATCACCGGATGAGAGAAGCGCGACGCGTTGGGATCCTTGCGACTGCCGTGGATACAGTCGGAAAGCGTTGGGAAAACGGAACGATGCACACAGAAGGGACGCGTGGGTGCAACTGACTAAGCTTTTCCTTTGGCGGGAAGACGACGCCTCGCCTCGCTTACCCAACGTAGAAACGGGACGGCGACAGACGCTCGAAAAAGGCCGAGGAACCTTCTCTTAACTTGCTGTGCGCTTCCACTCTCCTCGTCGCTCTTTTTCTCTCTCTCTCTCTCTCTCTCTCTCTCTCACTCTCACTCTCATGCACAACATTGTCTCTGCGTCTCGGTCGCTCTCCCTCGACTGGGGCTTTTCCGGACCGTCTGTTTGACGAGCGTTTTTCCAACTGCTGAAACGCAAACGGCCACACGCTATAGTGCGTGTGCGTGTATACTTAGCGCCTGCCGCGCAATAACGCACGACCTTTAATATAAATATTGTTGCTCGGGGAGGATAAATTTTTGCCAGAATCGACGGATTCTCGTTCGCACGCGCGAGTAAAGCCTTTGGTTAAATATGTGGAATACTGGAGGATTTTTCAAAAGCCTCCGCCTCTAATGGAATATACACAATCGACGACATATTGAATTCGGAGGTGGGAAATTTCAACACATTCACCGTGTATAATCTCCGATGAAGACTAACCTCAAGGCTCCCCACCCTCCTCTGCCCCGACCGCACACCACCAGCAGCCCCCCCCCTACAGACCCCCCGCCCATTGGTCTCTTCTATTCCTAAATTTGGATCAATAAAACTTTCGAACTTAAATTATAGTCGCAGTCTCTTTTTAGGCTTTGATTCTCATCATCTGGAATAGTTTTACGATACTTTCATGAGAAACGTAAAATTTGCATTTACCAATAATACTAACTAAAAAATCAACGATTACGGCGCCCAATATTCTATTGGCGATTTGTGGACAAATGTCACATGCTCCTTTGGTAAAGGGAATATCAAAAGTTCAGAACTGCTTATAATCACGCGTATTTCTAAAAGGAAAATAATAGATTTAAAAAAAAAATTGATCGGCGCAAAGAAATTAAAGCTCCAAGGACAAGATGAGAAACAGAAATATTTCTCAATGCTTCCAAAAATATACGTTTTAAAATTAGTGCCGCATAATGAAGCGATCTTTGTTAATTAGAAGAAACGAAAAGATACAGTTTTCTCGACTGAGTTTAGAAAGACAAACTAATTTCATTTCAAAAACGTTACAAAGCAATTATTAATCATCGCGAACGTCAGGAAGACAATTAATAACGAAAATTCGGGAACAAACATCTAATTATCGCATCGGAGTAATATCTTGTGAATGGTATCTGACTCACTCGCTCGCTCTTCGGAGAGCCTCGTGGGCGGCAGAGGTTGGGGGGGGGCGGGGGTGAGAGAGTGAGAGAGTGAGAGGAGCGGCGAGGGGGAAAAGAGAAAGGGAGAGAGAATAAAAGCGAGCCACGCGTCACGGCACGCGCCACGACGTTCCGCCTCAAAAATACGCATTAAGTGCGGCGTCTGCGAGGAGGAGCGCCGAAAAAGCCTATACTTATGCGGTGCATGTGCAGCAGCGCGGGGCCGGAGGGGTGGCCAGTTTGTTTGTGCGCCGGTGTGCGCGTCACTGGGCCCGGCGAGGTGGCGGGCCGGGGCGGAGAGGGGCCCCCGGTGCCGGCCGAGTCCAGTCGGAAGGGCCCGGGGAGGAAAAGGTGTATGTGCCCAGCTGCCGTCGCTCGCTCTCCTCCTCGACTTCTCGATGTTCGCCACCAAAAGCTACGCGGAAGTGCTTTCCCCGCCCCCCCCCCCGACCGACGCCACCTAACAACGCTCTCGTCGTTTTTTTCTCCCTTGCGGCCCTGCCCGCAGCCGGAATTTTCACGGGCCCGGAGAGTCCGACGCTCTCCGAGGCCGAACCGTCGCTCCTCGGTCGCCCCCTCCTCTGCGCCACCCCCCTCGCGGCGCGTGGGCACTCGACCGAAGTTCGCCCTCGTTTTAAGGACAACAACCGACTGCCGACACCGACCTCCGAGCAGCAGCAGCAGCAGCAGCAGCTTTACTCGCGCCAAATTGGCTCTTCCGCGTCCTCGGGCGATCCTCTTTGTAATTGAAATTTAATCCCCGCATGAATTTTCACGGCTCGCGCCTCTACACTCCTACGATTTCGTAATGCCGGACATACTTGGCGCACCTACGTGTTGCGCCCATTGTTCAGTGACAATAGCGGTGGCTTTAATGCGCGACGAGTACTTTTAAATTGTCGACTCGATTGAGCGCCGGCACGGAAATCCATCGGCCGCCCGGCCATTGACGACTTTTCATTTGGCTTATTCACTCCACGGGCATAGTATACTAATATTCGAGCGCGCGGACAAGAAGCGGGAAGAAAAATTTCCGAGCTCGACTCGGCTCAAAAATGCCGATCACCAATCGGCCGTTGGCTGGGCTCAAGCCCAGAGGGTCGAGGAGGCTTACCGACAACTTTCCCCCCCCCCCTAATTCAGGCTCTGCAACAATCGGATGTAGTCGATTAAATTGATATAACAAAGTTAGTTTATAAATCGGACCACCGAGCAAATCATGCCGAGTCGGCGGTCGGCCCAAGCGGGAGAGCCGAGGGGGACTCGGAAAATGCTCGGCGGTGGAATCGGAGCGGAGAATGGAGGAAGACGAGAGAGTTAAATCCTTTGAAAACGATGGTCGAGACTCTGGGATTGCCGTAAAGTAGCTGCCGCTCGCTTATCTGAAAGGAGAAATGCGAGGGAGCTTACTGGTTAAAGGCGAGCTTTTCAGCAAATCGATACTGATTAGAAGTTCGGGCGCGCTCGTGGCGATCAATTCTCCAGCTCCTCGCGGTCTCTGCCCCCGCCGCGCCTGGCCGAGCCGAGGGGGTCGCTGCGCCCCTCCGGGACCGTCGCCGAGC
The DNA here is from genome assembly GCA_018907135.1 of Kradibia gibbosae. Taxonomy (NCBI): domain Eukaryota; kingdom Metazoa; phylum Arthropoda; class Insecta; order Hymenoptera; family Agaonidae; genus Kradibia; species Kradibia gibbosae. Next base: position 11,947,477 of record JACCHX010000004.1, read on the forward strand.
GGCGGTGAGTCCACGCGGGCCCGCCGCCCTGGCCGGGAGAGCTCCTCCACGAGTCGTCGAGGAGGCCGGGCTCGAAAAGGACGAGGGACTGTCCGCCCTAGAGCCTCGCCGCGACTCCCGCGAGTGCAGCCATCGATCAACTCTCGCGCTCTCGCGCCCCTTCTTATCTGCCTCCCCCTATCGCGGCTAAAAATAGGCACACGTGGGTGGGTGGCCGCGTCGGCTCTGAAGGGGAGCGGTGGGCCTGGGGAAGGCTGGGCCGGGGGGGGTGGAGTTCCGATCGAGATGTGAAAATGAGCCAGGAGAGAGGAAAAGGGACTCTGGGACGGTTACCGGATGCGCGACGAGGCCGTTGGGAGGGGGAGAGAGAGAGAGAGAGAGAGAGAGAGAGAGAGAGAGAGAGAGAGAGACTTTTCCGTCCAGCGAACGAGGCCTGCCTTTCTTCTTATTCTCCTTCTTCTTCACTCTCTGTCTTTCACTCTCTTCTACCATGGTCTCGCTATTTGTTGTCGTTTCGTTCGTTTTGTCGAGCCGACCAACGACCCCACAATCCAGGCCTTAAAATCGGCCGAACGCCTTCGCAACATTAAAAGTCAATGGCTGTCGATCAGAATGACGAGAATGTGTTAAATCAATTAATAATCCCAGGGAAAACAGCCGAGCAGCGAACTTTCGTATTAGAGATTGAACTTAGGTTACGAACTTTAGGAGCACAGGAACGCCGAATTAATTCTAAGCTAATATACTGCCATCTTTATTCACAAGCAATAGAGACCCATTGCAATACTAATAATGGCTTAGATTTTTTAATCCGGGCTTTTAACAATTTTCCCACTGGGATCCCATTCGCTTCCCTCCGAGCTTCCACCTTTAATTCACTGGGCGCGCACGGCGTATAGTCGATATTCTTTGCGGAAGCTGAATAATTCATTGAAAAATTAAGACTGCGAAGCCGCCGTTGAAAAAGTTCAGTTATGAAGTGACGAATATGGACTCCTTGGGCCGCAAGTGACGTTGGGCCTCCTCGGCTGACGGAGAAGAAAAACAAGAAGAGGATCTTAGATAGCATTGAGAAATACATGTGCTCTTACTCTCTAGCTGCAGCTAAACCGGAAGTTACCCCCTCGATTCTACCGTGTCCAAAAATACTCACCATCGTAAGGTCGACCCCCAGCGAAAGCCGTAAGCCTCCCGAAGCGGCCATTAATACGTGGAATAGCCTTTCTACTCCTCTTTCGAGTCTCGACTCTTCGAATGTAATGCGCGCGCGTGTCCCCACATAAGCGCGCACACGCACACACGCACGCGCCCACGCGTGCTCTATCATTGCAATAGTTCGAAATTGATTATCAAAAATTTAATCCACCCGCGCTGATTCTTTGCATCTTTAAGCATCTTCTATAAGTCTCTACGGGAGTTCTCACTATCTCAAAAGTATACTTGGATTTCTATTCTGTTTTTATTTTTCATTTATTGGCTACTTTCGAAACACAAAAATTAAAGATACTCCCACCTAACCGGTGAACCAATATTTGTGCCTAACGAAAGAGAATTTAATACACAGAATTTAAGGATAATTTACACAACTCTTTTACTGAAGCTCGCATCAAAATGCGTTTATTTTTACGATGAACCTAATACGATAACATTTGTAATGGGATATTATTTGATTGTTTGAGCATTGTTGAAGATAAGATCGAATGCTCGATAAAAATTTCCAGTAATAGTTATTCATTCCGAATGAAACTATAAATACACAGCAATAATCAATGGGAATTCTCATTGGAACTTGTCACGTAAAATTTTACTACGGAATTAATCTACAGAGTCCTTCCGTCCTCGAAGCTTCATATTACAAAAGACCCCCCATCGAAAATGCAGACGTACACGTTCAAGACGACGCGGTTTTCTCTTCTTTATTTCTTTCTCCGCTTCTCTCTCTCTCTCTCTCTCTCTCTCTCTCTCTCTGTCACTCTGTCTTTATCTCATCCCTCCCGGTCTCCACAAGCTCTTAGTAAGCCGTAACACTGCCACCCTCCGCCGGAGTTTCTCTCAAGACGCGCGAGTGAGCCTAAAAATAAAACGACCGAAGCATACCGGGGAAGGAGACACCTTTCGTTAGGGATTTCAAAACAAAACATTAGCACATTTTAAAAACAAATTTTTTAAAAATTTATAAATCAAGGGGATTATTATTGACAAATATTACGGAGGCCAATAGTAGGTGCCCAACGTGCAAAATCTACACACAGGTGAAAGCCTATCTTTCCCTATTTATTAAGCTGTGTTTATAGTCGGCAGTAGCGCATTCTATTTTATCGGCTCATTCGTAGACGCCAATGTAACTCTGCAGCATTGACCAGAGTTGGAGTATTGACCAAACAGTTTTTCAATCGCACATACGAATGCATCCCGAGGAAAATCTCCATAGACTTACTACGCACCAGTGATCGCGATTCGGCTGCAGCGCTGCCGTGAAATTTCAGGTTTTGTAAACAGGCAGTTCGGTCAAAATCGATGAGTTCGTGTCCCCTGGCAGGAGTCGCGAGAACCCCACCGAAACTTACTCGAACATTGCATTTGGCATGAGATGGGAGTTCGTGCGACAACTGGATTTAATTAACTCCAAGCAAATCGAGTCCTTCGGCAGAGTCTTAGAACTGGCGAAAAAAATTCGCAATTCCGCTCGCTCCCCCATGGTATCGCTTTCCGCCTGTCCTTCCTCCAACCCCCCCCCCTCGTCCCCGCCCCCGCTCGCCCGGTACAGCTGCCCCGCACCAACCAACCCAAGGACCGATTCCACCCGCGGTGGCTCTTTCCGGTCGTCGGGGGACGCGCGAACCGCCAAAACGAAGATAAAACGAAGCTGAAGGGGAGGCGGAGAAAAAGACAGTCTCGAACCGTAGGGTGGAAAGAGGAAGCTGCGCGAAGACTGAGGCACGCGCCATGGGGGTCTCCCAAGTATGTGGAGACGCATATAAATATAGGCCGACCCAACCCCCCCCCCGCCACCGCTCTAACTACGCATCTCTTGTCTTTCGTGCTAGACTCTTCTTGCACACCTCCCGCCCCTCCCCCACGCGCGCACTCATCCCGTGATTCGACACTAATCCCTTGCACACTATTTTCGAAAGGTCACCCAGTCAATGACATCGGGACAATCCGAGGGACTTTTCCACTATTTTTCGAGATCGTCTTCGGGGGTGGGAGGACGTTTAAGTGTTACACGTTCAGAAATGCGCCCACGCTCGGATGATTTTTGCACAAATGGATTTAATTGCTTTCGCACGATTACAGAATCTTTGTTCCGTTTTCTAACTACGGATTGCGATAGAAGCCTAAGCTGGATAAATTTATTCCACGCTCGATACTTCCCGAAAAGCCGACGTATGAAACAAAATCAAAAATATATAATTAGGATCCGTACACGACGAAAGAATCGTACCAGTGATACTTCCCCTTTACGAATACTCTTAACGGTATTCTTTCTAGTTTACCATCAATTCTTAACACATGACTAATTTTTTAAATGCTTATTCAAACATCATTTTTATTTAAACGACCTGTTCAATTTTTTTATACAAATGCCAGTGTTCGAAAATTCTTATTACCTAGAATTGCAGTAAATGCATATATTATGCAATTTTAACATTACTGAATTTTATCAAAATAGTAATGCATTGTAATACGTTTTGTATGCTCATTGCTCCGTGAAAATGCACAATTACATAATAATCACGTATTAGATCAATGTCGCTTATCGTACGAATGATGCATAGAAATAAAAATTCAAAATAACGCTTATACGATTGAGAAAATTAGAAAAAGAAGGCACAAAATATATATATTCAAAAGTAATTACGTTCACAAGTGCATTTGCACTTTCAATTAACCCTCCCCCTCCGCCCTCCCATACGCTTTCCGCCGCTGTTTCCAGATCGTACTCATCCACGCAATTATTCGCGGTAGAAATTTTCGTAACAAACAAAACCGTGTAGGAAATAAAGAGGGACACGATCGGTCCGCCGAGGACGAATAAATTAAATGAATCATACATTTTAACGTCCAATTTTAATCATGATCTAGCACGAAACTTCCCCTCGAAGTTCCGACACGCCATTTTTGTCCACCCTTTTCGCGTTTACGCCCCTTAAACTTCCCGTGACATCCCCCGCTCTTCAAAAATATGCGCACACGTTTCGCGCTTCCAGCACACACACAACCTTTCCCTTCGCCCTTCATTAGCGCACTTCTTACATTCTCATTTTTCTTCCGTCGTCCAGGCGTGCCCGCGACTCTCCCCCCCCCCAACCCCCGACGCCCCCGCCGTCGGGCCACTCGACTCCCGTCCTACACTGCCACCGCCATCCCCCGGATGTCGGCCAACTTTCTCCACTAACCTTACATTTCAACTCTCTCGGCTCTGTAACGGCTATCAACCCTTGCAAGTTCATTCGCATCTAAGAGCGTCCGATGCAATTCCGTGCGAGCTTCCCTGTGAGTACACATTCGCACCTTTTCCTTGTTTTATAAATTAAACGCTCCATTAGAATCGTCCTTCTTGTTTCCACGGGTGTGCATACTTAACAGGGCTGGCACACGTGAAAAAACTGAGCGAGTAATTGTTTTGTTCAATTGGTTATTCCCCTGTCTATCCGAATGATGTGCACGCACAAACCCACCCACGCATGCACAACAGGATTTTTGTATCCCAAGATGATTTCAAGCTCATGAGATTATAATCTCGTCTGTCGTTAAAATCGTTTACTTATATTTATGAAAATGAGAAGCCCAGATATTAATTGCCGGGCTTGATACTCGATCAGAGAACGGATCGCGTTTTCCAAATTACAATTATAATTAGCACGAATAAAGAAATCGTGTTGTATCGTAGTACTAATAATGCTACAGTATACTGTTAAACTTTGATATATTCTTTTTTGCCAGATGTAGTAACGAACGTAAAAATTTGAGCCAGTTTTAAAAAAGACTTACATTGTTGAATATAAAAAAGCAATAGAATGAGATTATCGAAGCCGCCGTGTTGAAATTATAATTCGGAATAAATTTCTGCAAAATCGTAGCATGCATTAACGATATCGAGTATTTGAAACACTAATGGGATTATCTCTAAGTCTTACAAACTGATTATTTATATTAAAGTTGGAAAAACAAGTTTTAATTCGTTATTGAATAACTTTTTTTATGCTAACGATCGGACGGTATTGGGAATATATTAATTTCAAATGCATATATGTGCATTAATTTTGTTTTATTTGTAACAATAGCTCCCACAATACTAAGGTAAAATAGCACACGGCAAGAGATGGAAGCTAACGAGAGTCAAAATTAATAAAAATATCACGCTACAGTTCGAATGGTAATGAGTAATAAGGAGGACAAGCAGCGGCCTAACTTATTTCCATCGTTCGAAATTGAATTTGAGAATTCTATACCGTCCTTAATTACAGCTCCAAGTCTTCACTCTAAAGTAAAGCCGAAAATTACGGCTCTAAGGCGATGCGTACAACTCAAAGGCACGCGCGGATGCTGGGCTGTCGTGGATGCGAGTATCCGACTTCCTGCACACGTGCCGCACCGGAAGTGCACTACGCGCAATCTGTCGTTGTTTTCTTGAGCCAGTACATCGCATCTTCTCCGACCTCCCCCCTCCCCGCTAGCTCTCCCTCTCGTCTTCCTTCGAGCCAGCATCCTCCGCCCTGTTTCCTCTTTCGAAAACGGCACGCAAGCCTCTCACGTACTACACTCCCTTGCTGCTGCTGCTGCTGCTGCTGCTGCTATTTTTATGCCCTTGCCAACAACGCGTACAACGGAGGAAGAAAATCATCATAAAAATAATGAAAAACGAAAATGGTCAGGAGGTGGGAGGAGGGAGGAAGGAAACACCGTTGATGTACGAGGGTTAGAACTGGAGTGGGAATCCGGGACACATCGAAAATAGGGCCGATAAGTTATCACGCTTTTGGGTCTACGAGACAATTTTTTCCATATTTCTTTCTATCGTGTTTCTCCCATTTGAAACGTGAGATGTACGTGGCGTAGAGTTGCGGAACTTGATCATATCGTGTACGGTATTAAAGCAATGTATAGACACCGTTAAAAATTTTCAATATGAGCCCAAAGCGATTGACTCGTTTTTATATACTTAAGGCAATAATTAAACTAAATGCTTGCTATTTTCTTTTTTGGGACGGGCTAGCTTGAAAATCTGTCAATATCATTTTGAATTCTGTATTTTACATCTTGATATTCGATTCTATTTCTTTTTACTTCAATAGGAATTTTCTCAAGAAAACGAATTTTCATGTTACGTGTGCATTATATACATCTAGTATTAAGCTTCATATGATTTGGCGCTGAAAATTTGATTTAACATGAAAAATTTTTTCGCATATTCGTAGTAAATTATAGAAGAAAATTAATGCTTTATTGATAAGACTGGTAGCATAAGATTATTAAGCAATTAAGCTATTTAAAAAATCTAAAAATTCAACATTTATTGCACGTAAATCGAAACATTAGTGTATGTTACATGTTTTATACGTAGAAGGAATATGTAGTTGCATTAAATTTGTTTTTTAGGTACAAGGATGGATCGAAGGACAATACGGATTTGAAAGGTAAGCCGGGATCGCCATTTTGTCGGAAAAACATTACATACTGCAGCTTAAAATCAAAAAGAAATTTTTTTCCATTTTGTAATGCACATTATTTTATTCATGATTTTAAATAATGTATATGTATTCATCGATATTATTATTATTATTATTATTATTATTATTATTATTATTATTATTATTATTTAATTACAATTAAAAATCATATAAACACCTTTAATTTGCTCAAATTGAATACTACAAATAAATATAAAAGATAAACATAGAATGTGTTTCACGAAAAAACTATATAGACGTTGAAAGTACTGGAGATATAAAAATTGGTAATATCGTAAAGCATGCGAAGAATCACTACAATTACTATTCATTAATTTGCTTCGTATTCAAAAGTGATTTAATTTACATATTAATGTACGACCAGTGTTCGAGGATAGAAAAAAATAAGCGACATCCAATAATAGAACGAATAGGCGTCAAAAATATACATACACATATGTGACAAAGATAAAAGATTAAAGATCAAAGAGAGAGCCAGAATACAAGAAAAAGACGAAAATTATTAGTGCAAATAAAACAAGGGAGATGAGGAATTTATCTAGAGGGGGAACAAATCAAGCATACGATATTCGATTCGCGGAAAACAAAATATTCATGAAGTCAAGAGTAAATGTAGAGAGACAGAAAAGTAGAAAGGCAAAATCAGCAGCGACGAAAACGACGACAGCAGGAGCAGCGGCGGCGGCGGCAGCGTCATATAAAATTATTTATGAAAGAAAGAGTAAAGACAGAGAGAGAGAGAGAGAGAGAGAGAGAGAGAGAGAGAGAGAGAGAGAGAGAGACAGAGAGATTTGTATCGCATGGAGTGATCGAAGGTAAAGTTTCACGAGTTTTCAAAGCGATAAGACATAGTAGTGCCGTGCCGCCACTGTAAATGTGCCATTACAAGACAAGAGTCTTAAATATGTTTTTTTTTTTTTATTTTCTTTACATTAATATTTTGCACGTTTTGTAATTTTTAATTTGAAACTTGCAGTACTCCGTGTGATTTTTAATATGCATCCTTAAGACCTGATAATCTGATCTTTACTTGCGATAGCTTTTGGATTATCATTTCGGCAAAATAGTAACTTATTTTCTATCTCGTGTAAATTGTGTAAAATACTATTAACAGTTTCAACAAATATTATCATCCCACGCCCAATGGATGAAATTAGTAAATTCCCTTAAATATACAGATATTCAATTTATGGAGAGAATGATGGAATTTTCATTAATTATTTCGGATAAAATTTACCGTACATGCAAGTGATAATAAACAGCGAACTGTAAAATTTAATTTTCAATGTAAAACCAATACACTCTGCACGCGAAAACTTGATTTATGCAAAAACTGAGCAAAATAATAAACTAATTTATTTATGAAGACATGTGAATGTGTGCCAGCGTTAGGAGAGTACAAAGAAAAAAATAAAGCAGCCGTTTTCATGTTCAATAATATCATTTTTCACTGAACGGCCAGTTTACTACATGCTCTGAAATTACGAATATATATATATATATATTTCCTTTATTTTGCGTTATTTTTTTTGTTTATTTTCATCATTACTTTTCTCATTATTATTATTGTCATTATCATTATTATTATTATTATTATTATTATTATTAGTAGTAGTAGTAGTAGTAGTAGTAGTAGCAGTAGTAGTAGTAATAGTAGTAGTAGCAGTAGTAATAGTAGTATTTTTTTTTTGCAATCGAGACTTTCTCGGTCTTACACGGTGCGAACAGGATTCGGACGATACAATAACATTTCCAATCCATGTGCTCCGTATTTGCTCGTTCTTTCTACATTTTAGTTATCTACTCGAGCTCCTTTCAGTCTCTCGTTTTTTGTACACAGAAATGGCGCAAAACAAGCGAGTGCATGAGTGAAAATAGCAAGAGTCAACTACGTATTCCTTGATCTTTACATTTTATTGTACATTGTGAATTTATTTAATATTTTAGTTTTTCAAATGAAACAGTGATTGTTAATTAATGACAAATTAATAATACAACGATATTCTACGATGCATTTGCTAATGGTGAACAGTAAATACATAATTATTTCATCTTACTTGTAGTTTAACACTGTCGTAGAAAAAAAATTATATTTTAACAAAGTGATCTAAACGGACTTTTGATTGTCAAAATTTTTCTCAATTGAAGAAACATGTTAACATACTTTTTAACATTCAATAAGAAATATTAATACTTACCATAAAGTACATAAACAATGTAAAAAAGTTACGAATACTAATTAATAATCAACTTACTTGTATCACAGCTTATTTTGTCGATTGCTTCAAGAATATCATCGATATCTTCCGAAAAATTTAATTTTGAGTAGGATTCAAAGACGTTTGCTAGTATTTTTCCCAACATCAACCTAAAAAATGAGTAAGACAATATAAACGAATTGTTTTTAATAATATAGATTGCAAACTAAATATTTATTATTATCCCCATGAATCGGGAAAAAGCGTTTCCACGATTTTTTTATTGTTAAAAATAATTTTATATTTTTAGATAAATCACCCATCTGTATGTATAATTAAGCTTTGTTTGTAAACGAAGAAAGGAAATAGTTTTTTATAGTTACTGATATCATTCCAATGACTCGCCACAGTCGTGGAAAACATTATACCGAATGATTTAATCAAATTTGGATAATTGTACCGGAATAAACAGTAAAATTTTAAAGGTCGTGAAATTTCGAATGGTTCATTCCCCTCGGTGTTCATTATTCGACAATTACCTCGCATGTCGTCTTTAACTCGGTAAAAATACTTCCCTGCTAGCCTAACCCCACGTGCAGGCGCCCACGAATATTCCTGGGCGTGCCGAGCAAACTGTGCGATAGGTGCGATGGAAGTATCCCGAGAAAACATTTACCATGAAATAAGGGTTGAGCCGGAGGAGAAAGCGATAAGTAAGAGCAATAATAATGAAAAAAAAATAATAATAATAAATAAATAATAAAAAAAAAAATTAAAAGAAGCAGCCAATGATAAAATTGACACTCAGGCCTATAATATATACGTATACGTATATAGGATCTCAAGGTAATCTACACCCGCCGCCCCTTCCCACTGTTCGCCCGCAAATCTGTCGTAAACTTTTGCGGTGCGCACGGGGCGAGGAGGGGTCGGGAGTGGGGCCGGGGGGGGCCCCGGCAAGGAACACACACCTGGCGGTCTGCGACGCGCTCTACGACGCGATTTTGCATTCCAGGTCGGTATTCCTCTCTTCACCGCCGCCGCCGCCGCCGCCGCCCCGTCGCCCGATACCCCGAGCGAGCTCGTCGCGGTCCCCACCCACGGCATCTCGCGCCGTCGTACCGCGAGGGTCGAGTGAGGTCGAAGAAGAAGTAGGAGGCGCGGGAGTGGGAGGAGGAGGAGGAGGCGATGAAGAAGAAGAAGAAGAAGAAGAAGAAGAAGAAGAAGAAGAAGTGGGAGTGAGCGAGCGCGCGAGTGGGGGCGGGCGGCGGGGGTCGCGGCGACGGCCAGGGCGGGGGACGGCAGCAGCGGCGGAGGGGTAGGTAGGTAGGTAGGTGGAGGGGGGGAGGGGACGCCGAGTCCGCCAACGGGACGGCCTCGGTCCATCCCCACCTGGATCCGAAAATCGGAGGCGCGGGCCACGCCCACCACACCCGCGCAAACATGGCCGCGGAGACGCGAGGGCCACCGTCGCGCGCCCAGGCGGCCGAACCGGGAGATAGTCCTCGTGGTGGTGGTGGTGACGGTGGTGGTAACGCTGGTAGAGACGGTGGTGGTGGTGGTGGCGGTGGCGCGGTCGCGGTGCCCCGCCGGTGCTGCTGCTGCCGTTGCTCCTGCTGCTGGTGGTCGTGGTTTGGAGGGATCACCACTTGCGCGACCGACGTCCAGACGAGAGCTCAAGGATCACACACGTGCCAGGATAAGGCACCGGCGACTGCCAGGACCTCGTTACCCTACTGCCCTCGCCAATTTGCTCCTTCCGCTTCGACCGCCGCCCCCGCTTCGATCCTGCCCGCACCCCCCCTCCTGCTGCCCGTTCTCCTGATTCGGCCCCTCGTGGAATTTTTCAATCCTGAGCGCGACGCCACCGAGAGGCTTCAGCAGCTTCCCTCCTGCGCGTCGAGCACCGCCGGGGTTCCGGAAGGGGGCGGCGCGGGCTGGGGAGGAAACGCGTGCGCGAGCCCCGCGCCCGACACTCGACACCCTCCCACGCTTGGCCAGAATAAAATCTTACTTTCGAGTATTTACACCCCGATTCTTTCTTGGCTCGCTTTCTTAGCCCCCCTCCGCCCTCTATCGCCAACCGCCAACCCCCATCACATTTGATCTTTCAATTTTTCGTTTCTACTCGCAGCTCTAGAGATCCTTGCGATTTTCTAATTACAAACTTTTCATCTTCAATTCTAGCAAGTGTGAATTAATTAAAGTACGAAGACAAGCATTTCTTAACTGTTTGTATAATTTTTCTTTTTCCCGGCTTTCTATTATACAAATGTTTTATTTTAATGGAAATCCATTTCTACGAATGAAACTTACGCAATTAATATTTGCATTGAAAGGATACTAATCGATGCTTTCTTACAACTTTTCTCAGCAGCAATAATTATACTATAATTAACTATAAAAAAATCAGCATTTCCGAGAATTGAGACTGTCAATGGCGACTCGTGATTTACTTCTAAATTAAAAGTGTGCGCGTTAATTGTACGTCATTTATAGCGTGCAAGATCTCGGAATAAGTCGATTGAAGCGTATGCACGCGGATAACATGACTTTCGTCACAAGCTTTTACGTGACCATAGATGCACGTGGAATTTTCTGAAATTCGCTTTTTATATCTTTTTATCGAGGGAAAAGAAATATGGTTAGACAGAAATAGGCCTCGCACGCACACCTAAACATAATTATTAAATACAATAATTCCTTACTAAGGTGCAATAATTTTCCGGCGACGTTGCAAAATAAAATAATAATGGAATGATGAGGAATATGCGAAATATTGTTAAAATAGCGTAAGTTGCGCATGTATGAGCAACATATAAGTTTATTCAATACTGTTAAAGATGTTTTTACAAGCCGAGCTCGAGACGAGAGACCCATTTAAACAAGTTTGTACCACTGGCTTAACCGGGGAAAATTCGTCTCCAAGAACGAGCCCTGCCAGGATTGGAATCAGTCAATTATGAGGTGTTGAACAGGGAAGATTACCGATCGGCTAATAAATCGGCCGAGGACAGGTAATCTCGAGGCAAAAATAAGCAGCAGTCAATATAATTATCGGTCGAGTGGATGAAACGAATGGGCGCAACCGCCAGGTTGGGTGAAATCCACAGCGAGGGGTGAGTCGCGGCCTTTCAATTGGGCGGAGGAGATTCGGGGTAGCGGGGGGGGGGCAGACGTAGAGAGAGATAGAGAGAGAGAGAGAGAGAGGAATAGAAAATAGGGGGCACTGGGCCGCTGTAGAGTCAATTTCACGTTGCCAAAGTTTAATGGGCTTTCGCTATTTTCCCAAAACACGTCGTCGACAAGCGCGAGTCCACAGCCCGGCGGCGAGTTTCCTCCCTCGCGCTGCTTCCTCCTCCCGCCCGCCACCTCCTCCAAGCTCGGTGGGCAATACAATTTCCTCCCGAGCGCGCAATTGCGATGGCAGAGTGTACGGCGGCGGCGGCGGCGGGGGGGGGGGCGATCTCCGTCCGCGGGCGGCCCGGGCTCGGGTGAGTTCGCGCGTCGAACCGAATGGCCCCAGAGCTGAGACTGACACTGACGTTGGCTGGAGTGCGCGGCTCGGGAAATCGGTGAGAGCGACCGAGGGACTGGCGACATTTGCTAACTGGAATGTCCCGCGGCGGCGGCTGCGGCGCTGGATGGATGGGACGAGGAGAATGCGCTGATGTTGACGCTGATGGCGCGAGGACAAGAGCGAGGCCGTACTTAGCTACAATTTCCGAAGCTTACGAATTTCCCGAGGCGCCTGGCCAGCGGAACGATAAAGGCTGCTTAATTTATCGCCAGGGGGGGGGCGAGCATTACGAGCAATGGTCGAGCTGGGGGGCGGGGAGGGAGGGTCGGCGGCCAGGGAGGCACCAGGACGCGGAACGGCGCGAAACAGTTGGCGCGCCTTGCGGGGAATAAGAAGCATTTTGGGCGAGTGCCGTTGGCCAGGACGCTGCCGCTTTAAGCTTGCTCGCAATTAATTAAGCCCCGGGCTAAATGGGAAATAATTATTCGGCAATAATGTCGGCCCACGACGAACCCTTGCGAATTAAGTGCCCGCGCCGAAGCTCCATTGTACCTGCCTTCTCGTACACGGGCCGCAGTCTTTCGTCCGAGCCCTCGACCCGGACACCGAGTGGATCTCCGCCTCCCCCGGGCAGGATATCGCTCAACGATTGCGAGCTGTTCCGACTAGCAAAAACCACAAGCGACACGGCCTCGTTACTTTATAACGAATTCTAATCCATAGCAGATGCGAATTGCGCGGCACAGGCCGGAGCGACGGTGACTCGAGCCAATTGAATTGTCACAATTGCCGAGGTAAATGACATCCGACGCCCGGCCAACGATGAACAATAATTCATTTGCTATTAAAATACTCACGATCACCAGCTAATTAGGCCCAATGAATCGCAGGGGTGTTAAGTAGTCTAAAGCGTTCGGAGTCCCTCCGAGGCGAGCCGAGCAAATACTGTTTCGCGCAGTAGAGAAAAGCCGACGGGCCTGACCGGCTCTAAAAGCTGACAAAGACAGAGGCCGCTCGGAATCTACGGCAGTGGCGGCGGCAGCAGCAGCAGCAGCAGCAGCAAACGGCCTAATCGTTTGCTTAGCATTAGGTCTCCGCTAAATTAATAATCGCCCGTCCGTTAATTCCGAGTCTCAGCGTTTAGCGCGAGCCGCACCCGCTAAATCATCGGGTTTTGCCCCACGTGCGCGGCCGACGCTGACGACTTTCGCGCTACCTTACTCCCCGAGGGTCTCCGCGGTAATCGCGGCCTCCTCGTTCCCGGCCCCGCGACGAGCCCGGGGGGTCCGCAATATACGGGCCTGGGGTGGGCTTAGCCGGTGAAGGGTCGCGCGTCCTCGCGGACCGTGTGAAGATGAGCCGAAGCCAGATCCCGTACGCGGCGGGCGATGGTCGCGTCGAGTCGCTGCTGGTGGTGGTGGTGGTGGTGGTTGGCTCGCGGCGCGGGTTTTTTTTTTGCGGCAGCGAGTCCCCATCGGTACCGCAACCCCGAACCCCTTGGGAATCCGTTGCGCGCTCGCCGTCGCAGGGGAGGAGGTCGGGCCTGAGAGGAGAGGTCGACGGGAACGGGAGGATGGCGGTCCTGGCGACGATGAGGAGCAAGTGGCGGAGGAGTAGGAGGCGGAGGGGAGGGGGGGAGAGAAGTGGAAGATAAGGGAGGCTTCGCGGCCACTCGGATGCGCCGGGGAGGAAAGGAAGCCGAGGTGCCAGACGGCGAGGGACGATTCCTTCGATCCTCTATCCGTGGCCTACTTTCCTTTTCTTCTCTTCCTCGCGCCCTTTCGTGGAAGAGCGGCGGCTCCCGACAACCGCCAAGGGAATAATTGCCAACTTGCAAGCGCACAATGGAAAAGGTTTTCCATGGGACTTCCTAGTCGTCCTTCCTCTGACGAGGACAATGCAATACATCTAGCGTAATCGCCTCGGGGCTCGCTCAACCATCTCCGTCGATCTTTGAGAATGCAAAAAATTACGGACGTACTTCTCGGATGAATGTGCAAACGACGAATTACTTTATCAAACGAAGTTTGATGTGTAATTACGCGTGGCCGAGTAATTAAAAGCCATCGTTTGCATGCTTTGATAAAGACGATTTTTCTGATTTTCATTCGCTCCCTTTCTTCTGGCATTAAGTCTATCGTTAAAATATACTTTATACTTAAATTGAAATTAAACTTTCAAGGTACCTACGCATTTGATTTTGCCGATTAATACTGGCTTCTTTAAGAAGTATTAATCTCGAAACAACAATAATGAGTGTCGCGTTTACTGTTTCAATCAATCAATATTGCACAGCTTACGGAATATTATTTCAAAAGAAAAACATTCAGAAAATTATTTAACAATATTCGAAACGTTGATGCTCACAATTAAAATGTGCCTTTAGAGATTAATTAATATGCGCTAAAAGAATTGCTAGCTTCTCAAATTAGAATAATAACGTATACATTATTTTCTGATAATTATCGGAGCAATTATTAAAATAAGTGAAATGTCACAGCCCATTGATACCGATAGTGGAATTCACATTATACATCGGATTGCTTGAATATTATATTAATTTTCTATTTAATTAAAATGACTTTGAAATTAAATAATAGTGTAAGAGTAAATTAAATATCATCTGCATGCGAGTAACAGAGTTTATAAGATAACGAACTACGATTCTTTATTAAATTCTTCATTAGTTATTGTCATGTCAATGATTTACTTGCATTGTTTTCACAACCATTTAAATACATTTTCAAGAAGCATTTAATAACGATAGTAAGACATTTTTACTTTACAACTTTTTAAAATTTAAAGAATAAATGATTTTTTAATTTAAAAATATTATTTTTTATACGATGAATCATTTTTATCGATGGCTTAGGTGCTAGAAATTAGATGCTCTAATTTTCCACGAATCAATGTTATGGATTAAATAGTTTTTTTTTTTTTTTTTTATTATTATTCTGATATTAGGTCAGAATATTACATTTTTCGGATTCAACTATAAACAATGTAATAAATTATAAATTCCATGATAACTTTGTGCATACTTATCATTAATCGATGTTTTTACACCGCCTGTGTATTCAACAGTTACGCAAAGCAACAGAATTAACATATTACAAAGTAGAAAATATTTTCCAGATTAAACATTTATGAAAATAAATATGTAACAGCAGCCTATCACCTAATCTAATCAAAATTTATTTGAGCCGCCATTTTGTCGGCGATGAGAGGCCGATACGGTAGGTCTATAAAACTTGTAGATTATTTTCACGGCACTTAGTATATAGCTTTTATACATATATATTTTTGAGCCTTAAAAACATTTTATGGAGCAAAAAGTTATAAGCATATTTATTTAAAGAATTCAATCCACGAATGAAGAAAATATAATCGAAATTGTATCTATTCTTATAAGAATGCCAATAATAACTAAGCGATCGTTGAGCAAAAATAATAGTTACCATTAAAGCATCATTACTCTCCGTTATGGAAAAGAATGAAAAAAGATACAGCAAAAAAAGAAGCGTATTCATTAAACGGCGAAATTCATTGGGAAAATTCGCTTTATAATTGGAACGATCGTGGGTATTTAATACTTTGCATACGTTGCATTAGTGATTTACAAAACTAAGAGTCATTGGCACGTAAGAACCTTTAATACACTTAATGCATGCAGTTCATTGCATGGCGAAGAAGAAATTAATTAACTGACCTCCGATAAATCCTAATCATGTCAATGTCATAGACGTTCAGCGCGTATATCTACCGCATTAACACTTGTGGGTGGGTGCGCGCGCGCTTCTACCATCTTCCGAACTCTCGCCCCCCCCCCAAACTAAATGTAGTCACCAGACAAACCGAGCGCTACACGTCAATTTAAGTGCAGCGATGGCAAAGTATTGGGCCCCTGTTAACACCTCGTGACAAAGTAACATATAAGACACCTCCTCGAGTGGCTTCAAGATGCCGGACGATAATACCTGAAGGGATTTTAACAACCCGAGGGCGCTAAACCGTGTGCTCAGCACGAATCACCAAACGAAATTGATATGTACCATTATTCTCATCTCGCTTCCTAATACTCGATGCTACTTTCGGCAGAAAATCTCAAGGGCTCTCGATAAGTTACGTTTGACGAAAGGGAAACAGTGTTATAAACACCGGGGACGGCTGCTAGTGAACCCGACCACGAATTCCCCCCCCCTCGTGTGCACCTCTCGTTTTATTTTCATCGTGGAAAGACGAAATTTTCTTAAAATTATCGCCCGGTACGTAAGCAATGTATTTTCGGTTTATGTAAATAGTTGATTTTAGAGAAGTTTTCGAATACCGTGTGAGATTCCGTATTTTCCAGAGCCACCCTGATTTTCGTCCTACGCTTTCGTGTGGTCTTCCTGCCACATTTTACACTCTTCGATATTACCTCGTTGTCCGGATATCACGGAAACTTTGCAGGACCTGGATTTGCCTTAAATATCCAAGGTGTTTTTTGTTAAACCGCCATTACCGCAACGTCGCGCAAAAAACTCATCGACCACAATACACGTACACTCTTTTCTAATCCCATATTTAACAGGTGCTCTGAATGAAAAATGTACCGCTAAATATTCAGCTATGATTGTGCAAGATATATAATAATTATGCGTGCACGAAAAGTCCGAGAAATAGATGAATTGCCAAAAGAGTCAATGGACAAGTGACTAAGTCGAAATTTCCTAGCGTTAAATTGAAATTCTTATCTGTATTATAAAGTGATGAAAATTTTGAGCTCGGCCGCGACATTTTCCCTTTCACCGACGTCCTAGTAGTAAAATTACCCTATTGAGCTGCTTACTACTTACCACGGGAATAAACGCTCAACATTATGTATGCATGCATAATACTTGATTCAATCAACCTAATTGCAAATGAGTCTTTTAAAATCAATATAAACGAATTAAATTTTAACGGCCGTTACAAAAGCAAGAGGCGTTACAATTAATTACTTCTAATATTGAGTGCTAAGTAATTTCTAACATTAATAAACTATAATACTTTTAAATATTATGTGATTTGCTAATCCTAGTTTACGAGTTCTAAAAAAAAAAAAAAACATTTCTTCGATTTAAAATCTATAGCCTAATTATGCAATACTTTCAAACTTACTAAAATTCCCACAATTTTTACAAATATTTGCATCAAAAGTAAAGGCCTTTACAGGTAAATTTTATTAATTATCTTCTTAGAAATAAAATTTGTTTATGCCTGTCATAGATTTAAACACTATGCCAATAGATTATTAGCAATTAAGTAAAACGGGAGAAAGAAAATTTATGTACAATTTTCCTTAAAAAAAATGTTTACAACAATGCGAATGTATATTTAGTTACCAAGTAAAGTAAATTGCAATGATGCTGATGCTGGATCCGCTTAATTTTTGTAACAAATCCTGCAAAATTTAAGTCGGGTTTTTTCGAAAATTTTGGAAACTAGAGGGAGATTAAAATTAACAAGGGGAATTGAAATTACAAGGGAGGTGGAAAGGGAGGGACCTTCGAAATTCGCTAAGCAACTCTGCTGTAAGGCACATTGAAATTTTCAACGTTTTCAGTCGTCTCGTCATCGTTGTTAATTTAGCTTTTCTCAAATCAATCGAAATGGAAAATTTAAGTCATGTAGCTTTATTGAAGCTTTGTGCGTGTTCGGTATGAAAAAGTTTTCACTGAGTTTTATTAATTAAATCAGTTGAAAAAAGAAGTTTAGTTTTTATCGGTTCTCGTCATTTATTATGCACCTAACTGTGCTTTAAATGCTCCCTGAGCAACTGATTTTTACAGTTCTTTTAAGAGCGGCATCAGAAGTATTCAGATTCAAATTAATATTAAATTTTCATTTGTTTTTCTTATTTAATTAAAGAATCATAAATATGTATACACACGCGCGCGCAGAGCGCTCACACCCACACCCACACACACACACACACGTTTATATATTGCAAACCGACAAAATTAACGTGCAATTTGAAGGATTTTTAATACGTATAATAAAAAAAAAGACAAAAAGAGAACTGGTCTATGAGCCGCTCGAGTAGTTGCGTTATTCGTCGAATAATTGGAAATTTCAAAAAGTTGGTAAACGCTGCATTTGTGATCTAACGCTTGATCGATTAAATAATGATTTATAGGTGTATTGCTTTGAATAGCTCTGTAATAATGCATTACACTGTGTTATGTAATAAATATTTTTACACACCGAGGTGAGTTAAGAGGTAATTATGTCGTTACATTATTTACTGTTATGTCTCCTTATTAAAGTAAGCGGAATCAACTAATATGTTATAAATTATGTTTTATTTTCGAGATTACGCTTTCGCGGCTAGACGACGAGCCGGTGAGCACGTGTGATTTTTACCCAAGTATCATCATAATTTTTGTAAAGAGATAGAGATTAAAAATGAAAAAAATAAAATAAAAACGAAGGGCACTTCATTACGCAACCGAGTATTAATTTTCAAATTGCTCCGTAATTTAGCCTTTGGACGTGCCTTCTCTCTTCCCGATGTACGAGCAGCATTTCGACGTCGTGCAAAACATAAATTACGATGCTTAACCGATGACGAAACGCTTATAAATATTAAAAGCGGGTGAAAGGTAAAAAAAATCAAGACAAGGAATTACCGCCAAAGCACCACCGCAGGTAATTCTAGGGCATTATAGTCCGGGCAGTCAGTCACCTAATGAAATTTCGAGCCAAGTTGCTGCGCTTGGGGATCGATGCGACAATGGCGCTCGATCGAAGTCGAGTGCCGGTGGTCCGCGCCCGTGAGGTGAAACTGAAAATGGTGGACGCCGCCGAACTGGCGCATCGGCAGCCACCCTCCTCTGACCCATAGCTCGGCCCGACCCCTCACCCTTCCCTTCGCGCTGGCTTCCCGGCATCGCCCTTACCGCCCCTCAAGGTCCGCGCCACGTGCGAAAACCCTCCACCGTCCCTCCATTATCTTCGAGATTGATGCCAGCGCAGTCTTCCGTGTCCCGGGTGGCATTGACGGCGAGCACGTGACGCGACTCTATGGGCCATCGACTACTGACTCCTCGTGTCGCATTAGCCCCCCGCCGCCCAAGGCGAATTTTCATTTACGCTTTGTCACGCGACGTCGCGATCTCTGCCTCTCTGCCTTTGGAGCAGACCCGACCTAGTGCTTTTTTATCACAACTTGAATGCCAGGACAGATTTAGGACCCTGCGACGGAGAGCAACCATTGGCGAAATTTCGCTATAATCTAATGAAAATTCTCTCCATCGGTGCAAATGCAACGGGAGTATCATTCGGCGGGCGGGGACGGGACGTTCAGGAGGGCTATTACACCTCCGGTTAACGGCCCTGAGAAGCCTTTCGCTGATGCGCTGAGAGAACTTACGAGTCGAACGGATTCATTCGGCCCATGCCATGCGCCTCGTTAAAGTAAAAATGAGCAGTCGAGCCGCACTTCATAAACTAACTGTCCTTTGACGAGCGACAGGAAGAAGAGCCTCTCTCTTCTTCCCAGAGGCCGCTGACTCTGGCAAAGCGCTCTCTCCCTCCACCCCCCCCCTCCCACGTCCGCACCCGCGCCGCGCGATGTACTTCGATACCCTGAGCTTCTTTAACCACTTCTCTCGTGGACGCTAATCTCTTCTCCTGGCTTTCAGAACTAATCTGCCTCCCGGAGAAGTTGCGAAAATTTTTTATTCGCCCGTCCTGTACTTACGTTTCTTCCCCGTCCTTTACGCTTGGCTGCACTACGGACACTTTCGCCGAGATGAAGGCACCATGACTCTACCCGTAGCTGCTCTTAGATATTTGAAAGATTGAGAACTCGAAATTTTCTGCGAAAATTTTTCAGGCCTTCGGTAAATAATACCGCCAATTATTAGGGCGCAAGTGCGGGTGCCTTTCAAAGCTTCTTACACCATGGATTTGCTCGTATAAAATTATACTGGAAAGTTCGGTTTTGTCGCGCTTAACAGGCTCTTTTTTATTAAAACGAGACGCCCAGCTTTTCAATCGAATATTTTTTATTTTAAAAACACGAGAAGAAACGTTATGGTGACTATCATTTTCAATTTTTATTTTTATTATACTCGTTCTGGAGTTAGAAAGTTTTCCGATAGTGTATCTTTTTTCATTATTGTATAATTTTTTTGCAATACCTAAAAGATCGGACTATTCACCATTATTACGTTTTAGAAGACAACAAAGTAATGCACAAATCAGAATGAGATAATTAAAAAAAAAAAAAGCCCTACGTGGATAAAGGCCTTCGCGAGAATGAGCCCTGCTCATAAAGCACGTAATAAAATATTGACTTTTTAAATTCGGAACCAATATTTCGAGCACTGTTGGGAGTAGGTAATTCTCGAATTGGAAATTCTCAAGGAAAAGGAAAGAAACGCATCGAATAGTAAGCAGTGGGTCTCGTCGATGCAGACCGAGCGAACAAGGGTACGAAATCCATTGATCGGTAATCAGCAGGGAGTTTAGTTTGCAAAACAAAGGCCTGCCAAGCAATAGAAAACCACGATGAAGTTAATAAGCTCATATTTCTTGAGCAATAATTTGTTAATTTCTAGTCGAACTTAACTCGTAAATTCGACGAGCCTTGCGCCGGCTATGGTACATAATCGTTTATTTACTTTAAAGCCGAGCGCGGCATTGGGAAATGTAAAGGAAAATCGCGCTTTCGCAGCGGGCAAACGCGAATCCGTAGACAAGGGGATTTTCTCTCGTTCTCGTACGTACGTGCTTTACAAGGGATAGTATAGAGAGAGAGAGAGAGAGAGAGAGAGAGAAAGGAATGCCGTTGTGCCGGCGCTGCCGCTGATGTCGCCCTGGCGAACGGGAGCGCGGGCAGCCGATTGGGTGGGGGTAGACGGGAAAGGAAGAGAGCTACGAGAAGTCGGGATGGACCCGCGAAGGGAAGATTTCCGAGGCTACGTACAAGGAGAGGGGAAGGCAATGCTGCGTACCGGGGCTCGGGAGACTATCAATTCGAAGAAGATGAGCCGCAAGGGGGAGGGGGGCCAGGCACGCGTGGCGGCGCGGGGTAAAATTTCCCGGGGCTTCCAAGTTAGAGGCAAGAAAATCACGCGCAACCTTAATGCCTCTCTATAAAGTTGACGCGTTGACGATCAAAGAGACAAATAGTTTGGGGATTAGTTATGGCAGAACTGGGGGTGAGCCAAAACATCCCGTAAATTTCGAATTCGACAGTGTCTCGAGTTATTCCGCAGGATGCGCCGTCGTAAAAGTAGATCGGCGTTGCGCGGCGAGCCGCAATGGAGGAATTTATACTTTCTCCGGAGTGTCGTGTCCAAACGTAGCACTTCGCAGAGTGAATTGCGAGTCGTCCGAGGCCATGCTGGGAATCAGACTTTTGGCAGAATCAAAAGCACCGCGAGGAATGATTACCGTATAGAGCTGCGATTGAATTTTGTTTCTAAGTATTAGAAACTAGAGTGCCTGCATTGTCTTTTCTTTCGTTAGGAAATTCATTCGCTTTATGTCAATGCTTGTCCTGGCATTTGTAAAATGGTGCAATTTAAACGAAATTTTAGTTTCTATATTCTCGAAAATGTTACAATATTTATTAGCAGCTTTCCGTAAAGCGACATTTGTCCTCGGTCGGTATCAGCGATAGTTGTTACCAAATTACCAATTATAAAAAAGCCATGTTTTTTTCTCGGTGTTCATTGAAACAGCGTTGAGTAAGAGTTATGAACGATAAATGGCTCTAATTCTTATCATTAGCCGATTAACGAACTAATTGACAGTAAAAGACATGAACCGACTTCAGTACCAGCTAATAAAAAGAAAAATTTGCTAAGTTACATAGCATCGTTAACATTACTGCGTAATTTTAATTCTCAGGCGTTAAATACTCGACCGAATTATCAATAAAACCCTAAACATCATCGTTGCAATTTTATTTATCGCCGGCTAATATTAACATTTGAGATAATTCAATGCTAGTGAAAAACGCGTTTCCATTGAAAATTCTTATACAGCCTTGCCCCTAAATAACATTTCGCCCTTTGCTATAATTGCCCGGGAGTACGGGAACCAATTTTCCGATAGGGAACCAAAATGCGCACCGATTCAGGTACGCGGTGGCTCGGGTCTTCCTCTGGGCAGGGAGCAGCAGGAAAAAAAAAGAGCAAACGAAAGCGAAAGGCACGGCATCGGCATCGGCAGCGTAACAAAGATCGCCCGATCGAGTCATGTTCCTCGTCGAATTCAGCTCGCCCGAGCGGCTGACGCGAGCCAAAGGACGAGGGGGGATCGATGCGCAGTCCAGGTGGAATTGCCGGTGAATCGCGATAAAGTAGCGGTCAACCGTACCGGCCGCCTCTAGTTGGAGGCCTCGCTAGCAAAGGTCCGAGTCGTCCTCGTCGCGCCCTCTGTTAAGCCGCGCCGTGAGATCCAAGACGCGTTTCCGAGAATCCTGGTGGCCGCTGACAATCAAAATTGCCCGGCGAAGCTCATGGCGCAGCGTCGGGGCGGCGAACGCGCCCGAGGCGGCCGGAGAGTCGCGCTCCCCCCCCCCTCGGGCACCCGCCCTCGTATCGCTTTTCTCGGAAGCCATAGGCTGCTCTCGCGGAGCCCCTGCGGTCGGCCCTGACCACCGGCCGCCGCATTCTCTCTATCTCGTTCAGGGCTTCCCCTACCCAAGTGGAGCCTATATCGAAAAGGAGCTGCGGCTCGTAAATTATTTTTCGGCCGGCGGGTGAGCGAACCCGCGGATGGACTCGCGGCCGCGACACCGGCGGCTTCCCGAGCGGGTTCCGACGACGACGACGACGACGACGACGACGACTGAGGCGACGGCAGGAGGGGACGGGAAGCGCGGAGTACTCGCGTGCACTTGTCGTCGCGAGCTACTTCCGTAATGATCGAGCGTGGACACGTCCTGGTCCAGCCGGCCCCCGCCCCGCGCAGACCGCGGCTTTTCTTACGGCGCAGCAGCAGCCCCGGCGGGGAGCTTGCCCCCGGCCCGAGCCGCCCTCGGCCCCGCACCCTTTTAAGGGCTCTTTGCGGAATATTGTGCCGGCGCCCCTCGGCGACTTCCCCTCGCGCTTCACCCCCCGCCCCCCCTGCCCTCGACTGCTTTACGAGCCATCCGAAGAAGAACGCGTGATCCTCCAGAGGTGCATCGCTGCAAGCCAAAGACTGGCGCTACGCCCATTCGTCTTTTAAAGGATTTTCAATGCCCTCGCGCTCGCTGCCTGCCGCATTATTATGAATACTCGACTTTTTTCATTAATTTCATGTGGACTTTTACAAATACTTCTCTTTACTTTTTCATCGATACCAATCCCTTGCTTTTGCCACCTTTTCTTTTCGTTGGTTGAAGGGTTTTAAAAATTTTTTCTTTTTTCCTTATTTCTTACATATCCCTATCTTTTAAATATATCCCAAATATTAGCAATTATTTCATAATTTCATGAAACTTACGTTTTCAAGGATATACTGCACAGTAAAGACACTTCATGCTTTATCAACTCACCTGAAACAAAAGTAAAAATAAAAAATTATAATACAATTGCTGTAACATTGTCTTGCTTGACTATTAATCGATTAAATATATGACAAAAAATTTGTTACCAATGAATCGGATTATAAGTCTATTAGTTTTTATTCAATATTTTTAAAATTCATTAAAACTTTGTGTTAGACGACATAACCCGATAAAATCGTTTCTTATCTCATATTCAAAATAGAAATGGAAAATCCGCAAGCGTGAATCGAAAGACTTCCCTTGCCTTTTTATAAAAATCCATTCGCTTCATTTATTAGAAATTGACACGAGATGAATACTTGGATAGAAACATTATGAGCAATCGTTACTAAAAATTATAGCACGAGAAATGAATTTTCCGCGCAGTTATTTGAAAGCTTCCTAACGAAAATGAAGCTTAAGTGATTAAAAAAGGCATAAATCGCACGTTACAGAATCGCTGCACTCTACAATCGTAAAGCAAAGTGGAGCTCCTTCGGTTCGGAAGACAGAGTGAGCGAGTGTGTGAGTGAGAGTGTGTGTGCGTGTGAGAGAGAGAGGGTTCGAACCATAACGGCGGTACGCGGAGGGGAAGAGACGCTCGTTACTACCCCGTGTGTACATGCACGAGGGCCAACGTGTGATCGCAGCCGTGGTCGCTTGATGCAATTCACTCGCTTCTCCCTCCTTCCAATCTTTGCCCCCCCCCCTCCGACCCCCCGTCGACGACTCCCCACCACGTCATCGACCCGCCGATCCAACCGCCCCCCTCCCGCATCCGGCTCTACACCCCTTTCTTCGACGCCCGTCGACGCTAGGCAGCAGGATTGTATTGGTGCATAAACTCTCTCTCTCTCTCTCTCTCTCTCTCTACCCCCCCGGCAGCCGCTGCAACAATCCAAGGATTTCGGCACCGTATCAGGTTAGCGTAGTAGTGTACACTGGTTGTACTACTAGTGTTAAAATTACTACAGTGCTTAGGAGCAGCAACGGTGTCGATGGCATTACTACCACTACTGTTGCAGGCAAAGGTTGTGTGGTGTGCACGTAGGCAAACGTTCAAACATCGCGGCACACCAATTACTAATGCCCCATTCTTTGTTCAATTCCAAACATTTCGCAAGTGGCTTCTCTCTTCAAATCGCGATGACGATTTTCAACCTATTGTCATCCTCGATCCCATCGCCAAGACACAATTGTCTTGGACGATATTAACCAGAAAAAGGGAGAAGAGGAAGGGAGCTGGCGACAAATGCAAATAGTATTTTAGCTTGTTAGGCGGTAATGGATTTATGTCTATTTATCAACAGATCGTCTTAAAATAATGCTTAAAAGCGAAATGAGTTGAGGAAGTCTGGGCTTTGCATTATTGACTAGGTTCGGAATGTCATAAGCTCCGATATTACCAGCGAAAAGGAGTAAACAACAATATAGTGAAACACAAAGAAAGGGAGGGAGTAAGCGAGAGAGAGAGAGGAGAAAGCGTCAGTGCACGCTAGCGGTCGATGCACTACGCATGCGCATTGTAAATGTACAGGCGAGCGTCGAGTCCCTGAATGAACTGAAAACCCTTCCCTCCCCGCCCTTCAGTGCCGAGCTGCTGCAACGAATCCTCTCTCTCTCTCTCTCTCTCTCACTACCGCCCCCCCCCTTAGCCGTTGCCATCCACAGCACAGGCGCAACCCCACCCCGCGACAATGTTCCCAACACGTTCTCTCTATTGCCGTCGAAAGTGTGGGAGAGAATACGAGCGAGCCAAAAAGGAGGGAGAATGTGTTTTCAAAGCTTCCAGGTGCTCCGCTCTCTAGAGTGTAACACGCCCGTAGCAAAAAAAAAACTCCGCCACATGTCGTAAAAATTGTTCCATCTTATTTAACGCTAAATGAAAGCTCGCTAAATTATTATTGTTTTATTCTAAAATCCCTTTGACAAGCTCCTTGGCAATCGTACACAAGCCTCGTGCATTTTCTTTCCTCTCGCTGGACGCGGTGAAAATTAACTTCTGACTCGGCTGCAATCGACGATAAATGCTCGGCATTGTAAGCGTCGCCCACCAAGAAGTTAGAAATTTAATAAAAGCGGTATCGAGCGCAACTTTGTCTGCCGTAATCAAATTTAAAGTTTAAACGAGTCAATTCATATTGTTGGCAACTTATTATTTATTTTGCTTTGTTACGGTGAGTAATTTTATAAATTCCCTTCTCCTGCGAGGCTACGCGTACGCACGCATGTGAGTTACACCGCGACGAGGGGCTGCGGGAATGAAAAGGAGAGAAACCGAGAGGGTAAACAAATATGAGATGGACACGAAGTACTACTACGTCGCCTCATCTTTCATGCTGGCGGTGTAGTAACTGATAGCTTATAAATACTCGGGACGACTCAACGATCATCAGCGACCCAGACGAAAAAGCTTCTCGGTAAATAACCTTTCTTCGGTTTTATTTTTTTGACACTCTTTCAATTATAACGGTGAGCTTTTCAATACTGGCTAATTGAGAAGTTGCTTTCTTTGATGTTTATAAATTATTGGACTTTAAATTTGAAGCGAGGAAAAAAATTAATTCTCAGCTTTGATGACGGTACGACGTACTCGTACATCATTATTTCAATACAAAGAATAAGGCTTTCCCCTGCCGCTTTCGGCTTGTGTACTTTTTTTACGGATTTCATTATTGGTATGCTTTTTCAACTAGACTAATTTTTAGAGATAATATTTTCAGTAATGCAGGAGTAGAACAAGCGATTGGACGAGAAATTAGAATCCGAATTGGGTCGAATGTAAACAGAAGGAAAATAAAGCAGCTTTCTAAACCGCCCCCAACGGCTTGAAAACTGTGCCGCCGCCGCCGCCGCCGCCACCGCCGTCGTCGTCGTCGGCCCTTTCAATTCGGAATATTCGATGTACCGTGATATTTCCCGCCTGTTTCATTGGTATGCCTCACCCTAAACTGAGCCCACGGACTGCGTTTGTACCCTCGCTAGAAAATTTCTCCATAAGCCTCTCCTTCTCACACTCCTATCACTGTTTAGAGGGCATGGGGCTAGTGGCATATGCTTCCGGCCTTTTTCTGCCTCCTCGTCCTTATTTCTCTGTCAAGTAGTTGCTATTTGCAGCACGATTTTTTTCCCTTTGCCCGTTTCGTCGTGTCTTACTTTTTTACAACCCGTTCGCTTCTAGTTATTTATAATTTCGAGAGTCTGGAACAAATCAAGCGGCTTGATATATGCAACGAAAGTTTAATTATCTTCTCGTGTTTTAAAAGATTAACGATAAACTTCGCAACAACGGTAATGCGAATCGAGAAGGAAATCATTACGTTCACAAATAAAGGAAAAAATAAGTACGCGCGTAAATATCTATGCAGATAAAGAAAAAAAAAAGGCAAAACGACGTTTGCGTTAGATGAGGACTACTGGAAAATTGAGTTTGTTAACTAGCTTTTTTAATGTTTATATATATATATATATAATAACGGTATGAATAATTTGGCGGATTGCCTGAAGAAAATAACTGCGAGCTCACAACTCTGCAGGTCCAATGATAAATGTCTGGCAAAGAAGAAGCCCGATGAATTTTCTTCCCCTTCCCGGGACTGCGTATCAGTAATTCGAACAATTTTTCGAAAATAGGCGGAAGGCGCTTGTGCTGGGTGTTGAGGCGCCACCTAGCGTCGCGCGGTACACATTAAAAGCGGCATAGCATACCCCAAAGGAAGTCGCGGGACCAGCGCTAGCAGCCAAATCCGAATCTATGACATAACCTCTATGAATTTTAATGAAAAGCCTGTGTGCGGCGTTAAATGTAGACCTCCTTTTGAATTTTTAACCGACTCAATCTCTCTCTCTCTCTCTCTCTATCCCTCTATGCCCCTCTGTCCCTCTCATTCTATCCAAGGTCTTTTACGCAAGGGTGTTCGCGGCGGCTTAGGCATTTGCGGCGTCGGGGGGATAGTCGCTGCTGCTCTACCGGGAAAACGGAAAAGCAAAGAGCCAAGGATAAAAATCCAACCGCCACCCACGGCGCTCCTTCCTCGCCGGGCTGTCAATGCGCCGGCCGACGTTGGGCGGGGGTGGAGAGGGGGCTCGGCCCAGGGTCAGGAGGGGTGCCGAAAGTGGAAGAAGGCAAGAACTCGCGCGCTGCCACTGGCGTCGCAATCGGGTTCTAGTCGGTGGGTGACACGTTTCGTGCGCGCCGGTGCCCGCACTCGCACGCACTGACGCACACGCGGGCGCGCGCATGCACGCGTGTTCCTAGCCCTAGGCGCGCGCGGCCGCTGCCCCTCTGCCCCGCTCCCCTGGCCCGAGCCGCGCCGCAACCCGCCGAACAACCGACGGGCTTACACGGTGGTAGAGACGTACAAAACGGTTAGGTATTGATTTGTGGAGGGCGAAAGCCAGGCCTCCGCCCTTTTCTTGCGCCGAAAGAGGAACAGCAGCCGCGCGCCGCCCTGCGCCGATTCGGGACACGACGCCGTTTTCTTTTTTTTTCCTTTTCTTTTTTTTGTGTGTTTTTGTTTTTTGTGTTTTTTATTCCTCCTTTTTTCCTCTTTTCCCGACCGATTTTGCTTTGCCCCGCCGGCACTTTTCTTTTAGCCGTTCGCGTTGATTCCGGCAATATTTTGTGACCACGGACTTGAACTACAAATTCGTAACTGTCGGTCGCAGCCTTCTTTCTAATATTAGCCCCGCCTGCATTTTCGGAATTCTAAATATACGCAAAAGTATTTTCACACTGTCGCCTCTCTCCTCTCTCTCTCTCTCTCTCTCTCTTCCTCCCTCCCACACTTACTTGCTCGCTCTCTCTCTCTCTCTCTCTCTCTCTCTCTCTCTCTCTCTCTCTCTCTCTCTCTCTCTCTCTCTCAACATTTTTGTGCATATCCATCGATTTCGCCTTCGCTTACATTAATACTGTAATTATCAGTCCTACATTCAATAATATAACTTCGAATTCAATAGATTTATGCATAACGTAAAAAAAACAACGATAAGTTACGCCAACAATGGACACGTTTCATTATTAATATGTACATGTTAGGTGTATGAAGTTACCTCTTTATTTATCTCTATTGAAGAAAGTCGCTTTTGGAGGGATTTCGGATAAAATAATTTTTCTTTAAAAACCTCAAATTTATAATTGAATATCTGCTGAAAGCCATTAACTTATATAAATTTCTAGTAAGTCTAACTTAATTTGTAAATTGCAAATTAGACTCCATAAATCTATGGATCTCTATCGTGTACATCCTTTTCTTTTCAATTTCCTGTAGGCCAGCCCATTCCCTTCTGCTACCACCACATTCGTGACATTCTCTTCACCTGTTTCTCTATGCAAATTAAGCACATGCTCCCTGCTATTCTCCTCCTCCTCATTACGTAATTTGAAGATCTTTTACATCCCCTCTCTCGGTAGCTTTTCGCTTTCCTCTCATTTCCACGTATGTCCCAAGCGATGATTCCTCCATAATTCCATTCCAATCTTATTAACATTTATCCACATTATCACTCGTGATGAACTTAAGCTAATTATTAAATTTAGATTCAATATTGCCATTCATTCAAAAGCCCTATTGTCACCCTTGAGCTTTTCAACAAACATATAAACAATTGCCCGTTGATGATAATATTTCTACCGCACGAGTTCATCTTAACATTTCCCTTTTCCTTTGCTGTTCCATTTTCACTCCTTTTATTTCGCCTTCAGCACTATCATTTTCTGCAATATTCTGGCCGTTCTTTCATACTTGAACGTTCCCTTTAATGGCTTCTCGCTCATTTTTTCTCTTTTCAATTTAATAGCTATCAAAATATAATTTTCTGTACTTCTATTGATAGCAACGCCCATTCGAGACATTTCTCTATATCTCGTTAAACGATTTCGTTTTCCTCCTCTCATAATACCAGCCCATGAAGTGCCAAAATTTCATTATGCTCTTTCTCTAGATCCGTTCTCCAATGGACCAAGATTCTTAAACGCAATCATTCCTTTCCAGGCTCAGTTTCTCTCTCTTTCTCTCTCTTTCTCTCTTAAATATTAGTTTTTATATTTTCTTCGGCAAAACATACCTTATTCAATAATAAATTATATCTTGAAACGTTTAAATATTTCAAAGATTAACAAAGTAACATTGATTAAATTCCCTTTTAATTTAATGTAAAAAGGTTGCTTTTGATAACTTTTGGATCAATCGGGTAATATCAATACATAAAAGTAATATCAAAATTAGTAAAAACAATATTACTCATTTTAAATATTAAACTATCACAATACCTAACAAAGAAGTTAATAAATTCCGTTATTGACGGATGCATTTGACACATTAGAAATCGAAAAAGCAATCGTCGCCAATAAAATCGAAAATACTGCATTTAATACTTTAGATAGTAGAGAGACGCAAAAGCAGTGCCATTTATCGATACAATTGTCTATTGTCCCATGACCAAAAAAAAAAAAAAAAAAAAAACGAAAGAAATTAAAACTGAATAATAACAAATAAATAATAATTAGAATATATTATATAGTAAGAATGCGCTAGAGAATACAAACGAAAAAAGTAAAATTAAAAGACGCGAGAAGTAGGAGGAATGAATAGAAAATCTATGATTGAAATATATATCATCACGATGATTAACGCAGATAAAAAATATATTTCCATTCGCATTATATAACTAAATCGCAACTTTAAAGCTTTTGGTTCTAAGAACACGAACCCGAATTCGAACAACTCATTGCCAACAATAATTAGTTGAAAAAAGAACGATAAGAATCTACTGTGTGTCTCAACAATCCTAAAAATAAAAAAGCAATGTTACGAAATGAAATCAGAACCACTGATATTCGGGAATAATTGTTGGTCGGTCCAAGATATTCGTTAATTGTAAACAACACCGGGGAATTGCGGAAGGTAAGCAGGCATGAATCATAATAATAATGAGAGTATCGCTGTAGAATCCTCTCGTGGCCCCGAAATTGTGATCTAGTGAAATGAATAAAAACAACAGAAGCAGCAGCAACAGCAACAGCAACCGCAACAGCGTCAGGAGCAGACAAGCCACATGTCTAGACGGGAATATATCGTCACCTACAAAGAGCAGTGACGCAAGATCCGGCGTGGCCCGGCCTAAGTAAAAAGTCTGCCCTTGCACAAAGCACTCGAAATTCACTCTAACGTTTTCTCTTAGAAGCATCGCCGCCGCCCTCCAAGCCTCTTCTCTTCTTTTATTTTGCACGATACGTGCAAGCGACGTACATGCCTTCCCCTCTGCATCTCTTTCAGCGGCGTTCTTTTTTCACTCGCTCGTCCACCCCCTCTCCCCCGTACTCGTCGCTCTCCGCCACTACCAGTCTCTCTCTCTCACACACACACACTTACACGCGCGCACACACCTTCTGTCACGCACTTTCCATTGTCTGAGAGCGAGCGAGATGAAGGGAGGGAGAGAGTTAGGGCGGCATATTCTTTGGGTGGGTCAGGGCCAGGGAGCGGGAGCTTCGAAAACATACATACGGGAGAGGGGAGCAGGAGAAGCGGCCGATATATAGAGTTTGTAAAATAGAGGTCCTTGCACCCTGTTACTGATGGCAAGACAGCAGCCGGCGGCAGCCACTAAGCCGATACACGAACTGCGTTCACCTGGTTGTCTCTCTCTCTCTCTGTCTCTCCGACCAATTCTGTCACTCCATCCCGTACCACTTACCCCCTCTCGCCCCCCCCGGCTGTCCTTAACCACCTCATCTCTTCACCCTGTTGCGAGGGATGCGCGCGTTCGTGTTCGAGAGCGAGCCCAATCCATTATTACACGGGAAAGGGCTGGTAAAGTAATAGGCGAGTAATACGCGACTGCGCGCATCCTATACCTCACCCTCCCCCTCCCCCGGCCAACCCGCCAATATACCGCTGCTAGTTACACATTATTTTTCACGTTGACGCTTATTTGACTTTGTTTAATGTCTTTTTATTCGGGAAAATTTGCGGCGAGCACCATGCACACGAACAACGCATTTCCTCTCTCTACGGTACTTACTGTCATTATTTCTATTCTCCTCCATCCCCGCCCTCTTCTGCTACTCCGAGGCAATGAAATTTATAATGAAAATTCAAGCAAATCCTGATAATATTGATTGTGAACGTCGCCGATGAAATGATTTACAATATAAATTCTGGACTCCGTGTCAAAAGCGATGGACTTACCAAATAGGACTACGATCTTAGAAAAGGATATTTAAGCATTCACTTGCAATGGCCACGAGCTAATAATACTGCTGCTACTCATAATCGACGATCAATTTTTCAACCAATCGATTCGAATTATTTTCCTCTGTAAATTCATTATAACTTATATAATGCCCTATGAAGTACGATCATTATATAAAAGTTCATTTAATCAGAATGCAATTTTAAATTATATGTCTATTTAAACTTTTCGAGCAGTGCCTTTTTTCTAATTTCTCAAAACATTATCTGCGTTAGGTTAAAACTTTTATAAAAAAGCAACTCTCTACTGAACACAGCAATTGCTATAACAGAAAGGCCTTTGTTAATAATCTATTAAATGCGTACATTGGAAATAAATGCGTAAAAATTTCAATGTCGACTGATTAACTACTATATATAAAATGACTGGTGACTCTAGTATAGGGAAGATGTTGAATTAATTAATTATTTGAGCACTTGTACCTCGCGTGCCGTTGTTACGCATAACTCAACTTTAATAGGTAATACGTAAAAAGAGTTATTTCGAAGTATTAAAAAAACAATTGCAAGAGACTAGAAAGTGGAGAGAGAGAGAGAGAGAGAGAGAGAGAGCAAAAAAACAAGATTTTTTCAATAAGTATTTTATTAAATTTTTACATGGAAACGATGTATCGTGTTTTTTTCTGAATTATAATTATATTTTTAGTCAATTTGGTACACTTCATGAGGATTAAATGAAACTGTGAAATTGAAAAAGGAATATTAATTTTGAGGTTGAAATAAAAAAAAAACTCTTGTTACATTTGAGCGTGCATGCGTGCGCACATATTACATGCATTAGTGCATACCCGTGGAAGTTCATGTAAATGCAACTTGAATGGAATGGGAGAGAGGCAGAGAGAGAGAGAGAGAGAGAGAGAGACGTGGCTTTGAAAATGAAACGAAAATACATTCAAACACGAATAAGCAGATGAAAGTTATTAAATATAGAGCGATGATAATTCAGATTTAATCGGGAGCGAGTTGAAGTGCGGGGAGCGCTTATTAAACCCTCGCACAAACTATCAATAATGAATTCCGACAAAATTCCGCAGCAAATGCTAGGGGACTTAATAAAAGCCACTTCCGGAATAAATCATTGACATAGCAGTGTAAGTGCGGGCGGGTAGAGGGCGAGGGGCGCGGGCTCGCCGTAAAACATACTTGGCAGAGCAAGAGGCCGAAAAGCGAGAGAAAGAGCAGATATCGGCGGCAGATTTAAGAACAGTCGCCGGGGCCGTTGTCATCGGGGGTAGCCGTTGGCGGTCCGACGTGCAGCGCAGGTGCCTCTGACATCTGAAATTGAGAAAGCTAAAAATAAGCCGCGCTGCTGCTGCTGCTGCTGCTGCTGCTGCTGCTGCTGCTCCCGTAGGACGCTTACGCGGATCCCTTTTTTGCCACGAGGCGCAATTGGCTCGCATGGCGCTTCTGAAGGGAGATCGAGAATGACGGGCGATGCCGCGGCTCTGCTCGGTAAAATCGGCTCCGTCCGGCCAGCAGCAGGCGTCGCTCGCTTCACGCCCCCGTAATAAGCGTCGGGGGGCTTTTCCAGGGATCCCGCCAGGGCACTCCCCCGGCCCCGAGCCGAAGCCGCCGCCGCGGAGGAGGATCGCGAGGCTCCGTCCCGCATTCCGCAGCCGCGGTGGTGTGCGCGCGTACCTGCGGCCGCCGCCCGTCCATCCTCCTCTCGTCTCCTGCCGCTGCAGCACCAGGGGGCTCCGAAGGTACGCCGGAGAAGGAGGAGAGCAGAGGAGAGAAGGAAGGAGCCGAGCAAAACAAAGCTGGCGATGCTGAGCCGCGGCGCGTCCGAGAGCTGCAGGGAGAGCGAGGCTCTCTCGGAGGTAAACAAACGAAAGAATGAGGGACGGGACCGAAGATGCGCGCCCGCGCAAACATTTTATACAGGCTCGCGCTCGCAAAACTATGCGAGTGGGGCGGAGGCGAGGGGAAGGTCAGTTTGCACGGTGTATTTGGTGCATTCCAGCGTCGTTTGCGGCCCGCGCCTCGACTCCACGGACGACGCAGAGGCGGTAAAGACAAAGGACCAAGGACCCTTGGCGCGATTTACGCATCAACGCACGCCGCCGCCGCCCTCGATCTGTTCCAGTCGGGAATCGGGATCCCCCCCCCGCACACGCGCGGCTTTATCCTGCAATGGAGCGCCACCTCCTTTGTTGCCTCATATTGTCATGCTTATAGATGCCGGGGAGTGTAAAAAAACGAGAAAAACGCCGAAAGCTAATACAATTGCGAGATTCTTTTTGTTTCAATGCATAAACAAAAGGTCCTGCACAAAGAAGCGCTACTCCGATTCAGCCCGGACTGCCGGTGACATCTTTGTATCGTGGGCTTACTTAGCATATGCAGCGAGTGACGATTCATTTACATTTTTACGATGAAAATTGCTCGGATCTTGAGCGAGGAGCGAGGCTCTGGCCTTCGGTAAGCCATAATCTCGAGCCGGCAGAGTGTTAAGATAGCCCCTAACGAATGTTATTCTCCCCTTGATAGCCAAATTGCATTATGGAAATTTGATTGGCCGATATAAGGATTAAATTCGGCTTATTAGTAACGCTTCGCACCGGATTCGCGCGTCCATGTTGGATGTAACTTGGCACATACTGGGGAAACTGGTCTATTCTAAAACTGCATTAACCTCGATATATCGGATTAGTTATCCGAAATTACACGTAACTCCATTTTCCAACAAAGTGCGCGCACGTAATACAATGTCATTTAATAACAATAATGACGTTATAACAAGCCAATTGTGAATTACGGCCGAGGCCAGCTGCGAAGCGGCGCAGGGGATGGGGGTTTTCCCGGAGAAGCGGGAGAAGGCCGAAAAGAATCGGAGCACTGTGGTAACGAGTCGTGACAATCGCTAAAACGGCCTGCAATCAAAATCAACATTTACCTCGGTAGCGATCTCCCCGAGCTTTCGGCATTATCTCGAATAATCTTGGGAGAGTAATTTCCAAAGACGGGCAGCGAGGGGAGGAAGAAGAGGCCTTGGCATCGGCTCGAGTTGGCTCGTCGATCCTACGAGTTCCCATGGGGCCTCTCCTCTCCTCTCCAGGAGCTACCAGTAGTAAGGACGCGTGAGGCTTAGCAGTCGGCCGCTTTCAGTTGAGCCGGGAGTTGATTGCGATGGCCGTTGGCTGGGCTCGTGTCTCCTCCCGAGCCGGACGAGGGCAAAAAAGGAGATCGTCGAGTGGCCGAGGAATTCGACGCGCCCGGAAGGAAGCGTACGTGTGCCGGGCACCGAGCCACCGGAGAATGCGAGATGATCTCGCTCGGACCGTGGATGTGCCGCCGGGCGCGCGTGTGCGTGCGCGAGGGGCGCCGAGGGAGGGGCGGCGGCGAGACGATGCCCGATGAGGCACAAACCGCATTCCCGACCGTGACCTTCGCTAGGACATCGCCACCAGTGGCTCGGCCCTACCGCGTAAACCCCGTTTGCCTTCGTCTCGCTCCTCTGCCCGCGCCCCGGCCCAGCATCGGTACGCCACCCGCCGCCACCCGCCGCCGCCGCCGCGGCTCCCATACGCGTCCAGCACCGAGACGTGCGCGCGACAGGTTTCGACGGTCTGGTGGCTTACGCGCCCCTGGCTAGGAAGAAATCCAGGAGGAGGAAGGCACGGCCGATTATCGGGCGGGTGGCTTGGGCCCGTGACAGGGGAACGAGTCCTTCTTGTCTACTGCACTCGCGAAATCGAGCCATTGTTCGTAATACCGGACAATCGACGGCTTACGCTACAATGGAGTCTCCTCGCTCGCTCTCTCTCTCTCTCTCTCTCTCTCTCTGTCGCATGGGCGCGATTAATCGATATCCTAGGCCTTATCAGTGCCCGGATATTTTAAACTTAAGACGGTCTTGCCGAGTGTGCGTGCAATAGCTGTGCAATTCGTAAAAAAGTTGTCCTCGGGTCGCTCTCTCTCTCTCTCTCTCTCTATCTCTCTCGCCCTCTGCCGCGTCTAATTTATTCCACGTCGAAGCTCTCGGTATCCAAACTAATATTTGCCTTGCGCCGGAGGCTCTCGCGCGCCGCTGTCAATGTCAAGCGCGATACGAGATACAGGGGCGGTCGTGCAGTGGGTGGCCCCGCGCGCATGTGTACGTGTGCGTTCACGGGAGGGGGGGATGTTGAAAGAGGAAAGGAGGCAGAAGGAAAGAAGTTCGCGATCCGAAGATACGTCATAATTCGTATCTTCCGTGATTGCGCAGCATTGCTTTATCCGAGTGCAGTACTCCGCCCCTTAGGACCGTAGGCAAGAGCCGGGGCAACTCGCAAATCGGGACACGCATCAATATGGAATCGTCGAATAACGGCAGAACTCGGGCCGCCTTCTAATTCGAGATTAGCCAAACGAGTTTCCCTTCGAAGGCACGCCAGTCGCTGCGCAATAACCTTCGCGAGAATATCGCCCAGAGTAGACGACGGCGCCGGTGCTCGTTAAGCGTACCGGCGATGGCTCGACGGTGCGGAGGGCTCGAGGGACGGCGGCCTGGCTGGGCTGGGCTGGGCTGGGCTGGGCTGGGCTGGGCTGCGAGGCGGAGAGGGGGATGCTCTACTCGGAGGCGGCGGAGTCGGCACGCGGTCGCGCGCATACCCACACGCAGTGCTCGATAAGTTCCTCTTTATCGCTTCGGGAGGAAAGTCGCGGAGGCGAGAAGGGGAAGAATGAGAAAGTACCGAGGCCTCGCGCTCGGGTGCCGAGACCGATGGGGGCGAAAGATAGGCACGATAATTGGAACGGTGAGAGACGTCCACGGGCAACGATTTCCAGCGCGACGGCATTTCTCGAAAATGCGCAGCGGCTTGATTTTATTGACGACGCTTCCTCCCTCCCTCCCGCCCCCGCGACACCTCGGCGTCCCTGGCCAGGGCTTATTTTAAGCCCGATCCCGAGCCACCTCCGACCCGCCCCTGCGCATACTACGACGTCGGCCAGCAGAAGGGAGAAGCCCTTGGCTGCGGGAATGTGTATTCTCGTATCCAGGACGAAGCGAGAATTCGACTGAGGTGGGAACCGGCAGTGCGCGAATAAGGGAGATGACACTCGTTCTGCGACAGTCATTCGCCATGATTTTAATCAAACCTTCCTGCCTGCAGGCTAAATTTTAGCCTAAATTGAAGCCTAAATTTTAGCCTAAATTGAAGTCTAAATTTTAGTCTAAATTTTAGCCTAAATTTTAGCTTAAATTTTAGCCTAAATTGTGGAAAATGCTCCTCCGGTAAATTGTAACTGGCTCTGCCTCCCTCAAGCATCACCTTTACCCCCATGCAGATTAATATTCTCACTCGCATTCGCGTACATCGCCGTTGAAATAATCTCAATGTCATGCTTCTTACCTCTTGATATAACGAGTCGTCTTTGAACTATTTCGAGCAATTTAAAACTTTGTCGCTATTAGCGTTGTTTTTGTCACGTGGCACTCGAGTCGACGACTCTGATCGTCCGTAGCCTAAGCATCCAAGTCAATCGCGGCATCAAAGAGGCCTTTTCTGGCGCTCGAAAAATACACATTACCTCGGGATTGAGAGGCCAGTCTTAATACGATTTTGCCAAAAAAAAAAGTAGAAATTTTCACTACGGAAAAAAGATCGAAACAGTGGAACCTTATCCATCCTTATAAGAGCAGCGATATCCAAACTTTTACCGAAGACGAAAAATACAGAAATAGGAAGCAGTAGCCAGCGAATGAGTGAATACTTGCCCGTATCTTTACGCGGGTGTCTGTGAAAGATTTATGACTCTGCAATTTCTAAAGAGATCTTTTTCTTTACTCGACTTTGACAGTTTTTTTTTTAACTGTTGCGTGTTCAATTCAACTTGTGTTGAGTAAACTATAAAGAAGTTTTAGTTAAAGAAGAAAATCTTTGAATCGAGGGGACCGCATAGCTTCGGCAAAACAGGATTTCTTCTTTTAGTTTACAAAAGTGAAAGAAACTTAGCATATTGATTAGTCGTCCAAAGATAATTCCGTGACTGTATTTATTACGCACAGGATGGAGAAAGCTGAAGAGATTCTTTTTATTCAAGCTTTTCTTATTTTAACGCCGCATGAAAAAATCTTTCGCAAACAATTGGCTCAATTCCATTTGCCGACTCATTTTAACTAAGTTCGAATAAAATTTGATGCTTCCTCTCAAAAGCACATTTATTAATAAGTAATGAAATAACAGCTATTACTCACTTTCTATAAAGTTCCACGCAAGTAAATTAACTGTTTGGATGACTTACCTGAAACAGAAAAAGCAAAATATAAGCAATATTGAACTGAATGTGATAAAAAATAATACATATATACAAAAATATTTATTAACTAATAAATACAATTTGCAACTGGTCGCTTCGCTATAAGGTCGACAACCGGCTGCCGCAAACCCTTGCCAAACTTATAAAATATAAATTCTTCAGGAGCAGGAGAGAAATACTTGGAGCGTTAAAGTAAAATAAAAATCACAAGATCTACCTCAATCCGAATCACAATGCGTGCAGTCGAGTAAAGGACTGACAAAGAGTTGAAAAAAGAAAGTTATTATTCTGATGACCGAGTGGAGCAAAAGCCACCGAACAATTAGCCGAGGAGCCAAAAAAGAGCCGAGGGTCGCAAAAACAAAAGGTTGGCGAGGTGGGGTGGCGGTGGGGGTGTTGTTGGGGAAGGGAGGGGGGTGGAGTTACACACGAAACGTTTGGGACGAGATGGCAATACTCTTAATCGCGATCACACGCACACCGAAATCTCGCTCACCCACTTTCGTCGATTGAAGGGCGCCTCGACTGTTCTTTTCGTTGTTGCGGCACCCAAGATGGGTAGTAAGACGAATATACGAGGAAGAAAAGAAGAGAAAGAAATACGAAAACCAGAGAGAGAGAGAGAGAGAGAGAGAGAGAATGGTTGGTTAAAAAGGCAACAATGGTTGAGATTCCATATGGCATTGTCCCATTTCTGCCACGGTTCTGTACGCTCAATCACGGGTAACATCACGCGGTTCACATACTGCGCATTTCCCAAAAGTTGTCAGCGATAATCACAGCTGCTACTCGCACACGTCGGGCCCATCGGGCTGTTTGCTTATCACTGCGCGTCAATTTTACGCGAGACTGACCCTGGAGCGTGAATTGGGCCCTTCGTACATAAGTTTTTATAAATATATGTTTGTTTGTTTGTACACACACGCGCGCGCTCGCGAGATTATATATATATATATATATATATATATATATACATAAAATATAAATGTAGGCATAGGTGAGGCACGGATTTTGAAAGGTTAGCGAGCAGCGGAGGAGAGCGAATTTACCTGGGATCTGCATGGGTATTATTTAACGCGATTAATTTCGGGGAAATTTGATAATGAAAATTCCAGGTATCGTTAAGACGCGAGTATTAACGCCTTGGGAGGCTGTGGAATGACAGAGCCGCATTTTTGGTTAAATATTTCGGGCGAGGGTCATAAGAGGGGACACGCCGGTGTTTCGGGATGATTCGAGGTGCGATAAGACAAAAGGCAAACCCGGCGGGCCGACGCAAAAGACAGTTACTTCGAGAAGCCATCTCTCCCTCCCTCTCCCGCCGCCCTCTTTGTGCCGAGAGAGAGAGAGAGCGCGAGGGGGGAGGGGGGAGGTAGGTAGGTTAGGTTAGTCTGTTAGAAGGAAGAAAAGAAGGTGGGTCAAGTGGGTCGCAGTCCCTGGAGTGCAGGTCGAGCAGGACCGATGCTGCCGCAGATGCTCTTTTCTCTTTCCTAATTGCCATCTCGTGGACCCCGAGGTTCCCTTGGATAGCCGTCGATGCGCCGATCGCACGAGCATCGCTACAATATTTGAATAGCCAGCAGTAGTCAGTAGTCCTTTGTGGCCGCTTGGCAATGTTGACTTTGGATTTCGCGAGCGACTGACTCCCGTCGTCTCCCTTTCGTTTCCTTGCCAATTTTCGACCCCCTATCCCGCCCGCCCAACCCCCATTACGTCCTGAGTCCTCCATCCACCCCGGCCCCCCTTGACCCCCGAGACGAACGTCTCGGTGGGAAGGAAGGTGAGCGCGACCTACGGAATCGACGATTTCGCCGGAGCCCGGGGTGGGGCCGCCGCTCTTTTCATCTCTAGTTGTTCGCTCCTTTGGAATGCAGGAGGGGAGCCACCAGCCGAGGCGGAGGAGGAAATACTTTTTCAGCTCGGCTCACGCTTCGGCCACATGAATGAGCGAGTGTCGAGACGAGCGCTTATCGTCGCTAGAGATCGGGTAGGGCTTGGCGCGAATTCTGGGGCCAAACGAATCGCTTTACTTTTATTAGATACGCGATATTTAGAGAAAGTAAGTAGAGGTGTCGGGAAAAAATGAAACTTTTAACTATTGCCAGAGTATATTTCACAAGCTCCCATACTTTATTAATTTCCGTCCCATTTGATTTATTTGCTTGCACGGTGTACGTTTATTATGATAAGTTCTTGTTCTGCATAGGAAATTGAGTGCAACAAATTTAAAGTTATATTTATCATCTACTCCGTTTCTTTCTTATTCGACAATGAGCCATGTTTATCGACATTTACAATGAAGCTCTTTCACAAGCCACGTTATTCAAAATAAAATTCAACGCCAAATCAAAATCAGCCGAGCAGCCTAATCGATTGGAGAAAGACAGAGGGAGACGGGGGGAGAGAGAGATGAATCAAAGCCCGTGTAAATAAGCTCTTCGACAAGTCTCATTATTTTAATGCTTTCAAGAGCAGCGTTCAAATAACATTTAAACGAAGCAGATAATGGGGCTACTCTTTCAGCGAAGGCATTAATTTATAAGTTAACACAATTGTTACCGGTGCGAGTCTCTCATATTTCAAGGCTCATTGGGTCAAACGTAAGGGAAGGCGGAATCTAGGATGAACTCGAGCGACATCGAGAACAATGATTAGGAAAAGGCAGTTGTTCTGGGCGCGCCGGAGGCACTTGCCGCGATTTCAGAGCACGGCTCCAAGCGCGGCGGACACTGAAGATCGACAACGAAGACGATGACGAAGCGGAGGACTAAAGCGAGGCTCGGGGTCCTCGCATTCCTGAACGAGGCGGCTCGCGCTCTTTTCTCGCACTCGCGGGTCGTTGACACCGGCGCTCGCAGTCACTCGCTTCCCCGAGCAGTTTTTTCTTTCCTCGAATCCTGGCGAGGCGGGCGACCCGAGCTCTTCCTCCACTTCCTCCTCCTCCTCCGCCACCGCCGTTCCAGCCCGGCTCCCTCCCAACGCCACAGAGACGCGTCGAGCCCGAGGCCAAAAAATCTCCCTCGCTCCCTCCCTGCTGTCTGTCCGCCCCCGCTGCCACGGACACTCACACCACGGGCCAAGCCCTTGTGAAACTAATTGCTTTTGCTGGTTTTTGCCGAGGCCGAGGATTTTTTATGCGGCCGTGGCGATGTGCCGTTCGATCGCGATGCCGCTCATTCATCGGCCGGCCTCGTTGCGAATTATTATGCGCGGCCCGATTCTGCCTCGACTGTCGATTCCGAGGATTAACCCCTTTATCGCGACCACCTGATGGGGATTTCGTAGGAACTATTGTGGCCACTGTCTAAAGAACTATGGTTGATAGTTTAAAATACGAGGAGAGAAGTGAACCGTTTCGAGGACGGAGAGGAAAAGCTTGCTCGGGAAATATCGATAAGAAGAAGAAACGAGCGAAAGAAGAAAAATCCCTATCGTTAACAGTGAAGATTTGCAGACGCCAGACACAACAAAGATCCATTATTGCAACTACTCTTTATTGCACCAAAGATTTTTTACAACTATTTCTCCATCTTTATTTACGACATTCTTTCTCTCTCTCTCTCTCTCTCTCTCTCTGTCGATAGCTTTTAGTGACCGGTTGTCCACGTGATAGATAAAGAACAGAAAAAAAGGAAACAACACTTGTCACCGATATTTGCGTAGAAAATGATCCAGTGAAGGGCAATAAATGAAATAGGTTTTGTGCGCCGACCTCGTATCGTTAAAAAATCTCCGTCACACGCGCCCCGGTATTAATTGTCGAAATTCAGGTCAGGCGAGGATAAAGTTACCGGAAGGTCCTGATCTAAGTGCTCGACGAAATATCGAGTCATCGACGGAGAATCGCGGCATTACAGCTTGTTACATAAACCAATAGAGGGTTTTCTATACCGAGCGGCCAGGACGAGAGGAAGGCCAAATTATTGCAAAACACAGGATTGGTAGAACCGTCGAATCATCAAAGCGCAAAGAGTTCGCACAATAGAGTCGACAAGAAAGGAAGCAGATCAAGCATTGCGGCTACGACCGCGTTACGTCAAGTTCCTCGCGATTTTATGCACACCTCGTTACGAGTCGTAGGTCACCCTCCTCCCGAGCAGGCCGAGGGCCATTGCACCGCTTCGCCCTCGCCCTCGCGCGCCCTTAGCAGCCGCGGAGTATTGGAAAAAGTATCCGCGACACCTGAATCGGGGAGCGTGATTCGTCGTCGGCGGGGCCGCGGAGGGGCTCCCGATCGAAGGGCAACCGGCGAGGGTGAGGAGGAAGCGAGGAGGAGCGCGGCGGAGCGGCGCGGCGCGGCGCGGCGGAGGGAGGGGGAGGAGGAGGCGCGACGCCGCGGCGCATGAATGACCGGCGCGTTTCGCCGGAGACTGACGTCACACGAGCGCCGACCGTTACGTGACCGAGTGGCGCGCGAGGAGCCGCTGTGCTCTTGTGTAGCTCGCCACACCGCGTCGGCACCTGCCGTTGCTCCTGCCTCGGCTGTTGTTTCTACACGCACACGCGCGCGCGCACCCCCCCCCCCCGCTCACCCACCGCGGATACCGGCACTCGACGATAGGACCGACCCCGGCCGCCTCTTTAAGTCGCCGGCATTCCAGCGGCGGCGCTGCTTCCGGATCGCGACTCCCCGACCCCGGATCGGACGCGAATTATGCAACTACGCCGAGGAAGTCGATCTCCTCTGTCTCGCGGACGTGGCTCGGGTGAGCCGAGACCGCGTCTCTGGATATCCCGACCGGATGCTATCGCTCCATCTGCCACCGCAGCTCCGGCCTTCCGATGACTTCCAACATTATATTCTATTATTGTGGCGATTTTCGGTCCACGTACATTGAGAGCGAGAAGTCCACTCGACCGCACCGCACTTAGCCTTCATTGGCCTTTACTCGTAACTGCCTGTGCTGCATCATGCACAACGAGGAGAAGAAACTAATTTAATGCAAACTAGTAACTCGCTCCGCGCGTCACTGAATTTTTCTTTAATTTGTTTTTTGCTTCTAATCAATTTGGGCCGAGGCCGCCGCCTTAAGGCAACGCAGTGCACGACCCAACGCGGCCGTGCAACTTGAATTCCCTCTTTCAGGAGATCCGATTAATACGCAATGTGTGTAAACATTTTGAACGAGGCTCCATTATGCTCTACGAATTTTAATGTACGGCATCAAGTTGTTAAGAAATTGTTTATAAAAATCCACCAAGAAAACGGAGCCGCATCTAGCGCTCAATTACTTCGCTGCTTAATTTTCTCTCGATCCCCTAGTGCCACTAGGTAAAAGC
Source organism: Kradibia gibbosae (assembly GCA_018907135.1). Classification (NCBI taxonomy): domain Eukaryota; kingdom Metazoa; phylum Arthropoda; class Insecta; order Hymenoptera; family Agaonidae; genus Kradibia; species Kradibia gibbosae. The sequence goes on from JACCHX010000004.1 coordinate 11,991,180, forward strand.
AAAGCGAAGGAACGCGCAACAAAAAGGAAGACGATGCAATGAAGGGACATAAAACGAAGGGAGTAGCAGGAGTTGAAGAGAACGAAGGTGGGACGGTCGGCGGGGGGAGGGAGGCCGAGGACCGGGAGGGGGGGAAGACCGGGACCTTCCGAGGGAGGTCTGGTATGCATCAGACGAACTTCTGAGGAATCCCTTCACTCACCGCCCCACCCATTGAATCCCCGCCGCGCATTGTGTTCGCGTCGTTCACTTCGCAATACCTCTCGCTTCTTACGGACTCGTTTTATTTTTAATTCCTTCTCTCTCCCTCCCCCCTACCCCTCCTCAATGGACGCGAAAGCGCTCGCGATCATGTGAGCGTAGGTCAACGAAACCTATGATTGATTCTTGGTCGCCGAACGCCAGCGAGAGAAGTAAGAGTAAATGAGACTTTCCCCGATCGGAGGCTAATCGCATCGATTTTTTACAAATAAGATCGATCAATTGAAAGGGAGAAGCGGACGCGCACCGTCCTGTATCCTCCCCCAATCTGTATATGCAGATATACGCGCGCAAAAAGAAAGGCGCAACTGCGTATATTTATACGCGTGTTCGAAATAATTTTTCGAACAACGATAAATCTTTCGAGCGAGCGAGCGAGATCTTTCCCTTCGAACTCATTCAGCAACAACAGCAGCAACTAACGAAGAAAAAGATTGGAACGTATGGAGAAAAAAAATTTAGGAGGACCGTAGTACGGCTAAAGGAAAAAAAGAGTCACAAAAACGGAAAGAAATTCAGAGAAGACGACGACGAAGCAGAGAGCGAATGAGAGAAAGAGAAAGAGAGGAGGTATGGAGGGAGAGAGATAGAGAGAGAGAGAGAGAGAGAGAGAGAGAGAGAAAGGAGAGAGAGAGATAGAATCGAAGATATAAAGAAAAAGGGAAAGGAAGGGTTCGTTGCACCTTTGCATGAAAGGAGAGAAGCAACATAATAAACTGCTACAATGTGTTTGTTTCACTCTACGAGGCGTTTGATGCAGTTTATTCTCTCTCTCTCTCTCTTCCTCTCTAGCCCCTTAATGTTGTTATAGTCGTCGTCGCAATCCCGCACGTGAAATTCCGTCGCGCAGAATTGAGATAGAGATTATAAAGCCCCGACGATGGGGTCCGCGATGCCATCGAAGAGAAAGAGAGATAGAGAGAGAGAGCGAGAGAGAGAGTTTGAGTGTATGGAGGAAGGAGAAGCCGCAAAGAGTAGACGAAGGAGAGAAGAATAAAAGGACGAAGAGGGTCAGTAGCTCTCAGCGTTCTCATGCATTCCGCTCTGTCATGGCGTGTTTCAGACGTATCTCTCTCTCTCGTACACATTCGCTCCTCTTCATCCGCTCATTCTACCTTTTTCATTCCGTCTACACTGCGTTGCTTGTCTCCCTCTCGCTCAACGCCACCCCTCCACCGCCTAACCGGCAACTACCATCCTTCTCAATCCATTCGTCCGGCGGAAAAGAAAGAGAAAGAGAGAGAGAGAGAGAGAGAGAGAGAGAGAAGAGAGCGCTGGGTGGGGTAGAATTGACGGGTGCTGAGAGGAGAGCGGAGGGAGATAAAGATGGCCTGTCGAGGCTGGGCACGGCGACGGGGCGAAGGACGGGAGGGAAGAAGCGCCCACTGCACTAAATGCGCTTTCTCGTTCGCTCTCGGCGGGTCTCCGGAGTCGAGGCGCCCGGTCTCACGCTGCTGAAGCCGCCGCCGTCGTGCTCAGGCCCCCTTTTGCGCCTTTGGGGCGCTCCTTCTCCTTTGTCGCTCTCTCTCTCTCTCTCTCTCTCACGGACGCCCTTCCTCTCCCCATCGACGGCGCCGGTCCTCGGCTTTTATCTCTCTTCTTACCCGACGTAAACAAGTCTAGCTGTGTACGTGCCCGTACATGCGAGCGCGAACGATGGGGGAAAGATCGCAGAGAACCAAGGACCGGGGGACGGGAGCAGCGGGTTGGGGAGGGGGGGGGGGAGAACGAGCGAGCGAGTAAAGAAGGAGGGCGAGGAGGAGGAGGAGGAGAAGGCGGCGCTCGGAGATGCGGAGATGTTGTTTAGAGCTCGATTTATCCTTCGTCTCGCTCTTGTTCGCGCGTGCTTACGGCTTGCGGCGTTGGGACCGAGGACGACTAATGCCGAGACGAATAATAACGCTACCCGTAGCCGCGGTGGGGTTGAGGGGAGGGGGGGGTGAGGAGCTTCGGAGTGGTTGGGTGGCCAAGGGGCGGGAGGAGAGAGAGAGCGCGCGCGCGTGTGTGTGTGAGAGAGAGAGGGAGAGAGCCTCGCACGATTTTGCGAGGGCCCAAAATCATCGGGCAATTTCGTCTTCCTTTCCTGCACGCCCTCCTTGCCCCTGCCGGCCGTTGGATGGCGCGTCAGAGGGGCCTTCGGGGGGTGCTCGCGAGACGAAATCGGGGTTGCTTCTCGACGATCCGTGATCCAAAGGGGGTGCGTGCGTGCGAGCGCGGGGCTGTTCTACCACCAATGGAGGAGATAACTCGAGGCGAGCGCGAGGAGGTTTCTCGGGCGGCTTTTGAAGCTCCCTTCTCTCTCTCTCTCTCTCTCTCTCTCTCTCTCTCTTTCTCGCTCGCCGCTCGCGCTCACTTTCAGTATTTATGAAAAAGGCACAAGAAATTGAAATGCGATTGTGCAATCGGCGCCGATGATTTTCCTCCGAGGCTCGGCTTCGCCGCGCGAGCACTTGCGGGTCATCGACCAACAAGAATTTTTTACTGTACGTTCGGAGGAAAGGCTCGAGCGCAGATTAACAGCAGTTGCCATTAGGCGATTAGCATTAGTGCGGCACTACTCCGTATACGGCAAAGTATTAAATGAGCGTACATTAGACATCAAAGTTATGATTTAATATCACGTTGTGGATAACGTGCATGACTTGGCGGGAAATTTCCATAGGTATATCACTGCGCGTGGCTGGAAATTCTATTTGACGAAGAAATAAACGAATTACGCGCCGAGTCTATTGGTAATTAAATGTCCTTCCGTTCAATTACTTCATCTCTCATTTGTTTAATACATCTCCTCGCCCTAGCATTAAAATACTTCCATGGAACTTGAATGGGTGGACGAGAGTAAGACGACACGAGGGGCAAAATTTGAAGGGAAAATTTCGCGCTAAAGCGCGACTGACAACAATGATACTGAAAGATGGGGAATGAGCAGAAGGAGAAAGGGGAAGAGAGAGAGAGAGAGAGAGAGAGAGAGAGAGTCAGAGAGAAACATGAATGCATCGTATTTGCATACATACATACGGGAGCGATGAACTTTTGAAGGTTCAACCAGCTTTTTCTCTCTTACTCCTTCTCTTTCCTTGCCTCCCACTCCTCCTTCTTACATTTACTCCCGCGAAAATCCTATTAACGTGTATACACACGCACAATTTCGCACATAAGCAAGCAGTCTCATTTTGGTATTTCTTTTTGCAGTCGTGTAGTCGAGAGCTTCTCTAACTATGAGCAATATACCAACTACTAGCAAGTATTAAAGCAAGAGTGACAAATAGAGGAAAAATATCGCCCTCGGAATTAAATCACCAGGAGTATATTTTTACGTTCCCGTGTAAGGCAGCTGCCCCGCGTAAATTAAATATTGTTTAATATTTTCTAATGATAATATTTGAAAATGCAGTTCTGAAAAAGTAAACAAGGTCGTCTTAGTCACAATTAGCTCTCCATTCGTAATAAGATTATCGATGCCCGAGCTTTTCGTCCGTTGTAACGGCACCAATCGTCGAGGATTCTCAGAAGCATTTGATGTCTTTTTACGCTAGTCAAACGCTTACCGGGGCTTGTCAAGGCACCAACTGGGATGCGCTTACTATCGTGAGAAATAATTGTATTCGAGTAAGGCTACCAGCTGATACAGCAGAATCAGCCAACATTATTGTTCGCGAGGTCTACACATACGAGCGCGCTCGTTTATACGTACATGTGAGGCCGCCGTTGTTTTAACGAGGCACTTTTGTACGTCGGGTATGAAATTCTCAATAACTCAAATTGACCCAACTGCAAGACTTATGGCATTTTATCATGCGAGCCAGACAATCTTGGTAACATTAATAATAATGAATTATGACTTTCTTAGGTAACCTATAAAACGAAAAGACGTGAATTATAGATTATACAAGATTTCCAATGCGGTGACGCCAAGCGGCTCTGCACCCAATTTTCACTAGCCGAAATTCTAACGTACGCGCGCCACTGCCCCAGAGGAGGCGGAAAAATTGCAAATGTAGAAAAGGTATTAAAATAAAATAACAAGTATGGCAATTCTGCAGGATCGCCGCGAAGAAAGGAGACACACGATCGGCAAAGTCTTGCGGCCCTTGAGAAACTCGACGAACCCTGAAGACGGCATTCCAAGAGTACCTGTCCTCGCTCTCTCTCTCTCTCTCTCTCTCTTGCACGCACGCACGCACGCACGCGCGCAGACGCACACACAGGACGCGACCACGCAAACGTGCGCGCGCGGCGATTCACTCACTCGGCAGCGAGCGCTCAGTTGGCGTTCACTCGAGCGACGACCCACAGCCGCTTCAACGATCATAATATACAACGCGAGCGTGAGCGTAGCAGTTGCGGTACTCAAACCGCGGAAATTCCAACTTGATTGGCACTCCTGTCGCTTTTCACCGTCGCGCGCGCGGTTTCCAATGGACCTCGTGTGCACGCGCTTTTCAAAAAACAAGGCCGCACACGACAGGGGGCGTTTTCCCCGAAAAGCCCCCGCCCCCTAACTTCAACTCCTTTACAGTCCGCCACCCCTGCCGCCAGCCAGCCTTGCCGAAAATCTGGCACGGAAGCCGCTCGCGATGCCGTTAATTGCGACTGGAAGGCTCTTCTCGACCAACCCCAATACAATGGGCAGCGGACTCTTTTCACCCACGTCTACGGACGAACCGTTGCTGCTCTTGACCTCCCCTGGCCATTCTGCCAATGTTTAAATAATTTCTCCATCAGTTTTAGAAAGCAAGGGAGAGCGGCACTCGACTGAAACTTAAAGCGGAGGCCTTCTACTTTCGAATTTAAATATTTATATAAATCGCACTTAAAAAAGAAAACTTTTTTCCTTGTGGTGTGATGCTGTTTCCAGGCCATTGTAAAAAAAAAGAGAGAAAAAAAAAGTAAAAAAAAACGAACCAACAAAAAGAAATGCCGCTTGTTATAAACTTTCCATTATCATTGGCCGTTCGTTTTTCACCTTTCTATTGGTCAGCACCTCGTCTAGGAGAAAAAAAGTTCCAAATATTTCTCAACAGTGGTTGCGCAGCACCGACAGCCACTCACCGACGCTAATATTGGGTAATTTATTTCATAGATGCTTCGATGTATGCATAGACTTTTGAGAAACGCGCATCGAATAATTAATGCGCTTTCGCTCGAAATTTTTATTTAGATCAACCAAATTTTATAATTAAGTAATTCCGATGATTTTGTTTCAACAACGATCGATCGATCGTTTTTACAAAAAAAAAAAAAAAAAAAAATTTTATAGCATTATTCGTTATGGAATGGCTTTTTAATATAGACAAAATGGAACAATTTTTTTTAGTTAAGCACTGAGAGTAAACAATTTAACAAATACAATAATAAATCTCATTGCGATTAAGACTAAAAAAAAGATTTATTAATAGACGGATACAATCGAATATTAAAATCCAATTTAAAAAACTTATTTTAAATTTATACAAGTCACCCGATACCGCAGGTTTTAAACAAGTGTATTCATTTATAAAAATAACATGTACATCGATCATTAAGAAACATTAAATTTAATCAAAGTCTACAATACAGAAATTCGAATAGGAGTGGAAGGGATTATAATAATCAATCAAATAATAATTCTTGTAGATACGTACACCGAGATTTTAGTTTATTGTCGCCTTTGTGGGCAAATTTAAGAAACGCGCATGAGCTTTTGGTCAACTTTATGTCGTATCCTATGCTACAAATAAAACAGTCCTATTTTATAAGCTTATATTTGCCATTAGTTTTTTTAGTAATAAAGTAGATACCCAAAATGTTTTTTAATTACCGTCGTCTTATACTTTTTTTAACTTTATAGAATTAATAGCCGAGGCATTTACACACACATGTATAAAATATGTTAATCGCATCTGGTTTCATTGAAAACAAAATTAGATAATTTAAATATCCATTTGATTTGAATTGAAACGAGCTTCTGTGAACGTCAAATAGCCTGACTGTATATATAATACATTATTGAGTCATTTTACAAATTACTTATTTTGTTAATAAATAACTCAAAGTCAGTTTTTATCCGTTTAATTTATAAAGCGGGTAGTGGTAATTAATTGTAGAATAGCTTACGGACTCCATGCAAACTACTTAACAAAATAATTTTTACACTTAGCAAATGCATAAATAATTACAAACTTCTAACTTTAATAATTGTTTAAATCGCAAATTTTAATTTAGATTGACATAATGAATTTCTTATGAGGGCACGATAGAGCATTTGATTTTATTTTTGGGTAATATGATAATTATGTCGAGGGTTGATGTACATGGCTTAAGTTACAGATGATGAATTTTACGTAACAATTTTTTAAAAGCTGATTAAGTTAATAATTTCATTATATAGGTCATAATAACATCAAGTTATTTTGTACCGTAATGTGTTTTATAAGATAAGAGCTAATCTTTACGTTTGGTAAACATTCGTTAATGTGTGGAAGATTCATGTCAGAAATTAATATATGAAATATTGTACTTTGCCATGTAGAGCAACACTATGATTCCAGTAAGTTGTTTACATAAATAGTCGAATTGAAAAACATATTTATGTATATATATTATTTATATAATTTTATCGTAAATAGTTAGTAATAACCACGTGTATTTTAATTCGATCTGTCTTCAATGCCTATATGCCTATAAATATAAAGTGTATTACTTTTAAATACTTTTAAAAGATATACGAACTTTGTAAACATTAAAAAGTTAATATTATTCGAAGACAATTTTCCATTATAAAGCGTATTCAAGAAATCGAATTAGAATAAACGTAATATTTTTTTTTTTTGGTTTTGAGTTCCATAACTCGAAAGGCAGGATGACGGTAAAAAAGGATGGTAGCTCATAGATAGCTATGAATAGGGGGGAAACGGAGAGGGGAGGAGGTAATGAAAGAGACAGAGAAGTAATTGGTTTCAGTGGATTGTTGCATCGAAGTCGCGCATCGAACTTTGCGAATATAGGAAAAGAAAACGAGGAGCAAAAGGTTGGAAGGAGCAACTGGATGCTCGTAATTATGGAGCAGAAGGAAAGGAAGTTCAAAGAGGGAATGCTGAATAATACAAGCAAGTGCAGATTCATGCGCGATCCCATTTAAAGCTTTCCCGATCATTGGTTAAACGAATTTCCGACATTCTTCGATACTGTGAAGATGAAGTGGCCTAAAGATAATGGGTACAAATATGGTGACGATGCTGAATGTTTACGCTACTCCCGCAAGTGTTATAAAAATCAGAGCGTTATCAAAATGGGTGCATGCAGATGCAGGTGAGATCACAACGTCAGCGACGAAATTGGCATTTAAATAAATCATTTATGGGAGGCCGACTCCAAGCACGGCCTTCAGTACACATACAAAATTGGAATCTGCTAATATAATTATTTATCGCTTATCGATAAAAAAGACAACTTATTACTTATCCGACCGAATGAGGGGCGCACCAATGACAAAAAATAATATCCGATAGAGTATCTGCAGCTTAGGAGAAAAAGGACATAAATAGAGAGAAGGGTATGTATATAGAGCACAAAGGAATGGCGAAAAAAGGCCTGGAAAGGGAGCTGGAACGGAGAGGAGGAAAATGGCATCGGCTTACGGGATTATCACGATATTGCATCCGGTGAGCGTGAGAGACCAGATTCCTGGACATGACTTGCCGTCGTCGTAATCGTCGTCGCAATCGTCGTCACCGTCGGCCTCTGTCAAGTCTAGAATGCAGTCAGTCCTCATTCCGAGTATCGCTAAACATCGCGGGAACGTTTTAATCCTGAAGGGGGCGGCGCGACCTCAATTCGTTCTTCTTTAAATTGCACATCCTTTCCGGGTGCCTACACACGTGCGCGCCTAAGCAAAGATGGCGGGAAAGGGAACGATTGACCGGGGGGGGGTAGCATTCACTAAATGCGCGTGCACGTGTGAAATAAATATATATATATATACGAAATTCAATGCACACGCACAAGTAAAGACATTAAAGCCACGAGGATACAAGTTTGTAATGGTCGGCACATCAGTGGCATCGACCCCCCGCGAGATGCGACTTCATTGTAGATCGGTGCCAGTGACTTAAGATAATGTCCCGTACTTCCTGCACATGTCTAATTGAATTCTTTGGATTCTGTACTGCAATTACACGGTTGGCTAATGGCACGAGTCTCTGACGGAAAGGCCCGAAAATTAATCAAGGTCGATTCCATTGGTTATCCGCTCGTTATCATTATTGTTCGGTTCCAAGTAGACGAGCGAGTAGAGGATTTAGCACAATAATTAAGTCGTACTGCCGTTCCAAAAAGGCTCGTTAACAAATCTTTCATCCACGTTTCTAAATCAATGAATATTCTACATTAAAAGGGATTACATTCCGCAGGGCCATTAAATACACATGTCCGCATAAATGCGCATGTCTCGTGTGAAACGAGCTTAAGGCGCGAGTTCGTTTTAATAACGAGTGGCTCGATAAACGTGCCTCACTTTCAAATAATTCGCATTGTAAAATTCCAGGTACGTTGTACACGGAGTGTAGGAATGTTATGTCTAGCTGTGTAGTGCGACGTGTTGATTTTCGTATTACAAGTTGAAAACGAAAAAGAGGAGAGCGAGAGCGAGAGCCAGAGAGAGAGAGAGAGAGAGAGAGAGAGAGAGAGAGAGAGAGAGAGAGAGAGAGAGAGAGAGAGAGAGAGAGAGAGAGAGAGAGAGGGAGGGTTGCGTAACGCACTCGATAGTCGACCGCGGCCATGGGAAACCCACGGCTTTAACCTAGAAAAACGCGGAGTAGTGCGGAGGCCAAATCAAGAAATGGAAAACGTCGTAGAACAGATCGGACAACCGGGAGCAATGGCATGACAAGGAGGGGTGGGGGGAGAGGAGGAGGAGGAGGACACGTCGAGGCTATGGTGGATGAGGAAATCGTAGGATGGTTGGAGGCATAGGTTTGGAAGTCGGGCGGCGGAGGGGAAGCCCGCGCGTGTGTGCGCGCGCGCTTTACGGCTAGGAGAGGAGTGGAGAGGAGAGGAGAGGAGAGGGTCTCCCTGCACACACAGAGCACCATAGTCAACGAAAATAAAATTCTACGAAAAGGTATTCTCACGCGGCGTACGTACATCCGCTAAAAACGTAAAATACGAGTGGAGGAGTGGGAGGTCGAGCGGCCGGAGCGGGAGGGAATGAAAAAGTCGGAATGGAAATACCGGGGAGCTGAGAGCCACTGGTCAAGCGCGACAGGGGAATACTGAAACTGAGGCCGAAAATTCATTCATAATGAGTCGCGCGCTCGCTCACCCGCGTGGGAAAGAAAAAAGAGATCCCCCTCCACGCCGTCCTCCCTCATTCTCCCTCTGTGCCCTCCAACAATTCTCACTACATCCACATCTCCGTCCCTCTCTCTCGCTCTCTCTCTCTCTCTCTCTCTCTCCGGCGTCTTCGGACGATGACGCGTACTCTCGCGCTCTCGAGTCTCTTCTCCTCTCCGCGACGCCCTCCCGCAGACAAGCGCCGACTCATTTTCTCTCTCCCTCTCTCCCTCTTACTCACGAAATTCCGCTAGCTGGATTCCCGAGCTTCGACGCTTTATAGTCGCATCCTGCGTCCTGCTCGAGCTGTGATAAGTACGTTTAATAAGCGCGCCCGTATCGCGAGAGAATGTATTTAATGCGAATTAATGACGGTTGTTCATTAGTTACGCTCATTTGGAATCAAAAAGCGCCTAATTAGCGTTGACAGGCTGAAAAATGTCGCTGGTGTCGCGAGAGCGCGAGACCAAGTTACAATCGATCAAACGTATCGCGGAGCTATTGAGAAGTTACGATTGTAAGCTATTGCGAATGATAATATTTTCGTTTCGCTTCTTGGTTCCGATCCTTATCACGGGAGGAGCGATTAGCCTCGACGCAACTGGCCCTAGCCTACGAGCCCCGGTGATCCTTAACCTAAGCGAGCACTCGAGGCGGAAGAAAAATTTACTGCGTATCTAACCTGATGCGTGGGTCAAGGGCGCGGGGGAGGGCGAGAGGCAAGTTTCGACGACGGCATTAGCCACTCTCGCGCGATCAAAACGTCATATTACTTTACATCAAATTACATTAAATTACATTAAATTACATTACATTACATTACAGTTTATTGTATATATTATATTTTACTTCGTATAATAGAGCATGCGAATGCGACTGTGTGCTCGCATACGTAGAACGAAACAGAGCTTTTATTCACCGATAATCGAATATTACTATTACTGCGCCGTTTTTTCCTACGCGTGGGTTTATGCGGTCGTAAGAATACGAAGTCAGAAAGCAAAGGCAAAGCAGGATATTATTTTTCATTTACGAAGAGGGATGGGAGTCGAGTAACGGAGACGTTGTCTTGCTGTGTATTGATTTAATGCTCAAGGTCTTTAACCCTTTGTTGGAGTAGCAAGTATCGAGCACTTTTTTCTTGGTCTTCTTATTTTTGTTTTTACCAAGCGAATCAGGTACAGCTTTTTCCAGTGATGTAAAAATAATGGGAAAAAAAAAAAAAAAAAAAAAAAAAAAAAATTACAAATCAACAAGGCCTCCTATAATTTCTAAATTATAAGCAATTCGCGTAAGAACAGAGTTTGGCAACTCCCTTGGTAAATATTCTTTAACCGCATTTGTATTTTCTTGCTTTGTACGGAGACGTATCATTATTGCGAGAAAAGTTTACAAACGCAAAAGCGCATGCATGTAACTTATTTCTTAATTGAAGAAAAAAAAGTTAAGAAAAATAGAGGTAAAAATCCTGTCAATTAGAAACGGCTTCTCGTTAATGCGAGGGCAAATGCCGAAGCCAACTTCTGAAATTCTTTTATTAATTGATGTAATTGAAAAGCAGAGTAGTTGGTAATGCAATATAATTTAAACGATGTTTGGCGTACGAGCAACAAGTGTCAAAATGGATGTGCCAACGCACACAGACAGGGAGACACGAACGATGCGTGGAATGGTAAGACGAAAAAATAAAAACTTAGGCGGAGTAGGATGTAATGGAAAGGTTAGCCCGAGCAAATGGTGCACGTGAAGAAATAGGAGCGATAGGTGTTAAACATCGCCGTTGGAGATTCGTGCGAAGTGCGCGTATAGTAAAAGCACGTGAAAGGCCCGGGACGGTGGTGGGGAGAGGCTCAGCGGCGGCGGTGCGGCGAGGAGGGGCAAAAGATTGCGTACATCCCGGAATACGGTGACTAATTGCATCGGGCGGAGGCGGAGAATGACAAGAATCGCCGTAGATACGTCGCGTCGGGCGATAAATACGGTCCGAAATTTCGTCATCCCTAACATAGAAAAGTGACTCCTTCGGCCGAGATGGAAATCCGATTCGGCGGCGGCGGCGACGGCTTCCCGAAGGGTTGGGTTGTTAGGGTGGGTTAGGCTTCGGTAGCCGAGGCGAGAAGGCAGGGGTGCCCCGAGGAGGCAGAAAAAGTCACGCATTCTTGAAAGGGAGCGCGGACAACACACGATCGGCGAGTAGCGTTATCGCGATTCTCCGGACGCGGTGGGATGGACGGCGAGGCAGGAGGGGAGGAGTCAGAAAGAGAGAGAGAGAGAGTTTAGTCGACAACTGAAGGTTGACGGGGAGGAAGGGAGAGGAGCGGCGAGAAGCGTCTTGCTCGTAGCTGCTTTATGTAGTTCGCGGGATAGAAGAGAATAAAAGGCGGCGGGGAGAGTCGACTGCAGGGTTGATGACAGAGAGAGGGAGAGAGAGAGAGGGAGAGAGCGGGAGAGAGAGAGAGAGAGGGAGAGAGCGAGAGAGAGCGAGAGAAGGGGAAGCGATGCGGTGCGCGGGTACTACGCACATATAAAGAGAAGGATGGATAGCTAGATAGATAGAGATAGCGGTGGGGGTAAGAGGGGGGAGAGAAGCGAGAGCCGGAGGCTCACACATGCCTGGGACACGTGTGTCTCACTTCCTGCGGTGGCGGCGGCGGCAGACCGGAAGTCTATAGTATTATGCCGCTACGTCGCGCTCTCCCCTCGCGACCTCTCACTCGCTCGCGAGCAGAGTTTGCCCTCGTGTCCCTTCCTCCTCGCCGTCAACCGGAGCGACTCCGGCGCTCGCGTCTCCCTCTGCGAGCGAGCGCGCGCGCTTACGCACACGTACGCGCGCGCGCGCGTGCGCGGGAACTTGTTGGGCGGCGCGGGACACGGGAGGGGGGGGGGTAGCAGCGCGACCGAGCTGCGAGGGCCATTACTATCACAATAGCACAAGGAATGGTCCAATTACCGGTTAAAGCGACCCACTCGTTACTCCTTTGATGCCCCCCCCTCGCCCCGACCCCGCCCGGCGCCGCCCCACCCGAGGGCCCTCGACCGACCGACTGAGCTTCCGCGGCACCAGCGCTAGTTCTATCTTTATCTAGCCGGCGCGTAAGCGTACGCTTCATTTTGGCCGTGTGAGTTGGGCGACGACGCCGGCCGTGCGGCCACCAATGAGCAATGGAGGCCAGAGGAGCGGACGGCCGCAAACCTTTGGCGCTCGAGCTAAGGAAGAAGGCCGAGAGGGTCGCGCGACGAGGGTGGCGGCGACGGCGTGGTGCGGCAGGAGGGGGGGAGCCCAACGCTCCCGAAATCGGCCGAGGCTCTGCTACCGCCGCCTCCCCCTCGCCCCGCGGCCCCGGCGGGCTCGTAGAATTAAGAGACGAATAAGTGGCGAATAGTAGCAAACTCACTGGGCAGCGGTGGGAAACCTCGTGCGCGAGTAGAGAAACGGAAGCACTGGATAGCAGCCGCCGTGACGTCAGCCGCGCGCGGCCTGCTCTCTCACACACACAGGCCCACCAAGCCAATACACATTCATGTACAGCGCGCGTCGCTTCCGGCGGACGATAGAGCGGCGCGGCCAAGTTAGCGGCGGCACCAACGCCGACGGAGTCCTCGTCGTCGTCGTCGTGGTCGTCGTCTCGCTCCTCCGACGTGTCTCGTGCTGCCGCCCGCAGCTTCCCTCCGTTTCCCCGACCCTCCATCTCCACTGCCTTCGAGGCTCCTTTACTTCCACGGCGGACTCCCGCGCACATTATTATCATTATTTTGGCACTTTTCTCAATCCCCGTTGCCGGTCACTAACTAGCAGCAGCAGCAGCAGCAGCAACAGGAACAAACGTCGTTGCACAACAGCCTAAAATATCCAGTGTCTGGCACTTGAATTCCTGAGGCTCGAAGTCGGCCTTCGAGCTCCCGCATCGCGTACATGTTACGTTCTCACCCCGGGCACGAGGCACTTGCCGCGGCGCAATCGTGATTCGTCGTCGCCGTCGGGCGTTATGCAACGTGTGTGTGCCGTACGCGCACGTGCACGAGCGAGAGAGAGCGAGAGAGAGAGCGAGAGAGAGAGAGAGAGAGAGAGAGAGCTCCGCGGGACAAGGGTGGGAGGACGTGGCGGGAGGGGTGGGGCTCCGAGATAAAGCGAGAGAGAGAGAGAGAGAGAGAGAGAGAGAGGCTCGCCGACGCGAGAGGGGAGGACGAGGAGTGAGAGGGAGCGAGTGAGAGGGCGAACGCGTGCGTGTCCGTCCGGCGTGACGCGACGGCGAGGAGCCGCGTGCAAACGTCTACCGACTCTCGCGGCTCTGGGCACACTGAGGCGGCGGCCCCGCGCGCTCCCGGTCGCCGACACCGCAGGAGGAGACTCGCCGCCGGGTGGGAGGGAGAGTGAGAAACTGCCGCCGCCGCCGCCGCCGCAAAAGACGCGCACGGCGTGGCTGCGGCAGCGGCGGCACCTGCGCAACGTACCAGTGCGCAGCCGCCGCTACGACGACGTACGAAGGGAGGAATGCGCGCGCTATTCGCGCTCCTGTGGCTCACGGCTGCGACGCGAGCAGCCGCCGTCCCGATTCCGCGGCTCCCCCGATAATCCGGATACCCTCGCGTTCCGACATCCTGGCTCCTCTCGGCCCTCTCCCTCCGACCCCGCCCTCTTACACCACCCCCCCCGTCTAGGCTGCAGGAGGAGCCTGAGTCCTCGCTCGACGAGACTGCGAACCCCGATTTTCCGACCGACCTCCCCCCCGCCCCTCGGCCCCAGGCCGCGGCCCTCCTCGTCGCCGACCTGGCGACCTTGAGTGTCGCCCCGCTAATTCGTTTGGCGCAATCATTTTCCGAAGGCTGCCCACCATACGCCACTACAATGGCCTCCTCTACATCTGCTCAATTTAGAGGCACGATCTGTTTGCTCACGTGTCGTTTTGTCTACCCCTACCTAAATCTTTGAATGAATCTTTATGATGGTAATCAATCGCGTTAAGGATTCTTTACTTAATTGTCGACTGATTAAAAGCGTAAGGTGAATTGAATCCTCGCATTGTAAATGCTTACCGAAACGCAATTGGAATTTTCAACCATGGCTCCTGCATTTACTCAAATCGCATTTAAATTACATTCACCTTTACGGCGCCCCTTCCAACGGATAAGAGGTTGGGGCTCCTGGATGGGGAGGATAAGGGCGGAAAATATGCGCCGAGCAACGATAATAACGTAGCGGCAAGTTGTCGTCCACTGATTTGAATCTCTTGAGCATTACCGGGATGGTCTAAAAGTTGGCTTGGACGGTGCTGAAGTTCTAAACGCGTTCGTCCCCTGAACGCGTCGAACTCGTGCGGTTAGGAAAGGCGCGAGAACAGCCCCGCGACTCGGCCCCCGGACATTAAACGGAGGCCCGGTTGAAGCAGGCGCCAAGAGGAGGAGGAGGCCCGTGGCCTCGGCCAGCCGACGACGGATATCGCGCGGGGTTAGAGGGTCGTTGACGGTCGGCTGAAGTGGGGCGGGGTGGCGTCGGTGCGGTGGTGCTGGTGGTGGTGGTGTCGTCGTCGGGCGGGGGGGCAAACGAGGAGGCTGTCGACGATACGGTGGATGGACGATGGATGGACGGTGGATGGGGCGCTCAGCGGGCCGATGGTGGCACTCGACGGTTGGGAGAGACAGACAGAAACGCGCGAAGGCGCGGGGAATAAAGCAGACCCGTTACTTCTTGGAAAGCCTACCGCCGCTACGTACACAAGCCGCCAAACGGACCTGCAACGAGTCCCAGAACACGTTCTGCATGGTGCTACGTTTCTCTCTCTCTCTCTCACTGTATCTCTCTCTCTTTGGCTCGCTCGGGCCCGTCGGGGACCCGCGGAGTTCCGGGGACCGATGGGAGCGACGAGCAACGGATCGCAGGCCTCTCACCCGCGATGCCACCCAATGTCGAGCTTCTCTTCGGCGTCGTTAGTCGTCTCCCCGATAGACGAGACCACGAGGAGAAGGTAGCAAATGCACAATTGCCTCGAAAGTCGTATGACAAGAGGCTAATCCCAGGTTCGTATTGGCCATGAGATTTACATCGAGACGCGGTGGTACGCGACGACCGGCATGATTCGCTCTTCCCTAGTTATGATCTGAGAAATAATGTTATAGCTCAACTAAAGGCAAGCACACGATTGTACAGCGATATTGTAGTCACATTTTACTCGACTTGACATTGGCTATAAACTTTAATCATTTGTAATCGTAGTGAGGATTGATAAGAAAATGGTAATTGATGAAAAAAAACGAAATCACTTATTTGTTCCAGTTTCTTTTTCTGCTTTGATTTTATTAAGCAAGGCGAAGCTCATAATCAAGTCAGCTGCTTATTATCTATCTTAAAAGACTGATTTTTCACAGCTTTTGTAAAAAATAATTCTTGTGGTGATTTTTCTACAAAGTCCAATTATCACACTAGTTTTTAGAAATAAAATTTACTTTAATAAATTTTAATAATTCCAATCGTTTTAGTGCGTTAATAATATTTTTTAATAATATTTTTTATAAAATAAACTTGATATCAAAATCTTCGTTACTCGCGACAAACGTACTTTCATTAATTTAATTGTTATGTTAAATAGAAAAAGCAAAGGCATCTCTCTTCAAAGACTTATTATTCATTCTTTTCTTCCTAATGTACAATTTATATATATATATAATTAAGTGCCAAAGACAGGCTCAAAAAATATAAAAACGAAAATTAGGTTACATTCATTTAAACATTCTCTTAAATATTCACTCACCACATGCAATTATTTTTAAATTAATATTGCTATCTTACATTAAATATAAATTTGTTTATAAAGTCTATAATAAAACTTCATTAATAATTCATCAAACCTCTCGTAGCACTATTGATTATTGTTGTATGAAAATATAATATTTATAGCTGAAAGCAGATATTTTAGTAAAAAGACAAAGCATTAAGTCGAGACAAATCGTCGTATGTTTTCGAAGGAAAAAGCACGAAGATTACAAGTACAAAATGAAAATGGAAGCTGATAATTCCGATAGGGAAACAGCTTTTGATATATTTTGGCCATTTCTACAATTGCAATCGTAGACAAAATAATTATACTTGAACTGCCATGTATCTCTCAATAAATACATAAAGATATAAGGAAAAAGTTGCTCTTTTTTAAATTGAATAATATCTTTTATTACATTTCGACACAAATTCAAAAGCAATGAATTCAAGTTGTAAAATAATTAATAGTCAACTTAATGTCTGTTTAAGATTAATCTATGTATTTTTAAGATAATTAATAACAGGCATGAAACGATTATGACTTGTAGCAACGAATCTGATTTTGCTCTTGTAATGTGAAAATGGTGCCGTAGAAAAACAAGAAAACAGGTGGAACGAACATTCCTCGTGCACAGCACTCGTGTCTAATTATCGATCTGAATAAAATCTGTTTGTGCATTGCATTCTACTAGGCATGAAATTAGCTAAAAAAAAAAGTATTCGCGTTTAGATAAAAATCAGCTAATACATTTCTCAATATATTTACCGCGAGTCGCTAGGTAGGTATGTTTAATTATATATATATATATATATATATTGTAAAATAATAAAACAAAAGTTTCTCAATCCTATATTGTTTATTAAAATGAAAGGTACATATCGTATTCAATTGCTTAGCGAGTTTTAAAAGTGCGTGAAAAGTATCGAAATCGTACGCTTGGTATTTTCGAATAATTGGTCAGCGACACGGAAATAAAATGTTTGTCTCGCTTAGATAATAAGCAATGGGTAAATTATTCGTTCATTTAATTTTCATTCGAGCACCGAATAATATAATTATTTGCATCCGAATATCCAATATGTTTAATTAGCGAGGCTCTTCGGTCTCACACTTTAAACGGATTAATTTTCAAACGGGTGTACAGGTAAGTCGTATCGTGCGGTCGGATCGTCCGGTTGCATAAAGGAAATAGGCTCCTCCTGCACGCGTATCGAATGGCCCATTGATACTCGAACATTCGTCGAATCGAAGAATGCTCTTTTCCTTTAGCTTTGCTTTTGCTTTAGCAGACCCAAAACAAAAGTCAAATTAGCTGCACGTGCTTACATAATGGCATCGCTCGCTCTTAGGCTCCTATCCGTCAGCCCGATGTAAATAAGAGAGATGAGTGTGGCCGGGAGGGGAGGAGAAAGCGGAACAGAAGGCGCGAGTAGAAGAGCCCCGAAGCGTGCGGGTGTGCCTGCGTTAGAGGGAGCCAACCCTCGGCCCAGGCCAGATTTGCATCCTGCCGGACCCAGAGAAGAATGGAGAGCACGTACTAAAAAGGCTGCACGCGGTGTATTTGCTCTAGCCGAAGCTCGCGAGGCCCCACAAATCGAGGGCCCGAGGCGTCGTCGCACAATTGGCGAGCCTTATCCCCTGACCCGGGCGCCGCGTTAAATATCGGTGTTCTCCGGGGCCGCGCGACTCTCCCGGAGGGGCCGGCATGCGAACGGAGTGGGCGCCAGGCCGGAAGGCCGCGACCGCGGGGGTCGGCGAGGCTCGCGAGACATGCGGCCAGAGGCCGGACGGGGAGAGCAGACCGGAGAAAAGGGGAGGGAAGTGCCTCGGCAGGCGCTCGCGAGCGTAGGAAGCAAGACGGGCTGCTACTCCGACAGCGGGGACGACGTCTCTCCCTGCGACTTCACCTTCTAATCTCTATGTATAGAATTTTGGTTCGCGGCTCGACCGGAAGCCTCCCGGAATCGTATCGTTAAATCTCATTCACGATTGGCTCTGCGGCGCCGCCGCCACCTTTGCCGACGCCGCTGCTTATTTACAATCTTATCGGCGGGCCATTATGCAAGGGAATCCCCCGCCCCCCCCCCTGTACGTCGGTCGATTCCTGGACGTTGAAGCGATATCGATAATGATTGGGCAGAACCGCAGCTGCAGTCCTCGAGATGCTTTTCGGGTGGGCTCGTGAATCCCTGGCGCTTCGTTAACTTAAATTAATATCATCCCACTTGGCCAGCTGACCATTCGCCGGCTCCATGCGATGAGTATATATGCTTCGGTTCGGGCTCGGGAACTCAATGCTTTCTTCATAAAAGTCATCATAAACGGAGGTGCATGCGATACCTGCGATTTCGCGCGCATCCGCCACAGGGACAAGGCAGCCACTTGGGAAATCGAGACATTATTTTCAGTGATAATTGACTCGAAAGAACATTCCCCCTTTTCGGCAATCGCTTGTGCTGAGCTTAAAGCACTCGAGTGCTGGAATTACTCTATCGAGGAATTTATTATCGACGCTTGCATTATTAAAAGTCCATGCGAGCGAGGGCATTTGAAATCGAACGGTGTACGAGTAAATAAAATTTTTGTACACTCGAGTTGAAATAACCGATGCGACAGAATGTATTGGAAAGGCGAGAGGATCAATTATATTTTAACGAGTGCGGAAAAACTTTAGTAAAACGTAAAAAAAGTGTATAAAATTTTCGGATTGACTGCCCTTGGGCAGGACGAACAATGCCGGCTTGTTTCCTTCTGAGTTATAAGAGAAGCAGTTTTCCGTTCTCAAGATTACCACTCGGAGCGTCGAGGAAAACTCTGGATTGCCGGGCATCTGTGGAACAGCTGCCTAAAATGTTGTTCATTACTTTATTAGCCTAAGCTCGAACTTTGGCGCCCCAACGGGAATAAGGCTCATAAGCCATTGTCGACGTTCTAGACCTTATTTTATTTTCTTTTTTTTTTTCTTGTCGTTTTCTTTTTGGTCTGTAAACGCGACACATATTTCCCTGAAATAAACGACTCTGGATAATCTGCGTGTAAACAATTTCAAGCAATACGCGGCGGAAAATGTTTTATGCATGAACGAGCGAGCGTGGAAAAGTTTCGACTTTTTCGACGGAGCTGGAAATTAGATGTTTATCCGAAAGCGAGGAGGGCCTTTTCGTGGGCTTTGATCCTTCACCGAGTACCGAGCAAACAAACGAATGTGATTTTGAAAAGGAGACGGACGGCTCGGACCCGACGTTAGCACGAAGAATATTGTGTTACACGCGCGTTTCACGAAATAGATGAGCGAAGCCTAAGGAAGAGGGGAACAGGAAGGCCGGAGTGAATGTAAGTAGGACGCATGCGTGCCACCGGCGTTCTTCAAAGTTAAAATTAGAGCTCGCTGATGGGGAGCGAGGTGGGCATCGGGTGAAAACGGAGGCAAATGCAGAAAAGCGATACTTGGCGCCGACGGCGTACTCGTGACAACGCGAAAGCACACACGAGCCCGCGCACAAAGAGAGAGAGAGAGCGAGAGAGAGAGAGAGAGAGAGAGAGAGAGAGAGAGAGAGAGAGAGAGAGAGAGAGAGAGAGAGAGAGAGAGAGAGAGAGAGAGAGAGAGAGAGCCGTACATGGATGGACAAGCACACGCGAGCGCACGCACACATGCACGGTAGGTGGGGGGGGGGGAGCGAGAGAGACACCTACACACGGGACTCGGCGCCAGTCCGCGCGGGCGATGTGGCAAGAAATAAACGGGGGCCGCCTCTCGTGGGCAGCGCACACGGCACATAAGCAGTACAAGCCGCCGGCTTTGAGGTGAACGCTTCCACGCAGGAGACCGGAAATAAGCCGCTCCCCGCCCGGGCGCAATCGCCGGCGCCTACGTCCGCAGGTTCGTTGCGCCATGCCCGCGGAGGGCCGACGATTCTCGACGAGGCTCGACGAGGCTCGCGACGTTGCGCGGAGGTCCGGCTACGTCCATGGGCGCATTGCTTACGCCTCGGGGGGAAGGAAAGTCCCCCGATAAGCCACTTCTCCCCCCTCACACCCCCTGCCGCAGTGTAAAGTAAAAATGCATTCGCAAGAAAAATGCTCTCTCCCTCTGGGCAAATGATGTGCGCCGCTTCGAGTCCATCCGCATCGGCCAGTGTCGCGCAATAATTTCTTAGGCCTATTCGCTACGATAGCGGTGCACAAGGGTTAAGAAGCTCTACTTACTTTGTCCTTTACTCCTGTTCCATTATTACTATATGATATTTGTCGTTGAAAAGGCTTACCTGAAACAAAACGAAAAGTTCTCTTTCAGAAGGGATTTTTTTGACGACGGAGACGACGTTCTTCGTTATACGTTTCGAAAAAAGGTCTCGCGATTTTTTTAACTGGCTGGCTAGAAAATTTATTCGTTAACGCGGCTGCTAATGCGTCTCCCCTCCCCCAGCCGCCCATAATATCTTATTCGTGAAAATGGGTTTATTATTAACCTATTTGTCATTGTGGAAAAGCTATTTATGAACAAGAATATATTTCGTCAAAATAGAAATGCACATGTTAACAACTCACACACATCCACTAATTGTGACTGCACTCGTTTCTCAATGTACCGCAAGGGCTGTTTAATAAAACGAAGAGCCTCCGGGTAATGGATGGAGGAGGGCCGCGTGCGAGTCGAAGAAGATAACGAGAGCTGCTCAAAATTAAGGATAGTTGAATTCTCAGAATACACTTGTTGCATTTCTCGAATTATAGAGTACCTACGCGTTGCTCAACAATGCATTAGAATTTTATGCCCAGGCGACTCTTTGAAACTTCTCCAATTCCTTGTCTGCGTTTGTTTTCGTTTAACTTTCGTCTAAAGAATTTACACAAGAATGTAACTTTGATTGCTCTCTGACAAAAATTGCAAATACGCTAATTTAATATTTAAACACTATTGCTCTCTGACTTTTGTAATTACATGTGAATACGAATCTCACGCGGGGAGAATTAAGTATTATAATTAAATAACTTCAAGGTCGTAAGCTTTTATTTACAGGCCAAGTATCCAGTTATTATATTGCCAAGTATTTACATTTACCAATGATAAGATGATAATGAACATATTTTTGATCGTGTAAATGAAGTGGATGGTTTTTTTTATAAATAATAAAATTAAAATATATTTACGCTTTACAATAAGTCGATGGATAAAATTACAAATTACTTATTCTCATCGGCAGCTATAAGATTACGATCTAACGGTCATAGAATATAAAATTCAGTTATGCTATAATAAAACGTATACCAGTTACGTCTTAAACTTTCTAGAGCTTGCTAACTATTTTAGAAAAACTTGCAATACACGACAATGACCAGAAGTCGTACTTATAAACAAAAAAAAAAAAAAAAAACAGCAAAAACCAATCGCAAATTCATAATTTTTGAATTCTAATTCTGAAAACTATCCGAATAAATTTCAGATCTTAATTGAGCATTTGTTGAGCGCTAAATGTTGTACAAAGTTCGTTTTTCTTTAGAGAAGACGATTTTTGGTAATGCGCTTGAGAACCGTAATAAAATGTTTCATGTCTGGAAACTGCGAGTCTAATAAAATCAGGTTACTCGAGTCGAATAAAATAATATCAAATGAATAACCTTCGGCTATTTGGATCAACTTGTCTGAACAACCGGATATTACAAATATAAGTACGGTGTAGAAGTAGCGAGATGACTATCAAGTGAACAACAAGACTTTGTACAGCTTTTCAAACAAAGGAGAGTCGATTTCTATTAATAACATATCAACATTTGTCGCAACACAGCGCCAAACGAGAAATAAACATGGCAAACGGCTTAGATTTATGAAATCACACCAACACACAATAGTTCAGTTATACTTTCAAAAGTCACAGTAGAAGTTGCACACATTTCTAATACGTCTTTTTATAATAAATTTCATATTCAGTTACTTCTTAGTATCAATGAGCGGTTAGTTACGCGATGGTTTGACCCGATGATAATTCTATTAATTACCGGTTCATTCGGCTTTTCGGCTATCAATCCTGTCAATTTTCAAATTCAATTTTGTCTGTCATGCACTTCTGAAGGATTAAAAATGCATAAATATAATGTATATTTGTCAAAGTTTTTCGTAATTGCATTTATTTGTAACTCAATTAAATGAATAGAACTTCTGCTAAGTGAATACTCGGACAAAATTATTTTGTTTCATTTGTATATCGCCTTTTATTTGGCGGCTGAGATTTTCAATTTTATGATCAGTAAAAAAAAAACATTGTCTTAGAAGACTCACGTTTTGACTCTAATGCTTGTTACTACTCAATGAAATTTATACCAACAGCTAATTACCTCTCCAAATTACTCACTTTTATAGATGATTAACAATACGAGATAAGGCTTGTTGCTATATTTTCCATATCAATAAACTCTGTTTTTTATTAAAAATTTCCGGATGGAAACGTAAAAAAATGTTATGAAAAACGGCTTTTTAATAGTGTTGTACAAGAATATTATAAGAATAAATTAAAATTATTACACGTTGTATTAATAATTTGATACATGAATCTTGTGGAGTAGATTCTCAAATTATGGTTTTTTTGAACTATAAAAGTGAACTATAAGATATCCGAACGATGAGCTTATTATTCGTTCTTTTTTACATGCGATGATATAGTATTTCTTTAAAGTCAATTACACATGTAGATTTTCATTTAATTGACTTGTTTATCATGTTAATAATATCTAATTATAATAAATACGAAATTGTCAGACCGATGCTTCGATGGCTTGGTAATTCGGTTTTTATAACCACCTTACTTTTTCTTATTTGGCTGCGCATGTATTTGGTTTCAATAAGCAATTAATGATCATTATTGTACACAGAAAAAGTTTTAGCTTTTTACGATACACGTGTTAAGCGCTGGTGGAATCTCAAGCGTAAGTAGTTGCGAAGACTGTGGCCCAATCGTAAGCTGAATTTCGTCCCGTATTCATATATAATCTGCAAGTAATTGCCCAAAAGCTAACGAGTATTCTTAAAAAGAATAAGAAATTTAAGGTGTAGTGTCGCCCATACAATTAAGTGCATATTTCTAGAGTGAACTTGAGTACGGTCTCAATATCATTTAGCCACGTAAACTTCAGCGGTACATTATAATTAAATACTTTTTAATGCATCGCGAGGAGACTAGTTACTACACATTTTTAACAAAAGGTGCTAGTTTTTAAAAAGTAAAGAATGAGAAAATCAAAGTTATTCAAAGCAATCCATCATAATCTTGCTTTCAGCAGCTATCAACAAACCATTTTTTCGGCTGGGATAATTAAATTTGCCTTCCATTCAATAAGTAAGTCATGATACTCGAAACACGTTGACTGCATATGTTCGTTAATTTTTCAATTTTACGGATAGCTTACTTTATTTACAATGTAAGTTTTATGAATTTATAAACAATTATCATCGTCAGACGCATAATACACAAATCACTTACGGTGATGTTCTCGAGCATTTAATTGTTAAATAAGAAGCCCAGGAATACCGTAACGACATACTTAATTTTCTGAAGGCTTATAGACACAAACAAGTATGTATACGATAAAACATTCCAATCAATATAATAGGAGTGGAGAGGAGAATTAAGCCAATCAACCTTGAGAACGAGAACGAGAATATGATGTATGAGACAGAAGGTGAGGAACATGTGGGGCTTATACACACCTATTTTCACACCATACTTACACTTTATATGCAAATTCGCCTTTACACATAATTTATTTACTTTCTGATATTCGAATGGAGGTTGCACGATAAGCATTATGCATTTGCCAGCAGCCGTGCAGACGTACGCAGAGAACGTGATTTGTACCAATAGGTCTTAATTGATTGGTCTCCTTCCACTTTAAAGAGAAACAAAGGGAGTTCTGCCGCAATCTCGAGCTAAGCTTTCTCCGCGCGGATGCTCGGGTGTGCTCAAAGATCGCCGGAGATGAGGCGGGCCTTGGCTATTGTCGGTCGCGAAGGACACTGGCACCGCACCCGTTTGAATTATTGAGGTCATTGAGGCGCGGTATCGATGATTCTAATGGAATCTCCCGTTTTAATATGGATCTGCCCCCCCCCCCCCACCCCCTTACGCCGGCCCCTCGCCCGCTCGGCCAATCCTCCTTCCCTATGCCCAACCGAGGCAGAACGAAGAAGAAAGTGACCGACGACTGTCGCGGTGAATGCACGTTACCCCCACCCCTCCCCCGCCCCCTGTGGCCAATGCTCTACGCGCGTTCGATCGCAGGTCGGTTCGCAAGGCGACAGTCCTTGAGGCTGATTGGAAAGGCAATGGGGAAAAGCCGCTATTTAGGTCAGGGCGATGCTTGGATTTATATAAGAAAATCTCAGACGAGACGGGAGTAGAATTTGAAAAATGTCACTCTTCGTGTACTTGGATAGACGGCGTCTTTGCATTAGTTAGCTGCTACCTCGGAGCTGCACCAGAGACAAAAGTTTCACGTTCCTGCTGCTTTATGCGCTCCCGATAAGCGATAAATTTACTTTGCAGAGAGAGAGAGAGAGAGAGAGTACGGGGTCGCAAAAAATAATGCATTTTATTGGTCCGCGAACAGAAGGAAGCATTAGCATCTGATTGTACGATTGTATTTTTAATGGCCTGATTCGGAGTCTGTTTAGAGTTCATTACCGAGATGGGAGCTTGAGAAAGGCCGTTGTTAGGAAAGGCAGGAGAAAACACTTAATACACGTCCTGGGGAAAAACGTGAGAAACCTTTGCGATTCGGCGGCTAAGTGGTGTCATGATTTCCAGGAGGCGGGATATTAAAAGCTTCCTGAAACTGATATCGCCGGAGTCGAGCTCCCGGCAAATACGTAATCGCGAGGGAAAAGGAGCCAAGGAGAAGAAAGGCAGGCTGGCTCTCGCGGACGAGTCTCGTCAAGGGTGATTTACATTGGGGGCAAGGCACGAGCCCAGACGTTGGTCGTGAGGACGAGTTACGCCAATGCGCGCGCGCGGCGGCATACCTAACCTTACTAAACGCCAAGACAGCGCGAAGGCATGTACGAGGAATTGAACCCGATCCTCCTCCTCCTCCTCCATACACCCTCGGCCCCGTAAAACCGCCCTCGCACGACCAGTCGCGGCTCGCTCCCCCGCTTAATCTTCGATCGCTCTCTTCTCCCTCGGTCGCGCGTTCCGAGCTGACTCCCGTCTAGCCCACCCCGCTCGACCCCCACTTCGCCCCACTTGGTGCCGCCGTCCGGCCGCAAGTTCACCCAAGGAAAGCTGAACGAGCCGAAGGAATGCCGCGCGATTCGGGACTCGCGAATATCGAGCCCCCTCCGTTTATTTACCCAAAAAATTGGCCTCTCGAGCCCCGGTCAATCGATGGCTGCCCCGAGGGAACGCCATCCTTTCTGATTTTCTATAATTAATTTGGCATTTAAGCTTCGATGCTGCAGCGAATCAAATGCTTCCCCATTACAGTGGTTGTTATTTATTTTCTGTAGATACCGACCGAATGAACGTTTAAAGGCTAAGCCACGTGTAGTAAGCAGGTGTTTTTACGAAAATCCATTAACTGCGAAATAGACGCTGCGCATCAGGTTCACAAGAAAGACGGACACCATCGAGGCATCGATAGAACATTTCTTTAAAAAATATTGCGTTAAAAATGCATATCCAAGTGTATATTAATGATTTAATTTTCTTTTTAAAAAATGCGGGTTTGCATTTGAAAATCAATGTTGGAACATTGATCGAAAGCCTGCATGATTTAGATACGTTTGTAATCGATTAAAGACTTTTGACAAGTGAAAGACTTCTGGATTATTCCGGAATTTTAACCCTAACGTAGGTAGAAATTACAAATGTAAAGGATTATATTTGTAAGGAGGGTGTAAATTTTGTAATAAAAAAAAAACCAGTGCTCAGGATCGGTGCTGATAATTTTGCGGGTATTTGGGTGGGGGTATTGGCTGTTCGGAGAGGATGGAAAATAATACATTGCCAAAAGGATTCGAAGGCGTGAGCTCGGAGCTAAAATCGTAAAATAACTCGAAACTTCTTTATCGATAACGGGCCGAATAAGAAGCGCAGCGGCTTTTAGCGGATAAGTATTGTCAATCGATTGGCGGTCGGTCGTCGCCGTCGTCGTCGTCGTCCTCGTCGGGGCTGGGGGGCGGGGGATAGGGTAGGGGAGGCGAGGCGAGGCGGCGGCGCGATGGTAATGGGAGAGGACGAGAGTGGCACGAGGTGGAGTGTCTGCTAATGGCCGAGCCGAGCGTTGCGGGAAAGCGGGCACGGGCGGGGTGGGGTGGCGACGGTGGAAATGTCGTTGTCGAGCGCGTAAAAATACGAATTCCGATAAGAAGGAAGTATTGTAGAACGGTATAATCACTGCCGGGAGGAGGGATGGCAGGGGGGGGGCATTAGAATTGACGAGTACGCGCACTTGTCTCCGTGGCCTGGAAGCGCATTCTATAACGGTCCCTCGGCCTTCGGTCTGCTCGTGTGGAGGTACGCAGGTGCCTCACACGTGCGCGCGAGTCTGCGCGGAAAATCGACGCGGCTCCTCGCGCCTCGGCGAGCCACTGAAGGAGGACGAGAGCCAGAGCTAGAGGGTGGCGGGGCATTGAGGGGTTGGGGTGGGGGGGGGAGACAGAGAGAGCACGATATCTGAAATATCGGATGCGTCGGAATGTGACACTTGCTGGAATGCGACTCCCCCCCCCCCGCACTGTTCTTTAGGGCATCGCGCTTCAACCGTTTCGAGATTCGAGGTGGAAGCGCAGCGGGGGCGGAGAGGAGGGCCAGCGAGGACGGCAGCAGGAGCACAAGGGAGACAGAGCTCGAGCGGGTCCGACTGGGTTGGCGGGGGGCGGGGGGGGCAGTAGGAGCGCGTACTCCTCCGGCGCGTATCCTTTCCGTGTTGCGGGGGACGCGCATCGCTGCCCTCCAATATCCGCTCTGCTCTGCTAATGTGTACACACTGCGTCCGCGAGCCGATCCGCAAAAGTTCGCTAAAATTTTCCACCGCACTCGCGCATTGTCCTTTTAATAAAATCTCGTTCGATTGCGCGGTAACCTGCAGCCGAAGCCCATTGTAGAATTTTCGCGCTGGCTTCCAAGCCCGTCGATTTTTATTTTGTTAAATCTTTCGAATAAATGCTTATCTTATGCGCTCGATCGCGAGCTGAAAATATTTTTTAACCACGGACTCGCAGCTTTATCTCCGCTTAGGTATCGTACAATGTCTACGATAATGTACGAGTCAAATTTTTAAATAATATACAAAATCTTTACGGCTGCTAAGTTCCTCTCTTGATAATTAGAGTGTGCGACTAGCAACGTCAATTGTTAATTTTAAAATTATTGATGCCTACGTTTAGTCAGATAGAATATTCGATATATATATATATATATATTAATGCAAAGTAGGAAAGGCTCAGGAAGAACTTGAAGGAAAAGAAGTAAAACGATAAGTGAATACTAATAATTTAGAAAAAAGTCAAAGACGAGACAGCATTTCACAAAATTTCAGTAAAATATTACAAGTTAGTCTTGAAAATCGAGTTCAGTGTGGTGTAAAATTCATTATTTTATTTTTCAAAAATAGCATGAAAAAGAGCTTCTAAGAAGAAATTCAAAGATGCGAAAAATTCTCAAAGTTCTACGGACAGGCACACTTTTTGTAGATCTTGTTGAGTCGTGCTAATTTTGCGCCGATTTAGCAAAGATATTTTGTGATTAGGATTAGTAATAGTGAGTCGGATAGGATTAAGCAAGAGCTGCTAAGTCACTGAGCAAAGGAAAGAGAGTTGAGGGGACGCGAATTTTATCGGTTATTTTTGCTCGACTGGTAAGTTAAGCGACTCGGTACTCGTTGTTAAGATGGAATTTATTTTAAAATACAGTCGATAGGAAAAAAAGAAGAGGAAAAAAATAAACAAACGAATAAGGATTAAATAATGATTTTTCGCCGGGAGAACAAATGCCGAATTACGTCGATCTCAAAAGAGAAAGAAAAATGAAAAATGAAAAATAATTCTTGCGAAATTCCGAAGCGAAAGATGAAGAGGAGGTGCCGCTCGACGACCCTTCCAGACACGAAACGTTATGTTCATGAATATAAATATTGAGATCGGTCAGTGAATTAAAGAGACGACGGCTGGTTGGCTCGTTGGCTCGAGAGGGTCCCGAAAAAAAGCGTATACGCATGAGACGGGCTAATATACTTGTGCGCGTGCATGCGTGCGCATACGTGTGTATAAACACTGCGCTAAAGAGAAAAAGCTAGCAGGAGAGACAAGAAGAAGGAGGTGGAGGAGGAGGAGGAGGAGGAGGAGGAAACAGAGGCCAAGGGGTTAAGAACCCGCAGCGGCAGATGCACCCAAAGCTGAGATACTCGCAACAGGAAATTCCTCTTCTCCCCTCTCTTTCTATTTTTCCTCTCTTCTTCTTATTCTCTCTCTCTCTCTCTCTCTCGCGCGCGCGCGCGCTCGCCGTTCGCTCTCAGCGCTTCCCTTTTCGCCTCTTTCCGTTCTGCTTTCATACGCTCGCGACATTAGCCTTATCCAGGATTATCGTTATTCGTTTGGTCAAATTTAAAAAATTCACCCGGCATCGGAGAAGTAATCGATTTGCACTTAGCCTCGTCTCGTGACCGATTTAATCGACGATGTCCCACGTTTCCCGTGCGCGCCAATGCACGTGTATCCTCACTTTACGATTCTTAAACACAATTCTTAACAATTTCTTGTGCCTCGATCTCCAACCTAAGAACGCATCCCCCCGGGTTTTTCCTTGCTCGGACAATTTTGCGCAAAAAAGGCCAAAAAGGAGGCGCCTTGCCATTCAAGGGGTAAAATGCATTGGATCGGCATCGAGGCGAGAGGTAATAATATTATAACGAAATAGCGAAGAGCTAACGGAATCGGGGGGAGGAAGCCGCGAGGATAAAGAGTCATTGGAAAAGTCATCCTGCCGCCGGTGCATGCGCCTGAACAAAATGTTAATTTTTAAACTCGGTCGCAATCTATTCCAGCTTCGGCCAATAAGTCTTGGGTAGCAGCTGCTTCCTCTAAACTACCAATTTGACGCCCCCGAGCAAGTATTCTTCCGACCGGACTCCGAGGGAACTTCTTCTGTCCTTATGCGGGCTGCATCATCTCGCCCGCCTTGATCGCTAAGTGCCCTCATGGCTCCCAGGGCGCGATGACGTTGCTCTCGAGCAGCCATTAAACATTCAATAACAGTCCGGCAGGAGACATTTGGCCTTTCAAAAATAGATTTCATTCTCTCGGTCGATTAGAGCCGCTTTAGATTTTAACAAAGAGAGAGAGCGAGAGAGAGAGAGAGAGAGAATCACTTACATCCACGATCAAAGTGTGTTTTCCTTGCTTATCATCGAAGAATGTAGTTATGTCAATAAGCTGCAAGTTATTATTCTAATTTATCGGACCACCAACCTTTATGCGAAAACACACACGACTCAATGTCGAGGCACAACCATCGGTTATTTCGTCTACGATAGCGAGTCTCGAGCCGTATTCATTTAACGGTTAAAAATGCCCGCAGTGCAAGATCAAGAGTTGCATAATACGAATGGCGAAGAATCGTCGCACGGCCCAGTAGTTGTTCGCCCCACCGGAACTCCGAATTCGTCCTCGGGTAACTTGATAATCGTCGGGCCGACTGTCGCGCGCTTCGCCAATCGAAGCTCGCGCATTTGAGAACGAGACGGTCGTAGGATACTCGAATACCGGTAGTAGAAGAAGAGGAGGTCCGTTGTCGGAGGCACAGCTGTTCCGCTATACCTGTTCCAAATACTTGCCAGGATCTTTGAACCTGAATGACTCCAAAACCGCTTAATCGAATTAAAATTTAAGCGCTCGCTGGATATTTCTCGAGCGCAAGTTTTGCATTAATTTTGAATGCTTCTTACTTAAAATTCTAGATACATCGGACAGAAGGCGTGATTGTGAGAAAAGAGGCTTAATCCCCTTAATCGAACATAAGAATAATTTTCAACTTGATTTCATTGAGCGAGGCGGCGTTAATAAACGACCGGCTTTTCCACCAACCACCGGCCTCCTCTCAGGCACATTCAACGGTAAGAACACACGCGCGGTACCCGCACTCGCTTCTAATCCTTAAAAACAAGATGATATAAATGAACCGAAGCCTCGTAATATTATCGGCTTTTCCTTTTTAATTGTGACCCCGGTAAGAAATTAGCGATTTATTTTTAAGCATCAAAATTATAAAGGCTTGAATTTTCTTGTCCATTATAATAATCAATTAATTATTACTGCCGTGAAATAATAATTCCACCCGTAAGTTTATTATACACTCGAAACTAATCAAATTCGCGTCGTACGAGCATTTATTCAACATGAAAGAAACTTTGTGAAACGAATCTAGGCGCTTATTCGTATGAATCAACTAACTCGTAGCGCTCGAAATATAATTGAAAATCTATTGGAAATAATACAGTTATATAAGAAATTAATTGCAGTTTTATGAAAAATGCTCTCTCGATATACGCGGGCGAATAAAATCGAAATTAAAAAAATTAAGTCTTTTTAAAAAACGTTGGCACCCTCCTTTGTTCAATTCTTTTAAAAGTTGAGCCTCGTTCGTATCTTCTCTCTCTCTCTCTCTCTCTCTCTCTCTGCTCTCTCCGAAAAGCAAACATAGCAAATCCGCCTCTGCATCGGAATGCACAAATATAGCCATAGTCTGGATCGGGAACGAAAGGAGGGAGACGTACGAAAGAGCGCGCGCGCGAGAGAGAGAGAGAGAGAGAGAGAGAGAGAGTGTGGAAGCACGTAAGCACCGAGTGGTGAATGGACCGGTGGTAGCCAAGCTAAACACGGAGTATGTGACGCGGGATGCGGAGGAGTAAAAGGCAGTGCAACGCGCTGCTGTAGGGCGGTGGGGGAAAAATGTCAATGAGCCTCGGTGGTTTGCCGGAGGCGGAGGCGGCGGCGGCAATTGTATTGCGTGAGCATAATTATCATTAAGGGAGGTCGGCGGCTATGCGCGACAGGTTCGAGGAGCGACTCTCTTTAACGATCCGCTCAGATTTCGGGCCGCGTACCGATAAAGAATATTGCGCGCGCTCGGCGCGGCTGAGATCTCGGGGACGTTGACCCCCGGCCAAGCCTTTGTATTTATCTTTAGATGTTCGATGTTTAACGCCTCTCCTCGAGGATGCAGCCAGTCTCCTTTTCCATTTCCGAGTACATGTTTACAGTGTACTTTGGCCTTTCGAGCGAGCTTTTCGGATGGACACCAATGGCCCTGCCGCCGCCGACTTTCCTCTCTCGACTGACGGCCCGCGATATCAATTGTGCTCTGCCCCGAGGCACGAGGCTCGATAATTATCTCCCAAAGTTCGATTCCGCTTCTTCTTCTTCTTCTTTTTTCCCCACGGCTATCGGTGTTGCCAATTAATGATACCCTCTTGGCTTGTTTTCGTATCGAAGGTATTCAATAACAGCACAATAATGACACATTATCCTCTCAGTACTACTTTTTAATAAGAACGAAAGCTCCGACGGACAATTGTGTTGAAAATAAAACAGCAGTTGTAGAGCAGTCAATGGATTAAAATCATTATGACATAATCAGTTATGTCGCGGGCGTATACGTGCCCTTGCATGTGTTAGTAATGAATAGCTAACCGAGACTATAAAAGTACAGTCGGAAAATATGGAGCTACATGACTGGATTTGCTATTCTTGTCATTTAACATCGGCTCAATTTTGCGACAAATCCGATGAGTCAGGGCTTATAAACTAAAATGATACGATCAAGATTTTTTTGCTGGTAAAAAAAAATAGTCCCCTGCTGTAATATGAACTTTATGAATGAATTATAATTAAGGACTACTCCAAAACTTTATTAACTTAAAGCGGCTTAATTCTTGTCACGTGGCCTCAATCTATTATTTATCGTAACGAATTTTATTTATTATTATAAAGGCGAATTGCTACTATATTACAACTTGCCTTATTAGCTTTGCTCTTAAAGCGAGTTCGAATCAGATAATGTTTTTTTTTTTTTAAACGATATTACTTAAGTGATTCGAATTTCTTATAGCAGGATTCTTAGGGTTTAATATTGATTCTTGCATTTATATGAGAATGCGAATTCGAATATGTTTCTGAAAGTAAAAGAAAAACAGGGCAGGGATAAATGAATGGCCCCTTCATTGGAAAGGAAAAAGTGAAGATCCCTAGGTAAGAGAGAGAGATAGAGAGAACAGAGAGAGAGAGAGAGAGAGAGGACGTTCGAGCAATTTTCAATCAAATAGAAGCTTTACACAATAAATTAGTTTCTTTACACTAATATTGAACGTCAGCTGGAGTTTATTTACCCGGTAAAGTACGAAAAGGTAGATGTCACATAAAGAGGTTGAAAGGCGCGAGGTATCAAGGCATGATTTCGTTTATATTTTCAAGTTACTCGTAAACATTTTAACGAGCACTTCCAGATCGCGATATCAAAAATACGAAGGAAGCTTCTTGCTGCCCCTGATAATTAGTCGGTTCTCGAAAGATGCAAATGCGGCTCGCGATAGGTCGAAAAGCATAATTAGCCGGGCACTGCGTAGAGCCGCCATTCATTCGAAAAACCCGAGAGAGCTCCTCGTATATTCCATGCAATATCATCGTTTAATTAAAATATGCGGTGCAGGTCTTCCGTGCATTTTTTCACTAATCGACTTGGCTCGTGACTCGTGTCGACGCTCGTCGCAGCTAAAAAGGAAAGAAATTTTTCGTGGAAGGAAGAGCGGGCGGCGGCGGCGGCGGCGCGGGGAGGAGGCCGAGCCAGAGCGAGACGGCAAGAGGAACGAAGAGGAGGATCGTGTCCCCGGCGGAAAGAAATAAAATAAGCCGCGAGACAAAAAGATGTCTCCCCGTCGAGGCGCTGTGACGTAAAGGGTTAAGTATATGCGCGCGAGCCTCGGGAAAGACGGAAGTCGCAGGCGTGCGCGCACGACGCTCTGCGCACCGGAGTGGCTTCGTGCGCGCGCCTCTCCGTGGAAGAGTGCGTGCGTGCGTGCGTGCGTGCGCCCGCGCGCGGATCTTCGTTAAAAGCCGGGCTCGAGGAATTTACGGCCGCCGAGTTTTACGTGAATGGCAGCGCGCGAGAACCGAGCAGCCGAAGACTCGAGCGCATCGTGGAGCATTGGACTTTTCGAGCACTCGAAAGAGTCGAGGGGAAAAATCCTCCGGCGCGTCCGCACCTCGCTCGAGTCGGAAACCCGAGGAGGAGCACGTGAGTCTAGTCTCGCAGTCTTTCTCTAGCTGGCTCTCGAGCGATACGCAATATCATCCTCCCCTCCCCGCCAATTGTCCTGGAACACGATGAAAAAAAAAAAAAAAAAAAAAAAAAGAAAACAACAACCAAGGGGGATAGAAGATAAATAAATTACGAGGCTGCGCGAGAGCCCGAGCGAGCCGCTTCTAGCTATGTGTGATTTAATATTGGGACATGGCACGGGTTTAGGTGTACTTCTGGAATGTTCACTCCGCCGAATGACCGGAAATTTGAAAGGGCGCGTCTCAGCTTTCTTCATTTTGAATGAACGAGTAAAAGCCTGGAGATTTACAAACGGACTGTATATTTTTAACGGAGTTAATAAGTCTGTTCATTCTAACGTCAGTATACATCGTGACAGAGATTCTCAGTTTTATTCATTCGTACGTGAAGATGTTTGACGAGGTTACACGAAATGGAATTACTTTAGAATGAAAATTAATGAACTTCATAAGACAGAATAATTGAATGGCCTACAGGTAGAATATTTGAAAATTGTGAACAAAAAGTGAAAAAAAAACGGAAAAAAACGGAAAAAAAAAACGAACGGCCAATTTAATATAGTTAATTAATTTCCATTACTGAATTGTCAAAAGTTTTTTTAACTATCGTAATCGGAATAGGATATATAAATAATGGATAACATGGAACCGTGTCTCTTTCTATGTAATGCAAGGAGTTGAGTACGTTATTAGCTATTTTATATAGGAAATGATAAATTTTACTATACCGTATAGTAGTTGTAGCTTGAAAATTGCTGACATGTATTCGATCGTAGGAATAAAACTTTATGATTTAGTTAAAAAATTCCATTGCCATGTTACGACTGAGATTAGTTATTAAAGAAAAAATAATTCCTTTCCTATAAGCGGCTACACCAAAAAGCATAAAATTTTTTACAATGAAATTAAAAATCATAAAAACAAAAAAAAAGGGTGGTGCGAATAGGTAAAAATTTAAAATTATTTTTTACCCGATGAAAATTTATTTAAAACCTAAAGGAAACTACATTATTGAAGTATCGTTAAATTAGTTTCCTTTAACATTTTCAACCGTATACATGTTGCGTATAAAATATAACGTGAAAGCTTAAATTGTTTAGAATATTTAATCTAGTTAAAAACACGATGTTCTTTGTTTATTATTTAATAAGAAAGTTTAAACGAGCGCTATAAGTTGGTCGCTTAATTCACATATCATAATAGTACCTGGACAGCAAATAATTCTCGCGGGTTTGAAAATTATGTAAATGCGGAAAAATTAGCGATTAGTGCTCGGTTTGGAGGAAGTTTTAATAAAACAATTATTTGCAAAGGCAAGCATTAAAAAATATTATCCGGTCTAAATTAAAATTTCCGTTTTTTAACTAGATGTCAGGATTCATAATGAAAAAGGAGCTCGAGAAGGGCTTACTTTAATTAATATGCTAAGATATGAAAACCGAATGGTTTTTTGCACGTTACACCACACATTACAAAGGATTTATTAGCGGGGAATGGTTTATAATTAAATTTTCCCGCTAATCAGAGCTGAAAGCTATTATCAATCTATTACCGTTGGCCACAACATCTGGGCTCTACGTGAGAAACATCCGATTGAATTATGGGGCACGCGAGCAGCCGATTGTTAATCGACAATGCAAATCCGCAAATATGAAAGCCAAGACTCGAGGGTACGCATTTCCCGAGGCTCGAGTCTGCCTCTTCAATCGGATCTTGGTTGAAAGGCCGAAACCGTTTTACATCGCGTCGAGCGCGCACAAAACCATTTTGCGCACGTGTGTACCTCGCAGTACTTTTGCAAAAACCGAGCGAGCGAGCGCGCGCTTACGCAGAAAAAGTCGCTCTTGCATCCGGCGCCTTATACGCTCGGATAGCTTATCTCTCGT
Organism: Kradibia gibbosae; assembly: GCA_018907135.1. NCBI lineage: Eukaryota > Metazoa > Arthropoda > Insecta > Hymenoptera > Agaonidae > Kradibia > Kradibia gibbosae. The sequence continues at coordinate 12,026,714 of JACCHX010000004.1, forward strand.
ACGCTCTCTCTCTCTCTCTCTCTCTCTCTTTCTGTATCCCTCCCTCGCGATGTACGCGCCCACCCGCACCCGCACCCGCGCATGCATACGCGTGTACATATATGTATATATGTATATATGTATATGTATAGGCGAGAGCACGCGTACGCAGACGCGCGTACCAACACACCCACACACAGAGGATCTCTTTCATTAGCGTATCTTTTCCATCAGCGACACACTCCCACGAGCTACGGCGTGGCTCGCCAATGGCACGAGACTAGTTATACGCTACGACATCGTTGAATACGCCATATTTTTCATTGACGAACCTGCTGCCTTTCCAAATTACCAGGAACTTGCTAATGAAATCCAATTTGTTTTACGCTGCCCGGCGACTCGGATGGAAAATCATCCTTGACATTTCTTTTTGGCCGTAATTGATTGAGTCTTCGCAAAATACAATTGTTCTTTCATTCGGCGGCTTTATTTTAATTTTATGAATGATTTTTTCACCAAGGCAGACCTTTCTTAATTATTATATTAAATTTTAATAACTGGTTATTCTTATGAATGGCTTCCTTACATTATTTGAATTTTGAATTTAATTATTTTTACAACTCATTGCGAGTCAGTTATTTTACAACGATTCAGAAGTCAGTATCTTAATTCTGCAACTTCTAGCTTACATTATAAGTACGGTAAAAAATATTTTGAAATTCCAATTGCAATTTAGAATTAAAATTTTTTCTATATTTACCCGCAGATGGATAATTAATTCTATCGGGGGGGGGGGACTGATCATTAATTGAAGGCCTTTTCAGTGGTCGACACTTACCTGAAACAAAAGTAGAAAGCATTCATTAGTATATCAAGTACTTTTTTTTCAAAAACAGGTTAATAATACGAAGTAAAGAAATCTTTACAATTTTAATCTTACATAAGCTTATGAAAGAAATTTTCTCGATTAATTTCCTTAAAAAGTATATTTTCTCGAATTGAAATAACATTGTCGATCATAATGAAAATTAGTTCTAGAGTTATGTGAAAAGAAGAAAAATATGTTAATAACTGGAGTATTTCGAGCATTCGTTTTTAAAGATTTCAATTATCCGGAAATGTATGTAAAATTTAGAAAAAAGTGCTTAAATTAAAATTCAGCATTTGCAGTATATAAAGTGTCAGTATACATTTATACATGTAAATATAAATAAAAATATGTGTCTGTGTGTGTGTGTGTGTGTGCGCGCGCGCGTGTGTGCGTAAGTGTAATAAAAATATAAATAGGGATTTTTATAGTAGTGGTGCAGTTGTAAAAACAAAATATCTCTAGCATGATTTTTTTTTTTAAAAAAGCATAAAAAGATTAGGCTCCTCGTGCATCTCGCGCTACGCATAGACTTTGCAAAAAGAGGGTTTTTAATTTAACAGTGATCTGGTCTTTGATATACTTAGAGAGAGAGAGAGTGGGTTGATAATTTCAGCGCTGGAATAATCGTTGAAAAATAAGCGATTGGATTTTTCCAACAACTCAATCATCGCGATTTTAAAGCACGTAAAACAATGTCCCGTTAACGACGACGGGCAAAGGAGAGGCGCTGCTCGATTCATCCGGATGGAGGAAAAAATTCAATCTCGCGTGGGAATGGCGGAGACACGATCGGAGAAATTTTTATTTCCAGCTGTGATCGAGTGTTACTTATTAAGTTTTCGTCTCGGTGCCCGGAGCCGAGGCCATTTGACGGGTGGATCGCCGCCCGCACGGGAGCGCGAGCCGCACGCATACGAGCGTTGCCCATCAGCGTCTCCCCGGATTTCATAATCAAATCTCGCTCGGGTCGAGCATCCGCAGCGCGAACTGCCCTTCCCTCCGCGAAAAATCGAAGCTACCGTCCTCCTAGCCCTACCTCTTTCCTCCCCCCGGCGGGAGGTCGCGCTGCCCGACGACGACGACGACTCCGGGGGTTCCTCGAGGTTATCCAGCCGCGGCGCGGAGAGTCTCCGGGGAAAGGGTAAGAAGCCTTGGTTTTGAAATTGCACACAACGCAGCAGCAGGATGCGCCGCCTACGAGATATCTGGCAAGCTCGTGATCCTTCTCTCTCTCTCTCTCTCTCGCGCGCGCGCGCGCGGCTCTCCTTCCTGCCACCTTCTCCTCCTCATCTGCCACTAGCCCCCCTCGTGCTCCTTAATTTTAGAAGCGTCGGGCCGGCAGATTCGGCCCGATTGCAGTAGCGCCGAGGCCAGTCGTACGCGGGCTCTGGTCTATTTTTAAGAGGAGACTGGTGGTGGCCCTCCATGGCTCGGCGGTCCATCGGAGCTTTTTCCTCCAGTTCTAGATTCGAGTAGCCCCCGATGCCGCCCAATGACGAATCGGCCTTATAGGACACCGATTAAGCACCGACGCGACGCTTCCATCCCGCTGCCTGCTCCTTCTCTCTCTCTCTCTCTCTCTCTCTGAATCAAGCAGGGGCAGGTTACATTACGCGTCCGCGTAATGCCGTCTGTATTGGTCCTAATAGATGGAGAAGAGATAGAGATCGTTGGTTAAGGAGCGAGCTAGAGAGAGAGAGAGAGAGAGAGAGAGAGATAGGAATGGAGGAGGATCGAAGGGGATCAGAAGCGCGAGCGCGTGGGCGCTCGCACAGCCTCATCGAGGGCTTCCGTCTACCTAAAAGTGGATCGCCTTAATGCGGCAGACCCGGAAAGACTCGGATTCTTCCTTCTGCTTTTCTCTTCCTTTCATAATGGCACAAACTCTGCGGCCGCTCCTCCTACTTCCAGCTTTCAATTGGCCATTTGGAAGATTGAGCGGGAAGACCGGCGATCAACGCTAATCCCCGTGAAATCTGTAATGCTCGCAAGAGCTCGAGGCGCAGCATTAGGATTGATATCTCGGCGGTGTCCACTTAGAAGTCCCTCTACCCTATTTCACGGCTATTTCAATATTTTCCGCGCCCTCTCGTACAATTTACCTTATCCCTCCTATCGCAATCCGCTTTCAGCGAGATAACGCGCCAATCGCTTCCTATCAATTTCACTGCTCTCAAAAATCATTGGCTTCTCATCGGGCTTCTATCCCTTTATGTTTCCAATGCGTGTCAATGTCGCGGCTATAATTTTTTCTTTCTTTCCTTGAACCTCGATTCCTTCTAGATGGTGGGATTAGCCAAACACGAACCGTTGGCATTTTCATTGATTGACATATTAAGTACAAATGTTTGGCTATTCGCTCAGTTGCTTTATTATTCCCCTATGCTACACCCACGTCAAACTCAAATAACGCGGAACGTTGCGTGTGTAGGAGCTTTTTTGAAATTATAATTCTACTTTTAAATTAAAATACAGCAATCAAGTCAGGCTAAGAGTCTCGGGGCACAAATATCTGGGGGAGGGGGGAGGGGGGATCAGTCATTTGAGCGAATTTAGGTATAAAATGCGAAAAAAAAAATTCAGCATAGTAACGAAAACTGCAACTGCGGTATAAATATAATAAGAGCAAAGAGAATCTTAATCCTCGAGCCCCTGTTAGTACATTGGCTACTTTGTGCGAGCCGTTATTGAGCCATAAAAGAACAAAGGAGTAAAAGTAATGCGGCGAGAAAGAGGAGGCGAATAATGTTAACTTACATTCATCGATTCTATTATAGTAATTCTGATCGTTTAGCTCACATAATTTTCGATTTTATTGAAAAAACCAAATGATTTAAAATAAATTTACTGATTTACGACAAATTTTATGAATGAGAGAGAGAGAGAGAGAGAGAGAGTCCTTTCATTTGGTGCAATTACATATTAGAACACCAAGCACAAGTTTTTTTGAAAATGTTCTGCTTCAAGTAGAGTAATACATATCATACTTTTATCTGTGATTTAACATTTAAAAATCAAAATTATACTACATTTTTATTTTAAAAGCAAAATATATTACAGTTTTAAAAAATTTGTTACTTTTGAGACTTACGTCGAGTTATCAGGTTATACTGACTGAGTAGCTTATTTTGTTTTTTAATGAATTTACTTTATGAAGTTTAAAAAAAGATCACGATTGTTTAAAAAGATTTTGCTAAGCGTCTTCTACTTTCATAAATTAAAATTTAATTAAGCGCCATCCGACTCCTTTTATTGTACTTGCAAATATTTTTCACATTACCTTTGATTATTTTCTTGATCGATAGGTAGATGGATGCAAGTATAGATTTTTGAATAAATTTGTCCCCCTTCGGTACTTTTGGCCTAGTGTCAGAAATACGCGTGTTCGTCGGTTGAATTAATGAAAATGCAACGGTCGAGGGAAAGAAACGGACTTACGTCTGATGAAGTAGATAGAATGAGAGCGAAGGCGAGAGGGAGAGAAGGAGGGGTAAAGAGGAAGAGAAAGCAAAGGGAGGCTTGTCACGGGGTCAATGGACGACCGGAAGTCGTCGATGCGAAGTCAAAGTCATCGGACTCATCGGCCACGGCTGTCGCTACCATTGGACTTGGCTCACTCTCTGCTCAGGTTCTCTCTCTCTCTCTCTCTCTCTCTCATTCCCTCTCGCAGCGCTCCACTCGATCCGTCCTTCTCCTGCCCTCGCTTAGATCGCCCGTGCGTTCATGCATGATGCGCCTACGTCTATTTTTATTGGTGGCGAAGACGACGTCGGCCGCGTCACGCGCGAATACACGAGTTCGGAGTCGGTCTTCTCGGCTCGCGCGCACGAGACACGTCGTTAAATGCCGAAGGATCCGCGGCACTCGAGGGGGACGGAGTCAGCCGTACGATCGAGGATCGAGGGAGCTTGGGGCGGCGGGGGTGGCGCACCTGCCGCTGGCTCCGGACGCGACCCTTACGCGAGTCCCGAGGGCCAGAGGGCGATTGCCCTCGGAGCAAGTGAATTGGGATGCGCGGCCACTGATGGTCCAGCATTCGCTACCTATTAACTCGTGGGATCGACCAGGAGGTTTCCTCGACACTGACTATTCTCTTGGACGCTCGGCAATAAAAGTCTAGGGTGATTCCGCGGCGGCGTGACTCTTTCATTAATGCGAAATTCCTCATTTAACTGCTCATTAATATAAATTATGGAGGCATTTAACAATAATACGTGTTATTACATCTGCGGCTGAAAGGGCAGAAATACTATTAATCAAACATAATAAGAAATTTGGCTGCCAGTGAAAAGAGTATTTTGTTTCAATAAGGAAATTCGAGGTATTCGATGATCTTTCACCATAAATACACGTCCTTACATAATAATGCAATCTTCAATGACAAATTCGAATTGTAATTAGCCATTCGCGTTGTACGAATAATTTTAATGAATTCGATTAGCGAATGCGGCGACCTTTGTAATTATAGTTTATTATTAAATCGTATGCAATCGTTGAAAAAAATTCCCATTTACAAATGAGGATCTTGCAGTCTGATTTTCGTTATTAGATCGATCGGTTATTTCAAAAAAGAAAAGACGGAGGCGCTTCGTAAATACGTTTGCTCAGTTTACACACATTTTTCGACGTAAATATAATGGCGAAAAAACCAGAATATACGAAACGGCTTATCGTACTGTGAAAAGATAAGACTAATCCCATTGAAATACAACAGCAATGGTACGAAAGTAAGCGAAGCAGAGAAGAGTGACTGAGCGAAGACGAACGGATATAATTGCTCTGATGAATTAACGATAAATAAGTAAAGCTTTATATTTCAAGGGTATGTTTTTTCTACGATATTTATTAAAAATTTAAACGAAATACTACTGAATAGCGATTCAATTCGTGGCGTTATTTTTCAGTTTGTTAGTCAATTTTTAATTTCAATCGTTGATTTTTCAAATAAAATGAAAACTATTTCCCATTCATATATTATGGTTAAATTTGCTAATTTAAATGTTTCGCGTATACATGCAACAATATGTACAGTCAATGAGTAAGTGCATTTGGAACTTGGAAAAAATGTTTATTTTGGGAAGTATTAATTTTGATAAGCTTTCACAAATTAAGAAAAATAGAAGCAATAACTTTACTATTGCAATTTTATTTACAATTTATATGAAAAATATTAGATTCAGAATAATCGAATCAATCTGATATAATGGAAAATTTTTTGTTTCAAGATAGTCCAATAATTAACATTGATAATACGGAGGTTTGCGATAGTCGAAACGTAACCGTCTTATTTCCACACTTTATTATGGTTTCGTAATATATAATGCCAAGGCTTTTACAATTTATTACAATTAATATATTATCATTGATTACAGTAATGTATACTAAAATCGAATAGTAAGACGTATTTTGAATATTAATTTAAATGATTCAAATATATTGTTGCATCTAAGTGACTCAAAGTTACTTAAACGATGGCTTTCTATTTTTTTTTTACTGTATCTGCAAGAAACTGAAGATTACAGAAGACTCGAAAACCATATATTGTGATTTTGCGAAAGACAGAAGTAAATGATAAATTCAATATTCGAAACGGATTCGAAGTGATATTTTGCTCTTATGAATTATGTACAGCTTTTGTTACTATGACATTTCTATAATTTTTGTTTAAAAAAATTAAGAAAATGTAATTCTCTACCTCGAAAGGAAGCAAAGAATTTGTAACAGAAACAAACATAAGAAATATGTTAAAAAAATAATAAAAATACATGGCAACTAACGGCTTAATAAAGCAGATATTAGATAAACGCGCTTAGAATAGAAGCGCTCATTGGAGAGAAAGATTCGTTCTTGATAAAAATGTCTACGGAAAGGAATCTTTTAAAAATTACGTTACATGCCGTAATCCATTGGAAATGGATTGTAACGAAATTTGGCATTGTCAAGCCATAAAAAATGTTGGATGAAAAATCCAGCTCTAGGGCAAATATCTCAATACAGGGGGTGGAGTCGGGGGGGGGGAGGAGGTCAAGAATCAACAATCGGATCTTATCGGATCTTTGATTTTACAACTGGAACGAATTCCATTGGGAATGGAGAGATGCGACAGCACGCGAACCGGATGATGGTTGCTTTTAATATGAAATGATTATTTCCTAGACCGACACAAATGTTGACTTGGCTCAGCTTTAAAAAGTCCAAAGTAATTACAGTGCATGCGTTTTAACCGTGCAAAGGGAATGTGGAGTGGATAAAGAGGAAAAGGTATCGCTCGAAATCAACAAACCGAGAGAGGAGAGCGAGAAAAAGGAGGAAGCGGCGGAAAGAAGGAGAGGGAGAAAGCTCTTAGAGGAAAAGAGAAGACGGAAGGAGGGTCGAGTCCGCAAGTGGGAAGGAGCGAGAGAGGATATTATGCTGGCCATGTGTGGGACCGGAAGTTCGAGTATCCGGCCTGACTCGTGTGGGCTTCTCTCGCTCTCTCTCTCTCTCTCTCGACTTCCACCTCTCCGCCGCCCCCGAGCCCGGCCGCCACCTACCGCGTCCACCAGCCTCGACCGACTCCTCCGCCCCCCCGCCCCCCCCCCCACGGGCTACCGGCAGTACTCCGCTACACTCGCGGAGCGTTTTCTGAAACGGCGCCACCGAGCCGTTCGCCTCTCCCCGCTTCCTCGCCGCCCTCACTCTCACTCACTCTCTCGCGGAGTGATGGATAAGAGCGATAACGCGAGGAGAGTGCAGTTACGAGAGCGTGGCGGCACCCAGTCGTGGCGGAGATTAAAAGGAAAAGGGTTAGAGGAATTTTCATTCATGATTCAACGCCGATCCCACTGACTCCACTCACGCTCGCCGACGCGTCGATTTTTAAGATGCTTCGCGCGGTCTTCTTCTTCTTCTTCTTCTTCTCCCTCTTCTTCTTCTTCTCCTCCCACCGACCGGCCGATCATCGGTAGATGACGCGACGAGGACTGGTCGGGTCGGTTCGGGGGGGGGGGTGGACAGAGGGAGAGTGAACCAGAGTGACGCTCATGGCATTTTATGGACTTATCAATTAGTCAAGACTCCGCCGGGTCTTCATTCGACATCGAGACGTTCTAAACAATTTGAATTTATTGGAAAGCTTCGCGATTTGTAAGATGTAACCGGATGTTTCTATTCTTGAAAGCGAGTCATTGCCAAGCCGTCGCATGACTAATAATCGCCTTGCGAAATATGCAATATTACGACATTTTTTGCCCGCATACAAAGTAATTTCCTAATGAAAAGAGCCTTTCACGTTGAGTGTCTTTGAAAAAATCATTTCGCTATTTGCTTTCCTGAACTTTGACGCGATCCTTCGCTAATGCGTATAAAATGTCAATCAAGTTGATAATCGCTTGACACCCTGGTCACAGACGTTGATATTAATAAACGTGTAATTCCTTATTTCATAAATAATATTTTAGAACTTTTACATGCTGTCGTTGAATGACGCTTAAACGCAATTATCTTAGTTATTAAAAACATAATGAAATATTAAGCTTCGGGCTGTATACTATGAAAATGCTTCATAATTTGGAATTTCTTCATTAATTTACGATCTAGCTGACAAGTAATATTAACAAACGATAACTTCTCTCTCTCTCTCTGTCTCTTTCTCTCTCTCTCTCTCTCTCTCTCTCTCTCTCTCTCTCTCTCTCTCTCTCTCTAACACACACACAATATTTCTTATTTAACAATAATTACTCAAGATAGTAAATAATAATTAATATTTTGAGTCAAAAGACAGCATTATCAGAATAATAGAACTTTTACCTGTTAAAATGTTTTTTTATGAAATATAATTAAACTGAATATTATTAATTGCAGGCTATTATTATGTTACTAAAAAACGTACTAATATAAATTGATATTCACGTGATTACACGCTATTTATTAGTAATTAACTTACATAGTTAAAGCGTCATCGACATAAATATAACAACATAGCAACAATAATAAAGAAATAATAGTAATAAGCATAATCAAAGATGCGTCGGCTGGAAAGAACAGTGAAAATTCAAGACCCCACTGGGTGGGGGGTCGCAACAACGCAGCAGCAGCAGATCACGATAGGAGTATGGATTTATGAATGTTCCTAACATGTTTAGAAGTGGTAAGTATAACAGTCGGCGTGGAATGCAGAAAACTCGGAGGGGCACGCGGCCTCGGTGTAATCCAGGGGATGCAACGAATGTACGAGCAAGAAGGAGGCGTAAAAAATAAGAGCCTTAAAGTGAAAGAGTAAGTGAGAGATAGAGGAAGATAACGAGACGCGGCGTCGAGAGAAGAGGACAAAGAAAAAGAGGAACCTCGAGCTGGCGCCGCGATTGGCTTCCCGGCTCCCTCCGCCGCCTCCGCCGCCGCGCCTCCACCACCACCACCACCGCCACCGCCACCGCCACCGCCGCCGCCACCGCGACCACCGCACGCCGTCCAGGAGCCTTCCGACCGCCGCCGTCCTCCTGGCCGAAAGCAGAGTCGGCCCGCCGCGTACCTCGACGGCCCCTTCCACCGCTCGGCATGAGACCCTCGGCGGCCGTCCGGCACTCGGGCCCAGGCCACGACGAGCGGACCCGGCCCAGCGTCCACGAAATTCCAGAGCGGTGCGATGATGGCGCCTCTCGAGGCTTTTCTCATCTCTCGCTCGCCGAGCGTCGGCCACTTTGGGGAACTCGTTCCCCGAGTCCGAGCCCCGCGAGCCGGAGCGAGGATCGCGTATCTCTCGGTCACGCAGAGGGAGATGGGCCGCCGCGTCGGGGCCCGAAAGCCCCGGGAAGGCCCGCGACTGGCTCGGAGGCGCCTCCTCGGCTTATCCGTCCCTCAAAGATCGGCGAAACAATTCCGAGCCTCTAGTATTCGCGCGCTCTCAGGGCCGAGGGCAGGCGGGGGACGGGGGGGGGGTGACTACCAGGAGTCGTGTAAACTAGGAAAATTTAATCGCTTATTCGACAGGGAAGCCATATCAAAAGGAGAAGTTGCAGGACTCGTGGGATCCCGAGCTCTGCATCAGCGATTATTCGGAGAGCGATTCGAAATTCAGATGCTTGACGAGACAAATGCTCGAGAGCGTATAATTTGTAGAGTTTTGCCCTATTATGCGCCAGATTTTATTGTAAACGGTTAGTGTACGGAAACTCGCTAGCCGCTAGTGCGCAAAAGTTCGCGTTGTTATTTGATTTGTTTGGAAAAGATAATGCGACTCGAAAGTAATGTAATTGAATTTAAATTAAATTGAATTCCCATGTAATATTACAGGGAACTTTATCCTCCGATGGAATTAAAATTCAATTTTGTTTAACCTAATTGTAATTTTACTCGATTACTTGTTAAATTTCATTTCATTGAATTAATTTCTTTTCTTTTTTTCCATCTTACCTTTCCTTATCCTTTTTTATGCATAGGGTCAATGCCGCAGCCCAAGACATTTATTTTCACTGTCTTACGCTCAACGATTTTTGACGGATTGCATTGGGCTAATAGCGGTAAAGTCTTGACCCGATCGTATCTAGTGAATCTACGAATGACAGATGCAATTCTCTGCGAAAATACTCCAAGATGCTTCACTAGGAAATCCAGCGACTGACTTTTGTCATTCTTTATAAGTTTGCCAAGTTGGAGAGTCGAGGGGAATCGCGTAGCTTATCGATATCTAGAATCCAGATGCCTCGTAATGACGAGCCTGACGCCAAAAATCTCATCTGCCCCGAACTCACCGGAAGAAATACTTAACTTTAAAAAATATATCATAAATATGCGCTCGTAACGCATAAAAAAGCCCAGCGATACCTTCCATTAGCCCAAAGCGCAAGGAAAAAGCAAAAATGAAAAAAGACATAGGCAGTTTATAAATCGAGGCCCAACGAGGAGGAGAAAACGAGGTAATCAGGGACATACAGCAGTGACGGTAACGTAATTTTCGATTGAAAATTAGCATGTAATTGAGTAGATATTTTGTGAAGTGCTTTCAACCGCAGCGTGTAATTGCACCCTCGTTGCTTTCGACAGTTAGACGTAAGGAGACTCACTTTTTAATCATCCGCGCGCCGCGAGCACAGTTGGTCCTCGTAACTTTTGCCATAAAGTGCAACAATCAGCTAGAGAGCGAAAAAATCGAAGAGGGTCGAAGAGGGTCGAAGAGGCTCGTCCAATTTCTCCCGAAGCTCCTTACGCCTTCAAGGCTGAATTTTATTACAGATAAACATTATATATATATTTGTAATAAATTAATAAATTCATCGCTGCATTCGCGTCAGGCCTCTTGATCATCCCTTCGCACGTTTTGTTGTTTCTCGAGCGCATGTTTTTCACGAAGCTTTAATGCTTACTTTTAATTGTTACTTTTGCAATACTTTAGGTTTGGGTTCATTTTTAATTTTGTTTATCATTCGTCCATTGACGAAGAGGGACCTCTTACTATTACAAACTCGCTCGGGTGTCAAATCACAGAATTGAGGATCTATTCGATAAATAAGTATATACTTCGTAAGGCAGCTATTGTATAAAAATATATGCTTTTTTTTGCTCTTTAAATATTTTAATTTCTCATCATAGTATATTCAAAGATATTTTACTAAATGGAAAACCAACCTCTATTTTAAATTACTTCGCCTTTTTAATGGTTACACTGATTATTGCAGAAGCTGATGTGCCACAAAGTTGCTTCCCATTGCTAATCATTGCAATAAAATTTATCTATATAATGTCTGTACAATAATGTTGAAAGTGACAAATTATGCTACGGCTTGAGTTTGTTAAAAAATAGTTCTTGATTACCAAAAGCATTGAGCGACATCTAAAACATAGAATTTTAAAGCCCAATAATTAAGATACGAGATCAACTCGTTTGCATTTAAGCGCAGATAAATTTATGCAATGCACCAAAATTTTTTCCGTTTTAATAAAAATAATCAATCCACGTTGAAGTAATATTTTAGCTTTACAAGGAACGTGAAAACATGTCTATCGGCTTAGCAGAGAGCGATGGCACAAGGTAATATTGCTTTTATAATAAATTGGGCGAATATACGGAGAAGAATATCTAAAAATATTGAATAAACGATTAGATTTTTTAATTGTTGCATAATCGATATCGAATCTATATCCGAAAGCGAAAATGAAATTCCAAACTGAAGGGAATTCGCGCAGTCAAGGTTAATCGGAAAGGTCCCCAGCGGCTTAGGCAAAAAGGCCAAACATCGCGATAAAACAAAATGGAGGAATAAAAAGAGTCGGACGAATTTCAAAATGAAAGCCAATCAAGAGAGGAAAAGCAGTAGATGCGGGAGCGCGGCCGAGCAAAAGAGACGGAGGGCGGAAGAGACCAAAAATGGAGTACAAATGTATTCCAATATTCGACCGTATCGGGCGCATAGATAAATAAATACATACGTAAGTCGAAATTTAGTGTCTCCGTCATTCCGTTTGTTCCTTTATTTCTTCTTTTCTCTCGCCCTTCTCGATTCTTGTTTAGACTAGGAGAATGTTATTTTGCTTCACTCGTAGCCTTACACAAAGGTCTAGATTTCCATATTTTTAATTATTTTAATTTACACTGATGCTAGTTTACGATAAGCAGCCAATTACAGGATTAAAGCCCAAATGAAAGGCATAATTCACTGCAATGCGACAATGTAAAAAAGTATTTGTGTTAAATCGTCGATGTAGTTATGTGAACAAGATTCCTTAGGTATCGATCGACAGGTTTTGATCTGTAAAACAACCGAGCCCTTTCGTAATCGCCTTCAAAACGGCAATAACATCGGAACGTAAATTAATAAGTAATTGGAATGCACGTATTAAAAATGATGTGGGCACATAAAGTAAGTTGAGTCGTGCAAGCAACTCTACGGATTTCGCTTTCAATCACGTAGGAAACGCTAGTTAAGGCGGTTTTCTCGTGCGTGGCGTTAATTTAAATAAATTCAATTTTAACAATCATCGGAGTCTGAAAACTGTCAAAGCGTCAACGGGTTATATATAATCCAGAAAAATTGAAGGTTGCAATTCAGTGAGTCTGCAACTAAAAATTCCGTTGAAAATTCTTCAGATCTTCTCGACCTCGCTATGTCTCACTCTTATTCTCAATTTCAAAATATCTCCTCTCTAGTCTCGTCCTTGTCTTGGCTCTGCAGGCTGCCAACGCCGCCACCGCCACTGCCGCCGCCGCCGCCGCCGCCGCCGCCGCCGCCGCCAGTTCGTTCCCTCGTTCGGGAATCTAATTTATATTGAAGAATTTCGAAGAGTGGGTAGAGGCTCGGAGAGGCGTCGATCTTTGAGGCGCCGCCGTTTAAGATGCATTATGCTGGCGGGTGGTCGACAATAGATGAGAAACGAAGAAAGAAACAGAGAGTGAGATAGACTGAGAGAGAGAGAGAGAGAGAGAGAGAGAGAGGGAGGGAGATGACGATTGGTAAGGCACGGAGAGGGGAGGGAAGGCGGAGGAGGAGGAGAAAAAGGGAGAGGTGAGAGAGCCTATAAACTGCGAGGCGATGAGAAAGAGAGAACGGCGAAATGAGATAGATGTGGAAGGCTTTAGGTGTGAGACGATCAAGAATAAAAATAGAAGGCGTAGAATCGGTGAGACTCCAGATATTTAAAACAGATAATATTGACGCCTTGAAAATATTTGCTCGCGTTGCCTTTTATTTTTAGCCCTTCGCTAATTGTGTTATGACGTTTCACATAATTATCAGGGTAAAGTAATTCAGACGCGGCTAATTATCGTAAGATTTGGAAAAATTTATTTGATTCAGAGCCACTAAGGTATCGAAGAGTTGAGTTAACGCTAAAAAATGGAAAAGTCTTGTAAACGCAATCCGTTAAATTAAGTACTCTTGTGCCTACGTGCATACATATTTTTTTCTCCTCATAAGCAGTAATCCATGTAAATTATTTTTTTTGTTTTTTTTTTTGTTTTTTTTTTTTTTTTTTTTTTGAATAAAAAGTTAAGATGTGACTCCAATCAACATTGCGAAAATCAACGAAGGATAAGTCAGTTAAAGTCATTCGTTAATAACAGGCAGGGATTTTCCATTTTCTCAGCACCTTGCGTAATCCGTCTCCAGGACAATCATGGTTTAAAAGTTAAAACACCCATTAAGTGCATCGAGGACATTAAGGCAGAGCCGCCAATGATCGTCCAACTAGAAAAGCGAATTAGCAAGCACTTTTGCGTACGCACAATCGGTGGTTCCTCTCATCGGGCCCAATCCACAGCTTCTGCACGGGGAACAGTCAAGAATCCCATCCCAATCCGAAAAGTCCAGTCCGAACTAACATTGGCCGCATCGAATCGGCCTGATTAATTTTTTCACCACGCATAATGTCTAATATCTTTAGAATCTATCGAATAAAAACAATTGTCTGTTGGCAAAAAACAAGCGGGGAGCTCGGCTTCGTCCTTGCATTAACGATCAGCGTTTAAATTTCATTTTCAAAGCTCTTCGGGCAAACGAACGCTCAATATTGTCGTCAGCGCATTGCTTGGGTGGATGCGACGATCGATGCATATTGTTTGTTCTTGACTGTGGCCCCCTGTTTAGAGGCAGCTTTTTCCAAGATGATAGCTACGATCGTTAATACTCGCGTAATTCGTTGCAATTGACTTTTCTCGACAACTGGCCATTATTGCCACTGCTGGCACTCTACATCTGATTCACAAGGTTCGGCATTTTCGAGAGACTGCCGGTTACTTAATATTGCCCAAACAGCTACGTTTTTATTAACAAGGATCAATCGCTTGACTCGACAATGTTTAATTTATCGATTAACATTGCTAAAGGAAAGCACATTTCAGTTCGATAAAACTTAATAGGTACTGCAGCTATACGTTATAACGAGCCATCTACAACTATTGAGATTTATGTGGAATAATTTCAAATGGCGTGTTTTCACATTTAAAGCATCAACCGAGCCGGTAGAGCTAATAATCTGACGTACTAGTGAATGCTCGAAGGTTTACGAAGGTATACAAAGAATCTAGCACACGTTCGGGTTACAAAGTATTTTTCATAAAGTCATATGCTTACGCAATTTGAATGTTAAACATTATATTTGTCGTACGTATTATAATTTGAGCAACTTATTACTTAGCACGAGGAACATTCGTTTCTTACGGCGTTACATTGTACGTACACGCCTAGTTCCCTTGTAAAATTCTCCTACGCACAAATTGACTCGCTATCATTAATAAGCAAACAAGGATTTTGCAATCGTTCAAGCCTTCCACGTTGCGTGAAACAATTTACCTGGAAAAAATTAAAAAATACTTGGCAGGTGCGGGTGCCGCCTCTGCTTAGGCCACGAATTTTTGGATCGGCTCTCGAGGAGAAAGAGTGAATGGAGGAGTTATGAGCAAGTGAATGGGGCAGAGAGGCAGAGAGAGAGAGAGAGAGAGAGAGAGAGAAAGCGTTTGTAAAACTCTCTCTGGTGGGAGCGTAGGTATGCGTGTGTGCGAGGAAGAAGCAGGGTAAAGAGGAGAGAGGTAGGGATAGATGGAGTCAGCGCTATCAAAGGCAAAGAACTAATGAACCGAGGAATTTAAGAAGCAAGTGGAAACACCAAAGGAATTTCTAGAAGAGAACCCAGTTTTCCTTTCTATGAATATATTTAAAACTGTCAATAATAGACTAGAAGTCTTTACTTCGTGCTGAACGCATTCCTGCTCTCTTTTTATTATTCTTGCAATTGTTGCTATTCATGTATGGGTATTAATGCAATGATTCGAGGCGCAATATTGTTCCACGTAGAGGATACGTAGCGTGTATATTTTTCATCTAGGATTTGATTTATTAGTTGATCTGCCGGTACTGATTTTACTCAATTATCGATAACTCGAGATATTGACAATATATCGATTAAATTTATATAAATCATGATATGAGAGACGAACCGAGTGTCTCCAGTGAATTTAACACACCTTTGGTATAATAAGAGTATTATAATAAGGTACTGCCAAGAGGTAAAACCGATATTGATATGAATATAAACAGACAATAATAAAACGGTCGTAAAATCAATGATGTGTATTTATTTAAAAATTAAAAGAGTTCGCCAATATTACAACTGCGGTATCGCCTCTTTTATAATCGTTTATTAGTAGTGGATTTCATTTTAATAAATATGCCACATACATACGGCATAGTTATAAAAAAAATACTATTTCTATTCGTGTAACCTCTGTGTAAGCTCAATAGAAAATATACGATTATAATAGGGCATCACAATATATGTATATATATATATATATATTGTATGTATATATATATATATTGTAATTGTTGTAAGGCCATGATCCACTTTAAAGCTTTGCTTTAGATGACTCACATTTGACTCAATATCATATTCAACGGATCATCGTAGTGTCGGATAAGTTTCATCATTACATTTATCAACATATCAGTGAGTGTCGGACCCACTTTTCAATACTTTTTGTTCAATCTGGTAATACGTTTTATAATGTGTGCATTTACTTTTATATTAGTGGAAAAAAACGAGACAACTATTAGAATTACGATTTAGAATTTTCCATGCATTACAAAATAGAGCGATAAAATGAATCTTAAAGAATTATTTCAAAAGGACTTATTTGCGCAATCCTGTCGCGTGTCATTTTATGGGGCATTAAAGTCATCGTTTGAAAATACTTCATTTTGTGATAGCATCGTAAGAATAAGAATGATGCAAGTTTTTTTTTAAATATCTTGCTTCACAGTGCCCTAAAACTACGAATGAATAGCTTACAAACTAAATACTACTGACAGTTGGTAACAAAGTGACCAAATATCTTGATTGAAAATAAAACAGCTCAGGTAAATGGCTGCCGAGTATAGAAGACTCTCGGCAAGATAGAGGCAATTGGTTTATTATTGCGGTGTCGATGAATAAGCGTGCATAAGCTTTGTTACAGAAAAATCATGGAACAATGACATGGAAAATTTAGCTAACGTAAAATTCGCGTAGAGAAGAACGAATGAAGCATGGAAGAGGTTAACGAGCGCGAATACAAGAGGTCACAAAACCCAGTAACCTTCTTAGATAGTCTGTATTTCATATTAACGTATTTAAAAAAAGGCGTAAAGTGAAAAGAATCATTTGTAAGTTTGATGGATATTCTACCGACTTTGAGTTACGTTCTAAATCACATTACTACGTTTCGTGTGAATTCAAGTAGTAATGAAAATAAGCGCAGTAAGTTTGAACTACGAGTTTATTCTTGAAATAAATGGAAGGTTAAAAATTCTCTTGATAATGGCATCAGCAGTGTAAGCTAGTAGGACATCTTGCTACCATGACGTATAACCAGAGACAAGGTACGATTATGTAAAAGATCATACTTTGCGTCTCTCTTACTCTATCTCAGTATTTCTATCGGTCGGTGCATTCCAGCAAGAGGAAAAAATGGCAGCTCTCTCCTTTCCCCACCCTCTCTCCCTCTCTCTCTCTCTCTCTCTCTCTCTCTCTTAGCAAGGCCTGAGATAGACATTGAGAGAGACAGAGGGTGGGAGTGACCGTCGGCGGGGAAGGGTGAGGGAAATGGTGATAGAAGGAGGAGGAGGAGGAGGAGGCGAGAGAGATAGAAAGAAGGTAATGTCAGTGAAGAGAGGAGCTGTTGTTTTGTCGCGTGCGCCATTTTGACACAAATACCAAACTGACACGTCGGTACACACACGCGAGAATTTGGTTCCGTGATCCTCACCGAGGATATTGTAGATCCGTTTGAATGATAACGTCTACGCATGCTATGTGTATTGCGTAGACATTTTTCGTAACTCCAACGTCACCTCGACCCAAGTTTTGCCTCTTATCTGCCGTTACTGTTGACGAATGCACAAAAATGGGCCCTACTTCGCTCGATCGTCTTTTCTCCAAAAACAAAGAAAAAAATAACTTAACCTCAATGTACGCGAAAACGCGAAAAATCAAAAGTGCGTTCTACTTTCGCTCAACTACTTTGCCTTAAGATTTTTCGTTAAAATTGCCGCAATTTTATCACAACTTGTATAAATAGCTCGAGTTATTAATCCATTAAAGAACCATTAAAACAGGATAAAAAATTTATAAGTTAAATTTTTAAATACTCTTTTCGTGAAAATGCTAGATTTGCTGTGCTGTGTGATGTTACAATGTGCTAATGGAGCGTTGCTTACATGACTCCAAATTACAAAATTAAATAACAACTGATAAAGTAGGGCAATGAAACTAGTAAATTATAAAAGTTCAAGATACACGCTTAGGTATATTTTCCGGAAATATAAAGTCGCGGAAAAGCAGTAAATTGCACATAGTCTCGAGACTTTCATGCATACAATGGCAAATACCGTTTGTTAACATTCACGATTACGCTAGGAGAAATTTCATTATTCATCCACATGCAACGACTGGCTATACTCGCAAGATGTTCTCTATTCTGGGTTCCCTCCATCCCTCCCTCCCCTGCCCGCCCGACGTTTCCGCAGCTAGAAAGATCAGGGAGAAAAAGGGGATCGAATCGGTTTTCCAACTTGATGGATCACTCATTCTGCAAAGTCTTGTTATTAGTGCAGTCTTTGACAGCGTTTTTTCCCTTATACGGTGGTATCGTTCAGATTACGCATTGCTCTTATCAAAGATCTTATGTTACACGTGTTAAGGTTTTTTCAGTCGATCAATGAAATGCGTTTATCGATTTGAACCATATATCAAAAGAGGAAGTGATCGACTGGCTTATCACGGTTTTCGTAACTGGCTGGAATTTACTACATCTTCATTCAGATTGTAAAACGGCTCGAGGTCCAATGTTTTCAGTCTAAGAATATACTCACTCTAGGGCATTAAGTGATAAAAATGCGTTGACTCATGACTCGTGTGACTTACCTGGAAAAAATAGAGAAAGAGAAATTTATTTTAAACGTTATACGTTTTACGTAATTTCTTAATAAAGCGAACCTTAATCTAATCTAATATACGTTCCGATAAAATAAATTTTAATTAACCGTGTCGCTTAATTAAACTCATCGCATTTTTTCTAAATTTCTCACTGCTCGGCGATTAAAAGCGATCAATTATTTGATCTTTTTAAACAAATACCTAATAAAATTTAGAGTTCTTAGAGATAAGAAAGTCACCAATGTTTAAGAAACGTGGCTAAATACAAACGCAAATTGTTCAAGTTTTTCTCTAATTAAGGCTCCTGTCGTCGAACATTACCTAAGAACTTTTTTTGCCTAACGGTAATGTGAAGTACGATATATAATATAAGTATCAAATAATTGAGAAATTAATATTCTATGGTCACATTTAGCCGTTTATCACGAAATCAGTTAATGTTTCGTTAAAGTTTAGTTGAAAACAAATTTCCGATTTTCTACATTGTTGGGTATAATTTAACGCAAATCTTAAAAATAAAAATCTTATACGTTTCGATTCAGAAATAAAATCGATCGATTATAATATTATCAGTCACAATGAAAAGACGGTTTTTCAAAATCAAACCAAAGCAAAGACGTGAAATAAACGGTTTTAAAAATTAATAATATCGATTTTGTAAAGTATATAATTAACTATTAAAACACAGCGATATTCCATGTATATGCAACGCTAATGATTCTTACTTACGGACTATTTTAAACATACCGTTTTTAACTTGATTTTAAAGTGATTTTAATATAAAATTTATAGTGATCGCCTGGTAAAAATTTGCGACTCTACATTCGTTTTATTCCAGTTTTTATTAAATATTACGGAATTGAAAAATTTATTATACATTATGGTAAAATATACCGAGTGGTATAATAAATTACACATTAATGATTTTAGTAATTGCAAAAAGACGCATAAAAATTCCTGAAAATCAATGATGTTTTAATCAATATATATATATATAAAGTAAATTTTTATAAAAACTATAAATTTTACACGTAAGACTCCCTTGAGTATAGATGTATTAAGTGTAAATATAACATAGTTTTAAGCAATGCACAGGCATAATTAATTTCTATATCAACTCTGGTTTGTAAACTCTGTTTTATGTTTCGATTCTCGATGTACGAAAACTTTAGTATTTGATTGACAATTTTATTATGAAGGAAACTAAAAACAAGTAATCAGGGAATCCTTGATATTAAATATACAAACACCAAAATGAAAAGTAGAGATAAGAGCGATTTTTATATCGAGAAAACCCTTTATTGTCCAGATAATAGTAGGATGAACATCTTTAGGAACTTCGTCTTAACTGCAATATAAAACAGTGTAAGTTTAACAAATTTGACGAGGAGAAATATACGGAGGTATACATTGATAAATGGATGGATAGAAATAGTTGGAAGTAATAAGGAGATAGAAAAATATGTCGGCGAGTAAGGGGCGGTAGGGAGAGGAGACAAAGACCGAAGGATAAGCAATAGACAGAAAGAGAAATATCGAGAAGTTACCGAAACGCAAACAATATTTTCTTTTTTTTGAGATGCGATCGAGGACAGAGATCCATGCTGCTGATGGTGGGAGCGACAAATACCTGCGCCTCTTAAGAACGCCACTGTTTATACCCGTGGCCCGTTTCGGTACGGACTCGGAGAATAGTAGAGGAGAAATTATACGCGAAGACAAAATATTCCTCGGAATTATTTCGAAACGATAATGATTAAGGGGAACGTCAAGAGGCTCGCGTGTCCAGTCACAAGCTCAGCATCGCGTACGTTATCGAGTTGCACGTGAGGAAGGTGGCTTTGAACATTTTAAAAAATTTGGTACGTTTCGAGCATTGCGTATGGTCAGTATGTAACGGCGAAAGGATTATCGGATTGGTCGTTCGTCTCGGGCCCAGACGCAAAATCTCGCCGAACGTTATTAGCCTTCGCGCGACGGCGGTCATAAAGAGTGGGAGAGCGGGGGGGGGGGGGGGAGATGCTAGTGAACGAAAGGTGAAGGCGAACTCGAGGAGGTAAATAGGAGGTGAGGTGGTGTTTGTCACAGAGGCGGCGTTGCTGCAGCGTAGAAAATAAAATAATAAAACGTACAGCGATGCCTCGAACGAATTGGGAGTCAGTTTTGAAAGTTGAGCCGATGGAGGGAGGCGGCACCGACATTTTTGATAAGGCGCGAGACTTTCCGGGGCGTATAGTCTTGACAAAGCCAGATAAAGGATCCTCGGGAGAAAATCTCGGGACTGGCAAGAGACTCGGTCAGAGGCTAAATCTCGACGACGCGGAGATTCGCCAAGACCTTCGGCAACAGTTGGACGACCTCGCGTTCATTCGCGATCAATTAAATCATGCAAATTCCAGCGCATCGACGGCGGCGCTCCCTCCAATTGCGCCTCGGACGCTCTCCGGCTTTTTAATATCGCTCGATTGTCATCGGCCGCAGCAATGCCGAGGAATTCACGCGGACGAGAGCCGCGCCGCAAAAGGAGCAAGAAGGATCGGACGTGTGGAATGCAACTTCGAGCTCTACTTTGGCATACCCGTATGCACGTACAAGAGAAATAAGCAGTTGAAGAAGGAGGAGGAGGAGGAGCAGAAGATGACGAAGAAGATGAAGATGAAGATGAAGAATAACTAGTAGTAGTGGCAGTAGTAGTAGCAGTAATACTACTAGTAGTAGTAGTAGTAGTAGTAGTGGTAGTAGTAGCAGTAGTAGTAGTAGTAGCAGTAGTAGTGTAGTAGCAGTAGTAGTGTAGTAGCAGTAGTAGTGTAGTAGCAGTAGTAGTAGTAGTAGTAGAGTCACACGAAGCAAAAGAAACGATGATGATGGTGGAAGAGGAGGAGGAGAAGATGACTACAACTACGACGACGACGACGATGGCGACGACGACGACGACGACGACGACGACGACGACGACGACGACGACGACGACGACGACGACGAAGATGCTTCCAGTCTCTGTCCGACTCCTTTCCTCTCTCTCTCCCCCTCCTGGCCGTCATCCTGCTCTTTCAGGCCGCGCGCACACACAACAAACAGACGCCGCCTCGTAATTTGTTTTCATACGTTCGCGGCGCGCGTTCGCCGGTCTACGCCTTCTCCTCCATCTCCTCCTCCTAAACCACCGCCACCATCTCATCGCGCTCCCTCCTCTTCTCCTTTATCTTCCTCATCTGCTCCTTCTGCTTCTTCTTTCTTCAACATCGCGTTCTCGACCCGCGCGATCTCTCCCCGGTGATCGCCCTCTCCGCCGCTTCTTCTTCTTCTTCTTCTTCTTTTCATTCCTTCCGCTCTCCTCCAGGGCCTTGGCCCCGCGCTCTCTCCCGGGCCTCCCCCCCTCCCCCCCTCACTCTCTCTCCTTCTCTCTTTCTTGCTCTTTCCTCGAAAAATTTCGTGGCCATCGCGCGCTGCTGCCTCCGCCGCAATTTTCTGAGCCCGAGTATGCGTACGCATGCGTGTGGCAGCGGGCCCTGGCGCGAAGATCGACGGATCTTCTCTTTTATCGGCGCCCTGTTTCTTTTTCTACCTATTTTCATCTCCTCCTCCTGACCACTCCACCTCCTCCTCCTCCTCCTCCTCCTCCTCCGCTCCCTCGCCCTCGTCTTTTCATCTGGCTTCGCCAGTCTCCGTCGGTCTCTCCCCGTCTCTTGCTCGCCTCCTCTACGTACGGTGCGGCTGTCTCCGTTCTCTCGTCCTTGCTGGGCGCATTCCTTTCTGCTGTGGGCTGTTGCAGCGGCACGTAGCTGTTTACGAGAGGCAAAAAGGATCTCGTTTGAATCAGGGACAGAGGGGCAGGAAGAACGGCCCGGAGTTCGAGGTGGCGGCGGCGGCGGCGGCGGCGGTAGCGACGGGCCGGCTGGCGGGGCGAAGGGGCGATTTCTTTTTGCGAATGAAAATGAAGGAGGGACAGAGGGAGTGAGGACGGGACGAGGGTGAGTGGTCGGTGGGCGGGGGAGGGGAGGCAGTCGGGTAAGAAGAGAGGCAGAGCCCTTTTGCGCTTCTCGGAACACGCCTACGCATTTACATGCGCTTCTGTCTTCGCCCGGCGTGGTTTATTGCCTTCGTGAATTAATTTCGTTTATTGTGAACGGAGAGAGAAGAGAAAGAGCCAACACGAGGGGTGCAGAGAGAGAGAGAGAGAGAGAGAGAGAGAGAGAGAGAGAGGGATAGGGTCAGGGCGAGGGAGGAAGTACGAGATAGAAGGAGAGCGATAAAGGGCGCAAGAATGGGCGATAAAAGAATAGCGCGATGCGAGGGCAGGCTTGTGGGGGAGGGAGAGGGCGATGAAACTCATACCTTACAATTTATACTTTTGTACTGCTCTCGAAAAGAAACAAGCTTTTGAATTAAAAACGTCAACTAAAGTTTTATGGAAAGACTGTGTTGCTAATTAGGAGAGCATAGCTGGGCAATTTCAAATCAGGTAATAAAATGAAAAGCGAACTTGAAAAAAAAAACAATGACTAAACAAAAGTTTTATTATCAAACTATTATGAATTATTGTAAATAAAAATGTTTTCAACTGACGAAGTATAAATAATAGTTTTTCTTATGGAAGTATGATAGTTTACACTACGAAATTCTGATTTCGCCTTTACCTTACATTTTATTTAAAACACGCGATACATAAAAAATAAAACAATAACAATGCGAAATAACATACAAACATGTGCTTGGATAAGAATATGCACACGCAAGTGTTTATATATTGCGTATATAAAATTAATTAAATTGTTCTTAAACGTTTCTTCATATTGTTCAATGCTGTAAAATAACTTACGATACAAACCGCAATCAAATTAAATAAAATATTTTTGTTTAAAAAATAGTATATTAATATTTAGAATATAGTAATATAATGTAGAAATGTTTACAAATCTTAATAATGAATGGTAAAATGTCGAGTAATAGTTGTGGCGCGTAGGCCATCCATTAAACTTATTGCTTTAGGAGAATTGTTATTTTAAAGCGACAAAACAGCTTGTGGATAGCGTCATTTAAGACATCAACTTCTCTTCCTT
This sequence comes from Kradibia gibbosae, assembly GCA_018907135.1. Taxonomy (NCBI): domain Eukaryota; kingdom Metazoa; phylum Arthropoda; class Insecta; order Hymenoptera; family Agaonidae; genus Kradibia; species Kradibia gibbosae. Next base: position 12,050,504 of record JACCHX010000004.1, read on the forward strand.
TTAACTTTTTTGCTCAATCTTAGTTTCGCCTTCATATATTCCGACGTTTGCATTGGGCGTCCCGTAAGGACTCCGGCTGAGTAGAGGTGAAACAGCGTCATTCCGTGAGCCGGTAGAGCTTTAATATAATTTCAGTCGTTGAATGGCACAGATATCAGGGAAAACTTTACAGATGCGCATACATAATGTGTATTAACGTTAAGTATGATTATAAGACTTGTTGTTTATAATTTATAAGTTAGGCTTCGGTGGGATGTGTTTGAAACTACCGAAGGGCACTTCTGATTTATTATTCGATTAAATGCTCTTGCACCCGTTATAATCGTGAGCGCGCTCGTTCCTCGTATGACGTAAGAATGCTCAGCCCTATTAGGCCAATGAAAGCGTTCGCACGTTTTCCTACCATGTTTCCACAATCACTTGACGAAATTATCTAAAAATTACAAAGTGTTCAATAGCCTCAAAGGTCGCTCAAAGCGAGCCTTGAGATCATCAAAGTCGGCCGCTCTAATCGCCTCGCATTCTGACTGGCGCGCAAACGCCGATGGCAATCTTGGTAGGGTGTTTCGAGATTTCAAGATTTGCTTAAAAAGCAAAGAGAAAATAAAAGAACCGACCCGAAGGAGAGGAAGAAGCGGCCGCGTTAGGCTCGCGCGGCGGCGGCTCCGAGCCGGTCAAGATGGCAATTTGACAAGAGGAGCACGCGCACGGGGCCTTATGCATCTCGGGATGCCAGTGGGACGATAATCTAAACGAGCTCTACTGCCCGAATATGGCGGCCTCGGCTCGACTCGCGGAAGCAGTTCCGAGCCTTGGCTAACCTACGACCTTTGCGCTCCACGATAAGTCCCCTCTCTGGCCGCTCTCCTCCCGTCCCGAATGTTACGGAGCCTTTTCTTTTTTTAATCAGCTGTCCGATGTTAACGCCCTTATCCAATGAACGAGCGCCTGGCTCCGACTTATTTCACAAGGCTCTCCCCCTTCTCCCCTCGATGATTTATCATCGCTTGTTATTCATCGAGCGCCGTGCTCGTACATCGCCAGCGTGTAAAGCACAATGATTTCAAATTTTTGGCATTCATCCGATGTCCTTGCAAACTTGCTTGCCATACATCGAAATGCTACCAGTTCTCAAAGTCAGAATCTTCATACGAGGATCTTTCGTTCGCCGCACGATGAAGTAACCATAGCATAGAAGTTGTGATGCGACACGCTAACACTGTTGATTCAATGACGCTACGCGCAATGACGATTTGAATGCCGTTGAGTTAAATCGAACACCGTTTAACCAAGGCTTTGTAATTTAATTTAACGCGCAGTTGTAGAATGGAATAATAGCTAAAAATTATCTATCAATTGCAATGCGTTTTAATGGAAATGTAACGACGAAATGAATTTAGGGCAACATACTTAATTCAGTTGTTTGTATAATAATAATGGCAAAGAATACAATGCTATGGTCAACGGATCATTCACCGGGCTCGTTTTGGTATAAGCAAACGCATTAAGGGCAAAAGAAACGCAAGAATAAAAGTGAGAAAATATGAAGAAACGAGAGCCGGGGAGTGTGGGGGAGTGAGAGAGCGAAAGAGGGAGGGGTCCAGGAATGAGAGGGAGATAGAGAGATAGAGGGAGAGACCGAGGCAGAGTAGACGCGTCTTTGGTTAGAAGTAGCGTAGCGGCGCCCCGGGGCTATCCATCATCCTAATAATTGCTTCCCTTCCCATCCATATAATTCCTATAGAAACTATCTCCGTTACCTCAAACCTTCGGCTCTCGCCGATTCTCACCGTCTCTCTCTCTCTCTCTCTCTCTCTCTCTCTCTCTCTCTCTCTCTCTCTCTAGAAACATTCCCTCCCCTCCCCCTCCCCCTTTACCCTGCGACTCGCCACCCCGACGAGTCCCGCAATCTCGAGCAACCCCGAGAGCGAGTCGCGATTTTCGATCTTAAACGCACATAAACGTAATTGCGCGCTGTTACACGCGGCGCAATTGTCTCGTTTCAACTGAGTGTCAATTTTCGAGCTGCCAAAAACACCATTAACACCATCACCGAGCACCGATGACGAGAGCGTGCGAAATTTCTTTCATTGTCTCAGCTTTTTTCTTTTTATTAGGGCGTAAATACCACTGGGTCCAATATTAATAGATATGACGGGAATCATTACATTGCTTTTAAGCTATACTGTAATATATATATATATATAATTTGTAATTAAACCCAATGGAATACTTCGACCAAATAATTAAAACATTGAATTTAAACTAATTTTTGTCATTTTAAAGGTAGAGTGGTAATATTAATAGTTTAGAAGAATAGACGGTCTTACTTGAAAAATAGATTAGAAAAGAATTTAATCAGCAATTTATCATTGGCTCAGATAATGAAGTATATACGTTGCCGCACTTGTCGTATAATGTATAATGAAAATATAATGAATAGTTATTCATAATGATATAATAATATAACATTAAATAATTATATTAGATTACGTATATTTTGAATAAATCTTACGATCCATAAAATGAACGTTAGTCTTTGACGGAGTCAAATCTTGAACGAAGCTATTCATGAAAATTCCAAAGATATTAGGCACCAAAAAGTTTAAAAATTTGTTTTAGCCTCGTAACGTGTGTCGTTAAAAGTGATTTTGCAACCGAAACATTTCACACGCGTTTTTAATTACGGGAGTTCGTGTTATTGATGTTATTAAGCAGTAAGTGTACAATGAAAATACAAGTAATGAAACGAATTATTAATAAAAATGTAAGTTAAATATTTACATTGTTTACCTCGGTAATCGCGTACTTGATTATTCATATTGTACGATGGAAAAAAATGCAAAAGGGCGCGCGAACGAATATTTTTCGACGCCGTTTGCAAACTATAAATGCTAAAGGAGGATATAAAGACAGTGGGTGGAATGGGATTGGGAGGGAAAACTCGTAGAATTGCGTGGGTGAAACTTCTGCCACGGAACAATAAAGGAAAATAACTAATTATACAAATCAGATTGCGATGTTAAAAAAATAGCACAAAATAACACAGCGATTGTTCTCGAATGCTTACGACCACGCAATGTGATTTTGCTTGAAAAAACTCTCTTATTTATTCAAAGGAAATGTTCTTAATACTCGAAAAAATTGACGCAATACGAAAACAGTAGTAGTACAAGGCCTTCGAATTCGTGCTTATCGACGCTTGGAATGACAATAAGTTAATAATGTTTCATTTGACAATATTTACAATAACGTATGGTTAATCTAACATTGTTATTGGTCGAATGACTTATGTGGAAGGTCTCACCGGCACGAAGAGAACGTTTTGTTTCGAATGCTCATCAACGCGAATCTATGGAGAGAGGACAAAAGTTGTGGTCGAAAATGAAAAAAAGCCTACCGCTGCTTTATTAATTTTCACGTATCGTGGTAAAAATTACCCGATAGATTGTGCGTCCAATACGAAGTAGGCAAGCGAAGGCTGCTCGCCCATGAGAAACGTGGGGGCGAAATGGGAGAAAGATTAAAAATTAAAAATGCACATCGATCGGGCGCCACGAATACGCGGGTAGTAATCAAACCCAGGGTAATGGCAATGGATATTAAAAAGAAATCATAACGAGAATGCAAATGTCGAAAAGTGGAGTAGGTCAATAATTGGCAGGTTCTCACACCCGGGGAAAAAAGGTTCATTCACAAAGCGAGCGTCAGCGACGCCGAGCAATAATGAATGACGACGCGTCTCTCGCTCGAGGCTCGGAATTGAGTCACGACAGTAGGAGTATGTACACACACAAACTCGAGCGCGTTGCGTCGCTCCCCCCTGCCCCTGCCCGCGCCCCGGCCCGCTCGGGCTCTCGCGGCCGCTCCCTCCCCTTCCGTCTCTCCTACGGCAGCCTCCCCCGCCCGCCCCGGCCGCGCCTAGCCCGCCGCCGCCACGGACAACAAAAACCGCCGCGGCGTCGATGCCGGTCTTGCGTGCCTCTTTTCCATTTCTTCCTTTTCGTTCTTTATTCCTTAGCTCGCTTTTTCCAGACTCGGAAGACATAATCGGGCGAACAGAAATTTTCGTGGGTCGCGCGACGCTCGTGGGATTAGACTGGAATGCGCGCGAAGGTGCCTCTCACTATAGCCCACTATCTTTCTTACTACGCCGCATTCCTTCATTCATTTTCATTCTCTTTCATAAAGCGTATCGATGCTTCATTCGGAGAAATTCTTTAGATAGATTGAATTTTTTCGTAAGAAGGAGCCGACGCTCGATTTCTTTTCTTAATCTTCCTTTCTTTTCGTGTCCCCGGTGCCATTTCACGACCATCGGGACACACTCAGGGACTATAATTGTTCTGCTACCTGACTATATTATTTAATTGTGGCCCTAGTTAAACGGCGAGGCCGCTCCCACCTCCACTCGCCACCACACGAGGGTGTGAGAAAGAACCCTCGATGCTCGCTTAGACACCAACGACAACATTAACGATGCCATCGTCCGAGCTTATTAATAATAAGCCAACAACGGGCGGCTCCTCTCGGACAAGTGCCGGCTCCCGTCGTGATTCCCCACCCCACCCCGCCCGATTCGCCGTTGTGGGGGACGGCTGCGCGGAGCCGAGGAAAGGTAAAAACCTCTTGGCCTGATTCGCACGTTTAACCAACAGCAGGGGTTCCCATTCTTTAACCCCGCTCGCAATTAATAAGCAATGCGATGCAACAAAGGTCGCACGAGCTGCGGTAGCGGACCGCGAGCGCTATTGAGCTTACAACGCCGGAGGCACTTGTAGGGAAGTCCACCGACCCAGATCCAATGGAAACAACGGCTTGCCGACGGCTGAGGGGCTATCCGTAGCGGGAGGGGGCGGAGGAGGAGGAGGTGAGCTGGCGGAACAGGAGAAAGGGAGAGAGAGAGAGAGAGAGAGAGAGAGCCAGCGAGCGAGATACGTAGAGATATCTCTGCTTGTCTGTGGTTGTGTAAATATATATATATATATATGTACATATATATATTTACATACGTATATGTATATGCATGTGTACATTAGCATAGAGAGAGAGAGGGGGGGAGAGAGAGAGAGAGAGAGAGAGAGAGAGAAGAGCTCGGCACGCGGAAATCATTCATTAAAGCCCTTTCTCTTACCTGTTTGACTTCGTCCACCTCGGATGAAAGTTTCCCCTACACCGACAACATCCCTCCCCTCTTCTAGGCGCGACTATGAATGGGATTCCTCGCGTGCCCCGCCGAACGCGTTGGTGACGCGTACACGGAGTTCCTCGGGCGGAGCGGGAGTCCCGCGAGTGCAGCGTCGCCCCGCCGGTCCTGGTCGCCGAGAGCCCTCGCTCGCTTCCGTGCACTCGGCATTTTTATCCCGCCTTATCCACGGTCGCGGCAGGGTAAATGGGTGGGTGGGTGGGTGGGGAGAGCAGGCCTTCGAACGCGGAGGAGGAGGCACGAGCGAGCTCGGCAGCTACTCGTCGATCGGGTACGACGATTCAATGCGTTGATTACGAGCCCGCATCCAAGGCTCGAGTGCCTTCCCCGGTTCCTCGCTTAAAATTTGCCACTTTTAGATCCTAGAGTTGTGACAACAGGATTGGCCCTTGCCTCTCCCTCTGCCTTTGCCTTTAATTCGGTAATGAACCGCCCACGTTACTTCGTTGCATCCAGTTCTCCTCGGGTCTGAAGCATAAGGCGAGGACAAATTTCAAGCTCGAGTGAGGCCGAGGGCAAAGGCTCGGACGCTGGGCATCGATGGCAATGTGCCGCCTAGCCGCGTGAATTTCAAATGAATCAAATTTGGAGAATCCAGATACCCCGGACGAAGATGCCCTCTTTGCCGATACGATTCATCGAGGACTTCCCCCCCCCCCTCCCCCGCTTTAATAATCCGCAGCCCCAGGAGCTTGTAATTGCGATTGGAGGGTAGAGGTGAGCGGGCGCTTATTAATAGGCCAGTCTTTGATTCGGCCTCAACCCTTGGCGCACGCGTACGATAATCCGACTTGCGGTGGCTCTTGCGCACTCGGCACGCGAGCTACAGGACGACTCGTTGTTTTTATGAATGAAAAAAGTTTCGCATCTGCCCTGCACTTCCCCACCCCCCCCCCCTCGCGCTCCTCCCTCGTTTATTACTACTTCAATCTCGACCGGTGTCGGGTCGATTTCCCTATCATCAAGCCTAACGATTAAGAATGCGAATATGTGCATAGGAGTGGCAAGGGAGGTTGAGAGCGGCCATCGAGCGAAGCGTATCGGAATAAGTATGATGGAAGAACGTGCGAGGAGGAAGGGATAAATTGATCGGGACCTCGTACCGGTCGCAAAGGAAGAGAGCAGAAAAAAGGTAGATGCTCGGGGACCGAGAGGAGTTGCCGAGAGGGTATCGAAGTTTTGGGAATTGACGGAAGCGTTTGTTTACAGTAGATTCCGGCCCAGCCGTAGTATTATCAGCTCGAGTTTATCGGAGGACCTTTGCTTCGGCAGCCACGGACTCGTGTGCGCGATATTAGCCTGACATATGTACTCACACTTAAGTGCACGCGCGCACACGCCCAAAGGTCCGAGGAGCGCGTATAAGAAGCTGCCGAAGCATCGGCTTTCTCTCCATCTTGCGTCTGGCCCGTTCGCATTCGTATCCACGTTAGATCGCATTCTCTTCTTCGCACTGATTCGCCACAGGACTCGCCAGCACCGCGCGATCCCATGACCTCTCTCTCTCTCTCTCTCTCTCTCTCTCTCTCTCTCTTTCCATGGTGCGCGCGGCGTAATCCAAGATTCGACATCCCTTGGCGGCATGACTCGAGTTCGAGTCACCGTAAAAGTGGGCTCGCAAGTGCGAGTCATACGCACCCACGCCGCATGATCAGGAAAATAAAATTTGTCCGTGATTCAATTTTGTTATTGTTATTATTATTATTATTATCATCATTATTATTCTGTTTTACATAAAAGAGACATAAACGAGAAATTATAAGCTGGATAAAATTTTATTAGACTACGTACTACAACTTGTCGTATAAATGAAACAATATTTCTTTATCTCCGTAAAGAATTTTTCTTATCAGCTCTCTTACTTAATTTTTCATGATTCTACGGAATGTACAACCGACGACACAAATAAAACTTCCTAACACGTCACGAATTATGCATCAAACTCACTATGTCAGTTTCGCTTCCGCGTATCGCTTTAACCTCGTTGCGGTCAGACTAAACGAAGGTTTATTTTTCATCAGACTAAACGAAAGTTTATTTTTCAAAGATATTTTTAAAGAAATTTTTTAAATTAGCTCGTTCGTTATGATATTCAATATGACTCCACTGAATAAATAAGGTTTTCATTTCTAGCCGGAAAACTTGTAAATAATATTTTTTTATCTTTTTATCAAAGAAGTAATTCGAATTGCCCTTTACCCTTAAAAAAGTTCGAGTCATAAAATAATAATTATTAATATTATAAACTTTACACGATCATCCTCCTCTCCCCTACTTTTCTTGTAAACTTTTCTCCGAACGATACGCGTCGCAAAGGAAAATAATGATAAAAATTTTTGTTTTGTTTTTTAACGAATTCCACAATTTGAGGTGTAAATTTTAAACAACCATTTTAAGACAACGAAGCATTACTAACTAATAAGATCTGAGCTAAAATAATGGATGAAAAATTAATCGGCATAAAATATCCCATTTACGTTTTCTTACTGCAATTGAATAAATTCGGATCCGTCAAATGACAAACATTTTATAAAATCGGAAAATAACTCTCTTTAAGGATTAAATTAACCGAACGCGGAGATTAAATTTATCAGATGCCTTGGCCCAGAATTGGAATTTCGCATTCGAATGCCGAACTAAAAAATAATCGGCGGCACTTCTTCTTTTCTTCTCTTTCCTTTCTTATTTCTATTATTCTTTATTTTCGTGTTTTTGGTGTGTGTTTTTTTCTCTCCTTCTTCATTCCTCCTCCTGATCCTCTCTTCTTCCTTTACAAATTCAAAAAACCGTTTCTCACCACCGAGGAATTTCTCTGAATGAACATGTTTTATATAACCTCGCGAACTTTTTTCTACCTGAAGACAGAAGCGAGGGAGACTGTCGGGGTACGGGTGTCTTTTTTTCCGTTCCTTTTTCGGGTCTTTATCCTGGCGGCACCGATCGGAATACCTTGGCCCGCTCGATAATATGCTAATGCCTCGCCGTCTATCCAAGTGGCAGCTTCGCCCTGGACCTCCTTTCAGTCAAGGCCAGCGGTACGAGCGACGATAACAAAGTCGCAGCGATATTTCGCCAGGTAAGTGCGTCGCGGCTAGACTCCACGGAGCCTTTAAACTTTCACGATGCGCGAAGCGTTGCGCAACAGTTATAAAAGCACTGGGTAACTTTTGATCCCGCCGCGGTATTTTCGCCCACGTGCAATTCATCGGGGCAGGCACTTCGACCGGAGCTGCTGGCCTGCATATCCCGATCGGAGGGCTCGATCGGGAGTCAACGGGGCTCGTTTCGCGACAAGGTCGAGCACTTAGACGATGACGTTGCCAGGGTCGGTCCCGATCGCCGTCGCGAAGGCACGATTTCATAAAAGCAATCGATCACGCGGCTCGGGCGATCGGACAGCCTCCCGAGCGGGCGAAGAGGCGATTTTTAGCAGGTCTCGGTAAAGTGATAACGACGGTTAGTCGTACGATCGATTCGAGGATAGCTTCGAACACGACTCGTGACCGGAGGAGGGCGAACGCCGACAACCGAATGTCTGGAACGTTGCGGCCAATTACCCCGCAATGCGGGGCCTTAAGCGACAGGACGTTCAATGACATCGAGGCAGTCACGTGGAGCGCCAAGAATCTTGCCTGCCTTGTGCTCAACCCCCCCGGGACCCCCCCCTCCTGCCGTCGTCCGGGCCGAGCCTCTTTCCCTGCCTCGCAGCAGGTGTGTGCGTGTGTGTTACTTACTCTCTCTCTCTCTCTCTCTCGCTCTCTCTCTCTCTCTCTCTCTCTCTCTCGCACTATCTATCTGTCTATCTATCTTCCCGTCTCTCTCCCGCTCGGTATGTAGTCCTCCTCTCGGAAGGAAACGCAACTCCGCCTGTAGTCTAGAAATAATTGAGTTCACAACGATGGAGGAAACGATCGATACGCCTTAATGATGTTAACAACAATATCTTACGAACGATTGCTACTTTAAGTTTGGGAGGCTCGCAGTTTGAGGATTCTGATAACCTACCCTTGGAATAAATTACGTTTCTCTGATATTTTATCTTAGGCTTTATTTCAGTCTGCTAACAAGCGAGTGGAAATTAAATTGGAGTTTGCTTATAATTCACGACAGACTGAATTTGTTTCCTGCTTATTTCTATATTAAAGGACTACTATATTGGATTCTTTGTTTATGCAGATCCAGCCGATTATTGTATCTTCCTTTTTTTCATTTAGTTTAAAAGCGCCTACTCTTAGTTTTTGACAAGAAAATTGTCAACAAGCTCGAGCAAAAACAAAGCCTTGTCAAGAAAGCTAAATTAATAATAATTATAAAGATGAGAATAGTTTTTACAAATACAATATCAAATTTAATGAATGGTGTAGGATTTTTATCTTTAAAATGTGTAATTATTACGACACCAGTATAAATAAATAAATTCGATTGTACTGCATATGCAGTGAAAAATGCATTCGATCTTGTTACTTAATGTTTTAAATATGTTAAGTTTTCCTAGGTAATTTTTGTCACAGCAGAAATTACTCTAACCAAGATAACGTAGTAAAAAGTAATATGTACTGTAATATTCTCCGCGTTACTATTATATATTCATAATAGTTGAATTTTCTGTTGCTAATATACGAAAACGTTATTTGTTATTACGTAGATTTAATTTTTTTCTATAATGTATTCAATATTTTAATTATAATATTCGATAACAAAATTGTTTTTCGTAAATGAGATACGTATATATTTTAAAAAATGTACAAACGTTATTTTACATTATTCTACTTATCTAAAATGTAACAGATTCATAATAAAAATAAGCTCAATTTCAAATATTGGCTCTAACGTTAAGGGTAATAGTACAATGCAGGTAAATGCATATACAATAAATTTATGCATAAATATATGATCTTAGGTATACACTTATTAAAAAAATTATGTATATACAGCGTACTGGTTTACACGAGAATTGTAAAATTATTAATTTCTAATAATGCATATTGTCTTTGCTATAATTCATACTGCTTAAAAGGAAATTTTTTTTTAACATGATATAAAGTTTACATGACTTCAATTTTTAAGTTACTTAATTTCAATGGATGAAAGAGGATGCCTTTTTCAGCGAAGATATACTGGTACAATTGTGAAAAAAAATGCAAGAACTACGTCGGTAGCCTTCTATAAAATAACTCAATTCGATGATTTACACATGACCGTAAATAATAAAATAAAACGAATACATTTGGTGAATAAAAAACAACTAAATATCATTGCATAGTTTATTATCAGCGGATAGTCGAGGATGTCACGGCAGTGCGAATTTAAGGTCGCTTATGTATTTGCAAGAAAAATGTCACATTGGAAATCAAGCGAGGGTCGCAGTTCCCCATACCTTTACATCCATTAATTCTCGCTTCGCGAAAAGCGAAAGGCATCGTTAAGGGTTTCCAGAAGAATACAGATGTTGGGATGCGATTGCAAAAATCGCGAGTCACCGTGAGAAATCCGCGGCGCATTCCTTTACAGCTTCGAGCCAGTCAAGGAAATGCGCTTATGGAAAATGAACCAGATCAGCTCGGACTTGGCGTGTTTCAATAATTCAACGTGGTACCGATAACTCCTCGGCGCAATGCTCGTAGCAAGACGAATAGGAGAGTGAATAAGTAGGTGGTGGCATCGCGGCGATCGGATCGGAATGGGGAGGGAGCGGGTTGGTTGGTGGGAGGGGGGGGGGGTGGTGGTCGACCGGAGGCGGGAGGAACGGCAGCCTGTTAAAGCAGCTAGTGACTCTTTGAAATCGTTCTTTATCGTCTCGGCGTTTTTTAGCATCTCTATAGTGTATCGATGCCGGGCCGGCTCCCCCTCCGCCGCAGCCGACCCGCCCGACCGTCACCCCTAGCAGAGTCCCTCCCGCCCCTCGCCGCGTAGTTCGCGCTCCAAAGCGTTACAAGCCCCGCAGGCCCCCGCTTCCGACCCATCCTCCGCATCTTCTTCTTCTTCCTGCTCCCCCCCCCTCTAAGGCCGAGCAGAAGCAGGGGAGGGAGAGCGAGAGCTCGGCGACGGCCGCGACACGGTTCTCGGAATCCCATTCACCTGCCACGCCTGCACGACGTGACGTGCGCTCGCACCTACTTGTAGTACGCGTACGTGTGCCAGAGCTCATATCCACCTGTGCTCGCGGCATCGCCTCATTGACCAAAGGATGCGAGATTCTTCCGCTCGAGCCGAATTAGCGCTGGACTCCGTTTGATAAACAATCAACGTCTCCCATCGTTCGGCCGCTGCTTCGGCCGACCGTCGACTCGGCTTGGGACGATTAGGAAGCGCCGGCTCGATTATTACCGATTGATATTTTATCTCCCCTTAGCTTCCGACCGACTTTCGTTTATAGAAATCCTCCGTAGCATTTCCAGCTCGATGCCGATGAGATTCGTGCTCGAGGAGCTTTTATTGCGAGGCGGGAGGTCTTGATAACCAGGTACCACCGCAAAAGTAGCATTTAACCTGCACAAAGGCTTGGCAATAAAATCTAAAGTTTAAGGAATTTTATTCCCCGCGTGGATTCATCCGACGCGGTTCAATGCACTTGCTCTAGCGGTATTAAAAAAAAAAAAAAAAAAAAAAAAAGAAGAAGAAGTCGAAATATCCCAATCCCCCCCTCCTTCTATTCTAGGCTCGTTCTATTGACACCGCGAGGGAAGATTTTTATGCCAGAGATCGTGAAATTTCTTAACATTAACGAGCAATTCCAAATTTAGAAATGATAAATTTTTATAGTCACTCTCTGTAAAGGCCCGCCTCGCATTTTAAGGATGCCGATATGTATAACACACTAGCCAAAATTTATTTCCTCCGAGCCCTTTGCAGGATTATTATTATAAACGCTTATTCCAAAGATCTCAGCCGTTCGATTAAGATGCGCGTTTATTTTGACGGATTTACCCGAGCGATTGACGATTGTTTAAAAAATTCTCCTCCTCCAGGCTTATAATTCTAGCGACTGCGTAATTCCGTACTAAGCGTAGCAAATGAATGCATAAAAAAGAAAAATCTGTATAATGCACTCGAGCAAGTACGAGCACCGTTTTATGAAGGCTGCGAGATTGAGTTTCTATTCTCGGTATAAGCCTTCGGGTCATCGATTGGACACGTAACTTTTTTATGCACAATACCTCACACTGGATTTATTTACTGTCTCTCTTATTTACCGATGTACTCTGGGCTCTTTCAATTAAATACCACCGATGATTACATACCTCCTTAACCACTTTCACAGGATTAATAGTTAAACTGCCAAAGCCTTGTTTGCTTTTGCTTCGTACATTCAAAATTTGAAAATTTCTTTTCTAATTTGAATAAAAATCCCGTTAATCTCAATACTGGACAATTTTTTTGTTGCTTTATTGGATTAGTAGTTTACTTTTTTTGGACAGCGAGTTCTTCCTTTTTTTCAGTTAATATATATATATATATATATATATATTAAGTAATCTTGAGGAAGAATTTACAGAATCTGAGCAAGAGAGCAATTTTATGTAGTGTCAGCATTGTAATCATTATAGAATAAAATATCACTTCCAAGGATTTCAAAACTGCAATACAAATTCAATAAGTCTTAGCTTTGAAAGCTTACTACTGTAAAAAAATTTATTTCTTAACCAACGCGTATATAGACATCCTTCGAGTTGTCAATTACATGATTCTGATAAATCATTACACTCGAATATCCACATTCCTTACGAAGTTCGAAGTAAAAGTTCATATAAAATGAGAAAAAAAGCGCCTAATACCGAAATGAAAAATAACACCGAATCCTAAATCACTGCGAGTAATGATTGATTTATTTCTGTATTTCTCATCTCATTCTTGAAATAATAAAAAAAAAAAAAAAAAAAAAACGAACGACAACACGCAAGCGTGATAAAAAGGTATGCCTCGCAACTTTATATTTTAGTTTTTTGACTTTTCATAAAATTATAAATACGTGCATACACGCGTCAATTCTGCAAGTTAATGAGATAATCTGATTATTTTCTCGCTAAATGCAGTATTTAACTCGCGAAGTTTCGCAGATTTCATAATGGCAGCAACAGTAAAGATACTTAAGGGGACTGCTATTATGCAACAAAATTATTAATGATTCGATTAGAAGCGATGAGATGTGGTACTTGTTTACATACGTGCCACCAGATAACAATGCATTTCTGTAAAATAAAGAATAAGAATTTTTTAATTTAAAAAACTTCTCGGCGGGTTTTCAGGTACTCTTCATCTCATAATCCATTTCTACACCTCTTTGAAAATACTTTCACACTATCTCAATGATTCATCCGTAGCGTGGCGCATCGTGATCAAAACATATTTCTCATTTATTACCCTCTACATTATTCTGCAGAATATTTTCTTAAGCGTAACAAGTTAGAGTAAAAAGATCACAAAGCCTCGTCATCCGTATCTCACGGTCGTTAGTAGTATATCATGACGCACTGGGTTATACGTTGGAACGAGATAGCGATATTATATTATGTATCTCAGACTACTTTCCTTTGGAGCTGCATCAACTTCTCTTTTATCTTGACCTTCCTATATCATCTACTCCGTATTGTGTCCATGCAGTATTATTTTTTAATTTTTAATGACGTATTTTCTATGAGCTCGGGCCCCCGAGCGCACACACGAATCTGGAACCTCACCGTCGTATCGCTGCTCTATTGTTATATTCTTTATTTGTACGTAGCCGGACTTGCATTTATATTTGAAACGTAATGGAAATTTAAATTCAATTTCATTCTTTTAAGAGCATTATTGCTCCGTATTTAATATAAATTCTAACACAATTGTTATTAGAGGTTTTAAATTATTTCATCGCTTAAATTAATGCATTTCGTTCATCGTTTATTAACTACTGCTATCAGCCATAGAAACGTGATCTATCGTATTTATATATATATATATATATATATAATATACACGAGTGTGTATTATATTAATATTTGTTTATATATAAATAAGATAAACAAATATAACACTTTATTGTAAAGAATAATTCAGTGACGCTTAATTTAATTACAAGCAATCGTATTATATTACTTGCATTATAGTAATATAAACGTTACATTTGGTAAAATCTAATGTTTTCGTTCGTGCATGCTCAATTTGCATCTAATAGCAACATAATTTTCAATGTTTGTATAAACATTATACAGAAAAATAATTATAGTCTTAAATAATGTCTTCAGATTTTGTCAATAAAAAATACCCTTCAAACAGAAGCCAACTCTTCAACTAAAATATGTTTATATTTTGCAAATCTTGATTGAAAGCTGAAACTTTCACGACGTTTAAAAGGAACTTTTCTTGCCATAGTTTTCATTTTATTAATTACGAAATAATTAACTTTGAAAGGAAAAAAGATAGCCTCCCTAAAACAACTGACAATGTTAAGAAATTTTTTAGAAATACGAGTATTTTAAAAATATATGTTATTAACGGTTCATTCAGTTTTTCTTAAAATTATTATTTTAAACATTTTATTATTAAAAATGAATTATGAAGTATTTCAAAATTTTTGTTCAGAATTTTCTAATTCTCTTACCTTTCTCGACGTGCAAATATACCTGTCAAAAGTTTTTATCTAATTTCCGGTTATTATATTAAAATCTAAATTTAAAAATACTCCAGAACATGCAAAATTATTGTAAAAGCTCGAACAGTATATTATATCAGCCGTTACTACATGGGAGCAAACATAATTTTTAGCTGAAAATTATGTTCATTTGAATTTTGCACTGAAATTAGAAAGGATTAAAAAACTAAACTAATTTTTTATTTTTAATAACTTATTCATAACTTAAGATTTTATTAAAATTCATTCCTCCTTAAGATTATTGTACCTTACATGAATATGTATAAAGACTTCCTAACCATGTTAATTACTCTTTAAGTTTTTAAAATTATTGCCTCATAGTGAACATAATATACGTGTAAAAAATATTACTACGAGGAGATGTAGATACGAAAGGAAATAATTTTAGATGCTGATATCGATTTAATAATTTTTTTCAACCTAATTGGTCCTTGCGTATACGACTATTAGACTTTATTCTTTATTTTTATGCTATCACAAATCGTTGAAAAAGATGCTTTGAAATCTGCTATCGATATATTTGTTAAATGAAAAGCAATCCCATATTTTCGGATAATAGTTATTATATACGTATTATATAAATACACATTATATAAAGAGAGGGATGTAGAATACACGTGTATTAAATCAGACATCACGAAGTGACATTTATTATTGTATATTTATTTTGAATTTAAACTTTAATAATATAGATGACGGAAGTGTACATAAAAAAAAGTAGTACTGCTTTAGAACATTTCATTTGCTAAATAAAATAAATCGCAAAAAATATAGTATAAGTTGATAGCTAATGAAAGTTTATATGAATGAATGAATAAATGAATGAAATGAATCGATAACGAATTTTAATTAAACGAAACTTGTCTTATATTGTAATTCGTGTCAGTATTATTATAATCGTATTAAATGTATTATATGATTAATTGATAAAATCCTTTCGCTGAATTTTATCATCGTATTTTAAACTTAAAACTATTCAATTATGCAAGCATTTATTAATAAAGTATATTAAGTACACTAACAATCTTCAAATAACAGTCAATGATAATAGACCATTATCTTGTTAATAATAAATGATCAATTTGATATTACATCTCTAGAATATCGGGCATCATATTTATAAGCTGACTTTTACGCGTAGATGCAACGTTCGTAGGTGAAGCTACGTAAATTAATGTAAGTACGATGGGCTCTACTGTTAGGATTATTAAAGCTGAACAGTCCGGGCAAACGAATGATTAATTAAAAATACGAAGATAGTGCGGATTTCTTTTCAATTGCAGATGCTAACATGTGCTGGAACTGGAATTTTTCGTATCGAACGACACCGTAACCCCTCGAATCGGACGAAAACAACTCGGAGATAAAATTTATAGCTTCTACATAGTAGTACACGCTCAGGATGCACCCGCGTATTTTTTATTCCACTTCCTGGTAAATGTTACAGTATCAGGAACTTTATCATCCAGCATGGCAAACTACATCGTGGCGCATTATAAATTCCATATTAACCGCCAGGGTAATTATAAGAAGACGGGAATGAAGCAAATCAGCCCGACTCATCGCTCGTGCGCACCGCCATCACTTGTTCTGCCTGGATTGGCGCAAAGGGACCGTCGGGCCCACGCAAACCATGCCCGAAGATGCTTATGACGGATGATTCGAGCGCGTGCGGGCCAATCGCTTGTAATTAACGTCCCCAGGGCCAAGAGACATCGCAACTGTCGCAATCGAAACTGTCACGTCGGGCCGGAATATCCGGCATCGTTTCCATGTCCGATAGCGGGCTTATCCACTTGGTATTCCCCTCCTTCGGTAGCATGCAGCACACGGGGCTCGCGAAGAAAAAGCCCTCGCTCTTGATAAGGAGCCGGCATTGGCCTAATTACGGCGAGAGGCCATGGGACGTAAGCCAGGCCCTTGCCTGGCCTCCCTTCGCCTCGCGCCTCCTCCTCGACAGATTTAGGATGACTCGCGGACATCTTCCCGCTCCGGGACAATAGACCTCGATATATCGCTCGAATGGCGAGGCTCGCCATCGAAATCGCTCTCTCCCCTGAGCCCGTGGACTCACCCAGGATGGGAGGAACGGAACACGAGACAATTCCGTATTAAAGTTTGTTGCGACGCTTCCCCGTCGGTGGATAATAATAATCTGGCCCGACACTGGCGTCACTGTGTTCTAATCTTCCACACTTGATTTTCAACGCTTGTACGTTATTCGCGTGGTAAAATCTGGCCACGCCGGTATTAATTTATCATTACCATTGATCGTGAAATGTATACCTAAGCCAATCCGATTACTTACGGACAATTGAGCTTAGTTTATTATCATTTGCGCAGTGAATGAAACTGGCTTTTATGATATTTCGCGAGCGCTCTTTTTTTATCTCGATAACAAAGTCCAGAATATTCAAGGCCTCGACAGAGAAAGGCGTAATTGTTGCATTAACACGAATGTGCAGCTAATGACGAATTATAATCGGATCTCCAATTTTAAAAATTGTTGAAACAAGGACAATAAAATCTACCATTATTTAGTATGCATTTGTCGGCTTGGTTTTAAATGATTTTATTTCAGAACAGCTTGCCGTTAACCTTCCTCCGACTCTCTAACAATTAATATATTTGTTGCATGAAATATTTCAAAAGTCCATCGATCTCGGCCGCATAAAGTCTTTTTCTTCACTGTTTTCCACATGAATTAAGGGCAATTAATAATCGAATGTAGCCGAGGCAAAGCGCAATGTCAGAGAGGAAGAGCCGGAGCTGGAAGGAAGATGTAAGATAGGAGAGGGAGCCCACAAGTACGAGAACGTGAGAAAAAAGCATCGCGAAAGGTATTTAGACTTCATTTGATTATGTTTTTCAAATGAAAAAAATATCGGAAAATGTTTAATCGGTCGGAGATACGCGCTTAATTTGCAAGACAGCTTTGTGCCAAGTAAGTCGATGTAGGTATTTTATAAAAGTAATATAAGCCAGTAAGAAAGCAGTGTGAAATTTATTATACCAAACGTAAGTAAGTGTATACAACACACACAGCTATCTCTCTCGCTCTCTTTCTCTCTCTCTCAGTTATATGCGCGTCTGTGTATGAGAGAGAGAGAGAGAGAGAGAGAGAGAGAGAGAGAGAGAGAGAGTCAGGTAATATCAAACCCACTTTTGAACACAGCTCGATTCGAAGTAAGTACAGCAATATAATTCCGAAGAAATGGAGCATTCCTCAAATCGCAGCAATAAAGAGTTGAAAGGAAAAATGAGGGTGACAGGAGCAATGCTATTACCTTAAACCACCGGGCCAATTACTTTCGGCAGTTAAACTAATAATCCAAGCACGGCAAAGAAACAAGGATAGAAGTGGGATGAAAGCGAATCTCCTCGATCCCTCCGAAGATGGACTAGCGAAGGAGGACGCGGGGTATGGGGGTGGGGTGGGGTTGGGGTGAGGGGCGACGACGACAGATTCTAGATCGAAGCCTCGGTCAGGACCGGAGGCGAATCGGAGATGCCGGTCGGTGTTACCTGTATTGGGTGACGCCGAAGGGGCCGAAGGAGTCGCGTCCGCGTGCGAGCGCGAGTCCGGATCGAGTTTCGGCAGGTACTCCGTTATCGGGAGAATCGCGTGCAGTGGCACTCGTCCCATTATTGGTGACTCCTTTAGGCGCAATGTCGACATCCCCGAGGGGCGTTCGGAGCCCTTTTCTTAATCGATACTGTTTTCTACGAAGGCGATTGCGCCCGCGCCTGGCGCCGCCTCCCTACCTGCCTACTGTGGCCACCTTTCTCTCTCTCTCTCTCTCTCTCTCTCTCTCTCTATCGAGGACTCCCCTCGACCCCCTGCCGTGCCAACCGGACGCGTGACCGCCATTTTGTCGAGTGCCAAGACCCTCGGGCGCAGCCGCCGAGGACTCGAGCGACGTATCGTTGGCGAAGGTAGTCTTCGCCTCTTTATCAAGGGCTTGACTCGCGCGTCTCCATAGGAAGCCAATTAAATCGCAATCAATTTTACGTGCCCGGGACGGAAAAAGGGGAGCAGCCATTAGCCGCGGCAACTCTTTCAATCAACGATCAATCCTGCGAGCGATAAATAAATTACCAGAATTTCGGAAAAGCGATGACGCACGCGCGAGCTGAGGCCTACCCAAGTCATCAATGCCTCGGGCTCGAGACCTTGGCTCGGCTCCTCCATTGGCGAAGGCTCATCACCAAGACGCGCCCCTGATTATGTAGCTTGCCTACATTGTCATTTTGAAGTTAACCGAAAGGAAATTAGGCGATTAAAGCTACGTTCCTGGCATGCGAAGAAAAAGGCCAAGGGCTTCTGGATGGATGCAGCAGCAACGCTCCCGTATAAATTGAACGGAAATTCCCGGCATTCAATTATCCCCGTTGATTTTTCATATCTTCGATCGAGCTAATCGTACTTGCATCGTATTTAACGTGTAAGTGCCGTAACATAGCAAATATTTAACATTCACCCTGGCTGAAAACACTGACTTCTGCACCGCGACAATGGTCTCGATCGGTGCTCGATTTTATTAATAAATGCGCGTTTCTCGCGCGATTAAGGCTCGCCCCGCTCACTTGAAAAATTAACTTTAAGCGAAAGCCAAAGCTCATCGAATAAATCTAAAACTGATGTACTCCTGGAAAAGCCAGGACGTTCCTCGCGTATTTTCATGTAGTTGCAAATATCAGCCTTGTGTTTCACTTCGTTTTAATCGATACATCGATGACAGACTTTCATTACGGGGAAAATCTTATAAATACAAATATGTACTTATAACTCTTTATGCGCTTATGATATAAACGCTAAGCCTGATTTACTGAATTTTTTCAGCATAGCACATTTAACAACGTACATAAGAAAATTGTTAATTACGGTAAAATTACTGATTACGATATATTATAACCGGTTCACTCTGTATAAAACCATAATTTAAATTTTATAGATAATTTATACCATTTCGTACATTAATTATATGGTATTAATTCGTGTAATATCTCTCAGCCAGAGGTAGAGAATGAACTGAAAATGAGAGAGAATAAATACGAGGATACACAGAGTTTTCATTATTTGTATATCTAATACAATGTTCGAGTAATACAGAGTCGCGGTCGGAAAATGAACGTTTTCGACGATAAAAAATTCAATTGACCGATCGAAATTGTCTCGATAGGTTGCAGCTCTCTCTCGACTAAGATTAAAGTGGGAACAATAATATCGAATTATTGACGAACTTTTTATTCGCTTCCATTGGCTCCATTGGTCCATTTAAAATGGACGATGGTATCTCCGTAAAATATATGGCGATGCGCATTATTAGGACGGAGATTAGATGAATTATTTTCGATTACGATTCGATTGCCGATCGATTTGTGACGATTTCTAGTAATAAACAGATCGTCGGAGCTCACGAAACGTGCCAAGTTATTTTAAATATAAAATTCAGGCACAAGGTTTAAAAGATTAAAAGGAGCTGCCGTGCCTTGTTCCAGTTGGGTGAATTACAAAAGTGAAACTAATATCGCTGCTAGGAAGATGGCATTAAACGGATCCACGATGCGCAAGGGCAAATAATTAAATAGAACGAAGGAAGAAGATTTGAGGAAGAGATCTTTATGCTGCAGGCGTGAATTCTAACTCGCACAGTGATTCTTATCCGAGCGAAGAGAGGAAATTCCAGGAGAGAATACACAGATGCCCGAGCGAAGATTACAGGCCTAATCGATTGATTTATTATTCCATTGGCCCATCCAGATGCATTTTTCCAATTAAAATATAACCGCCTCGGGCTTATTGTCGACGAGGCCAACGCGAACAACTAGCCGCAGTCCTCGGCGAGGTGCATTGATTTCTCAGCAATGATCCCTCGGATGTCCTTACGAAGCAACGCTCCTTAGCGATCTTACGCTCGATCTTTTCCCCAGGCATCCAACGGTTCCTTTTCTACGCGAGGGACGACCTTCACCCGGACCTCGGCTCCTTCCCATGCAACTCGTAGCAGGATCTTAGCAGGATCTTAGCAGGATCGTAGCAGAATCGTAGCAGGATCGTAGCGGATCGCGGGACCACACACCGACGCGGCGGGAGCTCGAGTTATTATTCCTTCCCGATCGTTGGATGCGACGATGGCCGATCTTTCGCTACATCCGCTTTTCTCCTGGCCTTATCTACGGATAAGCGCTATTGAGCCATTGCGGATTAGCCTCGACTGCCCAACTGATCTTTCTCGCAGCGTCTTGATAAATTCTGCCTGCGTGCCCCTTCCCGCGCAGCTCTTCATTCTACCGTCAATCAAGGAAAGGCATTTCCCGAAACGCGGATTATACGCTTGCGAGAAATGTAAACTACCGGTAAAGAAATGGTGATTACTTACATTGTTAGCTAACGTTACGGAAAAATCACGCCAACCGAGGCTTTCTTTCGTAGGTTCAAGCTTACCTAAAACACAATTAGAATAATATTATCAACTACAATAGTATTATAATAATAACAACAACAACAACAACAACAATAAATGCGACGATGATAATAATGACCATCATCATCATAATCATCATTATAATAGTAATAGTAAATGATAATAACATTAATACTAAGAAGACTGACCGCAATAATATTAAATTAAAATGCCAATATTATAAAAAATCTTTAAAAGATTCGAGCAGGCTATAAAATTAAGCTAATTGTGCTGAACAAAATTACGATTATATATACAGAGGATAAATAAAAATCCATGTCCCGAGTCTTGAAGGAAAATAAGAATAAACGAATATTACGCCGAAAAAGAAAACAATAATGAAATCTACATTTTTTCCTTCTCGAAATCAAATACGTCAATTTCGAAGACCTCTGGGAAAAGGAAAGAAAACAGAGAAGACTTGAATAGCCAATAACCATGTGAAAGCGAATTTCCTGCTCTATTTGAACGCTGCATTAAGCAGGTGAATGAAACTTCCATTCATCGTCTGTCGGTGACGACATCGACCAGCAAGTTTCGCCTATGCGTTCGTTTTTATATACACATACACATTTGCGTTTACGTAAATATGTACTTATATCCAAATACACATGTTAGAGAGAAGGATGGAGAAAGAAAGATATATATATATATATATATATATATATATATATATACATAGCGATAAATAGATAGATGGAGATAGATAGAAATAGAGAGAGAGAGAGAGAGACATTGGTAGGCTACATCGAATGCAGTGTGAACATGCATAGGCTCAAGGCAGTTACTATCGCCGTAACTTTTCTCAGCAAATCATCGTCTCCGTGTAATTGTGTTTGCTCATCTATTTTAAGATGCCGCCAGCCTTTCCGTCTCGTGTATTATATGGTCCCAGACCGCCATTGGCGCTACTTCAAAAGTAAAGAAGCACCTATTGAGCTTTAAGCACAATAGACATTATTTACTGCAAAAAGTGCTTTTGTATTTAACGAAATGTATTCACAATATACAATATCTAATATTTATTAAAATACTTTCTAATGTTCTCTAACCGAAGTTTTTAAGCATTTGTGTGTGACTTTGAAAGATCAATGGGAGTACGATACAACAACAAAGGAAAGGAAAAACATCTTAATGGGAAATATGTGAAAGATCGGAAAACTGTTTTTTCCCATATCTTCTTCGAGGATGCCAAACTATTCCTGATTACGAATTGACAACAGCTTATTGCAAGCGCATTCACCAATATGGCACTTACTCTCTAGGACCGATTAGGATTGCGCCTATCCGGTGTACCGCGATATGCATAGAAACCCAACGAGATAGCCAATATTCCCCGACGGTTTGCTCTCTTCCGCACGAGGAGCTCCAATTTATTATTATCATTGGAGGAACAATAAGCGAGGGCCAGGCAAGGGCTCGACAACCTTGGCCACACCAAACCGGATGCGCTCTGGAGGACAAACTTTACGCGGCTACGTCATTTCACGTCAGCAAAGGTAGTCATACACCGTTCACCGGGCGACATCGCCAAATTACACAGCTAAGCGATGCAGCCCCACCGCATTAATTACCCGGCTTAATTTTCACGGAGGCTCGGGCTGCCGAGCTCCATAACCGCCGACTGAATCGCGTCGCGTAGCAAACCCGGGCCCGAGGTTGCGAGTCCGCAGCCGTGAATTCGAGAGCCGTCTGCCAAAAAAAAAAGTCCGAGAGTGTCCACACCTAGATATACGAAAATCATCGAGCTCCTTTGAATAAGCTTGAGGAATGGACAATGACTTTCCGAGAATCAGAGTCGCGGCATCGGTTTTAACATCAATTTCGTAGCGGTGAGCGAGTCCGGGCGTGCGCGTCTCTCATTCACTCGCGCGGCTTCTCTAAGAATCGGCCCCTCCGAGGGACCCTTGGGTTTTCGTCGCCATCCCTAAACCCCCCCCTCTCCTCCCCTCCCCGCCGCCGACGCCGCCCGCTGCCACCGCTCTATCGCTCCTTCTTCTCCCGTTCTCTCCCGTTCCTCTCCCGTTCTTCCTGTTTACTCCGCTCTCGGCACACGGACCGCCCCCCCCCGGACCGAGAGACCCCATCCCCATGAGCGCGACTCGCGCGTCATCGCCCCCACCCCCAACGCGGAAAAGCCATGACTGTTTTTCCCAGGAGCAGTGTGGCGGGTTTGGGGGGGAGAGAGAGAGCGCCAGCATTCTTTACGAGGAGGGACTCACTTCGAGGTTCCGGGAACCGAAGCCGCAATGCATCTACGCAACATCAACGCAACGTCTACGCTATCCCCGGCGTGGCTCCGTCCCTTTCCACGCATTTATGAAAATGCATATATTTCCCCGTTGAAGTGATATTCGGCAACGATGTGTCAAGTAATTTACCTCCTTCTTGGAAGCTCCACCTTAGAAGCCAGCGCAACTTCTTTGCCATGGATATTCAAATGTGGCATTATAGCCGGCACTTTGAATTTCAGATCTATGGCCAACAGTCACTTGTGTGCATGCGTGTGAAATGTCAATTGGCATTTGATTGACACGTAGTTATTAATAATTTTGGTTATTCTTGTTAAAGAAGAGGTAGAAATTCTATCCGCTGCTTTTATAGGGTAGACGGATTCAACGTTCGTGCAGAATTTCAAAATGTTTGCTCTTGAATGGGAAAACGTAGATTGATAAGCTTTGCCCATTATAAGTTTTCTTTAATATATATATATATGTATATATATATATAATATATTTAATATACATATATATATATATATATATATATATATATATATTATAACAATGCGATGCTCGGATAAAATTATAATATTTATAAAAAAAGCCAAGAGTATTCCGATACGTGAATAGATCGATGTGAAAATTGAAAAAAAAATCATTTCTAATGCAAGACATTATTACCCGAGCTCGTATCGATATCGACTACATCATTAAAAAAACTCCGATTAAACGACTCCGATTTGCGCAACAATTTTGAAGAACATGGCAATATCTACTCTAAAATATAATGGACTAAAGTGGTCAAAAGTGTAAAGGCAAATTGGATGCATTTGTATTTCTTTGATCATTAAATTTTAAATTATGAATGCGAAACATGTAGTCTCCGTAATAAAAGATCATCTATGCTTAGCAGAATTTACCAATCAAATTACCCACTTCCATCCGCATTCCATTTCAATTCCATGCATTCGAACCTTTCACCCCCAGAGTCGTATATTAATCGATTCGAAGAATCGCGCCACATTCACTCGTACCGAAAATTATTACGAACGAAAATAAAGAGAAAACAAATACCGAGAGTCTGTCTTCCCGCACTTCAATGGAACCTCGAGCGGGACTATGAAAAGGGGAGAAAGAATAAGTAAATTGTTTTGATGCACATGATGGGCATCTTGGAAAATCGCCGGCAACTCAGTTCCCACCACCTTCTCCAAGGACCGAACTGAAATTGAAGTTTTGCAAGTCTCATCGTTTCTCCGGAGGTCGGCGCTTTCAATTCCTCGGCGCATCGCCCCCCCCCCCGCCCCGCCCCGCGTCGCCCTACGTCTGCTCTGCCCCCACGGCCAGCCCCTCGGCCCTCCGCGACCCTCGAGGGCCCGAGGGCTTTCGCAGCGGCGGTGGGCCCGCGCTCGGGCTCCCGTCCCGCTCCCTGTACCCAGGATCGGCCACTATCCGATTCCGCGGCGTGAGAAATCGAGGCCGGGACAAATGTCGCCCCCTAAGGGGATTAAATCTACCGGCGGCTCCCTCCCCGGCCCGCGCCCTCGCCCTACCCGCCCTCCGGCCACGGGATCGCGCCAGGACGGGAAAGCCTCGTGCCTATTCCCACGGGCTCCTCGCCTCCGTCGCGGGGTTTCCTCCTCCACGAGGCTATGCTGCGGCTGCTGGACGACGCGCGAGCCTCGGCCCTCCTTCCCCTGCCCGCCACTTCAATGCTCAATAGTCAACGCACCGATAGGGCGTGTGACCAATGGAGGAGTTCGTTTGCAAGCTCGTGTGCGGGAAATGGAGCGAGTGCCAGAGAGAGAGAGAGAGAGAGAGAGAGAGAGAGAGAGAGAGAGAGAGAGAGAGAGAGGCGGTTTTCGGAGAGAAACCCGTACTGTTAAGGTTTGCCGAGCTTGTGGTGAAGGAGGAACTGGAGTAGGCGAAGCTGAAGCAGCAGCAGAAGTTTGTAGGGTATCGTGTAATGCGCGAAAGCCTTCGAGATAATTTTATACGCGATAATGAATGAGAGATATATTTTAGATTACATATTGTACTATCGTAATCCGCAGATATGAGAATTTCCATGGAATTCCAAATATCCTTGTATTGCTTTAGCGATTAGAAAGATAATTTTCAAATAGATAGATAAGGTGAGCAAAGATTGAATAATCAGTTGGGTAAGATATGTGCAAACAACGGTTCGTCGTTTTGTTAAGGAATAATAAAAAAAAAAAAAAAAAAAAAGAAGAGGGAAGAATGGAAAGAAGAAAGGTATCCTTTCCGAAAGGGGGAACGGATACTGCCGTGAAAAGTATTTGAATGTATTGTCTATACTAAGGCGAATAAGCTAATGCGAGCGATGAAGCTGTGATACCGAACGGATGTTGTGTGTGCGCTCGCGCGCGTGTATTTATGTGTGCATATAAAACGACTAGTACGTGCGCGTTTGTGTGACTATACGAGTTGGAGCTATTCGAGCAAAAACAACAGGAAGTCCGTCAATGGCGTACCACTGGAAGCGTTTAAAATTAATCTGTGAATGCTACCTCTATTCCGAGCAAAAACCTCTTTATATTCTTTTTAAGCCAATTCCACGCGGGTGGAGGGGCGGAAAGAGCGGACGACTTTCTTTTGCTACTTCCGTGCATTCCGTGAGACATTCGCGTATCCTCGGCCGGCCACGAATCTTCTCCGGCATGAAGCAGCACTTACTCGAAGAGGTAAAATTTATTATTCACTCTACCCTCTTATTATTCTGCAGGGCTTAGTCTTTAAGTGCCCGGATTCATTTTATCGAATCCACCTTCTACTTATCACATCGTTGAAAAGTCACAAGCTTCCTTAGAATCATTCCTAATACGTATTCCGCTTTATTTGAGCGAAGGTCTTTTACAGTAATGCAGGTCTTATTTCATAATGTCGGACGAGGCCTATGCTTCATCCATCTCCGTTACATTACGCGGAAAAAAAAATGGCACAGCATTAAATATCGATACCAACGTAACAGCACTAGAAATACTAATGCAATCTTTGGTTACAAATACTAATGATTATTGGAGCGTAAAACAATTCCACTTGACTTGAATTCGTAAGGCCAAATTCAAAATAACGCAAGCATAATCAAAGTTCAGTGCAGATCTATCGGAAATTCAGAATGAAATAAGCGGTTGCTCTGTTATCAACTTATTGACGAGTACTCGAGTCATCTACCTGTGTGCAAGAGGGTTGTACGGGGCGGGAAAGGGCAAGGGGGCCAGGAGGAGGAGGAGCAAATTTGTAAAATGGGAGTATGAACTAATTTTGAAAATGCATTTGCAAAATGTATTTGGATTTGTTTATAAAATGAAATTATATCGCAATCTGCAAGATATTATACAGAATAGGAGAATTATTAAATTTACAAATGGAAGGTATATTGTCAATTATCGGAGGATCAAAGCGAAGAATATTTCTATGAAAAATGTAAATGCAGAATGTAAGAATAGAATGTGGAAAAGAAATAAGGTGCTTACTGCTGTTTGAAAAAATAATATTTCAAATCTATTGGTTAAACGCTAGGCTTGCACCCAATACAGTATAAAAGATAATTCCCATAGCACATAATGAGTGTAATTTAATTCCTCATTTTATACATGGTTAGCACTCCTTAAAAAACACTTAACAGTCATAACAGCATCACCTTTATCCAAACTATTTTTGCTCGAGTAAGGACTTTTGAAAGCTGTACATATAAATGAGCACCGGGCAGAGTGTGTGCGTGAGAGAGAGAGAGAGAGAGAGAGAGAGAGAGAGAGAGAGAGAGAGAAAATGACGCGTGTCGGTGTGCCTAAATACCTAACTCCTCGCGCTAAGTGGCTCATTCCGAGAAAGGTGCCTTCTTTCGAAATTCGGCGCCGTCGTTCGCCTCTCTCTCTCTCTCTCTCTCTCTCTCTCTACCATCCTATCTCACTTTCTCTCACTCTTCTGTAACCGCAAATGCGCGAGCTATGTGTGCTTGAGTATGTGCACGAGTGTGTGCGAGAGAAATTGAAAAAAAACCCAGGATAGGGAGTGGCGGCGGCGGCTGTACGCCAGCGGCCGTCGACGACGCTCTCGAAAAAAATGTACGAAACGATGCAAGGTCGTATTTCATAGGTTCTCTCTCTTCTATTGCTCCTCGACCTCGGCATCGGCATTTCACTACGCTGCCCTCCCTCGGCACCCCCGTCCTTAATTCAACCTTTATCGCGCTCTCTCTCTCTCTCTCTCTCTCTCCCTCCCTCTCCCTCTCGCTCTCTCGCTGGATCTTTCACTCGCTCCTCCGCTTTTTTGGCTTCTGTCGCGATCGAATTCTCCGTATAGGAACAATGGAGGCGCCCATCGTTTATTCCTCTCGCCCGCCCCGCGCTCGCGATTCCTCCAGCGTCCATTTTGACGCTTTTTTCGCCCTGATTTCCGGAGTCAGTCCGGAGTCAGCGAACTATCGGAGAGTTCACCCCCACGACCAAGGGCTCACCGTTACCGCTATTACTCTATGTCAACCTTATTGTCCTCGCGAGGATCCGCACAGGGCGCAAATATTTTACTGGGAAAACAATTACCAGCCTTGTGATAGACGCTTTTAATGCAGCTGGCGCGCGGGCGGAAGAGGAAGGCGAGAGAGCCGAATGAAGGTGGGTAGGTTGTAGGGGTGGGGGGTGGGGGGAAGGAATTTAACTTTGGCAACAGGCGGTAAAAGCATTTCCTCTTGATAGCTTGTATTCGCGAAACCTTGTTCCGGGATACGTAGGCCAGATTAGAAAATGCATAAAGTACACTGAACGTTAGAGAAAATGTTGAGCTTATTGCAGATGAGCAAATCTATTTCAAGCATCTTGAAAAAAGAAAAAAGAAAAAAAAAAGAACTTTTAAGGCGCTTGGCTATGCCTTAAAAAAACATTTATATGTATGTACGTGCATACATTGTCTATTATGCTGTTAAATTGGACTTTTAAAAGAAGCTATTTATTACGAGTGAATCAAGTGTAGATGTACACAAATGAGTACATTAATGGAGATAAGTACATTAACTGTATTACACTTCCTCAATGGCGTTTCGAGTAGATGGAATCTCTGGATATAAATTCCCAAATAAGGGCATGAAAATTTCGAAAAATACATACGTGATTCCTTGAAATGCCAGGCTAGCGCATACGCGCGCATTTACATAAATTCTTTTCAAAGTAAATTTATCCTATCCAAAATGTTACAAAAATTCAATTTCATATTAGACGTGCAATAAATTCCGAGGGAATGCTACTCGTTTCATGCTGTCTTCTTTTCAACATTAAAAGCTATCTTTTCCGAGCCAGTGAAATTCATAGCCCTTAGTCGATAGCTCGAGAGTACGAAAGAAGGAAGAGAAAAAGAAGAATCATTCGCGATGATGCAGTTCGCCAACAATTTCCACCTCGTTTAATTACGAAATTCTGCTTTGCAAAATGGGTCCGCGCGACAGAAAGAAAGCGAAGCAGGAGCCATCGTAGAAAGGAGAGTCTCGAGAGAGCATCAGTGGACATAACCTGCCTTAATTGGGCCAGGAATCCGTCCTCTTCATCCTCCTGCATATAAGGAGCGCGATTTCCTACCTCGGAATTCCGGCCTACAAAAGCTCCGAAACACGCGCACACGCGCACAAATATATATATATATATATATATATATAAATATGCGCGAGTTCCCCTATAAATATTATTATATATAAAAATATTATACGCTAACAAAAATTCGAATCGCTCGAATTTTAAAAGTTTACAACTTTTGGCCACTTCTCCGTTCGACCCCCTTTAAATTGCCATCATATTTTACTCTTGGTGATTATTTAGTCGTAATACAACAAAACAGAACATATAAAATCACCCTTTATTAAACGAGCATATAAATTGAGCATGAAAATTTAGCTTCTATCGTACAAAAAAATTTAATTTACAATTTAATCGATCAGTTGAAAATGGGTGAAAAAATTGCGAGACTCCATAAATGTAAATCAAACTTTTTTTCTTGAAATCGAAAACAAAATCTTAACGTTTAACGAAGGAAGCTATCAAGTCCAATCGTATATTAAATGCCATATTTTGTTTGCTATCATTAGGTTTGCTCGTTGCAATTAATCTTTATTGGATTGTGCACAGTACAATAGACAAATACACGTGAAGAATGGATCGGAACAGGTGCGGAGTTAATCCTTCAAGGGGCAATTTTTCGCACTTGTTTTAAAATTTTTTTTTCCTCAGTATCCCACTTCTTCGTTGGCTCGTGATCAGCGATAAGGGAAAAGGCGCCATATTTTTTTTCTTTTGTAAAGTTTGACAAAATTTACGGGGGATTCGCCATTCGCCGGGACGCGTCAAACAATATAATTGCGTTGTCGAGCACACGGCATATTTTAAACGTCAAATCTCTCAATTATATTAGGTGGCAAGCGAGCGCAAATTCATACAACACTTCGTTCATTCGAACTCAATCGCGTGAAATATTAAGATGCAATAAAAATAATGTTTTGACGAGGGCTCGTATTAATACAGCGATAGCCATAAAAAGACAAACGAGGTGCAAATTAAAGGCAATGATTTCAATCGACGCGTGAAGGGAAGGATAAAGGTACGCGTATACAATATAGGGGCTAGTGTAAAAAAAAAGGTTCCGAGTCACACATCGTATTCTTATTTATGTAGGTATTTTTTCCCTCGGGTTGACCAAAGGACTCTTATAATAAAAGCAAGGATTGCACGAGTGGCCTGTAATCAAAGCCGAAAGTAGTTCGACGTTATCGATTGCCGCAATCGGAATAATAACAGAGCGAGGGCTTTTTTATAGTGAAAAGGCACGCGAACGCTGGCCCACAAATTCCTTCTTATCGCTCGTCATTCCTGTTCTCCAAATTACCGATCTAGCCACGAAACGCATTAATATTATTAATGCTATTGCTATCTATTGCTCGCAGCTGCGTGAAAGCTCGGAGTTCTGGTATCGATAGGACGGACTTATCCGAACTCTAGCCTCTACCTCCGGGGGACCGCCAAACCCGCCACGCATAGCGTAAAAATGATGTTTCGGCCATTCCTCGTAAGTTGCGGCCCTTTGCCCCTGAATTCAGTCACGCGAGCTCTAGGGTGGAGTCGATGAATATGGCTAGGCTGGATCGTCGCCTTGGGCAACTTTCCTTTTCTTTCTCACCCTCCATTATCCATTACTAATGGCATTAGCTTTTTACGCGTCTCTCTCTCTCTCTCTCTCTCTCTCTCACTCTCTATTTTTATCTACCTTTATTCCACCCTCGAATAGCCTGTAAAATTGAAGAACCAGAGATTAGCTGGCGCCACGACAACCGCCTCCTATTTATTAACAAGACTCGATAATTCCTCCTCTTGAGCCTCGTATACGTTATAATCCACTTTTGTGAAGCTGCGTTGTCATAGAACATAGCGCAACTTCGAATACATCGAAATATTAATTTTAACCCAAGCTATTGCTTACCGAGGTACCAATATACGATTAATTATTTCAAAACACTCCAACCACTTGTAACCCCATTCGCTATTATGCCTACTTCGTTGGATGGAAGTGAAATGCCGCGCACTTTAAATGCTGTCGCTACGATTTTATCACCAGACGATTCGTAGAAAAATTGATCGATAACTTTTTTAATTTTTATCGACCATTTTCATATCTAAGAGATTAATTAAACTTTTCAGATTCACATACTTTTTCATATTGAGAAAATTCTTAATAGAAGTAATAACATTTCAACTGTCTTTCAACTATGAATAATGATTCTGAAATACCATTATCAAAATCTCATAGTTTATTCAATGAATTGATGTACGATTTAAATGATAATTAGAGAAATATTGTTTATAAAATATCGTATCGTAACTCCATTCCTTGTTATTCATCTTCTTTACTGCACTTAAACTTTGAACTCATTAATTTTACGTTTCTTAATGATAGTATTTTTTGTTTTTTTACACCATTCTTTTTGTGCGTATTTTTTTATTACTAGAATACTTTTTTTTCTCCTTCTTCTATTTTCGACATTATTTTAATGTTTGAACTCCTTATCTTATTTGTTATAATAGCAACATTCTTGTTATTCTTTATTTTTCTTTACTTGTCATTTTTATTGATTTTCCTTTTGCTTCAATTACTTTAGCTCTTTATTCTTACATACTTTTATGTGATTTATTGTTGTTACGACTTTTTTTCAATTTTATAAAAACAAATGAATATAATGAGTATCTAAGTAGATCGTTTGTAATTATAACAATATTATTTTTATAATACCTTAAATTGTAATATATACGAACTAAAATTTAGTTTCTACAATAATATTCATATTTGGTAAGTAACTTTATTCGAAAACGATCTTCGAAAGCCTTCAAATCTTGATTTATAAATTTTTACAATAAAATCATAATACCCGTAATTTTAAAGTACGTCAGTAATGATTACTCGGCCGCTAAAATCATCGATATTTTTCGAGATTTATGCACTTTAGTCTTGATTTTTATCTTAAAATTTAATTATAAGATATTTGGTGTTGGGTATTTTAGGCTATTTCAATTAAATTTTTATCGAAATAATCAATTTCTAAATAAGTATGAAGCGCTTTAATAGCGTGTATTTAATCGATACATATATTTTCAAAAACTAATTACTGATAAGTCGTTTTGTCGTCATGCTTAGAGGTAAAACATGAGTTAATGACACCTATCGTGAACCAATATCAATAGAAAATAGAAAATTGCAGCTGCATTTGAAAAGAATGACACGTACGGTATGGATGATGATGTAGTTGAAAAAAAAGTAGAAAATTATCGGCAAACTGTCTTAATTAAACTGTCGTAGCGGTTGTACCAAATGTACGAAGTGCATTCCGCGGCTTTGATCTTCCTCGTTTCTTAAATCAGAGTAGCTTCACTCGAAAGATTCAAATATTAATATTTCGAATGGAGATTCGGTCTGTAAATTTCATTAGAAGGTGGCCTCTTTCGCTCGGGTGTTGTTCGGGCAAAACCGTAAAAACGATAATGAGAAAAGACAAGAGGATTGGCGGTTGCGAGGCAACGGCTTCACGCTACGAGCGCGCGAATCTCCCAGGACAACTGGCATAAGTGCAACGACTTAATTAACGATTGCGGACCCGGGCGCTCGGCAAAAATAATCAGAAAGCTCGGAGATAAACAGGACGTCGGCGCACATGAGCCCCACGATGACGACGGTACGCTCGCGCTGAGATCCCGACTCGAGGGGGTAGGGGGCGGTGTGTCGGAGAGAGGAGCGGAGGCAAGAGTCGCTGGGCGGCGCGCGTCGCTCGCATCCCAGCTCGTAAATAAAGCCGATTAATTTAGCGCGTGGAAGCGAGGGGATGCGGCGCGTCCTCGGGATCGCGCGGCCCCGGCCACGTAAGGAGCCGCTCCGTAGATGCAAAATAACGCCGCGGTCGGATCTCCGGGCAGTCGCCTCCTTACAGCGGCGCCCCTCCGACCCCCGAACCCCTCCGCCGAATGCCACGACGCGCTCGATCCTACCGGGGCTCCTCCGCTTTCAGCGAGCGCCGCTCGCCGAGGGCCCGACGTCGTTCACGCAAACACACGCGCGCACCGAGTTGGCACGCAGACGCGCGATCGGCCCCGTGCCCGTGTGTCTCCGTGTGCGCGCGGCGGAGGCGGTGAAAAAGCGAGGGACCCTCGCCTGGGGAGGCGGCCGGCGGGGGCCCGGGGGGAGATGCTCAGGGTGGTTCTCACCCTCACGTTTCTTCGCGAGAGCGCTCTGTGTCGGTGGCCTGATTCTCGGAAGGACGTCATTTGTTGCTCGTTGCTATATATCTTTGGGCCCGCTGCTCCCTCCCCAGCCCCCTTGCCGCCCCCGCCTGCGCCACCGCCGCCGCCGCCGCCGCCGCCTCCCGACCTACTCGCACCGCCGGCCGCGCCGCGCTCTCCCCTCCTCCCGCCCGCTACGCGCTGAATCCACCTTCTCGTCCTCCTCGCCGCTCCCCTCCCCGCCGCCGGCCGTCACCTATTCCCTGCCCCCGTGCACACTCTTTCGCTTTCCTTCCACGTCGTCGTGTTATTGCTCGAGAGGAGTCGAAATATGCCGGTAGGCCGGTTTTAGCGGTGGGGCGAAAGTAGCGTGCATACTTTGGCTGTGGGAGAGAGCGAGCGAGCGAGTCAGTGAGAAAGAAATGCAACAGCAGCGAATCTCTTTTACGAGTGCGGATCCACCGGCGCATGTATTCCACTCTCGACTTCTTGCCTCTGTTCACGTCCCAACGCGTGTAAGCGTCTTCTCGATCTCCGTGTAGCCGCTCTCGGATGGATCTCAAAACACATAATCCAACCGCGCGATTCCCCATTGTCAGTTCCTTGTGAATAATGAGAAAAAATTGGCTCTTCCGGCGGTCGGCGTGGATCAAGCCGCCCAATCCACGCGTAAATCACTGTTTTCGATCTGGCTTCAAGCGACTCTTTACACGTAAGCTGGCCACCGAGAATTTGTCCGTCTCGAGCTTCAAACCATGCGGATACAAATAATGCAAATGAAAGAGAGCGTGCGAACGGGCGATCGACCCCCACGGGGAGAACAAGGTACAACAACATTGGAAAGAGTGTGTGCGCTCGAGAGAGAGAGAGAGAGAGAGAGAGAGAGAGAGAGAGAAATCTCTCGAAGGAGAGAATGAGAGTGAGCGCCGTGGCGCGGCAAATGAGGAGCGGGGGGCGAAGATGTTGGTGGCGGCTGAGCAGGAGGAGGAGGAGGAGGAGGAGGAGGTTGTTTTCGTGTACAAAGTGGCGAGCGTCGGCGCTTTCGGCGCTTGTAGTTAGAGGGTAAAGATGAGAAAGAAAAGAAAGCTATCGAAGATAAATAAGGGTCTGATGATTGCGGTACGCAGTATCAGATATATGTTAGATAACAATTCCAAGTATCATATTTTAAATTGAATAATGACTATTATCGGAGAATCATCTTTTACTCTGCATTTTATTGACTTTGTGAATAACACGTTGCCGGTGAAAATTTATAAATTTCAGTTTAGCCTTTTCTTACCATTCCTCAAATATAATTTAACCTTATTCACTTAAAATCGCTGCACTGATTGTTTTATTTTATATTCAACATACACGCAATTCGCTATTTACATCGCAAATATGATAGGCAGTCGACAAAAACACGATTGGTATGTTATGAGCGCCATTACTTAGTAAATCCATTATTCTGTGAATTTGCTTTGAAAATACAAATGGAAAATAGAATAATAATATAATTTTAAGACAATAACTTAAGTTATGGGAAATTTTAAATCAATTATTAAACAAGCGAACGAACATCTCGGACTGTGCAATATTGCAATCACAATGAGTTAAGTAGTAGCAATATTAATATCCAGAAAGTGACACTATTATTATAATAATCATCGTAATATCAATCAATCAAAATAGTACCAATCGAATGAGAGTGTCTCGAGACGTAATAAACTAATTTGATCAACTGGCGTAAAAATTGAGTCAATCTATCAGTTAAGGTAAGGAGAAGCGAGGATTTCTAGCGCCATCCTCTTAAGCTCGACGATCGCTATTTCTCAAATAATCAAGTCAAACTTAAATGTCTCAACACTACTAAATTTCAGATTACTCCCATTTCATCGTTCATTCACCGAGCAGGATTTACTTTTCTCCTCACCTCGACATGTCGGGTCGTCCACCAAAAAACAAAAAATGAAACGGTCAAAAAAAGAAGAAGGAAAGGCCATTACTGCCAAACGAGAGGAAAACGAGAAAATAGTGCAGCAGAAACGAAGAAGTGAGAACGGAGATTAACAGAGAGGAAGAGGAAAGAGAGCGAATCGCGAGCAAAAGAGATCGAAGAGAGAGAAAGATAGAGAGAGCAGAGAGCAGAGAGAGAGAGAGAGAGAGAGAGAGAGAGCAGAGAGCATCACCGAGGAGGAGGGGCAGGCATGTTGGAGATGACGAAGAAAGAGGAGAAGGAGAGAAGGAGAAAAGGAGAGAACGGCCGTAGGTGTGCGCGTACTAGTTTCACTCTGCGGTATTCCCCGTTCCACACGAAAGCCTCGTGTGTGTGCGAGAGTGCGCGTCGCGCCTTCTCGTATATTTTGCGTGCGTGAAACGCGTGGGACACCATATATCGCAGGCGCGCGCTCATGCACCGAGGGAGAGAGAGAGAGAGAGAGAGAGAGAGAGAGAGAGAGAGAGAGAGAGAGAGAGAGAGAGAGAGAGAGAGAGCGGAGGGGGTGGTGTCGAAGGGGGCTGCCAGGGGGTCGCCGAGGACGGCGGATAGGAGAGGGCCGGGGCAGGGCGGGGCGGCGCGGGGAGGAGCGAGGCGGGGAGGAAAAAAGGAGTCAAGCCGGTCGCCTCGCGGACTCTTTGAATTTCTGAAATTCGAGGCGTGAGAATATCTCTGCCGCTGTGGCCACCGCTGCTCTCCCTCCGATAATGCCGTCGTCGAGATAAAATGAAAAAAAAAAAAAAAAAAAAAAAAAAAAAACACATGAAGAAATAATAAAAGAGCGTGAGCGAGAGGGAGATTGGATGGGGGGGGGGGAGAGAGAGAGGTCAGAAGGGGCGATAAAAAGGTGCTGCAGAAAAATGGGGCAAAAAATGGGAGGCTTGGAAAAAATAAATTGTTGCAGCCACTGTCCGATAAACAGTTGAAACTTGTGTACGCTTTCTCACGTGGAAGCAAAGGTCCAATATGATTTTCACACTGGTGCTCGAGAAGTTAGGCGACTAGGAGATGATCGATCGATGCCAGAGGCCCTTGGAGCCGCGGCTTTTCTGTAATTTAACGCTATCTCACTCTCCTTTATTCTCCCTCCCGCCCTCCCGCCGTCTCTCTCTCCCTCTCTCATTATCGCTCGTTCTGGTTTAGCGGCTTCCTCCCGAGCTCCGAGGATTTGCCAAAATTCTATCGAGGAGCGACTCGAACGATAAATTAGAAAGTCGGCTTTGCCCGTGTGGGTGGATACGTGATTCCGAGTCCGGCCTCCTCGCGCCGCTTGGGGCCTCGAGTGTGCGAGCGAGCGCCGAATGGAGCAACGGTTCACGGCTCGAGAATCGCCTCGTCGTGACCTTCCTCAATTTCAGAAAAATGCCATTATGTCTAAGCGTCTGTACACCTGTTTGTTCGGCCCGCGCGGCTCCGAGCCGAGCGCCGTATAAGCCAGAGTTCGAGGAGTCGAAGCCAATCCTGGCTTCCACGCTCGACAGGATTTTCACGATCGGTGAGGTGAGACTTTCGGAGCTGCTCCCACTTAACAACCGCAGACCGATTATTCCCCTTTCTTCTGGCGGATCAAATCAGTGTCCATCCTTCATTCGGCTCACTCGGACATTGAAAGAGCATTTAGCTGATGTGACACTCTCCCCTATGCATGGCGAATCCATCCAACGATCATCTCTCTCTCTCTCTCTCTCTCTCTCTCTCTCTCTATCTCCCTCCCTCTACTAAATATCCTTTCCTTGATTCACACTGAGATCGTTACTCTTCGATTTGACAACGATTTGTTATATATACATATAAAAGATCACCACTACTCAACGCTAAAATACAATCGCAATGATAAAATCAATGATAAAATGATCGATAATGAAATACGCAAAATGATTCCGAATCATTATAATATATTACGTCTGTTATGCAAAGTCGTTGAATTACCGTCGAACGATTGTTTTTCTCAATTCCCCTTTAACTCGAATATCTCCGACATCGATGCCCACATCAATTGATCCATTGATTAAGTCCGAGGAACTTACCGAGGAACTTACCGAGGAACGAGGAAAGCTGCCGAGCTTCGGGGGGACTCACCGAGGACGGCGTTCGTTTTCTCGGCAATGTCTTGGCATAATTCAAGGCTTACTCCGGCTCTCGCTGTTGTCTCTCTTCGAGAGCTCATTGAGAGGTGTTGCCCGTCCGCCGTTGCCTCGGAGGCTGTTATATCGCGTTGCGGGTGGCTGCTCGATGGAGATCGGCATAAATAACGAGCGCGTGAGTTTATTTGGCCACGATAAGGAAGGAATGAACGAACTAGCGAGATAAATATTGCGACGGAGGTACGGGCCCGGGCTCCGCAGCGATGTTCCAGGGTGGGCTCGCGCGAGCGGACATTGTTAACGCGACTATCACGGTGAGAGTGAGTGAGCCGAAGGATCGAGGAGAGATAAAGCCAAGTCCCGCGCAGGGCGATACGATTGAGAAAGGCCGCGGGTTGCCTGCGGGGGCTCGAGAGGATAAGCTCTCCTCTTCCCGACGTATCCGGCGGGGGGTGAGGTTCGAGGTAAGTGGGTAGCAGGGAGAGACCGAGAGAGGGGGGGGAGGGGGAGGTAAGGAGGAGCAGCAGCAGCAGCAGCAGAAGCAGGGAGCCGAGGAAGCAGCAGCGAGGAAAAGAGGAACGTGTTAGCGGCGACTAAGGAGGTGAAGTCGGTACGAGAAGGAGACAGAGTCGTGGATATGTGCAAGGCCGTGGAGTTGTGCGCGATTCAAAGAACTGGGAACAGTGAAATGAACATTGTGTGCCCGTGTGTGTAGCCAGAAGTTCTCGCCCTGAGCCAATATCATTGTGCGTTGCATTGCAGTTTGTTTGCGCCCTAAGTAGCTCTCTCTCTCTCTCTCTCTCCCTTTACACATATATATATATATCCTTATTTTCTCTCCTTCTACTTCCAGCATCTCTTACCCTCTCCCCCAGTCCCTCTGTCTCCCTCTTTCTCGGGCGCGCAAGCGGTTTTACTCCACCGTAAATAATCTACCATGTGCGCCGTGTGCTACAAAGCAAGAAAAGAGAAGATCGGATGGATGGATAGAGTGTGCGAGAGGGAACTAGAGGAGATGATGCCGTGAGATGGCGCGAGGAGGAGGGGTGCGGCCAGGGAGAGGGGAGGGAGGCATTCGGTGGCGCCGCTCGGGAGAAGGAGGGTA
The DNA here is from genome assembly GCA_018907135.1 of Kradibia gibbosae. Classification (NCBI taxonomy): domain Eukaryota; kingdom Metazoa; phylum Arthropoda; class Insecta; order Hymenoptera; family Agaonidae; genus Kradibia; species Kradibia gibbosae. Next base: position 12,088,961 of record JACCHX010000004.1, read on the forward strand.
TCTTCAAAGAGAGACGGACGGAGCGAGGTAAAGGGCCGAGAAGATAGGCTCCACTTCTTGGTGCTTAGCGGGGACAAAGGAGGGGAGCGAGAGAGAGGGTCGACGGCGGAGGGGCGGGGGAGAGGGTGCAGGGAGGAGAGGAGGAGCAAGAGAGAATATTGCGCCTAGCGGACAATACATCCGAGAGCGAGAAGAGAGAGGACTCCGAGTCCTGGAATGCGGCCGTAGCCTCGCTGTATAACGCATTGGATATACACAAGGGTATTTGTGTATTTATGTGGAACAGCCGGGCAGAGATGAAAGGGCAGAGGAGGCAAGGAAGTAAGGAGAGGCGGAGTGGCAGAGGGGGAAATAATGTACTGAATGAACGGCTAAGGAAATGCAGCGTAGATTAATGGAGGAAGAAAAATTTTGGTAAGACGCAATACCAGGTTGAGAGAGGTCAGGAGACGTATATTAATTACATTTTAATATCGAATTCCGGGATATGGTAATTTATCGGTGTTCATTTGAAAAATGCGAGAATGAAAAGCATACACAAACGTACACTCCTCGGTCGAGAGGAGTGTGAAATTTCAGAAATGCTGCTCGCGAGATAGTCCGAAGACAGCAGGAGTAACTGATTTTGAAAGAGATATACATACGGTGGTTAGCTGAAAGATCGAGCATTGACGAAAGAATCAAGGTATCGAAGAGATCGGGCAAATAGGTGGCAAGGAGTCGCGGAGGATGACCACGACTGAGAATTTCAGAAAAGGTGAACGAGCTAAAAAGAAGAGATGTCGCGAAGTAAGGTAAGATCGTAAGGGGGGAAGTTAAGAGTCGATGTCCCCCAGCGAGTAAAGCGATGCTCATCTTACAGGGTCCGAGCGACGCGCCTCCTCTTGGAGGAGGAGGAGGGGGCGGTGGTGGTGGGCAAGGTACGAACGGGTTCACAGCACCGGGTGCCTCCAGTCCGGAGCGAGGCAGCGGGAGCAGCGGTGCGACCGGAAGGGAGGAGTAGCGTCTCCTCGCGTATGTCCCTTTGCTCCCTTTGCTGCCTCGGCTCGATCGACTCAAAGATGACGAACTCGTGTCTCTTTCATCGATCCCTTTCATTCGTTTAAACACCTCTCGGGTGCTTAGCGATCGGTCAACAGCTTCGGAGCCGAGCTACAAAGAGCCATCGGCAAACGGTTAGCCGATAAACGACACGAGGGAGCGACTCCTCCGGCTCTTTCGGCTCTTCGCCCCAATTATCATTCTTCGACAAAGCTTCGATATTTTCAGCACAAGAAGCGTAATAGCGCTCCCCGATCGGCTGCAATTAACAGCTGCCGCTCGGAGAGAAACTCTGCGGGCCTTTTTATCGGTCACCTATAAATGAATGAGCGGGTCAACAAAGTTACCGAGACTCTTATCCGAATTCGAATTTCGAAAAAGCCAAATGCAGCTAGAGACTCGAGGCGAGGGCCAGTAGGGCCCAGCGAACAAGGGCCCCCCCCCGTTACTTTCCCTGGCTTCGCCTCGCCATTTCCGCAGTTCGGCTCTACGGCCGTCTCGATAAATCGGTCTTCTCCCTTCGATTGATACGTAAACTGTCCCCCGCTAGGCTGCCGCCCCCCCCGCCCCCCGTTACACTTAATCTTTCATTTCATCGACGCCAGCAATCAGGAGGCTTTTATTAGTCGTGTCATTCTGGCGGCTAAAAGTGGCGACCGAGCGTAGAGACGCGCAGACCTACGAGTGAGCGAGAACTGCTGCGAAATAACGATGAACTATGCAGTAAGAGCATCGGAAACCGAACGGCGTCCTCCTCCTCCTCCTCCTCCTCCTCCCATCGCCGCCACGACACCACCTCCGCCGCCGCCGCCGCCGCCGCCACTCCCCACTTCTCGTTGCCCCTCGCGCTTCGCGAGACTTCGCTCTCTCTCTCTCTCTCTCCTCTTCCTTCGAATTTCTCAGCGACTCTTCCAAGCGCGGCCGCGGAACGCGAGAAAGAGAGACGAATAGGAACTCGCCGATTGTCGGGCTTCCTCGCGCCTTCTCCCCCCCCCTGCCCCGTCCGCTCCCTACCAACTCATCTGCGCGCTTATCGTGTACGTAGCTGCTCCATGTTCTCTTTCAAGCCTCCACTTACCATTTACCGGTGTCCGGTTGAAAGAGTAAGTACAGGTACAAGAGACTCTGGCAGTGGATGAAGAATTCGGACTCGCGTGCGCGCGGTGGGTGATGTCCTCTCTTTTTACGCTCACCGACTCCCACCTCCCGCCGCTGTCGTGCGCGCGCGCGCTCGCACTTACACGCACACTTGTAATACGGCCATACGCGAAATCTCTCTTCCCCCTGCTGCTCTCTCGCTCGATCCCCGACTCCTTCTTTCTCTCCTTCTACCTGGAACTATGGATACGACACGAGCTCCTGGCACGTGAGAGAATGTTGTCAACGCCAGTTCTACTTGTGATTTTCAAATTGGCGAGAATAACTCGGGGAGGGAGAGAGAGAGAGAGAAAGAGAGAGGAGGCACGACGATGCAAAAGAACGAGAATGAAAGAAGAAGAAAAAGTAAAGGCCTTATGGAAATTGCAATTGTAAATGAAAATTTGAAAGGCTAAGTATATAATACGCTTGACTTCATTGGGCTATGCTACTTTGTCACGTCGATGTTATACTTTTTCTTCATTTGAGCCCGATACTAAAAAAAAAAGCCACGTTCCTCGCAACGAAAGTTTTTCATGCAAATTAGTACTTAAATAATCTTAGATAAAAGACAAACTTATCTAGTTGTTCTCTCCAGGTGTTTTGTCCTTTAAAAACTGTGTATGATCATGTTGGCAGTGAGGAGGACATCGACTCTTATTGCACGCGAAGAAAGTATCGATTTAACTTGACCCTTGAAGAAATTAACTCTAATTAAAATAATCTATCCAGTAGATTATGTACCGATGCAAGCGAAACACGACTTCCATCAGCTTTATTTCTTACTATCTGCGACGCTGGTAAATCTTGCATAGATTCCTTCCTCCCTCTATTTATTAATGCATGTTTACGACGTGTTAAAATATATTTACCGCTTTTCACGCGAATCTTCGAACGATCATTACCAGAGTCATTATCAGGGTGATCTTAGCCGGGAGTGGGAGGAAGTTAGGCACAACAATGTTAACTGCAATGGCCTTCACTGAACGTGCTTCCAAGCTCCTAATGCGCAGATATAAATCTCGCGTGTAATGTCGCAAAACGGTTCTTGACGCGCTACGAAACTCGACGTTAAAACAACAATGCCTTGGACCCTACTTACTTTCCCTCCAGTTCTATCGCGCATCCCCTTGCGAGGACCATCGCATCCCTCCGGCGCTTGCCTCTGCGACAGATTCCAGGTAGGGATAAGACGAGGGGATTGTCGGATATTGGAAGTTCGGGAAACTGATTTGCGAAGGAGGCCGATCCTTATCCAGGCGCTGCTCCTCCAAGGAATGAACATCGAATTACGCGTAGGCCTAAGCGCGCATGCCATCGATGGGAGCGGTGGGGTTGGGGGGCTGGGCGAAAGTGGGAGAAATACTTTTTGACGGGGCCCGAATAATTGCCGCAGCTCCCGTTTAATCGAGTAGCGCGCATTTGAATGATAAATAAATGCCCGCTTTAAGCCTTCGGCTTTAAATGCTTGCTTTTTTGGGCGCGATATTTTTTTGCATTCCTACCCTTGAATAAGAGACGCTCCAACTGGTTTCATCAATGACTGCGCTATTTATCAAGCGCAACATTTTTCCATGTACTCGGTATGTATATCATTTTTATTTACTTTCACGATTGAAACTGGTTATCCAAGCGCTAATAAATGCTATTGCCAATTGAACTTTAATTACTCCGAAATTTAATAGCTGATTAATGCAGTACTTTTGTCAGGACATAGTAATAGTACCTTACGCATTGTAAAATAAGTGTCAGTCAATAGTTAGGTGGTCTTCGTTTAATGTTAATGATTTTGTGTTTATCCACATACGAATATAAATATTTAAGATTCATTCGCGTGAAAAGCTCTTGTATATTTACGTGAAGTATATCGCTTAAAGAGCGTTTCTTAAAATGCTGTTGAAAGTCAAATTTAAATTAGCTCGAGAGCCGGAGTAACATTTTTGTCGCTGAACTAAGCTTTGCAAATATATATATATATATATTCCGAGTGCTTAAATTTCCCTAAAAATCAAGAGTGAGTCGTCTCTCTTTTTATTTTTGTTCTAAATAAAATTATTTTCAATTATTTTAATCAGAATTTTATTGCACCACATACTATAAAATTATCGCATGAATTATGAATAGTAGCAAAGTATGCGGAAGGCAAAAAAAAATACCATTTAAAATTTAGAACCTTATCATTTTTATTTTAAATCGGGGATGCTTTTTTCAATGGTTCAAATTTTAATAAAAGCTGCCTTTAGAGCGAAAAACAAATTTTTTTTTACAAATATCGCATAAAAACACGTCAGAGCGAGCGTCTAGGAAAGAGCGTTGAAGGGGTTGCGCGCAGTCATATGTGGTGCGTGGCAAAGTGGTGAGAGAGGCGAGACTCTTCTCTTCCCACCGGCGACAGCTCGTTCATCTCTATCTAAGAGAGTCTTGGACTAGTGAGGCCGCTGAGAAGATGGAGATAGAGATAGAGACGGAAGGAGATGTACGTGTGTTTTTGAATATGTAAAGACACGTTTGTGTACATATGTATATACATATATATATATGGGTGGGTGTGTGTGTGTGTGTGTGTGTAAAAAAATATATAGTGTGCGGGAATAAGAGTCGGTGCTCCGTGGCAGCATCTCTCGGGCGGTCCAGCAATGGTCTCACAGTGGAGAGGCATAAGCGTTAGGAGGTGGTTGCTCCTTCCTCCTTCGGGGGAGTCTGCTTTGGCTTTGCCGTGTCGGATAAGGCACTGATAAAGCCACGTTAGACGGCGAACGAATGAGAGAGAGTGAGAACGAGGTAGATTGATAGATGGATAGATAAAAGGAGAGAATTCAGTCCCGGGGAGAAGGGAGAAACGGAGGAGGGAAGGGGAGACCGACTGTATCTAATCGCTGGGTGTTTTGGAACACTCATGCGCTCGCGTATGCATTGTACACAAGCCACTCTAGATGGAAAGGAAAAACTTCATCAGTGGAGGACAGACGACAGGTCCTTCTCTCCCTTCAACGCAGCCGACGCGAAATTATGCTCCCTACGTGTCTGTACGCGCGAGCCCGCGTATTTTAGTGTGCATCCTACCTCGCTTGCTTCTACACAAACCCACACGCACGCCCCGACGGAGGGAGGGAACATTCACACATATATACACGGGAGCGCGCGCGGAGAGGGATAGAGGGGGAGTAGGTGAGGAAGAGAGACACTGAATAGGCAGAGAAAGAGAAAGAGAGCGCAAGGAAGGAAGAAAGGCCGGGGGGGGGGAGGCACTTGACGTCGCGCCGTGGGAACCGTGGAAAACGTTTCCCGCATACCACTTCACCTTCTGATAATAGCTTGAGCGTCTCCTCTCTCTTTGCTTGTAACTTCCACCTTCTCTCTCTCTCTCTCTTTCTCTCTTTCTCTCTCTGTCTCTCTCTCTCTCTCTATACACATATACGCGCGCGCGTCTTTCACTCTTTCTCACGCTCTTTTTGGTGCGCAAAGGCCCACTTTGTTAGCATCATGGACGTACGTAGACAGGAAGGCAGGGAAAGAGAAACACGTTCACTGTGTGTATGAGAGCGGGATAGGAGATCTCTTTCTCCCTCGGCCGACTTGTTTGCATAAGTTGTCCGATCGCACGCCGAAATAAGCTCCTCGTGCACAGGATGAAGCTCACGCGGAGATATTTCTCATCCACCCACGGCAACGAATGGAGGCTCCGCGATGCTTCTACCCCCTTGCGAGGAGTTCACTCGGTGGCCGTAGGTCGCCGTGTTCGGGCGTCGGGCTCCGGGATTCCGCGATGCGGGCCGACTCGAGAACGAGCAACGCTACGCGAACGCAGCCGAGGCTGGGATCGGGGGCTGGGGGGTGTGGCGCGGGCGCGCCTCGTCGTGGGCGACGCTCGCGCGTGGGCGGCTGCGCCCGCGAATCGCCTTGGACCACACCGGGAGCGGGGGCCCGGAGGGAGAGGCCGCGCAAGGGTCTCGAGTCCTGAGCCTCCTCCTCCTCCCGCCCTCGTCGCTCGTCCGCGGCTTTGCGCGCGGCCCTGACGGACCGAGACCTTAACAGCCCACCGGCCTCGGCAACGCGTCTGCCGGAACTGCGTATCCACTTGCGGAAATGGGACGGAGAGGTGCTCGTTAGCTTACTAGGATGGATAAGGATATAGTGTCCCGGGGCTCCGGATTATGAATCGATGCCGCATTAGCGTTGAATATTGATTATAGGTGCGTCACGCGCCGGGCCGGGCCTATTGCACCGATGGCTGCTCGGCACTCGGTTACAACAATCAACTCATTTATTCGCTCCTTCTCGCTGTTGTCCGACAACTCGTTCGATCGTTATAACTGCAATTCTTTATAATTGCTTACATTACTCACTATTTATCCCCGGTATAGCAGCACCGTTTCTTACTTCCCATCCACTTAAACTTTCTCAAGTTTTTTACAAGTCACATGGCCTTATACATTAATATTGCGCTCTTAGCCCATTACAAGATCTCATTTCTATAACTTTCTAAAGCCAATATCAAGGGTCCATTGCTTAAAACAGCGACCTCCAAGATCGCGATTTCCCTTATCTTTGACTCGCAGTTTAAACGATTAGAGGTCGTGTACAATAAAGGTAGGATTTCTATTGTGTTTTGGCCGCATACTCGTAAATAACTTTCCAACGAATCTGAACCAAACGATTCTTCGTAGATATGATGAAAGTTTCTAAGCGCCTGCAGGCGCGTAAGCGTAAATTTTTTAATTAACGTACAACTTATATAGGACTTATAGGACCATATTAATGTTGCATTTGTTTCATCCAGCTATCTTGGATCGTTGTCGTTAATTTTCGTCATTTTAAGCGACTTTCCAAGATTGATTTCCTCGTACATAAGCAAAACACTAATCCATCACCAAGGGACTTGATTCGGATGAGCGGACTTTACTTGATTCGGATTTAACGAAGCATATAAAAATACTTACGTTGGAGGCTAATGCGGTGCGAAGTGTGTAGTAAGCAAAATTCCGAGACACTAGACCGTATTGTTTATGCATTAGAAAGTCCATTCAATATTTAATTTTGTTGGAAAAATGCACGAATAATTTTTCTGCACGATTAGTACTATTTTTAACGTTTATAACACATTTGCAACATTTTGTGTTAAAAATGTACATACAGTAGAGAGAGAGAGAGAGAGAGAGAGAGAGAGAGAGAGAGAGAGAGATACTCGACAGCAGGGAATGTATCACCTCGTGAATATATTTCGAATATTACCTGCACGTTATGATTAAAAGAATGAACTATATACTCGGAGTGAGGAATAAGAGCCTGCCAGTAATATCCAAGAGAATCTTGTAAAAGCCTAACACGAATCGGAGGCAACTGGCTGCATAATCCCGAGAATTATCGCAGAATATTTACGGATGCCCGTCACATTTCCAATAAGAGCGGAAGTAACGTAGTGCTCGTAAATGCAAACGTAGTCGAAAGTATCCCGTTGAGATCAGCAGAGTGAGAAGCCGGTGAATAAAGAAAAATAAAGAGTGGGGGTGGTCCAAAAACGCAGGGGCATTCGCACTCGTAGCATCGGTAGTAGCCATGCTCGCTTCTCACTGGTAGAAAGGTAAGCTCGAGACAAGCGAGAGAGAGAGAGAGAGAGAGAGAGAGAGAGAGAGAGAGACAGCGCCCGACGGAGAAATTAAGAGAGGCGGTATAGGTGGAGAAGAGTGAGAGAGAGAGAGAGAGAGAGAGAGAGAGAGAGAAGAAAGAGACGAAGCAAGGGATGAGTGCAAGGGCGGGAGACCAAGAGAGACGGGAGAAGGAATTTATAAAACGAGATCGGAAGAGGTACGAGCCACTTTGTGCGCGATTGAGGGAGGTGAAGAAGGGAAGGGGAACGGAGAGAAGGAACGCGCAGTTGAAAATAAGATAGAAGCGCAGTGCGGTCCAGATGAAAGAGACCCAAGGGAGGTCGCTAGCCTTCCAGGAACCCTTATAAACTTGGACCCGATCTCCCTTTCCCGCGCGATTGCCGCTTCTTCCTTTCTTACAAACATCCACTCAAATAAGCCCCTAACTCGGATACTCGCACGCAGAGGCGCGCAAGTGCGTCCTCTCTTTTCGCTTCGTCCCCAATGCCGTTGCCTAGTGCCGTTGCTTATTCTTCCCTCTCTCACACCCCCCACCCTGTCCCCCTCGCTGCCGGGCTGCGTTTCGCGGCCGCGATTTATTTAGCCGATCCCGGTGTCGCTCGGCGCCCCTCGACCCTCTGCCGCCCCATCCGTACCCAGGTCGGCCTCTGTCCCGGCGCGTCCAACCCCGAGAGCTCGAGCCGTCGATGAGCTCTTCGGCCCGGAAAAGCGGCGCGGACTCGGGCGGAAGCGCGCCCGGCTCGTCCCGACCGCGTGGGAATATATCGCTGGCGACGTTCACTCGGTTCGAGGTGATTGGGAGGAGGAGGAGCAGGAGGGGAGGGGGGGGCGGCGTCGGCGACGCGCGGGAGTGCGGGAAAGCGAACGGGCCGCCACGGTAATGTGGATTCGAGTGCCCAGCCCTCGTGCATCGCTCATGCGGGCGCTGGGACTAATGCCCGGACTGATGCTGCGAGGCGTCGCCATCGATTACGTGATTTCGTACCAACGCTGCCGCGGCTGCGGCCCTTCTCTCCTCCCCGCCTCCGTCTCGCCTAGGTTGGACGGCCGTTGACAATTAAGACGACGCCGCGGACCAACAGAATTTTCCAAGCCTGGGCTAGAGAGGGACCCACGACCTCGGGAGGCTCGAGCTTTTAGGCCTCTTATTTTTTGCTTCTGCTTTATCGAGCCAGAGTTATGGGCTCGAGGCACGACAAGACACGTTTATCAGCTCGATATCGAGAGTATAGTCGTGCTCATGGTCTAATGCCAAACTTCGGATACATAATCGGTGTACTTGTATTATCGTGAAATCAATAGCATCGATGCGTTATGTAATATTGCTCAATGAATGATGAGGAGCATTCGCTACGGACAAAAGTTGGTACGTAATTCGAAACATTTAGCTTCGATCTTCCCGGCTGTTACGCTTGACGACCGTATTGTAATATAAGTATTCGACAGCTCGTTCATTGCCATTGCTATTATGCTATCCCTGACTCATCGATATCCTAGTAAATACAGTGGATGCTTCAAGGCCGAATGATGCTCGACTAAATGAATCGAAAGCAGCTACTCAAAATCGACAATGTTTATAAAAATAAAAGAGCACGCAATAGCTCTAACCAAGGATGAAGAACTCGTTTAACAAACATTCTAATGAATAATAAATTAACCTTGATCGCCGTAGATAAAGTTTCCCGTCCGAGAAATAAAAAACAAATATTTCCTGTTTCCATCTGCTCTAAATTATACGTGAACTTTTATTGCCCACTTCAATATATATATATATTGTGCTTTTTTTCGTTTCAGTGCAACAACCAACACCCAAAAACGCAAAGGAGAATGTCTGAAAATATTTTTAATTTATTCATTGGAGATCTCGGCCGATTGTTTTCAAAGCAATTGAACAGCGTCCTTCAATTTTTCAGATCCAACGGTTGGCTTAGGCCGATTATTCGAGGAATTGAAATAAAATCCCATCCAGCTGGCAGAATATTGTCGAAGTAGTCGCGAGGATGTTTTCCAATCGTATAATCGCGCATCGCGATTCAGCGACGCTAGAAGGTGCGCGCGTGCGATTGTGTTTGTGCTCGCGTAAGTTTTGTGCAGAGAACGTTGATCGAGATGCTCGGGCTTCGTCGATCCCTTCCGGCCAAGTCTATTCGTCGAATTCGTTCGGATGTCCCGCGCAATCGAGCCCGACTTGCCGTCGAACAAAATGCGAGACGCCTCGGCGTCACTTGTGCGTACAAACTTCGGGCGCGCCTCTGTGTGTGTGTGTGTGTGTGTGTGTGTGTGTGTGCGTGCGCGCGTGCGCACGTACAAAAAGTGGTCTCGTATTTGCGGGGTGGTGCCCAGCAAGCCGCAAGTAAAGTAATCACACGTCGAAAATTGCTTGACGAGTTATAGAGGCGCGCACGGGCACTTGGCCGCTCGATTGTCCAGACACGCCTCCGGGCCAAAAACGAAATTTGATTTTGCCGGGCAATTTCGCGCCCAAATCAAGGGCACCCCGTCCGTATAACCTAACCTCGTTAAAGGGCCGCTGCTGTAGCTCGCGGTATATTGGCCTCCTGCTCGCCCGCCCGCCCCCCTCCCCCGCGCCTCGGCCCAAAGGCCTGGCTCGCGTCCTCCGGGTTCGGCCGCCCTTTTCGGCTCTGAGGCATCCTTCGGCGGAGTGTCGGGAGCGAGAGCGGCCGAGTCTTCTTGAAAGGCCCGACGAGGTGCCCGAGGGCATGCGGCTGCAAAACGAAGGCGCGAATCCTTTTCGATCAGTGCCGATCCCTAATCGAATCCCCCAGGAAATATGCGAGTTTGCAGGGGCGCGAGAGCCGCCAAGCTGCGAAACTAATGATTCGCGTTCTCGGGCGCAGGCAATTAAAGTTGCGCTCGCTCGGTGAAAACTCGGGATTTTCCAATCGCCCGCTCCGCTCCCACCAGCCCCCCCACCCCCACCCCCGCGCTCTGCACCTGCCAACGCGCTTGCCGCTTCTCGAAACGGTAAACCTTTAGCCTCTTGCACCGCAGCACCTCCACAATTTGCATGCATGCGAGCGAGCGCGCCCAAACGAGAGTCGCAAAGTGGCTTTGGGTTTCGGAGAAGCTTTTACACGCTATTACCGTAAACTGTGAAACGAGTAGGTACATTCTTTATTCCTTGTTCCAATCGAGTGCCACGCTCGTAAAATATCTCGCCTTCTGATCTACGACTGCAGTTATACGAACGAAGCCGGTTCAACTTTTGGCGGACTTCTTACACACTAATTAGATGGCGCGAATAGGCATTTTTATACAAGCTTTAAATTTTCTTTCAGTTCCAAGCTCTAATCAATGGATTTGTAACGCAAAGTTCATTCGTAGCATTTTTTCGACGATCAGTAAATTGTTGTGCTCAAATGTATAATTCATACTTTCGTTATACTAACTACTTATTATAATATTGAATGAGTTAATATAAGCGGGTACGATGTGCCTAGAACGTCGCAACGATGATTGACTGACTATTATTCGAATTTAAACAATGACTTCTGATTTTAAATAGTCTACGGCTCATTTTATTGGAAACGAACGAATAATGAGCGAGATAGAGACAGCGAGATAGATAGAGAGAGAATTCTTATAACTTCACAGACTTTAAATATAAAGAATATCTTCATAATCGAGTATTTTATAGTGGTTAGATCTAAATTTGCAATGCATACGCAAAAGCATATATAATTGATCGAGAAACATTCTTGGAATAAGCAAGAAGAGCATATCGGTTCAAGGACGGATTACAGATTAAAATTATTCATGGACTTCCAATATATATTCGGATGGTGCAAGCGCCGACAGAACTAATGCAATCGGGTCTGAGTAAAATCATTATTGAATTCATGAAATTAAAGCCAATCGAAGGAGGACGTGCGCACTCATGCCTGCCAATATACGTACAGCTCCTCCCGACTCTCTCTCTCTCCCTCTTTCTGTGTGCGTGTGCGCGCGTGCGATTGCGCGGGCACCGAAAAAGAAATAATAGAGCGAGAGATAGAGATACCGATGATATGGAAATGGTGAGCGACATTGTGTGTCCAAGAGATACAGTTTAGTGACGCGAATATCGTCGAAGTAGGAATCAGCAAGTCAGATAGCAGATGTGACACTGGCATTCTGAATCCGCCATTGATACACAGTCACCGTAGAAGCTGTTCTTCCTTCTTACTCCCTTGCGCGCTCGCGCTCTCTCTCTCTCTCTCTCTCTCTCTCTCTCACTTCTTCCCTCCTTTCCAACATTTCGCAATATGAAAAGTCTCAAGGAACGGGACATCGACTTCGACTCAATTTCATAGAAAAGGCCGATTCCTCCCTTTTATTTTATCCTTTTCATTGCATCGTCATCTGGATTATCAATGAAAGGTGTTTGAATCCTGTGCTTGTTGTTAAAATAGTAATCTCTACTCTGTAAGCCGTGATTTTCATTACAATGGAAAATTTGCATTTGCAATAAGCGCGATTCCACTACTCTCCCGGGCAAAAATTTATGACATTATTTTTCGCTGCTGTTGAACAATTAATTAAACCTTTGAATACTATTTACAAATATTTAATACAATGTCTGCCATAAGTTTCGATTCAAATTTTTTGTTTTTGTTTTAACTAGACATTAAAATATAACGCAGGCCATAATTCTTAACTATTCGGTTTACATCAAATTAGTTACATAAGATTCCTATAATCAAAGTCCTATAAATTAATTTGAATTGAATTGAAAGTGACGTTTAAATTTACGCAGCCGTTAATGTTTCATACGGTCAATTTAATACGTACGCTAGTTATTCACGTATCTTAATACAATAATATTTCATTATAATTTAAAAAGCATCGCTTTATATTAAGTAGAAATTCCAATAAAAATAGTTTGATTTGCGTGGCAACTGTACGATTAGACGCATATCTTTAGATAAAAAAAAATTGAATGATTTACAAAGCAATCGTACTCGCTGACTTATCTGGATAAAAACTCAAACTTCGTGCATTTAAGATGTCAAAACATGTTATTATTCGTAATGGAAACGTAGACTACCTATCATAAATATGCAAAAGTGATTCGTCACTTTCGAATCTATATTTGAAGAATGAGGTACTTAATAACCGTTATTACCATTGTCCTTTAATTATGAATTATAGAAAAAAGAATAAGTTTTCAAAATTGACGCACAACACTTGTTAGTTAATAATACATCAGCCAAAGTTGTCAAGGTGTCGTTAATGGTTTTTTTGCTCGATCTCGAAGTTAAAAGTGCGGATATGCACTGGTGGCGGATGTTTACAATCTGCCACTTGACTACGCGACTGGTTATGTACACAAGAAAGCGTGCAAAAGAGCGAAGCCGCTTACGAGAACTGGTGAACTTCGCCGGCACAGGGAAACTATTCGAATCGTCGATTCCGAAGATTTTTCTGGTATGTGTCTACGACGGGGATTAAATGACTTCCATAATAGCTTTTCTGAGCATTTACATCCGCGCAATGGCTGGCCGTAGAATCCTAGCCAAGATCAAAAAAAAAAAAGTTATCATTTTTTACGTAATTTACTTTTTCCTCTATTTAGGAGCATATTCAAGATAATTTGTATACATTTGTTGCAACTGTTAAAGAAGCGCGTGTCGAGCAAGATCTGTTTACTTAATTAAGTGCCCTCGGTAATACGAGGACAATAGATGCACGCAAATGTTTTTCAATATTCAATGGATAAATTGATATGGATAAGTAGAATTCTATTTCGTTTAATAAAAATAGACTGTAAGACATTGTTCTTATCGCGCGATTTCAGAGAAGGAAAGCAAATCAAAATGAAAAGCAAAAATAATATTTCTACAAGAATTAATATACTTTGGACTAAACGCTTGCGATTCTCTTTAAATGGAAAGGCTTATCGATCGGTAAAATAAATTGCGATAAATTGTGATGATAGAAATCTTCAGAGAAGAACATTTCCAACTGTTTTCAAATATCTAAACCTTAAAAGAATTATACGATGTTATCGGCATCTAAGCTATAATAATTATTAGTCACATGTGTACAAAAACTTCCGAATTCGAACTAAAAAAAATGTTCCGATAAGATGAAACAGATTTTAAAAACCAATTTCATTTCCGAATAAAATGTAAAAACGGATGAAAGTCTCGGATTTCTGTAATTTCTGTCCCAGAAGGCATAGAATGCGAGATTGAAATTATTTACAACTACGATCAAAATTGACTATCAACCATTTGCATACCAACCATCAAGGCAAAAATCGCGATTAAAAAATAGACAAGCCGATGATTAATCGACAGCTTACTGGGTTTGGGCAAAGAGAGAAAGAAAAAAAAAGCCTACCGCTAAGAAAAAGCGTCGGAAATATTGAAAAATGAGCTAAGACGCACACGCATCCCTCCGCGGATTTTCGGGGACAAAGCCGAAGGCAATCAGCGATAGCTCAGGGGAAAGCAAACGAAAACGGCACGAAGCGAACGAGGGGAGCCTCGCACTTGAGCGTGGGAGGCGCGAGCTCCGAAACGTGGCCACACAGACTAAAGTCGGGGAAACCGATCCCGAGGTCGGCGCGTGAATGTAACGCGCCCACGCATCGGATCAGTAGCCGCGGTGGAAATCGATTGGGCGGGCCCCAGGCTCGCGAGACGCCGGAAGAGTCTCGGCTATTGTCCCTCAACACCCTGAGCTCCCAGCTTTATCCAGCCATCGGGGTAAGGGGCACCCGCGGAATCGGCCGACTGAGAGTCGAAATCCTCTAGGCGGCGGGCATTTAGCCCTGGTGGTGGCTGACAAATTTTTGGAGTGACGCGTGCAACGTCGCTAGGCCTGCTAAGGGGGTGGGGGAGGCATCCGGAAGGGGCTTTTTCTTCCTTCGACGTCGTGATAAATTTAAAAGTCGTCGGTCTTCCGGAACATTGGAAGCTTCCTGTGCATTGGCTCGATCCTGGGTCAATATTTTTGTAACGTTTTTGCCGCATTTTTCAAAAGATTATACATCGATTTAGTTTCATAGTCGAAAGTATATTCTAGTGAATAACAGATCTTGATTTACCATATATACATATATATATATATATATATATAGAGAGAGAGAGTTTTCTATTTTGATTTTCATTAAATGCGTTTCCGGATTTTTATACATTATTATTAAAAAAAGTTTTAAATTACGACACAATTATACTGAATTTTCTCTTATCGTCCTTTGCAGTTTGTCGAAAAATCTAGTTTGAAATACTTAATTCCTGATTTGTACTGCACATACAAATATTAGTCACACTAAAAACAGAGTTTTATGTACGACAGCTAGATAGTGGTCAATAGTTATAATGATGATTCACTTGATGTTTCTTAGTTTTTTAAGCAATTATTTTTAAATTAAGCTAAAATAATAATTTAATTTAGAAAGATTTATTAAATTAACGCTTCACACAAAAGACGGTAATCTTTATAAGGGCTATGACGAATTAATCGAATGTGTGAGCTATTAATGGCTATTGATCGAAACATTTATGTAAAATAAAATGACAATTTCGTTGTCAAGATTTTTCAAGTTCTTAATTTGCAGAGTAATTTTCTGTTAAATTCTGTCTCTGTTATCAAATTGCCAGGTAATCGTAACAAAAAACTGCTGTTAAATAGAAATAAACACTTATTCCACAAGGTGATTGGAAAATATACGCTTAAAATTGTTAAAATTATAACAATGGTTCATATGTTGCGAATGAATAAGGGTAAGGGAATATTTATTTAGTTGATCGATCTGCTTTATTTATGCCTAGCAATATGATTTAATAAAGGTAATGCAAGGGCGGATGCCTATGGATGCGATGACCTAAGACGCCGATTGGTCTTTACATTCTCAAAATGCAAATCCAATTGAAAATGTCTGCAGTATAATATAACTGGAGCTTCGGAGGCGCCGAAACACTCGCTAAAAGCATACTGAAAACCATTGTGAGACTGTACTTCAAACGACGGAGGACTTGGCGTAATATTAGACAATGGCGTCATGGTGTTTTACATAATCCAATACTCTCGCGGAATAAACTATACATAAATATGTATGTAACGTTAAACTGTTATTACATAAATTATATTATTACTCAATTTTACAGCGAAATAAAATCTATTATAAACTAGTAAAGCACAAATAATGGGCTCACCTTAATAAAATCTATTGTCGTTTCGGTACTAATTGCAAATTATTACTATATTGTATTTTTCATTATTTTTTTTTTTTTTTTTTTTTTTAAATTTTTAAATTAACGCATTTGCGAAAGCTCATCAAAAGGCATTCCGAATTGATTTTTTGGCTCCGCTCGCCCACGAAATAATGACGTAAAATACCAAATCATCGATTATAAATTACAAGTGTGAAGTGTCGATAAGGAATAGATCTCATGTTATTTTTATTGCGTGCCTTGGCTTTATCTTTCAGACAAGTGGTATACTGGTGTCTCGTAATATTGCAAAGTAAATTCTAGACTTCTCGAAGGAATGTAGGCTACTTATATGTTGCAGTAGGTTAGTTAAACACATGGAATTCAATATCACCAAGCAAGACTATCAAAATCTAGACTAACCTAATGATTGTTATCATCTGCACGGATAAAATCACTTATCCGCACTGTTGCCGAATAACGCAAGCCAAGGCGATAAAAACAACGTACGGTTGAATAATAAAAAACGGCGAAAGCCAGCTCGGAGGTAAGAAAAACGTCTCGCCGCTTTTCGAGATCGCGAGCGACGCGTAGGGAAGCATCGGTCGAGGAGGTTCCAAGGATTTTCCAAGCCTCTCCCTCGCATTGGCCCGACTCTTGGTCGTGGCTGTACCAGCACCGATGCCCGTCAAAACTATAATCCAATATCCCGGCTGGAGCGGAGCCCGTGACATGTGGCAAGCGGGTGGACTCGCGCGGATCAACGAGAAAATATAAATTTTGGGCATGAAGCACAACTGTCGGATCGTCGTGCAGGATCACGTGCACCTTCCTGTACGGAAAGACGACACTTTGGGAGTTGGCGGGGATCAGCGAGTGTCTGCCGAGGTGAAAAGGGCAGCAGGACAGATGCCAGCACTCGGTTGCCTCGGCTCTCGCTGCTCGACATTTCTCGCCCTTTCCGCTTCGCCGGCTTATCTGGCCGATAGCGATTTCCCGATGCGGCCAGACCGAGCGTTCGTTTTTCCGAGCCAATATCGTAGCGCGTTCGCATAATCATTGAATCCGAGATGACTGACGGCGCCTTTTATCGACGTGACTCACCCGCGTTCTGCCGCAACTTACCTGCTGGTGGCGAGGCTCGTCACCGGCCTTATCAAGGCGTGGATGGATTCGCGGTGGTTGGGAAGGTCACGCCTAAGTTGTGTCTTTGTTCGGCGGCTGTGCCCTTGGTAATCGCAGATCCTAATATTTAATTAAGCTCGACGTTCCAAGGGCTTGCGCACTTTCGCGCAATGCCTTAGTCCTAATTACTAGCAGCTCGGCTCTTTTTAATGATTCGCTATTTTACCGGTCTACAGTTATAAGGGCATTCCCGAATTTTACACTGTCGTATAAAGATTTTGATTTCGAATCTACGATCTACTGCCAGGGTTTTCGCTGGGTAAAATTACCACATATGAATTCTCTGGGGGAAATGCCAACAAAATTAGCTAAATAGAAGAAAAAAAAAATGAAGAACAATAAGAACAAAATCAATAATAAAGCAACCGTCCGAGACATTAGGTTAGCTTACTCGTTATCTCTTTCCGGGTAGAGGATAGTTTTCTACGCAAGCACAGAAGGTTTTGCGCTCGCGTACACATTGCACCGTTTCCGAGGGCCTTAGTGCTTCTTCGTCAATCCTCGCATTGGAGTGAGCTCGAGGGAGCCACGCTCGCTCCCCCTCTTCTCCCAGCTTGAGAAAGAAAACCGAAGAAAAGCTAGGAGGCGACCGGATGCGGCTCGTAGGCTTCGCCGATCCCCGTAATTTCGTCTAGGGTCTATCGCGTTGTTTGACGAGCGAATGTCATCGGCTTAATGGAATTATAATTAAAGCTGGGGCTCTCTCGCTTCCTGAATTTGTGCAACCCTCGCTGCTCTCGGCCCCCTCCCCCCTCCCCTTCACCCCTTTCGCCGAGGACACAGTGCCCGTTCTTTGTCCATTTATTTGGCTTACGCGTTGACTCGTGTTCGAGGGCCTGGCTTTCCTCCCGATACTCATTTCAATAGCTTTGCTCTGTCGCGCGTGGAAAACTTTGCAGACCCTCAGCCTACATTCGAGCCTCGCCAAAACTTGGCTCGAATCGATCGATCTCTTGGCTTTCTAATTCCTCCGCCTGTGTTAATAACGCCTATTGCTTTTTATAAGAGCTTATTGTCCTGCTGATTATGCTCCTCGTACAATATTACAATAAATGCATAAAAAGGTATTGCGTCGCGCTCGCGCTCGAAGAATACAATAATATTCAAATGTGCGTGTATTTTTCCCAAGTTATCATTCAAGGCGTATTAAATCATCGAATGGTGAACGCTATAAGATATTCTTTTATTCGAAATAGCGGAAGGAGAGGACTGTTATTTCCGGATACTATAAAGCTATATAGCATTGCAGTACTTTTTGTCTGGCTACGGTTGACCCATGAGCCTTCTACTTCCATGCCCATAAATTCTGGCGCAACGCAACGCGTCGCGCCATCGACAGCTCATTGATACGAAAAAAAAGCTAGCGGGAACGGATGGCAGCCAAGGGATGCGAATGCGGGGAGGAGGAGAGAGAGAGAAAGAGAGGAGAAAGAGAGGACTCGAACCTTCTTGCGTTACGCATTCCTCGATTCGGTGTCCGATACGTCGCGCACGAATATTTTGCGTGCGTTTCATAAGCGGCGAATTATCTCGCTCACGTGCTCGTGCGGTGCGTGGGGTTGGGCGCGAAAGGGGGAAAAGGGAGGGAAAATTACAGGGGGCGCGCACTTGGAATAAGGAGGTCCTGAGAAAAGAGGGTGAACTTCGAGTGATGGCGAACTTGAGAGGGGGTGACACCCTCATATAACTCGAGGTATAATGGGAATGGCGAGGGGGCGTAGTAGGCTTTCGGAAAATCATCGCTTTCCAGGGCGAAGCGTCTACGGACTACGACGACACAATGCTCTCGTGTGGTTGTGCGCCCTCTGCATTTGACAATCTTACCGAGAATTAATGCAATATCTAGACATCGGAGGCCCGAGGGTGGAAGCGCGTCCTTTATAGACATACGTCTAAGTTTTCGAAGCGTCCTGCGCCTTTATTGTGGGGCCAGGAACGGCCTACTTTGAAGAGAATTTCCGATTAACCTATTTAGATGGCACGACATTTTATTTTTATCGATTTGGAATAAAGAGGTATAATTTACATAGAGACACAAACAGACTTTGGAATGGCAATATTGTTAAAGCCATTTTATTCCGAAATCGATAAGTAATCTCTTGAATTGTAATATTTGTACATACCTAACCCTTATAAAATGACTCTACAAAAATGCTGCTCTTTCTAAATTTCCAATAAATATAAATGATTATAAATTGTAGTGACAATAATTATTTTAAAAATAAGCTTCTGTTTTTAACCATGCCTTTATACTACCTTCTTCAAAAGTTCCAAATTATTTCCAATTTAGAAATTTATCTTTGCAGTTGTTTATTCCAATGTGTACTCAAAAACTTTGCTATACATCGGTTATTGTTTTACGAAAACTCCCTTTTTAAGGAGACTGCCGTTTCAAGGGATGTGGAGATTGAAAGTTGCGCCAGAGTCTACGTGACATCGTTACGCAAGACCTCAAAAGCACCAAGATGACAAATAATCGGCTCGCAGTACGCATGTATATATACATACAAACGTGTTCTCGTCGCACTTATCACTAATTTACTCTCTAACTTTTCGCGTGCTCTCGATCAATCCTAATTTTACCGACCTCGCACAGATCCCGAGGCCGATATTCCTGATTTTTATACGCGCTCTCTTTCTCCCTCCTCCTCTCACTTTCATTCTATCACTTTTTTTATATATCTATAGTGTTATCTACCCTTATTATCTTGACTATCCTCGAGGCCGCAGCGAGGCTCGGAGTTATATTATATCATAGCTAACCACGCGCCATTCATTTTGAGGGATAACACGCACTTCCTCTGATTTTCGGGAAGCCTGCGATTGTATTTTACTGGGAGGAAATTTCTCGTTTATGAAATAAGGCGCAAAGCATTACTTTGTAAGAGGAGTTGGAAAAAATTTTTCGCGCTTGGAATACATTGCTGTTTTTCTATTCCCCTTCTTTGCAATAGTCAAAAATATCTCACGTTATTCTCTTCTTTGGTCACTCATAATTGAAACTAATAGCATCAACGTCCTTTTAAATGTCCATGCCTCTTTATTATGCGTATAAATTATTTTTCTCTTGACAAATAATTTGGAATTAAATACAAAATATTAATTTATACACAAGTTTAAATGTTATTTACATGAAAAAATCGAGCAAAGCTATTTAAATTAAAATTAATTTTATCTCTTATTTTATCGAAAATCTGATAATATCAGATAAAATACAGGAACTTACAAATTGAGTGCTTCTAATTAAATATGTACGTATTTTTGAAAATAAGCTCGAAAACTTATTGATCAAAGTTTTTGGGTATATCTTTACGATTCTAGTTCACAAAACCTTCACTTTTAGCAACACTCGCGTGCTTATATAATTATAAATCTTATTTCGCCTATGTTATTTCAATTTTATAGACTGACAAAATCCAGAGAACATACCCCACTACCTAATATTACTCTAGAGGCATCATTACAGTAAAACCTCGCTCATGCTTTTGTTCTCGTTGCTTTTGTTTACAAGAAAGCACTTACTTTTGAAACAGGACGAGGTAAAATAGATCGAAAAAAATGAAAAATTTGTTTTAACATATTGCACTAAAAGCTGCGTTATACATGCAAGGGATATGCGAGGCTAATACGCATTAGAACGTCTGCGATTATCGATCTAATCAGTGTATCCAAACTATCTAATAAATTCTAGTGCGGATGATTAGAGAAATTTTTACTCAATGAGAGCCGTTCGAATTATTCGAAGACGTAATTAGAATGAGCTTTTTAGGCTTTTTTTCTAGCACGGCTTATATCACAATTCTCAAAAGTCATAAAAAAATTATTACAATTATCAATATTTAAATTTCTTTACTCGTTTTATAATAACTCTTACACATGGCGTAAAAACTTATGAATTTTTACCTTTAACAATAATATATAATTACATGGCAATATTGGAAGAATTTGAAATATTTGGCCATTATTACGATACCTGTTCAACGTCGCTATATATTACAAATTTAATTGATTTAATGTTTAACTCACCTGAAACATAAAGAAAAAATATAATTAAATACACTTCTTTGAAAAAAATTATTATAATGACATAAGTATAATAAAAAAAAAATAATTACAGTTGAAAATAATTCTCTGATTTTGAATCATATCAATCATTAATTATGTATTCTGTAAAAACTGATATTTTTGCAAGATTAAAATTTATACAAATATTTTCTGAATACAAATAAGTTTGCGTCATAATCAATAAATTAAACACGGAAAACAAGGTCATCGATCAGAATCATACAGTCCAGTATATAAATAAGAAGCCATTCATTTCAGGCGAACCAAATCAAAACATATTCATCGGGAAGATTGCCATGATTTATTTGTGTAGAATGTTGATGGAAGAATTGTTGATAATTTGAAAGTGCTTAATATTTATAAGAAACTAACTAAGTATTTTTCCTAAACATTTAAAATAAAGTTAAAAAAAAGATATTAAACTCATCTTATTACATTTTATTACGTAACATTAATTTAAAAAATGTGACTATAAATCTACTATTATTAGTTTAATATTTAATTGATAAAATATGTTTTTTTAATTCACCACGCAAAAGAATGTATGCGTATATTCCATAGTTTTCAATAATAAATTATTTTTATTCATTCTCCATTTTTCTATTTTGAAAAGCTTTAAAGTATTAAATAGCAAATTATAGAAAGTTATTTAATGCTGAAAATATTTTTCTAAAAAAGAATAAACAATTGCAAAATTAATATATAAAAATTCTTTATACTCAAATATATTATATTACAAAAATTTAACATATGAATAATAGCTTAACTTGTTTAATCCGTTAAAATTTGAATGCTAGAAACGTAGCCTATGATCCCAAAATTTTACTTTGCGTCCTTTAATTTTTCAACTTTGTTTGAATTTTGTATTTGACGTCTTATACAATCAAACTTATACAAGATTTATAAATAAATATTTGTCTGTTCTAATATTTCTTTGAGAATTAAATATTTAAATATCAGATAGGTACAAGATTAAGTTGATTTACATTTTATAGAAAATTACTTGTACAAAAATTAAATTCGGAAAGTGTTACATGTCATGTAGATTATATTACCGTTATATATATATATATATATATATATATATACGCGTGCGCGTGTTTAATTGTACATATAAATACGTATAAATAGTAAATTCTATTTAAAGAAATGATTTTACTATTGATTCAATTTTATCTGCAGCAGAAAGAAATTTAAATGTAAATTCATTATTGAAAAGAAAAACTGTGTCTAAGCCTTAAAGAATGTTTTAAATACTTATTTACTATCATCGGGTAATAAAACTTTTTAAAAAGAAAATTACTGCTTGACGCCGTTAAGAAAATAGTTGTGAAAGAAGATTAACTTAGACTCTACACACTAAAAAGAAGTTTTGCATTGCAGAAATTATAGTAATTGCAAGGTGATTTAAAGCTCTCAATCACGTACTTCTTAATAATATAAAGTAAAATAATAAAGTTTGTTGGTTAAACACATTATATGATTAAGTATCTACAGGGGATGAATTATTAGTGAAATAAACGATTCTGATAATATCTGTAATAGTCTTTATCGGGTTTGTTAAATTGATGGATTTTTCTTCAGTCCTTGATAAAGATCCTAAAGATAATAGAAGCCACCGATGCGCACGAGAGTTAAAAAGACTAGTGTGAATAAAATTGTAAATGTATTCCTCGAGAAATATCCACGCAGGCGCACGCGCACCCGCACACACAAGCCCAACACAAACCAACACACACGCGCGCGCGTTATCTTACCTTCCTCGTATCCATCTTCAATTGCACAAACTTCACATCGGATTCCCGAATAAAAAACGAAGGCTTCAACAGCATGCTGTCATCGGCAATCTCGAGTTTTCTTTTTTCCATACATTGCTATCGTGGCGCACGAGCTGCTTCGCTCCTTATGTCATCTTACGTTATCGGTGCGGATTTTGGCTACTTGGCTCTTGTAGGCGACAAGCGACTGGTTGATTTCGAGGCGCGGAGCCTCGATAATTCGAAAGAGGGAAACGCGTCGATGCGACTCGGAATATTTTCACATCGATCGTCAATATTTTCTCAACACGGCCATGATTACGCGCGGGGCCAAAGTCACGATACAGAAATGCACGCGCGCGCACGCGAGCAGCAATAATCGAGGCTCTCCCTCCTGTATGGTTTTAACGCCAAGATCATGTGGCTCTTCCTCTCTGTATTTCTGCTTCACGTGCCGTGGGATCAAAGTGCGGAAGGGTCAAAGTCCATCACGCGCGAAATGCTGCGGAATTCGTTGATTTTGACGAATCCAACTCTACCACTTCATTTTGGCTTTGTTTATTGATTCGCAGGCTTTTCAATTAACTCGTGGCCGCGTCCTCTGCTAATGTTATTAAAAAAAAAAGCAAGTGTGTGCGTCTTACGGTTTGAATTTTTTTCTTTTTTTCTTCTTTTTTTTCTTTTTTTTTCTTTTTTTTCCCCATCAGTTTTGTTATCACTGTTGTGGTACTTGTTGTTTTTGTTGTTGTTGTTGTTGTTGTAATAAACACGCATCCGATGCACGATGTGCTAGTGCTAGTGCGGAAACTTCTGCATACTTCTCTCAGATGCGACGCGGCTTTCATTTGAAATTTCGAATTTCTATTTCGACACGATGTTTACGAAATAGATAAACATTCGAGCGACACAATCTATTTGTCAAGTGTCTCGATTGTATTTAAATTGCTTCTTCGCTATTATAAGGCTGCTCTTATTTCTCCGCGTTACATTGATTTTAAACGCAGGTGTTTTTCTGTATCAATTGAAACATCGATAACTTATTTACCGAAATTCCATCTTGTATCACACTTGTAAATTGTTGTTTTAAAAACACACGCTATCCGATATTACATCCTTTATGCGTCAATTTCTTTTTGATTTTTGAATCACTTGCGAATTGCCAACGTTTCATTCGATCCGAACGCTGCGATGCGAATTCACCAAAAAACAAAAACAAATTCACTTTAAAAAAGAAATCAAATAAAAAGCTTCTTTCACTCAATCACAGAACTGCAGTGCGCAACAATTCGTCTTCTTTACTACGCAATTTGCCTGTCTTTTCACTCGTTTGCAGTTAGT
The DNA here is from genome assembly GCA_018907135.1 of Kradibia gibbosae. Classification (NCBI taxonomy): domain Eukaryota; kingdom Metazoa; phylum Arthropoda; class Insecta; order Hymenoptera; family Agaonidae; genus Kradibia; species Kradibia gibbosae. The sequence continues at coordinate 12,113,255 of JACCHX010000004.1, forward strand.
TATCAATTTTTTTTATCGATGTTATAGATACGCGTGTGGGCTGCTATAAACTTTAACAGCATTCCGCGGCATATTTACAGCCCGGCTTTGAAAGCTGCCTCGGACATGCATGAAACACACACGCGCGCTCGTAAATTTTCAAGCTGAACACTCGCAGCTCTTAGCCTAATTTCTCAAAATGACACCGCTCGAATCATCGCTCCTGATATTACCATCGTCCAGCTGCTCCGATAGACTTCCAATAGTCTTCCAATAGAGATGTTTTCTCTGGGAAAAATCCCGTGCAGTGTAATCAGGTCGGTTGTTCACGGAACAACGTACCTCGGACACTCGCCACTTTTGCCGGCAAGTGCGTATCGCGTTACTCGCTTTTTTTCTATCCAGTCGCAGTTTCTCCGAATCACTGTTCCATAATTCGCCTTTAATGGTTTATCAATGGTCGTGCTCGTGAGATGACCTTCCCCCCCCCCCCAACCCGGAGGAGCTTTGGGGCTTTCCTGTCTCGGGACAATTAATTGACCGCTGAATTTCCTGCGCGTAACTTTAATAATTCCTCAATGGCAATGAAAGTTGGAAATGTATTTTTAAACTCTCGTCATCGATATAATTAGATGGTACGCTTTAATTTTAGATAAGAGCATCGGCTTTGATGCCGAAGAGACCTCGCGATTTCTCCTCGAGCTAATGCAATGATTTTAAATAAAAAATTTCTCAATTTCAGAGCCGAGCTTATCTTCGTTTAAAGTCGTGCTCAATTTTTCGACACTACTCTCGAGACCCTTAATAAGCGTACAATCATTTTTTTGCCTTTGAACTCGTAAGTTCGAAGCATCGGTGAAAAACTACACTTTTCACAATAAATAGATATTTAACTATGATTACGCATTTAAATATACATCCAGCTTAAAGGTAGTGAGCTCGATCAAGTCCAAGAGCGTAATTTTTAAAGGCTCCTCCTCTCTTGTCCCTGTCGAGGAATCCCAAAAAGACGACGAGATAACTTATTCAATGTAAGCAACGATATTAGTTGCGTAGCGTAAAAAGGTAAGAAGAGTTTGAAAAGCGTCGAGAGTAAGCTTTTAATCAAAGCCTTGGCAGGCTTATTGCGAACATAAATCGTCCATTAATTCAACGTGTACGGAGGAGGGCGGGAGGGGGGGGGCGCTTGAGAGGCGAAGACATCGCTCGCGTTGCACACATGAAAAGTCACTGTAACTTTAAACATTTTATTCAACATTTATTAGCTGTTCAAGCTCCGACGTCCTCGTCGACGACCTAATATCTTTTGCACAAGTACTCAAGTCACGGATGCAGCATAATTATTTCACGGCTGCAATGAAAAATCATCTGGATTCTCGTAGGCAGTCCTTGTGGCTGCGCCCGATGCTGCGAGAACAGCCCAATCCCCAAAAAGTCATCGTAGGCCGATTTGCCCGGGAGCCAGGACGCGGACCTGGTTCTGAGACAATGGGCGGAAAACCGATGCACTCCGTAGCGTCCGAGCTCTCGAAACCGCTGCCGTAACGTGACTCCATCCTTCCGAAAGCCTCGATCTTATCGCTAAAGATTCGCGAGACGCTCTCGCGGCCGCGTTTGCGAAATCGCCGAAGGCACGTAGGAGCGACGCCGCGGCCCTGAACGCCAGCGATCTCTTCTTCTCAGACTCCACGGCCACGGCGTCGTCGCCTCGCCACCACCTACGAAGACGTCGTCACGGAAAATATATAGCGCCGAGTCCAAGTCACGTGGCTCGCCGTGAATTCGCTTCTTTACTGCCTCTCGGTTGGCCTGACCGTGGCGGTCGCGCAGCCACACGCACTCGCGCAAGCCGTACGACCAACTAAAGAGAGAAAGAGAGTAAGCGATGGATGGATGGATGGATGGATGGATGGTCGGATGGATGGATGGATGGATGGATGGAGATTGAGAGAGGGAGAGAGAAGAGCGGCCCCGTTGACGTAGGTTCGTCAAAGACGAATGGCGCCGCTCTGTCGTAACGTTTTTCCTTCCCAGAGTCTCTTTCGCACGGCACGTACGGCGCACGTACGTGACTGCGCTTGTGTTTGACCGCGTGCGCATGTGGGCGAAATACCAGCATGTTTTCGCCGCTTCGCTCCTCCCTTGTGCTTTCCCCTCTAGCTCGGTCCGCATCACTGGCCTCTCCAACACTCGGCACGAAAACTCTTTATCGCCGTGCGTCACGCGTATGTACGCGCACTTGCGAGCCGAGCGAGGCAATTTTCACTTTCGTACCGCCCGCCGGCCGATGCCTTATCTTAATGATCCTGACTCGGTAGCTCATTGGAAAGCCAAGTGTCCGGACAATTGTCCGCTGCGACTCCGAGCTCTTCTTCCCTCGATTGTTGTTCGCCCGCGAGATACTGCGACGATCCCCCCCCCTCCTGCGTACTTTGCATTCAACGGGGAAACGCGACCAAATGCACAGATGTTTGCTCACTGCTCGCACTCGTATTTAACGACGAGATGCGCATTGCCGTTAATACCTTGATCGGATGATCTTTTCTAACCGTGGGTTATTCTGCCCCCCCCCCACTGCCGGTCCATCCCCTTTTCACTCTCGAGCTCCTGGAATGGATGCTTTATTAACCTTTAATGATACCTTTGCGCCAGTCCTGAGATTTCCGAAACAAACTTCATTCAGGCTCGTTGCCGTAGACAATAGATATTTCGTGCTTTATCGAGAGAGACAGGCTTTGTTCAAACTGTGTAGCTGTGATTCGTTTAGCCTAACAACGCTTTATTTTATATCCTTCCGTCCGTAAGAGTTTTGGCTACCGGCTGATTTTTCATCGAAAGATTCGCAACGCAGAAAAGTGAATTTTCCATTGCTACAAATGCATGGATTTTGCAAGCCTACTCAAGTGTAACGTTACCCGGAGATTTTAAGATTAAATTTTGACGGAGCATTTGGCCGATGTGCGTTTTATATTAAAACAATTTGCAAATATTTTATGCCATTTTTGTTCGAATGGATTCGGAACGATTATTCGTAGCTCGGTACAAATCTGTACACTGTTACAGTCTGTTCGTGTAAGTATACATAAATCAACGAACTGTTTAACTTGCAATGGCTTGTAATAATGTGTACTCGGTACGACAGGTCACGTGGTCAAGGTCGGTATTGACCATTTCATATTTTACAATACCATTACGCGACCGTGTGACATTAATCTCGTGATTTTTTTAACTCTTGCTTCTGGCTGTTACTGGGCTGTTTCGGGCGTTTTTCTATGAACGATGTCGAATTGGAGGGATACGAATTTGATCAAAGGGATAGCAAAATAACAATGAGTTTTCTATCATGTCAACAGGTTTTTTATTTTTGTTCTACCATTTATTTGTTTTTACACGAACGCCTACATTTAAATATACTTTTTTTTAATATACACTGACAGTGGAGCTGCTCTCTTTGTTATTGACGAGCTTAAAGGTTTGGCTGCCGTTCCTTTGAAAAGTAATTGTTAGAATGAAAAAACAAACGCGTCTCGATTTTTTGTCGAATAAAAGTGTATATGAAAAAGGAATTTTAATTATACCACTAAATTGCCTCGTAAAAGTTGTTAACTTAAAAACAGTTATTGTAATACAGTATAGATTAATGTTTTTATTTTTTTACCTACAATTCTGTACATTACGTAACAAAAATAAAAAATACTTCATCCTGACAAAATCATCTCTCTCTCTCTCTCTCTCTCTCTCTCTCCAACATGTATACTTTATTTTTCATTATTACTAATTCTGATTCTGCCTTTATTTAATTTAGTTGAGACGGTAAAACCTGATTACTCGAAAACATGGGTGGTCACAAACTGAGAGAAAGGGCCCACGAGAGAAAAAGGAACAAGTGAAACAGAAAAAGACGTTAAAAGAAATTAATTAGAGTTAAATGAAGCATGAGAAATTATTCAGAGATGCCAGAGAGGGGGAAAATATGTTATTATATTAACCATTGACTTGTTATTATTGTAGCATATTTTAATAATAATATTTTGATAAATAATTCGGATTTTACTGCACTATTATTTTGATAATAATATAATTTAAAGAAGAACAAAGTGCGGCTAGAGTTAACAAAAGTGTATTCAATAAAAATTGCGTCATGTTTATAATACTCGGATCAAAAACGTACAATATATACAGAAAACTGTTTAAATCTCGAGGTATACTTTTTATAAAGTATATAAGATTTACGACTACATATTTTACAGGGCATTATTGGTTATTTTAAATCAATGTTAGTAGGCACCAATTGAATAACGTAAGTTTAATGTAATATTTTTAATAAATAAAAATAAACAGTACAATAACACAGTTTCGATAATATTATCTCCGTCTTATCTGAATTTCCTACCAGGAACCGCCAGCGTTGCCAGTTTTTGTTGCGCCAATTGCACTGAAAAAACACGCAAGCTAATAAAATTTATAAAGTACAATTTAACAGTGCAAATTGCGCAATGAAGCTAATAATTTATTATTTTCTTGCAAAACTACGATTTATCTACGATCCAATTATTATTTACAATGTTGCGTGAATCATATCGAATTCTTTTACGTTCTAAACTGTTGTAATGAAACTACTATAACATTCACTGGGGTTGACATGTAAAACATAACTCGGATGGAATAGGCCGATACTTATTTGAATATCTATTTTTTTTAATCACGTGAACGAGTGACCAAAGTGTATAGAGGTGAAACAAAAGGACGTAGGCTTACAAACAAGTAGGGAAAATATACGTATTCGATAAACCACAAAATCTTGTATTTAGCATTGCCTAATGATTCGATTTTTTTTAGATAAGGCAGCCGTGTAAGCGACTAACGCAAAAAAGTTAGCCTTGCTGAATTTAATTGAAAATTGAAGTTACAAAGCTTTATTAAATTGAATGTATAATGTCTTCGAAATTATTGCTCTGAGTTAATTTAATAATGAAGCGCAAAATAATGTTTGAACAACCGATTAAACGTGCTGTGGACCATAAGCATTTCCAAATGCGATAATTAATAATAAACAATAATTAAATGAATTAACAGCGGCCTTTTTGACGTATCAAAGGCAAATAAATTTGAAATTTGCTATTTTAATTTCCATAGCGACAAGATCTGTTGAGTAATCGATTCGTCTACGAATTCAAATGTTAATTAGTCTCACCGATAGTCTAGAACCCTGAAAACTGGCCACTTCTCAAATGAATAAAAAAAAAAAAAAAAAACGACAAACCAAAAAATGAACAATGAAAGAAATAAAAGAAGCTTCATCTATATCCTGCGCTTCGATCGTCAAAGCTCATGTACGTACGTACATCATGCTTGTGTGTTTAGTGGGTGTTCGGCACATGGAAAAAAACGCGATCTTGGAAAAAATGAATCGGAGAAGAATTTCCGACAATGAACGGCCGATTTACAATGGGCTTTATAAGTACGTTATCGCGTCAGGATCGCGAGCCTCTTTGCACGGACCTTCTTAATTCCTTAGGAGCGACACTTTTCCAGGTAGAACCGAGGCTCGTGGCCCAGGCCGGAGCTCTCAATTCCAGGAGCGAAGTACGAAGTTCCGCGAGCCGCCCCTGACTTCACGGACAATGTCGAGGCGCTGGCTGCCGGCGTCTTCCCCCTCCTCCCCTTGTCCGAATTGCTTCGATCGATCGATGCTTTTCCTCGATTTAGGCGCGATTTCGCCCGCTTTTATATTACTCGAAGCGATGGCCTGACCCTCGTTTATCTCATCGGTCGCCGCTCACTCGTAGCTCGACGATCGGGCCTGGAGATACCGAGGATGGCCAATGTACTTTGCAATTATCGAGGATGTGCTTATCTCCGTCCTCGTCGGGAACGAGCTGCTTTCTTATCCTGAAGATTTATATGAATTCGATCATTAAAGTGGCCAGTCGCCAGATGTTAAGCCAACGCGTATTGCAGAGCTGGAGAGCGTCGAGATTCCGGACGGTCGTGTGAACTTCGGATGACGCGACGCTCGATATTGTTTTCATTTGAAATATTGGCATTCGATTTCAGTCTTCATTTTCCTTCGGATATTCCCTACCTCTAATAATGGCAATGGATTTTTATGCGATGTAATGTGATTTTTAGTTTTAAGCCTATATAATTGTAATGGCAACTGATTTGTATTCGTCGATTCTTCGGGTTGGCTCATAGATTAATCTTCACTTGAATGACAAGGTAACTCTATACGATTGGCAATTTTCGCACGTACAATCATTCATCAAATTTGTTCAGTTTAGAATCGTTTAACACTCTTTTTATACTATAAAAATGATAATAATTACCTTTCCGTATCCACACAATCGATACTTTCATTTTTAATTATAATTAACAACTCTTATTATTCTAATGGACAATGCTGCATCATCTGTCACTAATTGGAGAAGACAAGCCAATATAATCACGGTAGAAAATACGCGAACAGCTCGAATAGGTGAACCAACTCAAGTCTACTCGTTACTTTACTTTTTTTTTTTTTATAAATTTCTCCGAAAATTTTGATTTTTAAACTAAGTGTGGCAAGTATAAAGTAACCGATGTCGTTTACGTTAAAATAACTTTTAATACAGAAAAAGGGTCGCAACGTCTTTACATAATTGTTTGTATAAAAAATGCATCTAATGAAAGTTTAAGGAGAAACTATGGACGAAGAGATTTAAAAATTTTAGCTGTAAAAAACTCTAAAATTATAAAGCTTGAATTAGAATTTCAAAGAAAATCAGGAGCAATCAAGGATAATGGCGTATTGATTGATTTATGAGGGCAAACTTTTGAGGAGCAAGAAATCTTTACGTAGAAGCTGAATAATTGAGCATCAAAGGTAAGTAAATACGATCGTTCAATATTGATAGGACACGTTTAGACACGATTCGCAAGCTTGTTAAAAGACGATATAAATTCGGGCTTAGCCCTGATTCGCATTTGGCGCACATCAAATGATTCTCGGTCGTATCGCGATCCACGTGACGCGTGCTAATGTCACGGGCGCTAAAATTAGGCGAATGGGGCTCTGGAAAAAAAGGCAGAGGAGGAGGAGGAGGAAGTGGCTCTGGAGAGAGGGAGAGAAGGCGATCTCTCCTTCCTCTCCGGTCCTTCTCTCACGACTCGCCCGAGAATCAGCGGGCACCGCGAGTCCCTCCGGCGGCGATCGCGTTGCTGCTGATCCGGAGTGGCGTCAGAGGCGGAGGAGGGGTGGGAGGGCCGAGGCCTGTCATCCGCAAAAGCCAAACAAGAGTCTCGGAGTCAATCGTCACCGGAAGCCATTATCTCGACGCTTCGATTTCATCGCGCGTCATCGGGCGCCTTATCGCCCGAGATTCTTAAGCCGTGTGGCCCTCGTTTTGGAAAAGGGCGCCTCTGCAAGCTTATCTTCTTATTCACACACGCGTCCAGACACGCACATGGCACCGACCTTGATTCGCTCTCTCGTCCGCGTTTCAGGCGCATGGGGTCTCATTGATAGGCGCGCGAGGTCCGATCGCGTCTTTTTTTCCGCTCGAGGAATCGCTCCCTTCATATTTAGCTCTACCTGAGCACGCGGGGCTCTCTTATTATTATTACGGCAGGCAAGAGGCGCGTCCGTCACTGGCAAAGCCGGCCCCGAGCAGCCCCTTACACAGGGCCATAGGGCCCCGAATTATCGATAATCGTAATTGAGCCTCGGCTGCAGCGGACCACTGTCTTAAATGCTATAGGAGAGCTTTATTACCTGTCCTTCCTAATATACTAGACCCGTGGAATAATCAATAAAAGGCCGTGACTTTGACTTAACGCGAAATTTTACCGCCTCCCTTAAGCTTACGCATACGTAACTTTCGTTACGTGTTCTAACTTATAAACGAACGCTGAGCGATAAATTTACATTCATTCTTGTGCAATCGTTCTCTTTAAGCATGTGTGTATATATTTTTTTCGATTTTCTAATCAATTCTTATCTTATTATTTTAATGAGTGAAAACTGCTTTGAGTAAGAAAAAAAAGTCACAAATTAAGTACACACAATTTTACTTAAAACTTTTTTATCCTAATTTTACTGCTACTTGGAATATGTAACTCCATATCAAATCACATGTCGGAAAAATTTAGTCCACGTGGAACGATATTCCTTATCTGGTCTTTATATTCATTAAAAAGTCCGAATAGCACTGAATATTTTATTTAGCTAAATCTTAAACTAAAGCTAAGAAAAACTTTGACTAGATAAGTCAAAATAGTATTACATATTAATTTTTAACTCTGTCACTATTAACAGTTCTACAACAGTTAACAAAAAATCCACAAATACAACGATACGCAGCATTTAATTTCAAATGGAGCGTTAAAATAATACGTGAGTACCGAATCACTTTAATTAATTGGAGTTCGTTAATTTACAGCATCGCTTTAATAAAAATTGGTTAAATTGGAGAGAAGAACATAGTTTTTGGAACTAAATGTTGAATCAGTATGGGTGATTTTCCTTTATATTTGATTGAACTTGTCGATGAATGCACATAAATATTTCAATTCTAGAAGCCAGTGCAAATATTCCTTCGTATTTTATGTACTTTTCTTCAATTTTGTTTAGAGTTTAGTCAGACGGAAAAATTGATTTTGTACAAAACTATAATATAATATAATATAATAAGAAAAACTTGTCTTTAATATTTATCGTTGAATATGATCAATAGGACTTTGCAATGACAATTTTAAGACAGTTATCTTTATTATGATATGTTGTACTTCATGTGGATCTCTAATTATCTGTCTGATTTTTTTTTTTTACAAAACCTTATAATACCGCAACCAGACTTGAATAATAATTTACGTCATGCAGTACTCGTATTTTTAATGCCAATAATTAAGCTAGCTTTCTAATAAATTTTGCCGATTATAAAGAAGGAATATAAATAGTTTAAAAAAGATCTTACGTTACGTAATCATAGATTATAATTTTTCTCTGGAAAATTTTTAATAGAAATTTCGAACAGTAGAATTAAAATGCAAATTGCAACCACTAAGATTATATATTAAACAAAATTCAATATTGTTATACATTCGTGAGATTAAAGTGGAAATTCTTGAACGCAATATCTCAGTCTTAAATCTCACCACCTTATTATATTGCGAGGATTTAAAGGCAGAGCTAGAAAGAACAGAAGTAGACTGACTGGGCAATCCATCGTAAGCTCGAGCGGGGAATGAGTACCGAGAACGACGGGTCCAGGATCTAAATCGACTCGTAAACGATTCCCCGGAAGGATCCAAGCATCGCAGCATAATTAGATGATCGACGGCGGACCAATCTTCCGGACTTGGGTGTCAAAATCAGGAGGCGCCCTAAGGGGGGAGGGGTGGCAGTCCTTTGCCTTCCCTGGAGGGAGGAGGGCCACTGGACAAACTCAATAGTCCGTCGAAGCTCGCCGACCGATCGTGCGATCGACCCCTCGGGGATCGGCGGCGTGTCGTGTGTATAAAAGTGCGAAACTGTGTAGTGCGGGGAGAGGGAGGGGGTGAGGCGAAGCGAGCGCACGACGATGGAATTTAGATCAGCGTCCGAGTGTCGGCTATTTAAATCGGACGGGCGACGGGTCTGGCGACTCGGAAGCCGACGCCGTCGAGGAGGTCGGAATCGCGACGCCGGCCGGTGCCAAGGCGAGCTGCCGAGCTTTTGGAATTGGAATAAGAGCGGCGCATCGATGGCTTCGATTTCGAGCACGCAGCCCTTCGTCCTAGTTCAACATTATCGGCGGGAGCTCGGGAGGACTCGGCCGAGAATCGACTGCCCGCACGTGTGACCATCGGAATGCGCGTGCACGTATGTCGCGGACGAGGAGGACCTCCGATTAATGGCTTTTCTCTCAAGACTGACGGCCGCCGCTTCCTGGGATCGAAAGAGATTCGTCTTCAGCTGCATTTGCAAAGGCTGCAGGAGGTATCGTGTGCTTTTTGGGAAACGTGCGGTTGCGGCTCACGTGGAAATAAAAACTAATGAGAAAACTATCTAACTGGACTTTTTTATTCGGATTATAATCCAGGAATGTACTGAATCTTTTCCAGGCTTCCGTTCAATTGGCTATTAAATTTTGATTGCCGTCATTCTCAACTTTATCAGCAATGTAACAACAATATTACGAAGGTCAAATGTTTATACGGATGAATATCGTTTATTTTAGAAGTATTTTGTTCTCGATTAATAATTTTTCATTACCGGACACAATAAATTAGAATTCCGATTCTAAAGCCTACGCCGAATTAAATCATTATGCGATGAAAACATTTACTATTTAAACATTGAAATTGAAAGAGTCCGTTTACGTCTACGTCTACTATAAAATTTTATTAACAATTATTGACGTGGGTAATCTCAGTTCATCAAAACTGGCATTCGCTGATGTGGTCAGTTGATGTTTCCACTGTCCAGCGTTAAGCGGCATAATACATTAGAGCATATTTTTTCTACGATTTTAGTCAATAGGACTGAATTGTAAGAAATTAGTCATTGCACGCACACGCGCGCGCGCACCCACACCTACACCCAACTTTCGAGGCTAGGATCAGAGTACGAAAATCTACTTTTTGATGCTTTCATAACTTTAAGAATATCGACAATAATTTTCAAATATAATTTTCATTTTTAACCGATTATCTTAAGTTAAGGATAAGCAATGCAATAGGATTCACGAAGACCAATGCGAAGAAAATGTATTTTAAAGCGTGAATAATTATTTGATAGCGGGTAATATTTTGCACTAATTAAATCATTTAATTACGACTTTATTTTGAAGATGTGGGAAAATTTTTTTTTCTAAATATTCGTAAAATTACTTTCGTAAAAGAATCGCTGAACTAAATTGTATGAAATCGTTCTTTATAAAATCTGCTCCAGCCGAGATCGTTAGTGTGTGGTGGCTCCATACGTAAATATACGCTTAATTCTGCTTATTTTGTACTTTCTACACAACCTGAGAAATGAGACGGATGTTCTACTAGAGCGAGCGAACCCCGTCAAATACTGTTCGTAATTCCATGAGATAGATGCGCGAAAAGAAAAAGGTGACACGTAGATTCATGGAAAACCACGGCCGAATGAATCATTGCGTGGGTGACCGATGTACTGTGGAATTTTTAGTACTGATGGGCTTCGAGTAAACTGAGACGAACTCGGGCGCTTGGGAATTGCTGGCTTTGAAAATTGTGCGAAGCTTAACAAACAGTAAATTTTGCTTGCTAACCTGTTCAAACATACGCTCTCGTATTTTTTCGACTTTCTTGAAAATTGAAGCTGGACATAAATTCTTGTACATTTTGTTACAATAGTGATTTCATGACACCGAACTTTGTGAATTTACTAAAAAAAACGTGCAATGGCAAACTAATTCGACAATTTGTATTCAGCATAGATCATTTACTTTCTTTTATTGCCTTTCGGAATCGGCGAATATTTAACACATAATCTAGGATAATATTGAAATAATAATTTTTTAAAAGCTCTTGCACTACGCAAGAATAAAAGCAATGTCGTTAAATGAGTGAAAATGAAAAGGTTCAATAAACCAAAAAATAAGATTGCAATAATCGTAAATTTATAAAGGTTAAAAACGAATTCGACTTTAAGAATTAGAAAGTATTTACAGACAGGGTACGATACCTAAATTCATGTAATACTATTTTGATTATAAATGAGACATAAAGTTATTTAATTAATTTAAATCACTTAATTGGGGCCTGCGGAACACTTTATTATTGAGGGAGGGATCAACTTTTTAGATTCGTCATCGTATATCGAAGGAAAGGAAATTGAAACAAATTAATCGAACATTATTTATGACAATTGTTTTATTATCATTGTTCTTGTACGTACTCTCGTTTATTTTGAAAGTAATTTCTTCTTTACGTGCTTTTGTTTCTATTAAAATTATCGTCGATAAAATGAGTTTGTCAACTTTGTCGACTTTTTCAACAAGCTCATTGTCATTATGGTGTTTTTTCATAATGAAAAAAGGCATAAAATTCGTCGAGCAGACCACTTTTAACGAGAATATGGAATAATTTTACTGTAATGGATCAAACGAGAGCAATAGAATTTCGTAATGTAAAACAAATACCGCTCACTCGTAAATAAATGCTCTTATTTTAAGAAGCGTCTCTCTGCTCAACTCCTCCCTGCCTCGCATTATCGCAGCCCTAAATTGTCATAACGAGATTGCGTTTTATTCAGCGTAGGCGCTTTCGCAGCCGCCCAAGACTCGGCCCGAGCTATCTTCTCGCTTACCTAGAGCGAGGCTCTGCTTTTCCGGCCGCGGTGCTCAATAAAGCTTTCAAGACCGAAGCTCGAAACGATGCTTGCGGCGCCCGTAAATGCGGCTATTAGTCATAGAAGTATTAGCACGAATAATCAGACCGCGTCGGGTCGCAGCGTTCCGGGAAAGCGTCGGACATCGGATCACGTAACGGTCGGCCCTGGGTACATCGATACCCGCTTTACGGCTCCTTGATATTGACAGTAGTGGATGTGCCCGTCTTGTTCTCGGTTAGCCTCGTGTGACTCATTGCCCGGGCGTGTGAGGAATTTACGGGGCCGCCGGCGCCTCGGGAATTAAGTCCGGGACTGAGAGTGACAAGTGCCACTTTTCGATGGACGAGTGGTGCCGATCGATCGACGGCTCGGTCGAGATCCTCAAAAGCCATATCTATGATCCTTCGGCGTGCCAATTACTTATGTATGATTTCGTAATAGGCTTCGACTCCTACTTTTTCCAATTTGGCCCCGTTCTGACGAGTTCCCGCTCAGGCTTAGCGGTTAAGACTTTAATTGCGAACGAGCTTTACAAGGATTACTCGAGTTTTTAACCATAAGATATTTGCTTCCTTTTGATGCTTTCGCTGCGCAATTGCCTTGCGGGGGGACATTTTAATTTAATAATTATGAGAATATCCAATAGTCTAATGGCATATAATAAGTTCCCTTGGATTTCGAATATACACGTTGATATATAAATATAAGTATACATATATAAGTCTAACGTGTGTCTATAACATATCTATAAGAGAATTGGCTAGATATACGGTTTTCGAGTTTTTTTGTACCAATTTTTATTCTCTCTCTCTCTCTCTTTAATCTTCCGCCGAGATTATATCGGAAAAATGGTGGTATAAAAATTACCTCGTTTGACACGAAGAAAAGCAAAATTATTTTTACGTGTATAAATGACATTCTGACATTTCATTTTCGAATTACGTTAATCAAACTATAATCTTTCCAATGGTTTTGATTTATTTTATGATTCATCGACAACTTACATATCAATAATACCTAAATGTAAGTAATTGAAATTACTTTATTATTATTTTTGACAAATCAAAACTTTAGGAGTACTTTTTTAGAACAAATTTCAATGATCTCTCGATTTTTTTAAAAAAAGTGCTGACCTATTCATTTCTGTGAGTACGTTTGCAACGTATCTTACAGTGTAAATTATCTTATAGTTATGCTTTCTTGTATAATTAAAGCAGCTATGCGCGGTTGCATTTCTTCCAAGCAGGGATGCAAAAAATTCAATAAAATAACATCCGTGCGAAAGACAATATTGTGCATGCGGCTCGTACAACATAAATACAAAGGCACCATTGGTAAGGTCTTAAAGTTTTACACAAGTTCTGATCGATTCGTGTTCGTTTTCCTTATCAAAGCGATACGAGGTCACGATAATCTTGATGCAACTCAGCCATATGTAAGGCAAAAGAATCGAACAATACTAATCCTAGCCTGCCGATGCCTGGATGCTCATTACGACGAGGGTGAATTATAGGCATTCGCGGAAGTGACTCCTCGAGCACAAGAGGATACGCATATAAATAAATAATGTTAAATTGAAATTGTAAAATAGGCAGATTCCTTTTTGTTGTTTGCATTATCACTGTAGGAGAGCTTTTGTAAAAGTACACGATCATCTGTGTATTCGGGGCGCACGCGCGTGCGCGCGTAATGTACGACTACATTGGATGATTGCTAAATATATAACTGTGAGCTAATATTACTTGGAAATGGTGATTCGTTTAAAGCAAGAAAATAACACGCGATTATGTAAAATACTGATGCTTTTGCAGTAAATGAACTGTAGCGAAACTAAATAGAAATTATAAAATGTACAGTATACAAGCACTGCACTGCCTTAATTATTCTATTAATAAGCTAGACAACGAGCTTGCCGACTTAATTATACATTACTTTATATATTTCTTTAAAAGCTCGATATTTTTGAACAACGAGCCTTTCTCGGCTCTTGATCGCTATTGTTTCGTACGTATGATGAAGAGTTCAAAGATCGAGATCACTAACAAGGCAATACAAATTTATTAAACTGTAATCATCCAATGAAATGTGATCAAATATGCTCATCGCGAAGCGATAGCCGAAATTATTTTCTCAAGCTTGAATTTCTATGAGTTAGACTCCTAATTTGATTCAACTTTCAAGTACAGGATAAAAAACGCGCGCCTACAAACAAATATATGTGTGCACACACACACATATCTGAGAATATTTGAACGGCAAATGATATTTAAAAATATAGGCAAAGAGGACGTCTTTGCATCAGTGCTACGGCATATATACCAAAGTGGATGATTGTCCTGGGATTCACGAGTCTTGACGAGAGTTCCGAAACAAAACGCAGCTTCCCACGCAGATGATTCATTCTGTCCGCGCGACTTTGTGTTTTTTATCGGACGAATGGCTCCGAGAACATTGACTCGCGACCGCGTAGTCAATGATCGCTAATGATTCAGGGTCATGGGCCCTGCGCGATGTCAAGGCCGACGAAAAGACTTGGAGAGATAAGAGAGACGAATTGGCGAGATTGACTGGCGCGTACAATAGGATCTGACTCTCTGTCTCCTCTATCGATCATCATTATTCGCCGGCGTCGATGGATCCTAGGCCTTTTGAGAGATTTTTTTTATCTCCCTTTCTTTTTCCCTTCCTCTCTGCTTTTTTTCGCGTAGCTCCAATGTACGACGACGACCACTCGAACCGTGTAATGTGTTTTTAACTCGACTTTTTAATCGACAAGCTCGACTTTGCGCCGGGCTTTCCGAACTTATCTCACTAGCGATAAAAGATTCTATGCCTGAATTTGTCACGGCTTCAGTAGCGTTAACCGTTGAATCGTAATGCATAATGTAAGTAACGCTCACTTTTTCGTTGTATGATAAAACATTCTATTAGGCAATTCATTACTCCTGAATCAGCCGAAGCTGCTTCGTGTTGTGACACATGGGAGTTGAACTTTTCCATTTGTTGTTAATATCGTTACGTCCAGGAGAGGTCAAATTATTTTACGATAACTTTCCTATAGCTAGTCCCGCATTATTTTAATTAGTTCCTAAAATTCGATTATCCTGCTTATAAGTTTCTCATAAATGCGATTCGATTCTAACAACGAAATCGTGCTACAATCGCCGTAAAGCATTTTTACTCGTGCTCTCACGAGGAAACAAGAAAACACCGGATGATTCGACACGTTAGCTCCGTATAATATAGTTATAAAATAGTAACGATAGAGCACAAAAGTCATGAAAAGGCATTTTCAATTCCTTGTCTCGATCAACAGCCTTGATACAAGGCTCGATGATGACCCATTTAATCATAGATACTTCGTATCGCTGGCATGCCCCCCTTCGCCCTCAGCCGGGGGGCCCCCTTAAGCTTTACCTCGGGCTCGGGCCAAGCCGGAGCCATAGCGAGCAAAACAATAATCTCATCCCTGGAAATGAAGCCATGGACAGAAAATGGGCCATCGATAGGATCAGGCAGCAACCGAATTCCCGCCGCATTAAGCCGAAACTTGGAGTGGCTTTGCGCAATCTACGTTAGCAGCGCGACGACGAGTCACGGGCATGCGTCCGACGAGCAGCTCGAGAGAGAAATTCCTGGCTCTCCGTTCTCGGCCCCCCCCCCACCGGCCCGCCGTCACCACCGCCGTTAAGTACGAGTGCGTCACTGTGGCGGCGGCGGCGGCGGCGGCACGTAATCGGCGCTCACGTGCCTCGGCGAAAAGAACGAAGGTGAATGTGAAGAGCGACCTGGCATGGGGGAGAGGGTGTGTACGCTACGCGTCCCATGGGGGCGCGAGGTTCACGGCTTGGGTCGCGGCCGCCTCCGCGCCCGATAACGAATTCATTCACGAGCGCGGCCCCGTTTCGACTCGCTCCCGGCCATTATCGCGTACACATGCACGACCTCGGAGTACGCCACGCCGCGCCGCGAGTACGTGGCAACCCCTACTCGACCAGACGCTTCATTGATTTCCACGGCTCTCCGCCTCCTCCCTCCTGCTCCTCCAGCGGCTCTCCCGCCCTCGCCGCGCCCGGCCCAACGGCTCGCAAGGCACCGCGAGGCCGGGGATCGAGCCGAGCGGAGGCGCAATTTCACCGAGGACCGGGGGAATGATTTAATGACGGCGAGCGCCGCCGGGACTCGGAGAGAGATTTTTCATTGATGGCAATAATGTCCGGGGCCCTCGAGGACTCTTACTCTTCTTCCTCCTGCTCGGCCAGGCTCGCGGGGATGCGCCGCCGGTCTGTTCCGCGACACTCCCTAGGCTCTCGAGAGCGATTCTCCAGTCTATTCGCCGCTGATGAATGACCTTTCATCCTGACTTTTTCTTTTTTCTCTCGCCTCCCGGATTCCTTTGCCCCCACTCTCTCTCTCTCTCTCTTTTACGTAGGATACTCCTTGCGACTTTCTAGGTGCCGAGCAACGGCCATCCGTCAAGATTCTTCACTCCTACGCACATTTGGCGAGTGTCCGTGTGGTTTTACCCCCCCCCCCATCCCCAAAGCCGCCTTCCCCCACGTTGCGTCAATACGTATACAAGGATTTTTTCGTCTTAAGTATAAATGTGCGCGTTAGGTTTTACGTCTCTGATGGCTGGCTATCATAGTCAAAACTAAGATTATTGTTAAATATATTTTTTATTAAAATAAAGAATAAATACATAATATACTATTTTTTTAAGTATCTCGCTAAGAGCATTATTTACGGTACTTTATCATGCTCATTTCTATAAAACTCGAAAAGTGTATTAATGAAAATAAAAAATACGACGCAGTTTATCTTGAGTTTCCCTAAAGATAAAAATCATGGCGTGTAAAGACACTTTGTATTCCTCTTCCTCGAGTTGCATTTCGTTAAAATCCAGTATTAAACGCTGCGATAAAAAAAGCGAGAAGGCACCGTAGAGAAGAGAAAATCAGATAGATGCCTTGCATCTAGAAGAAGATTTTTCGTAAAAAAATTTTCATCTAAATTCAAAGTAATGAATTAAGATCTTATACGTCTTTTAAATTGGCCATAAAATTATATTATATTACGCAATATTATTTAAAAGAAATTGGTGATACCGTAATTGCATTTATACCCACTAATTTATGTGCTTGCCATTATTAATTATAAATATTTAGACATGTAGTCGATACTTTTGAAAATTATAATAAATTATAAAATTATATTGTTAAATTTTTTTTTTTTTTTTATGTAACTAGATACTTAAAAAGCACTTAAATAAGCACTCAGTGTTCGAAATTTATAAGCTTCCGATAATAATAGACAATGTAATGAACTGTTATTAAAAAAAATATTGCACGCATTGTTGCACAACTGAAAAATAATAAAAAGTAAATCTCCAAAAATAAATCGCCTCAGCATCGTTAAACGAATTATTTATCCTCGTTATCGAATGTACTCTAGTTAACGAAGGTATACGTAGGGGATAAAGCCAGATAGCGCAAGAAGGATGGAAATATAAGAAAGGCGGCAAAATCGATACGAGAACGAATGAGCCGATCGGATAGGAAAATGTTACGTAATAAGATGTGTATGCATAAGGCGCGGGGAGGGGGGGGGAGCTTCTGAAAAGCATACGAATAGATTAGTAATATTTGCTTACAAGGCGAAGTTATAACGCAAAAGCTCCATTTCTTTCCCATGAATTTCCTTGTGTGTTTTATCTGTAAAGTACAATTGAGCAGCATTTGAAGTTATTTTATTTCTCGCATCAACTCGTTTTCTCAAGCCTGTTGTATCCAATTTTCTTAGAGTAAAAACGAGTTACGACTTTGCGCATTGTTTGCCATAATATTTTAAGATTGAGGAAGTTAAGATCGGAATATTAAGCCTTAAGAGATCTTAATTTTAGGATTGGACGCAATTAGTGATCCACAATAGTACAAAATTTATAAAAGAAAATTGCATTCCGCACAACACCCTGGACTTAATTTTTGCTTTACTTTCGATTTATCAAAAAAGTCAATTGTTTTATTTAGTAATAATATTATGTTTTTTGAGCTTGGAATAATAAAGCAAAATTTTTATTACTTCCTAAAAATCTTTTTTATAATAATTAATAAAAATCATTATAAAAAAGATAATTGAATTTTCGCTAAAGAAATCCATTAAAGAACCTTTCTTAAGAGTTCATTATTTTTTCCATTTTATTTTTATACATTTAACATTTTTTGCTTTAAAGAGAAAACATTATTCCGTCTAAAATCTAACCTTCATTCATTGTGCATTATCTATTTAAAAATCGAATAAGTATTCACTGTATCATTAATGCTGTTACGCAAACTCTTAATTACCGCTCCAATTTCAATAATATTTTGTGAATCATTGTTGCTATAATAAAACGATTTTTTTTCTTCCATAATTAACCAATTAACGAAAACTAAATTTACGAACGATTTAAGTTAAAATAGAATAAAATAACAAGTATTTTTACCGTATTTTGAATAAGCCAAAACCAATTTCACGTGCTAACGATTCGCATTTTGTCTTTGCAAGATAAAAATTTAAAATTAAATAATAAGTGAACAAATTTAAAGTTTGGATTAAATTATTATTCAATTGTTCAAGTTATCATACAAAGTTTGAATCGTTGAATGTAATAAATGAAACAACGTGAGTACGGTTTGAAATATGATAGCCACTTACGGAATAACTAAAATGATATTAATTCGATTTAATGGCTACAATTATTCGACTTTGTAAATACCGAAAAACAAATTTTGCGAATAAAGTTACGCAATCAAATTAGATATATCAAACTCGTGTATCAGGGCACAGAATGCCACCGTGTACGGCAAGTGATTATTAAGCAAATGTGACGTAAATTCGTATGTAGGGTATATATACAAAGGGAAGGAATATTTTACAGAGGGAAATGGAGATGGAATAGCTTCGGGTCGATGAGACTTGAATACGCAGTCGCACACGCACTCTGACGCACGCATGCGCGTCTACATCCGTACTTTTAAAAAAGAATTACGGCCTTTGACTGATTTTCCGAAAATTTAAGAAGGGACCTGTGACTCAGAGTTTGTGCATATGTGCACGTGTACGAGGGGGTTTGAGAGGGTCGGGCAGATAAGTAGGCTAAATTTTTGTTGAAAATTTAAAGCTAAGATATAATAAGAAAGCGCTGTCTCTTATTAAACGGATATACGCGCACGTATTAAATTCTGCATTTGATTATTATAGTGCCGTATTTAGGATTCCAAATATTTTTCATTTGAGTTCCTTGTAACCACACTTTTTTTACGGCATTCATAAATTTTAATATCCCTTATCAGCAATCTAATTTATTTAATGTGCTTTAAATACACTAATTTGTATGTTACGTGACATTCATAATAGTAAAATACATTAATAATTTAGTTAATTACTTACTTACTCACTGACACACACACACACACATACACACGCGCGCGCGCACGAAACATATATGTATCCCATATTCATATTTCGTAAATCGTATACTAAAAAACCCAGTCTTACGATAACTATCATGTGTAACAATATAGAAAACTGGAAGGTATTCATTTAATAAATAAAAATTTTTTAAAATCATAAAAATTTCCATTTATCGCTTTTGTGGATTTTTAACCTCAATTTTAAATTGTTATTTTAAATACTTAATTCATATCTATATCTGAGTATGTAGATGCGTATTTGAATATAATGTCTATAATTTTATTTACGCCATCAGAAGATGTTAACTTTTAGAAGCAATTTTGCTTTTAAATCAGTAATGTTGAAATGTTTAAATCAGTAATTTTGAATCAGTAATAAAAAACGATCTTACGTAAAAATTGAACAATCGTTTTGTAAATCATTACATTTTCATACATTTCACGCTTTCATACGTTATTACAATTTCGACAATTTCATAAACGTAATATGACAATTTATAAGTGTATCATATTTGCACGTAAATAATTATGAATCAATACTTCTAGAATTTATGTACAAACTTTAAAAAATTTTTTTTTAATTACTTTTGTAATTCAAGAATTGACACAATAATAGTGAACAATAGTGTATGTCAAACGTTTCTCACGTGGTGATACTAGTACGACATCTTATCCGATTGGATACAATAAAATCGACACAATTTTGTACACATTAAATTCTGTTATGTACATTATTTTCTAGTTGTTGCAAGCAACTAAAAAAAGATACTTTTATTTTTTGTGCAATTTTTTAATTATGCACGAGCATAATTATGGGTTTTCCTGTTAAATCAGTTAAATATTTTTTAATTTATTCTACCGTAGATATAATGAAGGGTGTAATACATGCGAATATCGAGAAACTAAAAGCAATCATTCTTACTAGAATCTCGTTGATTAAAAATTAAAGGCAACGTCGTATCTGATAAATAATTTTGATTTCCGCGTCGAAATCGAAGCTTCTTACAATCTCGTTCCCGATCGCCCAGAAGTGTTCCCCCATTATTTAGCGTGACATTCTGCTGCTCCCAGTGTCTTCAGGAAAAAGTCTGCCCATCTGCAGTTATAAAATATTCTCTGCCACTATCTCTTTTTATTCTACTCTATGTTATGAATAATACACTCGAGCTACGAAATATCGAATGCACACCCGCAACCATAATTCTTCTTCGCGCAGAAATACGATAGAAATGAAAAAAGTAAGCGGGAGCGTGAGAGGGAGGAGAATAGTATTAAAGTGAAAATTAAAGTTACGTACTAGGACTATTGTAATGCATAGGTCCGAAAGTACGATTCTAAAAATTCTGCGGTGTATTGAAACTCACTTGTCCGTTTCTGTTATTGTTTCATTTATATTGTGGTTATTTTATTGAGTATATTGTCAACTCAGAACATTAATAACGATATTTAATGATGAATTTGTTAGGAACTCGTTGCTTAACAAACGAAAAGTATAAAAATCATAAAAATGAAAAACGTATAGGTAGACGAAATGTAGACAATAGCAAGAGAGTATCGATTTTCTTCACGATGAAAATAAGGATTTGTAATTATAAATATTGATTTTTACCCTACATGATAATTTTATATCGAAAAATCATTTTTTGTATCAATTTGAAAAAAAGATTAAACTAAGATACCATAGATTTGCATCGCTATTTTGATACGTAGTTTCCTGATTTTTTCGGATTTAGTTAAGATAATTTTACCAATGTTTTGAAAAACAGCAGAGTGTAAAGTTCTGGTGTAAAATTACTTCACGGACCTTCCCGCTTAACTACTTTGAAATAATTATCCATCCGATACGAAAAGTTCTTTTTCACAAATAAGAAACAAAGTAATAACTAAATCGCATTGGATCTGCTGCAATATTAACACGAGGCTATTAATCAGCCTTGAAATCGCTCGATTAATCACTCGGTTTTAAGAGGGGAAACTCGTGCAAGGTTCTGAGCATAAATTCAATATTCGTATAATATCCGAATAATTTTGGGCTCGATATATGTTGTGTTCCATATACGTGATATCCACGAGCTTTGTGCTAATCGCCCAAGTATTCCAAAAAGTCGCCAATAATCCAGCTTCGACGAGGGGAAAAATGTAAAAGGAAAAAAGGTGAAAAAAAAACCTGTTGACAATTTCGTTTCGTGTGTGGCAATTTTATCAATTCCCTGGATAAAGTTCGTAATCACGAGTTCGCCTCTGCCCTTTTTAAGGAGTTCGTAACCACGAGCTCGCCTCTGCCCTTTTTAAGGAGTTCGCGATGCCGTTTGCGGGAACACCTGGACGAAGTCAGTCAGAAAAGGGCGGCTCGCCTTCTCCGCCTTACCTTCCGCCCCCTCGCTCACTCTCGCTCAAACCCCTACCCCACCCTCTACCTCTCTCTCTCTCTCTCTCTCTCTCTCTATATATATATATATATATATATATCTCTCTGCTCGAGTCTTCGAAATATACCTGTGTGGCATCTGCTCTCGAACGGGCGCGCGAGTCGCGTGCCAACTTTCGATTCTCCTTGGGGGGAAGGTCCTACTGCCGCTGCTTCCGCTGCTGCCCATCCTCATCCCGCACACTCGGCCCCGCTCTGCACGGACGGGAAGACACGCGCACTCAGGATGGCGATGAGCGGGGCTTGGCGCACTTGCCGATGATCTTTATTGCAATCTGCGGGAGGCTGCCCCCCCCCGCCCGACCCCGTTGATAAGGGGGCTAATTTATGTTTCGATAATAGCAAAATGCCCGCTTGGGCGTCGGCGGGGACGCGATCCGATTTTGAATCTGCAGATTGCCGGAGGACTTCCGATCGGTCGCGCCCCGACCTTACTTTGAATAGAGAAATATTTTACGTTATTATTGTCGACGCGCTTCTCGTATTTCTGCCTTATATTTATAAGACTTCCTTCTCAATAACTAGAATGCGCGAATAATTCACACGCTCATAATTGAGTGCTGAGACATTTAACACCAATCAGCTGCATAAAATATAAATAAATATATTGAAATGAATATACGTGAAAGCGCGTCAACGGGCAGATGGTTTTTGTGAACAATAACGTGGCATGTTTATTTTTTTCACACTCATCGGCAGCATTTTAAGCGAGCATCTAAGAATTGATTATCGATCGTTTTGGGCTACCTACTGGTTGTAATCAGTGAAGCTCCCACACTATAAATCTTAAGCCCGAAGCGCAATGGAGAATCGTTGACGTGTAAAATATAATTTCAAATTTTAACAATGAAAGCACTCGATTCAATTTACGAAGGACCATTACGCTTTATTGAATAAGAATCCATCAAGTTCCTCTTAAAATGTCCCTTATTCAGAAGGAATCAATGCGAGGAATCTTTTATTGCAGTATCCTCTCCTTAAATAACCGGTTGAAATTTACACGTATAATGAGAAAAGCGTATGCCGAACCATAATCAGGGGGCATTTACATGGAAATCATGAGAATGTGTTTTTACACGTATGCGATGGGTGACCGTGTGCCTCGACATCTATACTTATGGGTTTATTATACCGGAGCAGAGAGGGAGGGCAGGTGATGCGCAAGTTGCCTACCTGCACTTTTTTCGTTTTCTTCAATACCCTAAGATTGAATGGCTGTTAGTGAAATCTTATGTACAAGGGTGCAAGAATTATCACATTATTTCAAAAGGTGAGTACACACGTAAATGCGTGATAAAGCTCGATGCTGAATGATAGATAAAATATGAAATATTATACGAAACGCTCGTGTGGCCGTGCAACAACGTTGCCACTTTTTCGAATATTAAACCATTGAATTTTCTTTATTCTTATGCCAAGGGCTTTTCAGCTATTTAGAGTTATCAGAAAAATGCCCGTTAAGGTGGTTTTAATAAATGCATAAAAAACGATCAGAACAGCTCTTAACGTGCATTTAGCATTTCTGTTATGTAATCAACGATTGCCCCGATAACAACATTTTCTTAGTTAGTCAAAGGTCTACGAATTCTACCGACAGGTGTGTTGGGTCACCTAAGATAAGATTTACGTACTCATCGGGAGATTGTAAAAATAGATTTACATTGAATACCATTTCATGCTTAACCAAAATAAACAACGATGTAGTCTGCAGCGACACATTATCGATAAGCTCACTTATCTACACTTAATATATATTCACGACTACAATTTACATATTTAAATAACAAGTTTCTAAATTAAATGTATTAAGCTATTCTAATGTAGAAATATTTGTAGATATATAGAAATGATACAAAATTAACGTTACAATTTATTAAGAATGAATGAAATAATTTCCCGTAGAAAATGAAAAAAAAATATAATTAAGGATAAACTACAAATAGATTTGGATTTAATATAATTAGATTTGCAAATGAAATTTGTTAAATTAGTTAATTGCAGTATTCGGTAAAGAAAATAGAGAAAGATGCCATTCAGCAGCATTATCCATTTAAGTGTCTTAAAAGTTATTGCAAGTTAGTTATAAAGTCAATGAATGCAATGGAAATATTTATTACAGTCGATCTTTTTAGTATTGATTCAACTTTTAAGAGTTGTTTTGCATACGTTATGTATTTAAGATTCGCCAATGTTACTTTGATTCCTCGTTATTAATTAATTAGATAATTGTATAAAATAAGACTTTTGAACTTGTGCAGTATGTATAAACTTGCTCTCGAAGTGCGCCTGAATATTGGAGCGCCTCTGTAATAGTAATAAGAAGTCGGGCGCCGCAGTAGCAACAAGTGAGTCTCGAAATCTTCTTATTACCGAAAATTTCACGCGCGGTAAAGCTCTACAATATATTTTCCTTCCCCTCTCTTTTCGAAGCCTGTGAATCTAAAAATCAACAAGTTACTCATCGCATCGTGCCGACAGTTGAGTTTTCCATTTCCAGAACGAAAAGCGACCTCACGACGAGCCAAAAATAAATGTTTTTTTTTAAGCTTCCTAGTTAGAAGGAAAAAAAAGATGAAAAAGTGAGAAAACTCGCTATTCTACGCACGTATAACATTATTGGAGAGAAATATATATATATATAGAAAGTGAGAGAGAGAGAGAGAGAGAGAGAGAGAGAGAGAGAGAGAGAGACAGAGAAGGAGACAACTGTTAGTGCTTTTCAAGTTGAAATCTAGCCACTCGCACAAGCTGTAAGACGAAGCACTTTTATCGTCCGAAAACTCGCGCGAAGAATGAAATAACTATAAACGAGAGCGAGGGAAGAAAAAAAGGATTTCCCAACAAGATGCTGAATTTCAGTAGGTGAAGAGTTGGGGAGTGAGAAGTAGGAATAAAGCCGAGAAGAAGTTGGCAAGGCACGAGGAAACAGGGGCACGGCCAGCGTAATAAAAAGTAAAAAGAGCCCAAGATAGAGAAGGAGAGAGAGAGAGAGAGAGAGAGAGAGAGAGAGAGTTAGAGAGAGATAGAGGTAAAAGGAGCTTAAACACGGGGCAGCAGGTGATGAGCCAGGTGGAGTCCCCTTGGCGCGTGCGTCGTGTTCCTCTTCCCTCCCTCTCGGCCGACTGGCAGTCCCTCTGCCCCGTCGCGACGTCACCTTTTTCTTCCGGTCACGTGCCTCCACACCCTTCAATAGCTCCCACCTCGCCCACTTACATACATACAGCGTACTACTGCGTTTCATTATTCCTCTCGTCCCCGCCCCGCCGCCCCTCCACCTCACGCTCAATCATTCGTTCGCTCGCTCGTCGACGTTTTCTTCCTTTATCGCAGGCTCGTGCCGGAGTACGTTAAATGTGTGGGACTGTCTCTTTCGTTCTTGGCTTCTCCCTCATTCACTTTCCTCCTGTTTCACCCTCATGTCGCCGCTTACGTTTTTTCTTTCTTCTCTCTCTCTCCCCCCCCCCCATTTTTTTCGTTTTTTATTGCGGATGCTCTCTCGGTGTATGACTTTGCATTTACGTAAATAACACGACGTTTTATCGATAGCAATCTTTTTATCGGAAATTGCCTTCCGCTTTTCTCCCCTCTTCTAACTCAAAGGTGAATGCCATGAGTTACTTCTTGTTTTTTTTTATTTTCAAAAATTGTGGGGCTTTATGGATTCTCCATTTTACGAGAAATGAATATTTACACATTATTAAGATATAAAGGTTTATCGTTTGAGAGAAATCTTTGTTTTACAGGTCTCATATGTCAGTTTGTTCGACCCAAAACTTTCGCCTTTTTAAATACTTACTTATGCAATGTTGGTTTCATTATTTTAAGGCGATTGCGTAATATGTTAATGTGAATAATCTGTCGTGAAAAATTTAGCTGCTCGCTATTACCAATAGCAAGAATACTTATGTCAGTATAAGAATCGATTTTTTGTATTAATATTAATTTTTTGAAAAATCATCACCTTATACTGTTAAAAAATACACGATTTCTTATATTTTACTTCAATTGTAATTTTTACAACATTCGAGATCGTTAAAACATGTTATAATTGAAGTTTATTGGTCTATTAACGCTTCAAAATAGTTTTAATTTTAATGCAATTTATAAAAAAGAGCTAAGCTTTCTTTAACTTGCATTATATCAGAATTACATGATTTGCGAATAGATTTTCATAAAAGCCAATAAATATATTTTGAATGACATATATTGTGTATTGCAAAGTCAGATTAGCGTATAAGTGAAATCGTAGATCAACTCAATTTACTATCAACAAATAAATCTGTTCTTGAGTATGACTCCTACAAATCATCTGAATAATATTCTACGATTGCCGACAATATACAGTACTAAAAATGCTTAAACTTCAATTTATGAAAAAGGAAAAGCTCAAGTTTGAACTCATCTGTACCAAATAATAGAAATTGCACCGAGAGATGCTGGTAAATAATAGAAGACGTCAGTTCACCATCTTTTGCACCCTTTTTTTGTTTCTCTCTCACTCTCTTTCTCTATTTTTCTTACGAAGCGCTGTAATAATAATAATAATCTATTTTAGCCTTTTGTTGCGCTAAACTATAATAAATTGTTTGTGTTTTCTGCGTGCTGTGATATTTACGAGAAACAAGAAATTGCGCACATGTAAAATCGGTAGACATATATTTTAGGCGAGCCGTCGTTTAACCACTATGTTCGAAAGTTTACTAATAAGTGTGGTAGAATATTCGAATACAATGAAAGTAATTAAAAATGTGTTGGCTCATGGAATCCTTTCATCCTCTATTTCAAATTCGTATGACTACACTAACTTACTTAATCAATTTTAGCTTTGTTAGTTATTATAAGTATTTAGCAAAGTACGAAGTCAGTTATAATATTGTAATAAATAATATTTATAACTTACGTATGCTTTTGGAAGCAATTTTCACAGATGAACTTCATTAAATTACGTTAATAAATAATTCTCCAGCTTACCTAAAATAAAAAAGTAATATTAAATAATAATACAAAATAAAAAATTATAGAAACTTATTATGTAAATCTTATTTATTTATTTTTTTTTCAAAAAAATGAAGTAAAACGTAAGGGCAGCTAAAAATATGATTTATAATTAAATATATAACGTACAGCCAAATCGATGTTAAAATTAAACGATGAAAGACATTTTCCCGAAAAATGGATACGGATGTAATTTCGAATGAAATGGCCTAGCGTTGAAATAATCCTACCGTCTACGTATTTTAAATGGATACAAATTTCGTTATTTACCTGGTAAAATTTTGTATGCGCGCGCGAGTATAAAACATGTAAAAGAAAGGAGCATTTATTGAGATTGAAGTAATGTTTTTACAGTCGCCGTACAAGTACAATATGCACTATAGGATTAAGGATGTATCGATCAGTTATCGATAATTAATTTGGAATTGTCTGGATAAAAGTGCCGCCGCAGCTGCAGCCGAAACGAGCGTAAAGAAATAGGGTTTTGTCGAAAGAAGCCAGCTAAAAGCTCGGATGTGCGGTCGAGGCGCAATTTATCGTCCAGAAAAGGATGTGGCAAGTAAGCGCAAGATTGCGCTTGAGAATTTCGCGGAATGCTTAGGAGTTGAAAGCAAGGAATGAATAACCCACGCTGACTTTCCCTATCGGATCCTGGATTTTTTGTGCTTAGCTCGCGTCTGCACGAGCCGAAAGAGAATACGTTGGACGGCAGTTGGGGAGGAGTCGAGCGAGACTGAACTAGATTATGCGGCCGGCCCTCAGTCACGTATCGGAGTGACGACGACTATCACTCGTGCCTTTCAAATAGCTTTTCAATTTGCATTAGGACGATATTCTACGTATGCTATTGGTTTGCATTACTTACGGCATACTTTCTCATGAGTTGGAAGTAAGTTAAAAAGGTTTATCCCATGCCTTTCGTTCACCGCTCCTTCATCATTTCATAGAATTTTAATACGACTTTGCGTAACAGTGTGCATAAGATATCCCTATCTAATTTATTTCGCCAAGCCTGGAGTCAGGGCTCTCTTACAATCATCCATCGATGTAATGCATTAAACAAACGCGATCTATTTATCGAGTCAAGTTAGGGAAGCGACGATTTTATATTTTTTCGGATAAAATTTAAAAATTTTGAAAATAAAATTAATTAAAAACTATTTTTTCTTTTTGTCAGGCATAAATATTAATTAAATTATAATCGTAAGTTTTTAACACAAGCTTTCAATTTACGCCACACAATTCGATAAAATCTATAACCAAATGTTGAATTGAGAAAATTATTCAGATATGTAAAAAAATTAAAAGAAATTTTCTTGCTCCATATGTAGATGTCACTTGTTTTTTATATCTCGTGCTGCCTTTTGCAGTGATTTGTTTAGTTTGGTAAAAAGTTCAACTGGTATTTTTTTCCTATCGTTAATTACCTTTTGTATCTATACAGAAAATATTTTAAAGCGTTGTTATAAGCAATGAATATTTTTATTTTAAATTATCACTGTAATATGCAAAGTGCGTTCGAAGGTGTCAAAAATTTTGAAACAACTCTATTTCTTACAGTTCCATTAGTCAAATTGGTAGTTAAAAATTTTCAACAATCTATGTAATCATGTCACTTTGAATATAATGTAAGAGTCGATTATAATTAATTCATAAGAAACTTATAATCGCTTGTAGAATTTTGCATGAATTCTAAACAATGAAAATTCTTAATATGTCAGTTGTACATCTAAAAGCACTTAAAAATAATCGAGAAAAAACTAAGGGAAGCAGGTCGTAACCGCATATGCGCTCGAAGTTTCAGGATTAAAGGTTCTTTCACCCTCGAAAGCACGTTAGATCGTGGAGTGAGCTTTTTCCTTCTATACGTAGCAATATGTATATAAATACACACGTGCACACATACATGCATACATATATATATATATATATATATGCGTTTAGAGGTTCACAGATAGTTAACAAAAACCGGCGCTTCGTCTTCGTCACTCCCCCACCAACCAGGACCTCCTCCTGCTTCATCGAGCCATTTCACCCACTCTCACGCCCCCCCCCCGATCCTTACGCTTCTTCCCACTCGCTCTCCCTCTCGCTCGATCCCGTTCTCGGTCCTAGCCGGTCCCTCCCTCCCGGTCATCCTCAGCACCACCCCCAACGTTTCGTAACTCTCCTTCTCGGGAGACTCGGTCCATTCAGCGGAGGACCGCCGCCGCCGCTATCCTCTTCATTCCAGGCGAGCGGCCGTCATTTGTGCACACCCCGCTGGAGCTGCGAGATGCCTTCGCTTGCGAACAGGCACATGCCGAGGCGGCAGCGTCAGCTCCCGATCGGGCACGTGCTGCTATTTTTGTTTTTGCCTTTTTGCGCTTTGCTTTCACGGGCCGGTGGGGCTTGTCGGGGGAGAGTTCGAGGCGCGAGGGAAGGGAAGAAAGAGAGGGTCGTGATTGCGATGGATTTTAACGAGGGGCAAAGTAAAAGGGAGCGATTGACCGATAATGAAACGAAAAAGCCGTCGGAACTCGTCGTGGCTCGCGGGTAAGCTCGGGTAAATAATTGTTTTTTTATTTTAATGTGTCGCCCGCGTATTTATCTACGTCTTACTTATTTTATGAATGATTGACTTCTTAAACAAAAAAAAACAAAAAAAAAAAATAGTTGCGTGCTTTTATTTCCGGGGAACTAACGCGCCTATCTGATGTAAATTGTGTCGTTTTAATCTCTAGTATTTTTTTTCTTTTTTGCGTTTCTTCTTCACCCCCAATCCACCTAAGAGAATAGTTAATAATAACTTAACCACAGGTTAGTAAAAGCATTTTTGATAATATTACTTTATGCATCGCGGATGGTGTTTAAATATAATGTAGACGTCTGACCAGATACGTTGAGATTCTACTTGTACAGAATATTTTTCCCAGCTTTTTTCTTTTTTTTACGTTATTTCTACCAATACTGTGAAGTTTCATAAAGCTATTTATCAATGAACTGCAACATGATACAACTAAATATTTTGCACCCACTTACGTTAATTGATAAATACAATTTCAAAACAACGATACGACAATAAGCGAAACAATTTGCAAAGATCATGAAGGTTTTCAAAGCAATGAGTATTTTAAGAATAAAAAAACATTTCAATATTCAAATTTCGTACACTAAAGAAATGAAAGTATAAGAATTGGGAGCGTGTATATTGAAACGTGGACAAAAGGAATATCTATACAACAAAAATTATGGACGGAGTGAGGATAAGAGAGTGGAAGAGAAAGAAGAAAGGTGTATGTATTGCTTTGGAATCACTTCATCGGAAACCCGAAGGAGCAGATGCTCCTGTTTGTAAATCAACCGGACAAGGGTATGGTGAACTTGAATAAGTAAATCAGGATACAAAACAAGGGCTTACATTAACTACAAATGTAAGCAAAATTTTTTGTCGTTCGCATTCACAGCCTGTCCTCAATATTTAATTATATGCAGTAATAAAAATTAAGACAATTTATTTATATGCTATGTTAAATTATCACATTTTAATTCGCTTGAAACATTCAATGTGCTCTTCAATCGAACTAACGACTTTATAAAATATTATCTAATAATTGAATTCACAAATATTAAACTTTTTCTACCGTATGAAAAAGCAAAACATGAAGCAAAACATGAAGCAAAAATTGAGTTATAGTGGATTGTAATTAAGAGTCATTAAGTTGTATTTATTGTAATTTATTAGACTTATAGCAGTATTTATAGTAATTAAGTAATTCAAGTACTGAAAGTATACAAAGAAAGATTAACTTCAAAGTCAAACGAGATTGTGAATGACTTGTGAAAGAAGTTGCTATTGATTAATCTACTACATTATCATAATAATAAAATATTTTTTCTTGTATTAATATTTATTGACATTATTATTAATTAATATTTTCTGCAAAACAACAAAAAATTTCTTCTTAAACAAAACACTCAATTTATTCATCAAACTTGTCGAATTTTATATTTTTTGCAACAAATAAATATTTTTATTGTTATTCATTTATGTAACAAATAATTTCGTAAATAAATTCAAATATAAAATATTTTAATAATACTTTTTTTCAAAATAATTATGTAAAGAACGGTTTTTAAATGTCATAATTATATTTTTCTTATTTTAACTAAGTTTTACGTACACTAGAGCTTGAAATATGTTTTAATTCCTTTACGAAAAATAAAAAAACATTTTAATGTACAGTGAAAAATCAAAATATATATACCAAGAATATGGCTTAATAGAAAAAAGTTTATTTTTTGAAAATTTTTTAAATTGTTCAACGAGATAATAAATTAAAACGAACAATTCAAGAGTATTTTTGCACCAATTTCAAAACGTGGAACTAAGTTTTAAGATAGAGTACTTCAACTTGAGGAAATAAAAATTTTGAGATATTAAATTGCATAGTGTGTTTTCATCAGAATTTGTATGTATAAAATGCGTTTTGTTATTTTATAATTTTCTCCGCATGATGTTATTGCACAGTCGCTCATTCTACTGTTCTTGTCAAATCTGACGATAGCCAATTTATAAAAAGTTTCCGAAGTTGCATTTATTAATAATAGAAAGTTATATTAAAGGACAACTTTGATTATTTTGCATTATCCATGATCGGAAATATCTACCATTAACTATGTTGAGGTTCGTTTGGATGCTTAAAGAACTCATTAGCATTATATTTTGAATGGGCAGGCTAAAGCTTTTACTATTTTCTTTCTAAATATTAATCCTGTCTTAATTTTGTTCTTAATGGTCTTGGTCTTCTTCTCTCAGTTACGTCCTACGCACTATAATTAGGTATATTCCTAGTAGTTTTCGAAATCGCTTGAATAATGACATAATAAAATGATTATTATGTTAACTCCCAGAGATCTATAAATGTGCGAACATTTTTCATGCCATTTATGTCAGCGCATAATAATAATTGTACAATCAATTTAATTTCGAAACCACTTTTAAAGTATTACGCTTTTCTCAGAACCCGTTGGCTCTAGGTTGTTTATAACGTACAAGGTTTAAGGCAAATTTTCCGTCACGACATAGCGTATAAAATAATGGAACGATGTACTTTGTATTTAGTTTTGTGTAATTCAGCTCCTTCTTTCGATAGGGTAATCTTTGTTCTAATGTAATTCAATCCTTATCCGATTAATTCATCTCTTTTTGTCGAAAACTCTCGTAGAATCTTCTTCCAGTCCTTAATAACCCTTTCCGACGTATAAG
The DNA here is from genome assembly GCA_018907135.1 of Kradibia gibbosae. Classification (NCBI taxonomy): domain Eukaryota; kingdom Metazoa; phylum Arthropoda; class Insecta; order Hymenoptera; family Agaonidae; genus Kradibia; species Kradibia gibbosae. The sequence continues at coordinate 12,145,681 of JACCHX010000004.1, forward strand.
AATAATCTTATAAGATAATAAATAACACGCATCATTCAAAGAAGGGAATCCATAATTGTAGAGCCCTGCGAGTAATTGTCATAAAAAAGGAGCTACTAATGCGCCTGCGACTAACATAACGACGTATACACATCTGGGCGAAGGTGCTGACTTAGTTTAAATCCACTCGAAAAGCCATTAACAACAATTCTCGGCGGGTACTTGAAAAGGGGGCCGAGGGACATCACAATTGCGAATGATTTATAATTACAATCGCCTAGGGCTAAAGCGCGACGGCGTAAATCGGGTCTCGCAAGAAAAAACGAACGACGACGACGACGACACAATAACAATAGCAGTGGCAATAAAGTAAGTAAATAGATATCGCATGGCTCAACCTCTGATTTTGAGGCGGCGTCGCTCGTTTTGCCTCGCGCCGCAAAGTCACACGACACCCCGTACGCTTTATGTAAAATTGGAATCGATGCCTTCCGACGCGTCCGCGTAAATTAGCCACGCAGGTCAAACGAACGGTTACGGATGCGAGTTATTATTCCAATCGCTGGTAGGGAGTTGATTCGGCCCGCTGACGGGGTGTCCGGGACTTTTTCACCCGTGAATAGAAATTTAATATATATATATATGTACGTGTAAATTAAAATTAAAATTGAAATTAAAATATAACGTTAGCGGGTCACGGTACGGACGATGGCTGGCCCTCGCGACTCAATCTAAGCCGTGAGCTCGATTATCTGGCCATTGCTAAACGCTACAATGACTTCGTGCTTATCACTTGCTTGTTACCATTAAAGATTCTTTCGTACAATTTTTATGCAACATCCTCCTTTCTGCGACGGAAGATCATGTTTATTTGGATGAGTGATCATTTTTACATCTTCCATACATTTTGCTTCTAATGTAAGCTAATGAATATCAATCAAGCTAATAAGTGTATTAAAAATAATTCACTTTTGCAAATGTAAAAAAAATCCAATCAAAAACGTCTACTATTTTTAAAATTTTCTTAAAGCTGTAAATTAATATGATTACAGGCATCTAATTTACTTTAAAATGCAATTTATTTTTATTGCAAATCTAAATAAAGGTCAATAGTTTTTCCCCCAAACTCTAAATTAACATTGTAGTTTAATTTCTATCTATATTATAGGTTTCGACGATTTAATGGGTTTCTATTTTATCAATCTCTTAAATTATGCAATATATGAACGGTGACAAGAGCTCGCAAATAACTAAGATTTTCGATTGATTTCATTTTTTATTTTCAAAAAAAAAAATTAAAGAAGAGAAAATTTCACCTAGATTCTAGGGCCCTTTGTAATAATTTTTTTACAGTTAAAGCCAATAAAAATTAATATTTATTTAACAACTTTTGAAGATAGTAGCCCATAAAAAGCAATTACATATAAATATTTATATTATGCAGTAAACTTTTTGTCAATTTTGAAAATTGGATTCCTTGGCTGAATTTTAATAAATTTAATACGATACTTTGAAGCTTTATAGCGCTATATTCAAGTAAGTTTTATTCTTGAATTCCGATATATTAGCATAACAAATTTGAAGCAAATGAATTTATCCTTTTTGCGAATGCAATTTAGATTTTAAAATTCAATGTAGATTACAATACCCTCTAACATTAAGTTTTTAATTTAATAGTCAAACACAACTTGAAAACGATCCTTATTCGAGATAATATTATGGATATCGTAAATGAATTTAAATAACAAGTAAATTTTCTTCTAACGATGTCATTCCTTTGATACTTGTAATCCAGGTGTATTTCGAAGAAATGTAAATATACAAAAAAGTTGAGAATGTAGTAGCAGTTTTAAGCGTAATCAAGTATTGAATACAAAACAAACCTGGAAGTTGAAATATAATCCAGTTCTAGAAGATGCGGAATAGTCTTAAAAAAAAAAAAAAAAAAAACCTCGGATGAGAGAAGTCAACGAACGAACCTCAGTCTCCGTAGCGAGGGAAGCAAAAAATTCGAAAACGCCCAACGACGAGGAGAGGGAGTAGGAGGATGAGGAGGGGAGGGGGGGGAGGGTACGGGCTAGGGCAGAAGAAAGAGTACGATGAGTTGGGGCGGAGGTGCAAGAGAGACACGCGAGCAGAAGTGAAGGAGAAACACATGCCCACTCTTGGCTCGTGCCACGTCTTGTATAACTTGTAAGTTATTGGGCGCGAGATGCAGCTGCTTTTTCAAAGCCGATGGAGCGCGAGCGAGGCAGGGAGAAGAGGAGGACCGAAAGCTCGTTTTGTCGTCTTCTTTTCAGCGTGAAACTTGCGGTAGGCGCCGGACTTTTTATTCCTCTTCATCTGTTCGCAGTATTGCTTGCCCTCGTCCCTCTTGTTTAACCTTAGAGGATGAGAAAGCAGTGTTTCGGTAGCGGATTTTCGTTTCTCAGTAATAAAGCATTCAAATTTAGTGCACGAATGTTGCAAATTAAAATTAGGGCTCTTGGCGCCGTATAAAGTTATCCCAGTTATTGCACAGATAGTGAGTAAAACAACTTCTTGAATACATGAAGCATTGATAAAATATTTCAAGCCTTTGAGGAATCAAAGCTGCCGAGCTTCAATTGTAATGAGTAATGATGGATAATATCGATCGATACATTGATTAGACGACATTTTCAAGTTCAACTGCGTTTTTTGGCTTAGATGCCTCTATCTATAATTCTGAGAAATATTTTTTCGATAAAACAACAGCGTCGCCTATAAATACAAGCTGAGTAACTTTACCCGTAAAAAATATATCCTAATTATGTAACGGATTATTAATATTCATGGTCATTATTTCCATTATTTAGCACAAACCTTTTTTCGAACGAAACGAAAAAAATGCATTTAAATTCAAACTGTCGCGTCTCAAAATTAAGGACGGCGATAAATATGTCGGAAAAAATTAAATTCCATACATATTTATTTACGGATTTAAACAAGAATACAACAATTTTGACTAAGAAGGTTTTTATTAAAATATCAGCCATTTCAACTTTTAATATATGCTTTCTTTCCCAACTTTGTTATGCCGTTATCAATCATTCTTTAAGCTTTTTACCAACATTACGTTTGCAAAATATTCTCTTATATTGCGTGGCGTTAGATTACTTTATTGTTCATTTATTTATAAATAATATAGTTTAAATAATTTATATCTCTTTTTCTCGGTTTCCTCGCATTGTTTTTATAGTTCCTCACACACAATTTGTTAAAAATAATTCTTACAAATTATCTTTAAATAATATTACTGTCTCGCTTCTTCGGATTTACCAGTGTTTACTTGCTATTTATTCTTTGATTTTACGTATATAAGGCACTATTTACATAAGCTTTTTCTCTACCTTCTTTCTGTCAGAAATGTTTTTCACTTCTCTCTTTATTATAAAAATGATTATGACAAGAGCTTCGTAGCATTGCAAGTACAAAAGGTCAACATCTTTTTGAGTCTCAAGAATGTCTCCAAAAGCTACTCAATTTCGATTAGGAATATTAAAATTAAAGCGTTCCATTCCCACTTAATACCCAGACGTCGTTTTTCCGAAAATTACAATTATTTCAAGATACATCATCAAGATTATCTCTATCAGACATAAATCTTAATCAGATTAAAAGTAAAGAAATTTTTGTAAATTATCTCAATTTTAAGCATTATTCATTCTAAATAAAAATACAATAATACCTTGGATTTAAATTATAACATTATTTTTTAATGTAATCGGCAATCAAGCTTTTTTTCAAGATAAGTTTTTAGTTAGATAATAATTGTAATACTCATAGATTAGTGACTTATCGCTTTATGAAAGTAGTTCTAAGATTCAAGTACCGTGTCGAATTTTTGTCGGTTATAGATATAAGATCACCTAAATCTATTTCAAAACTTTAATTGTTATTATGTTTATTTGTTAAAAAATGTGAATAACTTTAACGCAACTCTTCAATTATTTAAATAAAAGGACGAAGAAAATAATTGAAGATTATGTAGATTATGATCACGTAAAAGGGCTAATAGCATGCGATTTTATATCATATACTTTATTTCTGGGAAATCGGTCAATAAAATCTACACCGAGTTTCACTTTCAATGAATATCTTTGCTTTAGTCGAAAGCCATTATGTTTTTATAATTTATATCACTATTTGTTAGTATATGCATTTCTAGGTCGACTTTTTAACCGGATATTGAGAACATTTTTGTTCTAATTCTTATGAACGAAATAGTTGAGTTTACTAATTAATTATCTGGAAAAGAACCAATGTGCATATTTAATCTGAATTCTGTCACTCATAATTTCACAAGTTTACCGCGTCTACTAATTTCAACAATTCGATAGCTCGCATCTAATAAATTATTAAATTATCTCAAGGCGTTAGTTTGATAAAGAATGATATATTGATAGTTGAATGATATATGATGATAGTTTAATAATTAATATTTGATTATAGAAAATTAGAGAAATACAGGGAGCATTGATCGCTTTCCTTCAGGCACCGTTAAAATTAACTTAATAACGATATTATTAAATTCAAAAATTTTTTTTGAAAATTCATTCATTACCAATGACAAAAGACATTTAATAGTTATTTAATAATCAGATGACTAATTAATATTAAAGCATTGAGGAAAAGTTTAACAGTGGAAAATTATAGATGCGGAGTCGTTTCCATAACAAAAATTGTCTCAAAGGAAATCATAGTACCAAAGGATTGTCGATTTCATAAGAGTACAAAGGTACGCAAACGTTCATACTATTTTATATAATGAATGCAAGTGCACTGAACCAAGTAATGCTTTGCGTGACAGAAGAAACAATTTCTTTCACAATAGAATAACGAACTCGCTGAGAATTTTTGGTGAAATCAAGGCAAAATTTACTTAAACTGTATCAACTTTATTTGCGGGTATTTAAAAACCTACTTCACAAATAAGTTATTTATATTTCTGCATATTGAATTCAATTAGCTTTATAATATTCAACGCCCAATCAAAACTTAGGTATTTTAATACGTAGTATACATTTCATATGTAATTAAAAAAAATACTTCAACGTTCATCTAAACGTTGGAAGAGTAATTATTTCATCGAACAATATTCGATATTCGAATGTATAATGCTCTAATATACAAGACCTGCTTCGCGTCATTTTTGCATTGAAAGCTTTGCGAAACGCCTTATCAGAGCTTTCAATTTCACCGTACAAATAAAATATAAACACGATTCCACATTGCAAATTACTGTAATTTCGGCCTGTAAAAATTAACGGCACGTGGATATTTCACATCCTAACAATGTCGCTTACAAATACACGCAGTCGGAATCACCTATAAAATTGCATACATGTGCAAAGGTGCTTAATTTTTTCGCTTCACGCCAGGATGCCATTTAAAATGATGATATAACATGCTCTGCGCCTATGCCCGCATAAACACACACACACACACAGAGGTGCACTTGCGCTTACTCCAATGGCATCTCTCTCTCTCTCTCTCTCTCTCTCTCTCTCTCTCTCTCTCTCTCTCTCTCTCTCTCTCTCTCTCTCTCTCTCTCTCTCTATTTCTCTCTCGTTTGCGCGCATCCGCAGGCATATATTTCTCATCGCATCTGTGAGCGAGCTGAAAAAATACGTTCATCAGCGTGTACAAACGTGGAAATGTAAACAGGAGAATTACTTATTATATGTATATAAATATATGCACGTGCTTGTGTAAGTGAGCGTGGGCGTGTGCGTACTTGTGTGAACATATGGCGTAGTTAAGGATGGTTAAAAATAACTGCATTTGCTCTTTACAAGACTTACTTTCTAAGTTTCTTGACTTCAATTACATTTCCACTTTACCCTGCAATTCAGTGACTAGGGTTAATATATCCTGTAAGCCTATGTTTATCAATGCGAATGTTTATTAGTTGAAAGATATTGGCTTGCATTAATAGAGACTCAATCTTAATGGTATATTATTATCAGTGATTTTTTGGTGCGTACACATGCACACATATACGACAAAGTGAGCCTTTGTTTATCCATAATAAGTATGTGCATTCGAAATACTCTACTATGCTAATTATTCAGGGTTTTTTATTCAGGCAGTTTAAAACGAACATCCACATAATTACGGCACAGTATCATCTTAATTTATCTTTACCCGCTCGTAAAACGTAAGTCTCTAGGTGGAAGAAGCTATGGGACGTATGCGTACGGGCTGCGTTTGCTACTGTACTCTCCCATTATAGGAAATAACTGTAAGGAAAACGCGCGTGTATGTGCTTCAATATAAGCAGTATAAGTTACGCTTGAGAGCTAAAGAAAAAGAAACCATTCTGAAAGTATCCCTACTGATTCTATAAGCGAATTGTTCGTCGTTCACGCGCTGTCCTTTATTTTGACTTCCTTAACCAATTTTAAATCTGTAACTTGTAGCCGATAAACTATGTACTATAACTACACTATCGAGTAAATGATTATACGTGCATATTATAAAAACTAAGATAATTTCTTCGAGAAAACTCAATTCACGAGATAAAATTGTCGCATAAGCTTGTTAAAATATTTTTAACAGCATTAAAATTTAAATACTTTCATAAACATAGTAGATAAATAGGAAACGCAGTGCATGATGTAGAGTAATTTAACGTATAGTTTCGTAGAAACATTCATTCATCGCATTAAAACGATTTGTAATTTTAAATATCCCTTACAAAATATAGTGCTTAAAAAAAAGAATGCATTATGTATCTTGATTGATTATACACGTGCTGAATTACAAAGAGAATTATAAACAATGAATTCAATTTAACGTACTATAAATACTATCTGGGAATAGTTGAATACAGTGAAACTCAGCATAAAATTAAATTTTATAATTTCCACTTGAGAATAATTTGTTTGATAATTTTACTCAATTTTAATTTCACAAACTCTAATAGAGTAATTTGACCGAGGTGTAAACATGGTTGTAAATGCTAAATTTTTATACCAATTTTGCATATATGCATTTCTAATAAAAAAAAATTCTTCCTCGGTGTATTATTATCGCATGAAATGCAGTGCTACAAAATATTTTTTACGTTCAGCTGCAATTAATATGAGATAAAATAAGTTCCTTCGCAGTCTAATTACCGGTCGTTTGAAAAAGAATTTCTATTCATTATGGCGATTCAGAAAAACTTGGTTGCGAACAGCAATTAATACTTTATTAATCAATGGCATAATATAATTATTAATCGTTACTTTTGAATATATATATATATATATATATAATGTACATAATATTCTATGGTAACGAAATTAAGTTGCCACAATATCTCGTGTGCATCATTTAAAATGGACGAAGTTTGCCCTCGATTAAATTCATCCGACAGTTAAGGGAGGCCCAGATTTTGAGGGAAAATTATCCCATTGGCTTTTCTTTGATTCCATAACTCCGCAAGCAATAAAACGCGAAGCGCCGTATCGGAAGTCGGAAACGAAGAGGACGTAAGAAAGGGATCTTCGGTTGAAGGTTATTATCAGCGATGAGCGTAAATCAGGCAGCGTGTGTATTCAATGTATATCACACCACGGCCGGATGTAGGGAAGCGCGTGCCGCATAGATTGAGTTTTTCCGAGAAAAGCCGGAAGCGCTAGGGCTGCCGCAAGAGCTCGGATAAACAGCTGCTCAAATAATCGCCCAATTTCTAAATAACGAGTGGCGATAAGGCGATCAAGTGCACACGTTTCGTGTACTCTTGCACTATCTGAGCAGTCGGTGATAATTTTTACACGGACGGTTAGCGTTTGGGAATCGAATGATCCTGGCCACTTTTATCAAGTTTGTCGTCGTTCACAATTCAGCGCGCGATTATACGTCGGGGGACTGGCGATGAGCGTCGTGGCCCGGAGCAATTACAAACACGGGCCCCAATCTTATATTTATTTTGATTGCAGCGGTTTTCCTGCCGTGGGCTCTTTATTGGCCTTATAGGAGGGGGCAAGAGGCCACGCTTCGCTAATCCGAATAATCGATGACCGTGCACCTCGTAATCTCCGTTAAAGTCGAATTATCTCGCGGTGCGTGGAGCAATAATGGGAGGAGAGCCACCGGGTAAATAAATGCGAGGCCCGATGCGCTTATAGACTGGCAGTGGGCTAAAACGTCGCGACGTGCCTTCGCTCGCTTCATCGGGCAAATTCGATCGTTGTCGCGCCTTCGACGGCTATTGGCCGCTCCACGGGATTGTGTTACCCTAGCCGTGCAAAACTGACGGGGGCCGGTGGGGGGGTGGGCAGGAGGAGACGCGGAAAGGTGTACGCGCGTGCCCGTGCTCGTGTGTACTCGGCGGCTGCGGACGATTTAGGCGAACCCGCGCATCGTAATATGATATCGGCCCAAGGTTTATGCTGCATTTTGTGCACCGTTCGTTCCTTCCTTTATTTTATCGGCCCGGCAGCCTCCTGATGCCTGTTTTTTTGTTAAAGCCTCTCGGCTTGAAAGTTTTTGCCTACAATGCTTACCTAACAATGGCCAAAAATCTGATCGAAAAAACTCTTTTTTAATCATTATTGAATTTATTACAGTGTCTCCCAATCAAATCGTTCAAATTTTTTAAGCTTTTATTTATAATAAGCTCAGCATACTTAATATGCTTTTTGAAAACAAACTTTATAATGGTAAGGACGTAGGGACAATTACGTGATACGTAATATATCTCTTGAAAAACCACAACTGCATTTTAAAAACAATGCAAATGATGCAGCCTTAATTTCGTATGTAAAATTATTTTAAAATTGCTTCATTAGTGATCGTTTCGTATACTAGAAAACCTCTTTTAGTTTTTACAAAACTTCTTGTATAATTCAAATGGATAAACAAATGAGCAGACTAAACCGGAATATCATTTAGTTATAAGGTAGTACTTAAGAATGCACGATTAAACTACTCTTCGTTTAATTTATTTTTAGGTAAAAGTGGTTTTGCTAAAATAAGTAACTACGTCCTTTTTAATATAATTCAAAGTAGTATATGAAAATAATAACTGCTGTATGATAAATCAGATGGAAAAAAGATGAGTATATTATAAAGTTTCTTTCTTTTATTGCCTGTATTATATTGTATTATTAATTTTATAACATTGAATAGCATTTTGTTGTTTTTGTTGATGATGTTGTCGCTAATATTATTAATCATACAAATGAAAAACAATAGAAAAGATGAATTTTATATTTATAATTCCATGTTTTATATTACTACATGAAATTTCTTGTATTCAGTGTTTTAGTGAAGGATGACAACAAAAGATACTACTATCGAGGTAAGATGGAGGGCTGTTCATTTATATAAGAAATTAGCTGTTCATCTAGTTATGTAATATAATGCAACTCCTATCACTTTACCATTTATCAATAATTATAATGTCTTTCGCGAAATTCAATGCCTTTTTCACTAAAGCGAATGGTAAATGAACTCGAAATTAATATTAAATTAAAAAAATATTTATATGTAGAATATAACGAAATGAATGCATTAAAGTTTGAATAGAAATAGTTTCATTAAGCTACGTACACAATTTGAATCTGAAACTAGTTTTAAAATAGTACTACAAGTATAATTAAACGAATTTAAAAATTATAATAGTTACTGTGTATCTTAATTTTACCAAACTTTCGATACATTAAAATGAAAAATTGTCTAAAAAATAATGGTACAAAATATTCAATAGAATGGTCATAAACAAAGGCCTAATGGAATATTACACGTAAAGCTATTACACATATTACTATTTGATTAAGCAGAAAATATTGATTTCCAGCATTCCTTATAATAAAAACGAATATTTTAGTAGTATTAATGTTTCCAAAAGGCCATTAAGCACAAAATTAATTAAAAATTCTTATTCAAATAACTGATTTTCTGTGTATTTTATCAGTGTGCAACAGAGTGTTAAATTTATAATAGCCACACAAGACGCATACAATCTACGGGAAAAGTCATGTGCTCGCGAATGAAAATCGTATTATAACAGAATGACTTTTAACCGCATCTCGTTCAACTTCTAAAACACTCTGAAAGCTTGATTTACATTATCAAATTCAGTGTTATAATAACAATAATAATAATCTTAGTACTATTTTATTTGGTACTGAATACAATATGATACTTTTCAGACTATTTTTATGAATATTATAGGCTTTTGTTACTTATTCAATGCCTTTATGAGTTTTATTGTGCTATATTACAATGGGGTGTACAGGCAGTATAAAAAATACTTACATTGCATACGTATATCAGTAATTTCGGGTAATACATTAATTCTGTCTCTTTTGCACGGATTATTAGATCGAGTTTTAAATTAACATTCCTATAAATCGATACGAGTAGCACATTAATTTTCGCTTGTAAATAAATAGTAACTTATACAGGACAAACGAACGACGTATTATACTTTGCCAGATATATATTGTGACGCTGGTTGACTCTCGTGCCAGGGCCTGTATTAGGGGGAGGCTTTTTTTGGCTGGGACAGCTCAGCGGCTCCAGAATTTGGGGATAATGAGGATAAAGGTTCGGAAGGTTTCGGTAACCGAATGTTTTAAGACTAAAATAAATAAAAATAAACGAGCAATTTCAAATTCTATTAAGAGACCCCTTCCGCGTCATATAAGAGGAATTTATTAAAAAAAATATTATGTAAATTATAAATAATGAACAGTAAATGTTGAAACGAAACACGCAGCGATGAAATTTTTAAGCCACAGTTGTAATTACGCGTACTTTCACCGGACGTGCAAGCTTTGCAACCTAATACTTAAAGCTCGCCCTAGCCGAGCTTCGCTTCTAGACCTCCCGGGCCCTCGCACTCCGCGGATGGATTCGCAAGGCTCCTTCCTCTCTGGGCCGCGAGGAGGTCCTTAAATATCCCCGGCCGCCCCTTTGTCCCTCGCGGAAGCCCAGGCCTGTGCGCATTTCCGGACAATTACTTCTAATTTATCGGATGCAATGCGTTAGTTGAGCAGCCACGCGACCGATTGGCGAAAATCTCGCTCCTCAAAAGGCCTTCGCGAATTCTTCAAGTTGTCGCTTTGCACGCTTCCACGATTGCGCGCTTCCTCATTGGCATTGGACACACTTTTTCCACCACTTCTTACTTTTTTTCAATTTCGTTGATTAATTAAAACAAAAAAACAAAAAAAAAAAAGATCTATTTGATTTGATTTAATCTATGCTTAATTAATTCATTATTTTGCAATTTGATAATTAATTTTAATAGAGGCAAAATTGCGGGGTAAAGACCAGGTCGTTACAACATGAAGTATTAAGTAACTAAATATTTGTTTATTCGTAATCGATACCGATCGATACAACGCATATCGTAATTGTGTGAACTACGATTTTTTATATTGAGTTAAAAATAATTCGATTGACATCGTAAGTGTGCTTGCATGAGAAGAGATTTCTCAAATGCATTAAAAAATAAAAAGCTTCTAACTATTTTGAAATGCATGCGAAGTCACTAATAATTACTTAATCGATAAAAATAATTTGATAGTAAATTTTTTCAAGTTAATCGGAATATGATATTTTAACAGTTGTATCACGTTTGACATAATTGCTATAAAATTGATGTTAATACAAAGGCGTCAATACCAGAACGAGCTTTAACTACTACAACTAAGATTGTATGACTTAATATAAATTCAAAATAAGAGACACCCATACTCATCGTCAATCAGAGTTTCTATCCCATTTGTGTTTGCGTAGCTCAAGCAATGATCGAGCGACCAACAACGAATTAGGACTTGCTTCGTAGTCATTTCCGCGTGGGCGTGCGCGACAATTTCGTGCGCTCTTTTTCTCTCTCTCCCCATGCTCGTACCTCGACACCCTCCTTGTGCAAACTCACGATAAGTGGATCACAAGTTGAAGATATTCTGTTATGTAAAAGGGCGTGGGTAAATTTTTATAGCATTGCCTATAGGAAATTTGCTCGTTGCAATGTAAAATCAGTCGCTTCGTGAAATCGTTGTCATTCAATTTGATCAGGGAATCGTCTTAGGTGCTCTTGTACGGAGTCACATTTGTACGTTGCATTTTCAGAAAATGAATACGGGGCATTTTTTTCGAAAAAATGTTTCTCCCTGTATAGCATTCGACCATTTTTACCATTTTCGAGAAAGCCCAACGTAGCATGGATGTAATGTCAAAGGGGTTATAATGGGCTTTCAATAATAATAATAATAATAATAATTACAACAACGACAATCATAGCAATAACAATAGTAATAAAAACAACAACGACAATCATAATAATAATAATAATAATAACAATAATAAATGCCCTTGCATCAGAGTATAAAATTAATTTGCTGAAAGTAAAGAAAAAATTAAACGAGAGGAGAACATTTTTGAATCGTATGGGAGAAAAACTTTCGATCAAGAGCGCCAATCGACCTAAGGATTTAAATAAAAAGGACCGGTTCATGTGGTCTGGACTTACAATGCGAATAATTACCTAGTAGAAGAAAACCGTTCCTGCCCAAACACATGAAGATTAATTTATCAGCGGGGTCAAGTACTCGGAAAAAACCGACCGCAAAGCAAGTCGAAGAAAAGGAAGGAGGCACCTGATTGTGGATAACGACACGGCACGCGTGTTGCAAAGACAGCTTGCTCTCTCTCTCTCTCCCTCTCTATCTTTATCCTGCTTTAGATGCAGAAGTAGTTTCTTTTTGACTTTCGGGTGTTGATCAAGGAAGAAACAATCGAGGCTCGCAGTAACAAAGCTTGTATATTGAGAAGGGAAAGCAAGCGAGTGGGTGTGCACGAGAGAGAGAGAGAGAGAGAGAGAGACGAGTGGAGAATTAGTAAGAGGAGGGCGCACACGTGCGGTGGTACGAAGGGTGCGCGGCAGGTGTGCATTTGCTCACAGGCGGACGGCACGAGCGCAAGCCCATGAATAAAGGAGAGAACGAGTGAGCGAGTAGGTGAGTGCGGCCAGCGGGGGCAGGGGAAGGAGCAGGAGGAGGGGTGGGGCCAGAAGGAAAAAGGAAGAAGTTCTCATTCGCGGGGCCGCTGGGCTTTCGATAATGCAAGAGCTTCGGGAGGAGGTGGAGCAAGCTTTTTTTAAGAGGGAGGGCTGAAAAGTAAACGGGGATGAATCGGGTTAATGGTCCGATTCCTCGCTCGTTTTTATTACCCTCCAGTGCGATCCTCTACAATCCGGTAACAAGCGGCAACACAAAATTGTAGATTATTTCTTTATTTGCAAGAGAAAGGCGGGGAAAAATATCGCGCGAACGCCAAGTCGAAACGCCGTCGATGTATTGGCCGATTCGCTTGAAAAGTTGGGCACTCGTTAAGCGAGCGTGAAAACACGGAAGGGGAACCAGCGCAGTTGCGAACAATTAAATAATAATCAGCCCTAACGAATAATAATGATAATATTAATGAGTCGGCGGCTAGAGCAAACTCGACTGATCTAGGAAGGCCGCGCCTAATGAGAGGCAAATTTAATTTTCCCCGGCCGAGCGAGCGCGCAGGCATAAATCCTGCGCGGGAATCGACGGGAAGCCGAGCGCCACCGGCGGTCACGGGGAGTCCCGCGGAGCTCGAAACTTCCACGGGCGTGGATAAAGAAATGCCAGCGCATTTAGCAGAAAAGCGACGAAGGGCAAAAAAGCCTTAATGAAAGGAATGGGCGGAGGAGGGGAGGCAGGCGCGTGCCGGGGTCGATCGTTGGGTGGCCAGGTGTGGAGGAGAGAGCCCTTCGTCAAATTTTACGGGCGCGCAAAACCTCGTGTGCGCGCGCTGCGAGTCGGGATGGAACCCGGGCAGCAGCTTTGTGTACGTCGGTATTCCCTGACGCCACTTCTCTTTTCAGCCCCGCCTAGCCACTCTGTTCTTGAGGGAATACGAGGATTGATGTATTTCCTACCGAAAACCCGAGCTAAAGTGTGTGTGTGTGTGGGAGAGAGAGAGAGAGAGAGAGAGGGAGTAAAAGCGAATAAATTCGTTTGCTCAAGAATGACTCATTTGTTTCGAAACCTATAAACAATATTATTATGTTGGCTCATTAACTGCTTGCCAGCATTTCCTCCCTTACCGTTTATATTCGGCGATTCTTCCTTAACACTTGTTAATAATCTTAGTTTCATGGCTTACACGAAGAGCAACGCATGCCTTGTAACTATTATGCTCGAAAGAAATATACAAGTTAATGTGTACCTATTCAAAGACTTAAAATGAGAGGACTTAAGGGATAAATCGTGATATACATTTAATACCTCTACGATGTCTCGAGCTTGTTGATAAAAAATGTAAAAATAATCAGAGAAATAGCTTTTACTGTTTTTCAATATCGCATAATGTCAATTTCACTTTTGAAATCATATTCTCAGAGTCAATAATCCCTTATATGTACATTTACATACGAAAATGCTCGAAACTATTTGATCTTCCTTTGAGTAATACCAATCGAATCATTGGAAAAAGTGCTTTCATTTTCAATAATGGAATCCGAAGTGTGCCATAAAAGAAATTTACTTACAGAAAATCAAAATTATTCGAAATGCCTTACGAATGTTAAAAATAAGTTTAAAATGAAAATAATAAAATTTATCTCTACTATAATATTTGGACGAATGCAGTATACTGAATAAAGCCGAGTGATTTTAGATCGTATAAACTTTTGTATTAACGTTGATAATCACTATTCGTAACTGAATACTGCTTTCAGAATAGAGAATATTGATTTTTGAAGCCGAGAGTCATTATTAGCGCATTATGGTTTTATGGTTAGGCTATTATGTTACTATCTAAATTTATACTAAAAAAATATTTAACGCTTGAATAAGCACCAAATGACTTATTGTTTCACAGTTATTGTAGAGATAATTATTCAGTGCTAGCTTTCAAAATTACTGTCGCTGTCGACGCGCATATCGTCATTAAGTACTTTAACATATTTATTTCCAAAATTCGGAGCAGCATTACTGAAAAAAGGAAAAGCGCCTTCTCGATGACCATGAATACTCATTTGCTGGCAATGCAACGGCACCTGGACGCAACTTCGCTCAATCTCGTTGGCATATGTGCCGCGACGTCCTCAACTGCCTCTCAATGTCTCATTTATCATTTCACGAAATAAGCACTTTTCCCGTATGGTCTGCGAAAATGCGAATAGAAGATCTGCCTAAGCTAAAAAAGAAGCCCAAGCTCTCCCTGACTGGAAATTAAGTCGGAAAGTGAATGCGACTCCTAAAGAGGGGAAGAGAGAGCCAGAGAGAGAGAGAGAGAGAAAGAGAGCGAGCGAGCGAGCGAGAGAAAGGGAGAGGAAAGGGCGAACTTAAGAGCAACTGACAGATGGCGAGGGTATATAGAAGGCGAAAGGGGCGCGTGCCGTCCAAAAACGCCCTCCCGATTACTTTCGAGGCGTCGACCGAGGATAATTAGAAGATGCTATGCTTCGAGTACGTTAGGACGCGTGGCTGCCTTGGCCATCGGGCATCTCCCCTCCCCCGCCGCGCCCCTTTCGACGCACACACGCGTGCGCAGTATTTTTCTCTCTCTATCACGGAACAGCCGAGAAGCCCGTATTCTTCTTTCGCTTTTATCCTTCAGTCCTTTGCAACCTTTCGGCAATTTACATCGTCTCGTGCAAGACCATCCTCCCCTATGACCATCCCTCTTAATGAGCCAGTGTCCAAGTGTCCCGCTGGCTTAAGCGAAAAAGATCTTCGTTCGGATATATAACTTTTAATCTTAGATTTTAGATTTGCTCCCTCAGCGGCTTCTTGGAGCCTAGTCAATCACTATCTCTCTCTTTGTCTCTCTCTCTCTCTCTCTCTATCTCTCCCTATCTATCGATGCACCTAATTAACGGATCCGGTGTTTCGCTTTGCGCTTGGAAAATTTCTTTCAGTCCAATATTTATGGATATTTTTTTTCAGACTCGCAACTTCTCCCAACGTGTTTGCGAACACTCTTATATTGTTGAAAGTATTCTATCAGAAGAAACTCGCTCGATTTTTAAGGGTTCTCATAGGTAGTAAAGTATTGTTTTTAATGCAATTCATTCAAATTAATAATTAAAATTCAGTGTGAGAGTAAACAAGCTATTTGTAAATCTTGATATTAAGTAGAATACGGTAGTTATAATTAATTAACCAATACCTTTGAAGGTAAATATCAGTAGCCTGAATTTGTATAGAATTGAAGTATAAACGAAAAACTAGATATAATTAACGCCTGTAAAACAGAAATTTTATTTTATCCATTACGCAAGACTACGGTGAAATACGCGCCTAACCTATCGTACATAAAATGAAATAAAGCTACAAAATTTTTTCGAAGCTATATAAATTTTAATGTTGACAATAAAAAACCTTTTTGTATGTCAAATGGGTATTAAGATATCGTAATTCACTATTTTATTTTATTTGCTTGCATATTCTATAATTTTCAACTATGAAGGAATATTACACAAAATAATAAAAATTAAAAAGTTAAATTTATGGTCATCATATGCTTGCATTTAAAAGATGTAAATATGCGAAGTCCGGGTGAAATTGTTTAATTCTTAAATATTAAAGTTTAACCCTGCACTGGTAAGAGGATAACAATTTTTTGGTTAATTAATTCTAATAGGCTGTTAATTATAAAACAATTTTGAAAGAAAATTTATGTAAAAATAGTAGTTTCCCTCGATGTGGTCAATTCTCTCGATCGCTCGTCGGTGCCAAAATGTTAACGTTGTAACTTTTGCTTTGCGTTTCTTATTGGGAGCGAACCACCGTGCGTGAAACCTCCTTCGGTTGGTGTGATTAATAAGTGATATATTTCAAGCATCTATTCGGAGTGAGTTAGCAATAAATGAAAGAGGTTTAGTATGTTAGTAGATCACGGATTAGATGGTCATAATACGAGGAATACAACGGCAAAAACAATAATGGGACTGTCAACGTCACGACTGATATAACGATGACGTCTGGCATAATAGTGAAATACTTAAAAGGAGAAATTGTTAGATGCTTTTCTAAGAAATGGAACACGTAGGTTAATCCCTCAAACGTTTCTTTATTTTAAATGGGAATATGTGTGTGTGTGTGTGTGTGTGTGTGTGTGTGTGTGTATATATATCGTTCCACCTGCTTTGTAACGTAACATATTGTGAAAAACAAATACGCGATGAAAAAGTTACCGTGATACGGTATACCTTGTAAATTTATGGGACAAAAAATAATCACACAACTGTTTCTGTACCACATGTATCAATAACTCAAATGCAAGAATTAAATAATCCGTGCAAATAGCTTGTGTTAGGAAAAGAAAGTTAAATTTTTTACCCGCAACAAAGACAAATTGTACTTACGGAAAGCGTTCCCTAATTACGATTAGAAAAATTCATTCGACTTACCTGAAATGAAGAAAAATGACAAACATTATTTTCATTATTATATGATTGTTGTAGAGAGAAATTAATTCCATACAATTTAGCTACAATGTTATTGCGACTATCATTAGAGGTGCGCGTCTGTGGGTGCATTGGAACACAAATGCGCACGCATTAATATAAATAATAGGTTTGTTTGATTGCAAGTGCAAAAGAAAAGGTTGAATTATAATAATGAGAGAAGGAAAGAAACTCGAGTAAGAAAAATTCTTTCGGTGGTATCTCAAAAGCCATCTCCTCGGCTGGATTTATTCGAAAAGTTCCGAGCAGAAGGAAGCGCGCGTGCGTGTGCGCGTGCGAGCACGCAGGGCACGTAGGGTTAAGACGGATGAGGCGCGGGCTCGACCGGCGGAGTGGGAGGAGCGGGGGAGGGGGGGGGGCAAGATTCAGGGATCAGGAGGAGGAGGAGGAGGCACGAGAGGCATCACGCGTAACGAACAGGTGCGCGCCGTGAGTTCAGCGTCTGGCCTTACCCTCGACATAATGGCTCTTTGCGGAGTGTATTTTTGTATTCGTGCGCAGCATGAAAGAAGCCTTTGCTTCCGGTACCCCGTAATGAGGGCTAACTCGATGGCATTAGAGTCCCCGTACTGTCAATTTTTTGCCTTTATTCTACAGCTGATTTCGGCGAGCCCGAATTCATCGGCGACAAAAAAAAAAAAAAAAAAAAACTCGATTTCTATGTACCGTTCGGTCTGCGCGCTGCTAACTTCCAGATGCATTGGCTTCGCGGAAAAGGAACGGCATATTAACGATCGCCCGTGATTCCCGTAGGGTCGGGGGTTTGGGCTGGGGGTGGAACTCGTGCGATTAATAACTGGAGTGCAAGGCTCTTTTTTCGATCTGCGCTTTTATATCCCTGTCAGGCCAAGTTCATCGGCGAATCCGGAGCTACTCTACTCCTCCGATATACCGATTCTGGCATTTTTCTTAACTTAAAAAAGTTTTAGACTCGTAACAGGTTCGATCTCTACTGACGAGTTAGGACAAGAAATATTGATATAATTACTACGTTTTATGAGTCTGACGATACTGACGTTTTAATGGATAAGGTGATGTATATAAAGAAATTATTATACCCCAATACCCTTAGCCAAGGAAATTAATCAATGTTGATTTGCAATAACTTTCAAATACAAAAATAATGATGTTATTAAGTTATTTAACATCGCATTTTTATAATTCTGTTATTACCCAGTGAAAACACTGTACTGAAAATTTTAAAATTTAAAGTTTTTTATCTCATGCATATATTTATATTTTATGCTTTACTACGTACATTAAATTTCAAAGTCAAGAGCCTAATCGCTGAAATTTGTAATTAATTAATACATTAATATATTGTAATATAGGAATATTGGTCAAAATATATAGCATAAATATATAGTCTTCGCGCTTTAAAATATCCATGATTGTATAATTTTAAAAAGCGAATCGAAGTTCGATATTGTTATTTTGATGCAATGAAAAGTTAATGTAAAAGATAATGTAAAAGATGATAAAGATTATTTTACAAAAAGAAGTACTTGAAGCGAAATGAAGCCCTATGAGTTATTATTTGTTTTTATCTATTAATATTCATTGGTATCAAAAATATGGTACACAGCTAAATAAAAAAAATTAATGGTATTGTTCTTTTTAAAATGAAAAATAGTCAAAAATCTAGTATTTCGAAAATGTTTTTATAAAAAAGTACATTTATTATTTTACAATTTCTCAAATGTGCTCTTGTTCTTCTATGTGTGAATATATAAAAACATTTCGATAATATATGTGTATATATATATATTATCCCGTTATATCGCGTACATATCACCGTTACCAGAATTTTTTTGTATAAATATAATTATAAATAAAAATTGTTCACTGTCAAATCATTCTTATTTCTTATAACATATTGTATAGACTGCCACGATTTGTATTTGAGATTTATCTAAATAATTTGTCGGTTTTGTTAATTTAATTTACTACTTAATAACATTTTAAAAACTTACAAATTCTTTTATGAAAATTAATAATATTTGTTACACGTATTATTCATTATACGTAGTATTTTATTTCATATGCATTTACGTTAATTCTATAACATTTTTTTAATTAAAAAAAATTTTTTAGGAAAATTTGTTAAATTTCAAACTTTGAATGGTTTATAGTAACATGTATATTAACGCAATCTATTTTTATTCTCCTCAACTGTTGAAAATAAATTAAATGTTAAAAAAAGTTTCTAATATTACGTAGCATATAATTGCTTAAGATAATTATAAAAATATTCATTTTAGTGATTACTTATGAATTGATTAATATTATGTAAAATGTAAAAAA
Source organism: Kradibia gibbosae (assembly GCA_018907135.1). Lineage (NCBI taxonomy): Eukaryota > Metazoa > Arthropoda > Insecta > Hymenoptera > Agaonidae > Kradibia > Kradibia gibbosae. The sequence continues at coordinate 12,165,434 of JACCHX010000004.1, forward strand.
TGTAAAAAATAAATAAGAAAAGGACATCGGATTTATTCAAATAATATACACATATACGCATAAGCGTTTAATTATATAGGACTATTGATTTACATCTTAAAGTGAGATATGAGCGCATTGTGGTTGAAAGTAAAAACGATTCAGCTGCGATGATGTGATTTGATTAAATTATGTTTTCTCCTCTTGTCTCATTCTAGTGACGTTATTGCGGTTTGATCAAGCAATGCGCAACTGTATATTACAACATGTGCATTCTGTTTAGCAAATAATCAATTTTATACATCAGAAGGGTAAATTAATTGAAAAGTTTTTTCTGATGTTTGTCTTTAAGTGACGTTTTCCATTTTCTATTATTATTAACGCTTGACTTTTATATTTTCCTTTTTTTATTTTAAATTAAACTGCAGTCTTCAATTTAAATATATAAAAAATATTAATTTAAAAAAAACAAAATCATAAGTACTCGTAATTTCAAGGAAGGATAAATTTTATTACGTCGAACATCTGATTGTAGTATTCAAATGATATATAGGTATTAGGCTAATATGGGAAATACACTACTATCCTACTTAATCGATTTTTGTATTCATTATTAACACTCGAAGCGGCGAGTAATAAATAATTCAGTATGTTTTTTCATACGCATATAGATTTTACTCTTTCTCTCTCTCTCTCTCTCGAGCTCGTGATATAGACATTAGATCCCCATAATTTAATCAAATCATACGTCATTATAACTTCATAAATGTGAATCAGCCGTCTTTATCTCTGTTCCTCCTCCTTAATTATTTTCTTTATGAAGTTATTAGTACTTATAAAAGCGGAAATATTTTTTATAAAATATTGCAGAGGCGCAGTAGCCGAAGTATAAGACACAAGGAACTCGAGGAGGTTTTAGTCTCGCCGTAGCCGCAGTGGAAGGAAAAGGAAGTCAGGAGGTTGAGATTCTTAATTTTTATTTTAATAGCCTGCCAATGAAGTCCCGTCGACGGGATCTTCCCTTGTTCATTTTTTTCATTACCGATTTCATACTGCACAATGAATACTGAAGAGAAAACGACATGGTTATAGGTATTTCTATAGTAAAGCGCATGCACGCGGTCGATGAAAAGAAAGAGTGAGTTTCCTGGTAAAGTTCGTTTGTAGTAGACTATAGAGTAGTTCATCCGTTGGAACCGAAGTGTCTGGATTGTTTGAGAGCTTTACATAGGCTTAATGCCTCGTTTTTAACATCAAAGGGATCGAAAATTTGTTACCCATTATACAAAAACTTACTGACGTAGGAATCGCTTTTTAACAAAACTGAAAGGCGAATTACGTTTTAGCGAATTTATTTATTGTCTCAATCAATCTCAATCGCGGATGTTAAAATATTTACATTGTTTTCCATCATTTATATTTTTTCTATGCTTTGTAAAACGCGCTGCAATTACATACTGAAAAAAGTGAACTTGACATTTTCACGTAGGATTTTTTTTGAAAAAATCGTTACTTTAAAAATACATCGAAAACTATCAATTTATTCGAAAGACGATGAAATCGTTAAAAATAATTCAAACGTTATCAGGAGTAAACTAGTTAATTAAGGCTAGTCGAAAAATTATGGCCTCCATTTTAATTTCTTTTACTAAATAATGAAGTCAGAGTGTCTTGTGTATCTATGTTATTTATAACATCATAGTAATAATACATTGTTATTGTATATTAATGCCAAATTAATAATAGGTTTGAAATGAGAATAATGAATTAACTACTCGTATGATAATAAAAGAAAATGTTTCAAGAAAACTAAAGTGTTTTAATTATTTCCGTACTGTGTCAAGTCTATTTTTTTTTAATCCTCTCCACTATGAGATATTTTAATTATTTTAGATTCTAGATAAATGAGTAATAATAATTATAATTATAATAATAAAAAAAAAAAAAATAATAATAATAAAATAATAATAATTATTATTGTTGTTGAAAATTTTTTTAAGGAATAAATTTAGAGAGAGTATTTTAAAATGTATTTATAATGTATAAATTTATTGAATAATATTTATTATGTATAAAATGTAATGTGCAGAGTACGGGCAGAATCACAAGTCGTAATAATGGCAAAACATATCATTCGCTTTTACAAATTGTCCATGAGAGGTGGAATCATTGGATTTTCTCGATAAAAATCCATCGGCCGCATTCGGTAAGTATGATTAGTGTATGCGTTAATGCATATATAATGGCACTGCAAGGACATCGAGTGTTGCGAGCTGGTACATCGCTGATCTGGCGAGATCGGATTGGGGGGGGGGGGAGCCGAGCACGTCGCTGGAATAAACTCGATGGTAGTCCCTCGTGCCGGGGAAAGAAAAAGGAGCCACCGCGACAATGTCGTCTTTATGAGGATGGGATTTGTCTGGAAATAGAGGCGACGGAGTCGCGCGATCCGCGGTTGCCGCGGTCTAGGCTCATTGACGGCGTTTCCGGGGGTGGCGGCACGGGGATGGAACGACAGCAAGACGTCGCATCGATATATAACGGCGCGAGGTGGGGTCGGGAGTCCCATGTCCAGTTTTCACGGTTCGTAGACCCGAGCCACAGACGGTACGCCAGATGCTGCCGGACTATAACTGGCCATTAGGTTAGGTTAGTTAGTGTTGGTAACTAGCTTCGTCAGTTCTGCATCTCTATCTCTGTCCGTCGCTCCCTGTCCATTACACTGCATTTATGCGCGCACGCGTACACACTCATACCTATAAACTCAAGCACGTATAGAGATAGATATAAGAAAGAGAGAGCGAGAGAGGGAGAGACGGGGGGGGCGGCAGAGGCGCGCGTATCACGCTAGGATGCCTTCGGTCCTGGCAGAGTCGACGCCTACCGGCGCCTCCGTACCCTTCCACCCGCCGGCGAGTCGCGAGCCGACTTTGTGCTAATTATAATTCTACCGAAAACATTGTACATTTATCAGAACTTCAAGCTCCGGACTCGTGTCTATCCTTCCGTCGCCCCATACCCCCGCTCCCCCTTCGCTCCCGCAACCCCTCCGCGACCAACCAATTACAACGTTTTTCTTACGAGAGTCGAACTAATCGCGAAGGCGTCGACCTCGATGATCTCAAGATCTCCGCTTTAAGCGTTGCCCTGTTAGCGGCGCCGAACCCCTTATCGTCCTCCATTCCTGATGATTTTGCCGCATCGCTCGAATCGCACAAAACTACTCAGAGTGCCTTGATAATACGATTAATAACTGCACTTGTCGCCCAACCCATTTGTTACTTAAACGTATCAATTGTACATATCGATGCAATGATATAAATCAGTTTTTGTAATTGAGATAATGTGATTATAGAAACACACGTGCAATTATTTTATCTTTTGTATCGACTGACAGGTACATAAAAGTAAAGCAAGCACTTTCATAAGCTCTGCTACGCAATATTGTATAATTGAATATACATGAACACATTAGGGAATAGTTCGCGTTAGCATATTTGATACGTTGCATGCTCAAGTTATAGTTTCATGAATAAACAGTACTCTTAAATTGGCTATTTGCAACAAAAAAATAATTATTCACACGACAACATATAATAACATAAATTAACAAATAAGTTTTAGCGCATAATATGGTTATTCTAATATTAAAATGAGAATAGTTAGACACATTGTTATTCAAGAATTTTAAGATACAAATCTGAATAAGCGAAAAGCTTGAAAGTTCCTTCAAAAGTAATACGAGAGATATTTTGAAGTTCCGACAACGAAATGAGAATTTCCCACGTTGCGGAAGTTTAATATACCTTCAAACCTCCTTTCAAGGAAGTTATTTTATTCCGTAGATACGCTAACCTGTTTATAAATGATCGTTGCACGCATGACCGCACACGTGCCCGCGTGAGCATACATATCAATGTGTGCGTATTTATGTTTTTAACAATGAAATAATTTATAACAATAGCTGTTGATCGTTATCTTATACGGTACATGTATGAAGAAGTAATAATTGAGTTGAAAACCGAATTTTTCGATATATTATATGAAGGGAAAATTTTGAGCTATGGGTACGAATGCTGTATTAATATAAGTTTTAATATAAATTAAACTGCTTTTCATTCCATTTATTTGGATAAAAATAAGTTTATGATTGGATTGACTTACCGGCTATTTATACGCGTATAAAATAAGTCACAATCGTAAACATCAATAAGGAACTCAAACTAAATTGAAATTTACCACAAATAATTTTCTTCCACAAATAATTATTATAAAGAGCAGAGACAAACTTTGAATAAAGAAGACGAGATTTCATCCATATCATGTAACGTCACATTTATACTTGGAATAAGTATGTCGACATAAAACCGATCATTTTATTGGCTCACAGCGGTACTATACTGATGTATAAATTGGCTCACGGAGATTTTTTCATGGGGATATGGTAAACGAATACGGATGCCCATGGAAACGTAATGTGGCAACCTTGAATGCCGAAAAGTTCTCCGTTCTTTTTTGTGAAAATCGTAAAAACCGCGGATAAAAACGAAATAGTGAGTATAAGATTGAATGAATCGGTATGTGCTTGCAAAGGATAGAATACGCGTCGCTTGCGTGTGTAAAAAAGAAAAATAGAAAATGGATGGGGGTGAAAGATAAATAAATAGATGGTGCGGGGATTGGGGAGGGTGGGGGGGGGCGAGAGAAAGAAAGCGACAGAAAACAGAGTCGAAATAAAATTCCGCTAAATTTAATACAGAGTTTCGTCTGCAACTAGTCTAGACAGTACACAGAATAGATGGAAACTAAAAAAGAGAAAAGCAATAAGATGAAGTACTAGACAAGAACCTGAAGAGGATATAATGTATGGTAGATAGTCATCCAATAAATCATAGGTAAAGAAAATAAAATGACGTTTCAGAAATTTTAAAATGTTATTCGAGAGATTTTTTTTTGCAATATATTTAAAGAAAATCTTTACAATCTTTAAAGGGAACACTGCTTTATAATATATTATTTACATATTTACAAGGATTAAATACAGTACTATTTTTATTTCGGCTTTGACAAAATAAGGACATTATTATTAGTTTTATTAGCAAAAAAAAAATGATTAAAGAAAAAATTACTCCGATGGCAACGGATTGATGATCCGAATTTGATGTAACTTTTGTGAAATAAGAAAATTAATTTTCGAGAAATGCACTGGCTTATACGTATGACCAACCTTATACTATCAATTATTATTATTATTTAATTTAATCGTCTCCGTAATCAATTACTTCAGCTGAATAGCATAACGGGATTGTTTTAAAAAAAGGCAGGTTTCGCGCCCTCCTGTGTACCGAGGAAGAGACCGGAAAAGACTAAAACAAGAGAAGAAAGAGGGGGGGGGAATAGAAAAGGGGCGGGGATCATGAGGGACGCAGACAGGAATTACACCGCGAACCAGTGTTGGATGCTCTAATTTGCTCGGTGGTACTTGCCGAGTCTGCCTCGTGGCAACAGTTATACTAATACGTGGGCGAGCGCGTGTACAGCAATGATGGCTACATCCATATTTCTGGACAAATTGCCAGCTCCGTTTTCACAGACTCAAGTTAATTGGTGTTATTGGCTCGGGCTCTTCTTACCAGGCATAGTAAAGAAGAGAACAATACTAATCTAGCCTAGGATAGATAAATATGATGAACTTTCAATGAACTTTTTCCAACCTCTAGGGAAATTTTACATAACTATTTAATTTTTTTCCAATATGAAGATAAACTCTTCAGCTTGCGCGCTTCAATTATTATTATTCTTGGGCGTAGTCGATTGAATTAATTGCTTTACCCATTCTTATTTCGAAGCATGATAATTCAACTACTCTTCAATACTCAGCTCACTTTAATATATATTTTAAACTTGGCCAATTCTTACTGTTTCACCGAATTAGTAGTAAAAATATAAAGGAGCATAAAAAATATATTAGCAATATATATCATTACGATCGTGATCGCTTACAATCTTTATGAAAAATATGATGTTCGTGATGATTTTGTTTAGGTGGTACTCACATATTAGTTTTTATTTGCATCTTTTTTCCACCTTAAGGTTTCATTTGGAACAGATATACTAATAATTAAATAGTATCTCTTATACGATTATTATTGCATTCAATGTACCTGCATTACGCAAATAATTATTCAAAAGACTTCACTCGTGAGGGTGTTTCGTAATATTTTAAACTACAGGAGCTGAATATTTGCAGGATGTATCTTGCATTTTTACACAATTTAGTTTAAAATTTTTCGTTTGTCTGTTACGCCTTATTTATCGTATATTTTTCTGCTCCTCGTTTCAGTTTTATCTTTATAAACCCTTCGAGCTTTAAAGATTTCTGTAAAAGTAGATTCTTCGAGTCGGAGTAAATGGCAGTAAAATCATATTTGTATGAAATTAAATAGAAAATAGTTTTGTGAAATACAAATTGAAAAGATCCATTTTTTTTCAACTATTTCGAGCGCATCCTTTTTAAACGACATCATTACGGAGCCCATTATTCGATAGTTGTATATCTCATATTCGACGATAACGATCATTGAAACACGTCTTCAATCATTCGAAAATTAATCATAAAACACTTTTATGTCAGCATGAATATTGCGCTTACGTATCGGTGGCTCGCGTATCTCTCCGTCCTTCTCGTTTCCTGCAAAAGTAAGCAGGCTGCAAGTACGTTCTTCGTTAAGCTCGTAATTTGTGCATTTTGTAACCGCCCCCGTAATCGGAAACCACTCGACTGTGTACACGCGTGCGGTTACAAAACACAAGTTTTTATTACTGCGACGAGGAAGAGGACAAGAGCGATGATGAGTAAATATGACGCCTCGTACAAGATCCCGAAGCCCACGGATGTCGATGATCTGGATATTTTGATTATCTTGATACGAGAGGCTTCAAAACGAGGCTTGAACTGTTAAGGGAAAAAATACCTTAGGAAGACTCGTGCTTTCTGTTGATAATTTTGAGCAGATTTTTTATACTTTTTACGCTTTTTATTTGTAGCGGAAAACCTTATAATAATGACAATTATTATATATTGATTTTCTGAGGCATCCCTAGGGTGCATTTTAAACTCTTTTAAATGCAATTTTAATGGCTTAATACATTTGAATTGTTCGTATCGCAGTTAATGAAAGTATGAGTATAATTCATTCGTATCTCGTTTTAGAAGCATAAAAATATGAAAATCCTTCTACAGAGAGTCCTTTTTTTGTTTTTACATCCCAGCTTCAAATTGATGAATATTTTGAAGCTGCTATGTAAGCATCGCTTATTCGATGTAAAAACATTGACAATAGACGAGCATGATAGTCAATACCGTTGGCTGTTCGAACGCTAGACAATATTTTGCTGGTTTTTAGCATCGGTCCTGCTTTATGATCGGAGAGAAATACAGGGGTCGGTGTATATTTTTGAAGAACGCATTGTGAGATCACTGTTGTAAGCGGCAAGTAGAAGTTTGTGCACCTGCATTCGATGCACGTCGAATCCGTAGTAGTGACGTACGCGCCTCGGCAAATATATATAAACAGGTAATGTGCCATGAGGTTTCTCTCTCTCTCTCTCTCTCTCTCTCTCTCTCGCAATATTTAATTACATTCTACAGTAAGTTGAGCATTTATCGCGCTGACCTGTTAATGCGTGGTTTGACGCCTGTAAGTATATATTTATGTAGCACAAGCCACTAAAAAAGTTAATTAAATGCCGTAAAAAATGGCAAGCCTATTATGTAGTCCTAATGATATAACAAAGGCGATCGCTAAAAAAGCGCCATAAAATTATTATAAATCAACATCGATGCATAAGTGCATCGTAATAGGGCATAAATTCTATTTTACCGGTGTATATATCTAACCAACCTCCTTCCAGGCTTACAATTTTAGCTTGTAAGGATCTCTTAATTCACCGTTTATGCTAGCACCTCAATTCTTTTTATTCGCCATTATTTTTAGATAGCCAGACGAAGCAGGTGATATTGAACAGCTTCAGCGAATCACCGTTTTCGAGATGAAGTGCAGTCAGACATATCTGTAAATAAACCAGGCAGACTCATACGAGTACTTTCGTATCTTATGGCGTAATAATAAAAAAAGGATACTTTCTTAGTAGCATTCGGCATTTCTCTGTCTTACGGAAGCTTTCGTTTTAGAGTTGGAAAAAGTAAGTCGAACGAGAAGTTTCCTACGAAACGTTGAGGCAGAATTTTCGCTCAGCTGTTCGATATTTTGAGAGCTTGTATTAAGAGTCATTGCGGTTGTTAAGAAAACGAAATACCAGATTTCTAATTTATACCTTGTATTTGTATTGTTGAACGGAGCATTGATCGTTCTTCTTATTACAAATTGAAAATGCAATTGTTAAGGCTGATTGTAGTTTTAAAGGATACCAAAAAAGTAAAAACATACAAATCACTTTGCTTTAACAGCAGCAATATCGAGTTGATTGTAGATTTATGAATCGACAGACCTTCTCAAACGATTGTCGTTTTTTTGCAAAGAGTTGGACATTTCGAAAGGGCTTCGATGTCTTTGTAAAGCAAGAGTTTATAAAAATTTTTACGAATACCCGAACTGTACCGAATTATCGCGGAACAATAAACCGAAGCTTATAAAAGGAATAGGATAAAAATTGCATAAAGTTTGTAACTAAATATTGAACATTTTTCGAGTATAAACGTAAATAACAATGGCAAGAAGCGAAAGAAGTATAAAAGAGACGGAGTTCCATTGCTTATACATTATTTTAGGCCGAGCTAGATAGTGCGCTAATCATAGATGCGCAACAAAAGCACGTTAAATAACCGATGCCGACTTTCCGCAAGTGATTTGCATCGCTGACATTGCCGAAGGGGAGGCCATCGGCTCCGACCGAGGTGCAATAGCCATTGCCAAAATTATTTAAGAAGCCAGGTGAGAGAGAGAGGGGGGGGAGAGAGAGAGAGGGAGAGCCGAGAGTAATAATCACCATAATAAGCCAGCCATTGTAGCTACGGAGCTACTGTGCCGAGCGAGAGCCGATGGCCCAAGTGGCAGGCGCGACTTATCATAAACAACGGCCTGAAATAAAATGACGACCCTATCGGTGGGGCGCTGACGTTAACCTAAAAGGAGCCGCCGGTGATAGAGGGAGTGCACGGAACTACGTCGAGTCGAGAGCGACCGGACACCGAAAGCGGCCTCCTCGTCGTCAGCCCGCCCGACCCCGGCCCCTCCCTCTGCCATGCCCAGGCCAGGGAGGGGGGGGGGAGAGAGAGAGAGAGGAGGAGGAGGAGGAAAGGGCGAGCGAGAGACGCGGACGTCGTCGTCGTCGTCGTCGTCGTCGTCGTCGTCGTCGCCGTCGCCGTGGCCGCGCGCCGCGACGCTGACGCACCGCGTATATTTGGCCTCCTCCTTCCTCCCTACGCGCCCGGCGGCTCCTCGATCCCCTCGACCGAACACCGACTATTTCCATCTCCTTCCGAGAGGTGCGCCTATCGGCGAGCCCCTCCCTGACGGACATCTCATTTTCCTCGTTTTCGTCTCGCGCGAGCCCGTAGATGACGGCGGCGCCCCGCGTTTCTTTTTGCGTCTGGCACTGTTGTCGCGCGCTGTTACGTCGCAATTATCCGCCCACGCGCCCCGACGGCCGTCACCGGCTTAACCCCTTTTCGCCCGGGCTCTCGGGATGGAGCGAGGGGCGAGGCCGCCGTGCAGAGTCGCGCTGCCGAATTTAACGGCAGTGGCGCACCAATTTATTCCGGCTGGCGCTTGTCTCACTCGGGCGCCCTCGCGCCGGTCTCGCGATTTCTCCCTGAGCCTTCCTCCCTTATCCTTCCCCCGACCTCGCTCCTCCTCGTTGAGGCTTCTTCTACAGGCTTCTGTGGGCTTGCGATGCCATTTCTCGCGACCGATTCGGATCCCTCGGGGAATCAACCTGCGCGCACGTGCTTTCTTATCCGGGCCGAGATTAATACTTGCTGATCTAACGGGAGGTAGAGGCAAATAAACTTTCCATTGCGGCTCGTCGCTGCCGTCGATCGGGCCATTCAATTATCTTCGGATTTCTCGAATGATCACCAGTCCTTACATTTGACACTAGTTTCACAAGCATAATAACGCAGTCTGCACAACATTTATTTCGATTCAATTGACAATCCACTGTATTTTTTACGAGGCTTAAATCTTAATTCTCAAAATATAATCAACGAATTTAACTGCACTCCTTATTCTGCTATTTACGTTACCTTGATTCGTTCAATTGTAATTTTATGCCAGCGGAAGCCATTATAAGCATTGGATATAACAGTCGATAAAAAGCGATAATATAGCTGCAAATTTCTTTAGAAAAATTAGAATGTAGAGGAAAATTCTTGAATAGCGAGACAAAGTAGAAGCATTATCTCGTTCTATTCCCTCTCAATTTCATAGAATATAATAACCAGTCTTTAATACGTGTTATTGATAAATTAACGGTACCTAATTTTAATTGCATATAATCGTTAAAAGCCAAGTATTCTGATAAATAGTTCATAGTAGAATATAATAAATCCTTTTGATAATTAATATGGAACTAAATAATGTATGATTGTTTGTTATTGATATAAAAATCGTTATTGAACGCGTAAGAAATTTATTCTCATAAGCAGACGTGAAAATTATTAGTAAATTGTAAATGCGAAGCCGGAAATTTTGATATCTGTAATGTTACGTCGAACTTGCAATTAGCCTAATATTTAGGATTTACACGACCATAATATATTAACCGTATTAAATATTGTTATGTTGCAAAAACAAAAATTTTCTGAAAATTCATTATTATTTTAATTTTGCGTAATGTAACTCTAATGACTGAAGGCTGTTGGAATTTAATAATCTGTGTCAGTCGCTCGTGTCTTCCGGTCATATCATCAGTATTGTGCTTAAAAATGAAAAACAATTTTTCATATTGTATTTCGCAGCAAACATTATAGTATTTTCATCTCTTAAAAGGAGTCTCATAAAGCATTGTACTGAGTCTGCAACTTTTGGGCTCGCATATTCCAAAATTTCCAGAATTATTTTCCATCTAAGTGAAAGAATGTGCACGGGTGTCCACAAATAGGGCAGACTATTGCATTAATGTACACACACACGTACTAACGCGAGCACGCGCTCGAAAAAACAGCATATATGCAGACGCAAGCGAATAGGTCGCAGAAGGAAAGAGTCCAAATGTAGGAGACGAAAAAGAGTAGACCGGATGTGCCGATGTTGGCCGACTGAATTTATAAGTCCGTTTTATTCGTTTCGACGCTTCCGCTTGTATCGAGAGAACGGCGAAGGGTTAAAGAAGAGGATGAGAGAGTACGAGTCAAAGAGGGAGAGACAGAGAGAGTGGAAGAATGGGGGGAGGGCGCGAGACGGGGGGGGCGGAGCAAGAGGGTGAGAAGCGGATGGGGCTGAAGCCCTACGCAAGACACCCGCGGACGGACGGAAGGAAAGTCAGAGAATGGAGAAAAAGAGAGAGGCTTACTTAAAGCTCCGTTTATCGGAAAAGCATGCTAACCTAATGACATGAAAAGCCCTCGGAAATTCGCGGCGCATTCAACCTTCCCTTAACTACGTCCTCCCGCCTCTCGACACCATGGGATCTCGCCGTCCCATGGGAGGGAATGCGATATGTTGGCGAAGGGTCGTGTCGCATGTTGGGATCAAGGTTAAAACGCCCTCCTATTGCGCGATGATCGATTAATCGCAGAGTTTCACCTAGACTCGGAAAAATAATTCTACTAGCGATATTTTTCACTAAAGAGGATTTCGCCAAGTCCTTTTCTAACGCACTCCGAATAAACACAGCAATCAACTATTTTGCGATGGGCATACTTTCGCGCGTGCACAGGCACGGGCAATTGTGTAAACGATAATTTTCCACTATTTCATTGCCATCCTTTCGCTCAGGTTAGTCGCAAATTCTGTTGCATTGGACGATGACTTAATATTTGAGAGATGTTGTTTTTGTAAAGCTGAAGAATAAGCTTTATAACATACAGATAATTAAAGCAATTGACGAGTACCTATAATACGCTTTTCCTACGTCCGAGTTGTAACTAAAACTTTTATGGATATGAAATGGGAGCATCTTTACAATGAAAAATATTGAACTTTATATGATGTGTTTATTGCATAAATAATTTTATTTTTAACCATCATTTTTCCCTAGCAGCATATCAATTTAAAATGCAAGTCTGCTTCAATAGCATTATGTCACTAGATGAAAATCGTTATTTTATGCTGGCTGCGATATTTTCCTTGGACAATACTCCATACTTTCTTTACGTTTTTATGACTAAAAAATAGTACCGATGGTAAAAAGCTTATTAAATATAGTTAATTTCTTTCTAAAGATAAAATTATATAGTTTATTTGTGAAGATTTTATTAATTTTTATTTAGTTTTTCATAAAAATTTTCACACACTCGATCGCGATAAGTACAAATTTATTGTAAAATAGAAAAAAATAACTAATTTTCCAAAAAATATTAAATATATGATTGGTGTTTTGGCAATATTGAGTGTAAAATACAAAAGTAATTTGGTTCCTGTTGGCTTTGTTTCGGATTAATACAATATTGTTCATTATTCGTAGCTTCACAACAAATTCAATTCATTCTACTTCAACAAATTTCATTTGTTGAACAAACAAATTCATTCTTCTGTTATTTCAATCAAAACCGCGTAATATAAGGTTTCATATTACATACATTTCTTCTTACTCTCTCTCCCCCTCTATCTCTTTCTCTCTCTCTCTCTCTAACATGATTAATGGAAAATTAAAAAAATGTGTATGTGTCTTTTTTATCATTCATACACATCTACACACATGCGTACGTACGTACGTACATACATATAGTAAGATAGAGCACGAGGGAAAGGGAGTAAGAGAGATGTAAATATGAAATATAATGTATTACTGTTCGTTTATTCCCAATTTCTAAGTTTTCTCTTCAACAAGTTGCTTATTAATTTTATGAAACATATTTTTTGGATATCTGATTCAAGTAATTTCTTACTCGTGCTCACTTTTGCGAATCTCATTTTATTCGTTCGATAATAATGCATCAAAGTTAGTAAATAGATCAAAGAGATTATAAAATATTATTATTTAAAATATTTTTACTAAAAAATTACTTATAGAAACAGGGAAAAGATTTGGATCTTTTTGTTGTATGATTTCATATTTAATAATTTTAAGTATTCCTTTGAGATGAAATTATATCAAAATGTATATGGACTGTTTACTCGAGATTTTCCGTGCCTTGAGAAGGATAATGAGTAGCGATAACCGGTGCCTTGGGCATAATAATTGCTTTTCAGACGTCTGAGAAATCAGGTAAGTACAATATAATGTTTTGTTTTGCATTTGTGCAAAATTGCATTTCGCATAAATATTTATGTATCCCATGATGATTTTTACGATTAAAAAATTTATAAATACAAGAGCTACTATTTGTTTTATTATAAAATGTACAATGAATAAATAATGAAATTGACCAACGCGGTCTATAATGATTATTTACATTGTTTCTTAAATGAAAATTATTGGGATGTGTTAACATTTACATTGTCGTTCATACAAATGTAGTTCTTAATTCTAGGTCATCGTATATTTTTGTGAAAACGATTGATATCTATGTAAATTGATTAAACAAAGCATGATAATTAGTTTCCTGGATATTATTTCAATTTTAATTTACTTACGTATAAAAAAATGAGCCTTTCCAATAAAATTCAGTTAAAGCTTAACGAATGTTGTCAAAGTACAGATTAGAATATTAATTACACAAAAGTACAAACGATATGAAGATGTTAAGCGACCGGCGTACGAATTAAAAAGGAACGTCAGAAATAATGGCATTCAGAGATTTGGTAGCTTTTCTTTAAAAATATTTAAATTAAGAAAAAAAAAGTGCAATCCAACCAGAGATGCGCCATCTCATTTTAATGCTGGTTTTTCCCTGTACTTTTCTATACTTGATTCGTGCACAATGAAATTTGTAAGAACGGTTTCTCCCAGAAATCAATAGGAAATTAAAGTGGACGGAGTGGAGCCGCGCAGTTCGCGCTTCTGCAGGTGGGTCAACGCAAAAAGCTGCTGCTGCTGCCGCCACCCCGAAGTGCAGAGAGTCGCCACTCCCCCCGCCGCCGCCGCCACCGCCCTTGCGCTCCGCTCACTCAAGTGGCTCGAAGGCGCGCGTCCGTCGGCCGGCGTAGTGATACAAACTTACCGTTCCTCGACGACGACCGAGTCCACATGCTTCAGCAGCTGCTCGCGTAGATTCTCGAAGCTCGACTCGGAGTCTTCCTCCATCATGTACGGGGCGTTGCCGTAACATTCCTGCGAATCGGTTATTTCGTTCTCTTCCTCCATGTCTGTAATGCAACGATACAAGGTATTAGTGTGACTGCGGATTCGAATTAATTTCACAGCTTACGGAGGCTCCAAGACCGGAGGCTAAGCCGTACTTTTGACAAAGACTACACTGGTTAAGTACAATTTTCTATTTGAATTGCGATTACTATATCAAGCTTTCATTGCCTTTGGATATTAACAAAGTACCATCGCTTCCATCGCTTAATTAATTTCTGATTACACATTGTAATAGGCGATCTCTTGTATTCATTTGTTCTCTCTCTCTCTCTCTCTCTCTTTTTTTCTTCTAACAAATATGAAGATTTTTTCATTAGCTATGCATTTGAAATTTATGTATTTTTAGCCTGCATATTTGTTGTAGTATGCCTTCTAAAAGATTTCAATTTATTTTATCGACAGGGTAATAAATTCTGCTTATTAATGTATGCCTTGTGAATATTCTAATGATCTACATTTTTTATTCTGGCACACCGATTCAGTAAACAGTTTTCGGTTTGTAGATTGACATTTTTATTCCTGATTTTTCAAAGCTGCGGAATTATAAAAGAAATGAAATGCATTTTAGTTGAAAAAAAAAAAAAAAAAAAAAAAAAAATTAATTTCAACATATTGTATGAATAAGACTTGTAACGAGTGGCTAACGAAAAAGTAAATGCTAGGAGTTGATTGCGTACGATAATAAAGTAGGCCATTGTAGGTGTTGTATAAGAGAGATTAAATGAGGTTTTATCGTTTATTAAGCGAGCTACACTAACACAAAACAAGAGTAGGACGAAACCTTAACGTGACTCTTGTTCTCTCATTATACCCTCTTTCCAATACTTTGCATTTAAACGAGTGCGAATTTAAACTTGAATCAACTAAAAAATCACCAGGATCTTTGGGGACCAAAAACTATAAGGTGGACTTTCCTAGAGAGCAGTGCGCGATAAGCCAGTGTTTCAAAGCTTGCATCTTATGTTTGCTGTAAATCTTCATAAGTCTTATTCGACCCTTTTTCCTTCTTTTAGTTCCACATCACGTAATCTTTACGCGATTTCTGTATTTCCTAGAATACATGAAATAAATTTTCCGTATTTTAAGTTCTGAAAAGTACTTTGCATTACTTTTGTGATTTAGTCGAGATCGATTCGAACTTTTTTTTCGTTTTGTTTTGTGAAAAGCACCGCGACACAGTATTAATGCTACTTGATTAAAGAATGACCGTTGATGACAAGAAGAAATCATTTATAATAAAATTAAATTTACCGATATGTAAGGAAATATGTTTACTATTATGTATTCAATTTTTTTTTAATTTGGATTTGCCTCTTTTTTTTGTTCGGGACTATTTTATTCATTGAAAAATTTTAAATGTCAAACATTTAATCTTATTATGACAATTAATTTTTCATGTAAAAATTCACTTTTTACGCATATTGAAACATTTGTATACTTAAAGAAAAGAAAATTTTTTACTTTAGAATCGTCTACAAATAGAAGTAATTTATCCACTTTCAGTCACTGAAACTATACGAAGATATAGTTTTAATAAGGTAATTATTACTTTAAAACACAGTTCTAAAAACTTTTAATAGGCTGAGAATAATTAAAAACTTTCTCCATTTGATAATAAAATAATATAAGAATCATAGTAATTAAATTTTAATTTGATAATTTATTTTTTTCTACTAGTTCTTAAACTTTTTTCACGCTTAAATTTGCCACGACAAGCCATATTAAGAATCTAAATCAATATTTAATTGAATTAAATTATAATGAGAATTATGTAGCAGTTAATCGGAATAATTTTCAGCACTATTGAATAAATTATAAGCAAACTAAAGGTATTAATCAAAACGAACAGGTTAATAAAGATTAATGCCCAACCCTCTGGCGTAGCCCTCAGTGCCTCCTTTATCTCCTTGTAAGCATTAATAAAATTGTAATTCTAATTTACAAGTAAAGTGCTTGCACATAAGATATACTTGCATGGGATGCAGTTATCGAGGATTATTGTTTTACTTGATTTCACGCAACGAGTAATAAACGATTACGTAGATAATACTGATGATAATAAAAAAAAACACGCTGTTGATAATTACTTTACGTGAACAAGATTCACGTTCGACCATCGCTACAGGCATTTATTTAAAGTGTTTCCAAAACTTCGAGCCGACATACGAACAAAAGCTTTTAAGTAACATAAAATTTAAAAACACATTCGAGGAGATAGCAGTTTTTAATGGTTTCTTTTTTTGCAGGTAGTAAAGATGGACTTAAGAAGCACATCGAGGGAACACGAGACCGAAGCTCAGAATGTAACCTGTCGCTCAATCCTGATCGGATCAAACGTGACTGACGATCGGCCACGTTTCACCCCCGCAAAGGTTCGTCGAGTCAGACAGGCGAGACCGGCCTCCTCGACCTCGCCAAAGACTCGCTTTCCAAAACCGAGAGATCCACTATCCGTACTTTCACCCTGAGCGGCCAGACCGCAGAGAGTCTACTCCTCTCGCCCTCCATCTTCCTTAATCCTCTCTCCTGCGCTCATCCTCTTTTTCCGGTCCCGGCACTCAAACTCATCGACCCCAAGCTATTCATCCGACTTTCTCTATCTCTATTATCTAGGCTCTCTTGTTTCGAGCGACCCTTTCAATAATGCCGCGCCCGGAGCCGTGGCTAAGAGCAGCGCGCGACAAAAACCCCCCGACGTTTCCCGACCCCTCGACTATCACGCCCCCCTCCCACCCACCCACTACCCTCTTCGCCGACAACTCGCCCACCGACCCCTCCCTGCTGCTCTGCTCTCTTCTCGCCCGCCCGCCCACCTGCCGGAAGCTCATTTGGAAGGCGCGAAATGACGAGCGAACGAGTACGGGGCTATTATCGACTCTGATGTAGGCGCACGCCTTCTGTTTCTATTATCGCCGAACTTTTTCACCTTTATTTACAATGCGGATATAGGAGCTTGGCGAGGAGGGGAGAGGGGGGGGGCGGGGGGAAGAGGCACCGAGAGTAACTTATCCTCGCGCCAATGTCCGGGACCCACGAATTTGCGACTTCGTGGTTGAGGGGAAGGCGGGATAAGGCAAAGTAGGACGAGCTCGGCATTGACTACGGGAGCGGCAGGGGAAAGATTTGGCGGGTCAGCAGAAATGCTTTGATTCGTCGAACGATTCAAATCGGCAATTTGATAATTATACGGTAATGTTGAATCGCGGCTTAACTTGCATGCACTCGCTAAAGTTCTTGAGGCGCGCTGTACAATATTAAATAAATTGATCGACCAATCAATATCGATGAATAAAACTTCATTGAGCTAATAATGGATTAATGGGCGAGAACACCAAATGACCTATTAATGAATAAATCCAAATTATATAGCGATTTATTAATTTATCAATCCGAGATAAAATCATATACGATCATATGCTATATATATATATATATTCTTCATAAACGAATAGTTCAATAAGATCAATAGAATGTGCTTATTTTTTTTAATAGTCTATGTAAGAAGCTATCTTTTGAAAGTTCAAATGTAACAGTGAAGAATAGAAATGTTACATATATTTTGGTATCTATTTTTTTTCATATTAAAAATCGATAACTAGGTTTGGTTCATACGCTACCACTAATGTATCCAGTCGCATTAGAAAAATATTGCATGTTTTATAGATTACAGTTGCTGCTTTTATTAAAAAAAATCAATGTTTTATTTTAAATAGATAAGTAACAACTCACTAATTAGAGTCGTTGTATATTTAAAGCAAAATCTAACCTAGAAATGCTTTACAATCATTAAAATTATAAGGTGAATCAATACATTTTATATCAAATAATACATTACGTATGAAATCTTTTTTAAGAATATTTCTAATTTACCAGCTTTGTTTAAAATGAAAAATAATTTAACTAATGCATAATTTTATCTAAAGTTTTTGGTAATATTCTAGTTATAGCATAAATTATATAATTAAGTAAACTATATACAAATATTTTCTAAAATTTTATTTTTGCCACGCATTTTATTTTTATAGAATTAAAAATACAAAATTGAAAAAATTACTGATTTACAAAAACGTACATATATATATCTAAAGGAATATATGTTTAAAACAAATGTGTTAAATTAGATAAACTACTAATACATTGATACAGGCTTCAGCCCATCAGTATTAAACAAGTATATCATAAAAGATATCGATAGAGTTCTAACATTATTACATTAGGTTAAATAAAATTTTCAAATATAAATAAAATATTAAAACATTTTTACAAATAAATGCGCTACCTAATGTCTGATTTTAAGTATAAAAATTTGTAATCCAACGGTACATTTTGTTAAGCAGAATAAAGGAAAGTACTTAATGTCAAAGTAAATTCCATCGATCAGAAATTCTGGCATAATTAAGCTACTTCTAAATAAATCCTAGCATGAAAATTTTTTGTTTACTTAATTGGATTGAATTATACACGAGGACGTCTTAATACGTATCGGTGATTTTTCAAGATAAAATAGAAAAAAAGTTAATGAAAAAAAAAGAGTGAAAAGTGATAGATAAAGATCGGAATACAGTATGAAAAAAAAAATATATATATATATATATATAAACACACACACACACACACACACACACACACACACACGCACACACACACACACACACCTCGTGAGAAAGCGAGGGGGGAGTTAGTGGGATGAAGGGGTGGAGAGACAGAAGAAATAAAGAGGGAGAAAGAGAGCATGAGCAGAGGGGCGTGGCAAGATGAATGATCACAAGACGCGGGAGTATTGATCCTTGTGTTACTGTACTCTCACTCCCTATCATTCGCCCTCTTTCTCTCTCTCTCTCTTCTTGTTCAAGGTTTAAGTAGTAACAGTAGCAGTGTTAATATTACTACCGGTGTTAGTGACTGCACTGGCATTAGTATTATTGGAAAGAACCATTGGTAGCCGCACTAGTATCGACATAATTAGGAAAATTCTACCCTCCCCCCCGACACTCAAATCTCGCCCCATTGCAAATAGACAGTATATACCTGTCCTTTCAACCTCGTCTTGGATCTATCCTTTTTTGCCCTTCCGTTTCACATCGTCCCACCGCCAAGCACCTGCTCCTCTCTCGCCAATTTTCTCATTCCACCGAGTCGTACCGAGTCGTTATCTCTCCCTCTCGCGAAGCTTCGCACCCTTGTACAGCGGCACAGCAGTTGGGTTCAGGGTCACGAGAGTGGAACCCTTAGAAGTGGCGCCGTTACGTATCGGGGCTCATTCGATTGGCCATCCCCTAGTACCTTACGCTCCTCAATCTACTACCGCGCTGCCAGGTTCCTTCTCGTCGGTATTTTTTCCACAACCGTTACTGGCACCCGCAATCCTTCACCGACCCCCGCTCCAATCATCGGTCCCCGACTGGCGATCGAGCCCGATCCAAAGCCCCGTTAAGAGCGCTGATAATTACGCGTCGGTGCGGCAGCCTACGCGAATTTTGCTGGCACATTACTTTCTTTATTCGGCACCTTCTTCGCGTTTCTTCTGCGTTGGAGCTTCTCTTAAGGATTGCTTCCCTAAAACTGCATTCGCGTTTACTTTGTGCCTTTTTAAGAGCCAATTCTTATCGGCACCTTCTTTGTGCGCTTGGCACGTATTACGAACGTGAAAATTCACAAAGATTAATGAGATTGACGACGTTTTAAATGCAGCCTAAGAATTGCAATTATAAACCGATTTAACATGAATCTAATTCTCTTTTGTAAGACATGCGTTATAACGCTTTATCTAACAATATTATACGTAAAAGTTAATAACTGTGCAGTAAATAAGAATAACGAAGAAGATTTAAAACAAACTCATCTCGAAAAAGCGATCTAGTAAGACATTTTAAAATTTAGTTGACGTTGGTGAAATTTTACTTTTAATTTTATTTGTCTTTCGAATTACATATATTGTACTGTATAATTTCAATTTTTTAATATAAATGCAACTGCCCAAAACAGAATATTTTCAAATTTTATGCAAATCTTATGAGTATTTTCAGATCGATAAGACTTCACTTTATTCAAATGCAGATAATGAATAGATAATTAAATATAAAATAAAACAGAAGAAAAATATTATAACGAATTTATAATAATAATAACAAATGTTGCCAGGACAAACGAATGTCATTTGCATGAAATTGTGCTTCACGTTTAATTCTTTGTATTTTGATTTTGTCGACAAATTAAATTTCGTATGACAAAAAAACAAAAATTAAGTTGACTGTTAAAAGCAATCGATACTCCTACTAAAAACTCGGTTTTACATTACATAACTAAAAATTCAACTATTTCTCTTCTTTGATACAGACGATATTACGAACGGGAGATAAATATATACAAATATTTCGATTGCGCAATTAAAGGAAGAAGCTTTCACTTTGATTGTTATCGATATGTGAAGTACGTTATAACAGTCATTAAGCGGCGGTATGACTCTGATATTCATGACTATGATGGGTAAAGAGCATGAAGAAGAATGAAAAGAGTCAATTTAATCGAAATGCAACTGAAGGCTTTTTGGTGCAATCGAGTTAAATACACGCATGTATGTCTTTGACAGTATCACAAAAGCTAAGTGATCCTTATGCAGGGATTATCAATTATTATCAATAATTTGAATCTATCAGAGAGAAATAGAAAGAGTGGGAGAGATTGAGTGAGAAAGAGAGATAAATAGAGAGAGAGAGAGAGAGAGAGAGAGAGAGAGAGAGAGAGAGAGAGGAAGATGACACAGATTTGTTTTAAAACTGTTTTAAAAAAATGATATTACGAAAAAAAAACAATATTAAATTTAATTTAAATAAAATAATGGTTACATTTGAAAATTAAAAATGACAATCTGTTTATGAAAATCAGCTTTATTTTTATTTGTATTATACTATAAGTTTCACACATGTATTACTCATAAAACGTAAAACGTACTTCAAAATTAAATTTTTTTACCAATAACAAAACTGTTCTAATCTTCATGTGTATTACATAATTTGTTTGTTTATCTTTACATCCAAAATCACAATGCTACACGGTAAATCGAATAGCTTGCCATTATAATGTAACATGCCAGTATGTACAACTCAAATGCTATTAAAATTAAAGCGTTTGTATAATCAATTTAATTAACAGTATCTAATTTAGATTTGTATTTGTGAGAAATACGTCATTATAACTGCATTATTAAACATCAATATTTGAAGATAGTTATCATTTAATTTAGTTGGTTGATAATGTATGAGTAATTGTAATAAGATATTCTTTGACAGTACTTTTTTGCTACTGTACGCATTAATAATGTAAAAGAGAATTATGATACAATGAATTGCCAAAATTAAACTCTTACAGCACGTGCAGATGAATTTTCTCTGTAGCTTAAGGATTCAGAAATGAACAGAATGAACAAAAAGCAACAGTCTCTTTAATAAACTCTACGATAGATAATTCTACTGGTAAATAGATTCAATATTTTTATTTATATACAATATATTATATAATTTGTGTTATACAATGTATGACTAAATTCTAACAAATATACTAAGGCGTGTATTTTCTGTTTGAAATCTCGCTATTTAGATGTCAAACTATGCAATTAGATTAATAAAAAAAAAAACCAACCACTTTTTTCCATTATTCCGAATTTGTCAATAAAACCTGTTGATTTTATTATTTTAAATTTGCATAAATTTCATAGAATGCTGAATGAGCTGGATGTATTTGATAGAAAAATTTAAAGTACATAAATTTCGCGGTTCATTTTTATTATTTCAACGATGAATTCATTTTTATATAAATGATAAAAACTCTGTAAATGAAATAAATAAAAATAAACGATGGCTGTACATCATTCATACGCATATTATATATAGCGTATGATATATCATTTGTGCTGCACTCAAGAATTATTGTGCGTAGTGAAAAAACTTTCTCAACTTAGAGGAAAAAGTAAGTTTATCGCCCTACACCCTCGGCCATCCCTTCGAGGAGTAAACGGTATCTTGTCACACATAGCCTGAAATTCCGCTCTCCTCTTACATTTCGGTGTCACATTTTGATCTACTTTTGTTCCCCTACTCGCCCCTTGTTGAACAGCTCGCAAGTTATTTTTCTTTTTTTTTCGGTCTAATTTTTCACGATTTTCTTTCCGATGGCGTAGAATAAGATGATGAAAAGTGCTATGCGTAAAACAAAAGGGGGAAGAGCAAAATAAAGAGAGGTGGCGAAGAGGGGGTATAAGGGATGAAAGAGGGGACAAAGAAGCAAAGAAGATGGATCCATAATAAAGCATCATGATATCAATGAGAGTTATGCACTATAAAATGGTAATAATGTATCAGATGGCAGAGCGTAACAACGCTTACACCTCTAATTGTATTTATTTGAATATCCTTCTCATTGCTATTAACACAAATAAGCAGTTCTATTGTTTTCGTATACACAAATAAACAGGAGATAACGCGACTATAAAATCCCATTGCATTCGAAGTTTTATTCATCAAAATAATCGCACGACTTAATCTAAAATTAAGTAGGTAGGGTTTTATTCGAATAATTATTTTCAGATTAATTCTGGTAAACTTTCTGCGTTGACGATGACATTCAGCCAGGTATTCTCATTGACCAAACAATCGGCGAGCGTATAATAATAATGAGATGATTTCGCAAAATGAGCCGGCGTAAGTCCTATTTTACATCAGCGAATTGAATGAAGTCGTTCAGGATCGACGATAATTAATTACAGTACACGTGATAAGCGAAATCCTTCTCGAGCCCTCTCGTGGTCCCGTGAGTTACGAAAGGTCGCGCGCTAGCAATTGGATTAATCGTAGAACAAGGAAAGAGATGAGAAAAAAGTAGGAAGCAGACGTCGAGAGAGAGAGAGAGAGAGAGAGAGAGAGAGAGAGAGAGAGAGAGAGAGAGAGAGAGAGTGATAGGGGGAGGGGGGAAGAAGAGACTAAAAAAATCACGAAATAGTAAATTGCAAAATATCACGAAAGATTGTCGGTCGTCGACCCTCTTACCGAGAACACAAGAGAGCGTCCGCGCGTGCGAATTCCATCGTGGCTCTCTATATTATCAGGGCGCTGTGCGCGTGTGTGGGTGGTGCGGCGGTCGAGGATCGATCGACGAGCGCCAGCGTCGTGTCGCGGCATCCGGACCCTAATCGTCGAGATCGATTCACGGAGGAAGAGGAGGAAGAGGAGGAGGAGGAGGCGGGGGGCGGCAACGGCAAAAGCCCTGTCATTTCCCAACTTTTCGCCCCCCCCCGCCACATCGCCAGACATCGCCGAAATCAGCCTCGAATAAAATTCATCTACTCTTACTCTCTCCCCTGTTCTCAGTCGGGGATGGTTGCGAAAGCAATAATGAGCGATGCCGGATTTTCGGAACAGACGGCGTGGATCCATTGCTTTCGCATTACTCTCGTCGGGAATATGATGGATACTCGTCGCGGTGCGGCCGTGGCTCCGGATAAAAGCGATTGCTTTGCGGGCAATTAGGCTTTTGATTTACGACTTTATCACGGCGTTGCTCGCGCTCTAATATCATGCTCTCGTTCATTTTCGCGTATTAGCGGCCTGCGTGATATTATTATAAATTCATGATAATCTTTCAATTTAGCGTAAATTAAGGCTTGTACGATCTTCAACGCTATCTACTAAAATGAATAATAGAAATTCGTAAATGAAGTAAATCGCACATTAGCCGCTTACACAATTAATGCTATATTTTACCTGGAATAACGAATCAACTGAATTCTACGACAAATCAGAACTTGTCCATTCCAATAGTAGAGAAGAGAAAAGTATCCGATTGTTAAAATGTTTTGTGCATTTTCTAATCATGACTGCAATATTGTAAAAAAAACCTTGGTCGTTCGATGATACTATGAGTTTCGATTGTTTTAGAATATAGTTTAAAACATATATGAAACATACATATAACCGAAGACAAGCGAATATATACAAACCCCCCCCCACCCGAAATCAATAAAGTAATTATAAGTGTTCATGCTCAATGGAGATTAGTGGTTAATTATGAAATGTATTAGGAGTATAGACGTACATTAGAGCTCCAGGCTAATGACCCCGTCGAACAGGGGTCAACCGAAGCCTACCATCTCTCTCTCTCTCTCTCTCCTTATATATATATGTATGTTACTATGCGGTTCATCGAACTGTGCGTTATATCTCGCGCGACAAGGTCAAGGCGCGTAACACGTGCCTTGAGATAAGGACCAGTACCGAAAAATAATAAGAGTAAGAGCTAGAAATATTGCCAACGAAATAAACCGTCTAGAGTATTTTGTACCGTTTACCAAATCAATGCACTGAACTCGTAGCTATAGCTTTCGTGATAAATTCAAGCTTTTTATAATATTTAAATACTTTTTTCTTTACAAATGAATAATAAAGACGAATGAAAATTAATACAAGTGAGAATTTTATTTTCCATCATTGTACTCAATTATCATCATTCTCATCATTATTGTTATTAAATGAATTATACGTGTACCGTGAAATGTGTTACCGATGAGTACACATTACCGAAGCAGATTTTATTATCTCAAATGTTTGTATTTCCGTTCATTAAAATATGGCCATTTTGTTGAAATTAACTTATCTCGAAGCTATTACTATGCATCAATGTACGTGCATCGATTATTGCCGAAGCTCAATGAATATATAAATAATTGAAAGAAATTTATGCGTGGATAAAGATAAGAAGGCAAAATTGCGTGGGATGGCGACAATAAACGAAGTCAAGAAAATTATTAAAGGGGGCCAAATTACGTCAAACGGACGAGGAGGCCAAGAAGCATAAAGTAGAATGAGCAGAGCGAGAAGGACGGACGAGCGTGGAAAAGAAGGGGGTAGCTCGGAGAAGGAGGATATCCTTTCTCCAGGATGCTCGCGTAATTTTTGGAATGTAAAGATCCAAGGGTAAATCGAGAACGAAAATAATATTTCTCTTCTTATTCACGCG
Organism: Kradibia gibbosae; assembly: GCA_018907135.1. Taxonomy (NCBI): domain Eukaryota; kingdom Metazoa; phylum Arthropoda; class Insecta; order Hymenoptera; family Agaonidae; genus Kradibia; species Kradibia gibbosae. The sequence goes on from JACCHX010000004.1 coordinate 12,190,850, forward strand.
GGAAAAAGCGAAAAAATATATATCCGAGTTGGATGGCTCGTTTGGAGGGTGAGGTGCGTTTTATTTTGCCCGTGTACGTCTGATTATTTTCATGGCGCCTTACCTTATTCCCTCCGTTACGCAACGATCCAGGTAAGTGGCAAACATTGTATCTTAGGGTACACCTACGTAACCCTTCCGGACTTCCTGTTCGGTCGCACGCAGGACGACAGGCGTCACCTGCTCACATCGGCACACAAGACATCGGCACTGACGTGGTCAAGCCTCTGCTCATTAGCGTGGAGAGGAGGGCCAGAGGTCTCGGGTATACGCGCCATCGGGTCTGACGGGGAGGACGATTTCCCGGAGTCGCGAGGGCGTCATCGAGCCTCAGCCGTTCTCCCGGGTAGTCACTTCTAGCCGGTAGCCGGGGTACGACTTGGTTAGGCACCGCCTCGTGGCCCCCCCCGCCCCTGTGGATCGATCCCCCGAGGTGGCCAGCTTCGAGGTCTTTGCGTAAGGCGCGCGTGTCACGTGCGGTGGTCGGGGGCTGCTCGCGTGCGTCGCACTGGGTCCAAGTCTCCTGGGCCTGCTCCGGCCGCACCGCGAAGGGAGAGGCCCGAGGTCTCTCGCCCCCCGGCTCACCCGCAGCCTACCGCTCGGGCGCCGACACCTGGCCGCGAGGACGCCGGGACGGAGGTCCGGCGGTGCCGCGAGCCGAGGACGCACGCGGACCCAGGAGACTACGCCTCTATCCACCAGAACTCGCGCACTGCGCGACGGACCGAGCAGGCCAGCAGACGAGCGAGGAAGGTGCGCGCGTGGACGGGAGCAAAGTAAAGGGGGAGGACAGGGATGCAGCGAATCGCGAGGGGCGCGGGCGAGAGCCCGAGGGAGCAGGAGGATCTCGAGAGTTTCCGGGGTGAGAGAAAAGAGAAAGTGAGAGAGTCGGAAGTGTACTACGGCGAGCAGAGGTAGGAGGATGCTGCGCGCTCTATGGGTGTCAGGACGCGAGGAGACTTGCGGTGTCAAGTCCACGCGGAATCTTTTTACATAACCTCCTTCTCTCTCTCTCTCTCTCTCTCTTATACATGCGCATACGTTTATATGTGTGCCAGCTTACTTAATGTATGGGTATAGGTACGCGCGCGCACAAACAAACAAATGCCCGTGCACATATGGGTTTGTACAATTGTACCGTTGGCTCAGGTATCGTGGTGTGGCACCTCTACGGCGAGCCCGTGCTCTCTTGCCCCGTTGGTCTTGCGCATATCGGGCAAACCAGAGTCGGAGCAACGGCGGCCAAACTTACACACGCAGAGCCGGCGACCGAGCGTAGGATTGGTCTCTTCGCTATTGCCCGGCGAGCGTACACGCGCAAGGAAGAAGCTGAGAGGACGGACGGGGATGGCAATAGATCGTTCTCTCCTCTGTTTCCCTCTCGTGTCGCCGTAGCGGGCGATCCCCTGTGGCACCGCACCTACCACCAACATAGGCCTCCTACATGGTGCGCAGAGCACCAGGGCGCGATGGAAGAAGCTAGGTGCGGGTTAATTTTTGCGGGAGCGAAAGATGGAGAGCGGAGGGCGACGAGAAGGAGCGAGGGCGGCACGGGGACGACGGGAGCGCCACCGAGCGGACGCCGACGCCCGCGATCGATACGTCGCGCCTTCCTCGTGCCTTCGTCGTGGTAGTCGGCGAACACTTGCTCACTTCGTAGCTTAGAGCCTCGAGTGCGGCACACGCGAGTCGTGTGTAGCACATGGCAAGGCAGAATTAGAGGATTACGAGCTGCGCGCGCATGCTTGAGTAAATGAGAGTAACGAAAATAAATAGCGGCCAGCAAGAGCCTCCCTCTCTCTCTCTCTCTCTTATTTCAACAGAGCCAAAGAGAGTCGGAGCGGAGGGCGGGCGAATAAACCTGAATGAGAAAAAAGAGAGCGAAAGAGAAAGGAAGAGAGGGGACGGACTAAACGGAATAGGGTTGAGAAGTAGAGGGAAAATAGCGGGCACACTAGTGTGGGCGAGAACTAGAGGCCGGGGTTGAGGCGCATCGGCCTGAGCTGGGTTCCAAAAGCCTTAGTCATGACAAGTTGAAAAACAACAGGAACCGGACAGGTAAAAAACAACAACAAGTAGCCTTGGCGGTCCTCTAAATGTATGCTCGTTCCCCACTGGCGCTCGGTGTTGAGCCTCCAACTCTCTTGCCGGCGTCACTGAGAGCCGGGGGTGAGCGTTCGCCGCGTAGACGATGTCGGCTTTCTTGACGATGACTCCGATAAGGGCTATTAATGGACAAGAGGGAAAGGGCCGTCGCGCTGTTATCCATGTAGGCCTAGCGCGTTTGACGGAGAGGCCAGGAGGAAGGCGATACGACAAATTGAACGTACCGATGTACCAATACAGTGAGATAATGAACCAGAGGCAGCACATTTCCGTACGTCGGCATATGGCGCACCGCAGCGATTGCTGCTCTTCGCCATGAATGATAATAATAATGGATGAATTTGTACTCTACTCAAATTTGTTCAAATCTCAAATAGCTGCTCTTATTATCTGGAAATAAGTAGCTAGTTTTAAGGGGTGGCGAACAACATATTAAGCATACTCGTTGTTAAATAAAGCGGGGCACGTTATTTCCTCAAATGCTTAATACGCCTTAACAGCGTTCGCTAAAATGAAAAAATTCGCGTCACGTTTCGCTCCACAGCCTCGATACACTACACGTCTTCCCGCTTCGCATTGCACTCCGTCCCTTTCTGCGACAAATTCTCCACTAGCTCTTGGCGACGATAAGCGCATCACTTTTCCTCTTCCCGTAATTCCCGGGACGATCGAATGGATTTCAAACTAAAAGAACGATGGGGAAACGCGCGGAACAAATGGCCGAGCGAAACATTCGCAAGGCAGTAATGGTGTGGGAGAGATCGAGTAAACGTCACTTTAATGGCAGAAAGAAATGAAAGTAGAATTGCGAGCGAATGTGTAGTAGTAGATGAGTACGAGCGGCGCGACTCGACTCATTGAATTTTTTCATATACACACGAGCCGCGGAAAACCCGGAGGGGGGGGGCCTATTCGCTGCATCTAAAGTTGGATACGCGATATTGATCATAATGTTTCATTTCGCTTTATTTTGTGCGGTTGACCTGTTTTCTCTCATTTTCACTCTCTGCTCCTTTAATCACTTTTTCTCGAGAGTCGCGGTAAAGGTGGGCCACGGTAAATGACTAGTGTACATAAAAAAGTAACGTCGTAATTACATAGGAAATGCCTGAAGTATTAAAAGGACTCTGAGATATGTTATAAGGTAACTACTGAGGTTTTGCGACCCATATTCGTTAGAAGCAGAAGACTTACCACCTCTTTACAAATAGAATTTTACACTTTTTTATTTTCTTACTTAGTTTCGACAATAAAAGTATCAGCAAATATATACCAGTTTATGAGGAAGGTGAAAAGAATCGCTGGAAGAAAAATTTCATGCAAACCTAATATCGAGGTAAGAGTACGGTATAATCTCTCATGAAAGCGTTAAAACTGACATTTCAAGATGACATTGCATACTGCCGGACTTTAAATGTTTTAAAATATACTGCGAGTGAAATTAAAAGCCCATTGAAATTTCGGTATAATATTCATCTTAAATGAAAACTTTTATCGTTGATTCAACAAAAAGTGAAATGAAAATAAACGTAATGAAATAGTAGACAGAGGGGGCTAAGATAAAAAACAAAAATTAAAAAAATATGGGCAGAAGACACAAAGTTTCAACATAGTAAACAAGATTCTCCTATTAAATACAATTTAATTATTTATAGTGCGGAATAATATCATAAGACATATATTATATAAACTGTTTTAAGGGAAGTAAAAATTAAACAAAATTGTTTACGTATTCAAAATATTAATTGACATAATTTTAATGGTAGATATATGATAAAAAAATCACTATTAAATGTAATTTTTAATAAAAGCGAATGTATCCAATTTCGTGTTTAACATAAAATTAGGTCCTTGAATTTGATTTAGTATTAATGAAAAATCTCTACCCAAACGCTAAAATGAAAAATTCTCTGTCCTTTTCAAGTTATGTAATTTTTCTCTGATTATTCAGGACTTTTTAAAGGTGTACGGGGGTAGAATCTTCGTTCGCCTTTAAATTTTATTTTATATTGCATAATGTAGTAAAAATAAAAGTGGCAGTACAGAGAAAATAAAATGTACACGTACAAGCACATACGAATTTGTTAATGAGAAGCACGAGCGGAAGAAAAGTGGGCCGTTTTAATTTCTTTCCAAGACTTTTCCCATCTAGTCAAAAATTAAAGAGGCAAAATGAAAATAGTGGGGATGCAATATTATGTCTAGCAGCGTACGATAGATAACTAACAAATTATCAAATGACTAGTCTCTTAAAAATGAGTACCGAGAAACCCGTATGATAATATGTAAAGTAAGTACTTAGAAAGAAGATGAAAATCCATTTATCTTCTTTTAATGGCAGTAAATGTACAACTATCATATAACACGGATTTTTAATTACATTTAAATCGAACTAAATGTATTTATAATTGAGATAAAAACTTAAAAACGTCATTCCTGTAATAAAAGTAACTTTGAATATTATCTTAATTATTAAATTTATCGTAAAATGAAGATGCGTAAACAAAATTTATTACTAAATTTTGTAGCCAAATATTGTCGAAGAATATTTAATTGGAATTATGAGTATATGTAAGAATTTATAGCTTTATTCATTGTTCACGAAAAGCATAATTAATGATACAAAAATGATGCAAAGTAGATAATTATTAGTCTTGTATTGAAATTCTAACTAAGATAAGAGAAGTGTATAGATAAAAAACAATGGAAGAAAAGTATTGCAACGTGAAAGCAACAGGGTGATTTTGAAGTAATAAAAAAGATCGTTTTGCTAACTTATACATGAGCTTGCCTTTTCCTTTTTATGAGCGCATATCTGTACAGTTGCAGCGTTGGAATTTTTTGAATCGCTAAAGTTTCCGATTTCACACCTTCTTTTTTTCATTCTATTAAAAGCCCTTTATCAACCGTTTTAATAAACAACGATGTGTAAACTATGCCTTTCTCTCGCATTCTCTAATTCATAATAGTAATTTGAGTAAAATTATTTACGAGAGTAATACATAAGCGTTAAAACTTTTTTCCGTGCGGCTTTTTTTTATTAATTTGCACACGATAAGAACATTTTAAACGAATGCTAAATCGCCAAGATTATAAAATATAAATAAAAGCTGTCTCGATAAATTTTTTCACTGAAAATGGGGCTGAAGGGGTCCTCTATAATTTTGTACAATGTAACTTAAAGAATATTTATAAGTTATGCATCGGACTGCACGTTCAATTTGTGTGCTTAAATAGGTGAATCGAGATAAAATTGTTTAATAGCGAACAAATTGAAAAGTCAAAATGAACGAAAGTGTAGAATAAATAAACACGAATGGGTAGGGTTTACGGAGAAAGCAGGTAGGCGATTATCACGCACTACAAAGTCAAAATAATAAAGGAGATCTGGGTTGAAATTACAGATATAATAGCCCCCTAATTAACCAATATTTTCATTTCATTCTCAAAATAGGTTTAAACTTCGGTTTACCAACTCACCCCACATCGCTGATTCAGCTGATATTGTAATTAACCAGGCTCACTGGTTTCCTATACGAATGGAAAGCTAACCGTAAAACATTATGGGAGGCGACTACCATTAACGCGGAAGAAGGGGCCAAGGGAGAGAGAGAGAGAGAGAGAGAGAGAGAGAGAGAGAGAGAGAGAGAGAGTAAAGTAAGGAGGCAGATCGGTCGAGTTGTGCCGGTCAGGGGGAGGAGGATGGGCAGGCGGGGAGGAAGAGGAGAAAACCGATGAAGAAATCATAGAAGCCGGCCTGCTCAATTGAGCGACGGTGGTATGTTTATTAAACGAATGTCTTAAAATAGCTCGGGGACACACTGCTCAGGAATGTAGAAAAGGGCAGCGGCAACAGCAGCACTAGCACCGCCGCCACCGTCAACAGAAGCAGAAGCAGCAGCAGCGGCGGCGGCGGCGGTGGAGGCAAGAGCATTTTATTGACGGCTCGGCCGCGTAGGCAAACCTATAACGCGAGCCGACTGACTGACCCCTCCTCGCTCAGTTTGCGCAGTCGTCTTATCAAGCCGAGAGAGCTCGGGGTAATTGACCGAGACGGGCGCGAAAATAAGGCGCAAGAGCCGGAAAAGTGCAAGCTCCTCCACTTAATAGGATAGTCAATTTGTACATTCAAGATGTTTTAATTATACACCCGGGAATGTTTCGCGTTCAAGTTCCACTGTTTCGGGAAACACTTGCTAATTATCCTTAACAGCTCGCCGCCAGCCTCCCCGTGCCTCCCCGGCCAGCCGCACGCACCGCCGACCGCGTCATTATGCTCTTTAAGAGTTTTAGCCATTTCGCGGATCCTTCGATCGTCGAGGATTTTCCTGTAGCCCAAGGCTGGCTTTACCCGGTAGAAGAAGAAAAAAAAAAAACTTTGGCCTCCTTCGTTACAATCCAGTGGGAAATATTTGCTCGCGCGATTTAAAAAGCAGCCCTCGAAAGTTCGTTTAAAAGCGCCGCTGAATTTTGAGTTAAACGAGGAGCTAACAAATCCGGCTGAAATATGAATACATATATTATTAATGGATATTCTTCGAAAAGCTTATTAAGTACGCTACTTGCACGAGCGAGTAATGAGGCTGCTTAACACCGAACTGCGTACGATATTTCATTCGAGCTTCCCTCTGCTCTGCCCTCCCCTCGTTATTAAACAAACAATATTCGGAAAGTTTAGATATAGGTGCATTGCACTCAAAATTTCATTCGGGCACGAAGAGAAAAAATCTGCCATGAACTTGAATGGTGCTGCTCTACGCAAACATTTGCTCGAGAAGTACGAATTCTGACAAATCTCCATGTACGTGGCAACTAAGCTCGGACGAATGTTCCTGCTATGCAAAGCCTTCGAGAGCACGAAAATAAAGAAGGACTCAGCGGGGCTGGCTGTACAATTGTTTTGAAAGATACCGATGCTGGGCTGTGAGAAGAGAGTCGGACGGCGGTCAAATCAAAACACGGCGAATTAATAAAACCGTCTGCAGGCCCAAGTGCAGCGCTCGCCAAAGCTATAAGACTAACGGCTTCCTTCTCTTCGCAAAAATAAACAAATTACGTAACTATATTTCTGCTATACCGAAGCGTCGCTGGCTGCCAGTTTATCACCCCTCTGTACACGTTAAACACACGCAGAAATTAGTTGGGAAATTAAATATAGTACACGGCGGCAACGGCAGACATAAAGGACGTTGGTACGCACGAAACGAAAACGAGTAAATGTGCCGCTCTTCGCTGGAATTTCACCTCTTGTCGTTGTGCTCTCAGCTTGATTCCCGCTGTCGCGCAATTGCGCCCAAGAGTGCAACAATTTAACGTTGCTCAGTTCGTTTCCTGCTCTCCCTCCCATTCCGCTCGCTCTTTTTTTTCCACTACTTCGTTATCGCGTCAACGAGTTAATCTTTATAAATAGCCCGAACCCACGGTTAAATTTAATCCTGACCCTCGCTTTTAACGCTGATACCTCCTTTACTCTCTATTTTTCTCCCTCGATCGCACTTTCTTTGCCTCTGCCTAGTTTCATTGTTTTCCACCCTATTCCTCCCTTACAGCCCCATCGCTCCTTTCTTTTGCCTAATGCTCTACAAGGACGTAATTGTAAGGTGTATAGAAATTCGACATTTCATACGTTCGCGTGCGATCTTGAAAAACAATGCTTTAAAAAGTCTAATTAATTTATCAGTACTTAAGTGCTTGATTGTTCAAAATTATCCTCGTGTTTTCCGAAATGCCGTTTTACCTGTGTCGCCCCTTTTTATTTAACGGCTACTTTCGATCAATTGTACTTTTATTTTCAGGCTACGAAGGTCATTTTTTCTACAATAGATTTATTATTCACTATCACTGATCTTACTCAAATGTAAACATCATTATGTTCAATTAAGTTCTTATCAATTCAATTTATGATACGCATGAATTTTTTAATTATATATTCACATATTCTTGGTTGGTACGTGTTAAATATCTTTTTTATAAGGTACCGTGTAATTTGCGTCGACAGTCACCAATCTTTGTAGTAGAAAATTAAAACAAAAGTGAACTACGTTTTTGCATAGAATGCTTGTATGTATTTCATAGAGAAAATAAAAGCCTTCAAAAAGGCCTTTTAGGATATTTTTTTAACTGAAATTTAATTAACTCTTGAGCATTTGATTGTTCTTTAATATTCGTGTTTTAATAAATCTATTTTATTTCCGAGTTTGAAATTAAACCTTACTTAGCTATAATTATATAAAATAATAATGGAATGAATTTTTCAACATTTTGAAATGGGCCTAAGAAGATTATTAAATTTAAAATATAATTATTTAATCCATTAATAGTTCGAGAAATGATGCTTTCGCTTAAAAAACCTTTTTATAATCTTAATAATTTCATTTATGAGTTCAAAGCTTCATTATTATTTCACTGGCTATTAAATTTTAAAAACTTTTAAATTATAAAAAACATGCCGTATAATAATATTGTTTTTTACAATGTGTAAAAATTTTTTTTTTTTAAATAAAACACATCAAGATACTTTTATTTTGGATAGGTAACTTTTGAGTAACAAAAATTGATTGCTCTGAGTAAAATGCGTGTATGTAAAAATGAAAAAATTTTTTGTAATTCCTCAAGCTTTCATAAATCGATCAATTGGCCGAGGAAAAAATAAAATTATTATTATTAAAACAGTATAGTAAAAAAAATGTTGAAAAAAGAAATGACAAAAATCAACTTTTCAACTAGTGCATAAAAAATTTCCCTGTGTAACAGCAGGACTTTCAAGATATTTGGTCTTTTATTATAAACATTATTCAGGTGAATAATGCTCTCAGTTGATTTAATATAATGAATAATATAGCATATGCAACCTAACCTCTTACGCACTAGAGCAATTATCTTAGATGCTTAAGATAGCTTTTAAAACTTTTAAAATGCAAAAATCGTAAATGTAATACGTTATCCTTTGGCATTCGAGAAAACGCAGCGAATTGAGACAATGTTTAGACAACGTTATACATCGCTTCGAAGATAATCATATGGCAAGTTAAGTTAGTTGTTCAAATTTTAGCAGCAGAATTATTCATTCCGACAAGTGACGTCGAATACCGTTTTAAACAGTATGAATGTAAATATCAATTCACATATTTCTTGAAATTAAGTGCAACATTACAATGCTGTGAAACGCGACCTTGTTTCTAAATTGTGTTTTTGAAAAATAATTATAAATAAATATTGAACTATCATAAAAGGTGCTTTTTTACATTTAATTTTTAAATTAATGATTCTTACATTATTTTTCGCTCTTCTATTGTAATATTAAATCAACTAAGATTTCAACTAAGCTGAATAAGAGTCATATTGCTAATGTCACAGGTACGTTTCCTTATCTCAAAACTTGAATTTTTTTTATATTGCTTGCACAATTTCAGGTTTTTTTAATATTTTGAATTACTTCTTGTACATTCATCTATTTCCTTTTTTACAATGGTATGCGCAAATCTCTATAGCTGCCAAGATTTCTTTGACCAAATACATGTCAATACCGAAGCACAGTTATCCTTATCTTGACTGTGACGTTTGAACTTTGCCCTTCCTGTTACTTATTTTTTTATAGCTCACGGACTGACTACGTACACGTGCTGCCTTTCATCTTACTCGATACTGGTTTTGCTACTGATTTGCTTCATAGTTTTACATTCCTACTCCATTCTGTTAGCAAAGATTGATTATTTCTTTCGTTGTAAGCTCATACTTTGATCTTAGAAAATATTTATATTTTTGTCAAATAATATAATTTTAGGAAGGAATTCTTTTGTTAGAGCTATTAATTTCTCAATGATTAAAATCACAATTGTTAATTAATTTTTTTTATTCTTTAAGATAAAAATAAGAACTAAGCGTTCGTGCGAAAATGGCAATTAAATGAAAATTACCGTTGCGTTTTAATATTTACATTTAATAGACTAAATTTAAAAGAGTCAATCTTTAATGATTTTCAACAAGAACAAAAACATCTATTTTAATTTTAAATTATTTTAAATTTAACAGTTTGCTAAAAAGTTCAAGTAATAGTATGTAAATAATATATTTTTACCATTACTTCTATAAATATGAATTATAATAAAGATTAATAAAATAAAGTAACAGTGAATTTATTTATATTATTATATATAATATTAACTAAGAAATAAAACTGAAGGCATTATTTTCATTGATTTTGTTGCAATTCAATAGTTCTAAGCTAATAATTTAAAAAAGGATTTTACAATTTAATTTTTAAAGTTCATCATGCTTGTCAAGTCTCAAGTTATAAAGTAGATTGTAATTAATAAAATAATAATTTTTGTTAATTAAATACAAAAGATTAGAATGTATAATTAATGTAACAAAATAGGAAAATGACAGCTTTAAGCATTTTCACCATTCTTTATTATAGTAATGTACCCTAGGGAGAAATAATTTAAGTATGACGTTTTCAACCAAGAGATGCAGAAAGTTCTTGTTTACTTCATCCCTTTCCATAAATCTTTCATAAATATTTTGGGAAACTCTCGAAACAGTGACATGAAAAGGAAGGAAAGTGGTTTGCTGCTATTGAACACAAGTATCTCCGGGAAATTAAGACAGTCCCGCTTTTTCTGACCTAATCCTTTCCGTTTTTCTTAAATCTTAATTTAGCTTTTCCTTATTTTGGTCCGTTTTACGCGTATTTTATTCGTAAGTTGCTTTAATTTCGTTTTTATGCATATCAACTAGTCTCTTAAGTAACGTCTGAAATAGTAGCAATAATAGTAATAATACTATAGAAAGGAGTTTGAGCGAATTGATTAACTTTTAAGAAATAAATTAAGATGAAAATACTGTAAAATTAGATTAAATTATTTTGTATTTAGAGCGATGAAAATAATTCAGAAATAATCATTTTTAAATGAGATACCTAAATGCTTTACTATATTATAATATTATAGATATAAATACATTGTTTCATTATTAACTTGTTAGGACTATAAAAATAAAATAAAGTGTTATTGTTTAAACAGCAACATTTTTATAAAAAGTTTAATTATTATTATCATACAAAAAACAACTAATTTTTTTTTTTAAATTGCCATGGAAACGTTTGAAGTATGAAAGATTTATTGTTAGAAAGTGACATCTTATAGTATAAGTAATTAATTATCTTTGACAAATTCTAATCTTACGAGAATATTGCATTAAAAATAAAACAGTCTTTGACTCACGATTCTAATTAAAATAATTAAAGATTACATATATTATTCGGAAACAATAGCGTCAGAGTATTATAGATAATTAACTAAATTGTAATTTATATTTTATGACAAACTTTAAGAAAATGTCATAGAATATAATACCTATACCATGATAGATTATCAAATTGTAAAAAAGTCCTAAACAGTTTGCATTATTAACAACATACATACGTAGAAAATTGAAGCATACAATAATTTTTAAGGTGAAATATAATTGTTTTAAAAATATTTTCGACGTATATTGAAGTCAAACAAAAGCTTTTGCTGATTGTTAATATTCTTAAAAATCTCATTAGTAATGTTCTTACTAATATAAAGAATTTTAATATTTTTTATATTGTCTTAAAATCCATTATTGAGTAAATACATTATTAAATAATTCAACATTTCAAAATTTTATTTATAATCCTGTCTAACCTAGTTCACTGAATTTATCTATTTATGAACAAATATAATAAATCAATTTAAAAAGGGTTAAATATTACCAAGAGTAAAGTAAAGGCTTAAATGAATTAGCAAATACATGGAAATAGCATAAGACGAGACCTTAAAAAATACTAGCTTTTTGCATTATTTTTAAACAAATCTGTATAGCCAATATATCTTCAAAGACTTCAATGTATGGCCAAAGCGACGAACTTTAGCTTGTGTGCGCATTGCTCAAAGACTTTGTCGGCTTGTCATATCAAATGGGACTGTAGCAAAGGTTTTAGCACAGGTAGTAGGAAAATTCCTTACCCATACAAGAGAGCAAAGGAGAAAAAGAGTTGTCAGTTTTCTTAAAGTGTATGCACGTGTGTACTTCAAATTTTTTATATAAAAAACTACTTTGTGCACGTATAAAGAAAACCATGTTTAAAATTGCTACGCTTCTGCTGCTAGTGATGAAAATGCTGATATACACTATAGAAAATATTAAAAACTATTAAGTCTACAACGAAAATGGATCATTTACAAACATTGGAAAAAATCGAAAAAATTAAAAAACCTTTGAACAAACTATACAAGACAAGTGTACGAGAAATATTTAACTCAAACGTCCTTAAAAATTACCCCGAAAATGGGATAAAAGTTTTCGAAAATTTTTATTAATAAATTCTAATGTTATGTGCAAAAATTGAATACATGAAAGCAAAAAATCATATATCAAAAAATAAAGACGGTCGAAAGGTCTCGAAGGTTTCAAAATTACGAAAAACCATGCACGCAACGACTTATATTTAAAATATGTAAAGCGTATAAAATTACCTAGGAACCTTTACAAAATTAGTTTCATAGATTCATTCGATAGTAACCTTTTTCGTTTTCTAATTACTTTCTTGTTTACTGTTTGTATTTTGTTTCCGTAAGACAAAAAATATGTATAGTAATTATTTAAATAACTAAAACATGAAAAACCTAGTTTTTAAAATACTACTCTTAAAAATGGATATTTTTCTGAACTGAATCGCGATAAAATCTCTGATTTAACATATATGTAAATAACATTTAATATGTACCTAAAAATGATAACATCAACAATTATATAATTTTCATTTAAAAAGAAATTTTAGCCTAGCATCTGAATTATTTTATAGTACCATCATTGCATCAAATTATTAATCTTTATTCACACAATTCTTTTTTTAAGCATAATAAGCACAAAAATTGATTGACATTTTAAGAATGCATGAAATATAACCGAATGGTAATATTTTACAAATATTTCTACATAATGAAGAACTTTGCAAATATATCAAACTACGCGTAAAATGCAGAATGAGCATAAAAATTACCCTTACGTTATTTAAATGAGCATATGCCATTTCAGTATAATGAATTCAATTACAACTGCAGTTGTTAAAAGATCTGATTGTTTTGGACTGATAAAACAATTAGTTCTGTAAATGTAAAAATTGAAAAAAAATTCATGCTTAAAAAATAATTATATAAAAACAGAAGTTTACTAGAGAGTTAGAACGAAAAATATAAATATTTACATCAAATTGAATTTATCAGTTATATAAGGAAGCAAATGTTTATTAATGATCCGTTTTACGTACCGTTATAGAAAAATGAATGCGTTTGGGTTTCTGTCGTACTTCAATTTCAATTCAGTAAAGTACAATTGCAAGTTTTTTTTTTAACAAGTAAAATTGTTCTTGCTACGTGACTTTTAAATGTCACGGTAGTCTTTAAAATGAACATAATTAACTGAATCTTGTTTGATTTCGTTACGGATTCTTATTTCGAATACTCAGTCGTTTTTTTATTCTCTAACTTGCGAATTTTCATAAAAGGAACAGTGTTTTTTATTTCACTGGAAATAAGTATTACATTTTTCCAATTATTTCGTTTATATTAACCACTCGATCGCGTAATTTATCCTGCTAATTTCATTTCAATATCCCGTTCACAATAGCGTCTTACGCTACAAGAGACCCGACAGTTACGATAACGCAAATCGATCATAAGCGATACTCGTCCATTTTGGGGCAGCATCAAGGGCCCTATAATGAAAAAAAGTAGGCGTACGGACGCAAGCCAGAATAGTTGTGCCCTCGAAAAAACGTAAGAAGGGAGCACCGCTTTACTCGCTTTTCTTCCATAGCAGGTCCGAAGGAGGAAGTAAGGCCAATACTAATGGGAAATGACACGCGGCCACGGTGCATAAATCGTCGTTTCTCGCAAGTCTCGCACTGGATGCACTTGCAGACTCGTGCATATCTGCTAGGGGCGACGGGAAGGAGCAGGAAAGGAATTTATTACGTGACGGAATGCAGAAACTAGTGGGAATGAAATGTCGGAAATTGGAAGGCCGAAAGTCCGTGTCCCATTGCTAACAGTGCGGCTACCTCATAATTTCGTTAACGTAGCTTTTCTTATTCTAAGGACGCGTATGTGACCGTCGCCCTTTGACCCACTTTCTCCTTAGACATGGCATCCATAACCACCCCCCCCCGCCCAACAAAACCAGTGATCGATGTACCTTTGAGAAGTTGCGCCTTGCTTGTATAGAAACTGGCAGGATAGATATCGCGAGGCCATCGATTGATTGGCCTCCATTACAAGCTACGTTGTATATATATATATAATTGCGATAGGGAGCAATTTGCAGATCGTCGATTTCAAGTGGATTTGGCTGCATTTTCCGCGGACATGGCAACAAAGACGGTGGCTATTAATTTTTTACGAGCCACAGGGGCGGGATCTATATTCCGGTGTTTAAATTTTAAATTATAGATTTTATTGGATAATAATGTGGCAACCGAATTTAACAGTTGTAGCTACGTAATAGCCGATTTAGGACCGATTATTTAAAAAATGAGCTAGTCATAACTCTTAATTTTCGAACATATTAGGTGCTAAAGGCTTGACTTGATTTATAGTGTTATTAAATATTCTGGAATGTACAACAAAAATTGTGTTAAAATTCTCCTATACCTTTGGAATATTACGAGCAGAGAAGTTATGTGCATTAATATACTTTTTATTTGAATGTGTACAGCAAGTATTTACAAATCACCACGTTAAAGGAAAAAAATAATTAAACGACCAATTTGAAAACGCAAAATCAATGTATAAAAATGAATATAAATAAAGCATTTTTATACAAAACGATTAAAATTATTACCATCACTATACCACACAAAATATCCTCAAGGTGTGTAATAAAATAATTCATGTTGTTAGAATTATCGCATTACTAAATTAAAAGTTATAAATATGTTTGCCTCCTGAAATCTTACGATATTGATAATACATTTTTTTTCAATGCATCGTTATTGCGATGATCGTTCGATTTCTTATTCTGTTATGACAGCCTTAACCGGAATATACATTGCTAGCTTGTTCAAGTATGATGCAAACTCAACAACTATAATATAGTGCTTTCAGATATGGCCTTGCACGCTATTCATGCTAAAGATTCTTTCGAGGGAAAATTTATTATGGTCTTCGCGCATGTCTTACAGTTTCCTTTTTATGAATATAATTATAAGGGAATTTCTCAATATAATCCTCTTTGTAAAATTAGAATGATAAAAGTAAAAGTATTGCGCACTAGGCAACAAATGCGGTGTCAAAAATGGCCTTACGCCCGTTACATTGTGTTAAAATAAACTTAAAATACTTTTCGATCGCCTTTATAACAACATAGGCAGGGAAATGTTTTGTTTAGCAAGTATTGCCACGGTCTGAAGCTCGAGAAATACTTGGAGCTACGCAGAGAGGCTAATTCTTAAGAGAAATTTAAAAAAAGTTGCGCTGCCTCGCAAGTGCTCGCATTAAGAGCATTCAAGACTGGCGGCCTTCGATTGGGCTCCAAAGTCACCAACCACCCACGAGTCCGCGTCGTTCGTAAAATATCAGTGGCTAGTATGGCTAGTAATAGCGCAGCGCGATAATCTGCCGGCAAACGAAGATTGAAAAAGTCGATAGCCTTTCAACTCCGGATCCTCGGGCACTCGCGTCAGTGAGTGGATCGAGCGTCCGAGTAGGAGAGACTCGGGGCGAAGAAGCGACGAGGAGGAAGGGGCGGGGAAGCGTCGGGCAAAAGCCGCTGCTCGCTAACCAGAGTCCCAGGGCTTTATGAATGGCTTCCCTCGCGGCTCGCGAGGAATCGTCGCCCCCCCCCGCCCAACCCTGGCTCCCTTGTCCCTCGTACGGGAGTCTCGGCCGGGGTTTAACGAGGGCCAGGAAGCGGCATCTGGGGTACGCCGCTGGAGTCGCCGGCATCGACGTCGGGCGCGGAATCGATGCCGCGGCTCGTCGTCACGGATTCGCCGAGCCAAAAATAGGTGGTCTACACATGGGCGGCGGCGGCGCTGGTGGGGGTGGACGAGGATCCGACTCTTTTAATACGCTCTTCGCGAGCCTCTGCCGGCGAGACACCGAGGTTAGAATCTGGGTTAACGTAACCTTAAATGCCAGAGCCGTGCATTGATCCGCTGCCGGATGGCGGGTGGGGTGGAATGGGTAGGCGAGTGCTAAGAAAGAGACGCGAAGGCTATTAATTGTGACACGGCCTATGCTAGATGCGGGTTACAGAAATACGGACACGTTCGTTCTCAGCAGGTGCCTTGGATTTGCGCTGCCCTGCTCGAAGGCCCGAATAGAATTTGGAGGGACTCCCGGCGATTGTTGTCTTGGTCGTGGTCGTAGCCGAAGCTACGATTATCGAATTTTGAGTCGTGATTCACTAAGTAGGCAGAAAGGATACGAGGCGCTATCAAATTCTTATGGAATTCTTGGGTGTCTTCAGTCGTTAGATGAAATTGCCTTGGCAGTTATATTGTGGCTGATTGAATCGATGGAATTTCAAAGTTGAATTAATTGTTATGGCTCGGTAACATTATTACTTGAATTTCATGCTACATTCTATTTATTGCATAGCTTGCCAAGTGCCACGGAAAGAAATTCTATTATCAAGTTAATCACTTTTCACGATGCTTATGTATATATATGTGTGTGTGTGTGTGTGTGTGTGTGTGTGTGTGTGTGTGATTGTGTGTGGGTGGGTGTGTAACTATTAAAAATAAATAATTAACTTTTGAAATTGAATTCAACATCATTTCATGAAAGGAAAAGTGTTGTTTTTCTTCCAACAAAATACTTTTCACGAATTATAATCCAGTTGTGCTTGGCAATACTTATGATAAAACTTGGCTTGACTTGAATTGCTAAAAATGATTTATTCATTCACGAGCTGCACAATTAAGCGCGTAATGTCGAATGCGAGTGTCGATCTTACCGGGCACTAATCGAATAACGTTGTCAAACGAACCCCCAAATGCTTGGCGCAGATCTAATGACAATCTATTGTATATACTGCATATTGCACCAAGCTAATGCCGGAAACGCATAGCGTCAAAGGCCCATCGCTCGAAGGAGCCTAGCAGTCGATTTATTTAATCGCATGGGAGAGGGATCTTGCACGAATAAAGAAGTGCGAATTCTTGGCCATGGGTCGCAGGAAGGCCGAGCGAATCGGCAAAGGAAAAGGACACACAATCTTATCGTCCCGAGCGATCAGGCCTGGGGAGAGACTTTAGGGTTGCGGCGTACGGCAGTGGTGGTTGATGGCTACCGAATGTAAAAGGAGTTGCCGAAATCTGGATGCGCAAGAGCACATCGAGCCGCTTGGCGGGTGGCTTGCTCGGGGCGGGGGAGGTGGAGGGGCTGAGGAGGAGGAGGTAGAGGGGGGGGGTGGAGTGGCGGAGCGACGAGCGACAAAGGAGGATAAATTCGAGGCGATGGCATTCGCGGAATGCCGTGTAATAATCGAAGCCGAGGCGGAAATCGTCCGCCACCAGTGGGCGCCAGCGTCCAGCGCTGGAGAGCAATTTCAATTACTAATTCGACCAGACGCCGGCGCTCCTTGGCCGTTGGCACTCGTACCCCGCTTATCATATTCGTCGCTCGCA
The DNA here is from genome assembly GCA_018907135.1 of Kradibia gibbosae. Lineage (NCBI taxonomy): Eukaryota > Metazoa > Arthropoda > Insecta > Hymenoptera > Agaonidae > Kradibia > Kradibia gibbosae. The sequence goes on from JACCHX010000004.1 coordinate 12,208,653, forward strand.
CTTCCGGCCGGCACTTGAAGAAAATGGGCGACGCGCCTGCGTATCGAGTCCCGCCTATGACAAACACCGGTCGGTCCCACCGTCGAGCCGTTGTTTCCCTTTAGCTCTCGGGGTAATATACTCTTGTTGTTGGTCGGCTCGGCCACGGTCGTGGATTGGGACTCGGCGGGACCAGTCGTTGACCTCGGCCCCGGAGATGAGGCCTAGCCCAGGCCCTTCGAGAAGCCAATGGCCGAGCCATCGACCCATCGACAGGGAGCAGCCGATTATTATGCGAAAAAGGCCCCAAGATCGGCGTCCGTACCTGCCTCGATCCCTGGGTTCCGGCGAAAGCGAGATGTCATGCTCGGCTGATTGCTTTGCGGCGAGAGCTTGGCGCCATAACGGCCCACCTGAAGCCTTACGATCGCGCGCCCTTCTTTTTTGCTTCGCCCTCCAACCTCCGCGGACGTAGCCCCAGTGCGGGCAAAGTCCCGAGGACGCGACTCGGGCGTCGCTGGGGTGAGCTCGTGGCTCTCGCACGGTCTTTCTGTCTTTCTCGGTCCTTTCTTCCTCAAACAAGAATGAAAGCGATCTAAATATACAAGGAGTAGGTCGCAGGGCCGAGTGCCGGGACCACCCCTCGGCTCCACGAGCCGCGCCGTCCGGCCGACCCCTCGGGCTTTTTCCCTCGCGCCCTTGCCTTAGCCTATCTGGCGAAGAAACTTTAATTTCTTGGGCATTGTGCCGGCGAATTTCTTGTCCTTTCACCAAAGTAAGGGGCTCACCTTTTCAACTCGTCGGTCTGTTTTTGATAGGAGCTCGACGTCGACGAGGAGGCCGAGGACAAGGACGCCGGCTCCGGCTGCGACTTCGTCTAGACTTGTGTGGCTGATCGCACACCGGGCCGCTTTTATATAATCGCAAAACGAAATGCACCCCTCGCAACGCTAAAATACATAGGTACCGGTTCTTTTTTCGGCGCCTTTCTTTCTCCCCATCCCTCAGACCTTCTCTCGAGAGCTCGCGCGCGTACATTTCGACGTTGGCCTCCCCGTGATTTTTTGATCGTTGACTGGATAACATTTTACTAAATGTATTTCGCTTAGTGCACTCGCATGCACGCACGCACGCACGCACGCACGCGCACGCACACACGCGCGCGCGCACACTTTGTATCACGTTTCATTGATTTCTTTCATTCTCTAACATTTAAGCGAAACAATAAATCGTTAACTGCAAATGCACGACTGGACTGCCTACACAGTTCCCATTATTCTTTGCTCTGTGTATTTTCATAATTTGCTTAATGCAACGGCCATTTCATAAATTTTATTTAACAATGCATAAATAACAAGATAACCCAATGAAAGTAATTACAAATTTCTATTGATTCATTAATGAATGCGCATCATTGTATGCATTGTTTGTTGTATATATATTTTATATATAAAAACATGGGAACAATCCGTATCATTAAAATGATCTTTGTACACCAATTTAATTAAATATTTATAATACTTAAAGTTAATATTTAAACATTTGTATTCAGTTACATATTAATATTATATTGATTGATAAAATTTTTTTTAATAATATTAGAGTCTGAAATTGAAACTGCATTTGAATAATCTATTGAAGCTACAAGTGTAGATGATACGCAATACATAGAATGAAAATTATTGGTTGTAAATATTCAAAGTTCAACAATTAAAAAGTTAGTAACTTTCATGTAATACAAGTTAAATACAAAACAAAACTTTTAAATACAAAGCTTAGAACGATAATTGTTAAATGTTTTGATAGTTAATCTTATTTCATAATAAAAAAAAACTTATGGTTCTAAATCATATCAAACTGAACCGAGATTCAGAATTATATTAAAATTAAAAAAAAGGAAAAAATTCCCACGAATTTATTGTGAAATGCCAGCATTAAATTGTACAAATCGAACAATAAGGGAAACGAGAAGAAAAAATGCGAATTTCCTTCTACCCCTCGCTTACTTTCGTTCTCTTTCTCTCTCTTTGTACTTTTTGCGCGCGAACCTCGCGCGTGCGCGCGCACACACACACACACACATAAAACATTTTGTCTCCAATATAAACTGGTTTACATCACGAACCCCTCTGGCGATATTCGCCGATTCATCCCCTTTCGAAAAATACCATCTCTCTTCCTCGCTCTGTCTGGCTCTTGGCTGTATGGCTCACCCATAGTGCCCGCGACTGTCTCTCACATTGGCGCCTTAGCAGTGTCCTCATTCAAATAAGTTACTCTCTTTATTAATATCGTATTATGAAAGATTAGAGATACGAATCGCTCGTCTCGCGTCAAAATGTTAACTAAGATAATTTCCCCACTCCTTTGCCAGGCTCGGGACTGTCATTTTACTACCACGTCCACGAGGCGCTTCGTCCCTTTCTCTTTTTGTTTGCTACTCGCTCGAACCCTCGAGAATTCTTTCGGGGGCACATGTTGCACGCCCCGCGAAAGAATGTGCTAATGACCGACTACTGTCTGTGCTATACAGAGCCTCGACTGTCCGGGCAAATATTACACCATTGGGAGAAATTATAATGGTATTGGGAAATAAAATGCCGTCGCCATTGTGGCCAGTGAATTATATAGTGCTTAGGGACGGGCGATCCGAAGCACCATTTATTGCAAACAAAAGAAAAAAGAGAAAGAACACCCTTGCGCATCGTTTAATTAATATTGTAAGCAGTAACAAATACGAGCGCCCGATGTTTATTGCGATTTTATTTTCGCGGCTTCGAGTAGTCATTTTTCATTACGCAAGTTCTATAATATTTACTTGGATTTTGCTATTTTCATTTAATCTCAAGATAAAAAATATGTGCATAAATATTCAAAATATTGAAAAATCCTAATTAAACCAGGTGACATACTACCCTAATAAACTATAATAGAAATAAAAAATTTCATTAAAATGTTGGGAGCAAAAGTAAAATTTGATTCTATCGTCATACGATTTCCTTACATTCTTTTCCTTTTCTGATATAGAAAAATCTTTTTTCTTTCTAATTTAATGTCGCTTCAAGCCCGGCTTGAATAAAGGATTCTAATCGATGTATAATATAACCCATTCTACCCAACAAAAGCAAGAAAAGTACAAACATACGCTCTCACATATACGTATAAATTTTACCCTCGACAGCGCTAAGCGCCTAATTCATCGATCGCCCTGAAATAACTGTCACATCGTGCAACTCGTATGGAGTCGACTCAACCACGGAATCGCTATTAAATCTGCTTCGGCGTCGATGTCATTGATACATGCACTAGTATGTCAGTAATTTTATTTTGACTGGGTCCATGCGTCCGAGGCCTCCAGAGAAGGATGATTTATTCCGTATTAGGAATCAGTAAACATCGAGTACGCAAGCTTGTGTAAATTAAAAATGTAACATTTCGTTACTAGCTTAGGCTTTTCTCGGGATAATTATTTTATAGAGTTGATTTTGCGCCAAATTTTATACAAGCAATAGAAGGTATGAAAATAAAATTTGCCAAAAATTTTATTCATCTAGTTTCTTTCAATGTCATATTTTTATTAAATTTATATATATATATATATATATATATATATATATATTTACAGACATTAGGTTTGATTTATATAGAACTTTTACGTGTTTATTGATTTACAATTTTTGAACGAAACATTTGATATCCGATTATTGTGCGAATTAGTTTAACCTTCGCTTTAAGCATACCAATGAAAATACTTGCAATAGTTTGTATAACAAAAGTATATCATTCAGTATTTCATTATCACCGTATGTCATGGATACGCTAAACAAGTCGATATAAATTTAACAATACTAGTATGGCTTACTTGATCTTTTTTGATTGATTATCAATTTACATCGTTAAAATTTCTAATGAAAAGAGTTGCGTATTTTTCTTCAAACGATATGGACAGCAATAAAAGTCCATTATCGTTAAAATTAATGTGTGATTTCGCAATTATATAAAACCACCAAGTAATACTAAAAATTAATCGATTCGCTTTATAAAAATTTGGCTCCACAGGGCAGATGCTTCCAAGGTCGTAAAACGCGTGTCGATTTGTATATAATCCGTAAAAATAATAGTACGACAAACTGATAATGAAATTTTGAACAAATCATGAACATTTAACCTATTATGTATATTTGAATATTTTAATACAATTCAACACATTATGCGAACACGTTCTTTTGTTTATTATATTTAATTGACGTTAAATAAGAAAGGAATTTTCAACGAAGGATAGTTATATTAATTGATAAAACTAAAAGTTTAGCGATTACCTAGAAAACAGAGTATAAATTACCTCAAATCCTAAATAAATGCCAATGGAATTAAAAAAAGTCCATCTATGAAAATAAAAAATCAAGGTCGGTACCCATTTACAACTCTCCGAATATCGAAATCTGACAAAGTCCCTTATTGCATCGCGAGGCCTCAATTCATTTCTAAGAAGTCATGATTCGTTAATTTGCATTTACGATGGAGGGGCTCATTTCCTCATAAAACTGCCGCTTGTCACAAAGTGATGCGGCGTAGAAGCCATCGATTCATCGATAACGCTCTCGTAGTACGTAAATATCGTATGAATCACTGATCGTAATGTTATATCACACGGAGTGAAAAATGAGCGCGTGATTCAATGCGTAAGTTAAAAAAAAAGGACCCTTCGGTCTGCGATACCTTTTTTTCAAAGAATTTTCATAACGAGTCCTATAAAAGAGCAGAAGCGGGGAGCCAGTGAGGCAAAATAAAGGCAAGAATCTGCACTTCTCCTCGGCAGGATGAAAAACGCGCACACGCACGTGTGTATGTTTGGGAGAGAGAGAGAGAGAGAGAGAGAGAGAGAGAGAGAGAGAGAGAAAGAGAGATGAAGTGTGCACACTGTATACATATAGAGGCTGGAGCACAATGACAGTTCGGTGAAACGGGGGCCTAGCACTAAGTCATTGGTAGCGAATTTGTCTCGGCCATAACCTCGCGGACGCTTCCACTCGCAGATGTTGTCGCGGCAGCTTTCGTCTACCCGCAAAGCGTTTATGCAAATTTACTCCCGATTCTTCACCCCACCCGGGACTTCCCGACATTTCCCCCCACCCTTGTGCGCCACCCCCGCACGCGATCCTCCCCAACATTCAGCCCCGACCGCAACCCCTTCCGCCTTGTCGTCTATTTGACTTTGTGCCACTCCTGTGTCTCCTCTTTTTCATCCCGGTGAAAAAGTGCTTGGGTCGCGTTGTCCGGGTGACAAAAGACACAGACGATAAACACTTTTTATTCCGACGGATGATAGAGCGGGAACAAAATGGAGGAGTTATTTGTAAATGAACCATTCGACTTGGTTCGCAGGGACACTCAACTCCGACCGTTTAATTTCTTAGCATGTTTAGCTTTATAATAACAAGGTTTTATTATCGTCCATTGTATCTTATGGCAATCGTCCCGTAACGGTAAATTTTGTCCCTTTTCCTCCCCGCCCTCGTTCTCAATATGACACAAGGATAAGAGAAAAGGACCAGTTATACATAAACTACAAATTATAAATGAGGCAGACATCCTTAAGAAGGAAATTATTAGTTAAGATAATAACGTATCGAAGGTTCGCGAATAAATTTGATAAGTTACATGGTAGTTAAAAATTGATCACAATTAAAAAAGCATGCGATGATGATAGGCACACTATTTATTAAACTAACAAATGAAAAATATGATTGAGAGCACACAATTTTATACGGCTTCCGTTTTGTCTAAAGCATTTATATTATATAGAAAATCGTCAACTTACATTAAAGATTAAGAACTATTTCAGTTATTGATGTTTTTTTAATGTATTACAACTTTTTTTCCTTTGCTAAAATTAATTTTCTTACCTTAGTTATGAAATATTACTTAGCCATTAATTATATTAGTTAAAATATTTACTTACTTTCATTTATTAATAGATTACGATAAAGATAATTTTTCTATTTAATCTTAAACTTATTGGATTTGGAAACATTTTGCATTATCGATTTTTACTTTCACGAATACATATTCTTAAATAGTATATTAAAATATTCTTATAATGCTTGCTATTCATCACAGTAAAGGAGATTAAAAGTTGACAAGTCTTATCTATTAAAACCACATTGCCGTACTTATGCACTATTTTACACATCTACATAAAATAAAACATTTAAGTACTGCATAGGGCTACTCCTTAATTTGTAATTCACTAGCAAATATAGAAATTTATATAATTAACATTCTAAGTACATTTGCAATATGTGCAGTTGCAATAATAATTTACGGTAAAATTGTAGGAACTAAATTCAGTATATACGGGAAAATTTTTTTTTCGATTCACTACCAATGTGTTATTTTTAGGTATGTTGAATAGCTTACTGCTTACCTGAAACTACTTTTTACGGTAACCAAACTGTTTAAAATTTTGTTTGTTAAAATTATCTAGGCAGATTTTGAATGCGTTTGAATTTCTTTGAAATATAAAACAATTGACTTTTATTTACAGTTCCAGAATGGACTGTTTTTCAACATACAGGCTTCAATTGAATCTTAAATTTTAACTTTTCTAGGTCAAGCAAATTATTCTTACAAAAACAAACAACAGTCGACCTGTAAAAGTCATGTGGTTTTAGAACTAATCGATCTATGACTATAAATGTCGTAATACGTATAAGCGGAAAAATCCACTTAGATTACATGTACACGCATTTAAAAATTGATTTATATTTGTAAAAATTTCTTTTTCGGTAATATCTTTATGGCTGAAGAATTTCAGAAATAGTAAAGATGATAAATATGTGTGTGTGTGTACTTTTTTGTCTAAGCGTATAAGCTAGTAGTTGTATGCCAATATATAAGCTTAGAATTCGTAAAAAAAATCTATTCTAAAAATGTCGGTTGAGTAAAATGGCTAATGATTTATTGCTTACTAATTTAAATCTCTAGAGTATTTCCAAAAATCAACGGGACCTTCTTAAATAAAGAAGAATCAATGCAGTGTCAGGCAAGCGTATTAGAGGAAATGAGGCGAAAACGCATGTACTACATTGACGAAGAAAGCCAAGCATCCGTGACAGCCGAAAAAGTCAATTGAACTTGACGTGTAGCCCCAGGTTGTGGTCTCACGACAGATGTCATAGCGATAAGTTAAGAAAATAGGGAGGCACGAATGGTGGCGTGCGTAGTTGTCGAATGTGCTGCATAAGATAGACATATTGTTAAAATGATGGAAGAAAAGTGGATGGAAGAAAAAAGGCCAAATACATTAATACTCGGTCTGACCAATGGAGACTATATATTTTACGTCCGAGTTTTTCTGCATCGAAAGGAATTCCTCGACATTGTTATCATTGTGGGAACAGCGAGTCGTTATAAAAAGATGTTTTTCGCATCTGTAATTTTTGTACGCAGGGACCAATAGGCGCCCGCGTCTGTACACAGCTGATATATTTTCTTGGCAGTTTGCTGAGCATTCGAGAGATCTTTAAGGATTTTCTCTAAAATATATTGCCGCCTGAGCGAGGATAAAAATAAGCGCTGGTTGGTACAAAAATATCTCTAAAATAAAGAACGGCATTCGTAAAAACTAATGAACGATACTAACGAGATCCCATTCGGCATTCGACGTAATGCCGTGTAAACAAGGCAAGGCAAAATACTTAATTGAATCAAGCCTGCGCTCGGCGTGGATAATAAAGAAATTCGTATTCGCAGAAGCTAACAGGATCGGAATAACATAATTCAGGAGTTGGCAGTGGCGATCGGACAAATATCGGCGAGAAGCTTATTGCGATAGGTAGTAAACAAGTATGTGGATTTCGTGGATAAGGTTAAAATGCTCGGGGCCGAGGCAAGGACGGCCGAAGTGAATTATTATTGCAGGAGAAATTGCGCCGAGCCGGTAATGCTAAGTACGGGACAGAAGAGGGACGGAGCGTCCGGCGCGAGGAGCGAAGGGACGCGCAGCATGAAATTCGCGAGTTCGGCAACGGCGGAACAGATGCCGCCACGCGCCTGCATCAGTAATACAACTGCGCCATTCATCGTCTCGGCGTCGCGAGATGGTGCGAGCGAGAGGGAGCGACTTCGCGGGCCAGCGGCCCCGGGCTCCACCGGGGACAGCGGGGGGCTCGCTCAAGAGCGCCGGGGCGAGGGGGGAGGGGAGGCTCCGACACAGGCACGCACACGCAGGCTCGGCTCTTCCGCTGAAAAATATTATACGCTAGGCGAGCGAGACACGAGCGAGAGCCTCTACTACTCCGCTCCGTTAAAACTGCGACGCAGTTTTTCGACCCCGAGCTCCCCTCCCCTCCCCTTCCCCCCCGGCGCCGCTCATCGCCAGCTTTTTTTCCCTCGTTTCTTATTTCTCTCCTCCTCCTCCTCCTCCTCTTCTACTTCTGCTTCGGCTTCTGCTTCTTCCTCCGCCTCTTAGTCTCTTCCCATCCTTCGTGCTATGGCGCGCTATTCTTTTTCTAAGCTCCTGCGCCGTTATCGGATCGATTTTCGTTCGCTCTCGCGATCCCACCGATTGGCCTCCAACGCCGGCGGTCGACCGACCAATGGATAAAATTGAACTGCCAAAATCAGAAATGCTTTGGCGGACACGGAACGAGGAAATGTCTGTCGTATCGATGACATTGTTTGCGGCTATTTCGAGGGAGCTTAATGCTTAATTATATGTGAACACGGCTCTCGTTGGTAATGGAGCCGCAGCCCGGTGTTCGATGATTGAAGCCAGCCAAGTTCTTAGCTACTCTGCTAAAATTTGGTTGACGTTAAGAGCAGTTATTCCATAACACGCATTCTGAATCATACTCAAGATTATCAAGGCCGTCTCTCTCTCTCTCTCTCTCTCTCTCTCTCTCTCTCTCTCCGTATGTAACCTCCTACTCTTCTCCCGCCGTAACCCTTCTCGTTACATTACTTTAGCTTACTTTCTTATACTCTTATACTATTTATTTTTTACGAGCTCTTTTTACAGCTAAGACGTGGAAACTTACATCTTATCGGATTGGAAATGAATACGCGATTTTCATCGGATACCCTGGTAATGCCTACTACCTGACAATTGAATCGTTGAAAAAAATATTAATTACCGGTACGATGTGTCACACCCTGTCAAATAAATTTCAACCGTACCTTATTGACATGTGCAATTGTGAACATATATAATGTAAAAAAGCTTCTGCAACTTCGCGGATATAATTAAAAAGTAATCCCTAACGTGGTTTATTTTTGGTTACTCTTTATTTACTAAAAGTAAATGCGTAGAATATAATTCCGTTTATGATACGCCAGCGGAATCTTCATTACATTTTATGACCATGATATTTAGTCATTATCAGATGCATTCACATTCATTTTCTAAATATAACAAATTATGACTACGTGTTGGAGCTATTGCCAACCTCTGAATAACGACAGGCTTGTAAGTAATTTATTAACATTTTACAGTATTTTTAAATTTTAGTTATTTTATTATCATTACTGCTAAAAACACTTGCACCTAGTTCTTCTGATGCATAAATTAATCAGAATTGAGTTTCCCTTAAATTTGATACATAATTGGTATTTTTGTTTATCAATCGATAGTTTCTATTTATTGATAAATTACATGTGCTTGAAATTAAATTTTGTATGGAAAAAAGTTAAGACCAATGAACAAAATGATAAGCAAATTAAAATTTATTTATTTTATCTTTTATATTTAATTCTTTATATTTAATGTAAATACCATTGCTAATTTATAGATTGTATAGATAATACTCTTTTCGAATATTATTTGTTCATGCGTGATTTAAAGACTTCTCCAAAGATAAGTCATTAACTTAAAATTATTTCAAATTTATGTGCTATTTACTTTTTGCATTGTATTATAAGCGGGTCCAGTAAAAGCTCAATATTCAACATTTCTAGTATTGCGTTCAATAATAATTTAATTTGTAATTAAATATTTTATATATTCAATTTTTAATTTATTAAAAAAATGTAATTTTTTTGGAGGAGTATAATATTAATGAGGATTGCATTATCACAATGAAACAAGGAACATTTCTTAAGAATGTGTTCATCAGATATTTAATTGTTTTCTCTTTTATTGTACTGCATTAAAAAAATATTTCTTAATTTATGAAATAGATTTTAAACAGCAAATAAATACAGATTGTCCGTGGTAAATCAATTGTAGATGGATATTTTCGGCATAATATTTGTCAATTTTTTTAGCTAGCTTAATTTTTTTTAATAAAATTTCTCAAATTTGATGTACAATTAATTTTTACACGCACATACATACACAACCACAAGCATTTTTTAAGCTAATGGCAATAGGAAATATACAACTGTATCAAAGTGCTTTTGTGCATGCATTATTAATCTATAAATAAATGTATTAATATATAGCAAATGTAATACTATATATAGTATTGCTAATTAAAATCCAAATTACTACCAGGTCTCTCTTTTGGCAATTGTAATCTTGTTGTCGGATAAATGAAAGGTAGGTTAAAGCAATAACAAAATTAAGACTTTCTTCGACAATTTTAATTACGTGAAGACTGTCTTTGAATCTAAACATTTACATGCACACCATTTAAAAACTTCGGTTAAACGTTCTATGATGCATTATATTTGATACAATGTTTTTTCGTTACAGTGAAGAAAAAATTTGTCTACTGTAACAATCACAAAGATATTAAAATAACAGACGATTCAGTGTAGATATTTACAATATTCACAAAAAATGTTTATGTATTCAAATATTGTTCTAACAGGTATATTAATCTACAATTTAGTATATAATTATATTAAAGGAATCATTTGTTATATTTAGTATCGTGACACGAACCAAAGATTTACTTGAAGTGACAAAACATCATCCACTTTTGAGCATCATCATTATGGTTATGGCAGTTCATAATTTTTATTTACACCAATTAATCATGTACTTGGAAAATAAACGTAATACAAAGAAGGACAATAAAAAGTTAATATAGAGCTTTTGATGCCATACATAATTCATTGCTCTACTTACACAATATAGAAAATAACATAACAATATAGAAAATAACTGGAACAACGTATGCATGGATGCTATATTTATTTCCGTATTTATGTGTATAATTTCATAACAATTGAATATAAAAGATGTAATAAATATTTTCAATGTGACCTTGTTAGTTTGAAATATTGATTAATTTAATCGATGAATCAGTCAATATTTTTGCAAGATAGCTGAACTCCTATTGCGTCTATTAAAGTTCAATACATTTTATTATTGAATTAATAGTGTCGTTCAACTATGTATTTTAAAATATCTAACAGTATAATAAGAACGAAACGAATTTAGTATTTCTTTGTATAAATTAGTGTTATAATTAAGGAGCCGAATACGTCATGCTTTCAAATAAACATTCGCTAATCGATGATTTTTTATTTGCGTGAAAACGTGTAATTGTGCGCTAAAAATTAACGGTCGAAATTGTTATAACGTATTCGTCCATTATCAATGCGTAAGGTAATTTATAAAAATAATCGTGAAAGATTACTTTGTTCACATTTGTTGTTGAGTATCAATATTAAATTGTTCGTTGCACTTTAATCGATTATTAAATTAGTGTTTAATTGTAATTAGTGGTTAATTGCAAATTTACGTAGCCCTTTGCTTTTGAGCTGTAATAATAATTCTTCTCAATTATAGACATAGATAGAGTGCGTTTATTCGCTAAAAGCAAGGGTGCGAGAAACGCAATCGAACAAATGAACGCATCGCATAAAGTAACGAGTTGCCGTATCCTTTATTTGGATACATTCGTAGAAGGTGGATCTTTGCTGCAAAACGGACGAACGACTCTTTCGCTAGTGCCTGTCAGCGTGCGTGCGTGCGTGCGTGCGTGCGTGCGTGTGGAGGCAGGATGAGGGGCAGAGGGGCAACGAAAGGTATGCGAAGAAGATTCGGGAGGCAGCGGTGGTCGGTGTCGTAGTCGAGAGGCGGAGTCCCGTAGGCATTCCCGTGTAACGCGGCTCCTTTGCACGCAGTCGCGCGCGGTAAGCGGTGCCGCGGCAGGAGAGGCACGGGGAGAGAAGGCGAGGCCACTGAACCTCGGCGTGCCCGAAGTAAACATTGGGCCGCGAGGGCGCGAAACTCGAGTCGCCGTTCCATCTGGCGAAGCGCTCGCCCGCATCCCCTTGGCCGCTGCATGTCACCTGCCTCCCGCCCAACGACCCCGGGGATGCTGGAGAGCTGAGGAGCAGCCCTCGCGGCCTCCAGCAGCAGGCACGGCAACGCAGAGGCGACCACCGGGCGGCGGGAGTCGACGTCGACATAACCTAGAAAAGCTCGCGCGCCGCCGCCGCCGCCGCCGATAAGGGGAAGGCGCAACGCGATAAGCCGCCCCGGTTAGGACGACTGGGGAAGGGGATAGGTGGCTCGGCTGTCGAGAGGGAGGTACGGAGGAAGTTCCGACATTACGCCGACGACGATGGCAGCCGCCGTCGCCCGTCCATAACCTCAAAGGCTGCTCGCGGTCCGAGTCGGCTCGCGTCGAGTAGGCTAGGAACCGCTGTCAGGACTCGCGGCCGACGGACCACGACGAAGTACTGGGAGGTCGTGCTCGCGATGGCGCTTGACCCGGTGTTACGTCGGTCCGGGGCAATGTATTGAAGCCTCTGGGTGGTTCTGAGGTTGGGGGGGGGGGAGGGTGAAGAGTGGTTTGGTGGTGGAGTATACGAGCAAGAGACCGAGGGTCGAGCGGCCACGGGCGGGAGGGAGGGAGAGATAGAGGTGTTCATGTATATATACATATCCATATATGTGTGGGTGTGTGTGTGTGTGCATCTGTATATATGTGTATATCTATATAGAGATATATATATATATAGAGAGAGAGAAAGAGAGAGAGAGAGAGAGAGAGAAAGAGCGTGAGGGAGCGATAGCAAGGGAGACGAGAAGTGTGCGTGCGAGGTGCGCGCAAAGGATTTAAGAATTGAGTGACTCACCGTTGGTCAAGTCTTCCTGCTCAGCATTCTCGATTTTTTGGAAGTGCAATATGCCTGAAAGCCAAGAAACGAGAAGACGGGTTAGAGCTGTTTGTAAATAAGTGTCCCCCTCGTGCTTATTGGGGCTCTTCGTGAAGAGCCGTGGAGCCGTCCGCAGGCACACACTCACCCGCCATCTTGAAACAAACTCGTGCGCACTCTGCAGGCGACTGAGAGGAGCTCGGCAATTCTCGCGCACGCCGAGCGCCTACGGCCCCGCGAGTCCCTCGCTCTCTCTCTCTCTCTCTCTCTCTCTCTCTCTCTCTAACTCTCTCTCTCTCTCGCTCTCTCTCGCTCTCTCTCTCTCACTATCGACACTCCCCGCGACTCGCCGTCGCGCGCACGATCCACGACGGTGACTCTCTGGTTCCCGGGATCGGTCGAGCAGCGAGCCCCGGCTACCGATCGCTCCTACGTTCGCGCGCCCCCGACAGGACGATTCTGTATTGTACAGGACTCGCCACCCCTTCGGCTCTTGTCTGCCGTCAAATCGTCAGCTGATTATCGGAAAGCGAGAGCCCGGCCGCGATCTCAGGCTCGCGCCTCCCTCGGCCACTTGTTCCGCGCCGTTCGAGGACCCGCCCCGAACAATCCGGACATCCCTGCTTAGGGGCCGAGGGAGGAGATTGAAACTCAAGGGGATTAGACACTCTTCCGACCCCAACTATAACACGATATATTGAATTATTCTACCTCGACCGGTAGTAAGAGTCCCTAACCTTGCGTATTATGGTACATGGAGAATTTATCCTCCTATTCTCAAATATTGACACATGTTTTAATGCACTTTCGTTTAAAATTATTATATATCTCAAATCACATTCGACTCGCATGAACTTATCTTGGAATGAATAAAGAGTGGTATCAGCTTTGATAAAAATCGATACTACGTTGTCTCCGGTACTTACTCCGCAGTTCTATTTCGGCGCGTACTGCCGAAGAATTTAATTCACTTCGTTTTCTCCCGTATATTCCAATCTTTTCTATATGACCAATCAGCCAATTCGTTTACTCGATCCCACTGTAATGTTATAATCGCGTGTGCCTACATTGCAAAGACTGCCAAAGTAATCGATACCTTTAAATCGAAATATCTTACATTAGTTTTTCATATTTACTGCCTTAAGAGTAAGACATAATTTTGTCAATTATTACACTTATCTAAGATTTACCTGACTTTTCCAATTTTATTTAACCAAATTATTATCTTGATAAGTCAGTACTTTACGAAAGTAAATTTATAAACAGGTTCCGTTAACGATAGAATAACAAAATAATAATAAAAAGAAAGCATCATCTTATTGACTAATGTTTATGATTTTGCATTTATTTTTGAAAATCATCTCGAAGTAGTATCGATAAAATTGATAGTGATAAAAATCTCTTCTGTCAATAATTTTAAGCATAAACCTATACAAAGAGTTTTTGTTAATCAGAAATTTATACGCGATACTTTATTAAGTTGTAACCATAAACTTTTTTTTCAAAAAATTCATAATAATAACTTGTTAGTGAAAAATAAAAATTTTTTTCAAGTAGAATGATAAAATCCTTCAGACATTTGATCAAAACAGACAGAAAATAACTAACAACAAATATATGGACTACAGTTTTAATAATATATTTTAAAAAAATAACAATTTAGCTTGAAGCAAAACTTGGAAACAAAATTTGAACGAGCATTGGCCGTTTATAATTTGAATTTCGGGCATTAATAAGTTTTTTTTTGTACATTGATAGTATTTTAGTAACATCGAATACTTTATAGAATAGAATTAATTAGAATCTTTCAGTGACTTACGATTATAGTCATAAGATTTTAATCACTTTAGTAAATATACTTAATTACTATTTAAATAGAAAAAAATTAATTTTTTTACTTTTTTAAATAATTTTACCTTATAATTATTACAGGAGATAAAAATCAGACGTTTTAAAATAATTTTTCCGAATTAAAAAGAATCATATAATTTACTTTTGACTATTTTAAAGCATGAGGTTGTTATCTTTCGTGGAAGAGCCATTACGTTTTAATTATAAAAATAATATTAAATAATATCAGGAGTAATCCTAACTTATTTAAAAAGTTGCGCCAATTTAAAACTATAGCGTTTGCGCGAATTGGCCTGTTAAGTTTTGATCTGTTAATATCCAAATATGCGTAAAAGACACACAGCGCCTACGATTTGGAATCGTAAATAAGAAGATAAATTAATTTTTCTTTTTGGCATTTGTGAAATATTTGTTGGAGGTTATAGTTTTAATTTAAGAAAACGATTGTCAATATGCTTGTAAATCTAATTCAAGACTTTCTAAAATATTAACGTCGATAATTTAACTGTACTGTTTAACAGTTTTACATCCACTCAAAAACTATAATATTCCGTATTTTGTATAAATTTAAGTATTTACAGACAAAAGTTCAAAATAACGAGCTTATCAAGTAAATGCGCGACAGCTAAACGAAATTAAAATACTTTTATTATAACTTTTTAAAAACCTAAAAATGATCCTTAAATAATACGAAATATTTATTTTTTACTTACAGAGGCGTATAGTTCCTTGAGTTTCTTGATTATTTGTAATTTTTTCACATTCCACGACTCTGTGACATGCATTTTTTCCTTGACATTTTAACACGTGGATACCTTTCGCTATCCTTTTTAAGTGTTTAATATTTACATGCGAGAAATGTTATTTGCACACGGGAAGGTGAATAGGATAATAAGCACCTGCATTTGTCAAAAGCATTTACTTGACCTATAATCCTCATAATCACAACACTGGCATAGTAATATGTTGAGCATAAAGAAATGAGCGATATTTAAAAATTTTCATTTTTCTAATGAAGCGTGACTTGTTGAACTTTAATAAATGCAAAAAACAAATAATTTTTCAAATTGGCTAATCAAACCGAAAATCATGAAAATTTGTATTGAAAAATTCTCTAACTATTAAATGGCTTTAAATAAATGGAATGTTAATATTAACTTTGCTCTTAAAGTTCATCGATAACTGACTTAACGTAAATTAATTTTTTTATTTATAAATGTTTTAATTATTAACCTAAATTTTGTGATTGCTTTCGTTCTAAATATAATTTAGCCAATATAAATTTTAATTAAATTTAATGGTCGCATTTTCAAAAGCTCTACTGAATAAGCCAGTCTTTACAAATATTAAGAGCTATCTTTTGTTGTTACTGTAAAAAAAGCAATTGCATATATAGATTAATCTACAAAATAAAAATGTTATCAATTCCTAAAAATATTCTTTCTAGATATGTAGATCAATGCTATGATATGTCTTGGTATTATTAAAGTTTTTCATTTATTATTACTTGATTAATAATTTTTATAGTCCTTTAACACCAGATTTAAAACGAGTATAAATTTTTTATTAAGCAATTTTAATAACCTAATAATATTAATCAAGTAAATTTAAATTTGTTTAATTTTCAATTTCCACTTTATCAGTACAAACGGGTCGAAAGTCGATGTATCGAAACAAGTGTATTATATTATTTTTTCTTTTTTAATTATAATATCATAAATTATAAGACGTTTAATGCAACATTACGTGAAAACTTAAACGTGGTGAAATATGAAATTCCCAATTACTGAATTATAATATATTTTGCATTATTTGTTTTCTTTAGATACTGATTAAATATAATATTAATAGAAGGTATTAGATTTTGTATTGACTGTTTAAATAATTCAAGACTGTACTATCAAGATTTTTGAAATTTTGCATATATTTATGGCTAATACATATTTAAATTAATTAATCCTTAAATGCACTACACAATGCCACTGCATTTACTTCATTAAAAATAACTATAATTATAATTTGAACTGACTTAGTCTTGTATTTTCGTATATATCAGGTGTTTTAATACTATTTTATAAAATATGTTATATTTCTTTTGAAAATTAATAGAATCTTTAAAATAGTAATATTGTATTTAGTTCTTAACTGTTAATTTCAATAAGTATTTAAAGCAATATGCTTTAGTAACCCGAAAAATTAAGTGTATATCAAACATTTACTAATAGAATAACAAATATTTTAAAAATCTGTCTAGCACTAGTTTTTAAGTGCTATTCATTATCTCGGCAACATTTACACTAACGATATTATTTGAATTGGTTCGCAAAAACTAGGAAAATAAGTCAGATTTGTTCATTATTATCATAAAAACCGAATTTAGAGAAGATTTTTATTAAGATAATTAATAGTTAAGAATGAAATTAAATTAAACGGCTTTTGTTATATCCAGTTAATCAGCTAATAACAATGAATGGAAATTTTATTAGACAAATCACACATTTAATATTTCATTTAGTTAAAAAATTTTTTTTTAATTTCCTTTGCGAGAAGATAAATAAAATTATAATTGTAAAATTCAAATATTCATACGAAACTATTTTATAGGAATTAATAATTTTTTAACCAAGTGACTTGTTAAATATTATATTATATACAGTTCAGTGAATGAAAGAGAGAGAGAGAGAGAGAGAGAGAGAGAGAGAGAGAGAGAGAGAGAGAGAGAGAGAGAGAGAGAAAAGCAGAAGGATAACAATTCAAAATTTTGAATGTTTATTAATTATTATTGGGATTAAAGAAAATTTATTATTATAAGAAAATTATTATACGCGTTAATCCAATTTAAAGGAAGAGAAGTGCGAAAAATTGATGTTCTTTTTACTACGTATATGCAATTTGAATTATGAATAGAAATTTCATCGTTTAAAAAAATGATATCAAGAAATTTTTTAAATTTCCTACATAACTTTTATTCACATACAATCTTTTGTTAAATGTATTTCATGCATTTACTAATGTGCAATATTAAAAATTTTACTATACAAAATTTAAGAAAAGAGTTTCATATAATTATAGATTGAAACGTATAATAAATATGTTTAACTATAACTATATGGTAGGAATTGTTAATATTTTATTTTGTAATTAAAATTCCAGCTTTTCATATTGATATTGTTGTTTTAAACATTATTTCCTTCTTATTAAACTAATTTTTATAAATGTAAATAAAAATAATCTTGACTGTTTCAACATAGTTTTTTTATTTTAAGTATATTATTAGTTTTATTAATTACAATAGTAGAAAATAGGTTTCAAAAAATAGTCTTTAATTAAAATATTAGAATTCTTTATATGCGATTAAGAATATAATATACAGTTTTATAGCATATTTATATATACATATATATGTGTTACATGTATATGTGCATACAAATATTATTTCATATCTTGACTTGGCATTTATACATTACGAATTTATTTTACAAGGAATCATATTTAAAATTATAATACAAGTCGATGATATAACCCGACATAAGGGGGTTCTTTTTTCATTTTCAAAGATTAATATAGATCACAAGATGTTTAAAAAATGAAGTTTATTAAGAAAATATTTAGTATATGTTATTTAATTGGATTTACTTATACTTATAAAGAGAGCAACAGAAACTTTGTCAAATGCACGAAAATATATCAACATTTTATTCGAATTAATAAATATAAAAAATTTGTAGCGTGTTACAATTTTTATATTACTTTTTATAAAGTATTAAAATTACAAAAAAAGCAGAGATTTTTGTGAACACAATTAATTTCTTATTTCAATAGTACACTCAATAGTCAGTTTGTTTCAAAAGTATAATAAATTAAAGATAAATTAATAAACACAATATTTCAGTTTCATACATATTAAATAGTATTATATTTCAAATTAATTTGGAGACTACTCAAAAATGTTTATAAAAAGTAACTATCATAGGGTTGACATTTTAAATTTAAAAAGGTTTTCATATTATTTTAGTTAATTATAATATATTTTAATTTTTTTAGAGCAATTCAATGAGGTTCGATCAAAACGTTCGTGCAATTTTAATGTATTTGACAAAGTGTGATAAAATGCATTTTCTTACTTTAGTTAAATGAAAAATAATTTTTTGATTCATAAAATACTCAAATACTATACCTGTAACTATAATTTTAGTTTGTTCTTCGATTTCAATTTTTGCTTTTAATGACTTACATAAAGCAAGTTATAATAAAACATCAAATTGTTTGTATAAGAAAATTTTTAAAACAAATGTGTACGCACGCCCTAACACATTTATCATAATACAATTTTTTAGAATAACTTTTTCACCTTTTCTTTATGTGAATATCCCAACAATGTATTTTTCATCTAATATAATAATTGAAAAAAGTTTTTTGGTATTTAATTAAATTTAATACGTTTTTGTGTTTCAATTAACTTGTATTCAGACAATTTAATATTTGTTCTATATATTATATATCTATATAATCACAAGCGCCTAATAAATATTATATTTATCAAGCGACAGTATATTATACATAATTAAATTGATCATGTTGAAGTATATCTTTAAATTATAATTTTTGATAAAAATATAATTTTAGAGTAAATTGTGTACAATATTAATAAGTAACCTTTTTACATAGAGCGTAAAATATATTTACCATTAATTTTAATAATTTTTTATATCTAGATATGACAACTTTTTATAATTTTTTTTTTTAGACTTTTTTAAATAGTATTCTATTATTATAGTTGATTAGTGATCTACCTCTTAGAATTTATATCGTATTTAAATCGCTGGTTTTTACATATGAAACTTTCTAAATTTTTTTACATTTTTATCACACTAGAGTTTTTATTATATTTTTACATAAAGTTTTACTAAAATCTTTGTCTATTTATTATAGCCTACAATACATTACCGCTAATATAAATTTAAACAATTCGAATTTTATTTCCGTGACCGTGATAAATTATGCATTTTATATACGTACTATACACATACTCATACACACGCACACATGCACACATGTATATATATATATATACACATGTTAAAAATATTTATATTAATATCACAAAAAAGAAACAATATTTTATCTTGACACTTATAATATAAATATTAAGAAATTGCACGCACTTTCTGATCAAACCTCGCAATTTGAAATTTTTAGAAATTGTTGAGAGAAACGGAATCGAGAAAAATTATACTCTGAAACAGTGACTCTTAATTGGAATGTTGATTTGATCTGATGGTTTTTTTAATTTTGAAATTATAAAGCCAAGTTTTATGCATATCATTGTCATCTACTATGTTACAAAAAATTATTATATAACGGGATTAATTTCATTTTATTTCATTATTTTTTAACATTAAATCACAATTAAGTTTCAATAGTCAGAAATTTTTATAGATTTTAAAATCTTCATAAAACATTATTTTCTTTTTTTTTTTTGTAATAATTCGAAAAGTATTAAAATTAAAAACATTGTAGAAAATTTTAAAATCTGTTAGATTTTGTTTGACTTTTTGTTTGAAACTGGATTTCATTCGTCATGTAAGAAAAAAGTTACAATTGTACCCAACTGGTAATTTAAAGGCGATTGTACCTATAATAAATTACTCGATAATCTATTAAATTATTGATTATCGTATGTTGCTTTAGAATTACACATCGCATTAAAATACAAACGATTTATAAATGCTAATCGCTTTGACGAACGTCAGGTCTTATCCACCGACATTTCTTTAATTGTAGCTCTACACATTGGACACTCAACTAATTGTTTCGAACACGTCTGGCAGAATCCTCTGAAAATAAAATACTTTTTTAAGTGATGGACATCTATATAAAGGTATACTTTTATAAAATCTACAAAAGGCATTAATTTTAAATAAAGAAAATGAAGAAGTAAATGAAGATACTCAATATTATAAAAATTTATGACTCAATATACAATTGTGAATTTTTATGCATTAGTGCTGAATTTTTCTATCGTGTAAAAAGTATAATTAATCGGTAAAAATTATTTAAAAAATTATAGTCATCAAAACTGAAGATAATATATTATGTAAATAAATCATTTGTTACACCAATTTATTGAGATAATCTGATTTATTATACTTATTTCTTATTTATTTAAACGTTTTTCTTTTATATAAATAATTGTCTTTTAAAACTATCTGCAGCATAAAAATAACAATAAATTGATTAAAAATGTAGAAAAAATTGTTATTTTACCGGTGGTTACAAGGAAGTAATTTAATGGAGGCTTTACGATCAAAACACAGTGTACAAGAATCTTCTCTAACACTGAGTTTTCTCAATTGGTCGAGATATATGTGCCTAGGTAAAACAATTTTATCTTCAGGTTCTAAATTAGCATAATTATTAAATATCTGATAACTGCGATCCGAAGGTGGATATTTAAAAGGAACATTTCCAAAATTAAAAAGACACTGCTGGAATGACATAAAGCTAGCAGCAGCAAAAAACCCTGATCTGCAAAAAAAACGAATTTTTCTTACATAATAGTCAAATACTTATAATTATAGTATTAAAATATTTAAATATTAATAATGCATTTACCTAGCATTTTTAAATAATTGGACGTATGGTTTAAGCGCAACTCCATTGATAGAAAATATTATTTCTAATTTTGTTAGATCAAGTAGGCAACCTAAAATATCCCCAGCTTTCCAACAAGGTATAGAATAAAATTTTTCACTGCGTGCATTGTGCCAAATCAGTCTTCTACACCCATCGAATGATAATGAAAACTGATCGTCTCCAATACCATAACCTTCCTGTAAGTAGATAAGTATTATTATTATAAAAATTTGATATTTAATAATGATGATAATTAATCATTAATATTATTATTATCATTATTAATTAATAATAATTAATAATGATAATAATGATGATAATAATTAATTAAATTAAATAATGATAAATAATGATATTTAATACTGATTTTCAGTGCATCGTGAACGTAGTGTGTACAATATGGCCATAAATAATAAAATCTTTACTTTACAATTATAATAAAAGCCTTACATTTCTGATTTAAATTAAAATTATACTTACATGATTGAGGAACGTACTATCTTTCGTAGCCCAACCAATTTGCATTACACCTGTAGTTATTATTAATGTTTCATAATACCACACTCCTTTGTCAACTTGAAAGGTACACCTAACACTTTCAAATGAACAAGCGTCACATCGTGCCTGCAATAATTGATAGGTCGGTAAACGTACGTTTCCAATGGAATGTATAAAGGAAATATGATACATACCTCTAAGCCATTTGGGGAAATTTTCAGGTACTCGCTTACGTCCTTTGTATTTAACATCACATTAATGCCAGTCATGTCGACCGTATCATGAGAATATTTTCGGTCTTCTATTATAACTACAAATATTTAAAATTTATAAATTAACTATCATGGTTTTCCTGTACAACACATCAATAGAACCAGTAAAATTAATACGAGCTTACATAAATTATCTAAACACCACTGAGCGCAGAAGCCGAGTTGTCGTCGTACATATCGTGTTTCATTGACCCATTTTTCTAATTCTAACAGAGGATTTGGGTTTTCTTCTAAAAGTCGCCTTTTAATCGTAACTTTATTTTCACCTGTAAAATAGCACATTTTATTTAGTGTTACTCACCTAAATATATATATATATATATTTTGATTAAGCCAATAGCCAATCTTAATTTCTTTTAATTACATGAGAGTACAAATAAAAAAATTTCTTATTATATTATCTGCTTAAAATGTAACATATTAACGCGCAAATTGTAAGTATTTCTGAAATTTGCTTTTAAAGGGATAATATAAGTAATTAATTAACTATAAGTAAATAACTGAGACTTGTAATATTTACTTGTTTGGGCAAACTTTTCTAAAGCTATCAAAGAATATAATATAACATATGGTTCAATATCTTGTTTCTGAAACATATAAAACACAGTGCGATAAGATCATAACAAAGTTCAATAATTGAAGCTTACAAAGTTAAAAATTTGTCTTACAAGATTTGATATAAGGTAATCTAGAGTAGTGTCCGATAAAATTGCTATACTACTAGGACCAGCTAATCTGTCTGCAATGCAACCGAGAACTACACAAATGTTTCGCTGTTGAGTTGAACTAGTTTGTACCTTACTGTGTTTTTGAGACAATTGAAACATTTGTGACAACCTTAAAACTGAATCCTTGAAAAATAAAAGATTACAGACATTAATTTTATTTAATTCCCTTGGAAGTGAAATTTATCGATATGATTACTTACTTTAGAAGGTAATGGGCAGTCGTCTAACATTAAAGATATAACTGATGGACCCAATGGATTATGCATAGGAATGACATTAACCATAGAACTAACAACTTGTATCCAACCATCTTCCTTATCAGCAATATTGTGTAATTTTAACATTGCAGGTGGTGGCTCTTGCTCACTGAAAACATTTAAGATCAATTTTTAATTAAAAAATTTCAATTTATATAACATTAAAGACTTAAGGATCAAAGATATAATATTTTCAATAATAATTCTAAATATATGTTTATTTGAAATTTTATTTTTTTAGAAAAATTTTGATCGAACAAACTGATTCTTAAAAAGTTATGCATCTAAATATATCAGTGACATACTTGTCAACAAGCAATCCAATAACACCCAAAATTTCCAGAACTAATTTGTCAATATTAGCAGAAGTAGGAAATTTAAAATTAGTCGATACTTCATTGGTCGCAATAGCTTCAACATGGTTGTCCAGTAAATTTGCTGCTCCTGTCGCTCTTGTGCTATTGTTCGGAGGTTGTTCAGATTCCTCATTGTTGTTTTTACCTAGGCAATTGCCCATCCCTCAGATTTTATAAACAATCCACCAAAACTTCTTTCAAACTATAATTGCATTGGTATGTGTATTTGTTGTCCATCTGGACTAGAAGTGAACCTGTGTTATAACATCAAATTATACGTTATCGTGAGTCTTGTATATGTATACACAAAAAGAATTATTAACTTTTTTATAAAGTATAAATGAAATATCAAATTACTTAATCAAATACTTTTACAATATTCAATTTTTAGTATTTAAAATATTTTAAAATATTTTGAAACTTGAGTTGAAATTGGAATGTACAATTTGAAATATATAGCAGAGTAAGAACTTATATACAGAACATATTAGAAGTAAATTGACCCAAACTTTCATCAATTTTATTCATACATATTTGATACTTAATTAATAATTCTTTTCCAAATATTATAATTACAACATTAAAAACTACACGTAATATTTGTTATAAAAGAATTTATTTTAGAATATTACTCAATATGTTTTAATATTCTAACAAATAAATAGTATTTGAAGCAATATCTGGAATGTAAAATATAAATTTACAATTATAAATGCTAATAAATTTTTCCAAAAATGTGCTTTAGTAACCGAAAGAAATAAAAACTTTTAATCGAATGATTTGAAAAAATATCATTTTAAAAATATATAGCATTTTTTTTTATAAATTTCAAACATATCACAAAACAGTTTTAGTCTTGAAAACAAAATTTTTACACCAAAATTTTATTAATCGTATGCTATTCTTTTGGTGTCATTTATGCAATATTATTCATAGAAGTTTGGTTAATCTGAAATAATAGATCAAAATTGTTGGAAAGCAAATATCAAATATTTAAGGAAATAATATTTTTTCATTCAATTGATGTATTATTATCGAGAGTAGGTAATTAGATAATTTTAAATCGCTGATATGTAAGCCTTTAAAATTAAAAACGGAGAAAAAAATTACGCGTTAACTAATGTTATTTTCTTTTTTCAATACGTAAATATCTCGAAAGTATTAAAGGCATAATTTTTAATTTGGAATACCAAATCATTCGCACTAGTCACAATCAGTCTGGTGTAAGTTTGAAATGCATTAATAATGTTTATAGGCTATTCAAGGCACACACAATGAGTTCTCGGTAAGCAGTTTACTATAAACTTTAAAATGACGACGATTTTCCTCGCAATACATGCAGAATAGAGGTACAATACAGCTCTTGTTGACATATACAGCTGAATCACATTGGGGAGTATACACGGGCGCGCGCGCGCACACACACACGCGCGAACACCACTTACTTATGTACACACGCGCACGCCCATAAATATGTATATACAATGTGCATTTAACGACTTTGATCACGAAGGAAAATAACGCGATATCTTCGGTAGCCTAGAGAAACAAAGAAGTAATAGCCTCTCCTTGGTCCAGACGAAAGCAGCAATGGCTTTGGTAAAAAGTGGGAGGATTGGCCAAAGCTCGGCCCCTCCTGCGAGCCGAGGTTACAATGTAACGTTATGTGACGAAATAAGGAGCGAGAGAGGAAAAACGCCCGAAAATCCCAAGAGCGTATCTTACACGCGTGTTGGATGGGAGGCAGTTAGTCGCTCGCATAGCCAAAAAGTCGTCGTCGCACATTCTACGACTCTCTATCGTCTAACGGTAGGGATTTATTACCTGTGCAATAGAGGATTCGTCTCAGTCGCTGCTCGCACAGGTAGACATGGTGTCGCCGCCTCCGATCAATTATACTCGGGTAAAGCACATCGGCCAACACAATACGCAATGCACATATCACCACCACCACCACCGCACCACCGTGGACGTATTTTCTGCGCGCTATTTTAGGTTATGTCGGCCGCAAGACGAAACGACCGAAGGTCGGAACGTCGGATTAGCGCGAGCGCAGATGAAGCGCGCGACCCTTTGAATAACGGGGAAGCGAGGGACGCCGGCCCCTGGTACTCAGCCGTCGACGGAGCGAGGAGCGGCGGCGGCGGCGGCGGCGGGTCTGCAACTCCGTACCTCCTTGCACCGATCGCACTCGAAGTCGGCCCGGCCGAGCGTCTCGCGGGCTCACCTCCAGGGCTCTTATCAGCGCGCGAATTCCTATACGTGCTGGCCGCCGTGCCGCTGCCGCCTCCGCTCTTTTATCGTCCCTCCCGCCCGTCTCGCACCCGCTATCTTCCTCGCGCGCTCTTTATCTCGCTTTTGCGCTAACAATGCCGGGAGGCTCCGAGGCTCGGTGGCCAGGTAACGCGGCCGGATGACTAATGCGGCCCGGAGTCTCGGCCGCTCGCTGTTCTCTAGATGCGTAGGCGGAATCTCGGGCGCTAAGCCGTGGCGCTTTCCTTTTTTTCTCCTCGTCGGCTCCACACCCCGCCAGCCAGCGTCGGCCACCTTGTCACTAGGCGTGAATTGCCATCGAGGGCCATTACGACATTAACATTAGGTGGCGATAATCCGCCTCTTCTTTGTCCTCTAATCGTTGTTTCCGGTTGCCGTTCGCCCCGATCGGGATGATGCATCGCTGCTCCCTGCCTGTGGCATCCGTTGTCTTGTAACGGCCACGTTGAAAGTAAGATAACGGATTCCTTGTAATTAAGGCGAATTAAGAACCTGCCCACTTACTGCGCTTCATTTCTACATCTGTTGCCGATTAACAACTGCGTTTTAATGAAATCCTCGCTTGGCTACCATTGAGCTTACCTTTTCTCTGCGTTTCTCTGCGTTACGTTTAACTCGAGGACGACTCAGTGGACACCTTCGGCTCGCCGAAAGTTATACAGCCTGTCACTTTCTTTAAATGTTTTGAATCTTCCGATTTCCTTTCAAAGACAACTTTATTTTTTATCTTACACGTCAGATTAAATATTTATGCACTGAATTACTTATAATTTTGTTTCCTCGCAATCGACTACAATTACGATTTGTTTCATAACAATTTCCATTTATTGGAAGTGTCGGCTACATAAAATTGAGCGCATTTTTCCGAGGTCGTAAAATCTCTCTGCTCCATTAATCTATTAGTTTTCATTTTTTGGTATCAATAAATTTCTCGATCGACAAATTTAACTCACGAAATTCACAATTACCTATAAGTCCCTTTAAATTTCCATTTGTGTTTTGCAACTCAGTTATCACGATCGCAATCTTCTACATTATCTTGTAACACATTTACAAGACCTGCTATGATCGCGGCGTTCACATGTGCACGAACGGACGCAACAGTCCGTAATAATGCGTACGGGCTCGGTTCCACGTGCGTGTGCACGTGCAATTATGTACGATTGCACATTGTCTATTTAGTAAAAATGGAACACAGAAGTGCAAAAACGCATTATTAAATTTTTCTTTAACTTCGCAATCATTGTAATACTATAACGTTTAATATGAAAAATGGAGAAAATAAACCACGAAAGAAAGTGTTGGTTAAATTAATCACCGATATTGTTTTTCATCATTAATATTATCATTTATATTGATGTAAAGTTTCACTGAATATATATATCTTCGATATTATAGCAAGACATTCGAATTTTTATTACATTAGAAAAAAGATATTAACTGTATATATCGCTAAAATATAACTCAATTGTAGAAAAATGGTAATAACATTACTTTTTCGACATTTTTTATCATTTATATTAAAAAAAAGTACCGTTCGCATACTTGGATCGTCGAACCGTGTATTACATTGAAAATAAACAATACTTATGTTTAATAAAAATTTTAATTATTCATATTTATTTTTCTGTTTTTTTTTTTTTACTTAAGTACGTTTTATTAGTTAACCGTTCCGTGTATCGTGTGTAAAAACGGTATTTTTTTAATTTTAGAAATAAACATTATTTAAATAAATATGTAAACATGTATTTATTTGAATTATTTTTAATAATAGATTTATTTAATAACTAGGTTGTTGAGTTTTATAGCTTAACGGCCATTAATTAATAGTGGTACGCACTATAAATAAGATCCGAATAAAACAAAGCTAGATCTGGTCTGTGAATATAGGAAGTAATTAAAATATATAAAAAAAACAATTATCGTTGTTGATGTAATTCATCATTGCATTATTAGATTCTGTATTTTAAATTTAAAGGAGTCAATATATTACTAAAAAATTAACTAATGCAGTGTTCATCAATGTTTATAAATGATTCACAAATATTTTACCTTTGAAAAACTGTTTGTTACATTCTCGTGGCATCCATTCATACTTGTATTCTTCAATACCTTAATTTTAACACTCATCGTATCGTTCTTTCAAAAGTGTTTAATTTGATTTTTCAATGCTTATACCATCACAATTTAAGAGATATCACAATATACATCAATAAAACTCACAATATTCAGATTTGCTTAAATATGGTACTTTTTTACTTCCTACTGCTATTGTTTCTCATTTACCTTGTACATACTATAATTTATCAATTGTGATTTCCTTCGTTGGATTTTCTTCGCTGATTATAATGAAATACAGTTCCTCCGCTTTCAGAATAGAAAAAAACTGGAGCGATTTTCATGCTCCAGTGAAATTTACTCCCTATACCTTTTGATACCCGCGTTTCTTTATTTATGTTTTAAAGTTTATATAACGTGACGTGGTGACAAAGAAGAAGCGAAATGCTTCTTGAAGATAGTCTGTCCTATTTAACTTTTTTGTAATGCTAACACCAGCATCGACATTAGGGGTGACTGTTTAAGTGCGCAGTTTCCTGTGCACTTGTTTAAGATAAAATAATGAGAAAAAACGAGTATTAACGCCTTAAAGGATTACAAATTGAAATTAAATTAAAATTATGTTTATATAAAGGAGTTGCTCATGCTTATTTTTAATTATTGTTTGTTGGGTTATTGAAAAAAAATACATGACTAAAATTTCATCATATTAATTTTATATACACCTAGTATATTGCATTATTTACATAGATAAATCAACCAAATAATTGTGTAATTAATTTTGTACATTTACAGAAATGCATCTGTTTGATCATTAAATATGTCGATGGCATACAAATAAGTTATGGGAAAAACAGGCTTAACGATTAATTAATGTAGCCGTAATAGATACATCGATAAATAATATAAATAGTATATCTCTTTTAAATATTAATAATAGTAAGAATCAAAAAAATACTGACTCAATATTTTTATTAATTAATAGAATATTATTCGCATTATAATAGAAATATTTAATATTTGAAACATCTTTTTATGCATAAAACTCAAACACTATTATATATAATTTTTAATTAAAAATTATTTTCTATATAAATTTTACTGCTTGGTAAAAGTTCTATATTATCATTCTTATACAAATAAAATTAGTTAAACTTTTTTCACACCGCGAATCAATGTTATAAATAACGCTATAGATATTTGTGAATAAATGTAAATACCTATAATTTAGAATCTGTAAGTCATTAATTGCATTATGTTAGCTTGAATTATAAATAATATAAGACAATAAATTCAAATCTGATAAGGTGAAATACAGCTTAATGTTTAATTTAAATCTTAAAGTTTTAAAGTTTAGCGTAAATTTTTATGAGAAAAAATATTTTTGAGTTTAGGAATAAATATGAACAATTTGTTTTCCAAATAATGATATAACCGATTAGAAAATTGTTATCGTAGTTACGTTCATAATATTTGCATTTGATTTTGCCTTTGATAAAAGATAATAATAATTTGAAATGTATCTAAAATTTCAAGCCGAATTCCGTGTTTAATAAGTTATTACTTTTGAAAATTGAAACAATTGAAAATTTTTTACTCTTTTAAAATTAATTAGAAAAATTAATATAATAAATTTCAAGTATAGTATTGTGATATCGATCTCATTTTTTTATACGTTTAATGCATTATTATATTTTGGGAAAGTAAAATAATCTATTCAAGGTTTTTAAAAAAATTATAAATATGCTAACCAATTCCATGCTTTATAAATGCGTAATTTGTTATCATTTTCAAGTCAATAATTTATATAAAAGCATAAAGGCAGTAAAAATTCCTGCAATATAACAATAATGTTTTATATTGGATATTATCAGCGTGCTAAAGTGATATTTATATTTTTACGTCTGATTTATCATCTGTATAAAACATATCAATCTAACAAAGATACCAAGTATTACGAAGTAGTACCAAGTAGTACCAAGAAAGATGTATAACAAAGAAAAATGTTATATAAGTAATAATTAATTAAATTTATTATTTGTGTAACCCTATATTTAATCTATAAAATGTATAAAAGTATTTTTTATCGTTTTTTGTTAAAACGTATTATATTGATGAGTACAATCACAAATCAATTGAACTTTTACCGTTATGACTCATTTTTTATGAAAATGTAATATAAATGTTTTCTCCTTTTATAAATTTGATACTAGTAAATTAACATTCTACTCTTCAAACATTTTTTATTAAGCTGTCCTTTGCTATTACATTTTTATTTTATTTTTAATATATTAATTATCTTTTCTATTTGTACTTTTATATTAAGAGCTGTACATATATATTATCATGCAAATTTATGTTCAAAAACACTACAATACATTCATATATTTTACTGTACTCGATAAAAAAATTCATTATATCTTGATTTTATATTTAGTTTTTATTTCTATTAAATTTATACTGTTATTGTTTAACAACGCAGCCTTTATTTTTGTTATTTATTTATAACTTCGTATTTTTTGTCTTATATTTTATTTCAATTCATCTAATTATAAGTTATTCATTGTCAAATTATTTTTATGAAGCATATATCATAATAATATTTTAGCGAGTAAGTTTTAAGTCAAAACTTCTCTCATGTTTTTTCATGTAAGCTCTCCTGTATCTACGAGAAAATGTAATTAAAGAGAAAATTTCATTTCCACATTATAATTTCAAATTAGTTTCAGAGTTTAATATATATATATATATATATTTTTTTTTTTGAATCATGAATATGGTTTAAGTATATTTAGACTATTTTTACGAAATTTTCTTTTATTATTTAAATGTTTTTTTTGCTTAACTGTGATCATAAAATAAGCTTATTTCATTACTTTAAAAATTTAATTTTATAATAGATTTATCATTGTTACGGCATTAAATATTGAATAAGAAGTCGTACTAAATAATAGTCTTTAGCAATATTGTTATACACTTAGTAAAGTTAGTAAAAATCTATTAATATATTTAATAAAAAAACATTGATGTATAAAAAACAACTTATCTAGTTATGAAAAACTACATAATTGGGCAATGTAAGCCATGCAAATAGAATAGGTATGAGAGAAAGTCATGGAAAAAAAACGATAATAAGTGAAAGTGGTTTCGTTCCGCGTGATACAACATATAAGTTTTATTTATTATATCTAAAATATTTCAAACTGAATGATTTTTTTTCTGTAGCTAAATCATTTTAAAAAGTTTAAATGTAAATAATTGTATTTTTGTAGATGTATCTTTATTATGAACATATTTCTATTTGCGTACAATAGTTATTTTATAAATCCATAATAAATTGATTATTTTGATATCAAGTCAAAATTATGTATTAGAAAAAATAAATCATCTTCATATATGTTAAAGATGCAGATATTCATATTAGTGTATATGTTACTTAATATTTAATAAACATTTAAATATATTTTCATAGATGTTACGCTAAAATTTACGATTTATGATTGTATTTATATTATATATCTTATGTTAAAGAAAATTACAACAGAAAATTTCTTAATGAATAATGTTTTTCAATATTTCATAAAGTGTTATATTTAGGTATTTGCTGTATGATTCAATACAATAAAAAATAATTTCTCCTTGATAAGTAAAGTTATATCGTAGCTTCATCGCAATAATGATCTATTATGCTCAATTTCTAGTAGTATCAAATTCGTTATTAACCACGTAAGTATTTTAAACATTTATTCTACCCAGAGCAAAGATTTTTTTTAATGGATTGGTTAAAAAATCGTTTTTATTTCGATTGTTTTAAGCTTTATAGTTCTAATTTTTGTGTACTAAACCCTCGATGTAAATTATTATTAAGATTCTCTTAAAATATTTTAATATTCAATTAATGTAATTTGTTATTGGTAAAAAAACATTAAAAATGAAAATAAAATGTAAATAAACTATATAAAAAGATGTACATTTATTGAGACAAGAATTAAAATCCAGTATATTTAATTTATTCATACGGTTGTGAACAAACATTTATTATAAGTCATACGAAATTATTAAAATAGACTGGAATCGATTTTAAACAATGTATTAAAATATTTCAAAAGCCTTTTCAGTGAAAAATTGTAATGGATACTTTATTAATATTGTTAAATTATTTGAAAAATAATGAAAAAATCGGGTGTTCAAGAAACGTAGTTTTGGATACGGTAAGCTATATTAGAAAGCCGACAAAAAGGATCCCTTATTAAAATAGTGCACAACAAGAGATTGAATTTTCTTTTCATTGTAAGACACTTTCAGATCATTAATCCAGTTCGTAATGAGTAAATTGAGTACTCGCATTTTAATCTTTCTATTCGAAAACAAATTAACATTCAAATGTATAGCAATTTTATTATTATCTTGTAATTCTTACAGTCGTTTAAAGAATCTGAAGATTCTATATTTAAAGTAAGTTCAAACTCATCAATCCTACACGCAGGACTAATAATTAATTTGCTCGATTGATTATAAATTGAAAATGCAATTCTGTCCTATGCAACACCCGCAATACCAAAAAGCAACATTAAGAAGTGAAACGTACGCAAGCGAGGGAGGCCCAATATAAATTAGGAGATTTAGCCCTGCGAAAGCATTAAAGTCTACTAGTGGCAAATCAGCTGGACCTTCGTCTTTTTGCGAAGCCGAGGAGCTCGAAGTCAAGCAAGCTCAACGGTCACCATCTATTTACCAAGGTGATGAGAGGTCGACGATTCTCTGTGCTGAGAGGCCGTTCCCTAATTCCCGCCAAAAGCATCACAGCTGCAAGATTCACCCCACACGAGCGAACGCGCCAGGCGAACGAAAAACACCCTCTGACCGCTCTTACGAAATAATCGATACGGCACATCTGTCATATCATTCATGGGCTCTTATGCCAAGGCATTGTGAGCCAGCAGCGGTGAGCGGCAGCAGACCAGCAGCAGACCGACCGAACGCCGACAGTGGCTGGAAGCCTTGGGTTGATCGAGCAATCGCGAGGCAGGCGAGGTTAGGTTAATATGTCCTAGTGCAGACGGAGAAGCGAATACGGAGACTGAGAGTTCGAGCAGGACGGCGAGGCTTCGTTTTGTTAAAGCTCGACAAATCCTGAATATCTGGCGCGCGTGCAAAGCACGAGAAACGATCGATCGAGTAGAGGATAGTATTATGTAGAGAGAGATAGAGAGAGAGAGAGAGAGAGAGAGAGAGAGAGAGAGAGAGAGAGAGTGAGAGGGAGAGATGCGGAAAACTCAAAACATAGAGAAAAAATTGAGAAAATTTGTCGTTCGCGTTATACACTTACGGAAAACGGATCGCGTTAACGTTATAACATTCTTGCGCCACCACAGGAGTTTTTACCCTTGTCCTATCGTCAATAATCGTCTTCGGGGTGGAATAGACGATGTGCCGGCCGTAGCGTTTTTCCCTAGTAAGGTGAGCCGTCGACAATTAAATGTTATTAGTAATACGTTAATTATCATTGGCACGAGCGGAACGGTTGGTAAATTTAATTTAAAATTATCCAAAATCAGTTGGCGAAAACTGAATTATGAAGCGAAAGCTGCTCTCGGTGATGATCGATAGACGAAGATGAATAGGTGATAAACACTAATGTCGTGAGTGGATACCTGAGCATTGCTAGCGGAAACTTTAACCAGAAGGATGTTAAACGGGGAGCAAGAGAAGCTTCTTCCGGACCCGAGCGGCTATGGCAAGTGTTTCTACGATCTCTTCAAGAGCATAGCCGAAGCGCAAAGGTACCAGGCTTAACCTCACTTTTGTATCAGCGAAACAAACTTTTGCTTATGTCTTCGTTTTATTTATTTTTTTGCTGTCAATGACAGCCTTGTAATATGCTTAAAATCTTTAAGAGAAAAGCCTCGTTCAAATTACTTCAAAATAGTTAAGATTTGTATGAAATTTTTCTTCGTTACAGACGACACAAAATAACCTCCAAATTCATAATCAAATGTCAACTTTTGTTTTGAAGTGACTTTGTTTATTGTTGACATACATATTTTGTTGCGAGATAGTTACTTTTTTATTATTTATTTATCTAATTTTTTTACGTAAATTATGTACAACTGATTTTTATTTGTTACGCTTTATATAAAAATACGATAAAAAGTAACAATATACAAAAGCGACACAATTGTACGATACTTACGATATATTATGATTCTCAAGTTAAAATAAAATAATATTTATTAGAAATGTTATATTAAAAAAATATATACATAAAACATCTATATTTAATAATCATATTACTCAGCAATTAATTGAATCCTTTAATTAAGATGATTCATACATTGATTTTCCTTCTAAATTTTTAGAAACGTCATCTGCTCAATTTACTGGAAATTTAAATATACTTAGAATTTTACCCAATAGCGCTTAACGGATTGTCAGTTTCATTCGATTCGCTAAATCACTGAATTTGAATTTTTCTATGGTATTTAAAATAAAAAAAAAATGATTTTTTTAATATTGATAATTTTTTTTTAATTTTTATTACTAAAAAAATATTGTTAATAAAGTTTCTATAAAATTATCAATATGACTTAAGGCAATGCACCTAAATAAAAATATTTTCGTTTAAATGTAATTATAAATTAATTTAATAAATAACAAGTGTAGAGAATAAATTAATAAAAACAATTATTATTATTTTTAATTATTAAATATTGCTCCCTATAATAATAATGTTTTTTTTTATTTCAGACTGAAAGGAGAATGGAAAAAATGCAGAAAAAACAAAATTAAAAAGAAAGACAAGAAAAAGGTAATTTTTTTTTAATTTATTTTGGCCTACATGTAATTTTTTTTAATATAAGAAAATTTTCTTTAAGGTTGATTTCAGTGGAGAAGTTATTTGTACAGGCCCACCAGAAATAGAAGTTTCCAGTAATGCATCTACATTTGCTGTTTTTGCAAGTGTCAGGAGTGCTGCTTTAGAGAAACACACAAGACATATAAATGAAGCATATAAAACTCCAAATTGTGCTTCTCCTGTACCTCCAGAATTCAGTGATAGCATTATTTCTGAGAGTGATGATGAAGATCGAGTATCAACAACACAAAGCTTACCAAAGGTATATTATTAAATTGATGTGTTATTATAATTTGATTTAATGTTGTTTTTCTTTTCATAGATTGTTGGAATAGGTTTAAGAAGTGTATTTAGTTTATTGAGAGAAAGTAGATCAGTGGAGCCAATGTTATGTACGAAAGCACTTAGTGCTCTTTTAGATGTTTTACAAGGACAGTTGCCTGAAGGATTAAAAACTGAACCTAATGAAGTTATTGGTAATTTATACTGATGTTAAAACTAGATTTTAAACTAATTTGTAGATAATATTACGCATATTAATTATTGTGCAATCTCCAGATCCTCTGTTTGATCTACTCTTGGACCTTGCAACTTCACATGGCCCTGAATCAGCAGCAGCTAATGATGGAAGTCATTTAACAGCTATTGCTTGTGCATGCTTGCTTAGTTTAGTTGTTGTTCGTGGAGATACTAGTAGGCTTTTGGCAACTATAGCAGCTTTGTTAATGAGTCCAAGAGCCCTCGCAGTGCAGAACATACAGGTTTATAATAAAATAATAAAGTACATAATTATCAAATAGAATTATGTGAATATACCACATGAGATAAATAATCAATAAATTCCATAAACATTTATTTTAAGCTTTTGAAAGATTAACATGGAAAAGTCCATTTTTAAATTAAGAAGTTGTTTTAAGATATTGTTGGTTAATGAGATAGATAATTTAAGATAAATAATTTATTTAAAGAGATATATGAACTAACTTTCTTATTAATTGTAGATGCCTGCAGTATTAACATCACTTCAAAGAAGTGTGCATGCTGTTCTACTTGGTAAACTTGTTCGACCAGACTGGATAACTCATGGTGTTCCTAAGACTTCGAAGATTTACACTTCTATGCTTAAATTACCAAATGAAATAAATAATTTATGTTTAAATGGGCGAAGTTTCATTAGTGATGGTAAATACTTGTACCTGCATACAAATTGTGGATTATTTAAAATTGGTAATGGGCATGGTGGTACAATATGGGGTCACATTTATGCTCATAAGCCAGATTTTTATCCATTGGAAACAGGATGGATTGGTTATGCAAATGTGAGTGTGCACGTTCAATTTATTGTATAAAAAAGTATTTTTTTACTTTTTCTACAAAAATTGCATATTATTTATTACAGAGTTCCTTATATTTTAAATGTTCCCCTAAAAAACAATGTGAGTTAATGATATTGGACGCAGATACTTTATCAATAAGAGGTATTGCAGTGTTAGAAGGAAAAGACTGGTCTTCTTCGCTTATGTTTTCAGATGGTGAAAATTTAGGAATGATAACTGCTGGTAAAGATGTAAGTAACTGTAATTTCCTGGAAATACATTATTACTAATTCAATTTGATTTATATGGAAATTGTAAATTAACTTAGCTGTACATATTTTGAATTTTTTTTTAATTTATAAATTTTACATTTTTTAACTAATGCGTTTTAAGCTAAATATATTGTAATTTCTTATTTAATATACGCGATTAATTGCAATTTATATTAGCGTTCTTTAATGTTATGATTAATAAAATTAATCTTAGAAATGTAGCTCCACATGAAAAACCAAATTCTAGTAATATACAAAATTTGTTTAATTTTTAACATAATACGCATATGCATGCGATTTAATGCAAATCTGATTACATTTAATTTATTTATATATATGCTTTTTTTTAATACAGGAGGGGTTCGTTGTTCGTACAATAAACACTTTAAATAATCCAGTTAACGTAACATCAGAACTTCCCTTAAAATTAGCACGAAAATGTGTAGATGTATTTGGATGCGGATCTTTTGATGAAGATCAAGCATCTTATATTTTAAATCCTCGATGCGAGGATGAAATAGCTCATGTAGCCGCTGGCAAGGAGTTTATGCTATTGCGTACGGTATCTAGTAAATTATTATATAGTGGTAAAGGAAGGTGTATAGGGATGAGAAACAACTTAAGATCTAATAGATGGTTAGAAGTTTCGATAGGAAAGAAGTACAAAGTTTCAAATTTTGCCGTGGGTCACGAAGGACAGCACGTTATTTTGATTCTTGAGGATGGATCTGTACTTTTCGCCGGAACTGCTAGACGTGGCGAAGACGGAGATAGCAGTAAGTTCTATAAGCCATTTCAATTTTTACAAATGGTTATATTTTTAGTGTTAATAATCATAAAATTGTAAATTATTGGGAAAAGATGTGATTTTGCCAGCATAGATCTTTGTATATTTTATTTTTGTTTGCAGATAAAGTTAGGCAACAACCAAAGCCAAGTAAACCAAAGAAAATGCTAAAAGTAGAGGGTCAGTTTATTGTCAATGCTGCGTGCAATAATGGCTCTACAGCTCTAGTAACAAAAGAAGGTTCGTTACTAATGTTTGGAAAGGATACATTGTACAGTGATGAGAGTACTGGATTAATTCCCGATCTGAAAGATGTTTGCGTTGTCAATGTCGCTCTGGGAAAGGCGCATGCGGCTGTTTTAACGAATAAGGGTCAACTTTATACATTTGGAATTAATAACAGAGGACAGTGTGGCAGGGATTTTTCAACAATGCATTCTGTAAATAAAGATGTTAATATTACCGCTATGGAAACTGGTATGACAGAAGATGATGTGATTGTCACTGAAGATGGTAAGTTTTCATTCTCTACTTAAATAATAGTTTTTTTTAAAGAACAGATAAAGTTTCAAGTTATAACTTTTTAAAATTAATACACCCTTACATTACATTAAGTGTTGTACTTTTTCGTTTTGTTTTGAAAATCGTTATTGTACGCATTAAATGTTTAGATTATCACGAAATTGCTTTGTGTATATTCAGGGTATCGTGAAAAATTATGGAGTTATAATAAGAGGAAACATTTTATTTTTAGATGGCGGAGAAGTCAGCGAAGAGTGGGACGAAGATAAAGGAATGAGGGTGGATGGAATTTGTCGTCCAGGTGAACATCAATGGAGGCATAGAGCTTGTATGGTTTGTACGGTATGTTGTGAATGTACAGGCTACAGCAAATCGTGCCTCAGTAGTATACGACCTGGCAGAAATCCTGGACAGTAAGTTATAAATTTATAAATTATTCAACTGTTTAAAAATTGTTTTTGGCAATTTTAATATATATATATTATACGAATTCATTCGTGCAGAGAATGCGGTTGTGGCGAAGGTGACAGTGGCTGCGCAGAATGCGGATGCTGTAGAATCTGTGCTGGAAAAGTCTGTGACAATGATGGTGAAATGCCAATACTGCGTGCATCTGCAGGTAAGTCGTATGAGTTGTTATTCTATATTTGTTTTTAAATATAAATGCACATGGTTTATGTATAAATTACACTAATTATTTTAGCTTACGGTACTTCTCAAGTATCGGAATTGGTTATTCGTGAGATCCTTAGAAAACGATTTGCAGAGAAAAAACAAAAGCAATGGAAAGGGCAAAATAACCAACGAACTATTCATGGTGACTATTTTACTTGTAATAGGAAGTTATAATCCGCACGCTAAAGATTTTCATAAAACGTTGTCAAATATTTTCAATTATTTATTTAAATAGAGAAATCAAATAATCGTATTTAAGTTATTTTTATTTATAGATGCTTATCGCGTTATTTAGTTTTCCGAGTTGCATTCTTGGCAAATAAAATTCAAAAAGTTTGACTGAAAGTAAATAGCATTAGAGAAATATTTGATGCTTTAAATATAATTATTGATCAATGACATGTAATAGATTGCGATGATAATTTAAGTAATATATTGACATACTGATTTGATGTGTACTTTTTATCATTGAAAAAAGATTACCCGAAACGCTCGCATAATTAATGAGTTGTAAATATCCATTGAATTTTATAAGAAAAATACGCAAAGTACTGGTTTCATAAAAAAAATCATTGAAACGGATTGTGCGTTTTCTTTGAATGATAATTTTGAAAATAGTTTCAACGTAAAATGAGAAAATCTGTAATTCAGAGTTCGCGACAGTAGCTTGATTAGCTGTATTTTTTTATTGATTCCACTTAGAGATAACGGGTATTACCAAAAAGCTTGCAAACTTGTAAAAATCCTTAGAAAGAACGCGTGAAATATTCAAGTGTCACGTATAAATGAACAAAGTTTCGGTAGATCCTCTTGTACGATTCAATGTTCTGACGGCATGAAAATTAGCTGTCGGTGCCCTGCTTGCAAATCACCAATACGCATAATCCAAATAGACTTAAGAATGAGGAAAGCAGAGAGGAGCTCGTCGAGGCCCGAGCATTAACCTAAGTCAAATCTAGTTGCCGGGCCGATAGTCGTCGTGCAAAAGTGCGCGCAGCCGAAGGGGGACGCAGAGGTGGGCTCGTCGGCCGGCGGTGCGGTCGCAGCGGGGAACAACGTCCTCGCTATCACCGGGGAGGAGGCCGTAGCCGGGGACAGCAGCGACGTGGAGAGGGGCGACACGACGCGGGTCGCAAGCATACCACCGGCTCGAGTGCCAATACCCAGCGACAGCCCCGTGGTCCAGGTGTGCTGCGGCCTCCATCACACGGTCGTCCTCTTGAAAAGCGGCGAGGTCTTCACCTTCGGCAGCAATATTTACGGGCAGTTGGGGGTCGGCAATCTCATCGCCCACGCCGGGCCGGTGCTAGTCAAGATACCGGGCACCGCCGTCCAGGTCGCCGCTGGAAGCAACCACACGGTCGTGCTCACTGCCAAGGGGGAGGTCTACGCATTTGGTGCCTATCAAAAAGGTTGGTGGCTGCTATGCCGTTAATGCCGTTACGATTGCGGCCACTCGTCTTTTTTCAAGCATTATGCCATTTGATGCGAAGGCAGTGAGATTTCCTTTTCACTATCATCGCTCGATCGGGTACAGGGAACGCCGAGAAAAAAGAATAAACGGATTCTAAACTATCTTTTGATCAAATAATATTTTAGATAAGTAAGAACTGCCGTTTTTATTAATAATATTTTCTTATCGATCGACTGCATCAAAACTTACTTTCCGTTCACAGAACTTTGAGAATTTCTTAATTAAATTTCTTTTCGTAATCTTTTGCAAAAATTATGAAGCTTATTAATAATGTGGATTATCGTAAATTGAAATCTTTAAATACCCTATTCATTATTTTAAAAAACACAATTGGTGTACCACCCAGCTAAGATTTTAAGATTTTCAATATCTGAGTTTATACTTATTATTCAAAATACCATACACGTACAGACATTTTTTTATTATACCTTTCATTATTTAATTTGTAATTTCTATAATTTTCTTCACATACATTATTGTTGCATACTTTATGATAGTATGTTTGAAACGATTTCACCATTTTAACCTACTTTTTATAAAAAGTCGTTTAAATTAAAATTTGATTGGTAAAAAAATGAATTTTCTCTTACAATGTCTATTGTTTTTGTTAGCGTTTAGAGGAATTGTAAGATTTTATTTTACGTTACTTTTCCAACTTTAAATTTTAATAATACTAATAAAAGGTATTGTCACTGTTGCAATGCTGCTCGTATGATAGACATAGAGAAAAAGAAAAGGAGAATGAGAGAGAGAGAGAGAGAGAGAGAGAGAGAGAGAGAGAGAGTGAAAGGGGGAATTTTTAAAGTATAACAATATTATTATACAAATATAACAGCAATATTATTGCTTTAACTTTTTTTTAAGGAAGACTTATATTAGCTTTTAGATTTGAATTAGAAATATGCTTGCTGCATTATCAGGTTTCGATTATTAAAGTGTCAACGACAAATATATTTTCCACAAATATTGATTTAAACTTTCAAAGTTAAGTTTGTCAAAGAAAATTATAATCCTGGATTTCTTCAAATTTAAGGTCAATTAGGCATGAATTGGTGCAACGATCAACAGCAGAATAAAAAACAACAACAATCACAGCAACAGCACCAGCAGCAGCAACAACATCAATATCGGTATCAATCGCAACAGGATAATTCAATAGCTACAAATTCGTCATATTCGCCTATCAATCGAGATAATGGGCGTTCGCAGCCCTGGCATAGCTTTCCCAATATTATACCTAACATTGGTGCTCGGTTGGGTAGAAAAGCCATATGGATCAGTGCTTCCGGAGATCAGACTTACGTTAAGGTATTCTTTTTAAAATATTTGTTTTTATCAGCAGCTGATATAGCATGATTTTTAAATAAGATATTGCTCAGTCGAAATAAATTTAGCGCATATGTAAGATGTTAATAAAGAATTATTATAATTTTGGTGATATACAACAATTTTTTAATTAGATCGACCGTTGCATTACTTATATCGATAAACTATATAATCATTATGGACGTGGACAAAATGAAAAATTAGATTATTCGTTAATGTCATTGATTGTAAGAAATTAAAATGCAGTTAACAAAATAACGTTTCTATCATTCTTATCTTTTTATATTGAATTATTTGACGTTGGGTGGGTAAATTTAAAATTCACGTAAGCGAAAATTTTGTATACAAATGGCATTTTTACTACTGTTCACTTACACTTGACTCTTTGTTCGAAACTAATGAATGTAGGGGTATGCAAGAATACTAGTACTCTTAAGAATTCGAAAGGGGATCTAGTATATTTACCGTTAAAAAGCTTTAGAAATCACATTTCCTTGTAGAATTATTAATCACATCAACAGAAGTTATCGAATAATACCTTTCATGATCCTTGCACTGATTAAAGATATTATAAAATAAAAAAAGTTTCAAAAAATTGATGAAATTCATGTATCATATAATCATATTAACAAAGGAAGTTTCACCGCATAGGTTGATGAGATCAACAGCATTAGTCTGACGCGTAGTACGGTGATGGCGAATAAGAACTGCATCATCGTCCTGCCACATTACACTGAACACAAGAACTCGTTTAAGTGCCTTGTAATCAACAAGAACGACGGCATTTGTAATAGCTTTAATGGCAATGATCAAGTAGACTTTAATCAGTGGGCAACTTGCTTGGATCCTCTTTACAACGTCATCTGGGCATTCAATCCGACGAGCAACGATATCACTTATTACAACGTGATATCTACCGAGGCGAGGACGATTCCCAATTTGGAGGTGTCGATCCTGAGCCCGGGCTTGGCCCTCCCGGTCGTTCCCAACTGCTACGTGACGAGGTCCCAAGCAGCCATGCACTTGCTCGCATGTTTGGATACACTTACGCAGGCGCAAGACGAGAAGCTGTCGATCGCCGAGGGTAAC
Organism: Kradibia gibbosae; assembly: GCA_018907135.1. NCBI lineage: Eukaryota > Metazoa > Arthropoda > Insecta > Hymenoptera > Agaonidae > Kradibia > Kradibia gibbosae. Next base: position 12,250,938 of record JACCHX010000004.1, read on the forward strand.
GATAATAACCAGTCGTCTAATGAGAAAGTTTACAGCAGGGAAGATTTTGCGACAGTGTCGAGATTCGAGAAACATGGGGGTGGCTGGGGATACCTGGGACAATCGATCGAGGCCATCCGATTCATGTCCGACACGGATATTCTCTTGGGTAATTATTGATCGAAGGATTAAATAAATAGTTTAAACTATTGACAACACTATGATTATTTCACGAGAATGCGAAAGCTTTGCAGCAAACACGTACATCTTAAATTCTGTTTTGCAAAGCTTTTCAATTGCGGGTTTTCCATTAGGAAGCCAAGATCCGTAGCTTATATTACCTTATAATAATAATACCACGAATAGTAATAAACTACATTTACACCCAACCGCCACACACGCACAAACACACATAAACATAAGCATATATATATACATATAATTTATCCGTTCATATAAAAAATTCTATTAACGTACGTAAAAACAAGGTGGATTTGGTTTGTTCGGCGGACGCGGGGAGTACACGGCGAAAATCAAGCTCTTCGATATCGGCATGGAGGGCGGTGAGGACGAAACCGACGGCGAGCTCCTCGCCGAAACCGAGCAGATACCCTACGAGTGCGAGCCGAGGCAAACGTATTCTATACTATTCAACGAGCCTGTGGCCCTTCAAGCTAACCGTTGGTACGTTGCTTGGGCCAAAGTCAGCGGGCCATCGAGCGACTGCGGCTCAGGGGGACACGAGATCGTAACCGCCGACGATCAGGTCGTCTTCTGCTTCAAAACATCGAAGGAGGCCAACAACGGCAGTGACGTTAATGCCGGGCAGATTCCTCAATTGCTTTACAGGTGGGATATCATCTGGTGTGCCTGCTCAGTTTCGTATCGTTTTTTATACATCGTTTTATTAGTATTTTTTGTTTCTCTTTACGTGCTGCCTTGTATAGCGAGAATTTTATTGAGTAAAAAATCGATGCGAGTTTAATAGTACGCGATTCTTTTCAACAGATTTTATTTGTGTAATTGGTTGGCTTTTTTATTCATTGAACTTGCTTTTATATATCAGGAGCGTTATACTTAATTTTCATGCGATTCGTGGAGTAAATCGATATCATCATCGGTTGAGCTCTGGAGAATTGCGTACATCTTTCACTGCCCGATGACTTTATTTACAGGGTCATAACACCGGAGAATCAAAATTACAGCCGTAAAAGGGATCAGGTCGAGTCGGTGTATATACTTAAAAAGGAATTCAGTAGGACGGTGACAGAAGAGTGTTTTCATTCTTTGATATCGCTACTACAGTGGAGTTGGAATACCTTGAAAGCCAGTATGGCCGACGCGAGTTTGTACAATACGGCATCTCCCTCGTACACAATTGTTGAGATGGACCGGCTGGTTTATATTAGCAAAGCGAGCTTGAGGCTACTGAGAACCTATACAAATGAGATTTATCCGAATCAGACGAGTAAAAAAGCTTCTTCGGAGTCGGTCAGATTGGCCGAGTGCATCGGGGAAATTAGAGCTTTACTGAGGCAGATTCTCTCAGACTCAGTGACCCCGAATATAAAGACCAAAGGTACCGTACTTTTTAGATTTTATGTAATTTTATGCAAGCTAGCAATAATAAAAGATACTTTGTTTCAAAGAAAAATTTTGTAAGAATTTCAAAGTTTTCCTATGATGGAGAGCTTATAAAACTAATCGTTACCATTATTAAGCTGCGATAATTAAAAATATTAAGCTGAAGCTGACTTTAAAAAATGCTCAAGCAACACCTAACGGATTCCATAATCCATTACTTTTTAATTTATCAAACTTTATATCCAGCCATGTATTGTAAGCCAAGCATTTAAAGGGCTAAATCCTTAAACGCAGGTAAAACCAAGATGAATAAGAACTCAGCAACTCTGCGTAACAAGATGACGGGTGCCATATTGGAAGAGTGTTACAAGACCTTCGTCGCATGCTACCACGCGTTTTATCCAACTGCCTATCTCAAGTGGACATCTCTGTGCGAGCTCTTATCGGAGATCGACAAGGAACAAGGCACGACCAGCAAGGACCGGTTACTCTCCGCTGTTTTGGCTTCCCTCTGCAGCTCGTCGGTGCGCTTACGCTGCACATTTCCAATCTTAAACAATGTGATGGACAACAGCGATAGTGTTAAAAGGCAATTGAGCCCCTCCGATAATGCCGAATTGCCAATGATGAATTCCAACGAACCTCATCATTATCCAATTTTGGTGGAGCAGATAAGCTATAAGTCACAGGTGGAGAGCACCGGGAAAGAAATCTTGAACTGGTGTTTTCGCGAAGTTTTGGATAGGTACGTATCGAGTGCTTAATATTTTACGGTTATGCAATTTTAATTGTCTTAATTGTAGCCACTCTGCTACGCGATTGAACTTATATATATATATATAATTGCATACATTTGCATATAAATATGTAATGTAGCAATTTAAGTACATCGCAATAGTAGCGCGCGCCCTTGAGCCGTTTGTTTGCATTCGTCACTGCATTGGATGCATTTTATATAGAATATTTACTAAAATAATATTTATTATTAATTATAAAATACGCTTTCTTGTATTCTAGACTCTTAGACCTGATACTGATCCCGGTGAAGCGCAGTATATGCAGGGAGAAGTCTGAGTCCTTGCCACATTTGGTGCTACATTGTTGCTACCTCTTGGCTCGCGTTATATCCGAACTCGCGGCCTACTCGAGCGGTAACGAGGACGAGCTGCAACCCGCCTGTTATCGACTCATGTACACGACACCTTCAAGATTCACCCGGGTGAATCAAACCAGGTCTTGGAATACTGGCAATGGTTCACCTGACGCCGTTTGCTTTTCGGTCGATAGGCCCGGAATCCTCATTGCTGGCGTTGGCATTTACGGAGGCGCCGGAGTCTACGATTACGAGCTCGACTTACTAGACGATGTGAGATCTTCCTTCTTATTTTTATAACTCTGCTCTTAAGAGCATGACTTTGAGCGATCTTTGAAATTAGTTTCTTTAATTAGTAAATTAAGTAAATTAAAAAAAAATACAAATAGCTTTTTGGCGTTTAGTATGGTATAGTATAGTATAGTATAGTATAGTATATAGTAAAAAGTATGAAACTTTTTTTACTATTTTACTATTATTATTATTATTATTATTATTGTCATTAAAATATTTTATAGATTATGTTCTTATAATTTTTTAGTGCACCTTCCTAATCGCGTTGGTATTTTTAATAATGTAAATTTTTTACGGTGGACAACGGTTTGTTTACAAACGTTTGGCGTAAGTACGTGTATTAGATCTGGAACGAAATTTTAAGCAAAAATAATATATATTAGTATTAGCAGACGCAAAGAATTGTGAAATTTAGAAGCACCTCGTTCATATATTTCATCTGATACGGATATGCCGGTTCAGATATAAGTTCGGTACATTACGTAAACTCAAGCGTGCATTTTGTAATAAAAGTTATTTCAAATATTGATTTGAACATCTCGAGTTGTTGTCGTTACAATAATGATTAATAATTGCGAGTTATTGCAATTGAATAATTTAGTTTCCAATCCAATTCAATTATAATGTATACATTTTTCAATATTTATCAGTAATATTTTCTGGATTATTTAATGCGTCCATGGATTTACTAATTTTTTAAGATGAATCCATAATTCATTAAAAGAAATAATAATTTTTTCATAAGAAGCAGCCTAATTATCATATATACGATTTTTTTTAAACGCGATTTAATCATTTTTGCGAATAATTATTTAAAATAAATGGAATTCTATCATATTTTAATTTTTACATTTAATTTTATTATTGATTTTTTAGAATTGTTTACTGAACATTTTTTAAATATGAGAGAGATAATATTTTCGCGTTAAAATTTTTTATTAGTTTTTAAGTTTTCAAGCCCAAACAATTAAAAATAAAGTTTTATCAATAATGCAGCTAATAACTGATTATATAATGTTGACTAATAATATTAATCACATTTACTTAACTATTATTTAGCGTAACAATTCTGGAAACGATCCTTCACACACACAACACTGGAGTAGTGTAGATTTTACTAGAGGCTCCTTTGGTCCTGATGATTGTATAAACGATGTAGTAGAAATAAAATTTGATAAACCGATTCCTATTAAAGAGAAAAATAAATACGCCATAAGACTACGAAGCAGAGGAGGTAGAACTAGCAATGGTGACGGAGGTTTACGAGTTGTCAAAGGTCCTGATGGTACATCGTTTATTTTCTCAGCATGTTCATTAAGTTCAAACGGTTAGTAATTTATATATACTTGATATATTTAAAATAAAAAACTGAAAGCCAAGCAATGATTTTGATTACTTAAAAAATATTTATTGATAAAAAATCTTATAAATAATAAACAAGTACTTGATTAAAGTCATTATATCAAGAAAGAAAAATTTTGTATTTATTGGGCTTTCAAATTTTTCTCTTACATTGAAGTATACATCTTTTTATATTATAGGCACAACGCAAGCAAGAGGACAAATTCCGCATATTTTATATTATGCGAATCCCCAAGACTCCAACGAACAGCACACTAGTAAAGCCATTGCTGAAGTGCAGGCAAGAAAATGCACTTTAGCAATGACTGCTACTGTCTTTCAACGTGCTAATGATATCTTAGCTCTTGCAAGAGAAAAAGCTGACGATGTCGATGTTGATGAAATTCTTGGTAGTGCGGCATTTGTTACTACACTTCTACCATTAACTATGGCATATATTATTCCTCTAGCAACATCAGATCCTCGAGTAAGATATTTTTAAATTTATTAAATTGACTTACTTTTCCTCAGATGCATTGGCATTAATTTAAATCAGCTAAAACAGATTGTTTGGTGCAGCAGTTAAATAAATTAATTTCTCTAAAAAAGATTAATAACGTATATTATTTACGTTTATCGTAAAACGTATAGCACGTCTAGTTATTACAATTTAATACAATAAAATGCTATTATGATTGCTTTAAGGATAACAAAAATTATGCATCTAACCATTAGACAATACTAATTACTCTGAGATGAATCTGAATGTCATTAATCAAAAAATTTAGTTACTAATTTATTACGAAATAGATATATATATATATATATATATATATATATATATATATATATATATATCTAATAATTCATTGAAATTGTTGAAAAATCTCATTATTGTTTCATTAAATTTTAATGAAAAAATTTCTCGTCTCAAGAATTTTATTTTCTACACTATAAAAATTTTTTAAAATATTATTAATACACATTATAAGTAATTTTTAAAATCTTTTGAAAAACTAAATTATAACACAAGATATTAGTATAATTTTACGACTATAATTTTCATATTCAAAACTATAAATGTTTTTCAAGTAAAAGTATATAGACAAGCTATTTTAATATTAGAATCATTGTTGAAATTCTGTATGATTAAGTTTCCTCATAAAATACGGAGTTGTTTTTCATGAAATTTCATATAATAACATTTATGGATAATTGACAAATTTATCCTCCTAACATATCTTTAATGATTATGAAAACAATTCAGAACTTTCATAATTATGTTATTTTCCTTTACTTGTAACGTTGAATCGTGAAAAAATAGTTTTCAAAAGTTTATAATGCAAAGTCAAAAATAGAAATAATTTAATTATGTATATTAAGCGCATGCTTTACGTTGTAATTATTATTATTGCATGCTTTTTGTGGTAGATTTTATATTTATAAAAAAAATCTGAAATAGATATTTTACATAAATCACAATTACATAATACATAATACAATTACATAAATACAATATAATTAAATAAAATCAGTATAATTTACATGAAAAAATAATTTTATTATGATTTACCAACGTAATACTAAAAGTTTTATTTTTTTATATTTCAAGAAATCGTACCCCATCGAGTAAAAACTGTTTAATTTTATCGTTTAGTAGGTTGTAGTGAAATTTCATTTAATCATTGTTTCGTAACACAAATACATTATACACCCGTCCTTGGTTGGAAAATTTTCTTACAATTTTTTAGACTTATTCCTATACTTGATATATATCGAAGCAGTTAATTGGAAATGGGTATTTGCTTATTTTCATTAACTTTGCAAACAAATATAATACAAGTATTTTCAACTTTCATATTTATAAAAAACTTCAGTAGTTTTAAAAGTTGATTTATATTTAGAATCAAATAATGTCGTATATTATTTTATCAATGTTGATTTTGCAATTAATAAAGTTAGGAATTTATTTCCTGCCATGTTTAATTTATGAGAATGTATAATAAAAAAAAAAGTTTGGAACTGCGTTGAGAATGTCAGTTACTGTGATTATGTATGATTAATTGCTGATAAATCAATTGGTTAATGTAATGGTAAAGTATAGCAATTCACAATTGTAAATGTAATTTTGCATAAAAATTTTGTTATAAATTGATTAAATGATTAAAATAATTATATAGTTTGCAATACCTTTTGTTTATTTTTGTTTTGAATATTGTATTATTATTTAGAAAAAAACTGAATACAATATTTTATTAATTGTTTTAAGAGCTTAAGTAAGTAACTTAACACGAGTTATTGTTTGAAAATGTAGATTTTAAATATTTTGCTTTTTTAAAAATAACCTTTTAAAAATGCAGCACCGTAAGTATTTTAATATCAAAAGTGCTTTTGAAATGCAGATCAAATAATTTCATCCCGAGTGAATCAATAAATTTGAGAAACTCGAGAACAATAAGCGAAATAAGGATTCCTCGATGTTTTCTCAGAGTGGCGTCCAGGTATTGACTCTGATTCAAGAGATGCTACCGCATGTCACGGCTCTGAACCTTATTGCCGGCATGGAGTCCTCTCAAACGTCTCTCCATCAGCAAGACAATGACGGGATGGCGCAACCGACTGCTTCACATATCGCATCTCCTGCTACCACTACTAGTCATTATTACACGTGGCTGGAGAGCGACCACCCCTACAAATCAGCCACGGTAACATATTATAAAGTTACCTTTCCGGAAACGGTCAAGTGGCTAACCGTGGAATTTACTCCGGACTGCGGCACCGCCCAACCGGAGGACTACCTCCAGCTGTACATTCCGAACGTCGATGCTTCTGTTGCAAAGTAAGTAGATAGGAATTGTCGTTCCATTCGGTATCAGCCTCTGTACAGGGATTATGCATGTTTCGGCTGTTTTGGGTTATGAAGCATTGAATGCTCGATCCCCAAACTCAATCAGATGAATTGACAATGCGGGGATTAATTGCCGGCGTTCTAGTTGCCAAGGGCTTTTATTATTGTTAAGCCATTACGACTTAAGCTTATCTGCAAAATAAAAAGGACTTTTTTAAGTGTATGAAACCATGATTAAAGTCGAGCAGGCTTTTTTTAAACAGACTTTGATAAAAAGAATTAAAATGACTTATAATTTACCAATATCCAAAATGTATTTTATTTGAATATATTGCATTGTAAAAAAAAGTTTGATAAAGATATGCGATAGCCTAATAAAAATATAACGATTATTTCATGAAAGGTACTCTAACGTATGCACCGTTTTTTTCCTATGAATTGTATTTTTTAATTTAATTATAATTGCATGTGAAACTAATTTTTTTATTTTAAAAATACATACGTGCATGTTATTTGTATGATGCTTTGATAATTTTAGGGTTTGGTATTAAATTTTCAATTTATACGATTTATGTGAAAATAAGAAAAAATCAATACTAATTTAATATTATATTTAGACAAATTTTAAGTATAATTTTGACATGTTATATTTTTATTTTTATTTTAATTATTATTTATACATATATATATATATATATACTTCCTTCCCTTAGCGTGTTTAAAAACTTTATTATCAATATAAAATTTATCATTAAGGTTTATGCAAATAATTAAATAACTATAAGATCCTACAAAATTTTCTATGAAATTCGGATAAGAATTATAAAGAAATTTTAATATCGTATAAATATGTATAAGATTTAATAATAAGTCATTTTATTAAATTTATATAAAAAATATTCAGGTACCGCAAGTATTAAGAAAAACTATTTTACGATATTAACAAATGCACAAATAAACTGTGAATATTAAATAAAAAAAACCTTATTCTAGTAAATAATATAACATAATCATAGACTTGTTCAATTGCTTAAAATTAGATCTCTTGAAAATTGTAATCTGGATGAAAGCCCTGTATATTGGCCGGTGCTTCATAAACTTAGTAATGTCCAGAACCAATGGCCTGAAAGTGCCATCGTACTACCTGGTAAGTTCGTAATAATCGTAACTTTATTTTATAGAATAAGCAATATAACTTTATTGAAATATAATGATAAATTTGTTTTTATTTTGAGAATCGTGAGCAATATTTAAACATCATGGCTTGAAATTCGAATTTACGGATAAACTAAAGTTTGCAAAATTTTATTATTATAATTGGACACTTTCATAAATTTCCATAGAAAATTATGCAAATATTTGAAAATGCTTTAAATATATTTTTATATTTGCATTTTCGTATTTAAAATAATGGCTTAATAAACGCTCTTGTAGGTAACGAGGTGATATTTTCGTTGGAAACAGCTTCAGATTACATGAAAGATGAACGATCTATTACCTACGGTTTTAAGTGTTTGATCATAGGTTACGATTGGATCACAACAAGTTCTGGACTGAAAAATCTAGAAATTGAATTGTCATTTCTTGGCGGAGCTTGTGCAGCCAGTCTTATGAAGAAGAATCTTAAATTACCGGTAGTTTCTAGTGAGTATGCATTTACTAATGAATAATAAAATTATCTTATTTGCAGTCCCGTGTTTATCATAAGTTAATGAAACTTTTATTATGTAAATAACATTTGAGTCATCTTAAATAAGTTATATAATTAGGCAACATGTTATTTAACGCGTGTTCTTAATAGCGCATTGAAATAGCTAAGTAAAAAATCGGAAGAAATATTCGTAAAGTTAAGGACGATGCATAAGATAATAAAATACGTAAGCATCGGTATATTAGAATTACAAATAGAAGAATTAAGAGTTTATATATATATATATACAAATGAATGTATTAAAGCTATGAATGCATTTATAGTTTCCAACATATATTGTATATAATTATTAATGAATAAAATAACTAGCATAATTTAATAATGAACCCGTTAAATATATATCTATATATATATATATATTTTTTTTTTTTTTAAAACGTTAGCTAAAACATCTTTGTAAATAATAGACAGGTGAAGTGCTCCTGTCTGAGAGCAATGATATCCTACGTCAAAATATGATTTATACGTAAATTTATTCAAAGTCGGTCAAATGCACAAGCCATCGCGCAAAAAAATTAACATAAGCTTCAAAACTTTACAGCCGAAGAAATCGAAGACGATACTGATCTTGCAAACGAGACGGCGAAGCGGACATTTTCCATGCACTCTGCGCTACTGGGACGCGGCTTCTCACTGTCATCGCCACCGACGGTCGCCCAGGCACTCGACGGCGTCCTTCCCTACAGGTGAATACCTACCTTATCTTACGCTCGTTCTTTTTATTTATTTCCACTGCTTTTGCCACTTGCCGTTCAGGTAAATTCAAAAACTTTTCGTTACTCCTTATTATATACGCTAAGAAATGTTATCAGCGTCAAAAGTACTTTAACTTTATCTCCAAGATAATATTTTTAGAAGCGATATTAACTCAGCGAAGTTACCAAGGCGCACAATTTGAAGACCAAGATTGCTATTTGTGCGATAATTATTTGTTAATTTTGTTCAATTTTCTCGCTTAGATAAAAAGTACTTTGGCGACTCAATTTGCATTTAGCATTTTATTAAAATAACGTTAATTAAGTAACGAAGTCATATTTTGAATTTACGTTTTTATAGTAGTAGTTAAATATTTTCAGGACCTATACATTTTATCTTCTGAACTTTGAGTAGGAGATGTCTTTCAGCTTTATTTATCCGGGAGCTCCTTTGATTCAAATAAACTTTTTTAGCGCTAAAATAATTTATTTGAACGAAAGAGATCCCGGTTGTCGAAAATCTCATTGTTAGCTTATCAAGAGGATTAGCATAGAGAGTTTTCGTTGTCAAAGTAAGTACACTATGTTTATTTAACATGTTATTAAATATTGCAAATTTACATGCGGCACGTTACATCATACCCAAACTCGACGTACAAAATAGTATAAAGTTAGAGCAAGTTACCGTGGCTGCGCATAAATCCCGACTCAATGCAATTTGTTATCGCACGAGTCGCGAGCGACGGCATTGACAAAATGGAAAAAAAAAAGAAAAAAAAAATAAACAGTAAAACGAGAGCGGCAATAAAGACAAGCGCCGGATCGGCTCGTTGTGCAATTGCTAAACTGGGCTCGATCGCCATACATATGCAGCTTCCTAGCGTAAATAAACGCGTACAATCCGCACAATTGAAGCGGCTAAAGATTAGCCGTCGGTCGAATCTATCTTTGTCTCTCCATCCATATTGCATAATTCTGCATGACGCGAACGAGCGATTCCGAAGCTGTCCTTATGAGTCTGCAAAGAGATTCTAAAATCAATACTGCCCCCCATCTTAAAGCTACATTAAAAGTAATTCTAATTAAATTCAGCTTGCTTTTAGTAATGCTTATGAAATCTTAGAATAGGATTATTAAAGTTCAAAAATCATTATGCTGTAGACTTTCTTTTTCATTCGTTGATATAACAACACCATTTAAGCATTAGATTTTAGTTCTTTTTCAAATTTTTACCGTAGAAATGCCTATGGAAAAGTTGTCGTCTGTCTATATTTTCAAATTTCATTTACTCTAATTTATAAACAATTTTAAAATTTGTTCTCTGTCAGAGCCTTCGATTAGCTGATGCTGATAAGTAAATATAGTTTAATAAATATAGTTGAATGGTACGTGTTGCCTCTGCTATTCTATTTTAAAATATTTTTTGTAATTATTGTAAAAACTCAATGTTTTTGATTTTTGATTAAAATTGAAAATAAATACAGGCTTTTGTAGATTGAAATTTAATAGAAATTTTTTTATTCAAATTCATCATAATATTATAGAAACATTTGAAGAGCCAAACGATTGATTTTGCTAAAAAATTTTTAATAAAGTATATACCATGTTTTAATTTTAGCATAACAAATACAAAATTTTAAGTTTTAAAAATAGTCCTAAGGACTTTGAAACAAGTTTCTAATCCTTTGAAATCAATCGTAGACAATCATTGTCATTACAATTTATCGTAGAATTTCTGATTTTCATTGAAAATTTATTAGTAATACCATCAATATGTGCAATCGATATTATTTTTACTTTAAAATAGTAACTCATTTTAAGCCAAACAAAGTATTAATGATTAAATTCAATAAATTTTATTTGATTTTGTAGTTTCTTCTATTGTATTTTTTTTAACTACCTTGCCGTAGTATTCTTTAAATCCACAATATCTACATTGGTCTATGTCACGATTGTATAATTTTATCAGCATATACATGTGACGTGAGTTGCGGTCCAATTTTTTGACGATTATTATATGAGAAAGACTCGAAAAAAGTTTGTCATATTAAGAAAATTTTTGTAAAAACGAAAAATTGTCGATATTTCCGAGAGTTTTTTTGCATTGATTATGAAAACGGTTGACAGAAACGTATTATTTGAATATAAAAACTTTTAATTACAATTTAATGATATTTTATAATTTTTGCATAATATATAAGGATATCAAGAAATTTTTTAAAATTTAAGCGACAGGATTAAAATTCTAATGGATTGAGATGACATGAACCTTTTGATATTAAAATGTAGATGTACGAATACTAGAATTACTCACCACGTTGTTCAGAAACTTTATAAATAACTGGCTTTTAAAGATTTTGACGCTTAAATAATGCACAGTTCGAATGCACAAGTGAGATATAAATATAAACGTTAAATAAAAGTTTGTAAATTCTTTAAGTATAAAATGTTATCGGTTCCTAAACAAAAATTCATTTGGGTAGTAAAATAGTTTTGAGAGACATAAAAATTATTGCAAAAAAATTGAAGTATTCCGCATGTTCTTAATAAATTTCGACCCAGCATCGATTCGGATGGGAAAAAGAAAACAGTGGCTATAAAAACACTCTCCAGTGGCGATAAGTTACCGAACGCGCATTACTAGACACACACACGCTTGCACTTGCCCACTCATACTCGTGTTGGTCAAACGCTCAGGCGTACGACCCCATGACACACCAAGTGAAAGCCGTTTTAAAGTAGCGTATGTCGCGTGCATTTATCTTGTGGATTCGTGAAATGAAGTCACGGGACATAAGTGGATGTCTGGGGAATTGTAGACGATATTTTTCGAGTTCTGTTTTGCTTTTGAAAGAGTCGTAAACTTATTTTCTGCGATTAGGAATTATTTTTATGCGAATCACAATTTTATTATCTTTAAGGGTAAGACACCGTATAAGGCTTTTACGGCTATTGTGTAAGCTCTATTTTATAAAACTGAAAAGAAATTTCAAATCTTAAGCCAACGTTTGATCTCTAAATCTTAATGCTGACTCTGCTTTGAATGTATTCTTTTAATCAATTGATATTACAATTTAAGATGCCGTTTTAATAATAGTTAAATTAATAGTATAATAATTAATTATACTATTAATAGTATGCCGTTCGATAGATGTTTAAATAAGAAATATTTTTCTATCATTTTAATTCTATTAACTGAATTTGTTTTATTTATTGACATGATTATAATTTTTGTATTCATTTTTTATAATCAAATTTTAGTTGATAGTAGTTTTCTTCTCGACAACTTACTTAATTAAATTAATTAAATAAAAATAATGTTTTTTGAAGTTGAGATTTTTATAATTCAATGAATGTCAGGATATTGTAAACGTAACCTATAGAAATGAGTATAAATTCCACTATAATTGTATTTTTTAAACAATAGAGCACATTTCTAAAAAAAAAATTTATATTCTCGAGCGTATATTAAAGATTAATCTTAACTTCTTATTTTATAACAGCAACTTGTAAAATTTTTGTTTAAAGGCGGTTAATTTAAATTCACCAAATTTAATAAGATAGTCTTTAGGTAAAAAATTTCAATGTAAATTTTTTAGCATTATAAAATTACAGCAAGTAATAGTTTATTGTATTAGTTATGCTAAATTATAATTTTCTCGATACTTTTTTTATTATTCTTAAAATGCTTATAAAAGTAAATGTTTTTTGTTGTCCTTCTACTTGAGCCATAATTTATTTAATTGATTCAGTATAAAATTGCAAACTTGCATTTCACGTATGTATAAAAAATAAAAATTACATATATCTTGGAATAAAATTAAAAGAAAGTCTATCTTGATCTGGAATGAAAGCTAACTGTAACCTTTTAACAGCTTATATATATACAAAAAGATAATATCTTTTCAAATGTCAATTTTTTTTATTTGTGCATTTAAAAATATATGATAATCCCTTATAGATAAAAATCAGTTAAAATTAGAGAATCATAAATATTGATAAATCTTTCACCTTAGTCAATTAGTATTTAAAAAGGCTTTTAATTTTGAAGAAAAATTCTATTTGTTTTCCGTTTAACCGTTGTCGTATTATTTTATAATTAATTTATAATAATATAATATTTACACACTTTGTAATTACTTACTGTATTTTTAAATTAAAATATTTTAATGGATGATGGCAAAACAAATGCTGTAGATTAAGAAATGTCAATTTTGACACCGATTCAGTAAAAATCTCTTTTATCCGAGTTACCAAAATTTGATAATTGAAAAAATGAAATGATTGATGATGAATAATATTGATTGGAAATAAATATAAATTACTATTTAAACCTAAATATGTTATCGTTTAATATTTTTAGTGCATTTTCTTTTAAGACAAAATATGCATATTAAATTATTTTTCATCTTATACCTGTATTAAATGCTTTCGTAAAAACAATTAAAAATCTTAAGTTATTAACGTGTAAGCAGATATGATAAATTTTCCGTATCTAAATGATTAATATTGATCAATGAAAACAATCGAAAACAATCACTAGTTAATCCCCGCAAATACATTGCAAATGCATTAGCTTATCTATTACATTTGCCCAGTCCATTACGGCTCTTGACAGATCGAGAAGTAGCGTATGAGGGTATGCAATCGGAGATCTTGGTCATATCGATAGCTTCGTTTGTTGCCTTACACCATCGCCGCTCGTTATTGTCGTCATCGTCTTAAAACGAGTACTCCGCGTTGTAAATCAAATTATTCTAAGGTGTGGATCACAGCCTCTTCACAAACATGTTCAAATGAATGTTAGCCAAAGAATGAGAATTAGAGATAAATGGGGCGAGGTTAATGGAAGAGGAAGAAAGATAAAAGAGGTCCGCCGGCGGAGGGGGGCTGATGAGGTTGAGGAGGAGGCGAAGGAGGGTAGAAGACAGATAGAGAAATGGAAACATAAGCACTAAATTTTTTATATAGGCCGATTAAGATATTGTTCTGGGATCCTCGATTCTGAAGGCGAATGTTAATCGAATGACTCTATGTACATGTATCAATTTATATTTACCACTCGCAGTACGTTTTTATCTATAAAAGCAGCTAACCAATGTTTTTATGTGATACTTGTAATATGCTATTATACACACGGTCGGTTAAATTTCAATCTTCGGTTTATAAAATGATTTGTGTCTAGTTATTTGTATTTACTTATGACTTTCGTATACAAAATGATGTTTATTTAGTTATGAATACATATTATCTACATTCATTAATAAAAATAATTCATCTTAAGTAATAGAAATTTTCATATAAATTACCAAGTTCAATAATCAATTCGTATCAATAATCAATTAAGTACAATATTATTGATAGGTGATCGATCAATAACATTTTTTACATAAGAAACAGGTTTTCAAATTATGCGTTATTAAATTATGTGCAAAGCATATATTAAATATAATTCATATTTATACTAAACAAATGTTATACTTTATAATAATTTTTGGTGCAGTTTCAATTATCATTCAAAAACATTTATTACAACTCTAAATTTACTTCTATTTTTCAGAGACTGAACATTTATTCAGATATAATTGAGATTACACAAATAAATGAATTTTTTTATCGAATAATAACTCTAATGTGCTTAATTTTATCGAAAAAATATGCAATTAAAAACTTTTTTAAATTACACACATATTTAATTCAATTAAAATTTTTCATAATAATATTTTATTCTGTTTTAAATAGTTTTTATCAGATATTTTGTACAAAAAGTATAAGCAACTTAATAATGAGAATGATTTTTATTTGCATGAATTTCAAATCATGAAACCGTGTTATATTATTTCGAAATAAATGAAACGAAATGCACGCACTTTATGTTTTTTTGTATTAGAAGAGTAAAGAAATAAGGCAAGTGTATATAGAGTAGTCACGAAATTACACGGCTATAATATTAATCAATCATATAGACGGATGACTAGATATTTATTGCATAGCTTATTAGTTTAAGAGCTTGAAGAGTTTAAAAATAAATATTTTTATAATTATAATAATATAGACTATCATAAGTAGTTCTTTAATTAAAATTTGTCTACAGTATTTGAATACAGTATTTTAATCCTAGAGTAACATAATAAAAGTCTTCGATGACTGTAATTTTTTGAAAAATCATAAAAGTATTTAAGATTATTAATTGCAATTTCGAATTAGAATTTTAGCCTAAAGATTTTCTTAAACAATTTTCAATTACAAAAAAAGGTTTTATTGAGTGCAAGGAAAACCATTCTTAAATTTATTTTCAAAGTGTATTTCTAAATCACTAGAAGTATTACAGGTCTTAAAATTTAATATGTATTTTTCTTTTAAGTAAATTTTTATTACGATTTAAAAAACAAGTTATTGAAGCTTATGTTGATCGTAGATAATAACACATTTTCTGTTTGAAAGACTCTAGTTTTATATCGTGTACTTATATTATGTTGTGTATAAATCATTTGTATCATGAGAATTAATTAAATCTTTGAATGTGCAGTTTTAATAATAAATATAAAATTTAGATTTAACGTACAATTTTCATTCTTATTGTTGTTATTAGATATTATTTTAAATTTGTAATTTAAAATGTAATCTCATATTACGAAATATAGCAACTGGATTTGCATACAATATTCATATCTATATAAAATAGACTTGATTCAATATTAAATTTAAATTCAAAATACGTCGCTTTTATAAAAGTTAATCCCTAAATTGTTTGTAATAAAATGTATATGTTTCTCAAATAATTAAGGCAATGAGCATATATCAATACTTTTCACTTATTGATCGTTCAGTTAGATTTTAAAAACTGATTATTCTTGAATTGTATATAGAAATTACTATTTATTAACTCACTTTTTTAAATTAAATTATCTATACTTAATTGAATAAGTGCAAATTTGACACTTTTTAATTAGCGTCTGGTTTCATCATAAACAATGTTAATTTAATTTATTCAAAAGAAAACATTTACCTATATATTCGAAATTTGTTAATTGTTTATGCAATTTAATTTGATTTCACATCATATACAAAATATTTAGAATTTATTTAAACACTACGTAATTATTTACAGTTTTAAAAAAGTAATCAATAGCAATACTTTAGTACATATTTTTATAATTAATAATAGTATATTATGCACAGATTATATACCCTAGTTAAGGATTCATCATAGTATTATTAATATTAAGCAGGAATATTATTATAGTTCTAATGATAATCGTTTTGAAAATGAGTATGTTTATATATATATATATATATATATATATATATATATAATATATATAAAGGTATTTTAGTACTTTTTATGTTAACGATTATGAAAAGATGATACACTAATATATATAAAAACTAGTTATAATTTTTACTTACAGTGTATTTGAAGTACCTCTTGCCTTCTTCATTACATAATACGAATATACAACCCCAAAGAAGCGAATTTTAGAATATTAATTATGCGGCTTAATTTTAAAATAATTTTAAATATATTTCTAGTATTTCTGTGATGTAAGATTTAAAAACCTATTATTAATTTATGCTTAAATAGTAATACGCAGCGAAAAATTCTCTTTAATTTGGATATTGGAATTCGTAGGAAAAATATACTTATCAGACTCTAAATATAATTTAATTTGTTTTTTGTTTTTTATTGAAAATAAAGAAAATAATAAGTTGTGGTTTGTCTTCTTCTGCATGGTACAGTAATTAATAATTGTTATTCAATTAATCGCTCGTTACAAAATAATCTTTCAATAAGGAGTATGTCGGTATTATCATTACGCAAATACTGATCTTTGTAAATCTCGTTATTCATCGAGTTTTTTATGACTATCATCTTTAAATTAAGCGACGAGTGAACTTAGGAATCATTTGAGAATACATTTCCAAGGATCAAAATATCAACGAATAGAATGCAATTCTCGATGACCGTTTTTAACGCGGAATTTGATATCAGCTGCTCGTTTCTTGCTATTAGACGGGATTCCTGTACGTTAATTTTCATCATTCGTTATTTGTGCGTTTTAATCCGCTCAGATGTGAAACAAAATTTTCTTTTTATTTTTCATCAACGCGAGGCAACCATCACAGGTCTCGCGGTGACTAGGCTTATACATTTATATTTTTTTGTTAATTTATTTTCGGAAGGTTTTTTCTATAGGGATTATCGATCGTTTATTCTGAACGACTTGGCTTAAGAACTACGTAGGTACAGTTTCGCGACGATATTTGAAGCACTGGCACTCGTGAAAGCTAATTGCAAAATGAAGATTTAATCAATTCAATTAACTCAAGTATGGCTATCTATTAGGCAGGCTTTTTTGTTTCTCTTTTATTCTCGAACAAATCTGAGAAAAATGTATTACTTAATTGTTAAACGTGTGAATTAGTTGAAAAATTTTTCTCAGAATCTTTCGTTTTTTTTTAAACAATGTAATTATCTATAATTAAATTATTGCATTGTCCGTAATTTTTTATTAAAAAAAGGATTAACGAAAAAGAAAATAGTTCCAATAACTTACAATGCAGATGATAATGAAAGAATAAATTATAAAATGAATGGCGTTTAGATATTTATAAAATTCAAAATGATACATAGGAAGTTAAAAAAAATAAAGAATAGAAAATACTATTAATTAAATATTAACGAGATTGTACATTTTGTTTTAAATTAAAAAAACGATACGTATTTCATCAGAACTTTTCTATCTAATGTAACTATTATTTTATGCTCTATATAAAAGTAAATCAATCCTGATCTTTTAGATTATTTAAGAAGAATAATCACTATTTTTGTAAGATATTCAGAGGACTTAGGGTAAAATGGAGAAGAACAAAAAAAAAATCACTTTATTTGATCATTGCCCGTAAATCAATGGTCTGAATAAATAACATGATCGTATGATTATAATTATACCAGTTAGGATAAAATTTACATAGTTATTTGCGTATCTTTATCATAGATATACTAAATAAACAATATACATACACATGATTCTTAGAAAAAGTCACAAACATTCTATCATGTACGCAAATTCTTATTCATGACCCATACATTATGATTTATAGACGACAAAAATACCTTTTCTAAAAAGATCTTTTAAGACTAAAAGTTCTGTAATCATTGACGAAGATACCTTTTAATTATCACTTTATATATATAAATGTGTGCGTGTGCGCGCGCGCGCGTGTGTGTGCGTGTGCGCACACGCACACATATACATATACATACACACACATATATATATATACACACACGCGCGCGCACACACACATTTCTTTTAAAAACATAACTTTTCTTTTAGAAACTTCGACAATTTCTTATCAATTCTGTACAAATGACGATCGCTTGACTCGTGTTTTTTAGCTTTGGTCGATATAATTCTATAGTGCTGTGAATGAAAGAAACGAAATGTCGTTATCTCGATAAGCTAATTAAAAACGTAGTCGAGGTTTGTAAAAGAAGAGCGAATTATTCCGACCTAATAATAATTTTGCATTCCTTTATGGGAGCTTAAACTTTTCAAGCAGACGTATTTGCGGCTTCCGCGTAGACTCGTCACAGTTTGTAGACACGCGAATCATCTTTTTCTTCAATCAGCAGCTGTTGCTGCTGCTGCTGCTGCTGCTGCTGCTGCTGATGATGATGATGATGAAGCATCATTTTCTGATGCTCGCGTTGTCTTTGCTGCTGGCGTCGATGCCTTGATACACGTTGTCGCGTATCCGTCGAGCCGGAAGCTCGCGATGGCTCTCGTTACAACTCTGTTGTTAACGGCTCGGCCTTTTCGACGATCACGTGAAACTCGGTCTCCTTGTACAATCTTCCGTCGGGTACGACCATTGTGATTCTGCTATCCACCGGCGCACCACTCGAGCCTGTTGTCTCTCTATTTATTACGCCGTTTTGTGCCTTGGTTACGACGTCGGGCGCTAAAGTCGGTACGCTTATCCATCGTTTGCGTCCGTCCCGTCGATGCTTGCGACAATAGTAAACTACGAGACAGG
This sequence comes from Kradibia gibbosae, assembly GCA_018907135.1. Lineage (NCBI taxonomy): Eukaryota > Metazoa > Arthropoda > Insecta > Hymenoptera > Agaonidae > Kradibia > Kradibia gibbosae. The sequence continues at coordinate 12,270,527 of JACCHX010000004.1, forward strand.
CCGCTACTAGAAGAAGGAGCAGCAGCCCAGATATGGTTGAGATCAGCAAGAGCGTCGAGCTGCTGAGCGCACAATTGCGAGTCTCGAATTCGACGAAACTCGCAGTGGACTCTTCATCCAGATTTTCCAGGCACAAGAATGTCTCTGGATCCTCGGCACCGGTTTCCAATGAGAATGGTGGCGCCAAAATGTTAGTATTGTCACGGGACGTCATCAGTCTCGAATAAATATTTGTGTAATTTAATATTTGACTCTTCCAAATTGATAATTGATTACAGTCGCAAATCTGATTGACGAGTACACTGTTTATCTCCGTGCGGAAGCTCGTCTTATCAAATATAAGCGATCCCTCCTCGAAGCTGTTCAAGCTGTTATTCTTAAACATCAGAGTGTACAGATTTGCATTGGCGGATGGTATTCTACTTTCCGTGTCCGCGCGAATGGAGAAAAAAGCTCCGAAGGCGACATTGCCGAGAGTATTGTTTTTGATAATGACGGTGCCACGAACGCTGATGTCGAAAGCTTCACTCTCGAGATTATCGATAGCACAGTTAAGTATGGCTACTGTTTTTGGTTTCTTGATAACGAAGGCTGAGCTCCTGACGATGCCTATCTTAACACCGTCCAGCATGAACTTGTCGTAAACTTCAATATCATTCATCACCCTACTGGGCACCTGATCCCCGAAGGTTCCACCTATCATGTGGAAAAATCTTACGTCAAACTTTTTGAAGGCAAGGGCCTCGATAACTTCGATCCTGCAGTTTTCCAGGGTTATGCTATTGGTATTGACGAGGTTGGCAAACGCAAACGCTAACACCTGGCCTATCCTCACGTTCTCGAGGACAATGGCCTCGACATCGCCGTGAAATACGTTGCTCGGCAATATATCAACGCTGCTATTTCTCAACGTTATTCGCGTATTAGCGGCTTTCTGCGACAATTTAAAGCTGTGATGCATCAGAGTTAGGTTGGTGATGTTAACGAGGTCAACCGAGATGAGGCCGTCCATCTGCACGAGGCTGAAATTGGTTAGTAGGACCGAAGGGCAGTTATTGACGACGATCCGACTAGTGTGACGACCGAGACCTTGTTCTCCATCCGCTGTCAATATCAGCTCCTGCAAACAAGAGGCAAAAGATTTATTGAGCCATGATCCTTTCTCGGATAGGAGAGGGATTACGAGACTATTCGAGGATTAGTGAGATAAATGAGTTTTTGAAGGCACGAAATTTTCAAGTGTCTAGTCTGCATCTTTAATACTGTATCACTCTCCTGTATTCCTTCTTTTTATCTCCATCTATTACAAGCCCCGAGCGTGATAGGGTTGCACTGATTTTGAAGCTCGAAAATTTTAGGAAGCTCGATGAAAGTATTCAATTGAAGCCTTTGACAAATTTAAACAATTAACCATCGTGAACAAATTTGCCCTATTATGCGTATTCGCTTCTTTTTTCACTGTAAGATGTAATTGATCCATATTGCCAAATTACGTACGCTGACACTTTTTACGAGTTATAAATAAATTTTTGAAAAAAAATGTGTCCTTAAGCCCATCATTACAATTGCAGTGATTTGAATAGGTATAAATGTCAGGCTTTGCCTATGTGGAAAACAAGTCCGAGCAAAACCTGTCATCTATTATAAAACTCTTCGTGTGAGTGTATCGCAGAAAATCCGACTGGCTCACTAATAAGGGTCGAATTGGCGAAATTGGCCGTTTAATTGCCGAAATTGTCGGCAGCATGTGTCGTAATTCCCACCTCGAGTAATTAACGAAGAGGTCTTTACAAGAATTGTCGTTATTATAATCCACGAGCTTAAATTTCTCCAGCAAGTCTGCCTCAACTATTATTCCTCGTCCTCGGTAGGCAATTGCTCTGAAAAAGTCTCCCTCGAAATGAAGGGACTTAGTAGGGGTATAAGATATATATTTAGACACTTTAATAAGAATCAATTGCTAACGTGCTCATTGGGGTTTTTAGTTCTCTTCCATTTTTCTCAATTGAAAGAAAAATTGAATATTGATTTAACATTTATCTTATTACATTACTACCCATATTCATCAATTTATATATTCCATAAACATTCTAATGCATTTTATAAATTTTGTTTACAACCCCCTTGAACTTCTAATCATTTGTAAGTTTTTATAAAATTTGAACTATTTTCATGCTTTAGAAATAAAGTAATTTTATCGAGTGTCGCACAATAATATTTATAAAAGTAATTTGTAATTCATTTTCATTGAATTTGCTTTCTCTGTTATTAATGGATTATTAATGGATTGTAAATAAATTAATAATAATAAATTTATATGGCTTATTAAGTAAATTATTTTTATTAATTGCTTAGCTAATAACACGTGAGGCTAAGTTAAACCGGGTTCAAATAAGAGTTTGAAGATCTTTTTTATAGTTTATCGTTTAAAATTTGAGTCACCTGAATCCATAAAAACTGTCAGGAGTAAACAGTAAATTCCATTCATATTTTCGTTGAGCAAGGTTACTTACGCACACCCACCCACCCACTCACCCACACGCACGCACACACACAAATATATATATATATATATATATATATAGGTCAACTACTTCATTTGCTATTATTACATTAACATCGTTTCCTTCGTTATTGTACAAGGGAAAAATTATGGTACAGCTCGAAAACTCGGGAAAGGAGTTGAAGTGGCTTCTATGTTTCGGTAAGCAGTGCTCGAGGCTACTTCAGCTACAAACTCGTGATCATCGATGGCTGAGTAAAAGGGCACTACAAAGGGTCGAACCTATTGAACTTGGGAGGAGCCAATCAATATTGCGGAATAACAAAGTTTCAATCTACATTCTCTTTTATCATTGTTGAAATTCTCGTTGTATAAGGAGCTACAAGGATTATCGGATATTCCTTAGGGAGTCGAAGAATGTTTTTAAATTTGATTTTAGTTATATGTAGAAACAAGATCATTTTTTTACTGGATATCAAAATACGTTTAAGTTTATTTTCACTCTAGTCTAAAAATTAAGTTTTTAAAAAAGTATTCGGTACTTTTGTTCATATCTGTAGTAAAAGTTTCATGTTGGTTCAACGCAGTAGACTTTTTCATTAAAATTTAAAATCGACAAACTTGTTATTTTTAATTACATTGAAGATCTTATATAAGATTAGCCTATAAAGTGCAATTTTTTGTCGTCTTGTCGTCCGTTTAGTGAAATACATCGAGTAGATTTGAAGGTAAATTGCTTGACTAGCATTATGAAAGTAATTTTAAATGAAATCTTTCCCGCGGTCTCAATTATTAAGAATATATATAAAAAAGCGTAATTACTTAAAAAATTAATCCGCGCTTGGCAATAGTTAAAGATGTATTATCGAATGACAAATTTAACACAGCCATTGTTACAATATTGTACGAATGTAAATTTACAATTGCGAATTTGAATTAGAGGTATCGAATTAACAAGAATTCACTTTAGCTGTCAACGACATACTTAGTTGTCATCGAGGGCACGATTCCAGATTTTGCGAAAGTTTTTGTCTGTGTTTTTTTTTACTATGGTTCTTCTCTCTCTCTCTCTCTCTCTTCCTTTCACATTTTCGAGTCAAGACAAGTCTAGAAAGTTTTCTATCCACACGACTGGTACAACTCGGATTCTCGTCTGTTCGTAGCCTTCGCGGCGAACTTCTCTAATTACAGTTTTCACTGATAAGACATGAGAAAGATGGGTAAGGGCGTGAGTATAAGATGAGGAGGAAAAAAAAGAATTCTATTGGGTCAGTGCGATAGTCGGTTAGTGGAAACGATGTATAATATGGTCAGCTATCTACCGGATCACTGATTTCCGAGGCGATTTACTCTCGACTCGAGCTTACGTTGTACTTGCTTTTGTCTATTATATGTATCTTTTTTTTTTTTTTTTTTTTTATTCGCCACGCCGAGAGATAATTTCCATGGGGACGAGTCGAGGAATTGGTTAGCTGCGTCTTTTATGTACGCTGTGCCACTGGTCTAAGAGCACCTTAGAGAATCGTCAAATTCTTGGTACTTGATTAAGTTTTCAAATCGGTTTTATTGTTGGTAATATTTCTTTGTCTGAAAGTACTTTTTAATACATTTTTCTTTCAAATAAAATTTCAGATTTATAAAACCCTATTGAGCTCACTATATCGAACTAACGTAAATACTGGCGGAGGCTATTTCTAGACTTTAATACAATAACGAGATTTTTTAAAGAGATAAGAAGATTAAACATACGAATGTACGATTAAGACAGCATAGCAATATATATTTCTAATAACTTTTTACATGTTCGATTGTTATTATTTATGGAATTGCGTAATATTTGCTTTCAGAATGCTCGTTATGTTAACATGTGATTTGATTTATGGATTGTTTAATATTCGAGCCAGGAAAGCTTTTAATCTAATTATACATATTTATTATTCAAAGTCTAAATAACGCAGTGGTAATTCGTAAAGAATTTCGAACTCAAAACACAATAGGCATTCATTATACGGAATGAACAAATTTCAAGTCTGTGTTTTTTTTTTATAAATAAAATTTATCCGTTATTTGGCCGTACAACATTAAGCGCTGAATTGAAACATTTTAACTTTAATCCCAACAAAGGGTCAAATTTATAAAATATATCACATTTCCATATTGAAAGAGCTTTTCTTTTTCCTTACTTCATTGCGCTTATCTCCGCCTAACGATTAATGATAGCAAAGGGGATGATAGCAATGGGGCGGGGAGGGGGGGGCGGGGAGCGGGTTGGGTGCGCGATCCCTTTCCCCTTCATTCCGCCCTGCTAAACTGCTTCGCTGCTAAAACCGAAAATGAAGTGGCCCGTTTGTAAGGGCAAATGTAAATCGGAGCGCCTCGCGTATCTATTTAATTTTGTTAGCGCTCTCTCTTTTTGCTCACCGTACTCCCCTCGCCCCTCCGTACTACTTTTTTTTATTTGGCTTAGCAAACAAAAAACAGGTAGCAGAGGTAGAGTACGCCAGCTCGGATATGTCTCGGCACAATAAATTTTCGGCAACGAGTCCGAGAGAATTTATGCCGACAAAATCTGAATTTTATTACGCTTGTGTACCACTATTAGTTCTAAAATCTAACGCATCATAAAGAAGCAAGCCATAATGCAAACGTATTTGCCGACTGTCGCATAACATAATTTCGTTTTATTCTGGGTATTAATTAAGTCCAACAATACGGACGTATATAATAAAGCAGTCAGTTTTTATGCTTATTTATTTTCCCTCTGAACCTTTTGTCATCGTGACGTTCTTATAGCCATACATATAGGTATAGATACGTCTATTAATTAACAATGATAGATGCTTTAAAAGATCGATACATACAAGATTCATTGATCAATTTTAATACCATATTTTAATTATTAAACATACAAAGTTATAACTTTTTCTTTTACAATTTAATGAAACTATCGAGACATCTATTTATCTATCGTCTAAGTTCTTTAAGTAGTAAGGACAATTTATTATTTTGTGACGACAGATTTCATTCTTTTGAAGAAGGCGCTGTTATTGAGATTTAAAAATTGACGGCTCCTAATTCAATTCTTAGATTTTTATTAATGTTACCTCAGAAGGTACTCGAATTTAAAAATTCTCAGGCTTGTTGAATCTAGATTTTTATAAGCATTGAAATTTTTTCATGTCTTTTTCTTAAAATTATTCTTGAATTCAAAGATCGTTAGGTGCTAGTATCATCATTCAAGGATGCAAATTTACGTAAAAGAATTTAATGATGAATTATCGTCATTTAAAATTTTAATTCCCAAACGTTGTGTGCAGGAAAAAGTTCACGAATACTGTTCAATTTCTTAATAAATTGAAGAAAAAAAAATCGCTTCTAAATCAAGATTCAAAATAAATAAATGATCGAGAGATCATGCAAAAAGAGCTTAGATAAAAAAGTACTAGAGCGCAGAGAGAAACGTCAATCACACACTCGCTATTAACAATGAATCCGGGGGTTCGTTTTCATTGCACTCGTTATCTGCTCCTGTCGGTTATCCCGCCTCCTGTTTCTCATTCTCCAGCATTGAGCCAACGAGCAAACAAAAAATCCGCCTTTTCGACAGCGCTTGCGCATAACGTCGATTCGGTACTTCCCTGCACATAACAATACGAAGACACATTATGCAGACCACCTCTTTACTGTCGGCACTCCCCCGTTTGTGCCTGCTATTGTTTTCTTCCCTTGTCGCCGAGCTTGAAGTCTGAAAATTTTTAAGCAAATATCTCCTAGGCCTGTCCGCATATTGCTCTGTGTATTTCATGTAAGGAATTACGGATTGCGACAGATAGTCCTATTTTATTAGCATTTGCATTAAGCACGTATTCTTCTAATACATATTTTTGTATTAATATGGATCTTTGAGCTTCCAGTGAATAATCTTATAGTTTTCACAATAGTTTTATAAATTACTTACACGTCAGTAGCATAAATAAAAAGCTACGCAAATTTTATTACAAGCTTCGTGATATTTATATTTTCGCAGCGTTGTTCTTTAGCAATTCTAAATGCACTGCATTATGTGTTTTGATCATTTAAAAAGCTAACAAAAAAAATATTTACGTTACTCGTTAAGCATCCATTTAATATCCATATAGTGAAATAAATATATTCAATTTTAGAAAATAAAATTAATTAACCTTTTAATTATTATTGACTACCTATTTCAATATTATACACACGACAAAAAAAATGAGCTAATAATTACAAAAGATTGTGAACTTAATACGAGCACGATTGAATTTATATTTTTATTGAATTTTTTTTATCAAACTTCGACTTGGGCTTCCGAATAAATCGAGCTGTTACTTGCAGTTATGATTAAGCTTTTTACTATCTATTAAAAATTTATGCGAAACAATTTTGACGCACATAAGCCTATAAATTCATTTTTGTGCACAATGCGGAAAGTCTTTTCATGCTGTAGAATATATATAGACAATCAGCGCTTTTATTAAATGAGGTTCAATTTTGCGATATACTTGGAGTTTTTACTTTTTTCAAAATAATGATAGTAATGATGTTGATGGAAATGCAATATATATATATATATATATATATATATATATATCTTTTGGTCCTTAGATGAAATATTCGATGTTCTTAATGTGGGCTTTAACTTAAAGTGCTCGTAAAATTAATGAAGCCATGTGTTTATTGTGAAATATATATGATTTACCGCAGCGTTTTGTTGGCGTGTACAATGCGATATGATTTCAATACAATAAGTGTGTCAATCTATTCAGCCGTAAAAAATTAATCGATGATATAATTTTATGATATAATAACTATATCAACATTTTATATTATTTTGTTATACTTTATATGATGCACGGTTTTAACTATATCCATTTAATTTCTTATAATAAGTTAACCAAAAATCTATATAATATTGCGTTTCTTTAAAATCTAGCAAATTACAACGTAAAATTGAGCAAAGTGTAAAAAGTACAATTGCAGTTGGTAGATTGCTGTTTTTCATACTATATATACTTAATATTGTATCATAAAAGAGATTTCACTTAGAGTTAAAGTTGTTAATATCCTACGTAATTTGTAAGTACAACAACAATTAGCACAATATTAACTTATAATGGAACATACGCTGAGTTCATACTTTGAAAGGCCTAAATAGAGAAACGGTAATTGGATTGGTTTATTTGGGCATTAATTTAATGAATCGCTGAATGCATTAGATTATAAACAAGATTTTATATTACAAAGTTATGTGTAACGTTTTGTGTTGCATAATCAAGGAAATTCCTCATCCGAACCTTTATCACTAAGCAATTGTTATAAACTTATTATGATGAAACGTTCAGGCTCGAAAGCTGACTGAATAATCAACATAGAGCTAAGCAAACTCTCATGAATTTGCAGTACAAAAGAACACGAAGCATTGAGATCTGTGCACGTAAAATCAACGAATTTCTAGTGTGCATACGTGTGCAGAGAAAATTTCAGCAGGGAAATTTTCATCATGGCATGCGTAGAACGTAAACAAGTTAACAGCCTTCTTGAAACTTTTTCTCGCCGAATTCCTCCTGAAGACTCCTTGGCATCCGTATTTTTTAATTACGCGCCATTATTGGCAAAGAATGAAATGTTTTTCTAAGATATCGCGTCGAACTGTGGCTTACTGGTGCAAGAGATTGCATGAAATGATGAGACGATAGAGGAAGCAGTCACTTTTCAGAAGAAAAACGAACACGGAGAGTCGCCAATATTACGCGTGCGTCGTGTGCACATCACCGCACTCCTCGTAGTTTTCCTTTTCTCTCTTTGTACGCTTGTCTTCTGCCTATCTGCCGCGTGACTATGTAATTCATTGAGACAATCGGGAGAAAGAGCGATGAAAGAAGTTCAGTTTCACACGTTGACTATTATTGACGCAGGTTATTGGCTTTGCTTGTAAGAGCTAATCTTTATGAGCTTCAGCAGAAAAGGTGAATGTATTTAGTGCTGAGCTGTGCTGCGCTTTGACAATCTGAGACATAAAACAGTTGGCTCTCTCGTGGGTAAAAACGCGTGCTGCAATCGAGCACTGGGTTCGATGTGATTTTGTGGCGTGAAATTGAAAAATAATGTAGCTGTCTTCGCCAAACTTCGATAATTGCGGGTAGACAAGTAATTATCAGTTCTTAACAACGCAGGCGAATGACTGGACACGCCTTAACGTTTTAAAAATCAAAATCACTATCCTTGATACGGGAGATCTTGTATTTTAAATTCGATCTTAACAATTCACGCGTGTCCTGGCGATTGTAACTTAACGATTCAAGTCAGCGTGGAAGTTAAACGCGAAGGAGGGCAATATCTCGTCGGGAGCTCACGAAACGGAAGCGATGCGCGCGTGCGCAAAGCGATAAGGGCAATCGTAAAAGAACGGCGGAACAATTCCGGCTGACCGAGCTTTTACGACCGCGGATGCGCCTCGTCCTTTTTGTCCTGGCTAAACCGCGGGGGTAAGACGTGTATACGTGCGCGGAGGACGATTAAAAGTAAGCGTGAGACTGTTAAGGACAGGTCGGGTTATAAAAAGTTAAGAAAGGAAGATAGAGCAGCCGGGTGATGAAGACTTGCCTTTCCACTCCTCTAATTTCTCTTAAGCTTTTCCGTTGGCTCTGTTGAATTGTGGAGGACGTGAAATTGGAAGCGCGCCGAAAATTGCATTCGTCGGTTAAGCAAATGTCTCTGTACATATTTAAAAAGGGATTTAATGCGAGCTTATGAATTGCTAACGTATTGTTATGTTAAGGTAATAGGGAAATTCTACCAAAACCACGTTAACAATATGGTTTGTTTAATCATTTTGACAAATGAATTATATCTATTAATATTTCAAAACGCGTTTAATTCTTAATTTAACATACTCTTTTAGATGACTTTATTACGGGGTTTTCTATTAAATGTTTGAACTCTTTTAAAGTAAGAACTCAAAAGAAGCAAAAAGTATCAAGTAAAAAATTCAGTTTGGTGGTTTCAACTCCTCTTATTTCTATCATTTTCTTTTGCGTTAATAAATTATCCAAGCTCGTGTTTCATTAGTTCGATGTGTTTTTTGAGAAATTGTCATTGGTTCGTATATAATGTAAGAAATACATTCTAATATAGAAAAGTATTACTATCAAATAACTTTATACTTCAACTGAAATTATAATTTTGGTGCATTAGTATGTAACAGGCTCTAGACTTATTCACTATAATTTGCCTTTATTGCGGTAGATTATGTCTTTGTTTGCCTTGAAGTACTGCGCGTTGATGCTCTTCCAGTCGATTTTGGTGTTTTGTAGAAATTAGACAGGATTAAAGTGCTTAAATAGGACATTAACTTGCATTTACGTAATCCAAACTTTCTTCGGGGATCTTTGTATATATATAATATATATAAAGAACGTTTTATATGCAGTTTAATTATTCCTTTTTTACACTAATTTGATTTAATACGTTTTTTTCAGATCCATTAATAGTAATATCCAAGCGAATCCAAGCTTTTTCATTATTCCGAATCATATTTTTTTTAATTATTTTACATTTTATTTATTTAATAATACATTTTTTTAACAGAAATTTTTTAGATACTTTTTAACAATGAATATTGAAAAATGATACTTGTTAAGTGCACTCATAAAAATTTAAATCTTAATATTGAAATAATGATATTTAAAGTTCAATTATTTTCAATTTTAAGTGTATAGCCAATGAAAAAATTAATATTTACAGGCGCCCATTATAACAAGTACAATAATTTAGTTTTAAACTTTAAAAATTCTTTTTTAATTTTTTAATGAATTTTTTTTATGTTTTTTTTTTAAACAGTAACATTTAGATACGTATTTGAATGTGCATCTATTCCCAATATGTCGCAGCTTTACGTATTCAACTCGTAAAGCCGTCGCACTCCTACATGTTTATAAAACCTGGCGAGCGCATTGTCCTGCACACGTGACGAGTTTATCGTAATTTCTACCTTTAGTGGGATTACGCACGAATGAACTGTATTGCTGAGTAAATCAAACGTTATTTGGATTATTTTATAGGTGTCTTTTTTTGAATCCATTGGTTCAGGAAAAACAGTCGGATATCCAGGACAAAAAATAATGATTTTGACCAAAATTATACGCGACATGGAAATATTTGGCTTTAGTTCTTTTTCGGCTTTTAGTTGTGTTAAATATTAATGGAATTAATTTTGCTTTAAAATATTTAATTGAATTTTCTTTTATGATAAATTGTAAAATTCCGGTCTTGATTTGAAACTTTTTATAATAAATATGCAAACACTGGTATTTAATTAAATTTAATTGATAAATTAAATACTTTAATACGTGTTCGGTTTTCTGGCCAATTAATTGTTAAAATTATTCAGTTGAAAATTTACGTTACGCCAGTGAATTCTTTTACGCAAATAAATACTTTTTTTTATATTACAAAAATTTTAATTCCGAAGTAAAATAAGGAGTGTTGCTCGAGTCTTAAAATGCAATAAAATAGATCGTTGCACCAAATAAGCTGACGTCAAAACCACGGATTAAAATGACGATTCATGAAGCTCCGATTGCTTTTAATGGAAAAGCGAATAAATTGCAAACTCCATCAAGTATCGTAGATTCCGAATTCTCGAAGATCTCAATCTTATGATTAAGCCGCAGATGATTCCCCGAATTTATTTTTCGTAATAGCTCAGCTTCCGCTTTCGCATCTATATATATATATATATATATATATATATATATATATATATATATGTATATGTAAGATGCTGTCGAGTTAGACTGTTTTTATTGCTATTGCTGGTCCGAATTCGCTTAAAAGCCAAAGCTTCCACCGCGCAAGGGACATTTATCTCTTGGCTGCTTTTATGAAGCTCGAAAATGGATTATTAAGACGAGTCTGGGCCGTATTTGCTGCAACGCTTCCCGACTACCTTTATCTTGCCTTAGTGAAATTGTGACGGCTGCCGTTGCAAATATGGGCCGTGCCAAATTCTTTTCGGCTCGTACTTTAATTGCTAACAATTAGCGCATCTGTCTAAAAAACAGGTGACGTTTTTCTTTTGATGCCTTAACTCGAAACACCGCTTATGATTTAATGGGTGTGAGGATTTTTTGCGTTTCTAGTTTCTTCTCTACCTTTCTCTCTCCTCCTTTAGTTTTACGATTGTATGCAAATTAGGGAGAATTTTTCATACGAAGTCGTAAAATGTAATCAATTATCGCTTGCCTATTTTGACATTATTTTTTATACTTGCTGGGATATTATTAATTGTGGTTTTGAAATTACTTTTACTTTTTTTATATAATCGTATGAAATGAATTATTATTACCCGGATGTTTAATTATGGCATTTTTATAAATAATTCTCATTGCAAATGAATTATCAATTTATTATGAATTTTAAAACAAATTTTATTCGAACCTTCTTTACGTTCTTATTTCCATACCTAACGAACGTATTAGCTATGATAAGATTTTAACGAAATTTTTGTAAATTTGTTAATATAACAATTTAGTACGGATTACGGAAACAAGTGCTATTAATTAACGATCCATCAAGAACTTAACATTTATTTTAATGAAACATTCATTAGTTGCGACGAAGTATAAGTATCGATCAAGTATTCATTATCGGACAACAGTACAGACCTTGATATTTGTTTTCAAGGCCCATTACACAGGCTAATCAATTACCGACCGCAAATTCATCCGATGACTAATCGTAGAAGTGAAAAGGGCCTATAATGATTTCCCAAAAGCATTCGCAATCGCCATTTGAAAGGTTGTAGGCCTCCTGGTCGTTTAGCTACCAATTATCGCGCAGAGAGACTCCGAGCTGCGGCCGACCCTCAAAGTCCTTCAACGCCCGGATGAAGGGGCAGCATCAGCAGCGCCTTGAAAGTGATGCCGATAAACCAACAACCCAAGCCGCCGGGTTCTTGTTACCTGTGCCACGGCACTAGGGACCGACTCTCGTAAATAACTGCCTTAGGCGCTCCCATGGCCCGGTCCAGGACAGGTTAGCCGGCCTGTCAACCGTGAGCCCAGGTTCACGTGGTTGACGTGGCGCGGCCGACTCATTTTCGGGGCGAGCTCAGGGGCTGCCCGAAGAGTAGCGCGACCTTGTAGCTCTCGGGGGCGGGCGGGGGGTGATGGCGTTCGCGTGACCGAGGAGGCTTCGACCGAGAGGCGAGAGCTTCCTTCGGGGGGTCGCATGCGAAGCCAGGCTTGCGCGTCTCTTGGCAGCGTTGGCACCATTGATCATGGATAGGGCAAGGAGGAGGGGCAAACAGGAGAATACGCACAATTTTATGGACTCGGTCGACGAAGCGTCTCTGCTCGTGAAAGCCAATGTCTTATTGGAGTGTTGAGCAGAACGGATGATTACATGCATCCGGACGGTATCTTTGGCTTAATGGGACGTGGAATGTTAAGCCATTAGCGGTGGCGGGGGCAATTGTTTAGTTGCAGCGGGGAGGGAGAAATCGAAAGCCCGGTCGTTTAATTTATTATTAAGCGTTTCCTGTTTCGTACGGGTTGAGTGCCTGCTGCTACGATATCGTTCTCTTATTTCACAAATACAGTTTTCTATTTATTGACGTTTCTGACACATTATCTGATATTGAAAGTACAGACACTCGCTATGATAAATCTTATCACGCCTTTTATTACAATTCGACGCATTTTCACTTTCAGCATTGGATGTAGCTCAACGTACTTGTGTCTTTTTAAAGTAATCAGTAGATAAGCCTTTCTTGATTGCTTCGTTGTTAGTGAGATTGGATATTTAGAAGCTTAATCTATTTCTGTAATATATTTCACAATCATCCAATTGAATACCTTGACGATACAATAAAAACAATCAACAATTTACAGATTGTTATTATTTAGGAACTAGAACTCATTTAAGCTTTCGTTTTCGTATAATTGTTTTCGTTCGTTATAATTGAAACAATCTTTTTAACATGCAGCTCGTATTTTCTAAAACAGAAGATCTTTGAATGCGATAAATGAGAAATTTCATAGAAGCTGAAGGGCTACACGATTGTTTGCATGGGCTTTTAACGAATTCTTCACTTTTTTTTACTCGTTTTCAAAGTAAGTATAATTGAAATGTTGCAAAATAGAGTCGTGATTACGTTATCGTTGTTTTTTTTCGATGAACATTCACAGAGGCTCGAGCTCGTGTATTTTTATCAATAACAATGAATAAAAAAAAAAGAGTAAAAGGGAAAAACAGTGCGTTCGCGCAATCTGACAAAGACGCAAACCTGACCGGACGTGAATAGTCCAGAATCTGCTCTTCACATAACGAGACTAAAGCCTGCTGCACTCCTCTGTTTTACTACATCATTTTTACCAAGTGCTTTTCCACATATATGCCCGAACGTCTGAGTACGCACGTATATCAATATAATGGTAGTGTCTGGCTATTGTAGTTGCCTCACTCAAGAGAAATACAGCGAGTGTGTATTACCGGAAAGGAAACAGGCCGAAATTTACACCTTGAATCTCCCATTCTCCTTTCAAAACTTGCTCTGGATCGCCATGGTTATCGTCTCTTTTTCTCCTCTGTCTATTTCGCATTTCAGTCCATATCTTTTGTATTTAAGATTCCGTGGGATAGTAAGGGATATAGGGCTGCTTTTGTTTTTTTTTTTTGTTTTTTTTTGTTTTTTTTTGTTTTTTTTTTTTGAACTCTCTTTCTTCTTTTTGGGTGTAGGCGTAGCTCTGAAGATTCAAGTGAACTTGAACCTTTGCTATGTTAAGTTTGAGATTTGGGTTTGTTGAAAACCGAGGCTTCTATTAAAATACCGGTGCGTAAACATTTTGTTTTGCTCATTCAAAGCTTGTAAATCTTTATGGATCTGTATTATTCTAATATTCATCTCGGACCACGTCCGCTGCTCCGTTTTCAAGATGTAAATATGTCAACGTTCATCTAGGCTTTTCTGACTTGATTTTTAGATCAACATGTGTCGTGTAAAATTGACAACAATGAAGATGAATAAGTTACGAGCAAACACACACTGGGAAGAAGTCATTATTTATTGCCGGGTGACACAGCCATCTTAAAATATTAATGATCCTATTGCAACTCATTATTGCACGTCCCCCTATTGTTACAAGCCTTGAAAGATATATGGTCAAAACTTGCAGGGTAGGCGAAACTTCCATATCTTGGCATGGAAAGGTGACGACACAAGGACGGCAAGTTTAATAAGTACGGATTTGGCAATCGAGTTGAGCAATTCAGCGAGCGATCAAGCACAGAAAGTTTAAATTGACGAATCAGCGGCAAATAATAGCCTCGATCGTGAAAGCTAACGAGTCGGGCGAACGAGTTGGTAGATGCGTCGCCGCTGTTGGAGGGTTCGGGGCGGAGAGGAGGAGGGCGGTTTATCGGGCGGTGACTTTTGGGGGCCGTACCCCCCCCCCTCCCCTCCCCACCCAAAAAAACATTACCTTGGGGTTGTCCTTGCAGTCGCAGGTGAGTCGGCCGTACTGGTCGCAGCTGCAGGGAGAGGAGTTGCATCTCCCGTTGCCGTTGGGGCCGGGCTCGGGTCCGGGACTCGTCGATCCCGGGGAAGTCGAAAGCAGGAGGCCGAGAATCGCGCTGCTCAAGAATAGTCGCGTCGGCCACATCGTGCTCGTCGGCCCCCGCCCCTCTCGTCGAGCCCTCAGCGACTCATGCCACCCTCACTCGCGCACTAGCACAAGCCGATCGGCGTCCACCTCGGGCGAGCTCAGAGCGAGGCCATCGGGCCCGGGCAGCCGGCTCGTCTCTATCCTCTGCCCCGGAGCTCGGGGCTCCCGAGGTGGCCGCGATCGCCGAGCACCCGATCAACACTCGCGCACGTGCGCGCCAGATGCGCGAGGCCACCTCCACGCGGGAGCACGAACATCCTCTGCGCGCGCCTCGGAACCGGGGATCACATGCCGACGACGATTATTACCCGGGCTTGGCCCTCGAGAGGCCGCGCTGCATTCTTCGACCCTCCGGATCCTCTGCGGCCGCCGCTCCCGTCTCCGATCCTGCACCTGCCGAGCTCTTGGAACGAGCCCGAACTTCGCTCGTCGGTGGCGGTCGGTCGACAGCCAGGAGGAAGCCTCCGCTCTCTTTCGTTCGGCTTCGTTGCGATAAGGCAGCCAAATCAGACCTCCTTCTGCGAAAGTGAATTTAACGAAGGGAAAGATCGATTAAATATTTTACATTGCCTTCCTCTCTTAGTATAGGATCAGCGGTCTAAGCTCTTCTTCCGATAGAACCTTTATCGAGCAGGCGCATTGAGAAAGACGTTGACAATGATTGATTTATTGCTGCATTTCATAATTTTACTCCTGTCTCTGGTGTGATTTTTTTCTTCTTCTTTAAGAAAATTCTCAATGCGACAGCTTGGTAAATTACAATTGAACGGAGCTTTTATATTTTCAACAATAGAATAAGATTATCGCGTGAGGAATTTTTTTATTTTAAGCGTCTTTTGAAAATCCCTACATTAAGAATGGAAAATAATTTGCTTTTGTGCAACCTTAGAAAATCAAAATTAAATTTCTTCTCTCGATTTGGCTACTTCGGTCCACGATCCCGCAGAAATGCAGACGAGGTTCGTCGATACTTTATCCGAGTCGTCGAGATGACCAATGGCAATGTTCAGAGCTATTCGAGCATATAATGAGTGACTGTCTTTGATTCGCGCGACTGTATGCGTTTCAGACGTTCTGCGATTGAACTGAAATTATGAAAAATTATCATTTCTTTTTGTGTTATATTAATGATCGTAGCGCCTTCTATTTTTTGGAATAATTTTTCGTTTCAACAATACTAGCATTATTTTTTCGACATTTCGTGCATTTAATTAAGAATTGTAAAAATATAATAATCGTACAAAAAGTTTAATTCTGCTTAAACATATTTCGAAGATGTTTAAATGCCCTTTTGTTGAAGTTTTACGCTTAAAAAATAAAACAACAAAGCCAATATTCGACTCTCGCTCTAACTCTATCGATTTAAAATACAAACTTTGAGCATAGAAAAAGAAAAGAAATCATCACCGGAGCGAAAGTAACATTAAATATGTGTGCTCATTCAGCACATGTTTCTTTTTCTAGACGCGGGAATTCTATTTTTATGTACGTACGATACATTTATTCGTTGTTGATGCTTGACTACATTGTCACAGTTTAAGTGCGTGGATTTTTACACATTATTTTTTCTACCGATTTTCCTATTATATTTTTTATCTTTATTTTTTGCATTACATTGCAACAATAATCAAGGCAGTAATTTTTATTTCAAGAGTATCTCGTAACGTCCGTTGTGTTTAATCATCTGCCAGTCAGCTGTGATTATTTCGCGTTTACATTTCAATCTAAAACATTTCTGCAGTTTGAGTAATTGCAGTTGCAAATAAAGTAAAAAAAATTTACTTTTTTTTTTATCTTTCTATAATTTTTAAACAATCCCAATTTTTTAAACGGATTTTTGATTTGATATATAGTATTTAAATTATTTCGTTTCCATCATATCAATTTTTTAATTTAATTGTATTTTTATCGTTTAAAAGTTTTTTGATAAAACATCTCTTATACGGTGAAATAAATAATTTTAGGTATTCCATTTTCGACTGTTGCAAAAACTTTCTCTACTAAAAATTAATCGATTGTTTAATTGGCTAAAATCTGTACGACACAAGGATATTTGGTATTACTATTCTATAAGTTTATTATATACTAACTTATTGAAGTGGGCACATAGAAACAAAGATAAAAATAGCAATATAAAAATAACAATCATTGTTGTTTATATATCCAAGAGATTAAGAAATGACTTTGTTATCATTAATATAGGTCTATGAATTCTTCAAAATGACTTATTTCAACTTTATTAGAATTTTAAATTAACTACTTTTACGATGAGAAGCATGGAAATCATTGGAGCATTTTATGAGTATACCATAAGGCAAGAAATGCATCACGAAGTGGGTACGTCATCATGTAAACGAAACGAGGGCTAATCTTTACTTCATCTCTTTCTCTCTCTCTCTTTCTCTCGGTCTATCTCTATCCCTAACTTTATCTCTGTGACTTTGTCTATCTCTTTTGCTCATGCATTGAACCTTTATTCGCGCGCTCACGAACTTGGTCATCGACTATATCATACGGGCTTGACTTATGGCCTGCGTAAACTGAATTCGATTCCTATCTTTATACTTTAGGAGTTAGGTAAAAAGACATTGGTAGCTTTATTATTTTAAAACGCACATCATAGTATTCTAATGCTTCTTGTACATAAATGAAGTACAAAAAAAATGTCTTACTATTTCAAGGCACTATAAGTATTGATTAAATTTTCAATAAGAATCCGGCGTTTTGTAAATATTACAAAAACCAATTTTCGTAAGAGATTTTCTTGATTATATTGACTTAGTAATTTTAAGTTAGTATTTTTCATTCATAAGCTTATGCATTAGAACTATAAATCGCTATTATGAATTTAAATGCATTAATTAAGAATAAAATTTATTGTATTATAAATTGCTGAGAAAACCCAAAATTTACCTATTCAAACTTATAGAATTCTCGGATCCGCGGACCGTTTTTTCTCAAAAACTCGTCACGTTTCTCTTCGCAAAGCAGAAACTGTAAGATTTTACGAGGTGCTCAAAAATGCTCTTCTTTTTCAAATCGAAGTTGTAGAAGCAAACGTGCACTATTTCAGTCTTGTATAACCGATTCGTTGCGTTGCAGAGAGCTCATTTAGAGATTCTGGACGCGCACTAACTGGAGAGTGAAAAGAGAGCGAGCAGGTAAATAAGAAAAAGAAAGGACGAATAGGAGAGAAGGATAAGCAAACTCAGAAGAAGAGAGTGAGCTAGCGAACAGATGAGGAAGGGATAGCGTGAGCCAGTAGTGAGTTAGAGTGAGAAATGTTTCGCTGGAAAAATAAACTTAATTTGAATATTTTACATCACCAGCATTGAAGTTTACACGTATTGACGAGCACCTGGTGATAAGGAAGCCAGTAGCTCTTTAAATATTTTATTGTAAATTTCAGCCTTTTTAAAGTAATAGTGCTCACTAAAATGACTTTATTTGATTTTTTACGCTCTTAACAGCTTTAATTAATATAAATTGGCGCTTTCGTAATTAAAGCGGTTAAGCTTTAAGATGTATGAGACGGAGAATAAAATTGAATTGCAGGAATACACTTGATGTGTTTTATTATACACTACATTTGTTTAATAGATTTAAAATTTAATAGTCAGTATTTCATATTTGATTTTCACTTTAAAGTTTTGTGCTCGTATAGTAGCGTTTTTGTTTTGGAGGCGATAACGATTAAATCTTTTTTTCTTTCACTTTTTGTAATATTCCTTACTTTCTACTTATAATTCTACTTGCAATTCATAGTTTTACTACATACTTCTTTGTGTATGTTTGAGCCACATTACTTTTCATGTAATGGGTTAATTGCTGATCAAATTGTAAGTAAACACTGATTTTATAATATGAAAGGAGCTATTAAAGATATGATATTCTACATTTTTCAATTAAAACGGTAGAAATTAAAAGATAAATAATAGAGTTATTATATTGGATAAGTTAATGCGTATGCTTTATCTATTTTTACCGATACTGAAATATTTACTTACAATGCAGTTATTCATTTTTAATTTCATTATATATATATTTATACGGTATTATGGAAGAACATAATATAGTACTTATTATGAATAAAAAATTTTTGGTTACTTGAAAAACATAATCATCAAATGCAAGATTTATTTTAATTTACAAATATCTTAAATTTAAAAAGTTACAAGTACAAAATTTTAGTATTTCATTAGTATAAAAATTAATTTTTTATTACAAATTAATTTTTTTATAATTATTTGCATAATTTTTATAATAAAAAGAAATAAACTGTTAGCACGCAAACTTCATTTAGCTTCAAGCATTTAGTCTTACTATTATTATTGTTATTATTATTATTATTATTATTATTATTATTAATATCATTATTGATATTTTTACTTTAAAAAAAGAAATAAAATGTCAAAGAAAAAAAAATATATTTCTTATAAAAACTGTTAGTTTGTAGTGTTTATTTTTACATTATCGGATTCAGACATTTGTAAAATTTCTAAAGGAAAAAAATGCATAAAATTATTGATTGGCTTTCTCGCGTTATACTCATATAAAATTGTTTTTGTAAAAACAGGCGCTTCAATACTGTGTATAAAAGTACATCATTGTTCATGAAACGTCGTGTATCGGTAGCGTCATTAAATTGCATAAAAATTTGAATGACACCGCGTAATTGAATAAATACATTCTGTCGAAAAACCCCTAAAAATATTTGAACATCACAATGGTGATGGAATTCTGGCTACACGAGAGCCTATAAGCTAAAGGCAAGAAATTTCAATAATTCCAAACTTTAAAATTCCAAACCCGAGTTTGAACTTTAACTTCGGCGAAGCCCGCCGCAGTTGCTCTTACAAGCGTGTCATTCTCTACTGTTCGTTGTGAAACTTATATAATATGACCTTCGTATGAAGCTATTCTATTTAACCGTCAATTTTATTTTATTGAAACTTAAATAACTTATATATATATATATATACATGCATGTAAAGTATATGAAAAATTGGAAAGCCGATCTAGAATCTGTTTGATGAACGTTTATAATAAATTTTATATCGAAAAAAAAAATTTATACGATAGGACAGGTATGGATACACACGCACACGCACACGCACATATTCATTTATGTAGCTGAAGCGATAGATGAACCTAATTTGAATTTGTATTGGCTTTACCGTAATGCAAACGTGTTTCAGCCTAACTCAAAATATGTGTAATCCTAGAATAAAAATAGGTGTACGCAATGAAATCAATAAATAGGATAGAGATCTACTAGCACGTATATTTCCAGTAGATGATGTTTTAGGCATACTTAGATATTTTTAACCCATGCATTATTTGAGGATATATTATGCACGTGTGTATTTTATAATTTGAAATTGATTTATGCATTTTAAGAATTTACAAAGGTACTAGAAAAAATATTTCATTAAAAGTCATTATTTAAATGTGCTTTTAGCGTAAGAAAAATTTCTTACATTTGTTTTTTTTTTTTTTTTAAAGTAGGATATGAATTCACTGTAAATATTTACCTTTCGTTTTTCGTAACGTATGAATATAATTTATTTTATTCAATGCAGGCTCACACATTCTATCCGGATAGAGAAATACTCCTACAAAGTAAAAAAGTCATTCGGAGAGTTATTGGGTATTAATCAAAATAGTACGCTATTTGACAATAATGCAATTATTAATATTATAAATAAACGATATACTTATTATGGTAAATTTAACAAGCCAAATTTTTGTTTAAAAATTCATAATTTCCTGCCTCATGTACCACTAAATATACAGCTGTCGGTAAAAAATAATTGTTAACAGTTGTTTAATAGATAATCAATTTGAAATAATGTGCAAGGCATTTTCGCTGTGATTTCTCATTTGGTTTGATTAAAAATCTCGCCTTTAAAACGAATCGTGCTCGAGGTACTACCAGGATTAAATATTTACTCGAACGGCTTATTAAATCTCATTGTAGTAAAAAATAGACCACCGCACTCGATTACTTTTACCAATGATTTCCTTCCGTCTGGTACAGCTAGCATCAAAGATTCATCAATAATCCCAACGATTATAATAAATTGAAATTAAAGTATATCTTAATGCAATCTGCCGAGCCGAATTGCCTTGCGGCTTTTCAATTTCCCCCTTTCTTCGGCCTTAATAAAATTTCCATGGAAAACGCATTTATCGGCTATAAAAATACAAAACTTCTTGTAAGCTCTTACTCGAGTCTCCCCCTCTCCGGCCCCCCCCCTTGTGCGCTGCCATCCTCAATGGTGGCAGCCCTTCGCCTCGCTCTCGCCGCTCGCAGAGCCATTCGCCATTCCGTTATAAAGCAAAGACACAAAATCTTGGAGCGGGGCAGATGAAGTGACCTGCTACACGACTCGGCTCGCTTGGCTCGTTAACTTAATCAAGATAGGCCGGGGCTCGTAAAACTTTCCGCGCGCCCGGTTACCGAGGATATAATTCCGGGTCGAGGCGCCCAACTTGTGTATTATGTATCGAGTATCGGAGCAGCTGACGCGATTGCAGCTTCTTCATCCCCCTCTAGACGGACGCGCTTCTCTCTCTCTCTCTCTCTTCGTCGTAGGACTTCGTTCTCCCTTCCTCCCTCCCGGCCTTGCCCGTCGGAGCCACTTGTTACTCTCCTTTTCCCTGCAAATGCAAATGCGCGACTGCGTTATCATGGCCGGGTGGTGGTAGCGTTGTCGGTCATCGACGATCCACGGCAATGTTCCCAAGGTCTGAAGAACGTAGCCAAACCGAATAGGCAACAGTCCTCGTTTCAACGATACCCTTCCTCTTTATTTTCACGTGCTTAAGGCGATTTCGCGATGAAGCATCGTCCGAGTGAAGGATTGGGAATTAACGGGCCTGACCTGTAACTCGGTTTATATTCACCGCAGGATCGTGGCCTGCTTACTCATTGCGAGGGCCGGCGAGCAGTTAAGTGAGCTAACTAATGAAACTATAGGTAATCGTTATTATTAGAAAAGTATCCTATGTCAAATTAAGCCGTGAAACGCAACGGAATCGCTCGTCGAGGGCCACTACGTAGATTCGCCTGATATCCGGGCCATCGCAAAATAGGCAAACAAGTGGGTAAGATCATAGCGATCTCGCGCGACTCCTCACCCAATTCTTACGAATATAATCGATCTCAGACCGAGAGCGGCCCGATCTTGATTCGCGCAATCGCGACCGCCGTTCATCTCACCTAGGGAAAAGAAACCCGAGCGCTCGCGCCAAGGTTGATCGGTGCAAGTATCAATTAGCCGTTACGTCCGATCGGGTCACCGCTGCTCGACGCGCCTTCGGCTCCCCTCCTCGGCGCCGCGCCGGGAAGCGGAAAATCCTGACGCTTAATTCATAGCTCCGCGACCACAATAATTCCCAACGCGTGCAACACGCAAAAGAGAGTTTCCCGCGCGTGCCGCACCACCGCCGAGGACCAAGGGACTCGGGCACACGAGATAAGGGCTTTAATTGAAAATGAAGGATCGTTCCAGGCGGCGGCTAGATTTCTCGGGGGGCGGCCGCGGAGGAAGAGGGGCCGGGGGCGCGAGGGGAGCTCCGGGGCATCGTAGCGGCCACCGCGTAATACGAACGGCGCTCGTGTCCAGACGCGCAGTAGCAGCACGGAAATTGATGCTGGTGGAGTGGGATTGGGTTTCCTTGTACGTGCACGAGCTTTTCTCCCCGGCTTTGTTTAATGTTTGCGAACCCATTTGCGGTCTCGGCATTTTTCATTTTTAGCGCGGGGCACTCGGTCGCCGACTCTCGCGATGATGACGACGACTGGAATTTATATGCGGACTGAAATGTGCTGCGGCAGGCTTGAATCATTCAGCTTTAATTAATGTTCTCGCCTTGGATCTTGCTTGATTTCCCTTCAAGCTTTAAGATATGAGATACTCTTGAATTCGTGCACAACACCCTTAAAGGTGCGCCTTACTTCCCGACCGCTTATTAATATTCATTAATATTCAAAGTGCCATCATTTAAACCCAAGCTGTTGATGCAGGCTTTCGTGTGAGGCTTTATCGGTACATTTTTTCAAGCGTACGGGATCCTTACATTATTCAAATACTATTTTCTCGTTATAAAAGATTCATTATTAGGTTTCGGATTATGACTTTTCGACCGATATATATATATATATATATATATATATATATATATGTGTATTTCAAATTTTGGCCTCGCTTTTGAATGGGCACGGGGACGAGAAATTTACCGAGCGACGCACTTTGTTTTGCTTGTTTTAACATCTGTTGAAATGATTAGCAGCTTCACCGAGGCTCAAATTGCGCTTTGTTATAACGGATATACATTTATATAAGATGTTGTTGATTTGAAATATAGATTATTAAATTTAATGCGTTCTCTGATATGATTGATTTTTTATTTCAAATATTTCTACGAAATATTTAAGAAATTATTGCCTACGTTTCTTACTAATTTTTAGAATATAATTTATACACAATGATGTTCAATTTGTACAGTCGGTTAAATTGATAAATTGTATTTACAGCACATAGTGCTTGATTATTTTCGTTGCTTTCGCATATATTGTAATCGAGTACATGGACAAATAATTAACAATATTATATGAATATTTAGAGGAGGTTCATTACAATAATAATGTAACAAATACTTCTCTAGTGGATGCATTTAAAATAATTCATTATGTATTTGCTTAAATAGACTTATCACGAAGGATCAAATGTCCACGTATTTTCACGCACCATGTTTTTGCTTTGCGAATTTAAATATCTTATATACAAATCAATTTTCTAATGTATTTAAACTCTGTCAAAGGGCCCTTAATGAAACGTATATAAAGCTGTCACGTATTTGTAAAAGTTGACGAGGCTGCCACATATAACTGAAAGAGAAACTCTAACGTTAAATTTTTACATTGAAATTTCACTTTTCTACATATGCAAGGTAAAAAGAACATTATATTCATTTGGACTCAACTGAATGTCTCTTCATGATTATCTTTCTGACAAAGATTTCACTTCCATGGTGTTCACTAAAAAAAAGATCATTTTCTTTGATGCATAAATTAAATAGTTAAATAAAAATTCAACTCCAGCATTCCCACGAATTTCCTTCATATTTATCAGACAATGTTTAAAACATACAGAAAGATTCACGTTCTTTCGTACAAGTATCAACGACTAAAACGAGTAAGATATACAGAAATAGTTAATATTTCTTGTTTACGCTCTTAAACATATTATATTACAATAGCACTGAAATATGTATAATTAAGAAAAGATTATTTATTAAGTTTTTTTATTTAAAGGCATTTTAAAACTTGAGGCTCGTCTACGCTATACGCCCCGAAGACTAACGATATGCGCATTTGTCATTTATAATCTTACGGCAGAATCCATCAGTTAATAATATGAGAGACATGCAAAATTCGTCCTTGGATCTCGACGTCAGATTTATAGGGATCTTTTACCAAGGAATAAATTTCTTCTTCAAGTATGACAAGAAAATTCATGGAAAAAGACTATGGTTATTCCTTGGATTAACCATAAAGTTCGCGAACTTTGAAAGTGACTTAATTTTCAATTGATTATACTTGAAGTACACGGCCACGCACTAAAAGTCAAATTTACATTCTGAATCGATTCTTTCCAAGGAACGTTTATGCCGAGGTTTATCTTATTCTCCCGTGTCTGGTTATCCTCCAAGTCGGAGGCACACTTCTGCCGTTCGCAGTCTTATCCGTTTTTAGTTCCATTCTTCTACCCAGCCCCCGACCCCTCCTATCATTATCTATTACCTCAGCATAAGTCGCCATATGTTTTCCGGTATGTGTGCCGTCCGTTTGATTTTCTTATTTATCATGCCCGGAGGTCGTATCCTCCTTTGGAATTTTTTGCGCGATTATTTGTTACATTACACGTTGTACTTTTTGTTTAAAAATTCCTATAGTTGTGACATATCTTATGTAAATGGTCAACAGACCTTTTTATAGTAAAAAAGAATTCCTGTTTTCTTATCCTGGATAATAGGAAAAAGAAGAACTGATGTTTTTATTTTCAATTCAATAATTCTACCACTATTTTAAAAGATATTATACTAATGCAAAATTTTAGGTATATAATACTATGGGGCTTATTTTATTAAAAAAAATAATAAAAAATCATCAGTGACACTGTTATTTGAATGTATATAACTTGAAGTAGAAATATGAATAAGTAAAAACATTATATCAAACATAATATGTGTGTGTGTGTGTATAGGATAAGAAGGAAAATAATGAGGCTTTTAAAATTACACTTAATTTTAGTGTTAAATTTATAAATTTCATATGAAAAGTATGGTGTTTCTTATTACTGATAAATTGAATTAGGTAATAAATGTCACTTTATAGTATGTCAAGTAAAAATGTAATTTCTTCAATAAAAAACGCTAGTCTCGATTCGTAATATAAGGATGAAAATTATGAAGAATAGAAAGCTTAAGTTACACTTCTCTTAAAGAATCGATGTCAGAATGGTTCGCGTTAAATCACTTTACATAATTACTCGTCTACTTTAAGTTTATTTGTTTCTCAAAAGCCTCTCGCGGTTTCTTCTATCCTTCCCGAACCGGCATTAACACTTGCCGCCTTGTTTTTAATTTTTTTATCCTCTTCGACGCTTCTGGCATCTCTATTGCTCGTTTTCTGCATTCATCGCTTATTACGAGACTCGCGAAATAATAATAATCATAGGCAGCGGCTTTTATATATATCCCTTTTTATCTATATTCATCTACTCCTCCTATCTTAGCACACATATTGTTACAGTTGTTTCAAATATGATACAGTTCATAAAGAAGCTTTTATTTTGAAACTCATATAAATTAAATGCTCGTCAATTACATAGGGTTTTATTAGATACCTTTTCTGATTTCTGATATCTGCATTACTCGTTATATAGAGCAATTCTTTATAAATTTACGGAGCACTCAGTATAGAATGAAAAAAATTGTATTTATTTTTCTTGTGAAATATTTTGTGCTTGGTTCTTCAGACTAAATTATTATTTAAAAGCGCAGCGCCTCTCTGCAATCGAAATTTCGAAATTTGGTGGATTTATGCATTGTGAAAGAAGGTATGCTTGCGAAATTCTAAGTTTCGATGTGTAATAAATTGTTTTAATTGTACAAATGACAATAATATTATCTACTTTTAGTAATTGCGATGGTGCTCCTTTATGCATTAGATTTGTTTCGTTCGTAAAAAAAATTGCTCGCGCCTATTGAAATTTTCATTGAATATTGTTTAATAAAATTGCAATGCTTGAAAGACTTGCGATTCTTAGAAAAAACAATATAAAATTTTAACTTTACTCATGTATATTGGAATTTATAAAAATTGATTTCTTAATAAAAAAAGCTTTATTATTTACTGCTTGGAATGTAAAACAAAAGCATATTACATGTTTTGTAAAAGCTAATTTTATTTTATTCATTACCTAGACATATTTTACAATTTAATCGACTAAATAAATATTTTAGCCGATTAGTATTGACTATTAAAATTCGATATGGCTCTGTTTATGACGGCAACATAAAGCATCATTTATGCGATGAATTACATTGCAGTTCAAAGCAATTCGCACAAATACACTTCATAGAAAAATACATTAAAACAAAACAATTTAAAGTTATTTAATCGTTGAATGTTTTGTATCTTATTAAAGACGTAAATTCAAAATATCAACGAGTAAAAATCAAAAGTGGGCAGCAAGGCAAGCCATTATTATACTCGACCGCACTTTCGTTCTTAAATGAGCGCCTCGGAAGGGATGAGCAGAAGTGGCCGTCTTTCCGATAAGGGCGACAATATTACACGCGTTGGGGCCCTTTACAACCTTTATCGTTCGCAACCTCTTCCACTCCCCCTCGTGGTCACCCGACAAGGAGGGCTTTGGCTCGAGAGACAGACCCGCCCAAGATATGCCCGCAAAATTCATCTCTCGAGTAGTTAGAGACTCGCGCTTCTGAAACCGCCACGGATGAATTAACGCCGCGGGCGGCGAACTCGTGCGCTTATCGATGCACCGCAGCGTCGATCTCCTCGAGTTGAACTGATAAGGGATCTCCCTGTCCAGGGCTTCCGTATGGAGATATCGGAGTTTCCGTATTCCTTCTAGAGGTGGGAGAGAGGGCATAGTCGGTATCTCGTCTCGTGCATAAATCAATCCTCGGGCGAGAGCGCAAATGCCAATTTCAGCGGCGAACGAAATGGGAAGGATTCGCGGCAGTCAATATTTCCTATTATGTGCCTCGTGATCTCGTATTTATCAGGATTGGATGTCGGCACATCTTGTTTGCTTAGGTTCTCTGAGTTTTTTGCTTCCTTTAATGAAACGCGGAAGGCTATGGGTACCACATTATAAGAAACATTATAAGAAACATTATAAGAAATATTATAAAATCTTTCTAACTTGGAAACTATTAGATTAAAGTGCGATAGTAATGATGAATCGATAAGTGGACGGTTCGTGTAATATAAATTGGAATAAACGTTCGAGTTTAAATGCCGTTATTCTCTTTGGAGTGGTGAATGCTTATTATTACAATATTATTAAGTCAATTTAATCTGCACGTCGAGAAAATAACACCAATATAATTATACATGCTTATTTGTGCAAGCTATATGTTTTTCCAATACTTTGTGTATACTCGTACAACTAGGACGTGGTAACAGAATGGACATGAAAGTACTGCAAGATCGGCAGATTTTGAGCCCGAGCTCATGAGGTACTTCTTATTCATTCTTCGATGGAAATTGATGATGTTACGATAAGGAAACAGCATTCCTTTGCGAAACGACGCTTTAACTACATCAGCCAAGAAAAATAGATGTCAATATTATTAATCAAAAAGAAAAGTTGACAAGCGCACGACTATCAGAATTTATGTCAAGTAGCTCAAGTGTTAATTTTCAATATAGTCTAAGTTGGCAGAATTAATTTGTTTTATATGTCACGTCCGTATTTACAGCCCTTTTCACTAGGCCTCAATAACATTCCACTGTTTGCCTCGATCCGGAAAGTATAAAGTTTTTAATTAGTCGATTAAGTTGTCAAGAGGTTCCGCCGCTGTTATTCGGAGCGATCGCTACGAATATGGAAAAAATCAGCCATTTTCGCATGGGCGTAATTAGTATATAAAAAAGACAGACATCGGCGCATGCCAAAAAAACGGAAGAGTAAAGGCACCGGCCAAAGTTTCCTCACAGCTGTCGTCCCTCGCCAAATATCCTGTGCATTCTCTGGAATTTTTCATCTCACCAAGTCTCGCATATCCCGTCGCGTCCCCGCCCACGCCAACCCGTTCGGTCGCCCTGCCACATCGCGCACAGGATTTGCTCTACGTCGTGCGCACAGCTGCAGCTCAAGAAAACATCACTCGGTTCTCTCGTTATCGGCGCCCTGCCATCGATTCGCCGAAAGGTGCAGGCACCGGGACACCGGCCTTATCGCTTGATAGATAAGGAAAAGAGCGAGCGAGACAGCGTTTCGCGCGCGATATCTTCGAATTAAGGTGGGGGAGGAGGGTTTGCTTTTATCCGCGGCTTAAGTACTTTTCGACTTTGTATTAACAACCGGATGCATTTCTCATGCGGCTCCGCGAGACTCCTGGTATTCATTTAAATGTATCGACGATTCCTCGCGCCTTCTCCTTCATTTGGAATGGGAAGTCGCTCCAAATGCTTGCAGGCCGATACGTTTAGCGCGCGGCTATTCATCATTGATATCATTAACGTTCTTACTTTACCGAGCTAATAATGCAAATCATGCAATGCTTCTTGAAAATTACTCGATTGCTTTATTTGGGTGCTTGTTGTTTTTAAGCTGTGCACTATTCACTCTATTTTCACAAACTTTTTTAATTCATTATTAATTCCGCAGTGATTAAGCCTGAAATGAAGTTTGAAAATACCGTTTCGAAAATATGTACCGAAAAAAATTAGCCTTTAAATATGAAAAATCAAACTCTACAAGAATGCGTGCGAGAAGTGTGTCTTTATCTGCCGAAGATAAGATTAAGCATGGACAAAAATATTAAACAAGGTCATACGAGTCTGTCAAGTCTGTCGTAATTATTTACTTATACTCATTTTAATGTATTTGTGATGATTCGAATGTCGTAATTAAAAAGCGAGCTGAAAAAAGCACCTGCATACGTACGTACACTTGTGATATTAACGAGCGCCTCGACTCGCTTGAGTCATCCAGTTATAATTCCCTTTTATCTGGATCGATTGAGGAAAATAATGCGGAAATCCTAAATAAAATTCATGACTATCTAGTAGCTTTTCTCGCTGACTAAGGGCTGCAGCTATTTCCGAAGCTATTCGATGAAAATTCCATGATTATTGCCCCATTGTGGTCAACGAATGATCGCACTTTTGTATTTGCGTTAGAGTCGGAGATTCAGATTAAAAATCATTTCCTTTTTTTCTATTTAAAGATGTCAGTCTTTACTTTTTCATCGTGGCCCGAGGGCGTAGGTGTATCGCGTGCACGAATTCCCCGCAGGGACGAATGCAAGAGGCCAATGGGGGGGTTTTTTTTTCCTTTTTAAATGCTCGCATCTGAAATAATTTTATCGCTTACGCGCTTTCGATCTAAGTTGGCTTTGGCAGAGCAGAAACAAAATAGGGGCACAAATCTTCGTTTCCTGATTCGCGTAACATTCAATAAGCTTTCAGAGCAAGACTGCAATTATCTTGAGAAAGATACGAGCGATAGCAGTCGAAGCAGCGTTAAAAACTAGATCGTCGGTCGCGCTCCAGGGCTCCGCGACTAATAATTTTGTAAGATGACGCATAAAAAAATGGCTTGACTCTGAGGATAATGCACACATGAAACCATCCGCGTCGTCGTGGTCTTGGTCGTCGGCCTCTCCGCGATCACGGGGAAGGAGCACCGGCGGCGGCCCCCATCAGCTGTGCAACGTGTATCGGGGAGGGGCTCGTACTGGCCGAGGCGAAGCTCGTCGTGGCGGCACCGGAGCGTGCACAGGAAGCCCGAAACCACAATCTTGCACTCTCGTAACCGCGGCCCTGCCCTCCTTACTAGCCAACGGGGGATAAATTATAGGCGCGACGCCGCAGCCCTCGGTGCAGGGCTGCTGCTGGTGCAGAGGCGAGTTGGGCCTTGGACTCCTGCCGTTGTTGCGGTCGTACGCGGCGGTATTCACCTAGTGGACGCCTAGAGGAACGCGCGCGATTTGGGCGGCGCGCGAACGTCGACTGGACGCCTTTCGAATTCGCGCCGGCTTCCTCGCACCTTCTCCTCCTCCAGCTTCGCCGCCGGCCTCGCCACCGCCTCCCGACCTATGGCTCCCTCTCTCTCTCTCTCTCTCTCTCTCTCTCTCTCTCTCTCTCTCTCTCTCTCGGCGTCGCTCCCTCTTGTTCTGGCTCATTCCTCGTGCTCGCGATGGCCCCCCGCCACCGGCGACGCGACCAACGGCGCAGGGCTATCCGCACGCACGAGCACACACGCGCCCGAGCCTCCCACACCCCCGCCGACGAGCAAGTCCGTGAGCCGCTCCGCCGCTCTGGAGGCTGCACCGAGAGAAGCGCACGTGCGGGGAAAAGGAGCCAGGTAATGAAGCGGCGCGGCCGGGGGGGGGGAGGATTCACCGTCCACGACGCCTGAGTTACGAGCCTCGGGGAGAATCCCCAAGAGCTGGGCGAATCTCTAGCCCATTGAACGGCACATGCTCGGGAGGCGGGCGGGGGAGGGGGCAAAATTGCGGGGACACGAGTCGTCGAGAGGCTGCGCTCTCGCGAAAAAGTTAGGCAGCGATTGTGCGTTCGCGGCTCACGGCTCGGAGCCAATTCTCACTCTCGAGGTTGATTGAAATTTTTTTTCTAACCAGTCTCTCCCCCGAAAGCCCCGCGGACGTTGCTCATCTCTTTCTAATATCGAGTAATAACTCACTGCAATCGCGTGCTCGTCCCTTTATAACCGTATAATGCTGGCTCGATCTCGAGCGATACTTCAATGATAAATGAAGAAAGCCTTGCGAAATTCAGGGAACAAGTTCCCTTGCTCAATTTGCAATCGCATCGTCTTGACACGCATACAAATTCTCCTGTGTTTACTAAAAAGCTTAGCATTATTCCTTTTAATTTTCCATGTATCCTCTTTCGTACATGGCATTTGATTATCCAAGTACCGCAGTCGGAGCTCAAAACGCGCGAGCCTCGATGAATTTCAAACTAGCGAACGATTGGTTATATTTTATTTTCGAAATTGCGCGTGTGTCACCGTTAGCCTCGGTTTTCTACCTCACCCTACCGATGACCCCGCAGCCTCACGCCCAGCTCGGTTTATCAGCTACGAGTAGGAGCCACGCAGTTGAGAGCCAGCGGACGGAAGAGCCCTTGGCCAGTAGTTGCCGGTGGTGGTGGTGGTGGTGGTCCTCGGCTCGACTAGCGAAAGACTCGCCCGATTCTCGGAATGACAAGCCATAGCCGACGGGGACCCACGCGCAGGCCTCGATCTCGGCGGCGAAAGCCGTCGCTGCGCGACGCGCGCCAACTTCTTATCGGACTGTCGCGGCGAGGCGCGACGGATAAAGTTGAGCGGTTCGTTCTCCTCCTCCTCCGTCCTCCTTCGTCAAACCCCCGCGCCCCGCAACTCCGGCACTTCCTCCTTCTCCGACACTCCTTCTCCTCGACGCCCCTTTCGCTCGCAGTTGCCCATACCCCGGTGGCCCTCGACAGTCGCAGCCCGTCTGAATCATTGCCGGAGTCGCGCCCCGCGGTTATGCGCTCCGCTCGATCTGCGCCTCGGCTTCCACCTTCGGCCCCTCTTAGCCACCGGGGTGGCAAGTTAGACAAGGATAAGCTGAGGGGAAACTTTCTTCCGCTAACGGAGGCGCACGTGGGACACGGACTCGATGATACTCTATCTCTCGACGTTCGAACGCCGCGAGCGCACGATCCGCAGCTCTTGATAAGGGGACTGATAATAATACTACAAATAGAGGCGGTATTCGCCATTCTTTCGAAGCAACCTTTTCTCGTTTGTTTGAAATGATTGCTTCGCACTTATATAAAAGTTCTTTGTAATTATTTTGACAGTGAGATTGGACTACTGGGAGGTTTTGATATGCAGCGAAAGCTTTTTATTATTAAGGTGATTGTTATACACTGAACTTGTACACATTTATGCGTGTAAATATATTACGAAATCCATTAGAAAGTAAAGATTACCTTTTTTGTTTGGCTGCAGATGCCAAACTTTCGAGCTATCCAATACATGTGTATTTAAATGACATTCTTTTAAAGTCAATGCTTTTCGTTCTTAAATCATATCTATGACACTTTTTACACATTTACATTGCTTTAAGAAATTACTGAGTAAACGTTTTTTTTTTTTAATCATGAGTTTCCAACTTTAAAATCTAATCTCAGAATTTTTCTCCTCGTTTAAGTACTGCTAATTATAAATATTTTCACGTAAAATTGTAAGCTGATGCGAATTAACGTTAATAAATTTTATTCATCTTTCTAATGAGGACTAAGTCGAGATATTACACAAAAGCAACCCCGTGTTCCACTAACATTTTTATTTTTATCATATATTTAGATGACCTAGTTTAACTTCGTGTTTACGTTGGCTTTATTTGGTTCCTTGACAATTTTGACTTTAGGGGAGGAAATTTTGTCGTATAAAGTGCCGCATTGTCTTATTGAATACATATTAAAATTACGTGGAATTGCTCTATTACAGCAGTGATTTTAATCAGTCGATTTTCGAGAAAAGGAAAGCTTCGAATACTCGATGATTTATCTGACGCTATCGACATCCGGAAACTATTATGTACTTTTGAATTAATATTTAAAGAATATAATACTTCGTTCTACTAATTAATATTATCTTCGAGCTTATTATTTTCAAGTGAATAACGCATTTTTATTATCTTTTTTATAGCATTATGCTTTTGTTTTTAGAAAATTGATACCTAAATCCCTCGAGAGTGAAACTTGATCGGAAAGTGGCTTAGAGCCGTAATATCGCTTATAAGCTTCACGAAAATTGTAAGATCTTGAAAAGGGGCCATTGTTGCATTTAGAATGTCCTAAGGTATATTTGTTATAAAATTGAATGTATGACTTACGATAAGGACATTAGGCGGACATTTGGCTTTTAATCTTAATAATAAACATTAACACTCGAAAAATAATTTCTACAGTATAAGATTGTAAAGGTTTTTTTTAAAGCTAAACAGAGAAATTTTTTCAAAAATTAAAGACCGTTGCTTGCAATGTGCTACCTTTATTTTAAATAAAGTTGAAAAATATTTCTTATACAAGTAAACCTTAATTGCCTTGTATTTATTTATTGTTGTTTTAAGTATACTAAATTACTTCCTTTTACATTTTGTAATCTCGTTTTAATTTCTCCATTCATCACTTCTTGTAACATCGTTGTCTATCTACAATTTCACTGTTAATATTATGATTGGCTTATTTCAAAAAAACTTTTAAAAAGTCAAAAACTTATCATTTTAGTATACAATTTCTGATATTATTCGATTATTTTAAATTTTTAAATTCATTAAAATTAAACAAGAAATTTAATGTAAATATTGTATTTAATCAGTCAAAACGTGGCTAAGAATTTGTCAAATGCACAGCACTACGATTATAATATAAAGATCTTAATAATAATAATTACGTTAATTAATACAAATCTTAATAGTTATAAGTCTGTAATTTAAGAATTTATTCGCTCACACTATTGAAAAATTGTCTAGTCTAAATCATTACTACACAAATTAAACATCACTGCTTGGAAGAAAAGCATTCTAGTATATTATTTGTTGTTTGTACCTTATAATTAAAAGGATAAACGGGTGTACAAAACATTATATTGAATAATAATCCAATATGCATTATAAAGGTGCTTTTCCATTTAAGCATTGAATAATTTAATAAAATAATAACTTAATTGAGGTAAGAAGTCTGTGATGCCTAATTTGGGTACAGCTATTCAACACTAATGCAATGGATATAATTTATAACTTAAATCAAGTAGATAAATTCGAATTGGCTATTCGGGAATAAGCTTTTACTTTTAATACCGATAATAAAGGATCAAATTTGATCAATAATCAACAATGTGCAGTCAATTTTTAATCATCTAGGTAATTTCATTGATACGTATCTTATTAAAGACAATGAGCTTAATTGAGAGATGCCGTAAAAGTTTGCGCATAGTCGGAAGGGACTGTAATATTTTATAGATAATGCTCTTGAAAATAGTTTTTAACGTTAGTTTTTCCTAAACGTTTAACAGCGTGCTTGAAGCCAACTATGTACGGCTCTGATTTATTTCGGCTTTATGTAAAGGCCTCTATTCATACTGGATGTCGTTTTCCCAATTGGATACCCGAGTAAAAAAGTTTAACACGACATTTTAAATTTTGTTATTTTCCACTAGTTACGATCACAAATTTTCTCGTGAATCCGGAATGAGAGCGAAGTAGATATACTTCACATTAGTTGCGATCATGCTTACACTCCACTTGCCGCACGAGTCTATAAGGACCTGTTAAATTTACATATTAGGTGCTCTTGAGTAGTCACGTGCATGTAGAATCGCCTGCGACAGTCATGTGAACTCTATTTCTATCTGTTCTCTTCTTATTGCGGAGTTGGCAGATAAAGCAAAATATAGGTAACGTCAATACTGACGCATAATTTTCAACATAAATTCGTTATTGTGTTCAATGAAGAGTCATTTTATTTTCTTCAACACTTGAATTTCGAAGAATATTTTCAAACAACGTTGCATCCTGCATGCAAATTGTTTTCTCTTCGATAAACTTACACTACTTACGTAATGTATGCATAACGTATCGATATTTCTTATATTTTCATTTCATAACATATTGCAGTATTCAGAAATGCTTACATTTTTTTTAACTTCAATAATAAGTAAATTAGCTATCGCCTGAAATTACTCTTATTCGCACTGGTTCCGGAAAATTGTAAGTATTTTTAAAAGTACATAAAGACGGTATTTTTCACTTTTATCGAGTGTAATTTGTTTTATATGTATACAAAAATATCAAAAAATAAATTTTAAAGAAAATTTTTTATATACATTTTATAACCTTGTATTTTTTAAATAAATTTACGTGAGGTAGAAAATGAATTTTTCGTGTGTAAAACTTGAATGTCAATTTAATTCTCAGAAGGGAAAATATACTTGTGATAAATGATGTCGCACCTTATAAGTAGCAATTATGTAAGGATGATTAATGCGAATAAAACACATTTCGATTAACATTGATTAAGCTTTTAATATTTTCATTGCTAATTAAAAAAGCCTTCACGTTATAAGTTTATTTTTTTATTTCTGTACCCCCTTAAATTGTATTAAAAGGCAAAAGTAATTTATGCATACAATATTTTTACAGTTTTTAAATAAAAACTCTTAAATTTATAAATTATATAGAAAATGTTTTTAATATATAAAAATTATTATTGCGTCTTCCTTGTAAAATTCAAATGATGCTATAAACAAAATCTATCGTTTTTCTAAGACCTTGAGTTTTTAAATAAATTACAGTAAAACAATCAAAATTTTGTATTCTCTAATTTTAGTACATCACAATAAAAACATTATTAAATAATAATGTTTATTTTTAGTAAGCTTCGCGATTTATAATATGCACCCTTAAGTGTTCTTAAATTGCTGATGCATTTACTGGCTCCAAAATGTACCGCACATCTACTGACAGTCACAGTACTTGTTAAACTTCTAATGTTACATTGTACACTTAGAGTGCTTGACTTTATATATTGTAGTAACGTAGAATCTTGTGAGGTAAGTTACCTTGGTTACCCAATTACATACTCATAAATATGATGGAAATGTTACTCTACAGTACAATATCAATCTTGTAAGTCAAAATTTAGCATAAATTAAGTTTGTACGTTATGAATAAATTCTAATACTATTCAATAAAAGTAAAGCCTTTCAAAGTTTGATTTACTACTTTGACGTTACAGATATTGTACACACTGCAGTTAAAGTACTTTGTATTGCAATATTGGCATTGTACAGATTTTTATAAATAACAGATTTGGTATTTTAAAGTGTTAAATGTATCCATAACATTTATGCTAACTTCACGACCTAAAACTTGTTATACGATAACAACATTTAGCAAATATTAAAATTTTTGTTTCTTTTAAAAAAAACGTTTGTAATTAGTAGATTAAATATTTATGTAAATTTAAAATTTTATCATTGTAACCAATATCGTCACCATTAATGATGCGACTATCGTTATGGCGATTTTCAAGGATTTTAGATAAATAATTAAATAGTATCGAATCAATTTTTTTAATAATTCATATTAGCATGAATTAGAGGTTTATGTAATAATATACGCTAAAGAGTATTATGTAATTTTGTTATCACATCGTATTCGTGATGTCATGGGAGGTTAGTGCAATTTTTGTAGTCACAACATTTTTTTCATTGTATTTTTGTGATTGAATAAAGTCGACTTGTCTATTTTTATTCACATTTATTTTTACACAAATTTTTAGTCTTTATATTTTAACATAGGAATAATATTAAAAAAATTTGGCCTAATAAATTATATTTGAAAATAAGTCACTGTAAAATACCAACAAAAAAATCTGCTCCATGATACATCACCATAGGCGTTAGAAATTTATTTTCTGTATTATAATTAAAATAATTTGTTAAAAATAATTATAGGCATGTGATTTATTTAATATTGTTTAATGTACAATGTCAAATTAATAATAAAATAAAAGCTGCTTAATTTTAAATTGGTATTATGATTTTGAAAAACTTTTGCAACTAAAATGCTTCTCGCGTGCATGTTTTTTTTATAATTGATATCAACATTATTATTGAAATAATAACACAATTAACGATCAATTTATGTAGAATACAATAATGGTATCCGAATAAAGTTTTACAACAGCAATGAATTTTCTCTTATAACAGCAATGGATTTTCATTTCTTATCATACAATCCTGTTAAAGTTTCTTTGTAGACACTAAAGAGTTAGAATCGAGAAATACAAAAGGTTTAAGAAATACATAAATTTGACATTTCTAGTTTTGGTTAAAATTAAAAGAAAATTTACGAAACATTTTCATAATATAGGTGAACATTGAAAAGCGTCTGACTATTTTGTTTCGTTGTTTAAAAATCACATTTTTTTACCGCACAATAGGATACGAAGTGGTGCTATCTGAAAAAGCTTACAAGCACCAAATTGCACTTCGCACAGTCTTAGTTTGTTTTCTGCTGTAAAAGTGTGTTAACGACTTATTTTGTCTTTTTAGTTTGATGTTGATAAAAGGCAAAAAGTTTAAAGAATTTCTTTCGAATCTTGCTATAAAACTCTTATTTTCCCGAGAAAGGAACGTCTTATGAAGTGCATCTTTTCGAAGAATGCTATTTCAATCTGTACTATGACATTCAAAGAATCATACCCTAAGTTTTTTGGAAATTCTCACTGGATTCTAGTGAAAATTAATAAACTGATGAAAAGTCCAATGCAATTGAATTATCATTGATCATACCATTCAATTATTACCACGTGTAATTATTTATTTGAATAGTTGAAAAGCTATTTTGTTTAGCAATTATTCATACTTTTTTTTAGTTTACGATGACTATAATATCGTAAAAAGCTTACCCTTTAGTTGCGATTTATAATACTTCTAAGGTCTTCGTATTCTTAATATCTGAAAATTTATTGTACTTGATAGGGCTCTTAAAAAATACTTATATCCAATGCTTGTATTCCAGGCATTATTCTTAAAATTTGACATGATGTATAAAAATCTGATTTGTATTAAAGGGATTTTTTTTTAGAAAATTATATGCTTTGTAAATTAATATTCGTAGAAAGTAAAAAATTTATAAATACATCCTTGAGTAATGTATATTAATGAATATTTTCAATTAAAATAAGTAATTTCAGTTATGAAAAATTATGCATGGAAAATAATGATTTAGTTATAATATCAATTTTCATTTTTGCTCATATATATTTATTCATCGTAAAAGATTTTCACGATAGCACCATTTTTAAGTGACACAAAAGCACATATCTATTCAATCCATGTATTAAAATGAGTTAGGGTAATTCAATGAATACATAAATCCCCTCATATTGCGCTCTTATACGTTTGAATTTCAAAAGTACTACGCTTAGCTTTATCTTTCAAATATTGTAGCTGAATTTCGGGCGACGCTCCCTTCAATGCATTGCGTTTGCTTATATTAGCTCGCAGCCTCTGTACGTATTACGTCCTTGGAGACATTAGCGGCTGTTTATATCTCCGCGCCCACCCACTTACCTACACACAAACACAAACACACACACACACACACACACACACAAACACACACACAGAGGGAAATATTGATGCATATTTACACATCGGTGTATAACAAAAAATGCCGCAAGACACGTGGGCGTACATGAGAGGAACATGAGCGGCCTTCACACTGAAAATTTTATTTTACGCTCCGATTATTTTTTATTCCCACCGCCCCTCTGACAAGCGGGACCGTCTCTTTGTGCCGGCGAGTTATTACGGACGTATTAATAAATTTTCGTGTTTATGGGTGGACGAGCGAGGGGCAATTCTGTATTATAAACACGACTGGGTTAAGAGTTTCGAAAAGACTGGATTTTTACTGTTTCGACAAGCATTGATTTGATTTTCATTTATACGATATTTATTGTTAAATTTGTCAGGGCGTCTGTTTTATGTGTTATATCCAGGGGGTTATAATATTATACCAAATTTCGAGTGCTCAATAAAATGACATAATGCATGGGAATATAACTTATACAGGAATAAAAATAAACGTCATATTGGTATTAAGGCACTGTGATGGTTTTAAAATCCTTTTCATTCTTATTCCGAAATTTTATTACGTAAAAAAATTATTGACAATCGATGACTTTTCTTTTTAAAATTTTACTGTTTCACCGTATTATTTATCGCCACATGCAGATTATTGGAAACTGAAATTTTATAAACTTTACAACAATCTTGTTTATTTTAATACCGTAAAATTATGTACAATAAATATTCATTCAGACTTGCATAAATAATAGCATCATTTTTAAGGCGTTATTTTGCGTTTTGCATATAATTAATTGTCATTGTAACACTATAGCGTATTGCAGCTTAACCTTCAATTATGATTAACAGTACTATAGTATAGTTGCTTCAAATTGTGACGCGTAACCTCTTTATAAATGGGTGTGCAACTTTTGCGACTAGAACGCAAGATTGTGTTACAGATAAATATCTGCACATGTATCTCCAGTGCTTTACAAATTGTTATTAATGCTACTCACTGTTGGCTATCGCTCGAATTTCTGCAGAAAGGAAAGCTGGATAGAAAAAACGACAAGGAAAAACCGAAAGCTAAGACACAGTTTGAAGAAAGTAAAAAGCAAATGGGAAGAGAAAGTTGGAGTACAGTTTAAAGAAGGGAGATAAAAAGAATCGTTTGTTACTCGATAAAGGGATTTAAGACAAATTAAGTTAGCAATATTTTATTTGATAGTCCAGAGTTTGAATGAATTCTAAATCATAATTTTCTCCAGATTATGAAATTAATGTAAAATTTGATCAAAGGACGTGAATGTTTTTTGTTTTTTATTCGGATTTCACATTTTTTCAAGTTTTTATTTATTTAGTAAAAAAAACCCTATAATAATAATAATTAGAAAAGCCAATTTTTCTTCAAAAAATTATATAAAAATTATAATTCTTTTCAATATTAATACTGCTTTAAATTAAGTTTTATTTATTATCAAGAATATGTATTACATGTACATTAAATAAATTAATTTCAGAACGTTAGGTGTCATTTTCACAACAAACCTAGTCTAGTTAAGTAATTAAACATGAAATATACAGACTGGAATATTTGTTCAAACATTAAAAGCTTCGTAACTCATTACGACTTTGTATTAATATTAAAAATAATAAAAAGCCCCTCTTAATAACTAACAATAATAAAAAAAATCATTTAAATACAATTTTTTATGTATTAATATTGTTTTGATTATTAATTAATATGCTATGCTACGATACATGATATATGATATATGATACATGTCATATAATATACTATTTAGCGTGAAATACTATCATTGCATTTTAATATTTTCAAATCCAATTCAATGACGTATAAGCTCAGTCTCGAAAAGGACAACAAAGATGAAATCCTTTTCATTAACAATTTCAAATTGATTAACTGCTCAGCGAATGAAAATGAAGAAAAGACATTGAATCTTTCTTTAAAAGGCTTTTCGCGCTCGAAAGCTTCTCCGTTGAAATCACAAAAGTCACACCGCGAAGTAGTAACTAAGCTGATTTCCGTTTATGGCGAACATTATTTTCTCATTTCGAGAACTTCTAATCCCTCACTTCCTTGGAACTATAGCCGCGCCAGTGTGGATTCAGATCGTCTTTCTTCTTGTGCACTTCCTTCTCTTGAACCTCGGCGTGACGGTGAAAATTTATCCTGCGAAGGGACAGGCAAC
Organism: Kradibia gibbosae; assembly: GCA_018907135.1. Classification (NCBI taxonomy): domain Eukaryota; kingdom Metazoa; phylum Arthropoda; class Insecta; order Hymenoptera; family Agaonidae; genus Kradibia; species Kradibia gibbosae. The sequence goes on from JACCHX010000004.1 coordinate 12,311,340, forward strand.
TACGCGTGAGTATTACTACGCATTTGCATGTGAAAGGAAGAGAATGAGATGTGCTCGGAATTTTTATGACTAAAGACGGACCTTTGGCTTTGTCCTTTCATGTTTATCCAGAAAGATTATGTAAATTCAATCGAAGATTAAACGTGGTTTAGGTTAATAGCTCATAAAAGGTGTAATTAGCTGGACTGTAATATTGATATTTATTGTATTGTGGAATTTTCTTTCCTATAAAATTCAAGGCTTGTATAGATCAACAATATTCCACGTAGTGTATTAAATCATAATTACTAAAGTGTAGCTTCGAGCATAAAAAATCATTTATCATTGAAGTGTACAGGCAAGAAGACTTTCAATCTTCACCAGACTTATTTAATATAACTGATTAATAGTTTGGAAAGTGACACAGAGTTTCTTTATCTCATGAGATTATGTTTACTGTGCTCTTCACTTTGCGTATCTGACTTTTCCTTTGATTATATTTCTTATAAATCTACGGAATGATGCATTTTAATCTTTTACTTAATACATAATTAGCAGTTTCTTTTCTATACAATTAACAAATTAGAAATATATTATAAATCTATTTAATTAGAAAAGCATCGTACAACTTTAATGCAAGGGCCAAAATTGCTTATAGAATATTTTGTTCTTTTATGTAAATGGCAGTGATTTTCTGAAATTATATATTTGAACGTAGAAAATTTATTTTCTACTTATATATATATATATAAATTTTTTAATATATATTATACGTCTATAATAAAAGAGATGAAAACATAACTAAATAAAAAAGTAAAAAAACAAGGAAACTGTAAGTGAATTACATTTGTCGTAAAACACGTTACAACAAAAAATAGTTTAATACAATCATAAAAACTCTCTACATATTAATATTTGCAATGGTAAAGTTATTTAAATAAAATATTTAAGTATAATACATAAATGATAAATTTAAGCATTTTAGCTTTGTATTTTTTATTTCGTTCCTTATGTTATAAATTATATTAATAAAAATTCATAAATGTTAATAATATTTAATTAGTTAGGACTAGTAAATTTAATAGTGCATCACTATTTTTCAATATTAAAATAAACTCACTCAATCTTAGTGTAACAGTATAACAGTAAAAGTAACAAAATTTTTTATTGGTTAATTTCAACGACAGTAAGATGTGAGATATATACTAACTTGCGAGTTTTTATACAGCGTTTATGCAGTATCCTTTAAAATAGAAGACATTGAGCATTTAAGAGTAAAAATAAGACTTAAGCTTAAGAACTTTTATTTTACAAAATTTGATTGTAATTAAAATTAAAGCAATAAAAAATTTGTGCGTGTAATATTTATTTTTAATTTACATAAATCAATTCTTTAATGCACCAGTTTTTTAGATCCCTTTTTTTATTATGATTTCATTTTCAAACCATGTCAAATTAAGTCCCCCCCCCCCTCGGCCCCCCTCCCGCCGCTTATCCGCCGCTACCTATTTCCCAGGATGCAATAACATTCTATTTTCTCGCTTGCAGCGCCCTGTCATTTAATTCAGGATTTAAAAATAAGCCGAGGGATATCGGCGTTATTTCACATGTTTATCGATCATGTAACGGGTGAAAATAATATTACAAATAATCGCCTTTATGCGGATACGGAAAATATTACGAGAGGCAATAAGTAAGAAAGTTGCAGCCTATTAACCAGAGAATCTTGGTTATCAGTTAGAAAGCCGTTGGCTGCCTCGAGTTGCAGAATTTGTGTTTAGTCACATTCAAGGGGTAAGCAAAGTCCGTCACTTGGGGCACAGGCAGAAGACCCTAATAAATCTCAAATTCGCAAAGCTGCTCTCCGTCAGTGGGCGGTGGGGGGGGGGAGGGTAGGAAGATGCCACAATGGACGCGAACACGGCTACATTATAATGTCGAGTGCTCACGGGTGTCACTCGTCGTCGCTCGGGCGATCCTTCCGAAAAGCGAAAAACCTACCGCTCGCGCTCTTGTCATGACCGCAAGTCGTATGCTTGTGATACATTAATTAGCTTCTCTGTGATTAATTGTTGGCGCAAGTTTGGCGCGTTGTTGAAATGTGCTGCGAGAAGAAGCGTAGTCGAAAGGGAATTATTTCAGAGCTCTAAATCTGTCTTTTTCTGCCATCTTTCATTATTTATCTCTGTCGAATGCTTGATTTGATGGATATGTTAAATATTGCGACCATTAATTAATTTTAAGAGTTTGTTTGTAATTTTAAGACGGGGATTTATGATACAAACAACATTTTTTTACTTCTTATTCACATGCTCTTTGTACTGATTAGTTGTAGATGGATACGTCAGAAAAATAACATGGATTTGTTTCAATTAAAAATTTTTAACTTTAAGGCTTCCTTAGTGTCACAATGTACTAATTTATAATTGTGTATAATTTCTGTCGTTTTTAATGTTACATTTAAAAATACGTTAACGTTTATTTTATTTAAAAATTTTCGGCCTTTGTGATAAACTTACTTAAGCAACATTTCATAATTAAATACCGTGAACTTTAAAACCTATTCAAAATTAATGTTGTATTTGTATTTTTGATTGTATTGTTTGCAATGCGTTGCATGAGAAAAATGTATAAATCAATTATTTATAAAGTTATTAAAGTTATTAAAGGCAACTTTAAACTTGTACATGGATTATTATTTATAATTACGTGTAATGTTTATTTTTGTGATCTATATTGTGGTCGTAGTGATATACTTATTTTTAAATTATAAATTAAAGATTTTTCAATAATTGTGTAAAAAGAATGTCTTCTTTATAATCGCCTTAAATGTCCTATATTATAGGTCTTATGCTTATTAAGTCATCAAATTATTGTCATAAGCGTCAACAATTAAGTCGTTCAATTACAACATTATTTAAACTTGAGCTATTCTTATTAACGGATATAGAAGAAGAATTTTTTAAATTTATATCAAAGTAGATAAATTGTTTTCAAGCTATATTGATTTCAGGATTATTTTCATATTATATATTTTCGGATGGATAAGTCTGAATAATTATTAATTAGAATTGCTTTTTAAGAACAGGCAGTACAATTATTGAAAAACTTTATGTAATAAGTATATTTCGTTTATAAATTAAGCTTTCTTATCAATTGACGCATTTATTTATATATAGAGTAACTTTTGAAACAATATAATATTTTAGTTTTATAATGAAATCTCTCTTTTTAAATAAAAGTCAAAATTAAATATGCAAATTAATTTATTTAGTTCATATGATGATACATTTGTGATGATAATTTGATATGTAAGTTATCTCACTTTTTTCTGTCGATAATTAAATGTTTTTCGTTAAATTTTTTAAGTATAATAAAAGCCTCAGGAAAAATTAATTTTTTGCATATACCTTATGGTAAATAATTAACCTATACTATAAAATATTATTTTTCTTTATAAAATATATTATTATTTGTAATTTTATATGTTAAAATTGCAAGCAAACTACTAAATGCAATAAAATTTGTATTAATATTCATAAGTTGTAGATTTAATATATAATATAAATATAAAAGAAAAATTCACGTCTTAATAAAATAAAAAATAAAAAAACAATGGAATAGTAATGTATTGATGAGATTATATTTTAAAAAATGTATATTGATATAAAATATCATATAATTACTTATTTAAAATCTGTTGATAATAATGAATATACATACTATCGAACCCACAATGTACATAATACCATAATTACAACTAGAAAATTTTTTATGTAGTGATTGAAATAGTTATTTTTAAATAAAATTTATAATCTTAGAAAAGGCGAGCCTTCTACTTATTTATTAGTAGATAAAATTAATTATGTTTCTGAAAACCTCTCTAATTAAAAAATAAACATTAAACGTTTATTTGAATTTCTCCTAACTCGTGCGGCGTACATTTTTTATCAGGTGAAACAAGAAAATTTTTTAAATCAAGATCAAGATAATTAAATTAAAAATACGCAGCCTCATCTGCATTCGCGACCTATCTTTTTAAACTGAAATATTAAATTGAAACTTATGTAATATTCAATGCCATGACGTTTACTTTTCAATTTCAAACTTGAATGTTGTAGCCTTCGTTAGTTTTCCTTAGCATAAAAGTATATAAATGCATCACGTACTTGTAACCGGTGGAAAAATTTGTTCCTTCTCATTTAATTTTTCCATTTCTATAGCTACGCATCTTATTCAGACAAACTTAATTGAGAAATCGTTTAATTTTATTCGATCAGATGCTCAAACATTGATGCTGGTTTTCAATTATATTCTGATTTAATTGAATACAAATAAAATTATTTATTAATGTAAAGTTTCCATTTATCCTTTATTTGTTTCTTTTTAAAGGATTTCGGCTTCTACATACATATTTATTTTACATACATCCACTCTCCTCAAGCTGATAATCAATCAAGGTTCTAACTTAAGCTCGTAATATGAATGTCTTGCCGCATCGAATTAATCTTTTTTTCATTTTTTAAAGATTTTTATTTATAAATTTGAACCTCCGCACATCTAATATTTATGTTATTTACGTAAAAATTTTATTTGTAATATTATTCGTATACATTAGCGTACATCAGATATATTACATTAATATCTGCATTTACAGATATACAGAAGAATTAAATTTTTTTTATTATAATATATTAATTGTTACTTAAAGTTGCACTGTAAGTAATTTTTATCGTCGAATCATAAACAGATTAATTTATCAATATGTAGAGCGTAGCTTTTTTTTTTTATTATTTATTCAAATCTAAGTAGATCTTAGGGTCTATGTAAGATTCTATTTCTAAGAATTAATTTTTGTCAAAAATCTTGTTTAGCTAATTTAAAAAATACGTTAAGAAATAGTGAATTGAAATTTATAAAATATTTTTTTTAACGAATAAGAAAGAGTGTTAATGTTTGATAAAAACATATTAATTACACAGTACTTTTGCAATACTTATAAGTGTAAAACTGGGAATAACAGTAAAACAACCATTTTATCGAATTTTAAGACGACTATGCGATAAGTTACAATACGAATGGCAAACGATTTTCCAAATTCTGTCTGAGAAATAGTGAATCTGAGAGAAAAGGAAGACAAATATTATATCTCTTAAAAAATAAAATATTTTTTACGGCTTCATGTAATTTTTTTTAAATTATACTTTAAACATGCTTAACTCTACTGTGTTTAGAATAATTTTTGCAAAATATTTTTTTGAATGAATGTATGCATTGACAATTTTTTGTAATAAAGCTGATCAATATTCATTTTCTGTTTCAGGTAAACATGAACAGTTGAACAAATAAATCTAACTTACATCTTAAGTACTCTAGTACTAAAATTAGCTACATACTTGTAAGTACAATAGAACGCTATACTGATTATATTTTAATAAATGTTTTTCTTCATTGTGTCATTACTGTATTATTATTGAATAAATATTTAGAGATTTTCCCATTCTAAGTAATGAATAATACCATTTTATTGTTCACTAATAACATTGTCAACGTGTGAAACGTGCTGTAATATTTTAAACTTCTTTAGTATATATGAAATTTAAAATAAGAATCAGTATTTGTAAACGTACACTTTATTATTATCATTATTGTGCTATTGGGTCCAACGGTGTTGAGTTCGGTCCCCGGACGCAAGGCTAATTCCCTTGACGTCTCTCCATTCAGTGGTACATAACCTTATCACTCTACGCAGAATTTAAGGATCGCAAAAGAGTAACGAGACTTCACCTCTTCGGCCTCTAGAAAAGGACCTCCCAAAGGGCGCATTCTCATCTCGGGCAGTCCAGGGTAGCTGCACAGCCATACCCACAGTACGGATCTGATGCCAGCCCCATTTTATGCTCGCGTGCCTTTAGTCTGTTGCGACCCGTAAGGATCTCTACCAGTCTTCTGGCCTTATCTTTGCGGAGCTTCAGCATAACCTTGACACAGCCCTTTGGATTATGTGCAGTCACAAAGATCTTGCTGCGATTGCAGCCTTTCCAGGGTTACTTTGGATCAGCGAAAGTCGATCTATTCCACCAGACAACCAATCAATAGGTCAGTCTGGCTTCAAAGATGGCCTCGTTCTTTCATTTTATCGTTTCATTTTATCGACTGACTGTTGCCCCCTCTTGCGTTCTATGACTGTTTTCAGCCGCCATAGATCGGACGAGTTCCTCCCACTCATACAGTTTTTTAAGCGACGTTTCCAATTCAGCTTACTTTCTAGAATTAGGCCTAGGCATTTTGCTTGATCCCCCAGGTGAATACTTCACCCAACCAGATTCACTTTACACTCTCGTTTCCACTTGTAGCTTCTGTTTAACAGGACGATCTCGGTTTTTCCTGGGTTGATCAAAAGTCCTGAATTCCTACACTATTTATTTACAAACTTGAGGGCTCTTTGCATGATCCCTATGAAAGGGGCTAGGAACAGGCCTCCGGCTGTTCTCAGTATATCGGCAGCATATCCAATAGCCGAATATCATCGATCATCGTTTCTCTCGAGTCTCGGCTTATCTACCAGCCCTGTGGGCATGTTGCTCCTTATGGAGACCCTCTTTCTCGCGGATCTCGTTTCGCATATAATTGCCGATAGTCCGTCTGCTGTTTAGAGAATAGACGAAAGATCTCCTTGCCTTTGGGACAAAAACTGTCCTGGTTCCTTGCCATGCCTTGGGGATGTGTATTAGCGTCATATTAGACCTTGCCATCTTCATCACTGGGCCCATGCATCCTCCATTTTCTACAATAGAACCGGAAGAATCCTATTCGTTTCCAATGATTTAAACGGCTTGAATGATATAATCGCTAATTTAGTCCTCTCCGGCCATACAATTTCATTTGCTAGTTCAGTGTTTATACCTACCCTAGAGCAAAATCCTTTTTGGCCCCGTTGACTCCTCTCTCCTTCTCGGATGTGTTCGTTTCTTCCTCGGAGCAGAGGAAGTATGTGCGTACACAAGATGGATCAAGCTCTCTTTATTGGTCTTAACGTACCAGAATCTTATCAAGTTTAATTGCGAGAATCCTGTTCATCCCGACAGCCTCCCAGTGTCCTTCTGAGTGCCTTCGCAAGAGGTCTTCCACCTTTCCTCTTGCCTCTCTGATATGATTGAGTGACGTCAGGGTCTTCTGATTCGCTTCTGTCAAGTCTGTCCGTCCACCAACATACCTCGCTTCTTCGCAGAGCACGTACGGGTTGGCAGTTTCCCTCCTAGGCTCAGACCAAGCAGTCGGTGAATTATTTTACTGGCCTTTCTTCCATTTGTTCCTGATCTCTTTTGGCGCGTACCCAATCCAATCTATATACCTCACTGATTTCCTGTGCCTTACGGTGTGGATTGGCGTCGAACCTCAACATTAGCGGTTACAACAAAATTCCACCAACCTCCGGGCCTCCAATATAGGATTGCCCTTCTATTGAATGGAATGTACGCAAATGCCACCAGATAACTTGTGAGCAATGTGCAGGCCCTAATTTTCGTCTGTCTAGTATTCCTAAACCAGGTTAACCTACTAAGCCTTCTTACTCTTTATCATCCAAGGTTCTTGGATCAGTGCTACCGCTGTGTATATCCAACTGTGTATCCGCGAGAACCTGCATGTAAAAAGGACTATCAAAACTCCAGTGTGTAACTCCAGGATGGTCAGCGTCAGAAGACGTAGAAGATGTGGTTTCCTGCCCTCTTCTCTTACTTGTCGTCCTGTCGATTATCTTCACCCTGCACTGGAAAAGTTCTATCCGACATACCGTTACCGCACATCCAGGCCATGTACTTAATGCACAGCCTCTCATAATATCTTTGTCCCTGCAGTACTTCGCTTCGAATTAGGGCCATAGAGTCGGCATTTCGCCGCGTAAGGCCTTCCACGCTGCCGCTCGGAATTCCTGCAACATCTTCAGGCAGATGTTGCTGTCAGGGTTTTCTACCCTTCTGACGACTACCGTCTAAAGTTTAACTCTGCCTGGGTCTGGCACAACCCCATTACGCGCTTATCCTACCTTGTTGAGAGCCGGCTTAGGCGAGCGACTTCCTTGCCAATCAAGATGACAGGGAGACGAATGGGACGTGGTTTCAGTCCCAGAGGTCTGACCCGCGGGCTTCATCACCCATACCCCATTCGCACTTCCATTCATTGGAGAGCCCCCACTTAAGGTGTATCTCATCCACGAAGAACTCGTTTTTAGGGCGATCAACCACCCACGCCTCCATTAAAACGGACCATCCACCTTTAGGCCCACTATGGCTTCCACTCACGGTTATGCAAACCCTAGAGGAGGTACTTTAATATTGTTTATTATATTGGTAATAATTTATAATACGTTAATAATTTTTACATCTATTTTTATAACTGTATATAAAAATTAAGAAATCAAACTCTTCTATGTTATTTATAAGTCGAAGAAAAATTTTTCTGAATACAAAGAAAAAATAATCATTCTGAAAAGAATTTCAACAAAACCTTTAGAAACTCTCTTATTACGAATTAGTTTTGTAAAATGTAAAGCGAATGTATTTTAAAAAATCTAGTGAACTATAATTCAAAATCAATTAAAATCTTGACAAACTAATCGTTAGGGTCTAATTTTTTTTCTACGGGAAGTTTTTCAATGACTGATTAATGTACGTGGGCATGAATTTTTTATGCATTACAACTTTTTATAATTCATTATAAGATTACTTGCAATGCTTAATTCTAAAATATATTTATAATGTCTAATGCATATATTGAAAAGTCAAAAAAATATTTAATATTGTATTATAAAATTATTGTATTCCTTCATTATTTGTTTAATAAAAAAGTAGTATTAAATAAGTTGGTGCCTGAAATACTGTTTTGTAATACTATAATTACTTTTAGGTAATATATTTTACATTTAAAATATTTTGCATTAGTATATACGTAGTAGCCGTAATAGTAACCATTATTATTTAATGTCAGAATATAGATGATTTTCTGGAAAATGTATTTGCAACATTCATGTTTTAGTTTTGTGCCTTAATACGTGTTTTTTTAAAGATATCAAATAAAGTCTAATTTATCTTATACATAAATCTAAAGCAAAAATTCGTATTTTTCTCGTAGTATTGCATTAAAATGCGGTTATATTTCTTCTTCTCTTTTATCGAGCTACTTTCAAATTATGCAAATAGGTTTCTTACAAACATAATATTAAATATTTCTAATAATTCAGAAATTCATTAAATTTTATGCTATGCAAAAGTAATTTGATATTTAGAATCCACGCTCCATCATCATTACATTAAGTATTCTCATATATTTATGATGAAAATATTTTACTTCATACGTATATCATTTTAGTGCAAGTTTCACAATATCAATGTATTGTACTACGGAAAAAATCCGTGTCAAAAATATATTTTTCATTTCATTTTAATTTTTACTAATTGAATAATAATATAAAAATTTTAAACATAAGCATTAAGAAAAACAACATTTAGAAAAGCATAAATTAATATTTAAATTTATTCTAAGATTAAAATAATTAATTCTAATATCCAATATCTAATAAATAATAATAATAATAATAACAATAATCTTTTCCCAATACTACAATGAATAAAAATGAATTAAAATACTTTGTATACGTTTCATTGCTTGATAATATATTATCTTTTAAACTAAAATTACACTTGTTTACACGTGTTACGATAGACTTGTTTTCGTTGTTTCTGAAAGAAATACAGTCTCCTTTTAAATGTAAGTGTTTTTATGATTATGCATAAAAAAGTAGATGGTAGTGAATTAACATACTTGTAGAAGGTTTATAATAGAAATGCAGAAGATTGATTGGGCATTATTATTGTAAATTCATTGTAAGTTTATGTACTATATAGTTTTTCATTTTGATAAATAATTTTAAGGAACAAAAAAACTATCATGGAGCGAAAATTTTAATTATTTGATATAATTTTTTATTAGCATGATACTCGAATAAACAAAAAAATTGCTCCTCCGGTTGGTAGTATTAAAAAAGATTAACTAATATGTAGCCGCAGAACCGTTATTTAATAGCATAGTATTTGGTAATGTCCGTCGAAGCTCCGGGGCACAACATTGATTTGGTAACTTTAATTATATTTGGCTTGAGCTTTGGTAATTTTCACTTTTGTATAAAGTTATGTTAAGATCCTTCGAGTTCTTATTTATTTCAGGCGATATTTTTATTTGAAATTTTAAATATTTACAAAGGCAGTATGGTTAATGCTTATTTTTTGTTGTAAAGAAAAGATATTTTCATCTAATTCACGTTGTTCTAATTGTTCATGAAGCTTGTTATTGCTCTAGCACATGATTTAATTTAACCCACCGCCAGGTATAATGTTGCAGATGATCTGCTCTTGTAATTTTCAGTAATTTTTTTAATACTCAAGTGCTGATATATTGTATGCGATATAAACGTAGATGTCTTGTTCGGTATTTTTTATTATAATAACAGGATACTCGAAGAAAAATAAACACAGGCGTAGATCCTTTAATTAGTTAGAATACCTCTTACGAAAACAAGTACACGGTCGCCTCGCATGCCGCATGTAACCATGCATAAATTTCCAAAACTCATCAGTATATTTCCAATAATTTAGTTCATATTTACAATTGAGCGCGCCACCGTATGTTAATTATTTCATTTAAATTAAAATTGATTTCTAGGATGCGAGCTTTGATGCATTAGGTAATTACCTTATGTATTTTTATTAGGTTTACTAGTTTTGTAAATGTGGTATCCGAATATTTACAAGAGTAAAAAGTGTTGGCGTAATCTTTGTACAAGTGCTATCTTCACGATGGTTAGAGAACAACAATTAAAGAAAACTGAAGCATTGACACGGAAATAAATGATAGTTTGAAACAGAGATACAAACCATTATTTACCATAATCTTAATTGCACGCACGATGACTGTACCGTTCGGCTTGAAATTAATGACATGACTCCGTCCTCATCGTTCTCGAACATTTTTTCAACTTGTAGTGTCGCAATTTCACCATCGCAGAATACATTGCGTCACGCACCCTTTAAATTAAAAATATAATTCGACCCATTCACGGCACCGCCTTATTAAGGGTGCAAAATGAACCATACAAGAGTTTAACATTCCATGAAATACATTCATTTCGGCGGCTCTGTATCATATTGGTGAAGTAACAAGGTGAAACAGGACTCCAATAAAACGAAGAAAAAATATTCGACTCGAGCACGCATGAAAAGTGCGTCGTTTGCACAAGAGGAAATACAAAACAGAGAAACACTGTAGCGTCCCTGCTAAGTATCTATGAAACTCGTTAAAAATGGTAAAGCTGTTTCGACTCCTCGAGGAGCTTTGTGGAAATTTATCATCACCGGGTCAAAGTTCCTGGGCGGTCTTGCTCTCATCGCGTGTATAATAAGCGAAAGGCATCGCTACCTTATAACGATACGCGGACTTGATGGGCGCGTAACAAATGTTGGAAGTTATAATTGTGCGCTGCGGAGTTATGTTCTCGGGAAAACGACGATCCTCTCTAGAGAATTCGATGGTCGCAGACAGCGAAACTGTTGGAATGCGATCACTTAGACTTAATTCTTAATCGTTTACTGCAACTTTTGAAATCGTCTGCAGCACGTATTTCCCTTTTTTCAATTATTTTCCGAACTTGCTGAAGTTTGTAAATAGATTTCGTCAATTCGCCATTAAAGCGTATCTGTAAATCCATATTTGAATTACAAAAAAAAAAAAAAAAATAATTAGCACATTGCTACGTTTTTATTAAATACCAATGTCTTATTTATAAATGATTAATTACTTGGATTAAATATTCTTGAAAACAGTTTTCAAAGCAGAGAAAGATAAAGTTGTAGTTCTTGATACTAGAAAAAAATATTATAAATTGGGTATCACTAAAATTTCACTCTTATTTTAATCAGATTGATACTCTTTTTTCCTGATTACAGTAATAGCTATTTTAAAAGTGCATGGCTAAAAATTGTTTAAAGCTCATTAAGGGCTTCTAAAATATATGTTAATATTTTGAATAGTTATATGTGTATAACATAAATTAATTGATCAGATTTATGAAATTTTTTAAAGAATAAAAAATGCTTTTTCTATATTCAATAAATTTTTACTGTAATAATTTAAATCAATTGAAAACACGTTTAATTTATAATGCTGAAATTATTAAACATTATTTAGTAGAAATCGGTGATTACGTTTATTGCGAAATCATTGCATTTGATTGCATGGTAATGCCTTAACTAGAAGGTAATTTGGTATTTGTATTTAAAATTTATTATTAAATAATTTAAATAATAATATTCATTTTACATTTCAAGCTTTTTTGATTAAGCACTGTAGTCTTTCATACAACATTTGTTATACAAAATGGCATTAATAAATATTCCTTAATTTATTTGTAGACAAAAAAAATATATAAAAGAAAAAAATAACATATGTTAATTTACATTAATTTTAAACCTGTTCGATTGTATGGAGCTTATAATTTCCTTTCAGCAATTTGATTTTCTAGCCTTCAGTGCTTTGTACGTTCGGGGACAATTGCAAGAAAATAAGAAAAGTAACTGCTCATAAGGGTTTCTATATGCATCCTTTCGGTGAATTCCAATAAAAGTTTCAACTCATGCACGTACGTTAAAGTAATTTAACGAGAAAAAATTATTTAATATGATCATGAGAAATGATCCATTGTGTAACAAAACTTGTCTTTCATTATTATTAGGAGTATGCATTATATTTTAAAAATAATTGAATATTATATTTTAGATAATACGATGTACTGTAAGTCGCTATTTTTAAATGTATCAATTTTTTAAAAAATATTTTAAAAATTACTATTTAATAACATCATTTTTATTGGTATTTCTCTGTGATGTCTAGTAAATGTATTTGTTAATTATTTAAATAATTGCATTCAAGTTTATTTAAAATTGATTGGAAGGATACATTAATTAATTAAAATCCTATGTGTGTGTGCATGTGTCTACATTAATGAGTCTACTATTTTTTTGAAAAGTTAGTAATTTTCATTTCATTTCAGTCTTTTATTTGACTTTTTTCATTGGACTAATTAAGGTATTTGAATCTTTATACAGTTCTCACCTTCAAACGTTTGTTTCGTAATCACTTAAAACTGTATCGGATATATATATATATATATATATATATATATATGCATATGAAAATCTCATTGTACTGGTATGATTAAAATTATGCAATAAACAGTAGCTTAAATTTTTATATTTTTAAGTTTAAAGTTAAAGAAAAACACTGAATTTTATCATTAAAATTAAACGAATAAATCAATAAATACCTTAGTCTTCTAGATAGAAAGTAACTAATATTGTTCATAGTAAAGTAATAAACGCTATTGCTCAGATTGCAAATTATGATTGGAAGTTAGGATTGTTTTAATGTTACTGTAGTACTATTACAATAATTTTCATTTTGTACCATTTAAAATTAAAATAGTTTAATAATGAATTAATGATAATATGTAACTAAAAATGTATTAATTTATCAGCGCAGGTTTTTTATTAAATTATATTTCGATATGATTATCGAATTTTAATGCAATTTAAAGTTTCTCATTATTATGATAGTAATGTAGTTTAATGTTTTATTGTATTATACTGAACTATAACCTATTCACATATACTTATGTTTAGAATGCTTAGTAGACTTTAATTTCATAAGCACCTGATTTACTTGCGTATTATTGCCAGATTTTACTTGTTTGTTTTCGTTTTACCGATGTTAAGTTAACGAAGCTGCATTATGGATAATGAGTTTCTGTAGCAGTTTTATAAAAGTTATCTCCGTTTAAATAATGCCAATAAGTTTCATTATTAAATAAATAATTGTTAAAAGTTAATCAGCTTTTCAGTAAATCGTGTGTTTGTATACAAGACTCGCGTAGTTTAATAATTAAAATAAATTTTAATTGTAAATTTTTATTTTTTGACTTACTTTAATTGAATTAAAATATTAACAAATGTTTTAAAAGGAATACTACGAAAACATTTTTTTAATTAAAATGTGCGTTTCGAAATAAAGAAATTTGTAAATTTATAATATAATTTTAATATGCTGTTTTGCTCTTTTGTATGATGTTTAACTATATCTGTAATTAAATTATAGTTTTTTTAAAAAATCAATAGACTCTTAAAGATTATTATGATATTTTTATTAGTTTTTTTTGTAATACTTATTAATCATTCGTTATCCTGATATTTATACTTATTCTTTCCATTAGATTTTATATTAATATTATTTACAATGTCTTTAAAACTACAAGTAGTTACGTAATAAAAATTTGTGTTGACAAAAAACAATGTTTGAAAATTTAAAAAAAAAAATATATATTAATGATTTTATAGAATTTTGAGTAAATCCAAGCTTTTATGTAAATTAGAAAATTTTAAAGGATTTTTTTTTAATTTGAATTATGACGAATAAATGGCGAACATTTGTTTGAGGTTTAGATCAAAATTTACTTTTATAATTAATGCAATTATAAATTTTTAACAAATAATGTCAGAAAATATGGTTTTTCTTTCAGGGATACCTAAATAAAATAGTTTTACTTGCTATGTAATACAACATTTACAGATTGAATAAAAAAGGAACAAAATTAATCTGTTAAATACTTCTTGAAAGTACACGCGCTTGTTTAATGATTTTTAAACAATCGCAAAAAATATTAAAAATCCTTTTTGAAATTAGAGTTATATTTTCCTTTATTCAATGTAAATATTTACATCAAGTGTACACTATCAGCTAAAGATAAATACATTTACAAAAAATTATTAATATCATTAGACATTTAGACAATCGTATGCTTAAATGGAATTTCCGCCACGAAAATGATCCTAACTAAAATGTTAGCACACTTGGATATTACACTCGCTCAATCAGTTTCTCTCGTCGTATACAATTATCACAAAATTCCGGTCATATGTTTCCTTGAGAAAACCGACTCAGCTTTTCTATCTCTATTGACCCGCGTCACTTTGTAACTTCCGCTTTGTGCAATCCACGAAATCGACTCGCTCTTACGATCATCGCGATGTATCTCCTTGAAAATTTCATCATCTTGTATTTTTCATGTCAAATTCATGTCGACAGTCTGCGACTCTACGTTACCGGTAATCATAGTATGCAATGAAGTTGGCATGAATTTGAAAGCTATGTGAATCATGCAGTCATAATATCGTCTATATTCAGAATACTCTGAATTTTTTAGTATTATTCGTATCCTTTTTTAATGCCTTTAACGCTGTTTTTTTGCATTTAAGTTTCCTTATGGAAATCTTCTTTAATTTCATGGCGGAAATTTCTTTTTCTTGCAATGGATTATTTGCTTCGCTTATTGATGCAATTGCAATCGTGTCCATGAAGATCTACGTCACTTAAAAAATTAAACATAATTATCCTTAAGTCCTTGTAAGAGTATATGTACTATTGTGGTTTTATGAAAATCTTTATATAATAAGAGAACGATGAAGATTATTTTACTTTTTTAATTTATTCAAATTAAATTATTTTCTATTTATTTTTTTCTGTTGGTATATTAAATAAACAGTATAATAATTCCATTGGTTGCAATTGAATTAGCTTTATAAATAATAAATATTTTAACATAAAATACATATAAAAAGCTATCTATTCAAGTAAATATTATTGTAAACTCGTTTTTTACATTATTCGATATTTAAGTACGTTTTCTTTAGTATCCAATCAAATTGACCAACATTTCACAATTGTTAAATAATATTTCCTTTTATTGAATATTATTTTACAAATTATATCAATTCTAAATAATTTTCGAACACTGCCTTAAATACGATGAAATATCAAATTTCGTCGATCGTAAAATTAATTTAAATAGTGTTATACTAAAAATTATGGTAATAAACTAGTATTGAATTTTTTTGCTATTGAAAAAATTACAATAAACATTTGTTTAATATTAAATTTTAAGAAAATTAAATTAATAAGATTGTATTCTAAATAATAATTTTCAAAAATAATTTTCGTTATATTAAATCCAAGGTTTTGACAAAATTATATTAATTTATAAAAGTTAATTTTTTGCACGAATTAAATGTTTACTTCTTAACTCACAATTTTGTAGTCCCAGAAATAATAAGCTGATAATAAAAAAAAGGATTTAGATTGTTATTAATAATACTAAATTATAAAAGTAAAATTTAATTTCAAGACTGAGGAAAAAAAAGTTTATTCTAATCATAAAAAATATATATAAATGATAATACGCTTAATATATTAAAAAATACAAATGGTCTCAATTATATTAGAAAAGTAGATGTATAGGTTAACTAGAATGTTTAGGATAAATAAAATAAAATATAATTGAAAAGAAATGGGTTTTGAGAACATTTATTATACGCTCAAAAATTTTATGTAAAATAGTCAAACATTTATATTAATGTGTAATATGATTTAAATTTAAAAATAATTTGATTGTTTTTTTATTATAAACATTGCATATACGTATAAATACACATGATTTAATATAAAAAAATTAAACACATAAATGATTCTTGACCTTTAGAATAAAGGGAAAGAAAAGAAGGAATATTTCTTTTGCATATTTAAGGATTATCAAAAAAGCAAAGAATATATTAATAACTGTTTTTTCATTAATTATTTAAAATTTTATTTATAATTGAAATTTATATAATAAAGTTTTAATAACATTGATGTTTTCTGGTTCAGTGAACATTTCTTAATTGTTTTGCGAAAATAAAATAGAATGAAATTATTCTTTCCATGCATGTTGCTTTTTCTAAACAATTTTTGAACGTCTTAAAATTACTTCTGATTTAAATTTTTTCTACTTATATTAAATAAGATTGTCTTGATATTTTATTGACAATAACAATAATACATAATGAAACTATTATAATGAAACCTTGAAAACTTCATTTTATTTTATGAATAATATATAATTTTATCAATAATCTTAAAAGATAATAGATATATTAAAATACAATTAATTTTTACCAGTAAATATTAAATAAAAAATAATATTCTCTTGATTAAAACCTTGGATTTTTTTAGCAAATGCGAATCAATTCACCATTCAATGTATCATATTGTGGCGAAGCAATTTACAAATTTAATATTCAATTTATTTATTGTAAAATATTTCTTCAAACTTTTAACAATTTCATTTTATTATACTTCCATTTAATGTAACATTACATATAAATATTTTTTATTTTAATTATTCTACGAACTGTTAATAAAATTTTTTGGTTTTTATATTCTTGTTGTGAATACTATTTAGAATATTAATCTTTGATACACAATTTTATATAAATATAGAAATCGTAAAATACTGTTTTTTCGATGCATCATAAGTAAGTTCAAACTTTTTAAATTTGCATTTAAATTTGCTTTTATAAAATTATCAATTCTGTAGCGCATAAAATTTATATTAATTATAAAATTATTACTGTATTTTTTATTGTGACCGTAATTTTTTAAGTTTCATCCGTGATAATGTTAATTATGAATTATGGAATAACTATCAAAATTGACAATTATTTTAGTTAAATGTTTTGAAGATTTTTTAACTACACATGAATTTTTGAGACGATTAAACACTGTGCAATAAATAATAAACCAGTGTCATAAAGAATGGTGAAACGAATACATTTTTAGCTGTAAAGAATATAACATTATCATTAGGATAACATGAAATTTGAAAGTTTGTATAATGATAGTGAAAGTTTTTAGAGATATTAGAGACATTTGTTTGCTCTGAATAATCCACGTAGTTAGCAAATTTCTTTTCTTAGGTTGAACATCAATTTGATTCTAAAACAATAGTTGTATCATATAATCAATGTCATGCAGAAAAAGAGATAATTGTATGTATAGTGCAGTAAAAATCGCGATTCTATTGAAAAAGCTCGATAAAGTTAATTTGTTAGACAATATTATAAAAACTTTATTTGTGTGTAAAATCACAACAACAAAGATACTATTATAAGATATGGTTACAATAAATTATACTGATGACTTAATAAAATTAAATATAAACAAGTTTTATGGCTTTTAACGGAATAATATATATATTTTTTATTTTATCAATAAATAGGTGCATAATTTTTTTCATTTTTTCAAGATGAAACTAATAAATGAATTACAAATTATCTCTGTAAAATAGTTGCTTCGCATTATATTACAGTCAGTCTTACGCGCAAATGGTGTGAATAACCAGGCATTGAATACTCAGTTTACACGGCACATACATTTTCTTCAAGTGTAAAAATACGGAAAATCCCAGGATAGAAAAAAGACGAAGAACAAAGAAAGGAGATGCGACGGTATAATCGGAATAGCTGTAACGAGATGATAAAAGTCTTGTGTCAGTATTAATAACCACGTAACATCACTATCAAGTAATTAAAACATGGTAAAAAATAAGACAAAGTACACATTTATATAGCGAAGACTCTTATGTGTTATTTACAAAGAAACGGGACGATTTCCTTTCCTTTTTTATTAATGGAACATGTAAATGTTCGTGCTTCTTTAATTCAATAATGTGTATCCAGCCATTTGGCTTTTATTTTCTTTTGCAGTCTTGACTTAATGATTTATCATTACCTCGTTTAATTACATTAGTAGATGAATATTTGAGTAAAAATTATTGTGAAATTACATTTGGAGCTAGGAACTTCATATGGAAAATTTCTTTTATAATTTTTACGAAAAAAGTCCCATACTCACATAATTTTATTGAAAATTGAACATCTTGTAAAAATTAATAGTTGGTAAGAATCAAGTTACAAGTAAAACCTTCTTCAAATTGTATAAATATATATTTTGATCTTTATTAGTAGAAGGATTTATAATTAAATTAATTAAATTACAATGTATAATATCTAATCTCTACGTCAAGATATTGTATTAACTGTTATAACAGATTGCATTAAGCATACATAATTAACTTAATGGAATTATTGTAATATTTAGATAACTTGAAACACAAGAAAATATAACAAGAATTTTGTTACAGTACACTGTAGTATTATACAATAATTCCTTTAATTTTTTATTCAACATTAATTGCTAGCATATGTAACGTAATTATTGCATTAGTAATATAATTAAAAAGTAATATTAAATTATAAATTATTGCAAAATTTGTAAAATTTGGTGCGTTAATAAATGCAAAAAAAATGAAATTTAAAATAATGAATATTCAAAGGCAATATTATATACGCATTACAAGTTAAAGTTCGTCATCATAAAATTTTGATTTTTGTTTTTTAATGTAAAAGCAGGCTATTATTTTTTACTAGATAACCACATGTGATGAAGTTTTGTCGGGAGAATTCGAAGGCGCGCTTCTCTTTCTGCTTTCATTCTTTTGTTAGCCATACTGAAGGAGTCTTTATAAGAACTGAATTTCGAAGATTAGCGACTAGTGAGTTTCTCAGATATTATATTGGTAACGATTTTGGATAGTAACGTTTGGTTGTACCGAGTAATAGTGTTTTATGCACATTTGTGTATATATATATATATATATATATATATATATGTATATATATTAGAATGAACGAGCGAAGGCAGGAGCCGTCGCTAATATGGCGAACGTGTGACTATGAGTGAGGGTGCGAGTGCGCGTATAGGTGCTAGTGCGGGTGAGAGATGCGTATGTGAGTACGTGTGGGTACGTGTGGATCTGTTTGGAGTTTTGTAATGTATATGTAAGTCTTATACGTGCGCGGGTAAATAAGTGTAGCGTTCTAATTAAAGGATGGGTGTTTATGGGAATGGGCATTTTGGGAGGAAGGGGCTGCGGGCGTAAACGAAAATGTTATGAATGGACGCGAAATTCGATAGGAATGCAACAGAAAAAAAAGGTCGTTTTGCATGAATGGTGGCCGGTTGTGTGCAGGTGTGAAAGTTTGTCGACGCGGGGCGGCGGGGAAATGAGAACGCGCGAACCGAATGTAGCGTAGGGTCAGCTCTTCGGTGCGGGGCGTTGGAGGAAGTGGGGGCACGCATACGCTGATGAATAGCCTTATGATTAAGCATAGGAAGTCCTTATACACCGTATATATATATATATATATATACACATACATACATGTACGAGTTATACGGGGCGTGTTTTGGCTGCTTTATAGCAACCACTGCCACGAGTCGAGCGGTGGGATTTTTTTTATATTTCGCGGTTTAATCACGCCCCTCCATGTCCAAATACCGACTATAAAAGCCGGTACAAACTTTAATTTCGTGGCGGAGTTGTTTGGCCAGGCTCCCTCATCCCGGTTCAAGTCATTTGGCTATCCGGGGCTAAGTCTAATTTTTCAAAGTTAAGTAGTTCCGTAACCTGCACTATCTTCATCATCGGGGATCGAGTCGTTTGGTTAAGCGGGCCTAAATTTGCTTCCCAAGATCGAATCATTCGGCAGGCCTCCCTCTATCCTGGTGAAGTCGTTTTCGTAGCCGTGCCCTGTGCATATTCTTTCCGCTGCTTCGATATAAAAGGCACCAGTCGCTCCACGATACCCCCGGAAAAGGGTTAAAAAATTAGCATAAAATTTGCGATTCAGAAACGCATCGGGTGAATTCTGCGTTGGAGTAATGCTTCAGGTGAAATCCGCGATGAGGGTAACGCGTCGAGCCCTTGGAGTAATATTGTAGAATCTTCAATTAAGTAAGCATTGTACGCGTTAATCTAGATTTTACGTCTTAATAAACTTGCCGGATCGGCTTTTTCCACCTAGTATCACCTGTCTCATGATTTCCTGTAACTTGACCGCTTCGGTCTAACTATCGGTTCAACGCAATTAGGTTAAACACAATCAGGTGGCAATACAGAAGTTTCGCGGATAATTTAAACGAGTGGCTGCTAAATTACCATCGAAGTAGCATCGCGAATATGAAAGATCGAATGTAATTAGAAGAATTCTCAAATTTCTTTTAAGGCTAGCAGTTGGTTTTTATCGTGTTTTGAGCTAGCTATAACAAGTTATAACATTGTTGTTATAAAAAGCTATAACGCGAAAGGGGACCGAGCCTTGAGACGAGGCAACGGTCGACCGTATCCGCAAACGAAGTCTTTACATTCGAGTCAGGATTGGGTAATATTGTTACAAATGTTATTTACAAACTAAAAGGATATTAAGAAATTTTTCTCAAACTGCTAAAAACATTACTAAATAGCATGCCGCATTCACAATAGAAAATAACAATTTCATCAACAATTTCATCCTAAATCACCAATGCGAATGTGTCAAGCATTTTTTGAGAAAAGTTGAAATGACGCCGAGATTATGCACTAACAAAACACGAAAGTTCTGCCAGAGGATCACGATAATTAAAGCATGTCATTTTATAAAGAAAATGCAGAAACACGAACTTTTACAAGAGGTCGTTTACCATTTCACGCAGTGCTTTTATACATTAATGCAGGCGAGTCTGCCGGTAATACTGATATGAGAATACATGGAAAAGCGTTCTTTCAATTATGAAAGAGAGAGAGAGAGAGAGAGAGAGAGAGAGAGAGAGAGAGAGGGAGCCAGAGAAAGATTGTATGTGACCATCGATCAACTTCGTTGGAATAAATTGGTGCATAATTCAAAAGCTACTGGACTGTTTTACAAGCTATGCATTTTTATAGTATTTCAATAACGATTAAATTACTCTAATTATAATGTCAATTTTAATTATAATGTTAATTTTCACGAAAAAAAATTTATTTAAAAAATAAGTAGAAAATTTTTTTAAAAATATTTATGATCTGTCATTGTATATTACATTAGTGTTTAGTGGTCATTTCTACTTTATCCAGAAGAAATGGCTTAAAAAAAAGCTTAAAGTATTTCAAAAATCACTTTTTAATCAATAAATTTTAAACTGCTAAATTTATAAAAAAAATTTTGGAATTCGATAATTTTATTACAAAAAATTACTTAAATTTTTTAAACTAATTCAAAATCTATGATAAAGCGTTTAAATATACTATCTTTCATAAATTTCTCGAAATATCATTCACATTTTGTTTGAATTAAGCGTTTTTTAAACGGCTTTGATAATTAAATATTTAAATTTATTTTGACAATCTTTAATTTAACAAAAAATTGTTAAGTTTAACAAATGTAAATTATTTCAGTTTACATTAGGTTACTTATTTGTCTTTGTATATAGTTTGAAATGATTCATGAGCAAGTATTTCGATACAGGCATATATTACAAATTGTTTGTAAAATTAATACGCAACGTATTTTTGATAAAGTAAAATATTTATATCTTGGATTTATAATTAAAATAGGTTTAATTTCGGCACTAAAAATTATTGCATACTTATTAATAACATATATATTTAATTGTAATTTTAAAAATAAAAATATTTATAAAATCTGAGTAAAGCATATTGTATCGAAATACCGTATTAAGATTTTAATTACTTCAGCCTTAAAAACCGTTTGCTATTGTTACATTTTTATAATTAAAAAAAAATTAATTTATGTAATTATGTAAATATATATTTACGTATTTAAGTAATAGAAGAATAAAATTCTAGACATTTCAATAAAAATTTTTGAAAGGAAAAATTTGATCAATCTAATTTTAAGTTCATTTCATTATTTAACAATTATAAAATCATTTTTTACATTTGTATAGTATAATATACTGTTAGTATAATAAAATTTTATTTTATTATGTAATAATTGTTTTAATCATTAATAATCTATTACACGTTATGTATATCTATAATGTAAACAAGATGATAAATTTCGTATTTGTTTCATATTAATTAACAATGAAAAGATATAAAAACATTTACTATATTTTTAAAAGATATTCATCAAAATAAATAAATAAAAAAATTAATTAAATCTTTTTACAATAATCAAGATTAAAAATGTACTCTATTGGTTTTAAATTGAAAATATATGATTTATTTTAAAGTAGTCGTTTGATTTTAGAACTTTTTAGTTAACAATAAAAAAATGAAATATTAATTGTATATTTTAGATAAATATTTTGTATTTTTAATATTAATTTAGAGAATTATACGCAGAAAGTATTTTAAATTCTTTTCTCGATTAAAAGAATGTTTTTTATTATGAAGTAAAAAAATTTATTAAGTGTTACTGTTTTAAAACATTCTTATATATAACCTAAATTTAAAAAAAACTAAAACTGTATAGAAATTGCATTCTAAGATTCATGAAATGTAGACACTTCGAATACTGAAATTTAACTGTTTTTTTTTTAATCAAATATTTTTGTATCATTTAAAAATATCAAAGGCAACGTATAATATTCATAAAAAAATGTTATGAGATACGATTTTTTAGTTAAATATTTAGTATGCAGTATTTAATTTAAACTCAATCGAATAAAAATTCATAAGCCAAATTCAAGCGTTTGGAAACAATAAATATACGCTGAACACGCATACCAAAATTTGATTATCAAATTTATATACTAAAATTTTGATATATTCGTAGAGTTGAAAGTAGCGTTAGATTTTTTTTTATTATCACAGCTTATTTAACGGCTGTTTTACAATTTAAACAATGGAATAGAAAATTAAAAACCAAGTATTTTAAAATTTTAACCAACAATGCAATTAAAATAAATATACAATACATTGAATAAGATAGCTTAGCAATGCAAGTAATAAGTAATCAATCGTATCAAATGTTTCGTATAATTTTGACCAAGGCAACTTATTAATAATTTGCTTTCTTAGAGTTAAGGCAAATTTTTCATCGGTTAGTTTATTCTTTAAAAACAAGATTTAATAACCTAAATTTAATTATTATAAAATGTTTGTTCGTATTTACGATGAATTAAATACTTAAACAGCACTTTTTATATTTCTTTAGTTTTAAAATCTAGCAAGCAGCGGGCGTGGGATAAAATTATTTACAAATGATTAAACTACAAATTCATACATCTAAATCATTCGAGTGAATGTCAGCGCCAGGAAAATGCAATAGCATGTACCTACAGACTCTTCAATAAAACATCTGTGAGTCAGGGTTTAGTTCGTACGTGAGAGAAAGATGAGGTTGAATATCGGAAGCTCCGCGCGAAAAAATTTGAAAAAAGGATTCCAGTATCATAGCGCATCTTCCTTGTCTCCAGACAAGAACTTACAAATGATGTTGTGATGACTTTACCATTTCGATCAATCGAACAACTCTACCTTTCGAATTTCGAACTCATAAAAAATTCCCTCGGTGATAATATCGAAAAAAGTGACTATACTCATTTCTGGGTCGTATCACTACGTTCTTCGATATTTTACAGTTATAAATTTTTATCACTCGACCTTTTTGAAATACACAAAATATATTTCTGCATGTCTATGAATTTCACATGTGTATACATATATATACGTAGGTATATGGTTATATTTATCACATTTAAATATAGAGTTGCAAATACTCATAAGATGTTGCGAAAAAATTATACTATCATTTTGTAAATCACCATTATAATAATATGTAATACATAAAAACCGCACATAAAATTTTTATATTAGAAAATCTTTTACATCTCATGATTGAAGGTCACACATTACAATAAATTAAGAGTAAAATTGGTTGTCGAGAAGGGAAGAGGGTGCGCAGATTAAATAGCAGGTAGATTCCGGTTAATGAAAGACGAATAAGCAAGGAAAGCTCAATACATACTTGAAAATAACGAAGGGCTAATAAATAGTGCAATACTGAGAGACAGAGAGAGAGAGAGAGAGAGAGAAAGGATTTTGTACTTTAACGTCAAAAGTCAACGAGTCGAGTGACCAGTTTCTACTTTTACCCTCGGCGAGATAATACTGAAAAATAGTGATTGCCATCGCTTAGTGGTAGAAACAAGAACTAATAACCCCGAGTCACCGTAATTATCTTCGCGAAGTTTGGGAGTCGCAGTTGGATTGGTGTTCGTTAGTTTTTGATTAATTGAAGAATTACGTGGAGGTAACGAATACACACAATATTAAAAGGACTCTTAAAAAATATTAAATTATTTTAGATTTTTGTTTGAAAACCTCCTTTTTCATATTAATATATTTCATTTTGGAACAAGAAATATTTTTTCCATACAATTAGTATTTGAAAGTGATTTATTTTTATTGGATTCTTATGTTCATTATATTCACATACTAAATAAATAATTTTTTGCCGTAGGTGACAGTTATAAATATAATCGAATTTAAACAATGGTATGTGCAATTAAAACCTAAAATTTCATCCTTTAAATATTAAATTTCTGTACAAATGATTTAGGGCTTGTTTAGGTTAAGTACATTAGGATCGAAAAGATTGAAAGCCCCTTGATTATTGAGACAGGTGCTGTTTATTTTGTTTCCCGCATGTGTTACTTTAAAAACGAAGGGAAATGTTCAATTTACTAAAATACTTATTTATCTTTTTGCTTTCGACATAATACTTACTATTAAACTCACAGTATAAAAGTAAGAGGATAAAAAATAGGTGGGTGGAATAGGGGTTCTTTTATTTCGAGATTACAAAACAGCCAAATCCTAGCGATAAATAACACGAGTTAGAAGGACGTAAACGGCATTGTTACCATCGACGAGAAGCCACCATTCATCTCTGTTCCTCATTGCAACGTCGCACCCTATTCGCCGTTCCCATTATCTCCTTCTCCGCGTCGTCTTTATTTCCGTTCTCGCGAAGAGCAGCGAGGAAAGCATAGCGAGACGAAGCGAAGAGAGAAGTCGCGCCGAGCGCTTTGGTACACGGCAGCGGCGACTGGTAGGGGGGGGGGAGGCGAGTCGAAGACCGCCGTTTCGAATAGGCGGAGACGGGGGGGAGTCTCTCTCTCTCTCTCTCTCTCTCTCTCTCTCTCCCTCTAAGGGCGAGAAGCATTTGTGCACGGCCCGCTTTTCCTTTTTCCGCCCTGGCTGTCGAATACGGGCTTAGCCGGGATCGCGATAATGACAGCGATAACGAGCGCAAGAGCGCATGAGCCCCGAGGAAGGGCTCGCGCGTACCGTAACATTTGTATTACGGCGTCGAATTTCAGCCGCATTTTTCGCAGGTGCCCGCCTGTCGGCTTTTGTTAGCCTGCCTCCCCGTCCCTAGCCCTCCACGTAGCTCGAGGGTAATAAAGAAAGCGAGGGGGTGGCTGCAGGAACAGAAGCGGCTCTTCTTCAGCGTTCGTCGGTGTAATCGCTGGGCGCGCAGTTACTCCAATGGCAGCTCCCGGCCATTGTTGGCGTCCGCGCGAGCCTCCGATGCAAATTGTGAAATTTCCCCGAGCCCGAACACTTTAATGAGTATGACGAAGTATGTAATTTGTTCTTTCGAAATTTCATTTTTTCCACAATGGCCGCGAGCCCTTCTTGTACTCTGTCTCCCTCGCGTACTCACTCTCTCATCTCTCTCTCTCTCTCTCTCTCTCTCTCTCTCTCTCTCTCTCTATCTCTATCTCTCCCTCTCGTGCCCTTTCTCTCCTTCACGCCCTTCTCTCGACGCGTACGTGCAGTTTCGCTCCGAGGCCTGACGCCACGATAATCTTGTTCGAAACTTACCTTTAGTTTGAATTAAAAACTTTATTTTTGATTAAAATTATTGCGGGCGCATAATAAATACTTCATACTCGAGGTAATCGTGCGTTTAGGGAGCAACAGTGGGATGAAAGGCGAGACTGATTCAAATTTTTAATAATGCTGCACAACTTAGGTTAAACAAGTTAAGATGTCGAGTTTCGCGTTTTAAATGCATGTTATGCAATTATCGATCATACCTGCAACGGCACTTCCAAAAATTTGTTCAAATTTTTTATTTTTCGCAGAGCGCTGAAAATTAAATTTCAATCCTGTTTTATTTTCAAAGTGAAAGGGTTAAAATTGACTTCAATAGAAATTTTTAAATTGTCCGTGTAACATCATTTTTTCACACACTTTAAAATAGATATGATATATTTTAAGTTTATGGTTCAATACTGTAGGCTGCAAAGTAATCATTCACCAAGTTTAATATTGGATGTTTATTTATTATATATTCAGTGAGAATAAAAAGCAAATCATATGGTTTTATGTCTACTTAAATATAGTAAAATTGTTAAACTTACAAGGATATGTATACGGTTCATAATTGTTAGTTACAAACGTGTCGCATTACAATTATCTCATCTCTTTATAATTATACCATTGCAGTTTATTTATATACAACTTGAAAGTTAAGTTTTTCTTTTTTTTGTTCTCTATAAATGTAATAATTATTAATTAGATATTGATCATTGGATATTGATAAACTTTTATACTATTGGTATAAGGTAAAATTTTTGGATTATTTAGCTAAAACATTTCACAAATATTTAATTATTTATTAGATCATTAATACAGTTTTCTATATTTAATAGAATATTAATTTTACAACATATTTTATATAATTGACATATACATACTTTTAAGAGTATTATTTAAGATGCTTAATGAAAATTGTATTTATATTAGTAATTAAAATAAAAAAATGTTTAACGAAGACTGTTTTCCGAATAAAAACTATATAAGTAAGCATGTAAAAAAACTACGTGCATTTTTAATTTCGAAAAATGAACTTAAAACTTTTCTTATCTATTTATATATAATTATAATTGTTCCAATGTAAGGAAATTATGACATTAACTTTATGAGTAATCATGTATATATATATATATATTTTGTCAAAAATGTGTCTTTACAAACTTAAAAATACAATAAAAAAAATTTTGTTTTATACATTAGCTTTTCATACACGAAGATTTTGGCCCATTCAATTTTTTAATTTTTAATTTCTTTAATACACTTTTTTATGCTGTTCTAGATTCAATCGATTCTCACGCGGCGATTAGGGCGAAGCGCGAAATAGCAAAGACTACTTACTCTTCTCCTAATTTCTCATCTGTTCCGATACCAGTGAGCAGTTGAGCCTTTATGATTAGTTTGTATTTATTGTACTAGGTGGCGGCGGGCATTGCATTATTAGACTGCCTCACCTAAAATATAAGTAAAGGCTCGTCACTTATTGGCCGTGATGGCCATGGAGTGTGCAGCTTTTGTACTCTGCCTCTCAAGCCCTGTGTTATTTCTCTCAGTCTATTCCCTAAACATATACAGGGTTTTTAGCCAATACGACATTTTCTAATGTTTCTTTTACTATATAGATCGGAGAATACAATTTTCTATGTCAACTATTACGGGAAAACTGGTGAGAAATGGCTTGCTGCATAACATTCATCTCTAGCCGAAACAAGTAAATGCGGAACAAGGCACCACACAAAGTCTGGTAATCGGTGTACGTAATTCCTAATCGTTAGAACTACTAACAAGATATCGCACTATAAATCCATTCGACCTGACAGAAAATGACAAAACCATGATTGCATGGAATCTTAGCGTAGCCTGAAGCCATATTAGATTTATTGTAAATTATTTATTTAATTTCGTTATCTACTTTGTCGGTCTGATTTACAAGTAGTCTCAATTTTCGGTTCGGCTACTCTAGCCATTACAAAACATCTTAGTTATTGAGTCCTTTAATCTCCTATTATCTCACCAGTCTTTCTTTATTGACAGCATAAACATGGAGCTTTTCTTACTCATTCGGCTTCTTGGTTAGGTATTTGAATCCAAATAGTAATACTTCATTAGATCTACTGGCTCAAATCCTGTGACTGATTTTGTATCCTGCAGCATCTTAATGATTTGCTGTCCATTTAAGGCTGTTGACATTAAACAACTTTACATCAGCAATTACCAATTTTGTTTATTGATTGGAAGGTCAACCCTACGATCTTTCACATACTGCTCAATTAATATTGTAATTGTTGTAAGAGGTATTGAGTTGTTCTTAGAGAAATTGATGGTAAGATACTCCATAATATGAAACTGTGGCTCCTGGTTCAACTTCATTAAATTTTGTACATTGGCCGGAAGCTTTTGTCGGTGAAACATGTTAGAAAGCACTTTGATATCTTTAACAAGTGTTCTCAGGCAGATTAGTTTAATACAGCATGTATATTTCATGAATTCTATTTTCTCTCCCGAGTGGTCATTAGATGAGGCCAGACTTTTTAAGTTCTCGATGATGTATTTTATGAATTCAGTTTTATCATTTTCATTGTAGTCTACGAAATCTTTCATTATTGCTAAATTTAATTTTGAAATGTCGGGCCTCTTAACAGCACCTACAACTGTTTTTGTCTTGTTTTCATTATCTTTATTTTCTATAATCAATGGAGCGTCATTAACTGAGCATATTCACATCTGGAAGTTCTTCAATAGAATATTTAGGTAAGGTTACTCACCTTCTCCATGTATTTCTCTATATTTGTTACGTACAAGCCCCATACTCAACACTAAATTGTATGGAATAAAAAAGCAACGTTTAAACACATTTTTCGCGCAATGAAGAAATTATTTAAAAATGTTTCTTTTATTGGACAATTTTTCTAAATTTTTGTAAATCAATTAATCGGTATTTATTTTAAAAATAAATACCAACTACACTCGCATTATTTGTGCAGTTGAATTGGTATAAAAAATTTTACCTAGAGATAATTTTCCTTCGTATTATCTATTTTCCACGGTCTTTGCCAGAATTGTGAAATTCGTGTAAAAAATGGGTTTGCAATTTTTTTCTAATGTACTCAAGCAAATATTCTTAGTGTTTCTTCAATAATTATCTTGAAAATCTAAACTGTATAATTACGTTACTCTGCACTCTAAAAGCTTTTGCATATAATATGGACGTTATAATAGAAAAGACCATTCATATTTTGAAATACTTTTCCGATTATCTTAATTATGTAATAAATTGAAAACAGTAGGAGTGATATAGCAGACATATTAAGTTCTTATTACAGGACAGTCAATAAATGAAAATGACTGTCGTTGATATAGATTTGGAAAATTCACTTTATCTAATAATACTTGAAGCGCGTATCTTTTCGCAAGTATATTATCCTATGCCGTCTTCATGATACGCAGAAATGGAAAATTAGTTTAATCATTGAATGCAGTTTTAGGTAGTGAAGCTATCTCTTCACTTGGCGGGTGTTTCACATTGGAGAGAAAATGATCGTGGTCACGCACCGTAATCCGGCGGTTATTACCAAATTCTCTTGTCATAAGTTTATAAGTTCACACGTATGACTCCTGACAGATCAAACTTGGTAAAACGTCAACGTCGGCTCGTTACATATATCCTACGGTAAATGCGATGCACCCGACCGAGAAATGGGATTCAATCAGGTTATGTTTTTGCCCTAATCGGAGCTTGAGTTCAGAGTCGAGAAACCGATGCCCCGCGATCCATTTTCTGAAGTTTCCGGTATATGTGGTAATTTACCACTTCCATCTGCTGAATATACGAATAATCCCGAATTAAATGAGACCGCGGTGGTAATCACTCTATTGTATTCACTATTCCACTCTTTGCTAACTCTCTTGCATTAAGTGTTCTTGTAGTTTTAAAAGCCGTTTGAATCCCGTCGAAAAAGCAATTATTTTTCTTGCCTCAATACAACAACATTTGTTGGGTAAAAATTTTGAAAAGCAATATTGGTTGTGCATTATTCGATTAAAATTAATTTTTGAGTCGATTTTTAATAATGATTTATTTTAAATTAGAAACCGCGTGAGTATTGAAATTTCTTCTTAATTATTTTTTCCACCAACTAAAAAGTCAAAGCGCGCTTCAAATCAAGTAGTATATATTACATACTGTATTAAGATTTGCGTGTATTATGATTGTTTGTTTGTTTGCTCGTGAGTTTATGTCTTAGATAAAAATTTTATATATTTTTACGGCGTATGTTTATTTCACAACAAATTTTATTTAATATAAATGCCTTCCAATCTTCATTTCTAGAATAACTAAGGTAATTTTTTGAAGTATTGTAAATGCTGTTATTTTATTTTACTTAATTTAAAGTTTCCTCAATATTACACAGACATGCCACAGTTTGCATAATTAATAATATTTAACAAGCTTATTTAAAAGTCGGTTTACTTTTAAATTTGGTAAGATGTTTGATACACAGCTCTTGCTTATTTATATTCATCTGGTTCCATTAAAATATAAACCTCGGCAGAGTCGTGTATGCGCAAGTGCTTTTCGTGGGCTTCGGTTCACAGTTATTTCTTTCGGCATTCAATGAAATACGAATAAGATGGAAAGTATCGCTTCGGTATGGCCAGGGGGCGAGTTGCTTGTAACATTAAGCGAAAATACGCGCTTGCTCTTAAGTGTACAAGAGACAAAAGAAATTACGGGGCACGGGCCCCAAGAAGTACAGTCGAGTTACAACAGCAGCGGCACTCGTGCTTTCGTATTAAAGTAGGACGTGCAATTATCCTGTCTCCTTGCCTTCTCCTGGACTTACCTTAACGCCTGTCTTCTGTGAGAACTGTTGCACCGAGTGGCCAGACTGACAAAATATTGTTTAATAAGCCGCCACCCTTTCCTGCCAAATGAGCGAGTTGCGCTAGATGTTCGGAGAGTTACGCTCAAACGTATTTGTACAGTGGTATACGTTAAAGAACGTGCCAAACGGTCAAGGCCTCGGTCGCGATGATATTCCCGTCCCCTTGAATTATCGCCGCTCGCCGTGTTGTTGCCTCTCCCGCTACTATTAGCCGATTCGGCGCGTGAAGTGTGTGGCGATAAGCGTTGAAGGTTCGGTTGACACGAGAGTCGTTGCGCTAATGTGCCCGTGGGAAAATTTCAGCGACTTGGAGGTACTCTCTTTTTCATTCTTTCATTCTTTTTTTTTTTTTTTTTTGTTTTTATGCAAGTTTCGTTGTTTGGTTAAGATTTATTCTCAAGGTTCGCTTCTGCGCTTTCATTAAGGACTGTACGTGTCAATATCCGTGGGTAGGATATGGGCTTTTTAGCTCAAGATTTATGAGTTATTCGCGTTGAGTAATTTTAAACTATTAACGCGCGATATATCTATGAATTAATGAGCATTGAATAATGTGCGAAGCGAGGGTTGCAAAAAACTTGTAATGTAATAAATATGTCGGGCTATCAATTATAAACATTTTTACTTTAGTTTTCTCCTTTCTCGATGTAAATATATATAAAGTCAACGCTTCCCGCAATCCTGTCATTATTTATTATATGTAACCAAACGTTATCGTAACGAATGAAATGGTAATCATGTTTTCTCTAACAATAATTTTATTAATTAGCTTTTCATTTTAATATACTATAAATAAGAAACGGGAATGAAAATTTTAAATATATTAAAAACTTTTCAATCATTTTTACGTGATGTAAGTAGTTTTGATATGTATTTTTAAAACAGTCACGGAATATATTATTACTTATTTAAAAATTTTTTTTTATTTCATACCATCATCTTCATCGTTTAAATACAAACATATTTTGCTTATCCATTCGATAACATTATTGTACACATATTGTTTATACAAATATATTCTTGACAACATAATTGTAAAAGTGATACTTAAATTTCAAAAGAACTGCGAATAAGGTGTAACAAAATCTAAGTTATTACATATCTTAAATATAAATATATTAATAAAGGAGATTTTTATCACAATCAAATTCAAATTTATAAAAATATTTAAGATATATTAATAGGTACATATATATATATATATATATATATATATTGCAAAATCATTTTTTAATGTTAATTGTTGATTTGTAGAATCTTGAAAAACTTTTAAAATTGAAAAAAATTCCTTATCTTTCAAAGTTAATAATTTAAATCTCTGAAAGTTATATTTAAATTTCAAGAAACTATTGCTCATTGAAAATTTCCTCTTTAAATCCCTTTACTTATTGTCTTATGCATAATATATATTTGTACAGTCGTCATTCAAGCATCGCAACACCATTGCTATTCCATCTTATGACTTATTCTTCCCTCGAATTCTAGCAGCAATGTATATACATTTCGACAGGAGTGCGCTGAATATCTCCAGGGAGAAAAGGCAGAAAGTCGATAGGCGAGCGATCGCGAAAGACAAACGAGTTGCCGCCTGGGTATATCGTGTATATAGATTTTGCCTGAAGGAAATGAAGAACGAAGAAAGGGAGGGATAAAAAAGGAATGCAAGAACAAAGCGGTTGATGCTCATAGTATCGTTGGGAGCTTTTTTCTTTTCAGAGTCCATCTGAAAGCTTATACTCACTTTCCGATGATTGAAAATAAATAGACCGGAAAATATGGGTGGCGGTCTTTCGCCTTGATAAATCGGTTATCAATGGAAAAGCGTATGCAAACCAGAGTGATTTTGGCTTCTCTTAGTAAACCGCTGCGGAGTTACGCTTCTGCTGGTGGTCATTATATTACAAGAGTCGATCGAAAACGTTTTTTTTTTTTATTTCTTCCCTAATCGCCGGATGAAAAATCCACCATACACTATGGCTCATCTACCGTTTAACTTCAGTCAATATGTACTCTTATGAGATGTGATTTCTCTGCGAAAATTTAAGCTTGAAAATAAATGAAGAAAACTAAATAATCAAAAGAAATACAAAATTCTGGAAAATATCGAACTGCATCCAGAAAAGTTTATTTACTCATTCATTTCCCTGTAGATATAAAATAAATCATGGCTGTGTACTAGACTTTATGATATAAATAAGTTCAAGGTAGAACGATAAAATTTGTTCTTGCCCAGCTAAATCCTTAATCCTTTAGTGCATTATAAAATAGTTGGATCAATATACCATATCAATGTAGTATACGTCAGATCGCTTATTTATAATTGTTCGCGAAAGTATTCCGTCCCTTTGTGTGATAAATAGTGCGAAAATTTATCCTGCATGTCAAATTAAATGATGAGTAGTGAGAAGTACAAAGACAAAAGAATCTCGGCAAACTAAAAATCACAAAGTCCCTTATGTCGAACCTTCTAGAGTAGAGGCAAATGGTTAATTTAGGTTGGACGAAACGGTGAAACGGTACACGTGCTATTGATGTATCATCGTTTCGCAAAGTATCTTCAATCCCTTCGTCAATCGTAGCCAGTCAATGATGGCTTATACGATAAAATTTCATGCCTACTTCTGCTAGAGTATACGCTGCTCTCGGAATACGTAAGTTAAAAAAGGACAAACTGAAGCTAATTCAGGTTTGTTCGCGTACGAGTCTCTACTTTAGAGGCTGATCTAACAAGTGTGCATTTCATCTAATTCTCGATGTGAAGTTCGCAATTTCATTTAAAAAACCACACCTAATAAAATAATTCACAATTAAACTTGTTTGCTAGAATACTTGAATATTACATTTACGGCGTTCAAATACTTCTACAATATTAATTTTATTATGTGATTGACTTAAAATAATAACGGAAGAGATGCATATCTGTGTACGCGAACCATGAACAAATTAAGTTCGTAATTCTATAGTATTTTTGCGTGCTTGAGGGTCTTTAAAAATTTGAGAAAGGAAATTCATTCGCATGGATTTAATTGAACGCATAAACAAAACAATAAAAAATAATTCTTCTTTATTCTGATTTAAGATATTGTGCATAAAAATATTATGCATTTGTTCTTAAGAGTAAGGAAAATTTTGTAATATATTAATTTTCATTTATTTTTCGTAAAACCATTGATTAAGATTTATTAAAGTTAAATTGAAGCAGTATTGAAAGAAAAACAAAAGAAATTTACATCTTAGCCTAGTGCCCAGCGGTTATGGAAATAGAACATTAATATGAATTTTCACTTCATCCATAAATCTCATTCATCACCAAGATTATCCATTTATAGAAATTATGTTGCATAAATTATATGTCAATAAGCCTAATGCAATATAATATTATAATGAGCATTGGTAATCAATTCGAAATATTAAATTTGATATAGTATTAAAATTAAAAGTTAAATCAAATAATACATAAATAAATTAGCATTATTATTAATACGTGAAAATACATATAAAAAATGTATTAAAAATATATTATTATTCGTGTTTTCATTTCAGGTAAGATCGGAGAATACACATATTTAATTGCCAAAATCTTCTTTCTCGTGGCACTTTTGATAAATTTTAGTAAGTATGATAAACGAATGGTGAAAATTAAGCATTATCGTGACTAAAATGTGGTTTTGATTTTTTAATTGTAAGATTATTCGACAGTACTATTCATTACTATTCATAACTAACCACATCCAATTACCTACGCATCAAAAGACGGCCGACCTCAATAGCATTTGAACTGGATAACTATTTTTAACTTTTATGTCCCCCGCGAGTCCCTACGGCCATTCAATCCGATCCCCACAGTACTCAATACCCTCGAGGATAGGTTCGCTATCGGTAATCATCGGATGAAGCTTGAATTGCACAAAAAATTGAAGCTTTTGAATGCACTGTCTCCTAACTTAACTGACTCTGTACAAAGAATTCTCGCGTATATGATTTTCGGTTCGGGCATGAACCGAATCCTTGAGATATACACATACAGAATAGTACAATAGAAAATGCGGAGGCCTGCGATTCCCAATTTCAATGCTACCACGGGGACTCTTCATTCTATATCTAGTCATATACTCAAAACAGAGGATCGCCTGACTCGGCCTTGAAATGCTAACCCCGATATTAAACTTGAAACGCATCTCCGAGGCTGATAACGTCCCCCTCCCTCATAGATAAGGAATCTCATTCCTATACAAATACGCGCCTCCGGTAATCGATTCTGCGCTGCGTCATCCTATTACATATTAAAGTCACACCTGGTGATAGACCGCCTCGGGGATATTAAGATATTATTAGCACGTAGTATCGTCAATGATGGTGTGGTTGAGGTTGAGGTCGTCCCAAGATGTCAAATGGTGTGTTTACTATGGTATCGACGGGTAGTTGTGAAGAGGCTCCAGACTTCAGCCGTCGAACAATAAGCTTTCTAATTGTCTGTTTGCTTTCTCTCACAGATATATTTACCAATCAAGCTCGTATACCTGCAAAATGTCTCATTATATAATTCGCAATAAGCCAAATTATCTTTTATACGAATGTATTTCGATTTATGTATGGGCTCGTATATTTCATATTAGAGTATACGCTTGTAAAGCCTTATCGGTATCTCTAAATCCACTTTAATGAGTACATATGTGCTGAAGAGTGTTATTTGCATAGTCGTATATAAACCCACGTATATTGACAAAGGTGCATAATAATATAAAATACGAGGTGACTTAAAAATTCTTTTCACAAACTGTGACATACTTTCTTCAGGTATTCCTTTTTTTAGTCATATACTCCAGTTTTGTATGATTTACTACTAATAATAACGCGCTGCAAAATTTTTTGACTGGATGCCTACGGATATTTTCAGCTATTTTAAAAACGAAGTATTTGTAAAAATTGGATTTATATATTTTAAATCATTAGACGATTTTTTAACAAAAATTAAATATCTTGATTAGAATTACTATTAAATTATTTGAAAACTTTAGTATACCTATGTTATAGAGAAAATCTTTTTATTTATACACACTTTATAAACAGAAATCTAACAATAATAATGTTACTTCTTATCATTGCTTCAAATTTAAAGTCCAATAATTAATTTAAAAAAGTTAATGTCCCTTATTTTAAAAATAATGATAATTTATTATTAACTCTATTTCATAAAAACAAAGCAAAAAAAAAATGAAATAAAGTACAATATGATATACATATATCATATAACTAAAAAAATGTTTACTTGATTTTTGATACTATTATTTATACCCATTTCACCACAACAATCGTACACAATAATAATCTAATCATACTTTATTTTTTTAAAAAATGTACAAAAACATAAAAAGGCATTTTTTTTTAATTGTAATAAAATCAATTTTTATAAAGTTTAATTAAAAAACAAATGTATACGAAACATTTAATAAGTGTATGAAAAATCTATTCATCAAAAACTAAAAATATCTAACATAAAGTGCCTAACGTTTACTTGTCACTTAACGATAACAATTATAAATATAATTTTCGTCAATTAACATGCTATTCTAAAAAATCTATCTACGCTCTTCTAATTCCATAGTTTCATTGCAATATTAGATACTTTGTCAATATTAAAAATTATTTTCAAATATATGTACAATATATATTTTATGAATATTTTACAATAATTGTAATGGTTAAAATTTAAAACAAATTTGACAATAATATTTAAATATATTTAATCACAATATTTAAAAATCTGTATTTTTGATAAAAAAATACTCTTGATTGCTCATTGGCAAAAGAGGAAGATTAGGAAATTTAAAATACATATTTTAATGGAATATTATATCTTAAATAAGGACTAACTTAGAAATTAGAACAATTATATTATTTGGTAAAATTTGTTCATCTAAATTTAAAAAATTAATTTTTTTTTATAGTACAATATTAATAACTTTTATTTGTCATTTTTTTGCATTGAAAAAACTATTTATCCATACATGGTTGAAAAAAGGTAATTAAGTTCTTTCTTAAAATGAATAATTTGAGATTCAGCTTTTACGAAGTTGTAAGTTACTAAATTCACGCACTTTATTCAATATTTTTTAATTTATGAGCGAATCTCATAAAAATAATTATAAAACATATATATATATATATACGTAACACATAGTAAATACTTCATTGTTACTTTTAATTCTATACTTCTATTTTTCCCAAAGGTTGCTTTGACCTTACATTACAAGAGAAAATTTATTGTACGTAATAAATACTTCCGATATATCATGTACCATTATTGAATGATACACCTTTTTTCAATATTGCTTTCAAACAAAAATTATATTAGGTTTTTATTAAAATACACCATTTAGGAAATGTTCTACAACAATAATAGAATTATAAAGCAAATAGTTTATATGCATCCCGGTGAATTATACTTTTATCATTTTTACTGATACTTAGATAGTTAAAATCTAAAACTAAATTAAAAATTTTTTATATTAATAAGGATTTTTGTAAAAAGAACTATAAGAACTACTGTTGAGAAAAATATTAAATAAAAATTTATCAATTAAAATTGATTATTGTAATAACAATTGCTTAAATTAAAGCTTAAAAACTTAACCCAGATAAATGCATCAAACATAAGAAGTAACACAAAAGTCAGGGATGATAAGTTTTAATTACAACCTACGAATAGGTGATAATTTTCAATTATTTTTTAATTTATTATTACATTAGTATAACTAAAAAATTGTTAATCGAAATGAAAGTAAAGAACTAAACCATAATTCTGCACAAACGGAAATGGCTCTCGCATTCGTAATACAGCTGCCGAGGAAAATTGTAATTTAACGCAAGTAGAATAATATGCGAACTTCGTTAGCAAAAGAAACAATTAACTCAGTTTCACTTTTCTCACTAACCGCTTTATTCATTAATATACAACAACACTTTCGACCCGAAGTGTGCAATAAATTCAGCGGTGGATATTGCACGCGTGTATTCCTTTGTTCGCTGCCTGACGTCGTCCGTTGTCGCATCCTTCAAACTCACCGGCTATCCTTAAATGTCCTATTCTTCTCACCTTCCCCTTTCACCCAACCCGGAAACCACCAGATGGTTTGCCTTCCGTCCAAGAACACCAACCACGATTGCACTTCAATCCCGAAACCCAAGTCTGTACTGCGGTCCATCTTTTATCAAAACGATCCCGTGTCCCCGATGGCTTTTGTCGCCTCGTATTATGAGGTGGCGCGTAAAATGCCGTTAATGCTTTCGAATGACTTTGCAATGCGTACGGAGTAATCAATAGCTGATCGCGTGCCCTTTCACTTTCCTTCACGACCGCGTGTCGGTCTATATAGTATATTACTTTTCTAACTTCACCAGTTGCACCAGTTGATTGAAAGGATGCTAGATAATGTTTCATTCATCAAGTTGGACATTGTTCAAATCATTGAATTGCAGTTGTATTAAAAAAATTTTGACTTGCTCCCGCGGCCGCGAATATCTGATGTAATTATAATGATTTCTATAGGACGAATGATTTATAGTAAATTTAAATGTTTTGCTGTAGTATTCTATCGATTAATAGTCTTGTTCCTATTTTATATTTTAAAATATACAATCTATTAGATGCTTGATTAGCCTTTAGATTAATCGATGAAATATTGCAGAATAACAAGGTTTGCATTACATAATAAACACATTAAAACATTTTTTCCTAATGTTTTTTGTTTATAAAACGTCAGTTCAATAATTACGTTTGATAATTATACCATTATCTATTTGTGCAAAACATGAGAATGTTACCGATACGAATTGTTTCAAATTATAACGTAACTTCAATACAATTATACAGATTTATAGATTAGATAGAATTATATAGATATAGACAAGTATATAGATTTTAATAGCTTATTACTTATAATATATGAATTATAATTTACAGTTTGCATTTATGACTCATAAACAGTTGGAAAAATTGTGATTTGCAGTGTCTACATCGCATCATTTTCTTTTCGTGAATTTATATTTTTCTTTTCCACTTTAATTAAATATTTGATCGACTTTATTGTTTTTTCGTAAAATCCTTCTTTCACATGATTGATGCTTATGCACATTCAAGAAGATCAAGTACAAAGATTAATTTCCTTTGTTTCGAATATTTCTTTTGCGTACCAAGAAAAGGCTTACAATGAATTATTCTACTAAATAAGAAGTATTTTTACTTGAAGTTACGTGACACCTTGAACATTTCTTTTACTATATTGTAAAAGAATTTCTGGTGAGGCTTTACCTTAGAAGAAACGGCAAATATTTTACGCAGATAATGCAGTAACTTTATTTTTAGTAATCTGTGAGATTCTTAACCGCCCCCTCACGAGAATCAAAATAAAAAGTATTTTACTCCAAGAAATCCACGGAGGAGCTTAGGTCGATGTAAAAAATGCTTGAAGATTATCAATCTACGTTCCAAGTACATGCGCTTAGCCAAGATTGTCCGCTTATTTATATATTCACAATCATCCCGTATTTATAAAGGATTCCTCGCGCTATTTGTAATCCTAGGATGTTCTGCGCAATCATGATAGGGAGCCAGTGAGACTCATATAAAGTCTTTTGAATATACATTTCCGAGTAGCAGTGCCTTAATAGAGACCGTGCGTGTCATAAAATTAACTCCACTGCGTCGACTTGTAAATGAACTAGTTACGGATACACCAGAGGACGACTGCACTAGCGCCACCTTCATCGGGGACAAATTGATGTCCTTATGAAATGAGTACTTTGGTGTTGTGCGCCCAATGGAACTGAAAAAAATGATCCTGTTTACGGTGTGCAATAGGTATATGCATTTTAAACAAACCAACTCATAAAGTTCGGTAAATTACCTGAATTGTAAAACGTAATGTTATACATTAACTGATTCCTAAATTTAAATTATGATTATCATTATTAACGCTTAGAAATAAAACATATTTTTTATGTGACTTTTTTTTAATATCATTTATTATTAAATTTTTATTATTAAAAAAAAAATTGATAGAATATGACAGGTTCATTAACAAGGAGAGAAATTTTTCAATTATAAGCGAAAAATATTTGAATGTATATTAAGACTTATTTTTGCCTTTTATTTACTGTATTAGCCTGGAAAATAATACAAAGTAATGTAATTAAATGAATGCTTCACAAACTATATCATACTCGTATAAATTAAAAAGTTGTTTCAATACATTACGATAATCTTAGATTAGAAAAAAATATTAAAATTACATATGCTTATATACAGACAAAAGTTAATTTTCATTTATTTTTAGAATGAGAAATAGAACGACCTTGATTACGTTATTAAGACTTGCAAGCATTTATACTTTTGTACATCATTTTTCTCTCTTTTCAAAATGTAAAATTAAGACAAAAGGCAAAAAATAATTATATAAATGTATTATTAAAAAAGCTATTACATAAGCGTGTGCGTACGCGTAAATGAACACTTAAAACATGTTTAAAATTTCGTTAGCTACATCTTCCAAAGAGCAGCTGATCAAAAAGCAATAAATATATTAGACCGGTACACTTGAATATAGAAAATTTTTTATTGCAATCGTATACTTCTTTATAAGCTCACTGCATGAGTAGGTAGATTTTTTTCGTAGATCAAGTTTTAACGAGTTATAACCTGTTATGTATTACTGTGTATTATATCTTGGTGCAGTTTATCTCGACTATTCGATTTTACAATAATTACCTATAATATATTTGATATTATAAGTATACGTTTTTAAAATGTTTAGATAGACACTGGAGAATCATTTAATTTTTTAATTTAGTTGATATTTTTAATGACAAAATGTTCTGCATAGGCATTAAAAACATTCCTAGATGTTGAAACAATGAATAATAAATTAGCGAAGTATATATATTGAGAAAAAGTTGTGGTTTATGTCAATACGTATAATAATTTATACATTTATAATGACTACAATGGAAATGAAAAAAAAAACTTA
This sequence comes from Kradibia gibbosae, assembly GCA_018907135.1. Classification (NCBI taxonomy): domain Eukaryota; kingdom Metazoa; phylum Arthropoda; class Insecta; order Hymenoptera; family Agaonidae; genus Kradibia; species Kradibia gibbosae. The sequence continues at coordinate 12,352,856 of JACCHX010000004.1, forward strand.
CGAGAATACGATGCTAGCAATAAATATCGTATAGACATCGGCTCATTTTAAATATTCAATGTTGTGACGCTGGTAGTTATACCCGCGGTGCAATTAGGTGGGATGTGCTGTGAAGGATTCGGCGTTGGGGGGGGGGGATTCAGGGCGATGGGAGTCGCATATAAGGTAACCCGTATGAATAATATGGTACAAAATAATTAAAATCTGGGATTCTTCTTCCCGCCGGACATCGTTTCATCGTTTCCACTATATTTTTGCAGCTACAAATAAAACTATTACAAATACTTAACAGTAAATAAAAATAATAATAATTATATATAATAATGATTATGTAGAACTTATGGTATAGCGATAAAGAAAGACTATATCTAATAAACACGACTATTCGTGTACGTATTTTTATAACTAAATATAAAGAATATAACGAAAATAACGAGCAAGTGCCGATGTAATCGTGCCGATCGCGGCTCTCGCGTATTCGTTGGGTTGCGCGAGGCACGAGGCAGGCGGGCGTGGCGATGCTCAGTCTTGGCACCAGCTGTTGCCTCGGGACCGACTCCGACTCGATTTTCTCGAGGGAGGGAGTCGCTTCTTCGCTGCGGCCCTCGGCTTCTCTACTGGTGCCCACCCTCGCGGACCTCGACGCTGGTCCGGCTTGCCTCCGAGCTTGTTGTCGCAACATTGTCGTGGCACATCTTCTCGACGAGGGGCCCGCGACCTCCAGCTCTTTCAGGTCGCGCGCTCTGTCCGGTTAGTCGCCGGTCCGGAGGCGCTGGTTCCGCCAGGAATTACCTCCTGGCGCTCAGCTCGGAACGCGACTCGTGCTTTTCGCTTGCTTGGCAATTTCTCGCTGCTGTCTTGGAGGCGGAAAGGATTTTCGCGCTTTCCCCTCGTCGCCCCTCAACCCCTTCGCTCCGAGTGATATGGCAACGTGGCGCACATTTTTGGGGGGGGGGCTGCATAGGGACGAGCCTGGCTCGTCACAATGTGATTCTATTTGACGGTAAATTGACTATAAATGTTGGTAGCTTGTTTAACAATATTACGATTTTGACTAATACAGTTGCAGAATAAAGTCCGTATTAAAGTAAATTTTTAAACCTTTAATGGAAACATAAACTAGGCTTTTAAAACAAAGTAGTTTTTGAAAAAATTTATAAAATAAAAGTATCGAAAAAATAAAATAAATGGCGTTAAAATTTTTTCTTAATTATCATCACTGTGATGCTTTGTTAATATAAAAATTAAACTCGATAATATATTGATTATTAAAAAGATTTTAATGATAAAATTATTTAATGGTTTTAGCTTATTTTTATATTAATTTAACAAATTCAACATTTCGTTAAAATGTTTCTATCGATGGTCACTAACTCATAAAAAGAATAAAAAATATTATCAAATACAAAAACACGTAGGATTAAAATTTTCATACGAACATCAGAAAATAAATAGAAGGTTATATACTTTATAATACTTTAAAAAGTTTTATTTAAATTTCAACAAACTCTCATGATAAGTAATAGAATAAAAAATATAGTTATGCATAAATGTAAAATAACCGTAATTTTCAGAATACAGTTAACCCATAAATAAATCATAATATTTTGTAAATATAAAATATTGATTATGTATATATATATATATATATAAAATCGATAGGATTTAGAAAGAAAATCGAATCATGTATTTTTATGATGATTTCTTAGATTAAAAAAATGTTTTTTTCAAAGAATTAAATAATCAAGCTATTAAAAATGTTGTAAAAAATAAATTTTAATGTGTTGTAAAAAATAAATTTAAATATAGATGAAGATCATATTTAATTTATTAATATTCTCCGTGTCTTCCGGCTGAAGATCCTACACTTTCTTACAACTACTTACTAACCTAATTTTGCCTCAAATCTTATAATTACCACTTTAATATCTAGTTTGCGATACACATCTAACCGTATTTATCTTTAATTGCAGTTAAGTTAAACTTAAATTGTTAGCTACACAACTTTGGTATTATAATACTGCCATATATAAATATCAAGAATGTCAAAATTGTATAATTTTTGTATACTTTCTTATCATGAGAAACGTATCACTATCACTTCATTACCTATTGCTAGCCCTCCACGACTAATACTTCCTTTACAGCCCTTCTAATGAAGAATTTCTATTCACATCTTTTTTTCTTCATCAGCTCCACTTCCCCTGATCCACTTTCCTCTAGGAACTTTCTAAATTCTCGTGGTCCTATGGATTTCCATGTTCTATTATTCTTGCTCTTTTTCACATATTCTACACCTATGGCACTCGTCTTACTTTTCTCTCACTCTTCCGACAAGGTACTATGGTAACTTTTTCCTTCATATCTTCCTGTAGCACAATTGCAATATATGTTTCCCCTTATTCTATCTCTTCTCTACTTCACTGCCTTCACAATCCTCTCCTATATAGTTTTCCCTATCTCTTGCTCTCTTTTTCTGACGTATACTCTCTTAACCTTGTCTTCCAAGAACTCCATTCGTCCTTTAACCCGAATTCTCTCTCATTTTTCCATAACTTCTTGTTACAGTGTTTTTTTCCTTCCATACACTTTGTTTTCTAATCCTAGAGCACGTTTGTGCAATGTATCTCCTTTAACCCCCTTAAATACTATATAATTCAGTGTCGGCCCCTCTGGCCCTAAGCACAATTTTACGTCTTTTCTCATTATCGCAATCATAATTTCTTCCTCTCTTTTTACTGCCCCCTCCCCCGAATCGATTCGCGAATATCTTAAACAAAACTTTCCTTCCTACTCAGCTTCTCTTTAATAATCTATCGCCTGTGCTCTATGTATATTTCAAAGCACTCTTCGCATTCTTCATTCTCTGTTTTACATGTCTCATCGTCTTTGCATTATTTTGCATTATATATTCTAAATATTTATATTCCTTTACCTCTTCTACTTCCTTACCATCCGACTCCCGCCTCTTTTATTTTCTCTTACTGTCCTTATTCTCAAGCACCACTTTTTTGTTTTACAAACATTCATCATCGTCTTCGTTCTACTCTCAAACGTTTATAATCTTCTATGGTATAGTTATATCGTCTGCATATGCTATTGACCAGCACTTCTCAATAACAATCGCCACCCGCCCCCACCCCCGCTGTCTGTAACTTTCTCAATTCTGCTTCTAGGTCAGTCATGTACACATTAAGTAATAGCGGGCTCATTGGGCTCGTAGCCCTTTATCGCACTAGAACACCTTCTCAAGCCTATCTTCTTTTTTACTATGTACGCCATCAAACTTTTCCCCTTTTTCAAAGCTCGCTTTCTCTTCTTATCATTTAACATTTTCTTTTCTTCTTTTTATTTTGACGCTTTTGATGTATCTTTCTCTTTTTTACATATCTCTCTTCACATATACATTGACACTTCTTGCCTTCCTTCTGCTTGATCTCCTTCTAAATCCTATTTATTCCTACCTCGCTTTGCTGCAAATTCTACTCTCGAGCACTCCACATCAAGTAAAAATTCATTTAAAGGTTGTGACTAAGTATTTACAAATCCTGAATTTAATTGTTTCTAGTATTATATTAAATTGAATATTCGTATTTGTACTAAATATTGTCAGTATTTGTAAAAAATAGATATTTGAATTTTTGTTTTTGATAGAAAATACTTTAATAATCTAAGGATTTTGTTGTACGATTTTTATTGAATAATAAACTCTAGTTCTCCTCATAATGATGCATAAAAATTTAAATTATATAACGTGATTTTAAATTCATTTATTCCTTATTTCATAAAATGCACTTGTTATAATCTACTACATACAAGGTATTTTTTTATTGTTGGAATTATTAATATTTATAATTTTAAGGCTTATAAACTTGTCATGATTAAATTAGTATTCTATTATTATTATAAATAAAAACTAAAAATCAATAGTACGTTTTTCTATGAAAAACATATTTAAAAAAAATTATTATTTATAGGTATAGAATGTCATATTATTTAATCAATATATATACATATATTAATATGTATAGAATATATTAATATAAATATGAGTAATGATAAATTCAATCCTCTCTAATAAAAGAAAATAATACAAATTATAAATAATTTTTTTTATATAAAAATAACTTAACCTCTAATTTGAACTACAACAAAATTATTATTATTTATTTTATTTATTAATTTATGTTTTTAACATGTCGCATTTTACACTTGTAGGTGATTAAATACAAAATTTATTCCTTGATGCAGTGCAATAAAGCTTATTATGTATTATTTAATGATTTTTTATTTTATAATTACTCAGTAAATTACGTGAATAGTTAATCAAATGTGAACTTCAATGAAAAATTCTCATTATTTACAACGTTTTAATACACCATAAGCCAAAGTGTAAAAAAGAACGTGAGTAGTTGCAATAACGATTAAACAAACTAATCGTTATCGTAGCGAATTTTCCTAGCTTACCGTCTAGTTTTATTTGAGCTTATTTTGACGTTTGCGTGCCGCTTGATTTTATTATGTTCTGAATCTCATAGGCTTTTTGATGCAAATTACCGTACGTCATGTTTTTGTATTATTTTAAAATCTGCAGCATACCGCCTTTATTGAACAATTAATTTACGCAATAGACCAGATTTTTAATCTGTTAACAAGAGTGTTATTAAATTAATTTACTTTCATTGTGACTTTGTTCAGATTACGAATAAAATAAGGCTATATTATATTGTACTTTATACACGTATATTTCAATTGCATTTAAACATTATTTTGACATCATCTTCCTTGGCTTATTTATGATTATCCGATGATACATTGAAAGTTGCTTCGACAATTTGTTATTTTTTGTTTATTAAAAATTAAGGTTAGTGTTAAATTAGAATTTCTTCAAATTTTTTTTTTTTAATTCGAAACTCAACTGACTGAGTCATATAGTAACTGCATTAGAACGATATAATTTGCATTGATATGTCTACCCTGGATATACGTTGGCTAATATAATTAAAAGGACGTGATATACGTGTACGAGTGTCGCAATAGTAAGCAGGAAGCTAATTGAAGTATACGTATAGGAACACCAGGAATTTATTATTTGTCGATAATGCTTTAGTACTTCTATTATAAACTGTATTTTTTTACTTTAAATGTTAACAAATTTTTTATTCAAAAATTTAATAATAGTGTAAAGCCCTTGAGTAAAATATTAAAACGATAAAATTTTTTTAGATATAAATTTAATATTAGAAGATTATTTTTTTTGTTAAAAAAATATAAAGTTAAACAATCTTGTTCTTTTGTACTATTTGTTTTGATTAACCTATTATTATATATATTTTCATTACATCTTATTAATCAAATAATTGTTCGAATATCAAATACTTACGCTTATTTATGAAATAATTTGTTAAAAACTTTTTTTTTAATTTTATACTTTTGAAAATTGCAAAATTTTTAAAATTTTTATTTGTGATTTTTAATCTGTGATTGCATGTTACTGATAAAGCACAAGGCATTTCTACTATAATTTGACAAGATATGAAGCTTTAATGTGATCTGAGTACAATTAATAGGCTCAGACCGTGTAATTCACATAGCCAATGTCAATGTAAATTTACGTAAAGCTTTGATCTCGAAATTCTCCCAGCGTTCGTATAATATAGGTATTCTTTAATTCAATGTAATATAGTTATTTGAAAAATTTTTATCCTTTGTTTTATGTATTACAATATTGTCCTATTGTTTTCTTGAAAAAAAGTATTTAGATAAAATAATATTGACCGTCGTAAGTAATATTATGGTTTTAAATTCTTAATTTATTCTAATCGGCTACGATTGTACGATTATTCATTATATATTTAGATCATTTTTCAAGTGAGACGTAAAAACTTTTTATATAATAACGTACCAAATTAACCAGTAATTAACCATTAATATTAAGTTTTAAAGAATTATCTCTACTTCTAACGTATTTTAATTTCGCGTTTTTCACCACTATAATTAAAACATCAATTCCACTCTATCTATACGACGATTGAGTGAAACTTCGGTTGCATTCTAATTTCTCCAAATCCTATTGGTGAACGTGACATCACTAAGAAACGTGTTGATACAAAGTTAACGAGTTTCTAAATGAGAGACAGTGAAATAAATAGTAAAGTAAGAATTTTAAATGTGGGAGAGATACAGAGATAGATAAATACGTAGGTAAATTGACAGAGAGAGAGAGAGAGAGAGAGAGAGAGAGAGAGAAGCAAGTCAAAGAAAAATAAGTAAGGGCACACAAGAGATTAGTTATATATAGGGTGGGGTTCGTGCAAGCCATTGTTTACTTGTTGTAACTCTCGAGTATATTTGGCTTTGGTATCCTCAGATGGTGCAGTGCGTTACCACTGCCATCGGCTAATGTTCAATGTTAAAAGAGTCGAGATCTGTCCGAAATCAAAGGTGGGCACCAGATGCAGTATCAACATCAAAGTTTACGCAAACATGGAGGACAGCGCGAGAGCTACCAGTGATTCGTGGTACAAGTTTTCCAACCGAGTGATCTAACGCATTCCGACTTTGTAGTTGGGCGTCGAGCACCAACAGCATCAGCCGCATAGGCATAAGCTCGTGCAAATTGCATTTGCTGTGTATGTGGTGCCGTTGGGCCTCCATACGCGACGCTACGTCGCCATCGACCCCCCCCCTCAGGCCGCAATGGCACCCTGTCCAAGGTTTACACTGGCTCCTATCGGACGGTGCCCGGAGTTTGCTTGATTTTACGCAACGAGCTTATGGTATTGGTCGACGGACTTTTGTTCTGCACTCGTCACAATAAATATAAAGGACTAGGCTTTAACAAGCATTTTATTCTACGTATGCTATTATGAAAGTCTGTTTGCTTCATTCAAAACAAGCTTGTACATTACTTTTCGTTCTTGTGCTGCATTCAAATTTAGGAATTAAAAATTACCAAGGCACCCCAAAAAGATATGCGCCAAGATTAAGTTCCGTGCCACGTTTACGGCTGGAGGCGAAATTCTTTATTCTACAACAATATCAAACATCGGCAACAATCGATCAATCCGAACTTTGTGAATATAGCTGAACGCACGTGTTAAGCGGCTAATTCGGCTTGACTCTGTATACACCGTCAGGATGAAAATCATAAGCCAATGGCTGATCATAGTGGTACGGCAGCTTTAAACTTACCTCGACCTCAATCCTGCGGCGCTTCTCGGATAGTCGTCGTGTAACACGGGGGTCAGGTGTTTGTGCGTGGCAAACAGGTGACCGTGGCTCAGCCTCGCGCAAAATCGCGGCCTAAATGGGACAAGTTGAAATCAAGGCTCGACGGCCAAGCAAAACCATTGGTCCCCGATGCGGATAACGACGGCATTACTCCCTCCCTCGCACCAACGGATGGATAAGCGAATTACTTGAGGTGTACCCCGGTGACGACGTCCGGGCGAATCCACCACTTGTATACGGCTTATGTCTTCTCCTAGTCATTTTACACCAACAAAAGGCCCTTGCACCCTACTAAACCTCCCCCCACCCATTCACCCACGTATGTATGATGAGTGATTACTCGTTATCGTCGACGACGGTATTGTGCCGCTGTTCTCGCTGCGGTCGACATTTTACTAGGTAATGAAATTCTAGGGTCACTGCGAGGGTGCTTGGATTTTTATCTTACGAACAATGTGATTTTTAATGCTCCATTGAGACACAGATGAATAAAACTCTTTTAAAAATTTGGCTGGATGCTTGGGCATTAATAAGGAATGCAAGTAATTTATTATTTATTTATAACGTAGCTATAAATGCTCAACATCCACTTAAGGATATAAGTAAATTTTATTAGCCATAAGTTATGCTTAAAGTTCTCACGAAGATAGTTTTGTTAAACATTTTAAATGTCATTGAAGCCTTTTAACATATTATTAATAGTATTGAATAGCAGCAATAGTAACGATCGACCAGTTTATTTCATTGATAAAACATAAATATCAATGCGTACGATCAATTTATATGTGTAACAAATTAGAATTCTCAAATTAATAGTAATACTGTCCCGTTGTCATTAAAATAAAACTCGATCCGAATGAACGTATGCTTCAGTTTGATATAAAATCCCTCAAATTAAATGATAAAATCTCAATCTCAATGACTTCGCTAGTAGGGTCAATCTCATCATTGTGAGGTGCTGAGACGTAAAGTCAAGAATAGAGATTTACTCCCTTGCCTATCAGACGCTGAGCTTTATCATTGTCGAATTGTTTCATCGAATTTTACAAAAGAATGGAACATTGGAATACTGGAATGTAGTGTAAAAGTGTGAACGTCGTTCGGGTTACGTTTTTTTTTCTCGAGAAGCATAAAATTTTTGTTATCATAATCGTGGAAGTGATAAAATTAATTTTGATAAGTAATTTTAATGAACGGTACGAAGACTACTTCGGACAAATAACTGTAAAATAATATAGAATATGGAATAAAGAGCATCCCGTCATATAAGAGCTGTGCGAAATGAACAGCGCTTTTCAACGCCATCTCGCCTTTGCCGGTTCATAAAAATCGATGAAGAGTTGGTAATCCAAGTCGACGGCATATTTAAAACTCGGTTAGTGCCTCGCCGTCTCTTTGCTATGTGCCGTGACACCTTCGAGCCGGCTTTCTCGCCGGTCTCGCATTCGTACTCTTCTGCGAAGGCGATTTGTTTTCCTCGCGACTTTCAGCTGTAGTCGATTGTACAAATTACAAATATACAGGCACCCGCACGCTCGACCAGCACGAGGCTTCCGACAAAATCCCCGGTTCCACTTCCGCACCCTCGGATTTTCAACGCAAGGGTGGGTGGGCGGATTCGCGTGAAATTAAGCTATAAAGAAGGGGTAAGTTGTGCGCAGATCCTTTGAGTCTGTGGGGCTGATGGATTTGGAAGCGCTGTGATTAAGTGTTATTTACTTTCGCTCGGTAACGAGATTTTTTTCTTTATTTTTGTTTTGAATTTTGTTTTCAGACCGACTTCTGTATTACGTTTGACGATGATTGCTTTATGCTGGAAATTTACGCTTAGATAATAATGCCTCGACGAACCGTTAATTGTTAATTGGGTATTGAAAATCCCATTATTAGAGATAAGAAGTGTCGAGCTCAATTTAATATTCCGCATATTTATTTAGAATGCTTTCGTTTTGTTTTTTTTTTTTTTATTGCTATGATACGAGTAACAGTCAATGGCAAATAATAACGCCGATACAACAAACTCAATGTCAGAACAGTGTAGTTTTCAATTTTGTCGAGAAATATACAATAAGTGATCGCCGTATTGAACTCGGGTGATTGGTTCCGACCACGCGTCTATTCGATTCGCTATGTAAATACTTGTGCTCGGCGAGATCTTTTTGAGTCCTGTACTTCGTTGCTCTTCTCGACTTCTGACTTTTCCTTTCATTCCTCGCATCCTCTCGAGTGCTCGGTTACGTTATTACACCGGGTTCAGCATTCCCGTCGTTCTACTCGCTGAGATAGGTCATCCACTGGATCTGGGTATCCGTCCTTCCGACCCAGACACGTCCAGTTACCTTATTAGACAAACTAGACGTGCCCGTCGCTTTATTCCCGGCCAAGTTATTCGACAACCTCACTTTATTGTCACTACCAATGCTTTCCTTTGATCCTATATGCCATTTCAATTGGTCAAAATTTCTTCATGGCTAAAACTATTAAGTAATTATATACAACAATAAAATAACTGTTTTACTTGATTTTAATTTCTTTATTATTAAATTTTATGTTTAATATGCTATCGGCTAATAAGTAAGCAAGAAAAATCCATTTGAATGATATATAACAAATCAAAATATATATAACATACCATAACTACTTTTAAATTTTCTCATCTATTTTATCTATCTATTATTTATCTACAATTTCTGAATAAATTTACAACGCTTTTAAAGCAATTTATGAAACATTAAACTCTATTGAAGTATGACGGAATAAATATTTATCGAAGGGAATATTGACCTTTGATGTGGTTGTAATTTGTAATTAGTAGAAATGTTAATAAATTATATCAACCGTACATTGTTAATGTATTTTAATGAATTTGTTTTATCAAAATAAAACTGCAAATTAAGCCGTATCAAATTCGAAGCGTATTTTTAAGTAATTAAAAATATATGAAGCTACGAATCCTAAAAGCAGTAGTTTAAAGGAGCATTTAGGTAGTCCATTTTAATTTTTGTAAGGGACATAATTGAATACAAAGTATAAAGACTATAATAATAGGAACTTTACATTATTCGATATTTTAGTAGATATTAGAACGGATTTTTTGTTGTTGCATGGAATTATTTTTAGTGAATTAAATTTTTTTGCATATGCATTCGTCATGATGTTTTAAATAAAGAAAAGATAATATTTTTTATTCAAAATGAAAATCTACAAGTTAGTGCAACAGTATCACGGCAATCAAATCTTCTCTGAATATCCACACTTCATCATTGTCAAATATATTAAAACTGAAAATGCTTTTGAGTTTAATATATATTTTTAGAAAAATTATAAGGCTTGCAGATCCACTCAATTAAAAAAATTACAAAATTCGATTTCTGGTAAAAGGGCTTTAAAGTTCTTCTTTATTGTAGAGCTTTGCTGAACGCTACCCTGATTTTAGATCTGTATTAAAAATTTTGTTTTAAATTAAAGCACATGTTGGAAGTATTTACTAAATATTTTTATGATTGACTTTATTTATGAATATATTATGTAAAAATGTTATTATAATTTTATAATTGTAATTAAATCTGGTATTAATTTAGTATTCATAGTCTCTTCAATTTTCACTATTTCACAATTTCAATCTTATCTTATCTTATCTTTCCATTTCTTCGACTGTATCTTAAAAAGTCTTTTTCCATGAACTAGAAAAGCAGCATCAGATTATGGATAAAAAATTTCTTCATTTGTTTCAGAAAACCACTCTTTGGTTTAGTATATATAAATTAGATTAGCTTTTATGCAAGATTTTTTAGGAAAACTAAATCTTTTTAAAGTAAAAATTGCAGGTTTCATTTTTAAAAATTTAATACAAATTTAATATATTGATATTTAATGTATTTAATAAAAATTTGTAATTTGTAAATTTTTATTATTTTTTAAAAAAATACTAGGATAATAAGGTTTCTTTAAGTAATTTTTAAACGCAAATTTTTCAAGTAAACAGCTTTTACCACTTAAACTGCTCTTACAGTTTCATAATTGCACATAAATCTTAAAATTAATTTTACTGCTATAAATATTTCTCTTAAATTAATTTACTTAAAATTATTGAAGTTATTCATTAGGTATAGGCCAATCATTTGAATCTTATAATATATAAGCAATGAATTTAGATTAGATGAGTTTTAAATTAATTTTTTTGTAAGTATTATGCTAGTTTTATTAAATTTGGGTAAATTATTATTATAAAAATTATTTTTAAAATAATGTAAATTATGTTTCGTGATATTTTATTTTGTTATATTATATTTTCATGGAATATTACAATTATCTGAGCAGATTTTTTTTAGTATGTTGATGAATACCGTTACGTAACTTCGAGTATTACTTAGTCAAACTTCAATTAGCAACAATTCGGTTAAATGCAGTATTTTCTAGTGAAAATTAATTTAATTTGTTGAAAAAAGTTTTTCTTTTTGAAAAAAGTTTTTCTTTTTGAAAAACTTTATAAATCAATTAAGGTTTTACTGGATTTTATGCAATAATAATAAGTTCTTATAAATAATTAGTAATTGAAACGTATTTTAAATATTTAAGGAAAAATTTTTTTTTGTATTTCTCGTAGTAAGGAGTAAGTAGCTAATAATTATACTTATATTATTTTTTCACCAAAGAATTCAGCTAAGTTTTATTATTTAATAGTACATAATTAGTTCTGTAGTTACTTATTTTAATTTATTGTATACAAAAAGTAGAATTCGTACCATCAATGATTTGCAAAGTTATCCATTGCAATTTGTAACATAAAGTTCTCGTACGTGAGTGGAATAACGAGTATCTGTCATACGTCGGTTTGTGTGTTTTTGAGAGTGATTTTTTGAAAAATGATAACATGCGATAGGGATCTAGGTCCATGACAAAGAAAAGCTGTATTTATTCAGTTGGGGGCTATTAAAACTACTTGAAACCTTATTAAATGTCGAAGCTATTATGCATGAAATGTGCGTACTGACAGAAAGTAATTATAGCCACTTCAATCATAGGTCACTCGGCAGTTTAATCTAACTCTATCACGTAGCGCTACATGAGGGAAGTTCCAGCTTAGCCTATACTAAGATACCAAGATATATTGTAAATTCAATAATTAACGCTATTGTGATCTATAGTTTTAACGATATTTAATAAATAATTTTCTATCTTTTATTTATATTTTATTATGGAGAATATTTTGCTTAAAAAATCATTACCAAAGTGCATATAAAAATACATTAAATAACAGTTAATTTAGTTACATAATAGATATTTATACTTCTTGTCTTAATTCAATTATTGATTGAAATAAGTTTTACAGAAAAATGCATAATTATGTAAGATTTCGAGGAAAGTTCATTATGAATTTATTGAGAGTTGCGTAGTTTAAATTAAGACTTTCTTTTTTGAAAAGCAAAAATAAAACCATTAGCTAGCGTAAAACTAGTACTATTTATATATAATTATTCAAAAATTCTAGGCTACATCTGGTGTATTTTTTTTTATATTTGTACATGAAGCAACTCGAAACTTCTATTAAATAGTAAGTATTAATACCGAAACTTTCCATTTTGAATATGCATATTTTGTTCTATGCATAAATATTACAATATTATATATGTACATTTCCATTCTACATCACTACACCTTCATATATTAAGCATTATTGTAAATTTAAAAACTATGCTGTTGGCTTTTGTTGCATAAGTTGTTATTTTTACAAAAATTAATAGCTTTTTAAAAATTGTCAGATTAAATTTAAATTATCTAATTCCAACTGTATTTTTAATGTTGTATATATAATAATGTGTTATATTTTTGTGTTATATATAACATTTTAATTAAGCAATAGACAGCTGTACAAAATATTTCTGTTTATATTTTGCTAAATCGTACTAGTGTATATGCTACTAAATATATCGATTAAAAATTCTTTAAAAAATCGTATATATTAGGGGGAAAAATTTAAGCTGCCACTTCTATAAACTTAATGTGTGAGTATAAAATCTTCCTAAATCCATAGCTGAGCATTTTTTGGTAAATCTTATACTAAAATTGTTCAGAAGTTATCGATCATCTATCAAGACTGCTCTTTTATTAATGCGGTCCCGAAAAGAAGTAATAGTTAGAAATAGCTAAATAGGTCGAACAAAGAACGAAAAGAAAAATGTTGATAATAGCGGAGACGTATATTATAAAGAATAATGTGCATAGTACAAACGATTAAAATAGCGGGAGGATGTATTTTTGTAATTATAATTTACGTGAAAGGTGCGTAATGTGCAGAGATTAATAGTAAATGCTAAATTGCTCGATGCGTAAGCTCTCAGAGGTAATTCTACGTGGGATACCCAACATGTAAAGTGTGAATTTAGAATTTGGCTGCTATAGTTGTAGACTACTCTGCAATGTTGATTCGTGCCCGTATTTCATCTCATGATATTATCGCTATCCCTTTGAATTATTCAAAATAAAGTAGTGCTGTATTAAAAAGGTTTTCATTATATGAAAAAGTGAATAAATAGCAAAAATAAAAGCTTAGCAAATAATAGCGCATTATTTTAAATTTTAGAAAAGGCACATAATTATTAAAATATACTGACTTTATTATAAATCATAATATCTAAAAAAATCAATGTAATATGTATTTAAAAATAAAGATATTTAACAAACATTGTTTTAATATTAAACTCAGTTGTAGTTTATTTACTACTTTTATGCTAATATTTTATTTTAATGAAGTTTTGACGTTTGTTTATTTCACAATTTCGATATCTGAGTCACTTTTAAAAAAGAATCTTTTAAAAACTTAAAAAATATTAGCATTACCATTATAGCAGACTAATTGTTTTAGAAAAAAAAATGCCTTTATAAGGTTAAAGGAAGGAGCAAGTACATTAGAAGTAAGTAGGGATATTTTTTAGACGATGAACAGTTATATTCACGCCTTGAGCACATAAGTTCATTTGAGAAACCTCCCTTGACATGTATGGATAATGGAGAGAAGCTGCAGTGTTGGACGTGTGATACGTGAGCGGTTAGAAGGCACAAGAATTAGGATGTGGGGCGAGTGACTGGTGGATGGACAATATCGAGCGAAAATAAAAATAATTCACTAAGCGTGGAAAATATGAAGCGACTGAAAGGCTTCCAAGCCTTGAGAGCCAAATCAAGCCTTTACCACAATAGAATGACAATACGGTGAGATATGCAATCGACGAGCGTGGCGAGCGATAATGATTTATCAATTTGAGAATAATAGTTATGACACATGACCGAGACGCGCATATAATTCTTAGTAGAGTGTAAGTTCTGACAACGTAATTAATAAGTCCATACGACGCCTACGGGTTCGCGCAAATATATCGTGGATAAATTTCATTGCTTTAATTCCTCAGGATTATTGAAAATTCCTTGTAACATTATCTGTCTATACCAATCAGCTCCTCCAATGCCTTTTCAATATGTTTCTTGCATGCCTTAAGAGTTACGTGAGAGCTCTTAGTAACTGAGACACGAATGTCTCTTTTTCCGGTACCAAAACCGTAAGGATCGTCGTGATCATCGTCCGTGGCGACGATCTGAATCTACACTATCGTAGTCCAACGCAACCTGGTCTGCTAAGCGACATAGAATAAGAGGAACAGCTGTATTTTTTCATCTCTATAAAATAACGACATCGCACTGCTGTTAATATTCAGATTGAAAGCTCGCAAATTCGTAGGACAAAGCCATTGCTTCATTTTATGTCGGTATCAGAGTCTCTATGTAGTGGAGAAAACGACACGTCACGAAATGTCTCTGTACTGTCGCTATCATTTAGTGGTTGAAGCATAGATATGTACAAAATACGTTGAATAACGTCGAAAAGTCTACTGAAATATTATCTTCCTGTCGATTTTATATTTTATTCATAAATGACAAAGATTGCGCAGTAACGTCTTTAAGAGAAGATTTTGCGGTTTTATCCAATTTTCATATGCTCCAATATTGACGCCGTACAAAAAGCTTTAGTTATACATCATTCATGAAATTTCATTTCTTGCTTTTAAAACAGTATATGCTTTATTATTTTACAAACTTTAGCTTTTTTTTATTTCTGTAAGCATGTGAAGTAATATGAATTACTAAAAAAAGAATCGTACATTGAAATGCTTCCTTGAGTTTCATCGCAGTTAATTAAACATTATTATTATTAATTTTCATGTTTATATTTTTATTAAAAATTTTATTAAAAACGTAATAAATCATGAAAAAGTAGAGAGTTAAATAGTGATTATTTTGAATTTCATTTAAAAACAAATATTGTGTAGAGCTTGTATAACGAACTCAGCGTTGGAACTATTTTAAATTACTATACGGTGCAATATTTAAAATAAATATTTAAATTAATTGATTTTAATTTTTATTAAATTAACTATTTCGAATTTAGTTGTTCAGAATATTTTTGTAAACTGAAAAGCAAATCTTCATTGTTAAGCGTTACACTTTTTTGCGAATAATCGAGAGATACTTGGTTTCATCGTAAAGCTTTGTTTTGTTTAATTTATCGTGGCCATAAAGATCGAGAAGTAAACTTCTTCAATAGTCATAAGTTATAACTTAAAAAGTACTCGTATAATTCAATTTCGTAAAAAGTGTCTCGACCTTCTTTGAAAGTACTTGATGAATAAGAACATGTATAGACGAGCAGTGCATGTAGCGAACTTCGAAAGTTAATCCGAGTTTCAGTTATAATCTTCCCGCAGCCTTAAAAGGACATAACTTTTGTTTGACGCTTTCGACAATAAAACCTTTATTATGGATCGGCCTAATTATTTGTTTTCATTTACTTACATGTATTTTTGTCTCGTTTTCTCTTCCCTTCTCACATTCACGTGACTATGAGTATAATAATGTTGAGATGTCTAGACAAGTTAGCCCAATTTGGCAAAGCTATTATTTGCAAGTCGCAGTGAACTACATGAAATATCTTGGCACTCCGTCTTTTTCTTTTCCTCCTGTCTCAATATATGGAACCATTACCCGTATTATGTATAATATCAGATATACTGGCAAGGATGAGTTCTTCTCTTAGTATACAACTTTCCTACCTGTTACACTCCGTCGTAGCAAGCTTTTCTGTATACATGTACATATTCTCTATATGTGTATATTGAAGTGTAGGCAAATTAATTGGTTGCACAATCCAATCCATTCAAAGTTACAGCTATTGAGGGAATAGTATTCCTTTATTTGATAATTTTAAGTTTAAACTACCAGCATTCTAATTAATGTTATTATAAACAATGATTTTTTCATAATAAGGGCGTTCTTTTTATGATGCTTCAACATTTATTTATTTATTTTTTTTTTTTTTTGTAAAAAAGAGATGTCTAGCTAAAAACATCTAAGAAATTTGGCTTATTATAATATTACTTTTAAAACTAAAACTTCGTACAGAACGTATAGAACTTCCAGATATTTACTTTTAAGTTTTTTTGTATAGAAAATATTAAAAAAAAACAATGCGTTTCAACTACAATAGGATTAGATATTTAATTTACTAAATATATTTGAACAAAGATATTTACACTTATAGCAATTTTATAATAAATTGATATATCATTGTTCGATTTATAAAAATTTATTAAGTAAATTTGTCTTTTTAAATCTAAAAAAAGTTTGTATGTTCGCGAATCCATTGCAAGCATGAAATTTTTATTCGATCTTTTGACATTAAACTTTAAAAATTCGAAGTTTAAAGTTCGCTATATTTTAAATCCAGAAGCTCTTTCAAATTCAACGTATTTCCGTGCCAGCAGAAGGCTCAATTTTCTGATCTTATTCTTTTCAAGGAATGAGATAATAAAATTCCCTATCATTTTCCTTCACTTACGAAATATTTTATAAACATATGCGCGTGCATACGTATATATATATATAATACAAAATCTTTTTTATATTGTAGTGGAAGCATTTAAAAGAAAACCTTAATATATTGCTCTGAAGTAGAGATTTTACTTTGTTAAAATAAATATTAATTACTTTCAATTCACTTTCAATTTCCCTTATCTCACACTTTTATTAATTATTTTCTTACTAATTAGATTCTATTAAACTAATCTTGGCACAAACGTTTTCTACTCTAATCCCAAATACTTACTTCTACCTTTTTTGTTTCTTAGTTGCTTCTCTCCGCAGTTCGCACATAAGCAATATAAAGAAATACTTTTTTTACACATATATAAATATTAAGTTTATACTTTTAATATTACACTTTTTAGTCTTGATTATACATGTATTAAAAATTACCAAACTATAACCAAATTAAAGCATTTTGAAGTTCTACTTTTCAAGTTTATATTGACACTTGCACTTTAATTTGTATTAGATTAATATAAGCTTAGCGAAGTTGATAGTATGTCTAAAGTAGATTTATTTATAAAAATAACTATAAACATTCTATTTTATAATCATTTACGAAAATCATAATATTTACAACATACGTTTGTTAAACACAAATTTATAGTTTCTAATTATTATTTTAAGTTAATATGTCACACTCTGTATTTTATCTACCTGTTAACTAGGAAAACTTGTATCAAATGAACATTTACATAACAGCATATATAAATTATTCATAGCACATAAAACTGTAAAAGAGCAAAATTTACTACAAAATAAAAAATTTTAAGTAGAACATATTAAAAGAATTATTCTAGATAACTAAATATCAAAGTAAAAAAAAAATTAGCTAGCCTTTCAAATTATGAATACATTCAAAATTTTTTTAATTCTACATCGTTTTAAATGAAGTCTTCGATTACTTTCTTTTTCTTTTTACATCTGCCTGTTACCAATAAACTTAAAAGTCTGTCATTATGGATATTCAGCGTTACTTTTGATAATTACTGTAAAGATAATGTTTCTCGTAATAATTAAAAAATGAATTTCTTATGTAAGTATTACTGCTTAAAGAAGCAATTAACGTTATTTAAATTGTATGGAACGCGATTTTCGGATGCACGAATAATTAGAGACGGAATTTTTAAGGAATGGTAATGTTAATTACTCATTATTTATTTATAAACTTTGAAATCTTCATATACTTATACTACTCGTTTGTTCTTAAACGGTTTTTTTATAGTTCGAACCGATAGGCTATCTAACTATCCAAAAGTAATGAATAATTACGCGAACCTCGCGAGTCGACGATCTGGGCAAACGACGAACATCGTAACTCTGTCAGCCTAACAAATACGTTTAAATCCATCGTTGAGTAGAGCGAGTGAATTTTCATCGTGCAGTCAACGAATTTATAAACTCCCTAGATCATGTGCAGGACTCGTTCTAATCCCTTGGCCTTCGCTCGGTCTCGTTCTTTGGTACTCTAGCCATTACTTCAGCCAAAAGTATGGTGCCGCAAATTTCCGGATGTACCGGAATTCCGACAACGGAGATCCTCCTTTCGCTGGAATTAGCATCGTCTCTTTAGTCCAAGAGACGACGTAATCCTGTGGCCGCTCGGTCGACTTATTTTCACGGAGCCATGATGTTAAAATATGCCGACGAGGTTGTCCTATTTGGCCTACCCGTTTATTTTCACTACTCGATTTCTTCCATGTTTAGGTATAAATGCTTCTCTGTTATGTCGACATGCCATTGGCGTATACGTGCCTCTTTTCTCACTTTCTCTTGCTCCCGAGGTCAATGCTAAAATTTTTAAGATCGAATTTCCACGTTGAGCGGTTGTTCAATAATTTGCGGTGTTGGAGTTTTGCTTTTCGGCAACAAGGGATAACGGCAGCTTTTTCCAACTGGAACGTCGGATTTCGCGAGATTATATAATAGTATATGCGGTATAAGACCTCCGCGAGATCATTTCCAAGAAAGGTCAGATATTTGAAAATCATTATAGTACCTAAGCATCTTTCCTACATTAAATGTTTTCGACATATTTTAACACATTTGAAGAAATGCATATAAATGCCGTATACGGCACATTATCTCAATCTTTGTATTAGATTCATGAAACAATCGATGAAGCTGTATCACACATTCAGAGATTGATTTTTTGTTTTTTAATAATTTATACAAAAAATGAATACAAAAAGTTACCGTAAAAAATGATAGGATATAAACAAATGATGGAACGCTGATCAAAATAAAACTTCAAGTATTATTTTATAAAAAACTAGCAATGCAAATATAGCGCATGATCGCGACCTGTTAGCAATCTACTTAGTTAGAGAACTGAATAAGTATCAGTGATTTTCGTTAAGCTTAAATCCTTCTTGAGCAAGACATCCCAAAAAGAATCATTCTCTTTCTCTCTCTCTCACGCGCACGCACACACAATTCTTGTTTGAAACAACCAGAGTTGCTATTTCATAAGTCGATTCGTAAGTAGCTTAATTAATATCCTCGCAAGTAATATATCTCATCATAACCTCGAATAGAGAATCATTTATACTTTATCATTGCCATTCTTTTTCCGTCTATTGTTTACTAAAAGTTAAAAATATCCTATGGTAAAGTACGAAGACACCTACATTTGATAAATATATCTGCGTAGAACTGAACCATATCTGAAAAATATAAAATCTGGACGCACACCTTTATTATGCCATGCAGAGCCTTTCCTGTTATTTGTCTTCCCAGCAGCTAACCACTATTCATCCAGTTTTAAACAACCAGTGATTTTGCTTTGCCTAACCTGTTAAGATCCTATTCCATTTTAATGACTAGTGCAATCAAGATAGTTGCATTAGATACTACCTTTTCCAAATTCTGTTAATTACCCAATTGATTTAATGAAAGTTGGCTCTGATCCTGATCTTCATCTCCAGGCCTTTTTTAATAGCTCCTAATGAATCAGAGAGAGAGAGAGAGAGAGAGAGAAATAATATGAAAATTTTAATTTAGCAGAACAGAAGTATAAAAATTAGTTGAACTATTAGGAGAATCAGCTGTTTCAGTAAAAGTGTTAGTTAATATGATACTTGATGTTTGACAAGATCTGCTAACATTATCTAGATGTATAAACCTTTTTTCACTGTATTTCTTCTTAAGTCCAGCAGAAGTTTTTCTAGTAAAGGAATAGATATTTGGATTCAGACTCATTAGACAAAAAAATCTTAAAGGAGTTAGTGAAAATTCAGAAAATTAAGTTATTCGATCGATCTTTTGCAATTTAAAATTTAACTTATTTTACTGTTCTAAATGTTATGTATAGATAAATAACGAAAAAAAAGAAAATACGGTAATAGTGAGTAAGTCATTCATGAAATAAACAATTTTAAACGTGGTAAAGCTCACGAGGGTTATTTAAATAAAATTTAAATATACCTGTTGTAGATGGAGTTTTAATAAATTGAAGGCAGGTAATGATTAGAGAATGCCTTTTACACTCCGGTTTACTTTAGCAGCGACCCTTAGCTCGTGCCTTGCCACCTTTTGTAAAATACAAAACATTTTACCTATATTTTAAGCCGTGATTTAGCTTCACAATATTTTTACACCAAATGGAATATTGTATATTTGATGCAGTATTACTCTAAAAAAATCAGTTATTACAAAATAATGAAAGCTAAGAGCTGCAAATTCTTTGTCTGTATTATTATTCTCAATTTGCTGTTCTAGCTACCAGCCAATTTTTTTACATTGTAATTCTTGCCTCTCGCCCTCTGGCCATTGCTTAGACTGCGAACACATAAATATTGTAATACACGAAAGTTTGCGATAGTTGCGATACTTCAATTTTTATTTATGACCAATATATTCTACCTATTAGGAATTATTTCTATTTGCCTTAAATGCTTTGCACGTACCATAAATGAATAAGTAAATAATAAACAAGTACTATACGATGACTTGTAAAAGTGTTGTAAAACTTTTAATAGGATGGTGTATACACTGATTCAATAATTCTTAGCTGCCCTCAATCTATTTGTGCGCTATTAATAAATAATAAGTATTAATTATTCGCTATTGAAGTTTTGAAAAGTAATAAAATATTCTCTAGTCTTTTTTCAAGATGCAGCTTTCTTTAGGCTTACTTTTGTGTGAAGAGCAGTAAAATTTTGAGGATTTTATGCTTACACATGTCAGTTAAAGAGCTTTTAACAAGTCATCCGCATTCAATATTGAACCAAACAGTAAACTCCACGCGATTCTTCGAAGCGAAGTGAAAAGTGCCGCCGAATTTATCAGTTTGCTAGTAAAGTGCATAAATATAATAAGAAAACCTGTACTAAGTCATTCTACTTCCGTCTCTTACAGGTAATAAGGTCGATATCCATTTTTCGTATCTGTCTTGCGAGCACCAGCATCCGGGATCCTGTTTCTTGAATTCCGTGAAGAGCTTTGCTCTAGTCTGGTATCGTTTTACATCTTGTATTCTACGACATCACATCCTCGACGTTCGTTCGTTTGTTATTCTTCGGTGTATTCTTTTTTATGTGAATTGTATTTTTCTAGATCCATGCTGAGAAGGTGAATGTCTTTTTTATTTTAGTGATCATTTGACTTTTTATACTTTATTTTTATAGTTAAACTTTTAGAAGGAAATTTTCAAAATTTATCACAATGTTTTTTCTGTATATTGAAGAAGTAGTATTGAAAATTCTGAGAAAATAATTTTGAAAATTCACTTGTAAATGAATTTGTTTAAAAAGTGTTTACAATGCACGAGAAAAAAAGTACAAGTGCAAGTAAAACAATAATTAATATTTAAGATTAAAAAAATATTTTATTTCCTTTTTCTTTTCTTTCTTTTCAAAATTCAGTATCAACAAATAAAACTTTGAAGTGTATTTTAAACATTTTTTGTGTTTAAATTTAAATTCATACAAAAATGATTCTTTTTTTGTTTATTTTTTTATAGGAAACAACATTTATGTATCTGAGAATTTAAATATTAATAAGCCTTGTTCTATTTAAAGAAAAAATTAATTTTTCAAATATCTATAACATACATTTTACAATAAAATAATTGATTCATAGCTTATTTAATTAATTCTAACATTATATAAGAATCTGGACTTATAAGTGTAATACTGTTTCATTCTGTAATACATAGAGTTGTTAACTACTTCAATATTAAATTTTGATATAACATACTTTAAAATTATAATCTATATGCTTTTGAAAAGTATAATAGTTATAAGGCAGTGTTAATTTTTTTTTCTTCGTAAAAAGTAAAAAAATTCTGAAAATAATAAGTTAATTTTATAAAACTCTTCCTATAAACTTAAAACATTGAAATATAAAGAATAATATGGCTTTTTCAGTAGACCTATATTTTATCCTTACAATGTTTATAAACAGCTGCATTCGAATATTAAATGCTATTTATTTTATTCGTTTTTATGAAAATAGTGCAATTCATTCTCCGCAATCTTAAATTTTATCATTCAATTATAAGCTGCTGTCCAATATGCATTTATTTCATTTTTCTTGTAAAATATCCATTCAACTGTAGCTGGAGTACTTAAGAAACAGAATGGCGAAATAATTAAGAACGTGTAATACAAAGAAGTAATATTAAGTGCGTCTAGAAGACTTGTGCTTTCACCCCCTCCTACTCTGTCCACCCATTCTCTGCCGCTCAGTTTTCTCTACGGATAGTAGCAAAGCTATGTAGCGGTAAGTGGGAGCTTAGATTACCCATAGTCCAGGATAGTTGATCTCAATCTTGATCCATTTAGTTTGCTATTTGTCGAGCTGGATAAACGTTACTTAAAACGTTCACCATTTGCAATCGCCGTGCGCTACGATGCCAAAGCGAATAGAACTTCTTAACCACGTTACGTATTGTAGACTTGCGTTTTCCTAGAAGAACATTTCATCATTGCTTTACATTTAAGTACATTTAAAATTTACCGTTTTATGTAAACAAGTGTTTTTAAACGTTTCCATTTTTACGCAAGCCATGTACACTTACCTATGAGTACAAAAAAGCGTGAAAAAGGAACTTAAAGTATAAAAAAAATCAATATATTTTATAAATAGAGCGTTTAAAAATTTTTTCTTGTATCAGCTAATTAGAGGTACTCGATTTTATTCCAAGTTACATTACATTTTTCTCCGTTGAAAATCTTGTGTTTCAGGAAATATTAAAAAATGCCACATTATGAAAAATTCAATTATTCAAACTATTGGTATAACATACTTATATGCAAATTCCATGTTTTATTATGTGCAGCCAATTTACCCTCCTTTGAAAGAGATTTTGAAATTGAACACTTCATATGATTCATTCAATATTACTGTATGAATTTAATGTGTATCTTCCAAAATCATTTACATTCTCAATGCTTTTAGAATATAAAAGTTGTCCGAATATAAAAATGTACTCTATGCGAAAAGATTTATAATTTCTTTTTCTGTCAAGATGAAATACTGTCGCGCGCTGAATTGCAAAAATAGGTTAATCATACACTTTATACGTGAGATTAAAATTTTAAAAGGTAATCAATATTATTACGTATATATGCGGGCTCGTGCACTCAGCGCGCACACACGCATACCCACACACACACGAATACCCACACACACACAAACATAAGCACACACACATAAGCACACACAACACACACATGCACACACGCAGACGCGTGTAACAACAATTAACATTGTTGCAAGTTTTCGGGGTTCCTAATAATTATCTGTACGAATTTATAAATTTTTTTACAATGTTTAAAGAAATTTATATATAATATTGCAACTATTAATATATCAATGTTGTTATTTTTTTTCCGATACAGCATTAGCTTATTTATTGTTAATTTTAAGATTTTATTTTGATTAAAACATAATTTATAATAAGAACTCAATTATATGTAATTATTGTTTTTAAAATAAAATAGTGATTATTCCGGATGCTAATGGCATAGTGATTACACAAGTTAGCCTACAAAAATGTCCCCAAAAATCCTTCGACTGTGCCCAGCAAAGGTGATTTGATTGTTCGCAAAGTGCAAGCTAACGAACTTTTTTATCCGTCCTCGTGTAAATAGCTTCTCCTTCCTCACTGACACACGCACAAGCATTTATAACCGAGAGACAAAGTCAGAGGAATTAACTCGGGAGCAAATTATTTTTGACGTCATGCTGTTGCACTCCATGCGAAATTACGTGGAGTCTTTCCCAGGGGTAGCACGGCATGTACGAGTTATTTCTACTAATTGTGATTTCGTCGCGTCCTCGCAATAAAGAAAATTCGCGTCGACGTATCCTACAGAGCAAGATAATCACTTGAAATATACTCCAGAACAAATATTAGATAATGATGCCGAAGCTCTTGTATTATTATATTTGTTTCTCGTTTATAATATGTATCTGTATTCTATTTTAATTTAATTCTATTTTAACATTTTTTTTTATACACGCAATAAAGATTTTATGTTTCAAGTTCATTTAATGGTTTTTCAACGTATAATAAATTTCATTAAAGATCAAATTACGTGACAATATAAAAGAATTTATTTCAACGATCATTTGGTGCTGTTGTTCATGTAATCAAGCCTAATAATAAACTGCCAAAAAATTTGTTCTCTGAAAATTAATTAAAAAATGTTATACTATATAAATGCGTATCTAAGACTCTCTGGTAAAACATCACACGAAATCAGTCGAAAAGCTTCTATTTTGTAATCTGCTCAAGGCGAAGAAAGTGACTTTCATGAGCGGTAACTCAATGACAGTAAAATGTGAAGAAGCGTTTTTAATCGAAGAGAGGTGGGGCAGAATGCACAGATGTATATATATATCTATATATATATATATATATATATATGTAGAGAGAGAGAGAGAGAGAGAGAGATAGAGAGAGATAAAGAGGAGAGGAAGAGCGATTGTTGAACGCCATCAGGAGGCCCAGTACCTAAACATAGATGGTTCTATGAAATCAGGCAATTTAAATTCCCGGTAAAAAGGCTCTTTAATTAAAAGAGTTTAATTCTACGAGAGCTCGAGCACCAACTCGAGCGACTGGTACGGGCTTACTTATTCATACTAATGACTAAGCTCCATCGTGTGGCGCAGCCTCCGTTGTTCCTCCCCTTTCCATCCCCCGTCGTACATTCCCCAATACCACCGAGACCACCAGCTCGGCCTCCTCCTCCCTGCAGCACCCGCTAGTAATTAGAATCGGGCTTAAGTTCTTAATGTCTCTCACCGTTTGACCAGATACGTAGCTTTATTAAGCATCGTTCCATACGAAGATGAGCGAGGAAACTAAAGCGTCAAAGAAATTGTTTATCATTCTACCAAATCTTAACAGCATGCTGCATATATTTTTTCTGATTTTTGTCATTTATTATACTCTACCAGGTGTCGACTTCACCCAACTTTTCTTGTGTATATTGATAGGATAAAATAAAATATGAAGCACTTCTTAGAGGATGGCACAACATTAGATATTGCTGTGCTTAAAATGTAATTAAATACCAAAAATGTTGTAAGTTCCTAAATAAGCGGTTTTACCGTACTTAATTTCTTTGTATCAGTATTTTTTACTTAAAAAATCAGATTTTAACATGTTTTATTAATAATAAACATTCAACTAATGTAGTTATATTTTGAGTAATTATTCACTTGGTTATCATATTTTTTCATTTTTTATTAAATACGTAAAATCATCTATACATACAAATTGAATAAACATTGACAATTACTAATTTATATACATTAAGTAAATAATTAGCTTTATTTAATGCTTGCTAAAATATCCGCTGACCGTTGTAAATAATCTTCTACGTATAAAATAAAACCATAAAATGAATAAGCATTTGTGTAATAAAAAGTTACAGCTCATCTTCAAGCAACCTTGAATTATATGATTTTTGCTCTTCTCTTATTCTCTATCTGGGACTTTAATTTTCTTAATAAAATGTGTACTCAACACTAATTAGTCAACTTAATTAAGAATTTTATTGTCATTTACACGCTTCATCATTGTTTGGTTGAAATGTAACTCTAAAGGATTATTTTTTTTTATTTGTATAAGATACAGTACAGGACTATTCGTTCTTTTTGGTTTTTTACAGACCACATCCTACGTCCGTTTGAGTGCTTTTATTAATTTTAATACTGCAAAGAGAGAGAGAGAGAGAGAGAGAGAGCAAATGTATGGATCGGCGAGCGGGCACAGAGGGGGGAGTGGCTCCAGGGTGGCGGAGAAGCGCTGCGCTGAGTAGCGTCGAGAGGCCCCGACACTATTGAGTACACGTATTAGGAACTTCACTCCTTGGGAAAATCGCGGGGTCGGAGCTTCTGCCGCTATTTTCCACATTGCTGCATGAACTTGATATCTAGATGGCTTCTAAAACTTTAAGAAACATTTAGATGTATCGAACCACTCTTAACGATTAAAATTGAGACCAAAAATGGAAAGTAATGCATACCAAGCTAAGTCGCTGTGGAGTACAAACACGAACTGACTGATATCCTAACCGATTACCTTCCATGATTCGCCGTTGAGTTCAAGCCAATAGATTAAAAAGTAAAATGGAAAGAGAGAACAAAAAATCATGGTTTTTACACGGGGTGAAAATTAAGGAGTTGGAAAATTGCGTCGGAGATCCCAATTATCGCGCGGTCGGGAAATGGTCCCACATGGACAAGCAAAAAATCGCAACACATGTTTGGGAAAACAACGGAAAGTTCTCGATTCTCGGCAGAGGGGAATCAGTTTTTTAGTAGTTTTTCAGTTGGAAACATCTAACACGAATTCAGGAGCAGCGTGCGAAGTGCTTCTGCGGAAACTAACGCGCCAGGTAGGTTTTACGAAAATCTCCGTCAGGAGGCATACAGAAGGCTTTCGAGCCCAACAGGGCCCAGATCGTTGCCATACCGCGCCCATCAACGAGTTCAGGTGGTGGCTACACGCGAACCCGATTCAGCGGCCCAAAGATTCCAACTTGAGGAGCAGCCTACGACACGCCAAGGCGGAGAGCACCGATGAGGCTTTATTACCGAATAGTTATCCGGTTTTTTAAGTAGGGAGTTCAGTTGGTTAAACCCTACTTACCAACCCCTGGGGTAATCCAGCAAGTTTTGTATGTAACTACGTAGCTAACATTAACCATCAGCTGTGCGATCGGCAACATATTGATGGCGCGCAGCTGCAAGGCCTCCCCCCTTGGATTCAGAGGATAATGACGACGGAACGCCATCGGGACATCCCGGGAGAACCAGAAATATCCGACCAATGGGCGTCGATTGTGCATGTGCTACGTCAATTACCAAAGAGTCACATTATTAGCATTCGGAACATGGGTAAATGGGCGTACTGAGAAATCTTCGCCTTGGCTGATATCCTAAGATCCTTTTTACGCCAATTGACGCATTCCCATCCTCAATATCTGCTCTGGGCAGATGACGTTTGCCTGTCCCCCCATTCCAACCGTGGTGACGAAGTTCGCCTAGTCTTGACTCTTTGTCCCCCCTTTCACTTTCTCCTGATTTGGACTAGATCTCAGCGCTTAGCATCGTTGGGGATTAATTCTTTTCAGCGGAATCTCCTGGAAATTTCTGTTCGGTTTCCTATATGAATTCGCGTCGAATTTGCAGGGATTATGAAGTCTACTAAAAGCCTTCGCCTCAACATAGGCTCCAGGATTTGTAAAGCCAATTTTAAATAAAAATGAATTAAATCGGTTCGATCTATCGTAGATAAGGTTCACAAATTTAAGACGTATCAATATTATCATTTGAGGCTACACTAAGAGCGATTCATTAATGGCTTTATGAAAGTAGCCTATTATCTAATGCAATGTGGAAAATGAGGGGCGACGGGGTCAAATAGACGTCGAAAACGCCAATTATGGGAGATACCCCATATTTGAGGGTGAATGAGATTATAGCTGCAAGTTATGATTTGGCGTAATTACGGGAACATATGAACGTAATTGTGGATTCAATTAATGTGAAAGGCAGAAATTTAACGTTGCGAATTTCAAGCC
This sequence comes from Kradibia gibbosae, assembly GCA_018907135.1. Taxonomy (NCBI): domain Eukaryota; kingdom Metazoa; phylum Arthropoda; class Insecta; order Hymenoptera; family Agaonidae; genus Kradibia; species Kradibia gibbosae. The sequence continues at coordinate 12,381,049 of JACCHX010000004.1, forward strand.
GAGAAAACTTTGCTACCAAGTAACGGAAGTAGACTATCGTTGCAAACATCATTACCGGCTGGAGTCTGCTGCCGAGTCTTTTTTATTTGGTAAATGCGACATTCGCGAACATAATAAGCTGCGTCGCGGAACATTTTCGAACAACAGGAGCTTTCCACAAGACGGCTTATCGTCTTACCGGTCCCGACATTCCCCGTTAAGAGAGAGTCGTGCATTAATGCGAGGACTTCCATCCCGTTCATCTAAGGTTATCGGACTTTAAAATGGTCATTTGCAAAACGGGAGAAACGGTATTCGCTATTCTTTGAGAGAATGGTGTCTAGCATAGGAGAGAGAGAGATGGAGCAGGGATAGGGAAGAGATGAGGGATGAGTGTAGGTGGATGTATATGTGGGACAGAGAAGAGAGGATAACGTAATAAAGGGAGAGAAAAATAGGGTGGAAAGGGCTCGCGCAATGTCGAATTTCCCTGGGAGGAATGGAGAAAAGAGACATTTCACGGAGTTTGGTCGGCTCGAGGACTTACCAGGAGGAAGGCTGCGGTGGATGTATATGCGGGACAAGAGGCCCGATTTTTGCCCTGGGACGAGTTTTCTCTGGAACGAGCGGCAGAACTCATGCCGCCGAGTTATTTTCCGGGATTTGGGGCCGTGCGTGCGCTACACTGCGGCTTAGGCTACTTACTCTTACGTTTGGCCGCTAGGTGGCGTAGCGCCTCCCGCCTCGCGTCCTTACCCTCCATTTGTTCGCCCTCGTTGACCCACTCGGCACACTGCTGCTGCTTTTTCGCACTCATTCATTCGTATTCTCGGATTACTCGGATTGCACTCGGCTGCACTGCACCCCCCATACTTACTAGCCGTCGGACCGAGACCGACCCTCGCCCCCTCCCGCGACCCGACTCGAGCCATTTGCGAAAAAATTCCCGTCTTTTAATAAATAAGCATAAGTGTGTGTGCGTGTGTGTGCGCGCGCGCGCGCGCATATGGATGTTATTATTTATTAAGAAGCGATTCTACTTTAAGTGTATTAAATAAATACATTTCGTACAATAAACAAATAATTTATAAATAAGCAGATTTTGTTTACAGTTGTATATAATTTAAAATAAAATGTTTAACATTAATATTCTTCGTATAAATCCACTGGCATAAAACCCTTACTAATATCAAGTCAATATTATCGAGTTCAAAATTTACTTGAGAATTTTAAATCTCCCGAAGACCGAGGGTGAATCGTCCATCTTATCTTGTCTCTATCCTTACGTACTTTTTGTGCCATTTTTCTTGTCTCATTGTTTATTTTATACTTGAAATACTGCAAACCTCTAGAGTTCTACATAGGTCAAATTCTACTTCACTTCTCCATATTAAACTTATAGCTATTTTTTACTTGTTATTCTTAGTTCTACAAGAAAGACTATTTGTTGTATAATGTTTATATACATGAAAATTTAAATTTAAAAAATTTAAAGCCACTAAATTAAAAAATTTGGGATACACTAATTTCAATAATCAATGTTACTATGTTTAATTTTGAATTTATAAAATTTATTACCATTACTAGAGTAATGTATTAATTTATGGTCTATACATAAAATGCCATGTTCAATAATATGTAAACATATTTTATTTTTAATTTATTTGCAAAACTAAATTGATATCTACATCTACATTTCAATATGACAGCGTTACCTAGATTGTGTAATTAAGTAAAGTCTTGTGATTCTGTTTTTATTATAGTGCACTTCATAATACTTCTATTTTTCTTTTATTTTCAATGATTGTAAATAAGCTTCAGTTAAAAACGCAGCACGTTAGTGCTTGCTGAACAGTATTCTTTTATAAGGTGATAATATAACGAAGATACGAAATTCGGTACGTCGTAACTGTAATGTCGGTACCAGTAGCCGGGGATGGAAATAATCGGTAAGCCGCAAAATCGGTGGTGTGTTTACGTGCTGCCAGAGGAATAAGGGCGGGGGGGGGGGAGTTAACTAAGCATGGGTGAACCTCATCAATACTTTCGATAATGGACTCTTGCTAATAAAGGAGTTAATTGCTTATAACTAAAAGCACGGTGAAAAATTTTTGCGACGTCGCTGATGGAATTGCTCACTTAAATGCGGCCTGGATTTTAAACAGCTGTAATTGCTTTTCGTTTTTTGTAACATTAATACATTAATGAACGTTTTCGAAATTTCGAATCTTTTGGCAGTGACAGATAAAATAGTTGAATCCTTGCTATATAGATGAATGAATGGATTTATTTATACATTTGTATAATGTACCTCTTATATTATATTTATATTGCTAGCTAACATTTTCAACAGCTGAAATTTATAAATGCTAATACATCAATTACACATTAAAATGTATATAATATATAAAGACATTGATTTTTTAATCATTAGAAATGATATCTAATTACACAAGTACATTATCGATTGCTATTTATAAAATAGAGGTTTATATTTACTTTCACGAGCTTAATATTTAACGTGAGTACTTTTTCATTTGCAAACATGATTTAAACTAAATGTTAATGATTCCGAATTGAAAAGCTGTAGTTATTTTAGAAACATTTACAATTTACACAATTTGGAGATCGATATCAAAAGTCAGTGTTCTGATGAATTTTTATTTCCTCCCCGTGGAAGTATTCATGAAGCAAGAATAATGAGAAAATACACGATTAAAGTTGAACTGAAAATTAGGTTGAAAAAAATTATCGACTACTTAGTTCTCCTTTAATTGCATTTGTTAATTTAATTAAATGGGTAATTTAAAATTGTATTGTTTATGCAGATTAATTTATTATTATTTTGTAATAAGCATGATTTAAACAATTAAGTTTTAAAAATTAATTTTATGTATCAAATAGCATAAAATTATAATTGATTTTTATTTAAACTAACTGGGAAATTGAAAATTTTTAATAATTTGAATTTCGGTACCGTATTTCCTTTGAAGTGCATTTCGTTTGACACTTTGCATTGCAATTTTCGCTTTTCTGAAATCCAGAGCTCTGCTCTATTTCTTTTTCAATATAACCCCATCTTTTTCTTTTCTTTACTTATACTCTCCTACTGTGTGTGTTTCTTCTTTTAACTTTCTTTTTAACATTTTTCAACGGTGTCGAAACTCACAAGCTCACCCTCTACAATTCTTTTTTCGCGCTTCTGCTTGCACACTTTGCCGGATACTTTCAACGCACTAAAGAACTTCTCTTTTCGACTTTTATCGCCCGACTGTTTTCTGTGTGTCTGTTTTTTCTATTTTATTTTAATGTCTAAGTTTTCATCCCCTTACTTTTTACGCGATTTCGCGCGAAGATTTTTATCAGTCATTTGATTATGAAATTATTTTTATAAAATTGAACTTGCAGGTTTTTTTAATTTTAATTGGACTTTACTTTAATTTAAGATTCATAGAATTTTCAGGGTTTGATTAATTGATAACGTGGGGGTGGCTTAAAAATTTCTTCTTTTTAAATTACGAATTACTTTATTAAAATTTATACTGACATGGTGACGTTTTTTATAATCATAATTTTACAAAACATTATCATAAGTCAAACAAATATTTAAAAAGACCGTTCTAAAAAGCGTTCAAGATATTTTTTAGTGTCTCATAATTGTATACAAGTTTAAAACATAATACGAAAGAGATACGATGTACAAAACTATATAGAAAATAAAATATATCGAATAGTTTTATACGCATTACAGTTCTATTAACAAACAGATATTCTTACATTGCATTTAGTATTAGTAACAATAAAATTAAAAGAATTAACACATACTCACACATATGTATATATATATATATGTATATATATTTATATATATATATAGAGAGAGAGGGAAAAGTATATACTTTTATATTAATAGAATGAATATTTGTATTATTGCTTGTTAGTACTTCACAGCTAATTAATAAATTCGAATTCCGGAAATGCGCATGCTTGTTTTCAAAACACTAATAAGCCAGTTAAAGAAGAACATTTTGAGTAGCTGTGAGATGGTGATACGCGTCTATTTTATTTCTGAGGGCCATTTAATATCAGTCATCCAGCAGGACAAGACCGAAGTCAGGCGTCTGGGAAGTGCATTTAATTGACTACCACTGATGTATATTACGGACGATGCTATAAGCAATTTACTGTCTCGCAAATTCTATTGCTAAGTTGGCTTTTCGAGGAATGGCAGTGAGCCACTTGAGAGATCAATAAGAATGCTAAATTAATAAAATTTTTAATTATAATGCGACGAATAAATGCGTTCGCGATAATCGTAGAAAAATATTTTAGCAGTAATTAAAGAATTTGAGATTGCGTAAATTATTCTCAATGATCTATTAAAATTTTAATCACATTACGTATAGATTATTAAATTATAATTATTTTTTAATTTTTATTCAAATAGTTTAAGAAACATCCTGCTTCGAATAAAATCTTTAGTCAATTGTACATTACAAAAGTTTATTGGTTTTGAGTCAGAATCAGCAAAAATAAACGTAAATTTAAATACATATTTTTTCATATAAAATATCCTTTAAATATGCGTTTATCGACTTAGTTACATTCAGTAAAACACATTTTTTTTAAATAACCTTTTATTTTATAAGAAATGAAAAATCACCGCATTCAGATATGAGTAACCATGATCAAACAGTACATGTACTAACAAAACGTTTATCGATTCTGGTTAATTCAAGTAATGAAATATCTTCATTATTGAAGATTTTTGATACAGATCTTCATTTGTTATAATTTAAAATTTAAAAATAAATGACGATAGACAAATTCAAGAATTTCTAAAAGAATATTGTGCGAATGTATATATATATATATATATATATATTTATTGAATATCTTGACAAATGTTGTATTTAAAATAAGTGAAGGTATTAAAAAAAAATGAAACAAAATAATTGCAATCAATACAATATTATATTTAATAGCACTTATAATAATAAAAGCTTATATGATAATTCAGCTAGCTGTGTCGAATTCAACGTTAAAGTTTATATTTATTGAATAGTAAATAATCAATTAAAATCACAATCTATTTATGTATTTCGCAATTTGATTGAACTTATTATTGTTGAAACATTTGACATTATCATACAGTATATTGACATACTATATAATAATAAAATTTTTTTCCATTTTAAATCAGTCAACTTATTAACTGACGTTTTTTTTTATCATTCTACTAGTATTATTTGTATAATTTAAAGACTTTATAATTCGATGTACAGTATATATGTATGAAGTTTATTTTTTACTAGATTATATAACTTAAAACAATATAAAATGTTTAGATATTTACCAGCATAAATTTTAAACTCTGCATATCCACATAATTATGAATATTTTATAAGTTTTATATTCTCGTGAGCGTTGCATTTCAATGCATAGCCGTATTGTAATCAGCTGAGGAATATTTGGCAATTGGCTGTAAATAATTTTGAACGAAAATATTCCCGCATGTGCACGAGTACACGCACCTGCGTGTAGGTAACAGCTAATTTCAATTACGGTTTGCACAATTGTTGGGAATTTGTCAACTGTTATCGGATTAAAGTTGTCTCATCTCCAATTCGGAGCTTAAAGCGATAAAATAAGCGGAATCTAAAAGCAAAACAAAGCGAATACAACTCAATGGAGATTTCCGTAATTTTTGTTCCGTATAAAAAGCAATCGGTGTCCGGAGACTCATGCGACTGGTTAGTTCAGATGGTTAAGCAGTTATAATGAGGGACGTGCTTGCAAGTGTTTAATAAAGTATCTGGTCGGACCAGCAGCGCTGTAGCCGGAAATAGAGTGCGGTGGCCCGAAATCTTACGCGCCGAATGAATAGTCCCTCATAATTACCACTGAGGCTTCGTACGTACTTTCGAGACATCTCGTCGGGCTTTTTAACCGAGTCAAACGTTTCGCGCTGCGACGAGAGGAAAGTCTCCGACCGCTGGCCCATTTATAATGCGGACGGATGGACGGCAGCTGACGTGAAAGTCTAATACACCCTTGGAGTCGAGTGCGGCGAGATACTCTTGGCTTATTGGTAATTGTAAGGGATGCTGGTATTTGTGCGTAAGGCAAGTTTGCCATTTTACATCGGAGTTCAGTTTTAACGCCTTTTGTCGCCAATCATCTTATTTCTTTGGCGAATTTTGATGGGAGAGGTGATTTATTACGATTTATTATTCAATGTTCCAAGGACTCAGATATTCGGTTTTTTTAAGTAGCACTCAGTACCTAAACCCCAAATCTATTATTAAAATTACCTAAGGATTTTACAATGCATGTAAAAATCCTTCGCTATACATTTACAAATGCTTAAGGAAAATTGAATCATCCGTATAAAATCAGTATAAATTTTTCTTACACGTTGAATAAAACACTATGATAGCTTATCATTAGTAATATTTATAACAAAAGATGAATTATCGTTATTATTATAATGTAATTATTATAGACAATCATCGCACATCATACTTTGTTCTTCTTCCCAGAATTTCTTTCATTGTTAATTGCAGACTTTTTTCCCTCTTTGCGTTTCAATAATCGTTTATAATTTTCACATATTCATTTTTAAACGATGACGTGACCCTTTGCGATACAAACTTTGCATCTACTTCTTATCCTCATTGGGAGTCAAACAATGGGTCAATGACATTTGATACTCGTGTCCTTTATAATCAAAAGCGTGAATCAATTAGCGAGGCTTCGTTTGTATCTCAGTAAATCAGTCCGTTACGCTAAGAATTATATTTATTTTAATATTAAGTATTGCTCAAGTACTCAATAGAAGAAACCGCTCAATGTACTACTAAAGTCAGAAGCAAATAAGTAAATTCAATGTAGTAAACTGGTGGTGTGTTTTTCTATCAGTTTGTAATGTTTTCTTTCTTAGACTTGATTATTGGGGATGATGTCAATTGCTCAAGGACATTTAAGTCGTTCGTATCAAATTCAAATTATTATACTTGCCAACATGGAGGGTTAAGTTCGTTATATATTTGATGATCTGCCGAATTTCATTCTGTCAAACGCGACAATTATAGCCACCTTGTCATAGAATAGCTTATTTCTTGCGTTTTATACGATCATATTACTTGTTATTTTTAAGATGAGGAAACAATCGAAACATTTAGTAACGAAAATGGTATTTACAATAGGTTTGTATTTATGTATATATTATTTATTTATTTGTATATTTTAAAAAAGTAGGCTTTAAAATTACTTTTAAGTCTAATTAGAAAATTTATTTGATACATTCGTGTATTTTATCTACAAATTGATGTACTGTTTGTAAATAATTATAATGTGTGTTTTTAGCTATTAAACGATTTTTTTAAAGAACTATAAAATTAATTTACTCATTTCTAAACTGAAATACTTGTATCTTAAATTACATCGACGTTTTAAAATTATATTATTATTATAAATATTAATTAACGTTTATTACTTATTTTATATTTTAAAACATATCAAGTGATTCTAGCAATTCATTAGAATTGTCGATTAAATCGTGAATTTAATTAATATTATTATATTAATTATTTTTTGTATTTTTTATTAATTTTTTAGTTAAGAAAAGAGTTTTTTTTTTAAACGTAATTTGTTATAAAATATATTTGCAGTTATGATAACATGTTCAAGTAAGATACGCATATAATAACAAAAGTAAATTCTAAAGAAAATTTTAAAAGTTAAATAAATATTCGCATAAACCATTTGATGTACTAATCAATATTTTTTACAATATATATAAATTTTATGAAAAATAATATTATTTTAAATTACGAAGTATCTTATTTTATATCTAATAAATTGATCGATGATTATAAAAGGCAGAAAATTGTCAAAAGAGTCAACATTTTTATATTTATATCACCGAAAAGCAAATTAGTAATTCGTATAGGGTTTTCATTAATATTCATTAACGTTATTATATACATGTTATATTTAAATTTCGCACCTTTATTAATTTGAACTAAGTTATTAGGCAATGAATATTTCATTATAATACTAATATTAATTTTGTATTAAAAAAATGATAATTAATCTAAAAATTGAAATTTACTTGTTAATATTAAACTAAAATGTTAAGAGACATATTCGTTAAATTTATTCTGTTAAAAGATTCAAATAAAAGTTCCCACGCTCATGTAGGGTTGATTTTCTTATTAAATAATAAAAATTCAGACATTATGTAGTAACAGTGGTCGAAATCTTATAATTACTAGTATTGTTACTAGAAATTCCTCAAACGATCAAATTGTAGCAGCTATGATATATAAGAATTTTATTTTTGATCTTCTTCATCATCATTTCTTAAGCCTTTTTTGATTTTCGTTTTTCAAACGTTGGCGGGGCCGATGGTAGAAGAAAAGAACGGCTAGGATGAATTTTCCTCGAGGTGCGGGACATTTCCAGCTCGGAAGTGTTTTTAGCTCTAACTAATCTTTTCGTGCTGCAAATGCAGGTATTTCGTCCCAACAAAGTTCTCTATCTCTCTGTCTCTCTCTCTCTCTCTCTCTCTCTCTCTCTCCCTGTTCGTCTGGGTTTCATCTTTCAGGGTTTCGTCGTTCGTTTTGTGTATAAAGTTCACTTCTCTCGACGGGTCGAGATCTACGTACCCAACGAGGAAAGGGAGCGAGGTGTAAGGGGTGGGAGTGCAATTTCGCGCGCCCACGACAGCAGCCTCACAAGCAGCAGCCGACAAAGAGGACGACAACCCTCGACGACATTACTGAATTATCGCGAGAACAGAAGAGAGACAGGACTTCCGACTATACACACCGCGCGCGCGCCTCCCGTTATAGTAATTTCGTTTACGGAGTTTACGCGAGGAAGAGTGACATCGACGCGAGCAGGATAGTGAGCGCAAAAGAAAATGAAAGCTGAAATGAATAGAGCTTGGTGCAGGTGGAAAGGTTTAGGCTATGAGCTGTTAGTGGGTGTGGGGCCACTGAGCGAGGAGAAAAATGAGCGAACCCAACGAGGGACGAGTTGAAGAAAGTTCGGGGGAGGAGAAAACGAGGTGGAGATAATCGTTCAAAAAAATGAGCATTATCCAGCTTTAGGATGAGTGGAACTTGACTAAGATCCTGTTAATAATTAGAAATGTGGAGGGGGGAGAAATAGACACTTCTACTTTTGCTGTATCTCATCAAAGAATTAAAAAACAATAATGAACTCTATGGCGTACAATTAATTTATAGTTAATTACTTAACTTTTACTGCTTTTTTGCTCTCCTTATTGAATAATTTGAAATTTAAAAAAATACATAAACTATGTTAATCTAAAGCGCTATGTAAAGATTATCATTGCGTGATAAATAAATAAATCAAATACATCGAATCGATTATTAAATTATGAACGAATACATTTATTATTTAGCGGAGGCTATAAAGTCTTAATTATTTAAATAAATGTTTCAATTTTACTTCCATTAATCTATTTTTATCAACTTATAAATTAATTCTAAGTAAGTAGTAATTTTTTCTTAAGAAACTTGTGTTTCGCTTAAAAAGTATTGTATAATTACTAGTATTTAAGCAATTGTTTGAAATTTACAAAATAGATTATTCAGAAAATTTTTAATTAATTATGCGAGATTCTATCGCAATTAATTAAATTAATCAATTTTTTTAAGGTTTATTAAAATTAATAGCCATATATTTTGATATTTTATTGAAATTCTATTAGATTTTTTTAATCAATTGAACTGTGTAATATTTTAGCTTTTTTGAAGTATGTCAAACAAGGGTTTAATTATAGAAGAATTTTTATATCATGTGTTTTACAAACGTCTCCATATTTTAGTAAAAATAAATTGTATGTTTAATATTGGTGTGTCATTGAATTTGTAAAATATTTTAATAATCAAAGTACTCTTTTTTAAAAAATACAATTATTTTAAATTATAATTATATGCTTAGAATTTTGTCTTAACTTATGAAAAAATTAAAAAATAATGATTTGGCCATAAAGTTACATTCAACAAGGTAAAAATAAGAAAAATTTAATAAGATTTTCACGTATAATTATATACGTCTATGTATATTTTTCTTACTGTTTTTTATACGCCAGTATAATCTTTATTTGCCATAAAGTTAAAATAAAAAATAAGAGCTTCACTGTTTGCAGTTTTACTAATTCATTAATTTTAATAGACCTTTTATATATATGGTGAAACATTAATACATAATTAAGTAAAGTATAATGGAACACAAGGTGTAAAAAGTATAGGGTTTTATGTAGTGGTAATTGAGATGAGCTCATTTAAATTTTTTTAGAATGACGCCTTTAATGTTTGTATTTTTGTTATTACAGGACAATTTGACTTGTATATAGAGCGTTCAAATGCTAATTCGAATTTCTAGGTGGTATAATAGGTGGTAAGAAATTTTTGTTCAAAAGAGAGTATCACATGTCCAATGTATGGCAAAAAAGTTCGCTCTGCACGTAAACCCTTACGAATAACAATTGTAACAATCGTCGAACAATGGGGCAGTTATTCTACAGCACCGCTCGTCATCTCCTTTTAAATGCGAAACTTGAGCTCCACTCCGGGAAGCGCACCAGATCATTTGGGCATTCACTCACCCTGGCCTATCCGCTTGATCACCATTATCTTAAGCATTTAATCTACGGATTGCAAAATTATCCAAAGAACTTCGCGTCCTAGTGCCGCATCGCCATCGCCCCAGGACACGATGACGGATAACAGGATTAGTCGCTTACAAGAGCCGTTGGACACGTTGACTTTTCAGCTTTGCAAGGCCTGAATCACCAATTTCAATGATTTTGTATCGAGCGGAGGCTCTGCTTAAATTCATTACCAGCCGACGAGCGACGCTTGCGGCTCGAGTTAATTACCCGCTCGCATCCAGTCTTTAGTATTTAGCCATTTTAAATTGAAAATTCCTTTCCTAGAAATCTAATTCTACTTTCGATCATTGCAGTGTGCTCGGCTGGTAAAATGCATCAAATTTTAAATTCACAGGATGAATTGAGAAAATTCTTACAAATGATGTTTTAAAATTTCGATCAAAGTATAATAATTTTCTTAAAATGTTTATTACATTCATTTGGCTATTTATCACTAAAATTAAATTTGCTAATATTTACCGCAATCCTACAGATTTAAAATAAGAAATGCTTAAATAATAATATTTTAAAAATTTTTACATGTAATAAGTTAGTAACAATATTGATTTAAATTCGATTTTCAAGAAAAACTGATTTCAGCTCTGAATTTTAATTAATACCGAAGAAAACATTAATATAATATTTGTAAAATATTAAAGGTCTTGTAGACAATTTTTTTTAGAAATTATATATTTCATTAAAATGTTGTTAATATCAAATTACCGCAATTCCATTAAGTTATTTTCCATTGAATTCTATTTTTATATTTTATTCCATTTTCCTACCGTTTTCACCGAATTCCTTCTATTTTTTTTTTAGAAAAAATGTCCGTTATTAGTTTAGCATTACACATCTAATGCGTATTTTTATTATATCATTAACAATCTTTTAATATCACGTTGTAATACTTTTTATCTCATTACCTTACATTTTGTAAATTTTATTTGTTTTCAAATGATTTGATAAAGAAATTCTTTATTAAATTTTTTATTTAATTTTCTTTATAGCAATTTCTCTTATTAATAATTAGATTTTTAATTTTCTAAAAAATTACATTATAGTTTTTTAGTTCAGTAAACTACATTTTTCACAATTTTTATTAGCGTTGTATTATGTATTTATATCTTGCCACTGTTTTCTTTAATAATATTTTTATTGCTTTGCTTTTCAATCTTTGCACTGTATTTTTTTTTTATTTAATTATCTACTTGCAACATTAAAATCAAGAATCATTTTTATTCTTTTTTTTTCATTATTTTGTAAATATTTGTACTAGTTTACGTATTATATAAATATTTTTCCTTATTAACTATACAATCATACTTTTTATAATAAATTATCCTTCCGATGTAATGCAATGATTTATCTTAATTTTTTAAGACAACTAAAAACTTTTACAAAAAAGTTTCTTCTTTTAGACGATATACAATCCTACACTTGGTTTGTTTAAAAAATTAGTGCGTTTGTATTAAATATTATGCCTGTAAAGAATTTAAATAATAAGTTTTTTAAATAAAAATTCTATGAAGTAATTTACATTTAGAATGTTTTTGTAAAATCAACATTTACTTTAATATGTTTGTATTAACGGGTCGAACATACACATAAAAATTAATAGTTTAATTTAAGAGATATGGTTAACAGTAAAACTTATATTATCCAGTGGTGTAATTTATATAAGAGCGAAATTTCTAACCAAGGTGAGCAGTGATTAAGATTACTTGTGCCCATTTTAAAAATTTCAATATCTGACTAATTATCGATTATTTGTTGTAATCAGCAACTGTACGTTACTTCATTAGCTGAGCATAGCTAAAAGCCATTTCTTAGTAATAATAAATTTCCTCCGCTAGAAAAGTGTATAATTCTTGACTTTATTTATCTCCTGAGAGGAAATTGTTTATATTGGAAAAAGCGGACTATCTATAAGTACACAGACTTTAATATATTAATCTATAATTAATGTCTTTATGATGCTTCAGGTATTGTTTAAATAAATTAAATGTCTTGAAAATTTTAATCTCGAGGTTTGATTAAAGAGACTCATTTGAAACATATTCACGAGATACCGTATAATTTTTTTAATGAAAATAATTTTTAAAAAATATTAACGTTCTCAGATAATATTAAAAAATTTAATTAAAACGAAAGTGAAATAAAATTTTTATAATGTTTCTTGTTGGAACGTAATATCATTCGAGAGAATCCTTGATCATAACGATATTGCGATAATCAATATATTCACCAAATACTGGGGACGAATATTTGAAAGCAGGGTGTGAACATACTGTGCTCATTGTTCAATTACCTGATTCCATATGATGAACCGAGCTTATCTGTTATTTATCAGAAGGAAAAATCAAGAATACAATATGTACCGTATTTTAATATAACTATAACCGAGACAGATTTACGAATGGCAGCTTGAAAACAATAACATTTATGACTATGACTTAATATTTTTGTATTCTTTATTATTCTATTGTAAGTTGGTTAATCTTAACCTCTTAATCCATCGTATCTAGGTATAGATGTTATCTATATCTCTTAATAAACCAATGGATTATAATGTATACTTATTCCCTTTATTTAACGAATCTTCCTCTGTCATGGACTACTGCAACTACAAAAGAAAATAAGAATAATAAAGACATGCAAGGTTATAAAATATATTGCAGTCATTTTTTTAATGATATATAAATGATATATAAATTTTTAATGAATATATAAATACTCATAAGAAATGAGTTTATAAAAGGTTTACATGGAAATAGTAATTCCTGAGTACAAGTATAATCCAAAACTTTTAATCAAAGCAAAAACATTTGGATGAGACTGGCAGAAAAGACGGATCATCTTACAGACTGTTACAGTAAGAAAGAAACACAAGTTTGTGGCAATATCTATTAAGATTATAGATAATCTCTTTTAGGTTTCTCGTTCTTAACATCTATTAAAGCAAATCAAACGAGTAAATTGCGATGTAAAAAAGAAAAAAGAAAATTACGTAGTCAACTATCACATTGTCAAAATTATGCTTTATAAGATACACAGCTGTTTATTAGTGCCACAAGTCGTCTTGGTACGGCAAGAAGAAACCGTTAAAGTAGTTCAATCGACGCGATTGAATCGGACCCGCGTAAAGCCTAACGGAGATTTTCAAGCCGGTTTCACTTGGAACTTTTTCGGTCGCGAGCCTCTCTTGCTTTATAGAGACTGTGCAAGTGCTATTCTCTCTATTCTCTCTCTCTCTCTCTCTCTCTCTCTCAATATATATATATATATATATATATATATATATATATATATATATATATATATATATATGTATGTATCTGCACGTGCATTCAACTGCGTATTCCATTCGCGACGAGAGAAACTCAAACGACAGCTCCAGCTAAGCTCTTTGCCGCCCTCGTGTTTGGCGGTCGCGTCGGTCTCCTCTCCTTCCTTTCTCCTCCCACGCCATTTTCTTTCTCAGCGGACTCTTGGACTTACGGCGGATTTACTGGAAAGGCGATTTCGTATTTGTTAACCGAGTCGTGTGCGTGATAATGCACGCGGCGCCGTAAGGCGATCCTTTGCTTTGACTGGGAGCGCGAGCCCTGATACTCTGATTCAAAAATGGAAGGTGGAGTACAGCTAGCCTCGGCTAATGCGAGAGACCGAGGAGGAAAATTTAGTACAAAGTGGGTTAAGGAAAACGTTAAGCGCTGGAGGGACTTTTTTTGAAAATTTGAAAACCTTGTTTTTTCAATTTCAATTATCGACAATATTTAAAACGTTGAAAACCTTTCGATGAATGGCATCTTTTTTTTAAATTAACTTCACGGATAATTTTTTTATATAGTGAATTCTTAATCCTGTGAATACAATTTTAACGAGGTATTCACAGATAAATATTACAGATTTCACACTTTAAATTTGCGAATTCAAATGTAAAATATCTATGCCAAAAGTTTAAAGAATTTTACTTTTGTTCGTCATTACGTTTCACAAGAATTTGTTTGTTGATGAATCATCTAGTATTGTACCTTTTTCAAAAGAAAAAAGAAAAAATTAAAAAATCTTAAACATTTTCCATCGTTCACTTTTCAATGTAAACGTAAAAAGTTCCATTTCTTATAATAATAAATAATATAACTAAGTAGAGCTGTAACTGTAAGTATGTGCAAAACATCTGTACAAATTTTCAAGATATAAAAGCAAAATGTTTTGAAAGTTTATTCTTTTGTAGTGAAGGAGCATTAGCAAGTTTATACAGTTATTGTAGTGCGTTGAAATATTACAAATGGTAGCTGTTGCTCAGTATAACTACAGTTAGCAAACAGAGGAAAAATAGGGATAATAAAATGCACTTTTAAAGTTATTGAAATAGATTTTTGAATATTATGACGCGTCTATTTATAGGTAATGTAGCTTTATTTGATATTTTATAATTAAGTGATTTATCAATAATTGATAAATTTAAAAATCATTGAATGCTTCGTAAAATGTATCATTGTACGATTACTACATCTTAAAAATTTACATAAGACCTGTTAAGTGAAAGTTATTGTTCTTAAATCTTAATTATAAAATCAAATGAAATCGGAAGCTGGCTTATCCCTAAAGTACCATCGACCATTAGCATAATACCGTAGTAGTAACTCTAGTCCTGTAGTAGTAACGAAATAAACAATCATATCGAGTATTAACTGAATATGCAACGTAAGCACGATCAGGTAAGGGAAAATAAATGTATCTAAATAGGGAAGTACACGAGATCGGTTGATGACCGAATATATCGACGGTAGTAACGCTTTGTTTCAATTTTAATGTAGCCAAGGCTTATGGATAAATGAAAAATCTTGGCTCGCTGGTAAATCGCATTTCGTTTTTTCCATGATGCATTACTCACCCGGGTTGTAATCCGGAGCTCACTATTAAACTGCCGCCAATGCAAAGTTACGCGTCCCCTGTTCATCTCACTGCAGTAAAAACTGAGATTCCTAACTGACGACTTTAATTAAATCAGGGCAGTTCTCTGTTCGGGAAAAGCCACGCATTCATCAAATCAATTGTAAGAAATTGCTCTAAAAGGTCTGATGAAATTGTTATGCATCTCAACTATGTCACGAATTCCCATAGATCGACTTCGCGGATTCCGCTTACTTTTTTTTTTAACGTGTACACAACAATGCGCGTTATCGTTAAAGCACTTTGAATTTATTTAAACAAAGCTCGTAATAAAGCTCGATAAGCTCCTCGTTTTCAAAGTAGCTTTCCGTGATAGACTGTAATTAGTTTGGATAACTGATTCGCTTATCCACACCCCCATATCACCGGTTGGTACTCCATCCTGCCACCACGCGATGCGCTAAAAGCATTAACTAGTGCAAGAGCGTTGAGAGGCGAGGGGGCCGAGAGTCGGGCTTAGCTTTTTCAAGCTGGACAAATTGGCACTTATAAGAAGGGCCACTCTCGATCAAAAGTTCAGCGCAGGAATATCTAGTATGCGCGACTCGGCAAAAGTCCTCGATCACTTCATCAGCAGCTCCGTCACAGTGATGTACAATAAAAGCAAGCGACAGCCGCTGCTGACTCTCCGTGTGCTGATCAGACAGATAGCGCGGATCGGAGTCGTTGGGGGGGGGTCAGGGGTTAGCGGGGAAAATTCGATTTTGTCCTATGGTTGTCGTAACGTCAATTTCCGGAGTTTGAATTAAGATTTCGCAGGGTCAAGTGGGGAAAGGGTTGCTGGTCTCGGGGCACAATCTTTCCAACTTTCGTTCGCCGGGCGAGAGATCGAGAGAAAAAGTGCCTCGGACGGGATGAAGCGAGAGGGAGGAAAACGACTGAAACGGTGAGATTCGCTCGGGCGTAAAATTGGAATGATATAACGGATACCGGTATTCAACATTTTCTCTATTCGTTGGTTTGCTTGGGAATTCGGTTAATCCAAAGAAAAGTTTCGATTGCCGGAGCCTGTGGAAGGGATTGAATTATTTTCCAAAGAATGAACGAGAAGCATCGTAAGAGGTGGATAGTTGGATAGATAGTGAGAGATAGCGGAGAGAGTAAGAAAAGGTAGAGAGAGAGAGAGAGAGAGAGAGAGAGAAATAGGTGGTGAATGTGTTGAATCGATTGCTGTCAAGCTGACAAATTTTCCGGAACTTGTTAAGTCTTGTCGTTAATAATGATGAACTATATTGGATATATACTTAATCCGTATTGATCAAATATTATTAAAGAAAATCGATGGTACAATAGAAACGCGTTTCATAAATTTTAATGAATGTTAGTGCATTCCTCTACTGTTTAATTTACGAATAGCATATATGAGAAAAGAAATAAATATACATATTCTTTCCGAATTTTTTTTTAATATTTATAGAAAAATATTGAATGAGTTTCTTCAAATTCAATAGGTTAATTACTACTTAAAATTTTTTATTTTACTTTGTATTTACAGACAGTATCTGATTACTGAATTATATATTATCATATTTCAATGTGTGTGTGTGCGCGCGCTCGCGAGCGCCTGTTTGCAAATAATACTAAATCCAGCCTAAGATTTTTTTTTCAAAGTTCCTTATATATGTTTATCGCAGCACTTATTTTAAGTAATTATGTAATGCTAATAAAGCCTTTTATTTATATATTCGTAAAAATTCATACTTTCCATAGACATAATGATAAAAAATCTTTAATAATCACATTTTGTAATTGTATATTAATGTATTGAAGGTAATTTATTTATCATTAGTGTAACTACTTTTAACATTCATTATAGATTGTAAAGAAAAAGTTTAACATTCTTAATATTAGAATATCAATTTAAATTAATTTAATTTAATTTTTCTTGAACTTTTGTAAATATATCTAATTATTTATTATTTTTATGTTACAGGTAAGCAATTTCCAAATGTTTTTACATATACATTAAACAATACATTAATAATACATTATAAATAGTTAAGGTAAGTTTTAATACATTTTTGTATATAATGCCTAATGAAATCAATAGAAAAAACTCAAGTACATGGAATCTGAAATGATAGTACGTGAGAGTCTATATAAGCTCACGTTAAATTATTGAATTAAAATTGACTTTCTTGTTTCAATATTCGATAAAATTATTTAACTGTTTATAGTTTTCATTGATTACTTTAAACTTGAATTTCTTGATTCATTGAAAAATACAAGAATAAAAAAAAGGATCTTAGTTTCAATGTTTAATATTAGTCGTCCGAGAAAAGTAACGAGTTCAAAGAACCTGGATATCAAAGTAAGCACTCCCCTTTTCTTCGACATTCCTATTATTTTATTAGCGTTCAATCAATTATAGTTGTAAAATTACTTCCCCTTTTTCTCAAAGGGAGATTGGATCATAAAAATGTTAAAGTTTAAAAATTCAATTCTCTGTTATACGACATGAATGCAAATGTATGTTTGCATATGTGTATTACTACACTTGTAGCTTCATTTAACAATTATGATGTTGAATAGAAGACTTAACTAGATGTTTTCTAAATGTACTTACAAACATTAATAATTCATGCACCAAACGAATTTTTGTACATAATTGTTTCTCACTATTGACATTAGCGTATTTTTCAAATTAGAGATTAATTAAAAAAATAAACTTATATTTACAAATAATAACCATTTTCTCACGTTTATTTACATTTTGTTCTCTCTTAATCGTTTGTTTGATAATCATCAATTTATATTACGTAAATAATAAAAATAAAAAATTATCCCAAGTAAGATGATAAAGGTACGTAAAATATGACTATACCCAAAAACAATAAATATTTGAGTATCTAGAATAATTTAATATCCTGTGAATATTTAGTAATTATGTCAATTCAACATGAAAGAATAGCATCCGGGAAAAGCTCACGTACTGCATCGGAGTAAACTAATAGACCGATAAGAAAGTGGTAAAGAAGGATATAAATGCAAAAGTAAAGAAAAAACGTAAAAGTATAGTTGCTTAGCTCGATCGGTAATGGAATGCAACGCGAATTATTCGTAACAATAGTGAGTGATAAGCGAAAAAAAACGAAAGGAGTGTAAGGTAGAGGAAAAAAGAATTGTAAGAGAGATTCGTAAAAAGTGAGACGAAGAAATAAAAAAGTGATCGGTGAATGGATGATTCTGAGAAGCAGAAGAATTCAGAAGGGAAACAGTTTGAGGAGCTCAATCGATAGTTATGAGAAATTGAAGCTTATAAATTGAGCGCTTCAACTCAAGTAAGCACAACATGGGATTTTCCCAGCTGGTTGAAGCTGTTGCTTTTTTTTCTTGTAAAAATTGTCTCCACTCGATATGCTAAAAGTTGCGATGAGCCTTATTTATAATTTTAATTCTTCCCCATCCTTTTTCCCTTGCGATCTTCATGGATGGTCATAGGTTATCACTTTCTTTTACGAGGAAGCGGTAATGATCTTAATATTTTTGGACACGAAACTTTTAAATTACATCAGATGTATTGAATTTGCGCTACTAAGGAGCAAGTGCAAGAATCTGATCGAATATTATCGTCCTTTACGACAAATAGTATTAGCGCGATTTAGATGAGGATTCGAAAGAAGAATTTTAAAAGCTTCAAATTGCTATGCATATTTCAATTACATGTAATATTTAGTATTATAGTAATATTTACTTCATTTTACAAGTGCTTTACGGGTCTTTTTTTTCATTGCTATTTTCAAATTGAAGTAGCTCTAAACTCTTTACGATAATAGTATATTGATAATTTAATAAACGGAAATTGAAATGGATTTTAGTGAAACGGTAGTACGTTACGTAGATTAATTTGAATGCGGAAGACTTCTTAAATTAATAGAGCCCGACAGCATTAATGAAAGATAAAGCACCTACAGCTGACCAGAACCCATCGACCGTTCCGTAGACCTTCCTTACAAATCTTGCATTCTCAGTGATATAGTATCTATGAATTTGAAAAATCGCAATACAATGATTATAAGTGGATTTAAAAAGCACAATAAGTCAGAGGGATATTTTAATTTTAAGAGCACATCATTCGACTTGAATTTTCATTAATCTTTACCAGTTATACGATATAAACGTAATAAATAAATGGATTTTCAATGTATGATTAAGCCAACTGCTGTTATGATTTGCCTAAAAATGTGACGAATATCACAACATAAAGTTCATAGCAGGTTAAAAAATTTTTATTTTTGCAGCCTGTTATTTCCGCAACGGACTATCTAAATAATCCGCTTTTGTACTGTCCGTCTATTCCATTTTGACCCCATTTGCCTTGTCCTCGCCCGACCGGCCATGCCTCGTCGGTTTTTTTTTATCGCCTGCCTTCGATTGTTTAGAAGCTCAAGCTCGTACTACCCGACTACACTCGCATTCATACGACCAAGGGAAGTGCGCGTGTCGCTCCGGCGACTTCGCAACTTCCTTTTCGACGCGGTGATTTTTGACTGGCGAGCTTCGATTGCCATTTATGCGGCACGAAGGACGGGGAGAATGGCGGAGGGCGGAGACCCCATACAGAGGCTTCGCAGAACGAGCAACGATGCTTGGGCGTATTCGCAAAAGATCGACCACCGGCCCTGTAGCTGCTACTTTTTTTGCCCGCTCGTCTCCCTGCCCGGCCCGGAGTTCGCCCTTCGCGATGAGCGCATACATCGAATACCGCTTTCAAGGCCCGAAAATCGCCCCTCTTGCTCAATTGAAAATATCAGTACGCCCGAAGCCCAATTGTCGTGATTATCCTAGTGCCTCGAATCATCAGTCTTGTCCTCCTTATCTTATAAATACTGATGCTGTGATATCGCTTGCCGAGCTTCGCTGTGATTCAATGCCTCCTTCTGTCGTTGCAAATTTGAAAATGGGATATCAGATTGGAAAACGTCGTTTCTTAAAGATCTACGAAAATTAATACCATCTCCGGGGTTAATATATCTCGAATGCATAAGTATCATAAATTAAGTACGGAGCGTTTAAAATACCGTATTGGTATGTTTATAATGGCTTCAAATCCAAATTTTACAGTGCTTGATAATCAATTGACAAATAAATCTTCAATGCTACTATAATATTATTTACCTACTACATTACATATAATATAGGCCTGAGTAATAAAAAAATAGTTTACTCTGTGTAATTAAAAACCTTATGACATAAATACAAAGATTTTAGATTTATGGATAAATATAATAATTATAAGAATTTCTTTCATTATTTATATGAATAATGTTTTGCTCATGCTACGAAAACGAAATTTCTTTATGAAAAATATACCTCTTATCTTTCCAACTGCATTGTGCATAACGTCAAACTGCATTATACTCAGTAAATTGAAAAGTTCCCATAGCTCACAGAATATCATTTTTTATATTTTACTACACTTTTGTCTTATTTGAGTAAAAATGTTTTTGCGACTTTGCTTATACCTCTGTTGGTTTTGTTTGTTTTTATTTTTTAAGAGACTACATTTCGCAGTTGCACATAATCCTATAATATTATAAATTCAAGGCTTAAAAATCCTTTTAAAGTTTCGGTAAAACTAACCGCAGTTTAAAAATATGTAACAATTTAAAATTTTTTATTTAACTTTAATTGTTCCCAAAAGTCTCGATAAATGCATACAAGTTACCCTATTATTCTAAAAAGTTTTACCTAAGTTTGGAAAAACAACGATTGTACACCTTGTCTTTAAAATTTATCTTCCAATTTATCACGTGTAAATATTTATGCTGTATTATTGAACCGCGCTCCAACTCAATTCCTATATCAGCAAGACTTCAAATCGAAAAAACGTCCCACGTAGCATTACAAAGATAGGTTGGAAAACTTTTATCAATCCTAAATTTCCATTGCTGCCTCTTCTTCAAAATTATATTAAGTTTCAAAAGCTAATATCCTTGTCATTTTCGCATCGACATTCGCATCAGTTGTCACTGGCAATGGGGGACACTCGGGAACCGGGCTTTCGGGCACGTGCACACATGCCGGTCGTTCATCCCTGGTGTCACCTGGAGGAACGGGGAACAGGGTCACTCTACCGTACATGCCGTTTACCATGGCTCATGGGCCATCAGCCATTGGCGTCTGATCGATGCCAGGGGCACCAGCTTTGGGGCATACATAAGAGACGAGGTCCGACCATCCGTATGCGTCATCGTATTACTTGCTTTGTACAGTCGACCCAGTCCTCCTCCTCCTACTCCTCCTACTCCTCCTACTCTTCCTCCTCCTGCTACTGCTGCTGCTGCTGCTGCTGTTTTTCCTCTTGAAGCGAGGCACACCCCGACAGGGAATTCAGGGCTGTCATTCTTTCGGAAAGAATTTAATTCCAGGCGCATGCACGCGTCTCGCGTTCTCTGTATCGCTTCCCCGAGCCCCTCCCTGCCCTTCCCGTCGCCGGCAAACCCATCGTTGGTAGGAAAAAACAAAGGACGCGGCATTCGTCTCAATTTATTTAGTTGAGAGATGCCGTGTCGAGCTCGACATGGCGAATATTTATTTTATTGGATATACGAGTAATTCCACTATTCCGGATCGCCTTCCCGCGGGCACATACACGTGAACGCGCGCATGCGCTCATAGATAAAACATACTTCGAGCCGATGGGGACTCGAGAAAAATATGCTTTCAAAATATGCTCAAAGTTTCAAGTGGAATGCTCTTAGGGGTGGGTAATTAAATATAGCGTTGATAAAATTATGAAAATTTAGCCCAGGTGTGCTTTATAAATTTGTATTGATAACTGCCGCATCGTGAGAAATTATTCGAATTGCATTAACTTAATAGGCACATTTCTGCATGTTGACTGTTTTAATATACACGTTGAAAAAGTAAATCAAATAAATAATTATGCATACGGATTTGATTATTATTTGATGGTGATAATGTTTCATTCCTTTTTTTTTTTTTTTTTTTTTTTTTTTTTTTTTTTTAATTAATTTTCATTTTTAATAATATACTCTTTATTGTTTATTTTTACTAAATGTATCAATATCAATGTATGATTCAAAAACTGATATTCGTATTCGCTAATTATTTTTCATATACCATTCAATATTGTTTTTACCTACTACGCCTCAAATTGCTCTTCGCCAAAATTTTTCTTCGATACATGTTTTTCCTAAACAATTAAATGTATTAGTTACAATGTCAATCAGCTGCAAACTATAAGATACTATACAAACTTTATTTTTATCGGAATCTATTCCTGCTATTATACATAAAACACTTTCTAATTAAAGTGTGTTTTAATTTATATTTGAAAACTTAAAGTATTGAACTTTAAGTACCGAATGTTGGTAATACGTTATCTATAAAACTTAATTGAAATTTTATGAGGTTTTATACTTTGAAAAGTTTTTAATAAATTACCAAGATATTAATTATTAGGTAAATATGGAAAGGCCGTTTATTCAATTTTGAAATAAAAACATCAAGATCTTAATTAACAAGAGTATAGAATGCGTATATTTAATTGCAGTACTTAATTATATTGTGCCCAGTAGTGTCAGAAGATATAAATGAGTTTTAGTTCTATAAAAAAAAAAAGAAAGAATCTTTTGACAGTAACGTGAAACAGCTACTAGGGGAATGCATTTAGATATATTTCATTAAAGCTACACTCACATTTAGAGATAGAAGGTCGGAACGACAGGTTTTTAATTCTCGGTTGAAGAGGGTTCGGCAAGCTCTTAAAGGAGCCGGAAAAATCTATCCCCTTTCAATGGCACTTACCGCATAACGGGAATAAAAATCACCCTAATCATAGGATTCCGAGACTTGAGGCGTATATCTCTAACACTTCGTAGATCGCGCTTCAAGGTATGCGAACATGCACGTGTGCTGATGCCGAGGCACGGCCCAGAATGTAATTTCCGCTTTGCCACGATATCCGTTTTAAAGGGAAAAAGCGGCACGTCCAAGGGCCGATCCGATTTAGCCGTAAGGGGTGAAGCGTTCTGGCGCCAATTTTTCAGCAGCTCGCACTTGACTTATCCCTTTCTTTCCCTCTCCTACTCGCAGAACCTCTGCAGATCGCAAACTCCTTTTATTATCCAATAGTTTCGGATCCGATAATTAACAATGGCGGTAGAATCTCCCGCGGGAACGGCGAGGCTTCACCCGAACAGATCTTGGCATTATTTCCTTCAGCACTGGTAAAATGAGCTACTCATTTTTTGCGCGTAATTATAATCCTCCTATACCCTTGCACATTGCCTTCGTCAGTTTATTCGCGGGCTGCTGTTTTACTCGATGGTGTCGTTACCCTTGTGATTTTAGTAAGTAAGCCCCAACGTCGATCAGTGTTTGCGTTTCATTTTATGCTTTTGATAAAGATATTATTTCATATATTTTATGTGCAAGAATATGCACTTATTTTTTATTTTTATTTCTTATTGCGTATCTAAATAAAATGAAAGCGTTACACTTATGCCAGTAAAATTTAAATAGCAGTAATTCTTAGGCTGTTTATCGATGCAACTTGTGAATGTACAAAATTTTGTATTTTTGGCAAAGTTGCATAGATACGGCATATGTGGAAATTTACAGGAAAATCTTAGAGTGCTTATAAATTCTAGTTTAATTTTCCTATTACTGTTATAAATTACTAAAATAATTAATCCTATTTCAAAATCTGGCCATTACAAATGAAAAAATTAACTTCTATCATATTATAGTATGCAGACTTATTGCATTAATTTTTTAATTTTTTTATATTAGAAATAAAACTATGAATTATAATATTTAGCTTGATATAATTGTTAATGTTTCTTAAATATTAAATTTCTTAAAATTTGTTTTCTTCATATTACGTATAAAGTTTTCCACTTTTAATAAAATTACCTTTAGCCTCTAAACATGAATTAAAGTTTGAGTATTATTTATAAATAATAAACAAATTTTTTAATATTAAAAATATTATTGATGCAAATTTATGAATTATACGTATACATATTTCGAAAATCAAGTGCTGAAAAAATTTTGTTTAAAAATTTCACTATTAAATAAAATTTTTTAATTAATTTTAAAAAATAATAATAATAAAACAGTGATTTTATGAATAAAGTAAAAAAATTGAAATTTAAAAAAGAGCATTATTTGTAACAAATTTATTAAAAAATATTATAATGGATACCAAATAAATAGTTACTAAAGATTCTATACGATGAGCGCATACCCAAACTAACGGAGCCACATTTGACAAAAAAGCAAGCCATATAAAATTCATTTATTTCCACAATACAAAGAAATCTCTAAAAAGATTTCAGTGATATCTTACTAAAAATCGAATTGGTTGTATATGTGAGACCGCGTATATTGAAAAAATTAAAAAGAATCATAAGATGGTTGATGGATTTATACAAAAAGATATTAGTAGAAATTATTTATATAAATTTATTTAATGGCTTAGTGTAGTGCATGCATTTCTATTATAACTTTACAATTATACTCACAATAATCTCCCGTACAAGTTTGACCAAAACATTGAACAATCTTACAGTGTCTTTTGAATTATAATTAAGTAGCTGTACCTCAAGTAATTTCATTAAATTTTATAATAGTTAGATTTATTAAAATTTACTGAACTGAAAAATTGGATCGCTGATCAAATACTTTATCTAATAATGCAATTAACTTTCAATTTATATTTTTTAATTTGCTTATTTACGTTTATGAAAATTCGACAATCTCCTTGGCTAATATAATTGAGCTACCGGTCTTTTTAAAAAAAAAAAAATAAATAAATAAGTCATTTTAGTATAATGTTTTTGTAAAATTAATTTAATTTCATTTATTACATGTATTACATGATTACTTTTATTTTGGCAAAATTAAAGTTTTCAATTAAGTAAATACCTAAGTTTACTCAGGCAAGTTAACATAAAATTATTAATGAAATATTCATTTATTTACTTTTTAAAAATTGTATAGATTGTTTATAAATATATTATAAATATATTGTATTTGTTACAAATAAATAATTTTTAAACAGAATTAAAAATTGTTAAACACAAATAATTGTTACTATATTATAAAGAAACTCATTAAATGACACTTTGATGTAGTATTTGGACAGCAGTAAAACATTTAAAAACATCAACGAATTAAGTTTTAAAAATGTATAATCAAGAACGCAATGTAATAAAACTTATGATTTTATAAATATTATTATTTGCATATTTAAAAATAGTATATTAAAAAACCACCAATGAAATATCTTTACAACTAGTATATAAAATAATTAAAAAATAGTGAAAAAAATTCTTAATTTAAAATAAAAGAATTAAAAGCATTAAAAGAATTTTTTCTTTGGTAATAAAAAATACTATCAATATTATCTTACAGTTATAAATAAAAAGAATAAGAAAAGAAAATCATACATAATATTTTACAATTATAAACTAAATTATTAAAAAAAATTTGTTATTTATTTCATATAAATTATGTAAAAAAATAAAATTAAGTATATTGACTAATTCAATAAAAATTAACGCTGGAAACAATAAATATAATTTGATCATAAAAATTTTGAATGTATGAGCCAATTTAAAATTTACGAGTTCATCATCTAATTTTATTTTATATGAAAACGATGAAGCATGTAAAAAGTAAATGAACACATTTTCTTAATATATTCTTATAAACCGAGACGTGCACGAGTGTGTATTTACATACATTGTATGCATAAAACAAATTTGTGTAGACACGAGATAAAAATTTTCATTCCCTTTGTTTCAAGAAATAACTTACTCTTCACTGTTTTAAGATATTAATACAATTATCAAAAAAAAAAAAAAAAAAACAAAATTTATAAGCAATACAATTTATTTTCATGCTAAATAATTTTGTATTAGTGAATGTGTTCAAGGTAAATGCAGTCAATAAAGAGCTTTTGATTATCAAATTCATTTTTATCGAATCCAAAAATCATTACACAAATCTCTCAATTAGCTTCTTTTTTAAGATAGTTTTGGAGTAATTGGAGGAGCGGAAGATCGGGTACGAAATAAATTAAGACACAATTTGGGCTTCTTAATAATCATCATTTATTGGCTCACACGGTTTGCAAACGGCATAAAAAACCCCCTCGGTGTAGGGGGGAAAAAGCCTCGCTATGTATATACGTACGGCGCTGCCACCCTCACGATGTCATACACACCCACACGCATACCATCTCTCGCCACCCCATTTAGTCTTCGCACCTATCCTACCTTCCTCGGTTGGCCAACCGCTGCCTACGGAGGAGTTTGTTGCTCGCCGTGGCCCGACCACTGGGGGATAGCCACGCGCCAATACCATTGCCCAGGACTTGCGGTATCACAAGCCTTTCTGGGATGTGGATGGATCTTAAAGACTCGCGAATTTTTCTTCTTTGCTCCATTCGGGCCTTACGCCCACACACCATCACAACCCCAATCTGTCGCCAGCCGCGGCGCTGGGCTTCACTCGTCGTCACTCCTTTGGGCCCGATCTCGCGGACCCTTCCCGCGGAATTCTCCCTACGGAACTAAGCCTCACGCCTGCCTGGTCCTTCCGACTTCCACATTTACCTCTTTTCCTCCCACTACTTACCCTTTGCTGTGGCGCTTTATTTCGCGCCGCCGCCCCCCGCTGTTAACGCGTATATCGGGCCATTCTGGCGCCAGAGTTTATCAAACACAATAAACTAATTATTGTATTTTATTTTTTTATGGAAAGATGCTTTGGTTAAATTAACATATTTGTATTTGAATATTCTATTTTCGCTAATCATTTTAAATTGTATATACTTATGAGAATAAGAAAAAAACTATAAAAAAATATCAAAGCTTTTTTACTTGTCAAAAAATCAATAATATTTTTTAAAATTGAAAACATGGAATTCCATATATTCGTTATAAATAATAGTACTTCGTATGTAGTTATCTAATTATTGGGCAAAAATAATGATGAATGATATAGGAAAGATAGATAGATCTTATTCCAAAGGATAAAACGACTAAAGATAAATTAACTAAATTATTTATTATTAAATTAATTCAAGTATTTATAATTTTTGGATGGATTTTTTTATTTTACAAGAGAGTAGTTTTGGTCAATATTGCAATTATACTTTAGCTTGATGCAAAAATTATATTGCGATATATGCGTTCACATGTCAAGGTGATCATATAATGTTAGTTGTAATTTAAGAGTATTTGCGTATGTACATGTGTTTAAATCGATGTTATTATATTTCGGCAACTCATTAATAATAATATCATTGTTATCATATAATAGTTCTGCTTGTAAATAAGGTCTTAATTTTGGTATTTATTACGAATGTAATTGTGGGACCTTTAATATTTGTATCGTAACCCAACAGGAAATGTTGCGGGAATTTCCACGAAAAATGAGATAGCTCTGTGCCCATAATTATAGAAAAACGGAATCCCTAAAGGATAAAGGTTAACGGTATTAGATCAGTAATATTTGCGAAACAAAATTCATGAAGGACAAATTTTACGGTTCTGGGTAAGCGATAATTAAAATAGCAGCATCCAGAAGGGACAATATTAGATTTGCTTGGGGGTAAAACAAGATAATAGTTCCAACTGTAGAATTAAGTATATGCGTGGGGGCGAGCACTTTTACGAGCGTAAGCAGCGAGCAAACATCTAAACGTGACCGCTGATCTCAAACTTAAGTGTGAAAGGATAGGACATAATCAATTGTAAAAGGGCGTCGTACTACATGCAGTACTCAAAAAATCCGGTAGATGGCGAGCGCCAATTGTCGACTACGTAAAAATGTATTTAACTTAAGATATATCTATGAGAGCTTGTTATGCTTGCTTATACATGGCGAACAATTATTTAGTGAAACAAAAATTTTTGTCAAACAGTTTTATGAGTGTTACTACATAAGTTGACTAGTGCTGGGTATGAAAAACATTATATCAGTCAAACAGAGCGATAGTAAAAGAGTTTAAACGTAGAAAATATTATTTTTTAATGATCTAAATGACCTATATGCACCATTTAAACATGAAAAAGAACATTTTAATATAGTTTTCTTAAAATTTACGCAACTTAAACCGAAATACTGCACGTTAACAGGTAGTAGTGTTACTCGTGTAGAATGTGAATGTGTACATCATGAAAATGCAAAGCTCATGCTGAATGGAATTAAGTTAGAGTATTTAACAAAATATACAGAATCGCCCACAAAAAATGACCACGATTGTACTTTAGCTACTATTTGCTTTAAACCGTCAGTAGCATAATTTCTAGGAGACTGGATGGTTTGCCTATTCACACCATGACCCAAGGAAGATTGCTTTTGATAATAATTGGTGAAATTAAATTTCAAACGTTAATGCAAGATGAACGATGCACAATAGTATTGTAAAAAATGAATACTTTTGACTTTATAGATTTACTTAATAAAATTTAAAACTTACAATTTTTTTTCTAAAAACCAGTTACTTTTTGTAAAAAAGTATAATGAAAAATTTATTTAATTGAGAATTCATAATATCTTCTGATTTTGCAGAAAATTATCTATTCATAATACAAATCAGCTAAATTATTTTATTTTCAGTCATAATATATTTTATAGAAAACAATGAGCTGAAGCATAAAAGCTTAGCTATCGTGTCTAACGATTTAGCTCATGATACCGTCGGAGTTTATTTACATCAAAGAAGAACTGTTAATTATTTTAAAGTTGAATTTCAGTCAAGCAAATTTACTACATAAGTGACGAAACAGGTCAGCGTCTCAAATATAAAAATAATTTTTTTAATCCTATGTTGTGTAAAAAAGTTTTTAAGATTCCAGCTGAATAATATTTTCATGTTACTGCGCACTGAAATTGCGCTTGTGACGGAATCTCAAGTTAATTTCAAGCTAGGTGCCAGTGAAACTGATTTACAACACTCTTCAAAAAATCATATTCTTAACACAGCAGATTTTTAAGCTAGACAAAAAATTATTCTAAAGAAATACGAATTTTTTTTAGCGGAAAGTCGGGATATTAAAAAGTTTCAGGTAATTAAATTATCATCCTTCCATTCCTACATCTAAAAATACGATGAAACCTAAAAACTTTTCACATTCTGACGATTATGAAATATTTTCTAATATTTTCTAAGGCAAAAAGACCCAAAACGGTATTGCAGTAAAAAAGAAAATTGATAAAAATATGACTGCCAATAATAATGTTAAGAGCAGAGCTAGGAAAACTTCTCTAACCAAGGAGAAAATTCTTGTGCGTAATACAAATGAGCTCAATTAGTCATATAATAAATTATTAAATCATAGGCACAGGTTACCGTTTCCGAGGAGTTTCGAGCCATTGCACTCGGCGCAATAACTTGCGCGCAGGTTTGTCGCTTTATTCCTCGAAAAAAAAGTCCAACATTATCTATATCGACTTTAAAATAGCTGATC
Organism: Kradibia gibbosae; assembly: GCA_018907135.1. Taxonomy (NCBI): domain Eukaryota; kingdom Metazoa; phylum Arthropoda; class Insecta; order Hymenoptera; family Agaonidae; genus Kradibia; species Kradibia gibbosae. The sequence goes on from JACCHX010000004.1 coordinate 12,411,130, forward strand.
TTCCGATTTAGACCATTAAAAAATATATTAAAAGTACACCTTTCGAGTTTTAACGAGTTTCGTATTTTTTCAAGGGGAAAATAAAAAGCTTAGAAAATTTAACCACACTATTGAAAGGATGATGAAAAATACATTAAGGCCATGTTATGCCCGACATTACTAATTACGTTTTTGTATCGTAAAAACGACTCGAATATCTCGTCGACGTCATCAGCTAAATGTGGCCAATCTGGTCGACGGCATCACTACTGTACAAGGCGAAGTGGAGCAGGGGCTGCATCGCGTACAGAATCAAACCGTCAACGCCTCGTTATTGATTCTCGACTCACTCGATTACAACGCGCTCATTGCTATGGACGTACTGAGTGAAATTGCTAATATTAGCTAATATTAGTGGTAAAGACAATCATCCCAAACTCGAGACACATTGGCTCGATGGGTTTGGTGATTATGGAAGAGGAGCAACGTCAAAGACTCGACGCCATTATCGATAAGGAAAATGAGTTGTCGGAGCGAATCAAAGGTCCTTCACGTGTAATCCAATATCAGATACGATTATTGGACGACTGACCTATTAAGCAAATATACCGATCAGTAATCTGGTCATGTAACAAATCATAACCGAGAAAGTCCGGTAAAATGTTAGGGGCAGGGCTGATAGAAACTTTAAAGTTCGCGAAGTTCTCCCATTTTGTCAGCACGGATGAAAGAAGGAAGTATGGGTTTTGCATTGATATTGCCGCTTAAACACCGTCACCGAAAAGGCTACGAACCCTCTTCCTCAAATAATCGTTATTCTTGACAAACTAAGGGCGCCCGGTATCTTCCGACATTAAAAAAACTTGCCCAATGAATATTGGCAGGTACCACTCACCGATGATAACAAACCGCTGACCGCTTTTACCGTCTCGCAACGCGGGCTTACGCAGTTCAAGGTTTCACCTTTCGATTGACACTCTGCCCCAGCGGTTTTCTAATGACTGGTAGATCTGAGCTCACCCGATTTACTATCCCGATGATATTGTGACCATAACGAGTGCTTTTGAGCATCACCTGCAACTCGCAAAAGGCGATTAAGAGAGTTTAAATTGTAACCTGACTGGGAGGAGTTCCGTTTCGGACGGCGTGAGCTAACGTACCTGGACCATCGCGTCAACGAGAAGGCACGTCGACCCCAATAAAGTCGCCGCCATCATGGAACTAGACGCTAAAGGTAATGCGCCGATTCAATGGCGTCTTATTTCTTGGTACCGAAGTTTCCCACCGAGGATAGCTACCATCACCGCTCCCTCGGACGAAGGTCTATAAAACCGTCAATCATATATGATACCGTCGAGATTCGGAATATGAGTAGGCGAATAAACTGTCGCGAAGTATCGAGTCTGAGGTGGCGGTAAATTCTCGAACGGACTAGTGTGCCAATGAGATAAAAGAAATTGGCTAGAAACAAATCCGATCCATCGTCGTCGAGAGAGTGAGAGAGAGAGAGAGAGAGAGAGCTCCTAAGCCATGCAGAGATCGACCTCGCGATCAACGTCGACAGCACAATGAGTACTTTCGGAGGGAGGGTTCAAGGAGCTTTTGCAGTATATTCGAGGAAGAAAGCCAGCGAGGCTCCATGATCCGGAGCTCTCCGGGGGCTCGCAATGGGGAAAGACAATCGGCCACGGCGACGAATAACTAAGCACTCTGCCCGACACGCGAACTTCGAGGCCTTGGACATCGGCAGTGGAGCCGTTCTAGGCATCCCCGCCATTGGTTTCGCATCCAGAGTCAACCTCCCGGACGGAAAATGGCTGCCCCTCGAACTCGTCAGCCGAGGCATGAGTCGTCGGTAATTCGCGGGAAGTCAAGGGTGGGTTGTTCTCCCAAGGAGGGAAGAGCGACGATGGAGGAGTTATTGACATTGGTTAAGACAGGGGCCCTACACAAGGCCTAGTCCCTGACGCAGCCAATACTGTTGGCTGGGTGGAGGTGGTGAACTGCCGCCGCGCCCATGGACATCCCGACCCAGAGCATAAATGTCGCGGGCCACCAGGGTAGCGGTCCTTCAACGGCCTCACGAGCAGGAGGAGGATCAACGGCAGGCGTCCTCTACATTGTGTGAGTAAGAGTGACTGAGAGAGAGAGAGAGAGAGAGAGAGAGAGAGAGAGAGAGAGAGAGAGAGAGAGAGAGAGAGAGTGATGGATGAGCGCGTGGATGAGTCTGGCTGCGAGTTCGGTGTCGACTTTGTACGCGTATTATACAAACTGTACGCGTGCCAATTTCGAGCGCAAATTAAAGTGCGTGGTCGGGATAATGTGTATAAACGATGGCGAAGAGTGTGCGCGTGTGAGAGTGTGTAGTTAGGGTGGAAAGGAGGCGAGTGTCGCGAATGAGAGCCGTATGAATGAACTCGAAGATTGTCGATTTTGCGGAGTCCACCGACAGTTTCAAACTTTCCTTAGAGCCCGAGTATAGCTCTAAAATGGATGGGGTCGTGTCGAGCCTTGAGACAAGGCAACCAGTCAACAGCGCACGACAGGGATAGTATTATATTCCAGTCAGAATAGGGCAAGAACGTTACAATATAAACTTATTCAATTCTGTAGATAGAGAGACGCTTAATTTCTAAATTGTCAAAATATGAATAGTAACATCAACTTGGTCTTATGCGAAAGAATCAGTTCTTCGATGAAAAAATCTTTCAGTCTTTCCGATACAAGCAATCGCGTATATTTTCGACTATTGAACATTATAGTCTATCTCACGACTCATCTCTCTTTCATATAGATCTTGCTACGCTTATTCCACGCATGCCATTATCGAGATAAGCTGATTTCTCTTTCCTTCAATTCCCGTTCTATTCACCTCGGCTTCTTCGCAACCTCAAAGTCTAGCTTTTGACTGACTCTCTCTTCCGTATAGAACTTTCATTGCTCACGTCTTCTCTTAGAACCCTCTCATCTACTTTAAAAACTTCCCTTGCCGCTTGCTATGTAAAAGCCCCACATTTAACGTTAAGCACTTAGCTTGAATACAGAAAATAAGCAATAATAAGTGTAACATTTATTCATGAAAAGTATTATTAACGTAGCTTTTCTTATCAATTATCTTACATATCTTTTTTTTTCATGTTTCAAATAGCCAAAGCTTGAATCAATTAATTGATTAATGATACTTACCCTTGGTCGGCTGACTGTCGGCGACACTTTGGAATAAAAGAAAAATAATATCTGTATAACATATGTATGCGCTTTAACGATCTAAAACTTCCGATAATTATGCTACGGAAAATTCAAATCCTATATAGCGATTTTTTCTTGCCCTTAAACGTATTAAAAATATTTATCTTCAAATTTTTTTGAAAGTTTAAATAGTTTATAAATTTATAAGATAAGGTTACCAAACACGTAAGCGCTCGAAACCTATAAGTACGACATGCTGTATGATTCTGAGCTGTAACTAAAACGAGATCATTACCAATCAAACAATAAGTCGTTAGACTTTATAATCGCACATCCGAAGCTTGTTTTATCATCTGAAAGCAAATTTGTATTTAAAAGACGTTTACTCACTTCTAAATACCAACAGATTCGGGTATTGATTTTATGTTGTAAAGAAGTGTCGTTTAAGATAAGTATGGAATGATAATTTTTAAATTCATTTATTGTTTTGTCTGTTTTTTTTAAACTTGTTCGCACTAGTATTATTTATGTTTGAATAAAAAAAAACAAATTAGTTATAATTACATTATTTAGCGTGGGTTAATCGCCAAGTTGTTGGCGAAAATCGCTCCGGTGAGTTCTATGATATGAAGCCTGTGCGGAGCTCTAAAGGCGTTGTAGGTGAACTACACGGTCGCGAAGATTATAAAGAAGGTTTTCTGCGTCCGGAATGAGTTCATAGGCTTTTAGTACGTCGGAAGCCATGACTGAAACGAAATTCGCTTCTGCGTGGTTTACAGTTGCTAACGCCGTGATAAGGGTCGCAACAGAGGCGGGATCAAGATAAGCCTCGAAGTATGCAATTACCGTCGCGTAATAATAGCATTAAGAAATACAATTTTTCGGGCTTATGGTCAACAAAGCCTGAACTCTTACACCTTCCTCCCACTTGCTATCCAGGAACTCGTAAAAGCGTCCGAAAGAAGTCCCTGGAAACATGCGACAAATTAGGATGGAGGGAACTCTCCCTTGCACTGCGCCAGACTCGGCGCGAACGACTATGAGGACCGATGGGACTCATCCTCGAGCAGGCCAGCGACAAAAGTGGGCGAAGTAAAGCATTCGCCAGGGCGAGGCTCGCCGATCCTTTGCGCGTCGGCGGCACTGGACAACGGTCGAACCACCCTTGGACACTAGTGTAGTGCGTGCGTTAGCGCACCCCGAGATAACCGAGACCCTTAGGCACACAAGGGTCGGCGGTGACAGCCGGTCGTTAGTTTATTTGCAGTTAGTTTTACTCTTGCTTTAATGTTACGCACAGGCGCAAAATTTAGATTCGAGGTTTTTAAAGACTTGACAAATAACAAAGTAACCTGTTGCGTAGATCAAAATTCATTGCTTTAATTTTGTCGTTCAATCACCTACGACAGAAGCTCCCATCGTGAACTTCTCTCTTATTATTAGTATTAGCACAACTATTTATCTCAAACTTTTTTTGAAACTATATGCTATCGGATATATATTGCAATAATTAAAATATAGTTATTTTAGTTTATTTTTCTTATTATGAAGTAAACTATATTTTTTAAAGAGTATGCAATTATACAAAATTTATGTTTACAAAATCAATGAAAAATCAGTCAAGTAATATTAATTACAGTATATAGTATTGATCTATGTTACGTAGTAAGGAGCTCTATAATTATTATGGTACTGGTTTTCAATTTCTTGAGATTACTGATTACTCTTTTCGTGCTTTATTTATTATGACAAATGCGTATATTTCATGTTCCATGGATAATCTTTGAAAATATTCGAAAAATATGTCATGTCCTTATGTCAAAGAGTTCTTATTTTTATTTTCGTTTTATTAAGTCAAGGTATGATTGCATGCTCGTATAATTCAATGTTCCTGCAAATCCGTTTCATAACTACTCATTTAATATAGAACGTGAAACTCTTGAATGCGTTTAAAGTTAATATTAGCAATTTTTATTTGAAGTTATTTGATGCGTTGATAAAATCAATTGTTTTCTATAATAAGTATTGATCAAAATTTTTGGTTATTTAATTCATTTAAATCTTTAGTTACAGCATGATTTAATCATTTTATCATTTAATTTAATCATTTAATAAATTTTGATTGATTATGTTTATACATTTAATGGACATTAGAAAACGATTCGAAAGTATTAAGTGTCCATTTCGATCATCTTATGTCTACTTAAATTTTTTGAACGATGTTATAATTTGAGGCGGTATTGTAAGTAAATATTCCGTCGCTCTTGATTTTATAAAACCTTCGACAGCTTTCAATATTTACTTTAAACCTTTGAACGTCCGAGACTGTTATTTTATTCGATCTCGTCGAGAGCCATATCGAATTTCCTTCCTTTATGACTGCCTTGCTCGGAGAAGCTCAGTTCTTTACTCTTGGTATGATGTCTGACCTCCTTTACGTGTGACTTTCTACGTTGCAAAGTTCCATATGTTCTCCTTCGTGTCACTTTGTCACGTAGGCTATTCTTTCCCAGCACGTCACAGGTCTTCTGGGCTCCTGTCAGCACGTAGCATTATCTAATGTCTCACGTCCCTTGCTTTAAAGGCGCTTATAGAAAGTTTGGTTAGCTTCACTCGTCGATCCTGTGATTGCTTGTGTTCGGTAAGATTTCCGGACGCCAAATGCTACTACTACCTTCGTAGGGCCTTTATAAAAAAGCGTATGGATCTTTTTATTTCCGATCTCTTATCTTCTTCTACGTGTTCCCATCTATCTGTGACTACTTTCGCACATTTTCATATTTTCTTTAAGCATCACCAGCTTTACCCATCCTAAATTATGAATGGTAATTTCAATAATTGCTTCTAACCATGTAAAAAGCTTAACAGCCATTGATGAAGGTACTTAAATTGAGCCAATTTACATTACAAAATTAAACTGTACAGATAGATACACATAAATAGATTGGATAAGGAGGACGAGTAGAAGTTTAAGGGAGTAGTAGCCTTACTTAGCTTGCGGCTAATATTTGCATAAACGGTTCTGTCTGAAATTGTGAGGGGAAATTGAAACGCGAAACTGAAAATTGGTCCACGTTTACGCGTGTGTTTATATATATATATATATATGTGTATGTGTGTGTGTGTGTGTGTGTGTGTGTGTGTGTGTGTGCGCGCGCGTGTGAAAACACAGAGGTGAAACATAATCGGGATGGAGGTACTGCATAAATGTGTTTTACACAAGTCTCGTGCTGTGCAACCCTACCGGACTCGTCAGTAAGTCAGTTGTAAACCTAGTCTACCTTACACCCCTTGAGAACGAGACGAATTAGCTCTTTATAAACCAACCACCAGATTGCATTATCTTTTCTAAGTGTAGTCTACTTCCTTGGAGCAATATAGTCATCTAATGGATTTGCCTACGCTATTTTTACCGTAGTCATGCATCTGTAAATTTGATGCATTTCATTCCTTCCTCCATTTATTTACTTATCAATTTCCTTCGTAATCACATGTAGAATTCATTTTTTATTTACATTTTTTTATCAAAAATTTTATCACATATAATGTAAATTACACCTGCCTAAGTAATATACGATAAAACGATATGTAATCGTGTAAAGTAAAGAAATATATTTATAGGAGGATTATATTCCAAGATTTTGATAAAAAAAGTATTCTTCAGTTTTGACCTAGTCGCAATCAATCGATTGCAAGAAGAAATCATTTGTAATAAATTCATGATATAAACAATAAATTCATGGTTAAAAACAAAGACAATTATTTATAAAGATCGTCAAAATCATTTTCATTTGACGAAAGACTTTTATCGCTTTACCCGCTTTATTGTTTTGTCAATTAATTTTTCTGTTCGTCGCTCTTGTTATCAATGTTCTCTTCTCAATACACAGTCCCAACTTATGTTGATTTTCTTTAACGGAATTCGAAGGTGTAACTTCTTATTCTGTCCCCGGCTTCAAAACGTGCGAGTACACAGTAGCCGACGACTTTGGCTCGAAACTTGAAACACGGGTTAAATATTTATCATGCGCAAACAGAAAACTGAAAAGGAACCTAGTCAACGTTTCTCTTCTCGTAGGCCGTTGGAGCGAATGAGCGAATGATCGCAAAATTTTCGTTAGTCTCGGAATCTTCGATCGATAAGACGTAGATTACGGAGCCGGAGGTACTGGAAAGTTTCCCATCGACGAGTAGCTTTTTCGCTGATGAAGCACGCGAAATATTATGGAAATCATAACATAACCTTTAATGAGACTGATGACACTGGCTTACCTTAATTTCGCATTAGTCATTCATTCATACATGCATATTACTAGGCACTTTATTGATTGTGAATATGAAAATTTATCGTTTTGATTTATACCCATTTCATTAACAATCAAATATAGTTGTAATAGTAATGCTTTAAATAATAATATTCTTTTACGACTTAGTAATTCCGAAGACGGTAATTACATATTTAATTTATTGTAAAAAATTTCATTAATGTGTAATCATATACCCATCAGAGAGCAAAGAAATCAAATGAAATAGAAATAGAAAAATACACGAGAAACTAGTAATATGGATCTTTATACTTTTTAAACCAGTGTATTTTTATCGAAATTCAATCAGTATAATATCCCTCCCTAAAAAAATTGTTTACAAACAAGTTTATAAACTGTTTATCATGGGCATTAAATAAATCTATACTCGTTTTATATAATATAGTTATTGGAAATATACAGAATAAATAATTATGAATAATTGAATGTATACTTTCGGTTTTGTATTGTTTATCGAATCCATCAAAGACTCTGTCATAAGCCCATTTAATTTTATATGCTTTAAAAAATACGGGAACTCGGTTTTATAATTAACCACTTGTAGAAGTGAAATGAAGTCCCACAGCAGTTGCTTACTAGTACTCGCTACTATTTGGTATTTCTCTTCCGCTTCTTCCCTCAAGAAGCATCAAATCCATAATACATTATAATGTATACCACGATGTTTCACATTATATTTACAGTGTAATAAATCTTATGTTGATTATTTTTTAACATTAACCATATTAGGAGCCTCAAGTCAATTTAATACGTATATTAACCTAATTCAAGTGTACTTAATTATTTTATGATACCACAATGAACTTATTTAAATAGAGATGTATAACATATCGTTCATAATGAATTAAGTGACAATTTGTGTCTTAAAATGGTATAAAAAATTAATTTTTTTTTCATATGATTAAATTTCTCATTGTACTACTTTAGAAAATATAAATTTATTAAATTAAAAAAAAAATCATCTCTTTATATTGACCAAAATGTAATTAATCCAAATTATAAAATAGATTTTACCAGATTGTTTTACATGACATTGTATACATTTTCGATAACTTTTATAAAAAAAATATTAATTTATACGTTCATAGAGACTTATATATTATTAAAGAAACGTTTCTATTTAAATGGTCAAAATATTTTCGAAACTTTTTTGTTTCATATTTTAAATTAAAAGCATTAATTTGGTTTGATTTTGAATAATTCTTTCCAATTGTTTGACTATAATAGACATCTGTCGTAAAATGTTCAAATCCGAAAGTCATTTATTGTTCTCAAATACCAAAGTAAGATTTGAAAACTCAAACCACAATGGTGTTCTTCATAGATTTTAACACTCGTTTTCGTGGAAATGTTCTCAAAGTTCATTAATCAGGATTCCTGCGTACAATTTCTCGAACACTTTATAGCATTTTAAAAATAATATATTTCCAGCTTTTTCATCTTCATTCCCATTGAGTCCTCTTTTTTATAGTTTTGAATATTTTTATATAAGTTGGACTTGGTAGTTTCAGTAAATTCTCTTTATTAAAGGATGAACTTTATCTAATATAATTATAACCGATTTTATATACTTATGGTGTTTGTGATTTTAATTTATATTAATTATTGAAATGTGCCATGTCATGCATCCAGTACATACTCATAACGTCAACAAAAATCTGTCTTTTCTCAATCTGCATATTGTATAATGCTTTTAATTTATTTATAATACACTACAGAGTTTAGTTTTTAGGTATATCGATGCTTTTTTCCAATCCAATTGACAGCTACTTATTAGTCGCTCATTAATAATAAATATTATACACTTTTTATATTTTTCTATATTTTGTTTCATTAAGCACATTTAAATAATTTTTGATAACTGGTTAACATATAGCATGTTGCATTTAAATTTACTCTTTATTTATTTCATTGTATCGATATTATAGACAAGTATGCAAATCAAACTACATCAGTAAAACAGTGATTCAAATTTTATTATGTTAATGTTCTTTTCTTTTTAATTAAATTTAAACAGAATTTTAATAGTCAATTTCCTATGAAATATTTGTTTATATTAGTTAATAGGGTTACTTTGAAAACAAAAACACAATAAAATTAAATACCCTGTACTTGAATATAAGCGGTAGAAAATATTTCTGTTATGCAGTTACACAATTTCTCATTTTATCAAGGAATTTATTTTTAAAATAATTCAAACGAATGGATCATATCGAACCCTTAGCAAAGTAATTTTCTTTTACAAACATTTCATTAATTGGAATATTTTCAATAATTTATTTATAAATACTATTAGCTCCTTTAAATATAATCATTAAACATCGTTTACTGATTGGGTTATAAAATAATTAATTCATCAAAATTCTTATTTTATAATTTTTTTAATAATATTTATGTGTAATTGTAATATTAACTATAATATTAATTTGAAATCCTTGAAATAAATTTGGGAGTGACATGGATGGTACTTGTTTGTACAACCCCATATACCCATAAGTTATGTATACAATGCGTACATATGCATGTGTGAAGTCACACACGCGCCTGCATGCTTAATTATCTATTTTTGTTACTATTATACGCTTCGTTTGATCTATTAATGGATGATTTAAAGCTTCAATAATTGTATGGTAGTAAGTTTCTTCAGAAACTCATTTAATGGTATTATATTTTTACTCGTATCTCCCTCAGATAAAATATATGTTAGTATTTGAGTGTATATCGTACTGTCCAGTTCCATATTCGTACTTTAAAGTGTCTTTAACATCTCGGTAAATACCGAATCATCATAAAAAGCATAAATGCCGATGAAACATCACTGTCAACTATATTTTAATTTACAATTATATAATATTTAAACTTACCAAAGACGACTTCTACATCATTATCATAGTCCTAATCAAAGATCAGTTCAGCTATCGATCACATAGATGTATGCGTTGTCAACATTTTTATAATTCCTTGACATTTGATGTTTATTTAGTTTTTTCGCATGTTGATATAGTTGACAAATTTTTGTTCTATGATAAGCTGGAACAATTTTAATAGGTTCATTGTTAATAAGTGTAATAAAATTGATTTGGAGGGGGAGGGGAGTGAAAGTGAGACAGAGAGAAGTTCAGTGATAAAATTCTTCAAGCCATTTCTGGGTTCCTTCGTGCTTATGCCAATTTCACATTTGATTTCACCAGTCTAGAAACTGATGCCGCTGACTGTGTTTGTAACAGATTTGGCAATGAAGCCTATGTGCCATATGCTTAAATGAAATAAAAGCCGAAGTTAAATGCCTCGGGTACACAACAAAGGACGAAATAAAGATCATTTCAACAATAATACAATGCAATATTAAATGTGATAATCAGTAATACTGAGAAAAATGCATATCATGCATCTTTGTGCAAAATATCATTATAATTATAATAACGGTCTAATATTTAATAAAAGCATCAAAATTTATGATTGCATATATTAAATAAATTTTACAAAATAACTTTTAACATTATATAAAAGAAATGATTTAATTTTGTTAAATATTATGTAACATATTTTAAAAAGTGTCTGGTAACAATTTTGTATGAAAATGAGTAAATTTTAAGGGTTTTGTGCACAAAAGCATCGCTAGTACAAAGTAGTATCTATCGTATATTTGATGAATATCGTATTATTTGATGAAATATAATTAACTTGTGGTGATAAATTTATTTATCAGCTCTTAAAATTTCAAGTTTTAAGTCTAGCTATACATATTTTTTAAATTATTTCTCACAACTATTCTACGTGTCTCTTCTTAATGAATGTTTGCTTATTTACTTATAATAAAAAAGCTTTTTATTTTATTTAACTAATAAATAATTGTATATATTTGACATTTTAATAATTACATATAACGTGCAATGAAAAATTATTTAATAATTTTACGATTAAATTATTTCCTCATAGACAATGAGTCAATCTACTTAAAATGATAGTAAACTAATTTAATTATTTGCCCAAATACCATATAATTCTCAAAATATATATTCAAAACAACACTACAATAGTTTTTTGTGGCACCAAGGAATAAGTATTTTTTTTATGATTCTCATTGAATGTGTAGGTTCAGTCGCCTCCAGCAATGCAGATGGTTCGTTGCTGATTTCTTCAGCTAACGCATCTACTTGCGTTTCACTTGCTTAAATGATTAGTTACTATTTCGCTGCTCAGTGGCAGTCATTGATTCACATTAAAATTGCATCGCGGAAATTAGAACTATCTCCCTTATAACTTTCATGCCATTTAAAATTTGCTTTTAAGTTTTGCCGCTCAGCCTCAGTGGTACTGTGCAAAACTATTTCAAGATTCTGTTTGCTCATTTGGCTTTGATACTGGCACATTTAGAGTCAATATCATGACTGTACTTTTCTGAATTTGTGTTGCTTACTGAAGTCCTTTTGCTCACATTAATTTACGAGATACTTTTCAATCTTAAAATTAAGTTTTAGCTTATTGTTCTGTAATTCCGCATTTATTTATATTTGTTTCTATAATTGGTATGTATTTTACAATTGGAAAATGCTTAATAGCACTTTGGAAGAAAATCTTATAACCAAAAATGAATTTCATCTATGTTAAGGACTAGTTTTTATAAAGCATCGAACCCTTTTCATCAATACTATGCAGAAGTTGAAGAATTCTTACAATTAATTACTATCGTTTTTCGAAACGCTAAATTTTATTATTTCATTTAATATTCATTCTAAGTAAAGATATATTACTCAAGCTAGATTCATTTAAGTTTAAAGGAATCAACTATAATTATGTAATGTAATCCAGTTTAAAAATTACTGGCGAACAAAAAATTATAATCCATTTTGAAATTTTTAGTTTTAAAGAAATGCAAATTTTCTGTACACCGATTAATGTTGATTTAAACTTTGATGTACCTCGACATGCTAAGCCATACAAACTGACTTTTTCGTCTACTAAGGTTATCATGAAGAATTATTAAAACTGATATTGATAAAATTATTTGCAGAAAATTTCTATAATTTAACTTTTTCAATTACTGTTGATCGACAAATATTATTCAAAACAATAGTATTTTTATTTTTAATTAACTACAAATATTATCATTATTTTCATAGATTATGTGAAATTGATTTCATTAATATCGATGATAAAGCATGTTAATGTTTAACAGAAAATAATTGATGAAATTGATGAAATATTATTAAAAATTAACGAATTATTGATTCCTGAAACAGTTAAATTTATAAAATTTGGTTTTCTTTTAAAAAAACTATTTTTTAGAAATTACTTATTCAGTACGCGTTATTCACCTTTAGAGAATAATATTATATTTACATATTTGAATTCCATAAATTTAGACATAATGCAGTATAAATTATACTGTATTAACATTATAATTTAAATTTTTAAATTATACTTTTACACGCGATGAAATATTTTAATTAATAAGAATAATTCTATTAGTAATAAAAAACTTGATTTCATTGATATATATATATATATATATATAATTGTTTATTAATGTTATTTCTTATGCAATGAAATGCTCTTGAATTAAAAAATTGTTTTAATGTTTACTCGGGAAAAGAACAAATTAAATTAAAAAGCATAGCAATCTAGTATATAATTTAACTAAATTGCTTATAATCTTATATATAATCTTACTTACTAATTTGGTAACATATATGCCAAGTATGAAAGAATGAATGTTATGAAAGATATGAGTAAACGAAATTTGTTGAAAGTAAGAGTAAAGATAATATCCTGCATCTTAAGAATGTAAAAAGAACAAGCAAAAGTTTTCAATTTAGAAGAATCGCAGAATTTCATTTCACGCAGTTGACTTTTCACAGGCACATCTATGGGCTGCTACTTGTCCTATTTTTGGAGTCTCAATTCCATATTTTACGAAAAGCCACAATGACGCGGGAACTCTCCATATTATTTGGAGCCCTTTGCTAACCTTCCAATATCGTAAAATCTCACGTTCCTGGAAGTATTGATGTAGTAGTTAAACGTTTTATTCTCTTGCTATCATTTCCTAGTATTCTTATTTTCTTACTTTTGAGTCTTCAAGCATCTTTTTGTACACACGATTTGTGATTAAAGTTTTCAACTTTTCATCGAATGCATTGTTCCATTCGTGAAAAGCAATTCGCCATAAACTAATTTATTAGGAACGCGTTTTACTAATTATTATAATTTTATAATATTTCGCATAGAGATACAAATTTTTTTTATTTCTATATTAAAATGAATTCATAATACATAAAAAAATTATTGTGTAGGACTTCCTTATTCATTAAATTGACGTTCTACCAAAGACAAATATTCACTCTAACTTAGTTCCTCTAACGAATTCATTTACTACACAGCTATTGTCTGAATCGTTAACATTTCGATAAAGTAATTTTGAAGTAACCTTTGTCTTAATTTCTAAACTTTTATTACAATCAAAATAGTTATTAATTAATAAAATATCGTACTTTATCGGAGTGAATCATGCAAAATTAAGAATTGAAATGTATAAAAAATTTATTATTTTTAGACTGTGAATTAGAAATTTTATGAAAAAAAAAATTATTGTCAAAATTTATAATTTTATATTTTTTTTATTGTCTAATAAGTTAATGGTCATTCTTATTTAAAATATTAACGCTAATTATGTAAATAGTAATATATGTATTGTAATGACTATAATATTATTTCAATAATATTGTTTTATTAAGCTATTATCATGTAATTTTTGTAATTTTTTAAAAAACCACGTGACTAACAATAACTAAAATTTCTTGTAAAAAGTTACAGCTTTTAATTTCAGTCATGACATTTTATTTTTTAATACATAAAAACTTTTTATTTTTAACTCGTTAAGCCTTAAATGTTTAAAATTCTTATATTCGATGTTATGATTTAATATTTAGATAAAAATATCATAGAATTATTGTTAAATTTTTTAACTGTGCTCATTTTTATGATGATATATCATTATGATATATAATTTCATTTTTATAATTATAAAAATGAAATTTTTACATTGCACACAATAAGTAGTTGAAGGATTAATCAAATTAATTTTTCTGCAGAAAAATTACCCAAAAAAAAAAATAATTTGTAAGTTACTATTGGCCATTGTGCTGTACCATTATTATAAAATAAAATATAAATGAATTTTTTATTTATTTTAAAATTAAGTACGTAAGAATGAGCATACATATCATACTTATAGTATCGTACAAAAAGTATACATCATTAATTTTATTAATATAATTAAAATATAAATGATTTTATCAGATAGTTAAACTATTATTATTAAAAATATTTTATTTATTTAAATTTATTCCAAAACAATATATTTATTTTTTAGTATTTTTCAAGCAGCATATAGACTTTTTAATTAAGAACATAAGTATTAACCTAAATCTCTGTAAATTAAGTAGGTATGGCATGCACACGTAGCTTCACATGTAAGTAATTTTTTAATCTCGCGCATGTAACTTAAAATTCAAAAGGCTATCGAGATAAAAAACTTCTGACCGATTCCTCCAATTTGAGCTGCAATGTTTGCCATATTTTCAGTCATTCTGAGATATTCCTATAACAAGATATATGATGTAAAGTTAAAAAATGTCAATTAAAAAAATCATGGAGAAAAAAATGTATGAATAAGTAGACGATTGTTAATTTCGTAATCGCGTAAGTGCTTGTGGATATTGTTTCAGCACCGTAATATATGCATTAGTTACAAAGAAGTTTTAGTACAATTTTTTATTAATTTTTTTTTTAAATTATTATTAAATATATATATATATATATATATATATTAATAAATATCACTTAATTTATTAACGATTGCTTTTTAGATAACATTATCCTCGACTGTGGCGTAACTTGTATTTAGTATTTTGTTTAATTTTGCATTAAATAACAATAATAAATAGTTTCCATTAGTTTTTTTTATGGGTTTCTCTTATTATTGTTATTAAAAGGAAAAAAATTTGAGCTATCTCATTTATTCCTTCAACTAAAATATCGATAAATTATAAAAGATATTGGCATATTATAAAAGAAGTGACTTAGCTAAACACTAGCCAGTTTTTTATGCTATGTTTTTTCTTTAGCCTACCTTCGTATTAGACTTATGGTGATGAAGCCTGACAAGATTATAATGACCTTAAGAGATATAATCTCTGTTTTAATTATTTGTTAATTGCTGATTATGTTTACGCAGTATAATGAGGCTTTTTAACATAGAAACGCGACACAAATCTTTTGCCTCTTTAATTCTGATTTAATATTTGTTTCGAATTCCGAAGTGAACTTATAATAATTGATTCCTGCTCTTCAAAATTTCGAAAAAAGTAAGCAGTATCAAGATTATTGATTAAAGTAAGCATACAAATTAAGAAATAATGATTAGGTTAAGCGATTTTAAATCATTTAAAATTTTATCTGCAATTGAGAATAATCGATCTGAGCGATAAATAATAATTTAAAAACATAAACATTGACTAATTTCATTTAAATTTATATTCTCGCCACTTAAAAGGAGCTTCAATATTATAAAAAAATCGGTCCGATTTAAAATAAACCTATCCACAGAATTTCAATAAAAAACTTTAATTTACATATGTAATTTCTTAAAAGTGAAAACATTATAAGTATTAATTTATATCAAAAAAGGTTTTTGGATTAAAGATTCGTCTGTTAATACAGAGTATTTGATTTTGTTCGTTGTACAGAAAACGATATGTAGATAAAAGTACTTAAATTCTACTCAATAATGATCCTTTGAACTCAATTTACATAGTAATAGAAATAACGACGTGAGTCTTCTGCGTAATAGCTATAAAACTCAGATCAAGTGCATGCAAAAAAGGAGAAAACTATTTGAAGCTCTTAATACTAATGGACTAAATTTTCTTTCAAAATCAGATCCTTAGCTGCTTTTCCAGTTCTTTTCTAACTCCGTCATCAATCTTTTATTTTAATGATAACCTCTTTATTCTCTGATTACCTAGCATCTATCCATAAATATTCTGACGTTCAATTTTAAAACCTGATTTTTTAGTACTCTTCGTACTAAATACTGCTGACCGCTCCTCTCTGCTTTTCACACTCTCTCCCACTCTGTCGATTTAGCTATACGCATGCCTATGCTTTTTTTCTTATTTATCTCTTCCTTGCTCGCCGTTTTAGGCCTGATCGAATTTCGTTAAATTTATCCCTACGAATATTACGAATCGAGGTTGTACATATAAATCAAACTTGTGCGAGCCGCTAATTGATATCAACGTGAGATTGTCGACTGAATACTTTTGTTGAAATTCTAGGGGCTTGATAAAAGACTTAAAAGCTAAGAAGAAATTAATTCCTGCAGACTGTTGGGCGAAGCTAAATAAGTCTCTTCGATCTATTTCCTTTGAAAGGCGTATACCGAAGTAAAAAAGGACGAAATAAATTCAAAACAAAAGTGAAATTTACCCTATTAAAGCCTATTATGTCTCTGGCTTTTATTATAAAAAAAAATGTTATTCCAACTTAATTTATTTTTGCATAACTTTAAAAATATTTCGGTATTTTATTTTATGCATTGAATTTCTTTATTAATTCATGTTTGTTTAAATAATTTATATGCGATAGACTACATTTTAATGAATACGACAGCATTGCTTATTACTGAATAATATGTTGAATCCGGTATAAGAACTCATTATTTGCCGAACTAATTAGATAAATTTTTCACTTTTCTATTTTCTAATATAAAACGATTAATTAAAACTACAAACATCATAATTTCTAAGAAAAATATTAGTTACAGTCGTGTTTTTATTCAAAAAGTCTTGTTGCAAATATTTATTTGCTTATTATAATATTATAAATTACGAAATCTTATATATAATAACATAGTAGCTAAAGAAATTTGTGTATTATGAAATTGAAGCAGTAAATAATCTATTTAACTTAGAATATTTGCCTTTTATTTTTTTCCTTCTGAAGCACTTTTACTTAGCAATTTTTCTTTAGAAATGAACTTATTTATGGTGAAAAAAGAAATTTGTTTCTAAAAATCTATAATATAGGTTTAAAAGAAGAATATCTTATTCTACGATTCAGATAAACATTTTGTTATTAATATTTTATCAATATTGCCACTTAATGATTTTTAAAAACATTCGCTTTGATATAAAAATAAAATCTAATTGATTCATTATTTCATTCCAAACAATTTAAATATTACCATATATTTTGTGATATTACATCTTAATTGTTCTTTCTCATAATTCACGTTTCCTAAAATTAGGACACCTATAAATAAGGAACTGAGCCATTCGTTGGTCACGACTGGTTCTAAAGAGCTCACAATGCTGAAGCGAGTTGTAAAAATCGGTAGTAAAAGTACCCGCAGTATAAGTTTTTAGACAAAATTAGTGGAAAGGACATGACTACGATGGTGACTTCAGCATATTAAATTTAATCGTTACATGAAGATTTTGTAGAACTCCTCTATTTTATGAATGTCTTTTAGATCTACGATTAAATTCTGTAGATTCTGTTGTTTGATGTATGCTTAAATTCTTTCTAGTTTAAGAATAAAAAAATAGGTTTTTATTCAATTTGAAAAATAATTGACAAGGAAATGTATACTTAATATAAAAAATATTCTCATAAAACTAAATATCATACTACAATTTTCTCATAATTTTTGTTCGAGTAAACAGATAAAGTCATTATATATATTTTTTATTTAATGGTGGATTAATTCATATTCAATTATCTATTACCTATATATAAATGTAAATGTGTATATATATATATTTAGTTCCATAAATTAGTTCCATAAATTTAGAATAATTACCTTTATATACAACTTATTGTGACTAAAATTACATTAGATACTTTATATATGTTTCATATATGTCAATCATCATAAAAGTTTTCTAAATATTTTTTTTAGAAAATATTAGTTGAACGTAAAAAACCTCCAATTATTAAATTTTTCATTATTAATTAGAAACATGTTTTAAATAAAAGTACTAATTCAGACAATGAAAACATATGACTTTATAACTCTAGTTGAAACAAGGAAGCTTTATATACTGTGCGATAATTATTTTCAAAATTAATATGTATATTTTTTAAGCAAACTTGAAAATTGTAATCAAAAAGTTATTTAAACAGAAGCAGTTTACATTTAATTATTATACAAAAAATATATATTCAAATATATAATATATACATCAAAGTCAGATTAAATATTTTAATTATAATTTAAGTTTGTTTTAATTAGAAAACTAAAAGTCTCGAAATTTTGCACATGAATACATTAGAATATTCTATAGTTAAGATTACAATAGATTCAAAAAAAAATTTATAATCTTTAATTGAAACTCATTGAATTTCAGTTTAAGCTCACTCATTGAAAAATAATATAGCAGCAGTGCCATGAATATTTTATGAACATATTTTTTTAGATCTTTCGAATCGGTAAATAGAGAAAAAATAATTTTGAAGTGAAACGATACTGAATAAAGATATTTATATGGAAAGGTATTGATGCTTGGCATTTTAGCTGAGAATATTTTGAATAAAATGAAATGAGCTCAATACTTGAAAAGGTGTTATACGAGACGTGCTTTAAGTAACAAACGGTATTTTTTGAAAATTGATAACATGTCAATTTTATTTTTACTTATTCCATTTTTTTTATACTCTTTTTCGGTCAACTATATCAAAAACATATCAATGTGAATAATAATAATCGGCTTTATTTATGAAGAATTTAAATTGAACCTATGTAAAAAAACGTTATAATATTATTGCAATCATTAGATTATAATTTATTGACGTAGTGTAATATACAAATGCATATGTACGTCTGTTAATTAAACGTTACTAAAATGTAAGTTAAATTTACACTTTCTTGCACGTTAATGCAACATTGAATTCGCACGTGCTGAGCTTTTAACTTGATTTTGTTACTACGAGCAAAGCCGGATTAAGCGATTTTATTGTCGCATGTTTGCAAATATCCCATGCATATTCAGTCAGATTGCGATCTAGATTACCGCGTGGCGGAAAAGCCATACTGTTTCGTGGGAAAATCTGTCGCGTGATATTTATCGTATACTAGCATACATTGTCCTGCATAAAAATAAATTGTCGTTTCGAACGATCCCTTTATGCCAGCCTGCATACATGGATAAACGTAATATTTCATCGTAACGTGGAGCTATAATTGCTCATGCTAGTATGGATTAGAAGGTTCAAACAAAACATATAGGATGTAACAACCAAAGCTATTACCGATCCATCGTTATAAGCCACAATTGGCAAGATCCTTGTTGATTATAGCGATTTCTTCTTCGCCGCCGGACTTATGTCGTATACTAGAGCTCAATACGAGTTAATACGGCACGCAGTAGCAAATCATACGGGTTTCTCGTCATTCCCTGCTAAACAAGATGGCGTGTAAGCGGATCATCGATTTTGCAAACTTGATTCATGCAGTCGATTTCGTAATACCGGAATTGAGATGCAATGTCGATGCTCGCTTTCAGGTACAAGCCTTTACACTTCTTGATAATATATATACAAAGTGCCTCTCAAAATTGCTCCGTTAGCTCATCGATTCCCTTGACAATCTCCAGGGTTTTTTCTTCTCTGATTAGTCTTTTTAAAGGGTGAACAAATTAACGATAACTTTACAATTTCACCTCACAAGAATACCTTTTACAATAAATATAAATATCGTACATAATATGGAACAAAATAATAGATATTTTAGAGAATTTCAAATATGTTTTATGCTCCTGCATAATGTAAGAGTTGAATAAATCATCAAGTGTTGTAAAAATTCTCTGTTTAAGAAATATTACTAAACATTGCATGAACAATAATATTACTCGATCCGTTCGAGTCTATTAGTCATACAGATTATTTATTCGAGCACAAAAATATGTCGTGTTAAAACTTTAATTTCATGCTTGATATATATTTTAGAATAATTAATTTAATATAACAAATAACATTTTAAACCATGAATTGTATAAGACAAAACTACAGTTGGTTGCAGTTTTTTTGTTTCAATATGAATTTACAGCTTACTAAAGAGCAAATCTAAAATTATTTTTTTCATAAAACAATATATTTTCAATTTAGTATAAAAAAATATTTAATTCTCTTTATTTAAAATTGATTTTATTAGAATTAATTGAAATTAGGAGTAAAATGCACAAATTACACTAGAAATATCATATTATCAAAAAATATAACAAAAATTTTTAAACTGCAAAATATTCAGCTGCAAATATTGAAATTATAATAAGTATTTAATATAATGAGTCGCTATAAATATTTTTTTCAGATTTTTTGACCTTATTATATTATATATTACAGTATTATGATATTGAAAGTTATTGCCTTACTATATTATTTCATTCTGATCATAATTTATATTATCTATTCGTTTCATTTACAATAATCTTAATGAATACATTTATGTATTTACCAATGAACTAAATTACTTGAAATTACAAGAACACTAATTATATATTAATATACAAGCGAGAATATACCTAAAACTGATGAAAATCATTAATGTGTTTTGTAAGAAAAACGGAAAAAACTTGAAACGTTTTCAATAGTGTAAACTAGTGTATCAAAAATTAATATATATATATATATATATAATATAGTAAAAATAGAAGGACACGAATGAGCACAAACTCTGCTACTTTTCTTGCCCATGTTACACGCAAATGCGTAAATTTATGCCAGGTTTTAAACTCAAATGAGTGTGTATCAACTGATTTTAAATTCATCTCTAGAACAAATTTTCAAAAAATTCGAGCTGGATCGAATTAAAATCACTTTCCAGCGAAGCAACGAAAATCCTACACGATTTCCCGAGCGTCAGTTATTCAGCGCCTCAATACAAGTCTGTAGCGAAAATACACGCGGATTAAATCGACCCAGATCCATGTGCAAACTGAATTTTCTTTTCATTAATTTCTAGCACTGTCATTTGTAAATGGTTTTAACTGAGCAATAACGTGCGCAACTGCGGATTATGGAGAATTATTTTTTTCGAATCTTTAGTCCAAGCTTTGTTCAAATTAAGAAATTGTGGGTACATTTCAATATTTATTTGTTAAAATTTTGTGATTTACTGTAGACAAGCCCCACCTGAAATGCAGATGTTTTTTTTTAAACTCAAGTAGTCAATTTTAAATACTTTTCTGTAAAAACGAAAAACTGTTACGTCTTAGAGCAAAGAGATTTTTAAAGTAACAAAATTTTCATTAACAAAATTCTGGAAGATAAATTAATTTTATTGGAAAATAAATTGTCACAATAAGTCACAGTAAAGCATATAATACAAATCAAATAATACAAAATTTCTTAAAATAATAATAATTTCTTGTGTCATAATGTGATATAAGTAGTGAAATTATTAAACAAAATTTGACTACACTTACATTTTGATTATTGTCTTAAACAGTTAACTTTTTACCATTCAAGATTCCACTTCTAATGTAATCCGGCTTGCGCGACATATTTTTCGTATTAAAAAAAAGATCGCAGTGTAGAAAGTCCTAAATCTGGTTAATAAGTACATGTGACTGGATTCTGTAATTTATTTGAAACAGTTTACTTTCGAACTCATCAACGAGTTAATTATCTTGCTCAGGAGTGATAAGGTGCCTTGTAAAACAACTTCAACCCGATTCCTATTTCCATATAGTCTCTGTAATATTTTATTGTAATATCGGGAACTTTTATGTAAACAAAAGGTCACTGAGACAAAAATTAATGCCGAAAGTCGCCTACTCAATAAAATAATCCTTTTGTACTTCATATTGTCAATTGTAATCTCACTGGATGGAATAACTAAATGGACTTGTGGCTCAAGTGCATTTGCGTTACAATTGGCGTTAAAAGAAAAGGGTTTATAAAGGATTTATATAGGCATAAATATACAAGGATTCTTGAAATAGTTTAGCAAATAAATTTCTTTCGTTCAGCGAATAACTCACAATCCTTCATCGAAATGCCAATACTAAACAAATTTCGACGAAGCTATAACTGTTTGAATTATTTTCTTTTTAGTAATACGTAAGTAGTATCTCAGTCATATAAATCGCCTATATATTTTTTCATCCTCATATATTGAGCATGGGAATTGAGCAATTTAGTAAGCGATAATGTCTTGCAAGTCGAAACATAATGATGAAAACTGAGTAAGATTAAAGATGCACTTGTATGTCCGACTCTGTACTTTTCTTATAAAAACAACATTATTAGGTTGCATTCTTGACCAAAAACTTTCATTTTAATATAAAACAATAATTTATCGATATCATCTGCAACCTATGATAAAGATGTAATATTCGAGTAATTTTACGGACTTTGTATCTTTCGGATTACGTTTTACTGGAAGAAAATGAAATTCGTATTTTTACATATTACTTTTTTATATAAAAATTTATCTTAAGCTTATTAATATTCCGAGCAAAAAGCAAGCGTAAGGTATAAAAATTAAATTATTATTAATAAAGAAGCACATTTTCAAACTTTCATCTCTCTTTAAACATATAAAAAGATCGCAGCTCAAAGTCAGTTAAAATTATGTGGACTATTGGAGTCAGTCAAGTCAGTCTTCTTAAATCAGTCATAGTGAAGTATAAGTCAGTTAATCGAAACCGGTAGAAATCAGTAAGATAAACATTTTTAATATACTAAAAACTATTTTTCGCGACTCAAATTACGAAATTTCCGGGTGAATATTGTATTGTAAAAATTTAACTATTAATATTCTATTTTGACATATGCATGTCCTCTACTTTTAGATTCGTTAATTCTATTTATTTTTATACGTTATTTTCATTCTGTTATATAATTTTCAAATTTTTATTCGCAAAATAGCTGCTGGCTCAATTCGTACTATTGTGCTTAAGTGCCTTGGAACAATAAGGATAAATCCGCGACCAGTGTAAATAAATCAAACAGAATATTTTACATATTTCTGAATTATTAATATTCTGAAAATAATTATAATGTTGATGAGCAAACGTTTGATTGTATTTTATAATTTAAAATGAGTAAAGTTTATAATATGGAAACCCTCTAATGAAAAAAGATGGAGAAACACATATTTATAACGTAAAATTAGATTTCATTTAATAAATTCTTGTTTAATTCATGACTAGAGCAGAGAACATTCATTTAATAATATTTTTCAAATCACTATTCTAATTTTAAATTTTTGTATGGATAGAAATAATGGATTTAAAAATAATGAGACATAAAATATTTTCACATTATTGTTACTTTTTAAAGTATTTAAAGTTTAGATGCAAGAAAGAAAAAAGTTTTGATCCGATTTTCAATTGCTAGAGTAATTAAAAAACTGCTAAAATTCAATAAAATCTATACAATTATATCGTAGAAATTATACGAATGAAAATTTTTAATATATTATACAAGGTAATACAGTTCCTACTGTAAGAACTAAATAAGTACATTCAAATTAATGGCAACGTTATCTTGCTGAAAAAAGTTCTAAAATATTAAATTTAATTTAAATTAAATTTAACATAGCAGATTGGTATTATTCTTAGAGAAACTTTATACAATAAGAAGCATTTTGTATACAAAAAAAAAAGTAAATCTTGTGCAGTATTTATAGTAGAAAAAACTCAAATCAATACGAGCTTATTTTCCCTCTAAATCTATATGAATTTTTGCAGCGATTGGTTAGTTTTCGAAAAGTAACCAATTTTATAAGCCTATGTAAATGCAAGTGTGCCTGTAATTGCTTCAATAGCAAAAAAGATCCGCTGAGCTTTTAGCGAGAGGCTTCGTGATCAATGATCCATATGAAAAAGTCGAGCTTCGCGAGGTTCAAACAATAAAGCAGACGATAAGGGGAAAGGAGTAAGGAAAAGGAGGAGAGAATTGTCCATTAAAGGTTATTTCCAGAGCTCCTCGATGAGCTGCTGGCGCTCGAGTCACTGTACGGCCTTCCATACGCGAGCAGCACACGAGATCCACCCACCGCGGGAGTACGTCGGCCCGCAATGATCGCAGGCAGCGGTAATATTAGGTTGGCCAGTAGGGGAAAAATGGCTCACCTTGGCGCACCAGCCTCAACTCCCCCGGCCCAGATCCCAGAGCAGTTAGCGGAGATGAGTGATCGTCCCGTGGCGATAAGCCGAAAGCATCACGTGCTCGCCGGGCATCGTGAGCCCTTATCGGAGCGCCTGGACGGAATCGCGTAAGGTGATTCTCGATAGCGGTTAATGCCAGTAGATTGGACTTAGGATATCCATTGATTTACATGCGGATGCGATTGATATTCCTTGCGAGAAATGCCTCTCCTCTTATTCTTATGCGTGCAGTTGGCAATAATCTCATTACAGCTTTAATTTGGCCGAATGAGAAAAGATGCAGTACCAATTGATACTACGAGCCCGCGCCTCCATTTCCATAGGCGATGGTTAGGGTTAAATTGGCGAGGAATTATTTTTCAATTGATTTGAATTTGCTTCGATCTGTGTTTACGTGGATGCATTTTTGCCTTCATTTATTTAATTTATGTTTCGTGTTTTCCTACAGAATTTTATTAAGCATTGACGCTCGGCTAAAATTTCTTCCGAGTCGACGGCCTATTGAACATTTTCAAATCATCTGCCGAATACAATAACTTACTTCGTATTCAATATTCTGAACTTACTGAGATAAGAACCAATATTAGAATAGATTATAATCCATCTAGTACCAAAAAACAAATTCATTATCGAAAT
Organism: Kradibia gibbosae; assembly: GCA_018907135.1. Classification (NCBI taxonomy): domain Eukaryota; kingdom Metazoa; phylum Arthropoda; class Insecta; order Hymenoptera; family Agaonidae; genus Kradibia; species Kradibia gibbosae. Next base: position 12,436,439 of record JACCHX010000004.1, read on the forward strand.
AGAATGATCTTAAGCGATGCTCAATGGATAGCAAACTTTGAAACCGAGCCAGATTTGGGTATATACTTTCATTAACTAATTTCTAGGAAGCAGCCGTATCTTTAGTATCAAAAGTAAATCTAGGTCGACACTTCCGCAATTGGAATATGCGCAAGTGTATAAGACTCGTGCGAGCGTGTAAGTATGTAATCTATTGTTTCGGCGGCATTTTTCACCTAACTTTTCCGCCCTGTGTTGAGCGCAGCCTGAACGAAGGGTTAAATTAAGGATCTATACGGATTTATCTCTCCCTCCTGCTACATTTCGCATTTTATTTGAAAAGTTGTTCGAAGCGTCCCCCGCATAAGTGAAGTGCAGCGCCTATAATTTGTTTTTAACTCTTGGGGCAATCGACAACTGCGCACAAGATATTCACTCGTTCCCTTGGAATTGGTTTCACAGTGACTGCAGGCCATTAAATCTATTATTTTGCTTCGTCAATGTATACTGGTTGATGATGGTACTTTATTCGCGAAGAAATGAAAAATCCAAATAAACTCTTCCAATCTATTTAAATACTTAGTAAAAAACTTATGGAAAAAAAATCGACAAGTTCTTGACCACAGTATCTTTAAGAAAATCACTATATCAACACGAATTTTATTACCAATCGATATAAATAACTTAAAATTATTTTGTTACTATTAAAGTTTAAATTATAATGTTTACATTTGTATTCTTATTATGAAATAAATATTGCAATACTTAGAAAAATAAAAATTGTTTTCTTTGTTTAATCGTAATTATTTTCAAGACCAATATTAAAATATACATTTAAATCTTATTATTGCATAAATCGATAAAAAAAGTTTTAAATAAAGAATTTTTTCTTTTCGTAATAAAGAATCCGTACGTATTTTTAAATAATTTTTAAAAATCACGTGAAAATAGTCAATTTTCTTAATTTTCAATAGTATTAATTTTCTTCTCATGTCAACGCGATAAACATTTTAAGAAAACGATTTTAAAAGATTCAATTTAATCTTTATACAAATAAAAATATAAATATAAATGAATTATTTTTGTCTTGTTTTGGGAATTTCATATATATATATATATATATATATATATAAGTATGAATATTAAATAATGTTCAAAGCTTATTCGAAAATGACTAATATATTAATAATAACTAACTAAATATAATTAGTAATTAATTGACTGAACAAACACTTGTACCCGCTCATGGAATATTTATTAAAAAAACAGTATTTACTTCACATTAAAACATTAAAATAATAAAAAATATTTTATGATTCCAAAAGATAATTTTTGTATCTACATCAAATAATAATTAAAAAAAATTTTTAAACTATCATATAACAGTATTAAAAAATATTTTAAACATTCATTTTCTAATATTCAGTATCCATAAGAATAATAAATCTGTGTAAAGCATGTGGTTTTGTACTACTTAGAATATATTTTTATTCTTAGCCGAGAAAAAATATTGGTATTTGTCAATTACAGCGCGTAATATACGATTCAATTTAAGCATGTGATTGTAATGCGGGAGTATATGCATGTAGAAATGGGAAGGAAGGGATTAAGGTTTTTCGTCGGGTCACTTGTATACGGCATTTAAACATTTAATTTTGTATGTGAGGACAGTTTTCCTGTAACTCAAAATCCGCAAGCCGTTATATGAGTCTATTTTCCGGAGAAACCCAAGAAATGCATATGAAAACGAAAAAGTTTCAAATCTTCAGCAATTTCCCATAATGGATGGGTGAAGAGAAATCAATGATAGCTTAAAACTGAAATTGACCAAATCAGGGATGGGACGATGCCTTTTTATAACTCATTGTACTCGTAACATACGAATTCACATCATTTGTAGGAAATGTTACTTTTGTTTTATATATATTTGAATAGCTTTTGCGTTAATAATATATAATTTCTGTATGAATTTTAATTATAAAATTTCAATAAAAAATTAAAAAGCGGTAAAAAAATTGTCAAAGCCCAGCTTCAATTATGAAATTAATATTTTACTCGAAGCTTATCTAAGCATCAATCATTAGATTTGCAATGCACTATTATCTGAATTACTCTCTTTCCGGTAGTTAAATGTGGTGCTCGTTCGCAGAAAGTGTCAAGGGAAGGCTCCGAAGAATAAGACGAGAGGGAGTGAGTACGAACGATGAGCAATAAATGCTCTATACAGATAAGATGCGTCTCGTTAAAGGCTTGCAAGGAAAGCTCAATGTGTGCTTAGAATAGGGCAACAGATGAGAGAGATGGAACGAGGCAAGAGCCAGAGGAACCGAGATGGACTCTGGAATGGCTTGAAGCAGTCGAGCGATGAGTCTCTGTTTCGTAGGTGAGGCAGTCTTATAGTATATTGACCGCCGCCACCTAATAACTGAAATAGAGATTCATAGCTCCAGCATATCCTAGTATTAGCGTGTGCTGTTAGTCGCTGATTCCTATTCCGGTTTTCAGGTAGCAGCAGTGGTAGACTCGGAAAATCTCGCGGCATGGACGAGGTTCGAGAAATCGCGAACACTCTCATGTTTCTCGATAATTAAACAAAAATTTTACACACCAGACGATTTAAAAAAGTTAGCCTGCAGTGCAATTTTTATTGTTTCGTAATTCTTTGAAGTTTTCATTTCTCGATGTACTCTTATTTATTCTCATTCTTATATATATTCCTGGTACAGAATGACCAAATGATAATTTTGGTTAATTCGCTTAATTTTCGATATTTTCTTGTACAGTACAACCTGAAAGCATCCGACAACTCATTGAGTTCTATAAGCAATAATCCTTCTCATTCTCATTACGTTGGTAAGCGCACTTCTTTTAATTGCACCATTTCGTATACGTAGAAAAATGCTACCTTGACTTTCACTCACCCTACATATTTATACATGATTCATCGGAAGAAGAAAGCTATATTTACATTTAATTGTAGGTTACAATCTTTCTAATTTCACTTGCGAACATTGTTGCAACGAACAATTAATTATTTACTTATAAACGGTGATTATTATTTTTACAAAAGCTTTTTAAAAAAATGTTTATTAAGATTCATTATGACTGTTTAATTTATTTAAAATTCAAACATAAATAGATATATATATGAAAATTTTCTGTACCTTCAAAAGTTACCTCTTAATCGAAAAACACAACAAAATTGAAAAATATAGCAGAAGGTAAAAAAATATTACTGTCATTAATATCATTGAGGTAATGTCAAAGAATTTCTTTAAAAAAAAAGAATAATAACGGGAAATATGTTGTGATACAAATTCTATATTCTATTATATTTTTTAATGTCCAAATTACCAATACATTGAAAACGTATGTAAATTAGTATACTGATAAGTTACTCATTAGTTAATACTGATTATTACTGATAATCATTGATTAATACTTTTAAACATAAAATTAGTACAATATTTTTAATATCAGCTTTATCTTTATAAATAAATACTTATCCGTAACATGAATATTTATAATTATGTAAAACTTAGTACTTCTAAATATGTAATTTTAGTTTATGAATCAATTCCAAATTACTATAATTAAGCTAAGAACTGTTATTTAATTTTTTATTTTTTATAAATTCAAGTATCTCATTATTCTTTTTACATATGTATATTATGTAATCAAACATATTCTACCTAACCTTTTTTTTATTCGCTTAAGAATCGTTTTATAATGCCCGAATGAATAATATTTTCCTTGTTGTCATATATGTCTTATTTCCTAATTCGAAGAAGAGTGACAAAATACTTTTTTAAAATACCCTTCGTCGCACTTTTGAACATAAGAAACGCGACGATGAAATACTCAGTGTAAATAAGGATTGGTGAATTGTGTATGTACACAAGGAGGTTATTTATGAATTAAAGATTTACGGCTTGAATATTTTGTCCAGAGTTTTCTATTTCCAGAATTAATACGAAAAACTTTTTAAATATTTTTATTTGAATAAGATTTTTTTCAGTTGTATGGAAATTGTACGTTTTTTAATACGAAAAAACATAAAAAAAATAATAAAAAAAATAAAATCATTATAATGTAATATTAAAATTTTTATATAAATATTTCAATATTAAATAATAAATTATCTATTTATTAAAAAAATTCTAATAAAAATGAGGGATAGATTTTAAACGAACTTTATCTGTTAGATATTATTTTATTCAAAACATTTTTTATATGATCATTACATAATATATAAAATTTCAATATTTATCTACACATATTTGGCAGATGCTCTTAATAATTCCCTGCTTGTGATTTTATGGTTTGTAGCCCCATCTTTTATTGATTACTTCACAGTCGGTAAAGAGAAAATCTGTGATGTTTGCACATCGATAACCTCAACTTTTCTATTACGATGATGAAGCACTAGTAAATGTCGTTTAATTAATTTTCAAACGTTGATTTATGTGAAATTTTTTGCAAAAAGAAAGTTTTTAAAAACATGTTGTAATTTACTAATGTTTCGTGTCATTGAAAAACTACAGTATTTTATTTTTTTTAGTTAATTTTACATCAAATTCCATAAAAATTTTTAAATGCACTAGCGATATATTTCAAAAACGTATAAAAAGAAATTTTCATATATATATATATATATATATATGTATGTATATATATATATATCTTTCATAATGCATTTTAAGAAAAAAACAATTTTTGCAACAACAAAAATCCATTTATTTAATTAAAATAATAATTGTATAAGGTACAATTAAATTACAAATGTCAAATTTTGTTATTAAAAAATCAGTTATTAATCGATCATTCAGTATCCGATTAAAGCTTATTTAATAGAGCATGGCTCTACGTGTCTTTAAATATAAAACAAAAACTAGTATTCTTTAATTTACATGTATGTATATATATATATATAAATGTGTATGAGTAGATAATCAAGTTCCGGTAATAAATTTCTAAATGTATATCCTGAATAATCTTAAAAATTTCAAAACTGAATAAAAATTTCAGATTAACTTCTTCATTCGTCGTCAACATATTCGATCAAGCATAGAAGGTTTTAAAAATCGTCAATCCTCTCCTGTCAGTCGCAATAAAGGAATTACAGAGAAACGAAGTTAAATTACAGTGTGCAATTTATCACAGTCATGCTTTAGCCTTATCTTTTTTTAGCATGTACACATGTACTTTCGATCACTGGTACACACGTACTTGTGCATGTATACGTTTGTTACTTATTCGATACAAATGCGTGTGCTGATTGATGCAAAATGAATGCTGTACGATCTCTGTTGTTCCAAAGGAAAAGGCATACGTCACTGCTCTTTTGAAAAATCTATCTTTACTGTAGCTACACTGAAACTGTTAGTGTACATTTTTTATTTTTTTAAAAGTATTTTTGTTTCATTTATTTTAAGTTTGTTTAAATTACAAACAAAGACTATTACAATAGTCACATGAAATGGAAAGTTATTTCATTTGGTACACACATATATATATATCTATTCATAATATTATCGTATTAAATATTTCCTAGTATCATATCATTTCAGAAGTAATTTATGAACAATTTGTTGTTAAATTTGCGTTGAGATACTTATATCTTTTAAATTTAAAATTGATTGCATTTATTATTGTCAATTAAAGAATGAAGTATCTAAATAACTTTATTTAATGCCAATATGCTATTCACATTAAAAGATATAAATTTCTTAATTTGTAATAATTGTTGGTGACTCTTATAAGCCTACAATTTAATGCAAATCAACATAAATTAACTTTTGATCAACATTTTGCATCTGAATCATTCTTAATCATGTAAACTGTAATAATTTACAGTTTTTTTAAGAAAACACGGGCCTGTTCATTGCACAATGGCGATTATTTAATTTATTATTCAATAATAAATATCGTGAATCAACAATCGTATAATAAGCAGCTTATCGAAACGATGTTTGCAACTATAATATACAGAATTTGGCTGCATCGCTATATATTTTGTTGATGCTAACCATCAATGTTATTTCAGGACATTGAATCCTCCAAAGGTGTTTCCTATGGTTACCTGAGATATAGGCATCCTGCGTCTATTGAAATACTCAAAATCTATTATTCTAAGGCTGTTCTTTTCGAAAAATATTCTTTATTAAATTAATGCTAATAATTGCTAGTATATCACATAAAAGTAAGCCTTTAAATGATAGAAAAAAAATTAAATCTTTAATGATAAAAGTAGGACAAAATTGACAATTAATAACAAAAAAAGGATACATAAATACATATATAAAAAAGGATACATAGATACATAAATAAAAATATATTTTTTAATTTTTTTAAAAATTCGGATAATGAATTACATCTTAATAGGAAAATATCAATTTACATTTCAGGAAAATCTTGCAACATTTTATATCATTTTATTGACTTTTGCTATTTCGAGTATTGTTAATTCGATCTCATCCAATCAAGATTCGTTCTTAGTAAGATAATATTACAAGAATTTCACAAAGAGTGTGCCTTAATTTAATAAGAATTACTTATAAATGAGGAATTACATTGAAACTTCGATTCCGAATATGTCTATCTGATCCTTTCTCTTCCCGATTGTCGACTATCGGTACATTTGGAACTAAATTGTGCAAGTCAACATGTATTGAGGTCAGTAGACACGAAATTTTATACGTAGCTTCGAGAGAGATTGCTCCGCTTTGCAGAGTCGAATTTTGTGATCATGACAGTTGACCGAACGTCATTATAGATTTACTGTACTTTAGTACTCGTGACTGATGCATCTGTAAGTTGGTTTGCAATTCTGTGAGGGTTTTTATCAAACTGGCATCCACTCTGTAATAATTGCTACAAGATTTTTTTCACTTTTTAAATTGTTAAATAATATACCTGCAGTAATTATTTAAGAGGTTATCAAGTTTTTAAAAATAAAAAAAAATGTTTTTTTTTTTCATTTTGATTTGGAAGACATCTCAAAAACTAATTTTGATATCCCTTTTTTTGCATAATTTATTTGGACCAGTAATTTTCAGTTGCACGAAAAGAACGACCTCGTTACTTTGCCTGTCGACACGTTATATTTTCGGATAAATAGAACTTTCTTGGCTCATTCGGCTTTCATTGCCCATTAGAATCTATCTAGTGATTGGCTATACATCGGGGTTTCCTTGCTCACTTGGTTTTCTTAGTCCCTACAGCTTACTTAGCCAAGTCACCAGTCACTTTACCTCATCAGACTACAAATGTTTCTCTCTACTTTGTGTCGCATACGAAAGCCCGCGTCTAACGCAAAACATTTTGGTCTTTTCGAGTCGGATATCGGTCCTAAGGGAGGACTGCATTCTTCTAGAGTGACTGACTTATTTACTCGAGTATAGTAGTAATTCGTTGTTGCCAGGGTATTTTCAAACCATGATGAATTATCTAGAAATTCTAAAAAAGCGGCCGTTGGTTTATCTTCGTCCAGTATTGGAATTCTATACTGGAGATCTAACGTGTTAAACTTTTCAACTATATCCTATAATATAATTGGATGGTGTTATACTTCTGGTTGAGAGAGGATAAGGCCGGTAGCTAAGTTCCATTCAACGGGGAAGCCTATTTCATTAAAGTTTAGCGTATTAGACTGATTAAACGGTGTATCATCCGTGTAATCTGGTACGTTGCGAGGTTCTGTATTATCAAGGTGTTAGCTATATATGTATATATATATATATATATATCAAGAACGGATGTTCAATAGGCAGAAAGCTCCTCGAACCTCAATTTTTGCTGGCTAGTAAAAATCACATCCAATAGTGTTGAAGACAATGTGGTAAAGTGTGCTTTATTCAGTGCTAACAGCCTGACAAGTTGTAATGGTTTTTAAAATTGACATTTGAGCTCCGGGTGTTGGTAGTCTTTTAGATGGGATGTCTTTTAATAATTTTTGCACGGTCGAGCCTAATCCTTGACACGATTGAAGCGCACATTTAAACATTTTTTAGTATTTTAAGACACCATAATATATCACAAGTAGAACTGGGGATCCCGAGTTGACGAAGCCATAATGTACCCTAATGAATCCTTAAGGAAGACTTCTTTAAACATATCTAAGTAGCAGGCTAAAAGATAAATACGCTGTGGTCTTTCGATTGACCCGTGAGTGAAGCGGAGCAGTGGTGGGGTTTTTCATCACTATCCGTGGATTTCTGCTCTGACGTAAAATCATTATCCTTCCGAAGTGTGGTCTTCTCATCTAATGCAATCTCAGACTTTTTGGTGATTGCTGGTCTATCAATCGATAATGTTTCAGTGACACTCGGTCTTGAAAGGTTGATCCGCTTGTCGGCTATCGTTTTAAAATTTGGAGATCAATGGCTGCTGTGTCTTCCGTAGTAATTGGGTCATAGAAATTAATTTTTGTAAGTTATAGGCGCAAGTTTCTTAAGGTCAGAAAGATATTAGTATTTTGGGAAGAACGGGGAAACTATTTCCTCCTAGATTTTTCATTTTCGTTATTCGACTATTCATCTAGAAGCATTGTGAAATCCTGATAAAAGAAAAAAATATAATCATCTTTCCAAATTCTCTTTAATTTATTCGAATACTTCTTCGTAAAATAACATTTTCGTTATGCATCAATGAAGCTAACACAGTGTCTCGAGTATTACAATAAGAGATGTCGTCACCTCGACCCGCGAGCATATTCACAAAAATTAATCGAAATTCATTGCTCGAAAGAAAATCGAAGAGCCCGCTATTAAACTTGTAAGGCCTAATTAGCAAAATCCCCGTCAACTTTTAAACGCGCGAATTTCTCGTAATGCTGAACGAAGATTTCGAGGAAAAAAAAAAAAAAAAATCAAACGCTGCAAGAAACTGCGTAGGTCGCGCTTTTGCCTCGAAGCTTTCATGACTGATGAAACTCTTGGCGCCAGTTACGCTTTCCATTCGCAGCTCCCCATGCGCCCAAAATTGCTTCTTGTGTAGGAGTGCGGAGACAGTGGCCTACGTTACGCTTCGGCAGGTCACCGCCGTCCCTTTTATTCGTTAGCTATCTGTCGATGCAGCTGATTGGTATTTTTGTTTCGAGGCGAAACTGCTGCCGCAAGGAAAATGACATTGACACAGAGCGGCACTGCCACCGACATCAAAATGCACGCCCATGAGCATCGCCTACACTATCTGGAGCAGTACTGGTAATCCAGAGTATTGCTCCTTCCTTTGACGTTTATCCTCTTGCTTGCATGAAGATCGGCCGCTGCTATTTCGTTTATTTCACAATGCGACTTTTGCTTTGCGAGCAAATATTTATCAATTTATGGAAATGATGCATAAACACGTGATCCCTTGTTTATCCGCACTGCAAAGACTTGTTTATTTTACACGAGCTTATCCAAGCATTGCGAGGGGATACTTTACAACAACTTTTTAGAGGACTGTTTAAATGCAGATAATTGGCTTACTTCTAAATTAAATTAATTTTTGTTCATTGTTATCAACCGCGAATGTGATTGTTAATGCTTTTTTAAAAAATTGAAAATTGTGGATTCTTTTCTTAAAAATGAACTTTAATTAATTCTATATGCTGAAAGTTTTAAGAATTTTGGACCAATATACTAATATAATTTTCCTTCACCAATTGTCGTATTCTGATCTAATCGATTTCGATATTTTCAATATCTATTATTAAAATGACAGTTTTCACATTTAGTGCTCTATAGATAATAAAATTATGGCATTTCCTTTTTTTAACTGCTTATAATAAAATCCTTTCTTTTTCATTTTCATATTGGATTTACTAAAAACAAAATATATATTACGACTAACAGATGACAATGCAAATCTTATAAATTTGCTTTATTGCACTACTTTGTACATGACCTAATATTTAATTATTTTTCCTTAAGTCTTAAAAAAAAAACAGTGGATTAATGTGCTTACAAAAAAGTAAATCGCATATAAATATTCACGTAATCTTAAATTTAATAATAAATATTAAAAATATTTAAATACAGCTAAAATATAACATTTATCAATAGTATTGATAATCTTTTGTATATTGTATTTCTTTTTAAGTAACAAGAGTCGTCAATACAAATTGCACATATTAATAATAAGTAGAAAGACAATATACACGAATGAAAGAAATGAGCTGAATGAGAACAACAGTAGAAAGCAGTTTAGAATAACTTGCGTTAGTTGAACCATACTTATAAATGAAGAAAAACAAATTTCAAAGGGTAATCAAAAAGAAGAAAATGGCAACGGGGAGTAAATTTACACGTATGACCTGTGAATTAACGCTATAGCATTTAAAGAGTACTGAGTGGTTCCGTCGTTTTAATATTGGTAGTTATAATTATCATATGCATATAAATAAATATATATATATATTTTTTTTTTTTGATAAATAACATAAAATTAAACACTTTTTGTACGTTGATGCATTTGTATGAATACTTATTAATTATTTGAATATTAACATGCAAAAAGAATTTTACTTGTAAAAATTTAAAGCATTTTTAATCCTTACTACTAGTACTTTAAATATGTATGTTACTTTATTGTATAAATAATTGACTCCATATATCTAGCCACAAAAAAATTAATTCTTAATTTTAAATGCCCTGATGTATTATTGTATATTAATAGCTTTTTCTTTAATTTTGTATATTAATAAAATGTAATTCATATATTGTTGTTGAAGACTTTGTTGTTAATCGAATTTCGATAGATAAAAAATATTTTATAAATAATATAATTGTTTCTTAATGAAACGAAAAATTATTTTCGTCAATTTGAAACGTAATTAAAAACATTTACATTTAAGAATCCTTATTATCTTTCCCGTTTAAACGTTGATCACCCTTCGCAAATCTTTGATATCATCTACCTTTTTAATCGTTAAAACTGAATGTAATTTTGCTGTTCCAAGTATCAACGCATCTATCCTTTTCTTTTACTTTCCTATGCCTTTGTAAAATAAGCTCACCAATGGATATTGGCTTACATATTTCCTAAGAGTGCCGAGAAAGGACTTATGAAAGTAAAAAAGCGAAGGGGGAATCGACACGAATAAAAAATGGCTCTTAGAAAGATATACAAAAACGTGACGTTGCTTAGTCATGTGATATTGGATCAAACCGAATGAAAAGTGCGCCTTCTGCTGCGTGCTGAGATTTTATGAGCTAAGGATCAGTTGGCTCTATTTTTTCCTTACCTATTATTTTATCTCTTAATTTATTGAAAGATGCTCTCAAAATATTAAAATGCGAATGCGTAAGTGTACGTGTATAATAGAGAATAATAAATGGCGAACTGAATCACTAAATCAAATAAAGACGGGCTTTATTTTTGTGTACTTTACTTATACAATGCATGATAGTAATGGAAGAGCTCGGAAGACTAAGATTTCTGACGGAATATGCAATTATTTTTGTTATCAATGACTTATAAAACTATAGAAAAATAGAAAAACAAAGAAATTGAATTCCAAACATAATAATAAAAAAGGCTTGAACTGTTCATTTTTAATATAAATACTATATTAATTGTATTGACAAAAATTTTGTTTCTATCTCACAGGTTAGTGGTACATGTACATTAGTAGTAGTACAGAACAGCTCCACTTTTTTATCTATGTCTTTTCATCCTGTACTTAAGCATATAAATAATTTGGTCAGATATTTTTAGACGTTTTACGATATTGCATTAAAAATATTTTTCTTAGATAAATTTTCGAATACCGATGCTTCATAATTTGGACGTTACATTAAAAAGTTTCGATCAGAAGACACTAAAACATAATTGGCAAGCTCAGCGTTAGTCGTAAAAAAATGTTGCGAGATGTCATTCCGAGCGGCAGATGTTACTAACGTTGCATGGAAAGAAAAAAGTAGATCCATCAAAAGACAATTCGAATTTATTGGTCGTTATGAGGAGCAAAGGGATATGAAGGCTATGAGAAAGTTTGATAAATCGTTGAGTAGGAAGTACACCTTGACAATGTGATGCATTACAGCGAGGCGCGTCATCGACGTTACATTCGAATTCAAACAATCCCTGTATGGCTGAATAATTTTGGGTAATATTCTCGAAGAAATAATTGGCTCAGTGTAGCTTTTAAATAATTAATTTTCATACAGATGAAAACTAGGTTACGTGTGTACAGGCGGTAAAATACTCTTGAGGATTACAAAAAAGAATTGCCTTAAAGTAATAATATCGCAAGATAAATTTCATAATTTTACTTAAAAATAATACGCCGTAATAATTTATCCTTGATAGAGAATTAATATAAATTGAAAATTTGAAGTTTTTTTTTTCAAAAGGATAGTTCTCTACAGGCTTCGTAAAGAAAACTCTGGATGTGCACAAAAGTTGTCCACGAGGCACAGAAATTCTAGCCGAATGGCTGCAGAATACCATTTGGCCAATGCGAACGGTCTAATGAAAATACTAGATGTCGTCGATAGGATTCGAAAGGCGATTGACGAATCGTAATGGAAAAATGAAGCTTCTTAAAGGTTAACCGCAATCGCGGTGTGAAGGATCTCGTGAAGCCGTAGCAGTGGCGCGTACACGAATGCGCCGGCTAAATTATCAATGCAGAGTGCCGGAATCTGGAGGAGCGAGTGCGGGAGGAAAGCGGGACTGGGCGACGGGAATAATCGGCGGCTTCCGAGCCAGCCTCGCGACCTCCGATCCCTGCCTCAGGAGTACTCGAGTACTGGAGACTGTCGTTTACACCCCCGCCCACCCTACCAACCAGAGTTGGGCCACCGTGTGCTGGCAGTTATCTTTGAGTTCTGAGCACGAGTTAAGCGAGTCTCATTTGTTATTGCCGAGGGTTCGCAATACATTCCGAGATTGCGCCTTGATTTTTCCAGCTCTGAACGATCAATACTTGAAAAATTACTTGGTGATAATTATAGTAATGGTGAAAGTCACGCCTAAGATATGTTTCGAGGGGTATTTATTTTGCATTTTATTCGCACGCAAACGTTCGTCGTACAAATTACCTAAGTTTGTTCGATCAAAAAAATCTTTTTTTTAAACGTATTATTGCTCTGTCTCTCTCTCTCTCTCTTTCTCTCTAATCGAATAATCATTGGAAAGAGCTTACTAATAAAGCTCTGAAGTTTATTAATAATTAGACAGTAGCTAATACACTAACAATGAATATTGATATTACTCGTTATGCATCTGAGAAAAATTAATTAAATAAAAATGCTCAAAACCTTGTGGTATGGACTGGTTGAGTTGAAATATGAAATAATGTAATTCACCTTCAAATATTTCAAAGCTATATAATTATAATGCAAACATCAAATGTGTATAACTGATTAAATTCAAAATGTTTATGTACTTATAACTGTTTTAGTTCAATTTAATTTTAATTAAATATTTTTCATAGAAGAACTGAATTTCTATTTATTATGAAAATAAAAACGTTTTTGTTTTATATTTTCAGTATGCATTATAATATAGTGTATACAAAGTAATTTACATAAGATTATTCATGAATAATACGAATATAAGTATAAAAAATATTTTAAATTTTTATAATGTTAATCAATATTCTAAATATTATATATATATATATATATATATATATATATATATATATATATATTATAAAAATGTATTACATAATTTATCAGTTTTGCTTAAAATAATTATTTATTAGTGCGCATGTGATGTTATGAATGTATTTATTTCATTAAATTCTATAAAGTAAATTTAGATAATGTTTTAAATTAATATTATGAAATAATTGAAAAATAATTGCTTTAATAAAAAATACAATCGTACACAAACTTGATCAATTTTTAAAAAAAAAACAACTCAAGAAGTATGGATATTGGTATAGAACTTTTTTAACTATCATAACTTAATAGATGGATGAGCAACTTTAATACAAGCTGAGGATGTAAATATTTTAACAATTTTACAATTTTCTAAAAACAAATTTCCTAATTTTTTTAGAGCATACATTTTTCTTCAAAACTACTAAATATGAAGTCCATAGGTAAATTATCCGTAATAAAATATTTTATGATTTTCATGAAAATACTTCATCGTGTCGGGAAAAAAATCAAGGCATATTTTAATCGAAATATGTTTAATCACAGATATTAAATCATAAAATTAAGTATAAATTAATTTCAAATTATACTATTTTTTAATAAATAGCTATATTATTCTGTCTAAAAGCCCAATGCCATAAAACAAAATATACGTTAAGTGCTTATGTCTAAAATACACGAATCTACCTTTAATGAAAACAAAGTTTCCGTGTACCAAAGGTCGGTACGAGCATTAAATATACAACGTATAAACTAACTAAATTTCATGGATGTTCTGTCATTAGCTCTTAATTATGAGAGGAGCATGTATTAGCACTTCGGTGTATCTTTTGTGTCTCACTCTTCACATCTTCATTATATTATTCTATGAGAAAGAGAAACGCGAAGAACGTAGTTTTTATCTCGTGAATTTCGAGTCACAACTGGATATTTTAGAATTTGCAATAAAGCATCTAATGTAAATTTATATTTAAAATCAGCATAGTTACAACTAAAATTTTTTTTTTCCTATTTATTTAATCTAAACAAAAAATATTTAATCAAGTACACGGCTATCGTACACAATTATTTAACAATGTTGTAAAACTTCACAAGACCCGAGAAGTAGACCTTTCATATCCTGGTAGCTTTCAGAAATTACCGAAACAAAGTTTGAGAATTTGACTTTGACGGCAGCGTCAATCAGATTTGAGCCTTACTGCGTAGCTGAGCTTCGTTTTTAAACGTCGATGAACTCGTTAAGTTTACCCAGAGGCTTGCATATCTACCTGCATCCATCAATGTTCGCATCCAAAGAAGTGCAAAGCCTATTAACTGTGTTTACATAAATAAATTCGGACTGGAGATCGCTAGAGGAGTGCGGCATGTTCAATGTCGTACACGCTGGCAATAGCACGTCCCACATCTAACCGCTAGTTTACGCACACAATTAATACATTTGCACGAGCAATTAACATCAAGTATGAGGTAGTGCCGCGTCTGGCCTCGGCTCATGGGGCGGGGGATAGGGACGGAGGAGGCGGAGAAGTTGACACATTCGGGGAAGACGTCTGGAACGTGTGTTAGCAGCTCCTTGATAGAGGCTGGGAATTTCGGGCCTGATGTTGGCTTTGTGCATAATTCCGTGGTAGACGCCATTGTCTGGCAGTCGCTGCATTCATTAGGATATGGCATGGAGTTGCGACAAGGAAGAAATGATAGGTGACGACTCGTTATTGCCGAGCGAAGCCGGAGGAGGGACCGAATGGAAAAACCGTTGTCTCCCTCGCTGTCGCTCCTTCTATTTTTCCTGCAGATATCTCGCGTAGTTTCGGATTCTTTTTATCCCCTACTGTACAGCCAGTGATTGCTGTATGCTAATATTGAACAAACAATGCCGCCCTTGGTTTTGCGACTTTTTACATATTTCTTTTTCGATGTGTTCTTTATCCATTTGAGATATTTTTTATGTATACTTGTGATGATTATAGAAAGGTTTGGTTTCTACTCAACTAATTAATGTAAACATCAATATTTTTTATTATTGTAAATTTTGATTTATTTTCTCTATCCAATGACGTAAAAAGTTCATATTTTATTGATAAACATCTACTTCGAATAAAATTCTATGGCATTAATTTGTATAAAATCACTGAATATTAAATAAATTTTTATTACGAAAGATCATTTTTTGACAATAATATTGAAAATTACATATCAAAGGTAGCATATTGTCTAAAAGACACAAAACGAATTGTATCGGACTTTCGTCAATTTTGCGACGCTATATTTCAGTGAATTTCCAAATTATTACCGCTTCAGGTGCTCGTTCTGTACCTTTCCTTTTTTTTATTTGTGTAGTAAAAGGTCAATCAAACTAACCACAATTTTTAGAATTCTCAATGGCCAGTGGAAATTTTCTGTAATGGTTTTCGCCTACATGAGGATTGATCTTCATTCCAAAAATATTGGGCTAGGAATGGAAAGGAATACAGAAATAGGAAGAAAGAGAGAGAGAGAGAGAGAGAGAGAGAGAGAGAGAGAGAGAGAGAAAGATATGAAAATGCTTTAGTATGGGGTTTTTTTTTGGAGTTCATTGTAAAATTACAGTTATATAATTGGAATATTTTTCCATTAGATATTAAACTTATATTTTCAATTTTATTAATATTTTTATATGAATCATAAGACTCTATAAACGTTGAGTTATGATGAAAACTCTTGATCTATGAAATTATTATACAATAAAAAAAATTTAAGAGCTTATATAAGAGTAATTTAAAAAATTCCATTTGTGAAAAATAAATTTGATATCATTCTATACTTTTGAAAGTAAAATTATCATAAAATAAAATAAGAATTCCTATAAAAAACAAATATTACTAAAATAGTTACCTCAATATTAAATAGTTTATTTACGCAATATTGACTCATTTTTAAAACATACTTTAAATAAACTTATTAACAGCTATTTTAATTAGATATAATTCTAACTTTATTATATTTTATTTTCGATCAACGTAAAAATATTCTAAAACAATTGTTTATGTACACAGTTTAAATTCATTTATATTTATTGTTAAAAATAAAACAACAATTTTTAGTTTATAATATACAAAAATTTTAGAGTAATTTATAATCATTTAAAGCAATGGTCTTTGTGAAAAAAATCTAAATCGTGAAGCTGAATCGTGTATCTACAAATTTACATTTATTAAGTAGAAATGATTAGTAGAAAAAGAAGTACAAGTTAAGGAAAATATATTAGTACATCATTGCATTAACATAAATTTTTTTGTCTTTTTGAACGAATGTACTTATAGTTCATTTTATAAATTTATGTCTAAAATTTATTTATAAAATTCCTTTGACGTAATAAATTCCCTTATTACAATTTATAAGTTACAACTTCATTAATTTTTATAAAAAATGTGTGAAAATATATAGTAAATTTTACAAGTATCTTTAAGCAATTTTATTATCGCTTGCAAATATATTTTATTATTAAATTGCATTAAGATACTACAATACTGCTCATCAATTATCGTGCGTCTCTTCTTTTAACAATTATTTCTGAATTTCTGTTTCAAGAACAGA
This sequence comes from Kradibia gibbosae, assembly GCA_018907135.1. Taxonomy (NCBI): domain Eukaryota; kingdom Metazoa; phylum Arthropoda; class Insecta; order Hymenoptera; family Agaonidae; genus Kradibia; species Kradibia gibbosae. The sequence goes on from JACCHX010000004.1 coordinate 12,453,592, forward strand.
CAGGAAATACATTGCGAACTAAGAATGAATCAATCCGTTAAGCCTAGACTCCATCTCTTTCTCTTAAGAGAGATAAAACATACGAGAAAAGGTATAAAAGAAAATAGCAAAAAATCCGTTCCATTCTGCCTTTCGTTTTGACGTCATCTTCTTTTTCAGCTTTCTGTTCTTTTTGTAAAACGCAAGTCCCCGCAGGGGATGATAAATCGAAGCTTTGCTTTCTCAAAAGAGAAAGAGAAAGCGATAGAGATAGAGGGGGATGAACAATTGTCTTGGTCGATCGACTTTTCTTTATTACTGGAAAAATTAGTTAGAAATTGGAAAAGAAGGCGCGAGAACATTCGTAAAATAAGGAGGTATGTATTGATAAAAAGAGCTATGAATCAGTGAGAAGTAAGATTTTAGTCCTCGTAGATTTGATAATAGTGTTGATAAGAGTAAGAAATTTGAAACTCTTTTTATTGTTAATATATCTTCTCCATTGCAAATACCAATTACGAGTGCATAGAATCGTATTAACATATTTTATGTTTTAATCTGCTTCCATTTATTTAAAACAGCGCACTTTTTCGGATAATGCTGTTAAAATTAAAAAAAAAAATTATTCAAAAGTCAATAAATTATTGCAACGGATCAAGTGTTTTATAAAAGCTGGTTCATAAAATTTTAATAGATAAATTTAATTAATCTTTCTTGGACCTATTGTGAATTTTTATGCTTGATATTGCATATTTTATTGCTTTCCATTCAATTTTAAACGAAATTATAGCCCATGATCTCAAATTAAATAATAATATCAATTCTTGAACAATGGTCGAACTTGTTAAAAAGTTCAAATAGCCGGTTTATTCACAAATAATAATAATAATTTCGAAGGATTCTTATGATTATAAGATATTACTCCTTTTTGGTAAAAAGTCTTCAATTCACGAGGCAATTTCACAATAAAATGATTGTGAAGATTTGCAAGGAAACTGGTAATACAATAAGGAACAGTTGGTCGTTCAGAATTAATTTTTAGAGCGCCGCTCGTTACTGCGTCCTATCGTGCGCATAATTGTTCGGAGTGACAATGAGGGACGGCTTAAGCTTCGTGGAATGTATCGACTTGCCACCAGGATAAACAGGAAATCGTATTATATTTCGCGGATTTGTAGAAATTACATGGCGCTTTGTGAAATCACGACGGAAGCTGCCTTTATATCCATTTTTCCTTTAAGACTTTTTATTGCTTTATAAGTGCAGTCGTTAAGACGAATAAAGGTCGAAATCCTTATATCCTACAGGAGCGATGACCAAGCGACGCAACCTGGGGCGCGTCTGCCATTCCTTTACTCGCTGAGTTCGACGCCATGTTTTTTTTTGCGCAGCGTCGGACACTGCACTCTCCATCTTGGAGATCCTTCTTTGAGATTAGTCCACGAATGGCAGCCTCCATTCTTTGTGTCTTGGCCCGAAATCTAGCTGCAGCTAGATTGTTGGCGGCTTCCCTCGCCGTCCGAATCAATTGGGAGTTTGGGAGAGAGTAGGATAAGCAGTACAGGCAATGCTCTAATTCTGGCTCCTCAGGAAGGTCATAAGGTCTGTCCTAATTATCCTTCTGACACTGCTCCGTATTTCTCGAGAGTACTTGGGCCTTCTCCAAGGTGTTCCATTAACAACGATCGACATTAGTCCGTCGGAGATTCTATAAATATAAGGAGGGATATCTCCGTCTGATCTGTAGCTCTTCAGTATCTGTCTCAGAGTCACCGGGATTAGCAAGCGAAAGACTCTCCAACTGGTGTAGGATCTAGGGAATCATCCTTGCTGGCACCAAACTCAAGGCAAAAGTTTGTTTGCCGAGTATTGGTTGGACCTCCTGTACTGCGGAGAGCTGTGAATTTATCTTGATCCCTCTGCGTTGTCGACAATGGAGGACTGAACTTTGAAACCTGGGCTCCATTTCCTCTAGAGCGTTTGAAACTTGTAGACGGAATCCAGGAACTATTAATAGAAATGAACAAAGATAACTCGATTGTGACATTGTTGAATGTACCTTTGCAACGACGAGTTGGGATTATTTTTTGTCTTCTGACTGCCGTCTCCGTCAATCTTCTGGGCTCGGTGCTTTCTTTTATATCCTTGATTGTTTCCGTTATCACCGGCAAGAACGGTTGTTCTTCTCCCTTATCGGGTACTCATTATTCCGACAGATTTTGCCGAAATTTCCGAGATCAGCTTTAGTCAAATTTGCGCGAATTTTTTAATTGAAAAATTTCGATATCTCTTTTTGGCTCCTCCAACTTTTTCTCGTTCGAACATTCGCGCAATCATAGGTTATCGCTTACATATTAACATTATTGCATGTACACTATATGTATTTTCTAGTACCTTTATTAGTCGATAGCATGTGCTACATAAATTTACGCTTACAAAGTATAGAACATGAACTGATTACAATATATACAAAGAGCGTTCAATTACTCCCTCTCCCACTGCATAGTTGGGTTTCATGGGCGATACCATTGCTTTATTGGCCGTGAGTCGAATAGGCGAATTTCATACTCGACCAGGTGTGCGGTTCCCTCTCGGTCTCTGATGCAGTCTGCTCTTCCCTTAGCAAGTCCCCTAGAGTAAGTTCTTTCTTTGTTAGTAGCTTGACAATCCACCAGCCATCACTTGTCTCGCCGGGAGAAGGTCTTGTCCTCCCAAGATGATTATTCCGATGAGTATATCCATGCCCAGTAGGGCTGGATAATCCAATTTCTTCAACATAGTGAAGGTGGCGATCCGATGTTTGCCCTGAAGGTAATCCTCGCAGATCTTCCTCACAGAGCCTGCTACTACCGGTACCATTTACTAGAGTACTTCTATATCTGGGAGGAGTCACCCCACTGGCGGCACCAGTTCGCACCACCTTTTCTCACAGGATCGGGGTGATGTATAGATGTAGATGATTGGCAATCATCGGAATTCTTGGTTTTGAACTGCGTCCTTTAGGCGACAGTAGCGGTCATTACCGGATCATTCCCTGTCGTGGGTATCAGTCTTTGACAAGAACACCGTCCTTACTACACTCCAGGTAGAACTTCTTCGACGGATATCGGCAATTCGATTATCGGTGTCTCCTCTGTTTATAGCAACAGCAGCATCACTGATTGTCATGTGGCTTCTGCGTCGCGGCCTCTACCAGTATAAGGCGTGGTGCTTTTTTTTTTGCTTCCTTCGTTCTCATCCAGGAGCTCGGTCAGGGTTTCCACCCTTGAACGAGGGCGCTTATCACCCCTGGTCGCCCTTCAGGTACTGAGTATCTGTTGGAGCCGCTTCTGGTAGGAGTAACCCCCATGTCGTCTTATCAGATCTGACGTAGCCACGACTTACGAGCGAAAGCTTTCGTTCGTCAGGGAGAACAAAGAAATTTCTGCTCCGACGCACTGCGTGGCCGCGCGAAGTAAGCGGATCTTCACTCCGTAATCATTCCGGAGCCCTCCCACGCAGGACCAACGGCGCAGCTCGGAGGAGGTGTTCGTCTCTCAGTCTAAAGCTGCACCTCCTTTATCCTGGACAAGAAGGAGTAGTTGGTCCTTCCCATTGAAGAAGCAGTCGCTCTTCCTGATCTGATCAATCTTCTCGTAATCGGTCTCTGCCCCGCCGGATGAGCTTCCCGGAGAAAGTATCCTCCATTTAGATTCCCCGAAGTCTGGATCGCCGTAACGTTGACAGTTCCATAGGTGTAGAGACACATTTATCTGCGCGGGTCGGCCCTTTCAGGCTTATCGTGCCGATGTTCTCCACAAATACTGGGGCTACGCTCGGGGGAGGGGGTGAGCATCGCACTGACACGCCGACCTTCGAACGCCTGCGCAGTACTGGGATGCTGCCAGTCGTCTGCAGCTCTCTGGCTTCCGATTACTTTATAAATTCTTCTCGTGATCCTTAATTGGCCGTCTCGGCATTACTCGTAGCTTTTCTCTGGAATCAAAGTTCCGAGTCCCTGTTCGGGCGACATGAAACGGGAATTATGCCAGGAGTTTTGAGGAGTGGATTGTGGCCGGACGCCGATGGGGTCTCATTTAATTGATTAAGCTTTTTCTAGTTAAAATGATGCATTTTTTAATTTCAAATACAAAGTTCGTTGCCGTCCAATGAGTCCCGGTCGATGTCGCCCGTCCTCGTTCGAAAGGGTTCGGTCAGGCAGAATTCGTCGTCTCCTATGCGGGTGACGTCGTCGGCTCAACCAGCTCCGGTCCTCTTCTTCGGGGCGGGGCTTGGACCCCAATGTAGATCTGCAACAGCATCCGGGTGAGAGATCATCAGGTTTCGTTGGGGGAATAATAAATTCGAAACCTATCGAATTAATTAAAATTAATGAAAGTTTCTTTAAAAACTCAATTGCCGAAATTTTTGAAGTCCATTTAGAAATAGTACATTTGTTGTTGCTGCTTTCTATATTTAACAACAGATAATTTAAAACATACTGTATTTGTTTCGAATATTTTAAGATACATTATTTGAGAACAACGATAAAATGTTTGAATTCTAGTTTATTTGTCATTGTATTTGTAAAATTATTAGGACAAAAATTATTGTTCTAGTAACATTACAAGTGTATTCTTACATTACTCTCACGTACTTCTTTTAACGTAAAATCAGATTGCACCTTTTTTAACAATTACTCTAATTTCGTATTTAAGACTGACTTGTAGTTATGTCTCACGAACGAGATGAATTGTTTCGCTGCTTAACTTTTTCATTTGGCCGTTTTTGTTCTACTTGCATACAGACAAAGCTTCATCCACTGCTCATGAACATCCGCAATTTTCCACATCCTCAATCAACTTTCTCTGTGTCTCGAGCAGCATTAGTTTTCTGCACTTGCTCTTTATTATGAAATTTTCTTCTTTCTGCGGTCTTGTCTTCATTCTCTTTGCTGAGTAGTAAAAGCTTTCTCAAGACCGGAAAGATGACAAACGATGCTTGTCCAATTTCGTTTTCTCTGATTCAACCTTTACGTGCTTACTTATTCTCTTTTTAATTTTTTGTCATTTTTTTGTGAGTTTTAATTTAAAATAAAACTAAATATTTTATTATTAATTAACATTGCTGTTTTTTTTGTTATTAGTTTTATTATTTTTGCAAAAGAAAATTGATTAAATATTCAAAATACTACAGTTAACCAATAGCATCAAAGTCAACTAGAGTTACGAAAAGTGTAACAAAAAATAAAAAAATTGATATTTATGTTAAAAAAATTGATGTAAAATTTGTTTTTTTCGATTAAGGTGGATATTATTGAAATGCATATAAAATGATTACATTTTTATTATCTTAAAGCATAGAGAATTTGATGCTATTATACGATACATCAAATTGTTTATTTCCTTAGAAATTCAAATATTAGCAGTTATGTTTGCCTAATAAATTTTAGTAAAAATAATAGTATAAAGTGAAGAGAAAAAGTAAACAGAAATAAATTTTTAACCTTAATACTACTAATAGAAAACAATTATTACAGTAGCTGCCACAATAAATTATTTATCAAGCCTTACAAACAATATTATTATTTTAAAAATTTTCGTTTTGTAGCTAAATAAATTAGAAAATTATGATATAATAGAATATTTATAAAAAATATACATATATAATTTAAATAAAATCACTACTCTATAAAAAAAAATTAATATTTGTACATAATACTAATGTAAATATATAGATAAAATTAAAACTATGTCTATACTTTTGTTTTTTTATATTCCATTGCTATGATAATTCAATATAAAATTTGAAGTACGATAAATGATTATATGAAAATATTTTCAGTCTTGATCTTTCGACCCAACAAATGTTTTTTTATTTTGTTTAACATCGACCCCAAGTTTCACGCGATATTCCAGACTCCCCCCCTAATTTGTTATTCAGGCCTTAGTGACAGAAATGGAAGCCTTATCATCTGCAGATGAAGTTGCATTTGAACCTTTCTATTTCACTAGCTTTGATGCTTGAACTCTCACGCACCGGCAATTCGTGAGTTAACATTGTTTTCCAACATTGTCTATACTTATTCTGTCCATAGACCCGGAGTTATACGTAAACATATTATTTTCCTCATCGTCCTTCTTACGTATTTCATTATTTATGTTTTCCTGCAAAAGAGAAATGAATTCAATAGACCGGAAAAAAGAAGAAATAAAAATGACTAGTAGTCCCATTGTTTAATGCTTTCTAACGGTCTACCCTTTTTAGAACATATCTTTTCTACCGTTGATGTTGAGTAGTCGTTTCAGAGAGAGGGTGAGAGAGAGTGAGAGAGAGAAAATTAGATACATATTTATAATATAAATTTATATATAATAACAATTAATGCAATTTTATTTGTAATATTGTGTTCCAATTTCTACTATCGTATGAATGCTACTCTGTTAAATTCAACGTAATATTTTTAAATGCATTTGAAATTAAATTGAAAGCATTATAAATAAGTTCACGAGGAATTATCGATGCGCATCTGGATCGAGCTTTGGTGTAGCCTAATACTCAACGCCCACTTCCTGCGATTTAGGCCCCGACTACGGGGAGGGGGGGCCCAAGGCGCATGTTTTCGGCCCGTCGCGAAATGCATATTGAACTTTTACGCATGAAAGCGTCGATCTTCCGAGTTGAGTGGAGATCGATGCGTGGCAGTAGGCAGAAGAGTAACGACAGCCGCAGCATCATCGAGCACTCGACGTCGCCACCCATCCCCCGCCCTCCTGACCTCTTGTCGGGGGAATAGGAGGCGTAGTGTTTGAGTGTAAATTAGGCTAATTAAACAAAAATTTTAGTTTAATAAATTCTAATAAATATTAGTTATAAATTTAATGATAAGATTAATTTAAAATTAGTCTTAAGACAGTTTGTTTTATCGTTGTAAAATCATAACATAAAAAATCATCACAAATTTATAAGAACAAGAACATTTATATTTATAAATATTTTATTTATTTATTTTTGTATAAAACTATTTCTTGAATCGATAGATAAGTGCTAATAAATTTATGTAATACTTATAAGTATGTTTAATAGGTACATTACTTTTAAAACATTCTTTTGAATACTCTTTATACAATTTAATCTATAAAAAAGTATAAAAAATAATTTAATAAGCAGTTAATAAAAAGTGGAAAAACAGAAGCTATACGTTTTCCTCTGATAAATAATTTTTTTAATATTGATTTAAAAATTTTTTTTTCAAGTACAAACATTCTTTGCGTATAATATAATAAATACGTTCGTTCAGAATTTACATATGCTTTTTCACATTAAAATTATATTTTTAAAGATATTAAAATGTTGGTCATATAATATAAGAAATTACATTATGTACTTTATTACCATCTAAACATTATAGAAATCTCAATCTATACATAATTAATATGACATTCAAACCTTTTAATTTCAATAAAAAGCTACAAAAAAAGTTAATGCATTAACAGAATTTTAATGTACGCAGTTATTCAACTAATGTTTTTTTGTATACACATTTTAATTTATTTTATTATTTATAGAAAAAATTGAACGTCAATTTTCAATTAAAAAATTTTAAGTTAGTTTACTTTATTAAAATAACTTCGCATTTTAAAGAATATGATAAACATAAATATGTTTACTTCTTGCAGTAATGTTTGCAAGTATCGTTAAAACTTTAAGCATTATTAAAATTGTTAAAGGCATTGTGAAAAGTAAGCTCTTGAAAACGCATGCAACTGATCTCAAAATTTTGATCTCTTCTCGCTTTCGGGACGAATAAGTTTTTTTGCAACACTGAGTTGATGGCAATCGAGTACCCGAATATCAAGTAATAGGAACTTGAATCACTTCCAGTGCACATTAAGCCGCATTGTATTTTTACTTCCCCCCCCCCCACCCACACACACACACAACGCCTGACCCCTTCGGCACTTGGCTTATTACTTAGGCCTCGTCTGTCAGTGCGAGCCAATGCAGGTGACATTTATATGTCAACTCTCGTACGATCAGAAATACATTATACGCAAGAGCGGAACTTCCACTTTCTTGACAAGATCCATTGTCAACCTTGTTCACCCTTTCTGCCTCATTACACTTATCTACTGTCATTTTTCTTCCTTTTATTTCTCCTCCTCCAGAAAGAATTATTAACATAGTATTGGGTTTACATTTCGTCTATCATTTGCCCTTAGTTTTTCCACTGAATTTTTTATGCTGTTCTCGTGAACTAGTAAGTATCGATCCAGTAAGTTAGGAACTCACGGGTCCCGATAAGACCGTACAAGCTACGTTTTTGCTCCGACCTTCTCTTTGGCCTATGCACTATTTCTCCCTAGAGCAAGTTTTTCGGCAGCTGACTAGAACTCGACACACTGAACCCCTTTTTTGTGCCATTGAATGTCGAATCTACAGATTGTACAGTAACTGTTTTTTCCCCATATTGAATTCATGCCATTCCTATGTTATTTTCCTGGTTGTAGATAAGTAGCTTTAATTGATAGAAAACCTCTGTGCTCCATACTTGTAAAAGACTGATTGAAATTTACATTTAATGTAACAAACACCAAGAATTTTTACATAAATTCTTTATTCCCTCTTGTTCATCGATCATCAAGGCTTTTAAAGTAAAACTGCATTGATAATATATACATCTGTATGCTTTTAAAATCAAAGCGCAAACGTGTTTGATTATATGAGTATTACCAAGTTCATGAAATAGAGAAGCAGATGCTGCATGGGTTGTAGCTTTGAACTTCATTTACTAAGTTATTTCGTAGTTCGTCTGTGGTAGCTCTAAAATACATTTAATTAATTTGTGTAACAAATTACTTAAACATTAGAAATTCAAGAAGCTTAAGTCACGTAGATTATTTAGAATTCATTTACGAATCGTTATTTTCCTTTGATAACTAATGGTCTTATGTATTTTATAAATATTCATGAAAATAGAGGAGTTACTTTTTAATTAACATTAATTTTATTACTTTACACCTGGTACTCTTTTCGGTAAAAGAGTAAATTATGGGCCTTGTTCAACTATTATTTTTTTAAATCTTATTAAGGATGTAATTAATGCTTATAATTGCGAATTCAGACGAATTCATTTGGTAATAAATATGTATAAATAGCTTTTGATTTTCAATTTTTAAGAAAAAATTAAACACTTTTAATAATAAATAGTATTCTCAAGCGTTTATTGTAAATATTTCAAGTAAGTAGTTATAGTTCAAAAGCAATTTCATTTATTAAAAACATAAACTATTATGAAAAGAAATTTGGATGTTTTATTTTAAACGTAAAATGACATTAATGTTTTAACATTGATTTAATGACCACAAATTTTAAAAAGTTACTTGTACATAATCATTATAAATTTTTTAATACTTAAAAATCCAAGTAAAACATGCATTCAATTTAGTACTATTATTATTATACTCTAAAAAAATTCTAAAATATTTCTAATTTTAATATTTGTTTAATAGTTATAATGTTCTTACTCATAAGCAATTCCTGTAATATATTATATATATATATATAATTATATAAAAATTGTAGCAAAAAGGGACTTCAAATAAATACAAAAACTCTTAAATGACGTTTATAAAGATTGGCATAATATTCTTATTATCTTCGTTATATTTCTATGATTTCTTGAATCTATCCTTAAATTATTCTGTTGACTATGTTCTAGTATTGCTTATTTTAATTAATTTGTTGTTTCCACTTCTCCCTCGCACCTCGTATTGAACATACTGAATTATATTATATTATTTTCGTCTTATACATTTATATTATATTTTTTATTGGTCTTTAGTTTGTTCCTTTTAAATGATTTTAAAAATATTTATAATTTTCGATCACACGCAAATAATGCACTTATCCCATGAAAATAAATTCATCGAACGTTATTAAAAAAACTTAAATGGTAATTATTTAGAGCATTTATTTTCTTATGAATTATTATTTTTATTATTGCTCCTTATTTTTAGAATTCAATGAATTCATTTTAAATTTATTATTTTCCCAGTGTGTTATCGTGAAAAAATTTAAATTGTATCAGCAACTTCTTGAACATTTTTACTGTAAATTCAAGGTAACAAAGTTTGTCGACTGCATTGCAGGTTCCTACTTTAGAAACTATTTGAACGAATAATATTCAAAACTTAGCATATTATAATAATTAAAAATATGAGTAATTTAGTATTTAATTTTTAATTTTATCATATATGTGTGATATTCTATAATTGCACGCCAAATGTAAGAAGTTGCTTGAAAAGAATTTTTTTATTTACATATGACTTGAGCACTAGTTTGTTTTTCTTTCTACATCGTACATTAAACTCAAACTTCTTAAATTTAAAAAAGTATGAATTTTGTTATCCACAACACAGACAGTTGTAAATTAAAAGAAAAGAACAATATTTTTCACGTATGCTTCAACTTTTATAAAATTTCCCTTTGAGCGATATTTAATGCATTTTTGCAATAATAATCTAATAATCGTAGTTGAAAAATATGTATTTATTTGTCTTATTTTCAAAATTGCAATTCTAAAGGTTTACTGTAAAATGATGAAATACAGTATAGTTAAAGCGTAATTAGAACGTTTTTTACGAGTTTCAGGTAAGAGCTCAACAATATTTTCCCTGATTTTTTTTATTGTTATGGAAATTGCATTCTACAAATTTGTAACACATGTTACTAAGGTCAGCAAAGGACTTTTTAAGTACCTTATATAGGACCTATTTCAAATAAGAATAAAAGCGGATATTTCAAGAAATTAAATTGTTATTTAACAACTTAACGCTAATAAAGATTTTTTGTGACAAATATATTGTAATGATCACACTTAGCATTTAAAAGTTATCTTTTTTAACCAAAAGAATCATAAATGAAATTGATTTCTCGAAAAGTAAAACATTGGACAAAATATATCTGACTGTTTTGAAAACTTTTTAAATTTAAATTTGTATTCCGAACCACATTATACATGATATACATTAATTTCAAGAGCACTGTGTAAAATATTAAACCAGAACGTTACTCAATATTACTGAGCAGTATATGTTGTATAGTCTTATTTGAACTAAACTCATTTTAATTCATAATTATTATCCCAATATATAGTTGATTTTTAAAATATTAATACGCACAAATAAACAATTTAAAAATTAAAAAAAAAGAAAATAATAAGATAAGATATATTTAAATGTATAATATTGGTAGTAAGAAATCTGAAAAAGTAGTAGTGGGTATATAATATATGTATCACAAAAAAAGAAAGAATAGAATGGAAATATTTTTTTGATGCAATACAAGAAGAAATTTTTAAAAAGATTTACAAAATACTACATTACAGGAAATAACACTTTCAGTCCATTACTTACAGAATTTATTATTCAATACTTAATAAATAATATGAAAATTAAAATTTAATATAAAAAATTGAATAACTTCGGCGATCGGGTATTTAATTTACAAATAAAAAGATCTTTTACTTCTTTTAAGCGAAATAGTTCATCTTAAATATCGACCCAGTCTGTTATTTTTTGCTTCTTCACTGGCCTGCTTCTTATGAGTCTATTCTTCGTTTCATCTTTTCTACTTTTCTTTTTATTTTGCTACTAAGAATTACGAAAGAAAAGCCAAGGGAAATGAGCAGCTTTAAAGTGATGCCTAATGCTTTCATTAACGAGACGAATGGAAAGCGAACAAACAAGTGAGTAAAAAATCTACGAGCTTGGGTTTAAATTTATTCGCACTACCATTTCTATAAAATCCTTGCTAAGTTCCTCTACCACATATCTATAGTTGTATTGTAAGAAAAAAACGATATTTGAAAAAGATTCAATGTATATAAAAAAGGTTCAGAAGTTTATGACTGTATATTTCTAAGAATTGTGATGTAAATGTATATATATTAATGCATACCAGGTAAAAAAATATTAAAAATAAATTTAAAAGAATGTATTTTTATTCTCAGCATAGTTATAAATGGCAATAAATTTTTTAATAATTCAATTGAATAAAAGATGGAGAGATTACAGAATAAATTTAATTAAATGTGGATTTGTTATAAATGTTTGAAGTCAATAAAAAAATCATAATGTTAAACTAAAAGCCTTTATAGTTTTACACATAATTTAATGATATTAACTAATTGTATCAAAATGTTAATATTCTTCGACAATTTTTCAAATTTATTGCATCAATTTCGTTATTATAAATATTTATTCACGAACTTTACTAAATTATTACAAAAAACTTAATTTTAGAATAGGAATATAATGAGTTTTCAATAAAGCATAAATATATTTGAATAAAAGTTTATTGAATCAATATATGTTTATTACACAACAACAAGTTTTTATAAGTAATAATGTGACATGAATCTATAGTAGTAAAATTCATCGTTATAAGGATTTGTAAGATCTAACTATAATAACTATTATAGGTAAAACGAATAAAAATTATATGGTAAAGTACGAGCTCTATTTAGAAATTTTATGTTCGACAATATTGTTTGAAGGGACGCTCACATGACACATAGTAAAATTACTTTGTAAAAATATTTGTAGTCCAGCTACATATTTTTTCATGCACTAATCAGTAATAGTGATTATCTTATTAGTAGATTCTATTAACGCTAATGTTACTCAGTTTAAATACCAGGTACAATTTGATAGATTACAAAACTATCATTAGATGATTTTAAATCAATTTGAACATTTAAAGTTCTTTCAAAATTACACCGGTCGATTCCGAACGGAAAGCGGTTTTGGGTCTGAAAGAAAATCATTGCAATTAATAACTTCCTTGTCTTATAAGGCTTAAAGCCTGCACAGTAGAATATAAGAGATTTAAAGGTGCACTTACATGTGGTCAAGGGTGGAAGTCACAGTTACGCAAAATCCATCTGATCCAGCAACGAAAGCATGGGGATTGGTTGGAGCATCACTGGGCGATTCTTTTGTTGGTACCTCAACATTGTTTGTCCATTCTGGCCTGAAAGTATTCGATTAAATTAGAATCTTCGCTCTTTGAGAAGAAATTTTTTAAAAACATTTTTATTGAAAGGACGAATGATTCGTACTGGTAGTTTTTGAAATCATCCAATGTAGTCACTCCGCCAACAGCTTGAATTTCTTGGATTAACTTTACTGCAATTTCTCCGGAGTAAAATATATCCTTTCCATTCTCTTGAACCTTCTTTAGGGTTTCAGCAAGCTTAGGATCTTGGACTTTGTTTGCAGCCTACGTGTAAGATAGTAAATGATCAATTCATGTTACGGGATCGGTCAGACTTGTAATAAAAAAGTATTCTCAAAATTCATACCAATGCAATAATGTCATCGAACAAGGTAGCCCAAGGCAACTTTCCGTATTTCTGGTGAACTTCCCAGAATCCGGCAACATCTCCGGGAACTTCTATAGCCTTAGATTCTGAAAACAAAAGGACGTTGGAAATATATTAAGCTCAAACAAATGAGATGCAATTTTTTGCGCACACCCTACCAATTTTCATTTGATTCTAAGACTTTGACTTATATTTCGAAGCACTTTTAATATTTACGAATAAATACCTGTGCTCTTTTCTTTCGCTGGGGGCTTTTCCATAGCATTTAGGATGCTTCCCACCTTCGCGTTGCTGTCCCAAAGTTTCAAAGTGAAGCCACCACCAACGGCTAATCTGTAAGTAAATACAGCCAATCGTTAGTTCTTTAACCTTTCGAATTGGGCTCACCAAAGCGAATGGTCTGGTTCAAAATGAATATACCCTTGAACAGAAACGACATTGGTGCAGAGGAAGGTGGAAACTGCGGCATCAACGGCGGATCCGCCATTAGCCAGAAGCTTCAAGCCAACATCGGAACATTCCGGCACGGTCGAGACGACGGTCTAAAATTTTCCAAGAATAATCAAGTTTATAATAATGCATAACTTTCAATTGAGTCTAACGTAAATTTATTATGAAGTTTATTTGAGCATTGTAATATTTTATGACTAACCGGTACTGTTGGTTGAGCACTGGCTACATACGCCGATAGTAACAGAAGGAATCCTGCTGTGCTATATTAAAAAAATATATTATTACACGAGTCTATTTTAATTTATAATTATTTATAAGTATTTTACAATTAGTACCCTATTTGTGTATTCGTTAAATTATCGCCAATAAATTGAAGTTTAAATTTTCAGTCTTTGTTTTTAAAACACACAAATTTTAACTTCAATTATTAAGAATATTTTTCTCCAAAGTAAATAGATAATCATTGATTGAAATAAATGTTTTTTAAATATTCTTATGTATATAATAATTTGTGGGTATGCTTTATAACAATTGCAAACAACAATAGCACACGGTCGATTCTGTTTAGATATTAAAACAGTCACCTGTTATTTGTATTTGTCTCGCCTTAATTTAACGTGTTAATTAAGCAAATTTACTCTAACAGGTACTCACAAATTATTTTATGAATTATATTGATTTATAATTTAGTAAAGATTAATTTAAAGATCATTCTTTGTGATCTTACATATAAACTATTTTTTGTGCAATTATTTTACAAAATTACTTGGTTTTAATCAATTTCTAAATGATTAAGCTAATATTTATAATTGAAACTAGCACTTTAAGCAAGGATTAGATTGATTGGAATTCTTATAGTAATATATTATTTATTAAACAAAAAATACACTAATAAATGTTGAATACATAAAATATTCATTACTTTAAATATATTAATACGTATATGACGTATGATTCGTATGAATTAAAATTTAAAAAATGCTTATTTGTAAAGTTATTGTTGCAATTTTGTATCAACATACGTATTAAAAATTTTATTTAATCAGTATAAGCATAAAAAAATAAATACCCATGGAAAAAAAAACTATTACAAAAAATTGAAGAATGTTTTTTTTTAACGTATAAAAAGACGTTTTTAATTTTATTAGAAAAAAAAAAGTTAGTCAGTTTAATTAAAAAATTTAACAATTTAATTTTTTTCATTAAAAATGCAAAAAATATAATGAGTTTTACACGTTTAAAAAACTTACAAAGCCATGTCGAAGCTTAAGTAGAGAGTACGTTTAATAACTTCCAGATATGATTATTCACTATGAATTTTCCAGTTAATCGGATTATATATATACAAAATTTTAAGAATATTTATCCCTCCACTCGACCATGTTTTATTTACTCATCAAAATGTGTAAAGACAATTAGTTTCGCGGTAACCGTTTTCTTAATCATTAACATTACGAAATACTTTCCTTGTTGAATTTGAATAGATAACTTGTATTGTGGATCAAATTATTTAATCCAAGGTATTATGAAAAGATTGTTTTATTCGCTTATCTGTATGAAAAGTATACGCAGTTGTGTGGAGAACGTCAGAGGTAATAATAAAAGAAAAATAATATGGAAAATACATAATTCCAATTATTTATATTAATAAAATATATCATAACACAGTTTTTTCAAAATATTTCTTAAAATTTTAATGCAGTATATTATTATGCAAACAAGAAATAGTAAACTTCAGTAAGACACAATAGCAAATTATATATAATACTCTAATTTAAGATTAAATAATAAATATTATTTAAATTGTAAAATAACAGTTCAAATTTATCTATTATTATTTTTCATACTGTTATTTTAAAAAAAAATATATATACATACTTAAAATACATATAATTCTTTAAATTTTATTTAAATTTATTTAAATATATATACACAGTAGAGTGCATATATTTAAATTTAATACATATTTAATACATATAATTTTGAAATAACATTTTCTAAATATTCTAAATAAGAAACAATTAGAAAAAGATGTGCATTATTAGAAAACCTCTTGATTTTGTTAAAAATTTAAATCTTCATGGAATTAATAAACTACAATAACCAGCAGTAGTATACAATTTTATTTTTTTTTATTAAACGTTTGATGGTGATATTTATTTTTGCAGCTTGCGAATTGTAAAACATGCAAACATACATACATTCGCTAACTAAATAACTGGTGTTGTATTGTTTTCATCGATTTAAAAATAATAATTGTTTATTCATTTAGAGACTAAAAATTTAAAAATTATCTATCATATAAAACTTATGTTTATTTTTATTTGAAATAATTAGAAGATAAACATTTTCAATTATATAATAAAAAATAAACATTTTACAGATGATAAGGTAAGTAATACACTTTACAATCGTTTTATTATTCAATAAATCGTTTACGATCAACCCCTTAATTTTTGTTTTGCTAAGATGAAGATTAACTGATTTTGCGTCATTCTTAAATCATGCGTGTCGACGATAAATTGGCATAATCAATTTTGTGTTAAAAAATCGTTTTCACTCACGTTCAATATTATTTAGTAAATATATCAAAAATGATTATATTTAAATTTATTTATAATTATTAGTAATTAGTCTGAATTAATAGAAAAACTAATTAATCGTTATTTATTATTTATTATAATTTTTTAATTTTAAAACACCTGCAAGATATATAAAATTTTATATGTACGCCCAAAGTAAATTACTAAAATAAATTTACAAATAATTTGGATATATACTTAAATCATTAAAGATATATTTATAATCTAACGTAATGCTTTATTTATTAAATATAGCCTAGTATTTATATTTTATTGTTATTGACCATTAAAAAATTATTATAATAATTGATTGTGATAAAATTATAATTGATAATGTTATTAATTGTAGGAACTATTAATTATCTTAAAAGATTTTTTTTTAGAGGATTCTCATAATTAACTTTTTTTCAAAAATTAACAACTTCTTCATCACAAAGGAAGGTGTATATATTGAAACAATTTTTTTTTATTTACTATCTCTTGAGTAAAAAAATCTCTCAACATCGATATAAAACGCTTTTCTTACCTATTTGCTTAATAATATAAATAAGAATTAGAGAGCTGGAGTTATTCAAAAAACTAATCATAATATTAAGACTGACATTCAAAGGTCAATTTGGTCGTAAAAATAGTAAGACTCTCGTGAAAGAAACGTGACTATAAAACTGGGACCTTTAAAATTTTAATTCAAATATATATTAGATTGCATCTTTTATTTAAACCCAGGAATCGAACTTATATTATAACATATAAAATAATTTACCTAAACATTATTATTAATCGATTAATTAATAAAGATAAAATACACTCTACTAGTAAGATATTTCTTACTCATATTAATCAAAAAATATGTTGTATGCATGAATTTTCTTCTCATTTTTTTTCCTCTTATGAAAATAAAAGTATTTTCTAACATGTATTTCCATAATTAATTATAAAAATTACTAACACAATTATGTTGGTTGTTGAAGTAGCTTAATATACAATAAAGGCTTGAACATATAACTTCATGGGTTTAGAATGTAATGTAACAATACCATAAAGGATAAATATAAGACTTGAATAAAATGTAAAAAAAACTATAGGTGAACAAAATTTTTTAAAGATAAAATTATATACATAAAATGTGATAAGCTTGAATTTAGAAACAGCATATCTATACCCATTGAGCATGTGCTTACTTATGCAAATACCAAATATTACTGTAGATTTTGTTTTTAAAGTAAAATAATTGATGCGCAATAGAGATCCCGTGACATTCGTTCCCTATCAAGTTCCGTAAAAGTTACCACCAGGTCGTTTACAAAAATATTCTTTATTCGAGCAGAGCAGGTTCATTAAACAAATTTCGTATCTATCCCGAGCAAAGCTCGGAGAATCAGTCCTGACATTGAACCCAGACGCAAGATTGTCGATTGTGTCCATTATCCTTGTAAATCTACGAATAATCAAACCTCTTGCTAATGGAGACTTTCGGCTTGATGCTACGGGGATAATCAATCACATGTCCGATGCAGTCTACTCTCCTCCCCCCGCCGCCCGCCCTCCTCGCCCGCCCACCGCCCAATTGTCTACACAAGCACACATCATGCGAAGTATTAACTGACCTTCTATTAAGGTACTGACAAGTGCATTATGAGAACTGGTGCGTAGCTCGCAAATCCATGATTAACCTAAATTATAAATCGAAGTACCTCAACCCCTTTCGCAAAACTAGTCATTTGGTTGAGTGAGGCTCGATTAATCGATGCTGTCTTCCTATCATGAGAATTTAAGGAATTAGTTGTTAATCGATTCGATTGGCCATGCAATTATAAAAGTTTTTTTCGATATTAATGCATAATCAATAATACATATATATATATATATATATATATGCACACACAAAGAAAAATCTATGGCTCTTGCAAAAAAACCCGTAAAACTTTATAAATAACTGAGCTTATTTTTAATTTATTTTAAGTAATTGACAATGTTATACTGTAAATAATTGATTTTAGTTTGTAACCGTTTGCTTATAACAATATAGGACATTTATTATTCCTATTCAATGTTTTCATTTGTAATTAATTTTTTTATTTCAGATGCTTTACCCAATGATTTATATTTATTTTAAAATTCAGAATCTTAAACTTATTATTCATAAAAATTAATCTACTTTTTACAAATAATTTAACTTTAAAAATAAATTATTTGCAAATAAATATTTTTGTTATATTACGTTATTAATAAATGTTTATTAATATCTCTTAAAACTTAATGCTAGTTTTTTTCATTTTAATTGCAAAGTTGATGCGCACATTGTAAGTTAAATAAGGATCATCGTATCTGAGTAAACGTCTGCTTTATCTATTGTACAATTGTATTTGTATAGATATAATAAACACAAGACATGGTGTAAATTGAATGTGATTATAATTAAAAATAGATGTCCATATATTGTTTATCTTAATATTTTTTTGACAGTTCGTTAAAAAACATTTTTTAAATATCGTTAATCGTGTTAAATACATTTAAATGTATTTATATTTTGTGATTAAAAACTTATGAAAATGTTGCTTTTACGCATTTAAATCTTTCTTAGAAACGGCAATAGAGAAACGATTATTGAGAAACTCTTTTTCTTACTTCAGCTGACTTTTTAAATTATGTTATAAATTAAGATATCACCAAATAACTAATTTAAAAAATGTATTATTATTTAAAAAACCTCATTCAAGGCAAATTTCATCAAATATTATTCAACTAAAATCTATTACATCATTCGTATTAGAATTATATACTGTATTATGAAATAAAATACTCATCATTAATAGTCCAATACTTTTAAGGACGAATAAATTTTTGTAAAAAATAGTTATAGAAACATTAATCTTACAGATTAATCATATTCATAGAAAAATCTTATGTTTGAATATTCAAATTAATAATTTTTGCGAAACTATGAATGAGTACATTAGATTATACATCTATTAATATCCATTTAAAATAGATTCGTTAATTCAGTTCAATATAATTTGCAATACTCTTTATTACTTTAAGTAAATAAAACTTTGTTTAATATGATATAAAATTTTTAAAATTTTGAGAGAGAATCATTGCAATGTGTAGTAAAAGTAAATAAAAATCTCTTTCATATAACTAAAGATTACATCGAATAAATTTAATTGATATAAAAAATGCATTCAGCTGTTTAAAATTTATTTTAATTTTTTTACGTTTACTGATTTATATATATATATATATATTTATTTATTTATTTATTTATTTATATAAATATATATGAAAGGTCTTTTTTTATTACTGTTGTTTATTTTTTTTACCATTTATACTATTTTTAATGTTATATTCTTTGTGAAATTTAAATATTCAAGAAATTATAACTATTGCAGTGTCTAACGTCGTTTTAGTTATTTCTACGTAAACCATATTCAATTCTTTTAGAAGATTTGTAATTTTTAACGAAAATTTTTTTTCTGTTTAGGTAAATATCACAGTTGTCTGGATAATCAAGTGAACCAATTTTTTCGGTAAGCCTTGATTTATTATTCATTGGATGTGCATTATGTACTTTCCAACGGGAATCACTTTTTTCCGCCATTCATGCGCATTATTTCAACTCGCTCGCTTCTTCCAATGAAACTACGAAATCTTACTGTATTACAAAAAAGTTAAACCACCAGCTCGTGCTTTAGTTCACGTAAAAGGAATGTAGCGAGTCAATTGCTTTCTACTTTTCATCGATTCTTTTTCTCATAGGAAACTCTACAAAGTCAATACCAGCCCTTCGGTTTATTCTTCTTTCCAGATATTTTTAAAATTATATACTTTTTCTCGGTATTTTTTTCAATGGCAAAAAATATTGTAAATTGAAAAGTATTTTTCATAGATATTACTATAATTTTGCAAACCCCAGGTGATTCATGATTTAATTAAGTGAAAAAAATGTCCTTAAAATAGAAATAATAGAACTCTCTTTATGAAATAAAGTAGTACAAGTAGCTGAAGAAATCATATATATACGTTTCCTTCCATTTTTGCAAAACTAGTTTTTAAAGGTAATAATATTACCATTTATTCTGATTTACTCTGTAAAAAATCCGTGTACGACTGTCGTATGCGTAGCTATATATTAAAAATGTTTATATATTCTAAATAATTTTCTAATAATAATAAAATTGTTGCATTATAAGATACGTTTTTCTAAAAAGTTTTATAAGCAACTGCTGAATCTTGCAACTTGTTCACAAAATAAAAATTATTACTGAATTTCTTTTTGGAAGTAGTAGCGTAGAGTTAGTGCGACCATCATATCAGTTTGATAATATTGATCTACTCTGTGAAGAATTGCCGAAAATAGTAAACAGGTAACAATGACGCATTTGCGCAAAAAATATTATTGAAACGAAAGAACAGCCTTGGCTTAAGTATCACCGTATGCCCGTCTTATTCCGCCGTGGCCTACCCACTACCACAATCTTTACGTCAAGGTCGCCGTTGGAATCCGAAATGTGTTCACCATATTTAACAGTAGGCCTAACAATTATAACGCAGATGCCTTATTTATTCTTTTCGACGCCTTCAGTTCTTCATCAATCGGTGCTGTGAACATCCGATAGCAGCACAGCTGCGGTGTCAACAATTAACATCTCTCGCTTAATTCAATAGACTATGCTCGAAGAAGATTACACTCTACCATGAAAAAGTCTAACATTGCATAAAATCGTCATTTTTCTGCTAATACGAGCTACGACAGAACTTATAACCTTTAAAACCAAACGATTTAATGTCTCTCTCTCTCTCTCTGTCTGTCTCTTCCTACTAATTTCTCAACTCATTTATTAAAGAGCTTTTTATCGATTCACATTAAGCCTAATCAATATGTTATTCATCCATTGAACCTTTTACGAAATAACACCATTTTATAAAGCGACTTCAGAAATATTAATTAAGCAAAAAAGTTTTTAAAATCACATATGATAAAAACAAATTTAAGTATTTAATTTTCGAAATTTCACATTGAATATTTAAATTTTAATTTATATTTAAAATAACAGGAAAGATAGTTTAAATTTAAGGGTATTTATAATGGTTATATTAATAAAATATTTTTTAAGATAAATTTCAAAAAGTGAATATTCCTTCTTTAGTATTTTTTCCTGCTATTCACTTCAAAGAATTATAATGTGATATTAAAGTGCGCGTCTTAAATTTTTCTTCTTTAATATAATTGTTTTCTTATATTCTTTGTAATCAGTCATAACAGATAATAAACATTTTAAATTATATTTGAAATTTACACATTTTAAAAAATTTATTATTTCAGATAACCTTCGGACTATATTAAATAGTATACAGCTCAAACTTAAAATCAAACATTTATCACTGATCGTAAATTTGATTGTTTAAACATTTTTTAAAACAAACGTAATATACCAATAATAATAATTATGAATCATATTAAAAATAATAGATATTTAATTGACTAATTTTTTTAATTGAAATTAAAATTTACACTTTTATCATTAAATAAATACTCCTGAATATTTTTTTATAAGAATACAAATACAAAGAATGTAATGGATACTAAAATAAGTTCTATAATAAAGCACATTTTTGCATTAGAATTGTATGATCAATCTTATATTTTATATTTCTCTGATGATGATGCAAATAATGTTTTTTTCTGATACAAACTATTTCTTAAAATTAAAAATATCATTTTTAATTATTGTACATATATCATTGTAAACGAAATAATAATTTTATTAAATCAAAAGATCGCAAAATGAAAAAAATCATACATTTCTGCCTAGTCAAAATCAAGCATTGTAATTTTAGATATTTTGTTTAAGAAATTAAAATAATATATTTAAGAATTTAACTAAGATCTTTCTACTGTAATCATACTTCGTGTTAATCGATAAGAGTGACTCGTGGAAAGAATGGATATTAACTTATTCTATCGGCAATGTTGCTTCTTTTTTTTTTTAATTTCTTTATTATTAATTGGTTACTAAACTAATTACGAATAATTGCGTAATGCCTCCATTTACTGTAAAATGTACGAAAATATTCATATAAAGTTCCTCTTGTAGGTTAAATAATTATTTCCATAATCGGTAGGTCCCGTACGAAATTAGTAAATTTTACAAGAATTACTTGTAGTTACTATGAAGTATCAAATAATAATTAAGGTTAAAAATAAATTTGATGTATTAATTCTGTTTAGGATACAATATTTCGCTTTCTTCATTCTATTCGTTCGTCCAATTTTTTACTAATGTTCCTTCATTTTGTCTATTCCTATGGAGTAATTTGATTCATAAGTAGACACGGAAGAGTAAGAATAGTAAAGGAGAATAGACGGGAAGGAAACTATTAAATTACCGAAGTCATCCTGTGCATTTCTCTCGAATCCTTTGACGATTCCCAAAGTTTAAGGTGCTGCGGGTACCATTCGAACAACTCCCCTTAAGTTTAGAGTAATGGGTTGTCGTATCAGTATGTATCGATGACATTCAATTAATTGCGTTCGACCGAATCACCAGATGCTCCAATTTAACGGAACTAATTTTTTTTTAAACAATCACAATTAATGTATTTGCAATATACTTAGTGTTTATCATGGTGTTCTGATTCGAAGTCTACTATGAAACTGCTTCGTTGGAATAGCACGTACAGCTTTTTATTTGAAGTACCATCGGCAATCAATCTAAATGATAAATGATTGACTTTAAAATTAATTTAACTAAAACAGTTGAACAGAGCTTCATTGCATATAATAAGTAACGCATTTAAAGTATGCATTACAGAGACAATTAGTATGAAACTATGTTTAATTACATATTTGTCCTATACTGTATAGTTTTTCGTTTTACATTTTACACGTGTAAGAATGTGAATCACAAATCGCTATCGCATCACTACTGGACTAGAATATAGTTTGTAATAGTAATTACCCAATGGAAAATGGTACCCAGCTTTATGTCTGATCAATTCAAATTTTAGAAAAATGACGCTTGTAAATATGCATTTATATATAAATTAGTTAAGGCTACTTATAATTTTATAGACTGCTCATATTTAACCTTTTCTTTGCTTCAACAAAATCTTCTGAATTATCATTGGTATTAGGTTAAATCATTTAATTAAAAAAATTACTACCTCTCGCATTAAATACTATTAATAAGAAGCAATTTATATTGTGTCTAATAAATTTGAATGTACAGCATTATTGTGAATTTTTGCTTTATTATATAAATAATGCATGTTTGTAAAACAAGTATCACTTATTCCGTTAAAAAAAGATAATATTTTTAGGTTACAAGTTGCGTTAATTCATTTATAACGCCTTCCTTCTTTCATTACTGTCTGCTCTAAATTCACTTACCACGCGAGCACCGACATCGATTCCTATAAATTTTACCGTCAACTTAGGTCGAGTACATTTCTATGGTTTACTACTCGAGCAAGATAAATCTCAGATAGCCACGTAAATCACAGGACAGCTTGCCCCTGTGGTTATGCGAGCTTGAATAAACCACACTGCGAATAAAAGAACGATCACCTACAGTATTAAATAACATTTCTTACCTTCGTGAACCTTTTCCATATATACTATTATTATCCATATATCCTATTATATTTTTCAAATACAAACAGTTTAATGAAAATTCAGATTGGTAAGAAATTTTTTTTTAAAGCTCTGTTTTCCTCGAAAGTAAAAGTTTATTAAAATTATTATTTGTAAATAATATACATTATTAAGTACCTGGCTTATTATTTTTCAATATATGACTTATCGAAAATAAGAACTCATAAGCATAAACATTTATCGTAAAAAGAATTTTTGATATATCATGAATTTTTATAATAATAACAACTTATTATGGTAAAATAACTATTCGCAATTATAAGAATTCAATGTACTTACACATTCTACAATAGTATAATACATCTTTAAGAATGTTTATAGCTTCATGTTTATGTGTAAATGTTCGCTAATATTTTTTAAACAATTCTTTCTTATTATAATTGTATCATTAATGGAGTAATCATTAATTATCATTAATGGAGGATAAATAATAATTATATATATATTGGCTTACGTGCTTTTTCCATTGTTATCTTTATGCTATGTAAAGCTAGTTTTATGGTGATTCACGATTTTTAAATTGTTCATATTCCATTAACAGCAATAAGGAATTTAACGTTTTAAAATAACAACGTTTTGATATATTTTTTTTTTTTTATTATTTATACTATACAAATAAAGGTGAGTCGTTTGTTATTTGCAATTACTTATAACATTCTTATCCATTGATACATGCAACTTTAAACACAAAACATCATTCATAATACGTCGCATAAATTGTAGACTCCATCAATCAACTTTTATACTCAATTTTCAACAGACTTACATTAGTATTTAGACCATTAATTCTAATAATAATGATACGTAATTAATTACAATGTACATAATCAGCAAAACACTATGATTTAAAAATTGTCTATTGTCCATTCATTCGAATTCGTCGAAACTCTGTTTGTATTTGGAAATATAAAATATAATGAAATTTTTATGTAATTTTAAGGAAGGATTTAAGCAAAGTATCATAATTGCATTGTCCTTATAGGTAATGAGCTTTTTGTAAAAATAAGCATCGCAGACAATGACGAATTCAAGCCTTATCTCTCAGGAAACTAATTAAGATAAACAAGAGTGGGTGAGTGAGGGGAAGAAATGTTTATCACAGTTCGGAGCATAAATCACGAGGCTTCAGCATTCCATGGCGGGTTTTAATACCATCGCCGAATGAAATTTTCGATAAATTCGGCAGCCCCGCGGGAGTGACAACCCGACCTGGCGAGCGACGACGGCGATGGCACTGGGCCAGAGGAATGGGGCAGGAAAGGTGACTGGGAATAGGCAGCCAACGTGATAAAGACCTTGAAGCCGACGTTGGGTAAATTAAGTCGTCGCCTCGGGTACGGGTAATTGGATCAAAAATTAAAAGCCTATTCTCCTTGAGCTCCGTATCTCTTTATTTTCCCTAGCGCCACGAAAACGCTTTCGCCCGAATAACAAAAATGACAACGCCGGCTTGGCATATCGGAATAAACGATGTCTTTGGGGAGAAGGTTCGAAAGTTAATAGGAAAATTGACGATGTGCGAAAGTGTTGGCGATGCTCTGTGGATTCGAGGAACTATACGCCAATCTATTAAATACGATTATCCGTTCTCAAGAATTTATATCTATGCTAATGGCTCGGTTTTTTAAATTAATTTCCAAGCAAATAGTTTTAATAAGGTTTGCGATTTTGTAATTTTGTTCTTATTAGGCTTATTAAGCAAAAAAAAGAAAAAAAATTGATTCTTTATTTTATTCTTTATTTTCAGCGAAATTCTCAAGCGACTTTTTACGTTAACAACTTTTAATTTAATTACTTTTATGCAAGTATTGAAAATGTATCCTTTCAATTACAATCTTATTTTAATGCGAATTTTTAATTACATAAATAACGCGAAGAATTGCTTTTGATTTCTTTGACTTATATAATAATAGACTTCCATTAAAGCTAAATAGCCTACAAACTGAATTATTACATTTTGACGAGCCTTGCCCAACAATTAGCTCTCCACCCCCCCCCCCGCGCCATCCGAGTTTTAACTTTAATTTTTAAAAGCTCTGTGTTTTTCCATTTATTATTCCTACTTTAGTTCTTTGTTTTTGTTATCGATCACTCGTAGCAGTGGGGCAAAGCAGGGGGGTGGGGTTGAACGAAAGAAAGGCTCGCGGAATCCGCAACGGGCGCCAAAGAACCGCGTTTTTAACGCTAACAGCGCAATTATGAAAGGGAACGTAGGGTATGTTCCCGCTGGCCGTAACCGTCCTGGAAAACGAGAGTTGTCCTGGCAAATTGCGAGACAGCTCCCAATTAAAATTGGAGGGCAGATGTACGCGCTGCTGTAGCGGTACTAAAGAAATTAAATGGCAGAAGATCAGCGCGCGTAGCCGAGCGTCGTGATACCAGTGGGCCACGGACTCCAGCGAAATGGAGTCTGGGTGACTACCAGGGGTGGGGAGCCGAGAGACAGAGGAGCCGGAAGCCGACGAGGGCCCTTAGGGAAGAGCGGCTTGTCGTCTCTTCTCTTCTCGGCTGATCGAAGCATTCGATCGCTGATTCTATCGCTCACACGCCTTCCACCGTCTCACCCCGCGCGCCGTCTAAAATCAGCCCACTTTTAACATGTTTGTTTGGATCGTCAGTTATTTTATTTCCTTTATTAAATGCTGCTCCCGTCATTGTTTGTTGCGATAGTACTGCATATTTATTCGCATTATTATTCCTATTTTTACTATTCCCTTTTAGTTTAAGAAAACCCTTGTTTAAATTTTATTTTTTTATTTATCTTACTTCTCCGCCTATATTCCCATAACCCAGCTTCCTCTCTCCCTACCAATCCTAGGGCCCGCGAGCTCCTTCACATCGATAACCCCCCCCCTCTTGCCCCGCGCACGGCTCCAGCATACGAGCCCACCACGCGTAACCAAACAACATAATTGTTTCGCGAGCAATTAGAATATCAAAAACAAAATAATTTTTATTTAGAACTACCATGAGATATCACATTTCATTTTTATATTCAAAGTTATATTTATTAATTTAAATAAAATAGTTACAACTGACTAAATAAGCAATTTGTTTTAATGAAAAAATTAACCATTTGCATTAATAAAAATAATACATTCATTTATAAAAGAAATATTGAAGTATAATAGAAGCGGTAAATTTTTGATAAAAATAATTTATTCAAACAAATAAAAAACTTTTAGAGCGAATAAATGAAACGAATAAGAATTTATATTGAAAATTAAATCTTCAGTTTGTGATACTTCTGTTTATATTTGATAATTATATATTCAATATATAATATTCGGCATTAGATAATTGCAAACAAATATTTATTTAAGAAAATAGATGCAAGTGTTTCGATTAGTTTAAAGAAATACGTTTTATAATTCTAGACGAATAATTTTTATTTAAATATTGAATTGTGATTGTTAAAAAAGCTCTGTTCGACATTACTAAAACTTGCATATGACGCCAATGAAATTTTGTCCCCTTTCAGTACTGCATTCATGGATTGTATTGAGAATACATATTTTGAATGCGCAAGAACGTTAGCACGCAACAGAATACTAAAATCTCGATTCAAATTTTTGCAATGTCTGTCCGTCTCTCTCTCTCTCTCTCTTTGTCTGTCACTTTATGTCTTTGTATCTCTTTGTCGCTGTCGAGCATATTCAGTAGCTCACTTAACCATTTGTATATTTCTAGAGCCTATCGAGTGAGAAGATCACGGCGCTTTTCTACAGTACCACTTAGAGAGCGATCTTTTTATGGTTTTTACGATCTTTTTTGTTCTTATCTTTTACGAGGGGAGACTGAACTCAGCCGACATTACAATCCCTTGAAAGTAGAATAACAGAGCATTGATCAAGCGGTTGAAGTGTTGGTGCTACCACCCTTGCCGTCGTCTGGGTGCACGGATTTTGTAATTAGTGATCGAAGTCCTCCGATCCCTCGTCACTCTTTCCACTGGGCTCGAGTCTGCTGACACAATCCTTTCTCAAACTTCATTTGGAACTGACGCTCTAAAGTTGAAAATACTCCCGGTTATCTACGTTATGCGGTAGTTGTAAGCTCATCACTCTGGTTAAGTAAACTTAGATATTTTTATTCCTCGGTTCATCGCAACTTCGCATTCCGAACGACCAGGTGCTAGACAAGGGGAAAAAATCGATTTTTTATCTTCGATCAATGTCATCGACGCCACGCCTCAAGCAGCTTCTTAAGGATTCTTAATAATTATACGAAGATTTCGGAATTTGGGAGAATAAGTTGATACTTATGGTTTATTTGAAAATTCTGTGCAATGCTTTACATTAGCGATGCTATTATTATCAAAATTTGATCCTTCCATTTGCGTCGTTTTCACATAACCTAATTAAATAACTCGTATTTGACGTTTAAATACTATAAAAAAAGGCAATAGTGCTGAATAAATAAATCTACGATAATTAAAATGATTAACGTAAGCATTCATGATACTTAATGAGCAACGTTTTTCATGGGTCATAGAGGATATTATTTTTGAAACTTAAAAGCTTTTATATTTGTCCATAAAGGCGATTCTAGAAATAAACCACATCATTCCATTCCTCGAAAACTCATCTTGTCTTGTATGATAGAATAGTGCATTCTCTCCTTGCTCACATATAAGCAGTTCCGTCAATTTCAGCTACGAATGGAATTTTTTTAAACAGTTGTGAGTGTAATTCGATATTTTTAAATTTAATACAATTTCTTGTTACGCGGTTATAAGAAAAAAAAAATGATTAAAATCACTCCACTGACTCTAAGTAAACAAATAAAACTGACGTGGCTTGAGACTTTTTATCATTGCTTTAAATCATCGAATCATGAAATAAAAATAGTTCTCGTAAATACCTAATGCTACCATAATAAATAAATATTCTTGAGCATCGGTTTCAACAATTAAATGCTCAAATGCATAAATCAACGATATAAAACAAGGTCACCGTACGTATAAAAAGAAGACGATTTAGTGCGCATCGTCTTACTTGCAAATTTTTCCTTCTATTCATTTTCCTTTATATCCTGTGTTAAGTAGCGTCTTTAACACCCATAGATTGCACGAAGACATTTTCAAGCTCCGTTCACTAACAGTGAATTCCAAATGCATAAGCAGTCGTTGCCTTTAAAATATCTCGTGTCGATGCCCGACAATTCCAGTAGTTCCTTTAGAAATGTACATGCTAGAGGAAAACGAGAGGAAAGCAATGCTCGGGATATTTAATTTGTAGTTTAATCAAGCCAATCAATATTCCTTGTGTACGATAACGGTCTGCAATTTACATAGCTCTATTATGCATAATAGTAAACAGAAAAATAAAAATACGAATAATAAATACGAATTAAAATATTAATATTTGCGTAGTGCAGGAGACGAAAAAAGATTTATATTAAAAAATAAAAAAAAAATGTCTTTGCACTGGCTCTCTGTGTATGGAGCTTAAATGGATTATTATTGTAGCGGTACTTTAATCACGAAACTACCCTACGTCTGAATAATCAAAAGTTCCTTCGAGAGAGAGAGAGAGAGAGAGAGAGAGAGAGAGAGAGCATGAATAAACATTAAGGGAAGTAGCAAATCAAATCATATTTTGTTCAGACGTATTGCTCACTATCTTAGATGTACATTTAAATATATGTACAGAATATTACTTTAAATATCAGTGCCAAATTTTCATAAACAACAAAACATGAATTATAGTGATGAGTTTTTCATCGAGTAAGAATTACAATTTACATTGATTATTGATGGATTTCGCGTTTAAATCTTAGTGAACGTAAATGAATTTCAAAATAATATATATGTGTATTTAATTATTATTTTAATTATTAGGATTCAATAGCTGTTTTCGTGTAGGGAGAAGAAGAGGAATCATAAGTAATAATGCTGCCTAGGACTTGTACATTTTACTACCTGAATTATCTTTTGTTTGCAACTTCATTAGCAGAAGGGCACAGAGAGTTCCTCAACCACCCAACAAATTGTGGTCCGATTCCCTTTTAGAATACATGAATTTAAGAGTCGTGTACCTTACTGTAATAAATTGGATCAAACCGCATGCGGATTGAATTTTGCGCTATCGTCAGTAGAGCCAAATCGTATTGTGGCATTTTTGTGATAAAAAGGAGAGGAAATTTCTTGAAAAAAAAATGGCAAGGAAAGGATAAAAATTAATAGGCAAGAATCCCCGGTAAGAGAGACGAGGATAAATAATAGTGTACCTCCGAGCCTGATGTGCCTCCTGCGGTATTTTGAAGCCCGATTCGCACGTACGACTCGATGTCGGGAGAATTTTTCTCGAAAGCAGCAGCATCTCTGGCCCGTAAATGCGCTGAACCAATTAAACGCGAGGCGACTCGAGCTCCATCGAATCCAATGAAAATAGCGAAAATGCCATGCCGTGCGAATAAGTTAGTCACCGGTCGAGCCGCCGGTATATCCTTCGGCCCCCGTAATACGTGGTCTAGTCGTCGATGCCGTCGGCGAGCAATTCCGATGGCGTTCATCAATGTCGCGGGGAGACGACCTCGACGAGATAATCGGGTCGGCTCGGGGTGGCGCGAGGCCGCGAGCCCGAGGCCAAGGAAGGAACGCGGGCCCAGGAGCTTCCCGCTTAGTCGAGCCCTGGTCGATCAGTATTTTGATCGATTTGAGTCAGATGGCATCGGACGTCGCTGAGCCGATGACGGCGGCGCAAGGGGCAGGCCTCGACTGCGGCGAGTAATTCGCCTGCGAATTTAGTCAGGAAATCCCAATGTGCGTACGGAATTTCACGATTGGAATATTTGGGATACCGAAAGACAGCCGTCAACGTGTAGCGTATACTAATGTTCTTTCACCCTTAATGAGGCCAGAGTGAAAAGGCTCTCTCTCTCTCTCTTTTACCGAAAAATATAAGGTATACGAAAAATATATGGCAGGTCGTGTTTTTTTTTTTTTTTTTTTTGTTTCTTTGTTTTTTACAATTTTACAAGCGAGCCAATATCACTGGCACTCCAGTCTGTGAAATTAATTTACTTTTAGAACGAAGCCGCGAACTGCGATTTGTTTTTTGTATTGCTAATTATTCCTTTATTATTTAGGAAACAAATATAAATCTATTTATTATAAGCATGGCAAGAAATTATTAATGTACTGACATTAAAAGAACTTTTTTTTAAATTTATGAGAAAATCAATCATAAATAAAAATTCAATGTAAGCCGCGTTATAGATTTATAAAATATCTTTGTTTCGCTCTCATACATTTAACGGAGTATCGACTTTTGATGCTCAGAAAGGGAATATCAATATTTTCGATGCACAATTTGAAAGTTAAATTAAGCTCATTCAAGATGTAAATTTAGGGTGTATTATTGTATTTTACAATTAATGCCGAGACTAAATAACAAATTTTTTTTTCATTTATTATTAGGAAAATCCATGCATATATTGAGAACAGAAAAACAATTTAAGTTTAACGAGCAAACATATATTGTTATAATTTAATATACCGTGTATACACTGAAATAATTGGAAATATGCACAAGAGATACATTTCGATGCCATTTGAATTTAACATTAGAAATGCATGAAATTGGTAGTTGATGCAATAACTTTATTGTACGAATTGCTTGAAAACTTTTCCAAGTATTATATTGGAAGTATTACAATAGCCCATGATAATGTATACAGATGTTGAATTGTTAACTTCTTTTTGCAGCATAAGTATTGAAGCTGATATCAAGCTTTACGAGAATGGAATATAATGCTGAATTTCTTATATAGTATGCAAAATTTAACTTTTGTGCTATTAAATCCATTGAGACGAACTTTTCAAACTTTGCTGGTCACAAAAAGTCGTTTCAATGCTTTGGACTTTATTATATTTTGATCTTCGTCCTATAAGACTTTGATACTTGATTGGCTCCGTAGAACATTACAATAGTTTATTAATAAGTAAGGCTTTTTTCAAAAACATGTCATTAATAATTGTTAAAAAAATTAATTTCTTTTATTATTTTATCAATTACTTATTAAAAATTAAATGTATACTTAACGTTATATTTTATGTTAAAATTAATTTTACATAATTTAGAATACTGAAAATTCAGACATTATTATATTTTCGTAAATTATCGAAAAGTACGAAAATAATTTGTATGTTTTATTTGTTTAAACGGAACAATATTACAATTAAAAAAAAAACTTTAAGACAACGATTTACACAGTATATAAATAAATTCTTATTAATATAATTTAAAAGACATGTAGAATTTATCATATGTAATGACATCAATGTTTTTAAAATGAAATTTTATTATTTCAATTCAAAATTATTGGAAAAGTCCGAAAAAATTGAAAAAAATTTAACAAGTTTTTAAAAAACAGTTTCTGACGAATAATGGAAACTTACTCAGCAACTTGGGAAAATTTAACAAGCAATTTCAACATTTCACATAACCTAGCAAAAATATAGATATACTATTTGATCTTGTGATTTTGTTACATGCGATCATGTAATATGAGCCATCAATAAAACTATAACTTCCTTTACTTTGTGAGAACTTTTCCTTTTAACTATTTTATACTCTAACTTATTGTAATTGGTTTATGACTATTCATTGAATTTATGATAATTTTTAATAATTGATTGTCATACATATTTTTGTAGCATAATTATTATTCTATTTATACTATTTGATATTTACCAGAATTATACATTTACAGATAGCACAAGAACTTTTATTTAACAGTCGGCTTTATAAACGGATAATAAATATTTATTGTGGATTATTCTCTATTGATTTTAATAATTTAAATATTGAAATAAGTATTTTAGTCATATATGCGTATATTATACCATAAAAGTAATATTAAATTTTTTAATTTGAATAGTTTATTCATCTTTTTTTCATTTAAATTTTTTTTAATTTTATAATAAATAATAGTTACTACTTTAGCACTAGTTATACATTTACATTCATTGAAAAGTTAATTTTAGCTAAGAGTAGAATTATAATATAAAGTAGTAGAGTTAGGAACGACGAAAACAATGAAATAAGGAATAATTTTCTTTTCAAAAACCACGTTATAAAATTACGACTAATTGTTCATTGTACTACTGCATGATCGACACAGGAAATATTAAGTTGTTTATTGATACCTTAGTGGGGCCTTACCTTACCTTACCTAAGCAAATTATTAAATATATTTATTATTTATCTCTTTATAATATTTATTCATATTATATAACTATAGACGTTTATGTTAATACTAAAAAGTATTTTATATCTGTGACAATATTATAAAGTTTGTAATTATAACACATTATAACATTATAAAATTTTTAAATTAAATGAAAATTTACAATTTTGTTCTTTAAATTTAAAAATCACATATGATTAGTTTTATATACGCTAAGTAGTTTTAAGTGGCTATAGGCTTAAAAATAACTCTATAATTTACTTGACTTTTATTCGAATTAATTTGATAAATGCATGCATACATAATATGCTATAAATATGTAAATGCATAAAGTTAATATATATATACATATATAGATATATATATATATATAGAGAGAGAGAGAGAGAGAGAGAGAGATAGAGACAGAGAGAGAGAGAGAAAGAGAGAGAGAGAGAGAGAGAGAGAGCAAAATATTGTCTGTATCATAATCTCGAACCATGGCAAAAGTGTACCTGTAATGAAAATAAAACTGTATATTTGATAAATATAGCAAGTTTCAAACGTACATTTTCTTTTAACCTCAGTTTAAATCGAATACCTTACGAATTCGATGTATGCCCACTAAACTGTATTTGATAGAAGAAAGTATCTTATATGGAATAAACCATGAGTTGAAATGGAAGAAAGGTCTCTCACTCTACTTCAAAAGACATACTCGAGGTTTCTTACAGTAAATAAACTTTCAATATAAGCTTACATTTTTGTTATATTTCTTGCAAAAACCAAAATTTTTTATTCATTTCCCCTTACTTAACTTCTATAGTAAGTATAACCATTAGCCCTCTTAAAAAAGCTAAAGTCTAAAAATCTTATAGTAGTTTAGATTTTATTAATATATACTTTCAAATTTCCATGCAATATAAGATATAATATTTTAAAAAGTTTGAGTAATTATTTAAAATTTTTTATACATAAATTAATTTTTTTGTGAATATATAATTAAAAAATGCTAATCTTCGTTTTTGAGAAAAAAAATTACACCAAGAAGTGTTGATGCTAAAAGCATTGATAGATAAAATTAAATCGTTTTAAATTCTGCATTACATTATTCTTCAATGTTTTAAGGAAAATAAACGTCCAAACGTCGAAATTGATCAATACTAATTTCTTTCTTTTAACTTTTTCTAGTCTCTTTGCATACTTAATTCTACAATCTATATTAAAAACATAAAAAATTCTTCTGAATTTATATTATAGAGATATTATTACAGACAATTATTACTGTCATCATCGAAAAAATACTTGGTTTGGAATAAACAATTTTAAAAAACATTTAATAAAAAATTGTAGAATAAATTTATACAACCCCTATATTATAAAAATATTTAATCTAATAAAATGAGAAAAAATAATTTCAAATCAACTCATGCTTACGCATAAAAATATTTGACGATACTTATTAATAATTAAAACAATCATAATTGTTTCATGTTTTATTACTGCTTTAAACTATATATAATAATTTACAATAGTCCAATTTTTAATAAGCACAAATAATATAGTCGTTATTTTATCGTTGCCCTGATTATTCCATTTTTGATATAATCGTATCTTGTTAAGGGATTAGTGGTGCCTCAAGCTATAGTTTTACAACTTGAATCTCTTAATATTAGTGCATAATTTAATAGATATTGAATGTCAAATTTAGGGAAAAGCCGCGTGTTCATTCGTATTAACGGAGCTTTAACATTTGATTAATATATAAAAAAAATTTCTCACTAGAAATTAATAAAGTGGTTACAAAAGTTTGCAATGTGCATATTATATTACTAAAAAATATAAAGATGTAAGAAAGTACCTACTACTAGATATTTTTTGAATAAATTTGAGATAATTTCGCATGTAATTTATCAAAGTATAATAATACTTAAATATTATGCCTAGAATTTGTATGTAAAGTACTCTGTAATTTCAATTTTTTAAATTCTCGCTGACCTTAATAGGTACGCAAAATATTTTATCATAATAAGCAACTACAGCGATTGTAATAAGTTTTGCAAAAAGCGTCAAGTACAGTTAACCGAATAAAATGTGTTTTAGCTACAAAATTATACTTTATATGCAAAATAGTGAATAGCTATAGACTGATAAATTAAAAAAAAAGGAATTATTTTGCTGCTCCGATGGCTGGGAGTGATTCGAGTCAATGTGCAGTACGCCGAAAACCGCGAACACACTGCCGCACATCCATCTGGCATAAATCACTTTCGGCTCAATACAAGCATATAAAGGTACTATATATGGTATACATACACGAGCTTGCACGAGCTGCAATTTTCATAGTTTATTCACCATGCCGGGAGCATATATCGCTCGACTGCCTCGTGTAGAGCATCGGCAGAAGCGACATTTCTGCATTTGAGGAATGCAAGACACGGATAAAAGCTCCTACTTCCGTCGGCATGTCAGGACTACAATAGATGTGATGGGAGTGCGAAAGAATGCTGGGAGTACTTGAGTTATCTCAGAAGGACACGCTTTTCTCTTAGCATCACGTTGGGCAAATAGTTCAAGTATCTTCATCTATAAATTCATCCACAAATTTTACTGAAAAAGATTAAGGCATCCGTAAAGATTCTATTTAGATTTTTAAAAAATTATCGTAATATAACGCTCGTATTACTGAATCAGTACCCCATTAAAGGAGGGGGGAGGTATACCCCCCCCCTCCCCCCTACCCATCACTTATGTTTAAATTTTGAATAAATTTTAGTGCAACACGCACACGCACTACACACTCATGTATGTGTGATACAAGTAAAGAACTTTGCGCATAAAAAGGCCTTGCATTCAAATATCATTCACTCATTGAGCCATTAAAATTGTAAATTGCTAATCCACTTATATTATTTACATCTACAAACTTATCGAATAAAAAATTACTAATTCAAAATTATTTGGTTTGTATTTACATGATTCACTTACATTTACAATATATTGTAATTCTGTATGTGTCTGCTCGAAAGCACTACACAGTTATAGTAATATAATTATTATTTTTATAGGAAAAACTTATTTATTGCGATAACTTCGTAAATAATAATTAACGCAAATTTCGCGATTGATACGAGTAAGTGAGCTTTAAACATTTTGAAAATTAAAAAAAAAATTAAATTATGGCCAACAAAAATGGCTAGTCGTTAAAGCACAAGCAAAGTAAACATCCTCGAGTATATAAGGTTTTTGGATTTATCCCGAGTGTTTTATTGAAGGGTAATTAATGTGTACAAACTCGATATTCCTCCGGATCTCAAAGCAACAGCACATTATGAAGGTTTCAATAAAAAGGTCTATTCTATTTAAAGTATCACTATAAAGTCATAACTATTATTATAAAGCAATGTATTTTCATCGTTTTTCATCATTATATCCCTGGCATTTCTTCTTTAAGCTGCTGTTCTATCTACAAAATGGACCTTCTTATACTTCTGTCGGAATTCCAGTGGTACCTTCAAACATTTTTCATTCTCTCTTTTTCTGTCGTTCCCCGATTTATTATACTAGCAGTTAGCTCCAGGTTAATTTTTAATGATGCAGTTTTTTATCTTGCGCCATTTGAGTTCAGGCTCTGCCTTAAATTTATTCCTTTATTTTATGCAAATGCCGAATTACCGGGTCTACGAAACTTAACCTGTGCGTTGATTTGTTGATAATAGTTTTTAAAAATTATTTCTAAGTAATTATTAAATTTTCACATTATGAATTAGCAATAAATTAAGGAAATATTTATGTTTAAAAAACACCGTTCCCAATTTAGGCATCAATTATTCTTGAATAAAAGACAAGAGTAAGCGATATTGTAATATACAACTTCAAGCCTAGTTTTGAATCAAATAAACAATGTTTAATTAATTGCATCGCGTACACATACACATAGTTGTAAAATGAAGTGTGTTACTGTTTTTCTAATGCGGTCAAAGATATCAACTGGCAAAATTATAATAACGACTAAGAAACGCCGATCCAAAAATGAAACAGTTGCGTCCATTCGAATACGTAAACGTCACAAGCTAGTACAAATGTCTTAATCAACGTAACGAATGTTCAAGCTCAGGTCGGATTCCGCGATGCAAAGTTTCAATTTCAGATAGCTCGAAACGCGCCTCTTTGGCCCATCTTACGATAATGCGATTCTTGCATTTTGCATACGACCCCCTCGGAGGCGCAGCACCCCCAGGTGGCATTTTGAAAAATGATCAGAAAGCCTTATCGGGACGGGGAAAGAGTAGCGGCGGCTTAATGGACTCGTCGGATCGTCGTCTCGCGTATTACGTCCCGTTGCGCGCCCTGACTGATTAAGCTTTTCATTATCGAGGACGATATTGCGCGATGTGCCAGCGACGCGCTAAACCCCTCACCCCCCCTCACCCCGGCTCGACCCCGACCCAGGTCGGCCTTCCGTCGGAAAATCGCTTTCCGACTGAGCTAATTTATGCACAGCCGTGGGTGAGGCCGTAGCGCCGTTACTTGCCGAGGTCCATGGCGCCTTAATTGTGGCTGATGAATTTCTAGCTGACGCCCGCTCTCGGAAAATAATTTGGCGATTAAGCCCCCCGAGTATGGCGCTGCCCTTATTATTGCCACCTTGAGAATTAAAAATTAAGGTGCCCTTTGCCAGCAATTCTGCGCCTGTACTGTTTATGGCTTGACTCGTAGTCAACGTGCACACGACATACATTATTACTTTTGTTACGTATAAAATTCAAAACAAACTGAAATAGCTCGTATTGTTTGTTATTTCTTTACAAAGACATTCAATTTCTTCTACTAAGAGGCTTACTCTTACAGCATAATTAACGATTGCAATATAACGAAGCATAAAATAAAATAAAATTTAGATATTATTTTACAAGGAAATAATGATGCACTCGAGTTAACGGTGCTAATTTGTTACTTATAAAAACGTTTTCCACTTAATTTTATTTATGAATTCCATTCTATCTGCATTTTATGACTCCTGTCCCTTCCTTACTCACCAGAACGTTTCATAACTTTGCTCGACTTTATTTCCGTCTCGCGCTCTTATTTTTATTGTTCGTTTTTCATCCATGTCTTTACTTCTCCGGCAGTTGACAAAGCAAATCCGCATCCCCTATCTCTCCGATCCCAGAAGGAAAAAGCGACGCTTTTATATCGTAATTACCATTTTTATCCGGATACCACGCGGCGCACTTCGCGGATCTTCTTATATAGCCTCTTCTCAACCTATCGGAATTCATTAAATTCATTGAAAGCATTCCATGCTTAACCAAGAGACACTTGTATTATTTTCCCAGTGAGATAAAAAGAGCTGCGAGACCCGAGCTCGTAAAACAGACTTAATAATTCTTAGCTAGGTTACCGTTCCGTTGAAGTGAATTTTTATTCTTTTTTTTTTTTACTGCAGGTAAAATATTTTTAAAAAGTTAGGCACTTTTCCCTTGCCTATTCGGAAGAGTTGCAAATTTAAAATTGTCCTAGTGATTATCCAATAAATAAAATTTTAATAAATTGTCCATGGTATTTAGTATTAAAATTTTAACGATCGAGCTCTGTGTAACAGATTTCCTTAAGTTTCCTACATAAATTTTAATTCAATTTAATGAAGTTACTTCGTATAAATGAAATACTTTTAAATTAAATTTGTTACCGATAAATATTTACATTAAGATTTTCATTTCATTTTATATAGCCCGAGCCTCATATTTTAATAAATCCTTTTCAAAGCCACTACTTACAATAATATTTCACGTTTGTATTAATTTCAATGCCAATGCAAATAGTAATAACCGAGGTAATCTTTATCCTTACTGAATTATCTTTGAACAGTTTTAAACTAACATTATTCCAATAAGGAAGGCAATTTAGCCGATTTGATTGAGAAAGAAGGGCCATTATCATTTTAATTTCATCTCCACTATCCAACAATCTTGAGACGTGAAAATTGTGTTATGTGCGTGTAAAGAACTTCACTCCAAGGGCAAGAGCACTTCTCATCTTCAAACTTTTCCAAATGGCTCTATCCCTCTTGCGGATATCACTTAAGCGCAGAACCTTAGCTATAAATTTCGGTAGATCTATGTACCCCCATCAAAGTAATACGGCCAAATAAGGCAGCGGGGAGAGGATGAATGGGACGGGCTCTCCTCGAGGAAAGCAGATTAGCATAAGCTTGCATGTTCATAGAGAACTTTATCGTACTTAAACCTTGGCTAATCACGAAAATTACCTTTGTTATCTACTTATTCTATTAGTATCTTGAAACGAATATCCATTTTTCACACCTTCGGCACGTAACTACCAGCTTATTCATCGTTACTCGTAGTTGATGAAATTTTTTACGATTGCCAAATAGCACATCGCCTACTTTCGAAGGGGTAATTTTATAAGGCGGGATACTTCGTAAATAATTTTCTGAAATTCACTTCTGACTGATTACTTGATTGAAAATCTTAAGACGTCCACTTGAGTTGCTTTGTCGTGCAAATTATTATGAATGTGTAAAAATGTAGGTACAAGCAAACAAATGAATTTCTTAACGATTTAAGGATTGTGTCACTAATAAAGGCCTCAAAATTATATCCACTTCTCTAGGGTACAGTGTGATAAAATAGCGATGCGTTAGACATACAGACTGAATAAATCAATGCCAATTTCAGTTCAACTCCTAATGTTATAGGCTTCGATTAATTATTACAATCAGCTTAAATCTAAAATCGATTTATCATTTCTCCTATAAATAACATGAATTAATTACAAATTAAATGCAGAACGAGAGAATAATAAAGTAAGTAGATTAAAGTTGTAATCTACGATGATAACTACCCTTAAGACTACTAAATTTTTTGTCGACATTTAAATGCATTATTTATAAAGTTTAATGGCTCAAATTTAGAGCATTAGTTATAAAATGATACGATAATAATCGAATGGACCCCAATAAATAGTATCGGGTACAATTAATCCGCGTTGACCCTGCTTGTAAATCAGAGTACAGGCAATAAATTCACACAACTCATGTGCGAATCCCGAGTGTTATGAATAATGATGTAAGAGCGGTGAATAACGCCGTGGCGAGAGCTTTGGATTTATTCCTCAGAGGTATATCAAAACTTGCGAGTGCCGAAAGCCTGAAGCAGGACTCGCATTGGGAAGGCTCCTTCGTGTCCGCAGAGAACCGTAAAAAGTAGAGCTTCCTTCGTCATCCTCGTGTCACGAGTAGCCACGGAAAACGGACCATCGCGTACACGGGAATTAAAGCCCCCGAGGGTCAGGGAAGCGGCCTTAATGATGATGCGGGTTCGAAGTAGGCTCCGGTGTAAAAGACCGAGGCCCGCGTACCCTCCCGAGGGTCGTGGGGAAAAAAGCTACTCCCCTCGCCCTCGCTTCGTCCTTATCGGCTCGAACTTCCTAAAGGGCATCCTCCTAATGCAAAAAGAAAGAAATGGTTTGCCTGGCCGAACGGTAAATCTGCGAGCCGCAAGAACTCGAGTCCAAGGCCGTATCGGCGGACTAGATCACCACCGGGGATCTCGCATCTTGTGCCCGTGGCGGGGAAGCCGAGGAAATATGCCCCCCCCCAGTAATAGCGACCTGCCCACGGACGCGTTCGGGCGATACTTAAAAGGAGAATGCGACAGCCTCGGTGGACTAAGGATCCAGGGGACGAGGCTCGAGCCACGTGGATTCGTAGGCGGGGGTAAACGATGCGATATGCACAGTACGGATGCGCCAGGAAAGAAGAGAGTGACCTTAATATCGTCTATCACCAGTCCTTTTTCTCTTATTGATCATTAAGCCTCACTAGGAAGTCGCGGGGCTCCATTGTGTAAGCTGACATCGTTAGAAAATCTATTAGTTTGCAGGTAGGGATGGAAGGAGGTTTTTGGAATGAAGCAATGACCATGAAGTTAACGATTTTTGCGTGTAAAAGCCTACTATCTGTATATTTTATCCTATATATCTATTTTATTATTTACGGAAATATAATAAAAATAAAATAAATTTTTCTTTCCTTCCAGGTAAGCGAAACTAAAAGAAATTTTCAGTTATATGAAATTCATAAAACTAAAGGAGTTATTCTGATTATTCTCGTCGAATAGACTATACTATTATTATTTTACAAGTCTCTTTAAAAAAAGGAGGTCGAAACTGTGAGTGAGTATTGAAATTTATAATTTAATCGTTTAAATTTTTTTTTAAATACAAGAAGTACAAAAACTGTTGTATTTCTTCGCCGTTCTTCCATTAAAGGTAATTTTTAAAAACAATGATTTTACCAGTTATACTGTGCAATTATTTTAATACTTTTGCAATTCATAAATTAACTTTTAATTATTATTCTATAAAAATTAAAATAACCGACACGATTTTTGTTTATTATGTGACATATTATGCTTTAAGATGAAGATAAACTCATTCAAGTATTTTTTTAACGTATGAATTCTTACCATAAATACTAAATGCATCACTTAACTCTGTATGTATATACTCGGTAAGTTTTTTTTTTTTTTAACTATGTCCTATTAAAACAACTAACATGATAAAATATTGAAAAAGATGTTTGAATTGATATACATTCCATTACAAGCCAAATTCTAGAAACGTTAAAATCAAACATTCATGAAATTTTATTTTGACTTCTATTATACTTTTCTATATTCAATATTCTACCATTCTTTTGACATAAGTTCAAATGATTAGAAAGTTGAAAAGATTAATTTGTAAATTTTGAATGAAACAGCTAAGTTTGTAAATTTGAGTTATAATTTTCTACCAAAACATTCTTTCATTTTAGCTTGTAAGAACAGAAAGAAGCTGTTTGGAATCTCGCATCTCGCATGTCTTTGAGTATCATAACTTATGTTGAATTCATCCTTTTGAAGAAAAAAATATTACTATATTTTAGCTTGTGTATCTTCTCTTGTACCTTATTAGATATTTTATCTCTTTCTTTTATATATATAAATAGAAATATGTTTTAAAATATTTTATACTCTTTTTAATAATATGGACTTCTTTTCGGCTATCGTTATCATCTCCAAAAAAGACTAGATTAATAAAAAAAAATTATTAAAATATTTATTTAGTTAAATTATGTGCAATATTAAGTTTAAATAAATAATCTAATTTTAAATAAGACAAATCCTTTGATAAGAACACTTTCCATCATTAAATTATTACAAAGTAGAAATCTATGTAATTATCCTAAAATATAAACTCTTTTTCTATTAAAATTACACTTCAATTTTCCTAATTATCAACATGAACAAAAAAATTACAATCTCTATAAATAATTTTGCAATAAATTTTTCTTATATTAATATTTTTATAACTCTTTCATGCTAAAATTTCTCTTACATATCTTATTATAATACTAAAATGAAGACTCGATTGCTTCATATTAATAAAGATTAATTGCAATGAAAAAATCGAATAATTGTTTATAGTATTTACAAATATTCAAAAAAACGTGTTTAGAATAAATTGTCCAAATGAATTATCAATAATTAAATTACATGTAATAATTGAGCTTTTTATCTATGAATGGATTGTCATTATGAAATAGTTCGTTTCATATCTGATTTTAACAAATGGAAATTAACCCTGATAAAATACATTTTCATTTAGAGAAATTTAGAGACTTATCTAGCATTACTAGAATTAGTTTTCATTAAAGCGCAACCACGTGAGTGCACGAAGCTGATAAAGGAATAAGCGTAAGGAAAACCTCTATAAGTAAAAAAGTAAATTCGACGCCGAGTGAGAAGCGAGTTAAACAATGATTCCGATGAGCAATTCTACTTGTATGCGTACCCACGTACAGTATAATCATACTTACAATGAGGAAAATTCAAATAGCTTCAGAAGGCGTATTCGCATGTCCTTTTACTATATAAAGCATTTATTATAGGAAGTTTTATATAGAATTTTAGAAGGCACCTGAAAGAATGTGAATAACGGAAATTATAAGAATTTTATAAAGTAAATACTAACGTTTGAACTAAACACTGTTTCAACTATGAATATAACTACAAATAAAAAAGTAATTTTCAATGAATAAAAATTTCTCATCATCATTGATATAAAAATTAATTTAAAATGCAAGTGCAAAACATCTGAAATCGAAACAAATATTTATAGGGGGAAATCTTTGATAATATACAACATATATATATATATATATATATATAATCCTCAACAGCTGCGCTATAAAAATGTTGAATATTAGTTTTATATTTTCATTAAATTGAAAAACTTTAGTAGTTGAAAGTTTTAATTTTCCAATTCCGTAATAGTCCGCTTGCATTCACCTTAAAAATAGTTTAATTTAAATAATTGAATATTGAATATTTATGTATATGTATTAAACATGTAGATACAATGCATCTTCCTAGAAATATTTTATTTATCTATGATCACGATATAAAAGAAATTTACTTTTTTCAAGTGATTAATTAATGATATGCCTTAGAATATTTTAAGCTAAAACTTTTTTTATACCCCTGCAATTTATAGTTCAATTTTTAAATTAGGTAAGATTTAGTATGAAAAGCCATCTTTATTGCAGTATCAAAAAGAGGGAAAATGATGCTTTAGATATCTGAACTTTCGCTATTAAGTCAGAAAATGTAAGGCTCATCTAACAGATAGACTGATGCTATAAATGTGAGGTAAGAGAGTATAAAAAGGAGGCTGTAACCTACCGAGTACCTCTTCAAGACATATCTCCAGACCGTTTTAAACTACTTACTTAAAAAATGCATACATGATCCTATTAAATAGTACATCTATGTATTGACCGTTCAAAGTGATGTACTATATGTATGCGCATTAAAATATAGCCAAAAACTGGGTATAGATTTTCAAAAGCTACTTGAACCTTAATTAATGTTTACAAATAATACTGGTACTTTAATCATTTTAATATTTATGGCTTTGTAAATATTTAACGGGGAATACCGCAAATAAGGTCATTGAAACAATCTAATCATTATGTACCTTTACAATGTATTATATTTAATTATTCTAACATGAAATGGACACCATGTGGTAACAGTACACAATTGATAATACGAAAACAATTCTAGAAACATATAAGTAAACAATACCATACAAATTTTGCCCTCGTATGTTTTGATATTGGTAAAACACAGTGGTTAAAGCCTAGAATATTTTTTAAATTATATCCAATCGAAGCATTGACTACTAAATGCACATGAATAAATATTTGGTGATACGAATGTATGGAAATAGGCTTTTTCACTATATTGCTCAGTTTACGCTTTTAAGAACTTATGACATTAAATATAACAAATGTGCAAATTATAAAATTTGAAATAGTCTTACGTGGTCAGTTAGTATATTTAATAGTATTACGTATAATAATTAAACTTTGACAAAGTACTTATAATAATAAAATATTTCATGTTCTCTTTTTTTTATTGCCTCGTTTCACGTTAACTTAACCCTTCGTCTTCCCCCATAGACTAATTGCTAATCTATGTGAGAATATATACGAATCCGTCGCATTAATTTGCTGATGTTATTTTTGTATTTTCAACAAGATAAAAACCTTATAAAAAGTTAGTTTCATATTACTATTTAAATTAAAAGTAAAAATAAGAGATTTTACGAAATAGTTAAGTAAAATAAATTTCTGAATTATGAATAATATGACTTGCAAATTAATATACGTAACACTTTCTTAA
The DNA here is from genome assembly GCA_018907135.1 of Kradibia gibbosae. NCBI lineage: Eukaryota > Metazoa > Arthropoda > Insecta > Hymenoptera > Agaonidae > Kradibia > Kradibia gibbosae. The sequence goes on from JACCHX010000004.1 coordinate 12,498,556, forward strand.
CTCATTATGACTTTAAATTTTTTTTATGCTTTCCAAGAAATAATATTTTATGATTTGTATGGAAATTTTTAAAGGCTATTCATAACATTTTTAAACATTTGTGAGTTTAGTGATTTTGTTTTTATTGAATATATTTTTTAAACAAAAAATATTTTTGTATTACTTCAAAAATTTTTGTTTAAAATTACTATATTTAAGGTTTATGTATTGATAAACATTAAAATATATTTGCGTTTGGATAATCCATAACATTAAATATCTGTATATATATATATTATAAACTAAGAAAGTAGTCAATATTAGTTAATAATTACGTAATTAATAATCAGCATTTTAAATTTAATGACAAGTTTATTATATTTCTTGTTGGCTTTTATTGCCTTTAGTATACGGACTTTTATTTATATAGTCGTATTAATTGAATGTTAACATGCATAAGTTTAAGACTAATTCAAGAAAATTCATTATATTGATAATATTAAGAAGTATTAGCATAAAACAACAATAGAGATTTAATTGCATAATTAATTTTAAACTGAACAAAATTAAAAAAAGTATTAAAGTATGTTAATAATTTTATTTCAAATACAGCCAATATATTAACACTTTTTGTCTAATTTCTTCTAATTTATTTGAATAATTCAAACAAGAGTATTTCATTTTTATTTTGAATCCAAGCATATTTTTTTGAAAAATCTGTATTTGCTGAAGATTTGTTTTAATATATAACAAGATCTAAAAACACTTGTTAAAGCATCTGAATTTTTACAGATTATTATTAGAATGTATAGTTAAAAACAATTTTTTAACTAAATTTTTTTTTAAATATTTAAAACAAAATATGTGATCTTGAACTCTTACGTATCCGATAGAAGAAATTACGTTCTAATTCTCAAACTAAATTTTTCATATTTTAATAGTGATGTTTTAATCTGCCTAAATAAAATATATCAAATTCTAGAATATTAAAATGATTAAATTTATAATTGTTTAATTAATTTTTTAAACCAATTTTAATGACTTACTATTTAAATGGTGATGCAAATTGATTTATATTTAATTGATATGGTTTTAAAAATAATATGTTACAGTAAATTCTAAACAAAAAACAACGACTTAAAGTCTAATAATTGTACATTCAAAGCCCTCCATCGTTATTATTCATTACATTGTATTGTCCAAATGTATTTTCTAAGTACCCTCTTACTTTGCTATGGTATTACGGCTTATCAATATGTCGGAGCATTAAAAAGCATAATTAAAAACTTGTTAAAAGATTTCCTTCAAAATAGTATAGCCCATGCATTCCTAAAGTTATTGGTACGTTAGGTGAGTTCATATATTTCCATGACATTTGTTTGATTATGGAAACTTTTATTATGAAATTTGGCGATGGAATTTAATTACAATAATAAAAAATCTTTATTGGTCAAAGAAAATTTATTATAAATGTGCACTAGTATTTTAACATTCATTTGCATTTTCTATGAAATTAAAAAACAATGATTCATAAAAGCATCTGTAAATACATGTAACTAACTCATAATTTTCTTTAATTATATTTGTTATTATATTGTTGTTATTATAGAGGTAAAAACTTAATTTTATTAAATTTACTAATGCACAAATATACTACTGTTCTTTTAAAACATTATTGTGTTGCAATTTCATAATTAATGTAAAATGCCTAAATTTAAAGTCTACTGCCTATATATTATATATAATTTACGAAATTATATAATGCTTATATACCGTTTTTTTTAATTTACAATCTGTAATAATTATATTTTATTTATTTCATGGATAAGTTTTATATTTTCACGGTATCAGAATATCTAATTTTCTTTCAAGTTTAATGTTGCGATACGAAGTACTTCTAAAATTAAAATAGTCATTAAAACATTTTTTAATTTTAAATTAAAATTCTTTTTTAATTTGTTTTTTTATTGATTGTAAGAACGTAACTGAATAAAAAGATCTTTTTTACATACATGCGTTAAATTTTACATGCGCTTATTTACAAAATGCGCTGTGCTAGGGAAAAAAATTATTATTTCTTAAAAACATGTTACAACAAAAATTCATATAAAACAATAATCTTTTTTTATTATTTTTCAATTTACTGATTTTTTTTTAACAATTCTTAAAATACAACCATTAGATCATTAGAATATAAGTGAATTGTAATTTCTCTTTTATTGGAATGTCTGTATATTTAAAATAATTCATTTTTTCATTCAAATAATAATGCAAAGGTCATAATAATTTGTGACAGCATATGATACTATTAAAAATTTAAACACAACATCGAAAAATGATATTACTAATAGTATCAATTCATTAATTAAATTACTTATATTAGCTTTTTTCATGGCTGTTTTAAAAATTCATATCGATAAAAAAATCAATCCTTACTATTCATATTTACATAACTTTGAAATACAATGTTTTCATTATTTAAAATTCCTCTACTTACAATTTATCACAGTACTTTAAAAAACAAGAATATAATACATTATTTATAATTATATTTATATCAGATCAAATCAGTACATACAATTTAAATAATTACAATACAATTATTTGCAAACATTTTATTTATAATTTTTTATATGTATTAAATAATTATTTATAATATTTAATGTATTTGAATTAATTTTAATGCATAAAAATTAAAAAATGAACATAACATACAGAAACGATAAAGAATACATTACGCTTAAAATGTATTCACAATGTCCTTTGTTTTACTTACATATAAACTTTTTTGGTATACAAAAGGTTCGTATGACGCACAAATTTATTATCACAATGCACGTAATAAGGTGTTGTTTTAAAAATATTTAAATTAGATAAATCTGTGACTTGTTTGATGTGTACTTGTCATTCATCAATCTCTTACTAACAATTAAAATTAAGTAAATTCAGTAAATAATATTTTCATATGCAATTAATTTGAAATTAAACTGCATAATAATAAAATGAATTTAAGTATAATAATGTTATCTATTGTTTTATTATTCATTTCGAAACGCATATGATTTTTTAATTATAAAATTTTTATATTGATAGGATACTAATGAAAAATAAGACAGTTTAATATTTTTTTTTAATCGAATATGTAATATTTATTTTTCTCTATCACCAAAGATCTAAGCGCTTTTCAATAGGTCTATTATAGTTACGCAACTACACCTGATTATTGGATCGTAAGTCTTAAATCCAAAATACCTTAATTGTGTACTATTTTGAATTTAAATCGTAAAAAATTAGTTCTATCACATTCTTGCTCAACGAAGTCTAAAACCGAATCATGACCTGTTCGTTTTACCTCTATTTGCAACAATACTTTTTAAAAATTGTAACAAAAGAAATTTGATATTATTTAAAACATATACAATAAATTTTTTATTTTGCCGAAATAATAAATTTATTTATCATTGAAACAAATGCAACTCAAACAAAATTGTTAAAAAAATGCGTAATAATTGACAATTTGAAAAGTCTAATATGTCTATGTTTTTGTGATGTTTTAATCGACCCACTTTTAAGAATTTTTCATCAATTACAGCCATTTCTATATAAACATATATAAAAACAAAATTAATATATTGATCTAAAAATTATTATTATTATTATTATTATTATTATTATTATTATTATACGTATTTTTAGAATGTTCAAATTTATGTTACAAAAATGAATAATACTAACTTAAAGATAATGGAATATACTGTAGTAAATTTAAACCTGTAAAAGTATTTGCTTACACTTAATATATATATATATATATATATATATATATATTGGTATATTTTTGAAAATCATGTCTTCGTTTTTAAATCCAAAAAGCTACGACTTTAGACATAAAAAACATTCATGTTTGTAAAAATGTCTTGTATAAACAGTTTTATTGGATTAAGTGAAAATTGTAATTATGTCTACCAACCTTATGTTTACACATTATAATGATCTCTGTAATATCTTTCGCGAATACTTAAATTGCAAAGTCACATGCACTAAATTTAACAAATGCCAGTCTAGAGTACTTAAAGAAGAGTTGTTAGTTTGGTAAACTTATTATAGTATATGAAGAAGAAAAACATAATAAAGATAAAATTACGCGTACATTTACCGGATAATAATGAAACGATTGGCAAATAAATTATCGACGACCGATTACGAATTGAATTAACACGAGGTAACTGTGCTGTTTAAGCAGCCGGCGCCGGGAAACTTTGAAAGTACAGCGAAGAATCAGATGAAATTGAGGCACGTTTCTTATCCGTAGCGGAAGCATTTGACTAATCAAGTGTCTCGCAACGAGCAACGAGAGTATCGCCTTAACTCTCGGTCGCGTAATTGGTATGGGAAAAGGGCCCTCCTTTCTCGAGCTCTGCGAGTCGGATGGATTAGCCCGAGTCACCGTAGGCTCAAAGCTCCGACTCTGATCCCGAGCCAGGATTAAGCGTCCGACGAACCGCCTAAAATTAATTTTGAGCTTACAGCCATTCCAACAGATTATGAGCGAGAGACTGCATTCTCACGAGCGGGCAATCGAGTATTCGGCAGTCCCATCGCAACTCGGCAGCTTTGTTCTTACCTCGCGCGCAACGCCTTTGGGGAGGTGAGTCCCCATGTCGGCAGGGATTCCTTCTTTATCGACATCCACGTTCGACGCCCCGACGGTTGCGGGGCGGGCACACATTCCTTGCCCATTATGATTAGTTTTAGTACTTCGTAACGAGGAAACTGTCGACTTGATTACTTCATCGTTAAATCCAACACGAGTATAATTAACTTTTTAAATTAAATTTATAACCAAATGATGAATTGATATTGCCGTCCCCGGATAATGAATATAATGCCACTTTTTTCCAATAAATATACTTTACAGTCCTCCTGTTTGTAATGGCGAGTGGAAAAATTTTCCTTAACTGGAAAATAATAATATTTTTAAAATAATACGAATTTTACGCCGTTCGAAAAATATGTTATTCATATTTCATCATAACGCTCAGCTAATTTATTGTTAAATTTTGTCAGCTTCTCCCTTATTATCGTAACGAAAATGCTCATTCACGATTTCGTCTTTGCTTTTAAGCCGAACCCTATTTTATAACGTATGAACGAATTTAGTAGAAAATCAAACAAAAGCAAAGATATTTTGCATATCTATAGTATAGATTCACAAAAATATCTAGAAATAATCTATTCATTTAAATATCGATAACAAAGGGATCTTCTTACATTTTCGTTGCCTTGCCCAATATTAAATAAATAATTCAATAATATTTAAAGTTATTTCATATATGACTTTCGTAATATATACATGATTAAGCTTTACTAAATAGTTCAATATACTTGAATTAAATATAGGATGATATCGAATTCATGTTTGCGTAAAATATCAAATTTCTATAATATTATCATTGAATCGTACCATTACATTAATTAAGTTATAAGTTATAAACTTATATAATATAAAGGTACCAACTAGAAATATAGTTATTAAACGATGGCTTAACCTTTTATTGAAATGTCATGTAAATAATTGTCTATGAAATATTTATTTATATATTTCATTACCAGTGAGCTTACCGCACTTTAATCCCCTCTCAACGACACTTTGTTACATAGCTTATACATTTTATAAAAAGGCAACGGGAGATTCCAGTTCTGAAGGTTTTATCGACTACAATACTTTTATTTTATTCATGTATGCTATTATTCATCTTTTCTTTTTAAATAGTGAATAAATTTCTTTGATACAATCCATTTTCATTTCCATGAATATACATTTTTATTAGCTGTACGTCCTATGTATCACTATATTTTTAATTTTTAAATTTTGGAACTATTACAAATTATCGTTAACTCCCAAATACATGTATTTCTTATGTCCCGCAAACCAAATTAGTGAACCAAAATGATAACAATTACATTTACCGATTAAACTTTAACATCTCTTTACATATTCTACGTAACGGTGATAAGAAGATGTTTTATGATATATTGCAAAAACCTTTTTTTATACATACAGCTTATTACACCTTAAAAGTTTAATATGTACGATATTTTTTTATATTTTTTTTTTTAGTATTACGCTTTTAATATTTATAAACACAAAATTTTATTTCAAAAGATTGAGTTTAAAAAAATGTAGATTTTAATATATGGGTATATAACACGAAAGTTGTTATTTAAAAAAAGTTGTATAAAAAATTTACTTTTACATTTGGAAGTTATTACATGTATAATAATTGATACAATTAATTCAAAACTAAATAATATGATTATTTACTTTTATTTATTTCCAGTTCTATATAAAGGATTAGTATAAATAACCAAAGGATAGATATCCTGTATAGAATTTTTTACACGGCACTTTTCTCATTATTAATATAACCGCTAGTCTTTAGTCTCTAATATAATTATATTTATTGATACTGAATTTTTTCTACAAACCAATTTCATTCAGAAAAATATGTACGTTTGAAGGAAATTATTCTTTATATTTATGTAAAAATTCTTTTTTATATACAGACTAATGATTTTAAAAAACATATTGTTTTTCTTCAATTATACTGTTTAAAATTAATGTTTCATAATTAAATAATTATTAGATTTAATCAATAATAACATCTACGGTATAATACTAGTTGTTACGTTAGTTGTACTCGATAGTGTTGTAGTAGTTGTTACAGGTTCAGTTTTTATCGATTTCAGTCGCTGGAAATAATAGCTTTGTTTAGGATATTTCTAATGAAATTAAAAATTTTATCCGATTAAGTAAAATGCTTTATACTGACCCAAAAAACTTTTAATACTGATTTTGAATCCTGCTCTTGGAATTCTAGGAATAGAGAAGAAGAAGCGATATATGTATTGTATATATAATTTTCATAATTAATAAATGGTCCACATTTCTTACTGCAATATGGTGAGGTAGCAGACGTTATTATGATGAAATCTCCTCTTTTCGTAGTTTCAGGGGTTTCCATACCCATAACTGGACAATCCATACATTCGGATCCAATTCTTTTACGATAAAGACTTTTTACCGCACTATCATGAGTTCCATCCCATTCGTAGCTTCGGAATTTACATTCGTTATTTAATGAATTAACTAATGATTCAGCAAAATATTTATAAGCAATTCTATGGCTGCATATCATTCTAGACCATTCAGCTGTAAATACTTTAAAGAACAAGTATTTGAATAGGTTCCAATAAAAGAGAGCCAAATAAAATTTCGAAGCAAGTAAAATTATTTTAATTCACCTGATCCTAAACAAGGCGGCTGGACAATACCTCCGTTGACGTAAAAATCAACATGACCTAAAAATATATATATTATCATTTTTTGTGCAAAATCTTACTACATAATGTTTTTTACAGATCATAAAAGAGAGTCATAAAATGCAATTCATAACGCCTTAAAATCTCATACAGAAGTTTTGTATTCAAACCTATACTTTGTTTTAAACCAAACGCATCTATACTGCCTCCATAACCGACTTGAGTATGAATTATATCAACAAAATCTGCATCTTGTTTATCGACTCTTAGTCTCGGATCAACATCTGTAAAGCAAGGCTTGGCTGGATCTAGTCCAGTAATTCTTTTCACATGCCAAAATGGATCTTGGTTCAATAAATATGCAGTTTGGCCACTTACTTGTGCACCAAGACTATGTCCAATGAAGTATAAATTATTCCATTTCTTTTTTCTAATACTAAATCGAAATTTTTGACTTTGGATCTTTATGGCCTGAAGTAAACTAATTATTATACGTATTAAAATTAACTTAGATAATCCAGCAACATTTTATTAAAAAACATATCTAACGAATACAATATGTAAAATACGACAATATAAAAAAACACATTATGATTTCATAAAACGATCTAAATGCTAATCAAAATAATGATTGCAACTTATTCTCACAACTTCACTTTTAGTATTACTATACTTTAAACTTTATTGTAAATTATAAATAGAATGGTTAAAAAGTTTAAATTTATTAAACATTAATTATGTAGTTGAGGAACAATTTTTCTCGCGTTTAATTCAATTTTTATTTAGCAATAATTTAAGTTGAATAATATTAATTTATCTTATTATGTAATCTGGTCATTTCGTGTAATTTAAAAAATGCAGTTAAATAAAAAAGGTTTAATTGTTACTTAATGTTATTTAAGTATTAGTAGTTATTTAAATACATGGCTACAGAAAAGCCTTTTATGTAACTCATGCTCCTCTACCATGTTTTAAAATCGTACGTAGTAAATACGGTTGGAGAAAATCGTGAGTACGAATAAGTAAAATTATTACGGATAAGTATAAATACAAAAATTTTAATATTAAAGTGAGACAATACTGTATTATTATAAATCTACTAAGGGAGAAAATTTAATTTTATGAAATATTTTTACCTAAAATATAGAAAAATAACTATCGATTTACACAAAAAATATTAAATTTGAACAAAAACTATTTTAATCTATTGCATTATTATTAATTATATTGTTATAAACGTTTAAATTTTTTCTGAACGCCACCCAATGTACTTGCATATTTAAATATAAATTCTTAATAAATTTATCGATTATATCTATGCATGAAATGATAATTTATCATTAAAATAGCTTGAACTAAATTGGCATATGCTGAGCTTGAAAAAAATTGGTTTGAAAGCACATAATATTAAATGACTTATCGGTAGAGTTGTATGTACCCAATATAAAGAATATTTAAATACACAAGTATTGTAAATATACATGTATCTATTACGAATTGTTAAAATTGTTTAATTTAAAATCAACGCGTAAAAAACTTATTTTGTTTTCGCAATGCTTCTTATTATATATTATATTTTTATTGCTTCATGTTATGAAAGCCACTTTATTTCGATATTATTGTGAAACGAATATCATGAAGTAAGACCGAAATTGTCAAAATCTAAATTACATTTAGTTTTTAATTCAAGAAAGAATTAAACATTAACAGCGTTAGAAAATTTTATTGTATTTAAATTCTTCGCTATCTTATTCAAAATAATAGTTTACTAAAATAAAAATTTTTTATACCCATGTATTTGCTGTGTTGCTATCACAGTATTTCGAGCAGCATTAACGTAATTCTTACGGGTACTGAGTGCACTCCAGTCAACCACAATAACATTAGCTTTTTTCTAAAAAAAAAAAAATAAAATACAAATATGCATAAATTTCCTTATAAGTATTGCCACTTGAACTCGACAACAATTTATAAATACCATTATATAAATCACGTTTAAACTGAATGTTTTTAAAGAAAAATGTATTTGAAATTCACTTGATGCATGTAATTAATAAATCAACGCTCAGTTTTCTTATTGAAAATTCATTTCATGATTAATAAGTTAATACTAATTATATTATATTACATCTTTATATACTATATCGTAGTATATTACATATTGATGTAATAATCCAAATTTGCAGAATGTACACAATTTTTTTGTTAAATCTGTACAGAATACGCGCAATATATGCATAAATGTGGGTGGGTGTATGCGCTAGGGTGAATATATAAAAATTCTACACCCATACGGATACGTAAGGGCGCGTATAATACTTACTGCGTCAAGAATTTTATCTTTTAAATCCCATAGCCAATCTCTTTTTACGCTAGCCAAGTACCCATGAATAATAATAATCGTCTCTTCCAAAGGATCAAAATAGTTTTCAAGTTTTGACAAATCACATGGACCAATTTCTTTCGGGGTTCTAACTTTCTTCGTCGAAACATAATATTTAACTAGCACATCAATTGTGTGAGTCGTACTAGAGCAGGTAATAACTTTCCCAACAATAGGTATATTTTGCAAGTCTAGGCACGTAATTTGCATAGTTTCGTTCTGATTTGCAAAAGATTTTTCAAATACTATTAACAAAAAGAAAAATAGTAACGTAGCTCTCATTTTGATAATGATTTGGTAAATGCCCGAAAATACACGTAGCTAATCGCTAAGACTATATTAATATAGATTTCTTATCTACATCTCTATTTGAGTTATAGTTTACATTCATTTTATTATGCTTCGTTCAATTTCTTAAACTTATAAATTGAACAAATACAATTTATAAATTCCAGAATTAAAACAGCTATAACAGTTGCCATAATACTTTATGTATGTTTATAACGCGGAATAGTAAAGCATCTGTTATGTGGTTAAAATTTTAATTGTATTCGTCATTCTTTTGTTCAGGTGTATTTACTGTAACCTGAAATTAAAACAATAATTTTCAATTTATCTATCACATGTTTTGAGAAAAATAGTAAAGAAATTGTATGATATAAATCATAAGAACTACGATAGAATTGACAAATTATATAGGATTTGTTAAGATAACATGTTTCACAAATAATAAATAATTAACATTATATTATATTCTAAAACTAGTTAATCTGATAACTATGTATCTGTAAAATTCTGTTTTTTATATAAATTTTAATTATAAATGAAAATTCAAATATAAAAAAAAAATTTTGGTTACAACATAGTAAATATTACAACATTATAAGCAGTCATTAAACACCTAACATAAAAAATCTCCGAAAAAATATCTAAAAAAAAATATGCAGAAATGAATTTGATACATATATTAACATAATATTATAAATCGAATTACTTAAAATACAAATATTAAATTGTGTTTAAAAAATCACTTAATAATTTTGGCTATATATTTACATTTTGAAAATATATTTAGAAACTATTAATAGCATAATTTTCAACATAATTTTATGTACTATATTACTGAGCATAAAATTTAACAATCAATGACAAATAACGTAAAAAATAGGTAATTATTTTTTTTAATTGCATTATTAATATTAGAAATTATAATATTTTATAATTAATCGTTAAAATATAAAAATGCCAAGTGAAATCGTATGTATAAGCCGATTCTGAATCATAAAAGAGAACGAAATACTCTTGAAATTGATCCAAACAAAACCAATTAATTAAAGAATAACATTGACTTAAACATTATTTATTGTAATAAAATTATGTAAGCATGTATAGTTATTAATTATAGTATAAAATAGAAAAATTATACGTGAATTTATAAAATGAATGTGTCGACCGTATTACATTATAATATTATAAATGGATCTAAAAACAATTTCAATTTTTTTGTGAAACGGAAAATTGATCATTGATAGTTTTTAATTCGTATAATAAAAAATATTTTTAAAATATTTACTATATTTAAGGTTACAATTCTGTTAAATGTTTTCTTTATTAATATAAATGAATTTTTGAAAATGATTTGAATACCGATTTAAGTCATCGTTCTCTAAAATTCTCTAAAAACGTTCGAAGTACAATTTATGATTTTACTAATACAAATTTAAAGAAAAAATACATGTCATGATGTTAATACTGTACAGATATATAGTTTCTTATTTTTTTTAATATTATACTTAAATATATATATATATATATGGAAATAAATGGCCTCAGAATAATTTAATATTGAGAGACCATTATTGTTAGCAAGATATTATTTACACATACATTATAGTATTACAAATACATATAAATCTATGCTATTTTTAAATTATATACACTACCTATAAACATACATCAGTTATTGTATATTTTATAAGTAGATAGTCATGCTAAATTATAAATTTTATTATATAATTGGTTTTGCAAATGCAAGGTTGAAATTCAAGCTGTTAAAATCAAGTTAAGAGAAAAAAAACTATCCTATAATCGTCAATGGAGCACAATATTTCAATTGTTTATATATATATATATATATATATTTATTATATTTATATACATAAACCTTTGAATTGCATTTAAAAAATCCTTTATGAATCTAATAAATACGAATTACTTATTTTAAAGACAAAATTGATTCTGAGCAAAGTATGCAATTTTTATAAAAAATTATTGTATTTTAAGAAATTTCATTACAAACTGTTATTAAAGTTATTAACTTTAGTTAGCAACTATACTAGCAAAACGAAAAATACTTACCATTGTAATCTTTCATTGCTAAAAAAATTATAAATTATTGATTTAAGATATTTAAAATAAATCCTTACAATTCTTTTCTCTTTCAAGATATATTTGAAATAACGTAATTATGCAGATATACGTATGTAGCTTTGAAAAATAATTAGTTTTTTAAGCTTTATTTTTTTATATATCAGTTTATAGGAATACACTACTACACTTAAAATCATACACTGCTATAATCATGTTTATTTATCAATAAATATATATAACTTTTAAATTTATTTGTAATTATAATTTTCCAAACGGCTTTTCGTAAGGATAATGTTTTTAACCATTTAAAAGAAATTCTTTTGTAATCCTTTTTTCAATCCAAACGATAAACAGATTTAGCTCTAAAGTTTTGGAAAAAACATTTTCAGATACTAAAAAAAGTGCTTACAAGTAAGTTACATGTAATTTAAAATCAACTGATGTTCCTCTACATCAAAAATATATAATTACCGCATTATCACATTTTTTTAGTACATTAAGTTTAAATTAATTTAAATAAAAAACTCAATAAAACAATTACTACGTAATATTTTGTATGTAAATCACGTATAGTAATGGTACTCTTAATTTGTTACTTATAGTCTTGTTCAATTATGACATTTAATGATCAACTAAAGATGTTCAACTAAATATATTAAACAATCAGGTCTATTTCAATTTTAAATATATTTTATATTAATTTGAACAATTTAAATTTAAGCAACATACTTTTGAGGCAAAGTTTTTGCTAAATTTTCCAACCATAAACAGATAACAGAAATTTACGCAGATATGTATTCAGAAAGTATGAAACACGTGTTCATATATTGATATTACGACCAAAGATAGCTTTTCTTATATTCACTATTGTAACATGAACATCTTTACTATCGTGTAGTATTTTTATATTAATATATACATATTTGATTATCAAAAAATATTATAAAATATTCTGTAGAATAAATACAATAAATATGAAATTTCGATATAAGGTTATTATAGATAGATAATAAGCTGTTAAATTTATTAAATTATTTGTTGAATATAATGAATATTATATTATAGTACGTATAAATTAATGTAACACAATTATTGATGAAGTATTTATTATTTTATTATTTAAACAAATTATTAACAATACTTAATAAGAATAAGGCATTTTGAAAATCATCACTTTTAATATCATTAGCTTTGAAAATATGATTGTAACAATTTATACCTTTTAATATTTAGGTTTCATTTTAATAAAACTTTGAATTAAGATTCCAACATATATATGTAGCTTTTACGTAAAAAAGTTTTAGAATTATTTATAGAAGATGTTTTGTTGTAAAAAAAATATTTATATCTTTCTAAAAAGAGGTTAAAATAAAAAATGTATTGTAAATTTGAAATAAAATTAATTCCAATTACATAAAATAGTTTTTAAAAAAGCATATAATATTATTATTGGTATTTCTAACATAGCAATAAACTTTTTTTTTCAAAAATAAACCATACCATGAAATAGATAAACATTTTTAGTATTAAATAATTGCTATATTTCGACATTTGAGGTAGCTAAATTTAATAATACAAAGAATATATTTATTAGTGGAATGTTTTTATCATTTGTTGTCAATATTTTTATTTCAAAATAAATTGAAATAATGTATACGTTATATCATTACACATGCAGGCAATTTATGGGCAGCATAAACAACTTTTAAGCAACGCGTTTATCAACGATTTTACTATTAGAGTTTAGAAAATATGTGACGTTTTATCATTTTATAATAATAATAATAATAATAATAATAATTTTATTTAATAACTATTACATTTAAGTATAAGATTAATTTATTTTAATCACAAATAAATGAAAAAATTTGCAACAAAAAAATAATAAAATCCTGTTAGAAGGCGAACGAAAAATCTTATTAACCTCGGACTAAGCTGTTGTGATAAAAGGCAATCGGGAAAGACTCTGACCTGAAAGCCTTCCTGAACAGGAGCTGCGAATAAAAAGCGAGGGCAAATTGGGGAGAATGAAGAAAAGCTTCTTGTCAGGCTTACGACCAGTGCTCCACCATGAAAATAGCCTCGCTACAATGATCCCAGGCGTAAAGAGATACTCTAGAATTGAATTTTTATGGACCTACAAATAGAAGCTGAGAGCGACCATTTATCAACTTTTGCCATTGTGTACATAAAGTAATGCTAATCATACGTCCGAAGATTCTTTATCAATGTATCGACTATTTGTATAGACTACTATAGTATAAACTATCTATACTATTTGTATGGATTCAATACTTAACGACGCATTCACAATTGATTTTACGGCAGATTTATCGAGCTCGCGATCAACCTTTCCCGTATTGAAATTTTCTATAGCACTACCTTGAAAATATTTGCAATCGTAAACTCCAATAATATTACAGTCACTGTATATTATGCCGACATCGAACGAGTGAACCGTCTAATATCTACGAACACCTAAATATGTGGATATAAATTACGTATATTAGATTAATTTGTTTTTAGATAATCGTTTTAAATATAGATTTGTAAATAGTCGACTCTTTAGCGTAAGAATTTTCTATTTTTAAGCAGGTTATCAGCTGAAATCCAAATAAAAATAAATATTCAATTATTTAAATTACTTAAAAAATTATCCATAAATTACAAAAAATTTCATATCATTTTTAAATGTTCATATACTCATCTATCAAAAATAAAAAAAAAGTCTGTCTTAAAAAAAAAAACTCCAGATATTAGCTATTATTTTATTAAGATAAATAATTTTGTAAACTTAACCATCCTCTTGGTTATGTATTAAAATAATTTTCATTTTCATTTTTTTAAGCATATTATAATGGATATAATTTAAAAAATGAAAGTGTTAATTATAAATACACTGTACACGAATGATAATTTTATTACTTAGAGTTAAGTGTAGTATTGAAATTAGTATATAAAAATGTTGATATTTTCTTTTTGCTTAAACTGAGTATATTCGTCTATTTTAATCATACTCATTAAAATAAGGGATAAAATAAAATAAAAATTTAAGAAAATTTGGTCTTTTGAAAAAACATAAATTTTATAATTATATTATTTTTAAAATATTAATAAAACCAAATGAATTTTAATGGTTTTATAGAATGCAAAATGCGTGCATTTCAATTTACAAATTTTACGGATATTAGATTTAATAAGCAAGGAATAAAAGGATTTCTATGCACATGAATTCTTAACAAAATCATTATTTTTACTCATAATATTTATGTTAATAACTTTTGCGGTGGAATAAAATTTCAACGCAACTATAAACTAAATTTATGATGATATACTAGTATAAATTCTTATACATGCACACTCACGTATACAACCTGTGTGTATATATATATATATAAAGAGAAAGTATGATTGATAGGAAAAAATAAAAAGTGTAATATATATTTAAAATTTGTCAACATTTCTTTTAATTCTGATAATATCTTACACATATTTATCATATAGAATTATGCTTTACAAGTTTAAAAAAGCGTCCCAAATAACTCGAATAAATTACGGATATTCTTTTATAAAACTACTGTAAGGAAAATATTTCTTTAAAACAATGCATAAACGTTTGAATTATATAATATGCAAGGATGAAATACACAAACATGAAATATCCTTCTAATGCATCTGTTTTGTGCCGAACGGTCAGATGATAATTCACAAAACTCTTAATCATTACGATGTCAATATATGTTTCTGCTCTCCACATCAATAAATCATAAGTAACAGTCTTCCTAAAAGAGATGATGTGATGACAGATTGCCAGTTAGTGGTGTGCAGCTTTTAGAGTGTAACTACTCTTGGAAAGTAGGTTACGTACTGCAAGCCACAAACATTTCACCCGACAACTTGGCCCACGTGGGCTAAGACCCGAACGAAAGTTGTTCCTTCGGCAGATGGCGAAGTTTCGCTTGCTGTTTGCAATTTTGTGTCACAAGCTTTCTTATCGGTGGCTGGAGCTCAATGGAGAGAACCGAAGTTTGAGCGAGGCCCCAAATACAAGAAAGCATCGGCTCGTGTTCTTCACTTGGAGCGATTTTACTATTCGATGGCTCGATCGTCAGTCTGAACTTTGTAAAAAAAAACAACCTTCTTCGTACCCTTCTACGCAAGTCGGTTGATAGCGAAAAATAATGGCCTCGTGAGACTTTTCAGACGCGATACGAATTATTTTTCGAGTCTAGATTCTTTTAAGCTCTTTTGGCGGTTGCCTTATTTTTCGAAGTTGTAAAATTATACTTGTCAATAATAATTAACATTGCCTTATCGATACCCAATCAATTAAGATTTCTTATGGATTATCAAAGATCTTGAAAAGTCCTTGTTGTGCTCAAGAATCAATTCATATTTTTTCTGAAATTAGCACTGATTTGGACTCAGAATGAATTTATTTTTACTAGAAACTTATACGAATTAGGCTTTTTTTATGTTCTAAAAACTTAAAAAATCATGTGTGTGTGTGTTTGTATATATACGCGTGGTGAAGTAAAGAAACTTCAACCGTGATTATATCTGCTATAAAATATTAAATGTTTACTTCGAACCATACTTAAAGTAAAAGATTTTGGATGAAACTGTAAATGAATAAATTACACATTATAAGATTGAAAGTTCTAAAAATTATAAAAAACGTTTTCAGCTAAAGCTCACGTAAATCTTTCGTTTGATTAATTACAAAATCTACTTCATAATGTTATAAAAAATGCAAAGTTCGTACCCATAATAAGAATAAAATGCTCGCGCCATATTCATCTACATTCACCACAATCTAATCTAACGAGATAATCTTCTCCTAAACCCAAGAATCTTGTAACGATTTTATGTATACTTTATTTATATGTTTTCTCTTAAATATATAATATATATATATATAAATAACTTTTTCATATTCAATTTTTGACTTTAAGTTTTTAAAAAATTCAGTAAGATATTTTGTATGGATAATTTTTCTGTATAAATTCCTGATTGCTTCGCATTATTTTCCTACGAGTTATTCATAAATTAAGCGAGCACTTCTCTATTTTATTTCGATAAAATCAATTTTAAAAAGCCGATTTCGGTGACTATAATTTTCTATGTTATTTTTTAATTTGGGTAAGTATCATAAATATAATACTAATAGGGGGATTCGAGAAGAATTGGCTGTTATAACAACTTTTGTATGGCAATATGTAACATTGTACTGTTTGTTTTAAAAAGTTTGAGTTTTAGAGATTCTTATTAAAATTGAAGCGTATATAATTTGTTGTAGAATGCTTAGAATAAACTTGCTTTTAAATAAAAAAGATTCCGAAGATACAATAACGGCTAAGAAGTACATAAGTTTATACATTTGTAACGAGAGGAATAATCCAAGATTTGGATTAATTTTTAAAATGAGTATTAAGCTACTATTTCGTAAAATAAATCATATACTTATTGATAAGCATTATTAATAAAATAAAGAGTAAATTGGCGATTTTAAAGGAAAACTAGCAGAGCCAAAAAAGATTAAAATACTAGGCTAGACTTGCAGACGTCGCGATGTTTGCGTCGCGACACGCGACCCGCGAAAATACTAAGAAATCGCAGCGTTCGACTGTAATCCGATGCGTCAAATCCATCAGTCAAGCTCATCGCCGCAACTTCATTCTTGGCTATTGACGAATGAATAAAACCGAATAATGCCCTTGCCAATAATTATGTATGATTATTATTGATTATATTAATTAAAATCATTTGTTTACAATTGAAACTGCTTCCACTCTTTTCTATAGAAATGCACATATAATGTTTATGAGGCAACGAGAGTTGGCCTTTGAGAAAAAGTTAATCACATGAATGCTAATTATCATGATACAATGAAACAATATAAGAATAAATACGACTAAGCAATCGATGCTTGGGTTCCCGGAATCGTAGATACGAGAACTCCGGCACCTGTAAGATACTCTGGCAATGTAACAAGGTGGGGCTAGGCTATAAATATTCCCGGAAAAATTGATGTCAGAGAGTGTAAAAGCCGGAGAAAATGTAGAAGCGCCGTCATTTTCCGTTGCCACAGAGGCTGGCCGAAGGGTTGGCTCCAGCAGTTCCTGCCCAACGTGGCTGAAGACGCCCAGAGGTGTAAGTTTCTCGATGTGCCCCTCTCCTCGTATCTGCTCGCACGTCTCAGCATAGGAGGAGTTCCCGCTGCCAATCATGATTTTGACCTCCCGGTGGCGTTAGCTTCACAGCCTCACAGAGGAGATTGTGCTTTCGTCGGCGGATTTTATTTTTCGCGTTTTTCGACGAGGAAGGGATTCCTCATCGACGCTAGGCCCTGTTCGAGCGGAGTATGCGAGGACGCCTGCGTTCTTTGAACCTCCCTTCATCCTGACTTGCCACCGGCACCAAAAAATCGTACAGTATTTATTGTATTATTAGAGCAACGCTTTGGATTAACCATTAAATGGCCGAGCGATTAAATATTTGTAAAAATTTTGTTTATAAAAAAAAACCGACCTCCAAACAAATTATAACCAAATGCTAAGCAATTTTATTTGCTTTTCTTTGTTCATTGAATTCGGACAATGAACAAAAACGAGCATTTTCTTTCTTATTTATCCTCTCCGTGATTGATTATAATAAAAATAAATCAAAACAAACAATTTAACCTGGAAAAGAAGGCGAGCTCGTTCCGGAGCAGACGAAAAAAACAAATGATAAAATATTAAAAAATACAAGGAAATCCGTTATTAATTTAATACAATTTTATTCACGTATATTATATTTCATATATTTTTTTCATACTCAAATTATGTAAATAAATTGCTTTTATAAAATATCTTAATACAAAACTATTTTCAATTATATACAGAAAACATTGGATTTAAAATTAATTGTTTTTCTTTGATATATCTGTACTTAATTTTTTTTACAAAAGTATCCTAAAGAAACAAAATATTTATGTAGCTAGTGTTCAAAACAAAAAAATTTATATCTCCGATACTAAAAAATCTAGCATCTAAATCTATATACTAGATATTTGAAAGCACAATTTCCCACTTACATATAATTTAATATTATCTCTTTATTTTTAATAAACTCAACTCAAAGATCTTTTATTATACGTCATTCATATAAATATTCAGTATTTTACTCATGCGTTTTTCAATTATCCCGAAAAGTTAGATTATTTAAATCTAAGCAATTCAATTCAGTAATGGAAATTTCCTTAACTCTAGATTTACAATACTGTTTTTGTATCTTTTTTTAGAATATTTTTTTTAAGATTAGATATAATTAATAACTGCTTCTAGCTTAAACGAGATTCTAATATTGCTTTTGATAAATCATAAGTAGATGGAATTTCGCATTTCAGCGGATATTCTGTAAATTATTTTCGGGTTCGTTGTAAGACGTCAAAGCCAAAACATCAGCCTAAAGCACCGTCGATCAAGAATTTCATTATGGCTGAGCTTACTATATAATGTATTGCATCCTCGGACATACCAACAATGCCCCCAAATGTGTACGATACCCTAATGAATTCACTAATTACACTGTTACACATACTAAAGCATACACTCTATACATAAAGAATATAATAAATTAACCAAGAAAAGATTAATATAATAAAACAATCTCATACGACATCAATTTAATTTAATGAGACATAATCTTATTATAAGTTTGTTTTTAACAGTCTGAAGCTTTAAATAATCTGTAAAGTAATTCATCAATTTCAATTATAAGACTTTATTTAGTAGTTTCTTCATTACTGTCGTACACTAGAAACATTTGATGAGAAATTACTTTTTCAATTCTAATCCGCTTATCCTTAATATCTTTGTATGTATATACTGTTACAGAGTAAACATTTTATATTTATTTATAGAAATTCTGCATAGTAAATTATATTTTCATGTACAATGTCTCAATAGATGTACAGTAATAATAAAAATACTGTACAAGTTTATTGTCAATTTATAGGAATATAAATAATTTAAACCCCGATACAATTAACAAAGGATAAAAATAAAATATACGCAATAAACATTAACTATAAAAAACATATAACTTTTGACCTTATATATTATGAAACGTACTGAAGAAATGATTATTTCATAATTTGTAAAAAAGAGTTATGTGAAATTGAGTGTTGAACCTTGATTGTCTAGAATCCAACAAAATTTTCTTTTTAGTTTCTAAAAATTATTTTGTATAAATTTGTGTCACAAAAATTCTAAGAATAAATAAATTTTTTCGTACACATTTTTATTTAAAAATGTTGTATAATTAAAGTATAAATTGCATTAAAAAATTAAATTAATATTAATTATTTAAAACATTTTACGAAGAAAGTTGTAAATGCTTCTAATATTTTAAAGGCTATGGAAAAATTAAGAAAACTATATTGCATATTAGATAAGTAGTTTTATAAGAATAAAATAGAATTTTTAACTCAAAGAATCTTATGTCATATTTTTATCGTATACGAAACTGTAATTCATACAAGATCAAGAAGATATTGCCTTATAGATTATTATAAGCTATTATGTCATGAGATTTATGTTTATATTATGATAGATTTATATTATGTCATAACTGTATTACACATTGGATAAGCAGTATTATGAGAAAAATAATAGAAGTTTAAGCTCACGAAACCATAATTTTTAAAGCAATCAGCAATATTTTTATCAGATATAAAACTGTGAAAAATCCTATAAGAAAAATACTGCGTATCTATATAATTTTCTAAAAACTATTATTTTATAAGGTTAGATCTGAAATTACAAAGAATGAGCACGAGATAATTAAGATATTTAGCATTATTAGTGATAGGCATTTAATTTTGATTTAATAATGTTACAATAATTTTGTATAAATATAATAATAATGGTTTTGAGGCTCGGTTCCAAATGTTAAGGAAAATTTATTAGAAATAGGGATAAGATTGATCGTTATACTTATTCAATCCATATTTGTTCCTTAGAAGATAATATCGATCCCAAAAAATGTAATCAAACATTGTAATCTAACATTGTAATATACATAACGTATAAGTAAATGTAAGCTGCCTTTAGTTGAACTAATCAAAATGTACAGAGTTTAAGTATTCTTGTAATACGAAGCTATCTATTTAATCAACCATTACCGCAATTTCATATTGTAAATAAAACTATTCCACCTAGATATCGGAGAGCTCGGAGTCGGTAGATCTACTTTATGGAAAATGAATCTCCCTAAATTAACGGCGTTCGCACCGCGAATTTTCGCCAGCTCGAAGAAAACCCATTCGCTCGGGGAGTAGTCGAATGGATGCCGAGAGAGAGAGAGAGAGAGAGAGAGAGAGAGAAGGGACAAGCCTGAAAGGCTCGAGCTGCACTTTAGTCACTTTGCGCGACGGCGAATCAGTCGGTGAATCAGTCGGCGAATCAGTCGGCGGATCAGGAGAATCTAATAGCCCTTTCCTTACGATCCGGAATATCTTTTGAAGGCTTTTAATGAACCATCCCTTTTATGGGTCAACTATTTAAAAGGGCTCCTACATTTGTAAAGAAGACTTCTTTTTTATTATTATTTTTAACGAAGTCGTATTAAACGCGCAATAAAGTGAAGTCTATTCGAAATTATTAGGAGATTTACATTTTTCCTTTATTCCTGCTTGTAAGTATCGTTTAATAAAAATTTATTAAATTATTGCATGTCCAAGGATTTCAGTATTGATTCAGCAAGGACAGTTGAATAAAAATGTTTTCAATATTTCCGAAGCGTACTCTCTCTCTTCGAAGTACGCTCAAATTTAAAAGGATCGCAATAAATCAGTAATTTAATATTAATATCAAAGCCAAATCGTTAGTTTATATTTCAACTTTATAAAGTATAAAGTGAAAACACGACTGAAACTGAAAACAAAAATGGAATAGAAGCCTTTGTGAAATCTTAATCGATAAGCGATGAAAATTGAAAGTAAGCCAGTGATATCCGATAACCTCGATCGATCAAAATATATGCGCTTTTTAAAAGAAATGCCGAAATGTAAGGATTCAATTGCTTACGTTAAAATTTAGCGCGACTAATTTTCTGTGTCGCATATCGAGAGCTCGTAGGTATCATAGACCTAACGCAAAGAAGCTCTTGGCCTTGTCCTTGGCTAAAGTACGCGGTTATCGTTAGAAGCGATCCCATAATATGGGAAAGCAAAATGCTCGCCGATTCTAACGAGAAGACACGAGTTGCGCCAGGACTCAGATTGTAACAGGGGAGTAAATACTTATCGAATAGGGGAACACCTGACACCGAATGACATCCGATAACGAGTCCTAAGTAGAAAAATCAGTGCCAGGCTGGCCGAGTATAGTTGGGAGCCAATCGGCACCCGGGGATTGATAAGCGAAGACTGAGGTGCATTTGGAAGAGTTTTGCTTAAGTCGGCGACTCGACCGACGGCAAAAACTGGTCAAACTATTTTTGCTCTGACATAAACTAGCCGGCCAGTGATAACTAGTAGAATAATGGGAAGGCCATGCAATGCAGCAATCGTCATCGGGAAGAGACCCGTGTACCACATGATAGCAGCGTGCCGCAAGCAAGATAAAAAACAATCTTAGATAAGCGAGTGCGCACTCGTATCGTGAGGCTCGATTCACCCCGAAGTTCTTACTATTTTAATTCTAACCGCACGAATGAAATTGCAGATTTCGCTTCATTCGCAATGCATACTCCAACGAGACTCGTATTTTTAACGTAATAATTTTATCCTACTTAACATAGCTTGTGATTTCGGATTGCTTTCATTCTTCGTCAATTCAAAGATAAAAGACGCGAAGCGAGAGCTAATAAAAAGATTGTGGCTATTAAATTCAAATTTATTTTCACCCACAGTGCGAAACCAATGATTCACTTGCGATTATCGTTCAATTAAGTTCAGTGTCATGCTTCAATTTTTATTCCTCTTACCTTGTGTGTAAATCAAACTTTCTTTTTAGATTTATATTAAATTAGTCTTTAATACATCTAGATAAGGATCATTTGTGTAGAACTAACATTGAACGAAGAGTTTGTGGTTCATTTATACTTCCATTAAGTTATTATTTAAAAAAAAAAACAAGAAAATTCTAATTTAAAATATAGTATATATATATATATATATATATATATATATATATATATATATATATATATGTGTGTGTGTGTGTGTGTGTGAAAAGTATTCAATTTTATTAAATCTGTTACAAAATACCTTTATACATTTTTTGTAAAAGGTATGTTTTCAAAAAAAGTACCGTATAGGTATTACAAGAAAAATTTTTTATTAAACAACAATTTTTTCTTTTAGCTTAAAAATTCTACATTGATCGTTTTGAATAACACTTTTTAATGCATTTGTAAATATAGAGAAATTTTTCAGTATCAGACTACATAAACCTTTTTTAAAACTATCTTGTTTTCGTCCGTTAAATTATCAAATTAACATGAAGATATTCTATGGATCATTTGTATAATTTACGTACTATTGCAACTGTATTTGTTAATATTTATTTTATGGAGTTTTATTATTTTTAACAATATCATTCAAAAATGTATATATAATATTTCTCTACTATACATACAGAACTACCTTTAATATTTATTCAAGCACATATTTACATATTTCATATGGTTGTTTGATGTTAATTAAATTTTTTAATTTTAATCTAATTTTTTAATTTTAAATACTTACGACAAAATATTATGTTAAAATAAAATATATTATCATTAAATATATTTAAAATATATATCAAGTTATATATAGTATTGATATACCACCTGTAATAAATATGCAGTAGAAAATTTCGGGACAAATATTATTTACATAATAAAACCTATTTGAACATCATTCTTGTATTCTCTATTTTTCTATTAACTGATCGCAATTACAGGTGACTTTAATCTTTATTTATTTTAAAATTATAATAGATACGTAATCAAAGTAAAGTATAAATTCATATCACTAATAAACAATAAATCTTACGGAAAAATTATAAGGATAAAAATTTATTAAATAAAAATATAAAATTATAATAAAAATTAATATTAGGTTACGATTGCATACATCATATATTTATAAAAAGCTATAAATAATAGACAATTCAACATTATTATGTATATTATTATATTATGTGTTAATAAACATGTATATTGTACATTATTATATATTATGTAAATACTATAAATTGTAAATAATATAAAGTTTAAATTTAATCAATTAGTGTATACTTCAATAATTTAGCTTGTATATTAAAAATATGAAAAAATTGTTAATGCGTGTGAATTTTTAATTTTTAATTATATAATATCAAACTGAGAAAAATTGATTGCCTATCAAAATTTAAATACGTTAAAAAATAATGTAAGAAAATTAATTTCGTGCTCTTTTATTTCCAAGTTACATCATCTCTGTCAGAAACTTATGTTTTCTAAATCAATCAATTTATTTAAACCTGCAAGTAAAATTTATCACTCAACAGATTAATAAATATTAAAAATCAATCAAACAGATGTTCTGATAAATCTAGTCTTCCTTAGCCCCGATAACACTCGAAGCGATGTTTAACGATTGCCCGTATTGCTTTCATTAGTCGGTTTAAAAATAAAAAAACAAAATCAACGATATACGAACAGAATTTGATCGTTGAATGTAAAACGGTAGCTAGTTTAAATTCATAATTCCTAACTTTATATAGCCTCTAAACATATTTAAAAACGAACCGTGTCATAAGCATGTACGGAATTGCCCCTGAACCCGCATTATGTAGTGAAATCTTATTCCCTGAATTCATTGCGCCTTTCTTTACTCAACGCAGCTCTCATCTCTTTCAATCTCGACACCCCATTAGGGCAGTCCGAATGGAAAATTCTCGCACCCCGACTATTTGGTCGAGTCACGAGAATCTTTGGGTAAATTGTTTACTTTTTTAATATACCAATTGAAGTTTAATTTAGGCACTATTGCGGAACGCGTGTCAAATTCATGTTATGCAATTGATATCTTTTAAGCAGAAGCGGCGTCTTTTAAATTCGAATGAAAAAATTATTATGCAATTTTTCCGTAATTATTGCTCAACCATTTGTGTTGTGTTCTTCATTTTGCTTCCTATTTATATCTACGCACACACGTAAGTGTTTGCATACATTTTTTTTATTTAATTTATTACAAATTTCTTTGTTCTTCTTTTATAAAGCTTATTGTTTGATTTTATTGGTGATGATAAAGAGCCGTTAGCCACTTCTTTTTCAGAAAGAACCAAACATTTTGAATATAAATACTTGAATAAACAACGTGAAATAATTTTGGATGCTTTCAACACTTTTTACTGGTAGAGCTTGTCGTTTGCTATGTGTATTGCATATTTTGCAGAATCGTTTATCAGCTTGTATTACAATTTTTTATAACAATAATAGACGGTTAACAACCAATTTAATTTCACAAAGTAAAGCTATTTGAGCTAATGCAACAAATTTCATAGTCTCGACGAATGTGCTTTAACCTTATAAAGACCATCAATTCCACGAGAGATTTAAGTTTTAACAAGCCAATCATATTAATTAAAAGTCAACAATCATATATATTTTGGAGCTCCGCTAATTCATTAGTGAACTGTAATATGTACCTACCGTCGAATCGCTCAAACAAACAGTTCGCGATGGAAAAAAGCTGGTCGCAATCTCAACTACCGTACAATTTTTTGCAATGTGTAAAATAATAACATCAAACGACTGAAAATTATTTAACGAATTCAAGAAAGAGTAATATCACTTTTAAATAATTAAGTTGACAATATTGTTGTCTTTTTTTTCAAGCTTACAGTCTTTCCCTTCACTATATTCATTTAGAAGCATTTTTTTTTAAAGAAGTAATCGTACATGGATTTACAATGCTTACTACTAACTTGTATTAGAACACATACTCGTGATTAAATTGAAGATAAAACTTTATACATTATAGGCTATTTTAATTCGTTTTTAATTTTACTTTAAAAACCAGGAAAAGCTAATTTAATTCTTTGAAACATTTTTTTTAAATCTACGTGCATGCCTAATAAATTAAAATCAAATATTTTTTATGCAAAAAACTGCATTATGCATGAAAAATATTAAATTTGATGCTTATCTTCTATTTATGGGTTATACCACTAGAATAAATTTTTAGATCCTTGTATATATAATAGTTTGCGCACAACGTGAATAGAAAATAGAAAATAGAAAATAGAAAATAATTTATTTAAAATTCCCTGAATCTAATGCCCATGTTATAGGCAACAATTTTTAATCATTCAAAATATTTGAAGGATATTATTTAACTCCGTATACCTTTTGATCCTTTTTTTCAATTATTTATAAAAAAAATTACATCCCAATACGATTCCAATTAAAGAAAACAAAATCACCATTTACGGAAACAGAAGGTATCAGATTTATTCCAGGTCGAGTAAATCCGTGTGCTTTTTTCGCACTCTCGTTATATCCTATATATTTCTCTCCTATCGTTTATATTCATTTTTTTTTCTATTTTTTTTCGTATGTTAGAAATTGTAGTTAATTCCCAATTGGTTTAAATATTATTCAATGCCATTTTACTTTTACTCTATTTTACGTCATCCTAACATATCTGTATTAAGGATTCTATTATTTTGCTAATTGCACCTATTTTACACCTACCTTTCCATTTGTATACATATATATCAGCCTTTGAACTCGTAGCAAGGAGCATCCTCCAGAATCTTAATTGTTCAAAATTCTGTCTATGCAACGTTTTCAGTCTCAAGTCAATAGGTTGACATTAAACATTATTTAATACTTATGGCTAAACGCTAAATAACCGAGAAAAGCCTGAGAAAAGGACGAACAATTTTACACTTTCGGTAATTAAAACGGGGACCTCTAGCTTAACCAGCGGATTATGACTCAACTGAACTAAAGGCATCTACATACTTCTTGTAGTGATTTGTATCGCCCTCATACGATATTCGTAGCACGAAATCTAATACCGGCACTAGGTTACGCGTATATGACAATATATATATATATATATATATATATGTTGTCATGTGTGTGTGTGTATATACACATTTATAATAGTTAACAAATAATTTTACGAATCGGTAAATTGTACATAAATTGCACAAGAATTTTTAAGTATTATATTAAATACGGGCAAAATAATAGGAAGCAGTGGCTGAAAATTAAGCTTACTTGGTTAAAATTTACAAATAGAAAGCGTGACAACAGTTAGTCGCATGAAATAGGAGCATTTATCAAAAACATAGGCTCTTAGGTAAATAACTGTATATTATTCTCTGCTCCGTCAGAAGCTCTTGCCCTACGATTGGAGTAACGAACATCGTCTCAGATATACAGGATGCGCAAAGATTAACTTAATTAAAGTAGAGAGTAGGCATTAGACGCCTTTAATTAGTAAATGTTACACACGAATCGACTTGGAAAACGTAATTCATATACAACTCCGGAAGCGTGCATACATGCACTGTTTGTTTGCTCGTTCGTTTGCTGCTTTATATGTATAAGTTGTTGAAAGGGGGCATAAATATTGACAAAACGCGACATAAATAAAGAAAATACAGCCAAAATTAGCCATGACATTGGATTTTTGTCGAATGGTAGATCGGAAAATATATGTCTGGAAATATACGACGAGGAATCAAGTATAAAAATCTTTCTATATTTTATGGGCTGTAATGAAACAGAAATAGGGTATTGTCAAATTTCCCGCCTGCTGGAATTCGAAAACGAAACGTGATGTAACTTGGTGGAAAAATATTTTTTCTCTTTGTAAAATTTCTATTACGTTCATATAAAATACTTACATTTCTGATAAGCTGTAAGTACTGAGGTGAAATAAATTACAGATATTAGCTTTATTAAAATTGTATTGCATCAACAAAAAACCAATTAGTCTATAAAAAGTGAACGCATTATTAAAAAACTTATTTTAAGGCATTCTTTAATTAAAAAAATTTTCATTGGTTTCATTTAAAACTTTTTAGCCAAGCCATAACGTGTCAAATTTGTTCTCAATATTAGTATTTAGTATATAACAAAAATTATTTTTTCTATACTTGCAACTAAAAATGTCTGTATTGTTTAGAGAAAAAAAAATGTTTTTAATTCGATTGCTAGGACTACGGTGAATGGTATAATTGCGATAGATCAAAAAAATTATTGCAGCAGATTACTTTTTCAAATTATTCTACGTTGTGATTATAAATTCAAATCACAAAGGTATTCGAACAACGATAAAAGGAATGAAAACATTATATCATTTATATTATTTATATTAAAAAGCTATTAAAAATGCAATTAAAAAGAAAGTTCACAAATATTATGACAAAGAGGTATGAGAAAGAAGAAAGTAGGTTTGATGTTACACTGTTACCGGGTGATATAATATTCCCTACTATAAGTAAGCGCAGGGATTGATTATGTTTATCTTTCATTAAAATACCAGACGAATCGTGGGCGGAAATGTTAGACCCGTAAATAATAAATCACCGGATTCTCTATAGTAGACACAGAAAGGTGCGACCCATTCCTATATTCTCTACTCTTATTTACAGGGAATAAAAAAGAAAGATCCACTTGTTTGCTCATCTTGTTTCCTTCTAAAATGCAGAAATTAGCTGCACAGCTAAGGAATCAAATAAAATGTTTGTAATACATGGCAGTTGCTGTTATAATAATAATAAATACGGGATCATTATTAAATATGAAAAGTTAAAGTCTGTAAATGAAGCTGCGAATAAATTGTAAAGTTATTCATTTATGCAAAGGGCAATTAGTACGATTCAGTAAATAAAAATTAAAGTCGGATTAAAAATTTCATAAAAAAATAAAAAAAACTGGTTAATAGAAATCATTTGAAATTTTTGTTTTGTTTAAAATATACCTAATCAATTTGAATGTAAAAACATATGCATAATTGTACTTATTAAAAAAAAAAAAAAAAAGTCAACCATGCCAATAATACGCTATTCTTCATTCGTAAAAGTTTTTTTTATGACAAGTACATACAGATTATTGCCATTCTCTATTACCATTTTAAGTTGAAATGGCAGTCGTAAAGTGAAAAGTACGAAAGGAATAAGTTTTACTTAACTTTACATTATCTCAGCTCTCAATTTAATAACGCTTTATGGCATGACTACTAAATGAAAGAACTTTGAATTTAAGAACATGATAGAATTAAAGCTCAGGAGCATAAAAACTATTTTGTAGTTAGACTTAAAATATTATGAGACAAAGTATATTTGTAAATTAAAAGAACGATGGCTATATAAATATAACTTTACGTAAAATATTTTATTTTACCTGCAACATGAATGTTATATTTATAAGCATTAAGTAGAAAAATTAAAAAGGCTAAATAAAACTGCTGATGACTCTAGTTACAATTGCAACAATCTCGTAGCCTATGGCAAAAGTTTCCTGCAGCAGGAAAGTCTTTAAGAAATTAATTGCTTGATGTATAAATTTAGAAAGCAACTGTAACTGCTGCATGACTAAAAATGTAAATCAATGCAAGGATATAAAGAGCTTGAAACACATCAACAATAGGGGCATGAATAAATTTTATGTTTGAACTGTAAAAGAAATGATTGATTTCTGCATATCCGTTGAATTCTGATAAAGCGCTAATAAAGCGCTAATAAAGGGATGCGCTCTCGATTGGAAGGAGCAAATTCCATGCAGCCAGCAACTAAACCGAAACCATAACAAATCGTAACCCGCAAATAAATACGAAGCACCAGCCATGCCTGTTAATACCGACGGTCGCTGGCTATCGCCATCTCTCGAATTGGCCGCCCAACGCGACTCTCGACTCCACTGGACCATCGCTAGATGGCGATAGAATCGACGACACCCTTTGCCCTTTGACCCTGATTCTGGCTGCCGCAACGACCAGCCGACAATCGTTGACGGACTGCTTTCGCCCGGAGATAAAGTATCATTTATCGTGGCTCCGACAAATAAATTCAATTTCCACCGATTGTCTTAATGCTCAGATGGAGGAAGTATTCTCGTATTAAATTCGAATAAAGAAATAAGCGAATCTACCAAACTGAATAGCCAATTTTTTCCTCCGTCTCAATATAATAAGCTTTCGAGCTCTTCATTCGCTAATTTTACGGCAATTACAATATTACAATATAAACTATAATAATAAACAGTTGAGTAATCGCGAAGGCTTAAGAATCTGTTTTCAATTTATTTGTTTCAAAAGTAGAGATGTAATTTTTTTATATCTCTAATTTTAAATTGTAAACTATTATTTCCCAATGTCGTGATAGGCTTATTATTTGATTACAAAAAATGCTTTGTTGAAACATAGTCAATTTCCATTTTATAGATTATTTAATTAAGCTGTTTAAACAAAATTTCTCTACTTACAAACTGACTCATGATTTTATACGTGACTTACTCTTAATTATTTCTTAAACTGTTTTCGAAATTCCGAAAAAACGTTTCAAAACAATATGGAAAATAACTAAGATTTACGGAATATTTTATTTGAATTGAAGATTATTTTTGATACAAAGGTTATTTATAATATCATAATCACATAAAATACTCTATTAATTCCATAATAACACAAATACGTTTATAATTATTTTATTCCCATAATAAACATTGTTGGCTATCTTGAATAAAAGCAATTGATTAAAAAACTTGACATCATCATTCATAATTACATACTTCTATTTATAGATAGTTTTCATTTATTTATTTCTTCATTTTGTTTCAAACAATTGTTTGCTTGTTTCAAACAACATATCAGCTGTCTTATATTAATCAACTGCGTTTGTACATTACATGTATGTAATATAATATTCGAAAGTTTATGTATGCCTCGACTACTTCGTATATTGTACATACTTCGTGTATCTAATTTTTGCCGATAAAGTTATTAATGTATGCAAATGTACGTATTTGAAATGCTATTGAGAAAAATGTTAACTTTAATGTATTATATTAACTGGCTAATTTGAAATGATTTATTATATTGTAAACATCATATAATATTTTAATACTTATTCCACCTTCAGCTATTAGACGTTTACCAAATATATATATATATATAAGATTAAGTCATTATAAAACATTTTATATGCAAAATGTTACACTTTCATAATCTAATTATAGTGTAAATATTCAATCGCTCAATCTTTACGTACGTAGCGATTGTAAAACTATTTCTTATGTCGTATTCGTATTTTTTATATTTATCATTAATAAAGTCCATCGGGTTTTTGTCACATAGCCACTGTTGCAGTGTTGCGTTAAATCGTGGCAAAATAAACGCGTTCGATCAATCGACCTCTTCCTTTCTCTTTGTCTCTCTCCCCCAGGTACGCTTAATATCATGGAATAGCTACTGTATCATATTATATTTGGCTTTGTATTGTAAAAAGAACTTCTAATTTTACTTTAATTATTTTTAATGCGCATTTTTATTCTTATTAAACAGGAAAACATCATTATAATTGTATAATAAACTCAATATTATAGGATTCCCGATGTATAAAATAATAGGACACATTACTTCGTTAATAATATAGTATTTCTCACGTTGGTGTATTCTTTTTTCGTTATTAATCAAAATTCGGTCATTAATTATAATATAACTATTAAAATAAAAAACATTATTGTTAAAATCAATCATTTCCGTTCAACCGAATTAAAGACATCATTCAAATTTGTCTCATTTAAAAGTCTTGCAAATTTGATAAATCAGTACGATCGAGGAAGCACGACTGAATCCAATACACATTCATTGAAATTCCAATCACTCCAATTAAATTTATTTGAATTTTACACTGATTCATACGGCATATAAATGTTGAATAATAATAAAACATTATACGCCAAAATATTTATATAATTTTATCCCGAAAATTGTATCTGAAATCTCTAACTAATTAAGTTTTCATTGTAAGTTGCTATACACGTATTTATTTTGAAACAACCTTTCTGTAATTCATTTCTTCTCATAAATTAACGTTCGCTGAACATTAATAAACTATGTATAATTTAGTAATATAAAACAAGTTGAAATATTTAATGAAATTCAAGTGATACAGTTGACTGTTATACAATAGATATCTTAAAAAGAACAAAGTTTAAAAAAATTTCCCCATTGTGACTAAAAATATTTGCGATTAATATTGTAATGCAGTTCACATATGACCAATTTATTCTACCCATTCCATACAATGTATTATTCGTTTCGATTTAATATTCTTCTTCAGTACAATAACAGTAGAACTACCAGCATACCTAATTAATACTTTCAGTTGATACTATTGTAATTATTTATTTGTAACTTTATTGTAATTGATTTTTCATTGATAGCGCTAAGGCAATATTAAAATTAAAATACGTCTTCTTGAATATTAATTGACAATTAGTGTCGTAAA
The DNA here is from genome assembly GCA_018907135.1 of Kradibia gibbosae. NCBI lineage: Eukaryota > Metazoa > Arthropoda > Insecta > Hymenoptera > Agaonidae > Kradibia > Kradibia gibbosae. The sequence continues at coordinate 12,531,100 of JACCHX010000004.1, forward strand.
ATTGCGATTGAATATTCAAAAGCTTCTTTATGTCTATCGCTTATTTGTTCATCAATAAATCTGAAACGATAAAAAGTTTTGTCGTCTCAAATATATAAGACTTCATAATAATCCTTTAAAATATATCTTATGGATCTATAAATTAATAAAGGCAAGGTAGATTTTATCGTCTTATTCTATAGTTAAAACCCAAGCAATATTTTTCAAGTTCTATCTATTGTAAGAAATACTTCAAAGCAGTTTTCTTAACACTATTATAATAAAAGTAAGACTAATAACTGAATCAAATAGTTTTTTTGGAAAAATTAAGTATTATTATCGGTAATAAATCAACTTAGTAGATTATTCAAGATATGTAAAATATTTTGACTTAGAGTAGATAATACAAACGTACAGTAGATTAATTTTTTTTATCTTAATAAGCAGAAATTCTAGGAATCAAACACAATTTTAAATCAATTAATACTGATTAAAATCAAATAAAAATATCATTAATAATTATAGAATTTTTAATAATAATCCGTAAAATTTATTATTTCCTCATATTCTAAATTGAAAGGATGCATTTTGAAACTCCCTTCCAATATTTCTAAAGTAAATATCGACTTTAAGTATCGTAACTTGTGAACATTTATTTACGTTTGTATAATAGATTATATGATCTTAAAATCAAATAAAACTTTCCTTAAATATACGTTAGCTTTTACCCTCAATTAAAATTAATCTTTATCTTAACAAAATTAGTAGCATATGTTTTCCTATTTTATAACCTTCTGAAATATTTAAAAATTAAAATTCTTATTAATATTAAAGTAAGTTTGATTATGCATATATTTTAAAATAAAAAAAAAATTAAAAATATATACCATTGAAAAAGTTTATAACAAACGTATCTCTAATTCTGTGTATTTTATTTTAGAAAATGTAAATAGAAATTAGCAATATATTTTATACAAATTTGTATTCAGTCCATGAAGATCAATGAGTATTATCCTATATCTCAAGCATTTAAATACAATAAAAACTAATCGTAAAATAATTAATACGATAATAGATCTTCTCAATTACTGCACTAATGGTATTTCCAATTATTTTTCATTGGAAAAAAGCATTGCCTCAGCGGTATTCTATTTTGCCTTTGTTATTTTCTAATAGCATAAAATTGATATTTTGTACCAATAATTATATCGAATCTTTAAAATAAATGTTGCATGCAGCTGCACACGAAATCAAGCTGCATCATCGTCATTGGCACCGAACTAAGTATTCAAAAAAGGCACTGTATCGAAACGACAGACGTGCATTACCTTCGGTCATTTAATACCTAAAACGTTAAGGCTTTCGAATGGTTTATTCAAAACTTCCGTGCCTCGTAAACTTAAAATTATCATAATAATGGCCGAGCACGGTTCGACTGCGTCTTGTATTTACACAGCCGAAGCGTTCAAACTGCCGCTGTAGAGATACGGGAAAACAAGATGCATATCTCGGGCAATTATTCAGCAGTGGTAGATTGGGTTGAAACACGAGTAATGTGGCCATTTCGGTGGCTCGTTATCAGCCCACCAGCCGACGACGTGGATTTCGCCCCGATCTCCCACCGCCCCGACAAATGCTCTATTATGCAAGTGGACTCGTACGGGCGCCTCGACCAACCTTTCTTCCGCAGTCGCGTAGCCCCCACTAGCAAAAACCCTAAAGCGGCGATAAAGCGAGCCCCTCTAGTGTCATTGGCTCTCGTTTGATGTGGATTTTAATCGAGGACGAGCCGCGCGTGCGCCTTCCGAATTCTCACCAATTTCACAATCGGCCCTATCGACAATCGGCCCATTCGTAACGAACGGGAGTAAATAAAATTTTACCTGATATCGTACGAATGGCCATCCGGGTTTATTATTGCGCGAAGCGCCTCTCCTTCCTATTCGGAAAATTATAATCCTAATGGGTGCTTATTAACTTTATGCCATACTATAATCGTAAGATTAATTATCTAATAATTAATTACTGATAAAATGTAATTTGCCTTTTTCAGGTAAGCCTCGAGCGGATGAATATTTTTACGATTTCTTTTTTTGAGAGAACAGCCCCGAATTAACGTAAGTAGAAACAGCTTCAGAAAGCAATTACTCCGTCAAAATGCTTTCGATAATACGCTCGTAACTGATATCCTTCAAAAAATCAAAAAAAAATATATATATATATATATGTATGTATGTAAATATTCTTGAAAATAAATCTACGATATTCTCATTTTTTTATTATTACTTCGCTCGACTCGTCTGCACAAAAAAATTTTCGTCCTTGACTGCAGTTTTCAATTGCTTTCAAATATCAAGGATCAACGTACAACGATAGAGTGATGCCTTCAAAATTTACGTGCAAGACGAAAAAAAGATAAAAGTATTTTCCGAGTAATACAGAAGTTTGCGTTCAAACTAATTTTGGAGAATTTGTCCGAGCTTTAAGATTTCCATTAAAATTCAACTTTATTTATTAGAGCGACTGCTCTTAGCTCTCTTAAAAATATCTAGACGTAAATGTTAATATGATTTTTGCTTTAATCAATTGTTAAAAAATATCGAAATGAATGAATCGATAAGCTTGTGAGCCCATATTATAATATAAGGAATGAAAATATTGAGCGAGCTTAGGGAAGCGATCATAATAAAAACGGCCTCAAGGTACACGAAGAAACGACCAAACTTGTCAGGCAGGGCTGAAACAATGACAACCTCTCGTAGCCTCTCAAGCTACTTGGCCCATCGTTTTTTTTTCGGGACCTCCTGGCAGACATTGTCGAGGAGCCTAATCACATGTTACCCTCGTAAGCCCTTTTGCATTATTGGCAGCGCATTCGCGAGTCGGAGTCCCTCCGCATCGAATTACAAAGGCCGGCGTGGGCGTTTCCCCTACCCCCGCCCCGGCCCTTTCCCAAATAAACGCGACATCTCATTCATTGTCCCCTCCCCCTCCTCAACCGTCTCTTCCCTTCCATTCTCTTCCTTTCCTGTCTCTCTCTCTCTCTCTCTCTTTCTCTCTCTCTCTCTCTATCTATCTATCTCTCTATCTTTTTCTGCATCTCACGCATTAGTGCCGTGTATAAAAAAAGAACCGATAAAAAATAGGAGAAAAAGAAAACACGAAGGGGGACGACGGGAGGAAGGATCGGGACAAGTACCCGTATGAGGACGAATCACCAGACCGGCTCGAAAAATATGGAGCCAAAGCCTCGCCGTGGCCGACGTTTTATGAGTTCCGTTCGCACGACGGCGGCCGAGAGCGTGAGAAAAGCTTACGCCCTCTCTATTAGGAGGGTGGATCGAGAGCTCATTTCTCCGCTCACGTTCTTTGGGGGGGGGGGCTTTTTTCGGGTCCTCTTGTTCTTAGCCGTTGAACGACGGTGTAAACGCGTGCGCACCCCGACTTACCACCCGCTTTACCAATACTTCGGCCCGCAGCCCCTCCCTTCCTCGGCTCTTTTCGCGCCCGCTTAAGCGCCTGCGATTCTACTTGATCTTTCGCTTATTGATCAGTTTGTGCCGATGAAGATGCCTTCCGTAACGGCTGTTCACTCCCGGTCGACTAATTACGAGGCTTTTTCCGTTTTCTCGTTAAACGAGGAAGATGCTCTCGTATTTTCGGGTCGGCCTTCCCCTTTGATGTATAATCACCGCTCCTCCCTCCTCGCTTCTATCTTCGGTTCAACCAAGTCCCGATGAGGGCTACTCCTTCCGCAGTCCATCGATCTTCCTCTCCCATTCCGCAATCTTGTTCCCAAAAACTCGGCATTATCCGCGCGTAAGGAGGGTCAGGATAGCCGAGTAGACCTCGGGCCAACGAGGATTTTCTCCGGGAAAGTCTGCGTTGCATCGGAGCCGGTAATTTAGGCAAGTGTCTCGATAATCCAAGAGGGCCGTCCATCCCCAAATAAATCAGCCGCTGCGACGTCGCAGGCGATGCGCCCTCCGGACCGATGCGTAAAAAGCGACAATTAAACGTAATTCGAAGAGTAAGCGTCGCTATCGCCGCGGCCCGAGGAAATGCCTCGGCACCGCGAGCGAGGAAGTTCCAAGCGCCTCGCATCCGTCAGTGTCGGCCCGTAGCCGCTCGGGCCTGTCTCTCCTCTCGGTCACGGAGAACACGTGCACATCCGCAGGGGCGCGCGGGAGATGAAGAAAAAGGCCCGCCGCGGCCGCAGCCTACGGCCGATCCGCGTCGCTGCGCCGTGGCCTGCGCCTCGCCAAGTGCCGTCAGCACCGTAATACGAGCAGCTTTCGGGGAAGGCCACACGCTGAGAGCGAGCCGGGATACCGAGCCTGGCCCCGAGACTCGACCGCGGGCCCACGGGCCCTCTAGGCCCAACGTGTCGCGGTGGGCGGACAGTTGCGCCTCGTGAGCGAGAGTCAAGGGCCCCCGAGTGTCCATTATTGCCTCTTGTTTTTCCCTATTTACCCCAGTCGATTGCTTGCGTCTGCTGCTTAGTCCCGTCCCCGGCTGGTTTAGGGGGGGGGAGGATACTTTTCGGAGATGCTCCAGCGCACGTGGAGCGACCGGCGGGGGTCGTAAGCCCTTTCCGAGGCTTCTCTGCCTTTGATCCGCGCTCAGCCTTAATTTGGCCATATTAACAACTGATGCAGATCTATTTTTCTCTCTTCAATCTCTATTTACATTGCGTTTGATCTTCCTACGATTATTATTGCTTTTCTATGATCTCGTCTCCATAAGTTTATTAAACGCAAAATCTATTATGTAAATTTCGCTACGCAATATCCAACTGCTACATCAGTAACTTTATGAATTCTTAAATATGGTGAAATTGCTAACGCAAATTATGTGAAACATACGCAATTGCTTAAAAATGGAAAAATTATTCAGGACTAAGTAAGTTATAAATAGTAAGAATAACTTCTATTTTTTATCTTTACTAGTAAATTAATTAAACGCCCAGCCTATGCGTAAGTTACGGTACGTCTCAATTATGAAAAATAAACATCAATATCATTAATTTAGACTATATAAGTTTCTTTTATTATTTTTTAAATTGAATGAATATTTCTTTGTAATTAAAAAATTTATTATTAATTTAGTAGCAGTTTGATAAGGAATAGTAGTAGCATGTGAAACAACTATTCGAGACTTAAATTCTGAAATTTGAGTGCCAAACGAGCTTTCGAATTGTCTATTAATATTCACAGAATGTGTTTAGCTGAGGAAATGAGAAAAACACCTGTTACAAATACCTTAGATAGCTCACCTGAGTTATGAAAAAGCGAGTTTGGCGTGTAAATAGCAAAGAAACTAGGTAAACTTATATTATCTCGATATCGAATGCCTACCCAGAAGTTCGAAGTGCAAACAAATTTTAATTTCGTGCCCTCCGCCATTAAAAACTTAAATTGATTTGTGCACCGTACACAATTCATCTTTGCTGCGGGGAAAAAAATGAAAATGAAAGTTAAAAAAAATACGGTACTTTTGAATAAAAATTATCGACAAATCGTGAGCTTGTAAGTTAAAGCTACCGACTCAAGGTGTTCGAGCATCGATGTAAGGCTGCCCTTTGTTCATTTTCTCAGTTCATCGGTCCATCCTGTGTTACTGTACATTTCAAAATTACCGGATCGCGAGTGAGGGTGAAGTCGAGCTATTGTCAGCGAGGGCAGTAATAATGGAAGGAGTCATGCGTTCGGCTAAGCCATCGCTTGCCCTCGAGAGCCGAGCATCGCTGCGGCCTAAAAGAAAAAATAAGCCGGCCGGTCTGGGAGCAGCCAAAAAAGAACCTGCCCCCTCGCCTCTTCCGCGAAGCGTCTTCCGGCTTACGGCCGAAGCGAGACGCGGCTCTGCCGTGCAAAAGCCAGCGCCGACGTGAAAAAGAGGGCAAAGAAGCCCGGGGAGACGCGACATCCTGTTTGACGCTCGCTGCACAGTCTGCCTTTTTTCAAAAGTACCCCCGACGCGGCCTAACGAGAGCCCGATGATTTAGAACGGAGCCCTGGAGGAGGCAGACGCCTTCGCCCACCGCGAACCGGATCTAATGACCCTCACTGACTTTACGCGGAAGAGACACGAGAGAAGCGAGAGAAATGAGAAAAATGAGATAAACAGTTAATGAGCAATGCTTGCGAGGTACCTCGAGTTACGTCTACAGACAATGGTTCGCTCCTAATTTCCATAATATATATATACATATATATATATATATATAGAAATTCAATTATTCTTCCTGCGCATAAGAGTCCGAGTGCATTCGCGAAAGATGCGAATCAACGACAACAAGGATCGAGCTTGCTTCCTTGCTCGTGCTTTTGTTCGATAACGGAAAAGGTTATTTTACACATTTGGATTCTTGATTTAATAATTAAGTATGTTTGAACTATTGCACAATTGATAAAAATCTAAGCTACTTATTAGAAGCCTACGTACTTTTATTTGTATTGTGATGTTATCTTTAACACGTGCGCTTCAAATGTTATGTAAAAAAAATACGCAGAATTTAAATATTTTTAAAGCAATGCAGATTTGTTTGCAGAAATGAGAGAATTTTTGAAGAATGTATTAAGTAACTTTCATGGACACTAACATTTTTATAGCTTCTACGTTTTTATTCATTTTTTTTTTATGACAAAATGCCTATAAAGTGATATAACACAATCTTTCATGTTAATATACATGGCTACGCGTTAAACGTATGGTACTAAAGAATTAGTTTTATAGGCCTTATAACATGCACATATGGGTAAAGTATTTATAACGCATACTTTATAGTGATAATTTAAAAAAAATACACTCGCGTATGTTTTCTTATAACTAAAAAAATTACAATTATTTTGTCACTTAATTGGAAAATTCACTTTGGAAGAAAATATTTAATAACATAAATGCATTATGCAATATTTCCACAATAAGTTGACATACGTGAAATGTTCGATAAAAAAGGCTAAAAGATAAAAAAAAAAAAAAAAAAAAGAAATATAAACAACTAATCTTGTTCGCAAATCTTGTCATTTGCAAATCGAACCGAACCTTATTACCCAAGAATTGAGAAAAAACCGGGAAACGAGTACCTGGCAAGATAAAAAAGAACTCAGCTTCTTTACAAATGTTAGGCATCGAATGAAGCCATGGGCACAATGAAGGGCAATAAAAATAGTTCCCGGCGATAAATTTGATGCTCTTCAATATCCCTTTAATAGCCAAGAACAGAACGTCGGTCCATATCGATTGAAAATAATTTTCATAAAACGACAATCGACGCTACGCGAACGTATCCATCGTACCAGACTCGCTGTCTACTAAAAGCTTATGCAATATTTTTACGGTCTAACGCAGAGCTTGAAGGTTCCATTAAAGTCAGTCTCATCTGCCGTCACTCTTTACATTTATTATTCTCATGATTTTACCAGAGGGCTTCCGGTTTCCCGAACAAATATGGCGCCTTACGATCTTAAGTGGTATTGTAGCTGCCAGAAATTAAGTCACCCCATACCAACCAGTAACTTACGCTTTTACGACGTACATTCATATTTCTCAAGAGTAGCCCTTCTGCCGCATCTTAATCTACTTTCCATTATTGAGGAAAAAAAAGTGGGGAAAAATAAGGCTCTCTTCTGATTGGATTGTCTATCTTCAGATCGAAATTAACAGAATCGTAGATCATTAACATTATAAATTTAATTTACTTTTTAATTAAACAAGAAATGATTAAGAATCCTTCGCGTATGCACATCAAGCACTTTCTCGAAATTGAGAATTTCATTAGAAAACAAACTTTTATAATAATGCACCTATGATAAATTGTTAACTATTCTAAAGACCGTACTGTGTTAATTTCTTCGAGAAAATTAAATTTAAAACCTAACTCTCCACCAATTTGAAAATGAACTTAAAATCCAGAGCTCTGGTATTCGTGATTGTAATGAAAAAAGTTATTATTCCAGGAGACCTGTGTAGTGTATTCAAGAATAGCGTATTTTAATTAGCCGCGGAAAGCGAGCAGATTGTTTAAATATTTGTCCGTCTAGATCCCCATTCATTTGGGTTGAAAACAGAAGGCTCCGAGACAATCGTCCGTGGATACGATGAGTCAATAAGCGAGGGCGATTGCAAAAGCTCAGGGATGGAAAGAAGCGAGTCCTCCCCTTCGCGGCCCCGAGCTGCTAAATCATCCGTCGCTTCGTGCCCGAGCCATTAGACGTTCACACGGTGCACAGGCCTCCCCCGGATCCCGGAGACCCCGAAGGTTCCACGAGGGGGTGCGCGAGCCCCGACGCAAGCTTTTGACGAGCCGAGGAGTTGTCTCGGGCGTGTCGGAGGTCCCTGCTTTATCAGCCAGCCGTGGGTTCGCCAGCAGCAGCTAAATCGGAGACCCCGTGCGTCCGCTCGCGACGACATTCGAGAGGCTCGGAGAGCTCGATAAGCCCCCCCGGGTGGAAAAGGTCGATGGGTGCGGGACTCGCCTCGTCGGAGCTCGGCCTGGCCCTGCGCTTCCTTCTGCTCCCTTCGACGATGCGAGCGACAACTCGCTCGCGCTACGCGGACGTGGCACTTCTCCTTTGTTTGGCTCATTTTTTAACGCGTCATTGGCGAGCCGAATCCTCGGTCGTTGCGCTCTTCGGCTATTGTGCGGGTAGCCAGATTTTTGGAACCAAGGCTCCTTGTTCGTTTGTCTTTTTAAAGAGCCACTCTCCTGCCCTCGAATTCCTCAGGCTCCAACGACTTGTGCATTCGCTTTAAATCTCACACCGAGTGCGGATCCTACTTCGATAAAGCGGCAAGACACTGGCATAAAGTACATTATGCGTTAAAACCAGTTTCTTTTTTTCAACGCATCACTTTTTTCCCTCACTTTATCCGATATTTGGGTAATTATTTGGCGATGTTTATTAAATTTTAAAAAGGAATCGCTGCAACAATTCAACCAATCAGCAGTCATATATCCATGCAATTTAAGCTTTACTACCACTTATCAAATATAACTGTGTGTGATTAATTAACTTAATCGCTCTTTTTATTAGATGGATGGATCTTTTAGCTTTACATCCAATGATTGAGAAAACCATTGCACAGATCGTTCATTATTATATTGCAACATTATAAAATAGAAAAATTTATTCGTATCGTAAAATAATCTGATTTTACTCAGTCTAAATCACTGATATTTGTGATTTTAAATAGACCTTAGATTTTTTTTCTTTGTACAATATTTTAATAAAATTAAAATTAAAATTAATATTTTAATTTTGTTAAAATATTTCCGCGTCAAAAAATTGAATACAATTGAATAACGTCAGTAATGTAATACTTTCACTGTAAAATTTTTATTCTATTTAAATTAGTAAATTTTTAGTCTTTTATTGTATTGAGATATTAGTGCTTTTAATATTTAAGTTAACTATACACGGCTTACTTTAAATTCAAATAAAATGATTTAATTTAAATTTCGAAACAACTAACCATGATCTTATTCACCTCATAGGCATAAGGTTATGTTAGATTTATACAGAGCAGAATTTTGTTTTTTAAATATATTTGAATAAGAAAAAAACACAATAATAAGACTGTATGTTATGTAAAATTTATAAAATGAAAGGCAGACTTGTTTTGTGAAATCCAGATGAACAAAGTACAAGTTCTTTTTGTTCGTCACTGGAGGAAATATTTAAAATAGGTATTTATTCACGAGCTAATCGAGCTGATAAAATAACGGGAAGGGAAATAAAATTTTTCGTCGTATTTTTAATAAAAGCAACAGCTCTATGACAGACGAAGGTCTGAGAATCGAACGGAAGCGGACGAGATTTTGATCAGTGGCAATACAGCCAGAGACACTCTTGGAAGCTTTATTAGACCTCATTAGCTGGAGTCATCATCTCATCACAGGCAAATTCTTGCTTGGCACATTATATATAGATTTTATGTACATGCGAGCCTCATTCGTCATGCATCGAACCTTTTTTCGGTCTCCGGTCCAATATTTACCATTGCGATGCATATTCGTCAGTGATTTAAAAATAGCTCGAGTTCATTCGGTGTTGGTATGCAGTGTCGCGACGGTGATTTGTCTCAAAATTCGCAATATTAAAATTGTTCGACTCGATAGGGCACTTTATACAAATGTTCCGTTCTATTGATTTTATTAACAAATCAAACGTACCATTTGAACGAATGTTATACCTTATATTGGATTCGATGATGGAGAACTCGTCGTAATGATCAAAATGCAGTGATGTTATGGTAAAAAAAAAAAAAAAAGAGAGAGAAAAAAAGCGAAACTGCGGAGACGCAAATTATTGTTTTGTATTTGAATCGCAAAATAATTCTTACATTTATCGAGAGGTAATGGCACGTGTAGGAAGATTATACATGAATTAATAGCGATTGAAATTAATTGCACATAAGTGCATGAATTATGCATTAAAATATTCTTTCGAGTGCGGCAGATGAAAGGTCGGAAGCCCCCGACGGCTCGGCATCTCTAGGTATATTCAATTTTAGTCGCTCGTGCCACTCATTCGCATGAGCCCCGGCTTAACAGTGACTCCCATGTATGTGGAGTATTAAAAGGCGTAAGTGCGCCAAAAATGTATCGCTTTGAATATGCGCCGAAACGGCGTCATTGGCGCGTTAGCTGGCGAAATGTTGTCAGGACAAAAATTATTTTTCCGCCTCGTGGAGAGTGAAGAAAACTCACGCATGAGAAAAGAGACGTATAAATTGTGTTTACCGTATGAGTGTAAAGTAACGTGAAAGATCTGGCGTCAACAGCTGCGTCGCAGGCCGGTGCCGTAGTATGTGCCATTGCTCCTCTTGCATTCTTAGGAAGGATAGTTTGGGCTACAGTCGAACCAGAATATCTCTCCCCGGTATTTCTCCACTCTCTCTCCCTCTCTCTCCCCCCCCCCACCCACGGCGGCCTCTCGCTCGCTCGCGCATTCAGGCTCTGCCGAATTCTATCCTTCCCAACAACCCTCTCTTGCCGTATCACCTCCGTCCCCGCCCCTCACTTCTACTCCTGCTAACGCATTCGTTCGCTCGCTCTCTCTCTCTCTCTCTCTCTCTCTCTCTCTCTCCCTCTCTCGCTCGCTCGCTCGCTCTCTTTCCAAGCACATTTTTAACGGGCAGAGGGAAATAAAAAGGAAGAGAGCCAGAAGCATGACAAGCCGTACTTATCGGACTGCGTTCGGATTAAACAAATTTCATGGAGATGAACCGCCAAGGTTTTAAGGGAAAATGTTAGATAATGAAATGTAAGGATTTTTTTAATACGACAAGTGAAAATTTATCCTTTAAAGTATACAACTGAATTTCGTTCAGCAATTAATAATTGAATAAATTCATAAGTTCATAAATCATTCTCAAATTAATATTTAAGATAAATCTGCGATCTAAAAACTTGTAACAAAATTCAGAAGAACTTGTAAAAAAAAATTGCCAATTGATCATTTTTGCCGTATCGGATAGGTAACGGGCACTGCGGACCATCTCAAAAAAGCCCTGCTTCCAGTAAAACTAAAAAGTTTTATTGATAATGCGTAGAAAGGCCGAAATTCGCCTCGCAATAACTCAAAGTGCCGAAGTCGTATACTCACTTCAAATGGATTCGATGGAAACATGAAACGACGATAAAAATCCAGAGGAGGATCCGCCCTCTTACAGCTGAGCGAAACAAAGGCCGCACGCGGGTCACGTTATTTTCGAAAGCCCTTCTGCCGGAAATAAATATTCTCTCGTGTATTCTTGGCAGTGGCGAGATAAAGCTCGATACTGTAGTCGGGCAGGAAACGACAGGAAGTCGTATTAAGTCTCACAGAGATTTCGTCTGCGGTGAGATGACAAAAAAACATGCGTTTGCTTAACCAATCACCGTAGGTAATTAAAGCCTGCTTAACGACAGGCTCGAGACACCGCAATGTTATGGCGAGGAAACTCCTCTATATCAAGATTTACCAGTGCAGTGCAAGATTTTGTATTTTTTTTTTTTTGGAAAATATGACAAATTCTTTCCATGCAATACGACTATTGCATTTAAGATTTATTATTATATTTTATTTGCAATGATGTGTAATAATTTTAAAAAAGGCAACGTCAATTTGCCACGAGGGTTTATTTTTTAAGCGATGAATAATGTTCAAAATGTAAATTATACATTAATCATTTTTTCATAAAGAAAACTCTAAAAAAAGAATTTTTGATTTTCTTACGTTTATAAACAAGGCCTAACGATCGGTGGTGAAAAAAATAATGCAAATTTATTTCAAATAATGCTTTATTCATATTTTTCTTAGCTTTTTTATATATTTATAAATATACATACACATATACATACATATATATGAATATGTATTTATATAAATTTATTTATAAAATCGTATATTACATCCATGATTGTAGTCATTAAATAAAGAATGTTGTTCTCCCGTTCACTCGCAGCGACGATTGCGAGCGAATGGAATACGATACATTTATGGGATTTTCTAGCTTAAAAATCAACGGTATCCACACACGCACACGCGCGCATACATACATAACTATAAAACAAAACTGAGTCATACGCACACACACATACACATATATATTTATATATATATATATATATATATTCTCGATAAGCATTCAAAACGATACAGTCACGGAATACGCATTGCTATTGTCAAATAATGTACGTTATGGCTGACGGGGCTTCATATTGTCGGGAATAACCGAATCTTACGAATAGCTTATACAAGTTATCGCCACGGTTAAAAATAAAAATAAGCCTTGCAATTAAGAGTAAAAATTATCAGCATCCGTCCCCCGCGCGTACGCTCATAAAGGCACTCAATGACGCATTCATTCGCTAAAAAGTATCACTCCTCGTATTCGATACGTTTATAACAACGGTTTATTTTTATATAAATTTGCGAAACTTCTCTCTCTCTCCCCCCCCCCAAAAAAAAACTCTATGCCACGACTATATTATCTTCGTTGCCGCAATGAATGGGCAAGGAAAACGTTAAAATGCCGTCGAGCTGCATTTTCTCGAGATCGGCAAAGACAGTCGACGATGCGATATCACAGATAGGCGCGTAGGTGATTAACCCTCGTGAGACACCTCGTACCGACAGTTATATTAACCTTGTCTGATTTGAGATTTTCCAAGGTAATTAAAATTCAACTCTTCCCGAGTGGGAAGACAAATCCAATGCCGTAATAATCAGGAGCGGGTGACAAATAACAACGTAAAATCATCGTTCCGAATAGGCAATGTAATTTCCCTATTCTTTGCGCAACTGATCAATCCTCGGCCAATCTTACGCGTACACATGATAACGAGAATGTAAAAAAATCGGCTTATCGCGCACGGAAAGCTGCTTTCCCGAGGGTCAGAGGAACTCGCTTGAGTTCGCGCGATCGTTACGGCGGCGGCTACGTTCTCGCAGGGGCTGCATCCTGGTGATCGGGTTTGGTCGGCAAGGGCCGGTTGGCCATTTTGCCAGCCGACAACGTCGCCGACTGCTGCTTGGGCTCCGGTAGCTCCGAATAAAGATGCGCCGTCAGATCCGTTGGATCCGCGTACTCGTCCAGCAAGGAGTTCGGCCTCTTGCCGTTGGTCCTCTTCGAGCCAATGATCGTGTCCCCGAGGGATTTCAAGAAGCTCGTGGGTCTCCTCTCGGTCGGGCCCTTCACGGCCGAGGATTGCTCCGAATCGGCTCGAGATCCTTCCTCCTCCGGGTGGCCGATCGCGTAGGCCAGCCCGTTGGGACCGAGGTGGGGATCGTTGACGTAATCGCCGACGGCGTGCGGGGGCAGAGGCTGCGGCGCCCTTCCGGCGAGCGTCGCCAGAACCGGTTGGGAGAGTCTGCTCGTGCTAGGCACGGTCTCGTCCCCCGGCAGCTCGGCGTACAAGTGATTGTGATCGATGATCCGCTGGTCCTTGGGCTCCGAGTAGTCGGTTATTTGGGGCCTCGGCTGGATCACGCTGGGCAGGAGCTTCTCCAGGGAGGGGGCGTCGGTGCCTATGTTCACCGACATTTGCTTGGGCCCGACTCTGGCCCTCCTCGGCTTCGTCCCGACCGCGTCGTAGGCGCCGCCCTCCTCCAGTCGCCTCCTGACGCTGTTGTTATTGTTGCACCTCTCCTCGACTTTGATGAGGTCGTAGAGGTGCTCTATCATGTCCCTCGTGTGGCTGTAGTTGGCCGGGTCGTTGAGCCTCTCCCTCAACTCCTTCACGTACTCGGCCGTCGAGTCCTCGGGCAGGGTCTGCGTGGCCTTGTTCTCCGTGTAGGAGTAGCTCGCGCCCTCCGCCCCGGCCTCTAACTCCTCCATGGCGTCCTGGTGCGCCTCGATGTCCAGGATCCTCGTCTCCGGCTGGAGTCCGGCGTACTCGTGGACGCTCAATCTCGATATGGACCTGGCCGACGTCGCCGCGGTCATCCCACTGGTCGGCGAGAACCAGGAGTTGGCCATGTTGGAGAGAGGGGCCGAGGTGAGCTTGGGACAGACGCCCCGCCGACGCATGTACAAGACACCCGAGGTCAGAATAACGACAACCAGGGTGAAGACCGCGACGACGCACACGATGACTATTATGCGCTTTTCCCGCTCCAATTGGTCCGGGTCGCTCATCTCCACGTCGAAGTAGCCCTTCTGCCTTGGATACTGGTGGGGGCCGACGCTCGGGGGACTCGCGCTCGGCTCCGATTTGGCCGGTCTATTGGTGCAGTTTATCCTCTTATTGGTCTTGGAGCAGATGGTCTGAGTGTAGTTTCGCATGCCCAGGTATCCTTCCGGCAAATTGAAGCAGTTGCGCAGCATCCTGTCGACTACGCAATAGCTCGAATCCATGATCCAGGATACGGAGGTGTTGCTTCCGACTCGCTCCCTCACCCAAGCCTCGAGATTGCAATTGCAAGTTCGCTTGAAGTAATTGCTCCCGACCCGAGCCGCCGTCACGCTCTGCGATATCTCGACGAAGCCTAGAGAATTCGCCTCTGCCTCGTGTATGTGATTCCCGGAGAATGAAAATTCGAAGCTCGGTACCGTTGTTATATCCGAGGTGACGGCGCTAATGGCTTCTGACTCGAGCTGCTGGAATAGGTTGTAATCTATGGCTATTCGATTCCACTGATGAAAGACTATAGCCCCTTTGCGAAGCTTGTAAAACTCGTTATTGTTGAAAGTAACGGTCGCCACGATGATGTCAATGGCACCTGTTTCCACCTCGGATAATCTGCAAAAGAAGGTGCAAAATTTTATTAATTACTTTCTCCTCCTATGCCTCCGTAATTATTATCCCTTCAATTTAGATTATTTATCGTTCATTTTTTGCCCTCGGCTAATTGTTAAGAAAATAAAATAAATACTGCGACACAATTCGCGTACGTTATTGTAGATCTTTAACAGAATTAATTAAATATGCCGCGGAAGCGCTTCCACTCCTACGTGATTACGATTAAAATAAAACTTTAAGCGTTTGAATTTCCAAAAAAAATCCCTTTACCCATTAGCAATGCTTTGCGAGCCCATGCTTATTCGTAAAGCAATTTAAAATTGTAAGCTGATAGGTTTGATTTGCTCAATGGCGACTGACCTTGAATACTGAATGGTTAGATTATTGGCTCCGGCTCGGAAAGCTCCACTTTTAACTGATTTCATCCTCACGTCGACAAATTCCAAGCTGTGTATAAGCGTTCGGTCGCTAAAAGCGCCTGACTCGATTTGGTCGATGGAGGCATTACTGATTGTGACACTCAATATATTCATGGCACAAAAGGCGTCTTTTTTTATCGTTCCCGTCCAAAGATCATCCATACGTATTTCTGCGACCGTCGAAGGGAAGACTGCAGTAGGTAACTCCGGAATATATACAGTTTGGAACATAATCTGAAAAAATATTAAGCCATAGCTTGAGGGAAGTGCTTAGAAAAATGGGGGGTGGGGGGTCCCTGTAAATGGCGAGAAGGAGAAAAAATGTCAATGGACTTTGGGCACTCAAAAGAAGCGAGCCGCCCAAAAGACTTGGGAGGCAATAGTTGGGAGGTCAGTGGACAAGATCAGGGGTCTGCGATTCTCGGGGGGCTGAACTCACTTTGGTCGCTGGTCCATGGCGCCCATGTTGCGGAGTTTCGAACTTGAAGGCGTTGCTGGAGAGCTCCAAGTTCGGGACTTCCCTAACGGAGATCTGCAGCAGCCAGGAGAAGGCGTTGGGCTTGATGGTGACGTGCCTGCAGCGCGATATCGCCACGCTCAGTGGGCCCTTGGTATTCTTGAAGGCGTGGCTCTCCAGGATAACGCGGTTGCACTCCGATACCTCCAGCAGGGGATTTGGCGCGCTGAGATTCTGGAAAGCCTGACGATTCGCCACCAGCGTATATATACCGGATACGTGGACGCGCTTCAATTGCGCCCCGCCTGTGAAGGCGCCCGCCTGAATTCTGAGCTCCCGGCAATGGGAAACCTCTACTTCCATCGTGTCCTCGGGTATCATTCCCTCCGACAGCTCCACATCCTGAAAAAGAATACAATTTTTCGTTAACCTCCTCTCCTCTTGCGCTCCTTTTTTTTAACTCGCCCATTTCGAGGCGGTGAAGCTTCAATTTACTTGCGATATTCGAACCTTCTGCGCGCTACCTTATCCGAGAGTCTATCTTAGATTAAAATTCTAAGCACACCTTAAGTAAATATACGCGTTTGGTCTGCTTTATAAATATTTTGCGCTTGTTGTTTTTAACACATATATATAATACGCTAGAATAAACATGGCTGGGAAGCCATCGAACGAATGCTGAAGTGAACAAGAAATAAATAAAAAGACTTTTTAGGTGAATCGGTAGTCCTCCTTGTGTATGCCTTTTATTTGCATTGAAAACAAAACAAGCAACAGCTGAGGTGCTTAGCACTACAAAAAGATATTTTCCACACGGATCTTTCTTATCCATATATATCCCATTTCTTTTCCGTGGAAATAAAAGAAAAATGAGAGCGAAACGTGGAGAGACGTGACTTGCCTGTGGAAAATCCTTGCAAAACAAAGATAGCCTCCTCCCTTTCGCCTCCGTGCATTTTCAAGATGATCTTTCTCTCGCACGCACGCACGCACACACTTATGCCCACCGCACACACGCCATCGCTCTTAGACGGATACTTCGCTCTACGTCTATCTTTTCATATCTCGCGACTTTTTTTTTCATCCTCATTTGTGCAGTGCGTCATGTATGCGGCTAATGTAATAATATCAGAAAAATTGTTGCCGGCACGAATGAAATTTGTCAGCGTGTAATGGTATCATTATTTATTGTAAGTTTGCTGTGCGTTACACGATGATTGTGGATCTTTTTTCATTTTTTTTTTTTCATTGTTACTTGTAAATATAATTAATTCTCGAGGATGAAATAATTTTCTTGACGTGCACGCAAAATAGCTTCCTTTTTTAAATTTTCAATGTCCAAACTTATAAAAAACTGACAGCTAAATGTAATCCGTATTAATTTCGGAATTACGTAATATATTTAATAGCCGCGTCTTTCCCCTACACGTCCATCGCACATTTAAAATAAAGTGTTAAGTCTCAGTAATTGGGTTCATGAAATCGCATCAATTTCAATTTAAATCGATTGTGTATTAATTTTTTTAATTAATTAAAAAATACGTAATACATATTTCTAGAACATTAATGTCACTCTAATATCTAATTTATTTTAAAAGCAACTTATAATTAACTGTTTAAACGAATGAAGTGTCGGGTAAAAAAACGAAATTGTCAAAGGTACCAGAGTACTTCTTAATCTGTAAGGCGCTTGACAACATCGTAAGTCAAGGCATCAATGACATCCATTGTTCATCTACGTAATTTCTAAGGTTACATGAGCCGTGCCTTACTTTTATTACACAATATAAATAGTTATTATATGATCGATTCAAAGGTGGCTCTTTAATTGGTGTTGGCCTAACAACTTATTAACACAAAGTTAAATTATAGTTACTTATCAATATTAACAAAGGTTATTTAAAATTTTGTATAAAATATGTTTCGTTCCGGTAAAAAATTGTGAAAAAGTAAATGTAAGAAATAACTGAATTTGTAGAATTTGTAGTGTAATGTAATTAAAAAAGTACAAATAACAAACTTATTTATGAAACCATCACATAAATTTTATATATTTTCAACGTCTTTTGCTAAAATTTTTAAAATTTAAATTCTTAACTCTACACACATAATGCTATAAATAATACATTTAAAATAAACAACACAACTTTCTATTATTCATATTAGGTTATGTTCGAGTAAATATTGTCTCTGTTACGTATAAAAATATTTTTCAAGGTAACATCTCTTTTTTAATGCTTAATTAAACTAGTATATTACACTATTAGTTGATATTTAAACAAACCTTTGCATTATTTTTAAATACATATTACACTATTTATTTATACTTTTATTGATACTGTGCTAAAATGATTGGTGATATTGATTAATTTAATGTCGAAATCGAACACAATTCCAAGTAATAATTAAACCATTTTGCAATATTCTTACTTACATAAAATTATTGTACATATAAAACTCTGTGAATTTATAATATATTTTAAAATTATATTATTTTTATAATACTACACTCTTTCATATTTTTCAACCCGATAAAAATTAGCGATAAAAAAACTTTTCATAAAATTTAGGTAAAATATTTTTATCTAAAAACTTTTTTCTAATTTCCTCGAAATTGGTATGAGAAGCTTCTTATACTTAAATGCGTTAAAAAAATGAAATGAAACGAAGCTAATAAGGAAAACTTGTTTATTCGACTGACTGGATATATTAGCGAATCCAAGGTTACCATCGGGTTCGTGAAAATGATTCATGTTCAATGTTTGTTCCCTTTTTATTACAACCTTTACAGTCTGTAGAGACAAGCTTTTCATTTAAAAGTCGATTGCGTTTAAGAATTGATACGGAGGTGCAGGCATAAGTTATTCAATGTACGTTCATTTTGTACTTACATACTTGCAATATGATACAAACTTACAGAAACAAATGAATTTATTACTGTAAATATTTTTACAGTGAATAATGAAGAATAAGTTGAAATATGCCAATAGGAGTAAAAGACGGAATTCATAAGATGTAAATTTCATTGACGATTCGTTCTTAGAATTCGTTTAATTTATTCGATTTCCTTTTAGAGTACAATTATACGTTAAAGTATAATTAAATGCTTTAAGTGTAAATGTTCGGGAAGTTTCTATATTTAAATTTTAATTCTAGTGAAATTTTTTATTAATATTTCTCATTTGTATTCTTGCTTAAAAATAAAATAGTATTAGATATTAGCCTCTATAAATTTTTTTATTATCCCTTATATTAATAGATCAGAAGCCACAAGATATTAAATATAAAGAAAACTATTGTCAATTGTTATAAAACACTTACTAAAAATGTGACATCATCAATTTAATGACTTAAGTGTAGTTTAGTCTTATAAAAAAGAATTTCTGTTTTAGAATTTAAAAACGATAATAAAAAAAATTAATGTATGTGCTATATATATAGCGTAATTGACCATAGATAGTAAAGAGACAAGAAAGCGTTAAGCCAGAAAAATGGTTGCAAAGAAACCCCATTAATGACAAAAGATACAATATATAAATCTGTAAAAAAAAAATTTTTATTTGAGAAACGATAGATTGCCAAATTGCTTCGGTAAATATTATAAATCATTGCATTAAAAATCAAACTAAATTTTCCTATAAATAAAAGGAGAATAAAAAAGAAATACGGCTACTAAAAAAAAATTATAATGAAAGATTCCGTTGTAATTACTAAAAAAAAAAGTAGCAAATTTAATTGATATAGAAATATTACACAACAAGAATTAAATGAATGCCAAGTAAAATGTTAATTTCCAGGATTTCGCAATTATGGGTGCAAATAATTCGTTATTAAATATGTAAATTAAATAATAAATATTACAATGTATGTTATACAAAAGCTTAATATAGTCATTGAAGCAAAGCTAAATCTAAAACTCAAGCTTTAAACTCAGAGTGATTAAAGAAAAGGTAGACAAAAAATCATATATTTAGCTATTGGATGTTCCTAAGACATTCATTTTGAATTTTAAAATCAGATAAAAGGAACAACAAGCAAAACATTGGAGCGATCGATCTCTTTAAATTGTAATTCAAATAGGAAAGCCATGCAGACGCCAGACGATTCGAAAGCTCCGAACGCGTGTGTTTTGGTGAGAGATGGAAGTCAACGATGTCAGCGAGACACATCATAACAATATATCATTCCCGCATTCTCTACCCTTCACTCTCCTTGAGATATTTGCATAAGAGGAAGACGGTGATATAACGCGACACCTTATATTATGTAGCGCTCGCAAGGCAAACGAGAAATATTAAATGTCGTGTGCAAGATCATATCGGTGAAAAATGCTAAAAGTGTCCACTATAAAAGATCGGAGAATTCATTTCAAACATATTCAAATCTACTTTCTGAGGGAAAAAGTTACCAAAGGGCGTTATGTGTGTGACTGTGGTATTATGGAGATTTTCATGCTATTGAACTTGTTTTAAATGGATAGCTCTCGCTGTCTTTTTCTTACCCCAAATATGCTCTCAATCCGATAAATGTATTCATATCCAATCCATTTAAGGGGTTTTATTATTCGTTGAAATCAAAATTTTAAATTAAAGATACCGAAGAATTACAATACAATTTTTATATTTCATCAATATTTTGCTTCCGTCTTTAAATTTTGCTTTACATCGATGTTATCAAAATACTTCAAGCTAGCGTTTAAATGTTATTTATAACTTTTGTTGTGTGTATCCTTTAAATCTGCCTTATTCTCGTTAAAAAAATTTTTTTAATTCTCCTTTCCTTATACGCATGCAAAAAAATTATACGACATACAAGTTGTCAAGGCTAATTAATTATATAAAAATTCCCAATAGAAACGTACGCATTTTTTTAAATTAAACCACATCTTGACAAACATTGTTTAAAATTTTCTCCTTAAAAATAACAATGCCTTACATTTTAGTTTAAATAAAATATTGTACAAATAAATATTTATCATTATTTTACATGATAATAAAGCCAAAAGAAGGAAGCAGACGCTATAAGAATTACTTTATTTGGCTTTACGCAGATTGTCCATAGAATATTAAAGGTTATTCACAAATCTTCGAAATAGTCCATATTGCATTTCATAATGTATAAAAATATTTAATGTGGCAATTTAATATACTTTTATGCGTGCAAAATATTATCGTACCAAATTCATATCGTAAATCTCGTAAATATAAAAATATAACCATACCTACATAATCATATATTCAATGCCTTTCGGCAACACGTTATTGCTATCACAACTACCGATTACTAAACAAAAAGTATGCGAAATTATTACATCCATTCATTAAATTACGTATCATAAACATTACGATTGCTTTAATAAAAGAATATGAGCGTAGTTCGATACGATAAACACGATTGTCAGTCTCTACTTTGTAACAATTCTTTAAGATTTTGCTTACCTACGGTAGTAATGTAAAAAGAACCGTTGTAAAATAATTGGCCTCTTACGCCATTGTTCGAGTATTAAAATATAACATGATTGTTTCAGTAAAAAGCACAAAACTAGCAACGCGAATACCAAAAATTACAGAATCATCTATGCGACAACACAAGTAAGAATGTCTGGGAATACTTTTACCTATCGGTGATTGTTCAAGGCTAACTTGTGCTAATTTGCAATCGAGCTGCAAATTATAAGCTACCGTCACTTACGTACGATGCTGTATGGGAATGCATACAGCTGGAAAATTCAACGAGCTATTAGTTCTTATTCCCTTTACTCTGATTGAAAAAATTAATGTAAATAAGCACGCGCTCTAAATCCTTACATAAATAAATAGCCGCTTTTAATGAACCCCTGCACTCAGTGACACCGTGAATTTGAATTATTTGTTCAAATCTATTAGAATCAACCTAAAATCTCCTGTACTGCGTATTATTTTTAACGGTGAGACATTCACTGGATATGAAATTAAAAAATCAAACATCGATATTATCGAGTCAACATTCTGGAATGTTTTATGAAATCATTTTCAATCGCATATAATTATCATTCTCATTGTATTCCGTATGAATCGATATAAATGCGAGTATATCGTTTAAAAATATATTCTTACAATGTGCTCTTATAATTTACAAATTACGTCTAAATAGTTTTTCAATATTTTATTATTAAATTAAATCACAATATTTTCAAAATCTGGAATAAAATTATCTTTAAAGTAGAAGTTTTATTTAATTTTTTTTGTACAACTCTACGATGTTGTAATAATTTTTTATCGTATAATTATAACTAATAAATAAGTATTTAAAACTATCGGTACAAACAGTATGAATAATAATAATCAATTGAATAAAAATATATTTTTTGCGTATAATATAAGTTCTATTACATCTATGGAATTTCATATAATTATATTCAACTTCGATTATAACATACAAAAATTACGAATGCTATTTTTATTTACATATATTAATATTTTTATTAATTTACATTAACAAAAATGATAAAAGCATGTACCTACATATGTAGCTTTTATTTAAAGTTGTAATAAAAACCTTTTAACTGCCTATTATTACTAAGTGTATAAATACGTGAAGGCAACTATAATTTAACGAAAATACCAATTAAATGGTTTTTTTTTAATATTTAACATTTAATTGAAAATTCCAGCGGAAATGTACCAGCTAAAAGATAAATACATAAAAACTGAAGAAATATTTTATGACTTTCAACTTTCAAATCATAACTTTCATAAACAGTTTAGACTTTTAAGTATATTGCCAAAATAAAATACTTTAAGACATATAAAGAAAATCATACTAAAACGCATATTACATTAAGGTTAAAATACTTAAAATTAGTATACAGTCATGTTCAGATTTGTTTTATAGTACCTTTAAAATTTTCTACTTATATTAATATGGAAATCTATTTCAAGTAGGATTTGACTCGTCTAACTTATAAATAAAATATAAAGGAATTGTCATAAAAATGAGCTCTAAGAATTACTACACATTTAACTCGAGTTTACCTTCTATGTTTCGCAATTTTATTTTCTTAATGTATGATATTTTCTTAATAATTATACGTTAGCAATTTATTCTAAATAACTAAAATATTCTATTAGCTATCAAGTGATATCAATCCACTATTGCATTCTATTCGATGAAAGTAATTTTTCATTCATAATTATTTAAATATAATTGTAATATAAGTACATACAATTGTAAATAGTATTTAAATGGTGTTAAAAATATAATTTTGTTATGAAAGACAACATTATTAATAACAATTGAATAAAATAGAAGCCCCTCACCATGTATGCAGATTTTAGAAATTTACTCACTAGTTTTTTTTGTATTTTACGTACTTTTTAATATCAAGCAAAAAGTTTAAGTATTCTCGTCGATAGGCAAAAAGCGGAGCTCGTTAAATCAGCAGAAGTGAAAAACTTGGGGTATCGCGTACTCGCAATCCACACGAGTACGCATTATGCTTGTAGGCGTCTTAAAAAGTGATAAATGGTTATTTGCTCTTCTCGCGTGGGTCTTTTCGCGCTTGCTAGAGTTCCGTGGTGGAGGAGCCGCGACGTACATCCGCGATCCTCGAAAAC
Source organism: Kradibia gibbosae (assembly GCA_018907135.1). Lineage (NCBI taxonomy): Eukaryota > Metazoa > Arthropoda > Insecta > Hymenoptera > Agaonidae > Kradibia > Kradibia gibbosae. The sequence goes on from JACCHX010000004.1 coordinate 12,554,779, forward strand.
GCGTCCGTACAGTAAAGGTTCCGGTCGTTGCTCAGCTGGGCGCAAGGCGGATCTAAACAGGCTCGTACACGTGAATCTTCAACTGACGCTGGGCCAGGAGAGCGAGTGTAGACTCGAGACGAGCGAGGACCGAGAGAAGCTTCAGCTCGGCACGAGCGGGGCTCGCGCAATATACACGACGATGATATATATATATCGAGTTCTTTTGGGGAAAAAAGCCAAAGGGGATGATCGGACGAGAAAGTAAAAAGTGCAACGTGATCCACATTCGTCGGAGAGAGGGAGAGAGGAAGAGCGAGGATACTGGATGGTAATTTGTCATTGCAAATACAACAGGCGTCTTTCGAGTTGCAGCATTTTTTGTATTATTTCATTATAAACTATCGCGGGAAAGAAGTTACGAGTAAAGGCATACGGATAATTTGTGCAATAATTTTTTTTGTTTTTAATTTAACTGGCGACCGCGAAGACGACACTCTTACCCGATATAATTAAATAGCATTTTTGATATATCATTGATATATATTGAAAGATGGGCCGTAAAATACATATACGAATATGTTAATGTGCAGGCGTTGTTGTGAAAGCAACAGTGCAAAGTAATTTAAATATTAAATGGTACATATTCTACAACAAGAAGAGTTGATTAGTATCTGCGGTAATACTAGTGGCACTGGTAATATCAGCCTATTTTTACCGTACGCCCAGTCCAGCTGAAAGGATATCTAATCAGAAAAAATTATCGCCAAAAGTCGTATAAGCGCAGTAGTCAGAATGCAAAGTCCAAATTAGCGACATTTGCCAGACGCGCGGCGCTGGGATCGACCTTATAAGGCGACAATATTGGACAGCTCCGGCCTCGCGGTGAGAAGAGAAGAGATACGGGAGATTAAAAATCTCAGCGCAACGATAATTATTAATGGCGTCTCGTACGGGAGAGCTACTTCGTCAGCCGCGACACCGAGCGGAGCTGGCGAATTATGAGCGCGCGAATGATCGAATGGATAATTAAGCGGATGCATAATTAAACAGCAACGGCAATGAGCGACGCGCCGCGAATAAAGCTACGGATGACAGCCGCCCACCTCTACAGCCTCTCCCTCCCTCCCTCGTACTTTCGTCATCCTTCTTTCGTCAGGCTCCTCCTCTTCCTCCTGGAGCGACGATCCTTTACGGGCGCTTCATAGGCCGGTCCATGATTTCGAATTAGGCGAGTGACGGTCCCCGCGAAAAATTGAGATTGGCCGGGCGCCAAGGGCATCGACGATCGGCGATACGCGCGAGATGAAGGCGATACGCTACGGATCGTCGTACTCCTTCCTTAATAAATAAACCGAAGAGAACAGATAAGAAGAGAGGGAGAGAGAGAGAGAGTTGATTTTCGCGTAGGCATGATTGTTCCAGCACTTCCTGCAGGCTCCTGTATATTGTTCCTTCTCGAGCCTCGAACGTCTTTCGTAAAGCTTTCTGTCGATAATTTTTAACGTATGCCAATTATTATTAACAATGTAATGGAAAACGGAAAGCGAAGAGAGCAAGCAGCAGTTCCTGAGAGTGCGCGAGCCTTTTTAGTATAAATGTGAAATCGCGCAGGACGCGTATCTGAATTTATGGTATGTAAATAATGATAATAAATTACTCGTGCGCTATAAAAGAAACTTATTAACATTTTTCGATAGCGCGGCGCTTCATGCTTACAGCCTTAATAGACATTTAGTAATATAAATAATTAAGATTCCGCATTACGTAGTAAAATGTATTTACGATGTAGTTAAATTTTATTTGCACAGTGTGTTGTTGATCTCGGGGCATTTAAATTCGTTCCCGGTACAACAAACAGGAGAGTAAAATATGTGTTAAGATTAAGCTAAAAAGTGTCCTGATGCAGCGAGCTAGCGATTTTCAAACTGGATATTTATCAAATGCAGGGGAAGGAGACGCACGTTTAAAGCAGCGCATCGCATGCAGGCGCAGGCAAATCCAGTGACGAGAGATAACGCAGCGACTGTTCGTAACTCCCCTCCTCGTTGCCTTTCTATCTCCGATGATTCAGTGGACTTGTCCACGTTTTCTCCGCTCTGCTCGAACCCCCTCTCCGCACCCGCCCACTCTCGGCATGTATTTTCTTACATGCTTGCAAGCTTCGCCACCCCGCGGAGAATGCTCAACTGGATAATGCACCCTCGGGAGACGAGTTACACGAAAAGATCAAAATACAAATTTGAGTGGCTCGTAAGTATAAAATTACGGAAAGCTCGATCCGCCGGAGCAGCCGAGCTCGCGATAGGATCTCGAAAATATGCAAACGACTGGGGTTCTGTCGAAAAAATTATTGCATGCATTATTTACTAACGAGCTCTCTCTCTCTCTCTCTCTCTCTCTCTCTTTCTATCCCATTGACTTTAGGATAAGAAAATATTGCAAATCGCCCGAGTCCTACTGAAGCAAAATGTTTATATCTGCTCTGCCATATTATTACTGGCAAATCCAATATTGCGTTTAGTGTATTTTTTATAGCCGTTCACCGGCTGGGCAAACAAATTAAAATAAAAAAATTTAAGAGTTCCGCAGGGAAAATCGGCACAGAGAAATCCTACGAACGGCTATTCTACCATTCGTTGAAAAACAATGGAATTCCCGTGCGCGTCCGAGAGTAAAAATAAATATCGGTCACCGGCTAAAATTTGCTCCTTCGACTGGGAACTTCTTCGGGAAATGCCGAGACTAATGCCCTCGTGGTCCGGTGCAAGTGGAGCGACGCGATGCACCGCTGCGTGGCCGGGGGACTCCTTCCCGGAGTCCGGCCCAAGGGGGATCATCAACGCCGGCCCAAATTACGCAGCTGCTCGTCGGGCTAAGGGGATGGCAACCGGCGTCGGGTCACGCGGCGGATCGACTAATCGCGAGGACGTCCGCCCGCGACGGAGCGCGAGGGTGGCCGGGGGAGAGGAGCCGAGGCTCCGAGTGCAGCGGCCGCTTTAATAAAGTGTTTGGACGGTCGGCGGCATCGCCCGGGAATCGGACTCCGCGCGGCCGCGGTAAAAGTGAGTCTGGAAGTTAATGCGCCTCGCCTCGTCTGCTCGTCCTCCCCCGCCCCCCCCTGCTCCGGCTCGCCGCTTCTCTGCGGGCGGAGGCTATTCCCACCAGGCTTTATTATCACGAGCACGACTGCGAAATTCAATATTCGGCCGGAGCGGTGCCGTTTCGCGTTGCCGGCACTCTTGCGGGGGCCGAGACGCGATTGGCCTTCAATCTTTATCTATTTGCGCGATAACGTGCGATGACGCTTAATGGCTTTCCTATTAAGATGGATATCGGAGGGAGATCGACCCATGGAAGAAATTCAGCACTCCCTATTCTTAATTGCAAAGCTTGTATTTTAATCGTTCTAACTACGAACCATACCGTTGACTCTCTCTCTCTCTCTCTCGGAATACATTTTTACGCAATAAATCTTGCGAAGAATGAGTCCCGTGCGAAATCGGAATCTCCTGCTTATGTTACACTTACATATGTATACGATGTATTAATTTTACGTTTAATTTAATACGTCGATTATAAATATCCCCTGCGCAGTCGCACGGATATATGAATTGCGGATAAGATAAACATAAATTTATTAATGAGTTTTTTTCCTCTTTAGTAATTCGATCTCAACAAATCAGCTTACGAAACCTGTTTCATTACATGGAAACTTTTTCCCCATACTCATTTGAGAATAAGAGTAGATAAAAGTTGGACAAAAAAGCCTATTAAATTTAAGCAGAGCTCTATTCGAGGTAGACACTTGGTTTATCTCGAGACCTTCCTCCTGCTGAAAAAATGAATTACATCCCCCGGAATAAAAACGCTTTATGTCGATAAGTTTTTCTTTTGCTTATACGGTATACGAGGCCCTCGATAACATGAATAAACAAGGCCTAGGCTGCTAATGTTTGCCTATTTACGTTCGTAAGGAATTCAAGCTACGGATGGTTCAACGACCCTCATTGTACGTATGCACTCCGTTTAAGCATTAAACTAATCAATTCTTTAATGGAAAACGCGATTGACATTATCAGCAGCTGTGCGCGCCTTACAAGTATTTAAAATCCTGCCTATCTCTAATACTGCACTACAATGGAAAGCTACGGCTATTATGTTAATTAAGAAAAAAAACGCCATTTATTCCAATATTGCTCAATGATATATTGTAAACTCTTGAATGTAACATACAGAACGTGTAGAAAAAGTTTAATTTTTTTTGTTTAACATTTTTTGTTGTTAGATCAAAGTTTTTTTTTTATATTTTTGCCTAAACTATTTACTTTTACGCTTATTGCTTTTTTATAAATAATAAACTACTTTTACTAACTTCTTTTTTTCTTAATCTAAATTCCATAAAATCTAATCAAATTACTATCTAGCATATAATTAAAAAAAATTACTATTAAACTAGTATTCTCAAATCTATTGTATTCATGTGATAATATTTAATTAATTTTAATTTTATAATATCGTTCTTTTTCTCATCTTTGTTTCGTTTGTTTTCCCTATTTTATAAAATCACTTACTTCCTAAGGAAAAATTTTTTTCTTCTTCCGTTTATCAGGTAAATTAGTTTAGATTTAATTTTATTACTAATTATGTTAAAAACAAAAGTTGTAAGGTTAATAGGAATTTCATTAGCTACAAGTGATTTTTTATGATTTTTTTAAATTATAATTTATATAAATATATATATATGTATATATACATATTTATTATACTTTATATTTATATTTTAATACAATTTATATTTCTTATTACAAAAATAGAATTAAAAAATATTACAGTTGATTAAAAAATTAAATACTCTCAATTAATCTCTACTTTATATTTTAAACTGTGAAAACACGAATTACAATTACGTAATTCTAGATTGTGATATTTAATACTGATGTTCATGTTTAAAATTTTAAATTCTATGAACTTAATATTACCGATAGTATATCGTTTAGATATAGAACCGCAGAAATTCGCTATAATCAAAGTAAGTGTGTATATATGTATGTATATCGTACTATATATATATATATATATATATATCGATGAATAATCTATGACATTGTAATGAAGATTACGATGAGTATCTGCACGTGATAGTATAATCTCGAAGAGTTTAATCGACCATTCTACAGTGTTTCTATTTCTCAAACTATCTGTTACAGAATCGAGTAAATTGATTATTATCTCTTGATGCGTTTAATAAAATCTTTCAGAACAGTAATCTTTAAAATCATTTTCTACGTAAATTTTACTTACAATGATCTGTAAAAATTATAAATTAAAATTTTTCATTTCATATTTAGTTTTTAAAATTAAAAAAAAAAACATTTTTTTCAAGTAGCTTGGCATTACTGCGAAGAAACTAAAATATAAAAGGAAAATAATTATAACTTATTAATAATAAGTTCTTTTTTCATTTTAGAGACGCAATTGATATGAAAGTAAATACCTTGAAATTAAGTAATACAGCCTTTTTACAATGTATTAACAATTTTGAATTGCTTAATGAAAAGTTTGAAAATTACATTAAATAGCATTGGATTCTCATCTGTAATATCGACAATACATTTTTATGAAACGGAAAGAATAGTTTTTTGTATTTCTATTCCTTTTATTCCCCCTCTCTTTTACTCATTTATTAACTTCTCATCTCTCCCCTTTCCTCTCTTTTCCTTCTCTTTCGCTTTTCCTATACTTACTCCTCATTTCACCATCGTTCTATTGTGATAATCTGGTTAAGTAATTTAACAGAAAGAATCGTCTTGCCAGCAATTTATTAATCGGATACTTGCAATTGTGTAAGTTCAGCTAGTAATAGTCCTCGTAAAGTAAAAAAAAATGTTTTCTTGGTTATGCCGAATGCCGCAAGATTAAATTAACGCTTTTGTTTAGTTTTTTTTCCTGTCCCAATTTTTTCATCCCGAGACGAGGAATTCCAAAAACTTCACATTGTCGGCTTAATTGTCAGTAATTGTTCCTGCAATTTCACTCTTCAGATCTGACTCTTCTGATGTTTTAAGCATTCCAACTAGGATCATAAAACTATTACTTGAATAATAACAATTAGATTAAGATTCGATGATTTTATAAATCCAGCTCCGATTTATAACGAATTTATAATTAGTTTAGAAAATATATACACGCTCATTTGTTATGACAATGATGGCTAGTAATTTTATCTCCTAGGTAGTGCTAACATTTATCAGTGTCATTACCTATACAATATTGATATCCTTGTAATTTATAACATTGTACAACTTTAAATATAATTTTGAATATGTTTAATTGTCTAATAGTAGGAAAGTAATGAAAATATATGTTACAATATAGTTTATATTTTACAACATACAATGTACATATACACAGACACACACGTATCCACTAAAGTATGCAATATCAATGTAATGACAACGAGTCGTTGAAGCGAAACAGTGAAATAAACTTCTCATTCATTCATTATTATGAATTCATTCAAAAAAAAAAATTCAAAAAAAATACTACTAAATCCGAAACATAAGAGCACGTCTGCACTTTTCTTTCCAAGTGCAAAAAAAAATATTTTCTCATGAGTTCGCTTTTAAAGGCGTGTTCAATGCATTGACTCACATCTGCAAGCACTATTTAATTGTGATTTCACAACGATTGCGGTCTTCCATCGATAAAAATGAACTTTTTATTAAATAATTGCACCGATGTCTTAGTCGCGCGTGTGACTAAATTATTACAAATTAAACGCGAGCGCACCCGAGAGCGTGGCGAACAACTGTATAATTCTCCAACCTTGTCCCGACCTTATGAATGGAGTGTGTTTTAACAAGGTCATTTACTTTTGTCGGCCGAAAGTGAATTCACTAATGTGAATGTGGGTGTGTCGGCGAAGATGACAGTTACGAGCGTGAGAATACTCTCTAGCTACCTTCTTCTTTACTCCTCCTGCCCCCGCGACCCACCGACACTCCAGTGCACTCCAATAACCCTCCGCCACTAGTATCGAAAATGGCCCACAAGCCGCATAGTCATGGATACATAATAATACATCTATCCGAAGCCCAGTCGATTGTGTTAGGCTTTACGTCCACTCATTTATAGGTGAAGCTTATTTCAAGTGACTTTATCCGTGCATTCGACCAGTTGCAATGAAATTACTCTTAGGCAATATAGTAGTAATAGTAGTGAATTGAGTTTCGGCATAAGTAACAGGCGAGTACGAACCGATGGAGAGAATACAAGCGCCGTTCCGTCGGGGCCCCAACCGAGCGAGCGCAATTGTAAAATTCAATTATAAAATCAAGGTTACAATATATATAAATTAAGCCACGAAAAGGACGGAATGCGAAGTTAGAATAGACGTAATTGTAAAGTAAAAGCCTTCCTACAAATTTGACGCTGGAAGAAATTCCAGAAACGCCCAGCGAATAATGAGAAATAAAAAGTCGTATAAGGAATAACAGTAGGGGATAGAAAACGTGCGAGTACACGTGTAAATAAAGAATTGGCATTCGATGCTGCACACGTAGAAGCAATTTGGGCCTGCGGGACGTCTTGGGCATAACCGACCGCAAGCAGCTGGAGTTCCGCGCGGCCTCGCGGCCCTCCTCTCCTCCTCCATTAGAAGGCGCATCGCTTCCCGATGAGGCGGCCGAAGGCAACCCGAGGAAATGGCGCGCAAGGGGGTGTGGAGTCCCCCGCCGCCGCCGCCGAGAGGAGCAGCGTCGCAATCTCGTAATTACGTGCCCTCGCTCACGATTGCGCGCGTTTACCGAACCCCGGCTTCGCTCTCGGCCCCGCTAATTATTCACGCACCAAGAGCCGCGCGTCCTGCGCCTCCTCTCCGGCACTTGCGAGACTTCCTCCGGACTGCTGCGCGGGCCCCGTAAATTGAGCCTTCAAAGGCATGATCTTGGGCTTAATTCGAGCCCTCGACTGCCGGATGATAAGGGGAGTGCGGATCCTTACCGAGTGATCACAATTTCCGAGTGTCTCTTCGCTCCTTCGCCCGTTGTCTTTCCACTCCCGACGCCGAGCAATTTCCCAAGCAACGCCCTGGCTTGAATTCGCGCGCTCTCTCTCTCTCTCTCTCTCTCTCCCTCTCTCACTCACTGTGCGCGCGTGCAAGAGCACTTGTATGTGTTTGCACCTTTTTCTCACGCAGGGCACGAGATATTCAAATTGCGAAGATGTCACTTGCAGAGTGAGTCCAGACCAACGATGACAGACAAGAATAAGCGAGTGTCGGCTCTGCTTTTTCTTTGTCAGGGGACCATATTGCAAACACGATATTGACGTTAAGTAATTGTATCGCGTTTATTACTGTTCGAAGGCTACGATAGTTCGAGGCGATATTTATAAAAGACAACGAGCTGATTTTTCAAAACTAAAAATGCTTGAATCTCTTAAAATACCTTTCTTCGTATCATCGTGATAAATGCGCACAGTCATCTGATTGTCCACGAAAACTTTATCCCTGTAATATACATATGTATATATATATATATTTATCGTGCTCGTAAAAGCACCAAAAGCTATCGAGCCTTCGAGTTTTTATCGTTGTATTCATAAGTATCAAAAACACATAGCCGAAAAAGAGCCGGCAAGGTCGCCGAGACCCACGGGACCCCCTTCTAACTTTATTCGTTATTAAGGGATTTACGGCTCTTTGGTGCGTCAAAAATAATCGACTGAAATTTTAAACGCTATTAGAAATCGTGATGATAAATGTTTTGGATACAGCTTAGTGACTTTTATTTTAACTTGTTTGTTTTTTAGCTAGAAAATGAAATCCTTATACCTGACAAATAAAGCTTTGTAAATATATAACGTATTTGGTACTGGATTCGCTGCGTATGTGCATAAATCAAACCCACTTATTTCAATAAAGTGGACGTGCATTAGTAATTTTAGGCAATCGCAGCCTTATTATCGAGTCAAATTTATTACACTCGAATGTGATTCTAAAAATCTACGCTCCTTACACACGATTATTCGTCCAATTGCGAAATATAAAATCTTAAACTATTTGCATAAATTTTCCGTATTATATTTATGCAACGGTATAGAGAAGCATTTAACAACAAGACAAATTTCTAAGTCTTAACTGATACAAAGAGGAAGCCACATCCCGTAACAACTGAGCAAGATCACTTGCACTTCTCTGGGAAAATTTGTTCTTAGACGCTAAATGGGTGTGCGTGTATATAATCCAGGATATGTAACTACGTAAAGGAAGATGTCCAATAAGATAGTTTAGCAAAACTACTTACGTTTGTGTGAGTGGTATTAAGAGGTAAAACCAGGCAATCTCCTAATGCTACTATAGTTTACCTTTCCGGCTGTCTAACAATTAAACGACTCAAGCGTGTATCTATTATTTGAGCTATTCGCATTATTATTATTATTATTATTATTATTATTATTATTCTTTTGTTTACAAATTCACAGTAAGGAAGAATCGCTTATAAAATAAATTATATATTAGCAACGTGTATTGAATTGATATTTTTTACCGATAATTTTTTAACTGGAAACAATACTTGCCACACATTATTAAAACTACATTTAAACATACATTGAAACTACATTGAAAACATTTAAACGTAGTTTGTGCGTAAAGTCGTATTAAAAATGAATTATCTTAGCCTATATAATACAATTTTAATATAATACGTGGAGATTGATAGACTCGTTTATTTCTGGATTGGTTGATTGGATGACTTATGAAATAAAGCTTATTGCACAGTTGTAATCGGGTGTAGTACATGTGAAATAGTGCTATTTAATTGGTACGAATTACGATTACAAGCTGTAAAAATAAATCGTAGCTAAGTAATTAAGCCTTCTTTGGCATTTTTTCACTGTAGATATTAAATATCAGTAGTTATTAATATTAATGTTTGTTTGTAAAAAAATTGCAATAACTTTAATTCAATAATAATGTAATAAAAAAAGCAGCCAAATATATTGAATAACAAAACGAGAATTATGAAATTCGAAGGGAACAAGACAGCATCAACATGAAAAAAGGGACTCGCAAATAATAATTTAAGATGAAAGAAAGCCGGGGAAGGAAAAGAGAGAGAGAGAGAGGTGGAACTATTGGGATTGTAATTCACTTGCATGGCATTCATCGGACGCTCGAGCATGTTTCATAAGTATGGCAAGTGGTGAGCGAACGAAACAGGATGTAGTTTGTATCTATCCCTTACTCCCTCCCCCCCACTCCCCCGCCCCTATGTAAATTTCTATCTCGATCCCTTTTGATGACTCTCTCCTTCTCTCGCTCCCAATGAAGGGCCACGATCGAATATAATGGCAATCGCCCGAGCATTGGCTCATGCATCGCACTCCCCAGATATTTTGCCAATTTCGGTACTTCATTTTCCTGAATTATTCGCTCCCCCCTCTTTATGAAAATGTAATGAAACGAAGAGGGCAGACGATGAAATATTGTGACGGCATCATTAATAGTATTACCATTGAAATACATTTTTTTAAAAAATCTTCACCGGATAATTTGTAACACCTTTGTGCTAATAAGCTCCATTCTTATCGTCAGATTAAGATTTATGAATTTAACTCGAAATCGCAGAGAATTTATTCCTAGTTCTAAAAATATATTTTTAAGCCTTTATTACTTTTAAGCATATCTCTTAATACGTTTGACGAAGTTAGAATTTCTTTCTTATTTACTTTCAGATCGCATCTTATGATAAAATAATGTTGTACTTCTTATCGGCTTCATATTGTTAACAAAATATATATTTCAAATAAAATTATATTGAAGTATCGCTAACAACTCAAGGCTCAAATTATTTATTCTTTACATTGTGTTTAAAATAAAAAATATCTCAGTCAATGAACTATTTCTTGATTGGCTTTTTGCTCTTACGTCGCTGTTCAGTTTTCTGCGCTCATTATTCATAATGCTCGAGTGAATTATTTATTCGCAAGTTCAAATTTCCCAATGTAGTGAATTAAATAATAATAATAGGCCATATTCCTATAAGACAAAATGCTAATAAAATTAATTATTATTAAAATATGCATTTATAAAATAATATCAAGATACTTTTTATAATTATTCAATAGTAATTCCATACAAAAGTGACTACTATCCTGCATGCATAATATTTTCGGCAATACAGATGCTATTAATATCTGAATAGGTCGTCGAAACACAGTCGATATAAATTTCAATTATAAATTGCCTCACATGTTTGCTTATTCACAAATTAATATTCACAAAAAAAGTACTTTGGTAAGAGCATTACAAAATTTCTGAGGTGTCAAGAAACTTCTTGCAGAGAATCATGCAGTATTTTCCACTGTGAAATTTATAAAAGTAGGTTTACACGCGAGATAAGATTATTAAAAATTAGTTATTGCAATATTGACGAAGCTGACTAATATTTATTTTCTCATAAAAATTTACATTAAGACTAATAAGCGCGCAGTAAAAAACACAATGTTAACATTCTAATTACAGTTAAAAAAAAAGTCTTCATTCAACAAGATTCAATAAAAATACTCTCTCGATAAGAGCTGCCCGCATAAAAGTCTACATCATATTTATTCAACGACAGATTTCTCCTTTTATAAATAGAAGCTCGCCTGTCTCTAGACATCGAGTCGACTCGATGACCAGACAATTAGCCCTCCAGCGAAAATTATTGGACAGCGCATCGTTAACAGAGAGCCACCGAATCGGCTTTTCGTACCCAATGGTTTCCCTCCGTAGATGCAGCTATTAAAGATCGATTGACGGTGTTGGCAACATAAATACAGTGGGGCCGAATTCTCTTGTTCCGAATAAGTTTCCAGGGCCATTTTCGCACACGATATTACGACGTATGTATGGACATCGACTCGGCTCTCGGATATATTGACACCAGAAGATTCTCGTGAGCCGTGTTACGGAACTTGATGAAAGGTTCCCATTGTGGATAAAATGAGACCGAGGCGGTGAAAAAACCCTTCGGCAATGCGCTCGGTTAGTCCTCGCCGTAAGTGCAGGCGTAGCATTAGTACGATGAAAGAGGGGACGAAAATAATACCATTCGAGAGGGGGGACCAAGTGAGGAATCGTTGTTTGATATATGGCCCTTATCCGCGAATGCGAATGAGTGAAACAAATATATAGTTATAAAGATAGATAGATAGATAGAGAGAGAGAGAGAGAGAGGAAACCAAAGTTTTGGGACAAAGGAGCCATTAATTATTGGCATTATTTGTATGTAAGCTGACAATGGAACCGAAAGTATTCAACGCTTCATTCATGAAATATCCGCTAAATTTTCAGAAGGGATATTCGCCTCAAATTAGCGCTCAAAAAATGCAGTCCGATAATTAACATCTTCATTGTTATAAAAGAACGTTTAAATGCTTTTTGAAGTTTTTACGGTTAATTATTAAGTTATTTAACGCGGATTTTTATCATTAAAATAATATATATATATATCACAGTTGATAATTTATTCAATCACAATTTAAAGAATATAAATTTTAAAATGTAATTAAAAAAAAATTAAAAAAAAAAAAGTAACAAATGAGTTATAGCCTGGGTTTCACTCATCAATCGGTCGTTGTGAAAACATTGGAAAGCAAATTGTTTTCCACGCAGGAATTTCCACGAAATCCTCATTTGTTTATCTACGCTTTTCTCTGATCGTATCGAGCAGCTCACACGTGCAGGAACATCAGTGAAAATAATTCCAATGCCCCTCTCCCCTTTGTCAAAACTTTAACCAAGATAGAAATCAATGAGTCTCGGAAGCCCATTAAATCCGCCCGTTTTGTATTTTCGGTGACTTAAGCTTAAGCGCCTTGGAAGATAGGCATTCACTCATCTCGGTGGTTCTAATGCGATGACGAGCAACGAGAAATTCCTCAATGAAAGCGATAAGCTTAGGGTTCGCGTAAGAGCTCACGAGCCGACGCGGCAAAACAATCATTAGAAGGACACAAAATTTACGTGGCTTTGGTCAAGTTACTTTCGCCTATCCGCGCTAACTATATCGATAAAATGCGTGTGGCCCTCACTTGCACGCGTTATTTCTATACGGAATACAAAATTGTGTTCCGTGTTGCTGGCGAGCGCGCCGATAACTCCGTTATCTGGACCACTGCATCGCTGCTACGCACAAGAGTTTTTCCCATTACCGAGACTGGGAGAAAAGTGCTCGGATCGAGTGTCCGAGAAGAGCCGGTGGAAGCAGAAGGTGGGAAAAAGAGAACGCGAGGAGAATTCAAAATTCAATGTTTCTCTTCTCATTCGCGCGGGGCCACTCTAATATTCATGAATCATGCCGATAAACGCAAACTTCTCGGAAGTAACGTACGGCAGTCTCCGTACGGCCTTAAACGACTCCGTGCCCCGGTTATAATTGCCCGGCGGCGACTTTAACAAGGAATTTCCGGATTAATACCATCTACGGGGGCCGATGACTTGCCGCGATATTAGGGGGCGGTCGCGGGGTTACGGGGGAGCTCGCAAGGGTGAGCGGGCCCGCTTTTCTGCCTCGGGGGCACGCGCGTCGTTTTCTTAATGGAACAATGCACGTCGACCCCGCCCCTGGCCCAAGGACTTTTCTCGCAGCCGGGGCATGAGGAGGGAGCGTCGTTCGTGCCACTGATCGGCCCGGACGCGTCCACGCGATATCTGACCTCGACGAGATACCAGAACAGGATGAGAAGCCGAGGAATCGGACGCTCCGTATGCATCCGTATCTCACTCTCTCTCTCTATCTCTGGTTCCTTAATAAGGGACTGTGACTATCCTTGGTGTCGGTCTCCCGACGTCGCTTTACGAGGGGCAGCCATAAATTGTCGTCGTCGCCGTCGTCGGACTTTTTACGGCCGACTCCTCCGACTACATGAATGACAGAGTATTAAGAGCTATAGTGAGAGGAAAAGAGATAGTAAGAGAGAGAGAGAGAGAGAGAGAGAACGAATGCTGCAAAGCAATGATTTTGGCGTCTCGGTGATTAAACTATGCAATAGAGCCACATCAATTATCACGCATTGAAGCTTATTTATCAAATACTTCGACAATCGATTATTAAATGGATGAGTGAATTCTAAGCGCATTTTCACGCGACTTGTAAGCTATGAAAGCAGATCATTGATCGGCCCGCGTATCCTAAAAGTAATGCTAAACACGAACTAGTCGGTATTTTTTATCGAGTTACATAATTTGTCAAGAGTATTTACATTGAGTTTTTTTTTGAGATAGTGGATGATCGAATCGTAATAGCAGATCATAACTTTAGGAACGTTAAAGTAAATTATTGATTCCAGTGCTTGTACTACTTGAACTTTCTCATGAAGAGTACGTACATGCACGTCATATTTATCGGATAAAAACTTTTGCCGAATACGCTTACGAATTATTTAAAAAGTACAATAAAACGAATAAAGGATATCGATTCGATAGCCTACCTATGAATAATATATATATATATATATATATATGCATAAGCAATTGCTTATGCTCATAAGAAAGAAGCTTTTATCTTGCATCGCTTGGACAACCTTAAAGTCATTTCGATAAAAACGTACTCATCTACATCCACTTCTTCCTCCCTCGCCAGTCCGCAATAAGAAGCGACTCGCACATTTCCTAATGCAGCCTTGCCATAAAACGATAAGTGAACGTCATTTCTTCGCGATTGCTCAGAAAAGCGGCTTAGCACCGTGTCAACGAGTCGGAGCGAGGCAACGGCGCTGCCTTTAAGCAGCGAATCGGAAAATTTCCTCCAAGCAATACGCATAGTCGTGTATGTAGGCGCGGAGTGTCGGCAAGGCACACATGAAAGTTCAAATGCAATTAAACGGAGAAAGGTGGCAAGGAAAAATGAGGGAAAGAGCGAACGAGGAAGAGAGGAGAAAGTAAGGAAGGGATTGCGCTGGCTCAGATACAAATTGAATCAATAGCTTTGGAATGATAAGTGATGTCGTGAATATGATTCGATTAGGAAGTGCGTTTCGTAGTCGAGGCGAGGCTCATGCACAGCTCGGCGGCAGATTGATAATCTTGACTATTGCTGACGTCTCCGATTACTCGCTCTCCTCGACAGTAGCCTAGTGCTTTAATCGCCTTGCTATGAAACGAATGATAGAATGAGAAAAGAAAATAACGACGGAGGTAGGGGGAGAGAGAGAGAGAGAGAGAGAGAGAAATAAAGAGAGATGAGTAATCACTTCAGGACACGAATGTTTCAATTTCATTAAGATGATTTGACAAATGTAAAATATACATACACCTCGTGATAGCTCCTATATGCCCCCCTCCCCTGTCCCCTGGCAAGATTAAAGATAAACGGTTCGTAACAATTTTTAACCTTCTTATCTAAGCGATTCCTAGCTAATCACTTTTGTATTTTTAGCTTTTGTCCGCTCCTCGGCGAGAGAGTAATTTAAAGCAGGGAGCTTACTATATTATATTTGTTCCGATACTGCACGAGGTAACTTGGCAAAAATTTAATATAATTCCATCAAAGCTCTTCGAATGCAATTTCTCTTAAATAGTTCTTCCTTTATCACCGAAATTCGAGTGTCCAACAATTTAAAAAAAAAAATTTCTCTCTTGAAGCGTAAATTCTGACAGGCTACGTACGTACTGTTCAGTTGAAATTTTTAACTGCCTTTTAAAAAAAAAATGAAATAAATAAAGCAATAAATATACACTACCAGAGAAATCGGATGCACTTAGCTTAGTGGTACTGCTTAATAGAATTATGTGTTTTTATAATTTCAAATGTATTTCAGTAATACTGCTTTAATACTATTACCTTAATACTCTTTTCATTCCACATTTTATATATAATATATTTTAATAAATTACATTTTTAAACTACGTACCAAATATGAAATAATTATCTACTTTTTGCTAAACTCTATAAACTGAAATTTGTTTCCTCCGTGCAATTTTTCAAGCATACTTGCATATATTTTTTAATTTAGTAAAGCACATTAGTACTCGTAACCTTAAAATATTTGATGCAAAAAAATTTCCGAACATTCGACGCAAAAAAAGCAGACGGTCACTTAGAAATCTCGTTAATAGAATACGAAAATTAGCTTTATGGTATTTAATGTACTTATACCAGTAGCGTGATTGTGGATTCGTAAAAAAATACTATAATTTTATTTATTTGTGCACATTGTTATTGCAAAAAATTATTAATTAAATGCAATAAGTATGCATTAGTTATTACTAAATCGACGCACGGAAAAGTATTAATTGTGGTCCAGGCTTGCTAGTGTATTCACAAGGTTAAGAGATAACATTTTCTGCTCAATTTTCCAAAATAAATCTACACACATAAGACAGGCATTCAATTCTCCAAACATTTACATAAGTTAAGCTAACGAGTTTCAAGTGGCTGGTAATATTTTTCAAACCTCGATCCATTTCAATGTAAAAAGACAACTGAAAAATGTAATTTTCGTGAGCAATAGCGCAAAAAGGAACGAGGAGGCGAGGGAAGCTCCCCGTTTTCTTATTGTCTATTTTTTGGTCTCCTTCGTCTTTGTTTCAGCCATCACCTTTTTGTATTATGATTTCACGACTTTTGCATACCGTGAAAATACAAGAATAAAAGTAATACTTTGGGAGACCTTCAATTTCTCATGGCAGTAATGGAGGTCGGGAAAAAACCTAGAGAGAACTCCCTGCGCTAGCCAAGGACAAATAACAAATCGAGTTAGCCCAAGACAGCCATTGGAAAATAAAAGCCATTTTTATCCCTGTAGTGTGAACGCCGGCCTTAATTCATCCCCGGAACGTCCCTCCTCCCTCGCAGCTCCGCCATTCGTCGCCGCGCCATCGCCTCTTCATACGGAAAATCCCGATGCGCCTGGTTTTTATGTAGGTCGTGCGCCGATGCTCCGAGGAGATAAAACGCGGCGGAGGACGGGAAGGGGGGGCGGCGGCGGCGGCAGCGGCGCAGACGGCAGACACGAGATTTGTTGCACTTTCGCAGACCTTCAGCGAAATTCTGGACCTAACGTCGAGGGGCCTCAGGTGCCGCTCGCTCGTACGCGGTGCCGCTTTCTATCCCCTGCATTGTTTATCTCCTTCTTAAGCACGTCTTTTTTATCCTTCCTTCCTTGGGAAGCCCGTCCTCCCGTGCACGAGCGACGCCCCTCGAGTTTCCCCTCGAGTTTCCCCTCGAGTTTCATCTCCCGATGCATATCTGCGGTCTCGATGCCCTCGCCCGTTGACATTCTGGAAGAGCATTTTCAAAAGTCCAGCCACTCGAGAAGCCCCAAACTTCTCAAAACACACTCTTAACGATCGCTTTTCGAAACAAAGTGCCTTTTCACGCCGACCTCGCGGATCTTTATCATTGATCTTTGGGGGCTCGAGCTATTATGTTTTATATATACCAGCGGCAGCAGACGATCGCCTTCGGTTAAAGAAAGCCACTATAATGCAATCATTAATCCGACGCAGCGAAGGCTGAAATCCCTGGTAGTTACTGTGCCTAATCCACCCCGCCGGAATATAATCGCGCGTAGACGCCTGGGGAGGTTTTTGTTTTCCGAGCCCAGCCCCAAGTGTTACCACCGGTGCCGAGGAACTTCGGCGAGGAGCCCCGACGAACATCGGCGTCCTTCGCTCGTTCTCCCTCTGGCGCCCGCTGCTGCTGATGCTGCTCTCTCTCTCTCTCTCTCGCAGATCTTATCGGTGCTCGCTCGCAACTTATTTCCATGCGCGGCGACAGTTGGGCTTTCGTTGCGTAGGCGGTGCGCGTTCCTCAATAGCAAGGAATTCGCGGCTTTGCGGCTGCGTGAACCCAAGAGTTCCTGACTTTATTGGGTCGATGTTGAGTTGAACTCCGTCCGGGCCCCAATATTATAAGAGCGTGTAGCTAAGCCCCATTATCCGAAGGTTGGATCGTCCCTTGGTAAGATGCGAAGCCTCGGGAGCAAAAGCTCGCTTTAAAGTGCCCGAGGGCATACTTTGGTATTGGATAAGCAGACTCTAACCCCATAGACGCGGTTCCCTTTTCGCTCTAATTTTAGTCTTGCATTCCTTGAGGTGCACACGACTTTCGCGAGGCCTCTTTTCCAGTAGTCGCAGACGCAGTGTATTACGTTTCTCTGATCGTCAAATTCAAAGCTAGTTGAACTTTTCATTGCGACGTAAAATTTATTACTCTGATTCAGCTTACGGACTGTTATTACATAATTACAATTCATCGCGAGGCGATGAAATAAAATGATATCTAATGTTGAATCATTAAATACATAGCTGTGATTATCGAGGAGGGGATTTTTATACGAAAATTATATCTAAGCTCATTTATCGCGAACGACACCTAAATATCACCCTGACATCAATGTAATAATTCTTCGTGCAAAATTAAAAGTTTTTTAATTGTTAAAAAATTTTAACGTTTATTAAAGAAAGAAAAAAAAACTTTTGTCATATTTATTGCGCATTCAATTGCGCATGAGATAATATACCCAAGTATAAGTTGGGCATTACTTATAAATTCTACAAATACATATTATTAGTGACCATACGCCGTAAATGCCTCTGCAATAATAATGTATTTTTTCATTCGTGAATTCCCACTTGTGTTGTATCATAACGAGAAACACGTTATTATCATTGCGTCTGGTTAAATGTGAAATTATTATTAACATAGCAAAATCAAATTTACAACGAAAGGACGACCAAAAAGTTATAATCGTTTACGAAGCGGAACGTCAACGCGACATACGGTGAAACACGTAGGCTACGTATAAAATGAAATTGTGACATCGAAATCCAATATTCAAAATCATAAACCGAAACTGAAAACTTGGAAATATCATCGACACGACCTCGAGCGAGGATTTTACCATGAGGCGCCTATTCCGTCCCACACCTTCCATCGCACGCGCGCAGCACCGTATTGACTTTCATCATGGGTTTGACCTCCACAGAAATCGAATCTATGCGAGCTAACACGTGTGCGTGTGGGGCGCGCGTATGCATAAAAAGCGATTGTCAGTGGATCATTAAGGGAGCATAAATCCAGATGTTTTTCGAGCGCGTAACAACGGTTTTCTTTGTCTGCGGTCTTCCATAATCATGTATATTAAACCTTAATAATTCAATTTTAAGTGCTGGACAATTAATCCTTATCGGGAAGATTTTCATCATTATCCTTTGCAATATTGTGTCATAACTTTTATTGCAGCCACAATAATAAGCTCAAGGAAATTTATAAATGTCCAGCAAGCGAATGTGACTTTTTCATAGATTCCTATCTGTAAGAATACTCAAAGGTCGGATATCCATTAGCTTTGTATTAAACTGAAATACAAGGGTAGACTTTTCGTGCCTTAAACTCATAGGCATTTGTAAGAAGGCACATTACCTATTTACAAATGCAAACACAAACAAGCATTATTCCTTGGATGTGTACAGACGTATAAGTTATTTGGATAAATAACGTAAGCAGGCAGGTCACTTAGGACCGAATAACCTACGACTTCCGGACCGTCGTCGCCCTACCCTCGGTTAGAATTCGTTCCGAGCCGCCGAAAAGCAGAATACAGCCGGTCGTCGATTTGTTATTGTCCTTCTTCGATCGTTTAAACAAATATGTGGGTCAATTAAGGCATCCTCCTCCCTCTCCGTGACTCGGCGCTTCAGCACGGGCCATTCGCCCAATTGAAGGCGGAGGCTCGATTCCGAATCGACATCGACCTACAGCTGACGGCGGACAATGAATTATAGGATTTCATAGAGAAGGATCGAAGCCCGCTCGTACTCGCTCCTCTAATAAGAAGATAACGGGTGCATAGCCGTTATGCCCCTAGCGCCCGTTGGTTGGTCTCTCTCTCTCTCTCTCTCCCTCCCTCCCCCCGTGCTCTCCTTTGGGGCCCCTCTCCCCGCTCCCTCCTTCTCTCTCTCTCTCTCTCTCTATCTCTCTCTCTCTCGGCGATACTCGACGAATGCACGTCTCGCGCGCGCAAGTACGTACGTACTTAGGGTCGGGATGGCACGTCAAGAGTCTAGTCGGGGAAGAATGAGATCGCGAGGGCGGCGGCGAGGGGCGGGGCCGGCGAGCAGAGTCGTTGACTTCGAGGCCTGCTTCCCCCAGGGGTTCTCAGCCCGCTTTATCGACGGAGCATCTGCTCGCCGAAAAACCCTACGCTGCTGCGCTCGGATTTCGCTTCCGCCGCCGCAAGCGCGAGAGCTGAATTTCTCGGCCGTGGCCAACCGGTGGTGAAGTCGAGCTCCGCGAGGCCGCGATCGCAACATCACCGGCCCACGTGTGAGAACGAATCGCCTCCGATAACTCGGCCACACGCGCTCCCGATCCGTTTTATCGACTACGGATTGTTAATCGGCAGCGGGACTCGAGCTACGGCCCGGACAAAAGTCTTTTATTATACGCCCGTCATTCGTCAATTGTTATATACATTACACTTTAATTTCTTCTTTTTCTTTTTTTTTTTTTTTTTTTTCTTTTTTAAATCGACTCAGTACATTGGGACACGATGTGTATACGAAAGTCGATAAAGCCCAAGCAATAAACTCAGTTTCATGATCAGCTGCTTTCTTTGTTTAACTCTTAATCTCTCGCCACTCGTATTGTCATGAAAAGTAAAACCCGATGAATCACGCGCTTCCATTTACAAAATCAATTTTAATGTTATTAAACGTAATTTGAATCCAAGGTAAACTCCATTTTATAATATTTTAATTTCTCAAAATTGCAATTTTTGTAAATATTCACGAGAAATTACAAGCGTATCATTTCCCCTTTTCCCTTTCCCTGTCTCCTCTCTCTCTCTCTCTCTCTCTCTCATTCTTCCATCCTTTCCGTCTACATGTGTATTCAACTCTAACTGTTTTCTAATGACTAATTTTGTTGGTAAAAATTATTCGGATTTCTCTATGATTAGACATTTTTTATCAGAATGTTAGTAAATTGAAAACGTGCGAGTTAAAGAACTTTCTTACTATGGATGTTTCACAAAAAACTTAGATTGAAAGACGAATTTAAAATTCATGTATTTTCAACAGAATTACTTTTTAAGATATTCCATTATGATATATTTACTTGAAAATTTTAAAATTGCGATAAAGTAAATATATTATAGTAAGTAAATTAAATTATACATATATTATATTATAGTATATTATTAAATAAATATATACTATAAATAGCTATAGATTATTCTATTTATTCCACACAGCCGACTGAAAGTTAGCTGTAAAGTAATTTCCAAGTTTATTGTTTGATATTTAAGGCAAAAGTATTGCTAGCACTTACTATTTAATGCGCCTATATTAAATAGTAATTTACGTCGTAATTTTTAAAATGTATCATTTCAATGTACTTTATTTAGCTTATGTGTATATGTATGTTTCATATACTTAATATCAGGGAGAGAGAAATAGTAAAACAATATTCGACTATCTAGAAGATATAAAACAGAATAAAAACACTTTGTATTAATGCCGAAGTTAAGTTTACTCAATAAATTACAAATTTTTTGCTTTCTTAAATTTCTGAAATAGTCTAGTAATGGCTATTATATTTTCTCTTATTCTTTGTACGCTCTCGAGGCTTATCTCAACATGAATAATAATTGTTTAAACATAGATAAAGCTCGGCTACAGGAATCTACTTTCTGATAAAAATTGCTTTTATAACGAGGCTCGAGCTACGGCGTCTATTCTATTTTCTTTCTGCCACGTAATTATGTAAAACTTGTCATCAAAGAAATTAAACAATATTCGTACATCGAGGAGGCGTCGTCGGTGAAGGGCAGCTGCCGAAGCCGAGGAGCGTAAGCAATGTTTAAAAAAAACATGGAAGAAAAAAAACCAAAAAAACCAAAAAAAAAAAAAAGCAAATAAAGAAAGAATGAAAATACCTCCGCGTTCTCCGTAAATCCGAATTGTGCGCCACGAACGGGCGTTAAAAGGCGTCGACGAGCGCGGGAGGCCGCGGCGCGGGAAGCGGGTGAAAGAAAATTGTCCCACTGCCGAGGGCTAATCGTGGCTTCGGCTGGCTGGCCTCCGTCTTACCCCCCCCCCTACCCTACCCTACCCTACCCCTGCCCTCGCGCCGGGGCCGTGACGGATTTTCAGGATCGAGCCTGCATCCTCCCGTGGGAAAAAACGGGGGACGCGCCGTCGGCTCCCCATTATTGCATATCCATAACCTGTCCCACGCGCCCAACGGCACCGACTCGCCACCGACTGTCACGCACACCAATCCACCGGCTGACCGGGGTGGAGCGGGGTTGGGGGGGGGCGTCCAGCGGTCTGCTACCGGCTCCGGCCGAGGCGCATCCGAGCGAGGCGGTGGTGCAGCAGGTGGAACGAGAGGCACTCGGGGATATCGCGCCGGTGCGCCCATGCCAGCGATACGATGGACAGAGAAGAAACGAGTCCGCCCAGCCGATGCTTCCTCCGATGCTCCGTCCGATGCTCCGTCCGATGCAATTGTCGATCGAGCAGTGCTCTATTCTACGTCCTGAATACGAATGTGTTCACGAGCTCATATTGTTCGTGGAACAGTTTTTCTTTTTTCCTTTTCTTTTCCTTTTTTTCCTTTTTTTCCGAGGGGGTTACCTCCAATGAAAACGACTCGCTACTGCTCTTTTTCCCAGTCCTTCCTCGCCACCTTTTTTCCTTTCTTTTCTTTTCCTTTCTTTAATAAGCAACTTTACGATTGACGTGAACCATCGTACATGCGTTGGCGAGCACAAGTGCCTTGAATTCGTGTCTTCTCATCCGGGCATTTATCGATAATGGAAGCTCGCATCGACGAAAAGTCTTCCGTTAAATGCCCGTTCGAGGCTTCGAAAATTTCTCTTTGCTCGGCGCTACACGGAATGTGTTCTCTTTGCGTATGCTAAGCTACGGGCTCTCATATTTGTGTATACGGTATGTTTATGGTACATAATAAGACCTGCCTATACACGCTTCAATCCTTTCCTCGCTACCTGCTCCTCGATGTCCCGCTCCGAGTTTCTTTCATCTTGCCTCCCCGTTTCGCCGCGTCGTTATCCGTAAGGATATTTAAATAAACTCCTACGAGAGCCGTAAGTCGAGGTTTTCTTATTAAACGTAAGAGCTCGAGCTTATACGGGAGCGGTGATTCATAATTTTCAGTCGGGACGTATTTCATTGTTAAAGGATTAATGGTCGTAGTGCTGTTAGGTGCATCGTTAAGTGACGAAAGTGATTCATGTTGGATATTAAAAGATTTAGTAGAGTGAAATTTTCCGTAATAACCAGCAGTTCCTGCTGATCGTTTGTCAATTTGAATTCCTGCGCGATGCAGCCGATTGAAAAAACTTCGGGCGCATCTTTCTTATTCCCATGCGAGGAGAGGAGCACATATATATTAATGATTCGTAGAGCTTCGTCATTTCAAAATTGGTCCCCGAGCCTGTATGCATTAACGCGTAACGAAATAGAGCAATAAAACCCTAAAAGTAGGTGAATTTAATCTTGCTACGTAATATTAGTTAAAGGAACAAATTTTTTGTCTTTCAACATCTCGTGTGAAATTTCAGGTTGTGAAAAACATCGGCCGAAAAAGACTTGCTACCTGATCTTAAAATGCAGCCCTTTCTCAATTTCTTCAGTTCCATTCAAACTTCTCTCCCATCCCAATCTCAGCCTCTACTATTTTTAGACGCCTATCCATCTGCCGCTTATTCTCAGTCGACCGAAACTTTTTTCCCAAACACGGATCCCATACTCTTCATCGCACGCATGTAATTAAATCATTACAGTTTTCATTACTCCCCTACGGGTTAAAATAACATTTTCGTTACTTTTAAACTCGGCTCGTTTAAAAAAAAATCCAATTGTTTTACTCGCTCAGAGTTAGCTTTTCTTCGAATTCCGAATAGCAATGCACCAAGACGCAACATGTGCAGTATAATCAGAAGGGACAGACTCACGATTTTCTACAATACCATTTAACTTACTGCAGAAGTTGACGATTTCAATTTCTCTTTCAAAAATTGAAGAAAAACAACCCACCGATGCCATTGCAATTAATTTTATTGATAAAATTAATAGGCTACATACATATACCACGCGATAATTCTGTAAGATGGACATTTTCGTTTCGCGACTACTTTATTGCTCGGGCATCGCTTTCTTATTAACATTTATAAGAAATTTATAAGAATTCTTATTCTTATAAATAATTTTCCATCGACTGATTACCTTTCATTTCAAAGATCGCATTTCTTGTGTATGTCATCACTAATCCCTTCATTTGTATTGCTTGCTTTTCACGTCTCCTCCTTTGTCGAAGTCTCTGATTCATGTTCGCTTATACAAATTTAGTCGCTCGAATATGTCTGCTTCATCTTTTACCTTGCCCCTTTGTGCGTAGCTCTGCGAGGCTCCATCTTTACTATTACATTTATCTAATACATTGTCTACGTTTACCGGATAGTCGTTCGTTTTATCAATTCGTCGAACGTATCCTTATCTCGTGTTTGCTTTCTCAACACTGAGCCTTCACTTATCTTAATCTTCGGATATTATTGCCTTAACGTCCATCTTATTAAGCATTTTACTAAAATCTTCTGCTTATCGAAACCCTATTCCTGTTATCTTATGCTATCGCAATTTTATAGGCTATTTGTTAACATGACTATGATATTGTTTGCGTTATCATCATCATCATCATTATTATTATTGCGTATTTAATTTAAAACCTCAAGATGTATCAATGATCAAGTGATCAAGTAATTACACCTTAACCAGTGTTTCCTACCAAGTTGCTCTTTTTTAAAAGCTCTTAATGTTTAATCGAGTCTTATACATCTCTTTATATGACAATATTACTTTTGTACGTACTGTAAAATTAAAAATAAAAATAATTAATGTGCATTGAAATTAATAGGATTCTCGATAAAACTTGTGTTTAAATCAGAGTTGCTTCGTTAGATGAAATTACTTACTCAAATGCATTTTAATATTGTGAAATTGTATATATTCATTAAAAATTCTAAAATATTTTAACGTACAACATTTTTCACAACGAATATCAATTCTTTGTGTTTCCATTCTTGTACGCCAACTCTTATCGCGTTTTTACAAGGTTATTTATCATATAATAGAAAGGAACACACGGCAAATGTTTCATATTTATTTGGTTTTTTAGTAAAAGTGAATTACGCGTTTACACAATATTGGAAATAAAAAATGCGTACTAACTAGTTCTAGTTTAATTTCTCATGCGTCATGCGCTATTATTCATCATCAGAAACTTGCTTATAACATTGCTTATAACTGCATTTTCCTCATCGCATAAACAGACTTTCACAATCCGTCTTTCAGACTATTTAAATCCCATCCATCCTGTAGCATTTGCCCGTCGTGATAGTTATGATTTGGCATTAATGCACGCGTGCAATACGAGTGACATACTAAGCTTTCCCCAAGGAAGACCTTACGGCCAGTCCGAGCATTTTTCCCCTAGAGACTCTTTCCTCCTGCATTCCACGCGAACGTCATTATGTTAACGAGTTCGGAGATTTGGAAAAATTAGGAAGGAGAGCAATTCTTAAGCCATTGGGGAGGTATTTGTCTAATCGTGAATTTTACATTTCGACAAAATCACTTCGTATCGCGTCGTGGAACGACTGATTTTCCTTTAAAGTTGTGAATGTTTTCAACTTTCTACAAATTTTTATAATACCTTTCCAAATTAAAGGGTTTCAAAATTATTTTTTTTATCGCTAAACTTTCCCGTTTTGCAATTGTAAGTGAAACTTTGTATAGGAATTAGTTTTTCAGGAAACGATGGCTCTAATAGCGACCTCCTCTATTTTACAATGTTGAGAAGAAAAGCAATAAAGCATTATCGACAGCTTTGATACGATATTAGAATTTACGACACTGTATTAATGTTCCTAAAAACGTTTCTTGAAATTTTTCCATAATTATATTTCTTATCAAACGAATAATTGTGAAAGCAGATCGGTTAAGTAACTTAATCGATTTAAAACAAGAATTTCAGCAAAATGCTTATATAAAAAAAATTATCGAGACAAAAGATCGACTCGTGTATAAGAACACCTGATAATGCACAATTCGCACTTAATAACGGAATACTGCGAAAACGGAATACGCAGACGAATTGTTAAATACCGTTTTCTGAATATTAGCAAGCATAAATAAAGCTGCCACTTCAAAATCATTAGGCGCGAGAGCAGCCGATCCTATTGAGTTATTCCTGGCATCTGAATTTCTTAATTGGTATACAGAAATCTCACCAAAGCCACTGCATATTTCGATGTCGCCATCAAGTTTGAGCTTTCCGATTGATATTCCGAGTGTGAACGATTGTCAAAGGTTTTCAAAAGGTGTTGGCCGGTGCGAGAGGGGAGTAGTAAGTAGGCAGGGAAATAGGGAGGTCTTATGTTTTGTCTTATTTACCTATATATATTTGGGCACTTTGTTCTGGCCAAAGTCGAAATATAATCGTTCCTTCCTTTTTTCTAAACTTGTGTTACTCCTTTACGATTTGATCGCAGATTAGAATTTCACGATTTTGTGCTGCGATAAAGCGAGAATAAGGCATGAAGTACTTTGAGAATAATAAAGATAAATAGCTTCACTATCGCGAGAAACGCATATTTCTTAACACATTTCATTATTTTTCAGTGTTCTTATTTTCCACGCCTCCGACACGTATCAACTTAACAATTCAATAATGTTCTTATATAACGTAAACCATGCCACGGCATTTCAAATTTAATAATGGTGATAATGCATATTTTTAAGTAATTAAAAATCACGATTCGATTGTGAGGTAGAAAAACTAGTTTCAACAAATCCACATGTATGCGTGTGCACACGTGTGTGTATCATAACTAAACAACGTTTTCTAAATAAGGCAGTAACTGTACATTGACCTAATCTGAGAAGTGCCTCACACTAATTCTCGTAATGTCCGTTCACAAAGGTTTAGTAAAAATTTTCCATCTGTTAGCTGGAATCTGTTAGCGCATTTACAAGGATAGACATTCAGTTTCGAACCAGAGGCACGTATGCGAGGTTAAAAGTGGGTTAAAGAAAAACGCAAACAACAAACATATCGATGCACAAAAACGAGAGTTGATCCCCTTGAGCTCGGATGCTTGCCAACCGGGGCCCGCGTCTCACGCATTTGAATCTAAGGATACGCAGGTAATAGCCGAGGACTTCGTTGTAAATTCGCCGAAGATCACTTTGTTAAGATCGCCTTTTTTCTTAATGAGAAGCATGTGCGTGTCCTGCGCGTATGCGAGTGCACGTGCGTATTATTGAAAGGATGAAAAAGGAGTATTCCGTGCACTAAGAAAACCACTTGTCGGAATGTTTTTATGGCTCATGCAGAAAAGAAAATGACGATGCATTTTTTCTTTCCCCAAATGATTAGTAATTAGGGGTAAAAATATAAATTCTGAAATGTGAAATTGCACTGGTGGTCGGTTGTTTCCTTAATGTTTCCTCGTATTAAAATATCTTTAAATACAAAATTGTAGCTCTCCCGATAATGCCTTTAATCGACATCTGCAATAACATACTTATTTTTACTAAAAATTTTCAATGGAAAAAAAAAGAAAAAAAGATAAGTTACATTTCTACTTACTCGCCACTAAGTAATCATCTAACAAAAAAAAATCAAACGCCGAACAATTTCCTCAGGGGTTGGAGAACAAAAGCGAAATATATATTGTGTAGCGCGATAAATTAGAATCGTTTTTGAGTTGTTTTATAGGTATGCATTAATTTGTTTTTACTTACACCCTACTGTTGAATGAATCAGATATAACGTAATATTTTGACCGATTGCATTCTGCTTTATTTTTTGAATGCGTAAAATAATCCAGTTTAGATCAACGATAGACAAAATATAAGCTTATACTTATGCAAAGTAAATATTGTAAAAGTCTCAATCATCCAATAGTTTTACTTTATGATTTCAACTTGAATGCAAGCAGAATTTATCGTAAATGAGTTTAACTGTATTTACAGATATAATTATGAAAACACATTTCGTTTTGATGATCTAATAAATAACAGAAGCTATATTTACAAGACTTCATTCATAAACTAAATTCATAAAAATGACCATTAGTCATTACAACACGAGCTCATAAAGATAAAGGACTCGTAATTTAGCTTTTGAAGTGAAAAGTGCTTGTAAAAATTTAAATATTACAATAAGTTAAACACAATTAATGACACTAATAAACAATGAGTGAAAAATGATCGTTTCATAATTAATCGACTTATAGTTTAATGGCAATAATGATTTCGTTAATTTACATAAAAAAAAGGTTAAACAGGTAAATTAATAAAAAAAAAATGGATATAGAGTGCCTTTGCTTATTTAATAATGAAAAAAAGAATGCGAAACGAATTTTAAAAACAAATAAGATTTTATAATTTTAAACGAGTCTTAGAAGTAGGAGTGAAAGGTCTAAACAATAACCTTTGTGCAGACATTGCTGAATTAAATTTAAGTAACGACATTATTATTGTGCACTTATCATCCGTGATCTTCAAGAGAGTGATTGGGCTAATGCGGACTTCCGGTTCGAGTATACACAGAACTTTTATAAAATCATCTTTTGATGAGACGGAGAATCAGCCAAGAATCTTCAGTCGTATCATCAATGCCAGGCTAGTCTCCAAACAGGGGCTGACTTCCCGTTAAATAAATAAGTTAAAAAGTAAAGCTAAATATCTGGCAGAAGTAATGTAAACATCGCGATAAAATCCAGTTATATATATATATATATATATATATATATACATATTCGACTTTGGAAGTAAACAGAGGTTGGATAAAGGAGTTGTACCCAGTACGCGATCTCGGAGCGTGAAAAAGAAATCGTAGAAGCCAGAGTCGGATCTGGTAATTATTTCGGGCGAGTTGCCAGGGCAAGTAGGGGGGGGGGGCGAGAGAAGCATCGGCTGCCATTGCAGGTCAGTGCTTCAAAGGTACCTTCGCGATTTCATAGGCGATGGTAAGGAAAAAGAGGGAGATAAATAAAGGGAGATAAATAGAGAGAGAGAGAGATAGAGAGATAGAGAGAGCATCTAATGAGAATCACCTGATAGTCGGAGAAGATGCACTTGACGAAGACCCAGTGGTGGGCCTTGACGGTGCAGTTGCATCCGTTCATGGCACAAATGCCCGCGGGCCTCGGCTGGGTGACGTCCTCGGCTTGGGCGAGGACCGGCAAGAAAAGCATCACCCCGAGCCAGAGGAGCGGGCGCAGCTTCGCCATCGTGATGCCGCTCATTACGGGGCGTACGTGCCGTTCTCTGCTTCTGGTTCCCTCCACAATGGCACCCCTATCATAATTCCTCCTGGCGCTGCGCGCACTTACTCCGGGCCCCGAGAGCCTTTGCCATCGCTCCCTATCGCAGCCCCTCCCGCCCGCCCGCCCTTACACGCACGTATAAATATATCTTTGTCTGGCTTAGGCCGAGGGAGCGGATATTGCTGGGGGGGGGGTGTAGCCCTCGTAAAATCGACGAGCGACAAAGGGCCCGGAGTCGACCGAGAGCGCAACGGTCCCCGGGTACCCGGGGCAGAAGCGGCGGCAGAAGCACCCGTGGCGAGGAGAGCAGGGGCTACTCCACACCGGGGAGTCCACACTCCGGAGGCGTCGCGGGCACTGCACACACGCGGCCGGCCGATCCCGGTATCGGGGATCGGGGGACACTCGCGCACCGGGAGGCTCGGGCGATCTTCCGCGGCGGCGCACCAGCCACTGGGTGCGGGCGCGAGGCGAGGACGGGCAGGGAACCGGTCGCCGGCGACGGGAGCGGACCGAGGAGCCGACCAGCTGACGCGAGCGATCGTAATGGTGGCCGCATCGGCACTGGCGGCGCTCCTCGCACGAATGCAGTACACCACGGGCACACGCGGCCGACGATCGGAGAAGGCGGCCGTGTTTTTGCTGCGCCCCCCTGCCCCTCCTGCCTCGACGCTCCTTCGCAGTCTCTCTCTCTCGCTCTCTCGCTCTCTCGCGTCACCGCCGCTCGCCAACGTCGCCCGGTCTTTCCTCCGGCCCTCCCTTCCGCTCGAGCTCGCTCCGGCCCTAAGGCGCTGCTGCCCCTTCCCTGCCTCCGCCGCTGCCGCCGCCGCCGCCGCCGCCGCCGCGACGCTCCTTCAGCCCATCGCCGAGACTCGGTGCCGATGCTCGCCAACGCCGCCGCAATCGTCAACGCGCGCGACGGTGGCGCGAGGCCTTTTAAAAAGGTACACCGGACCGATGATGAGTCTTGGACGAATGCGGCGTGTCGCTGCTCCCCTCGGCCTTCGTTGGACGACTCGGGGCCTGAGGGGGACGGGAGGCGTCGGCGACGACTCCTCTGGCCCTCAGGTATTTCTTTCTTCGAAGCCGCTTATTCTCGACCGCGATCGGTGCCCCTCGAGCCCCGATATTGAGGAGCGCCGGACTTTTTAAAGCCGCCAACGGCACGGCCTACGTTTGTTTACCGACTCGGAGGACTTGGACGAAAAAAGCATCGGTCCGCTTACGACTTCCGAGGGAAAATTATTCACGGATCGGTCAGCTACGCCTCATTCGTCACCTTCCGTTCCTTATCACTTGCCTTTCCTCCCTCTCCCACTCGCGCAGCTCCAATAACATCCTTTCTACATCATCCATTAGGCTTGCACTGAGACATGCCTGCTTTTCATTATTTAATGTTTGCACTCCTTTTATTTCTTATTTATTGTTTACCATTCGGGCAAAAGGCGATTGCCAATGTATTTCACGGGTCTCGCGCTTAAGAGGACAAAATTATACTCCATGTCAAATGCACGCGATTGCGAGCAAACTTTTTTTTGCCCACCAAGCATAACTCACTCCTCGTCATAAGCTCATTTATCAACGATCAACGACTTAAAAGTACGCTTATTATTTTTATCTCGCAGGGAAGCAATTGAAATATGTTATTACGGTTATCTGAGCTGTTTGTAATAATCGTTTTTATCTTTCCTTGACGTATCCGTGTATTTTTATCAATTTAATTTTGCTCTCGCGCTTATAAATATATATATATACACGCTATAATTTAATCCTATGGCTTGGCAACCATTCCCTTAAGTTTGTTTGTATTAAGTAATTAGAAGAAAGAAATTATTGTGAATTTTATTGATAAAATTTGCCGCGCTTTGAATTTTGAAAAATGTCCATTTAATGATAATATTGCTGAATGCAAAGTTGATGACAATGAGTAAAATACATCGGGGACCTTTAATGGTAGACGGACTTTTTTTCTTCAAATCACTGCATTGACAGGCCACGTAGATTAGAGTATGAGAAATCATAACGAAAGCATCATCACACTATATATTAGTAGCTCGTGAATGGTCGATACAACATAAGGAGCTAACGACGTGTCATGAACGTCAAAGAAAGATAAAGGCACGCTCGAAAGTGACCAACGCTCGTTCGCACTGTCATCTTCCTTTGACCCCCCGCTCCCGGCCCCTCCACCGCCCCTCGCCGATGCACCGACGACCGAATCGCGACAAAGGCGCTCGTTTTCTAGTAGCCTCCCCGGGCTCCTCCCCGCTTCACTCGGTCGCCATGCGTTTCACGTTCCGATACAGACTTAAGGAGTCGGTGGCCACTCTTTCGCCTCCCACTCCCTTCAGCGCTGCTCGAGCATTGCGAAGTGTCTCTTCTCAATGATATTTTTCTCGGTTCGCCCTGCGTTTATGCACGCAGCCGCCCTTCTCGCTATGCCCGCTGTGAAGAAGCCGTGGGGAAAAAGGAACAAGAGCGAGAGAGGGAAAGAAATCAGCAGCAGGTCGACGCAGGTCTTGAACTTCTGTTTTTTTTTTATGTGGGAATGGATGACGGGGGGTCCAAATATAGGTATAAATCTTCGGTAGGCATGGGTTGTTTTGTTTGGCCATCTTTTTCGTTTTTTGCGTAGTTACGTCGGGTTACATAATTCATGGCTTTCTGGTTTTCTAATATTTTTGCTACTCGAGATTTTCCCTACTCGGCTGCTTAAAATACAATCGTTGATCACTCTTGGGATTTAATCCTGACTTTTCAAATTTACCTTTACTTCCTTCGTTGTGCCATTAATAAGCTTTGCGGTGTTGTGTCGGTGCACCCTGGAACTAAAAAATCTCTTCCGAAGCTTGAATAATTAGTTACCAAATGGCTATGAAAATATTGCATAAATTTAAAACATTGAACCAAGTCTTTCGTTAGTTTAACATTTATATTATTCATCGCTTGTTATTGCAAATGACGCTACATACTTCGCAATTACAATGAAATGTTTACGAATTGTAACTGCAACGTTAAAATAAAATTTTCCTAGAATCAATTTCGCGCAAATACATTGGCAAAACGGGCATGGATTTTAATGCGCTTGATTGAAAAATATTTTTAAATTGTAGAACGAAATTTTTATCGCAGAAGCCTCGTGACTCAAATATACAATACTAGAAAAGTATCAACGCACAAAAATACATCTTCAATCATCCAGAACGTGTTTAAAGCCCAAAAGCATTTTATACATAGTTAAGCTTTCGCATTGTATGTTTACGAGCTATTCTTCGGTAATGCTAAACCTTTTCTATTGTTATCATCTCGTTAAAGTAAGAATTTTAATAAGGATGAATGGAACATCAGCAGGTGCCAATATTTCACGCAAAATTCTGTGGGGTAATAATCTCAGGTAGTCGGAGGCTCGGCGCGTTAAATCCAAAAGGGTACAAGCTCCAGACGATCTCGCAGTTCGCTTATAGCTGCAATTTTACGGGGGCATTGCCGATGGGTTATTGCACGGCAAGTAATTATAAACGTCCGCGCAACAGCTCGAGTGATAAATTCTATTCCACAGCAGTCGTAGTGCGCACCGAGGAAGCTAAACTGCTCACCATGAGGGGGAAGCAAGGAGGAGGAATAAGTCACTACTTTTTGGAGTCCTTCGTTCGTCAGTTCGTATGCTTTTTTAATAGAAAATACCAAGAGTAAAGAAATCGTATGCAGCCGATTAATGAGAAACAACGTCAATCTAATCTTGATATTTCACGTGAAATAAAAAATATAACCTACGAGTTAAAAGCAACGAGAAAAATAAGAGTGATGAATTTTATGGAATTATGGATGAAGATTTGAAGAAACATTTGAATGTTCTTGTATTGGATTCAACGAGTCATATTTTACTAATACGCTAGAGGTTTTTTAAAATAGAAAACCTAAAGCGGCACACAAGTCACATCGGATTTGAATAATTGCAATTTGATACGAGAGAAGAATTGCTAATAATAGATTCTTTAAACATTAATTGAAGATTTTACAAAAGTTCGATTTAAATATATAATTACTCATACTCTGCCTTATTATTGCGCATTTCATACCGTATCCAATTAATTATTATACGCTAAGAGTTTATAAGATAGTTGTAAAAATGGTAAATGCATTAAATAAATTTTAGTAGACAAATGTATTGCGTATAATGTATTGTGCAAACTAAATTCATATATATATATATATATATATATATATATTCCTTTTATAAGAATTAAGTATCCAGACAAAGACAAAAATGATAAATCATTTTCTATTTCTTCGATTTTTATATAAGATTGTGCTTATGTATTACCGCAAAATCATGCAAATGCACTATACTGCACTATACATGTCGTCCTTATTAGGATTATTTAAATGAAATTATACAATATAATATAATTCTTTCGAATTAGTCCACATCATTCATATTAATAGTAACTTATGACTACTACAGATGGCTCATAACGTGACTACTGCTAATCTCTAAAATAATAATTACGCACGCACACGAACAAGTGTCTAATATAAGCAATAAAGCTTTTTATTAATTGTACTCTATATAAAAAAACTCATTATATTCCAAGCAGATCCTTTTGCAGAATACAGCTTTCAAAAATACGAATACGGTTAAAAAAGGTCAAAACCTCTTACGAATTATAAAAGCAAATGTTAGAAGTGCGAGTCTGATAAATATGATTCAAGTATCTATGATGTCATGTTTAATATTAGTGACTCTAATTTTAACATTGATAGCGGGTTTCAAGTGTCAATTTTAAAATATTTGAATACTTTTAAGTCTCAACTTTATAGCAAGCAGTACTATTACTATTTAAATACCATTACTATTTTTTACAAATAAATTTCTACAGATTTTGCCTTATGGTTTGAATTTATTTTTTTACACGCCACACTCTAGCATCGTGATTCGTGGCCAATTAACGATGCACAATTTCATCTACTTATGCTATATTTTTAATAATAATAAATAATAATGTGTAAGGTTTTTTCCTTATTACAACATCGTCTTCATTTAATTTTCTATAAAAAAAAATAAAAATTGTTACATAATCCGTCCACGATTATTAGGAATCGAGTACCGTAAAATACGTATTTGAGCAAAAAAAGCGATATAAGTAATAGCAATTTAATCGATATCCGAGTTGTTCAATGGTGCTCGAAGACAAATGATTGCCTCAAAAGTATAATGAGCTATTATTTCTCGAAAAATTACGTCCACGTTAAGGAACAGCATTATTTGGCCGCTGGCTCAGCTCAATGGGCTGTTTTAGAAAAAGGGCGCCTCAACCCTTGGAAAGCTAGGAAGAATAAGCCGGGAACCTGGTTTATTTTGTTTGTTTTTTTTTTTGTTTTGTTTTTTTTTGCTACTACTCCCATCAATTGCAGCACCCACAGCAGATCTTCATCGATCGGAAGCGGAAGTGCAGCCTTGGGCTCCTCGCTTTCACCGACTCGCTTTTCACTGGCAGCGCACGTTCGATGCAATTTTGGATAGCGGAGGGAGAGCCGAGATAGGGCGAGCTCCCCGTGAGAAATCGCGCGCGACCCACTGGGAGCGCAATTCCTCGGGCTCCTCGGGAGCGGTGCGCGCGTGCACAAGCGCCCTAGGGGTGACCCTAGGCCAGCCGAGGGACGCAAGCGTCTGGGGGACACGTGCGACCCTGGCAGCCGCGTCTTCCCGGCCGACGGAATGCGATCGAGGCCGAAGGTCGCTCGTGACCCTGCATACGGCAGTTTGCCTCCCGAGGAGCAGCGCCTATACCTGCGTGGGCGCGCACAGCCACTTGACCACGTGTACGCCATCTGACGTGGCCGCTGGCTTACGTGACTCGGTACCCTCGACCCCTCCCAACAGCCGGAGGCTGCACAAGGGCTCCCTTGAGCGAACTGTTCCCAGTTTCGCAGCCGCGCGTTGGCGCACCGATCAATGAAGAGGAGCGATAATCTGTCCGCGGGCGAAGCGTTTCGAGTGACGCGTTACCCGCGCCTTAATGTGCCCTTAGGAGCAAGTCCTCCGCCACGTTCTATGGACTTTTCGAGAAAATTGGCTCTTCTCGCTGGGCTATTAGGCCTCGGCGCTAGGCAGCCCTCGAGGGCCGCGCCGACCGGCTTTTTTACTCCGGAGCGACGCACTTTCTTGTTTGCTCCTTGAGCCGAGATGCCCTCGCGCTGTTCTAAAGGTTCGACCGAAAGATATACAAGCTTTGCTTTCCCGAGAGTCCACCGATTTATGGGACGTAACTCGCTTTATCCCTTTTAAATGACGAATAGAGTGTGTATCTAATCTCATCTGCTCGCCTACAAATTGCGGAGTTTTATCGAATATCAATACTTTCCTTGGCCAAGAAGCTTATTTATATGTTGTAAAAAATGTACTTACATTCCTCTCAATGGTAATGCTCGAATCTGAATTCTATGTTAAGCGACGATTTTGTATGCCTTGACACGTATTTAATTGTACCTTTTTAGCAGCCAAGTCGGTTCCAGTAAACGTGAGATTAATTTTAAACGGGAATATAAAACTACCTGCACGTTGCCCCGACTAGTATTTAGCGATCGGCTAAAGAGCAAAAGAAACGTACAATATAAGAGCAGCCGGAGTACAAGTATGGAGTCCATGGACTGCTATCAGACCCTCGATACCACGAAGCACGGAATTAAGCCGATGCTGCGTCGGATAAAATGTTTCGCCTGGCTCCGCAAAATGTTATCGTTGCCTTATTAGGATCTGACTTTTGATCGATGAATCGAAAAATAAAGGAGCCAACTGCATACGATAAGACTCAACGCAACGATGATTGTTCGTGTTTCGATGGCCAATTAGGGTCGTCCTTTTTTGCGAGCCCGCTCCACCACCTGGAACGAATACCTCCGCATCTTCGGCGCGGTTATGCGCACACCTGCGCACATGCGATGGATCCCGTTACCTTTATTCTCCTTCGCGCACTCTGTTGATTTTTTGATAATTAAAGCCGAGCATCGAGCTATTATTTTCGCCACTGTTTTTCAGTTTCTCGTTAACTCGATCGATTTAACGTTGAGCGCACGGATGATTTTTATTTTAAATTAGTAGCACAAAGGCTTTTTTCATAATTTAGGTTCACTTATTTAAAAGAAGCCTCTAGGAGAGTTAATCTTACAATGTACAGATCGAGCTATAATTTTTGCTTTTTATCGCTTGCTTTCTGTTCTGCATGCGAATACAGTAACTGCGAGACCGTTAGTGTAATTACTTTATAAAGAAAACTCAACTTTCAAATGCAATTTACCAAAAGCCTTAATTTCTTGACACGATGCGACTACTAAAAAGTATCTTAAGCTCTTTGAAAATATTGTACACAGTGACCGAAGGCGCACGAATATCAATACCAATCTATGAGATATGATTTTTACAAATAATGTTAAAAATCTATTCGTGTACCGAAGCTCGATCAACGCAAATTACATTCGAACACAAATTACGGCTTTTAAAAGCAATACGATGAAGGTGCGGAGACGTTTGTGCAAATGAAGCAAACGAGCCTGAGCCGCTTGTTTTTTTGCTATTTCTTTGCCGGGCCCCCGAGCCCGTAAAGGTCGCTTAAATTGGAGAGCCACGTTTCGCGGGGCGCCTCTCAAAACCTTCAAGCCCGAATTCCACGCGACACTTGATCCTCGGGCTTGCTCGTGAAATTTCCCTGCCTCCTCCTCCCTCATGTCGCACTCGCGGCTCCAGTACATATCGAGCGAGTAATGAATTCGAGGAGGAGAGCCCGGCCCTCCTCGATAATTCATTCTCCCAGCCCGCCTCCCGTCAACGCCGCACCTTCGCTGATCAACCGCTGCTCGCTTCCTTTCAGCTGCCACTCGAACGAGCGACTCTTCCTGCGGGACCTCGTCTCCTGCACGCCCGGGACGAGCGGCGGCCGACTCGCCCGATGGCTCCAGCCGGACAGTCACGTAGATCCGAGCAGGTGCGAGGTCCTCTACGCCCGCGAGGAGATGCGCTACGGATGGCCGGCCCTCGTCAACATAGTCACCAGGGACCAGTACGGTGAGGTCGTGCAGGCACGGAACCTCCGGGTAAGCGTCTTTCTCCTCCTCGACTTGGCTTCGCAGAATCGAGGGCCCGAGTGACGACTTCTGCTCCACTTTGCATGTCTTCTTTTGTTTCTTTCTTTCTTTCATTCTTTTTTTTGTCAATCCATGCAACGATGATGGTAACAGTTGATGGATGGAAGGTAGCTTAGACGCATCCTCGATATTTACCATAAAATTATTAAATTTCAATTATTGGTTAGATACACGGACACAGCTCTGTTATATTTTTTTATTCTTTTTTTAAATCTCATTAAGCGCAGATTATTTCACAAAGACGAGAATAGACAAAGGGATCGGACTGAAAATTTCCAATACAAGATATTTAACGAATTAAATCTATTTCAAAATAGTACAGATTATATTTAAGTAAAGAACATATAACGTATAAATTAGGTTATAAATAAAATTTTGCTTTTCCCTCTGCGTGTATTTGAAATTCCAGCACAAGATACAAAAGAAAGAAAAGAAAAGAAAAAAAATTAACAGCCGAAGAGCTGAAAAGAGAGCGTCGCGTTACCAATAAAATTATTCACGAGCATTCGGTGAGAAAAGGTAGGGGCGATAAAACACTGCCTCGAATAGCATTCGAATAAAGCTCACCTCGCTGTCAGTCATTAATCAGCTTTTTATAATCTCTGACCGATATCCCGATCGGCAGATCGAGGCGAAGGCGATGCCGATCGACAAGCGCGACCTCACGGAGCCGGAGCAGGGCAAAAAGTTGCGGCGCATTTCCCAGCCGGACCCGCTGACTTTCGGCGGCCACCCCCAGCCATCGCTCGAGGTCCCCTACGAGGTGACGGTCCTCGACGACCCCTACAAGGTCAGCTTTCACGCGATCACCATAATGAAGGCCTACCGGAACTACTCGTTCGAGGAGCTGCGCTTCACGTCCTCGGCCCTCAAGCGCTCGAGCGAGGCCATGATGGTGACCGGCAACGGGGACGGGACCTACCGGGCCACCTGGACCCCCTTCTCCGTAGGCTGGTACTCCATCCAGATAAGCATCGACGGATACGAGATGGAGGACGTGAGTTCTTCTTGCGCCTCTTCCTTACTCGCCGACAAGTCGATTCGATTGCCCGTTAAAGAGTCCGCGAAGCCGCGAGCCAACGTTGCCGGGACGGGGCTGCGCCGAAATTGGCCCGCGCACCTGCCGCTAAAGGGGACTCGGGTTATTGGCGAATTATCAGCGGGACTACCGTGGGACTCTCCGCGAGAGCTACCTCGGGAGCTATTAAAGCCGAGCGAGGGGAGATCAAAGCTGCCTCTCGCATTAGCAGCGAGTCCTGAGCGCACGGAAATCTTTGCGGATCGATCGACTTCCATTGGCGATAAATGCCCTAATCCCCCGGCAATTTCCCAACCAAATGGCCTTTTAAATGCACGCAGAACTACAAAGTGGAGGTGAAGCGGCCGCCGCAGGGTATGGAACTGCCCGCGCTGAATATCACCAAGAAACCACAGCATTTGCCGAGCAGAGTCCGAAGATTCGTGGC
Source organism: Kradibia gibbosae (assembly GCA_018907135.1). Classification (NCBI taxonomy): domain Eukaryota; kingdom Metazoa; phylum Arthropoda; class Insecta; order Hymenoptera; family Agaonidae; genus Kradibia; species Kradibia gibbosae. The sequence continues at coordinate 12,593,724 of JACCHX010000004.1, forward strand.
GAAAAATACGGCGGGCCTTAGAATTAGGGCCCATCCGTCCCTCCAGAGCAAGCAAATCGGTGTAATACCGGTTAATGGCACGGTCGTTCACTGCGACGAGGTAAGCTCCTTTTTGCAGCTCGTCTTCGGCTTGTTATTTCACCCTTTCAATGCTCGTTAACAATACGTAAAATTGCCCATCTATGTTTGTCAGGCATTCGTCCTTGCTAATGATCTTACATCGCTACATTAATTTCTCTCGCTCGCAAAAATCCGTGCACACAAATCGAGAAGAGATTTTTCTTACAATGTTCACGTTTGGCTTGTGTCTTTTATTTACACCTGTCAAGCCTACGCCACAATGTGATTAATCATATATCTTAAAAGTGTTGAAGCTACTACAACGCGTCTTCTTTATTTCTTTTAAAAAGATACACAACGACGATGGCGTATGGCTTCGGTTGAATGCCGAAACTATAACAAAATATTGTAGCAGCGGACATTTGGAGGCTTGGTGCCTGCAGTACAATCAGCACCTGGGAAAAACTTTACTATTAGCAGTGGACGAGCCAAAAATTACGTCGCAACAAGTTACCAAAACAACTTCGACGCAAAAAAAATCAGAATCAAACGAAGAGTTAGTGCACTGTTTTCTTGCTCCTTTAATACGAATATTACTATACGTTTTGTTATTAGAAAGTTTTTTTTTTTTTTTTTAAATTATCAAAGCACATCAAAGGCTTCTCATACAATAGATGAGGTCTATTAATGTTATATGTACATTAAACATTAACCGTACCTTTCACTTTAAAAGTATATTACGATTGTAGAAATAAAAGGAAGGTAGTAACGATTGATAATGGAAAAACGATGGCGGTCATAACCTGCGGTGCTTCCGGCCATAATATACGAACAAAACCAAGTTTAAAAGCTGCAGTCGTGGGGATGTTGGCTTTGGGCAGCACAGTTACCATTCAGGAATACGTAAGAATTTTTAATACCGTTGGATTTCTTAATAATAGCCTCAATGTTATATGAATATCGATAGCTGTTTAACAGTATTGAACTAATGAGCATTTCAAATTAAAAAAAAAACACAATTGCGCTCATTGACGAATTTTTTTTTCATTTTTTTTTTTACATCGATTTAACGTTACATTAATATTGGGCATTATCCCGGCATCGATTAAATTGGCAGAGATGCTTCCGCCCTCCATTGACATTTGTAAACGCGATTTTCAAGCGCACGGATAGAATTAATGTGTCTTTATTTCAGTTTGTTAATAAGTACGGCACGTGGGTTCGCATCGATACAGAATCCGCGAACAAGTATTGCTTTGAAACGGAAGGGGAAGCTTGGTCATTAGCTATCAATAAGCTTGGAGTGGCTTACATGAAAATAATGCAAGCAACAGACGACGCCGTGGAAAGGAAATCAGCATTATCGGAGCAAACTTCTTCAAATCAGGTTCAACCATTATTCGCAGATAATATCGCATTTAATGCAATTGGCTTCTCGCTTGACTTCTAATGTTTACTTTAACGCAACCAGAGGGTATTTAGCGTCAATAGCTCACTTTGGGTAAATTAGCGTTCGGCTCGAGGTGAAAAGGGCAATATTTACTTAGCGCTCACGAAGCTCCACTCGAAGTATACATAAGCGTTGTGGGTGGAGGCTAAAGATTAAGCGACGCCTGAGAAATGCGTCTAACAGTTGAAAACCGTGTAATCCCTCCAGAACCAAGCGGCCAAGAAGACGAGCTCGGTCTCCTCGACGAGTCAACCCGACGAGCAGCTCGCCGACAGATGCCAAGCCAATAATTCTGTAAGAAGCAGCGAGGCTCCGGCCAGAGCGAACGGCGAGGGCGAGGCCGGGGACGGGGTCAACGGCTCCTTCCTCTTCGGGAGCTTCGGCATTGGGCCCAAGCAGCAGCGCCAGCAGGAGTCCCAGGCCGCGTCGAAGTCAGCCACGGGCGGGCCGCAGGATAAGTCCGCGGAGCCCTCGCCGAGGAATCTCCCCAAGAATCACCTGAAGGAGCGAGCGACGAGGGAGCGGGAGCGCGATTCCGGTGGCAGTGGAATCCCCGGCACCGGGAAGTTCAGCGTGCTGCAGAAGTGGCTGAGGGGCGACGACAAGTCCCAAGGAGATAAGAGGAACTCGCCCGGAAGGTGAGGCACGGCTTGTTTGGCTTTTGCCGACTCGAGCGAGAGTCCGTACATTTTACGCCGCTTCATTGTCCAGGGACTTTTCGGAATTCGTGGGAGTCTCGGTGAAGGAATTGGTGAAGGCGATGGGCGAAAGCCGAGCCAATGGTAACAGCTCGACCCCGCCGGAAACCCCGAGGCGAACATCGCGCAGCTCGTCCCCTAAGAATCCTCATACCAGTTCCCCGCGGATCACCAGCAGATCTTCTAGTCCAGTTCCAATACCTGGTACGCTAACACTAGTCTACAATTCGGCTTATTATTCTACAGTATTTACTTTACCATTCGCTCGACTATTATTTTTCATCATTCTTAAGTTTCCTCCACACATTGAAATACTTGCGTCTTTCCGTTTCGTACGGTTTTCCTATTGCTGCTTTCATTTTTCCTATAATTTTATTCTTAGCTTCGTGTATTACTCAAAATTATAAAAAACATTTTCTACTTTTTTTTTTTATAAATTACTATATAAAAGATATTGCGCAATCGCAATCTATTCTTCTGTACTTTCATCAGTTGCTAAACGAAGTAGAATATTTAATTACTTAAACTTACATTCAAATTTTTTATATACCGCAAATGCACTGAAATAAGGATGGACAATTTTTTAAAAATTTTATCTTAATTCATTCAACATCATTAGTTGTAACATAATCGTGCTCTTAATTATAGCTGAGTCCACTCGATTGCCATTCGCTTTTGGCCTTTTTCCATTCGCTGCTAATACTCGAAGTCAATACTCACAACTCTTCTGCTGTTTCATATACTATCTATCATAATAAGCCTTGCATAATTTTCAATTATTTATAGCTCGCAATCAAAGATTGTTATCACAGGTCAATTATCAAAAAAAAATTATTTTAAATAAATTCTTACAGATGAGTTTCTGGTTAAAATCTAATTTTCTATGCATATATTATTTAGAATTAGGCAACTGGTTGTCCACATTAAATATTTCTTAATTATAAAAAATGTATGCATAATTGATAAGCATTTTATGAGAAAGGGTAAATTATTCATTATTATTCTTTACTGTAAAAACAAACATTGATTTTGTGTGGCGCTTACACGCTATAATTTCATCCTCTCAATCACGTTGGTAACTAATTTCCTTCTTTAAAAACTTAAACGCGTCAGTGCATCTTTCCGTATGCTCCTTAAATAATTGCTTTTCTCAAATTACTGCACGCGTTTTTCTTTTATTTGCACTTACATCGATCAATGAAAACAAAACAAAAATATTAAATTATAGGATAAAGCGAATGATAAAATTGTATATTTTACCGCGTCATTAAATATGGAGACAGTTTTCTCGTACCTTTTTGAGGAAGATATAAATTTTGAATATCGGGCGAAGCTTTGATATATTTAAGAGGGCTTGAATCGTATGCTGGTCTCGAGTACGCAGCGAAGTCTACCGATTTTGATTATTTTACTTCGCACGAGTCAGAGAATCGTTCCTTAAAGCGAAGAAGGAAATTGCAACTGACCGATATTTTTTTCCGGGTGAGGTAGGGGGTACTAGAGACGAGATCATGTACAGTTGCTGATTCATGCGACATTTCGTGGAGTCCATTATATACTGCATATCTTTTAAAAACTCTTGGGGGTCCTAATTGTGCTCTTGACTTTAATAACTAGTGCTTTTCATATCATTCGTGATTCTAATAACATCAATACTACGATTTTAAATATTATATATTTGAAAATAAATTAGTGTACATGTAAGCAGAAATAATTGCTTAAGTCGTGAAGAATGAAGTTTGTAAAAGGAATTGACATAATTACAAATGTATTATAAAACATAAATAACATTGATTTCAAGCGTGGGAATGGGTGTGAGCGATTATATTTGTAAATACTATTTTATAATGAACTTTAGTACTAGAGTGCTGATTTTTAATATTTTAGCTCACATAATTCGTACTGAAGACAGTCTATTAGAAATAATGCCAAATTTTTATTAGTGTTGTATTTAGCATAAAATGTTAAGTTTTTCAAAGATCAAACAAAAATTTTTTTAGGAAAATATTTAATTATATTTAACATTATTGTAGATAGTATACATATCGTCTTTTTTTTTTAGTTAAGGGTTTAATGTACGTATTTGTGATTAATCAGAATTACTTATGTTAAAAATACAAAAGGCGCTTTTAAGGATTCACTTGAATTTTTTTATCCGTGTCTAAAATTTGCCTAACAAGCAGCAACGGCAGTGCAATAAAAAAATTTAAAAGTCGAAAATTAAAAAGAATATTTAATGGCTTAATACGGAAAAGAAGCACTCGAAGCTTGTTAATCATGTCATTCTATCATAAAAGGCTTTACGCATTTCCATCATTCTTCAATATACATTAATAAGAGCCGTAAGCCGAAAAGGAGGCCTCGGAGTCCCGCGTTAGCTTACAACCTAGATAATTAGGAAAAGATGTCCGCCGGGTCGCGGGGCGAAAGCGGGCCTTTGAAAGCCGCGGTTGAAATCGACCGGGGCGTCAGGCAGACTCGCGGAGCCGTGAGTCCTCCAAGTATCGGCGAGCGCCGATCCCCCAGGGAGCCTCGGTCTAATCGAGAGATCGCAATGATCCCAGTGTCCGACAGCGGGGCCTCGAACCGCTGCGGCTCGACGCAGAGCGACACGAGCGCCCTGGTGAGCAGCCTGACCCGGGACCCGTCGCAGTCCCCCAACGGAGTCAGCTCCATGGCCAACACCGCGAGGGACGTCTCCCCGAGCCCCAGCTGCAGCTCCCTGCACATGAGGTCCGAGGGCAGCACCTCCAGCCCCTCCGACTGCTCGAAGCGGGAGCAAGCCGTAAGTCAAGCCTCGCATTGCACCCCCGGCTTCGCTCCTCCAAGCGCTTGTCTTCACTCTCTCCTGCCATTTTAACCCTTAAGACTTTTCTCCTCCTACTCGCAATCGACACTCGTACAATTATCAGCTCGAACGGGCCCGTCAATTTCATCGGCACTTTCGAAGCTCATACTTCAATCGACAAGCATCGATTTGTAAGACGATGGTGTTCTTTGCAGGACTCGCAGGAAGCTTTCAAAAAAGTCTCCGAGGCACAAACTCAAACGAGCCCCGGGAGTATAGCTACGACCAAGAAGGGCCACTTCGCCAATAGCTCGACGAATCACAAAGAGGATCGGCACCTGACTAAGATATACCGACGAGATCACACCAAAGTGGCAAAGACAAAGTCGAAGCGCACAATGTCACCGTCCAATAGTCAGCAAAGCTCGAGCCCCAATCGAACTCTGAATCTCAACAAGGAAAAGGTATAATATATAATGATAAAAAATTAGCCTCGGGTGAATAAATGACGACGTCCCGTGGCACGTAACGATCCGTGATTCTTTCCCTTAACAAGTAACTCACACCAACGCGTGTGACGTAAAGTGCATCGCGAGAAAATAACGTCAAGACGCTAGCTTTGATGGAAAAAAGCAGCCAATCGCCTGCACTCGAGAAAAGAGGGAAGGAGTCGCGGTAGAGCGAGTGATTGAGAGAGAGAGAGAGAGAGAGAGAGGGGCAAAAATTTAATAGAAAGATCGGTCGGCCACGCGCCGATCACGCAGGTGAAGGAGGCGATAAGTCCGTCGGTGGCGGAGTGCCTCCGCGCCGTGTTCGCGGCCTTCCTCTGGCACGAGGGCATAGTCCACGACGCGATGGCCTGCGCGAGCTTCCTGAAGTTCCACCCGAGCCTGCCGAAGCAGGGGGCCCTGGTGGTGACGCGCCAGGCCCCGCCGTCGAGCAGCGAGCAGCGCCGGCCCGAGATGACCCGGGAGGAGCGGGCGAGGCAGAGGCACTCGGTCGAGGTCACCAACGACGGCAACTACCTCTACATACAGCCGAGCACCCTGGAGAGCCTCACGCGCTCGGCCGCGAACGCCAACGCGAACAGGAGCAGGAAGCGAGCCGACCCTGGCATTAAGGAGGAGCCCCTCGGCGGAGGTCGGTAGCTCCCCCCATCCACCCCCCCGGGGGCCCGCGCTCCCCCGCCCTCTAACCGTGCCGTTGCTCGTTGCCCGCAGCCGGGGACAAGCTCACCTCCCTGCCGGAGTTCACCACGGTCGCGGTCCTGCCCCCGGCCCTCAAGAGCCTCGTCTTCCTCTGGGAGGAGCTCAGCACCAACTGCCTCCGGGCCATAAACCAGCAGAGCGTCCTGCCGAGTCCCCTGGTCCAGCCGCCGAACCCGAAGCTCCCGAGGCGAGCGCCGACCCTCGAGGGCCCGGCCAAGGCCTCGGCCGACCCGGGGGCCCCCCTCCAGGAGCCCGGCGCAGCCGAGAGGCGCGAGAGGAAGCTCCCGCGGGAGAAGAGGGAGTGGAAGCCGAGCCCCAAGGGCCCGGGCCCCGAGGCCCTCGCCGGCATCGAGAAGGAAGTCGTCTGCGAGCTCTGCGGCCTCACCTTCCCACATCCCGTCACCTACCACATGAAGCTCACCCATCCGGGATGCGGCTGGCACTCCGGGGGCAACGGCTACAACAGCGTCGGCAATTACTGCGTCGGATGGGCCGGCAATTGCGGCGACGGCGGCGGCGGGGGCAGCTCCTGGTATCTCCTCTGCGACACCTGTCGCGACAAGTACCTCAAGGTAGGCTCTCCCCCGAGAACGTCTCCCTTTCCTCTGCGTCCTCTCACTCTCCTCCACCCCCCACCCACCATCCTGGCCTCTCCCTCGAGATCTATCCCGAAGAATGGGCTCTGCTCCGAACGGGAAGCCGACCTTCGAGGCCGTGTTTCAGTTCATTAAGTACACTCCAAACCGGCGCTGGAGGCTTTCCTTGTCGAAGCGGGAATTTTACCTTGATCCTGTGACCCCTTGATCCCCAGAAAACAGGGGCCTTGTTTTAACCGATTTTTGCTCGCAGGCTAAGAGGAACAAGCGTCACAGGCGCGGCATAAGCGACACCAGCAAACTCCTGTCCCCGATCGCCTCCCCGGAGTACGACGACACCCACCTCATAGTCAAGAGCAACGCCATGTTCCTGCTGGACCTGTCGAGCGCAGCCGGCATCAGCATACCGAAGCAGCAGCGCCGGCACTCGCAGGTGCTGAGCTCCGTCGCGGAGAACCACAGTCCCCCGGAGGTGGCCGGGCCCTTCCCCGCGACCGGGCCCTTTCAGTGTCTCCTCGCCCTGGGCGTCCAGAGCTCCCAGAGCCACGAGGAGAGGTTTTACGAGGAGATGCTCAGGCACCAGGGCACCCATCAAACTTACGAGGGCATCGTCAACGGACTTACCGTGAGTAGCGCCCAGGAGTCCGTGCGTCCCTTTTGAAAATATCCAAAGAGATATATATATATATATATATATATATATAGAGAGAGAGAGAGAGAGAGAGGATTGAAATAAAAAATGTGCTTAGCCGTTGTCCGAGTGCCCGGTGAGCGACAGCGACAGCGACAGCGGGAAGAACCGAGGAATCTTCCACCGGTCAGTCTCGATGTCGACTGGGGCGCCTTGGGCGAAGAACAGCAACGACGGCCGAATAGTCATGATGCGGAAGCGTAACAAGAGCAGCAGCGAATTGACCAACGGTAATAGCGCGAGCTCCTCTCCACCCCCCCCCCACCCACTCCCGCCCGTCGGATCCCTCGGAAGCCCGCGAGGCTGATGACTCCTGACTCTGTCGGATGTTCTCAGAGGTCGGCTCCTCGCTGCTCTGCTACCCGTCGGCGGCCCTGCAGAAGCTCGTCCCCTCGATGGACCAGACGGCCATCGTCCAGGCCGGCGGGGGCCCGGAGCCCCCGAACGGCGAGCTCGTCGAGCTCCTGGCCAGCCCCGTGATGCTCTTCGTCCTCCAGCAGCACAACCTCCAGCACCTGCAGCTGGCCATGAGGCAGGCGCTGAGGCGCGCCGCCTGTCGGGTCTACGCCATGCAGGCGCTCAATTGGCTCCTCAGGAGCGTCACCCAGCCGATATGCCTCCACGATCTCCTCTGGTGGTTCGTCGCCTCGCTCACGCCCATCGTGCCCGACTCGGTCGACGTCAACGAGGACGACAACCGCAAGAGGTGCCTCGAGAGGAGGAAGGATCACGTGAGTCCTTCTCAGCTGCGGCCTTTGACTTTATTCTCCCAAGCCCAATGGAGACCTCGTTGAAGAGCCTCCGCCGCTTCGGGGCCTTCCTCGTCTCTATAGAGTCATCCTCGACAATCGATACTTAACAAAGCCAATTCCATCGATCGAGTATTATGTTATTCGATAGAATTGCATTGGGCGTGCAGGGAGTGCGAGTGCGATAAATATAGGATTCGATCTGATGTTAAGATTCGCGTTGTGGTAAGCAATAGATTGTAGGAAACTTTATTGTAAATCTTGGATTTTGAAACAGGACATGGTCGGAGTGTGCGAGCATCCCCTGAGCGACTTGATAATCGCCGGGGAGGCCAGCAATCCTCTGCCCACGGCCTTCCACACCCTGCTGCAGACCATCGCGGACTTGATGCTTCTACCTCCACCGGGTGAGCAGCGGGAGGGTCGAGGGCCTCGGAGGACTGCACGCCTAGCGTATGATCCAACCTAAACTGGCAGTCCCCAGGGCAGACTTTAGCCAGCGAGCCACTCTAATCGAGCCTTTAATCACTTTCAGGCTCGCCCCTCCAGCAAGCGGCCGTCAGGTGCTGGGCCATTCAGTTCACCCCGGCGGACCACATGTTCCTCCACCGTAGCCACGTCTTCAGCAACATCAGCAAGATCCTTTCGCGCTCGGAGGAGGAGGAGGACGCGGCTATGAGTATGCACAAGAGCCACCAGTCGAACCTCTCGGGCCAGGTCTGCAGCTCCGTCGAGAGCTTCAAGGACTTGACGCCGGGGGTCGAAATCAAGACCTCGAGCAGGCAGGCGATGGTCAGCAGCCTGACCGACAACTCCACGGAAACCTTCTGGGAGTCGGGCGACGAGGACAGAAACAAAACCAAGACGATAACGATTATTTGCGGGGCCCACTCCTTACCCAGGATGGCTTATCTCCACATCGACAATTGTCGGGACTTGACTGTGAGAAAGATCGAGTGCTTGTCTTTTGCCGAAGCGCCACTCGCGCAACGCCAATTAATTTTTAAGCCACATCTGTATCGGTCTATTTCAATGCCAAGGCTCTCGTTATTCCGATCCTTTCCTTGATTTAACGTTCGTGAAGCACGAGCCTGTTTTCATTGTAGCGCGACTAAATTAAAATCCTATTATTTTGAAAATGTAATTGTGTCATTTGTCGCTCACAAAAATTCATAATAGCCTAATTTAGAATATTATTGCAGTTGTTGTTGTGTTATAATAGAAATTTTGAGCTCTTTTAACAACACTGACAAATTGTAACTCTAAGCTAAGCTTCTTGGCGAATATTAATAACTGCTGGAGCTCAATTGGTAAAAATTGGATTTTCATTAAAATATTTCTCATGTTTCAGCATAAAGTGTCGAGCATTGTCTTCCAATCGGGTATTGACACCGACGAAATGATCAGATTGAAGGCTGTCGAGATAGAAAGCAGATCGAGTGGATGGGTGAACTGTCCAATTTTGAATCACAGACACGTCGTCATCGGTATACAATTAAAAGGACCGGATAATTCGTTGCGAGTGAGGCAAATTCGAGTGTTAGGGGAAATCGAAGGAGAATCTTTAAAGATTGGAAAGCACCTCAATGCTGTATTCCTTCAGCAAAAGAATTGTGAATCCGAAACATTGAAAGTATTCCGCTCAATATCGTCACAGGCGAGTTTCTATTGGAAATAATTTTAAAAAGTTTTGCTACACTTATGCTCTTACTATTCGCATAAACTTTGATTACTTCATGGAATTTGTTTTTTCGACTTATGCTGTTGGAGAAAAAAAATTTCATGCACTTACATTTAGTTTATGATCTTCGATTAGAATTTTAATTTATTTCATGCAAACAATAAGATATCTTTGTAATTATGTGATTTTGAAGAAAAATTACTACAGTACAGATATTAAAATGTTTAATTATGATTAAATGTAAAATACTACTAAAAAATATTATGTAAATATCGATAAAATTTAAAAATCACCAATTAATTATTAATATTTAATACAATTTTAATCATGAAATGAATGGTATTTATGCTTAAAAAATAAAGGACAGAACTATTTTTCTATTGATAGGCGAGACAAAGAACATTGTTGATTTTTAAATCGGGATCGAACGTCATTCAATTGTTTCATGAACGTAGAATATAGCAAACAAGTGAGTAACTATAGGGAGGGTGGCATTCGAAAAATACGCACTTGTTAACAGTCGATTATTGTACTGCTACGTTGTGGAAAAACATAAGTAGAGATTTCCAAATAAATAGTTTTTTTCATTTCGCTATTTATTTTGAGTTGTATGAAACTTAATTTACTTAATACGGTACTATTTTAAGAATTAGAATTTTCGTTTTTTTATCATTTTAATGGAGATGTAAGTAATCATAGTAAACCGAATATTGTAGGTGTTTGGAAAATTAATTCAAGGAGAGCAACAAAATCAAGGCAATATTTCATCTTTGGTGATGGAAGCAAATAATGAAGAATTGGAAGAAAGTAATGAACTTCGTGAACATATGGTGGGGATCTTGTTTAGTAGAAGTAAATTTACACATCTGCAAAAACAAGTCTGCACTCATATAGTACAAGTAAGTATAATAAATAAAGTCTGTATTATGTAACAATGGTTTTAAAATTAAGCTCATCACCGTTTTTGTTAATTTTTTTACGTATCAATTGAAATAAGCACGAAGCTTAATCCATTGATAAAAGCAATTTTATTCTTTACACTTAAGGATGTCGGTCTAATTCTTTTATAAATTTGAAAAGATATATTACGTTTAAAAATATCATTTTATTTATAAAAAATAATTTCTTATTTATCTTTTAAATGCTTTGAGATTCTTGTCTTACGTATCTTGCAGTTATTTAATTTAAATATTTGCACAAGTGTAAGAAGCCGATACATATTTTTACATTGCTAACTTTATACTATCCATTATCTTAGTTTTAGTAATATATTTTGAATAGATAATGTACGATGTAGTAACAAGATAAAGAATATCATTATTGCCTTATTGTAGTGATTTATAAAAGTATTATAAAAAGTGTAGATAATGATTTACAGCAAATGTACATAAAATGAGAATTCTAACACATTTGAAATGCCTCTAGTAATATTTCAATCTATGTTTAGGCTATTCGAAAAGAAACGATTCGTCTCAGGGAAGAATGGGAAACTCTTTTGTGTGCGCCAACTCCAGTCAATAGTTTAAGAAGCGATAATAGCGATATACCAAAGGCTGCAGATACTTATTGCTTTGAAATGCTATCGATGGTTCTGGCTCTGAGCGGAAGCTCAGTAGGCAGAAACTACCTTTCGCATCAAAGCGGACTCCTTAAGGATCTCTTGAGTCTACTGCACACGGGCTCAGCCAGAGTACAAAGACAAGTGACGTCTCTTCTGAGGAGGATTTTGCCAGAGATTAAACCAGAGGTCTTGACCAGTGTCGTGGGCGCTAGTAAGCTGCCACCATCGGACTTCAGTATAATATCAGTAGCATCTAGCGGATATTCGAATTCTATGGACTTCGACGAACACAGTCTGGGTATATTGGATGTTTTTCTCAGCTGCATCGCCAAAGCCTTGACCGTACAACTAAAGGTAAAAGATAAAGAAAACAATGGAAAGGCTCTGCAGTCGATATCGTTGGCTACCAGTATTCATCCAAAGAGTTTTGTCGGAGCACGATGGTGGTTAAGAGGATGCATTACCAGGAAGCTCGCAGAAGAGATAATACAGCTTTTAAAGGATATGGCCTCCGTAAGTTTCTGCAAATAAAATTTGTAACAGGCATTTTACATGGAAAAGTATTTAAGTATTTAAATATATCGTACCTTACACTTGAGTTACTTTCCTGTGTAGCGCACAGAATTACATAAATAACGTGGTCGTTAGAAATGACCCTTTTTGGGAAATGTAGTTAGTTATTTTTTAACAACCTATGGATCGTGCAGTGAAATAATTTATGTATTTTAGGGAAAATTGTCAGAAGCTTGGGCCTCTATAACCAAAGCTGCCATTGCAGAGAATATACTAAATTTAACTAGGATGGACGAGAAGAATAGAGATCCAACAAAATGCCTCAAATCGCCAACTTTATGGCTGGCATTATCTTCCCTTTGTGTCTTAGACTCTGATCACGTCGAAAGGTTATCCTCGGGTCAATGGAGTAGCGCCGATGGACAGCCGCCACCACCCAGAGTAATTTTTCCATTTGACAATTAAATCCTCAATTTACAATTGAGCAGAGCTCCTAAACTGAATACGCCTTCATCGCGAAACATTCAATAGCGTCTTTATACGTTGAGTACCGACTAAAGTATAATCTATGCGCTTATCCCTTCCCAATGAATTACGAAGTACACGCGCACACGCCTACATATTAACATATATGTGTATATATATATATGTGTGTGTGTGTGTGTGTATATTCTTACGTAAATGAGAAACATCTCCTTGAGTAAAGGCATTGAGCCTTGGTTAAAATGCACCCTGGGGGGGGGGGCAATTGTTTTTCACAGCCGACGTGCAGCAATCACGACGACGGGGAAACCACGGCAATAATCCAGTGCAACATCTGCGGCAACCTGTGCGCCGACTGCGACCGAGTCCTGCACCTGCACCGCAGGACGCGCATTCACATGCGGCAGGTCTGCAAGGAGGAGGAGGAGGCGATACGCGTGGACCTGCACGAGGGTTGCGGGCGCATGAAGCTCTTCTGGATCCTGGTGCTGGCGGACAGCCAGACGCTGAAGGCCATGGTCGAGTTCCGGGACGGGCCGCCGCAGAAGCCCGTGGGGACGACCTCGGGCGTCTGCCGGTTCTGCGGAGCCACAGGTAAGCCCCCGGGAGCCGAGCCAAGGGCTCGAAGCTAACGGTCTCGTGGGCCCGGCAGGTAACAGCGGCCTCCTGGCGATCGGGAACATCTGCTCGGACCACGAGTGCCAGGAGCACGCGAAGAACGCCTGCAGCAAGGTGCAGGCCTGCGGCCACGTGTGCGGCGGGGTGCGGGACGAGCGGCCGTGCCTGCCCTGCCTCCACCGCTGCGGCCCGAGCTCGGAGCTCAAGCAGGACGCCGACGACATGTGCATGATCTGCTTCAGCGAGGCCCTGGCCTGCGCCCCGGCGATCCAACTCCAGTGCGGCCACGTCTTCCACCTACACTGCTGCAGGACGGTCCTGGTCAAGGGCTGGGTCGGCCCGAGGATCACCTTCAGCTTCGCCCTCTGCCCGATCTGCAAGATCCCGATGGAGAACCGGAGCCTCGCCGAGCAGCTCGCGAGCGTCAAGGTCCTCTACAAGGACGTCAAGCGGAAGGCCCTCATGCGGCTGGAGTACGAGGGCCTGCACAAGTGAGTTGCGACCAACAACCCTTTCCTCCCCCGCCGCCCCTTAATCCTTTGGCTTGGCTCGACGCTGCGCAGGGCCGACGCGGTGGTGACGCCCGGGGGCCGCTACCACCAGGACCCCGCCTCCTACGCCATGGACCGCTACGCGTACTACGTGTGCTACAAGTGCCAGAAGGCCTACTACGGGGGCGAGGCGCGCTGCGACGTCCAGCAGGGGGGCGAGGCCTTCGACCCCTCGGAGCTCGTCTGCGGGGGCTGCAGCGACGTCGCCCGGGCCCAGATGTGCCCCAAGCACGGCACCGACTTCCTCGAGTACAAGTGCCGCTACTGCTGCTCCGTCGCCGTCTTCTTCTGCTTCGGCACCACCCACTTCTGCAAGCCCTGCCACGACGACTTCCAGAGGGTCGCCAACATTCCCAAGGCCGAGCTGCCGACTTGTCCTGCCGGTAAGGAGATAATTCCAGCCGGTTGCCGCACCGTTGGGCCCCGTTACCTTTTCCTTCCTCTCACGCGTTTGCTTGCGCAGGGGCCAAGGCCGAGCAGCTGGAGGGCGAGGAGTGCCCCCTCCACGTCAAGCACCCGCCGACCGGGGAGGAATTTGCTCTCGGCTGTGGCATTTGCCGAAATGTCCAGACCTTCTAAGCCCCCGACCGGCACGATTGTCCGCTTCGAGCTCATTCCGCGAGAACTACCAGTGAATTTTGCAGAACCGATAACGTGATAATTGCTCCAGAAATGCTAATATCAATACTTTACAATATACGAGGCGAACGATAACTTCCTACTCCTATTTATTATTTATATATATATATATATTTATTAATTTATTAATTAGTTTAGTTAATTGATCGATTTATTTACTTATTTATTTATTTATTTATTTATTTATTTATTTATTCGGTTATTTATTAATACTCTTGTATCGATATTTATTATGGGAAAAAGTGTACGGCTATGAAGATGTAAAAGATTGGAATTGAATAATGTTGAGTTGGACCACGCGCGGCTCATTGAAACAGAAAATCTCTGTGATAAGCGTTGAATAAGTCGTGCTATAATAAGAACGTAAGATGCGAAAAGAAACGAGACGGTGTGTCGATTGAGATGCTGGGCTGGGAATAGGAGGCTGTTGCTATCCAAAGAGCGTCGATTTATATTTTCCATTGCGAATGTAGAGTTATGGAATATTTAATAAAAAATGTATAATTGTTGGAACGAAAGTAAAGAATCCAAACGATGATGCGCGACTTTCCTTAGTGTCGGATGCTTGAAAATTGATCGCTTGAATAGACGTGAAAGTAATTTGAATTGCCTTTGTCAGCGGCGCAAGGCAAAGTACGCGATAAATACATAAAAATATGTGTGTGTTGAGAGTTCGGTAAAATCGAATTCAATTATATAAGGGTCGGAGGAGGAGCAGCATAAAAGTGCGCATTTTTTTAGAGTATTTAAACGATTGTATTGCGTTTAAGTGGCCAGTTGTACTTCTAGCGACTGCCAGCTACTGTACTGATCTCCCTAATCGCGTTTCCAATTGCGTTACCAATTGTATTTTCGACTACGTCGTTGTAAATGATTTCTCAAGTCATCGAATTATTTATTCAATACATATAATTTAACAGATAGATTTTTTGTAATAATCAATGCTGCCACATTGTGTTTACACGAATATTTAAGTTCCAATTCAGATCTATATATATATATATATATATATATATATGTATATGCATAAGTATTGCGATTATAGTAATGTGTTGAACATTTGTAATTGTAAATTAAAGTTTGATATGCTGTTTACTTTAATAACTTGAGCAATTGATTCGGCCAATAGAGGAGCGTGTTCCTTGGGGGAAAGTCGCCGCAGAGGCGGGTGAATTTGAAGTTGGCAGGCGAGCCGGGCAAGTGCGAAGGTAAGTCGAAAGTACGCGGGCGGGGAGATGGGAGTCGCGCAGGCGCATTGGCCGCGACCAAAATGGCCGGGCTCGGGGAGAGCCGCAGCGCCTCCGAGAGCGGCGGCCCTCGCAACCAAGGCCGATCGAACCGAGCGAGGCGCTGCTCGCTCCCAACCCCCTCCCGCCGCGAACGCAGCGAGGGTCCCTCTCCCGCGACTTCCCGACCGGGGATGCGCGAGTCTGCGCCTGCGGCGCTCGTCGCGCTCTGCCCCGGTGGTGCGCTGCTCTCCAGAGGACGAGGACGAGGTTCTGCGCCCCGGTGAGCGGTAAGTTACACAGACTGCCGCGCCCGCCCTTTTTTCATCCTGAGCTCCCGTTCTCGGGGACTGGCCGGAAGCCCGGCCCCAACGGCCAGGGGCTCCGAGCCTGGCCCGCGCACCCGCCCACGCGCGCGCGCGCATACTTGCGACGGAGAGAGAGAGAGAGAGAGAGAGAGAGAGCGAGCACGCGCCCGTTTTCCGTCTGCTACCGGGGCCCCGACTCCCGCCCTTTCGCTCCCGCCCGGGCCCCGACCACGGCCGACCAGGAGCCGAGGCCGTTCCTTGGCCTCGGAGGCCAGGCGCGGAGCCGAGGCGAGACTCGAGTCCGGGCGTCCTCGCTCTCCTCGGCCCTCGGAGTGCGGGAGGGGAGGGTCTGCCGAGGAGGAGCGTCGACGCCCGGACTCGAGCCTCGCCTCGGCGGCCCGACGACCAGCGTCCGAGATCTAACCTCAATTCCTTCCGTCCTCCGCCTCCGCTCGCGCCCTCGCCCACGACCGACGGCCGTCAGCTGCTCTCGTCTCCGGTTCCCCTTGCAGCCCTTCCTCCCTAGCTTACTCTCTCTCTCTCTCTCTCTCTCTCGCGCCCCCTGCCCCTCCCGTAATAAGCCTTAACGAGACCTGGCCAAGAGCGGGCGACGATCTTTGCCTTTGACCGACGGCGTCTAGAGCACTGCCGACGTTTGTTTACCAACTGTCAGGCTTCTTTTGCACTTTGTGTCGGCTTGTTTTGCTTAAGCGCTCAAAGCTCTCCGATGCTCCCCGCACTTGTCACTTCACGGTACGCTGAACTCGTTGCTTATCATCCCCTTA
Organism: Kradibia gibbosae; assembly: GCA_018907135.1. Lineage (NCBI taxonomy): Eukaryota > Metazoa > Arthropoda > Insecta > Hymenoptera > Agaonidae > Kradibia > Kradibia gibbosae. The sequence goes on from JACCHX010000004.1 coordinate 12,610,329, forward strand.
TCGCTTCTTTCGCTCTCTTTCTCCGAAACGAATTTCTATAAAAAGCTTTCTAAATTTTGTCCTTGCCGCAGAGAGTCTTTATAAGACTTCGAGCTCCGAACGAAAAAGTTCATTGTTACCATTGACGCTCCCATTGTTTTTTTTATTCATTTGGTACGGTTTCATCGTTGTAAAATCAGGTACTGTCGTGAACGTTTTAAAATCGCGTAGGGAAGGCAGTGAGCATACATATTTCCCTTGACGTTTCATACATTGGATTACGAATGATGTAACGCACTTTAAGTGGCTTACTACAATCCAGGCTTTATTAAATTGAATATTTTCGTGCCTTTCTCGGTGAATCCGTACGATTCGTGCACGTTTCAAATGATTTTTATTAGCATAATGAAAGCTGTGGCTTTTAAGTCTGTACAATATGTCCACACTCGGAGTTCGTACGAGATATCCTGCCTTGCCCGAGTTATATTAAAAAGGAATTTAATTACCCACACGCATTGTAATTAAAATAAATCATTATTCGACGGAAAGCTTATCTTAAAGTTGACTAAATTTTGTTTTAAAAACGCTTTAAATTTTGGACTAAAAGCGTGGAACACAAAACGAATTGATCAACTACTAAAGCAAAATCCTACTGCACACAATATTGACTAAGACAGATATAATATACAATTATTCCGAACAATATAAGCATAATTTTTTTTTCAATCAAATAAAGAGGATAAATTGAAGGAGCTTACTCTCTAAGTATGATTATTTTTCCAATCGTCATCAAAAATATTCGCTAGTAAGTAATCGTTTCTTTAATATCTATTGTTTGATTCTCATGTGAATATGAAAGCATAAAGTGCAGGAATATAAATTAAAGTAAAAAGTAATTATTGCAAAGGAAATATTATTTAATTCGCCAGTCCAGTATCGTAAGAGTATTTGATCGATTGATTTCTTATCCACTCTAATCCACTAACGTATCGAAACACTTACGTATAAAAGCTTTGAAGTAACCTCGATCACTTAAGCAATTATGAACCACTCGATGACAAGAAAATAATAATAAGTAGTCCGTATAAACTTTACGTAACTTCCAGTTGGCCTTTCAGCACTTACTGATTGTTAAAATCTTTGAATTGCTCATGAGAGATTTCTTTTCTCTTTATTTATTGTATTGCATTTAACCGAGCGCGGTGTATGTTTTTTTTTTTGCTCGGAATCAATCGCCAGATTAATTTAAAAAGTTTTCACATCGCACAAATCCACTTAAGGAATTGATGAATTAAATGCACGGGTGATTAATTTGTTAATTTGTACGCACGACAAATAGCTTTTCAACCTCTCCTCTAACTCCTCCGCATCGTTCGTCTAGAATCCAGTTAAAATACGCCAACTTAAATGACGCGCGTCCAGTGAACGAATAGTTTCGACTGATAATAAATTTCGGATAAATAAAAGATGAAAGCTAAGCTGCAATCAGGGGTCGACTAATTGCTTCCGAATCTCGTAAATTAATTTAATCGCGATTTAAAGTGTTTTTCGCCAGCACCTCGGTCAACCGAAGTATTGTTCAAACCGAGGATTCGAGCAGCTCTAATTGGAATGGCAACATTTGAGAAAAATGCCCGGGCATTGGCAAATTGGCACTTACCTTTGCCCGATTGTTTCATTAGGAGAGACAGATTATCGACAAAAGTAGCTTGCTTGGTTTCATTCAAATTTACAAGAGTGCAATTTCTTCTTGGCGATCTTCTCCGCGATGTCAATAATTACTTCTATTGAACAAAGTGTTCGGAAACTGTTGGCTGCCTCTCGTATCGCAACGAGCGAACGCCCATTGAACTCTGCCTTCATTTTTCGATAAACAATGTTACAATCATTTTTCTTGTATGTATATATTATCGGAGGGGGATTCGAACCCACCGTGAGAATTGATGCAACGACAAGGAAAGATTAGATCGATCGACCGATCGTTTTGCCGAATGAGTTAGGCTCCGAGCAGTTTTCGATTGGAAGGAACTTTTAACAATGCATACCTGCAATTTCTCTCACTATTCCTGCGTGGGAGACGAATTCGCAGAGTAGGTTCGGCTTCGAACTCATAGTAACCTCCATCGATAACTTTCGTTTTATCACGTTATTATAATGCACGGTTTTATTTTCTCGTTGTTCGTAGAGATTTCGAGAAAGAGCAGCTTTTTTCAATTTATCCATAACCTTATCGTACAAGCTTTTGGTATTTTTATCCTCTTGATACGCTTTCACGAAAATTGCCAGGGCCAACTTACAATGATAAATGACTTATATACATATATATATATATATATGTATGTCAAGTGCTCTATGAAATTGTGCAAATCGCGATAGAAATGTTTGGCTCGCTCTTACGATGGAGCTTTCCGTCGAGTCTATCATACTTTCGTTTGGTCTGATTCTTATACATTTTATCAACTTCTAAAAAGTGGTTAACGTCAAATAAGTGGATTTACAGAGTGTAATGATTAATTTATAAAACAGTACTATCCTAAAACATTTTTTAGTGTACCTTAAGTATTAATTGCTCATTAGTACTTACATTAAATGATATTACAATGTAAGTTTATCTTTTAATATTTGTGAAAAAATTTATCGTTATATTTATGAGCCCTTCGTTGCAAATGTTGAAAATCTCTTATTCCGTTAAAGCGATTAATTTTCTTCTCGAAGTATCGAACAATTCTCAATAAATATCTACTTCAACGTTAAAGATAAAAAAATTACCCATTACGAACGAATATTAAAATAAACTGTAGTCTTTCAGTATCATTGCAGAATATTGCGAACATTATACATCGAACTTTCTCAGTTTAAGTATAAATTTCTCGTTGGTTGAAGTGCATAAAATCATTTTACATTCGCAAAGTTAGTCTGACAAATTATTGCGCTCGCCTGAGATATTAATAATACATGTCGAATAACGAGCAAAAGTAGTTAAATACAATCCTTTGCTCGTTGAATTTACTCGATTCTGCATTAGGGAAAAAATTAATAACTCGAAATGAAAAAATTCTCTGGAATCTCAGAACTCCAGACGCAAACTAATCACGTAAACTTTTCCATTTTATCGTATATAATTTCAAGTCGTGTTGTCCTCTGTAATTTATCGCGTAGTTTCGATAAACGTGTTTCCTTCAATTCATAGTATTCCATTGGTGTAACTCTACTATAGCCAGTACTTCCTCATAACTTTTATTTTGACTAGAACCTACGTAAATGTTATACAAAAGCTTAAGTCGATAAAAAATCATAAAATAAAAGAAAAGTCAAGTGAAAAATGTAAAGCTTTCGACGAAGCGTGGAATGTTTCGCAACGAAACATTGTAAAAATAAATGGGAAATTGGATAGCTGCAATGTAGGTAAAAATAAAAGATTTTTACGTTTATATTATATTAAGTAGATATTTACTTGAGTCAAGTCATTATCTATATCATGAGGTTTTTACGAATTCATGATTACTCGTGCAGGTATTGTCAAACGGGCCTTAATTCTTCGCAGCACTTGAATGCGTACATCGAAACGCTGTTTAAAACAAGTTTCAATGTGTTTTTTGTTCGTTGGATGTTTTGGTTTTCTTTCCTTTTTCTTCTGGTGTTCAATCGTAGACCAATAAAACGTCATTACGTATTCCTCTTCGATTTGTAAAACAAATAAAAAACCTTTCAATGCATTACTAGAATAATATAAAGGCCCAGTGACGAATGATTTTTTCCCTTTGCCGAAGATTATTTATTTTGAATGGAAATGTTTCCGTTAATCCTTATCAATGGACAAAATAAAAGTCCCTCGTAAGCATATCGTAAAGCCGAGCGCGTGTTCAGAGTTAAGGCGCTCGCCGAGATAAAAATATTTTCTCCATGTGCATTGTTATTCATTCGATGGGTTACTATGTAAGTTGCGGCTGAAGTATAAATAAACGCTCGCACACAAAATTGCGTATATCTTTCAAATTGGCTTCGGGTTTTATGCGCAAGGGCCGAGGGGCGTTTTGCTCTTTACGAGTCGTTTAAAAGAACTGGAAAGCTCTTAGAGGAAAATGCGAGATATGCACATTGGGCAGCCTCAGCTCCGGGCATCCTTACGATATCGTCTTTCCTTTTTAATTTATGGCATCTTCCCTCCCCGGCCCGCCTTAAATAAACAGGCGTGAGCCAATGAATTTCGGGGTCGTTGCGTGGGTGAGCCGTTAGAGAGTAACACAATACCCTCCGTACTTTCCAATGCGTACTTTGCTCGACGTCTGTGCGCAAGTGTTGCTGCATTTTTATTTAGTACATTTTTCTCGGTATTCTATCGACTACGCGAAACCCCGTAGGCCAATGCTGTCCGCAGTTAGTTAGGGCATAAAATATTACTCGCTCGAAAAGGGATGCGCCTATAAACATTGCTACGAGAATTGTGCCTTTTATTGGAGTAAGTTATTTATTTGATATAAATGTTTAATACACATATATTGAAGAGCAGCGCGAACCAAGCGAATAAGCCATTGAAATCACTTAACTAATCGTTAGATTAGAAGCTTTTCAATTAATTACTCCTGACTTAAATTTACACAATAAGCAGAGTGGATGCACGGTGGTGTGCGTGTATACACAGACACGCGTATGACTAAAATTGAAAAATAAATTTTTTAACGAGCTGCTTGATGCCAGCCAAAGATTATTAGTGCTACCGTTTGCAGAAAAATCATATATTCTAATATACAACGCGGATTTTAAAGTAAAAAATTTTACTCAATTACACTGTTTTATATAAATGTAAGAGTACTTCAGTGTTATCTTAAAGTACTGATAATTTTGTAACGAATCCGGTTTACAAATGATAAAATATTTTTTGTTTTTTCTACATTGTTGAAATAGTTTGTCATTACTTTGTTGCGTTGAAATAATTGGACTGATGAATTTTATTGACTTTATGCATTGAATGAACTCTAAATGTAATTTTAATAGCGTTCACACCAAGCATAATAAATCCAATATGAAATTTATTCAACATTGTTCAGCATTGATAAAAAGTAATTTTTTAACAGCGAAGAAAAACCTCTATGATGTTCTAACCTTCAATTACTTCTTCACTTAAATTAAAAGCTTTGCTATAAAGTATGTATGTTCGAACTTATGAAAGTGATTTAATAAAATTATTAAAAAAAAAATAAACTCCAGCTAATGCAAATGTACATAATGTTTTTTACATTTTTAGTTGATATTAACTTTACTTTAATATGACTCTGAAAAAAAATTGGCTTAGCCACGTTAAATTTAATTACATACCATAATGGACATTGCAATGCCATGTAAATTGTTTTTCGTCTTATTTTTATTACGGTTATTAATTTTGTATTAGTATTATGAAGTCTTAAAAAATTATATACAAAGTTAAATATGCAGCAAACTATCGAATAAACCGTTTCCGTGCGATCGGACTTTAATCGGTAATTCAGCAATTAATGAAGTCTTGTGTGCATCGAAGATACACGGTTTAATTATAGAATTCAGGGTGTTCGCTCATTTCATAAAGTTGGTATGTAGTGCGTGACTCAATTGATATGCATGTGTACTTATTGTCTGTATATATATATATATATGTGTATAACATTGGAGTTCCTTTACGATTTTCCTAGGCGACGTAAAACACGTTTATCGTAAAAAAATTACCGTAGGTAACTTAATACACTGCGACACATCAGGCATCTCGTGTAATATTGACATGGGCCCATTGTGTTCAATTTTTTTTCTTTTTTTCGATAGGTAAGACTTTGCCAGCGTCCGGAAGAAAGATTACACATTGGAATAGAACAAATTCTACGCGTTACTAGGTAAGGCGTTTGTACAAAGTTAGCGACCGGATGTGCGTGCTATAAATATTATATACGATAAACACATTTTCAAGTAATTGTTTCTTTTCAATTTAATTTTCACACGGTTTTTTTTCAAGCTATTATTACCGATGACAGTTCTTGGAAACATTCTTTTTATAAATTAATATTAATAGCCCGACTACAGAAGCAAAGCTTATCAGTTTCATCTAATAATAATAATAATAATTTATCAAATATTTAAACAAATTTCTTACATTACGTATATTTACATTTGGTATTATTACATTATTTAAGACCCTCTGTGAAGTTAAAAGGTTATGATTGATTAAAAAAAACGCCTTTCCCCTAGTCGCGAACCTGCGTGTCGCTGAATAATATTGATTTATAAAGACTAGAACGAAAATGTGTGCGCCAATCCTCACATTCGTTTAAGTATTAAAAAATTGAGTTAAAATCGTGTAAGTACCAAGTCCAATCTTGATGTATCGATATATCTTAAGAGGACAAGCTTGGCCTTTTAAATTATACTTGACTTCAAAACTTTTGCCCAGTGTGTAATTTAAAATGATTTTATAGCGATAAGTATGACATATGCCTATTTACCTTTTAGTGCCTATAAACGTTTAACTAATCCCGATGTAAATCTGTAACTAAGATTACTCCTCCAAGTTGCTCGTGAAAAAGTCATCGTAAATATTATATTGTTGGGATATCCTTTTCCGCAGCCTTAAGGACTTATGTCGCCATGAATACTGAACAAATAAATCGGTTATTAATTTAACGATATCCTGACGCTTAAGCAAGGAGGAGGATAAAACAAAAAAAAAAGAAACAATATTACCGTCGAGCATCGGTGCTTCGGGGGGGGGGGGAATTTTAAACATATGGAGCCACTTCGAGGCATTTAGACTGTGACTGAAAGTATAATATATTTACAATGCCTTCTACTCTTATTACGTTAAAGAATGCGGTATGAAATTTTAAGGATCGTTCAATTAACTACTGATTGTTGGCTGCTACCTTAATTTACCTGCTTAAGGATTGTTAAATTGACCTTAAAACCAAAAGCATTACGATTTCTCAAGACTTTTTAGATATTTGGCTCATCTCTAGTCTTGAGACTAACTCAATTTTATCCCTTTTTCGCTTATGAAACAATTCATAAATATCTCAATTAGCAATGAGGACATATTTTAACGATGAATTTGTACCTTCTTATTCGGATCCTAATATAAATCATGTAGGACCTCACGTGTTACGTGCATTTATTAATCGTATCTTGGTACTAAAAAGTAATTTGCCTCACAATAAATAGTTACTTATAGCAATAATATGATTTTTCATTTATTATAAAGTGCTTATAAAATGTTGCAAATGATTAATATCTTGTTTCTTGAGATTTAAATTACATCGCCATTATAATGATTTATTGAAATGAATATAGAGATTGTTAAAAAAAATTACTTAGAACATAAACCGAATTATGAAGGTTCAAATATTATAAAATTAACTTGGACGTGTAAGAAAGTTGAAGGACAAAAGTTGTGTTGAAAAAAAATATTAATCAAATATTTTTATTTAAGATTTAAAAACAAAAATTGATATTGAAATTAATTTTTAAGTCTTCGGTACATAACTAATGATTTAGTTAAAAATGAATTATTTGAGAGAAAGTTAAATTAGCGAGGGATAAGATATATTATGATATTAAATGGACTTTAGTTAATTATTATACTTAGCAACTAATCACATCATATTTATTCTCCGCATAAATGAGAAAGTTAATTTTAAATATTCATTGCTCTTTTAATAGCAATTTTTTTTTTATTTAAAAACTATGCAAATTAGCATTTCTTATTGATATAGTAATGAATTTAAAAAACTAAGAGTTCTGAATTTTAAAAATTTGCAGTTTATTGGGTTAGTGGAAGACGCATCTTCTTATTAGCTGCACTAGTAACTTTGCATATTCATTGTGACTGATTCGAGCTCTAATGATCATTGGTGTATCCAATTAGCTCCATTTTATAATAACATATTTACATAGATTAATTTGCCTAACGTTTAATTTGATTAGTTTTGTTTTAAGTGTAAAATAATTAATGCGTGCAATTATTATTGATAAATCGCCCGGCATATTAATTATAATGATAACCTTAACAGAAAATTACTTGAAATAAATTAAGGTATAATACAAGTCGAATATATATATATATATATATATATTGTTGGGTCTTCATATATACATATATATGAAGCGGAAATTTCGCAGTATTAATTATTGGAAATATTATTTCAAATTACGATCTTGTTAAATATTAGTATATTTAGTAGGAAATTTTCGTTTTTCTGAAATAGAATAAATTTCTAATAAATTCTATTCGTGATTGATTCCGTAGAATTCACGTCGATTATTTTATTTTACTTAAAATTGCTATACTGTTAAATAAAATACAAAGGAAATTGTAAAATATCTTCGTAAATATTGCCAACTTCTCCATTTCTTTTTAAAACATTGGAATGATGATATTAACGTGTTTGAGATATAATTTGTTTTTATTTTCTTAGATTAACGTACATAATAGCAGCATAAAAGTAATAAGATTGCTTAATAATTGTATCTATTAAGATAAAATTAAATATTATGTTTTGGTAATAATTAAGCCAATAAATGTTGAACACTTAGTATTTTTTTGTTTTTTTTTTTGTTTTTGAATAATTGAAGTGTAAATAGAAATTAGTGAACTTGCTTTGTATTTACCAAGTACTTCTATTTCAAATGAATAAGAATTTGATTGTGGAATTTACTATTATAAATTTTAAGTAGGCGCTTGTACCAAAAAAACAAAAGAATTGTAATGTTGCATCGTAAAAAAAAGAAGAGATGAAATATATTCCTTTCCATAAATAACATTTATTTATATGTTTAATAGTGAATACTAAATTTAATATTATAGGAGTAAAAAACATTCAAATCTATTACACTTTATTTACAATAATATAAATTTGTCGGTGAAAAATTTCCAGTTTAGTAGCACATTAAATTGTAAACAATGTTATTAACAGTTAATGAGCAGGGGACTAAGAGAGTTTCGGTCAATTTGTAAGTAAATTAATTTCTTTGCGCCATGTAATATCAGGGATATTATTTGTTTGAACATTTTTCGTTGTTGTTTTTGTACATTTTTAAAACAATTTATATTTTTATCGATTTTAAAATTGGGTCAAATGGGGTACAACATGAACTGATGAGGTAATTGAGAATATTATTGATACTGAGCCAAGTGTAGAAGGTGAAAAAAAGTCCCCGTATAAAATTAATGATTTTCCTACATAGTCGTATTCAACTACGTGTTGCATAAAAAACTTTAACTAGAGCTTGGAACATTTCCCATATTCTTTGAACAATACAAGTAACACGAATGTCATCGCTAGTTTGTATATATAACATAAAATGTATGAATTGGGGAGAATTCAGTTTTCATATCTATATAAACAATTAAATGTAATCATTGTATAAATTAAAAATTAAGAAATATCTGTTAGCACGTATTTATAGTAAGCCTATTCATTAAGGGATTAGGTATTGTAGAGCTACTGTAGATTAATTTCTATGCTTAAAAAAGCACCGGCAACGCCAATAATGCTAATGCTTTCAATGCGAAGGACAAGATGTTTTCATTTACATTATTAAAACGTAAAATCGATGTCATTTTCATTTATGTACATTCATAAATTTATAACTACATCTTTACCATTACAGGCAATAATTGCACGATAATTAATGTTTAAAAGGACAATATTGTCAGTAGTCTTTTTTGTAAACAGGAATATCTAAAGTATATCATTATATTGCCTGAAATTATAAAAATTTCCTTAAATTACTCAATATTTCGTTTTTAAGTTGGTATGAACTACTTTTTCTCAATATTGAACTATAGAATCAGGAAAATTAACGCCTAATCCAAAATCATTATTGTTTTCGTTTCACCTTGTCTACGTTATTCTTATCTTAAATTATAAAAAAAATATACGTAGATCGTATCCGCATACGAATTATATCGAATAAATTACAGGGCGCCGATCAATTTTTTTTAGATTTTTTGCAAACTTTTCGTAAATGTATTTTATTTTATAATAATTTTTTTATGCACGCTTATGGAAAATGTTAATATTAAAGTCATTGTGTTTCGTAAGGCTGCCATAAAATTATGCATGTGTAAAAGCAAATGACAAACGAATTTCCGTTTAAAAATACTGTGAATATATCTGATTGAAAAATCAAAATACTAATGATTATTCAAAAAATATTTACCATAAATCAATATTTTTTTTGTAAACTCGTAGCTGCTTTACATCGATTTGTCCTTATATATCTTAGATTATAATCGTGCAGGCTCAGCGCGAGACTAGAATAAATTAGATTTTCCCACGCAATTGTAATAAAACATTAAAAGTTCTTCCCGATCACTTTTACTCGCTTATTACTAAAAGACGACGATAAAGTCGATTTTTCTGTCGAAGCGGAGAAAGTCTTCCGGCTCGACTCCTACCCACTTCCTTCCGAATGCAAGCATTTCGAAGGAATAAGAATGTCGGTAGGCGAGTTCTAGGGTCGAATGCAGATTTGCGAGCACCAACGCGATTGGCGTCAGTGCTCAATGCTATTAATTTGCCAGTCAGTGCACTTCCAAAGGGGAATCGCGTCTTCTGCAGCTGTGCATCTGAGCTCTGCAGTGGGAATAGGGGCCGCGTCGGGCAGGGAATGGGGTTAAGCGAGGATCGACCCCCGTGTTGCCTCGTGTGAGACGCGTTGGCGCTTCTTCTTCTTCCTCCTGGGGCTGCCGCGGAGGGGGCAGAGGACGAAGCAGCACCGCGAGAGCGTCCCGCTCCTCCCCCCCCCCTCCCCTCCATTCTCCCTCTCCCCCGCAGCCTCCGGCCAGAGCAGAGCAAACGATAAACCGCCGCGTCAGGATGGCGATGCCCTCGTCGCCCGAGTCACCCTCGCGTCCGGGGTGCGACGAGCCTTGGCGCGGAGCTGCGGGGCGGGGTGTGCGGCGTCCGAGCCGAGTGGCGGCGGCGGCGGCGGCGGCGTCGTCGTCATCGTCGTCGTCGGTCGCTATGGGAGGGAAGCCAGGGAAGGTGAACGGACGGCGCCGACGGCGAGGCAGTCGTGGTTACGCAGCCCGAGCCGGTCGTGCACGCGAGCCGCGTTCCCAGCGAGTGAAGTCGAGCGCATTCGTGCGGTCACGGGGAGTGAGGAGGTTAGGGCGGCGGCACCTGCGATCCCTTCATTTTTTATTCGCACCTTTCGCTTTTTGCTCCCGCTCCACTCTCCTGCTGTGGACTTTCTCTGGGCTTTTTCATTAGACCCTCCCCCTGGCCCTACGACATTAGTTGGCATCGTTTTATATTTGTCCGACGCTTTCACAAAGGTACGCAGTAATCCTTCATCTCGAGCGCGTCTTTCATTGATTTAAATTCAACGCTCGGCTTTAATTTGTCGATGATTTTCGAATCTGCAATGTTTGCTGCCAAGTTTACTCGAACTGTGTTGATGTGGCACTAAAATCGCTCTTACATCTTTACTTTTTTATCGTATAGACGTGCTCCCACGAAAAAATGTCTATTCGCTTAATGCTTAAATCACTCTAATAAACGAATGCAATTTCTTTAATTTAAGATTTATTCATTCGTTGCTTATTAAGTTTAAATTTTTTATTTAGGCAACGATGCGGGAGTAATTAATATCGTGGTTTTTGTTTTCAATTCCGTAACTTCACCACCAAAATATACATACAATCTTCGTTGCTGTAATAATTAAATAACGTTACGGTAATAACGCAATCGCGCAATCAGAATAAGCGTAAGCATGTTTGTGACATTTTTCATTTTTTTTTTAATTCATCACTATTTGATGCTTTGCACGTGAATGTAAAAATGAACTTAACTTTATCATAATCAAATTAGATACAAAAAGCTTTTTAAATACGATATGTGAAAATTCTAATTAAGCCATTTCTAAAAGATACGACCACATGTAATAAACTGTACAGCAACCGTTACATGACTCGAAATAGATGTATAAAATATATATATATATATATATATATATGTATATATATACGTATATAATAGCTCTTGAAATCACTAAATTTATATTACTTTTTAAAATAAGAATAATGAATATAAATATCAGATGTAGTAAAATTGTGTCAGTAATTAGTAAAGTTAAAAAGACTTCGTTTTATCAAAATTCATGAGATTAGACAAATGTAATTTTTATTTACACCTTTTACGAGATGCTCGTTAAATAAATTGAAAAGGATTGTAAATTTAACGAATTAACGATTTTCATATCTATACTTATATATCTTTATACATCTAATGTTATAATAGTGGCAAGTCAATTCGATGAATTTCAATTTTAATTTTCAAAACGTTGTCTGCAGTTACGTAACAATTAAAAATTGTAAGTAAATATTAAAGGAAAGGAAAGATGCATTTAAAAGAACAATGAAATGTCCGAATTCTCGACTTTGAAATTGTGGGATGATCAGCTTGAAGTGCGTATTGTTCATGGATTTCTAGGGCAAAAACAATCGTTCTGTCGTTAACATTGGATTCGACGATGCGCGGAGGCGACCAACTCAATTATAAAGTAAATTTTCGTCAATTTGCTTCGTAATGGGAGCAGACAAGTATAGCCTTGATAGATGATCTCGAAGCAGGTGAATCGCGGTCGATGTGGCTAAAAAAAATCTAACTAATAGGTCCTGTGGGCCTGTGTTTTCATGGCCGTAGAGCGAGGAGTTTCCGATAGGATAGAAAAGCTCGAGCTCGCCAAATATCGGGGGCGAAATCAGTTTCTAGTCCCGGCCGATCGCAAGCTAAAAAAGAAGCACCACTCCGCCGCCGAGGAGCTCTAGTGCAAGTGCAAAAGTGAACTAATTCTCGTGGTGTGCTCTGCCGCCCCCACCGCAACAACCCCCGCGTAAGACGAGTGCCCCGGGAGGTGGAGAAGGGAGGGAGGAAGAGTATCGACGAGCCCCGGCGAGTCGTGCGAGACGAGCGCCGGTCAATCCCAAGGTCGAGCCCGCGAGGGAAGGCGAAGCGAAGAGCGGAAAGCAGCGGAGTCGAGGAGAGGAGGGAAGCTCGGAGGCCGATCGCAGCGGATTATCGGCGGATTATCAGCGGATTATCAGCGGATTAACGGGCGATTCGGAGCCTCGGCCAGCAGTTGGCTCGTGTCACGTAGCGTCCGGTCGAGTTCCGGATGATGTGGGAGGCGGCCCTCGAGGATGGTGGTAGTGACACCAGCCGTCGAGGCGCAAGCCGCCGACGTCGTTGAGGATGCGAGTGACGCGCACGGAAGGTAGGAAATGTGCACGGAGCCGGCCGGTCACGGTACTCAATCACCGATGGCGACTATCCTCCTCCGCCTATTTCTTCTTACTCATCCTTCTTTATTTCTACGTTTCGCTATCCCCTCCCCCCCTCTAACTTCTACTCTAACCGCATCGAGTCGCTCCGGCTCCCAATTCTTTTCCTAGCCACAAGAGTTGTTAAGTAAATAATGAGAACGGGGGGGGGAGTTAATATTTTATAACAAATGAAGACGAATCTCCATATCTTTTATCGCTCTTTATTTAATTTTATCTGCATACTTGCTTTACGCGACATCACGTATTTATAAGCTGCAATTAACGTAAAATGCTTGTAAATTGAAAAAATAACATTACATTCCAACTGTCACGGCTATGTTCATTATATCTAAATGTATATATTTACTTTACAATTGGAGACTAGTTTAATGATTTATTGTGCGCAATATCGTTCAAAATCACTTTCATTCTTGTGGAAATAGTAATATGGAAAACAAAATATGTATATAATACAACGGCAAAATAATGTCTGGAGGTATGTAAGCTAAAAAAAAAATACGAAAAACTAAAATATTCAATCACATAAACACAGTTGCAGATAGAGTAAATATTAGAAAAGATACATTTGACATGCCAACGTAAATCGTTGGAACAATCAGTTGTTTTAGTCCATCGATTGCGGTAGGCAAAATTTAAATTTTGCTCCCAAATTGAATAAAAAAGTGCTCGTCCCAAATGAGTGTGTATACAAGCTTCCATCACAATTTCCAGTGCTCACGAAAGCTGCTGCACACCAGATTCTTAAGCAAAAAAAAAAAAAAAAATAAAATAAAATACTTTTTCAATCGATAACGTGCATTGTTCATTATTATTCATCACAAGCTTTTAAGGAGTTGTTATCCTGTCCATCGGTCGCTGAAGTCTCACGTGTAAATTGAATATCAATCAGGCGACGCGACGGATAATAAAAAAAAGACCGTTTGTAGCGCCGATAGCGGCGACGGTGGCGTTCAGAGTTGGGGGGGGGGGGAGTCTAGTCGTTTAAAAAATGTGCGTATTGGAAGAGAGCATTAAAATCGATTTCGAGGCCGGAGAAATCCTTCTCGCTTTGGCGCTTCGGGTGTTAAGCGGAGGCGTAATGTAAATTGTATCGCGGGGCGGTGCGACACGTCGGTAGCAACTAGGCCGAAAGCATCCGGTTCCCGTTTTTCTTCGCGCTCCAACCAGTTTTCTCCCATTGGCCGCCAACATTATTACCTAACCGTGGGGACCTTTTATTATCAAAGGTGGAGATCTGACCGGCCGACGGGGACACGCGCGCTTTTCAATCCTGATTCATTCGTATTATCGTCGCCTGCTTTGGCTTTATCGTCGTCGCGCTCGACTCGGAGAGCCGATAAATCTCAATTATACCGGGAGGTGGACCCTACGCAAGAAGCCGCTTTTATTTTCATCTCTGTCTCGGTGGCTCGCCGACGCTGAGCCGAGGCCTCCGACCTCTCCCGAGGGGGGACTCCGTTCTGTCACGTCCGTGGGGGTGAGCCGAACGGGACCAAACGGACTCGTGCCAATCGGGCTAACGGCGAACTAACGGGGAGCTAATGGCGAGCTAATGGCGAGTTGATGGCGAGCTAATGGCGAGCTAATGGCGAGCTTATGGCGCCAATTAACGAGCCTTTGCCTCCTACTGATCGCCGCGCTCTGGTTGCCGCGGACGCCCGGGTAGGGGCTGCAGGTGGCCGTGGACTTTGAGGGATTATTGGCCAGGATCGGCCCGCGCTCAGCAGGAAGGTTAAGAGCGGCCGCGCACTGGAAGGCTAAATTACGGTGGAGCACCGACTCGCGATCGTCGTCGGCACAGTCCGGAACGAGCTGCTCCAGTGCCCCTGCGCGGGCGGGGGGAGGGGCTCGAGTGGCCCAGACGGCGAGGCTCTCTCTCTCTCTCTGGCTCTGGCTCTGTCTCTGTCTCACTCATGTCTCATTCTTATCTCAAGAGCGGCCTACAGGCTCGACTCCGTACGCCCGCGCGACGATAAACGCGACTTGGCTCGCCCGTCCATCCGGGCCACGCGGGTATTCCTGTCTCGCCGGCTCGACCGCGGGCGCCTATGCGCCCCCAGCTTATAAATATTGAGCTCGCTCGCGAGATTAATCGGCTCGAGCGACATCGAATGCGTTGCGATTTCGGGGTCGCGGTAGGGAGTGGCATCCTGTGAGAATCGCGCGTCACCTAGGAAACAGAATCCTGGGGTGTGCAGGAGATCTACGTTCAGAGAGAGAGAGAGAGAGAGAGAGAGAGTGGGAGAATATCCGCGATTTAAAATCGGTCAAGAAGCCTTCAGGATTGCTTGAATTGTGCACTTTTTGCTAGACATTAATTTATAGGAGCAAAATTTGGCGTTCGTATTATTTGTATTTACACACTGAATTGTAAATACATTCGTCAAACAACTTGGCTATCTTTATACTATGTTTGCGTGTATGAAGGTGTTTTTTTTAACACATAGAATTAGTATTATTAAAGCCAATGCTATTGGTATTATTATTTGTAAAAAAAATAATCACTTTTATTGGAAGGTAATTTGCATTTTATTACCCTCTTAACCAACATCGTTATTATCATTCTTTCTTCATCTTATCTAAATTTAAGCATTAAATATTTGTTTTAAACACTTTTGGTTAACCTATATTTTAAAAAGCATATATAAAAAAATGTACTATAACTTATCTTTTGCTATTCCGCTTATTTACTTACACGTGCATAATGAAATTATAGCGAATAAATTCACGATCGACTTTCTACTGTACGCTCAAAAATTAATGCTTACTTATGTGATCTGAAAAACTTTGTACTAGGAATTCATCGTATTTAAAACGCCAATATTAGCATGTTTTTCATAAAAATATACCTTTTAAAAATGTAAATTACCCGTATCGATGACAGGTGAAAGTATAATTTGCCTTTGCGAAATCATAGGTAGAACATCGTATAAACATAGTACACAATTTACAATGTATAGAAAATCATACGGAGGCTTGAAACACGCGCAGAGAAGAAGAAACGATTTCTTCGGGTCAACGATTGAAAATTATAAAATGGTAAAATAGAGTAGAGTCGTGCATTGTAATCTTGTAATAGAGGTGAACGGGCGCCGGATTCGACGAAAGCATCCGAAGAACGCAGGGTACCTAATGGGGGATAAGGCAGGGGGGACGGGGAAAACAAAAGTGGCAAAGCTCACCGAGAAGCCGCCAAGCATTCGCGAAAAGCCCGAGGCACATCGGACGGCGGCTTCTTCCTGTTAGGTTGAAGGTCTCCGGTAAGAAATGGGCTCTCCATCCGCGACGCGTTTCCAGGTGACCGACAGAGAAATACGCGCATCAAGATATAAGGGGACGAGTTGCGTGGCCGGACGTTGGGGATCCGCCGCTTTAAATTCCAAGTTAACGTAGTCGAATAAATAAATGCTGCTTGTGCGCTGCAACAGTCATGGCGAACTGTAATAAATAGGAACGACGAGGCTATATATTATTTGGCCTCGGGTCAAAGGGAATAAATATTTGCGTTTAGTGTCGCCTTTAGCAATTGAGAGAGGCGATCGCTAGCGACCAAACCTATTTATCTAATTTCTAGTACTCGCGAGCCTGTTTGTCATTATTATCGAAAAAGGTGAAACGGTTTTTACGGCAGGGAGTCGATGCGCCTCCGTAAGAAAACTCGTAAATAAAATAGATTCTTGGACATTTAGATTTTTAGTCACTCGTGCCTTCCGATCGAAACGAATACGAGGTGTTTAGTAAACACTAAAATGTAAGCTAGTTTAACAGGTGGCAATGAAAGCTGATGCGTCTTTCGAGCCTTTAAAAAAAAAAAAAAAAAAAAAATAAGAAGCGATTTGTCGAAAGATACGTTAAACGTGTTTTGCAACGCTCGAATCGAGGCAAAGCGAGCGCTGCAATCCTTGGGGCTCGCGGCAAGAAATTACAGGAATATTCGCAACATCGCGCGCGCTTTAGATTATTATTAATTCATCGGCGCGTAAATTATAGAAAGTATTTCCTGGCGGTGATGCCGATGACTCGGGCACTCGGCAATGATTGCGCTGCTAATGGCGTTGCCCAAATGAAATAAATCCGGAATAATCCTCGAGCTATTCCGCCGGTAATGAAATAAGCGACGGCCTCGCAACCCTTCGAGCGAGCGAACGTGACGGGATGAAAGGAAAGAGAAAAAGTAGAGCCGAAGCTTCTCCTGCCTTTAATCAAGTCGCACGGGCAATTCGAGAGACGAGAGTAACCAACCCTGGTCTCGAGTGCACCTAGACGTCGCCGAGGGGTCGCAAGGACTTTACTCCCCGACCCGCCCGTGCTTCTCTCTCTCTCTCGCACAGGTCATTTAGCGTTCCGTTGCCTTCGTTATATTTATGAAGGGTCGGCGAATGACGCATCTACGCGGTATCCTGTATTAAATATTTGATGCCACTTTTATTGGAATTCTCGAATCGATAGATCCGTTTAAATGCTAAATTGCCTTTGGCGAATGACTCGCCGATGGCTTGCTCGGCCTTTTTTCCGATAAATTGAATTCTTTAATTTCCAAACGCTCTCTTTTCGACTGAAGAGAAAATCGCGACGGCGCTTATCACTAGCGTGTATCTCTTGTATATTAATTTTAAGCACGTTTGAAAATATTGCTGAAGGCGTAGCTCCAATTTAAATGAATTAAAGCACCGAATCAAGCACCTCGTATTTTCAGCACAACGGATACCTTATCATTTTTAGTATTCATGAGTCAATATTTTGTAGATAATGTTCATTATGAGCCGAGGAATAATGTAATCTTATAATCTTGCACGGCATTAAGTATTTCCTTCTGAATCCAATTAAATAGACGTAAGCATTCATTGAGCAGCTTAGAAGTTTCAGAGCAATTATGTGCAGCTCTCGGCATTGTAGATAAAGATTAAAAAAAACTGTAAAATTAGTTTGTCAAATACCACGCGGTAGCACACAATACTTTAATATGCAAATGAAGCGATATATATATATATATATATATATATATATATGTATGTATGTGTAGGTATTCATATATTTATTACCATTTGTCCCGTTGCGTCTACATCAAAACCGATAAAGTCCTTCTTTCGGGAAGTAAGCGACCGAGGACAAATGCAGGACTCTCCTAATCCATCGAGCTCTTAACAAACAACCGTACGACCGGACTCCCGTGTAATAAATAAGCTCGCGGTCAATGGCAGGAGTAGAGCCGCGGGTCCTCGGCTGGCGCTTCTCCGATCGCGCGCCCCGATAATCCATCGGCCGTAAACGAGAGGCCGCTTACGATCTGCCTCGTGGTGACTCGCGTCCCAGGCGCCCTTCAAGGCCGCTGACAGGTGTAGGAGGGGGCGTGGGAGGAGGTAGCCGGCCCGAGGAGGAAGCCGCGGGAGGTTTCGAGGGCCGCGTTGGGCCAAGAGTCCGACCGCCACCTCGGCGTCTCACCAGGGAATCGCTGCCCTCCTCGCCGTAATCGAGGCCGTGGCAATTCAGGGCGACCACCGACCAATGGCCAAGGGCTCGCGATGCCTCCGGCGGCTGCCTCTTATTGCCAGGAGCCTCGAGGATGTCCTCCATTAGTGTTGCCTTCTGCGTTGAAGGAATTTGTCATCGATAAGACTGCCATCCCCGTTTTGCAAGCTCCCGGGTAACCGAACGAACTCGACATCTCCGAAGCTCGAAGTGTGATGCGTATATTAGAGGCATTATTGATCGGCGATACTTTTGACGCTTATAGCCTCATATTAAATAATACCTCAATTTTATTTTACGATATATATATATATATATATATGTATATATAGGCCGTTTACATTTTAGTTAACTAACCTCTTAATTTGAAACTTTTCATTGAAATTACCGATATTTCGCCATAATAAATAGTACAAACGTGTACTTGGTAAGTTTGCTTGGCCGTTAATATTAAAAAAACGATATGCACCTCAGTTCCTTTCTTTGCCATCGGTGACGAAGTGGAAAATGCAATTGAAAGCAGCAGCAACAAATTTAGTAAGGGAATTTCTCGAAGCACCTCGTACAATGTACCGCAGTCATTGGCCTCGTACGCAACGTCCGTCAAAGCACTTTATAAAAAACGTATACTACTTGTCGTCGGCTTAAGCTAGACAAATAATAATGCCGCCAACTCACGGAACGAGCGAACACAATGGGGTGGAAGGCTTGTGCTTCCGCAACAAATAATGCACTACCTAAACTTCCCAATGAAACATCGTTTGTGTACTTTTGTGTGTGTGTGTGTGTGTGTGTGTATCTGTGCGCGTGTTTCCCTTCCCAAGTTGGCCAATGCGTCGCGGGACTCCCAACTTTCCTGCTATTCTTGCTATTCCTTTCGATTATTGCCAACGCCAATAGAACTGGAAATTAACCGAGGCCGAACATCTTTCGCCAACTTTTTCATTTCGTAATGGATATTGTATCTATGACAACGGATGCTTCGGAGCTTGTCACTGCTTGAGATGGCTTACATAATACAAATTGTTGAGAAAGTTACGAAGAAAAAGTCAGAACTTTTCACATAATTGTCGTGACAGTATGCATCAAAGTTGCCCAAGCCATTTACAGCTATTAAAATTTTTTCTAAAGCTATTCAAAGTTAGATGATAAAGGCCCCTTAATTTTTTACAACATAAACTATTTAAGGAAGGTTATGTTTCTCATGTATGGCAAAGAAAAATAGAATGGAACTTAACGCGCGAAAAAATTTTTTTAACCATTTTTCACGATAACAACGTAATCGTTTTGCCGGATAGTATTCCTTTATTTTTAAAGCCCAATTTGAAATGTTTGTTTTCCGACAGGTTTCAATAATTGAGATATGTCTAAGATTAATAAGTGTTTTCACGAGAGACTAGATTGCCAGTTGTCGGAAAATAAGAAAATAAGCTCTCTGATTTGTATTTTATCTTGTACTTATACTTTAGGCTTGTGCTATAAATGACCATTATGAAATATTTTTCTTCCGTTACTAAGATGAAATTAGAATGTGCAATTTTCTCTTCCTTTCCTTCGACCATCGTATTTGTACAGCTTAGCTGGCCTATAATTCTATGGTATTGTTGCAAAGTATGCATTTGTGAAATTGTACACGAGATGTACTTATTAGGTAATATAAGGTAAAAACCTTATATTCATAAACACGGGGTTTAATGTAACTTACAGAATAAAAATTGCCAATAATTAAGACTATTCTTTTGATTAAATTTATTTATAAATAATGCCTAAGGTTAATATAATGTGAACTATTGAACTAAAGTCCAAAAGGATTGTGTTTGGTTTTTAGACTAGTTATAAAAAGATGCAGAATGAAATACTATTTTTATAAAATTTTTTGTAAAGGCTAAGAAAACAAAATTCTCAATATTTTCCCCTTAAAAAACAGAACAATAATACAGAGTATGCCTTTGTTTGCCAACTTGATTGAAGTAAACAATTTATTTGTCTTCCAAATCTAGAATCGATATATGATCATATTTAATATCTACGCATTCAGGCGATATTATCAGTACAATGACTCGTAGTTGTTCAAATATAAATACGTCATTGAAGGAGTTTCCGTATCTGTAGCGTAGGTATTTTATAGCCTTTCATTTATATGCCAAGCTCTTTGATCTTTTATAGCTCCTTTCCTGATATTGCTCCTACCGAATACTTTTCTTCATTGATAGGGCGAATCTCTTGAGATATTTTTTTTAGAAATTTTTCTACGATTAAATATTTTTGGCTTTTTGCGTTATATAATTCGATGAAGTTAAATCTTTATTTGAGCGATATTAAAATACAACGGATACATGCTAAAGATATTAAAAGTAAAAACGTGCAATTCGAAGAGGAAATAAAAAGAAATTTTTTAACGTCTATAAAATAGTATGTCTGAAATATGTCTGAATAATACGTCTGATTCTGTCTGAAAATAATATAGGGACTTCTGAATTCTTATTCAAACAAGAACGAAGCTACTACAAATTCGATAATATAAAGTAAACTGAATTTGCATTTATCATTCGGCCTTTCCTACTTCGATTAAATTCTTATTCGATACATCGATCTCATATCATTTTCTAAAAACTTTCGATTTGGTAAGCGAGTGCAGACTTTTTTTCACCACTATTAATGAACAGCTTGTAGACAGGCATACGTGTTTTCCATATTAATTTCAGTTAAGTGTCGTCTACGCGCCTTTAATTATCCGCGGAGTTTTTGACCAAGAGTGGCTCTCGTGGGATGTTCGTCGCGGGGGCTCAGAAACTTTTAAGCAGTGGAAAAACAAAAACAGTTTCGTGCTCGTCTCGCAATGGTCTCTTAAGTATTTTCAAGCACAAAGCCGAGAGAAAGTTGGCGGCGAGAGTTACCTGTGCTTAGCGCTGCCAAGCAGAGGTTGGTTGGGTCAAAGGTGCACGACTCAAAAGCTCAGTCATTAACGAGGAAACGAGTTTCTTTTGGCACCAGTAGAGAAACGTTGCTGAAACGATGCCAGGCTTATTGGCGCACGCTTCCGTCACAATGGACAAGTTTACTGTCTTCAATGTCCACAAATCCATCTTCGATGTAACAAATAATAGCTGGCCTTAAATCAATCGCTTTGTCATGGACGTCGATTCTAGTCTAGTTTTTCATTTGCTCCTGCAAGAAAAAGCTTATTGAGGCACTGATGAAAGTATCCACTCAGCGTTATTTTAATAAAACAACTCTCTTTTTTTCATTGATATTATTTTGAGTAAATAATGGCTTGGAACTTATCCGTCAGGCAAGCCCCTTTCTATATTTTAAAACTGTTAAAATTATCATTAAACATATACGAGACTTATATGGATATTCAATATTTACATTACCATAACTTTTCCAATTCAAAACCCATTTAACGTAAGCTACACAATCGCTGAATATAGAATCCCTTATCAAAAAAGATCTATTACTTCAATGCTTTATAAATTTAGGTCCAGTTTAGAAAATTTCGACTATTACTTGTACATTTTAAAATATATTAAAAATTTAAAAATAATATTTAAATCTACAAAAGATTCTTGCCTTACGCGTCTGCCTTCGAGAAAGTTAATGTTACGTTTATTGATCAGGAATGATCTCTTTTAATCTATTTTTATTACCTTTTTAATAGTATTATTTTTGAATGAGCAAAACTTTCATTCTATAATTACTCTTGAGTAATAACGCAAATGCGCATTTTAATTTAATGAAAAATTGTGCATTAAATATCTGCGTATCTGTCTTGATAATTTTTTTTTAATTTAAATTCAAGGAAAGACATATTGAAATAGACTTCCGATAAATATAAATGAAAGTTTTAAAAAATTGTATTTTTGATTACACGTAAGCATAAAGTTTATTCCATAAATATTACTTTAGGAAAAAGTAATATTTTTCTAGTACGTGTAAATTAATACGTAACCGAATACCATTAGTTTCCAGAATTTTTCACTACACACGACTATTTTATTTCTTCCAATATTTTTGTTCAATTATAATTCCGTCAGTACATTTTGATAAAATATTATTTTAGATATTATCATTTCCGTGTAGTTTATATTGACAAAGTTCATAAAGCATCGAAAACAGTAGTCACCATTTCTGGATTAAACAAAGAGTTTTTATTAAATGAAAAATTTGACATCGTTAAGAGTTTTTGAAAATGCATAATATATATATATATCCACAAGACAAATTGCTTGTGTCAACCAATTTGATCGCACGAGTTTTTTGCTTAAATATTGCGTTTGCATGGCAACAGAAGCTCTCGTATGGAAAGGATTAATTTTGTACAATTAATTGTTTTATCGATCTTTATTCTGTAATTATAATATAATTTGTACGCGTACAATTTTCTTCAATGTGAGCTTGGAATCGTAAGATATTTTTTATTGACCACTTTACCAGTTTCCTGCCTTCTTTGTCTCAAATGGCTTTTAGCTATAATTAATGGTTATTAAAGGGCAAAGTCTTATGACAAGAACATAAATTTTTTACTTCGCATCGTAAGATTTACCATGTACGATAGTGAAATGTACCGTAATGAATAAAAGATTTAGAGTGAAGGAATGCCTTTAATACGAAAAGACAAATACATAAAAATACCGACAAATGATCAGTCAATGTCCAGAGGATTAATGGCGCTCTAGCTCCATAACTAAAATTGTTAGAATGAATATTCTGCGATTGAGCTCGGATCGAGAGCCTTCCATTCCTACAATTTTGTACAAGTCTAACAGGCGCGCAAGAAGCCAAAATAAACAAAAACCAAGAGCCGGCGAACAAAGTGCAGAGGTACATTTGCATAAATAATCTCGGTCCGTAGAGCAGAAGAGTAAATCGCGACTATCGAAGGATCGTTAATAACGAGCAGACATTGTCTGCAGCAGCAGCAGCTCAGGTACGGGCCAGGATGGACGAGGACACGGCGAGGCTCTTGCCGCGGGACAAAAGATAGAAAGGGGATTGATAGATCCACTGGGCGATCCGTTGGCGCTCCCGCAAGTATCCGGGGGCTGTCCTGTAGGTGAAACGGCTAATGCACCGGCCCACGTGTGCCAACATTAGCATGTAAATCGAACGCAGCAGCGGACTTTTTTACTCGGCTGACGGGAAAAACGCCCACACTACTCGCACCTATGCATCACCTGTCGCCTATTTGGACATAGCCGACAGTTAAGATTCAGAGATAATGCGCTGTTCTTTCGCGTTGAATCAATATCAGGGATAATACTTTGGCATTCATTGGGCAAGGCATTTTCTTCCTCAAAAGATACGCGCAAGTCCTTTCCTTATTGAAAGACAATCATAGCATTGTTAAAGGGAGGTCTTTTAATATTGTAATATTGTTAAATCTGCGCTCCCCTCGTTAAATAGTTTGTGCTTTAAAGTTGTACAGTTTCTAGGTCAATCGGAATAACTACGAATGATCACTGCTCAAAGCATATCAGTACTATAGTACTATATAATGATATTCTGTTCTTGCATCTGCTAATGCGAAATAAATAACCTTGTTGTATTCTTTCGGTCGGAATGTTAATCAAATCTCTGGACATTTTATTTCGATCGGAAGGAACGGTTAAAATTATTTGTTTACAAAAAGTATGACGTTTGTTCGAAAATTTCCTTCTTTGCTATTTATAAAACATACACGCCTTACTTATTGACATCTCAAGAAAATTTTTACCATTAAGAAAATGAAAATCGCCATATTTACTTTTGAAAAAGTTTCGGAATTTTTTTGACATAAGGTCCTTCGCTTGTGTCGTTCTCTTTTGACTTTTCCACAATCTCATTATTGCAATGCTAATAATTGATAATGATGATGATGATGATGATAATAGTTATAATAAATTCAGGAACGCTCCTTGTACGAACGCTGACACTGAGAGAAAAAAGCTCGATATTATGAATAATAACGTTATTGGTTTTTGAGCTACATATTATTATAGCTGCAAGGGATTTTACGTTATATTTGCGATTTCTCGGCTTTTAAAATGTTCCCAGAAATGTTTCTGCTCATTCCTCTTCATTCCAAATATATACGTGAGAATATTGCACACCGAGGGAAAAAAAGCGAGCCGCAGACGTAGATTTCGCCCCCTTCTGCTTACTCGTGGTTGATAAAGCGGCCTTTTAAAAATACACACACACACACAGAGGTTGTGTGCACGGGCAGCACAGTACGGGCGCCCGAGGTTTTTCACCTGAAGCTCCGGCGATTCTTTTAGAAGGAGCGACGTACTTTAAATCTCTTTTTATGAAGCTCACGTGCAGAATGAGCAGAAGATTACTGTGCGTCTGCTCTGGAAAGAAGCGCCGGCTTTATATTTTGAATCGATAAGCCTCCTTCGAATACGTTTCCACCACGTTCAGCTTCAAACAAATTTTTTTCCTTATTTTTTTAGCCAAACGTGCGAGAATACATACTCGAGCGTTATTTCGTATTATTTCGAGACTTTCCGAAAGTACGCAGAAGATTTAACGTTCAAGATATATTACTAGCTTTTAAAACTAACACCATTATTATTTGTCCAATTCTATTATTTAGATCAATTTTTGGCCTGCATTTTGTTAAATAATTTTTTTTTACAAAAGCTTTAAATCTTATACGATTGAATTCGTAGCATTTTAATGCCCCCTTTAATATTCTTAAAGTTAGATTGCGACTTTTACTGTTGAATAACATATTTTGTTAATATTTTATTGATAACGTTCAAAGATAATTCAACTAATTATAAAAATGTTTCTACATTTAGATTAGTAATATATTGCACGAGACAATATAAGATAAAAGCACATTGAATTACTGATTAAAATTTGTTTAGATTTCCTTTTTTTCTTTCATTTCTTTACGATGAATTTAACTAAATTACCTTAAATTATATGGAATAGCAAGGAGTATAATAAAAGGTCTTTTTAAACATTATTTACAAAAAAAAAAAATACAATAAAGTTTGAATGAATATCAAAAAAGGATATTGCCTAAAGAATTTTAATAATTTTAATAATTAAATTTCATTAAGTTTTAATTGAAGTATTTTCAAAATTATTAAGCACTAATACGAACCAACTGTAAAATAAAAGTAATATAATTCTTTGACTTAAATTTAATAGTTTTTTATTCGATATTAAATTAGTTTTTATGAAGTACATTAAGATAAATATATATATATCTTCAAAGCTGAGATTCATAAGAACGTGTTTGCTTTGTGTTCGTAAATAAATAAATGCTTAGAGTAACTCAAGGAGTTACTCAGTTCAATTTTGTAAAGATCAAAGCAAGATCTTGCATAAATTTGGTATTTCGTAACAACAATTGTTCTTGCCGAGCATATTATCAATGGTGCTTAACTATGCAACATTATACGCCTCGTGCATATTACACCTTCATCTTAAAGTTTACGCTCTGTTTCTTAAGCTTTTGCGAATTGTAATAAGTCTTTCTTTAAAACTGCACATAAGTGTCTCATTTTTTTCTCACTTACATAAAAATAGAGTTATCATAATATTTTATAATATTATCCAAGAAGCTCATTTCACTGTTTGCTTCTGTTCAACCATTAGTATCAAATTCTTTTCTCTTCAATGCCTAGGAAAATATTATTTTCATTTAAGCACATATTTTTTAGAATATTCATTTTTTGAGAAGTAATAAAAATTAATAATTCCATACTGCGAAAGGAGGGAGATATTTTTAGATTAAAACTCTAGCTTTTTTTATGTACTTTTTTTTTTTTTTTTTTTTTTTTTTTGAAAAAATACTCATACGGGACGGAAACTGATAAGAGTTTATTTACCCATGATACTTTAGGTTTGTAAACAATGATTTATGAGTAACATGAGGAAGCTTAATGATGCTTATAAAACAAACGAATGTTACATGTTATGTAAAAGTAATTAATAAATAATTATCCTTTAAAATGCCGACTAATGATGATGATGATGATGATGATGATGATGATAATGATAATAATAATAATAATAATAACAAAAATAAATACGAGAGTAAATCCTATTTTATGTATCGCACAAGCAACTGGTTTTTAATAAACTTTGCACAATCAAGTAAAAGAAAACCGTTCAGATAAGTTAAAATAAAACATGTATATGATCAAAATTACAAGTAGACGTAAGTTGTGCCTAATTGTGTAGGATTGAATGGCATATTTGAAAAATCGCGAACATTTGATGGAGAATTGTACAAAGTTCCCAACGGAACGACACCTATGTAAGTTCCGGTAGCATCCGATCTAAGTAATTGCCTGATGCCTATTATTCTAGGATTAAAGAAAGCACTGCCGGTCTTGAGGGTTAAGGGGGCGGGGGCCGCGCTCCACGAAGAACCTCCTTCGTAGGGGCCTGATTCTAGGGCAGCATTATTATTGCCCGTCCCCTCGAGTATAGAATTCAGATCCGGGGCGAATGAATTTTTGAGCCTCCCATCGGCTTCCACGGCTTCGGTGCTCGTGTCGGCGTTGGTTCTCTCGGTTGAATCCCCCCTGAAGCCAGCTGCAGCCTTCAACCGATCAGCTTTGGCGTAGAGCTCGCTCCTCTCCAATTCGGTGGGGACTCGATTGTCGTTCACCCGTGAACTCCTCGGCAGTGCAGCGGCGCCCTCGACCGAATCCGAGTCCGCGTTAGGAATTATTCTGACCGACCTAAATATCTGGTAGCTGTCCTCGTCGTTCTTGGGACTGAGAGCCTGATTCTGATCTCCGGCAGCCTCCGGCAGGGCAGCCGACAGATTGAGAAGGCTCCCGTAGGTGTCGCTCCCGTCGAGCGACTGGGCCGCGTCCCGTTGATTCCTACCGGGGGCAGCGTCGATTTGGCGGCTCCCCGGATACGCGACAGTCCCGTAATCAGCAGCCACGATCATCCGAGCCAGGCCGAGGGCCGAGCTGAGAAGGGGACTGGCGGCACCGGGGCCCTCCTCGCCCCCGGGGGCTGCTGCCCCGCCCCTCGGTAGCCGGGCCTCCTCGCTGGACATTTGCCTGTAGCTCCTGGCCAGGGAGTACTGCACTCCCGGGCCGATCATTACCTCGGCCGGACTGGCGTAGGTGTAGACGGTGGGGAGGCCCGGACTGCCAAGGGCCTGCCCCTGGTAGAAGCCCCTCTGATAAAAGGACTGGCCGGGCGCTCGGGGAGCCTCCTCGAACGCGGCCGGACTCCCTCCCCGGCCCCCGGCTTCGGACCCCGCCGTGAATCCGATCGGTCTCGGCCCTGGGGGCGGGTATGCCGCGGGGTACGGGGGCGGCGGGTACCCCTTGGCCCGAGCTTCGGGGGGGTAGGCTCCGTTCTCGGGGAGAGGCATGGACTGGGGGCTGGGGACGTATCCGCGGGGGGGCTGCGGCTGCTCTTGCGAGGGGGCCCCGCTCTCCTTTGACCCTTTGAAGTACTTGTTGTTTCGGAGATTGTCCGGGTCCAAGGCGGTGGTCACGAGGTTGCCCGCGAAATCGAGCGCCTTCTCGGCGACGTTGCCCGCGAAGTTCGTGGCCGAATTCCAGATTCTGTCGGCGGGGTTGGAGCTTCGCCGGTACTCCTCGTTCGGATTACCGATGTAGTGCACCGGAGTTTGGCTGCCGAATTGCTCCTTAGCAGGCTGTACGTTTTGCCAGATTAGCGATTGGGCAAGCGACCTTTGAAAATCATCCAGAACGTTTCGCAACGGCCTCGTTTGATTCAATTCGTATGGAGGATACTCGAAGTTTCGACTCACGTTCATTATTCTGAGAAATTCGCTCATTTTGCTACTCGCAGAGCTGCCTTTGCTTTCGGACTAAAATGAAGGCAGATAAGTCGTTTTATACATTATTCCTATTCATACATACGTGTATATATATATATATATATATACATATTGTACGCGTTTAAAACATATTTACATTTGGGTTTTCAGAATCATCAATCCACATTTTATACGGCAAAGTTGTTTCTGCATTACTGGACATTGTAGTAGTAGCTTGAGAAAAGTTAGACGAGTTAGTTGAATTCGGTATTTTAAATATATATTCGAATGACCCCTTGTTGCTTTTAGTTTTAGATTCCGATGCGTCGCCAGGATTAGCTGCTTTAATTAAATAATCCAATTCATCCACAGTTTCGTTATTATCTGTAGTAAACAATGTTAAGGTCAGAGTCAAAGTTACAAGCTAAATTCGTTATAATATATACTTTTAAAGAGTGCGATATAAAATAAATGATCTTCGCATAAAAATTATAAGCAAACTCAGTACCGGAAGATTGATTTTTATTGTTTCGAAGGCTATCGAGTCTGCTTGTATTTATTAACTCTGGTGGTGAAACAATGCTTGGATTGCTGTCATTTTTATCATTCTTGGTCTGGGCGTTTATGGATTTTTCGGCATTTTTTTTTGAATCGATCGATCTGACACTCAATACCGATCCCTGTAAAATTATTACAATATATATATTTATATATTAATTAGAGTATTGATTTAGTAAAATTTATCACAATGTTTGATAAGCTTACTAAATTTGTGTATTATTAAGTTTTTTAAAATTTATTTGGAAGCTGCTTAAGTTTAAAGGACAAGAATCGTCAGCGTCAATTAATACTAATACGGCTTTGAAATTATTGCATTAAGAAAAGTGATTTTTGTTGTAGAGGCAGTTGTTTTTCACATTCAAACCACTGCATAACGTGGGTCTTTCTTGAAAGTTTTGCTCTAATTCGAGAGCAATTGAAGAATAGAGAGAGAGAGAGAGAGAGAGAGAGAGAGAGAGAGAGAAATAATAATAATTATATAAAGTTTTCTCGCTTCGTATAAGCCATAAAGTTTGTAATGTTAAATGTGCGCGTCCTTGAGCGCTCACTTCTCACTCGCGTATTTTGTATGCGAGTTTGAAAATTACAGAGATATGCAAAGCGCTCGGACGCTTCTGGGCTACCAGAGAATGCGACATTTGAAAGAGGCTTCAGAATGAAAGTTACTTACGCGTGGTGCCGATGGGATCGGACTTGTCAAAGGTTTCGAATTGACTGAATGCGGTCTTAAATGTGCTCTTGCTGAAGGAACAGATAATGGTAGGTGAGCTAAAACCGGATTTGTAGCATGTGAACCTTTAGATAAACACTTGCGACCGACATGGTTAGCAATTGTCGTTACTTTATTACTCTATAAGGAAATAAAAATCGGATTAATTTCTTGATTGAAAGGGTTCGTTATCCTCGGCCAATGGCAATGCGAATGAAGAAGCGATTTATCTGTATTTGCTCAATTTGCTATTATGCAATAGTATTTTAATTCATTTGTCGGATTTTTAAATTTCGTAACACGTTACACTTAAATAAATGCATCCACGTCTACAATTATTCGGACATTTCATTTTTACATTGATTATTATTATAAAGATAAGCATTTTATATTAATTCCAGGACTGATGATATTTTAATTATTCTGTAAAAAGTCTTTTGCCTTCGACGGACATCCATAAGCCTCAAAATATAATATTTTTTGGATTTTCATGATTCTACTGTTGTAATCTACTTATCAATAATATCATTGATTATATAAGCTAACGATGAGAAACATATGAAAAAGGACTTTGTCCCCCTAATCCCCGAGCAATTATATTCTGAATTTCAGAACTTTGATTCAGCAAAATTTAATCTCTCCTTCACATTATATCGTACTATCGATCAAACAATTATTTCTAAAAAATATAAAACTCCAATGGTAATTAAATGATTGTTGAAATTAAATGAATATCGTGCCATCTTTGTAATAATTTCAATTTAAAGCATCTGCCTCTAAATAGTCGAATTTAATTAGAAAATTAAGTGTTTATTTTACGCAATAAATTTTCTTGTTTTAATTTAATTTTTTCTAAGGCTTTTCTTAACAATTTGAAATTACGATACACAAGATTTTATTTGGGTTACTAATTATTATAAAAAAAAATATATATTAACATAATTACTTAGTTTGAAAAGTGTATTTAATATTACATTTTCAAACATTCATGTGCAAGCTATTTATATTAGATAAATGTAATTTCTTACGTGCTTTAATGTTGGTTGAGTCGGATTCGCGTGATGCAGTAAAACAGTTGATGGTGGTGGTATTGAATTGATTTCAGACAAATTACTTATTAAAATAATTATTGATAAACGCTGTAAATTTAAAAATATTTTTTAAAAAATCACATAAATGTTAGTGAAGATACTTTCAGTTCTACAAATTCGTAAAATGATAATATTTCTATTATAACAATATTTCATTAACAGATGAAGGAAATTTATCACTCGTGCTTCTTTCAAAAAAATCTTTATTATCGATATTCGTTAGTGCTTGCTAAAATGATACTTGCTAAAATGTAAAGATTCTGTTGAGTGCCATTTTAAACCTTCACCTCGAGAGAAGATATTTTATTAAAAACCGCATATTAATGGTACATAAATTTTACCATCAAGATATTTACGTACAAATTGCTTTAAGAATGAATTTGGATAGCTAATACACGTGGTTCTTGTCAAGATTACATTGAGTTAGATGGATATAAAATTTATCTGTATAATAAAATATTAATAGCTTACATCAATTGCTAGATAAACGAAATGGATAACAAATACGAACGCGTAAAAATATATGTTTTTGCAAAATAATGTAATATACAAATATTCGTATGTAAAAATTAGGAGAAAAATTAAATTTTTTTTTTACATTTAAAGGAAGAAAGTTAAAAAATTCAATTCGTAATTTATTCATACAATTTATAGAGTCGATTTATATTGCACGATGTGTTCAATAATTGAAATAAATTTATGCATTTGCATTTAAAAAACTAAATTCTTAAACACTTTAGCTTATATTTTGTTTACAGTCATTGACAGATAAATAACAAAATCAATTTATGTTATGTATATCTGTCATTTATCTTATCTATTTATTTAATCTTCATACATTGGGTACAGCCACATTAATTTAAAATTGTTTTAAATATCTGCTCAATATTTTGCATAGTTATTTTTACTATAAAATATATATATTGATTTTAATTTTATGGAACTTTCTTTTGGAAAATATTAATGAACGATATACCATTTACAGAGCAATTGTATTTATTCCTTTATATAAATAGGGATTTATTAGTAAAAAAGAAAGAGCAACGTATAAAAATTAAAATCCCAGCCATCTAAATATTTGATTCGTGAACTAAAAATTGAAATAAAATGTTTATCAAATGCCTTATTTACTTTCAATGAATTATCCAATCAATTTATAAATGAGCCTTGTTTTCCATGTTTCGCAAATAAATAAATTAAAATACACTCCAAAGCCGAAGAAATATCAATATCTGTTAGAAATAAATGAACTCACCAGAATCCCTATCATCGGAATCATTTTAAACTTTTGAGCTCTTTACAGTTCAGTTGTAGTTTTGAGACTGATCAAATACATTTAGGTCGGTCCGATTCTGTTGCAACTATTTGTTGACGTTGTGTTTTTTTTAAAAATTGCGTTACACGATTATTTCTGCTACTGCGAGCTTTAAGAAATGAAGTTGAAATAACGATACAACATTCCGAATGATAAAAAAAACTTAGCTAAATTTTTCAGGTTTACTCTGCATATGGATCAATATTAATAAATTATTTCAACGTGTGAGAGGCCATTGTAAATTGTCTCTATTTCACGAGAGATATTATTGATTGATTAAAATTTTGAAAGCACATTGTGGCAATAGCGCGTGCGCGTATTTTAAACGCGTGCAGAATAAATCGGCCGCGCGTTTATAAACTGGGCGCTAAAAAAACTATGAGGAAACTTATAATGCGAACAGCAGCTGTTTGTTTGAATATGTATCTGTTACATTTTGTCGCCGAAAATGAACAGTTAGGAATTCGCAGGTTTCGTAGATATTGTTTTGAAATTTTACGAGTATTAATTACTATTGTGCATTACTGCAGCGTCATTTATCTGGTAAGATTTTTTATGCATTAAAAGTAATTTGGAAGTCATAGCACGGCATACAATTTTATTAAATAGTATTTTTCCGTTGAAGAAAATGGACTAGTTAGACAAGTGCTTGCATTAAAATACTTAATAATACTAATTGTGTGTTACCATTATGTTACGCTGTTTGTGTGTGTGCGTGTGTGGGTAGCGTTAAGTTAAATTAAAGCGAATGGTAAAAAAAAACTTCACTTTTATATTGAAGATTATTTTATAATATTTTCTTGAAATGCTCATTCGTGTTACTGTATGGGGAATCCAGTACTAATTTTTTCCAATGCTGCGCAACCAATTTCAAACGAATTAAAACTTCTTCGCGTTCGAGTAATCTATTCTGAGAAACAGTAAATGTTTTTTATTTCTCAATTTAAATAAGGGACTATTCACTAAAATAATTGAAGTACTACGGATACCTGGAAAAATAAATCACATCATGCATTAGTGCGAATCAATTAGATTCTTTAAATACACATTCTTTATTCTGAAAAAAATAGTTAAGCAAAGAGCGTCTTTTGTCTTGAATTTATTTTACCTTTTTATTTGTACGTTGATTTTTATAAGAAACATAGCTCGATTCTATATAGATAATTGTTATCCATGACAAAATTTATGAATTGTACAAATCCTACCCATGTCCATATGTCCGTTTAAGAACGCACAACAACAAAATGTTCGATATTTATGTTGCTTGTTAATACGAAAGGACTCTCTTTTCTCCCATTCAATTTAACTCTCAACCCGTTGTCGGAGATGCAGGGGTATGACATTCGATCGATTCTCTGTCGCAATTGATAATAATAGTCTGGTAATATTTTTCAAGCAAATTTCGCATCGTCTTAAGTCTTAGGCTGCAGCGTTTCAAATTTAAAAGCTCGCGTGCAATCGGCAGCTATCGATACATTGTTATAAATTGTTTAGAAAGTACAAGGAATTTATTAAAAGTACGCCTATACTTGGCCTCCTGGGCTCGATCGGAATTCCTCGTCCCTTGAAATTATTTTAAACGCGGCTGCCAGGTTGGCCAGGAGCTCGTTTCCTTCGTTACGTAAGTAATAGGACGGCCAAAGTAATCGGCCATTGGATTGGTGGACCTACCGTGAGCGTGCCAGAAAATGTTTTTGACCAGTGGCTTCGGTGACGCGTGACGAGGAGCTCGAGCTAAAAGTGCCTCTAAAACTTTCTAGATGCGCCGGCGGCTAGAGGCCGAGAGAAATTTTTCGGGCTAACCCATCGCATAGTTCGTTCCATATCATTTGTCGAGCTGCCAATGCCATGTGCTCGATTATGATAATTTACCATAATCCCGAGACGGGGAAAAAAGATGCCAACAATTGGAATGTCGCCGTGATTGGAACGATTCTGCGGCAAGGAGTGAAGAGTCGAGGCTCGCATTCGGCACGAGTCGAATGGTAACGCGCGCGAAGCGACGTAGGTTGAAAATTGCTTTCGGCGCTCAGACCGTTGGGCAAGCAAGTGCCTTCTTAAGAAATCAACATTGTTAGGTCGAGGATGTGTTATAAAGCTTTCGGGGAAGTACCGCGCACTCGAATCCAGTCTTGTCAGCGAATAAGAGTAAACTGGCAACGCAGCGAGCGAACCGCGCATTCCGTGCGACATCGCTCGGGGCGTAAGCTCCCAATCGCGAGTCCTTCTTTGCAGGGGAATTCGGTGGGTGCACCTCGTCTCGCTGGGTACGCCCACGACGCCTCCCAAAATAGAAGCGCGGACCGCGTACCTGCCGATAAGGCGAAGGTCGGGGACGTAGAGTCGGTGCTCTGCCTCTCCGGCCAAGCCTCGGCGGAACGACACTACGGGAGAGTCTCCCCCGCCCGGGGCAGCTATTGTTCATTTTCGTGATTATTTTCATCG
This sequence comes from Kradibia gibbosae, assembly GCA_018907135.1. Classification (NCBI taxonomy): domain Eukaryota; kingdom Metazoa; phylum Arthropoda; class Insecta; order Hymenoptera; family Agaonidae; genus Kradibia; species Kradibia gibbosae. Next base: position 12,644,964 of record JACCHX010000004.1, read on the forward strand.
CTGCGAGGCGTCGCTTATCGGGGCGTCCCCCGGCCCGCGGAGGAATGCGCGACGCGCCACGAGTTCGTTGATCCTGTCTGCGTTTGTCGAGGCCTGAGCGCGCGAGATTCGCCGAACTCTTGCGCGAGAGGAGCCGTCGATAAAGCCAAGGGACCTCGCTAGGATGTGGATCGTGACCTATCGGCGCGCTTCCGGAATTGCCTCGGAGCGCCCTCGGGTGCCGGGAGTCGCGAAAAATTCCTATAAATGGTGACGTCCGAGGCTTTGGAATTCCATAGCAGAGGCTTCTTCAGCGCTCGGAGAAGTTCGTTGGCTTGGACGGTTTGGTGGTGGTCGCTTTTGAGTGGGTGGTCCTCTATTCTGACTTCTATTGGCTCTATTATTATGTTAAATTCCGATTGAGTTATTATTGTCTTATTTGATTAAGCTATGGGGTAGGGTGGCATATCGTTTTATCGTTTGTTGACAATTCGTTGAAACAATCTTTAACACAAATTGTGGGTATTCTGTAATAGTAGCCATTAAGATAAGACATCGACGGGTAACATGCTTACTTTCACTTGCAGTTTATTTACCGAATGACTGAACGTTGAGGCGAGCTACACGGACATTCGTAACAACGGCAGCTCGGCTCTCTTTGTTTTGCCTTTAACCTATTAACTTTCCAAGGCGTCTTGCAAATATTTGGCCGTTGAGTTTGTTTTTCACAATGTCGAATAAACCCACTGAATGCATGCGCTTTAATACGGCCGGCCTTGGGGTGAATTTTAAATGCCGAAAAATACAATGCTTATCTAAAAAGGCATGGATAATTTAGCGTCACCGTGCAATAAATAATTCATACGCAACGCTATTAAAAGAGAACGTAATAACGCAATTAAATATTGCGGAGCGTTCGTTAGCACATCGGCCTAAGCAAAACGCCGCATAAAAAGCCGTAGCTTAATGTCGGTAAAAATGTTTCATTTTCACAAGTCACCGCTACCGTACCGTCGTACACCAATGCCCCAAGAGTAGGAAAAAAAAGTAATAAGCGCAGCCTTGCAAGGTAATTTGCGCATAGCGTATAATTGTCAAGGGCGCCGAAGGCAATTCTTCAGAGCCACTCCAAAAGCACTGCTCGAGTGCCCGCAAGGCTTCTTTATCAATGCTCGGGCTCTCCTCGAAGCGAACCCTCGCACACCCCTGGCACTCGCGTTAACGAGGAGGCGTCCTGACCGATGGGGGCTTGGATTTTCCAGGTTGCGTATTCGGTACGTGATGCCGGCGGCGCACTTGGCGCTGCGCGAGGAGGACGTGGTGAGACTCGCCCTCGAGTTCCTCCACGGCCGGGACCTGCACATCTCGCAGCTCTCCCTCGAGCGAGAGACCGGCGTCATAAACGGGCAGTACAGCGACGATGTTCTCTTCCTGCGGCAGCTCATCCTCGACGGCCAGTGGGACGACGTACTCGAGTTCATCCAGCCCCTCGAGGCCCTCCCGGACTTCGACATGCGCCGCTTCACCTACGCTATACTCAGGTGCTGCTGTTTCCTTGTTTTCCCCGTGGGCCCGGTGGCATCCGAGCCTCGGTAGCGTCCCGCCGATTTCCGACGGACACTAACGGCCTCTCTTTCCCTTCTTCCCCGAGCAGGCACAAGTACGTGGAGCTGCTCTGCATCAAGTCCGAGGCGAACATCATCGGCGTGGGCCCGAACGGGAGCGTGGACAACGCCGTCGAGGAGGTCGTGAAAATACTCAGCGACCTCGAGAAGTTCGCCCCGAGCAAGGAGGAGTACAGCAGCCTCTGCCTCCTGCTGACCCTGCCGAGGCTCACCGACCACCTCCAGTACAAGGATTGGAATCCGAGCAACGCCAGGGTCCAGTGCTTCCGGGAGGTTTACCCCCTCGTGGAGAAGTTTCTCCCCGGGGACAGGAAGGGCGGCGAGGCCAACCATCCAGTGACCGTCGCCAAGAACGACAGGCTCATACAGCTTATCATAAAGGGCATCCTCTACGAGTCCTGCGTCAACTACTGCCAAGCCAAGGCCACGGGCTCCAAGGAGAGCGAGCAGGTGACTTCGAATCGTTATTCGAGACTGGGCCAGTGCCCTTCAATGGGGATCCCGATGACTGCTCGGTCCCTGGCACCACCCTGATAGACTCATCCCTGCGACAAAGCCTATTTTCACCTTGTAGCCCTCGGCTGCGAGTAAAGGCACCGTGTCTCAATTAATCTGAAGCCCTCGTTAAAAATGATTCTTCTGCTAGCGGTGGCGAGTGGCGCCTTTGAAAGCCGAGTAAAGCTTGTTACGACGTTATCTTCTCTGGCTAAGAGAGAGGCTAACTTCACTCGCGTTACGGGGATAAGGGATAACGAAAGTTCGTTTGTAAAAAACGTAAGGATGAGGAGATGCAAAGGCATCTAAAGGGGCGCAAGTGGGCTTGGACAGGCGCGATGATCTGTGGGAGATGACGATGAGTTGACGGTGAGTGGGCCCGACGCAGGTGGAGATGAGCTTCTCGAGATTACTGGACGGCTCGGTGGGCTTCAACGACTCGGACCTGAGCCTCCTCTCCTGGCTGCAGTCCATCCCCTCGGACACGTTCGCGGTGCCGTTCGCCCAGCGGACCCTGAACGTCGACGTCGAGCGGCTGGAGAGGCCCTCGCTGGAGACCTCCTGGACGGAGCACATGCTCATAACCCCGATAAAGCCAAAGACCTTCCCGCACAGCGCGATGCCGTTCACGCGGCCCCGCTCGGCCGCTGACATGATGTCGAGGAGCCTCGTCCCGGCGCTGGAGGCCGGCCTCGGGCCCCGGAGCCCCGGACCCAGGAACGTCAACCTGCCCTCCGCGGCCCTCATGGCCCTATCGACGGGCGACATGAGCCACCCCCTCATGTCCAGGAGCTCCTTCGCCAGCTTCCACCTCACCGGCTTCAAGAGCAACAAGCTCATGAACACGAGCGTCGACAGGTCGGCCGCCCTCCTCCTACTCCTACTCCTACCCTCCTTCCTGCTCTAGAATCCCCTGCTCGGGAGTGAACGTCTGCTTATGTCTTTTGTCGACCCCCAATAGGTTGTTCGAGAACGAGGGCGATGTCTTCCTGAGCTCGAGCTACGGGGAGTTCCAGCAGCTGCCCTCGATTCAAGAGACCGTCAATTCGGCCAGTCAACCCAAGGTGCCGCCGAGGACCAGAGGACACTCCAAGAGCCCCGAAGGTCCGGCCGATTTTTTCCTCTCGCTAATATTAACTAAGAGATAAGCGTACCTTATCGCTATGGGATCGTTACCCACTGCTCATCGGAGAATTTATTATCGCTTTGCATCGCTTGATTTTACTGTACTAAAAACACAACCATTTCAATTTGCATTTATTTTAATTTTTGATTTATGTCCTGCTTTGAAAGCGCAATTGCATTTTATCGATTTGTCAAGATTGGCAACGAGAAAGCGAATTTTGGAAAAATTCCACTTTGAAAAAAGTCTCCATCTTAAAACATGTATTTAATAATTGTAAATATCTTATCAACTTATTTATATCAACGAGATATATTACGATATCGTTTTTATTTTCATAGATGTGCGAATATTGTTATATAGGCTTGAGAATTTACAAGGAAAAACATTATGTTATTTTTACTCATCGACGTACAAAATGTGAACAATGTAGCTAAATATTAAAAATACGTCCTTGAAAGTTCTTTAATTGAAATTAAATCACTGTTTCTTACTCATTTAAATGATTATATACGAAAAATTAGTGTTTTAATTGGAATACGTCAAACATGGAATCGTCAAACATTAATCCAATACATTGCAGACTTTGTCGTATTATGTTATTTTCACAATTTATTTTTTTTAATGTTTCTTCAAATACCAATTAATTAATCGAATATTAATTATATTGTCGAATATTTTTTAACTTATTTTTTATCAACAATATTAATTAAATTTTATTTATTTTCATGAAATTCTTGTGTCACGCATTTGTATAACTTTTTTTGTTTCATTCGACTAATTCGCAAGCGTAAATGAAAATCACCACGTAAATGAAACGAAATTAAATTTATTAATAAACAGCGTATAGAGCTGTAAATGTACTAATTTAATTTATTTTATACATATAATTTGTATGTATCGCAATTTACTCGCTTTAGAACTAATCAAAATTATATGATGTGAAAATTTGTTTCACAAAATATTTTCAAAATAATAAATTGTGGTATAGAAAAATTTATGTAATTAAATACAATTTTAGATCAGAGTCGATGTAATTGTTTAAAAAAAAAATGATTATCATACAAGACGCTTAAAATCATTGTTTACTTCAGTAATAGCTTATTTGTTGAAGGTAGAATAATATTTATAGTTTAGCGAATGTAACACGGACGTAATAATTTCCATAAAAATTACGCATAAAGTTTTGTCATGAAAAATTAATCTACCAATGTGGAGCATACGATTATGATTCAGATATAACAGCAAGATTGATTCTTTACATATCGAAAAAGGCAGAATTAAGATGATATTGTATTGTAAGTAAGTTTTTCACGAATGGATTCTTATGAATTGCAGTTGTAAAGGTCGATCCATCGGCCGCCTCGACACCTGAGCGACGAGTACCAGGTCGTGAATCTCCGGCTCTATCGTCGACGGCTCGTAGCTCACGGCGCGATTCGCTCGTGGATAAGCCGTCGCCGGTCGTGACTTCGAAAGTAGCTGAATCCACCCCCGTGAAAGCCGCACAGGCCACATCCGAACAGCAGCAGCAGCAGCAGCCGCAGAATCTGGAGCACAGCTTCAACGGCGACCTTTTCAAGGAGTATCAGAAGCAGAAGCAGAGGCTCCAGGAGACGATTGAACAGAAGGAGCGTGAAAGGGACGAACTCGTACGACAAATGTCCCTTAGACAAGCTCTAAATAATAGGGTGCAAAGCGAGGGGTAAGTCCACTTTAAGATTTAATTAACCACTTTTCTGAATTTTATAATTCTATAAGTGATGCTAGATTATGATCAAGCCCTGTTTATTAGGGATTTATTTGCCCGAATGTTGCGTTCAGCGAGTGATTCCATATTGTAGCTAATGTAAAAAATCCTCTGCACCTATGGGCAGAATGAAAGAATTCTGAAAAATAATAATATTCTTTTAAGTGCACCAAGATCTGATTTTCATTTATGTAAATCTAAATTGATCAAACAATCGATTTAGTTAAAGAGATTTTTGTTATCAGTAGTCATCGCGTGTAAAAGAAATTATGCATTGAGCATTGAAGTGCAGTGATGCAAATTATTTTTCCACGTTAAGCAATTATTTAATTGTGTTATAAAACTCTTCTGCAATAGTTTATCTACTATTGATTTTGAGAATTGACACCTCGTCTGATAATAAATATATTTTTTTTTCTTTTAAATTTGGCTTAAAAGATCTGTTATGAATATTAAAAAAGATCACATAACGCTTGCTTAGCCATTAAACGGAACTGATCGAGCAATTTATTATTTAAGCAGAGTGTCAGGAAAAGTCTTTAGGCCTTTAATTTTTGTTTTCGCGCATAACAGGAAGGCAGGTTGCGGTTTTCTCGGTCGGTCAAAGTAAGACTTTTCTTCAGTCGGTGAAAGCAAGACTTTTCTTGAGTCGTGTACCTTCGGCGTGAAGGCGTAGTAGTCGGTAATCGATACTTTGGAATACTGACTAAAGGTAGCGCCAGCTTCGGATTTCCATTTCCCCATTTATTTTCAATAATTTATCGGTGCAAGCGCCGTCCATTGGCACACGTGCTGGCTTAAAACAATCAAAGCCGCGCAGGCAGCATCGGCCATGGATCTGCTGCCGGTGGGAAAACAGGACAGGCCTCCCCCCCCCCCCGATCGGCCAGCACTCCTCGCTCCGACAAAAGGCTCCCAATCTCGCTAATTCGTCCTTTCTCCTTATGGCTTTAAGCTGCCGTCGAAAATAGCAGCCGTTGGCGGTCTAGACGCCGCCGCCCCGTCGACGATGAAAATAGCGAGGTTTTCTCGGTGGAATGTCGCTAGAAAGAATGAAAGACAGCCTGAGGGAAGAGAGATTATTTCTACGAGCGAACATTCACCTCCGACGCCTAGACTGAAAATCGTGCATACCAAAAATGATTAAGATCGTTGTATAATAACGAGCGGCGCGTCGAACTACGAGGGCGCCAAAGGCCCCAGCGAAATTGGATTGCCGGTGGATTTTTCGGGGTGGGCGGGGGGCGGTCAGGGACGAGTGCAGTCGGCAGACCTGCTATTGAGTTTGTTAGCTGGGGGGGGGGATGGGGCTTTTTATCGGGGAACCCCTAAGTCGATATGACGCGTGGCGAATGCTGGGGAGTGGCGAAAATAGCTCAGCGACGAATCATAAATGATCGAAAGTTAACGATCCGAGCGCCGCGACGAGGACATCGATTAGTAGGAGGACTCGCGGAAGGGAAGGGACTCGTATCTCGTCTCTATCAAAGTGGGGCGCGAGTGGGGGGTCGGAGGGCGTCGCGGCCGCGAAACCAAGTCGGCCGTAGGGCCGAGCCCGTAAGCGGCTCTCCCTGAATGGGGCTAAAATTATCGGTCCGCGTAATGTCAAGTGCGCAGCACTCATTCTTACGATACGCGAGTGCGCACTCGACTCTTTCTCGCTGCTGCTGCTGCTGCTGCTGCTGCTGGCTTGATGAGCGTGGCTCCGCTCAGACACGGCTGCCCCTTAATTTATCAGTCGTTTATTCCCGGCGAAATTGTAATATTAAACACTGTACCCGGCCGACAAAGTACGCGCCTCGAATTATTGTTCGCTGCGAGACGCTGAGACCGAAGCACTTCAACAACCCTCGCCGCTCTCGTTGCATTCCACCCGCATACCGCGATATTGTCCATCCCTCGGCCTATCCCAACCCACCAGTTTTCGTCTATATTTATAAAGGCATGATAAATTAATATTCAATACTTACCATTCAAGTTGTGAGTATATTTTCATTTGAAATTTACACGGTTAATCATCTTTGTTATGCAACGCCTCTCTTACCTTCATACGCTTTTCGTGACGGAATATATACTCACTCGCGCTTATTCAATTTTTACTATCGAATTGTTTGTGCAAACGCAAAAGAACCAGTAAACTTTGCACGTGTAACAACTACTCGTCCGGTAGAAAACTAATGCCAAGTAATTATATTAGCTTACACATGGACGCCTTAGGGTCAATGGTCCAAGTACTATCGAAAAAAGACATTTTTTCTTATCTTAATTATATTAATATTGTGCATCGTAACAAAATTAGGTTCACTAACAATTTATTCGATTATGATTCGTATATTTTACTAAACATTCTGCAAATCCTTTTACAATTTAAAATTTTTTAAATAAAACGCGTATGTAATAGTACAGAAGAAAACCCGTAAAGCAAACACAACCTGATTTTATTAAATTCTGTTTTTAACGCAGAAAAATTTTTAAGCATTACTTTTAAAATCTATGCTAGTTTCGAATCGTACCATGCTAAATGAGTTACCAATTTAGCTTGAATTAAAAAATAGGTAAAGTCACAATTTTCATGTAAATAAAGTACTGATGCAACCGTCATAATTTAAAAAGCTAAAATTTTAATTGAAACTTTGTATTTACTACAATTTGATCTCATCATTTTCATTTAAATTCTGTACATTGTCAATTAATGACTATGGCATAAGCTTTATTACAAAGGATATTAAAGAAACTCGTTCAACATTACAAGATGTAGTAGAGCAAATTTTGAGGTTTATTTTACACATCATTAGTATTGTAATTATCATTAATATTGTAATGATTTATGAATTAATTAATAAACAATTTAATACACGTATTCTAATTTTTTATATTTAAATTTGATGGCTATATTGGTTAGATTAGATGAAATTTTTTTATTATATTTTAGTTTTTTGTCGCAAGCTACAAATTTTAAATGAAAAATATCACATTACATAGATAAAATGTTCGATTATCGTCTGCTAATGTAAGTTTTTCAAATTTTTTTCAATAGTTATTAAAGGTGCCGAATATTCTGATGATACAAGTTATCATTCTTTGTCTTTAAAATAAAGTATTATGTATTTTATATGCTCTGATAAGTACAAACTAAAAGATACTTAAAATTTATAAAAGGAATTCATTCACTGTGAAAAAGTTACGTTAAATCCACAAAATCGATGTTTGCTCAATACTCTTGTATTCATATTTTTACTGACTGTTTCATTTAAAATTATTAAAAAGTCAATTTATTTAGATTTTAGATTTTATCAGAAGCATTGTATTTATTTAAAATTATGCGTAGAAATTAAAATAGATTAAAATTTTAAGAATTCATAGGTGAAAGTGTGAATTTAATAATGAATTTTATATAAATAAATTGAAGCTTATGAAAGAAAAATTTTAATTCTAAATGATTAATTGTATCATTTGTTTTTAACATTTTTGTAAGAAATATAACATGCTCTGTTTAAGATAATAAGATTCTAGAATGAGAAATGGAACAACGCTTCAATAACAAATTGTTTTTATTATATACTGAGTATTTTAGTTAATTGTAATTTGTTTTAAAAGTCAACTCATTTATTTGGACACTTTACTATTAAAATCGCTTCATATATATATATATGAAATAATATATATATATTATTTAACGTAATGATGTAGAGACTCTTAACAACTTCCTTGAAGCAACTTCGGCACACTTTTACTGAAGTCAAGATGTCTTTGCGGAGTAGCGTAAAATGACGAAGAAATATTTAAATAATTGAAGTTTCCGTTACTATTTTGTAAAGCTGTATATAAATTAAAACTAAGGCTTCGTTATTTCTTCAAAAAGGCTAAAAAAAATTTTATTCGTGATAACTGTGTATTATCCACGGTTAAATGATTTATTTAAAAGCTTTCCTAAGCGAAGTTGCCGAAGGAAGAATAAGAGACTGAGCAAGGCACTTGTGTATACATAACAATAGAGAACATGTGCCGTTAGAACACATGTTCATAAACATAATGAACTTTCAATAAGTGGAAGAATAGTGAGCTACGAATGTGCAAAAGCAAATGCGCAGTTTCAAATTTTCTCGGGTTAGTTTGTATGCATATACGAGGCTGAAAAGCCAAACATTCCAATTGATCCTTGTTCAGAGTATACTTTATTTGCATTAGCAACGTATGCTATTTAATACAAATATTTACAATCCACATCCTGCAGGTTAAAAGTAAGGTTTTCGTGTGTGTAATAACATCATAAAATTAACGGTTTTGGTAATGAACTTACATTGTGCTATTAATAGTAGGCATAAGTATTTACAACTCGAGCTGTGGGCGAGTCCATTAAAAAACGAAAACATAGTTCGTTGCATGCTATGCATGCAATGTACGCTATATTGGATCTTCGCTCAGGACGTTTGTTCGTTCATTTTTCGCTTTCTGATTGTAATTTAGACGCGTCGCTCACACGATAAAAACAAAAAGAAACAAATCCCTCGTCACCCTTGACTTTCTCTCTTCTTGGCACTGCTCTTAGACGTACTGCGTACTTCATTAAACTCCCTCAGTATTCAACATTATTTTGCAAACTATTTGAGATTTCTAAATTAGAAGCATTAAACTTTATACGTTTGGATCGTTAAACAGTATTAGCAGTGCACTATAAGTATTCGTTCAACAGCTTAATTTGAAATGGTAAAATATTTTAAGTAAATACAATGATTTTAAGCACCAGCATTTATGTTAAATATTTGTCGATATAGATATGTATATATGTATATATATATATTATAGAAATACATTAGTAAGTGCATTAGGGAAAATGTGATTGGAAAAGAAAATACATTTGCAAATATTCGCTAATATTTAACAAAGTCTCAGAAAAATGAAATCGCATAAAATTATCATATAATAATATTTGAGCTCGAATTATCATTTATTGGACTTCTGTGAATTTAGCATCTTCGACGCTCCAATATATTAAATATCTTAAATGGACGTGGAGTCGTTTGCAATTGGTAGATGCCTTTAGTAATTAGGAGCAAATCTCCCTATGCGAGGGCGACTGATTATCAGCGCGTCGCTATTATCGTCATTACCGCCGCGCTCCTCGATGCTTCTTCTAATATGAAGGGAAGGAGGCCTTCGTTAGCTGGAAAAATCATCTCTCGGGCGAATGCACAAGGATGCTGAATCAGAATTTCACAGAAGCTTACAGTCCTCGAATGTGTGCGTTGTAGGTCGGTCAATCGAATCCGTTACTGCAATTTGCAATTAACGAGTAATATATAGTGCAGAGATAAATATCGTTTTTTTTAAATACTTAACTGCACTACGGATATTTACTTATGGAAATTATTTTTTTTAAGTATACGCTTTGTTATGCACACGTGATTGAAATCTAGAATTAAAATTTTCTTAGGTTATTGAGTTTTCATAAACCTAGAGTCAAGCCTAGTGATCTAAATATGTTGAAGGAAATTATTGTACATATTATTGTAAACCTTTATTAATGTTGATTTACCTTACATTTGTATTATAAATGTATGCGCTGCTTAGTATATTGATAAGTAATTTTTACCTCAATACTATTCTTAACAAAAACGACGACGAATATGAAATTGAAGTACATTTAATGCCAAGCATAAGTTCTCGTAAAGCACATGTAAATATATAAGGTAAACTTCTATTTCTGTAAAATGTGCAATTTTTATATTCGTCCACAGTACGATGCAAATGCCATATTAAATTTCTGATTAATGCTAGTAATTATTTATTTTTAATAGAACGTTACTTAAAACGAATAAGAGCAGATGTTTGTAAAAAGGTTTAGTACGATTTTATTACTTATTTTTAAAGTTTCTTTATACGTATATATTTTAAAAAATTATTACTTTAAGAAATTTTCTTTCCATAAAAATGCAGCTGTCGTGATTAACACAATTTCGTCAATTCTTTAGAAATTGTTATTATTGGTGATTAATTTTTTACAAATACGCTTATTTCATAAGCTTAGAATTCCTTAATAACTTCCTGTAGTTGGCGTAATTATTAAATATAAATAAATAATAAAGTATCTAAAATTCAGTATCTAAAATTTTTATAAAAACGACTTAGCCAAGAATATGTGCAAATCTGACTTACACAGATGAGTAAATACATGAGAAAGGCAAAGATTGTGGTATGGAAGTGAAATATTAATTGATCTTTAGGCCTTAGGAAATAAACGTTGTAAATTTCTATAGATCTTTATCAATCCATTCGCAATATTAAGCTATAAACTAGGTTTGCTGTAAAAAATTATTTCTTCCTATGAGAAAAGTTATTGTAAACTATTACGGAATTTGAACTGAAAAGCAGATAATTTTAATCATAAACGGCGATTGGCTCGTAAATACCATAAAATCTATTTACAGTTGTTCAAAATCTAATAGATTGAATCAAAATTCTAATCTTATATTACAAATTATTCTTAAACTATTACATTGAGTTTATTAATGAATATTAAATTAAAATTATAATTAAAACATTAATATCCGTACAGTTACTGTAAATTTAATATTTAAAGTTTGTGAGAGAATCACCGATTTTCATTTTGATGATGTTAAAAACCAAAGATAATTGTGAAATTTTTTGTTGTTGTTATCGTTAAGGGAGTGTAGTTTTGCTTTCCATGCTGTTCTCAACTTTGTATTATAATTACAGCAATATTTTTTTTTTTTTTACTTTTTACTTATTTTTTTCGTAATCGTCTTATCTATTTTCATTAGAGACTCATTTATATGATTATTATAATTTATTATTCAGTTTATCGGTACGTGAAATTAATTGTTTAATAATTATTTAATAGGAAAAGTAAATTTTTACATACATTTAATAGATTTTCCGTGTTTGCATTATTGAATTGTTCTAAAAATGTTGATTGCTTTATCGGAATAATAATATAGTATTTTGTTTATGAAATTGTTTTCAATTGAAAATTAATTCATATCAATTATCTGAACAATGCCAGGAGCGTGCAAATGTATAATTCAAATAATGGTAATTTATTATACATGTGCGTTTACGATGGAAAACCCATCGAACAACTTATCTATTATTTATTCGAAGCAGAAAAGTCATTTAGAATTAATCGATATATATATATATATATATATAGCGAAAGTACGATGGGTAATAATTAGCTTTTGAGTATCCCTCGAGCAAGCGGCCTTCGCTGGCAATAAGATAAAATTATGAATTCAATGGAGAAGTATTATGAAAATCATTTAGCGGTGCTCGTATTCGCAAATGTCGGAAAGTCGAAATTCACGAGTGAGGCTGAAGGAGGCGGAGACGGGAGTCTGCAAATGTGTCCGGGATGTTGCCCCGGAAACGGGGAAAAATACGGCGGAAGTCGTAACCGTGAGTTATTTTCGATTATGAGCGCGGCGGCGGCGCGGCGGGGGGGGGGGGGAGAGGACATTTGTGTATAAACGCTGGCCTCGTCAAAGAGGGACGCCGTTGCCGTTTGAGTGCACCTCGAGAATCTTGGCTGCTTTATAACGCACTCGCGCATCTTTTCGCGGTGGAGTCCGACGAGTTTTCTAACCAGCCGAGGAGCAGGAAGAAGGAGCAGAAGAGGCATACAAAGAAACGAATAATGACGCCGAGCGTAAGGAGATTTAATCGGAAAATTACTCGCGAATGACATGCAATTTCCATTAAAAGCGATCCTCGTGCTTAGCCGGAGTTTGCTCGCGTACCTTTATTTATATTTAGAGGGAAGGACTCTTCTGATTGTTGACTAACTAGACTCACTGGTGGTAGCACTAATTGTAAATAAGAACGTAATTGTTTAGCTTGTGGTTAGGATTCCGTTTGCCGTGCCAACTCAGAAGCGCACAGAGGCTAGAGGGACAATTATGCATTCTTATCACATAATGGTTAAAATTTTAAAGCCTGCGGTGAGTAGCCTGGGGAGGGGGAGGAGGAGGAGAGGTCTAAGCATCATCACTGCTTTTAGATCGCTAGCCGTGGACCGACGGTGATTTGCCGGCGCTCCCTGGCTTACGCTTTATTCGAAAAAGCGCCTTGCAGGAGAAAGGGAACAAAGTCGCGGGCAATTTATTTCAAGAAATTCGATACCACGGTCGGCTTCTAAAGTACCCTGGATCTATGAGCTATCGGATAAGTATGCTATAAGCGATTAATCCTTACTTCGGCTTCGAATGAACGGGGCAGGAAAAGGCATCGCCGGTGCTTATCGAGTGCAGAGCAAGGGGAGGGAGTCGCGCGAATATCTTTGGCAAATTTAATTGGGCAACGAAGGCCCTAAGGAGTCGATGGGCGGGGGCAAATTATCAAGCTTAGGTTGCCAGTAATGCTAAGCCGCGACCATTGCCGCGGGCTCGACGCGAAAGCGCCTGGCAGGAAGGATAACGGTCCTTTATCCGCGCGACAGCTGCTCAACGCTCACTCGGATGGGGGGCACTTTTTCATTGGCTCGTTGTTACCGATGTGCCTCGAAGGGGAAGCCGAGAGGAGAATCTTCTCCTCAAGCTTCCTATGATTTACGCGCCAAATGCCTTGTCCTCGGTCTTTCAGCCGATGGCCTTTTTAGAAGGCCGTGCACGCTAAACCAGTGGCTTTCCTTCACCGTCAAAGTTTATTTCCCCCTAAGGAAGCTTTTCCCTTAATTTTAAACGATAAACGACGACGAATTCCTACTTGAATTTGATACGCCAACAGCTGTAGCTGTGCAGTGAGATTTGCCAAATTGCGTTCTTATCGCCGGCAAGCCAAGAATTCGAAGGAAGGGATATTTCGTAAGGAGCACGGCCAGCATCGTGTAAATGTAGCTTAGTTCGAGGCGTGCAATCGGCGAGAGGAGACACGATTAAAAGCCCGCGATTTCGGCAGATGCGGATAATCGAGCGGAGGAGCGAGTCTCCTCTCGCACTTGGCTCCGGGGCAGGATCCCTATGCCCGGGTCAACTCGGCAGGGGGAGTCCGGCCGTCGAGGCGCGCGATGGCACGCACCTGTCGCTAGAGCCGAGGTGCACCGCCGCCGCTTCCCGGTGCCGTTATCGAGGACGTTGGCTGCAGCCGAGCACGAGGAAGCCCTGCACCCGATTGATTTCTCGAGTCTTCCGTTTAATCCATTTGTCCGACGCCTTATTACGATCCCCCGGGGCAACCGGCCCGCGGGTAATTCGCGACACTGGATTGTAGGAAGGAGAGGAGCTCCGCCGGGACCTTGGCCAGGTGAACGCCTCCGCCACTGTGGAATACTCGTTCTGCCGTATCCCTGCACCTTGTCTTTAAAGATCTCCCCGAATTATAATATCTGCCGTATGATTTCTACGGAAGCTCCAATTTTAAAACAATTCTAACGATAAAGATCGCAACCTCCTGAGAATATCGAAGCGAGCCTCGTCAATTTTCTTGCTTCAATTTATTCAATGAATAACACACCGGTCGTAAGAATTTAACGAAGCCACGCACGTGACACAAGGAAATTTTTCCGTTACGCATCTTTTTTTTTTAAACAATCTACAATGCTCAAATTTAAAACATTCAAACGAAATGTATTTAAATGCTATGAATCAGCAAAACTTATATTATTAATCTCTATGCTTTTAAGCAAGTAATTTCACGTTAGGATTTATTGTACAATGAGACAAAATCTATATATTTTGTTTATTGGCAACTTATTTCGTTAATATAATTTAAGATTTAAAATTTGCATGGTTTGCTCTACTTGTTGTGCTAATATTAGCATTTAAATCTTTATCGATGATCTATATGATAAAATTTAACTTTTTTATACTTCCTGAATACGATATATTTATCTTCTCGCTTTTCGTAATTTACTTTATAAAATTATCGGGGCCTTAATTATATTCTTATTTCTAATGAGATAGAATATGTGTAAATATTTTTAAAAATTATTTCAAAGATTGCATGTTATAAATATTCATTATATATAGCAGTAAGGTTATTATCAGCATGATACATTTTACGATAGTGCATTTTTTTCCACGAATTGAAATACGAAAATGCGCAAACACAGTTTGAGTTCTTAAGTTACAGTCTGCTATTAATCTTTCACCTTGGATGAGCATGACATTAAGGATTTTTTATATTGAATTTCGAAATTAAAAAGTATTTGTATTTAACTAAATTTTCAATTGATAATTTTAAATGAAAAAAATTCTTATTATAATAATCATTACTTGCATCGTTAAGCTATTAATTAAATATTAATTCAAAATTGCAAAACAGTTTCGTCATTAAAAAATTCGCCATATAAATGTTTCATGCATATTTGAATTTAGAGTAAATCAACAAATGTATAAGTACGATATATTTACTAGTAAATACTGAAATGTAAAATACATATTTACCTAATATAACTTTTATACGTACGTTATTCAAGGTTTCCATTAATATAGAAAGCCACTTTATAATGCGTAGTATACTACAAAACGATATTTATAAATATATTTATCAAGATGCCAGTATATATATATATACAGATATATGTATGTAAACAAATATCAATGGTCTGCAATGTATTTTAGTGCTACGCTTTTTTCACGTGAATGTTGCTGACTAATAATTGTAACGTTATTTCATCTAAATAACTGGAAACTTGATAAGTTACATTAAAAAGAGACGATAGGATTATGATATTGCGTTTTGCTTCGCCAATTACAAGTTCAAAATAAGAAAAAAAAAAACAAAAAAAAATTTAGAAAGTGGGGTAAGAGTCACGCAACGTACGAATTACATTTATTTAGAGCTTATCGATTATCGCGGAGTCGACGTTGGCTCAACTGCGGCAAGCACGTGCGCAGACCGAATATGATATCAAGGCGGCAATTTTGCAGATTATCGAACAATCGTTTAACGGGAACTTTGATACGAGTCCCACCGTCCCCGTGCTAAGTACTCGGCGGGCGGGTGGGTGCGGGGTGAGAGGCGTCGCGGACTCCCCAATGGCCCGAAAGGGTTCGCTCGGGGGGAACGCGAGCCAAGCACTCGCATTTCAAAGATCGGCACCGAGGCCCGTCGAATGGGCCACGGAGGCCCACGGATTGTAAGGAGGCGTAGTAGCCATCGAGCCTGCTTTTTTTTCCTTTCTTCTCGTGTTTTTTTTTTCGCTTTGCTTTGTTTGCGGCAAGGCGTCACTTCCGCGGGGGGAATTTATCCGGGCAAGGGAACTTTGCTTTGGGCCTCCCCGTAATGCTCGGCGCTCGAGAAGCTCGAAGCAACCGATGGATTCTGCTTGGCAGGATTTTATCAGCGCTTTGTACCCAAGAGTTCCAATCGCGCTAGAAATGCACGCGATTAAGTTTACGATAATGAAAACTCGGCCTATGGTCCAGTAATGCGTTAGGCGCGCTCACGTGGCAGGCTCTCCGACTTTCGATTAGCTTTTAAAAGAGTTTTCGGTAAGAAATTAAATATCGATTTGCTTTACTATGGAAACCCGAAGCTTACTGCCCTTTTCCAATTGTGAGGAATAGAGACTGTCAGGAGCTACGGACGCGTCTTTAACGCGTCCTTTCTAAATAGCATTCTATTAAAAAAGAAAGAAAAAAGAAAAAAAAAGAAAAAAAGAACCTTTTTAATAGCTGAAACGTCGAGCTGCTCGTACTTTGTGCAATTTGCGCGATAATTTTTTATTGCTAATAATCCCAGTTGTAATTGTATTCAGATTTGCGTACGCAAAACGCTTAAGCTAAAATATATGTTTTCGGTTAATTGGCTTTCTGATCATTCGCTTCTCTTCAAATAATGAATGTCGCGTATGCGATTACCTTAATAATGGAATACAGCACAGCGTACCTTCTAAGCTTTAAAATGAAAATAGTTTACTACCTTTCGTATTATACCTGCTCGGCTTTGCTTTCATCATTGTTAAATACACGAGATAACATTGATTTTTCTTGTCTACTCTTAAATATGCGGATATTAATGTCTTACAACCTGAATGTTTCAAAGTATTATTCCAAGTATAATGAAATAAAAATGAAAGACTTGAGCGATAAGGAAGATAACGTAGATAATGTTTAATATATATAGCGTAGATAAATTTATTTTATGCAAAGAGTTTGTGCTCGTTATTTCAAAAACAACTTCCAATTCGTTACGACTTCGAAAAAAATTTTTTTCCAACTTCAAAATGTAAATTGTTGATCCAAAACGTGAATCAAGGTTGAACATGCGATAGTTTCATTGAAATTTTTGAGTTTTTTTTCTTTAAGGAATAAAAAGATACTTGAAAAATACAATCATACAAACTCAATGCTTTGTTTGTTTTTCAAAAGCTCTTAAATGAATAAGACAATCATGAAAATTTGTAAGAACTTAAAAGTGAAATATTACGAGCAGATTGCAGTAGAATTTCTGAAACATTAGCATTGGTATTTTTAGCTTGTATTATAAATGTTAGATGATATCGAGGCGCAACTGCTCTAGTCTTGATCAATTTAATTCTTTCACACGCAATTGAATTACTTAAATTGAGAACGTCCCTAGGGATTGTTATCACAACGTATATATATATATAAGTTAAATGCGATGGAAATAATGAGTCAAGATTTTGATATGAACGAGTAGAGAAAAGCTTCTACTTAATACTGCACGACGAGTATCTTTAACGTTTGACTACGCTCAGCACAGTTATAAATCATCTTGTCATATTTATTATTAAAAGTCTCTTCGCAAAATATTGCACATTAATCGCAAGAGTGCGATGCATTATTCTTGAAAAACGCGAGTTCAACATCGCTAACAGCTTATCAATGAAAGGCATCATTGATCAGGAAATCCTCATGTTCTCGAATAAACAATATCAATAGGGACAATAAGATACAAGAAATAAGGATCCCTGACTTAAAACCGCGAAGGCAATTGCCGTCGCAATAAGTTTCAAGCGATTAGCCTCGATAGAGGAGGATGTATTTGGGCGGCAATGCACGTGTTCGACTAGAGGACCGCTACACAAGCAGAGGAATCATCGTCGTTGGTGATGGGCGAAGGTAGAAAGTCGGGCATCGCGATAGGAAGGGAGAAGAAGCGAAGGAGGAGGACAACGGCATAGGGGGGGGGGGGCTAGTGGTTAGAGAGGGCCGAGCCCGAGACAACAAAGGTCGGCCCGGGGGGAGCCCTTGGCTGCCGGGGAGGCGGCCGGCGGTCCTCCGGCCAATGCGGCGATAAGAAGCGGCCGATAAGCGGGAGGGCGGCGCGCGGGAGCGGCGAGGGGAGATCGGCTCGCAGTCGACGGCCGCGGTGCATTCGTGGCTCGGCCTCGCGCGCGGCAGCATCGGTCTCGACTCCTCTCGGCAGGTCCGCGGTCGCGAGTCGATGGACCTTCCGGCCGGGCAGTGCTGAGGCTCGAGGGCTCGGCAAGCACCAACAGCAACGACAGCAGCAGCAGCAGCGGCCTCCAGGATGATGTACCACAAGCCGACGGTGCCGCGGTTCAGGATCGCCGAGCGGGTGAGCGTCGTCTCGGTCAACGAGCGGCCGATCTACAGTAAGCAGCAGCACAACGGCGGCGGCGGCAGCAGCAGCAGCTTCAGGAGCGCGGGAAGTGCGCCGCCCTGCGTCAGCCGGTAAACCGGACGAGGACCGTCGAGGAGCTTCTTTTCTTATCCCCCCCCGACTCTACCCCCTGCGCGTGGCGCCCGCCCAGGATTCCCATGAAGCTCCGCCGCCGCCGCGTCTCCCGGCGGGGCCTTGATTTCGGGATTTTCGGGGGGCTAACTCGACCTTCCCGGCCAGCAGCGCGTCCTTACCTTCCCGAGCATCTGAGCTTGCAATGCCTTACAATACTTACTTCTGCATTATCGCATCAGCGCGTATTTAAGAATTCGCAGCTTCTTTCGATTCTTCCACGCGTTTTTAATATCCGAGCCATTATAAAGCATCGTTCAAAGTTTCGCTCAAAACTCTGTATGTCTATCTTACAAAATTTTAATACTCTTACACGCTTTCGCGCTTTCATGGGATATGAAACTTATTTTATTCATGTGTAGAAAGCAATAGTTTTAACACACTTTACTCTTATTATTATTATTATTATTATTATTATTATTATTATTATTATTATTATTATTATTATTATTATTATTACTATTATTATTCTTATTATTGTTATTATTAATAAAAAAAATTAATGCAGCATAAACCGTTATGGAAGAAACCGCGTTTTAAGAAAGAGGCAAAAAAATCCATTAAGAACGACTGATCGCGATCATTTCTTGATATTAAACGCACGCTGTACTATATTATATTGGACATGTACCATGTGACATATTTAATGGCGACTATTCTCCATTAATTACTCTTTCCCCCTAAACGCACTGCGGATTTCAGTTATTAAAAATTATCTTTAAATTACTCCAGTTTTTATCATTATCGTAGACAATCGCTTTTAACGTACTTTTCTATACAGCAGGCACAAATTATATACAATGATAAATTATTATTTTATAGTTATTGCAACTTCTGCGACCAATTAGAGCGTGAGAGTTTTATTATACCTTTTATTAATAATTGATCGCTTTGAAATTTATCTAACATTGCCCTCATTAAAACAGTCCATATAGTCGTTACCTTTGACACATGCGATAATTTACTTACAAATGTAATATAGAAAATAAGTAATGCATTTCGCAAAATGACTCGTAAACAGTTCGATTGTAATTAATTCGAAGCTTCAACAATGAGGTAATGAACCATCCAATGCAATTTTGAGTATCAATATCAATATTGGAGCTACGGTACTTTCACAAAGAATTTAAATTATCTTATGTTGGCGCGATTCAATGTACAAACCTTATAATTAATGTAATTTACCGCCCTACTACGTGTACTATTTATTTAATAATCATTAAAGAAAATGATTGCTACTTAAAAAGTAGATAAAACAGAAATAAAAATTAAAACTCTTCGCTCTGGAAAATTTTACACTGTTTCGTAATAAGCACAACGTACACTTTATTGTTTCAAATTATAATAACTATACAGTTGATAACGTTGATATTTTTCATAATTTATTCGTTGAAAAGCAATTGAAATTTTATAAGCACAAAATTCCAATTAATAATTAATTACCAAATTGTGCTATGTTTAAGTTGATGATTAGCAAAGAATTAAGCGCATTCGCAATTTTTTAATTTGCCACGAAAGGTGCGAGAAACTTTGCCAAATCTATTATAAAAGTCAAAAAATGACGAAACCGAAGCCATTTGAATTATGATTGTTGGCATTAGTCTTTATAACTGTAAAGAGGCTTGGCTTTATGGTAACGAATGATATACAAGTCCATCGTGTCCAAATGAATATGGGAAGCGACAGATTAAGTACGTATACGTGTGAATTTCATAAATCACGCCGCGTAGCAAAATCTAACAAATCCATTGGCTGGTGTTTGTAAACAAACCAGTAGGTTCTGACAATTAATTTGTATTTTTACTTAAAGAAAGTAAAATTATTTCATTTTGATTCTTGAATGAATTTACGCCTCTAAGAGCAGCTTATAAAGTTATTTATCGATTAGACTGTGTAGCTTTAAAAAAAAAACACTTACTTTTTATGCTTGACAAAATTACTATTACATTACGCTTTATAATTTACATCGGCAAAAAGTAAACATTGTCAAAGTTTATGTACACGATAAAGAAAAAAAGTATTTTTTTTTTTCTAAAGTAATGGTGTAAATACTAAAACATACCAAAGCCATATTTAATGCATTTTAAGTATTTTGCAGCATCTACGTAATGACGCGTTTATACACGTAATACCTATTTACAACAGAACGTAACATCAATACTAGGCACTAGAATTTATTGCAATTTGCTCCATTAAAACGTGTGTGTGTGTGTGTGTGTGTTTGTGTGTGTGTGTGTGTACAATGCTTTTTATTATAAGTTTTGTTTTAAAAAAATCTTTGTAAATTATACGCGAATGATTTTCCATGTTTCAGAATGAAGCAACCATTGAGCAAATGTCAATCGCCGGTTCACTCGAACACATCTGTAAGATCTGGCGTACAATCACCAAAACCAACTACTAATGGTTCCGATCAGTTTACGTAAGTAACGCAGTGATACTCTTTTAACTTGTTCTCTTTCGAATTTCGTTGTCATTTTTGTCAATGGATGTTAGGTTTGTAAACATTTTATTTGTTGCATTTGCAGGAGACAAAACTCAAATTTCGAATCGAAAATAAATGAAAGCCAGTATGACATCGTCAAATCTCAAAAGGTTAGTTTATTTTAAATAATATTATTTGATATAGAATTTAAAATAATGTCGGTATGTTGTACTTTTTTGATAATATTTATTATAATTTCGTGTGAATGTTTTCTCGCTCGGTAAAGCATCGTCTAAAATGTGAAAAACGGTAACGCACAATCTTGAAGTTAGTAATATTTTTGATGGCCCTCTTCTTCTTATATTCATCAATGCTTTATATTATAAACAAAAGTAATGATAAAATATCTCCTTCTAATATTTAGAAAAGCGATATAGCACAACCTTTTATGAGCAGCGCATGCAGTCGCGAAATCTGTAACGCCTCAATTTACGGCAATGCGTATGCGAAGTAGTCACAAAGACGGATAAGAACTGCATAAACTACTGCAGCTTCGCTTTCGTGGTGCGTGAAACTTACAGACAATTACCAACGTGACTTAAGACCTCGGTTTCCTAAATTTTCATAACCAATGATTCAGCTTCAATTTAGTTTTCATTATATCCCCCTCCCCATTCATTCGTCATTAATTACGAGCAACTCATTTTATGATTATTGAATGTGAAACTCGAGTCATACCTAAATTCATAGATGCACCTTCAATTTTTTATTCTTAAAATCGTAAATAAAACAATATTTTTAGGCTTTACGTACAATTGTGTCTAATGATATTCGAAACTACGTAAATATGAATAAATCAAAGCTTTAATATTTTCTCAACATAAGTGGTCGATTTTGTTGAAATGTCTATTCGATTTTTTTGAAGATCAATTAATTGTCTCGAGCTTTCAAGTCATAATATAATTAACGCGATACATTAATCTTGTTTGTTTCATCTTCTCTTGTAGCGCTCTACAGTTTTCCCTTTTAGAAATAAAACATTAAAATCTTTTTCGCTATTTTCTGCCAAGTGCGAAGGCTTTTGAAATTATTTTGGAACAAGCTGCAATCCTCTATAGTTAGAATATAAATAATTAAAATAAATACTAATTATAAATAAATAATAACATAAAGATTATTGTGTTTTTTGTTTAAAATGTTTACACGCATGTATGAATTACGTATGCTCATAAAAGAGATTTAGATTTCAACTTCTAATGAATTTAATGAATTGAATTAATATATAATGCGGCCGCATTTGTTCTGTTTCAAATTATATTCTATAACGGTTTCTATAAAATGCTTTAAAAATAATTAGATCAGAGTATTATTATTGTAATATTGATTTTTAAAATTTTAAACGAAGCATCGTACTTTTAATGGACAATTCACGCTCTTTCTCGCTATTGCTGTAATCGTTGAACAATAAATAGTAATTCATTATTCAATGAGCAGTTTTCCGAATTTTTCGTGTGACTGTTTGCTTAAGCGTATTATATTTTTTACATTATAAGCGCGAAAAAACTTTTTAAAAATTAACATCGTAATTTACTTAAATATTCTTCAGAATTTTAGTTTTCAGTGAAAATGCAAATTAGTTAAATTCAACAATGTGCACCTATAACTTTCAATTAATTAATCTCGTTTTACGCATAGCGTGTAATTTTAAGGTTTTAATATATTATATCGGTTTAAGTTTAACGCCTTATTAAAATAATTTTACTGCAGGCTTTTAAAATTATTAAAATTGCATGATAATATAAATATCTCATTTTAATATGTAAAGTAATAATTAAAACCAGCAATAATATGTATTTTATCGGCTTTAAATTATGTGCAATCTTATTAATTATTAAAACATTTATTGCTTAAATTAAAACGTGTTTGATGTTTATTGCTTAAAAAAGTTTGATTAAAGACGTAATTTTGTATAATTTACTATTGAAGATGAACTTTAAATTATAAACTACTACAAATAGTTAATAAAATTTTTATTTTTTTTGTAACATTTACGAAGCGTGACTATATAATTGAAACATACCGATGTTGAAGTATTTAAAAGCACGATAAAAAAAAGAAATATATGCATCTAGTGTTTTGGCTCTTTATGTATCACGTACAAATTACCGAACTTCGTTTCCCTAAATTTGAGCCAATAAATGAATTTCTGTACTTTTCATGATTATATTTTTACAATGAAAGTGAAAGTTGATTTCATTATTTTTTGTTAAAATTATCTATGCCTAATGTAATTTGTCAAGAAAACAATTTGTACACTTATGTTTTCATTAGTAAGTAATGCAAATAGTGTTGCTATAATACTTTTTAGAAATATTACTGATCCGAAATAATTGAGCTAATTCTTTGTTAAATTTATATGGTTTGTTTGTTTGATAAAAAAAATTTTTTTTTTCTAAATATTTAAAAAAAAAAAGTTGGAATAGTGTAGCTTTATAATACTAATACTTCATTCATAAAAGTACGGTTAAGATTTTTCCACGTTAATGATTTTATTCCACTTTAATATTCATTACAAATGCATCAATACAAATGATTTAATTTACAATCAGGCTAAGGACAGCGTAGAGAAAAAGGAATCAAGGTTTTAGCGATGAGTGTTTTTACGCTCGGAATCCAGTTCTTTCGCCAAACTTTTAAGCTTCAGAACGCAAGAGTTGGTATCTTTAGGTCGAACTTCTTTAACGAAAATGCCATTTACTCTTTTTGGATTATTTAGCGAACTAATAGGTCACGGATAATGTTGTTTCTTCTTTTTGCAATTAGAATTGATTCATCAGAAAATTGTTTTGCCATAAAATTCAATACTATCTATTTAATCTGTTCAATGGTACAAAATAAACCTTACATTATGTAAAGATTACATTACCAATGTTAGATGTGCGTTGCACAGATTTAAGATTTATAATCACAGCTGCCGATGAGCGAGTAGAGAAAAAAATACTTTGTTATTATTTTGAACGATTATGTGAAATAGTGCGCTCGTAGCCAATTCAATAGTTAAGGTAAAATCTGCTTTAAATAGATGAGCAGTTAAGAGACAAGTGTTTCACGTGAAAGTTGAATTTCCATGTAAAACGCGCGCACGCGACATTAATCCTGATTTTTCAGTAGGCCACGGCGATCATTGAAAAATGAACGACAGCCGTTTGCGTTAGTATGAGAATTTATCGAGGAGAATCTTTGCGCGCGAGGAATTAATTCACGCCTACGTGAGAATATAGTTTTCATGGACACAATACTTCTTCACGCCGAACGGTCACAATTGTACTAACTTAGTATGTTTTTTTCATTGCAACGAAAAGGTGCTAGTGTCGGCTTACAATGAATTTCTGCTTATTCATATTTACGTGGCGTTTTATCTTAGTAGTTTTCGTACTAGTCGCATCGTGTTCTTAATGTATTTATGTACTCTTCCCTAATTTTGTACTTAAAAGATTTACACGACAACCGAGCTACTTTGTGTTCTTTGTATTAAACTTCAGAATCATATTTATAAGTTTCAGTTATGTTGTGCGCCTCTGTATTATAGCGCTTAAAACTACGTGCAATATTTGGTTTTTGGATTGGATACTAGTATTGTTATTATTATTTTTAAATGATCGGAATTGCATTGATAGGAATTGCAAGATAGAAATTGCATTGTTTTGAAAACATTACGAAGAAATGCAGAGTGTAGATTTATTATAGGCTTCTAAGCACGAACTTCATTCAAATGCTTTTAAATATTGAATATTGATTTTGAAATTGCTTTATTTACAATTCAAAATGAAAGCTACAAGTTAATCCTATTAAAACGTGGTATTTCTTTTTTTTTATTTTATTTCCCCCCCCCCCTATCTAACTTTTATCAAACTATCGTCGACTTTCTTTGCCTCGGAATATATGGAAGAAACTAGATCTTGATTTAATCGTCAGCTACATATGTAACAGCACAATGAATCAATCGAAGAAACCTCTTTTAAAGAGAAAATTAGTTTTAGAATACTATTGAAAAAAATTGAAAAAACATTCTTATCTTTTGGCGTGCACAAAAGAAACCTTTTACACTTTATTAGGGAGAATAATTTTACCTTTTTTAAATTCATTATTAATAAGCCAATGGACGATAAATTCAATTATATTCTCCATAGAACAAAAGTCTATAAATATAAAACTTACAATACTTAAACATCGACCAAATTGCTTATTATCTATAAGATCGGAATTGATTTAATTAAAAAACATCAATAATGTGTTGTCGAGTCGCTGCCAGATTGTCCATCATGATAAACAGCAATCAGATGGATATAGGCAGGTAAATCTCCAAAGTCGAGTCGAGTCCGAGGGAGCGTCAATTGTTATCGCAAAAGCTATTATTACCTGCGCCGATAGTAATGTTTTGCACGACTGTCGGTCGCTTCCAATTATTTTCATCGTATTAATTTGGTATTGTCGGCAATTCAAAACGTGCAAAATATTCATAGAGACTAGAGAATACCTAGAAAGAAAAATTCATATATAAGAAACTAATATTAAGATTCGGTAGGTGACTAAAATCTTTCGTCGCTTTTCAATATGACCGCAACTATAATTAATTATCGCTTATTAAAGTTCATTGGCATCAAGAATTGTTGCTAACTTTTTAACTCGCAACAAAAAATTGAAATCGGATTAACACTGATGATAAGATATTCGTTCAACGTTAGTTGTTTAAAATCTTTGTGAAAAGATTGTTGACTATGCTTTAATGAATAAAAATATTATAAAAACAATAGAACATTTGTTAACAAAATACATTTTTATAATTTATTCAAAATTTTCTAAAGAATTAGTATAAATATATATATATATATATATAATTGACTTAAAAATTTACTATAATATTCCCAGCATATTCAGACCTACTAACTTAAAATTTGGTAATGCTATTATTTAAGTAAGAAATTATGAATTATCCTAGAAACATAAAAAATATAATTGCAATTTTTCGTTGTATTTACGAATTCCGGCAGGGATCTTTATTTACATAAGGCTTAAATTAATGGTAAATTTATTATATAACATATTGAAATGATCTATTTTTATGCATGAAACTATGGAATAATAGTATTGTCCAAATCTATTTAAAGCTAATTGTAATTCAAGTCATTAAATACGGATACGTAACACGAGTCGACTACATTATACAATTAAATTTTCAAGGTGACATGCAATTATAATATACATGCGATTTCGTCATTTCTAATCATCTTAAAGTATATTAATTAAACTAATTAGTAATATGTTTAGTTATCGGAGTATGTCTTTCGTATCTCATTTTATTTTTCAAAGAAGTAAATTTCGGGTTTTTATTTAAAAGACAATAAAATTTTATAAAAAATTTTCTAGCATACCATTTACAAATGCTCAGAAGTACGATTCTTACAAAAAAAATAATCTGGATAAATAAATTTTATTTACATTCATTTTTTAGCTCATTATCGATATTTGGCATTTATTAAAACAATTATTTTTTTGAATTTTTATCCGCAATAGGCAAGCAATTTAATTACTATCTATTTTTAATTCAATTTTTTTTAATGTACAAATGTTGGCTCGCATGTGCTAAAATTAAGATATTTTGATAACCACAAGTTTTTTTTAACAATAACTTCTATAAAAATGTTACCGGATTCAATACATTGGCATAATAGTTAAATAATATATATATATATATATATATATTCAAAATTCAAAATAATCGTTCTTATCTATTAGAGTATAACGAATGCACGAATTATAACATCAATAAATGTATGTATAGAAATAATTGATATTTTTTCGAATATATATATATATATATATTATAAATATTGCATATTAACTTTTGACAAATATGAGAAATTATTAGAATTGGATACGTAATTATTATGAGTGTCCCGTGGCTCCATCTTTACACGAATCAAGAAACTCATTTCACACGAAACTTAATTTGCAACATGTACCAATGCTTCACATTTGAAATATAAAAATTTGAATTAAATTTTTTTTTAATAAGCGTAATTTACAAAAAAAAAACTAATTTCGTTTTTATGCCGTTGAAATAAATTTCTCTCTACCGTGATGAAAATTCCGTAACGAAAATTTCAATGCAATTAAAATTCAGTTTAAATTAATTACAACAATTTGCAAGAGTTGTGCAAAAAAATATTTCAAAACCTTGTTCATAAGTGTTATTGTTTAATGAAGGGAAAGTGTTTTTTTTTTCATTATTAATTATTAATGCTTTTGAGGAAATACTTATTTTAATAAAAAATATATTATTATTTTAAGGCCTGTCGTAAAAATCGCAATTCATATAAGAATATTAATTTTTAATTTTGAGACAATTGCTATCCTTAATACAGAAAGTGTAAACATATCGTGCTTCTTGACATAACAGGGGACGTACTTTATTTTGAAATAAGTTTAATTATAATGAGAGAGAAAATATGCTTAACATTATATGTTCCATAATTTTTCAACGAGCTTATGCAATGTTGGCGCAACGTTTGTATTATCACTAGTATTATGTTATGGATATTTATGTAGCTCTAACGGCCACATAAGTGTCACAGTCAAATAAATTTTTTACTAATGTGCGTCTGAAGCACGTCTCAAATTTATTGTCTTTGAGCGTTGCGAACCATTTCTGTAATATTAGTAAGCTGTTATTGTCACTTTTAAGCATTTATATTAAATATGCAATCCTCAAAGTGATATTCAAAAGAATTCCATTTAAACCAGTTTCCTTTTGTCAATATGGAAGACAATATTTTTGTAATTCTTCGCACTATCAATATTGACTCGCTTTGCAAAAAAATGCAAATTCGAGAAAATTCAGATAAATGCGCCTATGCACAAATATAATGAAGTAAGGTAAATAAAGTAAACGGACGGTCAAAGTGGAATTTAATGGTAAATATTTTTATCCTTAAACCAATACTAGTACTAATTAATAGCCACTAACAGCTGACCGTGATAAGTTTAATACTGCTCGAATGATTGCAATATCTAACGATATGGCAGCACATGCGTTTTGATTACTTAAATTTATATTTATAATTTTAATAATATTCAAGTTACGAAAACTCCTCGATGAATACAATGTACAATTGTTTTGCTTTGATGTTATCTCTTATTCAATTTTAATGTCACTACAGTATGTAAGTGTGTTCCTTAAATAAAACGTATTTGAATTTTTTTTTTTTTTTTTAAATATAAAATACGATCCATTGAAGGAAATCTACGATCTGAAAATTCTACAAATCTTAAATTTAATATTGATTTACGATAATATTAAGCTGTTATAAGCCTAGTTATAAGCGACCTGAGCTTGATATCTTTATTCATAAGCTCGCGCAGTATTCGCATAAAGGCAACAATCGTCAACACATTCTGGTATAAATCATCTGCTTATTTCATTCAAAATTCCCATTCGCGTATCAATGATCGCGTTGAAATTAATTACGCGTTCATTGCATGCGTCAATCTTAATTTATTAAACGTTCCTGGGCAATTTTATTTCAACTTTTTCGTACTTCTGCGGAAAGAGTAGACTTTCACTTCGTAATAAATGTCTTATTCACGTTTAAATTGCGTTCACAAGATTACGAAGATGACAATGACTTGCCAAATACTAATGTAGTTTTAAAGCGTAAGTTTATAATAAAAATCACAGCAGCCGCACCGATTGCATAATTATGATAACGCGTGGAAAGAATTAATAAAAAAATGGTAAATGAGTAGCAAGTGCTCTGCCTTTTGCCAAGAGCAACAATATTTCGTAGCTGAGAACAATAGAATGATCGGTAAGCTAGAGGAAGCGGCGGACTAGTCGGTGCTCGATGCTGTTGTTTAGGTTTCGATCGGCGACGGGTGGCAGTACCGCGAGTGCCCCATTCAATTGGGCCCTGGGCAGCGCTCGACCTCTCGGAGCTTCCTAAATGCCGATGAATGGAGCTCGATCTGCCGGGGCAGAGGGAGGAAGTATTTCCGCACCGCTCGCCGGCCCAAGCGTCCGCAGCGGGGCGAGGGCGGATCGCGTTTCCCACGAGGAATAAAAGCCGCCGAGCCAGAAATCCAAAAGCTACTCTCCGTCGCTAGGAGGAAAACGTAGGCATGATCGGGCTCGCTCATGCGCCAACAACAACAACAACAACAACACACCTATGGAAGTGAGTCGCGTCTCGTTCGCCGGAGTCACGACTGATGCACCAATATCGGCTCGGGGGCTTTTCCCTCGCTCGCGTCTCGCGCTTGAGTTTCGCGGACTGCGGCGGCAAAGCCATACGTTTGACCTAATATGGTGCCGGGCACCTCTGGTTTCTCTCTCTCTCTCTCTCTCTCCCTCGGTCGGACAATCTCACGAGCCACGGGCCCCTGGCACTACTACGTAGTGGGGATCTCTTACTCTCTCTCTCTCTCTCTCTCTCTGCTCCTGGACGTCGATGGTGCGTTACGCGAGAGCTGCGCGGGAGGCCCCGGGGACTTCTTTGACGGGCTCGAGCGGAGCCGCGGGCCCCCCAGTATCGCACCGGACGTGTCTCGAGTAAGCTGCTCCCATTGCTCGCACTGCACTCGTAAGCCGCTGACTGCGTCGTTATTCTCGTGTCGTTGGTCCCGCCGCTGCTCGTGTCCGGTCCCTCGCTGTCTAACTGCGACTTGGCACGTCATTTTCAGAGGCAGCCACCCTCACCCTCGGATGCCACCCTCGAGGTTGTGCGCGTGTGCGGTTGGTGCGGAGCCACGAGCTAATCCGTCTCAGCTTCACTTTGTAATGCCCCTCGCTCCTTCGATCCTTTATTCGTCACTCTATTAGCCTCTCCTTATTATCGTTGCCGTTCTGCTCAATATTTTCGCAACATTCTATTCAATGTTCCCTATTGTCACCTTCCGAGGCTTCCGTCGTATCGTGGAACTGTTGCTCAAGGCCTCGAGTGTACCTCGGTTTGCTGGGAGCTTCCTTTTCCGAGCCAGTGGTAGCGATATTTCGTTTCAATAAACTCGCTTTCGTACTCGAGCGCTTTGTTTTTGCCGACGCAATCAATCGCCCCCCTTGACGATTGTTCGTGACTTTTAGCTTCTCTCGGACTCATCGCACTCATTAGTTGTCGTTGCTTTACAAGCTAAGTCATTGTTCAGGAAAGGATCGCAAGTTACACGGAAGTAATATAATTGCAGTTACAGCTGAGACGCTCTACTCTATGCGCCGGCGCAGGATTTTCAAACCGGCGCGCAATAATAAGGTTTACGTAATCGGGAGCGTAAAGACCTCGTAGAGAGGGAGAGGGTAAATCGAGGGCCGAGTCGCGGTTTCCGAGCGGAGGACAAAGTCGCGGGTGAAAGCATGACACCCGGCGGTCAGCAGCAGGCCTCCATAAAAAAGATCGAGGCCCTCTTCAAGGACGTGAGCCTCGGGCAGCAGCAGCAGCAGCAGCAAAAGTCGCGCGCGGTCCGGATCGAGACTAAGGTCAACCGCTGTTGCGAGGTGCACGGGAGCAGACACAAAGAGAACTGCGCCTTTCGCAGAAACTCGCAGGCGAGCGCGGGTGGGACTCTGCCGGGCCTCGGGGGCCCGACCTCGCGGCGCGGCTCCCTCAACCTGCCGATGTCGCCGCCCCGGCGCGAGGCCCACCCCTCGGGCTTCGCCCGGAGCCTGCGTCAGGAGGAGGGGAGCAGCAGCCCCGCCCGGGCCGGGAGGAGGGACGCCCTCCCGGGCAGGGGCCCTAGGCGGGACTACGTGGCCAGGCCCGCGGGGAGCCTCGAGCGGCTCGGGGCTCCGGTGCTCAGCAGCACCGCGAGGATCAGGGAGAAGCTCACGGCCGCGGCCGAGCTCGGGCCCAACAGGCCCGGCAACAGGGTCGGCTTCAAGGACGAGCCCAGCCTCGGCTCCCGGGCCAACAGGAAGTTCTCCCTCGACTCGCTGGAGAGCCTCGGCAAGAGGCACTCGTGGGACGCGACCAGGAGAGGATCATCGGGCTCCTCAGGCGGATGGGACGACGCGATTTGGGAAGAGAACGATTGCGAGGTCAATGCCGACGAGGTGACTTGACTTTACCCTTTTTGCCTTTACGTTTCGCCGACTCCTCGATGCTCCTACTCTCATTGGCCGGGGCATCCCTCCGCCTCCGCTGCGCCGAGGGGGAGCTTACTTACCTCCGGTGCTCTCGCGCTCAAATCAAAGCTAAACTCAATGTCAAAAGCCGATGGATGCGCGCCTGCATTGCGGGCTGTGGTGCAGTCGATCGACTGTCGGCTGCGAGCAGGTGCGAGGGCGCTTAAGTTGCTTTTTTAGATTTTCGGCAAGGGATATTAGCGAGCCTCGGGGATATCGGTAGCACGTGCGAGCCCAGGCATGTGCCGATGGTCCCGCGAGTCGCGGCGATCGCATCTCGGTAAAGTAATTGGCAAATGCCGAACAGCTGCTCCTCCATCCTACCATCGTTATAAATTAGGGGTCCCAAGAGGGCCGCGACTCTCCGCCCCTCTCCCATTGCTTGGTGGCCCTGCATTCTTGGAATAAAATCGAGACACTCGTGCGAACACGGCGGCCAACTTTACGAGCCCTCGATTGAGCAACAACCAATGGCTCCGTAGAATTGGAAACGAGGGCCCCTGAGGACTACTTAATCCTTGGGCGCTCGCTCGGAGGGCAGGCAAATTGTCTTGCGTACAAAGCCGTTTATCCGGACTTATTCGAGAATGCGCGCGATGATGTATGTGTTTTGCGTATTCCAGCGTTGGAATACGCGTCATCGGCATGCCGTGCATGGCAAGAGGCCGCCGCCACACTTAGTCATTCTTTCCTCGGTTCCCATCTTCCTAGCCTCCACTTCGTTCAAATTGCTTTATCTCGTTTTTCACACACGGCGCTTCGACTACAGGCGTCGCTTTCTCTAAAAGATTATTTATTTCCTTTTATTCCCCCTCCCCCAAAGTCATATCCGTATCGCAATAAGGCGTCGCCCTCTCTTGCAAGATTTCTTTAAACTACCTGAAAATCTTAAGGCTCTTTGCTACGAGTATCGATAAGTAGTGTATTTTTTAAAAAATCTTCTGTACAAATTGATTCTTGTTCATTATTATTACTATTAATTTAAATACCTTATTCTTCCTTGGAAATTAAACTGACAAAAAGAACGAGCTCGAGTAAATCAAAAAATTATCAGTTTAACGTAAGAGTTGAGGCTGAAGCTAATTTATCGTTGATATAGTTTTGTATTAACAAAGGAAGGTTTATATATTTAGAAATCTACGTTTTACGAAATATTGCGTATTCGCGTGTATAGCGTAGTTTTTATCCCTTTGAATAACACGAAAGATGCTTTATTATAAATGTAGATTTATAATGCAATAGTATAGGTAAAAAATCAAATTACCGTTGAGAGTCTTTAGCATTAAAAGGAATTGTGCGAATAATAGTAAATTGATAATTAGACTTTATGCCGACGTATAATTACAGGCTTTAGAGCTGAAAATTAAGAGATACGTAAATAAATATAACTTCAAAGATAATGACGTATTTCATAGTTTTCATTGGTGCATATGTTAATAAAAGAAAATGAGCAGAGCGACGCGTTAAAGTTTAAAGAAGGAAACCGGAGAGGAAGATGCGCGCCTCGAGTGGCCTACGCGGCAGCTAATTTTGAGAAAAGTCATGACAATGATTATTTGAAAGTCAAGAGCCGACGCCGTACGACACAAAGTTCGGGCGAGGCTTCGCTCTTGGCTCGGCCGTCGCTATTTCCTGAAAGACGACGAGAGTACGGCGATCGGCGTCGGGCCCACGCAGCGATTAAACGATTGGCCCTGAGCGCTGACGATCCACGGGCGCTCGATCGCGGCGTCGTCGTTTTCGTCTCGCATATTATCTCACTCGCTTTCGTCGGCTCGCGTTTCGTGTGTCGCGGGCTCCGCGGCTTTTCCTTTCGATCGGTCGGGCGCGAGTTCCGACAAGCCGAGGGCGTGTAAGCGCCCGTCCCACGCGTTTCGCTGCATATGGCGATTGCAGGCGTCGTCGGGAGCGCGAGGCTCGCGTTAAGAGGCATATGGGCCCCGCCCCCACCTTCCTCCGGGGCCCCCGGCGGGGTACGCGCCAACCGTTGCGCCACCGAGGAAAGCACGAGTCCGGATTTTTACCGGCGCATGACGCGGGCCCTGCTAAAATACGATCGAGCTTTTGAGATTGGTATCGACATTGGTCGAAATCGACTTCGCTGCTCTTGCCTTTCCGAGATACTAAGAGGCTCGGAGCTCAAGAAAATTTATCACCGTTTCATTATAGCTTGCTTGAAATACGCTAATTGATTTGTCCGATTCCGCCGGACTTTAATGGCTACATCGCGCCAACAGGTAAACGCTCAATAACGAATGCGAGCTCGCTAAGACTTTTCGACAAGCTCGCATTTGTAATTTTGCCTACCGTACGCGTGCTCAAAAGTGCAGGCATTGGCATTTTTTAATCGCTCAAAGCGACCAAAACAGTAAGTTATGCACAAGAGTAGTTCGGTATTCCTAAATAAGCGCCGTATTCAATGATCACTAATGAAACGGCCGAGTGTGAATTTGGTTTATATCATCAAGACTGCTATTGAAGTAATAATTTTCTCCTTAGCCAAGCCTCTTATTTATTTATCCGCGTATTATGTACGCTTTTCAAATGACAATGGAATTAGGAGCTGGCTTGAGTATAATTTAGCCATTGTAATGAGCGTTATTTACAAATATTTTTATTATGCTAATTAGTCGAGCAGAGGAAACGAAAATAATGTAAAGTGATTTATTTTAACGCTCCCTCCTTGCTTAAATTGATGATTGATGATCGCTAGCGGAGGCGTTCTGGAATGCTGAGAGACACTGTCGTGTTGCCTTGTGCGGCATTTCAGAGCACAGGCAGATAAACAGCGAATGAACTTGCGTTTAAGTATATTTTGGACCTCTTATTATCTTTTCCTGCTCTTACTCTCTCGTACTCTTTAAGATTTCAAACTACCAAGTTGCTTTTATTTCTCAGGCATTTGCATTCAAAAATTACGTAGCTTACGCTCTTACCTAATGCTTGCATAGGCTTTTTAATTTGATCGGTGTGTTTAACATTTTTTTTGCATTGTATCATCCGCGTAATGCTTTTAATCGATTGGTTGCCATTGAATGAAATAACTTTCTCAAATTTCGATGCATTCAACGCAATTTGTACAATTATTGTAAATATTTAAACTTTACTGGAACTAATTGTAAATATGATAAACATGTGCGTGTATTTCAAATAATAACATGATAAATACAAGATTAACCTCAAAACAATTTTTTATGAGAAAATATAATTATTATTCCATACTTAAGCATTAATGTATGGAGTAGTTTATTATCCACAAATTTACATAAGCAGTAGATGTGTTTTAACGAAAAAGATTATTCTCGTAGCTTCAACGCTTAGATTTGAATTATTGTTTAAGGACAAATTACAATCTAATGTCTTATATTCATAAATAGCCAATTTCCAGACGGTAATTTATCATGGATATTTTTTCTTTTTTTAACGCTGTCATTCGTGCTCGTATTCGTATAATTATTGATTGTTAAATCAATAATAATAGAGTAGGAATTGTCATTACACGGCACTCGTTTTATAAACATTGCAATAATATACATTACATTTTCGACTACAATAAATGCAGTTTAGTTGCAGCGAGCATTTAATTTAATTAGTTATCAAAATTTGATATCTTACATTTTTATAACACTTATGACAATTTAAAAATATCATAGATTTGAAAGAAAAGCCTAAAAAATAAAAATAAATAAGCCGTCAATAAACGCCTCAAAAATCAAAGTAAAAGTGATAACTTTGAATGGAGGAATTACTTAATAATTGCAAGGAAGATTGGATAAAACTCTTTCAAAATAAACTATTAATTGATAGAGTTAATTAAAATTTTGTAACATTTTTTTATAATTATTCGTTAATTGATACTTTCTTCATTCATACTTTCACTGAATATTGAATTGGAATTATGTCGATTGTGGTGTGTGTTTTTGGTGGCTTAAAATTAATATAAACAAAAACTAATATCACATATATAAGAATTGAGTGTATTGTTTATTTTCACTGTCCATTACAATAGTTATATGCACATAAATATCACCTTGTTTATTATCATAGCGTTTTAAATGTACATTGAGACTTTTAATAATGTTGTCAGAGTAAAAATATTGTTTAAGGCAATTAATTAAAAAAGTCGTCACAATTATAATTGGTTAGTTAAATTTTTTTGAAACTGTTGGGTTCCAAAAGTATTGTGTCATGTAGGGATAATATCTTAAAAAAACGAGCAAACTTATTTAATTGTATTTCTGTATATTTATTCTTTTAAAGGTATTTAAAACGAATTAGGATGTAACTCTATCGCATTTTAATTAAATAATGTACTATGGCTTATGCTGAATAACTATTTTTAATGAATTCTGTATTATAACATAAAAGATGTTAATGATTTCAGATATTCGATGTATATAATTTACCTCCAGTGTTATAAGATTTTCGTGGTTTTATTGTGTATACTTTATAATTTTTTCAACGATTAAAGGTGTTAAAGAAAATCATAAAAACACTCAACGGTAATAACCCAATTTTCACACATATTACCAAATGTAAGCAGTTAATAAACCAAATGTGTTTTTTTCACTATTGGTATTGGAATTACGAGCCTGTCGCAATATTACATTCTGGTTGTTAAATTTAATCGTAGGATTAGTCATAGCATATTGTTAGAACATTTCAATAGGTATTAGTTAATGGAATTGAAAAAATTTCCGTTAAATTTTATTCAGATATCCGAAAAGTGCACTAAATTTGTAGAGCATCAATTTCGATGGACTGGTGAAATCCCCGTAAAACTATCACTTTACCATTTGTGTATATATAAAGTCTCCTTATGTAAAATTGCTCGATAAACAAGGCGCATGTTATTAAAGCAAAGAGCATAAATATTGCATTACTTATCCTGGTATTAAATGAGTACAAACGACATGTCATTGCTATTAAGTGAAGAGTAAATTTCCATACTTTTTGTGTTATTCAGAGTGTGAAATTCGAAAAGCATCAAAATTCACTATGATTTTATCCGATGTGCGCGAATTATTTTTTATTATTATATCCGCAGTAACATGCGATTTTCATACCTAAGTCTTATCAAGTATTCAATGATTTATCAATCTTCTTCATTTCATGCTTATGACGTTGAGTAAGTCCTTAAATCCTTCCAATAATTATTAAATGTAAAAAAATTATTGTCATTCCGAGTTCGATCGGATAATCTTCTGTTAAAAAAGTGTGGATTATTAAGTTTTGTCTTTTAAATGAATCAAATACATCTTCAAGATTTTCAAGTCTTGTGCGCATTTCTTAAATTTATTTACAAATCCAAACAACTGCATGATGAAATGGTATAATTAAAAAAAAAATTATTTCAATGATTGCTTCAAATAATTTCAGGCAAAAAATATTTTTTAAGACATAAGTGTAAATGTATTTTTATATTAGACACTACAATTACAGTTTATACCAAATTTATTATTGTTTTTTTTTATACTCAATAAGAATTTAATCAAATCATAGATTGCTTTTTATTTATATTTAATTAGGACTTATTGAATAATAAATACTTATATTAATTAATAGTAAAAAAAATAATCACTATAATAGTCAATATACTGTTACGACGTGTATACATTATGAAAATATATTTATAAGTTCTGATAATGAACATA
This sequence comes from Kradibia gibbosae, assembly GCA_018907135.1. NCBI lineage: Eukaryota > Metazoa > Arthropoda > Insecta > Hymenoptera > Agaonidae > Kradibia > Kradibia gibbosae. Next base: position 12,681,869 of record JACCHX010000004.1, read on the forward strand.
AAGACTGAATCTGAAGATGATGAATATTCCAAAGACTTTGTTATATAATTTATGTAAATTTTCTGAATACTCATAAAACATTTACGTAAAAATTATAGAAAAACAGAAATTATCATGATAACTTTGGAAATAGCCATAATAGTTGAAATTTGAATATAAAGACATTACGCGTCTATTTCTTTTATAAAAATAAAATTAAATTAAAAAATTAAACATTCATTAAAAGTTGTAATATAATGGTTTGTAGTGTATTTAATAAACATTAATTTATAATTATTAACAATTAAAAAGTATAAGTGTTTTTGCGTTTTGAACAATTTACGTACTTTAATTTTATTTTTTGTTAAATGCATTAAAAAAAATTAAAATGGATGGTCGATACAAAAGATTCTTTTTTATATATCCATAAGTACATTACTTGATAAAGATATAAAAATCTATTAAAGTTAAATTTAATTGACACATTTTTGTTTACTGGCATAGTATACCAAAGCGTAAATCTGCAATCAAATTATTACAAACTGGATGATAAATATCTTATAGGCCATTTGATGTAGTATCGATTAGAAACTTTTGGCATTTCAACATTAGCAGCGTTCGTTATAAAAATTTTTTGTATAATAATAATTAGAATGAAAATATTGAGTAGAAATGATTTGTTTTTAAATTTTCATGGCTTTTGGCCAACAGCATCGATATCGTGAATATTGCTGATAATTTTATTGTAAATTCCACATACTTTCCACTCTCTCATTACGGTGATATACACAATTTTACGAGTAAAAACTGCCCCCGAAAAAACTTTCATCTCGAAACGGCTTATTTTTATTATCACTTATAATTTGTCCCAAGTGAATCCCACCGAATACCACATCATAATAATGCTGCTATTGTTGCAGTTTCCTGCTAATCTTGAATACTTTCTAACGTAGTATAATCACAATTTTTCTCAACGGTGATTACCGTCCGGTGTTACAAAAAATTTATTTTCTCCATTCGCTCTTACTTATCGCACCTGATTAATTTCTAAGTGTTAAGCAAGAATTTATACAAACGCTTCAAAATAAAAGAAATCAGTTTTATAACATCGTGGGAGCAATAGTAAAATTAGCGATAAAAAAAAGGAAAGGGCAATGTGATTTATACTTTTGGTGCTTTAAAAATATGGTTCAATATTTTTTTTTGGTAGTGGAGTCTTAAGAATCTCTTTCAAATTATTTTTTACGATTTTTGTTTATTTATTATTTTACATAAGCAAATATATATATATATATGTGTACACATTTACAAAATACATTAATTTTGTAAATAATTATTATTTTAAAGCTGATGTCATTTTATTCAAATATAATTGCTTAATCTTCAGATTTAATATTACAGCCTATTCTCATACAAAATTGAAATGTCCGTTTATAAATTAAATAATGAATAAACAACTTCAATTGCAATTTAGTCAATAGATTAAAATAATTTATCAAGTATTTCTATGAACTCTGTATAATATAGTAAAACATTATGACGAATAAATTCAATAATTTTACTCAACTGTTTAGTAATTTAAACATAGGGTTTATTGTTTTTTAATTGAATAGAAAAAATTTGATTCGTCAATTATGATATAAATGTCTCTTTTGCATAAAGTAAAATAATCTACACGATGTCATAAATTTATACTTTATTATAATAGTTCAATATATATATGTGTGTGTGTGTGAGTGTGTGTGTGTGTGTGTGTGTGTGTGTGTATGTATGTATATTTAAACTAATAGAACGCGATTTCTTAATTCTGCAAATGCAAATTAGAAACTTTTGTGCAATTATGAAAATCGTCCTTTAAAGAAAAGAACTGTGCCGCATTCGTAATGCAGTTATTCAATCTGCAGTTGCAAGTGCGATTATAGCTAGAGCGAGATCTTTGCCGTCGGTCGACCAGGATGACGAATTTAATTCCTTTATCAAATCGAGGCTGTTTTGCGGTAAAAGCCGAACTCGGGTACTTGCCGAAAGAACTCGAGCAGCTTCCGCGACCGCGGCAGAGGAAGTCGGGCGGGGCGGGGGGGGGAGGATGAGGACCGGTGTGCGCGCTTGAGGTACCGAGAGGGGACCGAGTTTCGGGGGAAGAGAGAAGGCCCCCGTCGCGAGCCGCCCGCAGAAATGGAAAGTCGTCTGCTCAGGCCCGAACTGCACCACAACTGGCCGCCGGCCGTCCTTTCCTCCGGCAGTGTTCGATCGGGCGGCCGCAGTGAGCTCCTCGACACGGCCGAGGTCGTCCAAGTGCTCCCGACGACGAGTGGGCTCAGCGCCCGGGCCCCGAAATTCCCAAAAGCTTCCGGAGATGCGGGACCTGCCGTACTTCGGCTCCGAGGCCGTGCGGGAGGGCAGCAGCTTTGGCTTGGTGAATTCCGTCCGAGTTACGGTAATCGTACACCCTCTCTCTCTCTCTCTCTCTCTCTTTCTCTCTCTCTCTCTCTACGTGGACCTCCGGCAGGCGACAGTCGTTCGTTCGCTCCTGCAGCTCGATGGACGGGGTCGCGCTTTTGCGATTGGGGCCCAACGGGACTCGGAGACTCGCCTGGGCAGCATCGCATCCGCGGCCCACTGGCGCCCCGCTCTCCCCTCTCTTCCCTCGGTAACGTCCCTTTGAACAGCTGAAATAACCCGCCGCTGGTCTTCGCTTATTTTGCCGCGGATCTCTGCCGCGGATCTCTGCCGCGGATCTCTGGCCCGGGCATCGAGCTCCTCGGATCTTACGGAGAGGCGCGTACGGAAGGTGAGGATTCCAAACGGACTTACAAGCCCCGCCGTTGAAATTCCTCAAGTTCCTCTATAAAGAGAAACGACTCGAGAAACTGTACGCGAGCTTGCCGCCGGACCTTTTTCATTGCTTATCCTGGATTCTGGCTGCTTCCGCGAAGCTCGAAAAATTTAATCGGCAGCCTCGCAGGGTCGAGTCCCGTATCCGGCCGAGGCTCGAGGCTTCTCTAAAGCGACAATCCGTTTAAATTTCCTCGACGATGCGATTAGGATGAGCGAGAGCATAGGTTATGTCCCGGGAAGAGCGATAAAGCCTTCTTGGAAATTCTCGCTTAATAAGCCGGGCTCGATTACTCGTGGGAGCTGCTCTTCGCGATAAGTAGGAGGATCGATTGGCTGCGAATTTTGGTGAAGGTGCTTCCCTCGCTAGGATCCTATCGCGCGTTGCGACTTTGGTTGCAGAGCAATCTAATGCTTTTCGGGCCAGGCATAGATTAGTGTGGCCCATGTGCCGATGGCCTGGGTAAAACCAGTTTTTCCGAAACGACACCAGCTGGTATCGAGATGACAATAAATACCCGAGTCGATCGGCTATCTCGTTATTGTCAAAGTAAAAGTGGCCAAAAATACAGGCTTTGCTGCCACAATATTGCCGAGTTATTAACGGTATTTTTTACAGTTACGTATCAGTTACTTAGGCTTAAGGTACTCCTTGGTCGCGTGCATGTCACAAAATCGTTCCAAAAGCAAACAAATAAAGTGAAAAATGTCACGGCGAAGCCAACTCTAATACAAGATAATCGTGATTCGGTGAAAGCTAATGTCGAGCGCAGCCCCGATTTCTTATGCGGCACCGGAGAAACCGAATTGCCCCGTCGCTCCTTCTTATTCCCCCTTGCCCCTTCATCCCTTTGCACCGGCATGTGTGCCCCATCGCTTCCTCTGCATCTTCTTTTCCTGGCAGAGTTATAGCAGAGTGGCAATGCAAAATAAATGCACGTGGAGCCAAGGGAAAACAATTTTAATGCTCCCAAGTTTAAAGCTCCCATCACTTTTTCCAATAATCATAAGAAAGTGATTATTAAGTAATAATTCTCTGACTTGCTTCTCCTGATTTTGTTGTCATTTTTTTTGCGCCTTTAGAGCTTACGATACGAAATGTTGTCGGCTATTTATTATATTGTTATTACGGTAAGCTCTTCGTAATAACGATGGAAATGATTGAATGTTACCACTGATCGTCAAAAGATAATGATAGATTATTTAAAAAGATATTTTACTAAAAGAAAATATCAATGGCTTCTAATTTTTACTAACATTATGTAGTTAAGGACTAAATTCGTTATTCCTTCAATTAAATGTACTTAAGGTTTTTTTTTAAGATTATTGTTAAATTGTTCACAATGTTTAAAATTTTTTTTAACTAATTGCGCACAAAAATTACGAAAAATCCTAGTCATACGAATTCAAAAATAAAAAAACAAACCAACACAAATATCTTGAAAATTTAGATAAAACTATTTTGTAATAGCATTTCTAATATCGCATTCCAATATAACTTTCTTTTGTAACCACGAATCAAAACTCTCGAAAAATGATGACATGCTTTCCGACCATCTACTATTTTATTCGTAACACTTTATGGAATAGGCATAAATTGCACGTAGTACAAAACGCACTTTTTATTTCAAGAAAGTATGTTAGAGGTTATTAATTATATTGATTGATAATTACCATCAATGGACAACGATAGTCAACCGTTATCGTTTTTTAAAACAATATAACCTTTTTAAGGATTTAAACTATTGAGTGCAATATTTTTTATGCACAAATTAAATAAATTTTTGTCTATTAATATATGTTAAATATATATTAATATATTGTCTATGCAAGAATAAATTTTTAAATAAAAACTTGTTTAATTTGCAAATTCGAAACTGGTAGACCTCGAAAGTAGGAGCAAACGAAATAAAAAAATTTCATTTACAATTTTTATGAATAATTAATAGTTATAACATTTATATAAGTAACTCTATTAATTTAAAATAATTCAATGCATGATGTTTTATTATTTTTTTCAAATAATTAGCTTACATTCGTATAATATGATTATAATATTTTTTTCAGGTAAGATCTAAAACAAGTACTCCACTTAAATTATTCACTTTGCTGTACGTAAGTAGTAAAGTTTTAAAAATATTAATGTTAAACTTGTTGTATCATAAAAAGCTTGTGTATAAATAAGATAAAAGTTAAGGATATTTTTTACTTTGTATTATGACAAAAACTTAAACAGAGATTACTTATCTAATAATGAGGTAAATTGATTCTCAAAATGTTATCAAACAGATGCGATTTTTACATTCATTTACAGGTCATAATACTAAATATTTAAATACTTTAGTAACAAAGTAATATTAAAATATCTTCAATTTTACTCTTAGCCAAATACGCTAGTTAATTACTTTAATTGATTAATTTTTAAATATATAATTAAAGTAATATTTCTCTTACAAAAGTATATAAGTATACAAATGTATATAATTAGTTTATTCAATTTTATTTAAGATTAATATTATATCGGCTCTGGTATAATATTTATTAACAGAAATTAATATGTATTTAATTAATATGACATTAAATAAAAAAAATCGTTCATTTATTAAAAAAAAATCAGTATTTGACATAAATTTCTTTACGTAGTTTTGTTTAAATTATCACCAATAAAACTACTCTAATATAATACACCGTTAATTTTATTAAACGACTAAGGAACGACTGTTTTATCGTTAAATCATTATTATTATTATTTTAAAAAACTTGTCAACTCGTAGATAAAAAATATTTTTAAAAAATGTTACCTTGTAAATTAATATTAGCATATCCGTTTACTGATAGACATGCTTTAATTAAGGAAACAATTGAAAAGAACCATACATATTTGTACAACGTTTTGATTATTAACGTATTATCTTTTAAAGTTAATAATTGTTTGATGGCCTGCTTTTTTTTATTGAGAATGAACCAAACGTTTTAATTGCAATGAAGTAGATAAAATCTAGGTATAATGTCACTTTTAGAATATTTTATAAAATAGATGTAAAAAAAAAATAGCAGATCAAAGGCGATGATTTTCTATGATTGGCATCAATCAGGAAGAATTGTCTAGCATTAATAAAATTAAGATAACGAGATAAAAAATTGTAAATTAATCACTACCGTATGACAAAGCTTGAATTGCTAAGTAGTTGCGGATTAGACATGATATTTGAATAAACACGGAAGTACTCGTGAAAAAAAGAACACAATGTGACGTAATTCTAACAAAGCGTGGGTAGTCTATAACCTCGAGAGTTAAAGTTTTCTAGTAATGTTTGTAATATTTGCAATTATTGTCGCCATCTCACGATAGTTTGAGTAGCTTTATAACTGCCGATAATATAGGAAGTATACGTACCTCCATTGAGGCTGCAATTGAGTTGACCGATGGTAGAGTTCAGAATTATCAACATAGTAGAATTAGTAGGAATTGCTTATAGCGACTTTAGGTGAAGTGTCACCTAAATAACTGCATTGTTTTATTTTCTTGATTTTGAATGTTGTTTGTTTTAACATTTAAATATATAGCGATCGATGATCACCACCAATTATATTGCCCGGTCTGACATTGACTTAAATTCGTAATCTTTACGGATAAAACTTGTTTACATTAAATTTTCTTGATGCATAACAACAGTTTAATGAATAAGCATAATAGAAAAAACAAAATATGTATTTATTATGAATAAATATTACTAAAGAAAAATTAGTTTAGTAGAAAGATAAGGTTTTTAAAGCTTATAAAGTTAATTTGATCGAACGACACTTAAAATAAAATTTCTGTAATTAATGTTTGTAAATTATTCAATACAATATTAATAGAAGAAAAAAATTTAATATATGTAATTTACATACATACAACTTATTAATAAGCCAAAAGAATCAAATATTCTTTCTGATTTTGAATTGAAAACAATAACATTATAATTCATTGATATTAATCTTACACATTTTTCTTTAACATCAACTAACATATGAAATATTTAACATATGAAGTGTAAGTTAGAAGAAACTTATAGGTAAATTTTAATTTTAAATACAGTATGCTACCCGCTACAAATTCAATATGATTTTTGTTTTTTCGCATGTATTTCTTGATGCAATAATACTCAAAGGAATGAATTTCTTTCAAATTTAGTTTAATAATTTCGTAATTATAAACATTATAGTTATGTATATCAACTCATTCACAAATCTGTATCATAATTTGATTTATCCATTATCAGTGAAAATTTACCAGTGCATATCTTGCTTAAAACCTCACTGATAGGTGCAAACGAAAACATTATTCAATATTTTGCGTGTGAAAACAACAAATTTTTTGATATGCAATTTACATTTATTATGTTTAAAATTTTGATGCATCATTTTTATGTATTCATTTAAATTATAAAAAAAACTGATTGTTAAAAAATATAATTCAATATCATCAAAATAAATCTTTTGTACAGGGCAAATTTTTGTAATATTGTGTATTTTTTACCAATTTGAATGGCAATATATTTTCGTTAATAATACATTAATAAACATTGATTTATAAAAGTAGATCTTAAAATGGATTTTACTTTCTTATGTTACTCAACGATAAGATAATATTAGTTTAAAAGTTAAAAACTAGTTATTAATGTTATGACATATTGATATATTAGATATTACAAATTTTATTATTTTAATAATTTTAATTTCATTCTAAATTAGGAGCAATAACTTCTATATCTTTCGTTTCATTATTATATTTTTAATTCTTCATTATTTCTTCTTAGTTATATATATATATATATTTAAAAAATATACATTTATAGAGAGATATTTATAATACAGATGAATGCTGACTGTTAATTAGTACTCATAAAATTAGATATAGAATTAGGAGCTTTTATACGTTAATTAAATTCGAAACGACAAATATCATTGTTCTTATATAGAATAAAAAGTATGAGAGTATTATTCGTTATAAATTTTTACTAAACGGTAAAAAGTACTCGGAAATAATGCACAAATATTTGGAGACAATGGCCAGCAATCTATAATATAAGCACTAAAACTACGAGAAATTGTAAAAAAGATGATAAATTGTAATGTAAAAGTAATAACAATTTACAAGCAGAAGTAAAGGGAAAAATTCAGGTTAACATGTAAATTTTGCAAGTCAAATTATGGAAGAATTTTTTGTATAAAATAGGGATTACTTGTAAAAGGAAAAAAATTAACGGTACAGGATTATAGACGCATTGAAAAGCAATGTGAATTATTGAATACATTATTATTAAAATAAAATATAAGTAATTATCGACTCGATACACTTGGTAAAGTGTGTGATAAGATAGAAAAATGACACCATTTAAGTAAAGTAATCGTCCGAGGAAATTTTCCAATATTTTGATGATAATTTAAAAAGTTTATTTACTAAATGAATGCTCGCGTTCAACAAACAACAATAATAATTAATCAACACATCGTTTAGACGAACATTACAGAAGTCAAAAAACATCTTTGCTTATCGAATACGTATCAAACACGTGCACACATAATTAAATCACTATGATCGGACAATTATACATTTCATTTATTGTAATAGTAACGGAGACACGGATTTTATTACATCATCGATCATATGTGCAAATTTTAATATTATTGGGATTTCTTAATTGCCATTTGTCTCTCAGGATCAGTTTATTCAAGTACCCCTTGGACCAATATTGTTTCATACATAGTATGTGAGCGCCAGGTTGATATTCTCCTTTTTTTTTATACGGCTCACGTTTTGATTTTCAATAGTCTTCAACATATCACTGACAAGAGAGTGAGAAGGAGAGATGCGCATTTAAATCATTGGGATCTGAAGATAAAGAAGTTATCGGAGGGGAGTTAAGGATTGCTTCCATTTCAATTTCAAAAGCGTAGAATTTTTCATATGCAAAAATGCGGTTCGAATGATTTTACAGCAGCCTCCCTCACCCCTCCAAAATGAGAGGAGCCCTAGGATGTGAAAACTGCCAAGAAATTTTCTCATTAGCCAATGCTTCACCAATTGGTTTTTTTATCGCTTTCTAAGAAGCCGAAAAATATTCTTTAACTCTCTATTTGCTCCAACAAAATTAATCCCATCGCCGGGACATAAATTTATGAGGATTTCTATATGATTGCACGAGATGCAAATTTTTTCTTTAATTCGAGTAATGGAACGCTATTAATCCTTGCTTTAGACCATTTCTCTTGTAGTTCCTGTTCGGGTAGAAATCTCTCATCAATGATTCCTTCCAATTTCAAAAAAGGGAAATTTGTGGAATCAGTGGATAAAAAAAGTTTTTGTTTATTTAAATAATCAATTTTAACCCGCTGTCGTTTTCAAAAACTGTTCGCAAAAATGTATTTTGTGCGAACCATTACAAATGTCACGTGCTAAGCAGTACTTGTAGTTGGTGCTAATATTTTTCAATTATATTATTTAAAATCAACGTTTGGTTTCATATCTGCTTCACTGAAATCTGCTTGATTTTAGCGCCACGCTTGTAATACTTGATAACGCGATTCCAAGAACTTTAAAATCCATTAAGCTTCCGAACCTCTGTTCCCCATATATTTTTCTACCATTCCGTCGGAGTTATTTTGTCTCGATTTGTTATCATTATCTGTATTATGAGCTTTTCCCAAGATTCGATACTTTCACCTAATGATTTAATGCCCATGTGTGGATCCGGGAATCGTCATTCAATCAATCGTCTTAGTTCTGAAGCTGCATTTTTACCAATAGGCGTTAAATACAAAATTGCCTTTGTGTGATTTTGAACCAACCCACGTCGATGGTCAAATCGCCTTTTTTATCGAAGTCCCATGCTTGCATGTAGTTTTCTGATGTCGTTTCTAGTGAATCGATAACAGCTGCTGTCCTTCGAACACGAACTTAAAAGTACTTCCGCTTGGCTGCAACGACGGCGCTTCCTCTTGAGTCGGTACCTTAACAACCGACCTTACCTACACCTTTTTTATGATTCCTCTTGCAAATCGAACTTGAAATTAATTCATCGAATTCACTATCCGTCCTTCCTGTCAGCTCTTCAATCTTATGTTGAGTTATTTCAAATCGATATAATCAGGACATTCTGTACACTATTCATGCTTAGTTTAATTTCAGAGCCATACCCATAATTATCTTGACTATTTATAAACTGTATAAACCGCGTTGCCTTTTGATTGGCTTATCTCTCGCTTAAAATGATGACTATTTATAAAATGTATAAACCGCGTTGTCTTTTGATTGGCTTATCTCACGCTTAAAATGAATTAACTCATTTTCAACATCCGACATCATTTTGCAGATTTTAAATTTAAAATAGAAGCAAGAGATAAAGATTATTAGGAAAGGAAATTTGACTCTCTCTCTCTCTCTCTCTCTCTCTCTCTCTGTCTCTCTCTCTCTCTCTCTCTCTCTCTCTCCCACGGATGGTCAGCTGCTGAGTTTGATCTTGGATGCCTTGAACGCTGCCTTTGTCTCTCTTGATTCAAAGTTGTGACTTCCGAAATTTTTTAGTTTCAGTAATTAAAGCATGTCACAACACTTTTCTACAATATTTTTAGTTACCTTAGTTGCTGATAAATTCGGCTCGAAGGATCAAAGTTTCGTCGCGAAACTACAGTGAAATCGATGTAGATAATTATTTATAATTTTGTGTGTCAATTTAGAAGGAGATCCGTTTTTAAGGGATAGAAATAAGCGGACTCGTAAGAACTTGGTGTTTAATAAGTGTTTTATTTCACTTCCGGTCTCGGTGTAACTGACTCGAGTCTTACATATTGTTAGCATTTGAAATACTCGACTGGTGTTCGAGTTGTTCTTGTATTTATCATTGCAGCGCCTGAATCCTAGGCATAGGCGAGTTTAAGAGTAGGCGGACAAAAAAATTAAACGGCTATACCTAAAATATCTACGCAACGATCATCGAGGCAGGATCAATATCCTATTTTTTAGTTACATTTGTTTGCGTGCCGCTAGAAAAGTAATATTAAACTTTTTTGAAGCTATCGTTCAATTACATGATTTGTTTTTACTTAGCGTAAACTCGACGCAATAAGTAATAACGTTTAATAGCCGACAAATGCGGACATTAAATTAGAAACAATTTTTGTATCTGAAAAATAATACTTTATAATTGCCGATGTAAGATATTTCATTTAAATTGATTCTCGGGGTTTGAATGACGTAAATATTAATGACGCATATCAATTATCACATATAAATAAAAGATTGCATAAGCTAAGGGGAGCTAATTTTTTATCTATTATTGATTGTAAAATACTTTTTGCAAAAACTTATGAAACAACAAAAACAAATAGTTTTTACCGCATGAAATACTGGACTGAAAGAATTTCAATGTTATGCTTATTAATTTGTACTTCCTTCTTTATGAATTTTTTATAGATAAAATAATAAAATAGTAAAGCTGAATTTTTAATCATTTTTTTTTAATTTAGATATTTTGATTAATAAATTTTTAAAAAATGCGATGCTAAAGCTGTTCTTACTATATGAGATTCAGTATCTGAGTGATTTAAGCAGTCGAATATATTTAATAATAGTTTTCGGACCATAAATTTTATTTAAGAAGCCGTACATTTCTTCACTTCGATGTTGATACTTTTTGAAAAATCGCAATGCTATATCGCCTAACAATAAAAACTTCTGTTTTTATAAAACAATTCCAAATTACTCAATTCTTTTTATTAAAAAAATAGTGTACGTACAAATTTTCGGAATATAAATCTTATTTTTTGAATGTTACGTAAGATCAAATTTTATAACTTCATACAGCCTCTTTGTATGTAGAGAAAATTTTCATTGCTTATGATACACATGCCTTGTCGAGTTTTGAAATATTTTAATCTTTGAAGCACTTATTTAATCTTTCTATTTGATTTTGAATGTTGATGAAAAATAAGGGAATATTAAACAAAAAAGTAATAAAAGTAGATAGAAAATAAATACATATTTATATATCATTATTATTATTGACAACTTTAATTTAAATTTTATCCCAATAATAGGTTTCAAATTTTAAAAATATTTATATATTAATATTTATATATTTATTTATTAATGTAAAAAAGAAACTTAAATAACATTTGTTAATAATATCCTTTAATTTATAAGACTTTGCGAATGCATAAATTTCTCAAATCTACAATAAAATCATTCCTTTTTCTACCTGTAACTTTTGTAACTGTAATAAATGAATTTGATAAAAATTAACAAAATGTTAGAAATCTTTATATATATATATATATATATATATTTATTTATAAGCTGATTTGAAATGTACAGTATCACCGTAAAAAATTATCAATAAGTTCAACGTAGTTTCATTTATAATTTATGAAAAAGAGAAAATATTCAATTATGAAAATAATATAATTTATGTACAAAGATATTGAAAGAAATTATGAAATGTTTACGAAAACTGAACAACAAATTGAACGATAGCAATTTCCATTTTCGTATCTCTATTCTTACTTTCTCTCTGAGCTCTAATTCCGCACTTCACGCACACATGTGCATGTGTGCTATGAGTGAATAGTTAAAACTTTAAATAAGCTTTTTTCTAAAAAAAAAAAAAAAAAGAAAAGAAAAAAAGTAAATTATATAAATGATTTATCTTTTAATTTAAAAAAAAGTCATGTTCGAGTTTTCTTTACATTAATAACTTTAGAAAATGTACATCGATAGAATGCTTTTAATATATGTAAATTAGAAATTTTGTTTAAAAAGTTTGAATTTGTAGTGATTTTTAAATTTATGCCTTCTGTTGATTTATAAATTCCTTGTTAAGAAGCTGTTATTTATAAATTAGTTAAGAAATGGAGGGGACTTTATCCTATTGGTATTAGTTTTGTTTTCAATTTTGCAACGAAGCATTGCTGATTAAATTGAGCTTTGCAGGTATTCGGGTATCCATACTTATCAGTAATGATATAAGTACTAGCCAGCAGTATTATATCTTATAAGTACTGGGCCAGATACTAAAAGATCGCTTTCAATTATAAACATATAATATTTTGCTTCACAAATTTATTCATTTATTTTTTTAAAATAAACATACAAGCATCAATCAGAATAAATATGTCTAGTATTACTTATATCACATCAGGATGTTTATACTAAACTTCGTATATATTTATATTACATACATGTATATATTCATGTAACTAGAGCATGAAATGCTAATTTTTAAAACTAAACTTTTTTATAAAAAGCGTTTAATATATTAATAAATCTCACTTTAAAATTACAGTAAACGCAATATTGGTATTAAAAAAAACATTAAAAATTTGAAAAGATGATCTTGTTTTATTTTTTTAAAAGAAAAATAGTTACGAAATAGTTATATATATGATCATTTCATTAATAAAAATTTTAAGATTTCGGGCAACGAACAGTCGTAGTATTTAATTATTATTATATTTTCATATGTTAAGTAAAATTATTTATTCAAATTTTGTGATATCACATTCTGCAGGTCACTTTCTCTTCTTTTTATATATTGCCAAAACTATTCCAGAAGATTTCTTACTTACTTTAAAAGTATTTAAATAGTTTCCTTTGACATTAAGAAATATGAACGGCTATATTATTTTATCTTTTTTATTAAAATATAAGTCACATCATTTTAATGGTAGTTAATCATCTGCATCTACTTAATGTATTTTTATACCATTATAATTTTAATGTATATATATGAAAATGTATAGTAAATATTTTGTTCGTGAATTAAAGCAGCACGTAAACGTACGTACAATAATTGTTTCATTCGTGTTATTTATAAGCCGATGGTTTAATTTAGTTTTTATTTAAACATAATATATACAAAAGATATTTTTCAATATATATATTTTGAAATTGGCATATGAACTGGAAAATTTGAAACTAATTTATTTTTCAAAACAAAAAACAGTTAAAAACATTTTAAACAAATGTACATTACATATGTGTTAAATATGACATGCAATCGAATTTAGTATCTAATCATGTCATATTAAAAAAAAGTAAAGATCAATGATACTTTTTTTAAGTATTATTACAATTGATTATCGATACTATTGATGATTGTTGATTAATTTTATTAGCAAAAGCTTTTAGATTATCGGAACAAAATATTTATAATTTATACAGCTGCATTTAAATAATAAATATTGATCTTTGTATAAATTAATGCCAGTATCAAGAAAAGTATTTTAACTTAATTAATCGAACTGAACTTATATTGTGAATGTATTAGTTCAATTTTACGCTATAAAAATAATATGATGAATTAAAAATAGACATATTTAATAAATAGTCTTTGACATAATAATTTATGCAAACGTTCCTCATAAATGGATAATGAAACAGTACGACTCTTTAATATATAACACGCTCCAACCTTTTCCCTAATGTAAAGAAACTGATTCTTAATTATTATTATTATTATTATTATTATTATTATTGGTCTCCGTGCGATAACAAAACATTGGAATTATTATAGTGACAGTCAGCACTTATTATAGATAAAACGGATCACTTCATATATGAAGTTCATATATTTATAGTTTAAAATATATTAGTATTTTTATTTTTTTTATAAGAAGAATAAAAAAAAATGAATTGTCGAAAAGTTAGACTCTAAATTTTTTTATTTCAAATTTATGATTGCATAAGCTATTAAAATTTATAAAAATATTTTAATTAATAATTTGTAACTAATAGAATAAGAGAAAAAGAAAATTATCCAATTAATGCAGTGGATTCTTCTATTCCAAATGAAGTGTAGAATGTATTAAGAACTAATTCCTTTATGTACTTTTATCCAGGAAGAAATCCCATTTATACGAGCCATTTTTGTATGATTTACTAAAATACTAAAACTACGCTAATTCAAATCTTACATTAAAGTTTTTATTACGGAAGTCTCGTTAGAATGTGCGAATAAAGATAGCAGAAGAATTATTACTGACATTAATTTTAATATTATACAAACCTCGGGCGCTGCTTAAATTATCTAATTTCTTTATAATATAATAAAAGTTGGCATAACAAATACATAAAATTATTTCTCTTGTAGGCTTTCGTTTTTCCATTAAAATTAATTGTTAAAAAATATAAAAGAAATTTATAGTAAATACTTAACAATTTACATGCAATAGATCCTAGCAGGATGAAAACACTTATTGACTTTAGATCTGTTCAAAAAAAAAAAATAAATAAAAAAATAAAAAAAAAAATACATTATTCAATTCATTGAATATGAAAAAATATTGTAAACAGTCTTATAGCGAATGAATGAATTTGAGCATCGTATAATATCTATGAAAAAACCGCTATATTCTCGAGTGCCAAGCCTTTATAGATTCGTGAATTTACTCGAAAGGCACCAATTCGCATGAGTCGTCGAGTCAGAAAACAACAATATTTACACATTGTTTACGAGTATTATCTCAAGAAAGTGACAGATTTTTTCCCCAATGTGTCAATTTCTATTGTTGGCCGTACGCGTGGATCTGGAGATCCGAGCCGGTGTCGATAATGTTACCAAGTTGAAAATAACGGCAAAAGCACAGGGGGGCGGGGGCCCATTTTCGAGCACTGGCTATTCGATATGAGTGCCGGTAGGTGATAAATACAGGAAACAAACTAAATCGTCGAATTGAGAATCAACGAATCGAGGATGGGGGGGAGGAGGCTCGGCAAGTCGGTAACTTGACTAGCGCGTAAGTCTACACAAGACCTAAGAGTTCTTTGATCAGATTGATCTTGTGAAAAGGGCCCCTATATCGCAAATTAATTTTATTTTCCGAAACACAACATACTAGATTATTAATAAAAATCAGTTCAATTGAGTCAGAACATTATTGGAGAAATTTAATTGAAAAAGTGAAAATTTTATCTAAAACAGAAAGAAAGTGCGTCTATATTAAATTGATCGAAGGCTAAGAGTCTACAAAAGATTTTTACATCGATCGATTATGCAAAACTTTTCGTACTTTTCAATCAAACGAAATTTATTAATTCGCGATAGAGAGCTGACAAATAAGAGAATTTAAATATCTACGCTAGAATGGTGGTATTGTAATAATCAATGCCTCTTGTAGATATGGTTTGTCATTGCTTGATTGCTCTTGTAAATTGTTATATATATATATATATATATACATGTATTTAAAACAATATAACTGTGTTGTAATATACGATGCCCGACAAATTATTTGTATTAGTACTGATTTAAGATTTAAGATTAGCAGGAGTGTATAGTCGTGTAACATGAAAAACAATTTTAATCGATAATAATATTGTAAAGCAGAAGCGGAAATGGCCAGTACCGTAGCACCGTATTTAAGTGGAAATTTCGAGGGCAAAAGCGATCCTCTTTTGCTGTACCGGATAAGTTGGAATGAAAGATTCGACCAATTTTCCGAAGAAAATCCGTAGCCCGGAGAGCCAAGATAGCTCTCGATCCGTCAGGGCGCTTATCCCAAGATTCGTAACAATGACGGCGAGCCTCGCGTTGGCGGATTCTGCTTCTCCAGAGTCCTGAGAATTCGGCACAGCCCGAGTCCGCGGCGAGACTCTCGATAAAAAGCAAACCGCGGCAGCCGAGAAAGCGCCGCGTAGTCAGTGTATTAATAGGCGATCGCAGGGGCCCAAAGAAAATGGAGCTCCCTCCCGATTCTAAATGAGGAGATCCGCGGTGGCGGCCGGAGGAGGCTCGACTCGTTTTTCCGAGGTGGGGAAACTCGGCCGCTTGGCCGAGGATGGAAGTGGGTCGTCCTGCTCCTTGCGCAGTTACCTTTTCGCGCTTGGTACGTTAAGAGCAGTCGGCGAGCGTCGATAGTTCCTGCGCTTAGGCACGAGCACGAACTCCAGGCCGCCCGCCAGCGATTTATGCTGCGGCCGGAAGTTTGCCATCGTCCTCACCTCGGGCCAGGACTTCAACGGCCCAAAACCCCCCCTATTGGTCTGCGAGAGCGCCCAAGGCTCAGTCGCGGCCCCCGATCGTCGTTTACCGTGGATCAGCCTGTCGAGGAGGAGTAAAGTACCGATAATAGATCTTGGGCATTTACCTCGAGACCGGGGCTGTACTTTCGGCGAGGAATCGACACAGTGAGCCGAGGACGAGTAGGATTGGAAATAGGAATCGACACCGGCTATTGAGTATTGAAAATTATCCAGAGAGTTCTAACTCTTGGGAGCGCCTCCCAAGTCGAGGTGGATCGAAGGCTTTTACACCGATAAGGAATTCGGCTTGGCCCTATAAGGAGCATCTCGGAGGCTTCGGGCAGAAAGATCCTTCTCCCTGATTACGACTCTCGAAGCTCCCATGACTTCCATGCGTGCAGAGCTAACGATATAAGTAACCTGCTCTTGTTAGCAAAAAAAAAAAAAAAAAATTACACTGGTCCAGTGATCAATGGGCGCATCTCTAGGCGATATATGATTTTTCATAGAGGTTCCAATTGAGTGAAATTGGAGCACGACGAGGAAGACCAAAGGTGAAAACCCGAGGACGTTGGTTGAGTGAGAACGAATGGATCGATCGGTGGCCAGAAGTAATGCGAGCATCCGCGGGGAGAAATCAGCAGCCTAATCTTCGCAGTTGACAGGCGCATCGAAAATAGCTTCTACCACTGGATTCCCAGGAGAGGCTCCCCCGCGCGGCCCTGCAGGCCCGAGGAAATAGGGCAGCTTCTATGGGCCTGGAGGAGGCCGAGGGAGCCGCCGCTGGACGATAAAATAATCTTCGGAGGCTTGTCAACCGTCGATCGAGCCTTGCAGGAACTGAAATGGGCGACGTCCGGATCCTCGACGGGCGCTTCGGCGCGGACATAAAGCACCACAGGCCCTGGCCCTCGATCTACCGGGGCCACCCGGGCCCCAGCCGGGGTCCGAGCTTCTGCTACGCGCGTCCCGTCCCCCTGGAGACCCTCGCCCAGTGGATGGGCCCCGTGCCCGGGCAGGAGTACGGCTACCTGCCCGCGGGCCGGCTCCCGGGCCCGGGCTCGAGCAAGGGCGGCGACTACTACTACCTCGCGCCCCTCTACAGGAGCGCCCTGGCCCCCCCGGCCCCGGCCAGCCTCCACCCGGGCTTCCACCCCGCGCTCCCGCCGCCCCGCGTGCTGATGCTCGAGCAGCAGCAGCAGCAGCAGCAGCCGCCCCGGCCGCCTCGGCACCAGGGCCGCCCGAGGCAGGCCCTCCTCCCTGCCCTGGGCCCGGCCTGCAGCTGCTCCGTCGGCCGCACCAGGTCCCTCGAGGACGTCAGGAGCGAGCTCAGCGAGTGGGAGGAGTACTGCGACCTGAACGGCAACCGGCTCAGTCCCAAGCCCTGCGGGAGCTCGAGGGCCAGCGGCCGCAGGTCCATGGAGAACCTCCTGGACGTCGAGGTCGAGGAGCTCGAGGGGCCCCCGAGGGCCGCGCGCCCCTGCAGACCCAACGAGAGGCTCGCCAGCGCCAAGCCCAAGCCCGCCCATACGGTCTATATTCTCTTATCCTCTTCTTCTCTCTTGCTCTCTCGCGGCTGCGTCTCGGCGATTCGTCGTTATTTCTCGGGGTGGCGGTAGCAGGTGGGGAGAGATAAGGAACAACTCAAAAGCGAACACGTGTTGCGATATTTTAGATTGACATCGTCGCACTACTGAACCTCCTCGGAATCTACACTGATGGACTTTTTTTATACATAAAACCATGTATCCGTGCGTTACTATTTTGCACCTCACTTTCACCTTTTTTCTATAATTAATACTCGTGATATCGAACCTCAATATTTAAAGTAAGTTAATGAGAAAATAAGGTGAAATTTATAAAAACGAATATTTAATTTTAACGTCCATTAATAATCTCCACGTGTTGCCTTGCATTATTTTTCATTCCCAAAAAATGTATTGGCTTCCAAATTAAAAAAAACTGAGTTTAAAAACTTTAAAAGCACTTACTGATCATTGTGATAAACGAAAACTTATGGAAAAATTGCAAATGATTCGATAATTTTGTACCATCAACGTAATTCTAAAGCACCACCACTTTCCATCTTGTATTATTTTAATTTTTTTGCGAGAAAAAAAATTTTTTACAATATAAAATTATCGACATTTATAAATATGTAAAAATAATGCCTTGCTGTTATTCATTATTGAACAATTTCTCTGCGAGACAAATAATTTTTTTTTTATATATAAGCCATATCAACACGTTCAAAATTTCAAAAACAATTCCACACTACTTATAATATTATTTACAACAATATTAAGTTTAGCATCATATTTAAGGATATGACGAATAATGTGCTCATAAACAATTTTTTTTAAATACTGTAATTTTTAAACATTTCAATGATAAGTATGTTCTTAAAGTTAGTAATGAATATCATATAATATGCCCCTTAATAAATTAGTTACTCTGAATTCATGTTTTGCCTACATGATGGTTGATTTTCTAATTGAAAATTAAGCCTTCAATTTGAAGAAAATTTACTTATCACAGCATTATTAATTAATAGTTTTTATAACTATTGAAATCATAAAATAAAATGTTTTTAAAGTGTAGGAGAAAATGCAATAATATTCTTTATAAAATGCGTGGTATAAATATTATACACAACAACTTCGAGTTATAGCTACTGTTCCGCTATCACGCATAAGAATTTATTATTTCACGGATTTTAATAAGTAAAAAGAAAGCGTAGAAAATGAGAATTGGACTATTTAAATTAAAAAAAAAGCTTATTTTAACTTTGATTTCGCACTTATAATAGTATAGATAAGTGATTTTCAGCATTGATAATTCATCGTGATATTTTTTATGTTAAAATTTTTTTTTCTATTTCATTTGCTTTCATTTATATCATTAAAACAATTTAAAAACGTTTTATACGAATAATCAATCGATAAAATATAAATTTAGGTATATTGTGAATAAGAATCTCAAGTAGTTATAAATTTAGCATATCATTATAGTGAAAGTTAAAGTTTATGATATGTTTATATTTAGTTGCATAAAAAAATCTTAATTGAAAAATCTAAAATTGCGATTAAAAAAATTTGCTCTTTAACTTTACGACATAATTTGAAATTCAAATAAGTTTGATTTAAATAATATTAGGATATTGCAATTTAAAAGATATTGTTCAAAACATAACTGACTACTTATAATAAATAGGTGTAATTCTAATGTATGTATAGTCGAAAACTTTTAAATGCTCGACAACTTAATACGTCAGTAAATGAATTGAGTAACCGTATCAAAAGATTAAAAAATTCTTTCGTAATTTTAAACGAATATATAAGATTTACAATAATTTTGTAAAATATTTTTTCCAAGTTCCGACGTAATGCAGTAATTTTCTATCCTGCGTACAAAATTAAGTATTTTTTTATTTAAACTAAAGAATCTGCTTAAATTCCGAGTTACTTGAATAATCATCGCCAAGAAACCAAACTATAAAATTAAATAAACTATAAATACAAAAATGGTTGAGTTTTATAAAAAAAAATTTGGTCTAAATTTTGTTACAATATCGGTTTTTTATAAGCTAAAAGTTAAGATAACTTTTGAGAAGCCAATGTCGAGTATTAATTGTAAGATTTGAATTCCGGATAGAAGATCGATAAAAAGTATCGTTCTGATTGATTGCAAACCGGATGCCTCGATGAAAAGTGAAACTTGAATAACGCATCCACTCAATATACAGAATAACGGATCTTGAATGCAAAAAAAGCAAATTGCAATGTTCTAGTCGCTCGAGTGGCTTTGGGGAATTGTATCTTGATCGAGTCACGTATACAAAGATAAGCGATGGGGGAATTACCGATTTAGAAAGGCGTCAAATAATGACTAAGCCTTCGACTTAATGTTACTTCTTATTTGTTTCTTTTGAAAATGGTTCGAATTATGATGGTTGAGCGACTTTTTCCTTAACTCCAAGGAGGCTCTTTAAATTTTTTTACTTTCTCTAGAATTACGATCGACTGGCCGAGCATATTTGTTTAATATTGTAAAATTTCATTTGAGTGCAGCTTTTTAATCGTGATGGCTTTTGACTGAGGTCAGTTATTGTGGACGAATGCTGAAACTGTTTCAATAACGATAAACGTGGTTTCTCGTGAATGCGAAACTTTTGTAAGTAAGAGAGTAAAAAAAGTTTCCAAATCGATTTTAAGTTGCTTCAAATTTTTCAAATTTGTACGGTATCGCCGAATTTTTAGCATTCAAAATTTATTTATTATAAATTTTAATAAAACAAATCAAAAGTATAAATTAAAATAGTAAAATATTTTTTGAAAAAAAAAACAAAAAAAAACAAAGCTTTTTTTATAAAATAAGTATCTTATTGATGTATAATATAATAAAACATACGTAAATAAATCTACGTAGCTTAGGAATACTAACGTAATGCTATTGTTTAGTTTTGAATATTTTTCCTGGCAATACTTGATAATTATACGATATTATTTCAATATCCTAATTAATAGTTTATTCATTATTTCAAAAAAAAAATACAGAACTTACATCGTTATTTCACAGTTAATACATGTAAATTATATTATGTGGATCGCTACGGAATAATAATTATTGTATGAACCGACTTCCATAAGTCATGCTTTGGTATTTTTTAATGAAAAGTTTCCCGAGTTCGCCCTAAATTTCTGTAAATTTAGAGAATCAACATAATACACACGAGTTTCTACACAACTGATAATATACCGTGCGTAAAATTATATTTCGATGTAATCTTTTATTGCGGGTCTTCGGCATTCGACCTTTTCTATTATTTTATACAGTCGAGCATTTTCTTTTTAGTCGTGCCACGTGAAGTTCTTGGTTATAAATGCTATTAAAAAGATATTTTATAATATTATTATTACATGCTATGATAAAGATTTCACTTATACAATAATAGCGCTTAAGAGACCATATAAAAGTTTCATTAAATGAACTTTTCAATGTCAGTAGAAAACAATCATGATTATTATATTCCTGTATTCCTTTGTCGACAATTTATTATTATCTTATTTAGGTAAATTAAAAAATATTAATTAAAATTCACTGCGAAAATTATGAACAAATTATGAAAAAAGTAAATGCATTTTATTAAAACTTATTAATAGTGCTTACACTCACTCGTACAGTTCAGTATTTAAATATTTATTCAAAATTCAATTAATACTCAATCTATATTTATTTATAGTGTATATCTCTATTATTATTAATTATGACCAGTAGTATAAGGAATTAACACGTTTTCATTTATGATCGTATTTTTCGAAAAAATACAACAATATATTGAAAAATTAAGATCAGTGGATGTAGATAATTGAAAACTGTGT
Source organism: Kradibia gibbosae (assembly GCA_018907135.1). Classification (NCBI taxonomy): domain Eukaryota; kingdom Metazoa; phylum Arthropoda; class Insecta; order Hymenoptera; family Agaonidae; genus Kradibia; species Kradibia gibbosae. The sequence continues at coordinate 12,704,066 of JACCHX010000004.1, forward strand.
CAAATAATTGTACCATATCATTCGTTTTCGACGAATGACAGTAATTTATTTTCTAATAGTATCACAATAAAAATTAATAAATATCTAATTCTTATTTTATAGGAAAATAGAACGCACTTGAAGGGAAAACATTTTTACTGTTCCTTTTCCGTACAAGTAAAAGGATCCGTATTGAAAATTTCACAATTCATTTACAATTTCATTTATCTCATATTAAGTTGTAAGCATTTTTTGATTGAAACTTCATTTTAAAGCTATCAATCCCTATTTTATTAATGAGCTTTTTTTTAATTTTTTTATCACGTAGATGTAATTTTTTCGTGTTCTGTTAATTTTGATTAATACATTACTTAATATGAGAATACGATTGTGTGAAACAAATTAATCAAATCTTGATAATTTTATTATTTCACGTCGCTAATATTTAATTTTAATTAATGGAACGTTCATCATTATTTATAATTGGGGAGCACATTAATTAATTTAACTCGAGTCTTGAAAGAAGCTAGTAATTTCAATATTATTAGTCTTATAATTAATAGCACATTACACCTATTTTCCGAATAATGATTATTAACTAATGATCTACTTAACGTGGATGAAAATAATATAAAAACATAATGTTAGTATTTTGCAAATTTTTTATTGATACTTAAGCCGAAAAATAATATTTTTCTAATAAACCTCATTGCCTTATCTGATACCATGTCGCCTTAGCTTCTACTTATAAAATAATATAATATTATAATACAATATTTGAAAACAAATACTTTATAAGTACTCAATCGTGTAAATTATTAATATAAGCGGTACTTTTATTTAAACAAATAATATCCATAAATATTTCTACTTATCTGCAGTAACTCATATTCGAACACAATTCGTTTTCATTTTTCATGGTTAAGCAAGTGGCGTACATTTTCTCGGCTACTTCCTGCAACACTTTTGTCAATCTCTTAATCATGAACGCTTAACATCTGTTTTCATCGTTGACCCACATTGTGAATCTTCATTTAAAAATAATGAAAAACCTTCCGATATCTTTGTGTATCGCGAATAAAAAATTTTTATTTCTTCCCGGTGACTCGGTAACTATAGACGACAACAAAAATGCTTTTTGTTTTCCAATACTTTCGTACATATTTATTGCTTATCAAAGCTCCTTACTTGAGAAAAAACCTTAACTCAACAAATAATAGAAGAATATTTAATTTTAGATGGCATTCATGTAACATTATACTGAATGCGAAAAAAGCAATTTACGTTTTGCATTATTTTTCTTAAATCTTGTTTGTGTGTTGGTGCGCGCGCTCGCGCTTATTATTAACTGTTAATAAATAGTAAAGACGACCGATCGTGCGCCAACGCCTGTTAAGTTAATGTTATTATTATCGTTGATCGACAACATATTTATTAAAACTTGTTGGACGTTAATTATTTTACAAACAAAAGCGAACCCGGCAACGAATCCGTTAAACATTGAACAAAAAAAAAAAAAAAAAAAAACATCTTGTTAATATATCCAGAAAAGTTTTCATTCGGGCGCTTCTGAGCTTACGGTGAAAAATGGAATCTCCTTGGATTTTTACCGTTAAACATCGCATTTACATATATTACGTCTACATGAGTGCGCGGTGATTACTTGCTCATGTTAATCATTATATGCGAGAGTTATCGCGCACGGCTTGCGAAGATAACAAGACCTACATCTCATTTAGTTTGTTAATGAAAGAAGATGATCGAGCCTGATTATGGGTATAGCATCGCGGGAAGAATGAGCTCCGGTCGTTGCATAGGAGAGTCGAAAGCAAAAGTTCACGGACGCGACCCGTTACCTTATGATTAATCGGCAAACGGATTTTAGCAGAGACACATTTTTACTTGGCAGTCGTTTGATTTCAGTTTTCATAAAGATACGAAGCTATTTCAACATTGATTTAGATTTAATTAGATTTTATAATATCGACGATTAACATCGCTACTAAAAATTTCTCTTATAAATTTTCTACCCATAAATTGAATTATTGATCTCATTAACACTGATCGCTTTTAATCTACTGCTTTTATGTAAGCTTATACGCATTCCGTTAAAATTGCGTTTCTTTTTTTGATCGCTTATCGCAGATTTGAAAAAGGTGTCTTTGATGTACGACATGATTTCAGCACTCGGTTGCACGCCAAGATGCTTAGATAATTAAAATAAAGAAGTGCATAGTCATTGGTAGATTTAATCATCAAAAGCCCGTACTTGGAGAAAATAAAAATTTCTTAACCATTATGTTCTCGGTCGAGTAAAGTTTATTTTTCCACAAGGTTTCCATATAAAAAAAATTCATTTGAAATTACAGCGATGCACCGTCGATAAAAGCAAAGTTAACAATATTCATTTAAAATTATAAACAAAAATATCTGATTTAATTATATCGACTTTATTGCTTCTTAATCCTGATGATGTGTAAACAATTTGTTTATTAGAAAAAATTGTATTGTTCCCGCTATTTGTATTCGATTATTCATCTATACTATTGAGATGGATATTTTCATAGATCGTGATTTATTTAATTAGAAATTCGACTAATATATATATATATATATATATAATTTTTTTCATGTTATAGTTATTAAAGTATTTATTTCACCTGGTATTTATGATATGAACTTAACCATCGAGGAACATTTTCTACTTCATTCGGAAAAAAACTCACTGGAAAAACTTTCTATACTTTCGTCTAAGCGTTTATTAGATTTATTGAATCTTTATTTCATTAGAAAACAAACTCTCCTTCTACTTTAACGGACAAAAATGAAGTAGGGATATTCAGCGTATAAAAGCAGAAAATTAAGATTTGTAAGACATCGCACAAACGCTTTAGCATTGCGTCACGTATATTAAGCCGAACGCATAAATATGAAAAAGTTGTTAAAAACGTTACTCGGAATGCCACACAAACGGCCCCATTGAAATACGTGTTCTGAAAATCCACGTTGGACGACACTTTCTAAATGCTCGTTCAGGTCCAGGTTGTAAAATTGCAATTCAAGCGTACATTGAACGACGGGCTATTCTCAAATGAGCTTTCCCATATAATACCCGATTTAATAAGCTGCGTCGGCACATGTACGAGCAGCGATCCGAATAATGAAAATAAGCCAACGCGAGGAAATTGTGCGAGCAGACTTTAAAACGCTCTCTCGTTTTTTTTTTTGTAGCAGCAGCAGCAGCAGCAGCAACAACAGCAACAACAGCAGGAGCCGAGACCCGATCTGGACACGAGCAACGGCAGCAGCGGCAGCGGCCGGCCGAGATTCGTCCCAGTCACAGCCCTCGAGGACGTCCAGGCGGTCCGATGCGCCGAGTTCCACCCCCACGGCAAGCTCTACGCCGTCGGCTCCAACTCCAAGACCCTCCGAATATGCGCCTACCCGAAGCTCAGCGATGTCCGGTGAGTCCCCCTTCGGCGGCCCTTCCTCCGGCCCCATTCCTCCACTTTTACCGGCAGCGTTTCACGCGAACGCGTAGCTTTCCTCGGCTTTCCTCGGCTTTCCTCGGCTCGAGTGTCCTCGGAGGAACCTTTTATTTCCTAGCAGCCAATCGTCCGAATTGTTACAATACCTTCGGCTCGCTCATCGATTAAATTAAGTTTAATGGCTCTGATTTCTTATTTACTTCTTTTCTTTTTCTTCTTCCTTTTTTCTAATCGAATGTCATGCTCTAATTAAACAAGAAAAACTACGCAAAGCCTAATAGTTTTACTTCACGCTAAACAAATAGTATCAATCGTTAACGTTTACCTTTCAAAATACATAAATTAACAGAAATAATAACCCTCCAATGTCGTTAAGGATTATGTTTAAGCAATTATCTACGAGCTATAATTTACGAAATTTCATTTTCTTCGCGTGCTGTTTACATTCAACGGTATTATAAGAAATAAATTATTCGATTGTATTATTGATATATATCTTAATCTTAAAATAGTCACGTGCTTGTTAAGATGTATTTATTTTTTAAAAGCATCTTATATTCATTTAAGAATATTAAATGTATTACAATATTAAAAATCATTCTAAAATCTTTAAATATCATTATTAACTGAGCATAGACATATTAAATATTATGTACGTGTAAATTCACTACTTTCGTTAGCCACAGTAAGTAATTTATTTTATTGCGCGAAAATTAATGAACGACGTTCATGGCGATGCTAAGTAGTTGCTGTAATCACTTGTTAAAATCCTCTACATATATATATATTTATAAATTTTGAAAATTTATCGTTTCTTAGCACTTTCTTATAATGAATTATAGTTTTGATAAATATAATAATTGTTAAAGTGACAGTAATTTACGCAACAACGTTATAAAAAGAATAAAATTATTTTATGAAATTGTAAAGCTGTCGTTAGTAAAATACAAAAATAGCATATTATTAACATTTTAATCAAAACTTTGAAGTGTTCTAATCGTATTTATTTTTATTAAATTTTAAATAAATTTAACGCTGTGATTTTATATTAAGCGTATGATCTTCTTCAAGCATCATATCTCATATTTCGATTTTAATCGCAAAGACAAGAGATTTCCTCCTTTTCATTTTTCCCTTTCTTAAAATTCTTTATTCGTTTAATTAAATATGTACTCAGTAACTCGCACATTTGCTAACTAGGAGAAAAAACATTAAATTGCTCGAATATTAAACTGTTTGAAATTGTTTGATATTAAAGACTGCAGTAGACACAAATGTGTTATTCACAAATGACCGAAAGTTATCTTGACAAACTTCATTTTCAGTCGCTGATAATAGTGTATAAATAAATTAACGGTTTTGTAACAATAAGCACCTGCTTTGTTCTAGAAATTATATTGTACTGTTATAATAGTAAGATGTACCGTTGCATAGGAAGTACAATAGTTTTATAAAAAAGCTGTTTAAAAATCGAATTATAAAACAATTATATCTAGAATATATTCAATTTTCCTCAAAACTATTCATCATTTTTAATTTTCATTGCAATATATGATTTATGAAAGATAGTATTAATTTTAATAAAATTACTAAATAGATTTCATAATGAAGGTACTATAAATAGTTTTTTTTATAACATACTGGAAATGTGATTAGTGTATACATAAAATAAACTTCTTAATAAAGTAATTATGAAGTATATACATTTATCGTTGATCGTTAAAATAGCAGCATACAAATTTATTGTAATATGAATATAATTTAAAAACTGTGTTTTCAGTTGTAAAATTTGAGAAATAAAATTTTAATGTAAGTAATTGTAATGTAGTATTTAAAATTATTATTATTATCCAAGGTTCAGATAAAATTAATAAAATTAAAAAATTAAAACTTAAAAATTTTAATTTAAAATTTAAACAATTAAAACAATTAATGAAGTTCAATCAATAAAAATTATCATTTATTAATTAGATTTTTTTAATCGTTTTTTATGAGGAAAGAGGATCCATAAAAATTAGTTTGAAATTCTGTTTAATAATTTGAATTTTGATTATAAATGTATATATATATATATACACCTGTAACGCGGGGCCTGGTTTGGCCCGCGGTGCAGGGGGGGGGATTGATTGCCGGGGATGAGCTCGCCGGCTTCCTGATACGGGGTGGAAGTGAAGGGGGGGGGGGTAATCAAGGGAAGTAATACGACTCGAATTATGGTATAACTTTTGATTTATTTCCCGTCTTTATTATTGAGGGCCGCACGTCATCGGCACCTACAATGATAACAATTGATAGTAGTGATGCTATCACGCAAGCCTCGGGATTTTTTTAGCGGGATCCCGGGCGATTTTCGCTGCTTGTAATATGCCGCGGTCGGTCGCGGCTCGCGCTTCTCCCGTGGGTCGCGAGACAAGTCGGGCGCCTCGTAGACTCCACGGTCCCGGTGGGGGCGGTAATACGAGGGGAAAGGGGGGACTACTTTAGTCCGCGCCGTGCCTTGGCGACAGCTGACCTCGCGATCAGCTGTGATCAAGGATCGCTTAATTTTTTCGCCGTTCGGGTGCCGCGGCCCGAAATCCGATTGTAAATATTAGTATTTTCGCGTGTTTACAATTATGTACTCACTTTCGGCGGCCGCTTGCTTACAATTGTACATCTCTGGCCTTGGCAGGCCTCGGCGACGGGTTGAGGTGCTCGCTGCCCCCCGCTGGTTTATTCTCGCTAATCTCCGGCTCCTCCACGTGGCTGCAGGGGAGGTGCGGTTGCCGGCTCCAAGACCTCGTGTCGTGTCCTTCATGAATTGTCCTCTCTCCTCGTCTTTTCTCTTCCAACTCTCTCGAGGACTCTTCATCCGCTCCTTTTATCAGGTTTCCTTCCTTACTCAGTTCCCGGAACTCAATTTTAGTTCCGGGGCCCTCCTCCCGCGTCGCCGTTTCGTTCCGGCCGTCGCCGGGGTAGACCGGATTTAAAGCTCCGGCGGTTGGGTCTCGGAGGAGGGCCACTCGCGCGGCTTCGTCTTTCCGCGGACGCTTCACTACACCTCCCCCTGCGGGAGGCTTTCCCTCGGCCCCTCCGGGTTCCTGGTTGACCGTTATTGCGTCATCCGGGGGAGGACGGTTGTTACTCAATTAATGAAGTTCAATCAATAAAAATTATTATCTATTAACTAGATTTTTCTTAATCGTTCTAATCCATAAAAATTAGTTTGAAATTCTGTTTAATAATTTGAATTTTGATTGTAAATTTATATATATATATACACCTGCATCAGCATTACAGTATTATATAGATATAAAACAGGTTTACAGTAATATGTCAATTAATTATTCATAATTTTTCGATAGTTCAATTTATTAAAAAGAAATTTTGACATAAACGAGATATTGTACTTTTTAATCAAATTTTTACATTCTTAATGTTTAAATAGGTAATAATTCTAACCAAACTTATCCATTTTTTTCTATATGTTTTGAAGAATTGTTAGCAAAACTTAAGTTCATACCACAGAACAATTCTATATCACAACATAAATACAAGTAAAATATATTTAACCCAACCCTTTATTTTCATCTATAATGTAATATCAATTAAAATTTATGTTGAAAATTAACACTGCGAAAGTCGAGTCATAATAAAATCGAGAAAATCAAGTTGTATCAACTGACGTTATTTGTTTTTTCATAATTATTACTCGGAGTCCCTTTCTTTTATTTCGAATTTTGCATTATCGTTTTACATAGTAGAGATTTAAGAATTAAAAACGGTTAATGTAATTTAGCAATAAATAACACAACAATCATTCAATATGAAACGTAAATTAACTTTATTTTTTTGCTAAAAAAATTTATATTGAAGTTATTAAATCATAATGCGAAATAAATTATTGTTATCGTAAATATTCTTTTTATAATGCTAAATTAAGTAATATAAAAAAAAACGTTTGAATAAAAAAATAACATTTAATTGAAAACATGTTTTTCTTAGCAAGCGAATATTTGTAAACGGAAAGATTTTAACGATCTTTTATGTCTACCTTGATTTTTTAAATCATTTCAAATCATACAGAGAATGTTTAACCATTTAATAGCTGTCGGATATTATCTTGTCATTTAAATATGAACCATAATGAAAGTTTGTCACATTTAAATAAGTTAGTAGTGATAGTGATTTGTAAATGAAAGTTTAAAGTTTATTTACTTACACTCGAAGTAAATGATACTTAATTTAAATTAATTAATCAAATTACAAATTATGATTAAATGATTAATTTCCAAACTAATAAATTCCTCTCTGATGAAAAGTTTTATTATTATGCTTATTTTCTTTAAACAAATTTTTTTTACCTCTACAAAACTTGTGCTTCAAAGTTATGAGTAGTCACGAGTAATAATTTTCTCCTACATAATAATCATTAATAATGTCAGTTAGAAAATAAAAGTACTTTTCAAACAATAGTCCTTAATAAGTTGTGCAAATGAAGCGACGATATTCTCAGATCCTTAAAAAAAGATACTAAATAATCAAATCATTCGGTGGCGTTGAGAAAACAAGGCTTAATTAGGTTCACTACGAGTCTCATGGCTACCCAAGAGAAAGTTTAGTATATCTTGGTTGCTTCTAGTCTTGTCTTTTCATTCGGCTGCAGCTGTTATCCTTTATATCGTGCCCTTTCTTTTCGACTGCTTCGGAAGAAAGACTTCCAATGAAGAACGTTAATCCATTGAGAACGAAGTTCCTTTCTATTTACCCTAACATAAATTGTGAAGATTCAATAGTGAATTCCGCATAAAATTTTATTGGTATACTTCAATGAAACGATGCACTTAAGTTGATTTCTATATATATATATAGTAATATACATAGAAATATATTTATATATATTTATATATTTGTTCATGTGTGTATATGTATAGATATTTTATAACGCAGTGTATTTCCATTGGCTAATTTGAATGCGAATATACGAATAAGTATTAAATTTCAAGAATAATTTCAATAAATCGATTAATCTTGATATTATATATTTTTGTACCGATAGCATGTACTACAAGTTTTTGGTATATTATAAGGTACACTTTTAATTATATATATATATATATACAAGATCCTTACTTTGGCTATATTGATATTTTGAAAAAGGTACTTAAAATAATTGCAGCGTGAATTTGTGCTTAATATACTTGTTATTTAATATACTTTTATAGGCATAGAAAGTACAAAAAACTGTAAAACATAAAAACAGGAGCTTTCGTTAAATAAAATGATCTGACCTTGAAATAATTCTAATGGCGCAGCACGTATGCAAATTTTTCCAAAATCAATGCCAAAGAAAATGCACTTAGTCCTGGTGCTAGAGTGAAAATTAAAGTCATGTATGCCTGGCAAACTATATCGTGAGTAAACTCTCAAAATTTAAAGTCTGAGAATTGGGTAAGCCGCAGTGAGAGTCGCTTATTCGAAGGAAGTAATGTCGAGCACAGAGCAATCAGAAGAAGTCGGGAATTAATTTGAGGCGCGTTTAACTGCTCGAGAAAACACGAAATTTATCGCAACGATTATTTCGCTACATTTATTATTATTATTGTTATTGTTATTTCATTCCAAGTAAAATTATGCGAATGCATAAAGAAAACGAGTAGCTTTAAATCAAAATCTGCGTTGTTTCACTAATCGCTCGATTATGTATAATTTATTGTGGATGTACCGTTAAACGTTCTACAATTTTAAATTGCAATCTTAACTTGTATTAATAGTCCTGTTAATGAAAGTGAAAGGACCATTAATTGCAATCTTTCCTATTCAATTTCACTTAAATAAATTAATTTGATATAAACTTACATGGTTTAGATTTATGCTTATCATCTGGATTTATATTATATTCGATTAAAGTGATTAGTGTAACTTAGATTTTAAACCACATTTACCAGATTCAAATACTTGTAAATTGAGCTTTTAACAATATTGTTTCCGTGATTATGCTTTAATTTCAATTTCAATCAAATGTAAACTGTAAAATTCTATTTTATGCATGCAAATTATTATTAATAACAATAATATCAATTTGTTATTGGCAAAAATATTATTTTGCCACTTTACAATTTACAAAGTTCAAAGATAATTTTGTAGAAGTTTTGCATAAGAGGAAAAATCTTTTGCTAAAAAGTAGATATTGTTTGCTAAGATTAGAAAAGTAAAAGAAAAAAGTAATTTTTCCATTTTTAGTATTCCGAATTAAGCTAAGTAGTCTCTATGAGAGAATAAAATAAAATATATTTACACATCTATAACTCTATAACATTTTGTAACTGCAATGATTTATTTATAATCTGGTAGTGTTGATGAATCTTAAGTCATTCAATATCTTTTCGATTATCATTTATATTACACATGTGTTGTTGGAGGCGCAGTAGGTTTTTGTAAAATAATGTCAAAATACGCGTAATAGGTTGCGTCTATAATGTATGCACAGCTGGATAGTACCAGTGCTCGTAGATATAATTTTTCAATGAAATAGAAAATGGCATTTCAAATGCCATAAGTGCGCGACGTCTTGGGCGAAGTAAAATAATGTAGAAATTATTAGAATCCCAAAGTTTTATAAAAATTTACAATATCCCACCCACGTACGTTTATCATACTTTTTAATGCCTGCTAAAGCAATCAATGGCCTCGATTTACATATTTCTGTGTACGATTGCAGGGAGGATCATCAAACGTATCAACCTACGGTGCTGTTCAAGAGAACAAAGCATCACAAAGGCTCCATTTATTGCTTATCCTGGACACCTGATGGGCAACTTATGGCCACTGGCAGTAATGATAAAACTGTAAAACTGATGCGATTCAATGCCGACACATCGAACCTTGAAGGTACGCCTAATTTTCAAAGCTTAACTCGACGACGCTTAAACTACTTGAACGGCCTTAATGTAGACATCGCTACAAGGGGAGATTTCATTCTTCAAAGATAAAGGTCTTACTATTTTTAATCAGTAATCAGAGCAATAAATTGATTTCAGCTTGTACAAATAAAAGTCAACAATCGTTTTCAAAGTATTCATAAATTACATTTTTTTTATTTATCGGACCGTAAAATATTAACCACAATTCTTTGATCATCTATAATTTTTTTTCAACTGTACATTTCATACTTTCTTCATAATTTCGTAAACAGTTTAGTGAATTATTATTTTTTTTTTTTTTATGATAGATCTTATTCTCCCAACTGAATTTTTTTTATTGTATATCCAATAAACTATATAGAAAGTGTTGCATAGACTTTTAAAACTATTTCTTAATCATTGGCAGTAACAGATTTTAATAAAATTATTTCACAAGAAATAAAGTACTTAATATAAGACAACCGGTAAAACCAAAAATGACAGATTTAAAATAAACAATGACATTTTTAAACATAATTAATAATTTTTGCATCTAAAATTGGGTAGATTATAAATAATAATTATATACTTAATTACTATATTTTTGATAATGAGGTAACGTATAATACAAAAAGCCAATATTTCGCGGCAGTCAAATTATATATTTATATTTATATATTGAGCAGGTCATTTTTTGGATTATATTTCTATATAACCTTGTGTTGTAATTTTGTAACAACCATTAGAATTAAGAAAACAATTTCATTTTGTAAATTAATTCCTGCTATTGTTAAACAAACAAGCTTTAAAATAAAATGCTGTGACGCTCCTGTAAATAGAATTTATTGATAAAAATTCACAAAAAATATTAAAAAGTTTCTTCCACGGTAAATAAATGTCGTTAAAAAAATCTGCATTAGTTAGAATGGAATTTTTACATTTACCCTGGCCATTAACTATTGAAAGCCTTTTAATTTCAACGATATTGAAGCAAGTCTACGCGTGCGCCCTTCGTCATTTAAACTCAAAGGATCTCGTGCCACTTGTCAATATTAAAGCAAACGGGTGTCGGCTAATATCTAATACAAGTAAATACGTAAATGCGTGTGCAATCAATTGAATATCTGTAAGAAATAATTAAAAAATAAAAAAAAACATAAAGGAAACAAAATTCTTGAAACAAGATAAGCTATTAAAAACCGATTGGCGTATAAATCAGATTGGATAGTCTAATAAGTCTTAAAAAAATGTCCGTTTGGTTTTTTTGTAAGCGAATGAGAATTCTAAAGTTATCGGAAAAATCAAACGTGAGATGATAAAAGGAAAAAAGCAGTGCAAAAGTTGCTGTCGTCCTTTTCTCTTCCGTGGAAGTTACAGTAAACCTCAACGAGGTTGATAAGGCCAAAGCAAATCGAGCAATGAAGATAAAACTGGAAGTTAATAAAATCAGCTAGAGCAATGTGAAAATGAATGTTTTTTTTTTTCCATGAGGATCAATATTTATTATCGAGGAAGTGTACTTGGCGGTGGTGGTGGAAAAAAATTGGAAAAATGTCAAAGAGCCTCGAGTCAAGCCTTGTTTTTAAATCGAGCGAGGCTATTTTATCTAACGTTAGAGGGAGTAAAAGAGCGAAGGCCCCCTCCTGGAGGGTATGAGGGTTAGGATCGATAGAGGCTCGATCGGTCGGGGAGGAAGGAATAAAGCCGGAACTGTTCCGCAGGGCAAGAGGTGGAGCTGACGATGCACGACGGGACGGTGCGGGACCTCTGCTTCCTCGAGGACACCTCCAACAAGTCGAGCCTGCTGATAAGCGGGGGCGCCGGGGACTGCAAGATATACGTGACCGACTGCGCGACGGGGACGCCCTTCCAGGCCCTCAGCGGCCACAGCGGCCACGTGCTCAGCCTCTACAACTGGGGGGGCGCGATGTTCGTGAGCGGCAGCCAGGACAAGACGGTCCGCTTCTGGGACCTGAGGACGCGGGGCTGCGTCAACATGATCACCCCGGCGACGGTGCCCGGCAGCAGGGTAAGCAGCCCGAGCCAGCTCCACCCCCCCCGGGCCCTCGACAGCCCGCCAGTAGTAGTAGTAGTAGTAGTGACCCTCGCGACGATGCCCCTTGCAGGTCGGCAGCCCCGTGGCTGCGCTCTGCGTCGACCCCTCGGGCCGGCTCCTGGTCTCCGGCCACGAGGACAGCAGCTGCGTCCTCTTCGACATCCGGGGCGGGAGGACCGTCCAGTGCTTCAAGCCCCACGCGGCCGACATCAGGAGCATCCGCTTCTCCCCCTCGGCCTACTACCTGCTCACCGCCGGCTACGATAACAAGCTCGTCCTCACGGATCTGCAAGGTTGGTCTCCCACCCCCCCCCCGGCGACCAGCGGCAGCCCTGACCCGATCTTGCTTTCTTCCAGGTGACTTGACCATGCCTCTGCCGAGCGTCGTCGTCGCCCAGCACCAGGACAAGGTCATATCCGGTCGCTGGCACCCGACCGAATTCTCCTTCCTCAGCACTTCGGCCGACAGAACAGCGACCCTCTGGGCTTTGCCACCGGTCTAGACAAAAATACGCTTATCGTCTTTGTTTGTATATTCTTAACGACGACCACTCGCGGGGAGGATTTTCTTACCGAATTGGCTTTTCTCATTGTTGCCGATGGTAATGCAGACAGAGCCTTTGGTCGACCCTCGAGAGCTGCTAAATTGTCGCGGTGATACATTGTTACGTCATCCCCCCCCCTCGTCGGGGATTTCTAAACAATTGAAGCCGAAATTAGAATTTCTCAATCCTTGTTCTTGTGGCACCAGCTCTCAAGACGGCCCTGTAAAAGCTTCATCGAGCGCTCGACGCTTCTTTTTCACTGTTTTATCAAAGTAATGTTAACTGACACTCGTATGACATCTGAAAGCGCTTATTTTCAAACAGTGCTTACATTTATTTTTACGAGTCTTTATTTTTCCCGCGTGGTACTTCGTTACTTCAAGAGAGCGACATTCACGGACTCGATAAGAGTTGATTATGATTTGTAAATTATTTTTCATTCTTATTCTAAATCGATAACTAAGCTGAAGAATCATTGCTCGTTAATTTCTTCGTATGATATTGATAAGCTTGTAATGAATTTGTGTTAATGGATGTAACAAAAAACTGCTCAAAGCGATCAATGTATTGACGATACTACTGTACATCCATAAAGTGACATGTTTCTTTATTTACCAATTATACTAAAATGTTATATTATTAAGGAAATAGCAAAACTTTAAGATGATCGACAATTTACATACTTGTAGAGTTACGCATTATAACTATTTACATTTAATTGTCATTACGAAATTTGTTGATATTTGGTAAAAAAAAATATCAGCCCTAAATTTTAACATTAATAAAAATTCAAAATAACCATTTCAAGTGTATTAACTATTTTACACGCAAATACACACGCTCACACACACACACACACACACACACACACACACACACACAGAGCACACGTGTGTATTATTTTTCAAAATTTTATCAGCCGATGTTAAATAGTCGCGATGGAAAATTGTCACACGTTGTTGCTTATGAAAACTGTTTCGTGACAAGTAGAAGCCAGAAATCGAATTTAAGACTTTAGCGTAAGTAAAATTTTTGTTCTTTTATAATTTTCGCATAAAATGTTTTTACTTATATCTTGTTGGTTAACGATTAAAAATATTTTATTAGCTTTCGTAATTAACAATTAAAATTTCAGTTATCCGTGTTGTTAATTCTTTATTAAATTTTCTGTAAAAAAAAAAAGTTCGAGGGTGCCTAAAATAATGCGTTTCATTGACTTGGAAATGATTGTAAAGTCTAATGAAAATGAAAGGTGAACGATAAGAGAATAAGAAGACTGGCAGGTCGGGGTGATCTTCGATTAAAATTCAATGACAATGATGCGATTTGAAGAGGCTTGTAACGATATTCAACAAGAACACTTTTCATTTAGAACACGTATCTCTCTCTCTCTCTCTCTCTCTCTCTCTCTATCTATCTATCTATCTATCTATCTATCTATCTCTCCTGTATACATTATATTACCGGCTGTCGTCAAGGATTTTTTATGGCTAATTGATAAAACTACCCCTTTGTAAATATGTTACACCTTAAGCTTCTAATAGTGCTGATAATGCAAGGATTAGAAAATACGTGCTTATGTATAAGAGATGCCGTAATCTTCATTAAATAATGTAGAACACCTTTTTTACGTCTTATTCGATATGTTTCTTTATTTCTTATAGTAGTTGCCTAAATACCAACTAAGTCAGTGCTCATTTTTTCATTTACAAAGTTTTACCTCTATACTCTGTAGTGTTTTACTTTTTATTTACCGATTACATACTATTGTAAAATATGTTACGTTTGTAGAAGAGCTAGGTATGTGTCTTCAAAAAAATATTTTTATAGCATAATGTATGTAATAAGTAATTATACAATAAGCCTTAATAAATAACAAAAATTAATTAAAAAATTTATCTCATTTGTCTGTTGTAAAAATAAACAAATAAATATTATTAAACATCTCATAGCTTTTTTTTTGTTTCCGACAAATTATCCAATATAATAACCACTATTATTATTATTATTATTATTACTACTAATAATTATAACTATAATTATAAACAATATGTGCAACATGTACCGTGCTACTAAAACGCTTTTTTGCTAACAATTTTTCTAGTTCGTTAAAACAAAATTGCTTTTTTCGTTCATTTATTTTAATTTAATATAAACAAATTTTAACAGACCTTTTACAGAAATAAGAAAGTTTTGTATGCACAGGTTAATAATAATCATGTGTGTGTAGCCATTCATGCTGATAAAAACTGTAAAAATTTACAATTAAACTAAAAATAAGATTCGTATATTAAGTTTAATATCGTAGGCATAACGTAAATATCAATAGCCATAGCTTTGTTGTAATACCGACTTAAAAAGTGTTGTAGAAAAATGTACAATTTTGTTAAGAAGAATAATAAAAGTAAAATCTTTGAGTGCTTACAAAAATTAAGATTAAATTATCAAAATTCTTATAATCAAAGATATACGTACAGTTTGAATTAATCAATTTCATATTCACTTTAAAAATTATCGTCTTCTGGTTAGCTTTCGCACATCATATTTTATGTTTTCCCTATAAAAGATTTGTTGATTACATTAGGACTTCTGCAAGAGAGTAAAAAAAAGACGTGTGTTGGTGAGATTAAGATATGATATCTGGAAAAAAATGGATAACAGGAAGAAAATTTTACGATGGGAGTTGAGCGATGAATGAAAATAGTTGGAATAGTAGAGATGATAAGCATAATAATTATAGTAGAAGTTATGCGAAGTGACTAATTAAGTGGTGGGCGAGGGAGGAGACGGAGGAGAGGACAGAAATAGAAGAGGAGGATCAACGGGAGTAAGAAGAAATCGAAAAAGCCCGACACGGTGACTAGAACTAATAATTAAGTAGGATAAAGCAAAGTCAACGATAGGCAGCATAATGATAGACGAATAAGATGGAAAGTATCGATAAAGCAAGAAGAAGTAGAAGAAGCACAAATGCGACTTTTGCCGAATGAAGTAATGTTGAAAGGTAACGATGCAGAAGATTGACATGAAATAATGCATGAAGTAAGGACTGGTCCCAGGACCCTCTTTTATTTCCGAATCAGCTAATCAGTCGCCGACCATCGGTGTTCCCAACTCCTCGTGTATCTTATTTTCGATATCGCGCAATGGCCAAGGAAGTCTCGAATAAGCCCATCATCGACCTCCGTCAAGCTCGACCAGCTTCAATCGGCAATCCTCGATTTGGCCTAAGCCAATTGGACATTTTTGTCTCGTCATAGGCGCCAAAACAACGCCCTGTAAGTTTCTTCTCAAATAAGGAGCCCGCGAGTCAGGATCAGCAGACTCGAATGCGTTAGAAATAAATTGGGCACGTCAGAGACTTGGATAATATAGAAAAATGTCCACTTTTTGCATTGCCTAAGGCTTCGTGAGCTTCGTCACTACCTGCTTTTGGCGATTGGCAATTCTTTTATTCATCGAATAACCTTAAAGATGGTTGTGTCCACTTATCTGCCTTAATATATACTTAATCCCTTTATCGATCTCTTATCGATTTACATTTACTCGATATCTTCTCCATTGCGAGTATTAATCCATCATCCAAAAACACCTATTTCATTACATGTGCTCATTTATATATAAATATTGTTTTCTTGCAGCCGATATTCTATTGCTTCTTTGAACTAATAAAAACTAAATGAAAAAGTAATTCCTACGAAAGAAACTATCGAATCCAATGGAAATTGCGACAATGGTTGGAATTTCAATATTCGTCTAAATGTTCAGTGCATAATAACAAGGATCTAAACGACGTACAGGAGCTGAAGTACTTTTAAGTTCGTGTTCGAAGGACAGCAGCTGTTATCGATTCACTAGAAACGACATCAGAAAACTACATGCAAGCATGGGACTTCGATAAAAAAGGCGATTTGACCATCGACGTGGGTTGGTTCAAAATCACACAAAGGCAATTTTGTATTTAACGCCTATTGGTAAAAATGCAGCTTCAGAACTAAGACGATTGATTGAATGACGATTCCCGGATCCACACATGGGCATTAAATCATTAGGTGAAAGTATCGAATCTTGGGAAAAGCTCATAATACAGATAATGATAACAAATCGAGACAAAATAACTCCGACGGAATGGTAGAAAAATATATGGGGAACAGAGGTTCGGAAGCTTAATGGATTTTAAAGTTCTTGGAATCGCGTTATCAAGTATTACAAGCGTGGCGCTAAAATCAAGCAGATTTCAGTGAAGCAGATATGAAACCAAACGTTGATTTTAAATAATATAATTGAAAAATATTAGCACCAACTACAAGTACTGCTTAGCACGTGAAATTTGTAATGGTTCGCACAAAATACATTTTTGCGAACAGTTTTTGAAAACGACAGCGGGTTAAAATTGATTATGTAAATAAACAAAAACTTTTTTTATCCACGGATTCCACAAAAAAGCAAATTTCCCGTTTTTCGGAATTGGAAGGAATCATTGATGAGAGATTTCTACTACTATTACAATAAATGAAATGTATAATTGTCTGATCATAGTGATTTAATTATGTGTGCACGTGTTTGATACGTATTCGATAAGCAAAGATGTTTTTTGACTTCTGTAATGTTCGTGTAAATGATGCGTTGATTAATTATTATTGTTGTTTGTTGAACGCGAGCATTTAATTAATAAATAAATTATACAAGGGTTGTTTGTAGTTGAATGTCCGCGTTGCGCCGGCCGTTTCATTTTCTTTTTTTTATTGTCGCGTTCAGTTTGCGCGAAGAGAGAACAATACTTTTAGTCATCAGTCATTTTAAGATAGTGCAATATTATTTTTCTTGCCGCGCGAGCGAATTTAATACAATGATAAATAGCGTATTGTTTCTGCCTCGATGCTCGCTGCGTAGATATTTTAGGTATAGACGCTTAATTTTTTTGTCCGCCTACTCTTAAACTCGCCTATGCCTAGGATTCAGGCGCTGCAATGATAAATACAAGAACAACTGACGACAACTCGAACACCAGTCGAGTATTTCAAATGCTAACAATATGTAAGACTCGAGTCAGTTACACCGAGACCGGAAGTGAAATAAAACACTTATTAAACACCAAGTTCTTACGAGTCCGCTTATTTCTATCCCTTAAAAAAGGATCTCCTGGCCTATAGCAACGAGGTCAATGCGTAGCAAATATGCAGCATCTGTATATTTTCTTCGTATCACACACGCAAAACTATTAATAAATTCCTCGGTGCAAACAGTATTTCCACGACGAAACAACAGTATATGCATTATTATTGTAAACCTTTTGAAGAATAAAATTGGCGATATTAACCAAGAATCCCGCTATTACATAAAATTTATATGAAAAAATATTTTTTACTATCATTTGCTATCAAAAAGAGAAATATTTATAATGTTCTCTATCAATTATATTATGCTTTTATTTTTATTATAAAGGCAAAAACTATATATATATATTGTACAAAAAATGAAAAATAGTGCCGAATTACTTAAACTATTGTACTCAAGCAGTCGTATAATTTGATACTATCCCATATACAAATCATAAGCTAAGAATACTAGGGTACCGAAAATTTAAGAATTATTTTCTTTTCTTTATATTTAAAAATTTCATTACTGTATAAGCAGTAATTTTTTTTTGTAATGGTTGAAAAAGTTGTGTTTTATCGGTACGCCTATATTGACCTCCGGACCTTTTGTTATCTAAAAAAAGAAAAAAGAGGATATATAATGCGGTAAACAAAGAAAATTACATATTAGAATAAAAAATCTTTATTATATTTAACGTACGATAAACGTATACATAATACAATTATCCACTTCAAGTAAACTTGAAACAAATAATCAAACAATTATTAAAATACAACTTTTTCAGAAAATACCATAATACTTTCATACTTTTCATCATTAATAATAAAAATTAATCAAACTTAATGTATAATTTATTCACTGCTATGAAAATAAAGAAGATTTTTCACAAAAGATGAAATTTAAGTTACCTCTACATTCTGACTTAATATTGGTTTTATATTCATCTCTAAAAGCCAAAATTTTTAAATGAATAAAAAAGTGAAGCCGCTTGATATTATATTATTTTCACTAAATGTACAAGGTAATAATTATTAGCTGAAATTTATACAAAAGTGAATTAAAAGTAGTAAAGTAAATGGTTGAGTGTAATATTGATTTGACGAACTGAATCGATAGAGGAGATACAACATTTTGGCTAAATAATTTCCAAATAAATTACCAAAGATCTAGTCACTTGTTGATTAATACAATTGATAATTGATTAATACAACACCTCGTTTAGTGACACCTAAATACTGAAGAAAAAGCATCACAGCTTCAATGTGAAAATGATTTTAAGATTTAGAAAATTATCGTTGTTATTAATTCTTTAATAAATTTTATATCAGAAAAACGATTCTAGAGCGTGTAAATTTATTAAGAATTAGCATTTAGGCTTAGAATACCGATCGAAATTACTTATCTTCCCCGCAATGACTTGAGTACAAAATAACCCGTTTAATACCACCAATAGTTTCGCAGTCTCTTGCGCAGAATCGACCAGTCAGTATAAAGTGCCGATCGAATGTTTTATGAATGTGCCAGTTCGACGAGGATCAGTGAAGCCAATTTAGTTTTTTTTTTGTTAATTAGGAGTCTGAGTATTTCAGTTGCATTTAATCGAATTTTTTTTTTACTCATTTTTATTGGCAGTTGGCTTTATAATTCAGATTTATGGATCAATATTCAG
This sequence comes from Kradibia gibbosae, assembly GCA_018907135.1. NCBI lineage: Eukaryota > Metazoa > Arthropoda > Insecta > Hymenoptera > Agaonidae > Kradibia > Kradibia gibbosae. The sequence continues at coordinate 12,723,784 of JACCHX010000004.1, forward strand.
TGCTATTGGAAAACGGTGCGTAACATACTTATCAAAAATCAGAATGAAATTTATATTTAAAAAATCACAAATCATTTACGTATTAATTAAGTCAACGTACTTGTCAATTAATGTCACTATTCATAATTTTATTATAACCGTGGTATCATTTAAGTGAGAATTCTATAATTGAGGATATTTATAACAATATCGCTAGTTGTTATTCGAGAAATTCGCTTAAATTGTGAAACTTTGCGATTCCTTTTCATTTATCTTCTAAATTTATAGTAACAGGGCATTGCGTAAAAGATCGAGAACAAATAGATATGATAAATTTGGACTTAATTTTTAAATATTTGTTAATAATAAATACGGAAGACTTGTGATTCAAAAACCCATAAAACTATTCACAATAAATATAAATATACATATATACATATTTATACATATATATACATACATATATATATATATATATATATATTCATAGAGATTAATTAAATATCAAAGCAGTGAATCAAAAAAGTCAATGATATAAGGGAAAATGTTATTGCAGATAACATCGGTTATTTGAGCTTAATTTTGTACGATTTGACGTATCACCACAGCAACTGTTATTAATACAGTATCAATTAAATACCAAAATATACAGACGGAAATAGCGTAACTTCAACTAGTAAATTCAAGCGACTCTTTTACAAATGTTTTTTTAAGCTTGTCGATGCAACTGTAAATATCAAGTTTTAATTTAGATATTATACGATAAAAAATTATTATTATACTTAGAAATTTTTAATTTGTTTTAAATTACTATTAATGATAAGGTATTTTGGTGTCTACGGTCATAACATGGAATTAGATATTAAAACCATAATACGAAACCCCTCTACAAAAATTTCAATCTCTGAATCACAGCATTGATAATTCGAACTTTGGCACATGAGCATCATGTAACGTATTATTTAATATATTGATAACAATCACACTGTATTGAAAATACGATGACGAATTATTTTACTTTAAAATTTTTCAACTTGATTACGCGAAATCTGACTTTCATATCGTTGTATGTTTTTTCAGGCACATAACTAACCTTGTGTGGGCATTTTTTGTTGATATTTAAACTTTAAAAAACCTCTTGCACGTGTTCATTAAAATGATTTTTTGTATCATCATTTTCTTCGCTATATAACTTGTTAAATTGAAAAAGTCAAATAATGTTCTGTGTGAAAGAACTAAAACATAGATCGAATAAAAAATAATCTAATTGATGACACAAAGTATTAAATATGGGGCACAACCTTCGGGCACTGCCTTCCTAATTCGGCTTCAATTAAAGTTTCTAAGGATAAACTTTTTTTTCTTGAAATGTTTTTTGTAATCTAAAACTTTTTTTTCAACTTTGTCGCTTACTTTACACTCAGGCAATGATTCGAGCCTCTACTATTGAAAGAAATCGAAGCCGCTTCTTAGATACTAATTATCAAAACGAGGATCTGCTTAACATTGAAAAAAGATTATTCGTTCGAATATTACGAGCTAAATAGTTGACGATTGCGAAACGTCGAGCCTCGCCAGTTGCGCAGTAGGACCCACCCACGGCTGTCTCCCCCCTCCCCTCCAAATCCCGACCGCTCCTCGCGGAAAAATCCCGAGCTGCGAGCGATCGGGACTTCCCCCAACGGCAGGAGCCCCGAGGGAGCCTCGGATTCGGCAGCACGAGGCCTTAGTAAATATTGCTTTATGTTAAAAAAAAATCCTAACAAACCATAGAAAGTACCTCAGTGGAGGTTGGGAAACTTTCTCATCGTTATCATGAGGTAATGATATAAGATAATGAAAACAAATATTTTATTTTATAAGCAGAATGAGAGAGAGCGAAGAGTGCATATTATGAGAATGAATCGTACGTATTGATACTAAACCAATAAACGCATATTATATATGAATTTCAATACTAAAATATTAAACTACTTAACTAAATTGTAATAGTAAACAAATATTTTACAGAAAGTGTATGTTTCAATCAAATCAAACAACCTTCAAAAAAGAGACTGTCAATGAATGTTATTATTAATGATTTTTTAAATTTAATAAATAAAGATTATTCTTTTGCATTAAAAAATGTTTATACGCTTAAATCTGCGAATGTATATTCAAAATACATTTATTAATATATATATCATTGTGATATGACTTTTTTTTTAACAAATCTATTTACAGATTAGTAACTCGCTTGTACTCAATGCATTGACTAGACATTGCTTAAATGTACGTTTGTTCTTTATAAATATATATATATACATTTTTCTTAAACCGTTTAAATATTTTATTGAACATCATAATATTTCATGTTAATTGTTAAAATTAATCTTTGGCCCGGTAGAGAAACGAAAGTGCGATAGAACATTAGCCGCTACCGAGGCTGCAATAAGATCGTCGATTAATGTAGTGTTGATATGTAAATGATTGACGTACACTTGACGGGGCGCATGTCCATTTGATTTGCCGAGCCATCAAAAAACGAAAATTTAAATTTCGTTGAATTATAGACTCTGGTCGAAATATCTGGCAACGTTCTCTCCGCAATTAGAAATTTGACAACATCGTTTATGTTTCCAAAACATCGCAATATCGGGTCATGATAATTCGATTGTTACAAGTAGTACACGAAAGTATGAGAGGAAGAATAAGAGAGGCACGTACGGTATGAGAGCGAAAGAGAGGTGAATAAGAGTGTATGTGCAGTACGAGAGAGGGAGAGAGAGGGAGAGGGAGAGAGTCATGGTCGTGCAAATACTTATGAGAGAGAACGAATGATCACAATGCCAGGGTTAATGAAATCGAAGCTGTTATTATGCGTAGATAAAACAATGCGAGATGTTTTAAGTTGATTATTTTAGGTTTATAGAATCACATTTTTTCAATATATGGATATTTGAACACGTGTAATGGTTAAGAAATTGCACTAATTATGTTTTGTGCTCATAAGGGTGCATTTATTCTCTACAATAATGATAATATTGTAGAAATTTTGAATTTAACAAATATTTAAATTAATGATTTTTCATTTAAAATAATCCATGTACTGTATTGAAATATGAAAACAATTTCTTTGCCAACTGTACGTAATTTATTTTTTATAAATCTTTTAATCGATAATTAATATAAGATAGTAAATAGTGCGAAGGGGGCTTTAACAGTGCATAAGAATGGGCAAGCGGTGGTGTTGGAGGGCAATATTTTATAGGATTTACGCTCCGGCTGCTCTTGGTTGTTTCCCCTACGTTAGCGTTTAGCTACCTTGGCCATTGCCGGCCAAAGCCCGCCCGCAGCTGAAGAAAGTCACTGCTGCGCAGAATCCTGACTCGAGGATTTATCGCAACAAGTGTGGACTCTGGCCGGGAGCCTCGTCCGGAGAGTAGGACCAGCCACCGGCAGATGGCAGATGTCAGGCCCATCGGCGCTTCCTCCCGCGGGCTCTTATCTCTCCTCTGCCAGTGCATTATCCATGGCCCGACCGAGTTTTCGGCTTCGATTTCAAATCAGTTGAAAGCCGGGCGCCGAACGGTCCTAAGTGCCGGCCTATAAGTCGCCGATAAGCTCGGCATCCGTTCAGGATAGCGCAAGCGCTTTAGTACTGCTGCAGTTGCACAGGCGTGTGGAGACTTCGACAGTGAGGCAATATGGAAAGTAACCGTGGCAATGCCTAAATAAATAATTGCACGTAAAATATCGTTTCAGAGGGTGCGCAAACCATGCGCATCGAGTAACCTCTCCAGGATAGGCTAAAATTATCATCCGTCATATGAGAGAGTTGACACTCTCTCGACTTCTGGAGTACGTAAATACAGTGCTAAATATTCATTTTCTGGTTTGGAAAAGACAAAAAAATAAATAATTAAAAATAAAAATAAAAAAAAAATTTCAAAACATTTAAAAAAAAAAAAAAAAAAAAAATAAACACTACAACTTTGCTACTTCTACTTTACTTTGACATTCAAAACTCGCGTGCACTTCTATTGCAGTTGATTTATTTATTCTTTAAGGTCAATGGATTACTATCGACGACATATTAATGAAATTAGTTTACATTTTAGGATGAAGAATATCGAAAATATTAACTTTGATTTACTTTGTTGGAAGTTATTACAAAACATGGAGACTTACGTACAAATTTGGTCCTGGAAATTAATAATGAATATTTGTTTATCAGTATTAATAGTTCCTATAGAAAAATGCATTTTTCTATTATATAAAATTAGGTACTATAATTTTTGGAGCAAAAGGAATGTTAAGGGACCGAAGCCGATTGCAATTTTCGGAAACGACCTACGATTATTCAAATGTGAAATGCATTCCAGCGAATTAAGCAAAATATATTACGATCAGTTTGAAAATGAGCAAATGATTGGTACTTATCATATGCATGTACCTAATCTTATTATTCGTGACATTGACTTAGTTCAAAATATTTTAATTAAGGACAACGCGGTTTTCTCCGATCGGGGAATTCATTTGGAAACTAATCCTGTTAAATCACTCCATCATCATATCTTCAATTTAGAAAAAACAGACTGTATATTTGTGAAACACAATTTATCGACAGTTTTTTCGAATGCCAAATTAGATGCCAAATTTGACACTATTTCGGATATTATAGATAACTTTGTATTATATCTTGAAAGGGTTACTAAAGAGTCGACTGAACTCGAGATGTTTAACCTGTTACATAAACTTTCTTCCAATATTATTGGAATGTATGCGTTTTCTATAAAAATGAATAATTTTGGTGATGAAACGGTTAAATCTAAATTTATAAATAAAAAATTAGGTTTCAAAAAATTTATTACACAGTATTCGAGAGAGTGTTCAACACCTAATAGTACGCTCAGGTGTTGTTTAAAGTATTTAAATACAATTATTCAGGACAATGACGACAAAAAATTGGATTATTATATTAAGCTAATAAAAGATATAGAAATTTACAGAAATGAAAATAATGTAAAGGAAAAAGATTTTATAGGGATATTGATTACTCATTATATGAACGATTCAGGTACATCCTATTTGTCATTGAATTCTCTCTTTTTTTGAAACCACAGCCTATTGAAAAATTATAAAAATAAAAACAATGTATTTGGAAACGTATGTTCTAATGGACCAATGAAAATTAAAAAAAAAATGCCTTAAATAATAAATGCATTTAATAATAATTTAATAACAAAGTAATGAAACAGACATATAATAAAAAATATTCTTAATAGTAAAATATCTAATTAATAATCATGTTATTGATATTTTAATTTTTCCTCCGTGATAAATAAAACATAATCTAAAAATACATTGGAAATTAAAAAGCTATTACTTAGTACTGTTTTTAAACAAGTATTGCTCAGTCATTTATGTAGATCAAAATATATATTTTAAATGCATAAATGTATATTACAAATTTTACAGACAAATACAGGCAAATCGCTGCTCAGGTACATTTATTTTTTGGCATTGGATCCAAAGCAATCGCTATGACCATCAGTAATGCTTTGTACGAACTTGCAATAAATGAATCGATTCAGAAGAAACTACGCGATGAAATCTTAAAAAAATATAATGAAAAAACCGAGAAGCAATTAGAATTCAAAGATTTGAAAAATATGAAGTACTTAAATAATGTTTTTAAAGGTAAGTATAAAAAATCTTAACCAACATTCTTAATAAATGCCTCTTAGAAAATGGATGCAAATTTTGTGAACTGTAAGTTTGACAAAAATAGATTAGTACCGAACGCATGTTTACAAATTTATTACTTAAAATTTATTAGCTTTAGCAATAGCAAGGCATTTTTTTCCCCACTGCATGAAATATATTAAGATTAAGCAAATTTTAAAATAAAATTAATTCAAATAATTTCATATTTTTGTATGTAGACATAATATAATGTAGACATAATATAAGTTATAAATTTTGTTTAAATTAAATTGAGAAGCTCATGATTGGATGAAATATGAAATGTGATTTCACTGTATCGAAAAAAAATAAACATGATATCTGATATTTCCGAATAAATAACTTATTAAAATTAGTATAAGAAAAAATTAAATATTTTACTATAAATGTAATATTCTAATGCTTTAAATATCGAAAGTATTTTTAGATATTAAATTTACAATACAATTATTTGGTTTAACACTTTCAATTATCAACTTGGCTCATTGTACTCTAAAAAAAATTTCATTAACTCATTACATGTATTATATGTAATGATTTTTACGTTTTTCATAAATTGTGTAAATTATATTTGTTGAAATTTATATAGATATAATGTTTACACATTTGTGTTTGGTATTGTAGTTTTAATACTACATTTATACACGTGTCAATGGGTTTCATAGTATAATAAATACAGTAGCTATTCAATTACATGAGTTTTATCATAAAATAATTGTTCATGCCCGTGTAAATAGAAGCTATTGTGTTCGTTGTGTTAAAAGATTATATTTCAAGCATTTCTCGATAATCTCTAAAAAAATCCAAATATTTAAACAGTAGAAATCGGATCTCTCAGCACATTCAAAGAAACGCAAGTTTTTTGTTTCAGCAGCCACACGATTAATATTTGATATGCTTGAAGTTGTGTTGATGAATAGTTGATATGCTTGTTTTTAAAGCCAAAGTAAGTGCTCCTATTAGTTAGCCTATTCATAAAAGCAATTTATGAAAAAAAATGGGGAAAATACATGCACTTTCAGAGTAAAACATATTTTCTTCGTATGAGCAAAAAGGGTCCTGTAAATTGAAATCTCTTCATGAAATACAATTGACCTATTCGTTAATTAATTCATACAAATCGTCATCAATTCATCAATTAAACAAATTTGTTGTAAATTTTTATATACTTATGCGTATTTTAAAAATAATTTTCATATTAAATATCCTAAAAGTTTATGTTTTCTGCTAAGAAATTTATATTCCGTCGGATCTACATAGGAGCGCATAATTTATAAAATCGGGAATTAAAAATCAGTTGAGCCAAGTGAAAGTGAATTAAAATAATATTCTAATTTTTATGTAGTCATTTATTTATTGTTCGTTGTAAAAACTAATTTTAATATGTAATTTTAATGATTTTTTGCTTCTATTTTAAAAGATAAATATTTTGGTTTTAATATTATCCATGCGCTTAATTTTTTTCAAATCTAATTAAATAAATAATACTAGGCAAAGCTAGTTAATTGTATTTAATAGATTAAATTAAAAACAATAGTTAAATATTTATGCTCTAGAAACTCTTCGAAAATATCCCTCAAGAGATATAATTCGCACAAATAACAGGGATTACACGTTTGAAGGTACGAATGTGACAATCCCGAAAAATACTAAAATAACTATTCCACTCTTAGCGATTCAAAGGGATTCAACAATATTTCCTAATGCAGAAGCTTTTGATCCAGATCAATTCGAAACCTCAGTTCCAAAAGCTGTTTATTTTCCATTTGGGGAAGGGCTACGTAAATGTATAGGTCATATATATTTACTTTTTTAAAATAAAATCTGTTTTTTAAAATGTGTACGTATTAATAAATAGACACTTTCAGGTGGTAAATTTGCCGAATGCATTTTTAAAATTGTCATAATAAAAATACTAAAAAGTTACAAAGTTTCAAATGGAGCATCCAGGGCTAAAAATAATCCATGGGAAACATTTTTGTACCCTGCAGGAGGAATAAATCTCAAATTAGAAAAATTGTAAATATTACTTCAACTATAACAAACGATGTTGAAACGATATTAAAACGATTACTGAAATACTCATATTGTAATAATACTTACTCTTAAATATAATACCTATAATTAAATTTTGATCTTTAGTAAGTAACTTCTGCGAATGCAAAATATTTGCTAAATGGCTGCGATGTAGTATATATTATACAAATGTGATATAAATTCATTAATGACTTTGTATTTAGCAAAACATTGCTAAAATATATTATATTTTATGAACTGATAAAGCTAAACTTGTTTTTATAGTTTTGTTTAAGAATCATAACATTTCAAACGTAATATCTTTTTAATAATTCACCAATAGAATATTAAATATGCCATTTAAATAAAAATATTTGTTCGTTATTCTTTATTGCGGTATATGAATACATAAATTTGTTAGATTAAAATAATTGAAAGATATAAAGAATACCGTAAGTATCCCGTTTCCGGACCGGGGTAAACATTATAATAATGAATACATACATATTGTGTACAACTATCTTTGTCATACTGATGCTAATAGGTGATGGTACGTATTGAATTAAACAAGATATCCATTAAAATTTTTCCCTTTAATTTATTATTATTTTGTAGGTGATTCTGCTACAAATCTATTCACATGGTGCAATTTAAAATGTGGTCGTAAGTTCATTGAATGACAATTTATATTTGAATAATAATTTATTCTTCTCTATTGTGAATAATATTATTTGGTGCATAATAACGGCAATAATTGACTTCATAATAACATATAGCGCAACACTCAATGGCTAAGAAAGATTAAAATTGTATATTTGCATAAACATTCGTAAAATTATCAATTCCCTTATCAAAAATATGCTAATTAAAAGTAAATTTGAAATAGTGATATTACAAATAATAACCAAGTTATATTTTATTATATATTAAATTATCCACTTATCAGTAAATTATCAGTTGCAACATGCCGATATAAAATACAAATATTTACCTATTTAAAAAAGATAATTTTGATTTTTTATTTTTATAAAAACTTAATATTGTATTTTGGATTCATTCAAGGTAAAATCAAATGAATAATTGTTACGTAGTAAAATATTTTACTCAAACTGAAGGAAGAAAAAATTTACACAGCACTCGCTTGTTCATGCATAATTATTAAATTACATATTTTATTTGATGTATAATTTTGTTTGTATTTCAGTTCTTGGGCTTATAGCAAAAAAAATATGCATGTTTCGATGTCAAAGGAAAAAATTTAAACAAGAACGTTAAAATAATTTTGCATATCGTTTAACAATAGCAGAGTCTAATAAGTGTTTCTATAATACTTTAAAATGATTTTTAATGATAAAAACTTATGTAAAGAATAAAAAAATTTAACAGATTACAAGATTATAATTTATTCATCATAGGGTTTTGTTTGTTTAACTATTTTTCTGTACTTTCAACAATTGTATCTACCACAAGTAGGCAAATATAAGGAAAATCTGCATTTTACAAATTTAAGAATGTTTAAAGTTACTTTTTTTTATATCAATATTTTTAATTAAAATCAACTAAAAAGAACTGATAAGAGATTTATATTTCTGTAAGGAGGTTGAAGTAAAATAAATTACATAAACCTAATTATTTAACAAACAATTAGGTTTTCAACTTTCAGTAAATAAATCACTGATGATTTTCAATTGTTGAAATATCGCGCAGACCATTTTCATGAAAATTTCAAGAGTGTTATAATAATAAAAAAAATGTATAAAACCAATTTTATTTTGTGATCGATGAATAGCGATTTCTCAACACTCATCTGACAACTTTGTAATCACAATCTTATTCATTTATGCTTCTTTTCATTTTTCTCACGCAATTGTTTCGCCATTTCAGTCCAATTGACCTGTTGTCGGGTTCAAACGACAAATTCAAACAGTTTTCTTGACTCTTTGCTTAAGTTTATTTAAAACATGTAAAGTAAATTTTATTAAATACTTATCCATAACAAATATTATCGGTATACAAGTGCTATACATCGCTATACATCGGACGTAACTTAACTCGAATACAATCAATTGGAGAATAATTTCAAAATTTGTTTATTTATAACTAGAATTTTTTTAACATGTAGATGTTACTACATTCTGTTACGGCCAAAGTGACGGCCTGGCAAATTTTTTCTGATCGCATGAACCTGAAGTTCAAAATTATTTAGTTAACAATAGGGATATTTTAACCGTTTGCCAATGAATCAGTTAATAAGCATTTGTGTTCTATTTATACATCTCTATATAAATCAAAGTAATTTTTTTTGTCCTTGTTACTTCAAAATTTCCTTTAATAATATTTATAAATTGAAATTTGTTTAAATTCAACTAAATGTCAAACTCTCTCTCTCTTTTCTTAATTCGAGCTGTTTGACAAAAGAGTTTTGCAATTTGTAAACAAATTAATAAATTCTTCAAATCTTAAATTTTTTTCTTTTATTTAAAAAATAAGTTAAGAACAAATTATAAATTTTTCCCTTAATTTAACCAAACATTCGTACAACACGCCTAAATCTCAAACAATCGACTTATTAAACAAGCTCTCCATCCCGTGCTATTGCGCTTAAGTTGTAAGTACTAAAAGGAGAAAAGTTTGGCGAGTATTAACCGGTAAAGGTGCGCACTCATAACGTTGGGGTAATCCGGCGGAGGTATTTTTGTGCTTTAGTCCAGATCTTACTCCCTGAACGTAACAATTCATTAGATCACCACAGGTAATAACAAATAAACAAAAGCCAGTGGTCGGTTCTTATTCACCGGAATACTACCCTTTAAATAAAAATTGCTTCCACAGCGTCATTATTATACGAATATCGGTATTTCACAATAAAACATGGCAATAAATCTACTTTGAGATTTTTTTTAAATTTAATTTTTCAATCACTAGTAAAGGCTGCTACCTTTTGATAAATAATTATTTATACGAGCTCACGATATCATTTCAATATTAATGTAATACGCATTATACGAATACTGATAAGTTATTTTTTAGAATAACTTAAATATATACGGACGAGTCTCATTTTTATGAAAAATTTATCAATATTCAAGGAGCTTAGCATTTGATATTTTTCCGAATTTCTCGGACCAGAGTAAGTAGGTAAGCTCTTTAAAGTAACGTCGTTGTCAATTTCGATCATAAGTAATTACACTCACAAGAATATGTAAATGAAGATGCTGCCGTTTCATACTACCCTACATCATACATCGAGCTTCATACAGTTTTATTAAGCTCATCAACAAAATGAGATGCAAAAAAAGAGCACAAGATTATGGGGGTTGTTGCATTAAAATACGGCGTATCGGAGATTATGACCAATGAACTCCTTCTATTGCTTTCTTTACACAATTCAGTAGTTGCCAGTCTGTATTTTACGCAATCACGGAAGATCTTTGTGATAGCAGCTGGTCAGCAGCAGCAAACACGTGCTGTAGAAGAGATAGGGATAGAGAGAGAGAGAGAGAGGGGGGGGAGGGGTAAAGTAAGCAAGAGGAGAAAGAGGGGGAATTATTACAGGCGGTAATTCCTGACAAATTATCGCTCAGGACATTGGGGTTTTTTTTTCGTCTTGGGCATTTGCATTAAGTGGCCTTGTCAGAGGCTCGGGAGGACGCGCGCCCACCTCGTGCCTCCGTCATTCTCCTTTCCCAATGGAAAAACTTGCGGATGGCGTGCCGGTCGGTATCGGTCGGGAGGTACGGAGGGGGTCGAGGCGGCCGTTCAGGGGTGGACGAGCCCGCGTGCCTCGTTGATTTCCGAATGGACGTGCAATTAACTGTACGAGATAGTCGCGCTTTATCATAAGTGCGACTTAACGCTTGAAATTTAGCTGAAGCTTAATGCGCGATTAGTATAATTATGCCGAGGCCAGTGATTTTTGAATTAGATGATTATTGTGTTTACTGGCCTAAAAATTGCCGGCTGGACACTTAAACAAAATTAAGAGAGCATGAAATATTTACGCAGCTCCTTTAGACGACGAAAGCCAGCACGACAATAAGCTAATTATTCATGAACTGGACAGAGGGACACTTAAAATTTTATAATTGGTCGGATTATGCTTGATAATTAGTATTATTAAATAATTTAAAATTGCACGGTGTCAGTTTTTGTAAGCCGTTTATATACGCTCTATTGTTACGCTATTGGACATCTTGCTATGGTCCTCGTTTTGTTTACAATAGATTCTCCACTTTACAAAGCAACTTTTGCTGCAACTGCTTTCACCGGCATACGATAAATTTGTCTTTACAAAAGACAAATCGATTCTCTTATCGATTCATGGCTTATGCCAAACGTGAATTAAAATCGAACCCGACGCAACTTTGCAATAATCTTACAAAAACATGTCTCTTGTACTTGCACTGGAACAAAAATAGCCAATGAGAAGGCCGCAAAATGTTCATACACGTGTAAGTGAGCCATGAAAAATAGTTTGAAGTTATCGAGACCGCCCAGACGATAACTTCATTAGCGAATGAAAACTAGGGTGCGCAAAAAAGTTACCCCCGCCTGGCACGGATTTATTTATTGGCCCGTGAATTATCGCTATTAGTTGGTCATTAGCGCAATAGGTTTGCCGTAGCTAATAATTTTTTAAAATAACCGCAAGTATGCTGTTCCGTAATTATTGGTTTTATCTATATATTTATATACGGTAGCACGCGTCAATATTGCATCACTATGTATTTAAATATTTATTATGTCAACGTCAATCGCTCTTTGCTTTTGAATTTTGATAATATATACTTAAAATTCTCGAAGAATAATTAATAAAATAGCTCTGTCAAGTTTTGAATAAAATTGCTTTTAATAAGTGCAACAATTTTCTAGTTCGTTTGCATAATGAAGCAAAGAATAAGTACGAGATGATCTCTTTTCGTGAGTTTTCGTGAGATAGACGTCAATGGACTTGCTGGAAAAGAAATTTTTTACGCGTCATTTATGAACAAGGTTTTTTTACGCTTTATTAGTAACGCTATTGATCTCTTAACGATAAAATCGCAATGGATTGTCAATAATGTAACATTGAGGTTTATACATGCCGACATTAATGTTTAAAAGTACGTCTATATGAGCGGTTCCTTAACTTTATCAAACTACAATATTATAAACATAAATAAACGAATTCAAATGAAAATGAGGATGCAAGCTAAGGCTTCGCTTGTGAAAAAAGTCTATCCCGAAATTTTACGTCCAACCCCCGCCAATCGTGGACAGTATCGTAGTAAAAGACTCGCCCTCTCGAGCTAAAAGTTTAAAATACTGATAGAGATAGAGAGATCCAGAGGTTGCGTCCGTGCACTCGAGAAAATCTTGCTCCCCGAGGCATCGATCGAATGACGATCGTTGAGAAGTGAGAAGAAGATAAAGAAGAAGATAAACAAGAAGAGCGCAAGGGCGAGAGGGACGGCAATGGGGGCAAGGGGTTGAGCGAGTCCAGGGTTAGTAATTGTCAAAATTCATAGCCGAGCAGGAGCGTCGCAGTTGGGGGAGGGGGGTAGAGAGAGAGAGAGAGAGAGAGAGAGAGAGAGAGAGAGAGAGAGAGAGAGAGAGAGAGAGAGATCAACGGCCGGGAGGGGAGCAGTTTGCCGAATGCAGGTCTCGGCGTGATTATTGGCCCTCGCGATAATAATCGAGCCGCGCGACCGAGCGTGGGGCGGGGGCGGGGGGGGGGCAGAGAGAGCCCGCGGTAGGCGAGCGCGGCCTCGACTCGGACAGCTCCTTCGGGCAACGGCGTGCGAGGGTGGTTATTACGCGGGACGATGGGCTCGGCGGTTCCATCTTTATTTTGGCCGCCACCGCCGACGCGATCCGCACCGGGCGAACTCGCTCCTCGTATATCATGGGATTCCCTCGGTCGTCCTCGGGGTGGACGCCGCTCGCTCCACCTGAGAGGAGCGCGCATGGCCGTGGGCCAGGCGGGTTAGGGGTGGGGAGAGCCCGTACGTGGCGAAAGGGACAGGGAGACGAGCTCGCTCCGGTTTGTCGCTTCGGGTGATATCGTAAATGATTCGTAAAAACGGCCCTAGCCGCGCGATCGGGCTTGACTTTGCCCCAACCCCCCCCGCCTAAGCCGCCGGAGTAGTCGCATTCCTCGCGACTTACTCCTAGAATCCACTAATAAGCGCTTTCGTTATCCTTTCGATGATTCTCCCGGCATTCATCTAAGATGACCGATTGTTTTAAAGAAAGGTACTTATTCTTTATTACACGGTGCGGGCCTGGGACCGACTGGGGCTGCTTTTCCTTCTTCTAATTCCGAGCCAACGACCGAACTCTTAAAGCTGGCTCATTTCTTATACAATTATGAATTTTATAAGCAACAATTGTGTAATTATAAGCTTTACTGCTTTAGCGGAAAGTATTTGGCCGCTTTCACTAAATTTAAAATCCCTACGTGGATAGGACTCTGGAAATAAGTGGGCCCAAAGGCGCTACACTTACGCCTTACAATGTGTTACTTATTATTTGATACAATGCCAGGTAATGCTCGTGTTTTAATTGTACGTCGTAATAATAATTGCGATGATCCTTTGAAAATTACTATTTTCTATTTACCTTGCAGCCATCATAAATAGAAATCTCCGATTTTTTAACGCGGCTGCAATTTAGTCCAAATGTTGTTGCTGTTGTTGTTGTTGTTTCCCCCCCCCCCTTTCACGTGTGGCTTTTGATTTCGTCTCTGTTCTTGTTTTCGTTCTCTCGGGCTGCTGCATCCGAGTTGGTCCGTCCACTGCTCAGACGGAAGAGCGGGAACGCTTGGCCGACGAAACGTTTAAAAGACTTTAATTACTCATAATCGCGATAGTTCAGCTGTGACGTATGGATGCGCTACCTCGGAATGCACACGCACACGCGCAAACGCCGAGCTCTATCGTAACATTTATCACGGTCATTATGGAGCCAATGAAGAGGGTTTGACGTTATATTGGTACCTTGTCTGGGGCAGGAAAATAGATGCGCGAATGACTGACGAATTACAGTCTGCGCGCGAGCCAAGAATACAGTCATTGTGTTTTTAGTTGGAGAAATTAATTGTAGATATAGAGCATAATACTCCGTCTGGAGGGAATCAGTGATTTATACACTTGGTCGCTGCGAGAAATAAGAGATCGCCGAAGATGCGTTATTACCGAAAACAATATTTTTTGTGCATATCCCCGGTCTCCGAGATTTCTTTACCCTTACCAACAATTGCAAACAAATATAACGACTTTTGTTTTCAACTCTTCAATTAGACCCTCTTGCAACCAACGCAATTATCATCGATCGTTAAAATTATGTACAAATTTCTTTTTGCAAATACAATGAACTTCGTAATCTTTCGTAAGGAGATTTCAGATTTAAAACAAAGGCCGGCAAGCAATTCGAACATTTTTCTTTTTTAAATTTTCACATTAGAACGAATTATACAATAATTGCATGTATTTCATTGAAACCGAAAATTATGCAGTATTCGATGATAACATTTTTACACATAAATGCAAAAGAATATGTTTACAATATTTTACACATGCTAAATATTGTTTTGCATCGAGAATAAGGTGAAAATTCGCGAAAATTACTTAGAAAGTATAATAGTATGCGATAATCATAAATCTGTAACGAATAATTAATATATAATGTTGACGGAAGTTTGTACTCACTGTAAAATTTAAAGATGAATTTTGAACGCATTTTAATGATTTGCATCTTTCAAGCTTGTTTCAAATGGAAATTAAAAATACCGTTGAACCAATAAGACATAGTTTGAAAGAAATGTAAAATGTAGAAAAGAGCGTCATATGGGTAAGCATTAATTTATGCGTCTAGAACTAGTCGATTGAAGAGCCATAATTTTCTTTGCAGTCATTCATATATCATCGAATTGTCTTCTTTTTTTTAAAAACGCATTATTGCACTTTATTTTGACTAATGACAAATGAAAAATTTGCCAAAAACATACACACACACAGTAAATTACATCGTCGGATTGTGTTTTTATTGAAAAATACTTATCATCTAAGCAATTAGTAACTATAAGTAATATAAATTTAGTATATGAATGTGTAATTTAAAAATGATCGATCAATGTGCAATGGCTAAGCAAAAGCTTTTTAACCAATGTTTATATATATAATATACGCGTGTGTACTGCGTATGGGAGCAAGCATTAAAGTCACGTGGACAATAATTTCAATGGCCGGGCATCGCGAAGCCCGTCACTCTTTTTCGAAAATCTTTAGGTCCCATCAGCAGCGCGGCGGGACGAGGCTCTGCCTTTCCACGAAAATTCGAAACTCGAGAGCGCAAAAGCCGCGAAAATTGTGCGAGTAATCGTCTCGTGAATCAAACCGTTTCGGCGAAACTATTGCTCTTCGCATTATATCCCGGACATTATTCGACGCGTCGGGAGCATTATTCCACCCCCCCCCACCGCGCGGAGTTCATTTATCGTAGGAAGGACTACTTATCGGGATGGATCTCTCACGTTATTTGACGTAGGGATAATTTTCGCTTGAAGCGCATCGGCCAGGAGCGGCCGCCTATTCGACGAGGCTTCCCCCGTCCCCCTAAGCCACCTTCCACCAGAATTTCGCGGCCTACCATATCTTGGAAACAGGCGTAACAAACGTACGATGTCTGAGGTACCGAGAGCAGTTGTCTTCCCCCGTGGCTACAAGCGTAAGGTGTTTGACGTAACTTTGCACTCGTTTTTCCCCGCGTCGCAAAGTAACCGATGTCCAATATCCGATTTACTCCTGCATAGGACCTCCCTCGTTTTCAATCTCAGGAAAATTATTTTTACATTACCATTTAAACTCAAACCCTAATAATAAATGTAAATGTAACGACAGCAATTTTTTTATAGAATTTCTTCTGAAATACACAGTCAAGTAAAATCAACGAATAAAGAATATATTTTATAAATTTAATCAATTACAGTCTCTTTTTTTATTGACAACTTTTTCAATGTTGAAGAATGTCAAGCTCAACATTGGAATGTTGGGAGTCCCAAAAAATGTAATAAAATTAATTTAATTATTTTTTGTTTACTATTAAATTTTTTTTTACTGCTCATATCAAAATATTAAAGTTTTGATTCTGTTTTTGTTTAAAAATAAAATAAAAATACGGGACAATACGGAAAATCCACGAATCCCTTGTAAATTATATATTTGATTTCAAATAAATAATGAATATTTAAAAATCTAAATATTAAGTATAAAAATTGTCCGAAACTTAATTAATAAAACGTTTGATACGTTTCTAAGTATATACAGGAGCTCTTGTTTACTTCGCTAAATTATTCCAGTTATACTAGGTGTAGTAATCTTATTTAAATATATCATTGAATTAAAGCTGTTCCATTGACTGGTGGGAGACTATACGGGGGTAAATGACACATAATCCACTATCTTAAGGTCTAGCGGTCATTCTTAGCTGTAGCTGCATAAATAACTGACCTGCGGGTGTACAATTCGTTTACTCGCAGGTCTTGTTTTCAAAGGACTGGAATCCTTGGTACCGACAAGTTTTTTCGCGACTTTCCTGGAATTTGGTTACACGTTAAACGGGTTTTCTCGCTGAGTGGGCACTTCTCGTCCAACTTCTCGTCCAACTCCTCTCCTTGTCCCCTTTGCCGCTTGGTTAAGTGCGTTGCCTTCTTAGCGCCACCAAGTTTCTCGCTTTCTGAAAATTGAATTGTTCAGATGTACCACTCTTTTTTCCCCGTTCTAAAATCAATTTCCTACATTTCGAAACATAAATGTACAATCGCTCGCATCCTTTTATATTGGAGCATAGATATTTTTTCATGTTTTATTTATAACAACTGCTTACATTTGTTGTAAAATAACTCTAAGAAACAGCATGAATATCCTAAAACAGATGGTACACAAAGTCATTACAGATCTTATATGTACATAATTGTCTAAATACTCCATACGAAGGAAATTTTCTTTTAGTAAAAGTTGAGATTCAGCTTATATTTTATATTTTGGCGCTGTATTTAGGACTTCTGAGAGCACCAATGCAGAAGAAGATTTGTATAAGATAAGGAGGTGAAAGAAGATCGTTGAGCAACAAAAGTAGTATTCGGATGAGAAGAGACGCTTTCAAGGAGTCCTAATCGCCAAAAAGCCGAGGAGCAACAAAGGCTTCATCAGGCGGAGAGGAAGTACGAGATATAGGACGAGCTCAAGAGATAGAGAGTAACGCAGATATAATTTTTATCTACCGGCGCTGCATTGGGAAAATGGCGGCGCGCATCGTAGCGTCGCGATATGCCGCCATTCCCGACGGCACCGCCACCCCGTCCATGCGGCTCGACTCCCCCGCCCAGTGGGTGCCTCCCACGCGGATAAGGATATCACCCTGGGCCGTGAAAAGGCAGCTCCACATTCGGATTCACCATCGGCAGCTCTCCGGCTCCCCTCCGCCTTCAGTAGGAGCCACTCGTGCTTTGGGCCCCGGGCCCATGGGGCGTCGATCGATCCCTCCCTCAACCACCTCCTGGGCCGGGAGAGGAGCATCGATACTACACCGATACGAAATCCGGAGCGTTGTGCCTTATTAAAAGCTCTGTATAAAAAACTCTGTATTTAAAGCTCCCCGGCGACGAGCGCGACAGACCCGGAGGACAACGAGTAACGGATCCTGGCAGCGGAGGGCCGATGGGCAAGCCGACTTTCCCGAAGGCCACAATTAAGTTGCCCGCGTCGCCCTTGCTGCCTCTCTAATGCATCGGTCGTCTTCTGCCCGAAAATAAGACGACGACGACGACGACGACTACAGCCCTGGTGCAAACGACGCACCCACGCGGAAGTGCATTTCCCCTAAGCCGGAAGTGCATTTGTAGAAGTATCCAGGCGGCTGTCGGGAGACACTAGCATGGAAGTGGTCGAGCTATCCTTGACTCGGACGACGTGGCCGAGGACGGCCCTTCTTTTGAACAAGCAACCAACCGGAGCAATAATAAGCAAACTTAACTATCCCGAGGAAAACAAGGCTTAGAATTACTTCAAGCCCAACGGCGTCCGGCCAAGCCCCGAACCTCCTACCCGCTCCCCATTACAAGTTTATAAGATGCAAAAAGCGCATCGAGTCGATTAGCAGTTCCCACTTCTGTTCTGGGCGAGGCACTCCTGAAACGTGTTGACAGCCACCAGCTAGTGTTAAAAACAGACATCGATAACTCTGGCTTGGAGTGAGTAAATTTACGCGCGTTTAGGAATCAAGATCGATTGACGCTTGCCATATTTTGGCTGAACGAAGAATATTGAATGGCGTTGAGGTCACGCGAGATTCAAGAAATCTCCAATAACGTGTAGTCCGTTTTTACTTAGAACTCTTAATATTAAATATGATTGAATATCGGTATAATAATTATTAAACCTTTTTGTTATTCAATATCGACTTAAACAGAATGATATGTTAAAAGGGCGTTTTAAATTTCGGTCTGCATTTAGAGCTCCAGCGATTCCTTTTTGAGTATCTGCAAAATTATGTAATCGTTGTTATTGAGGCGCGGATTGGACCAGTGAGAAGTAACCTTCCTCTTTAGTCAAGGCTTCCAAGCCAAGTCGATTTGGACGTTTTCTCGTTATGGGTGCATGCCTACCTCTGTGGCACTTCCAACTTCTGAATCGATGCAGGCCTGAGAAAGTCGTGTCGATGGTCTCTAAGAGCCGCTTGTTTTATTCTCGAAGATATTAGGCCCAGCTCAGGCAGGGCACATCGCTTTTGATCCTGAACTCTTGACCGTGGGTCATTTACTTGTCAATTGTTACCTACTGATAGGGGGTGACTCGAACATTAATACTTCAGCTTGTCTTCCCCTACCTTAAGTTTCTCAGCATTTACCATACGTGTGCAAATTTTACTGAAACCTTAGATGTCTCCGTATTGTGACTATGCAATTAAGTATAGAAGCTTTTTTATTTTTTTTAATAATTTTAATCGATGATATAGTACTTACTTCGTTGGACAAAACAAAGGGAAAAATACGAATATTTGAAAAATATCAAGTAAAAACTTTAACAATATTTATTTTTGCTTTAACACTAATAAAAAAAAAGAAAATACAATTCCGATAATTCTTGGATTAACAACATGTTTGCTTATCTATTGCTCATTTATTTTTTGCAGTTTTAGTTGTACGAGGAAATAACCCGTGGATAATAATTAAAGTGTAAGTTTAAAATGGATTAAGACTTACCTGAACTTGTAGTTGATATAAGTCTTCGTTTTTAGTTTAAGTATTAATGTGTTTTCTTATGAAATACTTAATTTGTTTAAATATCGTTGATTCCTTGGTTTATTTGAGATCTTTCCCTATTACTATTATTTCTTACGTCGAGAATACAAATATTATTTATATACCTTTTTTATTTAACTAAACTGCTTTACAATTTTCTGGAAAGAGTCCGTACTCGATGCCAGAGAATATGAAGCCAAAAAAATGGAAAATAGTGTAAAAATCGTCTGTTTAATATTGGCTGAAGACTCATATCTATATTTATGAATTTGGTAGATTCTCAGGTCTAGTTAGGATGAATTTTAATTATTTTTTGACATTGAAATGTACTGAGTTTTATTAGATTAGACTACAACTGCAATTTATAATGCAAGCCTTAATTCGGCACGTAAAAATGGAGCGGGTCCCTCGAGAATCTATTTAGTCGATAGATTATTATATGGGCGGGTCTTAAGTTGGTGCTTTGAAAATGGACCAAGTTCCTGAAAATTTTAGCCGGTAAATGAAATTTAATTCGGTTCGTAAAATGGATTTAGTTGTTTGAATGTGTCTACTAGTCCGACTCATTAGCATATAGATAAGCTTTGCGACGCGGGTGTCTCGACCCTCGGTCCAGTAGGGGGAATTTGTACTAGGATAGAGCTCCTCGGTTCCTGGATTCGGTGGGATGAAGAGAAGCGAGTGAAGATAGCGGAATAAGAAGGCGAAATAAAACGAAGAAGATTATTTTGATTTTTTATATCGCCCCTATCGTCGGTGCGTGGTGGAGTAACGGTTGGCCCCTTAAAAATAATAATAATAATTAATTATGATTATTAAATAACGAATAGGCGAAACAAAGAAAATAGTTTGCGCGGGCAACCTCTTGCATTAGTGTCGGTACTGCCCCAATCCCTTACGGTGAGAGTTAGCATCACAGTCCAATATATTTGAGGAAATTCGTTGGATTGGCAAAATTCCACCAACTCCCGACCTCGAATGCAGGATTGCCCTTACGGTCAAAGGGAAGTTAGGCCGATGCCTTTACTAGCCTTCCCTCCACCTCCTTCACCAGCGCCACCAGACCAGCCGACAACAGTGATCCAGCAGTGGCAAGCCCTCAAAGGGGTCGACACGCAGGCCTTGGTCGACAAAGCCCCCCGATGACGCCCTTAGCCACCCAAGGCTCTTTAATGAGCCCCACCCCTGTCTGCATATTTTATTTATTTAATAATTTTATTTTCGTTCAATTTTTGATGCACCTGCGTCACCTTACACAATTGGTTAGCTGAATGTATTGGGATTCGTGTATCGAAAAATCGATAAAAAGTAAAACGAGAAATAAAACAAGTACGCGATATGATGCGCGAATAAACCGAAACTGTAGCACACGAGCATCAGTTGTCGATCAAAGTCTCTCCGTCGACTCAATCACGATTCAGTTGCGGCTGCACGTGCCCGATAAAAAAAAAAAAAAAAAGAGAACGAAGGAAAGGACAGAGAGCAAGGGGCGAACGATGATTACGCAGTGATTATTCAGCGATTAGTTTTCCTGATGCACCGGCGGCTCAGCTCGTAAACAATTAATGCCTGTCCATTGGCCGTATGAATTTTTATACGCCGAAGGCCCGCGTCGCTCTCGAAATTCCTTGTTGGGAGGCGCGCGACTGTTGACTTTGAGCGCACTTGGCCAAAGAGCCGAAAACCGAAGGGAGATGAATGCCGAGCGATCAACCAAGGGAAGACCGATGTGACTACGGCGTAATTGCGCGATTTCTTACGTGGGCTTCAATCTGTGTGGCCGCCGAGGCAGGATAATTAAATGTGTACCGCGCCACTCCTCCGCTCCCGCCTCCCAACAATGAGTTCTGAATATAAAAGTCGCACCGGAGGTTATTAATTGACCAGATACGTGAACTAATGCGAGGGGCCCGCTTTATCGGGGCTGAGGGTGAAGTCTTGACGAGAAAATTCTCCCAGCTTATGCCAGGGACTTTTTTAGCCTTAGAGAAATGCCTCCGATTGTTACGGGACTCGATGAAGGGTTGCCGATTGATAACGTTTTTAATTCAACGAACTCTTACTTACTTATTTAAAATAATATTATTATTTATTACAATTACGCAGATATAAATATTAATATCGATCATTCGTTTTTCTTGATTTTACGAAACAAACATTATTATGTACTTCGAGCTATTAATTTTATCTTGCACCTTCGGCAGTGTAATTTACAGATAAATTATAATTGATTAAGGTGTGAGGCGTTGTAAAAAATTATTTTCATACTCGTAATGTTAAGACAATGTTTTTTGTGATAAATGAACCAAAGTATTTGGTTTCTTGTGTTAAGAATTAGTCTCAGGACATTGGAATATAATTATAAGCATGTTTTCGCAGATTTATATTGAAGACCTATACTTTTTGGAAAACGCGAATACGAAATAAAATATGGAACTAGTAAGATATTATCAATTGTTGATATTCAATACTAATTTATACTGGTTAATACAGAACATTAATCTAAAAATATTAAGAGAGCTAAAATACATTTTTTTTTTTATAAAATTTAATTTCCATATTAAAACTCAGATTTCTTGTTTTAATTATAAAATAGCTTTATATTAGAAAGACTATTCAAAATGACTAGAGGCCTTTATCAGATACTATTAATATGTAATCTAAAAAGAATCATCCCAAAGGAGTTCTTAATATTCTTAACAACCATACGAATTCAAGTTTAATAAGCCTAGCTTTATCGTACGAAGCTTTATAATTTCATAAATTACGTTATATTAATCTTATATTTATGAAAAATTAAAATTTTGAAAAAAGCCTTCTCATGTGAATAAGAATGGCGTTATCATAAGTATACTTGTCCCGCATTTAAATGTCAGAGTTAATTATGAATACTTCTATTTTTACAAAAAAAAATTGTATTGTTTCTCATTTCTTATTATCAATATAATAATTATCAGTACGAATTTTCCTAGATGCAAAAGTATATAAGTAATCTTGAAATTAATATTTATTAAAATATTGTCATTGTGTTCTACTATATATAAATATACATATATACACACCTAAAAATGAAATGTAAATAATCTAATTAATATAATCAGGTATAGTAGTATAAAAACTGTCAACGACGTATTATTCAATGAAATCAAATAAAGAGCTTTAGCTTTATAAACAAATTGAATAAGTGATTATGCTGAAACTGAAGCATAGGCAACCCCGCATGCATTGGTGTAGTTGTGTAAAAATGCGTAACGTCCCGAGTTTATTTCTTCGGCATTGTATAAAATAAACGATCTTACAGTCTTTATCATCGTAAAACCAATTACCGAATAATACAGTAAGAGCGTACAATATAATGTTTATGTTTTATTAAGAAAGGTACTGTCTGGGTGGCTTAGTACTATTGGTATTAGGCCAACGCACTGCGTAGCTTATTACATTATTCTGATCTATTAAAGTTGCTATCGAAATTGCAACATCTATTTTAAGTGTGGCTAAAATTATCAGCGCAGTTTTAAGGGGCAGTAAAATGATTACTCAACTAATTGTGGAGCACTAGTTCAAATATGGATTCCAGAAAACTTAGATAATGCCATTAATATCCTGTTGTAGGAGTATTTAAAACTTGCTTGAATTATGAAGTGCAATGCACGATTCGTGTTAAAGCAGGTCTACGTTTTGTCAGTGACAGGTAGTATTATGCGGAATTGAATAAAGCTCTAATACAAACTTGTAGTCAATCTACTCGTGTCGGCCTTGCGTTTCAAACGTGCGAGTATTTATACCCTGAGTATTTATAGCTCGGCGTTATAACATTAGGATGTAACCGTTCCGCAACTCCATTCAATAGGGAAAATAAAAGGAAGGGGCAGGCTTCCATTCCCCTGGCGATTCATCATTCGAGCGCTGTCCCACCACTCAAAATAATGCCAACAAAAGTCCAAGAGCTAGACAAGACAGTTTTCCCTAACTAAACGCCATTATACGTCATCTCGGCTCTCGAGGCCGAGAGTTTCATTAGGCTGATTCATTTGCCTCCTCCCCCACGCGAGCCCGCCCGACTCTCCGGCTAACAGCCCTAGACCCCCCCCCCCGCTCGCCTCCAGGCCGCCGAGGCGCGAGGCTCGGGTTTCGCGTGCCTGCGCGCCCGCATAATAAATACGCGGGCGCGAATCCACGGCGACCATTCATACGCGCAAATAAATTTGGAGCGGGCGGCTCTCTCTCTCTCTATCCCTCGAGGGGCAGGGGCGAGTGTTGCCCGGGCGCCGGTTCTCCGCACCGTAAGTCACGCTAATTTGCATCGTGTGCGGGAGGCCCGACCGCGATTCACGAGAATCGAGCCCTGGGCTTGGGAAGGGCCCGGGCTGCGGCTCGACCGGAGCTAATAGAGCGGCAATTGAGGACGTTTAATTTATAATTTCAGTGATAAAGCCTCGACCGGATAAGATAGCCGAGCTAATTTATGGCTCTTTGATGGCGAACTATTTAAGGCTTCGAGATAATTCAAGTGACGACACTTAACCTCCTACTGTTCTTATGCGCTCGTACCGAGGGACGCGGGACATTGAAATACAGTCATTGTAGCTGGCTCGATGCATTTTATCCTCCACGCGCGCCTATTTATCATCGCAATTTTCACGCATAAGCTTTAGGCTCGGGAGATTGTGCAATTATAATCTGCGGATTCTCTTCTTAATTTGATTTTTTTCTCCGTTACTTCGAGCACCGGATTACACCAATCGTGTTTGCTTTCCTGTAGCCACAATTTTTCCCCATTCATTCTATTCCCCTATTACCTGTTTTATTAATATTATTGGCAAGTATTTTACACAAATGAATTCTTACCTTTTTTGTGACACCCTAACTTACACAGCTGTCACGCATAAGTGCAATACCAATCAAAAACTTCTGAATCTTGCAAGTATAATATGTACATGTACATTGTATTATAGTTTTTTTTAATAATAACTACTATACGTTCGATTTTGCGTTCGATTGTCAGCGTAGAGGGAAAATAAAAAGATCTTAAAGATAAGCTTACGCAAAATGATTATGTAATATATCCTTTTAATGCGTAACACATTAATAACCGACTTAATCGTTAGCGTTTAAAATAATTGTTCAATTTAGTGTCTACATAAAGTGAACAATACAAAGATTAAACATGTAGCAATTGAAAATAAAAGTTAGTCACTGAAGTTCCTTGGCTTAAACTGTATTCTGAAGATAAAATCATTCTTGTTCATATAATCACAAATAAGAGCAGTTAATGAGAATGAAAGCATATAAAATATGATAAAAAACTAAAAATTTAATATTGTTAAGTCTTACATGATTTTGAAAACATGTCGATATATTTGGTGTCTTTAAAGATTTTCAAGCTGTATATTTTTACATTAAAGTTTCTTTTCTAAAAATACTCCATTTTAATGTTATTACTTGTGCGTAGTCGTCGATATAAACTTGCGGATTCTCCACAACCAGTTGAATATACTTATTATTCTACTTACCAATGCCGATACAGAGATTTATATTCTTAACAATCTATGATATATGATTTTAATAAGAAGTTTCATTGCTTTAATCTTACGCAAGCGTTTTTTATTTATTTAAAAATTATATTTTCTATAAAATGCAGTTAATCTTCAATGAATAGCAGCACCGCTTAAAAAAAACTTCATAGACGCATCTTATACTATATGGTCGACAACTAGTAGACAACTATATAGTCGATAACTGTATTTATTTATTCTATAAAATATATTGAAGTCCTAATTTTTTTATAATATTTTAAATTAATTTTTAAACACAGATGCTGGAGGTCAATATCCTACGTGTATAAAATATATTTCTTTAATAATATTTAAACATTTTGTTTTATTGTACAGTAGCTGGAAATATTCCGACTATTCATTGGATTTGATTGAAATTAAAACGAAAAAAAAGATCATGTCCCGTTCATTAGGAGATACGAAATCTTTATATAGATTTCACGTTCATCGGTTTGCTGATCGATGCTACGAATGAAATCCGCTGTTATTACTTCCGACTGTTTACGTTGGGTACTTCTGTATCAGCGCGGCAGCTAATATTACCGAGCGACATAAGATCGGTATTAATACGTAACAAGGCTAAGACAATCAACCGAGTGTTAGATTAGCATCTAAAGAATATCGAATTCTTTCAATGTAATGCATATCCGTATGTTTTGATCATTCTTTCATAATGGATGTATTTCTTGTATCTCATTTATATTGAATGCGGAATGTTTTATACACGGAACAACGATTCCCGGGAGATAGCAATGGAATCTCCACTGTGATGCTGAGCGAAAGGAAAATATTGGCTAAATGGTTTTTACTATCACGAAAATATGCCGAATACAGCATAATGTGGTAAATAAAAATAGACGCTTGTTAAAAATAGTAAATTGAATTTGGAGCGATATGATAAGGACTGCATTTAGAATTCCTTATTATTCAATGGATCATGTTTATGTGAAGAATACATTAAGTGCGAGAAGAAATTCTCAAACGTTGAAGTTTGTAGTGCGTTGCGTTCCAAGGAATAGATATCGCTTATCTTTGTGTTTTATAATGTTTAAGATGCAGTCTACGGACTGCAATACAATTTGATAAATTAAAAATGATTAATAACCGGTAGGATAAAAGAAGAGTGAAATCTGTGGAAGCTGATAATAATCGGTTACCTAACAGCTTACAAATTGTTCTCAAGCTGTTTTGAAATTAAACGTTAAGAGATATTATAATCAGCAATCAATTGAAGTTATTTGCAAAAATTTAATTTGTTTAACATTTCAATAGGAGAAACTCTGATAATGAAGTTTGCGTAAGCTCGGGGCGCTAACGTTAGAAAAAAAAATACGTTTTAATGCTAGATTTATATATAAAAATGAGCTTCGTCCAGGTAAAAGTGTTATCCAAATGAAAGAGTTAATCATTCGCTTGCAATAGAGTTATCGCTTTCTTAGAACGTCTTAGAAGATTCACACAATGCAATTTATAAAAAAACGTGCAAATATATTACGTTAACATTATTTTGCAATAATTATCTTTAATGTAGGAACTTTTCCAAGAGGGCACAAAAGTTGATATTGTCGATCAAAATATAATTGAAATTTTAAATTTATCGATTTTGGTTGTAATTTGTGTACCATTTGAAAGCGTGACTTTGCGCTGGAAAATTTATGCTTATAACCAAGCACGACGCGGCATTATGCTAATCAACGTAATAACTTAATAATATTTTCCCTATCAAGCTGTCGGGGCCATATATCGCAAGCGCGTATTTATATTTATTTGTATAAAATTTTAACATATCGTAAATTAATCATAGGGCATAGCGTTGGAATCGCCATTACGTAGCCTCGACTCGGAAAGGAGTTACGGCGAATCTGGGGATCGGCAATCGTGACTTTTTTCCTACAGAGGAGGATAGTTTTTCCGTATTTATCAACGGTAGTTTTAAGAGAAGCTTGGAGAAGGATAAGCCCCGAGCGTCGGTCCGAATATTATCAATCCCCAAGTGGAAGGATACGGTAGTCGCGCAGGAGACAAAGAAGCGGGGGAAGCAGAGTTGGGAGGCCTGCGCCAAAACGCGTTGGGGTGCAGGTCCTGGGAGGGGTGGGGACGGCTCACCGAGGCAGCACCAACCTCCTTACGAGCTTCGGGGTAAAAATGGGCTCGCCGCCTATTCTAGGCGTGGATAGGGGCTGTGGGGGAGGCCGATGGGGGGAGAGATTTAATATGCGAAGGGGAGCGCAGGCGCAGGAGGGACGCCGGTCGCCAACGTCATTACGGCCGCGGACGGTCCCGGTGGTCCGGGCTTTGTAATACGCGGGCGGCCGGGGCGGAGGGGGTGGCGAGACAAGTGGCGCTTGGGTGGGCGGCTTCGTTGTCCGGCGAGGAGGAGGGGCGGCCGGAATCCCCGGGGGGGAGGGGGATGGGGTGGGGTGCGCGAGTGGGCGCGGAGGGGGTAAATGCTCGATTCGTCCTCGCCCGGGGAAGCGCGCCGTCCTTTATTCTCGCCCCCCCCCGCCCGCCCGCGCCGCAAAGTCAGCGACGCTCGTTCTCACCGGGCTGCTTAATTGCCCGGATTCACTTGTCCTTTTCGTTTGGAGCACCGAGTCCGGGCTTCTCATCTTTGGTCTGGCGGCTGCGCCCAGGCTTAGGCTTCCAGCCACTGAGAAATTCTTTGTCCATCAATGGATAATGTAGCTTTTAATTGTCGAAGCTCGTCAATATTGAACATTTTTTAAGGTCCGAGACGACTCATCGACACAAGATCCCAGTGTCTACGGCCTCGTTATTTTGCATTTATATAAGCAACGTCACGATGCGAAGAGAGGATAGGAAGACGAAGAGAGATAGAGCGAGTGTTTGCATATGGAGTTCTGTCGGCATATTGTTCGATATTTAATGGAAAATGGACTTCGATGGTTCGATGTTATATGAAAAATATAGATGACCGAAATCGGCTTTTCTGTTTCTAATTAAGAACTGCAAAGAAGTTCACGTCAGTATATTGGCTTTATTTTTGATACTGGCCTTGCGAAACATATCTTGTAAATAGGGAGAGCCAATTGAGAAAAAAGTTTAAGAAATTTAAAGTTCAGCGTGGTAATATTGGAGAGTTCCATTCGGAGACATTTAAAAAGAGCGGGAGGAGGAGGCGGAGGCCGGAAGGACTCACTCGTGGGTGGCGTTTTAGAGGCATCGAGGCAAGCCCGAACGGGCGCAAGAGCGTATCAGCTCAGGAAGGTCGGTGCACGAGTAGAGTCGAGTCGAGGGGATAATCCGAGCGCCGAGGAGCAGGGACTCGAGTGTAGGAGCCCCGACGAGCAGACGCCAACCCTCCCACGCGGTCGAGGACGCATATTTAAGAGGCTGGGCTTTTCCCCCGCAGCCAGAGATTTATCGCGCCTCTAGAGGCTGCGCGCGCGGCGATTCCCTCCGTGGGCCGCGATGGCTTTATCTTTGTGCCCGGCCGAAATAAATCTAAGAGCCGAGCACTCGATCGCACCTCCCGCCGTCCCACTGCATCCTCCAGCTTTCCTCCCGATAGTCCACTCCGGCTGGCTTTAATTATTTATCCCGAGAGGCTCGCCGCCCGGAAAATGACCCGACTTATAAGTCTTTCTTTCGAAACTCCTCGCCTTGCGCGCTGCTCCACATTTTCAATAACGCAACCTACCTCTTGCCCTGTCGCATGGCTGAGCTGGCTAATTGCACGAGTTAAATCCTGGCATTTAGATTTGTAAAATATCATCGTAGGCTTGATTCATGCGATGCAGGAGCCTCGCCGCAATGCGAATAAAATAATGCCCAAGCGACTATTTACTTTCAATAAGGCTAATCTGAACATAAAATTACTACACGTATTTGTATAATTTATGCACGCTGATACCACATATATACATAATATTCACTCAAATAAGTTACATTACATTACACTACATTACATTACGTTACATTACATTACATTACATTACATTACATTAAAATTAACATTATGAAAATTTATTCCAGTAAATTTAACTCGTATAATTTACAATAAAAATATAATTTTTTAATCGTTTTAGATTAAGTCGAATAAAGTAGTTAAGAGTCTCGAAATGTAGCTGCTCGGTAAATGACAGCATATTTAATTGACCTCGATTAAGTGAAAACATTTAGCACGGAAGAGTATGTAATCCAAGGGAGCGATCAAAAAAATCATTCGAGAGCAGTCATTTTCGCAAACCTATTAATGATACGAAATCAATTCAAATAAATTATCGGCTCCCCCGTGAAAGGTAAGCTGCTGCTGTAATTTGTAGCTGATTAAATAAATCCTAATTTAGATACCGTGGGAAATCAAGGTAATTCGCTCTTGCGGATTCATCGAGATCTTCCAATGTATAATGGATTTTCGAATTTTAATCGATTTCTCATTGAAAATGCTTAAAATTGTTTTGGTAAAGGTGTGCACGTTAAGAGCCCGAGTGCGGGCGCACACTTGCATATTGCCTTACGTGCATTCCAATTATAGAGCGATAGGTTAGCAAGAAGGAGACTAGTTTGTTTGCTCTCAGCTAGCGAAGGAGACCATTGAATTTAGACGCCGGGACTGCTCGCAGCTAAAGGCCATCCGCGAAAAGTCCCATTTCAAGTGTAAAAGCGCAACCTGAAAAACTGAGGCCATCATTCGCGGTGCTTTGGAGTGTGGAAAGCCCCTGTGAATTACAATCTCGGAACAAGTCCTAGCCGTATAGGAATTAGATATCGGCGAGTAGGCTTCGACAAACCTCCTCGCCGAGGTTGACGATCATTGGGATGCTCGCCGGGACGCGGGCGCGAGTACCGGGGATCCGTACAATGGCTGAATGGAGAGTGTCACGTTCGCTCGCGGGAAATTAATCGTCGGCCTAGGCTCGGACCGAGTCCCGGCGATATTTCACGCCTTCGAATGGCTCTCACCTTACCTCGGGATTATTGTCGGTGTACGTGTGAGCGCGTGCGCGCGGACCACCTGCGAGGCGCACCGCGAGGGCCTAACAATGTGTCCTGTTTCAGGCTGCGGCGGCCGTCACCCGCGCAAGCCTCGCGCATAAATGATGAATGATGGCCACCTCGAGGAAGTGCCCGAGGCGGCCCGAGAGCCCCGCGACTTAGCGAAAAACTCGATGAATTTATGCCCGCGGGGGATTTCGCGTTTCGGAGCTCATTGTCCGGAGCCGCGCTAAAGACCGATTAATGGCCGATTCCGATTCAGGCCCGGCTAAAACTTCCGAGGAATTTTCTCGATGCTCGCGGCGACGCTTCGCACCATCGACGCGAGCCCGGTCCCCGTCCATCCCCGAGCTTATCCCCTTCCACGGCTTCGATTCCCCGGGATTATACGTATTTCAGCCAGGATTCCCGGGCTCGGGCTGCTTCTTTACTACCTCCATTACCATGAGCCTTTATTTTTTCTCCCTCTAACATTGCTTGCGATACCTGGAATATTTTACATCTCAATTATTACATGATTTATTTCATATTCGCATAGTTATAAAATGCCGTAATACCTAGGCTTGGAAATTTTATCGCTAGTTATACCTCAGCGTATTTCTATATCAACTTCAGCAAATGCATGTCTACTTTCCAATGTCTACTTTTAATTTACAATACCTCCACTGCTCGTCTTATTTATTAAACGCTACGTTTAATCTAGCTCGATTCTGTCTTTTTTATGGGTACTTCTTCTCTATTTATCGCAAATGCTATCGCTTCTATTGTTTCTTATTAATTTCCTCATTATTTTCAATTAAATTCCACGATAATTAAAGGTACAAATTTTTCATCCATTTCCTTCGTGTACTGTTTTTTAATTATTAATTTTACAATTACTATCATTTGCTACTTAATTTGCCATTTATTAATAAAGATTTTTTTTTTATTATTAATTATCAGCTATTATTAAAAACGTCCTTTCCGCTGACTTTTAATTCTTTAGTTTTGCTTGTAATACATTTACGGATTTATGCATTTCACTTATTTGTAAATGAAATGAATCTTGATGAATTGTGTTTGCACATCATCAGTCCTATCGTATCGTATCTTATACTTTATCCTACCTTGCACTATTCGCTTTGCGCTTCATTATTTTGTGCGCCTGCACTGTTCGTCGGAACATACATTATTACGCGTGTGTATGTTTAGAAGCATACATTTGCATACCCGTGCGTGCATTCTCTCGATTTGATTCTTGATGCAATTAAAAGCTTTTACAGCATCGTTCCCTATCTTTCATTTTCATAAATTGTCAATTTTACAATATATCTCTTTTTTCATTTTACGGCGTTCGATATTAATTAATTGCTTTCATTAAATGCTTTCATTATTATTATCGATATTACTTTACGTTTACCTATATCACCACGGCTTTTATTTACTCGTACAACATGTTAGCTAATAACAATTAGCATCACTAGTTAGGATTGTTTATTAAAGCTTTATCATTTAATATTGCTGTGATACTTTTTTTGATAATTTTGTAACTGTTTTTATCTTCGTTTACTTATATTTGCTTTTTACTGCATTAAAATAAATTTGATTCAGAGATTATAAATAATTGCTGGTTTGATGTTATCTACAAATATAACGACTTTTTTAAGCTCATTTATTTTTGTAAACTATTGTGAAACCATCATTTTCAGCCTTTATATTGCAATGTTGAATCATGAATATATAATGAAAATGTTTGTTATATACTGTCCATTAATCTTGCTTTTGTACTTTTTCTTCATCGAATGTTCAGCCAATGTTTTTCATGATATTTTTGTACACTCTTCTGAGGAGAGTATTTCCTACAAATTTTAGCGATTTCACGAACCTTTGAGAAACATTTTTTTTTGTATATTCTGCATTGAAAATGTTTTTCGCACTTACTTTTTATTGAATAAGTGTTATTTTTTGCTATTAAAAATTGATTGTTATTAATATTTGTTATATATTTTTAGTCAAGCTATAATCTTTTTCAATTATCATTTCGTTTTTACAATTGCTGTACGTAAATAGGAACAATCTTATTTTATGGAATGAAGTTTTTAAAAAAAATTGATTTTTTCCTAAGATGTCTAAAATCTTCATTGATTCATATTATCGTGTGATTCTTCGACAGATGATCAATGCCGATTTTACCGAACGATTTGAATCATCCTAGATATTCATCTATTTTTCTCTAAATTTTTCATAATCCCTTTTAATTTAATGTACTTATTAAGTGTATTTTTATTAACATGCTAAGTTGTGGTAAAAAGATATAAATATTTTCTATGTAAAGGTATAAAAAAACTGTTTTGTTCTTCTTTTATAAAAAAACTGAACTATGTTTAGCTGTAATTAAAAATAAACGAAAAGCTGACTGTATTTGAAATACAACATTTTCTATTGAATTGAATAATATAGTTAAAAAAAAATTTTGTAAGTAAAATCTTGCTTTAAACTAAACGTGATAAAATATATTTCAATTAAAAAAACATTAAAGTATAGTAAATACGTATAATGTTGTTTTACATGTAAAAAGCTAATAAAGATGGTTGGTTATAAGTTTAAAAATCTATTGTTAAAAAAAGGAGAGCTAATTCGTAATGTGGCATCATGTACATAGCTAATAATTTTTTTAACGGAGAAATTCTGCGATCTATTAAAGTGAGGCCAGAACACTGTTACATTGTATTTATGACAATTGAATCGCCCGCCCACGCATTAAAGGATCGTGGGATACAAGGCTGAATTGAAATTCTTATTAAGCAAGTTTAGTGGACAGATAATTATTTGCTTTAAAAAATATGTCCCTGACAGTAAATTATCCTATAAATTGACTACTATTGCTGTTGTCTATTTATGCACGCGTGGCTTTATCGTTCTTTTTCTTAATTTATCCAATGACAAGCTACTAAAAATTTAGGTAATTTGTATTCTGTCAGGTTTCGACGACTTTTATGATACACACACACACACACATATATATATATATACCTATGTTTAAGTAATAGTTGATATTTCAACATTTTCCATAATAATAGAGATAAGAATTATACAGATACTTTTCATATAACGTAGTCCTATTTGTTTAAATTACTTTCTCTTATTAATAATCGTGATATCATTACTGCAAGCACTATTTAATTTACAGTAAAATGACATATTGTAATTGTCGTATTGCAGTAAATCCGGACTAAAACGAAATACAAGTAAAGATGTTAATTCAAGAAGTTAATTAAGGATAAAAATCTGCTTCTTTAAATACCATGCATGGTAAATATCATAAGAACAAGACATCTCGTACATCTTACGGAATATTATTTTTCTAGTATAGATACGTCATCAGGTCTCAGAAATTTTTTTATAAATATTTTCTAATTTGTAATTAAAAATAGGGAAATTTGAATATTTTTTGATAAACTGAGAAAAACTGCAGGAAGTATCGATTTGCCGTAAATACTTTCTTAAATTTAAATATTACTCAAGATAAAATGAAGGCAAGTTTACTAATTAATTCATGTATTCTTTATTTTCACATATTATGTTACTATAATTATGTAAAAAAGTTTTCATTATCTTTAATAATTAGTTTTTATTATATTTCCTGATGTTAAACAAAGAGCAAAATGAAAACCTCACTCAGCAAATATATATAATGTACATTTTATATGAATACATTGAGGTTTGAATCAATTAAATACGTAATTAAAAGCAGAAAAAATTTTACTCGTAAAAAATTATACACTTGAGGTGTATGTTATTTTCATATTTGTGTGAAATGCGTTAATTAAATTGTATCTACAATTGAATTGAAGATAAATATTATGCCGTTAAAAGCAATTTTTTGTAATTTAAAAAATCAGAAAATAATTTATGCTGATTGAGAATGTAATTAATTGTAATACTTAGCGGTGTAATCGTTAATTTTATTATAATCAATTAGAATTTACTTTTATTATTTATAAGAACTACAGAAGTATTTTATTGAAGTAAGAAAGTTTTAATATACTTTGATGTATTAATTAATTTAAATATTATATATAGCATATTTCCTTATTGTAAGCTCGTATGGGTGAGAAGAGGTAAGTTATAGGTATAAGGTAAATATTGTTATAAATTCTTTTATCATTAGTCATTAAGGTTATCTGTCATTAATCTGGACATTGTATTCTGTCCGAATAAAAGATATACAATTAAAAACGAAGCGGGCATAGCATTATTTCATTATTAAGTAGAGTAAGTCTGTATTGCGAGTAGCATATTTATTCTGGGTATAAAATACAGAGTTTCTGAAGTAATGCTAATAATTTTTCCGAAGTAAAGATTCTTAATAGTTCGAGGCCTTTAAAGTTCAAGACCTCGAGTGTATTTCCCGACGTAAGTGGCGAACTCGTAATTCTACTCCCACCCCCTCCTCGTTCCCTCCAACTCCCCCCCGGCAGACCCGCTGCCCGCAAAAACAAATTCGCCAGCGTAATTCACAACAAACGCGTACTTGAGATTCCCTTCGAAGGTAACTGCTCGAAGGCAGTGCTCAAGAGCGAAAGATCGGCCTACCGCGCGCCGGGGTCACGAAGAATGCGCAAGGAGGGCGAGAGGGTGGTAGTGTGTCACAAGGATCGCGAGCAGAGCACGAGGAGATAATCACGGGCGGATAATTCGGAGGGCGATTAGTATATATCACGGCCGGGCTTTGTCGCAAGGGGCAAAAAGAAGAAGCGCCTCTCGGAGCCCGGGCCTCGGGCCAAATTAAGTACCGTTCCCATAGGCTGGCGAACGGGGGCTAACAAAAGCGGAGCCGACAGCAGGGGCGGGCTGGGCTGGGGGGGGGGAGGAGGAGGAGAAAAGAAAATGAAAAAGGAAAGGAGCGCGCGCACCGCTCGTAATAAACAGTGTCACTCCGGGGCAGTGCGTACGAGGGGCCCCGCAAAGTGCACGCGATAACAAAAACTCCCGCCCCGAAAAACGGCGAACCGTTAACGAGCGAACGATCATGCGGCCGTCGTTTATTGTTATGCATAAGCCCGGGGCGCGTGCGCGCGCAGCCCCGGCTCTTTACGATCGTCGAGGGGCCCCGGGCCCGCGGCACTCGGCCCCGCAAAAAGAATCCCACGACGCGAGCGGCTCGTTTCGTCACTGGTAGTCGGCGTGGCCCAAACGCTTTTACGAGTGCGTAATTGTCCGACAATTATCGCGGACCTTTCGCTGAGCCGGAGAGGGAGGAAGGAGGCACTCGCGCGAGCCTACGAGGCCTCTCGTGGAGTGCGCGAGCGAGCGTACCACTCGTTGCCACTGCGGGAAAAACAACGACCAGGAAGCGAGAGGAGGGCGGGAAAAACCAGGCTCGGGGGTCCTAGAGAGGCGAGGGCGCGAGACACGCGCGAGGGCGTTTTTTCGACGCGGCCCTCCGTCGACTTGTCGGGGCGCCTCGACTGAGGAGAGCGAGAGAGAGAGAGAGAGAGAGAGAGAGAGATGAGGAGAGCTGGATCGGTTCCCCGGAGCTTCCTCGGTGGATGCACCCACCGGCCGTGCGATTCAGCGAGTGCTAGGAGAGCGAGGCTGTCGATTGTGCCGCAATGTCGGAGGAGCCTTTGAAATCGAGCCTCGTAAGTTGAGAATTGACGAGAGTCGGTGCGAGTGAGAAACAATTGGTGCACAGTAGGCAGAGAAAATGCAGGCAGGAATATTCAAAGCTTGGAGAGAGACTCGGGGAGATTCGTTGCCTCGATAAAGAGCCATTATACACGTATAGGCGCTCGGCAAAGTGTTTCTCACAGTCGACGCGTAATATCTCTGTCAATTGTTGCGGGTGAACGGTAAATTTGCGAAAACCGCTAAGCAGCTCTGCGCACATCCATAAGGCCTCGAGATCCGAGTGTTCGGTTTTTAAATACGTAGGATACGAGAATTGCATCTCCCGTGAGTCTACCAGCGGATGGCTTTATATGCCCTTTGCAAAAAATATGGCGGACGAGTTTCGTACCTGTGAAATTACTGTCAGTGCTGCTTTTCGGATCACCGTGGAAATAAGGCATCAGAGCTTTATAACGGGCATTTTTCATTGTAATATCGTATTCGCATATTCTCCGGATTATTACCGAATAATTTGAGCATTTGCATTTATTTTTTATAACTACAGACTACATTAATTTATAAATTCTGATGAAGTGCTGTTCCTTTTTAACGCTGGCAATTAATAATACTGTTACTGTAAATCAGCCCGGGCGTATAATCAGGATTTTAAAAGTCAACTAGCCGTTTAATATTAATCTAGCAAATGGCGTAGGATGTGCCGAGAATTAACAGTCTATCTTTACTATATTTATTAAATGGTTAAACATGGTTAAATAAAATGTCCATAAACGTCCAAACCGGCTACATGGTTGCACGAGCTAACTTAAATCATAAGAGGCGAAACGAAGAAAACGGCTCTCTTAAGCAACCAGTTGTATCGATCTCATCTACCGTAACGATTCCCGTAAAATTAAATCCGCCTTCATCAGCGTCTTCCATGGCTCTCTCTCTCTCTCTCCACCCCTCCGGCCCCCCCGCCCCCGCCCCAGCCGACCGACGACCATCAGCGCCGCCATCGGCTCGGTCTCCGTGGTGTCTCCTTCTCTCTCCGTCTCCCTTCGTTTTGCAGCGCACGGAGTCTGGATCTCCCGACGGGAACAAGCCAAAAGGGAAAAAGAGGACGGGGCCGAGGATGCAGCGCACAAACGAATCAGCGCTAATACACCTGACAATCTTCGCCCGCGATAAGGACAAATGGCCGGGCGTGTACGCTTATAACGGGGCCGTGGACTTTTTGCCCGATCGCACCCCGGGGCGGCGCCCGAAAGCGGTGCACCTACACATTCTTGGCGCGGCGGGCCGCGACGGGCCCAGGGTACGAGGCAGGGATTTTCGCGAGCGGACTTATCTTCCGGCCCGATCCGGCGCCTCCCTCGCCTCGGCCGAGGAGGCCTAAGATCCAAGGGCCCGTGTATAAATTTTCGCGCGGCCTTATCCCCGGGGCCTATCGCCGGGGTTAGCTGTCTACCTCCGTTATTGGCCCTCGCCGGCGAAGCCATCTTTCGAGGAACCTCGAAAAATCCTTCCTGCCCCGCGGAAGCTTCGCAGTGTGCCCGGGGCAGCGGGCCCGAGTCACCCAAGAGCCGCCCGAATTCCTGCTCCCTCAGCCTCCCTCGCGACAATCCCGGCTCGGGCCTCCCCTCGACGATAAGGCTGCAGCTCTGGGGCTGGTGCTCACGATTAAAGCCAGGCTGCTCGTCCCATACTTTCGGCACGACTTTTACGACCAACCGGTGGTGGCCGGCTTTCGTTTATGACTCGGGGGAATTTCTCCGCGCGGAGCAATAGTCGGCGGAATTCCACGTTGCGATTTAGCCTCCACGGCTGTTTATCCCATTACTAGGAGCGAAGGCTCCAAGCGAAGGTACCGCGTTAGGAGACGCTTAAAACAAGGCTCTAAGTGTAATCGGAGTGACAAGTACTCGGCTCATAACCGTCGAAGAATTTAAATACTCAATTAAGTTAACGACAAAGGTAAGGGGGACCCTAGAGAAAAACGAGCAAAATTGAGCAGAGCCTCGTCTGCCACGGCGACACAATTATACAACATTTAACAATAATGTCAGGTGTTAAAAGAGCACTAAAGTGATATTATTATTTATTTCCCTTTCGGCGTCAATTCGGCCCGCCTCTCTTCCGTCCGGGACTAAAGCTAATTTAAATTTTCCCGAGATAGAAGCACCCGATGATATTCAAAGGCACTTCCCGCTTCCCTTTTATTAGTCGCGCGGGGATCTTCCATCGCGCGCGCGCCCATTGTTTACTCTCATTTTCAATGGGCTGTATTCCGTAGGTCGGAGTCGACGACATCGGCGCAGGGAGCGCGGGGCAGAGGGGACAAAAATGAAAAAAAATCCCGGCCTCGGACTGTCGAGTGACGGTCGAGCAAAGCTCGCGCACCAATGATTTACACCCTCGAGGAATAATGGCGTCGCGATTCTACCCTGGCCGTCGATTTTTATTCGCCTCGGGCCTTTACGTCGGCGTGGCAAGCGACCGACGACGTAAATCCCGTATATATTTATATATTTCCGCGAAAACCGGGCCGCGTCACGGCCGTGGGATACGTGGCCCGAGCGGGAAAGTAGACGCTAGGTTGTCGCTCGGTTGAAAGCCGAGGAGAGAAAGAAGAGAGTGCGAGAGGAAGAGGGAGAGGGAGGGAGAGAGAGAGAGAGAGAGAGATAATAGTGAGCAATAGTCGCCGAACTGTTATTTTCGAGCTAGACGCGCGCCGAATATTGCTTCGTTATTCAGCGTTAATGACACTGGCTGGCGCTGGATTTATGGCGACGGATGTCACGAAGGGGCCATGGGGGACATTGAGACCGATTTCACGGCTTGTACTCGAGTGCGACACGCCGCATGATGTCGCTAAACTTCCGAGTGACGTGTTTGCAAATTAGCGAATGCTCCGCGGCTTTCGTACATTCGACTTACGGCCTTACACACGGTGATTGGATCTTGCCTTTTTCGCACGACATTTGTACTTATTTTACATTGTATATCATTGATTGTATAATTAAACTGACTTCCACTTACTTACATTGACAGAGTTCTCTTGTTAGGCCAAGATTGATTGTACTCCGATGTAGCTAAACGTTTGTTATTATACTGAATTAAGAGAAAAATTTTGTTATCCCAAGAAAAGGAAAAGGTTTCGCTTGTCTTTGAAAATTCCGTTATAAAAACTCAATCTATAGGTAATTCGATTTTAGATCATTAAAAAAATACCCATTTTCCCTTAAAGTTCAGGCGCATTGCAATGTGCCTGTAAAACTCTTCGGAATACAACAGGAAAATCATACTTTCAAACGCATACTTTTATTTAAGCGTTAAGGCCAAAATTGATATAATTTTCTTAGATCTTGGTCTGAAAATTCGTTCTGCATAAATCAAATTGATCGAGTTCCCCATATTATTATTTTACTCGAGTCAGTCTCAGTTCCGAGGCCCGGGTAAAAATACCCCGACGTATTCGATAATAGCAAACAATGAAGTTGTAATCGACGATTGGCAAGTATTAGGTAAATTAGAAAGAATAATAGTCAACGTGAAATCCTTGACAAAGCAATGGCTGTGATTTTTCTCCAGTCTTCAATTGAGCCGACCTCGTTCGCACGCAATCGGGAATAATTATCAATTCGCCGAGCGCTGACCAATGACCGGTAAGGATGTATTCGATCCGTCGGGCAAAGTCGAGGTCCGTGCAAATGCATTTCGTGGGGGCATCGCTTATTCGGCCCGATCGGTGTAAGATCCTACAGCGTAGGCAGGAGGGAGGAAAGGTCGGTCGCGATCCCCGGAGGAGACGAGGAGCGAGCGGTGCGAGCTCCTGCACTCGGCCGAACTCGGAGGGGCTTGCAAGGTTCGGCCCGTATCCTTGGGGGAAGGCCAGGAGGCAATCGAGGGCTCGAGCCTCCGTCCTCGGGCGGCCGGGAGATTTACGCGTGTGCGTCGGCGTGAGCCGCGGCTGCGAGGCCGTTTAATATTCAGGCAATTAATACGACAGCTGCTTATAACGATAATGCGGAAGGATTGTCATTTGTATCGTGAGCCACTCTCGGCGCAGTTAAACGCGTTTGCGTAAGCGCTATCTTGATTTCTAAGATGCCTTCGAGAGCTGGGCATTAATTTTCAAATATTTACGTATAACTTTAAGGATGCAGTTCTACAGCCTTCCAGGAATACATTGTTTTTAGCATAATGTTAATGTTCTAATCGTCTTGCTTGATCAAGGGCTTATCTGATTTTGAAACGAAAATATTTCCGAGACTTTATATTGCACTCATTGCTTAAAATAAATTAGCGGGGTACAAATAGATTGAATCTTTAGAGAAAGCATTTACTTTAATAAGCTTCTTCGTTTTTTTCGCTTTTAAGGAAATTTTCAAGCGAGTTACTTGCCTCGCATCCTTTGGCATTTACAATTTTTTTTAAAAAATCTTTAATCGAGGTATACCGAACCGTAAGCTCGATTTCGGTGTAAATTTTTTCAGTGCAAATTCTTCGGTGTAAATTTTTCAGTGCAAATTCGCTCTTTTAAAGCCGATAAGCGCGCACCTAATTTTGCGAGCTTCATCGCTCATAGTAGTCGGAAATTCTCATGGCTCGAGTATTTCTAATTGAAAAGGAGGCGAGCATTGCCGCTTCGGACGATGGGAGTCGATCGTTATGGGCATCGACCCATAAAACGGACGCCCACGACATGCGCCCCTCGCCCTCCTGCCGACCAGAACAATTTTCGGAGGAAGGGCAGGACATCCCTTGCGGGAGTTCGGTCCCGAGCGATAACTCAATAGTCTCGAGCGAGTCCCGGAGTGACCTCGATCGCGGTGAGAATTCCACCGAGAGCGCGAGCACCCATTGGATTGAGCGAAAGCTCAAATATCGCGCGCATTGCCGTGCTCGACCTCACCGTTGAAATTCCCCCGAGCGTACGGTTTAGTACGCGGAATCGCGTCGCGCCATTTTAACGATTGGATACATTAATGTGAAGACGTGAACCGCGGCGGCACCTTTGAGGGCTTTCGTCTAATAAATTAATCTATTAACGCCGGGCCTCCATCGCGAGAGCGGCCTTCTGCATAATCCCCAATTAGGACGAAATTGATTACGTCGGATTAATGCGGACCCGCGCGCTCGGCTATCGATGCCACTCTCTCTCTCTCTCTCTCTCTCTCTCTGTCGTCTTCCGTACTACCCGTTCTTCTCACGCGCCTCTCTGTCTCTTTCTCCCTCTCTATCTCGTCCACTCATTATCTCCATATCTATATTTCTTTCTTCTGTTTGAGCACCTCGCCTCCGAACTCGGCTTCCCACTCGTGCGTGTGGCAGCGAGACGCAGAGGACAAAGTCTTGGCGTTTAAAAATATTGGACGCCGCTTGTCCTGTTCTATTATCCGAGAAATCTGCCTGTTTTAGCTTCGAGGATGCACACTGATTAGGGAAGGAAATGATGTTGAATCGCGAGTTAAATCTAATGGATAAATCTTTATTATGAGACTTGTGCATCTCAATTTTAATTTTCGCGATATTTCAGTTGTACATCTCGAAGAAGATAATTAAGTCTCGAACGAAAAGTCAAACAAACAAATCCATTGGTAATATTACATCACTGTATTTCCAACAGACGTTTGTATTTTATTCCGCAATTTTTATTACTTTCCACTAAAGTTAATTTCATTTATTACTTATCGTAATTTTCTTTAATTGTATTTAAATTTTAATTTGAATCAGCTCCTCCATTTCATTTAGGTAAAATAAATACTAGAACGAATATCAAAAGTATTATTGAATCCGTACCTTTTAAAATCACTCTGTCGCTACCTTAAAGTGAAAAATTAAGATATGTATTTTACGTAAAATGCGCCTAATTGATGCGCTACCATCAAACGTTTTTAATTTTTAATATACATAATGTTTATGTATCTCTTGAACGGCAATTAAAACAAAGCGCATGTTTGCACAAGTTTACAAACACAAATACATATGTATATATATATATATGTATATATACATAAATATTAAACTAAGTGAATATGTTA
Organism: Kradibia gibbosae; assembly: GCA_018907135.1. Taxonomy (NCBI): domain Eukaryota; kingdom Metazoa; phylum Arthropoda; class Insecta; order Hymenoptera; family Agaonidae; genus Kradibia; species Kradibia gibbosae. The sequence continues at coordinate 12,765,936 of JACCHX010000004.1, forward strand.
TTGAAAATTAAAGAAATTAAAGCTGTCAAAGTAACAGGCTTTTAAAGCTTCTTAAAAATATGAAACTATTAATAAAATATAGAATTTTTATCTACATAGGTATATAGCTTGATAATTATATAATTCCAGAACTGTCGATAACTGCACGTTCGATTCTTGGCCTTTTCATTTTCTATTCATTTTATTATACCTTTTATTTTTGCATGCGAAAAGTAAGCAGAACTTGCTTGGTACTCTTATACTTTTTCGTACCTCTCCCTGAATATAACGAGACTTCGATGAAACCGGTCGTGCATGTACGAATTAAGGATCTTTTTTTCGTATTAAGATGTTGACCTTGAAATTTCAGTTTTCATTAGTTTTAATCTAGTGCTTGCTTTAATAGTCAGTCGCATACTTAGATTTTTACTTTGATTAATCACTGATTTATTTAAATGTAATATTCTTATCAATCAATAATATTTTACAAAAATGTTGCATATTCTATTTGATTTCAATATCTATTACATATAAAAAAAGCTTTTTATAAATATTTTACAACACCTTCAGTGTCACTATTGAATTTTGTATTGGTTTAAAAAATTTCACCTCCTTCATATCATAAGAGTGACGGTAAATGAGACGAAAGAAGGTATTACGAAATATCCGAACATTTTCATACTTATATCGTGTATTTCCACAACACACCGTCATTAAATTACTAAATAACATTTTATTCTTTATGTGAAATTGTAGATTAAGATTGTGTATGCAACTATTTTCGCTATGATAACTTCAATAAGTCTTTTCCATATTAGTCAATAATAATATAGTAATCTATACGAACTATGAAATTAACGTGTTTTTTAACTATATATATTTGATGAATAATATATTTGTTGTTTGGAGAAAATAAACTTCTAATAATCGAAACATTTAATTAGGTTTTTTTATTTTTAATCATTTGAAACGCGGTTTGCAAGCAATTAATTTTATGGATGTTGAATAATTGTAGTTCTTTATAAATTCTTAAAGCTATATAATTATAAAGAAAATATTATTAGTAGGTTACGGGTTAAAATTTTTTAGCTACGAGTAATAATATATATACAACAGAAACTTATGAATGGAAGATGTTACACAAAGGCCTGTCAAATGATAATAAAATGCCATATTTATATTTCATGACTTTATCAATTTAAAAAAGAAGATTTATTCTTAATATTGTTTTAATTTCGTGCATAGAATAATTAAATACATTATGACTGCGCCTCTAATCACTTCGATCTTAAAAACCACGCATGGAGAAATTTTATCATTCCATTCGTATTTTTCGTACATTTCGTACTCATTTTCACGAGGATAAATCTTTCAAGAATGAAAAATTTCTACCCTAGAATAAAACTTCAATGGCCACATAGGAATTTTGTTTTTTTATTTTTATCAATGCGCTATCGCAATTAAAATACAAATACGTGACTAAATAATTGAAATTGTGTTATTTCTATTTTATGAAATTTTGTTTATGACTTTTAACTGGCTAAGAACTTATTGTTCAATGAATAAAATAAATCCATTTAATGCGTCTTTAAGCAATCAAGAGTCACTAAAATGCAATAAATGTGTGGCATAAGCGCACAAAGTTCTGCGTACACTATTCGGATTTCCGTTATAGCAACATGTGGCCAATTATTGACAATTCATTGACTATAACCGAGGAAATTGACGGCCCAACATGGAGATATTAATCCGAGGACCAAAAAGTAACTCGATTAATTACGCCATTAATGATCAAGGGTAGTCGGCTCGCCGAACAACACAATTTAACGGACTCTCACGGCAAAATGTGGCGGGTCTATTTGTTTCCAGCTTACGGGGGCCGCGCACACGACTTAACTCACGTCTTCGGCGCATCTCCCGGGGACTCTAAGCGCTCCTCCCCCTCAACCCGCCGCATTTTGCCGTACCCAAGACGACCTCTCCTCTCCGACGCCTGGAGTCCGACTCTTTTTGTACGCGACGGGCACATGGAAATTTTCACTCTCCCACACTTGAAGGGACGGGAACAAATTGTCCCCGGGGTCTGTCCGGCGACGCGCGGCATTCGAATATCGCGGCGAGTCCGGCGCGATTCATAAATCAAGAGATAAAATCGCGCTTGCGATTATGGATGTTATCTGCTATGTGAATACGGGTACAGGAGGGTGGGGCGGCAAGGATTGGTCGGGCGCGGGGTGGGGGCGGGCGGGCGGGCGGGGAGGAGCGAAGTAGAGGCCCATTCTCTCTCTTACCCTGGACCGGCCTTCTTAACGTTTCTCCGGTTCGTGTCACTTCAGTTCTTAATCAAGCCATCCCTCTTTATTACGTGGACAAACTTAAAAGTAATTAGACGGTATTAGGGATATATATATATATATATATATATATATATGTATATATGTGCGAGACGGACGTTGTTAGCTTTAGCGCGGATTATTTATCAATAATAATATTGCGAGGTTGAGGGAGGTTCTTTTACATGATCACTCGTGCACCCTGTTATTTCTGTTGTGTCTACAAGCCGATGTGAGCTTACAGAAATAAATCTCCAATTTCACTTTTTATTTAATTTTATTTATTCATCGTTTTTACCACACGCACTCGCCTTATCGCAGCTTTCATAATTTCTAGAAAATTATTTATCGCTTGTACGGTATTTAGTAAAAATTTTGTTTACTACACAGTAAACCATCAATAGGCTTCCAAAAAAAAAAATTAGTCGAAGGATAAAGGCATAAAGGAATTCCACAGAGATAATGTATTGAGAAATGGGTGTCTTTTTCAGTTCGTCGTTCAAATTTATACGAATGAAACTTAATGTACAACTATAGAATGAACTTCTTAAATACTGTATATTAAATACGTAATCACTGTTTACTGTAAAATACATAAAAAAAGAAAATTACTCATTTTGTAACAAATTGGCATAGTAACGCGAAAGAATTAAAAGTTAATTTGAGGAACTATACAAAAAAGTTCCATTGAAAGTGTACATAGAGTAAAAATACAAATTCAAAACGTGATTATTAATGTTATCAAAGTAGGAAAATGACTTTATATTATTTAAGATTAATACTTGGTGTCTTATTACACGATTGTATTATAAAATTATATTATATAAAGAAAAATGAAAGATAAATTAATCGGAATGAAACGATAGTAGAAATAATTTCAGTACAAAGGAGATGACAATTATTAAACGTACTTGGTAAGAGCGGCAAGAAATTTAAGGAAAATAAGAAGAAGCGCCAACGAAAGAATCAGACGAATAAACAAGTTAGGCGAGAAAAAAGGTGAAATTTCTAATAAATTATGCCACTTCGTTTGTTATCAAAGAGGTAAATTTGTGTTAGATGTATGAAAAATGTACGATAATTACAACAATATTTTTGACAAATTGACAAACGTAATCTGAGCGTAGAAAATCCTCTAAAGCTCAATACATAACTATAAAGACATTATATCCGACTAAACCTCGGAGTACAACGTTTTATGCTTCAGACGATTTATGACTTACGACTAGATTGCAAATCAAGAAATGGTTCACTGGAAGCGGCTCTAAATTAAAATGCCATTTAAGCGAACGATCAAACGTAATCGATACAGCCTTTAAAATGCTTAACGCATTAAACGTATAAAAGAGCTTAACAACGCTCTACGTTTTGCAAGTAATTTATGGAATTATGGAGATCAACGAAGACAATGTCTCAGCGTTGCCGATGATCTCGAGCCATATTATCGAGAGCCATTTCCCGAAAGTCGCCGAGTAAATTGATTCGCGGCGCAATAGAAGCTCCGCATTAGCCGCAAGTGAAATCGATCCGGTGTCGCCTTCGCTCAACCGGCCACTTTATTCATCCTCGCGACTGAGCCGCCTCGGATCGGAGCTCCCACCGGGAATTCCAGGCTGGCCCGAGACTCGCCTCCGAAAGCTCGGCCGAGCGAGCGTAAGGTCGAGTCAGTGGCAGCTCGGGATCGGGCAACTCTGGGCGTTACTTCATCGATCCCGGATATTTCTCGGGGCCGAACTAGGAAGGGGCTCCTGCCGATAAGGCGATAACTCAGCATCCCCCGAGCGAGGGCTAATAAACCGGCTACCGGGGATCTTAATCGCGCGACTCGCTAAGCGGACCATCGCCCGCTTGGCGACTGGCCTCCTCCGTTTGTCCTTTGCCGCGATGCAAAGGAGCCGCCCACTTCTGCCTAGCTAATTCCCATCGGTTACTCATAAGGGCTCTCGAGGTGATGCTCCAACGAGCGGGCCCTCGATGCCTCGTAAACCACTTGGGAGGCTTCCGCTGCCGGAGCTCCGAGGGCCGACTCTCGGTCCTGAGACGCTCGGGCTCTTCTACGGGTTGGCTTCGACGAATGGCGCCCACCCACCCGATTATCGCTCGATTCGCCGCGCCTGATCTCGAGCAACGTCCTGGCGTTTCATTGTTTGGCGCCTTACGGAAACGGCAGGCACGATTTAAATTGTTAATTTGATTGACAGCTGACGACAGACGGACTCGATCGGTTTTTATAGGTGATTGCTTTTGTAAAGCATTTCACTTGAGGTTGCTCGCGGAGAAAGGGAATACAAGCGCTTTTAAAATTAATGACGCATTCGGAATGCTTAATTACCATTCTATATGTGTTTTTCCTAATCTTATATTTACGGCAGCTGCGCATAATTTACTCAAAACGTTTCCTTGATATGTTTCTTAGTCCAGACACTTTCTATTTACATCCGTTCTGCTAGCCCTTATATTATACCTCGAGGTTTCCCCGATCAACATAAATTACGCATCTTTTTCAAAAATTCAGCAACCCACTGGATAGCATTGACAGATGGTATGATTGTTTATCGCTACCGATACTTCTTTCCTTTTTTAATTTCGATAAGCATGGAGAAAGATCGTTGCTTAAAATAGAATTTAAAATTGTTATTTCACGCTCATTATAAATGTAAATAGTGATAATGGTACGAGGTAGCGATGCTTCGCTTACGGTTTGGAAAAATGGCGCTAAATCAATGACTATCGGTCACGCACATTGAGAATACAGCGGTGGTATAAATTTCTCGCACGTGCCTTACTAAATCGTTACGAATTAGTAGAAAAGTACCGCGCCCCGAAGCTACGAGCATAAATACTGCAGCGCGTTCTTCTCGCTCTTTTCCTGCTTTCATAAATCCGTTTACCATCCGGATCACCGCACGTTGAAATATAAAGAAACGCATTTGTTTCTTATTCCTTTGAAACAAAGTATGCAGACGTTTTAAGCCTATTTGTACATGTTAATGTTAATTAATATACATCGCTTATACCGAGTGGATATTTATTGCCCCTTTGGATTAACATTTCACAAGTGCATAGATTACACAAAAACTTTTTGTACTATAAAACAATCCCGGTTGACATTTTTAACGGGAGCATTAATAATTACATAATTATATTTCTAATATTATTCAACCGTTATAAACAATTATATTTATAATGAATCTATATAATAATTTATAACTAATTGAAATTGATATAAGATCCTACATTAGCGTTAAATACTGATTTTAATATACACTAATAACTGTAAATTATTGCAATCACTCAATATAATTATTATTAATTTTCATTAAAATGACAAAGAAATATTGGATAAGGCAATATAATTCATAGCAATAATTATTTGACAGAGTTATGGTTATAAGATATTCGTTAACGAGAAGCAAGCATATCGGCTTTTTAAAAATAATTAATACTATGTAAGCATAAACTGCTTGAATGTGCAATTAAGTAGCTAATTTACCAATATTTCTAGTAATATTCTTTCAGGTAAATACGTTTTTGAAATTTTATATTTAAAATGCTTAGCTTCTTTTTAATATTGCAGATAAAATAAACTAAAACCTATTCAAAATTATTAACTATTTTTTAATTTTTATCATACAGCTTATATTCGTCGATTATTATTTTGCGTTGGATGTATTTCTATTTTAAATGCAAATTTGAAGTGTAGATAATAAGCTTAAAATTGTTATCCTATTCAGAGTGATTACTTCCATAATGATTCGTTCATTAGTTGTTATTATTTGAAACGAAAGTGAATTTATTATTAGCACTGGCAATAAAATCAACAAACACTTCAAAATGTAGGGAAAATTTATTTGACACGAGCATTTGATTTACCTATTATCGCCGTAATAAGATATTATTCATTCGAATTAAATTTCTAATAGATAACAGATCAACATCGAGCAAAAGTTTTCGTTTTACGAATACTTAATGTAAAAGCTAACTTTAATTGCTTTGATAAATAGTAGAGGATGCTCGGAAGGTCCCTTAAAACATCAAGGGCGTTGATTTTCATTAATTTTTGTCGAAGTCGAGCAAAGATCATCGGGTCGTCGGCAGGCGGTTATGTTACCCGAGATACCAGTCGATTTAATTAGGCAGGGCACCCGCGTGAAATATCTCCAAGCCGTTGGAGGGCTAAGCAGGAGGAGGGGAGCAGTCGACCGAAGGGAAGGTGTTCAGCTCGAGCCTCGACCGCAGCCGCAAGGAGCAACAGACTCCGTGCTCGCCGCTGGGATCTCTCATCGGGCTGCAGCCTCCCGGAGCCGAGGCGCGCACGAGATGCCTCCGGAGGGCATAGCTGGTCATCCGGCCACGTGGTCGAGGCTCGCGTGTAAACGGCTGAGCGCCGACTCCCACGCGAGCTCCGGGAGGCCTCCACCTGCCGAGAGCCGGGGAGCCCGGAGGAGTCCTGGGACCGGAGCGACGCGACCCCGCGTGCGGCCCCGATAAGCCTCCCGGCCCCCGCTGCCAGCTCGCGCGCGCCGAGTCACGAATCCCCGCGGAGGGCCCCTCCGCTCCCTCCGCGCCGATAAGGGCCGCGAGCGTGGTTTTCGGATTTACGAATGCGAGCGACTGCTCCTGCCCGGGCCCTTCAGCTGCCCGTAATCTGACCCACGTGCGGCCCAACGGCAACGGCTCGCTCTCAATTATTAACGCTGGAATTCGGGTCAGAGTGATGTTCTTCCTCGCCATGGGCTGCTCCGAGCCTCTAATGAGGGGACGACGAGTTTCTTTGCGGCGATGGAGCGCTGGCGGCGGCGGCGGCGGCAGGGGCGGGGACCCGTACTTCGAATTTCTTCGCACTCGTGCCAACGGGCCGATTCGTACTCCGGTATAGGTGAGTGGTTTTTATGCTGGACAATCGTCACTTATCTCGTTGCATGCTAATTCTAGTTTATTAAATTAACAGATATATTAACAAACACACGAATACAGGTTTAAACTGGATTTTTGGCTTTGCCTCTTTTTTTTCCTCCATCAAACGCACTGAACCTTCTTCCTCTTTTCTAGCATTTATTCATTAATCTAATTATCGTTAATAACGCTTTATCGGTATTCTAAGCTTTCGTCAACTGGTTACAATATTTTTTTCATTATTATTTGGATCTTCTACCTGCGTATGCGAAACTAGTCTTTACATTCCTATATAGTAATACAAATAAATTCAATAATTTGAAATTGCATGCTTTACTTTTATTATTGGGATTTAAGACTTCCACAACGTTTATAATTTACTCAAATAACTTATGTGTATCGTATAATTAATAATATTTATTTCAAATTACTTTTCATAAATAAAATAGTAAATCTGAACTTGTGTAATAAATTTATAAAAGATACTCAAAATTGTTTTCGACGTACTGTAACAATAAAGGACATTGTTGTACATTGATTGACTGTGAAAGCAGTCTTATATGTACGTAAGCGACTGTATATTAAGACAAGCATCGTCCACAATGCGATATATATGCTGCTCTACCTACATAAAATTATAAAAATTTACATTTAAAAATCATAAATTTTGCAATCAATATGCTAAAATATTGAGTAAGATATTACAACTGTTGGCCTTTTTAAGACGCGGAGCTAAGAATCAATAGTATGACAATCAAGGGCAATACATTTTATTAAATTGTAATTTATGGGTCTTACAATGTTTCTTACTTTAACAATTCTACAATTGTGATATACTTCTCTTAATATAAAAATTCATTTGATTTATTATATAGCTAACCTTCTCTTAATAGATTCATAAATAATCTATACAACGTTTTAAAAAATTTACTGATGTATCCATTACAATAAGAAATTGTTCTAAATCCATAATAAAGAACTGTTCCGAAATTTAACGCTCTTTCTATCAATTATTTGAAGAACTGATTAGTATTAAAGGAATATAGAAATTTGAGCTACAATATTAAAATATCATTTTTCAATGTAATTTTCTCTATGTTATTTTAATAAAAATATAAAATTACGTAGGATTATTTATACTTTAATACTACAATTAATACAATTAATACTATACTTTATTCCAGAGTTTTAATTTAATTAAAATGCATAAAATATAATCGAGTGATTTTATTATTTATGTATATACATCAAGCGGATTATGTATAATTTGAGAATAATTACGATATTATATTATATAAATAACAAAAATCAATTATTGTTAAACTCCAATCAAATTGTTTTAAATAAAATAAGTGTTGAAAAAATACATTTCTATGAGACTATGAAGAATGCAAATATAGGAGTAATCATTCACTTTTAAAGATAAGCATAAGATTTAATATACCCACAAACTATTATGCTCAAGCATATCGTTTGAAACTTTAATTTTAAAGTTGAGTTAGATAAGAAGAATTATCACAAATAATAATTAAATGTTTTTAGATTTATAGTGCACCTAAGCATTCCATTAAATTCATTATAAGACATATTGTACGCTCGAATCAACATTGTTTATTACGATGGAAAAACTTTGCCTCTTTATAATCTTTAAAAATTATTTATTTATAATTAAAATAATAGCGATGAGTTAAAGACAGGTTTAAAATATATTTTAATATATATTTGACCTATATAAATTGTAAAATGTTAATGTCAAGTTAAGATTAGATTGTATGTTCTAATAAGATGTACGAGAAATACACGCTCTCACTAATTTGTATACATTTATATTTTAGTCGCCAAATCAAAGTTTTTTTGTTCAATATTTACCCGAATGCTCGATGAATTTAAGAAAAAAAACGCATAAAAAGTCTTTTCTATTTACACTTCTCCAACGAGCGATTTATTTCGTACATTTGCTATGAGATATGTGTCGATACACGTTAATGTTCACTGTATTATTTAAATCACATTAATGAATCCTCATCTATTACAGGCTTTCGTAAAGACCGTCTCCTTCTACAGTAATCAGTTTGTCAAATAACGCCCGTCGAGACGCATGACAGGTGAATAATGACGCGTGTAACGCCTTATAAACTCATTCCTCGGAACTTCGTGGATTCCTCGTTTTACCAATTTCATTGATGTATAATTATCATTTTTCGCCCTAGCCCTTGAGAAATAAAAATCGAGCCGAACACGAATGAAGATTTAGTTGCTCGTGGCGAGAATTTAGTCAGCTTTATAAAAACAATTTATAATACATTATGTGAATATTACAATACTTACAAGCGTCAGCTCGTAATTGCATTTAATAGCTCTCGGTGATAATATTAGTATATTGTTAAAAATATAAATGATAAAAATTCATAATGGAAAGAAAGACTCTCCTCCCAATCACCTTGACTTCCGTTATACTGAAGATAAATTTAAAAGCACCCCCTGAAATAACTGCCTTAACATCAACTCGCCATTAGGTCCGTGTCAAATGTTTCAAAGCACAAATGCAGCATAAATCTGAAATATCCAAGAGCCTTCAATGTGTAATCCGACAAGCGTCTAACAATGACGGACACAAGGTAACGTCACTGTCAATCAGCAAGGATTCGATGTAGGTTTCAATATTAATATATGTGCAGTAGTCATTTCCACGTTTCAGCTAACACTTTAGCTTATTTTCATTGCTGTGGTGCAGTAATATTATTCGCTCGCCCGTTATTCACTAACAATGCATACATCGCATAATCGCGAGTAGCTCAGCGCCAGGCAAAGATGATCGTGGAGTTGGCGATTCGAGCATTTTGTTTTTAATTTACAGCCTAAAGCGAGATGATCAAAATCTTAGCGAGGGCTCGGTAGTGTCTCGATGCCAAGCATAGAACCATTGCACTTTTTGAAAATGTATTTCCTGATGGCATGCAATCGTTTATTGATGGGTGCGCAAAGATTATTTACATTTTTACCGATAACTGAGGATTAATTAAAATATTGAGAAGCAAACTATAATTTATTCGTTTAATGTCGTCAATATTGAAGTTTGTATTAAACGTACAATTTTATATTTCAATATAAAAACAAAAATTTATTTAATGCGTTTTTCAATTAAAATGTAATCATGATTTATCAATTTATGAATTCTCTCAAGTACCAGATAAGTCTGTGTTATATAGATATAATATTAATTTTTACCTTATTCCGATCTATATGTATTAAATATTTCTTTTGCTCGGATCCATAATTAGATTCAGCAATTACTAGTTTTTAAATTTCTTAATCTATACGAATTAATAGCTTTCAAATGAAGTAGATCACTTTAATAATTTTATTTTTAAAATTCGTTTATATCTCGATAGTAAACAAGTCACAATTCCAATGCATTTGAGCTCACATGAAATACGTTGATTATTCACGTATAAATACACGGTGAGTACTATATGTTCTTCTTCCGTCGCCACGTCAAAAATTCCAGTTCAGAAATCGTCGTTCCCCATCTTCTTTCTCTCCCTCATTCTCATTCATAATCTCGATTTTTAGAATTAGTTTACTATATACGTGTTTCTTCTTTCATTTTGTAAGCGTCTACCTCGCAAACGCAGTAAAATTTTTAAAGATAAAAAATGATCTTCTTCGATGATTCTCTTATCATCATTTTTATGAAAAAAAAAAAAAAAAACAAAAACACAATCATCTTCGATGTATTAATATTTCCGATGGTACATATGTGTGTAAATGGATATTTATACGTATGCATATGTATGTGTATTAAAGCATATACCTGCATTTATGCCGCAACGGTTTATTCAGCATCATTACATAAGCACTTTCGCATCTCAAAAGTATACGCAATAAATTTTCGAAAAAGCTTAAATAAGTACCTTTACTTCCATTGATAAAGGCGGCATTTCTTTTCTTCCCTTTTATCATAACATGAATATTTAGGTAAATGAATAATTTGCTCGCTTAAGATAGTTACGCGATGTCATTTTTCGAATAAAGAATAAAGAGCGCCCAGCCACCAAAATTTTCTGCAAGACCATTTTTTCACTTAAATAATTGTTATTTGTGTGCACTAGTGCGCTTATCTTTTGATATATATACTCTCATCTGCATAACCTCCTTTAAGCAATTCGCAAAAAAAGATGATTTCCAAATGCATTTGAGAATTTGCAGTTATTTTTTGCGCTGGTAAAATTAAAAATAAGCCGGTCACTTGTATTCATAAGTCAAAAACAATGTTTTAGGAATCGTAAGTATTAAATGCGAATTAAACCCACAATATATTTATTTTTTCAAATCATAAACATGAATTGATTAAAATTTAGAATATTACTTATTATTTAATGGAAATTTTCCATTAGAACAGATTTCTCACTATGAATAACAATCAGTAATACTCCTTTAAAAAAATATATGAATAAATATTAAATTTATATATAGTATTTTAGTAAATACTAAAAATACGTCAATTAATAATTAATGTTTCGGTTTGATTGAAAAATTTCTTTTTGATGTGAGTCCCACATAATGTTAGGAGGTAATTTAAAAAGTATATATAATTTTTTACAGAATCATTTATCTTTCCACGACAAAGACGAATTTGATCACATAATTAAATAATAAATGCTTCAATTTTTAATGCCCAACAACTGCAATTTGAAGGATTATAATAGTCCGTGTATGAAAAATTGTCCTTTAACTACTAAACGGTTACTTTTCAAAGCCTTAACCCAAGGTGTTAAAAATACTCTTTTTGCTTAAAGCATTATTATTATCCTCAACATCCTTGAAATACTCAACAATATTATTAAATGCATAATAAATTAAAATTGCAATCTATTTTATCAAGAATTTGGGTAGAATGGATTGTAATTATCATTGTCAACGTAAATATTTAGCTAGACCTCGATGTTGCGTATTTTAAATATTGGATTAGTCTTCATGCATAAAACGTGCAGATCCAGTTCCTTTTAAAAGAATAATATTTATAAATTATGACAATTACATGATATGTGATTTTCACAGATTATATTTCATAGAACTTTTCACCCGTTAAATACTCTATGTGTGTGCATATATATATATATCTGTGTGCGCGTTTGTGTGCGTGTATAGGACATTTTTTTGATGCCTTTAAATTACATGTGCAATGAATGAAATTCAATATAGCTTTTTAAAATGAGTATCCGCAAGATAAATGTACAAGCATCATAGGTGTAAACAGGTTTTTCAGAAATAAAATAATTCAAACGTGCCATCCGTAATTTATGATTTCACAGAAGTTGGTATCTCAATTAGTTTTAAAGTTATGCAATGTTGTTTAAAAAATATCAGAAAGTAGAGTTTTTAAAGAAAAAGGTCGAAGAAGCAACAATGCCATAATGTTCCTTTTTTCAAGTGTTCTGGAATTCAATTATAATTTTAAATGTCTGGCTCCTGTACACGCATGCTCGCGCACACGCAAACGCACGCGTGGACGTTGAGGCGCACGAAGAGGAGCGCATCAATGCCGAGTTCCGGGATCTTTCATCCTTCAAATTAGGAAAAAAACATTGGTTTCCATCACTTCTTAGAATACTATTCCGCGATGGTCGGTAAAAAATTTGGAATTCACGTTCGCGATACCATTCTATTAACTTTAATACCATACAATGAAAAATAATATTAACATATTATCTTCTTTCCATTATTTTTACGCACAATTTCGCAAACTACAAAATCCGTATTAAAATTCGTTATTTTTCAGTGTCAACGGTGTAATTTGTTCGGAAATAAATATTACAAACCAGCTGATTTTTTGTGCTACATTTGTACGGCGCAGTAAAAGGTATAATAAAATACCCCGAAACAACGTGTACGCGTACTTTAAAACGAAGTATGTAAAACTTTCTCCTCCTCGCCCTCGCTCTCGTTCTTTTTTTCTTTTATCTCTTCCTCTCTCTCTCTCTCTCTCTCTCTCTCTCTCTGTCTCTCCTTTTCTCACTCTTACGCTTACATTTGCGCGAGCGCGCGCGCACATTTGCTTTTTCTTTTCGGCCGAAAGTGCCCAAAAGGTACCGCCGGCTAAAATAACGGTGTGCGAAAGAAGCGTAGCTCTCTTCGAGTGCAAAGAAGACACACCGAAATAAAATTATTTCGTATCCACAAGGTACGCGCTTTACGAGCGGCGCGGGCGGACCTCGCTGTCCGCGGCAAATGACGGAGGGCCACGAAAAAGGAGCCTTTGCGTAAGTAACGCGACAATTAAAATGGGCCGAGAGGTGCTGGGCCCCGACGTGCTATAAAATTGCGATAGGCCGCATACCCGAATGCCGTCGGCCTGCAGCGTTTGGGGAAATAAATTCTGGATAAGTGAGGCGAAAATTGAAAGGGCTCCTAATAAGATCCGCTGCTCATTACCTTTACACTTATGTTGGGGGGGGGGGGGACTTGGACTAGTCCCTCGCCAAAATTCGACACTTATTGCGAGCACTTTCTTACACTTAACTTATCCGCAATTTCGTGGGCGTTAAGATTCATCGAATTTTCAAGCGTAATAGACGCACTTATCTGCGGACCGAAGGTGCAACGAACAAACAGGGCACGTTAGGTATTTTATGGGCCATTGTTTAGTTCTTAATTTATAAAATATACCTACGATAACAGTTCGCGTTTCGCAGTTATTATTGATGTTAGCATTGTTTGAACGCTATTTATGCTCATTTTGTAAGAGGTTAATGCACTGAGGTGTTTTCATTTGACGGATGCACATTTTTCATCCCATGTATACATTCAATTCGCTTCGTATACAAATCAATGATAAAAGAATATTAGCAATATAAGAATTTTATGTAAGATATTTCGTATGTTAAATTTTTTAAATATTTTTCAAATTAAATATGCAATTATTTTTTTTCGAGAAAAATCAAACGTAATACAAATAGCAAAAGAAAATAGAAAACAAATTTTAGAACTACATAATTTTTATTAAATTTCTTAAATAAAATTCTACTTTACAACTTATTATGTAAGAATTTTATAATATTTTTCTATAATGTTTTCTATAATGTAGAATGTTGAATGTTAATGTGAAAGAAGAAATGAAATAATTCACAACTCATACAATAGATCGTATGAGTAAAATATTGTCAACGGTTAAGTTTAACGGAAATAATATGTAGACTCTTAAAAGGAATAGCACAATTATTACGTAAAGACAAATAAATAATGGTGCGCCTTTAAACCGCGTGCACTTCCTTATTTGAATAAAGATTATTGCTCCTACGAGTGAAAATAAATTTCCACGCCGACGAACATCGGGGGCGGCGGTGGCTGCAGGTAGGCGGAGGTGCGGCGGTGGGAGCGACCGGGGGCAGGGGCAGGGGGGGGGAGAGATCATTACCGAAAAAAAGGGTCCGGACACCGCGTCCCCGGCCATTTATCTCCCCGGTTCTAATTATATTTTGATTCTGCGTAACAAAACGCCGGGCCGTGCGCCAACCTCTCTGCTATCCATCAGAGCCGATCATCGTCTATTGGCCGTAATTTCTTCGTCGCCCGCCTCCCGCAGCCGACAACTTTTTCCGCGAAGTATTCGCGGATGCGAAAACACGCATATGCACTGGCCGTATTCCAATTACAGCGATGAAAGTCGTAAAGCCAAGATTTATGTATCCATGGCCTGTCCGATGCGTGAGGTCGAGATAGATCTATGGATCTTGCTAGATACCCAAGTCTGGTTCTTTATACCTTTCTTACGTCATTCTCGTCTACTTTTTATTACCTTACATTAAATATCTGCAGCTCCTATGGCCAATGCTCATGTAAATTATTATTATATTTAAATTTTGTTCAACGGTATTATTGTTTCGTGCAATTCTATTCGTTTGTATGCAAAAGCAAACTTGTAGTCTCGTGCTTTTAATGCTCACTATGGTAATTGTCCTTTCACTTTTGAACTATAATTGATGAGATGTATAATGTTATCAACGGCAGTCAAGTACATGCATTAGCTGTTTTTTTTCTTCTTTTATTATTAAAAATGAATTATCAGCGCATTGTAAAAATCTTAAGATCATATAGGCCGAGTTGCAACAACAGAGCAACTAATATCGTAGATAATTTTTTTTTTTTAATTTTCTAAAGTTTTATATACTATGTACTCGGGACTTGAATCGTCTTTATTAAGCAGCCCAGTGGAGTTACTGGGAACATGTTCGTAACGTCATTTTTCATGATAATTATTAATATAATTCCTATAATTAGCGATAAAAATCATGCATCGATCACCAAAAATCAATTACGAAAGATTCTTGAAATCTATTAAATCTGTCAGAACTAATTATCCGTGTAACATCTTAAACCGATTAATGTGACTTATTATACTTTTCCATCAGCCTTGGATAAGGCGCTATCGAAAAATATTGATTACAGAAGAAGAAAGGAAATTATACACGATTCTCGAAGTACATAAATGGGGGAAATATTCGCCGGATGAGAGTAATAGTTTTGCACATCAGCTTCGTTATTTTCCTCGACCCATTTAGATTTTTGCCACGTCGACACTAGACACTTTAATGATGGATCTTTCGCGATTTCGTGCTCGCGAAGAACACTCGATACAACATCTTGGAATTCATGTTTCGGGTGCGCTTGTTCACAACTGTCAGTGACCACTGACCAAACAGACTTGACGTATATTCTTACGAATCTGTCTCGTCTAGTTATTTACACTTGATCTCCGTAGGTGTATATAAGCAAGTCTACTTAGGCTTTCGCGATCGGGATGCGGGTAAACGGTATTTCAATTTTTCTCGCAGCGGATTGTTTCTTGGTTTATAATCAATTTTTACCAACGAAATTACACGCTGCTACTTTTAATTAGTCTTTAAATATCTTTAAATTTGTTGCATACCTTTTTATATAATTGGGCTCGTAATATACCGATGAGAATTCGAAGCATTGAAAATTTGTTCAATTCTTGATCTCAAATAATTTGCAGAGCTCCATCAAAAATATATTTTTAGACAGAATTAGAACTATTTTTAATGAAAAACGATTATCCATATAATATGCAGTATTTTAATTTTCAGGGTTTTTCATTGGCATAAATTATAAGGATGCTCAATTTTAATACATTATACATTATTTTATTAGTTAAATACTGTTTAATAGAATGAATCTCTTATTTGTAATGAAATTTACCACTAAATATTATTTTGTTTTAAAAACTACTTCTTCATAATACTGTTAACAAAAAAAAAGTTGTACTTATTCTTTGTATACACATAACTAGTGTATTTATGTGAAGGTAGCTTAAAAAATCAATAGCTTTATTAGAAATATTATGTTCTCAACAAACCAATCAAGTTTTTTGATTATATTGAAATTAAATATTTAAGTGGTGCTATAGAATTTTATTGGTATTCTTTATAGAAGCGAAATCTCGGAGTCGGAAGTTAAGTCTGTCGGAAAATGTTATCCTCTGAAATGTAAGTCTATTTCGCTGGTTAAGAATGTATTCTTAGCACATCAACGCTTCCTTTTATCTTGTTAGCTAAATTATATTTTGTGTTTATAGACTGGCAATATCTAGGCACTTTAAAATAGACTCTAAAAGGCTAAACTACTTTTTGCCGGATTTTTCATCTTATTAAGATGTTAGATTTCATGTGTTTTAATCTTGTTAATGGTAAGCATTACAGATCTGAACAATTTCGCAATATTGTGATTTTTACGGTATTTTATTCGGTGCTGTTACTCACCGATAAATAATTTAATTATTATATACATTTAGCAATAATATATAACAGTTTTTTACCAATATTTATGTAAGTTTGTTAAGAAACTATGTAAATTATGCTTCAGTTAATGCAATTTAAACATAAAGTACTTTATAATGTAACTTATGATATATCTAAAATTAATTTTTACAAACTTTATTTATTTAATGCTTTTACAGAATAATATATAAATTTAGGAGATTTTATTATTGGATAGTTGAGTCTTCAAAGAATAAAAACCTTGCTTTATGTCAAGATAAACAATATTTTTATAAAATACATTGATAATTATTAAATCGTATTAAATCTTAAAACTTAAAATCTAGGCTACAAATTACGTTAAATTATAAATTAATAATTAGGTTTATTAATTTAATATTAATATACCACCTCCTCCAGTATTGATGTGAGTATTAATGACGGATTGCTATCACAATACAGATTTTCCCGGGAATAAAATATTAGAATCGTGTAAAAAGACTTGGCAATCACGAATGTGACGGTGCCAAATCTTGTAAATCTTCGATTAAAACACATACTTTATTTATCCAACTCGCGAAATAAATCAGTTCATCTGTTCAGTATCTTGCTCGTGACTCTGCACGAGTATTCCCTTTACTTAAAAGAAGACCTGGAGTAAGGTATTACCGTCATTGGAAGAAAATCGTAATGGAGATGCAGATATAGGCCAATAGTACTATTCGATTGTTCAATGTAATTAAGTTCGTCGATGCGTTTAATAATCGCGTTATTGATAAGTTCCGTAAATCGGCGAAAAACGTGCGCCGGAGAGGAAGAAGATGACAACTTACCCAAACAATTCCGATTTACGAATCCTATAGAAATTATTAAGGATTTCGTTTGTACCCATTAATTAAGCTGTCCGATGAAAGTTTCACCATTTCGTATCTAGGAAAAAGATAAGAGATTTTGTTAGCCACGGGAAACCATGAGTACCTCCCACTTAAAGTGTTTTTCTTTATAGAAAATTTTTCTTAGTAGCTGTTGATTTTTATTTATGAACATTTTTTTCAAGTATTAAATATCTTCATGTCTAAAGCTGCATTATAGATAAATTATTTATTTAGGAGGTATTAAAAATTTTAAATGGCCTTTTATTCTAAATTTATGTATTTATAAATAGATTATATATGACTAAAAAAGGCTTTTAAAAAATTAATCGTTGTAACGAAAATTTAAAATCATAATTTATTTGCGACGTTTTATTAAATTCTTTAAAAATTGAAAAGCGTAATTTATCAAAGTGTATAACACATAAACGTCAAATACATTTTTCACTTTAGATTAATATAAGAATTTTCATAATGAATTATTAGACAATCACCTTTGAAAAATTTTCATTGACTGTCTCTAATGACAGTTTTCTTTAAAATTATTATTGTTGTTTTGAATGTTGTAAAATTATAAAACACAATGTGTATTTCATTTTACTATCATGATCAAATTATACTATGCTTCATTGTAAGTCCATCAGTTACATGTTAGTAGCTTTTAAGCTTCATTATCACAATATTTTTAGATTCAAAAAATACACATAATATTGTATGTATTCGAAGAATTTCATTGTCAAATTTTGCACATTATTAAAAATTAATTCAATCATAAGTAATAGATATAGATTTGATATGCAATTAGATTGGCGTAGAGCAGATTGGCGAATTTTTTTTATTTATTATTATATCAGAGTTTGAAAAAAAATAACAATACACACAAAAAATAACGTAAAATTATCTGTTAAATACTAACAAAAATTATAATCGATATTCGATTAATGTGATAAAATATATGTAAATTCTTTCACGCTCAATTAAATGGTTTTATACTGTGTATTCATTAGTCAATTTTAAAATTAGACGGGTAGTGCATTTATAATACCATACGTATACAACTTTTGAGCTCTACAGATAACTTTCGACTCGTAGTGGTAAAACTAAATTCTTTATAAGTGTTCAGTTTTCAAAGTAAACATTAAAGCGAATTATAAATTTGAAAAAATGTTTATAACGTAGAATAATTAAGGTTCGATGTAAGATAGTATAACTTAACAAAATAAAAATTTTAATTATTTTCTATTTTATCACTTTTTTAAATAACTGTAGTAAAGAGAAGTATTTTGTAATTATGTTTTTGAAAAAAATTCCAAACCTTTGAATTTACCATTATTGATGAGTCTAGGCTTTCATAAAAAAAAGAAAAATTGCATTTTCTGCAGAATAATTAAAGTTAGTCCGTATAGGATACAAAAATAATATTCAGCATGACTTCTTGTGTAAGCTTTACGATAATCATATAAACCAATTACGAAAAATGAGCAAGTTACTAGAATGGGATGATTGAAATCGGAAAAAGATCTCATATATCAATGTTAAATGAAATGTTAGAAATAGTATAGTTTGATACCTGTTTTGTTTTTTTAATAGTAATCAATCTTATAATTTTAACATATTAATATGTTGAGACAGGCGTAGATACAGTACATCTTATGGTATGATTGATATTAAAATTCTTACTTCGTATTTAATGAATAACCGATTAGCATTAAGAACATAAAAAAAAAAGAAAAAAATTTTTAATTTTTAATTAAGACAATTTTAAATTGTAATTAAGACATAGGTATATGCAAAGTAAAAAATCATATAAAATAATAGTTATGTAGTTAAAAAGTAGTAATAACATTCTAATGAAAATTCGAGGAGGTTAATGTTTATTTTTATGTTTCTTTATAATATTTGAAGTCAATATTTTTGCTTAAATACTCATCATAAAATTATCTGTAATAAAATAATTTATTAAAGTTAATTAAGTTAAATTAAAATTCAATCAGTCATTTAGAATTTATATAGATAAAAATATAATATATCATAAATACTAAAATGTGTCTATTATTTTTATTGAAAGTTTAATACAAAGTTTGTTAATAAAAATAGTGAAATATATAATATAATTATAAGCATTAAATTTAATATTGAAAGTTGTATGCATACAAGTATGTTTCATTATAAACAGATTACTATGACAACGCTATTGACATTTATTAAAAATAATGTACTTACCATATATTCTTGATAGTGAATTAATTTGTTTTAGTTCCTGGAATGACGTGCTGCAGTTTATGAAATTTTATGGTTTAGAATCATGGTTGCAGTTCTAAAGATTGAACCGTTTTACATTTTTCGGGCGCTCCTTTGATTGTTATCTATTTTTTTTATGACCATAAAAAATTTCAATGGTAATAATTACATCTGCGTCATTCAATGCAACCATTGCGTTTCCATTCCGATTCGTATCATTCCGTTGTTTCGTCATCATTTACGATGAGAATTTTCTTTGCAATCTTAGTTAGAAATAAGGATGGACAATTAAATTCTACTTGCATAATACATTCGTAACGCACCTGTTTAGATATTTTGTACCAGACATTTATAAGCCAGTACAGACAAAAACCTTACATAGATCATTTTTTCTTAATACTGCTTGTAATTTTAGTCCCTGAATGCAAATCAGTCAGGTTATAATTATTATTTATAACTAATTTGGATATAATATAAATGCTTTAATAGATTAATCAAAAGTATCCACAAAAGAAAAATAAACACAGTAGAAAGAGTACGAAGTATTAAATAGTAAGGATGAGAGAATGAAAAAGTCGCTGTAGGCAAGAATTGCAGAATTACGAAGAAAAGAAGTAAATTCGATAGTCAAAAGATGAGACCTAAGGGCACTATCAAAACTTTCATGTCTGAAAAAAAAATCGAAATGATAGAAAGGTAGATTGAGGAACCGCGACGGAGAGATTCTAAAATCACAGTGCAGCTAGATAAAAAAAATATGATACCAAACCAGTATGGATCAGCGGTCAGTGATAAAATATGGCGATTATAAAAGATGAAAATAACAAAAGCAAAAAAAAAAAAAAAAACCGAAAACTTCGGGAAAAAATCTTTCTTATTATTATTTAATTGCAGCAGTAGTTAATTATTTATGTACGAGTATTTATCGTTAAAAGTATTTATTACACACGTTTAATTAATGTAATCACTCAATTATTAAAGCTGTTCGATGCGATTATGATTTGATCTTGTTAAGAAGTTTGATATCAATAGCTTCGAGTGATTGCAAGTTTTAAGACCGAATACGAATACACTTTAACGTATCCCTATAAAATGCCGTATTAGAAAATTTTTCGTTGTAAGCTGATCGGCAATAATCCGTCAATTAATGCAAGCTTATCAGCTGCATTAACCAGATATCTGGACGTTTAAGAATCCACACGATTTCTAGAAACAGGTTTCAAATCAAAGGATCGTTGTAGGTGGAATAATAACGATAGTCAGCCTCGGATTCTGCGGAATGCCTCTGTCGAGGCCTACTGAAGGAGAATATGTAGCCGCCGCGCAGGCAAAATCACCACCATAATTCTTCCTTAATTATTTTAGACTTGTGCTTTAATGACACATTCAATTTTTTAATCACTTTATCTAGTCATTAAACTTATATGTTTTTAACATCAGGTTTGTGTCCTTGGCTATTCATTCATCTCAAGCTTATGGTGTAAAGCGTACATTCCAGTAAAATGTAATATAGATGTAGAATTTCAACCGAATCAAATACAACGCGAAAAAAATCAGGCATTTTGAATTTACTTTTATTTTTATAAGGTCTTTTGTGTTATTTTATAACTCATTAAACTAAAGTATAGTAAATATTAAAGATGAGAGTGATAAAGAAATACCATTAAGTTTTATTTAATTTATGAGAGCAGTAATTATAAGAAAAATCAAGATTTTAAATTATGATTGGAATTTGAGAATGAGATTATGATATTAAAAGATGTAAAGACTGATGTAAATAAGTGAACGATAGACATTCATACATGGTAATATATAATAAATATCTATATAAATTTTAAGTTGAATAAAGAAATTATTATCTTACTTATTCATAAGTAAATTTATCATAACAGTCATTGCGTTTCTTTAACTATTACTTATTTATGAAAATAATCTCATAAAATATAATAGTTGTGACCATTGAGCATAATTTTTATTTTGTTTATTTAATTCGGCTGTTTTTAAAGAGAAACAATCATAAGTCATGAATTTTTTACTGCAATTGTTGGATGAAATAACGATAATTGTTTATTTATAGTAGTTAGTTATATTTATAATCATTATAATACAATCATAGATACTAAATTTTGATTAAACTTTTAAAATATTATCAAACTCTTTGTTTGTAATTAAAAGTCGTGTATCTGTACTTTTAAAATTAAGTTACTGCCAGTTTAATTTGGCTTGACGAAAAGTATATTTTATTCTTTAATAAAAAGTAGGAATATTAAATAAAAAAAACATAGATTGAATGACAGATGATTAAGGTTGAATTTTGAAAAAATGATAAATTATTTAACACAATTGCAGATTTTCATACAATAGGTGTAATAAATTTACTTTTTATAATGTCGTGATAAACATATATAAAATTTAATGTTTCATGTAAAATATTTACGTAATAAACGAAAAAGACTTTAGATATAATTGTCATAAAAAAATTATCGTGCAATTCAAAACAATATTGCAAAATATTCATTAAAATTTGTACTTTTTTTATTAAAATCTATAGTAAATAGTGTTTAATATTTGTCACTCAATTATAACTTCGTATTGTTTAAATGAAATAGATTTACTCGCGATTTATCTTATTATTTTTAAATAAATGTATCGTGCGTAATTTAAATCATGATATTATTAGAGCAATATGATACTGACTTGAATTTTGACCCATTTGAATTGGAAAAAATTGTCTATTAGATATTTTCCAATTTCCTTTATATCTAGATTTTTTAAAAAATAAATCACAATTAGTAATGAAAAAGATACGATATTGTTGTGAAATCATGAATTATATATTAATAAATAATTGCATAAAGCATTAGAAAGATTCACAATTTTATACATTATTTTATTACCGCGGCAATTGTAATTAAAAATTTTTATCTAATCTAGATTTTTTAAATATATTTTTATGTTCTAATGTTACGCAATTTTTTACGTGTTTTTAATTTATTTAAAATTATTCATTCCTATTATCATAATAATTTTTTATGATTAATAATGTGCTCATATTGCATCTAATATTGTAGTTAGTGTTATAACATTGCGTTAAAAAACTTAAACTGTGAAATGAAATTACATCTGGTTTCTGCATGTATAAATGCAGGTACTTAAAAATTATTAGTAAATACGTATTCTAGTATATACAATTAACAATTTGAAAAATTTATCAAGAATCATTAGGTAATTTTCTAAGGCTATTATTTTTAAAACATTTTTTTTAACATAACAGGATTTAAAATTATTTTTTTTTATAAATGTATCGAACGAAGTAATTATTTTTAGATTTTAATGATAAAAAAGAACAGTCGGTTAAATACGGTTTGAAATTTAATCGTAAATATAAGAAATGTCTTAAATTTGAGTAAATTAAAAGACAGGATATCAGGACTGGAAAAAGATTGTAAGATACTGCAAAATCCGTTTTCTGATTAAAAAATTACTTTGAGTTTGAAAAAGGAATATTGAGATACAGATTAAAAAGGTTCGAATGTTTCATCTGGATTGTTTTCTTCTTCAGTGCAGCATACGCGCGATGTCTCTTATTAAAGTAATTGAATGAGGCAGATAAGAAATTAAGTTTGAATTTAAGCCTATAAAAAAAACGTTAAGGATTGCGAAAATTAGAGAAATTATTTTGATTAGGGTATTGTTGAATAGATACGTAAATAGTGAGCTGCTTCTGTAATAATGGCACACATATGCTGCTCTACAATAAATTAAAAGTCTTCGACGATGAAATAATATTTAGACAAGGCTTAATGTATTAGTAGATTCTAGTTTAAAATATTTAGTCTAAGACAGAATTAATATTTTATGTTGAGAATGAAATAAAAATTTAATCCCTGGGGATGAGATTTTTATTATAATATAAGAGTCTTTGAGATTGATGTTCTCTTTGAATTCTTATACGTATGAAATAAACCGAAAGCTGAAGCTGCAATTATCCTTGTAGTTCCATAACTACCAGTCACGCATAGATTTGATAAATAACTCCAGTAGCTTTATAGCTGGGAACTGATGCGGTAAACCTATTTAACTTCAGTAATAATTATCTGAATGATGACAATCATCCCTGAATACATCTTTTAGATATTTTTCAGATGCAATTCATGCTTGATTATTGTATACGGCTTCCTTTTCAGGAAAATTATGGTAATTCAAATAAGCTTAAAAATATAGTGATGATAAAATGAGATGCATTCGGGTCTCTTCATTTTACGTTGAAGGTGATAAAATGATTTTTATGTTCTTATTACCTATAGAATAAGAAAGTGTTTTATATGCTAAACGATCGAAATTACAATATAAAAGATATTATTATGGTATATTAAATATTAAATAAAAATATTACTTGTATTAAAAAACTTTGCTCGATCACTGTAAGTTCCTTATTTAAAGCCGATTGACGTTTGCCGAGTTTTTGATTGAATTAATAAAAATATATCGAGAAAAATTTTGAAAAATAAATGTGAGAAGCAATTCAATTAATAAACTTTTCTGTTTTCTTTTTTCTTTTTGTTTTGTTTTGTTTTTTTTTTTTTTTTTTTTTTTTGTTTCCAAGCGTTTCGAACATTTCACAGAGTGTAAGCAGCATTTCACAGTCTCTTAAGAAGCAGAAATTATTAGTGGAAGTGATTTTATTTAGCATACACATTATAAAAATGTATATAGAATGGGTTTAAGCATCATATCCATTGCGAAAATCATAGAAAAAGTGTCACGCTCCGAGATACAATCTAGGACTCGCAAAAATTAAAAGTCCGCTATACAATCAACTATACAAGGCCATAGACAAACGACGGAGCTCATTAACTCGCATGTGAAGTGTTTAAAAGATCTTGGCTGTACATAAAATCTAGCAAGAAAATACGGTCTTCAAATGTATGTAAGGCACAAATGTAACCATTTCAATATTTTATAGTAATTACCGCCTTATTTATTTTTTCCAATAAACGTGTTTATCTCGTCTATACATAATTTACTTTCGAATTCCGCAAAATATTCGAAAAACATGATCTACGCGTTTGCAATTTAAGCGCGGAGCTTTGATTTTTTACTACTCTTTGATAATATTAAATATTATCAAAGTATCATGAATAGAAGTTCATTCTTCGATGATTAATTAATATTTCGAGATCTGTGCAAAGAGGCTCGGGCTTCTTCGTTTCCTGGCTCGTTAGAATCACCGGAAGAGTTATTTTGACGGCCGATAATAAACGACGTTTCTTGTACCTCGATAAATTAAGGATACAGTAAGTCGTCTAGCGATCCTCGCTCAAAAGTACGAGGTATCGCTAACCCGGGGCAAAAGTGTAAGTACGCCGCGCATCGACGGCGATCAATAGTTCCACAAGAAACAAATACTTGGTAGTTTAGATTATAAAATAAATACGTCGCCAAGTGCGACACCAGCTAATGGCATATATAACGTCTCGGGCACGAGCGATTAGTGTAATTATTGGAGACTGGTACCCTCGGTGCCTCGGACGCGCCGAACCGAAGACCGGTTTCATAGCGCACGCACTATTGGTGCGTGGTTTTCGTATCCTGCATAGGAGGCATCCGAGCAACGGCACTTGGCCGGTGCGGGAGGGAGCCTGGATGTGCCCCGGCTCTTGGCGCGAGGGCCCCGGGGGAGCAGGAGAATGCAGTGGGCCTCGCTCGAAGGTAACAAATAACAACGTCGACGGGACTTTTTACAGCGGCGTAAAAGGGAGACTGTGACGATCGCGGGCGGCTCGGACGCGCTTTAATGCCACGAAAAAGCCACGAGGGTCATTTCGCGAGAGGCTCTCGACGATGCGAGCGCGCACCGGCGACGCGATCACTATTATCATTTTCAGTTGAAAACGCCGCGCAGCCCCGCTCATTACGGGCTCGACATTTTTGCAGCGGGATATTTTATTGGCGCGCAATAAAGAGCCAATTGGTCAAGTTTAGTTTTCGCCTTTAGCCGCCGAGCGCGGCCGACTCGGAGGGAAGGCCGCCGAGCGCTACGGACGAATGTCACTTGGTTTTCCATAATCGAGCGCAAATATCATTCGACTCGATACATAGTTACGAGGAAATACCTCTGAAATCTGTTAGCCAAGTGCGCGTCTCTTTTGATGCTCCGCTTGCAGTTTTTACGATGGATTTAAAGAGGAGAGTCGAGAGGAGTGGCAGGTAGGCCAGGTAGGGCAGCTTCGCGCCCAGCGAGAATAAGCTCTCAAATGTATTGAAAGTTGCTTGGTGCGAATTTGATCTGCCAACGTTTTGCATCAATGAAGAAAATTAATGGTAGTGCTGGGATACGGTAAACGTTCAATTTTCAAGTAATGCGCTCAGGCTGAATAAATTAGATTGCGCTTGAATTCAAGCGTGGCAAAGAGCTCTTGAATCATTGTTTTTGCAATCCTCCCGTGTAGCCCACAATAGTATTTACATATAAATAGCCTCACGCGCGAGTATTAATATCAGATAAGGATGTAATCGAAGCCATCCGAACTTGCGCGAGCTGATAGCCAAGTTATTTTATTGGATTAACACATAGTTTCCTCGCTTAATCATAGCTTTAGTACGGAATCTAGCGTGCAGATGTTGTCGCGAAAAGTCATTAATAATCCCATAATGCCGGATTAATTAAATGTCGCAGAGTGATAATTACATTGATTGGGTGTTTCCATCCTCGATAGGCTCGGCGATCCGGTGCCAATCGAGGCAAATAAAAACAAACGGCCACCGACCTTGCGAATGACGGCCGGTGTGGAAATTCGCGCGTGGGCCGCATTGAAAAGTGAATATCGCCGCAAGGGGTGGGGGGGGGCGGCCGGTCTCGTGTGGGCATAGCCTTAGATTAGACTCGGAGTTGCGCCTGTTTCATTGTTCGGCGATTATGCGACTGTCCGTTTCTGTTTGATCGCCTAATGTGACGCAGAGGTGTTCGATTGACCGGGCCCCCAACTACATTACACGACTCATTGTTTTGCTGCGTTGCCGGACTTCGCACTCGATCGGTTTATCGGGGTGTGATTATAAGCTCTCCTTTCATTTCATTTGGCCGAGGGCTTTGTTTTATTGTTACCGCTCATGCATAAATCGCTATCTATTTATCATTCTGTTCCACCCGGAATTCCTTGGGTCCGAAGTCGCCCGAGTCTTACGATACTTGGATTTTCAGTTAAATTTTGAAAAATTTGGCTAATTTGGAATTTACAAGCGTACTTTGATTTCTGGATTCTTAACTTTAACGTTCTTAATTTATGAAAATCATTTCAATGATTTAGATACAACTTTTCGATTAGAAAAATTATTTAAAATTACTAATTAAATTAACAGAAGAGCTTTTCATTTATTTTCACAGCAATGTTGTTTAATAGTGAAGTTTATCTAGTATCTATGTGTCAATAAGTTGTAACTGAAAATTATTTAAGTATAAAGTTCAAATAATATTGTTCAGATTATACCTTATGAAGTAAATAATTTACAAAAAAACGAAAACATTTCTTTTTACTCTCTCTCTCTCTCTCTGGAATAGGAAAATTTACTAAGAGCTGAAAAATGAATTTGTCAAACCCCTAAGTTTTTTTCATAAACTATTCTTATTTTGCAAATAGGTCTTGAATTTGTGAATATAATCTTCGGACATAAACTATAAGTCTTAATGCACCCATCCACTATAGCTGTTTTCTATAATAAATAAACTATAACAACGTACCAAGTTATTAAAAAAATTCTTCAATAATTCAGTTTTATTAAAAATTAATAGCATTGAGTTAAAATGTAAATTTTAACTTGTGTTGATAATGTAAACAAAAGTTGATTTTATTAATAATTGGTAATATTAGGATTAAAAGTAATTAATTTAATGTTATATTAGAATTTACATTATTAATATGCGTTATTAACAAAATGTTTAATCAATTTAAATTATTTAAATATGTTATAATCAAAAAAAATTTTTACATTAAGCAATAAAAAATTTATTATAAATAATCAAATAGAAAATTTACCAAAAACGTAAAAATTACAAATCAAGTGTAAATTATAACCAATAATAATTATTTTATTTAATTAATTGTTGCAGAAAATTTTGTATAAGTTTTCAAATTATATGTCTTAAATTATTATTGTTTAAATACTTAAAAATAGTAAGAAACGAAAACATTGTAAGGATAATAAAAAAATTTCTGTGAATATTAATTGGTTTATAATTCCCCACTTTATCCATCCTTCGGTACCTAATAATATTTGCATGAAAACGGGATATGACCAAGGGGTATTGAAATTGAAACAAATTTCTTAAACGAATGTCTGAGAAATGTAAATCTTTATATTTATCAGTAGGAACAGAACCCATGGGTCCATTCTGTATAAATGCATCGGCAGAATCACAGGTGTATTGTGTATTTTTGAATGACATTGTCTCCCCTCGTCTCCTTGTGACGCTGTTTGACTTTCGACAGTTTGCTTTCGGAACCTGATCCTGCCAGATACGTATGTAGTTTAAATGAATCATAAAAATGGATGCGTGAAAGTTTTATGAAATTGTGGTAGCTACATTTTATCGACAATTGAATATTTCGAATATTTGGATGGTTTAAAAAATTGTATTAATTATACATCGACATTGGAGCGTTGCGAAAAAGTTGTTCTGCTAAAGAATGATTTATCGTTGAATATTTAATTCCTATTTCAATAATTTCGTACTGGTAACATGTTTAATCAAACTATCAATTACAAGAGAAGAAAATAAATAATCGGGTATTATACGTTGTCAAGATTAATATGCGAAAATCTTTGTATAATAAGATATTATTTAATATCTAACACTCGATAGTAGCTAATCGGATGGAGATCAGCGATGAATAATGTAAACGACGTTTCTTTGTGACTCAAATTATCTATTTAAAAATTGAATAATTGATAGGCCGAAGCAACGGGATACTCAAACCTATAATGGAACATTGCAGTAGTTCCGGAAAAGCTTGAAGCCCATTTAGTTTCCCGAATTTAAAATAAAACAAAAGAGCATCAAGAGCAGCCAGAAAAAATAAGAGCTCGATAACGATCAACCTGCTTTCGTAAGCGCATACAGCCATTTCGTATCTCGATGAACAACCGACACGTGGCTGTTCGCATAATTCAAAGCTTGCCGTTAAATGAATAAGCCTCGGGAGCCGATCGGCCGAAAGCTCACGAGTGCCAAATGCCGATGTACAGCGAACGCGATCTCGACCCTCGGACAGGTGATTCGCAAGGTGTCCGCCGCTCTGACCGCGAGACCGAAAGCGTCGCATTTACACCCAACCCCCCCCCCTACCCTACCCTAGCCCCTTTCCAAAGTCCACCCAAGTCATCCGCCGATCTTCCGATGCTTCGGCAACCGAATTATTTCAACGGGCCACACACGCGCGCATGCGTTTACCGTCGGTTTTATTATTGCTCAGTATACGAGTATGCAAACGACGCCTGTCCCTCCTGCCCCACCTCCGCCGCCGCCCCTCTTTTCGCTTCGAGGCGGGGAAATTCCGCCTCGCGGGCATCTCTATTTTTCATCAAGCGCGAATCCTGTTTGTCGCGAATTAACGAGTGGTCCGATAATTGCAAGCGGAAAATATTTACACGCGAGATGCCCTCGATCGAGCCGATTATGTTTCGTCCAGTGAATTTCGAGGGTAATCGACTTCGCGTCGCAATCAAAATTGCCGCGTTGTTAATGTCCCGTTCTTTCGCACCGTCGATGCACTTTCAAGGATATTTTATTGTTTCGGAGTTAACGATAAATGCTAAGTTTTTCGACCGACAACTTCTCGATACATTGCTTCCTTTTCTCATTAACCACGTCCCTGATTAATTCATCGAAAAATCCATGGGCCCTGGACTGCAAGTGGGGGGGGGGGGTAAATGAATCGGCGCTTTAGCCTTAGCTTATAGAGTGAGTTAACGGTTCTTAATTAGAAAATAGTCCCCGGTATTCGTGGCTAATACCTGGCTAAAAGTGGCCGAGTCTCATGCACAATGGATGAAATACGCGTTAGGCGTGGGTAATGGGTTAGGAGGGAGTCGGGACCGGGGTAAAAGGAAAAGTCCGCCGCATTAGATAACGGACGAGTCGGCCATTCGAATTAATTAGGGCCGGCCTAGGATCCGATTGACTCGCCAATGCAGAATCACTACCACCGGGACGCGACGCTGGTGATCCCCGGCGGGTCAGCCTTCGCTCTCCTCCTAGCCTTATTAAATTCTTCTCCGCACCAACTGCTCCACCCTGGCCAGGGACGTCCTCACCACCGACATCGCGGCCCGTATCTAGTCGGATTTAAGATAAGCGTAAGTTAATCGCAGCGATTAGAGTTAATTGCGATGGCATACAGCGCTCGCGTTTCAAACTTTAATCATATTTAAGCACGCTCCTTTTCTTATTGCCGATAAGTAATGCGATGCACGCCCAACAAGTACGTAAAATACGGCCCCTCGCGATTTTATCCATTGGAATCTGATTTAAATAACTTCATACGTGCAGCAGTCAATGAGTGATGAATCTGTATCCTTTTGATTGTTCGCCCTATTACCAAGGATCAGATAATGCAAAAGTCAATGCGCCTCCGCTAATTATATATATTAACGATTTATATGAACGTTATTACGCTGCTAATTTCCAATAATCCCGATTTTCGCAAAGCCGCGTGTGTTTCTTAGTCTTTTAATTTATGTTTTGTAAGCTATTTACGAGATGAAATATGGCACAAATTACAACGAATCAAATAGACGCAGTATATCTTATCATTACAATCCTGATATATAAGCCATGAATTGATTCATGGAACTCATATATCGAATTTTAATTACATATTTTTTCCAGACACTTAGCTACTGTATCGAATAATTTTATTTACTTCGGAAATAACTCTTTTACGTAACATACATCTCTGCAAACTCAGAATTATTTCATACTACTATAAATGGTTGGCATGTGTCATTAATAATGCATTGATTTTTTGATTTGAACGAATTTTAAATTGAACAAAAAATAATACTGTAAATGCGACAGAATTGTGTAAACATTTTTTAGCTAATTACGAGCATTACTACTACTAATACTTAAAAAAAGAACTTTTTTCTAAATTCCGATTATTTTTACGAAATTTTCTACTTCCAATACAATAATAGGTATAAGCAAGTTTTTTAATCACCCGAATTCGTCTTAAAATAAGAAGCTAATCGAGTATCGATGTAATTTTACAAATTAAAGCACACGAAGAAAGATACAACGTACCAAAATTCAAGCACCGCAATCTCTTCAAATAAGCTAAGCGTACATCTTTCGTAAAATATAGAGAAGTGCAGTCGTACAACGTAATAGTTACATATACATTTCGCAAAACATCTGCATGCAAATAGAGGAGAGCTCGTAAAATCGTAAGGTGGTGGTACGTATTGGGAGTCGCGAGTCGCTTAGTCGGACGTAAAAATCGGCGACGGCTTCCGCGTTCACCGCGTATAAAATAATAACCGGCGCTCTATACCCTGAGCGAAGCTCTTGAATGCGGATTACTATATTTCTCGACGCGATCAAGGGTAATCCGAAACTTCGGCGATACTATCTGGCATGACTCCTATCGTATCCACGGGGATGGGCATAAGAATCTTTCTCGACATGGTTCCGCGTAATCCTTACGGGCGCGGGGCGCCAGAATTCCTTGGGTGAGGCACGGACTTAATATTCGACATAACTTTATCATTCGCTGGTGAACTTTATGCCCCGGAAACTTGTAACTTGTTCCGAAGAGTCTTTATAACGAGTACGGGCGAGCTTCTATCGTTACATCGTTTGTTATGTTCGGCTTGGGAGTTTTCCTGAGATACAACCGGGATGACCCACTTGCAGTGTAACTGTTGACTTGGAACATTCGAATTTTTGTCAGTGGCATCGTAACTTAGCTTTATTTAGTTTTAAAAATTAATTGAATAGCTGGCGAACTGGTTACTATGTTTGTTCGATCGTGTTAATTGATTGTCCAATCGAAGCATGGAATTATTCGAGCAATTATAATCGAGAGCTTCGTTTATCTTAAAATAAGATTCGTCAAACAATATTTCAATGGAATTGTACATCTTAAATAGCTAAGCTACAGTTACAGTAATAATTCATGTCAATTAGAAAAAAAATATATGTATTTAGTATATTAATTTTACGATAAACAATATATTTAAACGTACATGTTAGCCATTCGAATTAAATCAAACGAACGTTAAAAAAACGTCGTTGCACTGAATTGATTCACATGATGCGTCCACTCGTGCAGTTCCACGTCTTCGGCGCGTTTCTCTTTCTTCTTCATGATCTTCTTCTTCTTCTTCTCCTCCTTCATCATCTCCCGTATTCTTCCCCTCGCTTCATCCCGCCGAAAGCATATTTCACTTCGGCTTTACTTCGTTACTTCTTGCCTCACCCTTCCATCAATTCGTTTTATGTCATTTCAGTTTCTTCGAAGCGACTGAAACAATAACGAACTGTCACTTATCGTTGTTATTTGTCATAATTCACAGGTGGTATTTTCATTAACGATAAAGGCCAAAAGATTACTATCATTCGGAGGAGCAATGGTAAGTGTTATCGCACTAGGCTGCAAGCATCATTCGGTTGACTCTAATTACAAAAATTTGCCGAACGCGTAGCTTTTATCGTTGGGCTCGGTAATTTTTACAATCGCTTCCCGCGATCCCGGTATTGCTCCGTGGCATTATCGCGATAATTTTCATAATAAAGAAAGGCCGTCCGACCTAGTGAGCGCGCCAGCCTGAAATTAGCCCTGGCCCACGCACGAAAAATCAGAGCCATGGAATCGGGAGTTTCCGCGAAATCATTTGGAGATCGGCTCGCCACGCCTGGGGAATCATCGGGCGCATGATAATAGTCGAGGAAAACGGCGAGCGAAGGATACCGGAGTCGAGTCGAAACACCTCCGAGTATGATATTAGTAGCGACGGGCACGCGATTGTATTGAGGATCGGCCGACTCGGCCGAACATCGAGGTAATTACGGTACAGGTGAAGCGTCCGCTTCACGCCTCTCGTCACCAGCTGCTTTGCATCCGAGCCCCATTCGAATCTTAATAAATCGCTGGTCGCCGTCAATATCGCCGGGTTCGCAGAAGCGGAAGAGGCGCGCGCGAGTGACGAGTCACCTGGAATGGGACTCTTGGGCCCATCCAACTTCGACGATCCTATTGACTATCGACTATTGATGCGATTCCTTTTTTTTCATAGGCTTTCTTTATTTACATGCGAATCCAATGGCAATGTTTGGGGGTTATATTTCCCGCTACAGCTTTTGCCAAGACGATTCTTTCTAGTTACCATGGCTATTAATAAGTAAATTCAATTAAATTTTACTGTCGTAGATCAACTAGGATCAAATCATAATGCCTTTTTTAGCATCCGAATATATCTTTTCTTTTTGTAAATTTAAACCTAATAATATCATTATAATTTCGTCATTTCAAATTATATATTAGTATACTTGTGACCATACTGTACACTTGAAGAAATTTTTAAAGCTGTAGAACCATAAGTTATAAGATATTTTTGTGCAATGATTAATTAATTATACTAATATAATCAATATGTTAGGGTATAATTAGTATAATAATTTAGGTTACGTGGTATCTTACTAGATTCGTTATGTTTCAATAGAAATTCTGGTTCTGTAAACACTCCACCAAGCTTCATTAAATTTCTCGTTTTACTTACGATACAATACTTGTTTGTCAGACTGATTTCAAGCTGCACATATATACGCACTGATTGATACGCCATAAACGATTTCAAGAAATATTTAAATATATATTTATATGTACACTGCTAGTTTGTATATATTTTTATGACTTTGTGAAATGTGGCTCTATTTTTTAAGTACTTTCTGTTTATTTCTCAGGCCTAATTAATTTCTCAAAAATAAAATTACAAGTAAAATACTATCTTGATATTATTTGTATTAGATTGTATTAATATTTTTGAGAAATGTTAATATGATATTATTTGTTAATACATAGCGCTTATGATTAATGTTACATTTGTCAGAAAGATTATCTATGAAAACTTAAAGCTAATAATTAATTTTCGTATATTTTGAGTAAGCATTAAATAATGAGAGTATTTCATTAGAATAATAATATCAACCACTAGTGAGAAAAAAACAATGCCAATTAAATAAAATATATAAAGTTATAAAAGCTTTAAGCGCAGTAAAATATTACATTAGTTTAAATTTAAGGTAACTACAACACTATAAAGCATTAAGAAATTAATTTATATTTAAAATTACAAATCTTCTTTTTTGTAAAGATGATACTTATTTATTTTATACTTTACTGATATGGGTTATCGAGCTTATTGCTAGCTCCAGAATTGCCTTTCATCATATCGCATATACGTAAATAACGGAGGCAAATTTATTGTTTCTAGATTAGTGGAACGCTGCCAGTTTTACGCAGACTACTGAAGTAATCACATTGTCAAAAGATTTCTAATAACAATTGAGTTGTTGTTATTATTTATTATATGTCAGTTATGTGTCCAGATATATATCTTAACCATTTTTAAATATAACAATTCAAGTGTAAACTACGGTAATTAATCAGAAATTGTTGAATTTAATATCAATTGTGTAAGGAATGAATATTTATTATCTTCTTTAACCTCAATAGCTTGAAGATTATGTATGTTATTCTTATTTTGAATTCTTACTTTTCACACTATTATTTATTCATTAAGTATTTTATACGCAATGTTCGTAACATTTGTTAAAAATAACAACAAAATAAAATATTTACTTTATTCGTTTAAGAATGTTTTAAGTTTTCCTGGAAGCGTCTAACGTTTTAAAAACAATAAATTTAATAATTTCTTATAACACGTACTAAGTTATAAATTATAAACAACTAAGATAGTTTTTGTTTCAACAGTTTTCTTTACAGTTACTGCAAAAAGTGGACAAGTGTTAGAACGTCCATCAATATGTGGTGGATATCGAAGTCAATGGTTATATTTATTATTTTGTGTATCCAGTCACTTTCACGGGGCTTGGAGAATCGTAGCTTTAGCAAAGAGTGGAAATATCCGGGCAACAAAGTATTTAAATACGGTCGAAACATCGCTACAGATGACAACAGCTTTCTTTATGCTGCTTGCGCGGAGGATAAACTACCCGCAGAAATGGCCTGCAACGTGACGATCGAAACACCTGTTCTACCTTGGTGAGAATAAATTACCGAGCCAGTAATAATTAAGGAGATAATTATGCTTACTTCGAGTACTGTTCACTTCAAATTGATACGAAATAACGACGCCCTTTGATCAAATTATCTCGATACTCGTTTTAAATCTAGATCGACCCCCCCCCCCACTACATGACACACAAGCGTCAACTAAAAAAAAAAAAAAAAAAAACAAATAACTTTTGTCACTTCGAAGGGGCAACACGTCGGAGGTTCAGAGATGCGAGCTGAGCCTCATCGGTAGCGAAGACGGCGACCTGAGGCACGAGGTCACTGGGATCGTATCGGTGGAGCGGCTTTCGAAGGAGCGCGTAATCGTCGTGTGGTGGGAGCGTCAACGGAATAGCCAGTACCAGATCCAGAACATCAAGGTGAGCCTCGTCGGCATGAGGAATTGCACGATCCGCGTGCTGACGTTTCCGGTGGACGCCGCGAGCCGCGTCCTCCTCAGCAACGTCCTCGTTTACCGCGGGGGCTTCGACGTCGTCGTCTCGCACAAGCCGAGCTGCGGCGCCTCCCCGACCTGCCGCATACACCACGACCTCGAGGGCCGAAGAATCGGCGAGCCGACGAACTTCATCGGGAGTTTCGACGCCGTGTTAACGGAGCCTGTGAGCTCTGCCTCGCCGGACAAGGGATTCTACCTCTCTGGCGCGGACACGGACATGTGGACCTTCAGGGCGATGCACGTCTCGAGCTCGGGCGTCGGCACGGACCTCGTCATTGCTCGGGTGGCCGACCCCAGGAAGATACAGCACGCGACCTCCAACGCGCACGAGCTCTACGGCGTGTGCCTAATGATCGACAGGAGGGTCCGTTGCGCTCAATTCGATGCCGAGGCCCACACGAAGCTCGACGCCTCCTTCAACGTCCCCCACAACGTCCAGTGGTTGGCCGCGCACAACCTCGCCGAGGGCGGCCTCCTCCTCCTCACCGGCCACTGCAAGAGCCACAAGTGCAGGAGCTTTCGGCTCGCGAGGATCCGGGATAACGGCCGCAAGGCCGGCAAGCCCTTGGACATACCGGACCTCGATCTCAAGTGCTCGCGGCTCAACCGCGACCTCGTCGTCGACGTCGCCGAGACCCCCATAGAGTTTTGCTTCTACTTCGCGTGTGCCTTTACTCGCAAGACGCCCGGTAAAAACGCAACGAGCGTCGTTACCTTTAGTAGTAAATGCGTGCCGAAGCTCGCCATTCGGTCCGAATAGACTTACACTCCTTCAATGTAATCGATGACTTTTTCGTTTTGTACGTTGTCAATTAGAATCTTCGTCGTATCAGAGTCTCGCTTTTATTAGAGCTTAAAATTGATCGGTCAAAGTGCTATCAAGCTTGTTTACAAGATGCTGGATGTTTGCTACTCAGCTAAGCGTTAATACATTTTTACAACATTATATTTTCTTGAATAAATGAGATTCTTACAATTGCTTTTTCAATTAATAACATACATCTGCATTTAAAAAAAAAACTGCATCCGTAAATCATTGAGGGTGAGAGCCGTAAGGAATATGTTAAAAAATTTATTACTTAAAAATCGATTCGAATTTTTATATTGCAATCAGTGAGAGAATGCGTTTTAAACAAATTTTTGTATGGCAGTGATCGAATCATTTAAATAAGGTTGGTTAGATAACTAACGTTGTTGTAAATAAAAAAGAACTTACATAGAATGGACTTGTCTTATTTTGTAGATGCAATTCTGTAAGTCACATGCGTTAAAGGAAAAGAATGAGTAATAAAAAAAAAGCATTAGTATTCTATAGGCTTGGAAAAAGTTAAATGCTCCTCTATCGCTTAAATTTATAATTGCAAAAAAAGTATTGCGATACAATAATTTCTCAGGTATTTAAAATCTAAAGACAAAGTGCAGAATGCTATGAATTCTATGCTCAGGGGATACGCAAGAGAATTCAATTCCACGCGGATTTTTTGCCGATGAAAGTGATTGCTGAAAACATGTGCTTTAGTTTCGAGAAGACAGTGACGGAAATCAACGGTTACGGGAGCAGCATCGAAAGGCGCAGTTGAACGTTAACAGTTGTTCCCGAACGTTAACAGTAGCCGAAAAAAATTTTAATAGACACGAGTGGATTGAGCACTGGAGAATTATTGTATAATAAGAGAACTGACGCGGGATGATGAAATACGCACTCGACATATGCTGCAGAAAGAAAAAGAGAGAAAAAGAGATAAGGAACGACATTACTGTCTGACTAGTCGCCGCCGAGTCATTCTATTAAGCACTAACATTCACTTACAATAAAAGCAGATATAGCGAAAAACAAAACTCGCAGCAAGTAGCGATGGGTAATTGTATTATACTTGCATCGTAAAAAAAGCTTTAAACGATAAAACGATGAAACGCAAGTGTTTTTGCGAGTCGAGCCGAGAACGCCGAACGTACCCTACCCTCGTGTACGCCTGGCGGAGACTCGCTCGCACGTACAGACCTACCGAATAATCACATCAATCGTAAGGCCAATATCGCCACCGATTTTAAGGATTGAGAATCATTTATAAATAAAACAACTTGTTTTTATTAAAAAATACTTAATCTTTGATAAATGCACGCGTTTTTGTAGACCTGTAGACTAGGGAGCGAGCACCACGGTTATTATCTATTCACAGCAAAATGTCCATAATCTCTTAAAGATTCGTCGGTTTCTTCAAGCTCGAGCTTCGGTGGTCTCGTCGGCACCTTTGTACTCAATATTATTCGACCTCGAGTATACTTCTTTTCTGACATGGACTCGATGACTCGGGGCTCAATGAAAATACTACATGCTACTGAATCTCGTATTTTAATGGAAGGTTAGATGCTATGACCCAAGATAAGAAAAATACTCGTTTCATTGCAATCGTCTTTCCAAATAAATTTCACTCTTGTTTTGTTCTGCATAGCTTCTTTGAGAGAGCATTGCTCGAAAACGTCAGCGATGCTTGCAGCCTTTAAACGCTATTATGGATAATTACTGTAATAATGAACAAGGCAGTATTTCAAGAAACGAGGCGCCTAGGACAATTGTACAGGTGACGAGGAGAAAGGAGCAAATAAAGCATCTCTACCTATGGAAGCGCATCGGGTTGACAAAGGCTTCTCTCATCGAAACTCATCAATTCACAGAATTGGAGATCGATCCGAACGGAGGATCTCGTTGGCTAACGGTAAAGGATGAAAAAGATAACGACGCCGAGGGCCGGACGGAGGCGAAGGTGCATCGGTGCGTCTGAGCTCGCGCGAGAGTAGGCTTGTGTGCGTGTGTGCGCGGGGCGGGGCTCGGTGCCTCCCGAAGCCAATAATAATAACTCTGGCTTCGTTATCGTGGCGCGCGTCACCAACAAATAGTTCGCGGCTCGCGAGACACTTTCGCGGCCTTTGCCGCTCGCGCAAATGTTACTAATGGGATTTCGAGGAACAAAAGTGAGCTCCTGAGTTATCGCAGGGGGATTTTTCGCGCTTTCATCTGTCAGCCTTAATCGACCTAATTAATTAATCCCTCTTTAGCTGCCCAGCTCGAGATAACGCACTTTAATCGAGAGCCGAGAAAAGGGAATAACTTACGCGTTTTCGCCCCGGCTCGTGATAATTAATCGGCTTGGAAAGCAGAGGATTCGCGGATTCGGGCGGAGGTTGATTGCAGTTGCGACGAATCTGCGCGTGTCAAAGATTCGGCGACGGAAACTCAAGGCTCGAATGCGCATAGATCATCAGTAGCTTGGAAAAGCTCGGTCGGAATGTCGTTGTTAGGCCGCATAATTGAGCGAGCCTTGACAGATTCTGGTACAACGTTATGGAAATATCGCCACGTTGGTAATTAGTTTAAGTGCAAAACTGGCGAAAGAGAATATTTGCGAAGAGCTCGAATATTGAGACGAGTAGACGGAAAAACGGTAACGTCCAAGCGATAATAAGAAGCCCGAGCCCTTTTAGAAAAGCAAACGCACGTAAAGACGCGCTACTGCTATAATCTTGCACGCGAACCAGTCAGAAATTGTGATATATCAAAGAAGAAATTGCGGCAGGACGCGTTGCCGCATTCCAAGTCGTGAGGCAGCCACTCGGAGTCTAGGTCCAGGTTATTTTTTGTAATTTCCATTGGGTAGGCGCGGGCCTGGCATTAGTCGGAAAACGAGGGTCGTGTACACTCGCTCGACATTGTAAGCAGTCTCCGGGGCACGGCGCGAATTCCGTTAGCCACGCGCGGCCACTCGCGCGAATAATGCCGAGGCGCTTGGCTCCGCGACAGACCCACGAAAAGCCGATAGCCTCGAAGCATCTACACGCGGAGCCCATCCTGACTGCCCCTCCTCCCCGCACCTTACCGCTCGCCGTCCCCCTGACCCCTCGCCGCCGCCCGCAGGCCCACGAGTCCTCGCCGGCATTGCACTAAGCCAAGAGCAGCGCCACGCACGTATTTATCATCGCGATTCATCCTCTCCTCCGTTCTCGTTTTCTTGCGCTTATGCAATTACCGCGCGCACCTTTTTTCTCCCGGCCCTCTACCTCCCCGCCGCCCCGTCGCACCCCCTACTCGGCCTTCTGCAGAGAGGGGCCGGGGGTAGGGAGAGGGACGCGAGCGATCGCTATTATTTTTCGATCGCACCTCCTACTTTTTCTTGCGCGCGGTGTTTTTTTTTCTTGCACGTGGCCTTTTTAATTTAGCGGCGAGCCGTGGCCGCCCCGCTCCCGCGCCGAGCTCACCCCCGGCCATTAGGTGCACGAGAGCGGGGAAGAGTAGCCGAGGAGTGGGGTTGGGGGAGAGAGAGAGGAGAGGGGGAGAGAAGAAGGCGCGATATTCCGCAGACCCGAGATACGAACGGAAGCACCGTTGCGTTAGTTACGCCCCGGTTCACAAGGGCGTGTGCCATTACGCTTGATGCACTCGTACAGTGCGCGAGAACGGATTAGCCCTTCGAGCCTGATATTAAGTCGTTCTTTTCTTTGGGATCGGAGCGTGTTTGCCGAGCCATTTTGAAATTTCCAAGACTTCGTGCAGCCACACGCGCATAATGCATGCGCATATTCCAATCGACTCTTCGATTCTACTTCCGTTTCTAGTGTACCCGATTGGCAGCAATCCTTCGTCCAGGCAAATATGACGAGTGCAAACAGAGTCTCGACCATCATGCTATATTATCCCCTTAATTTTGCATACTTTTTTTTTAGCGAGCTTGTCGATAACTAGTACCCTGATGGATGTGTGTATTGAAATCTAATTAGGCGCATATTGAATTGAAATAACCAGGAATCCCTGGAGATTCTACTCCGCTCCACCTTCTTCGACTCCGAGGATGCTCTTTCTCGCAGAAGTAATAATGGCTTCTCGGCAGTTACGTCATCCTATGCGCAGAGCTCCAATCGGCCTCCGACTTCTTGCCGCGATTCTTCCAAGCATTGGTCTAATCGGAAAATTCGTGCCAATTTTAATATGCGAAGCGGGAGCAGCGCTAACGGCAGTATCGGCGTTACTCACCGGCCGAGGATCCGATCTTGTTTAGCACAGCTTCCTCCTGGCTAAGCGAGTATAGCCAGCGTGGGCCAATGCGCTTGAGCGTGACATTTCTGGCTGACTTTACGTGGGCATCAGGTGTACCGAGTGAATATAATGTATACAATACAAGACCACTGAGCTGATTATTATCATTATTTCTCTCCGATCAAATAGAAGGCCTTTTCTGGATGGTTCTGAATTTCCTCGGGATTTTGCTTTTCCTTTTGCACGATCGCTTACTCGAAGAGCTCCGTGATCTAGATTTATAAACTGTTTTCTTTGTACCTGGTGTTGGTTTCTCCCTCAAGATTCTCGCTGCTACGTTTTTTCTGGCCACTACTTTTCGAATGATTCAGAATTTATAACTATATCACGCATCGGGAGGTTGAGGGGTAACATTTTTATTTGCCATTTACGTACCGGTGCATCCTTTAAAAATTATCAAAACCAATGCAGCATACAATCTTATGATCGCGTTACATGCTTTCAAATAATTCCGTCTTATAAATAAAGCTGCATTAACGACTCGAGCGCAGTT
Source organism: Kradibia gibbosae (assembly GCA_018907135.1). Classification (NCBI taxonomy): domain Eukaryota; kingdom Metazoa; phylum Arthropoda; class Insecta; order Hymenoptera; family Agaonidae; genus Kradibia; species Kradibia gibbosae. The sequence continues at coordinate 12,807,368 of JACCHX010000004.1, forward strand.
TCAACAATGCACGCGAATTTCGATCAAGGCAATAATTTGAGAAATCTTACACATTGGCGGCGAGTGCAAAAACTTACTCTTCCAGCTCGCACATGCGCTCCGTCGGATATCGTACTAACGCGTTGCGCAGTACTTTCAAATCGCGTTATGCGGAAGATTGGGAAGACGGGGGATTAAGGGCGGGGTAGTGGTGGGTAGTAAGCCATTAGCGTATAATTGTTGGCTCGATCAATCCATTTCCTCGACTCAACAGCCATCGTACTTATTAGTGCCGATCCTTGGTCCCTTTGATTTGAGCCGTGTGTGCCTGTATTTATCAAAGCGCGTGCATCGCGTGTAATTCCGTGGCTGCGCGTAGCCGAAAGCATTCCCGAGGCCATGAATTACCCCAGCCGGATTTCCCCCGCTGCTGCCTCGGCACCGGAGTCCCGGAATCCTTGGACGGTATCTCGACGTCCACGTCACCTCGGGTGGGTGGGGCTGGCCACTTAGCCCCGGGTTGGCCGACTACCGTCCCCAGGACAGCAGATTGACCGATACACTAGGAAGCGCGAGTCCTCGATACCATGAGAATGGAAGCGTGCTTTGAATAGGAATTCTACGCGGCACCGGCTTACATGGCCTGATAATTGCTGTTATTACTTTCGAATACGAGGTGGGTAATGCGCTACTTTGCCAATAATGGATATCGGAGCATTTGTTACGATAGAGATGATGAGTTGGGGGTTCGACATGACACACACACAAACACACACACACACACACACACACACACACACACACAAATGCGTGCTCGCGTGCATTCACATATTGTACACACATTCATACGTAGGCAAACAGACAAAGAGAGAGGGGAGAGAGATACGAAGGGGACTGATAAGCCGTAAAAGTGCGAAGCGAGATATGAAATCAAGAACAGTTATGATTGAGTGCGCGTATTGTATTTGTGAAATTGAAACGTATGTTTCTACTAGGGTTTTTATCAAAATTTATGAACCTATAATTCAAATAAATTATATAGATCAACTGAAATAACTGTTTCATTTCTCTAATTTTAATATTACAATGATTTATGAAAAAAATCTGAAATTAATATTTTTATCTAGAAAACGTTGTCTTGAATATCTCAAAATACTTGTATTTTTTTATTCAAAAACAATTTTTTGTAAGAAAAAAAAAAAGATCGAATTTAATGCGATAATATAATTTGTGGCGAATTTTTTAGTTACGGCTTATGCAAGTCATCTAAAATAAATAAAATAGACAATAATCAGATTTCTGACTTGAGATAATTATACGTTATTCTCATCAAAAAATATTTATTTTAATTTTAAAATCGAAATCATCAGTAGCCTTAGGGAAACATAAAATACCATAATAAATATTTAATAGAAGTAAATATAAGATTTTGGTTGATTTTTACGTTTTAAGCAATTATATAACATTAAAAATTAAAATTTTTCGATGATAAATCACCGTGTTTTTCGAATTCCTTGTAATAAAGTATTTATAATATTAAAATAATAGTCGATTAAAAATAAAATTCCGACATATTATGTCTTAAGCGGGTGCTTATAATCAAAGAAGAAATCGAATACGTTGATTCGAACTTGTTAAAAATAATGTCCCCGAGTGGGCTGTACGTCATTACGGCATAATTAATATTATCTAGGATGGAGATTCGAAGTCGAGAGCCGAAACCCTATGGGAAAAATAAAAAGTCGTTAATTCGCGGGCGGAGATGTCAAACGAGTGTCGGTCTCTCGTTAAGCTGCACTTAAATTCTCCCGCGACATGTGTACGTACGAAATGAAAAATAAGGTCTCCGAAGGTTCCGCGCAGTGTAATAAGCAAAGAGAAAAATCTCGTAGCCCGCAAAAACGGGAAAAAGGAGTCGCGGAGAAAAATTGCTCCGCGTAAGAAATTACGGTGGCGAAGGGCTCGAGGGCGGCGGTCCCCCGTTCGTACATGTCGTGCGAGAGGAAGAGAGAGCAGGCCTCGCGCTGATAAACACGTGTAGCTTTTAGCATGGCATCCGGCGAGCGAGAGATCCTATCTCGGCAGGTAAAATATGCCCGCGGGAGACAATATTAACTGCTTCGTGCTTCTGCCAGTCCCTCCCACTAAGCGAGCACCGGCCGCATATGGGAATACACCTTAATGAGCTATGCGTCCGATCGCGCGCGTGTGCGTGCGTGCGAAATAAGCAAATCCAGGCGTGCCCCGCGTCCAGTACCCCTCCCCCGCCACCCACGTTTGTTTTCGCACCCGATCGTTTTTCCTGGCCTAGGCTCCCTCGGCCCACCCTCCGGCTCCCAATGGCCCGAGACAAGATCTGCCCGCGTTTCCCTTCTGCGCTCCGAGACTCATTGATCGATGCGAGTGTCTCTCGATTTTATCGGCCCCGTGAGGCCGAACGAGTGGTCCAGTGACTGCGATTGGCTTCGCTCCGCCGTTCCCGGCGACGGCCCCAGTCCTGTCTCTTGTCTCTTGCTAATTTGCTGGGCTCAAATAATTGCGATACAAGTGCTGCCGGCTAATGTCACTTTTCGAAAAACTGCCTTGGATTTCCATCGGCTGCATTTGTTTTAGGCTTGTACCTTAGCGGCCAACCAACCAAATGAATACCCAGTGGAGAAATCTATATTTGTTGTACTTGAGCCGTTGCCGGCAGACCTAAAGCTCCATCCACTCTTTAGAAAGAGGAAGAAAACGATTTTTCCACGACACTTGCTCCTTTTAATGCCATACTTTACTTATTCATTTTGCTAATTAAATTGCTTAACTATTCAAATTACTTCGAATATCAAGTAGTATTGGAAGCTGAAACAAAGAACAGCAAAGAAATTGAGAAAATGAAAGAATAAAACAGAATTCTTCGATACAAACATTTTGAAAAACTAATAAAATACGTTTTCCAATATTACTAAAATAATGTGATTATTTATAATGAACATGATCGATAAACCTTTAACATTGAGCTACTACGAAGGATATTTTATGTACTGTTTACTATTTTCTTTTATGTAGCACAGTACCTGATATTTCGTAGGCGTTGCGGTTGTTCACATTAAATTTTTATGAGAATGGATAACAGCGTAATTAAAGCTTTTATAAATTAAAGCCATTGACTAAGGAAGTATTGCCTGTTTTGCTATAGAGTATAACATTAATTTAAAAGACAATTATTTTAAAAGACATTGTCACGTGGATATAAATTTCAAGAATATATTTGAATATTCGCGGTTAATATGACCGGGATTCATTTATACTTTAAAAAAGAAACGTCCTTATAGGACCGAAATTCCTCTGTATATTTTTTGTATTGCAGTTTTTATTGCGTACGTCATTATCGGTAATACAATAATTTCTGTAATTAATTTTTTTAAACATGACATTATCGAATTCCACGGCACACTCCGTCTTATTGATCAATTCTTATCGGTTAAATGTGTCATCAAATAGATTCGAATAAAGTCGATAAATGCATTTATTTTATTAATAGTTTTATTTTGCATTTTTAAATAGTAATTTATATTGATGTTGAAGGCTTAATATTAATAATATATATGCAAATGAATTTAATCTTGTCGAATAAAAACTCCCAAGAGTTGAAGTAATTTATTGATGTAAGAAGCTCTTAGACTATAGAGAAGGCTTAATATGATTATTACCATCACTATTAACATATAAATTATTATCATCTTTGAAAGTATTTTTTTCTATAGCTAACAAACTAACAATTCTATTATTGGAATTTCAACGTTTAAAAAGTAAAAAAAATTTTTTTATACAATTGAATTAAAATAAAAATCTTATTTGCTTTTCAAGAACAAAATTGCATTAGAAAAGTTGTTCCTTCTGTGAACTACTTTAGTTGAGGTGTTCTGGAACTGACATACTTCAAGGATTATGACAGTGAATAAGTGTCGACGATAATTAGGTCATTGTATTGTAAATTTACTAAATTATCAAAATTAAGAATAATGATAGCATGGAAATATTTATTAATCAGTAATACTTAATAGTAATTTACTATTAATAAGTAATAAAATTAATAGTAAAAAAATAAAAATTTTATCCAGTACAAGGTACAATTAATTTACAGTATTGCGCTTATTAAATAATGTATGCAACGTGAAATTTTTTGAAATTTATAAGAAATATTAGTTAATTTAGTATAAATATAAAAGCATGTTTCCTTATTACTTGTTTAAATATTTATAGGAATATTAAGATTCTCGTTAGAAACTAGAAATTAAAATAAAAATTCTGAGTATTATGTGCGCATTAATTATCATTATTATTTAGCTTCAAATTTAATATATTTGTATGTTTAAAAGGAAATTATGCCTAGTGCTAAAAAATATTTTTCAATTCCTTGACAGTTGGTATAAATTGGTGAAATTGAAAAGCTTACCGAAAATTACGACTCGTGCTAGATAAAAATCCCCACTTAATTTAAGGCAATATCTCTTTGAATTTTAACAATTGTTTTTAAAACTGGACGATGCTCGTCATGGTTTTACCTAGCGACCTATGCTTACAAGCTAGAAAATGTCGATGGCATTTTGCTGCTGGATGGATTTGTTGCTTTCGGTAGTTCGATTATTCATTAAAAATAATTGCTTAAAATTGTCTATAAAAAATAAATATTAATTTGTCGAAATGGTTGTACAAGATGTAAGGCAGGTAGATTGGAGTGCAAAAAAAAATGCTTGTACATAAGTCGTGCAATTAAAACTACAAAAAATAACAAGAGCTGTTTATTGCGTGGAATGAGCTTTTCGACGAAAAGCTAAATTAACGAACAGCTTCTTAGCAATGGAAAGTACAGTACTTTGTCAATGCAAGACATCGAACATTTATCTCGGCTGTCAAAAATAAGAGATCCAAGAGCCGAATCTACCCACGCGAAGAGGAGTACGAGAAATGAGGAAGGGGAAAAATGTCGAGGGGCCTCGGGAGCTCGGGAAAAGGCTCATCGATGATTATCGCGCGGCAATGAAAAGCTTTGACAAACCGCAACGGGGGCTTTTGACGGCCAAAAGCAGGCCCCTACAGCTTGTCGGGAGCTTTTCAGAGGCCGGCCTCGCGCTCGTTACTGATGTTATTGTACACACCTGCCATAAACTTGTCCTCGGGAGTGCGAAGAATGCGGCTCGATCACGCCGGGAGATAAGCTTAGGGAGCCCGCCGCAGCCGACGAACGTCGGCAGCCAGTCCGTCGCTGCTCGGGGATAGGCAGAAGGCGGCGAGGGTTGGGCGGGTGGTGCATTTGCACGCGTGTAAAAGGACAGTGGAATATTGTCGCGGCTGCGTCCGGTCTCTTGACCCGATCTTGTTATAAGGCCTCGCGCGCTTTCGCGCGTTCAAAAGGACGCCACTCGTTATTTTTAACGCTCCTCTCGCGCCCGTACTTTTACAATGTCCTGGTGGCCGAAGACGCGATAATGCCCTCGTTACGTGTCGCGGGAGCGACTTGCTCCGACGCACATATTATCCTCATGAGCTTTTAATTGGCGACCTTCGAACGAGGCTGCGAAGCCGGCCCTGAATTACTGCTCCCGGCCGAGGAGCATCGAATTTCGCTCGGGGCCTTAACGAGCCTCGCCATTTCCTTCGGCTTAGGGCCCGCGGCTATTGAAAGCCCCCGACGTCGTTTCAAGCTTCCTTTCGGCCGGTGGGTGTGTACGTGTGCCCCCCCCTCCCCTCCCGCCCTGTATTTGTGCATCCGCACGTGGAGAACGACGCGCTTCATGGAAAGCTTTATTGATATTTATGCAGATGTCTTTGAAAGTAATTAGAATCTACCGCGGCGTATTTTTGGTCCGAGTACAGACTTTCGAAAAATCGAAATGGTTAAAAAAAACTTCAAAACGAACGACGCGACTGAACGATGAAGCTGAAATTCCTTCGGGAGCTTTATCTAAAATCAGAAGACCAGAAAGATTCTTGAAGTTTATGGAATTAGTTATTGCCCTCGCTGGACTTACTTTATAATAATGGAAATCAAGCAATTGGCACATATTTCAGAAAGAAGCAAGAAGTTCATAAGATGAAACCGTTTTGCAAACTAACGAATAACTAAAAATACTCTGATTAATTTTGCGGTACCATGTACAACTACGACGAATCTTAATTTAATTCCTTTGATTCTTTTTTTTAGTTTTCTTCTTACGCACACACACACACACACACACACACACACATATATATATATTTACGCAATACAGAATAGTGAAGGCGCACAAAATATAGGCAGCGTATAATTATAACTAGACTTACATTATTAGTCTCCGTAAAAAACTTCATTTTCTGAAGTTGTTTTAAATGTAATTTAAGATTTACAAGATATGCACGACTAAAAAGTTGTTTTTAGAGAAGAAATTACCGAGTTTCCCCGCATTCATATTTTTATAACTTTGTTTTCTCCTTCTTAATTGTAATAATTACCAACATCTAAAATCGAAACGAATTTCACAAAGATATAGCTTAATTAAAATGTTACGTTTCTCGTTACATATTTTAACTTAACTCTTGCAATACGTTGTCCTTGCACTTGTATGATAATCTGGTTGTTTGATGTGCTTCATTATATTTTACAATAACTTTATTATTTTGTAGATAAATTTAAACACTTAGATAAGATTTTTTAGGAAGATCAGAGGAGAAGATAACGAAAAATGGATAATTTTTATCTTTACGTAACTATCAAAGGAAACAAGAAATTAATAATTACTTTCTTACAAAATAATGATAATGTTTAAGATTATTGCTCTCTTATCATAAGTGACAGAAACTATACTATAATTTTTTTTGTTCAAGACTATAAAATACTTAGTTGCACCCACAACTGTCGAGATAATCTTGCACAGGTAAGAAAAAGCTCGGTCGAACAAATGAAAAAAAACCCTTAACGTTAACTTGAGCCATTCGTCGCTTTCCAAAAAAACGAAAATCAACGAGATCGATTATAATTCTCATTGGCGCATAGAATTGTGCTCGCCGATGTATTACTGCAATTATAATAATTTGTGGTAAAGCCTCGCATACGAATTTTCAGAGGGTAGCAAGTCGGCTATGTTTTGAAATCGTTCGCTTGTAATATGCGCGAATCGTTAAGTACGCAAAAACTGTATCGATGTCATTTTAGAATATGCACGACAATTTGACGGGGACCTAATTTCGCCTGGTAGTACTTCAGTTTCCTTTCAGTCCTCTTTACTTATTCCTTCGATTTATGCCAGCCGGTCGATTTAATAACTTCTCGCATTCAGAAATTTAAAATTTATATATGAACAAACTAATTTTTCTGTTAGGAACATATCGCCAGATCCGGTTACCAAGTTCCTACGCGTTTATCCTCGACATTATTAATTTATAATATGCCTAATGAATATCCAAGTCTTTTATTTCAAAATTGCTATATAAATCGGTTGTCCATCGCATTTTACTTGTCTGGTGGAATATTGCTTTACCGACGTTAAGCGTTAATTTACAACTACGCATTGATTGGATTAATGTCTCATGTTTTGTTTTTTTTTGTTTCTTTTTTTTTTTTTTTTGAAATGAGAAAATTCGATTTTTCAATGAAACATTCGTGAATGATTAGGTGAATGTTATTCTGGGAGCAGATATTGAATCCTGTTTTTCCTGAAAGCTGGTGAGCTGTGGACTCTATGCGCTTCGATAAATCACTTACTTTCCACGATTAGACTGTCAATACTGTGTTGATAAAATAATGATAAATGACGTTTTAATTCAAATGATTATAAAGCATTTTAATTAATAGCAACGGAAAGGGCATAGCTTCTCAATAAATAATGAGTAAGTACGAATTGCAGACTTTAATGCGTTGGGTCTAGCTAGTGTTTATTTAGAATGAGCCCAATATAAGATAATAAAATTAAGACATTTTAATAAATGGTTTATAATAAATAAACAAATCGGCGTATCGGTATCGTGAGAAGACCAATGCACAGCAACTACTTCCATAAAATTCTTAATTAAAATTTCTTATTTCTCATGCCCACATTCTCTCTCTCTCTCTCTCTCTCTCTTTTGCCATCGTGTACAATACGAAATAATTAATTATAACAACAATGGAGTCTATTGCGTACATTCGATTGACTCGGCCGTTAATCAAGCTGTCAAAACTATGGCGGACTGCCACAGTGCAGATGAATTATTCTTCCACAAATAGCTCCTCGTTAGCGGTTTATAAACAAATTTTCCACCGACGCATCGCCGAGTAAAAGTCTTGGCTTAATCGCTCGAGTTCAAGCGGTAAGAAGAACTCTTGTGTTCCCCTTGAAAGTCCTGGGGATAAATTTCTTCCCCCTTCCAGTAAGGACAAAGGTGTTGTAAGCCCTGTCGATCAGTTGGCGACGCTCGCGCATTATAAATTAGAGGCGGAAGCCCATACTCGAGTCCTCGGAGTTAGCCGGGGGAGCTTCCGAAAGAGCGAGGACGAAAGCCGTAAAATCGGCGAGGTACCGGGGCTCGGAAACACCACCTCTACGTCTCCCGGTTCCCTTTGTCCCTTCTCTCTCTCGGCCGAGCAGCGACTCTTTATCCAAGTGCCCGGCCATTGTGGGAGGTGATAGATCCGGACAGCCGCACAATGCGATCTAGATAAGGACTAGCGAGCGTTAGTGTCTTCCCGGTAATGGCGCCTTCCGATCCGAGCCGCTCACCGGTCCGTTTCATCCGAGGAGGCAAGAGAGCCTCGGCTTTGGCGCCGAGCCTCGGCCCTTCCTCGTTCCAAAGGCACCAAAGGCGGCCATCGCAGAAGGGCGAGGCGGCCCTGGGGAAGCTGCATCGAGAACAATAGGCTCGAGCAGTGGCCCTTTACGGGAACCCATGGCCGCGACATCGATGTAATTGGCATCATAGGCATCGCTGTTTGCGAGCTCCACGAGTTTGCGCGGCTTAATGGCGGAAAAACTTTAGCGCACGCGTGACTTTTCGGCTGACCCCGACGAGCCGCCGCTCAAGCTTCGACCGGCTCTCGAGACCCTGCCGAACTTACCTGTTCGATCGTTACTGCCGAATTATGGGGAAAGGGATGAGGAATGAAGCAGGAGGGACTTGGCTTATCCTCCTGTCGGGATCCTAGTTGAAAATTTAGGAGGGAACTAAGCAAAGGAGATTCGTTGCTTTGAGGTTTTCTTCCAAACGCAAATGCTGGATCATGACTCGATCGTGATAAATAAATAAATGCGTATTAAAATTATAATAAACTTGACTTCAACTTTTCCATTTTAGGAATCTCAATCAATAGGATATCTTGAGCTGTTAAAAAAAGTTTTTTTTCATATGAAATTTACTATTTTAATAATAATTTTAAATTAAATTTTCTTATTACAACTTATTGTCGTGTTTTTTATAGACTATCTTAAATTTACTTTGATATTACCATACTTTATAATAAATTTGTAAAAATATCAAATTATTACAAACGTATTGAACATAATAGTCAAATAAATCTTCAACTACTGTCATTATACAACATTATAATACAATTATTTTCTTTTGAATTAAGTATTTGATTGTGCAATATAATTAATATCATTAATATTAAGGGTTAGCAATGAGTAATTTATCTTTGATAACAAGTCTATTGTATATTTAGTAATGATGACATTAAAATTTTAATTAAGAAAATTATTTTCTATGTAGAATATTTCATGATTAATTAAATAAAAAATATAGTATTGCGTTGGATTTAAAGACACACGAATGATATTTGTAATCGACAATTTTAAATAATTAAGCTTCATAGGTAGGCCAGTTAAAATAAAATCAAGTTCATTAAATTTGATTCAAAATAAAATTGATCGACTACATGATGTAATACTAGTTTTTAGTTATATTAATAAGCAAAGGTTCTATTTATTTTTTAAAAATTGTAAAAAACTTAATTTTATCAAAAAATACAGATTTTCTATGAAAACTTCATAAAAGTTTTGCTTTTCTGCAGAAATTGTATCTTAGCAAATAGATAAAAAAAAATAATTATACAGATGTGCTAATGAATACTAGTAATATATTTTATTTAAAGAAGATATATTTAATTTTAATCGCTATCATGGTTGGAAATGCAACTTTGATTCCATATTCCTTTTATTTAAGAATGTCGAAAGATAGTAGATAAATATTTTTTTATTGCTCGAAGGATTTAGCGACCGATTAACGTAATAATCTCTTAGAATATATTCTGTCACAAAATCTTATCATATGATTACATTTCAAAGCATTGTTTGGAGCATATTATTTTCACGAAAGTTAAAAAATAACACAACTTTCTCTTATTGCATGGAAAATTTTTCGAACATATCATGAAATATATGTCTTTTGTTTCTTTCATCTTATCAAAAATCGATCGCTCACTGTTCAACTGTTGAATCGCGTCACTGAACCTTCATTACCGTCTTGCAAGCCAAACGTAGATACGTAAACACATACAATTAGAACGTGGGAAATACAAGAGACTTGCTGATTCTAGAAATGAAGCTAATGAAAATTTAGTACCCATAGAGTTTTCGGATATGTGCGCGACTATATTATGTAAAAGATATAACGCAACTTGAGGTGATGAATCGTAACCCGCAATTCAATGGAACTTAATTAACATTTGTCTCGGGTGCATAACTCTGATCATTTTTACATGATTATAAAAAAAAAGTTATTCACAATACTAGCACGTGTAGGCAAAATTCGATACGAATTTTATAATAACTCTTTTATGTGCATAAAGGAAAGTACAAAAATCGTAAGATTGTCTAATGTTGCACTTTGAAAATGGTTTTTTCTTTTGAAACATTATGCATATGCGTGTATGTGTATATATACATATATATATATATATATTTATATATATATATAAATATATATATATATATATTTATTTATTTATTTATTTATGAATATATCATAGATTAATTGAAAATAGTCACTATAAGATATGTACCTCAAATATCAATTCTGTTTTTTTATTAATTATTATTATTATTTTTTATTAATTAACTAGTCATTCTATTACTAGTATTAATCAATATATTATAATAGTTATGTAATATATAACTTGATTCGAATTAATTTTATAATAGATGTAAGAGTATGATCGATTGAAATGGGACTTGGCACTGAAATTACGTATTCTAATTTTTTGATAGGGTATTAAACTTTATAGGTATGCGTAATTCGTCACATGATTTTTTAATTTCAATTATAGTGTCTTTATCGAGATGTTTAAAATAGTAAGTCTGTATTTGAGCTTGAGCGTCAGAATTTTATCATACGTTAAGGACATTGTGGGAGAGGGTGAAGAGCTAGGTTGCCGATCGAAGCCACTAAACATTATAATCAAATTTGTAATGAAGCACCAAGGAGAAATACCCAATGTCGAGTGGCTGGAGGTAATATTTAATAAGCGACAAATTTTTTCTCATCGACGAATTGAATTTTCCACTGGGGTCAATAATGCTCCTCTTTTGTTGAAGGACCAAGAAGCGCTACATTGGCTCTCTGGATTTCAGCTGAGGAGAGAGAGAGAGAGAGAGAGAGAGAGAAAAGGAAAGAAACGGGCAGACAGACAAATTTATCGGCGACGGCGGACTCACGCTTATTCGGAAAAAGGTGCGAGAGGCTCGAGTTGGGCAGTTGCGCGAGGGCGAAGCCACGGCAGCCATGAGCGGGACACGTGAAGGAGCGGAGCTCGTATTTTAAATGAGCGTGGCTTAATGGCAGCGACGTCGGAATTACTGGTCTCGGGATGCATAAGCACGAGAGCGGCGGCGTCTCTCGGGGGAGGCACCTGCCGAGTTCCTCTCCACCTCAGCGGGGCGGGTCAAAAAATGCGGGCGACAGGAGAGGGTAGGAGGCACCGCGAGCGAGAATATCGAGGTTTGAGATACCGATGTCGAGCCTTCCAAGGCCTTATTTGATGATGCGTCGTCGCGCATATGAAAAGCTCGCCAGTCAGGACGGCCGACTTTATAAGGGCCGAAGTCGGGACGGGCGCTGCATTAACTCCCTCGACTCCCTCCGACGGTCGTTTCTACCTCATCGGGGAGCCGTCCTTGGCTCTGGGGAACGCGTGGCGTGTGTGCACCTCGACTCGGCAAGTGCTCGTGGAAGGTAGCGCTGGCCCGGTTATCGGGAGGGAGAGAGAGCGAGAGAGAGAGAGAGAGAGAGAGAGAGGCCTTCGGGAATAATTCATTCCACGGGGCTCGCGGCGCTGGCTACCCACTTCGATATCTATAAATTAGTCAGCGGCAATGCAGGACAATTATTATTTGCGAAAATGATGGAGAAGCCCGATTCACCTGCATTGATATATTACTGGCCATTCGTAATCTGCGGCGACCGAAGGCTCGCGTCGGAATAATGCGGCCTTAAATTACGAAAAGGCCGGGAAAGCCCATCTCTCCCCTTGCGTTCGATAATCAGCATTAATGGGCCCGCGCAAGCTTGTTAAGTAGGCACTGGCTAGTCGCGACCGCGCTTGCACTTTTTGCATTATCAACGCTGCTTTGTCAATAATAAAGTATTTAATTAAGGATTGGCTTTGGATAGGGCGGTGGGGGGGGAGAACGAGAAGTCCCTAGATTGTATAATTAGGCAAGCTATTAAAGCAAAAGTCAACGCTACGTCGATTAGTCCTTAGTTTAATAAGCGTCTTGCACATGCCAGAAAGCGGGCATTCGGCCGAGCCGCGAGATAAAACTATAAGCGATTAATTTAGATTTTAAAATTGAATATCCTCGGCGAGGGCAATTACGCTTCTACTTTCCCCATACAGCAACATTGCTTGCTAAAACCCAGTTCAAAAAGGATTAATTAATTAAACTCGGGCGGAAGATATATCCGAGGCCTCAATTAACTCATCCTTCAAAATATCGTTTAAGGCCCAGCGACGTGGCAAGCGGTCAGCTCGAGCAAGGATAAAGGAAGAAGAGAACGAGGACGAAGAGAAAAAGACGAGCCGGCTAGGTGAGCGGCAAGTTTCGGTGCCACGTATGGAGAACTCGGGGCCGTAATTACAGGTGGCGCGGGCGTTTGGCGTCCCCCGCCAGAGGTGATACTTTACTTATGCGCATGCGCCCGACTTTTCGCAGCAGGTGCTCGCGTCCGCGACAACATCCTCCCGCTGTCTCTTCGTTCCTTTCGCGCTTATTACTTTCGTTTTTTGCCGTGTTGCTGCGACCGCCGCCGCCGCCGCCGCCGCCGCCGCCGCCGCCGACGACGACGACGACGACGACGACGACGACGACCACGAGGAGGAGGAGGACAAAGTCGCCTCGCGTTACATAAATTTCGCGCGCCGACAGCGACGGAGCCGAGCGAGGACGTTGGCATTGGGCCGCGGGGGAAAAACTTGGACGCCCGGTGTCGTGGCGTGGCGCTGCTATTGACTCCGGACGAAGCTCGTCGGGAAAATGCTGGCCGTCACTCGTTGAGACGTGATCTACACTGACTTTCGACACCGATCGCCTCGTTGGACGCCCGACGTGCATTTCTTCATTGTTCAGGATGTGGATTTTAATGATGCCGAGGGCAGCGATTTCTCAGTACCTCAGCGAATTAGCTAGAAATCGATGAAGCGACTGCTCGTTTTACGTCACCGGGGATAAAAATCCAATGGTGCTTCTGCGAATATAAATCTTACATGCTGATTAATCGCATTAGTTTTTGTTTTGTTTTCCTTACTCGTCATTCGCTAATACTACAGTTTTCTCATCTCAGCCGTTTCAATTATTACGAGCGATCTCGATGTATTGCTTAGCATTATTTTGTACTCATTATGCATAGATTGATAAAAGTGGGAGATCTTACTGTATAAATTAACAAATCAAAGTCGGAATACTGCGGTTTTCTACATCGATTGTATTCCAATAGCATTAAATACTCAATATGCCGAATATTACAATCATCGATTAGAACAATTTCACCACCAAACATCAAGTTTGCCGACATTTTTCACGAGCTTCTTTACACTTTTACAAAGTTCTCATCATTCGTTGCCCAATACTGAAAAGCACGTACTCCATCTGAATTTTATCATACGTCACTTTCCAATCCATATCACAATCTTCCGCCCCTCTAAAGCAAACTCCCCCCCTTCCCATTAACTTAAGCCTTCGTCAGCAATAATTTAAAAAAGGCTTGAACGCTTTAGGGCTGACCTTCCGACAAAGTTTCCCCAGACGAGGAGCAGCAAAGCTTTTGTATCTAATAGACGAGGCGTAAGGTCGTAGCTTGTCCTAACTACGCAACTTTGGCAGTGCATAGCCACGAGGGACAGTGAGAAGTCGGAGAGCCATTGCTCCCGTTAATGCTGATATTCAAGGAATGTATTTACCAATTCGGCGCATAGCAAAATGCTTATCATCATCGTTATGGAGAAAGTTAGCTGGTATGTTTAAGCGTACTAGTTATTTGGTTTTTAAACGAATGACTTTTTGCTATATTTGATTGATTACATCATAAACTTTCCAGAAAATACGAAGTAAATGAAATCGCATAACACTTGTTCGTAATTAATTTTGATAAAAAATTTTTTATTGATCCTGAAACTTATTCTTATATTTGTCTTTATAGCATATTGTAATTATATCATTTATTTATCTGCTTAACAAATTTACCAGTAAATCAATATATTATTAATTATTTTGAGAATCAAAACATAAGAGAAAGATTATGTTATTATTATTGCATCTATTTTTACTAGTTCTATAATTTTAATACTTCCGCTTTACTGATTTGAAACACTTATTTTTATTACTAATTGTAACTAATGATTGTTTATTAGCAATTTTTTTCCTAAACAATTGAATTATTAGAATTGTATTTATCAATGACAGAGAAATACCTTAGGACACATAAGGTGTTTCTGTAGCATTATTTTTCAAATTGATAATTTGCATTATAAGGTTTTGGTTTTAAAAACAAGATAAAATTATCTTTTAATTGATCGTACATTAATTACATATTCCACATATCTGGTGTAAATATTTAATTTGAATTAAATTAATCGAAGAAAATATCTAAAGAAATTTTTAAATTACGTAAAATGTAATCAAATATTTATCATTATTGCTCTGGATGCTTGCGCATATATCAAGAAACTTCAATTAATAATCTTAAATATCGTTCAACTTTCATGCTCATCTCCAAACAGCTGTGGGACTTTGAAAAAGTGCGCAATTTCCAATTCGAAGAAAACGTAATTTGCAATTAATCTCCTTGATAAAATCTATACATGAGGATTTTTACCTTCTCGATCTTCTTCATTGCAATACTTTTTCGGACGAAACTTTACCCGAAAGCAGGACCAGCGTTTACGACACACTCCAGAGGTACTTTTATCGAACGAATTTGCACAAAATAAATTCATTTTTGCATAAAATTGTCACATTTATTACTCTCCCTAAGCTACCCTCTATTATGTGATTTGACACTTTAAAAAAGAAGATATCTTGAGATATCAAATTGCATTACAATTACATTAAGCTTAATTCAGGAATTTTATTCAATTCCTGTAAGCGATATTATTAAAAAAAAAACATTACCTTAGACGAAAATGAAACCTAATTCTAAAAAAATAATGGGTGGCACAATAATAAACGATTTCCAATTCCTTACTTCTTCAGATGCGTCTTGGGAAAGAGTCTGCAGCCGAACAGAAAGAGTAAAAATTAAAAAAAAAATACAACTTCTAATTGGGCCTCGTAATGATTTCAAATAAAATGTCAAATACTCGAATCCGGTTAATGGATATGTCCATAGCTAAGCTATTATTATGAGATAGCGATTATTATCAAAACTGTTACGTGGATGTTATTTAGGAAATCTCGTATTGGAAAGTGATCAGTGTCGTCTGTCCTCTTTTAATCAAGTCTTTGAGTGAAAACGCGGACAGCCCTGAAATTCGACACTTAATCAATGGAGTCGTATTCAAATTCATCGCGGTATCCGAAACAACATATGCTCGGCTCGCGTTACAACTACATGATTCCGGACGGTTCTTATTAGCGAGGGCGAGGGGCGTCGGCACGCGGGAAGAGTTGAATCTGAAAAGGAAAGGGACGCAGCCGCGTACCACCCGCCCGGAACTCCGTGCACTCGTTAACGGAGGCAACGTCACTGGACCAAAGCGTCTCGGACTCGGCTAGAAAAAAGCCTCCAAGGAAGCCTCGTACGAAGCTAGAGACGAGCCACCGAAGCTTCTCAGGGTGCGCCGATTATGAATCGTGATCCCGATCCCGCGCGTATAAGTCCCGAGTCTTCACAATTATCTCGTCATTAACTTTTTTTTGCGTTCCATTCCACCTTTCGCCCGCCCCCGCCTTCGCCGCCCGACGCACCTTTTTTACATCGCTCTCCTGCTCCGTTTCTTCTTTCTGCGGTCCGAACGTTTCTAAGGTTATGTTACAGCGGCGCGCGGTTACGCGCAATTTTTCAGTCAGTTGTATTTCTTTGCCGGGCCTCGAGACTTCAGCCGGGATCGCGATGGCCGTCACCTTTTTTTCTCGCCCGATCAGTCCAGCCGTATTTTTTAATTAATACATCGCGCGCGATGAGCTTGGGGTATTTGCGAAAAGGCACTTTTAATACAATGTCCTCTCGCACTGTTCCATGATATTTCGTCGATTTAGTTCTTTGATTTCTTTTGTGCCTCTTGTCTTCCGAGGATAGCAATGAGCGGTGTCCTTTTTTTAATAAAAAACTTTTTTATCAATTTGACGTTACATCGAATAAATTACGCTTAATATCTCAGCAGGCATCGCTTTATCAACTAAGGATACGATGAAAATGAAAATTTACAATATCGGCGAAAAAAATACCTTTCCCGTATGCATGTATAAACATGTATATACATGTATATATATATATACATAATTTTTTTTTAAATAAAAATTATAGCTCCTTATTTAATGTTATTAAATTTAAAATTATTCTCTTTGAATTACTAACTGGAAATTTTTTCTCTTAAAATTATTGGCTCGGGTACTTTTTTCAAAAGTAATAATGGAAATACTCGTATGTAAAATTATTTTAAAATAAATGCAGACTGTTACTTTTGAACCTTCTGTAATAATTTTTCTTGTAAGCGAAACCTTTATTATTCCTTATGGATTATCAATAAATATTTTGCTTGATTGTCACAATTAATTCTAGGTTTAATTTTTATAAATTATCTGTACATAGTAGTATTTATTTTTTTAATAATCATTTTAAACGTAAAACCTGCTTTAGTTTCAGGTAAAAAATTAAAACGAAATTAAATTGTAATAAATTATAAAAATTATGCAAATAGAGATTTTTTTATAAATGATTACGTGAAAAAAGTTTAAATTTTCCAAAAAATTTTAAATTAAAAAATATTTCTGTAATAGATTTTAAAGTTGCAACTACCAAAATTTGTTTAAATTAATAGTTCCTCTAGTAGTTGTACAAAAACATTTTTGTCTTTTGAATACGTATTTCGTAGACATGTATATATAAATATAACGATTTTACAATTAACCTCAACAAAACGATCACTAAAATTAATTTTTTTTATAGAGAAAAAGGAACTTTTGTAAAAATCGAATACATCAACTTCAAGCATAATGTATATTAATGCGTTTGAAATTTTTGCTGTTAATCCAAAAAGACCTTTGTACAAAATTTTTTGGTCGTAAATGTTTTTTTTTTAATACATAAAAAAATATTTGTAATAACGATATTAACATTATCAATGATAATTGATTAATTTAATCAATGATCCTGGCCAATGATTAAACACCATCGAAACGATGAGACTTTGTAAATATTGACAAAAATGATGGGGAAAGGGTTAACGATTTCGATCAGAATCGCCTCACACGTTTTTCGTAAAGTCCACCAAACCTATGCAAAAGAGGTAAAAGATGGACCAGAGTATATTTAGAATATATCACGGCGGGTCTCCTCTTCCTTATCTGCTTTAAAAACAAAGTCGATTTTTCAACGTAATCCATCCTTAATTACCTCTCGTCCACTCTGCCGCCTCCTCCCCCGTGCCGTCGCTTCGCTCTTACTCGCTCCCTGTCCTTCCGTCTCACTCTTGTTCTCAGTATTTCATCGTGCAGCAGCCCCTCCTCAATCGTCGTCTCATTCTTCCGTTTCTTTCTTGCGCCCGTGCATCCATCCTCCCTCTACTGCCCGGGGAGAGAAGAAGAGCGGAGACAAGGCTCGCTAAAGGATTTCGCCGTAATGAATTCCACCCTCAATGGGTAATCACGGGGCTCTTTGCCCCGGGGCAAAGGAGCGAGCGAGCGAGCGAGTGTATTACAAGGAGCATGGCAATGGAGCTCGGCGGCGGCAGGAGAGGAAGGGGCTGCGAGAGAGGGAGAGGGAGAGGGAGAGAGAGAGAGAGGGACTGTGTGTATCGTGCGTGCCTCGAGCATAGCACTTAAGGCTCAACGTGCCTTGGACGATGCCGTACAAGGTGTATATACATCTCGCCGTTGATGGGCCAGAAGCGCGCGATATTCCAAGGCTGCTCCCGCTGCACCCGTAAGTGCTCCAGCGCATGCCGTGGAGGCGTCGTCGAGAGCATCGCAGCGGACCGAAATTTTAAGCGACGGCCTTTATTTTCATTTTGTATAGGCGCTCCTACGCCGCGCACTCGGGAATGTAATTCGGCAATGCCGAGAACGCGGGGAATGGAGAACGGCGAGAGATATTCTCTCGGGCTTACCGACAAGCGCATTTAGTCGGAAAAGTAAAGCCAGCCCTCGGCCTTTCGGCCTTACTCTTGTTCCATTGTAATTAGTTGCTCAAGATGTACCGCCCAATGTTCCTCCGATGGAATGCTCACATCCGATCCCCGCTAAGCATTCTTCCGTAGAGTTTTATCCCCTCCGGCCCTGATAATAGACGACGTGGCTCTCGCATTGTTTACAAATAATTATTACCCCCGATCCTCTCCCCCCAATGCCCCTCTCCCCGACCTTACATTAAAATATTTGCCTTATTTCGCGCAATTGCGATTGATTAATTTACGGCATTCCTCGGCTCGTTTATCTTAACAAAGCCCTATTGGGCGAAGGGCTCCGGCTCGCTATGCACCCCGAGTGTTCTGCTAAAACGTTATTATTGTAACGGTCGTGTGGCCGTATGCGATGGACCCCGCATGTGATATAAATTCAAGTGATTAAACGCTGTTATCGCTATGTTGGAATCATTTTCATTAAAAGCATATAAATCTCTAGGCGTCATGAGTTATTTTAATGGGTCAGGAATCAAAGCTTCGGCGTATTTATATTCCATTCCGGTACAAATAGACATCCTTGAAAGCCTCCGTTTCGTTCCTCCTCCTCCTCCTCCTCCACCGCCCCCTACTCCTACTCCTCCTCCTCCTTGCATCTCCCGCTTTTGGCTAATTCTCACCATGATTAATGACCGTCCATAATCGTTAGTTACACAGCTGCCAAAAAATAATTGAAAAACGAAGAAACCGAAAATCCGAACTCGCTCAACGTACCATTGCGTTTGTCGCTGATAATGGTAATCACGTTGAACCTTTTCGCATGAGATGTCAGGTATATGCGGGCTTCGTACGTAAGTCGCCTTTTTTCAGCCAAGAGTCCTCGCGGCCTCCGCATATCCGTGCGCGTGTCTACGCATACATATGTATATAATACGTCATGCGCGGTCAAAGTCGTACGCTATCATTAGGAGAGAGAGTGAAGAGATTGGGAGAGCGAGAGTGATGGAGACTGAGAGAGATAGGGAGAGAGAGAGAGAGAAGGCAAGGAATTAGAGAGAAGGGAGATAGAAGAGGAGATTAGAGTCCACGATGGATCGATGACTGTAAACTTTTCTGCCTTCCTCTCTCCTTCAGAGCTTCTTTCCTTCTCCCTCTCACTGTCCATCCTTCGTTCCTCTTTCTTTCCAATTTTACCGGAGCGCTCTTTGCCCCACCCCCGTTTTACTTTTTTTTCTCCTGCTGCGTCCACATCTCCCGGCTGCTTCGTTTTCTCGAAAAAAGGCCGCGGACTCCAAAGAAAATGAAAGAGGGAGTGGTGCGAAAGGCCAGCGAGCGAGTGAGTTCGTTCTCGGCAGCATACGTGTATGCTTTATACGGTGGACTTCGGTAGCCGAGTCGAGGCCCGAGGGGCCCTCGCTTGCCCACTTCGGCCACGTGTGCGCGCGTGTGTGTACGCATCGGAGGCGATTTTCGAGATGGCCGTACCTTATTCCTCCTCCTCCACCTCCACCTCCACCTCCACCTCCTCCCCGCCCAAAGGAACTCGGTCGCCCACCTTCGACTATCCCGCTCTTTCCTCGCCAATCACCCTCACCCTCCTCCTCCTCCTATCACCCCGTCGCTCCTCCACCGATCCTCGTGCCCCGGCCACGATTCCGCGAGCGACGCTTCGCCCCGGTTTTTGCTCCTGCGGCATGCCGATGCGAGAGCGGAGCCCCAGTTTTTCTCGGCCGCTCCGGCCTACGAGTGACGCAAATTGCCGCAACGAAGCTGCGAGGCAACACCTTCATTCGTTAGAAATGTACCCGCGGTGAAGAGACGCCGAGCGATTGCTCGCGCGACATCGTATTTTTATCGGGCATTTGCTTTCAACGTCCTCGGCTCTTACTCGACACGTGCCTTACCTTAGCCCGGTGCCTCTTCATACTGGTGCAGCCTTCTTGGAAATCGACTCGCTCCCCTTTTTTTTGTAATCAAAAAAACAAGAATAAGAAAACAATATTACGGTCGTAATAATATTGAATTTGTGACAAACTATATATCATCATCTAGATTACACCTGTAGCGATTACAAAGATAAGCATTTTCAATACTGCAGCAGCGTTCACATAAATTTTTAAGGATTGTTCTATAACTGGAAAATGCAGATAAAGCTAGAAGCAAATTTATTTTTGAATTTTTAGAATAATACGAAATACCACCAGTCCCAAGGAATAAAAAAAATGGTCATTTACGCTTGAAATAATATTACTTTCCAAATCTTCTTTAAATCAAAGTTAGAAACTTCTTTCTATTGTATCAAACTGTATACAGTGTCATATATATACAGAATGAAATGTATAGTTTTGCACAATTTTATCAATCATACCATGTGCTATTATGATCATGATTTACTCTCACAATACCATCGTAGAAAAAAAAATTATCATCTCGGAATCCACAACAAAAACATTCATAAGTGAAAAATTTTAAAATACTAGACTCAAATAATAGCACGAACAGAGGTTGAAACCAGAAAGAAAAACAGTAAAAGTGAAACTGAAATGATAATACTTACACATAAGTTTAATGTTATTCCAATACAATTTGTAATATATAAGCTATCATTGGTTTCTTCCATATTTCCTATACTATTGTATAATAATGCATCAATTTTTTTTTTTTTTAAATATACTATAGAAGTTTCATTGCAGAGTACAAAAATGAGGTGATGTCTAACTAGCCGAAAACTGACTAAAAAAAGAAAAATTTATTGCGAGTTTCTGATTAAAAGCATGGAATAATAATAAATAGCACTTGACATCTTTTGAATCTAAATGAAATGCATTAAAAAATTTATTGGTAAATAAAAAATACTGGAATAATCTTCTTATTAATAACTGATCTAAGATCAGAAAAGTGATGATATAAAAAAGTTGGAAGATATAATTTATAAAAAAGCACATCAGATTGCGCAGAGTTAATAATAGTAACATATATACAGACTTTATTCAAAACATTGATATTTTATTCTAAAAATTACTGTTGTTGATAACCCTCGAAATTACAGTTTTTTTTAAATTACTAATTTAATTTATCTTAAAAGTAAAGGAAGACTGTTAGAAGAGGATAATACTATTTAATTAAAATACCCATGAAAGATTAATAAAATGCCAACGATCCTTTTAATTAGCTTTAATCCATCTAATATTGATCTTGCATCTTCCATTTATCCTTGGATTTACTCACGTGTTAAGCGGCTAAAAGTTGCTGCAAAAGTATTCGAACAAACCAATTCGGTGCACGGGAATAGTTTAAAAATTATTTTCAGGACAGTCTCAAAAATGAGAACGCGGAAGCAAACAAAAGCAATGAAGTGGCGCTGCAATTTTTTCGGGTCGAAGGGAAATGCAAATATCCCGTTTTAACTCTTACTCGGGCTTTAACATACGGTACAACACAAGGAGCGAAGCCCAACGCTTGGGGCAAAATACAGCACGAAAATACGGACACGCGGACTTCGGTTACGTGCTCCGGCCAATAAACGAGGGAATGGCTCGGCGATTCTCTTCTCTCGCGTCTCTGAAATCAAACGGCTAAGGGGCTTGACATATACTGCAGGAGGGCGGAGGTAAGAGGGAGGCAAGGGATGGTCAAGAATGAAGGAGAGCAGGCGAATTATAATAAACGAGACTATAAACTTTATCCGGCTGTGTGCTTTTGATTTGACCCGGTGGCTGTTTTTCTCGAGGCGTCTATAGAATATGAAGTGCCTGCGCAGTACAATGGCCGTCATAAAATTCGATCGAATGATCGGGAAGCATTACTGTCAGCGTCATAAGATATAGGAACCATTCGTTTATAATAATTTTTTAAATCAAAAGAATTTAATTCCTTTCTCTGGCACTACATTATTATTCTCGTAGTTTATTCGAGTTTATTATTTATGTTAATATTTAGTAGCGCTACGATTCAAGTATATTTTCACCTAATTCAATTTATTTCTTTAATAGATGAGATTCAAATTTACTTTCATCAAGATTCTCTTATAAGAAATGCTTATTCAATTTCTAATAAGTTAACATCATTGCATTAATAAACTCTACGGCTTATTGTATGGCTAAAGAAGCCAAATTGTGTATCCGGTGTATCTCGAAATAAGTAAATATTTACGCAGATTACCTTAGCAATAATTAGTTAAATGATTATTCCACTATTGGTTTAGCTATTCTTTCAAAAAGGTACTTGTAAATGGCATATAACTTATATAATGAGCAATTGAATTATTAAAATGAATTTGTTTTTTTTTCATAAAAATACTAAAATCCATTGGTCATATTTAAACAAACTTAAATACGAAATACTTTTTTTAATATTCAATATTTTGCTTTTCTAATAATTAATGGCCTTAAAGCTCTTTTTTTTACTTTTTCTTTTCTCGGGCTATCGGCATTCGTTCAAAGAATAATGTATACAGAAATATGCATATAAAACTTTTTATAGAAAAATCACTAAGTTCTATTTCCATCGAACTTTAATGTTAGAAAAATAAATAAAATATGAAAATACGCGATAATCAAAATACCACAACTAATACCTAAAAGGAAATCTAAGTAAGGAAAAATAACTCTACAAAAAAAATCCTACACTTATATCTATTACTGTTGCATGATGTTTAAAATTTAAGTAATACAACACTATTAATCTTTCGCGCTGACATGATGGTTTTACATTATAAACATCAAATATGAGCTTTTCTCGGGTTTTTTGGTATGCAAAAATACACTAGTTACTTGGGCATCGAGAATTTTGGCTTTATTTTAAAATCAACCTTCTAGCCGATAAAAAATCTTACCCTCGCAGTAAATAAAAATCAAAACGATAAGAAATCAAGTATCAGTAAGCACGATGTTGAAAGATATATATATATATATATATATATATACAGAGAAGAAGCTCGTATCATATGCGTGATAAAAGTGTTCGGAGGCTGCTACGATTGAGGAGATGATCTCCAAAAATGTCTATCCGAGGTGGTTCACTTGAGCTCGTGAGTTCCATTTAGCCATGAAATCACTTTTCATAATATTCATACTTCGCGATATCATGAGTGAAAAGTAGCGGTCAATTAATTCTGTACATCAGTTATGATTTAATTAACTATTTCGGATGGCTAAAGATTAAACTGTCTTACTACAGATCGTGTCTTTCACCATTAATTCTATTCAAGAAATTAATTCACATTCTCATGAGATCGATTTTACATTTGGAATTATATTGACTCTATTTTCGTTTTCATCTAATTGAATACGGCTTATCTTTTGTTATAAAATTATGATAAAATATTGTAATGTTGCGAACATTTATAAAGAAAGTCACTGCATCTATATAATGTTGTATATCTATATAAATTTAAATAAATATATATATATATATAAACATTATATACATTGTAACGTATTGCTAACAGTGCAAGCAATGTACGTTTATAAACAATTATTATTTTTTTATTTTTCATCTACAGAAAATTATTTCCTAATAATATCGGATATTCGACTTTTATAGTTTTTTTTTTATTAGTGAATACTGAAAGTAAATTATCTAATATTTAATTTATCTATTTTTATTTCGTTTTGAAAGCTGATAATAATCTTATTTTATATACAAACTTTACTCTTCAGCGATACATTTAAAAAAATATCTGCTTTTTAAGCTCTCGTCTGCAAGAAAAATAAAGTACAAAATGAAAATACTGATAAGATATACCGAGAATACGAAATTAATAATTTCAGCATTTTATTTTATTAGTAAACAAGGCTAAATATATTATTGTATTTACTCTTAATTTTATATTATACGTATTATATTTAATCGTACGATAGTATTGCTCTAATGTCTCTCGATGTTAAAAAGAAATATCAAGAACGGCTTATTATTGCAAGCCATAAAGTCCAGAATTTTTAATTTACTGCTTTTAAGATCAACATATTCGTATGTTACATTAAAGTCAAACTAAAATATTTGAACAAATTTCTTATTTCAGAAACTTGATCTCTTTCTGACGCTCATTAAAATTGGTTGAAAATATTTTGTAACGCGTATGATTTGAAGTGCGTTGGCAAAATTTTTATTTTAGAACACGCTGTTGCAACTAAGTATTTATGAATCCTTTTTTTAATAATTTTAGCCTGATGAATTTTTAAAAATTTATATTCGTATGTTTGTATCTTAATATAAAAATTAAGACAATTAGCAACTTCAAATAACGAGTTATAATTATTGTATATAATAATAAGCCAACAAAAAAGCTGTTTTAGTTTGAAAAGAAATAAAATTTCAATAAAATGTAAGTCTTTTGAAGTAGAAAATGGTAAATTACAACATACAGTTTATCAAAGTCGAATAAGAAAAAATTTCGTGGCTGTATTTATTTGCAATTTTTTACTTCCAAAAAATCTGCTTAAAATTATTATTTGTCCGACAATTTGATACTATACACATTTAGAATGACTGCCATACACAAGCAATGGACAACTCATTTATCCAACATCAGAATAAATTAATGTGTTCGGCAACTTTCCTCTTTTTTATTTACAATAAGTCGTAAATGCGTTTTAGAACTAAAATATGTCCTTTTTTTTTTTAAAGATGGTCTTATTCAAATATAAGCATAGATCCTTTTTACGACAGAACAAGTAACATTATGCGATAAGTCGATCCAGAATTTATATCGAATCCAGATTGAAAAGATATTTTGTATCCAAAATTTATATTAACTACAATGAAGTAAAAGAGAATGCTGCGAATTTCGCGTATTGACGATTTTATTTTTTTCACATCTCTTCCTTTTGAATATCGTCCTATAACCGCAACTTCTTTCCACGCATACGCGATACGAGTGGGACACCGAGTCCCAATGTCGCTTCGCATTCTTTCACCTGCGACTCTTCCCGAGAAATTTTCATCTTCCATAGAATCGCAGTAGACTCGCCATTCTAAAGGGAAATCCTGGGGCATAACACATGTCCTTCTATCCGTAAGTCTACCGTCTCCGTAATTTCGGAATTTATATAGTAAGAAAGTACCAGAGCCAAGGCGTTGGCTGTATTATTCGCCACGCATTGCCGCCGCGTAATTAAGAATAATGGCTTGGCTAATTCCTTTAACGAAATGAACAATAGGACAGGTGCGCATCGCCCGCACCTAATGATCCTTGCACACTCCAACCGTGGAGCGATCGCTTCACGAAGGCAGCCTTATTAAATCCGAGAGCAGACGGCGTTTGCGGCTTTTTCGGTGAGCCGCGAATGGATGTCGCTTGGTTGATATATGCGGTGATAATGGAATGTTCTTGTTGAGCATAGCGTGAGAATCGTTTAGCGAATGTGTGCGTGAATACGCACCTGACGGAAGACCGTGCTACGAAATTCCCTTCCTTTTCGATTCCTTCGTGCAAGGTGTACGGCAGATAGCTCGGAAACTAATTGATAAAGTCGAATATAATAAAGCCCCATCCGCCGCCATTCCTTGATATATATATATATATATATATATTTATATATACACACACATACATTTTTATACATATTGGTTTGTGGATATGTCTGTATTTATAAATTATATATATATATATATATATCAAATAATGTGTGTATGTGTGTGTATGAGTACGTATGCGTCTGTATATTTCATAATAATATCAACTGTTCTTATAGTTTGATAGGCCATTAATCAAGTAGAAAAAGGTACATTTTTTATTCAACTACTTGAATTAATGTAATTTAATCAGATACTCGATCGGACAAATATTTTCTCAAACTGACTTTAATTAACCTGAAAATTATCAGTTTCTGTATCGATTTTACGAGACGTGCAGTACCCCGTGTTTCCTATACTTATAAATACAATTTAAACTCGGACGACAGCAATTGTTCTACAGCTTTGCCAGACTGTGCTCGCAAGCGTCACAATTTTATAATTTCATGAATAATACTGAATAATACTGATGCGATCTGGGTCTGCGGTGATGCTGATGTAACTACAATTGTGTAAACATTTGAGCGATGCGAAAATAAAAATTACCTCCACGAAGAGCGACAATATTAATTCGAATATATCGAAAACAAATTTATTTTCATTTGGAAAGTTCCGCGCAATCAGATTAACGATTAATCATAAATCTACTCAGATTGGTTTATGAAAGGGGAATTTATCTACCTTTAGAGTGCTTTGACAGGCACAAGCAAAACTCCTAATTGTAGCTCTGTAAGCCGCAATTATAGTCACCCGGTATACAAATTGCTGCACTTTTAAATACAATGTATTACCTCTCACTGCTATTTTATTTTAGTAAGAAAAGACATAGAATCTATTAAAGCTAAAATTTTCTTTAGAGTAGTCATAATCTTTATTTGCGAGATATTTTTACAAATTACTTCTATTACGATTTTTAATTTGTGATTTAATTAAAATAGTTTATATAATTACAACGGCTTTATAATGAAATTGTCTATTAGAATACAAGTTGTGTACACACTACGTATATATATATATATATATATTTACACAAATTTATGTATTTGTGTATATTTTACGATTGATTATAATCACAAATTACATTAAAGTTTTAGCCTATTGAAAGTTTAAAAAGTAAGTAAAGGCTTTAAATCTATAATGAGTACATCTTATTTTTAGTACATTGATTTTGCGTTTATATTTCTCAAGAATCTACTAAGATATTTATAACTTACATGAAAATTCATATTTGGTTATTAAGGATATTGCAGCTCATGTCTTTTATGTAATAATTTTAAATAAAAATGCGTTCATGGATCGAATTTATTATAGGCAGAATTTAATATATTAATTCAAGGTAGTTTTACTATTATATAAAATTTCTACCCTCTGAAGACATTCATATCGAATTAAATTAAAAAAAAAACTCATGCTAATGCATATAAGTAGAGTGATCTGTGTTCATTATTGTAGACCATGTCTATAATACTACATATCATTTAATGGTCACTGATAATAATGCTACTTAACTTTTTCAAGGTTTTGCTTAAATATAATTTCTATATCGTTAAAGACATCAAAAGGTGTCAAGAAAAAAAAAGGATTTTGGAAAAATGTAGTAATCGTTCCACGAGCATAAACATCATTAATATCTTTCAACTCATAGTTGATAAATAATAACGTCACCGCGATTCTCCTCCTAAAACGTAAAAAATGAGAACACGAGATCCAATAATGTGCCATTAACTCGTGATGCAAACATACGGGATTTTTTTTATAAAATTAAGTCTCCTGATATAAAAAAGAAATACAGGAAGTTTTACGAATGCCATATAACATCGCACGATTCATTTTGTAGTCTTTGAGTTCTCTACCCGTGACGCATCAACTGAATCTTCATACGGTGCAGCACATGAAATTACATCCATAGAAGCTTATTGTTCTCTGGCGATATGATAAAAGGCAAAATGGCCCTCGCCCTTTTTACGTAGGGCAGAAGGTAAAGAGCCACGTGCTAATAACCAGCGTGGACGATTGAATCGCGCGCAATAGTCACCTTTGCGGGTAATGGGGACACGATGTGGGCGTGGCTTTGATACCGTTTGGGAAAACGTAATTTAGCCGGGGTATGGGTGTGTGGGTGTCCGTGTGCACGCGCATCCCCTCGCGTTTGCAAGGTGCGGCGCAAATGAGATTTTTTATCGTTCGTCATTCTGTGTACGCAAGCGTGAAGCTAAAGACGTGAAAAAAGACGACGAATGTTAGAAGGTCCGAGGGCGGGGGGACAGAGAGCAAGAAAAGGTACGAGGGGTTTCCAATTGGTGAGACATGGTCAGATGCAGTAAAGGAAGTCCGTCTTCTTGAGAACCGAAGAAATGAATTGTTTGCACAAAACAAGCGGATACATTGAATTAATAACATTATAATTCAGAATTTCTACCTTTTAATTGCAACAGCTTTAGACCAAAGTATTTTATATTTGATAGGGCTTGTTACGATAGTCGTGTTAGAATCTGCCAATTGAAACTTAATTTTTCTGAGTATTCAACTCATAACCTCTACTGAAATCAAATATTCGGTTAATATCTAATTATATAATATACCTAGAGTTTTGCACTTACGTGTAAAAATGGCGTATAAAATTTAAAAATAACCTATTTTCTTTTCATATAAAAATTCATTTTCCTGATAATACTTACTAATAATAATAAGGAATATAGTTTTTGGTTTTATTGATAATTAATATACTTTTCAATTATTGAACTATGTAAAATATAAACCAACAAACCGAGTAAATTTAATGCCATAATGACGGTACTACCAAAAAAAACCAAAAAAAACATTACGTTATAACTTTATTCGGTACATTTTAAATTTTCTTGTAATATAAGTAGGAGCGAGATAAGAAAATCATATACATTCGTATTTTTAATTTATTATTTTATCACTTTGTATTTCACTTTTGAAATTATGTTTCTTCATCGTAAAAGGTTGATTTTTATCGTAGCACTAATTTGACTATTAGCAATACAAGTTTCAAAGGGGTTTATTTTTTGTATCGTCGAAATAAGCTGCTGATCTTATTTTAAATCGACAGTTCTTTCTGAGTAAATAAAAAAACATAATATATGAAAATCATATACAGTAAATGTTTACAAAAAGTCTTAAAGCAAGATTCATCTGTCCTCGACTGTCACCTCCAAAGTCAAAGTGGTTTGATTTTCATATACTACATACCGCATAACTAGATGTTTTTCACGTCAAGTATTGATCATCGATATTAAAATCGCTGACACACTACAAATGCATCTCTTCACTATCAAAACACCGAATAACTTACTCGTCCCTTAAGGAGCATCCAAGCGCGATCAAATCCAGGCTGCTCTCCGACAAGGCCAAAATGACCAATACACGCATCAGCTGAAGTGGCGCATAATGAATTTCTCGGTCGAATTAATTAATCTTTACTCTCGCTCTCCTTCTTATTCGCGGTTGTACGAATCATCAATTAAAAGGAAGCTCGCGACAATCGGCGCGAATTTCCGATGCCTTATTAATTGTCGACAGGGCTAATTTGTTGTTTGCATCTATTGACTTCGCGCCTCTGGTCTCAATAAAGTCTTCTGACGACCAAGGCATTATTAGATGTGCCTGCCTGGCTCAGAAGAGGCGAATTCTTGTTGTTGCCAAACCTCGCAGGCACTTTGTTTATTAGGAGCGAATAAGCGGTAAATCACCAAGCGGTACTCGATTATTGTGCCGGGTGTCTACAAGGCCAATATGCCGGAGAATCTGTATTGATCAAACTTCAGATAGTTTAAAAACATTTAAGGGGATTTTATATAATTTTCTCTAATGGACGCTTCCACCGGACATAATTTAATGCTTTACGGACCTGTATATTTAATTTACTGTGCTGCACTAATGCTAGGTGCATGATACTAGCCTTCATCTGCTTTTCCTTTTTGCAATCACGTTATTAAATTTTTTACAATGTTCCATCGGAAGCGATGCTGTGGATGAAGATAATTTTTTTTTTTGACAGTAAAATCACACACAATATGTAATTTTTGTAACGGTTAAGAAAAAAACTTTCAGCTGTTGATACAATTATTATCGAGTGCTTTTAATGTAAAGTATAATAGATTTGACCAATATAAATCAAGAGTATCGTAAAGTAAAAAGTCGAATTGCGTTATTTATTAAATATATCAATTATCTGCTTTTTTTATGAAAATTGTATCGACTTCTACCCGTCCAACAATAATATCATTATTCTATATTATTTTCAACTTATCCAAATCTATATTCTTTTGTATTTTTTTTTTTATACATTTCTCTTCTTCTTTCTTATTTTTTTCTTTGATTGCAAGTGTACAATTAATGTCTCTATAACTGCTTATCTCAACGTTCATTTTATAACTCTTACACGCATTTGTATTTCTTTTATCCCTTTTAGATTCCCCGCTTTTTCATCCTCTCCCCGTACGCCGTTAATTTTATTCTCCTTTCATTTACGTGATTTTCGATTCAGGAGGTTCCTCGTAATCGGAATCATCGTCAGAAATGCCGCCATAAAAGTTCGGTTTTATGACATTCTTGTTTTCCAACGAAGATACACCTGACTCTACAGGTGAAGGTGAATTAAGGCTGCTCAGAAAAATACGAAGACGGTCGTAAGAGTAAATTAGAAATCAGGATTAGAACGTTAGAGTCCTAAACAATTTTATACACGGCTCGATTTTCTTTGAACTCCATTATAATGTTCTTCGTATATAAATTTCGTCATTAAAAGCTAATAAAAGTAATTTATGTTATCTTCATTAATCAAAGATTACGGGCTTATAGGACCAATCCTATTTATTTACTTTTTTTAGCAAGAAAATTAAATATCATTAATAATGAATAACAAGGAACGAATCAATAATTAAATAATTAACAGGTTTTACTCTCGTAAGACTTGTCATTTTTGAACTTAATACATAATTTTATTATCTAGTATTGATGATTCGTTGATAATTTTTTTTTGAGCAATTATAAATTTATTATTTCATTATAAAAATAATAATGTGGAATATTATTAAAAATAGATGATAAAAAAGTGTTTTTAATTTCTATTACTTTTTAATAATATACGTTTTTAACTTGTCGTGCAACTTCATTATATACTCATTATGATGCACTAAAACCGAATTTTAGATGTACAGTTATATTTTAGAAAGGCTCAAAAGATTTATTAGTACAATAAACATATTTTTAATAAAATTTCTCATAATAATAATTTAAAATAATTTGGAATAATTGTTAATATTCAAACAAACGAAGGGATGTTCAAAATATAAAAAAATTAATTTTTAGCGTTTTTAAAATCTAAGTATATAACGATAAGTAATAGAGCCAATTTCAAATACACTCGCATTAGTTTTCTCATTTGGGTAGGAACTGTAAAATTTAATGCGTAAAGACTTATCTCGTGTTAAATTTGTAATAATAGGACCAAAACCAATTTCTAATTTCATGTAAGTATTTCAAAGCTTAAGTAGCTGAAGGATGAGGAGAATAAAACAAGGAAAATTTAAGTCACACACATACGCTACTCGTCGGGTCGTTATGAGTCTCGTTACCGCAATGCTAACGTAATCCCAATTCACTCCTGAGACTAATAATAATACAGGATTGGCCGACATCAATCGTTTCTGAGCATCGCATTATACATGCGCATACGTGCGAATACTATAGGTACATGTTATTAATCGGGCAGAGAAATCAATTGATGCGAAGGGTTTGATCTGGGATTCGTATCGGTCATTAGGAGGAGTGACTGAATCAATCGCTGGCCAACTGAAATATTTTTACCAAGTTTTTTACTTTGCTTTAAGTCATACGCATAATATATAGAATCATGAGATATTTTGCACTGCACATCTTACCTTCGGTAATATCAAAACAACTGCCTTTTACCATACTTCTAGTTACAATAAGACGTGCTTGAATACCTACAGGAGGCTAACAACAAAGGAGCCTGGGCATCCTTAGATACAATTCACTGCTGCATATCAGCAACGGTTAATAAATGAGGGGTTAAAAATAATCAAAAATCAACTAGTTCAGCGCCTTGAGTATAGTAGAAATACGATTTACCTTATTAGGAATCAAGATGAGAGAAAAACTGTGCTAAAGGGATAAATTATAATCGAAGATCTTATCGCAACATAGGACACTCACACCCTGGACTAGGAAGACTCAAAATATATTAAAAGAAATATGATTAACTAACTGTCAGTCATTATGAAAATTTTAGGATAAAAGAGGCCTACTATCTAATATTTAATGTAAAAATATCCAGAACGTGGGAGAACCGAATGATCAAAAAAAGCTTTTTATATTTGAGGATAGCGCGAAGGCTTAGAGAGGCAGAATAACAAACTGTACTTTAATAGCTCGAAACAGCCCATAGCTGAGAGGTAGAGTGTTCAAAGTCCTGGGTCCTAGTGACGAACTTTTACTTTACTCTCGTTGAGCCAGTCTTGTAGAACGTTGACTGCCACCACCTAGTGGTCCAAATAGAGATTGAAGACCCTTGGCTAAAGCTCAGAGGTTGACACAAAGGGTTAGAATTCGCCATTGGTTTGACCTTCGCTACTTTCTAGCTAAATGACAAGCATCTGAAGATATCGAAGATGTGCGAAATTTAAAAAAAAATTTAACATTCTCCCTACCTTCGTTCTATATTTCAGTGGGAATTCTGAACGACGAGAATTCGCGAAGTATTAATTGTTTAAAGAGGCATTCAATTTTTGTATATCTTGATCTGTTTCGTTGTAGCAGCTGCACTAATGTGATTAAAATGCGGACGATAAAAAACGCGTACAAAATATTTTTATTTCCCTTATAAATTATATTAAGCGCAACTTATTGAACTACCAAAACAAGAGTGTACCGAAATTGGGGTTTAGGTTTTTTATTCCATCATATCACCTATATTCAATGAAAACTAATAAAAGATGCATTTTAAAATTATAAGGCCATGATTTTGTATTAAGTGCTCAAAACAAATTACATTTACGAATTAACTTAGATTTAAATGAATTTCTTTAAGATTAATTTTAAGAAATCTTATTCTCTTAAGAATTCTTATTATCTTTAAGTGGATATAATAATGAAAATCCCAGATTTTATTTAATTGCTTTTAATGCTATAAATAAATAAAAAAATCAAGTTATAATATATAGTTCGTGATTATATAGTATGAAGTTGGAATGTAATGAAAGATCTACGATAACAATTTTAATTAATGAAATTGAAAATTATCTTTAAATAAATATAGTACAATTCAATTTTAATTCATCCCTAGTAGAAAAAAAATTTAATTTTCAATTATACGATATTTACGTCGATAAGGAACGATTAAAATGTTTTACATTTCTTGTATAAATTTTTAAACTAATTTATATACTTAATATTTATATTTTTTTTTAACCTGCAAATCTTTTGTAAAAGTAAAATTTTCATAAATTTACGTACTTTGATAATGAAAGTTTGTTTGAATTTGAAAAAATTAAAATTATTTTTATCTTTACTAATGATGTAAGAATGTTGAGGATGAAGTTTCATGAATAGGAGTCATATAAAGGTTTGGTATTGCCTTCAGCACTCCTGCTTATTTTAAACCGTATCTTGGCTTTATAATATAATACAGCAAATTACAGAAGATACAATTAATACAATATTAGCGGAGAAAAATTAATATATCGCTTTCTAAAGGTCTAGCAATTAAATACTGTTCGTAATATGTACGCAACAATGAGAGCTAAATGTTGTACATCCTTTGCTAACGTCTATAACAGGAGTCTAAGAGCGCCGTTCTAGCAACGCGCCAAACTTTCTACAATTTAATTTTGTCGTTAGCCCTCTAGCGGGTATTTCGCAAACGTTATACCTCTCGCAACTCATAAATTATTTTTAAATTATCGCATATCATAATCATTACGTGTTTGCCATATTTATTATTATTACTTTTTATTTCTTCTAATGTAGCGCTTTACTATATTACTTATTTTAAACAATTCACTTTTCACGCACTGCATTCGTTCATTCGCACACGCAGAACTTCATAAATTTGTTCCCTGTGGACTCTGCATTTGAGTATTTGCAGGCTGCAATTCCTTCGTTAAAATTGCCTCTTTAGATTTTTCCCCAGGGCGTCCACGAGTGCCTAAAACACTATTGCGTCTTTCCATTTGTGCTACGAGGTGGAGCTTTCATTCTCATTTTCGGATTTTATTTTCACAATTAGCGAAACGCTGCATTTAAATTTCAAACTATATTGGCTACGCTTTTATGACTTTCCTTGTATCTTGCGTCCATAACAAATATAATAAAAACATTCATAAAATACTTATTACTTAAACGTAATTTAATAAATTAAATAAAGAGTATGCCCGAACTTTCGGCTACAAGATAATAATTTATAAACCTGTATATTTTGAAATCGAATTGAAAGTCGAATTGAAAGTTTCAATCAATGTATTTATTCTGTATATAATATTTATTTGTATAATAATAAATCAATCAACTCGCTATTACTGACATAGAATATGTTTAACCATGTTTATTTGGACAAAATAAATTTTTGCCAGTTTGAATCAAAATATATGAATACAATTACGTGTATTACTGTTTAATATTTTATTTTACAAAACTTTTTTTAAATTCCCTTACATTATTAATGCATATTAACAATTGTAACATTAAATTTGAATAAATTTTATATATACGTAAACATTTTATTATAGAACAATGACCGTACAAAATTATTTGATGGTAAATATTAAAAAGAAATAGTACTACTGAAGCGTATTAAATAAAAATTAAAAGAAATATGTATTATTCTGGAATTCGAAAAATCATGCTAAACAATTTCATTGTAATAATAATATTTTCAAAGAATAAACATTTATTATTAGCACTATAAAAAATATGAAATTCCTAGTGGCGCCTCACTAAAGAAGGAACTAAGGAAGAAGAACTTTAGAAAAATAAGGGCGCATCATTAATCTTTCTGTTATCGTACGTTCAATTTCTTCATGCAGTGTAAGTTGCAATCAATGTTAATCATCATAGCCGTAATGTCCAAGACAATTTCTTACCTGCCACTGGACATTCATAAAGAACAACGGCTTGTTACTTATGGCGACCATTAATTTTAATCGATTGTGTCAGTTGCGCGAAAGTCGTGGTTACGATAGACTAGTGTTATTAACCGAAGGAATTACGTAAAGACAAAATTGTTTTTATTCAATAATTTTAGGATTAAATATGTTCATATTTTTATTTAAAAGGTTGTAAAAAAATTTATATTCAGCCATTTAATTGTCAGAGTTTAGCATGAGAATATACTTTGTTATAAGCTTGTACTAGTAAAAAGCTTCACTAACACATTTAGAGTCATTCTATCCTATTCGATGTAAGCGCATAAATACAGATTATTAAAAAATTTTAAATTAAAACATTTCAACTACATACATTAAACTAATCTTACCATTTGT
This sequence comes from Kradibia gibbosae, assembly GCA_018907135.1. Lineage (NCBI taxonomy): Eukaryota > Metazoa > Arthropoda > Insecta > Hymenoptera > Agaonidae > Kradibia > Kradibia gibbosae. Next base: position 12,843,155 of record JACCHX010000004.1, read on the forward strand.
ATAAACGATACTCATTTTAATCCTATATATCATTTTTTTTAAGTTTTATTTTATCATACCATAGTGACAATCATGGGTAAAAATGTGCAAAAGAATATAAACGCTGAATTTTTAAAAGTAATTTGTTTTAAGATTCAGCACTCATTAAGCTCTCTAGACGTTTGATCACGAGTATGTAAAAGAAGAACACTCCTGTTGCTCTTTAAGAGAAGCCTCATTTACGCTACACGATTTCTATTTTGATAAAGCGCAATCTATTCTAATACACGATCACTCGTGGAAGGATGAGGGGTGACTCGTCGCATTCTTCTGTATATTAAATCTTGTACAGAGAAATTCCATGCCGACATTGATAGTAAAGTATGTGGTTTGCACTCTAGTTAAATTAACATTTCTTTAAAATTGACATAGATCTTTTGCCGTGTTGTATTAAAAGTACACTGCGAATAAGATGAACGAGAATCGTTTTTTTAAATAATACCGTCAATATTGTTTATTAGGGAAGCCTATTGCGAGTTTTGAGAACAAGACTTAGCTGGGAAAGTTTATTTACGCAGGATGGTTAGAATTGTTCCATTGGACATATATTATCCATAAGCTAACGCGTTCGAAGAGCTTCGAGGATGTGGTGTGATTACGACGCAGATGAGTTTTGGCGTATTCAAAAATCATAAAATATCTTGAAATAAATAATATCGTTCAATGAAATTTTGATAATAATATGATAATGCTCATACAGTCCAAGGACGATAATTAATTTGTTTTGCTGTATTTTTATCTTAATAAGAGCACATATTTGTACAAATAAATTATCATTATTTAAATATTCAGTGGGATGGTTTTTTACTACAATACAATTTGACTTATCTCTGCATTGAATTTTTACCGATTTTGAAACATTTCTAGTGTATTAAAATGCCTTACATTTATATCGATAAAAAATGTACACGAAGAATTTTAATAAGTCTTTAAATTTAAAAAAAAAAAACAATCAACTCTTCCTCTTTTTTTCCAAATATGTAAAATTCAGTCTTGTGAGAATCCCTATCGAATTAACGCCAGTTGATATTGTATGCAAAGCGAGCTGGCAAAAAGTTCTAAGAGTAAGCTGCTGAGTAAATTTTGCATCCGTCATGATGCCTGCTTGGTTGGACTTTAAAGTAAATTATTCAAGTTGAAGGCGGATGTTTATTTGTTACTTTTCACGAAACAAAAGCCACAGCCAAGTACAACGACAGAAAGATGGATAGATCAGTGTTAAATTGTGATCCTTTACAATTATGTATTGTTCGAAAATGACACTTCATCGTTATTTTCGATATTATTTGTATAAAAAGCTTTATTACTATTTTCTAGCCGAAGAAATTAAAAATCCTATTTAACTAAATCATGGTTTTTTTCTATTTGATTGACTATTATATCGCACAATAGTTTTAATAAATTATGATTTTTTTTCATCTAACGATAACTCATTTATTATACTTTAATACATAAGCCGAAAAAACATTTATGTTTAAAAATATTATATTGATTAAGATTTTCTTCTAATACAGATAAGGATTCGGAACATGAAAAAGGAAACTTAAGAAAATAGTTTTATCGATGACAATTTTTAATTTTAATATTAGCATTTTATGAATTTTTTAATTTGTATTATAATCGTATGTTTCATCTTGAGTTTTCAAGTTAATAATTCCTTGTGCATTCAATAAAAAGGAATAGGATATAGAGATAGTGCAAGAGAAATATACAAGTAGATATTCTAGAGGATTTGCCTTACAACATCATAAGTTGAAGTATGCGAGCGGAAAATTATTTCTTCGCGTAACAAATGAGATATGCGCGCTTGTTCCCAAAAGTAAGACAGAAACGATGATTTAAACTCTATTCGTATTACTTGCATTTCTAAACTGGAAATCCTCTCACGAACCGTTACTGAAACTTACTCTTACATATTTATTTATAGGGAAGAGATATAGCCGCTGTCATAGAGCTTTTCGTATAAAAATTACATTTGCATTATTAATTCGTAATTGATTTATTTGATCTATTATATTATTTAGTAAATAATTTTATAATTTAACTAAATAACAAATATTTTGTTTTCTTTTTTACATTTAGCTAAGCTGAAAATTTGAAAATTCATTTTAATCATAAGTAGAATTTAAGAAATCGTAATAAATCGAAAAACTTAGTAAGTAAATAATAATTATAACCTATTATAACCTATAATGAAGGAAATATGTTTATGAGTTTTTGCAAGTAAAATTGTATTTAGTTTGAAAAATTGCAAAAATAAATTGAAAAAATTAAACGCAAAAATCAAAATCAATTTCGGGTTTGAAGAAACAGTATACTCTATTGAATTTGGTATCGGTTGAAGGCCTACCGTTAAGTGTTAAAATACAGTGTCTTTCAAAATTACGCGAATTTGCCAAATAGGATTTCGGGTGGGCACTATTGAAGTCGAACTCGTGGTTGATTATAATGGACGATGGTAATATTGGCATCGTTTAAGCCCCGAGGGAGCGATCTTCGCTTAATCCAAACGAATATTCAGGACTGCTGTCCATTCCAAAATTATCGGAGATCAAGCTGTCGATTTATCCGAATTGCGAGAGATGAGAAATAATGCGGTTCAGTGAGTGGCATTATGAAAAGTTGGGGTGGTTGCATAACTACCGCTGAAGATATGCTAATTCTCTAGCTTCGTGTGATGAGCCTAAGCTTTTTGCTTCTGCCGGCTTGTAGTTTCCCAGTTTTTGCATTGTCAATTGATGCTTTAACGGATCGACCGTTTTTTTGGGATGCGCTTATTATACGTAAGAACGCACTCTTTGTTCAAATTTCGATACTGAAGAATATAAATTAGCTCTGTGTATTAACAAGCCCATTTGAATTAAGAAATGTAAATTAGGCGACTGTTTCTTATTTTCATTCGTTCCTATAATTAACATTTGTACTTTACTAACGCATAATTTGATGATAATGAAAGTGCAATCAATTTTTATCCTTTGTAAATTTTTTTTCGTATTTTACAATTTGATGGTAGGTCAAATTATAAAACTGTGGCGGATTATTGTTAACATGTATGAAAGCAACAAAGATTTACAAATTTTCGTTATATTTTAATATAAATCAGGAAAAATTGTTTACAAATGAAACTTTATAAAACAAAAATTACAGATTGAATTCTGACCGTTTAAATGCTGTTTGCTACAAATTATGAATAATCTAAATAGAGATATATATATTGATCCCTCACTAAAAAGAAATAATACATGAATCGGATTTAATTAATGATAGCTTGATACATTTACGAGGCAACTAAATATACTTATAAATGGTCTTATTATTTATACTTAAAGTATAATATTATTTATCATCTTAAACATTTTACAAATTTATTGCATAAAAAAACTGAACTTTCTAATAAATTTTAAACATCTAGCATATAATACGCCTTTCTATAATAAAGTTATGTTTATGAAATGTTTGTATGTAAAAGTGTTCGCTAAATTAATGTTCCAAGCATTAAGTTTAAATGTTTGAAAATCATAGTTTCAAAACATATTTGCGCCTCGTACATTCTACCAGAAATGAAATATATATATATATATATATATATATATATATATATAAATCGTCTAGTCTTTATAATTGTTAATTAAACGGTGTATCTTTAAGCTTAATATCATTAATAAATCTCATAAGGGAAAAATATAAGATAATTATATTCAACATGTACTGAGCATTAATAATCATGAATTGCACGAATCGCAGTACTCGCAGAAGCACAAATTTCAGATCGTTTAGATTTCTTTAAATAAGTTAGATATAGGTCATTAATAAAATTGATTTTTTCAATGATGATATATGTCTGCATCCTGTGTAGATCCATTTAAAAAGAGCTTATGCAATTCGTTTTATCAAAGCACAAGCCTAATGGAACAATGTACAAAACGTTTTAATCCCGCTACGAGTCATTCCATTTGATCATGAAAAGTCAATATTGCCGAAAGCATTACAAATATCGGCTGTATTTGCAAAAGTAATAATAATTACGACGCAATAATAATTAATCCAAAATTATAATTAACTAACGAGCTTCTTTGCTCTTTTGAATAGAATAATTCCAATTGAAAGAAATGCATTTGTCCGGAAAATCAACTAGCCAGAATCTTATTCATAGGCCTCGGCAATCAAAAAGCATAAATGTCGCGAATCCCAAACAGGACATTGACCATTAGGCCCGGCTCTTGAATCCGTAATATCCCGCGCGACAGCCGAGATTGTAAAATTTGACAATCCCTATCGACAAGAGTCCTTGTGCTCCATTATTTATCTCCTTCGCAGCCACTCCTCCCGAAGCATCGTCTTGCGCAATAACCTTCGCGCTACCAATCCGCTAAGCTCTCAGCGCCTTCCTTTTACAGCGACGTAAGGAGCCCTTCCTCGCCCCGGCCCTTGATAGGACGTTGCAGTGATATTCCCAGAGCTCGTGCCGAGGGCGCGAAACCGTCCTGACAAAGGGAGATAATCGGACGGGATGGAGGGGTATCGATTCGAGGGCGAGGGAAGGAGCGCCTCGCCTCCTTCTTAATTAAAGAAGCCGCTGGCGAGGGAGAAAAAGATGGGCCGAAAGTGAAAGGCCGTCGGGGCTCCTGCTGTCTGGAATGCTGAAATCCTCGGGGCGTTCGGAAGAGCACGACGGCGACGACGGCGACGACGGCGACAGCAACACGTCGACGTCTGCCGCGCGTCTACGAGACCGAGGATGATATACCGAGGGAAAGCCGTTGTTGCTGTTGCTGCTGACGATATGACATCCGCCCCCGCCACGGGCTCGAACGAGTCTCATTGTTCATCGTCACGACGGGCGAGCGAATAATTTACGGCGAGCTGCCCGACGATTTTCCATTTGTTCCTACGCCCATATCGCCGTCGATTATTATCTGTCCGCTCATGAGTTTTAATTGCGCCAATGGCGACCGCTTTCGTCGGCTCTCGTGAACGCGCCCGAGTTATTAGCAAGCATTACAATTTTTCATGGAAACGATTTCATTAATACACACGAATTTATATTGTAAGAGGTTTTTGAAATTTTCAATACTTTTAAAAATAATTTCACGCATTGGCATTGTAAATATTATTCGTTCAAGTAAATTCTTATGGTCTGGTCACGTGTATTTTTATATAATATTTTATTTTATTTACCTAATATCGCAGAGTAATATTTAAAAATTATGCACCTCTAATAAATATTTGTATACGTAAATTCTTAAATTACGTCAAATTTAAGAAATTTATGTTCATACATTGCAGGTATTCATTGCTTTTAATGCTTAAGTTTATCTTATATAGTCATCAGTATATATGTCTATTTATTACATTACACAGTTTATTTTTGACGTAGATACTTCAAAAGTGTGTAACGGGTGTAACTACACGAGCTAATAGAGAACATTTTTAATCGTTTGCAAAATCAACACATGTTGAATCAAATATTTTGAATAGAGCAATAAAGCGTGTCTATTTAGAACCCACTGTTATAAATCCAGGCTTAAAAAAAATAACGTCAAATCATTATTTGGAATGTTTGTACGACCAACTAAGTATGTACTTCGAACCAAGTGTACTTTACAAAAAATCGTAAATGAAATCAGCCGTTGCTCTTGAAATAATTCTCGTCTCTTGAGATCCTCCTGAATGTTCTAAATTCCGGAAATCAAGTGGTATTAGTGAGACTTTTTTCACTTTTTTATTTAATTCCAAGCCATTCATAATTGCGTGCAAGCCTTTAACAAGCCTTTCATTCTATACTTCATTAACTTATCAAATTTATATTATATACAGCTATCATTAATTACTAATAATCAATCAATGCTTTCATAAAAATAAAAAAATTACAAATTGTTCTCTGCATTTTCCAAATATCCATGGCAATAATTAACTATAAACGTTCAGCGGTTTATTTGTATGTTTCAATAATAATAAATCATGGTAAGATAAGATAATGTTTTGATATTAAAAAATCCTTTACTTCCAGTCGGAACGTATAATGATGTTAGTAGTAAAAAAATTTAGTAGTATTAAATAGATTATAGTGCATGTAAAGCATCGCTAAAAATTTAATCATTCCTGTATAATTATTTATCACCTCGATTAACACATTGAATACTTCTCATTTTAATTGAAAAAAGCATTACTATTAATAGTTTTTAAAATATTTATATTTGCTTAATAATAAATACGATGATACTAAATCTTAAGATGAAAAATTGAAAGATCCATATTAATATTGTAAAAAGATTCTACTGTTACAATGTGTGCTGAAACTTGTTTCACTACCCAAGTTTGTGTCATGAAAATTTATTATATTAACACGTTATTTCGAATAAAAAAATATATAAAAATTTATAGAATGTAAATATGTTAAATCCTGACCGTCTGTCCAATGAGAAACATATCTCCTTTATATAAAGATTGCAAAATGCTCGGTCACTTTGATTGATCCGTGCAGATTAAGTAAATGAGGCGTGTCGACCTAATTTATGTCGAGCTCCGTATATACTAATCAGTTTTCAGCCGTCAAAACAGTACTGCTTTGCCCATAGAAAAAAGGTGTTGTATAATTTACTGAGTTACAGAAAAAAATCACGAATCCTCTTCATTTGATGTAGAGGATAAAAAAAATTAGAGGATCAGCAGTAGCAAAATAGTTTTTACATAAAACTTACGTATACATGACAAATTTAAAATGACGGTTTCAAATTAAATAATTAACATGTGTGAATTAGAAACATGATTGGGAACTTATAATAAGTAAACAAAATTACTTTTTAATCACTTTAATGAAAATTATATATCGAGCATTAGTGTTTTTATTAGTCTTTACTATTGAAAAATATTAAAATGTAACTATCTGCATTTTATATATACTTTTGTTTATATTTAGATATTAAATATGCTTTAGAGACAAATCACGCATTATTGAATTTAGATTATGTACTTTTCATCTCGATAGAATCGTCATTAGTTATTTCAAATGTATAAAAGCTTGTGTATATAAACGTATTTACATTTTGATTTCAAATTCATTAAGTCTATCTTGCTTAGCTTTTAAAAATAAGTTTAAAGTTAATTATTGTATCGTACCCTATCATTTTTATTATACTTATTTATACCCCTATTTTTATACGTATGATTATCGTTTGCCAAATTATTTTTTAAAAAAACGGTTAATTTTAATTGTGTGCATCTAACCGATAATAATACGTAAAATTATTTTATCTCATATATTAAGATATTGATAAATGACGGTATCATACACGTGCTGTCTTGAAAATCATGTGATATTAAATAATGATTGTAACCCTTCAAGTAGCAAAGCAAATAGTGAAGAGGCTTTTCCGAAGCTGGTTGAACACATCATATTTCCAGATATAGATATACGATCGCTAATGTCAAGGGGATTTTTCTTGAATTTTCTAAATGGGGAATGCATTCATAGCAGTTGAAGATCTTTTATGGCTGCTCATCCACTCCAGCGTAACAATGCTTAAATGGCAGGCTTAACGTAGCACGAGATACTCACCGCTCTTCTTTATTTTAAATATAAGAATAAAGCAAGCGAAGTACTATATGCGAAAATGTTTTTTTAATCTTCTTTAAGATTTTTTTTACGATGGTCGCACTTCGAGAGGAAGACCTTCAACTGTAGGATTTTGTCGACGCGACAAGTGTCTTATTTCGTAGGATCGCACATACGTTAACGAAGATTCTAATGTCGCACAAGTAAACAAATTAGCTGCATCGGACAAAAGGCTCATAAGCCCCATACTTTTACGCATACACGCGTATCTACAATGGCGTCACTCGCTTCCTCCTTATGTCACAGCATAGCGTGTGAGATATATGGAACTGTACGCCATTTCATTGCTGTTCTGCACGTAGCCGAGATATGGAAATGAGAATCGAGTGTGTCTATTATTATTTTTCATTGTTACAAATGAATGCTTGGTATTTTATTTGGTTTAATTAAGGATAATTGTGTAATTTGTGTGGCGCCTCGAAGTTTTATAAATAATTCAAGTCTATTGTATTTTTATAATAATTCATTTTTTATTTTTGAGCATCATTTGTTTTCTCGGGCTCTAAATACAATCGTTGTATATTTTTAACTATGAATAGGACCTTTGTCGATTAAGAAATTTTGTAACAATTATTTTACAAAGGATATAATGCTTTTCATATAAACGCCATTAGGCCCGATAAAAGTATTTATATTTATTACGTAATAAAACCCTATTGAGAATATTGAGATGATAGGAAAAAATAATATTGAATTAAACGAATTATCGAATGCGTTTGATCTTTTAACTATGTGTAAAACTGTTAGATAAATCGATCTTGATAGTGTTATACTTATAATGAGTAAGTAGAGTTAATGATCATACACAATAACAATATTAAAAATAATTGAAAGACTTTAAAATGTTTGTTATTATTTTAAAGTACTTTGCTGAACGCCATATCTTATCTAGTATTAATTTTCTTCTTATTTATGACAGTCTTCTTCCTTTAAATTTAATACGAGATTTTATTTCGAACATAAAGTTGGTATTATTACACAATGTTTTTTAGTTTTCATATTTTGATATCACATTTGTTGTATTTTAATCATACAGATATTTTCTTTGAATGCCTACTTCACTGCTCCTTTTATGTATAAATTTTTCAACATGAGTTTAGATCGACTATAAATAATAAATACCATGTGTATTCTTAACATTCAAAGATGTCTGAGTGAAAAATACAATGCACTATTAAAATTAGAATTAATTTTTAACCGTACTCTATTCATCAATTCCCAATCCATTCGTTTCTTACGACCGAATATTAATAGTTTAAACAAATCAGTTGAAGCGATCGTTAATCACGTCGGTTAGAATGAAGATTTTAATCTCAAGGCACTTATTGTTGCAGTAAATACTCACAATCAAGAGCCTTTAGATATTTTACAAGAATTAATTTTACAAAATATTTACAATATCAAAAGCGTTAGTCTTGTTAGATATTGCTTATCCTCGGAGTTTGATGCACGCGGCAAGTTAGGCTTATCTGCCGGTATTTGTTGAAAATAAAGTTCAACATTGAGAATTTAACTAGGAGACCCGGAGTCGTCGGTCATTCGATCCGTATTTCCATAAAATGAATGAAAGCCTTCGATAAAAGCGATTCAGTATTTGCGTGAGGTAGATATTACTTGCAATCGCAATCTCGTTTAGAGCGAAGCCGAAGAAAACGCAGATGCCCGAGGAAAATTGATCGAATAGTGAGAATTATCAAATCGAGTAAGCATCCTACGAGTGATAGTAGACTGAAACCTCTCTACTATCTCGACACAGAGATTGCGTTATTATTGGCTGGGCAGTAACAAACAATATTAATCTATAACGATATTAAGGAGCCGTCCGGGCTTCCAGAATGGCGAATCACGAATGTAATTGCACGAGAGATAAGCGATGGGCACTTAGAGAGTCACCGACAAAAATAGCCTTCTTATTAATAATCGTGCAGAATGCCGCAAAAAACGATCTCTAGGCGAGAAACGTTATTCTCTGTAGCATGCGCTACCGTGCAGTGAGGGAGGGAAGGAAAGAGGGAGAGAGAGAGAGAGAGAGGGAGAGAGAGAGGCAAAACGCCGAAGAAGAGTGCGACATCCACGCGAGTAGAATTAAAGTGAGAAAAAAGGGAAAAAAGAAAGAAAAGGTGGAACGGGTGAAATCTATATTTATGGTGGTAATAAATGCGTGGTTCGACCGTTTGCTCCGCAAGTCGCGTCTCAGCGATCGGTTCACTGATTTGATATCCAGCGATAAGATTGGCTAAGTTGAAATCGCGAGCGGCACCGCTACAGCGGACATTAAAGATTCGGAGGCAGAAGAAACCCAGGATTGACGGAGACCGATTGAGAAGCAGGTCGGGGGGCCCCTGCGCGGCTTCTAATTTACCGGGCTTGAGCTTAGACAATGACGGTGGCAAGAGTCCTCGATACAATCAGGGCTTCGCGGTCGCGTGCTGAAGAATGACGGGACAGAGTCGTAAAGCGGAATCAACAATAGGCTCCGGGTGGACGAAGGAGGAAAAGCCGGCCCGGAACAAATGGAGCCCGTGTAGGAAAAGACGTCGCATGATGTAGCGGCCGGGGATTTCGGAACAACGGCTACCTCCTGGCCCTCGCGATGCAGAGCGTGGGTGGGCCGGCAAAGGTCGGGCACAATGGGACACGTGCTCCACGTCACTCAGGCGCATCATCGCGATCAAACCCGGGCCGCGGAGTTCGGCTGCCGGCCGCGGTCGTAGTGGTGACGACGAGGCCCGTTTGTCTCCCGGCGACGCAAAGATTTATGACTGATTACCTTTGCCGCACTTGGAGGGACATTCGTACTCTGCTACATTTGTCTTCGCAGCCTCCTCGCCTCTCACTGCGTACAAACACCCGAGCGCGAGTAATGGGATCGTTTGCCAAGCGGATATCACCGCTCTATCCGCCTCTCTCTCTCTCTCTCTCTCTCTCTCTCTCTTTCTCCTTCCCCGTTTTGGCTCGCAGAGCTATTATTTCAGGGAAAGCTCGGTCTCGGCTTCACTCCCACGACACGGAGAGCCACGCAATATTTCAATACCGAACGGCCAGAGCTCGGATTAATTATTGCAGCAGGTGAACTTTCCGACGTTTAGTTAAGCGTTGGTTGAGCGATAGGAGCTCACCGCACTCAAAGGATTATATTGTGCCACGCTAGCGGCAACACTTGTACACTGAGCGACAAAGGAATCTTAATGAAATAGTACCAAGTGTCAGAATAACAAGAGTCATGTCCTTTTATAAATTCAAAATATTTTACTACTTCAACTGGCACGTGATGTAAGCCTCATCTCCAAGAAGGCCTGGCTCTACGTGAATTTACAAAAAACGAATATTATGATACAGACACTGTTGAAATATTTTAATTTGGGGGATCGCAAATCAAGTATTTCAACGAAATTGAAGATTTCTAACGTCTTACATATCGGTAAATCTCTTTATGCACCCGCACGCTTGATGTGATAGAAATCATGATGAGAAACCATTGGGAAAAGTCCTCGGTATCATTCGAGCCGTGATTTTCGATTTTTGCGGTCGTCGTCAGGCGAGATAATCGCAGCTCTCGGTCGGCAAGCCCAAAAAATTGATAAAAGCCTTGAGACGACAAAGGCTGGACGACTGATGTCATCGCGAGATCCCACGCGGCTCAGCCGTACAGACTAAACATTTTAAGCGTCTGCACGGCGTCGCGACGCGCTCACGGCCAAAAAAGCGACCAACAATATATAGGGAGGAACAGGCCGATACACTCCGACGTCGCTTGCAAAAGGAGAAGAAGCCTCGCGTAGGATAAAGAGCCCCTTTGAGCCACGGGCTGCCTTCCTTCTTTCCTCGTTTCGCGTACTTGCTTCTTACTGTCACCGCCCCCGTGACCCCCGCCCTCGTAGAGACACTGCCAGTCGTCATCGTGCAACATCCTTCGGGGCCGCTGCCCGTGAATCTTTGCCATCCCGTGCGCATAGGTCCAAGAGACTAGGCGAGGACGCCGAATGTATTTCGGTGATTTTCGTATGTTACTTCACGCTTCCTTATAGCCCACGCCTCGAAAGCGAATAATAAGAAAGAAATGATATTTTAAGATGGAGTGTTTTGGCAACACTTTGAGCCTTGTATTTTCAATGAATGTGTACATTTGTTTGCATTAACAGTTTTTCATCTTCGAGAAGGGAGAAACGCTGAGTGAGGCATTACGTTTCGCTATTTTGCTTGCCACCAACATCCATTACATTACTCTCTCAAATTAATTTATACCACTTGTTTCAGGTCTTCATTCTTATTTATTCAACCCTTTTTTTCATTAATGTTACAAAAATGAACGTACATTAATAACGCCGCCCAGATAAGGCAGTCATAAAATATCGCTACAAGTTGCTTTAGATTTTGATGGAAAAGGCTCTGGGTAAAAGAATGTTATCTAACTTATACCTTGTCAAACACGAGCATTCCGATTTAGTTAAAAAAAGACTTTGCGCGTTCTATCGGTATTTCTATTTTATAAATACAATTCGTATTATAAATAATACAAGGGGCAGTGCAGCTACCCACAACTCCATTTATTTGAGCAATATGATACTGGTAGCTTGGAAGTGGACACGAGACAACGATACAGCTAATATCGTTCGCTACGCTTACGTCAAAGGGGCGAACGGGCTTAGGCTTCATTCGCACCAGCCCGTAAATAGAAAAAGGCCTTAACAGGTTGCAATTCAAAAAAGTGTTGGGGAGGAGTAACGAGTTAGAATGGATTCATGTTTTATGAAAAGTTTTTGCAAGTAAACTCAAACTTCTAGAACCAAAGAGAGAAGGAGGAGAAAATCATTCTTCCACTTATCCCGTTGTACTTGCCTAAGTTGCCGAAGCCCTCAACTTATTACCCTGTCGTCGAAAAAAGGATATGCCTTTAATTTGGCGCCCAGCTCTAGCAGTTAACTTATCTAAAAATCTGCTTTTTGCAAGGACATTTATTTGTAGGATCAATTTAAGCTGGAAAATAAATACCGGTGAGTTAACCAATCGGAATGTGAAATTAGTCATATGGAGAATCAATAATTACAGGCGATGGGTGAGGCTATTTCGTAATAACGGACTCTATTGCAATCAATTATCCACCCGCTGTACATGAATAATACAATTTTTTCTCCAGCAAGAAGAGCTTCTAAATATACATACATACTTAGACAACATTCGTGTAAATATCGTTTTTTAAATTACTAAGCTGGTATTATTTTCTTTTGTATTTGAAACATTTAATTTCATCAAATCATATAAATAAGACTTTAAGCATTAGAATGTTTTACAACATTAATTTGACATATTTATGAAATTGAGTAATCACGCATCAGTTGTAAATGAATTAAATAATTTCTAACACTTTGTAATTTACATTTTTATCAATATTTACATAAGCTGTAAGCTATTAATTATAATACTTAAAATTTACTTATTCATCAAAGAAATAGTATATATAATTAATAACTTCCTTCTTTCTGAAAATTTTAAATGCGATTAACACTTTTTCTATTTTATCTTGCAGTAAATTTTTTCTCGATCATGTAACATCACAACTTTTTTCATCCTGGAAAAGAGCGCCGAATTCTATTTCGAGTTTTCCTTCTTTTTCGCCATTCAGAAGTTCTCTATTCAGCTCCGTTGCATCTTGTCCACGTATATTTAATACAAGCGCTAGTTGGGCAATGCAAAATGTAATGTAGATTTTTCGTCGGCGACAGTAACAAACTTAGACCGAGTATTCCATGATGATGCCAAACATTCAGAGTTATAAAGGCATTAAACATCAAAGAGTTATAAATGCTTGAGTGACAATGTAAACAAAATCCCTCCACGATTATCTGACTATATGTACTCAATTTCAGTCATTCGAATTTGATATGGTATTTGAGTTGAGCAGGGGTTTTATGAATTGAATTGCAATGCAGCTTTGATTTTCAACGAATTATTTATTTTAAATTAAGATTATTCCTTGTATTTCTTATAAAGTTGCGTTACAATTATTGTTGCAAATAAGTACTTGATTTATGTTGTCGATTATTTACAAATTAATGTATTCATAAGATAAATAAATGATATAAATATGTTGTAAATATTTATACTCCTACTTGTATTTTTTTTAAATACATAAGATGAAAATAAGAAAGTTGTAAAAAGACTCACCTACACTTTTAAAATAATTTCGCAAATTTGATATTTATATAATTTCAGTTGATTTAATAACTATAAAAATAATTGAATGATATAGATAATTTACTTTGCGTAAGCATTACTTTTTATAGTAATCGACACAGCATCATCAATCTCGATTAATTTACTATAAAAACCCTGTATATAACGAGTACGCAAAGCTTACAGTGAATATTGATGGAAACAAATTTTTGATTATGTGATAAAACATGTAAATTTAATTCGGAATATCTTCCACTTATTTTAAAAATTTGTTTTCGTGACAGTTCTGAATGAAAACAACTTATTGAGTTTCTTCTTTAGACTAAGATTGCAGTTACGTTAATTTGCACTTAGCATCGACACGCATATATATCATGTATAAGGTTTTAATCAATTAATAAGAAGAACTTTCACTTGAAAATATCTTGAAACATTACATAAAATATATCATTTTAAATTTTACAAGAGAACTTGAAATAAAACTCAGCTTGTATATATTATAAACCTTATAGGCAGAGTCTTATTTATTATTTTTTGTTCATTTATAATACATTTATTAGTAAATTTTTCACTGCGTTAGATATTTCATTTGGTTATCGATAATAAAAATAATTTTTCTTAAATCTTAACACGTTAATATTAAATTAAAATAAATCTTTCAATAATATATTTTGTTAATTTTTTAAATTAAGTTTATATTTAATATATGTAATCGAAAAATATTGTAATGGATAAATTTATTATAAATCTAAACAAAACTTAAAATGCTCATAATTTGTTTCTCGTTTTTTTAAAATTTTTTATATGTTAATTTATTTAACATATAAATTAATTCTGAATTCCATACATAATCCAGTAACAAAAATCTTTCTAAGAGTCGCCTTCAATGATCATTTTATTTTTAACTCGGTAAAACCTTGACATTAACCCGGAATATCTTCGTAACTAAATTTAGAAAGAACAGAAAAATAAAGGAAAAATTGTTTAACAAAACTTAAAATTAATGAACACTACTACATTTGCGTATTTGATTTTTTGAATAAACCTGTAACACATAAAATCATAGACATGCGATTTACAATTAAAATTTCGTCCTATGATTAATTGTTTTTATTTTGTAAACATCCATAAAATGATGAATAATTAAAAAATTTTCTTAGTGTTATTTGTATGTTTACAGATACATCACTCAATTGTCGTCAATGAAACTATTATTTAATTATTTTGTGGTACTGTATTTCAATAATCGCTTTAATAGTTTATTAATTTTACGTATAAATCTTTGTATTTAAATTTATTTATTAAAACACAATTGCTACTATTATTTATTAAAGCATAGTAAAATTAAAAAGAAAATTATAAAAAAACAAAATACCATATAATTATTATTTATTGAGCAATTCTAAAAACTCATGTTGTATTGGTTATTTCCTTTTGCATTCGAAGACTGGAAAGCACTTTTTATTTTTCATGCAAATGATATAAATAGGTATAAGTTTTTGTATATGCATGTTTACTTTTTTGTATAATTTAAAATCTTAATTACATTGTTGATAATATGGAAAAGCATTTTTTATAATTAATAGTGCAATAGTTTCATTATCGCTAAAAGAATTAAAGTGAAACTGAGCATAATGTATACGTGTATACATTATGTATCTTTTTGTAATAAAAATATCATATTTGTGATAAATACCCGTTTTATATACCTTTTGTCAACTTGCTTCCGAGTCTTATTTTTAGCCTCAGTTTATCTCGAAATAGTAATCGTGGCTTTAGTTTACTTAACGTGACCAACAAAACTGATACAGTAATCTCAGTTCCGTATCTGATATTTAATAGACTACATCGTTACATTGCATATAGATAAAAATAAAGGTAATATATTCGGTATAAAAAAAAATTGAATCCAAAGTTAGCAGAAAGAGGAAGTCGGGACTTTCCAGAGTTGAGAAAGCGACGCTGAATTTCGATGCTAGCTTTGACGTGACACTCGAATATAGCACCGAAAGCTTTGGCACCGAAGTTTGTGACTCAAAATTACAGTTGGCTCCAAGAATTGTTTACAGTGTACATAAGTAGATAGTAATATGATAGAAGATCTAGTTGCTGCCACCATGAGAGCTATAACCGTCATCATTAAACTACTCGTGACTTATTCTTCTTACGAAACGATGTGTCGTATACACTTTAAGTTTGAAGCGTTTACGAAATTTTTTCAATAAATTATTATAAGTGTCTATAATCAATACTGTTAAGATAATATGTTATTAAAATTTTTCAATGGAGTATTTTTTGTGTATTTTTTAATGTAAAGTATAAAATCTAATATTCCCTTATTATACGTAAATTTCTTTTACCTTAAAAACGCGTTCCCTTTAAGGTATTTTTTGTACATGCAAGTATTGGCAATTAGCATTGTGTACCAAATTAATGAAATAACATGTGTTTTTATGTAACATCGCTCGCTCAATCATTTTTATCAAAATTTAAGTAAAAAATAAATTAATAAAATATTGTTTAATGCAAAACAGATAATATCCTCTCCAACCGCTCCTAGTTTATTATATAATTTTTTAAATGAAGTACACGCTTCGCGTATAAAATCATTTTGAGCTGCGCGAGTTTACAGGAGAACGTACTTGAGTTACTACAGTGTGATATATTTATGAATCTAGCGTACATTTTAATTTTGCCCCATTTCATATCTCAATCACTGTAATTATACAATCGATAATTTTTCTCCAAGTAAATTCAATTATACAGATACACAGTTACAAAATGGATTGCTATCTCCCTACGCCAATCCAAAGTAACAGTGGCTGTAAATTAGATTTAAAACGCAAGCTTGGTCTCAAGGTGCAAGACTTGTTAAATCAATCAAAAAGCCGGAGAGAGCTAGCAAGCCGCATTTAGCAAAGGGCAAACAAAACGAAAAACCCGAATCAAAATCGGCATGCGGTTGAGCGGGGCGAGTCACAATGCGCGAGGACTCCATAAGCGCTTATTTTGAAAGCCTTGAACCCAAGCGAGAGAAAGCGCAGATTCGCAAAGATGAGCTGCTGACTTATCGAGTAAAATTAACACTCGAGGCAGCGACAGTCCATGACACTCCCAATGCCGAGCGTCTCGTACGCACACACGCGCACACATAACGAGAGACAAGTTGTTTACGGATTATCCTAGTTGTCGCGCGCTCGCATTAACCGCTCGTTGCGGCTCCTAAACGATCGCGTCGTTGGTACACCCACTATTAACGTCACCAGAACAAACGAGAATTGCCGTAGAACGAGGAGGAGAGGGAGGAGTAGAGGGCGGAGAGGCTAACAGAAACTGTTCTCGCATTCGTAGCCGGGCGAGGAGCAATTTACGCAGGCGTTATAGAATCCTTGGCTTGTTCCCGGCTTTTCTTTACCGATTCGTCCCGCCTGGTGTCGCGTGACCGCTGGTCATTACTGGCTTCGCGAGACGTATCCCACCGGTGGAAAATGTCTCCCGACTCGCTGCATTGACGAATGGCCTACTAGTTAGAAGGCATTTAAATACGTCGCCAGGTAGTCGGGAAGTGATAGGGACTTGGGGCTCGACAAAACTTAGAAGAATGTTCTGGTACTGCTACCGCTTAACTAAAGATTATCGCGAAGGTTACCGACAAGCTGGAAGCGAAAACTAGATACATCATGGTAGTAATGGTAGTTCCAAACCTTTTTACGATGTGACTTACTTGCAATTGCAAACATATTAGTTTTGCGATTTGCTAAAATTATTCATTAAATGAACAAATAATTAAGAAACAACAAAGCGCCAACTAATCCAATTAATAATGATTTTCGAAATTATACGTAATGCTCACATTATATGCGATTCAAATATTCGTTCACCGCAAGGTTTCAAATTATATTTAATAAACCCTGATTTATTCTTAACTTCACATTTTTCCCTCATTTCATCCTTCTTTACACGTTTCCTTTAAATAAGCATTTTATATTCTGTCACTTAAACAATCAAATATTCAATTCACATTTCATTTATAATTGAAAATACCTACGCAATTCTTGTATCATTGATAAATTTTTCTCAGCATCTATTGGTGAGGTCTATGGTCAGATGTCATTGGATGCAGCAGCAATGGTGAAGGAGCGGGGCAACAGTATGGGCAAGGAAGTACAATTCGTATGAAGTGGAAAAGCCGTTTTTCGCCAAAGCTACATATGTAACAAAATGTATTTACATTAATAATTAGCTCGACTGTTTGCCGCAGTATTAAGTTATTCAGAATTAATCATACGTAATTTTGCATAAAATATTTAATTACCAACGAAACAGCCAAATTTACCATAAGAATAGTGTGCCGCACATGTCACGAGCCTAAACAAAATTGATAGTCGGTCGAATGGAGCCTTTGATAAATCAATGCCAAAAGAGGAGCGCCACGACTGTCCCGGAACTTCAATAGCTGCGCGAGATTCCGTCGTCGCTTCTCGGCGCGCTTAGTCCCATTCGTAACGCGTCCCACGACAAATAAAGAAGCTCGGACGCGCTTCACGTGCCTTGGCCGCCCTCGCGAATGAAATGAAAGGGACGAGGAGGATGGCGAGGGGAAGAGGGAGGAGAAAGAGAGCGCGAGCGAGAAAAGAAAGGAGAGCAGGGAATCCCAAGTAGTTGCGGACCATGTCGGTCAGCCGCGAAAATAGTACGCGGCTGTGGCTCGATCTACCTCAGGATTCGTCACACCCACTACACGGGGCCAGCGGACCGAGGCTAGAATGGGCCGTTCAACTCTATGAATAATCGCCAGAATCCGCGCTCCTTTGCTCAGGCCTCCGAGCCGACCATTCCCTCCCCGCCGCCGCCGCCGCCACCCTTTCTCTCGTTATCTGCATATAAATAAATGTAGGGACTCGCTTCGATATTTGCTCTTCTTTGCGCGAAGCGCCTCTCTTATTACGAGCGGATGCTTGCCGGGATAATGGGCCGAGGGATGCTTTATTTCGCTTGATTATATTTAATGAATTTCGTACAATGTTCCTCGGCTTCGTAGAACTACCGCTCACGCCAAGTATTTATTCACGGCACTATTAAAGTAAGCGCTCACTTCCATTTCGTCTTATTACGAGCACTTTGTGTGTTTATCGCGCATTCGTACTCGTGTCTCGGCAACATTCCCTCTACCTCCTCCTCGCCTACTGCAGGAATTACCTTCGTATATCAGGCACGGTAATGGATTTATCGGATAACGCTCTGACCGTAATAATCGAGATTCTCCGATTCAAACGAATTTATTTCATCGAGCATTTAGATTCTTGGGGAAACGTCGAGCGAGCTTCATAAAATTAAACCTCTGTACAAGGAGCGATCGGAGGAAGCTCCGTTTATTAATATAAAATCCGGCACCGCGACATTACGGACAAACAAAATATAGATAATCATCACGATTCCGAGTGGCTAATTAGCCGGCACTATCTGCGAAAGCTCTTGGGATGAAATAATCCGCGGAGAAGTCGACCGATAGACTACATCAACACTCGTTCCGAGCGCAAATCTTCACGACGCCTACGAGCTTATTCATACATCTTCCTTACATTCATAACTCCGGCTCTCTTAATAAACCTAAATAAATACGAAGATGCGTGAATATGCGCCCGCAGCCCCCTTGCCCCCCCCCCTCCGGCCCCTTGGTCCGCTGTCACCGTCTCTGTACCCCTCGCCAAAGTCACTTGTCACGGCCCCCGAATTCGTCACTCGGCTCATTGTTGCCCCGCAATGCTGCTTTCTATTCTCGAGGAAATTATTCTTACCTCGCGCCCTCTGCCCCGTGGCCCTCAACCCTGTTCCCCAACGTTCAGGGACTCGACGATTCAGGCGCCCCCGAGTGCTGACCATTAATGAGCCTCGGAGCCTCTACGTCCACGTCCCACATTAGAGGCGCTCTAGGCTATTTCTAAGCGGCCCCTCGGCAGCTCTTTGTAATTAACTGAGCGCCGAAATTTTCGGAGATGGCGATTCATACCGAGGCAGAGGAGCCGGTGAATGGTGCAGCTGGTAATCAGGATCGCCTTGTCCGCGGAGGCTCGCTCGGACTTTGCGCGCCTCCTCTTCGTTCTTGGTGGCAATCCGTTTTAACAGGGAGGGCCGATGGACTCGTTGGCGATAACTACTTCCGCTGGTTATTGCTGACGCGTGGGATCCGGCGATCGAAGCCATCTGTCGAGGCTGGCCCACGCATTAACGTGATTTTATCCGTAACGTTGTTTAAATCGTCTCGGGTCTCCTCCAAAATAATAATCTCCATCACGCGTCTTGTTTTATAAATCATTACCTCACTTTTTTCCGACCGGAAGCGCAAAAATCTATAAGTAATTCTTCTGAGCATAAATCATCTTAGTCCACTGGGTGGACTTATTGCACGTTCGCACTTTTATCTAAAGCTCGGTCTTTCTTATTTACATAAAATTTATAAACTTAATTATTCAATGATCCATCCTACGGAGATCGTATAAAATTAGCCGTCACACATTGCATGCAAAATAACGATCGGTCATTTGCCATTTACTTAAAGCCATTTTCCAAAGTTCGACGCCAACAAGTATAGACTTTTATAATTATCTGAAACTTTGTAAACGATGTGGAATTCACGGTACCCGCTCTATCATTGCTATAACAGAGGTACTTTTTAAAAAGTTTCAACATCTCATAAATAATTACTTTTTAGCTTCCTTCCTCGTACGGCACAGTAATGTGATTTCATGATGTAGCTTCTCTCAGTGCTTATTTTTAACAAGCACTCACAAAAATGCGTAGCAAACCAAAAAAAAATGGGCCACAGCGATGCCAAAAGAACAAACTACAAAAGAAACGAATGGATGCTCTAAGTACAGACTCGCGAGGGGAGAAAAAATTGCTAGACCGTTAAGGGCGTGGGAGAGGCATTTGTAAATTCATCTGGGAACGTAGATACGCCGCCGATGATTCAGTGGTGTAAGAGAGAAAGTTTTTTGCGTTTCCCCCCAATGCACTTCTTTTTCGCTACTTTTCGACACAACAGAATGTTTAAAAGAAATTCACGCTTGTCTTTTAAATACGTCTGTTAAAATGTCAAGCCATTAATCACGCGTAAAGATCTACAGAAAAAATTCTGATTTTACGTGGGATGTGCAGCTTAGAAGAAACAGTTTTGAAATTCTTTTCTAACTATCATAGAGATACAGATTTAAGTGTGTATGTTTGAATTAAACTTTAGTATAAGTTTAGCTTGCATATAATTATAGTATATAGGAATCAATCTTAAATAAACTTCCTTCTTTCAATGTTCAAACTTATCACCATCTTCAAAAAAATAAAAAGTAATTAAAATTCCATATACAATAGTGTTTCTTAACGAAAATATTTGTGTATATTTTTATTTGGAAAGAAAATTAAGTGACAGAACAAGTAATTTATAACACGCATAGTATTGCTTTTCATCAGCTGTATTTTGTAATTTAATTTTAGAAACATATTAAAATTTTTAGTTTTTAATATTCATCATTACATTTACACGATCAAATTTGAGTGAAAAAACTGAAAAATATATTTCTTATCATTAATATACAATATCCGGCAAAACTACATAAAAAGATCCTTGATACGTATGAATACATCTAAAGCTCATAATTGATTTAATTATATCAATAAATTATTTCAAAGCATCTTTATATAAGATTAACATTTTCTCAATTTTATTATACACATAAAGATTATCAATTCATTTTTTCATATATATATTTAACATATCAACATATTAACTTTTAAAATTTTGTTATTAATTAGTTATAGATTTAATAAAAATAAAAAAATCGGAATATCTATTAAAATTTTAGTTTTAAAATATGTTTAAATACACTTTTCATTCATAAACTAGTAAAACATAAAGATAGTACGATCAACATAGTATAAGTTTTCTTTAATAAAAACCATCGCGTTCGTTACTAGCTGATATCTGCAGTGATTTCTCTGTAAATTATCTCTATCGCTGACTTTCATTTTCTGCCATTATCAATCAATTACCTAAGATATTTATAGTTCCCTATCATCTCACCAGAAAGTATTTCAAATAATCGCGTCCCATATCAAACACATGTATCAAAACATATTTAAATTACAATATAGAAAATCCTTTCATAAATATTGCCACTTACACCATGAGCATGGATTTTAATTTGCCTTCGTCGTCCTCGACGTCCAGCTTAATTTCTGTCAGAGCATCTTTATTACTGCTTAGCGTAAAATTAGAGGGTGACAAATTTCGCAGCCTGGCGCGATAATCCGGCGTTTCCGAAAAGCCTTACGCTGTCCATTGCGATTATTTATGTCGCTTGTCCGCCTTCGCTATATCCAACTTCCTCTCCCATTCATAACATCAGTTGCGAGGATATAATTCCAAGCTGTTCCGAAATGAGATTCCGGCCAATGAATAATAAAATAGACACTTGTTACCGCGGTTCGATGAGATGCACTTAGGCAAAACTGAAAAGTCTTCTTATATTTTCATAGGCCGTATTGGAATATTTTATAATTATCAATGTTATATAAGAGAAACAACAAGACTTAGGATAAAAATACTGAATATATTAAAAGATAAAAATATTAAGTCTCACATTCTGAATTATATATTCTAATTCTATTAAAATAAATAATAATCAAGTTCATCTACAGACATTTTTAGCTAATTGAACTGTAATACTTTGCATTTGTAATTATTTGCTTATGTTTTAAAAACATTTGTTTGTATACAAATATGCATAAAGTAATACTATTTATTAAATAAATTATACGTAGATATTTGTAGAAAAATAATGATCGTTCAATACTGTTTTATGATATTCTGTGCAAATTTTTGAACACAGAATATGAGTTTTAAGCAATAAACAATGATCAAGGATAAGAGTAACTATAATTTTCCCAGTCGTAATTTTCATTAATTGGTATACTTTTCTGGTTTAAGAATGAAGTAACGTTATTAAAATTAACTTAGTCTTGTAAAATAAGCTCTTAGCTGTATAGTATTTTTATAAAATACCTATTATAAAATACCACATAATCGACATGTTTTGATTATTTAAAAAATTTAGTCAAATTGTGAAAAATATTTGAGGGCTGTAACATTTGTCATTTGTTCATAAGCATTTATAAGAAAAAGTACATCTCTCTATAAGTTAGTTTTGATAAATAGGTTTCTAAGAGAGAGAGAGAGAGAGAGAGAGAAAGAGAGAGAGTGAGAGTGAGGAAAAGTGCCGATTGAGGTACATTTTTAGCGAAATATATGTTTCCTTCAACAGGACTTTTACGTCCTGTTATCGTTTATCTCGTAATAGGAACCAACCAGCCGAGCGAAATAGTCTTATCACTTTGTAATCCAATAAACTTAGTAGAGTACACGAGGTCAGAATGGACAACGCGAAATCGGTCATTACGCAAAATTTAAACTGTTCGAGGTAAAAAAAAGCAATGACCCGCAAAAGGAAACAACCTGCACAACCCCTTGGTAACTCCTACGTGTAACTATTCGAACACTTCTCGGGTCTTCTGACTTGTCCCTCTCCTTTGGCCTCTACCACCCCCCTACCGTCCGTGTGCAATACGCCGAATCATATTTCGCTGGACGAAGCGTCAGCCACCGTCTGTCTGCCCCACGTAAATATCTGACACACTATTTATAAAATACGGAGGCGCGGGTGGCGACGACGCGCTTATCTTCTCGAGCAAAAGTGGAGATCGGGATCGCTCTGAACTTCCACGAAATCGGCATCCGGAGAATGATTCACCACCCGTCGGTCCATCCCATATACTCCTCCCCTTATCCTTAAGAACAAGCGTTGAATCGTTGATAACACTGGGGCTTGTGGTTGGGGACAGAGGCCAATTTTCTTCTCGGGCTAAGACTTAAAGGCCGAGGCTCGTACCTGATTTCACGACAGCCCGTAATTTGATAGGCAAGCGAATTTTTATAGATATTGCATTTTATAGATACTTTTATAGATCTTTTTATTATTACAATGTTTTTTAAATATTTTATTTGACCTGATATTTTTAAGTTAATTTTTCCTAATCCCATGCAAAATAGTTTCGTTTTCTAACTCATGAGAAATATAAAATTCAAACACACCTTTTTATTACCAATCAGCATTAGAACGTATGCATTACATATACAAATTACAATACATTATATATACTATCAATTATTTAATCGATAGTTAAAAGGTACGTAACGAAAATTTTTATCTAGGACGAAATATGCTGAAGAAAATGTATTCATTACGTATACGTGGAAATCAGTATTTTTCATAGTGAATAAAAGTACACGATTTAATGTTTAATACATGAAATTAAGATAATATTGTTGTTAGAAGTTCGATTATTTTTCACATTGTACTAAGTCTTTAAAAATAAGACATCTTACATCATTATGCAATAATTTTGATAAAGTACGACCTATCACTAACGATCATTAAATTTTCAATAACTAATGAATAAGTGATGTAAATATATGTTGGGTGCCCATAAATTTTATAGCTAAAAATACAGTATTTTATTATACACAATACTCACGTCTCACCAATAACAGATAAAAGGTGCTTCAAAGAACTTTCACTCGACGCTTGTCGAGAAAAATCTATAAAAAAAAAAAAAAATTAAGTATCATTATTTAATCATATTGTATCGTCAATATACCATCATCGGATAAACATTGACGTATGCGTACACGTGATCACGATAGCAAAAAAAGCTTGGATCATATACATACATAGCGGCTTTATCGGATAAGAAAGCGCACGACTTGCCGGAGTCACGTTGACCCCTTCATAATATCGCACCTACGGACGAACCTGTCGCACAGATCGTACTCTCGAGATTTCGTCTCGGTCCACCTATTTTTCTACTATCTGTCGCATTTCCTCTCGCTCATCTCTGATTTCTACGCCTTTACCATACCACGTGTACATCGTGTGAATTTGAAAGCAGAAGAAACAGAGAAAGAGAAAAGGACGAGGAGAAGAAAAAGAGACAGATGGACGAAGATTCCCCGAGGTGATTCCAACTCTGCTATTTACAATTCTAATAATAAAGCTCCGTCATGGAGACGCGCGAGTGGAGTCTTGTGTTACGCTAAATCACACTGTGACCCGCGGTCCTTTCCACCCTCCCCTCTTTTCACTCGAGCACGCGCTCGCTTATAATATGTGTCATTGTTTCTTTTATTTCCGTTTCTTCTCACCGCAGCCTCTCGACTCTCCTGGCGCGCTTTATCGAGTCGAAGTGAAAGCCGCAGTCGCGTCTTTTACCGAAATTTTTCAACACGTGTGCGAGCAAGACTGCCGTGATTTTTTTCATTCTAACAGCGCACTCAAGGTAAGTATTTTGCGCGATTCGCTCCGAGAGATATCTCTTCTCGTCTCTTTTCGTGTACACTTTCTATGAGATCGATATAACATTATTTATGTTTCAATGATAAGCGAAGGAACATTTGTTACTGAGATAATGGAACTTTCACAGTCTTGTAGGGCTTCGTGGCATATCAATTTGGCACCGGAAAATCAATTCGTAATGCGACATAGATGCAACTTTTCCGAGGAATACTTTGCGAAATAAATTAGTTGTTTTTTTCGAAGTTATAAGGTGTTATGTTTTTTCCACGGGTATTTTTCGCGATTCTCGGGAAACAAAAAAAAAACGATTACCTTTTTACTATAAACTAATGGCTTTAAAGAAACTCATCACCTTTCATTATTTAGTATTTCGTAGAATCATGCATGAAATATTTGATAATAGTTCGACGAGGTAGAATTCAATTAGAAGAGATGCTGACGCAATAAATATAAATAACGCAATTTCAATTGAATATAGTGCAAATTAAAAAAAGTCGTGCTCCAGTTCGGGCTGAATTATCAGCGCCACTATCCTTTAGGAGTAATTAATTAATTTTTAAAAAGCAAGGAAAACAAACGATTTGACACGAATAAATACATGAATCTACTCCCTGTCGCAGGAGTCCTCAAAATCCAAAACGATAATTGTCTTTGAAAAGAGCGCAACCATAAAGAGCCGACTTCAACGAGCATCGTGAATCTGATCTCGTTCATAATAATTTCTTTCGCGTAGGCCCAATAGCTTCAAGACAATAGGTTCACTATTATCGCCGGTCTAAAAGCACGAAATAATGATACTGACGCATTAGCGGTCGCCTTTCATCGTGAGACGCCGTGCGCCTGATGCATAATGGGACTAGTGCAATTAATCTCCGGTGATTCGCGCACCGAGGCGATCCTTTAATAAGTCCACAGGTGTCCCCGGAACGATTCATTCGTCATTCCCGATGTGCTCCATTCTCTCTCCCTCGCCCCATTCCACTGTCCAGCTTCCGCTAAAGCACTCGGGTAATGAGCCACGTGGGTCTCGTTTATTCAACTTGGTAACTTGTGCTGAATGCAAATGCGACAAGAAAATTGATTAACTCCGGGGATGAAAAAATAAACCCCTCACGGCCTTCGAGATTATGCACCGCAGGACAAGTGATCGCATGGAAATACATCACCGAATAATGATGTTTTTTCCTGAGTGTGCAATTTGTTTTTGTTTTAAATTTATGTAGATGTTATTATACGCATGCAAACCTATAACTAAAAAATAAAAAAAGACTGATGTGCAATTTCTGTTAACAAGAAAGTATTCTCACAACTGCATCACTTTTAATTCATTATAAAATCTTATACATATCTATAGTTTTTAACGAGTGATGAAAAAATTGTATTGAAATACTACATTTGACAAATTCTTTTATCATAGTGGTTCTTTATATTAAATTATCTTATCTTCGGCCATGTAAATCCCCTGAAGCAATAACATCAAGATGCTTAATTTTGAACTGCGATCTGTTAAACAAAAAAAATAACGATGCACATAATTTTTAAATGAAAGAGCTTTTTATTTATTTTTGTTTTTATTTTATTTTTTATTATTTTTTTTTTTTTAAATTGAAAGTTCACCTGTACGAACTTCATACTATGACTCGGGTGGAAATGGAAAGAAAAAAACAAAAAAAATTATGGAAGATCGCTCGCTCGATAATTTCAACTACATTAGGTCTTAGCTTTATGGGTTAATTCGGTACATGTCTTCATAAATTCGAGATTATATTTTGAGCAGATTCGACCATCTATCCTTCGCGCACTTTCTAATCATGCCTCTTAAGGGATCGTGTGCTATAAGCAGCAATTTAATAAGTCCAAGCAATGATATTCGTGATTTTCAAGTGAACACGAGCACGTCATTATAGAAATCAACGTGTATATTTCTCAATTAGACCATTCCATTAGTAGAAACGCGTTTGACGCGAACAATGATTAGATAAATAATAAAATTTTAATAAATCAGTATTACGTGCATAAGGATGAGCATTTCAATGCTAAATGGGTATTTTATTGCTAATCTCTAAGCATGCCATCATATTTTACGCGTGGTCGTCTATCAATATTAAAAGCTGTATAATATTTATTACCGAAAATAAGTCAGTAAATAAATATATTAGACTTTTCTATAAGGATATATATGTAAAGTCTTTTGCTAAAAAAAAAGGAAATTATTTTAAAGCATTGTCACATCGGTTGTAACGCGTATAATGATCTAAGGGGTACTAAGCCATCGAACAATGAACGCAGGTAATTTAAAAATACTCAAAACAGTCCTCCGGTATAAAATTTACCGACCGGCAGGTCCCCGCTGAGAATTAAGTATTATAAATGTACAGCCGTCTGGAGAAATGTGGCAAAAGGCAGCCAAGGAATATCCCGGGCATCAATCAACGGCGTATTGGTGCATCATACGCGCGTAACTAACGACAAAGTTAACGAATCGCCGAGCGGCACACGCGGATCCGCAGTTGACGGAATAATTATAATTTTACGTGCGCGCGGCAAAAAGTCATTCGCCATTTAATAGTCGTGAAGACTCTCCGCGTAGGGCAAAGCCATCGGCATCGGAGCTTGCCGGAAGGAAAAAGGAGGAGGTTCGGCATTGACTCGCCAGCAAAAAAACCAACTTCACCTCCGCAAAGTCAATTACGCGGACACTTACTTATGCGCACCACGGCTTTGAACGGCCTACGGACAACACAAAGACCCGTCGGCAATCAGAAGTACGAGTAGAACTACCAGAGGTAGCAGCAGCGCATCAGCAGCAGCAAAAAGGATTGCCCCTTCTCAAAAATGCTCTATTCCGCGAGGAGCGGCCAAAGGATCGAGCGAGAGAGCAGAAATAAAGGAGCTATCGTTTGTTATTTCCCCTCGTCCATTGTATCGACTCCTGCGACCGCTGAAGAGCTCGAATAAAAAATGAGCATCATCAACGGCTGCTGTTATTACGAATCTTCGATAAAAATTTACACGGATGCTTTTCGCCTGCCAACTTCCCCCATTCCTTGCAACACTTCTTTTTCACCCTCGGGGCCAATCATCGCACAGCTTTATTCCTTTGTGTACTTCTCTTCTGTTCGCTTGCTGTGGCGCTCTCTCTCTCTCTCTCTCTCAGTCAGTCAATCATACACAAACATCCACACACGCACATGCGTATTTATTCGTTTTTTCTACAGGAGACGCAGACTCTTCCGCACTTCATCTGGCGGTATAGAAGCTGTTTTGCAAACTTCAGGGCCGTCCATAG
The DNA here is from genome assembly GCA_018907135.1 of Kradibia gibbosae. Lineage (NCBI taxonomy): Eukaryota > Metazoa > Arthropoda > Insecta > Hymenoptera > Agaonidae > Kradibia > Kradibia gibbosae. The sequence continues at coordinate 12,871,677 of JACCHX010000004.1, forward strand.
TCAGAATTCCATTGATGAGACGAAGTTAAAATCACTGATTATTTTGAAATATCAAGTCATTTGGCCTAATAATTTACAAAATTGATTTAACATATACATGGACGCGCTTTATATTTAATTATTAAATGGAATTTCCAATAATAAAATAAGTCAGTTTTCTTTGTGCTCCTGTTAAATGAAAGAAATGAAAGCCATTCAAAGTCCTTGACCGAGAATTTCAATCTCGGCATTCTTTTAATCATCATTTTTCACAACATTCACTTATTTTGATCGCTGAATAGCTCCAAAGCTCACGGGCGCTTTAAATTACTGTCCAGGAATTCAGATCGACTTTGAAATGTTTTTTTGCGCATAACCATCTCACAATTAAATGATCGTTACCAGCAATATTAAAATAACCATTAGCCATACTAAAATTAATAAGATTTTCGAGGACTCCACCCTCACTCAGGAACTAAATCGTCCATCTTTTAAAGATCTCTGTATGCTTCACATCATTTTTCTAACTAGATGGTTCAATTACATTACGCGTGACTTGCGATATCATTAGTCGGTGTCATGAAAACTATTGATAGAGCGGCGGTAGCCGAAAATGAATGGAGGAAAATAATTAAAACGAAGTAACAGCGTATAAATGAAAAAAATTGCACTCTTATCTAGAAATTTAATATTTTTTTTTTAAATAAAAGTGATAATCACAATGTATAATATATAGTTAATTTTGTTTTCGTAAAAAAAATATATTATTTTCAAATAGTTTGTGACTTTAAAAGTACTTACGAAAAGTATTTGAAAATCATACTGACTATAAAAAAATTCATAATTACAGATATTACAAATACAAATGCACATATTTTTGTATCCTTAAAAGATAATTTAATATGTAACGTAATGTATAATGTAATATAAATTTATATGTAATGTACATTGTGATAATCGCTTTTATTAAAAACAAATTATTGCTAAATTTTAGGTAAAAGGGTAATATTTATTTCATTCCATTACTATTACTTCGTCTTAATTATTTTTTCTGCATACATTTTCGACTACCACCACATCGCAAACATTTTCCGTGACGCAAATGAAGTTTGAAATTACAAAAATTTTGTACATTTTGATTGAAAATTGTTTTGATTGATGTAAGCAATATCTTAAAAATCTACGGATCGTAATATTTACAATATCCATATAGTCAAAATAATTATTAACGAACTTTGATAAGTACCATCAAATTTAAATGAGGCTAATATTGTCTTTATGATAGATATATTTTCACTTATACAAGAACATCTTATATATAATTTCATTGCTGAGTTATTCATCTACTACGTATAGAAATATCTGTGGTTTAAAATTACTTTACATATTTCAATATGGTGACATTTCATATTTAAAATATAATCTCTATAGGATATCAACAAAAATGAAAAGAAAATATTTACGAGAACTAAAAATTCATAATCAAATTTAAATATAATGAAATGCATTAAATAAAAATATAACTACAATGCAATATTCAAAGGCTTTAATTTATTTTTAATACATTTTCTTTCGGCCTTTCATTTAATTTCACCAAAACCTTAAACAAGACTACTAATAAAGATACAACAAACTAAAAGATTTTGGTTGACAGTCATGAGTTTGCAATTTCACACTCCAGAGATTATTCAGTCATAAAGCTATATTTTTTATTTAAATATAGTTTTTGTGAAGTAAGTTTATCTAACGGTTTATAATGTAAGAAAGCTATACTTCATCACCATCGTCTACGTGACAGGCTGTCAAATTCAAATTAAAAAATATATATTATTCAAATTTTTTTATAGTAAAATTGTGTTTCTGTTTAATTAAAAATATATTGATATTAACAATTATTACTTTATAATATCATATTAAAAATAAAAAAATCCTTTTCGTATTTTATAATAATCCCTTTTCACAATATCAAAGAGGCAAAAAATTTTTATAAATGAAAATATATCATTGTGATAAATAAAATTAGCATGTAATTAGAATTTCAAAGAGGAAAAATCGTTATTAAACTGTTTTGAACGGCAAAATATTTATTACTACATATATATAATATATTTGAATTAATTTCATAAACTATAACTATCTCAATTATTCAAACTAATATATTAGTATAAACATTTATTTACCAAATTCTTTTCTTCTTTTAATTTTAAATCGAACTTTTTTAAACAAATTTATATTATTCATTTTTATACTGCTACATAAAGTAATTAACGGTTCAATGATAAAAGTTAAGGTACACGACCACAAGTCTTGTTACTTCTAACTTTATAATATATGCAATATATTTCATTTCATATTATACAAAGAAAAATCTCTTTACATAATATTTAACATCAACTGTATATAAAAAATTATATTTTAATTTAATCTATATTTATATCTAATCTAATGTTTTAAAATGAAATTCTCTTATAAGTGCATGTTTATAAAGTTCCTTCGTTATGATGACGAATATTTACATTCTAAAACTTAAAATTAATAGCTCAATACACTAAGAAAACGTAAAAACAAAATTATTTACGATAAAAAAAAAGAAAGTGCGAAGTTTGGTTTCCCATGACAACGCGTTGCTCGTAGTTGTCGACTGTTAAAATAAATACATCAGGACAGTTTTAGAAGCTGCGTCGACAAGCCAGGACTATCAATTTCACAATCTCTAAATTTTAGCCGAAATTTAAAAACACAAAATTAAATTCGGAGTATGAAAAATTACCAGTTATATGCGGCGAGGATAATTGAATAATTTGGGATAATTGGTACCAATGATTGGTTGACGCGTGGAGTACTTGGGTACGAGAAGAAAAGGAAAACTAACGACGAATCGATAACAACAAAAGCAGCAAAGATGAAGGCGCGGAAGAACTCAACAAACATGTCAGGGCTTGTTATCGCAGCTTTGAGGAACTTAAGGGAAGCCCAAGGCTCAACCGCTAAGCAAATTATGAAGCACATTATGGCTGAGTACAACGCGTCAGAGGCCACTGTGCAAAAACAAGTTAGCTTTATTAATCCGTTGCTAAAGATGAACGTGCCTAAGCGGTTTTTTTTTTATTTTCGTAGCTTTATTCAACTCCTTAAGCCAAGTTTAAACCTCGTATTTTGAAAAATTAAAGTTTCGTTTAAGTGATATTACTAAAGCCGCCTTTTTAGTTTATTTTTGCGTTTCTAACGCTGCATATATAATATTTACAAAAATTATCAACATGAGCCTATTTAATTATTGTTAGAGAATATTAAATCTGCCAAATGCATAAATTTGAAAAAAATTGGCAATATTTTTATTTTTATAGTTAAATTAAAATATATTATTTTATGAACTATATATACTCCATGGCTAGACGAGAGTGATGTCTATTTCATATTTCGCAGTTGAAAACGGCTTTAAAACGTGGCGTTGAATACGGAATTTTGAGGAAAACTAATACTGGATATTGTCTCAATAATTCTGCCGAAGTAATGAGACCAGTTGACTTGGCGCAGATGGATAGTTGCGGTAAAAAAAGTAAGTCTTGTGACTAATGTAACGTATGAAAAAATTTTTACTTTAAATGATAATTCACTATTATTATTATTATTATTATTATTATTATTATTATTATTATTATTATTATTATTATTATTATTGGTCTTCTGTTATTTTTTTTTGTAATTATCGTTATCATTATCATTATTCGCATTATTAAAAAACCTTTGATTTCATTACATTCGAGATTCTCGCGCATTAAAATTCCCCGAAATAATAGTGTTTTTTTTTAGAATAATGAAAATTCTATTTGTTTTATTCATAATTTTTTTTGTCGATAAAATACATCGATTTAATTTTTCCGAAGATCAAGTATAAATACGTTAAATAATTGCACTTTAAGCTGAAATTATGTTACAGCAGCTCTTCTAAATCAATCATTAATATCCAGAATTTATGAAAAACACGCCATAATAACGGCATGTTTTGCTATATTTGATCACAGAGCGTCCCTGCCCAAAAATTAAGAGACGCTGCCCGAAAAAGCGCAAGCGCAACGCTTGTTGCCCTAAGAAGCGCAGCTCCTGCCCTAAGAAGCGCAAGAGAAATCCCTGCAACACGTGCGCGTCCCGCGGCAGGAGAGGAAATTGCAATCAGCAGCCAATACGATTGGTGAACGAGGGTGCGCCGAATCAAGACGAGACATCGATCATTAATGAGAATGACACGGACAAGCGGAGCCTCGAGGATGAGCAGGACCAGGACCAGGAGCAGGACCAACAAATGAAGGACTCCCGGAGTCGTAGCACCAGCCGAGTTAAGACGTCTAGGAACAGATCGAGGAGCCAGAGCCTAGGAAGGAGCAAGTATTCCGGCAGTGACGGGGACGACGACCAGTAGACGAGGCTACCACTACAAAGAACATACCTTACTCAATTTTACGCCTTACACGTTGCAGCTGTTCGTCTATATCAGTGGTGGTTCGTTGGGTACAAGCCTCGCGTTGTTGCGCGGGCTTTTTCTGATGTTGCTGTTTCTTTTTTACATAAATTTATGAATAAATTGTCTGAGTTGCGAATGAGAAGGGTGTCTTGCTTATTGTAGTAATAAATTATTAAATCGACGCTAGAGGACAAGGAACGTTTAAAGACAAAATTTAATGCAGCAGTTATATGAGTTTTTTTTTTTTTTTTTTTTTTTTTTTTTTATTGAAATTTCACGCATGGAAAAAGATGACTCGTGCCATCATTGCGACGATATCTTTTAATAAATTCTCGTATTGGTACGAATAAAAAATATCGCGATATAATTTACGTCAATAGAACATTTTCCTCGCGCGATGTGTTTTTTTTTTATTAAATTTTTCAACAAGAGCTGATGAAAAACATATGTAATATTTTTTTCATACAGACGCATCCAATTTGCGAATAAAGAGTAAATATAATTCTCGCATAGACGTAAAATTTCATATGTTCTAACCCACTCACTTTAAAAACATTTTATGTTTATGATATATTTCAATAAATTGTTTATCGTTGTTACGTAAATACAATTTATAACCCATAGATACAAATATGTGATATTTAACTACCATAGTTGATACAGTCAACATATTTTTTAATTTTGCAAACCGTCTCGACATTCTTAAAAAATTTATCATTAAATATTATGTAAGGAGCGTTTTATTGAAGAGTTGATATCTTGTAGGTAATTTTTACTCTACAAAAAGGTACAAAAAACGAATGCTCGCAACAAATTTCCAGTGTTTATGTTTGAGCGCGACAATTTCCGTACAATTCAGACAATTCTACGTAATTCGTTCGCACTTTTTGTGTTAGGCTTTATGCATTGCAGCTGCAGGCTAATTACCACGGTTATAATTCTACGCCGTAGTAATTTAGCCTAGGTTACGATAAGCTGCTGGATTGCCTTTACATGTGCGAAAAAATACATTAGCCATAGTGTATAGTAGCAGTGATAAAGACTAAGGAATCTGAAGTTAAAAAAGGTGAGCCATGTGACCGCGTTGTGAGTTATTAGAGAAAAGAAAACGTTTGAAGCGTCTGGCCAAAAAGTATTCGAACTAAGTGAAACGGCTTCTGCATTTTTCGTCCATATTTACTGTGCAGACTAGTATTGTCGGCGGAAATCGTTAATACTTGCATCCTTTCACAGCATCTATATACGGAATACATTCATGCATTTGCATCCGAGGCATTTATATTGAAGCCAAATAATACGCTTATTGAGTAATAATTTGCAAGTTTACATTGAATATATATTCACATGACATTAGGCTATTTTTCCATTATCGAGTTCTTATTTTTAAAAGTAATGATAATTTATAATAAACTTTCCATTCGATATCTGGGTTTTATTAATCAAATGGAACTTTATGCTAAGTCGATTATTTTTGACAGCTTGAACAATTTTCCAATGTACGGTACAATCACGAGCATTTTCATCGGGTTCAAAAAATCAAATGAACATTTGATTTATTAAATTACATAAATAATTTTATAATATACAATACAATTTATTTAGTTTTTAAATTAGTTTTCTTACATCAAATTCTTTAAAAGATAAATCAAATAAATTTTTTTAATAGTGCGAAGCGCTTTAAATTTATTTACCGACCGATATTCTTTGTGGTTTTTAAATTTTGTTAAATTTTGTTGATTAAAATATATTCTTATTTATTACGTATATTTTTATTTAAAATAAATTTAGGATAATTAAAAAATATGCAAAAAATAAAAAACCGTAAACTCTAGATTCAAATTTTTTTTAATTTATTAGTTCATTTCTTTATCTATAAACACAAAATTCATGCATTGAGATAAGCTTCGTGATAGAAAGAGAATATTTTAAATGTTCGATGAATTTTTAAGCATCGCAATTTAAATTGAAATGCATAGGATTGTGAAAGTTAATGGATTCCAGTTGATCCTTAATTAATAGATTTATTTGAATCTGTGATTAAAAAATTCACTTACTGTAATTAAAATAAATTACCTTTACTTCTTGCATTAAAATAATTGTTTTTATCTATTAATTGCTTAAAAATTGAGAGATATAGAGAGAAGAAAAGATATAATCCTAATATAAATCTCTCTTCGTACAGTTTTAATTAACAATATCAGAGTACCACATCAAAACGCATTTTAAAAAAATTTATCTATTGACAATTTTTGCACGTCAATATATCACTTGCAATGCTGAGCAATTTCAATATCGAAAAAGCTTCTTAACGACTACTTGTCGGTAAACGAGTTAACTACGAAACACCAATGTTTCTTTATGCCGTATATATAAAAATTTTTAAATAAATGAATTTTAAAGGAAGCTACCAAATGCTGAGCTCTTTCTTGTTCTGATCTATGATTTCTCGATTTAAAAAGCGAAGAAAAAGAATAATTAGCGACAGACAGAGAACGGGAGGAGGGGACTTTTTTTATTACATAAGCTCATTCAGTCTTCAAAGAAGAAATAAACATAATAGAACTTGCAAATTATTTGTATTATACAGTCACAATCAATTTAGTCCACAGCTTGTTTTAGTGTACTATTTAGAAAAGATTTTATAAGAAGATGTATTCTCAAATCTCCATTGTTCGTTATAAAATATACGCTAACATTGCTAATACAATTGTCTTATTAAATAAGTAATAAATATCTTTAAATTAAAGTCTTGGTAATGTACAATTTTTAAGTTGTATTTAAAAAACATTTCAATATTAATCGTCTGTATTACTTGACACGCAAATGTTACCGCATTAACAATAAAATTGTAGATTGCGTACAATATTCTAGTATCAAGATAAATAAATGTGGTTTTATACAATAGTAAATTCAAGGGTTATTAAGGTTTTAATTTAATGTTTAATTAAATTTGATTACTCGAACTATTAAATTAAATTTTATATATAAAAAAAAATAATAAAATAAATAACCTTTGTTAATTGCACGATACGGCCTTTAGGTCACTTTCTTAGTCACTATTATGAGACTCTCATCTCATATCATATTCATCAAATTCATGATAAAGACCTTAGATTGTAAATGGTTGGGATGCATAGAATACGTGTTCAGCATGTAAAATTTCTAATAAATTCTTGTACTAGGTTGAAATATTTATAAACGGATAAAATTGTTTACGTGCAAATACAAACAAAGTATTAGCAGCTTATTTAAAAGGAAATTATTCGAATAAATCGAATGTTTTATTAGTTCTAAACTTGTTAACTTCGTTATATAGATGAAGTAAGTGAATAAATGTATAAACATGCAAGATTTCCATTGAATATACCGTCAGAATGTTTTATTCTCTGTAATAAAGTAACGCTTCATTATGACACTTAAAAATGTACGTACAGTAGCACATTGTAAAAATTCTGTGTATGAATTTTTTAGTTTTATACACGTACGTCAACAAAATAATAGTTATAATATTAGATAATCACAGATATAGGTGCTTTATTATGAATTTACTTGGTATTTGCCATTATAGGCAGATTAATTGTAAAATCTATTCTATCTTTTTTACGTATCATAAAAATGTTTATTTAAAGTATTAGATAGATGGTGAGTTTTACCATTAAAGAATGATTTTTTTATAGATTAAGATTCAGAGTTTAATTTCTATAAAAATTTTCGTTATTTTTAGTGTTCAATTAAATGGCACTTTTATGTCAAAAATAAACTATTTATTTTAAATGAAAATATAAAATACCATACATAATTTTGTCACATGGTAGTATTTTTATTTCATTTTTCATACTAATTAGAATACTTAGAAATATTGATTATGCTGTAAAACCAGAACTTGAGTTTGTAACTCATAAATTTCAGCTTTAAATTTTTGTTTTAATATGGATAATTTCAACATAAGTTATGTACTAAAAAAAGACATTTTAAGATAGTTGCCTACATATTTTAGAAGGTGTGAAAATATGACACTAGATGTTATTGATAATTATAAACTAGTCATTCTACTTTTTATTTTTTCTGAAAATTAGTTAATTAATTGTCCCTTCATCAGTATTAATTATAAATATACTAACTACTACTTAATTGAACCACATAAAATTATCGAATTACTTTGGTTATTATAAAGGTTTAATACTAATTGCATTTTAAACTATAATTATACAACTACAATAAGAGAAACAATAATTAATTGTACAATTATTAAATTTGTGGTCTAACGTATTATTGTATACGATTGTATATTTTGATAATGGATATGAAAACATAAATAGTCTTGACTTTTATCTAACTCCATTACTAAAAATATTTAATTGAAAATAGAAATCGTTGAAATTAATATATACATTTAATTAAATTCTACTTAAAACTTATAATTAAGATCTTAAATATATATGAATAAGAGGCAAAATTTGATCAAACGTATTTTACCTTTTTTATATCACTCAAAGGTCTAATTCTTAAAGCAGTACTTACTACTAAAGCTAAAGATTATTCATTTATTTATCACTCCAAAAAAGCTGTTAACTTTTATCAAAACTTACTTTTTGTTCAACTTAATAATAATTGTCGAATTTTTCTTACGCTGTTCTGACATTGTAGCGAACTGAACACGTTGTGCACATAAGTGCAAATACTTTTCTAAGTAATTGCAATAGTATATATCATAAAATGTGTAGTGTATATTATCAAATTAAATATAAACATTAATTAAAGGCTATGTAATGATACGTTACAATTTACATTCATATCAGATTCGATATATCATGAAATGCACTGCTAATCGAATTTACGCACGGGTACCCCGTCATTTTTTTCTCGAGAAATATAAGATTTTTGAAGGAGCATCCATTGATAAGAATAAAATATGAAACTATTGAAATACTACTTTGAAGATATAAAAAATAAAATAAAAATCTTACATAAATTATGAATTTTGAACACAGGCATATTTGATACATTATTCATACGCGAATAATCGGCAAACTTATGGTCAGCACAGGTTAAGTTACTAATGGCTATCTTCGTTTGTTCACTTATTAGTGCAAGCCACAAAACAAATGATCACAAATTAACGTGAAAATTAATAACAGACATTGCGCAGACCACTTACATAAACCTCCCTGCATTAAAGGTTTCACACGTATCCCCATCAGTGCACTGAGGCCACCCAAATGAATTTAATTATAGAGCCAGGATAGCCCAGCGATTTCTTGTTCGAGCAATGCTCAATTTCGGGAATAAAGTGCATGCTTGAGCGCTAATGAGCACACGAAACGTGGAGTATGGAAAGAACGCAGGCATTAATCTCGATTACATTCGTATTCGTAGTTCCTTCGAATGCTTCAATTTAACGACACTTGTGAATGTTAAACGATTGACTCGCCTACTTGCGATTTTGAGTATCTATACGATTTTTTTTAATACTTTTAAACATGATTAAAAAGGTAAAAAATTCTTTAAAAGTTCGATCCCAGGACCTTGGATCAATGTAAATGCTCCGTGATAGCTTATTAATCATGGAAGTCAACAGTGATTTAATTGTTAGCATTGCTATAAACGTATGTATAAGCATTAATTAATATGATTATATTTAGTTAATTTAAAAGTATGTGTACATTATTTCAGTTATTATCTTTTCATTAGCATAATTTTTCATCATATTACACTTTAGCATTGGAACTATAAATTATTTAAATTAAAATTTTTTATAATATTTTGTTTCTTATTCCTTAAAAAATATTTTTTAGGATGAAACACAATTTATATACCAATTTTTTTCTTAATATTAATCGCCATTAAAATTTTATTAAATAAAACAACATTTATCAATAATGTAATTTTCCACGTTATTGTTTTAATAAATTGAATTTTATTGAACGTAAGTGACTTAAATTCCGACTTTTTTCAAATTAAAATTATCGAAAAGTTCCATTATCTTTGACCATCTGAAAAGGTAAATCAATTTATTAAATATCAGTCTGTAAGCCATTTACATAAAGTTCTCTGAAGTCATGCATATAAATGCAAAGCAATTACTTTTTAAAAGCTTTTATCAATACACAATAAAATATAACAAGGACTTGAAATAAAACAGAGTAATCCTCAAGCGCAAAAATCCTTTCTAACATTGGACTTAGATATGAACATACAATAAATGTGATTTTTTAACTACAATAATCTATACGTAGTCAAGCTGGTCTGAGCTTGCATAAAAATACTAGATGAAAAATAATATACGTACTAAGCTTTGTGTAATAATATATTAAGTAAGGGTAAATTTATTGTAAAAATTATTTAAATTAAAAAACAAAGCCAATCATTGAACCACTAATATTAAATATTCTAATCAAGGTAAATATATCCTGTAGAAGTTTTCATCTCTTTACTAAACGACCATTCGAACGCTGAATGATTGAACTCAGCACAACCAATTCCCACATTCGATCGCAAATGCTCTCGCATATTTCCTATGCGTTCTTTTAGCTTGAAAACAGAAGAAAAATAATCAACAGCACCACCCGAGGACGAATGTAATTCACGAAGTGGCAACCGATATCTTCTTATATCACGGGATATTGCCGATTATATACACGCTTTGACTCCCCCCCCCCACCACCGCCACCACCGCCACTACCGCCGCCCCTCGTCAACTCGACATCCCATCCTCGCCCCCTCGCGCAACACACGCTGCTCTTGCACGCACATATGGACACGCGGCAGCCGCAAGACGATAACGTGTGTAGTAACAAGTTGCCGGGTACTGTTTTCGAACTCGTCCTCGTGTGGTTCAGGACATGATTGCGAGACTGAAAACTGGTTGAAATATAACACCCGCAGTTATCATAAGTAAAATGTAACTCAATGATAACTTTGTAGTGTAGGTGTGATTGACTTTGGTTAATTTTCGCCCTTGTGTATCACGGTTATCGCCTACTTCGTGGTCGGCGTGCAAGGTTTTTTATTTATATTAAATGTGTCTGGCAATTCTTGCGTGCTGTGTCCGAATGCAATTGTAACTCAACGTGTTATTCTTATTAATACATGAGCGCCGAGTATGAATTTCTGAATATTGTACTGGTTCACTGAGTTATTGTTATTACTGAGAATATGCTAATCGAAAAGTAATATTTATTGGATATATTTTTCATGCCTAAGAACTTTAGCCCCCACGTGGAATTGCATTTAACTATTTTTCCAGAAAGTGGTGTTAGTTTTAATTATGATTTTATTAATCGTCTTAACTTCAGTTTCATGTGAATATACAATTATACTTATCTCGAACATAAGTCTGCCTGAGTGACAACAATTTTGACAGAAATTTTGAAAGATTTACGAATGCTTGTAACGTAGGCCATGTTTAAAATAATAAAATTATTTCATGTTAAATGTTATAAAAGGTTTGATCGAATCACCTCAACAAAAATGATTCACTTAATATAATAATGTATTCCAAAGCGATGTGAGCACAATGCGTGCTGTAAATTATTGCAAGGACCGTGATTTTATCCTGCAGACTTCACTAAGCAGCGAAGCAAGATTTCAACTTTGGATAATTAATTCGTAGCTCAACTGTAATAGAAAGGCCCCGAAGGGATACGATTCCCCGAGCTCATCACGAAGATTCGTGGCTCGTCGCCAAAGTCCCGAAAATTCCAACGGACTGAGGGAACGCAGGCCGTAAGCTGATGATGATTATGCGCACCGCTGATTGCGCAACGGAGAGCCGAGGCGAATTTTTCCCGAGCAACATCCAGTTCTGTCATTGCGAAGGTGCGCACGTAGACGCACCTCCCGAGATAAGATAACGTTGCGAATGCTGGTGTTGGGTGGGCCGGGCGGGGCGGGGCGGGACTGCTCGGCTCTTCCTTTGCCATTGAGCCTCGTTTAACGTGGGATTTCCTTGTAACCGAGTCGCGTGATCGCTCCTAGCTAAAGCGGAAGGTAGTAACTCGCGTGGTTCCGGGATCGTCGATCGGTACCACGGCAAGGGGAGAGCCGTGGGGGAAGCTCGACGGCGTTGACAAATTTACAAGGCGATATCTGTGAGAGGTCTTTTCTCTCTCTCTCTCTCTCTCTCTCTCTCTCTCTCTCTCTCTCTCTCGTAGCGTAGCTAAGAGCTTTTTTACTCGCAGTTGAAAAGACGCTCTAAATATCGCTTCTTATATACTTTGGGGCTATTAATTATGATGCGCTGAGAGGTGAGTTTATTTTCCTGCGTTATCGACGTTAGTAAACGTAAAAATATGAAAGACCCGTCCAAGGCACTTGGAGGGGGAATGTGCTTTATGTGTAAGCCATAATTTTAAATGCCCAAGGCTCTGACCATGATAATAGAATGATTTTGTTAATTAGATAGGTATGAGCGAGGAGTACTTAAACGAAATGTTACATAAAACGATTCCAGGCATAAATTTTTTCCGAGTACAGTAATACCTTATAGTAGAGTAAATAAAACTTTGTTTGTTTCATTAAAAAATTGAATTAAATATGTATCCTCCTAACGGGGACTATAAGTAATATTGGCCCGATTTAAAAACAAAAAATACATTATTTCACAACTGCGATTATACTTGTTACTATTTATTATGTTACAAAAAGTAATGTTGTTTTGAAGCTTTAACACTTGTAGTTGTGTATAATAGTATATGATATTAAGCTAAAATAGGCCTTGTATATTTCATTTCTAGCTGCTTCCTATTTTCCTATTTTACTTTAATTTATTTAAATTGTAGTTTATGCTATACAACTTTCAATTTATTAAGCTGCATCTTGAAGGAATATAAATTAATTATTACATTTTAATTTTCCCATTCATTAAATTTATTCTCGCAACAATTAAGAACGTATAATTGTTACCTACTTGAGCGTGATCAATACTGTTCTTTACAGTGTATTTTTATATTCGACATTTTAACTAAAGGTCGTTTAATGAGTTTTAAATTTTAAATACATTTTCTTCCATTCACGATAATTATTAATACTATGAAATAAATTTTAAATGATTTTCATAAAAATATAATATTATAAATATATATATATATATATATATATATATATTGTACATAAATCGTAATAAATAAATTAATTATATTAGAAAGAAATATGTAAGTATGAGATAATAGAAGATAACAGATAACATTACCTATTAAAATTTGCTTTATTCAATTAAAAGTTGATTTAAAATTATCCAATCAAAATGAAGTTATTAAAAAAATTATTATATATAATTTATAAGCAGTTTTTTTTCAAATGGTTGAAAATTAAATTTATATCAAGTACGCACAACAGAGTTGACAACAAAATATCTTTAAAAAAAAACAGTATTTAATTTTCAATAATCTTTATTGATTAGTTCTTAGCGGACAAGTCATATACGTTCAACCGTCATGATTTGTTCTGATATAAAATTTTTAGACGTTGTTACAAATTAGCTCGACAGCCCCGAGGAGGGGGTTTTCTCAAGTCTTATTTTATATACTAATAGTCAGTAAAATGGAGCAAGTACGTATTAAGGGTTCCTAATGAGAATTATTGGAAGTTTTTCGGATGCATGTGAGATTTATAAGTCCAGGTACGGGAATAAAAGATGTTTCATCGATTTTGAACCGATCAAGATTAGTTAAGAGATTTCCTATCACGAAGGAGCAACTTTTAAGGCTAATATTACCGCAAATTGTCACATTGAACGGAAGAAGATGTAACGGAAACGGTCATTCGATTGATGACATCGGCACTATCGTAGGAAGGGTTAACGCACGTGAATGTATATATTCATATATACGCGCATTAGCCTAATTTACGCAGACACAATGATATAGTCAAAAAATTTTTTTTACAAAAAAAAAAATCTCATTGGTAAAGGTATTGCTCGAAATTTGTTAGTGAATATCGCGTAAAGCAATCGCCGTACTTTAACATTAATATGAATCTTGTGATATTTTCAATAACTTCCAAACACATTAAACAAGAACATTAAGCGGTCAATTATCTATCAACAATTTAATAGTATACTATGCCCATAAGCACGAAACAAGGAGGTCAACGGTCTTATTCTTAACGAATAAAGTATTTCAACGAAACAACTTAGAAGTTCAGTTGAAATTAAGTAGCCGACCACAACTTATGCAATGCCGTTGCTCGGCTCCAGGGCCTAAAAAGCCGCTCCCCGTCCGCGACAAGGCTTTCCCTTACGAACGGATAGTTTGCCCTGGGCGCCGAAGTCTGGATGCCGATATTATGGCTAGCTAAAGAGCCCGAGGTATTGGTCGTAGGACTCGCTCTGCTCCTTTCCCTTCAGTCCGTATACGTAAATCCTCCTTAATGATACGAGGGCCTTGCCGGGGTAAGGTTCGCGGACGTGAGAACGCGGATCCGACACCTCCTACTCGAGGACACCTTTCTTACGCGGTTTCGATCCTATCTCACCGGACCCTTCCCTCCTCACTGCTACGCTTCCCCGGGAGGCCGCAATCGCGCTCCTCTTCCTTGCTCGCGGTGGGTGGTGAGATTCACCCGGCGATTCCCCGGAACGGCCTTGTTTCGCTCGGGACCGACTCATGTGCGATGACGATGCGGAGCCCGGCCAGCGTCAGATGCTTTTGGCGGATTACGGGTAATTGCGCGGGCCCCGACCCATAAGAAAAGGGAGCCCCGAGGCTCCGGAGTGACGTCGCTTTTCCGACTCCTTGATCGGCGCTAATGCTACCTCGCGTGTGCCTGTTGTTCTCCGGTGCTCTCTCCCCCCCCCCTCCCTGGCCCCAGTTTTGTTGCTTTGTTGTTTTGCGCTCCGCGATACGGAAAATATCTAAAGAAGATGGGCTACAGGTTGCGTTTTCGTATTATCGACGCGCTTCGTGAAAAGATGTTGGAATTTTTTGATGCAGCCGCTATGTTAGACTCACGGCTTCTAATATTTATACCTTTATACCAGATCTATAATCAACAACCTATAAATCGCTGATGAAACACGCTCGCAATGTTTTATAGACTAACTATAATTCGAAATTCCTTACTGTAGCCATACTACCTGTATGTTCAATTGCAACCCCATTAATTCCCCAACACAATTATTACAGAGATCGTGTATCTGCTTACGCGTAAATTTAACTTGGATTTCTACTTTCGTCTAGATTTTACTATTCTACACTTTACTCCTATTTTTCTGTTATTAGGACAAAACCTGCTTTTCTTTTTCCGTATCCCAAATAGTATCAACTTTTATAATATAGCCCCTTTACGTAGATTTTTTTTTCGTGTACATATCTAATTAATATCCACACAACTAATATTAAGAAAAGCTGACATTATTTTTTGTAAATTACAACTCGCAAAGAACAATCATTGAAAATTTTTTGAAATTGTCTTACATAAGATCTAAAATATTGTGCCTTTTGTAAAATAATGGATACGAAACAGCTATGACTATTCGTTTTCGAATAATTTAAATTTAACTTTAAATTATTTCACTATAAAAAACTTGGTTGAAATATGCATTGTGCGCATAATTGTGTACGTGACAGGTCGCGTATATAACGATGCTTTATCAATGCATATCAATGCATCCTTATCAATAAAAAAAGATGCTTTAATCTTGAGGAAACGATTAGCCTATGATACATGTGGGAACGTCGGTAGACGCTTGATTGAAACTTTGTACATCGGTAGTTAATAGTTATCCGTAAGGCTACTGCGTTTGAGCCTTATAGTACAAAAGAAAGTTTTTGTTTTTAATTAAAGTCAATTACTTATACTGGGATACAGGCCAACTCTTTCGGCGATGACCTGGCATCCTATCCCCTTATTAGAAAAGAAAAACTTCATAAATGTCTTTTATCGTTTCGTGAATACGGAACACCTGCTGTTTCATAACTCCGGAACATAAAACGTACGCATTTTTAGAATCGCATTCATAAAAAGATCCTTACTAGGTAATATCAAGCAGGAATGCGAGAAGCGCAAGGGTAAAGGTGGACAACGACGAGGCGAGCGCACCAGAGTAGTGACAGCGTGCGTCGGCGTCGTGTTAGGAGTTAAGGGGGAGCGGGGTGGCACTTGCGAGCGACACGACAAAGAGATAAGTGCAAAAGAAGAACGCAGGCGTGCCACGGCGTTGATGCGTGTGAAAAGCCTCACCGGCACCTAATTCTGCGCCTGAGCCTCGAGATTTAATTAGGAGTGGCTTCGCCTTCCTCAGCCGCGCTTGAGCTTCGGGCTCTTAATATACAAGGCGAGATAGAACATCGTCGTCGTCCTCGTTGTTGTCGCCTTCATAGCGCTCGTTCGAGGTTCCTATTCACGAGGACTTGTACCGGTACTGGGACCAGTGTCGAGGCGACGAAGCTCTCCTCTAATTACCGTAAAGTCTTAATTGGCCGGAGATAAGGAGAAAAAGGAAGGCTTTTCTTCTGCTCGGCTCGCGCTATTAGAGGCGTCACTGGTCAGGTAAGGGACGCAAGGTTAACGATCTTGAGCACCCCATTGTGGGACTGCGAAAAATGATGCTCTTATTATTTGACGTTCCGGGAATGCTGAGTCGCGGCGATCGTTTCGCCGAATTCGCGGAATCCCCGCGACGGCGGTAACTCGGCGTCGCGTGGCTTTCCATCGTTTCGCAAAGAGCTTGCGCGCGACCACGAGTATCGTTGGCATCGTTCACCACGATTGGCGATCTCGTGTATCTTAATAATTGTAACGATCCTCTGTATCCCCGCCCGTCCACTCCCTTTTTTTACCTTTATTTCTTGGCCCCTATTTCATTCGACTTCCGAGAAACGTATTTTGACGTGGCATCGCATTTTATTCAGATACACTGGACAAGGTATCAAACCAATCTTTTTGAATTATTAAAAGGAATACTCCGCTTTGCACTCTTACTCTTGCAAAAACTGTTTTGTTTTTGGAACAATGAACCACGATAACTTACATTCAACACGTTATAAATATTCTTAAATTGTGTTTTGAATTTTTATTAATACGCGCGCGCGCGTGTGTGTGTGGGTGTGTGTGCACGTATATCAGGTAGAGTATCAGAAAAAAATTAATTCGATAATAAACATTTTCTTACTTACTGATTCGATTGTTGCTCTACTTGAATACCAATAATATCATCGAAAATTAAAATCTTAGTGAGTTGCTCGTATTACAAAGTTTGTATCCTCTTTCGAAACTAATTAGCTTTTTATTTATGAAAGAACTGCAATCGATCGATAATAAAAACAATGGAAATCCTGTTTCATCATCGCATCAACCTGCAAACTGCCTTCTGAGGTGAAAAACAAGTAAAATGCTGGTCTTTATAATTTCAGTGTATAAATTATTCTTACCTTCTATAAAATCTTAATAAATACTAACAAAGTTCAGTAGCGATTATACATAGAGCATTCAATGTTAAATCAAGATATTTGTATACTTGTGCCGTGCAAATACTTTATTATATTTTAGAATGAATCATTCGAGCGCTGAAATTGATGCTTCTTTAATAAGAGTATAAAAGCTATTCAAGAGATATAAACTTATTAATATTGATTTACTACAGAGCTTATGAATATTTTTGTTTTTGATAACCTTTTTTCGCATGATTTTTCTCTTTAAACCATCACCAAATTATCTTAATAATTTTCTTGAACTACTTATGTTATCCTTAATGGGTAATATTAATTAAATGCTTTATAGATATTTTTAAGCATAATGCAATTAATTGTTGATAATGCGTTTCCTATAGCAATAGTCTATGAAAATTGTTTATTGTAAATAAAAGTCATAGATAGACCATAAATTATGTATTATTATGATTTTACTTGCAATAACTAATAACGAAATATTAGAAGCTATTAGGTGGAAAAAATTCAACATGTTTATCAATAATGTTCACGTATAAAAATTTGACGCGGAATTGGAGAACCTATACAAATAACTGTAATGTACTGGACACTATTTGGCTAAAACATTGTGTTTAGTAATAAGCCAAGCAACATAAGGGACAATATAAAAAAGTATAAAATGTGAAAGTGAAAAGTCAGTGTGAGTATAAAAACATGCTATTTATTTAGAATCATAAAACAATAAACAGTCACGTATAAAACTGTAGCAATAAAAATAAGCGACTTTACACATGAGGTGGATCTAGTCAAGCAATATTATTCTACATTAATTCCCAAGTACATCCGGTGAGACTGATTGAGGAAATCATTTATTCATCGGATTGGTAAATTCTTCCTTAGGAGGTAAAGATTAGCAGTTTCAAATTGCACATTCAATTTATCCCCTCGAATGATTGGATTTGATTAATTCTCCGATGGAATTATTAAAAGAGACAGATTACAGGTTACTGGGCTCGAAAAAATGCCGTATTAAAATTGTGCCTCGAAACCACCGGATCCCGTTACCGGCTCTTCTTCGCGCAAACCGACCATCTTTCAGGATCGCGAATAAACACATCGAGCTCGGCGAGGAGCTGCGCGGGGCCGGCTCTTTGCCCGGTAAAATCCATTTTCCGGTGTCGCGACACGTAATTTCGCCACGCTTAATTTCTCGGCGCGCGAGCATCCTTGCGACAACGTCGACGGACTCGCGCAGAAGGCGAAGCAAAAGGCAGGGAAAGCGGAGACCGAATGGGCGAGGGGAAGTAAGAGGTTCGCTTAAAGCAGACGAGTTTTGGCTTTTTCCTCTTGGACGCGCTCGACGAAAACCGGCGCGTCGTAAGCGGACCCCTCCATTACCGGTTTACCTCCCTCGGTTTTGTCGTCGCGGACGTCCTCGCGCCGCTTACCTCCTCCCGCCCCCGTGGCTGATGGATCGAGCGCGCACACGTTATTGCTCGGCTTTACGAGGAGGCTAGAAGATTGGCTGGCGCGCGAGGCGAGACGCGAGACTGGCTAATGGTCCATCGCCGTGTAAGCCAAGCTTGATGAGAGTTAGGGAGGCTGAGGATGAGGGAGGGATAACAGCACCCATCCTCCGCGTTTATTACGTGCTGGTATTTTACCGACGACTTTTTGCCATTTTCACCGCTCCTTAGCTCCTCGCCTCGCGCACCAGCTGCCTCGAGATTATGGATGGGCTGGGCGCCCTGACTACGTTGCGGGCCTATCGATCCTTTAAATTTTTCACGCATTCGCATAACGCATTCGACAATAGATCGGCGGGCTCGATTTTAACCGAAACCGCGCAAGATGAAACTCCCTCCTGCACTTACTTAATCCATGTATATCGTTTCGAACCACCCGATAAGCTTGTCACTCCTATACATACATACGTATGCATCAATGATTTTAAATTTTAACGATAGCAACCATAGCAATAATAGTTTTATTAAAAGAAGAGAAGAGACTGACGCTAATTTAGACAAAAAATTAAGGATAAATATTCACATTTCCAAAATAGATTGGTCTTCGAGTACATTAACGGATATGAATTTAATCGATCACTGGTTATATTTAAGTACAATACATTCTTCGGTCCTGCATTATAAATTATGGATAAGAACCTTGGCCACTATGGATGTTAGGTTAAAAATTCCAAAAACTCCGATAGCCAACGTAATGGATAATCAAAGTAGGTATTCATATATCAAAGCAAGCTACCCAATAGCCAGTGTGGTATAAATTTATTGATATTCAGAGAGGCATAAAAAGATGAGACACGATCGCCACACAATGAGCTTAATTAATTGAAAGGAAAATAGCGCATAAAAAGAAAATCCAAAGCTAATTCATCCTCGGTCAATAAATCCACCCCTCGGCAAAAAATACGCACCATCAGGAGTCGATATCTAGTAAACAAAAAGCGAATAACAGGTATCGCACGGTCGTTCCGTGGCCCGCATCAGCGATCAGATTTTTACAAGTGAACGGGGAAAAAAGGAGGAACGAAAGAAAAGGGGGAAATACGAGCAGAAAAAAAATTAATTACACGTAATTCTCGCGGTAGAATAGATGTGTTCTCGCGGTACCGAGATCGATCTCCTTTTTCGCGTTCGCTTAGGTGTGCGGTGGCGTGGGCTGAGAACTTCCGGTTAGGCGGAGAATCTCGTAAATCGTCCAACTTGCCACGCACGTTGGTCGTGCCTCCGACTCCGACTCGAGTCTATCCGCATCGACTTCTTTCGGCATGTACGGCAGATGAAATGAAGATGCTCAAAGTGACTCTTCTCCCGCCGAGCGTCTTTCCTTGGCTAGGTGGCAAGATATTGTATTGCTCCGAGGCCGTTTCGCAGGAAGCTTATTAACGATGGGAGCTCTCTGATTCGAGGGAAAGCTTGATCTCGCTTGATGTATGTGACTTTACTTCGTCGTCCATTTACTTCTCAATCTATCAACAATGAGGGCGAGTCCGACGTATTTCAGAGCCTGCCGATCTGTTGGTTTTTCAAGCTGCCGGAAATTAATAAACTCGAGGTTTTATGCTTTATCCCCGTACGCGGATTCGCTGAATGCCGTAGTGAAAATCCATCGATAGAAAAATGAGCTCATCGTGCGCCTACGTGTGCTATCTTCTTCGGCCCGATGATATTAATTACTGCTACGCGTATGGTTGGATGCAGTTGGTAAGTGGCGTATTAGAAAGCATCAACGAAATAGCAATCATGTGAGCACAAGAAGAGGCCTGAAAGTGACCAACCAAGATTACTTTGATTTCACATTTCCTGTGCTCTCTCGTGATTCCTTATACCAGTAGAATTCTTACTAGTTCTCAGTACCTGTAATCATTATAGTAAAGCTTAAAATGTTAGGCTATATTAAAAGACGGATTACTCCTTTTTTCTTCTTCTTAATTTACTTCATTCTTTCATCGACATTTTCTACTCGATTCTCCAAGATCTTTACTTTTTTATTCCATGCGAGAGAGAGAGAGAGATAGCTTGCAATTGTCTTTGTTTATTATCGACGCCTCAAAAAGACATCGATTCGATCTGTCTATTCTCAAAGTCGCTCGTAACTAGGAGAGCCTTCAAACGTAAACTTCGATAAAAAGAGACACCATAACAACTGGCCCATACGCTCGTACATAGCACGGGACATTCGAGAGCAAAAGCTCGTTCGTGTGCGAAAGGCAAAATGAGGGACGAAAAGCAGTCTCGCTTATCGCCGAGTCAACCTCGCAATAGCGTTAGCCTTGAGCATACAATGGGAAAAGAGGAATGGCTCGAGAGCGCGCCACGTCGGTCCTGTGGCCGTGTTTCCACTCGGTGGCCGCTCGCTGCAGCTGCGTCGGGTCCCATCGATAATTATTTGCCCAGCCTTTAATTAATGGGCCCTTGACGCTTCGCGTGCTGACGCAATTGCCACGGGCGGCTGCTTACGTACGGTAATTAGATGGGACTAAGTAACCGCGGCCGATGCACCTGCCCCCTGTTGCGGGCGCATCGCCAACAATGGTCGCTTAACCGATAGACGAATTATCCCCTGAGCGGCACTCTGGGGCCGCGGTCCTTTCCTACCTCCCCTCCCCCGCCCGCCACCGCCGCGCACACACCAGCCATCGAATCCCAATCGATCTCGACGCTGCGTCGAAGACGAGATCCACCGCTTGCACGTGGTGGGCATCGATTGTACTTTTGTTTGCCGATGAACGCGCGCTTAAAGTATCGCGCCGCATGTGCTATTAACCAGCTTTTAAAAACCTCCACGGAATAATTTTCCAGTGAGTACGTATGCTGAACCAAGCTAATTACTTGAGTGTTAAATTGCTGTTATTAGGTGACTTCGTTATTCTCCGGTGAACTTGAAAAAGCACATCGGTTGGTTGCTTTATACGAGAATCATTATTACCGAGCGTGAATACGCTAAAAGAAATTTTTTTATTCTTTTATACAGATCGGAGCATTGAGAACTCTTTAGACGTACAATGTACAGTATTTTCAGCTGCACGTAATAAATCTTCTTGATTAAAGATTTTAATTTTAGACAAAAGAATGGAAAGAAGTTTATAGCTTAATAAACCCAGCACAATCTTGTAGATAAGACCGATCAAGATCTTCGATGGGAGACTATAAACGAATGAGTCAAGATTTCGACTGCATATTTTAGGTTTATGAAATTCGAAAGGTTAACGAGTCGTACTTACCCGAACGATTTACTCGACGTACAAGTATTTCATATGATTTTAATAATTTATACAATCTTTAATTCGTTAAAAGCACGTGTTGCATCCTGTGAATTTTCGCTTATATTGTAGTCTCAATGTATTAACTCTTTACAAAAAATAATTAAAAGGTTCATATAAATATAAGCATAAAGAGCACTAATGAAAGTTTCATTTTTTGTGGTACCACACTATAAGTCGACTAAAAAATAATAAAACTGTCACTAACAACCAACGATATTCTCAGTCTTGTAAACTTACTATCCTAGAGCGGTAGAAGCAGGAAAGAGAGGGGGGGGGGAGAAATGGAAGGAAAGAATATAAATTAACACGAGGAGTCTCCGAAAGCCTCGATAGGAACTCACGAGCGAATCAGACCTCGATCATGTAGCCTAAACACCTCGTTAATGCCCGGTTCATTACACGGGGCTCCGATATTTTGGCTGGACCAGTATCGCGATTTGCACGAAAGTAGTACGTCCCACCTCGCGGCGTAGCCCATTTGTATCATTAATTGCGGTATACGCCCGGCACGCGCTGATCAAACCGATAGAGTCCGCCGACTCTCACAGCCATACGTATCCTTGATACTCTGCTACTATCCTGCTGAAGAACTCGTCCTTTGCTCGATTTCTTAAGGACTTTGAATGAAGCATGTGGGCTCAGTGCAAGGAGTAACTTTTTCGGAGCTCTAGCTTCCGATACGCGATGGACTTCCAATCTCTGCTACCTCGTACTTCTGCTTTTATTTCCTTCCATATTTAGCTCGGCTCGTTTCGTCCTTCGAATGGATGGGCTCGTTATTGCTGTGTCGCGATCGCTCCTGGAGTACACGATAATACTGTAGTTATGGAAGTTTCTAAAATCATGTTGCTGAGTACGCTCATATATAAGTGGATCGTGTGCTTTTAGTTAGTCGATTATACCTCGCATAGATTCAAACGATAAGAGAAGGCCGAGCGCAATTTCCTTTTTTTTTTTCATCGATGAGCATAAATGACTCAGGACTGGAAATTCGGAAAATAAGAGTAAATCATACCAATCAGAACTTGGTTAAAATTCTCTTGTATGTGCCTAAATTTGCATCGATACTTCAGTCCGTACAACGGTAAAAGTTTATTGCAGAGCACTCACACTATTAAAATATATATGCGTAATGAGGTATCACGCCAGTCAAATATTTCGTTGAGGCATTGATAAGATGCAAAGTAGTTAACTATAATGTGCTTTAATGGCACAAGCTCTTATTAGATTCATGAAAAATTACTATTATCGAATCGAAGAAACCGATTTTTTAGCTAACTTTATGTGTAATAAGCCCTTTTTAATGAAAAGCTTGTTTATAGGCGATTCTTTATTTGAATTTTTCAAAAAAACTCAACTTCAAAAATTTCTTAAACGTGATCATTAGTGAAATATACAATGAACTATAGAATAACAATATCACAATAACATGACGTTCTTAAAATACAGTGCAAACATCATATTGTATTTAATTAGATCCAAATTATAACATATCATTCTATTTAATAATGTACATTTTTCCATATAATCGCGTATCTAGATAAATATTATGTGCGATAAGATAATACATGCTGCATAACTTTTGTGCAACACTACCAAAGTTTATTATGCATGATCATATTTATGTATTTAATTCCAGATTACGTAGTGGTTATCAAAATTTCTACTAAGCCTTTAGAAGCCAAGGTATTTACAAGAGATTTTTAAGTATTACAATAAGTAGTTGTACTATTTGAAAACTAATAATTTTAATATTAATAATGCAAAGTTATACGAATTTGTAATTAAGTAAAAAAAGAAAAGAAAGAGACATAAGCCATCAAAACTTCTATATTTCTTTTAATATAATCTATCCGATAAATGTGATTTGTATTAATTATAAGAATTTTATAATACTAAATGCTATTTCTAGAAGATTCGCATAAGTTTCGAAGCAGTTAACGCATACGTTGTTACTCGAATTAAATTTTATGTGGGTAAATTAAAATATTTATTGCCAGAACTATTAAACTCTATACATAAATATATTATGTGCGTGTATGTATATATATATATATATATATATATATATATATATATATATCTTTAATCTTAAATAATAGATTCTCTATAAAATATATTAAGAACAAACGAGAACAAATTTGATAACCGATATTTATTGTAATAAACCGCTTAATAGCATCCTAATACAAAACTGTTCGTGAATGAAATACGTGAGTTAATGAAAATCATTGGGTAATCCGATACTTCTACTTAAATAAAGAATTTTTTTACAGTGACTGTATCCTGACAATTTTCTGAAATTACTGAAACATTTTTTAAACATTTTTCAATTATTTGTTAATTACGAATCAATAAAACTATTTTAATTTTTTTCTAATAATATTTAAATGATCACCATTTTTTATCTCCGTTATGAAAAATAATATATTTAAAAATAGTAATAATAGTATATCAATATAATATTTTTGTTTTTCATGTATATTTTAGGTTCTGAGTACATTTTTTTACTTTACGAACATAAAAGCACTAGTAGCTAATACAGATGAATCTTATCAAGAGATAGCGTTTCCCAGTTAACTCATCTATTACACGTTTGCACAATTACATATTACAATATTGCAACATATTAACGCATAAACGATTAACGTATTAATAAATTTCACATAAAATTTAACGATATAATAAAACAGAATCGTACTTTGATGATTATCATACATGGTGTGTTGAATTTTAAAATAAAAGATAGCCTAATCATGATCTCAAATATTCTTATCATCAATATATAGGATTTACATCAATTTTTATAATTTTATATTTAAAATATATTATGTATGATTATTAAACAGCACAATCATAAATTACTATTTAGAATCAGTAAAAACCGTTCGTTATTGATTTAACCAAAAGCAAATTTTTAATCATGTTTTATTATCCTGTAATTGATAAATTTTACACAATATTTTTCACAATCAATTTTATCCGCAAAATCAAGGTTATACGTTGATTTCAAAATATAACCGCAGTTCAACAAAGAATTTTCTTTATTACTGTGAAAGTGTTAATAGCTAAATCCTGAATTAAACGCTAGACAAATAGTCGTTTGCAATAAGAGGTGAGATTCTCGATGACGGACTTTGAAAAAATTTTCAAAAAATGTTGTTATTTATTTGTTACGAGTGCTTCGTTAAGTACAAGCGTATTACATTAACAGCGAGAGTATGAGGCTGCAGCTAGAAATCATCATAGATGATATCACAAGCGCATGTACGGACCCGTGGTCTACCAGTGAGGAAGACACAATTGATATTCATCGTTACGTAAACGAAAAACAATCCCCTCCCCCCGTAGGCCTCTTTTCCCCTACTCGGTAGACTAGACGGCAAGAACGAATAGCACAGGCACTCACTAATTCGCATGCTGATTAGAATGCGAAGGCTCGATTGTATCGGGCAGTGGAAGGGGTCGAATAAGACGGTGGAGCGCCGGAATTTATGGACGCATAACGCGCGTAATTTGCACCGCTTTCGTATCCCATTAACAGTAGATGATAACAGCGCGAAAATTGTCCTCCTATCTGGAGGCTGTCGGTCGGCATCCCGACGCCTTACGTCGGCAATCGAACCCAAATAAAACGAAGCCGATATTCTGGCGCTCCCCGGTGTATTTATCGCGGCTTTGTATGCTGCCACTGGTTCGTTTTCCACTTTTCTTTTTTTTATTCTCTTATGCTCTTTGGGTTTTAAAAAAGTTAGTGCGTTCGCTGATTGCATTGTAAGTGAAAGCCCAATGACATTAACACGAGATATTCCAAGGCCACGTGAGCGTCAGACATCTTATTGTGATATCACAGGAAGCCCTAATTATTGTTGTCCTTACGCGGGAAGGGGGAGAGAGCCACGTATTTAATGCGCACGTTAATGTAAACCAAGATCCCGGAAATATAGGTCGCTAAAAAAGGAATGAATACGTGAATTATGAAATGTCACACACGCCATTTATAATATGAGAAATGGTATTGTAATATTATACGTATGAGGGGTATGTTCATCGTTTGTATAAATAAAAGAGTATAAATAAAAGAGTATACATAAGATGCAGAATAAATAGATATTAAACAAAGAAAATAAACGTCGTTACGAAATATTGATCAGTCGCCTTTACATACTCACACATTCGTACTGATTTCAATCGCGTTCAAAAATGTATTTATATCATATGCCATTACAGTTATTGTCAACGCAAAAAATATATAAATAATAAATAAAGATAAAGGAAATCTCTTGAAATTGCACGTCATTAATTCTAAGATAAAATACAATACATAACGAGAAAGTGAGAAAGAAAGACAGTTACGGAGGCAATTTCTAAACTGTAGTTAGCTTTATTGCAATAAAATGCTTTGCTTATTACGTAATAAATCAAACGTTAAAGCATTGACCAAATGCTGGTGATAGTAGTGATACTCAAAAGGAATTAAAAAATTTAAAAGATGCATTTTAAACAAACATCCCTTTGTAACTTACACTACATCAGAAATAATAGTATCAATACCAATGTTTTCCTAATTGAATTTTATCATATTTATTAAAGTATATTTGCATCATACTGAAAAGCAATATTAACTTTAAGCTTAAAAATTAATTAATTTTATTTGTATTGCAAATTAATAATCCTTTGTATTGGCAAATACAATTTGAAAAAAGAATAAAAAAAATTTTATTCAAAAAGTGTTAAACGCATTCCTATGAAGGAAAATAGTGCAAGCATTGAATTAAGTTAAAAATCTTGCGATTAAATCTAACTTAATGTATTTTATTCATATTTATTTTCGGCCGAGTGTTTGAGCGGCTGTTTAAATTTATAAGCGAATTAAAAGTTTAAAAAACAACAACAACTTCCTACAAACATTTGATCAAAATATTTTGAATGGTCTTAAGGAGTATCAAATATTTTTCCCACTTTAAAAGTGAAAGAGTTACTTAAGTACTTGAAAATGACGATATATATAGGGCAACAAAACACCGTTAAATATCACAAGAAATCTGTTATTAGCCAATCTTAGTAAATCTTAGTAATAAACACAACACAATAAATTAACTCGTACGAATGGGAATAAAATATGGCTAAAATCTGGGCAGAAGAATTATAATTTTACGTCTCGGATAAATAGCACTAAAAAGCCTTTAATTAAATAATCAATTGGTTCGAATCATTCATTGGCGCATCAAAGATAAGTAAGTTTGGGGAAAAAATATGATTACGAAAAGAGGCGCGAGGACTCAAAACTGCCTTTGTACGTAAGAAGCCTCGATGGTTTTTTCCTCCCCTTTGGGGACCAAATAAAAAAGAGCAATAGCGGAGCAAGCAGCCTTTCCTTCATTGAAATAACCAAAGTGAGGTGTGCTCTGTCGGTGTCGATTCACATTTCGACGGGTAACGACCAATCCCAGCTTAAAATACAACTCATATCCTTAAACCAATAAATAAACAGTGCGTACGCTCGCGGCGTTTCACGCGCGACTCAAAACCGGTGGCGCGCGCACATGGCGCAATGCTACTCCCTACGACTCTCTCTCTCTCTCTCTCTCTCCGCCTGTCTTTCTTTAAATACTTACACGGCGGAGATCATACCGGTAGAGTAGTCTGCATAAATCGATTCCGACTCCCTGAGTTTCGCGTGGCGAAAGACGGTGTCCGCGGTCGTGTGCGTGCTGGACGCGTGTAACGAAGCCGCGGACGAGGACGGGGCCGACGGCGTGTCGACTCAGCGCTTTTTCAGCTACGCATTATTGGGACAGGCCTCGGCGGATATTTAATATAAAGATTCGAACCGGATAGTCTCGCTCGTGGCTGACGTTTTTTCAGACCCCGCCTCCTCTCGCCCCTCCGCTTGGCCGGCCTTGCTCCTTGCAGGAGGTCAGCGCACAGAGGAGCAGCTGTAATTGGAAGGCTGCGAAAACTGAGGGCCCTCCTGGTCTAGTCGGATCGTCGTCGTGGCCCAGGAGCGGCGGCGCGTTGGCGGAGGCGGCGCAAGGGGCAGCGGGAGGAAAATGCGCGGCAGATTGCATCGGAGGCTGTACGAGGGAGCAAAAAGGTGGGAGGGGCACGGACCTGGATTATTGATGAAGCCGATAGAGCCGAGGATACATTGTAGCTGTTTTAGGTGGGAGCATAATTGCCGGTCTCGAACCTGCACTTCAAGCAGCGTCGTTTGAATTATATTTATGCCTTAAAGAGAAAGTTACGGACCCGTGACTTCGGATTTTATTAGCTTCGGAGCTCTAGTCGCCCTCGCGATATAAATTCCCTCCTCGGCCATCGGAGTCGGATAACTTTTATAATTTCCGCAAACTCGAGTGCAATAGCGCATTGCGATAAAGGTCCTTAGAGTTCCAATCTGTGGAGTTGGATTACGATGCGCATGTGATAATAGCTTTAAGGTTTCAGCCCCGAACGAATATATAACGGCTGAAGATTAAGATGTAATACATATATGGGTATGGATGTAAAGTACTTCAAGACGCTATAGAATACGTTTGCGCGGCGAGTTGAACCGTTGAATCGTTAAAAACTTGTAATTAAGGTGAAAAATTGAAATTACGACACCGATAACTACTACAAATAATATTAACCAAACTCATTTGAAAATCGAAATTTTTTTCACATATTCGTTCCAAATGATTAATATAATTTTAAACGTTTTTACTTTTAATTGCATTTCTATATACATCCTTTAAACGTATAGATTAACTTTAATCGAAATACCCGCCATGCATATTAGTTATAAGTATACGCATTTGAACCAAATAGGTTATATGAAACAGAGAAGAGACACGGATATTTAAATCTTCGTTAAATTGTTCCTGAATTATAAAATTTCATAGCGCTGCCCTGGTACGCGAGCTACCGGAGCTTCTACCTTCAATTCAGTACCTAGTCTAGTATATATAGTACACGTGCCAGTGATCGAACAAAGCAAAGACGCACAGAAGCGACATCCCCGAGTGTGCCGACGAAGAAGCCCCAAGGCAAAAGCTTCCCATCGACAGCCACTGTTTATACGGCAACAAATTGCCCGGGGCCATTGTTCTTCCTATGCGAGTACAGTGCCTCCGTACCTTTAGGACGGAATCATGGGGCCAGCCGCCATTCGAGTCCTTGGACAGTTCGAGAAAGTTCCCCGGCATTCTTACCAATGTCATCTCGAGGTCGCGCATTGTTTTCCGACTCCTACATTGGCAACCGCCTGAGAGCTTTCGGCCTTCGACAAAAATGCCTCGTTGGTTAGATAAAAATTACTGCGCTGAACATAAGTTTCGAAAACAATGGCGCTCGCATTTCTTGCCTTGATTACAGCGTCGGGGACAAATCCACGACACTCGTCTAATTCAACATACGCTACGTCGAAGCAATTTATCGCTTTTATTTTTTGTATAGGCAATAATTAATAAACTTGATAAAGATTCGCAAATATTCATAAACTTTTTTAACAACGCAAATTTCTTTCACGCGTATTCATTTGATTAAAAAATAAAGAAATAAGTGCACGCGCTTGTAAGAACGTATGATTTTTCAATTTTCTAAAATATTCATTGCTTTTCGTATTGAGGAGTTAAAGTACCTCCATAACTTTGACTTCAGATTGTTATATTAAGACACGATTCAATGACCGATATTGAAATATGATAAAACAGATTGTGAAAGTGATTTTTAAAACTCTTTTTCTAGAAAAAAGTTTAGCTTTGTCAAAAACATTTTAATCGTGTTATGATAAACATCAAAGCCACAAGAACCACTTAACTTAGATATTGAAAACGATCTTTCAATCGTTCGCTCTTCAATAAAAATACGTACAAAAACAAATGTACTTTAAGGAATTGCAATTAAATAACTAGTCGTACAACTCTGTGAGTTACAACAATTATGTAACATACAAATTGTAAGAGTGAGGCAACCACCCAATGTCCTATAAATTTTTTTCCAGATTTCCCCCTTGATATGTTATAAAGCGACTACAAATAACAGATAACACAAAATCAATAATATCATACCTTTTATTTCATCGAATTTTGTCCACCACACGTTAGTAATAAAATAACAAACCTCCAACTTTGATTCATTCAGTGTGCTTTGCTTGATCTCCATTAATTAATCAAAAATCCCCTTGCACTCAGTAATTAATCAAGATGACTCCAGAACAAGGGCTCGGTATTGATACGAGATTCCTAATCGGTTGATATTCTTCCTGGATCGTGCATTCGTTCGCTATTATCTGAACAGTAATTATATTGAGAAAATCTATAGAAAGTATAGTCCACCTTCCTTACATGCATATGATTGAAAATATAATTCTGTACGAGCATATATGAATAAGCGTGACTTGTTTTATTAAACTCGTTATACCTTCGTGAATAGTTAAGCAAAATTTACATTAATAAAAATAACTTTGTTAGATCGTAGAACAGAATACAAAATTCTGTTTCATAATAAAACCAGATAAAAATTATCTAAATATTAAATAAAGCATTTACTTTTGTATGAAATTTTCTTTCTTGTAAACAAATTTTATATCTTTAACATACTAGTTACAAGTAAGTTACTAAAAATACTAAATTAACTAAAAATCTTCTATAACTATACAAATATCCTCGTTAAAAAAATATTTCTAAATACAAAGTTTTCTTAATATTAATTTCAAAAATTTATATAAGATAGAGTATGAAAATAAACGAGATTTTCTTAAAGATAAATAATTAAAAATTATTTTTAAAAATTATTTTTAAAAATTATACATTAGGTGTAAAATTCACGAAATAAAAGTTTGACTAAGTTTAATTGTGAGCAAATTAAGAAACGCAATTTTAAAATCCATATATAACATGAAGTGTATATGGTTGTAGATGAAAGTATTCAATATAGTTGTAATTTTCATGTATACACTTTTATTTGAATATATATATATACATAAGTAGAAGTACTTGACTGCATTATCTTAATAGTTTCAATATTATTTTCCATTATTTTGAGCCATTGATGATAACACGTCTTTTTTTTAATCATTTACTTTTGTTATAGGAATACTTTAATTTACTTTAGAATTTAGAAATACTTTATATTAATATAATATTTAACTCGAAAGTTACTATTTTAATAAAATTATTATGTTCTTTACATTTACACGTTTTGTAAGAAATTTTTTTAATATATTAGATTTTAAATAATAACTATACGTTAAATTTTGGATTAGCCAATTTACATAAATAAAAGAAAAGTACATATAATTTACTGCAATTTAATTATTTAAAAAATACAATTAATTTTATGTAATACACCAACGTGATATGATATTATAAGTAATTCTGAAAAATGATTATTTAAAAAAATAATATTATGTGCACTCGAATTGAACTACATACTGAATATAAATTTTAGTTAATATATGATGTGGTTTCTTTAGAAGTAATGTAATTAATCTTTTACTAATAGCTAAATGATTCAAATTTCTAAATTTGAAAGAGTATTTGTGTAAGTGATAACCGGTTAGAATAAAATGATTTTAAATAAGGTTACTACTTATTGTAAAAACGCTGGAATTGCTTTCACTGCTTGATAGAATATTGAACATTAGTTATTGCAGCTACGATTTTTAATTCCGAGATATTTAAGATGAGTTCATTGAGTTAAAAATAATACTGCCTTGCGCTTCTAATTTATAATCTATAATTTTAATTATTAAATTATCATTGGAACACAGATTTTAAAAGAAAATAAGATGTGAAAAGATAATTTTCTTTGAGTTTACTTTCACAGATTGACTTCACAGGTAGAGAAAGTTGTTACTGAACAGGCAGAAACGATAAATTAGATCAGTCTCTTTAGATTGAAGATTCATTACAGTAGATTGGAATGCCATACGGCAAACAATTTTTACTCCGATACATTGATATCGCTTTTGAAAAGTTAAAAGAGTCAATTTATAACCTATTAGTCTTCAAAGCTTTTTTTTTTTTATAAATTTTACTTATTTACAATCCGAATTTATAATTAAAAAGTGAATTTTCTTTTTTGTTAAAATTATAATCTGTAAGATTAATAATTCGTAAAATTATTTATAAGTAATTTTATTTTTTACTTTTTTATTTCACAGTATTGTGACTATATCCGTAATATCATAGATATGTTATAAACAATAACCTTTGAAGTATATTATTAAAAATACATATATACTCATTAGGTAGATAAAAATGTAGTGGAATTAAGGTATCTAAAATAGATTTATAGAAATTTTAAATGGTTAAAAAAATTTGATGAAACAATATCAATTATATTTTACTATTAATCATTCTCAGTCAATGTATACATGCATTGTAAACATAGTTTTAACTTAAAATCGATAAATTGAATGTAAGCAAAATATTAATCCCTATTTTCCCTTCCATACACACCAAATATGTTCACTTCGACTCTTCGAAACACCGTAAGCTTACTCCTCAATAATTTACCACAGTCTTTTCTCTCATTCTCATTCACTCACTCCTCGGCTCATTCCTCTAAGATCAGCATTTGCCAAGTACAATCGTGACAATAACCATATCTCGAGCGTCTTTATACGTGCCTTTGGTATCCGAGACGCGGATCAGGCGCCACGCTTGGAAATTCCAGAGATTGCCGCACGGGAAAGTTACAGTTATATTCCAAGCGCGGCCGTTTCAGTTCGCGAAAACGTGCCCGAATGATTTCTTGCCCTTCTTCTTTCCCCGAGCTGCGCTTTTACTTCACCCGCGGCTTATCACGGATGATGTAGTAAAGGAGCGTCCGGGGGAGGCTTTTTATGAGCAAATCGTAAGCTCGAGTCTCGACGGCTGCGCTAAATCGACAAATTATTGTAGGAAGGACACTCATTGGTGCTGAGAACATGGCCATCTATGCGAGTGTTCCGGGCAGTTGTTAACTCCGCAAAAATTGGAATTAAGTCGTTTGAGGGCGACAAGAGCTTTTCTTTTTTTATCGTAAACGTCCCTCGCGGCCTTTCCTTTATAGGCCATAATCCAATTTAAGTCTATTGATTAAGTTTTGATGTAAAAAATAGGATATTTATGTATTGGTCAATATCATTTATCCTTTTCTTGACTAACCTTAACGTATGCTCTTATCTACTTTGTAGGCAATAACATTCTCGATTTTAAGTGATCCTGACGCTATTAAAATATTGTTTACAGATTCAGTATACGTTCTTCTCCATACACTAGGAATGTTGATTACATGTTTTACTCATTTTCATGAATGAGTATCATAGATGTACATTTAATATGCGCTTTAATGTGTATTTAATGCCGGCTTTAATGCTCTGTACGTTCTTTCAGAATTAACGAAGCTCTCGGAGCTGTCAATTAAAAATATCTTAAAAGCACCCACAACATCTTATTAACTTAAATTGTTATTCAACAATTTCTAAATTTTTTTACAATAAAAATACCAAACTGATACAAAAAGTACATGTTACGTAGAAAAGTTAGAATTTGCATTTTCAGCCTGTGTTACAGGTGACGTGTCTAATACCGTATCTCGTCATTAAATTTTACTTAATATATTAAGTCGATTACTAAATAACCGTCGAAGATAATGAAAAATGATTATGAAATTCATTTACGAGAAAAAATAGACGAAACAGACGACTGGTAAACAAATGAGTTACGTTTAACTATCTTTATATTTTTCTTAAAATACAATTTAAAAATGAGCAGAGAAAATGCTTTACAACTATTATTACAATTTTTAGCCTATGAAATTTACTAATATATAAAAATTCAATGAATTTTGAATCTCTTTAGAAAAAAATTTACTTTACATCAATTTAATTATGGAGGATATAATACAACAATATTTGGCATATACTTAATGTATATTAAAAACATTTTCTTTTATACAAGTATTCATCAAAGCTAAATATTCACGATGAAGTAAAGAAAACGACATATGACTAAAAATTTGACTTTCTTCTGGTTTAAAAATAATACAAATATAATTCTTCGTATTTTTCAGAATCATCGTGTATAATTTTAATATACATATTAAAATCGTTAATATAGAAAGAAATGCGCGAGGAATGTTCTTGTAAGAAAAAATAATATAATTCTAGTTAAAACTCTTAGCTCAAAATCCTTGAGTTATAACCTATTCTACTTTCTTGGAGTCTGTCACCTCATTACCTATAACTACTTATTTGTTCCATGACATTGATATACTTTACAGATACTATTAATAAAATTAAAAAAGATAAATATGACAATAAATTCTATATTTACATACATTATGTAGATATATATACTGTAAATTAGAATTAATTAAACTCTTGTAAATTAAATAATTGGCTTGACGTTGCCTGAAAAAAGTTCAACGCCAGCATTTACATGTGCTCTTATTTATTATTATACAATAAAGTTCATTGTAATTACGAGTAATTTTCTCAAAGTATAGCTTTCGAAAACGTAAATAATACAATAATTATAAGCCTAATAAGCTCCGTGTTTCTAATGCAAACTGGTAGATCCGGGAGTTAAAAATATAATTGCTATGTTATAGGAGCCGAATAAAATCTAGAAGAACGCCCAACGTAAAAAGCGTAAACCAAAACATCCTCATCCAACATTGAAGCAGGAAGCGCTTACTTAAGAAATTGCCCACGAAAACGAATACTACATCGCCCTCCTCCTCCTCCTCCTCCTCCTCTGACTTATCCTCGATCCCCAATCCCCCTCCGCCGCCATCGCCATCAATCGAAGTTACGAATAATAAAAAAAGCATCCAGAACGATTAGATTGATTCGATTTTTTCGAAGCCCGGGGGCATCGTTGACACCGAGCGCAAGCATAAATTAGCTATAACGTCGTGCTTTACTCAGTACTCTCATGGCGGAGCTCGTTACGCATTATGAAAATAGAATCACCTTAGCGGATACCCAAGCGAGCCAATCCCCCTTCTGACACGGAGAGACGAACTTCCCACGTCACCGCAGTCGAAATCCAACGTCATAGACGACGCGGAAGCCGAGAAAAGTGTCACCTGTCTCAAGTCGAGAGGATCAACCATTCTATCGTCCTTGTGGTATCTTATGCGCAGGCGTGGCTCGGGATATCGATGCAAGGATGCGCGAATCTGGCATGTTGATCGGTGCCCGCAAGGGAGTTTAATTGCTCGGCACTTTTACCCGCGCTACTGATGCTCGGCATTTGCTTGGACCTTCATTAATATGAATTATACCTGACATTAAATTAAGTGCCGTGCTAACTCTACCGACTTGCTACGGCATTCCAACGCATTTGTTTTCGCTAGCGCAATCTTATAGATGAAAATAACTAAATAAACAGTTACAATGATAATTGAGACGATAATAAAAATTAAAACAATAACTTCTGACATTAATGGATATAATGAGTAGGCTTCTTGAATACATTTTTATTTACGCGAATACTTATAATACAAATCATACTTTGACGAAAATTCTATTTATTTATTAAATATGGATTTATTCTATATCAATGAAATTGTTGGGAATATGAATTTGTATGTAATAATAATATTTACACACAAATTGACCACATTTTCCGGACAATCTGGCACAATTTTATTTTTTCTGCTACTTACATATGTACCCATTTTATAAAGAAATTAGTGAATTATTCCAGAAACTAGAAATTGACAGCCATAAAAAACAAACGGTAATTTATGTTAAACAAATTCGTTCTACTTTTTGATTCAACAATGTTACTATATTATACATAAATTACGTAAGTCGTGTAGCTTAGCATAAAAGATCTTTTTGAAACACACTTGTAAATTGAATTTATTAATATTTATTGTTATCAATAAAGAATATTTTGCGCTCTAATGAAAACTGGTATAAATAAATTAATACGAGAAATTAAAATATTTTTAGAGCTAATCCTATAATCATATCGTGAAACTAACAATAATCTATAAAGTTATTGATGAAAAAAAAATCGTTTTAAAAAAGAAATTATCACGTTTAAAAAGTGAAGTACTAAAGTCTGCATATTACTAAAATTTATCATTAGTTAACATTAGCTCTTCAGAAATTTTATAGAGAAATATAAAGTTACATATTCCAAGCAACTGCAAATGAGACTCCAACTTCCATCAATAAATAATATGTCTGATATTTAACAAATTTCGTAAGTAAATTACATAATTCGCTTTAGAGTTTTTACTTTATTATTTTATTAATTACTTATTAGAATATAATTTGGCATATTTAACCTTTCCAATGTGAATTTTGTTTTTAATAGATCTGTATTCGGTAAAAAATTTAGAAGTAACTCCAAGTAATTTAATTGATTGTCTTCAATAATTCTATCAATGCCAAACACTACTAATAAGCCTTTTTTACAACAAATGAAATATAACTCAGATATGAAGCCATAATCTGGATCGCAAAGTATTCCCATTTCCAATGCAATAATCATAATACTTATAGAGAAGTTTGCTTTTAACTTTCAACATTACTGCTTTAAGACCAAATGGTTATGTCTCTGATAACAAATACAGGCAGTAATTGTCAGGAGAGATCAATTCTTCCATGAGTAAATTTTCTATTTCCAGCAACACTTTCAATATGTGCCAGGCTTAGTGTGCCCACTTGCCATTTCTCCTCATGGCTAAAAATAACTGCGCTTACCATAAGCGCAAAACTCGGCCGATATTCCGCCCACGCGCCACGTAACCAATTTATTTAATATATATAGTTATTAACGTAACCAGAACTAATTACGGCGCTAAAATAATCAGCTAGACTGACCCGAAGACAAAACAGGGTAGGGGGAATGAAGGCAACAGGGCACGTCGCCCGTTTAAATCAGAATCACCTCTTGAGCGCGACGGAGGCGATCGGCCGTGAAAATCGTCGCTATGGCACGTAAATCAGCCGCCGCCCACATCGCGACGAGAAAGCCGTAGACGTCCGGATCAGGGCCCGTGTAGTGATTCTAACAGAGCTAGAAAAACTGAGGGTGGAATAATACGAGCCGCTCGATTGTAGATCCTGTCTCCAAGTTCTCTCTTCTATTTCGTCGGCTTTTAAAGAGGACTTTTGAAAAGCCCCTCGCACCACAGCATAAGACGTGCGACATAAGCGTTAGCGGTTGGCACTCGTTCAGTGCCAGGATACGTGGACGGAAATTAGATACGCGTCGCTGTTTTTGCTTTCCATAATTTAGGTTATTTTGACTTGCAAAGACGTCTTCTTACTAAAATACGTTCAATAAACGCAATATAAGGATGAATTTTATTGTTTTTCATATCGACATCAACGTATTAAACGTATCGCGTATAATGAATTTTGACAGCTTCAAGTGAGTTAAAAAATAAAATTATAAAAGTGATATTTCATAAATTGAATACAAAATTCGACATTCGTACAGAATAATTCTTAAAATGAGTTTAAATTTATTGAATAAATATATACGGCAATTCCAATAGGCATATTATGATTATACGTAACTTGCATATATATGCATTTATAGTTGTAAGTTTCAGTATTGTAACCGATAGCTTTTCGATCGAATAAAGATAGACAAATTTAATGAAATGGTTACAGAACAACTAAATAAAAATAATTAAAAGTAAATAAAAAATTATGGATAAAGATTTTCTAGGTCAATTAATAACAAATTCATGAAAAAAATTGTAAAAAAAAAAAATAATTTAAACGTTGAAAATTATGAGTTTCCAGCTATCATTTTAAGAATATAACAACAGTCGTCGTATGAAAATGACATCAGAACGACAACCGCTACTCTCTTATAAATCATTTATCAGAGTTTTTCTCAATGTCAACCATAAATCAAGCCAATAATACAAATTATTATAGCACAGTTAGACAGGTAAACATTAGCAAGAGTGTGTGTTCATGCAAGAAGAAAAAAATTGGCGCCACGCGATTGCGACCAATCGTAGATTAAAGAAACTGAACAAAATGAGCAGTTCAATTCATTTTTATTTCGATTAAAATAAGAATAAGGTATCAATGCTTCTATCTATTTTATTTGTCAAAAGCAATTCGGAATGATTTGATGGTCGTTTAAAATTAAAGCTATATAACCGCCGCCAAAGAATAATAAACGCGCGACCGTTAGTTGCGCGACAACGCAAGTGGTAGAAATGTTAATGAGCCATTAACTGCATTATTTAATAATCAAAATAAATAGTAAGAAAAACTGATGTAATTCGATCAGATCGTTGTCGGTGCATAAACGCGCGCGCGTTTCACCTCGCGCGATGCACGCATTTTTGCGCAATGCACGCGCGCGCGCGCGAAAACTTCGCGAGGATAAAAGAAAATCACGCAAAACCCGCGCACTTAACGAGAATCGGCCGCGGAATGAATGAAGTCATAAATTCACTCGGAGCGTAAAGATTGCGAGAGGGCGAGAGAAGGAAGAGAGAGGTAACTCGATCGAAATCAAACTATTACATTCACGTAGAATCAAACCTGCTGACGTGCCACGAGTCACAATATTACTATGGGCCCCTTCTCTTCTCTGTTTCACTTATTATGTCGCGATCCTCTTGCAAAATTACTATTGTGCCGCTGGAGCAGCTTTGAAATTTTCATACCTTCAAAGTAATCACTCTCAATGCAAGATTACTGCCCGTAAGTTTATTTAGAAAATAAAAAGCAAAAACGTAGGAGCTTTGTTTCTAGGCAAGTGCATGCGAGTAATTTACATAATTGTTACACGAATGTGATAAATTATTCGAATGACTACTTTTTCAATGCTTGTTACTACAAATATACGATGTTATAAATCTCTGCGATGAATATGTGCGGACAATTTCAACAATAAATAAGTAATCTGATAAATAACGGACTTAATTTTAATGTTATTTTATAATTTTTTTTATTCTTACCTTATTTGCGCAGGCAATCTTACAGTAAATTTGATAAGACTACATAACATAGTACATTTAAAGTTTCGTTTTGGTTTAATACATTCGTTAAAAAAGTTTCCTCCTTCGTAAAATGAAACTTAATGAAAGCAAGTTTGCAAAATTCATGCACTATGTTATTGTTGAATATTAAGAATGAAAGCTTTTAATTTATATCGACCGAAACTGAATACCAACCATCTTACAAACAAAAGCACCAGCTCACTTCTTTAATAACGAAAAGCAAGAAAATCGGTTCAGTGTTGGATTTGCTATTCAATATTATTTCAAAATTACTTGAAATTTTTTCTACAACGCCAGCAAAGCAATTCAGTTAAGCAATTATTTATAAAAAAAATTGAATTCATAATTTTAATACGACAGCAAGACGTTTCTTTTAAATATTGTTTTTTTTTTAGTGTACAAGACTGAGAGCTTTGGAGAACTGAATTTTTTTACTCTTTAATTGGCATTGTATATTAAAAAAAATTAAAAAAAATAATTAATAGAAATAATAAACCAGTTATAGATAATTTTATAATCTATTTCCACATATAATTTTCATTGAATACTAAATTAGATAGCTGAATAGTAAAATCTTGAAACTTTTTTTCAGATACAGAAAATTTATTATCTTTAGTGCTTTTGATTATAATATATATTTATACATTATTTACACAGTTAAGCAAATGTGTGTCAATTTGCGTTTAATTAATTTTTATCTGCATTATTACTAGCAAGTAAATATAAAACTTTCAAGTAAATGCAATTAATATAACTTCTAAATATTACTGCTTTAAATGTGTATCCAAAGTATCAAAATGATTCAATAACGTCGCAGTCACGAGAAATTTTATCAAATGCCACTTGCAGCTGTAAAATAATAACCTTATAGATATCAATACATAGATTTAAAAAAGCATAATAATTGTAAAAATCGAATAAGAACAGCAGCGTTAAATTTAATCTTACGTGAGAAATTCTTGACATTCGTCGATTGAATAGAAATCGTGACTTTTTCTGCTAAAATAGAGAACAAATTTAGTTAAAATCATGACTATAATGAGTTCGACGTAAGCTTAACATACACCATTGACTTAGGCAGGATAAGCGATTCTTTGAAAGACGTAAATGTAATTACATTGCTTCCCCTCCGCCCCCCCTCCCACTCTACAGCTGTTAAATTTAACATAACTGACATTTATATCTTTGTCATGAGAGCAAGACATGTCCTATAATCGATGCTTTCACCTCACCTTTCATACCTTCGACAGACAACTACATAACGTACACGCAGACTTGTGCATAAATTTCCGCTCCGGCGCTCTTTATCTTCCCTTTCCGCCCTCCTTCGAGTAAGCGTTATTCATATCAAACAAGGGAACGAGCAAGCAAACGAGCCCTCGATAAAGGAGGAAGCGGATGGGATCACGACAATGCAGAATAAATATTCCCTTACGAAAGCCTATTACCGTAGGGACACTGATGGAAAGGGGGGAATGGAATACACACTCCGGGTTTTCGCGTTGTTCACCTTACGCAACAGTTCCTTCCTCCACCCCATTGGATTTTATTTTCGCTTTTACTTGGCCAAGGAACTTGGCACTTGTTTGAGCCTAGTGATACATCGGAATTAAATCATCTTGAGATGTAAGACCCGAATACTTTTCGGCTGTTAGTATTGTGAGCGCGGATATTAAGGTTTGTAATTATTGTCACACATTTACCTTCAGCCTTGCTCAGAGATGCACAACACTTGGGCTTTAAAGATGGATGATGATTTTGGACGGGTAACTGACAATTAATTTAATACACGTCTTGTCGATGCAATTGTACAAATATCGCCAAGAATATGATAAACATACGATATTATTATAAGGGAACGATTACGTATCCTTGCTCTTTTCTTAACTAATATTTTATCAGTTTTTAGGGCATTTTTTTCTTGGACCATTGTAAATATAAATATTTTTCATATCTGACGTACAGCATCTCGGTGTAATATAAATTGAAAGGTTATAAATTTGATATACTTATTTCAATACTCAAGAGAGTGGCAAGTCGAAAACCTCACGTGCTCTGTATCAATTGCTATTAAATTCAATAACAGGAAATTCATTTCTACCTCATTGGATTGCATTAATATAAAGCTTAATATCTTACTAAAATTCAACTATATTTATCAAATTTAAGCTTCAACTAAAGATTTAATGTCTTTCCTTTTATCCGCAATACTGGAAATAAATAAAAAACCAATGAGATATCCGCTGGAACTTTATTGTTTGCAAAAATTTTACAATATTTAAAAAAAAAATTATCACCTTAATGTACCCAATATCAACATAATGGCAAATAATTTAAGCACCTCGATCAATCAAATAACGATTACGAATGATCGGGTTAAGCATCAGTCTTAATTATGACAAGGAAAAATTACGAGTACATGCGCATATTTGGGCCTTGACAATGAATAACAGCAATGCTCGTCCACGTAAACTATTTACAATTACGTTGCAGGAATAATCGCAGAAGATAAGACGAGAAAGGACGAGAGGCGGGAAGGGAGGTTCCATAAATCCAACGGAGCGAAACGACGCAAAAACGAAAGAGCCACGTCGACCTAACGAGTTTGCGGCTCTCCCCCTTACCACTGGTGGGCCCCACGACCACCCAGAATTCACGCCGGTTTATCGTCGCGGGACTTAGGATGGAAAAGGCGGAGCTGCTCCAGGGAAATAGTCAAGTGGGAGCAAGGGCTAGGGTTTCGTCAAAATTGCGATGCCTATCACTCACCGCGATAACTCAAAACGATAAAAGTGGCGCCTGCGAAGGACCACGAGTAGCGCCTATCATACAGGCTTCGTGTTTCCTTCTAAAGGAGTCCAGGCATCGAAACTCTTTCCTTTCGGAAGTATTCCCGAAATAATACACGCGGTCCTTGTAATGTTTTGTAAAGTCACCAATGCATTTGTCAGGACTCGATTTTTTCTTTGTTATTTTTTTTCTTGCCGCCACTAGGAAAGCAACGTGCGATTTGTTTTTCTTACGCCATTTATTTAATTACTGTTTATTATATTTTTACGAATTATTGGTTGAAATTAAATCTTATATTGGTGATTATAGGTTGCAAATCATACGTATTTTTTACATCAGGATACTGGTTTTTATGATTCTAACGATGGCTTTGCGGCAATGAATACTTGACTGAATAAAAATTAATTGACAATATGATATGCAGAATTACAAAAAAATTGTTTTTATAATTACATGCGGGTGATTCTAAATACTAATTCCAATTACTCAAGTATATAGGATTAATTATATAATGAGTAAACCAAAAATATTATTTTAGTTTTCTCGCACTTGTTTAAATGTACGATGTACTTTGAAACAAATCTGTTCATCCAACGCGCTCAACTTTTGTAATGTAAATTTTAAGCGTAATGCAAATAATTTTTATATGTAATGATGCAGTTGTTTTTTGAAACCGCTTAGACATTAAAATTGATGATACATGCATTGAAAACGGATACATAAACGATTAGTTTTTTGTTTTCAATATTTCGAAACTTTTATTAAATAAAATAAATAAAAAACAAGAAATATATATACTCCGGTTTGGTGAAAATTACCGTGGAAAATAAATTTCGTCGGCAAAATGCACAAGCGATTACTCCAAGTCGTAAGATCGTAATGATTTTAAATGGTACTTACAGTAAAGTGCAGAGAAAAAACTTTCAATTCTAATGTTCTGAAATAATTTTTTGTTGGTATTTAAAATTTAAATCTTTATCCTAAATTAATCATAATTGTTAATTTTAAAAACTTGATTAAATAGAATGAACAAAGTTAGTTTTTCATGTAGTTAAATAAAAGTCAATAAAATACAAATTTTCTTATAAAAAGCATTTATTCAAATCAATCAATATAGGATTATTAAATTAAACGTTTTTTCAGAATATTATGTTATTATACATAAAAAAAATTATATGTACACAATTTAAAAATGTGATATTCTATTATCTGCATTCAAATTTGATTATTGCGTAATAGTGTCTCACACAAAATATTTTACATAATCCGTTATGGATCATTACGTTGTATATTTGATTCATTTTATGTCTTTTAGTTGTACTATTAGTTTGAAAAATTATTCCCAACTGTTGTACAAACTTAAATATATAACATAGTTCTGTGAATAATATATGAATACAGGCTCAAACAATCTGTTTAAATTAGTATATAAATTATAAACACATTTCATTTTAAATTTCTTGTCAGATAAATTTACTTAGATTGAATAAAGAGTAAGTATAATATTCAGCTAGACGTTAGTTATCCACATATATCATGACAAAAAATGATGGAAATTTAAATAAAATCATAGAAAATACAATAAATAAATGAAATAAAATCTTTAGCTATATATTAGATTATTGTATTATTTTTTAATCCTGTAAAGTCATCTTGCATTCTGTTTCAAAACATGAATAATCATATCTTATGCACACAAACACTAGTCCCCATAAATCTAAGCGATTTCACAACTTCAGAAAGTTGACAAGACTTTTGAATAAATTATATTGGAAAACTTTAAAATTTATATTCAATTCTGCCAAAAAGTATTTAAATTTTTAAATTAGTCGATACCTAATGTCGCTTCATAATGCTTGATTAATAAATTAGCAAACCGTCGGAAAATAAATAAAAAAAAACAAATCTATTACTCATCTTTATTAGTAAATAACGTAAGAATCGTTTACTCTATTTCAATTAAATTTTATAATATTCTAATTTTTAGATGGAGGTATATTTTAATATTAAAACGTGTCATACATCGAGGAAATTTTATACCAATTAAATTCAGGTACTTCAATGTATAAAAATTAAAATCATAAATTGGAATTTATAATAAATTAAATGACAGATGTAGATTACAGTATAATTTAAATAATGCATTATACAAAAATAAACATACAAATAGCCTTTTTTAACACGTTGAATTAATAAACTTGTATTCACATTTTCTTAAAAAAGTACTAAATTTTGAACGACATTAATAATAATTTATTATCCGTAAGTTAACACACCATCAAAGATTAATCGAAATTACAATTAATTTGATAATTTTTAAATGTTTATTCTAATCTTATTAAATTTGAACACATTATAACTCCACATTTGAAACTGATATTTCTAATTTAATTTTAAAACACTAGACCGTGTATAAAATATTACATAGATATCGATTTATTCAAATCGAGAGAAATATTTCTTAGTTGGAAAAG
The DNA here is from genome assembly GCA_018907135.1 of Kradibia gibbosae. NCBI lineage: Eukaryota > Metazoa > Arthropoda > Insecta > Hymenoptera > Agaonidae > Kradibia > Kradibia gibbosae. Next base: position 12,916,506 of record JACCHX010000004.1, read on the forward strand.
TAGTCAACTAAGAAATAAATTATTAATGTATATTTATAATTCAATCTGTAATATATTATGTATACTTGAAGTGAAATTTTGTTTTTTTAAATTGAATGCTTCATTGTAAGTAAAATTTTTGTTTAAATTATTATAAACTAATTGCTTTTAAAAAAAATGTACTTATATCTACGATTTATCCTGTTAATATGAATTCTTTAAAAATCAAAAAAAAATTTACTTAAATTTGGTAAAAGGAACAAAACAAAGGAAGAAATTTTGTTCTCTTACAAAATGTAATTATGAGGTTAGTTATGCATGTCAGATTCATGCTTGTTTGAAATTTAGAATATTTTGTTCAAGAAGAATGAATGCTATAATCTTGTTCAATTTATGTACAAGTAATTTTATTTGAAACGATAATTCTGGATTGAATAATCCAGTAGCGAATGTTATGCTTTTATTGCATCGACAGTATAATTATAAATCCTGCTAATTTATGGACTTCAAGTCACTAATAGATAAAATTGAGTTCTCTAGTCAAACCTTTATGAATAAACTATGTATGTTATAAAATATATATTCCGATGTTTTTATCAGGATTATAAATCACAATGTTCTAACAAATTATCGGCATTTTTTTATACCGAAGCTCAAAATTAATACTTTAAAAGGATATGTATAAATTGCACCGCATTACTTGCAAACACTTTTCAATATCTGTTATAATATATGCATTCGTAATAAGTAATTAAATTTAACATAGTACGGTTGCATTAAGAACCTTCCTTATTTCTCTAATTCATAATTACAAATTACACCACCCTATATTTTTGATTAGGCCTGTAATGGTTTTCCGCTTTTCCGAATGTGATATTGAATAATTGAATAATTGAATTTAATGCCAAGCATTTCTAAACAAGTATATTATAAATATATTCAAAGTGAAAATGTTTATACAAATAATATCTGTTTGGAAATATGACTAGAAGGAGGGGTAAAATAAAAAAGTATGTCTTAAAATAAATGTAAATTTGTTATATCTAAAATTGAATACGCCTATAAATAAAATATTCATAATCTACTAAAAAATGCGAATGAGTAATTGAAATTTAAACACACTTTGTATTAATTAAGTTGGAGCATAAATTTGTTTAAACTATTATTTAAAAAGTCCTGCAAAGTTCGAATATCAATCATAATAATTCGTAGAGCCAGAGATACGTCGAAAGCAATAATGGTTATTAAAGCCGCTCGATTAATGTTGCTCGTCGCACTTTAATGGAGCGCATCGCAGTAAATTGAAAGCTGCTCGTAAAATAATATATCGGGCCGGGGACAACGGCTTAGAGTGTTAAAGCGCCTACACCGGTAACACCAGGGGTGTCGTGCACCTTGGTAGATAATTAGTCGTCGCAGCCCACAAGAACTGCTTCGGGGCTGCGGATGCTTCAATTAATATATCAAGCACCGCAACGATATCTTTGGGTTTTTCGCTCCAGGCAGACTCGATAAGATCGCGAGAGAGGAGTTGCCCTTTGCCGAGACACGAGGAAAGATCGATCAGTTGCCGCGATCCACTTCCCACGAGTTTCGTGGAACCGCGAGCGGGCCGATGGACGTGGCCCGATAAGGCCCAAGACCCTTACGCGCACCCGTAATGGGACTCCCAGCGCGTTGGGAAAAGCCAGCGCCGAAAGTAGGCCACGGGGATTACACATTTTAATGGCGATAATGAGATTTTCAAGGACCGCCGAGGAGCCTTTTGATGGGATAAGTGATTCGGACGATTCGATAAGTGCATGACACCTGTAAAGAGGTGCTTTGACTTTTTGCACATTGATTTGCGGGACTTTTTTTCTTATGCAGCCGTAGCGCCGATGCGAAGCGAGAGATCGCGCTCCCTTTTATTTTGCTCGACGCTACACTCAGCAAAATTAATGGATCTATTAAAAATAAGAAAGTGAGAGAGGCTGTATAGCGGGATTGATGTCTCGTATCGTGTCATGCGAGTGTCGACTTTTTTCTTTCGACGCGAAGTTATTAAGTGACTCCCGACACAAAGTAGACGATAAGTAGCAGGAGTTAACATCGAGTCAGACGTATACAATGGCCGAACGAGTGCGCCGGAGGTAAAAATAGACCGGGGGTCGATCGACAATTGCTGGACATCCTAAGTGGTCGAGAAAGAGCGGGAGATACTTATCGAATAATAGCCAAGACTCGCCAAATGCCAGGAGTTCCTACTCCAACATCGGTCCTAACTCGCCGTTATCGCAATGCCGACATTGCGTATTCTGCGAGTCGCGTTCAGGGGTCAAAGAATGTCGCGATTGCACGGAAGGTATATCCAAGCTGGTGCAGCGGTAAATTGTTGCCCGAGGGTCTAAAGGTCGTCGCTAGGCCGTGTCACGAGAGCCAACGAACCGCTCGTTCTCTCTCTCTCTCTCTCTCTCTCTCTCTCTCTCTCACACACACTCTCTATCTTTGTATCTCTCTGTATCTCTCTGTATATATATATATATATATATATCTGTGTCTCTCTCGGTATCTCTCTTTCTTTCCACCTTTATCTCGCTTTCGTGCAGCTCGTATTCATGAAAATGAGAAGGAGGAGATAAGCGAGAAGGAGAGAAAGAGACAGACGCTGCGGGACCGGCTGATGACCATCGTCCACCTGACTCCCGAGATTTATCGCGTTTAAGATATAGCTTGCCGCTTGCGTACGTCTGTGTAAATGGCCGATGTTGTTTGTGTGCATGCTCGCGCATATAAAAGTGTGCGACTTACAATTGGTGGCTGTGCCCAATCGTGTCTTACCTCTTATTCACTGCTACTTTGCCTACTTCATTATTCTTCCTTTCTGCCCTTTCATTAGGATCGAAATCCCTGTCGAGTGCCGCCTCGTGTGGGTTTCCTCTGTTTATGGTTAAGAAAGCGCCCGGCTTTTAATTCCCTTTTCGAGCGCTTGCGTTTCTTTTATTTAAAACTGATCTTTCACGAATGAAAATGTGGCGTTTCACTTAGTTAATCTTATTGTTGTTGTAATTATTATTATTATTATTATTATTGTTGTTGCTGTTATTATTACTATTGCTATTAATATTAAAATTGTATTTTTATTGATATTATTACCATTTTTCAAAGCATTTAGGGTTATAAGCTATATATATTAACTCCCGAAATGGGTATTATCGTATTACCAATTGTAGATTCTCTATCATTTCATATTCGGCTTTTAACATGTTTACTAAATAATACGTAATTGAATTATACAATATATATGCATTTCTTATAACTATATTTTATGATTATTTAATAGCCCATTTTTCATATTACATTTATTACGCTGCAGTAGATGAAATTTAATATTTAAATGTTAGACACATGATGTAAAAATTACAGATTGTGCTTCTAGCAAATATAAAACGACATAAATCGATTTTTTCTTACTTTTAACTTAAACGTTTTACGTATAAATCTTCGAAACATGGTATTTTAATTTATCATTTACTATATATGTTAAAAAAAAAATAATTAATCTCTTTAAAAATTAATTAATATAAAGGTTAAATTAACTATTAAATAAGTTAATTTATTAATAAAAGTTATTTTAAAAATAAATAGATAAAAAAATTTATTTATTGAAACCTTATAAAATTAAACTAGTAACATCATTTACTGAAAGTATTCGATGTAAATGATAAAACATATGGTTTTAACGCGGAGAATTTATTATTTACTACAATTTATTACGCTGTGATTTCTTTCAATTTTGTTTTAATAAACTAAAATAATATGTAAGTTTGGTGATATGTCTGAAATTATTCTTAATATTTCAAAGCATGTCAGTATGTAAAATAGCATATAATATGTGTCGAGCGTAAAAAATAAATTGTATATTCATGATATTTTTTTAAATATTGAAAAATTTAAAAATATCTGATTTTTAGAATTAAATTTTTTTACGATATCAATTCGTATCATTTAAAAGTAAAAATTGATCGATAGATCACTACAAAAAATGAAAAATATAGGTATAGAATGGTTGAATAATTCTTTAAATATGCACATACTATTAATAATTTATTAAAAGTAGCGCTGATTTAAAATCCATTCATCAGCACCGAATTCATATCGTATATTCACCAAAATTAAATGTAATTAGAAAACATTGATGATAATATTTAAGTTGAAAGACCTTAATAAAGTACATTGAAGAACATGTAAATAAGGTTAATCGTAGATTTTGAAGAAATTTTACGAGAGCATAAAACAGTGAGTTTTGTCGTCCGCTCTCGCAAATAAATGAATTAAAAAAAGCGATGTTTCATGAATCTGTAGGTCATTATTCTACAAAATACGCCTCGCATAAAATCCTGAAGAAATCTTGTCTAATAGAAAAACGGTAGGCAATAAAACAAACATTTATCTTACAGTGACTTACCGGGACTTACCCACCTCAACAACCACTTTGCATTATAGGAACAACGAGGCGTAAATACCGGCTTACAATACTTTCATCGCTGCTGCAGATTAAATTATTTTGTGTATGAGATATAACGAAAATGAGAAAGAGAGAGAGAGAGAAAGATATATAAACACGAAGATAAAAAGATGAATAGTGGATTTAGCTTTATACCATATGCTGCTAAGCAATAATATTTGATCTTTTGTAATCTGTCGCAAAATAATTCAGTACATTTTTTTATATATTGACAAACATCCCTACTAGCAAAACTAACTACAATAGTTATTACGGAATTTATAAGTTTCTTTGTGCATTTCTAATAAACAATGTTGAAAATTCCTGTTACTATTCAGTGATTTATTAAAGTGTTAAATGCTTATAATAATTATTGAAAGTCTTAATTATTAAAAACTATCTTTAATTAAAAGTTGACGGCTTAGGTGATTAACAAATAAAGCATAAATGAGTAAATAAAGGTGGATGTGAACAATTTAATTAATAAATTCTAGAATATATTGTATAATTTTCATGTAATAATAAATTTTGCATACTACATTGATATCTTCAACAAATGCGTTTTCAATGCAAATTCAGAAAACATCATCTTATGCACGTCCCAGTCTACTCAAGCCTAAATAATGCAAAGCCCAATAAAGCATATCTCGTCTGCTTGTGTGTATTGCAATTTTGCATTTTCTGACATTTCAATCGCACTTGGTCAGGGTAAACTCGGAATTCCTCTCACACCCATCTTTAAGCCTTATCGTTACATTTCGAGAGCCAACTCGCGACGTACAGGCGTCGCAACGTCTACCAAAGGGAACGTAAAGCGCGAACCACACGCCTCCTACACATTGATTTATACATGTCCCGGGTATTTTATTGCCTTTGAGATGGATTTGTGCACGCTAGACAATAGAAACTTATATATTCCTCACGGAGATGCGGCGCTTGGACGTGAACACGAGCATTTAAATCTCCCTGATTCTTCGCCTTTCTAAAGTATCATCGGTCACGTAGTAGGTAAGAGAAAAATAAAAGATTATTATTAACTGTACAAAAAACTGATTTTTTTTATAATTAATTCATATTAAACATCATTCGGCGGATGAGAGTTCATGAAACGAGGCCCGTCTACTGCCAATTTACAGAACATATTTTTTATCAAAAATCAGTTGATACATTGATACATGATACTTTGGTGTAGAAGTAGTGTAGAAAAAAGTAATAATTTTAGTTAATTTTGTAAATAACAATGATGCAGCACTACAATCAAGATATATACAACGCCGGAAATACAGTGTAATTCCATGCTAATATCAAAAGCAACGGTCTTGATCTATTTAGAAGAAATAGATCGTTACAAAATTGCATTAAATTCCTTACGATAAAATGTATGCTTTCGTACTAAATTTACAAATTTTATGGTGTCTTATATACGACTTAAACGATTGTCAGAATTGATTGATAATTCATCTGGTTATAGCTGCAGTAAGTAATCGCCTAAATGACCACACAGATTTAACTAACCTTTATAAAGTTTTGGCTGCAATTTAAGATTTATATGCGCTCTACGCCGAATCACACAATTTTTATATTTATAGTGATGCATTGAAGCCCATTCCTTGAATTATGTTATAAGCGTAAAATATCGACTCTTAGATATGGGCTACGAGTAAGAGGATCCATATTACCACGAGAGTTTGGTTAAGGAGTAATTTACGCGGATATGAATATGAAAAGGTTAAAAAAAAATGTGATTTAAATTTGACAGATTTAATAAACTGCCATCCTGTAATTTTGGTCCGTTTTGTGTAACAACATGATAAAATTATGACTCCAAACTTTATGATGACATTCTAATGAAACGAGTATCATATTCAAGATTTAAAAAACTTCTTCATAGGGACAATTTATGAATTATTTCTTCCTTTCCTTATAAATATTCTTAAAAAAGAAATTAAATGATTAATAATAATAAGAAATAATCGATTTAAAATAACACATACGTACATAACACTTTAAAAGACATTGTATGTCTAAAAAAAGTCGTTAGTTTAGAGGCAATTCATCACTTGAATAGAAAGTTGGGAAATCATTATGATCCCCAAATTATACACAAAACCTTTTATAACCCAACTTTCATATACATATTAAAAATAATTTTGAATACTACGCTAGATGAAGTAACCCTTAGTCTTATATTCAACGGGTTTAACATTGCCTTATAGAAATAAAGCGTATTTATAAAAAAAAAACCTTTCAGTACAAGAAATATGTTTTCCACAGTCACGTATGTAGAAAATAATATTCGTGGCACAAATATTTCTTAAGTAATTAAGGAAATTATTTTGTGTTTAAATTACGACCCTGAAGAATTACCTTTCGAAAGTAAATAAATATTGATTACGCTCAGTTACAAAAGAGCAACATATTAACAAAATTTTGCATCGAAGCGAACAATAAGCTAGTGGAATTTAGTAGGCAATTAAATTAAATTTCCATTCAATCATTATTTATATAGCCTCCAGTTTTGCCTGTGCAAGTGTTACAAAAAGTAAATAAATTGTAAGTAGTAACAACCCCCACCATCTCCATTTTCTCTTTAGTGGTTCTCACGAGCTCAAGCCAATCATGCGCATTGCGTTGGCCACGCGGAAAATGAATATAAACCTCAGCCATGTGCGTCGGTCTATTTGTGCGTCAACTGCCGAGTTAAACTTTTCATCTTCGACACCCACAAAAACTGTTTATAGCATTCGATTTTATTGGTCGATTTGCTAGCGGCTGTTACATGCTTCCATACTGGAGGTAAAGCGAAAAATTACGTAGCCAGGCGTCGGCCCCCGTACTATGCGCTAATCGCAGCAAAAAGCAGCCATAGGAGCGTCAAGTTCGTCCAATGGCTAATTTTCTTAAAAGCTGCAGCAACACCACGAGTGCCTAAAGGAAGTTGGCCGCGATTTTCACTAGACGAAATAAGTAAGTGCTTTGAGATTTTCGAGAGACAAAAACTAGCCGTCGATGTTTACCTATTGTACGCCAAGGCTCGCAATGTTTAATTAGAGGTTTGAAATACGACGTTTACTTTGCGAAATATTTCTCCGAGTGGGCTCGCATACTTTAGGCAACCGAGGCTTTTAATGAAGGCGCAGGTATCATTCGTATGAGCAATTACAAAGATACTCCCGTAACGGGCAGTAGAAAGTCTGAAAAGCGTATTTTAATACACTTGCTTGACAGTGTGTTGAAGAACGCGTAGCTTGGATCTAGAGTAACATTCTCAAAGCACTGATAAGTTTTCGCAATGACTCAATCGCGTCATGAATATTGAAGAACGATCCTCCTCGAGAATAGAGAGTTCAAAAACGGCGCGGCTGCTTTGAAAAATCAATTACAATTTGTAAAATGATGGTAAGTGATTCTGAAAATCGAAGAAGGAGAGAGTTCGTATGAAAAACCGAAGCGCTTTAACGTTTATTAATAAACCGGTGGTGGCGAGGGCGCAAAAGTGCACGTAATAGAAACAGGCTTGAGAAATGCACGGCTGTAATAGGTAATTTCCCTTTCATGTTTTTGAAATACAGCGTAATTACACACGCGCCACCAACGTTGGTAAAATACGTACTTCCTGAGCACGTGAGAAACGAAAGCAAGTGTTAAAAAATTGTACGGGCTCTTTTTATAATCCTAAATTTCAGAATAATTTCACTCCGATCGGCAAAGAAAACTCTAGTAAAAAGTAGTGCTTAACCATTCCTCTGAGCCAAAAGCTTAATAAGACATGGTATATTCTCTAACCGGCAGTCGTGAAATACCTTGTCGCTAGAATTTACTCCAGTTCCGAAAGATGATTAAGTTATAAATAAGCTTTGAAATCATTTTTCATTGCCACTAGTCGGCCGCAATAATGACATACCGCAATACTCTAACCCAACCCTAACTGAGTCATAATCAAAGAGGTCAATGCCTGGAAAATAATACAAAGTGTTGGGTTCAGGAACTGTTTTAAAAAAACACTAGTCCACTATTATCTGTTTATTTTTTACCTATTTTACACTCAAACGATTCGCTTTATTGCTGCGGCGTACCGCAACAATTAATTCTTCCGAGTTTCAGAGTCTATAATGCGAGCGAGGCTTACTTTTTATCAGCTGCAGCTACATTGTAAATATCGCCTTTGATTAATATTTCGTTTAACTGTTGATATTATTAGGTGCTCTGTGTTTATTTAAGATTCCTTACAAATCACACTATCATAACAGACTCATTTAGCCTCATCAGATATAATTTACGTTGTCAGTAGCAGCCTATTAAGAACTTTTTCTGCAAAAAACTACGCAATACACGTACTTAGTTATTGCACAATATTGAGCCAAGCTGTGGTATTCATTTTTCTCCTTTCTGAATTTTTTCAATGTGCGTACCTGCACAACGTTTAACCAAGGTATACACTTAATCGGCAATTATCTTCATAAAATCTTTCGATCTTAAATCTCTAGCACATCCAAAGTATTTTTTTAATCATATATGTATATATAAGCACAATAATTTCATAGATCATTTTAAGTATAGTATTATTTTTATAATTGAGCTTTCATTGTGAATAAAATATTAAAAGAATCTTAAATATATTGAATCTTATAAATATAAAATTACTATCTGCTTTTTGTAATTAACTATCAATAATATATATATTCAGTTATTGAAGTATGTTATTAAATCAAAATACGTATACAATTATTGTGCTATTGTTTATTAAGAAAATTTTCATTCATTGAATTTACATACTTGTCTTACGTACGAATATGCTATTTAATATCTATTAAATATAAACATGAATATATCTTTATTGTAATACACTATATGCTCGTAGCGATCGTCTCGAATGTAGTTACAATTTTATACTTATTGAAAATAAAATTGGAAAGCTTTTCATTAGATATAACAAGAGATTAAAAGAATTTAAAGATCAACTTATTTAAAATCAAAATGAACTATTACAATAGTTATATATAAGCATTGAAAAGTTACAGGTATAAATAAAAGATGTTTTAGTCAATACACGAAAAAATAATTCAAATTTATAAAACATTAAAAATTAAAATCTTCTTAAAAATGTGGATGTATTTATTTATAAGCGCTTACTAAGCAAGTATAATAATGATTACATTTTAACAAAAATAGAATGATACAAGTTTCGATCTTAAAAATTGAATTGATGAAAATTTTTCTGAAAAAATTTAGTCGAACCCCATCAATTAAAACGAACTTGAATCTTTCATTTGACAAAATTGCGCGGTTTACGTGTAACACATATTTTTAACAAAATATAAAATGACACAAACATATTTCTCCATTGCACTTATTTTCAAACCTCGTGATGGGATTAATGATTTTGCATAAAATTAGTTGCCGTCTCGGTGAGATTTTTGCGAGTATCCCAAACTCGCGGGTACCAAAAATCTCCGACATGTCTCGCATTTGTCAGAAGATGACACACCCAAGATTAATATTCATAAATGTCGCTATTTTCCTGCAGTTCTCACCCACTTCCTCCTCCACTTGCTGCCAAATACCAGAGAACGAGAGTGCGAGTGATTATTGTTGGTGCTCATATGATTGCCCTGCATGCTTTTTCCAGAATCTGGGTCACTTCAGAATTCATAACTTCTTCACGAAGGTGTTGCCTACATCAGCTAATTTATTACGCGAATACCAAAAGCTTCTTATGATTTATTTACGAAGTAATTAGTGCTTACTTTGTATAATTTTAAATACAAAGATCTGCATACTTTTTTTGACCGATCAATTTTATTTTACTTTGATAATTTTATTCTTGGATTTTGAGTAAAAATCCTAATTTTACCAAGTATTCAGCATTTTCATTATCACGAAAATTGAACAGCGCCAAAAATTTATGTATAGTATGAATACATTTTATTTCAAACGCTCGAAAGAAACATTGGCGGTAATTCTTTTTTTTAGCATTAATAGCAGAGCATTGATCATTTTGTTCATAAACAAAATTTTTATTTAATATCGTTTACATCTAAATTATTATGAATACCTATCATAAATAATAGTTTATTTTATATCAATATACATTATTATGAAAATGAAAAATATATTATAAAAATCAATTACTGTACCTAATCTTTCTTTACAGATGTCCGTTCATTTCATCAAAAAAGAAAGAAATTTAAATTCTAAGCAGACTCTACTTTTAGTTAAATTTAATAAAATGATTTAGTAGAGAATAAGAATGAAGAAGAAGTATATATTTTTAAATCCGACACTTTACATAACTTTAAAAAACAACTGAAGTTTTACGTAATAAAGTTGGTAAAGATTTAAGAAGCGAAAGAGGCAAAGACTCAAGTGGAATGAAAATTGAGTTAATAAAAAAATGATAACTTTGATAAATGCGTAGCTCTTAAATTTTTTTATATGAAAAACTTATGACCGTAAAAAGATACTTCTATAATTAAGTAAAAGGAATGTAAAATATGACATGACTACAAGTTTGGCTCTAGCTAAGTAAGCCGCGAGTATAGTTTTGGATATTTTGTTACTTTTGATTGCAAAAAGACCAGTATACCATTTTTATAAGATATGAAATCTAATTGAAAAAAATAATAATCTTAGATTAAACAACCACGTGTGAACGTTATCCACATTTCAATGACTATCCATCAAGCGCTAGGATATTCAGACAATTTCAACTGTACGTTTTTTTTTTTAAATCAACAGCTTAAAAGATAACTCTTGTATTGAAATGCAGCTAATAATAAATGCTCCGATATTTTTTAAAATAAATATCATTATTATTTTTAGTGGGTATAATATATCGGTCATAAAATTCTGACATAATTGTAACTAATTCGTATCTTGATAAGTATAATTGCTACCGTTACTGAACTTGAAATTTACAATATTTAAAAAAAAACTTGTCAACAAAAAAGATTTTAGCATTAATAAATATAAAACCCGAGCGAGAAAAGTTTTTTTATTTTTTTAATCATTTCTATTATTTGTTAAATTAATACAGATTTATTTAAATTATCAGAAAAATATTACTGCAGGTTAATACCAATGATACAGATACAAAGTTTATGCTAATCGTTTTTTAATACTTCAATTTTGTCATACTTGGTTTTTATACTACATATACATACATTTAGTATACATATAGTCAATCAATTTTGTAAGAATGCATAAATTTAGTCGGTGTTTTATGGACTTCCAGAAATGCACATAAAATACATTGAATATCATAGCTACAAGTTTTTTTTAACATATGTAATTTTTTTATCTTAGCAACTCTAAGTCATTATATAAAATAAATGATGTTTAAAAAATAGAGTGTATTAATTTTTCTACTTATTAATCATGTTACCTATCGATTCTGTATTACGAATTTTCAAATAGCAAATTTAGCTTAATAAACAATTAATAGTTCAGGTTACTCTGTTTTTCACATGGTTAACAGTTTTTCGTAAATCAATTAAGTATTTAAATAATAATAAAAATATTCAGTCTCAATCGTACTGAAATGCGTTCATATATGCAAGCGCAATCAAATGTTTGATATACATCATATGAAGTGGTTACGTATAAAATATTCTTGATATTTTCAAATATAGTATCAGATTATCCAAAAATACTCTTTTAAATATTTTTAAATTATGTTATTACGACATTCTTAATCAAACCAATAGAAATATTTTCTCATCCGAGTTATTAAAAAAAGAAACATATGTATTACACTTGTTCATAACTGTAATAATTTATTTCAATACCGAACCTAAATTTAAAAGCATTAGAGTTGCAGACTAAATTTGATAAACTTAATATTAATAAATAAAATCGAAAAACATTTCATCATTAAATAAATTACTTTTAAGAAATGAGTTCTATTAAAGGTAAGTAAAAAAATTCATTGAACTCTGCAAGTCGCGAATTATACAGTAAGCAATTAATGAAAAATACCTATTGGAATTCATATGCAAAATTAGTAACTGATCAACAACAGATGAATAATTGAGAATAGATAATAGTATAAAATATCATAAATTTATATTACATTAGCGTACTTTGCATTTGAAATTGTATTAATAAAACTGTAAGTATAAAAATAGTTTTGCCCGATTGAAGAAACTAAAATGCCGAGGAAATGTATGAAATATTAGTTGCTCTAATGTTTAATCTTAAATTACTTTAATATTCAATAATTACGATAGTATGATATTGTTTACTATGGTATTAGTATTACAAAATTTTATAAATTGATTTTAATTTATATGCACTTTTTCTATCATTAAAGAAGATAGTCTCTCTAATTTTAATGTTGGAGCTTGAAAACTACTAAAGTTCCATTAAAAATTATGTCATGTATATTTGTAGGTCTTACCAAGATAATTTTGTTTCATTAAGAATCACAACAACAATGAAATTGTCTTGAAAAACTTTAATTTAGTCTTCGCTAACTTTCACGAGAATAAATATTTTTATTCTATAAGAAAGATACGTATTCATAATGAGTTCAAAAACATCTGGAGGTGAGGCTAATTGAAAGTTTAGTTATACCACAAATTGTAATGACAAAACTTTAACAATATTATTATTGATCGAAAAATTAATAAAGTTTAGGAGGCGTTAAAATTATCTACTTTATAAAATATCAGCTTCAAAAATTGACACGTGATACTATAAGAAATGGTAAGTTCAATAAGGTTTTAGATAAATCACTGGACAGTTAAGCTAAAACAGGTTTTCAATTAAACCAATCATCAGGATTAGGACTTTAATATTCACTGTGGGCATAAAACTGATACCATAAAAATGTCACGCGCAGCAAAAATTTCGATAAGCCACAAGATTAATTTTCTAATACGACGCGACTTTAACCGCGTCTCCGGCCAACGTAATTCCTGTATTTTCATTCATAGAGCCGACCGCTCTCACAAGAGCCATCAACATAATATTAAGTCGCCTTTTTTATCGCATCAAAGGACGCGGCCTTCGGGAATTGTCTATCAAAAGCTTGAGCTATGCGTGGCGCGCGCCTCCGATAAAATCGAAGACAATCGTCCACTTAGATTATCCGCAACTTCCCCTATTACCCGCCGACAAACGTCCCGGGCAAAGTTCCTATGGTCAGCATCGCGACGCCGAAGCACATACCGAGACGCTCCACTATTTAAATAGCATTACCGACGACGATACCCGTTTGCGATTTTAGCGCGAGCGGGGCGCATCAGAGAATAATTATTATAATTATGCGCCTCCTCCCGCACCAGCGCTCATCGTTGCGTGGTGTTGCGCAAAACCTACTGATCGACGATCGTCGCCGAATGTGGGAAAATGCGAAGATTGCGCTGTGCCCAATAGAGGCTGTCGTCTAATATGAACCTACGGTCCGGAAAATGTATGATGCCCGCGAGTCCTCAATACGCATCGTTAATCGACTACTTTGTAAAGATACTCTCTGTCGATCTAACTATTTCTGAGCCGTGTCTCGATTTTTTTTTCAAGAACTTATCACGAATAATCCGCGTGCACAAGACGAGGCTCGAAACACGAAAAAAAGGAAACGATGCGAACAGAGCTTATGATTAAGGAAGTAAATTATTTTGTCTGGAAAACGAGTGGTCGCACAAAATCACGTACGTATTTATGCCAACGATGATTTATTGTTTTTTTTTAACCATTATGTTTTATTCCACTGTAGCGATCAGCTACTAATTATATATTTATAATACTCGAGTCTCCAATACTCTTGTAGAACTGAGAATTTTAATTTAAGTAGAAAATGTTATAATTACATTTTTAACATTTGGAAAAAATCGTTTGACAACTTATCCTCATACCAACAATATACATTTAATTTGACGTCTTTTCCGTCATAAGGTATATTATAAATTTATATGATATAAATCAATTTATAAATTGAAATTGTGTAGATTTTTTTCTTTTTTTTTTTTTCTAATTAAATGAATTCTTTTTTAGGAAAGTATATAACTTTTAATTGACGTACTTAACATGACAAAATGCTGACTAACGTTGCGGCATCGAGTAAGTTAAGAAAATATTTAATCTCGATCTTTTACATTACTATTCTTTCGTTTCTTTATTTTTTGCAATCACATAGTATAACTTGAATCGTTCACTCGTTTTGTTTTAGTAAAATAGTAATTTTACAGTTGTGTAACAAGATATCTTGCAAAATATTTTTAATTTAAAAATTTTTAATGTATTAACATTAAAATTTATCATAAAAATATTTATGTAATACTAAACAGATTGTAATTGACTAATAATTTAGATATTTTAAAACTATTTATATTAAATTCAGTAACTTTACAACTTGTTGCGGACTGTTGTAGAATAAATCAAAACATACATTTCACAATAAGATCTAAGCTTATGATTAATCGTTGGGCTGTAACTTGCAAGAAATCAACTATGTTGAAGTAACCATTTAATTTTTTTTTGTAATTCCCATTACTCTTTTACCATAATGTTCTTTGTTTTAGTGACTATCTAATGAGAATCTATATTAACTATAGAAAGCAATCACATTAAAGAAAATTATAAAATTAATAAGTGCCCTTGTTTAGATGAAATCAACAATTTGACGACAAATAGACGTTAATCGTTCGTTAAACGTACATTCTATAATTCTATGAATAAAATTCATACAAATACCATATTTTATAGTATATTTTCTGAATTTTAATTAATAAATGTTAAATATCTAATATGGTATGAGAAAGCAGCCGTTATATATGATATTAAAATCAGTTTCTCGTTATTCCTTTCAGTCGCTATTTTATTAGCAAAATTTTTAGATTCATTTCATAATTCTTAAAAATTAAATTTGTCTATAAGTGTACAAAAAAAAAATCTTCTTAACGTAAATATATCTCAATCGTATGTATGTTTTATAAACGAGTAATGGTACACTGAACATGATTAGGTATTTTAATGTATTTTAAAATTAATAGATTAATTTCTAAATGTAGTCAACAAAAACTTGTCTGTAGGTTGATAATTTCAAAAAAGAGTTTAAAATTGAGTAAAAGCAATTTGTATTTTTCATTGAATATTATGCAGATTTTTTCAAAAAATAAAAAATTGTACTACAAAAGAATTTTATTTATATTCTATAGGAACTAAAGCAATATATTCACGAATACAAATAAACACTTAATAAAAATATTTATCGTTTACTTTGATACATCGGGTAACTTTTAAGAAATCGGTAATTCGATTCCATACTCGATTTCCAATAACAGTATTGTTCATAATGCTAAATGTTCATATAATCGTATTAGCCCGGAAATATGCATAAAACGAGTTTCCACATTAACTAATAACTTAAAATTACCATTTCTTTTTTCGAAAAAATGTTTACAATGGTCATATGTTTTAAAAATCGCTCAGGTGTTTCAACTCCATATAATAATACCGGAGTTCCGAAAATTTCGGTAAAAAGTGAGTTTTACTTAAAAGTCAAACTTAAGGTCCATTACTTTCTCGCAAATGGAAGAAGAAAGAAAAACAAGGTAAGGCCTGCACACCTACCGGCGCCATTAATTCAGGTAATTGTGAGTATTCAAATATCGGTCTTATCGGTCGGTAAAGCAACAGTCGCTTCCGTTGAGCGTCAATGCGTGTTTACAGAGGCGCGCGACGCACGCACGCACGCACGCACGCTCGCACGCACACGCGGATCCTCATTGGCCGTCGCGCCGATTGAATTTACAAGACACGGCCTCCTGAATTCCCGGGGCAGGTTCACCTGATATTTGCTACTGCGTGAATCGGGGAGCGGGGGGGGCCACGGGAGGGGGCAGAGTCAGTGAGAGAGAGACAGAGAGAGAGAGAGAGAGAGAGAGAGAGAAGGAAGGGTCGAATGAAGACACCGATGAAGTCATCGGTGCTGGCGCGGGCGCACGGATGCGCACACACCCGTGCACGAGGAGAGAAAGGCGAGTAGGCAGAAGAAGATCACGCGCGGAGTCGGGGTGGGGCGGCGAGGGGAAGGACGAACGCGTTCTTTTTATCGATGTACCGACATCGCGATAACGAGGGCTTCCCTGTATAAATAACTGTATTACCGACCGAGAGCTCCGACGCCTCCTCCCGATAAAATCCGGCGGCAGTCGGAATAACTGTCTTCTTTTATATGGTCGAGCTGAAGCGGCATCGAGCGCACCGCGAGCCCCGGCTTTGCATGAGCGCTCGCATATTTCTGTAATTATTGCCGGCGCTCTTTGATCTGCCTAGTAGTGAGCGCGCGTGCGACGCACGCGGCTACTATATATGTATAATATGCATACGCGCTTATGCACGTGCACGCGCGTATACAGACACCATATATTCTCATTTGTACTGTACAAATACTTGTTGCCCTGTGTGGACGTGGGCTGGACTTGATTTGCCAGTATCGTTTGATTGCCCCTGCCTTGCCACGATAAGGAAAAAAAATCCGGTCCCCTTTTTTCTTACATCTTATTTACCTGCTGATAAATAAATAATGAGGTGCTTGTACCAAGAGGTGCTTGTCAATTTAGGTGAGAAATGAATTTTTACGCGCAAAGAAGACATTTATGGCTCGCGCTTGACAATTGCATACGAATGAGTATTGTAATAGGACGTTCGAGGTAATGGATTGTGAAATGTGAGACTGAATTCTGGAGATAAAACGAACGATTAATGTCTTTTTAAGTAAACCGAATTAACGTAAGAATTCAACGTCCAAGATCATTCGGAAAGTTCGTCCAAAATTTTGTTTCAATTAAAAATTTGTACAATTCTTTCAACCGCTTTCTTTCGCATTAACTATATAACTTGCATGATTCTCCATCTTCCCGACGATCAGTTAATCAATCCTTATACTCTTGGCCATTTGACAACCGAGTCCGTCGAATATAATTAGGAGATAATACAAAATCTAAAAAAATATCACCGGCACAAGAATTTTTTTAATTAAGCATAAAAAATTTAATATTTACACCTGTCCATACGAAATAAAATTTAAAAGATATGATAATAAGATAGATGTATTCGATGGCTACCCTCTATATCTAAAAGAAAAGGATTTCTCATAAATTAACGCTTAATTATATTCCGCAAGTGTTAATAAATATTCTTAACTGTTAATTAATGATTACAACAATTTATGAATGCCGTTTTATACATGAAAAAAGTCTCCAAAGTGTTCTTTAATGCATTTAAACGCACTTTCCTCCATATTTTGTAAAATGTTAAGAGTCGAAACTTTAAAATTGATATTAAAAGCAAACGATTAATCAATTACTTTATATCTTCATCGGAATTAATGTGATAAATTTTTATGCTGAAGCTAAATATTAGTTCCAAGCTAGCCACTAGTTCAGTGTACTTAAATTTTATTTGAAATTTGCGAAGAAGAAAATCATTGACTTAAATAAGTCAGAATTAAAAATGATAAGCTTTTAATGATTAAGCTCAGGCTATTATTGCTTGGCTTTCCTGAATACAATGCGTTTAATTGGCTTGTCAACGGGATACATCTCGTATAGATCAGAGGAACATAGACTAGGAAAACGAATTTTCAAAAAAAATTATCATTATAGCCTTGATAATAATATCTTTATATACGCAAAATAATTACAATTATCATAATGGAGTAATCCGATGTACTAGTTTTACAAAAAAGCAGTTGAAAAAAGAGGAAGAAAAGTTCTGCTAAAATTATATACATTGAGTAATAGTAAATGAAACCGTTAAACACGCGATTATAATTTCAAGCTCATTGTCAAATTATTAGATTTTTGTTAAGGCTAGAAAATAAAGTCTGATTCTACAGTAGTGTCATTTATATTGAAGGCAACTCCGACCTACCAAGCTCCAGGGAAGCATTAAAATGTTTAATATTGTGCTCGAGCAAAGCCTACATCCGTAAAAAGGACTTTCATCTCTTGTTCAATTGCTTTATTTCCATTGTATTTCCCTCAGCAAAGAAAATAGCCAATGGCGCCTCGTCGACACGCAATGACACTCGGGACACGCGCCTATAAAAGGACGAGACACACCAGATTTTCAATCCTGCATCTGACGCGGATGAACGGCAAGCGATTTATAGGGGGCGACGAGGTCCGGCCGTATTTCCGTTGCGCGAATTATCTTAATCCGAAATACGGGCGACGCGCATTTGCGTGTTGTAGCAGCTGCCAACGGCCACGTAACACGAGCACCTTAATAGCAGATTTATGCTAATACGCGCCTCTAGTCGCCGATTATTCGTTTGCCGATCGCGCGAGCAGAAGAGAAATAAATTCTCCAGTCCGTGAGCCGATGCACGCGGTCATTGCGTGGAGGGAAACGTAGGAAAAAGTACGCTTCAATTACCGGGGGTATCGTTAGTTTTTTTTTGAGAAAGTCGGAATAATGAGTGGGTAACCGAAGCTGTGAATTTCGGCTTCCGATGGATATTTTTGAGGGTGAATTAAGCACCAGCTTTCGATAGCTAGCCTTCCTGATGGGTCGTTGCGATTTTTTCATGTCAAATAATCAAGTCCTGCAGTTAGCTACGCGATTATGTATTCAAATGAGAGAACTCAAACGACGCTGCTCATAAAACAACGTCTTCTGTACCTCTTTTATTTATTCACATCTAGTTGAAAAGAAGCGTGAAAGGGAACTCTCTTTCGGAATATGTAAATAATATATTTAAGTATTGAATATTTCGTAATGATCATAATGTCATAAATATTGCAATAATAAAATTTCTTATTAACTCATATTCGTGCATCGGGCAGGAATAAATCATGAAACGAAAATTAAAATTAAATGCCATCGTAACTAATAAAAGTATGGTATCATTGATCGAAGCGGTTCAGACAACCTGCCTAAAAGAAGCTATTGAAATAAAAATACTCCGGTCAGTGCATAAATAAAGTGCGTAAATAAATAAATACTATTTATTAATAAATTTACAGGTGTTAGCTCGACATTTTTATACAATTGTAAGTAACCAAAATTGCTTTGGAGATGTGACGTCATAATCATTATAAACAAGCGAAACACGAGTACTCGTAGATAAAACATTTCTGTTTACGATATCAAGTCATGTATATAAATAAATATACGCGCTTTATAAAAGAGCATCAAACGGTATTCAACTGTGTAAACAAGACTAATAAAATCACCGCGAAAATTTCATTATATTTAGAGAGCATCGCATCCGTTATCAAATTGACTTGCATTATGCAGCTTGATTGAGCCAAGAGTAAGGGAAGGCGCGGTAGATGTGTAGAGAAAACGAGAGAAGGAGGCACGGCACAAAATTCGCCTGAGCGTCAAGTAACAACGTGCATCAGCGGCTCGGCATTTCACTCTCAAGATTTCCTCAATTTAAAATACCTCGAAACCGTCCGAATAACTTTGCGAACGAGGGCCGGATGATAATTAAAAATTAAAATATCGATCGGGCGTTTAATGCACGTACGAGGCGCCGATGCCGTCTTAAGCCACTTAATGCACGGACAAACGGTAATTCGCCACGTCGCGGACGGGGACAAAGAAGGAAGCAGAACCGGAACAGCATAAAAAGAGAATAGCGTTAAACAGGTACAGCGCATTAACATACAAATTCAGAGATGCGGCTTGTCCGGCTTATCGCGGCGCGTCCCTGAAGTTATCGATCAACGTACCAACCAAGCGCACCGTAAATAAACCAACCGACGGCTAAAATCTCTCCCCCACCTCGGCTTGCTACTGCCACGGAGGCACCGCAAGGACAAAGGAGCGCGACAGCCCTTATCGGGAGGATCGGCTCGTAGGCGAGACCATTATGGGCGAAATCGGGGAACGGCGCCCACTCCACATAAATAAAGTCGCACGCCGGCCAATTAAGCGCCATTGAAAGGGCGCGATGCCGATTAGGAACGACGTTCGCCCGGTAGTCGGTCCACCTGCTGATAGCCTAACCTCAACAGCTGCCCCGTGAGCTGCCCGCCCGATATTTTTCCCCCGATGTCCTAGCGCCTTCCTTTTCTCTCCTCCCCCCTCCCCTATTTATATATATATATATATACATACATATATATACATATATATATACTTCACTCTCTTGAACACCTCCTTCTCTCTCGCTCTCTCACTTTCGTGAGAAACCCGACCCGTTGCCCGAACAAACCGAAAAGGGAAGTTGTCACAGTAAGTAACGAGGCTTATAATGAACTCGAGCTAACATTGACGCACGTTCGACTTGCGAGTTGAAATTTGCGGTCATGCCGATGAAATTTGGCCACTTCATTATCCCACCTCTCGGTGACTGTCATAATTATTAATATCACGTCTTAAAATTGCCTTGTGTACGAGTATAACGTATAACTGGAGTTGGAACTGTTGCTTTCACCGACACAGTAATTCCAATACAGTCAAGAATTAATTTTCAACTATAAAATTGAGCAACCACGCACACAATCGTGCATTTTGAATTCGACTACAAGATTATCCGAAGTTATGCAGAGTTTATTACCCGGTGTCGTAAAAGTTTGTGAACTTCACATGGCGTACGTTCTATTAACGTGTAATTTAATTTATTGATACTGAAAAAACTAATTAACGTAATGATCAGTTCTAATTCTTAAGCGAGGAAATAATTTGATTATCCAATCTCCACAAATAACCCCGTACAAGTACCTGCACTCATAAAGCTATTATCAAGAAAATCATACAAAACTGACTTTAGAACTTATACATATTTGTACACTTGACCATTATCTTCTACAAGATAAAAAACATTACTAGTGAGCTTATATGATCAATTTTATTTGTATAAAATCTTTATATTTATTATAGAGAGATGAAAAACAACCATGGTATTTTATATACAACTTTATTTACAACATTAATTTGATCCAATTTATAAAATCTAGTCATGAATAAGCAGCTTGCTTAGGTAACTATTGACACTAATGCCAGAATTTCGGTTGGTAATTTCACATTTTTTTTTTTTACCCCTAATGATTATTGTTATTTCGCAATGAAAACACGTAAAACGTGTAACTGTTAAGCTAAAATAAGATACCGACACTTTAAACGAGTGTTAAATAATGCAATTTAGTTGAATAATATTTAATGAGCTATAGCACATTTTTACTTTATGATATAAAATAAATAATCATAAAATATAATGAATCTTAACAAAACCAACAATTATGCTCGTTTCAAATACGCTCAATAATAAATGGGCTTTTATTAAATAAAAAAATATCGTAATGACCAAAAAAGTGGGAACAAGTTATTTTGATTAATTATTATGCAATTATTGATTGTATTTAAAGGACGTATTATATACGTATTTTTATAAGAATAGCGATGATCCCCCTCGCCTCTCTCTCTCTCTCTCTCTTTCTCTGCACTACCATAAAATAAAACAGGCTATCGCCGCGTGCAAATCGAATTGCAGATGCAAAAAGTCAGAGAGAGCAATGCAAAAGATAAACAAAGAGAAAACAAAAAATAAGAAGCCAGCCAAAGAAAATATATCCAATAATATTTAATGATCCCTAAAGCTACAGCGAAGGCGTGTATTGGCTAACTGGGAGAAACTGAGTGAGACCGGGCGTTTATTAACTGACTATAATAAACGCTTGGCAGGATTGAGCTGACGAAGGAAAAGTATTCGCGCCCATCATGAAATAGCTCAATGCCAGAGCTCATTGTGCCCGCGGGTAGTTGCTCCTTATGTATCCTGCCCCCAGTAGCTCGCACTTTTCAATGAGCCATCATGTGCTCGTATAACCGCCACTCGTCCCTAATAATGTATCTTCATTCATAATTTCATCCTAGCAATCTCGTTTTATTCATAGCCAATGACGTCTTCTAGCCTTACCTGAATTATGCGCACCTCGTTTAAGCGAATTATTTCACACTCGGCTGAAAAGTAATAACATCCTAAATAAAGTTACTGTTACTCAGAAGCAAAATGAGAAATAACTCTATTTGCAATTAATTTATTCGATGCGCTAAGCCGGTGAAACGTTAATTTTATGAAATTTCAATTTTTAATGCTAGCTAATGTGCGTTTGCGTTACGATGCTTTCACGGAATTCGTAATAATTTCGTGGAATAACTATGGTTATGAAAATGGATTGAAAAGTGGAGTTTACAAGAACAAACAGCAAACAGTGATTATTTTTCAAAATTTTATCATCACTTTTAACGATCATAGGATGCAAAGTGTTTAGTGAAATAAATTTACACATTCTTTTCGTTTTTTTCGCAACAATATCAATAAAGAAATACAAATCAATTTTCTATTTAAAATTTTCAGTAAGGACCTTATTATTTAAAACGTTCAACTACATAATTATGTCACTGTTGTTCTTTAATAGGTGCAACACCAATTTCAGGTTATCTATACTCGTGAACAAAATATTAAGAAATTGTTTCGTGAATATTTATTGACGACAATGTTTTTATAATATTGCTAATATGTGTATCCAATTTTTTTTTTTAAATTTTGATGAGTACTTCAAATTAAGTGTATCTCTTGAGATAATTTTTAAATTACGGATGTGATTCATTGAATATCGTTGTAAATTAATCAAATGAATAATAACAGAAAGTTTGTGAAGTATAAGTATAGGGCATTATTCTTTATTATAATTTATTAGTAAGTCATATTATATCTCGTAATTATAACAGGCTATAAAGTACCGTAATTCTCCGCTTTTATCATAGCTCGTGATTGATGATTTTTATTACCTCAACAAGCAGCAATGACAGAAAACTTGTCCCGCGGACTCTTAAGAAAAATACGAATTTATAAGATGCTCCATGTCTCTCCCATGACATTCATACAAATGTCAAGATATAAATGACAATTCTGACTATCATCTTTAAAATAAAATTATATATATATATATATATATATATATATATATATATATATTTGTGTGTGTGTGCGTGCGTGTGCGTGTGTGTGCGCGTGTACGTGTGCGTGTATGTATGTGTGTATATATGTATATATGTATATATATTTATAAATATACATATATATACATATATATATGTCTACTGCAGTATAACTACAGTTGAGTGGATAAATACGGATCTGTTCTTACGAATAGGAATCACAGCATGACCCTTTATGACAGTCTGCATGCCATCGTGATAAGGTATATTTCCAACAGTTACAACGATCTTTGACACCGGTAAAACTCTTTTATGTGCGCTTCCTTAATTACTTAAAATATACATTTGAGCCATGTTTAATGCCAAAAATTTTAACTCACCTCGTATACAAATAGATAATGTAAACACGCTCGATTGTATTTTAAATTACTTAACGACCTATATAATGTTATACGTTTAACGCTTGCATATTTCTGCAATATTGTTCTTTATATTTATAAGAGTTTATTATGTTTTTTTTTTATTTTAACTGATGAAACTAGATTGGCAATTTTCCTCGGCATCCTATGATTATCTTCTTCTATGCAGAAATGAAATTATCAAAAAACAATTAAAACGTTATTGTAAAAATTAAACTTTATTGGCAATATGAATTGTATGATTAATTGTATGACCCATTATGGTTTCATCACTGTACCAGCATTACTTAAAGTGTTTTATGAAAATTATACGTTATAAATAATACCAATCGATGTCATCCATAATATTCAATTTCTTTAATTATATTTTGCAGATTTTAGATATTCATTAAAAATATGTCCACTTGAATTCCCCAATTAATTAAAAACCTTCAAGAATTCTAAAATAAGACATCAAAAATTACGTTTTTATATACTTAAATTTTATTATTCAACTAAATTTTTTAAATTTGCTGTAAAAATATAGTTTAATGCATTTCGTAAAAATATGTCATCTATTTGATGTTTTTTTTCTAAATTAGTACTTATAAGAACAAAGATTGTCATCGATAAAAGAATATCACACCTATAACTACACGCTTAGAAATAAATTCAAAGTTTAATCATTATATGCAATGATCATAAAAGTTAAATTACCAACTTAAACTTAAACTTTCACCAAAGCTCTATTTCCATGATTCAACCCTCTAGAATACGAAGATATTTTTGTATCAAAATATTTCGTACGAAAATTTGGATATATATATATAATAACATCGAAGTCACTGTCACCTGAATCATAACAAATTTTTTATCTCGACATATTTCCGTTAATATACTAAATAGCTTTACATTAAATTAAACTACTCTAGTAAGTTATTTGATTTTAAGATAATTATTTTTATTCTAATACATTACACAAAACATAAAGTTATTAGAAGTTGTTATCAGACTGAAAGTCATAATCTCATAAAAACATTATTGCCTTCTCTATGACAGGATAAACCCATGCATACTACATAAAAGCTTTTAACACCTTGAATTTGTTTTTAAAGTTTTAATATTCATTCCTCACATATTTCCATGTACAGGTTGTTAAATTTTATTATTAGTTTAATTATATTCTTCGTTAATTGGATCACATTGTATTGTATAGACAACTTTTTTAATTTTCGATCATGCAATATTTAAGAAATAAAAAAACTTAAAAATTAACTATAACTAATTGAATATTAATTTAATTATGATTATTAATTGAATAGAAATTGATCAAAGTACAAAATATTGTAGTTATTATGGCTATTATTTATTAGGCTATTAGTTATTAGGCTTTTTAGTTATTATGGCTTTAATATATAATATAATTATTAAGATGAGTAATGTATTTTTAACTAAAAAGAGTTTTTGTTTAAATATTTCCGATTAAAAGATGTTCGTAAAAGCAAAAAAATATTATAATTTCCATATCTTTTACCTCAATCTATTGTTTAATCAATAAGTTAAATTATATATAGTTAATATATTTTTGTTTTTTTTTTATATTTTTACAATTCATATTTATATAAAGTAACAAGTAAAAAAATACACAATATTTTTTTTATCTAATCAACGATTAATTTGATTTTTCAGTTAAATAATTAAAAATTACCATGTATAAATAAAAAACCTACACAGAAATCTAAGTGATCTAATATTGAGTTCAGAGAACAGGTTATGTGATAGAAAGGAATAAATATTTTTTATTTGTCATTATAATCCTCCATAAAATCTATTTAGTTCATGGACCTTAAAATTTTAATTATTTGTTAAGTAGAGATTATTTACTAAATCTTTAAAATAACTTGTCCTTTTCGTGTTTTTTTTTATTATTTGATATCAATTTAAATCATAAACATTACATATTTATCTATCCATAAAACCATTTTCAATAATACACGGTTGCAATCTATATTTGTATTCTCAAATTATGATATATTTAACTATAATAATTAATAAAACACGTACGAATTTCTATGGTATATATTAAAATAACTCCATAGTTTGCTTTCAAATGTTGACTCGGTTTAAATCAATTATAAGAAATGCAACACTTATCATTATAAAAACCTGGTCTTAATAAACTTACGAGTTTCAAAGTACTATCCAGTGACGAATCACATGTTATGAATTTTTTAAATACTTTATTCAGTTGTGACATCAAAATGTAATGCGAAAAATTTTTCAATGACGCTTATGTTTATAAGGTTGAAAATTTCCAAACCATTAAAAACGATTCAGTCTTATTGACTATACTTAAAAGAATATTTATTTAGTTGTGAGATAGAAAGGAGTATTATGATTATGAAGTAAAGGAGTAGTATGAATTTACTAAATATTTTTTTATTTCAATTTCAGGAATAACAGAGTTTGATCGATAACAATAAAAAATTGAGTAATAAATATATCTAAAAAACATAGTTAATATAAAAAAAAATATCCGTGATTATTTTATTAATATCGATAAACTTTTACACAAACGGATACCAAAATATTTGAAACAAATACGTGTAGATATTACAAATTATATATCTATATATTATTATAGATATGAATTAATATGTTTTTATGAAATAAATATTTTAACAATTATTAATGTACAAATTTTAATTAAGTATAGTATTACAAAAAACAAATATGTCACGTAAAATATCTAAAGTATTAATATTAAAGTATTAATGTAAATAACAGTGAAGAATGGAATCTTTTATTACAATTTATTACTTTACTCTTATAGGGGAAACACTTTTAATTGAACCAAAATAATTTATATGTGCCATTTTTATAAACTATTTCTTATCTACCAGGAAAATGTAAAAAGAATAAAATTTGTTCCAAATTTATACTTTTTGTAAATAATTCGGCATGTTACTTTTATTTAATATTTTATAAAATGAATGCATATATTACTCATTTACCTCGAGGCAATTGCCATTAATTTAATAAACATAATGTAAGAAACGATTTTCCTCATTGTATAAAAAATAACACAAAAATATGCACAAATTAATATGTTCATTTTATAAACTTTGTATATTAATTTGGAAATGAACAAACATATTTATATGCAAAAACAGTTTATAGATGATTATTCAAATTCATTAAATAACTTATTAATAGGACTTCCACGATATAGTGTAAACATCAATTTTGTGTAACATGTATGGCTTTTTTCTTCAGCGACTACATATTAAAAACAGTATTTAAATTATTTTTAAAAAAAGTAAAGAAAGCGATCTATATTGACAAATCGGTCATACTCAAATATGAATTTTCCACTTTACCTCCGAAACACATTAGGGATGCAGCCCTAGGTCAAATTTTCACGACCTTATTTCAATCTTATTTCTAAATCCATCGGTATGATAATTGAATAATCAACGGATCTCGTTTAAAATGATCAAATGAGCTGCATCGACTCGACAGCATTAGTGGCGCGTTAAAAGTAGCCCCGACGTCCCGAGGAAGATGCTGCTGCTATAAATCAAATGGAAAAGTAAAAAGGAGCATCCTGTACAGTCGCGGATAATTTCGCGCGCTCGCGTCCGCAATTGAATCGCGCATACGTAAAAGCTGTACGAGGATATCGCCCGGGGCGCTTGGCCCCTCCTCATGGACAAACGCACGCGTTGGCTCGGCCTCGGCTCGCGTGTCCAGGTGGCATCGTCCACCGTTTCCTATTCCCGCCGGGAGGAATCGGTTAGGAGGATTCTCGCGAGGGTTGTTATTTAGCGCGCGATTACATGCGCCCGAATTGACGCAAGGGGATCGTTAAGTACCTTGCTACACAGGATCGTATCGCGTGTACCTATTGATTGCTTCCGTTTATATGGGCTGCGAGAGCTCCGAAACCTTGTATGTATTGCAATGCTGAATTTAAAAGCTCAAGACTGTATATGACGAATAAATACCCTTTTGCGAAAAGCGTTTTCTGTTAAAACGTATTAAAGCGTCATGAAATAGTTGGAAAAAAAGATATCCCTTTTTACTTTTCAGTAGCAGATGAATGCTTTGTCACTTTGATCATTAGTAGGTTAATATACGACTTCGACATTGCTAAAGAGCATTCAAAATACAAAAAATCTATAATTTAGTCAACTATGAAAATAATTTTAAATCATTATCCTAGCAGTATTATCTAAAATTTCATATTTCATTAAATTAATTAAACGGTATATTTTAAAAAATGAATACTGTATGTAAGTTGGAACTACATAACAACGTGCGTAATTCGTATGGAATATAACTTGATTAACGATAACCATATACGAAAAAAGTTAATACACTTTTGTATTTTAATATCTTACGAACCTTTGATTTATATTATGAAATATATTCATAAGTTTCAACAATTCGTTGCACCTTAATTATGTCACCTGCATTGAAGCTCTTAATAAAGTATCGAAATAGGTGATATTAATTATAGTCTTAAATCTTGGCAAGTTTCATGGACACGCTCACAATGCCGAGTAACTTGTTGCCGTGAAATATCTTCGACTCAAGCTAAAATAATGTAAAGGACAAGCTAAAAAATTGTTATTTAGTTGGTATACATATATGCGTGTGTGTATAAATATATATATAGATATATAGATATAATGCTGATTCTTACAGAAAAATATCGTAGCACGTAATACATAGCCGTAGCTTGTAAAAATTTGAAACACAAAAGAAAAGTAAATCAGCAAAGAAACATGTACGCTAATGTTCAAGCGAAATGCAAAGTTATAAATATTTCGTTATTTGTCGAATCAAGTAAAATTTTAATTTATCGTTCACGTGAATTTATATTATGTGCAAATTAACATTACCGCATTAAAAGGAATAATTTATATCCTCAAATCGTACGGCATATCTAAACGAATACTACATCCTCTTAAAATATCCCTTTTCGGCTCTAGAATATAAGTGTATCATGTACACGGCGTAACATTCGATCTTTTAATCATGAAGGCATCCAAAAGATAATTCAAGTATCATTTAATTAATACCCGAATTGCGAGGTAGCCATCGGGGAATCAAACAAAAAGTACATAAAGAAGGGGGTCATTCCGCGAAATTTGTACAGCGCCAAAATCCGTATAACATACGGGCCGCACACGATTTCTAATAAAATAAAACCGCTCCCAATACGAAGACGACGCAAAGATAAAAGGGGAAGCACAAGCCAAATCGATCCTTGCACGTACTAAAACACAGCAGTGGCTCGCCCTTGGTACAGCATTCAAAAGAGCCGCTCGTTTATAATGCTAACGGGATGACGCGACAAAAAGTCGGCGGCAGCCCACGTGTGCAGCGAAAATGCAGCGCATCGCGAAACGTATTTATAATTCCCCCAGTGTATATTACAAAGAGAGCAAGGCGCTCAATGTTAATCGAGGGCGGAGTAGAGCGAAGCTAAGGACCGGGGGGCGTCGGCGGGGGGGTGGCGGCAGAGGTGGTGCCGCGGCGCGACGGGGAGGTGGCGGAGGAGGAAGAGATACCGGCATCCGGTCTCACGCGCGCGGAATAAGCAATTCGTCTTTAGGCTCGCGCCAGCGTTCGCCCGCCGATCGGACGTCTCCTTTTTCTCCGGCCCCCGCGTCCTTTGACATTTATCGATGGCCAATTTCTCATCGGCTTTTTATCCGAGATGCGCGCCGCCCGGTATACGCTAAGGCGCGTGCTCCCCCCCCCCTCCCGAGGCCGCCGTCAGGTGCCGGGCTCCACTCACCCGAGGATCCCGTGCTTGCGCGTCCGCTCCCGGCTCCAGAATGAAGACTCGTACGTATCTAATGGGATCCTTTAAGGAGAGCACCCGAGCTCCTCTTATAAAGTAACCCACCCGCGCCCTGAAAATTAAGGCTCGCGGTTGCCTTTGGCTGCCAACGCTTAGAACTAGTTGGTAACCGGCCAGACATTTTGACGGTCGACATTTCGGGTTAGCGCTCACGAGCAATGGACTGGAACTGGATATCCGATCAGGTTTTCCCATTTTTTCCTCAGTGCGGTAGCTTAAGTTATTGAGCTGATTTCAGATAACTTCATTACTAAGGGAGTCGCGGCCGAGCATTGCTTTAGATTCCGGAAAATTTTCTCGAAATAAAGATTCTTTACAGTTACATTCAAAATAATTACGCTGACATTTCTTTAAGCAGGTTTTTGTACAGTTAAACCATTACTTTTACCACTATAATTCAACATTTACAACTTAAGCAATAATATACATCTGTTCGCGTTTACGCGAGTGAGCGAAATTTTTGCTTATCTTATTAGATTACTA
Source organism: Kradibia gibbosae (assembly GCA_018907135.1). Lineage (NCBI taxonomy): Eukaryota > Metazoa > Arthropoda > Insecta > Hymenoptera > Agaonidae > Kradibia > Kradibia gibbosae. The sequence goes on from JACCHX010000004.1 coordinate 12,946,630, forward strand.
ATATTACTTTGCACATGCCGTATATATGCGTGCGCCTCTGTGTGTTGGTGTGCGCGCGCGCGAACGTATGGAGTACTTCATATTTCAAGCACTCATTTTTTAATTACGTTTGATTGGCTATTAAATATTAAATATGAAATATCAATATTATTAATCTTAAAAGCCACTTCGTTTACTATGATTATGTTCTCTTATGTATATATGTATGCTGAACTTAAATTTTATTATGCAGGCAGAAGCATTGTATCGTGTTCTGCTCTTGCATTATATTTTACATACTATAAAGAGCACTATTTCTTAACAATGACTAATATTTAACAAATAACTGAAATTTATATTATAAGAACATCATCAATCTTCTAAATTTTAAATAAATGTAATTCAACGCTTTGGAGGAAAACAGATGGATAAACAGCACGGCAAGTTTCTTTCGTAGGCAATTATTCCAGAAATAATCGAAAATAAAGGTCAGCCACAAATAGAATGAAGCGCCTGTAATGATATACTATACTTCAGGAACATTATCAATTTTGTATGAATAGGTTAAGAAATTTATCGCCGTTATTAAGCAGCCGTTTTATAAATACGCAAGGCCCGTGGGTTTGTTTGAGGCTGTATTACTTACAATATTAACCAGATACTTATACACCGAACCTGAGGCGATATAGTTCAGGAGGACTCACGGGCAAATGAGACCATTTCAACGAACTAATTTACTTCGCCGCGGCGCTTCTCTACTGCCAAAGAAAAAATTTCAGGATCCAACCTCGAAAAAATATCCTTTCGCAGAATCTACGTATTTAGCTCGGGGGCGCTTACAATTATAAAATGTACAAAAGAGCCTCTGCAAATCAGCCTCGATGGTCCAATAGCACTCGCATGCTACACATTTTGCGTTTTATGTCTTTAACTGATAATAATTGTAATCCAGTGAAAGTAAAGCGGAGGAATATTTTAAATCGATCTTGCAACCAGAAATTATTTACTAAGCTTTTGGAAGTTTAGCGCTAAGTTGTTTAGATTTGTACTCCCTTAGCAGCGATAAATTGCACGAAATCCCGGCACTGAGCTTTATCTATGGTAACTGATAGGCTACAACATTTAATGGAAATAAGTTTTTAATTAAAATATTATAAATCTTGAGCTGTTAAATTATAATCAGATGCATTTATCTATCAATAAAATTCACATTGCATTACCAATAAGAGATTGGGGATCGAGTTACGGGACTGGCAGTGAGTAAGCCTGAAATATATACTCGTGCAATGACGCTTAATAACAATAAAATTTAGTCGAAGCTAATGTGTTTAATATTCATAGCTGTAACAATAATTAATATTCTTCTACAAAACACAAGGTATTAAACGTACGTAGTCTGCGATACAAAGTTGTATCAAGGCTTATAAATATTGTCATTTTGCTTAACTTATCGAGTGAGAGATGAAATTACTCTTGAATTTTCAATGTAAATGTGAAAGATTGGGTGAAACTTGAAAGATTCAAGCGACACGAAAGCTAATGTGAAAGCTAGATGGACAATTCCCACAATTAGCCGAAGACTTATCAATTTCCATAAAAAAAAAAACGCCAAAAGCTTAAGACCAACGCCAAGAAATTAGGCACCTCAGCGTGGACGCACGTAGTCAGCGCTCCTTCAATCGTAAACAAGCGGTGCAGTCCTTCAGCCGAGAGTATCCACTGGTCAGTATCGACTTATTTTGCGGTTGAATAATCAGTCGGGTCGAGGAAGCCAAGGCGCGTCGTGGGCTCGGCGGGCGGCGAGGTACGAGAACGAGAGCCGGCGGTGGCTGGAGGTGGACACTCGACCTCGACGGCTGACGATGAGACGACGAACGGACGGGCCCACGATGTCAAGGGATTAAGGAATGGTTAAGGGCGGAATTGGGGGGAGGGGGAGCGAGCGGGGCCGAGGGGCCGGAGGAGGAGAGAGTCGGGGTCGACAGCGCGTAATGGAGGCACATGCTTTCGAAGCGCGAAATCGAATATCGCCCCGGGGCAACCGCCCACGCAACTGCCAGGGTTATTATGTTACCGGGGCCTTGGGTAGCATTAGGGACGCCAGGGGCCCTCACGATTATTAAGAGCATTAAGGCACGATATTGAATTCCATTAGAGAGAGCCGATCGCGGCCGGTTCTTTCTCTTCGAACCTCCGCCGCCCTTCCGCCCTCGCCGGTCTCCGACGCTCGGCGCTCGGAACGAGACCCGCGAACGGATTGAAAATGATTAAGCGGTGCGTCCCCACGCGCGCAGCCATCCTCCGGACCCACGAGGGTGAATTACGTTCGTAAGCTATCGCGAACACTCGATTGGGAGCTCCGCGCCGTCCTCTCCAGCTCTGCCTTTCGCCCTGTTCCTTTTAACCCCCGAACGAGCTGTAATTTACATGGGATGAAGTTTTCTTAATAGAGGATAAGTCTTAAATCCAGCCGATTCGTAATAAATAATTACGACCAACCGTATCGACCTTTTAAACCAACTCATTTCTCCTTTTACCTACGCAGCGACGATACGCCACTACGGCATGCCACTACGGCATCGTCCCCCGGCCGCTTGATGTTCGTGCCTCACGTAAATATCTCATTTTCGCTCCGCGATTATTAACTTTTGGCCGATGCTGACTAGAGAAGCTGACTACGTGAGTCATGGACTGCTGGGTCACCCCTAATTCCCAACGAAACCTGTTACTTGCAGAAAAAATTATTTATGCTTGATATTGAAAGCGTTTACCACCATAAAAAAATCTGCTTAGCATAATTATTTTACACGTTTTTTAATCAAAAGTAATAACACCGATAAAAATTGAACAAAAATCATCGTTAAATATGAGGATACTCTTTTAGATGTCAAATAATATCATAATATTACGTTTCCTCTAGCTGTGTTTATTAATAAATTCCATTACGAATCGCAATGGAATAAGACCTTTCAAATAGTTTGACTTTATTTATCATTTAATGACAGTGTTATTAGTTTTAAAATTTGATATATTGAATATACGTAATGAGGCTAAGCAGGCACTAGAATTGCATTTGTGTGCGTTAGCTTAATGGGCATTATTAAAAAACCTACCGATATTTAAACAATGCAATAATTCAAAATTTCGTCAGTCGATTGAAATTGTAATTACAGCAGTTAAAAGTAAACGATACATAAGTGTTTCAGCCGTTAAAAAAAGCATGCAATCTCTTCAAATAATCTAGAGGTTCAGACATTGTATCTCTCAATCAATATACAATAAATCTACATTACGAAACTACTCAAGGTCCTAATACACGTTTACAGTGCTTCTCGGCAACAATCGGTAAAGAAACAATTACACTCTTGGATCAAAAGAAAAATTCTGCTCGTAAGTCCTTCCGAGGCATCTTATTAACCTCTTACAATCGTATGCAACTATCTTATGAGACAATCGCAAATCGTTGGAGCCCGAGGTGCGGCTCATTGATACGAGGGGAAGATGAAATAACGAAGGCTACGAGAGCCTTTTAAAAAGGCATAACGCTCAGGATAACATCATTCTCCTTAGCGCGCATACACGTGGAAACCCCTTCGGCATACCTTCGCGTGTGCATAAAAAAGGATGTTGATGGGCACACGCGAAGAAGCTTACGTGGGCGTGCGCCTCTTCCTCCTACTCGACGCCGCCAATCTCCCCACCCCCCCAAATCCCTTTCCCTACTCTCAGTCATCCTCATCTGGCGTAAAAAGAAACACGAGGCCGAGTTCATGGTTCGAAGGCTCGCGAAGAAGGAAATACCTTGAACCTCGCTCTCGTTAGGCTACGATGACCCGGCGAGTCTTGAACTTTCGATATGTCAGCTTCTCTGACCAGACGTCGCGTTTTTTTATCGCGCTCAAGTGTTACTAAAAATGATCCTTAGGCGCTTATCGGACAGTGGAAAAACCCTTGAATTCGGGAATGTTTGAGAATTCTGTCGTTCGCCAGGATGATGCCATAATTACGAATTAGTTCCACCATTTCCCGTTAGGTTAATGATCTTTGTAATTTGTGAATATTAAACTTTTTTTATTAACAGCCGATGAATAATGATGATTACGATAATTGATGGGCTTTGTACACGAGCCACGACTCAGATTTTTTTCAAAATTCTGTGTAAGACGTTACATTTTTATCTTTATTAAATGAAAGCGTTCGGTGATCAGGTCCGAAACAAAATTTTCTTACTAATTCACACTCGCAAATACAAACATTTTAAAAAAAGTATCTCAAGTCAAGTACTTATTAATTTTTACTCTATATTGACATTTAAACGAATCAATAATTGCTTAAGCATAGATTTGATTTCTCATATGCTAAAAACGTAACTTAAAATGCATAAAAATACATAAAGATACTAATCTAATAAGGTATGCAAAATAAACTTTACTAATTTTATACGTACTAAAATAATAAAATTAACACTGATTTACTTTTTACAAAAGTGTTTAATAAATGTAAAATTACTTGTTACATTTTTAATTAATTCAAACTCTTGATGTATGAATGGATTTAAATGATAAAAATCATGCTTTTATCAAATTTAATTTGTCGACTAATACAGCCTTGCTATAATTTAAAAAATACATCGTAAAACCCGTAAACTTATTTTATACTTGTGCAGTATATAGACATTTGTATAAATATCTTTCAAGCAGTTTGAAAAATATATAAAAAAGAATAAAGGTAGCTACACGTTTAAAACGTTAATGCATATTCTCAAAGTAATATAAAATACTTCGAAATTTTAATTACTGTATATTTTCGACGTATTAAAATATTTCTTTAGTTTAAATTACAAAAGCTTTCGACTGTATATTATATATTTTATGGAGAAATAATATGAACTGTTCTTTAATTCTTAATTCGCAGAGTCTCAGAAACACGAACAGTTTGAATGAAGTCATAAACGAAACCGTGAAATTGTTCATTAGGTCGAAAAATCGTATCTTACATTCTACCCACGCAATCGAGATTTGTAGGAACATTAAACGTCAGCGGTACAATTTCAAGACTCCTGATTTTATTAAAGTAATTTCGAAAACTGAGGGCTCAGCGCGTTATCAATATAAACACATTATTAAACTTCAACTTAATAAACGAAAGGTTAAAAACTCGAACAAATAATAAATTAAAATATAAAAAATAGTTAAAAAAAAAAAGCGAAATTCGGACGAGATTAGAAAGGTGAGATAAAATAAGTAACGTCAAAAGGTTTTGTCACGCATTTGCGTTGAAGTTACCCGAGCATAAATCGCGTCCGACAATGAATTAACCTGAATAATAGAGTCCAAGATTCATGCACTTTGCAAGGGAGAGCAATATTACAAGGCGCATAAAGTCAGTATAATTAAAATCACCAGACGGCATCTCCGATCATCGTGGTTAAAATACTAACGTCCCCTGTTTCATGCCATTAACGTAGAACCCAAGTGAGATCAATGGCGCGACCGAGCGAAACTGACTTGGACCAAATAACACGATAAAGAACGAAAAATAAGAAAGGGTCGGGAGAGAAGGAGAAAAAAAAAAAAAAAAAAGAACGAAAGAAAAGAACGAGTTGGAATGCCTTCTAATAAGCCGTAAAACCAATTAAAACCGAGTGCGCAGGGATAAGGATTCGACGCAGCGGGCGACGGATCGTCCCCCTGACGTCTTGATCATCCCGCGAAATAACTGCGACCCGCTGTTTTATGGGACCGCGTGTGCGGGGGTGGAGCTCCGAGTGGTCCCCGTCGCGACGTACAAGTACGCGGAGATGCGGCTACTCGACGTTTCCCTCTCCGCCTCGACGTCCAGTGGGCTTCGATCGGCCCGGATTGCACGGACGGCATTCGGCGCTACGGACATAATTTTACAACTGATCGATACAATAATGCGCGATGGCTTGAGATTCGTGGCTTCGCTGCTGCTGCTGCTGCTACTATCTGCTCTTATTGAATTATGAAGAGGGAATATAATTTGATTTGATTTTCGGAAAGGGAGCTCGGGAGGAGGCACGGATATTATTTACAATAATTGATAAATAACTGTCCTCGCCGAGACCGCGGAGTGACGTCGAATGGGAATAATCTTCAGGCGTATTTTAACAAGACTTTTCAATTATTCAAAATATTCGTATTCGCGAAATTCGGCTCAAATATTAATGCTTCAAATAAAATGTCTCTTGGCTCCACGCTTTAAATTAATACAAGTGCAAAATCGATGCTGTATTAATCACTTTACTGGACTTGTTCTTTTCATTTTTTTAATGCGTCTCCTGTGTAAATTCCATCGAAATTGATGCAAATGGCTCTCTTTTATACGCCAACGAAATTATAAAGTTTGTTTCTTTAATTTTTTAAGTAATTATTTAAGTTTAAAACGAATTGCGTAATAAGCTCAAGGCAACATTCGATAATGAATTTCAAGTATCCTACTACACCTTTATAAATATACGTTCAAGTCTTTAGAGTAATCCAATGCGTAAGTAATTACTTTCATAAAATTGATTGATTCGGTACAATATGTACACAATTAATCTAATATTTACATCAAATATAGTACTGAAAACTTTACGAACCCTTCCTCTCCACTTTATCTTATATTCATAACTTACTACTGTTTTACAATGTATTATTCTAAATGATATAGATCCAATAAAATAGTCATCTATATAATATAATCAAAAAAAAAATTAATCCTACCTCTTAAGGTACGACCGGAATATATATGTTATTTTCTTTAAAATATTTTCCTTGGCTAATTATATATTATTACCAAAATCTGCTCTTTGATATGAAAATTTAAAAGAAAATTAAAAATGATCTCATCAACTTCTTAAAAAAAACAAACGAAATAAACTCGCAATGTGCAAACAAGGATAAGAGAGAACGTCGAAGAATTTTGAAGTTTCAGAAACGAAGATGCAGCTTGGACTTCAAATAATGTAGACAGCTTACTAAAATCTGGTACCCAATTGGCGAATAAAAGATAAAATTCTTTTTAAATAACTGTAGCTTTGAGCAAAAAGAACCAGACTCACGAAAATTTCGGGTTACCATCTTAAAAAAATTAAGTTGTATATCGAGTGTATTCCTTTATACTTATATTAGGTTACAAATTACAGTTAAAAACTTAATACTTTTAACATTTGGTTGTGCATAAGCGTGTATGAAAAAAGAAGTTATAGATCCGAGGGCTAACTGTTCCGCCTTCTGGGAGCTAGAATTGCACATTTACGATTCGAAAATCCCGAGTTGGACCCCCCGCAGCGCCATATCGCTTCGCTCTCTCGAATTTTATTTCACACATTTCGCGAGCATACATACGTGTATACACCCTGTTTTCTCTCCTCCTCTTAACCGTTCCGCATGCATGTAGATTGAGTTCGTCCTCATTTCTCCTCTCTGAACTCGTCTTCCCTTTTCACTTTTTGGCGCCTCGCGCGATTCCTTCCTTTAATGTTCCGCGCCGCGCGGTCCATTTGCTTTTACCTTGGTGCACAATGTTGTCTCACGACTGATAAATGATGAAGACATACGAGATTTCATTCTATTTTTTCTTATTTATTGTTTCATACCAACGTCGTCTCTTTATATAATTAATGCGCTTTATATACTGATTTATCGAGTCCATGACCTTTTTCATTATTATAAAACATCTATAGTCAATTAAGATATAGCAATATATATATATATATATTCATGCGTGTATAAGTCACGTGTAAATTTTTGTATTTGTTTGTGATAATGTGTCATTTCAAATATTTTTTTAGAGATTTTGAATTACCAAATAGATTTCAACAACAAATAGTAATAACTACACGGATTTTTTTTTTTATTAAAACAAGGAAAAAACTCTTCGTTCTAACACAATCGTGTTAAAATGTATGTTCTATATTACAGTATACAAGTATAGCTTACATTATATATATATATACATCTAGTTATATTGTGGAATTAAAAATGGTGCACTTTGTAAATAACAATTAAGTATGATGTATCGATGATATCTTCGTATTCCCGAAAATTGAAAGAAGATACACTTGACTAGGGGCTCATAAGTATAACATGGGCAGCGATTCGAATGACCCAGTACCTGTCCCCCGTCCATTCGCACATCGAGGATAGCCATCTGTTCGTGTCTAGCCTCACCCACGATCGAGACCATCCCCCACTGTAAATCAACGGTAGGGCTCAGTCGAGGGGTACGCAACAGGTGCAACATCCTGTTCCATTTGGAAACAATGATCTCCGTGTATTGGCGTTGGCGCCACCCTCGGTCTCCGTAAATCATTTCCACGCGCAAACCCGGAGCCCCGACGCAACCGACCCGAACTAAACGATGGACGGGTGGGAGGAATTCAAGGTGAACGGAATTTATAGATTGTGGTGAAGGAATACGAGGGCGATAGATTGAAAAGGGGCCAGAGGGGATATATATATATATATATATATATATGTATATGTATACGGATAGAAAAAAAGAAAGAGAGATAGAGTTGAAGGAAGCGGGAAAGTGATTCGGATCAGCTGTTGAACAGGTAGGAAGAAGACTCAGGTAAGCGCGTTCAAGGAGATTAATGGTAATGAGTTAGAGTGGAGTAGCATCACCTTCTGGCAATGCTCGTATAGCATCAAATTTTCTTACTCATGAGCTCTAACAAACCTTAAGATTTCATTAATTCAAACTGATATTCTTCGAAATTACAACAAGGAAAAGAGCGAAAAAAAGTAAATTAACAAACGAAAGACAATTTTTTAAATTCTCTCGAATTAACTTATGTTGCAGCAATATATTTATAATAGCTACTTCTCATGATTAATAAAATCGTTACCCACGATGAAGATATTATAGAGAAACTCGACGGAATGAGTTGCGGTGCCTTAAAGATCCTCATAATAATTACACTCCAATAGTCAATTATTAAAATCGAAAGCAGTAGCGAATCATAAACTAAAGTATCGCCGACGATCACTTTCAAAAAGTACGTTAGCAAAGGGCCTTCGGTAAGCGACCCTTCAAAACTTTGGCCGCGATGCCGACCAAATAACGGGCAATATCCAAAATGCCCGCATACTTATCTCCCCGAAAGAAAAATCGAGAGCAGCTCTTTCACTCGAATAAAAAATCCAATATGATATGTAGAGCAACCTGGAAAAATAGTTACCGATTCGATTGCGGAAGCAATCGCGAGATAGCAAAGTGATGAGGTTGAGATGATGAGTGGACCAGATATAGAGAGAGAAAGAGGGAGAAATGGAGGGAAGGTGACAGACAAAGAAGAAGGGGAAAAGAGATTCTCGACCTTACCTGGAACGATGCGGAACAACCGATTTTATTAGAACGCGACCGTGCATTCTCGTAAACGATCCCCTTTGAGACTACCTGCACTGAAAGGGTAGATTTGCATAAATAATGGACGTCGGTGGCCTTCGTTACCACAGCCGGTGACAATTCCCTTTGATGAATTAATCAATATCTCAAGAGCATGGAGATGTTGAGGATGGAGGGGATCCTCGAAACGTTACGCCATGGTTCAGATGTTTCTTGATGTGTACTTTGGGGTCCTTTTCGAGATATAGCAATATTAAGACACAATGCTCGAGATAAACCTCCTACCCAATCATACTGACTGTGGATAGTAGCTCGTATCCATGATAGAAGAGCCGAATGTTGGTTGAGAGTATGCTTGCCACGTCTTCTATGAAGATGATAGCCATTAGTTATTGGGCTTTTACAGCCGCAACTGTCATAATGCTTCATTACAGACGGCTTATTCTTATTCTTGTATTTCATAAGAGTAATATGATGCTTTGCATGTAATGTACATTAATTTCTTCTAAGGGAATTAATAAAAACGTAAAACTGTTTAAGTCAACGAAACTCTTTTAATGATGCAATTTAAAATTGAAATTATTATTATCATTAATAATGTACCGGGTGAAAAAGAATAAATACTTATAGTACGTATTTCATAAATCGCGGGAAAAAATGATTGATTCCAATGGATTATGAAATAACTGCATACTAGAAATGTTAATTTATCGCGTGGCGGCTAATTAATTAAGCCTTGACAGAGAATTACAAATTTGAGTGATAATTCTATCATAATTTAAACATGCGTGCACAATAAAAAATAAATTATACCTACGATGAATTTATCTAGATAACGACCACGAATCTGTAATTAAATATTAGAAATTACAAAATATCTGAATTCCATTGAACGATATCGATAAGTTTACTGTATATTATTATATCAATCAGAAAAACAAACTATCCAAGACTATTGATGTTACTATAAGGATTAATAATAGCATTAAGAATATATTATATAAAATATACTACAGAGTGGCTTATTGGGCCTGCATATCGTGGCGTTTTCAAAATAATCGTAAAATAGTAAATTTGGTGCACCAAATAATTTTGTAAAATAAACATAATTTTCTCATTATGCTCTATCATTAAATAGAGTGTACAAGGCTACTATATATTTTTACGAGCACATGTATCGACTCGATATTCGATATATTATTATGCCACTAATAACCATATCAAAATGTCAACTTATAAAATTCAATACAATCGCCACATAAATTCGTATATTTTAAAATGAGTAAATTATGTTTGTTAATCAAAATACCGAAGCATTCTTATTAATAAATATAGTACGAGTCCTAAAACTCAATACATTAATTCATCTGCTCTTATAAAATTACGAAACGGTAGAGTAGAGTAGCAATGGCACATGTAATACATTCAAAAGCTCTTACCCTTTCATTCTGACAACAAACCTAATTGTACCTCTCATGAATTACTTAATATATTTCGCGTGATATAAATTGAAATAATTTGTAAGTTTTTTTTGCATGCTATATTGTATGTGAAATTATATCTCGACGATTGATTTTTTTACAATCAATACAAAACAAAAAAAATTAAAAATTAATTTATTATAGTAAGCTGTTAAAGGCTGCATAATATTTCTACTTGAATAATACATTATTAAATGTGGTATCCAAAATAAATCAATGAAAGCCAGATAAGTGATAATAAGAATAAAAATTATAATATACATAATAATAATGATAGCATAATAACGCTTAATCAGTCCGATACTAATGATTACATCTTAAGTAATAATAAAGAAACAGATTATAATAAATCGTTTATACTTTAATAATAAAATTAATTTTCATTATAATAAAATATCATTAGCAATTTACTAAAATAATTACCTGCAAAAAGCACTAAGAAAGTTTTAACTGCAATTTATTAAATATGATAAATTATCCTTTCAAAGCATATTATTCTGACTTGAAAAATATCTCGTATCAAATTTTATCTTGAAGTTACATGAAGTTGAAAAAATTTATTGATCAATGAATGCGAAGCCTTTAAAAGAATTTACGTATGGTTTTTTTTTTTTTTTTTTGAAAACTTTTGGTGAACGCTTCCGATATAATAGTCAAAATGAAAGTTTAATTAATATTTAGAAAAATAAAAAATTTAAACGGATTGGGTAAAAAACAGCAACACCCATTACTTCAGTGATTACATTCCTTGTCCTTTCTTCAAAGAAAGCTGAAGATTTTAGCAAGAGGACAAAACCTTGACTCTTACACGAATCGTATTTGCACATTATACCCGATCCCCGTTCGGTCGCTCATCAATATCCTCGAATAATAATTCGCACGTGCATGCGTGAGGCTTCTCTCCTCCTCGGTGCTCCATCAAGGTCGTACAATGTACAACTTCATTCGAAAAGTATACACCAGGTGGTCGTGATTCGAGCCTCAAAAGGCTTCCTACAATTTCTTTGGCCCTGTCCCGATTAATCCACACGGGGGTAATCAATTTTTTCGCACTCTCGGACTTATTACGCAGATCAGTCAATCACGACGGCGACCACGTCCACGACGATGATGAAAATAATAATGATACCGACGAATACAACGTCACCGATGATGATAATAGTAATAATACCGACGAAGACAACCTCGGCCATGATGATGATTATGATTGTGATAAGAATATTGCAAAAGTGATTTTTAAGCATGGCGAAGAAACGTTTGCGACTGCTGTTACAGCAAGTGCGCAGTGTCAATTTGATTATGGATCGTGTATATTATAATAATATTTTATGTAATAATAACAGCCCGCTATAAATTTCAATTAAAATTTAAATTATTTAGCTTCATAAGGTGTCCATTATTTATAATTGAAGGCTTTCAAAGCACCAATCTTCATAATATTTAAAAAAATATTATTCATGGCGCACTATTTTTTACCAGTCACTTCAAAGTTCCTTATTTCGTCGAGGATTGAACGCTAACAGATGTAAACATTGTTTTAATTTTCTACTGTTGGGAGCAAAAATATCAATTTCATTTCCCAGCGTATAAATTAATTAGATTCTGACACTTTTTTGCGAATGCAAAATCTGCCGGGCTAAGAGTTTTATGAAAATCCAGGTAATATTAATATTAAGTATTCGTGTAGAATATGTCATTTCGGATTTTGATGACATTATTTATGTACGTGCTAAATCTATTGCTTTGATATCAAAATTTATAACTCACTTGAATATTGACTTTATCTGAAATTGAATATGTTCACAGCGTAATGATTTCCAAAAATAAATACAGCACACTATAAATCATAGCTCGTGATTTATTATATATTTAGGCACGAAAGTCGCGAGTCAAAAGAATGATACCCGCGATAGCGCTTTATAAATTACCAAGAGTATAAAAAACAAGGCAACGCAGACACATGCGATTGAGCGCCTTTGTCGCAAGCATTGGCTCTCGTATCTCCCTAGCAATCAGAATCCTCGAAATTCAACAAATTTCGAATTGCGGCTCTAAAAAAGTTGATAAACTAAAGCCTCGCATCGGAGCGTCGCCGCGGGTTCACCAGCTCGGCGCAGCTTGAGCTCCGACCTTCGTTTACCATTGAATCCTCGCCTCCCTCCACCCACAAACATGGAAATTCGCACATTCGAACAAAATGCTAATTCGAGGAAGAAATTCGCAGCCGGCTGATCCCTAACTCCCCGTTAATTGCGTTACCTAGACGCGTCACACAGTATCGATAACGGTAAAGTATCTAGGCTGGCTTTGAATTGACGCCGCCATTAGGCGCCATTACCTTGACGTTGCATCGCAATATTGATGGTTGCCAAATACAGTAAAATAAAGCTTACAAGATTTTCGGACTGAAGACTCGGCATTTATCGGCACTTTAATTATCATAATTATATTTTGTGTGGAACAAAGAAGAATAGATTTGTCCGAATAACTAAATTGCATCTGACACGAAACAATGTGTTTCGGATTTTAACATTAACTTACAAGATTTAAAAACATACTGAATTATAATGAACCGAGGCTTGACCCACGAATAGCACACACGGACACGCGAAAACATCGGTATTCGGCATATACTGTGTCGTCATAAACTTGTATTACAAAATCAACAAAGTATTTTTTGTTATTTTAAATTTTAAAGCAATAAATAAGAATACAATTTAGAGAGCGTGAAATTGTTATTGAATAAAAATTAACTTTAAATCATTTTATGCATCTGAGATATTAATTAGCGAATAATTTATGTATTGAGAATGTGAATAATATAACTCATTAAAAAAATTAAAAACGTTTCTTTACTTCTTTTAAAGATTGCTATTTTAATGATTCAATTGAATAAATTAGCATTAATTAATAAATAAGCTTTTTATGATTTTTTACACATAAAAATAATATACGTAAATATGCATTTCTAATACATAATAGTATTTGTAAATATCAAATGTAACCATCCGATTGATTTATATAAATTTTTTCCCTAACAGTTACATTTTAGAAAGTTATCAAGAAAATATGTTGGCTTTGGTATTATAAATTAGTTAAATATTTAATCATTCGATCAACATTAACATTCAATTTTATTATGAAAAAATCTACGTGGCTTACAATAATAAATGGGACTTCGCTCAACTGCGATTTACCGTGCTGAAAAATAATCTTAAAAACAAGTAAATCCGTTTGGATATATACTCTTATAATCAAACCGAGCCCCATTCGGAATTCCCGGAACGTCCTGACAGAGGATCAACTCTACACGGAGTTAAATGCGTTATAAAATGTAGTGAACGTTATGACGGTGACCTACTAGAGAAAATGGAAAAAAAGCCTTAATCGGATGCGTTTTAAGTCGCAGTGCGAAGGCCATACCGTATTCGATTTTAAGCGAAAAAAAGTGGAAATACGTCGACATTACGGTTGTCGAAGGAGCGGAGGCGGACACGAAGTCTGAACTAGTAAAATTGGTGTATTTTTACTTAGGGCCCATAACCACGTTTTCGACGCGATATATTAATCCCAAGGCGCGTCTTATCTTGTTAAAACGACTTCTCGAGACACTATTAGCTAACCAGAAATTACGATTATATTACGCAGCGCGATGATAAATAAAAGTGGAGGGTTTATTTCTTTTCGCTTAATTTCACTCTATGCTCAGATTGGTATGAATATAACTAAATTTACGAGATATTTTTAAGGACTTTTATTTGTAATTGATCATATAAAAGCGGTAAAAGTGCAAGTAAAAGTGGTAAATCTATTGAGTTGAGTAGTGCCTGCTGGCAATAGAACATATTTTTCGAAAAAAAACGAATTGCGCGCCTCTTGGAATCGCCTACATTAAATTAACAAACTTTCTACTCACCCCCAATTACAGTTTAGTTAACCGCCGAGAAGAAGCACGAGGGTCGATGATTCTTCGGTCCAGTCATTCACGCTGTTCTGGCTCCTTGAATAACGGTTACATTTTCAATGTACATCAAAGCAAGCGACAGGGCAAACACAGGGTAAAAAATTAAACGCGGTTAAAAGTCGGCCCGACACCTCGCCAACAATAATGGCCTCGTCCGCCCGGAATCGCGAGCCTCTCGCGACTTGTCGCGCACGCGCCGACCAACGGGTAAAGCTGTCCTCCGAGGGCGGCGAGGGCAGTCCGGGCGGAGGCCGGCTCGAGTTCTTGGACGATGGATCGCGGGGATTTCATCCGGTGGACGGACAATCCGAAGCCGTGCGCTTAGCGGGTCTCATTCAGCGGCCGATTCGACGCGGATGCGAATCCGGTGATGCTAGTAAAATCGCCGGAGGAGGAGCTTCGACACCAAGGCCCATCGAGGGAACCCGGGGAAGAGCTCCTCCCGACGATCGGAATCCTGCTGCGATCGGGTGAGTCTTGCGTCTCCTTAGCCGAGCGTCGATGTCACCGTTGGATCGAAAGTTCCGTCGAGCGTCTGTTTGTTGTGAAACTCGATACGGCGCAGTTTGTCAAACGGACCTCACGGTCCTGCGTTCATGCGATTCGACACTTCGACAGTGTTTTGTAAATACGTCGCAGGTCGGTTGAACTACTCGAAGGAGCGCCGTACGCTTCTCTCGAGCCGCGCATTTTTTAACTTCCAGCAGCTCGAAAGATTCGTCAGCGGGCAGAAGGCGAGGAACTTTCCAAAAAACGTCGAGGGCAAACGAAACGTTCCCGGTCGCCGCCACCCCTCCCCCCCCCCCTTCCCCGTCGCGAATTCCGGGAAAAAGCCGAAAGTCAGAGAAGCGGAGCGAGTCGAGTGCCACCCCGCGTCAGCGCATGGCAGGAGGCTCGACCGGAGAGGATCGAGGAAAAGTAATGCGAGTCGGGTAAAAAAGTCCCCGGCGATGCGTCTTCCCCAAGTCTCGCGGGCGGCAGAATCCGGGCTCCTTCCTCGAAGCCCTCCATCGACGGCGTTTAAAGGTGGCGCGCGTTGGAGATCGGAGTGCCCGCGATGCCGAGGGAGTCGCTCTGTCGGTCGAGTCTTCCCTGAAACGGTAACAATAAACGGCGACGTGGCGGGCGCGAGAGCCATTCGATGATGCGCATTGTAGTCGTGGATCGGCGGCGCCGAGCCGCGTAAATAAAGATTCGTAACGGTGTATTATTTACGTTTGGCGGAGGTGGAATGAAATGTGGAATTTCGGGCCCCCTTTTTCTGGAGCTGTGTGGCCTTTCGCGGAGATTGTGACTCGACGATTACGTTGATTAACGTTGTTTAACATTCTGCTCTTTAACGGTCCACTTTATTGCCAGCGCTTGCCCGCTGGTCAGTGCGCCTCCATCTCTCTCTCTCTATCTCTCGCTATCTCTTGCTTCAACTCACTCTCCTTGTCCTTCACCTTCTAGCCTTCTTTTTTACCTTTCGTGTCTGAAGTATTTACCGTGCCGCGATATCCGTAGCGAATGGGCTTTCAATGCTGCCCCTCGGATCCGAGATTTCGCGCAAATTCGAGGGTCGAAGGAGTGGCGCCGATGTTGATACTATTTCAAATTGCCCTATTATTGTACTCCGAGCTAATGCCACTTCCTACCCAGGAAAACACATTTAATTATCTCTTCATTGCGCACGTATATAATAATCTTGGATTGGATTTTATAACGAGAACAACGCCTACTATGTTGTTCCTGAGTTAGAATACAATTTTTTACGAGCCACCACCGATTCTTTCTTTCTTTATATTATATGATCGCACCAAACATTTTATTGGTTTATGCAATCTACTTTAAGTGCAAAAATGTACACGCTTCCTTAATACTATATATTTCACAAAATAACGAGAGCATTCTTTATAACCGTAGAAACAGATTGTTAAATAATTAAAGTTAAAGGATACTCAATGGTGTCTTAATGAACTCGTACCGACTATCAAGTATCATTAGATAATAATAGCCGAGTTTACACTTGCAATACAATTTTAATTAAAAACAATTAATATGAAAGCCCTGCAAATTTAAAAAAAAATTTCCTTTATTTTGTTTGAAAAATAGCTCTTAATGTATATTTATTATTTTATTTTTGTTATTATTATTTTTGTCGTTATCTATAGTAAACATAGGCTGTATGTATATGTACATTTTGAATGTACATGCATATTTATTCAATTTCAATTTAAATCTTAACCATAAGGAAACTCAAGGTCTTCTTGCTTCGTATCTCGATGACTTCGTAGCTCAAAGAACAAATTTTCATATCAATTTATGGTAAAAATCGCGAATTTTACAATAAAAAGTACGATAAAATACAGTGAATTATCGGTACATTCGTTTTTCTACCAATGAGTTCTAAGTTATTGATAAACAAAGGCCAATAACATTATTGTACAGATATAAGCGTCCGAACCCTTCAAACTTATACATTTTGCGAAAAGTTAAGTGCCACGCGCATTTATTTACGGCCGTGGCGAGCCGAGAAGTTAACGCCCCAATGAAAAATCAACGGCAAAGCGGTCGAACTTTCGGCAACGAATTAGCCGCACGCGATATTCCGTTGTGCGTGGGCGAGATGAGAAATCGCCTCGTTACTTAAGGAAATCGTTGGTTTGCGCAATACACGCCCTGGAAATTACGATGGAATGTCGGGCGGAACGGAGCCTCCGCGAGTAGTCGTCGGTTTTACGCTGCTGTCATTGTTTTTACGCCCCGACTAGGGTCGATTTATAATATGTGTCATTAAGGGGTTCGTTCCAAGTATATACTAGACCGTGCGCTCCAGAGTTTCTATGATTCCGGGAAAGTAATCACAATCTGTCGGATTCTGTGGTGAAAAATTCGGCCTCCGCCTACAAACGCTTAATTATTGAGGCCCTCTACTAGAGATTCTATTTAAACATCACTGACCACGTTTCAATGATAATAAAAGCTTGCCAAGTAAGCTCGCTAATCAATGCTTCCACCCTTGTAACCTTATAACATAAATACAAATTTAATACGACTATTACTTTAATATGGGTATTATTTATTTTAGTTTTTTTTTTTAATTTAAGTTATGCATTTCTACAAGAGTCTTTTATTCACAGAATGATTTTACTATTTACTATATTATTAATACCATATTTTTTGAATATTTTAGTATTTACGTGGTAAGAATTAAAATGTAAAGCAACATTCACTATTATAAGGATTAATTATCATTTAATGTCGTCAAAATACTTTTTAAATAACTACTTTTTAAAAATATAAGTTAAATTAACGAAAGTATTTAACACGTAACACGTTAAAAACGTAGCAAAACATAATAAAAACATTTTAATCATCTCATTGATACATTGAAAATGACAACCAAAACAATTGATTAGCAACAATAACAACTTAATACTCAATTGTAAATTATTAGGATTATTTATATCTATAATATTAATATTGAATTAAAAATGTACGTTTAGGCACGTATTCGAAAGTAAGACATTTGTTAATAGTATAATTTCTATTAATAACATGCAATATGTATAGTACATAATATTTTTACTTTTGTAAAAGCTTATGATTGAGTATTCAATTTCAAATAAAATACATTAATGTATCTCGAACAATAAAATCTGTATACAAAAATACAAAAACGAAAGAGAAAAAAATATAATAATACATATTACAGATATAAATGTATACCAATGGCTGCAAATTAGTATCTTTTAAGTCTGGCCTAAGCTAATGCGTTCATCAGTTCTTATTTTATATAAAAAAATTCATGGCTTAGTATACACAAGTCAAAAGACAATAAATTCATAATTTCTAGTAAAGGAAACTAGAATATCTATGTGCAATTTCGAAATAATAAGTTCAAATATAAATAAAGATGGACGAATTATTATGTGCATTAGACGAACAAATGTAAGCGTTCTTTATAACTATCCGTGATTGCTGGAACAAAAAAGATGCTTTGATATTTAAAGCGTTCTCCGAAAATGAATAAATCGAAGAATAATGCGCATCGCTACAAGGTCTCCTGAATATCGAAGCCGCAGCCAATTGCCTATTGCTGGCAGAGTCGCAATTAGAATTCTATAGAATCGAGTAGAAAAAGATAAAATCGGCCAAAGCGACTATTTAATATAATCTATGCAACGCGTCTTAGAATCTGAAATCGGTCGGCCTCGCAGCCCCGAACGGGCAGAAACGATCGGTATAATACAGAAAATGACAGCAAAGGAAAGTTCCATTAGGCGGGCGGGTAAGAAGGGCTGGGGGGGGGCGAGGTCCAATTAGCCTACGACGCAAATCGAGCCCGGACGATGAATATTTGCGAGTCGCGTCCCGAGGCCGGAAGAGGCCTCCGGTGCCATGGCTGTGCACCAACAACGCCGCAGCCGCAGTTCTGAATTTCCGCAAATTCGCGCTCTTAGTTAATGCCCACCTGTGGATCCCGGGGCTCGCGCACACGCCTATAAAAAAAAGGAACGTGCGGAGAGTCGCGCTCCGGGGTAAAGGCGCCGAAAAAGCGCGTCGCGACGTGCGTGACCGCGGCGAGTTTCGGGCCCGCAGCCCCAGGGCGACCCGGGGTACACCTCGATTCCGACCGGTTACGGGGGCGAGGGGACGACGAGCAGACATGTGCAGCCTGCAAATGATACCGGACCGCCACGGCATATGGCTGCACTTTGTTCGAAATATGCAACGGCCGTCAAACTCTTTTTCGCCTCGTCGGCCCTCGACAATAAGCGACTAGAGGAACTCTGCCTTCCTTTCAGATCTAGAAAATCGTTCCCTATTATCCTTGCCAAGACGCGTCAATTTCTTTTTCGCCTACGGTCTGTTCGGCTTCTCCTTCGCTGGCTCGCGTTTTTTCCCCCACCGGAATTAAAGTCTCCGAGCTCCCGAGGTGACTCTCTCTCTCTCTCTCTCTCTTTTTATCCGCCCTTACACGCCTGTAATTGCTGGCCATTCCTCCGCCTAGAAGGATGAATTTTTTCTTATTATTTAGATTAGTCGCGTGTGCTTAAGTAACAGACCCTTTTGTGTGTGTATAGATAAATAATTGGGCGCGTTGGCTGAAGCATGACTCCGAGCTAGGTAAAAACATATTTCGTAGCGCATTCGAGTCGTCTCTCAAGATTACCATTTTAATTTTCTTACTAGCCCTACTGGTTTATTATCTCTTTATTCGCAATAGAATATAGATAAGTGATAAGTTTAATAAAAAAATAGTCGATCATTGGGGCTTTGTCTTTGTTTTTCAAATTAACCAAATACAACCGTTCCGCGGTCACTATTTTTTGGTTTACAAAATTTCAATTTTACAAATATCAACCAATTTATTACAATAAAAATTGCTTATTTTATTCCTCGAATGGAAGTCTTATTCTTTCGAATCAACGCCGAAGATAATTGTAAAAAGCCTTTCGCTGAGTGCGTAACGTCGAAAAATAGAAGCAAAGTAAGGCAAATCGAAAGGACTAATTTTACACGAGGTTTATCCTTCTGAGACTAATATATATATATATTATCTGCGACGATAAGGAGCAACGGGTACATATTCCCAATCGAATCAGGAAAAAATGTATGCCATCCAGTAGGAGCAAGGTTAGAAAGAACCCTCGTACGTATCGACACGTCCCGTAAAAGTGTTCGAAACCTGTAAAAAGCAACCGCACGCAATAAAGTATCTGCAAGGGGAATCTCGCGCATCCCTAGCTATGCTGTAAGAAAAACGCGTCTTTGGCTGGACGACATGCCGATGGTGAATTGAAACGCGGAATCCCTGATGCATCTCGGAACAGCCGCGACGCCCGGACGAGGATACGAGGACGCTAATTAATACGTGAAAGTCACGCGCTGAGATTCGGAGAGATAAGGGACGTAGCGGCCGCGATCGAGGCGCTTCGGGCTTCGACGCGGCCAGGAAATCAGCAGCTTTGAACAGGGCCCATTTATAATATAATCGTCGGCTGCACTTTGCTCACTTTTCAAGGCGCGAGGTCCCCGTGATTATATGAAAACGAAATTACCAATACCGTAATTTTAAAGAAAATCAACTGGTAGTTGGAATGTAGATCGAGATCCCATCTCTTTCGAGTTCTGCAAGATTGTTCGGAAATATCCGCACTGGGTTTGCGTTTCAGCAGTTTGGTATACGGTACTGTAATCCTACTTGTGAGAACCATTTTCATTATTGTAATCGAATCCTGTCTCTTTTAACGTTTGAAAATAACAGGTGCACTACTTTAAGATGTCCGCTTTTTATTTAATAGCAACATAAAAATGAAAATTATACACTCATTTTGTAACTCAATCATTTTTATCTTAATTTTATGTAAAACAATATTTTATGCAACTCATGATCTCATTTTCAAGATTACTGATAATATAATGTTTCATAAATTCATTTGAGACAATGATAAATAAAACTTTGGCCACTTTTAAATTACTATAACAACTTTCAGAATTGCATTATGTCAAAAATTTCTTTAGAATACATAAATTCGTGTAAATATGAAACTGTTTGGTAAACGTTTAGTATTCAGTTATATTGCAGTAGCATTCAATAAGTTTAAATATTTTTAATAAGATTGAGCACTTAATATTAATTGGAAAAAAATATATCTTTGGCTTTAAATATTTTTTAATCCTTTCATCGAAAAAAATTTGTGCAATACAAAAAAAAAGGATTAACAATTCTTTATTAAACTTTTAAAGTAGAGCTACCAGTTTAATGGAAAACAATAAGTAATACGCGTGCGACTTAATTTTAGATATTTATTGTTTGAATTTAGTAGGTAATAGCATTTTATGAAATTTAATTTAATCCTCTATTATTCATAGGAACTTGTTTTGTAAAAGTTTTTAAAAAACGATAATTTATTTTATCAAAGTACCACAAACTCAAAAAATTCATGAAAATGATATGTAATGAAAAAATAACTAATCAGACATTACTTTATTTGAGCTAAAAAAAATTATTCAAAAAAGCAAAGTATTTTAATTTAGCATATTTTATTTTAATATATTTTAGAATTTTACAATAAAAAATACATGGTTCATACAAAAAATTAGAATTTATAATTAATAGTTCTAACTACATTTCTTCCAGATAATATTTTATTATAGATTTTTTTTATATGTTGCCAATCTATCTATTTTTTTAACGTATTTAAAAAATTTACAGTATACAGTAGTGCTACTTATTTTTACAATTCAAAGTATTAAATTACAATCATAAAATTGTTCATACGAAACATAAGTAGACATACATACAAGAATTTTTTATCAACATTAACATTATTTCTGAAAATCAGGGAATATAATTCCATGTGATAATATATACTATTTGTACATTCATATTGATTAAGGTCTTATCGCTATGAGAATAAAATGAGTATTAATAGTTTGGTCAATACTAAAGAATAAAAAAAACATAATTGATCTATTATTTTGATTAGTTTGAGCATAATATTTTTCAATAAAATAAATTTTTGATAAAAATTAAATTAAACTACAAAAACCTTGCATTGTTAATAAAATTTGTTGGAAAAAAAGGAATTTTTTATCCCTATAAAATTTTCATAATTACTAAGAATCTAAAATCGATTCACAAAAAAATCTCTTCATTTTCTTCTATTTATTTTTTCAATATCACTTTACAATAGTTAGAGTTACACAGATGTCAATAATAAGTGTGGCTCAGATTATTACCGTCTAGTAGATGAGTAAGTACCAGTTGATTGTCTCAAATAACACCTTGTCAGCAGCTTTAAACTACTAAATCTCAGTAAATAAGAATATACAGGTGCATGGATTTAACAAAGTTATCGATCCAATAAAATTATTGATACTAATTCTACGATTAATATACCAATAAATAAACAATGTGGAAACATCAAACTTAAACAAAACTACTGAAGTGAATTAAAAAAAAAAGTAAAACTTTATTACAAAATAATATGATTATAATGATGACTTAGTAGGTTTGATAGGACTGTCTTTTTAATGCTTAAAACATAGTATTTCCACGAATCATTTTCAGTTACACACATTATTTTACGTTCAATATAAAATTTATAAAAATTATAAATAATATAAAATATATTATTAAGTTTTGATACCAACTTTGATATATTATACTTATATAAATAATAATTTAATACTTTCAGGAGTCTTAACGATATAAATGAAAATACATTTTAAAATATAAGTAATAAAAGATGATTTGATATTAATTGATTTAATATTAGATTCTTATCTTTTTAGAATCCTCAAAAAATTGAAAAAGAAATTACTTAACAATCATTAATTACGTAGTTAATTTTTTAAAAATTATCATTATCATTATAAATCTTAAATAATAGTAATAGTAATAGTAATAGTAATAGTAAAAAATAGTATAAATAATTTTATACCAATTTTCTGTTTAAATTGGATAGCAAATTTTTGGAAGTCCTACGCATATCTAGATTTATATCAAATACATTAAAACATTAGGAGCAAAATTAAATATTGATTTCATGATAAAACGATGTATCGAAATCTCAATCGTAAAATAAACAAAAAAAGTTAAATTAATAATTACGCACACCATTTGGCCATTAATATAAATAACTCTGCATTGTATAGCAAGTTGTTGACAAGAAATTCATTTTATTACCAAAAAACACTAAAATCTTGAAAATATTATTAAATATGAAGTACCTTTCATTAAAATAAGGAGCCCTAAATCAAGTATAAAAAGTCGATAAGAAAAAAGTTATAGTTTTGGATACACAAGCTCTCCGACCCCTGAATATCGAGCTCGATTGACATCCATCCTTTCTGCACTCGCGTTCTAGATAGGCTAAATATCCGTAGCTTATCTCAAATCTGCCGTACGTGCAATTGCAAGGATTATTTCCATCAGGGGCGAGTGTGGAAAAGGCTGTAATCTCCTTTCGCCAAATGCGGACGCTTTCAAACGCATACGGACGTATTTTCACGCGTAAGCGGATATAAACGCTAAGAGCTAGAATATAGCGGTTGTTCCATGCAAAAATTCCGAATTAGCTATGTGCCATTGCCTTGACTTTATCAGTATCCAAGTTGCCCCGTACAATTACATCTGCTAGGTGAAATTTAATGAATGATACTTGGCGGAGGTACTAGAAACGTCCCTAAATTAAAACCCAGAAAATAAAGAACATTATTATTCTTCGATTGCGAGGAAGACATTAATTACAATGCAAGCATAGCTGAAAAAGATTATTACAACAGCATTTTGAAATCGATATCAATGCGAATGATTATTAAATTGTTGCAAATCATCCTCCTATCCCGTGTAAGCATGAATTATTACCCTATAATTTTAATATGAGATGATTATTAAGAAGCGGTAATGAAATATAATGTTAAAGTTTCATATGCTAAAAATGATATAAAATGAAGTATAAAAGTTTGTTATTGTCCTACAAAATAAAATGAAACAAAGATGATCGTTAATCTAGAATAAATTAATAGGTACAGTCAATGTTAGTTGCATCGTCCTAGTCAAGAATGTAATTCCCAGAATCATCGTCTTTTTCACAACACCGAATGATTATAGCTATCAGCATATTGAAAACAAACAATAACTTTTAATAGTTAAATGTATCGAAATAATCTTTTATCAATTTATTGGGATATAAAAATTAATCAATTGTGTAATCCATACCAAGATGTTAAAAAAAAACTTATGTACATTAGATCAATACAAATACGAGTTGTAAAAGACAGAAAGTAATTAAATTCTCGCTTTTATATCTATGTAATAAATTAATTCAATCTTGTGAATTCTTAAAAATATTAAAAATTTTCCCCCTAATTTTTAACGCTTTTATTTCATAATAAAATGAGTTTATGAATAATAATAATTACAAACAGTTTAAGTAATATTTCCAAAACAAATTTAACTTTTCATACGCTATAATTTGCTTTAAATTGTACTGTCATAAAAAATATATATGCATAATTATAAACTCAATGTATTAATTAGATAACATTTTCTAAATTTTTATATCGAAAGCTTTAATATTATAAAGAAATGATTAATTCTACGTAGCAAACATAATTTAACAGTAATACTAAACAAAAAAGAAGAATTGTAAGAAAACAATTTTATAAAATTTAAAAAAGTCTATCAAATTCATTACTCATACACATTGAAAAAGAAGACTCTTGTTCTGCAATTAACAAAGAATAATGAAAATTAGTGAAACTAATATACGTATCTAAGTGGATTAGCTTAATTTTTGTGACACGTGCTTAGCTTACGTTGATAATCAAAGATTAATCAGACAAATCTTGAAAATGCGTATGACTTTTCAGCGTAATTCCTATATTTTAATAAGTACAAACTGGTCTGTACGTGCCTTTCTCTACCTGTATAATGACCCACGTAGATCTAAGGTGCAATTACCTCTCCCCTTCCCCACCCGCCACTACGGCAACTCTAAAACGCTTATACTTAATCTCTCTGTCTGTCTGTCGGTCTCTCTCTCTCTCTCTTCCTAGCTCGTCGTCTGTCTCGGCTTGTCTCATTGCAGTGGGCGGAATATTCAGATGGCGGGGTGTACAAAGAACATGCCCGTGGAACCTCGGTAGATCGTATCAAGATGACGCACTGCATACGCACCTGATACCGGATTGCGCGCGTCGCGGTCCGGTCACCAATGCGCCACAAGTTATTCGACTCGCGCACGCTTATTTTTAGCCACGATGAAAGGGAAGGAGCCGCGCCTCGATTTTGCGCTCGCCCTCTAACGCTGACATTATGGGAATTATTGCGAAGGCCGCACCGGATGCGGGTTTCGCTACCGCATTTTGGTATGCACAAAATACCGACGGAACTCCATCCCCATATAGACAATATATACTATACGCGTGCCTCCTCATTTTTCTTCCTCCCCCCCCCTCCCCCTCCCCCTTTATTTCCCAGCGTGTGTTTGCTCATGCCGTGCAACCGAGAAGTAGGTGCGCGCCACGGAAGCGCTGCGCCGACAATTTATGAGCACTGCTCGAGTATTTTGGATTTGCCGATTAAATTGTCGCGGCTCCTTTCCAGATAATGCGAGGTGAACTGCGAGGGCGACCCCCGACTCGGGAATACCTGCGATTGTAAGCATTTAGGACGGTATGCCAGATACTCGGCTCTTGATATTAAAGTGTATTAGCTTCCTTGCTTTTAACGAAGGATTTATTTTATTAAAACTCAGGAGGATGTTTGGAGGAAGAATGCCGCTTTTAAATCCGGAGAAATGATTAAGTTTTGTCGACACTTAGTTATCTAGAAGCTTGTAAAGTTGTACTAAATGGATGAGCATGTAAGTAATACTATTTATCAATTACGATAAACCCTGAGACATTTTGTAGTGATTTTAACTTTATGCGAACATCGTGACTTTATGTATTTCTAACACGAATACTTTACAAGCTACAATTTTGTAAGACCAAATTTTTTGATCATGAAATACTGTTCCAGAGCAAATATGTCGAATGTAATGACAAACAACATATATTTTAAGCTTACATCATCTAAAGAAGTATGTATGCCTGCGTGTGTACGTTATATGTACAGTTACAATTAATTGACATTTTAAGTATTGTGCATAAAGGAGATTTAATGTAAATAATTCACACGTGCTGGTCAAGAAGTGTGTACTCAACTAAATATACATATGTTATACCTCTCTATAATTCGCATTTCATCCGTTGTCTTTTACCAATAGCTTCTTACGAGAGCCATTTTATAATCAGTAATCAACACAAGCTAAATGCTAAAGCTAAAAGTAACCGGCGAGTGTCGAATACAAAAATTCGGCTTTTCAATAGCGACCGCAAATTCTGTTTTTTTTTTTTTATAACAGCTAGGCCCACGAGGATTGACTGCTGTTCCTTCAAACCTCATTATCTAACATTAGCTTTGATGCCGCAGTATTATCGACTGCTCGTGCATCGAAAGTTAACAAGCTGACGCATCAGTGGGTCGAGACCCCGAAGCTCGTATCGAAGGGCGCGACTCGAGTCCGCGCAACGTCGCCCGCTCAGCCGCCCAATCAATAAGCCCAACAGGTGACCGTAACGCTGCACGCAATTACCTGCCGATCGCATGCCCGGATAAGCTAATGCCTGCCTCCGACGAGACTCGCCAACGCACCTTTCGCGGGCAGATCCGGCCTCGTTAACGATCCCCTCGCGCGAACATTGGGCTCACCTTCGGGAGGGACGCACGTGGCCGCGTATCGGGAGCCGAGCTGCTCCCGTCGACGTCCTCTGGATCGACAGCTCCGACTCACCGATTCGGGACTCGTGCGGCGTCGGCCCTCGTCCGAGGAATTTGTCCGAAAGAATGGCACGCGGCTCGCTGTACTTTCACTCGGATCGCGCTCGAAAATCGTCGGCCGACGCGCCCATCAGATAAGCTCCATTGACAGCCGCTCCTTCAGGCGCTAGTCTCTCGGGCATTTTAGGCTGCTTTCGTAGATGCTTTCGACCCGACTGACGGGGATCGATGGCTGACAATCCTTTTTTTCAGCAGCTTTTTGGAAAGGTCTTGGGAAGAGTCTTGGGAAGAGTCTTGGAAAAGTCGCGCATACCGCTGCAGCACACCTCTGCGAGCCGCTCGACAAACTTGTGGGCCCCACCGAAGGCCGAGTTTCCACGGCCGCTTTCCCCGCCGAAGCGGCTCGACTACGCTCCTAAGCGCGTCCGTTCTCCCCCACCCCTCCGGGTGGCCCACAAAATTGCGCCGAGCTCGCAGCCCGGCAGGTTACCTAGCCGAGGCCCCGTCCCGGCATTGACGGACTTACGGGGAAAGAGGACCGGAGGAACGCGAGATAAGGATCGGCTTGTTCGCCCCGTCGATGCGAGAAATCGATCCGCGCGTGCCGCGGTAGTCATTTCCGAGGCGGCCGCCAGCTTCGAGATTGGATATCTGTTTATCGGGAGGATCGGTGCATTCGAACACGAATGAACGGCTTGTCCGGGATATACGTGAATACTCCTGTCTATCGAACTCTGGCTCTTGATGGGATCGGCGACCTTACCCACGGAGTTTGTACGAGAAAGTTTGGCGACACTCACGCGCACCCATGCGAACCTCGACACAATGGCGTAAACTGAGAATTTACTTCTCTCCTTACATTTCATGGTAGGCTTGTTGCATCTGACAGCAGTCGAGTAGCTGCTTGTTATTTTATGAATCATTTTCCATCGAATTGATGTACAAGAAATTAAAATTGGCTTTGCAGCGAGTTATAGCATTGATAAATACGAATCAAGAATCGCAGTGCCAGTGACCATGAAATATAAAACTCTCGCTTTTAAGCGCTTCCTTGAAAAAAATTCCCTCAATTCTTATATAATTTACATAGCGCGCTTTGTGGATAGAAGGATCGTCTCTTTCCTCTTCATTACGTGGTGTATAAACTAAAGCATTTATTGGCTATAACATTTTATCGTACACCGTGCATATCCGTGCACGAGTCCGTTAAGTGTACGTATACGCATGTGCATATGCAAGGGATTATATTACAATACAGTGAATACCATAGACCGATCAGTATTTGAATTTATATTTATTACAGGTTGTATATCTCCGTTAAATATCAAAAGAATAGCTTCTATTTATTGATTATCGATATTTTAAAGATTTTTTTGTAATCATCCGCTACGCTGCAATAGATATGCTGCTTTCTTGGAAATGTCATTAGATACATGTTACGATCCCACAATTATGTAAAATGATAAACATTATCTAAAATAATAATTACTTATCATTTACAAAAATGACACTTGTGTAGGTACTATAGAAAAGTTTCAGCTTCTCGTAACTTGTAATCAGTTTTTAGGAATCTTCAAATTCGTATTATCGCAGTCCAATTAATCATTATCTACTTCAACTCGCAATCGAAGGTTTTCATTCATAATTGCTGTTTTGTAGGGAACGAAATGATATTTCAAAATCAATTACTTACAGTCGATTGATGAACTTGCCAGATTACCTCTCTATAAATTGCCAAACCAAGTTGGCTGCTTAATATTTCTGTTTCACTAATTATCAATTGCAGATTGTTAATCTTGCCACTTTGTGATTTCACCAAGCGATAAAACCTCTTGCGTACTTACGTTTCTTTCACCCACGAGTTCTCCACCCTTCTTTCCAATAATAGCACGCATCGCATTTGTCTTCCTTTGTGCTTATCTCAAATTGCATCGATTTCGATCTATTGTCATCGAAAGTAGTCTTTTTTATGTTCCTTATCCAGTAATTCAGAATTAAAAATGTAATGAGAATAAAAAACCACAAAAGTAGAGCAATTATTTGTAAAAAAATGAAATATTAAAAATCATAATTACTTTTACTTTAAAAATGTTAAAAATTACAGCAACTAAATTGAAAAAAATTCATCTAATAAATCATTTAATAACATATCTAATATAATAACCATCTAATAAAACAAAAATATAGGTATAAGAGTTGACGTAACATCACATCTAAAAATAATTTAGTTTCACTCAAATCATTATTTTATGTATGATTGAATTTATAATAGTTTTTATTCTATTAAACTCTTAGTTTTTACAAAGTGATTAATTAAAAAATGCAAAATTTGAAAAAAAATATATTTGTACAGAAATATTATAAGCAAGCTGAAGGATTTCTTAATACTAGTATTAATTTCTACGCGAGACATTTGATAAAGACAATAGATTAAAAGTAAAGTCTCGAGGCAGATTATCTTTACGTCAAAATCTTTACGTTTACAGATAAATTAATTGTTTTCCAAGTAAACTATCTAAATGCACCCTAAAGCGTTTGAATCTCAGCTCGAGAATTTCAAAAAGGCAACCCTAATTTATTTCTCACCTCAATTACATTAGTCTCGGTTCGTCTTTTCCTAGTGAGATCCTTTCAAATGCAGCTAATTTTCACGTAGAATCCACGGGCAAACTAGCGACTCGGCGACTCTTTCTCCCTCGCGCAATCACTCATACTAAACTCACAGGCATGAACTCAAGACTGTTTCGAGAATATGTGTCTCTTTCTTATTCTCTCTCACTCTCTCTCTCTCTCTCATTTTATTTTATCTCATTCTTTATTTTCGCCTCTCTCACTCTCACTTTATTCTAACTTATTCGTTTTCTTACTCTCTCTCTCTCTCTCTCTCTCTCTCTCTCTCTCTGTCTTTCTACCTATCTATCCGTCAGACTCTCACTCTCATTCTTTCTCCGTCTGTCTGTCTTGTTCTTCTCTTTCTCGCTTATCCAACGTATTATATTGCAAAATGCAATGTGGAAAATGCTCCATCTCTTTATTCTACGAGGATAAATTCCTTGCACGTATGGCTTAAAATCTGCGAGCAGGGTGGCGGCGGAGAGGGGCGGGCGGGCGGGGGGGGGCGAGGGAGATGGATACGCACGCACGTACGCGCTCTCACGTCATGTTGGTGTGCTCGGTTGGTGGTAAATCCTTTGGAGGTATGAGTAAAGGAGTTGCTTTACCTCCCACATGGTATGTGTCTCTCTTCTACTCTCCAGGGCCACGCGGATGATGGATAGCCAAGGTCTGACGTTGACTTTTTGGAATTTCCCTCTCGCTTCATACAACGTGCCTGAGTTCGGTCCACCGTGAAGGGGGTGTAAGGTGCAAAAATTTTAATTCCAGTAACGACTTATTTATTCTTGTTTCACCTGATTATTCAATTGTATTCTGTCGTTAGTTTATTGTGCAATAATCAGCTCACTTAATACGAGACTTATTTATATCGTTGCTTGTACTTTCTTGAATTGATATTTTTGTTTGTAGTAATAATGTAATAGGTGTAGTAGATATGTTAATAAGATAATCGTATTTTACATAAAATTACAATACTTTTAAGGTTTACCTCCTATTAACGGAATCGAATTAACATTTTATGTAATAAATAAAATGATAAATGTTGCATAGTACCTTAAATTGGTAAAAACGCTATTAAAAAAAAATTTGTTCAAAGTACTTTCTTTTATTTTATTCAGAAAAGGTATAAGTGAATAACTTGATGAGTCAACGTGAAATTACGGCAATAATATCTGCAATTAATTAATCAATTAATTTATTAAAAAATATCTTGTCAACCTTAGTTTTTGTAGTATTAATTAGCAATGTTAAGTAAAAGCAAACGATGCGAAAGTACATAAAAATTAACGAGAGTTTTTTCTTATTATTGATATGAAATACATTATAGGCGAAGAAAGTATTTTAATCTGCTTACGAATTCGTAGTAAACAAATGTTTTCAATATTAACCACAACATTGCTGAAATAATGTTCTGAAATATTCGGTTCAAAAATATAAGAAAACATCTTATTACCGAAATGCGTTTCTCATTCTTTGCTTCAGCATCTCCTTACATTTTTTAATTTCAAAATAATTTAACTACAATTCACATTTTCACCTTCGAGTTTCAAGCAAGAGCATGTAAAAAGCCGCTTTAATCACAAGTCATGTAGCAAATTTCGCGTAAAAAGAAATACTAAACAGTAAAGTAGGCGCTGGGCCTAAAAACGCACAATTCTTCACTGGTCAGTTTATCCCCACTTGCCTTCGACGTTCACCTGCAACAGGTTCCTCTTTTTCATCCTCCTCATCCACCTCCTCCGCCTCTATCCACGGCGAATTGTTTGCGTTATGGAAATATAACGTTTACAAGATTACTGCGTGTTCTCTTTTATTGTTCGAGCCATTATAGACAGGGAGACGCAGATTGTGCAATGGATAAACGGCGCACGGGCCGTTGAAGTTTACGATCTATAAGTGCGCGCGGATTTATCAGACGATGCATCAAGTCGGATATATCATAGGCCTACCCATACAAGTCAGCTCTCGTTATGCCCCGTCGTTGATGTTGCGCTATTGAATATATTAATGGTGAAGGATAATGCGATTGGGCTGCGGGGGAGCTGCTTTTGATAAGTTTATAGGGCTTTCGTTAAGCTCACCGCTTCCATGCCATTGCCGATCTTTCCATCCTCACTACCGCCATGCCGTCTTTGTAAGCTATTGGCAATAGTTTTCCCTTCGATTTATTGCCATTAGGTATGTGTTTTTGCTCACATTATATGAAAAACCTCACATCGGGTACTCCGGTCTTTATGGAACGCGGTAGATATGCGCGCCTCTCCTGACTTTAACGTTTATTTTTACAATAGAACTTGAATTTTAACAGAGCAATCGTAAAGCAGGTGGAGGTCACACATCTCGATTGTATTCAGTACGTGTAAAATTATTTTAAGACTTGATTAGAAGACTTGATTTAGTTTAAAAATCTAATTATTTTACACACTTAAAGCAGACAAATGAGCAATTATTGGTTATACAGTGAATGGGTACAATTTACGTTATTTGATCACGAGTTTTTATTAAATTTGTAAAAAAAATAACTGGAATTAACATAATAGTTATAAATCATAAATTACACGAAACGTACTATTGTTTATGCTTTTTATACAATTTAATGCTATAGCGTTTTTACCTCGTGTAAATTGTGTAAAAGACATAGCTGCAAACCTGGATGAAAATTATAATAGTGTTAAATATTTCAAGTAGGTGAATAATTTTGTCTAAAAATACCAGATATTATAAAGTATTTAAAAGCATTGAAAATTAGAGTAAACCGAAAATGTGAGACTAAAGTTCATTTTATGTCTCGCAATATGCCGAGTGTACATTTTATAAATTTTACCGAAAATTTGATATTCCCAGCGTACAATCCATAATTTATAAAGAGTCGCAGCTCTCAGACTTGGAAGTCAATGCTCCTTGTGCACATTTGCACTTTTGAGGGGCTTAGCTGCGATTCCAAAAGCTTTCAGCTAATAATATTTGGAATATAAAGAGGCTAAACAAAGGGTCCGGACATTGTTTTCATATGGTAACGACTTACGCTGCAAAAGGAGAATCGCTCGGACGACCATTAATCGATAACGAAGCGCTACATTCCGTATGCTGATTAGTTCGGATCGCCGATCATAAATCCGTGTTTCGATAAAAGTCAGGACTATCGGTCATTGCTCGAATCGCTGTGAAATAGCCTGGGTGAAGCCGGGAGCGCGGAAGAGGTACGGAGCCAGGAGGATTTAAAGCGATTCTCCAGGGTGGGCGGCCCTCGCAAGCCGAGCCCACCCGTTCATTAAAAGTTAAATGAAATCGCCAGGCTTCGCTGCGCCTAAGCCGCCGAGCGGAGGGCGCGTCATCCTTTCGGGGGCAAATTAGCGTATCGGTGGGCGTACCAAGGCCGACCTCCACCGGTAAAGCATTTCGCGGAGCCGATGGGCGGCGGAGAGGGCATATCTCGTGGGTGGACGAGCGGCGAAGGGGGGTCGGACAGAGGATGGGGATGGAGGTAGCCGCTAAATGGGGAGCCCCGTTGTTCTCACGTCTTCGCGAGTCCCGCGCATTTAACGGTGCACCGGCATCGATTTATCGTCGCGGCAAATTGAAAAGGGCCCGCCACGGAAACGCCGTCAAATGAAAATTAATAATGCATGCCCGGTTATATCGTTTTCCGCTCGGGACGCCTTTATTTTTAATGAATTCTATTATTTTAGTCACGACTCGTAAATATCGGCCGTATCCCGCGAGCGGAGAAACCCCGCCGATAATTTCGATTCGTGACGTAACTCTCGCGCTCGCCAATTAACCGCGCGCATCTGAGTACGTGTGAGTGAATGAGAGAACGCGAAACTGCGAGAGAGAGAGAGAGAGAGAGAGAGAGAGAGAGAGAGAGAGATGTAACTTTTTAAAGGTTATACGGCACATCGCTGTCGATAAATCAGATTTCACGTGATACTCGGCTTCTCGCACGTACGCGATGCTACTTGACTTTGATAATGAAAAAGGGACGGCAATTTAATCAAAAGATTGAATGTAACGTATTCGAGCGCTCACACTGCGGAGTTATCGCGTCTAATTAAGCTTTTGGCTAAGTATACTGAAAGGGATTTAAGGTAGCAGAGGAGCGAAGACTCGATATCCGAATACGCTTTTTATGTGAGTGGAGGATCTCCAGTATATCAATTGTAATTGCCTCGACAACAATTTAAGGTCCAATAGGTGAAATAAGAAACCAGTACGTCGAGTAATTAATATTTGTATATTGAAATGCGTTTATCAATCGATTATGATCGAAGAGTGAACCTTGCATTCTACAGTTTGCCTCGAGCGATTTTAAAAATATGAGATGCATCCCACGAATTCTTACAAAGATTCGTTTCAGTTATGAAAGTCGCTATTGTATTACTGCTTCTTAACGTTTGATTACACAATTAATTTTAATAAAAATTAATAAAGTATTCACACCTCAAATTACCAATTTAGCTTTCTTCAAAAATCAGTAACTATTGTAACAGGTCCTTATTGAGGGGATTTACCTTATTTCAAATAAGTAGCTTTTTAAATTGAATTTATATTTTACGATGACGTACTTGATAGTGTCATTAGCCACCGTATATGATTGAACGAAGCCTCCAAGGGAGTAATGAATACTTTTTAATATCACCGTGAGAAAGCCATAGCTCAATTTTGCCCAGACGTTATTCAAGGACGTTATTCATAATTCAAAATATTGTTAATGGATAAGTAATTGTTCTCAGAATTCAATACTTACTATATATTTATGTCGTATAGAGTTAAAATTCAAATTATGAGACTGACATGTATAACTATAAATGCTTTAATTTGTAATTGTCATTTGTATAAATTTATAAAATAAAAAAAATCTTTAATCTAACAGTTTCGTAATGCATTAAACAAAGGTAAAAAAATGACGATTAAGGATTTCATTTTTTTGGTATTTTTTTATTTTAAAATTCACAGAATTCGTGAAGTTTTTTTTATGATAATATGATATATAATTTAAGTAAAAATGACAGACGTTGAAATGATAAATATAAATCCAGTTAAGATTAAATACAATGTCTGATAATATTTAATTACTACGTAATTAATATAATTATAACTGATAAAAGTATTTCATATACAATTAAAAAATGTTTCTAATTATATTTCATTAACACAGTAAGAAAATATAACTTTTAACGATTCTAATTAGACCGGTCCATATGATTTTATTTCACACGTAAAATAAAAGTTCAACGTTGTTCAATTTATACTTTATGGCCACTGAAGTAAATAAGAATCTTTAACGAAAAGATGGTCGTGCTCTAGTTTATCGATATCTTTGAGCATTACTTTGAGAGGCTTACAAGTAATTCAAAGTAACAAAGCATATTACAAAGGATTTAAAGTGACAATGAGAAATATGAATGTGAAAAAATGTCAAAAGAAGCTCTAAATATAATTTTGGTTTGTTATTAATCGAATTGAAGGTGAGTAAATATGTGTTTGAAAAAATTCTGCTGGCGATGAAAGGGTAATTTGATAAATAAATCGGACAACATTATGCGATTTATATGGAAAGTCATTTTTTTAATTGAATTAATATTTCATGCTACAATTCTGCTTGTCAAGCACAAGCAAAGTATTATTTAAAATTCATAAGTAGCACAAAAGACGATTAAAGTAAAATTAAAGTAAAATTATGTCTGACAATGTGTAATGTAATTAATTTATATTCATTAAAATTTATTAGTTCGTTTCAACATTATTTTAAATCAAACAGTCAATATATTAGTTATTATTATAATACAGGTTAGTAATTACTTATCATTAGAAGGTACAGATATTTCAGATAATACTCAAATGTACAAGATTTGCTATTTACAAAAAATATTATTTAAATAATATATTTCACACATTTATTAATATTTTTATAAACAAATTATTAACTAAACAGGTTTGTGTTTTCGATTCCGAATACATTCTGGGCAGTACCATTTCCCTCTTGGGTTTGACGTAAGACCAACGCATTGAAAATGAAACCATTCGATCAAGCACTGCAAATAAATGATAAAATATCATTTGTAAATGTATATCTTAATCAGATGGCAATTGAAAGATGAAAATTTAGGTAAGTAATAACTGATTTTTCAAGTTACGCCCATAGAGTGCGGCTGATTTAAAAATCATGTTCCCAACCGCAGCTACATCAGCTTAGAGATGTAACTTGAAGGCAGCTAAAGTCGCTTATAACAATAGCAGTATTTAGACGAGTACGAGACTCACCTCAGGATCGTCGCAGGCTATCATGTCCCCGAAGGAAACCTGCCTGCAAAAGCAGTATAGCGGCTCGTGTGGGTCTATGGGCATGTCGTAGATGTCGTCGGGCAGAACGTTGCAGATCTGCATGGGTTCTGGCCTTGGGCCTGATTCCCATGCACTTGGCGTTGCTGACGGCTTTTTCAGAGGCCGCTTCGTTGCCCTGCTCCAACGATCCTCGCCACTGCTGGCGTTTGCCGTCCCCTTCTTCCTCTTGCCGTTTGGCCGATGAGTTTTGTCTTGTTTTTTTTTCATACAATTGCTCGTGCCGCTGTTCTTGCCGCCCCCGCCGCCGCCGCTACTCCTACCGTTGCTGCTGCTGCTGCTACTGCTGCTGCTGCTGCTGCTGCTGCTGTTGCTGCTGCTACTGTTGCCACTACTGCTGCCGCTATCGCTTGACTCGTTATTGTTGCCGTCGTCGTTATTATTGTTGTTTTTGTTATTTATGTTGTTGTTGTTATTGATATTGGAATTGCTCTCGAGTCGCTTCCTATTCTTA
Organism: Kradibia gibbosae; assembly: GCA_018907135.1. Lineage (NCBI taxonomy): Eukaryota > Metazoa > Arthropoda > Insecta > Hymenoptera > Agaonidae > Kradibia > Kradibia gibbosae. Next base: position 12,983,148 of record JACCHX010000004.1, read on the forward strand.
TTTTTTTTCTGAAATTTTAAAAATGTATCGTGCATTGAGTTCCAGGAAGTTGAATCCGATTGTTTATCTATTTGTCGGAAAGCAGTCGTGTAAAATTTATGTCAATTATATCAAATGAAAAATTTACAATAATTACAATACAAAATTTTACAATATTCGGGTCTCTTTAATAATCAATAAAATTCGATCCAACAAAGTACTTTACAATGTTGCATTCAATAACATTGCTCAAAAGCCGTCGTACGTGTAAATCGTGATATTGTATGAAATATAATCAGAATTTATTATAAGAGCTAAGGTGCAAAGAATTTCTAAAATGTGCAATGCAATTTATGTGTTTATGATGTAACATGTGTTATAAGCCTAAAATCTAATCGAATCAATATTAATCACCTTAAATTGAAAACCTAACTTGTTCCTGTTTAAAACCATTATAAAGCTTTATAACCATAATTTAAAGGCACACGATCTATTAGAATTAGGTGATAGTATAGAATACTTGCACTTTTGAATAAAGATGATTCAAAGTGGATCTACGTTAAAAAAATAATATCACTCTTGATTATAAAATATTATTGTACATTCGGTCCAGCTTTATCGGAACAATTTTTTGAAATATAAATGACAAATGCATTTAAAAATAAGCACAACTTTTTCCCCGTATAAATTACAACTGTATAAGAAAACATTCTCTTTTTCTTTATACCAATTAAAAATCGACCATGGAAATTTACATCGGCTGTTGCACAGCATGTTTAAATTAGATTTTGAACTTGGGATTGAAAAAAGAATCGTCATAAGGCGAAAAATGTAAGAGCTGTGTACAAGCCCCTTGTTAAAATTACCCATAAAATACTTTACCGTGCGCATCTCAGCTTTTTTACTCTCATTCGAAAAGTAGCTGGTTTCGCAGTAGTGATCCGGTGCCAAGGCGATGAGCGCCGCTCTTTGCTCAATCTCGTTCTCAAACCTCGACAGATACAAGTCCAACCGCTTGATATTCTTATCGACGAGCTCGTACGTCTCGTAGGACATTTTGACTTTGTTGTCGGAGTAGCGATTGGCCTTAGCGTGCAGGCTTTCGATGTAAACCAGCCGCTCTTTCTTCTTCTCCTCGCTGGGAAAGTCGTTCTTCAAGTACTCGTCGATGAGTCTATCGGTGTGCTTCTCGATTGTTTGAAGTTTTATGTCTATTTCTCTTAGTTTGAATAAGTTTGTCTTTACTTCCATGGGGAGATATTCCAGACCTACGCAATTTCAAAAAGAAAAAAAGGTTAATGTGATAATGAAGGGTGCGGGTGGTGGAACCAATGAAATACGTATTTTATTAAGGAAGCGAATGTTTTAACCAATATCTTCATGGATAATGTTTCTAGTATTCCTAGATAATAATCATTAGAAGTTCATGCTTCGTTATAGATCGTAATAATTTTTTATAATACACAAGCTGCTGTTTATAAGCTATAGAAATACTTAATAAATAATTGCAATACTTATCTACGTTACTACGTTAAATTCGTTTATTTAGATAATAATTACATACAACTGTTTATAAAAATTTAAAGAACTTTTTTTTGTGCAAACTACATGAATCTTTTTGAAAAATTATTCTCATTAAAAATTACAAAAATCCAAACTAATTTTTGCTCTATATCTAAAAATTATTCAAATGACATAAGCTTAGCTTTTTTAAAAATTATTATACAGAATATTCATTATAATCTAACAAGAAATATGTTGATATGTACACGAATAATTATATATAACTACAGGATATCATGTTCGCAATTATTATATTAGTTTTAAGATAAATTATATATTTTCGTTAAAAAAAATATTTTAATACAACTACTTTCGTCGTTAATTACAGTTAATTACAGTGTTATATAATAAAAATTATGAAATTAAGTAAATTTGTATATGATTTAAACATAGTATGTGCATTTATGTGGGTGTATAGATACTTGTACGTATATATTAATTATAATCCGTTGAAATGCTATCATTTTCTTAAGAATACTTAATACTTACTGTGTAAATAACGATCCAGATCAGCTGACATTTTCGTTATTACAAAAATAAATTAATTTTGCAACACTAATTATAAAAAAACTAATTCTTTTGCGTATTTAATCTAGCAGAAATTTACTTAATATTAAATTGAAATGTATTAAGCTAAATGGCTTAAGCTAAATGCTCCCTTTTACGACTGCGCACCGAATGAGTTATTTTGTCATTGCGTTCTTATTTATACTTTCAGGCTTGTTTCTAATCTAGGGGACAAGTCATATCTTTAAATTTTGTATATTTTCTAAGATTATGGGCCATATTTTTGCAAAACCATCCTGATGCAACCTGTCCAAATCCTAGAAATTACCTGTTAGGAACAACCGTATACTACCATTTTTCGCAGAATTTGAAAACATGATTATACTAGTTTTTTCCCTAGTTACTTGTGCATATTGACAATGTGGCACATGTACTTTCAAATGCTTACATTATTTTTTTTTTTGAAACGTTAATTTATATAGTAGCTATCTAATATAAAATTTCTTACAAAAATAATGAAATAAATGTAATTAATCCTATATAATATGCTTTTTAAATAATTAAAAAACAGGTAAGGTATAGCTGTACGCATTCAAATGTAATTCTATTCAGAATATTCAGAAAAATAATAATTCTGCAGCTGATTTTATTCGAGTCAGTTCATAAATGAACAAAAATATTTCATCATTATAATATTATAGTAAACGGTAAATTTATATCAGAATCGTATCATAAAGATAATTGTTTTTATAGCTAAGTGGATTGTGAGAATAGAATTATTCAAACTATAAAAATTCCTATAACTTCAGTTTTATATTTATTTTATTTTATATAAAGTGTTTACAGCAAACCAAATGTGCACATAGTGTAAACCAAAACGAAAAATTACCTTAGAAATATAAAAATAAGGAAATTTTCATTTAATCGAAATCCAGCACTATCGATAATAAAGTGAGATTCTTAAAATCCTTTTTAAATTTTTGACAACCATAAAAAAAAAAAAAAAAAAACAATTCCCAGTAACGCAAAATCTCAAGACCACAATAATAAATATTTTTTTGCCCTATTATGATCTCAGCCACTGTATTCAAATGTATATTATTATACATGTATACAGAGTTAAATCACTAAGATGCCATCAAAAACTACTTGGAATCATCCTGTCGTAGTTACCTATCGTTGCCCAACCTATAAATTTTACCAACTATGCAAATCTATGTAGTTCCAATTTTTAGGCGCCATCGAAAACTTCAGTATTTTACATTTTTCCATCACTAAAGTTTAAATGAGACCCAGAATTCTTGAAATTCTATTCGTCATCGAAACCCGACGGTGACTCGTTTGGGAGTTGGAGGAAGGAAAATTCGTAGGTTCGCAACTCGAGTTAACCGTGGGTCGGATTGTCAAGCAACTAGTCAGAAATAAAACTTTGAAAAATAACCGTAAATTTAAGTGACCCTAAAAGGAATTGCACAAATAGATTCAAGAATAATTTTAATGTTTGATTTTACTAGTAAATATGTTGTAAATGCCGACGCTTTATCTTTACCAAAAGCTATAAGCTTTGAATTACTGCAGCGCCCGATGAATCTGCCGTCAGATTTGAATTTATCGAAGACTCTCGTTCATATTAACATTCTTCAGAATGGGAATGCACTTTGCCATTAAATATCATTTGTTCTTACCTATTTGTACATTTCATATTAAAACCAATGCAATTCTCCTAAAACTAATTTTTCCTTCATTTCAGAAACGCGTGGCCTTAAGAATAACTGTACTTTTACTATAACTGCACTATTCAGTATATTGCATTTTAAATAAGCTTATGTATAATTAAACTACCGTAGTTCCAAAACTCTTCGAGATTCATTTACAATAATGTTAAATAATATTGTTAAAATTCATGGAATATAAAAAAAATATTTTTTAGATACATTTTGACATATATGTACATTATAGTTAATATATTGGTTATTCTATATTTATTGGATTTGATTGTATGAGCTACTATAAATTTTAAACGCATATCATTTTATAAATAATTTCGTTTCTAGTTTAAAATAAATTGAGGGCTTAATAATTTTTTTAAATTGTTGTACGATTAAAATTATTTTAATATGCTGAGAAACTTAACATTCATTAAATATTTTTAATATTAATTTGTAAAAAAAGCTAAAAAAAACTTTTTTTTATAAATATATTTGAAAATATAATATCAATAAAGATTATTATTAATTTTAACAATAAACTATTATATTAGATTGAAATTAATATAATTATCGGTAAATCTATTAAATAGACACATGCATCAATACAAAATAACTCTTACGGTTGTTTATAGTTATCTTGTGCATATATACATATATAAATATTAGAAGTTTTCTTTGAAGTTGGAAACAAGCATTTGGATTATTAAATAATAGGTAGATAATAGGTAGAAATACAAAATTTAATAACAATTTAATACAAAAAATTTCTTTATGATCGGTCGATCTGCTGTCATGAATAAATAAAATAGAAGTTGAAAATTAATAATAAGAGGTACTATTATAAGTTATAGTAGGGTAAATTATTGTTAAAGTCATTATTTTTACAATCGTAACATAACATATTAGTTTTTGTAATTCAATAGAACAGTTTATTGATGTTTATATAAACATGTATAAACAAAAAATTAAAAATTTTCTAGTTTTATTATTAAAAGCAATTGTTAATTAGTTGACTATGTTCATCTGTTCTGTATACCTGTGTTTTTACGTATTAGAAAAAATATTTGAACCTTATTAAATAATATCTTCTAATTCTGCATAAAATTTTTAGATATACTGCCGTAACTATTTATAACATTAACATTTTTTAAGAATGAAATAATTTTTGCAGAATTATTTTACGAGAAAATGTCCATAATCGTAAAATGATTATGAATAAAATGATTGATGAATCATTTAATAATTTTTGCAACACTGTTAGCTTTACACATATATATTTAATTTTGTATATAGCACATGTATCTTTTAATTTAATTTTATAACAGTATGATATGTGTATTCATATTTAATTTCACAAATATATAAAATAATTTCTGTACCTTTAACTTTTATAAATATTAAGTTTTTTAAAATTAAATAATATATATATATAATTAAATTTTTGTATAAAACAATAATAAATTGTTGTAATTATTAATTATTAAATAATAAATTTCTTATTTATTAGAAGATTAAATATTTATTAAATATTTACTTAGAAATATTAAATGACAAAACTTCATTGAATTTTCGATTCTGAAAAAAAAATAAGACAACTGATTATCATAGTTGGGCAATTTAGAATTTTAATATTTTAAAACTAATTTATTGATTACGCAACCAAAAATTTGTTATTATTATAGTATATTGTCAATCAGAATATTATATAATAAAGTACGTAATTTTGTTAACTTAAATACTTATAAAAAATATAAAATTTATAACTAAATTCGTTAGGACTGATTAAGTCTCGTTTCGTTCAATGTTTACTTAATGAATAAATTTAAAACCTGTAATTTTAATTTTGATTTAAAAAATTACTGATTTAAAATACAAATCCCATTTTAAAATTTATATGAATTTTTTTACTTATTTTAATATTTAACTTTTAACATCTATCAATACTTTGAACAAATTACGTACATCATCATGCAAAAGTTTCTATCAATTAATTTTAAAAATAAAACTTACATAATCTTCGTTAAATACGAGATCGAGCGTCTTGTTACCATAACGCTAACGCCATTAAATTATTATTATTATATATATAAATATTTTATGTCATATTATTTTATTATCATATTATTATTATATTATTATTATCATATCATTATTTGATTTTGATTTATCATATTATTATTATGTCATATCATAGTATTTTTTTATGGGTTATTGTATTTTTTTTAAAATACTTTGTACAGTCTTTATATTCTGTCATCTTTAGTATTCAAGCCTTATTTTTTTTACATAAAAAATTACAATTTTGAAAATATAACACCTAACAAGTGCTTAAATTGAATTTATTATATTTTACAATAACTATAGTTTTTACAGAATCCAGAATTAAAACAATATTGATATGAACTAGACCTAAGATATGGATATCGCTCGAGTCATTTCATCGAGTCTTAATACATACATATTTCAGTTATACGATACTCATACAATAGCATATCATGAACACGTTTGCATAGTTTTAGACATTTTTGTTTTATTATTGATGCATGTTTCAGTGAAATATATGCATTTTTTAGAAAAAAATTTATATTCTATCGTATATATAAATTTTATTAGCAAATTACTGATAAATTACTGTGTTTCGTAGAATAAATTTTGTCAAAATAATTTAATACATTTAACTTTTTTTTTTAAATATTAATACGCATAAAAGAAGTTAAATGTTTTTTATTCATACAAAATTACAATGATTAGACAGTTAAAGGTATTGTGGGTATGCAAAATTTAAATTAATTTATAAATAATTTTCGCGAATACGTGCTAAGTTAAATATCTTATTTCAAAACTTTTATAATTCTGTAGTTACGTATACAATCTTGTTAATTTCAGAAATTTTATTACGTATACATTACCCTTATTCATGCATTTACTGATCCGGCAATTTTCAATTTAATGCTGGTACTTACACACAGATTTGATAATGTATTAAAATTAGTCCATTAGATAATAATTTTTAGTGATTTTCAAAATATAAAATACTAATTAATTACATAAGCACTGCTGACAAGCATATATTAAAGATTTTAAAGTTTATTAATATAACAATTATATTGGGTTAATGTGAGTTAAAATTAAATAATGGTGGGGCAAATAGAATAAGTAAAAGTTAGAAGCACTAAAATCCGCAGAACCATGACTTGCAGTTCAAAGGGGGAAAGCATGGATTTGAGAAAGCGATATCAAGAGATTCGTATAATATTAGATATTGCCCATAATTACACCTGTTCCATGAAACAAGTGAAACCCAAATGCTAAGTCACCTTAGTCAAGTCTAATACACAAGATTTAGCAATTAGCCAAATTTCATGACAAGCCATAGCTTAGAATTGATAACAGTCTATTGTATTTTTGGTATTTGAAAGATCTACTAGACTAACATTCCTTAATATATATATATATATATATATATATATATATATATAAGCACTCCTTTTCGGTTTAATGCATTTATTACCATGGATATCGATAGTTGAATGTAAAATACCTGTTAATATTACTAAGAATGACCTTTGGTTATTGAATAACCACATGTATCTCGTACATCTAATATTAAAACAATATAAACGCATAATGGTAATGAGACTATACCGTACGGTAATAGAAAATTATATTTATCAAAGTAAATTTAAATCTCTTTTTACTAAAAACATGATTTTTTAAAAATCTAAAATGAAGAAATAGAGTTTTATCTAATAATTTGTTATATTCTATACTATTCACGATTTATTTAAGTAATATTTACAAATTAAAAATATTAAACGGCTTCGTAAAGAAATTACAACTTATATATAAAAAAAATTTGAAAAATATTTTAACTTCCGTGAGTTATTAAATAATTGTTTAAAAATTGGAATTTTTAATCGATGAAATATAATACCATCACATTAATATAATTATCATCAAATATGATATAATCATTGTTTATTTATTTATAGTAAATTATTTCATGAATATGTAAAATGAGACACTATTTTATTTTTAATAATTTTATTGGTATATTCAATTTCATGAAACAGTATAAAATTTTAATGTTAACTAAATATTTTATGGATTTACTTATTATAAAACTAAACATTTAAAAAATTATACAATAATGAATAAATTGTTTATAAATACTCAGGGTCTGAAGTATCAAAAAGATCTTCTACATATAATGGCATTCGAGAGATGAAGCTTACTTTTGACTGCTGTAATTAATATTATGTTCGAATATCAAGTAATAATATACGCCAATGAATCAAAATTTTATGTAGTAAAACGTCTGGCATCTATGGTAATTTTTTAAACTATTCAAATTATTATATTTTGTGCATGTTAAAACATCTATCATCTAAATAAATTAACATGGAAATTATAGCTTTTTAATTTATAATTCAATTCTATATTGCGTCTAAATAATAATCTAATTTATGGATGATTAATATTGTAAGTCTTATCAATAATATTTTATATATTTCATTAGTTAACTACCAATAATTTTATCGTAAAATTATTTTACAACGTTTTTTTTTAATTTTGTTCATTGGTTATTACTTTGTTATAAAATTTGAATATCATATAAGTAATTCTTATTTAGATTAAACATAAAGTTAAAAAAATTTTTCTTAACTTACAATTTTTTTGTATGACTTTAATTATTATTAATATGAATAAATATGTTTTTTTTTAATAATTCACCACATTAGAAGGAATCTTTATTAAATCTTGTGCAATTTTCATTATTTATTAATATTCATGTATGCTATGTAAACATGAATATTACATGTAACGAACGAATATACTTTTTTTGTTGTTTACTGGCTTGCTGTTAACACGAAAAATATCTGTACAGCAATAATATTTAATTTTTATAAGATATATAAATATTTATATTAACTGTATCTATATACAATAAGCCTTATTGTAGTTACGTATACTCGTTAAAATTTATTATAGCACATACCGGAATAGGAATAAGTTAAATAAATCATTCAATTTTATTTTTTTACTATTGTATATTCATTTTTACAATTTAAAACATTGTAGGTTATTTTAATCATAAACATGTGGCTTTATTATTTTTTCTATTTTTTTGTAATAAACATATATATTAAAATGCAATTATCTCTTCATAAGTTGTTAAATCTTCTCATTCAATAGACGTTAACCCATTAAAGCCGATATTGTTACGTAATAATTCATTAGCAAAGTCTATAATTGATAAAATAAGATTTTATCACGCATTTTTATAGAAGAACCAAATAGAAGAATTAAACGAAATTTTTCTTTTCTTTAGTATCTTCTGCTTGGCATACCTCATATCTGTTTTGTAAGTTGACTGGCTGTTCGTTGTATTATGACACTCGGTGCACCTGCGCGTCCACCAACTGCGAAAACGATTCACTCGACAACGATTCGTTGATACTTTAAAAACGTCTCGTTAAAAGCGTATCACTAAGCGAATCGGAAAAATACCTTTAAGATCAATCAAGATATTAAATATGTATAAATCGATTCATCAACGTACTTACCATTGCCCGTTTAAATTTTAGGTAAATCATTAATTCCGTTTTTTTATTTACTACCGATCTATTCTGTAAATTGTGTAGGTATTTATATAACCAATAAGTAATATTATTGATCTATACCAAAATCTCAATTTACTCATATTTTATCTAATTAACTTAAACATCTATATCCTCAAAAGTAGCAATAATATGAACAAGCAGTTAATGATAAGTTGGCAGTATTAGTCTCATTATAATTACAAACTTATACCAATAGAAAAAGAGGGAATAATGTGAAAACTAATTATTATAGATAAAATATCAAATTTAATTCTTGTACAGAGACTATTAGCGAATAGTTGACGTGGATCAGTAGATGCATTAATCATCACGGAACAATTATGAAAGTAAAAAAATAAAAGCGTTTATTATAAGAAAATTTATAAAAATAGCATGTGCGCGTTTAAAAGCTTAGATTAAGATAAGTGTAAAGCTTCGATGAACCCTCGCTAATTACTATATATATGATTTTATATAGTTAATTAGATTTGTTATATCGGAAATGAGTGGCATAGAAAATATATCTCGAGGTGGAATTCTTTCGATAATATTTGCAATTTGTATATACTTGTTAGGTTTAGTTGGGCGGCACGTAGTTTTAGCCTCTGATAGAAATATCGGAAAATCAAATAAAGACGTCAGCTGAAGAACATCGAAAAAGTAAATAACTAACCTTGTAAGATATAATAAAACCAACGATGTTATTTTATTTCGTACTTGCGGTAAGCACCCCGCGAAATGTTAGAGCATTAAAAAGAAGATTGAACTTGCTAATAGCGACGACAAATGCCCGACATACATGCAAAAGCGCGCGCCTATAAGTGCGCGTAATTAATCAGTCAAGAAGCTTAAGAACTGCGAAATGTACGTATTTCATGCGTGGACGAAGTACTCGAACTAAACGTATGGGGATATAAATGGGAAGCGAGGACAAAATATATAAAACATGAGAGATTAAGAGATAGGAGGCGCGTCATTATGCAGATCGAATGAATACATTTGTCGAAAGTGAATCGTTAGTGCTCCCTCGCATTAAATTAAAACCGGCGGATAAGGATCTTGGATTGCTCTTATTTTTACGACGGCTAGCGTCGACGAACTGCCAGTGGGTTGAGCGAGTCGACCAAGTGCGTTGCACTTTTCGTGGCATATAGGGGGCATCTGCCAATCAGAAACACATAATTATTATCGAACTCGTTGCACCTGCTTTCGTTGGCCACTCAGCCAGAGAATAATAAAAGGCGGGTGGCTTCTGTGCCCGGTAAAAAGTAATTGTTTATAGAAAAAATGCCGGCCTCTCGAATCAAACCCTGTACCCTGTTTACTTTGTTCCTAGCTTAAGAACCTGGTATATTTTATTTTTTTGCGAGCAGCGCCATTTCTTGGAAAATTATCGGTTAACCCTCACTCCGCGCGTAGCGTGCAACTGAAAATTTTCGTATGCAGTGTCACGTTACGCGTTATGGTTGATTGCACGCGGACAACCAGGGATAGTGTGCTGCAATTGGCAAAATATATTTTTTCCCTGATTTTCTCCAGACTATGAAATTACGATAGTTTTTTCCAGATAGTCTTCTTTAATTTTTTAACAATCTTCTTAATTAGGGGCAATATTTTTAGCACATTGGATTAATTTAACTTTAATTGGATGAATTATTTGTCTACGGAAAAAATAAAATAAAAACGAGAATACTCAAAATATTGAAACGATGGTGCATCTATAAAGAATTATATTCATGAGCTTGAGTTTGCGAAATTGATTATAAATCGAAACATCTGCTTTGATGATCGTAACATGGACACACGCAACAGCCTGGTGTTTCGTCGTTTTACACTTCACTTTGTCCCTGCCTGTGTTATGCGTGGCTCCTTCTTCTCTGTCCTGCTCCTTCCAGCTAGCTCACTTTTGAAATGTTGAACTTACTTTTGAAGTGACAGGCAATGCAAGAGTAAGCGTTTAAAAAAAAAAAAAAAAAAAAAAAAAAAAAAAAAAATTAAATTTGTAATGCTTATATATAAACATTTGGAACTTCGTATAATATTGGAATATTTTATTATGACTCTTATCATTTTTATTTTTAAAATATCGGCCAACTTAATTGTTATTATTGATATTGCTTAATTAAACTGTCCATTGAACGAATTCATTCAATTAATTATTTGTAGTAAAGCAAATCGAATAAGAATGTACAGTAAGAAGCATTTGAAATACCGGTATGGAAGCTATACCGAGGAGAGGCAACTAACCTTTTATGAATGAATATGGTATTGTACAAATTTTTTTACAAAAACTTCAAAGTAGTATAAAAGTATAAGAGATTCTTATGCACGTTCCTTGGTTATAAAAATTGTTCCTTTATTGTTTTCTTTGTACATAGAAATTAAAATAAAAATAGTCAAGATGATATATAGAGAGCCCAGTCGTTGGAATATTATTCTAGAATTATCCTGTTATTTTCCACCAAAAGACATACATGAATACGTAAATGCAATGTGTACTATCACGGTAAATTTCTTATGAATTATTCTTACATAAATCTAGTCGTATATACGGCTAACTTAGCATTAATGACGCAAAATGTTCAAATAATATTTTAAAATTTACCGTTCGATCATGTGGTGAAAATAAATGTAATACAAAATAATCAAGAAAAATGCCAAGTACAAATATTACAGAATTTTTGTTAATTATACCTCATTTATATTAGCACTTTATGTAAGGTAGCATTATAATCCATGTACTTACATGTATTATATCCAGTTTATACATTAATAATTAACATACCCTTGCTGGTTCCACGTACCTCCATATTATATATTACCGCTTGACATTTAGTTATCCCAATTTCTCTAATACATAAGCAGTAATCAATTTATACAAATTAATAAACTGGTTTTATTGTTCAATGTATAAAAGTCAATTTGACAGAAATCATGTCACCTTTTGCGTTAAAACATCAAATAAGTTGACGAGAAATTTCGCTACAATTCTGGATAGAACACGTTCTGATTCAGGTACAAATATATGCATAGGCGATACTATTTCCAAATGTAGAGTATATATTATATTATAGTTTTGTAAGATTTTTATAAGTAAGGCAAATTTTTTTTATAAACATGTCTTTCAATTATTCTGAACGCTACATATGAAAACTACTAAACTACAATCATATTTTCGAAACAAAATTTCGAAAATTTCGAAAATTCGACATAAAGTTATTTACAAATCACTCATATTTATTAGGTTTTCTAAAAATAATGATCACTTCAATGCAATATATATTGTTTTTATATTTACAGTATAGAAATTAAATTATTACACCAATTATTACATATGTCGGCGTAAATATGTGTAAAAAAATGAAATGAAATTGTTAGGAAACGCTGGCTGCGGTCCGATTAAAACGTCAAATCAATTGTCATAAATTCGATTGTACACACCCCCTCCCCCCCCCCATAAAGAAGACTAGGGTCGTTAGAAAAATGTGTTCGCTTGAAAAGTCTGGCAATGCTAGAAAGCCGATCAATTACAAAGCTATTCGTCGTAGTTGTAATTACTCCACCCGGAAAAAACGTCGATCCGTTCCTCGAAAAGAGTCAGAATCGTTCTTACCCAATTCGAGCGCCTCGGAACGTCGGTGCCCCGGTCAGATGAACGCGAATCGATCGATAAGTCACCGCGGGTGCAATCGACATCCATCTCGCGAAGAAGCAGAAAATCACTGATAATCAGACAAAAAGTGCGCGGGGCCGCTTTGAGCCGTATATATAGTGTGCGGCCTTTGCGCGTCGTTGTGTTCGTACCGAGGCTTTCACTATACCGCCTTTTTTCCTCTGCTTTTCTTCACGGTTGACGGAGGGCATAATTACGCGTGCGCCTTCTATACTAACGGCGCTGACGTTGTCAAAGCGCGACTACGCTTGTGCGTGTGAAAGAATGAAAGATAGCGATAGAGATAGATAGATAGATAATTAGATATATAGATATACAGATAGATAGATGGATAGACAGAGAGAGAGAGAGAGAGAGAGTCGCCAACAGGCGACCAATAAAGTTGCACTAATGCTGGACTGTAACTGTCGGCCATTTTAATTAACAAGCCGTGGTGTCACAGATGTATCACAGACGATCGGCCGCCACGTTGATAAAAATAATCCGGTCACTCGACGATTCCTTTGTTTTCTTGTCATCCGCGAGCTTGTTCTCTTTTTTCTCTTGTACTCGCTCTTCCTTCTCCTGCCTTCCGCTCCTCCTAACCATCTCTCTTTCTGCCCCTCTCTCCCGCAATAGGCTTTTATCTTGCTAGCTCTGCAAGTGGACCGGAGAAACGTCAACTGTCGCGTACGCGCGTAGGTACGCATAACAATAGGTCGAAAAAGGACGAGGATATATATATATATATATATATATATATTGTTTATGCGCTAGAAATTCCGAACAGGTGCACTCAACCTGGCCAAGTTGGCTAGCATTTTTTGAAAATTTTATTTTCATTATTGCGATTATAATCGTTATTATCATTGCTACGGGTTTATCGCATACTCACGTGCGTGCGCCTGAATGTAGTCACGTACTAGAAAGCGGATTCGCGTTTTTTATTGCCCAGATCGGTACTACGTTGTTTTGTTTTATCCTGGAATTCCTGAGTCGCGGATCGCAGTAGATCGCGGATACACGCGAGCGACGTATCGACAAGAAACGTCCGCAATTACGCGTCGTCGATCATCGGGGAGAAGCACAACGAGAGCGGCGGCAAAGGAAATCGTAAAGATCGCCTACTCGCGATTATCGTTGACATTATTGGTATAACTGTTCTTCTCCGGCGACGCTATTTGTTATTGAATCTTTATTAACTCTTTAGTACACTTTCAATGCAGCAATAAATGCGACCTTTAATTATCGGGTTGGATGTATAATGAGCCATTAATAGGGGCTCTAGAATCGCCGAAATGAAATTAATCAGTGAAATTCGGCATGTTTAAGGAGGCTATTTTGAGCAGATTTGCTTCGCATCGCATATAACACAATAGGTTTAAGGCTAGCAAATTGAAAAACCACGCAGATACAACTTTATGACAAGAATTTGAAACCAACATTTGTTACGCTACAAAACACCATGACGATATAAATACGTAATTTAGCTTTTGCAAATTAAATTCATAACATATGAATTAAAAACTCTAAGAATATATTTAAATATTTATAGAATATTCTTAAATGCTTTTGATGATCTTAAACCAAATAAACAATTGTGTTTATAGCCGACTGAAGACCATAAATAATTATAATTAATTTTGAGGTGGAACTGTACAAACCTGTAAAAGTAATTAGTTTCCATATTTCATACAGAAACCAAATGTTACAGCAGCGACAATAAAACGTTAAAAAAATAAATGTCACATTGAAAGTATGCGGGCTAGCCTCTTTAATAAAAAGGGAATAAATATGACTCAGTGAGGAAGAAAGAGCATCGGTATTCTCAAGCTCAATGAGCACGCAAACGAAAAAACAAAGCTTCAAATCTAAGCTGGAGTTAGGCGCTACAATTAAAGTGACGGCAATACGCCCCCGACATTAAGCACGTTCTTATTCCCGGGCACAAGACGAGAGAGCATCTCGCCAAGGGACGAGAAGTCGAAGAAAGCGGCCCCGTTGGCATAGCGCGCCTCCCCCGAGAGGTGCACGTAGCTCGCATCCTTGTTGACAATGAGGGCGGCTGGTCGAGGGTGAGGCCGATAGGCCATCGACACCCGCCGGCGCGCGACAAAAGCCCGTGGATGCGGAACAATGGGGCCCTGACTCGGGCCCTTCGGCATAGATCATCGGCCCAGCTGCGGGGGTGCGGCCCATGACAATGAGCATGCACTTGGTGCGCCTGCGCCGTAAATCTCGGTAGCCCTGTTACCGGCTTGTAGCGGTCGAGTGTCTCTGTCCAAATATTGTCGGCGGGGGTGGGACTCTCCAATGGCAGGGGGCGCGAGGCTTGTTTATCCGCTTGTGTGCGCGGGCGGTGGCCTGTGGAAGTCGACGACGGGAGAGTGAGAGAAATAGCGCTGGAGAAGCAGGAGGAGGAGGAGGAGGAGGGCTAGGGGGGGGGAGACTGAATACGCGGACCTTTGTTGGGCCCTAACGAGCGACGACGACTGTCCCCTCGGGCCACGCGATCGAGCGATTCCGCGTTAAGGCCATCACGAGATCGGGGAACGTTCTTGTGAGATAAATGGATTTGAGATTGTGCGAGGACGTCGTTTTTACTCCCCCCCAAAACGTGTTTGCAATTCTACGTATGGGACGCAGTTACTTACGAGGGGTGCGACGCCTTACCTTGGATCATCAATTCGGGGTTATTCCTTTGTAGCCTGTAACGTCAGATAATTGTTACTAATAGTAATATACCATTGCGATGTGTAAACACAAACTGTGTAACTTTAATAGCCTAAGTATTTTGAAAAAGTTTTGAAAAACTTTTAGGATATAAATCTAGAAGCGTAAAAATCTATTATTATCGTTAACGTTATTTATAATGCATTTTTTTATACCTACTTCTATCTTATAGCTTAAAATAATTATTACCTTTAGTTCACAATTTTAAAATGATGGATATCAGAATTTTAATTAATTCTCTCGGTTCTCGACTAACATGAATTAATTATCGATAAATAATTCTTTCACCTAATTTGCAGCCCTATGTCTCGAAGATTTATATTATATCTTGAAAAATTATTAAATGACACATTAAGAATGTATTAATATATGCAAATTTATTGTAATTTTGAATAAAGCATAATTAAGGTTGGCTAAAATTTTGTCTTAAAAAAAATTAATAAAAATTCATTAAATACGAATAAATCGCGTAGAAAAAGAAATCATAAAACATATTGAACCATAGGCACGTATTGAATAGTCAACTAGAAAACACATGTAAAAGCTTTCCTCTTAAAAGTAGAGTATAAATCATTTAAAGCAGATTCAATAGGTGACAAGCTAATAAAAGATTTCCATGTGATCTATAACTAGAGACAAAGTTTTCAAATAGAATATTTCAAGAAATATTCGTCTGACGGTCAGTTGATAAGTAGCTTATGCATCTTACGACGTATCATTCTGAAAGTTTTCAATTGAAGATGACATTGGAAATGTATTCATATGCTTTTTAAAATCATCGTATTTTCGGATATCAATTTTTCCTAAAAAAAAATCTTCATTTCTTCATAAAGATACTTTTCAAGTATAATTTTAAAGGCTAAGCCATTAAAATAACAAAATTTAATATACACTGTGAGAATTGTACAATTGCAGTTTCCTTACATTGCATATATATAGCAATTCTTTTCCAATAATTGATACCCGCTGAAAATCTAAAGGTCATTTTATACAGTTTTTCGGTAACGTTTACTAAATATAACGAAAAAAATCTCGCTTTAAATACTTAGAACAGGCAAGAAATATTGAAACGCGTGGACAGGACGTTTCCTGCAAGAAAAAAGACCCAATTGTCTCCACGTAACAGCGTATGTTAAAAGTGCGAGGTGTGAAGAAAGAAAGCGCACATGGTTGAAAAAGCGGAAGAAAAAAGTAAAGAAAAAAGATGAGAAGAAAGAGAAAGGCCGAGGCAAATGTGCTCGCGTGGCGGCGAGTCAACTTTATTCGCGGGGCCACGGGTTCCGATTCATCCCCCCATGTCACGGTGTCCCTTTTGCGGCCCGGGGCCTGGGGAGAGATGAAAAGGTGAAGGGGCCCAGCAGCGCCTTGGTTCTTCTGGCCGATGTCGTGCGTCACCTAGTACTGCAAGAAGAAGTCGGAGGGGGCGGAGGTAGGAAGTGGCCTCGGATGAAAGAAACTAGCCCCGGAACACGAGCGCCTCGTGTATAATAATCGCTGGCTTCGTGACCCGAGGGGGGAAGATTTTGTTTTCTGCCTTGACTTTGTACGAAGGGAAGTGTAGTTGTGCGTGAAATTTACTGTTGCAACAGTCATACTTTTGGCCGCGTACTCGAATGCGCTCAGTCGCTTAACAGTCGCGATCTTATTTTATTCAGCGCTAAAGTAAAAGCCTATTATAATTGTACGACAAGCGATTCGGAAAAGTAGCTTTTAGCCATGGACAACTAAATTTGGTTGGCTTATGTAAATGGCCAATTACATATGGCTGAAGTAGAAAAAAGTTTTTTAAAATGTAATGCAAGTACAGATCTACTTGCTACTAATTGGGTAGATAAATTTCCTCAAATATAAAATTTTCATGTATCAGATTTTATTTAATAAAAGAATCTGTGTAGATTTATATTGTATATCTTCGTATCTATATATATATATATATATATCATGTATGTATGTATGTATTTCTTAATAGCTTAATTACAGTTCGATTATGTCTTTGGTATTGAATTCTATGTGTTATCAGTACAATATCATATATATTATCTAAACCAGTTTTTTTCAAATACTATTGATCAATTTAAATATTGCACATAATTAATACACTTTTTTTTATAAATAAATTGATGACGTAAAAATTGTTGTAATAATTTTTTCTTCTCCTATAAAAAGGTACAATGCGTGTTTCATATATTATAAAGAAAGATACACAATTTAAAAAAAGCATAATGACGTTTAATAATACAAAAATTCCAGACCATGATAATATATACATAGATAATAAGGTGACAAATTTTTTACACAAATATTTTAATTTGAAATAAACACGCATAAAAGCTTATAATTATATTTTACAATGTATAATAATTGAAACCGAACCGTAAGGTTCGTTAAGTGCGTAATCCAAACACCGAATGCTTAAGTCTTGCAACTGATAAAGCCTACAAGACAAAAATATTGAATATTATTTAACTCGCGATTGAACTCTATACTAAATATAAATTTTTACTATTTTATCTTGTAATAGAGACTGTTTATCGAAGAAAAACTGGAAGAACAAGTGTCGCTAGCTATATAATAACTGTAAGAATCGCATAAAAACTGTACGCATAAGAACTTAACTAAATTATGAAGTGCTGGCGGCGAATATGTTAGTGGCGTCGCTTATGTTTTGCATAAGCAAGCAAATGTCTCTGAATGCACAATATGAGTGAGAAAGCGCCATCAATCGAGTTAACATATTCGATCGTGTTTTTATGATTGGGAACGCTGCTCGACAAAAAATCAAGGGCGCGTTTTTCTTTTCTTCTGACATTTTATTTAGCCGCCGTTTTTCTAATCATGATAATTAAATCTGTAAAATAATAGGCATGCACGCGTTATGAGATGAAGGGGGAAAAAGGCCGTTAAATGGCAAATCTAGCTGTGCTCTTTTAATCGTTTTGAATTTCATTTAAAACCGAATCATCGATCATGGATACCGATGTACCGCTCAAGATAGGCGTGGTTAATTTTTGTTCTTCTTTTTTCTTATTTTAGCGTTGAAAGACTTCCTCCTATAAAGGTTATTATATATCCCGGCATTGAATTCTTTCCCATAATTTCTTTAAATAACACTAAAGATATATGTCAAATTTAAAAGGCGCGCATGCATTGAGAAACTCTTAATGTTATTCTTTACGATAATTTGTTTATTGGCAAAGTCCTCGCGCAGAAATGCGAAGCGATAAGCTTTTCCTTTCGAAGCGCCGATGAAATTGCTTTTGCTCAATGCTTATTTGCTTTTTGTTACACGCATGCCTTGCTGAATCTCAACACGATGGAATAAAAGATATCCGTTTGTCCTTAAATAATTGGATTGAAATTAATTAAGAGAAATATTGAAAATACAAGGACCACGGGCATTTTTTGCTTCCAAAGAAATTACAATTAATAAATATAATTTATGAATGATGCGTAGAGTGGCATTAAATTATTTCCAGCCCCCATTATACGAATTTACTATTCTGATCTTACTTGGAGACAGCAGAAATTTATATTGATTCGGATGAGCGAACCAAGAAAGAGAGGAGCACGAGCGAGAGAGAGAGAGAGAGAGAGAGAGAGAGAGAGGGAGAGAAATACGGTACAAGATATTAAGTATAAAGGGAATCGAGACAGATCGGGTCAACATCACAGGCAACGAAGTTTAGAGGAGCGCAAACCTAAGGGCCCCTCCGAGCAGCTGCTTAGGCCCCACTCGCGGGACCTTGTCATTGCGTCCAAAGCCCCCTCACTCGCACTCTCTCTCTCTCTCTCTCTCTCTTTCTCCTCGCTCTCTCCCCTCTTTCGCTCGCTAACTTCGAGACTCGCGCGCAACCAACGTCGGCCACCTCCTTTTCTTCTTTCACCTACAAGGCGCGTGCCGTTCTCTTCGCCTTTTTTCGCTCCCCTCGATGCTTACTCACAGCGTTGGCTACCGGGTGCTCGAGCCGCGGAGTGGGAGAGGTCTAGGGGGTGAAATATTCGGTTGGTCGGCCGAAGTATCCGTACCCGCGGGCCCGCTGCTCTTAGATCTGGCCTTCTTGGGGCGACATCGGGCCCCCGCTATTATCGCGGAAATTACGACGGATTCCTCCCTTGCGTCGAAAAGTCGATCTTCTTGGCATGACCGGAGGAGAGAAGGAGATTCTTGGGTAGCTTTCTTCTGCGGCCTAACTCCCAGTGGCTTAGCTGTAAACCTTCATATAAATACCACTAGATTTGATGCATTTATCTCGAGATCTCCGGTTACTTTGCAGCTTCTTTATTTTAAAATGCTTGGATATTTTGCGGAGTCGCGTGCGATTGGGCGTTACGCGGACAAGGGGGGGAGGTTGGTACGGGGGAGCGGGAGGGAGGGAAAGTTCGTTGGTAGGCGTAGTCGGGTGAAAAAGGTTTCGGAGGAATGCGATTTTTTTTTTTTACTTTATTAAGCTGAGATTGAGTGACTTGCGCCCTGAATCCCCATGCGTAAGGATAAGCTTGAATTCCTACGTTGACTTTTATTTGCATTAAACTAATTTCATGCCTTTTGAGGTTACTTGTTCCTTTTTTCCTTACCCTTTTTTCTTCTCTATGCGATCAAGTGGTTGTAGCTAGCTCACACATCTACCGTATTATTACCAATCTGAGGATAAGATAAATTATATCTTGCGTAATTTGTACAAGATGTCTGCAATAGCTGTAGCACTATACTTAATTACATAAAACGTTTAATGATCCTGTATGTAAATGAATTTACACGGCAGCGGCTGGGCTCCGCGATATTTATCCGAGGAGTAATTACCACACTGGAGCAAAAAAAGCGCGGTGTAAAATAATTAAAGCTATCTCTAATTATTTCGATCTCGAGTTATATCTGATAAGCGGCTCTGAAATTTCGGACGCCTGACAGAGGCGCTCAGCAGCTTTCGAGCTCGCGGTCACGTACATCTTTTCCGATCCCTTACACGGACCCTCTTTCGCCCTTTCGATACGCGCTCCTCGTATCGCTCGACTGCGGGCTGCGGGCCCGCGTATGATCGCCACGACCAGCGGTACATAAATCCGATCGAGCGGGGTCCTAATTCATCCCCGGCCGTCCCATTATCTTTGTGAACGTGGCCGTGCTCCTGCCGGTGGCCGGGCTTGAAAGGAGAGGCTGGAAAGACAAGAGGAAGATTTGGAAGCCCGGCACAGTAAATAGCCGAGAGTGCGTTGAATCGCGCTACACGTGCGGCCCAACGGCTCAAGGTTTAAAGTCCCCTGTGCTTTGGGAGGGCAGCCAAGGCTCTTGTCTACCTCCCTCCTTCTTTCCTTCCTTCCTTCCTTAGGTCTCCCCTTTGTCGAGTCGCTCCCGAGGGTCCCCCCGCATTGTGAATCTGGCCCGCCCGGCGACTTTTCCGTTGGCGCGAGGGGAGTTTCATCCCGGGGGTCAACTGCAGCGCGAAGCTCTCCGTCTCTCGAGCTCTTCGACGCCATGAATTAGACCTGCTGCTAAGCGGTAGTACAGTAGTAGCAGCAGCACTTAAATGAATTCCAATGGTGACGGATCGAGGATCCGGATGTGGCGCGGTCGCCCCTTGGACCCGAGACTTCGCCCTAGATGCGTCGATAATCAAGAAACGTTGCAATCAAGTGCGCAATCGTTTTCGATAATTTCAGGACTCTATTTATAAAATTAGCCCATTTCGGCTAAATAAAATTGGCTTTGTATTACACTCAAGTTGTCAAGTGGCACTTTGCAGTAAAGCTTTATTAATTTGACTGAAAGATTGTTTCGTCAGGGCCGATCTACTTTTTAGAAAATATTTAACGTTACGTAGACCTGCAAGTAAGTTATCAAAACACCTTCTAAAGTAAGTACGGAAAAACGCATTTATTTAACTGCATTACCGCGACGAGTTTTATTTTCACTGGCTTCCTGCGAGTGCGAGCATCAAAACGATACTAACAAAATGCACAGACATTTGGCTCTTCTCGTATCTTCAAACTGTTATTTTAATTGAGCTGCAAATAATTGAAGGAGCGGTTAACAAGCTTGGCAAATATATATTCCCACGGTGCCTGGCACAATTAGTTGACACAATTACTACATGATAATTCCAGAAAAGCACTTTGTAATATCTCAAAACGCGTTTTGCACATCTATTTCAATGCGTTTTTGTACATTTACACGTCTGTACTGCCGACGAGAGAACGAGTGCTCAGCATAATTAGGAACATTTTTATCCTATCCAACAGCTCGTTGGTTATCTAATAAAGCATCTTGACTTAACTGAAGCCAGAGCTCTTCGTTTCATGCTGAATATACGAAGGACTATTATAAGATAAAAGCCACGAGGCACAGTTATATTTAATCAATAATTAAAAATATACATTAGCCGGGCCCTTCATTTTTCCCGACGGCCATTAAAATCGAAGATTCCTCCTCCTCGATTGGAATATTTTCATAAGGCTGAGCTACAGGGATAAGCGTAGACAGGTGCCGGTCCCCGTTTATTCACTTTGCCCGTCGATGTTCTAATTGTGTCGCAATAACTCGAAATCCATTACAATCTTGGAAATTTCGATATCGGTGCTCGCGTCGAAAAGTATGCAAGCCTAATGATAGAACAGCTAGTTTGGTAAGGCTGATACATTATTCCTCGTTTCGGGAAGCGCAAGCCTTCGGCTGCGCAAAGTTGCTGAATCCGATAGACTATTTTCTATTTACCATAGATGCCTTGCGAATTCTTACGGATATTAAATAATACCTCTATAAGTTATTGTACTACTGACCCTACCGATCGCCGCAGTGTAATCACATTAACGTTTTTATACAAATGATTTTCAATTTCTTAACGTTAATTTTCCATTTTGTTATCCGCTTGTTATTAAATTACGAACGACACTTTAGCTGATTGAACCCGAAGAAGCCGCGAGCGTATTGTATGGGATACCGATAGTAAAAAACTCTTCCATTTAAAATTAAAACTAAAAGCAATGTATTAGCCAATAGAACGATGAGAGCCATTTTGTTAAACGGGCTCATAAGCCTCATGCGTAAGAAGTAGTTCGTAACAAAACATTTTCAATTTCTGAACGATTCTCCTTATTATTTCCCATTTAAAACTCTTTATGTTTTCAACCGTTTCCCTATAGTTCTCACGTAATATCATCCGTCTTGCACGTAAATCCCAACCATAAGATGAGCCGAAATAATTCATCCCCCTTCTGATGCTGCTCACTCATCATAGAATGGCGACCAGAGTCCAAAGTCGCGCGATCCAGCGAGTGCCGAGCACCGACGCACAATCAAAGGAACACGCCGTGAGAAAGTGAGCACGCGCCGTTGCATGAATAGTCCGAACACGACCGACGAGAGGAACGTGCGATGAGGGAGGAAAAAAGAGAAGAGACATTAGGAGAGGAGGAGGAGGAGGAGGAGGAGGAGGTGAAGAAGGAGAGCGTTAAAGTACGCTAATTAATAGGAATGCAGCAAGCGGCCGAGTTTCGAGCTTGCATCGGATTTATTACACTGGGCCCCGATGGCTAACGAGTCCACCTTGTGAGAGAGATCTCGTATAGATCTCTTATAGGATCAGCGGCCTTGTCTCTACTTCTTTTTCTGATTTCCGCCGCAGCCCGAATCGCTTGAGTTATGGATCGCGCTTCGCAGCGGCATTTTACCGTTAATTAGAATTAATTTAATAATTGTCCCAGCTTTCCAAAGCTTCGGCCTTGTAACCCCCCCCACCCTTTACCTCCCCGTCTCCCCACCTACTATTACTATATCTCATAACTGAATTTGCTTTCACTCAATTTCCTCATCCTTTATTCGCTCCGCATTTGCTCTCGACGCAGTGCACAAGTTTTTCAATCTCGCTGCTAAACTCGCGGACATTATGGACTTACGATGATCAAGACAGTGACTCCGGCGAACAGATTAAAACACGCGTCTCGTTGATAAAGACACGTCTATTGATAATCTGCAACAGCACAAACTGAGTAAGACTGAGATAAACAGAAAAATCACCGATCGATGCGACGAGGAAAATTTCAGTGCCCGTGAAGCAGATGAGGCGACCGATATGGGCTCCAAAGAAATCTTAGGTACCGTCGAAGCGCACGTGAATTGACCTCGCCCTTAAAAATCTGAGGTGTCTCTTTGGCAGCCACTGCAATCTCGAGCCCAGATCCACATCCTCGACATCAAGATAGGGGCGCGCCGATCCGAGGGGACTCGGGGCGAAAATCCAAGAGTCCACTGTTGTATCGGGGGTACGGATCGGCGGCGATCGGCTTTGAAGGGGTCGGGGGCAGATCGCGAGGGGCCCGATAAGGCCCTATGGAGTTGTTAACACCGTGAGTCTCATGGAGAAAGATGCTCGAGGATCACGAGCCACTTAAAGAGCCAGGATTCTCGCGTCGTTCCTCCGGAACGGCGAGACTCTACCGGACGCCGATCTGAGTCCAGGTCGGAGATAAGGCGAATTAGCTTTCGTGGCCCGACTGCTGTTTGTCCAATGCCGTTGGCACTCAATAATTAAACGTGGAGAGTGAACAACAACGGTTTACATTTATTGGAAGCTATTGGTTCGAATAGGAAGGCGACTGTACTCCCCTGAGAATTCTAGACGCCTGTAACGTACTGATAATCCGACCAATGGCATCATAAAGCATGATAGGCTATGAGCATTTTGCTAAGAAGTAGAAAGAGGTGTTATTAGTTTTATTATAAAATGTAAATATTTGTCGAGTATAATGTAAATATAGTCAAAATAATATACGCGATAAAAAGTTGTTTACATCTATTATCAAAGCTTTAAATATACAAATTTTTAAAAGTAATTCTTTTATCATAAGCACGGACATTAGTAATCAATACGGAAAATCTTGTTTACAAAAGGATTACAATTCAACTTAAATAAACAACTTTCAAGTAGGTTTATTCTAATATAATTTTATGCCATTTACACTGAGCAAACAGATATCAAATTTACATTAACATTTCAAATAAGATAAAATGCAAGTCCCTGGTTTCCGATAAAAAGTTTGCATAATGATGCACAGCACAACAATATTTAATAGTGATTGTGTATATGAATTAAGGCCTGTAATGCTCGCAGATTTTCTCAGCGTGAATAGATATTTTAATCGGGGAATTTGTCGGCTCCATTACACGTTTCCGCTGAAAGGAATAGAATGTACCGCAAGCAACGCTCACTGTTGCATTGACAAGGCATTTGCAAATGAGCACAATTCCCCCAACGAGTCGTGACAAAGAATTTTTTTCTTAAACTCCCCCTGATAATCCTCGTCGGCGTGTACATTAGCGGAACTCTCGCGTTTAAAAATCTCTCAGCGCGAATTCAGAGTTGCGAAATTATACGAGCGCCCGTATTCCAGAGCAGGTAGTAAAGGATGAGTTGGACCGAGAGCCCGATATCCTGTAAATATCGCGATCTGCAAAAGCGAGGATCTTCCGAATCAAAGGCAATTGTGGGACATCTTCGGATATCGGGGCTCGCGCTTATAAATAAGCCAAGTGCAACAATGCCGGCAGGTCGGGTGCATACGACCAGGGCCACTTCCGCTCAACCGCTTCCGTGAGCATTGCTTGGCATATCCGGTGCCGAGATGAAATTTGCCGCGTAGGATGAGACTTTGCGAGTAACCTGTCTAACCCTTTTTCTCTTTCATTTTTATTGCCTCCCCCCTCCCTCCCTCCCTCCCTCCTGCTGCGTATCAGTCCCAACTCTTCCTCTCCCCCACCCCCACCCCCTCCCGATCCGTTTCACCGAGGTTAAGCTGCGAAATCCCAACGGCGTACGCAGATGAGGCAGATGCTTCCGAAGACGTTATGAGGCACGATTGAGGAAGGGGGAGCCAAGAGAGTCGACAGACCCTCGAGGACTCGAGACTCAGGTAGTGGCCATTGTTTTGCATGGAAATCGATTTTACACTCATTTTTCGGCGAGTAAGCGACGGCCCTTATGATTCTTAGGTCGGAGGAAACTGATGCTCCGTCTGTCGCCAGGTGATGTGCTCTTGATGTCTGTTACTAGTTGCCTCGCTGGGGAAAGTGACGCTTCTGGCGGTGCGCTCAAACGCCAATAAAAAATGACGGTTGGCTCGGTACACCGGCGCTCTTATTTCCAATATACCACTCGAATATGCCTTACATTAATATAACTATTATTTTATCCTTGCGAATTTAACCGATATTTTCATTCGCCCAGAACTTTCCAAATCAATTTGGCTACTTGTAAAAAGTATTCTTTACATCTTGGGGATAATTATCAATTTCGCAAATCATCCCGTTTATCATTTAAAATTGGATGTCCATACACCATTAACATTTTCATTACCTACAATCGGGTACGTACTCCCGAGTTTTACGTATATAACGACAATAAAACTCTGAATAAAACATTGAATTAAGGGTAAACCTGACTGAGCCTCGACTGCATTTTTTGCTTTTCTTAAATCCCATG
The DNA here is from genome assembly GCA_018907135.1 of Kradibia gibbosae. NCBI lineage: Eukaryota > Metazoa > Arthropoda > Insecta > Hymenoptera > Agaonidae > Kradibia > Kradibia gibbosae. The sequence continues at coordinate 13,009,366 of JACCHX010000004.1, forward strand.
TACAACTCGATTTTAAGTACATACGTGTGTACTTTAATCATTTTAGATTTAAAACAAGTCAAGTTACATAATGCAATGTTTCTCAATGTGAAAAATGCAAGCTTAGCTCAACGTTACATGAAGATAATGCTTAATAGACCTGATTTAACAACATCGTTACTAGATAAATAAATGGGGTAGGGTAAACGATACCTAGGCAGAAACGCTTGGACGATAAAAACTGCTCGATTCCAGTGATATCTTTATGCAACTGCGCGAACAACTACTCACGACCTAATCGCCTACGATGTCGCTCTGAGTATCCATTGAACCGAAGATGTATCAAGTCGTTTGTATGTATATCCGTACTTCCTACAGTCTTACAGTACCTCCTGTAGTCCGTGTCAAATCTATGTCACGACTGGTGTAATTTATTATTGGACAGTTTGGGACTTACCTCATGTAACTTTAAAATTCGGAAGTCGCGAATACTTTTTTTGATTCTCATTTTTAAATAATACGCTCTTGTCTTTTCTTCTTAACATTTCTGTCGATATAGCAATGTGTTTTCAATTATACATGGTTTCTGAATAGTGTATCAGTTTAGAATTAATTTTTGTCGAGTTTAATTATTATCTATGTAACTGATATCGACGAGGTATCATTTTATGAATCTAATCATTTATATTTTTGGATTTTAATTAATATATAGTATATTACAAGAAAGACAATAATATGTAGAAAAAATAATAATTACCGTTATTTAAAATATAAATTTTCTAAACTATTGTTCGCAAAAGTTAATAAATAAACGAATACATGAACATGTAAATTTGCATATTAAATGAAAGATTTTGAAATTTTATCCGTTGTTTTACTGTAATAAATTTGGAATTGTATTTTTTAATGTTTTATTGCCTGGAGGAAATATCATGTTACTTAATATAAGACCGTGTAATTTTTTGAGTTTGAATCGAAGAATTTACCATTATAAAAATTGCATTTAGACTTTTTTTTTTATTATTCTAATAAAAATATGAAACTAATTTTACAATACATAAATGCAAAAGCAAATTTCAAAAGAATTAGCAAAAAAAAGTTATTATGTCGTAATAGTATAATCGCTTTGCAAAAGTATTGATCTTCATGAAGTTTAAGAATCATACAATAAATGAAATAAACTAAATATTAGCCCAAATTATTATATTTTCCACATAAAAATAAGACCAACTATTGTTATTTTTTACGTAACAACTATCGTTGAAGGGGAAGATTCAAAAGTCGGTTACTGATATTCATATGACAAGAGTTGTATTGAGCAATCGAAATCGAGTCTTGGAATTGGCATGTTTTTCGTTCCGAACGAATTAGCTCGAACTTAAATCTAATCTCAGATGAAAATAATAAATCTTGCTCTTTATTGCACTTTATTTTTGGTCTAGATTCATCCTAAATTCAAGTAAACTATTTGTCACTTGGACTTACCGGAGGTCTAGCCTAAAAATATAATAATAATCCAAGCTGTACGCTTAATACGAACATTGTCTGTGAAAACATTACGTTATTAAATTACACATAGTAAACTGGCAGAAGTTGCGGGCGAGGGCCCAATTTAAATTCAATTTGAAAAAGCAGATCCGAAATTTTATGAACAGGATGCGATCGAGCGATAGCAGTCGTCTCGTGCATTCGCCGTGACTTCATTATTTACTGTCCTCGTTGCAAGAGCAGTGCCAAAGTCATAACGTGGACATAATCGATTAAGCGACTTCGATTTTTGCGCATAAGTAATCGAGTTTAATTCGCGCTCGTTACTCGAGGCAGCTCACCTTCTCGTATAGATATTCTCACGTTTGTCGGCTCAAGTATGTAGAAAAGACGCAAGTCGCGCTCTACGCCCTCGAGCCTATTTATGCAAACGTTTGGAATCAATCTACAACGGGGGACGTCCACACCGATACTTCCATTATTGCTCAGGTTATTTGCGATTTAGCAAGCCATCGTGGATGCGGTAACCACTACTGGCCCACTCATGGGCAAGTTTCATTTCTTATTCATCTAACCGTCCACTATTATCCCTTATAATCTTAATTGCGTATCGGTAAGATTTTAGCTCTATGTCATTTTGTCGACATACCTACTGGTTAGGGATCTTTTTGAAAAATCGTACGAGCCTCCGATCGGCTCTTTGATGCGTAATTAATGCGCTCGTAGAGGAGATGAGGTAAGCAGAGAACGAGAAATGTGCGAAAAAAATTTGTTTCTTATTTCCTTGTTATATGGCCAGTATCAACGTAGATCTGGCTTTAAAAAATGGGACAATAGAATTACCGCAGTTTAAAAATGTTCGGGAATTTTCTTCGATTCAGAAATTTGTTTGAACTTCGATTTGACACAGAATTAAAGAATATGTAATAATAAGAAAAAAGGCGTACAGCCACAAGATGACAGTTCGATGATGCAAATGAACATTTACCACCATATGAGACGGATTAGTGCATTTACGATGTAGTATAGCAATTGAAAAGCGTTTCTCGTCTTTAACTTTAAAAATCACCTTCGCATCTGTACAGTATTTATCTACGAGGTTTTATTCTCCGAATTTTTCCCTGCGCTGAAAACATAACAATTAAGCACCGTTTATTCGATCCCGAACGGCATCTTTAAAAATTGTTTTCCAACATTTCTTATTGCTGTTTATCTTTATTGCGATTACTCCTCCTGTCCCATAATTATGCAATAATTATGCATACAAAATGCATCAAAATTTAATCGAAGACAAAACAGTCTCGAAAAGTAAATATAAGCTATTCTTGCACAACGAAATCATCGGTAGTGCGTCGAATGGAATTCTGGAAGCTTCTCTACCCGAGAAGGTACACAGTCTGGCAATTGTTCGAGATCCCCGCCAAAAAAAGTCAGTAAACGAAGATGGCTCACAAAGGGCGTCTCCACGCCGGGCGAATGCTCTCGCTATTTATACATTCCCTCGTCGATTAATTGTTACGCGCTATTGCACTTGGAGCGTCCGGACGCTCCTCAAGTCGCCTTGTGTTGTCCGCCCAGATTTTTTGCTCCCATTTTGGGGTTCAGCAATTCCTTCTTCTTATTCTTCGGCTTCTTTTTTTATTTCGCTTGTCGGCCGATTAAAGGCGAATTACCGCGTGGTAATTGCCGTCGTTACCCGGTGGCTTGATAATTCCGGAACGTTTAAGATGACCCGGAATCCAGAATTCTCGCTCTCTCCAATTGTCCACGTTCTGAAAGAATGAGTGTCACCGAGAGTGCGGCAAATCAGTCCTTCTTGTAATATATAATTATGATACAACTAAATCCCGCGTTCGGTTAATGGAGATTGTCTGCTCGTTGAATGACTCCCTGGTCAAGAATTCGAATAATTGGTAACAATCGAATTATCGGGCAATTTCACTAAAGTAGCACGATGGGATCTAATTTTATTTTTACGTTTATAACCTTTTTTATCGCGTAAACTCTTTAGGAGGTTATTTTTTTAATGTACGAAAATCATACTTATCATAAAAATTTAAGTGGAATGAAGAAAATTAGTTTCTTTCTATAAAAGTATAAATGCCTTTTGTAAAAAATGATGGTATTTTGAATGCAATAATTCATTAGCTTGGGAAAATTTGTTAAGCCACTTGACTTGCTGAATTGGGTATAATTGTATACTGACTTTCTTGAATATTCTTTATTTTATTTACAATCTCAGTGCAATTAAAGAAGTCCGAAGAAGCCTCTTAAATTTTTTTGCACCATTTTATTTTAAATACTAGTTGAATACTGTTAAATACCGTATTAAAATACTAGTTTTTAAAAAGTATAGAATTTCTAAGGATATTTAATTTTGGCTATTTGCAAAGCTTAATTGCAGACAGAAATGAGTATTTTTTAGCGTACACTTTACGATGACAAAATGTCATCAAGTTTTTATTATCTTATCACCTTGGATAATAAAAATAATTCACAATAATACGCAATGCAATAAGGAAGGGAAATAAACTCTTTCAAAATTACCATGATTTTCATGATTAGGCGTCCTAAATGAAGCTAGAGCGGTGTTTATTGGTGTCGAGGAAAGTAGAATACACGATGAAAGTAAAAAATCTCAAGCTTGTTGGAAAAGTAAGAAAAGCTTGACAGTAAGGAGAACACAAGTCGAAGGTGTTGTTGCTTGACCTGCCCGTGTCCACGATAAAATGAGGCGGAAGTGTGAACAGGGGTAAGAGCGCGAGAGAGAAGATTAGCGGAGGATGAGGAGGCAAGGGGCGGGGGGAGGAGGAGGAGGAGGAGGTGAAGGGCGAGAGCCGAGCCGAGGATACGGAGTCTGCTATTCAAATGCGATAAGGATATAAATCCAGACCCCGAGACACAATAACGGTGGCAGAATATATAAACTTAGAAAGCGCGCGTAGATTTTCATAATGGAGGTATAAATTACGGCAGGCGGAGTCCAGTGGCCTCGTACGCGCGATTCCCGCGAACGACGACGTGGCCGAAGACATTCTCAGACGGCGACGCGCGGAATTAATATAGCCGGAAGACGGATAATTGGACTGGGTCGAGACGACCGCCAAGGACGTGGGAAGGGCGAACACCTTTTGACGTATTCCTAACACGGAGAGGGCAGAAACGATGTGCAGGGCTCTTAAGTAAATGCAAGCGTAATTCGTAGTCGCGGAGCACAGATGTTGGATCGGCCGGGTTCGATTGTTCGTAAAGCGTTTTCTGCGAATCTAGACAATTATTCCAGCAATGGATCGACGGGTGAGAGTCTTTTCTATTAAACGATACAAAATATTTTACTTAGTTAAGCGCCAAGTGTTGATACAATTTTATTAAGCACACGCGCTTAAAATGGCACAATAGATAAATAAATACCATTTGAATAATGTGTGGCTTTCACTTCAAATGCAAAGGCGTCCATATATTTTAATATACATTGTTTCCTTTAAATGATTTTGTTTATTTTTTTTTTCAATTATTATTACTCGAGAAGCTTGTTATCAAATGACTTAAGACTATACACATATATATTAAATTTTAAATCTACTTAACAAACTTCTAAAGTATTTCTATAAGTAGTATTGATTTTTATGACTGAAGAATTTATTTAGATAGTAGAAACATTTTAAATTAAAAAAATTCTTCAAACTTTTATTATTCTTTCCAAGAAAATATTAAAATTTAAATTTTCAATATCATTTAACATCATGGATATAAGCTGAGAAAACTTAAGATACAAATATTGTTACTCGTAATTACCTCATCTAGAGAAACAATTACTCAAAATCTTTTTTATTTTAAAATTTAAAAAATAGAGTATTGATTTTTTGATATTTTTACGATGATGTAAATTAACTATTTACTCTTCTACTCAGTTTACGGTATAGTAATCGAACCTCAACTTTTAAAGCGAAACACCAATTTGGTCATAATTATTCTTTGTAGGAGGCTTGGATATGTATCTGAAATGGCCTTACTCTTTTATATAACATTGAAAATTTATTCCTCAATGATTGCCAACTTAACAATATTTTTTTGCGAAGTAAATTTTTAAGTTTAGTAATATATTCACTAAGTTATGATCAATAGAGTAAATCGAAATTGGCATCGTAAAAATTCTGACACAGTCTAGGGCTACCTGGCAACGTTTTTTACCCACACGTTAGCTTCAAAGTTTTTCAAATGATTGGTAAAGCTTTTAACTTATTAATTTTTTTCATTTTATGATGATGTTTTACCATTATGTCAAAATTTATTGCTTCGGGGTGACTAAAACTTTTAGTATAATACCTTAATACCGCAGAACAATCTGTAAAACTTATTTCGAAAATACTAATTTCATGTAAAGTTTGAGGCATGAACTGCGGTGGATCCATCGTCTAAGGTGCTTTGTATAATATGTAACTTATTTTGTTCCAAACTATTTTGCCATTTACACGAAGGATATGGTAATTTCTCATTCACAGTGGTAATAGCTCTAACGAAAATTTTGTTTTTTAATAACAATCCAGGCACTTTATAGTATCATAATATTTAGAGGTCCGTAGAATTCTTAAGAATAGAAGTATAATTGGATAAATATATATTGTTAATGGGATACTTCATACATCAGATTAACGGATATCAATTAATGCTTAAAGGAAATTTTGCGTTTTAAGTTTCTCATACATATATGACGTATGAATTCCTAGTCGAAAACTATGCTAACATTTCATAATAAATACAGTTAGTAATAAAAGTTGTACTTCGTACAAATATTGCTGTATTATAAATATTTATCTATACATGCTGTCTCATATAAACTAAATTTTATTTTTATTTCATATTAATCTTCGATAATATCATAATTGGCCACTAAATTCTTAATTGTAATAGAAACCGGTGTTTTTAAAAATTTGCTAAAATCGTTAATTATTTGCTGTTCACGAGTGCGTTGCACATATGCATATACCGAATAATAAGATAGTCGACGTTTAAATCCAATGATTTTAAGATGTATACTACATTTTACAACATCTATGATTGATTCACTTTTGTTTTATATTTGGCATCTTGGATACTAAAAATGCATGAATTATAATTAAGAGGGAATTTGAAAGAATACTTAAGTTAAGGATGTTTTTTTATGGTCATTAAGTAATCGAGGACTAAGCATTTCCTCATAAGGAAAAATAAGTATTACGTTCCCATAGGCATTTATATAGTTTTACAATGTTACCTAAATACGTTTTTTAATACATTTTTCATATGCTTTCATATCATAAAATAAATCTTTCCTAAAAATATTAAAGCGTTTGCAAAACCTGAAATACACACCATCAACTTAGCCATATTTTAACCGCTTCACTTAATACCAATAAACTTACTAAGTCAACTACATTTTTATCACACAACATAAATAATAATCGATATTTCAAAATATAAATATCTGCTTCTGCAAGTGTGCGCGTAATTAAAAAATGGCCAACAGTAGATAAGGCATCACTTCTCAGAAGCTGCGATATACGTTGGATAAGATTTTAAAGCATCTAGAGAGCGTCATTTCTTTTAAAGTAGACCCGTATATCAAATAGGTGTATCCCGGTTGGGGTTCGGGTCTCCTTTGAACCGCGATCGACGCATATTTCTATAATAAATTCGCTAGCTCTAGTAAAAATTCGCGCAGGTAAGAACCGAAAATACGGAAAATGGAGTTCGCGCGAACGGTGAGCGGCACCGTCGCCCCCCCCCCGGACTAATTTTAGGCGAGCCGACGACCCCCGAACGGGATCTTCTCGACGCTCGGCATCGCTCAACGTCAACGACTACAAGGGCCGACGCCTTTCCGACCCCTGCGCCCTCACGGATGTGCTCACGTACACCGGCAAGCGCAGCGATTCGCAGGTACGCTCGAAAGATTCTCGATAGAAAAGCGGCCGTCGCGTAAACGATCGATCGGATTTCATTGAGCTTACCTGTGATAAGTACGACAACTTCGGGAGGCGATAAAGCCTCGTACACTTGTTTCTTTTCAATCGGAATTGAGGTTTTTCGCGGGAGAGACAAAGATAGAGCAGTGAAAACGGCCTCGTACCAGTGTCGATTAAATTGAAACGGCACTTTGAATTTAGTCTGATGGCGGAGATAATTTTGCGAATAAAAGGTCTCCCTATTGACCGTAAAATGTATCCCAATTCTTAAGTACTTAAAAATCTTAATACACATACTTTTACACATCTGTTGTCTTTCATTTGAAAAAATTTCTATATTATCTACCTCAATACTATTTCACTGTTGAAATAAATTTTACCATTTGGACAGAGGACAAAAATTTACCAGAAATGCACCCAAAGGTAAAAAAATAAAGACAGACAAGCGTAAAATGATACTTGGTCAAATTTAATTACACTAAAAACACTCGGATGAATTCGAGTGTATTTGTCAGCAACCAATGATTAATCCACGATCAGCTTAAAAATAGTCCTTCTGTACTAATTACTCGAATCGGCCGAAGTCATGTAGGCAGAGACCGAGAAAAGCATTCGACTCGAGAACCGCTCGACATCTTGAATAAATTAAATTCATAGTGAGGTAAATTTGTCAGATAATCGAACGTTCCCACATAGCGTGGAACACGAGATAGCAGAAATATCTTGTATCGGTCTCTCGCGGCTAAAATATCCCACAATGTACTTTAATATTCAGTAATTGTAGATCAAAGATATATACGTACAAAATATGTATACGTGTGCGTGTGGGTGTGTTTGTGTACATATATATATATATGTGTGTGTGTGTGTGTGTGCGTGCGTGCGTGTGCGCGCGTGGGTGTGTGGGTGTGTATGTGCCTTTAAAGGTAAATCTATGGACTCCGACAGACGCGCTATAAAGTCCGCGAAGGGACTAGGGAGGATGAGGTGGTAGGGATGTTGCGAGGAAGAAGTGAGTAAATCCGGCGAACTCGTGTTCGGTCGCTCGCATGGGAGGACAAGCGCAGGTCTACGCGGTACCGAGGCGCTTAACACGGCGTGCATAATAATAGCCGTAGGAGCCGCGGAGGAGCCGCGGAGGAACCGCGGAGGAGCCGAGGTGGAGCCGAGGTGGAGCCTTGGTGTTAACATGTGCGCGCATCACGAGACATAATCTCCGATCCCGGAGCAACCGACCCGTGTCCCATCCGACGTGGGATCGCTTTTCGATACTCTGTCGGGGCTTTCCCTCGAGATTTATACACGGCTTTTCTGGCGCCTGCCATCCTCTATGACAATTAATTTTTACTTGACCTTACTAATGGCAGGATCGAGTCCCAGACGCCGGCCCAATTTTCCACGGGGCCTACAACTCCCGGGCTACTAATGCCGTGCCCCCTTACCTAAATACTACTCTAGTTAATCCCGCGTATTTTCTCGATATCTCCCGTCGTCTCGAGCTGCAGACACTTCTGTTATTGGCGCGTGAGCCAATCTTTGCACGCGGTATCGACATCGACGATACTTTCCTACGTCTTTTTACTTAGCTTTACAACTTTAAGGTACAGATGTCCCTCTTATTGACATCAATAGCCGTACCTACATAGCTTTCATTGCTAAATAACAATACGTATTGATAAAACTCATGCGTCTAGTTGGAACAGACTTTCGAAACACTTTTTTATCGTTTTCGAATTTGTAAATCGCTCATTTCTTAAAGTGACACATTATGCGAATTCTAAGTATGTTTTTAAATTGATAGAGGAATCCTTGAGAAGATGCGTTGGAGATGCTCGATTTAATAAGTCTTTTTGAAATGTATAAAATCAATGCGTTGAAAACACACTTGCAGGAGATTTGAATCTTATTTGCTGCAGCGTCACTGCAGATTTTGTCTCTTAAAGCGATCAAATAATCATCCAAGTCCCGTAATAAATTGCAAAAAAAAAAAAAAAAAAAAAAAAAAAAATAAGGAAGTAGAGTAGAAACGCGTTAGCGGAGGAGCAGATAATACAGCAATGCCGTTAATTAAATCGGGGCAGCATTCAAAATTCTAAAACACCATTATTCTCCTAGATAATACAGAATCCATAACGAGTTTATTAGGCAAGGTAGCAGAATGGCCATAAATCAGTGGTACGACAATGGCTGGGGCGATGAATCAGGCCGCGGGCCATCGTTGCGCCTCCCGGGGCAAAAAAGTCGACTACCCGGGCGATCGCCCGGGGACTCGTTGTCGGCATCGCTCGCGAACGGCGTCCGGAATATAGCACGCGATCGATTCTGAAAATGGCCTTCTCGCGGGAAACGGAAAGCCAATTCGTTGGGACGAGGGGCATAGAAGAAAGCCGTGATCGAGGTAATGGGAATGTTGATTGACGGGGCGACTCTGGGCGGGAGCTTGGAATAATAGCCACTGACCGGTTACGCTAATTAAATGTAAATGGCCCGTCGATGACATTGCCTGCTTGAAATCTGTTGCGCGAGGGTTCGCAATTGTTTGCAATTTGTAATGAAAATTAGACGTTGAATTGATTAAGATGGCCTTTTTTCTACGGTCTTTTAGTCTCATTTCTTTTTTTACCTTTTGATCCCTGTTATTGTCACTTTGATCGCGACTCTTTTTACTTATTTTGTCGATGGCTGGTATTTTCAGCATTTTTTCCATTCGGGACTCGTAAATCAGCGCTTTCGTGTACAGCTTCAGAATCGAGCACTCTACTATTAACGCGCAACGTTACAACATTGACGTATAAGTCTTGCGTGATGTCTGATAATAAGGAGTAACTAGGACAATACATGAAAATAAATGTAAACTACGATTATATTTTGAAGGATAGTATTCTAATTTTAATGAATAGCTTTATTAAACTCTCAAAGCTTTCTGACGTGCAGGCACACGCACACGCGCGCACACACACACACACACACACACACACACACACACACACACACACACACACACACACACAAAACTTGAAAGTAAATGCATTCCGTCTGAATTTTAATAAAAAAAATCCAACAACCAATTAATGATTCTTCCTAGGGTTTCATCAGGATGATTGGAAAAAACTAAAGATAATTAAGGTATTATTATTTTAATTTACATGGTAGCTTAATAGACTTCTGAATTCACCAGTATATTCGGAAATTGCAAATTCATATATGCCGCATAAAATAATTAATAATTCAATAAATCTATAAATTAACAAATATGCAGAAAAGAAAACTGTAAATTGAAGTTTATTATTCAAAAGCTGCACGAACGGCCGCACGTGTAATTATTATTAATAAAATAAAAGAGGGGCCAATGACTTCCCTGCGAGCTACGTCGTCGTTTAAAATAGCAAAAATCTCAATAATTTAGACAGTAAATGTTTTTTTTTTTTTTTTTTGCTAATAATAGCTGACGCATAATGCTGGAATTAACTGTTACCATTATATGAATAAAACATGGTGTGTGTGCTTGTGTCTTGACAAGCAGCAAATAATGATTTTTCTTGCCCCATCCAATAAGAATCGCCTTTAAGGTTTAATATATCATGTGAAACAATGTAGCTGCGGATCCGCCGCCAATTACGCGACATTGTAGCAGCGGCCGAGTGATGGAATCGAGCCCGAGCGACAGTCCGCCCAATTCTTAACTTAACCCACCGGTGCACGAATGGTAATCGTGCTAATGAATGGACCGAGAGTTATTCATTTACTATTTGTGGAAAGCCGATGGGCTCGCCAACCAAAGCCGCGCATTTCCCATGCGGAAATAATTCGTGGAGGCGACCCTCCGAATCTCCTCCGCCCCATCGGCCTCGGCAACCGACGACTCATCCCCGGCATTCCGTCCACCATTGGACAGCTAGTGCCGCTTAAGACGGATGATCCCGGAGTGGGGCCGATGAGCTCCGATAGCGCGGCATTCATCATCGTATTTTGAGCGGTTATCGCGACGTCGATCTGCCCCCAATACCACGGCTTTTATGAATGGAACGCGACTCTATGGCATTTTGAAGTATTTCAGGCCTCGGGAGAGTTTAATAACTCCGTTCTTTTGGCAGTGACTCGCATGCGAACGCGCGAGATTTTCCCTCGGAAGCGCGAGCTTTCATGTCTGGGGAAAATCGGCTGTCAGTGGGGTGACGAGGCCCTATAGGTTTCAATAATTTTTTATTCGAATTGGCAGGGGATCTACGCTCGCCACGGCCACGCCCAGTTAATTATCAGTTCGTTCCATTTTTATTTATTTTTTTTTTTTATCGATATCTTGAGCAATGATGTAACCCATACTTAAATTCTTAATTGATACTTCCCTTTTTATGTACTATTTATGCTATTGGATTAAAAAATGTCAAGCGTACTCGTGATTGAAATTCAGAAATTTGAAGTTATTCAATATTGATGCCAATAACAGTCACATTGTGTGCACTCTTAAGTTATACCGATTTTTAAAATACTCGAATTGTTTAAACAGTCGAGCACAATTATCAATTTCATTTATATTTAAATAGGCAAAGAGTAACGTTGTACAATTCAAACGTGAAATATTACTTGCGCAAATGCACACATGTACCAGCGACGTAATAATATAAGGTTACGCTTTAATCTATATATAATTATTGTAGTTGTCTTATAATAAGTGCAGTTATTACAAAAAAATCATTTTAAAAAAAAATTTAATTAAATTTTATGATGAAAAAAATTTTATTCTATTACAAATATTTAAAGTTTTTCTATGTTCTTGTATTGTACGTTAAATGTCGAATTTTAAGACATTTTCCAAAAATATTCCAAAAAACCATTGCAATTAACAATCTTTAATAATAGTTCTTATTTTTATTTCGTTTCAAGAACTATAGATACATTATATAGCTTAAATATATAAGTTGTTTCCGTGTAGTAATACATTATTATACAGTAGAAAAAATAACTTAATATTGTTGAAAAAGTATTTAAACAGCGTAAATAATGACATTAAACATAAATAACGTAATGGTAATGCATTCAAAATTTAGTATTGAACTTTCCAAAAAAAAAGTTACATAAAAATGACAAATGATAAAGTATATAGGAGGTATGAATAAATTGTAATTCATGCCTACGATCTTATAATTCACGCAGAAAGATAACATACCATTGAGATGTAAAACATTCTCAACGGTGTGCATCGATGCACGTTATTGTCTTCGGCCGTCAAATAAACCGTCTAAGGCAATGCGTGAAAGTGCCCTCGAGACGATGAGAAAGCGGGGAAAAAAGAAGGCGATAGTCAGTGTAGGGCGAACTCATCGCCGGCTTTGCCGTATTCGTCGTTGCCGTCGTTGCCGTCGTCTTGGTAAGCCGTTGTCTCTCAAAAGCCGCGCTAAATTGGTCGGCCGTCAGAAAAGCTTTGGATCCTTCTGTCCACTTTTCTTTCCGAGGGACGCCATCCAAAAATAATTGGTAAAACAAAGCCCTGGAATGACGGCTTTCTCCTTGTCGACTGACAATGTAAATTTTTCACGACAGCAACATCCCACGAAAATCCCATTAGAGCCAAATGATTCATAGAAGGACGTGAGTCGCGAGTCTCGTTGCTTCTGGACAGAGTCACACGCCCTAAAATATCCCGAACCGACGAATAGTACCAGGCTCCTGATTTCCCGACCGTTAACCTCGGGCAACTCCGGTTTTCCTGGGGCTTAAAAATATGCGCGAACCGCTTAAATTAGGATCCACGGGGGCATTGATGTAATCAGATGATGGGCAAAACGTGGACGCGTGCATTGTCAGGATTCAATGTTACGCCCATCGATGTTTTTTACGTTAGTGGGCCGTGACGGTGTTCACTGCGAACCATAGAGTAATCGCCATTATAAATTGCTTCTGGCTCGGTGAGTGCCTCATTATAACTCTAGCGTTGCTCCTTGTAGGATTTGAAGAGCCGCGCCGACGTAATTATGACAAAGCATGTAATAGCCGAGAGAACGAGTGCGCGATTAAAAGCGAATTAATCGGGAACAAAATAATACGTAGCTACAAAATATTGCGAGTGTAAATTGAATGCGGGCAGCAGCGCTACTTCGATAAGTACCGATTTACATAAAAACCAGTAGAGACATCAGTCGCCGCGTTAGTGCCTTAATAACGGAGTGGGTACAAGCGATGGGGCGCTTAACGTTACTGATCAAAGGGAAAGCATCGCAAAGTTGTAGGTATGACGGAAAAATGCCAACGGTCGGAATAGTCGCTCTAGCCGTCAGCTGTCGCGATCCGCAAAAGGAAACGAGACCGAAACGTCCCTCGGATCGTAACGGGTAGGAAGGGCGAGGGAGGATGTTGGTATCACATGGGTTGGCGAACAAGAGAAAGCGAGAAAGTAAAAAGGGGAGCGAAAGAACGTCGCTCCTCTTTTTGTTGCACTGTGGTATTGTGCGAGCTCTCGCCTCCATTACCACCGCCACCATCTCCACCTCCTCATACTCCTCCTCCCCCTCAAGCAGTTACAAGATAACTCACTTTATCCCCGGCATATAAATTGCAGAGGAATAATGGTGTCCGCGAGCGACGCGCCGCTCGCTCTAATCGAATGTTTTGTCTGCTCACTCGCGAACTCACTTAGACTCAGGCCGCGATGTGGCTCGCCAACTGCGCGCCAGATTTCGCCGATTCCAATGAGCCGCTCGTTAACCGCGCGGCTCACCCCCTACCCTCTCGGTGTATCCCCGAGGTGCTCGGTTATTTGGAAATTCGGTAATGCTCCGAGTGCCTTGTGGTTATTAGGAACGAGTGATGTATTACTTTTGTTCGAACAGGATTCGCTTAGAGGCGCTTCAGTTGCACGGCCCCGCTAAAATGGACTTACCCCCTCATTTATGTACTCCTCCTGGACTCTGGCTAAAAAAGTTTTCTCTTTAAATATACATGTATGCATACCCGTGTGTTAGCATTTGTCCGTTTGTGCGATAAGTGCTTTCTTTCAAATGACTTACTTTCTTACTAATGATGCACCGATGGCCCGTTATAAATATCAAATTTAAGTATAATGAATTACGCACACAATAAATATGTAACGGTCCGCGGTATTATCATTTGTGATAAAGTATTATTATTCCAATCTTGATATTCCGTTCGCTATTTATTCGCACGAGGAAAAATTACATACTTTACCAAAGTACTGAAGTAAATGGAGAATTTGATCAGATATCGACTTTTCAATGCAACACTGGAGGCTAAGAAAAAACTTGTGACTCTAATTCTAAAAAACTTTGCCCCTATTAGAACGCTCGTGCCATTAGCGAAAAAGCTATGTTTTAGGTTAAACAGTGGCCAATTTCCTTACCCACATCAGAATGAGTATAATTAAATTAGTCTGACCCGTTCAATGGAGCATCGGCTTCCCGGTATAAGCATTTCCAAATAGCGTAGATCTTCATAATGCGTCTCTTATTCGAGCGCATATCCATTCAGAGAGGTATTCATTAACCGATTCTCTTATAAGCAGAACTACGAGTACAAACTACAAATCCCCGACAACTGTTCTGCCGAGTGCCAAAGAATAAGGCGAGGCCTCGGTAACGGGGGGCGGTTGGGGGTATCAATACTACTTGCGTAAATGGCTGACATCCACAAATCAATTGGAAGCCCCGGGAGACCCCTTGCTAACCTGGGCAGGGATAATTGATTTGCGGCAACTGCGACAATAAATGACGAGCCGCAAGGTGCGGCGAGGTGAACCCGCTTCATAAGTTATCGGACATGAACACACCGACAGCCTTAGCCGTGATTCACCGATGCGCTTTCTATCGCGCGCAACCGAAATAGAGACAGCGTGCGTATATCGGCACTAAGTGGGCGAGGGACACTCGTCGCGAAAACAATAGAGGATGGCCCTCGACGGGTACGAATGCCGAAAAAATCGGATCGACGGACCGATTTCCAGTGCTAAGTGTGGGTGTACAGCGCCAAGTCTCGCGGCTCGAGATCAGTCAGCGCGACATAATATGCTTTTAAAATGATTATTTAGCAGAGTATGACTAAATTATAAACTAAACAAGCTCACTTTGATTATCTATTAGATAAGCGTTAATTCGTTACGTAATTATATAGATCGTTTATCGTAGCCTTCGTTCGTTGCAAAGTGATTTTTAAAAATAAAAACAACTCGTTCGAGGTATCAAAAGTGAATTAATTAATCTACTACAGGATAAGCTTCAGCTTTTTCATCTACTTTAATGAAATTATGTGGTCACTTATACTAAAAATTATCCAAAATTATCAAATTACTTGATTAACATATGATTTTCTGCTTATTACTTCCTTTTAAAGTAATTTTCATTAAAAAATAGAATTAAAAGAAAAGCATTTTATTTTAAATTATCAAAGCATGCCTAATTTATAAAAGCAGCACTTACGTGTACTTTTATGTATGTATATATATATATATATATATATATATTTTAAATATTCATGTACACATAATATACTAATTTTTTAATCATCTTCATGAAAACTACATATTAATATTAAAAACCTAAAATGGGTCATCATAATTTTTTTTTATTTTTTCATCATTTATTTATGAGCATAGTGCAATGATTGTGTATTGCAAACAATTATTAATGATAAGAATCATTATGTTTTAACTTTACATAATTAACATAAAACTTTTTATAATTATCAAGTCCAAGCATTAAACTATTATGAAAATTGATTAATTTTTATTTTAATAATTATTTCAATCTCTTACTTGCCTTCAAAAGGAAAAATTGCGATAATTAAAGTTAGCGCATTGAGAAAGTGAGAACATTTTTAATAGACCTTAAGTCGATTAATGAAAACAGTTCACAGCATAAATCCTTTAAAATAAGATCTATCTGATGTGATTATCCAGTTTCTTAAAGAAGGGCCACTGGGTAAAGTTTTGATTTCGGTATTAAAAATAAAATATTTTTTTATTTGACTTGATCAGTTGGTTTCATGCTAAGTACATGATGATTTCACTTCGGCGTAAAATTATAAGTTACGCAATAAAATTAACCATGATAAAATATTTCGAATAAATATAGTTTAAAAAATTATTATTTTTTCATAGAGTAAATTATTAAAAAATGATAATTAAAAAAATTGACAAATAAAGCTTCCGTTTGCTTGATCGTTAAAAAAAATTGTTTCTATATTAATTAAAGTTAAGCCACATACTGGATAACATTTTTTCATACCGTTCGATTTACACCATAAAAGATGTAAAGGTTTTGCACGTTGATTTAAAAATGAAGTAAGACAGATTGTAGTAAAAACTTTTCAAATAAACACAGTTATAAGCGAGCAATAAAAAATCTGGAATTAGATTGCGCTCAAAGCTGTTAAAAAATTAATTCAGTATTTACATTTTCTCAATAAACTTTGTCAATAAATTAGCAGGGCGATATATTTTATTTAATTTATGACTAAAATAAAAATTTCCTCGGCGACAAACAAATTCCTTTAGATAGATAGAATACAGAAAGTGTAGCTACGAAGAAAAATGTGAATATTAGAAATAAAATACCTGTGCGCATTTTATTATTACGTTTGCTCCGGTGGCAGCAATCGCGCCATCGTAAAGTTAATTATAAGTTGAAAATATTTAAATTATTGAAATATACAGCGATGTATTAATGATCCAATAAATCACAGTGATAAGTGCTGAAATCGAATGTAAATTGCAAATATTGTCTGTCGGGTAAATCGTTGGGTTGACACACACACACGCTCGCGTGAGATCAGTTTAAGTAATAAGGTAAAGCTCGTGGGTTGCCAAGAAAAGTGGGAGTACCGTACGTCGGAGTGAAAGTGAACCATTGTTTAGTCTAAACTGTCCGCCCGTTTCTCCGTCTATCTCCATTCCTCCCTTCCACCTCAGCCCTCGCTTTATCTTACGCAATTCTTTCTTTTCACGTCCTCCTCGAGAGTGTTTACACTACCTTTTTACATATTTATAAGACTTTTACTTCGGTATCTTGTTGCTCACAATACATAGCCAGGATTAAAAAAGTGAAAATAAGTGAAAATAAAATGGAGCTAAATCATGCCTTTAATTACGTGCATAAACGTTAAAATTGTCCTTGCACTATTAAACTCCTCATTGCTGAAATTTCTTTTTGAAATCGTATTTGTCTCTATGGACTCTAACAGTAGCATGGATTTTAATTGGTGAATTGAATTTATTGTGCTATTAAAGACTTTGATTAAACAATAAAAATAAATATAATTATCTATAGAATTATTGGTTTAACTATCATTGAAATAGTGCTTTTGTGTTGAATGAAACATTAACATTTATTGGATCGTCGATCGCATATCGGACAATGATGATTTTTTAAAATTAAATTTTAAAGATGTAATTATGGACTTAAATATTCTCAGTATATTTCAACCTTTGAGTATATATGCTTAATTAAAACGAGCAAATTAATTTCCAATGCACATTTTAAAACATTATCTTTGCCTTTGAATATGCAAAACGTCAGTTATAGTACGAAAAACATTTTTTTTAATAACTTACTTATTTGGCAGATCTAAGACGATTTCTAATAAAGATGCAAATCATATCCCGAATAAAATAAAATTTTATTTTCTCATACATCTAATTTGTATTTTTACGCACGCAATGACTACGTAATACAAGTTTCTATTTTGTTTATAAAACACTCATACGCACACTTGCATAAAACCGTAATACAATTATACGTTATTACAATTTATGTATCTTACAATACTAGTCTTGATATATAAAATAAAGTACATAAAAATTAAAATTAAACGAAGTAAAGTTAGTGTTCCTTCTGAAGTGCTTATAATTATTATAAATCAAGTATATTGTGCGTCGCTCAGCATTATATACACAGTAGAATAATAAATAATTCAATTTGACATTTATATCCGTTTGTAATAAATTTGTAAAGCGCTTAGCATGCAAAAAGTATTTTATATACGAAGAATTATAGATTTAATGTGAATAGCAAATATTGAGACCGATGGAAATTTGCAATACTTAAACAGCAATTGAGATTAAATATTTACAAAACGTATTAAAAAAAAAATAATAATAAAAAATAAATAAAATATTTTGTTCAGGTGTGTATAATAAAAAAAAAGCCGATTTCGAGTAGCTCAAACAAATAGTAAGCGCATTAGATTTTTAGAACGCACCAAACGTTGGATAAGCGATTTACTTGTTCAAAGTGCGTGAATTTGTCAATATGGGCATGAAGAGGTGCCATTACGTATCGCAGAAAATTACTTTCTCCCGGTGGCAAAATCCATGCTCTTTCCAAGATATATTTTGAATGTATCAAAGGCGGCGGAGCCGACGGAAGTGATACGCCCGCCGATTGCATACAAAGTGTCATGAATAGCGAGCAAGAAAACGCAGACTATTCTATTATTATATGATTTCATTGGGGAGTCCCAATACCATCTGGCCTATTAGACTCCTCTGCTGTCAAGGGAAGTACGCCTGACCGTGTAGGCGTGCGTGCAGCTGTAGGCGAGTGCATGGGACGGATGACGAGGAAGCTTCTTTGAATAGAGGGAAGCTCGTGATTCCGATGCCCTGTGCGCGATCGAGACGCCAGGGGATGCATTTGCTACTCGGAGTTCCGTCATCGATTCTGCCACGAATTTCCTATTGTTAATTAATCCAAGTCCTTTGTATTCGGCGTCGTTTCTCGGCTGTTACAATATGTTTTACTGTAAGCGTCAACAATGTTAGATGCTCGACTTAGTTGACCTTGACTACATTGTGGATTCGTGGCATGCGATGTCCTTGCGAGAGAGGAGGATCGATCGATCGATTCATTAAGCCGATCATTTTGTCCGTGCCGATAATCGAGACCTCTTGCAAACGATCTCCCCCTCGTGTTTGACTCACTGCGTTCGATTACAAAGAGCAATAGAGTAATATATATCGATTATTTTAATGAACTGCTCGTCGATTACGCCTCTGTACACGTGGCATTACTAATAATACGGATATGGTATTATTTGAGTGACTAGTGCTATATGATACGTTGACTCAAGATTTACTCCACGGCAAACATGTTGCACAAGATACATGAACTTCACGAATCAAACCGTTGGTTTAGTAACACTATTTACTAAATATGAGATTAAAATCGTGTACAACTCTGATCTCATGAAGCTGTTTGTGACCAGAAAACAGACATCCAGAAATGTACGATCTCTTCAAGTTCAAGATGGCATTTTTAGAATTCGCCGTCGCAAATGAATCTGCCTAATGCCTTACACCGGTTATTTATATAATATGCTATTATGATATTGTTATTGTTATTATTATATCAAGTCACTTATAATTTACCTTCTCTCAAACCTGTGCACAAGCCCATACATATTCATTCGTTTGGGTATTCAATGCGCGCGCGTGTAGGTGTTTCACAAATATTGTAGCCGCCCACACATCGATAAGAAAATGCGCACACTTTATAATTGCCTTCCACTTGATTTTTCACACATGACGCCGATCATCGCTGAAAGCCCTGAAAATAAATATTTAACTTTGGATGTAATTCCAAATAAAGAAGCCAAGGCAGCGAGAACAATATATGCGCATTCGGAGATTCGCTTTTGAACCGATTGCCAGAGTCAATGCACTTTCGATCCGTCTGCGTGACTTGGGCAAAGAGATTCGCCCATCCATCGATTAATCACTGCACATTCGGCAACTTAAATCACTTTTCAGGGCTCATCTTCCGAGAAGCGCACGCCACTCGACATGTAAATTTGGATCACGCTCCAACGCGACAAGACTCGCCGACCTCTCGTCCTTTTTCGCATTTGATCGCCGCTTCGGGTCTTACATTGTTGTTCGTCCACCCCACCCGAAGCTACGCCGGGACGCAAATAGCGCGGGAGGGGCTAACAATGCCCTCGGACGGGTAGGCAAGACCACGTACGTCGGCGTCTGGGCACACGGTGTCATCTTCTCCCGCGGTCCATTAGCCCGATTGGAAGCACCGGCTGTTATTATGACTACAGCCAGGATTAATGTGTCGGCGACGGGAGCAATTAGGCTCGGCCCTTGGAAACATCCACTTATCCTTCCATTCCCCGATGGCAGTGAGTTTGGGCTGATTTCCAATGGACTTTGACGCGTCGCTTACGGCTCCATCCGAGCGACCTGGGCACCGCTGAACTTTTGTCGCGTAGCCGTGGTACACGAGACATTGGGATCTCACAAGACGGACGGGACGTACCGAGGCTGCTTTCGCACGACCTGCCGAGGCCGCAGGCCTTTATTTTATGCGCACTTCTCCGACGCTGCTCGTGCCCTACGTTCGGCCTCTTTTTTAGCTCGATGCTCTGGTGCTGCGAGGCGCTGATATTTACGGGTCGATGGAAGGGAAAGGGGAAGCTCGAGGACGGCTGCTAGCCTTAGGAAAAATTCGCAATATCTAATATTGGGCAATCCCTAGCTCGAAGGCGCTCGTTCCGTTTTTATGCGAAGAAAAATTTTAAGGGCCTTTTTTAAAAATGCCTGTAAAATTGAATATAATAATTAATGTTTTTTTTTTCATTGCTTAAAATATCTAAAGGTAGTTATTTTTATGCGATGGTTGTACATTTTTACCCGGAGAGCTATTAAATACGTGTCTCTACTCAATGCATCAATGTTAAATGTACTAAATATTTTTTGAATTTTCAACGCAATTTCAAGAATAACATTTACAAAAACCTAATAATCTTTGCCTAATGGCTAATATTGAACTAAGTACAGGAAATGAAATGCACTGTTGATTTGTGCAACATTTTTGAAAATATAAAAAAAACTAATGGAACAGATTGTACAAAATATTTATATTTAAATAAGATATTCTTAACGTAATAAAATACTAGATGAAACAATGTTATATACAATTACGAGTAGTGTTATAAAATTTCGCATAGACTAAAGTTCTCTTCAAATTATAACAAATTTTTAATTTTTCAGAAAGTCTCCGTATGTACGATAAACTGAGGAAATTCATTGTAAATAATATATTTTCTTTTACAAATAATATCACTTGAAATTTTGATATTTTTTTCAAAAACATATAATTTTGCCATTTATGGATACTTTATGATTTTAATTATTAAATCTTCTTATGTATATGTTATATAAATTTTTAAAACTATATTTTAATAGTGCTTTATACTATTAGCTGTAGCAAATGTATTCAGTAATTATTAGCATTTAAAAATTTATAAAGAAATATCTAGCCATTCGTTACTGATAAGATACCAATCTACATTTTACTCTTATTGCATTATTAGTTTGATTTAAAATTCGTAATAAGTAATGCAAAGATTTATATTGCATATATTAAAAGAAAAAGAATACATTACAAACTTTATTACCTATCAAATCAATTATTTACATACGCGTATACTTTTATGCGACTTACCAGTTATCAAAATGTATGGACTCTTATCAAATAGCTTATACATAAACATAGCGTTGATCGATTGATTACACTTAACAAACTCGTGAAAATCGAGAGTTAATCAAGTTTATGTCTAGCAAAAGACAGTTTGCAATTTAATGGCGCGGTACGTGAGATCTTATCGCGCCAACTTGCACGCGATTGCTGAAGATTAGTAAACTTTTCATAGTGGAAATGACAAGCGCACGTGTGCGACAAATTTAAATGTCATCGAGCGAGAGGAAAGAGATAGAAATAGAAAGAGAGAGAGAGAGAGAGATATAAGGGTAAAAGCTAGAAAGTAAAAAATCTTAGAAAAAACATTGTTATGGTTTTGTTCTTGACGCTGATAAAGCACCTGTGGTTATGATTGATCCGTGTCCCGCGTTGGTACGATTATCGATCGTTAGAAGTTTCGGATCATAACGTTAAAAACGCATAAATGAAAGTGTGTTCTCGTGTATCTAATTAGCTTAATAATTTCAGTATGTTTTGAAGATCTGTCACTTTTTTTCATAAGGGTATTCTTATCTTCTAATTTCATCAACACACGTTTATTCAAAGATTAATCCATTAGTGAAATTCCTTCCGATTCCTTTAAATTTTTTTTTAAGTTTATAAAAGACCAAATTTTTCGAGATTTCATGCTCTGATTAAATCTGAATGAGATTTTTCCATGTTTTATAATATCATATGATTATTTTAAGCGTGAAGCGATAAGTAAATAGCAATAGTTCGTGTAGTTTTAAGACCAAAGATGCCTTAAAATGCGTAGGAACACTTTTTAGTAAATTTTATTGCAAAATTGAATGTTTCTCTACCATTGCCTATAGTTAACGAATTAAAAATAACAATCTTAATACGATTTTTAATATTGGTAAAAGATCTAATCTGTAAAATCAATGGGTACATAAATTTAAATAATCCCAGCTTTAATGAATATTGCAGTGACTTATACAATTTGCTTATTGTTTTACATTAAATAATCGTGTTATTGCAATCATCATAATAGCATATCTGTCTCTTCAAAAAGAGCCCTTACAGCTGATATTATTGTTCTGGTCTAATGCTGGTACCCATAAAGAATGAAATTCACTGGCAGATGACAGTTACGGGAAATTTAGTGCCTGACAACATGCAGAGAAATCCCTCATTGTACAATCGAAAGAGATTCGAAAGCAACGAAGCAAACTTCGAATCCAACATCCTCCTACATAAATGCCCCGTTGCAAAAAGTTAAGGAATGCAATAGCAATAAATTAGAATGTTCAATGCAATTAGAACTGGCGATCGGTTTCACACAAATTCCTCTAATTTCAGTTTCTCACGTTGCACACGTAAATATCTACGCTACGGTCCTGATAAATCCGACCATCCGTCGGCCAATTAGTCCGATCAGAATTCGATCACCCGGGGTCAAAGTTAAGAGCGAAGTGGCTCCGGGCAAGTATACTTGCGAGCAAAGACGTTGGGATAAACTGCCATCGATCGCAGCTTACGTTAATGGGCTCATTCAAACAATGGGGGACTAGGAGAGTATTTACGAGCGTCCGCGCGTTGGCGGAGTCACACTCAGCGATCCCTTATCACTTAGCCTGTCCCGCTCTCACGAATCGACAGCTGTCTTCGCGAGAAGTAGTTGCCAGTGGTTTAGGACCTGCGATAATAATAATAAAGAAGTACACAATTCCCATTATCGATGACGACGCGCCCCTAAGACCCGAGCGTCCAATTTGACCATTCTATGTTTTTAAACTTATGCCGATGGCGGGCAATTATTGGGAATTTGGGGAAAGGCCTTATTCGACTCGAGTCAAATTAGCAAGGAAATTCCCCCCACTTGATAGATTTATTTGCCACGTTAATGTTATTTCCGCGATATTTTAACCGAAGAACTTCTTGCCGTACCCGAAAATGCCGGCATCGCCTATAAAAACTTGCATGTCATTCGCAAAACGGAGTTCGCTTTAATCTTAAAATTATTCACGAGCGATAAAGTCACCTTTCTTACTTGATTAATATTTATTGTAACGTGTCAGCGGTTCCATTTTTTTATCTTTAGCCAAAAAATTTTCAGATAAAAACTTTTATATTCATGCCTTCATAGGAGGTTATGAATACTTTTAATGAACTTTACTAAATTCATAATAATGCATTAATATTACAAAATTTTACAACGTCACGAAATAATAAATTAACTAAATCTCAAAGAAATAATCCTCTTTTGCGTCTTCTTTTGTATTCATAAACAAACGTGGCAAGTTATAAAATCTGTAAACTATGTGGTAATGCAACAGATTTATTCGTTTTGATATAAAATATTCTAGTTTATTGGAATCTTAATTACGTAATTATGGTAATAAAATATTACAATAATGTCATATTTGAAATACAAATATTAATTAGTTTGTTTTATTAAATGTAATATAACTAAATTAATATAAATAATACAAATCTTGAAAATTAACGGATCAATGAAGAATATGGAAGGAGCGAATCATTTCATCAATCGAAATAAATTCATTATTTCTCTAATCAATTCCCACACTATTTGTTATTACTCATTATTACAATTAATAAATCGCACGTCAAATATTAAAGTAAAAATATACGATAGGATCTTTATGAATTAGTGAAAGCATGGAACAATCTATAGAAAAAAAAAAAAAAAAAAAAAAAAAAAATAAATATTACAACAATCGATCAATTTTAGTAATAATGTTACGATAGATTTGTACCGCAGTTTAAAAAATATATATTGGATGAAGAGCCTGCACCAACGCATAAGCGAAAAACTTTTTATCAAAGATCTGCGAATATAGCCTGGGCATTAGATTATCAATTACTGTACAATTGTCAGTGTATATTGTACAGCGACAAGAATTGATGCGACTCGTCCTAATCTGATAATCATTCGATCGCATTACTTACTCGAGGTCCTAGAGCCGAGCGTACCATTTTTTACTACTTTTTTCCCGCGACCTCAAGCACGCAACGTCTGCCTGCGCGAGCATACATAAATTTAAATACTCGCGAATAGTATCTTATTTATCGTGTAAGATTACATATTGTGCACGGAGTGCTTGAGATCCTTAAGTAAGATTTAAATTTTCAGTCCCAACGAGCTCAATTACCAATTACGTTGTTCCGACGAGATAATTGCGCATTATTCTCAAATTTACGCAAATGCGTCGGCAATAATAATTACTTATATCGCATCCGGTAAATAAATATGAAGCGCGGCCCTAAATGTCATCATCAAAGCCGTAACGCCATCGTAACATCTGCAAACTCGACACTATTATCACCCGCAGACAATCGCCGTGAAAATTATTGCATCTGTATTGTACAATGCACTTTAGCGGAGATTCGCATTGGAAGAGAAAAAAGGCAGAATGACAAAATCGAGCCTTCAAAGGACCGAGGGTTTAGTAAACTTCCAAGACGACGAATGTCACTCGCGCGGCAAGATGCGATGCTTCCAGAAACGGAGAGAAGGAGCGAGAGGTAGAGGCGGAGGGGTACCAGAGTGGGTTCGGTAGTGCTGGGCGATGTGCGTAAAGGGAGAGAGAAACAAGCTCTAGGCATTCCCAAGAATCGAGACTTTGAAAAGCCAAAAGCGGAAAGAGCGTATCGTCGCTCTAGTTCGCGTTTCCCTCGCCGTTGCGCAACGGGAGTAGAGCCGCGAGGTTCCGCGTTACCACTCGGCTGGTAATTTGTTACGAGGCAGCCTTGCGCGATGAGTAATTGGCCCGGTAGTGCCGGGACAGTACACCTAAGCATGTCCGAGTAGGCGCGCTCGTTTGCTTCTTTCGTTGCGCGCACGTGCGCGGATCAACATAATATCCCCCGGACACGTCTTCCTTCTGGCCCCGCACCCAGGGGGCAGCAAAGGGTCGAGTGACACGTTCGGCTTGACGCGTAGCTTCCACCTCGTTGTTTTCAGGCTCTCCCTATCGACGCTGGACCTAGGAGAGAGGAGGATTATTCGAAGCCGTGAGCCTAATGCTGGAGCGGAAACGAGTGCTTTTCCAACGTGTCTGCCTCCTTAACTTCTAAGGACTCGCTGCCTCGATAAAGCAACTAGGCCATTGTTATTCAACGCTCATTCAGGCCTCTTGTTAAAGGTTTCCCCTCCGAGTTTGAGCAATTAATACGTTTCATCAATTTTAATTCTTTATTTATAAATCCCAATCGTGTTGTAATTATTTACTATTCTTGATGAATTCGCTGTAACTCGAATGTAATAATAGACGTACTGTAAACTATGTATAACTAGTTTCAACTTTCTCTCAACTGATACTGTGTAATCATTTATTATTTTTAAATATCTACATAAACTCTATATTCAATAATGAGAGCTTGGTTTTTGTATCCGATTGTGAAAATGAGAATTTTATACGTCACTTATATATCAAACGTAATTTATTTGTGGCATTAATTGGAACTACTTATAGAGGATTTGGATATACGTAAAAAAGAATATAATAGTCGAAATTCAACAAGCTAAAATCGTCAAGTAATATTGTAACATTTAACTTTCAGCTTTATACATATAATCAAAAAATACTTTTATTAAATATATCCCGGGTGTCAGAATCGACTTTAGTGCGATATAGTAATATTGTAGTATAGTATTTATTTACAATGTAAATTTTTTTTAATAAAAAAAATATTATAAATACCTATTATACAATTATACGATAACCTTTATAACAAAACATGACTTATGCACAATTATAAATCATATAATGTCAGTTACCGATAAAAAAATCTATTTGATACTCTTTTCGTCGGTACATATTCATTATTTAACTATCGTATAAAAATAAAATATAAGTCTTCAATAAGTTATACAACTGTGCTCTTTGATGTAGTCAAATAAAATTAATTCAAGAAATTAGATAGACTCGGTGTCTGATAATTGTCAATAATCCATGCATAGAGAAAAATATTTAAGGTAAATAAATATTTTAATTTGCCTTCTTAATATATATATAAATTAATAAATAATCCATATTATGATTATAATAATAATACCGTGAAATTAGCGCTGGATTTCGAGTAAAAATGTCAAACGCCTTTTGACACAAGCGAGGAACATAAGAGTTGTTATTGAGAAAAGTTTATTTAAAAACAACTGGCAGAGTGAGAAGCAGGAAAGAAGCTTGTGGTATGTAGTTATTACTGAACTGAGACACGAGCTTATCTCAAAGACCGTGTGTCGGAATCGAGGAGAGCGCAGATACAATGCTTGTAAGCTTGGCGACAGCCGGTCGTTAAAGCGGCAAGTATTATGACTCGTTCATTCGTGAAAATCATACGGGCTAAAACTCAATGGCCACCACGTGAGGTCCGAGCGAGACTCGAATGAGCCTCAGATATTCCATAGGAGTCGTGTCGCAGCGACTCATTGAGTAGTCGCTTCCTCGTAGAAGCTCGAGGACGAGTCGAGGTCGCGACGAAAATAATGGCGAACTTTTCACGTCCCGGAAGTTGGTTGGGCGCGAGTCGCGATCCCGATCTCTTTCTGGAAATGATGGATCTGACGACTGCCGGGGTCATTCATTCGCGACAAGTACGACGCTCGTGCGCCCGGTACAGGCATTCCTTAATGGGGGTACGTCGCGACGCGCAGATTTTTACTTGGCGCGCGTCCCCTTTTCGATCGAGAACTCCGATAACTGAGAAACTTCAACCTACGCGTTCTTCCCCTTCAGCGACACACATTCTCGATTCTCGACTTTACTCTATCCAATCTTTCTGACGGCTAAAGAAGCGCTTCTTGTGCTCAGAGGGCGACGCTAATCGACCAGTTACTGCTTCGATTCTTCATAAGTTTCTATTAGTGCAAACTTTATTGCTTCTAAGTCAAAGATGATTCGTTCACCTGTTAATAAGTAAACTCAAACTCTGTGCAAACTCTTTTCTTAGGGTTAGTCAACTGTCGTTTATGAGCTGTCAATGTCTAAGCTTTCAAAGTAAAAATTTGGCTCTTCACTAATCATCGATAAATTTTATTTAACTTTATTAAATTAATTATCTAATTTAATTTAATTAACTTTACGTTAACTTTAACAATTTGAAAACTATCACTTATCTGCTGTTCGATGATTTTGAAAATCGTCGTAAATATTAATACGTAAAACAGTTGTAGTAACTTAAAAATTTAATTATAAAACAAATATTCGATTAAAACTAATATACGTAAAAGCCATAGACTTGGGTAAATCAATCAAAAATAAAAAAGTCTTACTTTCATCTAAATTTTCTTTAAGTATTATTATGAAACTAAATAAATTACTAAAAAAGACACTAATAAGAGCAATTGTTGTTATTTAATTAACAAGTGTACATAATGTTCATTTTATTGCAAATAATTTATTATCAAACCCTCAAAATTAGCTATAAAACAAGCGATTGGGCTTCAATTTTTTTTATGTATTTCCGAAAATTCTACGTTTGAAAGAAGTTCTTAATTTACATTTGTATAGTTTCAATATTTGAATTTCTATACTTATTTAATTTAATTAAATTTCATGCTGATAGTATTAAAAACCATTAGCTAATCAAGTTTCTTACAATAATTAATTATTCATGCGATTTATCGTTAAATACTAGCAAGTACTTTCTAGTTAATTTAATAAAGAATACACAAAAGTCATAATTTTATCATAATTCAATATTATAAGATAAGTTTATGAAAGTATTTATCACCAACGACTAAAATAGCGAATAATAAGTATATTTGTTGCTTTATGAACAAGATAAATAATTGACGTAGAAGTTTATCTAACCTCAATGTTTAATAACTCTATTAGGCATCAAAATAAACAAGAATTGTAAAAAGTGCTCGTTCGAACATTCGTAGCTCTTATAATTCACATCCAAAAAAAATTTGACTCAACACTGACGGTGACGGAAATCTACCGTTAATCCGAAACTCGATTAAGCGTTTAAACAAGCCTCGATTTTCAATTATCTGAAATGTCACATGAGATATATATGATATTTCCAAATATTATTCAGTTCTCTGGCAAAGTAAGCGACAAGTACACCCAAAGAAGGTTAATTCTTTCGCGCTTTCGTTTCCACAGTAACGCTCTTTTTCTCAAGCACTTTATCCCGCACTATTTTTCTTCCGCCGCCGCCCCACCCGCCGCCGCCGCCGCCGCCTCATCGCTCACACTCGTCCAGTTGGCCGTTGACAGATTTTCGCTTGTCTTATAATAGCCCGCCCATCGTCGCGTTCGCGCCGATACCACGGCGATGACTCTCGGAGGGGCTATTAATACTCGAGCTGGACTGGAGAGCTAACCAGCAACATGTGTGCCTCTAGTTTTCCCTTTTTCCGCCCGTGACATTCTCTCCCCTGTCGTGGCCCGGGACCGTTGCGTCTTACCGCCACCTTCGGTTGCCACTTTCTTAGATAGCGCTCGGCCTCGTCGAATCATCGAACGGAATAAGTTCGCGGACCTTCTGGCTGAACATCGCCTGGTCGTTCCTTTGTCCTGGTAGAACGCATTGCTGATAGCTAGCCGAGTATCGAGCCTTGAGTTGCTACGCAATTCATGAGTGTGAGCTTGAAGTTAATGAGATGCAAGATTGATAGGAGATGTTGGGTGGAAAATTAATTGGTCGAGTGAATTTGTATTATTATCCTTGGTAAACATGAATTTTAGCTTACGAAAAATTTGCAGGATCTGTATTCTGCTTTCGATTTAAACTTGGATATCATTGTCAAGTACGTTCGGTTGATTTTCTAATCCTTAAGTTTACCCAATTTTTTCTTCGTCTTATGTTAACTAATTCAAGAATGAATACGATAATCCACAATTCGTGTTCCCTTATTAGATTTATCTATTCATTTTGACAATATTAACTGCAATAATGGTTTGAGCGAGTATTTCTGAGAAGGAGAACATTTTTTGAACCTGAGATTACTAAGTATCAACGGCTTTCTTATTATGAAACACACAAATAACCTTTGATTGAATATCAAACTACAATAACTAGTATGAGAAGTCTTATCAAACTTAAATGACAGTATTAATCGTTTGAATCGTGCAACGCTTATTTAATTGAGCGACGCATTACCACGTTAAATCCAATTTTCATTAATACTTTGCTTCGAAAGTGTTTTTCCGATAAAAGCCCTCGGTTGCTTAAATTTAGATGCACTCAAAGCAACACGACACAAGAATGCAAAAACTACAACAAATTATGTCTACCAATTTGTCCATCAGCGCGAATTCCTTTTCTTTGCCTCCTCCGTCCTTAATACAGCGAGTTTTTCGTGCTATTTATACATAATCGCCGAGACTCCATCGTTCATCCATAATGGTAAGTATCAAAGTGAGACGATTCCACGCGAGACAAAAAATGGCCAATGCAGGCGAGGCGACACGTCCGACACTTTACCAAATAAGCGTAATCTAAATGTAACTGCGAGAAATCTCCTCCTCGCTCCCTATTTCTCTCAGCCCGTCTGGCCTGATGTCGTTGCAATATGCCCCGGAGGAGGAGGGAAAAAGTCATAAGAAGCGCTTGCGATGCACTTTATCGTTTGCAAGAGAGCGACTACCAATGACAGTATTATTGTGGCAAAGAGAAGCTTTAGAGATGCTGAATAGGTCGGCACATGGAGGATTAGGCTTATGACGTATTCTATAATCCGTTTGTTTTCGGGCACGTAGTTCTGCTCGAAATACCGGCTGTCCAAATTTAATAGGACCTCTTAATTTTCATTTCTCATCTCTGTCGGTCTTGAGCCGTCCTACCGACAGATCCCGCTGCTGCTTAAAGAGTGGAGAAGTGTAGAGTACCGAGCTTAACTTCACTTTTGTCCATGGTCTATTTGACAATAGAAGTCGTCTTCGCCTGCCTACCACTGGAAATGCACACGGCTCAGTATTTAGTGTAATTAATTGTTTGGATTACAGCTTCACGTGCCTGTCCTCCACTTTTTATTTCAGACAAACATCTTAAATCCGCAAAATCCAACTTCAAAGTGTCTTTAAATTCACCGAAAAGACGAATTTTCCTAGTGCTCGGGCTCGATATCGTTTACATCAGCTTATTATTTATAACAAAAATCTTTGAGATACCTTACTTCAACTAATACTTATTAGCTATGTAATGATTTATTGAGTGTAAAACCTCAATTGATATCGCGAATGTACAGTAAATTTTGAGAATAATTTGTATGATTATTTTAGTGTACATTTATAACCCTCATGACTGTCGCACGAAATTAGTCCGAAAAGCAAGAGTATTTCAATTTAGATGACTTGGATTGAACATCTCTGTCACACCAAATCCACAACTATTAGCTAATTCATTTCCGACGTCACGATGCTATTCTAAGATTCATATTTATTGCAATAATATTATGAATTTAATGTATCCGATAGTGTAAAGTTTCTATCTGTAAATATCTGTGAATGATAAACACTTGAAAAAGCATTTATATTAAAAAAAAAAGAAGAAATACATTATCACAACCATAATTTATGTTTGTGAAACAAAATATCAAGATGTTGGATATTACTTTCTATTAGAAATAGTAAGATATAAATAAAGCGAAGCATATAATAATTTAAAAAGGAATCGAATGGATTTCTACGTTTGTCCTAACCTACTTTAAACTATCCATTCAAAATTTGTTTCGTATTATAATTTCATTATAATTTATTATATTATAATTTCGTATTATAGCACTTGTGTACTAATAAAATAATCAAACAAGGATAAATAATCATTATATATTATTTATCTGAAACGGAATATCTTAATTCCAATAACATATTAACACGCATACATATGTCGATAAATCGTATTTAATAAGTAAAGTAAGCATTTATACACTTAAATAACTAACTTTTATGCTTTATATCCCTTACACGACGTTTGAAAACATAAAATTGTTATATTTCTCTTTTGATACACTCGGCAACAACATAAAATTCATTATTGTTATATCTCTGAAAATTCAGTTGTCGGAATTAAAACATACATTCATTAAAAAAGTAAATTTTATTCATAGTTTGATATTTTCTGCTCAAAGGGATTTTGATTTCTGTTCAATTTTCAATGGATACACAAATTTGTTGATAACAATATGTGGAATGTGCAGCTATTAAACTCGTAATCATTAGCCAAATGGCCAGGTAAGACAATACATTCTATATTCATTTTCTAAAGCAGTTAGATTGCACCCACCTGTTGGACATTAAGCTCAATTAAGCTCCAATATCTCATTATCTTTTTCACTTTCTTTCCCCCCGCCCCTTCTATCTATCTACCTCTCTATTTCAGGGGCATCTCAAATTACTTTCATAAAACAGTCTCGTAACATTGATTCGATCGAACCCGAAGCTCGGGCAGGCACTTTTTTTTAATTCAATTAATCCCAATCAATCAACCATGATATTATTGAATTACATAAAAACAGAGAATGAAAATATAATTAGATCAGAAAGAGAAGTAACATACTTATAAAGCTTAATTAGTAACTAATTACTAAGTGATATACATTATATAGAAAAAAAAATTTAATACCTTTTGTGTTTCTGACATACTTCCAAAGGGCCTGAAAAAATGTTTTTCGAACCTTTTTACTATACCGTTTTTGCAACAGTAGTTATACATTCATTTTATTGAAAAATGATCTCTTTTTGTACCTACTAATAAATATATCATTGATTTGTAGTTGAAACGATAATTATATTGCCTCAAAATTGTGCTGTTAGAACTTTAAACATTTTCAATATGATATATTAAAATTAATGGTATTGAAGCTTAAAAATGTTTTTAAAATAAATATTATTACGTATATATAAGACAATAAAAAAGAAAAATATATCAGCATCTCACTTGCTCCTTCTTACTGGCTTTTCAAGTAAACATATCTCCTGTTTTTTTTTACATGTCTTCCTTCCTAATCATTTCTTCCTTGTATCGACGAATGTTATTTGTACAATTAATTTATGGATTATATGACCGACAGCTAATAACTACCGTTATAGAATCCAGGGCTAGATCAGTGGTCGTATCAGCAGCAACAACGCGTGTGTCGGCAAAACAAAGCTGATTTATCGCTAAATAAAGTTTGAGAGTGAAGGAGAGAGTATCAAATATGACTATGACAAAAAATCGACGATTACAAAAGAAGTTTTTTACTTAATAAAGTACTGACTTTTGGTTAAAGATAATAAGAAAATATAAAGTTAAGAGAGGAAAAATAGAAAGAGAGAGAAAGATAAGGAATACGATTTGTACGTATCTGGAGTATCGCGTGATTTATAAGGCAAAAGATTATGTTATTAGTTTGATGATTTCAGTTCACTGTTTACGAATTCTTTTTTTTATTTATCAAATTTGCTTCGTCCAATTTCTGAAATTGAAACTGTTAAAAAAATTAAAAAAAAGTAAATTAATAAATTATAACCTGAAAAGGAAGTCTTAGTATTGTAATGAATATTGAATTAGAAGTGTATCATACATATTTTTATTAGTATGAAAAATACTTTTTTTTTAATTTACAAAAGCAAGACTGTCTATAATTTATAAAAAAAATTTGCATTAATTATATTTATGTATATTAACATTTATTAATTTTTATTTTAATTAAATAGTTACTAATGGTAAATAATTTATAAAAAAAAAAACTCTTAAATATCGTATGAATAGAAGAATTTTTCTTATTTAATAAGACCAGAGGATCAAAAATTTATGGAACAACAGCAAATAAGTTAAAGTTTTTAAAATATATTCTCTTTGCATAATGTGCATAATGTAACATAATGTATTGAATATTAATGGAAACCTAAAGATAATAAAAATAATTAAAATCGATATAGCTAGTAATTAATTTTTCAAGTACATTAATTTCGGTACAACACACAATTCGGACTGACACTTTAATTATAAGAATTAACGGAAAAACCTCGAGATAAAAATCGGATGTTGTACGTAAAGCATAACTGTATTCAGCACTGAAGTATAAAGAAGAATAAAAAGCGGCTTACCACTCAATTAATAAATAAGATCATTTTGTCGTCACGAACTATTATCCAGCTTTCAGATAATCATGTTTTACATTATCGTAGCGTCAATTAACAATGCAAGATATCCGATCTGCGGGATTACTATTAAAATACCTGGGCATGGTAGGAAATTGGCCGCATGCCAACCGATAAATAACAATCACAAAAAAGCGAAAGAAAGGCTAAAATACGAATATGAGATATTCTAGATTTAACGAGAAAGTGAGCGAGTAGGTAAGAATACGATTGGCCGAGACTCAAGACACATTGATAAATAGATCGCCACCCGTTGGGAGGAGCAAAGCCGGCCACATAGAGTCGAGCGACTAGGCGAGAAAAACAAAGCCCCTCGCCGAGTGGGGAAAGGTAACTTAACTGGACGTGTGGTCCGAAGGGCGTAAGAGGATAAAAAAATTGTCCCGTGGCCACTGACAGCTCTGCACGAATCGAAAATGAGATTAATTTTTTAGGACACCGCGAGCACGTGTCGCGGACCTAATAACGCACGACATTCGCCGGCTGCTGCTGTTCCATCCCTTTTTCTTATTGGACCCTCGGACTCATTTGTTATCGGTGGATGGCTCGCATAAATATCGAGCGATATTTTTTAAAATGATATCGAGGCTCGTGCTCTTCTCGGAAGATATGCATTCCTTTGTTTTTTTTTCTCCCCACCCCACCCCACCCACCCCGTAATAGTTAATAAGCGGGCAGCCTATTATCGATACAACGAGAATTTATTACGAGAACATTTCGATCTTGAATAATTTAAAGCGAGGCCCCGATGAAGTTACGACAATGAACTTCTGTAAATCATATCTATTGTCAGGGAATATGTAAGCGCTAGAGCATAAAAAAATATTCTATTAACTACGGCCTCTAATAATAATTTTAAATATTTGATAAGATCTTTATCGTATTTTACTCGTCGAAACCAATAAAACCTACTACGGTACGTCCGTTTTGATATGGGGTACTTGTGCTCCCATTGATTAATAATCCATTAAAATAAGGCAGCCAAGGAATTAACTGGTACTTGAATATTAACTCTCTTCCAGCGTGTAGTCCCCCCCCCCCACCTACCCAATGAGGATACACATCCCTTGTCCATCTTTCTCGCTCTATCTAGGCACGTTGTACTTAGCACTTCAAAAAACGAAACGTCGAGCCACCCGCGACTCCCACGCGACCACTGCATTACCTAGACCCTGGTTTTCTCATATAGTTGTCGCGATGATGGATTACCGGTAAAACTCGGCTCCTTTTGTCCTTCTCTTTCTCGGCTCTCTTGCCTGCCTACCTGCTTAACCTTCTCCACCATCCGACCCATCCTCCCCTGCCCCTGCCCCTCGACAAAGCTCCTTTACTCTACCGGCTGAAGCCATGCCCTCGCTCTTGCGCTCCAGAGAACTCGATTAGAAAAGTATCAGGATAAGACCCGGCTGTCCCTCTGTTTTTCGGGGTTATTTTCTGTTTTATTTTATTTTATTTTTATTTTTATTTTTATTTATTTATTTTTTTTTTTTATTATTATATTTCATCCTCTGGCCGCTGCTCTTCTTTCCGTGCTGTGCATTCGCGCGTGCTCGAGGATTTTTAAAGATCTTATCTGGGACGTTCAGGGCACGCAGGGAGAGGATGAAAGCACTTCTTTTTCACTCCGTTGTTTTCGAGGTGTTCTCAATTGAAACCTTTGCCTGCGCTATGTACATTTTTGATAACGAGAACATTTCTCATTTTTTTTTTTTTTTTTTTTTTTGCTGCGATAGTAAAAAAACCATCTTTATCAGTATCTAAGGTAGAAATAATAGAATTGATTCACTCTAAGATTTATATTGCTTATGTATCTGTGATAATATCTTTTTATAAAATGTAAGTAGTGCTTAAACGCCTAACGCATCCGTTCATTATATTTATTATGTTTAAGGGCATGTAATTCAATGTGATTAAAATTACAATAGACAGCAAAAAGTATTTTAAATTGACGATATGTTTTAAAAATTATTTAACAACAATTTATAATGTGGCACAGATTTAATATTTGTAACAAAAAAAAATCAAGCAAAATTGGATTTATTAAAATTATTAATTTGAACTATTTGACATAATATTTTGAATTCCAATAAGAATATGTATACTTGTCTGTCCTCGACAGGTTATTCAGATTCTTAAATGCTCCCTGCACAAAATACATTATTTAAAATTTTAAGTATTATGTAAATTAAATATCTGTAAACTAATATATCATGATGCATTTAATAAATTAATAAAATATTGTATAATGCACACTTTAAGCAATAGTATATTATTTATAAACTTATTAATAATAAAAAGCGAGATAAGCTGTTTAAAAAAGGATAAAAGCAAAGAATTTTTAATTAAAAATGTCGATCTTATCGAGCTAATTAATCGATCTTTAAATATAATTCAGGAAACGAGAAGAATTTTATTTATTTTAAAAATTTTTATGCATAAATTTGTACAATATTTATATACTCATTTATAAATGTAAATAATTATAAAGTCTACAAGGTATTCAAGAATTATGTATATAAATTGATTTATATGCATACTTTGAATACGAAAAATCGATGTATTTTTACATGTATACGAAATTAATTTTGCCGGTATCAGGTGATAAGAATTTGTATACGTGTGCGTGTGCGAAAAAGAAAGACTTCGTAAGCTCAGCTATGAAATACTAGCTGAGTCATCCTGTTTATTAATTTATATTGTTAATAAATTTTCCCTCTAGTAAGTACTCAAAACATGTCCGAAAATTGCAGCAGGCGATTGGCCGAGCTGCACTGTAACTTATGTCATCCAAGATGTCGCTTCTCGCGATCACAATAAATCCTCGGAGCAGACGATCGACCGCTTTAAGGTAAATTATCACGGGAAACGAGAGCAAGAATTTCAACGTCGATGCGATAAAGTAGAGACGGCCGGCAATAATTTACCCGGGGCAGGAAAAGCCTCTGCGGGGGCAAACCAGGCGCGGAGCAGACCGGGAGTGCGAGGACGATGCAATACAATAAGTACATTGGCTAGTGCCGTTGCTAGACGAGGGGAAGACGACGCACTCTATCATAGTCGTGCCCGGGAAGCCCCTCGAATTTATATCGCGTACCAATGTCGGCCATTAATTCATCCTCGTGGCAGTTGACGTCCGCCCTCATTACAAAATGATAATGTCGTCGCGGAGGGCGGCGACACCGATGCCGAACCGTAATAACGATGTCTCGAAGCAGTTCGCAGTCGCCTGTGCAAGCCTTCAAGTAGGCCTGACATCGCGACCAGATCCGGGAAGCAGGAGGAGACGCTTACGATTGCGATTTAAAAGGACGAGGCGACGAGGCTGCTAACGCGTTGAAGCGAACCGATCTACCTGCTCGATTCTGGCTGAATGCGCGCGCGGAGTCTGGAATCTTAGGTATACGGGTGGTTCGTGTAGGGGGGACACGTTTTGATAGCTCGTAGGCGGGTGAAAGTATGTTTATAAAGGTTGCGGCACATAAGCTTTTAGTGTCGTCATTCGTATAATATTGATTTACCGAGACGAAC
This sequence comes from Kradibia gibbosae, assembly GCA_018907135.1. Taxonomy (NCBI): domain Eukaryota; kingdom Metazoa; phylum Arthropoda; class Insecta; order Hymenoptera; family Agaonidae; genus Kradibia; species Kradibia gibbosae. The sequence continues at coordinate 13,046,863 of JACCHX010000004.1, forward strand.
GTAGAAATCGTCTATAGCTCGCCGCTTCTCCATTTTATTCACAAGCTTATAACTGTCATTCGCCTCTGTACATTATGCCTGCTCATTCGATCGGCACTCTGAAAATTGCTTACTATACTCTCTATCCAATTAAGATTTCCGGGAACCGAATTAACGAGTTATCGCGGATAAGGAATTTAAAAATCCCCAAACAAAATCCAATAAGCTTGGCTGTTCCACCTCACGCATTGTGAAAACGGGACATAAAATGCATCTTATGGAGTATATTTAAATTAATTTAAAAAAAAAAACCACGAATTCGCGAGTGACTATTCCAGTGACAATTGCCAACGGAGCATTTAAGTTAGGCTAAATAAAATTGCCTTAAACTACTACTCGACCACTCGAATATACGAAGATCCGTCATAACTTATTTCCAAACATTGAGAGTAAGAGGGTTCGAAGGCCAGGCATTATTTTTATAAAATCACACTATGACACAGAACGGGTCCCCCTGGCACACAAAAAAGTCGCCGCTGTATTTCTCAAACAACTTTTTCCATTCGTTGGGATTTACTTGCGCTCACGCCCACAACCTCAGCTAAACCACAAAGAAAATATTTCCTAGGAGACTAGATTGGAAGGTCCTCCCCACGACCTCGGCTTTAAACTTTGTCGGAACGTGGTGATCCTTCTCCCGGCAGAACAAGCGTGAACATGACGGACCTTCGCTTCCCGTTAGCCCTCCGCCGCCGCACTGCTTTCCTCAAAGCTCGCACCAAATCTGCTCCTCGTAGAAGAAGAATAAGAGGCGAGATAAGTGCGTAAAGAACGGGGGGATGTCACGGGGTTAGGCGCGAATGGGACGGGGCTCAACAGGTTGCCAGGTATCGCCGGGCTCGGCGCGGCCCTGACACAATAATTAAAGCGTGTGTGCGTGCACGGACCTTGCAATTAAAGTTTAATTAGCCGTAAAAATGATTCAACGGTGGATGGCGTGAGCGCGGCGCTCGGTTTTGGCTCAACTAATACGGATTCGCGCGGCGATTGCCCTCCCCCCTACTTCGCGAGCCGAGCGTAAAATTTTCATCCCGAGGAAATTTACCAGGCCAAGCCATTGCGCGCGAATTACAAGTAGACGGTTGGCTTTGCTTCCCGTGTGACAACGTGAGACACGGGCACTTCTTCCCACTCCGCTCAAGATGTTTATCCGTTCCGCCAAATTATAAATTCGCCTTGTACTTCACTTCTAATGCTATTTACTCTGCCGTGTTAATTATTCAAACACACTTGCTCGGTTATTTCAACAAAGTCTTATACGTTTAATGTATCTGTCGTGCAACATCCTTAACTTTTTACTTTTTATTCCATCTGCGCAATATTGCATAATTTTCCATTGAATTTAACTGAAATGGCAAAAACTTTTCGCTATCCGATAACTCGATAGCGATGCTCGATAACTCACCAGGAAAATGATCGATGAGAGTAAAAATATAATAGTTAATTTCTAAGTTTTAAAAAAATTTCGTTTAAGAACAACCTACGTTTAAGAATAATAACCTTTTGATACTTATTAGCTTTGACAACTGAATTTACTAACAATGAAAAGAAATTCTGCTTTTAAGGAATAAAAATATCACTTTTAGACAATGACTTCGCCCATTCATGTTACGACCTTTTCAATAATAAGTGCATATTTTTAATTCATCTTGGACCTTCATCGCAAGCAGCATCTGTAAAACTGACGAGATCTTCCGGCTTTCATCAATGTAGTATCAATCTGTTTTGATTGTGCAACGTCACCGTACATCTGCACCATTGAATAAACAGACGAATCTATTGTCAAAGTCTATATAACACTTAATGAATTTCAGGAAAATAACGATTCTTTACATTTTTTTAGTTATTTTTACGTTTAAAACAAATTTAAATTATATTTTACTAATAAAAAGTATTCTATTATTAAACACTAAAAAAAGTTAATATTTAATATGACAATAAAAAATATTTCCAATACAGATAAAGAAAGATACGTAAATTTTCTTAGATATTTTTTCAATATTGCACATCGTTTTATTTAATGGAATACAAATTTCAATAAAGAACGAGTAAATATTTTTGCAAGTTTATGTATGTATTATAAGCACTCGCTTAATTATTTATGAAATGATTATTATGAATAATATTTTCAAGTCTAATAAATTTACAACTTATTTTTAAAATAAATAAAGTTAATTAAATTGTCCATTGATGTAAAGTATACTTTTCTAATAGTAATTTTTGCATAAATTGATATGAATTTAGTAAATCATATTTAAAACAATTGTATTATAATCGAATTTTATCTAAATACATAACTGTGATGTACTTCAATGTATTTATAAAACTCGATAATTCATCATCTGTTTGCGTCAATTTTTTTTATACTTTTTTATACTAGATAAATTACACGTGCATAAATTCGCACTTATTTTAAAAAAATGTAAAGTAGAGCCGATAAAAATCGGGATATCCGCAGTTCAAAACCATTGGCTCCAAAAGCAAAAAATATGCAAATAGTTCGAAACGGTATTAGTCGTAATTATGGATGGTGCTTGGATCGCTTACACCTCAGTAAATGTAAGTGATCAAAAAATTCTGCTTCAAGTATCAATTAAATATTTCTATTTCTTTTTTTCTAAAATGAAGTTTTTTAAGTTATTTAAGTTTTTTTTACATTTTTATTAACTCTTTTTCGAAAGCAATTGAGATAAAACGATTAAGGATTCGAAAAGTATTTTATTGGATTTTTTAAAAAGCTTCCGAGTTTAAGGAAAAGTTAAGTTTTTATATACCACTCCGTAAGTGATTTATTGTTCTAAATTGCAAACGTATAGTAATTTATAAAAGACTATATAAACTTTGTTGATATGAATTTCTATTTAAAAAATGAAAGCCAATGACATTATTACATACAATATATACAATATATTATTTTTGATAATTTATTATCACAAAAAATAAAATAAAAAATTCGTTGTTGTTTTTAGCAAAATTTAAAAGTATTAAATATTTACGCGTAATTTATATTTTAGTATTTAATTAATTTTTTGCCTGCACGTAGGTACAAAATTAAATATCTGCATATCTATGAAATATAAAAATATTACGAGCACTAGCCTTTTTACAAATGGCTGAGGAATAACATTATAATTTTTTGGAATGTGTTTGAATACACAACTATAGACAGTAAACATGATACAGGCTGATTTTTAGTTTCTTATCCAAATCCTTAAAACTACATCCGGTTAAAGCAGTAAAGATGTATTCTACTGACGTACTCTGTCTATACCGAATGTTTAGTTTTGTTAACTAAAAGGAAGGTTTTTCTTGGCTTACTAGTTTACTTTCTAATCCTAATAAACGAAGACCTTATTCGAAGTGTTATAAAAATCCAATATAGGAAAACAAGAAGTGTTGTAATTGTCATGAAAAGCGAGCAATAATAAATTATAAAGTTATTCAATGAGTACGCAATTTTTAATTTTCGAAAGCTGTCGGTAAGTCATTTTGTTAATGGTCATTTATTTAACAATTCTTACGAACCAAGAACAAGGAAATTAAAAAATCTTGTACAATGTACTTGCAATAATCTACTTCATTTTTTCAAAAAAAGTAATGACATGACCAAGCAGGTTTTAATAATATTTTCTATAGATTCACGAGAGAAGTACAAATGCCAGTCTGTTGCACATTATATATCAGCATAGCAAAACACACAGGTTTTGCTATAATCATAAGCAGTAATCTTTTCGCGTTGAGGTTGTACAACATCATGTCACCTTAAAAGAATGACTCAAGTTCCCAAAGCATTATTACTTTATATCGCTTGAATAAAAGGTATAAGTGCACAGTTTGATTTTTACCTAATGAAAACCTTATAAACGTAAATTGGGAATTATTCACGCCTGTCATGGTTATTGCTTTCAGAGCCTACAAACGTTCGAAAATTTAGAACTCCGAGCGGCTCCACGGCATCTTCCACCTACAGCAAAGGCTCATTAGAAGTCGTTCGAATGGTAATTCAAAGAAAAATAGTTCTTTAAATATACCGGTTTCCGATCAGAAGTGCCCGTTGAAAAACGAATTTATAATATATTGAATCGCAGGGAGGAGGGCTTCGATTTATTAGTTTCATCCTGCCAGATTAACGCATCACGACCCTTTAGTGATCCGTTCGACGGAATGTGGAGAAGTTCCGAGTCGTTACGATCTGGTTTTAACGACGACTCTTTTTACGTCATCAAAGCACAACCGCGTAAAAAAAACCCGAAGGAACAATTTAAGAAAATAACTCGTCTTTGTGAGGGGAAAATGACGCATCTCCGGTTTTCCCAGTCTTATCGTGGGAGGCCTACCGGGAAAAAATTGAACTCCATCACGTGCACGGCGAAAGATAAGAATCTCTCCACCCCTTCGACCGAACAACTCCGTGCCATTCGTAACCGCCAGGATCGGCGGCGTTCGTCCAAATCCACCGGCAAGTTTTTACGACAATTGTAACTGATATTGCCGTGTTTGTCATCGAGCGGCTAATTCGCACAATAAAATTCGACTAATTGTTCGAGGGAGAGCAACGACGTCCGTAGTACCAAGAATCATTTGTCGGCTTGTCGAAAATTAATCCGACTCGCTTCGCCTCGAAATGCCGGACTGTAAAAGTCAGCCATCATCACACGACGGATTCCCTCCTTCCTTATCCCCCATCTTCCCCCTTATTTTGCGATCGAGCACATGAATTATTACACTTTTTCTACTCGCGACACGACAAAGTCATTCGTCTCTGGCTCTTAATCGGACCCGTAAGTCAGCGCTTCGTAATGCGACATCTCGGTAAGTCCCTTTTCTCTCTCTCTCTCTCTCTCTCTCTCTCTCTCTCCATTGCTACCTCCTCCCCCCATCATGAACAGCCGATCTTCACTTGTCCCGGTCTCCACGTATTTACGTACGAAGGCACTCCAAGGTCGCCACAGCCGAACGCGTCGAAATTTTCTTGGCCTTCTTCGACCTTTCCCAAGTGAATTCGTTCACGGTTGCCGATCGCCGTCGGTATTATGCGTCCCCAGTACTCGCGGAAAACGCGTTTTCCCGTGATTGATCCTGCAGGTTTCAATCTTTATTTACACTGATGGGACGAAGCAGTGGTGCAAACTTGTTTGCGAATTCCTAAATAAATATAGCGAATTTTCTACTATTTTAATTTGATTCATTTGTGCTTGTCTACCACATGGGAATAAGGTTCTTGTTTTTATTTTGTCGGTTTCGCGTTCAGGAACTCGGTAACTTCCCTCCGTACGCACAGTTACTTTTTTCCCATTGTTTTTACTCTTCATATGCGTATCACGCGGGGGAAAAATATAACGTGTCTACGGCTCGCAAGTTGTAGATATTATTTAGAACGGCCTCCATGAAGTATTGGCCCCTAATTAAAAATTATAATCTTAATATATATTTTCTCCGATGTTACTAAAATAAATAATGCGATTTAGTATTCAAAAAGTTACAGAAACAATGAAGAATATTTTTGAAACAATTTAGATTGAGACGCAAGGAATTAAAACCCTATAATACATACATCGATAATTTACAGTTTTATTTTAAATATTTTTATAGATGGAAGATGCTGATATAAATATAAAAAATTATGTAATAAAATTTAAAAAAATCAGTAACGTAAAACATTTTAAAATTGCATAAAAACTTCATCTTATTAAAACTGTGCATTACAAATTATACAATAATTCAATACTAAATAAGGATAGAGATATAAAAATTCTACTCCTACGAGTTTTCTTAATTTCTTAATCTCAATATCCATCCATGTAAATTAGAAAATTCAGGAAAATTAAACAGTTTTTTGTAGATACATATAGACGAATATAATAATTTAATTTCAATAGAAAGTGGAGATAATTGCATTACATCAAATAATTAAGTTATTTGATTACTTTACTTATAGAAAACAGTGGTATACTCGATCATTCTTTCGACTCTTTTTGGTAAAGTACATTACATAAAATCATATCATTTTCCACAAGTAGTCAAGATTATACTTAGATCAAACATAATATTTACAGAAAATGAAAAAAATGTATAAGTATCATTGTTTTTCATAAATTTTGGCGCTTTTAATCTAATGACTAGTATTATATTAAAAAGTAGCAACTTTTCTGATCTTGATTTTATCCTCACAAGTGCAAGTTTAAAGTTCAAGCGAAAATGATCGAACTGCAAATTGACGTTAAAATGAATTATTCTAAACTTTTTAACTGAAACATTAATTAACGATACTGATTCAAATAGAGGTTAAAAGCAACCTTTAAAAGCTTATAATCAGAAATTAATTTATACTTGAAACTTATCTTACATCGTTTTAATATGTTCTTAAAAAATTACATGCAAATGTCCTCTTACATTTATTTTAATATACACAACTTAAATAATTTACATGTGAAAAATAATTTAAATAAGTAGCAACCATATTTTCAGCAAAATTATAACTATAAATAAAAAAAATATGCATTTCTATTAGCTTAAACAAATTTTTATATAACTTGTATAATACCACTGTACAAAATACTATCATCAAAAATATAATATATTACTAGCAATATAACTTGGTTATAATTAAACATAAATTTTGCATATTAAAATAAAAATTTATGTTTCTGTGGAAAATTAAAATTATGATCGACAATACAGTATACAGAATCAAGTGTTCAAATTTAATTACGATATTAATTTGAGTAAGTACATAAATCATCAAAGTCGATTTGCTGTTGAAGTACACATTTTTATTGCTCATGAATCGAATTCATATAATTCGTGACGAAGTTTATTTGTGTATAGCCATAATTAATAAAAAGTTATAATTCTAACTTATACAGAAGTAATGTATGTTTCATTTCAAAATAATTTTAATCAATTGATAGAGATTTGATAGATGAGATTCTGCACAAATTCAGTACTTAATTTAATTTCTATTGGGTTTTAATATTATAAATTCTACTTTACAAAAAAATTTCTTATAATAATTTATTATAATTGATTAAAGATTTAGCATTTTTTAAAAATAATATGAACATGAATACAAGAATATGAATATACAATAATTTGAATATCCTTCTGTAATTTACACATAAATTTTAATACTATTGTAATTTTAATTTTGCTTTAAAAAAGATATATTAATACAAAATTTTTTTTAATTTTAATTTCGACGGAACGTCTTAATAGTTGTAAAAAAATTATTTTTTTTTGAATAATTTTTTGTATTCTTACTAAGATAATAATAAAATAAATTATTATAAAAAACATAATTTAAGGATTAATTTAAAGAAGGTATCATAAATATGAAAATTAAGCATTTATAAATGTTTTATAATTTGTTAATTAATAATTTTCAAAAAGCTTTTGTATTATTTATTGATTCGTGATTAACTGAAGAAAAATAGTATGATCATAATATGCGCATATTTCCATTTCAATAAGAAATTCAAAATATGTTGCTTATCTAGAAATATTTTCATTTCTAGGAACAGGTTAGTGTTTTAATTAAAAGGTTAGCTATTTACCCGTAGAATATTAATAAAATAGAATTTTATCAGTTTTAAAACGAAAATGCTGTTCATAAAGTTACTTACGTAGTTAACAAGTATTATTATCTTTCTTAATAATTATACACAATAATTCGATTTTTTGTATTTTAATTGGATATATTTAGGTTTATAATATCGAATTAAAAGGAATCAAACTTTCTTTCCATATATCTAAACATTAATAATTGTCTGTATAATATACCTTTTAAATGTTTACCACAATAATAACTGTTACATTGTTAATAATAGTAATAATAATAATAATAATAATAATAATAACAATATAATAATAATAATTATTATTATTATGTTAATGATGATTATAATGATGATGATAAAAACAACAACAATTAACAATCAATATTATTAATAATAAAATTTATGGTATTCAAAGCTTATCAAATGGATTGGCTTGTGGCTAATACACAAAAAATATGACTAGGTAGTTTTATTCAAATATAACCGGCTGTTCTTGGAATTTAGTATACACAAAATTTTATCACGGCAAAAATCTATACATACGTGCACGCCAATAACTTGTAATACATCAAAAAATATCTAAAAACTGTCTAAAAATTTCTGCTCCATAGAAGTTTTTTGAGCGCATAAATTGAGAGAAGATGCGCATGACTCTTGCAATATTGGCTTCAATATTTTATGTGTGTACAAGGTAATGTCAATATCCCTATAATTTATAGTAAAAAATGTACAATAAAAAGTTACCGTTATCTGAAAAAAGCTTCTGTGTTTATTATTGAAGATGCTGTAAAATTTACAATTTTTTTTCTCCATTTACATAAATTCGCGTTAAGAAATTTTATTTTTATATAACAAATACCGGACAAACTTACTGCTGTACACTAAACTTAAACCGTTATATAAATTCTTCTATTAATATTTTGTAGAGGAGCTGAAAGTGGACATAGTTTTAAAAATTTTTACATGCTCAAATCGAAAGCAACCTCGTACCTAATTCATATATTACAACGACTATAAAATATTTTTTGAATCCACAAATTTTTAAGAGTTAGATTTATTGTCTTGCATTGATGCAATTTTTAGTACGGAACGTTCTATTGTTTATGCATATCATGAATAAAATACATAAGACAAAAACAATATTGTTATTAATCGCATTCGGGAAGTGATTTTTTTTTTTTTAAATCTTATTAAGTTTGCTGTAGGTCTTGGTCTATAATTAAGCAACAAAAAAAATCGCTTCTTAATCTGTATTAGCTGACAGTACTTATGGTGAAACGATCAGAAACAAAGAGCTTCGTGTTTTTACGGAAAAAGTCGCAATGCTAAATGTAAATAAATAAAGTCATCCGTAGAAGCTCGAATCACTGTAACGACGAGCTAATCTCATCTCACTGGAGTCCGACAGCTGCATTTAAGAATGCGGGAATGCACCGTATCGATTTCTTCACCAGAGGTACGCCCGGAACTCGCGTTTTATCGCGCTACAGCTCGTTTCACTCGATGGAGTTGCAGGTTAAGAGCTCGCGTATAGCTCCGATCGCTGTAATAATAATCGGCCAATCTTGTCAAGTGCGTTATCGCTCTTGAAATTACAGCTTATACGAGGGAATGCCGTGCTTAAATCGCCGGCCAAAGTAGAGTCACTTTATCAGCGGTACGCGATTCTTTAACACCCGCGCAATCCGTTAATTAAATAATCGCGGCGGGGAGGAGGGGAGCGAGGATAATTGCATGCCCGATCGGGAATCAGCCACGGGGTCGGTGGAACCTTCGGAGCTGTCAGGTAAATTGCGATCCAAAGTCGGAACTGGGCAACAAATAGCAATCATCTTTCTGGACCAATATCAGTAGGAAATGATTGTCCTTGATCGTATGTTTATAAAGAGCGGGTCGATTTCATTTTTATTAATTATGCCAACTACTTTTTTCACTTCGAAGCTTGTAAAGAATTTTTTTTAGATTTATCATTGAATAATACATTCGTGAGTGATTTGGAAATAAGAAAAAATTGCAATTGGTGCATTTGAATATGACTTGACTGCACCTGCATTTTATGAATGAAAGTTTCCGCATTAAAATTCTCAGTTGAAAAAAATTTTTTACTCCGATTTATTTTCATTTATTTTAACATATTTTACGATTGATGCTTCGTCCTTTACGAAAACATAATGAATAACAGCTTTATTATTAAATTTCAATTTATCGTGTTTTAAATCCATCAATAAAAACACTGTCGTTATTAAAGAATTACTACAAAGGAATCGGGATTGAATTTAAAATTTAATAAAAAAAAACCCGCCCCGTTATGCAAACAATTTACCAGAACACGAAAAATTAATATATATATTATACATACTTAATAATTTGATAAATTTGATCATGTATTTCAATTGATTGGTATCACTTTAATAATTGCATACTACGCTACGATAATTATGAATTAATAATACTAAATGTAAATACTTCTAATATTTATCGAGCATTACGACAGTCCGAAGGGAAAAACTCTCGAGCCTCCCGCCAGTCGAATATACAACTTAATATAAATTCCAGCGCGTAGAATAAATCAAAATTAAATTAAATTGTAAGCGCCTGGCCCGAATAATCAATCGGATGATGAGTGTGTGATCAGAAAAATCTTCGTATTTGAAAGTTCACAGATTCGATAGACTCGAAGCTCTATAAAGCACATCGAGGTCCCGTAGCACATACAAAGCTGACAGCATCCAAGCGTTCGACTACCTCGGGTTGCATCTGAAAGCGACCCGGGAGCTCCTTGTCTACGTCGAGCTCAGGCTCATGTGTGCCGCAGGTGTGGGAAAAGCAGAGTAACAGGTAGTCGTACGGACCCGTCGGCAATTTATGATCAAATACATCCCGGTATTATCTCGTGTATCGTGGGAGATAATTGGGGACGATTTTTTGAATCCCAGTTTTCTCTTCATACATTGTGGGGCCTAGCGAGATCCTCGAGTCCGAGCCACGTCGTTACATACCACAACATAATGGAAAATTGGATAATTTTGAGATCTCAAATTGCTATTTGTAATTTTCACGTTGCAAATCATCGAGCCGTAAACATTATCGCACGAAAGATTTATTTGTTGCTTGCTCAAATGCCGGCTTGATTTATTGAAAAATTGCATTTTCATAAGTAACAATTCATAGCGAACTATTATTAATGATAACAATAACTTCATTTTTTTTTAATTATTACCAAACTATTTCATTTCTTAAGTATATAAATTAAATTGGAGAACAACGTCATTTTACATGTTTCTAAATAGAGTATTTTGCGTTACATTCTAAATTAAACGTTTATATTCCGTGGATAAATTTGTGTATTTTACTTGTTACACTAATCTTATGTAATATATGATACTTTAAGGCCATTCAACAATATTTATAATGTGTTTAAAATAAAAGGCTAATCAACTATTGAAAAAACGTTAAGCTTTGATAATACGTAGAAATTGTTCTTTTAATTTGTGTATTTTACTTGTTACACTAATCTTACGTAATATGTGATACTTTAAGGCTATTCGCGATATTTATGGAGTGTTTAAATGTTTAAAAAAAGACTAATCAACTATTGAAAAAAACCTTAAGCTTTGATAATATGTAGAAATTGTTCTTTTATCAAAGTGATTAATCAAACATGAAATTACATAATCAATTTTGTCGAAATAATTATGAACAATATTATCGCATGATCTTTCAATTTAATAATTTAATATGTATTATAATATGGTAGCTGTTATTAAATAAATTTGATTTTTTTGGTTTACAACCTGTTAATTTAATAATTTCAAAAGCTTTAGAAAGTTGAAAACATGTTCTATTTTGCACTTTTTTGATACATGACATCTTAATAGCATCAATTTTGTTAGACGATGTGACTCAAGCTATTATGCCAATAAAATAGCAAAGGTCAGTTTTACCGTTATAGAGCAATTATTACGAATAAAGCAGTTTCTTTCCTTATTATTAATAAATTGCATGAGACAAAGTATATGATTCGGTAAACCTCTGTGACGGTGTGAACCTTTTCCAGTAAAAACCCAAATTAAAACGCCAAAAATGTATTAAAGGAGATATCGGAGACTTTCGTATAAGAGAACAATTTCCTAAAACAAAACATAGCGCCAAGCGAATGCTGATAATAAGGTGATTAATGTTTCCGAACAACGTATTATTAGTTTTTAAAATAATCTCAAAAAACTATTTTTTAATGATAATTTCAATTGAAATTATTATTACTTATTAGTTATTGCAATGTTTTATTACTTGAAAGTAAAGCTCGAAAATTACTGGGTAAGTATATTTTAGGAAATCTTCTCCATTCGAGCGTGATTTTATATTTAATGTACTCTCGTGAATAATATTGAGGTTATAAAGTATAAAAATCATTGTTTTAAGTCAATCTACTAAAAAGGGAAAAAATTGAGTTACACTAATTAGTAAGAAGTATACATGAAATCTACAGCGTCAACAAGAGGTTGATTTTTAAAAAAACCAACTGCAGAGGTTCATTTTCTCGTAGGTCTATAAGTTTTTTGTTTCACATTATTTGCTTTTGTATGCCAAAAAAAGACATAGAACGTTATTTATACAATTTATTATAATTTTATAAGTCATATATAATATAAAATGAAAACATACGAATATTCAGGAGAGTATAGAATAATAAAAATGTTGCTTCCAATATAGAAAAAAATTAGATCATTTTATGATTTGATAATACAGTTAATTAATAATATCTAAGGAATGAAAACGGGTTTCACCAATACATTCTAAAGTAATAAAATGGAAGTATTTAATACACTTATGAAAATGCTCAGTCATAATTTAAATTAAAGCATTTGCATAAAACATGCAGAATATTTTAAAGAATTTACGTTTTATTTACCTAGAGCAGATGTCATATTTGTTGGCTACAATATGTTATTATAATCGATATATACAATATTATCAATCAGCTTCTTAATCAATGATTAAGTCAAATTTTCTTGCAATAATTACCTTCAATTTCATAAAGTAATAAAAAAGATAATTTTCTATGATTAAAAGTTATATTATTTATATTTATTTTTTAACAAAATAATGATACTAATTTAAAGATATGACTGTTACAAAGGTAAAACTAAATAAAATTATTATCGAACTAATATTATCTTATTAGTCTTAATATTATCTTTTTTATATAAGTTTTAACTTATTCGAAAACGACAATGATACAATCACAACCTTAACCAGTTTATTTTATCATATAAACCTTTTTTAAATGGCAAATATGGATAAAGCCAGTCAGTATTATTATATAATATAATCACTGCTGGTATTACAAAATTTTGAAAAAAAAAATTTTATTCAACAATACATAACATACAGACACTTCAAACGTATGATGTACGAGTAAATTTTATCTATCTTTCATTAATTAAATTTTCATAAAACATAACAAAGACTATAATAAATTTACCGTGGAACTTAATTCAGTTTTTAATGTATTTTCTTACAGTACACGTAATTAAACATTTTTAATCATATTAATAACAAAAAAAAAATTTCTTATTTAACTGCTAATAATCTTCAGAAGCTGTGTTCTATAATACATGTATTTATCGATAGACGATTACAATGCATATTAATTATAAAATAAAATAAAAAACAGTTATACCTATGAAGTAGTCAATTTTACTATAATACGTGTTACAATTATTAATTTTCTAAATTTTTTGTGTAAAAATGTTTGTAAATAAAAGTATAGCAATGTATTAGTTCTTGATTCTTCTTTCGCTATCTTCAGAATTATTTTAATATAAATTCATACAATTTAGGCAGTTATTAAAGTAAAGAGAACGCATAATCTCGGATATATTGCTAATTATCTCGTTGGAGATACCAAGACTATTATCAAACTTCGAAAGATATATTGTGCAATAATTCTTGGCAATATCAATGAATAAAAACAAAACATTCATATAAAACCAGAATTATACAGTTTTAAGTCAGATTATTTAAATAAGTGTAAGCAATATAAGATTATTTTATCCCATAATATTCATTGATCTCAACTTTATCTATTTATATTAGAATTAAATGAATGAATTATTAAAATAAATAAGAGAGGTATTTAGCATCTGCGGTAACAAAGTATGCGATGAAGAAAAATTTTCCAATTTGTCTTAAAGATTTTCGAGAAATCCCAAAATTAATGCATAGAGCTGTTACCCAAGTAGGAAATATGAAGGTTTATAATGTTAATTATCGATTCATTAAGTGTCCTAGCTTAGCTATTTCTATTAAAATAAAAAAGATGAGATCTGCTTCAAATTGTAATTGAAAAAACAGGCATTGATTCTAAATATCGCAAATAGCTAAATACGACCCAAAGCTTTAATATAAAAGTTTTCAATATAAGACGCTAATAAATAATCATGAGGGCTTATTACGCGTGTAATTTCGATCTCGCGATTATCGACGCGTTGAACGGTGACCGAATTTCCATTCGGCAGTGTTGGTTCGCGAGTCGTTGATTATGTACAAGCACAGGTCAGACGAAGTATTAAACTATTATTCTGTAACTTACCACAGGGCCGAGGGAACAGAAGCGCGTGTACGAGCTCGAAAGTTGTCGAAACTCCCGGGCACTTAATACCGGGGATAATAATTCAGGAGTTCTCGCGCAGGTGTCGAGTATATGTAAATACGGTTCAAGCGTTCACCGCTCAATTATGACGCACCCGCTCGCATTGCGACAATGAATCGTCGTAAGAGGCCGCGAATGTTTCCCACCCTTTGAATTATTATCGGTTATTAACAAAGTTGTCGAGAGGATGGGGCCATCGGTCCGTCCGATGGCTCTTCATTACTGGTAATTAGTTTGACGCGGTTTTTCGCTCTTGCATTAATATTCAAATTGCCCCGTCGGGGAAATAGTTATGGCTCCGACGATTGGAAGAACGGCGAGAGAGGCAGAACGAACGAGCGAACGTTGAGATATTCGTTAAAAGTAGTGGGACGTCCTCGGCAGGCTTGTAATTTTGTATGATCCCGCAATGACAGATAGTTGTAATAACAAACGTAAAGTTTTATGGCAGGGAGATTTGCTTTTTGCCAGCCTAGCTCAAATTGAAAATCGAAAGAATTCTGTAGAAGAGGATTTTCCAATTCGTGTGACACGTCTGTGGCTCAAGTGCAGGTGCGTTGAAATCTATTAGAGCGTATCTGCCTACAATTAAATTACTTAATTGCAGAGATTCATCTAATTGCAATAAATTTTTGAACCTCGCCGATCTAATACAATTCCAATTTACATCTAACAGATTTTTAGTTCGTTCCGTATTAAGCCGAGCTCAACTCCCCTAATAATAATATATACTCGCTCGAATTATCGTAGCCGTCTGATTAAAAAATTAGCGTAAATTTACAATATCGACTGTTCGCATATCGGGTGCTGATTAGCAGACTGAAAATTCTAATCGATGCAGTAAGTGTCATAAAGCAATGGTACCCGGAGATGGCATGATTGGTCATCACTGGTCAACTTGTTTATAATAATTGATTGATTTTCGTACCGGTAATTGCGCACGAACTCATTTGTATTCTTGAGTGCGCAACTAACAGAAATTGATGGCAAATACAGAAACTGGGCGTGGAGAAGAGACGCTCAACCTCATCTTGCCGATGCATTTACCGTTGACCGCGTCAACATTCTGATACGGACACCTCGGACGATCGGCTCATCCCGATGAATTCGCATCAAGATTAGTCTCTCGTCCTTTTAATAACTATTAAATTTACGAGATAATTTACGGCTACTTTGCTATCTGGGTTAGAAGGTGTTCGGAAACATTTGCAAGCCATGTTTTTCTTTTTCCCAAGCCCTGCCTATTGACACCCAAGCTCAGTTCCAGTCGACAACTCCTAGGATGGAATTAGTATTTGGGGGATGCTAGCAATTAATAAGCGCTCCACGATTACCAGACTTGAATAGCTAACTCCTATGCATAATTATTTCTAACTTAAAATATTAAATCCCGATTCACTCGGCGATTCGTCATCCGTTAATTTTTGCGCTTAACGCGACAGGTTGTGCAGATGTGTTGGGATTTACGGCAAAAAATGTTCCAAAGAAAGTTCGGATATATTAGAAAAATTTATGACTACACGCAAAACCATAATAATTATAAAATATTATCAGTTTTATTACAGACTTCGTACTACTCTTGAAATTCAAGAGCCGTAATCTTCAACACTATTATTATTATGATTAATATTATCGTAAATATTACTTACATAATCTTAGCATGAAACTGATTTCTGCAATATAAAATTTATTATACAATAGTACTAAAAGTGAATTCATTACTCTTGCAAATGTACTAATTGTAATAAATTAGATATAAAGAAACTTTATAGGATTTTATTCAATTCGTTCAAATATTGACGAAATGTATTAAATACTTATAATTAAAAAAATGAAAGTCTTTTTTCCTAATAATGTTTTGCAGCATGAAATTAGAAGTCTGCAAATAAAATATTACTACTTTTTCGACACTTAACCATGAATTATAACCATTTGCTTAAATATGGCTTATAGCATTTTATTTTGTATAATATAAATACATCATGGATCGTATACCGTTTTTATTCCTTCTTTTATTAACTCATTAAAATCCATTATTAAATCGATTACTTAAAAAACAAACTTTTTTAAAGAAAAGAATGCATTCGAAGAAATATATACATATATAGTAATTGATATTAATTAAATAATAATTTATACAAAATAATGTAATCTTGCACTAAAAAATTTCCAATACAAAATTGTAATAAGCTAATATTTAAATTAGTCCCAAGAAAACTGCGACTTGTAAAAAACTTTTTTCTTGTCGCGAAATCACTCTTTCCTAATTATAGTATTGGACGAAAAATTCCAGCACTCAATTTAAAAAAGTTTTTCATACAATTATCACTGCTTTTGATAATTTTCATGCATATCGTGGTTAATTCTAAATAGTCGGTTGAATTCTAAATTATTTATTATGTTATTAAGATCACTAATTAAATATTTTATATGAAAGAAATTAATATTAATTTATTAGAAAAGAAGAACGTTTGCAATAAAAACTATTTATTCATCATCATAAGTCATTAAAACCCGGGTCATTAGTTGTTTTATTTTTCAAAATAAAATAAAAATCTAAGATCGACACATTTCCATGTCTAAAAATAGGTCAAAAGTGAAATGATACAATTGATAAAAATTAATGAAAATTGCCACAATTTTCAGCATAAATAAATTTCCTATTTGTACAACTACCTTATCGATTTTCTCCCTCGTTAAAACCTACACGTCCTTATACCATTTACTAGAAAGTATTAAACTATTTTCCGCGTATAATCATGTCGTTGAAATAATACACGAACGAACTTCGCCTTTTAACCACAAACATAAGAGAATATACATCGCAAGCGAGCTGAATGCACTTTTGTGTTCGACAACATGATACGCTTTGCGATTTCCATGGGCTCTAAATGCTATAAATCTAAATTTATTACATCTGTTGTATAATTTTCAATGGTACGTTCCTTTCTTCAGCAGTCATTCGAAATATGCAATTCAACACCTGATAGGCCCTTGTTAGTTACAATAATTATTATATCTAAGAGTAATTTTTACGAATAAGCAGTAAAGCAATCATTCACTTGGATAGGCGAATCTTATTTTTCACTGAAATTATAAGACTTATTAAATAAAAGACTTTTATATTTTATTTAAGATTTACAAACGAATATTATTAGATGGCCTTAAAATTGTCAAGAGCGAATGAACAATGTTTTTATAAAACATATAACATCATGCGCGAATTTCGTAGCAAGTATTGAATGATGATTAAAGCCATAAAATAGTATTAACGTCCTTGATACTTAATTGTGATTTTCATTTCCATGATTATTATTAAATTAAAATTAAATTAATCTTCCTAAAGTGTATGATAAAAGCTTATTCCTTTACCAAAAGAATAAAGCAATTTTTTTTACCGGAAAAAATTTCAATACAATATCTTGTATACAATAGATTGGACTAAAAATGTAAAGTTAAAATAATGAATGGCCTATTATTAATGAGCGTTGTAAATAATGAAAACATTTTTTGATAATCGTACATTTACTTTCCTATCGGTCATTGGAATTGCCTTACATCATGTTCCACTTCTGCTAAATCAGTTGAACATAAATAATTTTATTTCGGTGCAATTATCGAGACGCAACGAAAGCCTAAATTGTAAAAAAAACTATTAGCAGCAAATTTCCAACTCTTTTCCCAACTGAAAATTAAAACTCACACTGTACCCACAGTTCACAGAGATCATAGGCGCGCTCGAGCGCACACATAGTAGATGCACACGAAAGTAGAGAAAATCGGTGAGTTATTCTTTACTAGAAAGCTCATACAGAGATAAGTGAAATGCACTTTAAGGTTAGCTCGGCTTCAATTAAATTCAATTTCGTAACTCACCTGGAGCGTACGCCAGAAGGCAGCGGCCGTAAGCGCACGTACGTGTGCCAGCCGCATTTTTCGCACACGTGAAACAAGTAATGAGCGTTTGCTCATTAAACATATTTTTATGGAAAATTGGATTACATTTTTCTGTATAAATGTATGAAGTCGAACATGCCGGGACTGCATTATGTACCCTATTTGCGGGAAATGGCTGCGTTTGTGTATTTCGAAACGATATGTGGCGCGTGTGTTTCCATTCCTCATAAGCTCGCAAAAAACAGCATCGATGCACAGTTTGGACCATGCAATCTTAATTGTCTGAATCAAGAATTCAAAATATAAAGTCAAGATAATGGTGACTTGTGCTTAATTTTCATTGAAATGCTACTCGTCAGAGTTTCATTTGTAAAATTACTGTTCATTCCTTATAAGTTGAATTACTTCATCTTATATTTATACAGGCATCATTAAAATGCGAATAATAGCAATTTGTACGAAATCATTTATCTTTTGAAAAACACATTTTGCCGAAAACCGACTAAGCACCAAATAAAGTAACAGCTATTCGAAAGTGTCCGTTTGTGAAAATTGCTCCAACTCCCATCGAAGGTTCCGAACTGAAATATGAAAGAAGCCATTCAAAAAAATACGAACATATTGCCAAATTTAAAGTCTGACCATTCAATTCCTTAACCCATACTTTAAAGCCATAAATATAACTTGTTGTCCTGTATTATGCACTTTACGCGTACATGCCTATTCATTTCTGACAACTATGAAAAGGATCCTCGGTCAAGCGTATTTGTGATCATACATAGCATGTACTGTAATGCAGGTGTAATTGCACTCGGTAAAGCGAGCAACGGTCATGTACACGTATGGGGAAAGCGCATAAAAAGGTGCAACAGTTTATGCATACATCCACGGGTGTAACGAACGTTTATGAAATTTATTTACATGTGGCATCGTAGTCCCTTCGTCGTTGAAAAATCGAGTGTTACATTATGTTGAGGTTCCATCTAACAAATAAACGAAATTTATCGAAGCCTCCTCTTTTTTGCGTATTAGTCGATGTCGATTAGATTTCGACCAAATGATGTTCCCTAGTAATAACGCGTCCCGACAAGTATTCCTCCCTGTTCCATATGGCAATGCATAGATCCTCGGACGTCAAAAAGAACTCAATTTACAAAATTGAAAAGCGTCGTTCGATGGGATCTGCAATTTATCCGAGTATCACTCGCAGATTACAGCTTTGATCATTATAAGCTTTGTATAAGTCGATCACGCGCATTTCCAGTTCCTCGAAACCTTACGTAAGAAATTCCGGCGCAATTAAAAACGCACGCACCGTCCACAATTTCGAGATTCGTACGGAGGAGTCCATTGTGAAAAAAAATACTTTCCTCGCTCCCTCTCTCTCTCTCTCTCTCTCTCCCTCTCTCCTGCTCTCGGCTGTAGCCCTTCCTTCCTTTGCACTCATTCCACCGCTACCACAGCCACCGAGCAATCGCCCGTTTTTTCGGCTCGGCGGCAGCATCGCGGCGGCATGCACTCGACAAAGCAAATACACGTGAAAAGGAAGAAGATCCGTGGCGTATAAATTTCAAAGAGCGACCCCCGCCTACCTGCTGCTGCGGATACCCTTCCTCGATCACCTGCGCGCCGAAAAAGGGGTCAATAGCACGCGAGCGGCCGCAAGAGTCTGGGCCAACGACCGTCGGCGGCCGTATTCGGGCTCAGGCTCGAAAAATAAACCGGGCCCGGGCGCCCGGTGAAAAGCCGTTTTTCCAGCCCTCGGTCAGGGGTTGCGATCGGGACTCTCGCCCGGTCTTCGCGGGCCTGCACCCATTTCCAGTGGGCGCATCCTCTCGGCCTGCCTTGCCTCGTCGGGGCCCGGCCGTCGCTAAATAGGACGTCGAGGGTCGAGGGGAGGTTGCGTGAAAGTCCCGTGGCGGGGGATTATTTATGGCTCGCTCATCGGACGCAGGTGAGCGGTACCAGGAAATTAAAAGGCACGCTTGATGAAAATGAGCGGCTCGTAACGTGAAAAAAAGCAGACGACCTGTTGGAGGCGAAAGAGACCAATGAAAAAGGGGTTGAGAAGTGGTGGTGCCCTTTCCGCGACGTCATCTCGTCGCACTTGTGGGCAAACTTGTTTATCCGTGCAAATAAACAAGCATCGTTGCCCTCACTGTCATCGCAGTTCAAAATCCAGCGGAAAAACCCGACCTTTTATCAATATGTCCAACTACGAAATCACCAACCCTCGAGTTGTCTTCGCCGGCGCAGCCTCGATACGTTCAACGCGCTCGAGGCGATCCCAACCTCGTCGCCGTCGCTCACCACAAGTCCTTGTTCCACTGACACCGGATGGTACGTGTGCTCGCATCGCGCATAAAGCGCCTAGAGCTGGAGCCTTTGCCGAGCCTTTCACTTTCAACGCTACGATGCGATACTACGTACGGACACACGCTCGCGCCCAACGAGGATGGAGGATTCGCTCTAACAGGAATTCAGCGGGTGCTCCTATTTTAATTCAGGATTTTGACCTGGTGTACGAGTCGACGTTCAGAGTACATCAGACTTCAAATACCATTGCCGATTGCCTCCTTTTTCAGCCGACTCGTAAGGCTTCGATCTCTCTCTCTCTCTCTCTCTTTCTCTCTATTTCATTTTTATTTTATTCGTTCATTTATTTATTGTTTTTTTTTTTTTTTTTTTTTTTTTGTAAAGTAGGCACCCGTTGTCGATGCTAATAAATATTGCTCCTTCCAAAATTAATACATACGAATTTAGTCTACTATCTTCTGTTTTTTACAGCGGCTGTGCGCTCGATTCCTTTCGCAGTTCCAGCATTAAAAAAAACGATTTATCTGCAATGTCGGCTATTTAGAAATAGCCTCCCCTTAGCTAAAATCACTCATTTTCAGCGTATCAACATTAGAGGACATTTTAATACGCCACCATATTTAACGAAGCCATTAGCGATTTGACAAGTTTATCGCCTTAGCATTGACAAACTCACAAGCGCTAATCCACACGCGCATCAATAAAATGCTTTAACCATATCATATTTTCATTTGGTAAAATGTAACATACATCGTCGAGTTGAATTTTTATTATTCCAATGTTAAATAAACTTTTCTCTTTTAAACGATTAGCTCGTACCGTCGAAGATTAGTGAAATCGCCAGCAAACTATAAAATATGTATAATTACTATGTGTAGACACAGAATCCTTCAGAGTGCGCTTCAAAGACATTCAATCATTATAAATTACGAGGATTGTTTTTTACAAATGCCGCGAATCTCCCGCATCTATAATTAAATAGCACACATTATTAATTAAATCATATGTAGCTAACGAACTTTCATAAACGCTCGACCATGATAAATCTCGAGCCTTGAAATTTACAAACAGCTTTATCGAAAAAGCCATCTACGAAACAGTGAATCGAACGGAGGCGTTCGAATAGTGTCGTAGTGATTGTGGCGGTTGAGGGGTCGTGAGAGTAAGGATAGGAACCCGGGGGGTGCATCAAAATCGTGTCGTGGAGCATTTTTCCGCGGCTCCGTTAAAATAAAATCTCCGCTTGGACTTGCATTACTTGCTCATACTGCATCCTATCTTTCACTCTCTCTCTCTCTCTCTCTCTATCTTTCCTGTTGCATCGCTAGTTTCGTGGCCGCCCGCGGCCGCACGAAAGCCTCGCACCTTTATATAAGTAAGGTGGTGACAGGAAAGGCGCAAGGGTCTTAAACACCACGTCAGTACTCTTCACCTCTCCACCTCGGCCAATTCTTCCCTTCGCCTCGTCCCCGCCAACGCCTCATCCGCCGTTATTTTACTCACCGGCGACATGAAGCGAGGCCCCGCTCATTTGTACGAGACGTTTTTCCCATTTAGTGGATTTCACGGGGTTTCGCGAGATCCGGAATGACGCTTTGTGTTCAGGTAGAAATTTTTTAATTGATTCTGTCCAGGCATATTAATTGCAACCTGGTCCTGTAACGTAGTTAGTCGCTCAAACCGAGCATCACGACGTGTATTTAATCGGGCGTTTCCTGAGCAGCAAATCGTGGACACGTGTGTGTTTTGTGTTATGAGCCGCATCGACGCCTTGAAAATGGGATCTTAAAAAGTATTCATAAGTTATGATATTAATATCCAATAGCTCGGGATTGGCCAATAACGACATTTTAAATTGTGGCGGCGATTATTTTCGGAAAAATGCCCTATTGAAAAGTAAAACAAGAGCCGGCGCTTTAATGGAGGTTAGTCCGAAAAAGGTCTCCCAATTTCCGGCTTAGCGATCTTAATCTCCTGAAAATGTCATTAAAAAAATTTTACAGCATTAATAAAGAATTAAGTTTAAACTCGTCCGCTCTTTTAATATGTTTTACCCGTCATTGCAAGTGCGTCCATGACTTGATTAATAATTAAATAATCTGAGCGTTAAATGCTTAAACTGCAGGAGAACTTAATTGAACTTTCACATTGTTTGCGCCATGTGTAAAAGTCGAAGCGTTAAATGGCACTTTAATTTTTGTTCCTATACCGATGTAAATTGTCGATGTTATTGGTCAGAGGCACCTCAACCTTCGCCGAACATTCTTCATATCAGAGAATAGTAGCTCTTAAGAAAATGTATTACCATAATAAATAGCGAATTCATGGAACGGACATTTTAAAAACACGTGCGCCTTTTTTTAAAACTTAAAGTCTAATCGCTATGTCATTATGTCTCTTATTAATAATAAGGATTTTGGATATTTATTATGATACTTAAGCACGAGTTTTACGTAGCTCGAAGTGCGTGTATATACCGAGCAACTTTAAGCAAGATAATCTAGGCACATTCGACTAAAACTTAAGATAAATTGGAGCAATTTAAGGGAAAGTTGTCAATTTTTAGCACAGCACTATAAATAATAAGCGGTGAAATATCGTTGCAAGTCAGCTTTGGAACGCAAGCATTAACGTGACCGTGGGTACGAGGGAGGTCCTTCGCTTCGAGCGTGGAAAAGACCGAGGAAGGGTATCGCAGGGGCTATGAAGCAGGTGCCGGAGGAGGAGGAGGAGGAGGACGCGGCAATATTCTGGACGAAGAAGATGATTTTCGCGTTTATATAGAGCTGTATTAATGCGAGCTTGTTTGTGCCGGTAGAATATTTGGTTACAAGTCTCGATCGTGTATCGGCTATAAGGAATATCTCGATTCTACCGACTCCAATGTATAATAAACGCATCATCACACAATAAAAAATCGGTTTTAAAATGTGCACTCGCACGCGATAATCGATAAACGTGACAAATTAAAATCACGGGCTGGTCCAGACATTATGCATAAGATCCCCTCGGCCCCTCGCTCCGCCCGCCCACCGCCCACCCCCTTAGCGCGATTCCCTCGACATTTTAGACGTCCTCGCCGCCGCCGCCGCCCCCCCCCACTTGCTCTCCTGCTGCATTCCGCCAATAAATCGCCCATCAATCAGTATCAAGCAATATATCAGGGCCCCATTACACGCACGCGTGTACACGAGGTTCTTAAAATCCGCGGCGAGATACACCTTATGCATTATCCTCGGGGCGATAACGAAGCCGCTAACGCTCGCTCGCTCTCTCGCTTAAATTATCGATAATAGATCACAATTTCGATATGCGCGTGCGCGTGCGCTTTTGCGAGCTCACGCGCGACAGCGTCTTTGATATAGGAAACGGAGGAAATCGAGTGATCGAAATCCAGTCACGATCATCTTTTATTAAAAGGATGATTGCAATGTTATTATAATGTATCGTGTTCGGGATCTCATTAGGTTGCTTTTATTTTCGAGCCATGCGATTGGATCCGGCCGACGAAGAAGCGCAGGGAATTTAAATTTCAGGCTCTCGGATTAAAATTTAAAAGTACACGCCAACCTGTGGCACTTTGAATCCGAGTTACATTAGCCCACTGACGGGGTCCCATTAAACTTTGCCCGTGCAGCCCGACAATGCCCTCCTCCTTCTCCTCCGCGGGGAAAGTCCATTAAACCGTCGGTTTCCATAAACGACCGCGCACACACACACGCACACCATCGAACCGGCCATTCAAGAAGCATTTGTCCCCAGCTCCGATCCTCCCGGTATCGATCCTCGCCCGGCTATTATTGGGACGCGCGCGGCGATAATGCGCGAATAAGCTACCGGGGAAATCCAATTCCATCTAAGGCAGACGCGGATCTACGTCGCCGATCGAAAGAAGCTCCGACGACGACCCCGACAGCACGCGGTACCGAAGGTGCTCCCTTAACGTAGACGGGAGGGGGGGCGGGGGAGGCCACTGTCGCGGTGAGGGACGCGGACAGCGAAGGGGCTGGGCAGAAGGCGGAGGAGGGTGGCTTCATCGGGGGCGACGATCGATAGGCGTCGACGCGGGGCTTCCCTCGCATCGGGACTGATGGATGGGTCGCATCGGGAGGGCCGAGCGAGCCTCTTTCATTTTTGCGCCCACTGGTCTCCCATGGAAGCGATTAATTGCCGAGCTGAAATAGCTTAGGCGCGTCGCTCGAAAGTGAGATCTCGCGATGAGATTAATCGGGCTCTACATTGTTTCTCTCGTCGGCGTGGAAAAAGCGCGGAAGGATCGAGGGAGGAGGGGATATCCCCAGTAGGTCGCTCGAGCGAATGATCGAGGAAAGGGCGTCGCGTCGATAGGCTCCCGTTATTGAGCGAGGAGCTCCGAGCCTTGATACGTGCCCCGATAATAAGGCGACAGGGGCAAGGGACTTTTTATCCCTGCAGTCTAGACGCGGTTTTTAAGTTGGCCGAGAGCCTCGCGCCCTCTCCCGCGCCTGCATTGTGCGCGGTCAGAGGGGGGGTGGGAGCGGGAGGAGGAGCGTCAGGCCCAGAGCATCGGGCTCTCGTAAGGCTTTGTTGGCAACAACGCATGAGAGCGAAGAGGCCCGCTGCCCCCCTAAGGCCCCCTATAGGCCATCCGTAGGCCCCGCCGCGATGCAAACACGATAAAGAGCCGAAACTTTGCAGCAGGGCCCCGGCTTTTTTAATCAAGCCCTGTAGGCTACCCACGCGATACGCGCTTGCGCGAGAGGCTCGATCGAGAGGAATGCGATCGCACTTAAGTGCGGCCGAGCGCGCGGGAGAGAAACTTCCGTGACCGGCTCGCGCTTTGCATGTAGCTCGCGCGCAATCACGGCCGCAGCGGCGGACAGGTACATAAATAAATGCTTCATGAGTGACGGCGACGGGTCCGCGATCCTCGCTCGATCGATTTTGACGAGTGCTTGAAATCGGCTCGGTTGATGCCTTTCCCAGCCGCGGCTCGCAGCGCTGCGCTTATTCGACCGCCCCGTTGATTTTGAATGATTATCGTTCTAAATTTCCTTGCGTCAGTTAACTTCTTTCTTCGTTATGAGAAAGCTTAAGCCATCTCCCTGCCTTTTTTTCCTCGTCCTTAGGCCTAGCGGAGTGAGGCTACGGTCTATCCTAACTTTACGAGTCTGTGTCTTAGCAATAACATAATTTCAATACTCGATGGAAACGCTCTTCCTTGACAAGACCAATAAATACGATAGAAATTACTTTCTTGTACTATGGAGCCTGCCGATAAAACAAGCTTCCCTTCCATTATGTACACGGAAATTCTTATTTTTACTCCTCCTTTCTGTCTTCTTCCTTAAATTTTCTCTCAATTTCCCCTCCTTCTGCTCGTATCTGCCTCTGACATTTTCCATCTTTCCCTCCGCTACTTTTTTCCTTGCTAACGCAATATTCATTTAATTAGACATGTACTTATTTTACTGATCGAATCGTTTTTTCAGCCTAGTCAGAACCTGCGATCCAGATAATCGTTGTTGCTGTTATTAGTTGTCGATAAAACACTGACCAAACTGTTACAAATACTTGATTATAATTTAAAAAAAAATATACGCTTGGCATTCGAGCGTGCAAGAAAAATTATCTGGTTATATCGTACGACGTACAGTGCTGCGTCGCTATTAAAATATTAACAAACAAATTGTAACTTACTTCTCAGCTTATTCAAACTCAATTAATTATATCATTGCTAATACTAAAGTAATAACTTGGGCGTTTGATCTGCTTAAAATTGTATCGATGCATTCACTTCTTTCTGCGAAAATAAAAAAAGCTCTCCTTAAATTCATGAAACTCGTAAACGTTAGAATAATAATAACCTTGACTCGAGCTCACCAAAGAATATCCAGAAATACTAAATTATTTTCTAAAAAAAATGCAGCGAACCATTTTCATTTAAATTTAAAAATATTTACTGTACACGCTTATAAATGTTCTTAAATAAATATTTGCGATTATCGATATTTCTAGGGAATTAAGTTGTCGATATTAAATAGTAAGCCGAAGCAAGAATATTGCTGATTCAATATTAATAATTATTAACACCTTGCCAATTTACAAGATGCTACTGATTAAATAGATAATTTCGATGCCTAAATATATTTGTAATAGTTCTTAGATATCTAGTATAAAAGGTAACTTATAAACATTTCTTTTTTATTAACATCATATCACCAAGATTAATTCATGCGATGATTTATACTTAAATGTAAAAAATATTCCTCCTTAAAATAGTTAAGAATTTTCTATTCAGTCAGATTACTAATTTCGATTGCATCGATATTAAAGGAGTAAATTATCTAATTTATTATTGATTTGATTACCAACAAATTTATATTATAATTGGTAGCTTTGCTCGTGCATTCTCTAAAATTTTAAGATCATTAATAACGTACATTTTCATTAAAGTAAATATTAAAGTTTGAAACTATTCAATAGAAGACGGATTTATGAGATTTTACATTTATCAGCTTCAAGAGAGCACTTAATAATTTACAACGCGCTTTTTCGACATATATTTTTTCAATTTTAAATTCAAGCTACACGTTTATATAATTGTTCATCTGTAGTAAATTATAATATCATTTCTTTACAATTTTACTTTTTATTTATATTAAATTCAGATACTTCAGTTATTATCGTAATAATTAAATTACTTTACAATTATTGGAAAATGAAAAATTCTTTATCGAAATCTTTTTGTCACTCAACTATTTTAGGTAATATTTAGACAAATTCGTATATATAAATAGCTACGTATTTAATTCGTTTTTAATACAAAATCTATAAGCAGGATAATAAGTATTCTTTCCTTTCTTATAAGATTCACATCAATTTTTCAGGATTATACTATACCTGAATTCTGTGAATTTAATGAAAACAGTAGTATTTATTATATTATATTATATGAAGCATTGCGTTAAAATTCAAAATGCATTAAGAACAATATTGACTAGAACTGGTCTTATTAATAATTTTCTAGTGCTTCTTACGATTCTAATGTTTATTTCCAACACCAGAATTGTGGATTATTAAAGCAAATAAAAAATTTTTATTAAACCTTTTTTAGCCTTAGAAATACTTTATGTGCAGCGATATCTATTTTAAATTATCGTAAAACTTTTAAAATCATGAAAATGAAATTCTCTTGAAATATCCTACGGTAAAAGTCAAAGTCCAAAAATTTATGCTCCCCACGTGGAGTGATTAGTTAGGTAAGCTTAACTTTTACTCTTTACGATTTTTAAAGCCACAAATTATATGCAATATAATTAACTTTCAATAGTAGAAATTTCAAAAATTATGAATCATTTGTTTAAATTGTAAATTATCGCTTGATTCGTCTCAGATATTATTATAATCTTTCCTCAAAGTTGTCAATGAAAAGCACTAGACTCCTTTGACATTCATCATTCTGAAAGCGAGAAATAACAATATTTTTTCTCTAATGAAGTTAATTTGCATTTAAAATCTAACCATTAATATATTGACGCTTTAAATTTACTGCAAGCTGTCGCGCACTAAACAACCCCATGAATCTGAAATATTCAACAAGCCTCATTCACCTTTCAAAATGATTTTCAAATCAACTATAAATTTTCCAACCCTCCCTCGCTGTCAGTAAATCACACCTAAAAATAAAAAGATGCCTAAGGGGGATGAGTTGACTTACATAGTTACGACTGACGGTGCGGGTGGGACGAGGAGGGCAAATACCGCTTAACAGTGACATAAACCACTCATGAGCCTTTCCAAGAGTAATCGCAAATCGTCCGTAAGGACTTGTCGCAACCAAACTCTTATAATCGCGCAAAGGGATCCGAAACTCGTCTTTTATTACCCCTGAGGAAGAGATAAAAAAAAAGGAATTACGTGCAAATGTTAATATGAGACTAGGGTCGAATTATTCACTATAGACATTAAAGTTAATGATGTCTTGTACATGTTTATTTGGCCCATGTAGATGTAATATTTTACTTATATTTCCATATCACATTTGCAAATTATACCCGATATTTATACTCCCTTCAAAAATCCATGTGGTACACACATTTTTCAAAACTAGAATTTTTTGCGAGTAATATCTCAATCATGCATCACCAAAGGATAACATTGATGAACGTAGATTATGTAAACTTTGAACAATTAAAATCCATAATTTTTAATTAATTGTAACTCAAGCCATGCTTTAAATTACAGTCTCTGCGAAGATGGTGAAATTGCCCGATTAGTTAAAATAAAAAATAAATCTGAAGAAAATCAAAATTCTTCGAAGGCATTATAACGTAAAATTATGTATATTACATAAAAATAACTTGTTTTCAGTTAATATTATAATTATATGAGATGCTTATTAAGTAAAAGAGCATTAAAGACATTAGAAGACAAACATTAGAATAATAATGTATGAATTTAATCGGGAACGGCGACTTAATAGAAAACTTTGTTGTAAAAGTAAAACTACTTCATTATTCTATCTAAAGACAAAATTGCGTAGGCAAAATCTTTTAACCGCATAATAACATGCCAATATAACTATACTGACCCCTTTTAATAAGCGCCCATTTAAAATATACTGCAAGAACTACATTGTACTTAATTACATACCTAGAAATACAGTTTTATAATCCGAAACGATAGCGGAAATCCATATCCTCTAGGTACTATGTATATATATATATATTTCTTTTTGATTTTGCTTATTCGAGTTGCGGTTGTACTTCCGTTCCATAAAATATTTGGAATTATTTTCTAAATCTTATCATCGATAGAACAGTCGAAACATAATGCATTCGTATCATAATATTAAGTCGGACACTACCTTTCGCTATTATGACGTAAGGTGTTTCTGAATTGTGAAGGAACTGAATTTAATGTTCAGCCATTCGGTAAATAAAGGATGAAAGTGTTATAAGAGATTATAATATGCATTATGTTAAGACAACATTGATTATTTCTGGGATTCTAAATTTGATTTATTTACAAAAGTTCCAATTGATTAGGACAACTGGATATGAAATTCCATTAGCTTCCTATCAGTTTGCACTTGCATACAAATTCGTGAACAAATGTGTTCGAAGCAATACTGACTATATGGGAAAAATTCACGCATTATTGAAGTTGCGTAGAGTGATTTTGGGAAAATAACCTTTTACGTATAAGGTTGTGCAATACATTCGGATGGACAATATTATTAAAAATTGTCGCTTGAATGAAAGAATAAGAGTCGTCCACGGAGTCAAGTGTAAGAGTAAAGCTATTCTTTAATTAAAACTGGTGTTATTTAACCTATTTCAATAAGTCGTTCGAATGCTTGTGTAACATCCGCATAAGCGAATGAGTTTTCAAGTTTCCGTTAAACGCTCAGGTATGTGGAGCAAGCCAAGGATCACATTAAGCCGTTAAATCATTCGGTACTTTCATTCAGAGGCACTCGAATGTCTTCGACTTATTCTCAATGTAAAAATCGACGACGGTAAATCGCCATCGAGAGTGCAGCCAAAGACGAAAATCTCGTAAATAAGTGAATAGGTAAAGAGGCATAATAGAGAAACCGATATTGCCGCAAACGCACACGAGAGGAGAATTACATTCCTGTATGTAAGTATATATATTTACACGGATTATTTATGAGCCACCGTATGCTCTTGCCCTCACTCTCTTCCTCTGTTTCATTCTAATCCACAAGTACCCGGGGAAAAGCAGTCTGTATTCGCGGAATATGCACATGGGCAAGTGGCCTTACAAGGACGTAGTGGCGCACGCGGGTCACGCAATACAAACTCTCTCGCGCTCGCTCTTTCTCTTATTTGTTTTATCCATCTATTCGCAGAAAGAGAAACATAGAGAGAGAGCGAGCGAGTGTGTGAGTGTGTGCGAAGGCACGCGCGCACCTAAGTGTAGAGCAACCGAGCGAGCGAGAGAGAGAGAGAGAGAGAGAGAGGCTGAGAGCGGAGGCATTTGCATGGGCACGCGCGTCCGTCCGGGCGTGACGCCGCGGATAGCGAGGATAAATAAGCGGGCGCTTATTTGTTCCGAGGGAAAAATGTCAGGAGGGAAGCGTGGCTTGTCCTCTTATCTCGCTTGTGTCTTTTTCCATCGACGAACGGCCTTTCGCGCCGGCCCGGCCCCTGCCCCCGATGTAATCGGGGAATAGCCGGCTTCGATTAGTGGCGTCACGACGACGCCCCCAAGGCCGCGGACATTTGCTCCGCTTGGGAAATCCTCGCCAACGACGGGGACGTGCTTTGCATTCTCAGTCGCGAACTTGACGCTCTATATGACGAGGATCCCGTAGCTGTGCATTTAATGCGTTGGAACGCATAGAGAGTACCGCGTTCGGCTAATTTCTTCATACCGTTCCGCTTGTTCCGCTTTATAGGCGCTATCGAAAAATCCGCAAATTTTCAATTGATCTAATCGATTACGATAAATCACTGCTAGATTATGGCTACCTACATTCCGAATTAGCCAATGTGTTCATTCTAGGCATGTCGAATATACTACTCTATCGTATAGGCCATTCATTCTAGCAGCACGCGAAATTTAATTTTTTCATTCCTTATACGCGATTCTAGAACTTTTGACGGAAACTTGACGAGAATATTATTGCAGAAGGACATTGGTAGGAGATTTTTTGGAAAAAAATTTTTTTTTTATTTAATATTCTCCGACTTGTTTGATTAAACGGTAACAGCCAATGTAAAAATACAACAAATTTGAAGTAATCGTGTTTTTTAATTTGGGTTTCATACATTTACTGAAATACAATTCGACTAAGAACTCAATAGATGCATTAAAAGATGAAAAGTTGTTTGTAAATATGGCTTTTGAACGCTTGCCGATAATTACAAACACATACATTTATAACCGCGATTGAATTATGAACTATTCTGTTGACAAATATGACTATTTTTGTAAAACCTATTCTGATGTATCATACTTATCCGTCAAATCCACATTATTTATTATACTTTGTAACCTTTTACAAAGTCATTATATATCGTTTTCAACACTTGGCTTATTTGTCCCCGGATCAAATTGCTACTCGCGTAGGCTGTTCCAATTATTTTTTCTTGGAATTACTGTTAAAAACGACTATAGCTCTCAGCTTAAAGATTAATTCACAATAACGTTATATTTTATGTTTTGTAAAGAGATTGATTTTTTTTTAATTTACTGGCAAACTGTGCAATTTTTTCGATCTCCAAAATACTTAATTTAGATAAAATTTTAAGTATTAAAATGTGAATATTGTTCGAAAGCTTAATATATATAAAATTATTATTAAAATGTAATCGAAATTCTCCAACAATCCGATGCGTCATTTGAAGAAAGCAGACTCGAGAAAATGTCTTCTCAGCATCGCAATTCACTTTCGTTCTTATAGGAATGAATATATATACCGACCATATTAAGTAATTTATTCTGTAAGGCTATTGCAGTAGATATATATATATATATATATATTTGATAACTTACTCCTATATCAAATTTTATGTATTCAGGTCTCGTAAAGTTGTTAAATCGTCGATGCAATCAAAACAGAGCCGATTTCGTAATCGAGTGATTCATTTAATGTCGAATAAAGACATTTTCAGATACTGCTATCCCGTCGAGCACTTGGAAAAGAACTCAGCCCCATAAGAAATCCAAGTGTAACGATCCTTACAATAATAACTACGTCTGCATTCCGAAGGAACAATTTAATGCAAGGGAAATAATGGCCAGGATGGCCGATGACAGGCTCATCCGACAAGTGAATTGGGGTTCGCGATTAATCAACGTTCAACGCCTTGACGTATCAGGGCGTAGGACGCGCGAGACCGTCTTAACAACTCGTGCTTCCTCGTGGCGGGGTGCAACCTCCCTCCCGCCGACAGCGATTCATCGCTGACCTCTGCGCTATTCGGAGCAGCGGACGCTCCCGAGGCCCGCGCCAGGAACTCCAGAGCCCGAAGGAGAAAAATTGAGTAAAAAAAGCCCAGGCCTCGAAGGAAAGCACCGATCTAAGGTGTGGCCTCTCGAGCCCCAAACGCTCGATTCGCTCTCCTAGGCTTCGCAACTTTTTCCCCTGGAAGTCGTGCCCTGCTGGGCGCTTGGCTCCTCATCGCCCCTTCGCATTGCGTCGTGCATTTGCCCCCTACACTTTTGCCTCTCCTGTGGCGGCAGCCGGATTTCCCGATAAGTTAATTGTCAATGTTCATGGATTAGTGAACGTGAGATGAATGGTACGAGAATTTTAATGAATTCCGATTATTCAAAATAGTCTTACTAATCGCTAACAATTATACCACTTCCGTGCCCTGCACAGCAATATTCCTATGTTAAGGCTAGTCTTTTTGCCCGTAAAACAGGGCCAGTAGGCATACATAATATCATTAATTAGCTCATTTTACTGATTCGAAAATTAATGCCATCAACGGGTTTTGGATCGTCTACTTAAATCTGCAATATCGTTTTTGCATGCTGAAAATCTGGACAATTATTATACTAAAAGGATGGTAGCAATTTTTTCTTTGTTATTATTCGAAAATCTATGAGTAATCAGTTTATGAGTATTTGTGGAAAATAATTACGTAAAACGAAATCAGAATGAAAATTTAACAAAAATTGTACTTTTGTATACATATACACATAACACAGCGTTTATGTTCTGCATCATTGATAATTTAATAGTTGCTTTATTTTTTCAGATTTTAATTTCTAATTACCCGAAGAAATTAACATAAATGCTATTATCTCTACTGATTTAGTCATTTAACATTGTTTTCATCGATCACTGTTATTTTATAATTTCTATAATCACGTAAATTTATGTATTACTGCATAATATCCAAGCATAATGTAAAGCCATGTTAATCGATCTTTACATTTAAAATTCTACTCCTTTCATTTTGAATTTCGAATAAATGATTATTGATTTATTTCTCAATAAAATCTCAAAAACCTTATTACCGAGACACCGAGATCAAGATTTGTTTCACTATAGTCTAGATTGTATAAGATATTATTGTATTACAGCTCAATAATAAATTGCGCGTTTAACGCTACTTTTAATTATAATATTTGAGTCTTAGATTAAAATTAAAAAAGCTAAAGGCACAAAAATTATCGAGGACTGATCGCTTCCTGTTTATAATATGGCTTTTTATTGATTTTTTTTTTTTTTTTTTATTCAAATGTATCGAATTTTTTTTCATCTTGTTAAATTTAGTTTTCCTTTAGACATACTATTGATTAAATTTTGAAAGCAATCACCCTCGATAATTAGCAACAAGATTAAATACTAATAAAAAATGACGAATGCCATGATATGTTTGATATAAAATTAAATTTCATAATAAAGGTATTCAGGGAGCTTATTTTGATTTCTTAAATGCTTCTTTGAAAAAGAAAATAATCCTCGTTTGACGTGCAGTGCTAAAAGTGGAAAATGGTTAACGCTACTGAATTACAGCGGGTTTTCAAGATTGACGTCACACACCGAAACAGGCCCTTAAGCAAGAAGTGCCGATGGACAACTAATATCGGTAAAATGTATTGGTCGTGTCGTATTTGCATTGTGCCGCTACAACCGCAAAAGGTAGATAAAAACAGAGAAAGAAATGCAGAGACAGTCACAGCAAAAAGATACATAGATATTGTGAAGAAACGTAGAGCGGAGGGGAAGATACACGACTGACGAACCAAGATCGGTAAATCAATGTGAAAAGAAGATGGTGGAATTTAGTGGTAGGGGCAGAGAGGAGATCGACAAGGAGAATACGTGACGTACCTAAACGGAGAAAAGAACTAGTGCTACGAGGAAGACGTGAAGTGACAGATGGAATGGGGAAAGGAAGTCCACCGTGGTGTAAAATAGAGATAAAGGACTGTTTATTAAAGTGCGAAGGTTGTTTTATTTCAGTCGCTTCCATCGAGGCGAACGATGACTGTACAACAGCGAGGGAATGAATGGGCCTTTTTGAGAAATGGGAAAAATGTCGAATGGATGGCTCGAATTGATGCACAGGGCGTCGCGATGCGCAGCTTTTTTGCAGTTGCCCCCGCAAAAGGAAATTGCGAAATCAGCGACGCGTCTATAATAAGTCTATTGTCGTAGGGACTTTTTCTCCCGAGAATCAATTAATCATCCTGCGCATTTTTAATTTACGGTACGCGAAATATTTAATTAATTGAGCCGATAAGGCGTCTGCGAAACAATTTCATTCGTTTTAGGTGTAGCAAGTTATTATTATGTAACAACGTGGGCCTATAATTGCAGAGCCTATACTTGCAACATTGAAAAGGATGTGCGAGGAGAAAAGTTTGCCCATGAAAAACATAATCACCTATTTAACGGTAAACACTAGCTTTGTCGCGCTTATGATTTTGTAGCTCAGTTCACTACCCTTATTATGCACTCTAGTGCATAATTTGTACTCGATGGATTATTATTATTATTATTATTACTTTTTTTTCATTGGAAAACTTATTTTGATCGATATTTAAATGAATCATATTATGCGAATTGAAAGATACTTTTCATAGATTTCTTGGTCGAAACATAGTTATTACCTACCTTCGTACAAAACCATAATTCACTTATATACATTACGACTCTCTCTCTCTCTCTCTCTCTCTCCAACTAACTTCACATTGTATTTTCCATTATTGTAAAATTAAAAAGCAAGGATTACAAAACCTTGAGTATTGTTTGCGTGGTGACAGCCAAACGCGAAGCTCGAAGAACAAGAAAATGTTACATAAATTCATCAGCACTCGGTTATACAAACTAATTTAACGCCGAAGATAAACGATTATAAGCCTAATATAAGCGAAACAGATAGATCCTGAAAGGCCATGATTCTGCTGTCGCATCGCCGTTGCGCATTATTGGTAAGCCGAATGTTTCGATCCGGGAGTCTCGAGGAGTCGCACACGGTTAGCTCATTAATTTATGCTTCGCAAGAGGCAAGAGTAATCGTTATCACACGAGTACCGTAATAGTAAGAAGTCCAATCATTCGTACATGCATCGGCCGAAGGATGGCATTGCCATTTCGCGAATTAACCGGTAAATTACAAGCGAAAGGCTAAGCGCATCCCGAGGTATACATCGTCGATGTTATGGCACAGTGATTGATATACGAAGGGAAGCGCGATATTCCAGCATCTAGTCGAGTCTCTCTCGCCAACAGAGTCCACGCGATAATTTTTCTCGACACGATTTGCGCACCGTGTCGTAGCTGCAAATAAATTTTGCGCCAATGCGAAGATTACCGAGTGAATGATGTAGCAGCACGTCGCAGTGCTTCTTGAAGTTTTCGCGAGGTGCTGCGCGAGCCTCGAGGCTCTCTCGGGCTCACGCATTAGCTGCGACTCTATCCTTGCGTGTGCGCGTCGCGCTTTGTTCAATCGAGAAAAATTGCCGCCTCGGAAAGCTCCCGCTAGCGCCTCATTGCTGACCCGACATTGGAATCAGGGTGCCTTTGTACTTTTCAAACAAAGGTAATTTCGTATCCCGGACGAAGGACCTTGGACGTTTATTTGTATTTTGGGCTCGGAATTCGCGAAAGGTCAGAGAAGAGCTGGAGCCATGAGAGTGGCTCGATAGAAAATGAAACGCGAGCAAATCTGCGATTGTGGGGGAATCTGGAATCGTTAGTTTCGCAAGCCCTTACGGCTAAGGCTGTCAACGCATTTACGCAAGCGATAGCGCTTGATCGTATCACGTCCATTACAAAGATTTCATTAAATTATAACAACCGAGACGGCGCTTGCAAAAACATTCGTGTATATTTGACGAATATGCTCGGTTACTGCAATGCATGCAATTTTATCGAACTCATAACTTCTTAAATATTTAACGAATTTTATTTCGAGTACAAAACAACGTAACGGATAATCGTTTTTCATAAACAATGAAAATCATATTGAATAAACGAAGTGTGAGACGCAATAACTGAAGTGTCTTACTCCTAGATGGTACACTTTTAATGTCTAACAATGGTAATACGTTTTACTTTAAGCCAAACATAGGTATTGGATAATATTGCAACGCCGTTATTAATAATAAATTAGGTGCAAGTAATTTAAATTATATGCATTTGATTTAAATTCAATGCTAATATCAAATTTGTAAATCGTTTTAAATATTTAACAAAGAATGCCAAATGATTTGTTTAAAAAAGGTTCTATACACAACTACTATTTCCTAAATTATTTTTATTACTAATTGAAAATAAAGATTTAGGAATGTGTAAATTTAAATAAATTTTCATAATTGTGTAGTAATACAAGTGTGCGAATGTAAAGTATTTATCGAGAAATCTTACTTATTTACTTAGTATATAAAATTTTCTATCGGGTTTATAAATTAGTGTAATAAAATATACATTCCGATGTAGATTTTTAATAATTAAATACCACTTGTATAACATAGTATTTTATGTTGAAGGCTAATGCAACAAAGTTAATAAATTTCTTTAAAATAACTATGACTTTTTAAGCTAATGTCGAATTAATGGCGTATTAAAGTAATTATGAATGGAAACATTAAACAATGTCTGTCTCTCAATAATGCATATCAGTGTATTAAATTGAAGAAGGTGGAGAGAGGCGTGAAAATCAATTTGATTTTAAACACATAACTTTCAGTATTAATGAAGATATATCTATTCGTGTGATATAATAAAATGATTGCCTTAGTAACAAAGAATTTGATTATGTTGGAGCTTGACACAAGGAGGCGTCGCTTATGTGACTAATTTAAGCATTTATAGGTATAAGAGTTGACGCAACGGCAATCAAATTTACAATGCGTATTAATCAATTAAATTCGCCGAATGTTTAAAAAAGCATCATGGTACGATTATAAAACAATAGGAGTCGTAAGCAATTTTTGGCCCAGCGCCGAAACATCAGTGGCCACCACGATATTCTCAGTGCCAACGTCCTCTTTTATAGTGGCATTGTTATTCGTGAACAATGGCCGCCTACATCTTCGCATCGTATTATTCGGTCGTCTTTGCAATTTATTAGTTTCCTCTCTTCTTCTTTTTATCCGTCGAACCTCTTGACACTTTCCCTTAGCCGGGCCTTAAAAAATATCTTAGATGCACGGTTTTTTACAGCTAACAATAACCTTACACATAAATACAAATCGGACGGCAAGGGATATTGAAATCGAAATATTACATTTCGACAATATTTCTTATCATCCTGTAATTAAAGAACTGGTGTGGTGCGTGCAATATATTGGCGCAACAATTTATCGTCCAATGCAATTATTCTCATATTTCGCAATTTCGACAAATTTTCAATAGCATTTTATTTGCACTTCGATAATATTAATAATTACGAGAAAATTGTAGAAAATAATTTAAAAAAAAACGCGTTTTACGCGTAAAGGCAAGTAAATAAATCATAATGAGACGCAACATTTATTTCAAACATTATTGAATAAAATACTATTTTATCATGAAATCGACGCGTGTAAATTATAATTTATAACTCATCTGTTGAAATTTTAATCACTATTCTTTACCGCTTAAAAAAATAATATTGTATTTTAAAATTCTCTAACCTATTTTGCTAAGAAAGAAAGTTTCGATAAAATCATTACATTGTATCTTTATTCAAACGATATTCAAGGTCGTGAGCAAGATAGAAATAAAGATAGCCGCATAGATATATAGATATATAGATTGACAGGCAGACAGACAGACAGATAGGTAGGTAAGGAGAGAAATATTTAAACATAGTACGAGACTAATTTTGTAGATGGACATTTTTTCCACCTCACGATTTTACAACACTCCTACATTAAAAGTAAATACATTTATTCATACAAAATGAGGCGTAAGTATTGTTTCATTCTTGACTCGCTCACAACAATATACAATGTGATGAGGGCGTTACTTTTATTTCATTCTTTTTTCAGTGTATATGAAAAACCTTTAAGCAGTTATAAGGGGGTAATTGTCATTCTCTGATATTCTTAAAAATTGGTGTCGAAATAATAAACATAATTGTGTTGTAATTAGTCATTAAAGGGGGATAAAATAAAGAATACTCAATGAAAGCATTATAACGAACTCACTTTTCTACATTATAACCATGATAGACTGTTCATAATAAGCTTTAGTATAAGGTTATTATTTGTTTCATGTTTTAATTAATTAAGTCTAATAAACTTGTAAAGGCAAAGTTTCTTTCATACTGTCATTAATATTATACATCGAAAAGATCCTTTTTTTTTAATTAAAACATTAACTATAATTTAAAAATTTAGAGATGTATCAAATTGGAATATTTTTTCGTTACTACGTTACAAAATGTTCAATAAAAATTTTTATATTTTCAATTATAATAATATTATTTTACTCATGTATAGTATATAATTTATATATTTTTAAATTTAAGTGGTAACATTTTAGAATGCGAATTAATATAATATACGTTATATAAATATTGTATAAAATATTCAAAAAATGCAGTATTTGTTTTATTGAAATATACATGTATATACATTTTTTTTCATAATATTTCAAGTTTTCCAAGTAATTTAATATTGATTGACATTGACGGCTTTAAACTTGTTAAACAATGAATTATTCTGTAACGTTGTACGGGTCAGAATTACAAATTTATTTATTAACCGTATAAGCAATAAATTAAAAAGTCCCATTATCTCAATAAATGCTTCGATTTATTCAATCACACCCGATCAATATAAACTTTTTTGAAATCTAACAATTTTCACACCGCTATTACATTATATATATATTTAGGGTACATAAAACTTCTAAATCAGTATTATCTTAGAAGCCTGAAGGCTATAAAAATGTAAACAACAGTTGAGTATCTTTATCCTATTATAATATTAATTTGATTGAGAATTACTTTATCAAATTTTGTCTTCCCTATCGCTATATGAGAATTAATTATATTTTATTCTTTAAAAAAATTATGTTATTAATACTTTCTGCATTGCATTAAACGTAACTGATCCACAATAACCTGCATACATATACAAACAATCATAGGTATCATAAGCATCACAATAAGTTAAAAATTAAATATATTCAAATTGAGTATTTCTCGCGATCACAGTTACTTTGAATAAATTCCTAAATAATTCGTATAAATGTTTACTATACAAGCTTTAACAATCAAAACGTTATCGTAGCTACAAAGGCTCAGGTAAGGCTCAGGTATCGTAATAATAATAATAATAATAATAATAATAATAATAATAATAATAATAATAATAATAATAATAATAATAATAATAATAATAATAATAAATAACGTTAATAGCCAGGTCGCAAGAAATATTTTCAATTCAAGATCTACTCAATCGTAGAGCCGGTGATACCTGGTAATGTTTTCGACTCGTCATTTAATGATTGAGTCGAAGCCAAGTGATCTATCGAGGCGACAAAAGCGATCGACAAAATTGGAATTACTC
The DNA here is from genome assembly GCA_018907135.1 of Kradibia gibbosae. Taxonomy (NCBI): domain Eukaryota; kingdom Metazoa; phylum Arthropoda; class Insecta; order Hymenoptera; family Agaonidae; genus Kradibia; species Kradibia gibbosae. The sequence continues at coordinate 13,086,808 of JACCHX010000004.1, forward strand.
GATGATAAACACATTGTGGGCTGGGAGAGATGTAGATGGGCAGGGCAGGAACGTCGCAAGGGGCACGGGAGCTATAACGAGTCGAGGAATGCGAGGAAGCGAGCGCCGCATCGGAAAAAAGGAAAAAAAATGAAAGCGCGAGCGCACAATGCTGAAAAAAGGTCTTCAATTAATGGGATTGCAAGAGAGGAGGCAAGGGCCAGGAATCGGTGCGTCCGGCGGAGCATTTCATTAGTCCAGCAGGTCCCCGAGCCAACTCCATTTAAGACCCGACGTCGCTCGACTTTGCGCAAGCGACCCTCCTGTTGACTCCCTTCTATTCCCGTGTCCGTGGCCTTTACCACCCCCCCCCTCCTACCCAACAGCCCCGTCCGCGGGGAGAAATTCCCATTTCTTACGGTGGCCGTCATTCCCATTCACAACTCGCGCCCGGCGAGCTCGCAATTAGCGGGGATATTTTAGGTGACGCGCGTAACGGCCGTCGCACCGTTTTTACGCTCGAGCAAGATCCGCGGCTTTTTTTTACAGGGCGAAACCCGTTCGCTAATGATGGCCCTTTTTATCGCCGCGCGATTTGCTTGCCAGTGGAGAATGTCTCTGTGTGCACGTGCATGAGATAGATAGATAGAGAGAGAGCAAGAGAGAGAGAGAGGGGGAAAAGGTCTCTTCTAGCTCGAGTTTTCCACTGCTCGCTTCGTGACTGGTTAGCTCGGCTCGATGCAAGAGTCCGACCGCGACTGCACCTCGAGCGATCCCCAGCACCTGGCGCGAAATGTTTTGTTTGACCGTACGGTAAATCAGATGAAAATAACGCGAGGTGCCTCTGTGTTCCATCAGTGCTCGAACACGTGCACGGCTCCGGAGTCGCGTTCGCACTACCTGGCGCCTGTTGGGCCGATGCGCAGGGGGCAGTCGAGCGTCCAGCTTCCTAGACGCGCGGAACAGGGAGCAAGATGACACACGCAGCCACGGGACCGTGGATGCAGTGGACCGAGTTCGCAGAGGCCGTCGACGCGTCGCTCCAGTTGTCCAGGGAGAGGATCGATCGGCTCTCGCCATTTCGGGCGCCGGCTCGATCGATTTCCGCGGCTACGGTGACGTTTCCTTAATTATATACGTCGGAGTCGGAGCCGAGTCGCGGGGCGCATCATTTATTTAGCCGACAGATGAAGGCTGCCCTGCCAATTAATTAGGGGTTCGCGCTAGAGTCGACTTCCGTCCTCCCAAAGGTATTTTTGCCATTGGGCGACTCGAGCGTATTGCGAGCACGTTTTCATCGATCGGCTTGCGTTGAGGAGAGCCGCGGAGGACCGTCTAAGGATTTATCGGAAATTCCTCGATCTTTTTCGACCGTCAAATATATAAAATAAAGGCGCTTTGTAGGCTCCTAATTACGGGGGCATACTTGCAAGCCGAGACTCTTAGAATACGAAAGTCCACCACCTGGAGTAAATATTTTCCGCGAATTCGCTTTACTGATTAAAGACGCGCCCGATGAAGCATAATTACCTTTTTATATGAAAAAGAGTCACCGCGACATATAATGATAAATGACGTATCCTACGTGCCGCATTCTTTCGATAAATTGTCCTTATATATGCATCGAGCGCGCACAATACCGCCCGGACTCCCCGACGAGGTGGCAAAAAACATTAGCCGAGTCTCGTTTAACCAGAATAATATAGCCTCCATAGGGCTCGAAGATAATAATAATTATTAGGGGTGGAGCAGTGGGTGGGAGAGAGCGGAGGGGGTAGCGATCGAGACAAAGAGAAATCACGTGAGCCTAGCGTAAGCCAAAGGTTTGTCGTGGCCTCGTCGGTCGCGAGGACCGTCGCGACACCCAGATTTCGTTAACGGAGAAGTATGCGCGTGCTAACGAGTGCCGGGATTCGCGGAAAGCTTTTTCTGCCTCGGCTCGGCGATTACCGCTTTGCAAAATTGTCACCCGCGGGGAGTCGTCCCGCTTAAAGGCATCGACGAGTTTTTCGAGGGGCTCCTATGCAAATGCCTCGCCGTGTATGACGAATGGCGGCTCGGTTGGGCGGGGTGGGGTGCCGGGCGGGGAAAAAGAGGAGAGAGCCCGAGGGAGGCGAGGATGCGATAAAAGGCAGCGGTGGACGGGAAAGGAAGGGCAGTAGCGAGCGTCTAATCGCCGACACGCGCCGGCTCGCGTGCGCCCCGACGACCAGGCGTAATTAACTCGCCTCCGCTTCCCCTTTCTTCGCGTGCGCTTTCTTGCTCGAACTTGGATTTTTGCAGGCCGGCCGCCTAAGTGGTTAATTAATTGCTGTTTATTCGGTAGGAAAATGAATGGATTTCGTGGTCACTCTACTCCGCGCTCGGCCAACGGCAAAACACTCGGTCGCGCGCGCGCGCGCCTATGATCTCCGGACTGCGACTTTTTCTCCGTATTAATTTAATAACTCGGCCTCGACAATGCAGCAGCAGCAGCAGCAGCAGCAGCAGCAGCACGCCTAGGGGAATAGACCCGGTCTTACCTGCTTCCTATGGCTTTTTCCCTTAATTTTCCGCCGCGGTATCTAACGTATCTGAGCCGCGCGCACTCGACTAACGTACTCGAGCCGGAGGCTTGGCGCGGCCCTCGTCTGGCTCAAATTTTATTCTCCCGAGTAGTCTAAGCGAGACTTTTTCCTACGGATAAGGGAAAACAAGCCGCACGTACCGCATTTCCTATCTGCTATTCATAAACGGCCTGCCACTCCGTGATAGCGATAAGCCTCTCGGCCGCTCCCTTCCTATTCTATTTTCGCTTGACGTAAGCGCTACTTCCATCGGGATGCTCAACTTCCAGATCTTTTACAATTAACTCAAAATTACGGCTACGAAGGGCACGAGGAATTAGTCGGTGAGTAAATAATGCCGGGAAGCGATACGAGAGCGTATTAAAGCACGGCTTACGGTTGAACAAGCCACACCTTAGCGACACTAAGCCACTCGAGAGATCGATTCTCTCTTGTAGTGCAGTAACTTGTGCGCGGCACCGCGTCCATTACGCAACGACCGAAAGACGAGGATTGGAACTTAGCCACCGCAAATAACGGAAGCTCCTAATGGCTCTTTGCCTCTTGAAATGGTGTTTTACGCGAGCCCCGCGGCCCACGTCGCACAACAAAGCGGGGAGGGGCGGGCGCTATCGTGGCCTGTCCGGGTCAACGCTCCAATTTTCCAGGACTGAATTATCAGAAGCGACTCCTCGCCCCTGGCCGCCGTCCAGTCCGACTAATTGATCTACTTCCGCGGAAAGCGGCGCGAGCGCGCCTTTTAAGGGCTCGACTGCGGCCCGATATTCGGGACGACCGTAAGGACGACGGGAGGCGGCGTCGAGGCGGAAGACGATCGGGAGGGACTTAGTCCTCGAGTGGCCCGATCAATATATGTATGGGGGCGCGGGTGGGCCGCCTGGAATCCTTATGATATTTGGAAATTCGCGGAATTGCCTTTTTGCCCTCGGGTGTAATTGTTGGCGGGTCGCCGCGCTCGCGCGCCTTAATAGCCGGTCATTGTAAAGGTTGGGGGGGGGGGCGAGGGGGCGAGGGACGGCTTTGCTACCGTCACCGCGAACCAATTCAGCTACTTTAAATGGACTTGTTTCGGAGCGTCTCAACATGGCGGTTTTGACTCGTGCTACGATCCGGCTAATTGGAATTGTAATGATGGAGATCGGTTTTTCATTGCGCTAATCATGGGGCTCTTAATGAGATGACACTCTACGGCGAGCGCCGAGACTTATATAAACTACGTCGCGTACGTAGAAATAGAACAGTTGACAATTTTTCGATGTCATTCATCGACGTTGGAGTTACCATTCAAGAGTGTACATGTTTTATTGATTATTGCGAGACTTTTTCTTAGGCATGGAACATAATTTCAAATGTCGCTCGAATCTGGATAAATATATACACATATAAATAAGGCCGTTCATTCGTACCGTGGACATTGAAGAATGTCGACTTTATGATAACTCCATTGGCGCGATATTTGCTTAAACAATTTTCACAATATTTGCACTTTTTTACCGAGGAATTATGTTAGTTGCTCGGTACGTTATGTTATATAAATAGAGCACATTATATTTTTAATATAATAATATATAGGAGATTCTTATATTACAAAAATCGTATTAACTTGAAAGTAAAGCAACGGTAATTAAATATATTATGGCAAATTTGTAATAAATATAATCAAGTTTTTTTTTAAAACATTAGACATGTAAACGAGACCACTGATCTAGTTATTCCGGGAAATAAATAAAAACTCGAATACTTAATGTCGTCGCGTAACCGAGTATACCGGTTGGTGAATTTGAATAATCAAGATCAAAAATTAGCCCTAATAAATACTAAAATTGAATAATTTCTCGAAAGGCGCCATTATTATCAAAAGCTTTCAACGGATGTATTATCGTGACGTTGTATCTATTAGTTCACCAATTTTGATTAGCGTAATTTTTATAGCCGAAAAGTACAACTGATATTAAAAAACCAAGCAAATGGCTCATAAGCTATTTACAAAAAGAAGCATGATTAATTATCACAGAAGATGCTTAATAGCCTTATCTTTTGACAGAACAAAGATTCCAATGGAATTTTAGGTCGATACGGAAAGTGCAAGTAGAATCAGACGAAAGGAAACAAAAATGATAAACAAAGAAGCAGGGCGAAACCAACAATGGAGGCGGGGAGAAGTAAAAATTTGGCATAAATACTTTATAATTACAGAGGATAGCTGCAGGAATAATTAGACACCTTCCACTTCCTCGTGTCAGTCGGTACGGATGCATTGTTCGGTCGTAATGTTTCCCAACGATGGGTTTAAATAAATTCCGAAATACACGAGGGACGATGGCTCCTCGATATCTGCGACGCCCTTCACTTTTCTTGGCTAACGATATTTCCATCGCTGCGTAATTTATCAGTGACGCCGGGACCGGAATTCTAAACCACCACAAAATTGACCCCGGATGAACCCATTGAATCGATCGGCTAAGCGGAGACCGGACAATAATAGCTGACTATCCCTCATCCCTTAATCATGAGCGCGTCACGACGACCCAGATTCGCGAGCCTTGCGAAATCAGTGCGCATCCGGTAAGTTCTGGGCCAAAAACATGGAGGACGTACCCACCGATCGATTCTTGGAATCGCGGACTCTGAAATTTTGAAGAGCCGACTCCTTCATTATGTGATCTTCGCACCTCATAAATTTATTGCATGATTGCAGTTGGCTAGATTATGTTGCTTGGCTCTATTCTATTGTAGCGGACTCTTTTCGTCCGTAAGATTCGCTTTGTCGTACCTTCTTTCCACTGCCCACACACGTCCATGTGTCCAACACGTACATCTCTCTCTCTCTCTCTCTCTCTCTCTCTCTCTCTCTCTCTATGCATGTAGAAGTATTTCTTTTTCCTTTTTCTCAACCCTTTCTTTATCGAATGCCTAGAATTAATTAGTTCGAAAGGAATGCCTTAATGATACAGGCTTGCAATATTTTATAAGACATGCCATACTTTAAAATTATGTAAAAATTTATCACGTCGAAAGTTCTTGATTGATCGTTGAAAATCTAGAAGTGCGACTTTTTCGGGCAGTTTTTCCAATTTTTGTAGTCTCTCATTGACAAGGACTGGCTTCAATAATTATTAAACATCCCAATATAGCACATTCGAGACAAACGCGCCAACCATAATCCCTCTTTCTTCCTGTTGAACCGTGTATTGTATGATAATGTGTCCGTAACGTGTCTATAATTTATAGTATATTTATATTATTTCTACGCTTGTATACGAATGTCCCAAATACCTTTTTATAATAACAAATGCAACGATGCAATATTGACGTTGAATCTTCGATCAAGGCTATACCAGGATTGCAATCATGGCAAGTCAATGAAAAAAGTTACCGTTGTTTTAACAAAGGCTTTCATTGCATCATTCGCCCTTATAATCTAAGAATTACTTAGTCTCTTCAACTAAACAATTTTTTACGGAAATAGGAGTAAGGTTAGGGCAGGGGCCAGGCTTTACCATTGTTGAAAAATGTTTCACCTGATTCCTTAGAGGAAGTGCAAGGGAGGTGGGTTAGTAGACAAAATAAAACATACCATTAATTGTCTGGCGTGAATTATTCGGGTAACAAGGCGGATGCGCGACTAAATGGGTCGCGCTTTATAATTCAGCGGGCCGTCGATTATCCGCCAGACACCGCTGCACTTCGATTATTCAGTCGGTTTATTTTCGCTTGCACTGCCACGGCAGCTAACTGAAAAATCCTCGGACGCAGGAAGCGGTGAAACCGCCCGTATCACTGCCTCCCAACAGACATCCGCTTATTTCCCTCGTGCAGCGCTCGACAGTGAGATTTATGAAAAACTTGTACGGCGAATCGCGGAACGCTTACCCGGCCTACGAGACTGCGACTAAAGTTGAGCCCGATATTGATAAGACGTCCAAAGTACCGTGATTATGAATGGCGTGCTTTACCTTTTGATATTGCGCTTATTATTTCGTAGAATTTGCAGGAGATAAGGAATTGCTACTAAAGTACTGCCCATGTTTAATTCGAATTTATAATCGGTATAATGGCCGTGTTAATGGCAAGATCTTATTTCCTTGTGCATTCGTCGCGAGCTTAAGTTTCGATTTGATCCTAAAGATTTAATTAAAAAAATGAAGGAACATAGAGGAGATAAAACAAAAATATGAGCTATTATTTGGAGAATATTTTCCTGTTAATCCATGGGTGACTTATGTTAATTGAACTTCCTAAGACTACTATTTTCAAATATAATTATCGGGCAATGAAATAAAAAAAAAATTCTTTTCGACAGACCTTTGTAAGCATCGATTGCGCTTCGTAAAAATTTCATTATGAATGGTGTATCACGACGACAATGCAAAAGATGTTAATTCGTCTTTCTCGGATTCTCTCGACACGAAAAAATTACACCCACCGCAACACCTACTACTAAGCGTACTACTATACATCACTAAAACTCTCTTAAAACACATTATCCAATTGCCATTCTGTCATAAGTACGTATTATGTATAAAAAACAGAAACAAATAGCAAAATTGTCCTCTCAATGGCTCTTAAAATAATATATCGATTTCAATACACTTTAAAATGACAGAAACTGACCGTAAAACAAGCATTAAAAAAAAACTGCCTTTTATGCACTCGAGGAAAATATCGATGAATCAATTTTTATAACACAAGCTTCGAACGTATTTCACCGTGCTCGTTTTAAAATCGAAACTCACATCGTTCCCCGTAAATAGCCGCATTATAGTGAAAATCTTATACTTGTATAGATCTAAGGCAAAAATTTTCTGCTCTATGCGAGCTGAAAAAATGGTAAAATTCCAAATGTTGGTAATAATGATCAATGTGGAAGGTAGCGAGGAAGCTGGATCGCCAAAAAGCTTTTGATTATCTCGCGGAAGTGTATTAAAATCCGGGTGGCAGTGGCCTGGATTAAGGCGAGATTAAGGCATCAAATAAGGCCCCGGGGCTGGTAACACGACGATGACGAGAACGCAGATGAGGACGATACTCAGCCTCCTCTGTGAAAAATAGAAGGAAAACAACGCGAGAGGCTTGGGCTGCACACCAGGAGTTGCCGTGCAACCCCGTATCTCATCCAGTGCCGGGTAAGATAAGAGGACCGTTGTAACGAGCGATTTCACAGCAGATGTCATTTTCAATGATAAAGGAGGGCTTAAGTCGTATTTATGAGGGCTGTTATAGCGTGGGCGAGAATCGCCAATTACGCGTATCCTGCCCGAAGGACAGCAGTCGTCTTGATAGGGCGTGCTTCTTGGTTACCGGCAGAGTAGAGGCAGAGGGAGAGAGCGAGCCCGAGGTGTGGGAGAGCTCGGAGATTTCGAGGGCGTGACTCAGCGTTTGGCGACCTTGCAATGTTTGCGCGGCCAGTGTAATTGGTAAACGATCCTGTCGCGAAAGGGCCGCGCGTTAAGCGCGACGTGCGCGCCCGAGGGAAAGAGCGAGAGGGAGGGAGATCGAGATCGAGAGTGAGCGAGAGAGACGCTACCGCTGACAGATGGTGCATTCCAGTTTTTCTAACCAGGTACGACCGGCAGTCACTTTCTCGTGAATATTTAATTGGCGGGTAAAATTATTTTGTACCGACAAAACTTGTATTAAACATTCCTATTCTTAATACAAATGTCTGCTTTGAAGTTTTTACGATTTTTCTTTAATTGATATAGAAACCGTCATTCTAAATAATTAAAATATCCTATTTTATGCAGGATACATAAAGTAGCGTAAGGTGAAAAGTAATGCGCTTGTTTATAAACTGCAAATTCAACAAATGCACGGAGCCTATTCGAATGGTTAAGATATTAGTAGCCACCTTACTAACTAAGTTGGTATTAGAAATTCATAGAATGTTCAAGCAGGCCTACAAATTAGTTACTTTAAGCTTATTTTTAAGCGTTAATAGAGAGTTACAATAAAATATGATTTTTAAATAAACAATTACGATTTCTGTGCAATTATTCTTTTTTGTCAATATTATACATAATGAACTAAATTATTTATTTCTACAGATCCATTTCAATATTTTAATTAAAACACCATTGAGGATTGTATAGTAAAATTATTCTATAATTTAATTATTCTGTTGCAAATACCAAAAAGTACACGTCGAGAAATTTCGTTTTCTTTCTTGCTCACATCGAAAATAAATATACTATCAAAATGAACAAACGAGCAAATTATTAATATCTTTCACGATGACTTCGATGCCCATATTTAAGATAAAACATTATAAGGTTAAGCAGAGTTTTGTTTACCAAAACAGCTTCGCTCAAAAATCCAGTATTGATAAATATGTACTTCATAAATAGTTAATTCATTAATTTGTTGATAAGATCAGTTTAACTCTATTTATAACCTATTAATTATTAAACCGCATTAAATAACACTAAGAACGCGTAATAGTATCTTCGTGTATTTTATCTCTGCATCTTCAGAATTATAGTGGCGATAATTTGTCGGAGCGCGTTGCCAATTTTATTTACATTTTCTATATACGTGTAATCTACTTAAAATATTCAGACAATCTAGAACGTGTTTTAAAAAAGGTAATTATATAAAGGTACTTTGCGCCGAGTATTGACAATATATTCTTATCGGCTTATATTTGAAAGTCTTCGAGTACGGAATTATCATTCGAATTTAAAAGAAGAAAGAACTCGCAAGCGTTGACGACCCTGTAATTTAATATTTCACTGTGTATGTATTTCACTGTCGGCATATCGCATTGCTTAAATTCAGGATGATTTGCCTAACATTGTAACAGCTAAAAACTGTCGTAAGTAATTGTAGCTGCATAAAGTACGCATACACCACGAGTCGTATTTAAAATTATGAAACAGCGAGCTGCTATCGGAGTTATTTATAAAGCTTTATTCAATCAGAGAGCCACTAGACAAGTAAACAAATACAATTAAAACAGCTACTCAGATATTTAGCGAAATGTGCGATGCACCTGTTGGCAGCTCTTGCGAGCGGTACTCGGAGCCATTGGACTACACTGAAAAGTGAAAGTATCGTGGCTAGTGACAGTGAATAAACAATTTCTAAAACGGGTGAGTGAGGAGGAGGAGGAGGAGGAGGAGGAGGAGGAGACAAGGTGCAGGGAAGCGCAACAGCACAATTATTCACGAATGATGAGCAGAGAGCCGTTAATAATTAAGGATTAGCTGTCCGCAGCCCCCGGATCATCCGAAGACGAGGATGCCTCCGCTTTTCCCGCGCATTCTCGTAAAGTCCAATAAAAAATATACTCACAAATATACGCACACAGGCTTGGCGCCGCCGCTTCTTTACTGTCGCTCATCGGTCTCTTTATCTCGCTCGTGATCCGCCTCCGCCGTGGGTCTCATTTCTCCTTTTGCAAGGGGCAGGAATATCACCGCAATCAAGATCTTAAAGCCCTGGCACATTCAGTCGGCGACGGTTTCTCGGGATATTTTTATAAGGTATCAAGGAGCCGATTTGACGTTTCCTTTATTTGATTTTTTAAGAGTCCTGGCGAGGGGTGCAATGCGAATGGGATGGAAAGGGCGGGCATGGGCGGGACCGGGGCGGAGGGGCGGCGGGGGGAGGGGGAAGAAATTCAGTCGCATCTAAGATGCTCCGCCGAACAGTTACATGAAGCGAAAGGGAATTAATTAAACGCAACTGATCGTGGTGATGATTACGATACGTGTGGTCTCGGGCGAGTTTTAGTTGTATCTTTAGGCTCGTCTTTTTACGAATCTTCATTTTGACTTCTTTTTCCCTAAGCGTACTATAATAGTCCCCCTAATAGGTGTACACTTTTTTGCTCGTGCGAATTGATATCTCATTAACGGTGCACTGGCGATCGTAACCTCCATCTCTCATGTGTAAAATCAAATGTACGTACAGTTTAATGCTCTGCGCAACTCCTCCGCGTAAGAGCCGATACTTGTTTACCGACCATTATTTAATTACATTTAATAATGATAATGGTTTTGGCGAGACTAACTAAACCTACCTTTTATGGCTTAAGGCTGAGAATTCGAGCGCAGTCCATGACTTTTCGTGCTTTCATCTACAGAAGTAAAAACAATGAAATATATAAAATAATAATTTTACTCCTACAACCTTTCACTTTCTCTGCACTGATACTGTTTAATTTATGTGCTCGTTACATTATCCTCGAGCTGTGTATCCGTATTAAGCAGGCGATAAATAATTTTCAATTTAATTTCAATTATATTTATTAAATTAAATTCTAATACAAGCGCTCAAGCCTCTGACGATGGTCAAATTAAAGGAAAAGGTATTTTTACACCCATCGATACCAGAAGTGCCTATCAAATCGATCGGCAATGCTACCATATATGGTAATTACTCCACGACGATTTTGTTTGCAGCTGCCAATAGTCAAGCCATTCGATGGCTGATTAATTATTTGTGAGTCAGTTTACATGATTCTCCCTTTATCATCTAACTAAACATTAAAGCAGATAAATGAGAGGCGAATAAAATTTAAAAATTTATATTGCAAATTCAGAATGTTTCTGCCGGAGCTCATTGCTAATAGCGTAAGTATGAAACTTTCACCGAGTTATAATTGAAATTTATCCTAAATCGGTCGATATTCGTGCCTAGTGGGTAATAATCCTCGAGGGAGCTGCGCACCAACCTAATTGGCTGCGATTCTTTTTCCTCGCACGCTGTCCGCTACACCTATTATGGCCTTTCAACGCACAGTCTTTTACATTCAGTCAGGATTTTCTCCTCTCCGGTTGCTTCCATGCCTCTGAAAAAATATCCATTCGTACTTGCTGCAATACACCTTACCCCCCCCCCTCCCCCCTTAGATCAATCCCAGGCTCTCGACTCCCGCAGTTTCGACTGCAAACCAACGCCAGTCGCCATTTAACGACCTATTGATATTCCAAATTACAAATGTATAATTGCCTTTATGACTTCCTGCAAAAATGCTGAAAATACAGCCGATAAAGCCGGACGTTCGAGACACTTATAGATATTAACCGGACTAAATGGCGTATGATAAGATATTATTGAATCCAAGTACGGCAGGGTGGGTAAAGGCAGTTTCTCGAGTGCAAGCCATTCAAGCTTTGCTGGTTTTTCTTACGCGGCTTAGAAAAATCTCGCTTCATGCAGAAACATTGTAATAAGCCTTGAGTGTAGCGAGAGGGAAAGTCCGCGTCCCTTGCATTTTTGTTTCAGCGAAGAAGTCAAAGAATTTTTTGCCACTCGACCGACCGACCAACCGACCAACTTATATGGGCGGCAAATAGCTTAATAATTGTAAGTATTTTTGTTGACATTAATCTTTTGAACGTAGAATGGCTCGGCTTTGAGATCTCGTTTATTTCTAACCGCATTAAACTCGGATCAGGAGCAAGGCCTTCGGAACAATTAATTAACTATAAATTATGATAATGCTTGGATCATTCAAATCCTACGAAATGATTTTCCGATCAATTAAGAGGATTAGCTCTTAAGTACGTTTAAGGAATTAAAAGTTGAACGCGTCCTATGCCGCGCTTAGCCGCTTTGCAGTGGCTCTTCGAATTTCTAAATCCAGACGCGCGCACCTCCGAACGAGAATAAATAACGAGGCGCCCGTCAAGAGCGGCGTCGAATCCCTGCGAAAAATGCGACCTCGTTTTTCGAGAGGTACAGTCAGCGCAACGATTCCCCTATTAAGAGATAAGCAGGGCTTATCGGGTGCGCTTATCGAACGAAAGCGACAAAGTGGACACATACGCGCGCGTATGGTAATCGGCGGCCAGTCGCCTAGGAGGAGGAGGAGGTAGCGGCCGTAGATCGCGATCGATAAATCGGTTTCGCGAGACAAGAGGCCGACGCCCACGCGTCCTTCCGTTATATTTAATCGACCGGCCATTGCGGCCATTAGCCCTCGGAACGACGATGATTATATTAATTGCCAGGGCTTGGGGCTTCGCCGCGTATTTATAGTACCGGCAGAGCCAGCACTCTCCGATCTCGTATGGAGCGGCGTGGGCGTGCGGAGTCGGCCGCTGTTGGCAGTAGCGGCGGTATTTTTTGTTTCGTGCATTCGCTGCTTTTGGTGCGTGGCTTTGACGCTGACCGATTCGGCGAGCGAACCCTGAGTTTCGACACTCGCCTCGCTCGACAACGTGACCGGCCATTTTTATGTTTCGTCCGCGTTGGCTTTTTTCCTATAAGGTTTTCGGCCAAGAGGGGAGGCCTGGAAGGTCAGGCGCGGCTCTTCGTTTCATCGTTACGCTATTCGTGTGTATCGGGGACTCTTTACGACCGCTTATCGATCAAATGAATCCTTTTAGTTCGCGTTTAGGTATTAAAACGATGCGCAGACGTTAGCTTACTACTCCGAGTTATTATTTATTAGTATGCGTTAATTACCATTACTTAGCCAACGATCAGCCAAAGATTGAAGGAAGACAAACAACCCATGACTCGCGCTATTAATACGCTGTTTAAGTAATTCCGACAAAAGCGATACGAATTTTTTTAAAAAAGAAATTCAGACCTCAACGTTTGGTGCGGAGTTACTCGTGCGATCGCATGCATCGCACGGGATTGTGGCTCGATATGAAAGTTCATAAGTATTTAATTATTGCGTTGGAATAAGCTAGGCCAGGGATGGTGATGTTGCGACGGAAAAAACCGAAAATGCCGCACCCCAGTGGGATGCAACAGAAACACTATAAATAAATGCGACTTTTCCCAGTTACTTATAAGGGATGTGACACCGATAACAATAGCCAAACGAAAAATTAACTTATCCGAGGGAGCCCCTGAGCAACCGGAGCTATCTACGCCTGTCTCCGTATAAAGCACGTTGAAATTCTTATCGAATAGCGATGGTGAAAGCGCTGATACGTGGCAAAAAAAAGTCTCGACCGCGTCTAATTGCAGGTTTCGTAGTTTCGCGCGAGCAGGAAAGAGACGACGGTGGCTCGGGGGGCTGGGGTGGGGGAGGGTAGAAAAGCCAGGTCATAACTCATCATCGCGCTATTGACCCTTATCGGGAATCTCGCGGTAGCGCTTCACGAGCTCCGGGCGTCGAATCCACCACCTCCTATATCTCGGACTCCTGGAGTCGTGATAAGCCGAGGAGTGGCAGTTTATCCGGAGGCCGCGGGTCGCTACTGCAGGGGCAAATGGGAGGGCTGGCATTTTTCCGTCCGAGGCGTTGCCAGCTGGTCGTGAAAACTTGGGCATGCTGCGGCCCAACACCTACGATCGGCCTTTAAATAGGAGTCGATGATCGTACGATCGGAATCTCGAGTGCGGCTCCGCCCTGGACGATGACCCAGGCTGCGATACGATGATAACGTTATTAGCGCCCGAGCATATTAGCCATAGATAATCCACAAAATTTTCTGAATTGGAAGAATTGAATTCACCGAGCAATTGGAATGCTGCCTGCCGCCCTATCGTTTCATCTAGGATACTTGGAACTACCATGAATTTCTTCCCGGGTGCGCTTCTGCGCGAATTATCGGTATTTCTAGGTGAGAAGAAAATCTTTGAAATATTACTTCAATTACCGATTCATTTTATTTCTTATTCCTCTCTTTCCTTTCGCATTCTTCCTCTCCTCTGATTTCCCTGTAAAGTAACTTTAATGTCTTTACGTACCGAAATTTTTACACACACGCGCACACCTTCCGCGCACGCCTATGTGTTTGCGTGCACGTGCACTGCATCTAGCTTATTGCATTTGGATCTCCATCGCTTCGAAGACGTTAAAGTTATAAATTGAAGGGAGGGCGAAAAATTATATTCAACCTTATCGCAAGCTGCTTTTATTTTTAATAGCATGAAAATGCAAATCGAAACTCATGCAGTTTGAAAAAACGGTATAAATCACATCGTTACTTATCACATTCGTCAAAAGAAATGATCACATATTGAAGCTACTCGCTTCCCTTTGCTTCTCCATACCTTATCGATAATCTTTTTCAAACCTTCTTCTGTCATTATTATCTTTGCACTCTATTCGCCCCTTCTTACAACTTGATTTTCTCTTAATTCGTGTTTTACAAAATGAAAAAAAAAAATAAATAAAAAAAAAAAAAAAAAAAAACAAGAAGGAAAGAAAAATAAGCGCACCACAATCTTGTTGTAGATTGCTTATAGGTTACTTTCTCAAATACATTTCCTTGCTTTCCGTACTTCAACAACGGTTCACTGCTTCATCGACTACATATTTCATACAGCTATATGTCTATAACTCAATCTCAGGCTTGCTTTATAAAATAAATAGTCGCGGTGAATAGAAAAATGCTCGTCGGGCGGAGAACGTCTGCAAAACTAATAATAAATTATTATCTAGAAGGTATTTTATTTATAATATTGCTTAATGGATCAAGATTACTTAACTTCTCAAGGAGATATCTTTGGTACTCTCTACAAGTTCCCGATCGGCTCGTACTTTATTCAAGGAGAGAAAAAGAAAAGCATCCAATTGCAAATATTTGTCCGCCGGAAGAATAATGTGACGGGAGGCTCATTAATTGTAAATCATCGGTAGCCAGCGTTAAAAGCGCCTATGCGATAACTGAGGAGGCAGTTTTCACGGGCGGCGCGGGAATAATTATACGAGGCTTGTTTTGAAAAATTCGGCGGCCGGTGCAGCGAATCTTACAAAAAGTCCGAAGCAAAGTGCAGTGGGGTTGGCTTAAGTGCGTGGAGGAGAGCGAAAGAGTTCGAGCGAGGACGCGGAAGAAGGGAATAAGAGGAGGGCGGCCCGGGAGATCGGATATAAAAGAGAAATATCCTCGTTAATGATTTGTTGCCTCCCGTGTAGAAACATTTAACAGCCTCGCATATATACATCCGCCGTTGAGGACGATGATTAGTATCGACGGCGGTGGGGAAGAGAGTCGATCGCGTCGGCGATGACCGTGGCGGTAAAGAACGGAGAGAAGGAACAACGGCGAAAGAGGAGACCCTCCAAGAGGAAAGAGACAAACGAATCGTAAGGGGAACGCGGGAGAGGAGACGTAGGAAGGACTCGAGGACGTGCGCGTGTGTCTATATATATATATATGTGTGTGTGTGTGTGTGTGTGTGTGTGTGTGTGTGTGTATGTATATATATATTTATACACCCTCGAGATCATAGATCCTATCTCGCCGCCTACGACTGAGTCGCTGCAAGGAGTCAATGTCAATGGAAATTTTGCCCCGTTTTTCGCTCAAATCGAATTTCAAATGATCGGGATCCTTGAATGGCGTGTCGTTAGCCGCCGGATAATCCAGCGCGTGAGTTACGAAGGCTCTTATCCAGCCACGATTATTCCTTCGTCTCCCTCTCCCTCGTCGCCCTACCCTTCCCGTCCCACCCCGTACTCCCCACCGGGAACTGATATTTCGCTTCGGACGGGACCTCGAGCTTCTTCTTCGACAACACTTTCACTTCCTCGGCCGACCGCCTCCCATCCACTGGCTAACTCAGATCGACGAACCGGACTGAAATTGCTCGGACGACCATCCCAATGTGGTCCCCTCCGTATTAACTATTAAGCCATTAATCGGCTAATCGAAACAGCTCTCGAACACTCAGCTGGATGAAAGCGGGCTCAAGGGAGGATTCGCTAATTGACGAGTTGATCGAGGAACATCGATACTTCGCAACGAGCTTTTCTGCCCCCTTAGCTCCTATCGACCTTTTGAGGTTCGTCCCTATTTCCATCCGAAGCTTCTGCTCGGATAATCACATCTGCCACGAGGATTTAATGAACAGCGGCGATTTTTTCGACGACTACTGTTGCGGAGGAGGAGGACAAGGAGGAGGCATCAGTGAGAAGAAACTTTTACATCACGTACAATGAAGCGGCGATGTAACGAACAATTATGGTAAAAATATTAGGTACAAATACGTGCAACATCGATTTATTTTTAACCGCTGGTTTATTGACGGGCTCCATGAAATAACCGAGCTAAGCGACATCGAAATGTGTCTAGCATTGCCGTATCGAACTCTAATCTAAAGTTAGATTCCATCTTTCGGTTAATAGTTAATTGTGAGAGCTGAAATCATGCTATGCTATAAAATAAATTATCGAATCAGATATTATTAATTGTTTTATACTAGATTCTATTTTACACGGAATATTGATCAGAAGCCTTTGTATTTTCAATTTTGTAACTCGATTTAAACAATTTAATCAAATTGGTTAAGGAGTATTCATTAAGTATTAAGATTTTATATTTAAATCATTATTAGCCATTTCATAAGCCATTTTAATAAGATTAATATAATAATAAAGCATATTAAGATGAAAATTGTTTTTAAAGCGACAAACATCCAATTTTCTCTTTATAAAAGAGCATACACCTCTGAATTTCCCAATAATAACACAGATAACCAAATTAATATATTTTATTTTATAATATTTTTACAAGCCCTATTTAGATCCATTACATAATCGTACTGCGAAAGTTACTCTATTTTCGTACAATGCATTCCTAATTCTGACACTTCGGATTGAAAACTACAGCAATGATTCAAAGTAGACGTTAAATATTAACGAATCGTCCAAATAGAGTATGGGCGATACAGTGTGAAGTAAGGTCGATCAAAAGACGTAATTCAGAAATTTAATCCACATGAATGTTAATAAATTTTTCGACAATTTCCTATGCGAGGTTATCATCATTTGAATAGGGCTTTTTGCAATAGCGGTAACCTATATCCCTGGAATAGATAATATTCGCTACGACATTTGATCAAATCTGGATCGCATTTGTATAATTATAATACCAGGTGATTTCGATTGAGATACTCGGGAGGCCATATTTTTCCGCAAAGTCATCTGCGCTGCTTTGATTTTTAACGCGATATCAAAATACCAACAAAAAAAGAATTTCTCCGGATGCCTTATCACGAGCACCCGGAGCATATCATGCCGACTGGCATTATCGTTAAGCCAAGATCAATGGTCCAGATCGCGTTCGCCATCGAGGAGCCTTTCATTGAAAGATTAAATTCTAAATAAATCGATTTCTCGACGCGGTCATGACCGGCCGTACAAAGCGCATCGCATTAATGCTTGGGTTTTATCTAAAAAGTGCGCTAAGGGCGTAAGTACCGGCCTATGTGGTACTGTGGGCTATCGAAGTAAACGGGATTGCGATTTGCAGATTTGCAGGGTGACAGTTGCCGGGGTTCCGTCGGCCTCGAGCTGATAATTATCACGCCGCGATCAGGAGCAGCGTTGGATCGACGTCCAAGAGGACCATCGACCTTCAGAAGGATCGACACGTGCTGAAGGAACCATGGATTCCTCGGCATTACTAAATTAGAATTTTTTAAAAAAAAGGGATAATTGTGTAAAGCTTTAACAGTACTAGTTTTTGTCTTTTTCTTTTCTTTTTTTTTTTTTTTTTCATAGAAGGTTCCGCAATACAAACTACGACTTTGCAAGAGAGACAGTTGGAAAACTATGTGCCTTATCATAGGAAGTACTATTACGTACAAAAATGCCACTCATACGTTGGACTCGAGACTTTGTAGAATTTTCGATAAAAAATGTTGAGTAACATTCGCGCATTCATACAGAAACGATAGATCATTGAACAAAGTAATACAAATAATCTCGGCGGTCACTTAGAAATATCGCAAATTTATGCGTGTTTCATTCGCCTCCATTGAAAATCCAAAGTGCTGCATGCATTAAGAAGTTCTTATTTAAGCTTAGGGTGGAATTATTCTAAAATACGCTTGTCACTGTTATCGTTATTATTGCTATTGTTATTTTTCTAATAACAATACCAATAATAATTATTATTACTATTATGATTGTTATTGAAAGAGATATCGGAAAATTATTCTACGACCGCAAGAGTGGACGTACATCGACGCAGACTCGAGGATATAATAGTCGAGAATGACTTTGTTCCAAAATAAAAGAAGCACCGCGGAGAAATAATTTGTGCGCAAGGACTCCGTTAAGAAAGATAAACTCGGGAGGATTGTAATTCAGGCCGAGCGCGCATAAAGGACGCGCACGGGAGGGCAACGGATAGTCGAGAACTGCGCGAGCAGGCCGATTTTTGCCTACCGCGGAATCATTCGAATTGACTGGGGGGGCCGGACGGGGGGGGGAGCGAGGGGCACGGAGTCCACAACAGGAGTCGGAATCTTAAACAGTCCGATCATCCATCCTTCAACTCCGCGATCCCGCGCACGCACGCGACTTCCAATTCATTCGATCCCTTTTCCTGCGCAGCCTCGATCCTCTTCCCCTCCGACGTCTTCCGCTGCCTCTCCTCCTCCGCCTTTTCCGCCTCCGAGGCCCCTTCCTCCCCCCCGGCCCCGCTAAACGCCAACTGCTCACTGCCCCCTCGAGCTCATTGTGTATATATCACGGGGGCCGAGTCTCTTACCATGGACCCCACTGATTTACGGCTGGTGGCTCAGAGGCTTGCGCTCCCAACGCCGCCGCCGCCGCCGCCTCTGGAATGCTAATTTTTCATCGTCGATAGATCGCCCGCGGCCGGGATGCGCCGATTATAATGCGCCCCGAGGTATTTCCTGTTTTGCGCGATTCCGGCCTCACCTCGATGCCGGGCGTCGCCGGGCTTATCGTGCAGATAATGCCGGGTCCCGGCGACGGCGCACCGCGATTCCTCGGATGTGCCACTGCCCGACGCTCGGCGGGAAAGAGCCGATCGTTGGGGGAAGCCGAGGGAAAGGGGACCAAGGAGGCCGACCTTGAGGGACGCGAGCCGGAGAGTCTGCCCTCGGGCCAAGAGCCGGCGCTCCTCCCTTCCAGCGACTAGCCTCCAGCCCCCCAAGACTCCCTGCAACCGCGACGGCTCGCGGGCTCTTCGGTCTGGTTCTCCGAGTACTTGGCCGAGGACTCGCTCGCCTCCGTTTGGTATGCGGCCCAAGGATGCTCCTCCTACTCCTCCTGCTCCGTCCAAAATCCTCCGCGGGCCAAAACTCCAGGAGGGATGATCCTCGTCGCGCCGTCGTCGGTGCCCTCGCGCGAGCTCCCGACCGGTCCGCGTTATCGGCGATCCTCGTCGAGTCTTATCGCCCGCTGCTCCCTTTTCTGGAAGCAGCCTTACCCGCCTCTTCGTCCTTTGTTCTTCCGCTCTCTCTCTCTCTCTCTCTCTCTCGCGTCCACTCTCTAGGTATGCGTGTGTTTGCTGGTACCTGGGTGCGCGTGTGCATGCGTTCTACAGAAAAAGAGAGAAAGCTGCCCCCTTTGATTCGTCGTTAACATCGACGTTTATTTATTTTCCCTGGCGCTTCCTATTTCCGTGATGGAGCACCGACTATTTGTATCCATCGCATTTGACATCTTCGACGTACCCAACCGTTTTCACTCGATAAGATTGAGCGGTAGGTGAGGAATTACTTGGGCTTGACAAATCAGCGACGGATTTGTTTTTTTTCTTCTATCAATAGCTGCCAATTTTTTATTTAGAGAGAGTCTTACATATAATTTTAACGAAATATGAAATCTTGGTTTTTCGGGCAAATTTTTGACTCCCATTAACGCATGTATGTATACCTGATGATATATTACGCTCGATTGTCGCTCGTTGTTCATTAATAATAATAGCAATGGTGATGACGATGATGATGACGATGACGATGACGATGACGATGACGATGATAACGATAATAATAATAATAATAATAATAATAAACGTAAATAATAATAACAATGTCAATTTAAAAATCAAAACAGGTTTCCATTCTCTGCTCGTATACTTGTGCAAAATTATCATATATTTTAATCGCACGTAATAAAAGTTATAAAATTAATGTAACTCAACCTTTTATGCATATGAATAAACCGGGACAAAATTTAATTCGAAATAAAAAATTTTAAAATATAAAAATTACTAAAATATGCATTTAACATCTATTACAATCATCTTCGTTTTCTATTAATTATCACTTTTTGTATTGCCACGTTTGAAAAAGTATACATTAATTTGCCAATTGCTATCTTGTCGATGCTTAAGACGCTTGTGTAAATTTACGCAAAACTCATTCTAATGGTCATTAATCGTCCGCGCCTTTTTTCTCATATTAAATATACCTGAGTTGTAAATAAAATACATTATAAAGTTTAAATTGATAGGTAAGTATAATACATTGGGCTTACAAGAAAAGAAGAATTAAAAAGATAATACCTAGGCTTTCCTCATTCACAATTTATATTCGGGTAATTGTATTAGATGATATTAATCTACTGTTATAAAATTGATATACTTGTACGGCTTTTTTTTTATTAAAATTTAAAATACATTCACAACGTACGCGGATATAGTTTACTTATATGTTAGAAAAAGCATTGAATATTTAGAAAAATGAATGGTTGACTTTAAGATTACAAACAAAATTGAATGAATTGATAGTTAACTTCAGCAATTCAGGAGTGAGAAATTTCAAAGTAATAAACTTAATACCAAAGAAAAATGTATTAAAACTCCTTCTATCAATTATATATTATCCTGTATATCAGACCTGCCAAAATCCGCTATGAATTTACTAATAAAATGTAACAAAATCATGGACAAACGTTGATCGTTTCTCGGGACGCGCTGGAATCCGAAAGAAGCTAAGCATTAAAATCCAGCTCCCGGCCAAGAAACAAACGTTTTAAGCATGGCTTTTTCTTCGTTTAGCTAATTTTTACGCGTGGACCAATTGGTAAAAATGCCCTCCCCGGTCGTCATAACAGTTTTCCGAGCGGCGCTCACTGCAGCTGTTGGTCATTAGCCTGCGGGCAGCGTAGCCCAGGCACCGGAGGAAGCACCCGAGGAAGCACCCGAGGAAGCCCACGGGTGGAATTCCGTTTTTCCGAGCGGGGGCAGCAGGTCCGGACGATTATCAGAGAGCTCGGGAGAAGGAGGCTCTCGGCTGTTGCACCGATGGGCCGGTGGCGGGGGGCGGGGTACGTAGGGAAGCCAAGGAAAAAAAGCGATTCCGCAATGGTGATGGCGACCGAAGAGCTGCCGGCTCCGTTGGTCGGCGCGGGGTGAGGCGAACCGACGTTTGGCGAGAGCCGACCAGGGGAGGAGCGCGGAATAGTAGTATTGGACGTAGAGGAGCGGGAGGGGAAGCGGGTGGCCGAGAATCGCGAGGGAACCGGATCGCCCGGAGCCTGGCAAAAACTTGTAGCGCATCGAGGCCACCGCGTGGGCGTCCGCACGGGGTGTCGCGCCCGGTGGAATCCGCTGGAGAGGCCGAGCCGCTTCAAGATCCTCGGTCGACCCGAGAATTCCAGAGATCCTCGGCAACCGGGAACTCGTGCCCAGCTGTCGCTTGGCCGACGAGAGCCGCTTGCCTCGGTCGTCGTACATGCGGTTGGGGCACGCAACACTCCTGACTTTTCGGTGCCGCTGTAGATTTTCGTTGTAGCTTAGACGATATTACGCGCTATGAGCAATTTTTTCAAAATTGGCTGCGTGTATGGGAATCCGACTTTCGAGTCCCGTTGGCAATTAAACCACCGCATTGGAGACTTACTACTTTATACGATACAGCCAATGCAATATCTTACATGTAATGCAGTTTTTAAGATGATCTTCTCGAATGTGTCTAATGCATTAATCAACAAGCCACACGACTAAATGCAATAGCAACGACAAAAATAACAATAACGATAGCAATGATATTTGATGATTATTATGTATATTGATTAAAATAATATAATTATTATGATAAATAATAATAATAGCTAATATTATTATAACAACATCGAATAATGCGCATATTTTTACAGCAGGAAACACTGTTGCGCAATATAAATTACACACTATTCAAACATAACAATCAGAAAAAATTTCTAATTCATAAATAAGCCACATAACTATTAATTGCTTTCATTTTGTAGAAACTATGCGCATCATGATGCAGATGATAAAAAGACGAACTGAGAAAAACACGTAGTAATAACTTACGCCTTACTGCACGTGCGTCGGCGTACCTCCTCTCCACCACCACCACCACCACCACCACCACCCCCCCCCCATTCCAAAGCACACGCGCGTACACGTGGGTGAATTAGCACACGTATTAACGCACACAAGAAAGCTTAAGAGATATACTGCTCCGTTGAGAATCGAGAGGGCGACGTTTCGTTATTCTGTAAAATCAAGACTCGGAATGTAAACAGCAAAAGAAGAAATTGAATAATATTATAGTAAGGAGAGGAACACCTAGGGTAAGCAAAAAGCTGAGTTCCTGAAAGGTAAATCAATATACATAAATAATATTTTTTGCAATGTGAACTTTTTTTTACATACTTTCACTTACGAGTAACTCTGTATATTATATATCGACATCAATCAAATTTACTACGTGTATTTGATAGCTTTCTGAAAATGGCGTACTTCTTCTTTGTTTCAAAATAAATTACATTTACATATCGTATTTTACTTTATATATGTACATATATATACATAAGCTATCCTATTTAAACTTGAGAGCGCAATAACGTTTTATTCAAAATTTTCATTTTAATATTTATGCTAAGATCTGAATCATCTACATATGGACCATTTAGTACTACGATTAAAAAATAATAGCTCCAATTTGTGCTTTTAATTAAAGCATTCAAACAAAATATTATTTTACGTATTTTGATTATTATAAATGTTGAAAAAGTTACATAAATAATTAAGCAAAAGAAGGAACATCATTCTCATATAAATGTAAAATGAATCAAAAATATTTTATTACTTTAATCTTTATATAGCTACGAATATTTTAAGGCTTATGAATAATTTTAATTATAAAGTTCTAAAATAAAAATACGACACTTATACGAGTATTGACATTTGTAAATAAAATAAATTTCAGCATTGCATAAATCACATTTTTTTTCTATAAATATAATATTAATCTTTTCTGTTATAATTATATTTATATAAACGATTATAAAACGATATATAAAAAAATTAAACGCATTTTTAACTAAATGTACGAATAAAATTTGCTATTGCTTTACAAGAGTAAATATTTCTAGTAACTGTCAAGTTATGTAATACGTCGCCAATAAAATCACGATATAAACATTACTAATTTAACATTTAGGTGGGGTTAAAAACATTTGTATATAACGATAATATAATTAAGATTCTTTGCATTTTTATGGAAAACAATCATTTTTTATCGTCAGTAATGATTTTTAAATATACTAGATGGAATAATCCCATTTAAGAATTATTCCAAGTAATATTGCTTAAATTAATGCGTGCATTATAATTTGTAAAACATCTTAAACTATTGCAAAAAGATCTTAAAAAATGTAATTATAATGCGTGCTTAAATCATTGGGATCGAAATATATTATTTGATTAAGAATAAAATTTATTAATATTAATCGGCAGAGTGCATTGAAAAATTACATATAAAGAGAAGGTTTCTTAGGCGAGTGTTTGTAGCAAAATAAAAAAAGAAAATGGCGTAAGCTTTAAAATAACAATAAATTTTTAAATAATTCGAAAAATGTGTAGGAGACGTTTTAAGCGCGGCAGAAGCAAAAGAAGTAAGTGCCTAGCGTATAAACGCATCTAATAAATCGAGTTGTATACGCATGTACATAGAAGCTGACGAATAAGCTAAGGATGGTTGAAAAAGGAAAATTGAAAGGGAGAAAAAAGGGCGCGTTACAAAGTGAGATATCAAACGAGGGCAGCTCCTCTTTTCGTGACACGAAGGCGTTTGATATAAAGAAGGGAAATGTGTTTTTGTGCTTGTGCTTATGCGTGTATGTATAAAGAAAGAGGAAAAAATAAAAAAGGAGAAGAAGAAAAAAATCACGCTCAAGTGCGATTTGTCGCGAGGATTAAATCGTTCGGTCCAGTATATTAGTAGCGACCGCGAGGTTTGCGGACGCGAAGGAATGCAGCGTTACTCTTTTTTTCCTTTTCAAGGAGCGATCGGGCTTGTATGGCCCGATTAAAAGGCGTTTGAAGAATGGTAGCTACATTATTTATACAAACGTACATACATGAGTTCGTACATCGATGTATAACGACGCAAGTGTACGCGCGCGTGTGTGTGCCTTGGCTGCGCTCGCGTTTACGTGTATTAAAATGAATTTTGCATTAGTGTATTTACGTGGCAACAATTTTGCGCTACCTATAATTGCGTGCCGAAGCTAAATATTTATGTTATACAGACGTGAGTTATTTATCAAACCTTCAATCACTCACACGGCACATTTGTCGAATCTTTGTTTTGTACTCTCTTATAAAGAATTAGATAAATGACCTGAATTTTTATTTTACAAAAACAGTGCTTTCGAAAATACAATACAGAATAATACGTTTGTGGGACAGATTTCAAATATTTGAATGAGAATCGTGTTTTTCGACAGTCATTACAAAATAATTTTACATTCATTAACCGACCACTCATTAGTTCTACAAAATAACCGATGATACAAAAATAATTTGGTATTAATATAATGCCCACATTATAACTTAATTAACACGCAACCAATTTTAAAAGCGCTAAGTTTAATATATAATTGAAAATACAAGTGTACGTAAAAAATTGATTATAAAATCCACGAGCAAGAGAACAAATTATCCTTTTCAGGATAACTTCATCTATCAAGTTGTTTAATTTAAAAATTTCTAGCATACCTGAATAGCAGTTGCGAATTCTTATTAGATGTTGAAAACTATACCAAATAACATATGCCTTGTACAACCAAATTAATATAAGATGGGGAAAAAATTGGATAGAGAGAGGCAAGGAAATAATCGATGATAATTAGATGTGAATAATGATGGATATCATGGAATGAATCGTTGAATCGCCAACCGCAAATGCGCTTTATCGAAAGTCTCTTCGGTAAAAGTTATGTGAAGGTGATTGTAAAGTAAAATCAATGTAATAATAATGTATAGCGCTTAAAATGTCTGCGCACATGTTACACAAGAGTTCGAATCCACTCGAGTGAACCTATCAAAAGTTTATTTTACCGACTACCATGTAAGAGCCTCTTATTCTCGGGAAAATTTTCTTGACCACCAGCCAACTCTCGAGCAGCAACAGCATTACCTTTCGTCAAATTTCCTTCGGCGACTGCCCCCAAGGCTTTTCTCCGCCTTCGATGAACAACACTGCGGATATACGCGTTAAACATCTTGCGCAGCATTAAAATTAATCTCTTTGCTGCGTCTCGCGTAATTCCAGGTGCGTGGCTGCTAATGGACCGCATTTTGAGACGCAAAGGAAGTTGTTATACAGTTGATAACCGAACGAGAAAAGAGCCGGGATACCCTCTAATGATGACGTGATCAGAACTCCTTCTTTCGGGAAAGCAAGAATCTTTTGTAGATTAGGTTTGTCAACGCGCAGACAAGTGCAGTGAGAGTACTTTATTCCTGGGTGAGGTGAATCCTGAAACGTGTGCGATAACGATAAGAAGCTCAGCGACGCCGTGGAAAACGTGTTCGAACATTCCGAGGAATGCATCAAACTCTTCGTCCTTTCACGAACTGTTTAATTACGCAGAACAATATTCCGTAAGTTGTATCTCGCGGTTGTTTATTTATTTTAAATGGCGTCGCGCATCGCATGACATCGCGGGACCTCGTGATTCTATGCTTGCTTTGCGAAATTTAAAATTCATAATTTACGTTTTGGAAGCTGTGTTAAAATAATTTGAATATTTCAATATTTACGCAACAGTTTGTTATCGCGATCCATGACTTTGGTAATCGAGCTTGAAATACTTGTCGATAAATTGTAAAACTTTTTAACGAGTTTTACGACCGATAGATGACCAATGACCAAAGAATAATCGTAATCAATTGTTTATTACTCGATATGCTTAAGGCTATTTTACATTACTTTCAAAAGACGCGCACACAAGACATAGAATAATGAAAGTTGAATTACATAACATACCTTTTCAAATTAATCCATTATTTCCGTAATAAGATACCTCGATGCAATATCGTCCCAATGATGTAGCCGCGCATTATTTATGCAATATAAGATATTAATAAGTATAGAACTATACGAGAAACAAAATTTAATTGCTCTACCTTGATACTTGCATATAATAAAACTCAGTAGAGAATCGCTATGCGCTTTTAGTCAAATAGTCAAGTTTTTATATAAACAGGTAGTAAAAATGTATCTCGCTTAAGTTGTGCGAAGCTTTCGAGGGTTTTTGATAATTAGTTGTAGCATAAAAATATTTTATAAGCAAATTCCTAAAAGAAACTATACCAAGAATAAGAAATGTTCGTGCTCGCAATGAAAATTTACACCTAATATGAAAGCTCGTTTAATGGTTTCACACATTTTATGATAATAACTAAAAGATATATAGCTAATACACCTCCATTTCCGCGGCGATTCTTGCAATTTGTGAGAGATATGCTGATAGCATTTTAGTAAAACGCTTTAAATGCTTAAATTCACAATGTAAATCCTCAAGGCTTGATGCATGTATTGCGCAAAAATAGTAATGCGCGCGAATTAATTGAAGGCTTCAATATGTGCAGTAAAATAAAAATTATGCTATTTGCGATGAGCACTTACATAAATTTCTATGTGTTAGGACACCTAATACATTATTGTCTGGACAGGTGTCAATAATTTCAATATACATATATACAAAACACTGAAATGCTTTTACGTTGGCTCGACTAAATCTCGATCGAGGAACAATGGCTTAAAGAAGTATAGACATTTCTCTCGACACCTGCTCATACTAGATGCGCCAAAGGTTTAACTCAAGCTGACGATGGGTAGAAAGGTGAGAAGCCATTGATTTTTCCATTTCATTGTACAAGGAAATTGTCTACATTTACATAACATACGGGAATCTTCTTTGTTTTGGCCATCTAACAAAATTGTTATTCGTTTGCACATTTGATACATGGCAACGATTAAAAGGGTAAGTAAAAATGAATAAGGATTCCAAGTGGGTTTTGGTTTATTTTATATTATTTGCGTGTATATTTAATACATTTTTCCTGTGAAATTTCCCACGTTAAAAAAACAAAAAAAAAAAATTATGCATTAAAAATTATTATAAAAATTTAAAATAAAAAAATAAGTCGTTTATTTTACTGTATGAAAATTTAAATATTGCAAAAAATAGAAAAAAAATAGCTGTTGTAAATTTAATACATGCAATATGTATATTTTATACAGTAGATATTTACTTGGTGACATTTTCTATTCTTTTGAATATCAGTGATATAATGATATGATAGATCCTATTGAAAGAATTTACTTGCTTCATAAATTGTATTTTTATAATTCAGAAATAATGTTTTGTGCTAGAAAACTAAGCTACCCAGAATTTTAATCCCAAGAAAAATGGTATTTCATTAAATACAAAAGTGCATCAGAGAAAAGAAGCAGAAGTTGTAAATGCTTAATATAGAGCCAGGTGGTTATACCACCGCTCCGATGTATAATAGACGATTCCTGTAAGTGTCTAGATAAGAGGCAATTTGTGGAAAAAGACGAACACTTAAGCTAAGCCAAAGGCGATCTGGAAAAAGTTTTGCTGTTAAATATGAATGGAAAATGATTACAATTAAAAAATTGATTCCAATGTAAACTAAAAAATGTTTTATATATATATATATACATGAGATAATAAAATCATTATTATTAAAATCTTTTTTTAAGAATTTTTAAAATAGTTGGTAAATATTTAAAAAGGCATTTTTTAAATTAAATAATTTATAGAATTCGACTATTACATTTAGACATTTACTATAGGACAATTGTTTTTATCTATCGATTATTTCTAGCAAGTACGAATGAAGTACTTTTTAACAATATAAGCAATACTTCCATTTTTTTTTTGTTTTGGTAAATTAAATCCGAGGGTATGGTAGGGTCTTCACAATGATGGCTATCTTTTCCTTGTCACAATTGTATGTTAAATGAATTTCGTATCTAATATGAAATTAATACATTGAGTCTCGCGCCCTCTCCTCCCCCTCGCCCTGCTCGACAACCTTCGGCATATGCGCGCTGCTTAAGAATATTCCTTCGTTCCCGTGCTTACAACCTAGACCCCGCATGATTCTCCAGGAGTGCTGCATGTGCATCGAATACATCCTTTTTCTATGCGTGCCATTTGTTATTTCTTCGAGGACCAATCAACTAGACATTTTTTTAAACTACTGCCTTTACAGATTGTCTTAAAAGAAGCTTCGGCGATTCGTAAGGATGATATATCGATATGAATATTTTAAGGAAGTTCTGTCGATTTGGATTGAAGTATTCACACGTGCTGTCTATTCGAATCGAAAATCTTTCTGCTTTGTTGCCTTTTCTTCAAAATGATGCTATCATGCGATCCAGCGCTTTTTCATGCTCATGCTTATTGTCGAAAGCCAAAAGATTTAAAGTAATATTTTATTATGATTATTTAAAAGCATACTTACTTTCGTTAATAGCAAAAGAGGAGTCATTGAAACTATTTGCATGGTGATAGCTTTGTCTACAAAAACTATTTCTGTTTATATTCAGTATAAACTTGTGACAATTTTTATGAATTTACCAATAATTTATTATTTCTATGCAATTTTTCGTCTTTTTTGATTAAAAAAAAAAATTCTTGTGTAAAAAGCTATCATTTTAAGAAACTAATAAACTATTCAAATGAAACATAAATCATCTGCCATAAATAAAATACTCAACTCTTGATTTTGAAGATACTTTTTGGAATTCTGTATAAATCAAAGTAACTTGGTCCATTATAAGATTGTTAAAATGCTAGAAGAAAATAGAATTTTCCAATGTCCCTTCCATTCTTTATATTTTCACAATTAGAATTTTAATCTTTATACTGAAAATATAATAAATATTGTTAAAATATTGTTTCTTTTTTCATTCGTTGTCAAACTCTGTAATGCATATTTTAGTTTATCTCGAAATGTAAACATCAAACTAATAGCATAAAAATACTGAAATTATATTACCTTAAGTAAAATTTTAAGCTTCACACTATTTAACGTTACATTCAATATTTTTTTAAATTATACGATAAAAGGTAGTAAAGTTCTGTGAATTTTACGAATTTAGGTATATAAATATGATATGAAAATAACAAATGTTATCAAAACATGAATTACACGAAAAAGTTTAAACCGTTTAAATCAACTGTCATCGGAATAAAAATTTAATATTTATTGATATTTACTGAACAATATGTAAATTGAATCGATAGTTTAACTATTTGATAACAGTGTCTACTAAACGTTACTGCCCTTACGTATTTACGATGCGTCAAATTTTAATAATGATTTTGTTCTATACGATTTATTTTGTTATAATACGAATTATCTGGAGAAAGAAAAAAAATCCAATCGAAAATACAGTTTTTCGATAATTATGTCTTTATATTAATAATGCAGTTTCACATTATAAATGTTAAACAATATTGTTTCTATTTTAAAAATTGATTACGAAAATTGTATAAAATTTGAACGTTCATAATTTTTGCAAGTCGTATATTTTAATGACATTTCTTTTAATAATTTATGTGATTTTACAGTATCTTGGCATTATATGTTTACATTTTTTTGCCATGAAAAAGCAAAAAAAAATAATTTTTTAACAAACTTAAACCGACTATGGATATAATAAATAATGAAACTCAACAGCCATTTTATTTTTTATTAAGTTTTTTAGTTTATTTAATTTGAAAAAATTTCAAACTATTAATAAATATTCTATTCCAAACCGTTTCACTGGTCTGTTGATAATCTTTAAATATTCAGCGTGTTAGATACTGTGTAATGTATTTAAGGATGTATCCTTAAGTAATAAAATTATGTTTCATATAAGCCTTACATGCATTATACAATTTATAAATTGGTAATATTTGAAGGCACGACGTTTTCTTTCTCTCGCTTAATTTATCAACATAAAAACTAAAATATAAAGGGAAGAAAGAAAAGGAAATTAAACGTGGATCATTATGTGGAAGGTATTACTGTGCAGTAATAAATAAATTTAAATTCAAGTAAACATAAATTCATTTAAAAAATTATATTTTTCAATTCTGGCACATGTTGTTAAACACAACATAATTTTTTTTTTATAAACAAACTTACACATTGTAGACAATAGAAATAATTTACAAAGGCTATTCTTCGTCCTCATTTCGTGAGTTCGCGTTTTTTTATTCATCCTCACCGATGCCATTCTCTCTCTCTCTCTCTCTCTGTCTCTATTTCTCTTTCTCCGATTCGCTGAAACTTGAGTCAACTTTCGTGCAATTTAATTGAAGGCACAGTAACATCGACATGTACTATTTAACGTAGGTTAAGGGAGGAACTTAATAACACGACGAAAGAAAGACATAAATGCATTAGCACGCAATGTTCGTATTTGATAAAAGAAAATAAAAAAAAATGTTTTAATGATTTTTTGTTCGTCCTCGCAAGCTACGACATTATAGAGAGACAGATTGGCTTTGGCGACAGATTTTACATTATCATTTTATTTAATAATAATAGTAATAATAATAATAATGTTAATTCGTCTGAGGATTAAATGTAGGGTCGGCTCAAAGATTTCTTTTTGGGCGTTGGTTTGTTTTTTTTTTGTTTAACGGGATAACAAAATAAATAATAGAAGAATTAAACATTGATTAATAACGTAACTAAGTAATAATTATTATAATTACATAATAATAATTAATAATAGTAATAACTAATAATAAAAATAGTTATAATTACGTCACTAAAGTGCTCATGGCTAAGTATTGATGATAATTACAAAAACGGATTAATTGGCACGCTGATCATCAACTGCGTTCTACTCCGGTTACACGTACGTATTTTTTAAATTTCATTTTGCTCGCAAAGGATCTAGTGGATCGATTGAGAAATCATTAAAAAAAATACTTTTATTCCTCTTTTACAATGTACATACTACAAACACATTAAATTTCAAAAATAAATTCAAACGCATGCTCGACATATACATGAGCCTTTACTTAGCGCAAAAATTTCGACAACAAAAACAGAGACTAATAATAAAATTGTAAAACCTGTACAGCGTGTGTTTCCAGTTTTTCGGTCACAATTCCGTACATCCATGTTACGTATGTATTTATGCATGTATGCATGTATGTATGTATGTATGTACATATGTATTAATGCATACACATATTTATATACATATTTCGTTTTTGTTCGGCGGCTTTTAATCCTCGTTAACTGAAGTGTAATGTTGGGATAAAAGGGCAAGTAAAGTGGCAAGCATTTTAATTTCATTATTTTATAGAGAGCGAAAGTAAGTACTTGGCAAATAAAACAAAGCTCTTCACCTTCAGCAATCTCTCTATCTACGAGTCCTTTTTTAAATCTATCACTCGGTGTCTCTTAAACGCTTAAAGGTACATACTAAAAAAAATATCTACAAAAATATACAGAGATTCGATTCGCTCTCGCACAGCTTAAAAGGTTCGATTGGCTTCGATCTATGTGTACTCTTATCTTCCTTTATTAATTGTCACTGGATCTGTGGAGGCTGAGTATACTCGTGGCGTCTAATTTCCATTCCTTGTTGTATTTCATCATCATCATCATCATCATCATCATCATCATCATCATCATCGTCATCATTATTATTATTATTTTACTATTATAATTATTATTATAATCGTTATGAAACGCACGTATGGAATTGCTTCGGCAGGATACCTGTGCCATGAAAAAATTAATTTTCTTTCTTTTAGAAACTTATAGCTTTGCTTATCGCAATAATATCGTTAACGTCCTTTGGACGCTACTTTTAAGACTTTTGCTTTTGGTTGGACCTTTGATACGAATTTTACTCCCACATTCTTGATTATTCCATTTTTATGTTACGCTTAATGGTCATGGCCTGCCTGACCGAAAACTATTTAACATTTTTTTCGAACTCGTAGTTTCCATACTTCTTCATCATTTATAATATTTAATAAATAGGTAACCTTGCTCGACAAAAATTTTCATAAATTCGCCCCATCTGAGCTCATAACTTATCAACAGAACGACGACAACCTTAATTATGACTACAACTACAAAAAATTAACTTTCACTCATTAACAAACGCTCGGTCTCTCAAAGTGATTTTTCGAATTGTGATGCGTCGATTAACTCTGCAATTCT
Organism: Kradibia gibbosae; assembly: GCA_018907135.1. Classification (NCBI taxonomy): domain Eukaryota; kingdom Metazoa; phylum Arthropoda; class Insecta; order Hymenoptera; family Agaonidae; genus Kradibia; species Kradibia gibbosae. The sequence goes on from JACCHX010000004.1 coordinate 13,119,506, forward strand.
TCACGAATTTTCGTTTCGTTTTTTTCTTTACGCAGGTACATGGTTTCTGGCAAAATTAGTTTCGTAAAAGAAAGCGATTTCCAAGTATCGAAGTTGTATAAATTGAAGAATTACACTTTTTGTAAAAATAAAATAGCGATAATAATATTAATAATAGCAATAAATGTACATATATTTTTGAATGTGAATATATATACATACATTATAATAAATAATGTTGCGTCAGTACATAACAAAATTTAGAAATTTTCATCGAACTATGCCTGCGTTCGTTTTTTTCGTTACTGAACGCCATTTAAAAGGCAAACAAATAAATAAGTTTTATAAGTAATTTTTTTCTTTCTTTCTTGCAATAGAGAGCTTTGACCTTAGGAATCAGTCTCCGGAAAAAAACGAATCGACAGAAGCAATTTAGAAAGAGATGATTATATGATCACGATCTGACAATCGAAGGGTTAGATTAGGTTAGTTTGCTACAGACTGACCTTTAAAATTTGGCACATTATGGATACTTTCGCGAGATCCGCAATAGGAAGAACTGCGCGTGTGTAGAAGGCAAACAACAGAGAAATTTAGCACGAGAACGGCTAATGTATTTAGTTGATGATCTCGTGTCGCGTTAGAAATATTTACAATTCGATTACAACAATTACGTAAGCACCGTAGTTTCCTCTCCCCCTATGTTCCTTCATTTCACGTAAGCAGAAATGCCGATCGCTCTTACGCGCCTTAAGCTTAAGTTAACTTCTTCTGTTTTCAATGTTTAGAGAGCTCGTTTCTCGCTTAAAAGAGAAAAGTTTTCTTCTTCTTTTTTTTTTTTATTTGTTTATTTACTTTCCTTCTTCTTTTAAGAAATAACCTACTTATACCAATAATACTTTCTCAATCTTGCCAATTACAAATTGTCAATTACCATTAAATCTATTTTACTCCACTGCTTAACACATCATATATAAATAGTATAAAATTTAAAAAGTCTAATTAAAGTTTCGACGTATCAAATCCGACTTTTTTTTTCTTTACCTCCGAGGACTTATACATCATAAATATTATAGAGAGACAGGAAAACTGTTGTCTCTTTTTAACCGGAAGAGCAAACCGTTTTTATAACTACATAACGCAAATCTCGAGCACGTCGAGATAGAAATGAAGATCGTCTCTTCCTTTCTTCTCTCTTTCTCTCTCTCTCTCTCTCTCCCTCTCTTTCTCTTTTTTTTTCACTCCCACGTCCCTTCCGTCTCTATCCCCTATGCACCCTTCGGATAAATTTTTACGCGGGAATAAGGGAAGGCAAATAATACGAGAGGTGAGTATGGATCGGTAGAGCAGCAACGAGGAGAAATTGAGAGAACTCGACAAGAGAGTAGTGAAAGCGTTGGGAGGAGCAGAAAGAATAAAATCCGAGAGAAAGGACCGATAGACTCGTAACTGTGGAGAGATGGGATAATACTGATCGAGGCTGCGTTCTGTGCTAGGCGCGTAAAATTACAGTTGGCGAATCGTTGCGCGGCATTACGGATGAGGCGCAGACCGCGTCACAAGTTTTGAATCAGCACTCAGCCGTCAATCCTTTTCGCGATGGAGGACCAGTGGGGCCCCCAGGAGACGAAGGCTTCTTTCTCACCCCTTGTCGGGCCCTCGCCATTCGGCGAAGCCATCGTGCAAGGCAACGAAGAAGCAGAGAGCGAGAGAGGGACGGAAGGAGAGAAATCGATCGAGAGAGCGGTTAAGAGCCCGCGCGATGACTGGGTTGGTTGGGGGGTGAGTTGGGGGGTGGGGGGGGGGGTCAAAGGAACCAGGGTCCAGCCGATCATCCCGCGGGTAAGCGTCATTCAGTCTTGATGACGGGGCTTTGCTGCTGGCGCCCGTTGCTGAAGCCAGTCGGGCTCCCCGGCATCTCGGACTTGGGCTCCTGCTTCGGCGTCTGGACGTCGAGGTACCTAGAGTGAGTCCTCATGTGCCTGGTGATCATGTCCCTCCTGCAGGCCGCGTAAATGCACTGCGGGCACTTGTAGGGCTTCTCGCCCGTGTGGGTGCGCTGGTGGGTGCTGAGGTGATCGGACCTGCTGAACACCTGACCGCAGACCCTGCAGGTGTAGGGCTTGACGCCCGTGTGCAGTCGCATGTGCCTCGTGAGCATGTCCGACCTGGCGAAGCTCCGCTTGCAGACGTCGCAGAGGTAGGCCTTGGCGCTCGAGTCCTGGGCCCCCTGGCGCCGGTGCCTCGAGGCCATGTGCTTCGCGAGCCTGTCGTGGAGGCTGAACATCTGACCGCAGACGGGACAGACGTAGGCCACGTCCGCCCCCGGGGGCATCTCCTCCACGACCGGCGAGACCTCGAGATTGTACCTCACGGCGACGCTCTCCTTGGTCGTCGGCGAGGCGACGTCGCCCCGGACGACGGGCACGCTCACCGAGCCCCGGGACACCAGGCCCGGGGGCAGCAGCTGGAGGGCCGGCGGCCTCACCATACCCGCGGCCAGCAGGCCCTTCATCGAGAGGTCCAGGGGCGAGTCCTGGGGGCTCCCGGTCGCGTCCGAGTCGAGGGAGCCGCAGCGCGGCAACTGGCCCATTAGCGAGGAGATCGATATGGAAGAGGCCGGACGCTGGGCTCCGCTCTGGTGATGCTGCTGCTGCTGCTGCTGCTGATCCCAGAGAGCCTCGTCCGAATCCGAGTGGCTCCGGTGCCGGGCGAGGTCGGGCAGGTACTTGGTGTGCAGGTAGTGCTCGAAGCTTATAGAGGACGGCGAGACCGGGGCCAGAGACGCGAAGCTCAGGGGCGTCAGGGGCGAGGTCGGCGAGGGCATCATTATTGGCGAGGTCGAGCAGTGGACGCAGCTGCAGCCCGTGTAGATCGGCGGGGCCGCGTTGCTCCCGCTCGTGTTATTGTTATTATTGCTATTGCTGCTGCTGCTGCTATTGTTGTTGTTGTTATTGTTGTTGTTATTGTTGTTGTTATTGTTGTTGTTGTTGTGGTGGTGGTGGTGGTGGTGATTGTTATTACTGCCGTTGCGACCGGTGCCGGCGCTGTTCGCGTTGCCGTTGTTGTTGTTGCCATTGTTGTCGTTGTTGTTGTTGTTGTTGTTGTTGTTGTTGTTGTTGCCGCTGCTGCCGCTGCTGCTGCTGCTGGAGCCGTTGTTGCCGGCGTGACTGTTGCGAGTCGAGTGTCGAACTCCGGGACCGTTGCGATGCCGAGCACCGGAGCGGCCGTGACGGGGCTTCGTCGCTGGCTCGAGGTCCCGCTCCTCCTTGGGCCTCAGGGCCGGGAAGCTGGTGAGCAGGGGCCCCGGGCTCTCCAGGGCGGACCTCGAGCTCGAGCGCGGCGAGCCGAAGACGTCCTCGTCCTCGCCCTCGGAGGGCAGCGTCCCCCCGTTGGCCTCGTAGCGCGCCCCGGGCTTGGCCTGGTCGGAGGGCGAGCCGCCCCGGTGCTGCTGCAGGATGTCCAGGACCTGGGAGAGCCGCTTGCGCTTGCGCGGCTGGGAGGAGCTCGACGAGGAGGATAGGCTGCGGTGGTGGTGATTCCTGTTCGCCGTCGCCGCCAGGGTGTTGTTATTGGTGCAGGAAGGCGGGGGCGGCTTCGCCGGGCCTGGTGGCGCTGCGGCGGCGTCCTCCACGGCGCTCTCGGCCATCGTCATCGAGGTAGCGCGGCACCCGCCGCCTGGGCCCCCTATGACGCCGCCCGCTACTCCTCTACCCGCCTCGGCTACCACCGTACTGTCGGCTGCGTCCTCCTGTAACAAGCAGCAAACAGGGCCGAAACCCCCGTATTTACATCCCTGTACCTCGACGCTTCGCCTATAGGGGCTCGCGCTAATCGGAGGGGGGCCATACTATCTCGCCTCTTGCCTAGCCCCTACTCTACGCGATTTCTTCTTGAGCCATCGTCTAGGATTAGCCAGACTCCGGACTTGCGTAACCATCCATCAATACGCACGTACATTGTTTTATTATATATGATTATCTTATAGCGCCTTATCGAAATGTTAATGCACGCCTGTATTTTTATGCCTTTTTTTTTAACTTCTAGCTACTTTGAGCCGTTGCTCATTGACCAATAAATTATTTATATTTATTACCGATGGCTGTACGAGCGCTTAAATTTACGATTCACCTCTCCTGAATAGCGCAGCTCGATGATATTTTATTCTCATTTCACGAATATAAGTAACATATGCGCACATTAGAATTAAGCAAATATTGTAAACTCAGAAATACTCGAAAGAAAAATGTTATATTATCCTTTTCTCCCGTTGCTTAATAGATATTTATTCATTTTATTGATTTTATTTGCGCCCATAAATAATTATCGATAGATATTAATCTTTTTTTGAATATAAATAATAAAAGTAAGCCATAATGGTACATGATAAGCTGAAATTATGTTTACTCTATTTATAAACGCGTTAAATTAAATGAAAAGGCGAATAATACAAATAACAAAAACCTAACCTCCACTGAAATCGCTTACACGGATTTGTGTACCTTGGTCTATCCTATTTTATATAGTCTTCTACGTATTCTAGCCTAAATATATTGGGTATGAGAAATAAAAAGTCCTTACAAATTTATTTATGCCGAGAAAAAGGAAATACTTTTCAATCGCATGCTGATCTGTCATTGAATGATGTACGGTCAAGGTTAAGTTTTACGCTGGACTGATTAAAAAGACACAGAGATAGCGGAACCATGTCGAGGAGTTCACCCACCCACGGCGCATCGAGAAAAAAAGGAACGTCGAACGAGACGATACGATTCTCGGCAGGTGTGTTGTAAAAAACTCGGACGGCCGAGAATAAAGAAACCGATAAAGAGTCCCACGTGAAATGCCAGACACCTAGGCGATGGCCCTTTTAACTTGACGTTATCAGCAGCAAACAAATCGATCCGCGGTCCTCCTCCTTCTCTCTCTCTCTCTCTCTCTCTCTCTCTCTACCAACCCCCCGTCCCCAATCCCCGGTCTCCTACCAACCCATCGTCGATCGAGCCAATCGGCAATCGAGCGTAGAGCCTCGAAGAGGTTCGACAAGACCGATTTGGCGACGAGGAGGCGGTCAATAATCGAGCTGCACGTTGAGGACGGAAGACGCGAAGGGACAAAAGCCTCTTCCTTCGGAGTTGCCTTACTTATCGCCGTGCATGGGCTTCGGCGAAGGAGCGAGCCCCGCTTATCAGACCTCTAATATAAGCGCACAAGGCTCGAGAGAGCGAGGAGCTCTTGTTACCGCTGCAGGCAAGACAAAGGAGATCGAACTCGCGCGGCGATGGATAATTTCATGCGGCTCCTCTCCGCCCCTCGCTCCACCCTCAAGCGCCGAGCTGCCCCCGAGTCATGGAATCACCTTGCGGATTTCGATTTATCGATGAATAACGAGCCGATTAATCCGCGCCGCACCGACGCACGCGGAGACAAATCAGGAGAGGGGGGGAGAGAGAGAGAGAGAGAGAGAGACGAGGAGAAAGTAAGGCGTGCGCGCGCGCGAACGATTATAAATCTCCATATGCCAGAATCCGAGGTGGCGCGGCGGGATGACGAACGCAACACCGAGTGCATCCCAATGGCGTACTTGTGTTGCTTCGTGTCGTCGGCTCACCCTCCCCTCGCCGCCAAGTCGACCGAGCCAACCTTTTTTCGCGTGCGGTCCGCTTAATCTTATTCTCCGCGCTGTCGAAATAAATAATGACGGACTTTGGAGCGTAGGGGCCGACGCCTGGATGCGTTACTGCAATCCCTCGATTCGTAGCCCTCCACCTCCACCCCCCCCCTCTGCCGGCTGATCGGCTCACAGCGGCCGCGGCAGCGTAGCGAGGTGATTTGAAAATTCGAAGCACATCGCTCGACACGTGGGCGTCGCCGCTCGTTTTAACAAGCTCGCAAAAATTGCTCCGCAAATAAGGTATTGTTAGATGTCATTTTAACGGGATAATTGATGGCCGCAACTTTTGGCGAAGGCTGACCGGCGGAGTAGGAGGCGATTATGTATTTATAGCCACGGTAAGACCACTACTGTACAATTAACTGATAATATAATCATTTAATAACTCATTCGTTCGTTCATTTGAAATACATCAACATTAGCCGGGGCTGTCCCTTTAAAATTTCACGCCGCATAAAGAAAATTTATGATCGGCCTTTGTCGATCGGTCGAGTCACGGAACGTACGACTTTGAAAGGAAGCGGGCGCGAAAAAAATGCAAACCGAACACCATAGCAATATATATATATATATATATATATATATATTCACACACAGATCTATTTCTCTGGATATCCAAATAAAATACCAACGCCTTTCGAAACGCGCTGAAATGAAAACTTTTTTCCTACCGACAATTGTGCTCGACGTAAGTGTGTACGCGGACAAACATACGCGCGCGCACCCCCTTCTCTTATTATCTTTGCTTTGTTTTGTTTCTTTCAACAAAAAGACTGGTATTATATTTAGCTGTCAATATGAAATTGTTTATAAATTACAAGCAGTAGTTATAGTCAACGAAACGCTGCTAAATAATGTATCGCACACTTATCAACTTCTCAAGTGTAAGCTGACTTTTAAGCTCGGTAACGCGTAATTTCGATCTAAAATATAGTATCGCGCGCAACTCTGATTTAACGTCAAAATAAACACGCAAGTGTCGAAAACAATCGTCCCTATCATCGTCGACGTTCCTGCCCGGTTAGGTTAGATATTGGCGAATTCGTGACTGATGCAAAAGCTCCGATACGAGGAGGAGATAAAGCGACTCGTTTCGTGAAAGCGGACGTCGGGCACGTGATCGTCACCTTGAAGATTGGGCGCAGGTGGCGAAGGAGGCGAGGGCACGTGTCTCGAGAAATATTGACCGAGCCTCGGCTCATTAGACATGGAAACGGAAGGCGGAGCTGTAGTGTCGGTCCGCCGGAAATTGCAGCTACCGTCCTCGATTTTTTTCTCTCACAAGCAGTACACCGCCACGTTTCACCTAATGTGCGCGCAATCAGTTCCATTTTCCACGTCCGCTCGTCGAGCCTTTTTTCTCTAGGGCGAAAGCTTATATATTTTGTGGCTAACTGTAAGCGTCGATGGCACGAATAGCTGGACGCACCGTTCCACGCTTGGGAGTATCCTTTCCCTTGTTCTATCCTTTTCTCTCTCTCTCTCTCTCTCTCTCTCTCTCTTTCTCTTCCTCCTTTGTTACTACTATCCTTTAATTTTCAGCGCAGAATTTATGAATATTGGAGTGGCGCAGCTGAATACAGTTGCTTCTGTTACGCTCAATGATAAGTATGTTAAGTAGAACATCGCAGAGGAATAAAAGTGCTAAACTATTCTGATCTCGCGTCACATTATTCCGTTGCCTTTCTTCTTGGTAGCGGCAAGTTCATTTCGACGTAAGCACCCGTAATGAATGCCGTTGGTGCAGCCTAATTTTTTGTAGCGAAGGACTCATATTACTGTTGTTGTTATTATTATTAGTAATTTTAGGCGTAAGTCGCTTTTAACGAAAGGTTTTCTAATAACAGTCGAATCGTTCCTCGCGTTCCCACATAAATGAAATTATACCACAAATTACACGTAACTGCACTCGCACACACCCACCCACCCACCCACCCAAACACACACACACACAGATATATATATATCTGTTTGTGTGTGTGGGGGGGGGACAACTATATAGTATCGCAAGAATGAAAAATCAAAAGGTAAAGCCAGTGAAATTTACCAACTCTCTGGCATTATTTATAACTCCTTGGGTGCCCTTAACGACTATCCCGATGCGCGTCTGCCCCTCCCTCGTAGGTCAATGGCGATCCTCCTCCAACCTGCACTCCGCTGCGGAATGCGACAGCGCGCAAAAAAACGGCTGCGCACAGCACGAGGAGCTCGCGCGATATCGCGGAGGAAGCGCGTCTGCCGCCGCGACGGAGCTGTGAAAATTCATACGGCTTTTCCTTGATCGACTGGCAGTGCCGTCGGTTAAAAAAGCGGAATATCGATGAGTTTGATGGAATGGCCGGAGACCGAGCGCGGACGGAGAGGAGAGGGCGAAAATGGAAAAAGAGCTGGGGACAAGGACGGTGGAGCAGGGCGGCAAAATAGAAGATCAATGGCTCCTCGCGACGATTTATCGACGGACTAGGAGAAGCGCCTACTGTGATCTACGGTATCGTTGTCGCGCCAAGTCGTTACCTGGCGTTTATATCAGGGACGATGCTCTTAAGGAAAGTGCTTGCTTCTTATAGGAGAGACTCGATTTAATTGTGCTCCCCATATTATTATCGATCGCTGTGTGGCTTTCGGCTTCCCAGACTTGGACTTTTATTTTCTACCAAACTGACGTCATACTAAGAACAAACTCTTCATTCACGCAAGAATAAGTTACATTATCAGCGATCATTTTTTGCGTTTTCACGTTCAATCAACCTGGCAAAATTAGACGTGAATCACCAGCCTCGTATATATATATATACATATACCTAGTCATAATTAATGATTAAGTGCCGGAGTTCCTACTCTCGAAAACATTGCCCACAAGAAACTCTTAAACACTTTTTCGTGTTTCCCAATGACTTATAATTTCCACATTTGCAATACGATCTCCTAGTACGAAAATTCCTAGTAGTCTCTCTCACACCGACGCGATATATCGATACGGAACTAATTGTGACGTATTATTGCAATCCAGCGTACGTATAAAAAGATGAGGGGAAAAAATAAATAATCGTGGACGAAATGGGTGAGCAAGCCAGCAAATGGATATTATTCACCTGGTATCAACAGAACTAACTACAGATGAAGCCGAGCAAAAAAACCATCGATAGAAGTAATGATGCTCAATAAGAGACTATAAAGCATAGAGCAGAAAGAAGAGCTCGAAAAAAGAATCCCTGCTCGGAGGGAAAAAGCTCGCGTAGAAAGGTGGAGGACTCGTTAAAAAAGACATCGTCAGCGTCGACCTAATTGGCCGATAGATAAGCAAAAAGAACCAAAAAAAAAGGTAAAAACGTAAAATAGTGCCCATACACTCGTAGGTAAAAAGTATACACGAATGTGTGTGTGTGTGTGTATAATTCTCACTCTCTCTCTCTTTATGCGTACGCTTACATGCATATACATATTGGCGTTGAGAGACCAACGCGCACAAAGGGAGAAGTAGCATCACCTCGCAGATTCAGGATTGACGATCGGATCATTAACGATCCAAGAAGCGAGAATATAAGGATAACACACCGCAGCGAACGAGAAAGGCGATCGATCGATCGATCGATGCGGCGTAAGATCACCGCGCAGCGACGTAATTGGTAAATGGAGCGCGAGTGACCGACGCTTGTGCGTGCAAGTGTGGCCACGTGTGCGCTTGTGCGCGTGCGTATGCGTGAGGGCATTCGCTGTGAGCCAGAAACTGCGTTTGGTAATTTGCGGACTTTCGGTTAATAAGACTTTCGCATTATTTAAATAGAACGCAGAATTTTCGAGGCACGCGGTACGTCTATTCACTTCTACATTGTAATGTCAGCGAGCACGTAACTCATTCGAATAATAAATGTAGAAATTTCAATAAGGATAAACTTTATTCTTTACTTTTTATGACGAAATTTAATTTAATTTCATATTTTAATTGCAAGGTCCATGTACGTCACACCGATAATGCGATGGCTGATTTACAAGTACCGCTCGATTACGTTATAACGTAACATGCTGATTTTTTCCCAAACAACGGATACTTTTTACTTATCTTTTTTTTTCTTCTGCCTGGAAAATTTAATTATATACAGGTAATTTGTAAACGAGGTAGGTACAATAATTGAAGTAGCTGCGAACTTTCTTTAATAAAAAGTTAATAAAATATATGAATAACCTATTTTCCCTTGCACTCTCTCTCTCTCTCTCTCATTCAGTCTGTAAGCTTATTCCAGGACCTAAGTAGCGATGTTTATTTGTTTTTGATCAATGTTTCAGCAGGAAGGATGCTTTTTTCAGACAACTAATGCGTGCTTCCTTGAGTACCCGAAGCCTTTAATAGCCATCAACCATTGTTGAAATGTCTTGACAATATACATGGCTCTCGTTGCTACCCTTGCATTAGGAGACACATAGAATTTCGTTACGATCAAAGGCACAATGAGATTAGCCCGCTCACAAAAGAAATATCTTGCAAGCCCATTATCTCACTATAAAAGCTACATAGAATCGAAAAAACAAAGGAAGACCCTTATAAGAACCAAAGTCCAATTCAAAGCATACCAATTAGAAGAGGCGTGAAATTAGTTTCTGTACGTATGAGAGTAGCGGAATTATCGACTGTGCCATAACGAGTCAACAGGATTTTGACAATCGTCGGTGCTCGTCTTCTTCTGTCTTTCGCGTCTACGAGAATTCCAGAACCCGAGGTAGCTTCGATCCAGCAATGTATCCTGCTATTAAAACACAGGTATGCCTTCGCGGTGGAAGACGCGATGGTCGCCAAATACTTTTTTGACTTTAGGGCCAGCTTGTGGCTATTCCGGCCATCCTCGAGTAGGCGATTCTGCTGAGCCTCGGCTTAGTCCGATCCTATTCTCGTACTTTCAAAACTATATCGAGGATTCAATCACAACTAGGTCTTCGCAAAAGAAAAAAGGCGCCATCTCCCACACGCCTCTCCGGCCAGAGGCTCGAGCCGAATCGGCTCTCGATCTCGAGGATTCGCAATGTCTCGGTTGCCCCCCCGGGGATTCCGTGCTCGGGGCAGCAATAGCACGCGCAGCGAGCGAAAAACGCAGGGATATTCGTTGGTTTGACAGAGAAACCGAGTCGAGTGCCCAAGGTAAGCCGCAAGCGGGGTCACAAGGCCAAGCGTCTCAAAAACTAATGGGAAAGGGCGCCTATTGGCAATTCTCGGTTGTCAGACTCCAGATCAAAATAGCCGGTCGGCCGAATAGAGGATACGCACCGGGGCACTTGGCGGGTTGGCGAGGGGCTCGGGGGGGAGGAGCGGGGATATTAAGCCGGAGAGAGAAATCCACGCTCCTCGGCGAGCGAGGCAACTAACGGCTGAGGAATGTCTCGAACACCTGCGAAATCAGAAAGAGGAAGGTTGCGCGTGGGTGGGGCGCCCGATCTTTCTGACCGAGTCTACCTCCGTTCTCGGCCGACTCCTCGGCTCTTCGATGCAGCCAACGCGAGCCGAGGAGTTGTTCTCTTTACGAGGAAACAACGAGTCTCTCGGTCCCTTCGACGCGCTTGAACGATAAGCCGCGCGCGCGCGGCAATCGAGCTTTCTATAATGAATTACTCTCAGAGCTATTGAGTCAGCGGCAGTCGCGAGGGTCCGGAGGGAATCCCGGACCTTTCCCCTCCCTTTTTCTTAACCGATTTACTCGATTATTACCCGCGCACTTGGCAACGAGTACTCAACGAGGGATATTTTCCGATTAGGTCGATTGTAAGACGCGCACGCCACGAGTTTATTGAGCCGATGCGTATAAAGCGAATGCAAAGTGCCAGGAATCGGCGAGCCCACGAAGATTGATTATTTGTTTTGTCCGGGAGCGAACGTTTGCTCGCTCCTCGCATGCGCTACAACTACGTGAGTCGCATGATCATTGTGCCGAGTGAATCCACACGCGAATAATGTAATTTAAGGAAGTTTCCATTATAATAACAAAGTTTCCGAGGATAATTTATTTCGGTTGCTCAAAAAAATGTAATCCATCGATGTTACATTAGTTATGATCGTCAGAAAGTCACATCGCATTTTTATTTCATTTCGCAATGCTCGACGTTTCGACGTAGACGTATTATATTCTCCAGCTGGCATCTTTTATTTTATTAAATTTTTTTTATATCTTCCGCTAAGATTCTCTCAATGCATTTCTCTGGTGCACCTAATATTTTATCAAGCTTTTCAAACAATCTTAATCGTTCCAATGAAATACGCACTCGTTGAATCCTTTCGTCTCGTTTGGCCCACATTCTATCAATATTCACTTCAAGTGAGGTCCTATTGAAATACTAATCGAGCCGTCTTGTTTATACGTGTGGGATCAAAGAGCACAGAACTAAGCGACACCAGCCACCCTGATTTTTCCGAAATCCCTGCGGTTACCTTACTCCCTTCTGCCCAAGGCCGCTGGTCAACATCCAGTTCCCGGTTAACTCAATGAACGTCTCCACGCGGTCACGCGATGTGACTTTTTGCCAACCTGTGCGCCTCGAGTCCTTCAGCTCCCCCTTGTGCGAAATATCACTTGTAGCCCGGGGAGGCCGGGGATGGCAAAAACCGCGAGTTCACCACGGGGGAAGCGAATTGCGATGGAGGAGGCCAAGACTACCGGAGCAAGGGCCGCGACTCTCGTACGTCTCTTCTCCGCAATTGCATCGGACGGACGGCAATGTTGGGGGAGGGGCAGAAGTCGGGAGGCCACTGCGCTTTTTGCGGGTGACGAGAGGATGGGGGATGGGAAAGGGATGAGGGAGGCGGTGGAGGCCCTCGAGCGCAAACGTAACGATCGGCGAACAATGTTTGCGAGAAAAACTGGTCCGGCTGGAATGTTGATTTTGACGTTGTTATTCAATGTTAAGGAGACGATGCTGGAACGAATGAAGCAAAGATACAGAGAACGAGTGAGAGAGCGAGGGAGAATATGAGAAAGAGATAGAGCGAGAGGCAGACAGAGAAGTGCATGGTTTTAGTTGTAAAGACTCACGATACGTCCCAATGTTAATGTCGTGGAGATTGGGTTTCGAAATTCTACGGGATTTTTCGGGAGAAAGCGACGAGCGCTCATAGAATTATAATTCCTTGTCTATCGCTTTTCTATCTTTCACTTGAATTCTCAAACTACAAAGTGTACACGTATTGCTTTAGTTGCAACGAGTCGCAATGACAGATTATGCTCACCTTTGCATCTTGCGTTGTGATCGTACCGCGTGAAAAAGGCACCGAATGCGAAGTATATACAAAGGGTTTAAATGCATCGCCCACATTAGCGTCACGTAAAATCGGACGGATCGTGAAAACGAATTCTCAGTAATAACACGTTTTTATGCAAGCATTTTTATCTGTGTCGTGAAAAAAAGCAGGTCTATTCGAAAAATGTGATGAGTAGAGCCTACCTCTCGTAACTCTGACAGGCCGAGCTGAACAAAAAAGAAGGCGAGCCACTCGTGCGCGGCTATTTCACATCCATCCTCCAAGTGATGGACGCTATGTTTTGATTCGCGATGACGCCAATGAAAAATAGATCATCCACTAAAGCCATTTATGCGAAATGACGAAGAAGACACAAAGGAAAAAAATATTTCCCCGAGGAAGGAATTTTTCAAGCTTAACTGCGATTGATTTCCGCTATGCTACGCGATGCGCGCAAAGGTAATTATCGCGACTCGAGTAATGCTCTCAACCTCGTCTTTTTGCGTAGCTGGCTTTTATGGAAATTCGTGCTTACGTAATAATATGCCAACCCGATTATAGCGCGATGTAAAATACAGTCGACGATATGATATGAAAAAGGCCTTGCTTTTTCCACGCCACTTAGTGGGGGCAGAACAAAAGCTCTCGATTTACGGTCTATTGAGCGAAGGGCGTTTGCGAGGGCGGTTGAGGAAGGTGGAGGTGGAAGAAAGAGATGGAGAGAACACTGGATTCCTTCGAAGGGCCTTTGGAACGGTTATCGCCAGGAAAGTAGCAAACTCGCGGAAAAAGTGGCGCTAGCATATTTATCTTTACAGTCTTGCTCGCCAATCGTCTGCCGTTTTTGCGCGCTCGACTCTCCACCTCCCGAAATAGCAAAGACGGGACGTGCATTCGTCCCGTCCTCCCCCGCCGCCTCCAAGCCGCGAGGGAAGAAATCAACCAGCTTTCAGCCCCTCCTGAGCGCAACCCTCGTCGTCGGCGTCGGCGTCGTCGTCGTCGTCGTCGTCGTCGTCGTCGTCTGTGTCGCCATCATCGAAGCGGCTTTATTGGGCGGGCGAGCGCGCGGGGGGCGTAAGCATCTCCGCATAACTCATTCGCGCGATTTATCCGCGGAAAAATTAATTCTGGGACAATTAATGCGTGGCCGGTGTCCAAGTTTGCGGTGGCGGCTCGTGCGCCGATGTTGGCAGGCCGCCGACTAATGGTGTCGCTGACGAGGGGCGGCGGGAAGGGTGCCTAAGGCGGGCGGCGAGGAGAGCCGAGAGGAGGGAATCGCCGCCTCGCCATAAATTTCATTGTACTTAGCTGTGAGAAGGGAGCGGAGCTCGTGTGAGCCACGATTTATAATTATAATTTCCCGAGTCTTCTTGAGAAACGCGCCGTAAAATTGCACGGCTACATGTGCAGACTGTTCTCCTCCACCCGCGCCATCCGAACTCGCCATTGTCCACAAATCTTGCGACGGTCGGTTAAGCCACCGAATCAGAATCATGCAAATGTTGCCTCCTCTCGATGCACTGGGGAAGGCAATATTGCTTTCGATACGATGCCTAAGAACTTGTGGCAGACTCATCCCCAGTGACACTCGCTTTTCATCTGCTCGGCTGCTCTCGAGATACTAAATCCAACGAGCGATGCCGAGATCGCGAAGTACTCGAGCGTAGCTTGGCCGATTGTCCATAGGTGAGCAGGCGATCGCGAGGGTGGATATACCGCGAGGCGCGACGGGGAAAGAAGGAACTTACCTTGGCCACGGAGACCGAATCGAAGGGCTACTCGAAGCTCCCCGGTGGAAAATGCCTGATCGGAGCTATACTTGATACATCTTTCAAAATGAGCTTGCGTCGCTTCGTAGTACGGGCGTAGGGATTTTTGCGCGCCAGCACGCACACATCGGCAGAAACAAGCCGGTTAATTTATCGGCCGTTTGAGGCCCAATCGAGTGAGCAGACTTTTGTGAATATATCTCGCGTACGTGCACTTGCGCGGTTAACGAGTTCCGTACTCCCTCGGTGTTCGGTAATTAAGCCTTTGGCTAGCGCGCAAAAATTGCAAAGCCGGTAACGCGTTACCGGGAAAAAACACGACCGTGTCCGGAGTACAATGCGAAGGGAATATATTGTGTTGCAGCGCTTAAAGGCGAAATTACTCTTGTCCGTCGATTCTACGAACGTAGCCCGTTCATAGAAGAAGCTCGTGGCTTTTAAAGAACCTTCGGCTAGAGTTTTATGAGAAATCACGGTTTCTTGCCTTGGATTGTAAAATTGGCCGAGCGAGATGATAAACAAACTATTATTCAATAGCTCGTCTTAATGACGCTCGTCGACGGTTAAAAAACAAGCCGATGAAAAAAAAGATAAAAGAAGAACAGTTCTTCATTCCCTGCCTCTAAATGCCAAAGTTATGAGCTAATAATTTATGTTCCTTCAAAGTACACTGTAAACACACGACGCTTCGCAACTCTTGATTTTATTTATTTATTTATTTTTTTTTTTTTTTTTCAATCATAACCTTTTTGTATTCAGTCTGTCGGATCGTGACTAAAGTAATATAGATTAACAATGAAGACACCGTCGTCCCTTCGATAAATCTACATATATATCATCCATCAATAATGACGTTTTAATACGAAATGCAGGTGAAGAAGCATCGTTTCTTGGCTGAATTGCATCGGTTTACGCTCAAATACGCGACGATAATAAAAGTTATAAATTCCTTTTTATAGTTCCTTAATCGGTTGTGAATTTTATTATACAGAAGCAGCGATGACGGATAAGGAACACTTGCGTTTGTGTGCGTATGTTATGTGTAAAGCATGAACCACTGCGCGACACTCGTTCTCTGAAATTCCCGATCAAAGTAAGACCGACGAGAGGGAGAGAGAGAGAGAGAGAGAGAGAGAGAGAGAGAGAATAGGAATGTTTCGAGGGTGAGACGAACCGATATAGCAAAGACACCGTGGAATATTCAACTTACCAGCAGACTTCATCAAATAATTGCCAATGAAGGCAATGCGATTTTTTCTCTTTCTACAACATATACAGATTCACACACACACATGTTTGTGTCGGAATACTGATATGTGTGGGCGGTTCCTTTAGACTCCTTTGGGCCGCTTGATGAAAGGATTTTGCGCCTCACTTTATGTCTCTCAAGTAGGGGCCATTCGTCGCCCATAATTTTACTCCCGAATGTTTTTTGACGATACATTTCGAATTACATTCTGTGTTCGCATCGCACCCTCGAGTCGTCGCCCCATATGATTAATCAACGAGGAACTGCTGCTCAATGTTTGCAAACAAGAGCCTCACAATATGTTCATACTAGCATGACGAAGGTCACCAAGTAGAATTCGAAAAAAAAAACCGACGATAGAGATGGAGAGAGAGAGAATGAAAATCTCACATCATAATATTCTAAATGGCCTCTTTCGATAAACATATAAACGCAGGCAAGCAACGATCGCACGTATATTATTAACTGCCTGAGAAGCGCAAGCCCTTCTCGAATTCATACCGACAGAATCGAGCAATTTGAAATATGTGTGAGGCTTCAGCACGTGCCAAATAAAGTGCAATAATTTCCCCTTTCCCCTCGTCCTTATCTTGCACCGCACCGTCGAAAACAAAGGCACGCGGCTCCTCAAAGGTGTACGTAACCACCCCCGCGCGTAAGCTCACAACTCCCCGTTTATCATTGGTGTGCATCTATTCGTGTCCCATTTAAAATCAAGGGTGAAATTGAAAGGGGCGCACTCGATTTACACTATGACAATCAATAGGGGATTTATTACGGGATGTGCAATTACCCGCTGAGAGAGAAGATTCTTTCACGATAGTGCGTCGATCGGATTTCGCGCAGATTGATATCGTGCCAATTTCATGCCTCCTGTACTTTTTATCTCGTCCAAAACGATGATTACTAACTTACATACTATGCTTTTGCGCCAGCGGATTTTTAATTTGTCCGAAACTCGCCTCGTTATCAGTCAGTCGCTTGACTGGAAAGCTTTGATTGTTGGCGCTTCAACTTGGTTGATTATTTGTTGACGTAAGTACGTACATCCTAATGTTTCGCAGCTTGACGCCAGGGGAATTGTTGGAGATTTAAAAAGATAAGCTATCGATAGCCTCCGATTTCGGGTAGGCGCTGCTGTCGGGTAGATGAGAAATATTAAAACAAAGGCGGCGAAAAGGGAGGGGGGTGGTGTTCTCTGAACGGGAGAACGTAAGCAAGCACTCGATCTTTATCGGGCGTCTCTGTGAAATTCGAGCGAGGCTCGATCCTTTGATCATTCGAGTTGCCGATGAGTCCCAATTCGCACTGGGGCAGGAACTCTCAACAAAATCGCGGCCACGCATATAAATTCATCAAGGACGACGCCGTGCACGGAAAACGTGTCACTCGCACGTGGAGGCAGAGTCGAATTAATCGCGCGCTGAGGCTCTTCCCGTGGTCTGGCGTTGTCGACGGGGGCGGTTAATTTACGCTCGAATGGCGAAATTTATGCCCTCGTCGTCGTCGTCATCGTAGTCTCGGTCGCCGCCTTGTTCCTCGAAATGACGTATGCATGACTTTAATTGCCTCAGTAATGTGCGCCTCTCTCTTTCTCTCTCGCTCTCCATCTCACTCTCCCTTTGAACCCATTATTATTAAAACTAGATGCGTAGGCTTGGGAGCGCAAGGATTGCCGATGCGACAAAATTCTGACTTATAATGCGCGCACAATAATCAATTGTTAAATTGCAATTAATTCCCCCCCCCCCAAAGTGCGTTAGTTTATTTTCTATATTAGACCCAGGAGTTTCTCCATTCACTTTTATAATTAGCCAATATCTCAATAATAATAATAATTTTACTCACAAGAATAGATTTCGGCTTGTTGGTTTTTCGTACGATGTTCCAGCAATTAAGGCAACATTGTAATGAGTAGCATTTTTTCTATATTCGTCTAAGATATGTTTGAGCGCGTACATTCGAAGAAAACTGATATATATATATTCGCGTGCCAAGAGTATTTTTCCCGTGGCTATAGTGAATGCAAGCCTTCGCCTATTCGTCTACTTGTGTATGCATGCCTACAGAAACATGTATATATGCATATAGTCTAGAGCGCCTGAATTCGCAATATCCGATACCTTTACAGAAAATCTTTGTTTATTTCGGATTTAATTGATTACATGTTACTTGAAAAGCCGAAAAGGGAATTAAGTTATCTTATAGTTGTAAATTGTTTTTTTTTTTAATGCTACGACTAAAAGTAACTGTTGATAATGAAAAATCATTAAAGTTTCACGCCGAGACAATGTAATTGTAACAATTCATAGTGAGCTCTACATACTCGGTATCTTTTGAAAGTTAGCTCTGAACGGCTGTTATAAACATGCAGGCCGGCTACGTAATACTCAATTCGGTTGAAAATATTGTTATACATATGTCACGCGTACATTATCTAATAAATTCTATCAAAATATCTCCATTCATTGCTGTCGCAACGAATGGACACGTCCTTCAACTGCTTCTAGACGTCTATCGCAACAGATGCGGGTGGTAACGTTTTCTCGATAGACTCTTTCTAATAATTATACTCAAGTGCAGTGCTTAGCTTCGGGCATCCATAGAGGCAGCAGCAATAGCAGCAGCAGCAGCACGTGAATGTTGTTAAAATTATATGCCTTTTTATGCCTCGGAGCGTCGTCGAAAATAACACAATAACACTTTCCGATACGAAGTTTTGCATTAATTTTTGCATTTCAGGCAAATGAAAATCGCCCCTCCCTTATCTTTCGTTGCAAATTTTAAATATTGCACTTTTTGTAAACGGAGACAATTCCCTGAATTCAATTGCGAGTAACGGTTAATTTTTTAAAACGCGGTAACAACAGTTAACGAGCAGCCATGAATACGGATTAGAAATTAAAGCGCGTAACGTATTAGAAATGAGAGTCCTGAGTAACTCCATAAATCTTGCGAAGCGTCCGAACGAAGCACTCGCCCAAAGAAAGCGATGCTCCTTCGCTTCCAGATATCGCTAGAACTTTTCTTTCGGAAAAGTTCAGGCCTTCTCCATTCCAAGCCCACACAAAAATTCTGTCCAATCGAGCACATCGAAGACCTTCTCAAGGCCGCCGGTCATCTGCCGACTCCTGCACTCGGTAACGGATTCGCGCTGCAACGGAGGCGGCGGCAGCGTCTCAACATCTCGCCCAATTCAATTGCCTCGACGAACCTTTACGCTTCGCGCTTCCGGTGCGGAGGGCGCGCGTCACGAGACCGAGGCTAACCTTCAATTCAAATCACCAGCGAGAATTCGTGCAACTTCGTCTGCTGATCCTCATTGGCGCCCGTATTCTCATATTACTGGACCTCGGAAGCGCGCCCTCTTACTTGCTCTGAGTACGTAATCGGATGGTTTATTCGATCGCAGAGACATTAATTATACCTCCGGTACTGTATGGCAGTCGTGCGGCCTCGTGCAAAAAACCAGCGTCGAAATTCGCTCTAATTTCCTTTTTCAGTGATTTCTTAATTCGATTTGAATTGAGCAAACTCTCAGTATTTGCACATGCGAAGGAAAATTGTTAGTGGGAGGGAGAGAGAGAGAGAGTGAGTGAGTGCTTATGGACTCGATTTGTGTCAATGATCCAACACAATCGAAAAGGGAAAAATAATAAAGCCCAATGAAAAAAATTTTTTTCCTCCAGTTGTCCTGGGCTAATGCATACGTCATGTTGAAAATCCGATCGCACGCCCGCAGAGAGTTTAAAAAACTTTCTCATCTCATTTCCTCTAAGCCATGTAAAGTTGAAGAGATCGCGGACTCGCGATTTCTATGCGCATCTGCAATGGTCTTCGCTGCGTTCTGGATGATGGAAGCTCGGGGATTTTACAAGGAAGCCGGTGGGTACGGCTTTGAATCAATCTTGCGGAAACATCGTTTTATCGCCAGCATCCGCAGAAGCACAGTCGAAGATTTCCATTCAATAAATGCGAGTCGCTATAAAAACCATCGGTTTTTAAATTTCGAATAATTACTCGGAATTCCATGGGCCAAGCGCAAGACTGGCGAAGGTGGATGGAACCTTTCTCAAAGCTCGAAAGAATCGAGCGCATGCTAATGCAGGCCTAAACAATAAAGCCGGAAACAAATATCGGTATTAAAAAGTTATTCGGTATCTCTTCGATCTCTCGCGGAAAAATGATATCGCCGATTCCTAGCATGCCGGGGAAAAATCTATGGTTATCTGCGTGCTCGCGACCTACCATATGTGGGAGGGAGGAGGCAGGCACATATTCATTTGTAATAATGAGCCGCACGACGCGCGGAGACGCGAGGAGTCGGGAAAAATAATTACGGACAATCGTATTAGCGATAGTCTTATGCAAAAAAGGCAAATGAGAGACAATGAAATGGAGCAGTGCGTAGTTAGAGAACTCGGGGGAACAAATGTATGTTGTAGCTACGGCGAGAAAAGAGTAACACGAAGAAGAGGACTCCCGGAAAAGGGAACTGCGGAGATACTAGGGAGCAACTTGTATAATGGTATGCAATTGAGATGAGGGATAGCATTGTATATAATATCATTAGGAGAGCCTCTGGATAATGCAGTAGATTCCTCGTCCCGGAAATGTGTCGTTCATCTTTGACCCTCTCGCGGCTCCACTGTTGCGCCAGGTTTTTCATTTGCTGTTCTCCGGGTGCAGAGAAGACCGGTAGCTCTCCGACTTTCAAAGGTTTCCCCATTTAATCGACAGGGCCGAAATATATGATTCAACATATTAATATTGCTATTTAAAGTGGCGTTGACGGCTTTTAATTAAGCTTTGAGCAATAAATTGTGGGCGCGCGAAAGCGGCCGTGAGCGATGTAAAAAAGGAGTACAATTAATGTCTAGCGTCGTGTAAAAGCTTGTAATGCTTATTCATATTAATTTTACGGGAGATAAATGAAAGGCGGGTAAAATTGAATGGCCGATCCTTTCGGCAAATAAGACTTGGAAGAAAAATGTCCCATAGACGGCAGGTGAATGGATAAAAATAGCCGCGATTCGGCTGTTATCCTCATTAGATGTGCATTGCATAATTGAATAATCGAAATCCATGGAAAGGCAGCGGGCGCGCGCACGGTTAGGCATAAAAAGTAGATTGAATTCTTATGGAGTGATAGAGAGTCGTCGGGTGGGTAACGGCAGCCAAAAGACAGGAGAAAAGTTGCAAATTGCACGTGTAGGGGATTGCGCAAATCGCCGAGCTAATTGCGGGCTCGCGGCGCACTTATGTAAAATTATTCTAATCGTCTTTCCCGACGGAGCAGCCGTCGACGCCGGCAAAAGGTCCGGGGGCCTCGGGGGTGTCGCGCAAGAGCACCGGCCTGCTCGGAGACCGAAGCTCCCCCCCCCCTGACCCGCGCGATTGTCGCGGCGCGTACACGGAGCCGGTGGCGATGCTCGGGCAGTTGCGTAAGGAGCCGATTATGCATACGGGGCTGGAGGCTCGGGGGGCCGATCCCCATCTCCTCGGCGGCGACTCCCCCGCGGGGTAGAAAACGTCGAGTAAATCAATCGGACCGCGTGGCACGAACCCGTCGCGTACAAGATACCCCGGCCGCCGCCGCGTAAATATGCTCTTGCTCCTGGGCGCCCGCCGAGATATCGATCCCAGGCCCCTCGCCGTCCCGCATTAAATGATCTACCGCGTATGCGTGCCGCCACTCCTTTTATTTCCCCCGTCAGCGGCAGCTACGCCCGCAGCGATCGCTTCTTTATTTACCTCCGCTCCCTACCTCACCCTCGCCCCTCCCCTTGGGCCCCGATGCTCCTTCTCTCTCTCTCTCTCTCTCTTACCCGTTCGCGGCCAGATGGACCGACCGCTACTGGTGCGGCACACCACCGAGGAAAAATCCTAAAATTATTGCTCCCTGCACTGGGAAGAGGTTGACTCGCTTCGAGGCTTGAAATCATTATGGCAATTTTCATGCGCGAACGATGATTTATTACCACTGGCGGGGAGGAAAAAATTCTGCTGATCGATGATTTCATGCTCTGCTATGCTAGAAGAGTTGCGGTTGCAAATGTGGACAAAAGCATCCCCTTTTGTAAAAATTGGCGGTACCCCCCCCCTCCCGACCCATCCCGTTGAGAGTCTGGAGTACCAATTGCAAATAGTACTTTGAGAAATATCGATAATTATTCCTGCGTACGTCCGTTACGTTCGCTGTGAAGTCGAAAGCCTATTACCGAGCAATTATCAATTTATAGTCAATATCTGCAAGTTTTTCGAATCTTTCGTATTCGAATGACTCACTCAGTAATGTAATAATGTAATGTAATAATTCTTTAGGAGTCAATTAAATGTATGATTAAGTATGTAAATTATTAAAGAGGAGGAATTACACGCATGCTTATTGATGCATTTACAATGAAATCGTTGGAATAGTATGCAGTTTTAGCACCTTAATAAATTTTGAGCAACACAAAGTATCAAAATCGGAAAACATTGAGCTAAGCAATCATGCCTGATTTATTAAAAACAATTATGGGTAAAAATCAAAGTAATGATAGAAAAAAGTTAAAATTAGAAACGTATAAATTTTTTTTTAAGAATGATTTCTTAAAATAAGAGTAACTTATGGTTACTCGATTGACTTTCCATAAATATTTATGAAGATTTCAAAAAATATTCTCCACTCGCTCTTGAATTTTTAAAATTTCCATATAAAAGCGCCGCGTTCATGCTCAAGGAATCATACATGAGGATTCCATTCATTATGGACTCTAAACTAAATGCACAATTATGATAAAATAACAATCAGTGGCATGCACTTACAAGGTTGCAGCTTTCGTTTCGCTAATGACACGGCGACGTTTGCAAAATCAAACGTTCTCAATGTTTTCTTCAAAATGGGAAAAACACGATGGCATATAGACGGGCAGGGGCGGAAGAGATGCCATATAGAAAGTTCCCCCTAATGAGATCCAGTTTTAATTAGCTGAAAATGACCGTCGTTGTATTCGACTGACGTTCGCATACTTCGGGCAATCTTTTGTGCCCTGTGTTCGTATCATCGATAAAACGGAACTTGCAACTAAAGTTGGGCTCGTGGATCGCTTGAGAGAGAGAGTCGATAAGCTTAAATCTTTGCAGGAGGAAGCCGAGGATCGGAGCGAGGAAAGAGCCAACGAATGGGTGCGGCAGCGCAGCGAATTTTCGAAAGAGCGGAATTCCAAAAGAGGTCGATTCCGAGCCCGAGCCAAGGGCTTCGACTCGGCTTGCACCGAATCGAGGTCGCATCGCGCGTATCTGAAAGCGCGATGGGCATCTTCACCCCTCTGCACCCCCTCGTACGGGCAAGCTACACGTGTATACATGGCTCATCCTCCGAGAAGAGACTTTGATTCCCGTGAAAAGCACCCGGCTAAGCGGTAACCCGACGGTGACCACGAGGGCGATCGAGCCCCCAATCCAAAAAAGGCAGAGGGATCGAGCGTCGAGGGCAGGTATACGCGACATTTTATAAGGCGCGGTGGCTACTGACAGAGGCAAGTTTTTATCACGGTCATCATCTGCCTCGCCGTCATTACAGCGCTAAGTAATCCGCCTCTCTCTCTCCCTCTCTCTCTCTATCTATCTATCTATCTATGTATATCTCTATATATCTCTCTCTCTCTCTCTCTCTCTCTAAGGAAGGTTCGTATTCGTGAGACGCCGAGGCCGACGAGCTTCTTTCGATTCATCGTGCTTGACCTTTGTATTTTCACAATGTGTCTCGTCAAATCAACGCCATTCTAAATCTCCTCTCTTTATCTCTCCTCCTCCCTTATCCGTAATAACTCGTGCGTTTATTCGCTTTTTCACCCGCTATCTCTGTGATGGATTTCTAATTTTTCTTTATTTTACTCTGAGGCAAACTGGATTGCCGTTTGGCGTCTACCAACAGACCACCGAGCAATTAATAAATGTAAAATACTTTTTCTACTCTTTTGATTAATGAGGGATTCATCGGGATTGATGAGATTCAGCTTCCTGTGAAATCAGCTGAGTTTATGGAAAAATTTTGCCGTTAGGCCGGCTCTTTGCTCGCAGCTTAGATATTACGTATACAAGTTTTATAATTCATCTACACCCATATTTACTACGACCGTACACAATTGCCTTAGATTGCAGAGTCACGAAAACTGTTTTCACGTGGCTCGACTTTTTGCCTTCGAGAAAATAATAATTAACATGCTCGAAGGTACCTCAAAATCAAACAATAAGCTTTTTCATCAGCTTTTGGAAATAAGAAAAAGAGAACAAGGCATCGCGGATCATTTGATCAATCGTGGAAAAATGAGGGGAAAGACGACGCACTTGGCTATTGCGCAAATCGCTTTCATTTTGCGATCGTCGGAGGAAAATACACGACGGCGGGAGGAGGAGGAGGACGGGTAGGGGAGACCGTATGTAACGGAAATTGATTTACGCTGCCACATACATCATTGCGGTCCTCGTCTGGGTTTACGGCTTCATCGGCGCGCGCGTGGCAACTCACTCCTCGCGGGTAATCGGAATCGCACCGACCGAAAGCGTCTCTCTCTTTGCCCACGCAAATGCCCCTTGGTTTTTTCCTCCGGAATCTCTAATCTTACCTCCGTTGTTTTCTTTGCGAAAGGGAGTTTTGCAAGTGTCATGAGGAGGATTTTTATTGGAATGCTTGGCCGTTGTTTGCATTTGCAATTGATAGCGATTTATCGGTGGCGCGTGAAACTATTTATATTACAGGCTACTATCACGGGATATTTTATTCGCTTCTTTTTTCGAATGATTATTCTAATCAGCGGGTTCGCGTTAGTGATTGAAAGTAAATTGTCTTGACGAGTTGGAAAAAAAAACTCGATATCCAGGGAGTAATAACGTGATTTCCTTTCCTTATTCCAATCTCGTATTTTTCTTCTCCCCACTTATCGGGACCCCGCTCTTATATTTTTTATTTAGGCGGATTGAATCTAAGGTTAATTTCAAAAGTGTGCTTTTCTTTAACAAGCTTAGTGCTCGCAAGAGCTTATAATTGTAAGGCTCTAAATATTTTGAAAGTTAAAATAAACACAGCGCATGTATCGAGCCGAGCTCTTGTAATGTTAGGAAACGATGTGGGTGTGTGACGAAGGTACGCGAATTGGAGAATAATTGATAACAGGGTATCACAAATATACAATTATTGTTTCGATTAGTTGCAAGCGTAATAAGTAAATCAATTTAGTAAGGTGAAGAGTTACGAAATCTCACAAGATATTTACAAGCTACGTCGCGTGCGTTTTCCTTTGCCTTAGACCGGCTAAGCTTCTGAGTCGATCGAGGGAGCGCGCCAATAATACGGAGCCACCAATATGAGAGCCATGCACAATTATCTCTAGATAAAGGACGATCCAAAGGCCATGTATAGTAAAAATATTTAGCCCGCATCAACAATGTGCATTCAAAGGCCATATAAAGTACAGTCATGCGTCGTCGTCTGTAGGCTAAACAATTCGAGGAAACGAGAGAAGAATCGGAATGGCGAACAGCGCACACTTAAATGCGTCACACGGACTCTCTCGCTCACTACTTCGCCGGTTGATTACTTCGACAACTTTTTCATTATCTCCGTCCCGCTGACTGTCCCACCCCTCTCCCTCGCCCTTTTCCGCGTCCTACACCCGCTGCTCGACAATGCGCCGTTGCGCCTTCATGGGAGCTCGTTAATTATCGGTAGATTTCATCGGGCCGATCGGGTGCTCCACACTCAGCCACCGATGCTGATCGAGTGAAAATGCAATTTCGCGAGTGCGCCTCCGAGAATCGCAGCCTCTCCCCCGGTGCACACACGCCAAATATAAACAAGCCTCGTTATTGTTGTGCGCGGCGTCCTGTCTTTTAAAATAGAGCCTCTATAATTTCGCGCGTGTCCTTGAAGGGGTGGCGGCATTCCATTGTGGACGCGTACCCGTATTCTTTATACATAACGAAATTTCATACCGAACCCTGGACGACGTTACCTACGGTTGCCGGCGATAGACTAGGAACGTTGGAGCTCCGTTGAATTTGATTCTAATATTTTTAAAATGACGCTCAGTTTCTTAATGTTTGTGTTTATTTTTCACACAAGTTTATTACGGACTCGTGTTTATGTGTACTGCCATCTATAACATTTTCTCTAGAATAGCTTACATGCAAGTTTCTATATTATATAATCTATGATTACAATAGTAAGCTTTATATTAAAAACATTTGCGTCGGAAAGTTGAAAAGCGACACGTACATTGTTTTTGCTTGGATATTAATTTTTAAAGCTTCTCTGATTCTAATGAAATATAAATAAGAGTTGCCTTCATTTAAGCCGAGTATTGAATAATTTATTGTACTATAGCTATTTTAATGAAAATAATTTTATAGTTACGTAACCTGATTGATAATAACACTTGTTTCTATAATGTATCGTCTCTACGGGTTTCTCATATTTCTAATCTTCCGCTTCTATAGATTCTGGTAATGTATAAAAGTTGATTTTTAAATGGCTGCAAGATTGATTTACCATTTTTCAATGACATTTATGAGTTACACCTTTTTTCCAATGCAAGTAAAAGTTTCGAAATGAATCAAATAAATGTCGATTCATGAGCATGGATAGCTCTTAAGACCCACTCTTTTTAACTAATTGTAGCATGAAAAGCTTTGCTTAATTGATCGCTCAATGACGAAAAAAAGTATGAAATAGAGACGCGGGAGGAGTAGTGGCTCAACTCACAATAATCAGATTAGTGATTGGCGGGACAATTAACGACTATCGATAGATTTCATCGCCGTCCTATGCTCGATGGTTGGCGAAGGTGGAGGGTAGAGACGGCGATCTTCGACATGAAGGTTGATTGCATACGAGAACATTGTCCGCTGATAAATTAGAGCGTTTAGCACAAATTCTCGATACTGCGAACTTCATTTTAATCAACGACTGAGTTAATTGATCCATTGTTATTTTTAGGTTGCTGCATTCTTATGGACGCATGTATATAATTAACGGACAAACCACTTTCAATAACGTTACGAAAATGTTATTATAGAAAAGAGTAAAAAAAAAAAAAAGATCTGAAGCAACATTTTAACGGTGTGTAACAAAGAGAGACTTAGTTTTATTTTGAGCATTAGCTTAATGAAAGGCACAGCGAATGACTTTGAATATAATGCGATTTGATCACGAAGGCTACATTTCGATACATATTAAAACTCGACTACAATTAAACCAGCTGTCATTTACATAATGTTATCAACATTTTAAGCTGTATCGAACCTGCCTCTCGATTAAAATCAGCCCAGATAAATTTCTAGGCCGTTTCATGATTAAGGAGAGAGAGAGAGGGAGGAGTGGCGGGGGAGGAGGAGGAGGAATTGTCCTTTCTTCCGTGTATTATAAAAGAATCGGTAATCGTTATAATGAAATAACGTGTAGCTGTCAGCGCAGCCGTAGCTGAACGCATAGGCGCAACAACAGTGAACAATAAGGCTCTTCGCGCACTTCTCCGCTTCCATATTCAATTTCGAGGCAATATTTTCGTACTGTCGGCGCGCTATTGTCCGCGGAATGTTTATTAATACGAGCCGAGGCGAGCCAACTGATGCGGGTCGCACAGTCGAGAGTGAAAGAGGGAGGAGAGCCGCGATGGGGACGACGAGGCGACAGCAGCAGCAAGAGGGAGGGAAGACGTCGTGTCGGACTCTTGACCAAGGTAAAAAAGTGAGAAACGGGGGAGTCACGAAACCAGTCGCACGGCTGCAAAACGAATTCCGAGAGTCAGTTTTAAGAAGGCCATCGGATCACATGAGTATCAAGTCGCGCGCAGTGGGCCACAAAGGTTGTATTATTAAGAGTCTTAAACAATCAGGCCAATCTGTATTTATCGGTGGCGATCGATACCGATAAGGAGGAGAGTAGGGAGGAGGCGAGGAGCGATGCCGCGGGGAGCGCAGAGGCGCGCAAAGGTCGGCGGTGGCCATTGATAAATTAATTTTCGTTAATTGAATTTGTTGCCCAACGTCGGCCGTCCGACTCGCCGAGGAGAATAACGATGAGACAAACTCGCGCGACGTCATTAAGACGAAGGGGCGGCGGGGCTTCGGTTGGCGAGAGGCCACACGAAGGATCGCACGGATTGGGACTGGGAAAGGGCCACCGAAGGCCCCCGAAGCGGTGAGCGTAATAGAAAGGAAAAAAGCGACGGCATCGGAGGCAGACACGCACAGGCACGCGGGGATGTCGTACAGCCGAGCAAACATCGACTCGACGGCAGGTGCCTGGGCTTGGCTTACCCCGGCCGATCGAGGCGGTGTCTCCTCGCGTTAGTAGGCTCGCGTTAGTAAGCTCGCCTTGGTCCGCAACACAATCGCCGGGCTAAGTCGGCGCGTAACGGACGGGAGAGCCCAGGCCCCGTCTCGGGTTAACAGTCGCGTCGCGGCGCCGCTTATTATATCTTCGGCGTTGTCGTCGGAAGCTTAGCAAAGTAACAGCAGCTTCACGAAGATTACGACGGTTACCGAGTGGCAGCGAAGGCGAACGTAACGATCGATATACCCTTTTCTTGCCTCCCCCGGAGCTGTCACGGGGCAGAAGCACGCCTCGGTATCGTCGTCGGCTGTTTGCCTTCTCTGGTTCACCGATGCCCACTGAAATACGACTCGTGCATTATGGAGTAATTAGATTACGCGCGCGCCGCGCTCCTTTCCTCTCGATGCGGCATATACAATAATTTATTGTTTAAGCTGGGCACGCTGGACGCGAAGGAGTCGAGAGCTGGAGTTTACTTGTCGGTCTTCTTTTGAAGACGGTGTCCACGCCTCGGAGTTTGCTGGCCGATACTGTCGAATCAATTTATGGATATTTGTTGCCGATGCTTTTTCTCTTTCGAGCCAATGGTATATGCCAATAAAATAATATTCCTTAATTACGACTGCCGCGGGGGGAGAGGGAGAGTTGGTAGTTGGGTGGGAGGGAGGGAGGAAAGCGGCAAGGAGAGGCGGCACATGCCGAGCAAAATTGAAATAAGATGATTGCGCCTTACGTTTGGTAAATAACCGAAGTGCCCTTGAGTCCAATTGTAATGCATTTAAATTTAGATGCGCTTATTAATTGTTAATTAGAGCCTACTTTAACGTTTGCGTAGGCTTGATAGTATTGCCCGCGATGAGAAGGGAAAGCTTCGAGGCAAGTCGCCTTCAGTCGCTGACCAGGAGCTCGAAGAGTACTGTATCGGTGAACTTACCTGGGAACAAAAATAAAATAGAAAACGTTAAATTACCATTTGAAAATCGTTGAATATATAATTGATGTATACACATTTTAAATAAATGTAAGATGGGGGGCTGCGTCGAAAACGGGTGATCGCCGGGAAAAAATAAATCGAACACGTCCAAAAATCAAAATGATAAAATCTAGAGATGTTTCCTCAACATCATCCCTAATTACTTTTAATGAACCAGCATTTTTTCTTCCCTTGCTAAATACGCTTTTTTTTAATTTATTTATTATTTTTTTTTTTTTCAATTAGCTCCGGCCTCTCACGCAATCGAATGGGTGCGCGCGCGGGGTACGCGAGGGAGTGAGGCAGGAACACACAACGTCATTCCAATTTGTATCTTGTTCTGCACTCGAGTCTCAATATACACCCGTGTTCGCTCGCTCGCTCGCTCGCTCGCATAGGTATATATATATATTATATATCCATGCTCATGTGCCTATACGTGCGCGTATATACTTATTGGATGGCGTGGCGCGCGTTCCATAGTGAATATTGGCGGAAGGCCTTTAAAGCTGCCCAGCTCGCGAATGAGGCTCTCGCGTTCCCCATCAAATTCCAGAAGTGTCTCCGAACAAAAGACCCTGGCGCGGGCTTCTTTTGTGTCCCCCGTGGCTACGACTGCGAACCCTCGTAAGGACTCCATTTCGTTGGAGCGCTTTCGTTATTTGCTCCCCTACATTACGATTTCATTATCGCGCTTTTTCCCCTTGGCACGCGTGCTTTTCTCATTTAGTTCCGTCTTCATCAATGAATTATTAGACCGAGCTCTTCCTGGGCCTATTTCTACGATTGATTATACAATTGAGCAATCGTTGCTGCCGATAAGCGGAAATTAGGAACTCGCTTCATAGTGCACGTGTTTCCTTACTGCCCAAGCTTACGAATACGGCAAGCGAGACATCGATCGATCACAGCTCTTTAATCTCTTGTTTTATGGCAAAATTACTAGGCAAGGGAATTGCGATCTAATTATGTGGATATCATCAGTGTCATAAGTGGCGTGGCTCGCAGTTGCTCATTATTATTTATTCCATGGCGGGGCGTAAATTAGTATCACTTAATTGCGGGGGCATCGGGTAATTCTGTCTTCAGGACTTCCAATTCCATATAAAAAGTTATCGCTACATATAAATGTATCCCATCCCTACGAGCTTGTATCGCTTATAAAGATCGCGTCTTTTAGGTGCGAGAACGAAACGAGCCGCTAGTACAAGACTTTCTCCGATTCTGAACTCGGGCCCTGAAACAACTCGTGCTGCCCTCCTGCCGTTCTACTGTGAGAATAAGAAAATCTGCGTGTATTTATGCGCGCGCGTGTATGCACGCGTTTGCGAAATTCGAGGTGGATGAAGAGAGCGGCTCATCTTATCAGAGCGACGATTATAACACCCGAGCGGAGTTGAAAAAACTTTGGCACGCCAGCGCGACCGAACTTTCTTTCGAGGTATACAAAAAACAAAAAAAAAAAAAAAATAAAAAATAAAAAAAATGAAGAAAGAAGAGGAAGAAAAAGCAAGAGAGAAAAAGGCACGTAAAATGAAAAAGAGAGTCGGGCTGGTGGGTGGGGCGGGCGGGGGGGGGGAGGGGGAGAGACTCTGGTTTCTTGAAACAAGCCGCGGTTTTCTTTGAACGCCGAATGGAATCCGCGATAATCCGTGGCGAGAAGTTGCCGCTCCTCACTCGTGGGAGTCAGGGAAGACGATGGTCCTTTGCCTCTTCCTTTATTTCGGCTGGAGATCAGAAGGCGCCGCCATCGGACCGGCAGTGGTAGTGCGCCAGCGGAGGGGTGGAGTTGGCGAGGGGTCACACGAGGCCGGGGGTGGCGAGGGCAGAGGAGCGGAGCTTTATCTCGAGATCGCGCGCGCATGTACGCGAAGTGGAGGTGGACAGAAGGCTTTCTAAATCACCAGTGGAATATCGCTGCCCTCCCCGGCCCGTTGCCCCCGACATCCCTCTCGCAGGACCAGCGCCTTCCTTTTTTCCGCACGTGTATGTCTGTTTGGTCGTGGTTAGGAGGCCCGGACCGATAACGGCTCGCATGAAAATCGGCTGTGTTGCACTACGCGGACTCACGCGGTATTTAATTTCTTTCTCCTTCGAGTCTTCCTTTACACATCGAGAATTTAAAAATAAATATAGACTCCTCGGCGTGTCTCGCACGCATACAGCGTATTTAATTTAATTGTATGATTAGCGCCCGGCAACATCCTGTTTCAGATTCAATGATATAAATCTGCGATATCGGCTGGAGCTTCTGTGTAATTGTACGAAGGAGTGCGGAATCTGGATTTCTCAAGCATGGCATTGAAAGCATTCGTAAAGAGAAACTCCGTGATTGTACAATCATAAATGGCTGAGTTTGAAGGCGTAAGAAGTTGACTCTTTGGTAAGAAGGAAACGAATGCATTGTGTACATAATAGTTTTAGAGAGGGGGGCCAGACAGAGAGAAAGAGACAGAGATAGAAAAAACAGAAAAGAAATCCATGTCCTCAACAGGGTAGAACGCTTTGATCAACGTGGAATGCAAACTGTAAAAGCATCTGCGCAAACAAGGCCGGAATAATGTCGTTAATGCGGATACACAGTAAGTAACATCCAGTGCCTTGATTGAAGGCGTGAGCCGGACTAATTCAGAGAAAAATCATAAATAAACAATCGACGAGGTGGAGGATGAAGAGAGAGACAAATTCATAAGTAAAGCTCGGAGCGGAAGGCAGCCGCAAATAAAGATTATCTGGTGCGATAAAGGCGAGCGGGATAGGGTAGAGGCACCGAGGGATATAATTTTTTTCGACGGGAGCAAACGTGACAAAGTAGGTTTAGTGTGTACATAGTGTCCCGACGCCGACGCCGTGGTCGATGCCGACACATCGCTGTATTTCATTATCGAAGTAGCTTTACGAGCCCTGACTAAGTGGGTTACAGACGCCGCGCCGCGGCTTTTCGAAGCTTTGAATGCGCGACGACATTTTATTTAAAAGCTACTTGGATTTCTCCGGGCGTTTTTTATTGTCTTTGGCTTCCCTTTTTACGGATGTCGCCTTTAATAATGACCGTCCCCGCCTACCGCCTAACCGTTGTACCGACTCTAAGCGCATCTTTGTCTCCCTAATTTATTGCGGTTTATGTTACTCTGTATCCTACGGGAAAATTGAGGCTATTGTTGCTGCTGACGATCGGTAGAAGGACGATAATGGTAAGACGATCCCAAAAATCAGTGGTTATATCGTGGCACTGAGAGGCCAGAAATTCCGACGATAAACTACGGCTTTCCAATAATTAGCTCCCTCCTGGCGCTACATTTTTTGCTCGTTTCACAAGCTCGAGCCACTGATTTGTATTATAGTTCGGCCGGTCGGGGCTAAGTATCCAAGAGCTCTTTTAGAAGCAGGGTCGAGCAGGGAGGGCACACAGCACATTCGAGTCTAGGAACTAAATATATTGTACGTAAAAAATTAATAATGTGTATAATTCCGAAGGCTTTACTTAACGCCACGCTTAAGGCCGCCTTAGCGGGAAACGGAAGACTTCGAAAACTACAATGGCGAAGCATCGTATCATTAACATACTCATAACTCACGAAATTATCCCGCACGAATAGAACACGCGGCGCCACATCGAGTAGGCAAATTTCTAAATCTCCGAATCACCCTATGTTCTTTTTTTGTTTTAAAAAAAAATGTATATTAAAAAATGTCTGTGCACGCGCGCGTGTGCGTCTTTTAAAGACTGCTAGAAAGAGAGAGAGAGAGGAGAGAGAGAGAGAGAGAGAGAGAGAGAGAGAGAGAGAGAGAGAGAGAGAGAGAGAGAGAGAGCGATTGAGAATGGGACCATTTTTCGACGCAGCGGCACGTATTATCGAAATCCTTTGGAGAACGGTCAGCATCTTCTCCAAAGAGCATCCGAAAATTCTCCTAATCTATACGTTCGCATGTGCGTGGGGGCAGGTAAAACACTAAAAAGCCGAGAAGAGAGAGAGAAGCGGGGAGCAGAAAGGTATCCCGACTCTCTGTGGGGGTGGTGCAAAAAAATGATGGAGAAAGGGACGATAATCGAGGGAAGGTTAAAAACATTGGTCGTCGCCGACTTGTCCTCGTGTAATTAAGCCGAGAGCCGTCGCTGCGGACAAGCAGGTGAGCCGCGGTCCATTCGTTCATTCGTCTCGACTCTCCAGTGCTCCTCAACTGACAACCGCCTCTCATCTTTCCCTTCTCTCTGCGTAGATGCTTAATTGCGGAGCTACGCTCTATCAAATTGATACGCGTTCAGGTTTCATTTTTGGCCAACGCTGAACTTGTTCATATCTTGCTCCTTGTCTTGGCTTTGCGTTATCGGGGCTCTGACATTGGTTTTCCATCGGTAAGAAGGAAAAAGAGACCGCAAAGGCCCCTTTACGCTTTCTAAAATTACTTTTTCAGCATTCGCGTTAGATTGTTCACTTAGTCGAATAGTAAAGCAGATCAATACAAGCAGCACAACTGTTTCTATTAAATTGGCCATGTTTAGATGTTTAGGGAGGTAGTTTCGGACAGAAAGACTTGTGAAACTTTTTCAAAGAATCTTTTTTTGATTTTGTAAATTATCTTCTCAAGTAATGGCACGCAATATTGACGAATCCCAAGAAAACTACAGGTTAGCTAAGAAGAAGAGGGAACGAGTGTCTTAAGCTACGCAAGTCCTGAATACACGATATCCGGCAGCGAAGTCGTATATAAATTTTTGAAACTTCCGGACCTGGTAAGCCGCATCCTTTTGTTGAGAGATTAATGAAACCGCGGACTACACAGAATAGAATTGCACACAAGTGTTTAAATTATCGCGGAAGGACGTGGTTAGGACGAATGTAATTGAGTAGTCCGTAAGCGGAGAACAAACTGTTTAAAATTTTTACCTACGACACTGCATCTTCAGGAGTTATTAGTTGACGTTTATAGCGAGAGATCGAGGGGCAGGATTCACTTATTCAACATTATAGTGTAAGGCTCTCCGAGGCTCGGACCACTTAAGAAAACGCACATCGCCGTGTCAAATTTAAGAGGATGATTAGCGTTGGAAGCGTCGTTCAATTCAGCGAATCACTAGAGCCAATGAAACCTCAAAACCGCAAATGAAGTTGAGAGCCGTCGCGCAGAACAGAAGAAACAACAACATCTACGATAGTTAAAAAGCGTTGAGTAGCGGGCGGCAAAGGCGTTTATCCTCTACTCTCGCGCTGGCGTGCATCGCTTCTTTTTGTTTTGCTCTTTTCGGCGGCAGAAGTAAAACGCGCGCCGCCAACGTAACGCGTCCGAAGGCTGAGGAAGGCCGAGAAGGAAGGCATTCCGCGATTTCTCTCGAACGACCGACGTACGTAAGATTGTTTCACCCATGTAAATGCGAAAGCGAGGTAGAACAAATAAATAGTAGCCCGGAGTAAGAATATCTGCCTTTTTTTTCGAATCGATCGAACGTGCGACAAAATGGCTCATCGATAGGAGCTATTGGAAGTCTTATTGATGTGCTCGACCACTCCCTAATTACGGGAGCTTATGTTTTCATCGTCGGCGTGCCCGGCCTAGGAAGCCTCGTTGCCTCGGCAATATAGGATGCATGTAAGAGAATACGCGATAAGTACTCAGCTGTGAAACTTTATCGAGGTGCGTAAAAATTCAATCTACGCTTCAGCGGCAACGTAACCAATAAATTCTTGCTCGACTTTGACGATGCCTCCACGACTCCTTCGTCCCGTTCTCGGGAACGGGATGCGGCTGCGGGCCTTTGCACGCCCTGCTCGCGTACGGCATAGAAAATATACGCGAACCGTTGCCGCGGCGATTGCGAGCTCACGTGAAAATCGGCGGGCCGATCGGGGCAAGAGTTTTCAGCCTTACCGATGAATATCGCCCTGGTCCGGCGTGAGAAAACGCCTTAGGCAGCGCCCCCTCGAGTTGCGAGTGGCAAGCGCCGGAGGTACGACAAAATGGCGCAAGTCGAAATGTTCGCAGAAGCCTTGGGAAGAATGTCACTCGCCTGACTGGGCCAAAGCTGCCGGAGAAAGCTTAAACTCAGGCTCGCCTCGAGTGCTCGACACGTTACGGATTTACGCTCGAGGGCTGAGCCTCCTGATCTCTCCATCTCGGACATTTCCATAGCGACGTTAAAATCAATAGTGTCGATCGAGAATAAATTGCCGCCTCCTAAGCAGTGGCATCAGCAGCAGCAGCAGCAGCAGCAGCAGCAGCAGCACCAGCAGCACCATATGGCTCTACATAAAAACTCGATCCGAGTTAGCCTTCCTTTAAAATGGTACAACACACGAGTGTACATTCTTGAAAATCACGCTTCTTGCACGATTAGTTTAGAAAAATATTTTCTTTAAATTGAATAAATTCCTGGCCTTAAAGTGTGCCCGTGCCCGTGCGTGTGTTTTTCAACAGGGTTTTTCCTCTCGCGGTGTCGAGACAATATTTTTTTATCTTTCCTCTCTTCACGTTGGAATTAGCTTTGCTGCGACTATAAGCAAAGCTCAATTTACGGTTTCGAACAATTTAGATATGTTCGGAGGGAGTTGATTCCTTTACTTTAAACAGGTGCACTTGCTATCCTTGCCAGAACGGGAAATTGAAATTTAATAAACCCTAATTAAGCGAGGACGATCTAAATGAGAATTCATTATAGCACAATTATTTTCTAATACGAAAGTACGAATGTCGTGAATACAGAAGTGCCTCGAATCATCCTATGGTAAATAATTCCATAAACTCGTAAGTTGTAACGTCTTATATACACAGTGCACGGGCACACGTGTATGCACGGGCTTACACAACGTGAGCTAGGAATTCTCAAAATGAAGATAAAACGAGTCGGCTCGCAGTTAACATATACTTATCATCCGATATCCAAGAAGTACCTGCAGCACCTTCCTTATTTATTAGGTATTAGCGCTCCTCCAGTAAAAATCAAAGGTATGGAGTCAAGAGCTCATCAAGCGCCGATGACACCGCTCGGAACAGTTATGGTCTTCCGCCCCCCCCCGACAGCGGCGGCCCATCGCCTCATTATGCCTCTCCCCCGCGGGCAACGAGTGTAAATAAAAAAAAGCATTAAGCTGTCGGCGCTCGGGCATCAATTACCGATTTCTCGAAAACGCAAGAGGCGCGGAGGAGGAAAGGAGGAAGAAGAAGCCTAAAGGAGGGAGCCGCGGCGCGCAGCGTACGAGCGCGCTGACAAAGTAGCCATTATTAAATTTAGTTATCACGCGAACGAGCGGCCGATAAGGTCGCCATAAATCAGGCTAAAAAGAATGTTTAAGATTCCGGCCTAGGAGAGGCTCCGGTTCGTGGGCCCGCCGCCGCTCGGCTCCTCGGCCGGTCAGGGGAATGAGGCTGCTGCCGGCGGGGGGGGGGACCGAGAGCCCAGGAGGTTCGGTGGCGTGAGACGCGCCGCGACACTTGCGCAATGCACCCGCCGTCGTTGTACCCCATTTAGAGCGAGAGGCCCCAGGAGCACCTGCCGCCGGGGAAGGATGGAGCTCCGGGCTCAGCGCGACACGTCGCACCGATCAAGCGAGCACGTAAGCGAGCGAGGCCCAGGCCCCTCGTACCTCCCCCCCCTCTCCCCGGGCGTCTATTAAACCTGGCTGCACGTGTGTCGCGTCTGTACGTACGTGCGGCTGCATGTGGTTCGGTGCGTTTTGTCGAAACGAGAAAACTCGTCGCCGCGCGGCGAATGAGAGAGCGGGAGGAGCCGGGAGATGAGGAATTTGGCGTGCGCGTGCGCGAAACTTAATTCGAGTTTGATGACGCTGGTGGTTTTCTTTTTTCGCGATTGCCGAGAATCGCAAGAAAAAAGAGTCTATCGAAAATTGTCGCGCGTTTCTCTACATGGCGAGGAATTTCTTTGATGTTGTTACAAGAATTAAATTCTGACGGGCGAATTTCACTCGCGCCGTGATTGATCTTTATGAATGCTGGCTTACAGGCTCGCACGTTGTTTTCTCTCGGCGACAGTTCACTATTTTAGCTGCGAGGACGAGTTTCGGACCGGCGAGAAATTTAAGAAGAGGCCGCTACACGTAACGAGGCGTAATGACAGCGCGTACATTATCAATAAACTTGTGCTTGCGAGGGGTCATCCGCGTCCCGGGGGGCATCGTTAAATGGTGTTTAAACGTAGAGGCCATAATTTATTCCGCGTACAGGCTCCGGCACATGGGCACGAAGACGCAAGGCTCGGAACACATTTCAGCGCACCCGGAGAAATATCCATAAAACCCATTCGTCAATGGGATGCGCCTCCCCAGAATAAGTGTCGAAATTCCAGCCCCGCGCGGAGAAATTCGAATTAAAAGTCTCGAGCAAAAGTCCCTACGGGAGTGAGGTCGAGGGCGTGGGTGGACCGTTCGATAACAAATGGGACGAGAGAGGCTAAGAAGGATAATACAAAAAGAGAGAACGAGCGACCGAAAAAAGAAGGCGACGAGGGAGACGGGACTGAGGCACCTTGCGCTCGCTGCTCGGCGGTTCCTTTGGAAAAAAGAGAAAGCGAGAGATAGGAAAAAGGGACACTCAACAACAGGTGCATGCTGTGAACCTTGAAGTCGATGATCCCCCTGCCCCTCTCGTGTCGGTGTCCCTTCTCGCTCCTCTCCCACCTTCTCGCTTCAATCTCCTGATCCTCCTCCCACCCACCCGACCGCCGTCCATGTTGCTCTTTGCTCTCTCTCTCTCTCTCTCTCTCTCTCTCTCTCTCTCTCTCTCACACACACACACACAAACACAAACACACACACACATGGTCACTCGCTTCGATCGATCGTTCTTTATTCTTGTTCCCACCTGGCATTCAAACACGTCGAACAGCCCATGACGATGATCCGATAGGACCGATAAGCCGGGGACTTAGAAACCGCGAATACGCGCACTAATGGTAATGCCGCTTCTGTCTGTCCCTCATCTTCAGCATCGCTTCTTTCTTCTCTTCTGTTGCGCATACGTGCTGAGTTTTTTACACGAGCACGCGTCCACACACTAATACAAGAAAATGCCTTTTGACAAATCTTTACAAATTGCTGTTACAACCATAACTCTTTCCTTCCTATTTCATTTTTTGTAATTGACGACCAGCCGATGCTCGGTCTAATTTCCATACATTTGTTTTCAAATCGAAATTATTTAATAATTGTGCAATATGGCCGATCGAGGAAACGGAGTGGGTGATTCATTGATGAAACATTTTGTTGACTTGCGCGAGAGGAGAAACCAAGATTAGTTCGTATTCAGTAAATGAGGCAATTAATTATTCGTTAGTTAAGTTCTTAAGTTCCCTGAATAAAAACAGATTCAATTAAATCAAATCAAATTCTAGTGTGTACATTACATAACATTTATTAATAATAAATATCTAGAGAAAATCGTAGAAATATCCGAGCTCACCGGCATTCAAACTTATTCTAAGGAATGTATAGAAGAGAGTTTCATTTTAAGAATGTTCGAATCGCAACAATGTCCAGAAAAATGGCAGAAAAACAAACGACGTATAAAATGATCACGTCAAACTGCAGAAGCTATTTATGCAAAACAGTTATTAATTATGCAAAAATAAAATATATCGAAAGTACTGCATTTGGATTATTGTATATTCTTAAAGCAAAGAAAAAGAAATAAAAATGCAGAAGCATCATAGAAATAAAGGTGACAAAAATACAAGCATCCAAACATGACAGCAAACATTCTACTTAAAAAAAAAAAAAAAAAAAAAAAAAAACAAAAAAACAAAAAAAAACAATTTACGAGTATAACAAACAATGTCATCGGGAACAAGTAAGGTCAACTAGTATATCATTACCACACATCCTTATCTACAACTGGACAAATGAAAGAGAATAAGCAAATGTTGAGGCGAAGTGTCAGTGTCAAAATTGCTTATGTCTTATTGTTTCGAGTTTATGGTTAGCCGCTCTTATTTACCAAGCGTTGCCAAAACATAATTTTCAACTGACTTGAAACGCTTTTCTTGGTTTCGATCAAAGTATATCGAAAGTATATAATTAAATGCGTAACATGTATCCCTAACTATTACACAATTCAAAGCTTTAGCAAAATAATGAGATTTGGCTTAAAAATTCGTTAACCTCTCAGGCAATATAATTGAAAAAACATTATCGATAACATCATCGATTTCGTTGAATACTACAAAGAAGCGGGAGAGCAGAGACAAAGAAATAACGTGGCCGCAAATTACTTATCTATATTGTAACTGTTAATTATCGATGAGATAAAGATTAGACTTCTCGGGGCGTTGCTCTTGCATCGAATACTTATCCAATATCGGATTGGCTTTGTGGGGTTTATCGGTGGAGGGATTACGCACGCGCTCGCATATATGCAAGTCCTCAGCTGAAGTTAAGGACATTTCCGCAGGCCCCCCACGTCCATGCAATAATTCTCGAGGTCCTCCCCCAGCTGCATTATCCAGATAATCGTTGCGACAATGGCTTTAATAATACTGGCGAAAGGCCGATTACTATTGGGAAGGGGGTAGAATGGTCCGGCGGGCCGATGATCGAGAGCAGGTAGTTCTAGGCCATTAAACATGAGAGACGCTGGCAGGGTACCTCGATCGGCTCCTCTCCTCGGCTACTGGCGCACTAAACTGTTTTTATCACTCAATAAAGATTTTTGAAATTAATTGCACGCGGCTCGACGCTAACCCGGGGGCGCAACTCTTCGTGGCCAAAGTCTACTCGAGGAGCCGCGACGACGCCGAGCAATGCTGGACGAAGTTCTTTCTTTTTTTGCTTTCAATAATCCCCAAGGCGAAAGCTGGTAATTGATTTTACAAGAGTCTTTTAATAGTTGATGGGATCGTAATAAATGTTGCAGCGTTAGCCAACGCCCGGGAGCTTTCGGTTCGTTGATACTTAGTCCCGGATAAGGGGGAGGAGCGAGGGGGGGGGGTCCAACAGTAGGCTGCAAGATCGACAGGGAGAGAGGAACGAGGGGCCTTGAGCTTGGACCGGCGATGGTGGCTTCGAGGGGTCGATCGATAGTCGCGTCCGCATCTGTCCCTTCCATTACAGGCGTACTTTATGTAAAGGCGACATGGCGAGAGAGAGAGAGAGAGAGAGAGAGAAGGACACTTTGTGTTTTTAACGGGGTCACTGGAGCTTCTTTTTTCGCCACAAAGGGAGAGAGCGATAGAGCGGGAGAGCGAGAGAGGCGATGCCACCACACTTGCACGCGAAGTTTTTTTACCCAACGATTATCTTCCCTCGGAATTGAGATGCTATGATATTGAATTATTATTATATACGAAGTAGACGAGCAGTGAATTTACTGGTAACGGCGACGATTGGTAATTCTTCCATCACTGACCACATATTTGAAATTTAGGTCAATCATAAATTGACGTGATTGTGAGTGCAGCTTTTTAAAGGATAAGAGAAAAAATTTTCATAATTCCAGCGATTCTTTTGCGTCAGCAAGATTTAACGATATTTCCGTCGGAATACTCGACTTACGATATCGATGCGACGAATTAATCGAGTTATGAATATAATTACTTTTTGCTTCGACATTGCGAAAAAGGATATGGTAATTTTTCAAGAAGTGCTTACATTAATCACAAGATAAATTCACTTTTTATAATGTTATTGACAAAACAGATGTTTCGAATAAAGAATCCGTCATGCATTAATTAATCAATATCATTATTGAAAGGAATAGAATTTCGAAGCCAATTTATTTTTCATAAGTCTAATTGACTACTAAGAAGAAAAAACAATTCTATTACTTGGAAAATATTAATAAAACTCTGATAAGTAGGATTAATATTTTTCTTTTTTTCGAAACTTGTGCGACATAAATTTTTTTAGAAAATTGTGCTTCGGATGAGCAATTTTTTCTTTGCATAAATACGTAAACAATTTTTTATTACCATAAGATATTTACTCTCAGCAGTACTGGAACCATAAAAGTATGAATTATCTCGTCGCATACTATGTAAGTCTAATTGCACGTTATGGCCAAAAGAACGTATTGTGTGTATGTTTGTGTATGTGTGCGCGCGTGCATGTGTATATAAATAAGAGAGAGAGAGAGAGAGAGAGAGAGAGAGAGAGAGAGAGAGAAAGAGGAAATTATGAATTTTTAATGACATGGAAGGTAAGGTATCGGCAGTACGTGTTCAAAATGTAAATAAAATGCCGGAGGAATGACAATACTATGTCAATCGTGAAATTGGTTGATTGCAAGCAAAGTGGTTCGCGATTAAATAAAAATGAATTATAGGGCAATATTTTGTCAACTTGTTAAAAACAATTTTTAGCGCTCGTGGATCGTAAATAATCAATATCCCGGGAGAAGGCTTATGTTTCGATGAATCTAGATGACAAGTACCGGGAACGCGTCGAATCTACGAGCTTGTGTTAACGATCGAGGCACTTGGTGAGAAGTCGACTTGGTCGTAGAATAGGAAAAAGACACAAATTGACGTGCGAGTGATAAGAATGTACGGTGGTGGTGCTTGGAGAGCGTGGGCTCGGTTAGCGGGCATCGTTAACGCCGCAGCGCGTCGCGATTTAGCTTCCAGATCACACGCGAGTACGTGGCCGGGCGTTAAAAATAAAGGTGTAGGCTGCTACGAGGAACCGAGGCACATGCAGGACATGCATTCGCACGCGCGCACGTACGGGACTCGAGACTGGGACACTTGTGCGGAAATCCCGTGGCCTCTTCCGGCTGCCGCCTCACACGTAGCGCGAATCCTTTGATCTAGGGCGGCGAGGAAAGGGGAGCGAGCGGCCGACCTGCCCCGAACGTACAGGCTATCAAGGTCAGGGGCACGGGATGCTCGGCAGCTTCCTCCCTCCACGGAAGCTCGGCTCGTCCTCCGGACACGTGTTGCGAAACATTTCGCGCCTCGCTTGTCGGTTTTGCGGTGCTCACCACGTGTCACTCTTCCCGTTGCCGATACCGGCCCGAGAGCTTACGTTACATTTTTCCGAAACCCGACTTAGGATCGCCGCCGGATTTCGTCTCATTCCTCTCGGATCGCGAGCGGCACCGTACACGCTGACGATGGAAAAGGCTCGGCCCGCACGACTTCTTTCATTCTTCGGCAATTGATTGCTATTTATAACGTCGATCACTGGAGTTAATTGAAATTTATACGCTGTGTGCCGCCGGGTGACGTGTAATTACATCGACGCGATGTTTGATGTGTTTGCACGCTTTCCGAGTCGCTCTCTCGACAAATACAAACTTTTGTATTTTAGCCCACGACCGAATCTCAAGCAGCTCACCGAAATAATACACACATGCTAATCGAGATGAATTGAACACTGTGTTAAGCCTGCAGAATAAATTCGAATCGCTTACACTGATCAATGGCCGGCTCGAAAATAGTACGAGCCAAAACTATAATTACATAATTGTTCAATAGGACCAACTAAACCAAGTAGATTTTGTCAACCAACGTTTGATTCTGATTTCAAACATATTCACGATTTTCTGTATATTTACTACTCCACGGTACGGTCATTGCGTTTGTAAAGACATAAAGTTCGTGAAGAATTTCCACTTTTTCTTTTCGTGCTTAAAAATAGAATTGATTTTTACGGGCGATCAC
Source organism: Kradibia gibbosae (assembly GCA_018907135.1). NCBI lineage: Eukaryota > Metazoa > Arthropoda > Insecta > Hymenoptera > Agaonidae > Kradibia > Kradibia gibbosae. The sequence goes on from JACCHX010000004.1 coordinate 13,162,294, forward strand.
AAGAAGACTGTTAATTACTATAATTAATGTCGCATGAATGAATATGTCCATTGAAATATTTAAAGATAAATTATTTTACTATTAACTTTTAGATTGTGAACTTCTCCCCGCCCCCCCCCACTCTCTAGGAACGTCGCGTCAACGCATTAGCGACACATACATTTCTGTCAGTGGAACGAATGTATAAGACTCTTTCGAGTTTTCCCGAGGAATCGAGTAGATAGATAAATAGATGCATAGAAATAGAGATGGAGATACGGATAGAAATAGGGAGTTAGAGAAAGAGAAGCGAGTAAGTCTGCCAGGATAAGTGGTATGAGTATCTTCTTTCGTGCCGCACATATTATTCGTGTGTGCGCACATAAGTGGGATACATAGATATATAGTTGATTTGATTCCACGACTACGTAATGGAGCCAGTCGAACGAGTCTCTCCGTCCCTTGCCCCTCTATCCCACAGTCGCCCAATCTCCGTATCTCAACTTTTCGAGCGTAGGTGGTTATAAAGGGTATCTGCCCTCCCAACGTGGCTACGCCATTTCTCCCGCTCACGCACGCACGCACGCTCTCTCTCTCTCTCTCTCTCTCTCTCTCTCTCTCTCTCTCTCTCTCTCTCTCTCTCTCTATATATATATATATATATATATATATATTATATATATATATTATGTACACACACACACACACATACACACACGCCTTCCTCGCTTTTTGGCCACAGGTGTAATTCAGCATAATTAACGGCCCGAGCGCTTTGGCTAATATTTTATCGAAATCGTTATAAGTAGCATTGGCAAGCGAACGCTCGCGGATGCTGTGAATTTTATCGATGACACAAGGATCGTCTTCTTCCTCCCCTGACGCAGCGGGATATTGTGTGGATCTTCTACGTGGATGATGAAGGTACGCCGACGTTTCTTTTTGCGAGTATGATTCTTTAAGCAAGAATACAGGGGCTTCTTCGCGCCTAAGCTTTTTTTAATCGTCCACTGGTGATAATGTAAAATTTTTTCCGTTACATTTAACGAGCGTACAATGTTATTTTACTCAACTTATCTAGCTCGATTCCTTTGACGACGATATCGCACAGAAATCGATCCGACCTAATTGTTCGTATCGATTGCAAGCATAAGCTTTTATTTCTTAATATGCAATTTGTCAGAGGAATTTGCAATAAAGTCAATGTATTTATATCCTATCATTTAACAGATAACGACATTTTTTGTTTGTTCCTTAATTAACCCATAAATCGTACGTTTAAAATTATACGATTGAATGGCTTGCTTGCACTTAGTTTTAACAAAGCTTCATTGAAATATTTCGTATGTTATCCAAGGCGCCGTTTTAAATAATTTAAGTACGCTACCACTTGACTATATCTAACCGAAAAGAAGATAAATAGTTGTAGGAGTAGGACGGGAATGATTTAAGCTTATATAATATATATTTGAAGAATAATTATGGACCCATTAAAGGCCACATTGTATTAGCGATCCTTTTATATGAGAAACATAGAGGCAATAAGTTTTTATAGTACTTCGTCGTAAGTATGAGTATCTATAAAATATTTTTTATGGAACCTACATTACGTGAATTCATATGGAAAGAAAAAAAAAGAGAAAAAAAAAATAGAAGCATAATTCTATTACACTCGGTATGTTAGAGAGTATAGCGATTTTTAACGAATCTTATATTCTTTAGCGTATAAGAGTATTAAATTCAACTTTCAAGAGATCCTACGTGGAAAATATGATGCATGCATATTTATGGTTTTCGATGTAACGACTTTTGATAATTGCACTGGAATTGCTATTCATCGCTATTATATAAATATGCGTGTAGGGTGGATTTTGACGGACTGACATTGTTACTCCACGGAATCTTCACATATCCGCATGAAATTGCTAATTAAAGTGTACAGACTTTGTGTATGATTAAGCCAAATTGTACGCATTGTCAAGATTTTGTATCAAATTTATGCAAGAGCATAAGTATCATTGAGCATAAGTAATGTGTGACATAAGCACGAAGGCATGCTTGATATACCGTTTCCTTTAGTCGCATTCTATAAAATCGACTGTAATATTGTGCTTTAATTAATCGTAATAATAAATTAAGGGTCTTCTTTTAAGCTCGAATTTGTATTTAGATGGAAAAAACAACCAGCTTTCTTTTTGCGTTCTTGTGGTTTCTAGCTGCGCAATTTTTTAAATGGCATTCCTTTTCCATTAAGTAGAGATTGTGTCTGCGACTCAATGCAACAATTTACGGGACATCCGAATGCCTCGATGATTGTAAATAAAAGGGAAACCCCGCGGTGTACCTACTAATGATAATTTTTAACCTTTTTCCAGGAAACACCTTGAAATATCATCCGCTGTCTATTTTTCTGTTCCGTCATAAATATTCATCGTGCATCATCAAAATGGTGTACCATACAAATTTTCGATTGATTAAAACTCATTGGTTACGCGCGGGAATCCCGATTGACGGGGAAGATTGTTACGATTTATTTTTCGCATAATCGCATAACTAAAGGCTGTACCACCGCCGGTGGAATATTACAAAGCAATAAAAATAAAAGGTAGCGGCGGCGCGGCGAAGTAACAACAACTGCGAGACTGGAAGTGGGACTGAATCAAAAAGGTGGATCCTTCTCGCTCTTATATCTATAAATATTCATTACCGTTACAGGTGTAATATGCCGTATATAAAATAAGGAACCTGTGCGGCGGTGGTGGCGGCTGCCTTTTTTCTCACGCTGATATTCTATCGATGACGGTCCATCTCTCGAGAATTCGAAAGCCTTGGATGTGTAAGTGTGTGAGCGGGTGTGGGCGCGTATTTGTGTGTGTGAGAGAGAGAATCGTCAACGTGAGAAATGTCCAAAATATATCGCTATGTTGCTCTTTTATAAAGATTGTTGCTTTTCAGTCCCGTTTAAATAGTATCTCTTCTTTTTTATTTATTTAATTTTACGTATTTTGAGGAACTATTAAGAATGCATTTACCAGTAAGATTTATAACGTCGTCGTCGATTATGAAGCAAAGAGACAACAAGCTAGAAGGATATATTTATGCAAGATACTAGAATGATAAGCGGCAAAATATCAGATTGAAACGTCGGACGTAAATAAACATAAAGATATTCTTTCACATTGGAGGTCGGTGAAATTTCTTAATAATTTTGACTTTTTTACAAATACAAAATAGAGAGAGAGAGAGAGAGAGAAAAAGAGATGAAAAACAATAAAAAAAAAAAAAAAAAAAAATAAACATATTTTTACAAAGGACTTGAGCGGCGTATTTCATTTGTTGCTTTACTTTCAAAATACACTACACGATTCCGTACTTTACAACTTTCTATACCGCCAGATAAAGTCGCGATAATTACCATTTTTAATCGTCATCCCAGATATGGTAAGTAATATTTAAATAATCGCAAGACATTTGTAAGAGAATCAATGAAGAGGAAAAGGAAAAAGGAAGCGGAATATAATTAATTGCTCGGGCGAATATTGGCGAGAGAGGCGACCGATATCATAATGGCTGTTGTTTCCTATCCTGTACGGAGAGATTTCGCAGCGTCGGAGCAACACGTCAGAGCGCTACTTTAATATGGCTTTATCATCGGCCGCGTGATAAAATTTGACAGTCCTGATAAAAATGCGCTACGTGCAGAAGTGGACCTGCGCTTTCCCACAGCGGCCGAAGTCACGTGAATAGCCGATGAAAAAGTAGTTCGCGAGGGAGACCGTAAAAATGCTTTTTATGCGTTACGGAGCTGCGCGAATTAGCAACGCGTAAACAAAATTAAACGATCTGCGGTTATCTGTACATGCCAACACAAGCACGAATATCAGTGTGAAAACTTGCGCTCGTATAATTTAAAGGTAATATGAAAATTGAAAGATCCTGATTTCATACATCGAGCGTAAACGCGTATGCGCGCATTAATTCTTGGCAAACATAATAAATATATCGGCAAGGGGGCGCCGTTCGATCGAGCGCACGGGAGTCGTTGGGCATCGGCTCAACACTACTCAGCCGGTTATACGCGATCGTTCGCGCAATTACGTCAAATGGATATCCTAATTGCACCAATACGTGGCGGCAGCGGCGGCGACGGTGGCCGACGTAAAATTGCTCGCGCTCGATCATCGCGCGTGTGCACATCCACGCGAATCGATAAAAAATCATTGACGCCTTTTGCAACCCCTTCGCGCACGGACTCGCACGGACGCGCACAGACGCGCCAGAAACGTTCATCTCCGCGTGTATGGACATAAGAGAAGGCGCACGTAATAGCGGTGAGCATCATTTCCTCTTAGGACGTATTCACAGATTATATGCTTTACTCTTCTTATGTTCCGCGCTCACGAAAGTCGATCGATGTTGGCCTTTTGTTTCATCCGCTTAAAATGCCGAGGTATCTTTTATAGATTCTCCGCTCCTCATGGTAATGACAGTGGACTCTGTCCATTAGCTTCACTATTCCTCTTCCTTTTTTCCTGCCTTTGACCAAGCGAAATTGTTAGACGTGAGATAGCACGGCATAAAATCTACCGTTGAACAGCCGAGGGATCGACGTAGGCTCCACAGCTCGGGATGTTCCGGATCTACGCGCACAAACTCACCCGTTGAAGTGCTAATTGTACCCGAGCTTGTTTTTTTTTTTACGTCGCGTGGCATGATTATTGAAAAACATTGTTTGTCCTCGTTCGTATTTTCATCTTGCTTTCTTTCTTTTCTACGCCCGCGCTCAACATGTTTATTTATAATTGCCATTCATTATAAATATTACATTGTCTTTGTTTTCATTAAAGATCGAGTTACTGAGCTACCGCTTTTTATCTTTTAAAAATATTGGCACAAGAATTTAATAAATAAGACTAACTAAAGGTAGGATGTGATGCGAAGTAATTTTTTTACATTTCAAAGATTTCTTTCTTCGTACATTTTGTGTAATTAAACACCTCTGATCCGCCTCGACGTGTAAAAATGTAAATTTTTTTTACTTCATTATGATTGATATAATTGTAATATTTGCACTAATGATTGAGCCAATTAACCCAATAAAACACAATTCAATGTACACTACAATATATACACATTTTTTTTTATTACTACTAATACTCTCTCTCTCTCTCTCTCTCTCTCTCTCTCTCTCTCTCTCTCTCCCTCTAGTAGCTATAATTATTTCTTCAAACATTAATGAACAATTCTTTACCTTTTTCTTGAACTTATTTATTACAGCACCGACGATTATTCAACTTCATAAGCTATATCTGACAGAGTAAATCATTTTGGTGATATTGTTACTAATATAATTATTATTGTTATTGCTTAGTGTTGCGATGTATTCCTTTAATTTTTATTCGTGAAAAGGCCCCAGACACACATGATTTTCGTTGGATGTTGAAAGGGAGGCAATAGGAGCTTTATGATCGGTTTGCCAGTAACCGATGATTGGCCTACTTGTGCATTGCCTAATGCATTGCCACGAAAATTTCGCAAAAATAACAAAACACGCTGAGAATCGAGCAAAACCACGTCGGCACTATCCTCGTTACTTATTTCCTGTCATTTATGTGCCATTGGAATATTGCCAGCAAACTATTCGGCTATTGCTACAGTATATATGCCTTCGAGGTGTAAGCTGTATTTCCTAATACTCTTAAAGGCTCTCTACAATCACGGAATTGTGGTTTAATTCCGAGGCAGTAATAGTAAAAATTCAAAGAAAAATGCGGATCACTTGTCTCCTCGTCCTTCTCCGTTCCTACTCTCCCCCTGTCCTGTCTATCTAATTAGGCTGTACGATTCGTTCGTAGACTCGAATAAACCATGGTTTACGCATTACCTGAACATCGAGGCGGATAATAAAGGAAAACTTCTTGTTTATTAAGAAGGCGTCACTTAAACAAATGCTGTAACCTCGCTTTAAGAATCTCACCTGCAATGCGCAGCATATGAAAATCGAATATTCAATCGACTACGTGATCAAACCCGGAATAGCGAATCACGGTACTGCGTACAATTGGCGACGAAGGGGCGGTATTGAAAAGGGAGGGGAGGTAAAGAAAAGCGACGTCAGGTGCTATTTAGGCATCACGAATTCCATTCCTATGAAGTGACGAGCGAACGGGATTGCGATAAGCATAAATCGCTCGAAGGCTCGGCGAAGCCTCGTTCTGAAAAATTTCGATGCGCTGCTTCTTGATTAGTCAGTACCTTACCTTATCCTTCCTAATTGCAATAGCCATTGGGCATTGTATCTCGAGAGGGGGCATCGACACGCGACTCTCGCGTCCCAGAGGTCGAGCGGGTCGGTGTAGCACAATCTTTTCCTTATTTTCCAATGGCTCTGGTAAAAAGCGGGGCGCGATCCGAGGCCTAAGCAAATCCAATGACGGAGCCGCTCGGGGGGCCGGACCGCTTAATTCTACAGGACAAGGGGAAAAAACGCGGTGAGCCGGGATACCGGGAATCGAAGCTACTCGGCCGGACGCATTATCCGAAACGTGGCTTTTCAATAATCTGTCGGGCTGGGAGCCCGGACACCTGACACCCTGCTGCTGGCTTTCGAACGGGCACACAAGCGCACGAACAAAACGAGACTTACAGCCGCCAGGCGCCAAGGGAAACTATTGGGAACAATGGCCGGCGTGGATCAGCTTCCGCGTGCGTAGAGACGAGTGACGGATTCGTGTGGGCGAGAGGATTTTAGCACGTTGAATCGCATCTCAGCTTACTCCTAGAGAACTGGCTACCGAGCTCAGCTCGATTGATTTAAAAGCGAATGGTCGAATTAGGTGAACGGCCGACTTAATTTATACACCGAGGCATCGTATACAACGTCGCGCATGATCGAATGCTTTGCACTTATTTGCGGGAAGCCATTGCATTTTAACTCGGGACTATGAATGCGGATAATTTGGAGAAACAATCCAAGGTGTGCTGTGAAGGGGTGTATTTCATAAATGTTGGGTAACTGCGAGACTCGGCAAGATCTCGGGCCAGACTATTCTGGCTATTATTCTCCTTCTTTGAGGCGCGAAATACAATTGGAGCATTTATTTTCCTCAACAACGTGTCTATCGACTCTGTTATGGGAGCGGCTTCTATTTTTCTTCCTCTACTCCTTCTTCTTTATTGACTGGTGCTACAATATCCACCGCTAGGAGCATATTTACAAGATGTGGTATATTCTCCAAAGGTGCTTCTCGACGCGAAATTCAAAGTACTCGGATATTTCGGAGAAAGTCATTGTTGCTCGCTTCGTTGATATATATATATATATATATATATATATTCAATTGAAGGAACTCTCCTCGAAATACAAGCCAACGTAAGCAGATTTCGTGAAATAATATAAAAATTATCGTTCGTATAAAAGACCTCGCCACTCCCTTGGAAATTAAATAGCGCTCGGGGTTATCCTGCAGTACCGGTACAATTGAAAAAAGTCTTTTTCCTTCTTTACTTTAAAAGACTTAAAGAAAAAAGAGTTTCCCTCTGCCGTTGCTGGCTGTCGGTCGCGGGGGCGAAATACAATCAGGGAACGGCACAAAGAGACTGACTGCCCTTACACGGGAACAATCACTTGTCGGCTTACTTGCGCGAATTCGGTATTAGGAATTTGGTCGGGGTGTCGCCACCTGGTGGCTTGGCGCGGCACACCACGGCTTTCTCCGTCCTGCGTATTCCGCGCCCCTTTCGATAATTGCTCGGCCCGATGCGCGCTGTAAACTAAAAGCGCGATAAATACCATAACTCGGCCGTCGAGCTCCCGGCGAATTGGGTTAGTGTACCGAAACGTCGCACATGCGACAAATGCGACCTTGGCTTTTCGGTAAAGGGTTTTTTGAAAACGAAGTAAAAACGAAGCCGCGAGCCAAGGAAAAGAACGAGAGAGCAAATCAACGGCTCGAGGGTCGTGGCAATTGCTCTTTGATCGACTGATTTTGTTGATGCTCGTGCATTCCGCGGCAATTGTAAATCATCCGTTTGAGCGGCCGGGCCGAGGAGTAGGAATAGCGCGGCGCAAAAGAAACTCGGGCTCGAGATGCTTTGCGAGGAGGGTACGGTATAAAAAGCATAAAACCGAAACGGGAGTGTAATAGGATAGCCGCGGTTAGGCGACGGCCGGAGAGGAAGGGCTTGGCCGGGAGGCTGCTGGGGTGGCGGCGGAGCACACGACGCGTATTTAATTACAAAACACAATAAAAAGCCGGGTGTTATTGGCGACGGCCGGGGCGGCTCGTGCCACTGCTGTTGGCCACGGGGCCGAGCCCGGCTCTCGAGACAGATCTCGGGCGGCCCGCGTGCGGCGGAGGCATTACTCGCATGACCCAACACCGGCGGCGAGCGCACGCCTCTCGAGAGCCGGGCTCGTCGGTTCCTACGGGAGCCAGCCGAGCGAGTCCCGCGGCCACGCGAGGTCCCGCTAATTATCCTGGGAGCGGCTCTCGGCCGAGCGCGCCCCTCGGCAATCGGGAGATGATAAAGGCCGTGGTCCGGCGCAATTAGACCGACTCGTGCCCCGAGATTCCCCCGGCTGCTCTCGGGGCCACGCGTGCGCCCATTGCCCGCGCGCCTCCTCCCCCGGGCACCGCCCGCGCATCCTCCGATCCCCCGGCCCGCGCAGCTCCGCATTATCGTCGCTGCTGCTCTCCCGTTGCTCGCCTCGCCTCCCGGTCTTAATGCCCCCAGCACCCCCCTCCGAGCCCGCGAGACTCCCCCGATGTCCCGTCGTCGGGCGGAGAGGCCCGCGCGAGCACCACCGATATCCGTAGATGCGATTCGCGCCCTCGTCCTCGGGCTCAACGGGCCGGGAAGCGTCTCATTTTCTTTCGCTGCCCGCTCCTCGGTGTAATTCAGGCCTCGTACCTCGAATTTTAATAATAGGGCAAAAGCCTGAGTGTCTCACGATGCCGTCGGCCCCCCCCCCTTCCTGCGGCTTGAGATTCCGGTCGTATCGTGATTACGTTCGTTAAGCACTTTTATACGGCATTAGCTCTCGTTGGACTTTTGTTCCTTTACATTTTCATACGCGCGTGAGGTTTGTCGGAAAACGTTTTTGGGCACTCTCGTGAAAATCATTCAGCTGTCATTCTGATCACGACGCTTTTCGTTTTTGGCCTCGGTTTTCGGAATTGTATTATCGCTTGTCTTAAACGAATAAAAGTGAAGAGTAATGCCTTGATTGTAGGAAAAAACAAAGGAAATAGTTAGAGACAAGCACTTCAATTATTATTTATAGTAACAAAATAATATTATCAGCCACTTCATTAAGTAATTAAACTAGTAAATTTTCAAGGTGCTTTACAAAGCAAATAATGTGAAACATCGCAACTAATAAGATTAATCTTAGTCTTGCATCGTTAAATACGGTGATGTTAAAAAGTCATTTTATGAATTTTAATTTTATACCGCTCAATCTTTTTTTACAAATCAATCTCGAAATTATAGAACATCGTTTTCACATTATCATTATTCAAGTAAATGTTCTAACGCAAATCATAAATAACTAATTAAATTAAATTCTAAATTGAGAATCGGATAAAATTTCTAGCATCTATAAATATTTTTGAAAAGTAATCATGAAAACTTCAATGTGCAATTTTAAATTTTTTTTACAAAAAATATCAATAAATACAGTGACCGAGGTAAATTTAATTTCTTGTCCATATTTTTTATTTTTTGACAGATATTTATTAAACAGATGAGATAAATTTTGAACTAAATTTTAGACAAAGATAAGAAATGAGAGAAAAGTATTTGGAAGAACTTTCACCTCCTACCATCACATTTTTTACATGTGCGCGAAAGTAAATGTTTTTTCGAAGCGCGTCTTTTTGCCTATTTTGCTTAGGTTAAAAATCTATGCGCACTAGCATGATTGACTGATAATATTTTTCATGGCAACAAAAAGGAAAAGAAGAGAACGAGGTGCCCCTCAGGCGAATAATCCCAATTTCAAAAACTTAAATATGTACTTGTGTGGGGAATGAGTGAAAAATTTCATCCGTTAACCTTCGCACCAGGCAAGATTTTAGTGCGCACAATAAGTGTTTGAAAGAAAGAAAGAATTTTATTTTCTAGCGTTGCTCAATGCCCACCGTTTTATTTTCACCCGGAAGACGTAAGACAGGCATAAGCGTTGCAAAAGAAGTAGGAGTGCTCGAGTGCAAGGGTAGAGGAGTGTAAGTAATCGCCAGCAAATTTTCCTGCACTAAAGTGTGGGACTATTAATCGTTGGATGAGGGTAACGTGAATGAGATCCCCCATCCGGTGAAATGCTCCACTTCCGATGCTCAACCCCGCGACGCTCGTCGGCCCGTCGTCATTATTGTGATTGTAATATCAGGTGACGCCCCCGCATCGCCAGCCAACACACCTCAGCCCTCCATTCTCGAGGACAGGGGACAAAGGCGCGACGAATGATCGTTATTCCTTTATCTTCCCTATTAACCGATAGCCCAACTCCGTTTTCCGAGAGGCGAGCGCTCGGTTCACCGCGACTATCGTATGGCCCTGCATGCACTGGGCTGCAAGTCTTCCCAGCCAACTCCTCGACAGCTCTCGGCCATTGTTCTAGTCGCGGCAAAGGCGCCTATAAATAATCGAGCTTTCCAAGAGAGAAATGTAAAAAAGTTTCCTCCCTTGTATAAATACCCGAGGCGTATCGGAAAATGGCTCGAGACGCCACTTAGCAATGATGTCGCCCGCGGTGGGCCGATCGTCGTACTTTCAGGGCCGAGGACTCATCTTCACCAAGGCACGAGGTCGCACTTCCCGTCGCCGTCGTCGCCAACCCCCTCGTCGCGACGTACGCGCTTTCCTCTCCCGCGGTCGCTTAATCGGGCTCAATGCTTGCGCTCGTCTGAGCGTCGCGGCCCGATAATTTCCCGATGACGTAACATCGAGCCGAGCTCGGGATGAAAAAGAAAGAAGTGGATTTTTGCGGGGGAGGGTTGTGGACAGACTCGGTTATAGGCGCCGAGGCGTACCAAGTGCGACACTTTACCACCGAATCCTACTCGTGACTTTGACTTAATTTTGAATAAATATGCGCTGCTGATTATTTAAGGGGCTAAACGAGCGCTAAGCGCTCGCATCGATTGGGGTGCAGAATTAACGCTTTCAGATGAAAAAAAACATCGTTGGCTTGATTTATGAATAGGACCAATACCTTCTCTCTCTCTCTCTCTCTCTCTCTCTCTCTCTCTCTCTCTCTCTCTCTCTCTCTCTCCTCTCTCTCTCTCTCTCTCTGTATTTGTGAGCAAAAGTACTTAGGCGTCTTTTGATACGCGGTTTAATTCCCTCGCGTTTCCGTATAATTGTTAACCGAACGAGCCACTTACTAATTATGACAACGAATGACTGGCGATTTTATTTTTATTATAGTCTCAAGCTATTATTTATGCATTACTAAAATTTGCGCTTATTTTTAATTACTTTGAATTTTAAATTTCTAGTTTGCCATTCTTATATCGCGCGTCGCTCGACTCCTACTACAACCCTAACGTATGCTATCGCGTTTAAAGTATTACAATATCAAACATCTTCGACGTTGGAAGTGGCCGTGATTTACATGTGCTTGAAAAACGACTTGTAAATATTTATTTAACTCCAGATTGTAATGCCACGCGATAAGCAGTCGTATAAATGAATTTCGATTTTCCCACCAGATATTTGTTCACCTTAAGTATTTTTATTATCATTTTTTTTTATTATTATTGTTGTTGTTGTTGTTATTATTATTGTTATTAGTATTATAATTTTTTTCTACGAAAAAGTTCGGGAGTCAATCCTTAAGTAAATAAAAAAAGTCACAGGAAACATCTAGTGAAAAAATGAATTGTATCTTATAATTCGTCTACATAGTTTACAGTATCCTTATCGAATAGAAATTACGAATTATTCCTTATAATTATGTAATTCTGAAGCACTTGGTTGTTCATAAAGTACAACATAATTTAACGATATGAACATTTTCTCGTCTTACTAATAATATGCAAGTGCCGTGTCTTTTAATTTTACATTGAGAATTCGTTTAAGGATATTCCCGCGTTCGAATGATAAGCAAACTTTCGAAGCCGCGAGCGAGTGAATTTGGATTTTGAAATTTGAATAGCGTGGCGACACGCTGTACGACGTGGGAATAAAGCCTAACTTTAATTGAAGGACCGCGAGCACTTAATCGAATAACGATTAGCAGAAAAAGTCTTCGATCGGGTAAGGCGATGGAAGGAAATAGCTTTAGCAGACAGTACTGGTGAAGATCTCGCTAAAAATTGTCGATTGCTCGTGGCAATAACAACAAGAGTCATCGATGAGTTGCCGCGAGAGGATCGCCAAGTGCGAAGGGGTGAGTCGAGAAATCGGCGTCGGGAGCTGCGCAACAAGTACGGGAGTCGAGCGGAGCCGTGACGGAAGGAGAGACACACCACGTGAGAGGCCGAGCAGTCGTGGGCTAATCGCACGGTACTGACCCATGCGATGATCTCGTGGCCGAGGAAAGCAAGCAGGACGTAACTGGAAGCTGAGGGGTTAGGGGGTGTGGGCCGAGGGGAGCGATGCACGTTCCGGAATGGCTTACCCAATGCTCCTTAAAGTGTCCGGCGCACAAGTCGCATCCGTCCGGCGCTCGTGGCTCGAATCCTTCCACGGCGAGACCCAGCGTAACTCCTCAGGTCGGCTATCAGCCGTCGATCGCCGAACTTAAAAGCACAACTCAAAAGCACCCACTCTTCCGCTTTATCTACCAGACTCGGCGCTCGGTGCGTCTCCACGAGTTCATCGGCTCGTTATCATCGCACGACCGTCGCGCACTCGCGTACGTAAACACCGGGGCGCGTGTCCCTCCTTCTCTCTCTTTCTTTCTCTCTCCTCTGGCTCTTATCATCAATTCAAGTTCCGTACGTTCGTGCTGGCAGGAGCCGTGAGGACTCGGAGCCGCTCAACGATCTTGCGACGCTTTCGATAGCGCGGACTCGCGCCGACTGCGGCGCTCGCGAGCAGCCAAGTGTCGTCCGTCCCGGTAGTGGCGGTGTTGGCGGCGGTGGCGGCGGCGGCGGCGGCGGCGGCGGCGGTGGTGGCGGCGACGGCGTCGGGGGGCGATTCTCTCGCTCCCACTCCCGACTCCATCTCTTTCTCCCTCCCTCTATACAACTATCGCCTTCTCTCTTCGACCCGCACGCGCGGCATTCCCTCGCTCCCTCTCCCTCTCTCTCTCGGGATCTCGCTCTCGCTCTTTGATGCCCTCCCCCCCTTGCCCCGCGCCGAGCGGAACGCACTGCCGTTCCGTCGCCCCACCACAGAGAGAGAGAGAGAGAGAGAGAGACACGGGAACGGCGTACGTGTGTCTCGCTCTTGCCCGCGCGCGCGCTCCGCTACCCCCACCCCTCAGGACGCGGTCTCTCCTCCCTCCCTTTGTCGCACCGGGTTTCACGGTGAGAGGATCGGTGGCTCGTCCGCCCTCGTACACCCCCTCCCACTACTACGGAGGCGCCGCATAAAAACGGGGAGGGGTAACCCCAACTCCCTCTCCCTCGCGCGCGCACTTGCGTGATCCGCGAGTTTTTTTTAGAGTACCGTCGACAGAGAGAGAGCGAGAGAGAGTGAGAGAGAGGGAGTGGGCGAGGGGCGGAGGGGATTGGGTTTGCACGCGCGTGTGTGCGTACGGACGCGCAGCGTTACGCCTTTTTTCTCGCTTTTCGGCCTGCAAGAGGGAGTAGCGACTGGAGTCTGGTGTAGTGCTGCCGCTGTTATTGCTGCCTCCGCGCTACTGTGGTCATTCGTTTTTGTTTATCGTTCATCGGCCAGTCGAGCGGCCACGACCATCCCCTGCCGCCCCCAACGGCAGCCAATCGTACCCCCGCCTCTGGCCCTCCTCCTCCTCCGCGGTTCGAGTCTTAACGCGCGCTCCCAATGTCAACTCGACTCGGATCGCAAGGACGCGCGCGCGACGAGCATCGCCTCTCCTCGATTCCTTTATCGGGCTCGTGCCTCCCTTAGGCCCCCCCCCTGGCTGCCTTCCTCCCAAAGCCGAAGCCTCAGCCCTCGGCTCGCGCGTTTACGCTCGCAGCCCAACGGCCGAACGTCCCCGTGGCTAAAGGACGCGGACTGGCTCGAGCACCGGGACCTCCGACCCTCCATCGCCCCGGGCAATAAATGACCCGAGGTCCACTGTTAATTCAGCAGTCACCGCTCGAGGCTCCCCTGCCGCTACTTTACGGCCGGTTCTACTTTAATTAGTTGGTGGGCGTTGTAATTAAACCGAGCTGCGCAAACCCATTTTCTGCGATTCGCCTGACGAATCCCCATTAATCCCTCCACTCGTGAGACTTATGTGGCATGCTCCTACTCGGAAAGATCGGAGTATTTCCTCCGTGAGTGCGAGTTTGCAATTTCGGTACTCAAAGGCCCGAGAAGCCGAGGATCCTCGGGAAGATAAATCAAGACCTACCGAGGCGCGAAATCGCGAAAACTGGGTTCTACACCCAACGGAATATCATCCTCTTCTCCTCCTCGTCCTTCGGCCTACCGGCTCAACCCCTCATTACCTTACCTCTCCTCCTCCTTCCAGGCTCTCGCCCCGTGAAAAAAGGACGGGGTAGAAATGAGGGCCGCGCACACAACGCAAACACAGATCGGCGCGAGGGAGCGGTGGTATGCAGACGGACATAGGCAGAGATTGTGTGTACCCCCCCCCTCTCGCCCCCCCCTGCCCCGAAACCCAACCCAACCCAACCCACCGCCCCCCGCCCCCGTCCTGCTGCTCCACCGGTGCCGTGCACCGCGAGGTAGCCGACGAGTGCCTACGTAGCGGACGCGCGCGAGGAAGCCGAACCACGCCTACCGGGGCTCTCCCCCGCCCCACTGCTCGAGCCACGCCAAACGGACGAGACTGATTGATGCGGCTGCGCGCGCGCGCGCGCGTGTGTGTGTGAGAAAAAGAGAGAGAGAGAGAGACTCTCACCCTGTGTGCGTGTGCGCGTGCGCGCGCGTGTGCGTGGCGACCGCGTAGGTGCATCTGTCTCCCTCTGGCGCAGCTTCTTTTTCCGTGTAACGCTTGTAACTTGTTGATTCTCGCTACTCTCTAAATGCGACGCGGTAAAAAGTCACTCCCAGGCGAGCTGAAAGTTAAGCCGTGCACACAGTTTTACTACGAGAGAGAGAGAGAGAGAGAGAGAGAGTGAGAGAGAGAGAGAGAGGAAGGCGGAGGGAGGGAGACGCATGGAAAAACGCGAGATAGAAGCCTCGGCATTCCGCTTGAGTTGAATGTCACTGGATGCGATACAGCCGCGAGTTATTATATGAGGTCAGTCGCGCATCACTGGCGTTTTTGTTTCGGACGGGGCGTATTTCTTGCTACCGCATAAACAAAGATCTGCGCCCGAACGAAGGCGAGCGGACGAAGACGGCTGACAAACATTACTCTACGTTTCGATAAATATGTGCCGGCGAAGAGAATCATCTCCTCCTGTTCTTCGCGGAATATTCATTATGTCGGACTTATTTTCAATATTACATAATCCATGAGCGATTCCTCCATCCCCGAGCCCAGCCGCTGTTTGCTCAACTTTGTCAATGCGTTTTATTTAACAGGTCCCGCATCTTTGGAAATAAATGTTCGGAAAATATCACAAAATCTTTCATTTCGCGTGCAGAGCAAACTTTGCCGATAATAATTTTTTATTCAACTTAATTATAAACATTCGGATACGCACGCACACGTCCCTACATTCCTGTATAGCATTAGCAGCAACTTATTTTACGTTCATTACATATATAATATACGCGATATTTAGTAACACGCAATAATTTACATTAATTAAGTTACGGAAATTTATGACACAATCGTATTTTATTCTGGAATTTGAATTATAACCAATTTTTCCCTTCCATTTAATCATTCACCTTAACGCCTGTTTATTTCTTCATATCACTGGGAAATACTACTAGATTGGAACTAGCTTCGCATTCAATAGAATTTAATTTTGACAGAAATATTTAATTTTTCCCACATATCCAGTGAAAATGTAAGCCTACTACTCCGAACTACATTACGAAACGATGCCGTTATGTACACCTCGCCAAAATCTTGTAGACGAATTTGTTAAAAGTGATACACATTATCAAATTCACCGGAGACTACGCTTTTAAATTTGAAACATTGTAGGCACACGGAATAAAACATAAAAGACAGCGTTTATATCCCTTTGTTCCAACTCTCCGATTTGTCGACTTATCCGCTTAAGCCTGCGTACATTTTCATAATAGGAAGTTGTATGAAATTCAGTAGCTTCGGTTCGCTATACTGGCAATTTTAAAGCGCACAAGTGATTCGGGTTTTTCAACGTTAAACGCAACTGTTTGCATGCAACTAATGAATACGATTTATGATCGATAGCAGTGTTGCGAGCTGCATTACTGCCTGCTTAGAGATCGCTTCGAAAATTCTCCGCGGATGGATAATGCGAAAATTGCGGTTACACTTACGTTGCTCAACAATGATCCGCCAGGGCTATTTCCGACAACGTACCTGAAACACAAAAGAAGGCCAACTTACACGGGATGAAGCACACAATGCGATGGCAAAGTTAAAAAGTAAAAGCACCGGCGTCAGTCACCTCTTGGCGCGTTACGAAAACTGAGACTACGGCCGAGAAGAGCCTCGAGAGCGTCTGCGAAGTGCGCCTTAGCCTCGGCTACGAAGGCGAAACCCCGATGCCGCGAGGCGAGAGCGGCACATCGCTCTCAACCGCAATATTTGAAAAAAGCGACCTGTTCCGGGGAAGGAGGAGTCCCTAACGTCCGATTAAGGAAGGACACTCGGCCGGCTGAAAGTACCTCCGCCACGGCGGTTAGGGAGGTTATAGATAAGCACCGGTCGGAGGGTTCGGACGAGTCCCGCGTCCCAGTCCGTCCGGATCCGTCCCTTCGATTCGCCATGGTTGACACACGTACGTACCTTCATTAGCATTTATTCGCCTCCAGCCCTCGTTGTTATTTAATATTGCAAACGGACAATTTTACAACCCGACCTCATTGTGCGTCCTATACTTTGACCCACCGAAAATACCTGCCGATGCCATTACCGGCTAACGATTCGGCCTTTGCCAGCCTTCATCTGCTCCGAACGCTCGGCTTTTTCTCGTTACCAATCATCGAGCGTATTATATTCTAGCCGCTTTTTGCTTATCCTTCAACGCCACTGAATCTATTTTATATTTTCTCCCCTCTCTTTTAATTTTTTATTCCACAGAGGCTACTGCAGCATTGTGCTCGTTGTGATGATTAATTTTTCTTTTTTTTGCCCAAAGCTAGCCCATACCTGCATTTTGATATTAGCACTCGGAAGACGGCAATTGTGCCATTTCAGTTGGTCATTGGTCAACGAATAATCGAGATGACCCTCGTAGCTTCTTAAGTATAGACAAAAGTGGGTAACGATTTAAAAATAATGTTCTGGTACATGCAAATTCCTTTGGGATAGTGAATAGTATCAATAATGCTTGACGATAAAGCACTGGCACAGACGAAACAATGAAAAGATTCACCACTAAGTATAATGCCCTGAGCTGCTTGCAAAGGAAGGAGAGCCAACAGAGATCTAAGGACACCGATGAGCAGAGTACGTAGAGCTTTGATTTATGTAAAATTGTGATACAATTACCTTGCAACTATCTATAATCTATAATTGCAGCGGCTTTAAGCGCGCACGTCAACGCTTTGAAACAAGCTGCGTTACGAGTACATCTTCGAGTGGCGAACTACTCGAAGCGCTAACACATTTGCTCGCAACTACGTGCGCTCATAAATCATCGTCACATGTAAAGCAATAATTACTTTAAAATAACTTTTTAAATACAGTCGGTTATTGATATTCGGTCAAGATGCTGCCTCGCGCTGGGATATCGGGTTTACCCACCTGTTTAAAATAATTGAACACGAGAAACAAATTGACTCATATTCGCGTATAAAAAAGGGATAAGCGAACATTATTCATTCCCTTAGGTAAAAAATAATGGAGAGCTGCTCACCGAGAGAAATGTCACGAGGGGGAAAT
Organism: Kradibia gibbosae; assembly: GCA_018907135.1. Taxonomy (NCBI): domain Eukaryota; kingdom Metazoa; phylum Arthropoda; class Insecta; order Hymenoptera; family Agaonidae; genus Kradibia; species Kradibia gibbosae. The sequence goes on from JACCHX010000004.1 coordinate 13,180,376, forward strand.
AAACTTTCGAACGTTTATTGCATCCGTCGAGTGAAATTTGTGCGAGATGCGTCTCTTAAATTTTACGCGTCGCGGTAATAACGGATAAATTTTTCCGTTTCCGCAAGTGCGTGCATCCTTCATCGAAATTATTCAAACGACCAATTGGTCCAGGACTTCCGCGGCCGCGCATTCAACTGTCGAATGCGACTTTTACAATAAGCAGAGGTCCGACCAGCCGGCAGAGTGAATTAATCGACGGTGAATCTAAGCTACGAGGAGAAAATGAGAACTCGTACGTCGCGCGGCAAAGGGAAGGCACGCGAAGAGTAGGATTTCGCATGAACGACCGCAACGCGGGAAACAGCGAGAAAGTGAAAGACACCGAGAGATTGGACGGCGAGTAACTCTCGGAGGAGCAGCAGAGGGAAGGGCAAATGTTAATCGCGATAGAGAAATATATGATCTTTAATTCCTGAATAATGCCCAAGAAGTGGAAGCCGAGGATCGTCCTCTCGCTTTCTTCCTCATTCCTTACTCTTCGAATGATACAAATTGGAACAGTCGAGCGAAGGCTTCGTACGCTGATTGACGAAGAAGGACTTTACGAGTCTTTATGCCTTCTTTAAATCGTGCTTACATCGATCTCAATGCTTCGCTGCGCATCTGCGGCAATGATAAAAAGCACGTTCTTCTCTTCTTATTTCGACTGATAGCATGTAATGCCGTTGTAATTATAATGGCCTCCAACTTTGTTTACTCCTTCCCGAACTTTTGCTTACTGTGGGAATATGATTTTATGTTTTCGATAGTTTTTAACTTTAAAGCGTTAATGCTATGCGTTATCGGTAGTATAAAATTCCTTCTATATATATATATATATATATATATATGTGTATATAAATGAAAAATGTTTTGCTGCCTTTGTTATTACTTGAATTTATAATATTAATTCGCTCATTTTTTACATCGATTCTTTAAGAAGTAAAAAACTAAGCGTTAAGCGATTCAATCATTTATAATTAGAATCAAATTACAGTTATACCTTATGTAGATTTACTTCGTTAACTGGATTGATTCTTTATTACTATTGATCTTTGTGGCTTATATTGGAATCTTTTCGGACCACTAAGTGAGTGATATTATTAATTATATGGTAAAATTTCGAACGTCTAGGTATTTATGGACAAAATTCGACGAAGACCCTCTCTAATGATTATGTGTTGGAGTTTACACTCCATATGTTACACAATTTTCAATATATACATATTATTATAAAGTTTCCTATATAATTATTTCCTAATATATGTGAAATGCTTAGCCATTTTCAATTTATAGTTCACAACCTTTCAATATCAGTATCATTGAGTTATGTTAAACCGAACGTTCAAAACTTTCAATACCGATATGCATATTTTACATTAGAAATCACATTTAAAAAAAAGTCTTCCAAAGTTTGATAAACGAGGATAACGGTCGATATAATTATAGTAATAATAATGTTAATACTACTAATAACAATAATGATAATAAGGTAATAGCAATAATATTAATAAATGGAATATTAATGTCAAGCGAGCGGCTGACAATATTTTAGAGAAAAGAATAGGAAATTACGATACGGTATATACAAACACTTTTCATTTACTAAAAGACTTAATTACATTCTACATTTACCATTTACGACTAGTTAATAGCCCGTTCAAAAAGCCAGTGATTCAACTCTGGCAAGCCGAGCTAATGTAATAATAGGTGGCGTAACAGTGTGTAAACAAAAATTTATTTTTTTCCTCCTCCTTCGTACCGTTCACTAATCGTCAGTTACATGAAGGAGGGACAAAAACTCCTCATTGTATATGCTTTGAGAACTTGTTCCCGGAACCTTTTACAAATGTATGCAGTGCTATATTTCCTACACACTCGCGCGCAGCCTGGCTCGCTTATGCTTACAGGTGACACAGCAAATAACGTTTCGGATGGTACTATAATATGTGCACTTGTCGGGCGAGTTTTCACACACGCGTGGACACTTGAAAAGAGAATGGGCGTTTTTCAACTCCTTTAAGATATCGTCCGTTGGATCTCACCTCTTTATTATTACCTGAAATAGACGCGGCGATATTGCGCCTTCTTTCATCTCTTGCTTATTTTCGCCTGCACGGCTCTACGCCTCGTTTTATTGTACAGGCGCTGGGATTTGTGTGCACTCCTGATTTTAAAATTATATTATTTCGCTAAAACGGAGACATAATTCACCAACTTTATGGCGCCTATAACTGTATGCTACAAGCTTTATATCTATTTAATATACATTGGTAGGAAGGGAATGAACATTACCGATATATTCGAATTAAACGGATAAGAAATCAAGATATAATACACTTGGCTCATCACAGCCAAGACTCCATCCTACAATTAGCGAGAAATGCTAGGACTCAATAACTTGTTACAAGACACAGTGTCGTCCTCCTACTTTACGTACAGCCTCCTTCGGCCTGTTTGTTTATTCGACCATCCTCATCTCTCGGGTTTTCTTCCTCTCTTGTTTCCAATTTGCTACATTCTTTCTACTTTTACCACTAACGCAGGCGTATCCTTTATCCGAATACTCTCATTTTTCGACTTGTGCTACTATTATTGACTCTTACATTTGAACGCAAGCATAAAATTTGACGCGCACCCTTCACGTGGGTCCATGAACAATACGTTATGCAGCTTCTCTCCTTCCCTGCTTTCTCTCTCTCTCTTTTTTTTTCTCTTTTTTTTTCTACTTTAAACGTATACACCTCGAATATCACTAAAAATTGGGCTTATTACGAATACATTTTTAGCTATAAGAATAGAAAATTTGCTGTGAGCCTCCTTTAAATCAAAGCCCGTTTGTCTTAATTGCATGTAATTAAAAAGTGAAGGATGAAATTTTTCCTGCTTATTGGAACCTCTGAAGGTGAACGTATGATGTATGAAATTAATATTTAAATACGCTTTTCCTACGCTAATAATAACAAAATGCATAAAGAACTATAGCATTTATATAATGTTTGTTGCTTTGAATATTTAATGAGCTGAACATTAATTATGAAAAGTCTCAATTAAAATACAGTTAGTCTAATTAGAGTGTTTGATATAACTCAAGGGAATGAGAAGGGAATTAGAAGATCATGAATTTTTTTCTTTCTCTTCAACAGTTTATATTATTCAATGATTTACTTCAATAATAAGTAGCTGTCATAATTGTTCTCAAAACAAAAAATTGTTTTATTTTTAGATATTGTAATTATTACGCGAGACAAAAATATTGCAGCAAACGGTTAAGCAGCAGTTGAAATTTCTTGCAGAAGCTGATTGAATTATTAATTAAAAAATAGACATTGAAACATCTTTTGAAAATATTAATTTATACGCTGAAGAATGCACAATAATATATACGTGCATTGGCATTTAAAAGAGAGGTATGTATTTATTTCTGTTTAATACAATGAGAAAATTTATCGACAGCATTAGAAAAATTGGCTGAAAATGAAAGAAATATCGATTGAGATGTATTGAATATAATTTTGTCGGTGAAGCCTTTTTTCGGCGTTTAAATTACCTTGCGAACTTTGTTAATCTCAGCTCATTAAGTAATGTGTTGGAATATTAAATAGACAGGAAAAGTAGGCTTTTTAGCTGTTTCTCCGAACCGAAATCAGGTACACTGTACTTATGCGCGGACGCTCTAAATGCGGACAGAATTATAAGAAATTTGATTTATCGAAGGAAAGCAATTCCCGCAAGGGGATAATGATCTTAAATACCAGAATAGCGAGTGCGGTGAGTGGAAGAAGCGAATTAGCATCGATCAACTCGATTGTGCATCATAGTTGCTGGATGCAAATACTGATGAAAATTCTATTCATTTTTAGAAGCCTGTCGGTTAAGACAAACCGCAGAGCATATGAACGCTGACAAAACAAAGTACCTTAGAGACATTAGCTAATTATTAATCGCGCTGGTGACGGAAAATATTATTATGGTAATTACATTGCAGGTCTCATTTACTATTATTCCTCTTCCCTCTAGATAAATTACTCTTTTAATTATCAGGTGTGCGGATAAGGCAACAATTAATAAAACGTTTATAAAAATGCTAAAATAATGCATCAATACTGTATACTACTTTAAAAAATGTAATTCTTTATATACATGGAATGCGATATTATAATTAAGTTTTGCACTTGTAAAAATTGCACTTTAATTACACTGAGGGAAATTTTTTATTAAAACATTAGAGATATTAATTACACATATGTATGTGCTTATAATATGTGTATATTGTAAACATACAGTAGTATAAAACTTACGATAATAAAAATACTTGGCTCATTATAAAATATTTATTTAAGTTCAACATTATAAAAGAGTTTACTGTAAATAATCTTCATTTTGGGCATTGTAAAATTATTTATGCTACATTATTTTATTCAGTAGTGAATTCGATAACGGAAAATTGAACAAATGTTTATTACTTCTTCTGCTGTGTAATCAATGTAAAATAAGCACAAAGATTTCTAAATAGACGCCTACATTGATGCAGACGCATCCTTTGAAGTATCATACGAAATGCCTCTTCCCTCGTCCTTTCTCCCTTTATGTGTTTCTCTCTTTAACCGAGCGTAGCTTATTTCCTTCGAAAGAACTAAGAGTCGGCGCGTTTTGCCCAACGATAAGAAATCGAACTCGCGTCTACGCCCGATAATTAACTTTACATTATCGCGCCATTTCACCTCACCAGTCATTTTTCTTCTGTTCATACATTCGCGTATTGCGTATCTCTTACCAACATCGTGGCTGATCATCGAAGAGGTTAGACGAGATTTCCTAATGAATGCACCAAGCGGAGTATGAATGTGCGTATGCACGATTAACTGCTATAAGCTGAACATTTTTTAATGAATTTTACTTGAAAAATTCCTCGTCGGTTTCATTGATGATCGCGATAACCATAATGCGCGCATTACTTATATATGATTAATATTTTTAAATTTGTTGATTAGTAACGATTAACTGGTTCAAAACAATGTTTCGACACAAATTCGGCTCTATAAATAAGTAATTTTGACAAATTTTTCATCAAAGTCTTCTTTATAATAAAAAAACTAAAAGTATGCTTGTGTATGTATACTAAAAGCAAACAAAATTCAGTGGAAGCATTTTATTGTAATATTTATTATAAAATTCTTCTGAAACTGAAACGTAAATTTTGTGACAACAAGATTTATAAATTCGTTTACTTAACTAAAGATTATCATGCTATATTTAATGTTAAACATTGATTTACATTAAACTATCTTCAGTTCCCACGTGACTAACCTCTTTCTTTAATTTCACGTCACTTTAAATTATATAATATATTGGCTTATACTGGCATATATAAAGTATATTTCTAATTTCAAGTAAAAACGCATTTATTATAAGACAATAAAATAAAAATACTTGTCCACGCGTTACTGATAACAGTAAAAACTGTTCCACTATACTTTTCATTGAATAAATCTAAAGAAATTGACTCAAATGTTTTAAGCGGTAATAGACATTTTGTACCTATTATTCAATGTGTTGAAATTCATGTGTATCGTTATATACGACATTATATAAACAAAAAATACAAGGTTTTAAAATAGATTAGTTACGAGGAGGCAATGAGTCATGTAAAACGACTTTAAATTAAAGCGGGACTCATTGTTCCCACGATATTGCGCTAATCCAGCCTAATTAATTATCGAATCTTCTTATTGTAAAACCCGAACTCGAATCTTTATGGAGGACAGAGCGGATAAGTGTCGGTGCATAAAATGACACAAGTATGTAAGACACCAGTCGAGTTCAACGAGCTTTTTCGGCCGTACGTGCACTGACACGCGCCCCCGCAGTGAGCCGAATGTAATTATAGGCACAAGTGAGCGTGCGTACAATTGCCGCCACCTCTCAATTATACCTAATTATATTATCGAATGGATATGCATTTATTGGCCAGATAGATCGAATCTCGATAGAGCGGAAATTAACGTTGACAGACTTTAAAAAGTGCCCGTCTGCCCTTCTCTTATCCAGATGCTGCCACACAACCCCGGCTCCAACAGGCCAACGTGTCTCCATTCTTTTATGTCGATTGCGCGACCGAAGTCCTTTTCCTCCTTTTGGATCAGCATCTTTATGGGCGCGGCCGCGAGCACTCAAAGAACGAATATACGTAAGAATACCAGTAAATAAGGAGAATTGTGATATCCATTTAGAAGAAGGACTGTAGAGGAAGTATTTGAAGTGAGGGAGAGGGGAGAGAGAGGGCTATGTCCTGCAATCCAGTTTCCGTATTACTATTAAAGTATGCGGGGAAGCGAGCGTTTTTAATTGAAATACACTGTATTTTTTAATTCCGTAGTATTTGGTTAAGCTCTTTAGAGCCGAGAGTCATTTTTCTCCACTCGCATATTTTCGTTAATTGCTAATAATATGACAGTGAGCCATACTACCTTAAGTAACAAACTCGACCGTGAAAGTAGCCTCGGAGTAAGCAAAGCGCAATTGGAATTCTCAAGTGCTCTTCTTAATGAAGATTTTTACAATAGAAACATTTTCGGAATGAATCCGAGTAATATTCCAGTCGTTTATCTCCGCGAGATCGCTGCGATGCGCGGCCCTGTTCATTTCTCTGCCTTTACCTCTGTCTCTCTTTGTTTCTCATTATATCTCAGAGATACGCCCTGATCGTTAGCTGCGTGCCCACGCACGTAGCGGTGAAAAGCTAATCCGCGTTACCGATCCGTTAAATTCTAACGTAATTATGTGCTATTGCTCGTGGAGGGACGCGAGCACGAGCGATATTTATATTAACATTATCACGGTGGCCATTATTTTTCTGAGCAAAGAGCGTATATTTACTCGTAGCATTAATTTTTATGGCCCCGTTACACGGGCTATTTTTGAAGTGTCGCTTTTGCGAGTGTCTCGAAAAACAAACATGTGATTATCGATTAGTGCAAGTGTCGTTGATTGCTCGATCCTTTTTCGCTTGTTTAACGATAATGGAATTCAACTTCATTTTTATAATTAATTGATAAAAATCCGGGATGCTTATACACCGAATTTTAGCTTAAAGAAGTAACCCGATCAAATTGTACTGTGTTAGTTCCATTTTACGGCAGAGACATGGAGGTTTTGAAAATACATCAACATACATGAAATGATTTGAAAAATAATTGACATTAGAATTGACGGAATGCTTTCATATTGATGATGGTGAATATAACGAACATTAAAATTAAGGAAAAGGTCATTGTGTAAATTAGAAATAATCTACGAATCGTATGGAACTAGAGAAAAATTATTATTACCTGATGCATTTATATATAAATATGTAAAAGAGACGAAATACCTTTAAAAATCAAAAAGTTCAAATAATAATTTACATGTAAATTTTTTATCTATAAGTTAGAATTAAAAAAGGCAATTACGTACTATATAGTTTGTGACTTAAAAATATCGGTAAAATCGAAATCTTGTGTTTTTAATGATATCGATATGTATATTAAGAAGCTTTCAGCTTTATGACTTAAACACTTTAACAACTACGTCAAGTGGGTACAGTTAGAGCCTTTAGAGTATAAATTCATTAGTGCTTCGATTATAAAGAGTATTTTTTTACTATTATAAGTAATAATGACGTTTTTACACTGTTTCATTATCATTTTGCTCATAACTTTATTTATAGCATTAATGATATTACAGTATAAATAGTTTTTAAATCGCATTCAATGTCTATTCATAAAAGACAATTTGGTTTAAAAAAAATTGATTTTGTTGTAATAGAACGACTTGATAAGAGTATGATTAATCAATACCTTCGATATAACCTTTGAAGAAAAGACAATAGTGAACGCTAAATACAGTTCAAGAGGATCAGGGTTTCAATGTGACACGATTTAAAATTTTTTATTCAGAAAGGCGTATGGAGAAAAAAAAAATGGAGAGCTTTGCATAAAGAGGAGACGAAAGGAGATGTCGCTTTTATCAATAAGGGATGTCAATAAATGAGTAAAAATAAACGATTCGTATGAAAATGTAAGGCTTGAAAATGACAATCCGGGCGTGTGTGTAACGCGATCGCTTTTGTAAAGATCTCGTTAAATTTACAGCTGGCCATATATCCTCGCTCTTAAAATCGTCCTCATTTTTAACAGCACGGCGACGACGCCACGCCGATAATGGACTTTTTACGGCGTTACGCGCTTAATTTTTTAATGGCTATCAGGGACCGCGTGTCCCGAGTTAATTTCCTCAAGATGAATGAACAGCGAAGGAGAGCCGGGCGCTGGGCCAGGAGAGGGGGAGCAAAAAGTGACCGCTGAACGCCGACACGTGAAATCCGGAAAGAAAACACTTTTTGTCGGCTCGGTGGCTTGAAAGCGCGAGGGTTCCGCCGGTGGAGGGAGGCGACGAACGGGGGCCGCGCGTCATTGCCACGGATTCGGCACAGTTTCCTCCTGGCCGCTGTTTTTTTCCACCCTCATTATCTACCTACACATCCCCGTCATTCCGCAGGCTAAATACTTCCCAGGCGTTTTTGCCTTCACCAAAGCTTCTTTCGTTCCTTATCCTTTTACCTGCCGCCTTATCCTCGACGCGCGTATCCGACAATGGGATGAGACACTGTTTCAATGATGAGACAATTAGAAGCCGGTGTTCCTGATTCGAGGAAACTCGCCAATGATATTTAATCGGCAGCGATCAGCCTAATGCCCGCAACGATAAACGACGATTGCATCTTGAGTCACTCAAACGAAATCGACCTAGCCTAGCTTGCATTGTCATCGGAATCGACGGCTCGATTATAATCATCGGGCATGAGTCAACAGCCGGAATTTCTATGGGCGATACTGTCAAAAAACAGTCGTCACCCGCGCTGATTGCCCGTCAATCCTCGAAATGCATATACAAAAGTTTCGTGGCATTGAAAGGGAGAAAAAGGTCGGCTTCCACCCTCGGAGAAAGTCACCGTCGACCCGGTTCTGCCCTCCCTCTCCCCCTCCCACCCAACGACCTCCTCCACCCCTCGCCTTAATCGGCAACAGTCGTCTCAGCCTAACTGGAAGGATCGGCCGATGAAATCTTGGCCACCGGGCGGACACGAGGGGGCCGAGCGAATCGATCGATCTCCATTGAAAAAGAGCAAAGGGGGAGGCGGAGTAGGGAAAAAAGCGGGAGCTAAGGAACGGCACGTAACACCTATAGACGCGCGTAAGGAACGTTGATAGAGGGAGAGAAGGAGAAAGAGAGAGAGAGAGAGAGAGAGAGAGAGAGAGAGAGGAGTAGAGGGAGTCGGGCGTCGGGCTCGTGCGCGGCTAATCCCCGGCGACGAGTCTGCAGAAGGTAAAGGAGCCGGGCGCAGATGCCGAAGGCGCGCGCGTGCACTTTCACCTCCTCCCTGATCCTCTTCGTCGCTCTGCCGTTCATAAAGGGCCGTCGGAAGAGTCGGAGCCAACACGTGGGTCGATCAAACAGCTGGATCATCTGGTGCGTGCCCGCAAGACCCGGGCGCGTGCCTTTGCTCGGCTTCCCTCTCTAGCTCTCTCTCTCTCTATCTCTATCTCTATCTATCTATCTCTCTCTCTCTCTCTCTCTCTATATATATATCTGATGTGTCCCCTCTCCCGTGCCTCCTGAGCGCGAGGCTTTTTTCTCTCCCTTTTTCCTACGCTCCTTCGCGCAGCCCCGTTCCATCGAGCCAAAGGTAAAAGATGGATAGACGGACCTCCAGGTGCCCCTCGACTTCTTTCACCGAGGATTCTATCTCCTTTCATCTCCACAGTGGCTGAAAGGGGGATGGACGTTTCGGACGGGTCCTCGATTTTGCGCGTCTATGCGTGTACGCGCAAGGGGGGGGGTCGGAGGACGAAGGGGCGGCGGGTAGGCAGGAAGGACGTTGGGAGGGCGGGAGGGAGTCGGCGAGGAGCCAAGTGTAATGGAGGAGCACGTCTGCGGGATGAAAAGAGACGTAGATGATTCTTTAGGGATTGTACGGTAGTGCATGGGTTGGTTTACGATCGCGCGCCCGAGCATTCGGTTATTGTGCCGCAATAGTAGATTATGTAAATTACTTGAATTCGTCAACGCTCCGACGGAAGTAATGAGGAATACATATTGATGGGCTTTATATTTTCAGGTTTTTATAATGCGGATGTGAGATGGCGAAATCGCTCGGTAGCCAAGCGCATTGTCGCATTTACTGGATATGTTAACTAAACACGAAATGCCCATACGCTTTTTTGGTTCTTCATAAAAAGGCATTCGATTTTAATATTTCCGTTACTCACGGCTACAATTATTCCCATCTTTATAACTCTGAACCTTTGCTTTATGTCGCCTGGCAATCGGAGTCGCGATGCGATATGCACACCAGGCCCAGTATTCTCAGACCTTTAATTTTCCTCGGCGATTCTAACCGAGCTGCTGCGCGCAGTCGCAGCTCCGGGGATTTATCGTATCAACGGCATGGGCTACGCGCCAGGAGAATGTCCAGCAGTTCTCGGCCAGAGTCGCTAATCGCGGGCCTGTCGTCACCATCCTCAATCCTCTCTCGAAATTATCGTTAAGCAACGAGCCCGAAAGCACCACATGGGAAGGAATTTCGAGTTCGGCTATCGGTTCTATGCGCCTCGGCAAGAGAGTCAGCCGCAAGCCTAAGCTCGGAGGTAGAAGCTCGCGTATCGATGCTCGCTGAGCCAGAGCCGCAGAGGAGAGGCGGGGGGGCTCGGTCCAGCTCGCAGCGAGGCTCGCATGCCTCCCGGAGCGAAAGAGGGATCACCTTGAGAAGGCCTTTCCTCGAGCGGAGATCGTCAACCCGGCAGGGTTGCGGTACAAACGTTCGGCGACCTTCGGATCGCGCGTATTCCCTTCGCGGTGAGTGGCCCGTCGCGGCCCCACACCCGTGCGAATGGTAATGCGCTTTTTTATTCAGCGGGTGATCCACTGAAAGGCACTTTTGCCCCGCTTCGCAATAAATGCTTCGACATCTGCATGCGCGAGCAGAGCCGTCCATAACTTCGGCCGCGCTCAAAGGTGCTCGCTACCGTCGCCAGGACAGTCGCTCCTGCGCCCACCGGCGATCTCTCCAGTACCGCGGGAAATGCGGATCGGATAGAGGCGCTGCTCGGCCCATTGGCCTTGCGAGCGAGCCCGAGTCATCTCTCACTCGGGCGAGCGATGGTACGAGGCTCGGGAGGAGCAAAGCGAGGCTCCCTTGAGGCGAATTCGCGATGGGTAGGAGGATGGGAAGCGAGTCGGCGCTCGGGCCGAGAGCCAGGCTCCGTCGACCGGCTGAAAATGTGTCGAGTGAAAAGCTAATGTACGGAGGCCTTTGTCGATTTTCCGTACCGGCCAATACCTCCGCCGGCCACCTTCCGCTCGGCTCCTTCGTCTCCGCTGTATTGTGCCATCTCCGACAATACGCGTCACTCGCAGACTCTCGCGCCGTTCGACTTCGGCAGGTCCATTCCGGCCTTTATATTATTATGTGCACATGGCAAATGCATCTATCGCTGACCCCTTTAGCTAATATCAGTCATTGAAAATGGTCATTTATTTAAGGTTATACATGCGCTCGATGGAGAGTGGATATTATATCTGTGTCCTACTTTTAACAATGAGACGAGAAATGGCGACGGCGCCAAGAATCCGTTGACTTACGGCAATTTTTGCGCTTGTGCTTCTCTCTCTATCTATCTCTTTCTCTCTCTCTCTCTCTCTCTCTCTTCATTTTAACAAGCTCCGCGGACGATACAATGGATTAGTACTGACACGCCTTCTCTCTTATAAGCGAGTTAGTCCCTTTGATTATACAGCTTTGTATAATTTCATTGGATAGTCAAAGTGCAAAGATCGGACACGCGCTCATGGGAATCTTGTGAAATTGATTGGTTATAGAGGGATTCCACAAGCGAACGAATGAGTAAACCTTCTATTGAAATATTAAGAGCTTCTTGAACATTGTCCCTCTTATGAATTTCGCATTCAAGATTTACGCGATTCCGAGATAATCATACGAATCATAGAGATTATATAATCGTTAACTATTATCAGAAGGATTATTTTATCGTACCACGTATAACGCTATAATTACATATTAGTTTAAACTTGAATGTTACTTCTCTTTGTTGATTCAAAACAAAAAATAATGATATTCATCGTTGGCGTCCTATAATGATACTAATTTAACGCACACTTTTTTACTATCAAAGCACTTCGTAATAATCCAAAATATGTACAGTCAATATTAATATAAATCTATATATATATATATATATATATACACACACACACGTAGGCATATACGGGTTAAAACTTTAATATATATTCAAAAATTTATATTATTAGTTTTGCTGAAGATTTTATAACTGTCAAATTGTTTGATATATATTCTCATTTAAATTTTAATAGTGAAAATTATTATACTCCTGCTGGAATTGAATTTTTTCTATAAATCAAACTTGTTATGTGTTTTAATAGAGTGTATGAGAACAAGTGCTACGTAATTAATTTTGGTCCTACAACATAGATTAGAAAGCCTACTTTAATCGCGCGTTCAATAAATCGATATATTTCATACATTGCATCAGTCATGTTTTTGATAAGCAACGTTTATGGAATAATTTAATACGTTCAAAAAATTATCACAGTAATGCTTTATGTCGTGTGAGTTTATTGCATAATTATGAATCGATAGTTTTACTTTTCTAAATGAATTGTCTTTTCAGGTGTTGTTTTTTTTTATACAACAGTGATTTGCTCTGTCATTTTAAATTACATGTACGAAGATCTTATCAAAAAATTTCACATAAGATATCGAAGCGTTTTTTTCTTACTGCTCATCCTTGATGCAATATTAGATCTTTCCTCGAGAATGCGTACTTCGAATCATCGATCACTTCTATTTCATCGCACTGTTATTTCTTAACAAAGGATATATATATATATATATATATATATATATATATTTCATACACTAAGTAGTAGCGTCTTTAGAAATGTTTTTATTCCTTGAAGCATTTGAGATAAATATTGTTCCTATCTTTGACTTAACGTGACATATTTTTATCAATGCTAGAACGGCGCCAAAAATAATTATGTTCCGTTTAATCGGGAATAACACGCGTTACTGTAGAATAATTCACGAGATAAATGTATACAATTTTTTGCAAGAATATGATAAACAGCTTTCTTCGACAGGGAATAATGTCCATCACTCTCCATTTGCATAAAATGACTGCGAATACTGTTATATATTGTAAGCGTATTTACCAAAGCTGAAATAGCCTTGAAAAAATGGTCGCCCGTTCGGTCGGAGCTATTATAATTGTCCTTTATCGACAGTACCAATTTTCAATAATAAATTAGCGCCCAGTCCAAGCGAGCAGGGAGCGCGCTTTCGGAAAAGTTAGCCATAAATACCAAGGGAAGCTGGCAACAGAAGCTAATCGACAATCGACAGTCGGCTGCCTATCTGCCGCGAATGGAATACTGTAATGCCATCGGATAAAAAAAAAAGGCCACGGTCTTACGCGGAACACTCCGTAGCTCAGGGCCGAACAGATGTAAATGAATAGAGGTAAAAGCGAAGGGGTCCGCCGGTGGTAAGGCGGTCGATGTCCAGGCTCACCCACACACGAGTGGGCTCCGTCTCCGTGCCCAATTTCTGTGCCCCAGCCCCGAGACTAATGCGAGTCTCGTCTCCTCGCGCTTGGGCGCTTTAAAAAGCTTCGAGGCACTTTAGAGACTTAGCTAACTTTTCCGATGATGATGACTCGCGAGAATGCAAATCGTCCGTGGTGCGCTTCGCGTGTTAATAATGCACTTCCTCGCTCCGTGCTTTTTTCGCATAATTAACAAATATTGCTTTCGTATGCGGCGCCAAGTGATGGTAGCCGGCGCACATTTTACGACGCCGAATTTGAATTTCAAAATGGCGAAATCCTAAAGCCGGTCATTTAATTTTTACTGTTCTCTGCTGGCGATTGTAATATGCGCGCATGCAAAATAAAGGATTAGTGCTTATTGCGCGAATGAAAAGTATATACGTACGTATGTTTAACGCGCTTAGATTTAATAACATGTCATTGTAATGGGTGAAAGTATTGGTGAGCTTAAGGACAGAACTTGGCTTTTAAAAATCTTTGCGACTTAAACTTATTTGCCGTGACACTTATTCGGAGATCGGAGAAAATTATCGAGATATTACGATTGTTTAAGGTGTAAGCGAATGGGACACGTAAATTTTCACGCTTCGGAGCTATTTATCTTGGGATAAAATTGAATTTTATCATTGCCGTAGCTTTGGCTTTCTAAATTTTCAAGAGGCAGGCCTTGGAAGCGAAATCCTCTCGGCGTCGAGCGAGTCAAAGATCAATTTTTTGGGCCAGAGAGGGAATAATGGCCGGGGCCCAGAGAAGCGGCCGTCGAAATGTAAAGTAACCGTAATTGAATTGAAAAGAACCGAATAAAAGACACATCTCATTAGGTTATATTGACATACGAGAGGCGTTTTGTTACAGTCAATTTGCACGTTTATCTGCGATGCTGGATCTCCGGTACATGCACGAGGTTGAGGAGAAATGTACATACGGTCCCGCAGGTCGCGCAACATAATGACTATCGAATCTCTCTAATATATCTCTCGGGCGGATTTATACGCATGGTACATGGGCACGGAGCTATGTAAGACGTATCTTCCGCAATCGACATTATAAGTATGTGCTAAAGGTCGATGCCTATCATCCTCTAGAAACACTCGAATCCTTGGAGTCCTTTAAGAAATGCGCGTGCGAGTACCGATGAATGCGCCGCGGCCGACTACCTTTTGTTACGTCAGATGCGCTTGTGTGCGCTGCATTCAGTGAGCGCACGTACGCGACTGCGCTCGCCGAGAATCGAGGGATAAAAATTATACGACGCATAAAAGAATATTGTTGCAATTTATGAATACTTTAACCGATGTTTAATTCAGGATAGTTAATAAATTGACTTTGTTACACCCGTAGATGAGAATTCCGCCTTATCTTCAACATCGGCTGAAAGCAATTCTTCAATTATTCCCCAACGCGGAATCATTATTTAATTTTATCAAGCGCAATAATCTATTAAATATCAAATTTAAGGAACACGCAACAGTCCAATGACTACAATCAAATAAGTGCTCATAATGCGGCTTATTAGAATTATGTGATATTAGAAAGTATCTTCAATGCCGATTACTCACTTGATTAGGAACGATTGCATTTGAACATTGTACAAAGTCATCGTGTACAAGATATGGAGATGATCATTTTTCCACAGATTTTTCTTACAAAATTGGTAATTTGTATTGCAAATTACGAAATTAGGAGTGAAGTATCAATGCCTAATTTATTATTTTAATGTCGTTATTGGCAACTACGGAAAGTATTATTTTTATCCATCTCTTGGCATGCAACTAAAATAATACACCGTTAGTTAGTTTATTAATTGTAAGATTTTTTAAATTAGCCTCGCATCTCTATAATAGTATCGCACCTTCATAGGAGGTAAGAACATTTTTTTAATCGGGGAAAAAATATTTGTCTAATATTACGTTACGATAAATATTCTTCGGTTATTTAAAAGTAATTTACAACGCGACATTCTCCTACATATGGTCATGTCCACACAATCCAAAATTCCACTGGACGTATTTATTACGGAACTCGGCAAAACTGTAGATCTTGAATGAAAAATTCAATACTGTTTCGATTAAAATATCGAAAAACTAATGAGTAATTTTATCCAATTAAAAAAAAGACGATTTTTGGTTTAAATGAGCTTCGAGGAATGACGAGTGACAAATATTAACTCGCACGTCAGAACCATTAGCTTTCCATCTCTTGGCAAATCACATGCTAGACTATGTATTACTTTGCTGAATAGAAAAATTCAACACGCCTGTGTACCTAAATACTTAGTTTTTGTACATGAGCTGACACACCGTTTATATATATATATATATATATATACGGCTTTATATTTATACACTCGGAAATTTGTAAATAAACGTGCAAGTGATCGAAAGAAAATTTTGATCTTTTGTATTTTTAATTTTTAATGTATCTGCTTCCTGCTGTCTGGGAATGCAATTTCTTCCTTTTTCTTGTGCGGTAACAGTACTCAAAAGAAAGATAAACAACTTCTTTTAGATCATTAAGTGCAAATGAAATAACGCTAGCAATTACATCGCTAAAAGTATCCGGTGAAAAGTTTCGACAGACGTCATATGTTAAAAGCGGAAAACGTATGTTTGTCCTGAAGTTCGATAGTTCTTTGTCTGTTAATATAGGTAATATAAATTTATTCTTATAAAGATTGACACGCCTTTGTCTGTTAATTTAGAAGGTAACATTCTTTTTTGACAAACGAAAACCAGTTTACGCGCGTCTTTCAATCAAGCGTGAAAAGCGTTTACTTAAGTAACGTTAAAAGATGGTGCTGTGTAAGATTAGTTAATGTAAATGAAGCTTTCATATCCGCTTAATTATTATTCTATTTAAAGGTTTAAGTAAACATATGCTTCTTTTTGTACTTTTGTTGGTACGCAAATTTATTCGATGCAGAATTCGTTACAATACCCACTATAATTTACGATAAATATTATGGACACATACACTTTTGTAGTTTAAAATTGTAACTTTCATCAGGGAGCCGAGTTTAAGCCGTATTTATTGAACAAATTTTCCAGACGGTTTACAGGAAAAACAAGAACTACAACTACAATGTAAGTATTGTGCGGATTTATTATTAACAAAGAGACGAGAATAAAATAGTTGATATCAGAGAATCTTGTTGTGTAAATGCTGAATTACACTAAGCAATAAAGCAAGTATCTTATAGTGGGTTTGTCAACTGTTTGGATTTCTGTTTTCATGGTAAATACTACAAGTCATATCGGATTTCGCCAATATAACTATACTTGGTGCTCGCTGCAGAATTCCGGGCATTCCTCGGAGGTATGATTTTATAAATATCTAGTTATCGATGAGACCCCGTTTACATCTAGTTTCAATGTACATTGGTCAAAAGTTCGCGGGCACGCAGGTAAGTAACACCCATTCGCATGTCTCCGCAGGTCCAGAGATGCGCGCGAAGGGTTTTCGTTTTAATTTCGCGTTAGCCAGTTGCAGCGAGATGCGAGAGGTGGAGAGGAGGAGACTGTCATCGGTTGGCACAGCCCATTTTTTCCCTGGATTACCTCTGAAATCGAAGATGAAAAAAGGAAGGAGCGACTTAATAGATGACGTCTGGCATCTACCGGCTTAATTTCCACACTGGCTGGCAATAATACGCAACATTAAGCGAAGCTAAAAGGCAAGATCGCGGCCTAAGAATGCCCGGCTCGGCTCTAAATTTTTCAAACTAAAAATAAAGAACGTAAGTACGGCACTTAGCATAATCGGTGCGTCAAGCTTGCAAATTACCCTTGAAGGAATTTATTCGCATGCGAGAGAGAGAGAGAGAGAGAGTGAAGAGAGTGAAGAGAGAGAGAGAGAGAAAGATATATAAAGAGAGGACGAGGGTAGGGAGAGACGCGAATCCCGTAGTGAGGTTAACGGGCGACGAAGGGCGCAGGAGGGGGTGGCGGAAAGGTGAGTCCGCTACCGGTAACGACCTTATTAAGCCGGCGTAAAACTCCTCAGGCCCAATTTTGCATAGAGCTTCTTTCGTTACGCCGATGGACGGAGCGGAGCTGCTGCTGCTGCTTTAAACTTTAACAATGCGCGGCCTCAACACCTACGGTGATTTACGAGACGCGAATGCGCGCCTGGACAAAAAGAGAGAAAAGTCTTTAGCCGTCGTGTTTGTACGTGTTCGTGTACATGTTGAAGGGCCTTGACGTAAAGGAGCACCGCGACTTGCAGCAGTTCTTCGCTATCTCTCTTTCTTCCTCTCTCTTTTTGTTTCATCGCTCTGCTCGACTTTTATTCGTGAGAGGGGAAATACGGAGAGACTACGTTTAAAGGGATTGGCTGATTGGTATGCCCGTGGATCTTATTTCAGCGTATATTCACCGACTTGGTGCTTTTGCTCATGAAAATATAAAGAATTTAAGGAAGATTTGGCTCTTCGCTTCCGAGCTTATTGTACAAATTGAAAAATAGATAATAATTATTTACATACATCAGTGCATCGCCTGCAGTAACAATGCGACTAAAATTATCAGAGTCAGTGCAGTGTAATACACTGCTATTAAGGACATTTAGATATTTTTCGGTTAATTTCGAGCTTTTACAGGTAGCTTAACATACTGAATTTCCACGATGAAGATTCTGGTTTTTATGCACGGAATCAGACAATTTTATAACCTCGGCGGCCGAACTCACCAGATGGGATGATCAGAATTGTGCAGGGTACTTTAGTACTTAAAAGCGTAGAACATACACCGTATTATTACAGGCGATTCGCATATGTAACGGTGTTGCGTCACCTAATGACTTAGTGGAAAAACATATCCATAGCATAGAGTTTTCAAAGGAGAAATTACCCGTGAAATTAGAATTTAAAGGTTAAATTTATATTTAAAAACTGAAGGGGTAAGGGTAAAGTAGGATTAGTTGAAAAAAAAAAACTTAATTATTCTCGTTCGGGTCCCCGAAAAAATGTTTTCGGGCTTTTTTGCGCAGAGGTAAGAATGAATAGAAGATATGAATACTATTAGTTGAGTCAATATCTGTAAATATTGAATTAAAGGGAATGATTAATAACATCGGGTGCTTGATAAATAACACGTGCCAATCCGTAATGAGGAAGGAAGGTAGAAATTGGCAAAAATTCTGCGGAAGGATAAAAAGAAAATCGTAGACTCATTCGGACGAGAGCAGCTCCATCTAGCGAAAACGATTTCGCAAGATCGGTATTGTACTTTAGCGTACTACACTCGCCTCATTGTCAAAACCTCTTTTTATCGGACTTAGAACAACGCGGTCTCATCCCTTGTAGAAATTAACTACGGCTTGTCATATTGTCCTCGTGATTGATAATGGCCATTCGCGCCGGCGGACTCGAAGAAAAGGAAGCTGCTGCGAACGATGGACCACCAGAGAACAAGAGATCCAGAGAGAGAGAGAGAGAGAGAGAGAGAGAGAGAGAGAGAGAGAGAGATGGAAAGAGAAGGGACAGAGAAGGAGGGAGATCGGGTATAAAGAATCGCAAGGAAGGAAAAGGAGGGAAGAGCGCGAAGAAGCGAGTGGCCGAGTCCCGTCGCCAGGACGTAGGAAGAAGGGAGGAAGAGAAAATGGTGAGATAAAAGAAAAGCCGGGAGTCGTGGCTCAGCCTTTCGGCAAGGGCCACGGGAGGGAAAGGTGGAAAGCAGTAAGGAGTATTAACCGCAGTCACCCTCCTGGGCGTGCGCGCGCGCCTTTAGGGGTTCGTCAAAGAAAGGGGGGCCCAATGGCTTTGGGTGCTGCGGAGCGAGGCGCGCCGAAGGAGCAGCGAGAATTGGCGAAGGACCCCAGGTAGATCTTACATAAAGATCGTGCCCGCACAATGTAACGGGGCGCACGGCTACCATCCTATCGCACCCTTATGCACGTCGCTCTCTCTCTCTCTCTCTCTCTCACTCTACGCACTTCTCTTACTCCTTCGTTCCCTCGCTCCATGTCTTGCTTTCTGGGGGAGTGCGAGAGAGCGCGCGTTTTAACGATTGCCGGCGACGGTGATTTAGACGACGACCGTTATGACGAGGAGCATTTCATACGTGAGCATATGTACACATGCATGGCTTTGGGTATATCGATGCTCTGCGTAATTACTCTCTCTCTCTCTCTCTCTCTCTCTCTCTCTGCCTCTCCCTGTCCCTCTGTGTCCATTCCTTCACTACGTCCATTCCCTTTCCCCGTTTCTTTAAAGATCCTTTATTCCTTTCTTTCTCCGCGCGTACAAGCGGGAAATATGCTTTCTGTTTGCCTCCAACTACAAGCTCCCTGTAATTTATAGCTTGTTTCACTTTTTCCTTTGATTACTGCGGTTGTATGGGAGTCGATTGTCGAGGGCTAAAAATTAGAGGGTAGCTCGTAGGTTAAAATTGAAAAATTAACTATTTACTGTCAATAAAAATGATAAACTAGCCACTAGCTGAATAATTATTTACGTTTTAACTCATCGTTTTGTCTTTATGAATATGACCTTTGCCTAACCGTACAACGAACAACGGTTAATCTCGTGTTTGTTTTATAATTTTATATATTAATTTTTTTCTTTTTTTTCTTTTTTTTCTTTTTCTTTCAATCGATACACTATACCGACGATGACCAAAGATAAGCAGCATATATTCACTTACAAGTAATGTCCATGCATCGGGGAAATATTTATAAAAAAATGGCGTGTCTGTGTAGTCAAAAAAAATGTTGCCCGTCAATAGTAAACAACGCGATACAGATCGAATGTTAAAAGGAAACTGAAATCCTCGAGACAGCTGATCTTTCTTTACATTTATATTTGCTTAAGAGACAAGAGCTATTTGAACAGAGACTGGCTATGAAAAGTAAGTGAGAAAATCGGCTTTATAAAATCGTGGCTAAACTTAGGTGGGCCTTATATCTATCGGCCAGCTCACGTACATCACTGCTCCATGTGCATCATTTCCTCCCTCTTCGTGTCTCCTTTAGCTCTCGCTCACCTTCTCGCATAAAGGCAGCGCTCCGTCTCTCTCCTTTCCAATCATACCCTCAGCCGCCGCCTCCTTTCTTTCGACTCGATGTCGAGGCTATGCGCGAATGTTGCCTGCCGCCAGGGCCGGTATAGGATTATGAGTCCCCGGCCACGGACGCCGCGACGTACAAGCCAGTAGTCGATGTAGGGAAGGTCGTAATTTTTAAGGACCTCGATAGGCACATTGTAATTGCCGATGTAGCTCCTGCCTGTGCTGCGAGTGTGCGTCAGAATGCGCGCGATAGAGGGAGAGAAAGATAGAGAGAGAGAGAGAGAGAGAGGGAGTGATGGTGGGGGGTAAAGGAGAGAGAGAGAGAAACAAAGTCCCTTTAGATACGCGCGCCATCGCCGGTGGACGACGAGGAATCCCGCGATGAGGAATGACGCGCGACATTGTCATACGAAGTTTATGACAATCTTTCTCTATTTTCTCTCTTCTCTTTTATCTTTTTCAGCCTCGTGCGTTACAGGCTGACTCGAGCGAGCCGTTATTTATAGGCTTTTTGTAATCGCGCTGTTAGGAAGCTACAAATCGCCTTTGATGCATCATGAAATGTTATGGTTTTCGAAAGATGAGATTACATTTCTTCCCGATTTGAAGGATTTTATAAACGTCGTTCCTGCATTTAAAAGCTTGTTTTATTAAGTTGACGAGACCATGGCCGAAGAATGGCTCGCAGTAACTTTAAACGGAACAAAGCCATCGACTATCAAAAGACAAAAAAACCATTAAATTAATATTAATGTTTGACATAATTGTTACTATTTATTTATGAAAGATGAATTATAATATATGAGGGTCACGTGGTGAGTAGGGCGAGATGTTGCGGAATTGAAAAATGCCGCGACGAAAGGGAAATTGATTTCCACGGGCAAGACGCAGGCAGCCCGCGCACGAAGAAAGAAAAAGCCCTCGTGCACAAAAAAAAATAACGTGTGCGCGCGCAAGCACAGAGATAGAGAGAGAGAGAGAGAGAGAGAGAGAGAGAGGTAGAGCAAATGAAACAGAAGGAGCGAGTGGCAACCCCGCACATCGTAAAGGCAGGGCCCGAGGGTTCGATGAAGCTGCTGCTGCTGCTGCTGCAGCTTCTCTTCTTCCTCCTCTTTCCACCTCCTCGCTGGGAACGAATTCCGTGGCCGCACGCGCTACTGATTATCGGCAGGGCTGCGCAAACTCGCGCAGATATTCCCATGTTAATGGCAATGTTAATGCGCGCCAGGTGCTCTCACGGCTCGCTGCCCCGTAGCACAATGACCTGACTCGCCGATTACGAGAGTCCGGAATCGGTTCCGCCTAATTTATAGTCCAGGTCCGATCGCGGGCTCGCTTTCAATGACGAGCCCGGAATTTACGATCGCGATCCCAGCCGCGCTCGGCCAGCTCTCTTTCAGCCTCTCTTTCTGGGTCAGCTCCACGAGGGGGTTGATTTTACGAGCGCTCCCAAGAGGGATTCATTATCCCGTCCGGTCAATGTCAGCCTCGCGTCTAGTAATGCCTCTTTAATAACGCTCCTCGCGCTCCTCCGCTGCTCCATCGGTCGCCTCCGCTTTGTTTGACCTGCGTGATATTGGCCAGCGGCTCGCCCCACACTCACCGCGACGCCGAAACAGTAAATAAATCCTGGGATAATAAAGATTTTTACATTCTACAGCTTGAGGTAAGGCGCTTTTAATGGCTTCGGAAGTATCTGCACGGGCAGTTATTGAATAAGCAGTTTCCTCGAGTCCCCTTAACCTTGCGCGAGATTATTTTCATAACATTAGCCGATTATCTCTTGCGGCTCAATGGCTTCTGTCGACAGGCTTACTTTCCTAAAATATCATTTTCTTCTCCCTCCCTCGCATTTCTTTTTTGCCCTTCTCTCTCTCTCTCTCTCTCTCACTCTCACTCTCTTTTGATCACACGATTCGCTCTCGTTCTAATTTTTACTCCAAGGCCTCTTCAGGCGTTACTGTAAAATAGCTCAATCCTTTCGCCAAATACTCCCTGCTTTTTTAGGACCTACGAAGTCGTCGTCGAGTAAAAAATTGTGGCACGCTAGTAAGCTACGTGTATTTTTAACTTCTTGGAGAGAAAAAGAAAATGACAATGTAGTACGTAAATCCTTACATAAGTATATTAATAATTGTTAATAAGTTTTTTACTTCACCATAATGATTCACATTTAATTTACGAGCTTTTTACAATTTCTTTTTTACATGTAATGAGCGCTTCATCAATTTATCGAATCGTCTGATTCGAAGCATTCTTTTGGACAAAGTAGTCTGAAATATGTTTGTCATTGGTAATAATACAAATACAGTACTACTCAAGAGATAGTCATCGTCGAAGATGTTTCACGATACGCCACCCAGCGATAGCTTGATTTCAATAAGTTAGAAATAATAAAATAGGCATCGGTAGCTCAGTATTGCCTGTATTTCTCTTCTGGAAAAAACGACGATCAAGTTGGACTCAATGAGCCTTTTTCTTTATCTCCTCGGCCATTATTCGCGTCTTCTCCGCAACTCCCAATGGGCCGGCATCGGGAGAAAGGGGGTAAGAGCCGCCTGCAGGACTCTGTTGTTAATTGTGATACACAAGTTGCTAGAGCGTGAAAATCGAGGGAACGGGAGTAACAGAGTCCCTGCAAGTGATTTATAATCTAATTGCAGTGAAATACAACTGCGGCTTAATTGGTGGCGGGGAACGATAAGTGGGCTCGAGGAGGTAAGATTAAAGTCTCGAAATTGAGTGACATTATTAGGGCCAGCGTAGTGATAAAGCAGCTGGCGAAAGCCGAAAGGACGTGACACTTGTGTCCTGCGATTTTACAAAGCGCCGCCACCACGACGATGATTCGAGGTCAGGAGCATCGAGGACAACAACGAAGCTACAGGAACAATTAATCGGGGCCAGATATTTATGGGACGGCGTTTGTCAGCGCTAAGGAGGCGCGGGGGCGCGTCTCACCCTCGCGCGTAAGCCGGGCCTTTCTTGGCCGGGGGCATGGTTGCCGGGGGGGGGGGCGCGGATGCAGCGGAGCCTTGCGTCTTGGCGACGGTGGGCATTGTCAGGGCCCGTGCCTCGGAGCCTTTGTCGCCTGGATAATGCCGATGAGTTACGATTTATTTAATGGGGCCCGGGGCATTATTAAGCCGAGCGCTGGTTTTCGTTACGGTGCCGCCGGCATTTTCTTTGCACCCTTAATCGGCACCTTTATTCTCTCGACCTCGTTTACATTGTGCCCACACCGGCCGAGTCGGGGGAGAAGCTTTTAGTCCGAAGGCTCATTAGCATACTTCGCTCTCCGATCGTGTCAGCGTTAAAGGCGACTTTTATTGCCGATTGTTTAGACTCGCGTGAAAATCCACGATCGAGGTTCGACAATTACGTTGTGATACGCAAGCCAAGTTCTTGCACTTCGGTGCAAATAAGTTGTCTTGCGTTTTCGGCGCGACGCAGCCAAAGTCATTGCAAACAATCGCGAAGGACGTGGTATGGGTAAATCGTTGACTCTGATTTCCATTCAGCCCATTCATACTTAAATGTGTGTTTTTTGTGTGTGCGCGTGTTTGTGTGCGCGCGTAAGTGCGCACGCCTGCAGTTGGGGTTTTTGTGTATTTCTAGGCATAAAGATTACACGTGGGATAAGGTTAACAGTATTACCGATTGTTTGCTCAAGTTACTTTGTACAGCTGAAAAACTGTGGAGGCGCCTTTCGTTGACAAAATGAAATCACACCTTTCTCGACAATAATGACCGTGAAATCGCGACAATTATACGCCCCGCCCGGAGTCAGGCAATGCGACTGAATGCCAAGGGGGCGTTTTTCGCAGTCAGTTTTTCGTCGGAACAAGAGTCGGCCGCCCGCTTCCTTCCTCGTCCATTCCCCCATCGGGCGAAAGATTTGCCGAGTCCCGGTCGTCGCCGCCGCTCACTCCTCCTCCTCGAGCGCCCCCTTCCGCAATCACGAGCCTCCCCGTCGCCCTTGCGCGCCAAAGGCTCGACAGGGCGTGTAAACTGGCCCTCGTGCGACGAGGTCGTAGTCGGGATTTATGTACGTGGGCGTCATTGTCAGGAGGCGCTTGTCGTACATCTGCGTCCCAGTACAAATTGGCTGCGGCCAGGCTTTGATTCCTTGTGTCCAAAATCTGGATATCGGCTCTCTTCAATGCATCGACAGCCGTCCGAGCTCCTGCCAGTCGATGATCTCGAGCGCGTTATTTCGTTCTCCCTCCTTGTTACGTAATGCGGGACCGCCGGTGATTAATCGGTTTCATTGAGCGCGGCTTTGAATTTTATTGCCTCGCAAAGTCGTCGGCGCCTGAGCTCCCGCGAATTGATTGCGAGGACTGCAAATGGGCGACCAAACATCGGAACTCTCTCTCTCTCTCTCTTAATCAGCTCCCTATTATTCACGCTCCGCGTCTCAAAGGTCATTAATGTTATTCACCGTTATTATTGCAATATACCTCGGGAGCATTTATGGGGCGCATCTTCGTGACGGGCACGTGGAGCAATGCGACCTGCAGTGATTGAATTTCCGTAGCGAATCAAAGGTCCTCCTCGGCGATTGAGAATCCGCGCCGAGTCGAAGGCGGAGAGGCAGAATGGAGTAATTAGTCGGAGGTAAATCGGAAAACGGGAAAGGAAGGATCGGCGTAGCGTGAAAAACCGATCGGGGAGCCCATCGGACAATGGACGAGATAACCCAATAACCCATTACAAGCCGGCAAACGCGCGCCAGTCGGGAGCATTATCCCCCGAAAAAGAGGCCATTCAGGCGTTTACTATAGACGCGCGCCACGCACGCGCCCAAGGAGACTCCGAGATCGGATCGGGGACTTGGAATCGTTCCGTCGCACTCGAGCCGCGGCCCAAGAAAATAAAGGGGGCCGGGGGAGCGTCTTCGGATGTCCCGGCGAGCCTCTTTCAATGCAAGCTCTCGAGCTCCTTTTTAGAGGAGAAGAGGGACTCGGGGGCCCGCAGCGAGGGTGGCTCTGGGTTTCTGAATCGGGCCACGCGCCGCAATAGTCCTCGCATACCTCGCCTCCCCGCGCGGTCTTCGACCCTACGCCGCCGCTCCGTATAATGTTTCCTTCCTTACTCTAGTTGGCATAGTAGGCTAACCAGAGCCTTTTCAAAATCCCCTGTATCGCACGATCCCCAGGCGCCTTTCGACTTCTCCATACCGGAGATCCTGCCTCTTCTTCTTCTTCTTCTTCTTCTTCTTCGTCGTCGTCGCTTTTTTTTCCGTTTTACGCGGGCCC
Source organism: Kradibia gibbosae (assembly GCA_018907135.1). Classification (NCBI taxonomy): domain Eukaryota; kingdom Metazoa; phylum Arthropoda; class Insecta; order Hymenoptera; family Agaonidae; genus Kradibia; species Kradibia gibbosae. Next base: position 13,206,350 of record JACCHX010000004.1, read on the forward strand.
ACCGAAGGATCGATTTACTTTGATCTCATTTTCTATCTCGCGCTCTCTCTCTCTCTTTTGCAACTGCTTTTTATCGACTTTTGGGAGAAATTTTTGAAAACGGGTCGTTTCTTTTTCATGAAATCTGAGGTCGCGTGTCGCTGAATTATGGGGAAAATTCAGGCGCGCGGAAAACATTTTTTTTTTTTCAAGGTCATTGTCGATCACCTCCTGCTCCCTTTAAAGAGCTAAAATAAACGCTTTCGAGTAACGCGATTCATTTCATTTAAGGTATTTTAAAATGTCGTTTCCTCTCATGATTACGGATCTTTTTATTTTTAATTATCCATTAATTAAATCTTTTCATTAATATTCAACGCGCGAATGCATTTGACTCAGTCTAAATTCGACGTGATTATAATGTTATGAGCACGCTGTCTCTGTTCAGATAGTCACGGACTGACGATGTTCGTAGATGATACGAACCGAAGCATTATTAATTGATAACGTTTGCCGTGGTGAAAAAAGGTGAAATCGCAACAAAAGTAAAATTAATTTCTATGGATTAGCTCCACGCCCCCTTAAATATTTTTTATAACGCGCACATTCACACGAATATTTCTTCGCTGTCTTCTACATTTAAGAGTCGACTCCATCTCTCACGCGGCTCGTCTATTTTTCCACTGTATTCAGTCTTATATTCGTTTAACAGTCTTATCTCTTTTCCGTCAAGCTTCGATCGGCGAGTTCTTTTATTTCAGTCCAGGCTCTCGTCATCTGTCTTTCTCGGTCGAGAGGCCAGAGCTGGCCATCCAGTTTCCACACTCGAAAACCAAAGATTGACCAATAATTTATAATGGCTCATAATTAATAATTCCTATTAAAGTGCATGTCGCTTTATAATAATTGTACGAGAAGGTATGCTGTTCGTAAATGCCTGCTTAATTACTATTCATAAGTAACGGCCAACAGTTGGGATCGATAACCCACATTATACACTCGATATTAATTTTATGCCCGCCATTTATTATTATTTGCTTTTCTGGAATAACGCTCTGCCTGCAATTATTTTATTGTCTTGTAAAAGACCACATTCATCATGCTCACTCGCGGCGAAGCTCGACGCGCGCTTTGTCAAACTCTTAGCCAAACAAGTGGGTCTCCTTCATTTATCGGCTGGTAATATCTCGATGTACAATACGGCCTTCATTAAGACGTAGTTGTAATTCACGGAGCGATCCCGAGCTACCTGGCCGAGTACCGGCCCTCGCGACGTTTATAGATGTTACGATCATTGTTCCGATCGTGCCTATCTCTCGCCCTCGAATCCCTCCTTCCTACTCGCGCTCTGCTCCCCATCCCCTGTGCCCGGTTTATTAGATCTGCTTTATTCCGTGCGCGTTTCCCTCCGGCAGGAGCTTGGCACGCTACGCGAGGCTCGGCGGAGGGCGGGCAGGGCCGGGAGGGGGAGAGCGGAATAGCCGCTGCATCACCGACCAGCCAAAAGAAATCGCAAAGATCGCAGATCAAGTGCAATTGCGGAAGACGGCGAGAGTCTTGAATTTACAATTCATTCGGTCCTGCCTTGGCTACTTTGCGTCCCCCTCCCCCCGCCAACCGGCACCACCGCCACTCAGGATCTTCCGCGGATACGTGGCCGTCTCTTCTTGGACCCAGCTTCCGATACCGACGTTCGCGATGGCTGCGGCCACGAGTGTCCGTCGATCATATCACGAATGCTGGATAAATTTTACGATCAAACTCGTCAATATACATCCTGACGCTACTCCTACATTCGCCTTAAGCCCGAGTTGTTTCAGTTTTTATTAATTTGTTTCATAGGAATCTACGGACTAGTTTCATTCAGAATTTCTTCTACCACTTCGTTAATTTCCCCCTCGTCATTATCCGCTTCTTCTTATTTTGGAAGCTTGTTTAACGGCACATTGAAGTCCTTTTAACAAGGTTTTTTGTTCTTTTTGTTCTCAAATTCAATTTCACATGAAATTTATGTCAAAGTATGCCACGGCATCCAATCAACTTTTATCATTTATAATCATTCTTAAATCCACTGTTTATTTTCATGAAACAAAGAAACGGCTATCTTCTATTAATTTGTGATAAACTTGGCCAATGAGACACTCATCCTTTAAATGCAAAAGACTATCCTGAAATTGGCTACGTCTTTCTGATTAACTGAAAAAATAGTACACATATAAGGTACATATACAAAAAAAATAGTCAGAAGTACACAATATTAGCATGTTAAAATTTTTTTATTTTGTCCTTGAGCGCTTTTTCTAAATTAATAAAATTAAGCAATTTCTCATAAATTAAGCAACTTATGGATTCTAAATTAATATTTCACACTGTAATTAACAAAACTTTATTGTTCATTTTTGAGTACGTGATGGCATACTTTAATTGTTTATAATTTGAATTTTGTTTATTTTGTATTTAACAGAAACAGAAATAATTTAATGGAACATTTTTTATGACTTCACGACTATGTTATTTAAACTACAATTAGAATTCAATATATATTTATAGTTCAATTATAGTCTCATGCAGTAAATATATTGACCAATTAGTTAATTATTTACAAAAAGGTTAGGATACATTAATTGCTCGATTACAAAATTTACAGAAAAACAATATCCGATAGAGAAAAGTGTGTGTTAACAGTCGAAACATTATATATTTAACAGTGTAAAGATTGTGATTCATTAAGATGGGAGTTATTTAATTAAAATCAAGGTGTTGTGTAATTTTGCAAACTTTTATTTTTAAATGTTTTATATTGACGAATTTGAACCAATATCCTAAATTATGAAATTATTTCGATTTATGCAAAATTGAAATATTATTGCTTGCTATAAAACTATTATTTATAATAACTTGAAAAGATCAGTGTATTTTTCTTTACTTATCTTACAAGTATAATAATATTAAACTGGAATAACATCCAATCATAGATCATTAATAAGTGAAAGTTAATACGATTTCGAATAAATCAAAGCAAATTTTTAATTTTTTTTCTTTTATTGACGAATGATCTATTTGAAGCGCGTTTAATGGAGAATGTGAATATTTTATGCCTTATTAAGTAATTACGTCGACTGCAATAATTATGAAAAATTATGAACAACAATACAGTGTCTCAATTATAAAAAAAAAAAAAATTCCCCTAAAGTTTTGCATACACAATACAAATACATTTGATAGTTTTAATAAGCAGGGCATAAGTTTTATTATCAATATATATTATATCATCGACCTAACAATATAACGATCGCAAGAGATCGAGATTAATCGAAATAAAATTTAAACAAACACACAACTTTCATGCGTAAGAGCGATTTGAAAAGTTTTTGCTCGTTTGGGAAATAAATAATTCAATAATATAAGTAAACAATGTATTTAGGAGAGTTATACTCCTTGTCATACAAAATTTTTGAAAAATACGCAAACCATCACCTCGTTTTACTATTTGGATTTTCTGTTTATCGCCAAGGCTATGCTATACGGGCGCACTGTGTGGTATTAACGGAGTCCTTTGTTGATGTCGAGGAAGGACAGTAAATATATGTTGTAGGCGTTCGTGTATCGATACAATATTGACCTAAGAGCGATGGTTACAGATGTTGCGTCAATTTAAACGTTGACTTTTTAACCAAAGACCAGAGTTTGCCGAGCCCCGGTCGCTTGCAAATTATTGCTGTATTTTTATACTATCGTAAATGAAATGAACAGAAATATCACTTCTATTATGGCTAATGAAGAGGATTCGTATAATCGCTTATTCTGAGGTATCCACACTATACCGGAGGATAACTTAATAATTACTGCTTTACCATGATAAATATCGCATCTCTGTTTAACGCATAAAATTAATGAGGGCCCAGTTAATGCGCTTAATTATCAACGAGGCCCAATAGCTTAAGACCGTCTATTATACGTCCAATGTAGCGAGGAATAATCCAAGCTAGAATTCATATGACCAGGCAAATTAGTGGAAACAATAATGTCGGGTCACTATTTTATCAGGCAATTATAATTAGGATTGAGAGATGGGGGGGGGGCGTCGAATTAAACACGCGATAACTCATGTAAGCTCGAAGCGAGTAACCCGTTAATTTTCATTTCACGAGAGAGCCCAAAGATTATCGAATTGTTCGCCGACGCACAGAGTCGAGGGCCCATGCATAATTCATGGGGCGCACATTGGGGACGATTGTTGTGGGCCCCCAGAGGTCCCGCGATCCGCCAGATGACGGCCTTAGACATTGGGAGCATTCGCTTAAAAAGTCAACCTTGTAAAGACTCCGCGTCCACGCAAAGCGCCAACAACGTCTGGCTCCCGCGACACGCGCCCCCCCCCCCCACCTCGCCAACCCCCGTCCACGGTCGAAGGATTCAGCGAGGGCTAGGAGTGATCCGAAGCAGATTATCCGAAGCCTCCGTTGACGCGGCCCATTAAGCGGCGAGAGCGCGATTAGCATAGAGGCCCCTTCGATTGTTTATTGCTTTCCCATTTTCCGGAGGTCACCTCTTGGGGCTCGGTGCAGCCGCCCGCCGGCTTCTCATCCCCGGCACCACCCAGACCGACCAACCATCGGCCAGCTCGCGATCTTTTTATTGTCCCGGCGGTCCGTTTGTCCTTCGCAGCATTCCCCGGTCGCCAACTCCAGCAGCAGCGCCTTTTTAAATTTAATCGCAAAGCCGGGGATCGATTCGCGGAAGTCCCGCGATGCTTCCGCGATTTTTTCCCTCGCCAGCTTCCTAAAGATTACTTTCCTCGCCCGTGCAGCAGCATGTTTTCCCTGAACATTCCATTGCCCATTTCATTACCGACTCCTCTACAATGCGAGGCGACTTTTTTTCTCGGACTGTCGTCAGAACTCAACGGATATCGACGGATGGACGGAAAATTACGCACACACTCGCATGTGATTGGACGTGCATTTATTAACTTTTAATGCGCGGTGGAATATTCTTGAATCGTTGCACGACACTAGTTAAAATGTAACTCTCAAACTTCAATTCTTAGGTTCGGATCGAGCTGAATGACCGAACGGTTTCGAGGATTCTTTTTTAACGCTAGCCTTTCCTCGACTCGGAATTGAATCAGAGCTCGCGTTAGATTAAGCACACGATTTGCCTCGCAGGTGATACTCTCGATTAGATAAATAAGATAAAGATCCTCGTGCTCCGGCGTATTAAATCGTCACTGAGCTGCGAGTTAAGAAAGCTTAAAAAAACCCGATAAACTGGACGAGTAGCGAACGAAGACTGTGGAAAAAGAGGACGGAGACGTGGCCGGGGTCTTAGGAATGAAGCAGCCGCGTGTTTTTCGTCGAGTGTCACCAGGCTTTCGCGGGCAGGTAAATTAGGGAAGAATGACGCGACCGGGGCCACCGATGAGGAAGAACAGGGATAAAGGAGCGCGGTGCAGGGGGCCGAGCCGCCCGGTGCAGCGCATCCAGCGAATTGGGCGAGTCGGCCGGTCGCGGGGGCGCATAGGCTTCGGCCCGCGGAGAGTCCCGGGGAGACCGGCAGCTCTTACCTTGTCTAAGGACGGCAGCGTGATGGCCTCGTGGTACGGCTTGGCCTGAATCGTGGCGATGCCGATAAAGGCGTGCCCTCACCGCACTACGACCTCACAACACACGGTGGCTCGCTCCCACCTCGCTGGACGCTCGGGCTAAATCGCGCGCGGGCACATCGTCGCCTGGGAAAGCACGAGAGGACGTGGCGGCTGCGAAAACGTCGCGGGACTGGCGGGTGCCGCTGCTCCAACAGGTGAGGAGGAGGCGCGCGTGCGTTCTCCCATACGTAAGTGCCTCGGTGTGAGCGTCGGTGCGTGCGCGTGTGCGTGTGCGTGGTTGCGGACAGTCGGCAACTGGGAGACAGCGAGACACAGCCTGGGATAGAGAGAGAGAGAGAGAGAGAGAGATGCGCGAATTGCTCTCTCTCTCTCTCTCTAGCATCCATGGGTGCTGGCTCTCCTCCTTTTGCCCCCGTGTGTGCGTGAGTGCGCGCGTTCTGGTAGGTGGAGTGGGAGGTGGGACACGCGACACGGGCGGCTCCTGGTGGGGGGGAACGAGCCGAGATTCGTGGTGGGGCGACGGTATGTACGCCAACTTCCCTCGTGTACAGTGGGATTCCCGCGGTCGATTCTCACTCTCTCCCTCCCTCTTTTTCCTTCTCTTTTTGTACACGTGAACACACATCGCCGTGCACCTATTTCTATCTCTATTTTCTGAATCCTCCTCCTCCTCCTCCTCCTCCTGCTGCTGCTGCTGCTGCTGCTGCTGCTGCTGCTGCTGCTACTGCCCCCACCCACCCCTACCCCCTTCGCCGCCCCACCCAAAGCCTTGGATTCACCCTCGTCCCCCGCTCCTCGCCGCGAACACTCGATCGGCCTCTCCTCGCCACCTCGCCGTCCTCGCGTCCGCTGCTATGCGGTCCCCACCCATCGGCTGTCACCCCCTGTCCATTTTAGGCCGTTGATTCCCCCTACCACCCCAAGGCCAAAACACCAAGCCCCACGCCGCACCACTAGACTCTGGCTACTCCATTATGTTCGTCCTACCGATTTCCTTACGCCTGATCACGACCGTCTATCGTGCAAAGAACGTCCGAGAGCCCCGTAATGTTTATTTACATTTGTTTTTCATGCATTGTCTCGCATTGCGCGACGTTACTCTTGTCAAGCTCACTTCCGAACAACTTGTCGTCGTTGCACTCGCCTCTTTCATTCATCGATTGTTCAGCCATATTCAACGAGTGAGCATCGATTTCAGTCTTTTTCCCCATTCCCTTCATCTCGCTCTTTTTCAACCTCTCGAGCCCTCCTTCATTCTTGCCGAGTGGAATGATTCGGAGCCAGTGGTAGCCCTGATATCAATGCCCCGATATCAAGTAAAATTGAGCGAGCCTACATTTTATTGATCTTTGGGTAATCGTTGAGTAAATAGGATTTTTGCGACTCGACATTTTTATAATTGGCTATTAAAATAACTGCGCCAGCTTTCAGGCGCGTTTTCTTCGCTTAATTGCACGTTGGGAAGACGGCGCAATTTTAAAAATAGAGAGAAGATAGACTTTTGTATTATACCAATTTCAATATTGTGCGTGATTTTCTTGTCAGGTAATTCCAATTTAACATGTCCGTGCGTTATACATCATAGCTCGCATTTATACAGATGCGCATTTAATACTGCAACGGTTAAAAAAAATTGCTCCTTTAATTCAAACACTCGTTGACTCGTGACCGTCCTCTCGCGTTAAAAGCATTGGGAGCGTCCCCGTCCAGCTCGCGTCGAAAATAATTCCACCTGGGCAGGTTGCGAGGCGTCTTCTTCAAATATGGATAGCTTGTCGATAAGCAGCCTATTACAGTGTACCGGTGGATTGCGAAAACAATAATCCGGCCATTTGATAACATTCGCTCGAACGCAGAGCCCCGAATTCTAATCACATGTTTTTTCCAGCGCATTCGCATTATAAGTATCTGCGCGGGCAAAAGGAGGAAAAAGTAAGCCGAGCTCGATCTTTTAAGGTAGAGATTTTGAGAAAGAAGACTTTTGAAACCTATCTTTTCATGTTATACCGGTAATCTTTTGTTAAGACGGATCCACGTATACGCACGACGATTTAAACAAACATTATGCAAATGGGCCGCCGCTCTTGTAAATAATTATACGTTCTCTGTCATCCAGACACAGCTCGCACAGCCGCGTCGCAAAAAGCTGAGCAGCTCGACGGCTGCCGCTGCATCTTATTCTCTTTTACTCGGAGCACTTTTGCCAACAACCTCCTTACCATCTTCTTCGCTCTCTCTCTCTCTCTCTCTCTCCATCTCCGTCTTTACTTCTCTCTTCTCGGGCCCTCCTCTCGCCGCCCCCCCACCCCCCGGCTTCATCACGCACTCTCCATCTCGCTCGCTCACGATTTTTTCGCCCCGACGTAAACATCGCCTTCGCCTCCGACGCGCGCGACGCTGGACTTCTATTCCCTTCGCGTCTACCTTCGACTCGCGATCCTCATTTTACCAGCCCTACACGAATATATGTGGCGGATAATTGCCGATTGAGTGATACGAGTCCCATTCCACTCCTGTCCCTCTCATTTCGGATTGATGCCTTTGACGGCCATCGAATCTGCTGGGCCAATCGCGCATCCCATTAATCCGATAATTGCCTACCTTTGACACTTCTTTTCTCTATTACCCGCTTCTGTGGACGCCAATTTTTCTGCATCTCATTAGCGCGAACGCTCTGGATTTCTTCGCTTCCCTATCAATGGACGAGCTCACATCCAAGTGTCTAGTATTATTTGTTAACACATTCGATTTATTCTGACCTTCTTAATCTAATTGTATGCATTAACGCTGGTATACAATTTTCGCAGTAACTTTCTTATACAAATAATACACTTGCAATTTCTGCAAGTCATTATAATTCATAGTTATTCCGATCATTTACTTTAAATCTTAGATTTCTATGCCCGTTCAAATAGGGTCAATCATTTGATACAAACATGCATAATTATTCTTTTAAAATTATTACCTTTATCGTTCAATTTTTAATTATAATTATTTATTATTATTAGTTATATATAATATCTTCTATCAATGTATATTTAAATTATAATTAATTTTAATTATCAAAGAAATAAAGCTAATAAAGTTAAAAATAAATCATAAGTCCAGAAGTAGAAAGGTAATATCAATATGTAAGTTAAAATTTTCAACCCACACGATTGTCTGTTAAGGAAGTAATGTGTCCGAAAGGTAACCATTAAGTTGATCTACGACGTTTCAACTGTTTCACACGCGAATTAAAAATCTCATCGTGTTTACGTAAAAGTCCTTTAGAACTCATGGTGCCAAAGTACATTAGTTTCACAGCGTGAACTATTGAAAAGAATTGGCCAGGGTAACCATTATCAGCTTACATAATGGACGAGCGTCCGTATAATTTTCAATTCTGAGCTTTATTACTCTGATTGGGCAAAATGAAAATCCAGGGGAATTCCGAGATAGACAACACGAGTTGAAGCGAATGAGAAAGTCAGCCGGAAGAAGAGGGGTTGGAGGGGGGAGGGGGAAGCGAGAGAATATTTATATATAAATGTACACGTATATATGGCTCGATCTCTCGTGGAGATGACACGTAGAAGGGAGAATCATCCTTTATGTTTTTTCCCACGCGCATTCCCCAGTACAGTTGTCTAAAGTAATGTCTCCTCTATGCGATGGCATTTTCCCATCTCCACCCTTATATTCCACCCCTCGGCAATCGAAATTACGGCACATTGCGATGAGCGAGCGAGCGAGCGAGCGAGCGAGCGAAGTTAGGGTCGGCAGGAGATGGAGAGAGAGGAGCAGAGTCATTTTCCCACCCCGTACTACCAGGTGCTGAAAATTCGTACCTGGGGCACCACAAGCTTCTTCCCAATCGATAAAATCACGGAAATTCCAGGAGAGGGGAAACGCTTACGAGACTTTTATCAAAAGCACACAATTCCAATAACAAGCTTTTCGTGCCTTCATTTTTGCGATGGGAAAACCATTGGAAGTGATTCTTCATGTTTGGGCAGTTTGTCGTTATAAAGTAAGGGGGCTCGATACGCTTTCTTTTCATCCTTTTTGAAGACACTCGGAGTGATTATCGGACATTATACCGGCGTTCTTTGTTTTAAAGCACTGAATATCTCTCGGTAATATTTTTTAATGAATGTGATGGATGAATAGCTTATGAATCGAGTAGATAAGAATTACATTCGGAAGGTATTTAAATTTACAATATAAATGTTAAAATAAATACTATATAATTTATAATACTTGTATTAGTAGGTCAATATGATTTTAACAGTTCAAAATATTTATATACATTCATTTATTTAAAAAGTGGTCTACTGTATTAAGGTAAATGACGCGTCTGATGATATTTATCATTCAATTGTCACAGCATCTATTCTACGAAATCTATCTTTTAACGAAGCGTATTGTATTTCCCCTTGTAGGACACGTATGAAGTATTTACCATAATTTTATAAATCGAATTTTTAATTAGCAAACAGGAATAAAAAAAAACTCCTTAATAAGATTCATAACAATAATGTGACATACAAATGATCGAATGAGATGGAGCTTGGAATATTGGAAAAAATCGTGTCTTTAGTAGCAAATTATATATTATACTACCAATTATTAAATGTAAGGATTTAACGAATTTCCAACATTATTTTGTTATTGTCATGAATATTAATAATAAAAATCACATTTGTACATGAATATATTGAAACTTAAGTTAATTGATATTAAATACAGAATTATATATTATGTGCACAACTAAAAAGCATAATTTATCAAGTTGTATGTTTATAATATAGAAAGTGTTTGGGTATTCTTTTTTAAATATGTTCTTGTCGAAGATAATAATAATTGTATGATATTTTTCAAATGGCATTAACATTGAAACAGCTTGAGAAAGTATTGATCTGCTTAAATATCACAGATCGTTGAATTTGACTTCTTAACCACATCTTTTTTACTTGTTCTCTTCGGCATTCGTTAAATGAGATTCATTATTCACAACTCAATCAGTTTTTCATTGCTGTGTCAATAATTTAAAAGCCCTATCAGTTTAAAGTGAGAAGAAAATAACATCAACTGTTAACTTGACGGACTCTGTAAAATATTAATTTAGAGTAAGCAAACAGGTTTGAGATAATGTCGGTCACACTGTTAAGTATCGGCGGTTGTCAAAAAGTAAGATTGCGTCAGTCTCGTGTTACGTTAATAGACGACGTACCTAGATGGATTTTAAATCTAACCGTAAATTCTTAGTTCTGCTTTACATCATGAAAATGAAAATGATAAGTTTAGATGCTTTATTCATACTCATTAATTTAATACTCGATACTCTTATTGCTCTGTAAAATAATTATCCCTAATAGGCTTAAATATACGTTTTCATTTCAAGTACAACTTAAGTATTTCATCATTTTTATTACTTTGATACATACGTTGTTATTAATACTTACTACATTTACTATACTACAAAATACAAATAATGTCTAATTTTTTTTAAAAAAAGTCGAACGTAATAATTAAATTAATGTTATCTACTACATTCGTTGACAGTAGTATTATTATAAGCAGCGGGATTTTTATTTATTTTTTTAAAATGCTTAACTTATATATTAGCTAGTATATTAAATCAAAAATGATAAAAGAATTGTTATAATTCATAAGTAGATTGAAATAGAGAGGGTTTTTTTTTTTAAGTAATTCGATTTAATACTTGGTAGTAAATTACGTATTCATTTTTAAAAATAACCGGGAAAATATTTAAAAAGTTTTTACTGAATTTAGTATAATTACTGAACGCTAAAATAAATAGGGAACTCATTAATTAAGTAATGTAAATTAGGTAGCCATAGAATATTTTAAATAATTCGTATTCTTCGATTAAAACTCTAATATAATTTATGTTAGATTTATTACCGATACGATATGTCATTTCTTATGTCATGCGATTGGTATTAATTTAGTTTAATAATTAACAAAAAAATTTTCTTTTGCATAATAAAATTGCTTATGCTAATTTCTTGAGTGAAAAGAAGTATTTTCTTAATTTTTGTGTGTTAATTATTACTAGTATTTAAATTGGAATCTTGTAGCCTAATTATTGATTTTTTACATTGTTTATATTTAGATAAGTTTCCCATTAAAATATCATTCATAATTAAAAATCGTGATTTTTAATTATCGTGTGATAAAGCTTTTGCCACCATAGTTTCGATGTGAAAACGAGCCAATATTTATAACATAGGGTCAATAATCATCGTATTGATATTGAAGAAAATTATTTAACGAATTTGAAATTATTGTAATATTCTTTCTTCGATACATAATATTCATTCTATTGGTATACAATTTAAATAATTCATGTAATTCATTAGCAGAAATATATATATATATATATATAAATAAATTAAAGTTGTTACGCGAGGATATATTGATATTATGATGTTATTGAAAAATATTTTTTCCCATTTTCATCAACAATATCGGCTTCGCAAACGGTGGGAAAAAATCAGCCAACTTTTATTAGCATTTATAGGAGCTTACAGTGATGAAAGCGGATGAAAAATAATTGAAATCCAAGAGGCGAAGCTTACTTTAAGTAACTTTACAATGATCCAAGTCGAAACTTTCCAGGTCGGCGCAAGGAATACTTGCTGAGAGCTCTAGTAAACTTAGGAATGAAAAATCGAACAAGCGCTCAAAGTAAGATGTCTAGTGCACAGCCGTGACCGTAGGTTGTAGTGTACACATAAGTATTTTATATTGATTCAAATTTATTAGAGGCCGCTGAGAAATGTTAGAGGACCCGTTAGGATTTCCTTTCTTTGTGTTTATAATAATGACACGACTTGGCTGATTAATAGTTAAGAAACAGGCTGGGGACCAGTTGGCATTGCAAATTAAAACGTTAGAAGGGGTGTTTTGGCGTGAATAAAAGTGCCTCGGAAACACGGGAATAGCGGCACGCGTAGCTCCGTGTGTATTTTCCGGCACGACATGGGAATAAGGCGCAGGGAAAAAAGGCTAATGACAATCGATCGAGCGCGGCGCTTCCGTACGATGCTGCCATTGCTCCTCGAATCATTGTCGGCATCCGTGTTAAATAACCAGTCAGTTGTTCATTAATGGCGCATGAACCGATGACACGTCCATCCTTCATCCCGCGGGATGAATATTCCGCGAGTTTTACTTATCCCGCCTTATTGCTCTGGTTGCTCTGGTTCGCGAAGCTCGAGTGCGTGTACCGATATCCCGTTTCTGTAATTTTTTGCCTATCCGAGTATTTAAATAAATTATGCACCGTGATAACCAAGTACAAGATTTAACGTCATTGAAGCACTTTAAGTGTTCATGGTTCAGTGGAGAAGACACGAATGCCCACGAGAAGATCCAGGGCTCGAGTCGCAGTTCCGGAATAATCTCTCTCAGGGATGATTAGTGGATGGTACCCCGTCATTTGTACAACCGCATGACATTGTACCGTCGTTCCCGTATCGCCGTCACGTTCTTGTATCCCCGTCACGGAGGCTGCGCCCATGCGATCACTCAGCAGTCACCTTGTCATCCTCTCGCTAACTGGGTTACAATTTGCCTTTTTACAATCTCTCGTGCCTACATAGTCCCGACCGCTATAAAAATCGGCGATTAATTTGGAATTTTAAGAAAGTCTGCTCACTCCGGAATGAGATTAAGGTAGCAGATAATTGAAAAAAGTTGGTCAGATATTTTGAAATCGTACATGACAGGGATAATGTAGGTAGACTTTTTATGAATATGACGAAATTGAAGATGCTACATGCTTTTTTAAAGTAAATAGCTATTAGAAAGTCCATTTTATGAAACTACTTTATATGCGGTAAAAATTTAGCGCAATACCTATATAGCTTAATTATATGTTATTTCGATATAATTATTTGAGAAAAATCTTTTTCCCTTCCACTTTATTTCAACTTAACTGGAATATTAAAATACGCCATAGAACTAAATTGAAGTTGCGATTTCAATTTGGATTGTCAGCCCATACAATGCAAAATTAATAAGAGGGCACATTCGGAAATGTTAAAAAATAGTGCTTGAATTAATAAGCAATTTCCTTTAGAGCGATGATAATGATGTTGTAAGAATAAAGGAGTTAAATGAGTCTCAACTTTCATTCAGTAGGCCATTGTTAGTTTTGTAAAAAAACTTTTATTTTATTTATTTTATTACTCTGATTCGATTAAATTGTTATGAATCCTATTAGTTGTATCGAGGGAATAATCATAAATATGGAACAATAACCACGAGTCATCGATCAATTTGTAATTGCGTGAAGCTTCCCCAATTTTTTTACCGTTTCGATAATTTTAAATATTTGCAAACTTATTTGAATGAACTCGTGAAGTTTTTAGTCTGCAATTTTGGCGCAGTTTTAAATTTTAATTTGAAAAATCGCAATGCCAATATAAGTGTTTTTACCAATGCTAATGCTTTTATTTGATGCTTCGTTATTGTCCTTTTTCATATTTTGCCCATAGTTAAAGTTACAATTTCAAATAAAAGGAATTTCATTGTACCGTGGGATCGATTAGTGTCAATAATTCACGCATATCTATTTATTTATTGTATAATGAGTCAATAAAAGTATGTATTTACCGTTGATACCATGAAGCCTTGATCTAATCAAATTTATAAACTGTTGATTAAGAAATCTAGATTGAATTCCTAGATAATTTTTTTTTTTTTTAGAGTTCGTAAATTGTGATCAAGCAACATTTAACGTACACCAACACCATCTTTCGCGTACGTTAAAAGCTGATACGCACACGAGTATTACACTTATTCCAAACACGCTTCCAAACAATACTCGTGCATCACTAAATATCCGTATCTTACAATAAGCTAGAAATTACGTAAATCCGCAAAGGGGATATTTTTTCGCGATAGAGGACTCGCTGGATGAAAGCCCCCGGATAGCAGAGTACCCCGAGGGAATAAGTTGACAGCCCCGTGCTCGGCGATGGAAGGGTTTCCTGCTCGACCGGACGGCCGAAGGGAATGGCGTCGGGGAATAAAGGTTTCTGCAAAAAGAAGAAAAAGCGAGAGCGGATTTCGGCCGATCAAATCTGGGCGTGAGCGATCTGTCAGCGGCTGGGGAGCTCACTGGGGATGTTTTAATTAATGTGTCGATAGTACACTGGCCGGATTTACCTTAGTGTTTAAAACGGACCGAGGAATACGTGGTCTGCGTGAATCGACGTGGTAATAATTGAGTCCGCGTCCAACTCCGGCGATTAATAAAGCTTCGGCCGTTGCTGTACGAGGGACCGAAGCGCGATAAACAAACATGTCGCCTCATCTTTTTAGTGGTCAGCTCTCACGCGGGGCGGTCCCGAAGTTTCGAAAATCCAGCCCGAGGATGGGACACCCGATTTTCGAACTTTTATTATCGGTATAAAAAGCGTGATGAAAGCCCAATCATCCATAAAATGTTTAACCCCTGATATTTTTTACTGTACGTGCTTGAAGATTCGGATAGGTCAATATATCAGGCATTGGAATATTTAACGAAAGATTTTTAAGAGTTGACTTTGAAACTTCTTTTTCGAGCGAGAATTTTAATTTTTTACAATTTACGATTTTCTTGCGTAAAAGCTTTTTGACATTTACACGAGTCGGGACTTTTCATCATGGCGTTCGATTTGTTCCTTCAAACTTGCTTCATTGACTTCCTTAAAAATTATTGTTTTTATAAGGGCTCTTAAGCACTAAGATTAAATACACACACTGCATGCCCACGTTTGCAATTATAAAATTGATAGTATTTTAATATGTTATATTTTTTTTTTTTCATTTTTACTTAGTATATCTTTAAAATAATATTGTCTAAATTACGATAATAAATTTAATATCCTGATATTTTCTATGAGTGTAATTATATTTTTCGTAGCTTATAAAATTGAGAGAGATATTTTTTGCAGTTAAAGTTTATTATTAATATAGAAACCTATGAACACGCGCAAGGAAAAATGATGCACAAATTACTAACTGTAAAGCTTGATTAAACTACTGAGAAAAATAAATCGATTATATTTGTCTTGTTTAGTTATATATTAATTTTCAGGTATTCCAAACATTTATTTTATCTTTTATAAATGAACATTGTAATTGCTTTGCATTCGGTTTCATTTGGTTTTTTTTAATA
This sequence comes from Kradibia gibbosae, assembly GCA_018907135.1. Classification (NCBI taxonomy): domain Eukaryota; kingdom Metazoa; phylum Arthropoda; class Insecta; order Hymenoptera; family Agaonidae; genus Kradibia; species Kradibia gibbosae. Next base: position 13,222,114 of record JACCHX010000004.1, read on the forward strand.
ATTTTTTTCAATGAAATGCTCGACGTGTAATCAGCGTAGATTGTAATTCCTTTGGAACGGGCTTTTGTCATAGCTTGAAAAATCAGCCGTATTCATTTGAACTTATACAGAATCAAACGTGTAGAAATATATGCAATCAATTTAGTGAACTCTGAAGATTTGTATTTCTAATTGTCAAGCTTTTTATTTGTTTCTCTATTGTTTATTTAATACAGTACGAGCAAATATTATTTCACTGCACTCCGTGGAGTGATAAGCTATTTTACTCGCAAATGTCGATTAATTTTTCGATTTTTGTTTTTAGCTCAATTATCGAGCCATCGTTACTTTAACTTCTTGAGTGGAAAACGCGCCTCGACACTTTTACGCTTAGGAGAGACAGGGTCGGAGACAGAGACAGAGAGAGAGAGAGAGAGAGAGAGAGAGAGAGGGAAAGATTCACAAGAAAATCTCCGTCGATGACGATCATAAATAGTTGCCGATAAGTGGATCGTCGTTGTTAAGAGTTGCGACGCTCGTAGTATGCGTATGTCGGCATTAGCGTTACGTGTTGCCTCATTTGACGAAAATCAAATGATACGTAATACCGTCAGGTGTAATAACTTCGATAACTCGCACTCACGGCTTAGATTTTAATTGACTGCCGTTGCTGCCTTTTTCGTGGAATTTTCCGGCTTCGCAGTTACGCGCACGCAATTCGAAATTATTGTAAGTGAGTCGTTCCTCAAGCTCCTGAAAATGCTCATGATTTGTGAAATTTATCATTTCTGCGGAAGCGATAAAATTCTCTTGACTTATGTTTGCGCTTTCGGCGTAAATTTACGAGCTGTGGTAATTGCCTGCGACTTGACTTAGATTCTAATTTAATTCTGTCTTTTCGTTAACAATTACATTTTGGTATCGGGGAAGAATACCAAGGCTAATTTGTGTTTCGTTTAAATTTGTAAATTTTTGTACATTATTGAGATTCCTCCTTAATAAACGAATATCGCGATGGTGGGTTGGTTTACTTTCGCAACCAGTTGGGAATGTTTTAAATAGTTTTTGCATCCGATCGTGAGCTTTGAGAGCTCGGATTGGACGGTCAAAAGGAAATATTTACGAGGATTATTCAGGAGTTACAGAGCCTAAAGTTCGTAAAGACAAAGTGTAGCATCCGAAGCATTTTTATAAGTTGGGAATTAAGGTTCAAGAAATCCTTGGGACGTTATGGTCTTTAAAATTGGCTTTAAATTTTCTAGTAAAGCCTCTCACAGCATGTTTTTATCGTCAATGATTGGCCGCAATTGATCACAGAGACGCGTCACGGTCAACACTTCACGTGGCCGCGATCGCTTTTGTGCTCGGGATCAGGGACTAGGAGCTGAAAAAGATGAGGTAAACAGTCGCAGGCCTCAAAGTTTTTCAATGAGCATCGATCAGGGGACTTTTTTCGGGTGCCGTATGCTCCTCGAGCACTTCACCTTTGGCCGCCATGGCTTTGTTTACTTCGCGAGATATTGCGACGAGGAGAGGCCGATTCACTTGGCGCACTCTCGACTTTTCGCACGCGTGCGCATGGCGTCAATGTAATCAGGGCTCGCTTTAAAATTTAATTCACGAGCTCGCACTCGAGTGCTTTTATAAGGCGCTGTTAATTTGAATTTTATAAAAAAAAGTGACAGCCTATTACATAATACTGCGCGCTTTGAAAAGTCAAATGGCCCCTTTACTCTTGACTCAAACGCGTTTATCGTTTACGAAAATACTGTTACTTAAATTAATGGCGCTTGTGTAAATATTTTTGTATTTCATGGGCTCTTCGCTTTATTGATCTTGCTTATTCGTATCAATTTATAACGCCTTATTTATCGTAACCATAAATACGACCGCATTTTATTTTTCTTATAAGTATCGGTCATGTGTCTAATTCGTAAATAATACACAATCATAATATGATACGTGCTTTCTTAATTTTATCCAAAGTCAATCAAAGCACTCCCTCTTTCCTCTTTGAGTAAATATATTATGTGGAACATGATATAATAAACTTACCATAAACAAGACATTGTCCCGAAAAGAATATTAAAATATTTTGTATAGCGTTATCGAAGAAAAATGTACGACGAGCGAAAGTCATATATTTTTTTATAGGCTCGTAATCTCCTACAACTGGACCGAAAGAAACCGCTTTCGACCGGAGAATTATAAGATTTTTTCTTCGACATCGTCGATCTAAAGGATTATCACGTGTGGGCGTAACGAAAGTCAATGAGATAAGAAAGATCCCACGCGTGCCGAACTCAAAGATTAAGCACGTATTTGTGCGCAGTGTCGATATACAAATAGTTTTTGAACAAAATATTCACTCAGTGAGTCGTATATTTGTTCAGGATGGCGCGACCAAGCAAATAGTTAAATTTATTTAGAACCTTTTTCAACGCGATTGATAGTTGGCACTTTCATGTATAAATAGCATTTTATACGATATGCTCTATGTATTTTTGTCTTCTGTACGCGCGCGTGCTGAAATACATGTACACTTTTTGAAAACGACTTTTACAATTGGGCGAGAATTGCAAATATTACGAACGGGTTTCCGTGAATCGGAAACGGAACGAATTTGAGTACTCCTCAGGGGATTCGGCCAAGTCCTTTAAATATGAATGATATTAATTGGAAATACGTAAGGAATCCGTCGATAATCGGGTACATCTGAGCGTAGAGATTGATGAGTCGTACGCTGGCATTCGATAACGGCATTATAAAAGTCGATTAAAGTTAGCGGACTTGCTTGGTGAAAAATCGTCAAAAGGAGAAGTGAATGCTCGTCAGGGGGAGGGAGCGAGAGAAGGGGAAGGAGGAGCGAGACAAAAGGAACCGACCGGGCTCCGGTCATTCGGTCCTCGGCTCTCTTTTCCTCGACGGCCGCAATTAAAGCCTACGCCTTGAGCATCGATGCGCACCGCGCCGCAAGTCGATATTATTCTCTCTCGGCGACGCCGACGCGGGGCTTTAGACTTCGGGGGAGAGAAGCCAGGTAATTGGTCCCCGAAAGCCCGAGAGCGACGTCCCGCGCGATTTTACGAATTTGATAATGATCGTGATCAGCGGGGCAAAAATAACATGGAATCTAACGATCGCTGTCGGTCGTAGGAGGCGAAGGGAAGGATAGGATGGAATGGGGTGGGTAGTAAAGAGAGGAAGGCGAGAGTGGGAGAGGGAGAGAGAAAGGCGACGCGCCCGCGCACCGCCGATAATTACTGGGCGCGAGCGTCAGTCGGGGCCCTGGCATTCCTGGGTCCGGGGTCTCCGCTGATATATATTTCTCGGGACCTGGCCGGGAGCGACGTCATTGCGCACCCTCGGAAGAGTCGAGCCCGCGGTGGGGCCCGGATGAGCCATTAAGGGCCCCGTTGTGGGAAATAACTCGCGCGGTACTGCTCGAGTATTTTTGACGTTTTACCGAGCACCTCGAACTATGGAATGTGCTCTGCTTCTTTTGCTCCTGCGTCCGCGTACTCCTGCTAAACTTAAATATTAATGACCGAGGGCTCGCCGACGGGATTTCGATCTTGGAATTTTAAAGGCGCTTGTCGCACACCGCGCAATACTTTCGTGGCCGGGCGTAATCTGGCCGGAGACTCGCATCGGGCCCCTCGCGCATAAGCGTCTGTGACGTAGAGCCCAAGGAAACGCAGGAAGGTGTAGGGTTACCCCGGCCGCCTTTGCCCGGACTCTTCACCCGGCCCTATTTTTAGATCGGGAAAGGGGCGCTCTTTCGTACCGCGAATTAATTCATTACCGTTCGCTAATCGATCGGCTAATCGCGCGAACAGGACACTGCAGGTGCCTTAATTCGCCTCTACTCCGACTTTTATTTCAAGCAACGTCAGCGTCGCGTTTGTTAGTTAGATAATGGGGCACAATCGTTGAGCCTAAGCCGGCCGGAGTGGTTCTGAGCTGCTGATCGCGGTAAAAAGGAAAAGTGCCCGCTTATAAATACGTGCTCTTAGCTCGCGCCTGTTTTTATCTGGCCAGGAGGCAGAGTCCGAGGCTAAACAGCCAGCGGAAGAGCCGGCGGCGGCCTCACTCGGACGACTCCTTTTTTCATCCTCGGCCTGTCGTTGTTGAAGAAGAAATCCGCCTATTATCGGACTTGCGATATATCATCCGCGAAATTACAGGACGATCGTGGGTGAAAAACTCGCGTTAGCCACTGGTAACTAACAAAGCGACTCTCCCGGCCTTAGCCTTCATTGGCCGCGGACTGCGATAAGGGTCCACGCCCCCGATAATTGAATTATCCATGTAATTATCGCGAGGCGAGGTTAGCCGCAGTTCTGGATCGGGGAGGGCCAGCGAGGAAGGGGCGCTGTGCCACCCGCGTCGCGAGATCAGTCCACTCGCAGGACATGGAGCTGCAATCCTCGTACTCGACATTGTAAATGATGAATTTTTCGGGGCGCACTCGCCTTCGAGCGATCGATTATCCCTAAGGGCGCGACGTTAACTGGCGTCGCGTTCGGGCCGCGCGACTTTCCTCGGCTCGGCGGCCGCGATTTTTTATCCTTAGCCGGCCAATAATTGAGAGATGTATCGAGACGCGAGCGGGCACCCAACGGCATTACGGGAGCCGATGACGAATGCCTTCCAATGCCGAGCGAGAGGAGACGACACTGACGATTACAGATCTAACGTCGTAGGTGATTTGCTGTTAGACGCGACGTTAATACGATACGATGTGAAAATTGTGGACAGGCCGGGGCTCACCGAATGCATCCTATTAAGGATCGGATAGATCATTTAAAATTATGCACGTTCCTGGAATACATCTCATTGCTACTTCAATTTTATCGGAGTTATATTATTTTTTGCATTCTTACTACCTGATCACGTATCAAAATCAGTACATAAAAAGCAGTTGATAAGTCTTTGCGAGTAGCTTTCGATCCGTTACTTATTAAAACTATCAAAGAAAGTTTGATATGTCAAGATGGAACGCTTGGGGATTTTAATGAGTAGGAGAAGTGCGATGTAATTATAAGACAGGTACAACAATATTTATAGGCTTTATAATTTAAGGCTTACACAATAGTAGGAGACAATTATGCATCGTTTTAAAGGCAGTAAAATATTGATACGCTGATGGATTATCTTGCACAAAGTTCCATGACTCGCGTGCGTGTCCCCGATGCCGACGGTTCGCCGAATGCTCACTTGTCGCATAATTTATTTAACGAAATGCATCGGATCAATTCAGCGATGTTACTCAACGGATGCTAAAGCTCGTAAAAGGCTTATTGCGAGTTTAAAATTTTATAGTCTATTATAGGTGCTGAAGTCGGTTCGCGGGGACAAAATTAAATGCTGAAAAACGAGCGTCGCCGAAGGAATCGAGAGGTGCGAAAAGTAATGGCTCTTGCCGCGAGGCGAGGAGCGCGGCTCCCGTCCAGCGGGATGAATCTCATCGCTTGTCGCGAAAAGGCCTCGTCCAGGGCTCGTCCGGGACTCGCCGACCTCACGTGCCTCGAATCCGTGCCTGCGGGAAGCAAGAGAAGCTTACAGATGTCCTCCGCTCGGTGTATCTCTCTTGTAGCTCCCTATTTACCGCCCCCGATCCCCTTGTCACTTCCTCCTGTGCTGGCGTCCTGGTCATAAACTACGGTCGCGCGCTGTTTGTCCTCCCATAGAAACGTCAAGCTTACACGCCACCTGCGACGCTCCTGGAATATTAATTTCCCCCGGGCGAATCGTGAGCTGAGGCGAGGCGCGCGGCCGCATTGTAAGGTCAGCCCCTCGCTCCTTTTCTCTCTCTCTCTCTCTCTCTCTCTCTCCTTCTCCCTCTTTCGCTCCCTCTCTCATTCTCCGTTTCTCTCGGGGAGTCCTTCGCGTCTCCCTTCATTTTTAGCGGACGCATTGTGTCTCAGCCCTCGCCTTCTCCACCAGACTGCACCAGTTTTGCTTTGTAACGGTTTTAATTTGCTCCTCGCGGAAATAAAATGCAGCTTCTTGCGTTTCGGCAAACTTATCCACGTATGGGTAGGTATTTTAATGGGAGGTATGCTTCGGCTTAATCAATAACGATCGATTTATTTATCGTATTGACAAGTGACTGTTTATTTAAAGGGACGCTTGGCTGGGTACGTCTATTAATTTAATAAATAAATAAATGATAGACATGTGCGATAACCGTATGGAACACAGTTACTAATCGCTCTTACAGATTGATTTAAATTTAAATAACTCTCGTTGCACAATAGAAATAACGTCGAGCAATTTTATCTCTTGACTATAAATTTTAATCATAAATTGTTTGTCCTGCTAAAATCTTGAGGAATGCCTTATTTGCTACTAACTTGCATTGTATTAAGTAAGAGTAACGAATAATGATAAGATAGTTATGACAACGATAATCGTAATTAAAGCGACTAGACTGATTATTAACGTATTATTTTTCAGTAATTGTGAATTCGGGCGGTGTTTTTTTTTAATTTAAAATTCGCAGACATTTAATATGAAAATACAAAATCAAATTGACTATATTAAAAAGCACTATAGATAAGGTATTAGTGAAGCTTTATACCGCTTCCGAGGATCCTATTATTTACATGACTATTTACAATTTTTACGAAGCCTATGTTCTGCAAAATAACGCGATGATTCACGCTTTTTCTCGTTTGCTGATTTTATCATGAAATACACTATTATGTGAATATTGAAGACTAGTTAACAGAAGCGCGTGTAAAATATCTCAAGTAAAGTATCATGATAAATCGACGTAATTATTAAATATTATTAATCTAGAAACAGTGTAAGCAGATAAATCATGAGTTGCAGATGCTTTGATTTATCTCTCAACTAGCTGGTTTCGCAATAAAATCTTGAGTAATAGAAAAAACATCGAAGTCCAAGTCGTTAAATGGTAATCAGAAGAAGCAGAAGAATTGCCTGGCATTTAGGAACCGACATAGTATGTTAACTTAGGTAGTTTAAAAGGTTATTGCATTCTATTCGTAGATTAGCATCGAACAATTTAACCGATTAACTTGGTGTATGAGTTACAAAGTTATTAAAATGTAATTAAATTGTCGCTGGTTTTCGCCTAATTATAATTATTGCCTATTATAGCTCGGGTAAAGTATATGCGCGTCACGTTAGAAATAGAGTACTTACTAATTATTAAATATTTCGATTGCAGTGGCTTTAGGCATTCTTCGATTTATCGCCTTTTTCCCAATACCAACGAATTCCTGATAATGTACGATACATTCTAGCCGAGGACTTAACTTTATTCTACACGCTGGCGCACAAATGTTGTTTAAACGAAAGTTTTTATGACGTCAGCTTGTAATCGCAGGCCGACTCAGAGCTACGGAGTGAATCGAGGCAAAAGCAAAACTCACTTGTGCTCATCGGTGTCGAGGGACTTCTCAAAACATCCGCTCAATAATGAATAAACGTAAGAAGCGAGGGCTCGCAAAAAATCATTCACCAGAATTGGGCCAACGCCTACAAAATAAAAGGCCGCTCGAGAGTCCGTTATTGCAAGAACAATACCGGGGAAGAAGGAGTCCGGAGTACGGACGCCCGTCCGGGCCTTTCCTTAACCCGTGGGCCAGGTCATAATCAATCGACGTCGTCATTAAAGATTCTATTAAACGCCGCGGCCGCGATGCCCGAAATTGATTGTCAGGGACTCGAGTCGACTCAGATCTCTCCCTCCACCCCCCCCCCTCTCCTCCTGAACGGGGGATAGGAGGGTCGCGCGATTCCATTAATGAAACGCTCGTCTGCCCCTGATTAATCGTGCTGCCGTCCCGACGCTCTCTCATTATTATCAAAGCGTATCCCGCGCCTTCTTATCGCTGCGGCGCTCGACGTACGGGCGGAGGCCATTCGCGTCGTCGGTGCCGAGGATCGTTCGGTAGTCGTCCATTGGCGAAAACTCCAGCGTTAATGGAAATTTGAATAGCGAACCGTTGAAACCTGCTTGGACATTGTAGCCAGAGGGACCTTTTTTATCGAGCGGAGCCCTCGATATTCTCTTATTTTGCCTTACACTGCAGGCCGATGCGCGGATACGGCGAGATTATGCGATAACGAGCAATTATTTCGCGCCGTTTCATTTGTACGAGGACGGTATTAAATAACGCGAGTCGAGAGTTGGGAGGCGTGCAAGTGTGCGAGAGTGCGGTGTATTCGCGCTAGCACCGGCGTTACATTCTCATTTACATAAGCCCCGATCGTGAGATGCGCCTACTTGCGTTTCTGTTGATTTCTTGCTCCCAGATAAAAAGTACATCGGCGGTAAGCTGAATTACCGAAAATCGATACCACTCTCGCTTGCTTTATCGAAGACTCAATCGACGCGCTTTTCAATTACTTATTCCCGCCCGCAACATTATCGAGATATCGCTCGGACGACATAAATTTTTATTGCAACAGAATAGTTAATCGATTTGAGGGACGAGCCGTTGTAGTGGTTCTTAGCGATTCTTCCTATTGGTCAGTTAATACAAAAAAAAAAGAACCCATTATGGCTTCGAGCAAGGAGCGTTGAAATTAAGGAGTAGGCTTAGGTATTTCAACCGATCAAAATTTACTTCCAAACATTCCGTCCTTTTTGCGCTTTTATTAGTAACGAAAATTCACTAATGCGTAACAATGTATTTTTAAGAATTTTTTTCACTTTAAATGATTGTCTTTAAATGTTTTAACACCTCCTTGTACGGATAAATTGATTATTTAAAATTTACATTTTCAAGCACTCATATATTTAGTAAGATTTTTGTTATTTTTATTAAGATAGATTATACAGATATAGATAAATTATACATACTTGTTTAGTTATTATTGTGATAGATTTATTTATTATATGTATACGTATTAAAATGACTGAGTAATGACGAATTTGTTTATTTTTCTTAAAATGTTAATTATTGTATTATTCGTGTACTTTTAAGAAAAAAAATAATTTAGCAATGAGGTATTATTTTTTACATATTTTCTGATATTTTTGAAATTTATAAAATTAAAATTGAATATTATAATACAGACGGAATTCATTACATTGTCTCGAATTAAAGATACAAACATTTTTATTTTTTTAAAGATTACATAATTACTTTCTCTGGGTTTTAAGTAGGCAGCAATTTATACTTGCAGACAAAATATTTCATTATATGAATATTATTATCATTCAAGACAATGGTTATCAATTTTGAAGATAGTAGCCAACATTAAATCTATAAATGTCTTGCTCTTTCGATAAATTTATTTAAGCATAATTCTGTTGTACTATTTGTACATTTCATAGTAATGAATCGGCCAAAGATAAAGAACATCTTATGAAAGGTCTACTTTTTAATTGATAATTATAAATATTATCAAAATTGGTAGTTATTAACCATTTAAAATGAGGATTTTTCTACTTATTTTGTTACTTTTAAATTGAATAAAATTGAATATAGAAAATACATGTAAAATAATTCAATACAAAAGCGGTTATAAAAGTTAGTTTTATTATCAGTTTGCTATTAAAATACAGTTACATTTGAATTTTAGTACACTGTATTTTTAGTTTTGTAAATTGAAAATGAATGTATAAAATGAGAAAAAAACGAAAATTTTGAAGGATAAAAATACAATTTTAAATTAGAGATTTCAGTACCTTATTACGCTTACAAATTACTGGCGAAAGAAATTTTAACTGTGATCGACGTCAATTATCCGAATGCTAATATACAAATAAAAGCTGCAAATAAATTAACGAAATAAAAAGTATGTGTACTAAAATCGGAGTAATAATTAAGATACAAAAAATAGCTTACTTGATAGGTATTAACTGTCTTCGGTTCCATTTTATGATCCAGATCTTTAGGTTTATTGTCACAAATAAATACAAGTATTGGTAATAATTGTAGTGCGTAAGTATTAGCTAAAAGAATATAATCGTTACGGGCATCAAAATGGAATGATTTAAACATCTATTGTAAATGTTTTAGCATCAGTCCAGAGTAATATTTCAAAAATTCATATATATATTTCACTGGTTAGTTTACAAAGGTTTTTCATATCATAATTAGTACACAATATCATAAATAAGATTAATGATAAGTAGCAATCTTGCTTTTTTATATATTTCAAGCGATTCTTAAACATTTATCCGTATCAAGAATTGATGTTGTCACAACATTATACTTTTTATTAAAAATCATTCTGTATAGTTGTAGTCCTTTCCTTAACAATGATATACTATATGTATTAACATTGGTATATTATACTATAAGAGTTAACATTGGTATTCAAGAGATGTTAAAAATGACAATATAAATACATAAATCCTGCTTGGCTCAAACTAATTTACCAGCATGGACCTATTTAAAGTTGATTTCTCGTATTAACTGCCTTGCATCCGTCCCCTTTAACAGTCCCCGAAGTTCTTAAATTCGATAAGCAGCAGAAAAAAAGATGCGAAAACGAAAGGAGAAGGACAGCGCGGCTCGAGCCGGCATAATTCGACTATTAATTTCGAGGGTGGGTTGGGAGGGGGGGGGCAAAAAAAAGTGGGAACCACCGTAAGGCCCCTCGGATGCGCTCTAGAAGTAGAGAAGCACCGGGGCGCGGAAGCACAATCGGCATTCATTTATTCGAGGCGCCGCAGACTCGTTGACACGTCCCGCCTGTGTACATTTGGCAATGCAAATATCGGCGCTGCGCACTTTGCGATCATCTCCTTTGCCCCGCGCCTGGCGCATATTTGCGCGGCCTGGAAAGCCGATCGCAGGGAACAATCGGAGTCCCCCTAACACGGAAGTCGAGTCTACGGCGATAACGTGGTCACGTCCCCGGGGCACCGATTTCCTGCCATTTTCGACAATGCCGATTGCCGCTAGTGGAAGATAATCCCCCCCTTCCACCCGATAAATACCCAGCGACAATAAATAAGAGCGGCCTACCGTTAACGAGAGCTCCAAATACTTAAACGAGTCCAGCAGTACGCGATTGACATGATTACTCACTCTGGAGCGAGAACTCGATGCTGTAGCCCTGATCAACCTGCATCATAGATTCTTGATGACCGAATGACCGATGAATATTGTCATTATCATTTATCCCCGAGTCTAGACGATCGGATCGATTCGTTAACTCCTGTTGGTAATTTTCGTTTGCACGTTATATTGCAGCTCACAATTACGAACATCGAATATACGTATGCACATAAACTATTTGTATGCCAAGATTTAAAGGTAAATTTAAAGGTATTGTGAGATCTCTTAGATTACGTGAATTAATTTGAAAGTTTAGATTTGAATATCTACATTTGCCTCTACCCGATCTTTCAAAATACAATGGTATTATTTGTTATTTAAATGGCAGACATTTTTAACGTGCTCATAGTTTTTTTTAGGTTATTTCACCTTTTAGAATTCAGGTAAGCCTTTAGGATAATTTAAATTTAAAAACATATATACATGTACATTATCTGTACAATTATATCAATAACCATAATAGTAAATTATTAATTACGAGTACGTGCTACGTTCTAATATGAAAATTGTGTTTTATCGTTGTGTTGTGTAGCCGTTTGATTTAAATTTTAAAAATTTGATAATTATCATATTTGACAAAAAATTGCAATTTATTGTTAGAAATTAAAATTTTGTCAATCGATTATGGAATCTGAATTTCGTATTTAGTAAAGCATCGATAATATTTTCTTAATATTGACATTAGAATATTTAAATAGCTTTTCTATAATTTTGTCGAACAAGATTTATTTGAAAATCTTTCAAAGGTCGTGTTTAAGCGTGAAGAAGGTCTTTTGTTGGATTTTTTCCTGCCTTGCCTATGAGACATCTATGGAAGGTAGCACTATGGTACATGAACCTACCGATTTCACGTTACAGATCCAGATTTGTCCTTTCGTATTTATAAACGAAATTATAGCTCTGTAAATAAGATTGCTGAGAAAGATTACTTTTAAGGTTACTTTTAGCCAAAAAAGCTCATATAAATATCCTAATAAACAAACGAACGTTATCAAAAATATAAACTCTGATAAAATACATACATTTTCCGTTCAGTTGAAGTCTACGGAATTGAAATGCATGCACGTTATTATATTTATAGTCAAAGTAAATGTCAGGATTTATAGTTTTACGGAATCTCGATTCTGGAATAAGGAGGAAAAAATATCTTTATATATTATGTTTCTATAAAACTATGTATGATTGATGTACTCATTGGTGACGCAATGAAATTCGAAAATATTAATATTAATTCCTCAGTGCCATTATAAGTTAAAAAGCACTTGTACCTCTCCGAAAATATGTTTTATCCCTTGTGATATAAGTCTATTTTAGTAGTTTTAATATAAGGCCCTCGCATTTTTAATTAACTTATATTATCCTAAATTTACTCTCACCTTCTTTTTATTTATTCAGCTAATAAATGACACTGGATTGCGGTAGCAGTTTATTATTAATTTTGCGAAGAAAGAGAAAAATGTTAGCGAGCGTTGGAATCAATTAGATTAAGAATGTCCTCGTTTACGGCTACTTTATAAATACTGTAAAATACGGCTGACATAAAATCCAGGATCAGGATCCTTTAGCAGCTATACGTGCGCGAGCGTAACTTTTATCGACTCGTGCCGATCTCCAGACGATTTGCCGTCATGTCCCACGTTGTATTCGTCGACGCTGTCATCGTCGCTGTCGTCGTCGCCGTCGTCGTCGCCGTCGTCGTCGCCGTCGTCGTCGCCGCAGTTGTCGCCGTAGTTGTCGCCGTCGTTGACGCGTAATGTATTCATGGAGAAATCAAGAGGCAATAGTTGAAAGAAGAGGAATAGGCGGGATTGTAATTTGATTAAATTTGCCAGTGTCCGTTGCATTAATGGACAAATTTTCTTACTGATCGAAAATGTGTTTTGTAAGTGTTGTTTGCGTATGATAATTTACGGCGTAAAATACTCCTGAATTAAGTAACTCGGCCATTAGCGATTTTGCATCATTTGCAGCTTATACACGGAATGTTGGCGAGAAAATTTATTATATATATATATATATATATATATATATATAAATATATATGTACATAGGCTCCTGTATTTATTTTGTTATATTTAAGAATCTAGAAATAATTAATCCACGCTACGAGAAAGTGTACGGGAAGAAAACGGGTTAGGCGTACATGCAGTAGTGCTCCTCGCCGATAAATTTACCAATACGTTAAAATTATCCGGAGATTGAGCTCTTATCGATTTAAGTGTACACATCACCACACGCACTCGCACGGGTGCGCACACACACAACAAAATAGAACCATTAGAATAGTTGGCGTGTGAATTAGCATATTCTTGTGGTCGGCTAACAAAACAAATTTATTAAAAAGCTGTGATTTGTAATTACTTTATTCGAGCGCTATATTTATTTAAAATAACGAAAATTACAGAAAACAGTTAATTAGCTATAAATCGCTGGAAAAATAGTCCAGATTTCGTTTTCGTTACGATTAATCGTTGCTTTGCAGCAGTTTAGAAAATAGCCAACGAGGTCGTGTGTAACAAAAAAAATTAAGAATTAAATTAAATTAAAAATTAATTTCATCGATAGAAAAGTAATGATCGTGAAATTTACGCTCCAGTCCAAGTTCAGCAATCGAAATATCAATACGGCATCGGAAACCAACGGAGGAGCATTCACCTCGTCGACGGAGGCGAGGCTCGGGCCACTTTCGGAGCTCGTCTCCTAGGATCCGTGGGCCTACCAGAGGGAATCAGGAGCGATGGGTTTGGGTTCGCGAGCCGCGGCCCTCGTTATCAAGATCAGTCGGGTCGCATGAATTTTTCGACTTTACGATGATACGGACTCGGCTCTCGGATTTTTACGGGCTCTTGATGAGTCGCTTTTGCTGGCACTCGACCTATAACGCCCGCTCTCCCCCCCCCACTCCCCCTACGTGCGGAGGGCCGCTGCAGGGGGCGGGAGGCGGAGGAGCCGGCAGAGGCTGCCGGGCATCCTCGGCATCTCCTTATCGTTCTATCTCCGGCTTTTTCGCTTTTTATTGAGGTTTTAGTTAAGGAAATGCACGCCGAATGGCTTATCCGGGCTTCGAATCTTTGTAGTATTGAAATTTGTTCGGGGCAATGATGCCGACGATGAGATGCTACAACACGAGTCTGAGATACTCCGGAGATTCCGGGACTGTTGTCGGGGCGAGGTGGAATTGCGCCAAGTAAATGGACGCTGCTCGGGCTTGGGCATCGTTCCGGGACGACGACGTTCGCGGAATTTCATTTTTGACATTGTATATATAAAGTTGATGCCGCGAACGGCGATTACGGCGATCGAACGCCTTCCTGACTTCTCATTGTACGGAAGGCACATCAGGGGCTCGGCCTCGTCATTTTTATTATAAAAAGAAGAAACGGCAAAAATCGATATTTTGTTACGCAAAGTGAAGTTTATCGACGAAACATTTTGCAATTTTAACGAACCGATGCTCATCCGGATAAAAAGAAGATTTTTTATTGCTGAAATCGCAATTATATTCGTAATTTTATTGTATATAAATTTCTTTTTGGATCGTGTAATGAGAGATTGAATGTTTTGTTTGAATGTAAAAAATTATTGTTTCTATAATATATAAATAAACACTTTTTTTCACTTATAAAACATACGTAGGACTTTAAGTATGATAACGGTGCATTTAAACAAAAAAAGCATAAATAGTCGAGGGATGTGAGAACAAGCACAAGTACTCTCTATTTTCTATTTGTATTGTCATTATTATTATATTATAAACATATTAGTCGTTTTATTATTTAAACATATGACTTGTTTAACTTTTGAAGCCTACACATATATTATACGGCGAGGAAGTACTTTTTGATGTTTAATATCGGTATGTAATGTTATTATAAAAATAGAAATTTTTAATAAATATTTATCGTATTACTTAATACGTGCCAATATTTTTGAATAATTTTTTTTTTAAATAATTTCGTAAAACTTATTCATTATTTGTTTTAGTAAAAAAATACTAGATCTAACATTATTTTTACGTAAAATGGAAAATAATTTATATACCGACAACTTTGTCGTAATTTTTGATCGATTACATTTCATTTTATTTTGTTATTTAATTGTTTAAAAATATATTTGTAGAGTACATTTAGCAAATCAGTTTAGTATTAAAAATATTGGTTTTAAAACTACGTTTAAATGGAAGTGTTTATTATAACAGATCGAGTTACAATAACATACAAATTAATATGATACAATAATCAATAAAAGTAATTCTATGAAATATCGCTCTTTCGTGTTTGAGCTAAATATAGAAGATTCAAAATAATTTTGAATAACTTTGTCCTACAAATACTTTAATCAATGGAATAAAATTAGAATTTAAAATGAAAATACAATTGCTTGATTTAAACATTCTTGTAATGCTTTTTATTTTCAATATTAAGGCATTGATCAATATTTTACGTAAATCCATGCTCGTTCAATAGTCTCGTTTTATCTTGTGTAGTGTTAATGGCCTACTGTTAAGGGCAGAATCGAATGATCTAATGAAACAAGAAGTTAAAAGAATTTAATTTTCTGTGACTAATAAACGATCGACGAATAGAAAGTGCTGCAAAAAAAGCTAGGATCCCTTCGTTATTTGAAATCCATAGTTGCCCAGTAATTAATAGACCTGAGTGTGTATTAGCAGGATTCAAAATCAAGGTTCGGCATCTTGAAATATATAAAGTGAAGGCTAAGCGTTAATTGGATGTACACAAGCCCAGTGCCGAGTATACGATACTATAATATAGGAGCTTAATATACGTCGGATCTCCCGAAAATTATACTTCCCCTATAAATAAAGCGCCCTCGACGCAAGAGGAGAGTATTGAAACGTAATGGACCTTTGTTTAGCCAGTGAGTGTAGAGGAACAATCGAAAGTTGGAGGCAGCCCGACAATTTGCACCTTAAGCGCCGTAGTGCTTCTAATTATTGAGGAAGCATCTCGAGTTCGGAATGCCGATTCGCACAGGCTCATTCCCACAAGCGACAATCGGGTTATTTTGCCTTAAGACACAATACGCGGGCAGTCGCACAATGAGTCGGTCTGGCACAAACGAGCTCAAGCCCTGACATGGGACCTGGCCGAAAAACGAGAGAAGTGCAGCGTATTGTCAGGCCCGGCCCTGACTTAATAACAATCTTTCAATTCGTCTCCTTAATGAAATTCAAGCTCGGCCGATCGAGCCGCAGTCGCGCAAAATCGTGGGTAGCGATATTTCGCGAGGTCGCCTGCACAATGGCCCTGAAAAACGCCCATAACGGCATCGGCTAACGGCCGAAGCGGAGGTTAGTTAAAATCGAGCTGCGCTTTCACCTTACCTGCCTCGCCGGCTCCCTCCTCTCGGCCCCTTGAGCAGCCCCCCGGTCTCGGCTCTCCCGCAATCACCACGGCTCACCTCTCCGCCTCCCACCCTTCCCCCCCCCCTGACCCCACTCCCCCTTCTCATTCCTGTTTTCGGAATCAAGTTCAATTGTCCTAAGGGCTGGCTTTTGGACGCGTGAGAAAATCTCCCCGGAGCATAAGCAGCTGTGTGTTACGGCTCTTAAAGAGTCGGCAATTTCTCCCTTTCTGTCCGTCTCTCTCTCTCTCTCAATCTCTCTCTCTCTCTCTCTCTCAATCTCCGCACGTATGTCTCTGTGAGCAAGACTCATGCTCAAGCCTAAGGACCGTCGTGTACGTGGTTAATGCGCGTCCTGTGTGCTGCCTCGCGAGCTTGTGAGAGATCCGGTCAATAGGGCCTGGCGTTAAATTTGCGAGCACGAGAAAGAGAGAAAGGCCACGAGGAATGTGCACGCGCGCGCTTACGTGCGCACGAAAGGGAAAAGTTCGTTAGGGATTGACGGGTGGCGGGAGGGTCGGGAGGGACGGGTGCCTCGGGAAGAAAGCGGCAGAAAAACATTTATTAACTAGCAGAAAAAAGGAGTGGAGGACACACGGTGCCACGCGAGAGAAAGGAAGAAAGCGAGAGCGAGAAATCTGTGTGCGGGGGGCACGAGGTACGTCGGTATCGGGGTGTTCGGTAGGTGGAGGGGCGATTGGCAACGGAAGAAAACGCTCTGAGTATGGGGAAGAGGTTGAGAGTTTGAGAGAGAGAGAGAGAGAGAGAGAGATAGAAGAGACAGAAC
The DNA here is from genome assembly GCA_018907135.1 of Kradibia gibbosae. Taxonomy (NCBI): domain Eukaryota; kingdom Metazoa; phylum Arthropoda; class Insecta; order Hymenoptera; family Agaonidae; genus Kradibia; species Kradibia gibbosae. Next base: position 13,239,301 of record JACCHX010000004.1, read on the forward strand.
CCCTTGGAGAGAAGAAGGTGGAAAGTGGAAGTCGCCAAAAGAGAGAAAACGCACGAGAAACAAGGGATAAGGTAAAGAGGGTGAAAAAGACGCTTCCCGGTGATTTGAAGCGCCCGAATAATAAAAGAAAGATAAATATGAAGTAGACTGAAGGATGGAGAGATCGAGGGGAAGGAAGGCTCCCGTTGAATCGAGATTATTTTCAACTATTCACATTTTCAGACAATAGTAATCGTATTTAAAGTTTAGGCTTCAATTAACTTACCAACTGTTACGATTGTTATCTCACATTGAAAACTAGTGCAAACATTTGTGGAAACGGTTTTTTTTTATATAATTGTAATTACGTCTACGTAACTTCTTTTTTTTTCTTCGGACTAACGTTGACTGAGTAACGGAAGGAGGAGAATCGATTGAAGTGAAGGAGCCAAGACCAGAGGCGAAGAATGAAAGAAAGAGAGAAAGGGTAAAAATTAAAATGAAAGAGTAACTGGTAAGAGGTTTCGCACATGCAAATTAAAACTTCTTGAGGGTCAACAGTATAGTAGTATGGCGAAGAAACTCGGAACATAATGTCACAGTAGTTGGTGCGAGGGTCGGTAAATTGTGATATTTCTAAAGAAGTGGGCGATCGATAATATTTGACGGATTTGTTTTGTTCGCATACGAAGACGAACAACTGAAAGCGAGACTGAGCGTTTTTGTGATGGCATAATAAGTCTGAGTCATTACAGCGAAGATATCACGCATGACACATTCAATTTATGAGTAATGAGCTCGAAATTTTTTCGACAAAAATTAATAGGAAAGAAAGACGTGAAATGGCTACGAGGTAGGAAATTGTGAACGAGAGCTTCTTTGAGTTTTTCGGAAAGGATTGAAATGGCCTTCCATCCAAGCTCCCGATGCTCTAGAATGTGGCCGAGAGTCGAGTAGAATGGAGAAACCAGCATATACAAAAGCACGTGCACTTTTCAGTTGGAAAGCGACCACGCGACAAAGAAGAGCAACTACGTGGCGAAGGCCCGGCGTTCACCCCGACAACCCCCGGAACTCAGGTCCGAGCCTTCGGCTGCATTCCCTCATACATCTTATGTGTTCCCGCACCCCTCGGTCTTACACGTGTTGCTCTCTCATCCCCCTATCCTCCCTTTCGGCCGCGGCCGCCGCCGCCACCGCCGCCGCCGCCGTCACCCCGTCTCTCTCACGCTCTCTCTTGGCAGGGCCTTGTTCTCTCCCCGTCGCCCCCGTCGCCCCGTCGGCGTGTAAATCGCGGGAATGGCGTCGCCCCTCGCTGTCGGTGCACTTCCGTTAACCTGTTTTGGCGGCTTCGGGAGGTGGGGCTCCGAGGGGAGGGTGGGGCGCGTCATCTCGAGGGGTGGCGCACCGACGTAGTGGGGCTCCCACGATTGCGTAAGCCGATACCAGGTGTCACGGGATTTACCCTCCTCTTTAAAGCCTTAAACCCCCCGCCCCTCCGAGTACCGCTGCTCCCTGGTAGCGTCGACGCGGGCCGCCTCTCGGCGGGCGCGCGCTCTCCCGTGCCGCGGGGTGAGTTCGACGGGTGGCCGAGGAGCGCGGCCTCGGGCGGCACAAGGGCGGGAGGGAGGCAAAGGGCGACGGAGGGTCAGGAGCGAGAGGCGCGGGCCAATCGTGCCCCGTTCATTAGCGAGGGCTGCGATGGGAATCGCTCAGGGTCTGGACAGCCGGTGAGGGCGAGAGTCCCTCGGACGGGGAAGGGGGGAGGGGTTCCGGGTCGCGTGGACCGACAACTATGGCTCGAGCTCGGGGAATGGTAATCAGGATGCTGCCCGGCGGATGCCACGAGTTCGCCGAGAGATCGCTCGCGAAAGTGGCGTTCAACTATCGCTTACATTTGCGGGCCGGCCTTCGCCTGCACTGAGCGTAATTTCCTCTCTTCCTTTTATGCTGGATGGATACCCTCCGGGGGTCGAGGGTTTAGATTGCATTTGACACATCTGCACCTATACTCGGATATATTTTAATGCGGTGATATTTTATTTTGGTGCATTTTATGGCTATTCTTTACGGATATTTGGGTAATTTTTTAGGAATACTCGAGTGTCAGGTTCTTTCGAGTACTTATTTCAATGCTACTCAACGCTTTTTTTACGATAATTGTTCATTCATCAGGCATTTATACAAGCTTTTCACCTTGTACGGTTCTTGTAGCGATTGCTGAATACTCTATTCAGGTTCTTTTAGCGATACAAAAATAATTACTACCATCTATCAACTCACCTTCATTTTAATCATTTCACTCTCAATCGCAATAACTTTATTATAAATTACATTAAATTTTTCTTTATCCGAAAACTTTAATATTTCACCAGAACTTCATTAATAGTTTATAATATTAACAACGATAATTGAGCACTAATTTTTACTGTATTTTTGAAGGTATTAATGGTCGACTATCAAATTGACGTTGGTTTCATGCTTTAAGAACTTTAAATAGGCATTTGTGGCAAGAATAGTTGGCATCGAATGTTTTTTTCTTTTTTTTTTTTTTTTTTTTTTTTTTTTATCGAAAATACATCTAATGTATAAGATTTGTGTGCGTGCATGTGTACACGTCAACTATGTCACATGTTTATACACAAAAAGCAAAGATCGTAGCTAAAAAATCAATCAAATCTTTCTCGACTCCTGATCTATCCTTCAATTTACGTTGAGGGTCGGCATTGAATATGATTCTGTTTCATTGGGCCTTTCGTCGACACCCTACATCAAAGTACTCAGTTTTGCGCGGGGATTGAATTTTAGGGTGGCAACAATAACAAAGGGATCGCCGAATCTTGCGCATCAGTGCCGAAGTGATCTGGATTTTCTGGTCATAATGAATTCCGAGATGGCGTTCCTTTCTTTTCTCGTTGGAATGTGATACCTTGTCATCTTATTGATGTTAAAGTGAATTGGCTCCGCGAGGGAATTATTTTCAATACTTTGAAACATTTCGCACAACGGACCTTATGGCGTTTGTCAAATGATTTCCCATTTTTAATGTTTGAATGCCACCACCTTATACACCTTTTTGTTACTACTTGATTTGTTAGATACGTTAATTGCATTGAATTACAAAATGCGTATTTTGTCGATTCTTCAATGAATTTAACGCTTAGTGCCGTTCGTACATTTACAATTATTACGATATTGAAAAAGTTGAAAATTACTCATTAAAATTATTTGCCATTAAAAAAGTTTAAATAAATCAAATATATCTGCGTTAGATTTTATTCCTCGGCCACACGATTATGTTAAATATCAAAACATGTTTCCGAAGGCACTTACTATAACACTAATACAATAAATTCTCGCATGGGAAATTTAATTTAATTTATGTTAAATGCATATATTCAATACGTAAATTAAAAATACCGATTATGATGTAGTTTTACTATTACTCGAAGTCGGGATTATTTGAATCGCCTGCACTGTAAAACTCGTTGCTTGTAAATACCGTTTCTTATTATCCTAATTAGCATTTTAAAAAGTGTTAAAATTTCGAGCTTTTCCACATACATAGTCATTGTTCGGCGTTTACGGTGTGGCGCAGGTTCAAAATGATTCTTGAGCATAATTTTTTTTAATCACCTTGCCACGGGTAAGCAAAGATTGCGCGCTCGGAATACTGGATCCTCACAATTGGCGCTCGAAGAGTGGCAGTCGAGAGAAAAAGCAAAGGGTGAAGTCTGCGTGAAAGCTTTTCGCAACGCGAGCTTAAACATATCTTGTCGAGGAGAATTGTGATTTTGGTGAGTAGTAGCCATCTGCATTCTTTCCTCTTTGTCCTTTTGATACGCGGGCCTAGGGTCGTTGACATCGCTCTATGCATATACATATAAAGTAGCAAAGTGTGAATACAAAATTTTTCAAAGGCAATGCTCACGCTCATAAAACTGGCGTAACCGCAAGGGAATGAAGTATTGTATGGCAGACTCTACTCATGCTTTCGTTTACCACAAAGGAATTGAACTTCAGTGTACATTTTTATAGCGTATCGTCGTCTTACGCAAGGATTTTCCATTTTAACCGGTCGGCACAAGTAATCTATTGCGTGAATTCATAATTCATCTGTTTATCGATTCAGTGAGGCTATTTTTCATTAAAAAATTTATCACGCCAAGTGTTCAGTCATTGCGAAGTATTTTGACAACACTTGCTCTACTCGGGCTGGTACCTTTTTAATCTGAAATTTTTATCCGATTATTAAATGATTCCAGGCGGAAATCTGGAATAAAATATTAAATGCATTAGATCCTTCGGCAACTATTTTTTCTCAACGACTTTTAGTCAAGGAGCCTTAGTCAAGAGAGCAGACAATTTCGTCGAGAATTTATCCTTGGCAAACGCATAAATTATTATAAATAAGCTAAGCAAAATGAAATAAAATTAAAACAGTTGTAAATATTATGCAGAATATTGTGTAGAATATTGTACAGAATATTTTTAAAGAGCAGCTTCAATCAGCTGGAAATTTTCACGAGCGTAGTCGAGAATATTCTTGATAATAAGTCGTAAAACTTAGTCCGGATCTCTAAAAGGCAATTTTGTGTCGCACATCAATTACGTCCTCAACAGGTATGAAATTATACCCCGACCGAGTCGGAAGATGTGTGACAACCTTTACGAGGCCGATTTAATAAGGCGTATTCGACAGTTACTGGATGAAAGTTAGACGTCAAACGACGTGACTATACTTCATTTGCCGTATACAACGCTCACGTTGACTTTATAACCACTGTACATAACGCGCGCTTTAAAGAGTTTCTCAATGATAGCTTCGCATTAGAGCTTTATTAATAATCGTATCTTTAATGTTACTCGGAGAAGAGTCTGATGAAAAAACCGTATTCCGCCATAGGAATTCGGTCTAATTTGTAAAAAAGTATAGAGTCGGTAATAGTTGACGCCGTGTAAAAACCGCATTAATATTATTCAAAGGTGTTGCATAAGCTTTAAGATTATGCTCAGCGACAAAAAGTCGAGTTTCTCATTCAGCTTTACAATCTTGAGGGCAGACGTCACAATCGCGTTATAAAAGTCTCTTATCACTTATTGACCGGTTGTATCAGTCTTACTGGAAAAGCTATTACGTTGAATAATAAAAGAGATAGTATTAAAAGTATTGGTAAAATTGTTTACAAGGCAAAGCGGAGCACGGAACAAAAGAGTTGGTCATATGATTTGCCCACAGGCTACTGCACATGAATACTACAAATGAATAATACCGATGACTAGGGAGTACTGCACTTACCGCATGACAATTTTGCCGCTGTTGGAGTGATCTCTCCTTATTCCTTTAATAAATTGTTCGATGTATAAAGATAGACATAACGTACGAAGGCTCGCGTGGGCAGTGGTGCAGATCATATCGTAGCCCGACTGTCGTTTAGAGGACGGGAGTTATCGCAGGGCGATAAATTCGAGTATTGCCATGATTTAATAAAACCCGGCCGACATGCTCGTGTTACGGCCAGTGGATCATCGAGCCCTATTAAAGTAAACAAGACAGCCGGCAATGCTACATTGGGTGAAAGATTTAGCCCTTAGCGGGAGGCCGCGGGGCAACAGCAGGGAGACGAGATCGCTCGACGCGTACTCGCTCGAGAGGCTGCCCCGAGGAGGGAGTAGAGGCGCCCGCAAAAATCGCGGCTTTGACCCGCGGCTATCGAGGCCCGGGCCGAAGCCCAGATGAGCGCGTGGCCTTGGCTCGCGAGCTGGCCAGCGTCCTATCGGGGCGATAAGCCCGAGATAAGGGGCGTTCCGCTGAGGCCCGGAGCTCGCGCCGGCACTCGGTGAAGTCGCCCCGGCGAGGCACCGATGCTCACCAAGTGCCGGTGAGGAGGCGCGACCGCGAAATACGCGGGCCACTCGCTGCTTGTGGGAACAATGCGAGCTACCCGCGTCTCGCTGTCGTCGTCCGGGACCGCAGATAGTTTTCTCCGGCTAATAATCGGGCGGGCGTCGTGGGTGTCGCTCGAGCCGACCGCAGGACGCGGGTCCGGAAAAATGCCGAGCTCCCCGTGCGGCCCCTCTGGCCCTCTCGCCTATGCCGATGGGTAAGGCCGGGGGGGAGCCGCGAGCGGACTCGACCGCGAAGCCGCTTTTAGAGGCGCGTTGAGAAGTGCGGCCTCGAGCTCTTGCGGTCGGACCCTTGGCAATGGGAAACGGGAAGCGCTGAAAAATGGCTTTTTATTTCGCGCGAGGTCGCGGCTCTCTCGGCCCTTCTCCCGAATGACGCCGGCCGCGCCCACGATGTCCCCGATAAGCCCTCGACGGACGTCCTCCGAGCCCGTGGCCAACTGCCGCTGGATTCTGAGCCCGGGGGGTGGACTCGAAACCCGAGCTTGACATTGTAGATCGGCGATGATGCGCACACGGGAGGTCGGCGATAAAATCAAACTCGAACTCATCGTGCGAACGGATCGTCGCTCTTTGTTTATAGTTATTATAGTTAATGTAGCGTGTCGTTACATTCACTTACTTCGTAAGCCTTTGCAGTTATATATCGATCCCTTGCCAAACAAGCGCTTTCATTCGAGTCTAGCTTTCGTTGCACAAGGCATCGGCAAATTTAATAACTCGCTTTTACAGCGTATTCAATGCGATTGAATCGAACAATGAGCGGCAGATCGATATCTCGTAGCGATCAAGGCCTTCATAAAGTAAATACTGGTTTCCGATTTTTAAAACACGAAGAAGTAATTAGTAAGCTACATTATATTGGAGCTTAGTGGATAAAGGTAACCACAAATTGGACATAAATTCGACATGTGAACTTGGGGGGGGGGGAACAGGCAATATCAGATAGCGAATCAGTGTGACTCGTAAAAGAAATTTTATTACGAATATTCCTCTTAACAAAGAGCCGCAGAATACCGAGTCAAGAAAAAGTATTGGTTACAATGTAGGAGCGATATTATTGCCATTAACTAAATGCAAGCCTCAATGGTAGCCAAAAATAACGCACCCCTCGAACGCTGCATCCACTCGCAACTACGATCATTACGGAGGAGAAGGATGAGGATGAGGATGAGGACGAGGAGGAGGAGGAGGAGGAGGCGGAGACGCTTTCGCGTGCACTCGCCATGTGAATAAATCTCCCGGTGCGGGCCCAAAACTTCGGCCCGCGAAATCAACCTGCGTCAACCGCAGGACTCGTGTTGGTGCCGGGCGCTCGCCGGTGGGGTTGAGCCGGAGTCGATGGTTGCAGGGGCGAGAGCAGCGGGCCCGGGAGGCCAGAGGGGAGGAGGACGAATAGCTTGCGGCCGATTTTCGGCACGCGATCCGCTCCCGAAGTGCGCGGGATTTCTCATGTCTCTCCGACGGTCGGAGTTTCCGCGGATCCCGTGCACCGAGTCGTGTCAGATCCTCGTACGTAGCTGCACGATAACATCCAATTTCTTTTGGCTGAAATTTCGGGAGCTCCTGAGTGGAATCGAACACTCGTTATTTGCGCTGCTTTGGGCGCGTACCGATACGCTACGTTTATGCCCTTGATTTTTCATTTTTCAAGCCGAATAATAGCCTGCTCAAAAGCTAAGGGCGTGCCTCTTTTGCTTTTGTCATCTTTTTTATAAACGAGCGGAAATCCACAATTCCTTTTCTCGCAATTACAATAGTATCTGCTCCAGTATTTTGCGCTTTGCTAGTTATGTTAATTTTTGCTCTTTATTTCTTCTTCTGCTTGATTTTCTTCTCGAATAAGCATTTTTTAAGTTTGCAAATTACTCACCTCCCTTCGGTTTAAATAAAGTTAAATTCAAATAATAATAGCCCTCCGATTTGCCGAATTAACTTTTTTCTTATTAATTTCGGCTCCTTTGCTAATTATAATTTTAATCATTTGGCAACTTGTATTTTATCAACTATTGTTCTTATTTCAGATTTAACAGACATCAAAGTTTACAGGCCATGCATTTCTTCTGTATCATTACGTGTCAATCACTACTCTCTATGATAGAATACTCAAATTCATCGAATGGATGCAAATATTAATTTTATTCCCAGTATAATTTGAAACTTTTGTAAATATAATGTGACCCCAAGAGATCGACATATAAATACAAGTACAATAAATGCTTACTTGCAGATTCTAATATACCTAATCTTTATAAAGAAAGGAGATTGAAAGAAAAGCGCAGGTAACATAGAAAAGTAAATTGTAACTATGTATGGCTTCGTAGAGTTTAATAATATGCATAGTGAATACCCCGATACCGTCGTTTTAATTTGCCTGATTATAAAAACTAATGCAGCCGTACAAATGAATATTTCGCCATGCAATTGTCCAATTATAATAAGAATCTTACAAAAGCTGGAGAAATCACGAACACGACCAAGAGACGAATCCACGTGATGCCGATCGGATTCGTATTCGGCAGTAGATAAAAAACAGAAAAGATTCGGCCCCACGCTAAATTTTGAGCACGCGAACGGCAACACGAAAGAGGCCTTCTTTCTTTTTCGTACTTCGTCTCTTCTGACCTCCCCCCCCCTTCTGACACCCGTCCCTTCCCGTCATCGCGGTCATCGCGCAGGCGATAAGAGCCGCTTTCTCGGGACATCTCGGCTTGGTGACTATCGGAGCCTCGCCCACGACTTTATCGCGGTGCCGGACGAGGAGGGCGGGAAGTGCAAGGGCGGGGGGGGGGCGGACACAGCGGCCCGACGCTTCACCTAGGGGCCCGAATTTCCTGGGAGGTCTCAGACGATGCTCGCGACGCGATCGCGATTGCGAGCCCTCTTAAATTCGACGCACGTGGGCGCGCAAAAGTTTATGCGGTCGGCGATTCTCGTGATTTTCACTATCCCGCGTTATCGCGCGCGGCTTATGCCGTGATAAATGCGTTTGTTATCCTTGCTTACTCCGTTGGCCTTCGAGGGTTCGACATCGTTTCAGTCAGGTAAGCAACGCTTCCCCCTTAATTACGATGGCTCTTCTAATCGATAAGGGTCAACCAGCCGATGACTTTTACACACCAGTGCATCACTCGATTTTAATTTTCAATTGTAACAACAATACGAAGTCTATTATTTTGTTTCGATCTTAATTAAAGCTGATTAATATTTTTTTAAGCCTGACGAATCTAGCGATTCGTGTGTATTCCATTACTCTTGTACTTATCATAATTGACCTTACAAACAGCTAATGAGCATCTAAGCGATAAGATTAGAAAAAATACTTATCCATTACGAACTGGTGTAAACTTGTTTATATAAAAATTAAATGATCAATACTTGGTTATCGGTTGAACCCGCTTTTAGCTTCGTCAATCCACGTTTTTCAAAATAAGTTATCTGATAAATAAACGCAATTACTTTTTTTTGTAAAAATATTAATATATAAATTTTAATTTATTTATTTTTATTTTTCATTTTATATATATATATATATAAAAGCAAGTAAAATTTAAAATAAGAAGAGAATACAATCGGTAGTTTCATTTAAAAATTTATAAATAAAAACATTAAAGATTATAATATACTCATTATTGTACATATAAACTGAATATGTTATGAAGATCCGTAAAAATTAATATAAATAGTCTATATTTAATTTATAAATGTTTTAAATACAAATGTATTTGTAAATTTATAAATACGTGAAATATCACTGAACTCGAATAATAATATCATGGTAAATATTTAGTCAAAACATGACAATGGGATAATTGTCAGCTGGGAATTCGAGAAAGGATATTTATTTAAAGAGAAAAAATCCTATAACTTACTTGTATGATCTCCATTTGAAAGAAAACAAAACATATGTAGATTGCATTAATGGTTGACAATGAATACTGAGGGGACTCATTGATTTTGTTTAAGTGGTGCAATAAAATTATAGAGACAGATGAAATTTGAATTTCTATGTGACGTTAAAAAATGCGTAACATCGCTAACACATCCGTTGCAACCAATGCTGCAATTTGTCGAGAATGAGAGTGAGGGAGAGAGTGAGAGAGTGAGAGAGAGAGAGAGAGAGAGAGAGAGAGAGAAAGAGAAAGACAGATGGAGTACGCAATAGAAACGACGCATGTATTAAATGAATGGAAGTACCAACGTTTCATATTTTCTCTATAATTTATGCACGCCACCTAGGCTTAACCGGCATGAAAACGGAGACGACACGAGAGCGAACGAGGGAGTAATTGAGGAGCGAGAAGTAGTTGGAAAAGGAGAAGGAGGGGCGCAAGAGAATGAGAAACAAAGCGAACGCAAACGCAGGCGTTTATGTCGACGAGAACGACGACGACGACAACGACACGATGACGACGACTTTATGCGCGGACGTGTGTAATATTTTTGTCGCCTAATGGTCGCCTACAATGTCGAGGGTGAATGAGCCATTTAGCGCATTTTCATTAGATATCTTCAACGAGGCTCCTTCAATCACCATTCGCCACAGTGATAGTTGTACGACTGTACGGCGTTAATAAAAATGGCTTATGTACGATGCGGTTGATCGATGCGGTCGGGATGCAGCTGATATTCTTGGAGGCCAAAGCGATCGAAGGACCAAAGGGTAGAGACTCCCGTTAAGTACTGCGGAAGGTACCGAAGAGGTCGCGAGCACAAGGAAGTCAGGAGGCACCATCAGCCGAGGAGCATGGAAAATCATATGGGAATTGGCCCCTCGTGTCCGCCCTAGGACTTGGAGCAAATCGTTAATCACACCAAAGGCTGACAAGGGCACGTCTCGATAGCTCGAATCCCTTCAGACCCTTCCCTACCCCCTTGCCTTAGAAGGCGAAGCGAGACCTTCACCGTGTCACTTGACCACGGCCGCCATTGTGAGGGGACCCTAACTCTCCGGTTACCCAGCGAACAAAGCAGGAGACACCGAGCGGAGCTACGCCGGCGCTCGTTAATGTGTGTCCACGCGAAACGTAATGCCCCCATCGCGTTCGCTAATAGTCGTTGGGTGACGCGACGACACGCTCTCCCTCCTGCCCCTCCTCTCTCTCTCTCTCTCCCTCTATGTATATGTGTGTGCGCGCGTGTGCATCTACATCTGCCTCCACAGTGCTGGGCTTTATCGAGTTTGAAAGCCAACGGGTGGAACACCCACGCGAGTTCGGAAGGAGTATGATTCACTCGGCCGGCGCGACGATGGATCTTCACCTACACTAAATCTCTCTCTCTCTCTCTATCTCTCTCTCTGTCTCCGCTTCTTTCCCTCTCGCCATGACTAGCGCCCTCCCGGGAATACGAGACCCATTCGTCTACCATCGGATTTATGCTTTATAACATTTGTAACATTTCGGAGGTCCATTTGTTTTGTTCGCACGAGTCGTCCTCCTATTCTCTTCGCGCCTCTCCTCGACCCTCGCGACACTCCGTCTTTTTACCCGCGATTGCTGGTACTGACCTAAATTGGACTGGATAACGACGAGACGGTTACGGGCCGCTGTTGCCATCGCTCGTTTTCATGACTTATGTTATTGCGGACGGGGAGCTCTTTAGTTGTATTTATGATGCTTATGACGCTTTATGATGTATTTTTAGGCTTAGCGAACTTTTCCATCCGTTCTATCGCTGACCATGAATTTTTAGTTTACAGCCTCATAGTTATAAATGCAAATGACGCTTAAGCTCCGCTTGTGCGTTCCTTAATTTTTACATTCGAAGACCCTTTTCTTTTTTTCAAAAATAAACAATCAATTAATTTGGACTTTAACTTTAAAAATCAACCTTCATTTCATAGCAATCACTTTTATTTAACGAAATGGAAAAGTTAAGTCTGCCGAGCAGAGGTACGACCCTAAGTGACCGAGCTTGAATTTTTCTCATAACAAATAATTGGATATTTTATGTAATATTCTTCGGTTATCGTAAAAAATTATATTTGTTATAAACTTTGGAAGGATGATTTGATGAACAATTTGTCGAAGGAAATGTAAAAAATATTTCCATCCTTCCTCGAATAACCTTTTATATTAACCAAGCAATAATATTAACGCCATGGAAAATAATAATAAAGCTTTAAAAAATTTCATAATAATACGTTTTCATTACGTTATCCAGGGTTTTAATTGAATTTAACTTCACATTTTCAGTTTAATGAACAAAATCTTGAGCTCAGCACTTTCATTATTAAACATTTTTCGTTGAAATTACGATCTATAAAATTTTTTCTCTCAAAGGATATTCGAGTACGATATTTTTCTCTCTGTTTGCGTATACGAATGCCGGTCGGCGATAAAAGCTTACTTAATTTTAAACATATAATCAAGGTCTTAGCAGTCTTGTTTATTGCGTTCCCACTTCCTCTATGGGTCCCAGTAGATATCAACGCAAATCAAAAGCTATGGAAACAGCTTCAAGAAACGTCTACATGGACTTTGGAATCCCGTTGTGCACAACAGTAAGATGATGGAGAGGGAAAGAGGAGCAGGGGGTGGGGGCGACGAGGGGGGGGTGTGGTGGGGTGGTAGAGAGAGAGAGAGAGAGAGAGAGAGAGAGAAAGAGAGCACTAGCGAGGGACCATCAATGGAACATCTCGAAAAACACGGAGAGTCGGAAGAGGAGGACGAGGCTACGAAGTATTGACGTACACGAGTCGCGGCCCGACGCATAAAGATCCCGAGAGCGGAGAGAAGAACGCGAGATGCCAGCCAAGTGCGAGAAGGAAGGCACACTCACGCTGTCGGTGCACCCGAGGGGCAGAGCAAAAATGGAACATTGGAAGACGACGCGGCGACGAGGAAACGCAGTTGACCCACCGGGACGTCCGAATTTTTCAAAATGTACTGTTTTCAAACACGGCGTATTACAATCGCGTTCAAAAGCCTCGTGAAGATCCATTGTGGCCTAAAACGCTGCTCCGGCCATCTTCTGGCCCTTGTCTCTCTTCCTCTCTTTGTATATATATATATCTCTGTAAAGTAACCAGCACTTGTCCATTGTATTATGCGGTTCTTCATTTCCGCTGCATTTCCAGTCCGCAAGCTTGCCTCGAGAATCTTTTCGTGCTTTTCTATAATTTTACAATCCACTTTCACAATTATTGGCGCCTCTGGCTTCTTTGCAACTCAAAATCAAGTTTTTACTCCTTTATGTTAATCGGATTTCTATGGATGGTAGGGAATCGCATTAAGATATTTCGAGGAATTTCAAGGGTATAAGTTCTAATACAAGGGTAACTCGCCCGTCCCGCGTCATGTTGTATTACAGTTTTCAATTTAAATTTCTTTGCAATGTAAAAGTAACGCATGATTATATCAATTAAGTGTGTATACTTTATGAAATGAAAAGAAGCTTTAAAGTAATTCAAGAAGCAAGGAGATTTTTTCTTTTTTTTTGCTCACGAATTTTAAAAGCTAAATCAAATTCGAAGATACAGTTGAGAATTCAGGAGGTCGATTACGATTAAAATTTTTTGAGTTACCCATCTGTATCCAAGCATTCAGCCTCCAGCAATAAAATAATAATTTTTATAAATAAACTTTAAAGTTACGTTAGTATGGTGACGATAACAATTTTTTATAGGGATTAGGTCAACTCTTAATTAATACAAAATTATATTAATTAAATGTGAATTTTAATATTATTCAGAAAGCCAAGTCATAATTCATGATTATTATCGATATGGAAATTTATTTCTATCTCGTGACTCCATTTAGCAAATGCATTAATCTAATATGAACTAACCAGGTGTTTTCTACTTTACAATGCAATAAATATGGATAATAAATAAACTTTTTTTCGTTGCGATTGCGCGCCTAGAGGGAAAACCCCCATTTAGCTTGTTTCTTTATCAGTCAATATTAAATGATAAAATGATCACTCGATTTCCAAGTGTCAATAAGAAAGTGGAACTTTCGTTGCAATAAATATCCTTCCCATTAACGTATATTATTTGCAGTATTTCCGGAGAAGCTTAAGATATCGGTCGGGGCGAAAAATGGCCGAAAGAAAAAGAGACTGCACACCGATCACCGATCGCAAGCCGTAAAATTCGGCTTAAATTTGGCTCGCCTAGGATACAGAATACGCGGGGCGGTAGTGCGAAACGTCGGTCCCCACGACAGCGAGGCTCTCCCGCGACATTCGGTCTCCCTCCGCAGGCGCGTATTTCGGTTTCCAGAGTTCGTTCCCCTGTTCCCTCAACGTTCCCGTGCCGCCCCGGCCCCTGCGGCCAAAAGCGGGCCTTCTCCCACTCGCCGCCCCCGCAGTGCGTTCTCCAGGAGGCGGCCGGCGTCGGCTCTTGTTTCTTCCCTTTTCGCTTCGCCAAAAGAGCCAAGGAAGCAAGGGCGGCTCGGCTTACGTGGGCTCCTCGCGAAGGCACACGCATAAATGAAAGTCGAAATCAAAGAGCCGAGAGTCGGAGTGAAAGTTAAGTGCAAGGACATGTGCACAAGGCGAGCCGAATAAAAAGGCCGCGGAGGAGAGAAACAAAGAGAGTAAGGGAATGAACAACGAGAAGAGTGTTTTTATTCCCGAGCGTGGCATTAAGAGGAAAGAGAAGGGAAGTCATGTGCAGGAGGCGATTTTTGAATAAGCTAAATACAAATTTAGAAACACTAGTCTGCTCGCTCTGCCATCGGCTTTTGCCAATCCTCGCTTTTGTCCATGCTAAATATCTATGAATCGAGCTGTGCTTTTGGCTCGGCAGCTCGCTCATGCAAATAGAATATTTTATAATAAAAACAACGGGCGCTTGGCGCGAGACAATGCGTCGGAGTCCCACGTAGCCCCGTTTTTTTCTTTGTCAAATAGAATAGTCGGGCGGTAGACGGGTCGAGCAAATAAAAACCACTGGTATCGGGCTCGGGCGTTTTGGTTCGCAAAATGTATTTAACGAGTGGCGTTTAGTTAGCGGCGATCATACTCTCTTGGCAGGTATTTGAGTCTCCATTAATGTATGCTTTAGGAGCGTCCGAGCAGCAAGACGCACCAGCAGTCGGTTGGAGATTTTGAAAAAAGTGGGTCACCACTGTACACGCACGTTAATTACGAGTTATTAATGAAATAATGGTTTGCGGCTCGTAAGCTGCGTCGGCAAATAAATAATGCAAGAGCGTGAGAATGTTTTAGAAAATTGCAAAACAAAATTTGCCCTTCAATTGAAAGAGCCATTCGACAGTTTAATACAGACTCAACTTACAGACACTTAACTTTCGTGCAATCTCTTGTCGAGATTGACGACGCGCAACGCGATTAGGAATCGGGATGGCGGTGGCGGCGGCTGCGGCAGTGCGCGCAGAGGGGGACGGAGAAAGGGGGGGGCACAGGCGACTGGTGGATTGCGGTGCGTGCGAGCAGAAATCACCATCGGCCGTGAAGATCTGGTGGGGTGGTGTTGCTGTTTGCATTGGGGGAAGCACAGGGCTGGCGGCGAGGGTCGCGGCCTGGGCTGGGGGGGGGGGATTGGAGCAGAGCATACACGCGCGACGCACAATGCAAAGTACAAAGTGGTGCTCTCGGGGACCAACTCTGGAGGTCCTGAGCTTGAGGGACAATGGCTCCTTATGCGAAGGGGCTTGACTCCCCATCGGTTTGTTTATAAATACGAGCGGGCCTTACGGCCTGTCCGAGGGTGGGAGGCTGGAGCGAGAGCCCGTGCCCATAAGCGAGGAGTACACCTGGCCCATCCCCTCGCGCGTATTCTCTCGCACCTTTCCCCTGGCCTTCTCCGCCTCCTCCTCCTCCTGTTCCTCCTCCTCAGCCGCCACCCCGAGCCGCCCTTATCACTCTCGGGGCTCCGCTGCTCGAGCATCGCGTCGCGGCGGTGACGTCGAGCACCTCGCATCCGTTACGAGACGGCCAAGTCGCCTCCTGACGGCGGATCACGAGCATCGAGCGTAACGATTAGCGAGCCTAAAAGCTCTTTAATGCTCCAGTCGCTGAGGGAGGATTCGCCCGCTATCCGCTGCCTACGCTCTTGAGGTGCGGAAGTTTTTTGTTCAACGCAGGAGAATTACCTTTCCAAAAAGTTCCAAAGAACGTGCGAATATTATCGCTCTCAGGGAGAAGGCCTTCCCGTGCCAGAAAAATGAGGTCCACTTATTATTAGCTCGTGGATTAGGGTATAAGGATTTTTGAGATATGCTTAAACTCGCCTTTGTACCCTCGGGTAATTAGCGATTTCAAAACAGGAATTAGCTCGATAAAATGAGGAATATTACTAACGATACTAAACTGACGGCGCCTTTTTTAATTTAGTCTTCGTACTATGTGTTGATTGCATAAGGCCTTACACGTGCTTTTGTAATAATTACAAGTCCAAAGCTATATTTAGTTGGTAACGATTCTACTACGGCAATACACAGTAGCGTGTTATTTATAATAAGACTTATGAGGGTCTTGTAAACATATTCTTAGATGATAATTATGTACTTGATAATTGTGATACGGATCTTAATATTTACCATCGTGCACATTAAAGTGATTTAACTCTGTTACGCCTATATTTTTATAATAACACTGTTTTCGATGTTGTACACTGTACCGAAATTGCAACAACTTATCCATCAGTTTACATTTGTCATCATCATAGCCTTGAGTACTGGAAATAACATAGATCTAATAATAGTTTCTCAGGATTTTTCAATGTACAGTTCAATCTTGATCGTTAGCAATTCATATACGAAATATACAGGTGCATTACGATGCTGTCCTATATTAGAATCAAAATTAAGTTAAGAAAATATTCGCTTTACGAAGTCTATTTTTCGAAAAGTTAAGACGAAGTCGATAAAATAGTGAAATAGGTTTGAAGAAGTGGAAAAAGAACACAAGATCTAACTGATATAGAAGAGTGCAAAAAGTGTACGATTTGCATATACATATATATATATATATATAATGTATTTCCACAGTACATAATACGTGACGTGGTACGTAACACTGACTTGAAATAAAGATTTTTAAGAAAGCAGCAAAGACAAAAGGCAAGTTACCGATTTATATATGGAATCATTGTGCGCGTTTGGCGTCTCCGTAACCCACGCAAAAGTTAGCAGCCTTTAAATATTTTACGCTGGCGCATATTCAAAGTCCGAATGATTGCGAGGGAACCGTTATTGTCGAGGCACCACTGACGGGAAATTTAGATTCGTGGTCGTGACCCTCCCAGGCCTCGCAACCTTGAAATTCTTGGCATCTCTCGTTCCACGGTGTTCGTCCCGTCGAATCCCTTCTTACCAATAAGTGTCGCATTGTTCGGCGACAGTTCGCTCAAGTGGATGGATCCTCCCATAATTCGTTTTGACCCTAACCGTCTCCATCGCCCCCCCCGCCCCTCCTTTAACACGTCTGTCGATGTCTCTCCGTCTCTATCGGTCGCTCTCACAAACGCACTTGTCCTCGGTGCAATAAGGAGAAATAAGAGCCAATGGGCACCGACAGTTGGAAAGAGCCGAGGGCCTCATCGTTACTCGACGTCGGGGGCTGGTTTTGTCCTCTGGGCCTCGAGGCTACGTCCCGAGGGAGCTTCACCTCGTCGCAAAAAAGGGGATCGCGATATTGCGATACTAGGGGAACAGCGACTCGCGCGCCACTCGATCTCCGGGCGAGCGTTGCGTAAACTAAAGCCGATGCGCCCCTGTCGATCCAAGAGCCCGAATTAATCAGGGCTGGGCCCAGCTTGCGATTCGCTCGATCTCCTTTGTCTTGGGCCCTATCTCTAAAGCCAATGCCTCCTTCGATGCCATTTACTTTATATACGTCATTACGCGAATTGATTCATAACCGTTCGTTGTATTATATCGTGAGTAACCGGGGATTTTCAATGTGTCACTTTTTAGAGAAATGTCTGTTCTTAGTATTTGTACGGACAATTAAAATAAATGTTTACCTGTGATCGCTCGAACTCTCATTACAAATACGCTGAAGTACGGTAAAAAGATAGGAATCAAAGGAGAACAAAAATATGTTGAGTAGATTCAATTAACGTACATTTTTTTATCCTACCTACAAAAGCAATCGTTTCCCTTCATATTCATACAAGTACGTACAAGGCATAGCTTTTTTTGATTGCAACTTTTTCTGCAAATAGCCAATACCAATAATTTAAGTTAACAATCGTTGACCTATAGACAATTTTGTAGGCTTGCGCTGTATCGGGGATCAATGGAACGCGCATCAATAGAATGCATCAAGCGTTTTTCCGAATCACCGAATTTATTAGTAAATAAATAGAAAACAAATCATTCAAGCTTTCGCAGCTTTGCGTATATGTATATAATTTTAATAGTTATTTTTAATTTCCTGCTCAAGTAAGCTTAAGCTTTGTAAATATGAAGATGTTTCGTACGAATCATCGATGATTAAGCCGTAATAATTGTTTAATAATATTGAATAATTCAGTAGACTATCCGATATCTGGTATACAAGTTTGCGCAATTGATTAAGCTGTTGAATTTGTATAGCCTATAGTGTTTCACCGAAGCGAACAAAAGAGGTTAAAAGTGATGTCGCAGTTAAGAATTACATTCCCACAAAGATAAAGGCTAGGAGCGATCGATAACCGAGAAGACACGATTAAATGAAATAATCCAACATAAGACTAGTGTGCGCTAAAGTTAATAAATTATCGTTAATATAATGTGGGACTATTCACTGAGTTTGTTGAGAATGAAATATCACCTTCGATCGCGTCGAGGAGCAGTGCATCTGTTCGAAATCCGGGAGCCGTTCGGAACCGAGCGCGACGCAATTCCCCCTCGTCCCTGAGCCCGTCGACGCTCACCGTCGGAATCCCGAATTCGTCAAAGTGACCCAAGGGCCTTAGACCCCGGGTCGGGCCTCGTGTGTCCCTTAGCCGGCCGAGCGTAGGGATGACAGCGACGGAAAGGGACGGAGACGCACCTTATCCGCGCACCCTTGGCAAAAGCACCCCGCGGTACGCGCAGCCCCTGTGGGAAAGTACACGAAACAGCTGAGCGATGAAAGTAACGGAGCCCCGGCTTTGTCTTTGGCCCGCTTTTAAAGACCCCGTCTTGGTTACAGGTGGAGATTCGTCGCTCGCCCTGGGTGGGGAGGGTCAGCGTTATTTAAATTAAGTGCACCAGTTCTCGACATTCCCCGTCGGCATGCGAATACGCGCGCACCTCCGCTCCCCTCCGGCCCGGTTCATTTAAATAATTCCTGCGCATCCAGTCGAAGCCAGTGATTACCTTTCGTTTTAAATGTAGGACCGGTAGGAGATTGGCCCCGAGCGATAGCACCGCCGCTGAACCCGAGCCTCGGCTCCGGCTTTATTAGCTCCGCTCGCGCGGCGACACCTTCCCTTACCCCCGGAGGCAATAGCTTTCGACCCTGATATACTCCCTGGGATGAGAGCCCTGCCCTACCCACTGGAGAGTCGTTGCGATTTCAGTCCAAGGTCCCTCTACCAGGACCTGCCAATGCACCGACGCTCTTCATTAACAACTCCATATTTATATCCGTACACTTATTACGCGGTTCTTTATGAGAATTGGCATGTAATGCTTAATATTATTGATAGGGCTTGCTTTTTATGCCAATATGCCATATACGTAGGTAGATTCTTCCATTTTGACGTACATTTGTTTAAGAATTTTGAAAATTAAATCTAAATTCATGGTACAAGAAGAGCTCGGCACTTGAGCTAATTTATGGCTATTTAATTATTATTGTGCAACGAGCGTCTCCGTAATTAATGGAGCATCATTTTCACAGCTCAGACTTTGTCAGTATAACTTTGTTTCATTTGTGAAGGATATCCGAGTTTTATAAAATTTCCTCCTCACTATTTCTAATGGCATTAAATTTTTTATATTAATATTATTATAATTAAGCGCTGTCTAATTTCTGTCTCTTAAATTAGATGCTGTTTTTATTACGTTTGCATAGATATGACTATAAACTCTTCTCTTCTCTTTTCTTAAATTATTTTAAATTTTAAACTTGATTTACAATTTATCTTTTGAGTATCCCTATATTTACAAATATGTATTCCCACTTATAAATACTCGGTGTATGTAGTTATGAACGTGTCTCAATTATGATAGCTAAGATTACTGAATAAATTAGCTCATACGTTGTTAAAAAAGAGAGACATTTAAACGATGAAAAAATTTTAAAAAGTTTTCTTTACACACACACACACACACATCTATATTAGTAATAACATAATGTGATATACAGGTTTTATTATAATGATCTATACATATGTGTTTCTGATATATAATGTCGAAAAATAGTTTGTTAAAAAAACATAATATTACTTATGCTCATATGTAAAGGTCTTAATATCAATAGCAGAGTAAAGTCGTCAATAAAACGATCGTTTCTCTTACGGAGACTTTTCCAAAGTTTCATATCGAATACATGCGTAGATATACGGATATGAATATAAAATAGAAGATATTTACTAAAAACTTGTTCACATTTATGATTTATGTATTTCCTACTTTAAAGTCGTTCGAAAAAATCCAAGTATGGCCTCACTTTAATTACTGGAACTTGCTCCGATAATCTGATACATGGCTTGTGACAGATATAAATAATTGTTGAAATATTGTAGAAGTAATTTGGACCGGCGGTCAAGTGGTAATCCAGCAGTAATCGGCCCGGCGCGGCCGCCGATGGGATCGAGCGAGAAGAGGCGAACGTTTTCACTTTATTATTGCACAATGATCGGGCCGATCGAGCGCCGGCGGTCCACCGGGAGAAGCTGCGTTCCCGATCGGTCTTCAACATTCCCCTGCTCGAAGCATCTCCAGGATTCGCAATTACCCGTCGGCGAGCAATAACTTACGCAGCGCGTCGAAAGCGACAAAACAATACATCCGCAGCTGCCGGGGGAAATGGCGGAAAAGCACAAAAAGCCCGAGCGGCGGGCGTGTTTTGGTTGCGCGAGCGCGAGGGCATTAAAAAGCCTTGGCCGCGTATATAGCGCGTATTATAAGAGGCGAGTATAGTTAATATAGCTCCTAACGAGCAAAACAACGAAATATATCGCTGATTTATGAGCGGGGCTCCTGCGGCCGCTGCCACGCGCTGATGCTTGACACGTGATGAGCGACGGCACCTTTTGATCTGACTCCTCTCCAGTGCTTGGGCTGATCCAGCAAAAACCTCACTGTCACTCAAACGGACTATCAAAATCTAAAAATAATCGCTTTCCTTTGCTATCATTTTATGCTACTTAAACCGCGAATCGCCGCACGTAAGGCCGCGAGTGTTAGAAAAATTTCTTGTTTCGCGCGGACTTTCCTTGCTCCTGCCTCCCGATAATATCTCGATCCCTTCCCTCCCGCTCTCTGCTTCTGCCTCGCTTTAGCCAACGAAATCATTGCCCATCACGGTGCCCTTCGTGACTTTTAGTCAAAGGGTACTTTTTAATCCTCCAATTTTTAACAAGCTTTAACAACGCCTCACAATTAAGGCATTGATTGTGCTTAAGCCTTGATTGCATTTAAGAATTTATCGCAAGCTATAAAGAATAATAAAGTTTCTCCATAGTCAGTTCGAAACAGATGACAATGAGTGCCATGCATTTATTTCACTGATTTTATTGAGATCGAGTTTATCGCTATATTTTTTATTTGTTGATAATTTTCACGCAACTAAAAAATAATTTAAATCCATTTAATCTTAATTGGTGACTTTATGAAGTGATTATGTAAAACAAAATGTACTGAAATTACACGCATTGTTTATGTCCCCTAGGAATATTAAAGGTCGCATTGCATCATTAACAACAATTTATTATTATTATTATTATTATTATTATTGCGAAGATGAAAAATTTATCGAGTTTGCATTTATCGTAGACATTCGTTTTTGCAGTGCTTCCGTCCAGTGTTCTTCGCCATAGATGCTCAAAGCGATGGCCGATGGGTTATTAATAAGACCTTTCTAATATTTATAAATCATAGGGTTATAAAGGACAGGTCGAATTTGATATACAATATAATTATATTTAAATATACGACGAAGTCTCGACTGATTTTATGATTTATGGCTACGCTCGGAAAGGCAATACAAAAGATTTTCTTCAATTATTATTATTTATTTAAAAGCGTGTGCACCGCAGCTTCAATTATCCGGACAAATTAATGTTTATCCACTCATCAGTGGCTTGATTGTGCCGCAAAATGTAAATGTTGTATTCAAAGCGCAATAAAAGCCGAAGCCGCTATTACGCCGATAAACAATGTCCAGCAAACAGAAATGGAATTCATGGGCTCCGGGTAATCGCGCAAGCGTATCACGGTGTGTCAATTTGTCATTAAAATTCAAGAGGCTGCGAGCGCACGGATCGGAGGATGCACAGGTGGCGCGAGGGCCTCTCGGGTCGCCATAAGCTCTCGGGCTATCGACGCCGCGTCTCCGAGCAACGGAGCCCGAGCTATATTAGCTGAACTGCTGCTCCCGCCGCCGCCGGTGGGGGGGGGGAGCAGTGGGCGAGCGAGACCGCGTGCTTTTATGCGAGGGGCCGGGGCGGGAGAAGATGTGGGACTAGCGGAGTAATTAGAGCCTCGTCGCTAAGAAGATGCTGAAATATCCTGCGCGAAAACTCCGCCGACGCGTTCGCTTTGTAATATTCGTGGCTTTGAGCGCGGGGCCCGCGAGCTCGTACCTTCCTGGAATTTCTTATTTAAACGCGCGGCGTCTCTAGCTTGCGAGAACGTGGAATCGACAAATTGGCAAACAGATGCGTTGCGGGCTAACAATTTAGAGGACAAGACGTAATTCATTCTCGTTATGTCATTTGCGAATTCATGAGATTCACAGAAGACAGGGTAACGGAATAAAGGAAAAATGGCAAAAATTACTATTTTTAACCGAGGCTCGGTAGGTGCTGAGTGATTACGAGATTTCAAATTCAACTGCAAGCTCTCATTTGAATATTTATGATTCTCTCCTGCGGATGGGATTCCGGTGCGCGCGTGTGCGCGCCCTCGTCTGATGTTCCTATGATTCTTCGGTAAATCTCGTAATTCAATGTAATGCTGCCCTTGTTGGAAGCTGCGTTGCCCCGTCGATCGTTATATTTGTCAGGCTTAGCATTAGATTCAGCTTTGTGTGTGTTTTTAGTGGATGGCCTTTTCGAAAATAGTAGAGTTTCGTTCGATCATTCGGCGTTTTATTTATGTGTACGTATTCATGCATCTTCACACGAGCGTACAACGTCACGCACGCACGCATGCATGCACGCACGCACGCACGCACGCACGCACAAACATTACGTGGATGTAAAATTAGTTTTGAATTTGTAGTATTCAAAGCAGGATTTCGAGATATTATCACAACTGCAATTCCAAATACGATTCAGGAGATGAATTGATATTACAGTGCTAATGCATCACAACTTAAGTTTTCCTTTTTTCCTACTAGTATATTGCAATTTCAACCATTATTTTTAATTAAATTTGCTACATGTACGCTAAATTTGAAACATGCTGGTAAATTTTAATTGCCTGTATAGACCATGATGCTATTTAGTTTAGATTTATATATGATATAGTATAGGTCATCTTAAAAAAAAGGGTTACTATTACTTACTTTTTGTCAATCCTCTAAACGACCATAATTATATATTTGCGTGCTACATATATAATCTTGCAATCTTATCGCAGTGTAGTTTCTTATGTTTATAATAATCATAATGTTCCTTATATATACGTAAAAACGGTTTATTACATATATTTTAAAATTATTTTCGAACTATTAATACATTCGTATTATTCAATCCTTATTAACTTTAATATATTATGTATAGTTTATACTTTTTTACATCGCTGTATAAAAATACCGTCTTTGGTATTTAAATTTCTACCCTTTAATTCATACTTGTATTCATTTCGTACGTAGCGAAATCAATAAATCGCTTACAATGGTATTGCATTTTATTTTAAAAGTAATATTTACATTTTAGATATTTGCACTAGACTAATGCGTAAATATGTGCATTGAGGCAGTCATTAGGGTTTTGTTTTAGAATTTAAGTTAACTTTGAAATCTCATTCAGTTTGCGTAGACTACGATCGATTGTAATTTTATTTTTTTAAACAAAATTAGGCTAAAATGATTTTGGCAAAAAAAAATGACGAAAACCAGATATTTAGTAAGCCTTAAATTCTTCGACTAACCAGAAAAATGTTTAGGAAAAACAATCAGTTTGCAGGAAGAATGAAAAAAATTGAACCGACTTTAAAAAAAACTTTGAGCGTGTCTCGCTCTGCAATTGATCGTAAAAAGAAATTTGGAGCGTGCTTCTAACAATCAGGAGGTCGTGAAAAAGAGAAGATATCGTGCTTCGAGGAATAAAAGCCGAGGCTATCAGGCCCGCGTAAAGTATTCTATATTTCTCGTAGGATTAAATCGACAGCCGCTTATCTCGTAGCTCTGCTTCCCGTCCATGTTAAGTGCAGTGTCGGCGCAGCCTTTTTACACAACAGTAGCTCCACGGGAACAGCGAGCCTCGAAGCCGGCGGAGCGCAAGAGTCGGGGAGATCGGAGCCGATCGCGGGCCTCGCGGTGCCGATAAGTAGGTCTTGCCGTCCGGCAATGGACCTCGGCGTCCAGAGGAGTCCGGAGTCACTCGGGCGCGTGCTCGAGCGCTAAAAACCAGGGCGTCGAGCGAGTCGCTTGATTCGGGGTGGCGGCGTCTACCTCGAGTGCGCCCCGATAAATCGCGGGCTTCCGCCTCCAGCGGCTTCGCGCTCCCTCTCTCTCTCTGTCTCCCCCCCCCCCCAGCCGCAACCGCCAAGCCGGCTATCAACAGGTGCTGGTTTACGAGGTGGAGGCCAGCGGAGGTTCCGCGAGCGCGGCTCCTGACATCGATCCCGATGCAATTTAGATAACCGAAAGCGAATCGCCGTGGATAGTCGGGGAGGAGGGGCGAGGGCCCTTGGCTGTAAACGTCGGGCCTTGCGTCACCGTTCCGTAATACGTACACGAAAGCTTAATGAAACTCCTGGGAGGATAAGCTAGAGGTCGTGTTCATAGTAGATTTAATGGCGCTGTACACATAAGTCGGGGGTGGGTACGCTGTCTTGGCTTATGAGAGCCGCGGACGAGGACATTCGATTCCCGATGCCATTTTCCCCTCTAATGACAGGCGAATCGCTTTTTAATTGAGGAGCCGGAGTCGGCCCGCCGCCGTGACCACCTGAGTTATTGCCAGCCGTTGTAGATGAGCGCTAATCAAAGCTTCGCGCTCCGGGATTAATCTCGTTTCGAAGGACTCCTACGAGACGGCCTCTTTGTTCGCCGAGGAGCTGCTCTAGAATCGTCTTGGTCGAACGCCAACCGACTCGTAGGCGACCAATCCCTGCCCCCGCCGTCGTCGCTCTCGCGATTATTGGATTATCGAATTAACCTTTGGCCCCGGTCTTCTCTCGGGGATCCCTCAGCCCTCGGCTGGCGAAGGCGCGTCGCTTTTTTAGCCGATAGGTTCGGACGTTTGCATCCTAGACCGGGGCGAGCCACGTCTCATTGTTCTCCTCACTTTTTGCTCCGTCGGCATCGTTCTCCTCTACGATATTGGCCTTTCTTCGCTTAACCAGTCGAAACGGTATTCGATTTTACAGCCTGATCGATTAAAACAATATCGAAAACATGGTAGCGCGTATTACAAATTAATCACGCCTTTTCTTACAATTTAATTAACATTTTTTCCCCTTGTACCCACAGCTACGCATGAGCATCCGCTCCATCACGACGTCATTATTTTGTATTAATATTTTTATTACGTAATTTATAAATATTGGGTTGGCGTACCCTCGAGCTTCTTGGGCCTTTTCCAAACTCCCTCGTTTTTTTTTTTTTTTTTTTTAAATTTAATTTGTTTTCATACAAAATTAATGCTCCGATACTTAATAACTAAGTCAAGACAATTTACAGCGGCAGGCTACATAACCCGACCAAACGAGAAAGTGTATACCACCAAATACAAAGTAAGGCTTTTAAATTGAGTTTGGCCCATATCATATAGCATCGCATCAAACGTATTAACCATCGTGTTTTTCAATCTAACAATATTAAGCCCCGCAGACAAGTTCCCTTGGACTTCCTGAAAGTCGATCCACCTCCGTTACGCGATCGAGCAAACAAACGACGAACTTTAAGGCATCGCCGAGGAAATCGAGCTGGTATTTTGTCCCTGTGAACCGAGTCTGAAGCAGTCGTGGACGGTCTCGAAATCGCGGGCTCGAATATCGTGCCTTATCGCATTTTATGCAAAATAAGGTCTACGCCAACTCGACGCTGCTCACTTTCGCCAAAAAAAGTATTTTAGCATCTCGCCCCGACTACTCGATAACAATGGCGACATCGACATAACTTCGACCGCTTTTGAAGAAAGGACACCTTACCGAACGCTCGATTACTCGGGAATTTATTGTTTCTCTTGATTATCGCGTGCATTTTTACGGTGTGCATCTTATAAAAAATTCCTTTACCATTCATCCTTTCTTTACACCCTCTTATTATCCACTATTGCGACGGCGCGTATTAAAATTGTTTATATCAATTCTTTTGATTTTAAATGGTTGTCTTGAATTTTGTCGTAAAACTAATTATTTAATATATTTTAATAATAAATGTATCTATGTAATAATCTTAATTCGTATGTATTTTGTCACAATTGTTTCATTGTTCTGTAAAATTTGGACAATTATTATAAATATTATTAGACTTACCGAATGTTTTAAAAAATTACCAGTAAATGGTTATTAATTAGATCTTCATGAAATTTTTAAAAAAAACGTATATATATTTAAAGTACGGTGTATACTATAGGTAATATAATTATGAGTTTTTACGCATTTATGCGAGAAAAAGTTTTCATGTATATCATGATAATTTTTATGATAATTGTTATTATCATTAAATATTAGATTTTTACACCTAATAAAGTATTTCTTATAATTAAATTATAATAATTTTTGTAGTATTTATTATATTGTGCATCAAATTATTTGGGTAACTTTTCTGCGGAAACGGATAAAGTATTTAATATTTCTATCTAATTGAATGTGACTTCTTTTAAATAATAGACTTTCTTTATTAGATAGGTAATGTATATTAGATAATAAAGGAGAATCTGCTTTCTGAGGTAGCCATTATAAAAGTAGTGGTCTGTTCGAGTTTATAACGAGAGTAAAAAAGGGGTTTTTAAATTTGATAGATTTCTCGCGCCCAATAGTTCGATGTCTGGCTGGCAGATAGCGAGGAACAATTTATCCTTTAGTATACTCCCCGCATAACTAAAAGGACTTGCCGTGAGTGGAAGATAATGGTGCACATTTCTGTCACCTCGTATAGAAGTACAAGACATTAAGACGACTAGAGCCCTTAGGTGGCCGTATTTGGAAAAACTTCCTGCTCTGCCTCGCGTTACATCTCTCCGACATTTTTTAACTGTATGGAGCTTTCAATGCTCATCTGGCTTCTTGCCTGAGGGAGCTTATACGACTGATCTATACAAAGCTTTTTATGCTTACATTGCACTAAAAAAGCTTTACAAAAAAGCTACCTTTTCAAGTATTTTCAGCTTTCCATATAAACATAAAAAATTTGGCACGTAAAATAGCTAGGCTTAAATGAAAAATATCATTAGAGTAACTGGTTGTTCTTGCATTCAATTTATTTATTAACACGTTATTTATCCTGCAATAGAAATTGAATTCTATCCATGTTTATTTTCTGTTTATTAATTTGCTTTCTTCATAATATATAGAGATTTAAAAAACATATGGATTTTAGTTTGTTGTAATAAAAGACTTTGTAAAATATATAAAAAGGATTGATAAATTGATAAAAAAGGGAATAATCTAAAAATGAGGAAGAAACTTCGCGCGGCGACCGCCAGAGAGCAAACGCCTAAAACTTCATTGTAAATGGCTAACGCGCAGCTGTAGCAGCCCGGCTAAGTGTACTACTACTACAGCCGAGGAGAGAAGCCTGAGTTGCTCAATGCGACCGCCAGAGAGCGAGTGGTGACAATTCAAATAAATGACACATAGATAGAATACGGACCCGACAAATTTACCATTAATATAGGTACCGAGCAAAGAATCGGCACCTTTCCAGCCTTGTTTTAGTATCTCCTACGTATTACGAACTATTCAAACGATTTCATGGTAGTCGCAACTGCTCTCATCGGTGTCTGGCTCTTTTTGATGCTAGGAACGCTTCATAATTCGATAGCTAAAAGATTTCTGTTTCTTGTTCCTTGCGCAAAGCATCGGCAGGTGCGAGCTATCTGTGACTTGTTGGATATATGATTTTGCAATAGCCTTTTGAATGTTCAGAAGAATTGCTCATCGCAATAATTATTACAACTGACCTGCCCTCTTTGAAGGATGGATATTTGAATTTAATACTTGGATACGTACTTCAAAAATGTTGGCTTACAGTGATATGCATGCCCAATTTCATGAGGTCAGCATGAGTAGCAAAAGCGCAGAAACATGTTTAGTACATCGGTAATCACGGTATCATTGTTGGGGTACGCTTTAATGTAGCGAAATCTCTCTCGAGCCAAAAGTTTTCTCGAGTCATAAGACATAGACCAGTGAACTTGCTTTCGTTGCTATAAGAAGCGTACCGCAAATTTTTGACAATCGTTCTACAAGGCGCTGCAGATTCGAGTGAAGGTAGTCGGCACTCCCTACGTATTGCATCATTAAGCACGTTTCTGTGTGCTGATTTGAGGAATCTCTCATATTGCTGAAGAATCTGTCCTAGCTTCGAGAGTTCGTCCACGACGGCAAGACAATGCGCGCGATCACTTGTTGGCCGCTACGAAATCTTTCGTCGCAAGTATTTTCATTTGCTGGTATGCCTGGACAACCGGAAGCCATTGTCGAGATCGAATTTAAGGATTTTGGAAAATCTCACTGTTTTAACTAGTAGGTGACTTTGCCTTTCTCGTTTCTGGCCTCTCAATAATTACATTCCGACGTGACAATAAGATTATTATTATTTGCGTGTGGTGTCGATAAGTTCAATTAGACGAGGAATGTGGCGCATTGTGTTTTATTAGCTATTTATCTACGCGGCCATTGCGTTGTCAATCAGGAAACGCTACGCTTAATAACTTGCGATCCAGTGTCGATTGAGTCTCCAACTTTTTAAATTAACCTTAAATAGATGAGTGATTGCGAAGCCGATACCCAAGCATAATCAAAGGAAAATTGTATTATTACGCGTTTTACTTAAAAACAGCTGTGATTCTGAACTATAAAAATACAATTTCATTTTATTCGAAGTAGCTTATTGTTATACAATAAAGAAAGGTAAAAACGTTAAAAATTATTAATGGTATTGAAATTTAAATTATGGAATAAGATATAGAACTTGGTGGTAACGACAAATCTTGTACTAAAGATTATTTTTATCTTTCTTTATTTATCAAATCAGTTTTAAAAATAGATAAAATTGTAATTTGATAAAATTCACATTTGTCAAATATCAGGAATTCTTAAAATTATTAAAAAAGGATGACTTCTTATAAATTCTTCTTATAAACAGCTGCACCTGAAAATAATATTGTAGTTTCGAATATTGCTTATCAATGCATAAATGTTGTGGAGGTTAAGAAATATTAAGTATATGTAACTTTTTAATTAAAGACAAGATTAAATAATTGACTTTTTTTGACACAGAACGACCAAATCAATCATAATTTTTATATCTCTACAATTCACGTAACAGTAAAGTCAGTAAAAACTTTTCAAGAAAGTGACTCTTTGGGTAAGACTTTTGTCAATGCCATGAACATTGTAAGGCTATAAATATATTGGAATATTCATAGTGTATTTCGCTGCAATAATTTACATAAGTAAATAAGTTAAGCGGCTCGAAAAAATTATAAATTACAATAAGTCGACGTCTGTATGAACGGAAAAAGTTTGAAAAAAAAGAAAGAAAAGTGTCGACTGATACGTGCGCGCGCGGGTGCGTGAGCTTTTCACAAATACTTTCAACGCTGGTTAATTTACGAGCGCCCGGAAGAATAATGGAAGAATAATGGAAAAATAATGGAAGAATAATTTTGAGCCCGATGCCATCGTAAGAAAAGAGAATCAGTTCGAGAGTCACATAAGGAAGGCACGACTTTAAAACCGAAAAGCGGTGCCGGTTTCGCGCGTAACCTTGTCACGTATTCTCGAGCGCATCCTCGGGAATCGTGGTGCCCTACTTTTCGACCCCCTCCCCCCTCCCCCGTCAACGCTACCAAATGTACGCAGTGGTGTAGGAGGATTTGACCTCACGGCGACACGCTTAAATAATGCGCGTACTTTTTTCATGCGTCCGGTCGTAGCTTCGGGAATTCTTCGGCCGCTCGTAAGTCTGTCCGTCCGTATCGCAACTCCATCCGTCCTCCGCGACTTCCTTCCCCGTCGTCGATTATTCACCTGGGACAATTGAAATAGTCGACCCGAATTTTCTACGGCCGCCCACGAACTAGTCGCATTCTTCCCCCTTTAGAATACGATATATCGCTTTTGAATGCGACACTTTTAATACGTATTTATAAAAAGTGTTTTATAAATACTATACGGACATGTATTATTAAGCTTTCGATAAGTATGTGATTTTAGGGAGAATTATTGCGGTTAGCTGATATCAGTATTATTGTTTAGTATAGATTAGAAAGATAATTGGTTATAGCCTCTTTTTTTTGCTTTAAGAATACAAAGGCTTAAGATTTAAGATTGGGGTGCCTAAGATTAAAGCAATACATAAAATAAAAAAATACATAACTTAAAAAAATAATGCTCGTCTCTGCATTAAAAATCAATTTTATTTTTTCGATTAGTTTTTCTATTTGTAATCGAGACATCTTCATTTTTTTTTTCTATTTATGAATGATTCATGAAGAAATTTTGTTTCGATTGCATACATATGCAGAATCGATTCGTTGCTCACGAGGCAAGCCAGTAAATTTTTTATCACTACAGTATTATTCTTATTTTTGGAAACTTCATTCTTCGATTTTAATACGTTGAAATTCATAAATAAGTACGAAAGAATAAATTCTAATAAATCTGCTAAATTAATTTTATATAAATTTAGTAAGATGCCCAAAAAGAAGAATATTATGAGTTATTTTTAATATAAAAATTCTTAAATATTTATATAAAATACAAACTATTAGGTGTTATAACAAATATTAATTTATTTAAATCTATTTAAGAAATGATTCGTAGTAATTTTTTGAAAAAACTTAAAAATACATAAATTGAAAAAACAATTGTGTCGCCCTCTATGAGTTCACATTAAAACTGATTGAAATTCAATAAGAAATTACATGTATATTAGATATATTTTCTTTGTTATTTTTATTGTTATTTTTGAGATATTTGTTGATTGTTATATTATAGTATAGTATATTATAATATATTTTTATTTATTAAAAAAATTTGAAATAGATGCTAAAGTTATGAATGTTCTTAATTTTCTATTCTAATATAGATTTTGACTTAAAAAATAGTTTAATTCAATAATTTGTTAGTATAAAAACTTCAAATAATCTTCAAATAACGTTGCGTTTTATTTTTTTAAATACAATTTTTTTATTTACTTATTTGTAATAGTTAGTGGTGTTAAAATTTAAAGTCGCGTCGACTTATCAAATCATTGTAATTTAATACACTAAAGGTTCAAGGTATTTGTTGTCATTGTGTCTATAAGAAAGTTAAATGTTTTATTTGTTAACGAAAGTATTAGAATTAAAAAAAAAACACTGTGATTAGAAAAGCAATTAGGTAGCCCTTTATTATTTCTTGTGAAAACTGGGTCAATGCTAAAGAGCACCTGTATCGGGTAACATAATAGTTAACTAGAATACGAATTAGAAACCATGCCCTTCATCGCGGAAAGCGTATGGAAAATAGAGGAAGAGGGCTTGAATAATTTTGAGAATGAAATTACATTCAATGAACCTCGTTCATACAGCTATGAGGCGTTCACGACCTTAATGTAAAAAGAAGATAAAAAAGAAGAAAAAAAATACGCTAAAGGTCATAAAGTTGAAACTTTTTCGCAGCAGCGTTTTAGAGTCTCACTTTTTTTCTCTTGCGAACTGTTGAGAAATTTTTTCGACGGTAATTTGCTCCTCAGAATTTTTTCGGTTATACAGAGGCCTTCATCTTCTCAGACTATCTCAGTCTTACAAGACTATCAAATAAAAAAATAGCTTTCATAAACGCGGAATAAGAATTCGTAGACAAGACCTGGTCGTATGGCTACGCGTTTAAATACAAAGTCTGTGTGAAATAAATATTATTGAAAAAAAAGGAAGAAAACTCATAGTTTTTGTGTTATTATTAAAGTGTTTGGAATCTTACATTTAAAAACAGTCTTAATAACAGAGGTTAACCATTATAATTATCGCTGAGTCGCTCCAATTACTGGCTTGTGTAATGAGAATCAATTAAATGTGACTGCAAATAATTTTATAATTTAATGTAATAACACTTCATTATGAATATCAATAATAATGCCAATACTAATGCCGATATGTCGCTCTCCGTCGTCCGTACGGTTCTCGCGCATTTATATTCAAATAAATTCAAAAATTCAAACGCAACAAGCTTACAAAACAAAGACAAAAGAAAAAGAAAAAGATATCTAGGCCTTGGGCAGGTAAGGCCAGCGCTTTTCCATGCGGTATTCTGTATCGCTTTCTTACAGATTCCTGTGTACTCCTTTTTGTGCTTTGGGCTCGCATGACATGAATTTCCTATGCATATATGTGACATGGTTGTTAACGAATGCGGTTGTACCTAAGTCCGCTTTCGTACTAAACGTTCTGACGTGCTCTTCTCGTGGCTTACACGCTTCTACTAAATATGCTCACCGTAAATCCAAACTCCGCTGTTCCTACATTTCCTGATAAATGCAAGTGCAAATGTTGCAGTTGTCTTCAGGAATCAGGAAGTCATCGATATAATTGTATCGATTACTTTCTCATTCGCTGGCTGTGTGAGAATTGCCCCTTTCGGTAGCGGCCGAAGCTCTCGCATATGCCTATGCTCCATGCGCTTATGCTCGAATCTGCATTAATAACGCGTTGCTTTTTAACTTTTTTTCCATCGCCCATTGCGAGCGTGCATTTTTCTTGTACTAATTAATTATTGATTGAAACGCTCAATAGAACGCAAGAATTTTAAGAAATAGCGCTACACCAGCTCTCCGCGCAGTATCCCAGTTATTTCTGCAAAAAAGCACAAATGCATTATTGCACTATTCGTTCAAATAATATATATGGTTGTTGTAACTTTTCCCTATCCTGTTAGTGAGCAACTATTTTCGTATATAATTGAAGAAATAGTGCATACACGGACGGAATCAATTTCATCAGCTTAAATCGGCTCTGAGATACAGACCGCTTAGCACAAGAGTATGGAAATTATAATACTTTATAGTACAACTTCTTGCTTAATTACATAATAAACAAGTATATAAGTAAATATAATTCATCGTGCATTGAAGGCATTTTTAACCCAATTCTGTTGGCAAACTTTTGCGAGTAAACAAATCAGTTTTTCATAGGTTTTTTTTTTTTTTTTTTTTTTTTTTTTTTTCATAAAATTGATAATTAAATGTAGAGATAGCTAAATAAACTTTACAACAAGCATCGACTTTTCTTCTGTTAATCAATATTTCAATTTTGGCTTGGGCCTTTACGAGCATCTATTTATATGTAGCATTTTAATTAAATGTTTCAGTGAACATAGTACATTAATTAATTGTTCTTGCTATAGTTATTGAATGTGTAATATTATAATTTCCGTTTTAGAGCTTACAGATAATTGTATTTCAAATACACATTACATTAAACGATAGAAGCTTAAGATAAATGTATATTTTATTAAATTAAAATGGGAGTTTAGTAGTAATGGTATCGATTTTAAGGAAATTTTGTTTTTTTCCTTTTAAATTAAGTTATGATCAAATTAAATCGGCCGTGTAATTTTATCTTTATCATTTAATAAATAATTTTACGTTTCGTTAATTTGATAATAGCATGCAGTGGTGTTGAAAACAGCTTAGTTTCTCGTAAAAATGCTCATTTTCAATAATCACGAATAGTGGCAATAAACTTAGGCTGTATTATTAGCATCCGTATACTTCTAGTACGACTAGGTCAATCTATTTATCAGTTTAGTAATGAAAAAAAAAAAAAAAACGGTATCTAGACGCACGAGAAACCGTCAAAAATCAGATGATTATATAGTTGTCGATAAAGATTAGTTGAAAATGCTGCCAATAATGCGCGGTTAGGTGCCGAGAGAAATGCAGGTGTAGGACCTACAAAGGTGAAACTAGCGAGGAATGTAGGAGGGATCGATGGTGGGTTTCGACACAAGCGAGGTGAAACTAAGTTCTGGTGTGCTAAGGAGATGCATTCTAACTTCCAACGTTCACTTTTAGATATCAGGCAGGATAAAGTAGAGGTCCGATGGATGCTCGATCGCAGGTATTTCCCGCACTGGAAAAATGGCGCTCGCGATTCGGCTTAGTTGGCCGAGGGCTCGAGCTCGGGGATTGGGGGCCTCAGGGCCGGCCATCAAAGGACGAGCCAAGGAGAAAGCAGGGGTTGTATTATCCTTCGGCGAAGTGAAATTAAATTTTATTCCCGACGGGCATGGAGAGCCAAGGCCCTCCAGCCGGCGAAGCGCTTAAGCGTCGCTCGCGGGCCACGCGGAGTCCGCATCCCACGGACCCGGAAAATAATTATTCGGACTTCCGCGCAAAAAGTGCTCTCGATTTTTTTAACGTTCCGCGAAAGTAATAAAGCCAAAGCGAGGGCAGAAAAAAAAGCAAGATGAAGGGTAAAGAGCCAGTGACTGCGTGCGTTCAGCGCGTGTACGCAGTATACGAGGACGTATACCCGCCCTCTTTCATCGCCCCTTCGACGAACCGGCGGACCGAGGCTCTATTGGCATTATATTTTTATGATTTTCAGTGTGCGCGCGGGCCCACCGTGGCTCGAAAAAAAAGAGAGGATTTTTCGTTTACGATTGGAGGCGCCGAGGAAAGGAAAGCACGGGAGCCTCGTTGGCCGCTGCGCGTTCTCGAGATGCTACCCGTAACGGTTTTGTAAATGCGCGCGCACTCGCGGGCTCTGCTTTTATCAATTGGCACTTTTTGCGTCTTTGGCGGATCGTTAAGACGGCCAGGAGTCGGGCCTGATCGTGTCGTTCCCACCGTTCGCGGCAAAATTGAAAAACAAAAATTTCGGTTCTGGCTTATCCTCGCTTTTGCCCTTTCTGCCCTCTCGCTCTCTCTCTCTCTCTCTCTCTCTCTCTCTCTCTCTCTCTCTCCTATAAATATATATATATATATATATATATCTCCATCGGACAATTACGCATGCGCACGCAATCGGTGCAACTTCCTATGCGCTGCACGCCGTTAAATACGATAATGGTGAAATATGGCATTGCTCGCAAGTCTTTTATCATCGAGGAACCTCGACGCCGATACTTTATTAGATTGTACCCAGGCTTTCCTTTACTATTACTTGCCTTTTTAATCTCCTACAATTATTTCGTTCGAGATGATAATTCCTTTTTAATGTTATATACATTAGCTGGAATGGAGGCATTGCCACAAATAAAGCTGCGTTGTCTTACAAGAGTTATGGGAGCCGTTTTAAATTACATGGGGTGAAAATACCACGTGTTATTACTCTTTCAAAAACTGAATATGCATCCTAAAATTTCGATCATCGCAAAGCGTGCGCAAGGTTTTGAAGAAAAGAACACTCTTACGAATAATGAGCTTTTATTTAATTTTTTATAATAAGAGTATTTCCTTAGATTTTTTTCAAATTGTGACGAAAATTGCCCTCGTCTTCGATGGTCCTAATTATCGGCAGCTCGGCATAAGCAATTTTTCCCACTCAATATCCTTTTACACGCCTACTAATCAAAGTTATGAAATTCCATGATTTCATTCATCGAAATTTGCAGTGTCGGATAGCTTGAGAATATTTAAGTATTCTTATTTTTCCCCACTTAATTGTAAACAATGAGTCGACAACTGCGCAAACGATGACAATGAATTTGCAATGGGACCCGTCGAAATCCGAATAAATTTATCAGCCGGCTGGAATTTTTTAAAGCCTTTCCCCTTCACATTGGCAATTCCTTTCCTTTTTTTGTCTCTCCGCCCTCACACCGGCCGACGAATAAATCGGGATCAATTAAAAGACGAGCAACGCCTCTACGATTGGCCAGGACAGCACAAGAGGAATTCAACTTTTTGTTCGGTACGGTCGCAGAAAGAAACCGTCGTCAGCTCTCGGCTCTTTCAGAGAATCTGATCTATTGGGCCTTTATTCGATGAGACGGACTTCTACTCTTTTTTTTTTGCGATGGCGCTTTTATTCGCAACGCTCATGATCCCGCTGACGTTCCTCTCCACCGATTTCGCCGACGCTTTTATTGCTAGACTTTATTATTTATGTATAATCCGGTACGTTGAGGCGGCGACAGGAGGGGGTGGGGGTAAGTGTTTCTAGGGTTATTTACAGGGTTGGTTTGGTCTAAGGTACTCGAGTGAGATTATCGAGTGCGTATGGGAGCTACACACCAAGCAGAATAATAGAGACGACGAGTCTTTGTTCTTGTTTAATTACAAAGAATTCGAAATTGGGAAGCAATGGGCATTTAAAAACCTGAGCTTCGATGATAAGTAATCGACGTTGGCATGATGGGCGTAGCATACGCTGTCACGTCGCGGTCTATTTACTCCCGGCACCGAGCTTGTATCCCTTTTAATAATTAACAAGTTGTCAATATCTCGATTTACCGCATCTTATTGGCACGTTGACGGATGTTTGCATATTGCGCGAGGAGCGCCTGGACGCCCTACACTAATGCCCCGGAATTGCCGTCCCACTGTCCTGTTGAAGGAGGCTGAATGATGGACGATCAACATTCGCAAGAAACACTTGTCCCGTTCGGGTATTCTTTTATACGTAATGTGAGCGAGTGGAGGGGGTGGGTGGGGCTGCGGCGGCGGCGGCGGCGGCGGCGGTCTGGTAAAAAAGGCAGAAGAAGGGGGCGAAAAGCTTGTGCCGGTGAAGGACCGGCAATTGACTTGTAAAGCTCAGAAATGCTGTCTCCTCGCGAGCTCTCGATCTCTTTGTCCCGAGCCCCCGAGTCGGAGCAAAAAGACCCGAGCATATCGCATTTATGCTGATTGACCAGGAAACCCAGATAACCTGTACACGACGTAGGCGGCACACCGACCTTTATCTTCTCCCTCTGCTTGTTAAAACTTTAGTTAATCAGGCGGCAGGACATCGATCACACTGATTCCCCTTCACTTAATTCCCATCTCTTCCACCGCCCGCCCGCCCCGCCCCTCCCCCCATCCCATAACGGCCGTCCTCGCTCCCTCTCCCGCCGCCGCCGCCGCCCCCCTCCCTCCTCGCCCTAGAGAAGTTTGCAGCCATCATTGCGGCCGCGTACATCCACCTCCTCCCTCGTTCACCCTGGCCCCCGCCCCCCCCCCGCCGCCGCCGCCCCGGCGAAAGCCCCACCCTTCCGGTCGCCGAAGCATTTGTGCCTTTTTGCCCCGGGACTCCTTGTCCCCGAGCTTTTGTATCGTGTTCGAGGGCCTCGGGCTGCTCCTTTTGCCCGGGCCCGAGCGTTTTTCAGTGGCGCGCGCGTATCTCGGCTTCGCCTCCCGGCCGCAGCCGTTCCACGGCCCAAGGTGTGTATCTCGATCCGTGTATCGCCGGAGCTGAAAACTCAATTACAGCTTAATGAATTGGCGACTCTCGGACGAGCGTGCAAAACAAGAGCGTCGATCCGCGGCGGCGCGGAGGGAGAGCGCTGAGGCCGATTGAGAGAGAGAGAGAGAGAGAGAGAGGGAGGGAGAGCGGTGGATAGGGCTGGCGAGAAAAAAGGCGGGGGCGCCGCGGAGCCGCCGCGCCGAGGAAACCGGAGCCCGGCCTCACTCTCACGCGTGCACCAGAGGGCCTGCGTGTGCCCGGACGCGCGAGGCGTTGCAAGGGCCTTTTTTCTCCCTGCCCGGCAGCGGCGCTCGATTTGCGTAATGAGTGTGGCGCGGTGGCTCGGGGCTGTCCCCGCCGCGGGGCCAGAGGGGCGCCGCCGAGGAAGGGGCCAGCGACGCCGGCGAGCCGGTGACGTGTCGACGGGTCGGCCGGGGGGGGGGGCGAGGCCAGCCCCGATCGCGACGCGCGCCTTTTTTTACCGGCGACCGCCTGCCGATTGTTAGATACGACGGTGGCAGGATCTGCCCTCGCGATAAGCTATTAAACGATGCCCAAGGAGATCGTTCGAATTTCACTGGACGAGTCGTTTCTTAAGCGCGTGCACGTGACCATTCGAACGAGTAACTTATCTCCCGATGATAATTCATTTAATTATTTGCATCTTGTTTTAAAGGATTTTCTTTCAATGGTGAAAAAATTATCGCCGCGTAATGCGCAAGTGCAACTGCGTTTATTTGCATATTTGAATATATTTTAAATTACACGGATATTCGACAACACGCATGCCGGCGTTTATTTGGACCCTCGCTGTATGCGTGCGCACATGAATCCATTTACATACATGTACAGCTATTTTAAATAACGCACACAATAAGTCCTCTACGTTTTATCTTCTACGTTATTTACAAAGAAGTCCATTTGCAGTTTCAGATAAAATATGCATGCAAACTTACATGGTGGCGCACGTTGGGAATGTCATCCGAGATTATAGAGACACCGGGAACTTTTAGAACATAAAAATTGACTATAAAATATTCCGACAACTCTTTTCTATTGACCTCTTCCTCCATTGATTCTTCAATCTCCTCGGCTCTTCGTTATCTCAGCTCTACTAATTGCATATTTAAAATAAAGAAACAATAATCGATTTGGTATTCGACCTACCAGATACTCAACTCGACTTGCTTTGTTGAAATAGCGATATTTTTAAAATATACTTCGTTTATTTCACCGACTGTCTGCGTTTGTTGTGTTATACGAGAATGTAATTTTCACTAAATATGCGGAAAAAAATCTCAGGCAAAATTTACTGCTTTCGCTTAGATAAGCTTTTCTGAAATCATGCTTGAGTAAAATTTACCCGGTTGTTAAGTAAATTTTGCTTAATAGTCGAAAAATTTTACCGAATGTACTTGGTGTATATTCTTTATTGTTTAAACTCATACCCATAGGTATTTATACTGTAGATTATGGGAATCTAGATAAATAAGAAATTAGTTTCCAAAAAACCGACCGACATTCTTACTTACCACTGAGGAAATAGATTTAATATTTAGAGGCTTATTCATGTTGTTTGAATGTGTTGAAAGTATATAAGCATACAAGGAATACACTGACACTCTTTCCTTGAGTTTTTTCACTAATATTTAATGACGAACGTCTTTAATTTGCAATTAACACAAAATTACATTTGATAAATCCTTTTAACGGTAAATGAGTTTAAAAATAAAAAAGATGTGAATTAACGTAATTTATGGCCGTAATTGTAATTAAAACATACGAATTATTTTTAATACAACTTTGATATAATTTGTTCGATAAATTTGTAGGCATTAGAAAGGAATAATGAGATGCAAAAGATTGAATACCCAAGCGTTACTAGAAGATTATAGAAGATTATAATTGGTATAATTATTGGGTACAAGATATTTACAGCGTAAGAATTAACTCTTTATTTAGTATAACATGTATGATGTATAAAAGTTTTACTGTCCTTTTAGAAAAAACAAATTCATACCGATGAGGAGTGATAGAACATACAGAATGTCGGAAGAATAAATGTTTCTTTGTTATTTCAAACGGGATGACTTTTCAGTGTACAAGCATTGGACTAACGAATTTTAACGAAGTTTGCTAATTTAAGTCACGACCTAGAATTTACATAATTTAATAAAGTTTATTATATGTGTATATATATATTTATATATACATATATACACACACTTATATAAATATTATATATATATATATATATATGTGTGTATATGTATTCGCTGAAGTATTTTATTTCCGGGAATAACAAAATTGGAGATCGATTCTCTTAATTAATCGAACAATCGTCGGTTGATAGTTTAAAAGCTAAGTTTGTCATATGGATTTTAGGTGATCTCTGAAGGTGGAGGCTCTTGCAATTCGCTCTAAATTTTAACCAATTTACCGCAAATGGCAGACGTCCGTGACAACGTACTCACACGCGTTGACCCGATTCAACCGGATTCTACCCTCGATGTACTCTCGTCAAGCATCTTCCCGGCGAGTAGTCTCGACCCTCTCCCATCGTTGGTCGATTCAAGCCAGGGCTTATCTCGTCAAGGAGAACGTGCCAAGTGGTCAAAGTGCCCTTGTCCATTGGTATCGTTCACGCCAGCACTCGGACCGTCCAGCCACCGGCTTTGAGCGCCATCAATTCATAACAATTATTTCTCGCGCAGCCCCCTGATTACGGAATGGCTTCTTCGGGGCTCGACTCCCTCTGGCCCTCCGCCTTTTTGCCCTAGGCTTTCCCGGAACGCCCGATACTCCGAACTGCGGGGGCCAGGGTCAGCGGGTACGCGTCGAGCCGAGGTAATTGCGAGTCGCGAACCGCCTCGTGGCCGGGCTTAAAAATTTATTTCATTAAGGGGATATCGTTCTCTCCTCCTTCCTTAAAAAGGCCTTTCGATTTTCTCAACGAGGGCTCGTTTAAAAAGCTACCAATCACCGGGCTCTGTCTTCTTTATTGCAAATAATGCGTGTCGCAAAACTTAAGGTCGAGTCTTAGGTGGACCGAGCCCAGTTTCACTCCGTACAATGTTACCGCGGTCCTTCCTTACACCCCTCCTCGCGCCCCGAAGGAGGCTTTTTATTTGCGAGTAAACCGGTTCCCTTTGACGCGTCAATTAAATATTCCCTCAGTTCTTTTTTATGTTGAATGGGTAAACTACTTTTGGCCCAGGCTCGCCTCCTTTCTTTCTCCCGTACCGTCGACCGCTTATCCACCGTAATAACGATTCTTGAGAGATTCGTTAAAGATTGTCCGATCGCGTCGACGCCTGCGCTCGTCCCGTTCCCGGACTAGCGGCGGAGGTCCCCTCGATGCCGAGCCCCCGAACTTGGTTAGAGATCTGCAAAGTGTTTCGGGCAAGTGAGTGATTAGAAAATATTGAAACGGCCGGCAGACGGAGAGAAAGAGAGAACGAGAGAGGGTGGCAGAGAGAGGGTGGGGGGTGGTGGGAGATTTCAAACTCGGCGATAATGCGATTTCCAGTCGAGAGGCCTTGGCTTGCCGACATTTGGCCGGGCTCAACTTACGATTGCAACCGGCCCGGATGGTCGTTATTGGGAAGGTACTTTTCAATCGGCTCGCGTCAGTGTCCCGGGCCCGCTCGGGCGTGAAACCAACACCGTGTAAACGCGAAGCGGCAGGGAAAGTCGCACCAGGTATGGAGATTTTAACGAGAGACCAGGGAGCGACGGAATACACCGGCGGAGACTTCAACGGCCCGACGGCGTCGAAATTCATCTCTTCGATACTCGGGCAATCGTCGGCATCTCCCGCGAGCTCGTTTTAATTGCTGCCCCGTGAAAGACTCGCGCCTTCTCTTATTCTCTCTATCTCCCTCCCTCCCTTTATCCTTCGCCTTCTTTTCTCGTTCTCTTTCTCGTTCTTCGAGCTCCGAGCCCGCCGTCGAGACCGACAGCCCCAGAAGTGGTTTCGCAGGTAGTTTCCCAGCGGCACACTGACACACCCTCGCCGCCTCCTCGGCTCTCGGCGCTCCACTTCATTACTCTCGTCCTCGCCTGCCCCCGTCCGTCGCCGCCGCCGCCACCGCCCACAGAAGCCTCGGGGCTGGCGGTAGCAATTTCGTCTTTGTCGCGTCGAGTTCGTCGCTACTGCGAGCCAACACCCGAGGAAATGCCTTTATGCAAAGGGATGTTAATGACCGTTGATGCGAGAGGGCAAATTAAATACATTGGGCCCAAAGGCCCTGTATTAATTTATACTATGTGAAGCTTTTGCAACGATTATACGATGGAGTTCGCTACGTACCTTTTTACGATCAAATTTTTTATCCTCGACTCAACTGCTACATCATGTGGGGTGATCGTTTATTGGACAGTTATACAAATGAAACCAACATTTCTGGGTCTTTCTCAAACTTTTTCACAGTTTTTCGATAAACTTTAGGACACTCCTAATTAAACTACTGACTGAAAATCAACTTAAAATACAGCAATAAAATGTTTAAGAAAATAATAATGAAAAAATGTGACCTACCTAGTATGCAATTAAATTAAATGAATTTTTTAAAGACTCTATTTACACTGGAGATCACGGTTAAATTGGATTAAGTTAATCGAAATTTTGTATACAGTACCTGATAGATACTCAAATTTTCATAATTATTATTACGCTATATTGAGTTACAATTTTTAATTGTAAAATGGTAAATTCAAAATACGCTACGAATAATTTTGTCATGTTTTTTTAAAAACAAAAGAATTTTTTTTCAATGGAAACGTATATATTTGATGCAAATCCATTTTTCAATTCAGTACTCTGAAAACTAAAAGTATTGAGTCAATAACTTAATATTAAATGTATTTTATTACAAAATTAAAAATTACCTCAAGTTATGATTGCATTGTTATGGTACGATAATATAAATAAAATAGTTGATTATCGTTAATGATAATCTTCAGTAATGATTTTTTAATGAAGAGGATCAATTAAAGGTCGTTTTATTTTTCGTCAAGTTAATTAAAATTTGCTAAGAGAGATCCTTTTAATCTCTCGTGGGACTTCAGATTTTGTAAAATTACTTGAAATTGAGATATTACCGACTAAAAAAAAAGAGGCAATAAAGGAGATAAAAATTATTGGTTAGGAGGTACGGTAGTGATTTCATAAGCGTATATGTAAAATTGTTCAGGAGGGTAACAGCTGATTAAAAGCCCGTCTATAATTCGTAAAATTAAAGAAAACGCTTGTTTCTCGATTATCGGTATTTTATATAATTTCAGCGTTATATCATTGTAGTGCTCCTTGTATGTTGTATAAAATATCACGCAATAATTTTATGCAGTTTTGTATAAAAAGAGTATTTCTTCATGCGTACATAACATATACATAAATAGCTACACACATGCACACGTTCATACATTAACATATACCCATATATATTATATATATACATATATATATATATGTAGGATTGTGGTTCGCATACACATTTTCAAACACCTTAAAGGCAAATACGCGAGAGTTAATTATTTTCAATCTGTACATATGTGCTCGTAGGGCACTTACATTCATATATTCAAGTATCGTATTTGCTTAAAAATTCTGCATTTTTAAACAATTTAAGTTATTATAAGTTTTAAAGAGCTATAGTTAAGTATTTGTATAACAATCAATGACGCATTATACTTTATTTTTTTATACTATACATATTTTTTATATGTTGCCTATTGCATTTATTCAAATATTATTTGTAAATAATACAGTTAGACATCGAAATCTTTATAAGAAAATATGCATTGATCTTTTGAAATCTGTCTTTTTCAAAATGATAATAAATATCTCGTATAATAAATAAACAATATCAAGTAAGGAACAGAAATCAATAGGTAACTAGTTTTTAGAGGAAATTGGCCTTCTTTGCAAGAAGTTTGTTTCTTTAATATCAGGGTTTGATATATTTACAATGTTAAATAAGTTATCTTAATGCATTGTATATTTGATTAAGATTACATAAAATTCGATTTTCTATTATATTGACAAGGAAGACAAGAAGGTATTTTTTTTAGTAAATCATTTTTAGCATATCATTTTTTTTAATAAATTTCAATGACTCATTATTTATAAGTAAGTAGCCTACCAACGAAATTTATATGTGAGCACGTTTTTTTTTATTTCGTCGAATTAAATATCGTTTAATGTTCATCCGATTTA
This sequence comes from Kradibia gibbosae, assembly GCA_018907135.1. Lineage (NCBI taxonomy): Eukaryota > Metazoa > Arthropoda > Insecta > Hymenoptera > Agaonidae > Kradibia > Kradibia gibbosae. Next base: position 13,283,226 of record JACCHX010000004.1, read on the forward strand.
ATAAGATAAGTAAATAGTCTACTACAGGATATGAATTGTTATTTTATTAAAATTTTGGAATAACACATGATGTATTATTTATTGGATGTAGCAATAACATTACCGTTTACTTATAAATATAAACTCCATAATTACGTATACTGTATACGTATTAAGAAAGATATATGTTTTTCCAACCCTAATTACAAAGAATTGGGTTAGTACCATCACAAATTGTTTAAAAACCGTATATATATATATATATATATATATATATATATATATTCGTTTTAAATCATGCGATATTGTTTTCATCGAAGCCGAAGATATTTTTTATAGCTCAGAGTAATTTCGATAAATGCAGTATACAAATAAAAATGATGGCGCTACTGTTGGGCTAGTAATTAAATATTTTACGATTTATCGCGGAAGTAATAAACGTTTATTAGTATTGTATTATTTATTAAATCAAGAGTGCGAATAAAAACGGTAAATTCATGGAGTTCGGGGCCGAATCCAGTTAATCTTAATTACTGTACGCGGCCAAAAAAGTGGTAATAAAATTCAAAAGTTTTTTCAAAACGATAAGTTCATCCTTCGTACATTATGAAGGAGACATGAGAATGAATCAAATCGATCTTACGTATATTTTGATAAGTCAATTCGAACGTGTATTGCGTTCGCCGTTTGCTTTTTTCAGAGCCCGCGTTCTTAACTCTGCCGCCTCGCGCTTTATTCACGTCGGAAAAATTTATACGCCTCCGAAGACTCGCGATTGCGTTTACGTCCGTGGGCGTGTTTTTCTCGGCTGCCTCGGTGGCGGCAGGGGGTGGCTGAACGAGGGAAGGATGGGTTTGAGGAAGAGCCATCAACGATGCGCCCATCCGAATGTTATGCGAATGTGCAGGCAAATTTACTGCTTAATCAGTACGGAGGCTGAGCCTTGCAATTAAAGAGCCATTATTTGCCGTCGTAAAAGTCCCCGCTATCCGAATTTCGGCCGCGATATCAAGTTTCCCTCCCGTGCGTCCGATCCTCGTGCCCCCTTGCCGCCCTGCGACATCCCCCGACGGCCCCCCCCACCCTTATCCACTCGGCAAATGGCGTTGTCCTGTCCACCCGCTCGTACGTTATTTTCTGGACAAGCGCCAGCTTACCGCCAAGCAGATTCACGAGTTTTCATTATCAGAGGTCAATCTTGCCGGTGTGGCCTCGTTAAAGGGTCGCGAAATTTGTACCTTTATTGTCGTGTCGCTTCACGGGAATAATACTAAATTATCAGTTGTGATCGATCTCGATTTTCGGAAAGCAAACTTGCCTTCACTGCTGCGACCACAATGAATGAATCGATAGCCTAAAAAGCTTACAGCTAATGTCAGAATTGACAACATCTAGTGTTTAAGGTATGTATCATCACTGTGGTCATATTTACGTCGAATTCCGTATTTATAATTAAGATGAATTATATAAGTCGCAACTCGTTTACCGTGGGCAAATTGTTCCACAAAAGAGAGGGCAGAACGAAAGCTTACATTATTATCAAAGGTAGAAAAAAATGTATGCAATAACGTATAAATCGATTTAGTTTTCTCAAATTGCTAAGTACGAAGGATAGTTCTGTTTATCAAGGTACCATAAAATGGAGTGAAGGAATGTACACCCAAATGGTTATTTACTTTATTGCATGACTCAGCAGTGTGAATTTCAAATAAATTTTTTATATTACTTTAGTTGTTCGAGTAAAGTACACGGAGGAAAAATGAAGGCTCGTGCGTTCTTTAATTTGTTAAGTACACGGCTGATTTTATGAAAGACAAATGAAACAGATAGTGGGAATTCCGATTATTTCCGTGTAATTAATGTGACACATTAACGAGCCCTCGTTCTTGAAAAGACATTACTTTAATACCGTTGAAAAAAGTGTATACACGGTGGAGCGCTGCAAAACGTAACGACGCGAACAATAATATCGGGCTTTTATTATGTATTATCATATAATAAAAATTCATCGTAAAGCGATACTCTCCATTCGCAAGTAGTTACAATGATTTCTCTCCTTAATCTCGGGCTTTGGGTATAAGAAACAAACGTCAAGGCACACACGTGCGGGCAGTAAAGAAGACTCGCACACATCAAAGTAGGCATTTTCTTCGCGACTCGGGCTTCTTCAGAAAAATAAAGAAACGCCCACGGCTGCGACTGCGCGAGGCGAAGCGAGGCGAGCGCGACGAACCTCGCGGAATTACCAAAAAAGTAGGGGACAGCTTTTTTCGAGCCCGTGGTGGCAGACAGAGAAATGCAGATGGGCGAAGACTCGCGCTTTACGGCCTAAAGAAGGAGACAAGGACAGTGCCAAATTAGGTAAGCGCTCTGTCAGCCGTGGCGCGGCCCACATAAATACCGATTAGAAGAACTGCGCCCCGCGGGTGCATTTACATTGTAAAGCGGCGCGTCGTCTCCCGGCTCTTATCGCTTTCCCGGGAAAGCCGCCGATGGAAGTCGCGCAGCACCTGACGTCGCCGCTCGATTGTCCGACTGCGTTACCTCTTTATAGTCCTTCCCCGCCTAAGACTCCGGAGGGGAGGTGGACGGTAAAAATCCCGTACGCGCTGCACGGGTGAGGCCTAACGGCGGCGGTGGCGGAGGCGGGGGGGGGGGAGACTACGAAACAGCAAACGACATCGTAAAATTAGGAGACATCAGTAAAGCCGTGTCCGAGCTTTTCTTCGGTCTGCACCATTGCCTCCGAATATCTCTCTCTCTTTCTCTCTGTCCTTTCCTTCTGTCTCTTTCAGTCTCTTTTCCGACTTAATTTATCAGCGGCTGCTTAAATATGTGAGTTGGCTCGAATTGCGGCGCACGATCACGAGCTTACGTTTTCGGTGCGAATCCGGGACGTACGTCAGATCGACCAGGAGTTACCCAAATTTATCGTATCAATTGCTTACTGAGTACAGCGTCCGCAATAATTAATTGCTACTTATTTATTGTTATTGGGCCTCATTGTTGAGGGTACGAGATTCGTGTCAGAATGTGAGCGTATGGCTCCAATAATTTCGACCTTGTTTATGAGTCCGGATGCTTCCCCTTTAGCGTCGGCTTCCCTTGGCCTCGCGCAATGCCGCGTCATACCGGGCTGATTCTTAATTCTCCTGATTTTTCAGAGATAACGTGTGGTGTGATAATTAAATATGCATGCAATGTTTAATTTAACTCTGTTTATGAGAATCCGTATCGCCACTCGAGGTTCAACACTTCGAATATTTTTATATAATTAACCGCATGAGGAACTATAAATTTACAAATAACATAGTCGACTCTTGTTGTTTCGAGCGACACAATTTATTATTACTTTCCACTTTAATTTCATTCGTGATGCGCAATTTTTCATTTCAAATGTAATGAAATCTCGAGGTGGCATACATTTCTGAGTGTCCTTTGGCTCGTGGCTAATTTTTAATCGAAATTATGAAATTTAACAATTAACAGTACAGTATGAGTTGCATAAATTATGCAGTTGTAGTTTGTTAATCATTATTTTGTAAATAATAATTTTTCGAGCGTTCAAAATAATTTTCTATTTTGCCAACTAGTGCCACGGCGATTAATATGATCGAAAATAAAAATATAAATAAATTTCGGAGGCGCCAGATGGTTTATTATGATTCCATGTGCCTGTCCAGGGTAAATCTATTGCCGTTTAATCCTCGGTTGCGTTTGTAAGGGGATTCCGTCAGGGGTTATATTAAAAGGCGATTTTCTGTCTCGAGCACCGTCTTCGAGTCTTGGGCTGGTCAATCTTTTGCCGGCAGCCGTCGGGTTTGGTGCAGGAAGGCTCGTAAGGGAGATAATAAAGAATGCGAGGTGACGCGAGAAAGGCCATGAAACGGGATCGGGGTTAATGCCACTGGGGTCGCCTTTACCCATCACCCATCAGCCCAGTTAGATTGAGTTGTTCCCCCGAGATTCCGCGCCATTTATAATTTATATATCAATTATAGGTTGTCGGCTTTTTTTCAAAAAGTCGGTGCACTCCGACTCCTGGAAAGCGATTCCTTTGATTTTTCTCACGCGGCACTTGCCTCCGTCACGATCGCTCAACTCAAATAATTTCGAGGAAAGTAATTCGACCATTATTACTCCCTCGCGCAACTCTTTCGTGGTCAATCGTCTTTCTATTATTACCAGCTGATTGAGACCTTCTTCCAAGGCCGTTTATCGTTTGATTGCTCTCGACGAGGCTGAGTTAGACGCCAAGCTTGCATTACCACGACCAGACGTGGAGGTAAGCTATAATTGTATGCACTGCAAATATTATACATTGTTTATTATTTTCATGGAGAGACTTCGAAATACGCAACGCCCTCCCTCAATTCAAATAACGTAACCTTATATTTTAGAAAAGTTAATCATTATCCAGAACAATGTACATTTGTAGCATTCTATAATAGATCGACTACTTTTATTACGATCGTACAATTGCCTACGGTGCAGATAAGAGTATCATCATCAATACGTTTCGTAATAATTAAGCGATTGATTATTCTATTTTTCTATCGAAGATTTTTTTGCCTTGAGAAAAATCATTATATACGACATGCAACGGTACTTATTTGGGTTGTTAATTCATTCAAACGAGGGCCATCGAGCTCAATTTTAATTCTTAAAGCATAAACATCTTAAAAAAATCGATGATTGCTTACCCTCCATCCCTACGGTTTTCTCTAGGTTTCTTCCTGTTCGCAGTAACCAGCTGGCCAGACCTGCTTCATCGCGAATTATATGTACGCAAGAACGGAAAGCAGAAGACAAGGGAGAAGGAGTGTAAGAACGTAAAGTCACGACATAGGAGTCGGAGGCTTTCGCTTCTTCCTTTCATCTTACTTTTAATTCTTTACTCTCCGTCCCTTCCTCTACGTCTTCCGACTTGCACCTTCCTTCTCTTTTCATTCACTCTCTCTCTAACCCTATTTTTCGCGCGAGAGCCATTTAACTGTAGAATCGAGGTCCGAGATAGAAAAATGGCCAGGTAAGAAAAAAAATAGATATTATATCTGCGCTTCCTTATGTGCGCGTGCGCCTGCGCTCGTGACTGTGCGCACGGACGTATTTTACGAGGCAGCACTCGTGCCCGTGCGAGGATCGCGTTTGGCGCAGTGTGTATGCACCCCCCCTTTCCGCGCTGGAGCTCAGGGGGCCGGTTCGTAGGCCGCAGCCTCGAGGCGTCCGGACGTGAGTCGCGTCGGGTGCCCGGGGACTCGCGACCGCGCGCACCGAGAGCCACGTAAGGGCGGGGGGGCCCGGGTGGGGCTGGGGCGGAGGGAGGGATCGGACGGGCCCGCGCGAGAGGGGGTCGGCGGTGGTGATGTGTGTAAGAATCTCGCTATTCATTAGGGCCGCTCGCGCCATTAAGATAATCGCAGCGCGCGCAAGTGGATCCTCGCGAGTGAAGAGCCAGATGGTTTTCGTTTAGACAGCGCGGCGGGGAGGCGCAGAGCCGCGAAAGGGCCTCGCGCTTGACAATGCGCTCGTTTAACCCGGGATATTTAGTTATTATTTACAGCGCATTAATCATCCGTGACTGCTTCCCCCTCCCACTGCCCCTGCCCCTGCCCACGGCCCAAGCACCGCGTCCCGTCGTCGAGCCGTGGCTCTATCTATCTCGGATAGCGGCCGCGGCTCTTTTAATTAGGGTCGCACGGCGCGATTCGCGCGCATCCTGCGCCGGCGGAGCAATTTTCGTCGCTCCTTCCACTCCCTCCCTCCCTCCGGCCGCTCCTCGCGGACCCCGCGGGCCCTTGGCTGCCCCGTCTCACGGACGGGAATAAAGCCCGTGCTCGCACGTGCTTCAAAGTGATTTCCTCGAGTGCTCGCTGCCGCGATGATCTGCGATTATGACCTCTTATCGCGGACTCTCATTTCGAATCCTCGCTTACAGTTATCGCACCGGAAAGTATTTTTTTTTATCGCGGTCCGACACTTTTCAGCTTTTATTCGTAATTTTCAATCGCTCGCAATGCAGCTCCGACCCTCGCCGCGCTGAGTCATATCGAAGCATTGCACACACGTTCGTCGTCGAATTGCCGAGGTTTTTTTTCCTATTCCCTTGAAAATAATTGAGCCTTGAATGATATATTAGGGGGAGCACAGGGAGTTTTTCTTTATTTGGCTCATAATAAAGAAGAATCGAAAGCAAAATATGATTGAAATATAATTAAGAAATGCTGATGATGTATAACTTATGCGCTATACATCATTTTATTCTTACAAAAGGACATGCCTTACTAATTATCGAAATTGATTTTATACTGCAATTCTTATGTTCTTATATCACATTTAGTATTTTTTTACTGGTATTTCTGCCAAACAATTATGCACGCACATTTTTTTAAGGGTGCATATACTAGAAGCGTTAGCTATTGTTTTTTACGGTATTTTAATTCTTGCTCATCAACCAACCGAAGAAAAGAATTTATGGAATATAAACACATTGGAAGTAAAATAAATATCAATTTTTATTGTAATTTTTGTACGAAAATGTTAGGTTACGAGTGAAGCTTTTTGAAAGATCCCCTATTACATTATTTATATGATTTTAATGAAAGAGCACAAACATGATAAAACTTTCATATTCGCATCCAGAAGCTCCTCGAATTTATTACGAAAGCAATATAAATCCAGTGTTTCTGAAATTTAAATGAAAAGCAACTTGGCTCCGTGAAAGTAGGATGGAAACCAGTATGGAATAATGTTCAAATGTATTTCTTGACAAGCGTAAGAAGCACGATTCTTAAGTTTTTTCTTTGCTTCTCCAAAACAATGGAAATGAAGTAGATTTGCGCTCGACAATACGAGGCCAGAAAAAAATGGCTGAATCTTCGCGTCTGGTCCCACGAAAAAACTTTCGAGACTTCCTTCGTGAATCTCTCGTAAACTCTTCCACATCCTGCTTACGGGTATCTTCCCCTTAAGGTGCCGATCGACGGACAAAAAATTTCGATTCGTAAAACAGCGTAGTTCGTATTTTCGGTACGACATACGTCGTCTTGGACAAATTGCGAAAAAATATAGTTTCCGCAGTATGTCTTCATCAATTAGCATTTTTTGAGCATCGTTCTTTGGCGGTACATAAAGGGTATTCCAGATCATCATAGAGACATTAATAAACTAAATATTTTAATCGAAACTCCTTAACTGGATTCATTCATGAGCAAAGTAATTATGTGATTAGATGCTTTGATTTATAAATGTTAATTAGATAAATGCTTTCTGAATAATATTATACTTAATAATATTTATTTAAATTTTTTAGAAAAAACTTACATTAATTAAAGTTATTAAATCAGATAGATTTATTTTGAAGATACGCAACTGGAATTTCTTTTTACATTTTATAAATATCGATAAAGGATGAAAACACGAATTAGAGGGTAATATGATATGATATATAAATTTTTTATCGAATAAATTAGTTTTCTATACGTGTAAATTCGTATGTACAAGTTAATCATTATTTAAATATATTGTCTAATTATTGAATGAAGTATTTTAAAAAACTTCGAATGACAACTAAAAAAACCCGTAAATTGCCGCGAGGGGAAAAAAAGCAATTATGCTTAATTTACCAGAGGCTAATAGTAGAGATAGTCAATTTAATTTATTTTGAAAACGAGGTCTTTTACATATTACAATGTATCTTTATAATGCAAATCTGAGCATGGCATATAGTAAAGAATACGAGAAGTGCTTTAAAACAACAATTTGCAATTATCTTAATATTCTAATAGCCCATTTAGCATTTGTTATTTTAATAACGTGCGATACTATGATAAAAGTGACGTATTAAAAAAATTAAATTAATACATAATGATTATATTTTAAGTAAATAATCATGATAATAGAACAGTTTCAACCCCAAATAATTACGCAGTAATTACAAATTTATTTGCAAAATTTAATTCTTTACCTCGACACGAAAATCTTATCCAATTAATTCTTGTCCATTCAATTTTATTACCAATAAAACGTTTTTTCGAAGAGATTTTTTCACTATTGCATAAAGCAAACATCGATGCTGATGCATTTCAGGGAGGGTCGATTTGCATGTGAATGCCGTTGTGATAAGCTAACGCTACTTCATTAAAATTCGTTGTACAGAATTGACTTTCAATTGATTGGTGCACCTGCTTTGTTAAGATTTAATGAAAGGGTTTAGTAACGAGTTTTATTTAGTGGCAAATTTGGGGTCCTATAAAACGTTTCGCGTAATTCATACAGTTCTATTACGGTAGTCTACATAGATGCTTCAGATCATAACAGTCAAGATAATTGTAAATGCCTATAAATACAGTTTTCTAAAGGTGGCATTACGCGTCTTGTCTAGTCTTATGTCAAAATTTCAATGTCCATAATTACGGCATGCTCTTCCAAGGTTTATGATGATAACAAAAAGAAAATATTATAATTTTAAAATTGTTTATTGGGCATTATTTATTTCGACAGTTTTATCATCGTGTCGTTTTATACATTAGAAAATGAAAAAACCATTTGATGCAGGAAAAACATTATAAATTACAAAATTTTTTCATTCTTCAACAATGGTGTTTGGTTATAGGTCGGCGGTAAAGTAGCTACTTTATTTCAAACAGGTTGGTGATTTTTTTTTCATTAAACAACAATAGATTTCCCTCTATCCATATATATATATATGTATATATATATATATATATGGATACATGTGTATACATGTATATATTACACACACGCACGCACGCACAAAAAAACACACAAACAAACACCTGCACTCCCACTTGCGCACAGGCACACGTATATTTTTACTCGGGTAATAAAGCGGGTTATGGCATAAAAGTTATTTTTAATTTGCTTTTCTGCGGAATAAGATTTAAAACGCACGCGCGCGCGCGCGCACGGCTCCCTTGAAAATTAAAACCTACGTCGCAACGTCGATGTTCATAAATTGTCTTACGTAGTCAAGATAAGGACATCTCGGTGATGAGCGGCCGAGTCCGCGCATCGGTCAATACCTCAGGGAAATACCCCGTGACGATAAAAATCCTGGATGGCTCCCGTCCCGGAGCTCGTCGCCGTCGTCTTCCGCCGCGGAGTGCGGCCGCGCACCGGCAAGTGCGAGCTCGGCGCCGAGGAGGCCGGGCTCCGTTAAGGCCACTGGGACCCCATCAATTCGGCAATAACAGGACGAGTGGCCTGGCGCGAGCAATAATAAAAGCCACTGACGAGTCCTCGCGCATTATGGCTCGTGTTATTAGTGCCGCGCTCGGTCGTTAGTCCACGGATATTACGGGCGCCTCCACGCGACTCTAATCCCGGCGCGCGGGTCGACGTCGCGCTACGCGGGCTTTGATTCACGAGCGGAAAATTATTTAGCGCGGCTCCGGAGCTGCGCACCACGGCTTTTCATTATAACTACCGCGTGCAGGCCATCCTCCATTAATCCGCGGAGGGATATTAACGACCTCTGCTGCCGGCGCTGATCAACCGGAGACCCCGAGTCGAGGTTTTTTTCCGCGAGGGCAGCAGGCGGCTGCAGCCCTGATTTCTTGAGGGACTGATCGATATCCTCGCACCGTTGCTTCGATCCTCCCTTTCCTTCCTAAGCTCTCGGGATATTGAGCTCCGTTTTATGGGATTCTCCATATTGGCCCGTATCATCCGTAGCCGCTAAAGGCCCATCGTCGAGCCAACGCGAAAGTTCCTTTATTTTCTCCTTTCGCTTCATTCATCGATGACCACTACCAACGATACATGTACATGGAAAGTATCCTCAAATCTTTGTTTCGTCATGTAAAGGAAGTCTAAGTTATATTTTAAGACAATTGATGTTATTCTATAGCTGTAAATATGACACGATCTCTTTAAATTAATACAAACATATGGGAAAATCTTCATAAGTATGTATTTGATATGCATACGTATAAATATATAATTTGAGAATAATATGAAAAAAGCATAATTTATAAGTAACCAATTAAGTAATTTTTGAAAATTATCCGACCTTAGTGGTGTTAACGCGATTCTCTGTCTATTTTCGTACTAAGTATTCGGTTGCTAAGTATTTGGTTACGTATGTTTATGTATATATATATATATATATATATATATATATATATAAGTAAAGAATAACCATCAATTGTTCGCGATCAATTCATAAAAGATTTCTAGGTACATGTAGAGCCTGTTGATATGTATATGTAAAAATGGCCTTCGGCACAATTTTTAATGCAACTGCCCAGATTATATTTGTATCGACCTCGCATTAAACGCCAAGTCGAATAGTATTTTTCAGGAGCGCAGTATGAAGAGGTTTACGGAAAAATAGATGTTAATTTACGGGATATCATAACTCAACGTGTTCCGTGGCGTAAGCGTTCCTCTACTAAAAGTAGCTACTAAGCTTAACTTCTCTTTTTACCCTCTGCTCCCTGCCCATATAAAAATGAAACCGACCATTCCAACAAACCCCAGCAGGTCCTGCACCTTCGGTTCTTCCGACTCGCGTCAAAGTCGATCCGTTATTGATGTGGTGGTGTGAGATTCGTTGATTTTTTTTTCTATCCCGGGTGAAACTCGCCCGTTCTATTGATAGGTGGCTAATTATGGCCTAGCTGTCTTTTTATTTTTGGTGCTGCGCCTGTGCTTTTACGATCCCGGCGTCGTAAAGCACACACGGGGGCTGTATTTTAAAAATCAATTTACGCCCCTGTGTTCCGTATAGTCACAAGGAAACCAGTTTTCTGCGAATTTTTCTGACCCTTCTCCAAGCTTAAATCCTTTTTTCCACTCTACCCTGCATTTGTGCTCGTACGTGCGCATGCTTTAAATTCATAAATATACGCATTAAGTACTTTAATAATTGATCGCAGCGACGATTAGCTCCGTATATTGTGTTCCCCGTACCTCATACGGACTTTTCGACAGTATGTTAAGTTTTTTGAGCTCGAGTTATTATTATGCCCGTATTATCATAGCGTAATATGTGCATACACGAGTCTCGTAGACTTTCAATCTTCGTTGTAACGTTTATTACTTCATAAGGCCTTTAAATTAAATAAACCAAAAAGCCTTTGGAAAGTATTATCATGATCTTGCCCGGCTTCACACAATAAATTATTAATAACTGCCGTACTACACGTATTAAATTTCATCGGAAAAAGTGAGGGCGTATGAGTGTGTTATAAAAGCACATACTTATTTATTACTCATAGAGCATTGGCAAGTACAAGAAGTGAAGATCGACTTATTTTAAATATATATATATATATATATATTTTTAATATGATGTCTTTTCGAATAAATTCAATGGCCTTTAATGATGGCCAATTCTTTATGTAAAATGCCTCTAAAAATAAAGCTAGAATTACATCAACACTTTGGATTAAAATTGACCGATACTTCCTTATCCACGATAATTCATAAAATTTGAGCTTGAATCTCATCATGGATGAATATCTAGTGGTACCAGTACGGATTGATCGAGTGTCGCTCCCAAAGCGACCAACTGCTCGACCGCTGACTCGAAATGTATCATCACTGACTGCGTTATATTTTTTTCCCGGGGCATACGTTGACGAAGATTCCTATCTCAAATGATTCATTCATTTTCCTCGCTTGCCGATTGCGCATCCGCACACCCTTTCTTTTTTCGACGCTGCAGAGGCGCACCGTCAAAGTTTCGAGTACAGCTGTAATATGCCCAAAAGACTCAACGCAGCGTAGAATAAGTAAGTGATGACTTTTTGCGGCCCGTTAGGCCTCGCGTGTTTGCTTTAAAACTTTAAAGCGATTCGGCGAGCGGCTCACTCTTGGGAGATGAGACTCGTGTATGCACTCACTCCTCGAGACGAAAGTCACCATCTTTCACGTGAGAAAGGATTTCGGGGCGGGCAGGGGATAGCGAAGAGGAGGAGAAAGATACATGATCTATCGAGGTCTTTCCGTTTTTTCTCTTTGTTTTTATCTTGCTTATAAGCCCCGATCATCCTTTTTCGTCGACCTTATATCTTCTCCTCTGTCCCGGTATTTCAGAAACAAGTGTTTGCGTGCTACAAAAATAAAATGAGTATTATCGCCACGAAATGTAAGAATTTTCGTTGCCTTTTATTTACAAACTTTCAATACGTGTTATACTGAAATTTATTTCTGAACATTACTATTACAACGTGATTTGTATTCCCTTTGTACTTTTTTTTCACTTATATAAAACTAATAGCAAATAATCCTCTTAACGCATGTACTCTTTCACAAATTAACCATATTACGTTAAATTAATACGTGTAACCGTAAAATAATTATAAATGGTATCCAATAACTCAATTTGTCGATTGAATAAAATTGAATTTAGTCGTCAAACTTAATGCTTGTCTTATTGTTAATTTAATGAGATCGTCATAAGCCCGATGCTCAACCGCTTGGCGCATGCTCGAAAATTAATAGATGCTAGTATAGATAAAATCCGCGATTATCACGGAATCCAACACGAGAACCGAAATTTCTCTTTCGAGTCGAAGCAAATATATAATGTATCCGAGATTCGTCTTTATATTCTTTGTCCTCCAGTCGCCCACACCTTACTTACCAAGCGCCATGTGAATCGATATGCCCGAGCATTTCACTTTACTCCTCGTCTATCTCGATGTAAGTACAATAGCACGACAATAGCACATCAGCAATTGCTATTTACAATCCTTGGTAAAGGCGAGCCGCATCGAATATTGATGCAATTCCATTGGGATCGTACGCCGTATGGACTGAGTAGAGGGGAAGGCCCGAGGCCCAATTACGGTGTCGATGCATGCGAAGATCAAATTTCCGATATTGCTTTTGTGCAGTAACATTATTGACTCAAGTACCAACTGTGTAAGATTTGCACTGTCAAGTGGCAAGTACGAGGCGATGCTCGGCCGGCTTTCATTACTCTGTGCACGCGGAATTATCCTCATTCGCTCGCACTCGGCTACTGTTTTGATGAACTGTAACGCGTCGTTATGGAGTCACTGGATAAAAAGGTTCCGTTAAATTTTACGAGTAAAGTCATCGAAGGTACGGGTTGTGTAGATAGTTTTGATAAGAAAGTTCAGGCGTCCGAGTCAGTTGGCAAAGTACTCGGTGTGGAAAGTGAACGCTGACGAGATTAGCTCAAGGCGCCGGGATACCTTTAATATTCATGCGCGAAATTGTGGTGAAGACTTTTCGAAAATGTTAATTTCTATAGGAGATGAAAAAAGGCGTTTAATTGCAGAGACTGAAGTTTCAGTTATGTAAATTTCAGTTTTCACTATCTTATAAACAAATGCGCGTAGCCTTTAGTTCCAGCAGAACAATCATTGCTGTTCGCCAGCAATGAACAATCAAGCCGTGTGTCATTTTTAAACCGAGCGTCAATAAAAGCCGGAGGAGATAGAATGTCCCGAGCACAACAAGAGTGCACAGATAGATTACCGCATCGATTTACCGGTCGACAATCGCTATTAATTTCGATACAATGCTCCTCTCTCCCATTAAATCCGTTTCTTGTGTAAAACCAGGCTTCGAGCGGAGCGGCGCTCGTCATCCTCGATGAGCAGCTGCCGGATCACGCGGAGGATTGTTCCAGTTAATTACTTCTTCTACCTTTCTCTCCATCTCGCTCCCTCTCTTTTTCTCTCCTCGCTTCTCTATTCCCTCATCAGCCCTAGTGAATTTTGCGAACGAAGCCAAGCGAATCCACGGGGCAACAATGACGGTCTGCGAGCCGGGAATTAGCATAGAACGCGGAGGCGCGGCTCGGGGCAATTAGAATTGGCGGCGACGAGAGCTCGCGAATTTGCAAGGGAAAGCAGCGCCGGGGACAGGTTACCCCTCGCTCTCTCCCCGGCAAGCCCTGGAACTCCTCAGGGCCATGGGAATAACGAGGAGGCCAGGGTCCATGGACGTAACGAGAGGACGTGTCGATACGCCCACGCCGTGGGGCCTATCGTTGCGCGGGTCCCGCTTATCCGAGAGCTCCCCCGCCCTCCCCGCGCCACCCCCCCCCCGGCCGCCCCTTCGCACTCGAGCCGCAAATCTTCCTTTTGCCCCGTGGGTTTCGACTGGATCCCTGAAAGCTTCCTCGGCACTCTCCGCGGCGTTTCTCCTCGGCCCTTCTGACCCATTCGGCGACGAGTAATCGGGCCCAGGGCGCGCCAGACTCGCTTTTAGATTCTTGCATCACCTATCACTTATCGGGTCCCTGGATTTTCGTCGTGCCCCTTTAGGGGCGTCGTCGGCATCGCGAGTTACACGGAAAAATTATCGCTCGGGTATTATCTCGTTTGCTGCTTTCCCTCGAGCTCTTTTCGGCTCGATGCTTTGGTTCGCTACAACGTCGGAGGAAATGTCGATTTACAATTTTTAGTTTTCACGTATCTAGAATCTTGGATATCTGAGTCAGTGAAACAAAGCGTTAGAGATCTTGGATCAAGTGTTTTGAAATTATGTGCTCAGCTTGTGAATTCTCTGAACCGATTTCCGCAAACTTAAAAGGTTTTTTTTGTCGGCTAACCACAATGAAGCTTAAGAATACGGTCAATATTATTATAATTTACAGTTAAATATAACGTAATATTCATTTAAATTGACTGATCGGGCAGGATATTCAATTTTTACACAACATTTTTCTGTCAGTAATTTGCCATTTTTTTTCGAAACGTTGATTTATCGGAGCTATTTGGCAAATATCGTCGGCCTAAATTTCTCGTTGGTTTTTCTTTTATCCTTACGGCTTTTCAAGACTAATAAATTTGCCTCGGTACCATAATCAGGTGTAAATCGATTTAGTTGGACTTTGACCGGTGGTATGTTGTTTTCTAAAATAATTTGTCAAGAAGTAACTCGATGGCGGACGATACACGAAACCTTAATCTTCCATACCGAACTGCTGAACTAAGGTATTTCCTCAGCACTCGGGGAGCGGAAAGCTCGTGCTTGCGCTTGTAAGCCGTTGGAAAGAAAGGAGCCCGTCGGCGAAGAGGACATGCCCAGGAGAGGATCGTTATCGATATAAATTAATCGTATTGCCGCGACACTGGCTCAACAAAGGCAATGCGGGTCGGGGCTTGGAGTCGTCGTGTCGAGTATCGAGAATCCGGATAGCTAACAATTCACATAAGCGCGACGCTAATGCCCCGGTCGTGCCAGACATTTATCGGGGATATTAGGGGAGGGGCTTGCGTGGGTGAGACAATGCTCGGCGATGAAGAGCGGCTGGGAGTCGGGCTGAATATCAACGAGGGAGTATTCGGCGGAAGGCTATAGCGTATACGCGGGCGGAGGTGTGGGAGGGCGAGCGGCGGGAGCAACGCCTTCATCCTGGCCTACGCGTGCCCCGTCCTCCGCGGGCGCAGTCGCTCTGAGAGCGGCGCACACCTCCCTCGGCCCTTACTACTGTTGACATCGCGGTTCCACTGACGCGATTCCTATAGCCCCGCGGGTCCTCCCTCCTCTTTGCTGCCTGTTTAACATCGAGGCCAGTTAGCTCACGATTATTATCGTCTTTGCCAGTCGGCTCGGGACGAGTTGAAATGTACGTCGGGAGGTGTGGGCTGGATTATGGAATGGATATTTCGTGCTGGAATCCGACGTAGATTAATGAGGGAAGCGGATTACTGCTTATTAGCTTAAGATGTTCTTTCTACTGGTTGTCTCGGGCCTTCGTTCCGATGGGAGATTTTCATAATTTGACGAAGAGTCGTTATTAAATTCGATTATTACCGAAGTTTTTTCCTTCTCCAGCGATACTTTACATTAAAATGTATACACAGTTTGCGGTTAACAAGCCATTACAATACTTTACAATTAAAATTAACGGAAAAAGAAAAATCTTATTAGAAAGTTTGTAAGGCTGCTTGAAAGTTGAGTGTGTACTATTAGGTAAGTCTCCTTCGGCAAAATACTTTATGAATTTGACATTGAATTGTAATATCAGTCATTTATCAAAATTAAGCAAAGACGAATAAAACCTGATTTTAATATTGTCCTCAATTTTTCTAATACTCTGATATTAACTCATAGACTGGTGTGATTTTGCATGCATTTAAAAAAAAAACGTTTATACAAGCGTTTTTAATAATAAATTATATACAATTTCGTCAATCGATATGTACGGTATTCGTATAATGGCTGAATATCATGTCGAACTGCCTTCGTATACATTTTTCACCTCTTATAATCGTTCGCGAACTTTTAAAAATAGAACTTATAACTGAAATTCAATCTTTATACGAGCACAGACTAGGACGAGGACACGAATGTTCATTAAGATCGAGGCGCACCGTTGTCAAAGCTCCTAATTATGCTTTTGAGTAAGTGCCAAAGATTCGAGAAATCGCCACTGGCCGCATATGTTCTCGCATTGACTCACGAGCGTCGCTCGGCTCATCGGACTCGTCGATCGCGGAATCATCATCCCCGGCAGGGAGTTATTACGGACTTTCGTGGGGGGGGGATGGGTGGGGAGAGGGAGGGAGGAGGAGGAGGAGGAGGAAAGTGAAGGGCCGAGAGGGCGGCGGGGGGGGGGAGGGTCGAAGAGAGGGAGGTAGCAGCAGGAGCCGCCACCCGCGTAATTATCCGTGAGCGCGCGAACGAAGTATTGTATCCGCGGCCAGGAGCATCGCATCCTCGCAACTTGCAATTTTCAATCGAGCCTCGATAGTCGGGGCGCTCGGCCACGCGATAATTGCGCGGCGAGCTCCTGCCGAACCCGCGGGATTTCGCCGCGTGGGAACCGGAGGGCCTTTTACGGGCGCATCCTTGACCCCGGGCCGCGCGTGCATTATCTCGGAATGATATGCGCGCGATGAGGTGGCCGAAGTGAGGCGAGGGTGGAGGCGGATGATGATGATGTAGATGATGATGATGATGATGATGATGATGATGATGATAATGATGATGGAGAATCCCGGGCTCCGGTGTTTCGAACTCGTGCGTCCCCCACGACGGTTAATTAAAAGATTCGGCGGGAGGGTAGAAGGCCTGAACTACGGGAGATGGCGGGGGCCCAGCTGTTTTCGAAAGCCATTGATTCTGAGCGATTGATTTTTAAGGTGCGCCGCAAGGTTTCGAGTCGAGAAGAGCTTATCCACCGGGCGACTGACCTTTAATTGGAATTCGTCATTCGATCCTCCGAACGAGCTTCCGCGGCAAACGCCTCCAAGACGAAGGGTTCGTTACGATTTTAATTACGATTACCAAAGCAAATGCTTAATCTATTTTAATGTACACGCGCTTATGGTATTGACAGGAGTTTTGGGAAATACGTCCCAACCGAAAGCTCATTTAAAATTCATTAATTTAAAAGAAAGAGTTGATTTTCCATGCACTGGCATCAGCCGTGTTAGTCAGAAAAATAATTTCTTTATTATTTATGGATACATTTTTGAATTGACAATTACTCACATCAGAGGACTCTTGAAACTTCGGCCAACGACCGACTTTATAATAAATAATGCATTTATACATAATTAATCGAATGTTTAATGGCTGAGAAGCAGTTTGAATATCCGTATGCATAATGTGCATTTATCTCGGGTTAATTGTTACCGAAGTGAAAGTTCCAGCCGAGTCGGTATAAAATAAAAGCTTGAAAATTCAGCGCACAGGTAAAGGGGCTGCTGATTTGTAGGCAATTAGCAGGAGGCTGTGATCGCGACGACATAAAGCGTAAAACTTAACGAAAGTCATACACGTAGTCTAGAATCCTCATCGATTCTTATCGAGGGTCATTCGCTTTTTTAATTGGGGATCTTCTTGTGGCGACGTCAGGGGCTGAAGTAGATGCAAATAAGAATTAATAAAGATTTAACGAGTCGAAAAGCGTGCGAAAACTAGGTTTTGCGAAAACGAGCGAGGGAAGAGGGAAGAACAGGAATCCGGCAACGGAGATCGTGGCCGACAATTCGGGTAAGTCCCGTCGAGGGTCAACAAAGCGAAAAACTCCATTAAATTAAGTCTAATATTCGTGATTGAAAAAGAACGCCTCTGAGTAAGAAACAAATAAAATTCAGCTGGGACAGGGAGAGAAAGAGAGAGAGAGAGAGAGAGAGAGAGAGAGAGAGAGAGAGGGGAGAGAGGGAGGATGAGTCCCGCGGCGTTTTTACTTTGATCCTACTTTTTATAATGCCTTCGCTGGCAGTACCGAGTAACACGCAGAACGAGGGACTGAGAGAAAGAGAGAGCGAGAGAGAGAGAGAGAGAGAGAGAAAGAAAATGGCCGAGTGAATGACAAGGGGCGGTAGGGCAAGAGGGAGGGAGAGTGCAACAGGTCTCCACTCCCAAAGTCTCATTTGGCTTCTCTCGGTCGTTACGTCTCGTCTTCCTCAGAGAGGGAGGCATCCGCAGGCATTCTGTCCTTATCTCGACTATCCGGTCACCTTTCCACTCGCCCCGTCCCCCTCGAGTCCCACGAAAAGCCCCCTGCGCTCGTCGTGACAGCGAGCCGAGGAAGGACGACGGCGTCGGGTTCGTGGCTAGTGGCGGGGAGGAGATGAGGCGACGGAGGCGAGCTCGTCGGGGCTCCTCGGAGGAGAGAAGGACAACGTGTGCCCCTGCGCGGGCGTGGGAATATTATCGCTCACGGGGGCCGCTGACCAGCGCCAGAAAGAGAGAGAGAGAGAGAGAGAGAGAGAGAGAGAGAGAGAGAGAGAGAGAGATGGCAGAGGGAGAGAGAGGGAGAGCGGAGATCGAGAAAGGTGTGGTGTGTTCGTGCGTGCGAGTGGACCCGAGCCGCCGCCGTCTGGGGTTGATGACGAGGACGTCGCGGGGCCGGGGGGAGGGAATGGTTCGGAGAAGGTGAAGCGAAGCCGATGCTTCGAGTTGTGCTGCGTGTGCACCGAGAGATGAAATGTGCTGCTCCCGGGAGGAGCTCCCGGGACGTATGACTGATATCGATGTGTCTTTTGCGAATTTAATCGCGGACTCGAGAGTTCGGAGACATCTTGGGAACTCCACTGGAGTCCCGTACCCGAATGCGCTTGGCTTTTCGTTTCAGCTGACTTTCGAGGTATTTAGCGCTTAACTGGGCTTTATTTGCGTGACGAATGAATGGCGCTATTGTCGAGAGCTATTATTAATGTTTCGATATAACCGAATGCCAGCCTACCTTTTACTAACACTCTAACATTTGAATATACATCGACAAATATTTATTACTTTGAAGATATTTTGACAACGATATCAATATTGAAAATTTGTATTTTTACTCTATAGTTACATTTCCTTCGTGTAAATCACACTTGATCTATAGGATTATTGTATTAATAAGACAAAATGTTTTATATGGAATAATGTATAATTAACACAAATAAAGGCAGTAAATTGTTTCTATTAATTGCAAGAGATTATGGATCATAAAGGATAAATAACAATTCTCAATATATCGTAATACTTTTTGTATAGTAAAGCCCTTCAAAATTATAATTAAAGCATTTATATTATTAATATACGTTTGATGTATTGTTATAAAAACTCAAAGGTCTTTTTGCAAACAAAATTTTAAATTCTTAATAAAGCATAAATAATAATATTTTTTTCTAATTATTATACAGTCCTTGTGGCTCTATTTATATTTATATATATATGTAATTTTTTACGGAAATACTTGATAAATGTACTGTTTGAAGTTTAGTTGTTTTATTTAATTTTTATTGTAAAGAAACTTTTTTAAACTTAATATTATCTTAAGAAAAATTAAACCATAATATTGTGGAATGCATGGAATGGTAGATTTGTTATACGAAAGTGTCAAATGTAGTTAACATTAAAAAATGAACGTATATGTTATAAGTATATTTTTATAATTACAAAGCAGAAACAATAGTAAGTTAGTTATAAAAATACACTTGTACTATATATATGTTTAAGAAATATAGTTTTGAATTAAATATTTTTAGTAGGAATGAACTTTATAGATAACATGATATTATTTATTATTGAATTTTTCACGTAATATCATATTTAATAATGAGAAGTAATATATATTAAAATATGAATGAACGTATAAATATTAGCTTTGGTCATTAAAAATCCGCCTTATATTTTAATCAATACAAATATTAAATACAAGAATAAAAAAAATACAAGCATACAAGGTATGTCAATTAAAACCATAATATTTTGATTACTAATTGATAATAATACTTTTGAATAAAAAAATAATGTTTATTTTTCTTGCAGCATATTTGATACTTCCAAAAATCCAAAAGTTCCAAATGAAAATGTACTATTGCATAACCATAGTAAAACACTTGATACTTTCCGCATACGTACTTATTTTAAAATAAGCTTAATAATTTCGTTCTATTTTTCAGAGCATTATGTAAATTTTTAGTTAAATGAAAAGTACCTAAAAAATGGAGCTAAAATATGATTTCATTCATAAATAAATGATTCGTAGTCCGAGGGTTGCGAAATGGATGCTGATATAAGTAATTTTAGTTTTCACCCAAGTAATAGTTAGAAAATCTCTTTAATAAAACGCTTTTCAATAATCTGATTATTATAGATAATTATGTATTGTGAATTTCAATTTTTAATATGGGAATCACATCGTTAACCTCGATTAAAATCCATGATCAGACGCTAATAATACTTCTCTAGCAAAGTGCAGTTATAAATGGAGCTATTTGTTTGGTTAGATTATTTGAATAAATGAAAAGCAGTAACAATGAAGTACTACAATAAGTCATCGACTGCATCTAATCGCGTATCGGTTATGGAATAATATTAATTGAATTCAATTATTAAGTGATAAAATCGAATTCAATTGATCAATACTGTATAGGTCGGATAGATTCCATGGGTCAGCATATTATGGAAGCCTCAACATTTTCTCAGTGTATAACGGTAACAATAGCAAGAAAATTACTCTAATAGTTACCCACACAACATTAATTCATTTTGATTATGGGTTTTCTTATGGCGGTGAGAGAATATTTCTGATATCAGACTTCCTGATTGATGATCCATAACCTAAGACAAAATACTTACGGCTCGATCTAACGCAATGTATAAACACTTTTGGCAAAAACAACAATCTGAACTGCTTGTATACAATACCTAATTCGTGCAATAGCTAAAGCATTGCTATGATGGTGACGCTCGTAAGAAATTATTACAATTTTCATAATAGCTTAACAATGAATGGACCTATGCATTCGGTCTTAAATACCAAAGTATATTTATTTCTAACGTATTGCAGAGGTTATACGTCATGAACAATGTTTGAATCATCAATTTGCTTTAACTATATGATTTCACTTGAAATCTAAAAATTTCTCTTATTTACTGTCGATTTAAAATAATCCTTTTCAATAGATACTTTACCAAGTGAGAGAAAAATAAAGCCTTTTATTATAAGGATTATTACGAGTTAAACCAATAGAGAAGACGAGAATAATAACGGTGTGCTCTTACACCGAAGTATATGTATACAAGTGTATATATATACACATGTATATATATATATATATATATATATGTATATATATGATACCAGTAATGTTCCACAGTATTTACAAAATTTTATTATTTTTGATTTCAAAATCTGTTATTATTCTACATTATAACATTATCTATGAATATACAAGCGATTAGACGTAATCGCTGGGTGACTTGATGACAGTATTCAAAATTTACAACTATTCAAACAAATAAACTTAAACGAAAAATGAAATTTCAAAGAGGTAAATCTTCACTTTGTATATAAATTTCACTTTGAAAATAAATTAACTTCAGGGACATTTTAAAGCAAAATGTTATGAAATTTTTTAAAATAAAAATAACGATAGCCCCAAACAGACAAAGTTAATACTTTAAAATTTTGATTTGACCTTTAATCTTTAATAATTAAGTCTTTATTTCAATACTTCATGGTGTGCATTGAATTTGAAATTATTGACAAAGAGTAGGCTTTTTAAAATTGGCTTTGGACTATGAAGAAACTGCACGCCAACGTTAATAACATTTTTCTTACATCTATAAGGTACCTCGGTCAAGTCTGTCTAAAATGGCCTGCGAGAGGAAAGTTGCACGTTCGTGCTTAAAAGGATTACTTTGAATGAAGTTGAAGGGCGAAAAGCTGGTAATGTGTCTCGCGACTATGTTACAAAGGATGATCTCGTTAAAGCCGAAAACTTGACTGAAAAAGTTGAATAAAAAGTTGACGATCACGCCATCGGCGCGTACACTATTTACCATACATTTTAACATTGAACCTGGTCTCTTACACGAGCGACGTACGTGCAGGTAAACGCGTTTTGGCACAACGTCGAAAGCGAGCCTCGGCGATTATGGAAAAAATCGTCACGCGAGCCGCAGCGCGCCGAGATTATGCGTCACCTGCGCTCGGACGCTCGATTTTCCGCGCATCGGCCGATCGACGAGATCTTCGGCCTCGGCGCGTTCACGTACGCGCGAAATTGCAGTGGGATCACGCCCACCGGTCGGGGAGCCCTGACAAGTACTATATAAATTGTCGCACTTTTCAATCTAATGCCGACGGATCCGCTCGTGTGATACGGCCCCGCGGGTCAGGGGGCGGGCGGCGGCGGTTTAACGCGAGCCCAGGGGCAGGGGGGACAATTACATCACGCGCCCCGCGGGAGACGGAATTATCGGCAATTGTGTGCAAATGGTGGCGACGCGTTGGGAACGGATCGCGAAGTGTGCCGATATTTAGTTTATGGTTCTCGCTTTGAATGACGCGTTATATATGTGGGATTCGGCGCCGTGTGATTTTGATGGGAATTTAAAAGCACTCGTACGTTCGTGATTGTGGCGCGAGCAAGAATGACAATTCGTATCTTGCGATTTATTGCGCTCTATGCCCGATTAGCTGCTTGTGAAATCGTGAAAACGAGGGGAGCGATTCTCTTTTGCTTGAAAAACGTGCATGACTTTGATGATTATATATTTTAAACTGCTATTACATGCTTTGATTTTAATCCGATATCAGCGGGAGTGTTTCCGGCTTCGTTCGAAATTGAAGTCCCTCTGAAAATTTTCTCACATAAAGCAATTGCTCATCGACTTTCGACTTTTTTCAGATATTTTGTTTAAATTATTTTGAATTATTAACTACGTTCCTTAATTCCGTATTATATCGATGATTGATTATATTAGCCGTTTAAAATATTACGAAAAACATTTCGAGCAATTTCCATGGTATTTAAAAGTATTTTAAATATATATATATAAATTTTTTATTTTTATATAATGAATAATTTGTAAGATAAAAGGATCAAACGATTTTACAGTAAAATTAGAGGATGAAAGCAGTTTAAAAATAATTAAAAACAATTAATTTACAGTTGTAAAATGTATCTTATTTTCCTTAGTTTTTCGTAAATATCTTCTTTTTCAAAAAAAAAAAAAAAAAAAAAAAGAAAGTATATATATCGCCAATTTAAAATCAGACAAGATATTAAAGCTTTCGCTAAAAAAGCGTTGCCTTAATAGGTAATTGTCCTACCGCCTAAAAGCAATTACATTAGCTTTAAAGTAATTTTTTTTCGCTATGCGGTAATTTTTAATAGAGGTATTAAACTTTTTTTAGAATAAATTTTTTCTCTTACGGCCAACGCGTGATCCGTGGTATGTTGAAAGAAGCTTGCCTTCTTGAAAATACTCATGCGTATGCTGTCCGCTAATATCAGCTAAGAATTCGTTTTAAATGACGGCGTCACTTTCACGTGGATCTTCATGCTTACAGAATCGTTAACTGGGATATTACAGGTAATGATGATAAAGGCCGTAAGGCAAATCGTTAAGGCTGTGATTGGCAAAAGAGAAAGCCTCCGTCGATTCAATCGAAGGGCTTACCACGGTAAATCAGCATCTCGGAATTGCGCCAATCACGATTGTCAACAAAAGCGCGATCTATGCAGCAAGTGTCCTTGGCTCACTGTGCGCCAACTGTTATTTCGACGGCCAGTCGCCGAGTATCGAAGCGCGAATGGAACGGAGTCGATGATATTTCATTAGGCATCCGCGCGAGCGCCTCCGACTCCTTCGACGCCGATCCCCTACACTCGCCCCCTAAAAATGCTCGCGCAGCGTCTCCCCGTAATGCAGCTTCCTCCCCGTCCCACGGCCATTAATTTACTCGTTTAGCATCTCTTTAAGGCAATGGCAAAAGCGCAGGTGTGTCCGGCGGCCTCCGGGCTATCGGAAGTGGGTGTAGCTCACCCGCAACCGTCCCTCCGCGGCGAGGGGGGGGGGAGGGCGGTGGTAGGCGAGGGGGTCGAGGACGGGGGAATCGAAAGCGGCCTATTCCTACGTCGATCAAGTACTCGTCGAGTGGGAAGTTGCCGAGCAACGATGCGAATGATTAATTGAAGGCCTCGGTAGCGCCGGGCTCGATGTCAATTGGATCGTGATCCGCCGACATCGAGATGAAGCTTTCCGCGGGGGTCGATGTATAAATTGCCGGGAATTAGCTTTTGAGCTCTGATGCCGGATGCGGCCTTTCATGACTGGTAGCGGCAGCCTCGCGTTCGCTCCGCTGATCGGATCGGATTTCTCCGTTCATCCTCGGTAGTATTTTAGTCCGCTGCAGCATTCGAATCGTATAAATTGCTGGTTAATTTGTTGGATTTTAAAAGTGCGTGATTAAGAGTCGGGAATTATATTTGCTGATTCATGAAACACTTTCGGCTGCAATTCCCTCTGCGCTCGGCTGCTTTTTCTCATTGCTGATAAATGTTTTAAGCTGGGCGTGCCGTGTCTTTGTATTCGGGCAATAAATTCGATCAAATTAAAAGTCCCTTTAGAATTTATCAGGGGGTGCTTTTTCGAATGCAAGGCCGACAAAAAGTTAGAGAGACTTACGCGCGCGCACTTCAATATAAACTGTAAAGAGACTATATACTTATATACGGCCTCTAGGAGCGTTGCAGCGAGCTCGAGTTCACTCGGCTTAAATTCGGAATAGCTTAGAGCCGGCAGGAAGTAGTGGACTGAGTCCAGTAGAGTCCAGCTCCAACGATGGGATAACGTTGGCAAGTACGGCTGTCGGAGCCACTTTCAATTGTCCGGCAATCCTTACTTTTGGCCCCTCGTTGATCATCGGGAATTCGACAGGGTAAACGTCGGGGGAAACTTGAAGAGTGTCGATGAGAAGGAAGAGACTCGTGAGTAAGGTGCGCTATCTTCTACCTCGACTGGGAGTTAATTTTGAAACGTCAGCGAGCGCCAATATAAGCTTTCATCCGCGATAATGGGCCCTATGGTAAGTACAGACAATTACCGGGGTAATTATGTGCATGGGTATGAAGCGAATGGTGCACGGGAGTGGAAGGGTCGAGAGGGCCGTAATGGGAGGGGGAGTGGGTGGGCGAATCGAATAAAAGAGCGGGAAAGTGAAATGGGAAAAAATGATTCGCCGAGGAAGTCGGCGATGGTAGTGGTGAGGTATACTGAGCATACTGAGAACGGGGCCTTAAGTTTATCAGTCAAGACGGGCCCAGTTTATAAACACAGGATTACGTACTCCGGATGTTAAAAGTGTGCTCACCTGTACGATGTATACCGCGTCAAGTGCTCGTGCACGTTTTCTATTTGAATGGCACTAAGGAAATCAAGGTTTTGCAATTTGATTGATTTTCCTTTCCATTCCCCGAGAGCTTTTTTTCCTCGAAACACCTCATGGGCTTTTCCCATTCCTCTTCTCAAATCTCCCTCGCCAAGGAAGGTTTTCTTCTATCAAAATGAGCATTGCATAGTAATTCTTTGTAATTCCCCTGGTGCGATCCTTTTCTCAATTACAATACATTGAACGTCAAAGTATTATTGGTAGCACGGATGAATTCAATGTACTATTTGTAATATAAAATTCTGATATACCACAATTGGAATATTGTAGTCTTTATCAAAAAAAAAAAAAAAAACTCTATTTTCTCAGTATGCACAATGAGGAACATTTTAAAAGAATAGACAAAACTCGATATTAAACGCTAATGGAGTTGACCGCAAATTTAGTGGAGATGTACGAAACCATTGATTCGAAGAAAATCTTATGAAAAAACGTAAAAGATAAAATTAAGACCGAAGCATAGGTGGTTTTGCAGTGCGAAATAAGAGGGGCCCTGAATCTGGGTATTTCCTTGACAAGGAGCATCCCGTGCGTCCGGATTAGAAACAACGGTGGCGGGGTTTGCGGTTCGCCACAGGAGAGCCTTTAATAAAACGAATAGACGAATTCGCGTGTAGAAATACAAATGTAAGGGGAGTAGGAGCCACCGATGGGAATTCCAGTGCCCTGCTTTTTCGCAGGATCGCATCTACTTGTGCAGTAGACTCCGGTTGAGCGGCGTAGAGTAGAATTCGGCCGTAGGCGTCGTTCGTGTCCATTTCTATTCTTGGCGAGCCAGAAGCAATGCCCGTAGCCATAATCGTCACCCGCGTGTCACGAGTCGGAGGGTAGAAGGCTCGCGAGCCTCCAGGGCCCGACATAAGCCGAGGAGGAGCTCGAATCCTGCGTAGGGTCGCCGGCAGCCGCGCTCTCAGATCCCAATCATCCTCGGAATTGAGTCAGGTCTGCACGGGAGCAGCCGTCGGCCGACGGACCACCCGTTAATGGCATTTGCGTGGGCGGGCTTTTGCACGAGTGGATGGGATTCCGAGAGTTCGGGTGCACCCTGATTTCCATTCAATCGCGGCGCGCTAATTGACGGTGGCCCGGGATGTGATTTTGTCGTTTGTTTTGCAGGGCCGCGAGATTAAAAATCGCCGGGATCACTCGGCTACCAGAGGCTCGTTCCCGAATCTCGCAGACGTGATTTATCGAGGACTCGTGCCCGCTTTCCTCCCATGGCCATCATTGAATCCACCTTTACCGTGAACTGCTGTTCTCCTCTCTATGGGCTCCACCGCTCTTGCCTTTTCCCTCAGAAAATTACGCTATTGGATGCTTGCATGGACTTTGGCAATCACAGTAATACCTGCAACCTGGGCAATCAACGATACGCGAACATTAATTGTATATTGCAATCTGTAGAAATATTATGGCTTCGATTTTTCGAGGGATGTCTCAATTAATACGTAGTATCCTGCATTGCATCTCTATAGTTATATCTTACTGTTCCTCCGATAATGTATAATTATATATTTATTTCATATCTGTACCAGATCTCGGTAATCATCGCAAAAAACGGCTCTTTTATTTGTCGACTGAAAAAATTGTCCACTTTTCCCTTAGAAAAAAAAAAGATATTGTTGAAAATATTGCTTTTATAATTCAACGGTATAACTCATCGGCATCATCTACATATTAATATTAAAGCTGTCTATCTCGTCTGGTTGTTGAAATACACGCTCGCTATAAAATATAATATTTTTTTGAAACAACGCCCCCTATAAATAACTCCATTTATGGTAAAATTGGGTTTTTTCATTGACATTATGATGTTGATATTAAGAACCTTGCTTTGCGTATAATTTGCATACTTTTGAACACTCTGATTAATTCGATAAATTTATTGAGACATAAAATTATTGACCATCGCTAAATGAAATATAAAAAACAAAATGTTTTTTTACACTGAAAATAGAGAAATGTTTCGTGCAAAATGGTACAAGGTAATTAATTACAAAATAATGACTTTATAATAAATAAGCCATAATTAAAAATAACGTCGTTTTCACGTAAGATTTATAAAATTATCAAATGCTTCTTAAATCGTGAGAAAATATTTTTGGCTACTGATTTGATTGATTTGATCAATAAAAGCTCTCGGGCACTGCTGTAAGATTTAAAAATTATCGGCACTAAATGACTAATACTCTTGAAAATCTAGTATTAATTTAATAGTTATTTAAATTACTTTCAAGGGTAAAGTCTCATAATCCTTAATAATTACATTGATTATATAAAAGAGTCGCAATTTCAATAAACATATGGCCAATCTCGCTACATTTACGAAGAATTTCGACAATTTAAACTGCCGATAAGGAATGCAGGATACATCGAAGAGGCTCCTATATATATGCTCTAGCACTCAATGAGATTCTCTAGAAAATTGCCCTGCTTAATCAGCGGCGACCGCGAGCCTCTTTTTCACTCCGCCCTCGGCAAAAGAACAAACGCTCAGGGGAATTGCACTGATATCGCGACTCGAGCCAGGCGCCGATCTTTCATCCGTTGCCGACGTCGCTGTAGGTACGTTCATTAATGCACAATCTGTGATCGCAGCGTAATGGTTTTCGGCCGATTGCGCTTACCTTCAGTCGTCGCGCGTCCCTATCTCATGACTTGTGATTCGTAATCCCTGTCTTATCACCAGTTCGCACTTTTCGCTACCCTATTTGTACTTCGCACAAGTTCAGCCAATAAGAGCTAAGTTTTTTAGCTGCAGGTGTCCTTAAAATGAAATCATGATGTTAGACAACTCAAAGTTCATCTTTTTGCCTTTGTTATGTGCCTAACTGACTGAGAGAGAGAGAGAGAGAGAGAGAGAGAGAGAGAGAGAGAGAGAGAGAGAGAGAGAGAGGAAGAGATAGCCTTATCTTCGAAATAAATACCTGTTTTATTACGTATATAATTAGACAGTAACAAGATTTACATTACTGTGATTATGGAATAAATTTTAAATTATAAAAGTATATGCGTGGGGAGGTCCAACAATTAAAACAAAGTGGTTGGGTTAATTATTTGTTCAATATTAAAATCATTCATTTACGTAAAAAATTACAGACAAATTTACGTTTACAGTCAAGTGAAAATATTTTGTTTCTTTAAATGTATGAATAATTTTCATTTACACGAGTTACATATTTATTTCATTTCAACAATAATTTATAGGCGCATTGTGTGGCTATTATTTTTAATAAGCCATAAGTATAATATCATAAGAAAATATTTAGCTATAACTGTTTGCGTTATTAATAATTTTACAATATTTTAAATAAATATATTATTTACGCAAAGTACAAGAAAAAGTTTTCATTACGTATTATTAAAAAAGCTTATAAAAAAAAGGTTATATAGGTACACATTATTATTATTATTATAGGTGTATTTAAGATTATAGCTGTACATTTTTTAAAACACTATATTTTCGGATTGCAAAAAAAAAATTTCCGAGCATTATAGCTTAACTATCTTACTATTATAAATTAATTCTTAAGCTGAGCACTGCATTCTTAATGTGCAATAATAATCTAGCAGAATGCAAAAATTGTACATATTGTTTGCTGATTTTATTTATTTGAACGGAGGGTTAGAATGACACGCGCAACATTTGGAAAAGATACGCAAGCAGCAATGGAGGCTCGTCTAATTTAGAGAGTAGCGATCATTCATTGGAATGCGACCAATAGCGAAGACTCATAAGGCCAGCGATAAATCAGTAAATCTAAAGGTAAGATAAAGGGTTGCGCTGAGCCTATCGACCAATAAAAACGTAGACACAATATCATCAACATTATTTACAATACACTTGGATTTTATCGACGCGGTATAGCCTCCTCGCAATGCGGCTTTTACAATTAACGTGCATCCGCTTGGTTTACAACGAAATTATTAATACCCGTGAATCACTTGGATTTTTGCCCGCTGGCAGAAAGAAGGAGGAAAAAAAAGAAGCAAAGCGAAGCCCCATATTCAGGATCATTACAGGCCGTCGGCATCAGCTGTGCGATACGAGCATCGCCGGCAGTCCGCGCATCCATTACCTTACACACCGCGTTTCTTTCTCTCGCTCGCGCTCTCGCTCGCTCTCCCGCGCATACTTCTCCGACGCCTTCCGCGCGGGGAAAATATTAACGACCGGCACGGAACTCGGCGTCCTTTCCCGGTAGGAGCGGGCGCCTTACGGCCCATCATCCCGTAGAAGCGCGAGGTCAGGAAAGTAAGAGGCCCTTTAAAGGCTCTTACTATCCTATCCCTCCTACTGTTTCTCCTCCTCCTCCTCCTCCTCCCCCGTCCGTCTCTAAACCCCCACCCCCCCCAGCCCTTCTCTATTCCTCCCTGCGTTGCCGAGGCTTTCGCGGGCGCGCGCCCCATTGTTCTATAATTAGGCAGTCGTTGAAAGCTGGCGAGGGTCAGCGGGTGCTCCTGCCGTAATAAAGGCGTTGCGGGCCTATCATTACGCGTAATACGGGCGTAATGCTGCTCGCGCCGCGTAAAAGCCTCATTCGGAAAAGTGAGGGACGGCCAGGGCTTTTTCCGACGACAGGGCCGGCCACGAGTTTATCGCCCGTCGAGCCCGAGGGCCCACCATCGTTACGGGCCCTTCCCTCCGGGGCCCCGGGATTTAAGCCGGAGTCCCCCGCTATTCTTCTCCGAGCGGAGCCTACGCGCCGGCCAACGATTATCCTCGGCCGTCCGATAAGAGCGTCGAGTCGCCGCCTCGCTTTTTAGGCGCTTTTTAGGCGCCTTTTAGTCGACCGGACGGGGGACACGGGCAAGGACAGGCTTACCATCCATCAGCCAAGGGATTTAGTCGATCGACGGACAACCGTGGCCCTTTGATACTTATGCTCCTGCCATTCGGCCCTCCTTTTGCGCCCTTTTCTCTTTTGGACCGGCTCTGGAGTACCCGGACACCTCGACTGCATGGAACCGACCGATCTACCTTCTTTCCTTCCTCGCAACGCGGATAATAAGACGCCCGGGATTTCGAGACTCGTAGGCGAAGCGAAGAAGAGTAGGAATTGTTAACGGCAATCGTAAGTGGCCTTTCAAATGGCTCATGCATCCATGGCCTATTTTAACTGCGCGAGCTTTTTCGTCGTCAATTTTTACGCAGCTTGTTAATGACAAGAGCTGCTTGCAATTTTATAAGGAACGTTTGCAAGAAGCTGTTGCATCAGGCAGACGACGGATTGTGATGCATAAAGCCTAATTTATTACCATTATGCTTGTTTTTGTTACCGCTACGACTACTGCCGCTTTAATGTAATCACCATTGTAGGTCTAGGTCCCGATACAGGCAGAAGAAGAGGCTCCTGTTCCGTTACCGTGGAAAAGCCGCTCCGAATTTACCGATCACAAGTCGAGTCTCTCCTGCACAAGGCACCTAAAAAATCCAGCTTTATGATTTCGCGCTGCTACTAGGCTTGTGCGGACGATTGTCTGGCAGGAAGGGGCTAAGAACGAAGCCAAATAAACGATCAATTTAAGAAACGGCCGTTACATCGCGGGCGCCATTGTTTGATTATGGGGACTCGAGGTGCACTTATAATGACTTATAAACAAACGAGTTTCCTTTACGGTGGGCCACAACTGCGAACTGATGATATTACCGAGGCAATGAGCACTGAATTGTAAAAGCGCGATGCCGCTAAGGATGAACTTTGCCTTATTGAACTTTTCACCCGAAGAGCATCAAATTATCGATTCTCAGATTCGTTGCGAAACCACCACAACGCGACCCAATGACGAAGCCACTGTTGTTTTAATTTTATGGAAGTGGTCGTTGCTTCATAGAAATTAGAGAATATAGACTTGAGGCAAGCTTTCAAAAACGTCATTTTTTTAAAAACTTAAAAAAATCTTGTAGCACGTTGCAAGCGGATGTAAGATTGTTTCTCATGTTAGTATGATCGGTAGAAATAATTAAAGCAAGTATTTAAGCCATTAGTACGTGGTATCGAGTCACTGTCATTGAAATTCCATCGTATATTTATTTTAGCATGAGCTTTTTAAATTGTCTATTTGAAAGCTGATGCTTATCGACATCCAATCAAGAGGTAGACTAATAACAAGCAAGTATTCAAAATGAATTCGCAACTATGCAGCACAGAAAAATTTATTTATGCGACCCCTCCACTTTTGAAATTTCTCAATTTAATTAAATTTATAGCCAACGTTTATATTAATTGTGCATTTAAATACGGAAAGTTGCTCACTATTAGTTCATAATCGACAACATGCATTTTAACGTGAGTGAATTTCTGAAATGCAAGTTCAATATTTTGTACTGATAAAATTATGATACACAACGGATTACAAACTTCCACATGGGCTTCGTAATCATAAGGAGCAATTGTGATTTTATAAAAGGCTGTTTAAAATCTCGGTCTTTCTACGCGCCAAGCCTCTCAACGAAAGCGGATAGGAATTGCGATTTAAAAACTAAATCTGTTTTTAAATCGTAATTGTCTAGGCTTGGTAATGCGAAAGATGTGAAATGAATGATGCTGCCTCGGGTTGAAAAGAATTGAAAAACTTTTTTCATACTCCGAACAAGAAATTTCATTCCAATAAACACAGTTTCCTTCTTTATTTTTCTTCGGCGCGTTAATCAACGTTCTAGTTAGTTGTTACACGGGCCTCGTTATTACTCTTACAGTACGTTTATGCTTCACGTATGTAGAGGCTTGACTCGATCATATTGCTGGAGCAATCAATCAAACCATCTAATTAACAAGATTGCGAGGTATTGCGCAATAATATACGATGACAATGACACGCGGTAAGTTGGTGCGCGGCAGTTGGTCTCGTCTGTACTTCTGTCTTCGCGCAATTGCGATCCACGAGAAAGTTTATGAGATGTAGTGATTTGTATTTCAAGACAAGTATATAAATAAGTACAAATATACGAATGAAATAAGCAGCTCAAAGTTAATGAACAAGTACTCGATGCGATACTTCGACGTCTCTTTATTTATTATAAAGATTTCGAGGTTTTTATTTAGGATAAGCGCGCGGGGGCATTTGTGCGCGCGTATTGGTGCACCGGTAAAAAATCGAGCTAGCTCATAAGGGAAACAGTAGCGTTGATTTAACGATTAAGAATGTCATTGTAAGCTAAGGACTCGATTTTGCAATAATACTCGAAATGCCACTTAAAATAAATCTATTGACACGCGGCCTCTCCTGAAGCTAAGGCAGCTCCCCCCCAGTCCACCCCCACTCCACCCCGCCGTGGCTGGTCGGCTTCAGGCTCTTCGTTCTTATATCGATCTTTTGTATTATAATTTTGCATCATGCATGCGGTCTCCTAATAATATCATTGACCTCTATAAATTGAGCAAGTGATGAATTATGGATCTATTCAATGTGGATAATAGTGTACAAAGATATTTAAATCGGATTGGCACTTCTCTCAATTATAGATTTGCTTCAGTAGAATCAGTGATCAGTGTCGTTCTTATCTATCAAATATTATTTTCGTATTGAAGAAATAAAAAAAAGAAAAAAAAAAAACCAATTGACAAGAATTCAAATTAAATTAATAATTAACATAATTAACTGGTTATTGGCTTTAAGTATAGTTAAGCTGAAATCACTTGCCATAGGCATTACGTCAATTACAAAAGCCTACAGATAAAAAGGAATTCCAATGTTATAATATTTACATTATCCGCGGGATACGTTTATTTGATTTAGTTGTGGACTAGATTATTATATTATTAGAGCTGAAAATACACGAGCGCCTAGATGCCGTGAGCTCTAACGTTAAGAAAGAATCAATCAAAACGTAATAGAAGCAATTATCGTACGAGTTGGTTCGCGTTGGAAAAAGTTCTTTGGCATTTTTTCAAAGCGAGTCGATAAAGAAAAGTCGAGAAATGCCGTACACCTACCGTGTCTCAGATTAATAGCGACAGAATCTCGGAGCGGCACGCCTCGCATAACTTAAAAATGCATTTTCTCCTTAAAATCGGTGCCCACTTGTCGTATTACTTAGTATAAGAACATAATGGCCGGCAGGGGATAAGGCGTGATTTATGATTTTTCCTCCGCGGCCTTCGCTTCGAGCTCTCGAGCAGCAATTCCAATTGAATGTAACAAGACGGAAGTGCGCCTCGCTCACGAGGTGGGCAGGTGGTAGGCGAAGGGGTTGGCAATGGACAGTTAAGGCGGCCCTTAGATTATCTACGCTCGGGGAGAAGCGAATCTGGCATCGCGAGTCGAGTGACCGACAATAAAGACTAATGAACGATTTAGTGGGCTTATCGCAGAAGGGGCCAATTAATCGGTGTCCCGCTAATAATTCCTGGCCCGGCTCCGCTCGGCTTCGATTGGCTTCGGGGCTGCGCTAGAAAATCGGAGGCGCGAACCGCCGACTCATGTTACATTCGGTAGCCCCGTAAAGCATCGATGCACCGGGCGGTTAATTAATCAATGTTTATATTATTGCGAGCGAGCGGACGTGGCTCTGGGCGATCCGCTACCGCTCGGATTCCTTCCTTCCCCCGCCGCCGCCGCCGCCGCCGCCACCCTCCGCCCCCTCGCTCATTCTCTCGGTTCCCCCCTGCCCCTGCCCCGCACCGTTAAACTCCTTTCGCTGCTCGTTACATCGGAGCTCGGAGCCTCGCTTCTCCCTTTTTATCTTCCGTTCCGCTTCCACCACTGTACCTTTATAATTCTCTGTCTGACTTCAGCGCGGCTTCGCTTTTTATCGCTTCGCCTTGCCATTTCGACATTTAGCTCCTGTTCTTCATTACATATTAGCCTAACCTCATCTTTATTACTGTGCGAGGAAAAAAGTGGCGACCGAATTGAAATCGAGTCGTTATATTAACAGCTAAAGTTGCGAAAGTGATACATTGCTAAGCATCATTGTGCGCCATGGCTTCGGTTTTCTCTCTTAGCATTTGTTCGTAATTACTCTTTTGAATAATTGCATTGGCAAAACTCAATGCTAATAAGCGATCATGCAGGTGATCGTTAGACTCGATTATTCCCATTGGTTAAATTCCTTGTTTGCTACAGCATTACGATCGCACCCTATGCGCAAGAATAATTTATTCAAATAACATCTTCGCTTTTGTTGTTATTATTATTATTGTTATTATTATTATTATTATTGTTATTGTTATTGTTATTATTGCTATTGCTATTTTTCGTTTTATTTTTATAATTATGATTATTATAATTATTATCGTTATGATACGTTGTTTCATTAAGGAAAAACAAGTAATAATAGGTGCCGATGAATTACGAGTCACTTATAAATCACCAGTCCCTTTGAGTGTTTTCCTACTATTTATTTACGCGTGAGTCATTGGGAATTAATCATTTAGCCCATTACACGTTCGACGCGCATAAACAGATGGGGACGCCGAAATCCGAATGGACGTACACGCGGCTTGTTAACATCGGCAATCGGTTATCGTCGCTCGTAACGGCGGCACCTTTTCCTATTCCGCAGGTATCCACTCGGCTGTACAATTGCGCGTCTCTCGTGCGATACACGGACTCGTTACCCGGGCGTCTACGTCTTTATTGCGCATCCCACGGATGTTATCGGCTCGCCCCGCGGGATCTCGGTCTCTTTCCCGGGGCGTCGTTGGCGCGGGCGCGACACTTCTCCTCTTATGGGACGCGCTGGGACATTAATTCATCGACGTTACGAGGATGGCCCCCTCGGAGACGAAGACTAGTCGAGTGATTGGAGGCCCCCGCTAAGGATTAAACGGAAGTCTCTCGATCCCCTCTTTGTTCTCCGTGTGCCCGAGCTTTTTGCCTCGTCGTTTTTGCCCGTCGCCGCGGTACTTTTAAGGCTGCCTATGACGTACGGTTAAGGGAATTCCATTACTGATTCTTGTAAAATTTGCCCTCGACCATAATCATTTTGTAAGTTTTATATTTTCTTGTTTCCTTAAAGTGAAATTTTCACTCAATAAGGAAGTCAGCATTCAGACTCGTATTAAATTTCAAACTAAGCAGACCCCCGTTAACTGTTTATCAGCTATTCATTGATTGCGATACTTATTCAGCCATTAATCAATGTCTCTCCTTTCATTCCTTATCGAACGTTCATCTCAACTATGGAAGTGTGTATTTTGTTCTAGATTTATCTTGAAAACTAATTAATATTTCAATAATAATATTGTATCTACTTAGGCAGGACTTCGGAATCATTTGAGCGTTGTAATTGAAAAATATGACAATTTCCACATGAAATATACATACATATATATATATATATATATATATATATATATATATATATATATATATGTATAATGAAGGAACCTATACAGGGATCTTTATTGCTCCTATTTCTATTCGAATTTTATATACATAGTTCGTCAGTAAATCAATGCAGAGGGCGTTCAATCTATCTATAATTAAATAATGAATTTTCCTTTAAATCATAAATTTTTAAACGAACTTATTCGCTTTACTATGTCTATTCGCCATTATACTTTTAACTATCTGTTTTCTCATTCTGCACTCTTTTCACGAGTATTTACCTACTAATCAACAAGTGTTTAAAATACAGTATAGTGGTTTTAAGCATTTAATTAAAATATCAGTTAGCCTCAAATATAGGTGCAATTATAGGTTATGATAATCATCTTTTAGTACTGAGGAACGAATGCCGGATTTTTCTTAAAAGTCTCTGACTTAAGATATATATTTCCATTACTTTAATAGTAAAGTGTATTATTAAGTTTTAATTAAATATTTTTATCATTTCTTAAAATATTGTTATCATTTCTTATTTTTAAAAGAAAGATTGTCTTATATTTTTAAATTAATATGTCATTATTAAGAAAATAAAGAAAAGTTTCATCTACCTAAAAAGATAGAATTTTATTTTTAGTTGAAGAAAAAATATTTGAGACGCAGCGCACATATAATATTGCAAATATTTGCAAATTATTGAGTCTTTTATTTACCAGTTAATCTTCATTTTGAATTAAAAAATTTAGTGTAATTGAAAAGATTTTATCTTCATTAGTTATCATTAGTCAGGGATTAATTTACAAATATAATTCTATTTTTACATAGGATTTAAACAGTGAAAGATAAACAGAAGCGTTTAAAACGTATTTTCATGCTTTATTCGAATATCAATAAATTACTTGTGAAATATCTTGTAAAAATGAGATATATGCAATCATAGATATAAGAATATTTTATGATTAAAAAAAAATATTGAAAAACACTCTGATATCTGAAAATATTTTAGATATTAATTTATTATAAGAGTATAATAAATCTGATGAAATATAAATGTATTATATTTATAATGAATATATAGACCGATAAATAACTTTTTTCAATGGAATGTATAAGGAAATATTGCACACTTCTAACAGATAAACAAACTAATACAATTAGCCATAAAAACATCGTTAAACTATAACGTTGAATATTTTTAAGAAACTAAGTAATAGATACATGTTTGTTATATTTTTTATTATAATTTGAAATAAAATCGATCAAGAATGTATATAACAATGGATAATGTATTTTTAATATATAATGAGAATAAGGTAAATTGTGAAAACGTAGAATATATAAATAATATACACATATATATTTATATATATATATATATATGTATATATATTATATATTATATATATATTACTTTATATATATATATATATATAAAGTAATTATCGATAAAAGCCAGTATTTTCTTTCTAATTTTCTGTGTTAATAAATTAACAATTAGCTCGTTACGAATCATGTAATCCAAAAGTAATTGATAAAAAATTTATATATATATATGTCTGTGTGTGTGCGCGTGTATGAGAAGTTTGAATTTTTCTCCAATCTCTTTAATTTTATAGCATTATATTTCAAAATCTTTCTTATTTGTATTATATCACTACCGTATCCTTCTGTTTTTATTGTATTCGATAAAAATTGATGGGTTTTAATGAAACACAAACGCTTTTACTCGACCAATAGAAAGCTTCTAATGTTAAATGGTAAGTCTCCTGGATAACGTAGCGTTTAACTAAGTCAATTTAGCAAATTATAATCTACTTCTAATCTTAATGTACCATTATTTTATAGAGCTATAAAAAGTTTTTAAAAAAAGTATCGAAGCGGTACTGCAGACTGTAAAAGAAAAATTATATCTAATTCTTATGAATTTATTAATGCATATAATATGGAATTTTTATCTGCCCTTATTACATTGATTAATTACAAATCGGTTTTTTTTCTTCTAAATAGGAATCCAGGCCGCAGTTGCAGCACACGAGGCAAAATCATCAATTCAGTCATTTTTTCCAGATATCTCGCAAATATAAAGCACATCATAACGTAATACTAATCATAACGTAACAGGCTGCTTTTCTTTGATGTCGGCCGCTATCAATTGCCTTAAGTGGGCAATAATTTAAAGATTTTCACGTGCAGCGTAAGTAAATTACGGGATGCAAACATTCTGCTAGAGCGGTCCTGACTATAATCGCTTCCTCGCTCGCGCCCACCGCCGTGTACACGTCGCATTAATTAACCTCGTAAAACCTACGAAGCCGCCCCCGCGCGCCCTGTAATGTCCCTTAGGACCGCGATATCCCTCCTGGCTGTCACCGCATCCGAGTTCTGTCGCGCTGCGTTTTACGATCACCCTCCGAGTCCCTTTGCTGCTGACAGCGTTTTATATTTATCCTGCCCCACCCCCTCCAACCCTGCCTTGCTGCCCCCCCCCCTCCTCCTCCTCCTCCTCGGCCACACGACCGAGCTGCCCGCCACCCGAACAACACCGCGCACCGACCGGCGCTCGTCGAATTTTTACGGCCGTCGAAATTTTACAGTCTCTAAGCCCTGTCCAGTCCAGACCGCGGGTCGAGGCACGGTTTTAACGCAGAGTAGAACTACAAAGTAGAATTTATTTGTACGGCGGCATCGATGTCGTTTCGTTAGCCGCGCAGCCATAAGCTTATGTGAGTTGCAATGGCATGTGAGTATAATTCGGATTGTTGCATTAGCTTACCGATATAAGGTACTGTTTTGTTAATGAGCTCGGCTAGGGATAAATATTTAAGATTTCTTCTTACATTTTGTAAGTTATGTTTAATTTGCACTGTAATTTAAAAACCTTATGTGCGTTTCATATTTTTATATCACTCGTGAGAATCGTCGGCTTATTAATATAATAAAAAAAAAAGACCTATTAAGTAGAATAAAATTATTATTTAAAGATTTTTTTACTTTTAAACCTATTAATGTTTTTTTTACGTGTAAGAAGAATTCTCAACTAATCGTTAATTATCGTTACTTTAATTTAGAAAGGATCTCCATTATGCGTATTCGATTAAATACAGAGATATTAGTAGATTTGAAAAAAGGGGTATCTTGTATTTCCAATAATTTATACGTTTGATAATGTAATTGAAACTTTGATTATTATACTTATGAATTTATGATTATTCAGTTTATTTTCAATTTTATAATTTATACACACACACGCACACACATACACACACATATATATATATATATATTTGCGAGTGAGATTTCTTATAATCTATTATCAAATACATAAATAATTGTATTTTAATTTCTTCTGTTAGATTACAATAATTTCAAAACTAAGTTATGAAAATGAATTTTATACTATGTAAATAATTTGTAATACATAACAGTAAACTATATTTAATATTTTCATTTGATAAGAAGATATCGTTATATGATATATTTGGTATTTAGGACATGTAATAAGACTTTATGCGGGTAAGATTTTTATAATTGGGCAAAAGTTTTTATTAGTAGCACGATGTCGAAAGTTGTAGACCCTGCATAAAGGAAATGTTGCGAATACTTTTCAACATCCGATTTATTTTTAAATTGTGAACTAAAAGCAGAAATTAAGCATAATTTCTGTTGGGAATAAGCAACATTTAGAACCGTGCATTACGTAAATTTGTAAAAAATCCAATGCATAGCGATTCAGAAAATGAATGCTTTCCGAAAAAAATAATACCAAATGATTAACGATAATCAATATGTTAGAGGAGCCACTTTCCGATGGTATTATAGGTGAGGATTGAAAATTGTAATAAAATTAACGTTCCCGATTAGATGAGTAAGTGTGATGCCGTCGATGCATTCGCAAAAACGATAACGAAGCATCGATTCCCTAGAGAATAAACACCCCCAATGAGAGCAACACGAGAGCCCCTTAGCTGCCACAAGTCCTGGCAAGTGCTAGAAGCCAGGAGAACAACGAAGAGCGGCAAGCACTGCGTATTCGCACTGCGATAAGCCTTTCGAACAAGATATAGTCCTCCTTAAGCTTTTATATATATATATATATATATATATATATATATATATATATATATAATCATAGCGGCGGGTGTAGATTTCGATCTCGTGCAAAATCGGGGAAATCGAGGCCGCGGGGGAACGCAGAGGAACTCGTGGATTCAGGAGTGCACTGAGAGGACTCGGCGCTCAAGGTGATATTTCGGGGCCCCGTCGTATAATCTGGCCCGATGCCGATAAGGGGATCCACGCG
Source organism: Kradibia gibbosae (assembly GCA_018907135.1). Classification (NCBI taxonomy): domain Eukaryota; kingdom Metazoa; phylum Arthropoda; class Insecta; order Hymenoptera; family Agaonidae; genus Kradibia; species Kradibia gibbosae. The sequence goes on from JACCHX010000004.1 coordinate 13,323,416, forward strand.
GATGTCCCGAGGGTTGCGGAGCTCGGGCTCCGGATCGCCGGTACTCTGCCCGGCCGCGGAGTCCGCGCTCGATAGCCATCGGGACATCAGCGAGTATTTCGTAATTTATTATCATTTCTCCGCTGAATTATCGCGCGCGTAAAGTTTTACGGGCGCTTTTTTAATGCGGCTCGTAGCACGTTAAATGGCTCGTCCGTACGAAGGCGAGCAAAGGAGCAGCGGCGCAAAAGAAACGACAACAATATCGAGCGAAAATAAACGAAAAAGTTGAAGAATGGAAAATGAAAAAAACAAAACGATGATGAAGGGAGAAAATCGTTGGTCAGCTCGTAGGGTAAGTCCGAGGACATGGTAGGCTTTTATATTTGTCACCTCCTGTCATGCTGCAAGCTATAATTAACTGCATCTAGTAGTTATTAAACATATTGTCAAAAATTGTTAATGTTTTATTGTTAATGTTTCAATATTTTTTGTAAGCCTTTGGAAAATTATTATATTTCTTTAAAAGATAGTCGTCAGTTTGTTAATTGTAAGATCCTATTTTTAAGAATTGTACAGAACATTTAATTATTATTTACTAATTCTTTTACGTTAATTTACTCTGAGAGGATAAATATATTAGGGATAAAATTATCTTCTCAATTTTTCCATAATACAGGTCATTCATATTATATGTGCAACAGTTAAAGATTTTTAGCTTTTGTCCTAAATATATTGAATTTAAAATAATATTTCTTAAAGTGATATTTAATTACAAAACCTTTACTTGAAAAATTATTCTTGTTTAATTCACTACCGTGAAATATATATTTACTAAATTGTACAACAAATTTAGACGGTATTTTTAATAAGATACGACTGAATTATTCTTTCAATCGTACAATTTAATAATGAAAATATTCTTTATACGATCTATATTAAAGATTAAATTGATGTTTGATTGCTGTTTACCTAAAATAAAGTTTTTATTACGCTTTTTTAATTATTGGTCAGTATTAAACACTTCTAATCTTAATTGAAAATTTTCATATATTTGATTAAAGCTTGCATGTATATATATATATATATATGTGAATATAACTATCATAGAATGACAGTAGATTACAAAATAATTATTGTTTTTCATTTGTTTAGTAATAAAATTGAACAGGGCTTAGTTTCACATGCAGCTTGATATTTCACTTTTGACATTTATGAGTAAATCTAAAAAAAATGAACGTCAATAGCCGATCTATTCGTAATGCATTATTCTTAGAATGAATTTAGATCTAGTGGTTTCGCGGATAAAACTACAGACTGCGAAATAATTGATTATTTGGGTGGAGGGGAGGTAGGATTTATAAAAGCGGGAGCTTGGAGTCGAATGAAGTGGCGCGTAAGGCCAATTTTAGCCTTAGACCGCGGTCCGATGAAAACGCCGCTGTACAAAATCGGATAAGCGAGCAATTACCTCCGCCTCCGTAATAACGAGTGGACTCGTCATGCCCGAGGGGCCCGCTATTAAGAACGCCGGGAAATAAGATGGCGGCGCGCGTGCCGTTATCGGCTGGCGTTGGCTATCGGCCCCCCCCCCCGCTAGGAACCCACTGGAGGCCCGGCCGAGGAAAAATCACGGCTGCGCGCGCAGGTGTTTACGGCGCTCCTAATTGCGGCGTTATCCAGGCCCCCGGGGTTACGTCTCCCCAGCGCCCCTCGTCGCCCGCCACCCTGTGCCCATTACGCCAGCTTGCGGCTCTCGCCTCGCGACTTTAACGATCGACCGGTTAGCGCTTTCGCGGAAATTGCACTTGACGCTGAGCCGCGGCGCACATTTGCGAGCCCTGTCCGCTTCCTCATCGCCCTCCCGCTGTACCAGGGGAAGTCCGGCCTTTCCGAGGGGCCCGATTTTTCTCGCGGCTAACCACCGGGGACAGGTGCGTCCGCCTTTATTGCCCGTCCCGCGAGCTCGTGGCGCTGTTGGCATTTGGCCCGGCAGCGGGGGCAGGGGGGAGGAGGGAGAAGGAGGAGTCGCCAGAAGGGCCGCGGCTGCCGGTCCAGTCGGGGTGGTGGGGGGGGGTGGGGAGTTTTAAATATCGGCCCACAAGATCCCCTAGCGAGATTCCCTGGCGTGTATTTGCGTGTGGCGGTGGGGGGGGGGGTGCGGTGGATGCGGGGAAGTCGCTCGGTGTGTTGTGTGCGTGGGAGATGTTCGCGTCTTATATTTTTGCGGTTGGCACTGGCCGAAGAAGATTTTTTTAACCTTTTAATACGTCGAGGCAGAAGGGATCGAGCCGCTGGATTTTATTACCGTAGGCATTAAAGTATGGATTTTAAATTGTGGATTTAATGCTTGTTTGATGCCCAAGATCATCTACTTCAGTTTAATGTGTACTGAATTAATTCTTTGAGACTTGAAATTGCAGACAAGCGTCATTGTTATTTATTATTTTTATTTTGGGGTACTTTGCTTTGGTCTATCATCAACAAGTGAAAATGCCACGCTATAATATTGGTACGTACTTAATAATTAGGCGAACTTATTAGAAAAATTATAGTTAAATGAAAATCAGTTAAAATACCATCTTGCATTCTTATTTTCTTTCGGGGGGGGGGCTATCATATTTATTAAGGTAATTTTATAATTAATCGAGCAACTGTATAAACTTTATTTTGATTTTCATATATTTATATTTAAACAAAGTTATATTAAATTAAATTACTAATTAAAGTACTTTGCTGGAAATAGATAATAAATTAGGACTAAAATGTACTTTTCAACATATTTAATTACATATTCGAGTGTAACCCTTTATTAATAAAACGTACTCTGATTTTGTTGATATCATCACTAACTTAATAAAATTCTGTTTAACATTCGAGAGTATTTTTAGATGATGCTTGCATCTTCTGATTTTACACTTATTTAAAAAAATTGTTTAAACTATTTAATCGAAGACATTTTTGCATAATTCTATATGGAAATATATAATATAAGAAAACCAATACATCTATCTATACATATATATGTAGATGGATATCTATTTTCACCTATCTTTTATTTTCTAATTAACACTCGACGACACAATTAACAGCGACCTAAAAATTATATATATAGTAATTGCATTGAAGTACAGGTAAAAGTAAATCTTAATGACACACATTCACTTGTGCTGAAAAGAATCGTAAATTAGTCGATTTCCCTTGACATAATAAAATTGACCTTGTTCCTATAACTTTCAAAATCATGACAAGATATACTGTGTCATATGACACAATTAATGTATAAATGCTTGTATATATGCAAATATATTTATATTTAACTATTAAGCATACAACTGCATCATAATACTTTTAACAATTGAATAAGGAAATTGGAAGTTGTGCCTTTGATACTCAAAAGATTAGTTTGAACATTCTATACTTGTTGAGCTTTATTGTGTTTTCTAAGCGTTCGTTATTGAAAAATAAAATATTAAATTATCCGAGACATTAGAATGCGTTACAAATTAATTTAATAAAGTTTAATTTTCAAATAGAATATAAATAATTTATTCTTTCGGTAATAAAATTCAATAGGAAAATGATTGCAATACGTTAAAAAGGAAGAATTTAGATTTATTAATAAATAAATTTACTAGTATTCATTAAATTCACTATTATTCATTAGTAAATAAATTTCGAATCCTTAAGGCTTTCTAGAATTTTTTTTATACATTTTACAATTTATATCTGATACACGTAAGTTTACTTACTAATTAGAATTACTTCATTAAATCTGTATACATATAAATTTAACAGTAAAAGCATCATTTTAACGTTATTTTAAATAAAAGTGTACGTTTTAACAAGAAGCACATTTCTAACTTTGTTTGTTTAGAATTATTATTACTATTGTATTTATAATGACTGATACAGCGAAGCTAAAATACAAAAAAAACTGCGCATAATAATTCGTATCGAAGAAAATGCTTTGCAATTGATCAAGAAATTCTATAGCGAAATTCACACAAATCAATTTTAACTGGCAGTCAGCCGAACAACAATAACCTTTTTAATACTGCTGGAAACACTTATTATTTCTGTGTAGAAATAATTGATCGTACTATGGTATAATGGCAACTCGGGGAGCTTTCCTCTATTTCATCTCTAATAAATTTTGTAATTACGGCCGAAAATCGTATCTACGCTTCGGGTGTAGAACATAGTGCAAGATTGGCCGGGGTCCCAAAACAAAAGCAAAAACTACGACAATCTCGATAATCATCTCGATATTTGCTCGCCTTTTCTTCCTTCTCAGCCCCCGGGGCTCGTACTTACGACTCAACCGCGCCATTTTCATTTGGGTGGGCGAAACCCTCGCGCAACATCCGCAGAAATTTATCTTCTTTATTACATACTTCGGGGCACGTGTAATATCCTTACGCGGGCGCGTACCATCCAACTTCGGCTGAGAGTCACCCCCACTCTTATTTCGCCCTGCCTCGATCCCCTCCCGCCGGTGTCGTTTCATTTTCTTTTCCCAGCGATCAATCGCATGCGAGATGCCGCGAGATATCGCACCATCTCCGGATTCTGCATCGGTTCCGTTACATTCCGCAGTACTGCAGACGGTGGGCGTTGGTCGGTCAGTTACTCGTGCTCACAAACTTGGTGTCGGGGTGTCGGGGGATGAGGAGGAGCAGAAGGAGGAAGAGGGCGAGGCTACCGCGTTGAGTATTGCATTTATACTCACGATAGAGTGGCACGCGAATTTTTCCCTATCAAAGGGGTCACGGTATTACACGTGGCCGAGGCTGACGTGAACTCGAACGAGCTTCAGGAGTTTTCTTACAAAGGAGCTGTGATTCCTTCGGACTTGGGTCTTCATTTTTTCAAACAAAAATCCTTTAAATTATAACTTGGCAATTTAGAGTCGGGAATGCGCTTAAACGCGTAATACACGCGAGTGGACTTTGCTTTCTTATTTTAATTTTCCTTCCGTATTAATTGTCTCTCCATATAGTGGTATATGCTTTTCCTTTAATCTCGGTACTGTTTACAATTTTCTACAACTAGTCCAACAATGCATTAATTGCCCACCAACGCTTTGAATGTCTGTGCCACTTATTCCAGTCTCCGTCAATTTACTTTAACAAGAAATTTGAACGAAACTGCGTAGCCTTAGAGATCGGCGGAAAAAGTCTAGACGGAAAGATCGCCCTTTTAAAGTAGGGACAATACAAGCACTCGGAGTATCTCGGAGTTGATTACAAGAATGCATGAAAGCCAAGGAAAAATAATCGTCAACGAATTGAGAGGGAACACCGAGGAAGAAACGGAGAAGAAGCCAGCAAAGTCCGAAGGGATGAATGAAAGGGTACGTAAGCGAGAGATAGAGAGAGAGAGAGAGAGAGAGAGGGAGAAGTAGACGGCTGTGCAGGGGTGAGAAAGAAAAAGGGAAAAAAGGAAGAAAAGATGTACCGCGAGGAATCGTATTAATACCTGCAGAAGGCGCATCTCCATCCCTCCTCTCATTCTTTACCTCGTGCTCGTCCCTTTTGCTTGACTCAGAGGCCGCGTTCGCGCCCCGCTCCCGGCGGGAGGGGAGCCTGTAAAAGGCGCGGCCCACGAATTAGCGTCCCCGACGATATTTATGGCGCGCGTCCGGCTTTTAAAAACCTAATGAGAGATAGATCGTCCGTCGTTGGGCTCCCGCCTCGCCTTCGCCTCGATTAAAGGCGGATTTATACGCGAGCGAGACGGAGATTCTTCCTTCCCCCTCCTCCGCCGCCCCGCCAACCCCCCTCTCCCCGACAGCCGCCTCCTCCTCCTCCTCCTCCTGGTCGCCGCCGCCGATGATCGACCCTACTGCTTGCTTCCTCCCTGCCGGGACGTTAATCAGGAGGGGACCGGAGGAGGAAGGAGGCACCGACGCACGCCGATTGCCACTCGGTAGCGGCCGATTGTTTTCGCGCTTACGCGGCTAATGGCGAGGCTCGAATGGTAAGGAGCAGCAGCGGCTTCACCGGCACGGCAGCACTCGTTCAATGACTGCTAATGCCATTATCTCCGCCTCTCGAGCATATTCGAGCATATTGGAGCTCGCGCGCTGATTAAAAGGAAGCCACGGGTGCTTGAAACGGGGCGACATTAAGGGCTCGCCGGCGGGGCCCGGGGGAGGGCCGAGAGGAATCCCGCGGGCCGCGCGGAGGGGCGAGAGGGAGCTGCGGGATGATGCCGAGGAGCTGCGAAACGCGCACGGAAATAGAGAACTTTACGTGACAGCGTTCTCCGAAAGGGAAACCCTCCTCTGTATCCCCAGAGCTTATGTCGGTATTCGCGGCAGAGGCAGCGATTCCGTCCTGACGGGATTCCGCTCTAATTGTGAGAGTCGGGGGCGCGATGAACTGCGACGATTACGGAAATTATTTCGCTTTTAATGGGATTCGATATTTTTAACCTATGTTTAATGACTATTTCTCAGCTTCAACGCTGGCTTTTTTCACGAACAGTTGAAAAAGGAGCATATTGAATAGCCGATGGAGAGAGAAAGAGAGATAGAGAGAGAGAGAGAGAGAGAGAGAGAGAGAGAGAGAGAGATAAAGAGAGCAAACTAATTTTACTAGAGATGAACATTTACTTATGGTTCTTATTAGTAGAATAACTCAATGAATGCAAACTATAAGGTAAATGTAGTTTTGGCCTTTTTCGCAGTTTTCTTATTCAATTAATTTTCTGTCTGCAATATAATAGATGCACAAGTTTTGAAATCTTAGAAATTTAGGTGCAGCTGAGTTACGATAAAAATAATTAACAGAATAATTTTTTCTTAAAAATTAATTCAAATAAATATTTCAATATTATGCATCGAAAAATATATTTTCACATTACATAATGTACAACTTGATCATTTATAAACTATAGTATCCACTATTTTTTATTAATTTCTCAGAAATAACAATTTTGCTTACTTATATATGTATACATAAAAATAAGTAAATATATACGCATTTCATTCTAGTTTATTATTCTAATTTGTTGATTTTAAAAATGATTTATTTAAAATGATTGATTTATTATATTTACATACGGAAGATTGTAAATGGAAATTCGATTTAATTAAATTTAATAATATATTTCTTAAATTAATTAAAATTTTAATTAAAAATTAATTAACTCAAAAAATACTTAAAAAATAAAACAGATTTTAAGTAATTATAGACTAGATTTAATAAGAAAAATACAGTTATTGATAATCAAAAATCGAATTATTACTTTTCAATCTAGCGAATTATTATTAATATCGTATAATGTAATTTTAAATAAATACAAATATTACGGATACAATGTTTTTGATTTCTACTAATGATTTTACGTATATGCTTAAAATTTAATACCAATTTTTTATAATTTTTAAAACATCATAATGATTTGATTAACAACAGTTTCAAACATAAGAAATGTTAAAAAATTAAATTGTCAAATTTTTTTGACCTTTTTCTTACAAATCCAATTGTATTGCTTAGCTGTATTTTAAAAAAAATACAAATTCAAGAGTACAACAAATGTATCAAACATTGAGTATTTTATATGATATAGTATGTAGATATGGATAAATATTACTCAATGAGTTTTATAAGAAAATGCAATCGAAATAAATTAATGATAAAATATTAGAGTCTGTAGTTTTTAATGTTTTAAAAATTAGTTGAGCATTTAACGCATTTCAAAAATATAAAACAACTTCATTTAATAGATGAAAGATAATCAAGAAGCTTTTAATTTGATTAAAGCGTACTCAGCCAAGCTGAAAGCTGTTGAAAGTGATTATTTAATAAGCAGTAAAAAGGATTGATATTCCAATGCATAAAACGCCACATCATTGCAATATCGGTTATACAGCCAGAAATAGTACGAATAGTTTTCTTCGTTTATTTATGAATCTTTCTTCTCTACGAGCCACAGTACTACTCTTCCTTCATTTAAAATCATTACAAATTAATCCTCGACCAAATGTAACGCTTTCTCTGCATTAATGGCTCGTATAAAAAACAAAATTCAAAAGTTACAGGAGCTCGATTCGCATACCTCCATAAATAATGTTTTAGAGTCTATAAATCCGACAGGCTATAGAAGCACGTTAATAGGTGCCCGAATTTTCAATTTTCACACAAAATTTCGTTCCCGACTCTCCTGCAACAGGTGAATAACAGTAACAAAATGCCGCGATGCCTGGCGGTCAACATACGTTTGTTATAACGAGGCTCGTTTGGCTGTAGCATGGCAAATTCAATTGAGTTATTAGGACGATTGGCTCACGTTAATTTCGTATGATTTTCAGGATCGATGAGTATTCACATGCGTGATTTTTATCCAGTGTGTGTTATTAAAATCTTAATTCAGCAGATGCTCAATGGTGATGATACTGATTATTATTTAGAGATATACCGACTTACCGAGAAAATACTAATGGAGTATGTACGTGCTGGATATCAAGGATACTTGTTTTCTTTTTATCGTAAAATTTTTACCTTTTCTGTATTACGTTATTAAAAGAAAATCATAAGCAGCTTAATCGTAAAATCAGTGTTTTTTTATAGAACGTATGGGAAATAGTTCAAATTTTTATTTATAAATTATAATTTGAATTTGCTCGATTTTAAAATTTGAAAAAGTCAATGCATATTAATATTTCGGGGGGGGGGTCTTTTTTTACTAATTATTCATAATGGTCGAGGGACATAGACAAGTGTATTTTATTATTAGAATAAATACTCAAAGCATTATAAATTTAGGTTTGGTTGACGTGTTATCAATATACTTTTATATCCGAAATACATTTTCTAAAATAAATACAATAATGTTTGCATTGTTTAATATAGAGTAGTACTTAAATTCATCAAATTTTGTTTTATAAAAAAGATTAAGCTTTAAAACATATTTACATTGATTGATCACGCGATCGCGATTTTTTTATTTCAGGTGAAAGATAACGTCTTAACAGGTAATGACGGCTTAACGAAGTATTTCTAAGTTTAAGTGATGGCAAATCGAAATTTGACTGCAATTGATGCTGATTTAATAACACGTATTAAACATAATTTTAATGTTAAATGCAAATATGGTATATTCCTATTGGTCCGATAACCCTACATCACATTGTATAATTTTTCTAAAATTCGCGACTGATTTTGTTATAGCTTATGTTAAATTCAATAAGACTGTCTTTATGATTTGTTAATAAAATTATCAAAATTTGCAAACGAATGAATATACTTGTCGTCGGTGAAAAAGCCATCGGAAATCATTTTAAATAAGAAATCAAGGCAGTGAATACAAGAGGCATCCAATATTCATTGGTTTACGCTTCAGTGAGAGGAATAGAAGTAGGCTAAGTAGCCAGTTTTCTCTCGTGATCCTTAACCATTTTTCATATTCCACTTATCTCATTTAAATACAAAACAACAATGAAAGCCGACCATCGCAGATCCGGTTGGCAAAAAAGATTCTAAGACAATCGACAACTTTCTGGAACAAAGGGATAAAGGGCGAGGGGTGGCAGTGGGTTTTTCGCCTGCATCATTATAAGCGTGAATCGGTATTTTCTCGGCTATATTAAAAACTAGCTGCTTGAATATTTGAAGCCCGAATTTTGTTACGCTTTTGTGCACGAAATGCCAATTTTGTCTGGAATAAATAAGTAAAGGGCCATCAGTGACTTCTTTAGTGTTTTTTCCATTGCTTTTAGTAAACTCGCTTACGCTATTATTGTGAGTTTGACCGAATTGGTTAGTCTTTATCAATATTTCCAAATATATTCCACTTTTCTTGTTCTCTTATCTCTTTTACTAATAACGGTTAATAAATTTGTGGAAGTAGCAGACTCTTAAAGTCGGAATATCTATTATCTAAAATAAAGTAAGAGCTTTACGTAAATTTATTATTTGAAGATCAAGAAATCTCATAATAATAAATTACAAATAACGAATTAAAAACCTGTTTAGAAAATTTATAATGTAACATTCAAATATCGTTTACAAATGGGCCAGTACTAATTATTTACTTTTAAAAATATTATCTAGTCATTAAAAAATAAAAATAATATTAGCAAGATTATACTTACTAATTTTATAAGTTTTATAAGTAACGTGAGTTATCTATATATCGTTTTTAATATTATCCTTAAAAATCTTCGATTATTAAATGTATATAATTTATCAATAAACATTTTATCCAACTGTACAGTATATTTCTGCATGGAAATTTTTTTTCAAATTAACAGATTTCAATACATAAATTAACATGAGCTGAGAATTCAAGAAAATAATTAAACTCATATTAACAAGTTTTGTATTCATTTTTATTTTTAAGTCTTATATTTAATATGCAAATAAAGCCTATAATTCGAAATTGATTATCAATTTCTAATACAAATGTTAAGTATTGTAAATATTTTACAATTTTGTTGGTGTTTTATTAGTATAGCATTGAAATAGCATTGAATGTTTATAATATGTATTTATTCTGTTTACTCATAAACGATTATCTTTGTATTAACTCAAGTTTAAACAGGTGAAAATTGAAATTTTAAAGGATATATATAATGATAATGTTAATGAGAAAAAAGGTAATATTTATTTTAAAAGCATATACTTTATTATGATTCATTTATATTTTACAAGATAAAAGAAAATTTCTATCAAAATTAATAATTAAAGAGGATTTCATGAAGAATATTTATATTTATTAAATTATATAAGTTACGAATATGTAAGCTGGATTGTTCTTTTGTTAAAAAATTGTTTTGTTGAAACCATTACTCAATTTATGAGCGAATGGATATTTCATACGAAGTGAAGATATGCCATTTTTGTATTATAATAATCATTGTAGGAGGAAAGTGTTATAAGAAGAAAAATATGGGTAAATTTCAATATCATCCAAAAAGCATGTAACCTAAGTACTCGGGGTATAAATAATTTGATAAGAATGGTCGGATAATCCATAATTGAATCGAGCATCGGGAGCCGAGGAACGGATTCAAAGGGAGTCAAGGGCTCTTCACCTAGAACGTCCGGGCGAATTTGGACGGTGCGTCGGAAGGATCCGCGAAGGAGAAGAAAAGCAGCGGTGGAGCGGCGCACGCGAAAACAAGAGAAGGAATCGTCGGGCATCGGTTGTTAGCTGTTGTTGTCGTGTTGGACTGTACACAAGTTTGTGCCCCCACGCGAGGCCGATTCGCGCTCTGCATTGATATTATTTCATTAACTTTTTTGCCGTCGCCGCTGCTGCCGCTGCTCCCGGCGATTCTTCAGGTTTCCGTCCCTCCGCCTTCCATTCATCCTTCAGCAGGAGAGCCTTGTCAAACTCCTGGTCTCTGGCTTCTTTTGCTTCTTTTTACCTCCATTCTCTTTCCTTACTCGTTTCTCTCTAAGCGAATTGCTCGAGAAAAAACCCTCTCCCTTCCCGCTCGCGGCCCCTTCATTTCGTATGAGATATTTTTGTAAAAATGTCGGTTGTCTTTCTTGCCCGATCTTCTTATTATTTGATCCTCACGTGTCTCTGCACGTGCGTCGGGTCTTTTTTACTCGCCTCCCGAGAAGCAGCAATAATAGCCAGCGAACGAGTGTGGGACAATGTGTGGCTAAAGCATTCATTAAAAATACCCACAGAAGCCTTTGAGCATTGTCCTAGAATTCAATATGCTTCGATAATATCGATGATAAATTCGGTGGATTGACGTTTGAGCGAGGGCTGGGCGCAAAAGTAAGAGCGACCAATAATCGTAATAATACGCGTGGACTAAGCCGAGCCGAGGATTCAATGTCCCCGAAAGCTTTTAATCGTCGTATAATGTTCATAAAGCACTCTAGGCTGAAGGCAACTCCCATCAATAATATCCCCGGCAATCAACGTAATTGTAATAAGTACGAAACGGGAACGGCTGTCGAGCGGAGTAAATATCGGGAGAGAGGAAAATATGAGCGCGCGTGCGCTGGCAGCCATCGAAGGGGCCTTGGAAAAGCTTGGAGCAAAATCACGCGATGGATCGACGACCAAATCCCAGCCCCTTAACACGCAGGTGGATTAATGTGGGCACCTTCCATCGGCAATCAACCGCCTCGCTTTATAATGAGAACTAGTCTCGTTTCATTCGAGCTTCGCGAAATCCACGGGCTTCGCCTCGACTTGGAGAGCCTGGCTAGGATTACACGTTATTTACACGTATTTAGCAGCGAGGAGTTGCGGAGGTCGAGGCTCGGCTCGTTATTCATCTGGTATTATGAGTGGATTTTTCTGCGATTCGGATTTTATGATCGTCCCGTAAGTAAATAATCGTGTTAAGTTACGCTTGGAAATTGGGATACGTGGCAATAACGAAATTAACACCGTAGCCTGTGTATTCAATGTATGCTGTATGTCTTGTACAACAGCGCATGAAAGTGTTATCTTAGTACTTGGAATGCCGGACACGGTATTACACTCTTAGATCATAAATTTTGCCCTCATCAATCTTATTAAAACAGTTTGCTTGTCCATTAAAGCTTAGAATGCTATGAGTAGAAATTTTCGTAAAAAGTGAAATTTTAAATGTACCATTATTCGCCATTCCTGCCTTTTAAAGTACGTGTTTAAATTGAATATTTCCTTCCTATCACAAATGCTCCAGCAATGGCAATAAATACATAATAGAATAACGTTAAATGTTCAGCGTATAATTAAAATTAAATATTTTAGTGTCCAAGCAGAATTCCAAAAATGTTACAAACTTTTTATTACCTGAATTTTTACCTTAAAAAATGTAATAAAAATGTGATTTTTAGTCTTACATTAATGCCTAATACATAGCTAAATCCATACTTAAATCCGGAATTTTAATTTCATTTTTACTATAATCATTTTCAATGATATAAAATTCAATAATTTTATATTTACCCCCATATTATTACATCACAAAATAAATAAGTGACTATCATGTTAGAAGAAAATTACAGTATATAAAGCAGAGTTTCTCTTGAAATAGTTCGCCAAACTTAATTAATTTTACTTTATATATAAATGTAATAAATAACCTTTATATCTGACCCTATAAGAAAGATTTTGATTAGATGTGGTCTTTAAGTTTGAGCAATAAAAATATAATAATCCTACGTGAAATGATTTTAATTATTAAGTAAAAAAAAAGTAACGAAACGAAAAATAAAATTGTATAATTATTAGTACAAGTACTTGATAAATTATTGTCGTTTGTCTTTAAATGTATACAAAGATTTGTTTTAAATAGGTAACTTATGTTGGCCTCTCTGTGTCACATCTTATGCATTATTAATACATATATTTTCATTAATTTGAGCGGAAAATTAAATGATATCAACGAATAATTTTTTCGCTAGCTTAAGTGCTAATTAAATACAACGTAAATAATTTATATTACAATAAAACTAAATCATTTATTTTATGTAAATATTTTCTAAAGCTGTTTATATCGATAAACAACTTTTACAGAAAAATGTCGGAAACGTGTGAAGCTGCATTTTATTTGTAATTTTCTTCACTTTCCAACGATTTGAACATTCAAAAGTATGTACGGGATGATGTTTTAGTTGCCTTAAAGCTCATCTTTATCGTCTAGCTCTAAACAAAGTTACATTACTCTAAACAAAGTCGTTTTTTCAATGATTATTTTGACATAAAGTACGAAATGAAATCTTGAAAATAAAAGTGACTCGGCTGTGAAAGTGATCAAACTATTTTTTACAGTCGAAGCAGTATAGTAGTAATTATCTATTGTATAAGTGAATCCCATTAAATTACAGAATGTTCTCGTTCGAAAATGCAAAGAAGGTGAATTGCACTTTCTACGAAAATCAAGATTGGCTAATATTGTATTAACTTATCGCCCGCTCATCATGCCAGCATTCAATTCATCGAGTATAATCCGGTAATCTTCATCGTTAAACAATTACGCCTACCTCGACAGGAGAGTCGCTCCAGTCCGGACGACGCAGGGCTCGATAATGCACTTCAACAACGCCCAATAATCCCCGCAGAAGAGACCCAAGTGAATAAATCGACTCTTGGTCGTGCGCCCCGGCGTCGAATCAATTTCACGAGTCGCCCCGTGACCTCAACCTCCTCGGCTCGAATAAATATCGCAGAGGCCTCGAGCCGAGCGCTCGCAATTAACTCCTTGCCACCTCCGCCGTCAGGTAGACCAGCGCTCGGTATTTCGCCCTGCCGAGGGATGAGGACTCGCGCGGTTTTCCATCCACCTCCTCCTCCTCCTCCTCCTCCTCCTCCTCCTCCTCCGCCTGCGCGCCTCTCAGCCCCGCGCCCCGGCATCGCCTATTCCACAATGCGAAATTGCGTCTGCCAATTGAGCGTCGAGCGGATATCTCACGGGAATCGAGATATCGCCGAGATATTTTCGCGTGGGCAGAGCATTTACGCGAAGCGTGAGAAGTCCCGTGCGATTGTTTCGATGCCGACCAGTGAGATCGGGCTCCCCTGGTTTTGTGGTTTCCCTTGTGTACGCCTGCGTGTGTCCGCGTGTGTCCGGCGTTTTCATCCGCCGAGGATTTTGTGAATTGCCCTGTGGTGGGACGTAATGGCGACCCGCAACTGAGTGGAGAGATTAGTTTTCATGGCGCTCGCGTGATTGCCGAGCTTACTTGTCATTATGCCGTGTTTAATTTCCCTCTACGGTTATTTTGTATTATTCGCCGTGATTTGGACGAATCTAGCGGACGCTCATACTTTATGTACCGGGCGCGACTCCTTTCCAGTAAGTTGCCACATTTTTCATCTTATCCTCGATGACGAGGCTCGGGCAATATTCTTCTCTACGACTCTAGATTAGCCATATTTCTTTTTTTTTCTTTTCCTTTTCTTTTTTCTAAAAATAAATCTTTCCAACCGAAATGGGGAGTAGCTCGAATCAATAATTTGCACTTTTAATTTTCCGTTAATGCTAATTAATATTTTATTGTCGAACGGGCAATTAAAAAACGGAATATTTATAGAACGGCTTTTCCTTAGAACTGCATCAGTGGAAATTAATTAACGGTGCTTCATTTAATTACAAGGTATATTAGAATCATTGTGTAAAAAATTAAGTTCATTAAATAATAAGTCGGATAATCTTTTACGACGTAGTTTATCTTTAAATTAATTAAAGTTCAAGTTATGCGAATTATGTGCATATTTTTAAGTAAATTTCTGCTGTATAATGATTTCATTATTTTTCATATGTAGATGTTTCCAAAAATAAAGAATTCCCACGTCTACGAATACGTGAATACAGTTTAATTTTATTCTATTTGTTTTACAGATTGATATATTCACCAAATAAAATCAAAATTTAATGCGTAAGCGCAACAAAGCATTAAACTGAACGTTATAGTAAAACTTGATAAATCGTTTAAAAATGTATTGTGAACTATGTAATAAATTTTACAAGAGCATTAGAAAGTTTAACTCGATATTGTAGTAATATTTTGCGCACATAATGTATATTCAACTATCTAATAAAATTTAGACAAATACCTCGTAAAATGTTAAAAGAATCTTTGTTCATTGTTGGATAGTAATTTTTTGATTTGGCTACTAAAAAAGAATAAATTTATGACAAGAAAATGAGAGAGAAATGAATTCTGCATGTAAGCAAGAAATATTATAAAAAAAATATAACAATTAAGCAATAATTTAATTTTGCTTATTTGTTTCTTACATCCATGGCTTGAATTTAAAAGAAATGCTTGGACTTTTAAATATATTTTAATTAGCTGTAATGATAATTAAGAAAATTATAATTAATTGAAAAACCGAATTGCAGTTTCGAAAAACTGTAAGTTTGATGGCCAATTGACAATAAAGTATAATTTTCATTGGAAATAATCAAACGGAAAAAATGTATTAAATTACGTATATTATAATTTAATCGGTCATACAGTATCTTAATAATATGTAAATAAAAAAGTAATGGGAGTTTTTATTATTACATTTAATGTGAGCGATTAAAATCGTGTGACTGATGTTTACGATGAGAATCGCTCCAGTATTGTAAAATAAATCCGAAAGTTTTTCAAGCGCTTTCTCTTGGTTAATTTATCGATAAGAGAAAACCATAAACTTTTATTAGTTATCGAGGAACAACGTTTATTTTTCGTTAATTTAAACACTCGTACGAAAAAGTCAATAAATTTGCGAGTTTTTATTTCACTGTAAATAGTTCGATAAAAGACAAGAGCTTCACAGCCGCAGCTCCCTCTTATTTCCTCTTCTTCATAACGCAGCGCGCGTCTCTTTAATGGAGCAATTACAGACTCGAATATACGTGACAAAATTACCGAGTTGCGCCTCTTGGTTGGGCCCGAGTCGTCGTGCATCGATTCGAAGAAAATGCTCGCAAGCTTTGTAATTGCATAATGTATTTATTTAAAAGGAGCTGGAATCGAGGCGATTGAATTTAGTGGGGGAGATGAAGCTTTTCCCATTCGAGTCTCCCGGGCCTACTTACTTTGTATTATCGAATCTGCCGATGAGTCCCACGTAACTACCAGCTTACGATCTGCCGACTTCTAGGCGCGCTCGGATTTCGGAAAATGATACTCTCTTAACGCGATAATATGCCTTTTCTTTTAAATGCCAATTAACGTAACTGTTCCCTCGGGCCGAAGCAGGCCAAACTACGATCGAAAATTCCGACCCGAGTGCCGAGGTTCGAGCGCTCGCATGAGACGCGTCCGTTTCGCCCCGTCGAGCTCGACATATCGGGCCCTACCCTCCCGCCTCCCGCCCGCCCAGGGCCCGACGCAAAATCGGCGCACCGCCAACAATGCCACTATCCGAGAAATCATTAAACGCTGGCGTTGCCGCGATCGACCGCGAAGCGCCCGAGAAAGGAGGATAAGCCAACAGCGGCTCGGCGGCAAAAAGGGCCCGACGAGAGCCGCCGTCGGCCATAATCGCCGCGCGCGCGCGCACTTCGGTATTCCCTGGCAGTCACGGACGGTATCAAAAAGCAATTTTGTGCCTCCCTCCTCCCCTGCCCTGCCCTGCCAGCCCCCCCTTTCCACCGAGACCCAGACCCAGAGCCCGACCCCGACGTCGTCATCTTTATTTGCGCATCCCGGGAGTTGCGGAAGGAGGCCAAGTGCGCGCACGCCCCTGTTTCGACGTGGACGTGTCCGACGCGCCGAGAGATAATTATGGAAAGTCATTCGGAGGCGTGATTTTTTTTGGCCTTGCCATTGTTCTCACGCGCGCGGAGGTTTTGTCGTCGATGGCCCGAGGCCTGGTTTTTTTCCTGCGAGCCTTCTTAATACTCGATCGCTTATAATTGAGCCTACGGCCTTTCGCATCTCGCTACGTCACGACGATGTATTGACACTTTATTTGCCGGACAAGTCGTTCACTAATGCCCCCCCCCTGACTTTGGCTCCGTATTTCCTCATTATTTTAGAAGAATAGCTTAGCTTGCACTTAATTATTAAAAGCAAAGTAAATAATTAACAGAAATAATAACCGAAATCATTCATTGCTTCAATTCATTGGTTCATTTTTATGAGACGGTTGTTCTAAAAGTTCAAAATCATTTTAGGGATTACATTGATAATTAGCTAAGGTCACACTGATGCATTTCGCAACAGCTTATATATTTGAATAAATTTTTTTTTATATATGAGTATAAATATCTTATTGCTTTTTTACTCTATGAATATATTTCTGCAGTATCGTATCGGAAATGTTATTATTTACAATTTACTGTTCTAGAATAGGGGGAAAAAATAATTCTAAATGAATTTTTATATACGATCATTTTTTAATCATTAAAAGCACATTTATCGGGTTGAAATTATTTTTAAATTATTAACTGTTATATTGCTACAAGCCAAAAGAAATTAGATGTAAAAAAGGTACATAAATTTTCTTTCGTGAAATTACAATGATTAAGTACAAGCCCATACATATTTGTTATTCAGTATTCTTATGTATTTTTGATGTAAAATTGATCTGTACACAAGATATGATAGAATATCATAAATAAAATATCTATTAATTATAACATAAGCATTACGACTATGTAATTTTCAATCTGATTAAATCGGTTTATGTCTACATTAAGATGACAGACCGTTAAAACAATGTTGCTTATTTAAGTTTTATGGTTCATTTCCTTCTAATATCTGAGGTATTCGCTTAAATTGTACAATACGCCAGAAAAGTTTATTAATATCCCTTCCAATGTAAACATGTTTTTGTGCGTAATATGAAGTGTAGAACCAATCAGTTTCAATAATAATGTTCATTGCATCGTCTGATAATATTCATTTTTAAATAAAAATTTACAAAACATTTAGAGAAAATTGCTAATTTTAATTCAAAATTATCTTTTAAATTAATAGAATATTGCTTAGCGTTAGACGGTAAATATTAATTTTTTTATAATTTGAAGAATAATTGTATGGTTACATATATCGAGCATAGAACATAGATTATTTAATGTAGAGAAGCCAGAGAACATTAGGGCATGACTATAAATCAACGATTGCATCGATCGACAAATATTTAGAAGGCTAGCATTTATTCAATAATTAAACTAATTATCTTAATTATAAATTAAGATATGTGTATTTTTTTTCGTTTAGTAGGAGAATTTTTTCTGTCACCCGCTTCTGAAAATCAAAATGAACTCTTGCATCTTGTGTTATAAAAGTAAAGAGAATAGTAGAAGAGAGCCAGTCGTAAAAACATAAGCAAAAGATAATCTCTACGAAGAAAAATCTGTTGTCTCAGAAAAGAGTGAACAAAATGTTCCGCGCAACGTGCAAAAATCTTCATATAAATACACGGAGAGTTAGAGAGAGAGAGAGTGAGAGAGTGAGAGGTGGTCAGAGTAAGGGGATGCCAGGAAGTACGATGCATCGTCGACAGACCGCAATGCCTCAACTCTCCTGGAGATTCTCTCTTCCTCTCTGTTTCTCGCTCACTCTCCATCTCTCTCTTTCTCTCTCTCTCTCCCCCCCCCCTCCGATCTCCCCTCGCCACCTCACGTAAGTTCGTTTAAGAAATTCCAGCTCAGCATCGCATATCCTGGATACTTTTCACAACAGGTCAGCAGTGTTTCGGGCTTACCTCTGCCATTGCTTTATACGAGTTGGCAAATACGTGGTTGGGATAATTCTTCTGTATGATCGGTAAGACAGAGCCACGGTGAGGGATATGAGCTCTTTTAAATTATCAGATCATTGTATCGTATGGTTGCAACAACGGGAATTATCGACTTTTTTGGTTTACTGATTCTTTTTCGGTTACATGAAATTATATTTCGTACATATAAGTGGGACACGTTTATTGTAATAGTACATGTACCAAAACACTACGAAATAAATCCTTCTTATCATTCAATTATAATCGACCGTAACGCGATATAATAATTCGATAGAGCTGAAAAGTACGATAATTATTATTTATATTGTCTTTTGTTTAACCTTAATTTAGAGTGTTGCGAATTTCGTGAACATTTATAAGAGATTTAAGTATTTCGTATACCTTTTGAACGTTAAATCGCTTTAAGAGTACTTATTTTTAAAAGCATTTACGAGTAGTCTTCAAATGGCTTATAACCTTCAAAATTAATTTTTGACTTATCCATGTAAATGAGGTATGATAAACGATGAGCATCGTGGCTCAAACATAAAACTGGTTGAAAAATTCAAAGAATCCGATAAATTTCGCATTGTTACAAGGAGTCTCCAATTATGAATTCTAGGATCGCTGATTCGTGGGCGACTTATCAATGCCATCCAGACGATTGATAATAGAAAATAGTACAGAGGAGTCAGAGGCAAAACCTAGTCGGCGGATGGGCAGAGCATCCGAAAAGGGATAAGGCGTCATCGGGATCGCGACTCGGGGTGGCCGAGAAGAGGAAGCAGCCGACTTTGGTAACGGTACGCAGTAATTGGGTCCCTTGATCTTAGCACGTACGCCGGATCGCGCATTTCTCCTTTGTGGAGGCGCCCGAGTGAATCGGGACAGCGGGCGGAGCCGGCGGAGGCTGATGGGCTCCGCGGGAGGGGAGGGGGGGGGGTTGGGAGAAGAATAAAAAAGTGACAGAAAGTGATTTGATAAGCGGGGACTCGCTCGGTGGAAAAAGTCGGGCTGGCGGGTCGTGAGTGCCGGGGGCCGAAATCACGATACTCTGTTACTAGGGTAATGCGCGGGAATTTCTTGCACGTGGGCGAACTGCGGGGCGCGAATAGCCAGGTAAAAAGTGTCGCGCGAGGGACTTTATTAATGATACCGAGCGAGCGACGTCGGGAGCAAGAGCGCCGTGGAATCTGGTACATGGCCGAAAGTCCCATCCCTCTCGCCTCCCGCTTGCCGTTTTCATTAGGGATTTGCGGATTGCGATCGCCGCGTGACGATTTCGCGCTCGTAAGGGGCCTCACACTCATAATAGCGGTTTTTCATCTTCATGATAATCTAGCACTTTTTCGAAGAGCCGAATGTATACTCACAATGAACCTTTTGCACGGGTGAGTAATTATTTTCGATAAAATAAATAAATACCGCTCGTCTGCAGGCGACGTTTTGCCATTGATTTTGTTAATCCAACATCGTTAATGATAAAGAAATTAAAATACGTGAAATTAAATAATAGTAAAATTAAAATAATTGACTGATTAATGAATCTGATATTGATCGACGCATTTATTTAATTATATCACTCACTAAAGTATGCTACTTATAAATATTTATCTTCCTTTTATAATTTATATACAATGTTTTTTTAATATTGGTCATTATATAAAATTCGGCAATTTATAGGTAATTATAAAATTCCACGAAAATTGTAGTACCAGTTAAGAGTATAACATATATTAAATTTTGTTGTGACATCGCAAAGATTTAACAAAATTGTACCAAAACCATGTTTCATTATTAAAGTTAATTTTTAATTTATTTCAAAAGTTTTAATCAATATTTAAAATGCATATTATATTTTAATTGTTTTCATCTATAATTACAAATCATGAAAAAATGTATGAAATAATTCAAAATGTCCTAATACGAATGCCAAGAATCTCATTTAATTAGACACGTTTGAATAAAGTACAATATTAAAAGAAGATTCATTTTGATTTTTTTGTTTTCTATTAATTGAATTAATATTACTGTTACATTTATTAATACTAGCCATTGAGGGTCAAAAAACTAATAAAGTCTCTCATAAATTAAAAAATATTTATTCAGTGAAGTTTAAAAAGCTTATAAATGTTGTAAAATTATAATATTTTGATGGTCATTATGCTCAATATATGTATATTATATTTAATTAAGGAAATATCACGTTATGAAAACGGCATTTTTATAACCAAATATTTCATAAAAGTACACAATAATTAAACATTATCAATACTATTAAACTATAGGTGATTGATGTAAGTGTTATCTTAAAGTCAATTTTATTATTTGGGTAAAAATTCATGGATAACTTATAGCTTAACAATTAATCGTTATTAACGAGTCTTTGTTTAAATTTGTTCAACCGATCGAAAAATTTGTATCGAAACAGAAGTCAACAATATTAAACGTGTGTCGTCGATATTAGTCAATAGTCGCTAGACTGGTATTTCCCAAGGGATAAAGTCTAGCTCGAAAAAAGTATCAACAACACGTGCAGATATTTCCGTGTTGATTAAAGGTAGATAATTTTGTTGGTAGTGGTGTTTTTTCAAGAAGAAAATAATGTTAGTGGTATCAACGAAGTGTGGGAAATACATCAGATGCACGAGCTACGTCTGTTTTGTCATAAATCTATTATCGTCGAAAATTAAGGATAAATTTCTGACAGGGCAGTGCAATTATTTAATACAGTGAGTGATAATTTACAATGAGCGTCACGGGTCTGGAGACTGAATTGGAAAATCGCGGAAATGTAGAAAAGGGGCCTCTTAACTACATCGACTCGCACCGGCGTCCAATTTTCGCGTCCCCTTGTTCCTCCCAGTCCCCACTGACTCCTACTCACTAGCCAACCTCGGCCTCTAAAGTATCCGGGAATCTGCGGTAGGCTGAATTTTCATTGGCCCCCCTCCTCCCCTCGTGCCGCCACCGGGCGTCATTTGGACTGCGAACAATACTCGTTATCACTAATCCGTCATCGGCAGTCAACCGAGGGGCTCACCTTTATCGCCCCTTATGAAATTTCAGCCCGCAGCCGATACAAAATATACTTCGTCGATATTTTGTAGCTCTGTTCAGTGTTCTGTGAAAGCGGTGGAGTTGTGGTCGCGTGTGGTTTTCCTCTGCAGCGGTGCGTGCGCACCTGAAAAGCCAACATCGCAGAAGCATTGAAAATTTGCTCTTTTAAAACGTTAGTTTCTCGCAGAGTGAGTCGGCCTCCGATTTTACGAAATACAATAAAGCGTAATAACGAGGGCAGTAGAATTCGTTGCAATTCGACTGTGAAAAGTAATTTATCAATTGAATTTCCGCATTAGTCTCTACCGACTGGCATCCGACGACGATGTACGCGATTTCGTTATAATTAATATTTGTTTCGGACTGAATACCTCGCTGTTTCCATATAAATACCAGTTCTCTACCGACTCGTCTTAAGAGTTTGATTCGATAACGCTTTAATACACTCGATCAATTTCATCGGGCCGTCGAAATTTCGCGATAATATGAGCAGAGCTGAACAAACATCAGAGGTCATTACCAACGAGAGACAATTAACATATACAAATTGCGCCCATTTAACGGTCGCACATCTCTATAAAGTGAATCCCATGAAATCACGATTTAAGAATATCGGCATTTCGAAAACGTCTCCAGGTGATGAGGCTGCAATTCAACCCTGCGGGAAAAGG
This sequence comes from Kradibia gibbosae, assembly GCA_018907135.1. Taxonomy (NCBI): domain Eukaryota; kingdom Metazoa; phylum Arthropoda; class Insecta; order Hymenoptera; family Agaonidae; genus Kradibia; species Kradibia gibbosae. Next base: position 13,346,257 of record JACCHX010000004.1, read on the forward strand.
CTTGGGGAGGACCAATGAGGCCCATTAAAGGATAAATCTTGGCTCGGTTGTTCTTGCCAGGTGTGAATCACGCACGTTTTCTCGTAATTACTGTCAGACCCACTGATCGATCGTCCATTCTCGCGGCATTGACTGCAAAAGTAACGGGACGTTGTCGACTTACATTTCAGCCAACTTTCCGCGATCGTGCGTAAAATTTTGCGTCTCGTGGGTGAGTAATGGATCAGGGATCATCCATTTGTGATGGTAATGTCAGCGGTGGTTAAGGTAAGGCGAGCTCTGCCCAATTATTTACAAAGCTCCTTGGGAATCAGCTCGAGCGTCCGAGGTCAGCTCCGGTACGAACGAGGCTCGGCTTCGTTTTGACAAGCACGAGCCAATTGCGGTAATCTGCAAAAGCTCGGACCTTTCTAAACTGCATTTTTAGGCGTAAAAGTGAAACTGTTGTTGCAATGTAATATGGTGTTCCATTACTTACGAGAGCGCGCGGGCATACGACGAATGGAACTTTAGAAGTGAATCCTTAGCATTATCTTATTTTTCACTCATCAGCAAATGCTTTCACTTCAGCATGAGCCAAGTGAATTCAGTCGTAGCATGTGCCTCGTATCCGCAAGATATCCCTTCCTCAAAAGTAATTTCGATACGGTAATATTTTAAGTCTTAAGCCCGCATATTTCACACGTCGCATTTGCAGTTGGATCAAACTTAAAATAATTAAGATCAATTTATTAATCGAGTGTGAAAATAATCCCTGGCTTAAGAACGGAGTCCCTTGCTTTGGGCCCGAGCGCCAGTGCCGCCTCTCCCTGGTTGCCGAGGATCCTCGCCGCTGCAGGAGAGCCGAGGATCCTTTAGCGGCGCAAAAATCCGAGGGATACATCGAGGGAGCTGCTCGTCACTCGCGCTTCGCCCGAGGCATGCGCTACGATTCTCCGGGGACCGAAGGCCTTATCGGCGTCACTGGTGCTCCCCCTCGATCGCTTTCTTGGGCTGCCGGATCCGATGCCACCTTAGCTCGTTTACGGCCAGCTCCTGCCGCTGCTCGCGTTGAAAAAGGCGCGTGCAACGCGAACGCAGAGGCACGCCCCATTAATTTCGCGGCCGCTCTTAAATCACGGGTGCGCGCGAGTCGGATTTCGCCGCAGCCGTTTTTCCAATTCGGTTGGCGATTACACCCACATTCCCAAGATAGTTCGCGGCTCGGGTGCGCGCATACCTTGGGAGCTACACCTGCCCGGACTCGCCGCAAGGAGCTTATAATTACGGGAGTTTTTAATATGGTTCGACGGCTTCTTCGCTTTTATATGCAAGGCCCGGATGCCTTTTAATGTCTATATTTTTACATTCTCTGCATTTTTACATGCGCAAAAGTGCCGCCGGGATTTATTTATCTATTTCGTTTAAATTAAAGACTGCGCTGCTGGAATATTACGGGATGCTCAAAACATGTTTAAATACGCTCAAAACATCTTATTATTTATATATTTTGCGCCGATATTTCACTTTGATTAACATCGGGCTTTTTTCCAATTTAATATCTCGTATCAGCAGCAGCTTATTCTATTTGAGAATTATTATTTTTGTTGTTGCGGAGGCTAGAATATAAAAAGCTCATCTCGTCATTTATTATGTTTTATTATTTTTTTATTAGTGCTAAAGGTATGTATAAATTTTCTTCGATCGATATATACTAAGTACTTAAAGAAAACATTTTTCTCCTAACTTCACGTTGAAAATTTTAAATAAATACAAGCCCAATCGGAGGAATTATTCTACAGTCTGATTATTTAATGACTTGCTGTATATCTCAGCAGTAGTTACCGGCAATACTTGAATTTTGATGAATTTTTAACTATTCGAATGCAATTTAATCATACTCTGATTATTTTATGAATGTTCTAAGAAAATATCAGACGATACAAAAATCAATATTGTGTATCCATAATTTCAGTTACAACATCTACAACACAATTAAAGCAGTAATAAACTATGAGATAGGTAGTATAAAGTAATATATGGAATAGAAGTATTATTACAATGTAAACAAACTATTGATATTGTACCCTTTCATGGGAGATTTTCTATCATACGAGTAGTAAGAGCATTATAAGAAATTCTTTTGACAAATCTACTTCACATTTATACTGATTAAGCAAGTACCGACGAACAGAAATACTGTATATTTAGTTATTTTAGCGGGGAAATGTATTTTATGCATGAAAGAGGAGGTAATATATATAAATGACTATTTTGCATACCATATAAATTAGTAGCTTATGTATTTATAATAAATTATAAATTATAAAGATAAAATTTTCCCGTATGCTTTAGGAACTGAAAAACCAGTGGTGTTAGTTTATGTAAATATGCGCACACAAATAGACGTATGTAAACACACATATATAAATTTGATATATATATATATATATATATATTGTATAAGATACAGAACTATCATAGGTAAAAAGTAAAAAAGCTTTATTTATGATGTCGATTCAATGCTTTGTTTAAGTTTTTTGCTCATTAATGAACTTTCATAAACTTCGAACGTGGGTTAAAATTGGTATAGAAAATGAAAAATTTTCGTACTTTGGTACCGTACACGTTTTTAGTGTACATTCCGTATCCAGCGTATCCCGTTCTTGAGTGATCGAATCCTTCCTAAGTAAAAGGACGTTGCGATTCTGCTTAAAAAGTTAATTCAATAACTCAGGAGAACGAAGTCACTTGGTAGAGGTTAAATAAAAGTAGGGAGGAAAATATAAAAGTTGGAATTGACACTGAAAATAAATTAAAAAGAAAAGCGAAAGTTGAAAGTTATGCAAATGTAATAGAATTTAAGGAAGTGAAAGCAGACAAACTAAGGGACATTACTTTAGATAAATAATAATTGTAGTGCTTCGTCATGTGGGAATGAAATGCATTCGCGGCATGAATAGTATCTCCATTGTGAACAATGTTTGGCTTATCGTGTATCCACTAGCGATATGGGATATTTCAATGATTTGTTTGACCATAGTGTTGCCGGTCAGTGGGCATTTCCACCAACAAGTCATATTCCTAAGTATTCGTAACAATTGTCCGTATTGCCGGGGCCTCGGTTATCCTTCGGCACATTCAAATAATTAATAAGTCAAGTTAACGGAATCGTATTTAACCAGTGTACACGCTGAGCTTATAAATACCATTAATATAACTTTAAATTAAAACGTTGGGTTGCATGTACGTAGTTACAAGATCAGAGTTCTAAAATGAGCCGTGTATTTGAGTTTATCGAGCTAGCCGCTTCAATTTTGGCTTAGGAAAACGCCTCAATTATTAATCATCAAGATACATGAAAAAGCTCACACATTTACACGTGTCTTTAGATTATCCGCTCGAATGCATAATTCGCGATACGTCCGCAGTATGCAATATTTGAACGTTTCCTGCGTGAATAATTTACTTTTGAAAAGTCGACTAATGGCGAGGCCAACTAATTAAAAGTGAAAAATTGCACGCCAGACATGATGAAATGCCATTACGTAGGCATACAAGCACAATGCTATAATAATTCAGCGAATTTTTACGAATCCCATATTTAATAATTTACAGCTTCGTAATATCTTCAAAGCGGTATATTGTTACCTTGTAGCATTAGCGGGGCAATGTTCCCTCCGAGCGCAATATTCCGCCTCGCGCTCTTACAAAACAGTACCTCCAAATTGAATTAAGCCCCAAGAAACAAATGCGTTAATGTACATTCCGCATTCGCCGATAGAGGAAAAGAGGACAAAGAAAGTTGCGAAGCGAGCCAGCGGCCGGGGTTACCTTCCGAGCACCGAAGGGCTCGTCCGGCAGTCCCGGGAAATCCAGAGGCCCGTCCTCGGGATTCTGGCGTCGCGTCGGGAGGGCCCTCGGTGCCCGTGGGTCCCATCGGCCCGAGCCGCTAATCGGGGGAATCGCGGCGTCCGCGACTCGAGCGCGACGATTCGCGCCCGATAAAGGCTCGCTGGGCTCGTAAGTCCCAGCTCGGGGCCCTCGCAAGGGCCGACTTGCGCTCCCTTAGCGCCGACTACCGTTCACGTGGCCGCGAGTGATCGATTGCCGCCTAGTAGCCGAATAAGATCGATCGCTCGGGCTCGGCCGAGCTTATGGAGATGCGACTCGGAGATTGGAGGAGCGGGCCCAGGCGGATTCTCGCGCGTCTCCGGCCTCTCCAGCCGTCGGGGGCCCGAGCTCCTCGAGACTCATTCGGGTAGTCCGATATATTCTCGCTGCGAGTCCGGTACCAACCCTCCTCCGAGCCGACACTCCGACGAAATTGAGCAATCGATTTACGTTTCTTTCTTCTCGGCCCGAGCTCGCGTCCCTGGTGGGTGTGGAAGACATTTTGGTCCTCGGCTCAGGACGCGATGAGCTAATTTGTTTCGTAATTTATTACGGAGCCGTTGATTGCATTTCTACCGGCTGCATTTGTATTCCGTATTGGAGCGCGGGATCGACAGGCCCGATAAGGCGTCTGACGTCCTACGAGACAAGAATTTCTGTTTTAAAAATACTTCGATTCTAGCCCCGACTAATCCAAGGTGAGTCTAGCTCGATTTAATAGAATTGCCCATCTGTATCGTCCTTACAATACGAAATTAATGAAATGAAATATGCCTAGATTTTCAACTATCGATCTTCAACATAATAAACCAATGGCTTCGAAAGAGCCTCCATATATTTTTAAGCAACATAAAATGCAATATCCGAATTAAGCTAGGCTTAAAAAAATATTCCCGGCTTGTCTATCGTGTTTATTCTTGCAATTTCATTGCGGACTCTTCGTATTTATTTTACCTTATCAGCGAATGTAAAAAGAATAAACCACGCACCTTTATTTCTCCCGCATGTACCGAGACACTATTCCTAATAAAACTTTTTCCCATCAACTCGAGTCACGCGTCCAATAGTAATTGATCGTTTCGTTGCGTTTCTGTGCGCATTTCGGGACGAGCATAAGATATTATTGCTCTCTCTCTCTCGCCCCCTTGCTCGCTCGCTCTATCTATCCCTCTCTTTCTCTCTCTCTCTCTCCCACACACACACACGCACGCACACACACACTCTATATACTCGCCCCCCCCCTCCCGACCTCCCCGATCCCACCCCCAACCCCCCGTTCGGCGTATATGCATATCCTCCATTCGAAGTGGTACTTAAGTACCTCGGATGGTAATCCGAGAGTAAGCATAACCGGTGCCCCGTCAGTCTCCCACTCCCTCCGCTTTCCTCCGTCCTCTCCCTTCTGGTCGGATACATAGAGAATCCGATCTTCTTTGCGGAGGAGGAGTACTATCTTCTTTCGACCTCGTATTACGTCAGAGATCGCCTCACCACGCTGCGGAGCTTTTTCTCACATAGGGGAATCCAGCCCGATCGGATTACCCAATCACGCTATCCTACAGCTGATCTTCGTGCTGCTAGCTAATTTTTTGTTCTGAACTTCCCCCCCCCCTCCTACAGCTTTGTATAAGAATTACTTTCTGAATTTATGTTCTCCGTTTATGATTCATAACTTTTATTGAAATTTGAAAGTAATCAGTGCAGGGAGCCGCGATTCTTATTAGCCCGAGTACCTCTTATCGTGTTCAATATAATTCGTTTTTCGTATTAGCACCAGTGAAATTGTACACTTATGTAATTCAAATGAATAAGCAATGCAGCTCCTTCAGATTGATTATTACGCCCGAGGAATAAAGTTAAGCAGGCCTCTTTCTAGACGTCGACTCTTTAAATATTCGACAACCTAAACGGTTTTCAATGGTATTTTGAATGCCGAATCAAGGAGTTTTGTCTGGTCCCTCGTTTGTTTTGAATCTCGTGTTAAACAGCATAACAGGCTGCCTTCCTCATTGTTCGAATAAATGACTTGTTAAATTCGACGAAATATTGACTCGGCTTGAGCAATCACCGAAGGATGGCTCACTCCATTGGCCGTCGGCTGGTTTGTAAAAATTCTATCATCCAGTTGCCATTGGCTCGAATACGTGAAATCGAAGAAACGAATGCAATGCGTCGGAGGGATAAGCATCATCATCGTGCAGAGGCAGGACGAAAAAGTGCACACAATGCAAGTGATAAAAGGGTCTCTCCCCGTGGAGTGCAATTATTTTATTTTTAAAGGACAAGGATTTCGTACACCTGCAGGATAATGTGCATATGTTGCCTAGAATGCAAGCCAAGGCTCGCTTTGGCATTACCGTTTACGATATTATTCCGGGTATAGCGTTTTCGTTTGAATATAAGTTAAGAATAAAAAGTTTGATTGACGTTTGAATAAATTTTAAGCAATGCCGGAAATTTCAGCGATCCCGGAGAGTGAATTCACGTTTGAAAGCCCGCTCGAGCAGCCTTGTACAGAAATCCTTCGTCCCACGCAGAGACACGTTCAGTCGAAGTCGGCCGAATAGCCGCGCACGACAGAAACATTCCCACGTGTGCGCAAAAAACAACGAGCTAAGAAAGCCGAGGCCTCGGCCGAAGTCGGCGGCGTGGAGGAGGAGGCCGGACGAGGAGAAGCAGGAGGAGGAGGAGGCCGACGACTGGACACGGGCTGCATTTCTTTTCTCACTGGGCGCGCGAATGATCCTCCCGGCCGCAAGAATCGCCGCCCGACATTACACTTAATTACATTAACAAGCTACCGAGCGTCAATGGCGAGTACGTGCCGCGCGAGTGGGCTCCTCTTACTTTTCGGTAGCCGGCCGGAAATCGCCACTTTTCTTTCACCCGTCCACCTCCCGCTCGAGCAGAGTTTTCTGCGCGCCCGCGCCCTCGGCCATCGAGACCAGCCACGTTTTATTAGGCTGCGGCGAGGCGTTAAAACGCGACCGGGACCGGGGGGAGAGCCAAGAGGAGCCCGACAAACGATACCTGCACCGGTCACCTGCCGACTCGACCGCGGGAAATTTCGAGCTGCTGAGGGACACCCTCGGATGCACCCCCACCCAATGAGGCCCCTTGCCCCGCAGTCACCCCCATCCCCCATCCCCCCATACCCTCTCGCCGAGCTCCTTTTTACCGTCAGACCGCGTCCTCAGCAGAAGCGACGCCTTCTTGCTCAGCCCCGTCGATTTCGAAAAGTTTCTCGCCTCGGCGCTTCTCCGCGTGCATTGGCCTGCTGCCGATCACGGCTTTAGCGGGCAGCCCTCGTCGATGGATTTTCGTCGTGGATTTAGAAGCCGCTGCTCGAGGTAAGTCGAGGCTTTGCACTCGGAGTGCCCACCAAATTCCAGGGTCTGCCCTGCAGATGACACGAATCATACTTTCGGATGGGCTCGCGCTAGGTCCATAAGACATGGCATTATTTGTAATTATTTTTAGCGTTGGTATCCGTGAAATAAGGGACTTTTGTTGTCTGCGCGTTTCATTACAATTAAAAAAAAAAGGTCTCCAGAGCCATAACAAGTATGTAACATTCAATCAATCCTTTTTTCCTCATCCCTTTCTTCATCGTACTTCGTCTTCCCTCCGTTCACCTTCCTTATCCGTCTTCGTATCTATTCGCTCGTCCCGCATCTCGGCCCTGCTCTCCTCCTTCTTTTGTATTCAGGGCTGCCGTTGAACCTGATTATATGGTGGGAGTGGTCACGCAGTCCACTTGTGGGCTGCGAATTCCCCTCGTCCTGCTCCCCTCGCCGCTTGTCGCTCGCCCCGAAGGCCACCGAAATGTCGGGCAGCGCCGCGCTCCGATGCACGATTCGATTTCCCTCATGACAAATACCCTTTCTTTTATTTTTGCTGAGCATTTGCACGGCAATAAACAATTTTTTACGAACGGCTGTTGATCGCGAAAATTTTCATCCTCCGCTCGTGAGTAAACGACGTCTGCGCACGCAAATTCCGGCGAGCACTTGAATCGGGTTTACACCGAAAAAATCATACCGCACGTATCTAAAATTAGAGAAAAGATTGTTCAAATATATCAGGAGATTATGATTATGATTATGAGCGTGTAATCATTTATGCATATAAGCCTCGCTAAAGTTTTTGCACTTTTGTTTTATCGTTAAAAAATACCAGTAAATTCATTATCAATTGATATCTCAGGAGAGTAAAATTAACAAAATCGCGTATTAAAAAACTTGCTGGGATGTTTCAATACATTCAATATTTCATTAAATTAATATTCATCGACGTTTAAGCCCTCGGAGTTTGTTATTCATGCGGTGTAGATCTTTTTAATTAATTGTATATCGAGAAAGTTATATGTGCTTATACTTGGCTCACCCGACTTGTCCTTTGCTAAATAAGGTAGATAAATTAACTAGTATTTTTGCAAGTGCTTACATATGTTTGTTGCTGCCAAAGATTTGAATACAAACGCTGCTGTATAATAAAAATTAATTGTTTGACATTTTTTTAAAATAGCTTTTAAATATGAGGGCAGGAAATAAGGGAAAGATACCGATAAAGTTATTTTTGGCTTCTTCGTTCAAAATAATACGTAAAAGTAAGATAGTGCTCAATTATTTTTGAAGTATAGATCAATCAAACTATACTGATATATTTTATGAATGTATTAAAGTAAGTCATTACATTTTCGGCTAAAAGTTACAGGTGGAATTGAGCTAAGAAAAGAATCGAAAATATAAGAGGATACGCTCTTTGATGGGATTTCATAACAATTGATAACAAGACACTTGGGATCTCGGCACTGTCTCGGTCCATTCTAATTATCCAATACTGTAATTTCAATGGGACATTGCAGTATTCCAATATTTCAGTAGTGAACCGAGATACCCATATAACAGCCTTTTTGAAAAAAGCAAACCAGACGATACGACTTGTCGGTGATTAATGACGGACACGTAGAAAATGTATTTACGCATAATTCGTGATCCACCCGCTTACATCTCGGTTATATTGAAGCATATGATCACCTGTCTGGCAACAAATTTTAAACGACTGGCGAAAGACAGATACATTCTTGCCCATGCGAAAAAGTTAGACGGTAGGACTGATGAGATTGAAACGTACGTGGAAAAATGTAAATGTTGTAAAAAATACGTATTGAATGACAATTTTTTTCCCTGCACACGACGTTACATTTAAAAGCATTATACTTTCACGAGTCTTGCGGGCAGTTTGTAATTTAACATTGCAGGCCCGTAATGTTGATTTAAATGGCTGGTTATTAAATTCATTTTTATTAATTGCCGGCAAATAATATTTTCATAAAAATCCAAGGCTTTATTAGTCACTTATCGCGATGCACTTTCAATTGGCGAGAAGCAGATGTTTTAACGATAATTATAAAGTAAATTGAACATTTGTCGATTGTAGCAGGAAAAGTTGCACGAAAATAAAAGTGCCTCTAATTTCTAGTATAAAATATTTATTATTAGCAGGATTAAAGTATTATGGCCATTGAGGGTTTGGCTTAAAATAAATATCCGAGCGACCTTAGCCTACGCTTAACATTTTTATACAATTAATTTTAATGAAATTCCAAGATAAAGATACACTTCGGATAAAATTGTCATATAATAATCATCATTTTTTTTTTGAAAAAGTAGTTGCAATGTATTAGCGTATTATTCAGGTGGTTGTCATATTACCGACAGTGTGTGAAGTGATGCAAACACGACACATTATGGCAGACTGTGGAAAGACTTGAAGTATATCCATTATAACTAATACATATTAGTACATTCTGGAACTTGATATATTTTCTTATGACACTATTTTAACTTATTACCTACTTCGCGCGCAGCCTTGTCTCCACCTATCAACATTCAACATCATAATAAATTATTTTTCTTCTTAGCGTTAACACTTTTCTAAGAAGCGCATAACTCACGAGGAGATTGAAATCTTCTCTGTAATCAGGTTGCCAGTGGTATTAATAAGTAGGGATTATTTTTGATTTCCTTCTTAAATAAGTCACGCTGAATTAAAAGAAAATGAGGGACTATGATAAGCATACAATGTAATGCAGTGATTTTAAATTCATACGAATAAAAACGGCGATTATTCGCTCGTTCAACGGATTAGCAGGACTTTTTCGTCCCGAATGCGCTCTTCGCCCGTAAAAAGTTCAAGGTAAATAATATACTGCAACGGAGCTCGGTAGGTAATCGTTGACGCTTCTATATTAGGAAAGCCATAAGGCAGCGAGGATTCTTTTAAAGCCGCACTGGAAAAGGGTTGGAAATACGGGGGCACTTGTGCGGGTGCGCACGCTCGCTTATAATTGAGCGGAATCGTGGTCGAGCGGCCCTCGATCGGAGCCCGAGCACGTATCGGACAATATTTCTCCGGCTGACCGCCGCCTATTCCGATATCTCATTTATATAAGCGCGTACAAAGCACACACGGAGTCTTACGCCTCGGCCGTAGGAATCGGATGCTCTGCGGCAATTTTCTCTTAACAAACGCGTCGAGGGAACTAATCGCCGGCCGGACTCGGCTCCGATTCGCACAACCCTGATGAAAATGATGTTACGACGCTGCGTGGGCGTGTCGGTTTTAGGCCCTTGACGAAGGTGGAACGCGAGCGAGAATTTCTTTATGCTCATTGCCTGTGTGTGCAATGATAGCGTTTGATGATTTAGCTGGGATGTGCGTTAATGTCATCGCCGATAGTTATTGGCTTGAAATAATATTTTTCCACTTGGTAGCCGGCCTTACCGTAAAGCGCTTGGGCGCCTAATTCTTACGGGAAAGTATAATTTTCGAGTACTATTAATAGCTTCGGGAATGGCCGATTAGGGCAAGAAAGTGTATCAGCAAAGAAACGTTACCAGCGCTAATAATTATACGTGCCATGAATATGATGTTTTGCTGAAATACGTAAGAATTTTTATTGCAGTCGAGACTATTAGAAAATAATACCAGTGCAAATGATGTACAAGATATATGACTTAATTGGGAGCGATTATTATTTTAAACAACCTTCTTGTTCTCTGGTAATAGAATATTTCCTATTATAATAAACCATTAAGTAGGAACGTTGTGTAAACGGGCTTAAAAATAGCCAGTAAAAATATATGTGTTTATCGGCGCTGCACTAAAATCAAGATTGTAAATTACGTAAGATTTCAATGAGAGTAAAACAAGGGAGCAGCATTTTAAATGAGAATATTGGCGCGTCGATACAAGCGACCACGAATTCGTCGATATTTTGATATTGAGAAATAAGAACGGCTTAGGGACACTGCAGGCACCAGCAGGGCTCGGCATTATCTCAAGCGCGAGATCCGACGTATTAGCAGGTACTGCGAAATTTCACGTAGCCAAGTGGTTGCTGGGGGCGGCGGTACTGAAGGACGGGATATCGCGGTTTTGCCAAAAAATACGAAGCCCCTGAGTGTGATGTACTGTACGAGGGACATACGAGAGAACCGGTTTTCCCTCGTGCACCCGCGCCCTCGGGATCCACGCACAGCATAAGTTGGCGGGCGTCGCTTCCGAAGTTTGCTTAAGAAATTTGCCGGGGACACGTGAGTTGCACGAGTTGACAATGGATTATTTCTCGCTCTGGTACGGCTTGGTATAATTGTGGTCCTTCTCGACATACAATGTCAGAGAGCGAGAAATAGATAAAAGAGACAGAGAGAGAGAGAGAGAGAGAGAGAGAGAGATTGCAAATGCAAGTGTACCTTGGCTAGTAGTAATTAGGTAGTTTGTCGCGAGATGTGGTTGGGGAAAATGTGGTCTCTTTCAATTTAAATATAGATCGGAGTGCAGTAATTCCCATTTAAACTTGCATAATAATAATAATAATAATAATAATAATAATAATAATAATAATAATAATAATAATAATAATAATAGCAGTAATAATAATAGTAGTAGTAGTAATGATAATAATAATAACCGTAATGATAATAATGAAAAAATGTGAATGCCTATTAGAGATGATATGCTTGGAGAGGTAAAAAAGGGATTCGCATTTGAACGTTGCATGCACGCCCGTATATGCGTATGTCACACTTATCATAACGCGAGATCTCGGTTTGAGCACGTCTGTACGCAAGTGATCACACGTAACTGTCATGGAGGAAGAGTATCAAAAAGTGAGTCAGCTATAAGCAGAGGACGAAATCAACGATTCAAGATGAATTTTGTTCTATACGGGTGAGAAGTTAAGTTTTTTAGATTTAGTCGACACGTAACGAACATTCGTACGAGTCGCATATAGATTTAAATTTAATAACGTAAGCAATTTTACGTTTGGATTAATTGAATTCAATGGCCTCTTTCCAGTCTATTCAATTATTGTGTGAATTATTCAATTATTGTTGACTAGATTTGAGCAGTCAAATAGAAAATATTCCAAAAGAATGGAGCTACTTTCATGACGGTAAATGCTATTTATGTTATTGAGTTATAATGCCAACATTTATGAATCCACAATAAACGTACAGTTGCTTGTTTTCAATCAAAATAAGATGCATGAATTGCCATATTTTCGCTTTTAGTCAGTTAGACTAGTGAATTGACGTAAAAGAAAAATTTCTATTATATTAGCATTATTACTGTAACCGTATTTTTGTTTTGTTTTTATATTAAATCCATTGTTTATGTATATTATTAACCTTAATATTTATTTGTTAATTTATTTTAAAAACCATCAAAATTCTAAAATGACAATAGCCTTAGGGGAAGAATGTATTCGACACTTCGTACAGTTGTAACTAGAAACAGGCTTTAGAGAAGATTAAATAATTAATCAAAATATAAATTTAATGCAGCCAAGTAGAAGTATACTTACATACTTAAATTCAAAGATTATGGCTTAAAATTGTTTCTCTTCACACGATGTACTTATACTACTATTTTTTTATTCAATGCAGAACATTCATTTAACTCGTTTCAAACAAACATAAGTTATCAGTACTATCTACAAAGGCTACCAAACGTCATGCAGTGAAAAAATCACGAGCACATTTTACATGTACATGATATACGATTTTATTGTATCGAACATATACCTTACATAATATGTTTTTTCAATTCTAAGCGCACAGTTATAATATGAAAAATTATCTGTTTTTATAAATAATGGTTTGATAGAAGGTCTGAAGAAAAATGTCAATATATTACCCATGCATCAAAATAATTTAGTAAATCCTTGTATATATTAAGAAAAAATGTAATTTATTATAGGTATATTAAAAAACAAATAGAACAGTCAAGAGATATTTCTAAATGCATCTAATTTTACAAACGAAAAAGGTTTCTCGCCAAAATTGAATTCTTTGAGCCGGTTCAGCGATCTAAAGGCTCCGGAGAACAAGCCAAGCGATTATCAAGCGGTGTAAAATAAAGCACGACCTAGCATATAAAAATGAGCATTTCGGCTCACCTTTCAATCCGCGAGCAAAAAAAAGAATGGATATCACGACACAAATATTAAAAAACTAAGTATCCGGATAAAGCGGGTATTGGCAGTGCTAAAAAAAGATGGCAGCAGTACAGATCCGAGCAGCACCACCAATATTTTCGAGTAGTTTTCATCGGCAGAGCTTATTCAGTTATTATTCGGTCAGGAGTTTACAGCTCGTGATACAGCAGACCATCGAAGAATGAATCTAGTAGGGGATTTAATAATTTTATTATCTATTGGAATAATAAGAATTTATGAATCTAACTTAACTCTAACTAAATTGCTAATTTAAATTTAATTAATTCTTTAATTTTATTATTAATTATCATTGCTGCTTTTACTAAAAGCCCTCAATTACCTTTTTCCCCTTGATTACCAGGTGCTCTAGCAGCTCCTACTCCTGCTGCATCATTAGTTCATTCATCAACTATAGTAATAGCAGGTGTTTATTTATTCATTCAATTTAATTATTTAATAAATAATAATGAATTATTATTAGAATATATTATAATTGAATCCAGAGAGCTTCAATGTACCCGACCGGGAGGAGGACGTACAGAGATCCGCGAAAAAAGTAAGACACCTCGCTTTCTCCGTCTCGAATTGAAACGAAAGTTATGAAACATATTACAAAATCAAAATTCAAAGACTTTGTTCACACGCGTGTATTAGTTGAATGAAAATTTACGATGTTTAAAAAGTTAATGGATAAGAGGCAAACCCAGATTCTCTCCCATCGAAGCGAGATATTATAAACTTAATCCAGAGTTTGATAATTTTAAACGCATTTATAATGATACTGAACTCGTATTATGATATTGTATACTGCAATTTTGAAGAGAAATTGATAGAACAGTCAAGGGTTAAAGATAATGTACCAATTTATATGATTAAAGCAGAGCGACTGTGACAAAATGAACGCGTTAAAATCGATCGAGACAAAGAGCTTGCAACATGCGTGACTAAGATTTTAAACATCAATATCCCGATACTACGTTGATGGCAATAATTTGCTGATGGTAAAACGAGCTGGAATTGGCGACATTTAACGGATTATGCAGAACGTGGCCCAGCATTTCAGCGTATCAGTGATGAACAAACTTTAATACATCTCAAATCAGGATAAATGCACAGAGCTGCGAAAAAAATAGGCATTAGATTGATTGAAGGTAAGTATTCTGTCGCGTGGAAATTGTTAAAGAGATAAAGAAGTGTTCAATGATCCGGCAGCATCCGTACTAAAGCATATAAAAGCGTTTTTGGAGCTGCTTACCTGCGCGAAAGCAGACTTTAAACTAGACAATCATTTTGATAAGTGCAGGACGTATCATCGAGATTTTCAAGTATTAAAAATTCCATTTGTAGACGTGCTTTCGATATATGTCAGCACAACAAGGTCGGGCGAGTAAACGTGACGGAAATGGTGAGAGATAAATAATAAGGCATAAGCTTGTCATTGGAAAGTTTATTCGATTTCATTTAAGATAAGGAGAGAGTATTAGAAGATGATAAAAGGGCAATCAAGAAAAATCTTGCCCCGATCGTGATTACATTGTTGCGCAAAGAAAAGGAAGTATTGCCAAATGTGTAAAGGCGAGAATCATTTCCAAAAATGCCGCGAATTAAAGAAATTGCTTGTCAAAACAACGGGCGACACGAGCGAAACGTTCTAAACTATGCGTAACTGCCTTAGAGCGAGTCACGTGTTAGAAAACAAGTGTTGCAGCGATTGCAGGGTATGTGGTGAAAAGCATTACACGATACTGCATCGTCATGAATTCTCGCTTATACAGCAATTGAATAGCGCGTGTACATTTTAAAAAACACACAAACAAATATTATTGTCCACGGCAATAGTGAATTTTGTAGACATCGACAGCTGATTATGTAAGGCCCGTGTTTCATTTAAACTGCTCCAAGCCCAATTTTTTGACCGAAACATTAGCGCAAAAGCTCAAACTGACGCAAAGGGAAGTCAGTAGGACTTAATGAAGATGTAAATTATTATAAAAACGAAATAACGGCAAAAGCTGAGTCCAGGGTTATAAACTTAATCGCAAGATAATAAAGAAAATCATAATACCGGGAAACATTGCGTTCGTTGACCCGAAATTATACCAATTCACGCCAATAGATTCACTACGGTGAGTTATCGTGAGCGAAGTGCCAAGCTTATGACAAACTCTCCCTATAAGATGCTACAAAGCTTTCGAAGATCTAAGCAATTAACTTGTTACTAATCAAAGGTCTTTTTATTGTGGGCAGCCAAATATTGATTCTTAATTCTTATTCTTATGTATAATGTAAACATTTCTTTAATGGTGATATTTCTAAAATAAACTTGATTACGTAATGACTTCGTTCTTAATTTATCTGACGAGTAAAATATTGTCCGATGCAACTTTTTGTTTATTCTTCGTTGCTTCGATCTGATCTTATTTCTATTTGCGTCTATATTTATACTCGTTACCTTGTAATAAAATTTTAGAATCATTCTAAATTCCGTTTTGATCTTACGTCTGGTGAATGCATAAATAAAATCGCAAACATTATTGAATTAATTATTTTAGGTAGACTTTTGACGAATTTGGTGATGCATCGTGCACATAACAAGCTTTGCTCTTATGTACGTGCTCGAATTATTGGTTATATCTGCGACGCAGTTACATTTCTCGATTGCGTTCTATTTGTTCATCATACATGTCCTGTAACAACGATGATGGTGGTGGTGTGGCCTCGCCTGCTCCGTAGGTTTTGTCCGCGCCAGGGTCTTCATTTGCGGGAGTGATTTAGACAAATTAAAAGTTGTGTCGGACATTTGGATTGGATGGGTTGAGTTTTTTTATATAGAATGGATAGTGCACCAAGTCATCGTCGTCGTCGAGGCGGTGCCATCGGATCGGTGTCGTTCTAGTTAGTGCGGACTGTCGTCATCGGATCAGTAGCGTGAGACCATCGTCCGATGCAGTAAGTGCACGGCACGTGATTATTGCTCCCCCCCCCCCTACTAGAAAGAGGACAAACCACGCTACTTCACTGGTCGTATGGAAAACCTTGCTTACTTTATTCGTGGTGGTATTTCACTAGGACACCCCCTATTTTGCAAAAGTCGCTGAATCATTTGGGTCGGCTGGTGGTGACAGTTGGATAAAGGCGATCAGTCTATAAATCGTCAGTGAAAGCTGTGCTTTCATACCATCGAAGTCTCACCACTTGAGAAATGCATGGTTTTACATGATTCCCCCGGGAGTCGGCACCGTTAACAGGAGGCATAATCGGGGTCGACGCTCGGCGTTACCTCCCTCGTTGTTAGTAACGCTATTGAACAAATCGTGTCGGTTTGAAACAGTTTTATCGAAGATGTTCTGTTAATTTTTTCCTTTCTAGTGTAACCCTTGGCCGCTTCCTAATTTGTACCCAAAATGGTCCCAGTATTCAGCTTCCAGGAAGGAAGAAATAGGTGTAAATTAGCCATTTCGCACTTCCCGTTCAATTCTTCTATTGTTACAGGGCCCATTGCTGATGTAGCTAGGTCTGACGCGAAAATCTTGCTTTTGCAAGAGTGTACTTAACAGTTGTTTCCCCTCTGTATTTAGAGTTTAGTTGGTATTTTATCGATTTTTTACGTCTTTTGTCGAGGCTACGGCCGGGCTTTTCACCAGTCAATCACACGATTCGACTTTCCCGAACGGGTTTGCGAGCTCGAATTTACCTTCACACTCGTGGTCAATTTTTGGTTACTGTTTGAACAGGTTCTCTTGACCAAGTCCTCTGTCACATTTGGGCGATATAATATTCCATCATTGGTGCAATAATCGGGATCCATCAGTCATTTTGGTCTCTCGTTATCAATTATCTAAGGTTTTTACAATGGCTACTTTTCTCTTTTCTCCATAAAGTCCCTTTCTATTCTTTACCTCAACACTTCATTACGACAAAAAAATGAGCCACAGTCAGGGCTTGACGGACGTATTACGGGTTTTTTTTTCCTTATGGTACTCCGCGATCGGGTTCCTGTCTAGGCGCCATGCAACGAATCGCTTATCCGCTATCCCTTGGGGATCGCGGGTGTGCTTGGACGCGTTTGTGTTTAGACACGTCCAAAATAGCGCTTTGTAAAATTTCTCAATCGGGGCAGACTCCTTTGCCAGGCGAGTAGATCCACCGTCCCGACAATGGCAGAACCTCGGTGCGGAGTCTTGCTGGCTGCTATTATGCGTTTTCCTGTAACGGCACATCGTTTTGGGGTGTTTGGTTCGAAGGCGAAGTCTGGTCCACCGTCCATTAGGCATGTACCCAGTGACACACACTGCATCTCAGGACGTGAAATGGGGGACACTCCAAACTCGACTCGAGCGGGTACAACGTTTCCTAGTGTAACCATCCACCAACGTAGCTCTGATGGACTTTACCAACTTGGTCTTTAATCGTCCAAAGAAAAATGCCTTGATGAGAAGGATGTTACAGGACGAACCAGAACGGTGGTCACCAGGAGTCCGTCGCGTCGTCGTCGAGACGGTGGATCTCTCAAGGTCGCTCTCCTGAGAAAGGAGTCAGGCCTGCTCGACAACTTCGGACAATGTGAGAACACCGACTCAGAACAAGAGAACAACGACGCCACCGAAGGATAATAGAGGAATCATTACAAACGTAGCGTTGCGTTAGCGTAGGGGTTTTCCGGACTGCCCTAATTAGAATATTTTACAATTACTTTTAATAGATTGGAAGAATACAATATAAAAATTGGTCTTTATAATGTAAATCATTTATCATTTGTATTAAAGTTAGTATTATTTCTCACACATATATATTACCAACAATAAACACAATTTATAAGTAAATCTTGCTTTACGATTATTTGTTAGTGTGAAATGATATGTACAGATGTAACACTTTCTTATTAAGAATCGTTCTCGCATTTATCGTATTTGATGATTTTTACATTGAATAGAAATTCGTAATGTATACATTGATTGATGGCGAATTTCTTAGTATGGCATTGGAAGAATATTAATTTGAGGAAAAGTGTAAATTATACATAAAAATGAAATAGTTATTATTTACTATTCAAAAATTAGAAACTGTTAAATGGCTCTAATTTCAAGAATTATTTTTTCGTAGTAACATTAAGTAATAAAAATGACTATTTTGTTATTAAAAGGTCGTTTTTTTTAAGACGTTGATCATTGTTTTAACGTGTTATTAGAAATTATACATCTTTATCTATAAGTAAAAAATCTTTATTTTTTGAGAATAAATAAAACTTCACATACAGAATGTTTTTAACTAAATTGCATTATTTATTTAAAAGCACGTTTTGATAAGAATTGATATTGAAATAGATTTCATTATATGTATTGAAATGCAGTTGTAAAGCATTAAATAAAAACTACAATATGATGAGAAAAAATATCATTGTCAGGCGTGATCGGAATTGCATGTTAAAGACATTACGTACAAGCATTACGTTATATCCTAAATTGATTGGATACACAATAGCTACAGGGAAGAAAATGAATTAGTGAGTATAAGGAAGTAGGTAAGATAAATTGATAGCAAACGAGGAGCACAGTGAGAAGAGAGAGAAATGAGAAAAGTATATTTGGAAAAGATATTTGGAAGCAGAAACACTTGCCGAATAGATCTTTATTTATGTAAGATTTCTGTTTTTATTATTTATTAAGATATCGCGATAAACAATTGAAAAAAAGTACAAAAATAGTTTTTATGAAAACCATTGATGGATATAACGTAGATTAAATTCGATTTGTCACAGATCTTAAATATATCGAAACAGATATGTATTTGGACTTATAAATATATAAAACTTTACAACTTTCATCAATATACTTTAATGCGTATAATTACATAAATTATTGATTTTTATGTAGAAATTCCAGCTGTATATTTTTCTTATGTAATTTAATTTGGAAAATAAAAAAGTTTCTTCCATAATTGTAAAGTGTTGTTAATGTTATTTATCATGCTATAAAATTAATTCAACTAAAATAATAATCGTTATAATTATTTTTAAATGACTACGCTTATTATTTGATTTAGGAATCTGTTCGAAATATATCTACATAGGTTGTACATATTGTTACAACAACTTTAGCAGGATGTGCTTCTTTGTACTTAAGCGTCGAACATTATGTACCAATGTATGTACATAATGTATCAATACTGCTATGATAAATCAATAAAAAAGTTCGCGTTCACAGAAAATCATTGTATATATTAATAATGGATGATACATTCACATGAAACCTAAATAAGGATTACAGAAATTTTAAATAAAAAATCTTAATCATACGGCTAGTACAATGTCGTGTAAATAGTAAAAAAGTTAATGTGTTAAATATTATCATTTCTATTTTTTTATTTGTCATTCAGTTTGTCAATAGTCAGGTATGCAGCTCATGTTTAAAATTTTGAATTTTTGTGAAAATAATGCCAATGGGTTTATTCTATTGATTTGTATTACAGAGAACGTAAATTATGTATTCAATAAGATGAATAAATTTTTTTGTTGTACTTTTTATACTTTTTCTAAATTTAAATTAAATAAATAAATAAATAATTTTTTATATATTTATATATACATGTATAATATGTATAAAAATAAGTATATATATATATATATATACACACAAACGTATATCTAGAAGTGTATAAGTGCATACAAGAAAATTGCATCGACCTACAAATAAAAGACTCCAGCTGTACGGCCGGTTTTCGAGTACATCGTGAATGTATTGTCATGAAGGCAAAACTGAATGAGCCTTCACTCGTTCTTCCTCTCAAGACCATCCAAGAATGAATATCTATACCCGTGCACACACGCGCAAGCAAATACACTCAGTCAGACGAAGAAGAAATAAGAAGGAGTAAACGAAAATCAAAGAAGCGTAGTAGCAGGAGGAGGAAACAACTCTTCCCCCTTTCTCTCCTCCCTCTCTTCAATCACCCCCCCCCCCAAATCCCCTTGCCATTCACCCCAACCCCCGCCCTCGTCATATCTCTCTGCCCCCACTGTCTGTCTCTCTCTCTCTCTCTCTCTCTCTCTCCCCCTCGTCCTGGTCTCTTTATCTTATTCTTCTGCTGGTACTCTTCGATATTTTGCTCACGCACGCGTATACACGCGAGCACGCATTTGCGGTGTCTCTCACGCAACAAGAGCAGAGCGAAGCGACGGAGGCAGAGGAGGAGGAGGAGGATGAGGAGACGCGCGCGAGTTCGAGTTGTTTCTTGGGTAAGATATAAGCTCCTCTCCTCTCACCTGTTGCGAGGCCAGTCGTACTTCTCCGTCCTTCTCTCTTTCTTTCTGTCTGACCACAGGTGGTTTCCGTGGGTGGGAGCCGGTGCGCGCCGCTTCTCTTCCCCACCCCCACCCCCCGTCCGCCTCCGCCCGCCGCCTTCCCCTCGGCCGAGCCCCTCTCGCCCCCTCGCTCCCCGTCCCCCTCCTCCCGCGAGCTCCGGCACAAGAGGTTGCTCGATAAAGAAGAAGATACGCTCTCGGCCGCTCTCCTAACTGCTACGTACGTGTAGGCAAGAGCATCGGGCATTCCATGTCGGATCGACGGATCAAAAATACAATTCAATTTAATTAATGAGCTATTGAAAGGTGGGATTGTTTCAGTATTCCCGCTTTTTGCAATATTCGCATGCGGATGTTCATCATATCGGAGGGCTTTTAATATTCTATCTCGGTCTCTTTTTTAACCAAACTGAATTTAACGACAATCCTGCCCAGTAAACGTAAATATCCTATTCCCGCTTTTCTTCTAGTTCAAATCTAATGCGCTGGACAATGCTCAACTTGCATCCCGATATATGCTGTGTGTATATATATATATATATATATAAATATATTTACGCATTATTAACATACTGCAATTAGCGCCATCGGTTCGGTGCATATCATACGATGCTTAGCAGTGGCCACGGGATAAGTGTGAATGTACGTGGAATCAATGTGGCAGATTAGTGGAAAAAAATTAAAAGAATTTAAATCAGATCTTATTCGTAGCGGACTTAATGACTAGTTACGGAGCAAATGTGAGAAGTAGCTGCAGGATCGAGAAAATGGTGATATATGCATTGTGATGTACGTTCATACGCCCTTGTGTGTGCTGAGTTGAATAATATTTAATAAGGAAGAAAATACAAAGGAGCACGAGACTGTGAAACGGAGAGAGAGAGAGAGAAGGAGGGAACAAGCAAGGGGGGAAAAAGTGAGGGCTCAGATGAAAAGCGATGATACCGGAGCGGGGAGAGAGTGTTTAGAAGGAGGCAGTGGCAGGTAGCGCACGCTACCAGGTAAAAGGCACTTTTATGAAGCTGGACCAGAGGGAGATGAGACGGCGAAAGAAATGGAGATAGAGCTTAGCTTTCCAGCAGAAGCTGTCCACCCGGCCCTGGCACGCTACGTGAGCTGCATGCACGCACATCCTCCCACCCTCCCGCCCGCTCGGCCCTCCCACCATCGAGCGCCGCCCCCTCCACCGCCGCTCCTCACCGTCTCGTCGCTTCTGTTTTGGTGCGCGCGCGTATCTTTTTTATCGCTCGCTTCCTCTATCCCTGTTACTCTTCTCTCCGTGCGCCAGCTTTTTTCTTTTTTCCGAGCACTGCGAGCGAACGTGCAGCGGCGGCCAGTCGTTCCTCCTCCGGAGGAAGAGCTTTTATACCCTGGCGGCGGCGAGGGACCAGGTAGGGATGACGTGCAGCAGCCGTAAGACGCCGGCACACGCAGCCGTGCGATTTGCTAAATCGCGTGTAGACGCTCGAGCGCCGCTGGATTTTCAGCTCTCGGCCGGCCGATGGAATTGGAGAAAAATGAGGGCCCTGCTTATAAGTGAGAGCCACCACTCGCGACCTCTTATGCCAGTCGAACAGCGGAGCTCCATGAATTTGCTCTCTCGCTAATTTGGCGGCCCTCCTTATTCCGATGATTTTTATCCATGGAGGCCTCCTTCTTCTCGCGTCCTTGCCTACGGACATTTTCCTTCAAAGCCAATGTCATTGTTCGGCTATCGCTAGTAATGAGGCGCTTCCGGTTCTCCCTACTCGAGCCTCCATTGCAATTACTTACGGGGTCGATATCTTACGGAATTTCAATAATTGCCAAATCCAGCTTATTATTATCGATAATTATATTGTTTCAAGAGAAATTGATTGCTTGACGATACTTCAAGTGCTGTCACCGTTTTCACGTCACACGACTACGCATACCTACGATGCTTAATAATCGCATTACAAAATCGCATTTTATCTAAGTCTTTTTAATGTATGAACTTATTTACATGGCATTTATTTACTACGAATTAAACACAGATTAGCCTATCTAAATCTATATAAATGTATATAATTTAATTTTTTTTTTAATATACCGTTTGACAATTTTTTTATCAGGACAAGATACTGTTTTACTTGTTTCCTCTATGTTAACAAAAATATATTTATAATATGTTTACATATAGCTTCAACTTTCTTCTACGTTATCCATTTATTTATGATAGTAATGCTTATCGAATCTTTACCACCGTCTCAGAAATAATTAGATATATTCTTTCTTAATGTATCTGATTATACTTTCATTGCGTTCAACGAATTTTCTATACTATTAAGCATATAAATATACAATTCATATATAGATATGAAATAAAAATAAATAATAGTTATTAATTTTAATAATAATGATAGGTTGATATTTACAGTACATTTAATTGAATTATAAATTAAAATTAATTTTACATATAAATAATAATATTTACTTCCATTTTTAATTAGTCAAAAATCATTGAAGTAAAATACTGGTACATAATGGTATAATATTGTGAATATATAATTTTATAGATGAATAGAAAATTAAACAAAAGTAGAATTAAATTAGAATTCACCGGTATTTAGTATATATTTTGAGAGCTTTAAGAAGCAAGTATAACTCATACAGAATTTACTTATGGAGTTACTTAGCTTTATGGATTAAGTATAGCTTTAATAAGATTGAGCTTACTTTAAAATTATTAAATACTAGATTATACAAGAAAATTTAAAAATTGATATATTTTTATTTAATGATTGACATTCGATGATATATGTCGATATATATTATACATATAATTATAATGTCCAATATTAACGAAAATTCATTTCTTAATAGTTATTTTAAATTTACAACTATATTTTGTATCATTATAAATTTTATATATTTTATGTATTTATGTCATCAAATTTTTAAAAAAGTTACTCCAACATTATATTACAAATTTTCTTGGTACTTTGACCTTATTCGGTTTCAATTTTGCATAAAAAAAACCATTGCAACTCATAATAAATAGATTGGCATTTATGCATTAAGAAGGATTACTTTTTGATTCTCAAAACAAATTTTATTTTCCAAGTCATTATATAAATCTTTTTTCACATACAATACATTAACAAGAACATATTACAAACAAGTTTCTTTTTTTATGTTAATACTTCCACCAGAATTTACACACCATGTGTACTTTTTTCCTACAACAAATCCGAGCGGTCAGCAATTTTCTGTTAAATGAAGAATGCAGTATGTGACATATAAGAAAGGTCTTTAATATTTATAAAAGGGATGCATAAATAGCTGGTGTAGCATTTGCCATGTTAGCCTCCTCCGCGTCGAAATTCAACTCGAGTCCTGGAAATTAAATTGTGCCAGGTATTTTTTCCGTCAGTCCCATCCGAAGAACATTCTTAATCTAATAGTACCGATGTAATGTGTGTGCGTGCGCTTGTGTACATAAAATCGCGCCCTCCCGCGGTGCCATGAGCGCCTCCCCGAGGCTCGGACCGAGATAGGGAGAGGTCGATTAATTTGTGCGCTCGCGTCGATGTAATTAATAATTAGTCGCATGTCTAATGAGACGCGAAAGCATCCCGGCCAATTAGGGGCTTCGGCTTCATCCTTCCACTTCATCTCGTATGGGAGACGGGAGGCGTCGCGCGACTCGTACATCTTCCCTGACTTCTCTCCCTCTCTCTCTCTCTCTCTCTCTCGCTCTCTCTCTCCCTCTCGCTCTCCCCCCTCTCCATCCCTCTTATCGTTCTACCTCTCTTTCTCAGTCTCTTTCTCCACCTATTTCCTCCTTGCTCCGTCTCTCGCCAAACTCGATGACGCATTTCAGTGGCAGCGCGTAAAGTTGCTCTTCTTACCGCCGCAAACCCGGGCAAGAGGCGATCGGGGAGCATAAGAAGGAGGATGATCGGCTAATATGACTAAGCGAGAGCGGGAGAGGGAAATTGATGTCGAATCTAATAAAAGTGTGTCGGCCAAGAGAATTCGTGGCGGCTTACGGACAATGGTTTCACACATTCTGAAGTGTATAAATTGAGATACTGACAGTGGAAATAGACTTGGTTGGTCAGACGCGTAAAACTAATCCATCTTTTTTCACTTTGCCGAGCCTCCGAGTTATCTCTTAATATATATATTTCGTGCATCAGATAATCGTCTAGCAACTTCATTTCGTGTGCAAAAATATTCTACGGGGAATATTGATACACTTTAAATTGCGGATTAAGCGTCCGGTAATGCATTAAGAGTTCAACATCGAATTTTAAAGAGACTTTTATTCGCTCGAAAGTCAGGGATAAGTGTATATTATTAAATACCTATTTTTTTAAGTCTTGCGCTTTTTCATTTTAAATTTATTAGTGGATCTAGACAAACTGGTACATGAATATATAACGCAAATTCTTGGGATAGATTAGTTGAAAACCGATGCATTTATATTTAAATAATAAATATATCAATATATTTACTCTCGTGATCTAGATATTTAGATCAAAATAAGGTATACAAAATTTTCTTTTAATAATTAGTTATATAATTAATTATATAAAAGACAGAGTTATTATAATTGCACAAACTATTGCGAATTATTCAAAGAACATAAATACTAATGTAAAAGATTTAGAAATTGTAAAATTGATTATAATATCAACAATCTTTTAAGTTCAATTTTAAGAAACTTTTAAGTTAAATTGACCCCACTTTTTACTGCTTAACAGAGGCAATAATTTAAGCATTTTCAAAGTAATTTCGATCAAATGAACGCTATTGAGTAAAATTTGTGTAATAAGATACAGTACTTTCACATATTTTGAATATGTTAATATGAAAGTATAAATAAGCTAAATAAATATTTATTGTGGTGACGTGATTTACATTTTGAATAATGACCAAGGCTTATTTGCAAAATTAATACAATTAGTGTGATCTTAGTTTAAGAAACATATCTGTTTGATAAGAATAATTTACTTTCCCCGATATAAATTAGAAATTTCATACATGCCTTATACGAGCTTTTGCATCAGGTGTCCCTGTCCGAAAGCTTCGCGTTCTTCTCTATCGCTCAGTCGAAAGAAGATAGCTGGCAAACAAAGACAAGGCATTAAGCGAACGCTAATGTACGCGCGAGGTTAATTCAAGATCGATGTCAGCTGAGATGCGTGACGGGGGGGGGTGAGGGACATCGCAAGCATTCATCCGTCCTACCTGATTGCGGGGGCTGCCGAGTGCGTGGAGCTTTTTTCCGCGGACGAGGCCACAGGACGGGGAAGCCGCTCGAGGAAGCGAATTCCGCGACTCCGGGCAAGACTTCCCCGCGGTCCCGTCCCGCACACAATTACCCGGCCGACCTAACCAAGAAATCGGTCCCTCGCTGCTTTCCCCCACCTCGCGGCTTGACTAATTACCCGCTCGTGAATCATCCGCGTAATCTTCCGACTGACCGGCCACAAGTAAAGGCCCTCGCTTGTGCGCATCTCCGCGCCCAATCCCCGAAGGATGACCCCTTGCTCCTCCCCCAGGGGCCTCGCCGCCGCGTCCCGGCCACTGGAGGAATGCGCGAGGAGTGCACGCTATATAAGTCGCGGATGCCTCGGGCCGAAGTACGGCAGCCGGTAAGTTATGGCTAATGCGCCGTATGCTAATCCAAATTGATTTACCGGTCACTCTCGGTCGTAAATTCCGGGGCGCGAGGACGCGACTCGTCGCCGACGACCGCCGACGCACGACAGACGGAAGCTACCGGGGGATTCGCGGACCGGCTTATCCCCTCCGCACCCCGTCGACCCTCTCTTCCTCTCTCGGGCAATACCGATCGATGGACGAGCTCTGATAATACCTGGCCCCGGGGTTAGGGGCGGCCCTACCTGGAGGCTAGCGAGGTTTTCACGCTCTCGTCCGGCCAGCAGTCATTTGACTGCCGCGATCTCCCCCATAAGGAGCCTCGGGAGTATACGGCTTTTTTGGAATAATTGCCTTTGTTTTATTGTCCCCGCTTTCTTTTAATTTGAATTGAATTGCCGGGCAGAGGAGGTTTTTCGAATTAAATCGCCTTCTACGCGCTTCTGCTCGCTGCCTTCATTCGCTTCATTCGGCCATTTCCCTCGGTTCATCTTTAAATTAAATTCTAATGTCATTTTGAATAATTGATATTCATTACAACTTTCAACAGTATAACCGTAAATTTTATTAAATCATGAGCTTGTACTTGTTTAGAGATAGATTATAATAGTCCATACATATATGTAATTGATCGTATGTAATTTTGTAATCTTTGTCGATGCAGGTCTATAATTTTTAACAGAATTTATTTTTCAATAATAACAATTTATTATAATACGTATTGATACAAAATTACAAGCTACCGACTTTTTTTACACATCCAAATGTTTATTAATAATTACATTTTATTAATTTGTATCAAAATTACACGTATTATTAGTTATATTAAATATAGTATTGCTTATTTGAAAAAGTGAATAATAATAGAATTTTTTAATTTTTATCTCATGTCTGTTGATGTTTGAATTTGAATTATATAATAATATAGTATTTAATTTTTATATTTGTAAATTAATCATTTAAAAAATTTTCGCTATTATTAAAATACACATTATGTATTCAGAATCATAACTATAGTATAGTAAGAGATCAGATAGAGAAGCATTAAAATTCAATACGTACTCTAGGTATCATTATTATGGCAAAAAGAAAAACTTAAATTACACAATAGTAGAGAGTAAAATTGTAACAAATAAGTATATATTAAAGGCATTTATATGTAAAAATTTAAGCAATAGTTTTTTAGAGTATAATGCAGTAAATTCACGAATAAAAAATTTTCTAAAATTTTTATATGAATTTTACGTTTTATATAAATTATCAGTAAAATAAAGTGAAGTAATGACTAACAGAATGTAAAATAAATACAAAGAAAATATAAATAAAATGTATAGCAGCCCATTGAAATAAAAATTTTGTTTTTCTTTTAATTTCAGTCAAAACACAATGTAACAAATGTATGCATATGCGTGATATTTGTGATAAGAGATTAAGTCATAAACTTGAAAGCTCACAAATGGCCAGCACCTGAATGTCCGAAAAGATCTGGGAGCCATTAAATTTATATTATATAAGGAAGTTTATCAGATTGGCTGTGAGTTTTGGCTTTAATAAACTAAAGATTGAGCGAAGAAAATACTGTTAAAAAAAAGGTTATCGACAATTTTCTTTCATTTGGAATACCCATAAAAAGTGGCAATGTGATTGAATAAAATACAAGTTAATTTTTATGAAGTTTTTAAATACTACTAATAGATGCGGGTACTTATGTTTTTAATAAATAAACAAAAAGTATATAAATTAAGATATTTTATCTCTGAATACTTAATATAACAAATTTTATTACTAGTCATAGCTTGCTTTCAGCATATATTAGGTAGATTTTTTAATTTCATTATTTCTCCATCTGCATGCACATGAAAAAGAAAAGAATTGTGAAATTAATTCGATCCTCGATGAAAAAGGTTCGTGATAATAAAATTTAAAGGCTGGTCGGTCCTTTGGGAGCGGGAAAGAAAGCAGCGAAATGTTTTTTGAAAGAGAAGTAATAAAAAAGAAAAAAACGTCGACACTCACTTTAGTGGGTATGTATCTCATGAGTATTAGGCACTATCAAGATCATCTTCGGAGGAGGCAGAGGAAGGAACGTTTGGTAGCAAAATAAATATTTGACATTTCGTCCATATATAGTCAAACATTCTGTCGAATACAATTTAAAAGCTGGAGAAGATTATATTTCAACGTCTCTTATCTCAGTCGAGAATCTTATGATTGTTGTTCAGTATTTTTCTTAATATTTAATCGGATTGAAGTTTTAAATGTTAGAACGCTCAAGAGATTTCATTTTGTATGATTTATTGATGTTGCGTGTAAATTTATTCACTAGCAGAATTACATTGTTTCAAAGCATAAATATAATTTTACAATTAAACAATGTAGTTTTTTTTCAGGAAATCGTATTTATTTTAATGTACAAATTTGTAAGACGATATTAAAATTGGTTTTTAAATACATTATTAGAAAGATAATTCATATTAAAAATCATATTTTTTTTTTCAATTTGTATTTAACTGTTGGTGCTCGTAAAATTTTATCCTATTAATTAAGAGATAGAGAGTTAAATTTTTTTATGTCATTGAATTTCTAAAAAATATTTGAAAAATTTTTTTTATGAATTATCGTCGATTGATATATGTATCGTATTGATATATGTATGTACAATGTTTTAACTTTTTTTTAACAATTTATTACAATAAAAATAAAAATTACAAAATTTAATTCGATTTTGTATATTCATATATATATATATATATATATATATATATATATAAATTATACAAATTTGTATGACATTTTAAAAAGTGTGCTAGTACAATATCAAGATGGGATATACAAAAATTCCACTATGTTTTTAAACTTTAATATTTAAAAGGTATCATTGAAAGAACGAGTAAATCGAATAATATTATAAATAAACAAAAATGTTTTTCATAATAATTAATAATAGTACTGTAAAGTTTGTCATGATATCGTTGCTGTTAATATATTTTTCAATCGTAATAAATAATAATTAATAAAATTTTAATTCCGTTAAGCATTTTTCCAAGGCTCGTGATAAGTTTTTCGAGAAAGCTGAGATCTTAATGCTAAGATAACATTTTATATACAATGTTGCTTTTAAAAAAAGTTACCCAAGGCGCCAATAATTTTTAGGTAAAACTGCCAGTGTAATCAGGTAATAAATTAAATATCGACAAAAGGAAAATTAGTTTGCTCTTGCTTTCAATGTCAAATCCTCACTCGAGAACCACATTATTCAATTTAAATGATAGAAATGTCATCGTCTTCTCTTTCTTCCAACTTTCGCTTCATTCACCGAAGATCCGTCAAGCGTACATAACCTTGGGCTCCCACTTGCGCGTCTAAGATCCTGTTCTCAATTTTTACTGATTGACAATGTCGGTAACGCGGGGAGCAGCATCGCTACCCCCCTTCAAACCCTACAAAACTCTAGTCGCCGTATTGAATTGCGGGTGCGCGAACTTTCCCGCGATTCATGACCAACGCCCTTCCGCCCAGAGCCGCGCGACAAAGGTCCGCCACATATCCCATGGCCATATTAGCCTCGCTAATAATTGGAGCGGGGTTCACAGTGCCGGGGGAGAGGACGAGGTGGAAGGAAAGGGCCACGTGCGCGGGACTGAGTTCACCTGGGAAATATAGTACTTTCTTCCTATTGCACGGCCGATTAAATGAGTCTGAAGGGTGGCGGAATTTAACAGCGAGGGTGTACGAGATTTGACAGAATGAATTAGAGCCCAACTTATTGCAAAACGTGCCGGGAGCAATTATGCCAATAACTTAATAACACTCTATTCAGTGTTGAAGGATATTAAGCGCTGTGTTATTTAGTAGTTGGTCGGAATTCATTATAATAGGGGATGTGAAGAGTTGAGATTTTCATTTAACTAAGATTGGAATTGCTCAAATATCAGACTTTTAATAAGCAGTCGATTAAGAGATTATTCATGCTAAACGCATATTTGTATCTACAGTTGGGCTGTATGCGTTGTAAAGGAAGCTTTCATTCTTGTTTTCAATGGGTTTACTACCGCCTATCGAGATGGTAACTTACAATTTTTATCGGTTTACAACAATTAAGATTCAAATTCGGATTGATGGCATTGGACTTTCTTATCTTTTTGAGCATTGACCTCAACTTCAACATTTTATTACCGCAATAGCTTATAGGGATAGAAAAGTTTTTCGCCTCAAGCTTACATTACAGGTTCATTCGAATAAAATCCTGTTAGATAATACTGTATATTCTAAATACTTTTAATTAGACAAGACGATATATATACCTATAAATATAAATAGTTGTCCGACCTGTAACGTGAAATATATTTTATGATATAAGTTTCATAAGTATTTTGATATCCACCTCATATAGATGGTGTAAATAACTTTAATTAAAATTAAGTAAAATATTTTTTTTATATAAAAAATATTAACAAATTGTTTTAATATAAGAATTGTTTTTACATCCAATTTACGTGTATGTATATATAATATAAAGATATATGCACACACATATATATATATATAGTGCATGTATAAATAAATATACAAACACATGTATGTTCTATGAATATATAATTTAATTTGCAACATCTTAAATTACTATGTTGGTATTTTTTGAAATACCTAAATTAATTTTTTTATAAAATTACGAGTGTTTATAAACACCGTCGATTAGAATATTACTCTAAATAACCCAATAATTAATCATAACACCTATTTTAATTAGTTATATGAAAATATCTAACTATTACTCTTACTTAAAAAATGTTTGCTAAATGTTTTTTTTATATTCATCATCTTTTTATGCATCGTATTTTATATATCTCTTTATTATAAATTGTATCTTAAATTTAATCCTCTTTTTGGATCTTTTCATTCTCTATTTGAATCCGTTTCATAACTATTTACTTATATAATTGCGGTTGTGCTGTGTATTCTTGATCTCATCCTTATCCCAAGTATTGAACAAGACAATAGTAAAGTAATTGATTTTTTAATTTCTTAATTTTAAATATTACAATTAGAGCCGTGCTTGTAAATGTATGAATTTTTGTTTGTAATAGGCTATAAAATGATAAACGTATAATTTTAACGGAAAAGTCGTACAATGCGGCCGGATATAATAATCTGACTTTTGCAACGTAAGGTCTTACAATTCCCTAAAGCCGTAGCCTTATTTAAAAGTAAATTGTACGCCTTCATTTATGGACCCATCGGTATTTTAGATAAAAATATATTATTACGCAAGAGCGAAACATGAAGAAGACAAAATTCAGCTTCTGATTCTCGTACATTATTCTTTATGATATTATTATATCCTCCGTGTGTATCCTGACCTTATTATCATTTTCATTTGGTTTGAAGGATTTCGTGGGTCCATCTTCCCATTGGCCCTGGACATTCGGCGCCGAGTAAAAATAATCAAATCATCACTGGGATCGAGCAGAGGCCGCGCACCGGGCCTATAAATCGAATCCGAGCAATTGCGAGGCTCCGTCGCTACGCAATGCCGAACCACCGATGCCCGAGCGAGCATACGAAGTAGCTTCACTTTTCAGAAAACTTCCCTCTCGGCTTCTTCCAGCCGCGCAACCGATCACCAGCCCTCCGCCCACTGCCCCACCTGCCGCTCGGCTTATTTCCAACATTTCGAAAAGAAACCCCTGGAATCTATACTTACGCTCGCAACGAGCACTTAACGTCCGTGCGGTCGGCTATACTTAATCCCGCAACACATTGGCCCGCATTATAGCAATGAACAAAATGAAAGCCGTGCTTCAGCCTCGCTTTTCTTCCTCTCGGGCTTCGCGAGACAGCGGCGGACAAGCGGGGGGGCGGCGGCCCCCGGGGTTGGGCTGGTGGGGCCGAATGAGCGCAGCAAGGAGATAAAAAGAAAGGAAGAAAAAGAAGTTATAAGCGAAGGAGAAGAAAATGAAAGGGGGGAAGGGAACGAGCGCAAACCGCCCAAAACGTCACTCCCCCCCCCCTCCCTGCCAGCCGAGCGGCGGTCGTCGTCGCCGTCCCCTGGCCGGACGCATCTCGCAGCGGTCGCGGGTTGCTGGTCGTTGGTAGCGCGCGTCGAAGAGAGTAGCCTTTGGTATTAGCCTCTAGTAGCTGCTAAGGTGGTAGCCCAAGGCTACTAGAAGATTGCCCGGCAGACAGGTGGGTGAGGACGAGGGATGTGGCGGACCATAAGAACGAGAGTATCCTCTCTCGACCGGCTCACCGACGCCCTCCTTCGTGCTCCTCTTTCGGGGCCACTTAGTCGCACGCGAGCCTCGAGCGGCGTTCGAGGCTGCGACCCTCGAGTCGGAAGAGCAGGAGGAGGAGGCGGCGGCGGAGGAGGAGGAGCAGCGGGGAGAGGAGGCGGAGGCGGCCGGGGACCGCGGCCGGTTCACGGGAGGATGAAGAAAAACCGGGGTGGCGGCGCGAGCGCGGACGGGCAGTGGGGGGGTGGGGGCCGCGCACCCATGCCCCGGGCGTCGGCCGTGGGTTCGTTAAAGGGCAGTGGGGGGGGGGCCCACTCGAAAATCGCCCGATTACCGCGCCCTGTGTCGGATAGGGTCGGGGGGAGGGGAGGGGTGTGCGGTGAGAGAGAGAGAGAGAGAGAGAGAGAGAGAGGTGGCGGCAGGAAAGCGCGGGGCACAATGGGCCGAGGCGACGGAAGCGACGGCACGGGGCCTCGTCGTGAAAGCCGGCGAGAGATCGGGAGCGAACCCCCCGTCCCCGATGCTCGGCTCCTCCGCGTGCTCCACGACCAGCCTCGGGCTCCGAGCCGTTCGCTACTTTCGTGGACGGCAATTTGCGGTAATATCGGCTACGGAGCCAAGCCAACGCGGACCGACGGCCTAATGGCGGGGGTCGCGGAACGAAGGCAGCGACGCTCGGAGATGCGGATCGGCGGCCGAGTGGCGGGTGGGGCCCGGACGGGTTGCGGGGCCCGCGCACTTGCCGGGGGTCTTCTCGGAAGGAGCTGAGTCCGCTGCGGCTCGCTCCTGCGGAAACGCGACGAAGATCCTTCACCGGGTGGCCCGGCCGTTTGTTTACCCTCTGGAACCTTGGCCGCGCCTTTTAATGGCCCGGCAAACTTCTTTGCCTCTGCTCCTCTCGCGCGACGAATATCATCCATCGCCCCCTGGCCTTCTGCTACGCAGCTCCGATGCCCTGGCTGTCCAGCTGTATTTAGTCATTAGTCCTCCCGAGGGTCGGATCGAGCCAAGCTTTCGCGTGGCTTTTTTGGCTTCCACCCAGTCCTAATTTCTCAAGGCGAATTTACATTTTTGTTTTATCAATTTACATCGATATCAACTCGTGGTATTGAGATGCAAAAGGTTAAATTACAGCAAAAGCTCTCATTCTCACTATAAAGAATTGTTTTTACCACAAGAATTATTATTATTTCTGCAAATTGACTTTCACAGTCTTCTGCACATGTTTAAATATTGTGAATTGTCTCTCATAATATTTACGAATAATATTTTACAAATCTCCAATACTTTTATTGCTTCTTATAACTTACGACTATAAATCCTCTATTAAGTTAATATAATCAGAAGCCTAAATTGAAAACGGAACTGCATAGAATAAGTGAACTGAGATACGCACATCCATATGTATGTTCCGTTTTTGATACATTTTTAATTTGATTTGAAAGAAAGAGAAAAAATATGTAAGGTGAAAATAATAATATCAGTACCCCAGTGCGGCCATTCCTCCTTAACTTAATTCAGGAGTTGTAGTTTTTATCGCTCCTACATTTTCTTCGAGATCAAACGGCCACTGATTATAATGCCCACGAAGAAAATATAAATAATTAAAATGACTTATCAAGGATACATCTAGTCGTACAAAATAAAGCAATAAAACATGCTCACTCGGTACGAAATATCGGTAGCTAGTGGAGTTGATAAAATGCTAGTTCTCGCTGCGTGAATTTAATTCGAATTTAATATGAGTTTATATTTCTTGTCGAATTATAAAAAGGGCGAACACGTTTTCTCTCAGTATGATTTACACTCAAAGACCTCTCCCACCAAAAACTAGCATTTTATTGCTTGAGCTTGTTACCGATGTTTCATACCGAGTCTATATTATATTGCTTCATTTCGTCCGACTGCGTGCCTACTTTCGATAACTAATATCGAGTTTTTCTCAAGTACAATTATTGCATTAGACCTCAAAGTGCTTGTTTTAACTTGCCAGTGTATTAAAGACGATGATTAATATATGATGATTATTCCATTTAAATATTTATGTAAATTTGAAAATCGTCCATTTCGTTAACAACATTTCAATAATTTACTCAAGCAACGTGATTTCGCTTAAAGATATGTAATAGCTGATGTATGTTAAAATTATTACAAGTTTTAATTGTGTTTACTCTGATTACTTATGATCTCATTCTCACTATTATTCTAATTTTATATTATTATTATTTTATTTTATTAATATTTATTATTGGTATAATCGATTTTGTATCCACTTAAAATTATAAAAATATTGAATATATTGCCTCGTTTTCAACTTCAATTTAACCAAGATACGTATAAAATTATAATGATTATTATAATTAATTTTTTAAATATATGTATAAAATGTTTGATATTATCGTAGAGTCCTTTAGCGATGATTATATGAGTTATATCTTCATAATTAAAATCATTGGATTATTTGCGCATTCTTAAAATAGCTGTATAATTCTATTTTTTTACGAAATCATTACAGGTAATTAATTTTTAATCGCATTAATGCATCGAATCATTATGGAGAAATGGCAAATTTGAACTTGCCATATAATTCATGCATGGGATATATCTATTTATAATAATTTAAAGTATAGTATTTGTTGTGTAGTATTTGGTAATGGAGATTATAGGAAAAAAAACCGTTCCGAACCTATTTGCAAGATGCGAAATTCTTGTAATTAAGGTGATCTTATTCGAATAAAGGCAAGCAGTATAAGACGTGGAAATTTCGAAACAATAGATCGGTGATCGTCCTGCGCGAAACGAACAAAGAAATGAAATGTAAATAAATCAGGACGCGTGAAAAGAGAGGCGTGTCAGGGTCGGCTACCGGCAAGGGGTGAGGCGGGAAAGCGCCATAAATAAACATCGACATACACTTTGCAGGCTAATTTCGCGGAGAAATTATTAACCAACTCTCACCGCTCTTAGGGATATTTCCGTGGCTCGCGCACAAGGCCGACCACACGAGATCGTATCTCATAGAGTCCTGGTGGCTGGGCGATTCCGGGGGTCGCGGGCGTCGCTATCGGGGCAGATTTTGTCAAATGCCGAAGCGACTCGTGGGCGCTGATTGGCCGAGGTACGCGAGGGACAAGCGGCAGGCACTTCCCGGCCGGTGCTAATCCATCAGCGGGCGAGCCGCGGCCGGGAAAAATCAGCAATATTGCCGGCCGGAGCGGCTCGAATCGCGCGGAGAGCCGTAAATCCCTCGCCGGCCGTCGAATCCCCGGCCGTCTGCCGGTGCCTCGTCTCCTGCGCGCCCGCCCCTTCCGCGTCGTCGTCATCGCGCCACCGTCAGCCTCCGCCGGAGAAGATGGTTTATTGGCGTGGCGGACGCGCGACTGCGCGCGCGCGAGAGCCGATATTTATCGCGCGATTGCCGTCGGCAATTAAGCTCGGCACGGGAGGCAGAGCGCGGCCTCGGGACTTACCCGTGCGCCCGAGAGGGGACTAAACGCCGAGCGGCGAGCGACGGAGCGGGGCGGGGGGGAATATCTGTTTTGTTCCGTGGCCTGCGCTACTAGGAGCTGTCTGCGGAGCTAAATTGCTGGGGCGACCGTATCGCACCTGTTGCCTTTGTCGCTACCATACGGAGTCTGACGCGTCCACAGCAGCAACTCGTTATGAGCGCTTACCGCTCGGTACCGTTTTTTTCTTCTTCGCACGGGCGCTCTTCCGCCTCGCGCGCGCACACACACGTACGTATGCATGCATACGCGCGAGCGCGCGCTCACTTACGTACAAAACTTTCATCGGCCGGGGGCATTATCTGATTCGTCGTTTTATTTTCCTCCTCGGAGAGCTCCTGTAAGGCCACTTTATCCTGGGAGCCTGGAAAGCGTCGCTGGAATTTGTAAGTGGACATCTTGAGCTTGGCGCCTCGAGTCGATCTTCGCCTTCGTTATGGATGGACGGATTTTAGTCAGATGATGTTACCGATGCAAATAATTACCGCGTGCCGATGCTTCATTGTACGTCGGATAAATGAACGAATGAGAATCAGATTATTATATAGACGACTCTCGAAACGTAGTATCGCGCCTTAATAATAATCGCATTTATCAACTTTATATACGACGTGCGATTGTGGTTTCCCTGAAGGCTAAATAATAATTCACGATGTTATCGGATCCTTTGGTTACACTTGTCGTTCGATCGATTAAATTGTAAAGAGCTCGTTGCAAATTGCATACGTATATCTTACACAATAGTAGTACGTAAAAGCTAAATATGCTATTCGTAACAGTTAATACTCGCTTATGAGATCTAATACACGCGCACAATATTACATAAACATTTCGAATTTTTAGAGAAGTATTATCGTTTATATGTACTTACAGGATAATGAGTGGCAGTTATAAAGCGCAAATGCACGCGCACGTTTCTATTAATGACACTCGCACGTAAGAACACGGGCGCTTGTGCATAGGTGCCTATAAGCAGGTAACCGATGATTTCAGTGTTCTCTTTTTTATCACAATTTCAAACGTGTTTCTGATCGAAAATTAAAATCAGGACAATTATGTAACGCGCAGCGTTACGCTATCGGCAGACATCGTGCGCCGAGCACAGAACAGGAGTTTTTGTCAGTTAAGTACAGCACGGATATGCTTTCATGAGTATTGATGGAGAGGCCGATGGGACGCAGAGAGGCAAAGAAATTGCTCCTGCAAGGCGACGATCCTTCGAAAAAGGAGGCAAGGGCTCGCGGCAGTTCGGTCCCAAGTGCACCAGCCTCCCGGCAATTATCCTCCTAGGAGGGGGCGTTTATTGGAGGAGGGTCGCGAGGGCGAGGGAGCGAGGCGTCCAGGCAGAAACAATAAACTCGTCTATTCATTAACTCGGAAGACGAGGCCCGTATTTCTGGCTCGATCAGCGTCGCTCTCGCGCGCGCTCAATAAAGACCGGCGGCCTCGCGCTGCCACTTCAATGAATAATTGTTCATAACGGAGCCGCGAAGCGCTGGAAGACACAAGACGCGCGCGGCGCACGAGGCGATCGCGAGCCACGGCGATAAATCCCTCCGACTCGCCCTCCTTGCCCCGCCCTGCCGCGCGTTGACCGCCGGAAGATAAGACGGGGCTCGCCGCGTCTTTACGGGCCCCCTGAAGGATCCATAGATCCGAACGCCGCGCGGCTATTATTTCACCGAGGATCGCCTTAACTTACTGCGCGTGCGATTCTGAAAATGAATTCTGAATTATTGCGCGATCGGTGATGCTGTTGGGATGAAGGATCCGGAAATAAGCTGTTGACAAAATTGTCCCGATAAGTGTGTCCTGACGATTTAATTGGTTGGGGTTGAAGCGCTCGAGTCGTTGCTGTGGACAGGAATCGTTCAAGTACTACCTACTCATGCGTATGCCTATACGAATGAGATAATTGAGATGCTTACCTTGTCAGATTATTCCGTTTACATTATTAATTTATCGCATTAGCGTGGATATTACTACTGAAGTGATAGACAAATCTAAAAAATACCAAATGCAGACCGTCCTAGTTAAATAAATAACAGGCGATTGCCTCAGGTTTTTTTACATCACGTTATTGTTTATACAATACTTTTCATTGGCCTTTTACTGATGCATGCTCTTATTTAATTCGATTTTATTATATTTTAATGGCCGAGGGAACACCTATGTTATACATATTTGCATATATACAAATTTTCCTGCTGGAATGTACTTTGTACAGCCACTGATTCTTTATGTAAGTCAAAACACTTTTCTTTGTAAAACTTGAAATTTTACTCAATACTGATGTCATTTAAAAAAAATTCTTATTATAAAGGATTATTTTCTTCTTCTCTTTATAAGATTTTAAAAAATCACACGCTTATTCACACAATTGCACAACAGATTTTATTTGCATATACTTATCGTTGTATTTCAAGAGAATTTTTGATATCTAAAATCGCTTTACGAATTTAATATCATGAGTCGTGGCTAGTAACCTTATCAGATCAAGGACGTGTGTATCCACTTTGTACTTTTGCCAGAATCGACGTTAAGTTTTATTTATTTTTATGAGTGTAATATTCGACTTCCTCGTCGATGTTAGAATCATCATAATTTCTTTTTTTCAGCTCTGATTCATACAAAATATTTTAACGATACACTAATGTCTTATACATTATATATGCAACTATTATTGATATTATTACTTATGTAAAACTTATTTACTCGTGTATGTAATAAATAATTTATGAAATAAATACATTTTATAAGTAATAATTTTATAAAAAATATTATTTCTTAAATTCACGTGTAATTAACGAATATACTGATCATGGTTTCATCATAAGATTCGTTAGTTTTAGACAACTTTGGAAACATTAATTTTGCAATAATGTATTAAATAAAAGTTTAAAAGAAGTATAATTTTCATATATTCTTCTTAAAAGTATTTTTATGACGTAGTGAACCAATTATTTGCAAATAATTCGGAAATACGCATGTCTTGTACACATAAATAAAAATAACTTGCTTTTAAATTTTTAAGTGAATGCTGTAAACTTCCATGTAAAGTAGTAACAACATTTCACTTTACTTTACAACAAAACTGGTTTCGTATGCTTGCATGAGCTATGAGTTTCAATTATTTTGCAACATAGTACTTATTTCTTACATTAAATAATATAATAATATTTAATGCAATTTTTGGTAAAATTTTATTTAAGAACTAATTTTTAAAAGTCCTTTTATAATTTACCAATAATCGAGTATAGCAATTAGTCTATAACATTTAAAAATATCGAATTCACCGTACTGAATTACAGAGAATTGAAAATATTTAAAAAGTATTCCAAATTAAAAGAAAATAATACGCATGTAATGCAATGATGATTGGTTAAAATTGAAAATTCTACAATAAAAGTCATTGTAAAAGTGTAAATAAGGCAATACCTTAACAAATGGGTAAATTTTTGTTTAACCAAGTGTCGCAAATTAATTAATTTACGTTTTAAGTCTTACTGCGTTAATGATTTTAATAAAAATTTTGATAAAAATTTTGATAAAAATTTTGATAAAAATTTTAATAAAAATTTTAATAAAAATTTAAATAAAAATTTTAAACCTAGATAAGCTAGGATAATTATGAAAAGAATCGTAAAACAGGTACACACCCATCACATTACCATGTAATCGGGCTCATCTTGCTCTTATTTTCCCTTCTTATTTCCCAACATGGACCTTTTTAGGCGGGCATTAAACATTAATCTCGGCGAGCCGGCATATATTACGGGCCGCGAAAAAGAAGCAAGGAATCCCGATATGGCGCATTTCTCACCTCAAAAATTATAATCACAATGTGTATCTCGTATCCCAGTATCGATTAATACACTTTAAAAATTTTATCCCCATCGTCTATCCCCGCGTGTAAGGCGACGTCCGGG
Organism: Kradibia gibbosae; assembly: GCA_018907135.1. Lineage (NCBI taxonomy): Eukaryota > Metazoa > Arthropoda > Insecta > Hymenoptera > Agaonidae > Kradibia > Kradibia gibbosae. The sequence goes on from JACCHX010000004.1 coordinate 13,386,237, forward strand.
CCGCGCGAGCCCCGTTCACTGGGCTAATAATATTTATTATGCCGGGAGGACGAAATTCCAGTGCCGCCACGGTGGCAGCGCCTCACCCCGTAATTTATTATAACATTGATCGTGGCTCGCGCGGCCAGAAAACCCGGAGCTATACTCCTACCGTTCGTGCTTTTCTCTCTCTCTCTCTCTCTCTCTCTCTCTCTCTCTCTCTCTCTCTCTCCCTGTCTCCCTCTACCTGACGCGAGAGGCTCGCAGGACAGCGAGGGACCAGGAGGCGTGACCCGACCGGACGTCGTCCCCCTTGTCGCTTCCTCGTCGGATGCCGCATCTACGTAAACGAGCACTTTAAAGTAGCCATCGGGGACAGTGCGTGTGTTTGCTCCTGCGTCCCTCGCGTGATGCTCTCCGAGCCTCTCAGTCCGGTAGCTCCATTTCTCGTATACTCGCGACTCGACATTGACATTGCCGGACCGAGATTCTCGAATTCTTTTCCTCGGCGAGGGCCGCTGCTTAGCGAATTAGATTTATTAAGCGCTACTGCCAAGCGAGAAAGTTGAAAGTTTTCATTTTTCTGCCTGCGCTTACGCGTACGTATTCCTCGTTAAGCCAATGGTGCTGCGAAAAAACGAACGATGCTAGATGCTCGGAGAAGAAGATATTTACTTAGAGAAATTAATCAATAAGACTTTGAGTTCGTGCAACTTCTGAAAGGAGATATTATACATGTTGAACGTACGCATATGCATAAATTGATCGCTGGCTAATTTTATGCGATTATAATTTATGAGCCTTCCTGATAATGTTTAATGTATTTAAAGAAGAATTTACAATACGCTTAAAAATTGTCTACTTAAAGACTTTCTTGGCGATGGAATGATAATTTATACTTGTACTGTATCAAAGATCCTCCTTCTTGTAATGCCTTGTAATTGTGAGTATTAGGAAAATTTAAACTAGGCGTTAGGCCTATCTCTGCGATCACGTTGTAAGTTCAAGAAAGTACGAACATTCATTTAAGCATCTCTGTTCGGGTTTTTTTCAATGCTGATCGCTTGAGCTCAAAGTCAGCGCTTGAGGAAGTTGCGGCCTGTCGATACGACGGAGGACCGATAAGAGGGTCGGGCCCGTGCAGAGGCGTAAAAATTGGGAAGTCGGGACAGACGCACTATCGCAAATTCTAAAGAAGTCGCTTTCCCTCTTGAAAATTCATATTGACGTATCCGGCACGAAGAGGTTCTCTATGGCTCGTTATCTTTAGGCAATCATCTTGCTGACGAGTGGGAAATAGAAATACGTGCTCGAGCAGTCCCGATCGAGGCGAACGGCACGCCTAACCGTTCCGCGTCGAACTATACCCAATCCCGACTCCTTTAGTCTTCGTCTCCTTTACTCCTACGTTATATATATATATATATATATATATATTATTGGCACTTGTAGATCTGCAAGTCCCACGCGACCAGAGTGCGAGCTACTGCCTGGTCCGAAATGGCTAAGTAAGAGGCTTTACTCTTTGTTTCCGATACTGTGGTTTCAGTAGATTGCGATCGCAACGCCCTGGACGATGACACGCACACTGTACAGTTCGACAAATCGGTCCACTAAAACTAGAGCCCATCGTACACTTGGGGCAAAAGTCATCCGAGGACTCGGTCACTGACTCGCGACTAATGCTCATTCAGCATCGACTACTTTGTAAGCCCACGCAAGCTGCCTGAGCTAATTGTTGAGAAGAATATCTTGACAGGACTCCCAGCTAATCATCGAACAATCTTATCGATGAAAAGATGGAGGAAAAGCCTCTACAAAAATCATTAGCAACGATGTGCTGCGCAGTATTTCTGAAAGCTGCTTTTAAATAAGTTGAGCGCCCGGCCTGGTTACTGGTGCCATTGGGAAAAGGGTCCAGACTCTAATTCCGATACCGCCATGTCGTCGGCAGCGAAGATCTTCATCGGCGTCGTCCGAGGCCCCGACGGCGAAGTCGATTCGAATATGCAAGATCGACCAAAGACGAGTACTCGAGCTCTCGTCCATCCCGTCGAAGCTGCTCCTCTAATGAAAAATGTAGAAGCCAGGAGCGACTAAGCCAGCCCTCGTGTCCTTACCGAGCCACGGCGGATTAATTCTCGCTCGCTCTCCTCTGGCTATCGGCGGCGCAGCTCGCGGAGCCTCCACCCGACGGCAGGTGACGATAAGTCTCGAAGTCGGAAGCACCTCGACCGCCCCGAGTGCAGATCCTCGCAGGCCGTCCTAAGGGAGCCAGTGCTTCCGTTTCCGGAGCGCGACCGCGTCAGCTGCGCTTCAGTCGGCCCTGCGTGGGACGGGAGACGCAGGGAGGGTTGAGTTATTTCCAACTGCGGCTCTCACCGCGCGCTCGCTTGTCCATACCGGAGCCGTGTCTATTTTCTCGAACATTGTCTTCGAGACTTCGTCTCGAGTCTCTCGTTATCGGAGATATCCTACAATAGCTTGGCATCGGTCCTCGCAGAGGCGTCTATTTATTTTAATGCTCGCCGCGACTTACGCCGACACCTTTACTGCCGCGATTCGAAAATGAATTTTCCTTTTTCAAAATGTAGATGTTGACGTAAAGCTCGTAAGCTATTGCAGTTTTGCGCGACGTGCAAGCGCTTAGAAATTTTATATTGTTGTCCGAGGCGCGCGCGTCTCTTTAAATTCAAAGGACCTGTTTTGCATTGGGAAATTTATTATGCGATTTATAAGCTTTGAATTTGCCCCCAATGTATTATTGCAGTTTTGAAGTTTTCAAAATTATTTTAAATAGTTTATCTTCATTATTTATGCAGGTAATAATTGTATTTAAGATAACTGCAATACAACTAAACTACTTTAAAGGCATTAAAGTATATGACAGCTAGAAGATAATTGTAATAATTTTTTCCCCGGGGGAGAAATCTATGCTTGTAAAATTGATCTATCATTTTATCCATATGCTTAATTTAAATGAACGATAAATATCAAAGGTGACACATATTCACGAGGTCTTAATGTCCTGTACGCGATATTTTTTAGAAAGTGCACAAGAACATTATTCACGTGCTAGGAAAGAATTTAGCGTTTAGCGAAATTTAGCCGCTTACGCATATTATATACAGCACCGGGATATTCTCTATTATTATTATTATTATTATTATTATTATTATTATTATTATTATAGTGAGCTATAATGAACGTTAGAATTCGTGCCGGAATTTAAGCTTACGCAAAGACAAAAATTAGTCCCTTCATCGTTAAAGTGCTTCAATACCATGAAAAATGTTGTTTTCATAAAGTTGATACGTCCCGCAATAATCATGATAAATGAGCTTTGTCTGTAATTGGCTGTGGCGAGGCTGAGCCACAACACTGTAGATTATCTCGAGCGGTATCGCCTACAATTTAATTTCTTATTTCGACAAAGCACTACAAAACGCCTACCCGTGTAATGATACACGTGAGCCACGGCGCTTGCGTTTCATTCAGCTTCTTCTTTCTTCCCTTTTTTTTTAAGACGTAAAGTATACGCTCCGCTCGATAGTCCCGCGATCCTTAAAAAGAGTTGCATTCTGCGGAGCGGCGGGTATAAATTCCCGTCGCGTTATAATTGAATCCGGAAAAACCGGCGGGCAAATGCTCCCTCCGCCTCCATTTCCCGCGCGGCGCGGACGCGTTCGCGGCTGTCCCCCGGGAGGAAGAGGACTGCCGCGACGTAGGAAGAAGGGGTGGGGGCGGAGGAGGGCCGCATCGCCGTAGGGAGGGCAGAGCGCGGAGATTCTTCGACGGGAGTCGTTGAATTTCGTCCTGAGGCGCGACGCGACGGCGACTCGCCGCGATCCCTTCTGCGATCGATCCGCAGCGGGAATTCGCACGTCCGTGCCTCTACGCACGTGCACGCATTAGCGCGGCTAAGCATCGATCCTAGATCTATTTCTCAATGGCCGGGGCTCGTGCGTACGCGTGTAGGTGGTGGACGCGAGCGGCTCCGCGCCCGTTCACGTTCATAAAGGAGCGACAGGTCGGTTGTGCGACGGTTGGCCGTAGCAGCGCAGGCTTCGGGAATAATACGAATCTCGTTTGCTCGCTTTAATTTTGCATTCTTTGAGCCACTCTTGTTATTCCACTGGCTCGCTTTCCCCGCTTTCTTTATTCTTTTTGGCTTGCTGTATGTAGCGCTACCGTCGATTAGAGTCCTTTACGGCTCTGCTTACATCCGCCTCTCCTTACTCAAATTTACAAATGAAACTCTTAATCTTAATAATTTATGCACTACATATCACATACTGTGAAATTCATAATTATTATAGCAGACATCAAATTATTATCCAATCTTGAGGATCAAATGTTGTCCCTGTTTCAAATATTTCACGTAATCACACATATATATATATAGATTGTGATTTTTTTGAATCAGTAAACATTTCGTCCAAAGGAATTTTCGTACAATAAAGTCATGAAGATGATTACGAAATGCCAATTTTAATTGTAAAGTTATCCTAATGGGCAATTTTTTTACTTTATCATTATAGTATTTTAATAATTAATTCAAGGCTACGATTTATGCTTATGAATACACGCATAAATAATTTTCATATAATTAATATTAATCCAAATATATTACTATTAAAAGCATGTATAAGTAATTTCATATTATTAATACTACATTTTAATGAACCTATGTCTTCGTTCCAAATATTCAAAACAAATATAATTTTTTTATGATTACTTGGAATAAAAGATAATTTCCTTAATCAAATTGCAATTAATTATACATTAATTACGCTTAATTATAATTATTTGTAATAAATAATTATGCTACAATTTATTCGTACTATACCAACAGTTAGTTATACATTAAATTAATGAATTTCTCGATTTGTACAATTTATTATCTTGCGATTTTAATGTTTGAAGCTTGAAGAAATTATTTATTAAATATAAAAAAAAGTGTAAATACAGTTGTTAAGATGACAAAATCGACAACATTTATTCCATAGAACTAATTTTACGGTGTTTTATAAATTTCCAATGTCAATGGACTTTTCTTATATTCTTTTTCACATTAAGTTAAACATCTAACCAAGAGTAATAGTAAACAGATCGAAATGCATTAAAAAAGAAAACTCAATAAAAGATCACCAGCCACTTTGACTTAACGATAGATGGCTCGAGCAATTCCAAAGGGTGGGAGTGCGACGAAACTCGATCTTTCGTTCCAAAGATTCTTTTACGAAATTGGCACCAGATCAAGCTTCTTCTCTTGTATCGATTCGGCAATTCGACCGACTTCCATTCTACTTTCGAAATCGTCATGTTCACCACGATGGGAGAAAAGTGACGATTAACTTGAAGAAGCAAGTATCTTTAAAAAAGTCAACGTTGACAGCCTTCATCAAATTTCTGTTATTTATATTCAATACGTTATTCAACTTTCTAATACTAAATCTTTTGCTCTCCTTCATTTTAAATTCGATTTCATTAGGAAAAAGGTATTTTACGTGAATAAGCACAGAATTAACACAGAATACCTCAAATGAATTTATAAATATCAGTGCTACATTTATTATTCTTAATAACAAACTTTTTACATTGAATATTTAATGACATACTATGTGTTCGATACATGATATATTAATGTCAATTTTATTTATATTTATTTTAAACTACACACATTATTTATGTAAAAGTAAATAGTTTTTACTAAATTATTCAATCTCTTATTTTCTATTTATCTCTTATTCAATTTCTTTAATTTTACTTTTCTTACTATTACTGTATTATCGTTTTTATAATTAATGCAGTAGCTAATTTTTTTTTAAACAACAAAATCTATTTAAACTTATTTTTTTTTTTCAATGAAAATCAATTGCATTAATTTATTGTCATTTATTAACAAGTGCATAAAAATAATTATTTGTCGTTGATTTTTTTACATTCATTTAAATTCCTATTACAAGTAGGTTCAAATGAATTTTCCTACTATTTGACTTTCTCAATACGAGTAGCATAATATATGGTGTTTATTTATAAATCATTTTGAATAACATTACATGTATAAATGTAATTTTTAAATATTACACTGTCATCATTTGATTTTGAACGATTATTGGCATTTTTAAGAAGTATTTAAAACAGTAGCTGATCTCTGCGGATATTCTTGGACATTTTTAAATGGCAGAATAAATTATATAAACGTATAATACAGAGAGTAGGAGCACAGGATTTTCGCAAAGTTGATGACAACCAGGCGTTATTTCAAAAATGATTAACGATTGCTGCTGAGACTCGGAGCTCTTAATAATTCATTGCATTACGTTTGAAAGGGAGACGTATTCAATAAATGATCGAGAAACAAATGCCGTTGAATACGTAAGATCTTTATTGCGCTGCGAGTCTTTATTTCTTTAAATAATAATTTAAATTGGCAATAAATAACAGTTATTGTGGATGGAAGGCCTGATTAAATTTTAATGCTTCGATAGATGTTGCATTAGCCGTTGCAGTTGCTGACAGCTGTCACTAGGAAACAAATTGATCGCGTAGGCGTCCACAACTTTTTTTCTGGCAGATATTGGCTCGCATTCTATTCTTGTTGTACGCAATGGATTATTTAGCTCATCGTACTCAATAAAAATACCTTCTCAATAATGAATAATTCTAAAAGTTTATGATCAATGTATTATACCGTTCGATGTAACTTTATATCAATGATAGGTTGAACAGAACATTGCTATGGAGTTCTGACAACTACTTCTTTATTTCTCTATTTCAAAAGTTATCCATAATCAATTCATACATACATGGATACATGCATATGTATATTTATTTCTAATATATAAATAGATTACGGACTACTTCAAGAATTTTGAATTTATTTGAAGCAATTAAGTAATAATTGCGATCATTATATCGTAAAATCATATTTCGTTGAATAAATAATTTCCACGTGTAATCAAAGTATTTAAATCGTTTCTCTTTCAACAATATATTTTTTGTTATAATATTAATTAAAGCTCTTCAGAATGTTTCTCTGACTTTGTTATAACTTTTTTTTTAAAGAAACAGAGTCGTTTATTTAAACTTGAACCGGGTGTAATAAAATGAATCGTGTAGCTCATATCGCATGATCTACTAGTAGAGATTTTTAAATTAAGTTGTTCTACAATCATCAACTGGTATTATTTATACTAGGTAAAGCTAATTTATAGCTTCGGATGAACTATACTTATAATCTGACATTTTTCTGTAGAAGTTTTAAGTTTAATATTACATTAAAATAGAGATGTTAATAATATTTCTGCATATAGTGTTTTTGCATTCTCTTAAAACATTAAAGTTAATTGGAATATGGCTTTATTAATAGAATAGAATTTCTGACAAATTGTATTAATACATTGTATTTGTAAATACGGATAATTTTCCTCGTGGTTGGTATTTAATCTTGCCGTATTTTTTAAACAGGGAAATTCATGGAAACGAATTGATACGAGCCTTTTTAAGTTTAATTACAAGGAAGAAAACCTCTAGATAAGCTACTTCATTCGAAATACACAAATAAGTAGAGCAGATATCTTTTTAATTATACGCAATTAAGAAAAATCGAGCAAATGCATATCCTGCATTATGTATTTCTACTGGGATGAGAGAGAGAAAGAGAGAGAGAGAGAGATAAACAGATAGAAAGATAAATAGAGAGAGAGAGAGAGAGAGAGAGAGAGAATGAAAGAATAAGAAATCCCGAGCAAAGCAATGTTTCGCGCGTTACCAAGGATTTATGGTTTCGATTGAAAAGAGAGATTCTCTCCTACTCAAGCTGTAAAGATCGAGGAAGAGGGTGAAGAAAGATAAAGAGAGATATAGATAATAAAAAAGAGATAAGGTGAGGGGTTGGGAAAGGTTGATGGATGCCTTAGAAGTTCGCTTTATACAAAAAAGAAAAAAAAACAAACAAAAGAAAGAAAACGTGCGGTCTTTGACTAAGTAGCATCGTAATCGATCGTAAATCATGCGTCGTTACATTAATCAAATAATGAGGATTATGTATTTAGACGTTGGGCTTATAGGTAGTGGTCGTATAAGTTGTAGCATGTAAGGCCGCATTCTAGTATTGCAGAAATATACATTGTAAGTAATACCAAGGTCGAGAATTTAGTAATGTCTTCTACAATGAGAATAGCTTAATTTTTCACGATATTGTCTATTGGGAAAATAAGCACTATTCAGGAACTTAATTAATACAATTGCATTACATTGTTAGGAGACTTTAAATATAACGGGAGTACTCTGAATAAACAAAAGCAACGGTGTAATATTGACATAAGTAAATTAGAAAAAAGCATCTACTACATTAACATTGGTATGAGCAAGGGTACTTTTTGCCAAAAATGAATTTTTATATATTTCAAATGATGTCGACATTAGGTGTTAAAAATAGGTTTTTATAATAATCCACATTTATACAAGTATAATTGTGGAAAGAGTTATCCTATTAGCCAACAAACGTTTATGATCGGCCTAAGAATAGACTTACATAAAGGCCCATGTAGTTCAACTAATACGAGGACACCTACGCAAACGGTGAAGGCAACGCGTGTCACCGCCTCGAATAATTTACGGCTCCCATACAATCCCAATCATTATCTCGGAACCAAAAATAAGAAGTTCTCGCTTCTCGACTACTAAGTTCTCAGCACTGAGTGCGAGTTGCATTTCTGCATAGATAAACGCTTTAGAGCGAAAAAAGAATACCCCACTAGATAGAGCGGAAGTCTGCTGAGTTGCGTGTGCGTGACCGCGCGCGCCCCCGTCCGTGTGCGTGCGTGTGCGCGCGCGTGTCGCGTGTGTATACAAGCGCGCAAGAAATGCGTTCCTTACCTTGGGCGCGTAGGCCGTGGCTGCGTTTAGCGACGTCAACATCGTTTTCTCCTCCTGTTAAATACCGAAGAGTGTGGATGCCCTTTGTGCATAGGTGCACGTACTTACCGCGAATCCTTCTATGGTGCATTTTTATTATTTCTTTAATACTTTACTTCGATAATTTATGCTTATGTGCAATTAGTTACGGTCCTGTTTTCATTGCACGTAAGCCATCGCTTTTTTCCATCCTAACTTTATATCCTTAGCGTCAAGTTTTTGCAAAATATGGATAGAGATTGATTTAATAGTTATACATAGTGCAGTTAATGAAAAAGCGCACCTCGCCAGTTTTCTTTTCGAAATTCATTTTTATTTTAATACGAAATGCTATTGGCGTTCACGTTTACTTTGACAAATTGTTACAATATACTTCAGATTTATATATTTGTTTCGATTTGATTTGATGTATTTTTAAGAAATAATCATTTTTAAATTTATGGGTAGTCGTATCGATCGATGCTGCAGTCGACATTAACTTCAATAACGCTATTACATCCACAATATTACATGTATAAAATTAATATCTTAATTAATTCAATATATTATTTTGTCATTAAAAAGAACATTTTCTCACTATGTATTATAAATAACTGTGATTCGTGGAAGATTTTCTTATGCTAGAGGAATGAAAATGACGTAAATTTTTCGAAAAATGCTGTTTTTTTTAACCAATTGTAATTTATCGAGAGAATCTTGAAAGGTATTATAATGATATCAAGATGCTAGATCTCCAATTATATAAATTATAATTTTTTTTCATGATTCTGTGATAATAATTATTTGTATAATTACTATTGTATTAATTTATATATTCATTGTAATAATAAAAGATAAATATAAAGATTTATCATTGGTTAATAATGAATTAATTGAAATTATTTGAACATTATTACCAATAATTGGTTTAATTTTTATAGCAATAAACTCATAAAATTTAAATACAAAGTTGCTAAAAGTAACGTAAAATAAATATTTTAAAGCAAAAGCAAAAAATATATTATTTCATGCTATAAAGTATATTAGTAATAATCCTCTTTGAGATCATAAATTAGAAATTTTAGGAGTGCATATCAGCTCTATAATGCATGGCAATAAGCATTATGTCTATCGACACACATACTTACATATTTTGAATTTAATTATGTCTTTTAGATTTATCATAATACATCGGTATTTCAAAGATAAGACTCTCTTTGCTTTGGGGCATTTTTAAAAATCATTTTTATCCATCATAATTAGAATTATATTTTTGTCAATGCATTATAGAATTTGATTAACATTTTAATTAACCTATTCATTTATAAATGCAATTAAAAAAACACCATCAACTGATTGAATCTGCTGAACAAGTATTGGTTTTAATAAAGGCAAGTGTAACTAGAAACGAGATATCAAAGTAAACCCAAACTGATCAAATCTGAAAAAAATCAATCGAAAGAACAGCTTCCAAGTATTAGACACGTGTAGCTGTCAATCAGAATGCTCAGTTATTTTCGCCAACCATTACCCGACACATTTCTAATATAATAACTATTAACGTAATGTATGTCAAAAATATGAAAGACTCGTCTTGAAATTTGGTTATTGAAATTTATTGCTCTCAAACTAAGTGCCTCGATAAATCTATAAACAACTGACTAGATATTCAAGGTAAGTTTACATAATAATATTGTAATGATTTGACAATTTGGAAAAATTTTATACAATAAAAATTTGTTCAAACATAATGAATTGACAAATTTTTCCAAGCATTTATAATAAATTTTGTAATTTAAGACATACTTATGTAAATTAATGTTTTATTACAACTTTAATGGTAAAAATCATTACCATGATTCGTCGCTGATAAATATTTATTTTATAATTAGTTTAAACTATTATCATCAGAAGACTTTTCAATTGTCAAATTTTTTTATGTTAAAATAAAAATACGGTTAAATCTCCCAATCAAATGAAATATGACGTATTTTTAACGGTATGGAAATTAATATATCCAGTACTTAAAAAAGTATGTAATCATATACAAATAAGTCCTTATGATTAGGAGGATGTTGATATTACGCACTCGAATGAGTAATATGGGCACAATAAAGGAATTCTTACGTAAAAATCGGTTGAATAAAATGCCATACGTCTGCTGAATAATGTATTTCAGACATAACATGTACACTAAGATTTACATCAGTGAAGTTTGAATATGATAGAACAAGCAAAATCTATATTTGATAAACATGTCGTTATCTTTGTCGATTAGGTAAATTTTCTGTAAAGGCACATTAATGCACATGTTTAAATTAGTTCGATGTTTTGGAGAAAAGAAAAAATTTCAAGTTCGCCTAAGGAAAGGAGTTAAAAAATTGTGGCGAACGCGAGAGTAGAAGGGGAGAATTGCCTAAATTTTAAAATAAGCCGACACACTGAAATAAATTTTCTCTTGAAACATTAGCTCTGAATTCTATTCTAGTAAAAAAAGCCGAATAGATGGGCTGCATCTTTATACATGCTTACATTCATATATATATATAGATATAATCAAGGAGGCAGGGAACAAAAATACCGCAGGAATGAAACGAAACCGAAGTCGAGAAAATAAGGCACGTGGACCGGTGGAATTTTCATTCCGATACGTTGAACTTTGACCGCGGTCTAAAAGACAGTGACGCATCGCTTCCCGTTGCGTCGGCTTTTTGCACTCTTCCAATTCGACTTTTCTCCTACGTCAAGTGCAGTGACTCCGGTCTCGATACGAGCGGCGAGCGGAATAAAGGAGAAGTAGCCGGCTAAATGTGACGCCGACGTCGGCGTAAAGCAGGCAAGAAAAAGCCAAGAAAGGAACCGAATAAAAGGAGGCTGACGATAGCGGCGCACAATGGCGTGGGCGTCTTTTTGCACCACTGGGCTCTTGCACTCCACTTTCTGCCTTCTCCTTTTCTAATTCCCTTACGGATGCGCTCTCGATACTCCTCCAACGCGGACGGACGGCCAGGCGAGGGCGAAAATAACAGGCGAGGAGAGAAGGAGCGCATCTTTTTCTCCGCTCCATTTTTCCTCGTCCTCCGCTGCGTCCCTAGCCGCAGTCGCGGCCCTATCGCCGCGGCGCTGTGGCTTTCGAGATCGAGAGATCGACCGACTAAATATAAACAAGTAAGAGAGTCATGTGCGAAAACCTCGGGGTCGGTTATTCGCCCGGTGATCTTATTTTGTTTTGTTCTAGTGCTTAAGCACGCCTACCTGCATTATATATAGGAAGATCTTGTAGCAGCTTATTTATTCTCGATTTACGAGATGGATCCTGGCGTATTGGACTGTTTTACCCTCCCTGTCCCCCGCCCTCTCTCCCACTCCCACTCCCACTCCCACTCTCTCTCTTCTGCCTCCCCCACTCGTAGCTCACTCTCTCGTTATCATCAGCCATCAAAATTATGGATTAATATAAATTACACTTTCGCTTTTATTCTTTTTCCCGTGCGAACGATACATTACACGTCGTCTCGTACTTCATCAATAACAGATTCAAGGTTTTAAGCCAATTATCAAATTAATTCAGGTTTGCGTTCAATAACAGAATCATGAACATCAAAACAAATTGAAAACTTCTATTTAAATCTTAAACAACGGTAAACAATTTCTAACAATTCGTAATTAAAAATCCTCAATTTTTTCCCTTAGTATCTAGAAATACAATATTTATTATTATAATATTCAACAATACAATATTTAAATGTTTTGTAATACTACAAAAAATTTTGCGAATAGGTGAATTAAAAATTTAGTAATATCGATTTTAATTTAAAATTACGATTACTGAAAAATTAACTCTTCACTTTCTTGCAAATTATTATTATTATTATTATTAATGATAGTTCTAAGAACACGTTTTTAATATTCTGAAGGTTAAACTTTCATTTATGATATAGTAGTTTTTCAACAATACAAGAAAATATGACGGTCATAAACCAAATAGTACACGTCTCTGCGGTATGAAATAAATGCTACAGATAATGGCATATTTATTGACTTTGAAAAATTATATGTATAAACTGTAAAATTCAACATCGTGTAACAAAGTTATAATTTGATTTTTATAATATTAATATTATTATTGATTAATAAGAAATAATAATTTTGTAAATAAAAAAAATTTGTATTTTTCACTTATATATTAACATTTTATAAAGTTTAAATTAATAAAATAAACATGCAACGCAGCACGAAGATATTAAGTGCTTTGGTTTATGGATATATAATGTGTACCAATCATTTCTAGATTTAGAATCTCTTGAAAGCTCTTATTTTGTCGTCTGTTACGTTTCCATGATAAGAAAAATTATTCTTATTTGCCATCTTTAACTTATGATTACATTCAAGTTTATTTATGTGTATATTTCTTCATTTTTAAACGCTTTTCTCACAATAAATATAATACGCATGCCCACAACGACGCAATCGTATTCGCAGAAAGTGCTGAAAGTCCTCAAGAGTACGTTATATTTATAAGATCAGACCGAGCATGAGACAATGGCACGATAACTCATAATAGTGTCGTCCGACGTATAATACTATCGATGAGGACGTGAAGGGAGCCACGCACTCCATGAATGTCAATAGGGATCCAAACAATGGCTCAAGTTACTTCATGCAGACCTAATCTATGTGTTCTTTTCTTTTGGAGAACTTTGTGCTTTAAATTATTTTTACGAACGAGATTTTTTCAGCAACACATTAATGCTGTTGATATTATCTTAAGCCTCTATATTCAATTATTTCTTAATTATATTGCGAGAATAAGACTCTCGGTGCAAGGATTTTCAAATGGACTATCGGGTTTTATACATTAATTGTGAATAGAATTCTTAACTGCATGCTTTAATAAACACTTTACGCATATTTATAAATGATTAAATGATCATTAATTAGCCAATGATACAAAAGTTAACAATTGTTTATTCATTTTTTGGCGCTAAATTTGATTCCAAGCTAACAAGTACATAAAGAACAACAGGATTTACTAATTCAACAAACATTTTTATTACCCAGTAATAAATCTCAAGAACCAAGGCCTATAAATTCAAATAGCAGTCATTTGGTTACCCGTGCAGATATTACATCCTTGTCTAGGGCTCTGCTAAATTTCTTTCCCTTCATACAACAAAGCCATTCGGTTTTATTGTAAATACAAGGACTACCGTCGGTCCGTTCTTAGATCAAAAAACTTTTACATCTCTGGCTAAGATTCTCTTTTTTAATGTAATAATTGAAAGATAATAAATCTGATTCCAAACGTAATCTATTTTAATAATCAGTAATATTTTTTACATCAGTATAATTATTAATTACATAATTAAAAAAAATTTATAACAGAATTAATATGACCATGTAAAACAATTAAATAACTATTCCATATAAAAAATTTTTTTTTAATTTTCATAAATAAAAATTAATTTTTACAATATTTTAGTTATAGTTATACAAGTTATAGCTTCTGTGTATATAACACAATATTTTAAATACTCAGCATACGCAATTATAAAGAACCATTAAGTTAATTATAATTCTTTTCTATATACCTACAAAATATAATGTATTAATAATTTAAAATATTTGTTAAAATGATTTAATTCGGAATTCAGAAGAAAGATCCATAATTTAGCAATTTGTGGGTATTACTGCTAGTAAGCCGTTTAGAGCTTTCATTATCACCCCTTGGTTCCATATGACGAACGTTGCTTTTTTGAGTATAAGTTTCTCAATGTAGCCCTTGTGTTAACATTGATTTGTATGATCCTACAATTTTAGAACTACCATCGCCTTGTCTGTTTTCGCATTTATACGTTTTTATTTGTACATGGAGATATTTAGAAACTTTTTATGATTACTACAGGATTACTTACAAATTTCAGAGATCTTTTTATTGAACTAATAATAAATTAAATTAAGGATCTTTCATTTTATTTTCAATTTGCAGCCTTAATATTGAAACTGAGTTTATCATGTTTGTTCATTACATTACACTTGCTAATCGTATTGATAAAGTAATTAATAACGCTTCGAATATTGCATTATTTTAATTTCAAAATTAATATCGATCATTATAAAAAGATTTTTAATGTCTAACAATTAAAAGTATTATCCATAAACTTATTTAACTCAAAACATTAATTCTCTAACTAGAAATGATTTCTGTATTTTATCTCAATGGAAGTCAATACTTCAATTAAAATATGCAAACATTTTAAAAGTTTTACGAATGTCTCAAGTGTAAGGTTACGAAAGTTTTGTTAATTTAATCTTTAAATAGTAACAACTAAGTATTGTAAAAGAAATTACATTATATGTTAATACGTCTTTATTAAGAACAAATTTTATCATTAATGGAATTAATTTTTTTTTCAATCTCTTTGTTAATATTCGGGATTGCGTATTATGAATTATTAATAAAAATAATAAAGCCTCGCGAACAATAAACAAATAAATTTTAATTTCTTTGTTATTTTATTGTGTTTTGGTATTTTCAAAGACTAATTCTTACATGTGGTGAACATAAGTAGTTATAAATCCGTATGAAGTAGTGACCAAAACAAATTGTGAAAGCATTTCCATTGTTTCAAATGTTGTGATGAAAATACATAAATAATCGCTGGATAACACATACAAAGGATAAATCAGAATGATTTATACGAGTGCACGCATGATCTTAAAAAACAATGTCCGAAGATCATTTGAGAAAAATGAGGACTGCAAAAAGAATGAGATTTAGGTAAAGGATCATTTTTCTCATGCGATCGAAAAGTGAATTCATCATGTGGAAACAAGCATAGCTCCATCATCTTTATCTGGTGAATCGAGAAAAGCAAGTTACGTGCAACCATAGCCATTGCAATCCACATCAGTGGCTAAATAAACAATCGTAAAAAGGCGAATGCGACGAGCAGTCAGTGCTTAAACAATGGGAGCGCGGATCAATACTTGTCGAGGCATCGCTCGAAAGACGCGCTAAATGGTCCCGAATGATATTTCAGCTCGGCCTGGCTCCGGGCAGTCGAGGCATCAGTCGATAACCCACGAGACTCGTTATCCGAACTCCCATTGACGCGCGGATATACGCTTGCGAGCCACGGAATAGAGACGTTGGACATTGTGCGCCGGGGATGTCCTCGCGCTTCTGCATACGTTGATGGATGAATGGGCCCTCGATGCGAGAGTGCGATTGGTTAGAATCCCTCGCGGCCAGATGACATTCTGAATTTCGCTGCGACGACGCGTAGAAGCTGCGCGAGGAAAGTCTCGGACGCGTCTTGTTATTTTTCTTCATCCTTTACGCTCACCTCGACCAGCCGTGTTCGCGACCCGATTATTTTGACAACCAACTTTTATTAACTGCAGCTGCTTCAGTGACAGACACTAGTCTTATTATTATTATTATTATAAATTCGCACCGATATGTTAGGATTGAAAAGATTCTTCAAAGCTAGTTCTTCCATGGATGTGAACTTGGCACTTACCAATAAGATTTTATTTTATTCTTTATAATTCTTACTAATTTTCAATACTTTCACTATGAAAGGTCATAATAACACGAAAGTACAATGATTATCAATTTTAAAAGCCGGTGTTTTTATTGATAAATTTCTAAATTTAACAAACAGGAGAAATTAATTCAAGAAACAGATTTTTCTTCTATTAATTGCATTTAATTATAACGAATTAATTTTATTACACGAAGACATTTGTTTATAATGTTTTTTTTTCTCAAAAAAAGTTATTACATTGGTATGAAAGATTTTGTTTTAAGTTCTTGCTAAGGTTAATAAGTTTTACACGATTATTGAATAAATTATATTAATTTATTACACTTGAATTTACAGTAGAAATTGAACATATTACAATTAATGTTAAATTATTTTTAGATTAAAACAAAATTAATACTAAGAAAAATGGATTTATTAATATATATAAACACGTAAAATTTATTGATAATATTGAGACTGCTTACATCTGCACATGTATCTTGGAATTATCAATTAATTTTATTATTAATATAAAGTGCATAACGAGATACACATTTAATGCCTGTAAAAATGCCCTTTCATGTGGCTTTCATATGGATTATATACCTGAAGAAATCGAAAGGTTTTTTAGCATAAGAATTAATTTTGTACTTTTTGAAAAGTGATGCTATTTCTATTTTAAGATTTGTAAATATGTTTCGTTTGCAAAATTATTTTCATTCGGAAATTTTCCTTATTTCTAAAATAATTATTTTTTTTGCTGTAGAGTAAAAATATAAAAACAAATGTTTTATTAACCTGAATTCAAAATTATAAAATATATATCGTAATGAAATATAATATCACAGAGCAATATTTGTTACATTTGAAATAATAATTTAGCAAGTTACATAAATTCAAATTATGGAATAAAATAAATTTACAGAAATTGAAAAATTTAAGGCTTATTTTATCATTTATTAAGTAAATAAATTTAAAATTCAATTTTTGATGTATAATAAGTTCGTTTATCTTAATAAAAAGATTTTAAGGCATTAACGTTGTGACAATTTTAGACAAGCTATGTTTAATTATATCTTACTATTTTAAATAAAATTATAAATAATGCCTCATAGTATTTTGTTTAAATTGGTAAATAAAATTTTCAAATAAATTAATTAAAATCTAATTTAAATGCATCTAATTTAAAGTTTTTTTGTTTTTTCAGATTATTTTTTCACCTCAAATCATCTCCTTGAATTCAGGAAAATCAAGATAGACTTTAATCGTGACAAATTTATTATTAAAAAGTCTCTTAAATATAAAAATAGTGAATTTATTACTATTTTTTAACAATAATAATGTAAAATATTCTTTCTGGTTTTCAAAAGATAATCAAAAAGAGAAACTAGTAGTTTATAATATAAACTCATTGTAAAATTTTTTTTGTGGAAAGTACTCGAATTCTATGAATACTGAATACTTCATACGTATTATTTTTGTGGAAAAATTTGGTTAAAATTCTATAATTAAATTTACATTGTGTTGGATAGACAGACGTTTTTTTATTAATTTTTGGGATCAGTATTTTTATTATTCAGTATTGAGTAAACATACATATGATTTAACAAAAATTAATTTTTGGCTTTATTGAATTTTAAAAGAGTTTTAAAATACGTTTATTGGTAATAAAATATCATTTCCTATGAATATTACTTGTATCAGTACGCATGATTTTGCCTTTTAAATATTAATGATCTTTTAATGTGAGTAAAAATAATTTATACTTGGAGAAAAATCCTTTAATGGAATACATGTCTGAATAGATAGAAAATAAAAAAGAAATTATATTATTATACTTGATAAAATCTTTCATGTTGTAAACAAAATAAATAAGAATGCATTCCGTCTTGAAAATAAGTATGAACATTCTAACTACTGATAAATCCAATTACTCTTGATAGTGAATAACAAAAATTTGTTAGCTAATTGAAGCAATTCATGGAGTGATTGGTCAAAAATTTAAACTGCCTCATTATCTTCGTAACAAATTACTTTCAAACGCAGCTATTTTATACTATAAATTTTTTTAATAATACCAAGTGTGTAGAGTTTTAATCGCTATCACATGTATGACTGATGATATTGTACCTCCCGTAATACATCAAAGGAAAATTAAAAATACATTAGTCGAAGAAGTGGACGTTGCAAGACGGTGAAGATGCAAAAATGCACTAAACAACTAACATCACTAGACTTGTTAGACTATTCAAAAACAACTGACTGATAAAATAAGGTTTTTTTACAGCTATCATTATTATCGTATTAAGGAGCAAATACTTTAATATTCTTGTTGAATAGAATAAAAAATAAAGCTTGCTCAAAGTTGGTGCAATTTTATTTATTAAGCATTAGTAAATTTCAGTAAGACAATTTGCTTAAATTCGTCTTTCAAAACCGCAGTACATTATGCGGGAGTGTGTCAGCGTGAAAATACATTATCATTATTATTGAAGGAGACATTTTCCGCTGCAGCCAATTAATGGTGTATACCTAGAAAAATGAGAAAAAGAGAACTAGTCGAAAGAAAGCAAGTATAATAAAATTTGATGAAAAATAATGGGCCAAGCCCATGCATTCGAATAATGAATTACCATTGGCTTTTGGATACAGTTACATACATATACCAATAAACTTCTGTCACTACGAACTTTCTAGTCGACACTCCTCTTTATCATCTTCTCTCCCGCTCTTCTCGCACATGATGTTTTCATTTCTTTCTCCTTCTTTATTTTCACTTTCTCTTGGCACACGAAGAGCGGAACAATTGTATTTTACATTTGCGGGTGACGTTGAGGCGTGTGCATATCTGCGCGGCGTATGCGTGCACATGTACAGTAGTATAATACAATTTACAATGGCTGCACGTCACGTCTCGCCAGGCCCGTAATGCTAAGATATGCGCGTAGCTGCACTAACGCTGCGGTTCGCCACTTGATGGGAAAAGGCAATTTTTTTCCTTTTGTAATTTCATATGCGCGAGGACTCGGCGTTGGCTCTAACCTTTTTTGCAATGTGTTAGTGCTGGCACTTGCGACTGAAGATTGTAGTTTACAGAAAGATTTACTATTTAAAGGACGAGGCGATTAAGTTGCGTGTAATGTATCAGAGGAAGTAAATAAAATTATTCACTTGGTCATTTATAATAAAATTGGCTGGCTTGCTTAAATTATATATATTTATATAAAGAACATTTTATTTCCGTGTTTCCATTTCATTTAACCAATTTGTATTTAAATTATATTAAAAATAAACGCATTATTTTTAAAATCTAATGCATTGTATTTTGAGTATTAATTATTAGGCGTTTGCTTTTATTGATAAACTTTAGTAAATAATATTATAGACAAAGTAAAATATGTATTTAAATTTTGTTGTGCCTTGATTGTCTTTGCATATTAAGTTACTATTTGTGAAAATCTTGAAAATTATTTCGAACCTATACATATATGTATATATATATATATATATATATATATAATAGCAAAAATTTTTCAATACAGCTAGTAAGGAAAGAGTGATTAACGAATTCCATCATACGTAATATATTAAATAGATGAAGCACTTTGAGAAGATTGGAACAAATCGACGAATAAATTGATTCCACCGATTAAATAACGTTGAAAGTAACTTCTCGCTTGGATAATCCCTTCGCGCCCTCATGATTTCCTGCTGGTCCCATCGGGACGCACACCAGGCATAAACGGCGAGGGTCTTACTCTCCCTGTCAGAAGGAAATCACCTGTCAGTCTTCGTCGTCTACGCGTCCGATGCGGGCAATGGCACATATTGCGGTCGGCGCTGGTGCTCGACTCGGTTATGGCAGCCGCGAACTCAGGCCTTGGCATTTCGTGACCCAATCGTGTCGCAGTTGTTCCGATGCCTCGTGTCGTCCACGATGTTCTCGGGCCCAGACCTTTCATTCGACCAACATTGGCTAGCTTCGGTAGGCAGCCGTTCGGATTCGACCTACCCGGGCCCTTTCAGTACTTTTAAATACTATCGGTCATGTTTTTGGCTTCGGTAAATCTCGTCAACGCTTGCCATCGTCGAATGAGCATCGAGTATAAGCCATTGCAGTACTTGTACTCAGGCAAATTGAGGGGAATTGGCCTATTCGTTGAGCCTCTTTTTAACTTGAACTCTCTTCGATCACTGCACAAGCTTCTAATTCAGAACATAATATAATGTCTGGACAACTTTTAATGGGATCTGTTTTTTATTGATCGACCACATCAATTCTAGAAGCAGTATAAACTATCTATACAATTTTGTATTTCAATTAATTCTCTATATTGATGTTGTTTATAGAATATTAAAAATGTAGAATTAAATTTTGAAATTAAGAACAAAATCCAATATTTATTGATATTTTTTAAAGTGAACATTTAAAAGCTTATTGTAAATACTTCTACAATTAAATATTAATTGTGTTTACATAAAACTATCAGAACACTAAATTATATTTTTGTTGAAATAAATTTGTTCTCGGTAGCATCAAAAGTCATAAATATTTGTTTGCAGATTTTTTAAAGAAATTTTTTTAAGTGATAAAAATGGTAAATAAAATAAATTATAGAAAACTCAAAATCATGTGTGTCAATACAGCAATAAACATATTGCAAAATCATTTATGTATTCACTTAACTAGCATAATTAATAACGTGGTCAATAAATTTTTCTAAACTTGATAATATTTGTAGTTTTTCTTATTATTAAGCAAACATTAGTATCATGGATACACGTATGTATTTATGTACTTATGTATATGTTAAATGTATTATATTACATTGTATTGATTAAGGAAATGTTTGAGATTTATTTATGCTTTAAGAAATAGTTATGTGAGTAGTTAAACGACCAACGGTAATAATTTCATAAATTGTAAACAAAAATTTTTGATAATCATAATTTTATTGATTAATTAAATTTTAGATATAAGTATTTATGTTAAAACAATATAATAACATGACTTATTCTCTCCTTAAGTTGTAGGTTCTGCATAATGTACTGGAACCATAATAATTTTCGTATTATTATCAACTTCAATTTATTTCCCCAAATCATATTTTTGCTCTCTTTACTGAGAATCCTAACTAAAAATGCATAAAATTATTAAATAAGACTGTATATAAAGGTATACAGTTATGAATGTTAACTTCATTCTTGCTTTGATTATAAAATTTTTTATTTCTTGAATGGCTAAATGGTTAAATTAAAATTATTATTGCTGCTTATTTTATAATTATTAGTGCATAATAAAAGTATGTTACTTCAAAAACTATTAAATATTTAATGCATTTAATTTTTTAAGCGTTTTTATTTTATTAAATACAAGAATAGCTTTTATTTCAATGAGCGTAAGCGAATACTTTTCGAAGCATACTTTCATTTTTTAAATGTTTCATTTGCTACACTCCAATTATGATTACTTATTAGTAGTTGAGAATAATTGTGTATATAATGAAATTTTATGAAGATCCCACTTTTTTTTATTTTGTTTCTGCTTCTGCTAAAGTCACAAGTCACATTTCCCAAGAATAATTTATCACAGAATTAATATACTTAAAATAAGTTAAGATAACTTTCGTATTATAATTATTTTTAAATAATATTGTTTGTATAATAAGCTTCGGCACCGGAATTTTCCGAATAACATTTCGATTTCATGCGTTTTACTTTATTGAGGTAAGCTCGTATGTAATTTACTGTTTATGTGAATTGAAATTTTTCAATAATCTTTAATTCTCTAAGATGTTTCCTTCCCAGATACGGCGGTGGCTAGCATCCAGTTAGCAATACGCATTACATCATTTTTTCCAGCGGTAATAACAAGAAAACTCAGTAGTCGGCTCATATACGTCTGCCGTACGAGAATAACTGAACGTCGGGCGGTTTATTAAGCCCATAGCAAACACTTGTGGGCGATATCAGCGCCATGATGGTCAACCGCAATCTCGTCTACTCAACGTTTTATACATTATCATGCTAAATCTGCGCATTGGTTAATCGCGTCTGTAAGCGTGACTGGGAGCTACGCTTCCGCGATTCGATAAATGACAACCAATAAATCTTTATGCCATAATGTCCGTAGCATCTTACAAGCGCTTTAAGTATTTTATTGCCGTGTAGCTGAGAAATATTCGACGAATAATAATGGAGCGACAGCTTGATATTGACAAAATCATATTCTTATTATATTTATGCTTTTACTGATTATTTTTGAAGAAATGAATAGGAAAGCGTTGAAAATTAGCGCAAATGCATTTCATTTTAATATAAAAGAGAAACTTTTAAAAAGAAGAAATAAGATTGAATGAAAATTTCCAAATTATTGTTAATAGCAGCTCTTGCGCAAAGTTATATTATAAAAGTAAGCAAGTGAAATATTCAATTTCATGTTAAGTGATACGCATTTTTACTAATATACTAGTACAGCAAGTTATTAATTTCGGAAGTACCGTTCAATTTTCATAGAATATTTATTTCCAACATTTTTCAGAGTTTCGAATCCGCTGAGGCTTAATAAATTTTACTGATTTTATTTTTGGATATTGATACTTTAGTTTAAAAGAAATAATTTTGATTTATAGTTATTTTCTTTTAAGATTTAATTTTCTTATAACAACATTAAAAATAATATTAATGATTTCTAATAATTAATAAGAAACGATTAATTATGCAATACTTTCTTAATATTTGTAATTTATTATGAAGCTTCTGCATTTATTAATACTTGAACTTCTTTTTAAATACATTAGTTTACTAATATTATTTTTATAAATAATTAACCAAAGAATTAAAATTATTAGTAATGAGTGCTTACTATATTAGTATTATTGAGAAAAATAAAATTGTTTGAATTATGCACATTTTTTTCTCCACGCAATGTTTCTTGTGTATTTTTTATTGTTTTTTGTGTACGCTATGTTTTTTTCTATAGATATAAATATTAAGGGCACAAAAATTAATATATTACGCAAATAAATGATTTTATAAAATAACATACTGCCTGAAGTTCTTTAAGTATAAAATTTTATATTTAAATTCAACCAATGAGTGACGGAAAGCTAATGAACGATAAATATCCTAGTGAAGAACTATCGTAAAGTAAGAATAACTTTATCCCTGCGTGCATGATATATAATGAAAGAAGGAGTGATAAATTCATTCCGTTTATTCTGCATTAACATTTAACAATTTGGAATATATACACAGTATCGATTATTACGAGGCTGTTTCATGCAAATATTAGAATTTTTTTTAATTTTTGAATTTGCAAAACTGCATATCCTTATTTGTTTCAATTTTCACTTTTTTGTATACATGTGAATTTCGAATGTTTAATGACATTAGTGGTAGTGTCTTCGATTATTGTGAAAATAATTCTTGAATAAAACTTTTGTAATATATGTCTGGAAGTAATGGATTGTATAAACTTTATTGTAACACGCAAAACTGGTATTTATCAATTTACATGCGTATGTTTCTATTAACAGTTGCTCTTTGGAATGCCATTTTTAATAAAAATCTCTTCCTAGAATCTTTCCTAAAATCGACGGAGTATTAGGTTTATAAGACTAGTTTATTGCGTTGTTCGATTTGATTCTCGTATTTGAAAATGTTTGTTCAAAGGAATTTTTAATAATTTAACGGCGGCTAAAACACAAATTATTAGTCCATATTTTAAAACCATAATGAATGTTGTCGTCAAAGTCGTAACCATTATTCTATTCAAAAGAAAACATATATCTACTATTATTTTCTTGTTGTATACGAATGATAACAATGGCCTTTTTAATACATACAATGTAGTCAATTAGAAATTCTTGACTACAAAATAAATCAGTTGACAGAAAATTGTGCTTACATTATAGAATATATCTTGTGGGAGTTATATTAATCTATAATGATAAATTGCAGATATTAACTAATAATTCATATTTCATTAAAATCAGTACATTTAATGCTTTTCTATACTCTTAATTTTGCTAAAATTAAGAAAAACAATGTTTTTCTTAGCGAGAAGATAAAAAAAAACAACTACATACTTTTATATTGGAAAAAAATTAATGCATTTACAGCTAAACCTTAATTAATTATTCATGTAAATTAGAAAAAAATAGAGTAAAATCACGAGTACTTTTAAAATATAAGAGCTTCAAAAACATTTCGCATTCTTTATCTATGATGTATCTCTTTATATTATATAATGTGACTAACTGGATTTCAAATTTTATTTTCACAAAGAAAAAATTGTTCAGTCCCACGTCTATGTCAGTGTAATTTAATTGAGTTAATTTATTAAAATTATTTAAGACCACCGTAGCTTACTAAACCTTATTCGAGTTGAAAATAATAATATTATTTAATGTTCATACTATTATTGAATAGACTTATCTTCAAATTGTATTATTAATAATACATGAATTATAAGTTTGTTAACATTTAATTTTTCGTATATAAGCTAGTATAAACTAATTTTATAGAACTAATTCACTAAATATATAGTTATAGATAAATAGTAAATAATATGGTACCCTATTAAATATATACATATACATATATATATATATGTGTATATATATATATATATATTCAAAATATATTCAAAATATATATATATATATATATATATACATACATAATTTTACTGATTCATATATTGTATAGATAAGAAATTTCTATTTTAATGTCTAAAAATAAAGTTCAATATCCATAAATTAATACTTCAAAAGAAAATGTACTCTGTTAACTAAGCCTTTCATAAAAATTGTACTGCTTAAATTAAATGAATATTAGTTTTTAAAAGATTTTTATTATTCAGGAGCTACATGTATATTAATATTTAATTTTAAATAACTTAACTCGATAAATTACTTGGTGAACTTTATTACATAATAAAAAAGAACACTGATTTTAGCTTATATTTAAAGTATAAGTATTAATATTATATTTATTTTAACCTCAATTTCTGAAGTAGAGCTCTTATAAGGTAAAATAAATGTATAATAGTTAACTAAAAATATATTTAGAAAATTTAGAATTTTTTTTTTGGGTAATGTTTAACCACATTTTTTGATCAAGTAAAATTTTAGAGGAATATGGAAATAATTAATTTTAAATTTACCATAGACGATGAAAATATATTTAATCCTATTTTAATTTATTATATTTAATCGTATTGGATGTATAAAAATTACGAAAAAATTTTCGTATTTTAATTGCTTCAAACAGAGCAGATTTTTAAAGTAATAATCTGATTTGTTATGTAAAATACTTTAATATTCCTTAACCTTATATAATATTATTAATATTGACTTTGATATCTAGCGACATTAAACTGTCAAGACGAATATCGTTCTTATTTTTAAAAATTATCAATTTAAGTTCATTAAATCTCTCTAAGTAGGGATTTTGCAAGAATTGATATTACTTCATCATGTACATAATTTAAAGAATAAAAATGGAAATACACATTTAAAAAAAATGTTTGTTAAAGTAAAATTTAAACGACTCATAAACTAATATGATGCCTTTATAACACTTTTATGAAACTGTGTTTTCATCACATTTTTAAAAACTACTGTTTTATCATTATTCAAATGAATTATATGCATATATATATACATTTATATTTATATACATATGTATTCATACATTAATCATAGTTATAAATATTTTAAAAACTATAAAAAAATAACGATTATATAATTCAAAATTGACAAAAAATGCCTTCATTTGAACATATCACTATAATTGCCGACTATGTCAAGTAACGTCAATTATACTAAATGTAATGCTAATTACTTGAGATACAGCTTCACTTTTACAACTTTAATAGCTTTCTGTTTTTATTTATATAAAAATTATAGTTGCATAGGTGGATACCGAGTAACTAACAATAATTTTTTTATGCGCACTTATAAATATATATATATATATATATATATATATTTATAAAATTAAAACTGATATTTTTATTTTTATATTAAATTTAAATAATAATTATACGTTTATATAGAATTTAAATAATTAAAAATCAATTATTTTTTATTGAAAATGAATATGATTTAAGAAATCTTGTACCAATTAAAGATGTCACTAGTTAAATGTTATTAGTAGTTCAGAAAGTAAAATTATAGAACTTACTTTATAGAATTTTTTCTATATTAGATCTAGTATCACAATTAAAACTATATTTAAATAAATTACAGTTCACTTATGTGAATAAAGTATTTTTTTTCACTTAAAAAATTATGAATATTAGTTATATTATGCTTCGTCTCTCGATGAGGTTTCAATAATACTCGAAATACCTAAACAGCTATTAACCAATAGTACCTACTCTTAGTGAAGTACCTATTTTATTCTACAGAATATCTCTTTTCTTCTGAAGACCCTCAACCTTTTGTATTTAAAGTTTCATTTGGATTATATTTGCTATTCCATTGACTTATCAAAGTCTTGAGACTGTAGTTGTTGGCTCAATAGTCTGAAAGACTTCTATCATTACTTGTGTCCTCGTATTTTATTCATTTTATCTATATGTTGCCGTTTTTTATCTATATTTTACTTGAAATTCTTTAAGTCAATTTTAATGGATAATGTATTCAACTAAAAACAAGCTAAAAAAAGTCAAATCAGCTAAATGACATTCACATGCAAACAAAATGTAGCGTCAGTATCATTTAGATATGTTGCTTTTAAGAAATATTGCAAAACTTGTTTTCATACTTCTTACAATTATTGAGTACGTATTAACTTTTTATATAATTTTTTTCACCTTAGAAAATAGGGGAAATTATTGTAACATAAATTTTAAGAAATATCATGTGTGTTTCTTTTTTTCATAAATATATATGTGAATGCATCAATAATGAGGATTATTATAGTTTTGAAAAAAAAAAATTTAACAGTCAAACACATTTGTCTTAACTAAATATAATTAATATATACGTGTCCACGTGTCAATGATTTAAATTCTAAATACAATCTATTAACAATTGTGATAGACTAAAGACAATTTTAAATTTACATAAAACAATTAATTTATTATTATTAAAATTTCATTTCGAATATTTGATTTATTTTTTTCTTTAGTAATATTTTTCATACCTGATTTTTCCGCTTTTCATTGTAATAATAACCATAATAATAGAATATTCATAAACTCATTATCTTAGAACAAGCTGTATTTATTACCTAAAAGCTACCAGACTACTAAACTACAATAAAACCGCAACTCGAATTATTATTGTACAAATTACATCTTCCCATCTGAAAATTCTAATACTGATCCTGGACATAGAACTTTTTACATTAATATTACTACACTATATTTATATAATTATTTTAATCCTTTTAAATTGTAGTAAGACTCATAATAAGCCACTTACTGAAACAGAAAGAAAAAATTATTAATATGTACCTAACACTACTCGAATTATTGTTTCCAGTGAGTAATGCTGATAGAAATTTTTAAAAAAATTATAAAAAAATAAGTAAAAAATAAATACAAACTTAACATTTCTTACTTCATGAAAGTAGAAGATAGAAATCTCTCGAATTGACAATATAGATTTTTTATTTATAAATCCTCTTTAAATTGTCCAACAATAGTATTATTTAAAGCTATATTATTTTCGTAGTAATTAGCTTTACAGAGAAGTGCATATAATTATTAGTGTTTAAAGTTAGACCGATACGTAATGAAGATATTCAATGAAAAAGAAAGAAGAGAAGACTGAGACAGAAAGATTCATTAAAGATAAATAGTAAGAAAGTGTAGGGGTTTAAGGAATGAGAGAAGAAGAGAGTGAGAGAGAATTAGAAATAGAGATGGAGTAAGAGAAAATAACAACGCAGTCGTTTACTGTGCGAAGCGAAATATAAGCTCATAGAATTCGTAATTTAAGTAGTATTCGTCGAGCGCTATTTCTACGAAGATCTTGGTGAACGAGTAAACATGTAATGTCGAAGAAGATATCCGCATTGATCCGGGTTAGTCAAGAAGATTGCAGCCATCCATGGATCAATCATCTCCGGGCTCACGTCGACTTACCTCAAGCATCGATGCCACCAATTTTCCGTCTCCCTTTACGTCCCTCCTTCCGCCAATCACGGCACGCGCGTCGACGCGTGTCTACGTTATTTACGTGCACGCGTCTTTATTTGAATAAATTTCCCTTTCACTGTGTCTTTCCTCTGAACACTCGGGCAATTATTCTTCGCCATCCTCTGCATCAATCACCTCGCGTTCTAACGATCTTATTTCTCATTGCGCCCACGTGTAAGATGTGACTTTTCTGGCGACTGGAGGCCAAAGACCACAGGCTCGCGCTTTTCACCGTTTCCCGTGTGACCGATTTTTTCACGCAAATGCGTTCCTACACAATTAGTCTAAACAAGTATAGCGGATGGTAAACTTTACGTAGTCCAAATGATTTATTAGCAAAATTTAATTGGAAATGCAAGTCTATAACTTAATTGCAGTTAAAACCTAATAAGAAAGAACATTAAAAAAAAGGTTAGCGATTCTTAAGAAAATTGTTCCGTTTTTTAAAAATATCGATACAAAGTAATTAATTATTACAAAAAATCTATCGATTTTTAGTGCTCTTTACCTTAATTGTATTACGAGATGTTTATCTGAAACAATCATTATTAAAAACACTATTTTCTAAATGAGAAACATAGATTTCGACTGAATTTATTTAGATCTAGCGGTGGCTTTAGACAAATATTAAACAATGTTTTATATAACATATAATTATAATTATTTTAAGTTTAAAATTTATTTGCTTTAAGCAAAGACTACTATTGCACGAGAAAAATACATATAAAATAATGTATATATGTAAATACAATAAATATAGAGGTTCATGTACACGATAAAAGATTTAAAAATTTGGATTATTTTAATCTTTATTTAAAAAAATTTTGATGTAAGTAAATACTATTGAAAAAGACATATAAAAATTATCTAACGAATAAAGTCAAATGGAAAAATATAGATTTGCAATAAAATTGCTCCTCAGCTGATAAGCTTGAATAAAAATCCAGGTAATTAAGTTCTTTTATAAGATTGCAAATTGTAGAATTGAACAATGCCTGTACACGATTAATAGCATTTGACGGTCCACGGTAAAAGTTAAATTAAATGTCAAAATAATGGCTACGTGTGTGTGCATTCATAATAGACGCTCATAACATTCGTGGCAGTTATAAAATGAATGGTAGCCGAGAAAATCGAGAAAAGCATATTTTTAACATCTTTTTAAAAGTAGGAGTGAATTATGGGTGATGCGCGTACGTACAGTCGTATTACGAAATTCTCATTTCAATTTTTTCCCCCAGCCTAGCGCTCGTTTCTCTTAAATTTTTAAAGGCCGCTGGTACCTCGCACAATAAGCCCGAGCTTTTTCAACGCGCGTCAATTTTCCTCCGTTTCCTTTTAGCAGCTCACCCGTTCATCGTGCTTGTTTCCTCTTCGGTCCCTCTTGCCCCGGCTTTATCGCCGCTCCTCTTTCTCGCCTCAGAATAGGTGCTGCGCTTGTGGCCACGGTCAAAGGGCTTCATGGTCATCGGCAAAGGTACGCGAGGACTAGTAAAGGCGATAAGCGCTTTGTCACCGGTCACTTTGTTCGATACAGGGCCTCTCTACTTTGTGGCTTCTTAGCAATGCGGCACAAATCATCTCCTTCTGGCTTGCGCTTTCAAGGTGTGCTTGTTTTTTTCTTCTTCATTTTCATCTTCTGCTTGTCTCTTTTTAACGGAGCCCAGCTTATTATTAGACTTTTTTTTGCATTCTTGGATCTTGTAATTGGCTTTGTAGGACTATTATTATTTCCCGTGACTTTCTAGCCCAACGTATTTCTTTGGTATCCACGTCGATTTATAAATATTACCCAAATCAGGTAACAAATTTTGGCAAAGCGCTTAGACTGATGCAACATCTAGAGCATTCTGAACTAATTATAATTTTTCTAGCGAAATAGTTCAAGTGCAATAGATTACTCACTAAGATCAATCAGATCAAGCTTCTTCTTTTTCCGACTTTGTATTTATTTCTGTGTTTGTACATAAACGGAAGTATTTAATAATAAAACAAGGAACAGGGCAAATAATTGGTTCAGTCAATAAATGGTTTATAATTTATGTGACTATTTGATATGATCGGTAGTTCATCACGACTATCATCGACAATATATTTTCACCAATCCACCATTTGATTGTTAAAATATACATTTAAATTTATATGTATTTTTTAATGATAAATGATATAAATTTCGGAAGCCGTCTTTAAAAATATTTATAATATACTGTATCATTACGATACAAGTGAGACAAAAAAAATTTAATCATTAATTGATTATGTATTCAGGAAATTTTGATTTTGTTGCATCATCTTTGAGATATAACTGATAAGAGAATGTAAAGCTGTATTATAATAATATTACTCTCGTTTAAACTGATTGATAAACGCTAATAATGTAAAAGATAATTGTTATCTGTGTAATAGAAGAATTATAAACTATGCACTGAGTCTAATTTTCTCAATTACTATATTTGATCGTATTTATCAGATAAAATCTATAAAAAGCAGGAAAATATTGATAAAATAGATTTTAAAATCATATTTCACAAATGAAAGTGATCGAGAGTGCATTGAAATTAATAAGATATCAAAGACATAGTTATATATACAAGACATGTCATTATTTTCAACTGCTAAGAGCTAAAAATAATGGGGGAAAACTTATCTTAAAACGTTATAAATTATATCGATAGACTTAAATTAATACATACTACATATTGTATTAAGAAAATACTGCATTTAATTTATATCTATATCAATTAAAATTACTTTTATTTTAATGTGTCCAAAGTACTTGATTTGTTTTATATTCCAAATAATGCTTTGAAATTATGTTTAAAGGATGACTAATTGAAAAATTTGTTAGTATTAAATAAAGACGTATTTATAAATATTTTTCACGAACGTTTTTTTACGTATTACCTTGTATTTTTCGATATTCATAAAAGTTTCGAATATCGAAAGTCTTCGTATCAGGTGTCTGTTAATAGAATGAAATATTTGGCGATTCGACAAATTCAACTAACGTTTGCACGACCGATGATGAATATTATTTGTTAAAGAGGACAAATAAAGAATGAAAAAATGGTCAATGGAGAGTCTGAATTAATTGAAAGAGCGCATATGAAACAGGCAGGTCTATATGCGCCTACATTTTTAACGTTGCGTTGCATAAGGGGCTCGCGTAGGTGATCGGTCTGGGAATAATGCATTCATAAAAGTGAAAATACTCATTGATTTCAAATTCTTCTCGAAAATCACGGCAAACGGTTTTCAAACGGTTACGCAAGTAAGGCCTCCGAGCTACACCGAGTTGGCGTTGCGCAACATTTTCACCGGGCGCCCATAAACAATCGAAAGCATTGCAAAAGCGAAACTTTTCTCCTTACCTGTGAGCCCGTCACGACCCCCGCCGTCACCAATAGCGCTGGGAAATTTGTCAAAGCTGCGACGACGGTTGCCTCGGGGTCAACCCTCTCCGCGGCTCTTCGCCCCCTGGAGATCCCAGAACCAAGCCCCCGAGCGTCCACTCGTCTTTAGAGCGAGGCCGAGGCAGCCGCAGTACCGGCCGGTGCTCGCTGACCCGCCGGTAATAATTTAACCCCGGTAAATCGAACCCCGCGAGATTAATTGGGCCCCGTAATCTGCGACGGATCACTGCGACTCGTCGTCGTGCTTCCTATGGCTGCTGCGCCTTCCCTCGCTGCGCCCGGAGTCCCACGCGCAATAGACGCAAGCCGAGCCACCGTGAATTCATTCCTGCCGCGGCCTCGCGAGTCCCTCGGCAATAAGTTATCGAAATTTATAAGCCGGCCTCGTAAGTAGCGGCGCGCCCCGCCAATAAAATAACGTTGAAAAAACGTGCCTCCGAGGGGTTCGACGAACGGGGGACGGGGAGCCACCGTAATGGTCGTCTTATTAGCGAATGGATCCGAGCGCCGGGGATGTGTAGCGGGAAAGTCCGTCGATTATCCTGGCTTTCCTTGGAGTGCAGGTGTTCCGCGGTCTTGCGAAAAATTTCGCCAGACATTGCGCGGGACCTGCATTCCCGAGTTGCACCTATTGATTATGCGAGGAACTGTCGACGGTCTTGGGTGCCCGGCCGGCCGAGGGGGCACAGGAGGCCGGGAGAGGATTTGCGCTAAGGAAAAAGAACTATTACACACGACGCGTGTCCTTGCATTTCAAGAGCTGGACTAGTCGCTTTCTCACTGTTTTAATACGTTCGGAAAAGTTCCTCCTTAACGAAATAATACAGGTGCGTTTCTTTTTTTATATGATGTCTCGAAGCATGTTGTCTTATGGAACTATTTCCTTTTTTATTCAGATAGCATCGTCAAAGTTAAATCAACTAAGTGAAATTCGACGTGGATTAATTATATGGAAATCGAATGCAAAATACAAGAAATCGGTTTTCTTATCCTCTTTTGATGTGGATAATATTCTGTTCTAATTTTAACAGAAGACATTATTTTCAATTTAATATTATTATTTTTTTAATTTTAAGTATTTTTTCGTATTTTTTTCTTCGGCTCAAAACAATATAATACTACACTTATAAATGAATGGTATACATTCAAAAAATAAGTGTCCACTCTCTATCTGTTTTATTGTCGATTATTAAATCGTGAAATAAAATTTTGTTTCTACTGGTGGTTGATCGAAAATCCTTATAGATTAATTTGAAAAAAAGATCAATGAATTGATTTTAAATTAATTAATTTTAACTTTGAGGAAATTTCAACTTGTTTATTATGCATTTTCAAGAAGCAATAAATACAAAATGAAAAAGATATAATGGAATTTTTGTTTTGCGTCGATTTAGAAAGTGGTCCATTCGTCGAATCACAAAAACTGCATACATTGGAAAGAAGAATTCGAGGGATTAATATGGATGAGATCAATTTTACACTCACTTGCAGATTCGTGAAGCATCTCTTACTTTATTTTTTATCCTCTTTCTCTATCCTTCTGTCTTCGCATTCTCCTACATCGTCTAATAAATTTACCTCTCGTATCTCAGTCACTTGCTCGGCATCGTTCGATCTTTCTGTACGATTGTGTTTATTATACTCTTCCTGATCAATGCTTCAAAAAAAGAAAAACAAATGTATACATAAGAAAAGATATAATGCGAGTAAAAGAATAAAAAATTTCGTCAGGTCGGTTCAAATTAAAATGTTCCTGTTGGTTGAAAAGTGTCGTTTTAAATGAACTGTTGTCAGGTGCTTTGTAATCAATTATATTGATTGATTGGTTTGGAATCGAATGTTGATCAAACAGTTGTAAACGAATCTGTGTTATACAAATTTTTTTTGCAACTCAGTGATAGCACGTAAACGAAATATCTTATGACTGATTATTGAAGTGTTCGCGATTCTTATACTATTTATTTTAATTTTGAAACCTTGACAATAATAGATTTGTCGTTGATTTACTTTTTATCTAAGGAAGTAAGAATAAGAAATAAGGCTTTGTCCACAGTTTTATGATTAAACAAAAGACAAATAATAACAAAATAATAATTTTATTAAATTACGGCGGTGTATAGAGGCCCAACTGATTTTCATGATATGATTGATACAGCCAATACATAATCGCAATACATTAACGTAAGCTCCTGTGCGCGTGTTTACTAAAAGCAGGAATTATTTATGAAGAAATTCTACTTTCGTGTGCAAAGAGAGATCTATAGAATAATACAGCATTGAGGCTGGAAATAAACTGATAATACTGACTAAGTTATGCAAAATACGTGTGCGGCTGAAAAAGAAAATCATCTCATCAATATGTTAGGCATGCGAGTGTACTAACGTACATATGCATGTTGCAGCGCACTCAACGGTACCCAAATTGAACGACACCTACGCAGGGCATTCATACCTTGCGATGTTTTACACGTATTTAAGTGACTTACGAGCCAGAAACTCGGACCTCTCCAATGAATAGTCATTTATTGTAATTCGGCCTACTTGACGACGATCGACGTCACTTGCGTCTCTTTCTTCCCAGCCGCTCGCTCATGCGCGATACCATCGCTCCGCGACTATAATTTTCTGCGACTCTTTTCACCTGGCGATCGCTTATCTCAATACCGTCCACCTTCGCTGAGTCCCCTTGTATTTTCCGGTCAATTTAGGCATTTCAAGACCGGCGAGGTGAGAAGTTGCTTCAACCGATCGGCGCATACTAAGATTTTGTATCGCTTTTCCCATTGCCTCGCTGGCTCTTGTCCGTTATTTCTAAACATATGCGCCTACTAGAATAAACGCGGAAAAATTGTCTTACCTAACCTTAAAGGCACAAGGGGACATTGAGCACATACGATTTTGACGTGTTACCCTGCCAGGAACACACTCACACGGGCTAATCTTGTATTATTATCATTAGTAATGCGTAATAAATGTATTAAAGAACGTCTTAAAATAAGTAATCATAGGGGCCATGAGATTGATCAAAAGTTATCGAAACTACAAGGGGAATCGAATTTTACATTTCGTGGAATATAATGTCTTGAACGAGTATGATAATTGAGATTATTAATAGTTATTATTTGCGTGGATCATTATTGCGGAATCGTGGAATTGTAGAATCACAATCGTCACCAACTACCAGCCAATAGTTTAATCTCCAATGCATTTTTATATTTATTTTTATTATTATTGCTAATCGAGTGATTTCATAGATTTATCTATAGTTGTATTTAACTCGAGCATTTGCAATCGGAAAAAAGAATTAGTATTCTTTCTCGTGAAGTTTAGTGAAAAGCGTAAAAAAAAAACAAAAAAAAAAAAAAAAAAAACAAGGAAATAAAATACAAGAATTCAATAGAAAAATAAAAGCATACACACTACATGTAACGTAAGCTTCTGGAATAACATAATAAATTTTAGTGGTCGTAATAATTCTGCGCACTTGAGAATTCATTGCACCAGTTATTTACGATATTTTCAACATGCGTACACGAATATGCGCTTAGAGTTTAAATGGAGTGATATTATCAATGAAAGCAAGTCCTCGTATTAAGATAAAAAATCCACGAGCATCCACGTGGTAGGAATCTAAATCAAAGTATCCAAGGAAAAATGTCGCTCTTATTAACGCAGCGCTCTAAGCGTCTAGCTCTTAATTATATAATTGACTAAAGAAAAGTCCGGGGGAAGGAATTCCCTCGTCCTTCCTCATTCCCTCTCCATCCGCATTCCCCGTTAAAACACAACCTCGGCTAGTGGATCCGCTTCCGCCGATAAGACTCGCGGAGCGTCGGCGGGGTTTTCGGGGACGCGAGATCGGGCCGGATCGGCCATCTGAGGGCTCGACTCGTCAATTCTCAGCGGGTTGATTTGCCTGCTACCGAGCGGCAGCCCAAGAGCGCATCTATCCATTTACAGGCAGGCCGTAAGTCAAGTGCCATGTGGGCCGCGCCGGTGGCTAAAAGCCCTATATATGGAAGCGAGTCGTTAACGCGTTGTCGCCGTCGCGCCATTCGCGACAGATCGCGTCGGCCCTTCTCCGCCTCAGCTCCCCGCCCCCGGCCGAAGCCGTGGCATTGTTGGCGCCTGCTGGAACGGATTCCGCAGCTGCGCGACTCTGCGTCCGGGACGAGGATCCGCAACCCTCGGCATCGAGGCTGCCCGAGTAGGGGGCGGCCTTATTAGGCGCGAAGCAAGTCCCAATATCGGCTCGGCCGTCTTCTCAATAGTCGAGGGAGGGCACGCGGAAGGTGGCGCTGATAAGACCGGCCCTCGTTCTCCGCGCGTATTATCGCTTTATCGAGCCGGATGGCGAGGGACTTTTTGCTTCCTACATTTGTCGTGGGGGATTCGTCCTGGCATCTGCCGCAGATTCACGGGAGCTGCAAGAACTTCTGTGCTATTTGAATGTCCGAAACAGGAAGGATAACATCGGATAGAGCTTACTAAATATGCAATTACTTCTGCCCGCACGATCCTGATTATCGATGCTTATTTTTGATTGGTGACATGTGTTATTTAAAAGCTCGTTTATTCTGAAGAAGTTGTTTGGAACACTCGCTATTCTAAGAAGCTTATGAAAGAAATCTGGATGAATACAATCTTTTCTTACAGCACCACCTTAGGAGAACTCGTAATTAGTTTCTGAAATGAACTTGATCAGTTTCTCTGTTACCTTTTTCGCGATTAAGTAGTAAAACTTTTCCAAGTAACAATCCAAATGCATTTCTCTCTTACCAGTTTATACTTTCTAGTTAATACTGGAAATACTATGTAAAAACTATAAAACGTTTTTGACAGTAAGCAAATGACTAAGATATATTTTATAAACGTTCTCTCTACATTAATTATAACTCTTCTGTTTAAAAGCCAACCAATTAAGAGCCCAGTTAAAAAAAAAACAATATCTACACATTTCGCAACAAGACCTCTAAATGTATTTTTTCATCCAATGAAAGTATCATTAAAAATTAAGTTCAAATTACAATCTGAATGAGTAAATGAACTTAATTAATTGGAGGAGTATTACCTTATTAGAACACTTTTACTAATTATTTAACTTCTAAACGTAAGACAGGAGTTGCTAGTACATAAATATATATATTTGTATATAAATTTCTCGCGTATAATTTAAAATTTGCGATCTGACTACTTAACTATAAAGAATCTTTTTTTGTCCGAAGAAAACAACCCGTTTTCGCAGCTCCTCATAAAAAATAGTCTTCCTGTGGCCAGTGAGCAGTGACGAGCATATCCAGGAACGATTTATCGCAAACTGCATAATTTAACCACTTCTTACGTAACAATAGAAAGGATGTCTCTCTCTCTTTCATTACCTTTCTCTGGGCTTCCCCCTTTCTTTCTCTCCGTTTCTGCGTTGAGTCCGTAAACACATCTCGAGCCGACGAATAACAGCTATACTAGACGGCGTGCGGAACTCAAGCTTAGCCGGGCGTTTCGAGAAAAATAAAGGAATACAGGCTCGAGCTACTTATGTACATTTAAGATAACGTACACTTCCATTGTGAGGCTTTCCGTGCTCGTGCCCTCGGATTGCGAGGCCGTGGAGCCTCGCGGGCAGGCGGTGGCAGAGGAAGAGGTAAGGGTTGTAAGGGAGACGTGGGTGGGGTCAAGGGAGGGAGAAGAGGCCTCGTCGACGAGGGGAAGGCGAGAGTGGGACCGTCTCGACTCCTCAAAGGGCAGCCGTTTGAGGAGCCTCGTTACGTCCCGCGGGCTCGTGTTTAAGAGAGGCTCCGCAGCGGGCGTCGCCGCCGTCCTCTTCCCTGGGCCGGATTGTCACGACAGTAGGCGAGTAATGAAACGCGGGAGCTGAGATAATACAATGAGGAAGGAGAGCCGCGAGGAGAAGTGAAACTGACGTTCCCTGCGTCGCGCTCGCGGGGCCAACCTGAGCGCAGGACGAGGGCAGCGCGCGGAGACGAGACTCCGCGGAGGCTCGTGGCGAGGAGAGGAATCATCGAGAGGCTGCGAGCCGTTTCCTCGCCGGCCGAGGATATAAATGAAGCGAGGTGGATTTCTTCGAGGAGCCTCTGCTCTCTCGAAGGACTTCCCTCCTGGCCTGAGCCCATCTTCGCGCGCTTCTTCGGCTCATCCTCCTCCCCCTCCTCCTCCTCCTCGCCCATTGGGCCCCAGCGTTATTTTGCTTGAAAACTTAAGAAGTCTGTCGAGGAGAGCAATGCGAACGAACAGTGTAACGAAGAGAGGTACGCTACTTTGTTTCAAAGAACTCGGACTTTTGCGCGTGTGTGCGCTTATAAATTTGTTCCTTACGAAATAATTTACATGTAATTTACATAAGTTTTGGTTGACAGTGAATTATGTAATAAGTTTGAAACGTGATCATAAGAGGTATTTGAGATTGCAGAGAAACACGCGAAATCGCTGAGACGTTAGTACCGCGCCTGCTCAATTATATTTATTGAATCTATTGACAAGATCTCTTTTCGCGTTATAACTTTCTAAACACAATTCAGATTGATACAATTTTGATTAATATACTAAATTATAGTGTCTAATGTTACAAAAATAAATTTTATTTATCTAATCAGTCGTAATAAACAATGAGTGCTTGTGAAAAATGTTAGTTATCAAGCATTTTAAAAATTGTGAAATAAAATTTAAAAAAAAATAAAAACAAGATGATAAATTAAATACGACACTGACGCAAAATATAGAATCAATAGTTTTAAGGTTCTGTAATTACAGTGTTTTAATTTTTTAACAATGGGTAAACAAGCGTAAGCGGGAACATTCATAGAAATTATAAGGATTTAACGAATCTGACACGATGAATAAAATTGAAAATTCAATGCTTAAATCACGCATCTACTCATTTATATTAATTATTGAACATAATTAAAAAGTCATCACGTGGAAAATGATTTTTAATTGAAAAAGTCGACGGTATGCCGATTAAATCGACAACAAAATTTATCAATGTATTAAAATTAAAACGGTCATTGAAAAGGAGAACAGAGTATAAAGCTAAAAAGCGCAAAAGAAGGTAAAAGAGAAAAACATATAAGATGGAACAATTTAATGGGAAAGGCAACGAGCACTGAAATAGATTTCTACACAGTTCTGAAATACCAAAGTCCTTATCGTGGTAATGCACCTCTCTTGTCTTATCTGACT
The DNA here is from genome assembly GCA_018907135.1 of Kradibia gibbosae. Classification (NCBI taxonomy): domain Eukaryota; kingdom Metazoa; phylum Arthropoda; class Insecta; order Hymenoptera; family Agaonidae; genus Kradibia; species Kradibia gibbosae. The sequence continues at coordinate 13,425,419 of JACCHX010000004.1, forward strand.
GTAGGATCGATTTGCCCTTGCTACTGTTGTTCATGTCAACTTGGAAACTTAATGTGAGTAATTTGCTCATTTTTTGTAGTTCTCTCTTTTTTCATGCGGAGTGCATACTTGTGCTTCAATGTTTCGCTTATCGCGGCGATAAGAAAATAGCTCGTAAACAAAACATAGTTCTTCTATATTTGCAAGTGTTTTAATTTTTTTTAATTCATTCCTTTTCATCTTTTCGATAAATTATGACGTTTTTTTAAACATTTTTTTAAAATATTGTACTTATTTACTTTATTATTTCTATTTAAATATTTACATTATATTACATTATAAATGTGTGTTTCATAATTCCTACTTAAATTCATACTTAGTCTAAATTTCATTTGAAATATAAAATGTATTAAACTAATAGAAAAATACTATATCAAAATAATATATCAAATTGTAATCACTTAAAAAAATATGAACATTGTGTATAAATAATATATTTATAATATTGTAAGGAAATTTGAACAGGTAGATACAAGTATCTTTTTATATTCTTCGAGTCTAATAAAATCCTTCACACTTTTAATATCGCTGAACCTCCAGTTAAACTCGTGTTTCGCCATTTTCAAATGTCTTTCTCTTATGCTAATGTCATGTATTTCCTCGTGCTTGCGTGTAGTCTTATAAGTTAACCAGTTTTTAATTCATCGTTTCTCTTTGGCTTCTTAACTTGTACAGCTTTTCGATTTATAAAGTATTCTCTTGTCTCTAATTCTCGCACATTCATCGACGGTCATTCTTAAATGTTTTATTTCTAATTTTACCCCGTAGGCGCAGTCGCTTCCTTATTATTTTTTGTACAAATAGTCTATCTCAGAATAAAAATTATACGAGTAGTTTCAATTTAGAATTTTAGCATAAATATTTTCGCAATTTCATTTTTATTTCAAGCTTAAATTAAATAAAAATGTTTTCATTACCCATTCAATTATATCTTGCCTTCTATTCTTATAAAACAAGTGTGATATTTTTTAAAATTTCTACCAAAAAAATTTTGTAATGTACAATTACTTTGTGATATTATCCTTGCATTGGCTTGCTTAAAAATTTATTTATTTCATAAGGCCAAAATGGTTATTGACGACAGTTTGAATGATTAATATATGACAATTTGTTATTATTGTAATTTAAAATTAATAGCTAAGACCTTCAAATATTTTTTAAGAATATCTATGAATTAAAAGGTATCCACGACACATAATTAGTGTTAAAGCGTCCATTAGGGTTTAGACTTTAAAAATCTAATTGAAAAAATACAAAAAACTCTTATTCGTTGATTTGAAAGGAAATTATAAACTCTGTATTGATGTATATATTAAAAAATATGTTATATTACGCTGCAATAAAATATGAGATAAAGAATAAAAAAAAAGTGCGCGTATTTTTGTGCAAAAATTTTTAAGAATTAATAAAAATTGTTATTTATTAATATTGGTTTGAGGCTAGAATATGTTATCAATACAATTGGTAAAACATACGATAATAAGCTTAGAATTTAAGCAATGCTACATTAAATAATGTAAAAAAATTAAGTTAACACCTGATTATTTAAAATTTATATTTACAGTGAAAATTATCTATTTAGAATACAATTGAAGCTATGTTATTGAATTATCGCTTCAGGTATTTAATATAGTCTCATTAATTTACACTCGCTAAATATGTAAAGAGTTAAGCAATGCGAAAGAGAAAGAAGGAGTAAAATTATTACTAATGGAATTAAAATATATGATGGAAAGTGAAAACATAAATTATGTAGTATCGAGGCCAGAGAGTTTGTAATTTATCAAATACGTTTTACTTTATATGTAGGTTCGCATCGAAATGTGAATTTCATGTATAATTCATCATGTATTTAGTTTTCAAGTGAAATATGAAGCTCCGCAAGGAGCCCGCTGAACTTTCAGGTTATTAATTAGTACGTAAGCTTGATTTTAAGGTAAGCAAATTCTCATTCGAATGAATAACGCGAATATGTTTAGCGAGGCGATCGCTCGCGTGGTCGATCGCAAGCCCGGGCAGAGTTAGCGAAGCAACCCTCGGGATCGGCAGCTAACGAAAGTGGGCTCTGAAATCCGAACCAGCCGACGATAGGGCACATATACATTTCATTCGGCAGGGGCTCGGCCCCACTTTCTCTCGGCTGTTTTTCTCCCCGCGACAGCTCCTCTCTATCCGCGGAAAAGGTTTTTTTTCTTCCACGCCCTCGCGGCACCGGCAGCCCCTCGAACTCGGCCATTGGCCGCTCGGCTCGGCCGATAAATATTCCTCGCGGCGGACGTTCTCTATCCCCCGTGGACTCGCGTACACGGCCCTGCGCACCCACCCACAAAATGCGTGCGCGCGCGCGAGGGGGGTGGGGGCGGGGCAGGGAGCCCCCGGCGAGCGAGCGCGCCCGCGATATCGGGTCGGCAGCCACCCGCGGGAATGCGGTTCGTTATTTTACACGTGGCAGGTGAACCAGGCCGCGCGCGGGCATTTAACGGGTCGGCCCGAGGATACGTACGGAGAGGCCTGGAGCCGAGATGGAGAGGGCGCGGGTAATGGCCCGAGCGGCGATACCCCATCGGAGTGCCTGATAAGGATTGCCCGAGCCGCGCTCGAGGAGGACGATATTTCGTTCCGCGTTTCTGGCTCGGCTCTGCTGCAACCACCACCTCATCCTCCTCCTCCTACTCCCGAGCCGCGCTCCTTACTCGTGCTCGAACTTTTCTCGCTTAGCGTCGGGGGCCGCACTCGCGCACGTGAAATATGTGACTTTCGCGAGCGGCGCTAGGGCGTGTACTTATTTAACTCGGCTTCGCGCCGGGATCGGCGGATTTTCTTTGTTTTCTTTGGATTCGCCGAGCCAATCCGAGGATTCGTACGATGATTTACCGCGCGCTCCTTGGCCGGATCCTATGTTTTTAAACTAGATTTATCAATAGGGCGAGATAATTAATTTAGCGAACAAACTCCTAGGACTGCGAACGTATTCATTAGCCGCTTCGATAGGGAGATGATTTTTAAAAAAGTCCAGCCTTGTGATTCGTTCCCGTTCCTCTTCGTTAAGAGAGCGCGACCCTGCAGAGGAGCAATGATCTTAATTGAGCGCTGGCCGAACGCGAGGGAGGTAATTTATTCGGCTCGGACCTTTATAGTTGCCGTTTCAAATCCTGCAAAGAATTTATACAGCCACCCGGAGGAAAACTAATAAAGTAGTACCACAATAATCATTACCCGCAAAGTTGCGGGTGGTCATTATTCTTTTCCGACGAGAGCTGCGCCCTTTTAACCGCAGCCGTTGCGCACTTGTAGTATCAAATAAAAATGTTGAAAATTGACGGAAATCGAAAAAGATAAATGCAACACCCTTTGGTCAATATATGTTTGCTCATAATGATATATGTAATACACAGATTAAAATGTTTTCAAAAATTTTCGATCATATTTCAAAATATGGACAATAAATTAATAGAATTTTATTTGTTTGGTACTATTTATGAGGTAATATTCGAGTAATATCCAATTAAAATTGCATCCTATGACTTTATTTATCATTTTTTCGTTTTTAATGTACTTTACAGCCTACATGTTAATTTATTAGGAAACATAATACAATATGATGTTGAACACGTATTTTTTATCATATCATGCTGTATTCAATGAATTTTAATTATGAACTTACTACTAGTGAAATTTTAATTCGCTTCATTGCGTGTACTTCATTGTACGGACTGCTTTAACAAATTGTATGGAAGCATCATTTTGTAGAGAAAATATAAATGAATAAAGTCGGAATAAAATCAGAATAATGTTAAAAACAATGCCATTTCAGGATACGAATAACGTGAATAGTGAAATAAGAATGAAAGTAATGTTTAGTAAGATCAGAAGTATGTAACAAGAAGATGAGTACGTAATTTGTTTATTTTAATGTTTCAAAAATACTTATTTACTACTTGCGATTGAAGATTATAGCGAGGTAATGTAATGACGTCTACTTCCAAAGGTTAATCAGTTACAAAAAATGTTTAATTTAACTTCCCGGTAATCCGATGATACAAGTTTTATGGATCGAAGTTGAAGCGCGGAGAACTCGCGAACGAAATTATTCGAATTACACTGTAAGTCAGGCTCCCCTTAACGTCCGAAGGTACGCCTAGTTCCACTATTTCGCAGCTGTTATATAATAAACATTTCACCCATAAATTAAGCGCCTGGGCAGTCGGCGCTCGCCCGAAAAGCTCCAATCTTACAAGCCGCCGCGGTCCCTCACATTCGCCACGATCTCAGCGCTCGTCAAGAAGGAAGCGCGATCGAGGCTTTTATTTACCGTCGTCGTCCATTTCGTTCGGCGTTCGGTAATTAAATTTTTGTCCCCGCAGAGGCTCTACCCTGGGCGGGCTTCTACATTACTAATAATCTCGGGAGTAAGTAGATGGACGGCAGAGAGGTTTGACGCTCCGAATTATCGGCCGTTGAGTTACGAGGCTCGCGCGTGCCGGAAAAGCTCGAGTACATCGCTTGGCCTCGACTCGTAATGTACCCTAAGATAGTCCCTCTGACGCGAGGGATACCACCTCCCTCCCTTCCACCTTCTTGCGATTTGTTTGAAAAACCTCCGAGCTTATTAGCACTCAGCACTCGAAGGATTATTTATTGGAGCGCTTGCTTTCGTTTCTTTGTCCCTCGCTCGCGTAATTATCGCCGTTCCTAACGCGTACGCGAGTCGCGCTCTGGCATGCGGAATATCGTTCCACAAAGATAACCGATTCTTTTAATGGAGGCTTAACTGAAAAGCTTCTCACTATTTCAATACACTTATGTTTAAAACTCCAGCTATTGCGGAAGTGGGAGTTATGTAAGGAGTATTAATAAATATCGCGCCACGATGGTTCTCCTCGTTTGAAATCTACTATGAAAATGGTAAGAATTTCAGCCTTTAGTCTTATTATTTTAAGAATTTTTCATTTATTATAAATAAATAATTCCTCTCCGAAATGTAATTTAAATTTTCACAATTATTTTCTTAAATATTTATTTACAGTACTTATTAAATACGTATTATTGCATTGATTATTATAATAATCATTTATAAATCTGTTACATTCCTTTCATTCGTTATTTACATAAAGTACGTATAAATTAACGTATACAAAAGGGAAACCTTTAGTAACAAAACAAAGAACATTTTTATAAAATAAGAACAAGGTATTTAAAATTCAATGTAGAATATACAATGAGACAGATAAACAGGTAATTTGTCTTAGAATATTTTTCCTTCTTCTAGAGAAATATGGAGAAGTCTAAGATAGTGGCGAAAGTTGTTTAAAGTGACATTCAATGATTCAATTTCAATTAATGGTTTCCCAGATTGAGTATATCACCCAGTTCGAAAGATCTCTTACATGTGCATCCATATGTTTACATTTAAGACTAGGTAACTATTGCATAAATTAAAAAATATACAAGAGGTAAATTTGTAATAAAAAAAGTAATAAATCAAAGGTTTATACTATTTTAATCTTAGATTTTTATATAAATATTAAATAAGGCACTTAATACAATTATTTACAGGCACGTATTAAAAAAAATATATATTATTTACTTAATACCTATACGAGTTCGAAGGTATTTTAGATATTTTAGATGGTATTCTTTACTTTCCAACTTCTTTACTGACATAGAAATTTTATCATTCAATTATTTATTTAACCCACAAATAATTGGTACAATATTTTCCAAGAAAAAATATAGCAAATTAGTTCTTTCATCGTTTATATAAGTGTATAAGTAACAGTCTATAAGCACACGATTAACGAGTAATACCATGGAAAAACGCAAATATACGTTAACTCATGTAAGTACATCGGACATTGTAACCAATTGATATTTGGTCTTATTACGCCCTATATCACGAGGCAGAAGTGCAACATTGTTATTGTTTTTCCAAAATCATACTACTAGTAGACAATTTTATGAAAATGCACGTTCAAAATAGGAGGTTCGTAAATAATTACATCATTTTGATGCATGTCGATAAATAAATAGATGAATCAATAAATTTATTTATATACTATTATAAGTTAATAATACTGAACGATGTGTTATGTTTAAGACTTACATTTTATATTTCTCTTTTATTATTTATATAAATTACATGTACTTTTTACAAACAACTACTAAATTAATTTTTTTTTAAATTGAATAAAAATAGTTAAAACTTAATAACTGATTTAATACTAGTGAATCAGTATTAATCATGTATAATAACATATTTTTAATTAAATTTCTATAACCTATTTGTAAATTAATTAATAAATTTTATTTTTCATATTATATTAAGTTCTATTAGAAATATATACCTTATTTGTCATTGATTTTCTATTATGTGTAGCTTATGTTTCCTTGAACTGATGATACAAAAATGGGATTATTTCCTTTTAAAATATAATTTGAGTGTATAATGGGAGAAAAGATTAAAAATTAATAAAATAAAATATATTAACTGATTTTGGTAAAGCATAACTCTAGAAGATTTAAAAAGCTACACTGAAATTTATTTCATGGAAGTTGAATTATTAGTGAAATATATAAAACATTAAACAATTAAATTAAGATATCCGTCATCATTTATGCGTAATGAGAGTACATTTTGTAAAATTACAATATTATGTTTAAAATGATAAGGTTTAAACTTGATTTATTTAAAACTTTTAAAGATGCAAAGAGTATTATTAGTTTTTAAGAACTCTAGTGAGGAAAGTTTTCTATGTCAAAGTCTTAAATGCGGCAAGATACAACTATTATAATGTATCGAGTACTCAAACGATAGTACATTAGTAATAACTGCGAGTCCAATGTTCAATGGTGTTTTTAAAAATGTTAATTTATTGATTGGCAATTTGAACGCTTGTGTAAGTTATATTTAAGCAACTGTATTTACTTTAGAAAATAATTTATTATATTTTCTAGTACAATAACAAGCTTTATACACTATTTATGAGAAAAAAATCTTGAATATTAATGCAGTTTTATTTATTAGAGTTTTATGCGATATATTACGTATTCTTTTTACAACATAAATGGATTCACATTACACATCCGCGTACCAATGAAAGCACTTTTTTGTATTTGAAGTAAACTACAATCATATATTCAAGGTCATATAAGATATTATATACTCATAAATGTAGATTAATACATTTTTAATTTATATATAAACTATACTGTTTATCAAATACACTTTTGCTTTGAAATATATATCTAATACCATATATCGTTATAAATCTCTCATTAAAGCGGCTAGTGTGGATAATTTGTTACTGTGGAAGATCATAAAATGATATTAAAATAAAAAACGATCTTTCTGTATTTCCTTTATGTATTACTTTCTGTAATAGACATAAAACATGAGTATTATAAAAAAAGATAAGTGAACGTTTAATGATATTATATAGTTGTTAAAAATTAATCGTTATAATTTTTAGAGAGGAATTTTTTTAAGAAAAATAAATTTTAATATATGATCAAATTTAAGTATCTTTTTGAAGTATTATATAGTTTTGCAGTTTCTATTATTTTTATAAGGATTCAGTCGATATATTAGTTAATTAACTAACTAGTTCTATTGAGTTACATATATTATGCTATAATACTTATCAAATGCATATTGAAGACATTGAAATTGTTTAAAAACAATTTTGTTGTAAAATATAAAATAATATTTAATTATCAGTCATATGGTTACAAATTGTTTAGATATATTCAGAGGTTAAACATTTTACAAGATAAAATTACAACAATTGATTTGTGGACTAATCGTGGCAAAGTAAAAATTATGCTTTCGTAAACGCGTTTTTACATATATTTATTCGATGCTCGACGACCTGATTTAGCATCAGGCAGCAAAAACTTTTCTCCGTCGTGCAATAGCAATTTTCACTGGAAATTCGCTTTTGACGCCGCTGGATATTTTCTTATGGTGGATGTTTTCATGGAATTTGGATGTGATCATTCTCCTCCTCTCTGTTTCACAACGAGAATAAAATGTAACAGTCGATGATTAATATATGAAAATAAGTGTAAAAGGCGCGAGCAATGCGCATAAAACTATATTACATGTTTATCAAGGACTCACGTTTTCCAAATAGATTCATCACTGATTCAGGAAATCAAGCATAAGCTGGTTCGGTAGCTAAAATTAATAACATAATTAAGGGGTCGAGTGATTAATCACACGAGTAACTGGCCGTACCACAATGAAGGAGCTCCCATCCTCGGGAAAATAATAAAGCAAGATGCATGGGGGAGTCTAGGGGTCGAGGGGGGCCACTTCAAATTTGTCACGCGCGCTAGACTTGGCAGCCGAGCGCGAGGCTCCCCATAGTCGGCAGTTTTTTTCACGGCCGGCTAACGACGACTGCGTTGTCATTGGTAATAAATGCCCATAGCCAGTGCAATTCTCAACCGGGGGCGCCATGAATCATACTAGAGATGCTTATCTCTGCTCTCGGCTCGCCGAATGAATATCGCGGAGGACTCCGAGCAACAGGAGCACGGCTCGCGTGCGTCGGCCTCTTTGAGCCTCTCCCTTCGGCCCTTTGTGCCTTGCACCTGTATGATGGCTCGGGCGCCCGCTTGCACCGACCCACGTCAAAAATCAGCGCCTACGAATCGCCATTGTGTCTGCCGTTCTCTGAGTGTTGGGCCACGAAGGGCTTGTACGCGCATCGGTGACTCTTTGCCGCGACTCGCAGTGGCGGAAATTGTGTCCTCTACGTCGGCTCGAGGGCCCAGAGCACGAGAGCTTTTTATGATTAGAATTAAATTGAACGACATTGTTTAACGAGGTTTTTCCTCGTTAATTGCAGATGCGGAAATATCGCTCGATACTTTAACGATTGATGCAGGTTTCTATGCTTCGAATTTGAAGTGCGATTATCAATGGCTAAACAAAATTTTTGAAATTACGCTGCTTATTAAGATTTTTATATTAATATACAATGGTTTGTGGTTTATGAAATCGACTTTTGCATGTGATTCAATACAAATTTCTCGCTTTTTTATAATATTTGTCAATACGTGTTAAACGACAAATTATCATTTAGCGATGATCTTGATTCGTTTTTATAAAATTAAAAAAAAACACACATTCTTTGTATATTCAGTGACCAACTAATTAAATTGAATTATAAAGATGAAGTTCAGTTTGTCAACCAATGTCTGAGTCTAAGAGTTTATTTTCTGAATTTAAGGTGAATAATTTTTTAAATAATATTCACTGACTATACTGTTACAAATTTAAGTAAGTATTGATTATAGTCCTCCATTGATAGCTTAGATAATTCTAATTGAAGTCTACATAATTAGTTTGTGAATGGGATCTCTGAAAATAATTTAAGTCCATATGTTAATTTCCTGGTAGAAAAGTAGCTATTAATTTTAAATGAAACGACTTTCATGCTAGAAACCTATTAGTTACTAGCGTTTTTCATTAAAATAGTTTGTTTTTTATTTATAAATTGTCTAAAGACTAATTTAATGTGGAGTCATAAATATGTATATACATATGTGTGTGTATGTGTGGTTATGTGTACCTTCTTTTAATATATGTATGCATATTAAAATAAGCAAAAAAACATTTGAATGTGTTTAAAATAAAAATTATAATTTATAGTATACAAAGATTAACAAAATCATTTTTTCTTTACAAGGCATTGTTATCTCACTTTCATTTTTATTTGTATTCCAACACAGTCGTGGTATACTTCTGAGCATTTTTTAGGACTGAAAATACCCTTAAGCAGTAATATATTGTAATTTATAAATGACAAATAGATTCAATAAAACAATGTTAGCAGTGTTCAATTCATAATAAAATGTTTACATGTGTGGACACATAGAAATTGATAGAAATTATTAAAATGGAGAATTTTTATTTCGTTAATGGTTTATAATTAAACATTTGATTTTTTATTTAAAAGAAATGTCTCGCAGACCTGAAAAGACACTTCGAGTAATTTATGGTCTAGTGTGCACCTAATGAGCCGTTAAAATATTCCTCAAGCTAAACGAGGTCGTGTGCAGATTAAAAAATTGTATTCCAAGCAAAGCCCGAATAATTCAAAATCATTACAAAAATGCGTCAGATCGAAAATTATCAAAAGTATCAATGTTCGCCTATGTAAATCACTCCTCGTTATTTATCCTCAACTATCCGCCGAGGTAAAGATAACCGAGGTGGCGATTCGAGGCTGACTTTTCAATCTCGAAAAAACACTTGCGAGCCGCGCTCGGGGCAGTGCGCGCAATTTTTACGAGTGTCATTCACGAAAAAAGGAGAAGGTTGGAGTCAGAGGGCGGGGCGCGGGGAAGGGGGGGGGGAGGGGGAAGTAGAGGAGATGGCGTGCAGGAGACGCCCGCACAATGATCGCATAATTTTCTCGGCTGCCCCATGAGTTACGTTGCCGGCAGAGGCCAGAGAGAAGCCACCCATTGAATTTCAAGGCCTCGCAACAATTCCCTCCATCCTTCCCCCCCAATCCCCCTGCTCCTCCACGCGCCCTAGTCGGGCCAATCAGCGACCCGCAGGCTCGGCAGCGACGCGGCAACACGAACAGGCGCGTCCCCGCCGGTGCCGTCGGCTGCTGCTCGTTTTACGCCGCGTCGGCGGAATCGTTAAATTGGGGATAGAAGGCGGCGGCGGCGGCGGCGGCGGCGTCTTGCGCCCTCGACGAGCCTTTTAACGTCCCCTTCGCAAATTGGAACATAAAATCGGCGTTGTAACGGCGAGCGGGCTGCCTTGATTGTTCGTTACCAGGGTCCTCCTTTTTTCCGGCACACCTGCGAGCCCTGGGCATCGCCCCGGAGAAAGGAAGCCGGATGCCGCGATATTCCGGTGGAACACGCCGCGATATATCGCGCATAATCCTCGAAGGCTCGTAAATATTCGAGGGAGAACAGATACGGCGCTGCCTCCTCCCAAACAACCAGAGCTCTGATTTTCGATTGTTTTGCATCGCTAAGTGATCATTCGCCGATAGCCCCTCGCCTCCTTGACCCCTGCCGCGGCTTATTCTCTGCTGCGAGTGCGCAATTACTTCATAACGCGAAATAAATTGAGCGGCCTCCCAGTCTTACGCGTCAACCGACTCCTCGGCTCGTATTATTAATTTCATTGTTTGCGATTCTTTACGCTCCGAGCTACGGTGTAAAATACGAATGGCTACTTTTTAAAACAAAGGCGTAATTAAGCTTTCATCGAGGAGGTCCTGTGAATAATACGATTTGAAAGTAAGTTTAACGACTATTTGATGAAACGTCTCAAAATCGCAGTCCTCGACTCTTTGTAACGAAACACGCCCGTTGTAATAATGTCTAAGTCGTTAACAATAATGTCTACGAGTCGACACATAATAGAGGCCACGCAACTTTCATAAATATCCCACCCTTTAAAATAGTAGCATTCAAAAAAAAGAGCAGTTGCAACTCGGATTAGCTAATAATTTCGCGTAAACTTTCGCCAAGGCATTGGTTCAACGCTTACTTCCAATCCTAGGCAACTTTAAATTGCTTCTGCCGTGACACGAGGGAAATCAAGAAGCCGTCGCACAAATCCAATCCCCCCGGAGCCGAGAGTCGCGCGAGCCACTCTTACCGATACCATTACGACTCTCAATTAAGAGCTCGTGATAAATTGCGCCCAGGCGATGACGAAAGAAACTGGTGTGTGCGTGTAATTGCACTATGGATCGGCGGGTTGCGAGAGCCGCGGAGGATGTGGCCGAAGGGGAGGCCCGAACTAATCTCGTTCGTCTGGTGCGGACGGACGCTGTAACTGACTGTCCGCTCTGCTTTCGTAGGTCGCGAAATTAGTTGGTCGAACTCTTCCACATTTGTGGACGGGCATGACCGTGGGACGGGAGTAGCCCGGCGGTGAGTTGGGCCTGGTTGCGGAGGAGGATGGGGAGGGAGACGGTCGAACTGGGAAACGGCAGAGGATAAAATAGGCAAAGACGCGGCGATGGAACCGCCAGGGGTGAAGGAATGCGCGGACCTCGGGTTGCAAAGCAATTTAACTATGCTCAGGCGGTTACATTTACGGCCTTCTCGTCCTTCGCTGGAGTTGGCGTTGTCGGTCGGCAGAAGGAAGAGGACTCGAATCGCCTCATTACATTGAATCCAAAACACTTACCGCTGCACAAATTTACCTTCGTGTAATTGGCTTTTATTTGGCCCAAGTGTGACTCGATCGTATTATTCTGCGACTGTCATTACATTCCATTGTGATTGGATTTTAGCGCGTACATGGAAAAAAAATAGAATTTGTTGTCAATTATGTAATACTTAAATACTAGAATTTAAACCAAGCTGTAAGCTTTCATCGTTATTTTGCCTTTTTTACTCATCAACTAAAATTGATTAATTTGTTAAAGCAAGCCTTATTCGACCAATTTTCGTATCTGAATTCCAAGAAAACTCATGCAATTTCATTACTTCGCTGAAAAAAAAATCTTTTAAAAAACTTTTAAAAGGAACTTTTTTATTCAATCTTTTTAAAGATTAACGCACACAAAGTCTAATTTTAGTTTTTATTTAATGCTTTGTAATTACAGAGTGCATGTAATAAATATTATTGTAAAGATTTATACTCATACAATTGTTATAATTTTTTAGTAAAAATAGCAACCATAATAATTATTGATATGACAGATCGTATAAGAGTAGAAAAAATCATACTAAAACTTAATAAGCGTAATTGTTTCATTCATCGATCTCGGAGTCAGTTATTCCATCTCAAACTCAATTATCGGGTTTCTACATAATTCTCTACTTTTTTGTCGATCTTACATGTTTCCCGTTAATAGTATACTTTGCGTCGGCAGCTTATCAATTTAATTATAAAAGTACTATGAGACCACATTGAACGCAAGGACGTGTGCGTCGAGTAGCTATGAAATACAAACGATAAATATTGTAATAGAATAACAGATTTAAATATTGGTCGTCACGGCGACTTAAAGCGTCTTTAAAAGCTAAGAATCAATTTTCGAGCAACCGAACCAACAATTAATTCTCGTTTGTAACTAAGATGCATTCCGACTACCGGACGCTAGATAGCGATTACTCTCCGACATTGGGTAAATCCGCAAATAACATTTAATCGCGTCAAAAAGTGCGAGCCTGGAATCGCAACGAATCGGCCGTAATTCTCGATGTCTTGGCGACAGGCTAAAATGAAAAAGGTCGTTCGATTAGGGTCGGGCGGAGAGGTGGGTTGCGCGGGATGAGCAAAAAATCGGTGCAAAAAAGTCCAGAAGGAGGATTTACATGAACGAGTGTGTATGGCAGGTCTATCCAGCTCGATAATTACTACTAAGCATGGACTTTAAACTTCTGAACGGCAGGCCGGCAAATGAGTGAGCTGCGGAGAATCAATGAACGAGAGAATGTTCTAATTAACATTGAAGGAGAACAGGTAAATTAGAGATACCATGTGATATATATATATATATATATATATGTATATATACATGTACGTGTATGTACATGTATGTGTATCAATATCGTTTGTATCGTTTTAAGGTTACGATTTATTGTTCTATGTAGTTTCTGTTTATCCCAAAAAAAACGTTAATTCACTTGCGACGTTGGATTCATCGTTAGTAATTTGAGTTTATTCGAGTTATTAATCAGTTATTCGATACGTCAAGGTGCGAACTGTAGTTACTCTCTGAGTTATATTTGAAAATGCCAACCAATTTAATAGTTACGTTCCATGCAGAAATAATGAGAAAAGTATCAATTCGCATTTGCTTAATGTATTTGCTGGAGAAAATGGAGGAAATCATAATTAATAGAGAAAGAATATTTGTTCCGATTACATTATTAATTCTAATAAATTATAAACAAGGAAGGATTTTGATGTATGCAGAGAGCAGCCTCGAGTCATTGCACGTAAGGACATCATCTCACAGTCTACATCCTACAATAGCGAGCCAAGTGATTGCTATGTATGAATAAAGTAACGTAGTCGGGCACCACTAGTTTAGCGCACAAATAACGGAAAAAGTTTGTATAACATAAGGTAAGTGCGACAAATGATGTAAAACAATGATATGATTGGAAGAGGAAGAATGGACAGAAGGTCGACCCCGTTGTAATTACACGGAAACCGATACAAAAACATTTTCGTGGAAAAAGCATAATTACACGATCCGAATAAGACGTAGTTGCGGGCAAGGCTTACACTTAATTAGCCAATCAAGGGAGCTCGAGGGACCGAGGGATAGAGAGAGACGGTGCGAGTTACGGGGGTACTGGGACACAGTGGCGTCCCGGTTAGCGGCGGCTGCGCGGGGGGCGGGGGGGGGCGAGGCAGAGAGACCAGGAGAAGGAGGAAACGACCACCCCGGACCCGAGGACCATGTGCAACCGAGGACGAAGAAGAAGCTCGCTGCCGTGTCTTTTGCCCCGACGACGCGGCGATTTAATTATACGCTGCGCGGGGCTGCTCGCTCTTAGGAACCGATATAATTAATCAGTCGCTTAGTTAATTGATCGCTTAATTAATTAGTTGGATTAATCGGCTGCGAGTGTAGCCGTGCTCCATCCCTTCCCGCCTACCTGCTCCATCGGAGCTCCCGGCCTCTCTCGTGCCCCGCTCCGCCCCCACCCCAACTCCCCCGGCCCGCCCGATAAGCCCGCTCACCCACACACGCTACTCCTGTCTCTGCCTCGCGCTATCGTCGGATGTAATTTGCACACACGGATACGCGAGTGCCCAAGACAGACAATGTCACGATGCAAAGGAGATAAGCCGACTTCGTGTGTACCTTCAGTCGTTGGATAATCGCGACTAATCTGATAACAGCTGCAGATTGCATGATCTACGACGTTTCATTTGCGTCACGTCCTCTCTATATAAAGCCGTGTTGTACATTTTTACCCCAGTGCATCTAGTAAAATAATAAGTTACTTTGCATTTATTATTGCGTATGATTAAGCAGACTCGTATTAACATTAGATTTGCTCTTACCGAGGCAAGCCGGACGATTTTATTTTATCCGTACTGATCGCAATAAATTACTCTCATGAATCCGTTGTTAATAAGCAACGTCTTCTACCTCCGGATTTTACTCGATGCGGCGATACTCTCATAACAATTAAATTCGAAGATCGAGCAACTCAATGAGTGAATGCGCGAAGACTAGAATTTCAGCATCACGTCGGTTCAGAATAGCATCGATTTCCCATTTACATAGTACACATCATTGACATTATTAATTTGGGAAACTCAATTCTATCGGTATTTTATTAAAACTCTCTTTCAAACTATATTGTCGTTAGGAGATTTAAATTTTATTTATTTTAATAGCGCGCTGTTGAATATTCATTTATATTCAAGCTCTTCATACGTATTAAAGGATCGGATTTACATGTAAAAGATAACATCGAGAAATAATTCTGAATTTTAATCAATTCACCCTAGCAATTGCTTTCTAACCAAAACGTAAGTGCAAAGTGATATAAATATTTCTGATAGGGCAAATAAACAGAGGCACGAAATAAGCCGTTGAAGCAAGTGAAAAAGTTCTTATTAGCATAAGAATAATAATTTAAGGAGTCACAGAAACTGAGTAAGGTCTAGTAGCGGCAGAAAAAAGGTGAAAGGAACATGGCTCCTATTTCCAGGTACAAAATTAGTTCTTTAAAAGTTCGTTTGAATAAGAGTAAAATAAGAGAGAGAGAGAGAGAGAGAGAGAGAGAGAGAGAGAGAGAGAGAGAGAGAGAGAGAGAGATAGAGAAAGAGAGAAAGAGAGAGAGAGAGAGAGATAGGAATCGGATGAGCGGGAAGGAGGAGAGGCGGACTCCTCGAGCGCGCGACGTCGTCCATTATTGGTAGTCCGCGCGAGCTTAGCCGTGTTATTATCGTCACGGGGATCGTTCCTTTATTTGCCCCTGCACGCGCCCAAAGGGGAACCTGACTCGCGCGCATCCGCGTCCGTGCCAAAACGGTCCCGGGGCGCTGGCCCTCGTCGCCGCCGAGATCGTAACCCCCGAGAGCCCGGGGCCCTGGCTCGCCCGGGCCCGAGAGTCGAAAGAAATGATAGGTGTGCCGGCTGACGAGGCCCTGCCGAATAGTTTCGCTCGCGGACGATCGATGATTGCGGGAGTCGAATTGCGGCACCTCCTCGATGGGGCGAGGTAGGATTAGAGAGAACACCGGGGTGGAGAACGAGATCGAGCCGGCGAAACTGTAATTGCGGAGCGCCGCGGGTGCGGTGGACGGAGATGGAGCGAGCGGCTAGGACAGCTGAATAGTGGGGCCGGGGGGGGGGCGGTAGAGAGAAAATATTTTGGTTTTCGAGACAGTGCGACCTCGCTTTATGGACAGCCGAAGTCGCGAGTCACGAGAGCCACTCGAATTCGCCATTAACGCGCATTACGTTGAGTGTGAGTTCGCTGTAAGCTTGGTTAACCCACTGATCCAATATGCGCTACGCAATCATTGTTGCGCTAAATTTTTGTGCGCGTAAAGACGTTTGCAAATGAATTAAACTATTTATCTATAATTAAAAGATCCCGTGTTTGCATTGTCGAGGTGGCTTTGATCCATAATCTTGGGAGGGGGAGGGGAAGCATTATGCACGAGCGGCAGTAACTTAGGTAAAAATAGAAAAAATGCAAATGCGTACAAATAGGAGCTGCAAAAAGTTTGCTTTATTTGACCCTAACGTCGAATGTTGTAAAAAACAAAAATATTTCACGTAAGAATGAAAAAAGCCCACACGCGTATTCGCTGTTAACATACGTTAGTAGCGTAGCTGCATCGCAGACGTAAATTACACCGATGAAAACGTAGGAAGATATATCTCTTGTCCTTCACCTCACCCCACTGCAGGTCCCCTTGGGGGGACTCTGCATCCGCCACAGAAGGTCACCGCGCCTGCCCAGAGCCTCGTCAACGGGGTCCGGTCGTACGGTGGCGGCATCGCACGCGCGCTCGGGGGGCTGGAGGTGAAGGAATCACTTGGATATCCGGAGGCCGAGTTGGTAGGCCCAGCCTAAAACGGGTTATGCGCACCCGCGCGTTTTATCACTATCGCGTCAGACCCTATCTATCGATGGAATCTTTATCCCAGTCTCTCTTCTCCCGTTCTACTCTCTCCCCTTCTCTCTCGGTCCCTCCTTTCGCGAACCTCGGTTTTAAAACTCCGAGTCCTTCTGGTCAACCTCTTGGCCTCGGAGGCGAGGCTTCTCGCACCCCCGTCCTCTTGCAGAAAATTGTCTACCCGCGAGGGCTTGCCTTTTAATAACCTCGAGCGTACGCGCAGGATCGCACATATATAAAGTCGTTAAATAAAAAATTGAGTAACTTCTATTTTGTTGTATGCGGGTTAAGCTTCGTTATTTTTTGTCTACTTGAATGGGAGATTTTAATTAATGATGATACATCGGAGAAACCTAAAATAAAGTAAAGAGCAAGCTTTATTGCTTAATTTCGATCTCGAAATGCACGTTAAGGATTAAGCACTATTCGTTGTCTCGTTCAAATTTTGAGACATTTGTATTCGTAAAGATTATTTTATTTATCACAAATGCGCAAAAGTATACAAAAGTTTTATTTTCAAAGAATCTTTAATGCTCAATAGAAAGACGCGTTTTACGCGCAAATACAAATAAAAGTGGAACTCACTTTACGCGTAGTAAGTTAATACGTATTATGAAGCAGATGTCATATTTAAAAGATATCGTTATGACGACTCTCACCTCATTGGGATGAGTTAACTGCGGCTAAAATCGATTTAATTTCCGATGCAAAGGTAGCCGCAAACAAATATTCATCGTCCAGGTTCCCTGTTATAAATGCCGCCTCGTATTATATGATCGAAGAATACATATTGACGAGGATAAAATTCAAATGCACCTGTATCGACATAAAGCATCAGCCCGGGAAAAAGCCCGCACATCCGTTGCAGAAGACAAAGAAAGTCGAACGGCAGGACAAAAATATCCTTTAATTCTCCGCCGCGGGTGCAGCGATCTCCAGTCCGTCCTCTCCTATCTTCCTTCCTCGCATAGCATCCGCTCGAAATGTCTGACATTACAGCGGCAAGTTTTGCGCCCAGGGCGCGTGCCGTCTACTAACGTCCTGCAGTCAGGTATTTGTAATTCTAATAGCAAGACGTAGAAAGCGGACGACCGCAAGAGCAGCGCACGTCCTGTAGTTATAATGGTAAGTATTTTTGGAGGACCCCGCAGGGTTTCCCTCTCATGTTCGCTACTCCCGTCAGCGCTTCAGTTTCTCCTTTTCTCCACCTTCGGATCCACTTTGACTCCCTCTACACAATCCACCGCCGCCAAACACGTTTTATCTCGTGTCGCGAAGGGATAGCTTAGGGGTCGGGAGAGAGATATTCGGGAGAGACTCTAGAAGGGCGAGAGAGATAGAGATAGAGAGAGAGAGAGAGAGAGAGAGAGAGAAAGAGAGAGCGAGAGGGAAAGCCGGACTGGGGGAATGGGAAGGGGAGGCAGGGAGGCTCAACCCTTAGGCGACGTTCATTATCGTCGGGATTCTTGGGAGAGGTGATTATTGGTGGCACTCACTGCTGTGCGCCCTCGTCTTCCCCTTTGAGGACACTTTGCCAATACTTGAGGCGACACTTATGTGTCACGGTGCCTTTGCCTTTTCTTCTGAAATTGTTTTACGATCATAAAGGAATTCTGAGAAAAGATTGTTGTTTATGGGCACAGACGTGTAAAAACTAAATTATAAAATCACTCGCAATACAGCTTATTATATTATAGATATATACACATACATATACTTTAGAGCGAATTCATAATAACAAGTAGCGAGGTTGTCCAATTTTATGCAGGAAAGGTCCATTAGAAACGATCTTCCGATTGATGATTTATTTGTATTTTGATGGGAAGAAAGGAAAAAAACCGTTTCAGGTTTTTTCGTTGTTTAAATGGTAATTATAATAATGATTATTATAAATTTATAATAGTTCTTACTTATAATATGCATTAATAAAATTAAAGCATTTATTGTATCACTTTTAATTTAAAACTATATAAATTATGCTTCCATCAGTCAATAAGATTTTTGAGCTGTAGTCTTAATTTAAATAGGGCTACTATTTAAATTTTCTCAAAAGTAAGCATAATAAGGTTAGAATCTTATGCGAAAATGAAGGATTGATATTGCAACATAAGCAGGAACCATTTTATTTTCTTGTAGGGAATACATCCTGTTGCCGTGTTTGCGCTCGTAATGTGGAAACAGATCGTAAAAAACCAATTATGGAACACAAATATAAAGTTGGAGAATTTCGTCTTCTTCTGCTCTCATTTTCTTCTTATTTTATTACGAGAGGAGTGAGAAACAACTTTTTTGTCAAAGTTTTATTTCTATTGTAAATTTTATGGAAACGAGATATTTCGACATACAAATCCTGCTGATTTTTATTCAAACAAATTGAGATATGCAGTTGAAGCCATAAAAATATTTTTTGGCACTCGTATACTGATTTTTGTAATTAGCAGATGTTTGCTCTGCAGTATGGTATTATATTATTATTAATTATGTGAGGATATACCTTGTCTAAAAATGATAATGCTTCAGCAGTGAAATCTTGTGAGTCATAAAAATTAAATTGTATTTAATTATTGTACAATTAATGAATGATTAATTAATAAAGGCTGTCTTGTGTTATGTCTAACCGCTGTAGGTCCACTGTTTAAGTAGCATATGCAACACTTTAAACAACTCATAAGAGTTATACAATTAATGTGGGTACTTACAGATTCATGATAAATTAAATTAAATAATGGATTATCGTTTTCATTCAAAATTTATTTATATCTCTTTATCAGATATATATCTGATTATATGAAAATAATATTAATTGAAGTAGTAGTGATATAAATATAATCATAATTGTCTGAGTAATATTAATGTCATAGACTACTCGTAAGTGAACAAACTTATACATAGTGATCCTACAACACTTAAAATTGAATTATTTAATAAAAACATTTAGTTAAAAAAAAAATTTTGTAACGTTTTTCGATTTTATTTAATTTGTAAATCAAATATAAAAAAGTAATTGCTAGCGGCTTATTGCAGTAAAAATTTCATTATGCATTCACATGGAATTCGAAAACTATAACACAAGTAAAGCTTTTCATACATTTTCTGACTTTTTTAAAAGGTAATTAAAATTGTTGTTGTTATTAATTAAAATAGATAAATAAGATATTGCTGTTACAAAACACATTATTATGACTTAAATCATTACATAATTAAGAAAGGTGTATGACATTCCGAAAATCAGTTGTTTTTAAAAATAGTCTGAGGTTTTATCATTAGGTTATTATATGCATATTCACTCTTTTTTTACGTAAAATATAAATTTAATAAAATATAATTCTTCTGAACGTGAACAATTAACTATCTTACAATTTCGAGGATTTTTCTTTTTTTGAATAATATGTATTTACGTAACAAATTATAACTGTATAACTTAAAGTATTACCAACTTTCTAGTACAGATTCCTTGTACCCATAAACTTTTAACCCCATATGCGAAAAACAAAAACCTTCTGATTAAAGCTAATTTACAAGCTAACTATTATTTTAAAACCGGTCACAAATTTCTTACCTCAATTAAAATTGATCTTAAATTTCTTCAAACATATTTACATAATTGAAGAAAGTGATGTTTAACTTGAGTGATTTCAGTACTAGTAATTGAATAAAGTTTTTTTAATGATTGCTCTGTCTTCTTTTTTCCTTCGTAACTGAGAAGTCGTTAATATTTTACCTTACAACAGCATAAGCTGGCGTTAATTTCTGGATGGCAGAAAAAGGAAACCATCAAAGTCGACGGGAGGCTAACATCGCGATATTCAGTCGTTTTCGTTGCACTTATCGATAAATTTCTCACATAATTAGAAGTTCAGGACCATGTCACAATTGTAATTTAATGTATATATTCACATCTGCGGTTTCAATTACTAGCAATTAGATGCATATAATATACAGAAATTTACAACATGTATTTTTCTAAAAAAATGTAATAAATTTCGTAAAAAACTAATCGAGAAAAGTAACACAATATATACAACACACTATATATGAATGCTAATGAAAAAAACATAATACTACTTGTTTATTTAAAATTATCTTCTATTAATAAACAATTATATGCCAATGGCATCATAAATTTCATAACCTTTTACTGTTTTTAATTAAAAGAATCACTTACGATATTAATAAAAAAGTTGTATTTTAAGAATTATTACAAGGTGTTACATTATACATAAATGTATATTCTACAAATTATGTATTTACATACTAATAAAAATATATATTTTGGGACTTGTTTTAATTGTTATGAAACAGATTCTTCGCTTAGGTTATTTAATCAAGTGGGAATTTTTAGCTTTGTTTTAGAATTATTATGATTTATCTATAAAAATTTTTTTATTATTTTAATAATCAGTGATTTCGAAAAAAATCATCAAATAGCATCAAATTAAATGGGGAAAAAATATTCTATTATTTACTAACGAATAAAATTAAAAAATGTATATGCGTTTGCATTAGAAGCTTTTATTAATCGTATTGCTTGTTTTAATTAAAAAAAATCAAATTTATTATATATAAGCTTGCTTAATACTATAAACAATGTGCGCAAAGTTGCGTGTGGGCATATTTGAATGAAATGTTTAAAAAAATCTGCAAAATGCTTTGACATATACAATAAAACAAAATATATTTCCGTTTTCAATTCATATGCGCCATCTTACAGCTACAAATCTTACTTACTTTCACGTTGGTACATTGCGTATATGATGTTAATTCAGGTAACTACTTTCCCGACAACGAATATCTTCACACGTCAATCAAACATTTCCAACGTTACATTAAAGTAAATAGGTTTGTGCATTTATGTATACTTTCACATTATCGGCAACTACTGCAGGTAGTTTTAGAGTTATGGCCTTTACCACCGATGGCGTTGTACAAAATTCAGTAAATATAAAAAATTTTCGTTGTACTTTTAAAAAGCTTAGTTCTTTAATTTCAGCATTAGGTTAGGTAGGCAGTGGTTGGGCTTTAGAATACTTTATAGTCATAATTCTCAGTTCCTATTTTTAAACATTTTTGTTGAATATTTAAAATTTTATTATGTATTTATAATAAATTTTCAATATTTGAATAATTACTCACTATTATATATTTAAATAAAAACTTTGATACAATAGTTTGAATAATGTTTGCGTCACAAATTCGATTTGGGAAAATACAAAAAATTTTACATCATTACTTTATTAGTATAAATATATGCCAAGAATTACATAAACGTGCTGTCGATTTATTAATTTGAATAAGATTTTTTTTTAAATAAAAAAGCAAATCCAAATTCGTGAAAACTATTATTGTTTATAATAGCTTTTGGTTACTTAAATGAAACGGCAAATACCTTAAATCATTAAATTAACTTGATACAGTGTTTTTATGATACAGGCTAAATACATATTTACTACGCAATAAAAACGCAGTTATATTTCCACTACGTTTTATGATGGATGGGCCAATTGTGTCAACTAAACAGGGACTATTACGAGGCGTCATGGAAAAATCTATCACTGGAGAAAAATATATGGCTTTTAAAGGTATTCCTTATGCTGAACCACCAACTGGAAGTTTAAGGTTTAAAGTAAGTCATATAGCAAAAATCGTATTTATATTCGTAGAGAATCCTTGTTAAAGTATTATTATTATTATTATAACGCGAGTGGGCCTTGCGATGTCGATAAAGCCCCGATCGCATGGGTACTTGGCCTTCCCTTGGCGTCCCACGCTTGTCGCACGTCCTCTAAAACTCCCCTCTAGATTAGGAATCTCAGTAAAGAGTCAAGGCTGCCTCAGGGCTTCGGGGCTGGATCTTCAATGATGCGCCTCCTTTTATCGAGGAGTGCAGGGAAGCTGCACAGGAGTTATCTAGGAGTCTCCTCCCCTGAAGCCATACCAACAAAACTGGTTTGGCATCTGCTCCATCCCGTATTTATGGGCTCTGAGGCGACCGTGACCCGTAAGAATCTTCACCAGCCTCTTGGTCCTGCCTCTGTCGAGCCCCAGGATAACCGTAGCCCAGCTCGATGCATTCTGTGTATTCACAAACAGCTTACTATGGTCACATGTTACTGCCTTAATCTAGGTACAGCCGAACTCAGCTATTACCCATTGCCCTACCTCTAGTTTGATAAGGCGCTAAAACAATCGGTTTCCCGGCTCCGGTCCCATTGGTAGCCTCCTTCGGAGCCTTGAGGAACACCTTTAGGTGCATCCTCGAGCACCCAAAGTAGGGCCTATGCCCGAGGGCCGTCATAGCCCCGACACGTGGTTCGGGGACAGTCAGCACAAAATGATCTTGGTCTCCCGCGTTCGTCTCCCCATCATCGCACCCCTAGACCCCAACTACCCTCCAAGAGCCGGTCCATGGCCTTAAGGGAGGTGTTTGGCCCTTAGAGAAGGACGTCGGCTTGCCTTCAAAGTCGGCTACCCTGGGAATTAACTTTAACCTGGCCTGTAGGAGATCCATCCCCCCACTCTTAACCCAGCAATTCATGGGATATCTAGGGAGAGCACGGCCTTCATCAGCTACTCCCTCGATCCTTGGTAGGTGGGCACAATTATGATGACTCCCTCTATACACATTCCTTGCACATCCTCCTCCAGGGCTAGGATGGCAGTCGGTATTGCCCTCCGGAATTGATGGACATGAACTGACGGCACAATCATGGTATTCTTCCCTTAAATTGACTGTAGTCAAGGGATTCACCCTGTCCGCATCCGACACGGTGCCTCTCCAAGCCTGCCCCGTCCTGTTGGAGGCGGGCCTACTCGGGATTACCCTTGCGTAGGTAGGGTC
This sequence comes from Kradibia gibbosae, assembly GCA_018907135.1. Classification (NCBI taxonomy): domain Eukaryota; kingdom Metazoa; phylum Arthropoda; class Insecta; order Hymenoptera; family Agaonidae; genus Kradibia; species Kradibia gibbosae. The sequence continues at coordinate 13,449,391 of JACCHX010000004.1, forward strand.
TTTTGGCCTCTTAAGCTTCCATGGTTCTTTCCTCCCTGAATCATCTCTTTTGACCCGACCTTGGTAAACTTAATTCCTTAATTCCCGCTGGGGCAACCGAGTGACCGTCCTCAAATGCTTTGCGCACCTTGGCCAGCGTCCTCCGAGCCGCCACACACACTCTCCTGTGTTGTACACGCTACTCCTCATTGGTTGGCGTGGTTCCCGTCCCATCAGCTGGCACCAGGGTCGGGACCTCCATTTCCTCAAGGGCGGCGTCCTTTTTAGCGTGAAGTTCCAAGGGACCCTGAATCATCGGAGCTATTGCTTCTTCCGCACTCAGTACGCCACTTGGTTCCTCACTATCAAAATTTTATTTTATTAACATAATTTTTTTTATATTAGTTGAAGTTTGCCAACTGTTGAAAATTACACTATTAGCTTAAAAAGAATTTGGTCCTCTACCACAGAGCACCGTATAAGCTGGTAAATCTGAATAATCGGTGGTTTTACCCATTTAATCCGAGGCACCGTCCCCCCACCATCGACAAGGTCATGCAAACTATAGAAGGGTTATTCAAAAATTGCATTGTAATTCCATAAAGACTACAAGAAAATTTCCATTACAAAGAAAAACGTCACAGAATCTTTTTTTATTTTGTTTATTTTAACTTGCGAAAATGTTCTCTATCCCTTGACCTGCATATATTTAAACTTATAAATATTCAAGATTCTAATAACTATCAACGTTAAAGTACGTTGATTGAAGATTACATAAAAAATTATATAAAATTAGATTGTCTGATTTTAAGGATCCTCAACCACCAAAATCATGGGTTGGAATTATGGATGCTGTAGATGATAGTAAAATTTCAGCACAATGTGACGATTTAACAGGGACAACAACAGGTGGAGATGATTGTCTGTATTTAAATGTAGCAACGACTTCGTTGACGAAAAGTCGACCTGTTATGGTATGGATTCACGGAGGAGCATTTAATCAAAATTTTAGTAGCTTAACAAAATATGGTCCGGATTATTTATTAAACAAAGAAATTGTATATGTTTCTACTAACTACAGGCTTGGATTCTTAGGTACGTTTATGATTGATGAATGCAATAAGACATTAATCAAAATTAAATTCATGTAACAGGTTTTTTGAATATGGATCACGATGAATGTTCCGGAAATCAGGGACTGAAGGATCAAGTGGCCGCGTTAAAATGGGTTCAAGACAATATTGAAGCATTTGGTGGAGATAATAAAAACGTCACCATTTTTGGAGAAAGCGCTGGTGGAGTTTCGGTTCATGCACTTTGCATATCACCACTAGCGAAAGGTATTATAAATCCGAACGCTGTTCATTATGTATTATTATCAATTTATAATAACATTATTAATTCTCAGTAATATAAATTATATGTATTTTATTATTTGATACATATTCTTAATACATATTTAATATATAACATAAATAAATGATTGATACATAATATTGACATAAATTTCTTTGTTATATAGTTAACGTGTTATTGTCAACGTTGTTGCAGGGCTTTTTCATAGAGCGATTTCACAAAGCGGGGTTATAAATAATATATGGGCTACAATGGAATCCAATAAAAAATACGGTTATGCTTTGGCAAAAGCTTTCGGGAAAGAATGTACGACTTCTTTAGAAGTGATTGAATTTTTACGAACGATTCAACCACAAGAACTGGTGAAAAAATATGATTGCATAAATAATAATGTAATATTTGCACTTTATATAATTAACGTTCATATTTAATTAAATTATCATTAATACACTTTTAAGAGCAGTAATTAATCTAATTAACCTTCATTTATTTAAAGGAATTATCAAATTTGATATATTCACAAGTACCTACATTTGACAATAGAAATAAAAATCCAGTGTTTCATTTACCAAGTGACCAAATGAAAAAAAAAGTGATCGATGTACCTATGATAATTGGTCACACTAGCCATGAAGGCATTATGTGGCTTATATATAATGTATCTGAAATTATAGGCAAAATTGATAATGACCTTGAGTCAGTTATTAACGATTATTTAAAAATAAACGATAGGAAAAAACTTTCGAAAGCTGCTAAAGTTATACGTAAATATTATTTTGAAACCAATGCAGATACTGACGATAAAATGAGTAGTTACGTGCAATTGCTCGGAGATATTTATTTTTATAATAATATTCAGGAGGTGATTGAAAATCAAATGGAGCATTCCAGTACACCAACATACTACTACAATTATGCCTATGAATCTACGTATTCAGGATTGAAGAAAAAATATAATTTAAAAGTAAAAGGTAATGACTTATATGAAAAATTCTTTACAAGAATTTTTGAAATAAATAAAATTGAAAATTACTGAGATTAAGTCTGTTTTATCCAAACCAAAATGATAAATGTTAATTATATAAATATTTACTTTGTATTTTTACCATTTAATAAATAAAAGACTTTATTCAAATTTTTGCGCTTAACAAGAAAATTATTTTTATCAATGAATGAAGAAAAATTCATATATTTTAGGTGTTGCTCACGCCGATGATTTAAGATCTTTATTTTCTTCACAATTTAGAGGACCAAATCTATCGAAGGAATCGAAAGATTATATAACTATGGAGCGTATGACCACGTTGTGGACTAATTTTGCTAAAACTGGGTTTGTTAAATATTATTTTTTAAACAATTATAAGAATTAATTTTTAGCTGAAAGATTTTTTTTTCAACTTTTTCTTACAGTGATCCAACGCCAGTTACAGACAATCTTATAACAACAAAATGGCTGCCTGTAGAAAAAATTAAAAAGTATTGTTACGAAATAAGTGATAATCTTGTTTGTAATGAAAGCGATGATAACAGAAGATGGATAATGTGGAAATCACTACTTGCTTCACTGTAATATTAATTAAAATAAATATACGCAAATATTTTTGTAACTGATCAATGGTGTTTTCACTCGCAACTGGTATCAACCATCGCGCCCGGACAGGCGATGAACCGGGTTTCCGCGTTGGTCGCCAACGATCGAAATTTGGGAGGTACGAATTTAAATTCAAACCATCTCCTAATGAAAAGAAAATGGCCTTTATTCTGGGTTGGCGAAAAACTGGAGATCGCTAGCCCCCCCCGACGAAAAGGGGTGCCGAGCTGGTCTCTTCCCGATTCTGCTTACACGAGGAGGAAGTTTTGGCGGCAATCCGCGAAGGTGTGACGTAACGGTAGAGCAAGAACTCAGCGAAATTTCCTCACAGCCCAGTTAGGGCTTTCATATACAAATTGATATAGATTCGGCCACAAGGCAACGCCCCTCTGTTTTATACCGCCCGTAAATAAGAGAACGCGAGTGCTTCGATCGGCATGATCCCAACATTGTTTTCTTACCGGGTACAGTATGAAATTTCTTTTTCCTTCTTTTCATCTACTTGCCTCACCGGCAAAAACAGATACTGAAATTTTATTAAATAATTGCCTTAAGTCAGAGACAACAATCAAAACCACCCATTTGTAATTTTATTACGATTTTGAACTCATTAATTTAGAATGGATGTCCGCGAAACAAATTACCAAGTATTATTATTTGGTAAAAATACTAGCGACCCAATAAAAACATATCGTGCTTTTTATATTATTTATGCTACAACATCCCAGTTATTTTTATCAATTAGAACTCTTCATGACTTTGCCGACGATGTAAAATCAAGGTTTCCAACTATTGGTAAAATTATTGAACGCGATTTTTATGTCGATGACGCGCTGAAATGATAAATGAGGCAATCACTTTCAAAAATAATTTAATAAAATTAAAATTTAATAAATTGACAAATTGGGAAATCTTCTTTTCGAAAATGTTCATCTAGAGAAATAACAATTCTTGAACATTTAAATGCTGAGATGCAAGAAGTAAATTTATTTACAAAGGACAGCCCCTTAGGAATTTTGGGGTTGATTTGAGATTAAAAATATGACAAATTAAAATATAGGGTGCAAGAAATGAATAAAGAAAAAATTATGAAGAGAAGTATATTATCGGGTATTGCAAGGTTATATGACTCCATCGAATTTTCAGGGTCAGTCACTATAACTACAAATTTTTTAATGCAACGATTTTGGAAATGCAAAATTGATTGGGATGAGTCAGCTATTGTTTTGAAAATTAGGATAATGCGTATATGTATATGTGTGTGTTTATAAAGATAATGTGCGTGAACCCGCCCTAAGATAGTGCCTATGTCGGCAATCTAATGTATCGTTTCCGTTACTAATTTTCTTCAATGTAGCATCATGCAGATATATTAATCCTATCATATCCTTAATGATATATCGATTTTAAGATATTAGAGATTTAAGAATGATGGAATCCCTTAGCTAATGTTCTTTGGTTCCAACTCGTTAAAACCCGTACCTAGACTTATAAATCTCGCATGCATCCGAAAAACTTTGAATAATTCTCATTAAAACCCTTAAATATACTTTCGTCAACGTGTTTTTTTTTGCAGCGTTCTACTAACTAATAGTATGCAATTTTAATCATGAGAAAATCCCCTTGTAGGAGCTACCAAGTTTTTTTGTATCAACCATTGAAAATTGTATATGAGAAGAAATCGAAAGGGTCGAACGAATACGAATTCTCCACTAAGGACTAATCAATGAAGATTTTAAAAACTGTTAATCATTGTTTATTCTTGAAATAGACATCTTGTAACTCCACAACATCGGTAATAAATGATGTTTTTACAAGTTGGAAAGGTTTAAGGGAGAATTAAGTTTGCAAACAAATATTAAATTTGAACGAAAAATTTTTGCAAGAGACGCTAAATTTATTGAATTACGTGGCTTTTTAATGTATCTACGTAAAGTAAATTAGTATTGGGAGAGAAATAAAATTTAATTTACTTTGAGCAAAAACACGATTTGTTCCTTAAAAACGATAACCTTAGCGAAATTAGAAATGTGTAGCACGTTATTATTGATGGTAGTTCGTACATCATTGTGTATGAATATTATTAAATATTAATTTACGGACAAACTCATTCTGAGTTTTACAATAAATTAATGTGTGACCATATTTATTAAAAACACTTTTGCAGAAAATCCTGTTTTCAATGCAATTAATACAAGTAAGCTCGGATATTTTAATATGGCGACACTTAATATGTAAAGAAAATCCCGCAGCTCTTTTATCTAGTGGTCTTGTACCTTTTGAAAAAAAACGAAATAAATTTAGCAATTTCTGTCCAAATTTGGTGATTTTAAACAGTTCAGAATGACTGAATTAAAAAAAGTCCCTTTAAGCGAATTAAAAGCAACAATTGCGTTGCATGAAATAATAAAGGGACGCCGAATTTTTTACGAAAAATTCAATTTTCATAAAATTAAATCGAATCGTAGTGTATATGTACCATATTGTACAAAATATAAAAATTCCCAAAAAATAAAAAAACACATACACTAAATTATAAAGAATTAAATGATGCTCTTATTAAAAAAAATAATATTGATACAGCGTTAATTATTTTAGATATTATACAATTTAAAGGGTTAAAACAATGATTCGAACCCCAGTAAGTTAAGTTTTATAGACGCTTTTATTCATATAGAAGGGGCAATTCGAGTAGGTGGGCACCTAAAAAACTTGTCCTTAGATTTTTCAAGAAAACAACCTATAGTTTTAATAAAACATTATTTCATTCACATGATAATTAAATACTATTGTATTAAAAATCTGCATTGTGAGGTACCAGTAATTTTTCACGCAATTCACGAAAAATATGAGTCTTTCGCAGGCAAAACAAATGTGAACAAAATTATACAAAAATGTATAAAGTATCAGAGACTGAAACGGTGCGATAACAAGTATTTCATGGATAATCTAATGCGGAAAAGAATTGCGCAGACGCGAGCCTTCATGGACACGAACCTAGACTATTAGGGTCCGGTTTTATTCAAGAAAAGAAAATATAGCAACAAAAATTAAAATTTTGTTGCAATTTTTATTTGCTAAGTGATCAACGCATATCACATAGAATTAGTTATAGATTTAACAATCGAAGCATTTTTAGCAAGTTTTCGCCTACTCTTTGAAAGAAGAGGACAATTTTTTAATTTTATTTTTATTCAACGGCACGAATTTTGTCGAAGAAAATCGTCGATTAAAGCCAATGTTAGAATGTGTAAAAATAATGAAAAACTTAGTGAAATCCTTGATAATCAAGGAGTCAATTGGTATTTCTAATCTCCAAGGGCTCCTCACTTTGTAGGGATCTAAGAGGATGTTGTAAAATCATTCAAATATCTCTTTGTTAGAACTATGGGAAATATTTTAATTACCTATAAAGAATGATACACATACACCAGTGAAATCGAAGCGATTCTTCATTCCAGACCAATAACGTCTATATTATCAGATTCGAATAATTTGAACGCTCTCTATTCAGCTAATTTTTTTATGAAGATTTTTTAATCAATAATCAAAGCACATAAAAATAAAAAGATTGTCAAAATGACAGAAAATTCAATTAATTAAACAACACATTTAGAAACGATAGCACAAAGAATATATTAATGAACTGAATACACGAAATAAATGACAATTTCAAAAAGTCGAAAATATTGCAATCAGGACTGTGGTCAGCATCTAGGAAGACAACGTCCACAAATTCATTAGCAGCAAGGTCGAATAATAAATGTGTATCCTGGTATGGATGGAATAGTGAGAGGTGTCACTTTCAAGATATATAATGGAGTTTATGACTGCTGCGTAAGATCTGTTTCCCCCTTTACAAAAATCTTGTATCTCTTAATTAAGTAACTATTTTATTTTGTATGATGTTTTTTAGTGGATAAAATAAGGAAGGAAAAATTATATTATGTCTTATTTGTTTTACCTATACAACTCTAACATAATGAGAAGATGTGAATGAATTTTATTATATTGTATGTATTGAAAATTAACTATAAAATGTACCATAATGTAATTCTTTGTTATTAGACCGTTCAAGGCGGGCGAATACTTCGGACGCGGCATGGACGAAGGAGACAAAATATTTCAATTACGTTTCGCACTTTTTTATATACATAAGAGAAATTCCTTTTGAATAAACAATTCCCAGTAAAATCTATTAATACAAAAACAGCTTAATTTTATGTTATTCGTTACGATGCGCTTATTTCTAATGCAATTATATTGAATTATATTTTACACTGATGTAGCCGCATCGAAATTCAATGTATTCTTTTACTTGTTTTTTCGTTTTTTTCATTAAGCACTAAATACGCACAATATACCAGCTCCTAAATTACAAATATCAAGAATCAGTTCCATTTTTACTCTGAAATAAACAGCATTATATTACAAAGATTTTTGGCACCAATCTCACAAAATAAAATACCTTCTTACCAATTGCAACGAGGTCAATGCGAGGGAATCTAGCAGTAATATTAGAATATGTGTACTTAAGTTATCTCTCCTCCGCAAAGTTTTTAAATAAAAACGTGGTGTATTTGCCATGGTTTCACAACGTAACACCTTACCAACCACAGTTAATATCGGGCACAAAGGGCCTAAAATATTGTGATTTTTTCGATGAGATCGTGTGCTAAGTGATACCTTCTTCTTTCATTTATTTTTCAAAAATATGCAGTTCATCAGCCTTTGAAAGTCAATGCAATCTTAATAACTGTTTGCTGTTGTTCGCCAAAGAAGTTTTATTTTTTAAGCTTCCAACTGAAGTATCAAGGACTTTTTTCAACTTTGTAGACAAATTTATTTTATAATAACAGCTTTTTGTAGCATGTCAAATACTTGCGTATGAGTATTAACAATAGAAAAACTTTTCAAACATTCTATAATTTTATATACTTATAAAAATTCACAATACTAATGCTACACATGCTTTGCTAGTTCTAATTTTTTCAAATGATCTATATTTCCATTGCTTGTTTATGCAGTTAAAAAATATTTTGTTTATTCTAATTGGACAGAATCTTGTATAACAATGATGGTTTTTATCGCGCTTGCTATTTTTTGTCTGAAATAGAAATCACACTTCTTCAGAGAAATGTGGTTTTTCAGAAACTTGTGGAGGAACATACGTTGATGGAGATAAAAACTTGGTTTTGATTTATGTCTCACATGATATATTTTATAATTATTGCTTTCTAGAAAGATAGGAAATAATAGTCTTTGCAGTTAAAAATATACTCATCGCTTAATATATGCAGGTTTAAATGCAAAGCAGAAGAGCAGCTTTTGATGACAGTGCACAATATGTCAAATTATTTAAAAAAATTCAGCCAATTTATGTCACACAGACGCTGGTCTATTTGCCTTACAAAATTGCAACTCTTAGATAGACTTTCTGTTAGATTTCCAACAATTCTATATGTAAATACAATCTTTATGATGAATTAGTATATCACGTTTTGAGCGCGTGATATGGTATCAAAATACCTCGCACAAGTTTAATTTATTACCTCTTAACTGCACGTAGAGGAGTCAACAGTTTCCTTAACAAATATTGCTTTGAATCAAGTTACATAATTTACTGTAAACAATATACATGTAGAGCATCAATTTGCTTTTGGCTGCCTTTGATTATTGTCATTTTACGATATTGTTTGTTATCATTGCAAAGCTAATGCAATTTTATCTTGTGTAATTGTTTTTCTGTACACTGGTGCAATACGAGACTTCAGTTCTATAAGAATACTTTAATGCAAGCGAATATTTGCAAGTCTAAGGTGATTTTAATCTGTTATAATCCTCCTTATCTCACTGTCTGGATTTTAAGGGGAATGCTTCTTAAAATAGCATGCAAATATAGCGAAAAAATTTTGTAGTATAATATTTTGATTTTAAAAACAAACGTAACTTTCCTTTCTCATTCACTTGCTTGATAAGAATTTAAAAATATAAAGAGATTATAAATCATTAAGACGGAAAACAAATTAAAAATGATTTTTGTTTTTTAAAATTGAAAAGCATATTTAAATACGAAGCATGAATATCAAATAGCACTATTACGGATGTTTGGTCATACCATTTTTTCAATTGTAGCGAAAAGTAAAATTTTAAAATTGAAAAAATGTAAAAAAAAAATAATTCACATTTTTAAAATACATTCCGTTTAGTATTACAAAATAGAATAATTTGTTTGTAATTCAGTCATTAACTAGGCTAAATCATCTTATACTTTAGACCCTTCTTCAAACTTCTTAATTACTAAAAAGACTGACAAAGCTGTTTAGTTTCATAAACGTAAAATCTGACAAAGAATATCGATCTTACGATTTCAACAATGCGTCAATTACCGATACGATAAAAATGTTTTAAATGAACAATTTATCATTGTTGGAATACAATTTTCTTGTGTATAACTAAATTTGTATGCTTAAGGTTTATAAATCTAAAAAATATTTTGATATTCATATTTGGTCGCATTAGACTGATATATTACACTAGTCATACAAACCTCTTTTGCTTGCTACAATTATAGTGCGAAAAAAAATTCCTATGCATATTTGTATAAGTGGAACGTTTTTCTTATAAATCAAAACATTACTTATTGTGTGTAGATTTTCAATTTATAGTAATATCAATTATATTTGTTTTATTATTTGATAAATTTTTAATATATAATATTAATAAATTATTGATACATAATATTGACATAAATTTCTTTGTTATATAGTTAACGTGTTATTGTCAACGTTGTTGCAGGGCTTTTTCATAGAGCGATTTCACAAAGCGGTGTTATAAATAATATATGGGCTACAATGGAATCCAATAAAAAATACGGTTATGCTTTGGCAAAAGCTTTCGGGAAAGAATGTACGACTTCTTTAGAAGTGATTGAATTTTTACGAACGATTCAACCACAAGAACTGGTGAAAAAATATGATTGCATAAATAATAATGTAATATTTGCACTTTATATAATTAACGTTCATATTTAATTAAATTATCATTAATACACTTTTAAGAGCAGTAATTAATCTAATTAACCTTCATTTATTTAAAGGAATTGTTAAATTTTATGATTTCACAAATACCTACATTTGACAATAGAAATAAAAGTCCAGTGTTTCATTTATCAAGTGACCAAATGAAAAAAAAAGTGATCGATGTACCTATGATAATTGGTCACACTAGCCATGAAGGCATTATGTTGCTTTGTTCTAACGTATCTGAAATTATAGGCAAAATTGATAATGACCTTGAGTCAGTCCTTAACAATTATTTAAAAATAAACGATAGGGAAAAACTTTCGAAAGCTGCTAAAGTTATACGTAAATATTATTTTGAAACCAATGCAGATACTGACGATAAAATGAGTAGTTACGTGCAATTGCTCGGAGATATTTATTTTTATAATAATATTCAGGAGGTGATTGAAAATCAACTGGAGCATTCCAGTACAATAACATACTACTACAATTATTTTTAAGAATATATTTATTCAGGATTTAAAATAAATATGATTTTGAACTATGTGACGACCTTACATGTGGCGATGATTTTTTCCTCTGATCGTTCACTCTACAATTAATTTTAAAAACAACTAATCTAATAATTAATCTTTTAATTACTTTATCATTAATTTTAAAACTAATTTATAATTAGCCTTGTAATTAAATTTTGTTTAATTAGGCTAATTTGCATTTAAATAAACTACGCCTCCTGTTCCAACGACACGTGGTCAGAATAACGGGTGGTAGCGTCAGGTGGCCGGGGATGGGTGGCGATGTCGAGTGTTCGTTGATGCTGCGGCTATATTACCTACTGCCTAATGTCAGCCATCGATACCCACTCGTCGGGCCATGGTCCTTGTCAGAGGCGGCGGGTGAAGGCGAGTAGAATAAGAGGATGTTTTAAGTTGGAATCCGATAAAGTGATCTGCTCGGGACTCACTGCTCGGTGTCGGTGGAGTCTTATGGTGACCTCTCGAGAAAGACATCGCTCGGACGCGGGATCCGCGACCGCAGCAATAAAAACAGCGATCGCGAGAGCGTCTTCGCCAACTGTCGGAGCCTCCCTGTACACGAGAGATATCAATTGGCGGGCCGGAGATGCGCAGGGGAGATATTAGTAGCCCGTGAGCGAGCCAGTCGAGAAAGACTCCGGTTTACCCAGAGGAGAACATTGGGAGTTGTGGAGTGTTAATTGTGAAGTCTAGAGGAAGAACTGGACATTCCTAAGACGCGCCGGGCCGTTTATTTTTGCGGAGAGCAGTAGCGGCTTAGCTCAGAAAATCGGTGCCTTCGTGCCCTACAGTATTCGTTATTTGTTTTCCGACCGATCGCAAAACTCTGCCGTTACGAGCACGCTGTCCCCCCCCCTCCCCCATCAGACGAGGGCTGAAATTTCAAGGATGGGGCACCAAGAGGTGCAGCGCTAAAGCATAGCATAGCCACAACGTGTAAAAGCTTTAGGCCGCTCTCAACTTGGTTTACCTGGAAGCACAAAACTATATGTCCATGTATGCATCATTTTTGACATTATGTAAAAATTCTAAAATCTAAATTATAATTGCATACTCACCGCTCAGGCCTTATATAATACTCAAGGTAATTGAAATAAAATTAATTCAAAATACAGCATTTAAAGGCGATTTAATAGAATTAAGAAAATTAGAAAATGTTCCGGATTCAAGTGATTTATATTTTTAGATCCTTTTATTAGCGATAAAGATTTAATTAGAGTTGGAGGGATATTAAAAAATTATTCATATCTTCTGCAAAAAAAACACCCTTTAGTTTTATCTAAGATTAATCCCGCTACTAATATTTTAATATTAAACATTATTGTGTAAAATATATACACAAAGGAGTACAAGCAGATTTTTACTTTATAGGAAAAAATATTAGCAAATCGCTGATAAGACTACTGTTAAAAATTTAAATAATCAAAGTGTTAAATCTCATATATTCTGGCCTTACTGTGAAAACTAAATAATGATTTTGTTTTGTTATTTTACGATAAAAAAATTTAGAAACAACGGTAAAATAAAAGCTTGTTTTGCCACTAAGACATGCCAAAATTAAGTTAGTTCGTCATTTATTGATCAATACAGTTTTTACTAGTACACATTTTTTTAAGCAAATTGTGAATTAAAATATGTGATTTTAAAATTAATAATTTTACAAACGATCAAATAATTGTCAGATTCTAAAGTTTTGGAGGGCTCTGGGAGGCTGATATAAAGTCTTTTAAATATCATTTTCACAGAAAAATAGGCAACACATTTATATACTTTACAGCTAAATACTTTTACATTTACAAGAGATAAATAACTATAAGGTCGAAACGATCCTTAATTCTCGATCAATAACTCCTTTATTTTAAAATCCGATAATTTTAGCTTTTTCTATTCCCATCTCATTTTCTTATCGGCGATACACTAAATACGATTCCCAATCAAAATAGACGTGGAAATAAAATTGAACAAAATGTCATCTTGGAAGCACATGCATTTTGTTAAGCAACATTTTTGGAAAAGGTGGTTGAAGGGATATCTAAATGAATTAAATACACAAATTGAACCGCAGTGCTAAAATATAAAAGACATTAAAGAAAGAACAGAAAGATTAAAGAAGAATCATTAATATTCAACCTGAGAATAAGGGGATGCCGAGACACATTGCACTTTATATATTTTGCAAATTAGATTCAAGGCTTTAAATATTTATTATTTAATTGTTTTCGCAACTCCACAAAATAGATGAAAAGAGTTGTAAAACACTATTTGACTTACTGATTAATTACAATAAATATTAATAAATAATAATATTTTTAGTACTTGAAAAAGATTTTTTCTGTTGCACTATTTGCATTCCATTTTAAAGTAAAAATATCTCAAGTCTAAAAAATTTTATCCAACAAAAATTTATAACGTTGTAAATTAGATGCACAATGCAAATGTTTTCCGATGTCATGGCTTAAGCGCGTAAAATCGTATCCAAATACCTCGAAAAGGATTGATTTATTTCTTCTTTCATGCGCGTAGGGGAATCATAATAACATTATTTGCTGTAAACGATATAAAAATGTATAAAAGAAACTGAGCTAAGCTAGTGGACGAAACACTTGGGTACTTACACGATTTTCTTAATTTTATTCATTGTAAATTATTCAATTAAACCATACTATCTTATTTTTTAACATCTAATCAATAATTCTACAACATAAAATTATTTAATTAAGCAATAAAATAACTTTTATAAATTAAATACGTACATGTGTTCAATGTTTTTTAAAATTTAACGAAAGAATGTTTGTAACATTTTAAATATTTTGAGTGATTTTTTTATACGTAGAATTACCTTAAATTATGCCAATTTGTTGTATTATTACAACACAGTTATTTTTAACTAATTCTGTCGAATAAAAACGTAAAAATCTTAACTCTTATTTTTTTTATCTTCGAAAAAGGATCATTGTAAAAAAAATTTGTGAATTTATTGCACAGGAAAATCATTACTTTGTCATTAAAGCATAACAAACATTGCCTTCTGCTTAAATTTTATGATGCACGGGCCAATCGTTGAAACGAAACAAGGTAAATTACGAGGTTCTATAAAAAATAATGTCTATGAAGGGGAGTATATCATTTTTAAAGGAATTCCATATGCTGAACCACCAGTTGGGAAATTAAGATTTAAAGTAAGTAACTGTAAATGTATTAATTTTAATCATAATTTTTAATTTTTAAATCATTTTAATTTATTTTTCACGAAAATTCATACTGATACAATCATATAAAATTAGTCTTGTAACAATTAATAATTACAATATCTAAAAGCAAGTTCATAATTTTTTACTAGCTTATGATCAAAGCTAATGATCAATCAGGAATAGTTTTTATGTATAGCGAATTTATGTTGGTAATATATTCAAAATTATATAAACAATAACCAAACTTACAATAATTTCTTTTTATACTATTTTGAACTTTAGATGATTTCAGATATAGAGAACTTGATTATTTAGATTCGCTCACAATAATGTTTGCTAATGATTAGATGTAAAGATTACTAATAGTTGTGTAAAAGCAATGATAACGTTTGGATAACGTATATATATATATATATATATATATTTACAATTAATATAATAATATAAAAAATGTAAAACATAATACAATAAAGAATCATACCATTAATCGATAAATTCTACTACCACGCTGAAATATAATTATTAGGAACCTCAACCCCCAAAATCGTGGGATGGAATTATGGATGCTGTAGATGATAGCAAAATTTCATCTCAATGTGACGATTTAGTAGGGACAACAACAGGTGGAGATGATTGTCTCTACCTAAATGTAGTAACGAATTCGTTGACGAAAAGTCGACCTGTTATGGTATGGATTCATGGAGGAGGTTTTTTACAAGGTTCAAATGCTTTAGAAACCTGGGGACCAGATTATCTAATAAGAAACGACATTGTCTTTGTTTCTATAAACTACAGGCTCGGAATCTTAGGTACGTTTATGATTGATGAATGCAATAAGACTTTTATCAAAATTTAATTCATGTAACAGGTTTTTTGAATATGGATCACGATGAATGTTCCGGAAATCAGGGACTGAAGGATCAAGTGGCCGCGTTAAAATGGATTCAAGACAATATTGAAGCATTTGGTGGAGATAATAAAAACGTTACAATTTTTGGTGCTAGCGCTGGTGCAGTTTCGGTTCATGCACTTTGCATATCACCACTAGCGAAAGGTTAAATATTTTAAAAAAATAAACACATTAAATAATTGTTAAGTTTGAATTTGTAAGTAGAATAAAATATGTTTAGGCATTATACATATATTTTATTTATATTGTATTTATTTATATTATATTTTATTATATTTATATATTTTAATGTTTATTAACTATATTAAATTAATATGAATAAACTATTCTTTGAAAAAATATTTTTATTATATTACAGGCTTTTTTCATAAGGCAATTATACAAAGTGGTTTAATGACTAATGTTTGGTCAACTACAATGTCAAATAGAGAATACGGTTTTGCTTTGGCCAAAGCTTTTGGCAATGAATGTTCAACTTCCTTAGAAGTCATTGAATTCTTACGAACACTTTCGCCACACGAATTAGTGAAGAAATATAACAGTATTAATAAAAAGGTAATTTAATTTGGTTTAAAAAAAAAAAAAAAAAAAAATTACATGTTACAAATTCTTCGATAGGAGTTGGAAAATTTTAAACTCTCGCAAATACCAACTTCTGATAATAAATGCAATAATCCGATGTTCCCACTTTCAATGAATATGATGCATGAAAGTATTATTGATGTACCAATAATTATTGGTCATACTAGTCATGATGGCATTTTTTTCTTTTCTACAAATTTGTCCGAACGTATAAGGGAAGTTAATGAGAATTTTGAAAAGTATATTAATTATTATCTAAAAATTAATGACACTAAAAAAATATCAGTTATTTCAAAACGCTTACGTGAATTTTACTTTGGAACTGATGAAATAACAGAAACGAAAATGAGTGCAATAATAGAATTCGCGAGTGACTTTTTTTTCTTTAAAAATATTCATGATGTACTGGATGTTCAAATAAAGAATGAAGTACCAGTATATTACTATAATTATAGTTTTGAACCGAAATATTCCAGAATAAAGGGTAGATATAATGTAAAAATAAAAGGTAAAAATAAAAACTTTTCTATATAATTATCTAAGAGCTTTAAATTTCAAATAAATATTTTTAAATTAATTAGATATAGAATTTTAATTTTAATATAAAAAGTATATTTTTATATTAGCATAGGGATTTGTAAAAATAAAATATACAAATGTAGTTTTCTTATTTATAAGAATATAATAATGCATAGATAAAATTGTTACAATACACATGCAGATTTTTTAACTTTTCTATTTCAATTTTTATTCTAAAGGCAGTTGCCATGCTGATGACGTAAGTTTACTGTTTTTTTCACGAAGGCAAGGCTATTTAACCAAGGAAACGAAAGATCGTATAACTATGGAGCGTATGACCACCTTGTGGACTAATTTTGCTAAAACTGGGTTTGTTAAATATTATTTTTTAAACAATTATAAGAATTAATTTTTAGCTGAAAGATTTTTTTTTCAACTTTTTCTGACAGTGATCCAACGCCAGTTACAGACAATCTTATAACAACAAAATGGCTGCCTGTAGAAAAAAATAAAAAGTATTGCTTAGAAATAGGCGATTATCTCTCGTGTAATGAGTATGTTGACAATGAAAAATGGAGAATCTGGAAATCAATTCTTGAATCTATTTAATGATTATTTATCTAATTAACTCATAAGACATTATAAATATATATTTATTTACATACAGGGACATACACTAAATTAGATAGTATACCCTGTTTAAAGACATACACTAAAAATAGTATACCCCGTTTTAAAGACTGATGAAAAATGATAAATTTAGTTATTAAAGTAAGGTTTAAATTAAAATATGAATAATTTATATTTATGTAAAATTTATAATTTCTGTATTTAAAAAAATATAGTCTATTAGGCACGAAAGATGCACTGTTTTATAATTACATGGCCTTGTATTGTCTAATTAATGTATATATTCGCAGAGTATCTTCGTGCAGTATATACTATATGTTGCTCTATAATATTTTCGATTTTTTATTATTTTTATTGTAGGTGTCGATAAAGTTCTCATTTTCTTAGAAAATGATTCCATGTCACGAATGTAAATTTTTGCTTGTATTCAATCCTGGAGTTCTATTTATGTGAAAATAAATGCGTACATTTTTATTGTATATAAGTATATTTTTTAGAAAAAAGACATGCTTATAGTTTAAATAATATTTGAATAAGTCTGTTTAAAAGTGAACCGCAAAATGCTATGGAAAATGTAATATATCGTTTTTGATTACATAGTCAACCCCTTAAGAGCTAAAATCCAGCTTAACGTAAGCCTTGGTATAAGTGTATATGGGTCGTGAATTCAGGCATCTACTGTACCTACTAATGATATTTACGTACACTGTACAAAATTGATTGCACGTGTGCACCTTTAAGTAGATATACATATTGCTTAACCTTATTGGCAACTCCATACTAGTACTTTCTTTCGAAAGTTACGTTGTTTACCGCTGATGGCGCTATGCTTATTTCAGTTACGGTATGTAAACGTGCAAATAAAATATATATTCACTTGACTTTTTGAAGCCTTCAGTTCTTATTCACAGTGGTTGCGATACAGCTTTAGAATATATCTTATTTTTAATGTTATTAATAATTGATAATTGAATTGTTTTAAAACGTATGTTTATTTCATGTTATCGTTTTGAGGCTAGTCACAGAATCATTGAAAAACTACTGAATTATCAGCCAGTAATATTAAGGTATTTCTTTGGTATTATGTGTTGCCCTTGGTTAGTCTAGTGCTTTATACGAAATGCTTTGTAGTGGTTATATGGTTTTTTTAGTATATTCCCGCCATCCTTTTACATTAACTCCTCATACGTATGTACACAAATTTATTGATGGAATTCTGTCAATTTGAATAATCTTTTACGAAATACTTTATTCGATGATTAATTTAATGAAGAATATCAATGTAATAAAATAAGTATAAGATTGTGCACAGTACAGTTACCAATATTACTTTGATTTTAGATGTATTAATTGTAGCAGTATTGAATGTGATTTTTTTCTTTTAAAAGACAAACAGTTGCACTTATCGTGTAAATATTTTTTTTCATAAATTTCATAATTGCAAGAAGTTGTCATCATTTTTACATTAATACAAATTCGAACAGAAGTGACCTAAAAATAATTGATTTAAATTTTAATGCCAATTCACGTTGTATTGCTTATAGGCCTGAATAATTTAGTTATTTTCGCGATGGCCGATATTTTTGAAAAATCATAGATAAACTGCACATGAAGTAATGTACCTTTAATTATTATAAAAAATTTTTAAATTTTTAAAATTCTTTTAATTTATTAATTCTCTCAATTTATTAGTTATAAATATGAAAAATATATTTTCAAACAATGAATATGCGGAAATTATATCTATAATCTGTAAAAATTATCTAATTGCCATATAATTTTAATTAGGCGAACATATCATTTTTAATTTGTATTTAATGACTTTATATAATTTGAATTATATTGATATTTATACACGTAGTTACACAAAGTTATATTATGAAATTTATATTCATTTTTTGGCATTACATTTGTATAATAAAAAAAATAATAAATTGAATTTTGTATTTGAATTAATTTATTGCTAAGTCAATAAATTGTTAACATTCATTTTTTATTAACTTTATGTTAAAAAAAAAATTTTGTTGCAACAGAATAAAATAAAAAGGATTGTAATTATACATCCATACATAAATTTTTTTACTTAATAACTAAATAAATTCGTGTTTTGGATTAAAATTTAGACTTCCTGTAAAATTATTCTTTTAGTGAATCATATGAAATTAAAAAAACTTTTAAATATTAAAATGCAATTAATAATTCACAATCATTCATTAAAATGTATGGAATGATTTGATGTATTCACTCTTCCATAATAGTCAAAGGCTCATCTATCATTAAAATATTATGAACTGTGAATAAATTTAAATTCTTTTGAAAGAAATTTCATGAATATAATTCTATAAATTTGAAGTTTAATGCATAACTTATTACGTAAGTACTAAATTTTTAAATAAAAAAGCAAAACCAAATTCGTAAAAACTATTATTGTTTATAAAAGTTTTTGGATACTTAAATGAAACGGTAAATACCTTGAATCATTAAATTAACTTGATACAGTGTTTTTATGATACAGGCTAAATACATATTTACTACGCAATAAAAACGTAGTTATATTTCCACTACGTTTTATAATGGATGGGCCAATTGTGTCAACTAAACAGGGACTATTACGAGGCGTCGTGGAAAAATCTATCACTGGAGAGAAATATATGGCTTTTAAAGGTATTCCTTATGCTGAACCACCAACTGGAAGCTTAAGGTTTAAAGTAAGTCATACTTTATCTATCGAAAATTTTTTTTTATGCTTAAAAAAAATCTTTATAATTGTAATTACATTGTAATTCAGTATAGTCTACACGCAAATTTTGATTAGAAAGAAAAAATTTGTTACAGAAATTTTGTATAATTACATTATTTAACATGAAAAAAATTTCTCTATCCCTCGGCTCAATATATTTAAAATATTAAAAATTTAAGATTCGAAAAACTATTAACATTAAAGTACGTTGATTGAAGATTACATAAAAAATTATGTAAAATTAGATTGTCTGATTTTAAGGATCCTCAACCACCAAAATCATGGGATGGAATTATGGATGCTGTAGATGATAGTAAAATTTCAGCACAATGTGACAATTTAACAGGGACAACAACAGGTGGAGATGATTGTCTGTATTTAAATGTAGCAACGACTTCGTTGACGAAAAGTCGACCTGTTATGGTATGGATTCACGGAGGAGGATTCAATCAAGGTTTTAGTAGCTTTACAAAATATGGACCAGATTATTTATTAAACAATGATATTGTGTATGTTTCTACTAACTACAGACTCGGAATCTTAGGTACGTTTATGATTGATGAATGCAATAAGACATTAATCAAAATTAAATTCATGTAACAGGTTTTTTGAATATGGATCACGATGAATGTTCCGGAAATCAGGGACTGAAGGATCAAGTGGCCGCGTTAAAATGGGTTCAAGACAATATTGAAGCATTTGGTGGAGATAATAAAAACGTCACCATTTTTGGAGAAAGCGCTGGTGGAGTTTCGGTTCATGCACTTTGCATATCACCATTAGCGAAAGGTATTATAAATCCGAACGCTATTCATTATGTATTATTATCAATTTATAATAACATTATTAATTCTCAGTAATATAAATTATATGTATTTTATTATTTGATACATATTCTTAATACATATTTAATATATAACATAAATAAATGATTGATACATAATATTGACATAAATTTCTTTGTTATATAGTTAACGTGTTATTGTCAACGTTGTTGCAGGGCTTTTTCATAGAGCGATTTCACAAAGCGGGGTTATAAATAATATATGGGCTACAATGGAATCCAATAAAAAATACGGTTATGCTTTGGCAAAAGCTTTCGGGAAAGAATGTACGACTTCTTTAGAAGTGATTGAATTTTTACGAACGATTCAACCACAAGAACTGGTGAAAAAATATGATTGCATAAATAATAATGTAATATTTGCACTTTATATAATTAACGTTCATATTTAATTAAATTATCATTAATACACTTTTAAGAGCAGTAATTAATCTAATTAACCTTCATTTATTTAAAGGAATTGTTAAATTTTATGATTTCACAAATACCTACATTTGACAATAGAAATAAAAGTCCAGTGTTTCATTTATCAAGTGACCAAATGAAAAAAAAAGTGATCGATGTACCTATGATAATTGGTCACACTAGCCATGAAGGCATTATGTTGCTTTGTTCTAACGTATCTGAAATTATAGGCAAAATTGATAATGACCTTGAGTCAGTCCTTAACAATTATTTAAAAATAAACGATAGGGAAAAACTTTCGAAAGCTGCTAAAGTTATACGTAAATATTATTTTGAAACCAATGCAGATACTGACGATAAAATGAGTAGTTACGTGCAATTGCTCGGAGATATTTATTTTTATAATAATATTCAGGAGGTGATTGAAAATCAAATGGAGCATTCCAGTACACCAACATACTACTACAATTATGCCTATGAATCTACGTATTCAGGATTAAAGAAAAAATATAATTTAAAAGTAAAAGGTAATGACTTATATGAAAAATTCTTTACAAGAATTTTTGAAATAAATAAAATTGAAAATTACTGAGATTAAGTCTGTTTTATCCAAACCTATTGCAGCTAAAAATTCTGATACTTAATTGCAAAAATGATAAATGTTAATTACATAAATATTTACTTTGTATTTTTACCATTTAATAAATAAAAGACATTATTTAAATTTTTGCGATTAACAGGAATATTATTTTTATCAATGAATGAAGAAAAATTCATATATTTTAGGTGTTGCTCACGGCGATGATTTAAGATCTTTATTTTCTTCACAATTTAGAGGACCAAATCTATCGAAGGAATCGAAAGATTATATAACTATGGAGCGTATGACCACGTTGTGGACTAATTTTGCTAAAACTGGGTTTGTTAAATATTATTTTTTAAACAATTATAAGAATTAATTTTTAGCTGAAAGATTTTTTTTCAACTTTTTCTTACAGTGATCCAACGCCAGTTACAGACAATCTTATAACAACAAAATGGCTGCCTGTAGAAAAAATTAAAAAGTATTGTTACGAAATAAGTGATAATCTTGTTTGTAATGAAAGCGATGATAACAAAAGATGGATAATGTGGAAATCACTACTTGCTTCACTGTAATATTAATTAAAAAAAATATACGTAATTTTTTTAGTAATTGATCAAAAATTTTGTTTTTACCCTTTTTATTTTAATTTTATATTTAATTTTTTATTTTATTAGTTAATTTTTGTTCTCAAATATTATAAATTAAAGCACAAAGCAAATGTTTACTTTTCTTATTAAATGGATTTTTTTAGTAATGCTTGAAGTAGATATGAAAATATATATGAAATTATTTATTAGGTTGATACATTTTATATAAAAAAATTAGTGTTAATTTTTATTTGCAATAATGTCTAAGCATTGATCTTAGAGATATATTAGAACCTTATATTTTTTCAAAATTGTATTTTCTGCCCCAGAGTAAAAGTAACTAACGACATTTATATTATAACTGTCATAAAAATGCAAAATAAGTTATGAATATATTATAATTGATTTGTATGTATGGTTCATGATTGATGGAAGAAAACTGTAATTCATTTCTTCATTTATGTATCTAGTAGTGGAATATAATAACCCCAATTTTATTATAGTCATAAAAATTATATATAGACGATGACTTTAATAGTTGATTTATCAATATAATAATATTTGCTGATCGATAC
Organism: Kradibia gibbosae; assembly: GCA_018907135.1. Classification (NCBI taxonomy): domain Eukaryota; kingdom Metazoa; phylum Arthropoda; class Insecta; order Hymenoptera; family Agaonidae; genus Kradibia; species Kradibia gibbosae. Next base: position 13,471,447 of record JACCHX010000004.1, read on the forward strand.
ATTGTTTAATTTCAATAGTTATTGATTATATGCCTTATATTTCTACGTTACTAATACTCAATGAATTGATAAATAGCTATTTATATTATCGATAGAATGAATGTACAATTTAGTAGGGTTTTTCAGTCATCATGTATATACTGTATATGAATAAAATTTTATTTCTTTAATATCTCATTTTTTTTATTCACTTATTGAAATTACGGAGCATTAATTTATTAATGTATTCTTTTTTTTAATAAAAAAAATACCATATTTATATAACTCTATTGGAAGTATTCTTACACGAGTGCTTTTAACAATGTATTATAAATTGTTTGCTTATCGTGAACTGAGTATTTCAATCCGCTAAAAAAACTTGAAAAAGTTGATTGCAATTTATGTCTCAGATAATATTTTATTGTTATTGATTAATAGATGGTGTATTATAGTAGTTATCGCAATCAGAATGTCACACTGTGGTTAATATATTAAACGCATGCCTGAAGCAGAAGAGCAGCTTTTAATGGCAGTGCACAATATATTAATACAAACCATATTAGTAAGTCATTATTAATTCGTTATTATGTTTGCTTCACAAAATTGCAGCTCTTAGATAGTCTGTAAAATTTCTAAAAAATTTTATATATAATCTTTATACAGAATTAGTATATCACAATTTAAGCTCATGAAATGGTGTTAAAACACTTCGCAAAGGATTAATTTATTACCTCTTAACTGCACGTAGAGGAGTCAACAGTTTCCTTAACAAATGTTGCTTTGAATCAAGTTACATAATTTACTGTAAACAATATACATGTAGAGCATCAATTTGCTTTTGGCTGCCTTTGATTATTGTCATTTTACGATATTGTTTGTTATCATTGCAAAGCTAATGCAATTTTATCTTGTGTAATTGTTTTTCTGTACACTGGTGCAATACGAGACTTCAGTTCTATAAGAATACTTTAATGCAAGCGAATATTTGCAAGTCTAAGGTGATTTTAATCTGTTATAATCCTCCTTATCTCACTGTCTGGATTTTAAGGGGAATGCTTCTTAAAATAGCATGCAAATATAGCGAAAAAATTTTGTAGTATAATATTTTGATTTTAAAAACAAACGTAACTTTCCTTTCTCATTCACTTGCTTGATAAGAATTTAAAAATATAAAGAGATTATAAATCATTAAGACTGAATACAAATTAAAAATGATTTTTGTTTTTTAATAGTAAAAAGAACATTTAAATACTACTTATGAATATCAAACAACATTATTACAGATGCTTAGTCATATCATATAAACGAAGACTTTGCGTAGAAACCATATGAACACTTTTGACATTTAAACTAGTAAATAAATAAAACAGTAAATTAATTAACAGCAATTTTTTTCATAAATAGAACAATTTAATATGCAATAAATTCTTTGATAGGAATTTTAAAATTTTAAGTCCTCGCAAATACGAATCTGAAATAATAAATGCAATAATACGATGTTTCCATATTCAATGAATACAATAAATAATGGCAGTTTTTTCTTTTTTAAAAATTTATCTGTACTTAAAAGCTAAGTTAATAAGAGTTTTTTATTTATTATTATCTAAAAATTAATGATGCTAGAAAAATATTAATTTTTCAAAATATCTCTATTGTCGTAAAGTAAATACTAGATAGATTTATTTATTTTTTAGTATAGACTTTATGTACTCCAACATGCTTTATACACAAATAAATCCCTTTCTTATAATACTAATTTCACAAATTAATTTCTGTTTTAGAAGTGAACACTCATTAAATTAATATTATAATTAAGTTTAATCTTAACCTTGATCTTTAATATTTACCCACTGGTGCTACTGTAAAAACGACTGAGGATATCAATGGGCCATATTTAGTGTCAACTACTATTACGCAAATAGATTTTCACGTAGATTTTAACGTATATGGATATACGAATATGCGTACTTAAAAATTTAACTCTTCGGATACTCGTTTAATAGTCTAAAAAATTTTTATCAAAGAATTTATGTTGAATTCGATTATTTAGTTTGTGTTTCACATACCATAAAAATTAATTGAATGTCATCGAATCATAGTTAATTTCTCTTTATTACTATCTAAGATGAAATTAAGTAATAAAATTTGAAAATACTAAAAAAATTATAGAAAAGAATTTTTTATACGAATATAATGGATTGATGTATTTTAATAATGTATTTTTTTACGGTAACCAAACCAAATATAGAGTCATTTTTTGCATTTAAGCAATGGTTTAAAGAGAGACGTAAAACTTTTTCCGAAAATTCTTAATTCATGTAAATTGGTGCTATAAAAATTATACATTTTAAGCAATGAATATATAGAAAAGTATTCACTAAATCTATATTAAAATATTAGGATACGTGTGATTCATAAAAGTATTTCGTAATTAAAATTAAAATTCTACGTAAAAGTATTGTTTTATGATAATATGTAAATCGGAATACAAGTGTATATATTCAAAATTATTCGAGAATTATCGAATGACTTTTGTATACAAATTTGAATTAGTATTTAATATAAGAAATCATAATTTTAAAAGTAACGGAGGACAATTCATTACAGTAAACTCAGATTTTTATTATTTAAAATATCCTGTAAGTGTAATTAGTTAAACACGAAATTAGATTTTACTATAAAATACCATTCATGCTGTACATGAACTCATTATAAATCTATCTTATATAGTAATTTAATTATCACCTTACGCATTTTTACAATCAATATAGTTAACTTTTCATTTATCATAAATCGTATAAAGTTGTCATAAATCCTATAAAAAATTATTGCAAATAAATCTTCTATATCGTACATAATTGAACAAAATCATTTCAATACTCTATGTCTTCTTTTTTATTTTGCTAATGCATTTTTAATATGTTATTATAAACTCAACTACATAAGTTGATGTTGATTTCTGAATGGCAGATATGTCAAGTTGTAGAATGCTATGGAAAATGTAATATATCGTTTTTGATTACATAGTCAACCCCTTAAGAGCTAAAATCCAGCTTACGTAAGCCTTGGTATAAGTGTATATGGGTCGTGAATTCAGGCATCTACTGTACCTACTAATGATATTTACGTACACTGTACAAAATTGATTGCACGTGTGCACCTTTAAGTAGATATACATATTGCTTAACCTTATTGGCAACTCCATATTAGTACTTTCTTTCGAGAGTCACAGCTATGTCACAAATTTTAAAGGGGGTGAAGAACATGAATAATCACTTGGCTCTATAATTCTCTGTTCTTATTTATTATATTTAAACATTAATAATTTCATCAACATATATATTTGTGTCTAATATATAAGTATGTAAGATTTTTAATTTATATGTATAATTTAGATGCAAATAATCAATGTAAAATTTTATAATGTTTTTGGTAATTTAGAATATAATTTTGGAATTGTGAAGTTGTAAGTTTTGAAGATATTTTTTTTAGTCTAACATTGTTTTTGGTTTATTTATTTTTAAATTTCGACAGTCTTATAATATTTATAAATTTTATTAAAGAATTTATAGTAATTGTATTAAATCAGTAATTAGTATTTAGTATTAGTATTTAGTAATTGTATTATAGGAAGCATAATAATAATAATATTATCAATAATCTTTTCAATTAAATAATACAGGATATCGGCCAAAAAGATATAATTCGTCTATTTGTGAATTCTTTTATTATAGACCAAAATTATATTACCTGTTCTGCTGTCCAGAAAATTTTTTTAAACAGACTTCAAGATTAGTTGAGTTATTTTGAAAAATAAGAAAGAATTTTATTATAATGAGGAAATACGTAACTTTTTTCTCGTGCACCACATCCCGAGCAGCTTTTCGATCACCGCGCGTGGTGCTTAACTTTATTTAGCAACATTTCATCGAACCATCTCAGTTCCCCGACGCAACGACCTCAACTAAAACGAATTTCAGTAAATATAACTAATAATAGGAACAGTAGTGTAAAATCATAAAAAAACCCTATCGGCGTCCGGACAAGCAAACTCTCCCCACCCACTTTCAGTATCACTCCCTGTAACAATCTTACCCTTTTCCGTTTCAAAAACTACAAGTTATAGATGTTGAATACGATACAATTCATAACCACAAACCTTTTGAATTGATTTTCCCGTCAATGCAAAAGTTATGCCTTCAGCTTCGTGTGAATACAATTCTTGGTTTTGTTCTAAAGTGGGATTACCAACTTTAGGGATGTATCCTTTGTAAAATATATAAATCGCATTGAATTGTAGGTATAATATCCCGAAAGAATCCACCCTCCCTGTCTACACATTTACCATTTAATAATAGTCATTCGGTTCCCGGCTTCAAATGTAACTTATTTGTACTTAGGCTAGGCAAATCAGTTTCACTGTTCATCGTTATTTCGATGGTTCATTGAGCAATTACTGACTGACAGGATGCATAAAGATCGTTATATGATGCTTCATTGCAATATCCAATAGAATCAATATATCCCGCAAATTCTATTGGACGAAAGGTTATTTATTTTGGTTAGATTCTCATAATGATGTCGTTTCCGTTCCGGGTAGCCCCGTACCTATTCATTTCTTGACATTGTTCCTTCGTAATGTACTGTAAGTATTCTACGCCAGCATCTAGAAATGTAGAAATAGGCGAAAACATTTCACAATGATAGAGCGTAAGGCGCATTTTTACTTTGCACTGTATAAATTGCAACTACTAGTATTCGTGTTTCTGGAACAGCTAACCGTAAATTATCATCGTATCCGATGCGGATATTTTGATAACGCAGTTGTCGATGGAAGAGTAAAATGATGCTGATTTTTGCCGTTGGCACCATACAGTCATATCCTATAAGAGCATTCACAATACCTGGGTAGCTTAAGAATATTAAAAATTTCATGTTAGTTAATATAGCAAAATTATTATTTTGAAAAAATGGTATTCATGCGGCATGCTATATTATTAAAAAGATTATATTTATTAAAGGACAAAGAAAAAAAATCAATATGAAATAATATTTAATAATAATTTGTATAACTGAATCATCATTATTATTATTAGTGTTATATATTTTTTTTTTCAAAGAAAGAGGTCTTCCATCACCAGATATTTCGAGGGGACTCGGGATCCAATATTTCATGGATGATTTTCTCAACCTCGTCCTCATCTTCATTCTCGTAGATGAAAACCTAGCCTAAGGGTCGCTTTACCTCCGTCATAATAATTTCTATTTTAATAAACGTGCTCCAAGTTGTTTTCCCTAAGTAATTTCTGCCTGTTTAATTTTATTTCACCAGTTGGGATATACAGTTTAACATTTTATTTTTAATTAATTTATGAATAAGATTAAGAAAAAAATAAAATATAACAGAATAATAAAATTTAAACCATGCATGTGTTTGGAATGGATTGATGGACGGATGCCGATAAGTCTTCCTTAGAACTCGTCGTTTTTCACTATATTGTTTAACGATAGATATTTAAAATTAGGGTATGCCATAATAATAGAGGACAATCACGGAGACGAAAGGTCTTATACCTATCATATTTCAGAATCACAAATTCAAACAAACCCGGAAAAATTCGTTTAGTATATGATTCAGGAGTTAAATACAATGACTATAGTTTGGATGATTACTTAGAGAATGAGCTGGATTTGCTTGATTGATTATCATTGGTACTATTCCGTTTCCAATAATATGAGGTAGCTTTCAAGTGACATTAAGAATATGTTTTTTAGGATAAACGTAAGGAAAGAAGACTGCAGAACTCAACGGTTTTTATGGAGAGGACAAAACGGAGAACAATGTCCACAAAAATATGAGATGAAATTTTAATTTTTAGCTTAAGGTATCGCCTTGAAACGCAATATTCATGAAAAACAAGAACGCGCATTGCTATGAGAATCGATACCACGAATTAGTAAGAAGTGTCTTAAAGGATTGCTAAATAGATGACTACATAACAAGTCGAACTTCGAAAGAGGCAGCAAAGCGGATAATCATAGAATTAATCCAGATTAAAAGTAGTTAATAGTATTAATAGTAGACTAGTAACAGATCGATCGTAATTTCAAAGTCTTATCAAAAGAATGATAAAAACAATAGAAAGAAAACTAAATCATGTGACAACGTTGACGAAACAATTCTTGGGTTGTATGGAGATACAGAAACAGATAAATTTAAGGTTAATATAACCATATAGAAAATCTTGTAGAAAGTGTTAAACGAAACGTCTACACCAATAAAAAACAATTACTGCGAGTCAGAGTGTCTGTTTTTAACCCACTAGATTTATTAGTATCATTCACCCTGAAGATCTGTTTCTGAGACCCTGAACATCCAAGATACGTATGAAACAAATCTGGAAAAGTGAAGTCATTCGTGATTCGTGAAAAGTTAAGGATAGAAGAAATGCATCAATGGCATATTTGGTCAAAATAGTCGGAAGAATTAAAATATTGACGAATATCACGGCATCCATTGCCTATAATTTATAAAGAGGGAAAAATGGAGCTACGTACATTTTGCGACGCCAGTATAATGGCGGCAGTATAGTATTTTAAAATCAGAAAAAATAACGGGGTTAAAGTATCGTTGCTCAGGTTTAAAGCCGGGTCGCTACCGTGAAACCATTAAAATATCCAGGATTGTAGTTCAAGGTTATGCTGCTAGGGGCTAAATTAGCAAATGTTATTGAAAGAAAATTGGAATACCAATACAATAATATCACCTTTGGATAGATTTATAAATGGTACTCTGTTGGATACATTCTGAACCAAAGTGCAACATGTTTGTAGCGAATAGGTTGGGCGAAATAATAAAAATCACCAAAATACATAACTGGAAATTCATATCATCTGTTCACAACTGGCCGATAATGCGACTCGAATCAAAAAGTAACCGAGGTGCAACAAAATTGGTTGTTTGATTTGACCTTTTTACAAATTAATGAAAACGAGTGGCTGAAAGAAAACACAACAACGCTCACTTGAACCACAGTTATAAGATAACTAGTAAGAGGAGTTTTTACGTACAGTGTGCGCAACCCAAACCATGAATTATGATTGGTGATCGAATTATTGAGATATTCGAGGCTTTGATTATCGCGTAAAGAATACGAGAAAAGTTTAACAACTAGAGGGAAGACAGAAGAAAATAGATAATAGAACAAAATAATACAAGAGGAAAAGTTTTGGTAGAGTGTAATACAAGGTCAGTGCTTTAAAAATGAGGTAAAATTGTTGTTAGAAGGAGAGGAAATCGGGAAGGACAGCAAGATATTCGCGTTACAGTCTTATTTGGATTAAACGAACATACTGAGAGCAAAAACGTTTAAAAGCAATTCAACCATGATAATTCGATTACGAATCCATAATTTTAGACGTTAAATCCACGGCGACAAGATATATAATAATCAAATATCAAAACAAAAATACTATCACGGGAGTTATTACACAGTTATAAATGAGATGAGGAAAAAGTATCATATAGTGGGTCTGAGAACGGCCTTAAAAAGTATAATCAGTAAGTGTTTGACGTGTCGGATTCATAGGGGAATATGTTGGGGCGTTTTTTTCACATGTCTAACTACCAGAGCTATACATTTGGAATTAGCATTTAATCATTCGTCATTTTCTGCTATAATGGATATTCAACAAATGTTTGTTCAATGGCGGGGGGGGGGTACCCATGGTGATTTACACCGACAACTGAACAAAATTCAAAGATATGAGTAAGAAGTAATAGAGGTACTGAATGAAATAAGCGAAATGATGAAATGGCTTCATACGCAAACAAAGAAAAAATAGATAGGCTTAATTCTTCAGACTTGCTACACATGGGAGGTATTTTTAAGAAGTTGATAAGGTCAATCAAAATGTCGCTTACATACGTACTGTAGAATCAGGCATTAAATGAGGAAGTACTGAGGACATTGCTGGCAGAAGTCGCACATTTTGTCTATTCATGTCCTCTAACTATCTCTCACTTGACAGGAGAGATAACGAGGCCGTTCGTAATAGGTTCATCCTCAGAGGCCGTAAATTTGGGTACCTACAATATTCAACATATCTGCATCAATAAACAGTAGAGGACAGCACAGTGGTTGCGGACATGTTCTGGAGAAGATGAGCCCGAGAGTATTTACCAACACTCCTCTCGCGGAAGAAATGAACCAACGCAACTAAATTAGTAGCAGCAAGTGACATAGTGTTGATAATATTTTCAAAATCTCCAAGAAATTATTCGCTGAAAGGTAGAGTGGTGAATCAGGTATTCTCTGGTAAGGATGGACAATTGCAGTCTGCTAAAGTAAAGACATTCTCGGGTGTATTGAATCGACCTTATAATAAATCGCAAAAGTTATCAGAGGCATTTAAATTCAAAATTAAAAATATTTAAAAAGACGAGATAATTTAAAATGGAGGAGTACTGTTACGAACGTAACTGCGACGATACGCTGAGATAAGCGCGAAAAAATAATGCGATACTGAGACGATAAATTGCTGCGAAACAAAGTCCAAATGGGGCAGAAATTACGGTCCTGGGTTTAACAATAATTAAAAACAGCGTTTATAATAATCAAAAACGAAAAATAAAAAGTTGGGAGTATAATGTAATGCCGGCGGAGACTTAAAGCGATCAGTAGGTGACGAGTGCCTAGAATTACTGTAAAAATGAGTCGGAACGCAGCCAAAGTATACGAGCGTAGTGTACCAGTAAAGACGCTGGTAATACGGAACTATGCGGGCAGATGGCGAATGTCGAAAATTAATATGGTAAAAGGTCGTCGCGTAAATAAAGTACACTTATCTCGTCATATAAATATAGACAGTTTCCTATCATACGAGTAGATTTAGCTTCGCTAAAGGTCACAATATACGTTGACTATATAATTTACCTTTCGCTCGATTTTCGAACATACATTCAGTAGATAGTTAACTAATTCACTGTATGTCTCATTATTGCGTAATATTGTGAAACTTAGTGTAATAGCTTGTGACACTGCGCAATTGACAAAATCGATTAACTCGTATATATAACCCAAACACGACCATCTGAAAGGTCATTATTATAAACAATTATAAATACATTTTGGAGTTAATAAAGGAAAGTGCGCTGGATACCATAAATCTTTGTAAAAGAGGATTTTTTAAATATCCTGACTCCAACGGCAAGTTTGTTAAACTCAATATTCGCTACTTTCCTTTTTTCAGTCAGAGAAAAATAATAAGAATTTTCAAAATTGAGTGGATTGAAATCTAACAATGGATAATAATTATGAGGTTTTAATAGCGTTGCGATGAAAAAAAGCGTTTTCAATTGCGAATAGTTTTATGTATGTTATTAATATGTTTATATGCTTATATGGCACTGTATTTTTATTTATTCAATTTAATATTAAAGATTCATATTTATGTTATGTGTATTAAGTTTGTTTTACGGTACTAAAAATAAAAAAACTCTATTTGATGAAGACATATTCAAATTTATTCTTAAATAACAAACTCGTAAAAATTACGGCTTTATTACTATTTTATTACTATAATACAGTATAGAGTGAATATAATATATGTACAAACAGTCAGTATCAAGTAAAAATAAAAGTTGTAATAAACAAACTATTTTTACTATTAAATCATTATTTTTTTGTAGAGCGAATTAATAATTTTCTATATTGATATATACTTTTACATATTTTATGTAATTCGAACATAATAAGTACATTTTTATCTATAAATATTACAATTTGAATTTATAATAATGAATTTGTGATGTTATCTTAGAATTATACATTCATCTTATAAATACTTGTTTAAAAAAAAATGAGAATGATAATAAACTATTGAATAAAAAAATAATATACTAATTTACCTTTAGCTAGTTTTAACATACTGATTTTTAATATAAAACACAATTTCGATTAAATGTTAATAAAATTTGCTTATTGGTTGCGTCTTTTATTAAATGTTTCCTCTATTTAGGATGTTTTGTCATTGCTCCTATTTCTGATGATCTCGCTGACCCTTTAACCTTTCTTTTTTCTGTAATGATAGATGGCTAGAGGTCTCGTAGAAACGTTTGTCTTCATTTTATACGTCAAACTTATCACATTAAATATTTTAAAAATAAAAGACCGAGAGATACTATACGTAATAGAGATTTGTGGAGTACGTATTTTCTTAAATTATGCTTCCTGATGAGAAATTAATGTGAATTACTTCGTCTTAATGTACCATACTTTATAGTGTTCATTTCTTATGATGTAATAGATTTAATCGCTTTCTCATTAACTTTTTTTAACAGTAGTGAATATAAAAAAATATATTTTTAGCAGTAGTATTTCTTGTCTCTAAAATATATTTACAAATAATATCCTTTAAGCCTGTGTAACTTGGTAATTTCTCAAACACATACTTATTCCTTCAAGTTTATTTGTATAGTAAACATGACAACCAGTGAAGGGAGAAACTCCAAATCCAAGGATTTTTTTAAACTGAGCCTTTATGTTTTCTTTATTTAAATATTTCAATGTAATAAAACATAAATTCTTTACGTTAAGAACGTTTTATATCACAGCTTTACAGAAATATTAGTTTAGCATCTAAAAAAAAAAATGGAAAAAAATGGATACTAATACCTAGTTTAAGAATACTAATACCTAGATTTAAGCTTTTTTGTATCCATTAGCATAGCTAAATAGATGTTGACTCATATCGGAATCTTTCTCTTTTGTACCGTGGAGTAGGAGGAAATGAAATTTGTTTAGGAGCAGCGTATTACCGTCAAGGAGGGAGTCACTGTCCTAACCGCAATTAACGCTTTGTTTTTAGAGTCAGGAAGGGTGCCGATAAGCTGGACCCCTCGATTTCTTAGGGTCGACAGCAATGCGCCATTGTCTCGCTTTCTTCTCGATCGATATTCTATTAACGAGCTTTTTTAGCACATAAACGGACAAAGAAGTCGAGCGTGCGGAAGAATTTGTCTGTATGGATCGGGGGTACAGATAAGGCAGGATGGTTCCTTATGTTATGTTGACTTTTTTATTCTTTGAAGTGAACAAATCGAAAAATTATTTATTAGAAGGATAGCTCGATTATTTTGATAAGTGTTTAACTATGTATTAAGAATTTTATTCGTGAATTTTCCTATAATTGATAATTATCATTTTGCTCATATGCGCATTGAATTTTGTTAGAAGTTCAAATAACAAATTTTTCATTGTTTACAATTAATTATATTCCCTCTGATGTTTAATAAAGCTTTTTCCAAGCATTTAAAAAATTTCTTTTCATTTTTATTTCCGTAGGAATTTTTGATTTAAAACAAATCATACTGAATCTTCTCTAAATGTCATGATTTTCCGATAATTTGATTGCTATTTGAATAGTTCCACATATATATATATATATATATATATATATATATATATAGTATATGAATGTGTGTGCCAGGAGTGATAAATGATCATCAATGGTCTGATTACAAGACCTTAAACGATGAAACCTGTATTGGTCGAAGTCAAATCAATTGGAAATTGATTAATGAAAAAACTCTAGTACGAAGTTACGATGCACTAATATTAATGCATAAAAACAGTATGCGGTAAAAAAATCTATTTTAAAAAATCTATGTTAAAAAAGCTGTTGTAAAGGTAAAAAAAACAAAATGATCAATAATTTTCAATTTAAAATTAATAAAAATTTCAACATAATTCTTTTATTTAAATGGTAAAACTAAACTATTTAAGTGGAAAACAATTTTATCAAAGAAAGACACAACTATTATAATGAATTAATGAAAATTCCTTCCAATAGCCTTTTCAAACAAAAAAATTCGAATTTATCAAATTAAAAATTCGAGTGATTGGGGTATGCCATTTTCAAATTGATAGATGTAAATGATGAATTTAAGCGTGTAAATTTTGATAATAACTTATAATTGATATAGTTCAAACGATTTTTAAAAAAGAACTTAAAAATGTTCTTTTGAATTTACAATATAAATATTAGTCAATAATTTTTGGCAATACCATACGTTTGCACTTATGTCTTAATTTTCCGAAAGCTTCTTAATAAGGTAGCTGTCGTCAATTCTACGCACCTGCACATGTAAATTACTAATTATACAGTCAGGTGATGTGAATTATACTCATAAATATATTTTTTACAATCAGACGCTCACTTATCTTATGGGCATGTAATGAAATTATGCGCTTTTCAAATATATATTTCCATCCTGATTATGCCTTATATATTTTCATTATTTATTATCCGATCTTAAACCAATTTTTTTAAAAAATTAGAGTAAGGTTTGGATTGCTTCATAATTAATTGAAGAATAATATTTCAGGTTAATAATCAATTAAATATTATTGATATATTTTTGTATATATTAGTAAAATTAATCATAATCATATGTTATTTTATTCTATTTTATTCTATAATTATAAATGGATTTAAAATAAAAACATTATCAATAATGAATTGCAAATTTTTTCTGCTTACAATTATAGTACTAAAATACATTGTATAATATAATATATGATTTAAAAAGTCTGTTTATCAAATATTTAAAGTTTGACGATTCAATAATAGAAGATTATTTAATAATATTTCTATAAATCTGCAAATATTTTACAAGTGAATTTTTTATCTACTGAAAAAATAAAGTATACAGAAACGAGTAATAATTTTATTTTTTAAACAAATATATATACAATGGAGCAGTACGATAAGATTTTGATAGCAGAAACATGAATCACTAGACAGTTAAGCATAAACACAGTGAGCTGGAATATGTTTGGTCCATTAAATGTACAGACTTGACGCCGAAGTAGACAATAATATTCCAGCTCGGAAACTCGTCATGCGTTCTATTTTGAACATACATATCAGAATTAATCAATGACTTGACCGCATTACAATAATGCCGTAATATGTAATTATTTTATTAATACATTATTTATGATTATTTACAGTATTTTGAGACAGCATAATCGATTTTTCCAGAGAAAAGTACATAAAATATTTATTACTTTAAATGCAGACTTTACAAGATTAAAATTCGACTTAGTAAAGTTTAATAAGCATTTAAAACTTAATGCTTTTTTAGAATTTAACCAGAAACAATATAATCATCCAGATAAATAATATTATGCAGAACTTTCAATTGAAATAATTATTAATTTTTTAATACAGGCTTGAAAAAGTTGCGTACTCTATATACGAAATTATTACTTATTACTATTAGTTTTTTCTGTTGTAAACGTATATAGACTGTTTGAAGAGAATTCCATATTTAAATCAATATGTTGTGTCTTATGTAATGATGTTTGTGTTATAACATAAAAACATATTTCTTTTTTTCATTTATTTATGGAGATTAATATTAAAAATATAAATCTTATTTGAAAAACATTAGTATAATGAAATATAGTTAGTGAATATATTTTATTTTTATCATACTTTTATCAAGAATGTAAATTTTAAACCGCTTATTAATGAAAATAACTATCAATTAGATTTACGTGAAAAATTTCAGGTACTAAGAAATTAAGAGCTCGTCAATGATTTCGGGAAACTTATATTGACAAATTTCCATCTTTTTTTATACAGGAGTTTTTTTTATACAACGATATTTTTTATATAACGATATCTTTCTTTTCACTCTCTCGTAGCATAATCTTTACGATGAGAAGTTAGTAGCTCTAGGGCATAAGTATTTCAGAGGGGTTAAACGGAATCTCGACTAAAACACATCATAAGAATACCACAAGAGTCGTGTTATGTTCCCAGTCCGTCACGTTAATTGCAAAACTTTAGTACTAGAATTTTCTATTTTCTCTTTTTTAAAGTCGATCGCAACGCTTAAGCTCACAAAAATCTTGAAAGTTTTACTCTGGAGAAAGAGAAATTTCCTCCTTATCGCACTTTCAACTTTTTCATTTCCTACGAAGTGAGGGAGAAACGGAAAGAAAAAGTTGAAAAAAAAAATTAAATTCTTGAATAAGTTCGCACGTGGTTAAGTACTAACGTAAAGAGCTGACTTTTCACTTCATATACAGAAGTGTACCCACATCGGTAAATCGTTATAGAGATTCACTTTGATCGCTAGCAAATAAGTTTTAAAGATAAATTAGGCCTTTGATAATACCGCAATGCTTTTGATAAATATTATAAATTTAGAAAAAATATTTAGGAATTTGTAGTGCTATTTTTAGCATCAACAATTACGTATTTTAATGGGAAAAATTAATTTTATTTAAAATCAATATATTATGAAAAATTTTATTTTATTTTATGTCTATACATTTATTATATAGTCATATTAACAGAGATATCAGTTAATTTATTTCTGATGTGAACTTTTTCCCAATGACATTATCTCAATTATGAATTTTCCATTTAGTATATATATGTATATATATATACCATTTGTGGATGTTTAATATTGCTGACCCAATATCCGACACTTTATATGCACAGCATCTTTAATTGAGATCTAATGCTCCAATAGAAACCTTATTAGAAAGTCATATCTCAATTATGCTATATCTAAATACGTTACCAATAACAAAGTTATATAATTAAGACCAATACTCTTAGTGAAGCATAGACATCGTTAAGTATCGAGGTCTTATATGTTTTATATATACCTGTATATAAGCATTTAACTTTAAAGGCATGTCCATTATGTATTGGATTTTCAAAACAATTTAATCGATGATTATAATACTATGACATAGTTTATAGTATTAAATTGTCACGTATATTACGATAGCTCTTCGATAAGCAATTATTCACTATTAGTTTCGTGCAAAGATACACCTACAAATACTTAGGAATACGGGTCAATATTCCTTAGTCTTTGTTCCTACCTCAAAAGCAACGAAGGATGCGAAGTGTTGTAAAAAAAAAGAGGAACTGGATTACCGAAAAAGCGCCACTGTTATACTCTAACTGCTTCTGAATGGATATATGAAGATTGTGTTCATCTTGAATATAGCGAAGATGTAGTAACCGAAAGAAGGGCCTTAGAAATAGGAACTGCTCCAGGGCAAACTAGGAGGTAGTCCTCCCCTCGGGCTAATGCCAAGATGAGAAACGCAACAGAAAACCACCCCTTTGAAGCCGAAAACAAAGTTATTAATGTAGCCTCACTACAATTAAGTGCCAATCTATTTTCGCTGATTGTTCTTCACTAGAAGAGACCGCTTTCAGCCAAAATTATACATTGTTGTCTTTCTCTACTTAACTATAACATTAACAAATTCTTGATTCATTTTTACTTAATATTATTTTGAAGCTTCATAGAGATTTAAAATATATAATTCTTGATCATAATACAAGTATTTTTAGATCTTTAGGAATACTAAAGTTATTTCAGTATTTGCATTTATATGAGGATGATTTATTGTAATCATTCGTGAAATTACCTTAAGAATTTTAATAAATACGTAAATGATGTATTCTTAAGTATGTACAGATAGAGATTTAATTTCTTAACAGTAATAAATCACTTTGAAGTATAACTTAACAATTTCAAAATCTCTTTGTAAAATGATGTTCTGATTTTCAGGAATTTAAATAAAATTATCGTTGATGTTTAAATTAAAAACTGCATATTAAATTATACAATCT
Organism: Kradibia gibbosae; assembly: GCA_018907135.1. Lineage (NCBI taxonomy): Eukaryota > Metazoa > Arthropoda > Insecta > Hymenoptera > Agaonidae > Kradibia > Kradibia gibbosae. The sequence continues at coordinate 13,487,104 of JACCHX010000004.1, forward strand.
ACACATGCTTGTAAGAAAATTACGTTAATATTATATATAACGCATGTATAAAATACAAAAAAATTAAAAATTTTTAATTGCTGAAAAACCTAATACTACTTTTAATTATAAATCATAATTTATTGCCATAATTTTTTAAAGTATAATAAAATACGTACTAATATATATATAATTTTGTATAGATATTTATGCTTCTTTAACGCTACAAAATTATGTCAAGAAAAATTTAAACTATTAGAATGTTTTTTTAGATGACTTGCAAATATATAAATCAAGTATTATTGAATAATCCTTTTATAAAATTATATTATAATTTACATTTTTAATATAAAATATAACAAAGACCTTCGTTATATGAAAATTTTTTACACAAAATTATTAATATAATGTACCAGATCTGTTTTAATACTAAAAATAAATATGAAAAAGATTTTTTGATTTAAAACATGGTTTATAAATAAATGTGTGTTTCATTATAGTTTTATCAAAGCTTTGATATATTTTATTCTTGTAAATAATTGTTGGTGTGGTTAATATTTTCAAATGCCTCATTTTAAAAAAATACTTATCTAAAACTCTAGCAAATTACAATATTGATAGAACGACATGATGAAGTTAATCTAATTTTATTGTTTAAAAATTTAATTGATGCCAACACGCTTTAAATGTAGTAAAATAATATGTAAACTAAGCATAACTACTATGTATATAATACACATTCAATAAATAATATAAAATATATATACGTACAGAAATACACATATAGTTGATATTGTGAATCCAATTTCAATTATATCTGCACGTTTCTCATCTTATTCTTTCCTCTTTGTCTTTAACAAATCGAATAAATTAAAAAAAATTGAAATTTAGATGATAATTAATATTGATACATATTATCATAAAATAAAAGTGTAGTTTTTATATACAAGCAATTTACTTATTATTGAAATTTATTAACTCTATAAACATGGTTCAATATAAACTGATAATAGTATATATGTTATAATATGTAAACAAGAATTATGTAATATTTATATAATAAATTTTATAACACTGAATAATATTTATCATTTACAGTAGTATTTTAATAGTAATTTAAATATAAAAACACAATTATTTTAATATTAATAAAAGATTAACATTGTAAAAAAGTTAATAATCTTGATGAAAAAATGTGTAAAGAAAAAATCTTATCATATTGACGGATTTTTGATAAATGATTTTTAAATATGTACAAATTAAAAAATTTAACATTTAACGCATTAATACATGTCAAATATCCATTACAACTGTTATTTCAATATTTATATAGCCATGTTACTCTCTGATTATCCTTTAATATGAATCATTTGTATATAAATATTAAAAATTAGATATACTTCCGATATTATTTATTTTTTTATTTGACTGATAGATTGTTGTTGTTTTTTTGCATATAACAAAAATATATCAGTAGATACTCATTACGTAACTTCATTTCTGTTGCATTTTTTATAATTTTTAATAAAATCTAATATATAATTTATTTCTAAATTCTACCATTTTAATGCACTCAAGGTTACTCGATATGGTGCGGTATATGAAGTTTAGTGCCAAAGTAAGCATATGAGAAAAAAATCCAAATAAATATTTATATAAAAATTATTTGTAAAGAATGCATGAAAATAATTTATTCTTATTATATTCCTCTACGAAACTGATGTAATATTTATCCAGTGAATAAAGACTTATTATTATAAAAATTAAGAAATTTACGATTTTTCAAAGTAATTTTAATCATATCAGTAATCACTAATCACATGTAATTTAAATAAAATCATTTTATAGTAAAGTAACTATATAGATAAATAATAATGAATAGACATTACATCAAAAAGATTGGTCTTATTACAATTTTTTAATCATTTTTCATTGATTATTGCTGTTTTGATAAAAAAAATTGTTTATGAATAATAACACTTTTATAAAAGAAATTAAATTACGCCAAGAATTACTAGACATATTTTCGTAATAGAAGTTAAAATAATTAATTCAAGACATTAAATTACTGCAATTAGAAAAAAGAAAATTAAAAGGAATTATAATAGCATAATATAATTATAATGGATAATATTAATTAATAATTAATAAGCGAAAAGAACCTAACACATATCCTTAGCAAATTAGTAGATATATTTTAAAGTGCTTACTTATTTTTTAAAATTATTATTAATTTGATAATTCAAGTATTTTATTTCTACACTTATAAACTATATACTATAAAAATACACTAACTAATATCATATAAAAATTGTAAGTAACGATACATACATAATATTTTACATTTTCATTACTTCTTTTAACAAAGAAATTCTTTAATTCTTTAATTTTCAATAATAATTATAATGAAATAGCTGATAATGAAATTTAATATATGTTTAATTTATTAAAATATAATTTTGTAAGAATCTCAATAAATTTTTTAATAGAAAAGTAACTTGAAATTAATAAAAAAATTGCATAATATGTATGAAATTATAAATTGTATTAATTTAAAACTAGTATTCTGTGACAAGTATTAAAGTTTGTTTTCTCATATATTTTTTTAATTAAATTTGATAACATTGTAGTGCGTTAAAAACCAATTGGGTTTAAAGGATAATCTTTCATATTCATTGTGTAATTAATTGTTATGAATAAAGTATGCTATGATTTAATAAATCGTTAATATATCGTTAATAAATCGACTAATAAATTCTTCGATTAGTTCAATATTTTTATTTTAATAATACATATATTTTTAAAAATATATATAATAAAAAAATAAGCATAATAAGGATTAAACGATTTTGAGGATAGTAATCTTATATACTTTACTTCTAAAGATGTTTTGAAACCCATAATTCATATTAACTAAAAAAATTATAACATATTTTCTTTTAATTTATTAACTACTTTCATCTCTTCTATAATTGCATTTTTAGTTTACATTAAAAACAATCAGGTTAACAATATTTTCAGAAAATTTTACATATAGTACCATACAATTGATTGTTATTTAGTCAAGGTATATTTTAAAATTAATTATTTAATAGATACTTTTTTTGTTAGACTTTTTTTTTATTAGAAATAGTATTTATAATTATAATAATGTCATTTGTAAATATATAAATATTTATATATATATATACCAAATGCATATATCTCCATCCTTAAAGAAGAATTATTAGATAACAACCTTCTTTATACCCTTATCTTCATTTTATATAATTATATTAGAATTACTTATTAAAAAACTATTATTATGAAATTTTCCCTACGTAAATCTATATTTTATTATCTTATAGATATTATTCATATTATTTCTGAATGTATACTATTATATAAATAATCAATATTTCTTATGATATTAATATGATATTCAAATAATCATAATAACAACTGTATGTATGCATAGAATATAAAAATTTTAACCACGGTTTTTTTAGTATCTATCGCTTTTTTAAAGCAAAGTTAATAAAACTTCACAAAACAGTAGTGCATGTATTAATGAGTACTGGACAGTTTTTTATAATTACAATTACGAACTCATTGTATTGAGAGCTTAAATTTATAGAATATATTTGACATTGTAGAATAGCGGAATAACATAGAAAAATAACTATAGAACCCATAATATCTTGACTTTTTTTAACTTGTTATCAAAAAAACATCATTTTGTAAATATGAATTTGAAAAAATTATTGAAAAATTACAATATTTTATACACATCTAAGGTTCATTGACTTTTTTAAATGACGTTACTTTTTTTAATGAATTCCAAAATTAAATAAGTAATCTGCAATTATTAAATATAATATAAGTTTAATACAAATAGTAGTCTGATATGGTATATAGAAATACAATCATTACAAATACATTACGTAATCTACGAAATTTCTGTTGATGTATAGTAAGCTCATTCATGCGATCAATTATATGTAGAATTGTTTATATTGTAGATATTTTTAATCATGAACTTTAAATGATATTTTGATTGAAAATTTATTACTTTTTTAAAAACTATAAGTAGATATTTATGATTTAATATCTTCCTGAAGACTAATCTAAGCAGTTTAAATTTTTAATATTATTATTAAAAAACGACTAAATTTTTTAGTTTCAATGTGGATTTCTATTATAATATAATTATAAGCTTTCAATGTATAAATATCAATTACAATCAATTACATTTATGAAATTAAAAATGAATTTAATACAACTTATTAGTTATTTATAACAATTGAATAAAGATAAACTTCATACAAATATAAAATAATTAATTTATTAATAAGTTCAAAGCTTTGTAAAACAAATAAAACACTTAGTAAGGATGGTCCAAAACTAGGAGAAAAATGCAAATAATTAAAACATTCAGATAAAATAGAAGTCTTCCAGATTTCTCATTACTGGCAAAGGAAATGCCAATTAAAATGAAAAAAAATCGCTCCCTCGACCTTTCTAAATTGGGATACGTGATTCCATGAGTCGCCATATATGAAGGCTCTTACAGAAATTACGTGGGAATTTCCGAGCTTTTCTCAAAGCTTCGTGGCGCAGCTCGAACCGTAGCAAAGTGGAGCGTTTTCCCTCTCGCTCGTTCTCCATCCCTCTTCTATATTCCTTTTTCACATATCTTTGCCACAAAGCAGCCCTTAGTTCTTTTTCCCTCTAGACTGAAAACAATGGCATACTATGCCGTACATGTGTTGAATAAGCGTGAGTTTTCGCAAGCTGAAATCTACATTACATTTTTAATTTTAAACTATATTCTTTTATTGATAATTTTACATTCCCTTGTTAGTTCAATGGTACACGGCTTGTGATAAAAGCGAAATTTTTAATTTTATTCTGTATATTCTATTATATTATACTATTGTATTTATAAAATAAAAAATTGTTCATACTGAAAAGTTTTAATTTTTTAATTATTTTAATCTATCATTCAACTAGGTACATTGCTGAAATATAATAAATTAAAACTACTGAGTACGCTTTGATCAATGTCGTTTATTAAAACTTAAATGTATAAATTGTAGTATAAGAATCGTAATTCTGCATTTTACAATTCTTAATTATTTTTTGGTCTTAGAATGTCAAGTATTGGAGATATTTAGAATTTAAAGAAGAAGTAAGAATGTATTTTTACGTTAACAATAGAAGTACAGTTTATTTCATGTAAATACGTTTTTATTTCATTATGAAAAACAGAAAACTATGTTTAAACAATTTATAATAATAAAAGCAAGTTTATAACACTTTATAATTCATTGTTTATGAGCATTATTTCTTACTTATTGTAAAACTCAACTCTAATTATATACTAATACACAGATATAATTTATTTAAAAATAATTATTCATAGAGTAATCTTTATTCAATAGTTTGAATTTGTAAACAGCTCTCTTCTTTCAAAATTAAAATAATAGTCATTATCATATTTTATAAAACAAGTAAAAGGAGGAGTCAGAAATAGAGCAGAAAGAGAATCGTATATGTATGGCGTGTATAAATGTATGTAGCAGCTTGGACTCAGTTGGCCTAGTAGTATAGATACACATTTGCGTTGTCGTGCGTGACCCATTCGTGGCTATTTTTCGTGGTAATGCGAGAGGGATAAGCACAGAGTATAAATTTTCAAGCATGTACCAAACTAACAATAAGGATTCGCACTCATTCCCTTGCTCTTCTCTCTCTTCTATCTTTTATTTTTCGTCTCTCTTTTCCTTCTTCATTCTTGGAATGTTTTTCAGACTCTTTATCGCTACAACCCCTATGATAAATTCTTGCGTGTTCCTCATTTTCACTAATTATACTCTGCATTAAAAATTAAGGATTTTGGAGAGTCTACGTATTTTGTGATATAGTCCACATACCATAATATACCCACGTGCGTATATATGACTAGTTGAGGAAGTTGAGGAAGTTGAGGAAAGATATATATGGGATATTTAAGCTGAGTGTGAAAAGGGAAGAATTCGTGAAATGGAAATGGAGAGGAAGAAAAGAAAAATTAAGAGGATATGATTGTTTTACATAATGTATAAGATATTTTAACTAAATTGAATAAATTAACGAAGTTTATGTAAAACGTATGCGCTATAGTGAACTCTAAGTAACGAGCTTTTTGCATAAAAATTACTAATAGTTACACTTAATTTTAATAACCAAATTTTAAAAACCTGTGCTCTCTGTGTCTAAAATTTTAATGTTATTTTTTTATCCAAATACTTTTTTTATCGTTTTATTGAATTACAACAGTGTTAGAAAAATCTAATTAAACAATACTTGTAAAAAATTACCTACAAAAATAAGGAATTTTAAAAATGGTTTTTAAATTTTTAGATTAATTTTTCAATAAATTTTTAAATTAAATATATTCTGAATTACTTAAAAAAATCGGATACGTAATATAAAATAAAAATTAAACAATTCAATGCTTTTATTGTGGCAACTAATTCTATTTCTTAAATTTTACATTTTTTGAAGTTAATATGCGTAAACATCACTTACTGTAAAATCAAGAGTCACAATGAAATTTACTTCATAAGTATTAATTAGTATCAAAAAAATGTAAAAATCCATTTTTCAGCAATTCGCAATGTGGCGTGTATTAATTTCATAAAAAGTTTTAAAATGATAACGCATTTAAGGTATTTAAAATAAAAATTAAATACGTAAGTAAAATCAAGACAAGAAGCCCATATTAAAAAGAACTATATTGATGTAAGAAGATAGCTAAAAGTATTAGGAATTCATAAATAGTAGGTGATAAAGTATACAGTGGAAGAATGCTGAAAGATGAAACTAGAAAAATAATTATTCAAGCAAATCAAGTGTTTGAGTGAAATTGCTAGTACAAAATGTACTTACATATCATCTATTAAAAAACGCGTCTACTTCCCACCGAACTACCGAATATTCTTGAAAATTTATAATTCACCCTTCAAAATTTAACTGTCTTATCGTAGATATACTAGTGCCGAGAGCGAGAAAGTGAAGTAGCGCACGCGCGTGCGGTAAAGTTTGAGAAAGATAAACAGGGTGAGAGTACGAGGCGAGAGAGTAGGAAGGGGTTTTTGGACAAGTGGGGGGCTTTTGAATCTGCGCGCTAGGCATCCCGGTGTTGAAAACACGGGGGTGCGCTATAATCGTCAACGTCCTCTCTGTATCTCTCTCTCTCTCTCTCTCTCTCTCTCTCTCTCTCTCTCTCTCTCTCTATTGCTGTTTCTGTCTCGCTCGATGCCGCAATTCGAGGATTCTCTCGCTTTCGCGGCATACGTGCAAGTGTAGTCGGTAGCCCGAGCACCTCAGTTTGGCATTGGCCTAGCGCGGGGTTGGACTGCTCGCAAGTTCCGTAGAAGCCGAGTTTATCGTAAAATATCTCACGAGTGCAACATGTAGATTGTGTAACGCGCTTCGATGATACTGACCAAGGCGACGACTTAACGGGTAGCTCGCATTTTTATCGCTCGCGCTCCCGTTGCCGACTGTTCAACCGCATTTACAGGAAAGTGCGGCTGATCGAGCTCAGCACCCGCAATGATACTTTATGCGCTTTGGCTTGTGTGCGTTCTGCGATTGACAAACACCGGCTACTGCCATGGCAAACAAGGTGTGTGTATAAATGATAAGTGGTAAATAATGACAGCTGCGACTCCCAGTCTATCGCAATCGTATGTACCGGCGACATTCCCGTTATTCCATCGAAATTCGACAGCCTAACTCGAATGTGTGCCTTCTTTTCTATTTGTCTCCTTGTATTTACGACTCGAAATGTTAAAATTTAAGCATTTTTTGTCATTATTTATAGCAAAAGTTTCCTTGTATACTCGAAACTTTTAATTAATTAAGCCTTCTTTCTTGAGATGAAATCCTGGATAGTTTCCTTAATTTATTTTTCAAAGATAACATTAATAATTTTCATGATTGAATATTTAACTGTGGCTTTTTTTTGGAATTATTGTTAATAAATGGCTTATCTATCTTTAAATAATGATCTTATACTTTAAATATGATATTAAATGATCGAATGCGTTAATGGTATATACGACCATTAAAAACTAAGCTTTCGTGAAAATACTTCTAATCAAAATTTAAATTCATAAAAAAACAACTAATATTTTTCTATGAATGTAATGTAAAAAAATCAAATAAAACCAATCACGTGATCGTAATATATGCACGTCCTCTTTTTTAAAAAATTACATTAATACAATTACATTTTCCTATTACGTATTTAGTTACATAATTTATATATTTTATGATTGATAGCATAAATATACTACAATTTTACAAAATATCAGTAATATATTTTTCATGCGTATTTTATAAATTAACAATAGTTATAGTTTCAATGCAATTTTATTTTATTTATCTTTATTTTTCCATAAATTTCATTTATATCTTCTTTAAATTTTTAAATAACACAAATCTCAATTTGTATAATAATTTTTAATGAATAATAATTATTAATAGTTATCTTTTAAAGTATTAAAAACAAGAATATTACTCGGTTCCATTTATTTTTCGTATAAATAATATCAAAAACACCTAAAATTGACGTTTAATTGAATTTAAAAGTTAATACCATAGTTAGTGTAAGCATGAAATCTTAATTCTCAAATATATATTACGCTATTAATTCTTCTATGATAATTATATATTAAAACTTATAGATTTAGGATTAATTATCAGTAAGATAATCCAGTAAATATTTTCATCTTAGATTATGATTTCAATGAAAAACGAATAATGAGTAAAAAAATATAGAAAAATTTTTTAATCAAATCAAAATTGTATTTCATTGAACAATGATAAGCTAATAAAAAATAATGTTATTTAGTTTAATAGATCAAGTATTATCATAAGTAATGGTAAATTTAAAAGAATTACTCAGAATTTATTGAATTTAATCATATAGATATAGAAATTTCCGGTACCCTTCTGAACCTCAGTGATTCTAATATTTAAAAAAAAAAAGTTAATATAATTTGTAGAACGCTAAGCGAAGAAACTTTACGATAGATTTACATTGATCACTGATCGAACGATGTTTTTATTTTTTAATATCTGGCGTCTAAATTACAATAGATAGGGGGATGCTGTACGGCTGTCACAAGTTGCATTTATGAGGACTCGCATAGCTGCGGCGTAGCCTCCGTATCGACGAAACCGACGATTAATACCGTAATTCAGAAACTTATCCAACAGCGAACCATCGAATCGTCGATTGCCTTCGGAATGCATACCCGCGTCCTGGCACCGAGCACTCGCTAAAAAGCGGGGGGGAGGCGGCGATACAGAGGAAGGGCGAGAGAGAATGGGAGGGCGGGGAGGCAGGGAGAGGGTAATTAGAGGGGAAGCACGCGAAGCAGCAGCGAAGCCTCCGGGCCAACCGCCACTCACCGTCGGCCCCGCGACACGGAGATGCGATGCGTGGCAGTCAATCGTCGCTGAATTGACAGCGTCGCCAGGTGAGAAGCCGAAGAAGGCGAAAGGAACGCTCGAGAGGGCCCTCCGCTCGGCTCGTGGATAAGGAATGACGGGCGGGTGGGGTGATCGATATTGGTCTGTCTCGTGACGTCGAGGCTCCGACCGAGCAGCGAGTGTTTTTACGGCCGAGCGCGGGGCCGCGCACAGACGTTTATTGACGGGGTGAGCGGCAAGTGACTCGAACGCCGCGAGAGCATCGCGCTCACCCTCCGAGTTTATTGCACGCGACGCGGCTGCTTGGGCCCTCTGAATCGTGGCTCGCTGCGGGACGAGGGGTCGGCGGGAATGCGCGCGTGTGCGTGCGTGCGTGCGTGCGTGTGTATGTGTGCACGCGCGCGCGCGAGAGAGAGAGAGAGAGAGAGAGGTACCCAGTCGGCTAAATTTTCACCTCCCGATTCAAAATATTGATCTTCGCTTTTACTCCCGCTCTGAGTTGACTATCTGCGCCTGCCCCCGCTGCAGTACTCATTTTTTATTTTTTATTAATTTTTTTTTTTTTTTTTTTTTTTTTTTTTTTTTTTTTTTTTCTTCATGTTTTTCTGATATACCCTTGCACTTTTGCACGCGTGCGCGCGCAGTGTATCATCGGGCCACGTACGCGTGCAATCCTTTTTCGTATTTCATATTTAGAATAGGATTCGTTACAATACAAATATCGGCCATGTGTCACCGAGGCATGACATAAATTTAAATACAGTTCTCACTCAAATATTTTGCTTGCTTGATCTAATCACTCAGCTTACTCCAAATTAACAAACATTTTTGTAACGTTGTGCATTTTCTATTTCACACGAATAGCCTTCGCACCGTTCTGATTTATTGTATATATATAAATTTGAAAACAGAACTTTTTTTCTATAAATCAAATTATCTATAATCAAAAAATCTATAAATCAATGTACTGTTCATAATTTATGTAAACTTTTATTAATATCCAAATGAACTAGAATGACAAATAAGATTTTTCTAATAGGTGTTTTAACAGAATAATTATAGATTATTTTATCCGTAATTATTTTATATAATTTTATATATTCGAAATAGTTTGATTAAAATTTAATATTCGTATGATCGAATAAATTGTACTCTGTTGGGATTGTCATTTACCTGATCGTGAACCGCCAATGCGAATTTGACAAACAAGTATTTATTTACTTCAAATATTATATTACAGTAGTGATGAATTTGTCTACTATTATGATACAAGATAAAATAAGTTTATTTGTACTTAAAAAAAACATTGAATCGTACTAAAAATATCTAAAGTATTAATTAATATTATATATCTATTACTTATTGTTATTTAAGAAGTATTTAAATTTTATTTTTATTTAGTAATTCAATAATAATTTAATATATTATGATGCACATTTTTTTATTAGCTTTGTATAAAATATAGCACTTCAAAAAGAATAAATGTTTTTTTCATATAACACGAACAGTATTCAATCATATAACCCAACTTTTTAAAAAATGTGAAATAAATTTTATATTTTTTTTGTTTACATTCATAGTTTTTCAAAATGTTTTATCTCTATAGCTATATATTTAAATCAGTATTACAAAGCTGTTCTATTTCATTATAAAATCTTTATCATTTTTTATGAATAATATTCGAATACACCATTATTATGATATATTTTGTTATTTAAGAATGACTATACGGAAAATTAAGTCACCTAAAACATTGCTGTATTATTAATAAAATTTGTATAGTTTTTTAATTATACATGTTGAATTTAATTATATTATTTACTAAATAATACCATTGTATAATGTATAATATTTGTATATGAATATCATACGAAATTGATTTTGAAAATAGCTTATCTAATCTTGAAACACCATATAATCTGTAGATTCTTGTCTACATATTTATCTAGCGCTACAATATTGTTCTACATCTTCTTGATGAAAACTTTAATGACTCAATTTTGTTACTTATGATATCGGTGTCTTAGTGTATAATTTATCAACATCCCGTAGCTCATAATAAATTGATTTAGTTCTTTTAATGAATATAAATATAGTTTCTATTACACTTTTTTATGCTGTTATAATATTAATTTTCAGTAATCTAATAAAAATTAACTTAATAATTTATATTATACAATTTAAAAATGTTAGAGCTTAATAAATTATGTTTTAATATATTCAATACTAATAAACTTTTATAAACTTTTTTATTTTAGTATGCTTATGAATAAAAATCTATTAGTATCTAGAATATAGATTATATTACTTGTTTTAAATATTTTTTGTTTTTACCACAAATTATAATATAGAAATTTTTGTTGTGAAATAGTTTTATTACATTTTTTATTGAAAAATAATCAATGGATTTCAAGGTCAAAGAATCCAATATTTCTAAAATAAAAAAATGGTTTAACGATGAGATATAGGTTCATGTATTTTGAATGATTTAATTTTCAATAGAAATTTACATATCTGAAGAATAATAATGCATTAAAATAAGTTAATATTTTCATAAAATTTAAGATATTCAAATCTATGGTTATAATATAATTATTGACAATAAATAAAAAACATTTTTGGAGGGATTTTTTTTCTAAAAAGGTTATGTCCCTTAAGTACCTAAAAATATAATGTGATTTTCTACTCAATGTACATTTTGGTCATGAACATTCATGTTCTTTTGTTTTTATAACGGCGAAACCCTTTTCGGTTCTTCTGTTTTTATTTTGCTATCTACTCTTGACTATCTGATAGACGTACATCTTTGATCAGTTTATTACGAGCTGTTGGATAGTATCCAACAAATCTGAGTACGAAAGGTCGCTCTACTTCAGAAGAATCAATAAATTCGTTATAAGATCTTTTTTTTCTTATTTTTTTTTATTTCAGTATCACACATAAATTTTGTAATTTATAATATACATAAAGATCAAATCAAGATTAATAGGATATCATATTACTAATATGCAAATACCTTTCTGTTCATTACACAATGAATTTCATTTAATAGAAATATGAAATATTTGGATACATGTAAAATGTTTTTACAGACAACAATTGACTTGACAACAATTGTATCAGCAATCAAAAACTTATTTTCTAATACAATTTTTATTTGTTAATATTTACCATAGCAAAAATAACGTTTATATAAGTAAACATTGTTATTAAATTTTTTACTTTCCAGCAGACAGTATTTATGATTTGTCATATCATTTTTAAATTGAATTCCATAGTAACTAGTAAAAAAAATCATTTTGCCAGTAAAAATGTAAAAAATATATATTTATTATACAGCCAATATTATATAAAATTAAACATACTCAAAATTATAGATACGTAGTTTTTATATTATGTACATGATTATATTCAATATGTATAAGATTAAAAAATTATAGTGACTATTTCAATTGATAATAGTTATAAGGAAGGAAAAGTAATTGCAAAAGGCAAAAATACTTCGCCATTTATTAAAAATGTAATAATAATTACATTTCTTCTATTAAATGTAATTATAATAACTGAAAAACATTTTTTTTTAATAATTTTTATTCGTAAGCAATTCTGTGAATATGTACATAATTAAATTAGATTGAAAGTTGAAATTTCCATTTATATTTCTATGTAACGGAGGTGACATTGATTGGATGTCACTACTTAGATTAGCTCACCACCTTTTTTGAAAATATTTATCTATGATAGCCTAAAGTAAGCAAAGTGAATGTAAAAAAAGGTAAATATAATTTATGTGTAACGTAATTTTTATTTGTAATAAATTTTATTCTGTAAATCAAAGACTTCAACGTTTTTTAATTACTACGTTTTTTAATTACTATGATTGTTTTCAAAAAATGGTTTTGATTTTCAATTAAATAAAATAATGAAATTCATATCAATACGTATATACCTGAAAAATTCAAATAAACGTAGTTGTTATAATTACTGGCTAGATATAAGAAATCAATATTAAAAGAATAATAAGAACGTGTTATAAAAATATAAAAAATTAATGTGCACTTTGATTTATTAATCTGTGACCCGGGTGTAAATACCCGCGGAGTGAGGGTGGAGTTTCTGGGATAGAGTTTGCCCGCTCTAAGGTTCAACGGGAAGCGGGGTGAATTAGGGGTGAAGGAGTAGGATACGAGAAAGTATAATAAAATAGTAAGAAAAAAATGAAAATTTTTTAAAAGTCCTCCGCTCGGCGGCGCGAGGCGGAGGCGCCAATTTATTTATGCTTCTAAAAAAAATAACAATAATACAAAAATTAAAATAAATTCTAATAATAGTTGTGAAAGAAAAAAATTCCGAGGAATCGCCGCACGTAAATTAATTACAATTAAATGCAAATAATACTAGCCTCCAGTGAGACGAGTAAACGCAAAGAAAAAGAAAATAAGTATAATTTAATTTTAATTTAGTTTTAAATGTCGTATTTTTTCTACGGCAATAATATTATCGTACCGATTTCGGCTCACACGCGTTCGTCTGTTCGTGGGTGAAGGAGAGAGACTAATTGTTCAGCCTTGACAGCAGCTGATGCTTCGTGGCCGAATCACTGTTCATTTTTACATCGGCTAGCCTTCGCTGGACTATGATAAGATCTCGTGTCGTTCTCACGCTTTGGGTACGTTCCACCTATGCACGATCCGTTACCGCGCTGCTCTCCTCCGATCCAGATCACCTCTGATCTCACGCGTATCGGTACCTCCTCTGCGCCCAGTGAGGACGGCGGTACGGGCGGTGCTTTCACCGGAATTCTCGTCGCACGCTCTCGCAATGCACTTTTTAGACTGACTCGGGCATATAAGATCCATGGCCGCGAGCCCTTTGAGACTATGGTACGCCCCCGTGATGATCATTGAATTTTAATTCCAGTAACTCTCCGTTATGGTCATTGCAACTCGGCGCGGCCTCCCGGTTGGCCGAAATTACGCTCGTTGCGCCAAAGGACGTTCTTCCTTGGCACCCATCTGGAAGCGCGAATCACGCTGTTCCCGCCGATTATCTATCGGTTCCCCGGCGTTTCCCCTCGAGCCCTACCCCCCACCGCCACGCACCACACCCTGTCCCGAGTGCCCGCCATTGCTCGGATCGTTTCGAGCATGGTTAGATCATTTGAAATAAAAATTTTATAAATATTTGTCTGCATTAAAAACAGCACTCAGGTAAGGGATACCCGGAGACGAGCTCGTCAAAAATCGAAGAATAAAAATTTTAATTTGCAAGAAAATATGTATAATACGTCATATTTTGTATCTAAGTCAAGATGTAAATTTTAGAATTACATTTTGTTTAAATGGGTGGGAATTTGTATAACCCATTGGATAAGCATAGACAAAATAAATAGTAAAAAATGCTTAGTACAAGGTATTAAAAAAATCAGCAGTAGCAGCGTTAAAGCGGGATCGCTTTATCATAATTAAATTCTGTCTGGATCTCTATTCTTTAATATTACGAAGTCGAAATGAAGTTTTCGAATAATTGGATATAACGTTAGGAAGAGACTTGAGCATAGAACTTCGTCACAAACACAAGATTGGTAGCGATGTGTCCTATGTCCATTTTATGTATGTATTTGTTCACGTGCATTATATATATGTGTACAAATAAAAATAATAGAAATACTCTTTTTCTTCAAATTCGCTAATTACGTTAACACAAACTGTAGTTTACAAAATATTTATTTGGAGAAACTTTCATTATACAATTTTACTGTAATTAAAATAAAGCCGATCGATATAAGGAATTTCATGTAATTGATATTTGTAACGTCAACTTTTATAAAACTATTGTAAATATGCCAATGAAATATAAGCCCTTGTAAATATAAAAACAGACACAGCGTATTAAAAACATTTGTGTGTAAATAAAAGATTAAAAACAAATTTCTTATGGTCGTGAAAGGTAAAGCTACAACGTTGATTCTTATTAATTTATATTTATTAAGAATTAACGTATTTTAAGAGTAATAAGTCATTATATATTTTTTGAAAAGTAGTTTACTTCTGTAACTTTAGTTTAATTTTAATTTTAATTATAAGAACTGAATTAAAAAGTGTTTACATGTATTAGATTCTTGTCTGTATAAATTTTTATTTTCATTTATTTACCAATTTCAACGTAAACGAAATAATAAGCAGTAAAAGCCAGAGAACCCCTAAAACCTACCCTGAAGCGCTTTTTGCTTTCTGTCGGAGCCCTTCATACATGTGAAAATTGGTAGACTGTAGCACATTGGAAGACTAAATAGAATTAGAATCTGAAAGATGCTAAAAACGTTGATAACACTCTTTACACACGAATTTCCGGAATTTAACATAAAATGTTATAAAATTTTTCTCAATTTATTAAACGCGGCAAAAACTACTATTCACGGTATTATATCGAAATTCTTAACGTGTTCTTAGTATATTCCATTAGTATGTTACAATTACACGTACATATGATGTCATGCAATTTTCGGCTCAAACCGCTTCTGATTAAAGTCGTATTCCCAATTTTTTTTTGTCGGTTGGATTTTTTTAACGAAAACCGTCAAAGGTAAGGCATAATATGTAAAATACAAGATCTGAATTGCTGATGACAAGGTACTTTTCTGTAAATCGTTGTTTTACGAGCACTAATAGTGCTTTCAGTATTTGAGAACATGAAAATAAACTCGAATACGACTTGAGCGCTCAAAGTTCCTGTGATTTGGTCAAACATTAGACTTCGCGTACTGGATTTAGTCAATCAATTATAATATATTTTGAGCTATAAAAAGCTAATGATTTTAATAAATACAATGGATATCAGAGTATTTTCAAAACACTTGAAATCCTACGATGAAAAAATGGGTGCCTTATTTTCCCATTTTATGAGAATCATATAAAAAAGACATTAAGATTCAAATACTTTTATTTACCTAAGTCAAGTCGATGTTTTTAAATTTTATTTGGGTATTTGAATGGATACGATAGTGCTATAATATTTTACATGCTTAGTCTATTTTCCGTTTGACGATAGGGGAAATGGATCTTTTTCATTTTGTACCTATACATGTGTGCTGTATCTTATTTTTGTTACAAACTTTTCATACGGGGATTCGTTTTCCGAATCTACTCAGCGTATGATATAAATTCAAAGCATTTGGTGTGTACTTCGAAAGATAGATAAACAAGGCGAAATATCAGAATAGAGAAATAAGGATGCAAGTCGTGACCAGAACAATAAAGGTTTTTGATATGCGTGCATGTATTCATTGTTTTAGCAATGTTATGTAGAAATATGAACACATTTATTGATGTAAATAGGTGGAAATATTTTGAAAGAAATACTTAAATGATGAATTACTTATAATTAAATTATACTTACGATAAAATTAGTATTCCATAAGTTACTTAAATTTACATTTTATCATGAATTACATAAAGAATATTAATAAAATAATAAAGTAATAAAAACATGTTGTGTCATTTAATAAATAAAAAAATTATTTCAAATGTAAAAGAAACTAAGTACTTAGATAATAATCTACGTAAATGTTATATATGTATATATATATATATATATAAAGGTAATTTACTTATGCAAATACAATCCATATCAAGTTTAAAACAGTAAAAATGAAAATAAAACACTCCATTATATTTATGACTTATATTTTTAGCATAGTATCAATAAACGTTTTTTTCTACGTATCGTATTTTAATATTAAGTCAGATGTTTGTAGTATATCGCATAACTAAAAACTAAGAAGTCAAATTTTCATTAAAACTACTTTTCTAATAATGACATCGAGTCAAATTTTTTTTAGTTATTACTCATTTTTTCAACTCTTCTAAATAATATTATGTAGCTATGCCCATATTTTTCGATTTTAGATTATTGCAATATATCGTCAGTAATTATGTATGGTAGACTATGAATAGTAAAATTCGGCAATTAAGAATCACGATTCCCTTTTCACGTAAATTAAACTTAATTTTTTCATACATATCGAGTGTGTTAAGGATTAGATAAGTTAACTTTAAATTTAATTTTTAAATATCGAAGCCACTGAGTGACAAGTCGATGGCTAGTTGCTATGTATTCATCCAATCAAGAATATCTCAGAGATAGATTCAGTGGAGTGAACCATAAGCCGCATTATTTGTACGTCTGTGGAATCCTTTCATTGCATATGCACACACAATATGCAGAATAAGCTTTACCCTCACTTTAATCAATATTAGTGTTTATTCTGTACATTTAAATTTGTATTTTTAACATGTGTAGTCCACGGCTTAGGAGATTTCACATATTTATGAATAAATTACGTCATGTTTGTGCAAAAATTGCTCATACAAAAATTACTTTTCACTTTGTAATAGCTTTTTAAAGGTGAACTGAGTAAAAATATATCTTCTAGGTGGTAAAAACTAAAAGTTTTAAATTTATTTTTATAATATATACTTAAATGAAAATTATTTGAACATATTATTTATGTAAAATTAAATTTATATCGTACATTATTTCCAAGTTTCATATAAGATTTTGTTTTAAGTCTGAAATTTAATTCTGAATTTTCACTTATTGCAACACCTGAGGTAATTTACATCAAATTAAATTTAGTATATTCAAAGAAAGTGAGATCTCGAGCTCTGCATGCGATCGTTTGAAGTTTTACGAGTTCAGATGTGGTATCGGTTTTTTCAAGTACCTACGTGCTTAGGGTCTCCGATAGTGAGATTTAGTTACTGTATTCTTTTGTATTACGTATACAGTTCTGAAGTCGAAAATTGAAAATCTAATACAATGTGTGGTTTCTGAAAAAGTTTTACCTGCACTTTTTAAATAACTAAAATTATATTTTAGAAATCATATTAAAAAAACGCACGTAATGATTTAAAAAAACTATTTATTGGGTACTTTTTTTCAGCGAATTTTTCAATAATGAGCATTAAAAAAATACTTTAATCCTACAGATTGTAAAAATTTCTAATTATAACGTGGAATATAATTACTAAGACTTTTAATAATCAAATATTAAACTTAGCTAATATGAGCTTATTTATGGATTTGCAATTTTAGTATTTTAATAAGTAAAAATATTTTTAGAAATTAAAATATCAATTCAAAAACATATAATAATATATGTATTCCTTTTTAATATTCTTATTTTTAAAAGATCGTATACATTAAGAGAAAATATTTTCTCATTTAATGTAAAATTAATCTTATGTACTTTACAACATTTAATCAGCAAAACTAAAGCTTTAAAAAATATTTTATCCAAAATTATTTTTTTTCTGAAATAAATTAATAAAGCACTTGTATTTTGAAATATGAGTTTGCATTAATGTGCTCTAAGTATCCGGTAAAATGTGTTAACATATACATCTACACACGTATTAAGTATTTCATTTGAGTAGTTTTTCATTCGGATATTATGATAAATGAAAAAATTTCACAATGGTCAATATGCGACTATTGAATGCATCTAATTTGATTTTTTTTTTAAATTCATTTTTTAAATATATATTTGTTTATATAGTTAATACAATATCTTACAAGTTTCCCATTTAATTCAATCTCTATCTTCTGGAGGAAAATAAATAAAATATACTTCTTTATTAGCTGTCTATTACTATTTCCATAACTATGTCATTAAACTGGTCATTGTTTAGTATAACGAATTGAATACAAAGCTTCTAATTGACCCAGGCTCATGCGTAAATCAAGACTTATTAATTAATCTAGACGAGAACATCTAAAAGCGATGAGAATTAAGTAATAAACTCATTTTCTCAGTCATTAATATCTAGATAAGTAAAGTTGAAAATACTGAATACATAAAAAATATCTGTGAAATGTAACAAAAAGTGACAAAACTAGACACAATATAAGAATGAAATGTGAAGAATTTTATTAGGAAAAAATAAACATCAAAATTAGGGTCAATTAAAAAAATGAGAGAAATATTAGGATGATAAATTTTGAGTAAAGTAAAGTTTTTATTTGTGGATATACACGATTATAATACATCTATTTGTTGGTTTAATACTTTTATATATTTACTTTAATAAATACAGTATTTACGTTAACCAAATAAATTTTGTTTTTCATATGAACTATTGTACTTAATATATTTCATAACTATGACAAATACTCTTTAAAACGATTAAGTCAAACTATGTATTAAAAGACGTTTTGAAATATTGAATATTGATAATTTAAATTTATCTAATATATTAGTTCAGAAATTATATAGTAAATTACATAGCGCAATCGTTACAATTCTATTTTTCTTATAAAAATCATAATATATTTAGATATTAAAAATGTCATTACAAATTATATACAGCATTTCTATAAAAACACTCAAATATTTTTTTTATTTTTAAAGTGTATTAAATTTATCGTACATTAAATTTATACGTCATATAAAATGGATAACAAACTATTTTTATAAAGAATTTTTGAATTTGAAGAATTTATACTTTATCGGTGCATTTTTTTAAAGTATTAATATATTACATTTTATAATCACGTACAAAATTTTAATTACATTTTCTACTCTACTGAATACTCTATTATATTGAATAATTAAATATATTTTACAAGAAACTTATACTAATTCTGTATATTTTGTGTTGATTTCTTTTAACCATGCTGAAATAGTGTACATTAATAAGTAGTCGTTAATAAGTTTTACACATGATAGTACGTAAATAGTATTAAAAAAAATTACATAAAATTTCCATCTTTCTTTTCTGTTAGCATAAACGTAGTCAAATTTTTAAAAATAAAAATCGATATATTTAGTTTATTGATGTATTATTATATTTATTGTGTAACTAAGATTTAAATTTTTTATCTAATATTTTTTTTATAAGCAATGCTAGTCTAAAAGTAATGTAACTTCTCATCATATCTATTCATCTTAATTGATAGTTTAGTATAGGAAGATAATTAAAAAAAAATGAATTAAAAATTTTTTTTTAAATTGTATAAAAACATTCCTGTTAAATAGTAAGTACAGTGTAAGCGTAAATGAAAAAAAATGAAAAAAAAAAATTATGACCATCGGTGGCATAAAAATTAATGAACTATGTATAATCATATATTGTAGGGCAAATTTTATAAACGATATTTTTATGTCTCAACTTAAACTAGAAGAAAAATAATAATTCTATCAAATTTACTAAAATCTGAAAAAAAGATTAGCAAACTGGACAAAACATTATTCAGTTTTCATCAGCCACAGTACAATCCTAGTTTCTCCAACTTTACAAAATCTATCGTTTGCATAAATACTTGTCGCAATGGCTAGGCGTCAGCATTACACACACACACTATCCAAACATTTACATATATATATAAATAGTCGATAGAACCGAAACTAACTAAGAGGAAGCAATTTACTCCTACATCTTTCGATACTCAATTCGATTAGATAAACGAAGCAAATACATTTTCTACGATTACATTAATTTGAATAAATTGTATACTTTGAACTAACGATAATGCCCTTATTAGGATTATTTTTACATTAATTTCGTATTTAATGAGCATTACTAAGTAGAAAAACATTGTATATTATAGCAAATTATCAGGTGTGTACGTACCTCTACGTAATTTTTAATTCATAAGCAACTTTCAACAGCAGTTTTGATATTAATTCGATTTCTACTTAGTGTATTAATTTTAATGTAATTTTACTGTAACTCGAATTAATTTTAAATTAATCAGTTAATAACCACAAAATGAAATTCAGTAGATAAACTATTCTGCAACAATATTATTAAATTATTGTATATATTTATTACATGAACTTTTTACTTTTTTCTTTCTTTTAAATAATTTTTGTTTAAACAGGGTAACTGATGTAATAAAAATGACAATAATATATTTATATAAATATATCGTTACACTTTAGTATATTATAATTACTATAAATACAAAAATCAAAAATCCCAAAGAAGTTGAAATATATAATAACAGTTACATTGTGATTCGTATTTATGTGTTTGTATTTTTTATATTTTTAATCCTTTACAATAAAAATAATAAACGTCCATTTACATTCAATCGGTATTTAAATTAATTACAGTTTGCTAAAATGATTAAATTTACATTATAGTTGTTTATTTTAAAAATTGTTGGAACCAAAAAACAATAAAATACGTAAATATTTAATCAATTATTTAAAAAAATTATTCTATATAATATGAAAATTTTTTAAATCTCTTTATAGTTAATCATAATAAATCTATATAATATGAAAATTTTTTAAATCTCTTTATAGTTAATCATAATAATTCTGAAAACGATTTTATGTAATGTTAAGCTGTTCAGTATTACATTATATTTATTATTATTATTACAGATTGACAATTCATTATCAATTCATTTTTGAATATAAAGTTTTTATTGCTTTATATTGAATAAATTTGCTCCTCTTAACTTCTATATTTAAATTTATTACAATCTTTCAGGATAGATGAGAGTATTTTCTTTCTAAATTCTATAAAATATTCGTATTTTATTCTAAATAGTGATACTAAAGTACTTAAATATAATTTCAAATTTTTATTACTGGATTTTATTTTTTTAAAACTGAGTTATAACATTGACTTCACAATTATTAAATTTTATCAAATATATAAATAATAAATAAAAAATTTACATTTTTACTTCAGTTACATGAGAATGAAATTAGGACTAGTGATACAAAAATGTTATGTATAATTGATGTTATCCGTAAATATACATTTATAAAATTATAAAAAAGTATAATTTAAAATTTTTTTATTAATTTATTAAAATTTATAAATAATTTAATGTTCTACCATTGCAATTCAGTAATAATAAATTATTAATTTTTTTCAAAAAAGCTTCTAATTTATAACATTCTAGTAATATCTCAATATAAGAAATGATTGTTATCAATATAATAAAACACATTGGATTTATCTATGTTAAAATAAAAAACATAATAATTATTAAAAATTTATCAATAGGTTAATTTATAATTCTTGTAATTTATTCTGTTAAAAAAAATTTTATCTTTAAATGTTTTTTTATATATCAAAAGGATTTTGAACCAAAGAAGATGACTAATACTGTGATAACTAATTATATGTAAGGTATTAATATTGTTTAAGATAAGCTTACATATTAACAAAGAAAATTTATAATGTTTATAAGTAAAATATAGAAAAGTGTCTATAAAATAATAATTATAACTTTTAGATGGTGTGTAAATAGAAAAACTTTTTATGAAAAAAATTAATCGAAAATAAGAATTATAATTCGTTAGTAGATATAATTTTGTAAATTAGAAACCAAAGAGACTCTATTGATAGACTATGAAATTTAAATTAAGATGATGTTTATGTTACTGTGTAAATAAAAAATATTCATAAATGTTCTTATGCAGAAAAGTATATTTCAGTAACGAATTAAAAAAAAATACAGTAATATTTTGAAATAATGTTATTAATATTTTATTATAAGTATATTGCTATTATTATATATTTATGTTATATTTTCTGTAAAAAAATTAAATATATATATAAAACAAAATGATAAATGTATATTTTTCATTACCTTCATAAAAATAAGTTATTTAAAAAAGTTATATAGTAATAATATAATTAATTATATTTTCTTACTTACTTAATATTAATACAATGGTATCAAAAAGTTTTCCATAAATTTAGATGCAAAATATTACTATTTCACGTATATTTCATTTTATTTTTAATATTTGAATTTTAAATTTATGGAAGTAAAAATTTTTATTTAAAAAGGCATCTAAATATTATAAAGACATTAAATATTATTGCAAATGACTTGACAGTTAAAAAATGATTTTTACAAATTTATTATGTAAATTGATGTTAAAACATTGAGTACTGTCGGTCTTTCAACTATATATTAATAGTAGGCGCAAGAGAAATATTTTATGCTGAAAATTTTGTTGTATTTGAAATAACTATTTTAATTAAATCTGAAGCTATATGATGAATATATATATATATATATATATATATATATATATATATATATATGTGATAAATATATTAAATAAATAATTAATAAATTTTTTTTAGACCTTTTTTTATAAATAATACTAAGATAAATATTTCTGATGGGAATTAAAATTACGTTAATAAGAGCTATGTTATTATTAATTCATGATATATTATGTTAAACGATGTTATAAATAAATCAAATACCGATCCTAAAGATAGTTTTTTTGTTATGAAAATGTAATGTTATCATGATTGATGGGAAACTAATTCTACATTAATTAAAATTTTTTATTCCTTCATTCGCTTCATCTTTAAAGCACTTAAAAATATTAATGAACTTGAGAGAATTTCGAGAAAGTAATTATTCTCAATGGGATTAGTCTTGGCGTGTGGCGCGACAGAGGCGCGGCAAAATAATTCTTGCGTAAAAAGGTTCGCGGAAAGAAGAGAGTAAAGTTTTCTGGGCATGTATACGTATGCACATGTATTTTTCTGTCGGTCATCTTATATATATATATATAAACACGTGGATCCATACACCAACAAAATAAGAGAAAAGTACGAGTGAAGAAGCGAGGGCAAATTACTATGGCGCATCCTTCAAGAGTAATGTATGCGTAATTACAGTTTATGTAATAATGCAATGCGCATATATTATCCATTCGTACGGAAACTGCGTCGTCGCTTGATTCAGGCCACGGTTCTTACTTCATAGATAGCTGCTTTTTGCATTTACGATCACATTAGATCCTGCATGAAGCGTTAGGGTAAATGCTACTATATAATGAACTGAACATATTTAAATCAGTTCTATTATTAATACGTGAGAACTAAATCATTTCTTCGATGTAACTCGTAGTTCATAGAATTTGGAATTTGTGATAAGATACCCATTGGATAGTAATCCACTCAATATTCTGTATTTTAAGTAAAATTATTAGGTTTTCAAAAGATAAGTTAATTCATTTTTTTCAATATTTATTATATAAGGTTAATAAAATAATCTAAAAATGTCTAAATCGATGATTGAAAATTACTTATGAGTATTGTAAAAAAAAAAAAAAAAATTTTCTTGGAAAATAGTCTATTATATATGATAATTTAAAAAATAAAATATATTTTATGTTTTTTTTTAATCTGAAGTTTATAATTTGATAGAAAACACATAATGATTGATATTAATAAATTTTAACGTTTAAAATTTAAGTAGAAAACAATACATAATGAAAAAATTCAAAATTTTTTAATAATTATAATAAAAAAATTTAAAAATATATATATAATTAAAAAAATAAAAATTGTATTAAACAAAATTCATACTAATGAATGCTGGGAAGTGTTGTTACATTTTTATAATAAAGGTATGAATACTTCATTTTATTACATGTATCATATTGGCGCGAATTACTTATTATGTACTTATTTAAATCGGCAAACTTATTTTGAATAAAAAATAAATAAAAAGAATTTTTTTAATATTCTCAATATGTAAACTAGTAATGATTCATAATACATGAATTATTTTGAAGCATATTATTGAATTATTGTTTCAGATTTCGAATATAAATTCCTAACTCAAAAGTAAGCTCAATATTTAATAGAAAGTATTTATTAATCTATAAATAAAAAATGTAATTTAATATATCGACAAAAAAAAAATAAAAGAAATGTTTTGTATTAAATACTATTAGCCTTTAGTCTGTAGTTATAAGTCTTAATCGCCTATAAATAGATTTTTATAAATAAAACTTACAAATTTGGATATACCTTCTAAAATTTTGAATAATTATTTAATAACTATGTTTTGATTTTATATTCTTTGAAGTCTGTGATAATACATTCCCACTAAGCTTTCTTATTAAATTCTAAAATGTTTAAATTATTTCAATGTATACAATACATTTTTCTTAAACACAATGTAGATATATAATTTTGTAATTTTAAAAATAAACAAGATTTACAAAACTATATTCAATTAAAACTGCTTAGATACAATGAAATCCAAGTAAAGTCATCTTATTAGCTAAAATTGAATTCTTTAAGATACCTGAATCTGGGAACATCTTTTCTTTATTACTTTAAGTTAGATTACTTACGTTATAGCTATTCCTAGTTTTCTATTTAGTAATCTTTATTCGAATATCAAGCTATTCATTATCTATTTATGAAAATATTTACCTTATCCATCTTATCACCTTACGATCGGCTTACAATATCAGCCCTGTTGATTTTTTTTTATATTTTATTTTTTATTTCTCAAATAAACCTTTCAAGCATCAAAACAACAACTACTTCCATCGTAAATATTTTATCTTTTATATAAGATTTAAAACGATTTTTTCCTTTAATGTTATGAAGTATATGTCATAAAGATTGAAGTAGTTCGAACAATTGAGCATTAAAAAACTTCGAAGTGACACGATTAAACGCTTTCTTTTTTAACAAATAATCTTAGGTTTAATTAACCATTGAAAAAAAAAATTTACAAAAAAAAGTTTTTCTAATAAACTTACTTAGTCATATAAAATGATGATGTTAACTTCATTAAAAAAAGTATTTTATTTCAGATCGAGCATCAACTACAATTCCACAGCAAGATTGCAAGCTTGAGGGCCTCCATCCTCTTCTTATTGTTACATATAAAAATATTACCGTTCTAGTAAGTCTTTTTTTTAATATAACTTTTAATATTTTTTAAAATATGCTTAGTAATTTTATTTATAATAAAAAATATTATTACTATAATAATCAAATATTTGATTTAATTATTAATATGTACTAATTTATCGAAGACATATGAGTTATAATTTCATTACGAAATCATAGTAATGCTATATATATATATATATATATAATGCCCTAATATTGGTTATAATTTATACTCTGTTAAATGTATGAAAGATAAACATATATATCTGTACACGTATATGTATATGTGGGTTGAAGATTAAAATATTTAAAATAAGGATATAATTTCCACCTGTATTATATTACTGAACACATTAATAAAATATGTAGATGTAATCAATTTTTCCTTGTTTTAATACATAAAATATTGAAATTTTTTATGCAAGTCATAAAATCATAGTTTTGTAAAGTGTATTTCATTACTGCATATGAATGTAATTTTACCATGTTTTAGGGTTTTAAAGTTTTAAATGAAAAATCACACTTACTATTTCTGTTACTATATTATAGCTATTTTTGTTATTAGGGTATTAATTTTATTGATAATGGACCCTTAATATACTTCACACTCTTATCTATCTGTTGTTTTTTTCTCTAATTATTTTACTGCATTTTTTGACTGTTATAGTAAACTTAATAGATTTTATGTATTACATTTTTAATTTATTGTTAATAAATCTATCATTGATGCTTTACATTAATTTTATTTAATTTAAAGAAACTAAATTAAAAAATTAATTATTTTCATATGATTCTTAAATCGAATTATTCTTTTTAAGTTTATGTTAATAATAAAATGCGTATTTAAAGCACTTAGATTTAATATAATAAAATTGCCTGCCTAGTAAATCAGACACCTTTAAAAAAGTCGTGAAATCAGTTGCTTCATTATTGTTTTTCTACTATCCAACCAATTTGTAACCAAATAAGGTCCTTTAATTTATTCTATTCAATCCATTAAGTAACGTAACAGTGGCTAAAGGGAGAGTAAAGATGGTATTATGGCTACCACAGACTTTTTACTAATTTAAACCTTTTTACTAATTTAAACCTTTTTACTCTGAACTAACTCTGGATTATTTTACATTCGATTACCCAAAGCATCAAAATTTACATTAATAGAAGAGTAAACCAATGAGTTTCATTGTGAATATTTTTATCATATTGATTACTTACAATGAATTTATAACTGCAAACAAAAAAAATCTACCATATTTACTACTTTCATTGTTTGTATGCTTCTGGTCTAGTTTTTTATTCCAACGCATTCTTAAAATTGAAACAAATCGATATCATACACTATATATTTAAGTTTAAAAAGATATATAAAATTTATTATTATGATAATGATATAAAATAGTAATGAAATATTGTTATTCAGAATTAGATATGTTGTTTTAAAAGTATAATAAGTTAAATTCTAAAAATAACGTAAGTTGAAATTATTTGTTTAAATCATAAATTAGTTTTGCGCATGAGTATAATTGATTTTAAATAATGTTAAATTAGCAGAGATTACCTGCAATGTTTACTACTGTGCATATAATTGTTCTTAAAAAATTTTCAGTTGACGCATATTTTTAAAAGTCATAATCAAAATTTGTTTTTCATTTATTAAATTTTTCA
Source organism: Kradibia gibbosae (assembly GCA_018907135.1). Classification (NCBI taxonomy): domain Eukaryota; kingdom Metazoa; phylum Arthropoda; class Insecta; order Hymenoptera; family Agaonidae; genus Kradibia; species Kradibia gibbosae. The sequence goes on from JACCHX010000004.1 coordinate 13,514,910, forward strand.
TCAATTAGCAAACGAAGTACAATCCGTAAAATTACATTATTTCTAATTTGCGAAATTTTAGTTATTTTACTTTGATATTTTTATCTATTTTTTAAAGAATAATCTAGTTTTTTAACAATATTGCCATAATGTAATTTATAAATTTACGTGTTTGTTACCAGAAGTACAATTATGAACGTCATATTATATGTAAAGTGTTCAATAAAAGCGACAAATTCTTTAAAGAAAAATTTTAACTCAAATACATTCATATTTTTTTAAATTTATATATAATATTTCTCCTTAATATTATTATTTTAATATATTCTTAATGTTTGATAAATAATGATTTTACGAAAGTATCAAATTAAAAACTATAAAAAAACAACTCTTTTCGTTGAAAATAATTTTATGTGTTTGTATGTTTATATATAAATATATATATTTATTTATTAGTCAGATAAAAATAAGTAAAAATCAATTAAAAGATTCTAATTATAATTTTATTGTTCTGAAAATATAAAAAATTCAATAAAAAATAGTTATTTTGTTAAATTATCTGCGAATGTATCTGTGATTATTATGTATATTTATTTAGTAAAAAACAAACAGTTTGTGGTAGCTTTATAACCTGATAATTATGTGATTCAGTTTCATATATCTATATGGGTAACGTTTTTATAATAAATTTATATTAAGAATTTTTAAAACTATATTTATTATCATCAATATGCTTATCAGTAAATCAAATAAACATGTAATTTTATGTATAGTAATTTAATGTAAATTTATTCTTTTATAAATAAAGGTAAACCAAATGAAATCTGTAGAGTTAAGGAAAAGGGGAATTGTATACGTGTAGACCTGTATGAATTTAAATGAAAAATGTATTAAGATAAATGCAAAAAAATATTCATTATTTAATTCTATTTTTTGATAACATTCTACTCATTCGTGGGGTATAACAGTAATGTCTGAGTTCGTAAAAAAGGAAATAAAATAACAAAAAGCAATCAATATAATTAGATATAAATATATATTGTAGAATAATCATGAAATAAATATCAGAGATAAGAATTATTTATTTTAACAACAAAGTTATACAAAATTATCGTACTTATACTACGTGACGATAATGTGTGATTTCACATATTAAAATGGAAGCAGAAGAATGTAGAAACAGAATTTCCTATTACTTTTTCTTACTAAATTTCCCTGACCCTTCTCTCTCTCTCTCTCTCTCTCTCTCTCTCTCTCTCTCTCTCTCTCTCTCTATCTATCTATCTATCTATCTATCTTTCTCTCTTATTCATTTTAGTTATATTATATATCGAAAGTTCGTTTAATTGAGAAAAGCTTTTCAATCAATTTTACTTCTAGTAATTATGAGATAGAGCATCATTGCATCATAGATCTAAACACTCCCAGTGCACAGTCGTACCAATTTCATGATGTAACTGAATATTGATGATGCAATTCATTATTCTTCGCCACTTGTAGACTTGATATCCCAGGGAAATACAATTTTTAGATTTTTTGCGCTAATTTTGTTATCTCTTATATTCTAAAAACTTACATAATTCCACCCTTTATTTTCAAGACGTATTGCGTTTTACGTCCGATCGTTGCTTCTTTCAAGTCGCACGTGAGATTACAGACGCACTCGATGCCAGCTTACACCGTTCCAGTTACTCGCCGAAATTTCAAAGCTTATCAGACAGCAGCGTGTCACAGGGGAGTTCGGCGATACTATCTTTTTCCATTGCTTTTTCGCCAAAAGCTGGGGTTCGCAATTCTCGATGGAAGAAGCTTGTCGCGGAGCTAACATCTTGGTAACCGTATTTCATGGATCATAGTGGACGCGCAGGGCAGCGGGATGGGAAAGCGAGTGATCGACGTGTACGACACTTGATGTTAGATCCCCCTCCTTGGGTGCAAGCTGTCCTCTGTTTTGTGCTGTTGCTGTGAAAAACTGACTGCTTCCTTCTCATCGCAATGCGCCGCCGCCCACGCGTTCAATCGGGCACTATAGTTATTTTCGTGCAACGGGAAAAGTGAAGCAAAACATTTCCTTCCATCATTCCGAAAACTGACGAGCTGCTTTTTGCGCTATTGGAAATAGTGGAGAGAAAAAAAAATAATAAGGAAAACATTTTTACTTTCTGATATTTGATATTTGTTATGGCGCAGACATAACGTTCGTTCTATATTTTTTTAATCCCTTTCTCTTTCAAAAAAAGCTTGGAAATTCCTATGTACTTTAAAGCTTTATGCGTGGTTAAATATTCGAATTACATATAACGGATGATTTTTAACATTAAACTTCTTTTTCTAAAATTTTCGACTTTATTTCGAAGGAACTCACTATACCGAATACGTAATTTTTTAAGGGCTTCCAGATAATGTTGCAAAGAATATTTAAATTATGTAATTATTTTTTTTTGTTTTATTCTCGTATTTTAATAGAAAATATCCACCTTCTGTAAATTAAATAAGTTTCAGAACAATGTCTGTTGAGTTAATCTACATTAATGAGGCATAATCTAGTGACGCTTGAATCATTATTCAAAGTATTTAAGAATTAAACCATTAAAGAGCAGTTAAGATCCATATTTCGCAACAGTAATTATGACAAATATGATATAATTTCATTTCGTCTAGTCCTACTTTTGAAGAGCAAAGTTAACTGAAAATAATTATTATAGGGTAAATTATGACATTCTTTAAAAATATAGCTGCTTTTAGCATAAATATTAAATTTATATATTCTATCAACGTTTATATTCAGAATATAATTGTATTAAAGTTTTTTTTAAATTCAAATTGCAAGCTCCGTACAATTGATAACAATACTCTACAATAAATAATGAAGTTGAATTATTAATAATGAAAATAATTTTATTAAGAAAAAATATTTGATAATAAAGAAATTTAATTAAAAATAAATATTTAATTGATAAAAACACGCTAACTTTAAAATAGAATAACTTAAGAATAAAATTTCACATAAGTAATCATAAAAAAGCCATTAAATTCTCAAATATTTAAAAAAATGCCTAATCGATCCATGAAGTTAATAATATCTGGAATATTTTGTGGAAAAAAATCTTTGAGAAATCAAAATTTAATTATTGCCAAGAAAATACTTATTACTGGAATAAGAAAATATTTATCAGTGAGGATAGCGCACCCTTATAAATAATGTATTTAGCACGAAAACTACTCTTTAGAAAGTTTTTATTAAAAAATGATTTTTTAATAAAACTGTTTGCAAGTATTTTTTACAATGAGTAAATAATAATTCATATAATTTTGAATTATGATAGCATATTATTAAAAGTACATTATTATAGTAAAATCATTTATTTTAATAGGCAATATAATGAAGTTCAATATTAATTTGTAAATTAATCAATAGCTTAGATTAGAAGCTAAAACATTAAGAATTAAATATTTTCTATACCGGATGTATTTAATTATTATAAAATTATTTGGTCCCATTAAATATTATTCAAAATAAAAAGAGTTTGTCCTTATACTTACCAAAAAATTGATTTTTAATAAGAATTAAAAACTTAAAAAATAGAATAAAAGTATTTTTGTGCTATAAAAATGATACTAGGAATTACAAAAACGCATATTAGTAGGTTGTCGGTATGTTTAAATACAAATATAACGTTAAAAGATTAAATATTCATTGTATTAATAAACAATGCCTTTAATATTTTATAAATATTTAAACTAAGTCAATTTCTAAAGTTCGAATAAAAATTTAGCATAATCTGTAAAGCATTTAAAGATCGACAAGATTTAAAGGAAATTCAACCACTTTGATCGTAAGTAGATTGGTAAATAAATTTTAAAGCCAGCTTGCTCCACGCTAAATACGGGATATTATTAGTTAATCAACAGTTGCGTGTGATTATTGTGCGACAGCACAATTAACGATTCGATGTTAGTAGCACATTATGTTGCACAGCATAGCGACGCCTCAAGCAACTCATCGACCGCGAATACTCAAAGGTTAAACTTTGCCGTTGTTTCCCTGTACAAGGTAGCAAACACGAGGAAAGAAATCACAAGACTTCGTCTTATTACTACCCTGGGAATTCCTTCCTCTCTTCCTTTATTTCTTACTCACTCTGTCTGGCGCTCTCTTAACGTATTCTTCGTTCCTCACTTACCACACACACCCCACACACACACACACACAATATTAATACACATATTTTTGCTGCTGCCTTTCTGTAATTTAATACGTATACCTATCCATAATTTTTTAGGCTTCTTTATTATACGATATTGTTAATAAGCTCTGTTAAGTTTTTTATTTTGATGTTTAAAGAAATTTTTTTTAATATTTTTAATAAAAATATTCGGAATGTTAACTCATTAAACTAAAATCTCGAAAGTTTTATCCTCACTTCATTTATATATATATGATATGTTAATCGATTACAATACTTAGTGTCCAATAAAAAATTTTAAAAATAAAAAAAAAAATTTTTATCATATCTCGAAAGAAATTGCTATGATCATTGTATAGTTCCAAATTTAAATAAATCTTAAATCCTTAATTTTATTACATAAAAGAATTAGTATGCTTTGAGTTAAAATTTGTAAAAAATGTGATTTATATTGCAATATATTGCATCAACAGAAACATGTCGTTATTAATTTATATTAAAAACAGTTTCATAAGAATTATCTTTAATGTAGTTTAATTACACCCGAAATTATTAAATATTTATTAAATAGAAAATAGTTTTATTTTGCTATTTTTATCTAATTATTTAATAAACGTATGTATTTAATTAATTAAAGCTATTGAAATAACGAATAGTTTAATCAATTTCAAATAAATAATGCTAAATTTTTTATTTATACAAAAGTTTTTGTTTCATCTTATTAAAGTAAAAACTTTTTTTATACACAAAATATGAAAAGATATAAATTATTTGTAAAAGAAAATTTAATTTAATTTTTTTTAAATATTAAAAAAGTAAACAAAGAAATGAATCTAATTTGTCATTTTAATAAAAACATGGATTGTAGCAATTATACTTACATTCAATATATAGTTAACTCGCTTATAATATGAAAAAATCAGGTAAAATAAATATAATAAATTACAGTTTCATAAAAACAGTGTGAATTTGTCTGAAATGATGTGAAAAGGAGATATTCTAGTGAATTTGAGAACCATAATAAAATCTTCGGTAGTACTCAACGAAGTAAAATATCCAAAGAAAAATGACATTGCTTCAGCAAATCTACGGAGCAGCTCACCAGGCATCCGATAACTGCTTCCAATAATGCATACATGCGAAACTTTGGAATTAGTAGTAAATTAGATTTTTTGAATTTTACATTAAATTATAAAATGGTCACTTACGTCAAAAGTATTTGGTAATTTAGCTAGCTTGTTTATTTAGCTCAACATTTTACTATAATTATAAAATTTATCTAGTAAATATTACGAATTACATTAATCTGCATTTACTATTTTACTAATAAATAAAACAAACTTTTTTAGCCTAGACAAGAATTTGAAAAGTATTAAAGTCGTTCTCTCAAATATCTGTATCAATTTCATATTTGATAGTTCATATGCTGAATTATCCATATACATATGTATATATATATATATATATATATATATATATATGATTTTGGATTATATACATAGTTATTTTATTTGTAACCATGAATTGATGCATTAAACTAATTAAGTTTGTATTTTTTGAGAACACTTATTTTTGTATCAATTTCAAGTACTCTAAATGCATAAACTGCTCTGTCGAATTATTTGTCGTTCAGAATCGGTCCATGATAAAACACGAAAATTTAAGGAACCTGTAAAACTGTAAATGCCCAAGAAAACTCGAGATTAGAATATCTAATGAGCCACTGGGAAAAAACTCGCGTACTGCATCTTACGATACGTAAAGAATAGACGGCGAGAAACTAGAAAAGGAGGACCGAAACTGCATTCCGATCACGATTTGGACGTCTTTTGGCAGTAATGCAGCACGAAGAATATTCGCGTATATCTGCAGAGCAACGTTAGATCGCAAAATCATACGTTCGTAAAACGTCGCATAGCAAGAGCCAAAAAGTTTTTCGCAAGAATCGTCCAGCCAACTGTTCTTGTAATCGGTTTTAATCTTATCAATCCACTAGTAATCCTTAAATTCTGAACTGCTTACGACTATCGTTGACTGACATTCGATCAACGGAATCAATCCTTTTTAATTTCACATTACCTCTAACATTCTATTATTTAATTTTGAGGAGATCTGATTCGAGTTGGTTAACAATATTTGTTAATATTTATCATGGTAATATGACTTTATTTCTCGATAAAATTACTTTAATTTGTATTGCAAGAAAATTTCTGGTATTTTTTCACTGTACTGAAATTAATAAAAACTGGTATTATTAACAAAATAGAAGATACTTATATATTTATTTTGAAAGCATTTGTTTAGAAACTGCAATAAAAATAATTTAATTATAAAAATTATTATTGTATTTGAACATAATTAGTTCAATGCCTTCTGATTATTCTGAAATCTCATTTTAGCAAATATATTTGTATTATTAAAACATCATAAACAAGTAAGCATAACAACTAATATTTCAGTAAATTAGTTTATATGTAAAAATTCTTCTGTACAATCTTTAATTTGTAACCATTATTACACATTATTTATTTTTCATAATGATATTTTTTCATATAAAAAAATATTATATATAGTAACTAATAACGAAATATTTTAAAGAAAATTTATATAATGCTTTTGTTGTAAAATCTATTGAATTTTGTATACTTAAATTAAATATCGATTCATCTTAGCAATAAATACCGGATAAACATATGAATAAAAAGGGCCATTATGAACTTTAATGCAGATTTAAATTTAAAAGTATTCGAATTAATGAATGCAACAGAGTATTATGCAAATAGAAAAAAAAGTAGAAAGAAAACATTATCGATGAAAAATTTAATCTTTTTAATAACAAAGGACAGAAATACAATCAACTACACTATATGTGATGAACTTTTATGAAACAAGCTAAATATTTTTCTATTAGTGTGACAAAAATCATATGTATTGTGCAGGCGGACAAAATAACGGTGCCACAGAATGAGAAAGTTGCAGTGCGTTGCCGTGAGCTTGGAAAATATAAGCTCGTCGGAGATTCATTGTTACACTGCCGAAATGGCATTTGGAATGGAAAATTGCCATCTTGCATTCCCACTACAGCTCTTGCTAATTATACAGGTAAGTTTTATTATTATGGCTCAGCTGTCATTATTGATTTATTTATGAAAAATATAATCAGCAATTAGTTTATCATAATTTAATACAATATAATATACTTGCATTGATTACAAAATAAAAAAAATATTATTTTACTCGACTTCATTTAATTTTTTTTCGAAGTATTTCATATGGATTTATATTTTAATAAAGTATCGGCCTTATCTAAATATCATATCGACGAAGAGTATTTTTTTCCAATAAAATACATTATTTATTTCTTTAGAAGTAAATAATTTTTTGTATTGATATTATATATATATCATTAATATATCATATTATTCGAATCTTGAAAATTGATATTTTAATAATATTTAATATTAAAATAATTTTAATTTATTCCGTTTGAGGGCTTGTTTTATTCTTTTCATGTTTCTACGTATAACGAAACACTGACCTTTCCCCTTCGATATTTTTAGTAACCTCTCTATTTCCTTTACAAGAATGAAATCATAATAAATTCAACCAAGGATATTCATCTGTATGAATATTCATGAATGAACTATTCATCATCCATTTTGTCATTGGAATCGTGATTATATTTGCTGTAAAATAAGTATTTAAATGATATTTGCAGTATTGAAAAATAAATATAATATTTTTGTAGAATCTCTTTCTTCATTTTTTTTAATTTTTACAGCTCAGTTAATAATGATAACAATGTTTTTCGATGTTAGTGTATGCCAAATTTTTCCAGTATCAAATTTTCTTTTTTTAGTTTGAATACATAACTTTTTTTAATATTTATTAGAAAAATAATTAATAAAGATAAGCTACCTATTCGTAACAATTATTCAGCCTAATTTTGTATGAAAATCTAAATTTATAAATGTAAAAATATAAAGTAATTTAAACTATTTATATGATGCCGACAAGCTTATTTATTTATTGCCTTCATATTTTTACTTCTATTAATCTTTGAAAAAGAACAAATTTACCCATAAAATCCAATTATATAATTCTATGATTTGACGTAAACAAATATTTATTTTTGTATATTTAAAATCACGTTTAATATTATTTAATCGCATACAGTTCCTACAAATTAAAAAAAATAGTATATACGTATTTTATACACAAAATCTTTTTACAAATTATATTTATTGTTTATGATAAAAGAAAACTCACTAATGTAATACAAAATTAATTAAATTTTTAATTGCGATTTAAATGAATTTTTATATCAAAACATAGTAATGAAATTCAAATCAAATCAGAAAAAGTTGACTTATACAAATAATATTTTAATCTCCGATTTATAATATCAATCTTTAAATTACTTTACTAATAATATGTTTATTATTAAGATTTTTTGTAGTAATTTTTTTTAAATTTTATTATAAATTATAAATCTCTTTTTTTCTTTATATTTAATGTCCTAATAGATATGATTCAAAAATCAAACAAATCACTACATCGATTATAAAATAAATATAAATAAAACACGTAGAAATATATTTTAAATGAAACCTAAAGATAATTAACTAAACATTTAACAAATAAATTATTTTTGCTTTAGCACATGTGTTAAATTATCGATAAAAAAGTTCTAAATTTAAAAAATAAAATTTTTCTAAATTAACTATTCACTAATTAAATAAATTTTTTGTATATAAAAAGTCCTAAAAATAATAAATAGTTCTTTTGAGCGTAAGACTGTTACCAAAAGGAATCAAATTTATGTTGGATTCCAAAATTTTAGTAACTCTATCTTCCAATAGCATTAAACTTAAAGTATAGGTAAATGTACATTACATTGCATTCGCTTTTCAATCTATCTTTATATTTTTGATCATCAAAGACTTTATTTCTTTCTACTTCTTCTGTATTTTGGTTGCCCACAGCTACTTTACTATTTCAACCAAAATGCAGTTTTTTAAATTTTAATAGGGTAAGCAAGCAAAGTAAACAAGAAAGGCAAAAATGTTTCTGTATTCTAGCTCACAATTCCAGTATGATCACATTGTAGCAACTTTAGGTGCATATGCATTTTATCCATTGCAGTTATAAGATCATACACATCAAAATTCTTTATAAATATGTACACGCATACAAGTGTAAACGTAATGTAGTTCCTCTATCTTTCTAACGTGATATACTTCAATTCAGAGTCTCGAGGAACATATATTTCGAGAACATATATTACAGTGCTTGTTTGTTTGTATTTTTTTTCATGACGTTTTTTACAGCTTGTATCTTTTAGTGTACATAACAATAATATTGAAAAAAAAAATTGTAATACAAATTATATATCTTATAAAAGATTTTATCTTTCATGTATTTATATAAATATTTGTTGTATACTTTTATAAGCATTGAAATTAAATATGATTATCCTCCAACAAATCAAAACTTTCGAAATAAAATATATTCGAATTATTTCAATGTAGTTTTAAATTAATTAAAAATCACGTATATTGAAATTTATATGATTACAACTATGTAATGTATTAATTATGAAATTAAGTGTTTATATATATATATATAAATGTACGAATATATATATAGCACCTCTTCCAATAAAATTATATGCAGAGCATTATACTTAAAACCATACTGGAAATAAATCATACTGTGATTCTATTAGTAATAGTAGTGTCGTGCATATAATCTACCTACGCATGAAGCCGATTCCTAGCGATAACAACGAGAGATATTCATAGTATGAATTGTGGCTGAATATTCTAGCATTTTGTATTATTCTTTCATACGCTCTAAGCTTTTAATAATATTAATATATTCTATAATATGTAATTAGAATTAAAGGAACATTTTAAACTAAAATCTAGCTAAAATAAATATTATAAAATTCTATAATTAAGTTATGATTACAAATTTAGTTATACTAATGGTACGAAAAGTGGTAAAATAATTAGATGATTCTGATGAAATAGAGCTAAAATATTGAAATATATCATTCAGAAAAAACAGGTGAAAATGTTTCTTACTTTTGTGCTAATGTAAAAGTATAAATTTCTTTAATTTTTAAAAAATACTATTAAATAGTATAATAATTAAATAAATAAATTCATTTTATTAAATTTCTTTATAAATTTTTATTTATTTTTAAAAGTAAACATAAAAGCTTGAAAAAAGCATAAAGCATTTAAAAAATTTAATTTCAATGTGAAGAAAAAAAAAATGACAACAATTTGAGCACAATAAAATTTACCTTTAATATAATACAAAAAATATATTCTGATTGTTAATTATAATAGTTCTGAAAATTAATCGAAGAAAAATGTCTTCTTTACATCGGCCTTCTCTTCAATACCTGCAGAATTCGCATAAGCACACAACTTCATCTAAGGAAAAAGGTCATAGTTTATTTAGCTATAGTATCGTAGAAGCTTTGCAATAATGCAGAAATGTTTGCGTAACCGTGAAAGAAGAAAAAAGAAATTTACAGTAGCAGGTATTCTGAAAGTATACACATGATATCATGGCAAAAAGCTGCGGGATATAGACAAAAATAATCGCAAACGTGGAATCTTTTCATAACTATATACGTACGCACGTATGTGGATAAAAACTGGGTGTTGATATAAAAGGATAAATCGTGCCCATAAAAATTCAGGGTTCATTTTTTTCAAAGCGCACCAGCAGCACTTCAACGCATTTATTTTGAATTTTAGATGCAAGTTCTTTTAGAAAACAGGATGAACGAAGCCTGAAGATATCGCGAGAAGAAAGTATATCATATATCATAAATAAATGCTGCGCAAATATGTGTTATGATGAATAGACACTCTATCGATAATATAAACGAGATAAGATCATCTAACTTAATACTCTGAGTAGGCATTATTTATATTCGATGTCGTAGAAAAATACGTAAAATAAATTCATTTATGATTCATTATTTTTCATGTAAAAGTATCAAAAGAATAAACACGAATTAATATTTTTGCTTTTCTATACTGCACAACGTATTTTATAGATACCTTGCCTTACACATACAACTGTGTAAATTAATTACAACTCTAGGAAAATAAAAAAACAATGTATTCTTAATTCGTATAGTATTTTTAGCTCTTTTGTTATGCGTCGTATAGTTTTCATAATACACGAAAAATTAAAATTAGCATCACGTAAAATACATCAAACACGTTTAAAATAAACGATTTCTATCAAGGCGTCATCGAATCGCTAATTGATTTGTCCGATAGCCCATGAAATAAGCTTGTAATTGATATATTTCGTATTTCCTGATAGCATCTGATTAATAACCTTCCTGCGGATTGATCCCGGACTCGTTATCTATAATACGATGCTCTACTCGTGTGTTACAGAAGATGTGCCACCGACGATACTATTTGGACTCCCTGCGGGTTCAGCGACGTTCGAGCCTTCCGGTGCTCTGGCTGTCTTTCCCGGAAGTATTCTTCACTTGGAGTGTCTATTTGCCAGAAGTCTCGGCAATCCTGAATGGAACTGGACGTCCACGTTTCGCCAATACCTAACTGGTGAGCATTTGTGTATATTCGTTTCCGGACATATTGACTTTAGATTCGTTATATAATATTCATAAACTGAAAACTACGAGAGAACCTGGGCAATTCATAAAAAGCTAAAGAATTAAAAGGGATTTGAAATAATTAAGTACTTTTTCACGTTGATCACCCGTTGACTGAAAACTGTGTGACCGGCACAATTTTTGTGCACTTATTTAAAATTAGGAAGTTCCTTTTTCATGGAGTAATTAAGGGGAGTTTATTACAAAATCAAAATCTTAAGCCAATTTTCAGTTTGTGCGCACATCAGTAGTCTTTTCCCACGCGCCTAAAGTATATTCGAAAAGAAACATTTGCATAGATAGATTCTAGATGCATAGGATCACACTCGACATGTCATAACAAAATTACAGCACGGATGAATAACTCAATCCAGCAGATGCCACAGTTGCATCGTTGGTACATGGACGTAGTGGGAGATCAGGGAAATGCGCGGAAGTTGTTAAAGGAAAAAAAAATCGTTCCCTCGTCACTTATTCAAACATTGTATGCACACAACTACTCGGAAATTTCATTTCTTCTGGCGCTCGCGTCCGACCACCCATACGCTTTTGCAAAAATGAGCTGTTCTCTCATCCTTGTGTGCTTCTCCCCCGTTTTCTCATCGTTACAAACTATTCCGTGTATGAGAGGAGGTCGAGGACATTAACCTGTAACTTGCTACCCCAGAGTCACTCGCATTTGGCTCTCTTTCTGTCATTACATGGTAATTAGATTTAGGACGAATACAAATGCTCAAACATAAAAATATGATGCTTTTACTTTTTTGGCCGTTCTTTAATACGAGTAAAACGAAGCTGTATCCGTGTATAACATACATATATACCGATGTCAGTTTTACTCTACTACTGGCTATTAATGTTAGTTTGTGTCTTGTAATGGTTAAAGCTCATTTCGACTATATTTGCCACAATTATTATTGTTGAAATCTATGGTAGAGCTAAACATTTATATGATGTAATAAAAAGAGCTAACTTATAAATGATTAAAATTGAATTATTCGAAGATGCGTGTAATTAACAAAAAAAAAAAAATAAAGGTAAGAGAGAGAAAGAAAAAATACAGAGAATAAAGAAAGTTTAATAAGAGGAAAGATAATTTGAAATTTGTTATAAATACGATAATAGAGTTAAAGTAGTTAAAATTGAAAAAGAAAAATTATCTGAAAACAAAATTTGTTGCATATTCTTACTACATCTTTAAAGCAATATGCATGAAATTTCCTTTTGTGAAACTTATTAGCTTGTAAACAAAACTTTGACAATAATGTCTGCTACTTTATCCAACAAACTTTTGATACTGATTTGTATGCTTGAGAGGCTTGCATAAAATATTTGTCAGTAAAATACGTACCGAATGAACTTTAAAGTCTTGATACGCGATCCATTTAATTTGTATTAGTAGTGAAAGTTTGGATATCAGTCGTGATATTCATTTGTCCTTATCCGTTGGTCTATCCGACTGGTTCATTCAGTGTACGAATCCCTTCTAGAGGTCTTAGAGATAAAATGGAGTTCTCCGGAAAGAGAAATCAGAAATGTAATAAAGGAGAATAACCTTCAGATAAATAGCTGATTTGAAGGTCGTTGGAACGAAAAGTAAATGCACCGTGGGTTTTTTCATTTGAGTAATTAAAGTAGCCTTTTTTCATTTCGAACTTTTTTTCTAAAATAACTATACAACGCTTTTACTTATATTCAAAAAATTAAAATGCAGAAATTGGTAATTGAGTTGACCATACCCTTCTTTTCGCTTCTTTTAAAATTATTGAAAAAGAAAAATTACCTAATATAAATATAGTAGAAAGTTCAATAGTCAGAAATAATGTTTCAAAGAGTAAAAGTAATATTTTCAAGAATCAACTTAAAAATTCCCAATTTTACTTCACTAAAAATTTTTTTTAATAATGCATATCTCATATATCAGGCTAAATAACAGCTAAATAAAAACAAAAAAAAATATAAAAAAATTTCTTTTAACATTTAAAAATTATTTCTTCCTTTGAAAAACCTATATTGACCATATTTTATAAATATTTAGAAGGTAAAACATTTTTAATCCAAAGACAAATACATAATCAAGTAGCCGTATAATGCAACAGTAGGTTTACAATCTTCTAAATATTGCTTTTAATATAATCTGGAATTCTGGTATAAAAACATAAAAATTAGAAAATAAATTACTCACATTTGTAATTCTTATAAGTGATTTGTTCAATTAATTTAACTATAAAAATACATATACAAGAATGCAAAAACGAGTGTTCTATGCGGTTAATGTGTTTTAATGTAAGCCAATTGTTTCAGTTTTAAATTTACATTTTTACAAAAAAAAAATTGTATTTTTCAATCAATTCAAACAAATAATTTATATATGAATACAAATATAATAAGTTATGTTTCAATTTAATAAATGAAAATATTCTAATACACCAAGCATTAGTAAATTATAAAAATATTACTTTATTAAATTAAATTTAGCCATTTAATTTTTCTATACAGCATAAATATAATTTAAAGTTTATATTAATAGGAGAGGAAAGCTGATTCGATAAAGCACAGGTCCAATTAAAACTTTTATCCGGGTTATAACTCGTCCGAATTTTAATTATCTATTCATACATACTTACTACGAACCGTGAAATAAACTGATTTCTAAAATAAATTTTCTATTGAATAAAAGTAAACAATATACATTTTAAAAGTTTATAATATTCTTAATCGTGATATACAATTAATAATATATTTATGGCAATTATTCATAATGGATCAAATTGACCAGTATTTTTAATATATTTATTACATCACAAATACAGAGTTTATCGCAATATTAAGAATATCAAATGTTTATCAATAAATTGGATAATAAAAAATTAATACATGCGTTTATGAAATATATTTTTCTTTATTCTATTTTTACCACGTACAAAGTTTTTCCAAATGTTTTTTTCTTACGCATTTATGATTTTCTTTTTGAATTGTATTTTATTCATTTCACTTTTAAAAAAACAAAATTATGTGAAAATCAATTGCTTATTAAGAAAATAATTTTAAACAAACGTCAAAATATGATAAAGAACACTATCGTGAACTTTCTAAATCGTGATGCTGACACATAAATTGTTGAATCTGAAATCTTCGATAGCCTATTGATTGCTTTTATAGAAAAAACTTGTGAGAACTAGTGTATGCAAGCATAGCGAAGTTTTAATTGATTTTTACATCGCGAAAATAAATAGTCGAATATAATTGCGATGCAAATTAAAAAAATCTTCTTTCTTGATATGAATTCATTCAAATTTTCTTTTTCAGATTTTGCAATTAAAAATTTTCTTTTTTAATAAGTTTAAAATTAAAAGAAATCAAAATAAATTTTTAAACATTTATTTCTAAGAAATTAAAAATATTTTTTTTGTAATTGTTTTCACAATATTATGTAAAATTATTTTTTAACATAGATTAGAATTTTATTACAAATTAAATATATGCTATTTTTTAATTATAAAATTCAGAAATAAGTAGTTTAGTTAAATTATTTGAATAAAACCTAAACTTTTTCCATTAAATTTTTATTCAATTTACTAATTTTTATTTCAGTATTTAATCCAGCTACTAATAAATTACTCTTCGTAGTCGTCCATCAAGTACCAATTTTCATCATTAACGTTCTATAATTCACGATTATACACAACGATTTTCAACTTAAAAAATAAAAAATTATTTGAATGCAACTGAAATTCTAAAAATGTGAAAGAAGATTTTAGTAACAAGTAATCGGAAGCTACGTGTATCAAAGATTAATTACTTTTTTATTAAGATGTTGAAAAGTAATTCGTTCGAAGACCATGAGGTTAATAATACTCGCGTTTATTTTGGTTACTTATTTAATACTGTAGTATCTTGTAATCGATATGTTTAACCGGATACTACAACGGCAACTACAGCCGGCAATTCTAGATTCCACCATCTGCAAATCAACTGATTAATGTTTCGGTAATAGTTTAATGGCGACTTCGTTGCCTATATTACGCTCATTTCTTCAATTCTTAAAATTAATCGATTGCACAAAAATTTTTATGGTAAGAAATTAATTTTCTTTGGTAATATTAGTTTAAAACATGAGAGAAAAATTATCTACTCGTGATAATATTTTATAGTATTCAATTCAGTTACGTGGTCGCTTGTTTACTGTTTAATTTCGAAGAAAGAACGAATGCCGCGTATAAGTAGGAATTCAACGTTCTATGATTAATGTAACTATCATTTATTAGGAAAAAAATCGTTACTAGTTCATAATTTTTAGCTAATATTACATTGATATTATAGAACTAATAAAAACCGACTGCAATTTACAAAAAAAAAAATAAATTCTAGAAAGTATATCGTGTTCGCCATATGGGTACGCGTAAATAAATATATGTGTGTATGTGTGTGTGTGTGTCTGTGGGTGTATTCGTATAAAATTTAAATTGTAAAGACATGATTTATAGTATTTTCATTCTTTGTACTGCTGAATTTATTTTACATAATAATATGTATACTGTTAATAATTGTATTATATCTTCTGTCAAAAACATTAAGTTCTGCGCTATATTTATTTAATGATATGAAAGTCCTGATAATACATTTCATATGAAATCTGTAATGTATTAAAAATTATTTCATTTGGAAAATAATAAATAATTAATTCGAGAATACGAAAAAAATTCTTATTTTAAAAATTTTTCTTCAAAATATTTTTAGTATTAAATCAATGTTATAATCATCTTATTGTTAGACTTTTTTTTAAAAATGGTGGTGTAATAAAGAATGACGTAAAAAATTATATTACTTCATACTTTTGTATGTAAATTTAATTTAAAAATGTTTTTAAATATATAAGTTCAAACACATAAGTGTAAACATACTATTAAACTTTAAAATAATAAATTTTACTTTTTAAATCAATAGAAATGTTAATTGGTAGTAATGAAAGATTTCATAAAAGATAGGTTTTATTTATGATAAACAGATTGAGAAAAAAATTATTTAAAAAGTTTTCTAAATATATTAATTTTTTATTATTTCTAATGTTAATACTTATTAGGATTAAAAGTACATATAATCATTTATTGAGCGATTCTAGTATTATATTAATAATATAATTATATGGTAAATAAATGTGAGCTAATTTAAATATTATTCGAATTATTATTCCGTAGCAAGAGAATAATAGTTACATTGTATACTACTGTAATAATTAAATTCAAAAGGTTTTTGAAATCTTAACAATTTATGAATTTTAAATTTATAGACCTCTCGTAGTTACATTATTACACTTCAATTTTAGTACTTATAAAATCATATATTGCAGGTAAATTAATTAGTTACAAGAAGCCATATTGTAAAACTTTTTCATTAAAACTGAATTAAAAAATATTTATTTCACAAAGATAATGAAATTTTTTTTAGCAATAAATATACATATAATAAATAAATATCAAATATTGATTTTCTTATTTTTTCTGCAATGTTATTTTTAATATAATTTTTTAAAAAACTCATAAATCCAAAAAAAAAATATTATTCAATCAAAAGTCTTTCATTAAAATGGTTTAAATTTTTTTGCTACAAAAAAAAAAAAATAAGTTGAAATTAGAAATTTGCAAGAAAAATAAATAAACGAATGAATTTATATTAAGCGATATAGAAGCGATATATTATATAATATAATATATTAATACTCCGACTACTATTGGTGGTGATTTAAATACGTTGACATTAATAAAAATATTTAAATATGTTGACGTTTTTGAATTTTCAGAAAGGGAAAGAAAAATTAAGTCTTTAGAATTTCCATTATTCTTTTCTGTTGCTATAGGCTTTATATTTACAAAATCACCACGAAATACGGCGTTTGGTTAGCCGCCGGGAGACATTAACCACACAACATTGTTTTACTCATAATATTTTCTCGTCTGGCATTTAACCAAGTGAATTATAGTTGTAGAGGATCGAGGGCGCAAAAACCGGCCACGCTCATATTGATACAATAAGCCGTACGCGCCCACTAAATCCAATGATTCCACGTCCCCCTCGTTATAGGTGTTTTGTAGCTGACATTTTTAAATTATTGATGGCTGATACCGGCGCAAGTTACAAATTTCACTTTCGAATTTAATTTGTTCAGCCTTTTCGTATGCCAATGCTTCCCGTTATTTACATGGGAATATTTATAATTATTCATTATTTGTGAAGGTATAATTATATATGGTATAATTAAAAATTGTATAAATTGTATAATAATTATAATTAATATAATTAAAAAATAATTATAAAAAAATTATAAAGCGAGCGGAATGGATTTTTTTTTCAATATATATATCTGAACGTGGTAGTGTAATCATTTTTGAAAAACTGATATTTGATAAGTGATCGATAAAATGGAAAATAAAACGCATCCGCGAGATATATAATATACCATATAACATAGAATTCATGCAATATATCATGTCGACTGTACTTTTTTAATATTAAAATAGAATTATTAAATCCTTAAAAAATCACAATTCAAACAGAATAATATATATTTGTTCCATTTGTAAAAACCGATATTATGTATTACGCATTTATTAGTAATATATATTAAATTTTTAATGTTTAGAAGTAATTCAATTATTTACGTATTTATAATTTGTGAATTATAGTGATTATTTTACTATAAGTAGTATAAAAATTATAATAAATGAATTTAAAAACCAATTTTTTCATAAAAATTCTTAAGATTATTAAAATGAAATAGTTGAATAAAAATTTGGTAATTTACTAAAAATTACATATGAAATATTTTTATTTTAATTCAAATATGCAGTAAAATACAAATATCCAAACCGAAGCTTTTTTTATTCCTTCTATTTCTTTGATGGATTCAAAATTTTTTTTACTTATCCAATAGATGTTTTTTCATTATTTTATCAAGATTATATCAAAATCACAGTACGAAATGAGGCAAGCAATAAATTTATGACATCATTTAAATTATGATGTTAAAAATTTGCATTCTTTAAAAATGTATGGATATGGTATATCATTCAAAATTATTAATTATTAATCTGCAGAATATGTGTTTAATAGAAGCTATATAGCTTAATAGAAACTGTACAGTTTTTAATCTATAATTTACATACTAGTTATTTTTCATTATATTAGTGATATTAAATAATTACTATTAATATTCATTTAATTTTATTATGTATGTATTGAAAACAAATTATTTCAAATTTTTTTAAAAATAAGATATTTGTTAAATACAATAGTAGTCATCGTTTACTCAGATTTCACAAAACTGAATAATAAAATATGATTAAGAATTTTTTCGTCGGACAAAAAATATAGTCTAAATTAAGTTATAATTGTCCATTTATTTATTATTGTATGAACTTTTAACCAACGACTCCTTCAACTAAAAGTTAGTGATAAAAAGTAATTATTAGATAAAAATCAACAATCTTTTTTTAACGTATGATATCTTTATGTATTTTTTATTCAACTAATTCAATAGAAAACATAGTGTATAATCAGTTTCGTAAGTACAAAATCACATCTGTTTTACAGGTTGGGCGATAGCTGCTTTCGAAAGGGATTGGAAGTATCGGCTGTCGATATATTATGCAAAAACTCAAGATTCTGGGGTTTATACTTGTTCGACCCCTCGAGGCCTCACAAACTCCATTAGAGTTCAGGTTATTGGTAAGTGTATACTCACAAGTATTATGGATTTTCATGTTTCACGTAGCAAAAAATAGGCGTGGGACTTTTTTTATTAGGTTATATTTTTTATGAAAAAGTTCATATTCGAAATGCGAGTAAATTGTATTTATAAGCTGTGAGCCCGAGTGAATATTCACACCAAGGGATACATTTTAAAAACAGAAATCCGTAAAATGAAAGTTAAAATCTGTTATAGCTTTCAATTGATCAGGGGAAAAGGAGAACTGATATTCTTAAAATCTCTCTCTCCGAGTTCCCGAAGGGAATGGCGATAGCACCGAAGAAGTCAGGTTGATATTGCGCTATATGCTGTTACCGGATGCATCTTCAGGGAAATGAAGTCTGTAGACGCATGTGCACATGCTTGACAACTGATTCTCTAGCACACTTTCAAATCAATTCGTGAACATATTTATTCAGAAATATAAATTTCTTTATATTTAGAAACATTCAAGCTTAAAAAAATTATTGTGAAATTTTATCAACTGCTCCGATAAATAAATCTTCCTAATATACATATATCTTTCCGAAATAAACCATTGTAATCTTCAATATTTCTTGATATAATAATATTCTTCATATTTTAAATCTTAAATTGTTTCATCTTCATTGGAATACTTTTGAAAATACAAAGAACTTTGTTTTACATTTGCAAATTTCAATCGCATTAAACATAAGATATTTTACTATAAAATTAAGAATTGAGTAAAAAATTTGACCTTTTCGATTGGAAAATCAATTATTCAAATCGATTCAAGACAAAATATTTAAATTAAAAAAATCAAATTATACTTTCAAATTTAAGAAGGTCGAAAATTCTATTCAAGTGCGAAATTCTTTTTTTCCATTGGCTTGTAAATGACTTTTCAAATAAATCGAAACAAACTACCTAACGAGCTTACTATAGCTATACTGTCGAAATGCACGTAATGAAAATGAATACTTCATGAGACTTAAATCGATCATTAATCGCTCCTTCGTTTCCATGATTATGTAAGGTAGGGCAACATTGGCGTCAGACTCGGAGTCGCATCCTTGCTGCAAGACACGTGCGCAACATTTACAAGATCGGCTTCCACGTCGTTAAAATGGCGAATCACCCTTACGTGGGTTTGCGGTTGTGTTTAGGCGGCACAATGTACTCAACGATGGCCAGACGCTAATGGTAGCTCATTAAAACGGCTAACAGCCATTACACCTTCTACTGCTGATTCTTAAATCGTTCTCGTGGATCGTTAGCGATGCATCCTTACGGAAGTCTGGTTAACGTTGGGCAGCCGCCAGCCATAACAGACTTTAAGCTGCCCGAGTGTGGTATCTTGTATACCAATGTACCTCGCAACACGTTGGCCGTTTGCCGTTTCTCTTGTAAATAGGATTTTTTGATCCTGAGCATGAGCCCCAGCGAAGAGGAAGGATGTCGAGAGAGCTTTACTCTTTATACCGATTGCAGCTTCTGATTCTTCCTTTACATTCGTGCAGCACTCCATCACGAAGGCAATACGCCCTTCTTACGTTTACCGCTCATTTCCCTTTTAAAATCGAGCATTTTCTTTCAATGCTTAGTAATGAAGGAGCTCGTTTCTTTTGTAATTTATTATTACAAGTTATTTTATCTGAAAGCGAGCATTGAGAGCCGATGAGATTCAACTGGGAATAATCAAATAAAATCATTGAACAATTTTGTAAAGTTGCAAGTCTGCTGTATATTTCACATTACATTAAATTTATAAATCTAAAGTTGTTATTTTGTTTTGCACTCTAGCACTTTTTTCCAATCAATTTAATTATATTTTTTTACTATTTTATAAAATTTTATTCAGAAAAATTCATTTCATTTGTACTAGAATTTTTTTATATAGCAGAGTAAGAGCCAAATGAATAATACATTAAATCTATAAGCTTTAAAAAAAATTTCGAATAAAATATTAGATTACATGAATGTAATGTGATATACCGAATATTTATACTTTGTGAAATACTTGTTAAAAAGATTTTAATTAATGGTAATATCACGGAAAATTATTTAATTAAAAAATATGTACCTAATATATACTACAATATAACATGTTTTGGCGCAGTATTTATACGTTTGCATAATTTACGAATGAAAGATAAAATTGAAGCAAAAACTGAATCTATATAGCCTTTGATAGATCATTTTAATCCTTTTAAACTCAATTCACAAATATTAAAATCTGAGCTAATACAACCAATAAACAATTATATTTCATTTTAACTAGAGCAAAGGAAGCGAAAAGCATCTCGCTTTTAGAATATCCACTTGGAAAATTGTCTTTCTCACGTACCCATTCAATATTCAGAAGAATGATTTATTTTAATATATTTTAATGAAAGCTTGCTTTGAAAATATTATATTTTGTGTTTTAGATTTTATATTTTAGAATATTAAATCAAAATTTTCGGTATCTACTCATATGTACTCGTAGTGAAGGAAAAAAACAATACATATTCCGACGCTGGCCGCGTTAGTAGAATTATTTATGATGTAAAGATATAAGAAATAGTAAAGCGAGAACCTGGAATAGCTTAAAATTGATAAAAGAATATTATGAATGTCTTAAAAATTATAAAAGTCGAATAAACTGAATTTTATGGAACACTATTTATTTATTACACTGTGTCAGTGGCCGTGTAAGTTCCACGAACGATAAATTTGAGCGAGGGAAATCATTCTACGGATTTATCTACGCGCATCCGTTAGTAGCTACGTTTATATATCCAACAGGCTTGTAATCCAAACGCTGCGGTTCCATTCAATCGAATTTACTCTGAAATGTGACTCGGTACTTTTCCTCAAAACCACATACGTACCAGTGCACTGATGTGCGCAAGAAGATGTTTGAATCGACGCACGTGTCGCTCACCCTCGGATATACGTGATATCAAGTGCTAAAGCTTTTTCCGTCTTCAAAAGCACCCATACAATACAGGAGTTCTTCTAGCGAACACTTTTTATATTTTTAACTTAACTGTCGTATACTTTCAATAGACTGAATATTTTGAAGTGTAAGCGTTTTTTCGCCAAATTTGGATTCAATCAAATATTTGAATTTTTTATTTTTATCGATTGCTTTGCACTCAAGCAACAGTGATACATTCAATTTACAAACCATTTTGATAACTTGCAATTGTAGCAGATTCTATTATAAATATTATATAAGATCAATCTATGCAATTAAAAATAAAAATTATGCTCACTCATCTCTTATGTATTGCATAAAATGTATTGTGTGTTAAAAACATTCATGAAAATTCTATTTTAGAAATTTAATAGAATAAAAAAACAAAGAAATTAAAATGATTTTTCTATGGCAGACTGTATTATTATAAATCAATTAATTGCAATACGTCAGTATCAATTAGAAAGTTAGCAATTTTTTTAATTAAAATTGATTTAATAAAAACTTTTTAGAATTGCTATTGACGGATTAACAGTTCTTGATTTTCAGTAAATAAAAATAGTATTTTAAACATTGTTTAATAAAATATGATAAATAATAAAAAATACTCAAAATAATTTAATTTTTTCATGATCAATATTATACATTTATAAATGATGCTTTTCCTCAAAAGAATTATAAATTGCTAAAATTTTGTTCTGTAATCGTAAGGATTTAGAAGTTAGATAAAGCCAGACAGATAATAAAATTTCAGAGAAAGAGAGAAGAAAGGTTGTATTGTATTTAGAGTTATTTAAAAAAATACAGAAACATTATTTTTTGTGAAATTTTTAATAATGCGATATAAATATTACATGAATTGCCTTTTATTATATCAACGGGAGTATTTTGTTTTAAAATATTGTAGCTATTTAAAACATTGAATAAATATTTACTTTAAAGTGCTTTTTAAAAAAACGTATACTAATTTTAAAGTTTTCAATTTTTCAATAATTTAAAAATTATTTATGCAGAAAATGAAAAACAATAGTACAAAGGATGGGCTAGATGTTACAAGAATGGATAAGTAATTAAAAGGCAATAACACAGTAAAGCGCTTAATCTGTATTTTATTACGTTAATAAAATAAACGATTTTTTACACGAGTACCAAAAATAAACAATAGCTACAGGCAAATTTTAAGCACAGTGTATTATCAAATGCATTCGCAATGAAACGAAGCACTTGTTGTTGTTGTTGTTTTTTTTTTCAAAAAGAATCATGGAATAATAACAAGTCTTTTATTAGTTCGTAAATGTCTGAAAGTCAAAATAGATTTAAGCGGATTCAGGTCATTCGAGTCTCTCGCAATCCAATCCATAAACCGCTGAGGGACAATTATTGTCGCATGCAGTGCTATGTACAAGCGATCGGGCACGTATTCGCGGGGGTGTAGCTGTGCGGCTTGTGTGGAAGAAGGTTAAAATCCGATGCATGTTACAGACGTTCACTGCCCGATGCCGAATACACCCGAGCCGCCATTGATCGCCAAAATCGAGGGTTCAATGCTTGGTAAGAGCGCGACATTTGACTGTCCGCATGGTTACAAACTCGAAGGAGCATCGAGCATGACCTGCCAGTACAATGGTGAGTAATGTTTTACCCTTCACGCCGATACATCGGCCTGTCTCTAATTTGTTACAGTAGTATCCCGGCTTCAAAGCATTAAGATTAACCTACAATGCAATTTGACGGTAATTTCGTTACCCAATACTATCGAATGTCAATGCTACCCTTCCAATTACTATGACAGCGTTTTCATTAATTAGTCTTTTATTTTTACTTATTTTCCAACTGTTCCACATAATTAGAGTATTGATATCAGTCGCGATGAATCTTAAATTTAACAAACGAACACATCTAATTGTAAATAGTTGATAGAAAATTGTTAGAATTTTTAATTATTTAAATTTTATTCTGTAATTATTTTTTTATTATGTATTTATAATGAAAGATAAAATTTAAAGAAAATATAATACAGAAACGAAATTATTATTGCACTATTTTTATACGCCCTTCTACATTCACTATAAAATATTGTAATTATTTTTTTTTTTAATTAATATTATATGAAACCGATAATTATGACTATATATGAAACTGTCAACATTGAAAACGTCAACTACAAACATCTCTAAAATTTATTGCTGATTGAAAACTACTTCGCTCTGCTTGCAACATACTTAATATAATATAATTTAAGTAACTGAGTTGTACATAAACCGTTAGTACTCGATTCTTCATTCAAATAAATTCATTTAATATAGATATCTGGTTGCATAATATTCGAAAAGAAAAAGTATATTTTCTAAAAATTTTGTACAAAAAAGCTTCATTTTAAAATAATTTCTTTAAACCCCGATGCAATAATTAAGTTGCAAACATATAACTTGCTGATCTTTTCAAAATTTAATAATTTTTAATAAAATTACATTAAAGTATTAATAAAAAAAAGTGATTTTTATTATAGTAGGGATTTTTTTAATTTTCTTTTACTATCCTTAAAGTAATTTTTAATTCTAATTTTTAATTCTTATTGAAATTTTAACTTAAATTTAATTAAGAATCAATTATTTTTTATACGTGGGAAGTATAATATTTCATTTAATATTCTTCTTTTTTGATTAAAAAAATTTATTAGAAGAATTCAAAATTAATTGTAACAATTAATTTCAACAGTTAAACTCTGCGAAAAATAAACCAATTCAAGTGCCTATTGTTATTTTTATATTATGATGAAATAAAAAAAAAAATTTTCTGAGTGAGTAATTAATGGCAATACATACCTATAGATAATGTTCTAGTTTATTTTTTCATCATCAATATAAATGGCTGAGTTCCAAACTCAATGAGTACATAAACGTAGATTACCCAGTAGCAGATGTAACTGAAAATCTCCACTACTTTCACTTTAATTCCAAATTTATATATCCCTCGTGAGTCATTTTTGTTCATTATTTAATATGCTTTTTATTTTTTTTAGTTACATAAATTAATTGGTTTCTTTATCGTGATTGATAAATAATTTAAAAAATTAATACATCTTTGAAAGGCATTTTAATTTGTTTATATATTGATAACTCTTATAAATTAGTATTTTGACTATTGAATCAAGGTTCATTTAATTTTTATGTTATCTGAAATTTAATTAAATATCCGTATAATTATTTTATTATAATACTAAGTGCCACGGTTCTATAGGATTTTTAAATTTGTGTGTGTACATGAATATTTCTTGCGGAGAATTTAAAATGTATTTATTATTTATATACGAAATTTGAACGAGAATAAATCATTTTGTTGGTTCTAAAAATAATTTAAATTAAAAAAAAACACTTTATAATTTCTGTAAATATTTCAGTTTACTATTACATAAAACTTAATTTTTCTCTTTATAATAAATAAAATTTCAATTATGTTTATAATTTTAATCAAATATATTAATAATTTCTAGTAACATACATACATAAAAAGAATTTTAATTATCTAATTAAATAGTTGAATTTTTCGATAAAAGTGTGTATTTAATATGTACCGAATACTATTGCTTTGAGAAATCAGAGGTAGTGTATATTTTATCAATTGTATTCTCTATTTTAAACATAATTTAAGCTGTTTAAAAAAAACTTCAGAATTTGAATTTTGCCTTTATGGATAGCATCATTTATTTTTCCAATTTTCTGAATGTTGTAACGACAATTGTTCGATTGGTATGGTTAGTTCAATAGTTTTAGTTTTAATCAAGGAAACTCGAGTAAGTAATTCGAACTTAACTAAATAATTCGAACAGCGATTCTGATGAAACTTGTTCACGAATATGGCTTGAACCGTATATATATATTATATAATCGTTTATATTATGATGTATATGTATATCATTGTATCCACAGTTTCTTTTGCAATAAAAGAATAATATTAAGGAATGAAGTTAATTATGTACTTTTAAATATTAGTATTATTACAATAACTAATTGTATTGAGAATAATTAAGGTTTTATTGAAACATTTATTTTCATATGAATAAAAAAAATTAATTTACACGTTAATACACTGGTATTTTTGTATATCGTAAACTATAAAAACTTTTAGATTATATTGTAAAAAACTTAAGCTCCTGAAATTAAATACTAAAAATTTTTATATAAAATTTTTTTTTAATTATATAAAAATACAGCCATTAAATCAATATGTTTATATTTTTGAATAAATTTTATTAATAAATATTTCAATTTTTAGTAATGTAGCAGTATATCAGAAACGACTACTACAAGTAATATGATTATTATAAAAGAAAAGTTGTAAAAATAAAGCAATATCTTATAAATTTTGAATACCCTAAACACAATAAAGCACTGAAGCAGATAAATAGTATAAAATTTTTAATTCTTTTCGTACCCTTATTATATTACAAGTCTTAGCACAAAAAACATTAGTTTATTTGCCTCTAAATTAAATATTTTAAATAAATATACTTATTTATCTATATTAAAGTAACATATTTATTGATTACATTGTTTTTGCTCTAACTATTTTAAATTAAAAAAAAAAAGTTTTTTAAGTATTGCCCGTTCCACTGCACTTTTCATATTTTACACGTCATAGAAAAACTATAGATATTCTACAGTGCTATTATTGAAATATTTAATATTTATATTGAAATATTTATATGTATATATATATACAGTAATAGTTATAATATAATAAAAATACCAAAAACTAGATAGACAAAGAAAGAATAGAATCTGGACACAATTGTTACAAGTTTAGTGCGGCCATTGAACTTCTAGATATACAATTCAGGTTGATCCTTTTCTAAGCTTTATTTACTAAATTTCTTTATCAAGGTATATAATACTTTTCTCTGATAGAATTGATATCTTCCTATTTACTATTATTTTTTTTATATACACCCGTCATTGACAAAACCATTCATAAACCATCATAAATTGTTCAGTTCAATCATATTTTTATCTTAAGCGTGCAGATCTATAAATTACGTTGCAAATATAAGCATAATAATAAGTAGCTCATTAAGATAATAAGTAATAAAATTTTGATTTGTTTTTATAAAGACAATTGTCTTTATAATTAGAATATCATCAACATTTTCACTAGTACTCATATATCTCTCGATTTGAATGTCATTTATTTTAATGCTACTTTTATGTATTCCTAATGGCTGAATTTGTATAATTCCCCATTCATGAATGAAAATGATAGATTGGAAAGTTTTTAAAAATTATGAATCTTTATACTATTAAAAATGATAACAACAAATAATTTTTTAACTAATTATTAATTAGTCTGTAAAATTATTAGGCTCTATTTTAACTTTTAAATATTACTTACGCAACTTGTCCTAATTTCATTTCAATTTAAGTAACATGAAAAATTTCAAATAAAAAAACACTGTTATTATGTTTTTTATTTATTATATAATTATCTTTACACATACTTCTAGTTAAACAAATCGAGCTTCATTTATTTTATAAGTATGAAAATACGGAACTAAGTTTCGAATGACTGCTTGTAATGATAATTGCTGTTACAAAATAGCATTAAATGACTAATGACGTAATTTTCAGAACAAGAATTGCTATTTTCATAACGACGTACTTTGTCTCTCGGGGTTGTTTTAGGAAAATGGTCGGCGGAAGTGCCTCATTGTAAGGCGATCATTTGTACAGCAGTCCAACCGATGAATCCGAAGCTGCAAATTTTGGAGCATAATAACAGCTATGGTGGACGAGTGACTTTTACCTGCATGTGGGGTCACAAGCTTAGTGGGACTCAAACTCTAAGATGTGGAGATGATGGTGCTTGGAGTGGATCGATACCCACATGTACAGGTAGGTCGATAAATTCTGCTGATCGACTTACCGTTACTTCTGATTTAATAATTTTGAACTCGAGGTATTTTTTGTCAATCTTATATATATTACATTATTAAATAATTATTAAGACTTTGTGTAATTAGCCTTTAAGTGTATCGAAATTAGAATGTATTATTGGTGTTTAAAAATATATTCTTAAAGCGGCCGCGCTAGAAATAAAATAGTATCGATTTTTTTATCGAATTCATTTATTATTTGATTTTAACTAATGTGAAAAATATGTTATTATTTAATAGTGAAATAGCTATTTTATACCATTAATACTGATTTATTAATTACAAAGATGCAAAAAATATTTACAAGCTCAATTAATAACATAAAAATAAATACATATATATGTGTGTGTGTGTGTGTGTGTGTGTGTGTGTGTATGTACATGCACATATTTACATAATATTTTTTTTTAACATTTATTTAATGAAAGACGGTTAGTGACCTCATTAGGTAAATCAATTGAAAAAATAAAGAACTACACCAGATGGCTAAATAATGCATGAGTTTTTAATATTTGCGTAAAATTACAACCTTATACATGGTAATATTTATTAATTCTCAAGGTATGATTAAATATAATATGGATGAGGATAAATTTTAATTTCTAAGTATAATCGGTACGAATTTTTTCATTTTTTGAATTAAAAATTTGTCCTTTATTTTATTTTTTAATATTTAGTCTTATTGGTATGACTGTCTATTATTATTATTATTATTATTATTCAAAACAATATTAATACTAACAAAATCCGATAAAAAATATTTTAGAGAATTGGAAATAGAAATATTTAATATTTCTTTACACCGTCAATCGAAATTAAATATTATTTACTTATTTGAAGAAGATTTAAAAATATCACGAACATATAATATCATTACAAACATTGCATTGGTTTGCATTGGTACAGTATTGTATTAATTTACCTAAATATTTGTATAACATAATTAACATGTTTGTGATCAACACCAAATAGATAATTTAATGTCGTACCTAACAATTACTTTGACCTACATATTATTGGAGAATGATACTATTTTAGATTTTTTACTATTTTATGCGCAGTAATACTATAACAACAGATATTAGTAGAAATTTTATTTTAACTATAAGAATTTATTTCTAAATGAACAACATAAATGTATAAAAGCTGTTCCAATTTAGTATAAAAAATTTAATATGAACTTTTAACCACTAAATATGCCGATATATATCGAAATAAGTAATAGTTATGTACAATAATAATAAATAAATTACTAAATTAAAAATCCTTTGATATTGTTAAATACATAACCATTAGCTATTAAATAATTAATTTTTCTATTTTCAAATTTGTAAATAGAAATAAACATATGTATACCGACTAGCAAAAAAATATAGCAAAAAAAAACTCTTCTAATTAAATAAATATATAATATATATATTTTAAATTATATTTTACATGATATTTTATATTTATAAAATAGTAAAAAATAACTTTAAGATTAAAAATTCTTTTTTTCAAATTTTTTCAAATCGTAAAAATTCGATACCATCTTCCATTACTCGTCCTACTTTCATTCATCTTTACTGTGATTCATTAAATTATTCTACTTGGACATCGTATCTTCAATCAGTCAAGTATTTTTAAGAAACTTTGATAAATTTTTAGTTGTATAAAATTATTGGAACATATAAACTTTAAATTATACGATATAAATAAAGAAAGCCGTTTAGTATAGCCTAGTTGCAGATATTTATTTTCTCCTCTACAAATGTAAATAATTATTTAAATATGAAATTGTAGAATATTCAGGTAAAATATTAATCGAATGAAAGAAAGTTCACATTAATTAAGAAATAATATGTGAACAATGTATATTTTACATATTAAATTCCTTAATATTTAAAAGATGATTCAATTATATTCATTTTTAAAATCTGAACTATAATCATTATAATTTATTCGCTGCAAAAAATTACACAAAATATATAATATGATGTTCTGAGTATTTAAATAAATGGTTTCACTCATTGTTAGAGCTTAATAAACAAATGAAAAAAATTGTTTAGATGTACTTCAATAAAGAAATATTCAAACAACAATGAACGTATTGAAAACCAAAATTATAAATGAATTAAAACGAAAAAGTAGGCGAGTTATAAATATTATTTTATAACCAAATTATATACAAATAGAATTCATATAAAATCCACCAGTCATATATATGTTATATACCTATGGATATCTGCATTTATACATGTGCTTAAGAATGATGTACAACAACGATATATTTATTTTTTAATTTAAATAATACTACGAACGGTGCTATCAATTTGATAAAACTTAAGGTCTTTTATTATGATAATTAGAAATGTTGCTATAAAATTTGCATAAGATTCATTAAGATTAAATCATAAATCTGTTCAATTTATATAATAGTAGAAGTCATGCAATCTACTCGCAGGTAAGCAGTTCTAAAATCACTTATTCCCTGAGGCTAAATCTTTATATTAAAATCAGCAGTACTTAGAATAGGAACATTAAATTTACAGCTTGTTTTTTAAGCTTTCAATTAAAATCGTAAAATACAAACATAGTATATTTTCCCTTTATTTTACATGTCATATACAACATAAATGGCAAATACAATGTATAAATATTTCGAGTACCACTTATTCTTCTTATAAATATGAATAAATTTGATCAATTATCTCTGTTCTTGAAAAAAATGTTAAATGTAAATATTTTTCGTTGATAAAAAATTTTATGGATACTGTTTTATTAAAAAATAAAAAAATTATAGAATTCAATTTTAGTGGTACTCAATTAATTTATACAGAAATTTTCGTGAAACAAGTATCATACAATATGTGGTTAAAATGAAATATTTTATAAATAAAAAAGTATTATTTGTTGACATAGAATTTTTATACCACTACTTTCTTTTATCTTCAGTTCAATAAATCTATGTATCAGTTTAAATATTTCATTTCTTTATGCATTAAAAATTGATACCATTCAATCTTATATTTCTCGCATTTTTATAATAGAGTATTAAGCAGACGTGTACTATATGTATCTTATACTAGTTTTTTAATTAATTTCTTATTATTTTAATATTTAGTCTTATATTTTCCTGTTTTTTTATAATAGAGTATTGAACAAATTTGTACAATATTTATCATCTGCTATTTTTTTAAATAAATGCACTTTTTATAACAAAATAATTTTCTTCCTTTTTCTGATATAGTTTGATTCGATGGTACTAATTTACTATTTCTATTATAATTTCATTTTATTATGATAACATGTTACTTTAATTATAAATCAATTGTATATTACGTTTGATTGCGTGCAATTAATATAAATGATACCTTAGATAATTGACACAATTGTTTTTATTAGATAAAGTTGAATAAATTTTAGCTTATTAAAACATTCATAAAATAGAAGTAATCCAAATAAAAGTAGTGCAATTAATATATTTATAACTTTATTTTATTAATTACATAATTTTCACATCGTCATGGATGAATTTCTTCAAAATATAATGTTCAAATATAATACTTTATATTTCATATATATGCAAAAATTTTTATAACATTAATCATAAAATATGTAAAAGCGTGTAATAACATATATTATGGACTTCCTTACAAATAACATAAAATGCTATTATGAATAGTTGAGATTCAACAAAGATTTTCAAAATATGTGAAAGCATTGTTATTAGTTGAAATAATAATTTTTACATTGCATTATAAAATCTAGTGCACTTTTTTACGATAAAAGAATCTCGGATCATTGTTATCCATTTATTGTTAATAACTATAAAAAATAAACCCATATTCTTATTGATTAATAATAAAAAATATATTTGAATGAGAAAAATCATTATTATTAAAGGGTTGTGAGTTGTAGCTTTTTAGTTGAATAAGAAGCTTTGCAGTATACTATAAAGTTTAAAGTGGTATAAAAAAATATGTTCTCACCCGCGGTAAAGAATATTGCGGAAAAGCTGATTTGAACTTTCTTACAGCCTAATATAACTTTTCCTCTTCAAACTTATCCCAGAGTTAAAATACAGAATTTTAGAGTGAGTGTTTATATATGAAGTAATTATTATTGGCGGAATAATAGAATTAAAAATAATGTTCGATGTAATTTCAATGCATTTATGAATTTTTAAAATATTAGATAGTGAAGCTTTTTATAAAATCTTTTTTAAAATCAATATAAATGACATGTTCATTGTAATATTAAAAAAAAAAATACTTATTGACTCATATTTGTAACAATTCGTTAAATATACAAATTTATTAGACTGCACACCTACGAATAAAAAAATTATTTAAAGAACTTTGAACGAGAACTAGTAAATCATAACATTATTGGTATTATTCTTTATTGTTTATAATTTAGTAGTTTCTTACTGTAAAGCAACTTTTAGAACCTAAAAAAAAATATATATTAGTAAAACGGATCAATACACATTCACGTATAATATTATTTTTTAGATAAAAAAATGTTGTATTATATTCCAATTAAAATCAAATTAAAATTAATGTTAATCTTCATTTATAATTTTGTTTACAAATTTTGTATTTAAAATTGCTTTTGATTAAATTTTTTTTGTTTTTAAATAAATAACTTAGATCAACACTGTGTCCAAATATATGAATTTCATAGTAGAAACATAAATAATCCCTATGTTGCAAACAAAGTTTATTCTTTATATGAAATAATAGATAATCAGATAACATTATATGAAGTTACTGATTTATTTTCAGATAACTATCTAAGTTTAAGCAATCTCGAATAATTTGGAAGGACCGATTAATTTTGTTGAATGGAATATATAGACTTAAAAAGAAATTTTTTTAATCCTTTTTAATCTTAAATTTTAATTTAATTTCTATGTTTTCACTTTATAAAGCACTCTATACTTTTCAAACGTTGAAACTAAAAAAAAAGAATTAATTCAGAAATTTGATCTCTATAGCTTTATTAACAATGGCGCTCTTATTCAATGAAATTTTTTGATACAATGCTAAAGAAAAGCATTAGATTTTCAGCTATTATATTGTTGTAGCTATAATATCTGTTCATTTTTACCGATAATTAATTTTTTAAATTTTATTCTTTTTTTACGATTGAATATTTGAAATAATATAAAGTTTAAAAATTAAAACTAAAAGAAAAGTTCATTTTTTAATCAAGAAAGCGCAGGTGTACACGTGAAATTATTTTTCGAAATTTACCACACCACCTTGTTCTTCGGAATAATAGAATGCTTTTAGCGGATCATGCGGTATGTTTGTGAGCAAGCAATTCTTTAGCGTAAAGCTTACTCGAAAAGTTTCAGTTCCTTCTTCACTTACGCTCCTTATTTACCGTTTTCCAACGAATCTAAGTTTTTTTCTCTATGTCTTTAATCATTTTTTAAATATACTTGCTATACTTCTATTTGTTTAATTGTGTCTTTTTAAAATATGCTCTTTTATTTCCCTTTCTTTCACTTATTTTCATTTCCTTCTTGTTTCTTCATGCTTAACTTTTTTAGGCTTTTTTGTCTTTTCTTACACGGTTTCCATTTTCAATTTCTTCCAACCCTTTTGCCGAGTTCTTTTTTATTTCACTTTCTTCTTTTTCTTTATTTTTTCTCGCCTTGAAAATAAAAGGCTTTTCATTAACTTGCCCCTTGAAAAAAAATTTTTTCAAGTACAGATACTTTTCGTATTTCTAGGTATGATAAAAAATGATAAATCAGCAAAGTAATTAATAAACTAATTATATAAAAAAAATTTTTAAACATAGCTGTCTTCATTTATAGGTTTTTAGCCAAATAAATATTTTTACTAATGTATAAATTGAAATTTCTCATAAGAATATGTGACGTTTAAATAAATACTTATAAGAACTGAAAACATCTGAATTTCATAAAAGTCATCATATGTATTAAAGGATGCAAGAAGTAAATTCATAATAGAGTTAAGAAAGATTATTATAAGAATAAGTTATTACTACTTAGAAACACAAATAATATATTCCAAGTCGTAATGTATAAGTTTGATAACATCGAGGTTACCTGTCGAGACCAAAAGCCAGTCAATAATCGAATACATACAATGAGCCCATACGTCAATGATCACGTCGCACTCGGGAGCGCAGCGGATTAATCCGGTCTACTTATTTTTGTTTATTTAAGAAATCACCTGCCCGTTACCCGCACTGCCAGCAAACGTCCGTTTCGTTGATCATGAGCAGCGCCAGGAGCATCTGGGAAAACGACGGGATCGTAAGCACCGAGTCGGAGCACTTGTACGCTTCACTTGCCACCCGGAACATCAACTCATCGGTCAGGAATCCATCATCTGCACGGAGAATGGCACGTGGTCGCATCAGCCGCCAATCTGTAAATTTTCACGTTTTCTTGCAATCCGATTAACATATTGAATGGAAGCTGAAAGCAGCGTCTCCGAGACTACGGAAAAACATAAAATGCCCCTCTATTCTTATCTTTTTTTTTACTAAGCTTCCTTAAATCTATCTCTATTTCTACACCATTAAGGTCTGCATGCATCTATGATAATGGCAACGAATAGTAATTATATAATAATAATTTATAACAATTACGACAACAATGCAGAATAAAGTATAAGATATTTTCCTACTAACTGATAAAGCAATTTCTAACGTACTTATTTCTCATTTAGATAAACGAAATTCATTTCTTATCGAAATAACTAATCCTCTTAGAGTTTTATTAATTGGAGTGATTTCACAAGTCTTATTGGTTTATATGATCAAGCGACAGTAAAGCCCCCATAGAACTTAATTTTAATTATTCAATCCAATGTAATATTATAGTATTATGTTATGGAACGTTCGCTGAACGTAAATAATATAATAGGTAAGAAGCAATTGCCTAGAAAAGACCATTTACTCATTATAGATTTACTTTCCTATCTTAAGTATAAGACATTTAACTAAGCATGTAACTATGATTCATACAAACATTAAACAAAATACATTCAGATTTTCAACAAAATACATTTTTAATAAGTATTGTCCATAATTACTACTATGGATGCTAAATTATATATTAAAGTAAATAATTTTGTAATAATTTTCTGTAACTTCATTATGAAATCGTGTTAAAAGAGATTAATTAGATAACCGAAGCTTTATTTCATTACAACTAACTTCGAAACCACAACATTTTTGTACCAAATTAAATCAATTTACAAGGGAACGAAATACCATCGTTCTTGTCGTGTACTTCTCTGTTCACGAAATGGATTATCACGATGTAGTCGTAACTGTTGAACCGGAAGAGACCACGAAAGCAATATCCGTTCCAACGTCCAACTCTCCCTTTACGAGTTAATTCATTCTCCTCCCCCATGTCCATTACTTTCCAATGTCTTCTGCGACTCATATATGTTTGAAAAGATTTAACTCTACACTGTATGTTAACATGTACTTTTACATGTATACCAAGATGTAGGCTGACGAATAGTAGCAGACTTTAATGAAATTTTCATCCATATATATCATTTCTCTTTAACCATCCCACTATCTCTCACTTCTCCTTCATCCTACTTTGTTTCCATCAGCGTATCTATCTGATTTAGTCTGTCTGTATCTTACTCTTACTTCCTTCAGATTTACAACATAATTGCTTTGTCGAAGATGAAATCCAAAAGTCATTTATTTTAGCAAACGCAATCTCAATTTGACATTTAGCGTAATTAGAGTAACTGGTGTAAATAACGGATGCTCATTGTAATCGAGGATTGTATTAAAGACTATAATAATGAGTCTAATAAATTGTAACAAAAACTGAGCTTGTATCCTAGAAAGAATAAAACAGTGCAGGCATATTTAGTTGAATAATCGATATTAGATTACGTCTTTAAAATTTCCAAATATCGCATCTGAACATCACATCGGATAAAATGCAGTAGGTAATCTTTAATAAATATGTAACATCGAAAACAGTTGCATTATTCCATGTTCTCCTGATCTTTCCAATAAATAAATGTGTGTTGGCCATTGCTTTGTTCGCAGGTGAAGTTAGGTGCCCATATCCAGGAGATCCGCTCCATGGCCGTATAGCACCATTAAAGTTCTGGTATAAATCTGGGGACACAATACAGGTAACCTGCTCACCTGGCTACGTGACGCCCCTTGAACCCGTCCACAAGCCGACCTGTCGAGAAAATGGCACTTGGAGTAGTCCCCCGCCGCCTTGTCGGTCCTATAAGGATGTATGATAAACGACCGTCGCGACGATTTGGACTGTACGGCAGCAGGAACCGTAGTAGAGCCAAAACGTTCAATGGCGCCAGTTCGATAGTGTACGAACAATGTGTGGAATGAAGAAAAGAAATCAAAGGGTCGAAGGGGGGGCGATGAGCATCGCGGGTCAGAAACGAAGGCCAGCGGAGTCGAAAATCAGACTCGACGCTGCCGACGTCGAGTGCGGAGGTGACGGGAACGTTGGTACGAGCTGACTTTGCGGGAAGGTTGGTTGGAGAGGGACGGGAGCGTTAGGCGCGAATGACGCCTGCGAGCCATAGCCTTGAGGCTTCGCGGTTCACGGAAGACGTGACCTGCTTCGGTAAGTCGTCGAAAGCTATAAAAGTACCGAAGGGTATAAAAAAGAGAGACATGCAGTCTCCCGCTTGTCCGAGCCCGACGCGTCCAAATAAAATTATTGGGGCTCCTGCCAAACTAACCTCACCAGTTTTTTTCTTCTCGCACTCTTGGCCTAACTTCCCTCGTCAATAGCCCCGCGGTCGCTATCTTTTTCTTGCTCAGCTTCTTCGAATCTCATTAACATACTCACATATACGTACGCCCGTATATGTCAATTTTTTTGTCTGCACGAGAACATTCTTTGTTATTACGTCTTGTTTTAAATTTCACTTTGATCATTTTTTCTATGTTAAATGTAAATAAGAGCCAGTAGATCACAAATATTTTCGGTACTGTAAACGACGGCATATGACGTTATATATGAAATACTCGTGAATATAGAAAGACGTGTACGAGTAAAACGAAATGGAGCGTATGGTT
This sequence comes from Kradibia gibbosae, assembly GCA_018907135.1. Lineage (NCBI taxonomy): Eukaryota > Metazoa > Arthropoda > Insecta > Hymenoptera > Agaonidae > Kradibia > Kradibia gibbosae. The sequence continues at coordinate 13,552,395 of JACCHX010000004.1, forward strand.
TTGGCAGTTTCAGAACGTGCGCAATACGAGAGAAACAAAAATTGAACGTACTATACGAATCACTGTCATCCGGATAGTATTAAAAAACAAAACGTTGTTCCCTAGTTGAGCATTTGTTGTAAGGCTTTAAACAAAATATTTGGAACAATAAAGAAAAAATGAATTAAGCTGCAGGCGTTTTTTACGTACTTATTGTCCATTGTTTCTTCTCTACTTCCTTCTTTTTACAAACGTTTATTCTCTCTCTCTCTCTCTCTCTCTCTCTATCTCTCTCTCTCTACCTATCTATCTATCCATCTATCTCCATATATATTTTACTCTATGTATTCGTTAATTTTCTTAACTTTTTAATTAGTTTTATATCTTTTTTACTCAAAACATATTTGGCAAGTATATGTGCACGTGACGATAATGAAAGTGATAAATAATTTCATATTTATATGCAAAAAAATAAGTTGTTGAACTTCTAAATTTTAAAAACATAGTAATAAACTTTAAAAGGAAATAAATCACAATATAAAAAAAATTAAAAATAAAACATAAAAAAGGTAATGTACATAATATATTTTTAATTCAAATATGTATATATTCCGCAATGCAAGAAAGAAAGATTGTAATTTAATAACCCATATAGATCAACAGAAAATTTAACTATAATTTCAGAACCAAATATTTATTTATAATTTTATTATCTGCACAATGTAAATAAATATAAAAAAATTATAAATATGTTTTAAAAACTAACATTTAAAAATATGAAACAGTTCATATATTTACCTACATTTGAGATCGTAATAAATAACAAAAAATTTAGCGCACTCATAATCAATGATAATAATGTTAAAAATTATATTATTTACGTAATATTTAATTTTTTTCCGTTAAACTAACGTAACTTAATAAATTGGAACTACTAAGTAGAACAGGTGTTTCCTGAATTTGTTTTATAAAATGTTCAAAAATAATTAAACTTCTATGTTTCATCAGCATAGTAATTGTTTGTATCTGTTGTAATATTCATTTATAAAAATAAAATATTGTTTATTTTAATGTAAATTTATAAATGGTATTTTTTTTGTATAATAATATTAATATTCTCGTGTTCTCTCATTATAATTTCTATAAATTATAATTATAGTACCCTATTTGATGAAGTATACCCGATCATGACTATGCATGTGTTGTAATTCAATCTTTAAATTACATTCATATTCATTATTTCTAATTGCAATGTTCTAAACAAAAATAGGATATTATATTTAATATAAATTATTTTACTTTTCATTTAATATAAAGAAAAATAATAATTAAAGAAAGCTCAAATATTGTCGGACGTAAATTCAAAGAATGGCTGACTTATTATGGATATTTTTCATTTGGTTTAAACTTTTTCTAGCATGCTAAAATGAATGTCTGACATAAACGAAATAAACCTAGAATTAAATACAGTATAGCGTTGTGATACTCAAAAACGCATGTATAAAAAAATAAGTTAATAAAAAAGAAGGTGTATTATTATTAACAAAAAAATTGAATACTATATTTTTTCCCCTTATATCCATGAATTGATGCATTAATACTGAAACTGTCAAATATCCATAACAAAATAAAACTTCCTTAGTTATAAGCTATTTTAAAAAATAATATTTATATTTCAGTTTCTTTAGAATATTCTGCGTGGATTTATGAATTATTAAACATACAATACAAATGAAAAGAATGAAAAATACAAATAAAATCTTTGGGCATGTACATATAATAATATTATAAATGTAATAAATGAAATAACTCATGTTAATGGTGTAATTAAATTTCATCGCTACAATTTTTTTATGTAAAATTCTTTAACGAATATTAAAGTTATATAAATTATTCAAATTGAAATAATTAATTAAAAACATTATTTATTCTTATAAAAATTTAATAATAATTTTTATTGCGTTTACACATGTACTTTTTTATTAATTTCTAAATTTTATAAATTATAAAACACTTATTAACAAAAATTTCCCATGCATTAAAAAAATATTAACACGCATATATATATATAAAATATTTATGTATTCAATAAAATTTTGTACAAAATTAATTAAAGAATGCTCATATTTTTAAATTATTTCAAAACTTCTTTATAAATGTTGAATCAGTTCAACAAATGATTATTGTTTATAAATATCTGAGAAAATATGTAAAATATATTGATTACTATATTATTTATGGTTGTGGTCCAAATCACACTGTATTAGTATAGCATCAGGTCATTAAGTATTTGCATTGATTATTTCACATTAAAAATTCAGTTTAACATTTCATAGGTTTATAGATTCCATTTTTTAAGTAATTTAGTCTTACACTATTAATATATAACATGATACTAACATTTAGCTAATGAAATTTAGTCATTTTAAATTTATTTAAATAATAATTAAATTTTATGTAACGTAACACTGTAATTTAATTTTATTTATTTTTTCGACTTACTTTGATAAATAATATAAATTAGGCATTAAAATCTGAGCATAACTGTCTTAAAATGTACTTCGATTCTTAATTACTCCTTCATAATATTCATAATCATTTTTCGACTGTATTTTGAAAATTACAATCAAAAGTATCTAAATTAAAATCAAATCAAAAGTATACAAGATGACAAATTACATAGTATTCCATAGTATTTTAAATTGTCTGCAAATCACAACAATATTTATAAGGATAAATTTTTATTTTATATAACATAGTATATTTGAATACAATTTTTTCAAAGTACTTTAATACTACTTCAGTTTATATAAATTTTCAACTCAGAAACTTATATAATATAAATTGAGCTTAATCAAATATTTGGCTCAAAATTATATCTTAGACCAATTACGACTTTTAAATTCATTAATAAAATATGTACTACAAATTTAGCAAAAAATGTACTTATCCACTAATCATATAAACAAAATATTATAAATGAAACATCGTTTTTAATAAAAGACGTTTTCCTTAGATAATATAGTTTTTAGCGTTATTTCTTCTTTTAAGTAATAATAAGTATTTGTATAAATTTATAATAAATATTAGCCGTTCGAGGCGAGAACTTTCGTTTAATTTAAATTTCCGTAAAAAGTTTTTGAAATCTTATATCTCCTACTTATCTAATCTTTTATTTTTAATTTTTTTTTATTATAATGCATTATATATTTAAAAAATTATATAAATTTTTTCTTACAATTTTGTATTATAGATTTTTATTTAAGTAATTATCCTCAAATATATTTTTAATTTAAATATAGTAATAAATCTTACTTTATAGTAAATTCTATAATTATATATACATATGTATAAATAATTATATCCATAATCCATTTTCAAAATAAAAATTTTTGTGTTAACCTTAATTATAAAAGAAAAAAATACTTGATGACCTCGTAGTATTAATTTTATAAAAATATATAATTACAACTTATACAAGGTATTATTCGGCTTTCTAATGAAAGAAAAATATAAAAAATAAGTATACTTTTTATTTATGGAGTAACAGAAAGTAGAAGATAGAACTAAACCATCAATTTTGTTATTCTATAAATGAAATATAATTAAGTTTTACTACACAACGAAAAATTTATCCGTTTCCAGGTTTTGAAGATCAAGTTATACTTTAACGAAAATTTCATTTGTAAGAAAAATTAAAAAATGTATTCATTTCATATCAATGTGTAATAAAATACTGTTTATTCTTTAAAAATATATGCCTTTATTGTAATTCCTTTATTATTCCCATTAAATTCACTTTCTTATGAGTTTTGATTTTTTCATTAAAAATTCGTTTATTACTTTTTCTGTATTTAATATAACATTTGTTAAAGGCGGATGATGAAGTAAAATTTAAAGAAAATTCATTGCAATTCACACTGTCTATTTAAAAAGTATTCATTGCCCAACTTGAATAGTCTCACAAACTTTTAGTAAGCGATAGATGGTTGAATGAACTTGATTTCGAGGCAATTTTTTGAACCGTCGTAGCGCTAACAACGATGGCGCCTTTAAAGAACATTCAGCCTCGTGTTGTCGTTACTATTTGTATGTCTCCAAAAACTCAATGAGTTAATTGAGCCCAGGAAAAGTTTTTGCATCACTTTGTTTACTCAATAATAATCTCATCCGTGATAATATCGTAACTTATTAAAAAAAATAAATTTCAAATAACCCTATCAGTGTCTTTTTGGAGATATTCTAAAGGATTTTACGGCTTTCGTAAGACATTGATAACATTTTGATGAGATCATTTTATATAATACGAACAGATTAATCATTATATGTTATCTGATTAATTTTTATAAAAATGATAATATTAATTATTTCAAGTATTTTATATGCGTTAATATTAGTAAGACAAAATATGCATATAAATATACCGTCCTACAGAATTGTATTTTCTTCTAATATACTAATGTAAGAATTTTATAATACTTAAATTCTACATTTAAAATGTAGAATTAAAATGTACATTTAAAAGGTTTTAAATACCTAAAAACGATAAAACGATTTCGTTTCAGATTAATAAATGCGTTTCTTTTAAAAAACACAATAATTAATTAACACAAATCTCTAAATGATTATTATGAAAATATTAATTTATTTGTAATTACTCATTTTTATTTAGTTTATTATAAATATTTTGTAGCAAAAATTATTTATGAAATTTTATTAAATGTATATTCTATATTAACATTATGAAAAATTTAACAAAAATTTATTCTTCTAAAAAATATTAACCCATCAACTCTCCAAGTGAACTTTAAAAATTCTGAAATTCAATTTTCTTTTGCTCCGACTTCACTTAAGTTAACGCTTTACACTATTCAACTTTTCCAATATACTTATAATCAAGTTATGAGAGAATGCACAGTCTCTTTTAGGATAAATCAACCCTAATACTAACTTGCTGTCTCTTTTTTATTTTCAACTTTTGTAAATACATTCCGATGTACTTTTTTCCGAATCTATTCGATGATCGAAAGTTTTTAGCCAATTATTGAACTCTGGTTTCGATATAATTCTATATAGAAGATTGAATATACGTAAATCAAATCTTATTCAAATTCTGTAGATTTTTTAAAAAAAATAAAAAAATGAATTGAATGAATGGTGGTTTTTTCTGTTTAATATATTAATTAGTAAGTACAAAAAAATCATTTTAAATAAAAAAAATACTAACTAAAATTAAAGTATCACATAATTAAGTTGCTTCATGGTCGAAAAAGAAAAACAATAATTCTAACCCTATTTTATCTCTGCCGTTTTACCGTTCGTACGTTCGTTGCCGGATTTACATTTTTTTTATGCTTTGTATACCCTTAGACTACTTACACATGCTTCACCTTTTTAAGTCTCTGGTTATAACATTTATACTATATGTAACTTTTTATATTCAACAAATTTCAGCAGAAAATATAATATTTTTTAAATCAGAAATAGTTTAAATTTAAGACTTTTAAAAATAAATAAAAACTTTATAATATGCATAAAAAAATGTTCATCGAAATATTTTTTTTTTATAATATAGGACCGAACGATACTTTCAGTAAGAATATGATTTTCGAAATTTGTAATATAACTATTAAATGTGAAACAAATTTTCAATAAATAAAATATTTATTTTATAAAAACTAATTAGCATTCGATTTTTAAACACTAAAAAATTTTCATAACATTAAAAATAATTATTTTAACAAAAATACCATACAAAAAATTAATTTTGTTTGAGAATATAATTATAAAAACTTTTTAACTGTTTTTAAATTAAAGGTATGGTATTATAAATAAATAATATTGTTTATAAATACGTATTAATTAGTAGTATATTCATATTTATTTATTTCTCTATTTTATTCAATAAGCGAATTACAAATATTTAAGTCTCTCTGCAATAGAAGAGTAAAACTTCCTACAATTTATACGAACATATTAAAAAAATTTATATATAAATCAAAATATTAAATGCGAGGTATAGAAGATAAATAATTATTAATTTGGTAGTGTTATAATCTAATATAAGTAAAATGTCGAGTAGAAAGATCTTTTTGCTATTAGCACTTTAAAGTCATGTACTATATATATATATATATATATATATTCCTTAAATAAGCAATGTACTTATACTGACTGATGTGATTAAGTATTGTAACACTAATGTATAAATATATTTCCATTAGAATGATTTGCTTGATGAATCAACGAAGAAACCTTTGGTGAAAAACGTTTTCGTTTGCTGGCTGAGCTCCAATCCTCATAATTCGAGAAATACGAATTAGTGCACTGATTCCAAGAAGTTCTCTTTCTCGTATTCTCACGTTTTCTCCCCCTCTATCACTTTTTTTCTTATTATTCTATTTTTTACATTATTTATCTTAATTAAAATGTAGAAAGTGAACGAATCGACATGAAAACTTAATTAGGACTTTTAGTCGGGTAATTTATGTCTCTAATTTTTATAAAAAATTATAGCCTGACCATCTAAGCTAAGCATAATCTTTTTGTAAGAAAAATAATATTTTAGATTTATGCAAATGTACTGATCTATTATATACTTTTAAATTAATTTAAATAAATTTAAGTTGAATTTAATTGTTCTACCTACAATTTTATTTTTTAATAAAGTTGAAGACGTTTTCAGCGAAAGAAAAAGATTTTCTAATGTAATGTATATATTGGTAAAATCTTTAAGCTAACAAAGGATTCAAATTTGATAGGTAATAAAAGTTCGTATTCTAAAAATTGCATGTTATTTTAATTTATTTTAAACTCTTCAATTCTAAATTGTAAAATTAATATATTTATAAATGCATCTGTTTGAACAATTTATTAATATTATTTAACGTGGTCATCCTATAAATTAATCTTCCAATATTTACTGTAATTAAATAAAATTAAATGAAATACATAAATGCATTATAAATATATGAATGCTTGATAACCTTTTACTTAGACTAAGGTCATTTTCATTTTTAAAAATACCTTAAACCTTAGATTAAAGTTATTTAAAATTTTAATAAATATAAGTGTTATGAAAATAAACATTCTTTTTTTTAAATTGAAATTAATTAAATTAAGGACAACTTATAAGTTAGTAACGCCTAAACAACTATTAAATGAGCTGTTCGAGAATGGTAAAAGAGAGTCACGTATGTCCTTTTTTAGAAATATCGCAAGCTTTAATTATATAATGATCTTAGTATCTCGTAAAACAATTAATCTACAAATTCAGAAATTTTATATTGTACGTTACATTTTGATGTATTTAAGCAACATAATTATATTTATTTTACTGATACTATTTAGAGCTTCATTGATTCTTTACTATTTGTTTAAACAGATACTATTAAAAAAAAAATAAATATTTTTGTGCAAAGTTTAATAGTTATAAATTGAATATTTTATTTTAAAAAACTTAAAAACCTTAATTGTAAAAAAATTAGAAATTCTGAAATTTTAATTTTTTTATTTATTTTAGAATAATGATAACTTCTAAAAACATTGCTTATAGCTAACAATCGTTAATAATTTAAAAACTTATCTTCTTAGCTATTATATTACAAACTTGAAATATTATGTCTGATATGAAGTTTCTATACACATACGTTGTAAAAGCACGATATAATGTATCACCATGACTAACAGGACAATAATTAATAAACCGTTCGTCTCAACGATGTTAACTTTTATGTATCCGTGATTAAATTCCGTGATTTATAGATTTATGTCGTAATGAACACAGATACGGAAATGGGCAGGGAAGTATCGAGAAATATACAGTGATGTCCTTAGTAGGGAAACATAATGTCGCTGCTGTGACGATACTCTGCCTCTAAACTGCGGTATTATCGCACTAATTACACACGGCGGCTAAACCGGAGATTTAATCGAAGTATTCATCAACTTTTATTAAAACTAATTGAGTCTTGTCGCAAGTATTGATAGAATAAACGACTTCGCAGTATTGGCACTGTTAAATGTTAGAGCTGCAGCAGTGTGAAAAGATGCAGAAAATAACAAGAGCACTCGTATATATCACTTCGCTCTATTTACGTGGACAGAGGATTAGCTTGGAAAATTGAGGTTCCCCATGTATCGGTACAGTTGATGTTTGTAAGTGAAATTTCGCTTATTCCGGATGAAATCTTTCGGGCCAAGCAGCGCACGAAGCGCATTTATATTCTTTCCGGTAGAGTGACGGTCGCATGCTTTCAGTCTGAGCGGTTAACTTGAAACCGCGGGTGAGCAGGGTTGAGGATAATGGGATAATGCGCTATCCATCCGTACATTGCGCGCGATCCAAAACAATTTTTCTTATGTCCTGTTGCCTATCATTTAAAAATTATCCATAAAAGATCTTCGTCTAAGCCTTAATTCTATTCGACGCCCAGTTCTTCGTATTCGCACCGTATTTCAGCCCATACAAGATAGTATATAATAAGAAAATTAGATTTTTACACAAAAGCGCAGGTATGTAAAAGCCTAGAAATAAAATTTTCTATTACTGAAAAACCAAAGAGCGTTTATGAGGTCACAATATATCAATTCATTCCCAACTTCATTTTGCAAAAACTTTCAAGAAATACAAACGTGTAGACCTCCATAGATAAAATGATTGATATAAACTATCAGATAGTTGATTCACAACCTGATTTAACTACGACATTTACTTCGCCTGCTGCGTTTATATGCATAATCTAAATTTACTATTGAAGTAATAAAATTACTGAAGTAATATAAGTGATTAACCGAGAAGTTGATTTCGAAAATTTGAAAACAATTTAATTAAACATATTTTATTTAATATGATAGTATTCTTATTTATTGTTATTTTTAAAATAAAATTTTAAAAACTTTATACAATTATTTCTTAGACTAACATATTATATAATTAAAAATATCTATAAAATATCATTTATATATTAGGCGTTAAGTAAACCAGATATTTTTAACACTTGACACACCATTAATATAGTAAATTAGTTCCATAAGTAAATAATTTTTATCGTAATCCATAAATCGTAAAACACTATCGATTTTCCACAAATAATAAAATAGCAAAATAAAATCATTTTTAAAGGTACAAAGTTCTTGTATTAAATATTACATAGCAATGGTATATAGAAATTTTCAATAGGTTTGTATTAAAATTCATTTGCATCGATAAATCTATTATTTTATCTAAAATATGAACTAAAATATACAATGTTACATTTATAAATTTGTTAAATCAATCTGCAAGTAATTTAAAAATAAAAAATCCTTGACTATAAGGACAAATATATAATACTGAGGACTTGATTTATGAGCTTGATGACGGAAGTTATAGTTGCTTTGTATTGTATTTTCTTATCCCTAGTGTGGCCCGTTATATACAAGATTTGCAAGACGGAAGTTGCGGTTGGACGTTAAATTTAGCAACCAACTGCAGATGAACGATACGCGACTATATTCTAACATCCTGTACATACCAATGAAGCGGCCTCCCGACTGAAGCCGAAAAATAAATTTACTCATCCTCGTAGCACAAGTTTTGACTATAAGCGTATCATGAGTAGTATTTCATGTATATCTAAGTCCTTAGAGTGAATTTATACTAACAAAAAGAGAAAAAGCAAATGACATAAGAGATTGATAAGAGTGAAAGAGGAAAACATTCGACAGTTTGTGACTTTGTTAGCTAGAGGAAAAGAGGTTATAGACATGGATATACTTGCTGTTCGTGTAATCTTGAAGTTTTCAATTTAATGCATAAAATCTTATACAATTTATATACTAACATATTCTCGAAATTTCTCAGAATTAATCTTTGATAAAGTAAATTAGAAATTTAAGAAACTTAGAAAAAAAAAATGCTGACGACAGATAAACAAACAAACCCTTCAATTCAATATTAACGATTTTTAGAAATTTTTCAAAAAAAATTTGTATTGTACAAAATGTATTTTTACGCATTTCTGATGCAATGTACGTATCAAGATTTTCTACAATTTTAAATATAATAAGATTTAAAAAATTCATGGGCTTCGAATGGACTAGAAAATAATGACGAATAAATAAACAAGACACCTAAATCTGTAATTTATACAATCGTGGAGATTTTATTCACAAATTCATTTAATTATGAGGTTTACAAAGAAGAGAAATATATTCGTAAAACTAGAAAAGCTAATCATCTTAAAAAAATAATGAATAAATTATACATGACTTACTTAGTATAATTATATTTTCATAGCACTGGAATATAGCACAAGAATATAGCTCTTAAAATTGTATTGATTTAAAATTGTATTGATGATATTGATAGATATTTTAACTAATTGATGAAAATACTTATCGTAAATGCAATAGATATATTAATAGTACCTAAAATAAGTAGATACTAGTTATCATGAACATGTATTCTATATATATCACAAATATAATAAACCTGTACGTCGATCACGTTTCTAATCAACTACTGAACTTTGTATATACCAGAGAAGTCAGATTACAGTTCTGTAATGGATACACTAGAAATCTGTCATAGAGAAAGCAATATAACATATCAAAGCATTCTTGAATAATTTACTTGCATGCCATGCTTTGTATCCAAATTTTTATAAAGATATGAATGCTGATAATATTTATATTAAGTCACTTACTTACGTATTAGTAATGTTTTTCAATCATACAGCAAATATGCCACGAGTGTATTTGAAAGTGTATTGTTTAAAAATACCATTCAAAGCTTGACTTTAAATTTCACGTACTAAAATTAAAGCTTTTAAAGAACTCGTCGTGGTTTTATAAACGCGATTATCAATCGCACAGAGTTACATATGTTGGATGCATAATGATATCAAATTTCAAAAAAAACGAATTCACGCGACACATCACAACAGTTGAAGTCTTCATTCATCATTTCCAATTTTAAAATATTAATACATTACAAATAAAATCTTTAATGACTTTTTAAGCTTAATACATTAATTTTTATTAATAAATAGAATAAAATTAAAAAACCTATACATATAGTGTTAAGGCGTCCTCAGCCTTGGAACCATGTTATATATAGAGGGGAATGAATGAACTTGAATTGTCCAGGAACAAATGACAGGAACCATTTGAGAATTCTTCTTGGGAAAAAAAATAAATAACAAATATTTTTAAAGCACGTAAACATAAACAAAAATAAGAATTAAGTATTCAATTAACATTAAATTAAGAATATTTCATTATTACTTAATACATTATTAAGTATTGTAAAAAATTTACTGATATCTTTACTGACTAAATGTTTTCTTCCTCGAGCAGTTTTACTTTGGTGTTGTAAATATTTTCATAGATAAAGTCTAATTCTCTTTTTCAATTTTTTTAAATGTAAATTTTATTGCTCCCCAGTGTTCGATAAAAAAAATCAGATGTATCAGTTTCTATTTTTTAATAAATCTATTGAAATATTAAAATTAATTCTTTGCGTAAATAATTACTTATAAAATTCATTCAATGATAGTATACAGTCGATAGATTAATATTATGAGATTAGTAATATTATTACTCGCATTTTCTTGTGAGGTATAGATTTCAATTGTATCCGAGAAAAAACAAGGAAAGAGTAGATAAAACTCGAAGTTTTAAAAAGACACAAATAAGCAATAAAAACGTGCATTGTGAACCTATATACTGAAGAGCAGTAAAAAAATTTATCTCTCTGCCGATTCTAACGAGCGATTTCTTATAAAATACTGCCACATACAGTTTTAAGTGTGTAGCTACCGTTCGAAAATACGTTCCCTAAGCTGTATAAGTTTTCCCGTATCCGCAAGTGCAGCAGGATTACTCGCCGTTCATATTTAAAACTCAATTTTGAGAAAATATTTATTCCCCATGTAACCGACAGCTATGATGTTGCGGATTCTATTCCGCGCGAGAAAGAGAGAAAAAAGAAAGGAGAATGAAAGCCGAGACTCGGGGGTCACCTCCTTCTGAGACACAGTATACAACGTCTTCACTTCTCAAGAATCTTGAAAGCTTTTACGCCCTCTTCAAAGTCCCTATTTTACTCGTAAATCTTGCATACACCACTAAGTAAAAGTGCGCTCCCGGCTGTTACGGAAATGAGCGGTCTCCACCCTGATAAACAAGTTGACGTGGCTTGCCGTGGGGCGAAAAAGGAGGAAGGAAGGAAGGAATGAAGTGGGAATAGACCAATGGGGGGAGGAAAATCTAAATGACTAGTAGAAGAAATTTTCGCATTGAATTATAGATTTCTAACCGAGATTTCTTTTGTATTAGATATTTTATATTGATGATTTCATTTTTACATTCGCCACTGTGATGAAAGGTAGTTTTACGAGATCGAGGAAGTCGAAATTACGCCAAGAAGCATAAATGCTAACAGTCTCCAATTGCTACTGGTTGGGTATCCTAATGGAAGCAATTTCTGAGATACATCATGCGAGTTCTTCTGGATGATTATATCCGAGCATCAATGCTTTAGGGCGATTGGTTTCTAGAAATAAGGTATCCATACGTATTTTCGATTATTAACTCCAGACTTCCGATCCATATTGATCGAGAATACGATGCAGTAGCGTCGATGATCAATCGTTGTCAAGGAAAAAAATGGCGCCATTGGATGATTCGATGAACTGTAGAGCGTTTGGATTTTAATCGTGTTAACTTGGAGACTAGTGTTAAGTTGTCGGACATATTTATCTGCGTTATAAACTCTGCTATTATTGTGTCTGTAATTATTCCTCTTTATTAAATAAATGTTATTAATTACAATTATTTCAAATGCTGCTCGAAAGCTGATAAAAGCTATTGCTAAAAATATTATGTATAGAAATACTGTCAAAAAAATTTTTACATTTTTAATAAAGTACATTGTAAAAAGAACTTATAAATACAAACTTATAAACTACATATAAATTTCTTTTTTCTATTAATCACGATGTAATAACTAAGATATAAGCTTCAAAATTATAAATTTAAACTTATGTATTATGTTTAATATATCCAATTATTTTATTTACATAATTTGACATTAAAAATATTACTAATTACTTGTGAATAAATATTCCATATGCGCAGGTTGCTTAATGCAAGTAACTTAATTTTCAAAGTTTTTGTACGTAACTTGGATTTTAAAATGATGCCTATAAAATGGTGTAGCGAGTAAAATAACACATGGCTCTCGACAAACTTTGCAAATATCCTGTAAATAGGCTAAAAGTCACAACAATACATCTTGTCATCTTTACAGTTTCGACACACAAAATTAGATTAAATTTTTCCCTTATTTAAAGCTTTTTCTTGTTTACAAATTTCTTCTGTGTATGTGCATCTGCACAATTAAATTAAAATTTCTAAAATATCAATATACTGTAGCATTCACATTAATATACTTAAACAATTAATGTAATATCTTAAATACAATCTCAATTACTGTGTTACATGGTAGTTTTAACAAATATTTTACAATCACGATAAATTATTTTTCATTTTTATTTCTGTTTAAATGTATTCTAATACAAAAATATTGGATAAAATAATACTATATAAGTGAAATATTTTAAAAAATCATTAAAACTTTATTAGAAAATAGTGCTGGTGTTTATGACAAAATGAATAATGTAGGATTCGGAATCGAGCACTATATCATCATATATACGCTATCATTTATCAAATTGAGTAAATAGTCGTATACTGAAATTCATACAAAACATGTAATGATCTTAAGTTGTGAATGGAACTTTAATGATTATAGAAGAATCTAACGAATATTTAGTGGTTATAAAATTATAGTTTACATTATTTATGAGTAATTGAAATTTTTAATAATTTTTCAGTTTCGTACTGATGGATTACGTAGAAGAAAAAAAATATGCAAAATTTATATATAAAAATAAAATAAAGGCTTTTTAAATTTTTAGCGTAATTTTCACTACTGAATCACTTTTAATGCGTAATGGATAAGTAGTGGGTTAAATTTTTATTTTTGTAAACGATGTGCACAAGTCTAAAAAATTATTATTTAATAACTTTGTTAACATTATTGGCCCTTGCCCATTGGGGCTTGAATAACTTGAATACAAAAAAAAGTACACAAAATAATGACGTAATCTTAATTTAAGCTAATAATTTTTTTATTATAAATAATATTTTTTTATAATATAAATCATGATAAATTTTTAATCAATTATTACTTTCTCCCTGTATTTACTTCTACACTTTATTTATTTATACTCATTTATTTTTCCAAATTAATATGTTCGTATTTTTTTATACCTGTGACTGCTATCCCTTCAGCCCTTCTACATGTGCCTTGCGTGTCGAACATCGTGAATACCCTTAATCCATCGGGTATTTTAATTATATCACTACTATCAGAAAGCGAAGCTTTTCAATATATTAACGGGGATATAATCAGTAAGTTTGTATAACTTAAATATTTATACTTGTAACCATAAAATATAAGAAAATCAAAAGATAATTTAAAAAGTAATTTAAAAATAATATGGGAAAAAACATATTTTATTGTTTCATACGTAACTATTAAATCATTTTTTATACTTTTATAAATACACTTTAGTTTAAAAATTAAACATGGAGGTTAGTTGAATCGTAAGTGTAAATATTTAAAACCTATTAGATACTTTTATTTTCAAAAATATTTAAAGCTTTCTTCACTAATTATAGTAAAAAAAAGTTGTCTCGTAAGTTTCCTTATGATTTTCTAACATGAATTAATTTTATTTATTATCAGTAACCTCACTTTTTTAAAAGAATTTACACTAAATTCATTCACTATAAGTTATATCGATATAAGCTAATCAGATATCCCTAGTTTTCTAAAATAGATGTATAAATATTGAACGATTTGAAGTTTCATAAACTGCGTTTGAAAAATTCTGATTTACAACGTTAGATTGTATGTCAATACTATAATAACATAAGAAGTATTAGCAAGTATTTTAATAATATAATTATAAAAATATAATTATAATGAAAATGTACATTACATTAATAATAGCGACTGCACTAAAAAAGGTAATAAAATTTTTCTTCTATTAAGAAATACAAATTATTATATTTAAAATTAAATTTAAATATTAAAAATTTTTATGCCTTAAGCACTAAAAGTTTAATAATTTATAAGTTGAAATTATACTTCATAAATATAAGTATTATATATATTATAATTTATAAGCTATACGAGTTATATATTACTGATGTTATAAAACTACAATGATGGTATGTATTGATCATCAATCGATTAATATTTTTATAACAGTTCATTAATCATTAAGAAATATAAAATATAATATTACGTGAAATCTTACTTTATTAGATAAATTCAGATTGATGTGTACTTTTTCAGAAAAATTTACGATTTTTCTGTCAGGATACTCAATAAGACAAATCGACAAAGAATATCCTTTCTATTTTCTTAAACTTTAAATGCTATATGCTACAGTCGATTTAATACTGTAAAGTTTGTCCATTAACATAAACCAAAATAGTCGATTATATTTCATTCATCATTCCTTTTTCATTCTATTATTACTTTTATTTATTTATAATTAACGGTTTTTTGTTTTCAATTTTCATTAAACTTTTTTTCAATATAAATGAATCATAACTCATATATTTATTATAATAAAAATTAAATAATCATATTCACGAACATTAAACGACATCACGCTTAAATGTCTGCGTACGTACAAAATAATTTTGGTATAAGCAGTCGTTTATGTTTTTGATTTATCAGACTTTCTAATAAAAAGTAAAAAACAATAGATGAAAAAATTCGTAAACGAATTTGAGGGAGGAAATTTGATATATGAAGAAATGTCAGATCTGTTTTATGTATGTTATCATTATTTTCAATATTGGTTTAAACATTACTATTTAATATTCAAAGTGAAAAATATTATTTACCTAATAATGTAGTTTTATTAAAATTAAAATTAAATTAAATATTTCCTAAAAAAAATTTAAATCGTTCTATTATAAATTGACGTACACCTTTCACAATGATTTCATATGATTACGATATTTTTCTTAGAAATTGCTTTATATTATATTTTCTTCACATAAATTTCATTCATGTACTAACTTTCTTAATGAAATATGAGTTAATTGCTGCTTTCCTTTCTATAAATTTACCCTCGTATTACTCATCCACCCAAAAACGATATATTTCACCTGTATCTTTATTATATCTTCAAGAAGAAAAAATAATTTAAAGATTTTACAATTATAAATTATTGACGTAAAAATTGGAAATATACATTACAAATATGTATATTTTTATTAATATATATGTAAATGTATATATATATATATTATGTATATATATTATTATGTATTTATATATATATGTATATAAACATATATGTATATGTATATTAACTGTAGAAAATATAAATTTTTATTAAAATATTTTTATATAAAAAAAATTTCCTCAGTAAATAATATATTATAATTAATGTTTTGCTTATATGAAACATAGAATAATTTTAAGAATTATTAAATTCCATATAGTCAACAATTTTTTAAACTAAGTACTTGAGGTTTGTTCTCCGATTTATGTTTATCATTTATTGGTTAGCCCCACATATAAAAAAAATAATTATATCTAGTATCTATAACATTTTTTAAATAGCTGAACTTAAATATACATAACAAACGTGTAGTTATCTAATTATTAATATTTTCTAATTCATTTTTAATTCATTCTGAAAAAATATTCAAATTCTACATGATAATTAACATAAACAATGGTAATAATATTATGTGTACATATATATAATCTATTATATAAAGTAACTTATATTTAAAAATAGTTTACATTGAAAAATATAAAATTTCACTTTTTGATTAAAATTATAAATACAATAAGCGCAAAATTTTATAATGGTCAAATGAAACGTGAGTGTAAAAAAATGTTTTAATTACTTATTATTTTCTACATATTTTTTTATATGTTAATACTTATCTTTTCTAAATCGTTATAGATTATTAATTAGATTGGTTGCCTTTTATTTTATTTTTATATTATTAAATATTTACATGAAAAAATCAATTTTAATATTAAAAAAAAAAATTTGAACTTATGAAAGTTCTGTTTCTTAACTTTATTTTTACTAGAGATATGTAAAGATTTATTGAAGTTTATTTTAAAATCAAAATGCATAGTCTTACATAATTTCGAAACTTTTGCTACCAAAATATATTTTTAAAATTATTATAAATATAATTTTATTGTTATTATTATTATTATTACTATTATTATATTTCTCGATTTTCTTATGAATTATTATTTATAGAAATTACATTTGTCATATTTGATATTATTTTATGTATCTAGCTTACTTAAAATTTATAGAATTATTAAATACATATTAATTTAAAAAATATATAAATATTCATATTTTAATCATTTATTTATTTACACACATATTCATGTATATCTAATATTTAAGTTATAATAACAGGAAAAGATGTAAAAATGCTTTTAAAATCTTTTATAAATAAAAGTTTACAATACATAAGCTGTAAAAAAATTGAACGCTGTAATTTTATTTTTAAAGAAAATGTGGTCACTATCTATGAGAAATATTTCTTAAAATTCAGAGTTTATTGCAGTAGGCTATATTTTTAGAAACTCTTGGTAAACTTCTGTTGCAGAATATCTTTTTAACTTTTATGTGTAAATATTTACAAGATATGAAGAATAAAAAAGACATATACAAGTTTTTGTGAAGTTTTTCAGCATTAGATACGGCTAAAGTTTATTCTTTCAAGTTGTGACCGAAAATGACTTAAACATGAATGTTACATGTAATTGATAAATAAAAATGTTATAAAAGCAAGTCTTATTCTATTAAGTAAGGTCTGTCAATTACTGCAGTATACGCTGTCGTTTAAATTAATATTACAGATAACAAAAACAGAAGTACATTCCTTTCGCGCTTTACAATTATATTGATGAGATTTAGGTAATAGGGATTACGGAAAATACCTATTAGCTAGTAGTTAATATTGCTTTTCTGCAGCAACTAAATTAACCGATGCCCACGAGCAGCGAGAATTTCAAAGCGAATAGATAGTTGAAGATCTTAGGGTTTAAGAAGCCACGGAACAATAAATCAGTGGTTCCGGCATTCTCATAAGCAATCAATTCAACGTACAGTGTATAAAAAATGATCTGCCTTAAAAACTCAATGGCGAGAAAGGCCCCTTGGATGGTCAATAGAAATGATAGAAAAAGCGAAGGATACGAGCGTAGCGTCCGATCAATTTCGTGTGCCGTAACGATAGGGAACTCGAGCCCTACCCTCTTAATCCAGGAGAGTTCGCGACCTGAAAAATTACTCCTCATTTTTACGCATTTTCACGGTGGAGAGCTCCTGAGCACGACTCTGGTTTGGGACGTTAGGAAATTCTCGGGAGAGAAATCGCTTCGCAGCTAGACGCCAACCCGAAAAAGATTTAAAACTTGGGCTCACGAGAACTCGTGCAAGGTTAGATATCTTTACTTTCTTTCGTTTTTTATTTTGTTTTACATCGTCACTTTTTTGCTCATTTTTTGTTTCGCTTGATAAAATGGCTTACTTTGTTATGCTTGTCTTATGTATATATATGGTATAACTGCTGAATTTATCTAACAAAAGTTTTTAATTTGCTATTTTGGTAAGCATTTTTCTTCTTTGTATTTTTTTTCTAAATTAATGACTATCGTTTTAAAAAATAGAATAAATGCGATATTTTTAAGAATAACGAATTCGTGGTATTAATTTTATTTACATTTAATATGTATACGGGTAAAATATACTAAAAAATATAAACTGTCAATATTCATTAACTTTTTAATTTATCGAATAAAAATTTAACGAATGAAAATTTTTTTTACATTTATATATGAAGTAGGCACCGTATTACTATAGTTTTTAAATATATTATAATAAAGTAAATAAAATTAATAAATAGAGAACAGAAATAAAAATTAAGACCTGTATTTCACATAACCAGATACATAAAAGAGAATTTTATATTGAAATTGATGTATTCAAAAGTAGTTTGAAGAAATAATAGTGACATATAACAAAATTAATATGATATCAACAGATATGTAAGAGAAAGCATTAGGGAGAGAGAGAGAGAGAGAGAGAGAGAGAGAGAGAGAGAGAGAGAGAGAGAGAGAGAGAGGGAGAGAGAGGCAGATGAAAAAGATTTCGTAACCGCATTCAACGACAAATTTCAAAGCTTTTATGGAACAGACGTTAATTTCCCTGCGAGTGACGCGTCCTAGCCTAGTTTCCTACATTCCAGTATTCTGCATCTTTGCCTCTTTTATGAAAAGTACAGGTAAACTGTAATGAAATCTCTGACCTCATTATACGGTCAAATTTTCTACCTGAAAATTTTTGTCATGAAGGATAATAGGATGCTAAGGAGTGAAATTGACGAAAGGAACTCATGTTTATTTATTTATTTTTTTTTTTAATTGTAAGTGTAGTGTGTAATTGTAAGTGTAATTGTTGTAGAATTGTAGCTAACATCAAAAATTAAGAGAGGCCAGTAAATAGATTTTTCATTCCAGAGATTTAATTTTTTTTCCAATTTGTCAGACTCGTCCGCTCCTCTGAATCCTTCGATCTTTGGTGTTTATTATTCTTCTTATATTTGCTGTAGGTTTGCCCCTTCAAACATCGTGGATTAGCACAGTTCGGTGTCGCAAAAGTCAGGTTTTAATAAACAATAATATGAAGTTCACTGAATACAGCAAACTAATTATTTTTATTCTCTACCTTCCTTCGTCACTATTAATGTAGCTTAATTTTACTTCATTGTTATAATATCAATGATTCAACTATATATTTAGTTAATTACTTGCCAAGGTTAATTACAAAAAATTTTTAATTGCATTTATAATTATCAAAAAACTAAATATTAATAAACCAAATATATATTAAATTTTGTCACATTATTTATTTAGTGAAAATAAATTTTAATAGATATATTTATTTCATTTTTATATATTAAATTTATTTGTCACAATTTTATACATTTATTCAAGAGTTCTTAAAATTATACTATACTGGCGTTAAATATAATTTTCAATAAATAATTATAAATAGAAGACAGATTTTTGTAAAACAGAATTCTAAAAAAACAATTATTTAAAAAAAACTATTTAAATTTCCTTACAATGGTTCAAATTTGATAAATTCGATTAAAAATTTTATATTTAAAGAACTTAATTAAAAAAAATTTTAATTATTAAATTTATAATTTACTCTTATAATTTTTTCTATAAAATACTGATTAACTTTATACCTTAAAATAAAAACCTTTATACTGACCTAAGTCTAGATTAGTTAATTTACTGCCAAAAATGCAGTTAAGCACCTTTTACTACTTTACATTTACTAACGAAGAATTATATTTTTGCAAAACTTTTGAAGCTAATGAAAAAAACAATCTCTACTGACTAGATTTTATTTTTAAAATCATTTAATTAAAGGATCTAATTTTATTCAATAAGTAAAATCAAACCACAAGTAAGTTAAATATACAGATAAATTTTCTCCAATTATTTGTGCAAGTACTGAAGGAAATTATGTTATTTACTACAGCTACAATTTAAAAAAGTAATTTGAAATACAAAAATTAATTGTTTCATTTGTCAAATTATGTGTATCTTATATTGTAATTAAATTATCTATTCTGAAAGTAATTTAAAAAACAACATGATATTATTTTCCTTCCATAAATTAAAAAATCTAAAATAATTACCCATTTACATTTCTAAGTATTGTAAAAACATAACATTCTTTATCATTTTGGTAAGTAAAATATACGTTTATTTTTTTTGTATTAAAAAAACACAATATGTTGTAAAAAATAAATATTTGTGATTTCGTAGCATATATTATACAAGATTTTTTGTACTTAAATTTAAAAATTTTTTCACTCGGGCGTACGATAATTGTAATTTACTTTTAATTTAAGTTCTCTTGCTTTTTATTAAAAGTTAAAAAATTTGGATCATTTCTTATTATTATTTATTAAAATAAAAAATATATTAAGATATAATATTAATAAATTTCTTGTTATAAAAATTTGTAGTATAACTACATTTAAAAATTTTTTTTTAACTGCTGCGTTCTATTTTATTTTATCTTTTTAATGTATTAATTTATGTTTTTCGTTTGAAAATATTGCCAGATTTTATTTTATATCTATTACATACGTTAACCTTATCTATTGACTGACAGTACGGTAGTAGATTTTGAGATTTTTTAATATTTAGTGATACATTGAAATTGATCGGTATATGAAAGTAAATCATTCATCGTGTTTTTTAGAACTTGTAGTGACTGTGAAATAATATCGATCAGCACAATTATTTATTCTTTTTTTTAATTTTTTACAATTTTAAAAATTTATTTTAGTATTTTTTTGATCTTACAGAAAATATTAGCACTACAATCATAAAATTTGTGATAATCGAAATATGTTTTCTTCAATTTTTAAAGCAATATTATGCGTACGTAAATTTTATGCTAAGATTATTGCACTTTGCTGAGACTTCAATATGTATAATATTAATCTGATTAATGAGTCTAAAAAAGCAGTAAAAAGCACTAGGTTCATATTTTTTAGCCATCAACTATAAACAGTTTAATGACAATAAGGCAATAAAAATTAAGTTTAATGCAAAAAATTTATCATTCTTATAAATAGAATAAAGTTAAAAATTTATATAAGGTTACAATAAATCGGCGCACCTTTAATTAGATGAATTAATAACATGTTATTAGTATTAGACAAAAATTATTTCCTTTTTACATACAATTCAAAAGTTTATTATTAAAAAAAATTCATTTTACAAAAACATAGCCAAACCCCATGATTTATATTTGATATAACTTACATTTAATTTGAGCATTAAAAATGTTGCCAGTAAAGAGTCAATCTTCCACCATACATAACATATGAAGTAGGTGTTTGCTCTCTGAAACTCGGCAAAGGATCTCAGGTCATCTGAGTTTAATAGACGAGCAGTGATGACGTGGTTGAATTTACCTACGCTGGGATGAGAGAATTTGTATAATGTGAGATGGTTTCCCTGACAGCATTGCGCAAAGATAACAGCTGTAATGTAACTATTTAAATATACTCTGCCGTGAAAACTACATATAATTTTAATCTATGTAAAAAAATTTTGTTAAATGCTATATTTTTTTAAAAATATATTTTTACTGGTGTACAGCTGAAATTTTAATTATAAAAAAGAATACATTTATTTCTAAAAAATAAAACTTAAAAGTAAAAAGGTTGTTACATTCAATTAAATTTTAACAATTGCTTTAAAATTTTAAATGCTTTAATATTCATTATTTATATTATCAGTCACTGAAACTTCCTTTAATTTCATTTTTTGACTATTCATTTATTGTATTGTTATTTTAACTTATGTTAAAATGTTTCGCAATGATGTACAATAAATCTAGTTTTATTATGTAAAATATACTTTATATTACTTTATATTGTTATTATAAATATTAATTTATATAAACAACAGTGATGAAATTATCTTTGATAAGCAATTAGATCATTATTTTTATTTTTTTTCTATTTTTATTCATTTATTTTCAATAAATTCAAGTAAAATACATTATTGTTATGACGTTGTTATGAAATGTAACTAGTTGCAAGCCCAAGAGATCATTGATTAGCCAAGTTAATAGTAGATATTTGAGTAGATGGATACTTGTCACGCCATAATCAATGTAAATAATGTTACTTTTTAAGAAATTTTCACATTATTATCTAACATTAAATTTCAATATAAATTCAATTCGAATAAAATTGACAGTTACAATAGCATAAAAAAGAGCATTAGTAAAATACCCAGTTCTGTATCAATTATAATTTTAATTGTATTTATCTCACTATTAATTCTATCTTTTATGAAGTATTTCAACTTTATGTTAAGAAAGTTGTTATATCTCTCTTATAATTTTCGAATTTCAATATGTAACTATTACTGAACAAAACTATTAATTCTACCCATTAAATATTAGATTAACGTTATATTACTATTATATTGACGATTTTATGCGAATGTACTTTAATTCATTACTTACTAAAATATTTAAATATTTAAGCCTAAGTTGTTATTATGTACTAAAAAAAATAATAATTCCAACAAAATCATTTTTTGGTATTTCACTTAATGTATCTATTGTTAATTTGATCTTGGGTTCATTCAAGAGACGTACTTTACAATCACCAATTAAATCATTCAGATTTCCTTTCTTATAACTTACTTAAACTGTTCGCAAAATTTTATTTGTAATCAAAATTTTTGTTAAAATTGTCAAATTTCAGTAATTATTTGACATCTTACTTAGAGTTATTTGGCAATCAGGTAATAATCAACTCTAGTAATCAGTTGTTTGGCAATCTGCTTTTTATTATTTTATTTTATTTTTTTAATCTTTATTCTAAATCA
Organism: Kradibia gibbosae; assembly: GCA_018907135.1. Classification (NCBI taxonomy): domain Eukaryota; kingdom Metazoa; phylum Arthropoda; class Insecta; order Hymenoptera; family Agaonidae; genus Kradibia; species Kradibia gibbosae. Next base: position 13,575,934 of record JACCHX010000004.1, read on the forward strand.
TAATACTATTATTTACGTGTATTATTTGTAAATATTATTTTATTTTTAGTTTTATCTTTGTTATTTTATTAGTGAGTTTATCATATTTTGCATGCATAACAAACCTATAGTAAAATTACAAATACTCTGAAAAAATATGAAATACAATATTTCATTTTCATTTATAGGAAAAATAATACATATTTTTATTTAATCTTTTTCTTACATTATTAATAGCTTAACGTTTTATCACATAAAATTAAACACTAGATTAAAGTGATATTTTATAGTAATTAGGAATCAAAAATATAAAATTTTACAAAATTTCCTGAATCTTTTTACTTAAAAAATAAAGTAATTATGTGCACCTATTTAATATAGATTTTTTTAATTACAGTTTAATATAATAATATTTAAAAATAATTTATTGTAATATTTATTCCCATCTTGTCAGTATTAATCCAAGTATTTATGACAATATTTTTCATCTTTATTATGTGATAAGATAAGCATATTAATAGTTCACTTACGTAATTGAACTATAAAAAATCTAAATTAATAAATAAATCTAAAAAAGTGTAAAAAGTCACAGAATAAACTTCTGATCGGTAACTCGAATATACACGACGTAATCAACATAAAATATAATAATGCTTAAGTTATAAGTACGTTAACTATAGATATAAAATGTTGGTGAATGATACAAGTGAAGACAATCAAATTAAGCTTTTAAATAAAATATAACATTAAATTTGAAATATATCTTACAATATAAAAAAGAAAACCATAAACTTATTTATTGTTCTATATCTTTTTCTATTCTATATTTTTTTATTACTGAGTAAAAATCCATTTTTTAACAATCGATAAAAAATCAATATATTAGAATAGGGTCCAATGGAGTCTTACTGCTTCCAACAGTATTTTAAATTTAATGTTCAATTCAAATTACAAACTTTTATACGTTTTATTCCGCCTTCACAATTCAGCAATGTACAATGTTTATTTTACAACTTCTGCACTTGGAATAATTTTCCATACAGTTATAGTTGACGTACAAATCTTGTATATGATTTGAATAGTACATGAAAATATTTGACTGATTTAAAAGATATATCTTAATCGCAATATTTTGCCTACAACGTTTCGCAGTTATTAAAAATTATGTACTTTTCAGAATATATAAATCTTTGTTTCAAAATATATGTAATTTACCATAGGTAGAAAAAAGGTAGAAAGGTAGTATATTCCCACTCATTAGCGAATAGATAGTACATTATACATCCAGCTGCGGTATTTCAAAAAGCTTTCATGACGAGTCGAGCGCAAAGGAATTATGGGCTCCTGGTTTCCCGAGCTGAATCCATACATCCAAGCACCCTCTCGTGTCGCACTCTTTGATAAAGAATTGCATTTATCACGGTAGTAGCTTAAAGAGTAGAAATAGATGGATAGGGCAGAAATGGATGCCATCCAAATCTTGGAAATCGAACGACGGACTCCCAGCGAGAATTGATATTGTAAAGCCCGCCTTGCGTGGGCTCGATAATTCTTCAATCTACTGTTTCTCTACGCTACTCTGTGAACTACTATAAACAGTATCCCCTTTTTTAACTCCGATACTGTCTGACTGTATCCTAATTATTAATATCATTTTATAAATTAAAAAAAACACGTTAACCAATCAAAACAAATCATAAAATCAACGTTATAAGTTTTGCAATTATTATTGTTAATTATTTAATGAAGAAAATATTAATTAATGAAAGTGAAATAAAAATCAAATTGTATTAGATAGCTTAATATTTTATTGAAATTCAATAATCACTTCAGCTTCCATTTAACCATAACTTTTTGTATAAAAATGATCGTAAGTAGCACCTGTTGCATATTTTTTATCCATCAACTATAAACAGTTTAATGACAATAAGGCAATAAAAATTAAGTTTAATGCAAAAAATTTATCATTCTTATAAATAGAATAAAGTTAAAAATTTATATAAGGTTACAATAAATCGGCGCACCTTTAATTAGACGAATTCTTATGCTTTTAAACATCCTCTCTAAAGTAGTCTATCGACTAGGCGAATATTATCATTCTCTATTTATTTATTTACAGCCAATAAATTCTAGTCAGTATTATAATTGCTAATTTACACTACACTTGTTAAAGGTAGATATGCGGTACTAATGGTAGTCGCGCTTACAATACTTGTGTAGGTGTGTCGATACAAAGGCCAGGGTCTTCTCTACGGAGGGACCATTGTCAGATTGACGGGATCTACGACGGCCTGACCTGGGGGCAGAGTTCTGGTGACTCTTGTCTATAATTACCCTAAAAGGTCAACGTAATCGGGACATAATCGGCAAGGCATTGTCGTCATGGGCGATTCGTAAGCAAAGCGGACTCGGTGTCATGGGATCCGCGCACCGAGACTTGGTGCACCCGATTCGGGCTATAACAACAGTTCAATAATTTTTTTTATATGTATAATTTTTTTAATGATCAAATATCGTTATTTTATTCATTTATATGAAATAAAGTTAAATTGTAATTATTTTTTAAACTTTTTTGTGATCAGTCTCACTACATAGATATTGCTATTAATTATTATGAATTTTTATTTCTATATTTAGCTTACATATTTATGCATTTTGATCTATCACAAAATAATTTCAATATTATTAGTCAAATCAATTTTTGTCTAAAAGACACATAACACATTTAACTATTAACCCATTCGTGTAAATAGTATTTTGAAGGACGTATTAAACCATTTTTCTATTATAACTAGTGTATAACATGATTGATAATTTTTCATATTAATTAAACTATGTTGACAATTCTATTTTAGTTTTCCAATAAGTTAAATAGATCAATAAATGCTGTTTTAATCTATTTTAGTCCGAATCAATCCATATTGCAAACATTTATGCATTTGCTCAGTAAGTGTGTTTTTTACATTTTTAAATTTCAATAATTATTTCAAATACATTAAAAATAAAAAATGGGTTGTAATAGATTAAAATAAATAAACGAAAATTTATGAAAATAAGTTTGTAATTTCATATGACTTTACTTGCACTACTACTTCGTATAGCATATATGGGTAATAACCAATTCTATTGCCATGAGTATTCTGTCTTTTTATCACATTTATACTTCAGCAGATATGTTATTGCAACTTTTTTACGACACAGAGGAATACGTGCATAGCGCATATCAATGTAATTTCATAATCATATTAGAGAAGTATTAATTTTAGAGTGAAAGTCTTTATCATTTACAATTGGTGGTCAATTCAGAATGAAAAATGAAAAATAAAAAAAAACATGTTAAATTCAGTCTTCAGAAATTAGAAATTTACAAACTCTACTTTAATAAAAACGCATCTGTTTTATTTATAAATTTTTTTATGTTGTAAATATACATCCATGCAGAATATTCTAGTACTGATATATTATATATTATGTAATAAAACTGTATTAACCAAAACATCCAAGTAATATAAAATGAAAAAGTTAATAATAAAAAAATAAACTCAAAAATATTAAAGCCATTAATGAGCTGTATTTACTTTGAATTTATTGTTCCAGTATTTGTAGATTCTATAGGATATTTTAAAAAATGGAATATAAATTCAAAATATAAAGGCAGAAGTACGAAGATGTGGAAAAGAAACAAGAGAAAAAATATTCGTATTCAATGTAATACATTTTTCTCTACGTTATATGATTCATAAATTTGAAATTCTTAAAAGAAATTCTATTTTAGAATTATCGGTACTGTTTATGCTTAAAAACAATTTTTTTTCTATTATTTTTACTTAAGGTATGTATTCTACTTATTTTATAAAAAAATGATAAAGCTTGTAAGAAATTTTATTCTTATTAACGAGACATCAATTTCGGAAAATATTAAAAATATTTTAGTCCAATCTATGGTATTAGAGTAAAAAATTTTTACATTGTTAATAATACGCATAACTATAAGCGCACTTCTTGAATATATTAGCGCTGTACTCTTTCATGTATCCACATGTATATGTTGAAAAAACAACTGTTACTTAGGTACGTATATAAATGCGGGCACATATGTTATTGGAAAATATTTTCACAGAATAATTTGTATTTGGAGAGGTAATTTGCAAACTTTTCACCCAAATTCTAAGCCCTTAATTCTACTGCCTATAATTTGTATTAGCCACATATAATTTTAGCTTATCACTACGTTATTCGTTTCATGCTACCATAAATCATATTTCATATTAGCATATTCAATTTATTGTTTCGCTCTCTCTCTCACTCTCTCTCTCTCTTTCTCTCTCTCAAGTATTAAATATAATCATATATTTAATGTTATAAAATATTATATATAAAATATATATTATATGTATGTATTATATGTTATAAAAAAAATATATGTATAAGTTAAAAACTAATTTACATTTAAATATACAAAATGTATACCCATTTGGATCCTTTAATTATATATAGTACATGAAGCAGCTTATTGAAGAGAAAGAACTGAGTTAAAATTTTATAAATTAAATGTTGTATTTTGCAACCAATTATAATTAATATATAAAACTCTTCTAATAATAACTGACCCATTATAACATCATTTGCGGGTGTAATACTTAACTCACCATATCTATTCCATTTTATAATGGGATAAAAATATATAATATTTGACATTACAACTCAATTCAAAATAAAAATAAATTTTTTTATTAGTTTTCTGTTTTCATAAGGTCATATTATAATTATCTCATTTATGAGCAACAACTAAATTATTTTTAATTCTAGATTATGATATAAATATTTATATAATAAATACTATTTTCAGTAATACCTTTCGTTGAATAATTAAAATTATAAAAATATATTTAAATTACAACCAAGATTCAAAAATTATACGTACTATTATTTTGCTTTTTTATTCATTATATAAGTCCTGGTTAGAAATAAATAAATGGTTTGTATTACAGTTACCATTGATATGAGAATATATATAAAGGTTCAGAATTTTTTTTGTTTTATGTTTGTGGGTTTAATTAAAGTTTTTTAATATAATTACCATAAATTTTTAAAATAATTATTACGTACATTGCATCACAAAAATACAAAGATATAATCTAGAGTTAATTTAAATTAAAAATAGCTACTATTTTTTTTTATTTTACCTTTATCTATTTAATGACTTTTTAATTTAAAACTTAGTACAAATAAAATAAAATAAAATAAAATAGTAAATACTTTTTAAATCTATCTGTATAAAAAAAATCCTAAAATACTTATTATAATCCTAAAATAATTATTTTATGATTATATTTACTTTTCACGATATAATTAAACTAGAATACTTTATTGGTATATTTATAAATAAATAAATAAATAATGGCAGATTCTTAAATTAAGAATGGACTCTACTTTTCTTTTAGAAAAATATAATTTTCAATAAAAATTAATAATTTCTTATATGAATTTTAATTATATAAATTTTAGTATAATTAATAATTAAACAAAAATTACTATTAGTGTTAATTATAACATGCTTTTTAAAAATATATATAGTTTTCAAAAACTACTAAAAGATCAATGATGAAATTTATTTTATTATGACATAATTCATAGCGATATACACTTTCTACATTGGAATCTTGATCTTATTTCGTAACCACAAGATTGGATTTTACAACTACTTCCGACTTAAGATCGAATTCTACTGAGATCTCTGTGAGATCAAGGTAAGTGCCTTGTAAACATTAATTTTCTTAACCAAGAGTTTCAACTACTCGAATTATTTAATGCATTATAAACGACTTCAAGGAAAAAAAAACTAATAATCTATAGTCAATTTTAAATAAATAAATGGTTATAATGATACTCCGAGATAATTTTTCCAAAAAGGCAAATTATGAATTCTATAATTTTTGTATGTAAAATGGGGAAAAAAATTCAGAATTTTTATATGCTATAAGTTTGATGCTCCATTTATTTATTTATATAATACATATCTTAGATCGTTAAAAAAAAATTTTTTAATTGATAAAATATTAATTCTCACTTAATTTAGAAACACAAATTTGTTTATAAATCTTATCGTAGTTTCTAAAAGAATCTTGATAAAGAACTTCTAAAAATTAGAAAAATCAGTAACAAAAATTCACGCCCTCTTGAAGAATGCAGAATAATTGTCTGTTCCCTTCCCCTAAATTTCAATCCTTATAACTGTAGAATCTTCTGATACTTTTAAGGGTCTTTCAAGAATGCTCAAGATTTCCGTTATGTATCTTGAAAAATCTCTTAACACTACAATTTCAACAGATATTTTGAGAACTTTTCATAAGTACGGAAAGTAGTGCAAATCTCTTGTGTTTTATAAACAAATATTTACATTCTTAGAAAAACTAAATTGATAAGCAATTAAAATAATTAATAAAAAACAAACTATTTACAAAAATACTTTTAAAAATTTTTATTAAGTGAACACTAAAATTTTTTATATTCATTAAAATGCATGTATAAAATATTATGTATTAAAGACTTTTTTAAAGCTCAAATAACCAATAATATAATAATTCAATTCATTCTATATCTTTAGCTTTCTGTTGCTTACATTTTGCTTCATAGCTTATTAATAGGCATAAAAAATGTATCTGTTCTGTTCAAATTTTTGTTTTGAAACTGATGAATTAGATATAAACAAATTTTTATGCAGTTTTACTATCGATATGTGCATTGACATAAGAATTAATTAATACGCTTTTTATATATATATATATATTTTATTAATTAGTACATACTCATGTTTTACAGCTTTAACTATAGTATAATATAGTTTTTACGTATGTTATTATAACATTACTCATGAAAAAATATGTAGAATTATAAAAAAATATATTATGCAACTAAAAAAATTCATTCTATTTATAATTTAGAATTCGTTTTGTACGATTGGACTTACATTGAAATTGATACAATGTCACACTAAAATAAACAAAATTTTAAATAAAAAAGTTACGATTAAATAGGGAAATATGTGTAGAAAAACCGTAAACTAAGAAAATAAATTTTGTGTCCTGTTTCATCTGACTTTTTAAAAAATCATTTTTGTATTAGGTTCATCTGATGCGTCAATGTACAAAAAGTTTCTGTCTGCTTACATTTTTGCTGGATGGATAAGCTTCATTTTATGCTTTCAACAGATTCTGCTGTTCCACATCTGGATATTTATATCGTTACAATTTTGTAATTCATTAATGTGATTTCACATACGAAGTAGCTGATAATTCTAAGATTCACACTAGTGATGCAAGAGATTTGAATTAATAGAAATCTTAAAAGGAAATTTTGCACCTTCTCCACGTTTTAAGTGCTTAATACTTAATTGTTTCGCTTCATTAGCAAAAAAGTTATCTGCTATTATTCGAAGCATATCATTTTAATTATCAAAAGAAGATTAAAAATTCATCACAGAGTAAAATATTTAATTTATATTATAATGACGAGCCCGGTTTGTCCCTCCGCACCCTCCCCCCCTGAGTGTAGCATACCCGATGTTCAGCGCACAAGATATGCGCTGAACATACTCGGAGCGGGGGGAAACGAGTGGAAAGTGAGAAAACGCGTCCGGCCTCCAAGACAGTGGCGGGAAATGCAATGCACGCGAAAAACGCGTAATGTGTTCCAAGCTGAACGCCAGAAACTAACTTCTCGGGCATTAACGCGTACGAACCGGCGACCAACGTAGACCTCCGCGACGGACGCCGTCAAGCGAAATTCGGGAGTTACAGATACAAAATTAAAGACAACTTCCAATGAGATGAAATAGGGCGTGACCCCGGGTATACGAAAACCCGGAACTCTGAGGTCAGAGGGCACCTCAGGTCGTGTCGGGCTCCTGATGAAGCTGGAGTTCGCGGGAGCCTCGGCGTGAAGTAGTACCGTGCCTTTAAACTCCCACTTCCACTTGCGTGTGGAGAATATATGGACGCAAATATAAGAGTAGAGGCAACCCGGACCAACGTTAAACTTATACAAATATTTCATATTATGACAATTTTGATCAATGAAACTGGTAATTTTCCTACATTCTTATGTAAAAATTAACTCTTTATCGAAAAGCTATTAAAATAAAATGTTAGATTTAAATTAAATATATATTGTAAATACTGCATTATTCAAGTTCAATTATTCTTTTATGAAATGACATATTATTATAGTAATATCTAATTCATTATGTATAGTAAAACTCAAAATTTTAAAAGAAAAAATCAAGCTCTCAATTTCATCGTCAACTTTTCATTAAAATTAAACACGCAAATTAATTTCGCCTACTCAATCTAATCTCCTGCAAGTATTATTAATATTTAGAGCATCACCCATGAATGTTGCTTTTACTTTTTCAATGAACAATCCATACACGACTGACCTCAAACTGACCTTCTAACCTAAAAAAATATTCTATAACATAGTGAGCATTGCATTCTATCATTTTGCTCATCAGAATTCAGCTACACATCGATATACTAATCCTTTATAAATTGCATTGTTATTTTAACGGCCTAAAATATAGCCACTGGTATCTATTATAGAAAAAGAGCGTTATTGCTGTAGATTAAAGTGAATTATAAAGACAAATGATTTTATAATTTAATTATAGTTGATTATTTTAAAAATATTTAATGAAAAAATATATTTAAGCTCCGATATCGTTATTATTTACTTATCAAAAAGAACACATTTTTTATTTCCTACAAACTAATTTTTTTCTATTTAGTTTTTCAGTTCCATTTTTTCAGTCATTTTTTTACAAATTCAAACTTAGTAAAATACGTTTTAAACCTTGTGTAATCGATAGATGACGCTTACAAAACTTGCAGTTACTGAAAAACTCATTCTGTAGCAATACTTTACATATTGTTACGGCCGGAGCAATGGCCTGAACCAAATTTTTTTTCTCTTTCTCATTCTCTCCTTCCACCACTCTACTAGGATCTATCACAACGTGAATGACTGCTTAGAATCACTTTTGCGCGCATATATTAACACTGACAATTCAGCAACTAGATATCCGACAAATATTAAACTAAGCCGCAGCACATTCCTAATCGTTTAATACTCCCAACCTATGTGACGAAATGTGTCGACTTCCTTAAAAAAGCTAAAAAATTTTTTATATACGCTGCACTATCACAATAAATTTAGTAATATGAGAAATTATAAGCTCAGCGAACGCAACCAAATCTCTTTATCAATTATTACATACTTCCGACCGATGCGACGAACTCTTTCTCGGAAAAGCAAGCTTTTTTCACTACGATACGAAGCATAATTTATGAAATATTTTAATTAGGAGGGTAGGGATGAAATGTTACGAGATTACCATTATAAAAAGGGGCCGATAAAATTGTAAAAATCACACTGTAACGACCAGTCAATCATCACAATACATTCGCTAGATTCGGCAAGTAGCAGATACATTACAATAAGCAAGTAATTTCAACGTATTCTTTGTTTTCATCGCGCAGTGTCATATTAAATTTAATTTTAGCTGAATTCGAAATTTTGTCTCCTTTACTAAAATTTTGTATTAGGTTTTAATTTTTTTTAAATAAACAACGAATACCGCAGTTAATTTTTAACAACCTCGATTAAAACGGTCTTCCGAATTTTTTTTGTATGCATTTACTAAAAACTAAACTACTAAATTACCGGAATCCGACGTTAACTAAATAAATTTTCTAAACCAATAACTAATTGTAAATTAGAAATATTTTAATAAATTAATTTAAAACCAGTTTAAAAGTGTAATAGTGTATAAAAAGGGAAAACCGAACCTATTAGCCCCTTTTAACAAACTCTCTATCCCATGCTATTGCACTTTAGTATGTAGGCATAAAACAGAGAACTCTGTGAATGCAAATCGGTAAAGATGCGTATTCACTAGGTGAATTGTATCCAGTGGAGAAAACCAGGTCGGAGACCTCATACCCTGGACGTAACAATATTATTACCATTTTATCTAAAAGAATAGGTTCTATTTATAAGAAATACACAAATTTTGTTATGTTAAATTAATTTTATGTTAATGAACTAATTATGCTTACAAGATATTGTAACCAATAATCTGATTAACTTTATTTTTAATACAATAATTGTATTAATATTCTCTTTTTTAAACCTATAATATGCCATATTTTTTTAAAGCAATACTTCAAAATGGCGTTTATTTTATAGAAATAGGGTATAATTTTATAATAACAAATAATTAATTATATTCTAACAAATGTCAGACTTTTAACAAATTTTCAAATACAAAAATAGAAACTAATAACCTGTGAAAAAATTATTAAAACAATATTTGTTTTCTATAAAAATTACAATTTATACGTACGCATTTACTGTTTCATCAGAATATATACAAATTCTGCTTATAAAAATATATATACATATAAATGCACCAATGAAAGATATAGTTTACATAATCCATGTGTAAGATTATTTAACAATAATATTATTTACCATCTGATTCGGTATTTTATGCAGCGTTATATAATGAAATTATTTATTCTGCGCAGGCTTACAAAATAAAAATAAACTACTAATCTTCCATTCACAGTAAAATGCCCTTACATTCATTGTAAAGAAAAAAGAAAATTCAGTATTCACTGTGCATACTTAATAAGAAACAGTAAAAACAACGGTAGTGAGAAAAAAGACTAGACTTGAAAAATTTTCCGCTGCCCTCTCTCCCTTCTGTTTTTCCTACTCCCTTAATTCAGGACAATCATTCACTCTTAAACTCTCTCTCTCTTTATATCTCTCGTTATCCCTTTCTTCATCTTTGTCTTGGAATTTGCAAACGTAGTTTTTCGACAGACACAATAACAGGCAGAAAATAAAGATCGAAGTACTTTGTCTGACCTAGGGTTTCGCTTCAATTCGGCTGTCGAGAGTTGCATCATATCAAACTTTTTACTATATGCAAGTAATTTACTGCATGTTGTTTTTCACACTATTTGCTTGTTTTTTTAGTTGTAAAAAATAAAGATAAAGAAGTGAAAAAAAATACTACAGACTCATTTAAATTAAATAAAAATGGAAAAATGGTTATAATTGCTACAATAATTTTATTTTATATAATAAGCATTTGTAGCTGTGTGTTTTAATCAATATATTCAATGGATCATCAAGTGAAAATGCTGTTAAACTTATTTAATAAAAACTTTGTTTACTGAGTAGAACTCCCAGAGAAATTGTGAGGCTGGTTTCTCCACCTGTGTTACAGTGACGAAGTAGCAATGTTTGCATGGAGTTCGCCGATTTCATGTTTTAGCGGGAAGAGGAGAAACGGAGTGATAGGAACGGCACGAGGCGGCGAAACAAAATAATAATAACAAAAATCATGGTTTTGAATATCCTCTAATCGTTGACGCGAGAAAGGGATGTGAACTTATTCGCAGTGATAAACAAACAAGAAAACAAAAATTTACACAACTACGTAAGTATAGTTCTCCCCTCCTGTGACAAAACACAAAAAATAAAGATACAATTTAATTTTACTTTACTTAACTTAATTTCTCGTTGTCCGCAACGACATCGCAATATTATTTTAGTTGGAACGCTCTATGTAAATCGTTGGGGGTAGGAAGTGGAGGGGGTGGGTGGGGGAGGGGGTTAGCGTGAGCTCGTCATCAACCAATGGACCGTTTTTAAAAACAATTAAAATTGCGCTAGACTCCCCGGATCCTCGTTAGGCCAGGGAGTCAGAAAGAAAAATATACTCACACGTCGATACAAATTATATATGGATGGAGCGGGGGGCGCTGCAGGGCTCCTTTCCGATAACCCGTCGCTGCTCCTACAGTCGGCGTTTAGTAGTCTCCGTGCCTGGACGCCGTCCTCCTAGCTGTTGCCCTTGTCACCACAACGATGTAGGTCGAGGAGGGAGGGGAGCTGCTCACCGATCCATTTCTCTAGGATATCCCAGACCTTCATCTTCTTCGAGAGCTGAGCCCCAATGCGAGGTCGGAGCGCGCGCCCTGCCCCGTGGTCACGCCCTTTGTACTTTATTGGGAGCTGTTTTAAATATTTAATTAGTAACTTTCGATGTTTGCCCATTGGTCCGGACGCACTGGTAGCACCAGGCGAACAAGTTCCTGGTGTCCAGCTCTGAGTGTGACCCGAGCTTTTCTTGCGTTTGGCATTTCCCGCCACCGAACCCGTGGCGAGGCGCATTTTCACGGTCTCTCCTCGTTACCCCTCACCACTCCGCTCCGAGGGTTATCAAGGATTGGCGCATTAAGTGTGCGCCATAATTGGTGTTTAGAACACTAGACGGGGCGGGGTGCGGAGGAACGAGTAGGACTCATCACACAATATAATTATTAGATTACATATTAACTGAAGGCTTTACGAATCAAGTATTGTTTAATATTAACTAATAAAAACTTAATTGGAATATGTATGTACAGTATACTTACATGTAAATATAAGCTGTTAAATATTTTAGTTATTCTAAAAATCTGACGTAAAATGTTATTCAAATGAATTAATCCGAAGTCTCGTACATTTTGAACGTTCTTGAAATTAATTCTGCTTATACTGTAATTTTTCATTTGACTTTTCTCTAGTTCACTAGAATTTTAATTCAAATAACTTTCTTAACACATTGGGTAGAAATTGGTTTAAGCTATGTCATAAAAATCATTAACATTATCTGTGCACAAAGAACAAAAAAATTATAAAGCATAAATGGATATTCGAACGAGTTGGCCCGTAGTCCCTTGAATATATAAATTTTTGAAAAGCAATCCAAATGCTTAAATAATCTGAAAAAGTAGTAGCGAAACTATAGCTGTAGAATCCGAATTGATTTTATTGATGAAATTTAAAAAATTAATTTTTTAAGATAATTAGTCCCATAAAGTGGGTAGAAGCTTGGCTCTACAATAAGTACTGTAAAACAAGATAATTTTCTAAAGCTTGAAATTTTGCCTTTCACATGAAGACACGTGTTCGCATAAACGAAAGAGGTGTGCAAAATACTAGTGAAAATAGGAGTAGCTCTTGCTCGAACAAAATAGAGATTTGTATGCAATGATAAAATTAAAGGAGGTGAGGGAAGCCCTGGATGCAGAATGAAAATTTACCGTCGACACTTCGGTTCTGCAATTTGCAAATGTGTTCTCTCTACCCAGCCGCAAAACTGCTCGTTCTTATGGACCTTAATTCTGAAAAATATGAGATTTTCTAGTTGAATCGCGTACAGTAATGCAATTTCTCTGATATCGCGCCATTATCATTTTAACATCTACACTAAACTCCTAATTCGTTTTCTTTTCTCTCGCTCTCTCGAAAACAATTTCAAAATAAATTTTTATTCAAATGTCTCGATAAACTATATACTCGGTATCAAACAACTGAGGAAAATACGTTTTTTATTTAGATCCTAGTCTTATCTAATTTCATCCCAGTAATGAATGAATTCATAAAGTTTTAAATACTAATTTCAGATAAAGCCTTTCGTATATCATATAAACTCTTATTTCATAATGCTATTCACGAAGAAGTACATGTAAACAAAAATTTACATCTCTTAACGAAATATTCATTAGCAGGCCAACTTTTTATATTGCACCCTAATAATTTGTTTTAAGTTACAAAATATAACAGTTCTAATCTCATAAGCCTCATGCATTTTAAGGAATTATGGTATTTTTTCAACCATAAAATCATCACGTAATTTATATATTTACGTATTCTAACATTAGATTACAAAATATTTAATCAATTTATTTAATATGTTTTGTTTTTTAATTCTATATTGATTTACATTTTTATTTTTATTTAAAAATTCTTTTTTGAAGATTATTTTATAAATTTTTATTTACGTATCATACACAATATTATTTTTAAAGGTTCAAGAAATAAAACCGAAATATAAACAATTGTTTATATTATTAAGTAATATTATTATGCATTTTTTATTATCATTTATTAGTATTCAATGATAAATTATTATCAATAAGATGAGATTTAAAATTTTTATTAATGCTTATGAAATAATATTGAAAATATTCCAATTATTTAATACTCTATTTTACAAAACTCGTATATCACTAGCGTTAGTTATCTAAATAGCAATGCAAGTCCTATGTGATATGTATAATTACTATGAAAACAATATATTTTCGATAATACATGCAATAAATTGAATTAAATAAGTAATTTACTGATGTTTTTATAGTGTTATCTTTCTTTTATGTAATTGAAAAAATTCATTAGTCATTTACTATTCACTAATTTTAACATAAATAGGTACTTTAAAAATTGTACACTTTGTAAATCAGAATAAAAAAAAATCAGAAACGATAACTTAATTTGTAAGCTTTCAAAATGATGATTTATACTACATGTAGAAATAAAACCGTGTATTTAACCAAATTTGATTAAATTTATTAAATATTTCAAATTATAGTTGCCGATTTCAAATTCTATATAATTCTGCAGATTCAAAGAGCAGCGATTTCATCAGCTCTGATTCGTAATTCATGTACGGCAAGAAGCGGGACATTTGTTAGCATGCCAGGTACAGCATTTGCACATGACACAACGCCCTTAAATCATAAAACCGCAAATGCAGCTGAGGAATGCCTTTCTATATGAGCTTGAAGAAGTATGAAATAAGAAGACAAATACATTAAAGCAAAATGTAGGTAAGAGATGGTGACAGGTGTCGAAAAACGACAAGATCGACAGCAAGAAATTGATGAACTAGATAATTACTTATCCCTTCTCATGAATATTCTATAAAATAGGATCAAAGATCAATTGTTTTTATGAAATTAGAATAGAAATTAGAAAATATAATTATTTATTATTTTAGTTTAGTATTTTATTCATAATTAAAAAAAAACAATGAGAAAGTATATCGATAAATCTTTTAGTGATAGTTCAGAAATTTATATATCTATACGCAGCTGCATTAAAATTCCATTACTATACAAATTTTTTTATAGCGGTTATGAAAATATGGAATAAAAATATAAATAATAAATATAGAATAAAGCTAAGGACAAAAAGTATAGACTTTCAAATACTTAAATGATTAAAATAAAAAATTATTCCCATTGATTAATAAAAATTTCTAAAACACGGTAAAATTATTCAAAATATAGTTTCCATGTAACTACATAGAATATTTTCACGAAACAATATTGAAGCAATATGCTAATGAAAACAAATAAAATCAATTTTGCTTTAATTGAATAAATATTTCTAAAGATAATAAATATTGAAAACCATAGCTATAATTTATTATAGTTATTTTCGTATGTTTTTGTTTATTAAAATTATAATTGTTATTACATATATTATTAAAATCTTAGGTAAATTTGTAGTAAAATTTATTCATTTAAATAGTTCTTGATTAATTTTAAAGAGGCCATCTAGTATGCTAGAGGCTTAATGTTAAATAGTTAAATTAATAAATTTTTAGCAGCGGGATTAATATACTGTAAATAAATTAAATTTTAAGTTCAGCACAAAATAAAATCATAGCTTCCTTCCTCTTTGGCAATAAGTCAAAGAACTTCTACACTTCTTCCAACAATCTTTAAATCAATGTAGTACCTGATTTTAATCAAATAAAATATAGTATACTCTTAATCAAGTACTCGCTTTGGTATATTACAATATATTTTAGTAAATCTAGGAAATCCTGAAAATTTTCGATGGTTCCTATTCGCATTCACACTCTAAACCCTTAAAGATACAGAACTCATATAGATAATAAAATATCTGTAGTAGTTGTATTACATACATGAATGTATGAACCAAGCAAATTAAGTCGCATCACCGCCGACGCCCTTGGCGGCAGGAAACTACGAATTTACGTTTTCAATATATTTTTGCAAGATCCGCTTTCCCTCACCTGCCTCTGCTGCGTATTAAGATTCCTACTTAATATTTTTACGTAGAATACGATTTACACCCGTAAAACTTTGCGCATGAATTTTTTGAAATATCAGATATCATAACAATATTATTTCAGATATGTAGTATATTTAATAAAATGAATTAATATAAATGAGAATTTAAAAAGTAAATTCTTATTTGCCTCTACATTCTTTTAAAAAAATTGTGAAAAATCTACATTTTTAAAACCGATTTTTAATTTGAAAATATACTACGAAAAATAAATCCAAACGCAAAATTAAATTCTGGATAAACTCTTATATTAATACGAAAAATTCGTATTTACCAATTTCAATGGTGAAATATATATATATATATAACATGTCAATAACTTCGTAAATATTTTTTTCTGTAATTTTATATTCATATTCATTTACATTATTACATTATGGCATTTCTGTAGAAACAATCACTGAAATTCATCTTGATTCGTAGTTAATTTCAAATAAAAACATTTTTCTTAATAAGGTAGTATAAATTACTTACGGACACAATTTTTTCTAATTAAAATCATTGTACTAAATAGGCACTGATTGAATGTTAATCATTAATTTAAGCTTGTATAAAAATGTCAATAGATGTAATCATTTTATCAAAGTTATTGTAATATATTTAAATTATTTTTAAAATGTTTACAGAAGTAAATTACATCCTTGGATACATTAAAGCAATTATTTAATGTTAAGAAAACTTTCATAATAAATGGGTAAATTTAAATATAATTAAAATAAACTACGAGTTGATAAATCAGAGGAAGAGAGAGAGAGAGAGAGAGAGAGAGAGAGAGAGAGAGACGTAAAAATGGTGAGAATGTCAAGAGGTATAAAAGAAGTGCTGGCCACCTGCAAATAAGAAGTGGTAAGAGACCTTACGCTAGAGAAAAGCACAAGTCGGTGGAGGATAGTTTTGAAGGGGTATCTTTAAGCTGGGGTAAGAATTGTGGAATATAGTCTCAGGGATAATTGTTATAGTGATTAACTGCTGTAAGTTTAAATAAAATTTTACATTATTACGGAAGCCCATTTTCTACAATCAATTCATTATTTTCAGATATTAAATTAATACAATCTTGACAATCATCTAAATACAAGGCTGACTCATTTGAATTAAACGTAATAAATATTGTCGTGAGAATACATATCTGATTGATAATATTAGTTGTATAATTTATTTTAAATTAATAGAATTAAAAGTAAATTAATAATGCATTTTGTTATAAAGAACGTGATAATACCGAAATGAAAATAAATTGTTAAAATCATCAAAGTAGAATTATAAAAAAGAAAATAGAGAAAGAAATACATAAAGAAATTGTACTATTATGATGTAGTTCTCTTATTGATTCTTTAAGATACTTCATAGTCTTGGTAAAGATAAGCACGAAATGTTTTCCAATCTTTTCCTATCTTGAAGCGAATACAAAATCTTAAAAAAATGTATAAATGCATAAATATTCTATGGTTTCTCTTCTTCATCTATTATAAATAATAATAATAATAATAATAATAATATATAATATAAGGGAATTTACTAGTACTAACTCAGATACTTAATCCTGTCTTTATACTTTTACCTTCTCTAAAATGGTATAATATACAAAAAAAGAATTACCAACGATAATTATTAATATTAAAAGACAATGCCATTAAATATAAAAAATATATAAAAATACTTTACATGATAATTACCAAAATTTCTTTTTATGCGACAGACATTCTGTTTTATGCAAAGACAGCTACGCATGGCTGAAGGCTGTCTAGGAAACGCGTGTTGCAGCATAAGAGTTATTCAGTGGTTTACAGAAGCAAGAATACGTAATGATAAAAATAACTTGCATCTATCTTAGTTATCCCTGTCCATTTCAGCCATTACACCCTCGACTTACTTGAAGGATCTAAGAATCCTTTGTGGCATGCTATTATGGTTAACAGGTTTACAACAATGTCGCTACAATCACAGCCCGGTTAAATTAAGTCAACCGCAGTACTTTTGAGTGAACAATAGGAGAAGTGTAAAAAGCCGCATTTGATGGAGCCAAAGAAGCGTTTGAGCGAGGCTCCAGTGCTGGGGTGCCCAAACTCCAATCGGTTGCCTAAGCTGTCAACTGCCTGGAAGTTGTCCTCTCATAGGATCACGATAGTGTGGAACGCATCATCGCTTTCTCCTTCTCTTGATGTACCCTTAACAAGGCCAAGAAGAAGTCCTGCCACTGACGAATGATTGATTCAAGGACGTGTACCATGTGACCCGTACTTAATAACGATTATCAACGATTTCAATGATTATCTGAACTATTGCACGATTTATGGAAGACTATTTCATTGTTGATCCGCTGAACCATTGGCCAACGGATATCACAGTACTTGTGCCTACTGCCGAAAGAGAGACAAGGTGTTTAGGCAAAACGCCAAGATATTCGAAATTCTCTGCCCGTTTTAAGTTTTTAACAATAGTTTCGAAGTAACTTACTAATGAATTTTAAGATTCGATTTCTTCGATAATAACATTTCAACAACGATTTGATTAGCATGAAATTATGGGTCAACGATTGGGTGTACATTGTGCCTTGATCAACAATAACGGAAAACTCTTTGAAAGCAATTGATTTAAATAGAGAAATTAATTTTAGCTGTATCAGAGATACGTTCTACCCGTAAAAGCAAAATACGTAAATTTGAACTAACACGATTAACTTTTGAAAGACTGCTCCCAAATAATAGTATTTTTATTTCTCAACGGTGTTCATTTTTTCTAAATATATTGATATCTTTTATAAATTATATATTCAAATGTCAAACAGTGGAAAAATTTTCATTTCATTTCCATTTCAAAAGCTCAAACATTATACTATCATAAATACTATCATAAATATGTATAATACACTGATTTTTAATATTAATTTACCATTCCGAATACTACAAACTGATCTTTGGCACATTATACAAAATGGTTAAAACCAAAAGTAGAAGCTTCTTATAACGATAGAGTCCAACTGAGAACAAAACTTTGTATTAAACATTAATTAATGTTAATACTATTCAGATGCCGCTATAATTATAAATTATCTTTGACAATAATAATTAAATTATATAAAAACAATGTAATTAAAATTAATTTTAAAATTATACTAACTTTACATTTTTTAAATAAAACTTAAAAAATTAAACATTCTTTCTTTAAATTAATCTATTTAATATCTATTTCGAATTATCTTTAAACAACGATATTTTTTAACATTTATAATTTTTATAGATGCATAATCTCTTTAGTATGAAGATTAAAACGGCGAATGAAACAGAGGCCGTAAATGTAAAGTAATTTGATTTATTTTTAAAAACTTTGTAGGTGCTTAAAAACTAATTAGCACTTATTTTCATTGCATAATCTTTCATTTTTGGATTAAAAAGTGACTACCTATTCTATTTCAATGATTCCCTATAACAATTTAAATGCAATAAAATACAAATTTTTCAAATAATTATTTAAACAAATAAGATAAAATATCATATTCAAAATACAATAAAGAATGTAAAGCTTCTATCAAGCAACTAAATTTTTCTTTCTAGTTGAAATATATTAAAAATATTTCTGCTTCCTTTTTTTATTTTAACTCATTATTAATAATACTACTATAATAAAATAATGAATATTATGAATTGTACAATACAGTTATATAATACAGTTATTTCAAGTGGTTATGAATTTATCTATGTAAAAAAACTTTGATTTGGTAATTATGATAAATTTTAATAAAAATTGTGGGTATTAAATCAAAAACTGAGATTTTAATTTTTTAAACTAAAAAAAATTTACTTAAATGCCTACTATGTATCAAATAAAAATAAATACCTTGCTTAATACCACACTTCATTTATGATAACTGAATAAGAAACATATTATATTTTTATTAAACAAATTATTTGATTTTATGAAATCATTTTTAATAAAAAAATAAATAATCATAACGTTTGGGGGAAAACAATCTAATATATTCATAATATATAAGAGTAGTTTGAAAACAAAATTAAAATGATAAAATATTTTTATAAAATATTTATTTATATAAATAGTTAATTTTTCAAACAATTATACGAATAAATTAATTTATGTCAAGTATGTGGCAAGTAGTATTTTAAATTATACTATATAATATAGTGAAATATAAATTTAGTGTATGCTAACAGCAAAAATTAATTTTATAAAGTTCTTTTAATCATATTTTGAGACAAATAATAACTATGTATTTTAATTTTGTCATGTATGAGCTGGTATTCAATTTTGCATTAAGTTTGTGATACGTGAACGAAATAAATACTGTCTAATGATTTAAATTCCGAATAATCAAAATTTTTTTCCTTCGAATCGCCTTATATATTCTAATATTTGTTTCGGTTGTTAATTTATTGGAGATGCCATGGCAACTATAATGCCGTTTAGATTGTGTGTTTATTACAAATGTGATGTGCATTATATATATTCTATACTTAAATGTTAGATATTTAATTAAAAAGTACTTTTTTTAATGAATAGCTTAATTTTTGTACTTGAATTCAAATTAAAAAATACACATTAAAATCTATTGATCCGCTTTAACAATCATCGTATTTTAAATATATAAAACTATAAAATCATCAATGTATTTATGCAAAAAATTCCTTTTATACATATTATCTAATACATTGGTCTAGATCCAAAATAAAAGTTTTTACTATAATGCATCGAATATGATGGGAAAATTATTTAAAAATACAATACTCTGTAAGAATAAAACATTAATTTTAGTCATATTCAATAGGTTTTACTGCATTTCTATAGGACACTTAATTTAACTGTTAAAGAAAATCTACGTTATATGAAATTTTACATTTTAATTTTAATTCATGTTTAAACTATACGAAAAGCTTTTATGACACTAGTAAGTATTCTAAAGCGAAAGGAGATGGAATTTTTCCTTAAAAATTAAAAAAGTAATTATTATTATAAACTGCACTATTTTATTAAATTATTAATGTCATCATGAAATTAATTTGCTGAATGCACATTTTATTAACACAGTCACAATCATAAAGTAATTATTTATTATTTAAGTACTGAATTATACACGTTACTCATAGTTAAATTACAGATATCTTTTATAAAATTTTTAACACATTGTATTTTCGACCGATCTTTTAATAATTATTCCTTAATTGAATAAATTTTTTCTTCTGCTTTTAATCTTTAATCTACATAGATTCAGTATTGTATGCACTGATAAAACTAGTGTCCTGCAAAATAATGTCCAGAGCCTTACGGACTTGTTTTATCCGATGATCAATACTATCAGGATAAGACGAGCAAGAGTCGCCGGTTGAACGTTTTGTCCTTTGAGTGGCAGAACGATTCACTACTTATTTGAGTGACATAAAACAAACGACTTCGAGTTTCCTCCTTTTTCAACTAATGACAAAGCCTCTTCGATACTAATCTATTATATATTTGATAAATATACAATACCTTTTTATATGATAAAATTGAAAATATTTCAATCACTTGTTTATAATTATTCCTAGACCAAATTCGTGTTTAAATTATTGACTTATTATAAACGTTTTAAAAAATATAACATATTATTGGTTACTTACACATTGACATATCATTAAATACATATTGACTATTGATGAAGAATAAATAGTTTTAACTTGATTTCTAACAGTTCTTCAATTTTCCTAACATTCTTCTTCTTCTGATATGCTTAAAATTGTGTATTTGATTTTATGCGATAATTTCTAAATTTTATTGAATAAAATAATTATTAAAATTAAAATCTATTTTAATTGTACTTTATTTTACTCTAGACTATAAAGAAATATTCTTTTGTATGGTAAAATATCTTAAAACTTATTTAATCTCTATAGTAAAACATTAATATACCCTATATAAATGTAAATGAATAATTCTTTTCGTGTAAAGTACTATTTAGTATTAAATATATATATATATTATTAGTCAACCATAAATAAAAGAAAATTATTACCACCCATCTAAAACTTTTTAGTGATATAATACTTTAACTGTCTTTCAAAACTTTTTGAAGTACAGTTCATAATTCTTACGTTTCCGAAATCTTTGCTATAATATACATTTTTAATTTTAAATATTTCTTTTATTATGATTTTAGGATTTTTTAATTTATAAACTTACATGTTAATATGTAACTTAATAAATAATATTATTTAACAATCTTCTTATCTAAATGTAAAATTTTTTTATATAAAGTAAATTTAGAGTATTATATAAATATATACAAGAACCTCATTTTAAATTTTAAATTATGACTTTATAAATGTAATATCAGATCCTTCAATCAAAAAAAATATTTTTTTTTTAAATTATGATTCCACATTAAAGACTATATATTTATTTACGCTATTAGAACAATGTACTAAAAATAAATCAATGATTTATTTTTAAATCATTGATGGACGAAATTAAGTCATATTGGATAACTTGAAACATATTTACTTTATAATACGATTAAAATTATTAATGCAGTTATTAGGCGTTAATAAATATTACTGAAAGAGTACGAAGAATTAAGTTAGACAGATAAATATTTGAACAACTGAATTTTATTTTGGATCTAAATCCAAAAAGAGTAAAAAAAGATTGAATTTTTTATAATATAATTATCTGAACTCGCATTTTACTAAATCATATGCCTATCACCATCTTTATTAATCTATAGCCTAGGATGCCTTTAATTATCAGTGTAATTCAAGCAAAATTACGATAATATAGTTTATATTACGAGGATAAATTTGTAGCAATTCGCGTCGATTTTATCGACATTTTATTACAATTAAAATTAAGTTATCATTAAACTTACTATTAATTTTATACCTAATTTTACACCGGACTTATTACTAATTTTAAAAATAAACTAACGTAACATAAGCTATTGTTGGGGATAATTCTCCTTACCCCACGACAGTGGGTTAGGAGGGCGCGTAGCATCTGATGGCGGGCAATGGGCGGTGACGGGCAGCGACGGGCCTCGTCGGCTGATGTTCCGGTAGCAGCATTCGTTGCTGCCTGTGACCTCTTGATCCCCTTGTTCCAGGCGGCTGTCAGCCGGGCTAGAACCTTTTCAGCGGTGAGGAAGGGAGGCACACCTTAATCGGAGCCCGAGCAAGTGACGCTTGCTCGGAGCTTCCGCGCCGTTGACACTAGAGTCTGACGAATGGTGGGGCTACCCTACTAGTCCATTGTACGGCCGATGCCGAACCTCAGCAAACTGGGGGAGAGCTTCGCAGCTCCTCGGGAGGCTCGTTGCCAGGGGACGGAATCCTTGGCAGCAAAAGTGGCAAGGACGAGAGAATACCGAGCAGCTCTCCTCAGTCGGTTGCGAGCTCGGCCTGAGCAACATCGCGTTGCCGGTGCCGAATGTCATGAAGCATAAGAAAAGACGCGTCATAAACTGTATAATTTTGCTTTTTGAGAAAATACAAATAATTAAATTCTCGTTTAAAATATTAATTATGCAATACTTATTAAATTAATAAAAAAAACTTTACTAACCGTAATACTAACTAAATTACTTTAAAATAATTTTTAACTATAGTATAAAATTTAAATAATTTAAATTTTTGATCAATAGTACAGAATATATAAATTATAAAACCACGATTATTGAATCTTAGCTGCACGTAGTTGATTTATAAAATATTGCCTATACAAAAATTTTGATACATTATGTAAATACAGGCAGAAATATTGCTATAGTTGTGCAAAATATCATAAATATTAACAGAATAAAAAATGTTGTAACTAAAAAGAAACCTAAGTCAGTAAAATAAATATAATTAATTTAATTAAACTGATATTAAATACAATACCTAGATATATTTGTATGTACTTTTCAATTAATATTTCATCTTTATTTAGTGAGTACATAAATAAGTCAATGAAAGTACGATATTAATTAATGATCAAATAAATAAATAATAATTCCTTTAATGCCGTCATAAACAACTGTAATTATAATGAGCATTAATATTTTTCTTATTATTTATTATGTCTATTTACACCCATCGAGCATTTATGATTATAATGCCAGTCAGTTAATCCTTATTAAATAGAAATCCAAGGCTTGAGACAAGCTAATCGTGAAAGTGCCGGAGCGTTACGTAAAGCCAAGATGAGATTGCCTTCGTATTGCTCCTGTGGCTCTTCCGGCCCTATTGCATTTGTAAAAAGGTCTTATAGGTCAAACGTTATCATTAACCCGGTGCTCACCACCGAAATACCGTCATACGCGAGAGAATAGATTCTGTCGGATCAGGGTAATAAACCAAGACCGAAGCCAACGTCGCTAATGGAATTTTCATTAAAGCACATTAATTCTATAGATTTATTAAATTATTTGAGATATTTAATAATAATAAGAATTTAAACTAGACTGATTTACATTAAACTAACTAAATTATAGCGTTTTGTGTATATTACTAAATGCAGATGATTTTATTTGGAAAAATTTTCGATCGCAATATTTTAAATAATACATCGCATTAACAGCAAATATATTAATGAATGAATTTAAGAAATCTTACTTGTCAATATGATTACGTGGTGCGCAAAGTCAGCAGCAAAGGAATAACGTAAGTGACCTGAAAAGGAGGAGTAGTCTTAAGAACATAAAGAAACGAGGACTCAAACTTCACTCTCGCCATAAGTACCACTCGTAAAAACTGAGAAAAGGTAGTTTTTTCTAAACGCAAAAGATTACTCAGTATAAGGTGATTGTAACTGTAATTTAAAGTGTATCTCGAGCAACATGAAACTTAGTGTTTTTTATTAAGAGAGTATAAAAACACGTTTGAAAATTATTTTGATTTACTGTAAACTGAAAAAAAATGAAAAGGGTACGATTGATATGTGGATTTTTTTATTTATATTTTAAAAAAATGTAAATTGAAAATTAAAAGTATTTATTATAAAATATTATAATTATAAACATTGTAATTTATTAATTGATACTTAAAAATATTTAAAAAAAATTATTTTTTTACACTGTTGACTTATATTTATTTTACTTAAAATTTTAATTTAAACGTTATTCAATTATCACTTAACTCAACGATAAATTTATAATAATACACTGTAGTGCCTAATAATATCAATTACGAAATTGCATTATTATTAACAATTATTACATGTTTATTCTCATTATTAAAAATTTTTTTTATGAAAAATAGTATTGTTTATAAAATTGTAGATTCATGTTAAGCGTTTATAATTTATCATTTATTGAATTTATTCAGTTTTCATTAAATTAAATTTTAATGAAAAATGCAAATTTCTATAATTCATATTTAAATATAAAAAAAATATTTATATATAGATTAAATATAAATATATTTATTATTAAGAATATCATTGTTAAATATACTATTAAAAATAAGAAATAATAAAAATAATAGTCTTGATAGTACCCAAAATATAAAAAATGTATTTCTATAAATTATTTTATTTATATTTATTAAAATTATTAAATTATTAAAAAATTATTTCAATTATTACATTTTTTGAAATTAGCTTTTTTCAGATTAAAAATTGAAAATGTTGTAATTGTTCATAATGAGCAAAAATATTAATTATTTGCATTTATCAATATTTATAAAGATATTAATTTAAAACATAAATGAATAGTTTTATAAATTATAATGAAAGTAAATCCTGATATCCTTCATCACGAATCGATCTAATAAAACAAATTGCATCCGATGAATAATTCTATTTCTGTCACGCTTGGTGTACAATTTTTCATAAATCATTAAGGTAACCACACCACGTGTAACGTTCAATTTTGAAATCTACCCTACATTATTTTTTGGCATATGCAAAACAACATTTGTAATGGATAATGTTGCAAATATGTATAGTTCCATCAAGTAAAAAGAAGAGCTTAGACTACAATCTATACATATACTGCATTTATAAATCAAGCTTCAATTATTTATGACTTATAGAAATAAAAAAATAAATATTTGAATATTACAGAAAATTGAATATTTTTTTATATTTTATTTATTAAAAAGAAATCCACCTTCATAATGTCTGAATTTCTGCTGATAAAATTATTTTCATCTAAATAACTTTTATAAATTGCACTTTTAATTTATTTAAACAAATTTTTTACTAAAAATTAATTAGTATAATTGACACTATTTTATTATTTACATTTTAAATTAGAATTTAGTCGAAATTCGTATTATAAATATTTTTATCTAAAATTATTAAACAAATAAATGTGATAGTAGTAATTAGTAATTTTGGACCTTAAGTTGACTATTTTATACAAGAGTTTCACTACCTACAATATAATGCTAATGATATATTGACTTGAGTTTAACCAAATTCTTCGCATCGTAACTCGAATACCGTAGTTCGAGATATAGATTCATCAAAACTTTTAATCATGAACTATTACCACGTGCACGCAAAAAAGTGTTAAACACAGTTGAATTTGTTATATTTATTTGATATTTTTACATCATAGAACATTAATTAATCTTGAAAATAAATCTTAAAAATTTTTGTATTGATTTAATTTTCATAAACAAATTAGATGAACCAAATTCTTATAAAATTATTCAAGAAATTAATATACAGACTGTAGAGTTATGATTAAATTCAATTTTATTAACATCTTCACTTATAAGAAATATTAAAATTTATAATCGTATACTTTAATGCAGCAATAATAAGCTTTTGGTAGAGTTATTAATATTATAAATAAAAAGTATTGCTTACTTCAGATGAAATATGAAATAAAAGTATTTATACAGAGTTTTCTCTAAATTATAATTATTCATATCAATTTTTCCACAGCATTTAAGAGTTGCTGTAATATACTAAAACTTATTATTATATGCAATTATTTATGCAAATATTATTACATGTACCAAAATATGTCATAATTGCCTAAATACAAAACTTTACAATAAATAAAAAATTGAATAATAAAAAAAATTTAATATTGAAATTAATTAAAGATAAATAAAATATCCTTGAAAAATATATAAAACACTTCTTATATTTTTTAAAGAAGTAGAGATTATTGCTCAAAATGATAGCAAATAAAATAGGCAAGAAACAATAGAGTAAAACAAATGCATAAGTACAGAGGTTGTAATAGTAATGAGATCCGAGGTCGCCCAAAATAACGATAGGAAAAGGACTATTGTGAACCAAGTAAGCTCAGATTTAGTCACGATGAGGACTCGTAACACAGAAAAAAACTCTAAGCGGTTTTACTAACGGTCATAGGACAAAGGCTTAGGGGTAGCATAAAGCTTAGACATAGCCCGAAGCTGTGAAGCAGAATTATAAAGCAAATTCTAAATGATACGAAAGTTCCGAAGTGAACGTTTAGTTTTTACTTAACTCTGGGTGAAATAATCTTAATGTAAATTAGCTGCCAATAGTAGTAGAAATAATATCTTGTCACGTGAATGGGTAGCACGCACACTGACTCATACCACTGAAACATGATCAATGATATGACATCTGCTACCAAGTAGTATATTGGTGAATTATCTCATATTTCAAATGAATATTGAAAAATTTTACCTAGCTGAGTATGTAAAAATATTCGAAATTT
The DNA here is from genome assembly GCA_018907135.1 of Kradibia gibbosae. Classification (NCBI taxonomy): domain Eukaryota; kingdom Metazoa; phylum Arthropoda; class Insecta; order Hymenoptera; family Agaonidae; genus Kradibia; species Kradibia gibbosae. The sequence continues at coordinate 13,603,544 of JACCHX010000004.1, forward strand.
TAATATATCGTAACAAAATACTTTATTGGTATAACTTAAAATGCAATTCATAGAACGATTTTTTAGAGATATTCAAAAGAAAGAAGAACAAAATAGCTTCTTATTACTAAAAAGGGTTTGTGAATTGTAATAAAATTATAAAATTGTGTGACTTGATAAAAATTTAGTTATCATTATTAATATTTTTCATTTATAACAAATAAATACAGGAAAAATATTTTGTAATATTTAAGAAATTAATTCCACCTAAAGAAGGATAAAAGATGAATTAATAAAGGGCAAAATTATTACTTTGAAACAGAATTAGTATTTTAAAGATGGTTTTACTATAAAAAATTACAGAAGATTATAATATCAGAAAAAAAATTTCCTTGTACAAATGATAATTAAAAAATAATTATTTTCGTAATACGTCACATGTTCATATGACAATAAATACTTCTTATTTAAAACAATGTATATTTCATATATCGGGTGTATATATATATATATATATATATATATATATATATATATATATCAGGCATTGATTATGAAGTTTTTCATTATCATTGATTTATTCCCTATATATCAACTTGAGAAACTTCTCATTTATACTTACCACATGTTCGATCCCTTTCGTAAAGTTACATTGCGATAGGATCTACATAAACCGCATGCCACAGCAATGGTTGTCCGGTAAATATTTGACTTGACGAGCGGTAAACCTAAATTTCATCTTGTTTATCTCTGCGATTTATTGATAATAGATTCGAAGAAAAACTATCCTAATCCCTTAGAAGAATAATCGAATATAAACTAAAAGTGACGAAATGTATAAAGAATTAATTTAAATTGTCACCTAATATGAATATAAATATGCAATAACTAAATATTTAAAACTTCATCCGACTATTCGTGTGCAATGAAATAATTTGTGGAAAATCATAAAGTTAAATTGCAGGGTTCATGTCAAATCGAACAAAGGAATAATAAATAAGTTGTGAATGAATTCCACAGAACGGTATGGTTAACAATACTTATTTTTATGGTGAACATTATTATTTATTATTTGATAAAGCCGAACATTTTAAAAAAGATTTTCATTCAATTAATAAAAAACAAAAACTATATTTAAATCATTTGAGGTGCATTACGATTACTTCAAAAATTTATAGGAACACATGCAATACATTGATTTATTTAATAATGAAGCGACGAAACTATCATTCTTGTAATATTTATTATATGTAAAGAATATTAATTATAATTTAGAAAGAATAAAATACACTAAAATGAAAAAAAACCCTAAAAAGTTATTAAGAATGTTTTTAGCTTATACAAGCGATATGTAGAGACCAATTGATATTAGTTGATTATTTTCTAAGCAAAATTTAATGTGAGATATCTAAAATAAAACTACTAGAACATCGATTTTCTATACACAATTATTGATAAAAAGAAGATAATGCAATTACTATAATATGAAGAACACAAATGAAAAATAAAAATATCCGTTACGCAGTCTTTCTATAATCGTAATCTTATCATACATAATCAAGGGCTAAAAATTGTGAACTTTCAAATGAGATGATCGAGTCGAACCTTATTCCTGATAGATTAAATTATTATTCTTTGATAATCTTGAATAACTTTCATATAACATACATGTATATCTCAATTGGATTGATTAAATATTACTACTAAATATTAGTTAAAAACTATTGATTTGCTGCCAGTTTCTGTTCGATCTAGACAAAAGGTATCTATTCATCTAATATATAATATATATTTTACTAAATAAATTAATGGCTGTAAAATATTTAGATATTTAATTTAAATGCTTTATTTTGTTGAGTTTTACAGATACTATTTAATAATTTTATAAATAATAAATAACCCTTAACTGTATAATATATTGACGCAAAATATTCCTTAATTTGAATATATAATCTTTAATTTAAATAATTATATATCCTTAATTTGAATAATAAAATAAAAACATACAGACATCATAATGAAATATTCAATAGTTCAAAAAATGAAAGCTACGAATCTAATGTAATGTATATAATAAATTCTTATCCCAATGGTAAATAATAGTAGTTAATAATAACTAATACATTTTAGATGCACAATTTAAAGATATTAAAATAAAATAATTATTTTTACAAAACCTCAACATGAAAAAATTTTAAACAATTTATACAACAGAATTCCTAATAACAAATCTAATTTGTAAATCTGTCTTGATTGAATCTATGCTTCATGATTTAAGTAATATAATATATGCTATAATAGATAATATAATAGATTAGCATTGACCGGTAATATTTTCAGATTGTAAAACCTTTTAGTATAGGTAACAAGATAAATTCAAATTATGCCAAACTTCATTGAGTAACCATACGATCGGAACAAAAAAGTGAAACGAAATTTTCAAAACCTTCAATTACTAAATATTTCGATGAGTCTAACAAATTGAATAAATAAGTTGTTGCAACTCCCGAACATATAAGAAGAAAAGAGACAACAAATGAAATAGAAAAATTGAACTGTATAATAAATAAACTTTTATCCTATTGTTGATTCAAGTTTTTCTAAAAGGGTCCAAATGCAGGTATTAATGTTCATACAATGTTAGCAGATGTTAGTTTGTAAAGTGCACCTTACTATCTAAAATATAAAATTCATCCGCTTGAAAAATTTTAATTTATTTATCAATTCATCCATCCATCAATTGTGGGTTTTATTAATATATGAAAAATATATACTTAATTTCACTACTCTATCAAATATATCTTATTGCTTGTTTAATTTATAAGCGAACAACGTTTGAAATCATAAACAAATGGTTTAAATTTATATAAACCTTTTCTCAATTTCTGTTTATCAAAGAATTTAATTTTGTGAATACAGCTATATAATAAAATAAGAATCTCTATATTTAAACTTTAAATTCAAGCAACATCATTAATAAAATAAGAATCTCTATATTTGAACTTTAAATTCAAGCAACATCATTTAAGTATATAAGAGCCATATTGGAAGAAAGAAATAGAAAACTGTCGTATCTCATCGTAATTCATCAAACTATTCACTATTTAGAAGATAAGGTATTTGAATTTAATTAAAAAATTTGAAAGTTCTTTTTTTTACAAATAGAAAAATGATTTCCTCAAAGTTTTAAGGGGTTTGATTTTAATTTTAAACGTACATATGTAATGTGCTATTTAGGAATACTACTTGTATTTGGTACAAAGCATAAATCATAATAATTATTTACTTTATAATAGTTATTTATTTAGTTTTACTGATAAAATTTATAAGAAATATATTCACGATTATTAAAATTTAGTTAATGCTTTTATTAATTTTAATTAATATTTTATGAAGTGCATTTCATTGAATTTAAGTTAAATGCATGACTAAAAAATAAAAATTAAATATCTGGTTTTTAAAGGATAAATTTTCACTTAAAAATTTATCTATAAATATGGCAGTCTATAAATGCACCATTAAAGAAAATTTTTAATTAAATGTGCCGCAAGTTTTAATAAAAAATCTTTTCTAATGTGGTACGGTTAGCATTCAAAGTACTTTTTGAGCGAGTAACATATTATTAATTTTTAAGTTTCCGAGTCGTTTCCACTAGCTTTATATAAATTAATTAGCGAATAAGACGCTCATGAGATTTATTTATGGCTGTAAAAGAAAAGGAATAAAGAAAAAGAAAAAGTCCCCACGCAACCTATACATACACATTGGCAAACCTATAATAGTACGCGAAGCCGATTACATTTAACCGTGGCGCATACTTCAATGAGAGCTCACCATAAATCTTGCGTTGCGTTCTCATAGTTTGCTTCAAAAGCAAAACTCAAGCTTAAGACTGTCATTGAAAAGAGAGCGCGGGATTAATCTATTTATGAAAGGGGAGTCGGATGGAGCCTTGAAGCAGACTCATGTCTTCAATCCTTCGCGATCGGCTTATCCGCTATCCTATTACGGAGATAGCTAAAAGCTCTTCGCCGCGTCACCGTGGAAACTTTCAAGGCCTCAGTATGTTTCACGTCAAAATTAGTTATACTATATACGTATATACGCCTTGAGTCCTTAAGAGCTTCAGGAAGTTGAAACTTGCGCCGCGCTTCCCACCCAAAGTTCGGCCAACTTCGATGGATAACTCAATCATTTTACGACAGGCCGCTATCCAGTCGATTGCCACTTCTGTCACAACGTGATGAAGACTCTTAGCTGTGGTACGCACTTCTCCCCTTCCGTCACCTCACCTCTCACTCCCCTGATCCCACGAACAGACTGCACCCCTCGGAGACACCGCCGTCGTAAATTGGAAAATAATGGCCCGTGTCGATCGAATCTTGAGTTCGAGTTCACACAGACTTTCTTCGATGTACTTTTTAACCGAGCCGTTGCTATTAATTATATTTTGTAATCAGGATTTCTGTACCTGTTTCGCCTGACGGAGGTGAAAAAAACTTAATGAATAGCCTCTCCTAGCAGCTAATGAGCAGCTATACCTTTAGAACTGTTACATTGTAAACATTATAAATTTTGATCGCAATAAAAGTAATGGACTCTCTTACTGACCCATTAAGAAAGCCACAAATCAAGAGTGAAAAATTATGCTTTAATTAAAGTTTTAATCTAAAAATTCGTATCACAAAATATAATCAATAAGCTTGCAAGAACGTAGCATCATATAGAGCACATTGATAAGCATTCCGAATCTAATGGCAATCTGTAAGCTATGTTTAATGTATGGATAGACTGTAATATTTATAGAATGACGCGCGAAAATTTCTGGTCGCTTGAAGCGAGAAGATCCACACCGACTCTGTCGGCGATAGCCACGCAACTCGTGCGTACGAACTTCGGTGTGCAGGAGCCGAGGTCGAGCTCCCGTCAGCCGGAATTTTGACGATATCTAGCATAAGTGTCGTACTTTATCGTAAGCCTAGTGGCGGATTAACCAACGAGAGGATTCAAAATTCCAAACCGCAGCATTGGCTTTCCATAACGGCAATTGAGTGTCAATGGTTACGAGTGGCGATGAAGTTGGAATTAACAATTGAAAAAATTTCAACGGTCGACTAGAGTCGTTGTCTCGGCAAAAGAATATCGACTAATACAAGGTAAAAGGTATAAACTAATTTGAAATTCAATTTGCGAAATTAACATTTTCTTTTAACTTATTTCCTACAAACGAAAACTACAAGCACAACATCTATAATGAAAACAGCTGCTATGAAAACTGTATATTATTAGCTTTATTAATTTTCCTTTGCGGAAATGGTTATTTCTTTTATAAATTAAATAAGGAATAAGATAAGGATATCTTTAAAGGATCTATAATTTACATAAAATTTCATATAGAGAACTGATGGCCCACACCTCATTAGGCGACTCTTTGTTACGTTTCATAAATATGCAAATCGTTCATTTTCATTCAAATTCTTAAAAGCAACTTAATAATTTAAAATAAATGTACTGCTTTCTAAAAATCATCAACGATAGAGTTTAAATATAAAAGTTAAAAAGATCTGTATTGTAAAAAAGTAAACCTGGTGGCTGCAAAGTTTGGAATCAATTAACATAAGTATCTCGGTGCCAACGAATCGAAAATTAATATCATCCATTTAAATTACTTTAATACTCATTGAGTTAATTATATATTTTTATAAGTAAGACATTTTTTTAAGATCAAGATTAATAAACATATTAAATAAATTACAATATTTTACAATACCCATAACGATAAAGCATTTATATGTGAAACTTTTTATTTTCAAAATAAATGTACAATAAATTGTAACTGAGAGCCTATTTCTATACTTAAAAATATTTTTTATTCAAATTATAAGCAACAATTAATATGTTATAGTAAAAAAAACCTTCAATAGCATAATATGTATAATGAATTAGAAAGTACAACACAGGTGCAGGTCGTAGTACAATAATCATAAACCAGAATAATATTTCTTTATATTTACAAGAGATATCTATATTAACCATCAAGAGAAAGTGTCTTGATGGATAGGGAAGCTAGAGATGTGTAAATTCAAACGGGCAAGTAAATGGCAATTATCAAGTTCTCTATATGCTTATATAATGAAAGCTTAATCCGAAATTCCCAAAGGGTTTGACGTCTCCCAACACTAACAAAACGCTGAGGTGCGAAGTGAAAATGCCAACATGCGTAGAAATCGAAATCGGGGCGTTATTCTCGTAGCAGTAGTACCGCTCGAACTTTGTTGATTAACAATCGCACAAATTAATTAACACTTGTCCTCTCTCTGAAAACGCATGGGACTAATATGAGTAGCACAACTCTCTTGAAGAATAATAAACTTCTGTTAATTGGTTGTGACGTCAAAAGCTGGTTTCTACCCAGTGTTATGTACTTGAATAAAGCTTACAACTATTGAGAGAACCATTTAAGCAACACTCGAAATATCTTTTTTTATTGCTGCCGTCTCATTAAAACTTATACATGTGTATAAATTGAAGTTAAGTTTAATCCTAATATTAGTTGCATATTGATTATAATAACTACATATGAACTATACCTGATTTAAAAGGACATCACAGTTACCTATGTAAAATGTATGTAATAATTATACTTAATAAAAATTACGTAAAATAAATGCAGATGTGGGGGTACGTAAGAAACGAGAAATTAATTTAAAAAATATGTAAAATGAGGACATAAAAAAATAATTATACATAATTTTCAAAAATGACTGAAATGAAATTGGGATGCAGTGGCATCGTGCAAGGGGATCTCTAGGATGGAGCTTAGCGACCCCGTGGTTTGGAGAGAGGATCGAAGTGAAGGGAACGGATTATAGGCAGAAAGGAAGGACGAGAAGAGAAAATTAAAAAAAATAGCACGTATTTAAAAATAATAAATTGTGCTCCTGCTATTCCTGCTGGTGTGGAGGAGGAGTGTGTTTTATTTAGTTAGAAAGGAAAATTACAAAATAAGTAATAATGATAACAGTACTGACAATGATTCAACGCACGCATTTTGCAATTAAATGTAGCGCTAATTTTATAAATGTGTATTTAAAAAAGGGCGCAATCAATATTTTATATACATAAAGAAATAGTTAACCATGGAAATAATGTTTGCCGTACGCGAAATTGAAACAATCGCTATATAAAGGATGGAAGTCGCGCAACGGTTTGTAGACGCACGAGGCAAGACTGTGGAGGGAGGGGTAAGTTTGACCTTATGATCAGCCGGTGCAATATTGTCGCATTTAGAAAATAATCCTCCGGGTCCTCGCTAGGCCTGGAGAGCAAGGAAGAGTGTCTACTCTCGCGTCACTCGGTCTGGCGAAGTTAAACCGAGGGGAAGGCGCTCTTTCCTACGAACCCTCGCAGCTTCTAGTTCCTCTGCGCACGAGTCCGACCTGCTCTCCAATCACTCTGTTTCACTAGAGTCCGCTGATCGCTCGGATGCGTGCACTTACTCCGGAGGTTCCACCAAGAGTCCCTATCCTTTCTCGATTCAATTTCCTCGGCACCCTTTCAGTACCGGATCCGCCAATTTTAATTGGGAATTGTTTCGCAATTTTCTAGGATAACTCTTATTTCTAGGATGGTTACAGACAGGTAGGACATATCGCTGGTTGCGTTGCTTTCATGATTTCGTTAGTAGGGCCAAAAATACGATTCCTTGGCTTGATTTCGTGCTTTCGCAATTTCCCGACACCGATCCGACGACAGGGCCGAATTTCTTAGAGCTCTAGTTCCCCTCGTTTACCTCTCTGACCCGGATTAATAATGAATGTAAAATAAAACAAAAAGCAACAGAGAGAGAGAGAGAGAGAGAGAGAGAGAGAGAGAGAAGTGACATAAAATAATTAAAAAATGAACAAAAATTAATCTGAATCTAATCCCCGTACTCGGTGGCAAGGGTTGCGGATGGACGGGCAAGAATTTGGTGATAAAATTGACAGAAAATGCATCCCTTTTCTGTATGCAATGATGAACAACTGCTTTCTGCTACATGTCTAGGAATATTTGTTATTATAAGCAAAAACATTATTGAAATCGGATGAAATATACGATCGTTTCTTTTCTATATAAACTTATATTTTGTAAGTTAAACTATCCTGTTTATTATAACCACTAGATGTTTAAGCATTACTAACATTCAAATTCTACCTAGAAAGGATTTTTTCATTTACTTTTTTATAAAAAATCAGCCTTAATAAAGAATTAGGTAAAAACTTTTTCAAAGATAAAATCATTAAAAGTTTTAATTACGCAAATGTTCAAAAGTTCAGATTAGTTAGTTTACAGTTTTCTCTACGATACTTTGTAAATAATGAAGCAAAAATGATGTAAGAGCCGTTTTTGAATGGAAATGAGCACGTGTATCTGTCTATGTTAAAAATACTATAGGATTGGCAAAATGAGAAGCAAATATTTTGCCTTTTAAATATTGCATGTATACGGAATTTCCTATTACTTGGTACGAATTGATTTTAAATATAAATGTGAATTTATCATTTTCACAACAGCAATTTATTTAAATATTGATATTTGACTCGTAATATGGTAATATGGTTTAAATATAAGATTATACTTTACCACAATTTCAATTTTGGTGAATTTATTTATTGAATTAAGTAATCAATAGTACTTCAAAATTCATGTTTTGCATTATGTATTGGATATATATTGATCGTCCATAAAATTAATAGTGAAGATAGTGGTAAGGTCAAATGTAGAGTAGTGGTCAACGTTGAGGTATGATCTCAGTTGGACAGTTAAGGTAGGCCTAGCAACAAAATTGAGTTACTTTGCCGTGTAGACTGTTAAGGGCCTCGAACTCATAGAAACACTTGTGTTGGTGAGCACCTCGTGCTTTTTCTCCACTACCTATTGTAGATTCCTTGCTGTTATAAGAAGATCTATCAATAGTAAAACTGCTTGGTCAGTACATAGACATAGGACAAGACTAATCTACATTTATATTTTATAATAGATATCACAGATTCGTACACAACAGTTAAAAGTTCGTTCGAAAGATTACTTATTGAATTACTCTAGTCTATTAGTAAAATTATCTAATAGATTTAATACAGTGGCTAATACGATGCTTATACAGAGACATTTTCATACCAACATCTATTTTTTATGCAATATTTAGCTGCTAAATAAATTTATAAGTATACATTATGAATTCTATATCATAATTTTAATAAAAACAAACAACTTAAATAAAGCTTACTTAGATCAATTTAATTTTCAACTAATTTTAAAAAAATTTCCCAATAATATAACAGGTAAATATATAATATATATATATATATATATCTTTAGTTAAAAATATATATGTATACATAGTTTTAACGAACTTTGAAGTATCTTTAAGTTTATAATATAGAAAAATTCTCAACGTACCCTCACGCACTGAATTGGCTAGAAACCGCAGCTTTAACAAAAGAAACCAAGAGATTGCCTAGCCAATGATGAACAGAGATCCGAACATACACACCACTGGGCGAATCTACCAGCATTTGTCCATCCGCTGTGTATCATCTTGAAGAAAAGGGGGCTGCGTCCGCAAATTCAATGCCACACTAACGACGACAAAGATGTACCGAAAGATTTTCGATTTTCTGTCCCTCATACATACACACATGCACACCCTCATTTTTCCATCGCGATAACATCAGCAATGATTGTAATAATAACAATAATAACAATAATACTGGTAATAGATTTTACCTAAATAAGTCAGGAAGAGGACGCAGTGTCAGAAGCGAATGAAGACTCGGATGAGAAAAAATAGCGAAGCAAGGAGGGAATGAAAAGTGGAACGAGGCGCAGATTGCGGGAAACGAAATTTCCGACAAGCATTTTTAGTATTTACCCTCTGGTAAAGATTTGAATAACAACATTATGAACTTAGTCAGTTTTAAACGGCCTTGCGAGAAAAAATCGTCGAGATTTGCGAGATAAAATCTTTTTGATTGAAGTGCATTCGGTTATTTCTGTACGTGCAATTTTGAAATAGAGCTGAATCACTTGTTACATCTTTTGATATTACCTAAACTATTCATTTTAATTGATTTTGCTGATAAATTATTAATATGTGTAACTTAATCTACATCATGGTCCAATTAAAAGAAAATTGGGGTTTCAAACATTAAAAAGCACACAACCAATATATTCTAGAAAAATTATTTAAAATTTTTTTTTCGAAGATTACTTGTTAAAGAAGACTTAGTAAAAATCAGATGCACGTACTGTACAATGTATCAAAAATACCGTTTGAAAAAAAAGTTTGAAACAAAAACCATAATTAAATCCTATTTGATTTCATTTTATTTAAAAATTGTAATAAGTTTCTTTAAACCTGAAAAAGCATGCGAAAACCCTAAAATACACAACCTATACCGAATTAAATTAATCCTGTGATTGCAAGGGCATAAAGGAATCTGTAACGACGTATACACCCATCGATTATTACAATCAAGCATTACAATAATAGCTAGTTTCTCGCATATTATTACAAATACCGCTGGTATTTGTAATAATGGCAACAGATCCATAAATCAAAATATTATCTCAGAAGGATAAGTCTGATTACCGAGAGTTTTGAGAGCTTAGAGAATTGACTAACAGACTAATAAAAAAGTTCGATTCGTAAGAAATGCGTGGATCACATTACAAACATAGAGATAAATGCACTTCATTTTGACGTCACGTTTCCAACTATTAACAAACAATGCAATTTTAAATATATAGAAATCACATTCCTTATATTTTATCTACTACAGTATTTTATAGAATTATAATTAATCATATTTATAAAAGAAAAATTACTAATAATCGTTACTTTAATAGGCTCTAATAATTATTATGCTGGATTGCACCGATACCGCATTTTAATTTCCGAGAGAACAAAGATTATACTAGAAATACTATAAAGGTAAAGAATACATTATCCATGCAAACTAATTTATTGAATGAGTACTAGTAGATTTTACTTAAGGCCTATACTTGGATACTCTTATATAAAAGCGGTTTTCCTGCAGACCATCTAGTAGTTGAGTTCTCAACTCTCGTGAGAGAAAGAGAGAGAGAGAGAGAGAGAAATAGCGTGCGAACTTAAATCCCACCATCATTTGTAGAGTATCATTATTTGCAGCAATGCTGTAAAGTTAGTATGTAACAAATCGTGAAAAAGACTTTTAAAATAAATTATTTTTTTTTAAACCTAGTTTTTAATAATATTCATTTATATTTTTAGTTTTAAGAAATGATTCAAATATAAAACTTAGTTTTTGTAACTAATTTCATTACCATAAATTGATTATATTTTAAATTAAAATGTAGAAACACATCGTTCAAAAAGTTTGGGTAAAACAAATGCTACAAATTTTCAAGATAAATAAGTATCTTAGATTTATTCTACAATTATACTTTTAAAACGATATAAAAAATACATTATATTAAAACTTACAAAATTATAAATTATAAAATCCGATATTTATAATAAAATAAATAATTATATAATTTAAACATCCTGTATTGGAAAAGGCATTAGTAATCTGAAAATACATTGTCCTTAAATATATAAATATTAATAAATATTTGCTCAAAAAGTTTTTTAACTACTAGTCTAAATATTTCATTAAAATATTTGAGAAAGAATAAAATGAAGAGAATAAAATAAAAGTTATGTTACCGAAACGATGCATAACTCGCAAATTTTTATACCGGCTACAAATACTTTCGAAAAATGCTTTTTCTCTCCCCTGCAAGTCAAAGCGCCAGCATCCGTCGTCTTCATCTGAATTTTCCAATTTAACATCATCATAAATCATCAACCGATTAGCGATAAAAATTTACGATAGTATTTTTGCGAAAAAGGGGTTCACCAGTTTTCACAAGATCGGCGTTGCAGCTTTTTTTAATGCCGTATTTTCACTACACACATTATTCAGAACAATAAACACAGAACATAAATTTCATTCAATACTTTCTTCATGCACATCTGCGCATGCAAGGTAATGTTTTAATACATTTTAATCAATGAAATAATTTAACCTTCATTACAGTGCTTTGTAAGTTTTATTTTAATACAATTATTAATTCCCGTTTTTCAGAGCTGAATTATCTACATTTATATCTTTAATGCACTGTAAGATAATTTAATCATACATATACTCTAAAATAAAGCATTTAAAAATATTTTCGCATTAATGACGATACTGCAATTCCTGAATACTAATAAATAATTTTCAATTTCATATTATATAAAATTAATTCAATAACTTTTTTAAATACATAATCGTAACCTTTATTGATTGTGTACGAACAATTTAGCTAATAAGATAAAAAAATTATAACAAGTTCAATATAAAATTACATAATATATTTAAGTGCATTTCATTACAACAACAAACTGTAAAAATATTATTTCTTTGTTTTTGTAATTAAACTTCATCAATTAGTCATATTCCAAGTAGATGGAAATCAAATTGCGGATAATGAATTTCAAATCAAACGAAAAGTTCAATATATTCAGAAACCCATGTTAAAGCATATATTATTATTCAATATTTCTATACTTTTATTCAATTTGAATAGAATACAATCTAGTTAATAAATAAGCTTCTATAAATTTAGATAAAAACAAACAAGTATCTATGTATTTATGGAAGCGTGAGTACTTATATTGAAGACTAAAAGTTCACAGATAATTGTAAAATAAAAAGACAAACCATAAATTAAAACATTTTTATTGAAAGGGAGTGTAAAAACCTTTTTTGATAAAAAATATTTTTTTACCACTATGAATGAAAAAATGAAAGCAGAAAATCTCTATAAAGTAGTAAATTAAACAATGTAAATAAGTTCAAAGATTTCTCACTCTCGGCATCATCGTTTTTACCTGCATGCATACATTATCTATCTCAATGTATCTATATCTATTCCCTGCTCTATAGTGGTCGAGATTTTCTTTGTTCTGAGGCGATTAAATTAGAACCCAGACAACCCTCCTTGCATACTTAAATGATTTTCGAACGCAGTAGGCGATCGTATTCCAAATTAAATATGTTAAGCGCTAATCAAATATTCTCCTGGAACTTGCGCAAAAAATGCACCTGCAATGTCAAGTTTAAGCTTGACTCCAACTTAAAGATGATGTATATTCTACATGAATTTTATAAACGAAGATTATCTTCATGCATCGAAATTAACACATAATTGTATTATATTTAAGCAGCGTCGTTTTATAACAACATATAGTATATTAATCTATGTTTGTTGGAATACATTTATAAGGAAATATTATTTTCTTCGATGTTTAATAATTATCATGAAACTATTTTAAATTTTCGTCAAAACAAAAAATAGAAGTAATTAAAATTCATTTATCACTGTAGCAATCAATGACCTATAAATACTCGCACGTAATTGAGTTTACTTTCATAATCCCGATTTCTTGACAATCATTAATGAATCAGAATACACATTAACAACGTATCTACGTAATCTATTATTTTGAGGAAGAGCAGCTGAGACCCTATAATGAAGTATATAAATCCATCGGCATCAGGAACAAGTGGCCTTCGCCCCTTAAGCAAACGCCCCGTTAATGGCCAAAGTTGGGTCTCCCTCGCAAATGCGATATAACTATATAAATAACTATATAAATATATAAAGCCGACTCACGCCATCCAGCTATAAGGAATAATACTGAAGAGGTGGATGACTGCGGCATGTCATGCATATCTCAATCTCCTTATCTGCCTCTCTGTACAATTCTTTTTTCTACACTGTGGATGTTCCGTTTATTTATTCCGATATTTCCATACCCCAAGATGTCTAGCATCGCCATCGCCAAATTTATTTAGCAGCAATTTCAGCGAATTCAGAACTTATTATGCTGATGCACCAAATCTGCTTATCTATGTTGCTTTCCTGGCTATTGGAGTATTACTGCAATTTCTTCTTGGCAATAAACTTTTTAAATTCTTTTATCTGAAAATGATTTAGAAAACTAAGCCATTATAATTTTGAGCGAATATTTAATCATTCTTAATTTCATATTCATAATTATTTACAATATTAATGACACATATTTGCATAAGCTAGTGCAAGTACTTTCTATTTCACTTAATTACTGTATCACTGAATCAATCCCGTTAAAATTATTTATTCTTATTTTCTACGGACATTCACAATATTCTATTATCACTATACATAAAACTACAAAATCATTAATATTATTATTATTATTATACCCATATTCTTTTTAGTATTCTTTTACTCTAACCCTGACTTAACATTCCCATACAAGAAAATCTAAATTTCAGACTCAATAATTTCATCAAGCGAAAGAGACTTCCATTGCAGATACTAATGCATTCATCATACACCGACTGTGCTAAGGCGAACCCTGTTGAACTTCTACTGCATGCGTAAGGCTGTTCTCCCTTCATTTCTAAATATGTACATGAATATGTGTGGTTGTGGGTTTATACATACACACACATAAAAGTATAAATTTCGTACAACGATTGCATCCTCAAAAGTAAATTACATGGACTTTGTTTCATTGGTTGAGCATTGGAAAAGTCCCTGACGAGGAAATAGATGAGGTAACTCTGAAAGAAAAGATGAGAAGGTTCGTCATCTTGCACGTGATACTGAATATTCTCTCTGTTATCGGATGCTTGCGACTTAGCGATGAGTAATTGCGGCACTGTAAGGAAATATCTCTGGTGATTGGCTCCTAGTAATATGAAACATATATGGCTAATTTAGCCTCAAGAGAGAAGTTAATAATTTGTAATCTTATATAAGATTGTCTTTAAAAAATAATCAAGAGGAAAAAATCAACAAAAATATTCTGAAAAAAAACAACTAAATATTATTTAGGCTTCGAATTTTTTAATCTAAAATTATTGAATATAAAATAATATATTATTCTTATAACTTCGTATTTATTAATATTGAAACAATTAGATAAAATATTTTGCATAGTAATACGTAACTTTAACAAAATGCATGCATTTATAATGCAGATATTCTAGGTTTTAAAAAGTCAGTGATAGATTTTATATACGTGTATTATAATATAATGTAATTGCATATTTGAATAATTGTGGTAAAATTTATAAAAGCATTTTAATTTCTATAAGCCTTACAATGGTCGAATATATATATATATATCGGAGTGTATGTTGTAATTATAGTTTTTGAATTTTTTTTATCCCAATAAAATTTTACTTTTAACGTATTGCTCATATAAACCACATGTTATATGTGTAAGTAACACTTAAAATGACGCATATATATATTATCTTCACTTTTCGAAAAGAGTATATGCCCATCTGTTCTAGTAAAAAAAAAATACCTGACTGAAAAGTACCGCTGTTATATTTTGTAGTTCATTAGATCTGTCAAAATGTATGACGAAATAATAGTTAAGATACAACATAACTAATTTATCTAGTGGCCGCTTAATCTGAAATCTGTGCTACACACATATACCATAAATACCAAGCTGCTGAAAACCTAATCTAAGTTTATCCCGTTAGTTTAATTCTTTGTCTTATCTATTAACATTTAATATCCAGTATAATAAATACAAAAAGTTGTTTTTCTATTCAAACAGATATTTCAATTGTTTACACTCCTCAATGTGAAATGACAAATTTGTAGTGCTTTAAAAAAACTTCTTTGTTCTGATAATTAATAAAACTTCCATTAACTTCTTTGGATATTTATTGATCATGTATTTTTTTATGAAACTTTTAAAACTGCAATTTCAATAAGATAGGTAAAATTATATAAAAGTAGAATAAAGATATGAAATAACTTTACATCGATCCCTTAATGTTAATGCCAGTTGTTAAAATTTAAACATTCACTTTTAACATTTTAATACCAAAGTTATTACAGTTTTATTTAACTTCAATAAACAATTTAATACAAATTTTATATTTTTAACGATAGAGTTTCGACATCATTAATTTATATTTACAAAAGAAATACGAAATTGATAATTCTCTTTTATATAAGTATTATTACAGTTTTGTTACATATATACAATGCAAAGCTTCTTAGGTGTTTTATATTATAATTATATACTTTAAAAATATTGCGATTAAAGGAGCTATTAATCAGTAATTCATCTAATAACATTAAGGAGATGATTTAAACATTTTATTTAAAGATCATAAAGTTTTTTTTCGTATATTCTTACAAACACAAGACATTTGAAGTAATTGTTTCAACAGTAATAATAAAATTACCATATTCGTACAACTATTTACTATTTTGAGTAAAAAAAATTGGATTTGAATACATAACAATTTCCTATTAATAGTCAGTAACAATTCGTTCTATTAAAATAAGAAAAAAAAGGTAATAAAATGAGTGAATTATTCTTAGACAATAAAGGTATTTTTAAACTATATATGATAACCATCGTAAATAATTTTACAATTACCTATTTTCATTACTAGTCAAACATTATCAATGTAATAATACATTGACTCTCGTTTCATACAAAATAAAATAGTAATAATTTTCATCCCTAAAATAAAATTTTATTTCCGACAAATTTTTTATTTTTAATGTATATTTCATAACTATCTCATACATTGAGAAAAAAATAGTTATACATGAAAATGAAAATAAAAATTAAGAAAAGTGTTTTATAAAATTAAAAAAAAAATTTTAATTTTAAAATCAAGAAAATTACATTTCTAGCCAAAATTAAATTATTTGTTAGCTAAACATAATCCCCTTAATATGCATACATTTATATAAATATATATTAATTGAAAAAATTTCACATGCACTCGTTAACCTCTTTAAATAGCAACTGAAAAGAAAAAAAAGAATATATATAGAAAGTGTAAAGTAAAATCCACGTTAGAAAAGAATAAAAATAATAATACTTGCAGTTGAAAACGAAGACTGGTGGTGAAAGGAAGGGAAAAACGAAGCCACACCAGGCGCCAGTAAAAAGAAAACTTTCTCTTGGCAGACACACTGTAGTGCACCGGCTTTTTCATTTTCTTGTATACTTTTCCTCTGTCTCATACTGTTAACTTTTATTTTTTACAATAGATCCCGGCTTTGACCCTTATTTTTCATATGTTTATGCTTAGAAGTGCTAATTTTACGTATTATAAAAAAAAGTGGCACGATACCCTAAAACAATATGTATACATATATATTAAAGAGCTGCGAATTAATTATAACAGCTTATTTATTCCGTAGCACGGAAACTAAAAGAGAAATAAAAATGTCTTAAATACACTTTTCTTCCGATACGTTTCTATTTAATTGGTATATTACGTGTTTCTTTTCTACATAAATATCTTTGTATTAATGTTATTCTGTGAAAATATATTCTATAGACAATTTATAATTCATTAAATAAAATAAAACTACAAGTTTTCAATAAATACAATTACAAAACAAATTCAGAAGCTCTAGCAATATATTTTTAATATTCAAATAAGAATATACGCGATATCGAATCTGCAACTTGAATTATGTAAATCTTATCCTAGATTTAAAATCAGTGATCACAAATATTTTTAAACTTTTATACTGTAATCGTGCCTCTAAATACTTTAATATTTATCAGTATAATTTTTATTATTGTAGCAGTTTAACTTTACAATGAAATTAGCAATACCGCAAAACATACATTTTTATTAGAAAAATTCATACATGAAACTTTAATTTCCATAATAAGAACATATTATTTTTGTTATATTTTATTATTTTAAAGTTACTAAACTAAATTATACATGCAAAATTTTACTCATGTGCGATTTAAAATTAAAATTCGAGTGTATAAGTGAAACTCAATATAAAATTCTCTGTACATAAAATTCTTTAAAAAAAAAAAAAAAATTTAATTTTAGTGTTACACTACTCAATGTTTGAATCCAATACATATATCTGAGCGTATACATTAATATTCAATAAAAGATTAGTAATCATAGGAAAAAATTTATGCGATTATTATTTTCATCGAAATTAATTTTGATCCTGATTGATCTTACTTTATTTAATAAATTGCACGTAATATGAAAAATATGAAATAATCCGTATAGTAATTTATAAATTTATTTTGTTTGTAATATGTACTCTAAATTCTATTCTTCATATACGTAAGGGTAAAAATTCTATCTCTCGCTTTCAATTTCCTAATCCTCCAAAATAACGTTACCCCAGATGCTGCTCTCATAAGCTGCAAGGGTCAGAAGTTTCTTTCACTTCTTTAAAGCTCTATGAGAACAAAGAAAAATATTAGTTTGTACAGTTCTCCAGGTGCTGCGTGATTATCACTAGCAAATGGCTGGATATGGAACTCCTCTTGTTGCCGCTTTTATGATCTCTATTACTGATATACACGAAAACTCGTGTTTCCGCCGGTGGAACGAGAAGAGAAGGCGTGAGATAGGTCAGAATGGATTACATGAGAAGAAAAGTAACTGGCAGAAGGATAAAAGGGTAAAGCTTTGCCAGTTGTATTTTTTTTACTTATACACGCACAACTACTAGGAAGCCATATAATTATCAACTACAATTCAGTTTAACAGAGTAGTGAGATATAAAATGGCGCACATGGCTTGTACTTTATGACTTCGTAATAAACATCTTTTTTATCAATCAAAAATTATTTATTTAATTAAATAAAGTTAAAATTAATTCGTCCGTAACATTATTTCTTTAATAAGAGTAAGAAATGTTATAAGCGCTTTAATGTGTAACTGAATTTCATCATTTTGATGCTTTCTCTGTTGACATTAATTTGTTAAATATTTATACATCCTCATAGTAATAATTTTGTTGATTTTTTCTAAATAAATATTATTAATAATTCTAATATCTAAATTAAGTACCATTTGTGTACATTTTTGCGTTATTTTCAATTTACATTGTTCAGAGAAAACACTACACCGTAAACAGATACGTTCATATAAGTGTATTAATAAATTAAGACATTATATAAATAAAAATAAATAAATTCTGTTAATAATAACACCAATATACAAATATATGATAGAACGGATAAATTGAATATTTTCATCAACGATGCTTACGAAGTCGCAATAAAACATCTAACAACACTATGATAATTAAGGTTTGGTTAATAATTGTTAATTATTCAATAATATATATACTATAAGTAGTACGTCATTAACGTAACTTGAAAATCTATTAATGTTTTTTAATAAAATATAAATGCAATATTCAGTACTAGATTTGCAATGGTTAAACAAAATTCGAAATTAAATTTTTGTTGTAATATTTAATACTTACTATTCTTCTTCAAAGTATAACAAAGTATACTTTTTGTAATTTCTTTTGACGAGATAAAGTATAATGTAAAAAAGGTGTATTATTACCTTTTAAATAAATTAACATGAAGATTAACATCACATTTAATTTTAAAAAATTATGTCATAATATGTTTATCAATTATTCAATTAAAAAGATATTCTTATCAATTCTCAATAACAAAAAAATGTTAAAAACTTCAAAATAATTAACCATGCTGCGATCTGCAACATCTTATCTGATTCAAAAATTTAAGTTTATAATTTACTCTGACTCCATTAAGATAGTTAGAAGCAAAGAAGAATCATGATTCTTAATTAATTTGTTTTCTAGTATTTCTCTGGTACTTCCTTATAAATATGGTAAATCCAGATTTCAACAATTCAGTATGCGTTGTATTTTCTTTACGCTCCTTGAAATACGTGCAAGGTCGAGGTGAGTTACAGAATATTCGATTATGCACGACTTCTCACTTAAGAAAGTTCAGTATTAAGGCTTACCCTCATTGTGGAGCAAAGAAACTTCATTAAACTGAAATTAGCATTTGATTTCGTTTTGTAGTCTATTTTAGAAAATAAGCCCACGATGACGAGTACAAATTAATGATTGCTTTATAGTTCGGAATTAACTTTTAGTAACAAAAACAACGTATTTAAAATATAAATTTGTATAATACGTACAAATGATATGTAAATTTATAGTTAAATTTTGTTTTATATAATAAATTAATTATTTATGAACTTGTCCTACTTATATTGTTACAAAATTTTTATGAAATAAATATATATTTTACATTTTTTATAAAACTTTTTTCATTTATTCAAGTAAAAGCTTATGACTGGTATTGTTATGTATTAAATTAATTGTAAAGTAATTATGATTTCTAAAAATTATTGATAAATATATTATTCTTTGCATGTTTTATATTAAATTGAAGTACTTCAGTTACAATAAATTAAAATCCATATCGTACCAAATTTTAACTAGAGTAAAAACATCGAATAAGATTGAAAAATGATTTATTTATCTTATAATATTACCTTATAATATGACTATAATTTATTTTGCTACCGTTTGATGACATGACCTAAACTGAGATAACTGAGCTGCTGGCACTACTATTATAATATTAGTTACAATTATTTTCCAAAATAGTTTTAATATCAATGCCCCGGTATAAAATAATTAATTAAACTGTTAATTTAATGTGTTGAAGTTAAAGTGCTAATCTGCATAGTACGACTGCTATTATCCGTCTTTGCGTTTAAATTTAACCGATTTCGTTTAATCTATACAAAAGATATGAAAATATCAATATAGAAAAAGTTATAGAATGTATAAATTTTGTTTACCTAAAACCTTATCATTCTATTATTTATAGCAAACATCAAATCTTTTAATCTGTCAAATAAATAATGCACACGTCAATAGTATCTTATAAATTTTTTTATATCTAGTAGCATCTATTCATTTCAGCTTACTTATACTGATAAATCTACTTATAAATTATGAAACTATAATTTTATTATTAATTTGACAAAAACTACTTTATTAATGTTATATTAATATATATATTATACAAAAAGAATCATCTACATATATTACATATATTACATATACTACATATATTATACATTAAATCTTTCAAAGATCATAATTAAAAGTTTTTTGAATGGGAACGTCAACTTTTTGATAATGTGTATAAATATACGAATAATATAGAATGAAATTTCATAATTACAAAAAAACAAATATTTTTAATAGTTTAACAATCAGGAGTACAACAAACACGAATTAGAACTATTACATATAGATTTATTACTTACATAATATATTTTTTAACTTTCAAACTACTAAAGTAAAGACAATATATTCATATATAATGGTGTATGGATGAAGTTCTCTATAAGAAAGTATTTCAAATGTGATGGATTACACCTTCCGTAATTTTAATTATTTTCACAGGTATCTAAGATAAAATGACTAATGGTTATGCTTGATAATAACTTCGTATAAAAAAAATTTTCAATAAACAATCCTAATATATGATCGAAAGTCTATTAAATTACTAAAGTTTTGAAGTTAAATGTTAAACATAACTTATACAATGCATATATTTATATACTTGAATATTTTACTTATTTACCTTAGTAAAAGTAATACTAAAACTATTTCATAATACTGCATTGCTATACTACTAATCCAGTTTACTTTATACAGAAAATATACTGTAATTGATAAAATAAAAAATTTTATATTTAACTTTCAATAGTAACTTGATGAAGCTTTTATAATTCATCGATTAAAAAGAGAAAAAATTTAATTAATAACATAAGTTTTAAGAATGTATAGTTTCTCTCTGATGGACTTGTATTATGTGAAAGAGTATCATTAGGCATTTTAATTTACGAAAAAAATATTTTAGAAAAAAATACACATGTAAAGTATATTAAAGGCAACAATTTACTTAAAAAAAATCATTAATATCAGTTGCATTTCTAAAATTATTAATATTATAAATTTTTTTATTGAATCAACATATCTGTTGATAAATATCTATGCAAATATATTTTATTACCTGAAATAATTGTTATCGTAGAAATAAAATCTATTATATTCTCTATAAATATGAAGTGAAAATATTTTACACGGACTGGTTTCATCAAAAAGTTCCCACGACAAAATAATCTTGTAATCAAAGCTCACGGGCAAAAATAAGCGTAAGAAACAGAAAACTCAGGATAATCGAAGTAGTTTGGCAATTGCTTAAAGGAATTTGAGTATCGAAAATACGCAAGCGCAGCGGAAAAAATGTGAAACGAAGAAACAATCTATTGTTTTGTATGCATTCCAGTGATTTTGTACTTTCACAGATTGTCCAGATTACACGGTGCACATACTGATTCAGTACATACGGAAGGATACATGAGTCGTATTACGTTCTTTCAAAATCCTTTCAAATTCACGCAGCTGGTGACTTTCTTCCTTCTCAGGTTTTCGATATCATAATCACGAAGACCTGGACTTGTAGGAAATTCTCTGTCTTCCAAAATTCACGGTGAGTAAAACATTATTCGTTCTTCGCTAGTCCCAAGAAACTTTGGGTTAATGCCCTTATCGTTTGAACACGGATGAAACTTAGGGGTATGTTAAAGGTCTTTTGTTATCCGATATAGTTATAAGGTAAATTAGAACCTCTACTATGCATTTCTTCATTTTATATTGTTTTATATTTAACGTGACATATGCTCATATAATAATTTTGCATTAATTTTTTTTTACTTAAGTACAGATATTTTTTAAACAAATTATTTCACAAATTATGAATATACGTTTTATGAAATTGTATTTGAAAAAATATTATTAAGAATACATTGAAAAAACTAAATAAAAATTAAGCAAAAACTAAATATCTTTTGGTAAAAAATGTAAATAAATCATGGCTTATGCATAAATTTATTTTGAAATAAACCATATGTCCTAATACTTCCTTTATAATATTGTGAAAACAACGTAAAAAATTAATTTTTGTAAATTTTTTTAATAAAATATTTTTTTAAATATCTTTGGCATCAAAAAAATATTTAGTAAAAGTCTATGTTTATGAATATATATGAAAATATTTTCATTAGTTTAAACTTCTAATAAGTAATAAAATCCAAAAAAGATTTTTATGTAGCAGCGATTATATAATACAACGAGCTGTATATTCCTGACAGATCCAGCCTCAGTTATAAATTTCAATAAGAATATTCATACATTTCTCCTATAAGTAGCACTTATCGCTGTTTCGAGAAAGTAAATTCTTTTGAAATCCTTTATATATGCAATAGGATGAGCTTCAAAGTTCGCACTTTAAATATGATTTCTAATGGGGTCTGTAATAATATTGAAAACATTGTAATAAAAAAATCACGTACAGTATAACTAGTAATATATATGGAAGATATTATAAAAATTTGTACACTGTTCTGCGATTACGTATCAACGGAACATCGAACCATGACACCAAATTTGGCAGTATAAGTCAAAAGGAAATATTACATTAAATTCATATTTATTTACAAATAATTTATTGTACAAATATCCTATCATCGATTTTTAAATAGAAAAAATTTTTTAATTAGACTTCCATTGTTAACATGCATGCTCAAATGCGACATAATTATGTAAGTTTTGACATATAACGTATAACATAATGACTAAGTAAGAAGAGAATAAGTATAAAAATAAGTGTTTTCTTGAAGCTTGAATGATTGGCAGACTATTTATATTCAAATCAACATTAATTATGTATTTTAGGGGCTATTTTTTACATCTAAAATCTATAATCTACAAAAACAATAAAAATGAAATAAAATTTTATTTTTAAATAAAAAAAACAACATTTTTAAAAACATTAAAATTTATTAATGATATGACTAAATTTAAGTTAAATGATTACTGGTTTTAAAGCCACCAGAAAAATTTTATAAAATTTATAAGTAAACAAATTGCATGGTAATTTATCTTAGACTATAATTACGCATAGAATAATTTGAATAAATTGATGAATCAATGATCGGAACATTTTTAAATATTCTTTAATATTGAAAATGCTCCATAATGTCGAGACCTCATCACTCCAGGCAATAACTAATACATATTTCTACTTTAGCAGCTGATATAAATTCTCGAATACGTTCTATAATACTCGTTATACAGAATATTTCATTCGATATTATGATTTATAAATACATAAAAAAGCGATACATAGGCCAACAGTATGCTATAACTATTTACTCATATCACAAATTTACATGGTGTCGAATCAATAAAATTTTTTCGTTGACAAGTTTTTTAAAGGGATATTTATGCATAAAATACACTTATTTATCATAAATTAATTAAAAAAAATATGCACACATACATTGTAATTATGATGTTTTTAATATCTAAATTTTCAATATTTTAATACCTATTGAAATATTATTGACTAAAATTTACATAAAAATTAATTTATAAATATAAAGCGAATGTTCTTGATATATATTTTAAGAATAATATAATTATGAACTTAAAAAGACTACAAAACTTTATTTTAAGTATTATTTATGAAAAGAAAAAATTAATTTTATAAAAAATCTCTAAATACAAAACAATACTCTGAATATAGATGTAAATATTTATTTACACATATTAAGGACTATGTATTCGAGAAATCTGGGTCTAAAATTTATTTCTTGTATAATCTATAAAGAAATATCTAAATTATTTATTTTTCCTTCAAAATACAAATCAATAAGTGCTTAAGTACTAGACATATTAAAATATTATTAACGTGATGGAATAACTAAAATATCATTAACGCAAAAGAAATACTAAAAATTAATAGATCTTTAATAAATAAATTTTTAAAAAATCTTAAGCAATTAAATATGTTATAGATGCATTTTTTTACATCATAGCGTACAGAATCTGCACTATAGGTGAAAAGATGTTATTACGATTATAATACGAACCACAATTTAAAGTTGTTAACTTATTATAATTATCATAAAATATATTAAAAGATATTTTTTAAACTATTGCAGTAAATGTAAATTAAAAATTGTTTTAGAAACTTCTTTAAAAAAAATAAATAAAATTATGATTATAAATTATCGTATCATAACTTTCTTAATGTTTAAGATCAAATTAAAAAATTCGCTCTAAAAAAATTTTACCACAATAAAAAGAACTTTATATTAAAAGTATTTATGAATCTTCACATTTATAAATTAAAACAAATTTTCGAATTTAAAAGTAATTTTAAAGTTTAAAATACTACACGTATAAAACATTTTCCAGGTAGCCTAGAATCATCTCATCCGACCTTCGCTTTTAATGACTGCATCTAAAATATCAATTTGTTGTTAAAAACAGAGTATTCATTTTGTCCGGATCGCATTTTACAAATGGATGTCACGCAGTTTTTATCCTTAACCCATAACATATGTCTGTGTGCATTAAGGCCGAAGTTTTCACATTTACTATTTTAAAAAGTCGTCGATTATTTTATGCATTTATTAAACACAATCTTGCCACTTGTACAAATCCATACATAAGTATCTAGTTACATAACACAAATTTCTAAAGATCATTTATTCTAATTAACATGACTGTTATTATAAATAATTATTAAATAACAGAAATCAATATTTTAAATAATAAACAAAACCAAAAGTTGACAATTGCTTTTCTTTTGGTTTCTACAATATCAACAAAAATATTATTTTTTTTTATACGATACAAAATTTCTGTGTGTATGATGAGTTAATTTAACACAATTAAAGATATTAGAAACATTCTGACGAAAACAAAAAATCATGTCCGTAAAAAAGAAAATCATTAATCAATAGTGTGCCTCAATCCGAAATAAAAGTGCTGCAAATTGCAATCTAACCCTTATTTTTCAAGTATAACAGGCTTGCATACTTCCGTGGTCTTTAAAATATACAAAAATATCTTTTACACATACTTGAGAAGGCATATTTATATTTAAACACTGAAAATACATTTAACATTTTATATACTAGAGCTATAAATAAATAAAATACTTACATTCATAGAGTTGTTGGAATGTACAACAGAAAAAAATACATAGTTGATATACAAATAAATATGTTTTAATATATGAATTCATGTTGTCGGTACATTATATAATTTTTTAATAATATATTGTCATCAAAATAATTAAGTTGAGTGTCATATTTAATCATGTAATTATGCTTTTGTACATAAATAAACTTATATTGCATCACTATTGATTTATAATTACGAAATAATAATTTATATTTACATCCATACAGTGTGTACATCTCAAAGCAATATATAGTTTAATACACTGTTATAAGGATCAAGAATAAAATACTAGTCAGAAGCCCAGGTATTTTTCATATATAGTCATTTTTTGGCAGAATTAAAATGTTGGATTTAATCGTTTTTAATTTTTGTTATTAGTTTCTAACTTCTTTGAAAATTTACTACATCAAAGTATTTTTACAACATGGCTCATTACAAAATAAGCAAAAATATGTTTTCACAGCTAAACTCTAATTATTCTCGTTTCTTATACTAAGATATAATACTAACTAAAACAAAATTACTGATAATTTTATATGCAATGATTATAAATAAAAATAAATAAAATTTTTCGAGAAAATATTGCAAATAAAATAAATATTAATTTATTATACATATTTTTTATATAATTTTATTTATACATATTTTTGTAACTTATATGTAAGTGCACAAATAAAATCGTTGCTAATTTCTGTAAGATCAACGTATTGTACAAATCATTGATATAAGTACATTTAAAAATTTTAATAATGCTGTTTCTTATAATAAAAGGAAAAAAATGTTTCGATTAAATCCACATCGAGATTCAAAAAAGTATTTATGTCATGATAGTAAAGTACATATTTGAGAATATGATTTTCTTAACATGGCATTTGCTCATTCCGAATTATTATTATATTGACAGTATATGAAAGAGAAGAAGGAGAGAAAATTATACAAAATAGTTCGAATTTAATGAACTGTTTGATTATCCATCTGGTTACTCATTAAATAATTAGTCCATATCACATATGTGCATTATTACCTATAATAAATTCATATAGTGACTCAACTCGATACTTAATTTAATTACAGATTCGATGTAGCATCATATTTATTTTTTCAAGTGCATTAACTTATTTAAGTAGAACAGACCTTAAATTACTGTTCTAATTATCTCTACCTTTTAAAGTGGAAAAAGATACGCATGTAATTTTATAAAACAGTTTCATAATTTTAAATTTCAGCATATTATTTACATCTGATTATTTTCTATTTAATAACTATTTGTAATGTACAGTTTAAGAAAACTGTAAATATTTAAAGATGCCTGAATTAGAACTTATTGATACTATCTTTTATAACTATTGCTACTAACTTAATTATTTGTACCTAAAAAGAGAAATTTTATTTCTTATAAATATCTGAATATTTCTGTCAATGCAATATTATACATTTGAAGGCATTTGAAGTTTAAAAAATTCAGAATTTTTAACACAGGATATTAGAAAACTGTCATTCTTGTACAAATCACAAATAAAATACTTAGAAAATATTCTGAAAATTTTTTTCTGCTTTTGTTTTATAAATATTTTACTCCTAGAAGTGGAGGGCTTAAATCTGTAAAATATTTTCAATACTTGTTTTATAGTTATCAACGTTTTTAAAAATTATATACATTTCTGTTTCTTATTAATTAGACATCATTACATAATGAAACTACGATTGCAAAAAATACTTTCTAGATATTTAAAAATGAATCTAGAAAATATTTAACTTCTCCAGAATACATCAATGTATTTATTTTTTAAAATAAACTTTACCATCTCCAGCATCTTCTTCTCTCAATGTTTATCAATTTACTTTTCATTAGTAACGACAATACAAATTTTTTCTTTTTTACAAACATTATTAAAAATTCTCTACACAATTTCAACGTATATAAAGTGTAAAAGGAAACTTGAACAAGGAGAAATGTGCAGTAAAAGACAGAAGAGGAGTGGCAAAAGAGTCAAACATCAAAGAAAAAATTATTTCTTCGCTATAGAAGAAACTGTCATGGTCTGATTTTGTCCTATTATTTTGTATATTATATACAAGTGACGTACATGACGCATAGACATTATTTAAGTTATTCAAAGAATGCTTTACAATCATTTTTGTTTTAATAATACAGCTTTATTTTCAACGCTACATTTCTCTTAAATATTTTCAATGATGCAGAATCATTTTGCCATACGTTTAAAATTATATTTACAATGATTTTCCCTGTCTCTTTCAAGGACTCCACTCGTACCACCGTTCACCAAATGCATCTTATCATCTACGCTGCCTCCTTACTAAATTCTTAATTAACCAAAAGCTAACTAATAATTTGCTTAACAAACAGTCTAGATCCAACTAATAATCCTCTCCCAATTTAATACTATCTCTTGAATAATCTGTAAGACAACATTGTAAACTCGTAACACAAGTCACGACGCAGGGTCAGGGTCACACGTCACGTGCTTATTATTTTTGCCCAGCGACGGGTGCCGTTCACCTACTCTGAGTCTGACGAAGACAACAGGGATGATAAACCTGCAGCCTAGCGGTACAGCGGTAGCCTCCCTTAAGTCCTAGGAGCCCCTGGTGTCTGCCAGTTTAGTGCCGAGTACAGGATCCGAGATCGGTGTGCGAGTATCTGGGTCTCCTGAAATTTATCGGGACCGTTGCGAGGGAAAAGGACGGAGATGCACCGGAACCAGCACAGGTGACGTACCTTGGCGGAATGAGATATATTATAGAGCGCCCTCGAGGAGGAATGAAGGAGGACTGAATCTCGGAGGAACAAACGTCGTTACTTCGCTCCAAGGCTTTTTTATTCATCGAAATTGCCGGGTCGACCAATAAAATCGACGGCCGCGCGACTGGGGCCTAAAATCACGAAAGGGGCACGACGGAAGTGGCTATCGAAGGCCAAAGGACAGAAGCATGGCAAGGCTCTAGCATCTGCCAGTATTTGGCAATTGACGAGTCGGAACTAAGCATCGTGACAATGAGGATCGTATATTTCTTGATTCGTAACTCTCAAAATATTAATGCAACGCAAATAATGTGGTTATAATATATATTAGATATAAATCGTTCCACAAATTTGGATAAGCTTCTACTTTTCTATTATCTATTAAATTCTATATCTATTACAGCAACCGATAATTAAAATTTCAATATCTTTTTTATCTCTTATAAATAAATTATCCAATCACGTATACTAAATTATTTGAGATTGAATTTCAGATGCATTATTTAATTAAAATAAAGTTTGTATCCCTCCCCAAAAAGTGAACAAAGTGTAATTATTATGATAATAAAACATTGCATAATAACTACATTTAGCGTTATTATAACTAAATATTTCATATATTGGAGATAATGCCTTTTGCCGAGATTAAATAGATATAACAATAACCATGAAAGAGTTGACTATTTATATACGTAAAAACAACATTTACATACCAGCAAGGAAAAATGTATCTTTTTATTTTTATTAGTATATAAAAATATACAAAAACGTTTCTACAATTAACCTTTAAAAGAATAAAGTTCTAAAATGTCAACCGATAAAGGCAGAAAAAGCAAGATAGAGAATACCAAGGGAATTTAATGGCTTACGTGGAAAGCACATTGTACTGTTAGAGAACAAAAGAAACGAAGTTTGGCCCCTACTGAATTGGTGCAATTATAATTGAAAGGCTGGTTAGGTCATAGCTACTAGTTTCAACACAAAAGATATATAGAACTAACTGATAACAAAGGGGATTTCGTTCGGAATGTCAGCAATAGACACAGTTATTATTTCTATCGTCGTTATTATAGTAGTTGCCAACTATACTATGAACTCGAATTAGTTTGTTTCAAATTTATTGGAAAGTGATGACTGTAATTGAAATAATATACTCTTAATAGACAGTTCAATAGTTTTAAAATTACTATATTCATCATATTCAATAAATTCTTAATACGCAACGTAAAACGTACAAAATTGTATTTACTATTACAATTGTTCACTAAAGTGTAAATATCTACTAATATAAATATAAAAGAACTTATCTTTTTATGCATGCATACATTTTTAACTGCTTCACAATTTAATAGAAAAAACAGTTTTAATATATTTCTATCAAATTTTTAGCGTTATATTTATTTCCATGAAGTTAATGAATTCTTACATGGTAACACATTAAGATTATAGTATCGATGCAGCCCAATGAAAAAAGTTAAGAAAAAATAAATGGATGATATGAAAACTAAGTAAACTAGTTAATATTATTCTAATTTAGATATTTTTATATGATTTATATATTTTATTATTTATATATTTTTATTTAAACTAGCTTTCGACAAAACGGTAACATTATTTTCAGAGCTTTTCGCTCAACTCTCTTTCTCATTTATTGTCCATATCTTGCCTTCTTATCTCTTCTTACATATTTTTAATTTTTATATTCTTTATTGCATGCACGCTTTAAACCGAAATCGAAACTGATTTTTAGAAGACATTAATCAACGACTAGTTATCAACTTACTTTTTTCTCTGATTATAATATCTGTTTCTATAAACAGTAAATTTTTTAAATTATTTATTTATGACTTATCGCTGTTTATTAGAATACTTGTGTATGTAATTTTTTATGTCTTACAGTTTTTCATAATATCATATTTATATTATATAAGTATAAAACTTTTTAATTTAACTGACCTGAAAACAATTAAATTACATGCAATGTATTTTCTTCTACAAAAAATGTAATAAAACCGATATATATGTACATTTCCTACATAAATTAGTTTTTAATTAAATACTTTTCGTAAATTACTTTTTTCAATCAATACTTATTAAATACGAAAAAAAGTTTTTATAAAAAAATTTTTAATTATTATAAAATTATGTTTCAATTTATATTTCTTAAAATAATCCTTATTCTATTGTTTTTACGTATTATGATTATTAATAGGTAATTATTTGTTTATCTCATTTAACTAAAGAGCAGGACTAAATATAATATTATAGTAAGATAATTCAAGTGCAAACTTCTATCGATACAATTTTACTTCAGTAGATATCTACGTGGTCGTAGAAAGTAATTTCACTGATGCATTTAAGCTAACAATTCTATCGATCAGTCTGAACTTGCTATAATATGGACACATACAGGCGAGGTTGCAAGCAGCCTAAGACACGATGATCTCTTGAAAATTTCTTAAGTTTCAATTCACGCAGGATAAAGAAGCATTGAAATTCTTACGTACAAGTCCATGATACGTATTATTGTTGCATGGATGTTAGTAGTACCTCCGTTGCCCGAATTCTAAATGAATTTCGTCGAGAGTAAAACAGATTGTATACAAGTTCATGAACACTTGAATGCAAAAATGAAGTATTAAATACGCGCTACAATAAATAGCTTTAAATTGTAAATATAATTAACTTTTTATTATAAATTCATTATCACTCATGATAATTTTTATGTTTATGATATGATTTTGTGCTATTAAACTTACATCCATATTTATAAACTTAAGTTAAAATTGAATAAAATATAATGAGAATTTATTCTTTGAATTATTGTGATAAATCATGAGTGATTACTATTAATTATAATGAAAATTCAGACCCTATAAATTGGTATCGAATGTATTTTAATGCTTTCCTGCGTCATTGTATGTTAGTGATACCTTATAATCAGTAAACTTATATTTATAAAGTATCAGATATAACAAATAAATAAATTGAAATTTGATTCATAACATTCAAAGATGTTATTTATATAAACCCATATAACACTTATATTTTAACAAGAAAAATTTTTAGATTTTTTTTATTCCATTTAATATATCAAAGTAGCAATTAAAATTCATTATATTTTTGAAAATGATGTTTGTTCGAATATGATATATCATTGATCCTTTTTTTTTTATTCAGTAGTGAATATTATTTTATTATAGTAAATTATTATATGCATAAAAATTCAAGCTAAAATTTTTCGTAGATACGAATGACTTTCGTAACGATTTTATAACTACATTTTATATTTTTTCAATTATAAATATATAATTTAAAAAAATTATGTAGTCATCGAATTAAAAATTTGAATTTACAGTTTAAATATAGTTATGTTTAAATGTGTGACGGCAGCAGCCATCTCAAGTATCATGTTTGAAGTTGCGTCGCAGCACAGCACATAGCAAACAATCGGCTAAGCAGGCGAGCCGCTGCTATAGTTACCTGAGTTAGCGATCACTCGGGACGAACTCTCGAGCTAAGGTTGAGTAACGAGTACAACTGACCAAATCTAAAGGCAGTAACAACCTCGGGAAAACAATCTCCTGCCGCCAATAACAGAATGGTGAAACTTTTATCACAAGGAAAGCCAAGTTCAAGGTATGTGTACCAGAGGTTAAAATCTTTAAATTAGCCTCAGCCCTCTTTCACCTAGACGAAGCCGTTGGGCCCGCCTAAGGAAAACCGCTTTTCTTTTCTTCCAATATGTTATATGATTCCTTTGTATACTTCATCTTGCAGTTTTATTGGGCTAATTCAATGGATCAGCGAGCCAGTCATCTAGTCAGATATATTTTCTATCCTTTTCTGGTCACAGGAGAGCTTGATGGTCGGTGATCACGACGAAGCCTTTCAAGTAGCAGGGCATCTTCCAGATACCCCACTTAACTGTTCGGCACAGCCTTTCTGTCGCTGAATAGTTTCTCTCAGGTTTTTTTAACTTACGACATGAATAAGCAGTGATACTATCAACTTTATCTTGTTCCTAGCCGCATAGCTGTCATCGCTTGAAGAACATATTTTAATATCTAAATAGGCTAATGTTGAAGCTTTAAACAGTATCTTTTTCACCTCCTCGAATGCTTTTTTATTTTGCCTCGCTCTATTGCCATTTCTTCCTATTATGTAAGAGCTCGTTTCAGAGTAAGATGATAATTGCCGGATTAAACTTAAAGCGCCTATTCCAAGACAGCATCACATTGAATCTTAAAAGTTAATCTTAATCTCATTCGCGTTCGTAAGTGGAGAAAGGTCCAGAATAGCTATTACCTTTTCTGAATCCATGCGGATTTCTTATGCTGGGACCCGATGCCTTATAAAGGTTAATTCTCATAATTTGGGTGTAGTTTGGCTTTGCTCAATCAATGTAGTACGGATCACCTCCACGTTATGCTTGAAGCCCTTGGTTACAACAACGATATCGTTCAGGAAGCAGAAAGCAGAAGGGTTCGAATTCTGGTGTTATAAGGCGATACACCAATCGTTGGAAGATCTAAAGTTAAATGCAGAATAAATTGTAGAACCCTGAATGCATGAGTCCTCAGATAGCTAATGCGAAGGCTGTCAGAGGTTTACTGGATTAGGTGAACAGTATGTATATTGATTAACAAGATCATGGTAATAATCCTGGCTTCGGAAAATTCAAATGGATGCTTGTGGTAATAAGACTAACAACCCGTTTTGCAGTGGTTGAGCTCCACGCTTACAATGATTCTAAATAATAAAAAAATTTTATTCTAAATTATTATCGGTATTCTACCATGCCTTACGAGATAATTATTTTTAAAAAACTTACCAGCATTAATAGAAATTGTAAAAATCGGTTGACTCAGTTAATAAGTATTTAAAACAATGCGGCACTTAATATTTTCAAAACTCAGTTCATAAGGGAGAAAAATTACGGTGCTAGGTCTAGCAATAACTAAAACCGCGTTTATAAGGAACAAAAATTAAAGATACAAAAGCGCGAACGTAATGTAACGCCGAAGTAACTGTGGTACTGGAAGCAACCGGTAGGTGCCGAGCGGCTAGAATTACTATACAAAAATGTCCAACTGAAGTATACACGCGTAGTATACGAGTAAAGTAATGCAGAAATATGTAGATAGGTGGCGATCACCAAAAATTACTATTGTAAAAGCTCGACCCGAAATTAAAGTATGCAATCTGAACATAAAAATATAAGCGTTCCTCAAGTATCCATGTATCTTTTTATTAGCTCTGGTAAAATTAACAATCTACACTAACATTTACACGTAACTTGCATTTGGCATGATTTTCGAACTGAACATGCATACAGTAGAGAGTTGTGACGAGGGGTAGGTCTAGCCCGCCATCAAGAAAAAGGGGAGGAGACAATTTGAGTCCGCGCCCGGCCTTGGCGTCAGCTGGTTTCGTGGTCAGCTGTACTCAAGGCATAATAGGTTCGGAATGGGCTAATACGCTAGCTACGCATACGCCCAAAAGTTAACATAAATGTCGTCTGTAAAGATGAAAGAAAGGAGTCCAGAAGAGAAAAAAAAATAATATATCCACTTAACTAGGAACTGGGGATACCTACGTACAGCACTCGGTGCCTGTATCACACCTTCGACCTTCGATAGGCTGTGGCAGCAAGGCATTTTTTCACTCGGGATGCTGTAGATCCCGCTCTCACTCGCTACTTCCCTAGTTCCTTTGTGACGTTGAAGGGGAGAGGGTGACGTCACACGCTCTCAACGACGAGGGTTTTCACCTTTGCCGGTCGCTCGCTCTATCCAATCAACCTCTCTTCTCACGGGTCTTTCCTCGCGAGTCCGCTAAGCTCCCGGATCCTCATGGGCGCCCTCCCTTTCCCATTGGCAGGCACTTTCAAATTTGCCAAGGGCCCTCCCATGGAGGAACCATTATCGACGGAGGGCTCATCAAGGTTGGGCAATTTTAAACGTTTATCAGGTGCAGGAAGGTGTTTTCGCACTTTTCGGCGAACCCGGGCTCATCCTCGACCCCCTGGCCCCATCTACGAATGTTACTAACAACCGTTAACGACGTTAATTCGCTATAATAGACAATCGAGTCCCCTCAGTCGCGGGGGGAGGAGGGGCACCGCGCGACTAATAACATTCGTTACAGAATTAAATAATTCACTGTATTTTTCGTCCTTGCGTAATATTATAAAAGTTTGTGTAATCGACCGCATCGAATCGTACAGATAACGCAAATACGGCCATCTGAAGGGAAAAAATTACAAACAATTGTAAATAAACAAAAAAGCACTGGATGCCTTGAAATATTAAAAAAAGAGAATTTTTTTAAATATCACAACTACAATAACCTTTGATAACAATTTTCTAGATAAAATTTTTTTTTATTGTTTTATTATCAATTATTAAATACTTATCTTTTATATTTTTAAACTTTATATCCGTCTAAAACGTTCTCTAAAATTTTCTGAGAAATTAATTAGCTTAAAAAGAAAGCTATTTTAATTACTTTTTCAATAAATTTGACGCTAAAAAATGTATTTATATGTATATATATATATATATATACACACATGCATGTGTCCAGTCATGGTCATTAGCCTATTTCAAAATGTTATGGCCGATATAAAAATGCTGCGTAGTGGCCCTCCGTGTGAAAGGTTAACAACAATATTCGGGAAGTACAGTGGGGAAACTTACAGTATCTGCCAACAACTTAGGAAATGGTCGGACAGTATGTCGTGAGCAGGTCGTAACAGACCGGCGAAAATAGAGGCTTGAGCCTCCCGGCAATTATAAAGCACAGTCTTGTAACAGTAGACTTTCATCATGAACATTATTTATGAAATCACATAACAAGCACACTGCTACTTTTACTCCGTAATTTTGATGACAGAGGCACGGTGATTACAATACTGGTGGTGGTTCTATCTAATACATTGGTTAGCTCATTAAGATGGTTTTTATTTTCTAGTATAGTATTCCTAATTTATTAAAGATTCTGCTTTTGTTAACGTTCTCTACACATTTAAAAACTTTTAAATTTACCAAAAATACGGGATAATGACAGTATGCTTGTATATAACTGTCTATATGTTTAGGTAAATTAATGGTATAAGTACACATAAATACTGTAAGTAGATATAGCTGTGGTGTGTAGTAATGGGCGGTATTTAGAGGAAGGAGCTCGCTGCTTCTTGGGTTCTGTAGAATGAGGAGAATCGGGGCTAGGAGGCATAATATAAATAAAAGAAAACATAATAATTAATTTTAATTATGAACGCCTCTCTGGTCGTCGGCAATGTGCGTGCTTGCTATTTAAATTGATTCTACAAAGAAAAATTACAATAAAAATAATGATAATAATGATAATGATTTTTATAATTTACAACGTGTAATATTACGAATATAATCTACGTAGTATTTTTATGTATTTCTTTGTCTCCAACGAGTAAAACGCATTGACGGAAAGAGAAAAAAATAAATCAAATGAATAATAAACAAAATCAAAATAAAAAAGCAAAAAAATAAACAATAATAAAGAAAGAGAAAAAGAAAATAAGAAGCGTGACAGCTTTGGCCTCGTTAGGCCTCGGCAACTGGGTGTTGTAATCACTTCTTCGGCACTTGGTGTGCAAGATCGCAATCCTCTTTGGAAGATGCGGATCCTACTACATCTACCCTTCTCGATTTTTTCCTCCACGGCGCTGGGACGACAAGGGGATCCACTCGAAAAAATCTTTTCCACCCTGGTCTTACTCGCTTGCTCGCTATCGAATTCCCTTTTCTTTTATGGTTTTCCATTGCCAACCCACTGGATTCATGTTCTTCACGCAAAACACTCACGTCGTCATTGGGAGGTCTTAATGAATTTTATCGAAGGACTCCCATTGTGAAGAGGTTAACAATCAACGGTCAATCGATGGGTGGTCGGTGGCATTTATAATTTCGATAGTTGCGCCAAGGGCAGGCTCCCTTGGTACCAAGCTGAGAGCGCGGGCTGTTCTTTTCGTGCGTTTCGGCTCATTAGATTAGCCCTTGTACCTTCGAGCCCCTCCGTCACGTATGGTTATTATAGCAAATACTCTAAATTTAATTTTTATTGGCGATTACGAAGCTTAGCAACGACATTTTAATTAACCGGTACATTTTAAACAAAATATCTGTTGCTTTTTTAACGAGCCATTCGTGGGGGGGAGGGGTACCGATGGACAAGCGGCGGTCGTCACTATGCTTTACACGTAAGTCGATCTCTTAATTCACTGCAAAATATATTTATATTACACCATATAAAATAAATCTAATCATAAATATATACAATTATATATTAGACAATACTATTTATGTCAAAATACGAGTAAGGAAAATGAAATATTCTTTATGATCAATTGTAATTTTATACATTAACAGTGAAAAATGACTAAAATAATAAGTTGATCGCTATCAATTAGAACGCTGATGAATCAATATTTTACACGATGTTGACTTTATATTGAAAATGTAAGCTTTCCAGATACTACATCCGTGTTTAAACTTAAACTTGCTAAAATTAATAACCATCGCTATACCCTGGAATTTGTGATGTTGCTTTTACTTAGCCTTTCTAACCGTATTTCATCAATTGTTATCTTGCGATACTAATATACTTCCTTTTTTAAAGGCAATAGCAAAAGCAATTAATAGAAGAAACAAATTAAATACTCGAGATAGAATGGTGTGAAAATTTTCCTTGTTAAAATTCATGAAAAGAAATAAGGCTTAACAAGGTTTGCGAAACTTGTATACTTTTGATGTGAATATTATCTAATGAACGAAAGGAAATGTTTCTGTACTCTTACAGACCTTTTTATTGCTTGACTATATTATAAAAATTTTTTATTTATTATTCAAACTTGATTATGTGATTTAACTAGCAAAATAAAAACATAATCGGTATCTTTGATAATGAAAAAAGTTTAAAACTAACATCTTTATGTATACTTTGTTACATAGTTTTTGTGTATATTAATGATGGATTGCACATAAAAAAATCTTCGACATTTTTCGTGTTACTGTTATATTTAAGTAAAAAAATATTACGAAACTCCATAAATAATATTTAAGCTATTTTATACTACAAACAGAAAAATGTTAAAGACACAAAGAAAAGCTTTGCGCATCTAATACGTATTATGTAGTTTTAAGAAACGTTATACCGGTAGCTGAAGTATGGCCGTAAATTGTCAGTTATTCAAACTATTTGGTAATAAAAGTAAGGATTGTAAGATAAATATCTCATTAATGAATTATGATCTAAAAACTTTACATATCTGTAAAGAGAGTTAAAAAAAGCACCTCATAATATGTTATAAGTTTTTTAAATCATGAATATGAGTGTCATAAACTTAATTACATTATTTCCATGAAAAATTACATAACTATAACTCAATACTACGGTGACTGTACCTAATACCATTAATAATTTTTATATATAATATTGTATTGAAAAACTTAAAAACCCAAATACCCTATGAGTTTTCAAATGATACTGTTTGAGTGATAGTGAAAGATTTTAATGCTTTTAGTCACTACTAAAATAAGTCAATACTACGAGTTTAATTTTTTAAAGGATTCAAGAGTAGATTAAGAGCACTTCTTGTGATTTAATTGAC
The DNA here is from genome assembly GCA_018907135.1 of Kradibia gibbosae. NCBI lineage: Eukaryota > Metazoa > Arthropoda > Insecta > Hymenoptera > Agaonidae > Kradibia > Kradibia gibbosae. Next base: position 13,641,913 of record JACCHX010000004.1, read on the forward strand.
TATTTACAATTAAAAAAAACTTTTGTTCGAAGTTAATTTAAAATAAATACTCCATTATGTTAAGAGCTTAATTCTTGTATTAAAGAAATATAGATATACTACATCTATAATTTCACTACTATATCTATCAAGTGTATATTTTATTAATAAAAATTCGTTTCTCTACAGTAACGAATAATCTACAAAGATCCTAGTAATGAAAAGAAATGCTGTATTTATAAGAAAGTTAGTAAGGTTCATACGAAAATGGAGCAAAAAGGGCAATTTAGCGACGCCGCCTAAGGGATAGTTGACTACGAAAACGAACTATTTGTCCGAAAGAGTAATTTCTGATATAGTTACTGAATAGTCCATCGTCTCAGTTTCCTCCTCTCTTTCTCTCCTTCTATGTCTGTCTCTCGCTTTCTCTCTTTCTTTCTCTACACACACAAATATATATAGATAGATATATGGACCTATACAGTTCTTTCTCTCGTACATCCTCCGATAGAAACTTTTTTTCTCAGTTTTATTGCTACACTCATGCTTTCCATTCTAATAATTATTAAACGCCCATACCCTAAGAAGTTATTCTTACAACCTAATCGATTGGCTGCCATTTGGCTTGTTTTGATAAATATCACCATAGTTTAACTACTATAATTATTATGTGGATTCAAATATTTCCTTTTTTTTTAAAAAACTATTAAAAACTATTTTTTCACTTCACCTAATTATTTAATGGTAGTTGATTTGAAAACTTAACCTATAAGAAATATATGCGTCGTATACTAACTTTTACTAATTATATAATCTAAAACAATTTTTACATTTAATTTATCTGAAATAATGATTTTAAATCTTAGTTCTTATCCCTTGATTTTAATTACAATATTTAAAATATTTTTGATTTTATATTTTCAAATGTGCATAAGCATTCTTAAAAAGCCTTGATTATGAAGTAAGGAATGTATTTCAACCGCAACTGCCGTCTCTAATGCGTAAGAGAGAGAGAGAGAGAGAGAGAGAGAGAGAGAGAGCGTGGGAGTGAATCAAGTACGTGAGTCGTGTGTGCGAGAGCGATGGAATGGGTGTTCATATACGAATGTGCGAATGGGAATGATTGAGCATGAATTTTGTTGCGAAATTTCGTATGTGAATCCGGAAGTGTATGTGCGTGTGATTGATGAAAATTGTGTGTGTGAAAATGTGTGGTATGAATGGTTGCCAAACTCGAAAACGATGATACACCAAAACCTCAGGATTTTAGTATGCGCTGGAAGGGTCAGTGCGCGCGTGCGAAAGTTTGTGCGAAAGGAGGGGAGGAAAGCGAGCGTTAGCTCACTATCATTGAGGGGTGAGGTGGAGTGAGCGTAGTAATGAAATAGAAGTGGAAATGGGAAAGCGTTAGCTCGGGGACGAAACATGGTAGCGAAAGGGGAGGCGCCCGTACGCTTAAGCATTAGCCCTGCGCTTAAGCATAGCAGGCCTTTAGACATCGACTATCTCGGTTGCATTACTACCGTCGTTTTACTACCGCCACCGCGAGTTGCGTAGCTCCGATTTTTTCAATACTTCGCAGGATTCATCGCGCCCTTCCTTCGCTTCGATCGCGACTCAAATTCGGCAGCAAATTTGGCTATAAAAGCCGAAGCACGCAATCAATGGGGGCTGTGGTCCCATCTTTCCCATTCAGGTCGAACCGAAAGGGAACCGTGGTTTTTAAGACTTCTATTTTTCGAGGTGAAGTTGTTTGGCTAACCTCTCTTACACTGGTGAAGTCATTTAACTAGTCAGGGCTATTTCCTGTGTGAGAGTAACTTGGCAGGTCTCCCTCTATCCCTGATAAAGTGGTTCGGCTATTCAAGGCTCAATCTATTTTCGTGGACGAATCGCTTGTCAGCCTCCCTCTACCCTGAAGAAATCCTTCGGATAGCCAGGAATACTATCACTATTTTTCTCCTGTTGCTTTAGTTATATTTTACCACCATTCCGGTTTGGAATTCATTTTATTAACGAATGATGAAAATATGAATGATAGCGATTTTTGCTCAGTAACTTCCGTAATAAATGCTCGAAGATAAAAGACCGGAGGGAATGCAAAGTCTCGATTACGCAGAGTCTACCGGTAGTTTTGTACCTTTATCCTAGCCGAGTAAAGCTCTTTCGCGGATGGGGTTAGATCCAGCCTTGAAACAAGGCAACCGGTCGACCACTACGTGAACACAAAGCTTAATTTAAATTCACGCCCGAAAAGAGAGTGAGAATGTTACAATATTATATTTTTTTCAAATTATGCTGTTTAAGGAACTTGCAATTGATTTATAATCACCTAAAAATATATTTTTAAACAAAATTTAAGTTTAGATATTTATCATATCTAAAACAAGTTCATATTAACCGTTTTAATTAATTTCATTCAATTCAATTACATTAAATTCTATCACTGGTTTATAAAATCATTTATTCAAAATTTTATTAATAATTTATGTAGAAATTCTCTATATGAAACAAAAAAATCACTGCATAAAAACAAATATTTATCAAATTATCTATTAAGATTATGTTTTACTTGATACATGAACATAAAAATTAACTGTCTCGATGTTCAAAAAAAAATATTTATTTATAAGTAATAAAAGTACTTGTAATAAGGAATATGCTTAATTTAAATAAAAGAAAAGTACAATTCATACTTTTTCAGAAATAAGAGTAGATTTGTCTAAAATTAAAGTGAAAAATCTGATACTAGATTTGATAATAATGTACACGACATTCTATATCCATTCAGAAAATGTGCTTACAATTTCTTTCAATATCTCCTCTCTCGTTTTTTTGATGATTTTTATATATTATATTTTTATTTTTTTGTAAAAGAAAATATGCTAAGCATGTAAGTTTAACCCTTATGGCCAATATTAATAAAGAGCGAACACCATTTGTAGAAAGGAAATCTAAGATAAGCAAAAGCTTGTAAGAAGAAATTTTTACGCAAAATTTATGCTCACATTAAGAAATCTTTAAATGATTAGCTTATCGCATTTACTTTCAATTTATATATAATACTAAAAAATTAAACACATTTATAGTGGGTAATAAAAGTACATGGGAATAGAATTATTTATTTTTCCATAAGTATATGTTAAATATAATGAAAAAATATCTGCATACAGAAAATATGTTGTGCAATGATATAATCTTATAATTTTTGTAATCATAGTGAAATAATTAATAGAAGAGATAATTGTTATAACTAGAGATAATACTTAGTAAATTAAGACCAAAGTTATATTCTTTGCTTTCTTTGAGTAGAGAAAGTCGGATGAGCAAGCATAATTAATATTTTGTAATGATCATTTAAAGATACATAAAGTATTTTTCATATAAGTCTTTCACTTTCAAATATTATCTACATACAAACTTATACCATGTCGAAGCATCTGGATATGAGAGAATTGGAATATTACGATAATCAAGATTATAGATTTCTTCATCTCTGTTTTCACATACACATGAAGCCATGAAGCATCCCGAGGGAGTAATATGTTCCGCATTCAGTAAAGATATGTCCGAATCCAGAACTGCTCCTGCTGTTTTCCCTCTTCCTCATCGACATGGGCAACATGAGCGAGAGTAGCCCCATGGGTCTACCCGAGTTCTTTTCCTCCACCCTTCATCTTTTTTTCCTAATACCTCAGCTCTCCTTCTTTTACATGTTCTTCTTCTTTTTATTTGCCGTTTTTTCTCTAACACGCTAAGGGTTTCATCATAGCAAATAGTCGAGCGTCTACATTAAGGATTCGAAATTCGAAAAGTAAGATTTTTTCTTACTTTTCTAAACTTGCCCTTGTATTTTCCTATATAGTAAAAAAATGGAAAATATGAAAGATTATGAAATTAGCAGGTGAATAAAACAAATTAATTCAGCGTCGAAATTCATACAGGAATGTACAGTATTTTAGTACTTAATATTGAGTACTTAATTAATGATCACTGTATTATAGAAGAACGTGATTTTAATCTGCAAGTATCGAATACTAATATCTAACGAATGACACTAAATGTAATGAAATATTATCAAACTTTACAAACTACGACTAGGTGAGTTGTCTTTCTATATCTCTGCGCTTATAAAAAAAACATATTCAAATTATAATAGCAAAAATTTTTTTAACATATTTATTTGTGTAATGTATTGTTAAAACAAATATTTTTCTTCCTCCACGATTTATGTGCTGTACTATTAAAGTAAAATTTAAAAGTATTCGATCTCTATAAACTCAAGAAATAAATTCTGTAATACTTATTTATAAGGTAATGGCTATTATTTGAATTTCAGATTTAGCAATTAAATATCATTTTTTATACATTTTCTGCGTTCACATGATTTATTTCATTTAAAAATTTCACATAACATATTGCGTTCTCAATTCCAAGGATTCTATTTTATTGATTAATCATGATGTAAACAAAATTTCCTTTAATAAAATTTTTTTTGAAAAAGTAATCAATTATAAAAGTCATTTTGTTTTGTTTCAAATATTGAAGGTATCAACATTTATTCAGATAAAATGTATAGTATGTTTATAGTAATAATATTTAAAATATATTTATTGTATTTAAAAAAAATAATATAAATCATAAAAACAGTTTTTTGTATTTACACTTTTGTTTCTAACTTTACATAAGTACGTAAATTCTTAAAAATATAAAAATTGATATTACTGAATATTATGAAAATCAAAAACAATTTTTTTATAATTAATATATCTGTAATCAAATAAAAAAAATAGTTTGATCAAATACTATGCAATTTCTACAAGCTCTTAAGTTTAAAATTAAACAATCTGTATAAAAAAATTGTAATTTATCTTTTAAACAAATTTATATTAAAATTTGTTAGATATAAGTAGTGAATAAGATTCTATCTAAAATTCAGTTACTTTTAACTTGAAGTTTTTTTATATTTGTATTTCTATCTAACTATATGCATGGTACATTAAAATTTGATTCAAATCATGCAATATACGTACATAGTACACAATTAAAAATTTTTTAAAATAAAAGTATTGTAGCTCTTGTACACTGGTTTTACTTTTTTCTTCATATCTTTTTTATAGTGTTTGACATAGATACATACGTGAGATAGACCCTTTCTAACTTTGCTGGGTAGCATAGAACTAAAAAAAATTAAATTACATACAAATAGCAATTAAATATTTTAAGTTACATTGCAAATATTTGGCTAATAAATTTTTTTTAAAAACACTGCATGTACCATTCAAAATGCATTTAATAAGATATGTTTCACTTAAGTCAGATATATTTTATTCTAAGGCAAAATTAAAAGCTGTTGTCTGTATGAATTATATTGGTACAGTTACTATTTGTATATAATAACTATTCATTATATTACATAATCAAAAATTAATTTATGACATGTATTTACATTTTGTTGCTAATCCACTTCAAATATGTAGTTCAGACAATTCACGAATTTAATTTATTTGTACCATTCAAATGTGAAATACTTGCCGATATATCTTGATTTTCATTATTTAGTTTCTTATTCTAAAACTAATGGATTTAGACTTAAAATATAAATTAAATGTAAAATTTAAATTTGACATTTTATCCTGTAGATAAAATAAAAACAAGCTTTGAACGTTTCATAATGATACTGAAATTGTATGTATTAGCATTTGAAACAAAACTTTTTTAGCAATATTTTTTATTACTTTCACATAAATATTAGACCTTTAAATATGAAATTAATTCTTTATTTCTATTTAAAAAATGTAGTAAGATAGCACCATCTGATTATAAAAAAGATTTTTAATAATTCAATCAAATGAACAGCAAAACGACAAAATTTTGTGACCAGTTTACGTGAATTAAATAGTATTCATAGTACTTATTTTAAAAGTAGTCAATAATAAATGTTCAATACAAATTTTAATTAATTTATTCCAGAAAAAATTTATTTACGAAATATAAGCTTAAAAGTAAACATCACTACCTTGAACAACTTCCAGCATTGGAAATGGTGGTAAATGGAAAACGAAGAGAGAAAGATTATCGTTCAGCACAGCGTCATCTGATATTTTCCCAGAGGTGCAAAGAAAATGTGCCTCAGTAAAGATTAGAAGTTTGCTTTATTGAAGCTGACCTCGGAATGTGAAACTTTCATTCTTGTCAATTTTGAATGAACTGGATTTTATAATCAATTGTAAAAATAATTTAAAAAACTACATTTTTCATGAAAGAAATTTTGGCAAAATAAAAGAAAAGATGAAATGAAAATTCTTGTTCACTGTATCAAATTTTACAATAAAACATAACAAATCCTGGTTAATTGAGATTTCTGTAAAAATTGTCTTAGAGAAATAAATAAGAAATTAATTAATTATAAAATTAATGGACATCTACAAGTGATGTCCATTACAAACTTTATATGAGTTTCTTTAAATTTAACAGCGGTGTATTCACAAATATTTCAATCCATCATTTTTAATCTCTATTTTATTATACATCGCTCAAAACATAGAAATAAATTACATTATTCATTATCGACCTACAACCATTAAAGGCAAAATTATTTCAAGCGCCAAAATCCAATATACGCAGTTGTACTTTATCATTTGCTCGAATTTATTGTGCTTCCACTGCAAAGGACAATTCTCCTTTCTTTCAACATGACACGGGTTTTTCAGGGCAGTTTTTCCAACCGGAACGCTTCTCAAATATCGTTCCTCTGGGGCAAACAGCAATAAAGTCGGCTATCGCCGTTGTGCGTTGCGATTGTCGATTGCAAGCTCGAACTCCCAGTGATGATAATATAGGAAAGGTACGCAAGCATAGGAGACCGTGAATCCAACTCGCCTATTCTATGTACAAAATTGTAGCTGAATTTCTTCAATGCTACGGATATATGTATATATTCATAATATATATATATTTTTCTGTATATATATATATATTTATTTTTGAATAATCTTTTTTCTTATAATAAAATTATAAGATCGTCGTATTTGAATAAAATTGACAACAAAACACATTAACCATAACTTATCGAAACTTAATAAAAATTGTGAAACTGAATAAAAACCTACTAAAAGTTCTAATGACTATAGATTTTTATAGTTTCATATAAAACTAAGCTTATATAAATATTGTGATTTAAACTGAAGAAAAATTTTATATTTAACATATTTCTTATATTACAAATTATACAAATAAATTTATTTTATATATGTATATAAAAAATTTTTCATACGATGACATCGTTTCCTTTTAACAATAAACAAGCATTCCCCTTTAAATTTGCCCCTTTAAAGAAGAAACATATTTTTTCTTTGGCATATAGCTTTCGTTTCAATACCGTTTCCTCTAAGGAATATCTGAATCATAACAGATTTTTACGTTTAAATTTCAATAACGTTAAAATGTACTTCGAACATATGATATTTACTAAATATATTGTAGTTGATATCCATTGTCAAAAAAATATTTAAAAGAAAATTTCAACGAAAATTTTCATTAAAACGCTTGTACAGTTCACAGTATATCATAAAGAATATTAGATCAATAGAGTACAGACTATTTTTTATAGAAATTTTGTAAAAACATTTTTTTACTATAATAACACTTGATATAGGTATTTTCCCTATAAAGCTGTTAATTTTTTTTTATTCATATTTAACTTACGATTCATCACCTTTCATACGAAAAAAAAATGGTCATAATAAATCGTAGCATGAAAATTAAGAAACATATTTAATTTCCTCTAACTTTCTCAAATTTGATGAGATTCACAAATGTATGCGATGTATGCATGTAGCCTCGGGTCAATCGTTAATACCAATTTCGGTATCACTCAACGCGCTCGTCTGAATTCAATCATGTCCTTCTATCATCGGACGCAAGAGGGTTACGCTGAGTCAGTAACCCCGTCTATCGTTCCCATTTTTATCTTACTCTTTCAATTTTTCTCATTTCTGTTCCATAATCCTACTGACTGCATTCGAAACTGACTATCATCGAGAATACCTCCCATATAATATAGCATGTTGCTTTATACCCTTCTATTTGAAAATATCAAAAAGGTCTTCCTTCTTACTTAAAATTTCAAAGACTTTATTTTAAACCATTTGTGCAGAATTTGTACAATTTTTATTTATTTATATTAATATATATTTAAATATTTAAATACTTATAAATTTAAATAAACTTATAAATGTAATAAACCAGAATACAGTGCAAAAATAAATATATTTGAATAAAGTAATAAATATACTATTAAGCTATAAATATACATTAATATGTTAATATACAATATAACACTAAATTAAAGCTAAATTCAATTAAAGTCATTTTTCTAATTACTTTTTAACAGCGGGTATTTAAAAAATAAAGAGTTATTATTATTTACGATGTATAAATAATAATAACATCTGAAAAAAATAAATGCATAGCTTCTTTTTCTATCACGGTATTGAACAAGTCTAATAAATGTGGAAAGCGCTTTTATGAATTTAATTATTAATTTTATTATTTATATTATATGCTTCTCTCTTATCGTTTTCTGAATTTTTTAATTCAATAATACTAGTCGCTCCTGTTATTAAAATTTTACTGCGTAAAAATCAGTTGAGTAGTGAAAAATCAGTTCTTTTAATGATTTTTAGCAAAAATATAGTTTTATATTTTTATGAGCTGTAAGAATAAAAAAAATCACATAACAAGTAATTTCATTCGGCGCTCATGAAGAGAGGAAAATAAGGAATTGTAATAAAGATGTCTACTAAAGTTTCATTATTAGACTATATTTTGTATAAAATATCCTATATCGGGGTGAAGTACAGTAATTATTTGAATAATAAAAAAGTCTCGAGCTTGCAATAAATAATTGGCCGTTCAACAGCATACTCCATTTTATCCGGAATTAAAAATTATTATTGAGTAAAGGAATAAATCAATAGAGTACTTATTAAGGAGAAGCAAACTATATAGTTTCCGCGGTTATAAGCCCCAATGACTTTGCACAATTACGTAAACAGACGTAAGCCTTGGCTGGACTCGATTTTGTATGAACTCTGGAATTGGTATGAGATGCAATAGCAGAACTCCGTGCGACCACTCGGACGCAATAAAATCCGACCATTGTACACGAGGGTGTGATGTAATTGCAAAGAGAGGCCCATCCCAAACCTCTCCCAAACTCTCATATTTCTGGGTCGAAAAGCCGAAGTAATACGAATTTTCGACGTGCTCAAGGCTGTTACTCTCCGTAATATTATTTTATTTTCATCTTATGCCAGGCTCCTGCCCCATTTAAGATCCCATCAACGCAATGGACGCTGAGAAACTGCTGAAGCTTCGGCAAAATTAATTTAGTAAAATCGGTAACAATTACTTGCACGTTTCGTAATGTTTTGAGAGAAACATCGAATGTACGATTATCTGCAAAGCGTGGCGTCTACTATCTACCATTGCATTTTAACTACTACTAATTTTATGCGAGAAGCAATAGTTTCTATAACAAAATCTCATATATGGATGAAAATCGATTTTTAACGTACTGTCGTTGAATAAATATAAATATGAAGCTTTTATTTTATAGCTTACAATAAGGAAACGATTTTGTGTGACTAAGAGAAATTAAATTCCAATTTTGAAAATCTTATAGGATATTTTTTTTAATTTATGTTTCAGTTACGTAAAATCATAGAAAAGCTTGAACCTTAATAACACAGTCTGTAATGAGTCATATTATTGCTGCAAAATAATGCAATCGAGGCAAGAACGTGAGATGAAAATGAGATGATCTGTATGCAAAATATTAAAGGAGAGATAACTTAATAAACAAGGCAGATTTAAGTTAATAATCAAATTAAAATATCTATATGGAGACGAAAGGATTTCCGAAAATCTGAAAGAAAAATTAAGAAAGATCCCCCAGGGATGACAAATAACTTTTAAAATATCAAGGAAATATGAAATCTGCGCTTTCTCTAGGACACGGCCACAACCATCCATTAGGGAGTAAAATATCGTCTATGCCACAAAACCGCCATCGACCTCGAAAGGGTCTAAGGCGTTGTCCAGTATTTACGATAGCAGCCGTTTACTAAAGGAACCGTCCGTAGTATATGAGTAGTCCGACATTAATCAATAGATGAGTGACCGCTTCCCAAGATCCTGCTCGTAGCGAATGAGACTTTAAGTCATAAAAATATGACGTCATGCGACAGTAATTAAATTTGCGGAATATAGTTTATGGATAGAATTACAATTAAGTGCAACTTAATGCAGTGCGGATCTTGTATTAATTTTGTAATATGTAAGGGTAGCTTCAAGGTAATGCGTAAGATACAATTATAGCGACCGGTTTTAAGCCCCACAAGCAGACGCTTGTCGCTTCTGATTTACAAATTCACCCTCTGCAGCCATCTGAAATTGAGCTAAATTGAGATAACTAAGGTTAAACACCGACTTCTTTACATCCATTACCCGTGCGGTTGTCGAAAGCTCCGCCCAAATGTGATCCTAAATGTGATCCAACCAGAGACAGGTAAAAATTCATAGAAGTACTAGCAGGAACACGTATTTTTGCAGTGACGAATGATTGCCAATGTTTTAGGTCTTCGAACGCACGTCCATAAAATTTATTATTAATTTTCATTCTCAGTTAAAGCTATAATCGCCGAAGTCTTATTTTCTTCATGCGTCATGATTCGGAAGAAAGTTGATTGTATAATTCTTAAAATTTTTATACGTTGTTTCAACAACACACGAATTTTAATTTTAATTTTCATATGTGTAAATGATTATTTACTAAGCACATGCATTTGATAAGAGATATATACCAATTTGAAAATGATCTTGGAATACTTTACAAGCAATTAAATTTTATTTACTAAATAGACTTTCGGTAGCAAATAAATTCAAATTTCATTCTCATTATCGAAACAAATTTTATATTAAGCTAAAAAAGAGCTACTTTAAATTTTTTTGATATTAATCTAATAAACTATAAGAAATTTCTTATACCTTATATACTTTTTTTATTTACAAGCATAACATTTATTATTTCGTAAGTATCTTTGACTTTCTTATAAAATAATATATTTGTACCTAAATCTACTGCGGTAAATTAATTGTATACAATTTATAATAATTATTTATTACTGAAAGTAAAACAGGTGGTAGATAATTGAATTTTATTTTATACATGGTTAAATTTTATTCAAAATTCAGTACGAATTTTATGAAACACATTAACAAATTTATAAAAATTAATTCTATTTTAAGTATATAAAACTTATTTTTACATTATCCATAAAAAGAAAAAAAATTTACAAAATTAAAAATAACAGAAATTTATAATGTCTTAAGTAGCAATTGTTACTATGTAATAAAAATATCTGTTTTATAAAATTTCATATTTTCAACATTTGAATTTCAACATAAATTTTTCAAAACCCAAATTTATTATTGTTACGTCCACGGAGCTTGGCCCTGAAACCGTCCGCCAATTTATCCCTAAAATGCAATCTACCTATAATGCACACCTTACTTGTGAACACTCGGCAAAATATTTTCCTATTTATGCCTACACGTTAAAATGTAATAGCATGGGATGGATCATCTGTTTAAGGGGATTTATTGGTCAAAAATCAAAAGAAATCCACGCAACCCGCAAGAATACCCTAAGAAAGCCGAAAAGAATTATCACCCAAATCCATATGCATGCACACACACATACAAACATATATTTATGTATATATATCTATATATATCTATATATATGTGTGTGTGTGTGTGTATTTAAATATAAATAAAAGAAAAATATTTAATTTTAATTTGTTTATTGATATTTATTAAAATTTTGTTATATTTAATTATTATTTCATCTAACAAAATATAATTGTAAGTTTACACAAAATAATTCAATGAAGAATACAATAATTAAAGCAAACTTGAGATAAGGTTAATAAAAAATTACTTATTCTAAAGCACGGTACTAAAATACAAATATGAAAAAGAAAAGAAAGAAAAGAAAAAAAAATTCGGCTCCTGCACGAAATTTGATAATAATTAAAAGATAAATATCTGTTTAGATTAACGCAGTGTAGTACCAATTTATTAATTACAATTTGGCAGACATAGATATGTTATCATGAACGTTACTCGTAATTTATATTTCTCTTGAGAAATTTCATCCGAGGAATTATTTCTATCTACACTGAACTCGCACTGATTGTTATTAAACTAGTCAACGATATTGTTTCACAATTTCTTTACCTCACTATAGAACTGTTCAACGCAGAGAGCAATCTCCGAGGGTTTTTCCGGCCCTTTTATACACAAAAAACGCCTCGGAAAATTCATCCCTACTCTGGTAAAATTTTACTCTCCATACATAGTGGGAGTAATGTTCGTAAAAAGATTTTGTTTCACACGAAAAGGGTCCTTGGTGCTTTCTTGAGTAGCGCTTGAAAGAGGGAAATATATTTTGTTCGTGAAGAAGGGGCCCTGCGTAAATTCGTATTTTATAGCTTTGTTTTGAGCTTCGAGTAATTTTGAATAGCGCTTAAAAGAGGTAAACATATTTAGTTTGTGAAGAAGGGGCCCTGCGCTTACTCACGATAATTTTTGTCTAGTGGGTTAGGACTTGATTAGCGGGAGAAAACACATGTTCCGATTAAAAGAGGGAAACTGTGTTTATATGAAGAAAAAGGATCCTGCGTAAGTTTGTACGTTGACCCTGGCATAAAACCCGGCAGGTTACGCGCGGTCGATCTATGAAAGGTCGTGAGTGCGGGTCTCTGGCGCGTTGGCTTCCGGCCCGAAAATTCGGTCGAGCTTGGTGTTTGGCCACCTCACGAGCACGCAGTCCCGGACCTTCCCTCCAATCGGCCGTGGATGCATTCAGCGTCTTAACGCGCCAATATACACTAGTCGTAAGAAGCTAAGAATCTCTGAGGTTGGGGGAGAGAGTGAAAGAGAAAAAAAAAATTTCTAGGCCGTCGCTTCGGCCTTAACATTATCTTTTTTGGTTGCATAAATCCTTAACATATTCCATTATTTGTAATTTAAAAAATTAAACAAAACATTTTTAAAAAGTTTTTGTGCAATTTACTACTGTTTTTGTTAGCATTATTATATCATATTAATTAATATATTAACAACACAATATTTCTTTTTTATTAAATAATAATTTAAAAGCTTTTAAGCAAATGGTTTCTGTTTGGTATTTGTAAGAGATATACTATTATATATATATTTAAAATTTTTAACGAAAATTTAAAATTTATGAATAATTTATATTATTAAAGTTAATATTTAGTAGAATATATGTAAAAGACATACTACTGATTTGCTGATAAATAAAAATTCTCTTTTTATAAACGATTAATTAAATTTAGTAATGATTAAATCGTATTCTTAAAAAGAAAATATGAACAATTTTGTGATTATTACCAAATTATATCAAAATATAACTAACTGTGAAGAAAAAATATTTTAATAATAAGGTGAATATATTATTGTATTAACCATACTATTATTTTTATTCAATAAAATTATTTTGAAATTAATTGAATAATTCACGTATCTTTTAAAATACTTTTTGAGCTAATAATATGTAGCTAATTAAACCTTCAACTTAAACGATATTGTATAATTGCTTATATCTAACTTAAATATGTCTTAACTAACTTATAACTTTCTAAAATTGAAAAATTTTATGAATTTGAAATACATTTATAAATTTTAATGTTTACAAAGTATAAAATTGCATTTGAGAATTAAATTAATTTAAATATGTAGATAACTGTTCAAATGCAGTTTCATTATTTAATATATTTCTAGTGTAAATAACTATCGATAATTCATACTTTAAATCATTAGAAATTTTATTTTTATAATACTTAAGTACATAATAATTATAGTTATTTAATAAAATTCATTATATTTTGCGTAATCCATAAAATGTATACATTAATAATGTAAATTTTAAAAATGAAAAAATAAACATAATTTTTTAATTTAATTATTTTGATAATTCAATTGAAATATTGAAAAGTAAAATATATTTTATGATACAAGCATTATATACAAGTATTAGGAAACTTAATATTAATATAATTTAATTAATATCTGTATAATAACGTTTAATAAAAAATATAGCCAAAAATAATTTCATAGGAGTTTTATTATTTCTTAATTTGATGAAAGAACTTAATCATATAGTTTACTAGCAAGCTTAAATTTATGGTAATGTATATTTTTTTTCAAATCAGTGAAGTTATACTTTTTTCACATGACCTTAGCTACTATTCAAACTATCCATATTTCCATTCGAATTTTCAACTGGAAAATATTTTTTAAAGTAATTAAAATGACTTTATCTTTTCATTCAAAACAAAACTTTCTATGATTATTCCATTAATTCTTTTTCGAAATAATAAGAAATTACACATTCTTACATAAAATCATTTCATGCGTGAATGGTTACGTAAACTACATAAATTACGTCGTCGAAAAATTATTTGAATCTTTACAAAAGAAAGAAAGAAAAAAATTCAATTCTCTGATACAGCTTTCATATAACCCAGATTCATCTTCATCATCCCTTACATTAGTGTCTGTTGCACTCGCATTACGTCTCGCAATGGCGCACCCCTTTCATAAAAAGGTCCCTGTAACTCACACTTACGCAACGTATATCATTTTTCTCCTTGCTCATCTCTCAGCACGATATATCTACTCTCACTTTATCATAAACTCTTACATGTTTTCCGGCCTACCCATTCACCCATTTTCAGCTTGTAGTCGTACTTCTTTCTTCCATTACGTGATTCTTTTAGAAAAATTTATTCATCCCTGCACTACTTTTCATTTTTTTATGTTTTTATCAAACTTTTTTGTGTTTATCCCCTATATAGTTATTGGAGTTTTAGGAATTCAAATTTAATTTTGTTACACATTCCTTTTTAATACATTTATAAAATATATTTAACAATGTTAGAAATTTGTTTTTACTATACTACGGAGCTTCTGATATTAAATACATCAAATACGTATACATTATTTAAAAAATAAAAAACATTTTTTCCTTTTATAGAATTTATTGCCTAGTCTATTATAATTAAAGCATTTGATGTTGGAAATATGTAAAACAATATTTATCAGCGATACAAACGTGAAAAATCGATTTATATTACATTTTTACTTAGCAGTCAAATGAAATAATAGAAAATTTCAAAACAAATAAATTTAAATGAATTTAAATGAATTCAAATTAAAAAATAAACATATACCAATAAATCAAATGTACATTTGTGAATATTTGTATACATAGAGAGGATAAATACTTAGGAAAAACAACACTCGGTTTTATTCCATTAGAATATTCAGTTTTTAAGATAAATAATCAATCAAAAACCTGTATTGTTCGTGCACTTTTTTTGTCATTAAATTCATAGTCAGATCATAATCGCAATATCAAATGCGACATCCATGTTACGTGACATCTGTGACGCTTTATAGTTACATATTCAAGTTTGATTAGTTTCAAACGTAACCAAACTTGGTGTGTATTTATATACTGATGTTGTTTATTTAGTGCAGTTAAATTCAAAATTGGAAATGGCATACAAAATTTTCAATATATTTAAATAAGTAGGAAGCATTTATTATAAATAATGAGAATTTTCTTAAATATCTTCTATTATCAAATTATTTGCTTTCCATGCTATTTTAATGTTTTAATGACAATATACAATTTAAATAAGTAGTTAAATTTCCTTATGTATAGTATAATATAAGTAATAAATTATTTACATTTTAATACAATTAATTCATAAATTTGAAATATTAATTTCTAATGTAGTACATTAATCAATTTAATAATTACAGATTAATATCAGCACTACAACATTTTGATTAAAATAAATAAATTAGGTATTAATGTTTTTATTAAATTATATTATTTAAAAATAATACTACAAATAACAAGAACTTCAATAAGCCTAATAATGAAGTATTGGACATAGTAATTACTGAATGCTTGTATCAACATATTACTTTATATACAGACGCTTACTCATGTGTATCATACAGATGAACATGCCTAATATATATATATATATGTAATGTACATAATGTATTTTTATTTATACATAAAATGATAACGAAGTTATAGAAATATAAAAATACAAGAATTTAATAATTTATAAAAAAATTTAAAAAAATTGAGTATTAATATAAAATAGATATATCTAAAAAACATATTTCTGTTATTATGTAAATGTGCAATATTCAACGTACTAATATTTAGTTAGTAATTACGGTAAGCTATTAGTTTGCAATTAAATATCTTTAAAGTACAATTTTATTACATCTTCGATGTAATAAAAAGTACTTATATTTATGTGATTCTACATAGTTTTGAAATAAAATTGTCACATTTTTGTTATCAAATATGTAAACCTTAAAAACAAAATAGAAAACTTGAAAAAATTTTTAATAAAACGGCAAGTAAATTACTTCTATTCATATTAATAAATAGGTAAAAAATTTAAACATAACTGTGGATTTCTAAAAAATATGTCTAAACTTTTTAATCGTACATATTTATTGCATATATATTTAGTTTGTGTCATCGTAGCATTTTCAGGATAAATCACAAGTTTAAAGCTATTGAAACGACGGTGCTTGTATTTATAGAAATATTATCATTTTAAAGAAAGAGTCATACTTTATCGCGATTTGAATGAAACGAACAAATCAATAGTACTTGAGCACAACTCAGCAGTCTCATGTTAAGTTAGTGTATTAGAACAGGGATGCCTGATTCTGATGAATTAAAGGACACTTGTTATCAAATTTGAATTCTTGAAATGACATAAATACTCTACTGTAGTAAACTCTACTGAAGAGAATAAAGTATGGCACACGAAAAGTATCGATAAAACGAACATTACGGAGTACGCACTATGGTCACAATGAAACATAATTTCAATTATTAAATATTTAAAATCAATTTATATGAATTACAAAGAGATGCGTAAATTACTACGTTTCGTATTAAAACAAATTACGATTAAACGTGTTTATGTGTTTCGTTTTACGTTTGATTGGGTAATTTTTCTGAGCTCCTATGGTATATTTTATTTATTGCCTCATAATTTTAAAAATAGATATATAAATAAGATATATAAATATATATATATAAGATATATAGATAGATATATAAATAATAATAAAATAAAAAAAATTTAAATAATCTTATATATATATAACGTATCGATTAAATTGAATTTTTTGCTTCATACATGTGGTTTTTTCGATAATCGAATGGAAAGGAGTCGCATTTCATATTTTACTTCGATTCCATTAAATTTGACGCACTTCCCTCGTCTCCTTTACCTTCCGCACCGACTTTCATTTTTGCTGCTGTACGAATAGATACACATAGGTAACTGATTCCCCTCTCGTTTCAATCTTCTATCATTTCAGCGCTTCTATCAAAAATTCATAAAACTCACGCACACCCCACTGGAGTGAAGTTGCATGCGTACGCGAAATTACTTTTAGTGCCTCCGGGTTCACGGGAAAACTACACGGCGTCGTTTTCTGTTCATATTCACTTATCAGAAAAGTTCGCTTACCGCAGGTCGACAGAGAAAAAGGGAAAGTGACGTTCTTTATGGTTTAGAAATATTTGCTGCCTACCTCTTGCTTTAAGTATTCTTGGAATTTTCACTAGCAACTCAATTTTGTATAAGTGTTTCAAATTAAGTGAAAAAGTATAAAGAAGTTGAAAGGATGACTATTTAAGTAGATAAAAATAGACGAAAAGAGAGAACGAGCCAACGAATTTTGAGTTTCGTTTCTTTCGGAATATTCTTAAGCTTTTCAATTATGAATATAGAAGACCCATTTTTTAAAATTCTCATTATTCAAAACTATTTCATTAGATTCTAGGCATTAACCAACTTCTTATATATTTTCATTAGAATATTTTAGTCCATAGAACTTTATTATGATTACAATAATGCACACGGAACAATTATCATGCAATTATACAATACATTTTTTAATTTAATGAATTCCTAAAAATAATCATGAACTTTTCAAGTTACCTTATAAAATTATTATTTACATCGTATAATCTGAAAAATTTTCATAAAAAAATATTTTCATAAATCATATTAATCAGCTAGGGATGGATTATTCACAATTTAAAAATGCTTGATTAAAAATAATCTTTGAATTCATACATACATATATATTAATATACATATTAAACTACGTGCGTACTTAATTCCATCAGTATTTTATTATTTTTTAGATATATTAGACTTGAAGTATAGCTTTAACTCAATTTTTGTTTTATTGCATTTTCATAGGAAATGTAAAATAATAATACAAATTTATTTTGTTTTCTATACCATGTATTTACGGTGTATCAATTGGAATACAGAATATTAAACTTCAATAAAGCCGTGATTTATAAAAAAAACCTTATTAATGTACTTTCATAACTATTTATGTTTGAAATTTATATTTTATGTTTGATATATGATATTATATGTTATATAGTATTCTATTAGAAATGATAAAGTACTAGAAATAAAAAAAACTCATTTATTTCACATCAGATTACATTAGAATATATATTTTGGTATTTACTAACAATTGCCGTCTGAAAAATGTCATCTGTAATAAAAATTTTGTGTAATTACGTAATTATATTGTTATTAAACAATGTTATTGAAAAAATATGAAGATCATTCTTTCATTTGATATTTAATTCATTTATTGATTGAGTAGTATATTATAAATGTATTTGTATTTATTTTATACATAAATGTTTGCTTTATGTTAGATGCATTTTGTTTTAGTCCATAACTTTGTGCTGGTAACTAAAATTAAAAAATCAGTTGGATTCCAATATAAATAAATTTGTGAAACATACTATTTTACAATGTAAAAAGGACAATATTAAAAAAAAATTTTAATTACTACTTTAATAACATTCCATTAAAATCTCTCTTTTATAATATTGTTACAAATTAAACACTATTTACATGTGGTAAACGATGTTGTAATTCCTAATGTAATTCATATATTAACGACATTTCATATAATTAACTCGATTTAGTATAGTTTTGAAACCAGTATGATTAAATACACAGTTAATAAAATCATAATTCCCGTGGCATTTCACGTATTATTCATCGTCCAATTTTTCAAGTGTCCAAAAACTTTACTCGATAACTCATCTCCCATTCCCTCACTCCATCACTATTCATACCAATCAAAGGCACGCGCGTACACGAATCTCCCTCGTACATTTCCTCCACCCGCCAAAACTCTCGTATCTCCTGCAGTTGGCAATTTCCTCCTCGAATCTTAAAATCCGGGACTCGGGACTCATGTCTAACCAAGCTATAATACAATTCTATGGGTGCACGAGCTCCTGCGAAACCTCGCCTACTTCCTTCCGATCAGCTAATTTTCCCGCGATACGCTGAAGATATGCCAACAGATGAAATGGGGTTGCAAACTCAGGCATCTTCCGGGAGATGCCACCCCTGCCTCTCTTACCATCAACACGACCACGGGCAACCTGATTGACTATGTAAACTATGCGTGCGTTTGTGCGTATATAGTGATTATGCAAGGAATTCGATGAACTTATACTAGGAAGAAAAGATTCATCTCCACGATCCGGAAGGCAGACAACACTTTTGGATCTGAATTTCGAATTTTCGCGTTATTCTCCTTTATTCTCTAATTCTCTCTCCCTCTCTCCTTTTGTATCAAACATACGCACGTGCTAACTTTCTCTTCCATCGTTCTCTCCTGCTTACCGTAAATGCAGATATATTAACCGAAATACCGATCCTTCATATCATATATGGAATAGAATGTATATAATCGCTGTTTTGGTTCGAAGTGCATATATTACAATAATTCTTCTAACTATTGTGAACATATTTTAGAAGCTTAAATTGTTTTCGTTACTAATGTTAATAAATTTAAAAATGAAATGTTATAACTATTTCATTTCACATCAATTTTATTGGCACACATAAGCATTCAAATCTCAAAAATCTGTATAAAAGTAATGAAATGTCACACATAAATTATTTTGCCATAAATATGTTATTTTGATTTAAAAATTGTGTTTGTTTTATTCGCATCACTATACTAACAAAGGGATATTGGTAGGTTTAGCTAAAAAATCTATCATGTTTTAAATATACACAATTTCCCGTACTTACATACTTAGACAATTATAGTATTTTAACGCTAAAGCTAAGCATGGTATTTTCTAAGTCACGCTGTTTCGAAAATCGTAGTCGCTTATCACACCAAATAATAACATAGATAATAAAATGCAGGACTCGTTCAAAATAGATAATATTTTAAATGATTTTAATAACATTTCCAACTCAATAATGTTTGCGCAATTTACGATTACAGAAATTCACTGTAATTTTTAGATGCACTTTCAATTAACATACGGATCGAAGGAAGATCCGAGGTGCATTCGAATTTTAATACGAACAGTAACGTGCAAACACAGGCCAAAATCTAACAGCCCTTGGCGAAATAATCCTCCGGATCCCAAAAGATGCGAACAATACGTATTTTAAATCTCCATACGCTGTAAATCCTTCGCACTCAAGCCGCGGTTGTAAGCCTTCTCAATAAAGTTGAACGCTAGCAAAGCGTTATCCGATTCATCAAGTCGGGGCTTGGAACTTTATATGCTTCCGACGCTGAGCTCCTCCGAGCGCCGTGAAATAAAGTGAAATTAAAAAGAAAAAGGTCAGGGGAAGATAGGAGAGTTTCCGAGGGCCTATCCGCGTGCACGGCTTGACTTCATGCAGGCGACTTGCAACTGTCGAGTCTTGAATATCGGAGGATATTCCTTTTTATTTTTCCCATTCTCTGACCCTCCAGCAGTTTCTCCACTTCGCCATATCCATTCTTTGCCTCTCGTCTCGGTTTTAGCTTTCGCTCTTGACGGTACCCGAAGTATCTTCTCGGATGGATTCAATTACTGGTGAGTAGCGAGCTCTCATTCTAATTGACATTAGTTGAAATCGGGACGATATAAAATAAGGAAATGTACTCCACTTCAATGCGACGCAAAAAAAATTTTCAAAAAGGTTGTGGCTGATACGTATGTACACGTATACATACATAATAGGAGTGGGAGCGAAGTAGGATAAAGCTGTAAAAATATAGCGATTGATTTTTATATACGATAAAAATGAAAATAAAATGCAAATGAATAGACTTTTTTAAATTTAAGAAAATTAAGCTTTTAATAGGAAAATGTGAAACACTTACGAATGTCCTTTCGTACATCTATTGATTTAGCATATACGTTAAAAATCCTTTAGTCAAAATTTCAATCTAAAAAATGTATTTTATATAACTTTATATTAAAACAACTCTAATTTAATAAAATGTTCTTACAGCACATTCATTACTTATAAAATGTTATTTAGCTCAAATATATTCATGATATTTATAATTCATATTAATAGAATGAATTATATTCTAACAGCTTATGTATTCAAGTGACTAAAATAAAATTCTATTAATTACAAAAATCAATGGTAACGTACTTATTTAATATTTTTATATCAAATTAATTAAATGTTTTTGATCTTCAGCTTTTTTTATTATATATTCTAGTGTCGCATCAATAAATATTAAATTAATATCTAAACAATAATACTTAATAAATACGAAGAAGTAATAATTTTAATAGATTGTAAAAATCTAACTAACAATAATATTTTTAAAAATGTATCCATATCTTTTAATCGGCAACGACTGTATTTCTTTTCTTCATGGAATTGTAGTTGCTTCTTGCCTAAGTACTCTACTAACTCCTATGCTTCTTACTTCTTTTTGTACTTTTCATAAAATTGCGAAATCGCCTCTTGTACTTGCTTTTAAGATCTCAACTGATTGTTAAAAGCTAGAATAGAGAACGCAAAAAAGTTCGCTTCTATTTTATACGATTCAATTAATCTTTTTCATTTTAAGAATGAATGAATGAGTATGTAATTGACACCCTAGATAATGATAAATTTTATTAATATACCGTCAGTTTCAATACTTTTATATGCATTTTCTATGGAAATTACAATAATACATGGACACGAGGCTTCTGAGTGAGAACACACCACTAATATAAGGCCATTATTGGATTTTGCTTTTTGTGAAAAAGTATTTTTATTAGCAAATGAATTCGTAAAAGGATTCTATATTTTATAATTTAATTTTTTTTACAAAGAGAGCATGACTAGGAGTATATTAGTAAGTAAAATATTATTAAATATAAGCTTTAAATATAGGCAAGTGTTTTAAAGATACATTCATAAAGAAATCTCGTTTTCTTTTTAAGATTTTTATTAATAATGTATGAACTACTGTAACTTACATTTAAATGCACATATTTATTGTACGTAAAAAAATGATAAAATTTATGAATCTTAAAAAACTTGGAAATGTAAAATTTTCTTAGCGTTTGAAACTTTTTAAAAATTTTATAAATCGATTTCTTGTAAATTGTTTTACTAAAAGTATTTTATATTTTTTTAAATGAAACTTGACCGACTTGATTAAGATATGACGAAAAACATAATAAATGACTTAATAATGTAGATTCGAATACTCTATTGTATAAGCAGTAAAAAATTCAATCTGATTATTAGAGATATAAATTAAAATACTAACGTAAATATAATTTAATTTCTATTACGCATGAATATTTACTAGATTATCCTTTGTTGTCATGGTACTATTTTCTCGCAGAGTATGCATTACTAAATGCTAGAATTGATATTTCGCCGTTATCAGTGAATAATCCGCTTCACTGTTTATGCTAACTACACAAATTTTAATTCAAAATTTATTTGCTCGTTAAGCGAGGCGCTCGGACTTTATCACTTACGTTCATTTCTTAAACGTATTTGCTTCGACGAACCTCAATGGGAACTCCATAAAAGCATTTATCCATGTTGGTCAGGTAACTCAAGCCGCCGATGCGTGCGCCAATTTCCTCCACGTCACATCATCGATGGACTATCGATTATATCGCCAAGCGAATCACAGTTACTGAACCATGCTGGACCCAATTACGCACCTCCTCCATTTACCCGAGATCTGACGCAATGAACGCTCGATATCACTTCAGCTGTATCTAATCGAATAACCGGAGCTTTTTCTCGCTTCGAGCTTTGATTATTCGGGACCATTTCCAGGAAATATCATCTCGAGGAAGGAGCTGCTGCTGACGTTTTAAAATTAAAACTCGCCGCTATTCGATATGCGGATTCGAATCGACCAGCTGTTACAAGACACTAAGTACCCTGGAGTTACGATTTAGTTATTCGAATGGTCGTATTACGGCGATTTTCCATTTTATGTAAAGAAAAATAAAGTACAGCAAATACGTGACGATTTAAATTTGTTTTTAGGTTATCTAAAGTTGCAAAAAGTATTTACTCGACCAGTTTAAACTAAAACATTTTAAGGTAACTCACTTATAGAAAGCAAAGGGTACCCTTAAAAACTTTTTTTAAGAAAATCTTGACCACTTGGAAATAGAAAAACAAAATTTGTATTTGTTAAACAAGTTAACGCAATTATATTAATCTCATAAAACTAAAACGAATAAAAATATTTTTGTATCATTTAAATTAAATTCACTCTTGTTTATATTTATTTACTAAAAAAATAAACGAATAAAACCAAATAACAAGAACTAACTAAACATATCTAAAAATTCATTATTCTATTTCTATTAAAAGTTTAAACACGAAAAAAGACTAACGTGTATAGACTATACTTTTAACGGTTAAAATTTTAAGCGATAATAAATCAATTAAGTGTTCTTTTCTTTTATAAAAATACAAGCTATATTTTAATTACTTTGACATGTTTTTCACTAATTACAAACTTTTTAATAGAAATATTAAAAGCGTTAAAAAATACAAGAAATAATATTACATAAATTATTCTAAAATTCTATTTGTTCTATAATAAATTTTTATGATTGAATTTTTTTTAAATTGTATCAATAACCATTGTTCTGACATACAAATTTTTTCAAGTTAATAAAATATATGAATAATGATAAACGTTAATACTTTTATGTTTACAAATTCGGTATTTTAATTACACTTGATAAATTAACAACTTTTTTACCAATGTTGTATCAATTTGTATTTAGTATTGTTGTTCAATACTTGTATATCAAATCAGCATTCTTATTAGATAAAAAACTGAAGCTATATAAAAAACCAACTTAAAAGTTAAACTAAAAATGAAAACTTAATTAAAATAAATGTACACAATTATTTATTTGATTATGAAGATTATTTTAAGCTAGCAACAGTTATTTTTATTACGTATAAGAATGTATCAAAGTATATATTTATTGATTGGTAAAAGATGTAGAATCTTTAACGTGATGATGTTTTGAATTAGTGTTAATTATTCTATTAAACAGTAAGTGAAGAATCCAAATAAAAAATTATTTATAATTTGATGCAGCTAGTTTTTATTTTATAATCGTATGCAAAATAATTTGACATTTAAACAGATACTAATAATATGTAAATAAAATATATTAAAAGATACATTATTCTTCGTTACATTCTTCGTTCTTAATATATTATTTTCAATATTATTGAATCAAAACAAATAATTATTATTGATATAGTATTTTTCAATGATACTATATTAAAGGAACTTGACGCAAAAAATATATTTATCATTACTTGTTTAGGAATTATAACTAAAACCTTTCATATTCGCGTGGGTAATCTCACAAATAAATATACCATGACTGGTTTGGATTTTTATATGGCAATCGTTTATATGACGTCAAATAAATAATAATTATTTTTTAAAACCGCTAGGTTTAAAAAAATCGCAAGTTCATGGATGTCTTATATAGCATGTGAATTCTAATAAACTTAGTGTAATTTTAAAAACAAATATATATTTTTAAAATACTTTAAAAATAAATTAAAAATATATTTATAATTATAATAAATATTTTTATAATTAAGAATTATATTAGAATATATTTAAAATTGCAACATACTATTTTTATTTTACATATAGAAAACATGACATGTTAACAGATCGATTAATAAGAAACCAATTTTCATCAAGTCAAAAGACATTAATAATGAAAAAGTACATGTCCTTTACTTTTACGAATTTTATTTTCAATTTTTAATATTAATCATTTACAAAATTATCGAATTCGAAATTACGATAAATGCTACAATGACATTTACATCCTATACAGATTTAATATAAAAAAATTAAATTAAAAGCAAAATATAAATTTTGTTTGTACACTAAACTGTATAACCCCCCTGTGGGTTGCATGACCGTATCGATGGTGGGGGGGGGGAGGCTTATGCGCAAGTTAGAATAGACCTTGCGATGAATGCGCCGTTTGCATGATAGTGAATGAGAGAGCACCCTATAAACGGGTACTCCATGAATGTTGTGATCCCCATTAATGGGGGCCCTCATATGAATGAGAGAATGAATGTAGTATTAATGAAGGACAATGGAACCCTGAGAAACCAGGTGGATCGGAACCCTGGCCCATTCATCTGGCTTTCCCGAGTGGCATGTTGGTGCCATCGGAGAAGCAAAGGCAGCTTCTTGTTTTCGCAACCAAGAAGCAGCCCACCATTGCATTCGGGAGTAGGCGCAATGGTTAACTAATCCAACCCGTAATCCCGAAGTGTGTGCAACCGTGCCTATGGGACTGGTTGGCCACGGGATACCGGTGGTCATAAACGATACCTCAAAGGGACTGGGCGAAACCTTCAAGTATTCAGAATTACCACCACATACGGGGCTCTGTGGTGGCGGATCTATATTTCCCTAGTTTCTCGTCGGTCCAAAATAGACACTGCTAAAATAAATAAAAGTGAAAAGGAGACCTCGAGAAAGGTGATAAGACGAGCTATGAGCTGGTTTCGGATACCGCAGGGCATTATGGAGTGGGTGGACTGCATGCTGGGCAACCGGCGTATAGTGGTGAGGAGGGGTGACACAATTCTGAGGGGCTCCGTTGGATCGGGTTGTCCCCAGGGTGGTGTCCTTTTCCAACTCATCTGGTGCCTGGTGGCAGATGAACTACTCACCCGGTTGGGCAGAGCGGGCTGCAGGGCTATTGGGTATGCAGATGACATTCTCATACTAACCAGAGGTCCATTCCTTAATCCCCTAATAGAGATAATTTAAAGATCCCTCAGCCATGTAGACGGATGGTGTAAGACCGTGGGACTGTCGGTCAACCCAGCCAAGACTGATGTCCTGGTCTTCACTAGATGATACAAATGTATATAGGCTGACCCTTGGGGTGCATGAATTGCAATTCAAGAACCAGATAAAATACCTAGAGGTCATTCTGGACAGCAAGGTTAACTGGAAAAGACACCTAGATTACATCGACGGGAGGATCTCGGCCAACCTGTGGCAACTGAAAAGGGTCATAGGGCTGAACTGAGGTCTCAGCCCGGACACAATGAAGTGGATGTACGAGGCAGTTTTCAAACCCAGATTGACCTATGGGTCCATAGTCTGGTGAGAGCGGCCTTTGACACTTCCAAAGTAATCTTAAAGTGGCTCAGAAGCCTTGTGGTTAAAGGCATCTCAGGCATCGTCAGATCAACTCCGAGGGTGGCGCTGGGGATGATTCTCGGCATCGAGACTTTCAACATAACGCTGGAGGGCGCGATAGCGTAGGCCCTGATAAAGGTTACCAGATGCTTGGAGGAAGGGAAGACAGGCGGGCGTCTTGGGCTTCTCATGGAACTGGAGAAAAGAGGCGCACTGATAATGCACTCGGACATCGTTGCCAGGGCTTTCCTCTTCGACAAAAAATACCGTGTAAGCATTCCCTCCCGAGAGGCATGGATGTTAACACAGACAGGACCCCCCCTCTGGAGTGGTCTGGTTCACAAATGGGTCCAGGAGTATAGGCGGTGCAGGAGCGGGGTTGTATTGCAAGAAAATCGGGACACACTTAATGATACCGCTTGGTGCATACGCAACCGTGTTCCAGGCCGAGTTGATGGCGATACGATGGGCGGTGGACGCTGCGAGTGGGTAGCCACACTGTTCGCGGATACTCATCGGTTTGGATAGTAAAAGCCTCATGATGGCACTGAAAAATTACTTAAAAAAATTGAGACTGCTCTGGGACTGTTACCAAGCCCTGAACAGGCTCGCAACCAAAACTAGGGTGGAGCTGATGTGGGTCCCCGCCCACAGTGGCGTTAAAGAGAACTTCATGGCGGATAACTTAGCAAAACAAGCTGCCAAGTGCGGCTTCACGGGGCCGGAGCCGGCGGTTGGCTTGTGCCAGAGTCGCATCAAGGAAGAGGTGCGACATTGAATGGCTGACGAGGCAGACCGGACCTGGGAGGAAGCAGTCATGAGTGACCACTCCAAGGTCTTCGTGACAGCATTTAATGCTCCAGGCTGGGCCAGGGTCATCCTGAGACTCAACAGGAGCAAGGCAAAGAGACTGGTAGAGTTCCTTACAGGTCACGGAAGTCTCAGAGTACACAAATTCAGGATCGGACTGGAGTCAGACCCATTCTGTAGATATGGCTGTGAGGTGAGGAAAACTCCCAGGCACCTTTTGTACAACTGTCCGGCATTAACTAGAGAAAGGAGTGGCCTCTTTGGGGTCCCAACCCTGGAACCGGAGGAGGTGCTCTCTAAGCACTTCACTCAGATCCTTGAACTGAGTGAGGTGTGGTAGATAATGCGAAAAGCGGCGGACGCCAAGGGAAAAACCCATGCATCTGGGGGGCTTGAATGGATCCACTCGCGTAAAAAAATAATAATAAACTTTATAAATAATACAATATTTGTGTTTTGTACGTAATAATCATTCATTTTATAAAAATAAGGCTATATTTTTTAGGAAAAACAATTTTGACTATCGCAACAATTTAATATAACAATTATGCAAATATTTCTAATTTTATAAATCATAAACCCATGATAAACCTATAAAAAAATTATTTGTTCACAATAATTTATTCATAATTTTTTATCTTTCATAAAAGATATTTTATAGTGTATACATTATTTAAATAAAACTTTCTTTTTAGCTCTAATTACAAACAAATTAATTTACATTTGAAAACAAAATAATCTCATATCTATTAAAAATGGGAAAATTGCAAAATTTCCCGACCGTAAATTAAACAATTATTTTCTTCCAAATAGAAAAAAAATTCTCTGCAATGGTTGAAAACCCAAATTAAACTTTACCTCTTCTAAATTTATTTATTTGATATTCTGATAAATTTTATTTAATTTGCCATACATTTATACAATTATTGATTTTTGTAGAACAATGACTAATTTCGTACTCATGTATATAGAAGGATGATATTTTAACATTTAAATTACTTTTTAATAGATTTTTTTTAATACAACAAAATTTGGATCAGCACGTAAAATACTTAATGTATATTATAGACAGGTTAAATACATAAGTTTATTCAAATAAATTTTAAAGTACATTTTAATAATTATATTACTATATTGCTATTTAATTATTTGAGTTCTTAAATTTTTTTTTATTCGAACTCAAATAAAATATTTTCATAAATAATGCTACGATTTAAAAATACTACATAGGATTTTTTAAGTACTATTAATATGTAGACCATTCCTATTATAAATAATAAATTAAGTAGTATGTAACTAAATTAAATATGATCTTAATGATTTGAAAATTTTCTATCATTTTCTATTATTATTTGTTAAAAGATATAATTAATCAGTCTATAAAATATTTTCATTACATCCCATGTAAGCCAATTTTCTCATTATGTGAATTTCATTTACGAAAAAAAAGAAATGGTGTTTTTTAAACTAATGCAAGATTAATAAGAATGACTCTTTGTTGTTACTTATGTTAACAACTGCTAAATATGTAAAGATGCTCAACAATGTGTACACAATTACATAAATATCCGATTAAGGATTATGAAACGTATTTTTCTGAAAAAGTAGCTTTTTATATTTGTAGTAAATAATGTGAAGGCGTTACAAAATTACTATTTAACGGAAAAGAGTTTTGTAATTTTCTTAAAAATAAAAAATGTATAGCTCTATCTATTCAAAAGAATGAAATCCGCAAATATTATTTAATTAGGGCAATATTGTTTATATAGTAATAAAGAATTAAAAAAAATATATTTTCATAGCCATATTTCATAATTTCATAAATATTTTTTTCATCAATATATTATTAAGATTTATCAATTTCAAGAAAATCAAATTTATAAAACACTTTAAGCCAAGAAATAAATAAAAAAATGTTTTATATTTAACTGCTAAAACTGCTAAATATTGGAATTTCAATAATAAAATTGTAGAATTGCGTACCTTTTAGTCTGATTTTTATGATTTATTTTCAAAACTGATAATTTTTAAGTATGTTTTTATTAAGTTGTAGTACATTTTATTTATATTGAAAATTTTCATAGTGGAAACAATTTTTTTAATTTTAAAATTACAATATTCATATACAAGCCATTGAGTGTTTAAAGAATTACTGTATTTCAAAATCAACAATACACAATTTTAGTAACAATACTTTATCCGTAATAACTTTTAATTATCAATGTATTTATGATTGCTTAATTATACAAATTATAAAAACTGTAAAATGCAAGCATACAATGCAAAAAAACTTACAGAAGTACATACTATTACTGAATACATAAAATTTCACAAATCGTACTCACACAGAGATAGAGAAAAAGAATGGCGACGAGCAAGAGATATCTGCAACTAATAACGATAGGTAACATTAAGGCGATTGACTTGTTTTTTATAAAAGTACATTAAGACTGTACCGTAAGCAATGAAACACATAAACTGGAATGTAAAAATTAGGTCAAAGAAATTTAACACTTTGTTAAGTACATTTTTATTTAGACCCATTTAGAAAGTTAATTGATATAATTCAGATTGATAAAAATACAATGTTACCCTATATTTTAAAATATCATACTTACTTTAACTCAGAAACAATGCTAAACTTATTTAGTACTTGTATTAACTTTGCATTGAAAGATTTCAATCTATAGAGTCATGTGAATTTTTGTTAAACTATTTTAGTATTAATATTAATTATACATAATA
Source organism: Kradibia gibbosae (assembly GCA_018907135.1). NCBI lineage: Eukaryota > Metazoa > Arthropoda > Insecta > Hymenoptera > Agaonidae > Kradibia > Kradibia gibbosae. The sequence goes on from JACCHX010000004.1 coordinate 13,672,147, forward strand.
TCTTAGGAAATAAAGGATAGAATGAAGTATATAAATAAAATTTAAAAAAGTATGTTTAACAATTGTTATGTACTAATAAATGGTTATAGAATAAGCTTGAAATTCGAGAATTACAAAAAGCAACAAGCTGTTGTAATGGTAAAATAATTGAGGAAGTTATCTTTATTAATTAATAAATTAAAAAAATAATTAAAATAATTGAAGAAGTTATCTTTATTAATTACAACAAAAAGATAAAATTTTATTGGTACAATATTGGTAAATTAATTCAAAGATTATAAAGCTTAACAAACTGCACATTTATTCCAATAATATTTATTCCAAGTTTTAATTTTGAATATTGCATGTATAAGATATCTACAAAGTGAACGTTGATTTTGTAGTACGAAATATGTATACCTGTAAAGGACGCTCGTAAATATAAACCTATCCTCATATGATGCATCTCACCCTCTCGTGATGAGATACCGACGAGCCCAACCCGAATATACATTATATTATTTCTCTCATCATCGTTGATGAATGCTCTAATATTAAAGCAATTTTATTGGCCCTCAAGATGCTCCTAACGATTTATTATTATTCTACACATGCTCGGCCAAATCCTAGTCATTGGACAACAAATTTGCCTGGTTATCCGTGGTTAAGTGGATTTTGGCACTTATATAGTCTGTCCAGGTAATTTGCTGCAGACGCAAGCATACATAGATGCACTCCCGCGTTCGTGTACTTATTCGAGTACATACGGCATGTTTATTATGTGTAGCTGTACATAACGTTCTAAAACGCGTGTGTCAAATGAAAACCCAGGATCCTCAACATCCGATATCGGGTACACGGTCCATCATACGTGTAATTATGGTGATGTCCCTAACCGAAGAGCTCATGCGGTTCTTTATAATCCATTGCAAAGGAAGATCGAACAATGAAAATATGCAGTTTCTCGATGTACTGCAGTTACTTTGTATACAATAAGCCTTCATCAGTTATCGTAAAAGATAAATTTTTATTTAAGTATTACATTGCTATAAAAGTTACATATATCGAGGGAATACAAGGAAAGGAGTATTGATTTTTTAATAACTTATAATACTACATTTATCATTTATTTCTCTTATTAATGCGCATATGGTGAAATATTTTTTTTTAATTAATTCTCTTACAGATAACTAATATGAGTAATGTAATTATATCTCACAGTTTTTGAAGGATTTTATATTTTTTATCAAAATATCATCACATAATAAATATTAAAAAAACAGTTTTGAAATAATGAGTATCATACATTTTTCGAAATCTTAGTTTTCGAAAAAAGAACTTGAGTTGTACAAATGATTTGTGAACAATACAATACCACTAATGGATATCTTAAAACTTAATACTAAACTAAATATTAATAGCAAGCAATGTAGCAATAAAACATGAGAAATACTATAATATAAATCTGAAACTTTTAAAAAAGCATAGTTGGAAATAATTTGTCCTTAGTCTACCTAATTTCTATTAAAGAAATGATCATTTCTAAAAACTTTGTTATCATAAATTATTCATTTACATTAATTTATAACGTGTTTTAAAACATTTTTTTAATATAATATTGTAAAAAATAAAATATTTAATCTGTAATTAAGACAAAAAATTTTGTTTACTGATTTAAATTATAGCTAAAAATTAAAAGAATTTTTTCCATATAAATTAGTTTTACACATCTTGGCTTATTACGATTAATATTATTGTTTTACTAACTAATTTTATATTAATTTTTATAAAATATTTATTTATAAAAGCTTTAAACTTTATTCATTGAGATGCACTTTCGATACATCTTCAAGAATAGCCAAAATTAAAAATTGACTTAACCATAATTTTATATATTTACAACATCCATTATTATTTATGTTATTACAGGGAAAACCGTTAAAAGCGATATAAAATGCAACAGAAGTTCAAAAATTGATCATATTCAAACTAGGTTTATTCCACCTGTAATACATTCAAGACGTAATAAAATATTCGAGTATTAACAATGTTGTATGTATTCAGTATTACAGTTAGCTAAGAAGGTACTATTTTTCTTACTAAATTTTATACAACCAATTATATAATCAATTACAGATGTGAATACAGATTTTTATTTATCTACGTTTTAGTACACTTTTTATCTAAAAATCAAATATACAATTTTTTTTATAAACTAAAATAAAGCTTTACTATTATGATATTATTAAAAAACCTTTTTGATAATAAATTAAATTAAAATAATTGAACTTGGAAGAAATTGTAAAAATAAGGTTTAAAAATATAATAAGATAAAACACTTCATGTAATCTCCATGCTAAAAATCAAAATATTTATTTTTAATGTTCAATAAATCAATTAATTTTATTCAAAGTAAAAATAAATTAAGCATTATTTATAAACAAATTGTTTTCTATATATTTGTTAAAAGTATTTTTTATAAAAAACTTACTTAAAATTAAACTTAAACTTACTATAAAAATTTTTAATTATGATTTTAGATATAAAAATTATTCATTCAATAAAAGTCAAAATAATATATTTACTCTTGATCCATATATTAATGAAACTTCAGTACAATTAAAAAATTGCTTTTTGCTTAATAATTCGTTGAACCTTGCGTAATAGTGATAAAAGATAATTAAAAAGTAATATGATAAAAATCTCATAATACAATTTTTAATTTTTTTTTTCTAACAATAATATTATTTTATTATACGATAATAATCGTCACGAACGCAATGTAATACTACTGTCTAGTTTTGTGCTGCGACTAAAAAATGACGTTTTTTATTACTTTTTCCATATTAATTCAAATTTTCAAATAAATTAATAAAATTCAATATATATATAATTTTATTGTATATATAATACTCAAAATATAGTTATTTAAGAAAATAATTTATAATGTTACCAATCTAATTTGAATTATGTTTATGAGTAAGGAAATACACATTTGTATTCATCCTATTATTAAAATATTATTTGTATTAAAAATTTAGTCTGTGAATAAAAATATATAAATATATGAATTAAAAAACAGCTAATTTTTTAATTTTTACAACTAATACTATAAAAATTAAATATAAATAATTAAAAAAAGAAAATGTTTTAGTATCAAAGATAAGCGGATTTAAAAAAGTTACTTTTTAAAATACTAGTTTCATTCACAAATTGATTAAAAATTTTCCAAAATTTGTACAAGTTAAGAAAAAGAAGTAAAGCATTCAAATAAAACGTTTCTTTACACTCTGTTTTATTAATTATATTTTTATTAAAATTTTTTATTATTATTAATACACAATACTATAATAATAATGTATTAAATCATACTTAAAGAATCCTTCTAACCGACCAATAAATAAATCGATATTTAAAAATTATTACCAAAAAATAGATTACCACATTTAAATGTATTTATCGAGAAAAAAATTACAATTCTTTGAGACGTTTATCTTATTATATATCATGTTACACTTTACTTATTTGAATTTTTTTAATTACAAAAATTATAATAGGCTTCTAACGATTTAAACAAATAATACAATTTTCATAATTGTTGTTTGCATGTATGCGTACTTTGGTATTAAAAAAAATTATTATAAATAAAAAAATCTTATTACTTCAATAATTAAACGGTTTATATAAAAATATAATTTCAATAAAATAAACTAAACGTTTTCGAAATTCTCGAATTATTTTTCTTAGTTGTTTATACATCGAAATAAATTTAATATATTGTCATGATTTATACAGCTTATGTAACAATAATATTTAAATAAATTATTATTAAACAAGAAAAAAAATAGAAATAAAAAGAATAAATTAAAAATTAAAATAACGTTTAGTATGGAAATAAGAAATAAATATTGCATTTAAGCATTTTTTTATTTAATATTTGAATTAAACTTTTATATAATTTCTGACAAACAAGTCTTTATAAAAAAAACAGTCAACATGGAATATATAAAATATCAGTATTCAAAATCACTATCATATTGAAAAACGGTTGGACCATGAGTCAATCATCTCCGCATCGATTCTCTCCGAAATTATTGATTTAACGAGGTAGCCGAGAAGACCTTCACTCGTTGTTAGAACTTGAGTGTCTCGCTATTCCCAACCTCTCGAAAAGAGGAGATTTTTTAGTAGAATAGTATTATTCTACCTTTAAAGAATTCTCAATGCTCTTTATATTACACCTTTACTCGATTACTCGATTCCGAGATGCTTTGCGGCAGCTTTTTTAAAATCCATATGTCTTTCGGAACACAAAAATTACACTTATAACTTCACAGCTGAAAGGCGAGGCAATTAATCAAATAGGGTTACATGACACAAATACACTTTCTTATTATCGTTTAAAAATAGAAGTATTAGTAAATCCTGCAAATAAATCAAGATATACAATCATAAATTTTTTTTAATAAATTTTAATAAAAACCAAATATATTTTTATGCTAATCCTATGATGTTGAACTTTTTAACAGAAATTATATAAAACAGATATTAATAGTTTAAAGTAGTTGGAGATAATATATAATAGAATATTAATGATAGTAAGTTTATACAATGGACAATTAAAAAAACTCTACTTTGCTTTAGTGATACTATTTAGTAAATAAAGAAATATAAATATTCTAAAATACAGAACTTTTTTATTTTCTCATTGAGTATTTATAATTTTTTATTAAATAACATAGTTATTTGAAAAATGATTCAAAATGAATAAATTAATTTATTTCATCTAGCTTTGTATACAACTAAAATAAAATTTAAGAATTACAATCCATTCACAAATTAATGAATAGTAATTTTATTTAATTATGTAATTATGAAATTTTTTCTCCAGCGTAATTAATTACTAAAAATTCAGTTTTTCAAAATAAAAATATACTAAATGCATTATTTCATTAAAAAAAAGGAATAAAAAAAAAGTTTTTTTTTAATTAAGAGAAGAATAAATTATAATTAAGAAGATGAAAATGAAATTTATTAAAATTTTTTTTATTTATATTCTTGTTTAGTTTATTTTTATTCCAATCCAATATTTTAATATAAAAGTATTGATAAATATGTTATTGCATATTTGAAATTAAATTCCATTTTTAATTTACTCATAAATAACTTTCATAATAACTTTCATAAATAACAAATTGTCTTCACAATAATCATTTTTTTAATTAAATGGAAATGATATTGATATTTTGGTATTTAATACAAAATATTATAAAAATCAACATTTTCATTTTATATATTCAGTGATGAGACAGAAATAAAATAAGGATGAAGTCTGCACAATAAACGAAAGTCACTCACAAATACACTTTTTAATAAACTCTCATACATGTGCTTGAAACTTCAAGCGGACATTCTTAATAACCATTCGGAAACACAAAAATAGAGTATTCACGGAGACATATTAGGATGAACTTATATTACGACTTTCCCGCCAACTAAGAATGAGACATTCACATAGCTACGTTGCGATATGATACGAGGTCATGTACATGCCGTTAAACCAACTTGATAACCGTATCGGTTAAGTAACGTTGATTCCTGCATTACATGGCGTTAAAGTCGACGGGGAAAATAAATCCATCGAATTCTTCAGCCGTCACTTCCGTATAATCAATAAATTCTAGTTGAGAAAACAAAAATAGGAGAGTAGACGTGATTTTTATGCACAACCAATGGCTGTTTCGACTTCGGCCAAAAGTAATCACTGTAAAACAAAAACAAAATAAGACTTAAAACCCAAATAACACCGTAACAATTTTTGAAACCCTCAAATTTAGAAACAAGGGAGTCCATATTTCAAAGGTCGGCCTATTACCCTTGTTTTTGCTCATTCTCGATTTTAACAATGAATACTTTGTTGCACTGAGAAAATTAGAGCCCTAAGAAGTTATTATTTCATAAATTCAGATGATTTTATTATGAAGGTGAAAAACACATAAATTTCATCTTAAATCTTCTGAATGGTGAAAATGCTTTATAGTTTATTAATTCGTATCGAGCTTTTAATAATTTATCGTTAAAATTTAAAGTTTTAATAAGAATATTTAAAAATTTAATTTAATTATAATGAAATATAATGTAAACTATTGTTAGGTACGAAATTCTTAAACGTTATTGTTACACAAAATATTTATTAAATAAAATATTTATATGTTGATTATACTGAATTTTGTAAAAGCTTATTTCTCTTCTTTTTTTATTAGGTAAATTATATTATATTTACTTTCGTTCAATCATTTAATGACAGTGATTACCATAAAATATCAATTTAATTGAGCTTACTATTTTTATTAAAAATTTCCTTACGAGTAACTTCTGACCCAATACAAGAAGATCTACTTTCAATTCAGTGAACATACTTTCATTATTTTTGAAAGAAACTTTTCAAATTAACTTTCGACATTTTTTAGAATTAAAATAATGCATTGAAAAATCAACGAACTGAAAAAGACCTTATTGCAGTTTCTAAACTCGTATAAAATTCTTACACGTATTCTATGTGTTGAATAATTTCTAGTTTCTTACATTAACCAGTTCTCTTTGTAAATCTAAAAACTCAAATAACAATGAAAACACAAATTAAACACCTATTCTGGTTTTCATTCTTCTTTTATTTAAAGGAAGATGACTTATATTATTATACAATATTGTAATTTTTAATCGGTTTTTTACAAATGATAAATCGCCATATTAATAAGTAATAGAAAATAAAGTATTTATACCCAGAAGTTTTGATAAAGAAGGAAATAACTACTACAAAATAACAAACAGATAAGCATACATTAGTAACATGGCATCTAAAGAATTTTAAAGCAGCATTTATCTTTTATACAAGCTTAAAAAATTAAATTTAATAATTTAAAAACAATTTAATAATTTAATTATATAAATACTATTTATAGATAATTTAGTGAAAATTCTAAAATAAAAAAATATATACGAATATCATAAAAGAACTGAGCTCCTTTAAATAAATTATGCATTGTGCACATTATGAAAATGGAGAAAATTAAATTTAATATTTTAATAGAAATTTATATTAATTGAATGTAATTGCTTAGTTTTATAAAAATACCATTATGAGTAATATTTAAAAAAATAGTTGTTCAAAAAATATTTTGGGCACAAAATCTAATGATTTTCAAAAAAAATTTTCATTTTAATAATAATACGTAAGCAAACCAAACTATATTGATAGAAATAAAAAAGCAAATATTTAATCTTCTTCCACATATTCTAAGATCTACGATTTTCTTATTTATTAAATAAATATGATAAGTCTAAATATTGAAAGAGATTATCTATTGTGGAATAGACTAGCTATAAAAAGAAATCAACGTATTCCAAGGTGCATTTCAAACAAATGATTAAGGCAAATAGAAAAAGGATTCAAAGACATAAGTAACTTAAACACTAACTTAATACTACTTAAAATCATAAATGATGAAAGCAATCAAGATATCATAACAATAGCAGCTACTATAATTAATTAAATATAATAATTGAAATTATACATTCTTTCATCGTTTACTCTAAAAAATGTTATTTTCGACCACAGAATGAAGAAACATAATGAAAAAAATTATTTTTATATAAAAATGTATAGTAAATAATATAAACTAATTAAATCTTTATATAAGAATATTTTATTAAATTATAATTGCGAATGTAGTAAATAAAAAAAAAACATTTTCTAGACTACGATTATTAAATAACTTTATTCGTTTCAATATTATGTATTAATATCATAAATATATTTCTGAGTACAAATTATTTGAAATTATTTCAAAATTCTTGTAAAATAATAATAAATTATGAAATGTATGTTAAAAAATGTAATTTCTTACTTATTTAAAAACATAATCAATCTGGATATTTGATAAAACTAGTTCAAATCACAATTTTTTATAATTACAAAATCAAGTAAAATGTATAAATAATATAATAAAGTAAGGGAAATAAATTGTAAAAATGTTGTAATGTTTTATATTGCACATCTATCTGTATATGAAGATCATCATATGTGGACGATGAAAACTAATGAAAATATAGGATGCTCAAAATAATATTGCCGACTTCGTGAAACAATAAGGGGAATGTCGAGTTAAGCAATACGATTACTCAGCATAGAAACAGAAGTGTCAAACATCAGCTCAAAAAACGCAAACGAATGCAATATTTTAAAGTACTGCACATGCGCATATCAATGAAAATATGAGAAAAAAAATGAAATTGTTATTCCAATTAATTATGAAGCTACGTGAAAATAAGGGTACATAAAATAGAGTAAAAAAATATGAAACAAAATGATTGTGAAGGGTAAAAAGGAAATTCTTATTAAATGAGTACTAAGAATACTAATAGCTAAAACTTCAAAAGTAATTTTTTTATTACTACGCTAAACACATTTCAGTAACTTTTAAAAATGTTTCATTCCTAATAATTTATTGTTTGAAATTTAAATTTAAAATAAAAAATCCATTCGATGATAAAAAAAATTTTTAAAAACTTGACATTTGACTACGTTTTTTTTATCGCTAGTTTTATCAATTTTATAAATAAATAGATGTTTATAATACTATAGGGCAGAACAAAATCTAAACACTGTACTTTCACACATTTGCAATAAAAAAGTAATACATTTCTATAGTTAATGAGATTACACTTTTAATCAAACTTTTGATTATTGCATTTATTTATTTAATTTTAGCATTTACTAGTTTTATAGAACAAATTTGTATCAGTATTTTTATAATAGTATTACAATTTTTAAACAGAATAAAAAAATTGTCTAGAAAAATTTAATATTGTTGTATACGTTACAAAATTATTTTAAGTAATCATGTATTTAAAAACTTTTTTATGCATTTAATAAATTGATTTACAACGACTAAATAAATTTACTACAAAAATGAAGTTAATAGATAAAAAAACTGTTTTGATATGTTTAAGAATCATTATTTAAAAAAAAAATGTGTTGCTTTTATACCGTTATCTACAGTATTGGTACATCGTTAGATCGCGTAAATTCTCCTAACAACATAATTATATCTGAAGTGTAGGTAGGAAATGAGTTCTTAATTATATTTCTGTGAAATTGAAAATCCAGAAAGATAATTAAAAGAGAATCCTAAATGAAACATATCTCTTAAATGAATCTCTCATTGTGTACTGTGTCTTTTCGGCATCTTCCTTCGTACATCTTTCAATTTCCTAAGATACATGGATATCCTGTCAAGGATACATCTGTGTGAGATATACCAATACAAATAATAAAAAAATATTAAATATTTATTATATATGTGACAGCCGAATGCCTAGTAGAAAAGAAAAAAGTGAAATAAAAAAAAAGACGAGTGCGATGGAGTAACGGACTCTGAAGTACTTTGCTCCGTGCACTAGGGAAACAACAATGAAGTCATCTGCGATTTTCAAAACTTGACGTATACCAAGCTTTCACTTTTCACTCGCTTTGCGTATAAATACATTTTCCGGAAAAAGCTCGTCTTAACGACAAAATTATTAAAATCGACGAAACAGTCGAAGGCGCACAAGAGGCTCAGTATGAAAAGTACAATAAAAAGGGGGAAGATCCAGCGATACAGACAAAGCAACGTTGGCATAAAAAGAAGTGTACGGAAGATACGAGTAACGAGGAGTGCGCATTAGTCCGTGAATCTTCAAGTGAAAGAGAGTGGAAAATGTACGCGGAGTGGTAGAAGCATCGAATGAGTCAGACTAACGATTCGTAGCAGCGGGGGTGGGAGTTGAGAGACCGAGTTACAGGGTATCCTAGGTGTGAGAGGCTGTATGAGAAGGGACGGAATATTTAATTAATTTTTCGAGCGCACTCACTTGCCGATCAAAGTTTTGACAAATATACGGAGCTTTCGGCACAGGGTTCAATATCTCTTGCTCTACGCTTACTTGCCTCCTCCCTCCCAAGGATTAGTTTATAACTTTCTTTAAAATATGAAGTAAATTACGATGCAAACTTTTCCCTGTATTTACGAATTCATTAAATCAAGTTCATCGATAATCCGTGAATTATATTTTACATGCGTAAGGATAAGTATTGCTTTTGTAAATCGATATAGAATAATAACGTGAAAATGAAATATGAAATTAGATTTCATTATTTTGAATTTTCGTTCACGATTTTAAAATTTAATCACATCCATTTGACTGTATCCATTATTGTATCATGTTTGTGTAGGCTTTATGGTACATTTTTGAATACTTCTTCATGAAAATAACAAAATTCTTTTTTATTTTTAATTTAAAATTATTTTCTCAGAATTTTTCACTTTTTTTATAACAATAAAAAACTTTTTAATTCTTAAAATCTGTTTCATTTAATTAAAAATAACAGTTTAATATACATCATAAAAGGTTTTTAATAAACCTTTTTAAAATTATTATTATTAAACACATTATTAAAAAGATATTGTACAAAAAAATTACTATTATTCGGTAATATTTTAACAGTTATATAGTTCTCTTAAAAATTCACTGCAAGGATGCACAAAATTTATAATCACAATATATTTTGACATATTACTTGAAGAATGATTTGAATTTAAATTTAAATTTAAACCAGTTGAATTATTTACAACGAATTTTGAAATTCGCAACTTAAAAATTTTGAAAAAAAGATAATTTTATCTTGCATGCACCATCTGAACACGAAATCAGCCATTAATGTTTATTTAATGTATTTCTGCATAATTTTTTTAAAGTAAATTTGAATAGATTGGCAGCCGCTTCTCGTTTGTAACTTTAAAGGCAGCTAACGTGCCTCTTTACTATATATATATATATTTATACCTAGATACATAATTTTGTACAGAATTTTATATTTATAAAATTTTATTAAAAAATATGACTAAGGATTTTAAAATTGAATAATTAGAAATTCTCTGACAATATAAAAAATCATTTATACATAAAAGTGCTTTTAAGCAAAAAATGACTTTATTTTTAACTAGGAAAATTGTCGACATCATGTGTAAGTAAATATAAATGAATACAAGTAGCCCAATAAAATTAAAAAATACAGAAAAAATTAAAGTTTTAAGATAAACATAAAATTATTTAATATATAGGGAATGAAAAGAACTGCGTTATATTTTACATGTTATAAATACTAATGTTTGCGGATATTTGACTAATTTTTTCCCTCTAGTTTATTAGTTTCGGAAAAAATATGAGATTTTAATAATACTGAAAAATTACTTTCGTACTCTGAATTGGAAATTTATTATATTAAAGTCTAAATTTTTATAATAGTTAAGTTGAGATAGCCTGATAATATTTATTTTTCAATACATAAATATATTTATTCGAAAATATCATACTTTATATTCCTTTAAATATACAATTATTATTTAAAATAATTATATAAAATAAAATAAAATACAAAATCTGTGGTTAAAATCGCATGAGCCTTAACTATGAAAGGATAAGCCATATAACGATTTTCATTCAATACACCTAAAAATAATTATTCATTTGCCGAGAATAAATTCCTAGCAGGGAAAATGAGCTTAAAACAAATCCGAGTATACGTAAAGAACTACTCCTTCTTTCCTTCTTTCCGTCACCAACCATCAAGATTTCTTACAGCTGGAGAAAATAAACCAAGGAAACAGAAAAGATGGGCAATAGAACACTGGCAAGAATAAAAAAGGATTATAAAAATTGGCCAATGCTCTTTGAGGATATATTCAATTGTCATTTATAGTAGTTTTCAATAATATCGCAGCTACTGCGCAATCGACAGAAGGTTATTCTATCACTAAATGTCAAAACTTTTCAGAAGCGCCCTACCAGTTTCGGGCGTCAATTCACAGAGTACTACTACTAGCCAAAAACGATAAAAAAAAGTTGTTGGTTACAAGCGAGGCTACCCAAAACATCAGATAAGAATATTCCTCATTCAAAATAACAACATAAGTAATGACAAACAGTTTTCCACTAAATCGATGATGGCCTATGAAAGAAAAATGTGTAAAATCTCAGCCTGGAAAAAGAGGACTGAGACGCAAGAAGATTCACGACGTCGACTTCCGTGTAACGGCATCGACCTAACAAGTGCCCATACATCGGAGACTATAGCATCCATTGATCGAAGCAGACCACCGAGGTTATCCTGTACATTACCCACGCTCGGTCAACGCACGAACTGACGCAAGTTACGCAAGTGTCTCACCCACGCGTGCGTCTTTTCACCGATGAGGACGAGCTGGTTATCCAGGAACAAAAGACGGGCCTCGACTCGCACTCGCCTTGACAGCTCTATAATTGTGAACTGGACAGACGTCCCAAACGAACTACTCCATCTACTCCCCCCCTCTTGGTCCGCGTTGGCCAGGGGTAACCGCCGCTGAGCCCTTTACCGGGTTGTAGCGCTTGGTCGATCCGGTCACGCTTATCCCCGACCCGACACCCTGCATACGGCCAATCCTGCCCTTCTCCAACGTTGTTCTAGCCCTAACTAGCGTCAATCCTTCAGTAGGGGCCGTCATCTCGGAAGTCGAGTCCGATGATCGAGAAGAGAAACAAATTGTCCCCGTGGGTTGGCAATGATACCCGGACACCGGAGACATCGTTGGTGCTCAATGTGAACTTTCGCTTGCTTGAAGAGATCCTCTGGAACACTTGGAAGAGTAAAAACCTCGTCAGAACTTTTAATAAGCTTACTAATGAATAGTTGTAATTTATTATTTGTTTCCTTATTTTCTTAAGTTTCTTCATTTATCCATTGACTTTATCATATTTTAAATAGATTTACAATGGAAAATATATTTTCAAATTTTAACCTTCTGAAATTAATTAAAATCTATCCTAACGTATCTGATTCATATATGTAAAAATACACATACATATAAAATATATACAAGTAACATGATATTTTATTCTAATTATTCAATAAATTTAGGATTTATCCAGAGAAATTATATTATCCAATAATTTTTTATCTATTTTATTGACAAAGAAACTTATTAAATACTTTCTCAATTATTTTGATGGATTGCAGTACACATATTACCAATGTATCATTGATTTATGTAATAAAGCTCTTCTGCAATCTTCCTCTTTAAATTTTTCCTTTGTCTGACGAACTGTTGAAATTTAACTAGCAACGAAGTGGGGGATAGTCAATTCAACTCTAGCCGTACAACCTCTCGTGGTAGTACTTTACCGTCCCTTACAAGCAAATGCGTTGAGTCTAAAGTGGTGACCCTCGTAAATCTTTCTGAAACAATGCTTCAAGTATGATCATGACAACAAGATGAAACCATAAAATACCGAAAAACATAAAAAACGCTCACTTACTAGGAATTAAAAGCTAAATTACTGACAGTTTACTTTTTAATGAATATCAATTAATAAGGAATAATTTTATAAGTATTTTGCATCTTCGATAAAAATAACTATGATTCGTTTTCGAATAATTACATATTAAACAAAATATTCAGAATTACCATTTATGCTAGAAATTTAAATAATAAAATTTTAAATTTGAAAGATTTTCAAATTGTTCAGAAGCTAATACAAAACTAAAATTAAAATAGACAATTTCAATTCAATGTTTGTTTATTATGCTTTTTATTCCCAGTTATATGACTTAAGTATGCATATGTTAATTTAACATTTAGTTTCATGCTTTGATAGTTCTTTTCATTGAAAATTTATGTATTTCTTCTATAAAATTTTTTTTTTTAATATATTTGTGATATATTACTTAAATTATATTTCCATTTAACATTTAAAAAAAAAAAATTTTAAATAGTTAAATTACAATTTATTTAAGTTTTTTTCTCATTAATACGTTAATTTTCCAAATATAACTATTGATTATTGTTTAAAGTCAATATTTCCATTGCATGAAAGCAGAAATGGAAATATTTTTTTCATAACTTTATTTCAAACATATGAATGTTAAATTTGGTATTTTCAAGTACATGTATTTGTATGGATATTAAATAATTATTTAAGTTATTAAGTGTAAATAATTATTTAAGTATTTAACTATTAAGTTATGTTGAAAATCTTCTAACATAGAAGTCCTTTAAAAATACATATTTGATCGATTGGTTAAAGGATTGCGAGTAATCTAGTATTTTGATTAAATATTATAAAATCTATCGAATTATTATTTAATGCAATTCTGAAAAAGATCAAACTTCAAATCCGTGAATGGACTATATGCATATATTTTCATGCATTGTACATATATATATATATATATATATGAGAACATACTCAGCAAATCCGAAGTATGTATATAAATAAGTAGCTATGGCATGCAGGTTAAGCAAGATATTTCTATTACGTAAAATTCGATACACTAAAAAAGAGGCTTTTCGCTCTCTTTCTTCCTCTCTCCTTCTCTCTCTCTCTCTCTCTCTCTCTCTTTCTTTTTCTTTCTTTTTCTTTCTTTTTCTTTCTCTCTCTATTTATCTCTCTTAGCATTTCTGCTTTGGCCTTGTAGAAAATAAGACATGAAAAATCGATGCAGATGCGATAAGCTTGACTAAACGTGCGCTGAGAATTCCCCGTCAATTTAAAGGATAACATTTCGTAATTCACGGTAGGAGATGAATGCAAGATTGGTTAAATATCGCAATATAATTAAAAATAAAATATAATTTCGAATACAATAGTATTTGATTCTTTGTTTGATTCATAAGAATTTTAATTGGCATTTTTAATAACAAATTAACCTTATTCTAATCTTAAACTATTCTATAATTTCATCAAGCTAGGAATTAAAAATTAATTTCCACATCTAATTTTTTACAAATATGCTTTTTTTATTCAAAAAAGCTGATTTTATGTTAAATATTGAAACTCATTTTTTCTTTCACAATAAAAATACAACCTCTCTGTCTAGAGAAGTGCATTATATATTAAAAACGTATTTTCATTGCAATAAAAGAGTTTTTCAGTTAAAAGCATAAAAAAGCTACATCTGATACGACTACAATTGCATTTCACAACAGTATAATCGAACGAGTTTTGCATTACTGCGTGAAAATTAGTTCAGCGCCTAGTACAGGCACTGAAGGTAGATTCTTGAGAATTGCAGAAATAAGACTTTGACTTTACTATCGCAATATCGGATGCAAATTAAGAAAGAAATAAATATTTTGTTTTATTTATTTCGTTTATTAGTACAGTAGTGTATTTTAAAATCATTAAATGAAAGAAAGACAATGTAAAATTAAACACCATAATATATCAAGGTTAATAAATATTAAAAAAGACATAAGCTAAATGAATGAGTAAATCACTATCTTTAAATTATCTTACAATTATTCAGAGCAGTCAACCTCTATGTATGGTTCACATTTTAGATTATTACCACGAATAATAAACAAGTTTGTTATGCCACGTACTGCTTAATATCTCAACGACTGGACCGACTCCTGGAGCTTCCTAGCTTTGGACTGTTGTGGTATTATACAACTATATTAAACGAGAGATTCATAAATTAAAACTACCACTGATGGTCACTTAAAATGTGTAATTAGTTATCGAAGATTCAGTGATAACCAAAGCGCAATTACGTAGCTGTTAAAACACAGAGTATCAATGCGGATCGATTACAATCGTCATGATATAAAAATTATTTTTATTTCGCTACGATAAATTATTATAATACAACAAACAAGAGTAAAAGAAGGAGTTCATAACTATAAGAGCAATCGATACAGTTTCATAAAAGGAAAATTAGACAGCATATGTATTTATTGTAAATCTATGTATTGCGAATTTATGTATCGCCGATGAATTAAAAAACGAGAAGACCTTTGCATGTATCTACTAGTAAATATATTGAAAGTCTTTCCTTGGGGAGTCTTTTCAACAGATGCTTTGAAAATCATTTCATTACTTCTCAAGTAGACAAAAATTTACTTTAATTCAAGTAATTATTTTCTAAATATTTACGTATTTATTCCTTAAAAATTTTCTATGAAAAACATCAAATATAAATTATTTATTTAAGTTAAATATAAAAAAATATTTTCTTTTAAGTTATCATATTAATTACCATATTATTTAAATTATCATATTAATTTTAAGAAGTTTAAAAGCACAAAATTTAGAAAAATACTTTCTTCTCTTCGCAGAGTAATAACCTTTATTGATCTGACTCTTCACCCCTCATTTAATAATATGTATGAATTTAATGTAAAAAGTTAAAACATTAAATCTGATTTGAGACAAAACGAATGAAAGTTGCTTTTAAAACTAAATTGAATACAAAAAAAAAACATTTTTATTGAATGAAATTAATGTAGTACATTTAGTTACGAAAGCCGTATTTGCAGATGATATAAAAAAACACTACTTTAGTAGGTCAAACATCGAATCCAGGAACTTACACGTTTCTGACAGATGCTTTAACAATTAAAAATGTTGATATCTATAATTCAAATTCAAATAATTTTACAAAACATTTACAGCAGAAAATCAAATAAAAGAATGACGTAATTTACAAAAACAATTAAAATAAAGAAGTGTTTTAAAAAACAACATTATTAAAAAAAATATTACATTACTTTAATAGTAAAAAAATCTGCCTAAATATATTGTAACTAATAGTTAACTCTTAATTTTATGTATAAATATAATATGAATATAAAAAAAAAGACACGATGAGTAGTTACAAAATTATAATTACGTTTTCCTATAATTTTTGTATATATTTAATCACTGAATATTCATATTTCCAAACTTAGTTTTTAGCTGTAGAAGTTTCGTTGTACTCAATGTATCAAGTAATAAAGTTTAAACTTCTTAAACATAATCTCTAAAGTACTATATACATTTCATTATTCTTATTATAGATAAAATCCTTTGTAACCTTATACTCAGATAAATAAATAAAATAAGTAAAATTAAAAGTTTTAATTTAAATTAGAAATTCGGACCAAGAAAATCTGTAAAAATAAAAAATTAACATTTGGTAAAAAATTTATGACATATTTAATTTTGTATACGATACTCTTCATATGGCAAAGTTGCTAACAGGTTCTTTTAATATTTCTAAAGTTTCTAACTCTCAACATAAAAACTCACCAAAAGAAAACTTGCTGAAATTAAATATTTTGTTAATGTTTACTAGCTATTTAAAGATCATATTTAAAAATACACTTAAGTATATATCTAGATTAATTAGAACCAACACGCACACTGATTAATTGTTGTATTACATCACATAGGAGGTAATTACTCCGATAATTGTTGAAAATGATTTTATTTTGTTTAAAGAAAATAAAGTTTAAGGAAAACGATACTATTTTATTATAGAAGAAAAGTAAATTTATAAAAATACGAGCGCAATTATAAAAATAGATGGCACATAGTAAAATAGTTGAAAATATAAAAAAAAATATTTTCAATATAGTTTTTTTTGCAACAGTTCATATAAATAAAAACCAACTAATAGTGATTTAAATAAATTTAGTAATAAAGTAGAATAGAAAATCTAAATTTTGAAACAGTGCGTTATCAAAATATGATGTGCATTATCATTACTATATTGATTTAATTTCTACCTGATTTAAGATTGTGTTTAATATATATGAATACATTATTGTATGTCTAAATATGTATAACATAAACAAAATCTTTCAATATTTGGATCATGCATTCGAAATACCAAAATTCGAAATATGGAATTATGCCGAATTTATAAAAAATCGTTTCATTTTTACAAATTCGCTAAAATTGGAATTTCGGAAGAGAATTTAAATAATAAATATTAAGGATATTAATATAATATTAATATTAGGGCTTATTGAATCCAGAATAATTTATTAATATAAAATTTATAAACGAAATATAATTTAAATCTAAATTTATTAAACAATCAATTATAATCTAAAAAATAAGTAGACGACAGTTTTAGTATCGAATATCTAACATTTTTTACAAATTAGTGTAATTAAAAAATAATAATACAATTCCATTTTCAAATGACTAAGTAAAGAAAGAAGTCGCAGACAATGTTTTGATACTAATAGGAAATATCGAAATGAAATTTAAATAAACTTACTCAGATATGCTAAAGCTTTGCAAGGACATTTCATTATAAATTGTAGATGAATAATAATAATTTTAAACTTTTACTAGTAAACTCAGAATTATTTACTTTATTTTATCGTTTAATCAACAGAATATAACGAGGTTTTTCCGCCATCTAAGGGAAAAATGAAAAAGAAAGAAGTAGCTCGAACTATTTCCATCATCTCTCACAGCGATATTTTTTAGAGTATCGCGGTATTGAAATACAATAGATCAACATCATGTCGGAGATCGCATAAAATTTGCATATCGTCCAGCCGCTCCATTGTAGTTATGTGACAAAATCTGCAACTTAAAATAAATGAAAAGAAAAAAATAACAAAAAAGGAAAGTCAATTTAAAATTAAGACGAAAAATGATAAAATATTAAAAGTTTTTAAGAAATTACTTAAAACTCTAATATATTTAAAAATATGTGTGAAAAAATCATGTGTGGAATAAAAATTAAATTAAAAATGCGAATTTCTATCTCAGAAGATTAAAATTAGATATCATATGACATTTCATTAAAAATAAAGAAAAAGATTTTTTAAAGTATCATTGAAAATATATAAACTTATAAAGATTTTTATTTAAATTTCTTTTAAAAGGAAAATTTAAATTTCGTCAAAACTATTTCATTAAAAATGATCGATCAATCAATATTATTGGATACATAAAAAAAATAAAATAATCTTAACATTTTAATTTTTCGGTTTCTTTATGAGGTTTAATACAATTTTTAATATAGTTGGGATACAAGAAAAGTGCAATATAGCATTTTCAAAACTTCTGAAGTATATAATAATTAGAAGTGATTTAAATTACTAAACAATTGAAGCAAATTTATAATAATTTAAGTTTGGTCAACTTTTGAGTTAATCAACTTTTCATTGTAATTTTAATTATAGGGTATAAATACTTATTGCAAAAAAAAAGTTTAATAATCAAAATTAAGATAGAAAATATATATTTTACAATTACATTATTTAAATCAATTTGTTGACTTATGAGTTGCATAAAATTCTTATCTTGATGCAATATGTAACAATTAAAGACATTTATTTAAAAAAATTATAAATCTTACGTTTAAAATGCATCAATGTCAACTAAAGATTTATATTTTAGAAGAGCAAGAGCCGATAAATCGATCGACAAATCGAATTAAAAGAAAATCGAGGCTTTTCAACGTCTTACATACTGCATAAGAAATAACTTGAGAAAATGAAGGAGATAAAAAATACAGAGTTCGAGAATGAGAAGAAAAGAGAAAGAGATAGGGATCATGGAAGAAAAAATAGAACACAAACCAACTAAGAAAAGACTATTACAATATCTCTTTCTAAATCTATCTCACTCTTTACACCCTCTCTACTTTTTTCGAGATGTCTATGACCAGAAGTTACATTGGATATTCGGGTCGAATGGTAGAGCGATAAATCCATCGTCGGGAAATAAGGTTGCCACTATGTCCTCTTGCCCTCTCTCACCTCTCTCTCTCTCTCTCTCTCGCATTCTACCTTTCCTTACAGTATCTTTCATTCTTTTATTTTTCAACTCAATTCATTTCTGCTCATTCCCTCGTCTACGTTTTCTTGCACGCTTTTCCAGCTTTTACAATGCGCGCGTTCCTCATTGGTAGTTATATAATGCTGACTTGAAAAAGAGGTGAAACAAGTAATATTCGAAGATTAAATTATGATCTAATCAAGAAAAATTCAGGATTTGTAGAGGTTAAGTAAAAAATTTGTAACTTTCATTAAGAGATTTAAAATTTTATGAGAGCGAAGCTCGTTTCCGCCATAATTTGCAGATAATTGAAATGTAGTATTAATGTAGGCAAAAAAATACAAATATTCAGAAAACAACCGATGGACTTAATCATATATTTAACAATTTTTAAAAAAATAATAAAGCTTTAATTAGTTGCAACTGATTTGTGTTTGCAAACTATGTGACAATGAGAGAATGAAAGAGAAAGAGAGAAATATAGAAGTAAAAGTGAAAAATTAAAAATAACAAAGTTAAAGATGTACACAAATTATCTAATTTTAATTAGATTTGATATATATTATATAATGATAATTAAATTTTATTTATAAGTCAATTTAATTAATCAACACTATTGATTTATAAATTACTTTTTGAAATGCTCTGCAATTGCAATATAATAAAAATTTTGAATATCATTTCATATATCATAATAATAATATAACTAAGTAACAAAACTTTATTAACAAAATTGTTTATTTGTATATAATTTAATTAATGAAAATTTACTAAATTTAATGCAAAAACAATATTTTATGATAGTTTCTTGTGATAAATACTCCGATGAATTTATGATATAAAATTATGTAAAATTAAAATATAGTGTATAATAATCGATGCAATTTGATAAATAAACATTTCAACATAATCAATTAAAAATGATATTTGAAGTGGAATTTTTTTAAAACACATAATATAATTAAAAATAACTGTGCAGTTTAAAGAAACATATAAAGAATACAATGATAAATTATACCATGTTTTTTAATTAATATAATTTAAAATGTATTTATTCCATTTTATTCTTTTTCAAGCAATAGAAAAAAATACGTTAACAAAACCCCTTTTTATAAATATGTATTATCTTGCATTCGATATATTTGGTCGATAGATTGCAAAATTGAACAACGATGACAATCAATGTAGATATAGTATGGTAGAGAACGAGATCAGGAACAATGTAATGGGAAGATAGAGAGATAGATTGAGAGACAGAAAGGGGATAAGAAGACATGAAAAAAGATGCTTTCAGCCTGATTGAGATTACGGCTCAACCTATCCTAACGACAGAAGAAAGAGTGGCTATCTATCAATCCTCTCCGAGCAATTTTTCGTTACACTAATATGGTTCAGAACTTACTACAGCTAATAATCACATTATATTAGAAATAATTACATTAATACAGAAATATTAAAATTACCTCACTTTTATTCTGAAGTAATTAAAAAATCTAAAACATATCATTTAATTGAAGGACTTATGATGGCTCTATAATGAGTGAATTGAATTCAAATTAATTAATTATTATATGAAGCAATTGTTGACGAATGCACAGCCAAGTCTTTTTGAAATAGCGCGAATAGAATTAACAAGTGAACAAATTTATGTTGTCGAAGCCATGACTTTTCTAAATTCGACAAACTCTTGTTTACTGAATCCCGGAAAAGCAACATATATCTATGTTTATTTGTCCCATGTTTCGCTCATAACTATAAGGATAAAGGGATATTACACTTTCGAACCCATCAATTCCCACGCGTAAGATTCGACAGGGAATACCCCGATAATACGGTCAAGAATCATAACACCTAATGAGGGAGTTTGAGGAACTAAGATCGGATCACTATTGTACATGTTTAGTAACCGAGCAGTGAAAAGGCGACCTTAAATGCTTAGCGACATCAAATACGCCTTGACTGCGTCAATGATTTATGTATTGATATATTGCAAGAGAGTGCATATATATTGCAGATATATTGCATGAGAATACCGACGAGTTAAGATTGAACCTCTATTTCTGTTGTACGTAAAGCAGTCTATATTGTATTGACTATCACCACCTTGTGATTGAACTAAATACTACTAGTTAGAAGGCGAAATACTTGACTGTACTATTAAAGCAACGACTTATAATACGGTTTGCAGGTAGCCACCTTCTGGGTAAAACCGGTACTACATTACAGCACGAAAGCGGAAATTTCGAAAAATACCCCGAACAATCCAATGAGTTAGATGAAAACGAAACAGCCTGATTGTTTCATGAGATATTTTGGATACCCTTGGTAGCCCGAGTAGCAAGTAAGAGGGCCCGAAACTCTTCTGTCCCGACCAGAAGCCGACTCACGTTGAGTTTGCGCGAGGCCCCCAGTCGACTGAGATCGCGCCAGCAGAGAGTAGAGGCGCAACGCATACTGCAACGACCTCCGAGGTGCAGAAAGTAAATTAAAAACAAAGTATGAGGGCGGCCGATGGCAAATGGAAAGTGATTGGAAAACGTTACGGCTATGAAAAGAATTTAAAAAATTTACTCATATTTTATCCTCCGTCAAGGATACGAAAGTCAATAGTTATTTTTTATTTTTAAAAGCGTCGATCTATTTAAATAATCAAAAAAAATTAATTCTATTAATAAATTCAAGATTGAGTCAAATCTAGGTTTCCCATTGCATTAGGTTTTTGAAACCACAATATAAAAACCATTTAAGAAGGAGAGAATCGTTAATTACCATAATTATAAATGAATCGATATGAAGAATTATGACTTGATAATCCGCGGACTTATTATAAATTAAATTAATGAAAAAAGTCGTTAACGAGGAAAAACGATAGACTGAATATCTTTTTCTTAAATTCGCAATAGATTTTTGTTATTGCCTAAAAAATGATTATTGTGAAAAAATCCTTTCAAAGCGATTAAATTGAACACGAATTTACGAAGGTAATTCATCTAAAACTTGTCAAAGACAATTATGTGTTTGAATATATTAAATAAGTGTAAGTTAATGTCAGTAATTTTTATTGCTTTTAAAATTAATAAAACTATTTTTTTAAAGTAATTTAAAAAATATAAGGCTTAAATTTTCGATTCCATTGTATACCATAATTATCGTAAGTATAATTATCAACTTATTTAATTGCTTATTTAACTGAATCAAGAAAAAATTTCATTTTTTCAGTATTAATAAAAATCGTCATTTAATAGTCATTTAATAATTAAAAAATAGAATATTTCAAAACTAATCGATGAAAGTTTTAGAAAAATATTGCTTTAAAGGTGTAACGTAGCGGGGGGGAAGAAGGGGATGGTGCTAGGTGCTGGGATTAGCTCGCCGGTTCCAGGGTTCAGCGAGGGGGGAAGGAAGGGGGAATAACAAGGTAGGGTTCGGGATGGTACGGGAAGGTAGATAAAAGAAATCGACAATTAATTTCCCCTTATCGTTTTTATTAACCGGGTGCCACGGATCTGTCCGCTTGCCGTCTACAAGACATAAAGGACGCAACGATGAGTTATACAGTCTCGCGCACGCTTCGGAATTTTATACAACAAGAGCCGGGGGGGGGGGAGTCCGATTTTCGGAGTGTACGAACTCCGCGCTAACGCCACGAATTTATTAATAATCGCGCTTATTGTTTTCGCTACATACGTTCGCTGCTTTTCCCCGAATCTCACCTTTGGCCTTCGACAGGCCGCGACGGCGGGGGTGGTGCTCGCTGTCCCCGTGGCGGATCGGCTCCTCTGCCGCCTACGACTCCCTTGTGCTCGACTGGCTAGGACCGGAATCTGGCTCCTCCTTCCTGCTCCT
This sequence comes from Kradibia gibbosae, assembly GCA_018907135.1. Classification (NCBI taxonomy): domain Eukaryota; kingdom Metazoa; phylum Arthropoda; class Insecta; order Hymenoptera; family Agaonidae; genus Kradibia; species Kradibia gibbosae. The sequence continues at coordinate 13,695,619 of JACCHX010000004.1, forward strand.
GGTGGAGGTCCTGGGCTCGGAATCTTGCCCTTTCCTTGCGTCGGTTCCGTTGGTCGTATCGCGTCCGCTCTTCTCTGCTGGCTGGGTGCTTCTCTCCGTATCGCGTCTGCTCTCCTCTGCTGGCTGGGTGCTTCTCTCTGAGGTCCGTGGCTTTTCCCCGTGCCTTGCCCTAATTTTTCCACTCTCCCCCGATCCCTCCTCCTTCGTCTCGGTTTCGACGCGTCCGAGTTACCCTCGGCCCCGCGTCTCACCTTCTCACTCGCTATCATTTCCGCGAACTCGCGAATGTTATTGTTCGGACACCTGCAGCCACCGCCGTGGCTTAGGTGCCCTTCGGCGAAGGTCGGGGTAATGGGTGGGGCGGTAACGCGCGAGTGACGACGTTCGTCACAAAGGTTATTCGACGAAAACATTATTACTATGATTATATGAATAATTAATATTCATATTTTATTTTTACTGAAAATATATTTTCAGAAAATATACAGTCTTATACGATAGAAATTTAAAAAGAAAAAACAAAATTCTACTTTCAATTTTAAATGCACGTATCACTAAAATATGTATTAAAAAAATATCTATTTAAGTTTTGTTTGAGAATGATCATGTATGTTACCAGTTTTAATCGCGCATTAGCTCCACCTCCCGTGCAGCCTACCGATCGTGTCACGTGGCTTCCAGCAAACCCGCAAACAGGAAAGCTCAAGCTCGCCAACTCTCTCTCTTGTTTGAGGTTTCGACTCAGCACAAGCTGTTACATTCTACCGATTTCATGGGTTTTGATGCTCTATTACAATATCGTTCTTTTGTATTTTAGTGATTCACACTTACGGAAACACTCAGGGGCTTATTAAGTCGATTTATAAATTTGCTTCTAAGCAACAGCTCAATATTATCTCATGAATTGAATTTACAACTCAACTACATACAACTCAAAATAAAACTTAAACGTACCACGTGTCGTTACCATATTTAATTTTTTTTTGTGCCAGTCTTCAGTGCATCGTTTATTTTTTCATATGGGACTCTCATTATGTAAAAGTTAAATATTTTTTAAAGTGAATCTTAATTTACAATGCATTTAATTAAAATTAATGAATAGTGTAATTTTTGTACAATGTAATAAAGTGAATCTAATAAAACTTGTGACTTCTCATTATACTTTCAAATACCAGTACACGAGCGCGCCCTCATCACCGCTGATACATTTTGCGTACTTTACTTAATACATTCTATAACAGATTTTTTTTATAAAATAGATTATAATACAAATGATTGTACCTAAACCTTGTAATTAAAAAAAATAATCATTCTCTTAAATGAACAATACAGGTGTATTATTTAATCGTTAAAATGTTTTAATTTAAAAAATTTGTATACTCAATATTGAAGACAAGAGAGTTGTAAAAAATAAAATTTTAAAACAATAAACCACTCTTTTATTATATATTACTTAATTTTAAAAGCAGCTGAAATAAATTAATTTAATTGGTTAAAATACAAAAAATTCTTCTTTTTAAATATTTTCTTAAGGAAATAATCTAGTTAGTGAATAGTCTCGTATGTAGTTACTTACACTTACATTTCTTAATTGAAATTTAGGGCAATCAGACTTTTATTGGTCTTTAGAGCCTTCCCAAAGGAATAGGTGTAGTTTTTCTTTTTATTTCATATATTTATATATATATATATATTCATATATGTGTACAAATTACATAAATTTCAATTTTCAAATAATAACATGAATATTTGAAATTTTCCAATAGATGGTGACATAAGAATTTTTTATTTTAAAATAATTATATTACATAAAATTTATGTATTTTATACTTTTTTAAACTTAGCTAATAACAAAACTATTATATTTTTTTAAAAAATAATTTGAAAATTTCTTAAAAACCTCACATTGATGTATTTTATTATAATACTCTTTCTTAATTATATTAACAAAATAAATTTTTGTCCTCTACGTAAGTGATGTATATTTTTTTATGTTATCTATTAGCATTCTACATATACAAATTGCAAGTAGATTTCCATTTTTAAAGGACAGAAAATAATCTAATTTAAGTAAAACTTCATAAATTATATGTGATAATGATAAAATTCTCCTTGTCTATGCATGCTTTGACGTTTCTACGCAAAAATCGATTGCCGTGGTACGTGTCAGTCAATTTATGATCTATAAAATATGATACATTAAATGTAATCGTAAAACCATACTTAATCGAGTTTGGTACATTAGAACCATACGGAGAATCAAGTCGTTAACTCAGATACATTTTCCTCAAAAAATTTTGTGTTACCAATATTGTTGCATAATAATTTTTTTTAGACCAAAATCCTTTAGATATTAAAAATCCTCTTCTAGTGTATCCTTCAAATTTATTTTCAAATATAATATAAATATAAGCAATTATTCGGTCTATATTTATTTTTCGTCTAAATCTGAATGTCGACTAGCCGAAGATTAGAAAGAACTCGATCGTTACGTTCAAATAGCTTCGGAAGTGCAACTGAAACCTGGAAGAAGTCGCTGAAAGAGCCAGCGACATTAATTTCGTCTCCTAGTGCTGCTCTCGATTCAAATTGACCTTTCGAGAGTAGAGAAACAAATTTCCATATATGAAAATCATCGTAGTCCCCGTGGAATTAATGAAATATCTTCCGGTAATACTAATTTGTGCACACAAGTGTCATAGGATTCCTCTTGTCCACCGAGAGTCGCGTGCACCCGCACGTGTGTATGCGTGGGTATGGGTGTCCCACATACCATTATTTTATTTGTTAATTGGGACCGACAATACGGTCGGTTTGTAGTACTGTTACATCAAGAGTTTCATATAAAATGTCAACCTACTTGTAGTTAGGAATGCTTGTTTCCGAGCCACCTAATATAAAAGGATTAATACGTCACAATTACGTATTATTTTGCTTCTCGTAATATGCACATTCGTATTTTGTAATACGTGTTAGTAAGTTCATTTTATCTTAACATTAACTAAAATTAAGGTGAATTCTAGTAGCACCTTTATTAAAAAGCTTTATATTTTATTTAAATAAAACAGCGGTTGTTTGAAAATTAATTAGATAAATGAAAAGGCAATATGTTCTTGATCGATGAAAATTTAGAAATTTTTAGATAAATTTAGCAAAATTATTTTGTTAAGTATCAAATCATTATTATTCTTTTTTCATTACTTTCAGTCAAATTTATTCTGGATTAAAAATATTAAAATAATTTATGTCAATGACTTCGACATTAATTGCTTTTAAGTACGGATAAATGAATTATTAAACGAAATTCTAAAATATAATTATTAAGAAGGTACTCTTATTCAATGAATAGCAGTAACTGCTACGAAAAATATGGTATTTATTTTTATATTAATATTCCAATCTTTTAAGTAATACATTATGATAAAAAAAGTATTTCAATTAATTATATCGCGTATCATTATTATAATTATCTTCATCTTTTTAATGAAACTGCTTTGATATTTGTATAGCTTGGAAATATACACTTGAATTTAATCTAAAATTATATAATAACCCTAAATATGGAATTACTGACTGACGAGCAATACGGAAATAAAGAGAGAATGGACAGAGAACATACAGTTGATAGTAAGGGAAACCAAAAAGTAAGCAGCTTTTCTAACAGATGGATAGAAAATATATGTAATGTTTTTGAATATACTTCAATCTAGTATATAAATAAAATCGAATTTTAAGAAGTTAAGCGTGTACTTATTCATGTTTAAGCTTTAAGTTGCTCAGTTATTCATATTAAAGTTGTTATTTTTTAGATTAAAAAGAGAGTTTTCAAAAGCTTCACTTCTTTCTTAAATTCACCCAAAATACATCTCAAAGTATTGCATTTTGATTTTTAATTTTTTATTATAAATAAATAATAATGTAAATTTTTATTAAAAATAAATCTTTTTTACTTGAAAAATATTTCAGTTTATTGTCAATTATTTATCATCATTGTCATACTTCTATATATTAATGGAAGTCAAACAGTAGAAAAAATATCTAATATTATTTTATATTATAAATTATTATACATTTTAATGGCGAAATTTAGTGAAATACAATAAATATTTATTAATAAATATTTTTTTCGGAAATTAAACGTAAAAAAGTAATTTTTTGTTACAAACGTATTTTTAGTAATGACGTTTATTAATCTAAAAAGAAATGTATGTTTACATATTTTTACATTTAGTATTAGCTGAATTGTTTCATTCAAATCTGTTTTTCATGTTTAATTGATCCATTTATATTTTTTTAATTCAATCAAATGTAATTGTAATTATAACAAATAACAAAATATACTATCGAAAAAACTGTAGTGTGTAATAGATAAAAAGCAGTAAAGCTGCTGAAATATTCAAATTCATAATTTTGCATGAATAAATATATAAAGAGTATTATTAGGGAAAAGAAACAGCATTTTATTTTCTTCGTCACATTTGTAATACTTAAGATTATACTAAAGCTTTTATATGTTTCATGAAAAAACTATAGAATGAGTGTCTTTTATACTTTGTACATACGCATTTATAATATTACTTATTATAAGCAAGTCATGCAAGATTGGTCAAAAGTTCTTGACTTTTTTATGAATTAAATTTATATCTAGAAACTGTAGCCACCATTTGGAGAAGATTTTCTTCATTACATATATATTTATACATATATGCCTATAAATACATAAACGGATATACGAGATCATTATTTACTTCATCTCTTCGACGTTTACAATCGCACCTTGGTTACTATAGTTATTAAGTCGTCTTTTACTAACGAGCACTTACTCAGTTATTGACTCTTGTGATAGGAAAATTTTAAGACAGTGCTCAGGAGCGAATTAATTAGCGAAGTAAGCTCTTGGGATATAATAGAGTTGTATCAAACTAAGATCACAGTGACGAACTTCTGTTGTCACAAAATGTATGCTTATTAAATGTATAGATATTGTAATTGTTTATATATATACATATATATGTATATAGACTGCTTATTTATGCATACACATAAATATTATATTAATTAAAATATTTTATTATTTTATTTTATATTAAAATTCTTTTTAAGTGCTGTGCATAAAAATTAGTTTTACAATTAAATAGACCCATTCGATAAATACTTCAAATTCATGGTAAAGTGGAATTTCATAAGAAACATTAACTTATTTACACTTTCTTGTGTAATATTATATTAATAATTTAAATTAATACCACAATTATTATAATAAATATTAAAAGTTACGTTAGAAAAAAGAAAATAATTAACAAAATTTTTATCTCGAAATATCATTTACAGTATCTTATCAAGGTTTACTAAAAATAATAATTATTCTTTGTTACCTAAAAATTTATGCAATTTATTTAATTACATAATTATAGAAGAATAAATTTTTAATTTATATCAACAAACTATTTTAATGAAAACAAAATTAATTAAAGTATTCAATAAAATGTTTTAAATTCGCATAAAATTAAAAAATCTTCATAATTTTTTAAATAGAGTACGGAATCAACGAATCGTATTTTTCCAGATACGAAAAAAATATGAAGAACGAAAAAGGAAAAATGTGCATAAGGATAATGCGTAAAGTCAAGAACATTCAATTTTTAACGTCAACAGTGTGTGAATCCCCTTTTTGAGAGGAAACAAAGAAGGGATACATTTTTGTCCACAGTGAAAAATGAGCGTGATGATGAATGCCAACAAAGATCAAAGACATCGCTGGATTTTGCTAGTTTTTCTTTTGCGCACGGGTAGATAAATTATTTATAGCTTTTATATATTGTACATTGATGTTTTTATTATTTTACTATCTAATGCATTAAAACATTACATTTGTTGTATTTTATAAAAATAATACATTATTCTGAATGAACGCTTTTGCTAAAATCGAAATCATACTTTTTTCAAGTTGCCTGTTCTACATGTTTATAATTTGTAATCTGATCATATAGATCGTGGATAAGAAATAGTTTTTAAGTAGCTGCATACGTACATAAACATCAACAATATTCTAAAGCTTTGCTCACAGTTAAATAAGTGCTTTTACACATTTTTCCATAATATTTTATTTTTTGTTTAGTACATATAAGTAATTTATGAGGTAAAATAAAAAATAAACAATGTTAAAAATTTAAAAACTATATAAGAATACGCTAGATTAACTTTCCTCGAAACTTCATTTAATAAATTTGTATGAAAGTTCAAAAAATCTTTTATAGAAAAAGTTTTATCATACTTTTCAATTTAAAACTCTGTTACATAATGACATAATTTTCTAACATTAACTAGTTCCTTTATAAAATATGTTTTATTTGTAGATGAAAAAATTACATCGTATCTGCTTTTGAAAGAATCCGTTTCTCGTTTTTATTTAATTATTACAAGCTATTAAAATCTAATAATTTTTTTAATAAAATTATTGCTGGACTTTGTGTAAATTTTTAAGTTATTTTCGAGACCCCAACCTGTATTATGTTTTAAAATCATCTTAACTGGATAATGTAAAAATAAAGTTAATGAAACAATTCAAGACTCTTTGAAAACCTTAATTTTTTTTATTCAAATCTCATTTAAAAATCATTTAATTAACTAGATTAAAAATATAGTTTGAAATTATTTATTTCACTTTCCATTCTTCTCAATCCCTTAGACATCTGTCACTTTTAAAAACTTTGATTTTCTTCCATATTAAATAGAATATCTTTTCACAAAAGTTTTCAATATCTGTTTTGAAAATTCAGATTGAACACTAATAACATACATAATTTTTAGGTTAAAAATGCATCTTAATTATATATTAACGATTACGCTTTATAAGTATATTAATTATTAATTATTTATTAATTATTAACGTATAACATATCTTTTCGTTAAAAATAAATACTTTATGTAATTGTTTCTAATTCGATAAAAATTTTTTAATTCAAATTAAAAATAAATTAACATTACAAATATATTTCTAGTCAAAACTTTTTTTATTCAAAACTTGAATCAAAGTAATTAGAAAATTTTTTTTAATTCATCTATTTCAATCAATTAGTATAACATTGATGTTGCCTAGATGATAGATCATCTCTTTATCATGTCTAAATAATTTTTTTTAAAATGAGATTCTCAAATCCCAAAGTCTTTACCTATTTTCAAAATTTAACTGAAATATATTACTGATGCTGTTATTTAAACATTTTACACTAAATCTTACAAGTTAAATAATCTGAAAAAAATTTTAATACTAAACTAAAAAAAAATTTACAATGTGAAAAATTATTTTTTTTAAGTATAAAAAATGATCAATATTTCAAAACGTCACTTCTATTAAAAATAAAAATAAACTAAGTTGAAAAAACTAAAGAACAAATTTGTGATTATCAACAAATTTCATTATGATTTATGGTTCTTTTAATAATGTTTTTAACAAAATTTTGAGGATGTTTCACTTAATATTTTTAGCTATGAAAAATAAAATATAATTTAAATATAAACGATGAAAAAAATTTCATAGATGAAAACTATTATAAAAACAGATTTTTTTTAATTTTTAAAACTACGTAATTTTAAATTGAAAACTAACTATTGTTTTTACTAAATTTTAGATAAACAATGTTTTTTAAAAATAATAAATAAAATTAATGTTTTATATTTAAAATAATATATAAAGAAGAATGTTTTTATAAAAATAAAAAAATTATGTGCTTTAACGTATATTAAATACCATTTGATCAATTGCGAAATATAATTAAATTTAAAACGTCAAATAACGGATAATGAAACTTTATTAACAACTAATAAATTTTTGTAAATTCAGTTATGATTAAATGAGAGTTACTAATTTTTAATTACTGTATCAAAGTGAATGAATATAATTATTATTAGAAAAATGTAAATACATTGATATCACTCTTATTTTGAAAAGATCATTTTCCAATTTTAAATGTCACAATAAATAATTAACATTAGTTACTATTAAAAAGTATAAAAGTAAAAAGTTAAAAATAGAGTAAAAGTTTTCAAGGTAATGTTAATTATTTGATTAATAAATACAAATTAAAATTTAGTTAATTTTAAACTGTATCCGTTTCGCTCGTCGTGCTCAAAAGATATTTTCCTTGTTTTGATTCAATCTGTATGTATTTATATAGTATCCCATTTTTACTTCGAGATCTCAGTTCAGTTTTTTCTTCCCGCAAATCCGTAGTCAACTTTATCAGCCCCGATGTCTCTAGGCCGTATCAGGATTTGTGACGCCAAGTTTATAAAGGATTCAAGGAAACAAGAGAGCGGAGCTGATATCCCAAAATAGGAAAAAACTTGATAAAATATCAACACTAAAATAAAAGGAGAAAAAGGAAAAATATCCATTGGAACAAGAACTTTTATTATTTGTATATATTATTTTTAATATATTTTCACTAAGCAATATTTTATGCTCAAAAACGTACCTTTGAAACGTAACCTTTGAAAATTTTGTTTACTCGAAGTAAAATTTCTTCACGTTTTACACTGAAAGGTTGGAAATATAATAAAAAATTACCGTATACGTATAATTATTATATAAAAACCATTATTAATTTGATTTATTGTTTTGTAATTAAATAACCTTCTTAATCTCTTAAATCATTTTTCTGGCGACTCGCGGAACTCGTGATAAAACTTTTCATCACAATTTTATTAATAAATTACATTTGAAATAATTTTAAAAAAATATAAATGTTAAATAAAAACCTCCTGAAGGCTGTTCATTAGTATAATAATACGCTTAATAAAGGTATTTATACCATTTATGAAAGGTTTTTAAATATTGTTTTAAAGGTATAATAATTATTAATAAAATTGTAAAACTATTACAATACTTGGTATCGACTTACACGTTTTAATTATGTTTTAATTATATTTTAATATTTTGGCAATAGGAATCTATACCCATTAAAATTCATATATATACACGTTTCTGCTAGCTTAAAAAAATTCTAGTTGTAAATTTTCTCAAATGAGTACATGTAATTTTGTTTTTGAATGCTCTATTCATAAGATTATTAAAATGGTTTGTATTTTGTCGAATGTTTAAATATTGTATTATAACATATTATCATATAAATGCAAATAGAACATGTGAATTACTCTAATAAATCGCACTTTTAAGTTATTACAGGTAAAACTGTGAAACATTTTGAGATCTTTAATATAATAACGGTATATATTTAAAGTATATAAAAGACAGAATTTTAATTGTAAAGAATAATTTTTACTTAAAAATAAGTTAAATATGTAGATTCATAGTAAAGAATAAAAATTATGATTATGTGACTAACATAATACCCGTTATGTCTAGATCAACGAAGGAATATAAAAATTACAAAGAAATCAATCCTAAATCAACATAAGACGACTAACATCTTTAGTACGTTTTCGCACATATCCAAACGTATTTTTATTAGAGTAATATAAAAAAAAGGATCACAAAAAATGATATAATATTCAGCAAAAATACAGAATAATAAAAAGAAGTGAAAAGATAAAAAATTAAAAAGAAACTAGTGCTCTATCAAGAGTTGTAAAGCTAAGCAAACATTGGAAAAATAGGAGGAACAATTGTAAAAAAACAGTGAAGGAATAAGATGGTAACAAAACTTTTCCTTCAACCTAACCTCTTCGAGCATCCATTAGCGTTCTCAGCGAAGATTAATGCTCAAAGCGAGAAATAGTCACCTTTTATCTCTTTCCCATTCTCTCTCTCTCTTTCTTCTCTATGTATTTATCTAGCCATCCATTGTTTTTCTCTAACTCGACCTAGTTATCGAACTGGCTCAAAACGCGTTACGACGTCCCTACTTCAGAACAAATCCTCAAACTCACCACAGACATTTCGAATTTGGCTTTTTAAGAATGTGCAACGAAAGACAGGAATCGATCTGCGCGTTGAGCAGAAATTATTAGTTAAATTAGAAATATGAATAATATTGCTTAGTCGCCAGGTAGATTGGCTCCATTGATTTTGAATGGATTTGATTCTGAACTTTCCTCGAGAATGTGATAGTTTTTCAACTTAATGTTCAAATCTCTTCAGTTACTAAAAATTAGGTCAAAATGATATATCTATGTTGAAAATCCCTGATTTATTTTATATATGAACCTTTGGCGTAATAAGTCCTTTCATGTACAAGAGCTAGAGTTTAATAATAAAAAACAAATGAAAATGAGTTTTTATAAACTATAATAAATCATACATAATAGATCAAGCTGTACACTTAAAGAATCTATACGTTATTTGGATTTTTCTACAAAATTATTAAACTTGTCTAATATTATTTCTCATGTTTTGTAAATATGCAATTCAAAGACCAATTTTGACGTTACATTTGATATTACAAGCTTCGTCTTTTGAATGTAGATTTTTATACGTACATGGAAAAATTTTCCATTTAGTGACTAGACAGTTTTCCGTGACTTTCATCAATATGAATGAAAACACTTTTATGTAATATTAGCATGACAAAAGAAATATTTTAATTTATGATAAAATTTCTCTTACACAACCAGCCGTGTTTTTTTTAAATAATTTAATGCTTTTGTAAAATAATTATTTTTTTAAGACACATTATAATATTATTATATCATGCTAATATTAAATTTATTTTCAAAAACTTTGTTAACTGTAATGTTGCGATATACGTGATAGGAAGCTTATTTATTATCTATTTGTATGTTTGCATATGTAGTCCATGTACGGATGCATTAACAATAGAAAATATAAGAAACATTTATTTATATACATAATAATTATACAATGATCAATTTATACTTTAAGTTACTAAAGAAGAGCTAGTTAAAAAAAAGTTTCAAAAAAAAAAGACATCCAACCCTTACATTAAAGTGAATCAAATTTTAAATTGAAACTGGAACAGGCAATCGATGTCCTGAAAATAATATAATCAACTAATTGTGGAAAAAAATTTGAAGCATAATAGGAAAGTTGTAAAAGTTGTAAATGAAAATAGAAATACAAAAAAGAGAATTAAGCAATTGTAGTGGTTAAGGGCCAAAAAACGTACCGGTATATCCAATTACCCGTAGAAGCACAAGTTATACTAGCAACCGAGACAAGACAAACTATTACGAAACAAGAGACAGTATAAACACAACAGTATCAACACCTAGCGACCAAAGTAAGGTAATGTAAATCAAAATAAGCTTTTAACACTTAATACTCTATTAAAAAGGTTGTAATGTTGATCATTAATAATCTTAAAAATTAACAATATTCATAAGTTTTCACAATTATTATAAATATTATTCAATCATTAATAAATAAAAATAAGTTTACAGTATCAGAACAGATCAGTAATCAATTATTGATAGAATAATATTAAAAAATGTCGGAAACTAATCACACCAATAGTAGAAACTCTTTATTAATATTAAATAATTATAATAAAAATGTTTTTTAATATAATTATAGAAAATATAACATGTAAATAATTGGATTTTGTAGCGATAATAGTGTATAATAGATTTGCGAGCGTATAAATAAACATACCAGCAAGAATTAGTATTGTAATAGATATACCAACAAATGTAGGTACACATATCTACGTTATAAAAATGTGTTTACATATATAAAAAGAAAAATTTATAATTTTTATAATAATAAATAAATCTTTTTGTTTTAAAGGTCTTCCGATGATTTTTTTATTTTATAGATCAGGTATTTTTTTATTACAGAGTGTTTACATTTTCAAATGTTTTTTTTTCATTTGAGTAATTTTAAAAACATATATCTTGTTATTAATGTCAGAAACATTAATCTATAGAACAAGTTCGTTTTATGTCCCTAATTTTGATTTGTATCAAAACTTTCAACTCAAAAAATTGATAGAATTATTTAGATTCAAGAAATTGAAAGATTATATACAATAAAGATTTTATTAAATCAAGTTAAAACTATTTCATTCTAGAATTTATGCCTAGAGCTTAGCTAAAAAAGTGAAATTAAAAATGGAATAAATAATTTTTTATGATTAAGATGAAACATTGATCGAGAATGAACAAGCATGGAAATCCATCAGTTTCAAAGAAAATAATGCAACGAATACATCATGCAAATGGCAACTTGAATACAAATTGAGATCATGAAATATAGGATTATAAAAAAAAAATTATGAAAATTAGGAATTAGGGTCTTTGTGACAGATACGATATTTTATTCGTGAAAATATGAAAGTACAGATAGCATCTGACTAATCACAGAAAAAAATAATAAATTAAAAGCACAATACGCGATCAAAATCATAATCGTTTTAGACGACCTGCTAATATATTACGCAATTATTTTCAATAAGCAAGCCTTATATTAATCAAAGTGAAATATTAGTGATAGATTTTTGCCCAATTCAAGTTAAAATAATCTAAAAAGATTTAATAAGTTATTAATACAATTATCTGTTAAAATAAGTTTGGTAGTTTAAATTGCAAAATAATTCTTCTTCGTCAACAATAGCAATATTATGAGGTCAAACTAAATTCAACATTTACATTTTTTTAAAGTTTAATTTTTCTATAAATAGTTAATGAAGTACATTAAATGCAAAATAATAACATCTTCATAAAACATACAACGTCTTTTCAAATGCAATGTTAAATCCATATGTAAACTTTAAGTTGTACGCATAAAATTGTATCATTCAAAAAAAATTTAAAGTATTAGTTTTAATGACAAAATTAAAAATTACCGGGTTTCTAAATAATACTAAATAAAATAAAAACCATCTAAACTCTTTAATATATATCTCTTGTTTTTATTTTACTACCATTGAATTACCTATCTCAATTGAAATTATTTTATCGAATATCAAATAAATTAAATCAACTTGAAACTTACTTGTTACTTTAAAAGTATTTGAAAATATAATCATTAACAGTGTTTTCATGCCATCTGATAATTTACATTTTTTCATTTGCATTTACACTTATATTTTTTAATTTACTAAGTAAAAATTTACGGTTCTATTGTACAACGATTTTCTATTGGATTCTATTCCATCTCTTTGTTTTCTGAGTAATATAAATTATATCTGCTTTCTTTTTTTAATGTAATAACACTGATTAACTTCACGCTTTAAAATACGAATAGTTTGTAAAAACTTGTAGAACTTTTTGAACTAAGAAAATACATCAAGTAATTAAAAAAAAAGAAACAGCAAAGCTATTAAAGTAATATACTTTATTCTTTTCACATATTTTCTTATGAAGTATAGTAATTTAAGAGTTCTAGAAAAGATAAAAACCTTACTTTTCCGTTCTTCTATTTATTTTAAATAGGCAGTATATACAAACCAAAATATTTTATATCACATTACTAAGATGATTGTGTCTGTTATAACTTAAGATGTAACATCTCTGTATCAACTGTAAATCAGAAAACACGAAAACAACGACTGGCAGAGAGAAAAGAGTTTAAATCAGAAAACAACAGAAACTTATAGATAATGGTGATTCAATTAGTAAGTTACTTTACAAGCAAGGGATCATTGAACGGATTTATTAAAGCTTTGAAATTTCTGCTCTATGATTAAAAAGTGTATAAACACTACTCTGAAACACAGTTTAGCTCTAAAATACTTTTTTCGATAAATGAATTAGACACTGTAATTGGCCTCAAATTCGGTCTCACTATACAAATTAATGAAGTTTCGCTTCAGTAAATCTGAAAACGAACAATCACTTTTAATGCCTATTCCTTCGGTTTCAGTAGTATGATTTTTCTACTTTCGAGTCATGAAATGACTAAAAAAGTAATAGTTAGCAATATTTCATACCTGCGAAATTTTTAAAATTATTCATTAGGTGCTATTTATCGATTTCTATATTTTTCTTTAAAATAAGCGTCTCTAATTCTATCTATCGTAACCCTAATACAAATTTTTTTCTACAATATATCTGATTACTTCTTTTTTTTATCATACAAAGAACTAATTTTCTATTAGACAAAAAGTGAATAAATAAATACTCATAAAACAAAAAAGTAAATTACTTTAAGATATATTCTGAGTGATATGTTATTTTATACTTTTTAAATGAAAATAATTTACAATTTATTTCGCGAACAATTAATTTTTAAATAATTCAACCCAAATTTAATATTAATTAATTGAATTATTATTAAATCAATAAAATTGATGCACACAATTAAATAATATAAGGAGAAAGTATCTCAATAAAATAATTAATTATTATTATAAACTTTTACAAAATAGAAATAAAATTTCTCCCTAATCATATATAATAACTTTATATATGATCTAAAAAAATTTTAATAATAAAAATATTCAAAATATCATAAAAAAGATAATTTAAGCACAATTCGTATCTTAATTTCATGTAGAAAATTTGGTGCTTTAAATTTCTATATAATAAAAGCTAGTTGAAATAAAAGGGTAAACAACTAATAGTTTTTTTAACAATAAACTAAATAATGTAATTTTGATTATTCAGATGTTTAATTGTCTTTTAATAAACATAATTTATATTGATATTAGTTTAACATTATAAATGCAATATTTTAAAATAGTAAGAAATAAAAGAACTAAAAATACACACAATAATAAAGATTCGAAAGGGTCAGAAAATTAAAGATTTTTTTATAATAAGAAAGATCCACCTTTAAAATAAAAATTCATTTGATATTGTAATAATAAATATACGTGGTAACGCTTTCTATGAAAAAAGTATATTATAAATAAAATTTACTCGTAGCACCAATTATATTGCAGCGTGTAGCTATAATACAAAAGAAGAATAAAATACTGTCTCTATGAAGATGCAGAAGCGATGCCAGCAGTTAATCATAATATAAACTTTGTATACTATGTGTCTTCTATAAAAAAAAAAAATATTCAAACATACTTTTCTATTTATTTCAAAGCTTTTACTTTGCATTCTGTTAGTAATGTAATAAATAAAACTATAAGACTCGCAATATTTTTCTAGTTTTATATCCTTTTATTAATTACCTATGTATGTTAAAATTTTAGATAAAACTAAATTTTTCATATAGTTAAGCCATATCATTAAACTGATTTGATAAAACAATTCAACATTTTTACTGACAGGTGATACGAATGAAATTAATATAGTCAACAACATAATTCAAAAACGTGTATATTCCAAATGTATTTTATGACTTTCAAAATGATTCCCGTATCTCCAAAAAATTTTTTAATTATTAACAATGTAATAATGCCTATAGCAAACAATAATAAGTAATTTACAGTGAAAATGTAATGAGCTGTATTTTTCAACATTATTTTTTTAAAGAATTTTTTGCATTTAAATATGTATGATATGAATATGAGGTAGATAAATAATACGTAGTTAATTATTTGGCGAGCTATAAACATCAATTTATTATATATTCATATAATTTTAATTCCTTATTTTATTTTTCCAATGTGAAACTGACTTAATTATTTCATAATAAAGTATACTAGTGGAGAGTAGTTGGTTGATGAGAAACTAAACTTCCGCACGTTGTGCTGCAGTAAGGCAAAGGTAAAGATTACATCCTGCTCGTAAATTAAAATTTCGTATCCCACTAAGTAGCCTATCCCTTGGGTACCACTACAACGTGCAAAATAAAGGTCAAAGTACGAAAACATTATCTTTACCTGAAATGCTTATCAAAGGAATTCTCTCGGAAAACGTGAGCATTAAATTACGGACTTCCCTGCCTTCTAGTATAGATACACCTACACCTTATGAAAGGGTTGAAGTGGACCGTAGGTAGAGAGAAATGTGAATTAGACTATCCTGTAACTCCAGGGCTTTCCTTTTCCTACACGGCAATCAATTCTTGAATCCGACAAAGGCGGGTAATTCCGACATTTAAGGGTATGGCAGATTGTACGTGCCTCTGTATAAAGCCAGTATGAGGAAGACAAGAGTCGCTGGAAGCGACGCATTGATCTTACAGCATTGCGTATTTTAGCACATGTTAAGAATACATGAGTTATCGCTTATGTCTATTCTCGAACCGTACACTTGAGAAGAATGAAATAGGTGTTTTTTAAAACTGCTATAGTATAAAATTAATGGAATTAAATTAAAAGCCTTTCGCCGATCATTTGTGTTTTAGTCAATGATTTTGAAAGGCATGGATTTCTTTAACTGCTTTTAAAATGCTTACATGCACGTTTTATAAAACAATTTGATAAAACAACGAGTCCACCTTGTTACTAACAGGTGATTCCGATAAAATTAGCAGTAAAAAATCTAGTTCAAATACATGTATTTTCCAAATGTATTTTCATATTTTTCTTATTGGTTACAAAATTTAAATTTTTTTAATTTTTAAGGCAAATCTAATTTTTTTAATGGAATAAACTTATGCAAAAACTGGAATGTAGATACTGCAGTTAATAGCTTAGACGCAAGAACATTAGCAGGAAATGTAAGACAATCGCGCCCTTGCCTCCGTTCTTTAAACATGCTAAAGTCACTAATACTGAGCTACAACATTCATAACAGCAGAAGTATATCCTAACTTGTGTAGAAGTAAAGGAAGAGGTTACCTAATTAATGAATTGAATCTGAAAAAGCGCGATAGTGTGTGCTCAACAATTTGGATTCTACACCTAGAGGCGAGCAAAGCGTCAAAAAACATTGCTGGAATTCATTAAATGTTTTTAACATAATTCATATATCTTTTTTTAAAAATCATAACGTCTGAAAATTGATCAAAAGAGAATTTTAAAGAACACAAAGTTATAACATTGGCACCTAGAGTTAA
The DNA here is from genome assembly GCA_018907135.1 of Kradibia gibbosae. Lineage (NCBI taxonomy): Eukaryota > Metazoa > Arthropoda > Insecta > Hymenoptera > Agaonidae > Kradibia > Kradibia gibbosae. The sequence goes on from JACCHX010000004.1 coordinate 13,712,438, forward strand.
AGGCAGGATTAAGACAAAAAGACTAAACTATGTGAACTATGATTAATTAGGTTCTAAATATTTCTCTTTAAATAATAAAAATGACATCCTAAATCCTTTACAAATAAAAAAACCTGATGCTTTAGGTAAATTCTTTGTTTGTAAAGAAGATCCAAAACATACTATTTTTTTCAGATAAATTCAGATAATATTGAGATTTTTAAACGAAGAATACCTAATATTAAAATTATCACAATTACCCTTGAAATATTATTTGATAATAGCAATATCTTGTAATTAGGACCCCATAATCTTATATATTTTTTATATTGTAGAAGTGAAGGGGTTGTTGTTAACTTTTTTTCAAAATTAAGTACATTCAACAGAAACCATTAAATGTTAGTGTTTATCAGTAAAATCTTCATTGACCATCACAAATTCCATCAGATCAATTATTTTTAGACTTCCTTTCGAATTTTCTAAGGCTTTTTCAAAAATTAAGAAATATAGATAAAACCTCCCTTACTCTCTAGATCTTCAATTAGATACCCAATATGGAAAAACTTTACATCTACCTTTAAAATCCTATTATTTTTAAATGATTGTTTAACCCAATTATTCATTTAATCTAAATATCCTACTATTCACAGGTTAGAAGAACATTTGTAGTTAAATACTAAAAACCTTTACAACATTCAAAAAAATCCTTAATTGTCTGATTTTTCAAAATTAGTTGAATGCTTATTATTTTAACAACCTTCACTCCTTATATTCTAGGAGTAAACAAGTTTTTAACACTGAAATCAAAAGTAAGATATATTACAACCAATCTTAGTAAAAAATGCTGAAGATTCAGACTCAATTCATCATATTACAAGATGAAACAATAAAGCATCAGTTAATTTAATGTATTACTTGAAAACTAAATAGTCTCGTAATAGAATAACAATGTTAACAAATGAAAGACGTAAGGGAAAAACTTTTTTTATAAACTAAGCACGATAATATTAAATATCTTTATGAGCCATTCGGTTCAGCATCCATCATTTGTCAATCGCTTCCAACCAGCAGATATCCGAAGCTATCGATTTGTACCCAATTAAACATTAAAGTACACCATTTTGACGCTGCTACTTGTCGAAGATCGGCTTTAATTGTACACTTATTATAAATTTATAATAAATATCGGCAGTACCTATAAATTACGCCAATAAACTCTTATGAAGTATGTTTTTAAATATTGCGCGGTCCTGTTTACTACGTTACCAACGAAGATACAGCTGAATGTCGTATTATATTAATAATTAATGTGAATTAACTAAATATAAATTAATGCTCACCTTGTTAAGATAATTAATATGATACTTTTATTGTACTTTTCAAAAAATAACCTAAATTCTTCAAATATAATTGTTCGGGCCATTTTAGGCCCGAATTGCGTCTAAACGGCGGGTGGCTTGTCGGTCCAACAATGGGGCTGATAAGCGCTCGTACTGCGTAAGGAGGGGCGCGAAGGAGGGCGCCGTTGTGGACCCGAGAAGCGAAGGGAGGGGAAAAGAACAAAGGACAAAAGGGTCAGAGATGACAAGTGCAGTTGCGAGGCAGTTGGAAAAACGGCGTAAAAGAGAAGACATAAGGTTTTCCCGAATCGCGACGGTTTTCTGGTTCGAAGTGTGTGATCGCAGGGGACGAGTGAGTGTTGAAGAAGGCCGAAGAGCCCAACGGGGAAGATAGCAACAGGTCGTTGCGACCAGACGACCCAACGGGGAAGACATCGGTAGGTAGCTGCGACCAGGCTATCCAACGCGGCTGGGTGCGTGACAATCCGCGGCGGTCGGGTCGCCACCAGCAGAGCTTGGTGCGCGCGGGATCCGCAGAGGTCGGATCACGGCCAGCGGGGCTGGGTGCGTGACAATCCGCCAGCGGTCGGGTCGCGACCAGCAGAGCTTGGTTCGCGCGGGATCCGCAGAGGTCGGGTCACGGCCAGCGAGGCTTGGTGCGTGAGGATCCCCAGGGATCGAGTCACGACAAGCCATCCTCCTCACAATTCCTACAACTGCGGGTTGGCCAACCATCATCAGGTAGGGGATAAGAGGTAGGGAGGTAAGAATATGGGCGCGAGGCGGGGGGGGGGTGTAGGGGGTGAGAATGAGAGCATGGAAGGATGAATGTACTGTGAGTAGCGAACTAATCGAAGGCTTTTTCCTCCTAACCGAGGGGGTTTTTTTATGCCAAAATGTGACGCGAATGGGCGAATAAACGATATATGTAAGCCCAACGCTATGTGTATTATTTCATCCCCGAATTCCCGCTCCTTCACCTATCGCGAACTTGCGGCCAAGGAAGGCCGACTAATGCGCAAAAACAATAATATTAAAAAAATTTGACTTCATATTTAGTATTAAAAATGTTTTTTTATTTTTAAATAATTTAAATGTTAATTTTTAACAATGTAATAGACTTTTTAATTTTTTATTTTTAATATTTATGGTACTTTAATTATAGAACCTTTTACAGAAGATTCAAATTAATTAAATTTAAACAATCCCTAGAATATATGTAAGTATTACATAGTAAAAAAAAAAAAAACAAATCAATATGACATATTCAAAAATAATTAATAAAATACAATTTTTTCGTTAAAACTTAAAATAAAAATAGTGATAACAAAATCAGATCATTATGAAAAGTCTAAAATTAAATTGTTAAAATTATTTACAAATTTTTCTTGTATGATAAGATTTATTTTGTATTTTTAAATTTCATTAAAAAAAACTTAATTTTTAGAAATATATATAAATATAAAAAACATCAAATTAGTCCTCATGTATAAAAAAAATTAACAATAAAGGTCATTCATTACATATTTCAAAGATGAAATTGAAATAATATACTCAAAAAAAATTTGATAATCAGTATCTTATTTAGTCTTAAGGGCAATGATAATTTTAAGTAATTTTAAATTAATATAGAAGTTTTACATGATCGATGTGCGACGATGAGCACTGTCGTTGAATGTATGTGTAAGAGGGATAGAGAAAAAGAAAGAGAGAGAGCAATAGAACAAGCAAATGACGCGTGATCGTGTATGACTGAGTATGAATGAGAAAATTTGCATGTGTGTGCGCGCTTGAATCGCGAAAATTTCGGTTTAGGAGGGAAGGGAGGACTAGAGGTGCGAATGGATACAGTTAACGGATAGGAAACTCGAAAAGAATGCCCTAGGGAAATAACGTGAAATTTTTGCACGAAAGGAAAATGTTAATACGGGACTGCGGATAGAGAGGAGCCCGTGACAGCTCCAGGACGCAGCACTAGTTAGTATATAGTCTAGGGTATGCGGTAAAAGGGAAAGCTCCGCATGCTTCAGCATAGCCCTATGCTTAATCATGGGAAGCCCTTTTACATAGGCTAGATGGGCCGAATTGCGCCGCCGTTTTCTCTGCCGCTGAGCTGCGTAACGACGATTTTTCGTATACCACGCGGGTTAATTGCACCCTTAGCTCGCGACGATGCCGAAAAAATTTAAGAGGCTAGTCGGGCTTTAAAAGCTGACGCAACAGCTCAATCGGGACTGTCTTTTTAGCCTTCCCAATCAAGTCGAACTAAAAGAGAACCCTGGTGTCTGGGCCGTCTTTTACGAGGTGAAGTCGTTTGGCTAGTCAGGGACATTTTCACTTACTATCCTGTGTCTCTAGATATCCCGACCACGTTTCCCGCTGGGAATTTAATTGAGTTTTTCCGCGTTGCCCTGGGAGTTCACATAAGCCCTGAAGGTTTAAAGTCCGAGCTCTGTTTTTCGAGACTAAGTGGTTCAGCTTGTCTCCCTCTCTGGTAAAGTCATTCAGCTAACCGGCCTCTATTTTCCTAAAGTCGAATCGTTTGGTAAGCATCCATCGCGGAATCTTTCGGCTAGTTAAGGGGACTAACTTGTTTATCTCTTCTTCTCTGATTGAGTTGAAATCTGCCATATATTAGGGATATAATCCGCGATCCGCATACGTTAAAATCTGTGGTTTGCGAGGGGTAGATTCCGCGATACGTCTAAGAGGAGATCCACGATTCGCGATAACTGGAGTTCGCGAGTGGGTAGAGATACCGATTGCATTGCGTTGCAAAACATTGTTCTGCAGACCCGTTAGCTACCTGCTCTGTAAGCGAGTCAAGTGTTAAATGTAACTCGACTAAAAGCGTTTTGTTAAAGATAGCGAGCTAATACAATTATATGTAATTATTGTTAAAAGAAAAACCAGTTGATTAAATTAATCGCCTTTACAGCAATACTCAAAGTTTCATTATATCGCAAAACCCTAACCGCTCCGAATCCGGTTTGACAAACAGCTATACGGGACGCTCAGATTTCGCAAGAAATGATAAACGACAAAGTATTGTAAAATCATAAAGCAAAATTATTAAAGTTTCATAAAAAGTAAGTTCCATAAGATAGAAAACCGGAAGTAGCACAGAGGCTTAGTTTCTCACAGTCCTCCGATTGTTTTATACCTTAATTCGAGCATAGCTCTGATGCGGATAAGGTTACACCTAGCCTTGACACAAGGCAACAGGTCAATCACTACATGGACACATAGCTAAATTCAAGATGACGCCGAAAAGAGGTTAAGAACATTAAAAATGTGTTGTATCCCAATTCAAGTATTTTCACTTTTTTTGCTATAATACTATATTTCAATAAACAAAATTTTTATAAACTTATCTAGAAATATTCTAGATTTAAAAATCCAATTTTTTTAATAGTCAACCAAAATTTGATATTATATTCATAGATAATTTATGTTAACAATATAATGAACTAACTAAATGCGATTTAATCTGAAAAAAATACTAATAAAAATGAACTCGCAAAAAATTCTAATTTTGTAAATTTTTCTTGTAAATGCTTTAAAATATCATTTTAAAAGAAACATATTAATTTATGAATTCATAAAAAGATATTTACATAACTCATATCAAATGTGTCAACGTATTTACGGCCTCATCGGTTCAATTGATAATGATTTTCCATTTCTATTTGAATGCCAAAACATGATGAATTGATAGTATTATATAAAGTATCGTATAATTTCTTTGGGTGACACTAAGCAGTCAGTATTGATGGTATTTTTATACTGGTTCATGGTAATAATACTCTTTGCAGGAGCAAATACGTAAATAGACACAAACGAATCAAGATGAATTCCATATCGTCTAGCTTCAAACGTTGAGTATGCACATAATGTGTTGCAAGTTTTTTGCATTTGTGTCCATTGATATTTAGTGAGATATAATATTCAAAAATCTAATATTTTACTTGGTGTTTTGTACTTATATTTTATGATATTTCTTTTTATAAGAATATAATAATTGACAAAAATTTTAATTATTGTACGAACAAAACTTTTATTAGAATGTTACTGTATTTTTGTTTTTCTATTCATATAATACATTTTTTATATAATTATGCCGATAGTCTTTTTTATAATTCATAACCACGTTTTTATTTTTCAAAATACTAACGACTACTTTTACATAAATAGGCGTACAATGCATAGGGATATAAAGTTAGTATGGAATGTTTTATAGACTGCTTGATATTGATTCCTACGGAGCTAAAGATACATTTAAAAAAAACTACAATAAACATACTGAATAACTGAATTCATAAATAAGAATTCAGTCGATTAAATATTGCACCTTTAAAATGGAGCACAATAGCAAATATATAACTACGTGGTTCAGTTTTCCATTCTCATGTTCTTTTTCTATTACTCTTTTGTATTTTCTTATCATTTTTATAAATCACAGCTCATTTCTCCAGGATGATGTCTCTTGATCAACGAGTGTCGTTCAATTTTTTTTTGTCGCGCAATGCGGCCTCTCAAGCAGCGTCGACACGCGCGCGAATCACAATTCTACGTACAGTCTCTATGATCCCCATTTGAATTTTTGATGGACATGGTTAAATATTGAAATATTAAGTACAAGATAAATCCCAAAAAATGTTGTCCGCAAAATATGTCAAGGTACACGGAATGAAAAATGAAAAATGGAATACACGGGAAAAAATGAATCAGTACCGCACCATACTCAGACTTCATGGTTAGTTTTCTTGTATTTTTTTTTTCTGCGCACAATTCATTCCTTCTTCATGTAAAAAACAATGCTAAATAGCATTTGAAAAATCTTGTATTTAAAATACTACTATGAAAGTATATTATACTGGGAATTTTTTATATTTGTTTAGAGTATTAAAAATGCCTTAAAATGACATTTTTAAACAATATAAATGAAGGCATATAAAAATAAAACATCTACGTTAAATGTATTTTGTATGAATTAAATGGACTTTTAATTAAATAAAACATAATGTATTATTATTATTATTATTATTATTATTATTATTATTATTATCAAATTATTCTATTTAATATACATATATATAAATTATGAATATATTAAAGTTAACAAGAAAAAAATTAAAAATTAAAATTTTTATGTATTAAATAGATATATCTATCTGAAAATACATTTTTTAGCATTCATTTTACCCAAAAAAACTTTTAAAAATTCATATTAAACGCTATTTTTTTTTAATGAAAATTGTTTTATTTTCTATAAAAAAAGTGCCTATACATTATAAAATTTAGTAATTATAAGAATCAAGTTTTTATTATAAGCTATTACAATATAATTTATATATACATCCATAAACTGTATATCATTTATTTAAATAAAACCAATTGTTTTAACGATTGCTTTTATACAGACCGCCACAAAAGGCTTCAAATGATACACGCATCACAAATGAAAGAAAAAGTAACTGAAAACCTAACGGAACTAAAAACTGATGTAAAAAAATACCGTCAAATTGTAAATGATATCATTACCGGTGACAAACGAATCCTCCGAGCAGTTGTACAAAATCAAAAAGATTTTCAAACTTTACTGCAAGATGCAGATCCATCGGTGGAGTAAAATTTTATGTTTTTAAGCAAAATAATAATTTTTTTTTTATTAATAATAAAAATTTAGGAAGCTTATAGGGTAATATTTCAAGACTATAATTTGAAGCGTAAACAATTGGATAAGCTTCTACATATCAAAGACCAAAAAAAATTAGAATTTTGTAACCTGAAGGTAATATGAAAAAATGCTGTCGTATAAATTTTACTATTAAAAGTTTATTTGTAATATTAGAAACCAAAATCAGACCAATAACTGATAAAATCAATTAATAATATCGTAAGTGCTTCATTAATCGCAAAATACTTTGATAAAAATTATATGGAATTAAATTCACGATCTGTCACACAAATAGTAGATGCATTGAAATTTATAACTTCACTACCAAATAAATAATGCAATTTTCATGAATTAACGACAAATGAAGTCAGAATACAAAATCCTGCTAGATGAAATAGAACAGGGTGAAAATACCGCAGCACAGGAAGCTAAACTAAAATATCAGCAACGGCAACAGCAATTGATCTCTCACTATCAGGTGGCTATAGCTCAACGTAATGCAGCAAAATCCATCAACAATACATACCAAAAAATCCATAACATCCTTAAAAAGGTTTCTGCATATTAAGATTGTTATTATACACTTACTTTTTTATAATTAATATAATTAGTCAAAGTATTAGCTACGTTAATTTTTAACAAAATCCATTACTTTTTGTAATAATTTGTATTTAATGAAAAACTTTTTGGAATGACATTCTTGATCAATACTTTTTTATGATAATATTAATATCCTAAAAAGCAATGAAATTAAGATTTAAAATTAAAAGTTTTAATTCTGAAAATTTTGCACCAATAAGATTTAAATAATTTTATTTATACATAATATATTTTGTTGACCTTATATTCTTTAAATTGTATAAAAACCAAAGGATTTTTTTTAATAAAAAAATTTTCAAATCCATGTTATTTGAGAATTAATATTTCACTTTTTGTTAAAGCTACACGTTATAATTGTTTAATAATTTGTAACTGTAGTCAATAAATCTACGTTTTTTATGTTTAAATTAAAATTTGCAAATCACTTTTACGATCAACTCAATAAAAAATTCTAGCAGACTGAATTGCATTAAATATTAATATACAAATGTGCCTACACGTATGACTTAAAATTAGTAAGAGGTTACAAGATTCATATATTTTATTAAATCTGATAGATTTGTATATTTAACTTATTAACTGATTACTTTATATAAATACACCTCATCAAATTTTTACACATAGCCTATATTATAAATCTATTGTACGTTATAGTAATAAAGAATTAAATTTTTTTAATTTTTAAAAATTTTAATATTAGTAAATCAAATTTTTTAATAATTAATTTACACGTTGATATTTTTTATTAATCATAACGTATGAATTTACTAACAAAAAATTTTAGTGGTTCATTAAAATTATGTAGGAAATATATTTAAAACACGCAGATCAAAAAGATGTTAAATTAATTTTTAGCTAGGATTCATCAAAAATCAAATCTTAATCTATACATAAATATTTTAATCAGAGTAATTACAATCTAAAATATAATTAAACTTCAATATAGCAAATTTTTGGTAAAGTTTATGTTAATTTTTTGAAAATTTACGCATTGTTGTTATTTAAAAAAATTAATTATATCAGTACAAATTAAGAGTTTCAGTTAAATAAACTTTAAAGTGATAAATATAAATAGACGCTACATCAGATAATTTTTACATTAACCATTTATCATTCAAAATCTTAATTGTTAATCATTTATTATAAAATAACCCATGGCAAGCAAGTATATACAAATATCATTTAAATGAATAAAGGTGTACATTTTTAATCAGAAATGTTAAATGTAATTAATAAATCTACTTAAATAAACTATCTAAATGTAAATATAGACGGAGGTCTTTCATAAAGTAAAAAAAAGTCTTTAACTGCAAATATATGTATACAAATATCATGTATTTTTAATTTATTCGTATTATTAATATTTTAACTAAAAAAATGATGATTTTTAAAAAGTAACGTACATACTGTATTATATATTATTTTACATATGCTCAATAACGTTGTTTTATTGACTTATATTAAATTACAAATTAAAAAAATTTTTTTTTTTAGTAATAAAAAATGTTAATCTTGAAATAAAAATTAAATTTTCTATATTTTATAAAAACAGTAATTTTCAATTTATTATTTGTAATAATGAAATAAAAATATAATGCGTTATTAATAAACAGGATTCAATATATTTCGATGCTGTGTTAAAAGCATTGCGCCACGACCAAAAAGACCAAAGCAGCATAATTTATAAAACAACTATCATGGGCCAACTCGCAACTGAAAATTTGGATAACTTTCGCCAAAGATACAAAAGAATGACTAAAGATGTCTGGGTGAATATGAAGGAACGCGAAAAAACTTTGGATGCTATGAAAGACAAAGTTGAAGACGTTTGGCAATACGCAAAATCTCTAGTTAGAGTTGATGTAAATATTACTTTCAGTTTACTTCAGAAACCATATATATTAATCAACTGAATGCAATTTTTTATTACATATTAATTATTAAAAAATAAAAATATAAAACTAGTTTTGATATTATCAATAATTACATAATAAGCAATTGGTGCTTGAATATTGCAAAATAACAAATAATTTTAATACTTTCTACACGAAGTTTGCATTAAAGTTATAAATTTTCTGTCTACAATATTAATTATTATAATTACATATTACCAGATAATTAATAAATATTATTTCATATAGTTTCGGTGTTTAAAAAGTTAATATACAAAAGTTGATATACAAAAAATTGTTGCTTATGTTTTAGTTTAACTTATAATGAAAATAAAATATATCTGTTAATTAAATTATTACTTATAAACCTGCAGATTTTTTTTAATATTAAAATGAACTTTATTATACTTCTTTTTTTTAGAGTGAGGCTAATATTCTACAGAAGAAAAAACAGAAGACAGTAGACATAAATAAAAAATTAGAAAAACAAATAGAGCAGCTTGAAAAAATTTTCAATATAATGAAAGAATCAATGCTAATCCGATCATATGAAGAATTAATAATAAGGTACGTGAGACCATATAATGTAAAACATAACAAATACGTTTTTTACATGGATACTTTATTAATTAAAATTTCAGACTTGATGACCAAATGAAACAGAGAACGAGACTTTCGCGTTTGTATGAACGGACATTAAAACAAAGAGATTCAGAAATGGAAAAAGAAAACCATGCAGATTTGATATTAAAGAACTTAGAGCATACGATGGGGTCGACAGTTACACAGTAATTTAATAGGCACATATTTAAATGATTTTAGAAAAACTTATTATAATAATATAATAATTAATTTTCCGATGAATTATTCAATTTATTTAGTCTATGTATGTGGGCTTAAAATTGGATACACTTATATAATAATTTTTTCTTAGAGTGCAATCTAGCTTTCAGGGATACAAGAATTTTATTAGAATTTTTAAATATATTACAACCATCTTGCTCATATAATAAAATACACAATTGAATAAAAAAAATAAAAAATAAAGAAATTGATTTATTTTGTTTTTTTATTGTAACGAATTAATGTGTATGAAATTTTTAAAAGTTATAATTTTTTTTAACAAAATTTCTTTTCAGTTTTCTTTGAATAAATAAATATTTCGCGCAAACACACAAAAATTGTTTTATCTATTTATGTATATTATTTACACATACATGAAATAGATACAAAACTGACAAAAAATCGATGCTGGAAAAAATTGAACAAGAAAAAAATCGAATAAAGACGAATAATGACTTAATCGATACTCAAGGGAAATTGTTGATGGATATAAGAGCAGCTTTACAAAATATAGCATCGATGATTATGTGTATAACGGCGAAGACTCAAAAACCTAAAGATGGTACTAAAGAAGAGGACGAAGTAGATCTTAAAGATGATCAAATAATACCAGAAAAATCTAAAAATGCATGTGAGGATCCTGTTGAGAATGAAGGTATGTATAATAGAAAATATATAATGAGAAGGAACAGCAACATATTTGTGTATATGATAATTTTTCAAGATATTTTTAACTATTTAAAATTCTTTTTACTTTAGGATTAGCCGTTCTTCAACAAGTCACTCGAAGAGCAGCGATTTTAGTAGCAATAACACGTTTCCCACTTAATAAAGACAGACAAGACAAAGCTCGAAATATGTACAAAAATTATATTGCTGCTCATCAATCTCAGTTATTATTCAAGGACCAAAATGCGAAACAAGGTAAGTGCTTATCAATTATAAAACAAGTTAAAAATAATTGAAAACAGTTATTTTAAACTGAATTAATTAATGAAATGCATTCAAGGTATGGAATTCGAACATGAAGTAGTCGATGCAAACGTGCTCACTCGAGCTGAAATCAAGAAAAAAAGTAGACAAGTTGTTGAGGCTAATGCTAAATCGGACTAAATTTTGTTAAAAAAAAAATAATAATAAAAATATTGTAAAATCAGATATAGCTTATTTATTTATTATTTATATTTTTATAACAAAATCTATAATGATATAAAATTATAATTTAATTTTTAATCGTATGCATAAATATCCTTATTTAAAGTCTTTTATCTGACCTAAACCAAGACGTTCATTAACAAGTTTGGTTTTCAACCATGATGGTTTGTACGATGTAAATGCATGTGCATTTGGATATTTCAAAGGAGGATCCGGAAATTTAAATGGATGCTCATTTTTCAATTTTTTTAACAAAAATTCCTTATTTATTTGTTTTGGATCTCTGTATTTATCCATGTAAACGTCAAAAGGTTTCCTTTTAGGAAACCATTCTGGTGGCCTTAGATATGGTTTTGGAAAATCATACTCAAACGTTGGACTCTCCATGTCTACAAAAAAACAATTTTTTATGTTGTGAATAAAAAAAGAAGTTATAAGTTTTTTTATTTTAAACAAAAAATACGTATAGTTTTAAAAGCATATATTATTAAATTAAATTGATTTCTTTTCTTCTATATATAAACAAAATAAGGATAAATGAATTATTATTACGGTGAGTTCGAGATTCTTTGTTATTGTAAAATTGCGCATAAAATAATAATTGATTACTTACTCAAAACATTATGATAAAAATCTATTAATGTATCATCATAATTTGCTTGAAAAAATGCAAGACCAGCTGGCGTCATATAGTCTTGATGCTTGAATATAAAATCGTATGTCTTCCAATTTCTATCAGTAAGATTGAAACTGAAAAAATATAAAATATATTACATAATAATTAATTACATGAATGAATATGAATGTTCATTATCAAATTACAATAAACCTACCATGAATGTTCCTTTTTGTATTCAGAAAAATCTATTTTTTTATGTTGTTTATACAATACAAAGATGTATCTGCAGAATCCTATACCTTTAGCAGGAATTGGTCTTAAGTAATCTATTAATTGTTCCCCCTTCGATATATCATTTCCAAGAATATTACCACTAAAATAATACATTTATTTTTACCATACATAAAAGAAGCCAAATTAAAATTGTATTTTAAATTGTAAAATAGTATGTAATTAAAAAATTGTAATGATGGAAAATATTTTTATAGAAGAATAGAATTATAAACTTACATAAACCAGTGACAATATTCCATATTTGGATCAGAATAATTACCATCAGGTGTGGTCAGCAGAAGTGTCCACAAAGAATCAGGTTTAGAAAAGTACTTGACACTTGGTGCTTGCTGAGCTTGACTAGACGAAAGAATGTTTCCTCTGTGAACTCTTGGAACAAGATCTTCAATACTTTCATAATCTATGGTCATTGGTACCACAGGATAAAAATAACCATCTTTATACAAATCATCAAAAATTCCATAATATTTTGCAACTTCATAAATGTGCTGAGGAGCAGATGTTTCTAACCAAATCTGCTTCGATTCATTTAAATCAACGTTTACTGTAAAAAAAATAATATTCAATAAAAAATTAAAACTTTTTAATTATATTAACTTTCTTAATATGTTTATCATAACAAAAATATAAACAGAAAAGGCTTGAACTTTAATTAATATTATTGTGAAAAACAGTAAATATTTTACAAAAAAACATAATACTTGAAACATTTCAAATTAAACTCAAACCACAAACCAGTACTTACAAGTCTGAGTGAGACTTTGACGCTCAAGTTCAGGATTATTTTGATTATTCTTTAAAATTTTCTTAAAGTCTTTTTTGTAATCCTTACTAATATAATTATCAAGGCTGAATCCAATATTGACTTTGTAATGAATCGTCGGATCAGCATACTCAATTTCTAAATAAATGACAAAATAATACAGTTTTTTTACAAAGTCTTTTTATCTATTTATGTGTTAAACACATCTTTAAAAGATTATAGTTAACCTTTAAGTCGTGCCTTCAGATTACGAGCAATCGGCGGAGCCTTTCCTCTGCTAAATCTATGACGAACTTGAATCGCATTTTCAATGTTTAACGACAGCAATTTGAATATTCGACTGACCATCGTTTAATGCTGGTATCAAATCATCAGAATTATCTAAAAAAGAAACACTTCAACTACTATATTTAATTAAAAAACCATCAAATTTTCATCTTTGTTAGCCGGAAAAAACTAATACATAAAGTTATAAACACATTTTTAGACAGTATATAGTAACTTTACAGCGACATCTACCATTGAATGTAGTAATTAATAAGGAATGACCGTAATACTCGACTGATAATAGTCGTTAAAATATAAATGTTTTTAATTTAACCATACATGATAAAACAGATTATTAAATATTTAATATAAAAAAACCGTTATATATAGAAAAGTTAATTTTTAAATTGCAAGTTACCTTTTTGTTAAAAAATTAATTAAAAAAAATTTTATCCATATAAAATAACTGTAATCACCTGTTACGAATATAAGAATATCATAAAGTTTGCATTCTTCGTGTCTTTCAGATATGCAGGAACTTCCGATTTTCGCTACTTTATTTTTTTACTATTTTTACTATTATTAAATCAGAGATTTAATACATGCCTAAACGTATAAAAATTTCTTGAAAATTCTTTCGGCTTTAAATTTAATTAATTGCATATTAAAATTTAATGTAATTAAAACGATCAATAATTTTAAGTTTAAGAATTTGCTTACAAAATTTTGCTTTAATTAAATATTAAAAATCTTGATTTTAATCATTTGTTTATAGCTAAAAAGCGCACGCTGAGATTTATGAAAAAAAATAAAAGTATAAATAATATTCATAATACTATATCTGTATGACATAATTACCAGAACCTTTCAATAAATTCACTATTATTTAAAGTACGTTATATTTAATAATATATTTTAAAAATTTTGTTAATAAAAATACAGCCATATATTTTTTTATGTTTATGATCGTAAGGTAACAACAGTGACAGCGACATGATTCTATTCAGTTTATTACAATACACAGACGAAGTTTGCGATATGGAATATTCTATAAAGAGCATTATTATCAACACCGGTGTGTACTTAATAAATGTGCATTTCAAAAGCAAAGAAAGTTTGCAGCTAGTATGGTATTAATTAATTATGTTAGACTCACAATGTTATTATTGGCCACGGGTAATGATTAAAGTGACCTATCCGCGTTGTACAATCTTGTATAAGAAAAATAGAAGAAACTGCATGGCGATATTATACAGTGACGAAGGTTCAAAAACAAGCTTGTTTACAACCTGTCGATAATAAATAATGAGCTCATCAGCGTTATTGTTCAATAAAGGAAAGAGGTTAAATCACCGATGAGACACAACATACAGGTCAGAGTACCATAATTCTGGAACGTGCGATAATCAATATGTTTACGTTCGTCGCCCGACGGATTCCCATTGTTGTCACGCCTCGTCGCGTTCCTCGCAAAGAAATTACCAAGAATGTCCGTCCGGCTCGGAATACATCCTGGGAATCGCATTCACTGCCTATACAAACGAGCATCCGCAAAGTCTTGGGTAATTATCGAGAGGGCAGCCTTTTCCACACCCTCTAAACCCCGCCCGGCAGACGGTTAATCCATGCTGGCGGAGTAAAGTCGGTGCGAGTGATGGAAGCGGTGGACGGGGAGAAGGACGCGCGCCACGTGGGAGGCAAAATCGGACGGTAAGGTACTTCTCCGTATGCTCGTAGTTTCCGAACAATGGTGGCATGTGAGACGCCTGGCGGCGAGGCCCCGAACCGCGGAGCGGCGCCACTGTTGTCCCCCACTCCTCCCGATCAGGCTCCGCGGCGAAGCTCATCGTATCCGCAATCCAGCGACGAGGCTTACCACAGCCCGGACAATTTATTACCCGAGCGACCGGCTGCGGCGGCTAAAGCGAACGCCGCCACTGCCGTCAGGCCACTGTGCAGTGTACACATAGCATAGTGTCCCACTCCCGACACGGTACCTCCTCAGTTCTCGTTCAATCGTTCGAATGTGTTCTTCGTGCCACGAGGAAGTTTTCACCTCCGTGTCACACTCGCTCACTCGACACCCGCCCCTTTCGGCCTTACCCACGGTACTATTGCTTCGCCCTGCTGCCTTGGCTGTTCTCGATTGATGTAGAGAGAGAGAGAGAGAGAGAAAGAAAAAGGAGAGGTGGATAATATATGTGTATGTGTATATATATATATATATATATATATATACAGAAAAATATATACAGGAGCAAGGGCCGAGGTTCGCTGCCGGAGTGCCGATAAAGGTCGCTTACAGTACTCGTGGGTGCGCGTCAGTGTGCGGAGAAGGTGACGCAGGAAGAGTCGCACGCGTCAATACGATACGGCCGAGTCTTTTTTTCTCTGCGCCCAGACCAGCGAAGGCAGCGAAGCAGAGGTTAGGAGACGTTCGATAGCCCCGGCGAGGGCCGCAGGGCGAAGGGACAGCGGCGGATCTCGGGACCACCGTCTTCGCTTGACCCCCGCGTTGGTGAAGGATCGGCGCACCCCTCCTCCCGCGCCCGCCCTTCTCGCTGGCCTGCCCGCCTCCGTGCTGCTGCTGCTGCTACCGCCAGGCCTACCCCCGCTCACACCCTGTGCGCGTGCCCGGCCTACCTGTGGACTCCTGCGAACGGGATGTAGCCGCGCAGGGACTGATCCGAGTAGTCGCAGGTGGAATCTCGCCTCGCCCTTGCGCTCTCAGTGGCTGCGACCTTTGCGTCACGCGCGCGCGACGTGGCGCATCGGAGAAGGAGAGAGAGAGAGAGAGAGAGCGAGCGAGTGAGCAAGTGAGAGTCCTTAAGTTACCGAGGCTGTATATTATTATGGCTTCCAATTGAAGAACCTCGTGTCATCAATCATGTCAGATTCGTCTCGAAGAGAGCATCACGACTGTTATCTTGTTCATGTAGTCGAGTGGACTCTTATCTGTGTTAATAAAACATAGCCAGATCCCTTGCCCCGATCGATAGGCGAGAGAAGGACCAGCATCGAGCGAAGGAGCCTAAGCAAGGGATTCGAGGCAGAGGCGTGCGCTTCTGAAGTGGGAGAGAGAGTTAAGTAACGTGAGAGTGGGGTGGAGGGATAGAAGGGCCGAACAGCTGAGTGGGAACAAACGCAAGAATGACCGACCTCCTGATCGGCCTCACCTCGTCGACATTCACCGGGAACGGGAACGTCCCCGTCGCCAAGTCCGAGGTCATATTCCGGACCCCCGGAGGCGCCGCTCAGCTCTTCCGTAACTCTGAGATGAGGCACTCGCGCAGCGAAGACCTCCTCGGTCCTCCCTCGACGCGCAGCCCGACACCGTCCAGTCCGCTTGGGCCGGCTGCGTCCGAGGATGATCTCGTCGCCGCTAGCGCCCTAAGCGCTGCCGGACCGAGGACGCCGGGACTCCTGGGGCCGCGGCCTCCGGGCTCGCCGGGACTCCTGGCCGATAGGATTGATCCCGAGGACTCGATTCGTGACATCGTCACGGAAAACGACCTGTACAGGTGAGTGCCAGCCGAGCTCGAACATTCGTCTCACGAGGCTTGAGCTTTATTCCGATTTCTCGATCCTCGTACACTCGATAAGCAGACGTGTAGAGTAAGGGCGACTGAGAATAGGAAAGAGACGTTCGCTCATATTAAAAGTCTGTAAAATATCTCCTCGATGAACAATCAATTCCGTTGATGCATAATGATATTTGAATTTATATATTTTCGCGAAGCCTTATCTCAATACTCGTTTGGATGCGAAGGCGTTACCTTATAACACTTTGTACGATAATCGTTAGTCTGCTTCGGTGAATAATAAAAGATATTTTCACACAAGGCTTGTCCGATCTGAATATAATCGAGTAAATTTTTGTTTACGCTCTACACCTATTAAATTACCTAACATGTATTGAGTCCTTACGGCGGAACGAGGTTTTAAATCTTCAGTTTTATACTTACGGGTCTACGATAGGAAGTTCACTTTACAAGCATCTCGTGTTCTGTTTCTGCAATGTTTACGCATGTGTACACTCTATTTATCTGAGAGCGCGTACGTAAGAAGGCAATCGGCAATTTCGTCAATTATTTTAACATATTATAGCATTTTTTTGAAAAGCATTAAGTAACAATAATTATTCTTGCTAGCGCAATTCGTCATTCTGGGTTGGATTATGAAATATGTGGGAGACTAAAAACTATCTACGTAATTATTCGATCATTTTTCTAATTTTTATTCTGTCGAACGAATTCTGCTTCTCATACAAATTCATGTGTACACACATACTTACTATATTTATTCGTTGGTGTACATAAGATTCCTGTTTTATCTCGTTTGTTCACATCTTAATCGATAACAAAAATTTTATTGTATTACAAATTCATAATTTTCTGACAAAATTAATTGCATATTAAGTTTCAATCATATTTTGACTATTGCTAATTGCAAATATACTATCTGTTACTCAATTAACCGCATTTTTGAATATACAGTTACATTTTTTGTATCTTTGTATTAAAAAAATAAAACTTTTGTGCGTGCATGTACCAGTATACTTATGATCAAAAACAATTTTGGGATATTCAATAATTTCCAGGAAAGACTCTTATCTAAAGTAAATTAAAACTGAAAAACAAAACTTGTGCGTGTGTGTATAGATACAAATGTAATCAAAACTAAGTTTAGGATATTTAGTAATTTCCAGAAAAAATTGTTATCTAAAATAAATTAAGATTAGATCAATTTTCTATTATAAATGTCAACTTTAAAAATATTTTATATACAACCCATGATTGCTGATGATATTTATTCCACAAATTCTAATGGTAAAACGTAAATATAATTTTGAATGCAGCCTAAGCATTTGAAGTTCATAAATAAATATCTAAAGCAAAGACCTTAGTACCAAGCCAAAAGTAATACAAGGCAATGTTAAATAATTATATATTTGAAAGTAAGCAAAATGATATTAGAACTAATTATTTCAAATAGTGATGATCCATTCTAAAATTCAGCATATGTGCATAAACTACAAAAACTTTTAAAAATATGATAAATAATTCTATCATATTGATAATCAATTTAAACGACGAGAAACGAATATTGCAACATTAAAAAATATCTAACTCGTTGTTAAAAAGTCATGAAAAAATGATTATCTATACAACTTCAAAAATGAGATTAATATACGTTAACATTATATACGAATAAATAAATAAATAAATATTTTTCAAGGTTTTTATATGATTATTGAGTAAGAAATTTTGAATGATAAACAAAAAAATAAACCGAAGTAAAAGGATTAAAAATAATTTATAAAGGTCGTTGAACGGATTCTTTGGCGATTTTCTTTCTTCTCGGTACATGAAACTATGCACTTACAGTACTTCTGTTCTTCAAAGTCAAGTAAAGAAAGTATCGTACTGGAATCGAAATAATTTTGCAAAGCAAATTATTTATTTAAAGCTCGTTTATTTATAAAAAAAAACTTGCGATGATATAAATGATTTGCAATTTAAGAATATAGCGTTATTGAGTTATTTTCATACAAGTTGCAATGGACTAGTTGCTAAAATAGTTTGAATTTGATTATTTTCACCTCGGCTTCAGCTATTTTAAAATAACTTGAATTCCTTTGTCAATGTTACCGTATTGTAATTTTAAATGATATTTAACAAAATACTTGGACAATATTTATTGTAGGCTTAAAATACACATGCGTAATGGATACCAAGAATTTTTATTTAAAAATATATTGCATACTACCTCTAAACAAATATCTCGCGTCATAACGTAAGGACAAATCCCAGTAGTCGGTTATTCTTCTTATTACACTCGGTAATTTATACCTCATATTTCCATCATTCGTTTTATTTTTTTACCTTTATTCATCGTGATCGCTCGAAGGCATTTGTATGTGTGTTTGCCGATGTAGTCTACAGGTTGTAGACATGGTGCATATATATATAGCCTTTGAAGGAGCTTGCAATGTATAAAAGATAAATTACGTTGACCGTAAAAAATAAAAAATTTTCCATGAGCCCCTTCCCTCCCCACGATAAATAACCTGCGAGCATGTGCCCGTGGTAAAGCGACAACGATGTAGGAATTTCATGTGCAAGTACATGTGCAATCACCAGTCATTGGGGAACGTAGCACTTCCATGCATTCCGCAGCTATTTATTTTTTTATCTTTACCTCTCTTCTTCTTTTTTTTTTAATTTTAAGAAAATGCGTCGTGGTAAACTCGAGGCACGCTGGAAATTTATTTTTGAAGCGCTAACACATGAAACGTGGTGAGAATATTTTTTATTTTTACAAATGTTAATACAATTCAACGTGCTTTCATCTGTTATCCAAAATCTGTAGTTTATCGAAAACAATAATTTCGATTTACATTATATACACTTATGTAAAAAGTATGTATTTTAGTATGTGAGAAAGTAAAACCTTAAAATTATTCATGCACACGTTATAAATAGATGTAAAATAAATAGCAAAGCTATATTTTCGGCGAACAAATAAGCTTTCTTTTTAAATCAAACATGCACGTTAGTGAAAGTTCTAGAAAATGTTTTTTTTTTAAACATGACATGTATTTTAATGTGAGGTTCAATTTCTAGGCCTCGTTGAAATAATATTACAACGAATTGTGTGTTTTCTAGTTTGTAAAAATAAGCTACTCAATAAAAATAAGAAAATTCTTAGAGTGTAAAACAAGATATTTCGAATAAATTATGGTGCAGTTAATATGATGTCTGAAATAAGAACTAGAATTTAAATGCAACAATACCTCTTCTATTTCCTCAAAGAAGATCAAGGTGGCACATTAAGAAAAATAAAGATAAATATTGATTCTAAATTCTTATTAAAAAGTAATAAAATTAAATAAAACTTATATAATACTATTTTACTACTAAATTATTAGACGCATTTTATGCTTTTAATATGGTACATCTTCTAAAGTAAAAAAAGATTTCAATTTCATTACCTGTGGGCATTAATAAAAATGCAGATGTAATTGTTTTATTTATTATAACTACGACTTCGTTTTTGTATATTTTAACTCCTGGAACTTCGATAGTTTGATGCATATTAGAAATAATAAAAATGTTCAAATAATATATAATAATATAAATTTGGATATGCTGTTTTATATTATTTTAATACATCTGGGTTAAATAGATTATAAACATATATATTAAGATGATAAGGATTATATACTAAGTATAAATAGTTCTAAAACTGGTACTGCTAAAAATATCGAATATCTCTATAGACATAATGTCTACTTAATAATAACAATATTACCGAGTTTTTCTTCATCTTGAATAATGTTTAGTTAGGCTACCGGAACTCAGATTTCCTCTCTTATATTCAAAAAAATTGCATCGGAAGCGAATGCACTTCATTATATATATACAATGTGTAATATAAATGTTCGATCTTTGTAGGTTTGTGCTGTTTAAGAGGCATTACGACAAATACGTAGCGTTGGCTACAAGATATGAGGAGGCGAGGGGACTTGCTTATTACCTTGAAGAACGTTATCACGAAGTCAAGGTAAGTTGTACCTCAGAATCGCTTCTCTATTATTGATTTTTTTCATACTTGAGTTCTAATGGTGAAAACACTACTTCTTTAACTATGCAAACGTAAACATTTACATATTTCAAAAAAGGGACGTGTTTTTAATTACTCATTACAATCTGTTGACTTGAATCAATTCGCTGGAGATGTTATATAACACACTCACTTTACCTTTGTGCGTGCATTATACGAATATTAAGAATTATAGGTTAAAATTGTGCTGGAGCCCAGCTCGGACATATTGTGAAGTGCAGTGTTAAAAGTTCGGTAGAATGAAGTTGATAATTTTCTTGTATTTTATTTAATTCATATTCAATCTTGTTAATTTAATACAGCAACTTTCAAAGTAATTTAAAAAACGTAAATTTTTAAGAGCCATTGCGTTTCTTTGAATTACTTATTATAATTGTTACCAGATAGTTAAGTAAAGGAAAAACTTATTAATATTTTTAATCGTATTACAACCACAATCAACAAATGTAAATTAGTACGTGTTACCAAATATTACAAAGATAATATAAAATAAACTGATTCTTAGTCTAATCTTACTATTTATATGTAATTTATTTCAGCAATAACTAATAAAAAAATATTTTGTTGAAAAACGTTCACGTAAATTATATGGATTCTTATTAGTTTTAATATACATAAATGTAATAAAAATAATTTCTAATATTGATGCGTATATAAATAAGCTTCTAGATAAATTGTGTATAGAATACTATTTTTTACCACTAATATAATATCTAATTAACTTTTATTTAATTCAATTGAGTTAGTAAAAATAATGTCTTCCTTTTATTCTTTAAGTATATTAAATTAATGGGAACATATCAATTTATAACTAATATATCAAATTTGCATTTTTTATTACAATATGTTAATTTGTACAGAAACATATTTTACAAAATTAATACAATTCTTACTAGTCTTTACAATATAAATTACTTTTTCGTAAATAATAAAAAAACAGCTAAGGGTAAACAAATAAAGCATAAAAAAAACTTGTAAAACTATACAGATATTTGCCCCTTCATACTTATAGATAGATTTTTTTAAATTGCATAAAATTTTATCTTTTAAATATGCATCATGATATATGAGAATTACATTTAAAAAATAGATAACTATTGAAAAATCTATGTAATCTAATATAATTCGAGTATATTCTGCAAAAAATATTTAATTAGCTGCTTTTTATTGGTTGAAATTAAGTGAAAAAATAGCATCACTTAGAAGGATACAAGTGAAAGTATATAGATGCATCTGACTAATGTTTAAATAGTTAAAAATTTTTATATTATATGCTTATACTTCACAGTACAAATCACCAAATTAAAACATATTTTCTTTTTAAAAAAAAAGTAGTAAATGGAATATCAAGTTAATTATACCATACCAATAAAGTCAATAAATTATTTTGTATATTTGATGTCTTATTAAATATTTGTTTGAAACATTTAATTAAAAATAATAACAACTAACCAATGTATCGTTCAATTTTAATTGAACACATTTTTATCTATCATACTGATGTTGTAGGTTACTATTATTTGACTTCATTGCAATGTAAATTAATACATTGACCTTTTTAAAATTATTATCTTTCTATTGACTAGAATAAATCAAATTGAAGAATTTCTTAATAAAAAATTCATTTGTAAAAGAGAGAGACGTATCAATAGCTATAATGTGTAATACACAATAATAATACAATTGAGTGAATTATAAGTACCTCACTCCAATATTATTTTGTCAATGTTACATAGAAAAGGGTAATAGCTCTCATTTACACGAATCGCTTGAAAGAAAAAAAGTACAGCACGTATTACAAATATATATTTTAACTTGAAACACATCGTCTTTCATTAACACTTGTCGGTATGGACACGGGTATTATTATCACTTACAAAATTATTTACTGTACACTCAATAGACAGGGAAACTACACATTCATGCTCCAAAATAATAATATTATAGAGGCAGTCGGTGAATTCATACAAAGATCGTAATATGTATATATGAATATCATGACGCTAGGATTACTTGCGTATTAACTTAATACTGTATAATAAATTGTATAAGTCGTTCATATCAATTTTGAAACGTACAACTTTTTAGGTAGCTAATTAAATTAGCAAATCACCAATTGTGGGCATCTCTGTATTCTTATTGGTGATCACGCTACATGTAAACGGCCTGTTCCGATTTTGCGTCGATTGACCTAGAGTCGGAAAAGCCACGTAGGGTGTTATAGATAAATTTCAACGTTTTAAACGACATACAATTATATAATTCTAACATTAATATTCGTATTTAATTGCTTTTTAATATAATCAATTTTCTTTTTGCGAACTATAATATTGTGGAATTTAACAACTGCATCTTTTAAAATAAAAGTAGTTTTTTTAATTTTTTAGCGTTGATTTTACTATCACAATAATTTTTCAGTTTTGACTTATTTTGATTTTCCTTCAATTAAAATCAGTTTTTCTATAATTAATATATCTTTTTTGTTAGTATTTCCAAATAGTATTTTAGACAAATAATCGTATTTTTCAGTAATGCTACCAAATATTTATTTTAGATTTTATAATTTTATTTTATTAAAAATTATTTGAGAATTATAAATTTACTACTAGATTCAAGTATTCAAGATTTCTATAGTCTTTTCATTATGTGCTTTAACTGAAATCAACAGAATACACCGAATAAATGTTGAAAATATAACAAACTTTCCAAATAAGATGTTGCATATCAACAATTTAAATCTACTAAAAATATCAATATGTAGTAATAAATTTATAAAAAGCTAAATGCTTTCTATGAAATCTTTTCCGAATATGCAATAATTTGTAAATCATGTTCCACTTACAATTTTAAACAATTAAAAAAAACAATTTCTCCAAGAAAGTCATTATAACTAGTATAAAAACAGTTACATTTATTAAACAAATTTATAAATCATGGTAATTTTAATTTATTGAACATTAGAAAATGTATTAAGTAGAAATTTTGCGCTTACAAAGAAACGAATGCTTATGTTTACATTTGTAAGGCAGTGAAAAAAATATTTACAAATATAATATAGGATTTAAATGATAATGGAATCTATCAAAGAATTTAGCGTAAATTATATGTAAGGATAAGTAAATAGTTATAAAAAAATGATATAAAATAACATTGAATAACATTGAATTATTTTATATTATTTAAGTATTTTATAATCACAATGTAATTTTTATATAATTTTTATCATATTTTTATCAATTCTAAACGTTTTTTATTAAGATTTATTAATAAAAAAATATTTTTTTAAAGCTTGTACTTGTAAAAGTTACGAGCTTATGAACCTCTCATGAAAAGACGTGTATTACATTAAAATAGAAGCAACTCTTTTGTTTTTGTAAGTATTTTTCAAGATATAAAAGGCTAATTATATTATTTAATAGGATTTTGTAAAGTTTCAGTCTGAAAAATATTCCTTTTACAAACATGTTTATCTTTTAATTTACGGCTACATTAATTAACAATTTAAATACGTTATGTATTGTACATAATATACGTTTTAAAGAACAAATGTTAAAAAAACATGATTACATTTCACAAGAAATAAAAAAATATTTTCTTTACGACAATAGTATGCTTGTCAATCATCAACAAAAAACTATACCTTTTAAATACTCTCAATCATAAGTCATTGGTAGAAATAGCTTTTGAAAATAATCTTATACGAACTCTCTTGTTCTTTAATAGTTATAGCCTCTTTTTTATCTAGGTTTTTATGAAATGTTTTTTTAAGTATATGCTATATTATATTATTTTACTAATATGTCCATGGTCCAACAAAAATATTCCACTAGATAAGTTATATAGTTATATATAATTCTATTTGTTAAATCGTATCTTAGGAAATTGTTCCTTTTTTAAAATAACAAATAAATTCCCATATCAACAAATTGACATTTATAATACATAATTATAGTTTGATACCCATTATACAGATGAAAAGTATTACAGACTATTGAAAGTTTCCTATATATATATATGGACACGTAAATTAGTACGAATCCATGAACAATACTTAACTATTAAATTGTAGTACAATTATAAAATTAAGTGCGAATATGTGCACTCACAGATGCACATATGTAAGGTCTTTGGCTCAATGCCCTCCTTCAATAAAATTCGTGATAATCTTACCCACGCGCAAAATCTTTTTGATCATAGAACATCGTACGCGACCCTCCTTCATAAGCTATTGTATATGTTACCTCATATTCTTTCTTGGCGTTTTCTTCGAGTTTTGGCATGTATCGGTAAGGTGATAAAGGACAGTGTGCCGTATTACTTTTTATCGAGTCAGCGTCAGCTATTGGAAAGCCGCGTGCGTACGTGCAGAGACTGCTAAGAACGAGCCGATGATTAATATCTCGGCGGCGACTTCGAGTCTCAGTCTTACTAAGCCGAGCTCGTGCCACAGCAGCAGCAGCAGCATCAGACCATCGGGTGACGACGGCGAAGTCAATCTCGGAGGCCATAGATTCGAGCCGCACGGTATTGGTGGCAAGGCCGTTGCGAGGGGACGCGACTAGTCGCTCGTGCATATATAAACCGCTCGGCGAAGGGAACGAAAAAAAGGAAAAAATGTTGTGGAACGAGCAGAAAAAGTAGGAGGGAATTACTCGCGGACGTGGACGGAGTCATTGAGTGCGCGTTGTGACGTTCTAACACGCGTTTCTTGCGAACTCCCGGTGGCTCCTGTTAACGATGTCGGCCGACACTGGACTTAACGCTATTGCAAACGCACGCACGCACACATGCATTGGTTTGGAAACTTGAGGTGCCATACTGGTATTTCTGACATCCATCGGGTCAGTCACAATGCGAGCGACCATTTTGAAAAATATTCTCTAGGTACTAGGTATTTTGATTTACTCATTTTTTGTATATAATTCCGAGTTTAAAAAGTCACATTTCATGGTTAAAAGTGATTTCTTTAGTACTATGCGCACTTACGAATTATTTAGGTTAGACCGCGATTATCTTAAATATGTAAAAAGTAATGTTTTTGAAGTACGTTCCAAGATATGTAGGCTATATTTTGTAACAAAATATATGTGACGATAGACACAAACGGTCTACTCAAGTTGTACAATTTCTTGAAAACGCAGTATTAATAACAAAACGTGCTAATGATAATTATAATTAGGATGGATAATCCGCAAGTTTTGTACCAATTCTCATAATAATAATAATAATAATACCTTGCAATCGCCCACGCGCTTAAGGCTGACATTATGTGGAACTGTATTCAAAGTCGTATGTATAGTCGTAAATATAACATCTAAGATGTTCAACAACTGTTCATCACATTAACATGATTCCGGACCTTATCAAAATATAACCGCGTAATGGGTTTTGACAAATCTCTTGAAAGCCACAGTCACCAATTACAATAACGCTACTTTCTCACTTAGTGCAATTACTTTAATAAATAGCAATTAAAAGAAAAATAATTTGAAGAATATAAACTAAAAAATATTTATCTAACTATCTTTGTTATAAAAATGCTTTTCTTTGAAAAAAAATGATACAATGTTGTCAGTGATTTTATAAACTACGTCACAGCATAAAAGTCGCTAATAAAATTCACTGTAATTGGCACCGCACTGGTTCATTGCTCTTATCGTTCATCTAATGTAAGGAAGAACTGACGAGTTACCGATGAATTATGAAAACTAATTGTGCCTTAATTTAATTTAGTGTACCTTCGCTTCATCCCTCCACCCTGTAGAGTGACTGTATTATACTGTAATGTACTTGTTCTAAACATGTATTTATAAGTACATTTTGTTTGAAAATTTAATAAAATTAAATACCATGAAAAAATGCGTTTCTTAGATTACAAATCAAAGATTTTTTAATTTTTAAAAAAAAATTATGGTATTCTTTAAGATATATAATCAATATGTAGCCTTAGACACATTTAAAAAACAAATAAGTATCGAAATTATCTATAACGTTACACAATATCCTTCATTTAAATAACATTAAAAATTAGTATATGTAAATAAACTACATGTAAACTAAAACATCTGCATATTAACTTTCTATAATTATTTAAATAAATAAAAATAAAACAAGGACCTTACGTTCGAAACTAAAAAGCCATGAAAAACGTTTTATAAAATGAAGCACTTGCTCAAGCTTGTAAAAAGAATAATACGCAATCGACACTGTCTTATCTGAACCATTAAAAGAAAACTCATAAGTAATGTCGTTACCTCAAAAAGTTGGATAGAAAACATAAGAACCCATCAAAAAAATTTTGTCCATTAAACATATATACCAAACGTATTAAACTGAAATAAATATACGCATACTTACACCATTACGGATTAATTTTCTTATATTATGCCGTGAAATTCGATGTAAGAATATTGGGAAAGAAATTTTACCTCTCCATCCCTCGATCGCGAACGTGCATGGAGGTTAATTTCAAAAACTCTTTTCATATTCACGGCACGTTAGTTTCCATTGATCATAATATCGCTCGGAGTGATCGTTTAGTTATACACGAGCGGTAAAATTATTTTTGTATAAACGTATTTGGCAAAAAGTTTTGATGAATCGTTTTCAGTGTTTAAACGAATGTATCTTATGCTTATTTATGATTCCGTGAGAATTCTTTTTTTGATCTTCTATCGACCTCTTGAGAATATTTTACTTAATTAGCAGTTAATCATGGAATATTTCATTTTTTATCGCGAAACAGATGTACGTGATGTATTTGTTTCGATTAATTTGCCTAAGTAATTTTATGCATTATTTTGCATGAACTTAAAGGCAACATATTTTACGTATGACGGATAGTCTATAGTGTTTCATAGTTTGAGTTTTATTACTTATACCACACAATGAGTTTCCCAGCATATATAATGAATGCAATATTATTGATGATCACATTACTTTACAAACTTTCGTAAAAATAAGTATGTTTTACATGTGCTTAAAGGAATAATGTATCCATCTCAACGACCGATCCAATCTGAAAATAAATGTCAATATTTGTATAAAAATATTAAAACCCTCTATGTACCAGTATAATTTATAGAAGCTCTGTAACATACTTACAAGTTTAAAAAGCAATATTTCACGAAAATCTGATCATTGTATCGCTTAGTAGCAAGTGTTTTATATGGGTGCATATGTCGATAAATGCACGAGTCTTAAAACAATAGTCTATTTATAATGGTAAAGGTAAGTTGAATAATCCAAACGATCGTACGTTAGACTGCCGACCTCACCCTCTCCCGCAATCAGACACAGACACACACATGCATGAAATTTTTTGGATTGAATCGTTGTGTTACATACCAAAAAGTTGAGAGTACCATGAAAGTCGAAATGCCCCTGCGCGCATCTTTCACCAGTCTCCACATAATTTACGTGTTTGTAAAATCGCGCTCTCAGGAGTAGTCATTCATTACAATAGAGGCCTTTCATGTACATTCTTTACACAATGGCGATCTGGTGGAGTTCTCCAGTGTGCATAAGTCTGCTGAATGTACTCTACGAAAATGTTATTAAGAGCCTCCAATCTCTCTCTTTCTCTCTCTCTCTCTCTCTCTTTCTTCCTGTCCCTCCCACTGAAGGAGCCGCCACCACCGTTGCCACGATAGTCCGATGACCCCGAACGAGATCCACGGCAATATTATAACCGTGCCCGGGCGAATATCTATATCTTCCACCTTCGGAGCCTACAGATGTATTAAAACGCGCGAGAAAGTCTCTCCGTGCTGACGCTGCTTACTTAGCTAATACCATCGCGGTAAGCTTTCATTGAAACTTCGCTCACGGTCCCATCGTCTGATCCGAAAAGAGTCGGCGAGTTTCGTGAAAAAAGACTCCTGCTACAAGTGCGGGCTCACGAGATACACACGCGCAAATGCACACACGTACAGCACACCATCAACCGCGATTAATGTACGCGGAATGTACGGGAGTAATTTATTTTGGCGATGAGAAAAGGAAGGCGTGTCTGGGAGTGCAGTTCGGGGAGGATTAAAGAGAAAAACAGTAGGTTACACTGGGAAGGGCCTTCGCCCGCACATATTCTGTACACTGAACCATTCGATACATAAATTTCTTTCATTGTGTTTTCTTCATATGGTCGATTAACGTGCTTGGCCTATGTATTAGAAGGTGTTTGCTTGAGAATAACGTCATCCACTATATTTATGAATGTAATAAGTCGTTTAAGCCGAATCTGTGGGCCCGGATCGTTTTGAAATATTGCCTTATTAATGTTCTTTCTATTTATTCTTTCTTATGTCCACACGCACAATAGAGCCTAATCTTATCAGACGAGCGATTTTTCTGTTTAAATTTAACTTAGCGAAATGCCATCGTATAATTGCCTGCGCTTAAGCTCTTTATTTCGGTTTTATTCCACGATTACAAGCAGGCACATTCAATATGTGTGAACTATCCACCAAGTACTCGAAAGAGATTACGAGAATTATCTTTTTTATAAAAAATTTGTCAAGTCGTAGCGTTATCATATTTCAAATTAATGGAAGAAACCTAAAAACGGAAGATTAAAATTTTCTCTACATTACCTAGATTCTTTTAGTTATAAGTAAATTGGTAAACTACTGTGTACAGTTGTTCAATCATATAAAATTGTATTTCCAAATTTGTTCCATGTTTTAAGAAAATAAATGTGGATAATTTTCAGTTCGAAATAAGAAAATTATTGTTTAATGGAAACGACAGAATTTTAATGTATGGATACAAATTATTTCTCAACGGTATTTCCAGTAATTTGTTAATTGCCATTATTAATTCTAAATAATTTCTTACGTAGTTACTAGATTATTGCTCATAAATAAAATAGTTTTCTTAAAGAAATTTCACTTACACATTTTTTAAATGAATATTACGAATAATAAAACACAAGAAGTATAATGGGAAAGAATATGATTAATCTGAGAAAAAATCAATAAATTCTCATAAAAAATAAAGTAACTTGTTAATATAATACGAGGGCTTACTTTTTATACTTCGTTTATAGTGTTAGCAATGCAAATCTATTTAACTAGCAAATAATATTCGCATTCTTTGCCAATTTACCAAGTTTCATTTGCCACAACCAATCTAATAATTCGTTTATTTGGGTCACCTTATGCACGGCCAGCCAGTAAATCGTAATTCTTTCCCCGTAGAAATACAATACTCACTTTCCACTTTAAGAAAGTGAACTCGTGCTTATAAACTATCTTCCCACTATTGAAACTCTAATATCAATATTTTTCTACATCCCACCTCATATCTCCTCTCCGCATTTTTTCCTCGCATGCTACCTGTCAATGTCCATCTTGGACTGACACTATGCTGATGGACGTACTGCAAACACATAACTCTAAGTAGCATCAGCTCTGTGTTTGTACATAAAATCCGCATACTCTCTAATTGCTCGTATAACTTTAAAATCGCTTGTGTGCGGTACTGTAAAAAACCGGCCAACGGTGATGCAATAATTGTGTCTACATGCAACGCGCAGAGGCTTTAAGCGAGCCGTGGAGAGTAGAGTCGACCCCTGATCGGTAAAATGGTAGAAAGGAAAATAATGTTTCAATATTTTACAAATTGATACAATTGGTCCTATCCATTCATCAATACGACGTGCATTACCATGTTTATTAAAAGGCATTGCTTTTGATCCATCGATTCATGGAATATTTCATTATAAATTGCATTTTTTATTGAGCTTTATTTTTAATTAATTATTAATTTCCTCCATCTCCGATTTGTTAATGGATTAATATTTAATTATGTATGCAATTTTTTTATCCAATGGAATAACAAAATACAAATTGCTGCAATGCTCAAAATAATTGTAATTTATTGTTTACAATTTTCCGCGTTCTTTCCAGTCAAACGTAGATTATTTTAATTTCTATAGCGTCAACCAATTACTCTGAACTTATTTTCGTTAATCAAAGAGAAGTAATTTTGAAATTTAGTATTATGAAATAGTACTATTGTATGTTACTGCTGAAATATTTTAATTGTTAATTTAATTGATTTAAACAGAATTTCTTTCTTGAATAAAAAACATTTTATGTATAAATATTGAATACAGTATATTTTTATCAAAATATTTCCAAAAATTAAAATTTAAGATAGCATTCTAAGATATTTATAATTAAAATAGGTATAAAGCGAAAAAAATAAAAATTAAATCTAAATCTCAGTCTGGATATCAGTCTAAATAAACTTTTAACTTAAAGTTTCACGAATAAACATGAAATTGGAACAAGACAAATTATCCTTAAGTAAGCAATAAGGAGTTTATAGTATAACAACGGATTATTAATATAAGAAACAAATACTGTGAATGTTATGAATGTATATTTATAATAAGGAACTATATACTAGATTGTTTGATAGTCTTTGATAGGATTGATGGACAATCCAAATAGACTCAATTCGGCAGTTATATGGTTGGAATATTATTCGCACAACGAAAAAAAAAACAAATAAAACAAAACTTCGTATCAATAATATATCACTCTTGCATTATAATAAAATCAATAGGAATATAAAAACGTGAGTCGGAAGTCTAGAAACCGCATGATTCAGTGGCTCTGATGGGCATACGACTTTCGAAATATTACACGTCAGCTACGAACGAAGGGGAAAACAGCACACGTAAATTACACCCGGAAGTCCAGTGTGAAACAGCCTCACTCTTACGTGTCAAGGCGTCGCGATGTCGATAAGAGAATGCGAGAGATAGATAGATAAATAGATAGATAGATAGAGAGTGAGAGAGAGAGAGAGAGAGAGAGAGAGAGAGAGAGAGAGAGAGAGAGAGAGAGAGTTATAAAAATCATAACGGCCCTCATATTTGTTCTCGGATGTCGACAGCTTTTCACCTGCTGCCTATCTCAGACGGATAGATGGAATGTTCAGAATTGCAACTTGCTCCGGTGCGCGAGATCATTAAGTCGATGTTGTAATGCATTTTCAGAATTTGCAGTAACCAGTGTGAGCTCACGAGAGCTGTCCTCCTCTTTTCCACTGTCTCTTTTATCCTCCACTGGATATATATACTGGATAGATCGTTGTTTGCTCTTAATTTCCGCTCGTGTAATTAGACGTGGCTCGAAGGTGATGTTGGGCTGAGTTGAGGAACGGAAATACCGTGGTTTAGAGATACACAAAAACAGGAAGATTGCTCGGAAATTGAATTTTACCGTGCATGATTGCCATTGCTCATTATGGTATATTTATTTATTTTCTTTTTACGGAGTTAGAGAGAGTTTTTTTTAATAATAAAATATATAACACTTGAGCGAGTCTTCGATTACGTAGTCTGGAATTGCATATTATCTTGCAAGTCCTGATTCATTACAAAATACTTGTATGAATTTTTACGGTCGCGCATTTATTAATGTGTCCCGAATGTTTGAAAAGTGACTTCAAGCCCGTATTGTATTTAATATCTTGCCAAAGCAATTATTCGATCAAATTTAATCTTTGCGAGCACGTGCTATAGTGATCGTTAAACTGTTTTTAAACACTTCTTCTTCGATTATCGATTTAATAATTGCTACCTAATTTCCGACTTAGTATCAATCAATTTAATGTGTTGGTGCATGGGAGCGTGTATTTCATACTTTTATGAATTTATTCGATGAGTATTGTAAATTTATAAGGAACATCTCCACGTTTAAAAACATCATCGAAGATTTAAAAATAGTATATATTAAAATAAGTAGATAAGTCAGAATATTTATGCAGGCATTGATTATTTAATGCAGATTATCGTAAGTATCCACTTAATCATACAGAAAGAGAACTGTGATCGAACCATCATTTTTAGTAATCATGAAAAAACATTGAATAAGAAAAGAAACAAGCAATCGTGTAAAGGAGTAAGAATTTGCGTGTATTTTAATCGAGCATTGTAATAAAAATAGCATTTTTAAGTATTGAAAAACTTCAATCTAACTGTAGCTATAAAAAACTAACAAAAAATCATTTTACGATTTTTCATTATGTTTACACATATTGCCATAATCTTGCATTTCCTACATGAAGGATATTTTTGTATTGATAATGAATAATTGTTGGATTTATTTAATTAAGTCTGACTATTGTAATGATGCAATAATATTTTGTTATTTAAATGCAAGTTTAAAAAAATGTAATTTAAACCATTTTTAAAATGAATACAGAACAGAAAATGTATAAACATTTCTATAACTGATGCTTAGTAAATACTAGGCAAAAATTCATAAATTACTTACAGCAATTAAATAATATATAATGTATTAGTAGATACAAAATTTTGTTCAAATAAATAGATTTAATAAAGGAAATTCGTAAAACTATTGATGAAAATGAAATAAAAGGAAACGAAACTTCAACTCGTTTTCTCTAAAATCGTCTGAACAAAGTTTATACAAAGAAGTCACGAAGGGAAGATTCTTATAGTTAATGTACACGTCCATCCATAACAGACATCAGCACATAAACAAAGGTAAAATTGCAGACAATTGGTTCCGCGAAAACAGGCAATTACAGGGCGTACTGAGGTCTATCGCTTTTTTGAGTTATCGTGATTACTGCACTACTGTTGCAGATGACGGCTGTACAAGAGAGAGAAGAGAGCAGATTTCTCGATTAACCCAAAATTGACGTTGTTTAATAGCCCATTGCCGTAGTCAAAAATGGGCTTTGGTGCTTTCATCGACTTCCTCCTACCCTTCTTTACCCTTCTTATTCTTTTATATGGCATAAGGTCGAGCCCAGTTTAAGAAAAAGCTGTCTACTTTCAAAATACGGACCTTCCTCCTTGTCTCTTTTTTCCCTACCTCGCGTGAACGGATAAACCTTGATTTACAAAAGCATTTTGTCCTTCTACCGTGTCTTCACTAACTGGTTAATGGATTTTCACAAATGCTTTTTACGTTGCAGCAATTAAAATATTTTGATGCAAGATGCTAATACATTTTGTAAATATTAAAAAAATTTTAAATCATGGTCGTTTAAACTTTTGTAGATATTTGACAAAAGAAACTTAATATTGCCGTTAAAATAATTTAAAGGCAATAGTAAAGTGATACTATCACTAAGTTTATATGACAATAATCTCAATGCATAAAAGAAGTGCAAAATTTCGTAAAAAACTGTATTATTACTTGAAAGAAAATAAGTATTCATGTTTTATGAAATAGTTAAAAAAATTCAAATTCTGTACAAGTTTTAATTATATAGAAAGTATATTGAATGATTTAAATGACTTTGTGAAAGAATCCGGAATATTGTAAATAAAAAAATTTTAATCAGAGAATGTATCTAAAAAAATTTCATGTATTTTTGAAAAAAGAAAGTGAATTTATACCTCAAAAGAATAATGATAATCAATATGAAAATACATCAGCTGGAACGTAATATGAAATATCTATATATTGAATTGTTTTCATTTTTAATTATCATTTTCAATTCTATATCATAAACTTAGTTCAATTTTGAATTTTTCGATTTAATTTTGAATTTAAAATAATGATAATAATTAAACACATTTTTTCAATTTAAGAAATACTTTTATTTATTATTCAATGAGAGTTCTATTTTATTAAAAATGATTAATCCTACAGTTCTTTAAGTTAAAATTAATAACAATCGATAATACTTGATCACCACAATAATAATAAGGCTTGTGCAATTATAATTATTTTATTATATTAAGTTATCAATTAATATTCACATTATCTTCAATAAATAACAGAATCTATAATTATATAGTATATATTTTTATGTACTTTTACTTGATATTTAAAAGAAACGAACGTTCATCCTGCATAGGATCGAAAAAATCATTTTTATACGCGTATGTGTTAACAAAATTTGCGCAATATTTTTAATGAATTAAAAGAGTTGTAAATCATTTATATTTAAATATTTGTAACTCTGCAGTCGCAATTTTCCGTACTATGTGGAGCAGAAAATTAACAATCTAGAAAAAAGAAGCTTATAAGATGAGTCAAGTTCTTTAGGGGAAAATGATGCCGATTAAGGCCTCGTGGAATCTTATAATTGTACATATAACCACTTATATGTACGTCAGATTTCCACTAAAGTAAGGCTTTTCTTTTGTTTTATCATATATAATTCTAGATAATACAAATGGGAGATTGACATACCTGTTTTTTATTTACGATTTTAACAGAAAAGCTTTCCATTTTTCGAATTATAAGGATTATAACAAAATGTTAATTATAATGTATCAATTAATAACAGAAATTCGTCTTAAATTGCAGTAGAATGTTGATTAAGAGATTGAAAACAATTTCTTAAATTCGTATAAAAAATTGAGAATAATTTAAATAAGGTGGTATTAAACTATTAAAAAACTTATAAAAAATTAATTTTTTATATACCATTAAAATTATTATTTACTTATTCACTTAAATTACTCTCATCACTTCCAATCACTTTATATTAATAACAAGAGTTTTATGATTAACACTTTACAGATAAGTTTTATTATAAAAACACGTTGCCCATTTATTTTTATTTTTAGTTTACAAGGTAATTTCTTCTATTATAAAAAAATTATGGTTGAATAATAAATTGAAAAAAAAACAAAATTTGCTAGTCCATAGCGTCCATAAGTTTTCTGCTTTATCAAAAAACTACAAAACCGCAAAAGAACTGTTATACAACCCGATTAGTACATTAAAAATAATTAGCTAGACAAAAACTGTTAACTGACAACGTTTTATAACGGAACTTATAAAATTATAACACGACGATAAATCTGCTAGCTTAAAAATCAGAAATAATAGAACTGTGCATTTGAGTTATCCCAGATTGTGGTGACTACTCGACTTCTTTTTGTACGAATGGGAAAATTCAACAATTTGCAATTAAATGGAGAGCCTCCCGTTAGTGTACGGACGTGAGATGATACCACAAACGGGTCAGAAAGAGGTATCTAAGTACCGATATAAAGATCACATAGAAAACTGAGTAGAAAAAGATGAATTTTCTCGGCTACATGTATACATATCTTCTTCTACTTGTCTATATGAAGATCACTCATTTTTTTCTGATATCATTAGTATTCCTATTATGTTTACGTTTGAAAACATAAATTCGTAATGTTGCTAATCAAATATTGTGAGTCGACAAAATAGGACAATGGATTTTTCATTTATTTGAATACAGATAAGTTTGTAATTTTAATGGTTTATACAAACGTTTAAAAGTTAATTATTCTAGAAAAATCTGAACAAAAATTAAACGATTAAATCTAACAAGTATAAAAAATGTAAAAAATGTAAAAAATGTAAAAAATGTAAATAATTGAATTTTTTAATTTATAATTACCTATTCAATGAATAATTTATAATTTTAATAACAGTAAGCTAAGGAAATAAAAATAAAAACCTTAGAAAATTTAGCATTAAATGTATGAAAAAAAATTTGATCAATTTTCTGATTTTCAATTTCATAGCTTATTTTAAAATCTAGGAATGAGCTTATATATCCTATATAATGGACTTTTTTACCCTAATTAAATGATGTGTTTGTTTTGAGTAATTTTGATTTATCTCTTTTTTCACTTTATTATTTTGTATTTACAAAGGTTTCTAAAATTAACTGTTGTTTTAAAAAAAAACGAAATTATTTTCCTAAGAAAATTGTAATTGTGACAAACTTAGAAGGTAATTATAAAATGATTTGTTAATGTTATACATATAATTTTAGAAAATTTGTAATACCATTGTGTATACAATTTATTGTTTTTATAATTAAATAATTAAAGCATGAATTTTGCATTACTAATATAATTCAGTTTTAATTTTTATGTATAAAAAATACAGTTTCAATTCTATTGCCTTAATTACTACTAAATAATTTTAAAAAATTTTATTTCAATTTTTAGTAATATACTAAAATTAGTATTATCTTAAATATGTAACTCAAAATTTCGTATGTTAATTCATGCAAATAAGAAAACTGACTAACGTCTATATCACTGACAAAGTTCATCGATTTGTACTTTTAGTAAGGAATTATTAACTGTATTTAAGGTCATCAAGTCACGAAATATTCTGTTCAAACTAGGATATTAAATCAATAGTTAAAAAATTAGTAGATAAAAAAAAACTTGTAAGCAAATAGCGATATTTATGAGAGAATTTAATAAAAGACGGTAAAATATTTATTGATTTCTTTTTAATAATCAATTATTGTCAAAAATAATTTTTAAGATGTATATAATTTAAAATCTTAAAAATAAAAACTAAAAAAATATTTGATTTTTCTTTATACTTTATTATTAAATTGCCGTAGCATAATGTCTTATAGTCTTTGAATACTTTACATGTGGCGCTAAATTATAAAAAGATAATAAAATTTTATTCAATACAATTATACTTGCTCTCGTTCCACGAAGATCCGGGTGTTGTATTTAATGGGTAGGCACACGCATAAATATAATTCCAATGTGCACGTAAATTTTGAATCTAGCTATAAAGACATACAGAGAGATAGGGAAAGAAATTGTTTGTTTACATTCCGGATGTGGGCGTACGCTTATTTAGGTATATACGTGAGCATCAGGTAGTGTAGAACACGTACGTATATAAATGTGCATGTCAATGTATGACAGCAATGGATCATTTCGGGAGAAACTTTCTAGTGGGTGGACAAATTTCACTTAGTCGAGTTTAGGGTATTAATCTGACAAACTCGGTTTTATTTCGGAAAATAGTCACTGTTACAAATTTCCACGACTCGCACAAAAGTCGTAGTAGTTGAAGTTAACCAATTTTGTCGTCGACGTTCGAAACGAAGCCAGAAGACTGCAAAAAAAAGAATCCGCACTTCTTTGCGCTTACAAATAGGTAAAAAGAAATATAAAAAAAAATTGTTTGAATATAAGGAAACAAGAAACGGCTAAGAGAAAAATTCTGTATATGATGATATGTTTCTATGAATTATAGATAGGCCTTTTCTCTGGCGAATAATGGAAACAGCCGGTAAAATTTTCCAGTAATTTATTTCTTGCACACCTATCACTAACCTGAACCCCTGTTTGAGCACAAATTACCTCATTTACTATTGTATCAGAAATATTACATGAATCGAAAGCAAAAATTACCTTAACATGAATCTGAAATGATTAAATTATAACAATGCTCTCGCATGTGTTATAATGTAATGAATCTTTACATCTCCAGTATCATTGTAAATTATCTTATATATTAACGTAGAATATTTTGATATAATACTTGTAACTTTTTTACTACATCAAATTTATACGAAGAATGTTTCTCTTGTTATTTCAATAAAATCGAAACGAAAATTAGAATTTTATACCATTACTCACCTTCCGTTTTTTTGTTGCTCGAAATCAACTAATAAATTTTATTAGTTTTAAATAGAAACACACTCTTAATGGTATACATCATGACAATGCTAAAGTTTATAAAATATTAAGAAAATCATGAATAATGCATTTATATTTATTAGCAGAAATAAAAGTTTTCAATAAATAAAGTCTATAATTATTAATATTATAAATATTTATTTTATATACATTAATTTTCTTTGGTTATTAAGATTTTTCTCCAGTAAAAGCACTGAGTTTGAAATAAATATAATCTACAGAGAAATCTTAATTTTTATTTTCATGAATATTAATTACAGTAGTCGATTTTCTCCTTAGATAGTTGAATTGATTTTTCAAATATTTTTAATACACTTTCCACCGATAAAAAAAATCGAAGCCAGAAAGCGTAAGATAATAAACTTAAAAAATTATAATAATTTCAAATAAATATGCGATATGAGAAAAGTAATTTAAAAATCCGATTGTACCTCGTAAGAAGGTGCGTTCTATTTATTTAGTACCACTATAGACGTTATATTAGATAAGATACATATCCGATCGAACATTCAATGAGTGTACATGCCAATAGCTTCAAATATTCTTTTACATTGGCTTACTCTGTATCGTTTCTCTTTCGGTGATGCAAAATACATTTAATGTTTCCAGAGTAATCGAGAAATTTAATAGACTTTAAAGGCACTCAATAGCCTATATGGAAAGTAGGTAAATCTAAGTAAAATAATTTATTTTTTTTACAAATAAGTAGTTGCAGAGATTTTCTGAGATTTTAAAAAGTGTGCAAAATATTAGGATAATTCACAAAAATGATCTCGTACAATTCTGATTTACAACTATTTTGTTTTAACTTAGTACTAACTTAGTACTTTGTAACTACTGTAACATATTTAAACATTATAGGTAATAATTCTCTCTACTTAGTGAAGTTGATGAACTTTTTACTATTTTTAACTTTATGCTTTCTTATTTGCTTTCATGTTTTATTATTGCTGAGGATTGGCTAAAGTGATCTATATATATACTAGAAAAGTCTGTCGTTAATTTCAATCTAATATCGAAGCCATTAGTTTCATAAAGATCAAATATATAGACCATTTTAGGAACTAATACATCATTCTAATTATAATACTTTAATATCCAAAAATAATAGCCGACATGGTTTGTTTATAAGTGAACGAGTACAGCATTATATCGATATTTATCATTTTATACTTAAGTTAAACTATTTCACAGTATCGAGGTACAATATTGCAAAGGCGAACTAAGTGAAAAAGCGACCCACACTCGCAAATGTGTACGACGTTTGCGATCTATATTGCGATTCTATATTGATAATTCGTCACCGTACAAGTGATTTTTAATTATTTTAACGTTTCATTCAGTGAAAGAAGAATTATTTCATTAATATCTATGTGTTAAGAAGCAACTGCTTCCGACAAATCGTTAATTTGGCGTTTGTCAAATATCCAAAAAAATTAATAAATGAAATAAAAGGGCTTTCATGAAAGCAATTCTTTAATATTCGTGTTAAAAAATCCTATTGTTTGATATTACCATGCTAGTTTAATTTAACGCTAGAAAAATAAAATAAGTTTACGGCTCTAAAAGAACACTACGCCAAAAGAATTATCTGGAGTTATTTATTTTGTATAATGATATTTGGTTAAACCGAAATATTTTGGTAATATAATCTTATTTATATTTTTAGATTATTCTGTACTATTCTATAGCAATAATATATCAGATAAACAAATCATATTTACTATAAGTATTGAGATATCGAGTTTTGATTTTTCAATATTTAAAACAAATGTTATACTAAATAAAATATTTTTATCATTGAAAGCCGAAACTAAATTAACTCAAAAAAATTTATTTAATAAATCAAACTCTTTTATTTAGCCTTGAATTAAATTATGATTAGATAAGAAATAATTTATATTTAAAAATATTGTGTTCTAGATAGCAGAATATCTACGATATTCAATTCAGTAAAATTAAAATTTTTTCATTTATGCTTATTAATATTTCCAGAATATGTTTAATTGATGATCTTGGTAATTATGATAGTCACCCATATCATGTAAATTTTAACTTGAATAGGCAACTTCTATCAAGTATATAAGCCTTTCATATATTCAAATTTTTATAAAATACTTTAAATTTATTAAATCATATTAATTTACAATTCTAACTTTACATTGAAATCGTTGAAGGTTACTTATTGCAGTTAGGTTGTAATGCTTTTGCTAAAACACTTTAAGGTGGATTCAATTAAAACTTTTTTAAAATCTACATACAATATACCACATCTTCAAAAGATCTAATTATATACTAAGTAAAATATGATTAATGATAAGCGAATAAAAACGTTGCTATCTAAATTGAAAATCAGTAATAAAAAAAAAAAGATATATATATTGGAGGAAAAAATTGTACAATCTTGATAAGATTTATTTTGGATGTTAATGTTTAAAAAACTTTTTATATGAAACCAACGAAATGGATAAAGTTGAAATTAAAATAGATGTAAAAACTGTTAATTTGTTATTATAATTATTTTTATGATTATTTTTAACGAGTAATTTGCACAAACACGTTATAGATTATTTTCTGTAAGCAATTATGTATTTGGATAATTCAATTAGAAATTTAAAATATTTGAAAAGAAAGCATCCTGATAATTTTTCGAAAAGCATAATTGTAATGCTTTTTTCAATAAAATATGTGCCATATTTGAATCAGTTTATACCTAATGTTTATATAGCTAAATGCTTTCTATTAATGATTATTAATTTTCCATATAATACGTTTTATACATTAATTAAAAATTAGAATTTATATATAATAGTAGGAAAATTAAAAACTAATAATTTATTTATGTATTTTTGAAACATTATATATAAGCAAACAACTGTTGCTTATATATAAGTGAAAAGTTGAAAACATTAATAGTCATGCTGTTACTAAGCTCTTATGTGACCCATCGTTTTATTTGCGCTGCCACCGTGGGAAAACTGTTTATACGCGAAAATATGTATCTAAGAAATTCATTTTAAAAGCAATTCCGTTCAATAATAAAATATAGCTTTCTTTATTGTAATTTTTATTTTTATTTAACATATGAAATTTATAAGATCCATCTGATTTGCACTTTTAACATTCAGATTAATAAAAGATGTAATGCTTAAAAAATTCCTTAAAAAAATCTTTTTTATTATTAATTATTCGTGTAAAAAGTGTCATAAAAAGCTACGAAAACACAGGAAAGCTGAAATTTAATTAAAGCGTTCCAGAAAAAGTTGAGATTTCAAGTTACATTGTCACGCGTTCATTACATTCATTTTATAGTTATAAAATTGATCTAATTATAATTTTCAAGGAATATATGGTTACGATCTAACGACATTATTTATACAAGTTATTATTAAGCGAAGGAGTATTCTTGGCATTTTCTTTGTGTTTTTTAAGCGCCGAAATTTTACTTTAAATTTTACTCCATCACTTTTATAAATAAATATTTAGAAACAAAGTTAATATTTAATATAAAAATTAAGTAGAATATACAAAGAAGAAACATTTGGAACTTATATCTTCTAGTGGTATTGTTCAGTATTGATATTTATATTTAATCACCTAATTATTAGAAATGATCTTGAATAATGTAATAAAATATATATAATTCTCAGAAATGGTGTAATTTCGATTTCGTGAAAAAAATTTATTGTCAGCACATGTATGAATGCAAATAGTTATACAGAAATTCGTGCTGCGTAATAGTTACCAAAGCCCTCGAATCGGCGTATCTCACCCTCCTTTTCTCATTTTCGTCAAAACCAGTTTCAACCATTTGGAACAAAAGATCGCCATGCAAGCGCAATTATTCATTCAGCAGCTAATTGTAAATTGCACTCATCGAGGTCCGTCGCGCCCCCATGTGACCAAAGCATCGAACCGGTCGAGCACAGAGTTCGCGACTAAGTATGTATGCGTTCCGCTTTTATTTGTTTGTTTGTTTTCATATAGGCGCTGGTACATGCCACAAGTACGATAGGGTCACCGACACTCGGTCTCCGTCCTTCCGTCGATCTGTCTCCTGCACCCATAGGATCACGATGGCAGCGTCTGCAGTCGCGTGGATGTGCTCCTTTTTTTTACACGTTCCCGTTTAGTCCTCCCCTTCCTCCTTTATTTTTACACTTCTGACCGAGCAACTGCGGCGGCGTCATTAGGACCGTGAGACCCGGCGACCTCGAAGTGCTCTGTCCGTCACCGCCATTGTGGAATCGCGAGTTTCGAGGTCGTGGACGTCGTAATCCGTTAATCGCATCGAAAGGAGAAAAAAGCGGCGAATGCGACAGGGTATGACTGTTGGGAGGGGTAGGAGAAGGTGTGCCGCCTACAAACACTGCAATTAACTCGTTGGTTTGATTCCACCTACGACGCGTTGCTCGACAACCGACGACTATTTTATATGACGTACGATGCACCTTTTAAGTAGTCGTGCTTGAGCTTCTTAATCACGTGCTGTACTTTGAGGATGAACATCTCGCGTTACAAATAGGCATGACGACGGCTGTTATAACTGCTTCTTTACGTAGTTTGATGATGGTAGCTTATGTACGGAACTTGTTACACTTGTTACCAGAATGAAAATCGTTTTCATAAGCGAGATAAACAAGCGAAACATTTATCACCT
Source organism: Kradibia gibbosae (assembly GCA_018907135.1). Lineage (NCBI taxonomy): Eukaryota > Metazoa > Arthropoda > Insecta > Hymenoptera > Agaonidae > Kradibia > Kradibia gibbosae. The sequence continues at coordinate 13,755,602 of JACCHX010000004.1, forward strand.
TCCGATAACGTGAACAGAACGTCATGGTGTCTTGTCTAGATATTTTAATGATTGTTTTTCTTGAAAATTGATAAAGAAAAATGTTACCACATCCAAACATAGCGATTTCTCGTGATACCCAATTTTGGAAATGCACGGCACGTTTCGTTCTCACATAAGACAATACAGCACATATGGAATGGAATGAAAAGAAATCAGCACCCAATCCGTTATGTAAATCTGTGATAGTAGAGCGTGTGACATATCTTCGTTCTAACTACTACACCCACTTAAAGTAACACATTTTTAAATTGAACTAGGAAATTATGCGAATGAAGAAGTTAATGCTAGTGAGAAGAAAAATATATTATGTATGTCAGTTTCCCAAATTAATGTAATAAAATATATTCTTTAGAGAACACGTGAAACTATCGGCTACTATATACTGAAATTCTTATTACAAAGTAAAATTACGGAAGACTTTCAATATTAAAATAAGTATCATTCAACATATTTTAATAAATACATCAATGGTTCTCAATATTACTAACTGTAAAATAAAAGATAAGATAAAGAGATAATTATTATTATTTGAATTCTACATATACAGAAATGTAACATTATAATATATTCATATCAAAATATAAAATAGATTAACAAATATGAATCAAAATAGTTGAAATATATTGGACATTTTTATCTGTTAATTTAGGTTAATAATGCAGCCTTACTATACTAAATAATTAACTATCATTTTCAATCAATGGAAGAATGAAAATAGTACCTCAAATAAATTGATATATGGAATACTTATACAGGAAAAAATTGAGAATAATAATCTTAAACAAAAAATGTATAACGAATACACTACCATCATTGTTATTTTAAAACTTTAATTCGAAAAATGTCATACTCATACTTATATGTATTTATATATAATAAAACGAATTCTTGACATTTGTAATTTCCGATAAAAATGATATTTTACATTATTTAAAAAATTTCTAATAAAAAATATTTTAATGCGATCGAGATTACTTAACTTTTATAGTATAATACATCCTCAACATTATTAAAGAGATTATGCAACTTGTACAAAATATGTTAAAATACGATCGTAGAATATAAGTTATTCATTATTTATAATGACCGAAATTTTTTCACTTTATTAGAAATCAAAATCAATATTGATTATTAATTTAATGAAACCTATCTAATTCTTATTTTAAAAAATTTCAATTAAAAATTAAAACTATACATTGTTGCTAAATATATATACGAAAAAAAAGTTCATTGTACTTTATTAATTTTATATCCGATAACTTAATAAGATGTTATATGTGCTCATTTTAATCTGATATAATAACGTATCGAAAATTAAAAAAAATTGATTCTAATAATTATGATAAAATGAATCTGTCACTTTATAATCAGAGTTCATCTAATATTTTTAAAACAAAACGTAATAATGAGCAGGGAATAACAAATACACGACATTTTCGAATATAATGAATTTTTTTTTTTTAATTTAATTTAAGCTTAACGAAGTAGAAAGTCAATATTAACTGCAATTTGAATCCATTGTTTTTATTATCGAGAAACAAAGATGAAATTTAACAAGGAATCATTCCTTTTAACCAATAACGATTTAAAAATACACAAAAATTCTCATTGTATTCTTTGTCGGTCTCGTTAATTTATAAGACATACACAAATTACGTGTATTTGAATCGAATCTAACATCTAGTTCGCATAAAAACAAGAACGCACTTATACAACTGACAATGTAAAATGTAAGAATTTTTTCTCATTCGCCACTGAGCGTTTGATCTGTCGAATCAATGAAGCTATTAGAGATCAGGTGAAGATCGGTAGTCGTAAGATCCGGGAATATTGGAGCGGTTAAAAGCCCGGGCGTCACTCGCTCAGTAATTCAGGACGCGAAAATGATGAGTCGACCACACAAATCTTACACGAGGTTACACATCGTCTTGCGTGCCTGATAGGGTGCGACGGCAGCCAGGGGGCACTGGGTCGCGGCGGGAGGGAGCAGAGACGGAGCTGGAAGACCAGAGACAGCATTGCAACTCGTAGGAGGAAAAAAAAGAGTTGGCCGAGTTGAAGGATTGCCAAGTGTCCGTGGCGCGGAAAGACCGGTTCTTTCTTTTTGTACCCGCGAGCGTCTCGAATTTAAATTAATGCGATTCGCGCCCATTTGGATGTCACACCGTGTGCGCGAGCGGACCTGAACTGGGCCATTGATCCAAGGGGCTAACGGTTCGGAGCCGAGGAATTCCTTATGAAGTAGCACCTCCCTCTTTCATTTTCTTTCATTTTTATCATTATAAAGAGAGATACGCTTTTAAAAGGTACATTCCTTTTTTCTTTCACGGACGTGCAAATTATATGGAATGAGATGTTATTGAGAATGAGTAATGTCTCCGAGGCTAGTCTGGGCGATGAGTCAAGCATGAACGCCTGTAATGACACAATGATTACCTGTTGAGTCAAAATATAATCTTTAAGTTTTCTTCTTTTTTTAATTGGACTTTATTAATTTATTAAGTGGTAATTAGTAAGACAAATTCTTGAATGCACTCTGAATTTATTGATTAAGTTCAATGATGCAATGACATAATCATTACGTAAATAAAATATTGGGGTATTTTTAAACAGATATTCTTAAATTGAACAATAATAATAACAAGCATAAAATAATAGTCCTTAATAACCTTATTATATACATCATATTTCGTATTAAATTGTAAACTATGATTCTATTATAATGATACATTTGTAATGGATTTTAAATTAGTAACAATTAAAATCTTATATAATTGGTAGTTTAATAATAAATAATTGTTCATATAAATGCAAATTTTTGTTATTTTCATTACTTGTATTATACAGCACATAAAAATACATAATTTACCATAATATCTAAAATTCATAAAGTCTTCTATAAAATATAATCTTATATAATTTTACAAAAAATATTCACTTATTGGGAACACAAGAAATTTTATTTAATAATTAAGTTTTTAAATTTTTTCTTCTTTGTTTATAAGTTTACTGCTACATAGAGTCCATAAACGAAAATTAACGTACCTAAATATTATGAAATACTCTTATATAATTTCTCTTAAACCTATTTAATACGTAATTATATTATTCATATTGGTAACTACAAAACAAGGATAATTGTCACTCAGTTAAAGAAATAATAATGATGAATTCATATACAAAAAAAAATTTATTTAAGAATATATCGCTTGCGGATTCAAAAAGAGTTTACTATTTTATCATAATAATTTTATGTTGTTTATATAATCACCTTATATAATTATACAATATTATATTATATTGGCTAATAATATTATATTTAATATTCTATATTATATTTACATTATATAATTATTAAACACGTAACTTATAAAAAGAAAATATAATCACATAGAGTATATTCCATGTGTAGCTTTTCTTTTTTAAAGTAATATAAGGCACGATATATGTTCAATTTATATTTTTATAATTGAGTCATGCTACGTTGATGAGAACAAATAGTAATAAATTTTTTTTTCAAGTTAAACTATGTATATTAATAAAAAAAAAATTGTATTACAAACAGTTTTAAAAAGTGATTTTCCAAGAAGTTTAATAACTTGAAATACAAATTTTTGTACACGCGTTTTAAATAAATGTTTAATATAATTTATTAAAAAAAATTGTTTTGTAAAATATTGATTTTATATTTACAAAACAATTAAATAAACATAAATATTTATCATGAAAACCAGTACATTATATTTATAATTAATAACAAAAATTATTTCGTATTACACCAAGTAAAATCGACTTAATTTTGTTTTGGTATAAATTAATTAAAAAAAAAACATAAATTTATAGTTGCTTCTAACACGCTTAATAAAGTACTGTTAGTTATAATACAAAATTGAGTTATTAGGTTCACTTGCACAATATTGATAAAACACTATTGATAAAAATATAAAAAAAAATTGTATTTGGTCTATAACTATCATCAAGCCTATCTATTTAATCTACTCAAATATGTGTAAATTTGAACATATTTTTTATCTTTACAAGCAAACGGAAGAAGTTTCTTTATTGTTAATATGCTAATATAAAAACTAGCGTGCATAAAATTTGTTAATTTATCATTAAACAAACATCTAATATTCTTTCTATTTTATAATATTTTAATTTTCTATTAATTCATAATTAAATAATTATAAATAGCTCAATTCATAAGAAAAAAATCTTTCAATGGATTGTTGTATTTCATTATACGAATTTTCGTATTGAAATCCTTGGGTGCGGCAGTTTCAAGTAAAGCGGATTAACAATATTTGTGCATATACATATTTATTAGCTGCATTTGACTGTGACTCCACTCCCCTAGTACTGATTACATTCAATAATTATATTCCCATGAGCTAAGAATTGCGACGTGTGTTACGAAAATATTGACTTAATTTTCTAGAGGTCATTTCAAACAACAGTCGCTAAGAGACCAACAATCAATAGAATGCGTACAAGTCGTAAACCATTATTATTGAATTCATTCACCTGAGATCAGCATCCGTTTGCTATATGGTATATGGTATATTTCAATATTTTCTTAGCCCTTGGAAGAAATTTATTTTCGCATATATGTGTCAGTTTTATATCAGGTGTATAGTTTTCAATAATTCTTTTTTTCACTCTTTTTATATAATAAAGGTATTTGTAGAAAAAAATAGTATAAATTTGTCTATAAACCAATAATTTGTTCCTTAGTCAGCCATAGTATATTGATTCGTCTATCATTAAGCTAAATTAATGAATAAACGTGTTTCTCTTAAAATCTTTTCCCTCTGCAAATAATAAAACATGCAAGCTCTACTTCCTAAAGAGGACAAAAGCAAATCAATAAAGATCCAATGATTTTAATCTATTTAGTCATTCATTCACAAGGCAAAGTTGAATTATAACAACAGCCGAACGAGGTTAATTTTATAAGTCGTAGCGCATTGACACCACATCCTTTTAAACTGTTTCAGTTCAACAATTAAGCTCAACGAAAAGTTTGTACTCATAAAGCGTAATTTTTATTTGGAAAGAAGTAAAAGGATGTAGAATATTGGATCTACAAAAATTATTGAACAGTATGACTATACGTCATTGGTGCGAAGATGAGAGCGTTAGATGAAGTTCGCTGCGTTCACATAATGATTGTCCACGTAAGTCGAGAAATTTAGCCTGTCGTCGTTACTAAAATGAACCGAAAGCCCGAGGCGTTCTTGTATTAGTTGTTATACGTGTAACTCTACGCTGAGTCGACGCTGTGAAAAGAGAATCACTTGACATAATAATACATTGCGTACGCGTGAGTATGCAATGCGGTAGGGCGTGAGCCAACTGAAATATTAATATTCATGGGAGTGTGCGCAAAGATTTTTGCACAGTCGATTGTAAATTTTGTGCCTTGGAGCATCGACGTCGGTTCTCTTTGATTTGTCCAAAAAGTGGCTGTATTAGATTATTAAGATTGAAGTAGTTTTTTTTCAAATTATGTATAGTATTGTTCCTTTTTAACGTTACTAATGTCCGAAAAATTAGCACGTACATAGTTCATGAGATTGTACATATTTATTCATTACGAAACATAGTTTAAAGACTAAAATTAATGTTACAATCATATATTAATGTTTCCTTAAGATTTTATTTCTCAATACTCTCTGCCGATTGAAATCTTAATGCTAAACTATAATAATAATATAATAATTTGAAAGATGAAGATTAAATATATCTTTTATATGAGGAAATTAAATAAATACATCTGCAGTTATATTATACTGTATTTATATAAATATTGATTTTGTATATATTTTCATTTTCAATAGTTTAATTCTGTTTAATAAAAACGAATATAGTTTTTAAATGAATTGGCTTTTGAATACATTTTAAATTACAATAAGACTTTAATATGATATTGATTGCCCATTAAACTGAACACATCAGAAAGCGAGTTCATTAAAGAACTTTTTTATACAACAGAATATGTAGAACTTCAGATGTAGTAGACATAATTATTAATTGCTCAATACTCGAACGCTTAGAATTTCATTTGAGGCTTATAAGCACCAAACACATAAAATAATTTAATATTAAAACAAAACTATTTTTAATACAATGCCTCCAAATTTGGATATTATTCTGTAAATCTATTTAGGAATAGGGAATATCTTAAATTATATCAAATCATTAAAGTACAAGTAAAACGGTTTTCAAAAGTCAAATTTTGCTTACGTGCCGAAATATAATGTTATTACAGTGCATAAAAATGACTTAATTCGTACACAAATAAATTTTTAACTACCTTTATAGATATGATAATATTGTTTAATTATCAGGTCTTACATTGAACTTCCAAGATTCCAAAGTATTCTTTCTACAAAACAAAGCATAGTAAATTCCATTTCTGCGAATAAATATTATCATTATATAATAATATAATATCATATATGTAATAACAACAATTTTTTTATTAAACAAAAAACAATATTAATATATATTAAGTTGTGCTAAATAAAATGTAAACAATAAAAAATTACGAAATAATGTATAGTTTTTAGAGTCTGAAATAATAATACCTATCATTTTATAAATATATTTAAGGTCATTCATTGAAATTTATTAAAAAACAGCATATTTCTAATACAACACGTAGATGAAATTAATTATTTATCTTTTTTCTGTGTTTCAGGTGAGTCCTGTCATTCATAAAATAAAAGATGTAATAATCTTTTTTAATGTCAATATTTAATAAATGTATGTATAACTCAAACTTTTAATCAATATTTTTCTAATAAAGTAGTCAAATCAAATTTCATAATATAGGCCGAAAATTGAGAAAATAAAAAATTCATAAATTTATCAATAGTTTGTAACAAATATTATTCGATCAACAATGTTTCACACAAACTTATACTTAATATTATAGAAAAGCAGACTTAATTGTTTTATAAATTTGAAATATAAATTTTATCCCAGTTTAATAGCTTAATATACTATTAAATTTTTATTTAAGTTTATAATTTTTTTTTTCAACATCTTAATATTTAAATATGTAATTAGTGTTATAACAATAAAGCTTTTTTTGTTCGAGAACTTTCGAATTTTTTTAAAAACAAATGAATTATAATTTTGAAATTAAAATTTTCAAACAAAAACATATTTTTTTTTACAACCATATATGACCATGATTTTTATACATTAGATATGCTATATTAAGTTATGTTTCAATTTAAGCGATTTCTGCAAAAATTATAAATGTGAATACTTTAGAATTTTTTCAAATTATTGAATTTTGTATTTCCATTAGCATTTCTAATTTTTTTTGTATGTCATAAATTGAATTCGAACTGGTTAAATTATAAAGTTGAATATTATATTAATTAATATTCACACGTTTGTTTAAGTATTGATAATGTAATTAATTTTTTCTTGTTAAAAGAATGAAGATAAAGATTTAATACTAATTGATTTTTTTTGCAAGCATGATTTAATTGCAAATATATTTAAATATCAACAGCATAATTTAGTAATACACAGATTTACCATTTAACAATTTTTATTTTCCACGTATACAATCCGATTTAGTCAAATGCATTAACATTTATCAGATAATTAGGTTTACTATTAATAATTGATCCCCTGAAAATAATATGAAATAAAGTAGAAAATGTAAAAATTTTAATTAAAAAAAGAACATTTATAAAGCTTATTAAATTATAAATAGCGACATGTACTCTAAATTTCAGAGTAAATTTTTATTTTACAGTACGTCTTTTATTTTACCATTAATTGTACTTATTATCGAGTCACTTTTATTCGTGCACTTATATAAAGAAACTTTAAGCAATGGTTTGTCTCCATTTTTTACCTCCTTAAATAGTGCATCAATAGATCCACATATACAAATACTAACAAGCAAACTTTCACTCTCTCCTCGCCAAGACATTATTCTTTTTTTCTACACATGCTGCCAGCAGGAGTAAAAGATTAATTAGAGAAGATAAGAAAGATTGCAAGAAAGTCGTTTTTTGAAAAATCTCTGCCGATATTTGTATATGTGCTATTTAGACATCTTCGAAATAGATAATACAATTTTCAAAATGTTATCCATGTTATAATCTTTATTGCAAATTAAATTATCTTACAAACTTTGAACATCTGTTTAATATGAATAACTATTTTCCCTGAGTATCAGAGTACTATCGTTTATATATAAATAAAATTGATACCGTTGTTTTATCAATATTCAATAAAACCTTAAATGAATCATAAATTATAACAATTATTGTCAATACAGTTCAATTTTGACATTTTTCGTTTTTGAAGAAAGATTTTCTTACTTTATATATTACTATATGATTTTAAAGAATCATAGTTCAATGTTATATATAATTACAATTCACTTGTTTTACTAAATAAAAAAAACATTAAAAGTATGGGTTCAAAATTTAAAAAGTTTAAAAGACAAACACATCATGCCTTTAAAATCTCGATAAATTAGAAGACTTCAAACAATTAATGATTCAGAGGTTTTATAAAGTTTACTGTCATATTCATAAAATAAAAATGTTGCGTGTAACCGCAAAATCGAAAACCTTTTACCTAATATAACAACAATAATAATAAACAGTATAAATACTGAGGAGTACATAATTATTTTTAAAATGAACTAGTTTAAAACATAAGTAATAACTGCATAGTATTTGAAAGACTAAAAAGTTAGATAATAAATGTCTTTTATAAAACAATGAAAATATTTAATTTCGAACTATGTTATATAATATAATTCACAGATTTAGTTAATGTGTTAATGTTAATTGCGAATAGAGTTCATTGAAAAATACACGAAGAATTATGAAGATGATCCATAGCAACGTTTAGTATAATTTATTACATTTTTAACCGATTTTTTATCTAATTTTTTGTTTAAATTTTGGGCCTAGTTTCTAATGATATAATGCAACCAAAATATTTCGTTTGCCACATTCCGTTCTATACTTAAATAATAAAAGTACTTGCATAATAATTAATTATATAGTGCGGCATTAAACTAAGTAGCGTAAAATAAGAGGTTAACATTTGTGTCGAATGGTTGATAAAATTAACAAGCACTTATAAAAACGCTTCACGTAACTACGAAAAATGTCTTTGACCTGATGCACTTTCTCCTCCGACCGAACTACAACGTCTCGAAATCCAGTCTCTACTGTAGCATTTATTTTCACTTTGAAAACTGTATGTATCGCAGTTTGTGCAAATCACGGCGTGCGTCACAATCTCCGCGTTTCTGGTGATGCATGCGACGACCACGTGACGAGTGAGATTTACTCAAGCCCTGGAATAAGAGCCCGTACTTCGGTTTACCGTTTTACACCGAGGGCAAGCAGATATGCGCATTAAAGATTTTTACGATCCAACTTTGAAGATAGAGAGCAGAGTGGATGAAGCTGAGCGCTTTTACCGGGAACAGTGCAATATAATAAGGCTTACGAACACCGACAAAATGACCGGGAAGGTATAGGAACAATCGCAGCTGTCATGCCCTCACAGATTAACGGCATTTATATTGACGGTCTTGAGAGAGATGGTCAGTAACGCTTGTCGGATGAGGAGGGGGGGAGGCTGTTGAAAGAGAGAGAGTGACTAAGTGAGGGAATGAGTCGTGCCGTCTTGCTACCTGTGACTGCAGTCTTAAACGTGTACGTTATTTTTGTTTAGGGTTAATCTTAGTCAGAGATTATGCTTCTATACAGTAGCAATTTAAGTTTAAAATTAATAATGCTCAATGAATAGTCCAAATTTTTATTACTAGATGATAATTATATAAATTTTTAGTAAAAAATAAAATCATCAAATTTTTGTGCGTGTATCTAATTAGGAAAATCTTTATCAGTTTAATATCTCACATTGTCAATTTAAGTATTATAATTCGTGCTTGCTTAAGAAGTATAGTCACAATAATAATTTCTTTTGTTTATAAAATAAGTGTTTTTCTAAACAAAATAATTTATTATGGAAACAATAAATGAATTGTTTGAATGTAATACGTTTCTTTACGTTACATTTATATTATTTAATTTGCTATATTATTAGGATTTGTATAAGTTCTTAAAAATAAGGTTCAGTAATGAATAAAAATCTTAAAATAATTAAGAGTATGAGTTATTAGTTTTACTATTGTACATGGTGGGAGGCTTGTGCAAAAGAATCTGCGTTAATACATATCTGCACTCTCTGTCAACACTGTTAAAAATATAATTATATTATAATAAAGAAAGATGATTTTCGTTGACAGCTTTTTAATACATTTTGTACTATTAATTCATATTAATCATATTGTATACATCTAATAAATGTACATTATACATGGAACTCTTTCTATGTTACGCTTGTGAAAAGACATCCATATTCTGAAAGAGATATTTAGTCAGCCTCCTTTATTGATGAGTAAAAGCTAGGTAGAGTGAAATATATTTATCAGCTTATACTGCGGGCGTAAAAATATGTTAACTAGTTATTAATTTAAAATTAATTTTATCTGCATCAATACGTTTTCGAAAAAAACATTTAAAATCTTTTCCCATTATTAAAAGAGATTAATTTCTTAATTATTAAGATCAGATTGGCGTTTAAAGTAGAATATTTTTTAAGCACTTGCTCAATATCTAGTTCAATATCAATGAAAGCATTTTTCAGATACAGGCACAATTTTGTTCGCAAAATTAAAAGTTTTGTAAAAAAATAACCATTAGAAATCTGTAAATAAAACATTAATAGTAAGATTTTAAACTTAATTTTTTTTTTATACTTTTTTAAATTCATTATTTTGGATGATTGATTTTGATTTATGACAGTATAAATTGACAAAACCACATGTTAGGTGGCAATTTCTAATAGAAGTAATAAATTACATTCCAAAATATGGGCGAATGAAACTTCCGGTGATTTTCATCATAGCACATAAAATGAGGTGTTGGAAAATTCTTGAAAGGATGACTACGATAAGTCACTCGAAACAGATGCTCAGCTCAAGAAGTTTCCGACCCCTCATTATTACTCGGCCTTGTCAGCCCATTCCCTTTCTTATAACAATCCGTAAACCATTGTTTTATTGATTTTTTCAGTTTCTCTCATTGTTTGTTAGACTTTTGTCTTTTATGTTGACAGTAACAGGTAAAATACCAGTTTTTTTTTAAATAATTTAAACCATTTTTTTATTTTCGACACACAAAATATAAATCTATTAAGAAATTTATTACGTATAATTATAATGTATATCAATTACGTATAGTGTAATCTCTTTATTACTATATATAAGTATAGATTTAATGCAAAAAATTCATATTAACTTGATGTCAATAAACATTAAATATTTACGAAATACTATAATATTAAATACTTATTCTTCTATTTTATAAAATAAACCATTAATAATATACAAAATAGTGACTTCTGGAATTGACATTATTAGAAAATAGCTACGTTTATATATTTATTTTTTAAGTCTTTCTCACTAATCATAAATTTTAAATAAAACTAACACTGCACTAGTTTATATTAAATTGTTTTGAAGGTAAATATAATTAATAAAAAATTACATGTAATTTCAGTTACCTGAGCCTTACTAAAGAAAACGAAACAATCTGAAAAGAATCGCGGAACTTTAACGCTTGAGATCTTGAATAAAATATCGACTTCAGCCACCGTCGCGAATCTAATTTAGAAAAATTCATTTTATGCTTTCTTTGTACACAAGATAGAAAGTGTATTTTGAATTAAAATTAATTTCTTGAAAAATTATGATTTTGAAAAAAACTGCAATTTAAATTATAATCACATAACTTATGTATGTGAGCAATAGTATAAAAAGTTGGTTAATGGAAACAGTGATAAAAAGTTTACTGGTCTTAACCATCAAATTCGTTACATCATGAACACACGGAAACTTAAGATGTAAGATCTCTTGTTATGAATGAAAGGAAATACAAAAAAAAAACTATTAATTTCAATAAAAAAAACATCATTTGTTTTTATAAGGTTAATATTACTATTTATAATCAATAATTATAAATGTATGTATGTGTTTTTATCATGTATGTCATTTAAGGTGATATATCTTATTGTTAATTTAAACTTGCGTTATTTAAAAAAAAAGTCTATTGTGTTTGTATTTTTTACTAATTAGTATACCGCAATACGCTAACGTTTTCGTTAAAATATAGTTTGCCATTTAAATGATTTTTTGTAAAAATTCATCCCAGTTATAAATTATACAGGCAGTATTAAATTCTATAAGGTAGTTTTAAAAAATATATGGATGAAAGAAATTTTATAATTTTTCATAAAATAGAAGAGCGATATATTAAATTTAGTCTACAGAGACATAGTGTAAAATTGTATTATCTTAAATGTTCTTTAAAAAAAAAAAATAATAAAGAAAACTGCTGAAGAAAACACTCTACAAGCATATTAAATAAAGGATATTATTTTCTGCTCAATTAATAAATATTTATTGATTATACAGTTTCGTAACATATTAATTATTATTATTACACATAATATATGTATAATTGTTTTTAGTGTATGTCAATTTTATAGATTGCATTTTGAGATGCCAAAAAATGATTTCAATACACATACTAATTCTTAACGCTTTTCTTTATTACTATTTCTTCAATTTTTAGATTTTAAATGAAGATAAAAAGTTAAATGTATAATTCATTAAAAGAATTTGACGAGTTTACGCTTCATGAACAACAAATTAACTTTCCATATATAACAACTAACATAAATCTTTATCATACTCTTCAAATTATTTTTCTGATTATTAAATGTCTAATCTATTACTTAGATTTTCAAAAAGAAACGTGAAGATCAAAAGTTAATTTAACTTTTTGTTTTTGAGCGTGCGTACGTATGTTCATATGGTTGTGTAGGCCATTCATTCGCATCCAGATCTTATAATGCGAAGGAAGATCCATAACTTCCCAATGGATCTAATCTTACAAAATAACAGTTTGCGCGTTCATTTTCTCATGTACAAGAGCTATAAAATTGCGCTTAAAGTCCTTGTAGCGTATTATACGGATTATCTTCAGCAGAACTTTTGCACAAATAAGAATAAAAAAGGAGGTTTTTTAACCATTACGTATTTTACGTGAGATACGCACTTCGCGATGCTTCATACATAATGTCTAATACAAGCTGAAGAAATTCTATTGTGAGTAAATGTCTAATACAAGCTAAAGAAATCCTGTTGTGTGTGTTTTTCTTCATAGTTTCAGATTCAATTTGGCATAAAGCTGCCGTATAAAGGGAAATTTATGTAAAAATTTACGGAAGCTCATGGAATAATAAAGATAATAATACGGCGATGAAATATAAAAAGAACATCTTATTCCCATAATGAAGAGAAATTCATGGATTACAATACTGATTTGAAATTTTTACATCATTGTATTTTATGATAATACATTTTTTGTATTTTTTTATTTTTTTTTTCGTATATGTATTTAATCATCTATTTTACTTCTTTTTGCGATAATATAAAAATTTGTAATTCAAAATAAAATAAGTATTGATTTTCAAATTTCATTAAATGTGTTATACACATTTAATGGGGATTTAATAGGACTGAGATAAATGCATCATTAATACTATTTCTTATTTATGTCTAATACATGCGAATACTCAAAAGCAAACAAAAAATGCTTAAAAGTTATGAATTCATATTTTAAAAATACTTTAATACTATTTAAACATTTAAATTGAATTACTAAAAATTTAAAACAATAGTTTATCCCAAAAACAACTTACTTTTAAATTACTTAAATTATTTTTAAGTTTTAAATTGATTAAATTAATGTTAATAAAATATTTTTTAATTTGAATAGCAATTTTTGCTATAAAAATCTTATTCCAATATTATCCTTTTAATAAAAAGATAAATAAATGCTATCATAATTATACAAATTAAAATGGTAATTTAAAACTACGCGGTGTGCGTATGAATATTTGGGTTGTGAATAGCGTCAATTAAACGTATTGCAATAAAAGATAGAAAATTAAATAGCGTTGAGAAACTTGAGTTTTAAGGTAAGCGTTAAAACTACACCTTTATTGTCAATGGACAATATACGCTCAATGATTATGGTCCCATATTATCGACCTACTTTTTGTATAAACGTTCATTAAAATTTTCTCTGCCTACATCTAATGCTTAAACGGATAAAAGAGACAATAGCAAGACGTGTATCTTCATGAAGAAGGCTTGAATAGCGAGCAACGGGTTGCTTCACAATGAATACTTTTTTTAAAAATAGCATTCATACTAGTGAAAACCTTATTGTTACCACTAAGAAACAGAGACAGATCTATCTATATAGATATGGTATATACCATAGGCATATTCGTGTATATTGTAATGACGGAGATTTTTTAACTGAATAAGCAAAAAAATGTTTGTTATGCCTATAATAATATAATAAAATTACAAATATTAAACAAATATATTTTAATTTTTCATATAATTATATATATGATATTCGAATTGAGTGTTTTGAAATGATACTGTTTATAATGCATAATTAGTAATATTTTTAATTATTTTATAATTATATATTTAACCTTATTATAAGTTAAAGCATTTTTTAATAATTATTAAACATATTAACTACACAAACAAATGATGCAAGATGATAAATTTATAAATAAAACGTTGTTTCAATTTTTTTGCTTCTTCGCATAATGAGACAGATAGAAGTGTAATAATAATGCATTAAAATATTTGTACCTAAACTTAGCTTGTTAGTGTTTCAATTAACCCGCTAATTAATTTCGCTTTACATTTCCGGTAATATTTTCTACGTGATCCTTATATGAGATAAAGTGCATTTCTTATTTTATATAATGCGATAACTTAAATACATCCAATCTTGTGCCCATTATCACTGCCAATACATATATTTATTTATATTTATACTTTACTATCAACATTTATTTATATACTTATTGTTTATCTTATGCTGAAAAGATTTGGTATCAATGTCATGTTATTACAATAGATTCGTGATATGTAATTTCCACAGTAGAGATTAGAGATCGAGTCAAAAAATTTTAAAACCAGTTAAAATCTTCACATATTTTACAATAAAACACCTTCTCAAACGGAAAATGAAGAAAGTCGTCCTAAATTTTAAATTTCAAATGTCTTAGACGAAAAAATAGATAACGAAACGAACGCACAAGTTCGAGGAAACGCAATTGAGCGCATTTGTAGAGTAACGCTTTACCTCGCAATGTACCTTCGAAGCGAGACACGGCCTCGGCTTTACATTTGATCTGAATCAGTACAACCTATATTGGACTTCAGCAGCAGATTATAGAGAAACTGCCAATGTACAAAACTACTAACGGTACGTAGAGTTTGATGGTCACGAAAAAGTGTAATAATAAACAAATTTAAATGTATTCCTATCCTGATATTAAAAACTTCGAACATATGTGTGAAATCCGTAAGTTAGTTTAGTGATTTATGCATTGATATTTCACGAATAAATTGTTATCGAAAAGTGATGAATGTATAATTACTCGGATACGTCTAAACTAGTATGTAACACTACTCTCAAAGCGACATATGCAAATTTAACAAAGCAAAACTTTCATTAATATTACAATTTATAATATAAGCGTTACTTTATATTTAAGAACTTGTACATTTAATCTCAAATTTAATTAATAATTGTATTGTGCATTGCATTATCATAAAAAAATTCTATTTTAACTTATGAAATGAAATCATGACTCTATAAAATTGTTTTTTGTGAAGTTTATTATTGTTTGTGAAAAATATTTAGGCAGATTCGAAAACGGAGTCAAATACTGTTCTTAAGACAAATATATAATAAAATAAACCATGTCTTAAAACCTAAGATAAAAATAACAATGTTTCAACTAAAAAACAAGCGACTGATAGGCAGATTCAAATATTATCTTAAAGTAACGTGATTATTGATGCTACTTGATGTACACTTGAAAAAAACATATATGCTTATACAAGTACGTGTACACATACATTTCTAAACAACTTTACAACAACAATTTTTCACACTATCTATTTTAGGTATTAATATGTTATATTGTATTTACTACGTTGAAATCCATCTAAAGGATGCTAAGGACATAAACTTTCATCCTGAGCCAAATTTTTCCGATTGTTGTTATTTATTACTAAACTATTGAACTTACTTTAATCGATCATCGACACCGCTCTCATTATATCACACATTCATTTTGCATTTCCCTGAGCCATGCAAAATTAATTTAGTACCAGGAAGCCGCATAAATACGGTACACGTACTCACTCGAGCAATAACCCAGAACCCTTTTTGTTCTTCTCATTCGCTGCGTACGCCTTAACGCGAAGCGTTCATCAATCAACGAAAGCCAGAGTCTTGTCTTTCGATGTCTGCTCATGCGATCGGCCAATGACTTAATAAAAAAAGTATCCGCGCCGAAGCAGAAAAGCAAGTATCCATTATTGAGCCCATATCCACGTGGACGGCGTCGAGAATACAATGTGGAGCGCAGGAAGAACAAAAGGTAAGGTGGTTCCGGAGGTTTAACGGAGCGAGATCGCGAACTCCGTATTCCCGACAATCCTAGGATATGCCTGAGAGAGACCCTGTTGAAGGGAGAAGACGGGCCAGAAGGGACGGGGATGGGTGAGAAGGAAGGATGCCGGTAATTAAAAGCCCGCGAGATAGACGCTGCCTTTTACGCATCACCGCGAATTACACAGGGATAGAAAACGACGCGGACTCCGTACGTATCTGCTTTGGCCGAGCGAGCGCCTGGATCGGAGGGCAACATTGGCAGCCCTTCGTTAAAAATCCAGGCAGCAATTTAGCTAGGAGAAAGTGATAAAGAGAGAATGCGTAGAGCAAGAAAGGAGGGATTTAAGGCCTCCGTAGCTCGTAAAGGCGCCGCCGTCGCCTCGTATGCACAGTTGCTCTCGTTAGCGGCGCTGCCGCGCTTTCGTATTCGCAGGCCTCGTCTAGGCTCTTTTTAATTTTAAATCTGGGAGATTTACCTTAGACGTTGATAAGCGGATTATTCATTTACAATTTAAAGCGTGGTTAAATAGAGATTCGAGATAGCTTGCGCTTTACTTCAATGATAAATTTGTGTACGGGGCTTTTTTCCTTTTTCATCCCTGACCGTACATTTATAAGTGTGTCTAAAAGGTATTACAATTAGCTTTTGCTTCTTGTTTTTTAATTGCTATTGAGATATCTGAGAAAATTTTTAATAAGTATGATATGATAATTTACTTGTTAAGAAACAGTACATTTTATTTAAGATAAATTTAAATTGTTTTTTTTTTACTAATAATGGATGATTCGTTGTACAATGCGTGTGAACTTCGGGATAAAATATTTAACGTAGAAGAAAATCGTCTTGCAGCACAGATACACGTGAAATGTTACACGAGACTACTGGTAATACGATATTATGATTAAAAAGTTTTTTTTACTACTTTTAAGAAATTCTTTGAATTCTTGTGTGAAGGAGAGTAATTGAAAAGGTCTCAGAGTCCCTGATACTGTCCTGGACTGATCTGGCATATTTATTATCAGGCTAAAATCTTGAAAGAAAATAAATATTTGAATCAGTTTATTTAATTTATGTTGTCAATAAAAAGATGCCTAACACTTTGGAAAACATTATTTCTATTAACAAACTGTAGTTCTTTAGGAATAACAGTTAGATTATTTTAATCTACTATTTTTCCAAAAACATAGGCACAGCATTAAACATTATAAATCAATGTTTTTACAAAAAAAGGTACATTTAAATTGTTACATGAATTTTTAATTAGAAACATTTTGTTACTGTAAACATATTTGATTATACTTTTTTGATAGCCATGAATAGTACAGTTGCTTATTTGATCCAAAAGATAAAAAGAATACTTGAAAACATGGTCTTAAATTTTATTAACTTTAAAATTTATTGAATTTAATTAAAACTAGTCTTTATTTAAATTAATTTTATATTTTAATCTTGTACATTTAATATTTATAATCATAGTACAAACATTTTTATACAAAAAAACATAATATAAAATAATTAGATAATTCAATTTTAATATTTACGTTATCCTTCGATTGAAAACATTTTTCCAAATAATCAATGAATTGAACATTTTTGATAATGATAATATTTTATTAAAATTTTAAAGATAGAAAAAAAATTATATATATATATATATATTTATTTTCATTTTTTTTATTTCTTAACTTTATATCAATTGTTGTATAATAATTATTTTAGCTTTATAATAATTATGCACGTACTTTGAATTATGTAGCTTGTACTTTTCTTAGATCAAGGATATGTTCTAAATGGTTTAATAATAAGCAAAATTAATAATTGATTTAATTAATCTATGATTATAATTTTCAATATGGTAATTTTTAGTTACATATTATAAATATGGACATTTTAATTATTTGTTTATTTATCTGTATGTATAACTAATGAATATTTAATACTTTATTTTGACCTACTTCAAAATCAAGTATATAGGCTTTAATTGCCTTAGAGTCCATTACTCAAATTATGTATATGTTTTAAAATATTATTTTTAGCGTACGCAGGAATCATATTATATTTAAAATATTATTTAGTGTACTTTACGTAAATGTTATATTCAGAATTTTTAACCGCATAATGTATGTTAATTTACATAATATATGAAAAATCAAAATGTTTTTTTTTTTTTTTATAAATTTAAAGAAATTTTCTATATTAAACGTTCATAAAATGTTTTTAAATTACCTGGAAAAATTAAAAGAATGAACATATAATATAAAGTTATACAAGGATTATAATACTAATTATTTTATTGTGAACCTATTTATTTGATTATACTTCTACATATGTAACAAAAGTTATAATTTTTCGTAATTAAGTATCTTGTTAGTTCTATAAGAACGTTCATTTTTTTCGTCATCGTGCGAGAAGTAAACGGATTAATAGGATATGATAGTTCTCATATGTTGAAAAGCCTTGATTAATTCTCCTAACTGAAAAACTATTGCGCAGCACTTCACTTCATAATGAGTCAGGTGACAATAACTTACCCTCTTGACTCATGTAAATGAGCTCGTCCTCTCCAAGAACGCGATCGTAATTATAATTTAGGAGACAGAATTTTTAGAATAGATTAGATTATAATTTGAATACACATAGCTAAATACATCGAAAACCGCATGCACACAGCCAGGTAAGTAAAAAAGAAAGATAAAAAAGAAAAATGTAATTGAGCACATAAAAAAGTATAAAACGCGGAGAAACATTTTTTTTACGACACTATTTTATCCCCATGATTATAAGGTAATTTTATATTGTGTTTTTAATTTATGCGTGACCTCAGGACCATGGGAAATAATTATTCTTTTGATGCAAGGATGTATAAAATGTGCGAATTTGCATATGATATTTGGAAAAAGGAAGTTAACGCTCCAGTTAAATATATTGCTTGGTTTGTGCTACCCAAACAATCATCTGCTTTATATCACCTATTATATTTATATCAAATGAGTATTTGTAAATAAACTGAATTTGTTGAAGTTAAAAAAATAAAATATCATTAAAAAAAATACCTTTGCTGACAAAATAATGAATACTCTAAATAGAGATGAGTAAAATTCTACATACGATTTTAACATACCCAAATCAAATTCAAAGAATGCTTTTAATATAACAGCAGACTTCTGAGATTCTACCTCTAAGCCGAAATAAAATATTTATTAAATACATGTAGACATTTAAAATAATATGAAGTGAGATTAGAGAAAGCCGAAAGAAACAGGTAAGCAATACATACTCGAGAAGGCTTCTTTTGAAGAACCGTACAAAGTTGTATCCGTTACTCACGCGAGTGAGCATATATTGGATAACCCGTCATCATGTGAACGTACTTATAATTAATAGTAGTAAAAGTTACTCATGTTTTATACAATAATTATTAATTCAATGTAAGTGTAATCAGCTTCCCAAACATTATTACATCTTCTTTTTTATTATAATAATTTATTATATGATTTTTTACGCTCTTGAAATCATATATAAATTTTAATGACTTATCGTCAGAATGTATGAAAAATGTATTAGAATTTATATATTTAAAGTACGCATTGCACGGAATGTTTAAAGTTGAAATCTAAATTTTTTATTTTTATAATATTACAAATCACATTCAACTCAACTCACAATTCAATTGAATTTGAAGTTGTTAAATATTATATTTCAAAATAATGTTGAGTAATTAAGTTTATCATTATATACTTGCTCAGCATAATCATTAATAAAATAAAAAAGGTATAAGTCTTCTTTTAAAGAGCATACGAATGACACAAAAACTTCCTGATGATTATTTTTGAAGTGGGATAATATTCAAGAGAATTTTATCTCTTTTAGTTTCTGAAATTTTTTCCATTGGACAATTATATTTTCTATAAATACGCTTAATGAACTTGTTCGAATTTATCAATTTAATTTCAATATAATGTTACAAGTATTTTAACTGTTGCAAGCATCATTCTCAATACTAAGTTTTTTTGAGTATCAAATATTCCATTAGCATTTGCTTTTACTTTACAATATTAATTTAATGGTATATCTGTATAAATATTAAAAAATATAAATTTACTTAACTATATTTATTTACGTAATGAATGTATTTCGTGTTTATATAAAATAATAATACATTATTTATATTTATATATCTGGAATTTTTATCAAAACATAACGTTTTTTTAGGTAAATAATAATAGTAGTAGTAATAGTATTATCTTTTTGTCCACAGATATAGTTAAGAATATCAAAACTCATTGAAAACCAAAATGTAAGATAAAAAACCAATTTTAATTGTTGTATCATTTTTAATTTTTAATAAGCTATTTTTAATTTTAAAAACATTATAAAATTTCCTTATTTATCGATATTTTTATTAACTTAAAATGCTTTACAAATGTAATTAACAAAATAGACAGTAAACTTATTTTATTTGTATAACTAATTATTTTATTCACTACTATTTTTATGGACTAAAATACAAAATTTTGATTATTTAATTAATTTCAAATGAAATATTACCTACTTTGTATAAATGATGTTTGAATTTAAGCATTAGAAAATATTCAAACGCTTTAAATAGCATGAAAAAAGTTTGCTATTATCTCAAATGTTGATTATAGGATTTTGTTGTATATAAATATTTCATTTTACTTGTAAAATAACTAAATGCATGTTCAGAAAAATGTGTTTAATGCTTCAAAATTTCTTCTTATTTTTATTAATATCTTGTAACAATACTTGAAAGTTATTGACTTTTTTGGTAATAAGTAAGGATTTAAAGAAAAAAATAAGCAATATTTTGATCCAATTTATTCTGTTTAATACATATATATACCGTTAGAATTATGTCTAACTATAATAAATTATGTATTGAATTTTTGCATATTTTTCAGATTTTTTTTTTATCTTATTTACAATATTTTACTCTTTAATTTCGTCAAGCATTTTGAATTAAAGTTTTGCTAATATTGTACACAAATTTGATTAATTGCAAATTAGTAAAAGAAATTATATATTAAGATTTAGGAATATTTGAAAACACAATTTTTGTATTTATACGAGTTACGTAAATAATGTAATGGAAATGGTTGTCATCCTTTAAATCTTAGAATAGTTTACAAATATGTTTATTAAAAAATATAGTTTATTGTTTAATGAAACATTTTTCGATGTTTTGTATATACAAGCTATGAATCAGCATTAATATTTTGATAAATGATAGAGTTTGTAAATAATTCTATTAAAAGAAAAGAAAACTAGTAATCGTTTTCCATCTAATGATGTTGATCACCTACTAAGATAGGCTCAAGTTTATGAGGAACAAGCAAAATAAATTTATTTGCATGATTTCTAGAATTTTATATGTATTTTATATAGAGCAGACTAAAAATATTATGACATTTTTTCTCTTTATGATATATAATTCAATTATAGTTGTATAAATTAAAATAGATTAATAATATAATTTAAGAACGCAAATGAATCAAAAATGAAAAATAATTATCATAGATTTCATGCTTATCATAGAACGAGGGGCTATTGATTAACTTATTATTTTAATCATGATATTGTAAATTTATTGTTATATTTAAATAATAAATTAATTTTCCTAAGCATTTATGAAACTCGATGAAGTTTCTTCTATTTCTAAAGTTATTATTCGATAATAATTTATCCTTTCTCTTCTATAGTTAACAATCCCAATAAAAATGTCATGCTAACGTGTTTTATTATAATGCATAATTTTACGGAAGAGGCGGCCAGACTTCATTGTCTAAAATAGGACGTTCAGTGTAGTAACATCGGACTCTTTCACTTTCATTTATTTAACTCGTATTAGAAATCAGACTCTACATTACAATATAGTAAGGTAGACACGAAAAAACTGTACGACTCGAAATCGTTATTGCATGCGAAACATTACTACCAATGCGTGAAGTGCCGGGTACAAAAAAGTAGTCGATGACGCGCCCCCCACGATGAATTCACTCTTATTATTTCTGTTCACATACTCGTGTGAGTGGAAATAGGAGAACAAAGATCAAGAGCGTGATTTTCGATGCCATTCTCGCACAAGTTCCGTATCACCCCAAAGCAAGCAAGCCCATTCAACTTCTCGTCATTTGCACGCGGAAATTTCGCTACGGTGATGTTCGATGTATCGCAGATTAAGTATACCGTTGGAAGGGCGGGGCGGCAGGAATTAACACTTACTCTAATTATACTTCCTTTCTGCTATACATTTCATCGAGCTCGGCCGCGCCCCGCACTTCTCGCCTCCTCCTTAATCCACGTCAAAGTACACAGGCGTGGCCACCCACACACGCGCATACGGCTTAACGAGGATTTGTCCCACCTAGTCGAATAGCAACCTGGTTTCGTTGTACCAGTGACTTCCGGTACTTTTATTTAACCTGCCGCTCTTTTCAATGCTTTACTGCCGCTGTTTGTCGATACGCGTGTACTTTTACTCGGTAGACCAACGTCATTGCTGAAATTATGTGACCATAAAGAAAGTGTTACTTTGAATGCGACGTAAGGAAATATGAATTTAATTAGAATGCTTAAGTAACAGCATGCGTATGGGTAGAAAGAGAACAGACCGAGTTGACTTTTACCATGGAAAGTTCATAATTTTTACAGTCTTACTGCGTCACGTACTATTTATAATAAAAGTGCTCTACTATGAAATGTACTACAAAAATTTGAAAGTTATTCATTCGCAAATTAATTTAAATAATCATAAAATTATCTTAATTAATATAATACTTTGAATTCCAGTAAATTCATAATTAGACAGCGCATTTTTTTCAAAAGATGGTCAATTTCATTTTGCATTTTATTAATTAAAGCGTAAAGCGTAATTGTTTAATAAAATGTCATTAACTTTTCACACCAGAGTCATTAAGTACTATCTATTGAGTCTTATTAAACAAAAATTGCTTGAAAAAGAGTATGTTTCTAAATGTATTTATTGATGAAATATTAATTCAAATTGTTATTACAATAAAAAGTATATATTATCTTACTATTGAAAAAAAAAATTTTTAATAAAACTGACGATTCATAATAATACCATTTATTAAAAACAATAAACTTCATCGTTCTATAAATAAGAAAATACTACTTTTTCTGCATTAGATTAAACGTATTTAAGACATACATTGTATTTAAATTTCATATCTATAAAATAAAATATATTTTCTTATTTATGCCAACCCGTATATTAGTAAAGTGTACGTTTTCCTGCTTTCACAGTATCTGTTGTTTCTTCGTGTAATTATATGTCTCTCAAGCTGTCATTATCTGCCAAGCTTTAATTGTTCTGATAACATGGAATTAGTTTTTAAACAAAACGAATACGCATTTTTATTTATTCCCACGTAAGCATATGATTCCAAATATTGTTCCGGAATTTTTATTTTCTTAATAATAATTTTATTTCTAACATTTTGCAACAACATGTCTATTGTATTCGTATATAGAGTTAAGATTTTAATAGTTTAGCAACAAAAATTAGTATATTTTATTTCCTATCACGTAAATACCTTTAAAATTATAAGCTTTGTATGAAAGTTTAGATAATAAATTATATTCTACATACTCAAGGTCATTTAATTTTTCTTTACCTTTTTTGCTCTACCGTTAAATCTTTATTATAATATTATTACCATTCATTATTTAAAAAATTTTTTAAATTTAAAACATAATTTACTAATTTCATTGTTGAATATTATTCTAAACAGTTGTTTTGATAAAAAGTTGCATGCTTCATAGTAAATTTGTTCTTATTTGGCATGCACTTAATTATAGTCCAATAACATAATTTTTTATTTTGTCATCCATAATTTTAAAGTATTGTATATATATACATAGATGTACATGTATGTATGTATTTACTTCAAGGAAATTATTACCAATGGCATTATAAAGACACATTGGCATCGGCTTCCCAAAGAACCCATAAAGTTTCTAGATGACATAAACTAATCTCATGAGTTATAGTAGGGATTCCGTCACAGCGGCTACATAGTAAAATAACATTAAATTGTATTTTTATCGCAATAATTATAAAATTACCAATACATTACATAATTACGAGCATCATGAACGTGTATATTTTTCTTTCGTAGGTACTATTATCTAAGCAGTAATGATCTAAAAAGAACTTACAAGATTTTTTTTTTATTAATAACTCTTACTCTGTTCGTCGCTTCCACTTGAGTACTTTATATTATTAAACAATACATAAAATAGTATTCCAAATTACAAAGTTAATTTTCTTGAATGGTAGTAAAACATTTATAACAATAGATCATTGTTTTATTACCTAGCTATGCCGTCTATTATTATATTCAAAATAGTATACTGTCAATGAAGAAATTGAATCATTTATCATGTTGTTTCATATATATTGTTACTAATGAAGTATTGTTTTTCGGTTTATTGTATATAAACTTCATTCAATAATTAATAAAGCAATTATTTTAAATATATTTTATAGTAACATAAAAGCATAAAATGGTTTAGTGAGCCTAGTTGATATCAGTTTAAAATCTATCTTATTAATGATTGCTGTTACTCCAGTTTCATTGCTCTTTGAAATAGAATGTATTTATCCAATAGGTAGAGTGTTTTTTTTGTCATTGTAAATATTTAGATGTACGTATGTAAACATTAAGAGAGTGTATACTGATTCAAGAATTTAACAAACTCTGTACTTATTTATTTATAATTGAATAATTAGATCTATAAATGTATATATTTAAAAAAAAATATGAAAAAGAAATTTTAATTTAATTAAAAAATATACACATACGTATAAAGTAGTACCTTTTTTGTAAACAAACATTAAAAAATTATACAACAAAAATAAACTTATAAGATATTAATTATAAGTAAATTAAAAAATAGTAATAAATTTTGCATCCCAACGGATGTGATGATGCCCAGCGCTATAATTTTCCTGCATATAAAGTTTCGTGAGATTTGTGCACAATTTTACGTAAGTACTATAATCAATTGACAGATATTATTTATCGTGTCGAACTTGCAATAGTCAATGGTTCGGAATTTTTAATCAATCATCCACAGAGAGGAAAATCGCAAGACCCATCCAATTAATAAAAATGTTTCCGTGCTTCGTAATCACATATGTAAGAATTATATTGAGAGACCTAACAGCCGAGATGAAAAAACCCTAAAAGTATTCGTATAATTCGGCCACTTCCCCCGAAATACAGACAGTTTACCCCGATAAATTTCAGGACCTATAAAAAAATAAAGAGAGAAAGAGAGAGAGAGGGCGAGTGAGAAAAAGAGAGATTGAGAAATGAATGTAAGGTAATATCCATGATGAATAATTCGCATTGAGCCACCATAATAGTGAATCGACTTGTTTGTGCACCGACAGGCGGAGCGTGACAAGCTGGAGGAGACGCGCCGGCAGCTGGAAAGGCGACTCGAGGGCTGCGAGGCCGAGCTCAAGGACAAGGAGGAGGAGCTCTTTCTTCAGCTGGAACGGAGCCTTCGGCTCGAAGACGAGGTGGATCGGGCTCGCAAGGAGCGCGAGGCCTGCCTCGAGGCCCGGGAGAGGCTGGAGCGCGAGCAGGCCTCCGCCATAAGGCAGCTGCAGATCCAGGCCGCCCAGAACGAGATCACGCGCCGGTCACTGGAGCGAGCCCGCCAAGAGGTCGTCAGACAGGCGACTGCCATCAGGGCCGAGCGCGACGCATTGGAGCGAGAGGTGAGCCTTGCAAAATCTTTACGTCTCGTGTTTCTGAGCGAAGAAAACCGGTGATTCGGACGAGGGCCGAAGTCATTTTTAAACGGTGCTCCCCCGACTGTCTCTCGTTTTTATTGACCAGGGATTTTACAATGAGATCGATCGAGGGAGGTTGGGTGGGGAGAAGATCGCATGCTGTTTTGACATATGGGAGAAGCCGAGGATTGTTTGCGGGATTATACTTACATGCTAGACTCTGCAAGAATAAAACATTTTCGCTTGTAACTTTCCCTATAGAATAAATATCTTCTGCGGATGGCATTCGAATGGCGTGTATCCTTTGGATTATTAAAATGTATATTTTCCTTTTACTTTAAAAAATAAATGGAAAATAAAAAAGTACTTAGTTTTAATGCTTCGTAAGGTTTTCGTAATTTTTCATATTTTCAGTCAAATTTCATTCGAAACAAACGTTCTTCGTTCGAACAACGTTTTCTTGGAACTTCGTAACAATGCATTTTGTAAATGGGTGATAAGATGGATGAATATAATACTATATTTAAATTTATTTAAAGGAAAATTCTAGCTTCTTAGATTTCATCTTTCATAGCAAAAATCAAATACAACTTATTTGTTTAAGCTCGTGAAATTTAATATTTGCGTACTATAATAATAGTATACTTATATAGAAAGTTTACAACAGTGAAAATAATCATCAATTTTATGTTTCATACAAAAATTTGTAATAAAACTTAATCTAATTTTTGTTTTAATTAGATCATAAGGAGTAATATATGGTGATTATAATGATAATCATATGATGATTAACTTTTGGTTTAATGTTTAAAATTGAGTATGTGTAAATAATAAAATTTTTAAAATGAGAACTGTATTTATTTCTATCGTAATACTTCAATTACACAATCGATTATTATTAACAAATAATTAATTGTAATTTAGACTGCTAGTATTAACAAAAAAATTCACATTTTTACAGATTCACTAATTATTTTTTATATAAAAATAGTTAATTATACATTCGATGAAATAAAACATATATGAAATTATTCTCAATTAATGTTTCGTAATACTTAAACATTAATTTAATATTTAAAAAACATCCATGTTTCGTAAGAACATTAGAAAAAAAATAATAATAACATTAATAATGCCAATAGTATTGGTGATAATTAATTATAATTTTATTAGTTCAATATTTCGTAAGCTTATATGAAATTTGTTTTATACTTGATCTAATAAAAAGAATTACAAATGAATTTCATAAAAACTACCGATCGTAGATATTATATATATATATAATATATATATATATAAAGGTTTATAAATTTTTAATATCATAAAATTCAAATTTGATCATTATAATAAAGCTTGTCAAATTTTACCTTTTTAATTTAAAAATTATAAATATTCTTTTGGCTTAAATTACGACTCGCATGTATTTCAATTCATAAATCTCGGGATGTTATTATAGCATCATTTTACAATATATCAATTGAGGCAAATGACTTAGTAAAAGGAATAGGTTTATTACCTAAAGCAACGGTGAAAAGATGATTTGTTATAACGTAGATAACAACGCATAATGATCCAGCCATTTACGGTAAGCATTCGATTCTTCTCCTCATGGCACATTGTATCGTTGATATGTAGTTCTAACTTCAGGACGATTTAAGCTTAAAATTATTTTCATTACTTAAAATTGAAGGATGATTTGTTAGATATTCACTGACAGTACAAAGCAATCATAAATATACCATTTCTCTCCACGCGTCATCAAACAATTTAAATGTGTCGAAGAAATTTGAAATGTACTTTCGATATGTTTTGTTAAGGTAATAAAAAAATAAAACAGGCTGAACTGGTACGAAGTCATGATAATAAACGGATCGATTTAAAAACATCCTTACACTTGGACTAAAACAGAGCAGCTGTATTGAAACTAAATTGATCTCTCTCTCTCCCTCTCTCTGTCTCCTTCCCTTTTGCCCTTTTTACTTAATTCCTTTCTTCTCGCAAGTTTTAATTTCCAATTGCACCCCGCGACCGTTGAATTTCCTGGTATTTGCAGTTACCATCCGGTCCCAGGCGCGCTCAACCATTTAAACATGCGCGGCAGTGGAAATTGTCCTGCACTGTCGCACATTACTTATTTTTTCTTCCAAATTTAAATTTATTTTAAACTAACTCTAATTGTGAAAAATACCTAGTATCGAGACTTTTATATTACGGTTATTCGAATTAGATTTAGTTACAGTGTCCAAGATTAAAGATGGTGATTAAAACCTTATTATAAAGTCTTGGAATATTTATAGAATAGATAATTTAACGGTTTCGTTGTGCGTTTATATTCTGATAAAGGTATATGATTAGATGAAAACACGAACAATGCACATGATAAAGGGTTATTGTCTTGAAAATTTTAACGTTTCCTAATTTTTGCATACAATCACATTTTAAGAATCAAGATTCCATATAACCATTTTTAATTTTTAATTTCACGGTTATAATTCTATACAACTTTCACATGATTCTCATGGTTATTTAATTATAAAAGGATACTTTAAAATTGATATTCATATTTAAGCGGATAAATCATTGATGCATGCTAATGATGTAATACAGCAGTGATAAAATAATACTATTACTATTTTTTTTAAAGTACCAAGTTATTTTTTAAAGTTTCTCTTTATATAAATAATCAAGAAGAAAATTAATTACAATTATTTACAATACTTCATAATTATCATAGAATTTAAAGGGCACTCCTATATAGGTATACGCACACAGTGATATTACATCCAAAAAACTCATTACACTTGAATTAAATGCTATATAAATGCTCTATACTATTTTAATGGCTTAGCTTGTGAGTTAAAATCGTTGCATTGATATTCTTGTATATTAATGCTCAAAGTGAAACGTTTACTTAAAATCAATAAGATATCAATTATTCGCATTAAATCCTTAAAGTAATTTGTAAAATAACGAAAATGATGTATCGAACATCTATTTTATCATTTAATATAGCCTTGAAGCGTAGCTTTCAAGAAAATTCAACGGTTTTCAAAATCAAAATGGCAAAAGGCGCTCGTGTAAAATTAAAATAACAGGTTCAGGAGAGTCGTTCCCGGGCAGACGGATGAAAACAATGGAGCGACCTTAGTTTTATTTTATTTTAATTTTTCACGAGCCAATATACCATAACCACATCAGAGGCAAATGTTCACCGTCTCTCTTTCTCTCTCTCTTAATTGCTAGAACGAGGTGCTGAAGGAGAAGCTGCGCATGGAGCAAGACGAGCTCGGCGAGGAGCGTCGGCGTAACGAAGAAGGTGTCGCGGCCCTTACCCACGAGGCGACGACCCTAAGGCACGCGGCGCGTCATTTGCGGGCCGCGGCACTGCATGCTACCTCCTGTCGGCGTCGTCGGCGCTGCTCCGTCTGTCTTTACGCGAGACGCACCTTTCAGGATGTCGACGACTACCGCGACGAGTGAGTAATTAGACGTATTTGGCTTACCTCCATTATGTCCTTGCTTTTGATTTCTACATATGTATATATATATATATATATATATATATATATATGCATATATATGTTGCTTCCTGTGTTTCTGATATATTAATGTTGCATGCACACGACAAATGTGACCCGCTATTACTCATCCCTGACTTCCTCTTTTCTCGGTAATAAGTAGCTACTACTTCTAGTAAAAAGCCGACGGTTTTACTTTAATCATGCGATTAAAGGATGTAACGCGCTTAGCTGAAGTATTTTACAGTCTTGATTGAATTAATTAGTTTTATTGATGGACAGTAATTATGAACGATTAATTGGCGAGGAGGAATACTGATCACTGTATTCATTGTTTAAACGCAACATTGCCAAGTTTATTTTTTCCGCTTGAATAACTCAAGTGGATTTAAGGATTTGATAATACAAAGTAAAAGAAAGCTATCCCATTTCAAAAATTGTTCTTTAAGTAACAAGATTTATTCAAAGAATAATTGCTTTGAAATTTCCAAAGCAATTAAAACGAAGCATGGAAGATCGAGTACAAAAATGTTAATAGCCATTGCAATAGGTCGAAATAAATCAAGAACGCTTATTATACCATCATGCATTGTTTTATTTGTGAACGTATATTCTTATATAAGCTCATTACGTAAATAAGGAAATAAAGGGATATGAATCAAAAGATTTAATAAATCGAACAAAAAATCGAACAAAAATCGTAAAAGATTATAAAATGAAGGAAAAGAAAAATTTTCTTAAATCAACGGGCACGGTAGTTAGTAAACGCGAAGCGGATATTGTCTTGGCAAATCGCGAGCACGAAGATTGATACCCACTAATTTAGGTTCGCAATTTTTCTCTACTCATCGACTATTCTATAGATAATAAATCCAATTGATCCATGCATAGAATCCAAGTTGCGGTATCTACGCGAGTAGGAAGTGACTTTTTTAAAAAATCCCGAAGACTATTAAAGACAGCAAAAATAAATAATTATATGAAACGACTGTATAAAAAATTTGTTTAAGAATTCGTATGTACTTTAAGGTTTGAAAATTAAAACGTGTTTTTTATGGTATATTAATCAGATATATGCGAGTACATTTACTTCTAATTATCCTATTTGTCAAACGCTTATGAAAAAAAGATTTTCGCGTGTAACTTTAACGTGAACTTTTATGATTATTATGATAATCATGATTATTACGTTACCATTAATAATAAAATAACATATTTCAAATCTTTGAATTGATGTTTATACATATTGAATTTGAGAAATAGTTATATTGAGAGTTATATGAGTAGTTATATAAGAAATAGTCATATTGAATTTAAAAATAGCTTGAAATAGTGAAACAGTACGAATTTCAATATTAAAAAATTTAATAGTAATTCACTCGTAGTACATTGCCTTTGCATTTTTCTTGGATCTCTATCTTAATTCATAAATTATTACTGCAATTTATCGCTCAATTTTAAATTCGCCAGATAATATGGCATTGATTCAACCGCAAAGTAACCTTTATCCGTCCATCAGACAACCCAAAAATAACTCAAAACGTCAAACGCATATCGTCTTTAAACATCGTAAATTTGTTTGCACTCGAAGCGGTAAGCTGTTCAAATGCCTACAAGCGCCCCTCCAAGACTTGCGCACCTGGTTGAGACCCGGTACACCCGCGGCGCTTCCGCCACTGCGCACCAGCTCACCGCTCGAGGGTGGCATCAGCTACATCGATGACTCTGGCACGAGCTCCGAGGACGAGGCTTATTCGAATACACCCGCAGCCGAGGTTTCACTCTCCTCGACCGTATCCAGTGCTCCGGCGACCGCTCGGGCCTTCTCCTCGGACTCTGGGTGAGTGAGATCTAGAAGACTGGATTTTAAGGAAGATTTCAGCAATAGCCCAGTCGGCTCTCCTGGAATCGTCTGCGCCATAAGGAAGACCACGGCGAAGCATTTGCCAGAGTCAACTCAGTGGTTTGTCAAAGGGCAGGGGGGAGAAGGTCTCATCACGATTAGTCATAGCGGAAGATATTTACGATGCACTCGTATTTTACGAGACTGCACGCGTTGACTGGATTTTTAAAGCTGAACGTTGCGTAAAATTTTACTTTTTAGATACGTGATTTCACAATAGTTCACTCGCTTTTTTAAATGACAATATTAAGCTGGTTTCTGATAAAAGTGTATAGGGCAATACTTGTGTCACGATATCTGGCTAAGGGTTCTGTTCGGCTTTTATAGCCAGATTATTTTTAAAAAAATTATGAAAAGTAATAATCGGAAAATCAATGCCAAAATAAAAAAGCAAAATGAGAGTTAAATTATACAATCGAAAAGCTTAGAAATTAACAATAAATAGGAAAGGTGTAGTATAGTAGGGAAGTATACTTATACGTAATTATTAACCTAACAGGGGGTACAAAAATTATTGGAGCTTCAAAAATTATCTATAAAATTGTATTATAATATATTATAGTCAATAATTACAAAGATAATCTGAAGGGTTCAATTATTAAAAGTAATCAACCTTTTTGAACCCTTGAGAGATTATCGTAACCTCATTACGCCATTACTTTTTTAACTTTCTTACTATAAATACAAACTTAATAACTTAGTACGCTATAAGTTTTTAATTGTTAATCGAAATTACCGCACAGAAAATTTGCGAAGACACCTAAACAAAGAATGCAAGGAAAGTAAAAAATATTTACTTATAAAAGGTAAAATGATATGTACTGGAAGTCAGCGATAAAATCGGTGTTAAGCCTCAGAAATAAATGGGGTGTAATAACGATGTTGGCTTCGGTGCTATAAAATTCCAGGAATACGGCATTCCGAAACCAACATCGCGACTGACCGACTTCTCTCTCTTTGCAGATTCTCATCAGAGACTGGCGATAGGCGCTCACGCTCGTATGAGTGCGGCAGCAGCAGTCGTAAGATAAGCGAGTCCTCGAATAGCGAACCCGGCGACGCGTCCGGAGGCCAACGCCTCGGTGGCAGCTTCACTCGCTCGAGGTGGACTTCGTCGTTCCGTAAGCTCCTGGGTCGCAAGTCCAAGGCCAAGTGCGCGGGTCATGCGCAGCAGACGTCATAAGGGAGCGACGATTCATTGGGATTGCCAATTGTATTTTATAGGGAAGTTCACCTAATCCGAGCTATTCGGTTGGAGGAGCTTAGCCTCGAACTCTACAGATTCAGGCGTTTTCCGGGCGCAGTTTTCATCTGTCCAGCGCAACGCCCCCGAGTGTGGAAGTGACGCTACAACCCCTCTCAGACATAATGCAGTGGCTGCGGCTTTTACATTACAGTTCATAAGGAATTCGATGAGCTTGCGCAAATTCATTGACGATGTCTCGATTATGGCTGGGCTACGGAGCCCTGAAGTATATACGCCAAGCGAAATTCCTAGCTACGAAGATAATGAAAGTTTTTGGTCAATGAGATGCTTGTGATCTATTACGAGAGCGTTTTTTAATTCCATTTTATAATCATGGAATTGAATATCATGTCAGGCAGATATGATTTTTGAAAATAATATAGTTTAGGTCGATGGCTATTTAATGCTGTCCGAGGGATTAAATCTTCGGTTATATCAAATATTTAAATATTCTAGCCTATGGGTAATATCGGAAGAGAAGATACAGCTCGTCGTATAATTTATAAACTATCAGATTTAACACAATTTTTGAGGAACTGCCTTAGTATGTTATAAATAGATTTATACGAGATAGATATAGTAATACAATGTTTGTGCTTTTAAATATTTTCGATACAATGATTGTAATAGTTTATAAATGTTATAAATAATTTAAATTTAAATTTAAATTAAAAAATTTGTTGTTAATCAAAACTACGTTTGATAAAATCTATAAAAATTAAACGATAACTGATTTCAAGTGAAAGTTGAAACCACAATATTACGAATACTTTTATTTACATAATTTTTTTTTTATTCAAGACTATTCTTATTGAACTGATATTTCGCCTTGCACAAATTTACTCCTATTTTAAATGTTTAAATATGTTCATTGATTATACAATTTATTCTCATGTCTGATAAAAATTTAACCTTCAATACAAAGTACCATAACAAATTAAATTTATCTAAAAA
The DNA here is from genome assembly GCA_018907135.1 of Kradibia gibbosae. NCBI lineage: Eukaryota > Metazoa > Arthropoda > Insecta > Hymenoptera > Agaonidae > Kradibia > Kradibia gibbosae. The sequence continues at coordinate 13,789,684 of JACCHX010000004.1, forward strand.
CTAAATGAAAAAATTATTTAATGTGCAATTAACTCTTAAGAAAAAACTACCTTGATATATATTTAATTATTTTTTAATTATAACAAGTTTTTGTTTGAAGCAACTGTGATAAAAAAGATCATTGTGCCGAAAATAATTATGTATGGAATTTATAAATAAGTCTTCAAGCGATGATGATGTGGCTATAAATATTAATTTTTAAAAGTGATTAGAAGGAAAATATATTTTTCAAATAAAACAACATTAATAAAATCGTAAAATTTTTTCAAGTGTTTTTGAAAGTGATAGAGTCTAAAAAGTGGTATATAAGAGATAAATATAAAATTCTATTTTCTCTTTTTCATAGGTAATTTTTTATTTTTTGTTATTGCTCATTATACCTCGCACAATATTTTTTTTTCTTTAACATTGAAAAAATCAATAACTAAAGATTTTGAAACTAGCAAAACAAATATACATAATCTAAAAAAGAACTGCCAATTAATGTCATATAAAATTAAAACAGGTATCGTAGGGTAATATGTAATAATAGAAAATTCTATCCATTTGTACAAAAGGAAGGAATTAAAAATATGAAATATAAGCTCTTCTAGAGTATTTTTAATTTTATGTAGTTCCGTGAGAAGACTGTTTTGTTTAACTAAAGGTAGTATTGTCAGTTAGTACTTAATAATGTCTAAGCTCAATCTAAAAATACTATTATAAATATATATTTATTAAATTGAAATGATTTCGTCATCGTAAAAATAAGAAAAAGTGAACCGTTATATTTTAATGTTAAATAGTGTACATTTATAATCATATACTTTATCAAATTTGAGGCGTTTCATTTCACACGTTTTAAACATATTTGTCAATAAAAGACGACGATTTAATAAATTTTACTTGTTATGAAGTTTCGTGACGTGAGCTTTTCAAACTACATAGATTGTAGTTTATTATTACAATTAACTGTAATTACGTTATATAAGTTTAAAAAATCCAATTATTGAACAGCAAAGATCTTCATTGATCAGTCAATATAATTTTTTAAATCCTGTGTCATTGTGTGAGTACTCAGTAATTATTTAATATATTATATCCATACCGTTATTGAGGTTTCTATAAATTGCAAAAACTGTATCATTCTTTCATTATATTTTTAATTATTATGTTGATATTTCAATCAATATAATAACCTTGTTATCAATCGAGTAAAATAGTTTACATTATGCTATCAATTATTTATTAATTAAAAATTATATAACGATTGTTCGTTCTTTGTTTTTCAACATTAAAAACTTAGCTTGGATTTACTATAAAATATTTACTGTTATAAAATATACTTAAATTCAAATAAAATTTGCTGATAATAATTATTTATAAATCGTATTTGCAAAAATTGAAAATAAAAATGTCAAAGGAATATTATATATTATTCATAGGTAATGATTTATTATTCTGTAACATTTGATAAAGTAAAATATAACCAATAAAATTATTAATGAATGATACAGTTGATAATATTTTATCCGATTTTTTTGCGTGTATAATATAAATTATATGACCTATTTATTTAAATGTGTTTCAAAATTATATTTACCATGTAAGAATGTCTTCATTTCTATAATGACTTAAATCTTAAAAATTTTAGTTTTTCAATATTATAATCATGTTGATTATAAAATTTCTATTTTCACGTTACAATTAAGAAAAATCATATAATATTATTTACTAAAAATTGGATTACCTCGTTCATGTGATATAAAATATTTACACCTAAAATACTTAAATGTTATTAAAAACATTGAGTTTTGATTATACTTCGGATTGCGCTGTTCGTTATCTCAAGAAATTTTTGAAATGTTTTCACGTTGACAAATCTTTGCTGTTTCTAAAATATTAATTGTTATTATAATGAGGTAATAATTCAATTAGTGCTGGATTATACTAATAAGAAAAATTACTTGAAAATGATAAGATCTAATTGTGTCAATAATAAAATATTACTATTAAAATATTATAGAATTAGTGATGATGTGGTGATTGCAAGGAAGGAATACAGAGAAATTTAAAGATGATGGTTGCCGAAACTATATTAATATTGTAAATACATTCTCGCGGTAATATTATGACGTTTGCAAGTGATTGACGATAAGCCCAACAGGGAAAGGACATACGACAACTACACATAAGATAGTATGGGGCCATTTGGAAAATACAATTGCGTTCAAAAACAATTGTTCCTTCACTTTTCATTTATCTATTGCCTTCCTCTTACCCTGTCTATCCTTCTCATTATCATGGTTTTTTCTTTTTCTCTCATCCTCCCTTCCATTGGAATAAACGTGCCCAGAATATAATATGTAAGAGTATATTTGTATCTACGGAAATTTAAAAAACGTATCTAATTAATTTAAATTAATCTATTAGAATTATGTTGTACGTGGAAGCTATTATAAGTTTAGCTGTAACCGATGCATTTTCTTTTCCGTTCATCTTTTTATGTTAAACTTTAAGATTTTGATGAAACTGTTCTGTATTGTGCGAAACGCTCTTTAATATTTATTTTCCATTTATGGCGCGTCAAGCATAAATTGAAAACGTAAAAAAGACGAACGAAAAACACTTATGTCCTGCTGTTACTGAGCAAGAACGGGAACGAGCCACATCTCTCTGCCTCCTCGTGCTGAAACGAGGTTGATAAAGAGGATAGTTGCCGAATTTGTTTTGTATTCAATGGACCTCGCAATAATCGAAGAGTTACGTTTAAAAATGTAGAAACTGTTGTTACCATTTGTGTTTCCATATTCAGGTATCATTAAAATCTTTCGTAGCTAATGCTTAAAATTCACAACTATTATGCATTACTAACAGTTTTTTGTTACTCTGGATCTGGATATTTTATTGTTTTTTTTTAATTATTGGTGGCAATTAAATTTTTTTTAAATATAAGATTTAATGGAGTATTTAATTTGTATAAAGTAAAGGTTTATTATATTTAAAAAATATGTAATAATACAAGGTAAAATGAGTATTTTATTGACAATTGTTTCTAAATTCGTTTGTTTATGTACTTTTTTAAAGTAACTTAAAATAATATTCACACATTACTATTTATAAAATTTCCAAAATATTTAATAATATTTTAAACAAGTTAAATATCAGTTTGAATGAAATAGTATTATTTTTGATAAATATAAAACAATTATGAATTAAAATAATTAAATTTTCTTAATGCGTGCTTGTTATATATTGTTTTTAATTCTTTACTTAAATAAATTTATAATAATTTACAATTCTTCATAGGTAATACGAAATCCCTACTCAAACGTTTTTAAAATATAATTAATGTTTTGTAATTAATATTTTTTATATCGAAATATTATGAAACTAGTTACAAATTTTATTTTAACCTTGTAATAAAAATTTATTTAAATGTATTATTAATGTTTTTGAATTGAAATTACATTTTTTATTGTATACCACAGTTATGAAAGTTAAATAATGCTAAATTGTTTCAATAATGTTCTCCTTTATTTGCATATATATATATTTAGAAAATTAATAGTGATGAACTAAATTTCTAAATAACAAATTAAGGAATTAGGAAACTATTTTTCAAACAATGTTTAGTGTAACGAGTTAATATAATTAGTTGACTTTTATGTGAAAAGTTAAGTATAACATGCATTGAAATACTAAAGAACTATTAGATTCTACGTTTTTAATACAACTTAAATCTTCGACTCTTGCAACAGATTGAAGCAAGAAATATAAGATAATGTAACTGCGCGTGTAAAGGACAGAAAATTATGGAAGGTGTATTGATTCAACATTTCTATCATGTTAAAGAGATAGTACTGTCTTGTAGAAGCGTTATGTAAGATGTACGTAAAGAAGATAAATGGCATTCCAGCAAACTATTGTAATAAAATTAATTAAATGATATGTGTATATACATAGTTGTATATATACATATATATAGAATTATAAATATATATAATTATTATACCTAAGTAGCATACTTACATTTGTCATATAGTTATCTATTTATATTTATTTTTAATAAAGTGATTTAATAAATTCATAAAACATTCAAATACTTTTATTAAAAAATAAATATTAATTTTTCTTTTACATTAAAAAATTAATATTTATTTTCCCTGTACATAGTTGTCCATATTTGAATGATAATCCCTTTAAAACTAATGATACTAGGATACAATAAGTCAAATATAAACGTCTTATTTTATAGTAAGTGAATTGTGAAAATAAAATTTTTTTTATAATAATAAATAATTTAATTTACTTCAATGATTAAACCATAATATATATAATCAATACGATTTAAAAATATTTTTTTCTTATTTTAATCTTTGTAAATAATAATTATGGTGGCAAATTAGAATATTACTACTATTTCATATATACAAAAAAATGAAAATTAACAAAAACATTGAAATATTTAATTGAATTATTAAATATGTTCATATTTTTATGTATTTTTTCTAGAATAAAAAAACACACAAAAGCTTTATAAAAAAATATTTTTATAAGTTAAAATTATGAAATTATCGTTTTATTTATGACTTGCGAAAGAGATGACAAGGTTTATTAGTAGTATTCAATACTAAAAATGTCAACTAAATAGAAAGAATTTATTGCACACATAACTGTTACGTGGGGACGAGATATTTTAAAAGTAATATTCATTTTTATATCAATTAAAGCTTTACTGATATAACACGTTTATTAGTCATTTTTCTGACGTAAATTAAAAAAAAAGATATTATGATTTATGCAAAGAATACAAGAAATAGGTAATCTTTTATATACAGTCAGTATTAGAGCTAATGGAAACTTCAATTTTCAAACTGTCAGTATAGATAGAATTGTAAAGAAATATAAACGTAACCTGGTGAATAAGTTTATGCAGTATCCCAAACTAAGGTTTCAGGAGGCCAACAACTAATAATTAGATAAAAGTATGGCTGAACTAACATGTTTTTTTTAATTTTGTAGTTACAGCGTTTGATACGATATTAGGACTTTAATTCTCATTACATTTTTGCATAGACAATTAAAAACTTATTGAGAATCGACCATTACGTAAATTAAATAAGTCAAAAATACTTTAATTTAGTAAAAGTTAGCTATTTATTTACAAAGTATTTTCGAATTAGTATATTTATTTTGCGGTGAAATATTACATTGCATGTAGTACTTTAGTACTGGCTGGGAGTAGTTCGGTAAATTATAAGGTAAGGGTAGTATGTACATCATGTGTATTAAGAAGGCAAGATTCTTGTATTAATATAGTTTAATATAAAGGACATTTAAAACTTGAAGATCTTTGAATACACTGAAATCTTTGCACATACTTTGAACATATTGAGTTTCAAGTCGAAAAGTGAGACAGTGCTCTTCTGGGTTAAACCATGAATCAACAATGTGTGTACATAATGTAAAGTTGAGAAAATAATACGTGTAATAGGATCAGAAAAGCTTCGTTTTCGCTTCAGCTCGCGAATCGCTGGGTTAGTTATTGCTTGGAAAGGCCATCAGGGCGAGGCCTTAGTCGAACTCCTGGTGCGCTCGGGCTTGCGCGGATGTCAGCTTTCAGCTCTCGGGATATCAACGGCTACGCACCGACAAGGAGCCCAATTGGCCCGATGATCAACCGTTGGCTAAAGTAACCGCCATCACGCTTACCGAGCGAGCGAGTCGAGGGGGACTTGAGACTAAGACCGCGAGATGCCGACGGCCGTCCAGGTCTCACCTACGATGTTACCCTCGCGCAGCTTCGCCGCCGCCACCGCCGTTCGGTTATTTCTCTTGAGCGCGTGTAGTCCCCGCCCGCGTAGGAGACTAGGAATTGCCCCTGCCACCGGTGGCAGTCGGCAGCGACGACAGCGACTCGATCGGACTCTCACTCGGTGCTTCGGCTTCAGTCGAGCCGAATCACTAGAGTGGGTAGCGTCGTAACTACCGTCCAGTCGACTCCGGGCCGTCGCCCCACGGCCGCCAACCTCCCAGCGCGAGCCAATAACGCGCCCGCGCCAGGCCTTTCCTCGAGTCCACGGGGCCAGCTCCTCTTCCTCCGGCCCTCGACTCCGCGGCCCCGTTCTCGCCGTAAGCCAGGGCGCGACGTTCCAGAACCTCGCCGCGGGCCCGATCCCTCCCAGTGTGCCGGGGCCAGCGCTCGCGGCGTGGGCAGAACGAGAGACAGATAGAGATAAATAGGGAGAGAGAGAGAGAGAGAGAGAGAGAGAGAGAGAGAGAGAGAGAGAGAGAGAGAGAGAGAGTAAAAGAGAGAGAGAGAGAGAGAGATATATAGAGGAGCTCGGGCTGGGCGATCCTCGTGCACGCGCGCAGACGCTGTAAACAAGTCGTCGTGCCCGGGCGGGTGGGGCCGGGGAGGACAATGGTGCCGAGAGTTGTGTGACCACTGGTACCTGAAAAAGAGAGAAAGAGAAAGAGAGAGAGAGAGAGAGAGAGAGAGAGAGAGAGAGCGAGCGAGAGAGCGGCGGGACTTTTCGAGCCGAGGGTGCCCTGGCCGTCTCCTGTCACTCCGGAGGCTGCCGCCCTCCCCCTCCTCCTCCTTGCGGGATGCTCCACTTGCCTCGCTGATGCTCCAATTCTGACCGCCTACGACTCCAAGAGGCTAACGATCCAGGTACACTTTGCGTGCATCAACTGTGTTCGAGAGATCGCGAAAGTAAGCGAGTGAACGAGCGAGAGAGAAATACGAGAGAGAGAGAGAGAGAGAGCGAATGAGATTTTTCAAGAGGAGGGGCAAGTGAGGCGGCGGATTTGTATGTACGCATGGTGCGTTAGGCTTCGTCCGCTGCTGCCTGTGCTCCCGCGATCGTCCGTCCGTCTCTTCCTCTGTGTCTGTCTATTGCTTCTATGGCAGCAGCAGCTGCTCCTCCTCCGTTTGTGTTGGTGCGTGCCGTCGCCTCCCGAAGGAAACATGCGCCAAGGACAGGGGGGACGGTGAGTCGCGCGAGAGACTAGTGGGAGCGCGAAAGGGGACAATACGTGCGACCCACGTTGCGCGGCAGATGAGCTGATCGGGGGTCGAAGGAGGAACTAATCCTCCTGTGCCCGGTATCCTCTACACCCGGGCGGAGGAGTTGGCCCTTACCACCGTCTCCCGCCTCCCGGGAGCCTCCTGTCCCTACTTCGACCTTCTGTTTTTGCGTGATTTCGAGCTTCACACGCATCTGCCGGTGACAGAGGCGGAGGGGGGGAGTCACCGAATCTGCCCCCGCGACGAGGTACTTTCCCGAGGAACCGCCGGGAAGCGGCGGTGACCGGCGACTCAAGGCAAACGCTTTTGCTGATGGAATCTTCGGCGATGGATCAACGGGCCCCGAGCCCTTTGTCCACCCGATCCGGCGTTTTCAGCGACGAAAACCGTAAACTTTTGACGATAGGCATCGCAATGCACTGGGCCTAATCGACACGTGTTATTTTGCCGAAGGAATGAGGACACGCGGAGTCGGTTTTTGGCCGCTGCTCGACGCCCCTGCCACTGTTGAGAGCGGACTCTAGAAAAATGTCAATTCTTTTTATTAAGTATGCACACGCAACCTAGAAACTCTTGGCATTTTTTGTTCTTTGTTATTTACTTCGACCTCGTTCCTTAATTGCGATTCCCAATAGCAATCACAATTTGTACGAGCGTCTTTGATATTTGCAACACTTTTCTACTACTCTGCATACTTTACTAAACTACTTTTCGCAGAAGACATTAGTTAATTTTCACTTCATAGCTCGATTCTTCAAGATTTCTATTAATAAACGAATTGCAACAAGCTTTTTTAAATACTGTATTATATTCACATTCGAAGCATGCATCATCGGTGCATACAAAACAATATACGATATTAACAATAAATTAGAAGGATATTTTTCATAAAACTGATGTTATCGTCGGGGGAAAATATATCTGGAATCCATAATTAAAATTACACGTACGTACTTTTAAACTTTTTCGTTAGCTTTAAACAAGAATTTTTTTGTTACTTGAATAGCAACGACTGTTCCGTCAAGGTATTATTATTAATTCATTTAGTCAACTTCACGTATATAATAAAAATTGAAAAAAATTTATGTCTACTTCAATATATTTAAAGAAGCTTTTGTAAAACCTGACATTAGGTTCTGCTTTTTTATTGAGAAGGTTCAAATGATAACGTATAAATGTATTTTTTTTTTGTTATATTAGTGCAGTTGTAACTAATCAACGAAACGGGAGAATTACCGGGTTTTAATCGCCGAAGCAAAACATCGGTTATTAATAAAAACTTCCGTAATTTTGTGTACATATATTTACACGTTATATCATTGAGTGATGGATAAGTTTCAATTTTTAAACGATGCGATTATTGGGTACTTAAGTCTATCTACGACTATTAAAGGTGTTTTTAGTAGTTTTCTTCTAAATATTGTCGAATGATCGATTAGTAACTTTGTGATATGCAGATTTATGCTTATGCAAAACATACGAGCACAAAAGCTTTTCCTATCTTAATATTATCTTTAATATATACTATCTTTTACTATACTATCTTAATATATACTATCTGTATTAAACCGTAGTTGTTTATTCTAAAATCGATAAGAAAATATTAAATTACGCATTGTTATCTAAATGTCTTACAGACTTCTTCTGAATTTACGTTATAATAGTGTGCATCTGTAAACACTGCACATGATTAAGCAATAGTAAATAATTTACTTGTTATATAATAACGTCCTGTTCAATTGGTAAATTCCTTGTTTTATAATTTTTAAAACTCAAACGTTGTATGTTAAATATTTATTAAGATAAATACAGAAGTTACTTAAAAATTATAATAAAACAAATGCAAGCACTTTATTGAATTTGTTACTACATGTACATTAAAGAAAGTCCAGGAGTAATAAGATTTTTTTCGATTGAAACTTAAAAAAATCATCAATATTTAGTGAACGTGCTTAGGCTGAAAGCCTTAACAAGCTAACGTCGATCAAAATAGTCTGGAGAACATTTAGTATGCGCAAGTGTCTAAGGTATAAATGCAAATGCGCTCGTATGCAGATTTTTATAGGAGCGGTCAGCAATAGGTTCATGGTCGATAATTACGACACTTGTTTCCTCTTTTTTCTATTAGTTCCTTTCCCCTTGCTTCTTTCTAATAGGTAATGCGCTCTGTCTAATTCTCTCCTCATCCTAAGCTCGTCCCTTTTACAGCCCGATCAAATTTTACATTTTTTCAATAACACGGTTTTCAGTTCAACCTTTCTAACCGTTACTACGATAAGGCTTTAGCTTCGAAACGAAATTGTCTCATTTTAAAACAATTCGTTTTAAGGTAAATGGATATTTTTCGGCTGAGATGTTTTAGTTACTCTTAAAATACGAATTTTGTTTTATTTTTAAAACAGTGTCTCGAATTTTAAAATAAAATTTCAATTTTTCCGCCGAATATTTGTTATATTTATTATAGATACATAAGTGTAAGAACTGTAGAATTCATTTTAGCCTTTTGTTATTTTATCAAATAAACATTTTAATTACGTAATATTCGTTACTAGTTTTAACCAATTATAAATATGCCTACAAAATTTGTTAAAAATAATATTCGTAATTTTCAAGTTAGGTAATTATTATTATACATATATTATTATTTCTATACATATATATTTGATATTGAGCTAGTTATAACATTTAACATTTATTCAATTTATTCCTAAAAGATTAGTATTTTCATGAATTAAATGATTTATTATTATTTAAAAAAAATATTTTTGTGTATTCCGTATGTGATTATTATATATCTGATCATAATATTAAACCTGAATAAAAGAAAATGATTCTTTCTGAGATGAGTATATATAAATTCAAATTTGTTTTTGACTAGATAACAAATCGTATTTTTTCGATGTAGGTACTTGCTTAAATAATACCGTAATCAGGTTATAATCTATGAATATATATATATATATATGTGTATATCAATTGAATTCGACGAAATCATCAATTTGAAAATATGTTTTATATTTATGAGGGTTGATTAGTTATTTAAGAAAATTCAAATAAATCGTAAAAATATTTAAGAAGCTGGAGAAAAGAAATATACATGTATGTTAAAATTAGTGATCATCTTTCCGATGATGTTTGTTATTGGGCAATAATTTAAATACAACCTGCATAAGAATAAGCATATTTAAATGCATATAAGTACATATAATAATAATTGTTTATTGATATTATAATTACCAGTACTATTATTATAATATTAATAATAATTATTATTATCTCCGTCATCGTCATCATCATTATTGTTATTATTATTATTAACAAGAGCAACAAGTCTTATTTAATAAGAAATCAATGACCCATGTACAATTATTATAGCACCTAATAGAATTTGCGTAATCGTGCTTCGAAATATTCAGGGTATATTTAGAGACAAAACATAAATTGCATGTAAAAATTTTAGTTAGTGTGACCGTCATTGTCTTGTACAAATTCGCATCAGTTGAATGTACTTATATCTCTCGCATGTCTCCCTCCCCATCACTCTCTATATCTCTCCTCTTTCCAATAAGAGTCTCACGTATGTGGCAAGAGCCACCCGTATAAAATGACGGGTACGCATTTTCACTCACTGCCCCCTCATTCACTCACGCGCAACCTACCCACCCATCCACCCACACACACATACACACACACACACACACACACGTGCGCTTGTGCGCGCACGCACGCAGATCCCCGCGACAGTCCCCTGCTGTCGACTCTTCACCATCGGTGTAGTACGATTCACGAATCGCGAGATTCCAATGCGGCATGTAACGGCGCGGAAAAGCAGCGATCGATGCGGACAAGAAAAAGGCGCATAGGTGGAGGAGGCGAGTGCGAAGCGCGAACACACGACGACGACGCCTTCCATCTTTATCGCCGTCGCTGCCCGTAATTAGAAGAACCTGTGCGGGCGTTGCGGTACGGGCGTTCATGGTCAGCTCGTACGCTTTTAATTGACACATTGCTTTGCAAGCGCTGCCTCGCGATTAGTGGCCTCTCGCGATTTATAAGTCTGCTTACTGCTATTGTCAATAACGAATAGTTTTGCGATTATCGTCGGGTTTTTGCTCGGAACTGCCGAGCACATTCGCTGGAAGATGCGACTAGCCGCTCTTTTATTTCGCTCGATGAACCCGAGGATCGGACGTACTTGGCATGTACTATGCATTAATGACAGTGCTTCTACGGGAATCGCGGTAAAATGTGCGTGTACACTTAAAGGCCGGGAGAAGTTGAAATTTCATGGTACAATCGAGTTTACGTTTTTTTTATGGTCGGCAAGCCGATTCATCGTTATTTGCTTTAATGCGCCGAATTAAATACGGTAACTTCAGAATGCTCGAAAAATGATCATTAAAACTACATTGAGTGTGTAGTTATAACTGCGCGAACAGTAATAATTGTGGCATAGCTTGCGAGTTATAGCGAAGGAAAATTGAGCTAAAACTGTATATAAATGTGCTTTCCCTCTGCTTGTCTCCAGACTTTGATACAAAAGTTTACTTAATGTACTCGACTTGTGCAAGCCCTGGAAACTAGATCATAATTTATCGTATAAACGTAGCTTTAAAGAGAGAATCAGTTTATTCGTATCAACAATTGATAGGCTGACGACAAGTATTGTAGACGATGTTTTCAAATTTACGATAGCCTTCGCTCTCTCGCACTCATTTCACAATAAATTTCACATAAAATGGAAATCTTATCCTATATTAATTCAATAGGTGTCGTATTTTGTATTAAAACTATTTTCTTATTATCAAAGACAACGTGAAAGTAATCGCGATTAATGTGATATACACATACGGAAGAACAAACGTAGTAGCATTGCTGAATTTTTACCCCGCTCAGTGTAAACAATAAGTAAAGAACGATTTCTCATCAGATTCCACGTCATTATTAAATACAACTTTACCGTGTTGAAGACTTTTTTTATAAAAATTAAACATCCAACTCGAATGAGATACGTTTCTAAGCGGACGCGTATCCAACCACCCACACGCGCGCACAGCTGTGGGCACGCACAGCTGTGGGCACGCACGCGTACAGAGATACGGAGGTAACGAACTCCATAAAAAGAGTGCGGTCGAATGCAGCATACTTGGAAAGTATGCCCGGTATCTCGAAAGCATGATCGAGCGATCCGGCCGGTGTCGAGCCGAGCCACGAGCACTGGTTTCCCAAATAAATCAATAATTTATCTCGCCTCCTATGAGCACGTGACGCAAGCATCGCGATCCCGAGAAGGAATCCGATACCACAGCGACCCGAATTTTCGTGTGCGGCTTGCATACGTACCTGCCGATACCCTCGAGCCGCCGCTCTAACCGGGCATACAAAAACTCACGACAAACCCACGACAATGTGTGTAATCGGTGCTTTTAGGAGCCAATCCCTTGCAGTACTAATCGCGTGAATTCGAAAGGATGAAAGTGAGAGAGAAAGAGCAAGAGATCAAGATAGAGAGAGAGAGAGGCGACATTTTTCCCTCGACGTGTCGGTGATGCGCAGAGGCAAGTGCAGTGCAGCACCTGAATGCACGTGTGCTCGAAAAGAGACGTGAACTCGGTCTCCTTCGCGATACATTACGTAAAAGGCGTCGCGCGATTCGACGCTTCAGGCAAAACCATTTCTTTTCCGTGCCCCGTGACTTTCGAAACACGCGAGATAGAGCGAGAAAGATGGAGGGAGTCATCCAGAGATTGTCTTCATTTACGCACACGAGATACACCAGGTAACGTGTATACACGACAATCCCTCATATGTGGAAGTCGGTACGAGCACAGGATGATAAGTGAGATATAGCTGTTCCGTATTAACGCCGGTCAAACTTCCAGTCGTCGAGAAGACAAGCGTAATTGCCATTCGGCCATGTGTGAATGTAAAATAGTGTCTAGTATTTCTTAAGGAAATAGAGAGAGAGAGCGAACCCTACCAGTTAACTTTTTTTTTTTTTTAATTTAGAATAAAATGTGTAATCCGCCCACTACCAGTAATACAAAGTACTGTCGTATGCGAGATCGACCCGAATCATGATATTGCGAAAAGACTTCGTAAGAGTCCCATGGTTTGTTGACAAAAAAACAATGCTTGATAAACAATATTTTACCATCGTTTTAACTTTTTTCGTTTTAACCTTTATTTTACGTAATTATTGAACCTTTGTATTTATTACTGATCAATTGCTTTACATCAATGCAATTTGTTTAGATAATACACTTGGGATAATTACCTGTAATATACCACTCTGGTTTATTTTAATATTTAAAATTTCGTTTCATTTATAAATATAAATTACATCAAGTTTTTTTAAAAACATTGAATTAATCTTTTAAAAGAATATTTTTTATTTCCTATACTTTATAATAATTTCTATTATAATATTGTAATGATTTACTACGATTATCGCATTATTTTAACAATAATTTATAAACGCATTTTTATTAAAATATGTTTATAATTTTCGAATTTGATTTTAAGCTGACAAAACTCTCTCAATAAACAGTATAGAAAAAGCTTTTACTTTTTGAAGATCAAAAATAAGAAGTTTAATAATAATTTAGTAATGTATTGTGTAATGCTTAAAATAATGTATGAATAGTAATAAATGTATTTCGGCTATCGATAACATTTCTATTCACACTTCTTACATACAAATTTTCGTACATGCTATTGTATTTAACTAAATATTTATTAAATATTTAGCAAAAAATAATTATATTTGATTACGTATAGTATATATTTGTTTACAACAAATATTTTATATTTATAAAAAGGTTTATCAAATAAATTTAACGAAGTTAAGAAGACTTTCTACTACACATCTTCATTTCACATCCATTCATATAATATTTTATATATTATAATAATATACTTACTTATACTTTTTAAAAGTTTTTTTATGTAAGTGTTAAAATAGTAATTGACATTTCGTTAGCACCAAAAAAGCAAAGATTATAGAACGTAAAGTAAAACGTCTTTGTATTTGCCATTTCCAATATACATATTTCATACCTCTTACCCATCCTTATTTTCGTTTGAGGCGTCATATGAGAATCTGAATCGTTGGTGTCTGCGCAATCTTATATTTCGATGGGACTACTGTTATATAATACGTAATACTTTAGTATTAGATACGAATGATGGAATAAACCGAAAAGGGAAAGAGAAAGAGAGAAAAAGGGGATTAACGAAATGAGTGAATAGCTGAGTAACAGAGAAAGAGAGAAGGAGAAACAGGGAAATTCTTCTGTTCTCTTTGCCAGATCTGTTTTAGTATTTGCGCGGATACTGAAGCCTAATATGGTTCTGAAAAGATCACCTTCGAGCCGTTATGAATTTCGTAAATTTGTTTTTCTTTCCTGACCTTCATGCTTTTTGAGCCTTGATAACGAATTTAGCAATATATTCAACAATAAATTTATTTTTATACACCAGTTGATCTAAATATTCTTCTTTCATGTGATTTTTCAAGATTTTGACAGTAATCGCATGGCTACAGCATTTCGTAACTTTTGTATTTTTATATTACGTTTCAAAAAAAAAAAATTAATTATAGAATTCATTTTTCTTTAATCTAAATTGTTATTTCGTAATTAAGCTGTATGATAAACAATTAATGGAATGTAATTATTACCAAATTCCGCAAAGCAAGAAGTAGATCAATCTATTAGTGTGAATGATTTAAAACAAAATAATTTCTTCTAAGTTATAAATTAACTTTCTTCATCATGTGAAATACTATTTTACCAATGTGTAATATTTGATAAATAAGGTTGTTATATAATAATACATTATATTTGAATGGAAAATACATATAGTAAATAAAATGTATATAGAAAATGTAGTTGTATATTATAATATTGGTGCTGTTTGAAAAGAAGTTTTTAATTTTTCATATTTTCTTATTTATTATTGTACTTTTTTTCGAACTGTCAGTATACACAATCAATTACGACTTTCTTATTCCCTTTATTGACACTTAACACGAGAAAGATCATTTTTAAATATACATATATATTTTAATTGAGATTAAATGTATAATCACCCATCTAAAATATGTAAGTAACAATGTTAAGTAACAACCTTAACAATGTTAAGAGTTGTTGTTCTCATAATAATAGAAGTTTTTCCTTTGAATATATTAAAATTACAACTCATTTAAAAAAAAAAACAAAAAAAAATTCTTTCATTAGAATTTTATATCGAATTGTTATAATTTCATTTCAATATTTAATATTTACCATAATTTTAACATGAAAATTATACAAAAAAATATAATCCAAACATTTTTATAAAATATTTATTCGTAAGGAAAATATTTTCTTATTTTTTCTTATTATACTTAATTACACGTTCAGTTTTAAATAAAAAATTGGATTATGTAAAATTATAATTTTTCTAAATAAATTATATTATTCTAATAAAACAAATCTAATAAAAAATTTTCAATTAAAATATGTTTTTTAAATTTGGCTCATACTTTTTTTTCAAATCAAGTGTTTCTCACGTTCACATTTCGAGTAAACGGTGCTTAGTTTTACCATAATTAAACATTATCTAGAATATAGAGAATTTTACTAGAAAGTAAATGATAGCCTTTAAGCTAGATTATGGTACAGTACAGTACATTTTCGCGAGCACAAAAAGTAAGAAATAAATAATAATAACAAAAGCTTTGAATGACCGGATGATAGTTAATTTTTAGAACAGGAAATATTTTCTACGAGTCAGTTACAGTGGGGTTGGAATTACATACGAATTCGTTTCAATTTGGTGGAAGCTTACATCGTATACAAGTGCGCTTAGATGCCCTTTCTGTATTTTATTTTTTGATATAGTTTCAATGAATATTTTATTTGTGGAAAATACAGTGAAAACATCCGTGCCAATATAGAGAAAGAGATTACTATTGTTGTTTCATCAGCTTTTAAGTACACAGTATATTAAAATACGAATTGCTTTTATATCATGTAATTATGGAATTTAAAAGTAAAATAAATTTTGCTCGTTAAGTAAATTAAGCCAATGAGACATAAATAAAATATTAATATTTGACTAAAGAAATCAAAAAAGATTTTTCTTTTTCATTCATATAGCTGGATTCCTCTGTAAAATTCCAAAATCCCATTAAATGGAATTTAAAATATTGGTTTTAATACAATAATTAATATGTGTTCAAGTAAATTTGCGTTTACTGTTTCAAGTATTTTTATAAATTTAATTATTTATTCTTTACAGCTCTCACTACTATAGCAAATATATTTACTTTAAAAATCTTCACGTTCGCTGTATAACTAAAATTTTTCGTATAAAATGATTGAATTATACCTAAAACTAATTTTTAACATTTTCAAATAAATACTATATATATATTTGGGTAAATATAGGCTTTACATATCAATTTAATTTATTGTAGCTATGACACCTGTACTCTGTACATTTTGTTAGCGTGTTTCTATTTCATTTTCCATTGATATTCTCGCAGAAAAAAATCTCAGAAGGAACTTCAAAACACTTTAATTTATATTAAGATAAAATGTGAATGCGTAACTTAAGAGAGTAAAATATGAGCTATCTTCGGCAAGAATTTTTAAGTTACATATATTATGTACAATAATAATTATTATTGCCGTTAGAAAAAGTATAAAATAATTCTAAATGGTTAATTAATTTTTATGACAAGAACAGAATGAAGAATACCTGTTTTCTAAGAGAGAGTGACAGAGAGGTAGAAAAAGAAAGAGGGAGAGCGAAAGCAAAAGAAGGCTCAGAAGGACTAAATGTTCAACTGCCAAAGAATATTAAGATTGTCGTCTACGTAGAGATGCTTAGCAAGCGTGTCTTTTATTACTGCTATTGCTTTCCTACTATAATTTATGGTGCGGATTAGTTGCCGCTTCCCAATGCCAGTACCGAACAGAAACAATAAAATAAGAGAAAATACCCTTCGAACTGTGCCCGGTATGCATTCCTTTGCACATTTTTCCGGTATCGTACTTTAAGATATTTTTAAAGAAAATAATCACAACATCCAAAATATATCATATATCGTTTTTATCACAAAATTGTTAGCATGTTAATTGGCTTTTAAAACAGGAGAACCTATATCGCAATACAAGCGAAGAAAATTTTTACCCATTAAAATGTTTACATTTTACAGTTATTTGTAAATATTTGTTGTTAATAATGTTTAAATATATTTGTGAATTCTTGAAAAGGCTTTTTTATATAATTATAATAATTATTAGTAAACAAATTATAATAACCTATTAATATTATTATTAATAAGCAATATTTAAAATTGATTAGTATAAAGACGTACATAGTATAACAATTTTTTTAATATCAATTTAAAAACATATATTTTAATAAAAAAGTTATATTATTCTAATAAATTTAATTTTAATTGTAATATTTCCTTTATTTAAATATCACGAATATTTTAGGCATATAGTACGAAAATTTTAATGGAAGAAGGATTATATATACTTCTTAGTTTGATGCAGAAAAATCTAATCGTATACTGGTTAACAAATATCGATATTATGAAAATAATTGGCACAAAAATCTTAAAATAGTTCTTTACAAGACATTTATCAAAGATTTACGATCTAACGAACACGAATTAATGGCGATAACACATATTGCATGTACGTGAAAATTATTGAAACAAGTGTCTGATTTATTGAACGTTTGGTAGACAAAATTTGTAAATAAATTTAAAAAAAAGATATAAAAAACGTTAATTTTAATTAAATTTTTATAGTTCATGTTTTTTTATTGATGTATAAAATATTTCTATTTACTCAGAAAAATGAGAATGTCTTTGAATTTGAATTGTATTTGAAATAAAACAATCTGTTTGAACAAGGAGAGTACGAAAATATATTTTTTGTAAGAAGAAAAAGTATCTAAAATATAAAAAATTATGCAAAGTCATTTATTATCATTCATATCAATGATTTCCATTTTTTTTACTTTTTTAACAATTCTTTTTTGAATGTAAAAAAACCGAATCGATACTATTAATTTAAAAGTTTAAAATACATCAATCTGATTGTTATTCATTCTACTTATAATTTGGTTTTTTTAAATGTGCTTTCGTTATATTATTAAATTAAATGAATAATTTTGTAATAAATCAAATTATATATAAAAATATATATTATTTTTGCTTTTATATTTATAATAATTTTAAATAACAAACAGTTTCTATATACTACTCTAGTTTTCAACATTAGATTAATAGTTTGCTACAACATATAATATGCTATTCAAACTTTTTTTCAGAGAAATTAGAATATATTATAACAAGTAGGTCATAATTGTAAATTTAATACTAGTTTTGCTTATCTATAGTTTTGAATACACATTTCGTTAAAAAGAATATTTTCAGCGATTATCTATAATAACTTTGTATACTCTAATAGAATAAAAAATTTAATCACAGTTTAACTTATGACTTAATTTTTATCGAGCTATATCCAATTTATGAATTTGTTATTAATTGAAATTGATATTAATAACATACTTTTACTAATACAATAAAATAATACTAATATATGGTAAAAAAAACAATTAATAAACAAGTATGAGAATAAATTAATATGTGCGCAAAATGGGTAATTATCATTTGCTTTCTTTATTATGTAGCTTTACTTTAATATAGTTTTATATCAACACTTTTTATTAACTGTAAATTATATATATAAAAGTATATATAATACTTATTTTTATTCATATTTAAGTTTTATAATGAATTTGGAAGAAAACTTTGATATAGAAAGTCTAAAATGTATATAGAAGAAAAAAAAGAAAGTGATTAAATATACCATTAGCTTGATCTTTTTGGAATATTTTACTTAAAGTATAAAAAGATATTGAAGGCTTCATTTCTGTTTTTGTCTCGAAATTATGTAAAAAAATTTTGCTTTACAAAATTGTTTTCAAAGTCAAATTTAGGTTAAAGAAATAGAAGAATGAGACGGTATTTGATTTTATCGAATTTAAACTATAATTACTTGAGGAAATGTGTAGAAATCATTTTACATTCTTAGAAAATGTTCCTATTTTATGGAAAATCAAAAACAGATTGTTAAACTTTCTGATTTTATTCTTCTTTTATTTTCCCAAAAATTTTATTTTTCTGTTTTTACAATAATAGATACAATATTAAATTCTTTATTTATATTCGGTAATACGTAGTTTAAAGAAGTGTTAATTTGGTTAATTACGGAAATATTGTTTTATTTTGAAAATGCATACAAATTAGGTAGAAATACATAAACTATATAAATTTTAAGAGTTTGTATTATTCCAACTATCAAAAATTTAGTAAACTAACTTTTTAATATTTCTTGATATCGTAACCTATTCCCGCATACTTATTGCTATTTTCATTCTTGCTAATATTATTTTTACTTTTCTCTTCATTGGAATTTCTTCTTGACATATATTTTTATCTTCGGCCTTTATATGTAATTATTTAATTTTTTTATTGAAAACTTTTCTTTTTAAAAAGTGTATACTAAGGAGTTAATAAGTATTTCATAATATATGAAGTTGGTTATCTTAGAGGAACTTTTAAAATACAATTACAAAATAATACTAAAAAATAATATTTTTGTTGAGTGCCAAATTCTTACAGATCTTATATTATCTCAAGTTTTTTAATATAATTTTTTTTAAGTAGGAATAAAAATTAACAAAAAATATACTAGTTTTTGGTGTCATACATTAAGTATTTTCTACTATTTTAAGTAACTTAATGTAGGAACTCTATAAATTATATAAATTTTTTTTGAAATTATATTAAAATCTGTAACGTTTATTTGGTATTATATTTTTTATCTAATATACATCATCATCATGTATTTTAAAAATATAAAAATGTTTATAAAATATTCTATTTAGTTCTTCTTGTAGTATGTTAATGTGGGCATAAACTATTAATCAGAATGGCATTTATTTCTTGTTTGGTTCAAGTACTTACATTGATTCATAAATTAATGCTCGTAATCAATAGCTTACACAAAAACAATATTGTTTTAAAGTGTTTTTGTATAAAATGCTAACATTAAGCATCGTATTTAATGAAAAGTTTTACAATCATCTCATCTGAAAATTAAAACTTATTTTGCTAAAACAGTTGTAAAATTGATCTAAAATATGTCGTTGAGATTAATGGCAGCGTCGGTAAAACTTTTTCAGACGAAATTTAAAAGTTATCTGTTATTATTTATATATTTTTTAAAATTTCATCATAATTATACTGAATTGAATCTTTTTAAATTTTAAGTGAAAGCGCTGCATAAAGAGACAAATACTGACGTCTGACTCTTAGACGTCACCTCATCAAACTGATTCTCGAGACGGCAGCTGTCTTCTTATCTACTTCAACGGTGTTTCACTTATTTCCGGTACTTTACTGTACAATGCATGCACATTGCTATACAAATAAAATAATCAACGAGAAAAAAAACTTTATGATCTTATTATACAGTTACTTAGACCTGCTTTTTGAATTGCGAGAGTTACACGACCGGTGATGTAGTTTCATATTCTAAATTACTTTTTAGAAAAATAATAAATCTCCATTAAGTGCTTTCTTATTTTGATTTATGTTGCACTTAAACATACTATATATTATAATTTTTCTTCAGTGAAGTTTTTTATTTTCTATCTGTTTAATTTTTATTTGATCGTAAATAGTGATATTGTTTGGAAGGTTTATCCACATAATTTACAAATTTAATTATTGCCATTTATGATTTGAATTTAATTTAAATTCTATAATATATATCTAGATACAAATTATAATTTAAGTGATTATAAAACAGCGACAGCCATCGAACTCGAGCAAAATAAGCGCACACACACGTGAGTGTGGTGGGTGACCGAATGGGTACGAACCATTTTCAGGTAAAGAGAGGGTGGTTAGAAGGGTGGAAGGGAAGGGAGGGAGGGAGGTGTAAGAATGAAATAAAATATGGGCGAACGATTTTTCACCGACTGGCGACGTAGGCAGAGCCGGTATGCGTGGGCAGTCTATCATTTCTTTTCATGGAGCGAGTAAACGACGCGAGTCGCCAGTGCGCGTTCACTTATAGATGAGCGAGGGCAGTTCTTTATCCTCCTTTATTCTACTGTTGGCGAAATTAAAGCCGCTTTGCGAAAATAATGGAGCTTCAAATAAAAAACGAAGAGCCAGGAGCAAGAGGGTTAACGCGTGTGTTATTGGCGTTCCAATTCTAACCGTAAAATAAATATTTTTTCAATTTCACTCGTCGTTCATTCCATGTTGATATATTTGTCGTATCGCACAAGTCATTTGTGTTTGTGGGCGTGTGTTTGTGTGGGTGCGTGTCCGCGCGTATGGCTACATGTTCGTCTACGCTTGTGTACATACAAATTAAATCTATTCGTTAATAGCATAATTTACAAGTGAATGCATGTACAGACATTTTTCTGTTTCCATTTAAAACTATCTCTATTTTCATATAAAAAGCCCTTTAAGTCATGATCTTGCAATATCGACCTTTTGTCGTAGATATTCGAAAGTCATATTTCCTTTGGGATCCGATTTACGTTTTATCAAGGGTCTCATTTAAAATATATTTTATTTGTGAAATATTTTATTCGAGGACAATACGATCCTATCGCTGATGTTCTTTTGCCTTCATTATTTCTTTCAATGAAAGTAAAGTGATTTTCATTAGGCTATGTAAATTTAAAATTTCAATCGATTTTGCTATTTGTTTTCTTTTAAATTAATTTGTTTTCTTTTGTTTTTGTTTAAGTTAATAAGGAATTTTTATATAGTAGATGTATTGGTAGCGTTTGGCAATTGTTCATTTTTTCTGTATATATTATTATTTTTTTAATTAATAGAAAAATTTTTTTACTAAATGTTTCATAAAACTTTACAATCTCAATTCCGATAATATGACTAAAAAAATAATTTTTTAAAGTGTAATATTATCGTAACAAAAACATTTCTTTCACAAGTTGATTTTATGATTCACGCATTAGTAATTATAAAAATAATTTAAATATTATACATCTACAGGTGACTATATTATTGAAAGTTTGAATTCATGATAGTTTATAAATCTTATTACAAGGTTTTTAGTGAGTTATAAATATTTTTTATAGAATTAACAGTTAATAGATCGGAAATATTTTAAAAATTGTAATATTAACTGAGGTATTATTCTCATTTATGTTCTAAGATGTTTCATTTAATATAAAATTTTACATGAAAACCCGTCGTACAATGTCTCTGATGCTGTTACCATTTAAGTTTAGATTTTAATATTTCGTTTATAAAATTTCAATTATTTCACAGATTTAATCTTTAAATTGGAATTAATAAATAATTTTAATGTTTTACAGGTGCAACCATGTCTTTTCAATATCTCGCCTTAATTGCGTAAGTGTAATTATATCATAAATAAGACTGTAATTTAATATAAGTATATATTATTAGCAATACTTTCAGTATGTTCTGATTTGTAATTGTTTAGAAGAAAAACCTGTTTTTATTTTCCTACAATATTGTCAGTTTATTTAATAAGCTATTTTTTTCGTTTTAAACGATGAACGCCATTTTCATATTTTAAATACCTGCATTCATATGGAATATAAATATATAAATTTATAAATAGATATATAAAGCCAAATTTTGGTCCCAGAGTTAAACTTCATAATTAATTAATTATTCCCAAGTAAATATATAAAAGCTATCCCATAATGCATTAAAATTAGTTTCAAAATAATTGTAAATATAGAAAGTCTTAACTGCATATATAAATATTAATAAAGCTTAGCTACTACTACATGTGTATATGTATATGTGTTTGGAGCAAAGATAAGCAAAAATTATTTCATTCAATTGAAACCTGACAGTACCTTTGCACGTGCACATGGTTTTTGAATATAATCTGCTTACTGCGATTCTCAAATAATATTAGTCCCGGAAATATCACATATCGTGAAAGTGAGAGAGGCCTATGTCTCATACTGAGAAGAAAATCGACAGTCTAAAATCTAATCACCACCGACAGTTATATGGAACAAAAAAAACTGAGATCACCGCGTTTATTGATAAATTTCGTAAATTACGAATGTTGTGTCCGTAAATTTTCTCACAAGATCGCGTTAAATGTAGTTAATCCTTTGCTTGATCAGCCAGTACGTTTTTATAAGAAACTTTAACAAGATGCGGCGGAAAGTTCCATTATCGGGGAATAATGCGTCTTCCACTGTAATTTTTCATACCCGAGAACAATGAAATGAATCTTTTCTGCTTTGACAGTTCTCCCATGTACCTATTTGAAATTTTACAGAGTCAATTTCGCTCCACTTCCCCCCCTCACCCACCCTTTATTTGTCTCTTCTCTAGGTCCCTTTCAAATATGCAGATGATGGGGCAGGGAAAAGCAATTAATAGATAGAACTTCCCTTCAGCAACTATTGCACGATGAAGGATAATGGCTAGTATAATATGCAGCCTCCCTCTTTAAATATTCTTATCCACTTATGAAAATGTTTAAAATTACATTGTTTAAAAAACATGGACGACTTCAATCGCGTTAATGTTTCGCACGCCATGTGTCCCGTCTCTGCTTCACTTAACAAAGTTAAAATGCCCAATTAACGGCCATTGTATAGGTTCATGGACTTTGAAGTACGTGATATTTTAATCTAAGTATTAAAATAAATGTTAAAAGATCCTGTCACCGCATTTCCTATTTATACGTAATCATGCCTTTTCATCCTTAAATACTTCAACAAAGAAAGAGTTTAGCATTAATTTTAATTACTTGTCCTTAGATATCGCATATCTGTTTTGGGAAAGTGAGAGAGCCGTAAAAATAAATTTTATGTTTGGATCATCGTGTCAAAATTTTAAACGCCCTCAAGTATTTGATGGAAATCCGACGTAATGCTGTAGTACCTCGCTTAGAATTTCGTTTACTTAAGTTGACTCAAGTATGCGAGTTAGAATTTAATAAACGAAATCGTGCAACAAACTTTTATTCGTAATTTTATTATGAAAATTTCATATATAAATTATTTATCTCATTTGATGTACCGGCTTATTTCGATTTGAAAATAATAATCGAAGATAATATTCAACGTATTAAAAGAGCAATTTCCATAGTATAAAATAAAATATTTGTCATGGCTTTAAGAACCATTGAGTTATTGATAAAACTTTTAAAGTATGGATAACGTATATTTTCACGTTCTATATTCTCATAGGTGATTACAATATCAATAACAGTTTTTTTAGGTAGTTTTGTTTTCAAATACAAATATTGTAATATATAGTGACAAAATAAATTCTCGTGAACTAAATGATAAAATGCTTAAATTATATTTTATTGTACTATGTATTTATTATATATAATAAATTTAATATTTTATTTAACGAAAATTTATTAAAATTAAAAAATAACACCTACTTGAATTCAATTCAATTATTAATTTTAAACATAATTACAATAAAGTTAAGGCTTTTAATCGATACATACTAAATATTATCTGTATAATAAAGTAAGTGTAGAAAGGATTTTTTATGCATTTGTATTTTAAAATTTTTAAATCTTTGGACATGAATCCATTTTATAAACATATCTAATCGTCAATAATTGGTGGGTTGTAACGTGAAAGGGATATCGTTCGTGTCAACACTGCATTGGTGTCAACTTTATAATTATGAGATATATAAATCATAAGTAGCTGAAGCTAATGTAACTTTTAATTTTGTAGATAATTGATTGAATAAGTTAGTTATGGAGTTCTTAAAAACAGAGATTGAAAATTTAACAAGTAAATCAGTCTTGAAGTCATTAGAAACTGCGTAGACACGTGATAGAAATTTGTAGTCTGAAGGAACACATCTAGTGAAAACTGTGAATTTTATTATTTTTAAATATACCTCAGTCAGGTTGTTAATCATTTATGAATCATATAAAAAAAGCGGATTTCCTTGTAGTTTTTGTTTAAAAATTATCGCATACCGCTTGATTTTTCTTTTGTGAAAAATCGTGACTCTCAGCGCTAATGCTATTAATACCGGTGATTCTACAAACGATTCGTAATCTGCACTTGGAAATTATAAAATCTGCAGAACTCACCGCATTTATATAAGAGCGAAACAATTTAATTATTATTGCTCCACGTACAATTGTACACAGCAGAGTATTATCAATAGAAGATAAGCCCCGTGCATTCAGTGAAAAGCTTCGTTGCCCCGCCCCTACTATATTGACCTTGTCGAGTAACTCCCAGCGCCAGAGACTGCAACTGAGCTCAGCTGGTCCAAGCCGCACCGGTACCAATAACCTCGTTCGGTTCGCAATCGCAAAAAGTACAATGTAAACACGCGAAGCTCACTGACCTACTGAAGTCGTGATAGAGCATTTAAAAAAATGAAGAGAGGGGGAAGTAATACGCGCGCATTGCAGAAGAGAAGGCGATGCGTGGAAGAAGAGACGAATGGGTTTGCATAAGGAGCGAGGAAACAGTCAGGTGTCGAATGGCCCGCTGTCGCACGACACGGCGCTCGGCTCGCCTGCATTTGTAGCCATTCTTCGTAAATATGACGAGTGTAGGTATGCGTGCCAGTGTCATAAATGCGCGCATTTGTACGTGATCCTCTTTGGTTTTTGTCAGCGCGCGTTTCAGGTTCCACGTATGGTCGGTCATTGTCACCGCGTTGTGCGCGACGACTAGCGCGCTTTAAACACGAATAAGCATCGACTTTGTTTCTCTAATGCTCCGTTTTCCTTTGAAAAATCAATCTCCTACTCTTTCCTCGCTACACAAGGCTTTTTCATCTTACGGCGGCGGTGAAGGCGCGAGGGGCGATTTTTTTTCTGCGCTCCAAATTACGATATATATATATATATATATACACATATATATCTTCAGATCTTTTCAGTATATATTCATCGACAGTTATATTCAATATTAAATTCTATTATGGTCAAATATGGATTCTACAAAGCAGTATTGTTATGAAATTTCAATTACATGCGACGCGACATTATTAGAAGTTTTGAAGGTAAAACTAAGCAATTTTACCGTGGCTAATATAATAAGACAATTTCTTTAACAATCAATTGATTTCATTGGCCCACTTTTACCAAACAAACATTTTATCGCCATTGTCATAGTCGAATAATAAAAGAATCAAAAATTCCACTGCTAATCGTCGTATCTCATGTTCCCTAAAATCATTCTCATCCTCGGGGATTGAGTCATTCTGTTTCGATAATCCCAAATACAATTCGGACGAGCCCAAGAGAATAAGCTCCAATAATAAAGTGATACCATCGAAACTGCTTGACGCCGGATGAGAAAAGTTTTAAAATGACGAGACGTGTGCGTTAACGCGTTGAATCAACCATTGAGTCAGCGGTAACGTTTGGGTCGACGCTACTTTCGAGCAAAGGCCATTGCAATCCTCGTGTGATATGAGTCATCAGATTTTTGCCGTACTCGAAATGCGCGGAAAATCCTTTTGTACTGCATTGTCCATCTTAATACACAAAAGCAAAAAACAGGTACAACGAAAGATACGTCAGAACTTAATGATTCGATAAACTCTATTTTAGTGTAAGATATCTTAATAACTTTTTCCGCGTCAAATGTTAACGTAAAGGATGCTCAGATAATTGTTTAAAGGATAATGAAGTTTTGTTTTTTTTTCATTGTTTCGTTAAATTTTTAATTTACCAATCTTGTAATGGATTTATTTAGGTGACTGTCAATCATCAGAATGATTCATAGTCTATGTCTTAAAACCAAAATAAGAATAGGTATATATTTATTGTTTCTTTTAAGGATATAAACAATTCGTTTAAACATAACTTGTAATTAAAAATCATATTTAATCTATAATGCGTTAAAAATATTTCAACAAGTATTTATCACCGTAAATAAATCAGTGTACTTTATGTAAAATTAGAAAATGCATTTGTATTATAAAACCATGAAACTATAGTTTGCAGCTACATAAATACTTCGATGCATCTGAAATTAAATGAAAAAAAATTATTTGTAAACAATAGACTACAAAGTTGCCTTAACTAAAATTCATGATAGGATTAAAAAAAATTTACTACGTTTAAACAATAATACCTGTTTTAATCTGTACAAATATACATAATACTATTAAAATTCATATTACGTACGTGCAAACAAATAAAGTATTATTTCTCCAATAGATTTAAACTGTTTTTTTCTTATTCGAATGGTGTTGTATGATTCATTTATGGTTGATAAACATTAAAATTTTAAATCCGACACTCTTAATCTAGTTGCGAAATATAGGTGAGTAATCGAAAAAGTATAGACTTATTTCTCTTTTGAAGTAAGAGGAACGTATTTTTATATTCTCTGTAATATAATTTCACAAAAGTTATAAATGAAGAATTTACTTATAAATTTTCTATTGCCTTCTGATCATTAATTTATATGCATAAATGCTAATTAAATCATCATTGTTTTAACAATAAACTTAAATTGTAGGAGGAGAATTTTATTTTTTTAATCCAGCTATTAAATATTTATTTCATCATTAACTGCGTCCTCGTTCATTGTAGTTTCTTCAGATGTCGAAGATCATCGAAGCTCATTGGTGCATTGTTAAAGGCATAGCCTTGTTCCTCGGTTTCTTCTCAATTGCGGTCCGGTGGAGGCGGTTAGGTTTTAAGAACAAAAGTGTCTATATTATAATAATAAATAGAAAAAAAATGAGAAATTGCGAGGCTTTAGAAATAAAATCTGTCTACATAATGGTAATAGAAAATAAATTTATCATGCATCGGTTATTAACAAAATAATTCAGGTAAAACCGTGTGTGAAGGTAATTACAAAAGTAAAGAGAGATTCTAATTATAGACTGAATTCACTCATGAAAAAGGGACTAGATGGATGTAGTAATAGAGAAAACGATAAATTTGAAAAATTTCGTAATCACTTTTGTTAAAAAAAAAAGATTTGTAAAATCGTCCGTTAATGCGTTGTTCTTTTTCCAAGGACGTCATCTCTATCCAAGGTTAGTCGGGATTTAATTGTTGATTCAGGAAATTTTCCTAACACGTTTCACATAGTCAACTCTACAATTTCTTTGAATTTCTGTGTTTTTAGTATTCGCTTCAGCACTATACTGCATGATCGGTTTATATGTGTTCCTAATGATTCAATACATTACTTACTTTTAGGTTAAATATCCACATAAACAAGTAAAAAAGCGTGCGCGCGCGCGTTCTGGAACACACACACATATTCATATTTAAAAATAAAAAAAGCTAATGTATTAAATAAAAGTAATATTTATTCACATGTGCATAAATAAATTATTAAAACTATTTAAAATAAAAAAGTACGTTTGTAGTGGTCTAATTTTTTTTGTAAATATTGTAAATGAACAAAACATGTACAAAAAATGATAGATTAAAAGTTATTAACTTTAAATGTTTTAGCAAATATTTATGAAATATTTACTATGTAAATTAGTATTATTTAAAAAAATGTATAAGATATGTATAAAAACGAAAAAGTTTATATAATTTGTTACACACATATATATTTATTTTCTAAATAATTAAATTTCTTGCGAGTAAATGATGAATTAGATATTACTTTTTTTGAAAAGCTTTAACAAACTACTATTTTATGTTTATAATTTATACTATAATAATAAAAGTTAATTATATATATATGCATATATATGCACAACTATTTGAATCTATTACACTTTCTATATTTTTATGCATATGATCAAAAGCTTTCATCCTCGTGATATGAAATCAAAATCAATCTAAACATATTTCATGAACCAGAATGTATTCATCCAATGGGTATAGCGAACTCATAAAAGTCATACGTCAAAAGCACAACGAATCCTCATTATTAGGGTCGTGACCCTCTCGTTCGTTAGGACTACCCTTTAATTTCGCGCTACAGAAATCGCCGCCACTCGCTTTAATAATCACTCTCTGAGTAAAATTCTCTCTTCTGTCCTTCTCTCTCTCCCCCTCCTGGCCGCCACATCGCGTCCCCGGCCTCTTTGCTCCATATAATCTCCGGCTTTTTCAATCAATCGCCAGGTCAAACAAAGCCAGGCGAGGTTCGAGGAGTACATGTGCGACGGCGACTACGCAGCCCACTTTTCCGGGGCAGATGCGCCTGCGCGCAAAAGGACGCATAGTCAGATGGCGGTCGAGGGTCTTGGGGACAAAGAACCACGACGCCGTCGTCCGGGTGCGCGCCGTCGGGGCGGTGGCCCTCGTAAGCTCGTCGCTAACGCTCCTTATCGATCATCTGGTGAATGAACCGTCGAACCCCGCGGAGATGCTATAGCTTTTTCTCCGCTGTCGACGGCTTTCGTCCCCGTGGGTGTTCGCTCTAGCTTACCGTGGCTTTTCAATCCCATGATTCGCTCGATATACGTGACTCGATATAATTGTCAACATCGATGTTTTTCCTTCGGAAGCGCGAAGACAAAAGAAAATTTAAATACATTGACTTACATTTGTATTCCAATTTGGATGCCGTTGGCGTGCCGTAATCGCGTTGTTCACAATATTGGTATGCTGAAACGAAATTCGTATTTCGGCTTATTGCTGTCTCGCTTTTCATTTTCCATTATTCTATTAATAATAATGAATCATCGATGCAAAGTGACACGCATACATTGCGATGAGCCCATCAGCACAAATACACTATAATCATTGCCACATAAGCCTAAGTTAATAACACGTTCATTGACAAGACGTTTTTCTAAAATTTTTAATTTACCACGCTGCTGGAGCAAAACTTTCCCACCGCTGCTTCGAAGTACTCAGCAAACGCTGCATTATACGTCATTATTATTCTTTACCCTCCATATGAAAATGCAGCGAATCGATGGTAAAGACGCTTTGTCGAAAAGCTTGCATTTAACATTAGCTTCGGACTCTAGTACCCAAATTCGAAATCTTTGCTACGACGCACATTCGGTCGTCATCGTCGTCGGCAATGGAGGGTTAAATACTTTCACGCTCGACGGCCATACACCAAAAGAAGATCTTACAGGCTTGTGCAGCTTATTTTCGTTCTTGTCCCGTACCCTCGAACATACCGCACGAAACATCTAATTGGAGGCATTTTCTTTCCCAATGGAATATATATTTGTATCCATATATAAATACGACAATATTGTGCGCATTATTAAGCAGTAACTTAACTACGATCATTAACAAACAAAGAAAGCTTTTGCAAAATCAATACACATTTTATTGTTGCATTAAGGCTAAGCCCGTATTCTTTTTATTCGAGTATTGAGCATAAAAGCAATATCCTTTTTAGAATACTTCTTTATCGCGATACGTGTTTAATATAAGTGACATGAAAGTGTATTTACACCCTACAGTATATTTTTGTCTAGTCATCGCCATATTCACTAATCCCGGAATAACCAAAGGTCGTTTACAACATCATATCACTTTTGGCAATTATATAAATATCATTTTACACTCCTTTTTCTTATGTCGATAAAAGAAAAAAATTAATCTAAACAATTAAAAAATATGGTTTTCATTGATGAAATTAATTTATATATTTTTTTTTTTTTTTAATCAAAGATTGTAAATTATAAAGACATTTCGTTATTTTAGAGCAACTTATGATATTAGGCTAGATACGAAATATAATCATGTTTTTTAAATTAAAATTGAAATATACAATGTAGTCTTGATATAACTTTTGATTAAAATTTTTTTGGTTTTTTTTTTTAATTTTCATAATAACAAAGTAAATTCAAAATTACAATTAAAAAAAATATATGTTCCGTTACAAAGTAATTCTAACAGTTATAAAAAAATATTATACGAGATCAGATAATGTATTTTTTGTCCATTGAATGGTACATTTTGTGAAATACTGTACAGTATATTTAACTTTTTTCTATGAGAATGCAATAAAAAAAGCATTACTTTCTTTTTTCTCCCAAAGTTTTTTAATATACTACAATTATATTATAGAGAAATTCGTCCTTAAATTTTGTGACCTTTATTTATGGAAGAAAATAATTGTTTATTATGCTGTCTTACACGACGCAAAATTACTTTTATTTCATTATGAGAATTTGAAGACGATGGCATTGCAACGTATCTGTTTTTTTTTCATTGATATACTAATTGAATGTCTGATTATTAAATTCTTATTGCTATTTGGAATAACGGTAAAGTATATTATAATGTATCTTTAAACCTTTATATTCTTAGACATGTGGAACAATATTTGATTTCAACTGATGAAATAGCGACTAATTGTGTGTGTTAAATTAGTACAAGAATATAATTTAAACAAAAGATAATAATGCACTTTGAAAATCAAATTTCGAAAAATTGTTGTATAATTATATTTAATAATTCTATAGTAAAAATATTTTTTCTATTGAATTACAAATACATTTTGTACTTTTAAATAGTTATACATACAGTTGAAGATTACGGTAAAATATATAATTAATTAATCTTTATTAGAATACAATTCATTGTAATTTACGGTTATTATTAAAAATAACATTTATTTTTAAGGATATTTTTCAAAGCAATAGTATTGAAAGTACTAATATTATATATTTATTCTTGGTATATGTAATGTTAAAATATATCAATTCCAATTATTAATGAATTGATATTAAACATTTAAATACGAAAAAAAGAAGGCACTTAAATTTTTTTTTTTAGTTATTAGCTCTGCCACATGTGTAGCTTCTTCAAACAGTATGTATTCCAACCTTTAAAAAACATTTCTATTCTTAGGAGAATGTGACCCATGAATTTAAAAACGTATTTGAGCTTGTTTAAAATATCTTTTTTTTAAACTAAGTAAATAGGGTGTAATTTAAAACTTTCGTTCACTTCCATCTAACTATGTTTCATTGTATTTACTATATAAAATACACGGCAATAAAAAAATATACTTTATTATTATAAAAATATACGTATCATAAAGCACGTTTGATCGTATTGTACTAAAAAAATTATACATTAAATGCAATTATTACAAGTTAGATTATGTTGTATTTTAACATTTTTGTCCAGAGTGTACAAAGCATCTATCACATGAAATAAAAATAAACATTTCAATTTCATGAGTAAGTAAAGGCTTGTTTTACAATAAAACACCGTGAAAAAACAATTTCCTATTATTAATATATCCAGAAACAGATGAAACCTGTTACAAGAAATAGAAATCCCGACAAAAAAAAAGTTTATTATGATAATACATGTAATGTTTTTTTATTGTATATAAGATATCTATATCAAGTAGTTTTTATACTTCTAGAAATAAGTATTTATATTGTAATGATTGTCTTTAGATTGATTGTTAGCGTCTATTAGATGTACATTGATGGTAACTTTTTTCTATTCCGGAACTTAGAAAATTACTAGTGTGTTAAATTAATAATCAAGTTCAATTGAAGTAATAAAAAAAATAGAAATTATTTAAAATTTCTCTACTATAGAAGAAATGTAGTTATTATTGTAAATATTACTTAGAAATTACTGCATTTATATTAGCTAGAAAAAAAGATTATCATAATTAAGATATTATCGTTAAATATTAAAATTTTAAATTACACGTACCTGTAATCTATATAATAAAAAATCTTGGCAATTTCTCAGCTTCGAGTTTTCTCTGAAGTTTACCTCATACAGGGAAGAATTGATTCTTTTTTTTTTAACTCTTATATTTTTTTTGAAAAACTGTATTTGATTAATTTCTTACGATAAAAAACACAAATAATGATAAGAATTCTAATACCATTTTCAAGATATTTTAAACTAGTATTTTTCGATTTTCATCTTGAGTTTTTTGAGATTTATGAGAAAAAAAATTAAGAATAACTCAGAAGTGTAATTAAACTCATTTTTCAACATTGTATGACTTGCATTTATTTATTTTTTTCATTAATGTCTTTATATGTTTAAAATTAATTTATCTTAATAGTTTATATTTATAGTTCTATGTAAAAATTAATTTTTTTACCATACAGAATGTTTTGTTTATCAAGATTGACGATCCTATTACACATTAAATATTTATAGTTTAAGTACGATTTATTTCAAATTTAAATTACATTAAACTGAAGTATTATTCTTATAAATAGTAGCTAAATTATTAATACCTGTTTTAGTTAACAGGTATTTTAATAAAATAATTCAAAATTATTTTAATGCATCCACATCTTGAAAACTATAGAATTAAATTTGTGGCTGTGGAGTACTAAATTTTTTTTTACAGTTATACTTTTTTTGTGTACCGTAAAGTGAGTAAACCGTTAAAAATAATTTAGTTAGTGAAGAAATTTTTTCGTGAAACACGATATCTCATATCCCAATGTAACTATTCTAATATTTCTTAACCGTTTTTACGACAAAAATTGTACAATAATTCTTAGTAAACCTTGTATTGCAGCCTCTTATTGTTTAAATTTTATGCACCTCATTGTCATTGTTAGAGTTCTACTTAAATTCTACTGAAATACATTAATTTTTACTATGAAAAAACATGTATTAATGATTACTGATTGTCAGAAACTAGAACATGTTTTCCTAAGCAGTAGAATTTTTTTCTACTTAATACCGTTAATTTAATAAGTCACAAACTATTTTAGAAGTTTCAAGGTATAAGGATGCAATATTAATTATGTGATTGAAAAACAGTATTTTAATAATAATTTTATCACTTAATTAACTACCAGTAGCATTTCTTTCATTGGCAATAAAACACTTTATCACCACAGTATGATCTAATTGCGTTGGAAATAGCAGAACATTGGAGAAGAATTCAAAAAAGTTTTTAATGTAATTTTGACACTGTCAAATTCATGAAATATAATGAGTTGATATAATAAAACACATTACGTAACACGATCAAGATTTATAGGGGATGGAGAGGTAATATACCTTTCATAAAGAATGACGTTTAAGCTTGTGCTACGAGTAAATTACATTCCTAAGTCTTGATTTCTGTTTGACCGAGCATAAGCAATTTTCCAAGATTAGAATCTCCGTATCAGTAGCAAAATTTTCGTTAATAGCAATATTTTACAACTTTAATTAGTTAGCTAAGAACCATGAATTGCAGTATACGAGTATTCAATACAAATATGCAGATGAAATTATATTAAATACATAAGCAGACGCAGTTAAATTTAATCCATTGATTTCTAACGCCATGAATAAATATAATTATATTAAAATTAATAATTGGAGTATTTGCTTAACCCCTTACGCTCATTACTTTAGAAAGTTATTGACTGCCCTATTAAAAAAATAGTTTTATAAATGTAAAAAAACTCTTTATACACATTTTTAAAAAAGAAACAAAAACATTTAATTTTAAAAATTCATTACAAAAAAGTTTCTTGTTTAAAATTTATATTATTTAATAAATATAATAAGGCAATAATCATAACCAAAAGGCAATAAGCGAATTGATAAAATTATTTATCATCAATGTTTTGAGTCGATCATATCACTAGTTTTAAATTTATATAGTACATTTTGAATGTATATGTATATAGATTTACGTTACACAATACATAATTAAAAAAAAAAATTTTTTAAAGATTACAGCTAGCCATTATTATAAATATTATTAATTATAATTTATATTTGGTATGATTTCTAAATTTTTTATATATTTAGTAAATATATAAATAATATATTTAAATATTAAATCATACAAACATGTCCATACAATGGATCGATACTGAAAAAAATACTTGTGTACAAGTTCTATATTATTATTAATATTAAATTATTAGAAGTAATTACAATTATTTTTGAATACAGATTAAATAATAATAGTTACTGTTCAAGTTTAGTGTTTAATGCAGTAATAAATAATTAGTATGTAATAAATTGTCATAAAACCTAAACAGTATGAAAATTTTTTTAACACAATGTTTTAATTAATATAATAAACAGATCAAGATATCAAATATTTAAACATGAATATTAATAAATTAAAATTAAAATTTTCATAAAGTCATAAAAAATATGAGATTTTTCATATAATGGTTAATTTAATTTTATTAAATTTATTAAGGTAAAAATTATTTAAAAGATTAAAATTTTAGACTAAAAAATTAATAAATCGAATCTAAAATATTAGTCAAATTTTAAAATGTTTCAAAACCATTAAATTAATTCCGTTTAGAGTTAAAATCATGTTGGCGAAGAGTCGATGAAAAAGTATGCAATATTGTAATATTATCTACATTAAAATGATATTTATTTTCAATGTTCAAACTTAGTAAAATAAAAACAATTATTAACTGTACTCCTTATTTAATAATGTGAGATTATAATCGATTAGAAGAAAGCATTTAAAAGAGTAATTAAATATAAAATTTTCTAATATGATTGATATGAAATGAATTCTAATACGCATATGTTAAAAACAGATTGTAAGTAAGTTTGTGTATTTATTATTTATTTAAAAGCACACAATAATATACTCATAGATATTTGCATTGATCGATATATCAGTCGAGCCCAACGGCCAAATGGAAAACTGAATGATGAAGCACCTGTCAGGTCAGTTACATATATCCAATACTGGGACGGATCTTACGTTTTCTTTTAGACGCCAAATGCGCAATGCGACACTGTTGTTTTGTCTAGCAACGGAATCAAATACATTTCGAAAGTGGTGAACGGATAGTCGTAAAGAATTTACTTCCCACTTTGTTAAAAAGACTTTATTACGATTGAAATATTTATGGAATTTATTATCTCGACAAACATAAGGGATAACATGAATTATTAAAGTTATTGTTGAGAAATACAGTAAAGTAAGTCCTAAGTGCGAGCAGGTTATCTTAGGGGAGTAAGATTAGCAAGATGAGTGGAGGAGAATCGAGGAGCTCTATATGGATGAAAGGAACGTCGCAAGATAGACCTATATATCACGAAAGCCAAGTGAACAGGGAAAGCTCAATATATATATCTGAAATAGCTCGAGTAACGAAGCTGTACTCTCATGACTAACCTATACTTATACCGTAGATGCGACAATCTTTGAATATATTGATTGTCGTCACCTAGTGGTAAGAATACATATCAACGACCGAAGACTTGATCGTCATGTATACGAGGATATGCGAAGAATTAAAGTAGGCAATACCTACGCCACCTTCTGCTTGATCTGAGAACCACTTAAAAGTAGTGACCACGCGCGAGTTTCCATTTTGAATTTATTCAATCGTGCACTTGGAACTTACCGCCCAGCTTTGGTCAGGGAGTGAAGAGAATAAAAAAGGTCTGAAAGATCCTTCATCAGAGTCACAGGGTGCAGATGATTCACTTGTATAATATCAATGTCATCTACAACCACAGGAGACTATTGGTTTACCCACTTACTTCTGTGCTGCAGGAAATCTAGTACTCTGATTTCCATCTTCTTAGAAACTGATGTCGAGGTAAGTTATTAAAATACTTGGTTGAAGGTTCACATACTAAGGTGGATAAAGTATTGAGATGATGTAAGGGAATAAATATCAAAGGGCTTCTTCTTTAGCGTGAGTACTAGTCATGTGGACTGAGATTTTAGATTCTCATTCCTGGGTTACATCATTGACAGGACCATAACAACTCAGTCAAGTCCGGTGGGTTGAATAATTAAATTGTAACAATGCGTTTAACAGATGAAAAATCAGGATCTTCTAAAAGGACTTCTCGAAGAAATCAAGCAGATATATGATCGTCCATATCTCCTCTGAGTATCCCAGCTCAGAGACTCGAATTTTAGCCATATCCTGGAGGACTTTGACAGAATGCGATAACAGAAGAACGGCGGAGAGAGCGATAGTGCTAGGGGGATTCGGAGAAATGTATCGACTACGTTTTGGATGGGAATCGTTGAAGAAGAGTGTTGTGTCTTTTCTAACAAATCTGGTACCATTTGGGCGAGTTGCACTTGGCTGCGGAATGATTGACTAGGCATTTATAACACAGTCATGGCTTGGTAGCGTACAGTTCTCAGAGGTTAAGGAAATGGCTTATCATATTAAGTGATGAAAGTTTTGTCTTGTCAAAATTTACAAGAGTAGACCACGGATGAGGTAGATTGGGAAGTGGGAGCAGGGGCTTGGGGAATAGAGGATGTGGTCGGGGAAGCTGCTAGCACCTTGATACTAAATAAAAAGTAGAGTCTACGTGCTACGAGCTGACCATTAGAAGGTATTAGAATTTGTGGTGGACAAGTCCCAATAACATCAATATTACTCAATTTGTAAATTATGGATTTGAATTAGGAGCTGAAAAAACAGACAGGAGCGGTGTGATTGGTAAGGAGAAATTGTGATCGGTCTCTTGCACCAACTATATTGTTCTGCCTTTCCAGTTTGAGAGCTTAGCTTGAAGAATGTACTAAAGAGGTACAAGAAATATGCTACCAGAAGGAAAATGTCAAATAAGAAAAAACAAAGATAATGATGAGTAGTTAGAAATGGGAAGGAATGAAGATAGTGGAAGTAAAGGAGTTTAAATATCGAGGGTATATTTTTCAAAAGAATGTAAAGTCCGAAAGCCAAGCGGCAGAGCACATTAAGAAGACTATGAGTGCTTTAAAAAGTATGTGGAGCATAAAAAAGAGGTTGTTCATGGATAACTGGAAGAGGAAAGAGTTTATATTTAGGGCTTTGGTGGAACGCATGGCGTTATCTGGAGTGGAGATTTGGAAAGAATAGGTGAGTAGGTAATAAAGAAAATATATAAAATGATGTCTAAGTTATATGAGGACGACGCCGAATTTTATTATGTTAGAAGAAGTCAAGGGAATAGAATTGAGCGACAAAACTCTAAAGTGGGCGCTTACTTTTTAAGATATAGCATGTAGCAGCGGGAAGAAGTTGATGCAAAAAGTGATGGAAAAGAGAACGGGGGTCGGGAGCAGAGAGCAATTGGGGGCCATTCGCAAGGACTAAAAAGGTCAAACTGATGGAGTGCATCAAAGAAGATGAAGTCAAGAAAGCTAGAAGGAGTAATGAAACATCAAAAGAGAAGCATTGGAAATGGTGAGTAAGAGGGACAGAGAGGCTAGAAAAGAGGAATGCAAGAAAGAACATAAAAAGCGAGTGATTTGAAGTTGGTGGTGACTGGGAGGAGGAAGCGGGTTGAAAAAGGGTGAAAGCGGGTTTTGATTGAAGGGGAAGTATCGAAGTGTATGATAATATGTAAAGGAGTAGATTTAATGAATTTTGTATTTATAATTTTATTGTATTATAATATTGGATATGTAGAATTCCTAAACCGCAAGGCGAAACGTACTAATAATGCATAAATAAATAAGCATAAATATTAACCTGTTTATGCTGCATTCGCATCAAGAGCTTTGTGAAAGGAGTATAACAAGGCCAGACCTAAGAGAGTGAGTTCAACCAGACTTGGTCGGAGTTATCTACAGTTTTAGGTATTAAAGGGACGGTAGGTAGCCTCAGGCCAGTTGTTATCATCGATCTTAACTCATTATTGTTGATTTCGAAGTTTGAGACGAAGCGCCTTAATCAGAGCAATAGAAATTAAACTCCAAGCTGTTAACATAAGTGCTCCTAATGTTTATGCTTACGAACAAAAAGATCAATAGTTGTAAAACATCAGTTAAGATTAACTATTTTTGGAGTTTATAAACGAATTTCCACAAACACTGTATCAAAATAAGCAGATGTATTTCTTATGTTAAAACAATTCAAGTGAGCATATATGGCGCACATTTATTAAATCATAGAACATATACTTGCAAAAACAATTTCGAAATATTAGTCATGCCCGAATTAATGGTCAAGGAACAAAGCGACATCGAAAGGGCTCTCCTCACTGTGTACACCATTTCGGGGTCAAATCAACTATTCATAGTTACTGAAATCAAATTGAGAATAATGGCCAATAACCTCATTGCATTTTTCAAAACAGGCTATCTCTGCACGTGCTATAGCAAACCTGTACGATCCATCTATACAGTATTATAAAGTTCGATAAAACCTAAAGTTAGAAGCTTTCAGACAACGATTTAAATATCATGTAAGCGCAAAGTCATCCTTAACCTTGCAACCCTAAACTCTGCTTAAGCATTGGCACCCCGTCTAAACAAATCTACAGTGATCAAGATTATAAAAATTGACTTTGAAGGACTACTTGACATAAGTGCCTTTGAGGATGAACCGGATCTGGTGAGGCTTTGAATATCTAGTACTAATATGTATAAGTAAATAGGGTCTAAATTTTACATTTAGAAAAAAAATAGTTGAGAGATACAGGAAATTGTAGCTCTAAGTGACAGCAGGTTACCTTAGGAGAGTAAAGTCAGCAAAATTAGTTAAAGGAGAATATCAAGATAAGTTCTAAGGCGAGGAAAAATAAGCGTTGAAGACTTTATGCAGTTGAGGGGAAAGTCGCAAGGTATATATAATCTTTAATGCAAGGTGGGCGTTGAGGATCTATATGTAGATGTAGAAGGGAACACCGTAAGATAGACTCTATATCACGAAAGCCAAGTGAACAGGGAAAGCTCAATATATATATATATGAAAATAGCTCAAGTAACGAAGCTGTACTCTCATGACTAACCTATACTTATACCGTAGAACGACAATCTTTGAATGGATTGATTGTCGTCACCTAGTGGTAAGAATACATATCAACGACCGAAGACTTGATCGTCATGTGTACGAGGATATGCGAAGAATTAAAGTAGGCAATACCTACGCCACCTACTGCTTGATCTGAGAACCACTTAAAAGTAGTGACCACGCGCGAGTTTCCATTTTGAATTTATTCAATCGTGCATTTGGAACTTACCGCCCAGCTTTGGCCAGGGAGTGAAGAGAGAAAATGTACCGGTCGTAACAACTCTGTAGAAGTAGTGTTGATACAGAAGACCTAAATCTCGACTTGCAAAGGTCTGAGAAAAACATTTTTCAACAGAATAATGTATTTCAAATTCTAATTAATTCGTATTTAGATTTAATATTATTGGAAAACCCTTAATAGTAAACAACAATTTTCAGAACAAAATGTTATGAATTTTGTGGCAAAAAATGTTAAAATTTTACTAAGAAAAAATATTGCTTATTTTATTCTTGTCGTAAGAATGTTTTCGAAATAAAAAGAGTAGCTTTTTTCGTTTTTAATGTCCACAAAGGTACGACTTATATTTTTACGTTGTTTTATATACAAATAAAATGTTATTTATTAAAAAAGAGATCAAAGACATGATATAAAATATAAATTTAATTCTTAAATAAAAAATCTTTTATCTTTATGTTTTTGGTACTAATTTTTCCGTTATTTTCAGTATATATTTATAGCATAAAAAATTAGGTTTCAATAAGTAAATGCAAAATGTTCATTTAACTTAATAAATTTTGTATTTATGTCAATAAACGTAAGAAATTTTGGAGTTATTTCTCGATAGTAAAATCCCAAACAATGTGAGTTCCTTTGTTTTTTATATGAATAAAACAGAAATGAGATATTTAACGAGTATTTAGAAAGTTTTGTTTAAATAAAATTATTTTCAGGTCGCTTGTATGTGATTGTTTCTCTCGAAGAATCTTGAGCCAAAAATGTTAGCTTTCATCGTCGGTGTTGTAAAAAACAAATTTAGTCAAATAGAACATTAAAAGCTCTAAACTTTCGTACTGAATTTGATTTTTCTTACGACATAGTAAGAGTCTCTAATGTTCTTAATAAGAGTCCAAATTCAACACTCAACAGCCTTTTTCAAATTAAAAATATTTAACAAGACTATTAATAATTGAATAAAATGTTACGAAATTCCATGTTCTGTTTGCTCAAGGGAAATTTTAAATAAATGACTCCTGTCAAGTATAAAATAAAATCGGTTGATTAAAACATAATTAAATATAACTTTTCTATTTTGTTGTATTATTACCAGAGAAAAAATAATTCAAATGAAACTTATTGATCATTTTTTGATGATCCTTTGCCCGCTTTCACTGCGTTATGAATCTTATTAATGCAATTTGACACAATTTATTTTTTCGTGTTTATTGTCTGTTTATAATGTTACCTATATTTATAATGCATATATGTATATATTACATTACTTAATAGTATATTAAAAAATGTTAAGAATATAGATAATAACGTTATTTTCATATAAAAAAAGCTGGTCGGTTGTTTGTTATTGGATTAATCTTCTGGATATTTTTTAACTAAAGAAAAAAACCTGTCGTGATATAATCGTTGAACTATTAAGAATTTTTTATGAAACAAATTTATAATCAGTAATTTACTAACCTAATTTTTTGATCCAATTATTTTTCATTGCGTAAACAATGTTTTCGTATTATAAATATCAATAAATAAAAATTATGCAACAAAAAATCATTTGCACATGGAGGAGCATAAATTTTTATTCTATCGACACAGTACTAAGAGTTACAGCATCTAATGTCAATATTAATTGCGTACTAGTAGGGAGGAACGCCAACTCGTAAAGTTGTCCTCACGAATTACATGCCTTTAACATGTTGCCTTTATCAGGTTCTGCTTGACGTTGTCACGTCACTAAGGGTGACCCTGCATTATCTTGAACTATGCAAAGCGTGGCTATGTTGACAGAGACAGATGAATAATGAAGTCTGTCGGCTCCAGCCATTGGCTGCCGTTTGAGAGCATAGCCAAAGAAGCGCCTCGAACACAAAATCGATATTAAATAAAACGCACTGTTTTAATTCAAGTTGATGGCTTTTCAGGCTCTCCATATTCTCTCTGCTACTCCTGCACCTTAAACGTCCTTTTCATGGTACTCGATTGTTCGAATTCTTAACGGGTCGGAGCGGACTTTTGCCAGTTTATGAGGCGCCCTTGGATTAAAAGGAACGATGGGCTATGAATGTCTCCTAGTCACGCACATTAATCTGTCTTCGAGTGGCTGCGCTTGAAGTTATTTATGCTGCATAGTTTAAGATTAAAAAGTAATTATGCAAGGAATCACTTTTGATTTGGTGTTTGTGATGAGTTGTAGAATTAAGGATGGAATTAAGATTAAGAGAAAAAAATTACACCTTACAAATTTTTTTTGGAAAACTAATTTGCTATAATGTATTCATACATATACGTAATTCTATTATTATGTAAATTTTTAATTTTTTTTTTAAATTTCTACAACTATATAAAATTTTTAAATTACATATTTCATCAGAATTTTATAATAAGTAAGGGTTAATTTCTTCCAATATATAAGGTAAGAAAACAGTATTATTCAATTAAAAAATTTTTGTACGTATATTTTTGAATTTTTAAAAAGTTAATAAGGAGCATTGTTATAATTCAAGATCATCCTTATTTATTAATAGTTATCCTATAAAGCTAACTCTATAAAAATGAATATGTCATAAATATAAATGCCATAATTTGACTTGTTTCAAAGATTCAATACATTTTGTGTTCGTTTATATAACGTCTTACAAAAAAAAATAAATATAATACATTTAAATCTAAAAATAAAGCTGAACAGCGAAAATTATTTTGTAATTTGTAATTATCCTGTTTATTTTTTAAAAAATTTAATAATTCTCTCATAAATATTATATCTATTATATGTTCATTCAATAAAATTAAAAAAAATTAATAGTATTGTTTCTTTTCCATGAATATTTATTTGAAGTAATTAGAGTTCATTATTGTTTTTTTCTAGTTTACAAATTACTGACATTGAAATTCGATACGAAAAAATTGTATTTGTGATATTCATCTTTATAAAAAAAATTTATTTTCAACATCAAATATTGTTTAATTATTTACATTTGAAAGGTATTTCAACTATTTAATAATTTAAGCAAATATTTATTACTAATGCTCATTATTCTATAATTATTTCAAGATATAAAGTATAAAATTTATCGATAAAGTTTAAGATACGCTTAATGCTTTGATTAATAAAGGTTTATTACATAATCATCATGTTTTTTATTAAAAAAAAATTTTATAAAATATTCAAACTTTTATAAACTCGAAATTACGTATACTTACATTTACAAACAAATCATTTTAATTTTTGAACAATTTAAAATGATTCTTCTTTAATAAAATGTTTTTTAAACCTTATTTTCATTTTTGTAAAATATTGTAATGTTTTGTAACTTTCGTTTCGAATAAGTCTGTTATGATTTTTATATATATAATATTATCCTAAAAAATGAAGTATGTTGTTTTTTTTCATAATTTTTATAATAATTTTTATAATAATA
Source organism: Kradibia gibbosae (assembly GCA_018907135.1). Taxonomy (NCBI): domain Eukaryota; kingdom Metazoa; phylum Arthropoda; class Insecta; order Hymenoptera; family Agaonidae; genus Kradibia; species Kradibia gibbosae. Next base: position 13,833,039 of record JACCHX010000004.1, read on the forward strand.
AAGGCATGAAATGAATATTATAAAAATATAAGATATTTTTTGTTTTTGAATTATTTAAATAATTTTATAAAATATATAAAACTAAGTATTTAACGATAATGAACTTCCAGTCTTATGAAAATCATTATAATAAAGTCTATTAATGTAGTGCTGTTTAAAGATTAATTTAACAAGAAAGCACTTTTTCTTTTTTAAATTTATTTATATAGTGAATATACATACAATATAAATACACATTTTCAATTAAAATACCTTCATGAAGTATGACTTATAGACAGAATAAATATAATTGAAAGCTGATTAATTTATATGTAAATTCTAGAAAGCAACTTAGAAAGCCTAATAAAATTTAGAATTAGAATTATAATTAAAGAAAATTACTCTTAAAAGTCAATAAAGTGGGTGGCATTATAAAAAAACTTTGCAAAATATTGAATAATTTTATGTTTCTGTGCATTCAATAATTTAAAATGTTTAATCTCAACTGCAGAATATTTCTTACTCACGTACAGCACATACGTAATCATTTATTTACAGCGTCATATGAACGTCACATAAAAATTGTGATATAGTAGCACTATTTTAATATGCAGCGATTGCATACAAAAAATACTACGTCAACTTCGCAAAAGAGTCATTTAATAAAATCTGTACAACGCGTTAGTCTTAATTAAAACACCCGAGACGTACTAAAAGTCAAGTAATTTTGTGGGACTTTAAACAAAAAATTTTTTTTTGCAAGTACTGTCTCAGACTTATCTGTATTCTTTTAATAAAAATCTGTAACTTTTAATACAAAAGACGACTTCCTTATTCAAGAACTTTTACATCTCGTGAGTGAAACATAGAGCAGGACCAGTCGGCGCCACTCGGTACCTACATTCTATTCCTTCTCCTCTTCTCTCTCTCTCTCTCTCTCTCTCTCTCTCTCTCTCTCTCTCTTTCTGTTTCTGTTTCTGTTTTCTTGGCACTACTGCCGCGAAACCTCCTGTAAGATAAGAGGGTTTCCTTTTGTTCAACTCTTACGAATAGTGGCTATCTGACGTAAAGATGGGATCTTATACATGCCTTTTGATTTTGATCAGTCTTACATTTATGAATTTGTGCGTACGCGTGTGCTCACGCGCTGTGTGTATACGTGTTTAATAGGAATATTTCAGCATGCGGAAAATATGCGTAAATATGGATTTGTACACGATACGAGGTTTCGATTGAAAATGTATGTTTATAGTTGAGGAATGTTTATTTTCGTAGGCCGAATATCTAGTTTATAATTCAACTTCATTTTCATTACATGTAGTTGACTATTATTTCTGATATTTTTATGAAAATTACTATTATTGTCGGTGAAATATCAGTGTATCATACTCATAATAATCAACTACTAAAAAGTAAACAGATTTTTTATAAAAAAAAAATACTTTCTAGTAAACAAGTGTGTAAATAGGAGTATCTAATATATAATATATTGCAGTAAATAATATATTTTATAAACAACAGGAAACTCTTTTTAGACATATATTTATAAACATGAAAGAAAGAAAAGTAAGAAATTTAGATATATTTCACATGTGGCTATTAAAAATAAACATTGTATTAAAATTGTTAAAGCATGTATTTTAATGCAGCAGTAATAAATTTCTAACTTTTGCAATAAGCAATGTAAAATAATTCACCTGTTATACACGATTCATCCGAACTACATATAACATAACTGTACGTAAATTTGTTGTTAAAACGTACTTCATCCCTGTACAAAGCATGATGACTCATTAATTATCTACTTATTCTTAATTAAAACTATATTTAAATAACGGTGCGACGTCTAAAGACCGTCAGGCATGAAATGAACGAGTTGGCATCCAAGCAAATGCTGTTTGCATCGGAACGAACGCACTCATCTTGAAAGAAAATTAAAAGGAAAATGAAACTTCCCGAGCCCTTGTATGAATTATCTAGAGTTAAATTATGTATAATTTTAATAGGAATGTATAAGGCAGCTTTCAAAATGCATTGTCTACTTATTTTTTCTTCCTTCAATCTCTTGCTCTTTCATTTCTTTGTCATCAAATTTTACCGTTTCACTAACCTAAACGTATGATTTCTGCATATTTAATCTTAAACCCTCTTCAAACCTTTCTATTGTGAAAATGATTAGGCTTTTGAACATGCGTTATATATTATTATTAAATATCCTTGAATTAAAGTATGAAAAGAGATTTATATAAGTATAAGTTATAAACTTCCTTATGAGACTATTTAAAACTTTTTTCACATTTACAGCAGTATTTTCATGCTGTTGAAAATGTATTGTTATAATTTAATTATAAAAATTCTCAATTTTTTAAAAGCAAATGTAATATTAAATGTAGATTAGTATTTTATTACTGAATGAATTTTTGGATTACTCGAAGACAATTTTTTGTCGGAAATTTATAGTGAAAATATTGAAAAATAACAAAAAATATTACGAAATAATTAGAAGTATTTATTGCAAATGAAAACAATAATTAAATATAATTGATAGCACAACTTATTTGAAAATTGTATATTAATTTATTAAATAGATTGTTTTATCAATCTATGCATTCTGAAAAAAAATATTTTACAAGAAAACGTATGATACAATTTTTGTAGCTGATCCAATGTCAATAGCCAATCCAAAAATTTAAGTTTTCTACATAAAAATAATAGAATCTTATATAGTTATGTCGTCAAAATGAAATTTTTATAATTCAGAAAGGCAATAAGTACACATTTCTTTACAAACTTCAGAATGTATATATTGATTCTTTTTTTAAGTTTTAAAATAATAATAATATGAATAATATAATGAAAAAACCTGAATTTATTTAAATTAAAGGAAAATATAAAATTAAATTATTTTGTTTTTTTACTGAATTTATTAATGTGAGTTCTGTGTATCGAAATCGTCTTATATATAAATTACAATATATGCTTTTATATACAAATTAAATATTATAAGATAAAACGTTAAATATAATAAGATTATATAGTTTTATTTATAAAATTTTCTATTTCTTGATTAAAAATGTGTTTTATAATAAAGTATATCAATACAAAAACTATCAGAAGTAATAAAATTCAAGATATTCTTGTTGATATTGATTGTAGTTTCCGTTTGTTTGTACATATGCATGTACTCATCACAAAATAGCGGGAAATGCAATCAATAATACAAACGATAATGTTTGTTAAATTATTTCTCAGGATAGAAAAATCTCACAAAAGACAAATTGTCACAAGCTTCAAAGATTGCGACAATAGAAAATTGTTAGAAAAGGAAATTGTTCGAGCTATACTTGGAATCAAAAGCTTATTAATTGTATAATGTGTAAGAAACAACACAATGTGTAAGAAATAGTGTAATATCCAAAACACTATTTTTGTCCGAAATACTCGTAATAAAAAATATTTTAAATAATGTTATTAAAATCTCTACCAAAAGTATAGAAAATTAATAACATATGATTCTTAATAAAAAAAGAAATTTTTTTTGCAATTTAATATATTTACGAATAATTTAATAACCAGTTTGTGAAATTTTGTGTTAAATTGGTTGGATTCTGTAAAAGTGCTGAACTTAATATTATTAATTTAGTATATAAAATATGTAATTAAATAAGTATTATCATGCCTAATTAAATAGATTTAAACAGCTTTTATAAAACGGATTGGTGATATATGTAATATATTTGTAGCTGTTATAGAAAATCCGAGTAACAGTCGAAAAAGCTGGGTCAACTGAGGTAATCTAATTATTGGAAATCTGTTTTGGAAAGGCAGGCATATTAATAAAATTGTCTTGAGTTAGAAAATAAGAAAAATCGAAGCACGTGGAATTAATAAATATTTTTATGATAGATTCATTGGAATGTATAAATCAGTAATAAGCAACTTTATTTGGAATTGCGAGTAACATATAGTTCGTATTGACAAAATCACTTGCTTGGGATTCCTCCTTATAAATTACAAATTTCGCATTTTTTATGAACTCTATCACTAAGATAAAAGTTTGCTTTATGCATACATTATTTTCCGAACTCTGTACACTAATTTTCCGAGAAGTTGTGCAATGACTCTTTGCGCATAACTGCATAACCCATGTGCACTTTATCAGGTCAGTTAATTTGCGCTTCAGCTGCGATGGTTTTCACTTTTAATCGAAGAAAAAATCACCTCCAACAGAAAATTACACTTCCACTCTTACCGATTGTCCGCTCATCCAACTCTGTCCTTTCATCTCGTCGTGACGATGTTGAATTGACTTGAAACTCCGGCTTCTTTCTCGTCTTCGCAAACACACTCGCCCTTTTACGTACGGTTAATTCACATGAAAGTATGCACGATGTGCATACGTGGACGTGCATGAGCATGATTTCTTAACAAGAGGCCATTCAACATCGCGAGTCTTATTGCCTTGATCTCAAAGGCTTTCGCGTTGAGACGCTACAAGGAAAACGTCTTTTCACGGAAGAAAAAGCGAGCTCGAGAGAACGTGCAAAGTGCGAGCATTCATTGGGAAATCTGATGATGAGCTGTTTTTCAACAAGCCAAGCTCAACAGTAGCTGTCGCTTATTTCCCTTTTTACAAAAGATTGAAAATGATTAAGTTTGTGGGAAATGATTAAAAGACGCGTGAGAAGTTGCATAATAAATGTGTTTATTATTTTTCAATGACCAACAGCTTAATGCTTTGTATTTTCATCGTGCAGATGATTCTGAAAGATATACTAAATTATTTACATCGATATAAAAAAATTAAATCATTTTTAGTATTAGTAGCATAAGTAGCTGCAAATAAAACGTGTATTGTAAATCTAAAAGCATTTGAAATGGTACAAAGAAATAAACTAATTAAAAAGAATTTTTAAAGAATTTAATTACTGTAAACAAACGTTAATGATTTTTCTGTTATAAATATTTACATATTTGGTTTGGGTACGCATGCATTTAATAGATTATTATTATTATTACAAAAAAAATGTTTCTTTATTTATATAAGTAAATTTTGAAATTTGATTGATATGTATTGTTTTTTTGTTTAGACGATAGAATTTTGATAGAAATTCGAATTTTTAAGTTTAGTCTGTAATTAAAAACAATCTTTTGAAAAATAAAATTGTATTTTGTATTGGATTTGAAAAAATACTTAGATAAGCGTGTCTGTATTATATTTCGCACTCATCAAGAAAACTACGTTTTCGATTTTCTTTTCAAAATCGAAATTTTGTAGTATACTTTAAACATATCATAAGTAGAAAAAGCCTAAATTGATACGTGTATACTCAATGTGACTGTATATAGCCAATGAATGCTAGCAAGCATTTAAGGAATATCAGACGTGTATTTAATCTAAATTTTTTCAGAAATTAAATCATGATCATTTTATAGATATTACAGTATGCATAAAAATAATAGTACATTTTTCTTGTGAATAAATATATTATCAATAATATCATAATGATCAATGTATATTAAAATATAAATGCTTTTTTGTTACTATTTATTCATTTTTTGATGCAAAGAAATATTAGTTTAATTTATAATAAGCTTTAATTTTATTTTTATTCTTTTTTTTGCGAATATTAAAAATGTATATTCACTCAATATTTCTTTTTCTATTTAAAAAATATGAATATTAATACAACGTATAACAAAATCAGACACACGTACATATCAAGTATTACTCTTTTCTTTAAATTAATATAATTATGCGAAAAATATTTATACGGAAGTAAATACCGGACTTAAATCATTTTCGATAAATTTAAATTAGATTTTGTATGCATACTAATGGAGTCATGAAATTAATGTATGAAATCACATTTCCTAATCAACTCTAGTATATTCATTACTCTTTATACGTAATTACATGGTACGAAATAAGTTTTTACGCAAGAACTCAAGTGCTTTAAAATTTTGTACTTTTTACGACAGCTTATAATTTTAGAATATACATTGATTTGTTTAAAGTGTTGAATATCTTAAAAGATTTATGTTTTTTAAAAAAAATAATGTAAATGCTTTATAATATTTATAAAACATTATTAAAATAAGAGATTAAAATACGCATAATAAAGGATTTCATGAAATAAAATTGTAGTAGTAAATTATTAATAATTTAAAGGACTTTACTATTCAATAAATTAATAAGCAACTGAAAAGAATGCATTTAAATGATAAGGAATAGAAAGTAGATATTCTTATTAGTAAATAACTTATTGTTTTAATTTGAAAATTGATTTTGATGAGTCGCAGTACTTATTCACGTATTATCAGTGCTATGCCCGCGCGCGCGCGCGTGTGTGTCTATATATATATATATATATAAATGCATTTGTATTGAATAATGTGAAATGTAATAATTATATATATTAATAGTATTACTTATACAGTAACCGAAATAATACAAATATATAAAATGACTCTTGTGTTATTATACAAATGGTTATTATTATTTTACTATAAGCAGTAAAATATATGCTAAAGTAATTGTGTAAACCTTCAAAGTTATTAAAATTGGAAAAAAACAAATTATTTATAGTAAGAAATTCTAAAAAAGCAAAATATAAAATTATAATTTTTTGTTTAAATATTATATTTTTTGTATCAAATATCTGATAAAATGAACTAATTAATAAATTTCAGCTACGCTGTATTACTTTGTTATGTATTCAATAAAATTTATTGAATATTTTTAACCCACTTATTAAAATTATGCGAATATAAATATATACGGCCTAGAAAATGCTTATGTTTTTTCATGGATAGTATTATTTACTTTTTTGTGTTCAAGCTAAGACCATTATCTGTATCTTTATGCTTATTTAAATTAAAAGAAAAATCGCTCTTCAAGTAATTCAACATGAAAAATTATTCAATGTAAGTAGAGCGGAGTGACTATTCGTCATTTGAAACTTACATTATAAAAGAATTAAAGAAAGAATAGTTATTTTTTGCTTCTTAGTGATTTGAAACCACGTTGATCGTTTTAGAAAGTTAATTTTGTTTTTAGTAAAATCATTTTGCGTTAAATAGCCTTAAATTCTTTCATCTAAAATATAATTTTATAATGGAAAATTAATTTTTGTAATAAAAATAATATTATCGAGCGTTATATAATAATTATGGTATAATTATTATGCGCTAACATTATTAAGTAAAACTTAATTTTTCCCTTTAATTACCCCCCCCCCCTCCTTTAATTTTTATTTTATCTAAATAAAGACTCAATAGTTCATAATAAATCTTTATGGTACTAAATAATCTATATTTAAAATTATTGTTTTAATAACCAGTGATATCTTCTTTTTCAGATAAATTACTGCAATCCACAAACTACGAATATTTGTAAGTTAATTTTTCAAAATTATTATTTAGAATTTCCAACTATTTCAATTTTATTTATTTATTATAAATAATAAATAGTAGAATCGATAAATCAATCAAATTTTGAGGATCTTATCTAGTAAACATATAATCCAAAAAATATAATAAAAATATTCATTAAGTAATTATAATTCAGAATTATAAAAAAATCTTGAAAATTCTTAAATATTTCATACTTTTGTCAAATAAATATATTTTATCAATAACAATAATGTTTTTTATAAATCATTTATTGACAATTAATTTTAAGAAAAAAATCAATTTATCTTTCACTTATTCTGTGAGTGTTTATAAGAAATAAATATTATAATTATAAGAAAATAATTAAACCATTGTTATATTGTACAAAACAACCACATTTTTCTGATAATATTATATATATAAAATGGTATTTCTTACATTTACTTATAGATTATTTTTACTTGTGGTTTCATTGGAAGTCACATGACTATTAACTAATTTTTATAATATACATAAATATGACTTCCTATATTCATAATTTAATTAAACAAAATGTATAATAAGTGTTGATAAATATTGTATTAAACTTTTTTTATATGATTAAAAAAAATTTGTCGTTAATGGTTAGTAGTGAAAAGGAATTTCAAAGAAATTCAAAAGAAATTAATTATAAATAAAGAATATTGACTTTTGTTTATTTATTAATTTTTTATTTATTATGATTTTAAAAAATGATAACGAGAGTGTGATAGAACAATAAGAAATGTTGGATCTTATATGAAAATATTATGAAAACTTTCCAATATGGTTTTGTTTAATTCGTCTTTTAAACGAGAAAGGAAATCAAGTTAATGTTTCGTATCGTTTTTCTCCCTCAATTTGAACTTCTCTCTCGCTTTGTTACTCTTCACATCATAAATGCACACTGTACCTCATAAATATCTAACAATTAGCGTTTGTAGTTCAAGTACATCCTAAGCGCCGACGGAAAGGTTACGAGTTATCAACTAACTAAATTATCTGTAATAAATGCCAATTACTAAGTATAGTCACGAAACATTTCGTTGTCAATTGAATTTCACGTATAATCTGATAACCAATTTAAATTTTTGGTTATACGTTATTCTTAAGCAGGAATTATCGAGTAAATAGTCAATAATATTATTCTTTAAGTTAGTTATCTAATACAATTTTCATAAAATTTATTCAAAAATTTTTAATTCTTATGTAGACTAGCTTTTGAAATTTATACCTATTATTTAAAGATTATGATCATAATATATGTAATAGTAGAGGGAACACTAAAGTAAACTCTAAAATAGATACAATTTTATAAATTACTTTCTTAAAGTATCTTTATAAAACCATTACTTATGAATATAAAACATGGACTTATTTACGAGAAATTTCTCTTTTTTTCGTTAATTATTTTGTGCAATAAGTATACTTGCTCTCCACTGTTTTCTGAATTACTAATTCATAGTACTTTAAACTTTTTCTTAAAGAAAAAGTTAACCATGATCTTGTTTTAATATAATTACTTTAAATTAAATTCAAAAGAAAATATTATATTACGTTCAAACTCTTTTAAAATATATTACAATACTTTGCTTACAATGCATTATAAATTTATTTAGCTTTTAAGTCATTTGATTGGTTTTATTTTAGTTTGTTCTTATGATTTTTGGCACTAGATATTCAATTTTTATTAAGATCGCGTCGGTCGTTCTTCCATTGATGTTTTATCTAGCAGCATATTATAGGTACTTCATTTCAGTACAGACGAATCTTATATACCTAATTCCCTATCATCACATATATACTTTAAATGTAAGTAGTTTTAATTTATCGATCACTCGTAAAAGCACGTCATTGAGATAAAATAAAAAAAATATACTTATAATTCATAATAGCGCGTAACCTGTTGCAATTTTCTTGTACAAATCAGATATTATATGGTATAGCATCTGTATCTAAGATTATATAATTAACCTTGCAAATAGATTAACATTATTCTAAAAAGTATATTATGAATATATTGTGCTATGAAATTCACATAGGAAATAAACAAAATATTTAACACAAATTAACGCAATTCAATTTAGATAGGATATTCTTTAATCTATTTAAATATTAAAGCAAATGCAAACATCTAAGCTTATGATCGAAGTATTTATGATTTATTGATTTCATAATTGAATTTTGATGGTGTAAGAAGTAGCGATTTATTTTACTTTGCAAGAATGATTGATACATAAGTAATACAGTAGTTTACAATTGCAACAATACAAATAAAAAAAATTTTTAATTCAATAGTTATTACTTTAGAAGCTTATAATATTAAAAGAAATATATTTATTTACGAATTTTTTTTAAAATCCTCTAAAGATTAAAAAATTATGCAAAATTTATAAAAGAAAATACTTATGTTAGTAAAAATTTGTTTATAGAACAAATTCTTTAAAGTGTTTTAGAAAATTAATTTTTTAATGTACAAAAATTAAACAAGAAAATTATCTAATTATTAATTTATCACCTTATATTTAATTTGCTTCTTGAATATGCATTGGTAAGATTAAGAAAATTAATAGAAAAAAAGATATCTGTTTTTCTTATGGAGATTAGAGTAAATACCAGTTTCGGATTATAAAAGGTGTTCATAGTCTTTGATCTCGAATATTAAGCTAATAACGAAAACTAATTACTTGCAAGGTAAGAATCATTAAGTCGAACAACAAAATCTTTATAAATCCAGTGCAGAAAACAAGCTCTCTTATGTCTCCTTCTACTCGTCTAAATAGGAGGTGTAGGGGGAATGATGAGGCAGAATGGGCGGCGGTGGTGTAGGAGGAGGAAGAATTTACCAAAGGCCTCCTCACTTGCATTGGCTCATCGCACGCCGGTTGCTATCAGATGCTCGGTAGAAACGACACGAGTAGTACGAACTACGCGATTTCGCGAGACGGATCTCAATGTGTTCGGGTGTCCGTTCGTAATAGATCAGGCTCTCAAAGTTTCTTGTACGTGATAATTTATCCTTTTTTCACGTTTACAGTGGCGATTCTCCTCCTCGTAAACAAATAGCAATCGCAATTCTTCCTCGACAAGAATATAGTTTTATGATCAGTGATTCGTTCGTAGAGAGAGACTGAAATTCAATTGATGTGGCCCTTAGGTTTTACCTCAATATAAACTTGTTTTAAAACAAAAGTTTGTGTTCCTTTTCTCTACGTAAGGTAAGGAGTGGTAGTAACTTAAATAATTCAATTAATTTTCTCGGCTTCAAATATTATCATCCGCTCTGCTAATAAATCAAATAGAATAATAACATATAATGCTAAAACCTAAAATATATATACATATATATACATATATGTTTACTGTATCCTATCAAAATAAAGAAAATTTTATAAGGCAGTAGCATTGTTTTTTAAATAAAACTTTATTATAAATTGAAATGGTAATGTAATGAATTTAATAACATTTAAACAAGAAATTATCAAATATTAGGAAATATTAGATTTCAATTGTTGATCATTTGAAATTCAATTGTTTTTTTATGTATGGTAACTACTCTGTTATATTATTGATCAACTTGCGCTTTCATGTTTCTATAATGCTTGTACTTTCATTTTTCAGCTTCTAGTGTTTTTCTAATATTCTAAAATTATTTTTAATAAAAATAAATTGATTTGTTTAATAGTGAAGTAACATCGCTTATTCATTAAGAATAGTTAATTGCGTTTAATAATTATTTTAAACTTCAATTAAATTGAAATAAAAATTAGAAGTCATAATATTTTATATATAATATTTATTGAGTTATCATATTTTTTTCGTTGCAACTATGGTCTTTTACCTTTGTAATTTATTAAACAATGAAGGTTATAGAAAACATTGATATTACAAACTCCTTAAGTTTCATTGTAAAATCAATATATTCCGTTTCTAAACTTCCAGCAAATTATGAATTGATTAGAATTTTATTGCCACTTAAACAATATTAAACAATTGTAACCGTTTTGATAAAGAATTATATAATATAGGAAGATAATATTTATCTTTATATAAGAATTATATAAAGAATTATATTATATAGGATACATAAAAATAATGTGTGTGGATTTCATTGAATTTTAAATAATTAATTTGAATTTCTTGATACAAAATTTATTCGCATTGTTTTTAGTAATTTTTAAATTACGTTGATACTGAAAGAGTATGTACACGCAATTGTTTTAATCTTTAATAGCATGGGTCAAAGAATAAGAATTATTTACCTTTTTTACAAATTTGAAAATTTTAAAAATTCAATAAGTATTTATCGAAGTTGGGCACACTTTTATATTGTACAATAATAAATAGCCATTATACCCCGAATCAGGCCTACTTACAGATCAAATTTTCAGTAAAAAGAACGCAACGTAAGATTCAACCGATTTTTTAGAAATCATCTTATTTCTAGTTCAATCGCAAGATTGAGACGTTGTCCCAGTTTACGATCCTCACCTATCAATCATAGACTCTCTTGCCGTCCTTTTTCCCAAAAAGCCCGGCGTGAGTATTTACGTACGTACTCGTGCCGACTTAGCCGCAGATTTTTGGCAGCCGACGCTTCAAAGAACGGCCGCGCGCTCGTCGAGGCATAGATACCTAATGTATTATCTTTTCAACAAGTGAGCGCGATATAAACATGGGGGATATTTTTCAACGGTGCGCCGAGCGAGCGGCATCATTAGCCATTGTGTTGGATCGTATGCGCGACGGAAGCAACGAAGTGCAAAATATTTTGCGAACCCGATGGAAATAGCATTTTATGTAACGCCTCCGTCTGTGTTCGTTCGTCTTCGTCTCTAACAGCGCACGTGTACAAGCGACTGTACGTGTGTGCGCCGCTCCGCGCATAGATTGTCTCGCGCTACGTGTTTTACACGCATTATTTTTGCATGCGCGTCTGCTTTCTTCGAGGGTCCCTGTCTACTGACACATTTCATTAATTTACGTGCTTGCGCAATTAATTTTTGCATCGGTCGCGCCTTCTTTTTTTTTTTGCTAATGTGCGTACTTATTAATGTCAATATTCTTAATTTTTATTTTTTTTATTTTAATAGCACGCGCTGCTCAATATTTCAATAAATTTACCTTATTCGTTATATTATTGGCATTATTATTTTCCTGCTAAACTCTTCTAATGTAAAAAATTTTTTCTATGAGGGTAAGATATTTGAGGGTTCTAATCGTCCTGTTATTAATTTAGCATCCTGTTCCGTTATTTTGTTAATTTAATTGCAAATAAAAATGTTGACCAAAAAAAAGACTGTTAAAAACAGATACGTCTATTAATCTTCTTAACTGCCCAAATATAAATAAACTACCTTACTGCACAAGTTAATTTTTTTATTTGTAAAATCCTTAACAGTGAAACTATCTTTCTGCTAATTTCCAAAATAATATGAACCAATGATTGACAGGTTTATATTAAAAGACTTTACATTTTCTTCTATTTTTAAATGTTTCTTATTTAATGGATACGAATAATAAATATATTTCAACTTAAAGGTAAATTTATATATACATATATATTTTTTTATTTGTTCTTTAGGTTTTTATTCAATCATAAAAGTTTAAATATGTAGAAAATACAAAAATTATTATTGAATGAGACAATAAATTTATTTGTAAGCGTTTGCTTGGGAGGATTATGTGTCACAACATTTTACACGAGAAACTTATTAATTGCTATCATTATAATAAGTTAAAAAATATTTAAAAAAAAAGATACTGTTTCAAATAATTGATGCTGAACGTAAGTAATAGTTCTTTACTTTCTTTATCTAAGAACTTGATAATTGATGCAATTATTTTATATTAATTGGAATGAAATTAGTTCTATATACAAAGTTTATTAAATAACTGTATTTTATTTGAGGATTATTATAACATGTTATGCAGGAAATCTGTTCTATATATGTAGCAGTAGATTAACCGTCCATTTTTTAATAATATTGTATTTTTTTTAAGTTAACATAATGTAAAACTGAAAATAAAATACAAAATTTTTAAAAATTTCATATTTACAAAGCAATAAATTTTAGCTTAATTAAAAAAAATTAATTTTAATGTCTGCAAAAATAAGAACTTAGAATAAATAAAAAGTTTAAACAACTTATGTAAAATTCTTCGGTTTGTTTTTTGTGACAGTTATGTAAAAAGTGATACCGTCATACTTAACTAAATAATATAATATTCTTACATAATTTGGCTTAAATGTAGGTTCAGTCACGATCAAATAACTTAAATTAGCATGTATTACTAATAAAAATCTTAAAAACATATATTAAAATATTTTTATAAAAGGTCGTTTTTATTTACTTAAAGCATTTCTATTACATGTTTGCAGTTATAAAATTTGTTTCTCATTTATTACGTTTAACACGAATGGAAAAGTCTTATGATTACGCAATCATTGAAATATTTTTTAGGTATATAACTATGTAGTTCAAAGGAAAATAGATAGCAAAAGGCTGTTCACGATTAAACATTATAAGCGCTTGTTCTAAGGTAATATTTATATACATTTCCCATAATATCGCGAAACAGATTGTTACTCAGCAATTAGATGCATTGGCATAAAAAAATATTGCTACGTTCTTGATTCATGTCAACTGTAAGTAGTAAGGCAGAGGTCATTAATTTGGGACGTTCAATGGAGAGTCTCGATCATTGACGTACCATAATTTATTATGTTAAACGAGAGAGATTGTCGATGATTCAAGAAAAAATATTTTTACTAAAAGATAATTAATATATGTATTAAATACAAATACTTGTCCGTTGACATTAGCGAGAGATAAATAAAGCATTAAGATAGTATGTGTTGATACAACGTTAGATTAATAAATCTTATGGAAAATTACTAAGTTATTTATATGTAATGTCCTTGTTTAATTATGTTTTTTAACAATGTAATGAACAATACAATAATTAAAAGCGAGAATAATAAAAGTTTTCATTATTACATAACAATTGATTTGTTAATAATTTAATAAAATTGAATGAAACATTTATTTAAAGGTTTTTCTGTTGTTGAAAATTGTTTAAATATTAAAAACATGGCATTAATAAATTCAGAGTTTATTTAATGCCATTTTCCATGCAAACAAATACTACACTCTTTTGTTGCTATCAGTTTAAAAATACAGAATCAACAGGAAAAAGGTGCTTCCACTGGATCTGCAGTTTTCAATAACTCTGATGCTCAACTTAGCTAAATACGAAAGACGTACAGCAATACGATAATTAGCTTGTCACTGTTTATACCCGATAATTACTAATAACGTTATAATGAAAGGAAAGCACTAAGTTTTTAAAAAGGTCCACGATGCCATCGGAGTTCGAGCCGAAATGGAGGATTCACGAACGCGTCACGTACTCCAGAATGCGATGAAGGGCGTAAGCAGTAGATCTGAATTTTTCAAGGGCAAAGAGTCAGCGTCGAAAGTAGACGCGCGCGCGTAATAAATGACGAGTGCATGTCACGGACACACGAGCGTAGCGATGTGCCCCGGTCAATTTTAGTCGCCGGCGGGGGCGGCGAGGGCTAGCAGGGAGAGAAGGTCAAGGGATGTCGGCGAAATGGGCAATACGTGCGACAGCCTCAGGCCTCGCTCCTCGCATCCGCAGAAGACTCGCCATAGGGAGGGGGGGTCGGGTGGAGAGGTTGGACGCTCTTCGATATTTCATTACTCGCCTCCTGGTGAAATTGCTTTCGCCGTGTCCGGTTAGTCTCCGGATATAACACCCTCGGAGCCCGGCACATTTCCTCCTCGTAATCATCACGTACTCACTCCGCAGTCTCTTACTTAGACGATTCAATTTGAGCTGACGTTTTCATGCCTATCTCGTTTCTGTCTGAGGGCCAGGCTTTGTTCTACGGGCGCTTGATTCGCGACAACCTCGTCGAGTACCGGTAATTCGCGGAACTGTCGCGAAATAACCTACCGTGTGACAAGCTTTTGCCCTTTTTTCTGTTTTTATCGATCGGCCAATTTTATCGCATCTGAGATACTCTTCGCGAAACTGAAAGGAAGCGATCGGAGAGAAATAATCATCACAAGAAACTCTCTTACTTATTGTGGTGTGCAGGTGAAAAAGTAAAAGGCCTTCGTTAAATTCCAGTTGAGGGAAATTCTGAGGTAGTAAAATTACTTTCTTTCGGTTATTATAGATTTTACAAAGTAGTCTCTCGGATTGAATGTCCTTTGATCGACAAAAACGGTTGTTTTAATTTTTCTATTTTTCTATCATTATGTTGCTACATAGTTACATAGACATATACATTTTTTTAAAGTCAAAGTGAATTAAAAAATAATGATAAAATAGATACAAGGAAAAATTTTTACTTCCAATTAAAAAAAATTTTTATTAATTAATATTATTATAAATGGATATTATGAGCAAGTATTAAGTGCTTAAGTTCGAATATAAACGTAAAACATTTATTTTTTGGAGGTGTAAATAAAAAACGGTACATTGGAGAAAAATATAAAACATCTGAAATACATAGTTTGGGAGAGAACTTGATCCTGTGGTGACGTGAAATATTATATTTTTAAATTCCTTTAATAATGAAAATGTGTAACAAGTTAGTGAGTATTTTTAATAATTTATGAATAAAAAGATAAAATACACTATGGAAAGGAAAAGGATCTAAAGAAAGCGTCTTTATAAAAAGTGTTCATAATTTCCATGTGAACCATTTCGATATTTAAAATTAAGTATTTACATTGCATTTAAAAAAAATGATAGTAAGTATTCGAAAATAAGAAGAGAAAGCCCGAGATTATATAATTTGATTGATCGAGGCGAATGTAAGGCACTTAGATCATTAGTATGAATTTAACTTCATAGAATCGGTGGCGATAAAGGCCGCATTACGAAATTGTTTCTATTAGTGTAGTCTATTTAAATCTCGTTGTCGCATCTCCATAACTTAAAAAAAAACAGTCGATCAAAGTTCGAGAACGGCTTGCAATACCGTCGACCTCTTTCGTCGCATCGATATCACATTAATCACGGCCGAATACAGAAGCGGCCGAGGTTGAGCCGAAGAGGTGAGCGTCGTCAATAACAGCGCAATAACCCTCCTACATCAGCCCCGGTGAGCATCCCCTTAGCGGCGGGGGTTTGAAACGACGCGCCGGCTGCGGACTTCGCTCAGTCCGGTGCTTTCACCCGGAGCCGTGGCAAGCGAGAAGCACGCGGGGGTCGGTAAGCCTAGTCGTGGCCGAAGAGACAGAAGAAGCCGCTTACGGTTGGCGTTCGGTAAAATTGGTCGCCGGGTCGCTCTACTTATACTTGCGGGGATCGCGCCATTGCATCTCGTTGCCCACTTAGCCGGTCTATTTATAGCAGCCCCACGCGGCCTGTGCTCGTCGCGCTCTCGCCCCGACGGAGGCACCGCAACGGCGCCTCTTTCTCTCTCTCTCTCTCTCTCTCTCTCTCTCTCTCTCTTTCTCTCTCTCTCTCTCTCTTTCTCTCTCTCTCTCTCTCTCTCTCTCTCTATCTGACTTTCGTTCGCCGGCTGTCTCCGTCGTAGCCGGGCGCCGATGTGCTCGAGACCGCGACACTTACCTGGCACTCGCGACCACGGGGTCGCGCGAAACGTCGCACCGGGGGAGACTGGCACCGGATGCGCGGAGCTACGGGGAGTCGGGCTACGCTTGCACCTGAGGCATCGCCCCGTTGGACCTGCGACTGTGCAACAGGTGGGGGATCCGAAATATCGCAGGTATGCTTTAAGAGGCTTCGTCGCCTTTTGTTTTTTCCCTGCCTCCATTGGATAACGCGTGCATGGTTACGTTACGTGCAGAGCCGATTACGATACCCGTCCTGCAATTTTAATGCGCTAATTTATGTGCTTGAGAATTTGTAGCGCTATTGGTGAAATGCGGGTGAACGTATCTCGGCTTCAACGTGTTAAGAATATTAGGACTCCTGAGACTTTTAGGGACGTGTAGCGCTTAAGTTTCCGCGTGGCGTCACTTTCATTTAATCACTAACTGTTTGGTTAAAACATTACATCGGACTGTGTCCAATGCGACGATCTAGCAATTGTTAAGCAATCTTAGACATTCGCTGGTCTCGCAGGGGTACAGTAATACCGTCGAATATTCTATTAGAAAAGAATTTATTTGACATAGTCTTTATGTAAGCCAACGGATTTATTAACTATATCGTTTCGTAAAAAATGTTTTCTAAATTATCATTTTTATACATATTATTGTATTTAATATCTTAAAATATTAAATCTACTACATATTCAGTCGTTTTATATTCTAAAATTGTCGATGACATAATATCACATTCATATTTTAATGAAAATTTATACATCTATTTCTATTTCCTCAATTCTCATAAAATATTCTCCAAAAAATAAAATCTTTCACGTTTTAAAATTACAAGCAATCCCAATCGCTTTCTTAAATTTAAACAATTATTATATTACATTATATTCTTCATTGTTAAAATTTGTGTTTCAAAGTATTTGTAAATTTTTCGAGCCGTAGCTTAAAAATTTGAAACATGAGCCACTGGTGGCTCCCGTCACCCAAACATGACCGGAATTTGAGACACCGTTGACTTCAATCCATAAAAAATGAATTAATTTACATTTCTGCATTCTTATTTTTTTTAATTTTTACTTTAAAATACAATTTTCTAGTACCATTACATTTTTTCTCATCAAATAATTTTTCAAATTTATTATTAAATATATTTTATTAGTTTTTAATTTATTGTAAAAATTTAAGATCGCACATTGTATCAACTACACAGAGAATAATTGAATCGTTAAACAATATTTTGTAATGTACTTGATTAGATTTTGACGTTATTGTTATATTATTTTAAGTAAACAAATTTTATGCATGTTTTTGAAGAAATTTGTTACCCTTTTTAAATATTTTATAAAATAATTAATAAATACATTTCATAAATATTTAATTTAAGAATAAAAAATCCAAATACATGTTTAATTTTTGTAAATTAAAAATAAAAAAATATTTTTTATTACCCTAACAACGTGCATAGCTTTATTACAATGTATTAATAAAATTGACAAGCCTAATATTATAAGTAATTTACTACCATTTGAAATAGGTTAATCATCTGATTTCTTAATCTAATACGTATTGAAGAATATAAAGTGTTGAATACATTTAATTTATTTTTTATCAAGTATGAACGGAGTTGAAGTTTAACAGTAAATCCGTAAAATTAAGTGCTATAAAATGTTAGTTTATAAAAAAATAAAAAAACGGAAGTAAATATATCGCTTGCTGTACTGTTGCACAACTCACATCGAATGCTGGACGCTTATAGATTAAAGCATTTTGAATTCAAATGATTTAGATACTGACGCCCAGGCGAAATTCTTCCGGTTTATCTTGTCCCTTGGAGTGAAGGGAGATGTACATTGTTTGACAGAACTATTATGGCATTAGTTATGTTTACAACGAATGGGAAAATAAATTACGAGTTGAGCATCTCATTGTTCAGTTCTCTTTTATTTTGTACATGTAGTAAACGTTGGTTCTTTTCACTTACAGCTGCGACTTTAAATATATTACATAGTAATTATATTGTACTACATTATACAGCCCATAATTTCTGTTATTTTTTTTACATTATTTAATATACTGATTTAATATTAAAAAATTTTGATATACAAGCGTTTATTTTTAATTTGCATTTATTAATTATAAAAAAATTATATCTTGTACGTAATTTGAATTTTACTTATATTAATCCAATATAATTGACTTCGTATTTTTCTTTTAATATAAAAAAATTTATAAAAAAAATCATTAATAAAAACATTTTAGGAAAGTAAATTATATTTAGAATTTATTTAAAAAAGGTGAGAATCATTCTCACATAAAAACAAAATAAAATAAAACATGGAATTTGTAGTAATAATATACATTTTAAAACGAATACTTTATAGTTTAAACAATTTGCAGTGTCGTTAATTTTTAAATCTATTTATTATTTTTTAGTGGGGAATGTGTTTTTATGTTTTAATTATTAACTAAACGTAATGATTACTTGTACTGTACTTACAAAGGATTTAGTTCATAATTTTCAGCTAATGGATAAGTAAAGTATGAAACTTAAATTAAAAAATGTAATTGATGGTTATGTAATGAAAATATCTTCGCGGTTTGCGTTATTCACACTTTAATTGAAATGGAAAGATAAAGATAGTTTTTAACCTAGCGGCTTAAATTAATTTTCGTTGACAGTATCGTTATTACATATAAAAAAGTGCTATCCTCCTGACCGTATTTTTAACTCGAGCCCAACCCAAGCAAAAATAAGTAAGAGCGGCTGGTGTCGCGCGTTTAACAATGCTGGAATTGTCGAAATCGCGTGGCGGGTAGGCGAATGCAAGAAGACCAATGAGCAGAAGAAACACGCGGAGCAATTTGCTCTAATAACTGGCATATGAGCTCGTAATGGTAGCCTAATTACCTAAGTTTGGTGGAGGAGGACCAGGGAGAGAAAGACCGATAGAACGAGGATCGTCAGGGAATTCCGACCTAGAGACGTACTGTTGTAAATTCGGGAAGTAATCTGTAATGGTTAGATCTACTCCAAGGTAGATCATCAACCCGAGGGAGGAAGCCTAGAGGAGCTTTAAGCTTTCGTAGGCAAGGAGCAAAGCATATGCCAGGATTTTCTTGTCGTTGAGATGGTTGGAACCTCTTCGGAGACCCGCCCTCTCGATCTCTCTGCACCATGGAAATTGAGAATAGCTTATCATCTCGAAGATGCTGTATTTAATTCTTTGGGTCTTCCATACTACATAAGCATCGAGATTCTGTGTCCTAGTAATTTCTAAATCGATTATTCGATCGCTCTAGTTCTAAGTAAAGTCTCAATCGAGATAACTATCTATGCCGAAAAATTATTATCTGGCAACAAATACGCTGAAAGTACACTGTACGTCGATTGTTAAGAAAAAACATGCCATTCCCTTAAACTACGAGCGCCGCTCATTTTGAATGTTCGATTTATTTTAGTTTGCAAACTATATCGATGATCTTATTAGGCATAAGCTGACTAGGTACCATTGCGTTCGGAAAAGTATCATTTTCCGAAGATAAGGAAGCAGCGTGTAGCCGAGTGTTCGCGTCGTGTTTGACCCTAGACCGCGTTTCTCTCGTGTCGAGTCACGCGACGAAGGAAACGTATTTCAATATGAGCGGTCATTTTCCGAAGCCGAAAATGATCTATGCAGCCGCACGAGTCAATGTAACTCGAAAATTATCACTCGGTCGACGCTCAGTTTTTTCTTTATTGTTTTCCCTTCCAATAGAATTCATCTACGCCTAAGCGGCAAAATTTGTTATTATATGATAAGACTAAAATGCGGCCGAGCCCTTACAATGCATAAAGATTGTAAAACTCGAACAGTTCCACCGAGACTTTCCAATAAAACACTTGTACAAACCAACCTTGTAGTCTGCTTAATATATCCTAATATTAAACCTCCCTGTCTACAGCACAGAGGTTAATACGCAACGAGTATACAGCGTCTGTCTATTCTGTTGCGTATCACCTGCGACCGTAATAAAAATTTCTTACAGTGCAAACTGCACTACGCGACGTAACACCGATCTAAAGACCATCATGTCAAGAACTGTTATCCTACGAAACTTCCTTATTCGATTTAATGACTCCTCGTGTAATTCTAATGGGACTGACGATTTCCTCTGATAGAACGAGGCTCTTCTTCACTCCCTTCTTCGTTGATCCCTTTGAAGCCATCGAAGTTCGTTCTTCTCCTTTCTTCTCGAAGTATTCGAAGGAGACGGAAGCTTGACGTCCTCGGATTAACTAAATGGAAGCGGAGCTGACTGATATTTGTCGCATATTGCGTTCGATCCTGCTGTGGCCCTCGTTTCGCTTGATCCGCGATTTTCCATGAGACCAGTTAATCGTCCGACTATTCACATTCCCATTCTTTTTTCAAAAAAAGTTAGCTTCGTGTCCTTACAAGCTCACTCGGCCGAAGCACGGAACGACGATGACAGGTATTGACTATCCATGTAATATCCGGAAACCGAAGCTTTTTGCGCAGCTTCATTAAAGGTGTGCGGGCTGCGCCCCTCCTTCGCTTTACGTGGAAATATGTTGCACTCGTTAACGCTATACTCTTACCAGGGAATGAGTTCAGTGGACTCTTTACGTAATGAGGCGACGAAGCCTCACGCTCCTGGCACTTGTTGAATGCCCCAGTGAGAGTGAGTTAGTTAGTGAGTTCATTGTGCGAATGAGCCAGTGAGATACGAGGAGATAGGAGATTTGCAAAAAAAAAATACGAATTCATTATAGTTTTAGATATTTTAATAAAATATTATTGATAATTCATATCCAAGATAAGAGATTCGAAATTCTTCCACTCCAATTTAAATAATATTGAAACTGCATGCATTAAATTAAATGGATAAACAAATGAAAATATTATTGTTCTTGAAATTAGTAACGTTGATAAGCTTCTGCGTTTATTTATTTATTTAAAAGTCAAGATCAAAGTACCTAAGCTTATAGCTAAAGTATTTTGCGAAAGTGTTTATTTTGATGTAATACAGATTTTTTATCCATATATTGACATGATGTAGTTCATAAAAGTAATTTTTAAATCGTAAATACGTGTATTCAATATTAATTTAAATAATAATGATTTATTGCTACAAAATTGATGTAATTAAAATTGATATTAATATGTCAACCTTAAATATGTATACATGTGTACATGTGTACATTTTTAACCATATTCACAATGCACATTTGATTATTAAAAGCGTCATTATTAATTCTTTGAGAGTTTCTTTTAGTTTTAACACTGGATATTTTTGAAAATTGATGTTATCTTTGGTCGAACTTTTTTTCGGTATCTAGTCAAAATAAAAGCTTTTAGTTATAAAACATAATAATTTAATAGATTCTAACATAGAGTATTTTGCATATTGATGTGCATTGTAGGTATCATATGTTGTCATGTTAAAATTATAAATTACGAGCTAGTTGAAACATAAAGCACTAAGATGAGAGGTTATCAAAACTTATTTCAATAGTTTCCTTTTATATACTTTATATATATATATATATATATATATATATAGAACAATATCACATACTTGCTTAGACTGTTAAATTCTTATTTTCGAAATAAGAATATTTGGTACTGAATTCTTCAACTTACATATATGTCTACTCTCTATATAATGTATCTGTAGTGTGCCTAACGCATACACGTATAAATCTCAACCACAAGAATAGATGTATTTAAACGTACGTAAGAGTTTTGTCCGCCTATAGATAAAACAGTCGAAGAATTATTTGATATATAGATTGATCTATGAGTGTCTCCATTATATATCTCTCTCCTCTTTTTTCCTTTGATGAATCGCTTTCGAATATTTTTCATTGCATTTCGCACAAAGGAGAAGTTGATTTGGAGTATCTCAAAGATATAGGAAATTGTGGCTCGGCTTCAAAAGATTTCGTGCGTATTTCATGGATGATACCGATAACGTTGCGCAACCGCATGCTTAATGACTTTTAATAGTATCTTTGACCTAAACCCCTCACCTAATTACGAAAATGACGATGATTTAAGACATTTCACGTATTTGCTTGGCAGTGGCTAAAACAAAATCTGTCTTTCCTTGATGAAGCCTAGATTATATTGCAATATTTTTATTAACACGCTGATATTATGTGGATTAGTCTCGTGTTTTTCCTTTAACTGTTATTTAGAAATTATTTTTGTAATAAAAACATTTGGACTAACGGACAAGATATTGATTTATCCAGTACGTTGACCAATAGCTTTTAAATTACTTGATGTATTAAGGAATTAAATAACTGCAAGACAGTGAAATCAAAATGTGACATTATTATTATCATGTTATATAAAGAAAATCTGAAATGTTAAAGTTATAATAGAATATGCTTATAATTATTAAAGAAAAATAAAAATAAATTTAAAACTTTATACCGATATTGTATAAATTACAGCTTCGGTCCGTAATTTTCTCCTTACATTACTAGTGTATTATTTTATCTATTGTCTTACAAGACATTGTAAATTATTTTCGGGTAAAATCGAATGAACGTGTTACTAAATGTGATTTTATTCCACCAAGGAGGTTACCTGTGAAACTCATTGGGACCCTCTCACGGAATATTGTAATTAACTGGAGCAGGTAGTTCGAAATTCGGGGCACAGATCGAGGTCTGTCAGGTTATTGAGTATGTGGCTGTGTCCGGACATGCTTACTTGTGTGTAAAAGCAATAGAGTATTTCTAAGCAGGTGGCATTAAATAGGTTCGATTAACAATTACATCACACGTCAACACTGTATCAAAACGTTTCGTTGATATACATATTTACACGAGAGGTAAATTACAAAATATAGACCAGATCTTCAATATCTTAACTTCATATCGGTATAAAAAAACCCGAGATACCAAGTGATGCCAGTACTTCTCGTTGCATCCGCTCGTGCACTTACACTCCAAGTCGCCAATAAACCATTGACAGTCGCACCAGACGTCTGCTTTGTAGCGTCAATAAATTATCAAATGAAAACAGAGATATCTTACTTCCCCCCTGTTTATCGAGTGGTCGGATGTCTGTTCCTCGAAAAATTGCAACAGGTTCACACAATTCGTCCACAATCGGATGGCATTTTGGAAAACCTAAGTTCCCTATCGGCAGTCAAAGCAATTTTCATTGTGTTTGCATGCATGCGTACGGCGGGAGGGAGGGAGAAAGCGAGATAGGAGAGTCGTAAGTTTCGACGAGACTCGGGTCGTGAGCATTGAGTGAGCTTCGTGCAAAGGAACAAAGAGAGCAAGGAGCTGTAGTTGGGCGATGCCGCGCACTTTTTATATCGCGCTTTAACAAAGTACACGCACTCCTGGCCACATCCGCATGGAGAGCATCGGCCTGCGGCGGCGGCTCTTCGAGCATTTGCGCCCAGCGGAGGGGCCGAGGGCGGTGCAAAGGAACGCCTGCTTCTGCGTGTGCTCTTCCTCCTCCCCTCCCTTCTTCCCTTCCTCTGGCCCTCCTCGTGGAGCTGCTTTGCCCTGTCGAGCATCGCTTTATTTCGCTTGCTTATACTTGTACCGCTACCTACCTCGCCTTGTATATTGTTAGGCCCGGAATGCATTAGTTTCATGTCCGCTCGTGTATTTTCGTCCTGACTATTGGCACAAGCTAAATTATTTGCACTCCGAGGAATGCAGTGGCAATTGCGCCTTTCATTCTCATTTTTCGCCCATTCGATTATCACGCACGTTGCCGTTCTCGGACACACGTTAACAGTGTGAACGGTTGAGGTGTCCGATGATAATAGCCCGCCCATGCATGTGTGTCCAAATAATAAAGTGCGTCCTCGTTGAAAGTTTTGTGTCTGTGCGAGAAGCAAGATTAATTTCCCGGTGCAACCAGATTATGTATCGGTAAGTGTGTGATTACTGTTGTGCAACTCTTTTCCATGGGTATACAATCAGATGATAGTAACAAGTGCGTCGAATAGCTCAGTCATCTAAATAATGTCACTGTTATTAACAAGGATTGTTGAAATAGCATTCAGAAATAGAGAGAGAGAGAGGGAGCATGCGTGTTCAATCTTATCCAATCAGACGAATGCACACTTGATTACAAAAATCATGAAAGTGTAATATATTTACGAATTAGCGATAAGATTCATATGAAAATGGATAACTTCTCTACATTCCCTAAGTTCATATCTTAACGATGTGTTTGTATACGTGCATTATAACATCAACCCTAGAGTTGCCTGGGTTACAAAAGAAGGGGTTTGGAAAAAGCAAATAAAATTCTGTCGAATATATTGTGTTTCTGTTTCTTTCTGGTTAATCGCGAAGCCCAACTCGTGTAGCGTACTGTCATATACGCTGCGGTACTTAGCGCCCGGCTTCTACTCTCCCTGGTTTTCTTCTCTCTCCCTACCCCCCTCTCTCTCGCTCTAAGGCAGGTCTAAAAAACTTTAAGTTCAAAGAACTTTAGGTGGGTATGTAGCTCGGGTGCCTGTTATTACTCCGCCACCCTAATATCAAAGTACGTCGTACATCAGCGATGAGTCTTAGTAGTCGATGTTTACGCGGGCTACTTGACTTCGACGCGAGGCTCAACTGACTTATCGCTATCTCGTATAACAGTCTCTCGTACATATTTCGTCCTCGTCGCTCTCTTTCTTTCACATCCTGCATGCATTACTTTCCTAATAGCGAAAATTCAATTTTTGCACGATAGATCGTTACGCAAATGGGGATGTTGAGAGAGGTCCTGATTATTACGAGCTGGTAGATTAATTTGCACTCGAGCGTTATTTATACGTCCGCTATGATAATGAGTGGCTACGAACCGCGTGTATAACTGTAAATCGCATCATTAAGGTTGACTCGAGAATGCGCGCAAAACTTTTTTCGTACATTTTTATACGATTCTCGTTTTTGCTGCTATTAAAACACTTGGCGTACAATGCGTCTTTGTTCGCTTTTTAGAAAGACCGTTTGTCAATTTTATGAAATAACGTAATTAATGAAATATGTAGACTGCGATGAAATGTCACTAAGAATTTAAGCGCTTTCGAAGAAAGCTAATTTATAACAGCATCTCGTAGTGTGAAATAAGCATACGAGAGAAACATTGATTAATCGTTAGACTAATTATCTGGTCTGTAAAAGAAGAGGTCGAATGCTTATTAAAACTACTGAATTGCATTAATACGAATACTTTGAGTTGAAAACACGCACGAGATTTAAATTACGAATTTCACAAATTGGTAAAAAGTTTTGTATAACTAGGTCTCTCTTAATAATACTGACACACATGCGTTCGCCAATAAATTCCATCTCCATTGCCATGAAATAGTTCCTTAAATTTATTGTTATTCAGTACGTGATCGATGTTCCGTTTCCCTTGTTATAAAAGTACTGTAAAACGTCACGTCGTTTGACCTGACGATTACTTATAATTTAATTGATACATCGTTATAATGCTTTGATTAATCCACGCTTAAATTTCTAAAGCGTCGAATGTAAAATATAATGAATTTATGAAAATAAATAAAATAATGCTTGGAAAATTTTTATTATTATTCTTCTTCTATTATTATTCTATTATTATTCTTCTATTATTGATACATGCCGATAAAATGCTTAGACCGAATTTATTTTTCCGATTCAAAGATATTTTCAGATTTTTGAATATTTATAAAATGTTTGTTGTATCAATTCAAATTTTAATTAGTAAAAATTAATTTTCTGAATATTAGAAATGAGCTAAATGACTATGTTCATAAAAGGAAAATACATTCTTGAAGTACTTGCATTTCGGGAACACTTGAATACAATTTTTTTATTCAAAGTACAATGCAAATGTTGTATACCTTACATCTCCTTGTGCTTATTCCTATAATTAAAAAAACCGCAAAGTAAAGACATGCAACTAAATTATATATATATATATATATATATATATATATATATAAGTGGCACGAACGACCTTTGAACGGCCTTTTAATTAAATCTTACCATGTATACGGAAATTTAATTTACCGATGTCTCTTATTTTTGTACTTAAGCCAATAAAATTTATTTACTTTATGTCTTTATAGAGAATATTTAAGGTAGTATAAATAAGATTTTAAGAATTGAGATTGTTTATATAAAATTTTAAGCAGTTTTTCATGTTTAGTAAAGTCTATGAATATGTTATATTGTGTTGAAAATAATTTTAATTTATTTCATAAATTAATAATGAATATTTAATTATTCAATAATTAAGAATCTTTTTATTATGTTATTCATTCTTGTTTAAAACATATCTGATTAATTGACGAAATTATCCGATTTAACTACATCTTGTACTTTTATTACTGTTATACTTATATTAAAAGGAGTTTGAATGTACATATTTAATACAATAAGAATGCGCCCAATAATAACTGAATGAATAGAAATGAATCTCATAAATAAGATTTTTAAATTTAAATACTTATGATTTTGAAACAAAAAAAAAAATTTATAGTTTGTAAAGGATAACCTATAAAAGTAATAAAATGTATTGGCGCAATAAAAAGACGATAAAAGTATCTTATCAGTATAATGTAGTATTAAACGCTGTATGTAAAAAGCGGAGTTTACTCGAGCTTTCATTTGCGATATAATCAATGATTAAACAGATACGGTCCGCTTTAATGATTCCTTTTTTCTATCATCGGCGTCGGGAGATTCGAGGAAGTTGAAGACGGAAGTGAAAGCATATCGTCCTTATGCAGCACCCTGAGTTCGTCGGCAGGCGTGTTAATTCGCGTGCCCTGGTATGCAGCTCGCGCATGAAAATATGCGCTCGTATGCGTGCGCTGCTCAAGAATCGAGTGGCGCCAGATTTAGAGACTTCTTCGATTCACACGAGCTTAACGGACGACGCATAGCGATCGGCGTTGGCTTGCCGATCTCTTTTTCGATCTCTTGCGTGCGCGCGCACAGGATTCCGACTCAGCAGCAGCAGCAGAACCCCGAAAGAGAAAAATTCCCTACCGACCTCGAATAAACTTTTCCATTGCCCCAACAAGTTATTTTCAGCGTAACTCAGTCTCATCCCGCTTCTACTCTCCATCGCCTTAACCCTCCCTCCTTCCCACTAACCAAGCCGATGTCCCACAAAACCCTCTTTTTCTCACTCTCACTTTTGCACCAAATGAGCTAATTACAGTTTTTTTATTAATCAATATAGTTTATTTTCGGCGGCCCAAGATATGGGCCAACCGGTAGAATCAGGTTGGGTGTGTCTCTGTTTACTAAAGGCGCTCGCTAGGACTCACAATCATATTTTTAAAAGACTATTCATTTTGTAGCGTGCCACCCTAACTGCAGTCGAGCTGCTCATCAGTGGCCTAAAGCCAAAAGGACCAACTATTTTATTTTACATGCTTCGATGTAACTTATTATTCTCTATCGTTCTTTTCGTCCTCCTCGCTCTTATATATTTTTAAATTTAAAGCTAAAGTTTCTAATATGAGGGATTTGCGGCTGTGGATGCTGCTCGTTGAGTTTTATAGCTTTTTCACATCGCCTCCCCCACGTCACTTACTACCCCTCCGCCCTATCATACGCATACATATTTTTAAAGGTAAAATTAGATCGGCATAGACTATTTTAGCACTGTGAATCGTAATTGAGAATTTTGAAATGCATCCTCTTGGCCGCCGATGTGTTTATACTCTCGCGTGTAGGTGTGAATTTGTGGCTCCGAGAGCGACATTCATTGATCTTAATTGTGACAACTTCCTCCGAAATATGAATTATGTGTACGTGCGCATTCTTTTCCTGAAATACAGACATTACTCTCGGGGATTGTCATTTAAAGTAGAATGAGTGAATTATAGAAAATCTATTTCCTAGCAATCAAAATTATTAAGTTACTACGATCAACTTTATTAAAGTTACGAGCAAAAATTTTTGATTTTTTAATTTAAGGTATCATGTATATTTTAATATGTTTTAAAAGTTATTTAAGAGTTTTTTAATTAATTATATTTTAAATCAACACGTGAAAATTTTCAATAAAGTAGTTTTCACATTTTGAATTCCCGTTACTTTTTTTAATGTACATTTTATCACGAATAAAGTTCAGTTAAAAATATTTACGTGTCGTAACTACACGATTGAAAACGAACTCGCAATCCGATTATATGATTGATGAGCAGAATGTTTACGATAGATTATATCAACGATAACAAGTAACATTTATTTTGTCGATACATTAAAAACATACAAAAATTATTATGTTTTTTTTGCATACGAATAAAGAATTAATAATAAAGTTGGGTATGGAAGCGGCAATGTTGAGTAAATAAAATCGTAAGCGGGGAAATAAATTCAGGAAGTTTAAGAATAAATTCGGTAGACAAGGCAAAGCCAATGAAAATTTCGTTCGGGCAAAATCTTATTAATCGTAATTTAAAAATAAGTCTTGTCGTCCCTGGATCGCGCGACAGTGTTACTCGTTAGAAATCTTCCCGATGAAAATCTCAATTGCCCTAATCGCGTGCGCGAACCCACGCGCCGGGACTGAAAAAGATCGCGGATGAATGAACGATGGCCTGGTTGCGGTGGTTGCAGGTGATGTGCCAGAGTGCCGGCTTGGAAAAGGAGGCAGACGCAGCGGTGAGTAGCATCGCATAACGGCAGTGCCATGGACCATCTACATCAGCAGGGTAGGAAGCAGATGGCGTCCACGGAGGTGGCGATGGCCGGGGAGGTCTTCGATCAATTCTGCAATGCGACCACCCTCAAGTCCATACTTGGTCACTTTCGCCACCTCTGCGACCTACTCAAGATCAAGCCGACCAATTTCCACCAGTTCTATCCGAAACTGAAGTCGAAGCTTAGGTCGTGGAAGGCGCAGGCGCTGTGGAAGAAGTTTGATCAGCGGGCTAATCACAAGTGTTACAATCGTGGCAAGGCATGTCTCAACACGAGGGTAAGTAAGAATGAACGATTGCTATCGCTTCTGCAATCACAACACATGTGTGTGTATTTATATGCTGCATCTGTTTAGAACTGAATTATGGCTTTATACCTACCAGATACTAGATCCAATGTCTAATTTTTAACATTTAAAATCTCTCTCTCTATCTCTCTCTATCTATCTATCTATATATATCTTTCGAAGCACTTACTGATTCACAATTAAAAAAATTAAAAAATGTTCGAGCAACACATCCACCCTCCTGTTTCCCTTGTCACTTCCTAAACATAATATTAACTGCCACCACAAGCCAATTTTGCCCAGTGGGGGTTCGCTATATTTTATAACGATCGACAAGCAGGGATAAACATGGAGCTCGATCCTCAGGTCCTGATAATCGGCGGCGGGCCCTGCGGCATGCGCTCGGCAATCGAAGCCCAGCTTCTCGGTGCCAAGGTCGTCGTCGTGGAGAAACGCGACCGGATGTCGCGCAACAATGTGCTACACCTCTGGCCATTCGTCATTCAGGATCTACGTGGCCTCGGGGCCAAGAAGTTCTTCGGGAAGTTTTGCGCCGGCTCGATTGACCACATTAGTATTCGGCAGCTTCAGTGCATATTGCTCAAGGTCGCCCTCATACTCGGGGTCGAGTTCCATGAGAGCGTCAGCTTTGATCAACTCGTGCCGCCGCCCGAGGATCAGGAAGGCGGGAGTGAGTCGCATTTTTTTTACTTTTTCACTGCGTGTCGGTGTCTCGGCTTTGTCCTCGGGATGCAAATTTCACAAGTGAGTGGGAGGGAGCTGACACGACTCGCTACTTTTATGAATCAATTATTTGCTTTGTACATATGTATTTCTTTGTTGTATTATATATTTTACACGTAAAAAGACATTGGAGCAAAAAATGCGTTTTTAAATCTTTATTTAGCGAACTCATTGTATATTATACATATACCTTACTCTGTTATACCGCTGTATAAGAATTGATCTGTCGACTTGACTTTTATCCATGTAATTTTACAATGGGGTTAATAACACGAAATATTATTAACGTGTCTTTGGGATAAAGTCAATCAGTCATAATCTATGTGACTACTTTATACTGTAGCAGATCAATATTTGCCAAAATGGCGGGAAAATTGTAATCGTTCTTGTAATCAAGCACATTTCACCTCCATCGAAAGACTCTCTTGGGACTTATGTATCGAACATGAAAATCACTGGTGGAAAACGAACGATGTTAGAGGCGCGTGATTATCGGAATAAGTGCAAACGTGACCGTGACCATGAACGATATTTCAGAGATAGGCTGGCGAGCGAAAACACTGCCGGCTGACCATCCGGTTTCGCAGTACGAGTTCGACGTACTGATCGGGGCCGACGGCAAGCGCAACACCCTCGAGGGATTCAAGCGCAAAGAGTTCCGGGGAAAGCTTGCCATCGCCATAACCGCCAATTTTATCAACAAGAGGACCGAGGCGGAGGCGCGCGTCGAGGAGATAAGCGGCGTCGCTTTTATCTTCAACCAAAAGTTTTTCAAGGAACTATACTCTGAAACCGGCATCGATCTAGAAAACATTGTCTATTACAAAGACGACACGCATTATTTTGTTATGACTGCCAAGAAGCACAGCCTCATCGACAAGGGCGTTATTCTTCAGGTTTGACATGTTTTCCTTCATTTCTTTAGCAATTCAATTTCAAAGTGCATCTCATGGAGTTTATTAATAGCACGGGTCAATACCTTACTCAGTACATAAATTAAATTCATTTACAGTTCTTTACGTTGCCAAATAATCTGTTGATTTATGTTTCTTTTATTCAGTCTAGAGCTTTTGAACTATGAATATAATAAATTGCTAAGGTATGGTAAATTATTTATCTGATCTGAGTGATAAATCGATAATTGCAATGTCTTTATTTGCGTATATTAGATTTCAAGCGTATGATCGATTATTTAAAGAGTAAAACTATCAATATTATTATCGAATGTTACAACACGTTAAAAAAAAGAATCAAGCATTGTTTTGTTAATTCTTTACAGGTACTGTTTTATTTTGTTATTAATCAGTATAGTCACATGAAGAAATAATCATAAGTATAATTTTCTATGCGCAGTTTTGGTATCTAGAATTAATAGGCTATTCGTTTTTATTTTATTTATTTTTGCAGAATAAATACTTTAAAACATTTTTAAACTCCATAGATTGATAAACCAATAAAAGTTTAAGAAGTTCATTTATTTACAGTTTGTGTATGCATCGGGGAATTTTTTGATTGATCACCGCTAATACAAATTTGACAACTTGAATTATGTATAATAAAACTAATAAATAAATTATTGGTACTGAAATAGTAATATTTTATAACAAAAAGTCAACGATACAATAATAAACAAAAAAGTTTTAATTTAAAAATATTTAATTTAAAAACAATATATTGTATATTGTAAAGAAACTAATTTAGTTATTGTTATAGATGAATAAACACACATACACACATATGTGTACATATATGTAATTAATTTTCTCTTGCTCGATTAACAGCATAAATAATTTAATATGTTTTAATAGCAATTTTATATGAAATGAGAAAATGTCAGTGATTAAAATATTTTATCGAATTGCCAATGGCTGACGGTGCCAAATAATCGTGTATCATAAAATTTCAATATAATGTAAACAACCACACTTGTTTCTCGGTATACTTGTCTCAATTAAGTACTTGATATGAGTTATTTTATTTGGTATATGCGTGAATTTCATCGGGTTTATTAATACATTTATGTGGTGCGGGAAAACATAATAATATTTATGATGCTGTCTTATTGTGAATGAAAAATAAGCGCGTGATTGAACGTTATACGCAAAAAAACCTAGTGCATTGGTATAGTCAATGATTGCGCTCCAGTCTCAGTATTTTCATTACGAATACATTATTGTCTTAAATCAAAAAACTAAAAGAATTGCGAATGAAATTGCAGAGATCGAGCACATCCTCAAATACATAATTTACATTAGCGAGTATGCGAAACTTAATAATAACGCGAAACACATATAAAACGGGCATGAAAACGGGCGCCTCTTAATCCTCAACGTAATCTCGGCTTTTGTCGCGGATCATCTGCAGGATCATCCGGATACAGCGAAGCTGCTCGCCAAGGAAAATGTGGACCGCGAGGCCTTGATGCTCTATGCTCGCGAGGCGGCCGAATTCTCGACAGAGTACCAGATGATGGACATGGAATTCGCAGTGAATCATTACGGGAAGCCCGACGTCGCTATGTTCGACTTTACCTCCATGTACGCGGCCGAGAACGCGAGTAGAGTCCTGGAGCGACACGGGCATCGCCTCCTGATGATCCTCGTCGGCGACAGTCTCCTCGAGGTGAGAGCGCCCCTGCATAATTATTATTCTTGTCTTGATTGTTTTTGTTGTTGTTATTATTATTATTATTATCAACATTACTGTGCTATTCAGATATTTTCTCGTTGCAAGACTCTACCTGGATTTAATGAAACGCGTACGTCTTAAATGAAAAAAATGTCCCTTAATCGAGGCATACTCCGATGACGATGTGAACTTTAATTTCATATCTTTCCATAAAAGTGAAAGATATATATTTAACATCTTATTATACAGTACTGTATTATCCATTATGTGTACTCTGACTGAAAACCGGTTTCATTAAAGTAAATACTTTTGAATTTTCGATAAAAGAAACCAAATCGAATAATTAAATCATCTAAAGTATTATATAACTGCTTCTATGTCAAACACTTTTCTGCACGGACGCAACAATTGAATTGTTACAAAGTGATACATATTCATAAATACGTTTAAAGAGAAAATTTAATTGAGCCATTACGCTGAGAATATTTCACACGCGTACAATTGGTTTTCTGATTATCCAATTATTCGAGGATAAAAAGGGTTACAAAATCATGACTCACGTCACGTTTCTTATAATTAATAAAAAACAATAGCCAAAAAAAAATAGAATAAAGAAGCGAGGCCAATGTTTTTTGTCTCGCAGCTCTTCGGAGTTCCAATAATTTATTCAATAGCAGTTCCGCGCTTATCTGAAAGGCATCGCACATTGTTGTCATTCTAACTGGTTGCGCTGCTCATTTGCCGACAAGACTTTTCTCTTCCGATCCGGTCTGCAGTAAATCTCGATGCTCACTGCTAATTGTGCAATATGTATTCTCTCTTGCACTCGGCCCATCGCGCCGCTACGGAACGTCCATTTTTCTCTCTATCGTTCGCATAAACGTCCGCACAAGGAGTAACGAGGAACGTCGATAAGCCTTCCCGCACTTTTTCACTTCGCAACGCAATTTTCCTTTCAGCCTTTCTGGCCCACGGGCTCGGGCTGCGCCCGTGGATTCCTCAGCTCAATGGACGCTTGCTGGGCTATTAAGGGCTGGGGCTCCTCGTTGACGCCCCTCGAGGTGATAGCTGAGCGCGAATCCATCTACAGGCTTCTCGGACAAACGACACCAGAGAACCTTAATAGGGATTATGCCGCCTACACCTTGGACCCTCATACAAGGTTAGCAGACAAGCCGTGCACGATGTTCTACTTACTATCAAGAGAAGGAAGAGATTGTGTTTTGCTTTTTATTCTAATTTATGCTGCTGCGTTTAGTAGTATGGAAACCATTCGGTGTTTCAAAATTATACATTAAAACGAAATAATAAAACGAAATATATCACTAAAATATTTCTTAATTATGTTAAGAAGTTTTTTTTAATTATATAAAAAAGCGCTACTATTTATTGAGAAACAGCATTTATTTTATTTATAATAGATAAACGTTGGGTAATAATTAAGTGTATAATCGACTGATTTAGATTGATTTTTGTGCGCTGTAAATAATATTTAACTTTTTTTACATTTAGGTATCCAAATTTAAATGTGCGCTCCGTAACTTCGATACAAGTACGAAGTCTCCTGGATACTGACGATCCCGAAACTTTCAAATTGTCACCAGTGCAGGCGGCAATTGATTTGCCGAAGAAAAGACGAAGAAGAGGTAAATGAAAGAACATTCATCAATGTACTGAACATTACTTTAAATTAATACAATGAGTTTGAAATAAATCTTTCATACAATATATATTAATCTAGGATAAAAGTTATGATAAATAGATTTTTAGCTTCACGTATCAGCAACTTTTTATATTTACATAATTATTTCAATGGAGATTAATAAATCTGATTAATTTTCGTAAAGTAATTGCGAGGCTGAAATATATAAATTTGTAGGAAATTTTTTTGCAAATTAAGCCTTGCGGATTTTTATTATTACATCATACACTTGACTATCGAGAATTTCATGATTGATTGAAATTATGATAATCAATTAGTTTTAAAATTATAAGCATTAATTAAAGATCAAATTATATCATTCAGTTTGAATTTGTGTATTTTTCCTATTATCTTCATAAGTTTTCAGTTGCTCGTGACTGCTTGTCATTATTCTTTTTAGAACCTTTTTAATCACAAGACTACAAATTGAATGTAATACTGATTTTAAAAAATGCAAAAGTGTTCTACGCATAAGTTCATCTTTTTATTTACATCCATAGATTTTAAAATTACTTTTCGAAATTGAACCATTGTATTTGATGATATACAAACCTAGATTTCTAAATTGATTTATTATGAAAAATTTTTTCCTTTATGTCTTAAAATAATCAAGATGTTCCAAATATCGAATTATCTATACATCATAGATTATATTTTACTTTTAAGCAAACTATTATGCACTTCATATTAATAATCAGCTTTTATTAGTACACTTATGGCATAATAAAAATGCTCGTTATATTATTAATGATCATGTAAATGAATCATTAATATAAATCGCAGTTTGTACTTGCTTATTCAATTTCGAGGGAACCGAAATACAATGGAGTTTCTTCAATATTATCTATAAATTAAAATATAAAAATAATCATAAATTTTGAGAATTTTTATGATCTAAAGAAAATTTTATGTAGCACGTATCCATTTTCAAATATCTACAGAACTAAGTTATTAATCTGTTTTGTAATATCAGTCTTCTTGCAGTAGTTTTCAAAGGCAACATTGTTCATATTGATAATGAATTACGAACGGAAATTAATGTTAATTATCTCTAGTAATGGTTATTCACAACCAGATTCAATAATTTAGAATATTATTCTGACTCTATATATTGGATACAACTATGTTCGATCTTGTTACAAAGATGTATACAAGTGATTTTACATTATAGCTAATACGCAGCTGCCGGTAAATTCTTCGGCAAAACTTAAATAGCCAAGGGATAGCCGAATATTTGAACGTTTCCTTAGGACACTTAGCTCACGTTACCAATTTGCTCGCAATTTGCTCGTGTTGCCTCATCTCCTCCTCACGGTCCCGTCGAGCGCTGGCCGGGCCTCGTAAATTCACCTCGCACCGGGAGCCGGAAAAGAAACGATAAGAGAAGAAAATTGCTCACGCAGTAATAATTTTAGGCCTGAGTCTTGGTGCCTCGGGGGCCTCGCACGAATACCGGACTCTAAGCAGGCATTTTTTCAGACTCCCAGGTTCACCCGGACACATTGCTGCACTGGCTGCAGCGGCAAGTGGCCTTGTACGAGGGGGTGCGCATTCAAGACATGGGCGCCTCGTTCAAAAGCGGCTTGGCCATCGCCGCCATCATCCATCGATACCGCCCCGACCTCATCGATTACCATTCACTCAAGAAGGACGAGCCGACGTCGAATAACCAGGTCGCCTTCGATATTCTCGAGAAAGAGCTCGGCATACCGCCCGTAAGTCTCGGCCTTCCTTCCTTCGAGCTAGTCTTTAATGGGAAACCAATGGCAAAAGAGGGATGGTCTACCATTCTATGGGACAATTCGAATTTTAGGGACGATTAGCGTATTTCTTAATTGATTTTCACGAAACATTTCAGATAATGACTGGAGAAGAGATGGTACAGTGCGATATACCCGATAAGCTTACAATGTTCTCGTATTTGACGCAAATTTACGAGGCGTTTCGTGGAGAAATTCCTCATATCAAACACCCGAAACTGGTAATTATCACATTGCTTTTACGTTAATAATATATTCCGCTCTCTCTTACCGCAATGAAGATGTTTAAAGCCTTTCCGTCTCCTTCGAAAGTGACTTCCGCATGACGAATGTCACAACGTTAAGTCGTTTGTATATTTATCTTTCGACGCAACCATTAAAAGTGTTTACCTAGTACGTAAGCCATAGATTTAAGCTCACCTTCGGCAAACACGAAAAATCCATTGTAATATCGCGATCGCGATCGTGAAAAGTTGTCGGACAAACGTCTCTCTTACTCTCACCGAAGAAGCCTCGAAATTGGTTACGACGGTTTATCCGCAAATGCAAGCCAAAATGCTATGGATGTGCTTTGACGCTGATGTCCGATTAGCTCGCGACGATCTCAAGTATCGGGAGAGAGAGAGAGAGAGAGAGATGCCGAGAGTGAAGGAGTCCACTGTGTTTAAGGAGCCGGAAATCGAGGATCGGCCAACTTTTTCACAAAAGTTCAGCGAAATGACGGCCGAGCAAAAGGCTCAGCTGCTCGGCCGAATAACGAAGCAGGAGGGGACGGCGAGCCGCGCGCGAAAGTCACGACACGGGAGCGAGAATCTGCTGCCGCTGCCCGGGGACAAGAAGGCCGACTCCATGGCTCGACGGCACGCGCGCAAAAGGCGCAGCACCGAAAAAATGGGCGCTAGCGTGGTGAGTTGTCAACGCTTTCTCGAGTTATTCTTTTTTTTCGAATTACGTTAAAGATGGGATACAATTCGTCACTATTGTATATCTCTTTTTCTCTCTGTCTCTCTTCTTTTCTTCTTTCATCCGTCTTCTTCTACTACTACTACTACTATTACTACTACTACTACTACTATTACTACTACTACTACTACTACTATTACTACTACTACTACTACTACTACTACTACTACTACTACTACTACTACTACTACTACTACTACTACTACTACTACTACTACTACTACTACTACTACTACTACTACTACTACTACTACTACTACTACTACTACTACTACTACTACTGCTTCTTCTTCTTTTTCTTCTTCTTCTACTTCTTCTTCTTCTTCTTCTTCTTCTTCTTCTTCTTCTTCTTCTTCTTCTTCTTCTTCTTCTTCTTCTTCTTCTTCTTCTGCTTCTTCTTCTTCTTCTTTTGTTTCTTCTATCTCTTTTTTTCTTTGGGAACCGTCAAATCCGAGGCCACTTAACCGCAACACATTGCACTTAGGCGCCGCAACGTTGCCCAGAAAGTTGTATCTTGACTCCTCACGAGCTTGTCTATTATTTCACTCAATCGATCCCTACGTTATACATAACACATTTGTTGCTGTTTTTATTTTACTTACCTCTACGTAATACACGTGACAGAGTCAATATTATGTTGCAGTCGTAGATCGGCCAGTCTCAAGTATATTAATTTGAAAATTTTAAATAGCATTTAAAATTAATTATATTGTTTTTAATATAATGAAAGCATTAATTTAACGAACTTATCGATCGGTGCACTTAGTCGCATTTAACTTAAACTAATTTCAATGCATACGCCACATTGGTGTCGTTGATAATGACTTAGAAGAGCTTTAATAGGGAATGTCAAGCATTCCATTAATTTCGCATTAAAATATTAAGCTAATTCAAATTACTATTTCTAATTTACCAATAAATGAATCATTTAATTACAAATTATCGTTTATTTACTTATACATATTTATGTAGCACATAATTATTAGTGAAATCGTATTTCGAAATCGCATTAAAGGATAATATAATTTGTATATTAATTTCATTCTGATGTTAGTAGTTTTTAATAATAATTCTACTTAAAAATTATTTTTCCAAAAGTTGGCTGTAATTTTTTAAATTATAATTTACTCATAATTGTATTTTTTACTAGCTGACGAAACATTAT
This sequence comes from Kradibia gibbosae, assembly GCA_018907135.1. Classification (NCBI taxonomy): domain Eukaryota; kingdom Metazoa; phylum Arthropoda; class Insecta; order Hymenoptera; family Agaonidae; genus Kradibia; species Kradibia gibbosae. Next base: position 13,871,975 of record JACCHX010000004.1, read on the forward strand.
TTTTATGTATATATTTGTAAAAGCACACTAAATTTATTCCAGATGAATAGACACGTAATGGAATACGTTTCATTGGTATGACTGATAGTATTTAAATTTTTCAAATATTTGATTTTCTAAAAAATGTGTCAAACATTTGAGTCCTTATTCATAAATTTAACCCATCTCTGACTAATTGTTATGTCGCGAACATATGTAACGGGCGTATAAAATACACAACTGTATCAAGAAAAGAAGATAATGGAATATCGTTGTTATTGATTATCTTCAGTCAAAGTGGCAGACAATGCTGTCTCAGATTTTTCGAGGACTATTGATATTGACTTTGTTCAGTTCTGCTGGAGTTATCACCATTATAATGCATGAGAGGACTCATTGATTAAAAACTCTAAAAAGATTAAAGTGAAGCAACTTATCATTTTAAAAGTCACTTATTGTACAACAATATCATCGATTTGAAAGTTTATCTTTAGCGAGTCTTGGTGAACATAAAGCCATTATTTAACAATAATTCAAGATTCTATTTTTCATTACCAAAGTGTGTGCTTCAAAGTTTAAAATAGTGTGCACAATATGCATTTACGCATACGTTGTTACGCATTTTAAAAATTACCATTAACGTTAACTTTAAAACATAATTTAGACTTTGGAGAATGCGTATGATGCAGTAAAATTTTATTTATAAAGTCTAATTATTGAAATAGTTTATTATTCAAAAAATTTAAAAAAAATTTCAGATACATGTGCTTTATATTCAAATTGTATTTAAAATGAAAAAATACTTATATTTATCTGTAATACGTGTTGCAAGTTAAATTATTTTGGAAAACTGTGAGTACCTAACGCAATAAAATTTTACTGTGTGAAAGTATGAGCTGTGATGACAAATTGTTATATGCATTGATACGGCTATTGAGCTCTTAAGTTTTCGAATAAAAAGAAAAGGTACATTTCTTTCGTTGAAGCACGAAACGAAAACAAGTTTATATCTAGAGACTTACAATTTTTTGCTATTGGAAGTAACGAAACATTTACTCGAAGTTTGTATTCGCATGAAACGCAATGGTTAAAAAAATATTATAAAATCCTGTAAAAATAATAAATAATTATGAATTATGATACGAAAAAAATAATATGATCCTTTACCTAATTGTTGACGTAACAAATTAAAACTTACATACAGAAGATAATCCATTAAAGTAAGAATGAAAATATGCATAAGATGCACAGAGAAGGCAGAAATTAGAAAGGTAAAAAATCAGTTCATTGAAAACGAGTGTTCGCTTAAAAATATATGAATAGCATAAAAAAACTGTCTGTCCCGGTCGGAACATAATACATTGATATCAAAATAAGTAAATAACAGTCCAAGGGCACATCGAGCCAATCTTTGCGAATCAAAGCGGCTCGGGAATGTGCAGAAGTCCGCCGAGACGAGGACAGTGTTGCATTTAAAGAGAGGGGCGTTTTAAAACCGAGGGTAAAAATTTGTTCATGCATGGTATAAAAGGAGGAACGGACACAGCGGCTCCAGGACATCGAGAAGAACCGACTGGATCGGATGCTGAGGCGCCAGTACCAACGGAAACGCGCCACTCAACAGTTCTACAAAAGTATGCAAATGCTCCAGGCGAACGCTAAGCGTGAGAAGAGCGAGCCTTTCGAGGACTACTCTATATTCCTCTACCGGCAGACTGCCCCCGATTTTAAGGATCGCGTCAAAGACCTCGAGCAGAAAATCATCTACCCCGTAAGCCAGACAAGGCTGCGTCGATACCGACGTTTGACCCTCTCACACTTGTTACGATGGATATTATTACTCAGTCCGCGTGAACATCTCTCTCCTACGATGGTGCAATTAAGAGTAGAGGTGGGAAGTATTTGCGCGGGACTTTGCGAATTCTGATGGCCCTGTTTTACGCGAAGCTTGGTGGATTAATTTCGACTCTGAGGGAAACTAATGCCCGTTCAATTTGATTCAGCTTTACAATCGATTTATCAGCGGGAAAACTGTCGCGAAGATTTGATGGTGGTGATTTTTCTTTAGTCTCATGGGAGAAGATCGAATTGGTCACGCCTGATCTTAATGGCATTGAGTCTTTTCGGTAAATTTCGCTAAAGATATATATGACATACTTTCAAACCTTAATTTGAAAATAGCAAAGTTCAGCGACAATATTCACATCCTCGAGGTATTAAATGAATATTAAAATCAAGATTATACTTTTTGAAATACGGGACAATATTTAGCAAGAAAGGTAATATTTTCTCATATTTCTTAGGTATAATTTTTATTGCAGTGTTAATATGCACACAAATACTTATTCATTTTTTTATTTGACACCATTAAAAAAAACAATACTTGCTTGAATAATAGCAGATACCTGTTACTGAGGAGATTTCACGAATTATTTTTTATGCTTAATAACAATTTTACTTCGTTAACAAGTATTTTTCAATGGTACTTCAACAATGCCGTTCGATTTAATAGTTTAACCTCTTATTAATAAATATTTAATCAGCATGAAAAACTCAAAAAGCCAAAGTGCAAATTTTTTTGTTTTTTTTTTTTATTTAAAAAACATTTTTCCATGTTGTGTTTATTTAACTATATAATTAATTACTTACCAAATTGTACAATTTGCGAAAACCCCACTTTGACCGTTTCAATTATCACAGATAGAGAATCGATTGTTATTTGCTCATATAAAAAAATGCTTATGATTATGACTTCTTTAATTTAAAGTAATATTTTTCATATGAAATGTGTGTGTATGTTTATTAATAAAAAAGTAATTTAAGTTAAGTTGTACTTTATAAAGGCAAAATTGCTTTCGTTCGAATTATAATAAATACTAACATCTACGTACAAAATGCAAATGAAATAGTGATTTTTTTTACTTTTAATCAAAAGCGATACTGTTAGCCTTATATTTAGTATTTTATTAAAAAATTTTACTAAAATTTTATATCTTTTATTTGATTATCTAAATCTAATATTTAAATTTTATAGCTTTTCTTATCGTAAAATTAAAATTAGTGTTATACAAACGTATATGATAATTAAAATTTAAAATTAATGTAGATAAGAAATAAAAATTTATTCATTCTTGCTTAACGTTAATTTGACATGTATTTGTACGATTACTGCTTGTACCTGATCTATATACTAATCAAATATTTATCGTTTTATAGCTTTCCGAGTGTTTGATGTTTTTGATTTTATTAAAAATATACTGGTCACACATCTGTTAGTACACTATTTTCGAGGTATCGAAGTGACATTTAATGTATTTGCAGGATCGAGAGCCTAAACTCCACGCAGGATATTATCGAGGTAATAAGGATGAAGGATTTTCCGGAAGGATTAAAAATATTGAAGAAAAACTTAAAGGAACTGTCTCGACTGATAAAAAACCCAAAGACTTACTACGTGCAATCGGTATTTTAATTTAAATGTATTTCAATAGATTCGTGTTTTATATTCTCTAATTAAATGACATAAATGCACACATGAAAATTTTAGTAAAGAAACAAAATTTTTGTTTAATACTTTCTATGTAATTTACATAATTATTAAGTAATTAAAAACTTCCTAAGTATGACAGAATTTAAAAAATTCTACATTAATTCTATATTTTATTCTACATTTCACATGCATAATATCGCTATAATAGGTTATTTGTTCATGCACTTACTCAATGTATTAAACGAAAAATAATTCAAGCCTCATAATGTACAGGTAAAATCGAGAAAACCGATTGGAATGTAAAGGAGATCGAGAAGAAGATTGAAGAGAATAAGATGGGTCGAAGTGTGCGTCACGACCGAGTTGAACGCGTGCCGAAATGGAGTCGCGAGCAGGTTAGTTAACAATATAGAAAATTAATATTTTAAGAGGGGGAGTTATGCTGTACAAAATTTGAATTTTCAATCGTTTAAATTAAAAAACATATTTTATGCAAGAAATGTAACTTATTTCAATAAATAGTAAAATACTGGACAGCCAAATTACTAATTCATATATTAAAATAAAGCTTAATATTTTCTACATAGATTTCCAAACCATGTAACATCACAGTTTGAAATATTGTTAAATTCCTTAATTGTCCCTTTGCTTACGAATTTTTTGTATTTCCAATTAAAATTCAACAGTATCATAAAATTAAAAGAAAACTCGAACTATGAATAAATCAAATTTTATTAACAGCTTTTTAATGATTTGAATGCTTCGTTTGAAGTTAAATGAAGAAATATGATTTATTTATACTAGAAAATAAGTTTTATTTCGTTGAAGTAGTATTTGAAAAGCTTTTCAGCAATGAATATTTACAATTATTCGAATAATGTAGTTAGCATGATTGATAATCGACAGAATCTGGAATAGTGAACGAGTGAATCGTACTTTTCCACTGCTGTCCAATAAATTAAACTGCAATCCATATAACCTGAGAGACCTTGTCGAGTAACGCATAAATATGCCATTGTCAGAGACAAATAAATTGACGAAAGGCTACTTCCGCGTAGGTATTTGCCAGCCGTCGCATCAATGATATAAATCCACACGCGATACTTTGGATCGAAGATGTCTATCGAATGCTCGACCTCCCCCCCTTAAAATACTGCGACGCCCGCGCGTTAACAATAGCTGTAAACTCGACAAGTCTCCCTCAGACAACTATATGCTTTATCCAGTTTTTAGCTCGTCAGACGAAAATGGAGAAGAAGGGCCGCGAGCCGATGGAGACGGACAGTAAGTACGCTGATATTGACAATACTCTGAAGAATCTCGACCGCAAGATCAAAGAGGGTAATGTGCTAGGACACAATAAGGTCTCGGCGATGGCCGAGCAATTCGCCAATAAAAATCAGGACACGAGCGCGGTCGACCAGCCGAAGGTCCAGAGATCGGTAATTATTCTTTGGCAGTTGCAAAGGGAAAAGAATCGCATCACAGCCGCTCCGTATTGCGTGTGCTATACGACGCTTTGATTACTCGTAGCTTTAGCCTCATTTTATTTATTTATTTAATTATTAAGTAGACTTGCGCCTACGCATTTCTCACTAGTGCGTGAGCGAACTTGGACGGTCACGTATATATCAAACTTACTTTTAATCGTATGCACGGCTCAAAATTGAAAATATATGTATGCAACATAACAGATCCCAATGTTTCGTTTCATGCTTCATTATCTGCCTTGACGAGGTACTTTTAGACTCTTTCCGCAACTTTCATTCTTATTTATCCATTTTTATTTGATTTATGTAAGCAAATTGCTATTACTCTTGATTTTATTAAGTTCGGTGTTTTTTTCTATGTGAGAAAATAAAACCAAAAGCTTTGCAATATTTATACAACCCAGTAAATTTAATCGTTTAAAAGACTATCTTTTTTGCTAGAATTGGTCGCTTCTGAAAGTTCATAATAGTGCATTAATGTATGTTTTTACGAATTAAAGTCTACATTTTAAGCATTAATTAAATGACACATTTCTATTTTTAAGAGTAGCACCACAGTTTTACGCTTGTGTATTTATAATTTCAAGTATAATAAAGTTGTTAATAAATATGACGTATAAAAATGTTATGTTTTTATTAAAATATTATATAAGTTTTCACCATAGAACAATTTTGTTTTGAGAAAGAAATAAACATAGCATGCGGCTGCTGTTGTGGAGAAGAGGAATCGATGGCACATCGCTTATAAAACAAATTCACTCTCGCAATTATTAGTAAAATGTACAAAGAGCAAAGTAAATTAGGTGTCACGTAAACATTTATTTGCGCTACTTATGTCGTCTGCCAAGATAAATATATGCTTACCCTCGATAACATCTTGCTTTTATTATTATTACATTTCAATTGCTTGTTGTTGATTGACGCTGGATTGATTTAAATTTACCCATTGGTCATTCATTCTTGCAATAGTATTATTAAATGAATATTATATAATTTTAAGTGACATTTTTATTAATTATGTTAACATGTGTTTTAATAATTCATAATGTTTTCTGCGATGTTGCCACGTTTTGTTGCAGTGTGTGAATCAAATAGAAAATTATATTCACATTTTCATATAGTAACATTTATAACACTCTACAAATAAAAACTGTGCTGTTGTTAATTAATAATATCATAGTCTAATAAGTTAAAAATTACTAGCATAATAATGTAAATAATATAAATAGGCGCTTTAACTGTTCTTCGGTTCTCTTATAGATTAAAAATGAAAATTTAATAACGATTAAATTATTCCACTAGTATTATTAGTTTTGGCATTGCGAAAATTTCAATTGCATGTTATAAAAAATGAATTCACTCCACGCCGTAATATGCGTCGAATATTTATTATTCGCACGTACGTTTCTTCTTGCTTTATTAGTCACGAACGTAGTTTGGCGCACAATTGTTGGTGAAAACGAGATCCCGCACATAAATGAGATGAGCTGTGACACGAGCAGGGATAAATAGTTTGCCATCCAAACGAGTTGATGCTATACAGTATCGAGTCCGGTCTTTGTTTGGCTATATTCCCCTTTCCCCATTACATTCTTCCTCGGGTCAAAAGTTCCGCGTACGAATTGGGCGCTATTTGTGACAAGACAAATATCCTCCAAGGTAATTTATACCTGCCCTGGTTCGTCTTACTAATTCCGACTTCTTCGGACACCAGAAATTTTTAATAGGGTTACGCGGAAGGTACCTGTCATTTTGTCAGGAACGAGTTTCCTCGACCGAGTGGTCGAAGCAATCATGTCACCGGGAGGCTATTTCGAATTAAAATTACGATAAAGTTATTTTGAAACATCATCGTTTTCGCATAGATTTTCTACGTGACTGATTCCAAGGCTTTTATCCATACGATATTGTTTGCATTCTTTTTTTTAAATGTAATTGATGGCTAATCGAAGCTGTTTAAAATCACAGTTCGGAATTGAATATCAACTCTAGAAGTAACTATTATCAACGATTGATATAATTACATCGAGTGATTTATTGTATAAAGCAACGCAAGCATTATTCCAACCAATGGCTTCGACTATTATTTCATACGAATACGAAGCATCGTGAATACACCTCTAAAATCTGGCATTTATGCTTCAGTACGAGGAACTCCATTCTCTTGTACGTTTTCTCTTTACCGTGTTGTGTAACTAATTATTCTGAATTCATATAATCAGTTCTCAAATGTAAAATTTAAAAGAGCGCATTAATTGTTATTAACATCTGAAAACATTTTGTTTTTATTTGATGTACTTTCACACCTATTGTTGAGATTTCATTTAAAGTTGGCGTTTTCATTAAAGAACTATTGTGATTATCATTAATGGACCGGATCTTGTAATAATGCAAGTATTTAATGGAATAATTATTAGCAAGACGCAACCATGAGAAATAAATGTTATAACGTCTCGTGTTAGAAATCAATAATACAATTTTAAATGCAGTGTTAACAATACCATGTTAAAAGCATGTCATCCATTGTAGATTAATACCTCATTAGCATCATGCATTTTGTTAAGTTGTGTGGGTTGCCAATATCGAGCGATTATCTTTTTTAAATTAGTACGTTCGATTTTTCAGAATTCAAAGGCAGCGCTTACGCTTCCGGCCCAAGGCGGCTCGGAAGTTTGCCACTTCTGCGAAAAACGCGTTTATCTGATGGAGAGGCTCACAGCCGAGGGGAAATCATTTCACCGGGGCTGCTTCCGTTGTGAATATTGCTCTACTTCTCTAAGAATAGGTGCGTCATCAGCTAAATCACGTTGAAGTCGAGTGAAGGTTCAACCGTTGGATTCATTTTATTGAAGAAAAACAAACGTATTTTTTCAGGTAATCATACGTTCGATAGAGATAAGAATGGAGGTCGGTTTTATTGCACCCAACACTTTGGCTTACCAGGAACTATGAAAACTAGAATAGAAAAGAAAAAAGTTGCCGTTACGAATAAAGAAAATATACCTCAATCGTCCAACAGTCTCAAGGCTCCGGATAAGGTACGAATATATGCTTTTGAAACGTTTTTAATCGTATTTATTATGAAATGGTACGAATGATACGTGTAAATATCATGTAAGTCTACATTTTAAAACAAAATTTTATATTTTGCATTTTTCTTGATCAATAGTAATAATATATTTCTATAAAACAAGATTCTTCTTCTCGTAGTAATATTGTTGTTATATTAAGCTTTAATTTGACCGTATTTTTACTCATATTTTTTTTATAAAAAAGCTATTTTATTTTTTTTAGCCATTTTATACATGTTTGGTTTATCGTATTTTACAATTAACTTTGAATATTTAATGCAGATTTTCATAAAAAAAGGCATGGCTAAAAACGTTATCTCTTATATATTATTAATTATAAATAGAATTCAAGATGTCAGATTAAATTTATTATAAATTTATTATAAACCGCAGGCAAAAATATCGCTAGAAGGAATTTGTGGACTAGATCTACTTGACCGTGGTCAAACACCTGAGAGAATAGAGTTTGAAAATCTTGCTGGAATATCTGACACTGAAGATGCACACAGTATAATGGATGAAGATGAATGGACAGATCGTAATTTTGGACCTTCGGCTGCCGAAATGGGATCCAGTGATGATATCTCCGACATGAGGTAATGCAAAGCAAAAATGTTTTATAAGTATCGGTAAATTATGTAAGGGCGGTAATTGTTGAATTTATTTTTAGTGATTCTGATGAGGATAACGAAGTTTTTGAAGAGGCAATTGATCAACCATTAACGACTGAAGGAACATTAGAATTAGCAAAAAACTGGACTCTTCGATACTCGCATCCACATCCAGCAGCAGCTCATTCGGATACAGGGAGTAATGAATATGAAGATTCTAGTGATGAATATACAAGTTCAGGTAGCATTTTATTGAAAGATTTATTGAAAAATTGAAAATTTTATTTTATATATTAATTATATTTGAATAGCTTAAATATAATATAAATGAATGATTAAATATATATATTTACATACTTATATATTTATGTAGGAAAATGTATTTCTAGTTATTAAAAATGTTATTTGTAAACAGTTAATACAAGTTTAAATTATAGTAATAATTCAAATTGAGCTACTTTCTTACTACTGCTGAGTATAAATTATCAGGTTCAGAAGAAGTAGTGATAAGATAATTTATTACGATAACCTTTTATTGTAGTAAAATGTTAAACATATTTAAATGTTTTCATATGAAAAGTCAACACGGCTGTTAGTGACTCATTCGTTTTTTTTCGCCCGATAGTAGTCGTGAGACCCAATGTCAAATATCCTGTAATTTGATTGCAGAGGAAGAAAGCGAAACGGCGACGGAGGACGAGGACGACGTGCGGGCGCGTGAACTGCGTAAAAAGGAGGTCTGGCTTCAGGTTCCACCACGCAACTCTGATACTGAGACCGGCTCCGAGACCGAGGTGAAACAATCTCAAACCTCTACAAATAATAACGATGAGAAAAACCTTAATAATGACAATAAAGTACCGTTGCCCCCTGTTAATAATGCCGTTGCAAATGGTGTTGGGAGTGCGAACGTCGATTTAGCTAACGAGACTACCTCGCGCGCAGAGCGTTTAATCGCTAAAATGAACAATAAAATGCAATGTCAACCTACCCGTTTAATGCAAACTGAGAATAATAATATTCTAAGTCAATTAGCTCTCTTACCCGATGCGATTCCGAATTATAAGATCGAATCAGTTAGTCTGAATAATTTGGATTTGTCTGGAGCCCTGAATAATATAAACAGTAGCGCTAACAGTAATCTACCGGATTTAATAACCTCTTCTCCAAAGCTTGGCAGGCACTCGTCTCGTGTATCTTTGTTATCCGACGATCAGTCCTACACGTCTTCGGACGAGGGCCCGTTAAAAAACGAGGATTTTACGGAAAAATCGTCCTCGAGATTAGTGACCCCAGATCCATCGTGGTTCAAGGTAGAGGAACCTTTTAGTTCCTCTAAGCCAAGGGAAAATCCCGTGGTAGTCATCGTGACGGCGCCAACGCCTACGAACGAGAGACCGAGCGACGGTAGCTTTATTGAGTATTCGAAACTCGTGGTACCGAAGGAGAGTTCGCAGACGAGGCAGCAAGAGTTATCACAGGATATTCCCTCTTCGTTCGACAATTTGATTCAAGAGTTGAGGCAGAGGAAGGCACGGAATAAGGCCGAAGCGCAGTCGACGGAATTGCTGAAGCCTCTTGCTATGGAAACTGCTCGACTGCACATGAGTAAGTACTTCGATACGAACAAACAGAAGCTGAATGCCAAGGGCCAAAATAATATCCTTAAGAGGCCGAATTCTTTGAGTCAGGAGATGCCGGACAATTCTGAAATGCGAGTCATTAGTCTGCCAATAAAATCAAAGTTGACTGATAAGCTAGAGAAACAAGATATTTTGAAGTACTTTAATGTCTCTAGTTTTGAAATAAAAAATTCAGAGAGCAAAGCTAGGGAAAAAAATGACACCTCTTGTATTGATAAGATTAAGAATGATAATCCTCAAGTACGCAAGTTAACCGATTTAACTGACGATGAATTTGGCATTGATGAAATTGAACACGAATTCAACGAAATTGAACGACAAAACAAAAGTAACTTTGATATCTTGCAATCTGTTGAAGGAAATGAACCTTCCTCGAAAATATACACAGACTTATTCGATGATTGTAATAGGACTAAATCTGATGCCATCATCAATAGTGATTCCGAATATGAAGAGGAAAGTGACAATTATTACAATAACGATATTAATAATCGTAACGAGATTAATGAGAGTAATAAGAGTAACGAGAGGTACGAGAGTAATGATAGTAATGATAATAATGAGAGTAATGATACAAATAATGATACTGATAGTAATGATAGTAATGATAAGGATAATAATGGCAGTCGTGAAATTGTAAATACGATTTTGTCAGCCAGTATTCCTTTAAATTATACAACAGAGCCTTTAAATCATGCGAAGTCAAATAGTTTAGAGAGTGGTAAGGCTCGTACCACCGAAGTCGTGAAGCCTGCAATAAGCGTATCTGATATTGAAAGAAATCCACCGATTAATAATTATAAAGGAGCTGAAGATCGTCAAATTGGTTTGATTCCTAAAGTTAGCACACCGCCAATATTTGTAATAGAGAATAGAGATCCCTCCAAACAATTACTGAACGGCATTTCTGAGAGTCATAGTAAAAACGCGACACAAGTGCCCGTTAGTAAAACAGTTTTGAAAAGTAATAGCTTATCCAAGCCATCGACCTCTTTGAACGGCCAGTGTCATAGTAATAGCAGGATAAAAAGTGATGCAGTTATGAGGGTTTCTGGAACTACAATATCTTCGAACGCTCCGGCCTACAAGGATTTCAAAGACAAAACTTCTTCGGTCGCAGGCGATTCGAACTGTGCACCCGATATGCTGCCAACAATCCAACCAAAAGACAATCCAAAGTTATTTTGGCTGAATCGTATAAAGACGAGCTTGGAACATAAATCGCCCATCCAAAAGGTAACGGTAAAAGAGCAGCAGATCCTTCCCGCTCGAGCAGTTGAAATAAAATCCGAGAACGTGAGTTCTAAGGTGAAAAGCTACAACGACTCGATATCACAATTCTTGGACGACACGTCTAAAAAACCCGGTAGACGAAGAGACTCGCAGGAAAAGCTTTCGTTATCCCAGCCGTCGACACCAATACCATCGCCGCGAGATAACAAGGCTGATTCGAGGAAATCTCTTAGCATAAGGCCAGCCAAGCACGCGGGCTTGGAGTCGCCTTCGAAGTCCAGCCCCGAAGGGGTTTCCAAGTCGACTCTCGGCTCTCCCCTGCCAAGAAACAAGATTGAACAGATGTCTGAGAAAGCCGACGTGCACGGATCCCTAAAGTCTGTTAATTCTTCCAAGCCGAATAAAGACAAGTGTGTCGTATCGTGATCAGAGTGCGCGCGTGTGTATTTTATGCTCTTGCGTGATTCTCTCTAAATTTCGTAAATACAATCGCTTCAGTCAAGAATTGTAGCACTTCGGGGGTTCCTCAGGCGATGTATTACTATGTAAAAAGCATGAATATATATATATATTAAGCAGATTGACAAAATACAGCTTTAAATTTTTTTTTATAAAAGTCGCAATAACTGGTGGATATTTTTATTCTTAACATCGAAATTAATTTAAAAAGAAACGATGAATCAGTCAGATTTTAAGATATTAACAATGACAATAAAAAAGCTTTAAGCGAATTCTGAAATTTTATTAAATGAAATTACTATTCGAAACACTCATACGTGTGAAAGCTTAAGTGTTATATTTCATGTAAGAAATGTGTTACGTTTCTCTTGAATCTTTTTAAAGTTTTCTTTTAAATATTGTTTTTCTTACGAGAAATTAAAAAATATTTTTTAGTGTGATTTCGTCATTTTTACTTTATTTTTTTAATCCAAAAAAGTATAATTAGACAAAATATTAATATAGTTTATAAACAAAATTATCTAATAATTGATCAAAATAAACTCTATTTATTAAGGTTGAAAATTTAATGAGTGAAATATACTTTATGTTGGGTGTTAGTACATTAACATATTAAAATAAAAATTATTTATTACAGATTAATAATTAAAATTATTTATTGAAAATTTACGCTGTAATCATAAAAATTATCATTAAGCTATACATAAAAAGCTTGTCATAAGGATTATACAAAACTATAAGTACGTAATTTTTAAGTGTAAAAGCAATACATATGATACCTCATTCAATAAGTCTTTTTATAATGCTCGCAGTGAATCGACTGAGATGACAGAAAAATTTGCATTATTTAATGTGTTCATATCTCGTAAGGTATATGAAATATAAGATAATTCGCTAAAATCAGTCATTCATTCAAGTTATCTGTTGCACTATGTTGCATACCTTAATAATATAATACTTCATTAGAATGTTTTGTTTCTCATAACAACATTTTTTACACAATCATCGAACCTGATATACTAGAGAATTCATTCTAGTGTCTTTAATATTTACTGTTAATTCGAACTAACTGAATTACTACAATACAATGGCTAAGTTATTGATTTACGCAATGCTAAATATTTTAAGTAAATTTAGAGAGATTCACGCTAAGTGCAAAATACTACTTACATTGTACCGATGCAATGAGTATGTGTTGTACAGATGAGCGATATGAGTATTGATGTGTTTATGACGATGGTATATTATTTTTATCGAATGGCATTGTTTACTTTAATATTTACTTTCCTCAAGAGAGACTGTGTGAGATTTTATTTAAATAAAGGAAAAAAAAATAAAGAAAATAATTAAAAGCTTAAATTTATGGCTGATGGTGATTAGCAAATTGCCCTATTCCACAAATTTATCACTTGAAAAATGATTGTATACGCAACTTCAGAAAGAGAGAAAGAGAGAAAGAGAGAGAAAAAGAAAAATCATATTTATAAGGTAAAGGAAACTTTGTATTTACGAATGACGTGTGAACTAATCTTCGATATAATCCTAACAGTCACTCAAAATTAATTAATCTCGTATGTGTTTGTTAAAGTGCTTCAGCTCACAAAATTGGCAATTTTTTATTATAATGTATCATTCTATTACCACCAGCCATGACTTTATTAATAATTTAGCATATCTAAGATGAATAATACTGCATGGAAATCTGATAACGTCTTTTTAAGAAGAATTCAATCGAAAACTCTACTTGTATTAATATAATTAACAAAAAATATACGAATATTTTTAAGAATATATAGTATTTAATATATATGTTAAAAAATTTAGAAAGGGAAACAAATTATTCTGCAACTGCAAAGAAATATTTTTTAAATATTTCAATGAATGATTCAAATAAATTACTTAATGTCATTGATTTAATATTATTCGAATATTGTTTATTATGGATATATATTTTAATTGTTAATCACCTTTTTTCATTGAAACTTGTCGTTATATGATTTTTATAGTAATACTTCAGTAATTATATTGGAAGTATTGAAGTAAAATTGTTGTTTACAACTTTAAGATTGGCCGATATCTAATTACAACTTCATATTGTATTATAAGCTGGTTAAAAAACTGTAAGACTGTATAATTTTTAAAGTAATACAGTATAATATACAGTTGATTGACTTAAAGATTTTCTAGTAATATTCTTTGTTATGCGCATTGGTGAAGTTTCTTTTATTTTTGAAAAATTACTACTCTATAAAATATAATTTTTTACAACGCCTTTTTCCTAATTAAATTTTTATACTTTAAAAATGTTCAATAATCATGTCAACTATTTTTCCTTTATGTAAATAGATAATAATGAAAAAAATTATTGAACAAAATACAAATCATACTCGTGCATTAAACATGTATGAAAATTATGTTATTCCCTAATATGATATATATCAAGTACTTCAACTTGTATCTAACAAATTATTACTTAAATTCTTGATACATAAATGTATATTATTTGAATGTGGTAATTAATTATTATGTAATTTTCAATTTAAGTTTTCAGTAAAATTTAATAACATTCTTTTGACTTACTAATATTTGGATTAAAATATTTGTCAATAGAATTTTTTATATAAGTCAATGCAAAAAATTCATGATATTCACGTTATAACACGGCAAATAACATGTTTTTTTTAACGATTATAAAAATTAAAGATAAAATAGGTTCTTAATCTATTAATTTAAGAATTTGTTAAACGAAAAATACATAGTGTAACAAATCGCATTTTATAATATTTACAAAATGAAGATATCGTTTTCATTTTGGAAATGTTTTGGATATAATTATATTTAATTTGACTAAAATATAGTAATGAACTACTTTTTTATCTCGATATGTATATTTTAATTTGAAACTAACATAACAAAATACGAATAGCCACGTCAAAACAATAAACATCGATTGAATCGCTCTCTTAATTTCTTAATATTTTATTCGTATTTTGAACATGAGTCGTACTTGACAATATACTATGAAATAAATTCCTAAACTTTATTAAATTAATTTTTTTATTATAAAATTAACTCTAGTGTCCATTAAATTTATGTACTTTAATTTATAAGGATGCTCTTATTAATTAATATATATTTGTTGATTTTATTTACCATGTTCAAAATAAGGGTTTTCAATAAGCACTATTCTAGTTTTAATAAACAAAATTTTTTTTGACAGGGTCAGAAAGTAAAGACGTTAAAAATGTCAGGATTAGCTCAAATAAAAATGTTTTGTAAATTCTGTAGAATAGCTTCTGGTTTTAACGACTAAATATAACTATGCATATTAAATCGTTTTCTAACTAACTAACGTTTTATAATTATCTTAACCATTAAGAACCAAAAATCTTTTTCTTAAATTTGCAATACAAAATGTAATATAAAATGTTAATAACTTCCATTCATGTTTTATTAGTCAATATATTTTTATAAAAAATTTTTACAATACTATTACTGCATGATAAAATATATTATTAAGGGAGAATTCAAATAATTTCTTCAAAAAACAAAATTTTTTTTAAATTTCCACGAAAAAGGTTATTTGCATAAGTTAAGAGTAATTATTACTCGTGATAAGGTTTTTTTATAATGTATAAAAGACAATTTTCGACGAAACTTGGTAAAAAAAAGATTTTACAGTTGAGTATTTATTACTTTGTGGTTATTTATTATTAACTTATTTAAACAATTATTTTCTGTGTATAAATTATAATATTTTTAAAGATAATAATATTGTAAAAATTGATAGTACGTCGTTTTGACTAATTTTGGTTAGTTTCGCATTTGAATAATCTATTTTAGTTTGATAATTGTATCAAGTCAAATTAAAGTACATATTTATAAAATAAAAGAAATTCAGAGAGCAAATACGAGGCTTGGTCCTAGGAAGTTAAATTTTGAACTATATTAAATGACTATTCAATTTCATAGATTGCCTCGAACGTTTCATCGACAGAAGAAAGCGAAGAGAATTCAGCAACGGAGATTTCCACCGATTCGGAATTCGAGCACGACGGCACGACGCCCACGCAACACGAGATACCAGAAATAACGATAAACGATTCGTTCGTCAGGAAGACTCGAGGTAACTACGTCGAACCGAAGAAAGTCCAGGTTAAGAGCCGCATCATAACATCGATTAACGGTAACACCGAAAAGAACAACGAGCTACGTAACAAGAAGCATTACCAGACCGTGAGTATCGTTAAACGTAATTCGTAGATTAAAATTAGGTTTTGCATGGATAGCAACTCTCCACGACGAATTCGCCCGACAAATCGGAATTAGAACACCGGCTCAGTTGGTGCGCAGTGACTGAACGCAGCTCGTGAAAATTTCAGAAGCAGCAGCAGCAGACGACGAAGCTGAACGCGTTGAACGGCGGCAAGGAGCCGAATTCGAACGTGAGCTCGAGCCAAAACGCAAGGTCGAGCGTCCCTACGCCGTTTGTGAACCCGCGCAAGGGCGATTATCTGCTGAACCGGACGCACTCGACCGAGGGCATAGCCTCGAAGCTGTCGCTAGAGTTGAAGAAGCGATACCTGCTCGGTAGTTCGGGCTTGGGCGGCTCCGTGGTCAAGTCCGTTTCTTCTTCGAACGTCGACACGCGGCTTCGCAACCTCAGCGACGCCATTTCCCAGCATCAGAAGCTGCTCAATCCGGCCCCTGAGCCCAGCCCCACGATGCAAGCCTTCCTTCAGGGGGCAAACAAGCTCAGGACGAGCGTCAATCAGTCGCCGTCGCCTCTGTCGCCGTCTACCCTCTTCGGTGCCTCCTCCCCCGTCAAGGCCTTCTCCTTCGACAAGAAAGTTCCCCAGGGAAACGACGTCATCGTCGGTGGGTACTTACGTTCGGTGGCTCCTGCGGTCGATCGCTTCTCTCCTGACTCTCGCTCGTTCTCGCGTTGACCAACTCTTTGTGTTTCAGCGAACCTGAACAGCACCAAAGGCGTTCACCTCCCTGACCTTATAAAGGAATCGAGCAACCTCAAAGATTCAGAATTAGAGAAAGCGTCCAATTTAGCCGTCCTTAAGCCCAAGTCGTCCATAAAGTCGCTCGAAGATTTCAAGGAGTCTGACATAGCCATCTTGAAGAGTGAAAGTCCGACACCAACGGAGGCGAGGCTAGTCTCGGAATCGACGACACCGATTCAGCTGAACGGGGAATCAACGCTCGTCGAGTGCAAGGACCGGGAGAGCGACGAAACGAGGCCCAGAAGTCCGCTTCACGAAACGTCGATCGTTGTTCCCCAAGTCGATTGGAAGAGGAACAAGCAAGAGGAGGCTCGAGAGGAGGACGAGAGCAGCGAGGACTCGGAGGATATGGACAGTGACTCGCTTTCCTCGAGTGAAGCCGACGATCTGCAGCCGAGCTCGGAGAAAAAGGTGACCACGAGCCTGTCCCCGCCGAGATTGCAAATACACAGCACGGACGGGGACCTGCTGTTGGACGAGCAGGTGGAGAGGCGCCACGAAGATGCGATGACCTTCGAGCCGGACTCCATAGAGTGCTCCTACCTCATCGAGGAGTCCAACGGAATCGACGCACAACGAATATCGTCGGGATCCGCGGCACCGGCACCGAGCGTAAACGCCAACGATGTCGACGCTGTCAGCAGTAATATGAAGCAGCTGCAGCTCGAGGAAGCCTCGAACTGGCATCATTCCAGCAGGCACTCGAGCGGCAAAGGCAGCCCGACGTCCCTTGCCTCCCGTCACTCCAGCAGGAACGACGACTCCGAGGAAAACGACTTGACCACGGCTGCCTACACGGAGACCGAGTTCTCGGAGTGGGCGAAGGACGGGGAAGACCTCGTCTCGGAGGATTTGAGGGACGTCGAGTACAACATGAATTCGGAGTTTCGGAACAAGAGCAAGAGGCTCTTCGACGGGAGAGGCGTGGCCGGGATAGCGAACGGCGAGGACCTGACCGACATCGAGCTCGATTACTCTCAGGAGGAACTCGAGGCCGAGAAGGCCAATTATCCGAGTACGATAGCCTCGAAGATGCTGGCCAACGGCGAGGACATTGGCTACATGGATACGGACAACGACAGCCTGCTGGACGAGGACAGTCTGAAGGACGTCTGCAAGTCGAAGAATCGGGGCTACGTTGAGTTCGTGAACTTCAAGGCGCCGACGGGGAACGCGAGGCCTTGCGCGGCGCCCATCGCCAGGTCGGAGCTCGAGTGCGAAGAGTCCTCGGACGCGCAAACCCCTTGTTGCGACGATGCCGACTCGAACGTCATTGAGTTCGATCCGGTAACCATGGATGACGTTCGCGATAGGCTGCGAATCAACGTCAAGCCTTTGCCTTGCGAGATCAGAATAACGGAGACGGCGTATAGGGCTCGAAGAGGGGAAGCCTCGGTCGTCGAGGCTGTTAACAAAGAGCTCATGTGCATGTCCATGGACGAGGATAGTTTGCTTGTGGTCGAGCCAGCTGAGGACACGACTACAAGCGAAGTGGTCACAATTGTTGCGAGTCCAGTCAAGCCCGAGACCCTCGGCGAAGCCAAGAGTGTTGACGACGGACATACGCTCAGTGAACCGATTATAACACCGGAATTACGTGAGTCCAAGCGTTTTGTTTATCTACGGTCAAATAATAGTTGTCCACTCATTACGATTTTCTACGATTATCAGGATTATTTAGTAAGTGCCGACAAATATAACAAAGTACCAGTTGTTTTGATGAAATTCGTTTTATCGGAGCATCGGCATTACAGGGAATGAAATTGGTGGTGAACACTCCTTGATGTCATAAAACTGTAATTACAAATATTAAAGTACATAATTATGAGCACGACTTTATGTAACGATGCACTGATATGTACATATTATATACTTGTTGTGCTATAAGCTTAGAGTTTCATTTGGTATAAGCACGTGACACACTTCACATCCTTATCTCATTTTAGAATTCGATTAATCTTCGATTCTCCGAGAGATTAAAATGAGATTATCACTGGAAAATAAATTGGTTAAAGCAAAGTTTGAATTTTAAGATTTGCTTATGATAATATTGTAAATTGTAATTTATAAAGATAAACTATTTTAACATGACGTGAAACTCCTAAAAATAAATGTGATCAACGATGGAAAAATAATTCTATTAAAATGCAAGGCGAGCATCTTAGAATTGAATGATTCATTATTAATAATGTAATATGAAATAATCTAATATAATTGCTCAAAGCGTTTGGATTTCCTTGTCAATGCACAAGTTTGCATTGCAATTTACGAAATATTTACGGGATAAAAAGAAATGGGAAAATTATCAGGAGCAACTCCATTGTAAATAGGGAGTGATGATATTACTTTAAAGAGTGCATTCGGTTTGCGCAGCTCCCGCAACGGAGCCGAGCACGAAGGTCCAGGAGGACGCCAACAATCCGGATTATCTAGAGTACGTGAAGAGGCTGCAGTCACGAATCGCGGAGTTCAGCAACGTCAAGGACTCGATCGACGTACGCAAGTCGAAGCGCAAGGGTTCGAGGTCGGCGGGACCGACGACGACGCGGCCACCGGAGAGCGGCGGGGGCGTAGAGGCCAAGTCGACGGACCCCTTTGGAAGCAGCTTCAACTCCCCGGCGACGTCGCGGAAGCTCGAGGAAATAACGCGCGAGCGCTCGAAGCAGAAAAGCCTCATCCAGGACCTACTGATGGACAAGCTGGAGGCGCACAAGCTCAAGTCGGCGGAGAAGAAGGCCAAGAGGGCGGCAAGGACGGCCTCCTTCAAGAGTCCCCCGACGCCGCTGCGGCCCCCAGTACCAGCAGAGCCGAGCCCAGGTTGGTTCGCGCGGCTTTCACCCGGGCACTACGCGATAACCGAGACGGTCCGCGCTTCCCCGACTAACCTTCTCCGCTCGTGTCGAGCCGACAACCTCGCGACCCCGGGACCCCGGGCGCGAACCCCCGAGCGAGCACGAGCCAAGCACCCGGGAGAGTATTAGCCTGCGCGCGGGCGAGAGAGAGACAGACGTGGCGTTGTGCGCGAGCAGGATCGAGCCTACGAGGCTACTAAGCCCTCGCTCAATTATCCGCAGCGGTGGCGCTCGTCGAGGAGAGGCCGCCGATCTCCGGGCCGGCGACGACGAGTCAGGAGGCCGAGGAGGAGCCGAGGCTCCGGGCTCCAATGGCCCCGCCGCGGCTCAAGCACGAGGAGGCCCGGCTCGACGCTCGGCAGCGTGCCCGGCTCAAGAGCGACGAGGACCTCGGCCTCAGCCCCGAGGACAGGATGCGTGAGCTTCGGATGAAGCTCATCCCCCGGCAGCTCGAGCCCGAGCCGGCGGAGCGGAGGGCGGCCCGGCGCTGCCTGCGCGAGAACTTCGGTGCCCCGAGGTCGGCGAGCAAGCTGCAGACGAGTAAGAGCACGGACAGCGTGACCGCAGGCCCAGGACTGGAGGCGATGCCGCGCGAGGCCACGGCAAAGAGCCTCGAGGAGCTCCTGGGCCGGGACGAGGAGCCGGCCCTAGTGCAGAAGCGCGACAAGTCCAAGCGGACAAAGGAACCAGACCGCAGAAGGAGCATCATACAGGCGGTCTCAGACTTCTTCAAGCGCAAGGACTCGCTCTCTCCCACCGCCACGAGCGCCAGGGACAACAGGCTCTCTGTCTTCCGTCTGACCACCCGGCCCAAGGACAAGGCCAAGGTAAGGAGCCACCCCAGGGGAGGCTACCCCCCGTTTGCGAACTGCCAGCCGCCTTCCGACGGACGCCCGAGCCAATCCGGAGACTCCCATTGACCGGATGATCTTATTTTTATTTTAAACCCCACCCCACCCCACCCCAACACGCACAAGTGCAACCGCACGCTCTTGAGCGCTAGACGATACCTTGCGAAAGCTCCAGCTCCAGGTGGTATTTTAGAGGTCGACGCTATTATCGGATGCTAGTAAGAACTACTTGAAGTCAGAGGCTGAAGCAGCTGCGAGTTTCAATTTTTAAATGCAGAAATGGGCTGCTTCCTGCATCGTATCGCCGCTTGCTCCTCTGCACTATATGATTACATATTTATTTATTGTTATAATTTTTTTTTATTTTTTCTCTTCCCCCCCCCCCCAACCTCACCTCAAATAAATATAATTTAACTTTGCGAACCTCGCGTTACGTACATTTTTCTTAGATTGGCGCTAAAACAGTCAGGCTAATTTTTTTTTCCCAAAAAAATTTTAACGCATACTGTTTTAACGATTATTATTATTTTTTATATTTAGCTGCATTAGTTTAATTATGCCCGCTAAGGATTTGTGATTTAAGAAGGAAATCTATTTCCCAGGAAATTGCATTGGAAAGACTTATTCTTATTCTGATCTCTGATTATTTGTTTTTAATTACATGATAAAGTTGATGTCACTGTTGAGTACACGCTCATAATTATAAAAAACAACTATTAATACGTGCACCTTTTTAGAGCAAATAGCTTACATTATCTTTTATACTAGAAAGGTTTAAATTGTCCTTTTCATAAATTTTCAATTTAACTCACAAATCATTACGCTTGAAAACAAAAAGTGGTATATTCCTGAATTGAGAAATTGTATATAAAAGTGATATGAAACAAATGGTCAATATTTTTTGAATGACACATTTATTATATATTTGTTATTTAATTCGCTATTTTATACTTGCGCATATACATAAATGTATTTTTTTGTAAGAGGATGTATAGGTATACATATTACAGTGTATTAATAAAGTAATAATTGCAGTTCTTATTTATTATTTGAAGTTTGATAATTAATTTTGACTTATTTCAAGCATAATATAGATGTATTTTTCATTATATTTTCACTAGATTTATAAATACATTAAACAAATATATTAATATTATTTTTATTAAATTCAATTTTTACTAAAAAAATCAAGTATTATTTGTTTGAAAACACATTGAAAAAGAACTTTTTAAATTATGAACTAATCAACGTTTGTTTCGTAAGCACTTGTATTTAAAATGCGTTTTATGCGTTAAGTATTACATTCACCAGGGTGGATCGCAATATTAATGGTTCATTTAGTTTCCTTTCCACTGAATATGCCAATGCCGAGATTAAGTTTAACTTGTTTTAACGTTTTTCAGTTGTTTAAATCATATTCGGATGGGTCAGATGTAAGCAATTTATAATACGTAGTCGTTGAACACTTTATGTTTATTTGCTCCAGTATTCGTCAATTCGCTATTTTTGATTACAGGTATTTTTTTCGTTTAGGCTTTATTTTTGTCGTGTGTAACAAATTTGCACCAGTATGCATATAATGTACCAGGGAAAACTCTTTATATTGTTGTATATACAGCTATATTAGGCAATAATTGCAAATGCATAACTTTACTTGCATATATCACTATATTCAAATTGCATAATTTTATTATACAAAAAGTTTGCAAATCACACGACGAAAAAACTAATAACGCTTCTTATATATTTTTTTAAATACATATTAATACGCTTTATTTAGTTTCTGCTTCTTTTTTTAGTTTTAATTTTGTGTGTGCTGAAAGTTAATCTAGATTATATAATAGCTGAAAATTTTTCTGATTTTACTTAATTGCTTCGTATATTTTTTGTATCTGTTCATATTTATACAGAAATTTTTTTATTTTATGTATTTTTTGTAGTAGATACAAGTTAAAATTATAGACAGTGATTGATTAAAAGTATCAATAAATATACGAAATCATACGATTTATTTCCAATGAATATAACATATCTATTAAAACACTTGAAATAATAATCAGAAAGATTTGAGATTCGAACACCTTAGGTATTAGTTTGTTTTACAATGTTAAAATCTAACAATAAAGTTTAATATTTTTTATCTTAGCTTTGTTCTAATACATCACACCTACTTTTACTACAAAAGTTAGCTTTTCTAGTTACAATAATTTTTACTACTTCATGTGTATAAAAAAAGAAAAAAATTATTTACGTACATTCACTTATGTGTGGCTGTATGTGCGTGTGTGCGTGTGTATATATATATGCATGTGCGTGCGAAAGATACAAAATTTCATAATCGATAGTCGCTTTTGTAGTAAAAATGGGCTTCGAAATGTCAAGATTAATAGCGAATGGTATTAATAGTTGGCGAATTTTTACAGCTCGACAAAAACAATCCACAGTTCAATAAAAGACCCAAGAGTGTATGTGAAGGAATGCTGAATGTTGGTAGCTTTTTTATAGAAAGCCCACCGCCTGTGCCACCGCCACCCATCAACTACACAATGCCCACCAACGTTACCGGTTCGCTCATCATTTTATTTACATTTATTTAACAATCTGTTAAAGCGTTCGGGCCTTTTCCCTGATCCTTTCAAAGACGGCCTAGTTTCGGACAGTTTCGGAATTTCGCAAAGATCGATTTAAAACAATTCATTTCCATATCTTTATCATACGCCGTACATCGTATAAATGTAGTTTGAAATTTTTACACCACTCAACGAATAGCCTTTGCATGGATCGTTTTTAATAAGCTCAGCAATTAATCCTCGGTAAAGGCACTCCGCTGCGTTGCGCGAACTGCCTCAAATCGCAATTAATGTTTAATCGAAAAAACTTGTGGGTCCGAACAGACGAGAGCTTATCGGAGGAGGATTCGAAAACGACTGCACTGTCAAATTCGCAATTAAATAAAAATTCCAACACGGCCGACGGCTCGTGCAATAGTATTCCACGGAAAACGAAGACCGCCAAGCGTATCGCAAGGCAAGCACAATTGAAAAGGTGGGCAATCGTTACTTCTATATTATGTTATTTTATATTATGCTTTCTATATTATTTTCGTTTACGTAGGTTGCGCATGGCTCAGGAAATACAGCGGAAGCTTGAAGAGACGGAAGTTAAGCAGAGGGAGCTCGAGAGCCGGGGTGTGAGCGTCGAGAAGGCCTTAAGGGGAGAAGGAGGTGCGTCTTTCGAATTCAATTACGCAGGCAATATTATGAAATCTATTTGTTAACTTTGTAACTCTAATGAATTTCGCTTTTCCTCTTTTCTCTTTGACTTCCTCGATTTTCATATGGCAATGCAAATTCTAATTCCCTCGGCATAATTTCTTTTCCTTATCATCTAGAATGTTCCGATCGAGAAGAAGCCGATTTGTTGCGGGAATGGTTCGACCTGATGCGAGAAAGAACAGAACTTCGCAGATACGAGAAAGAGTTACTGGTGAGAGCGCAAGAGGTGCAACTCGAAGATCGACACGACAGGCTACAGCAAGAACTGCGCGAAAGATTAGCGGACGATGGTTTGTATTGCGCTGGCGTTCGAATAATTTGCATAAACCCTTTACGAGAAGTACGAGTAAAACGTAATTGAAAACAGTCGATTCGGTATCGTGCAAGTGTATTGACGATGAGAATTATATAAACGATCGATCTTTTGCTATGAATCTTTTTTTCCAATTATCATACTGTAATCGTAACAAGAAATTCGTCTTTTCAGATGACAAGAAAACGAGCGCCGACGTGAAGAAAGAAGGGGAGATTCTAACGGAGATGTTAGAGATCGTAGCTAAACGTGATTCGCTAATAGCCCTTTTAGAAGAGGAGCGACAAAGGTGGCGTAAGCCCTCGTGCCCGACACTCATTGCACCTACTACGATAGATGCGAATTCTTTTACAAATGAGGATTCACATGCATCCTACACCTATGTCTTACTGGCTGTTCTAATCCTGTACTCGCTGTCCTTCTATATAACTGAATTTCTCATCTCACTTCACAAGGAATCTTTTCTCTTTTATATTTAACGCTTAACCAGTGCTATTTATTAATGTATCTTTTGCTTGAAAAAACAAAATATTATAAATTTTGCTTGCTTTAAATTTTTACGAAATGGTACAAATACTTTTTTCTCGTCCCAAGTAGAGCGACGAACTTTTTTTAACATCCAACCTTGCAAGACAAGCTTAAAAAGTGTTTTAAACTGAAAATTTGTTATATAGAAACATCTTAATTTTTAACTATTGCAAAGATATTGCTTCTATTTTCAGTGATAAAGACACCTTGATTCACAGCACTGGGCATCTAACGCCTAGCTATTTAACTTTCCTCTTGCATGGCTACAACATTTGATTGTTTGCATTCGCAACATAATTTACCTGACCTCTTGAGAATGAAATCGAATTTATAACGTTATTTTATTAATTTTTTTATAAAGTTCGATCAAATATACATATACATATATATATATATATATATATATATACACACAAATATGTATATATATAACATGTTTTTATATAAATAATGAATGGTTTGTGGCTGTTTGATAATAATTTTCATGTTTTCATGTAAATGCATGCGATATTTACAAATTTTCAACGATATTTTGAATGAGTATTTAAGTAATTTATCCGATATTATGCTTTATGAAAAAGATTCTATTAGTTAGTATTAAAACAGACAAATATGCACGTATATATTATGTCTGTTCAAATATCTCAAAGAATATTTTTACTATAAAAATAAAAAAATTATATTTTACTGGCTCTATAATTTCAGACTAGTAAACTTATCAACGAATTGTATTTTTCATCGTGATATAAATATTTATATAGACAAATATTTACACCATTTTTAAATTTAAAAAGAGCACTACTTGCCAATAATTACTTGTATAATGTGATTTTAATTTCGCGTAATATAGTTTTTATATTAAAAAATTAATTGATAGAGACTATTTTATTATCTTGTAATAATGTAGTTGGAGTAACGTTAGATAAGACGAACCATCAAAATTTCAAATAATATATTGAATAATCATAGAGCAATACGTTTATGAATGAAAAGAAATTGTTTCTAAAAATTTGATTACAATTCTAGTCAAATTTCTTATAAAAAAATAGAGAAATTTTTTTAAAATAGCTCTTACTAACAATTTAAGTTAGAGTTAATCTTTTCCTGTGAATACACATGACAACAGCTAAGCATTAGGGCAAAGATAAAAATAAATCACATTTTGTTTTGATTACCACTATTGGAAAAAGCTAATTTAATTTTTTTTCTTACTGTATATATGAATATATATATTTATATTCCCTTTGGTTAAAAGCTTAGAAAATATAAAGTGCAAGACAAGGCAGTAATTAAACTGTAAAGTTATTACATTTTCGCGAAAACCATAGTACATCTCTGCTTTGTGTTGATTCATAACTATCAAAACATAAATCCATTCATCAAATACATATACATAAGTCAGTGTATTTCTGAAGTACAAAGGTGTCCTTGAGTACATAAAAATGAAATACATTACGGGCAGAGGGTATTAGGGAATACGCACGGCTTCGCTTACTTTTGCACATCTGCACAGTGCAGTTCAGAAATCAACTGGTAAGCCTGTGCTTGTCGCTAATAAATGAAACTTTTAATGAAAAAATAAAGCATACGCGTTAATTTACATGTCAAACGTTAAATTGAGAGAAAAAAGAATAAAAGAAGAAAGACTCGATAATTTATAAGAATTCTTTTTATATTTTGCATCCAAAGGGATATTTGTACTTTAAAGTGTAATTTTCGGTTGTAAGAACCAACAAATGTTTCCACACTTATTATATTTCCAAAGCTACTATTAATAAACAAATTTATTTTTACCGATTTTGTGGAACCGAAAGTAAATTTGTTGTTAATAAATTTTATGATTAAACTGTCTTCAATGAACCGTAAATTATGACATTCGTAATTAAAAGAAAAAGTTATTTAAAAATATTAAAAACGTTTATAAGACATGGGCTATTTATTATATAAGCAATCATAAATTTGGGTAAATGAATTTATTACTTTTAATTTAAAAAACTATATTTTATTATGCATATTTAGAGTTTCCATATGATGTTTTTTTTTACAATGTAAAATAAAATCATAAAATTTAACCAGAATTTCTTTTGGATGCAAATAACCATAAATAATACATTGGTATTTTTAATTTGTTAAATTTAATAATACTGGTAATAATTAAAATTTTGAGCTTGAATTTTGATTGTAATTTAAAAAATATATATTGTGGATAATTGCATTTTGCAACGTAATGTATGAACGCTTTATTCCTTTTTGCTTATAACTTTTTATTGTTTGATTAAAAAGCTTCAATTTCTTAATATAATGTTATAAAGTACTCTATATACGGAGTTGTATGTTATTTATATAGCTATTATGATTTTTTAGGTATCAAGATGAAGATCGAGATCTTGAGTCACACGTGCTCTGTAAAGATATGCGATTGACTTCTGTTAATAAACGTGGTTCCAAGTATTCCGTTTAGTATTTTAAGCAGTATTGCCAACAGCCTTGAATCGCATTTTTGCACGACTTCGTTATCAAAATATACGATTAGAAGACTGGAGTTAATTGAATATTAAAGGAGAAGCAAATCGTTTTTATTTATCAAGATAAAACGAACAGTTATACGAACAGCAATTTTCATCTATTTTATTTTGCAATATAAAACTTCTACTTATGAAATTTTATAATATGGCTCAGTTTGATGATAGATTAAAAAACAACGGATTTATATTAAAGAAATAAGCGATATATTTATAAAAGTTATTGAAAAATGGTACTATTGCTAAAGCCAATAATAAATACTAAAAATCAAATAGTGTTCTTGATCGAATTTAGAGGTTGAATAATTGTATATTTAAAATAAAAGTTTACCTTAAAATAAACGTAAATATATATTGTACTTTGTAACTCATAAAACTGAGTGTAGATTGCAAAAATATTAATTGAACAGAGAATCAATATTTTTGATGGGTGAAGTATGAGAACAAATAAAAAATGCGTGATATTTATATTCTGTGAATTAATAAAGCAAAAAAATCTATTTTTATGTTTTCAAAAGAGAGACTGGTTAGTTATTTTAAAAATAACAAAAGATATTAATTGTTGTAACGTATAATTAAATAAGTAATTGTACAGTCAGTTTTTTACAAAAATTGTAGTTGCAAATAAATGAGGTAATCATGAAGAATTATTGATTCTAATTATAAAATGTGATTAATATATTTGAAAATAAAATTTTATTCTAAAATAATTAAGAAGAAACTAAGATTGAAATTTTAAATTATTACTACAGAGCATCGGTGTAAATAATTTTCAAACAAATATTAATGTTGATAAGTTAATGAATAAATAATAAATATTTAATAAAAAATAAAGCTTATAAATCGTAACTTGTTTAGAAATAAAATGAATTACAAAATTTTCTTTTAACTTTGAGAAAAAAATCTCTATACGCACTTATTAAGTTTATATATAAATATTACATAATATTACCCTCATAACTCTAATTTAGAATTTTGATCAAGTTTCTTCTTACTTATAGATGAAATTAACGTAACGAACGCTACCATACCTTTTGGTATAAAGTTATACATAAGTTTAAATTCGATACGATCTTTGTTGATTTTAAGTCATAAGAATTACGTATGCACGTATGTTGTTGTATGCCAACGAATTAAGTGAACTGAAATTAACATTCGGTAACGATTCTAAATAATGGCCATTAAGATAATCCTCTGCGAAGGAAGAAAACATCGAGCTTAATAAAACTTTTAAGTAAATTTTTACGCAGAATTGTATTTTTCGAGTTCCACATGTACAATGGCCTAGAGAAAATCATTCAGTGAATGAATTTACACATTAAAAGTTCAATGTTTTCTTTTATGATCGGTATACAATATAGCCTAATCAAATTTCATTTGTAATTTTTTAAACGTAGGCAGATAGAGGAGTATAAAGCGGAAGGAGTATGAATGAATAATAAACTCAGTTATGTGTATTTAAATGAAAAATATTGTTTTCGTTACAAAGAAACGATGTAATATCGTCTCAGAATATTGTAATTTATATACAATTAAACCTAGTCGAATAAATAAGAGTCATAATAGTTTTTTTCATGAAATAATGAAATATTATATTTTCATCCCAATAGAAATTTAATGTGAAATTTAAACTGAGATTCTAGATAATGTTTATATAAAAAAAGTTAGATCTATACAGTAAATTTTCAATTTATATATATATATATATATATATATATATATATAATGAGTATATATGTACATATTTATATATGATTTATAATATATAAATAATCAACATGTATGATTTGTACAAACGTAATAGTTGCATAGTTACAATTTAGTTGTAAGGTCCAAGCAAGTTGAATTCAACTAAATGTAATTATATGACTACTAACATGACGAAAATAGCCAAACGTTTTACTTGTGTTGCTTACCACTGCGCTAATTTTTAATAAAGGCTTTTATAAGAAAATTCACCAAACGATGTTGAAGTTTATTTATCCTTTTTTTTTATACATTAGATATTTTGTATTTTTTATTAGTAGTTTAAAAACCAAAAAATAAATCTATTATTATAAAATCAATAG
Organism: Kradibia gibbosae; assembly: GCA_018907135.1. Classification (NCBI taxonomy): domain Eukaryota; kingdom Metazoa; phylum Arthropoda; class Insecta; order Hymenoptera; family Agaonidae; genus Kradibia; species Kradibia gibbosae. Next base: position 13,901,376 of record JACCHX010000004.1, read on the forward strand.
GTAGGTTTTTATTTGTTAAATCAACAAAAATATTCGAGTAAAGGTGAATCGTTCGAAAGGATATTTTTCCTTCAATATTTTAACATTTCAATAAAGTAAATAAAAAATAGTCTAATATAATAAAAAATGTAAAACAATTTAAGTTTCATATAAAATTTATACAAAATTTACATAGCTGTGTATATATTAAAATAATTGATTTATAATTTCGCAATATGTTATAATGTAAAACAATTACACAAATTCCTTTCATTTTAAATACACAATTAATATAATTATTATTTATATTTTTATGATCTTCAGCAATATAAAATAGTTAAAATTTACTTTAAGCTGTCATAAGAAATAAATCTTGACGTTTTTATTTTAAATAGATTTTTTAATATGTACAATTTATATACACGTAAAAGTTTTATACAACACAAAATATTTATGAATGTTATATACCAAAGTAATTTAGGAATAAATTATTATTCCGATTTTAATTTTTATTATAAATTATCATTAGTCTACTTTAATATCTTGTTTTTTTACTTGATTATTTGTATTCACCACTGCCGAACCATGTCTTTTTCTTTTTGTAATAAAGTACTTTTCTACTCTTCTGAATGGACCCTCGATCATAATGGCAACTATCAAAGCCATTGCGTAAGTAAATATAATGTCTGACATGAATTCCCAGATCTGTTAAGTTTAATCGAATTTGTAAACAATTTATCACAAAACTTAATAATTAATTACGAAAATAATTATTTGAAAAAATTAAATACGACAGGACAAATTTTATTAATTTGAAAGAAATTAAAATACAAAAATGGAAGTAAATTCTTCAGTATTTTTTTATACTAAATTAATTTAAATTTGATTAAGATATTTTGATGCATATTTTTAATTCAGAAATTTTATAAAGGCGTTTAGAACGTATATAAAATCAAATAAATAAAGATAATAATAATGATTAAAAAACGTTTGCTTCCTAATGATTTTTTTAGAAATAAACGTATTTGTAAAAAGTTTTGTTTTTACGTTCAGTTATATTTACAATAGGTAAAAAAAACTTGTGAAAGTGTACATAATAAAGTAAGCAAAAATTTTAAAATAATATTTACCGTGTTACGGAATCCGAAGGTCCTTGCATTTCGAACTGTACCAATGTCGTAGGTTTGAACGATATTATGCACCAGGAATGCACCATAAGTCAGCCGAGAGAATGGTTGTATCCAGGCCGGTGTCAAAATTTTGTAATGATAATCTGTTAATAAATTGAGTTATAATGTTTGAATGAATAAAGTAATACTGAAAATGTATACATTTTCATTTTCAAATTTGTAAGATAAAACTTGTATTATAAAATTGTATTTAAAATATATTGTGAATGTCTGAACAGAATCTTCGAATATTATGATATTAATTCTATAAATCGTTTAGAAATCTATATCCTTTCTCAATGGTTACGAAATTTTCTATAATTTACGTACAAATATTTGCTAAACTAATTTTGTGATTATCGATTTCCATTGATTAAAGATCGCTTTAATATATCAATATTCAGAATTTATGGATATTAATGAGGCCAAGGTAAGTAAGGGAAATAAAAGCTAAATGTATACTAACGGTAGGACGAAATTACCGTAGTATGCAATAGGTTTTTCGTTTTAGTTTAAAAACATATAATTAAAAAGAGAAACGCATGAACTGAATCGAATTCTTTGAACAAGTGTCTTAGTCCTTGCATAAATGTAATATTATATTTCAGTGATTGTATATAAAAGGCCTCTTATTATTAATATAAAAACCTTATTATGAAATGTAGGTAAACATTGGTATAGGATTTAAGCAGACTTGTATTTGGTAAATTTTGAATTATTCATTTGAGCATAGTAAACGAAATAGAATTGAATTTATAAGGCCGAACAGTTGAGTCTCAACCAAACCCTTTGAGTCGCTTAATATGCAAGTCATGATCACGAAAGAAACCAAGGAAAGTTTAATTGCTAAATCTTAAGCATCATTCTCTAAATGCATGTCATAATTCAGCCAACCGGTGCTCAACTACCTTCACAATAAATTTTCTCGAACAATATCATTATTGTGTTTCGTATTTTCCACGCAAGTCTTGTAAACTTCGCTTGCTCCATTTGGATCACGTTCTTCTAAAGACGGCTGTTGGTAATAAATCTTAATAAGCCCCTTAGAATAATCAAGGATGCAAATAGTTACCTAATCCATCGCCCATCGTAATGAGTAGAACAACGGAGCAATAGCTGAGTGCGTACGTGCTTCGGTGTAAGCTGGCATAAAGCGCCTTTCCCAACAACGAAGCTTTTCCATTAGGGTTCAGGTATTGAAAGCCAAGTGATTGAGACGAGATGCCGACTACGAACACCAGCAGGACGAATAAACTTTGCGACCATTTCTGGAATTAATTGCGAGTGTTTATTAACAGGCACTTGTCGCTTAATTACTCGTAATGTAAAGGAAAAGGTTTTCATTGTTAGACTATTCTTATTAATTTCCTATACGTTTAACGAATCAAAGGACCTTTGATTAATAATTGAGAGTCTCATTGGCTCGGCTTATAGCAATTAAAAATCAAAATCCTCGAAATTTATATGTACATATAAGCAACAATGAAAATTAATTAAGTTTTATGAATTTCATATACATTTCATTAGACATTGAAATTTTAACATTTTTAAGATTTTTCTCTTGCGTCAATTTCTTTTCAATAAATGCGCGCACGTATAACAGTCATATCATCTTAATTGCATGCCGAACAGATACAAAGATTCCAATCATTATAAGCTTAGCTACTTTCTTATTACTATCTAAAACTAATATTTGGTGCATTAGCTCTCAATGCTTCATATCATAGTTATTAAAATGTTGATTTCTATATTGATTTGATTTTAACAGAATTTTTTACGAATTATTTTCATATGCAAAGCCATGCAAAGCAGAGGTGATAACTTTTACACGTTCTTTACATCAAATTTATATTAGATATTTAGGATCGATGGGCGGGTAGAGGAGGGGAGCATGTGCAAGTTCTATCTATATTTTATAAAAAATTTGTCGTTCTTAAACCTTGGAGATTCGCCAAGAAGTATTCTCATGGTCGTATAGAATGGCGCCAGAAATCACTCCGACCAGGTAAGCACTTGTACGCATGTAAGGTTTTACATAGTAATTACGGAAGTAAGGGTCCATGCTCAGCTTAGTTAAGCTGTCAAATAAAAAGTCGTTAATATTGCTTATGTGTCTGACAAAAAGCTTCAATATGTTTAAGAAAATTGATAAAAGACATTTCAATTGATTTTTCCTAATACAATTCATTCAATATTTACATTGACCGTACTCATTATTTTGAGGATGTTTGTAAGATATTTGGTATTCATTACGGTTACCAGTAGTTTGGTATTTTACTTAAATACATCTCAATGGTAAAATAATTTAAATATGTATAGAAAATATTAAATTTCAAGAATATACTTATAAAAGTATTCTCATAATGCACGAATATCATTTGTGATACCGAACACAACCTAATGCAAAATTATATCTGAAAAGAAGCAAAACTTACTAAGGGAAACCAAAAAAGAATGGCTGCGTGCGATAGACGTACGTCACGTAGAAAGGTATCAAAGTACCGATGAAAATCGCGGCTCCCAGTAACGAATAACCGAACTTCCTTGGCAACTTCCAGAATGCGTACACTAATAATATGCTGAGGATGTAGCAATGAAAGTCCACCGTGAGATACCATGACTGGAATACGCACTGTAATATGACAATTGCATAAAATTCGATTCGCCGATTATTCCTGTATTTGTGCTATTTGAAATTGATTTGATTGTCTTTGAGATTTTATTTTTATAAAGTTAATGATAAAATTTGTTCGGATTTTCCTTGTTTTTAATAATAATGACGTAACTCATATCTTATAAATTATTTGCGAATGCTGAAATTAATGCTGCTGTCTCGCATATTTTTAAGTGTATATTTTATCTACCTTCCAAAACACCAGATTACATTACAAGTAATATCAAATCAACAAATTAAATAATTGAAATGGTCTTTAATATTTTTTGGAATGACAATTGCAAAGCTATTCTTTATAAAGTTACTTGATAATTTTATTAGCTTGCTTGTAAATAATCAGAATATTTTTGTTACTACATAACCCAAAGCATTGTATTATAAATGCAAGCGTTGCCTCTAATTTGTATAGAAGTAAGCATTATAAAATAAAAATATATGTTATATACATATTTAAAAAATCAATGGTTTTTACCATAACGTTTTAAAAGTATAAGTGTTTATTTGGAAAGTATACTTATATGGAAGATAATATTTGATTATTATAATCGTTATTGATAGAAACTATAAGTATCAAATTCATTCCAAAAGTAAAAAATCTTACCAATCGGTCCATCGTCAAGTAATTATTGATGTACAATATATTCGTCCACCAGGTTGATGCACAATTTTCCGACTCGGACACAACGTAAGATTGCCATTGTGGACCGGAGCCCATATGCGGAAACAGATACGCAATGAAGAAGATTAGGAAAACATAAGCTGGGGTGAACCTTCAAAACATATTATATTGTAAAAAGTTCATATACGTTAATTGAAAATTTTGTGATTTACAACAATGTTAAAGTTTTACATAGATTTTAAGCGATAGAAGAAATTCAAAGTCTCACGATGGAAAATCGAACGACTTTAAAAATAATTTAATTAATAAATATTTACTGCATTTATTAAATAAATAGAAATAACATATTATAAATTTAAGATTATTTCATATATACATACATAAGATTATTTTACATGCAGCTATATAAATACCTCAGAAAACGAATGAAGGTAAGACTAAGGAAATCCAGTTTTTTTGCTTTATCAAAATATTTTAAAAAGCCATAACAGGTCAATAGGCCACCGATCGCAAAGCAGCCATCGACCATTAATGTCCCATTATGTATAATGATAAACGATGGAATGTCAAATGTCTGCAAAGCACAATCAATTCATATTCATTTGAAAAAAATTTATTTAAAATGATCATTTTGTATGGTTTTATACATGTAATAATGTTTTTCAAAATATTCTTTTTTTAGTTTTTTCAGATTTTTGAAGAATATCTTTTCTGACATTAATAATTATAAATCTATAATTAAATTGCATTTAAATATTATATATACGAATATATATTTATCAATAAAAAGTTATTAATTATGCATAATTAAGTACGGATCATAAAACTTTTTTTAATTATTAAATGCAATGATTTCAACAAAAAAAATAAAGTGTTTTACACATAAAAGGGTAATTTAATCAAAATACGAATTTAATTTTATCCCATTTTCATTTTTTTGGTACTTCTGAACAATTGTAAATAATATTTCGTACGATCAGCTTTGAATTTATCGATGATGTTAATTTTTTCATTTTTACTTTCTTTTAACACTCTCTATTATACGAATTAATATTATGAAAAAATCTTGCTGTAAAAGGCAAATTTATTATCTAAAAATTGATAATTGTTATCCAACTATAACAAAATTAATGTTAGTAACAACAATAAATAATACGCATAGGATCATCTAGGTAATAATAAATTTTAATAAAAGCATTACCGTGCGAAAATAAAAGTTTCGATTGGGTATATCGAAATCATGATTCCTAACTTCATAATACATTCCGTACTTTTTTCTTGAAATTGTGAGTACAAATGAGAAATTTTATCATTGCAACAATTTAATCGATCGGTTTTTTTCAATTGCATTTACAGTGACGTATTGTGTAAATGATTTGTACCTGCTATATTAAACATACGCGATGTTCAGTTTCGCGAAATTTGTTGGAAAATTTCTTGAATCATCGGTAAGTTGTCCAATATAGATATTTGACATTGTAGCAATACGCTACTTGTTTTAAATTCCTTATAAATTTATAGTAATATGACGATGAAATATTAATCAACTTAAATAAATATCTACAATCTTTCATCAACAGTTTGCAATACAAAGTATAATCTATCTCACTGCCATCATGCGAATCACTTTCAATACTACAAGTAACTTATTGGGTGACAACATTGTATTGATAATAATTAAAATTCAGATTTAACAGTTGAGCCTTCTAAAATTATTCACTACTAGTATTGAACTGTAGGATACCACAATTTTAATGTATGAATTTATGACGTATTGACAAATGTATTTTTATAATTTAACTAAATTTGAATAAAAAGAATGTGTGGGCTATGTTGTACTTGACTTTCAAGGAACACAATTATTATTAAAAGGTTGAAAGATTGTGATAGAATAGATAAATATTGTTAACTTTATTTATAATGATTACAGGTATTCATAGGTACCTTTACTTTACAATAATTTAAATAGGAATGAAACAATAAATTAATTCTTCATTATTTAATTTTCTGCCATGTATTATAATTCTAGACAAATAAATATAACTACTTTTTATCGTGAAAAAATCATTAAATAAAATTTTATATATTTTGTAATCGATACTTTAATCGTTTCTTTCAATTGATATCTTAAGTGTTAAGTTTCTTACTAATAATAAAGCAAAGTTTCATTTTATGAATCAATGACATTAACGTGTCGTATAATTTATTATCTATTTAGGTTTTAAAGAAAAGATTTTATTCGGAATACTATCTCTTTTTGATATGCGTATGACTGATTAAGCTTTAATTATCATTAAATTAAAACTCCTTATCGATAAAACTTTGCATACTATCAGTTCAACATAAATTTTTTTTCTAAAAGGAGAAATAACTCGGTTATTTCTATTGTATTACGCATTAGAGTAATTATAAATTGTTCATCTGCCTGGAAAATTTTTTTTTTAATCGCCAGATTATTGCATTCCCACTTTAGTCCACTTTTTCTCTCCCTTACTTAGGATTTGCTAGAAACGATTACACGGTAATAAAATGAACAATATCGAATTTCAATAAGAAGTGTGAACAAATATATTGATGAAAAAATACATAACATTGCGGTGGCAAAGTTTTCTTTCGTTGCTCTACCAAAGCACATGCGCGCGTGTAAAACGATGTAATACAACCGCTGCAGGGGGATAAGGGTAGGAGAAAAGAGTGATCGGCGAAGAATAATTGCGAACGAGCGTAGTAAGGTTTCAGTTTGGATCGGGCAGTATTGACGTCTATAGGCTTACCTTCTCGAGAAGATACTTGTTGATGACTGTATTGGCGTAATACTGCATCATCCTGTGGCCCAATATGACGAAAAACATGATGTAGGTCCGTAGCATGTGAATGGTGTCGAGTCCACGGTGGTTGTAGCTTACCTGGAAAACGCTACGCAGATTCTGCTTGGCGGAGAAGCAGAGTAGCAGCCGGAGACCCGGGGAGGCGATCGCCTCCTCTTCCTCTGGTCTCAGAGTGCCGTCGTAGAGGCTGCTCGCAATCACCAGGCTCACCAAACTCAACAGGACAAGGCTGAAACCGGATCTGACTTTAGCTTCGCGCCTCTTGGGTTTTACGCTCGATGCGAGCTCGTGAATATCGCGCTTTGCTCGCCGTAGAATTAATCGGCTCAAGAGCCGTTGACTTATGCATAATGCACACCTACGTATCAACGTTTAACGGAAATACTGTAGCATTTATGTTATTGTTCATTATTATCTTATTACATTTTTATAAATTATCGCGGATGTGCCCCCATGTGTCCTGAAAAAATAATTATTCCTTCCTTCCTAAGGAGGAGTTAGGCGTATCGCCTTTAGAGGTGACGAACAGTAAGATAATGAAAGTAAAGTTGGAGAATAAGGAGAAGGTAGGAAAAGGTTCACGATTACTGAACAGACCAATAAACGATCGCCCCCGTAGAGAAGGGAGCCTCATCCTCGCGTGCCTGGCAGTTCTTCTTATCGACGCTCGCCTTGACGATGACGTTGCTCCTGGCGCTGAAGTCCTTTAAAGGGCCAACGAGAGCCTTCTCCACGTCCTCTGCACTGCACGCCGACGGCACGCAAAGAGCCATTTGCAAAAGGTAGCGCTTAATGCGTCGAAAGTCTCCCTTTTCCTGCAGGCAACATCGATAACCTTGCTATCAGCCGACGAGCCTCTCAGCCCCGATAGCCTGCCCAAAAAAGCTCCTTACTTTAATGACCTCCCAGACGGAGTCGTTCGGATCGAAGTCTAGCTCCAGATTCCCGTGAAAATCCTTGACGGTCGAGCCCATCTGCTCGTACTTGTAGTCGACGAGGCAGTACTTGCCCTTGATCACCTCCCCGTCACCCTCGTTGCCGTGCCATCCGTGCATCTTCGTCTCGATCCTGTAGCATTGGTCGAAGCTGCCCAGGTGCACAGTTAGACCATCAATTATCCCGTAAGGATATTTGGCCGAGGCGTCGAACACTGCGGATGGGTTTTAATATATGAATAAAGTCAGGATAATTCATTGCCTCGAATCTTTGGATTCCTCGATCGAGTCTCCTTCCCGTTTATTCGTTAATGGGATCCTAGATTTAAGATTTTCTGCCATAATTATTTGCAGAGTCTCGATCGTATTAACTCACGCGTTGACCTTTGAGTTGCTTTACCATCACTGTCATGACCATCAGCGTCGACGCGGTCGCCGCTGTCATCGTAATTTTTTTACACGATAATCGTGCGATATTTAATTATTTAAAATTTGAATTTTTTATCGACACATTAGCAACTTAAATGTGCTCATACCATTTTATTTACGAATTTATAATAAAATTAAATTTAATTGATCGCTATACACCATTGATGTCACTTAATATATATATACGTAATTTTTTTTTCCATAAAATATCATTTAATTATTCCTATAAAAATAATAATAAACATAAGAATTAAAAAAAGTAGGATAAAAGTTTCAAGTACAAGCATATGTGATTATATTTAACTAAGAATCGAAGTTATGCAAAGTAGATTCAAAAATTCGATAGCAGTCAATAAATTGTTATATTGATAATTATATCGAAAATAAAAGAAAATGTACGTCTGGAGCCCAGGTTTAAAATAAATATAAAAAAAGTCTTTCCTAGTACTAATAAATACTAAACAATTCAAAACATTAATAAAAAGCCCATTGTCGTTAAAGAATTCAAAATTCTTATAAAATGTATTAACACACATATAAATATTCATCAAAGCTCACTTACAATCACAGGTATATGCGCTTCGAATTAAGTCGTATAATATCTCTTCAAGGATATATAAATTTTTCGATTATGGAATTTCAGGATACAGCCTAAAACTAGACTGGCCAAATCCTCCTATGGGGAAAAAATCAGAAAATTTTTTTAATACACACACAGTGTATACGTAGTGTATTCATTTTCGTCTACATAAACATTTTTATATATTACGCCTTACGTAAACATCACAATGACCTTCCTATACGACCTACTCGAAAAAGTCCGAAATCACTTGACTAGTAGATTATCTGGGCTTTTGGTCTATAATCGAGGATCGACCATTTACTATTAATATTATGGGGTAAAAAAACGCTTGTTTGTATGCAATTAGCGAAAAACAATATTCGCAACCAATATAAGCACTAGATTGAAATCTGATTACACTAGAGTGAAATTGAATGTGATTTTATTTACCCCAAATTTTATTCTCTATTTGAAATATAAATGATAATAAACTAAAGTTACTTATAATAAATACGAACGAATACATTTGATTATATTAGATAGCAATTTTTATTTGAAATTATAATTTGCTTTGTAAAAAAACGTGATTAGATTTGTTTGTTTACAATTTATTTAAATGAAGAATCTGTCAATAAATACGATCTTTTGATGAGAATTGAAATACAATTTGTATTTTATAAGTAATTTTTTTCAATATAAATAAAAAATGTAATATTACTAAACAGATGCACTATATCGAAGAAATTGACTAATTTAAAATATAAATTACAATCAATACAATTTTCGTTATATTTTATTATTAAAATAAAAATTACAGTTACTTATTTTATAAATATAACATTTTTCAATTAATTATTTAAATTCAAAAACTTCCATTCACTGTATATATATGTGATAAAATAAAAAACTAGAGATAAATTGAAAATTAACTATAAATTTTAATATTTTTTTCATTATGGTAGAACATGATAAAAATCTTTGTTTTCCAAATACTAACGTTATCTTATAGTGCTACAGTGTAGATAGTATTTTTTATCGGAATTTCCTATAATAAAATCGTTTATCTATTCTGACCTTAACATAATGATTACGGTTTTCGTAAATTATATGGTCTTGAATAGAGCAAAGTTCAATGTTAGTTATTCCAAATAAACCTTTCTATAAATTATATGCACATCATAAGTACAATTGTAGATAGTGCATGGAAGTACCTGAAATTTAATTACATTTATTATTTTAACATTATTATTGATAAATCATTAACACAAGTTTGTTAATTATTAAACTTATAATATTACGTTTAATTAATTGTAATTCAATTATTGCTAAAGTATTAATTTAATAATAGAGAATCAAAATTTAAGCGTTTTAATGCATAAGTTTTCTTTTTTAGTTACTTTTTAGGCGAAGTGAAGTAACGGCAAGTTAATTGAATTTGATTTTAATCTTTTTAAATGTAAATTTTGTTTTAAAGCTCTCATTCGGATTTTAAAATGTTTTCAAATATTTTAATCTAGTTCTCCATAATCATTTGTATATTTAATCAATTACAATTAAAATAATGTTTAATATCATTTATCTGTCACATAATTGATACTAATGCGCAAGCTTTTAACATTAATTATGAATGTTTGAAAAAAGTACATCAATAATAGATCATTCAATTCCTTTAAACAATGATCTACCTTTGTACTAAATGCAGATAATTTAAATAAAAAAACCTCATATTTTTCTATTATCATATAGTGGATTTTGATTATTCGTACGAAGTCTATATTGAATTTATTATAATTCCTCAAATATGACAAACCTATATAATTATATTTTTTATATTAACCTGCTTAATAGAAAGACGATTAATACATGAAATAATACTGATGGCCCGAAAATTAGCATGAGTGTCATCATCATTGAGAAAAGAAATAAAATAATCGAGAAATAAAATCTAAAAGTATTTTAAACATTTCATAAATTGTGTTTTTCTTAATGTGTAGAATTTTTACTTATTTGTTATCAGTTTCTATAATATTTTCGTATTTTTTAATTAAATAAAAAAAGAAATATTTTTCTAGTCTAAAGTATTAATTAAAGTATTAAATATTTTTTGTTTTTATCATATTATATTACTGTTTTATAATATAATTTAATGATTTTATATCAAAGAAACGTTCTTATTTATACATAAAATTCTATTTTATATTATTGTTATTAAATAATAAGATTTTTAAGCTAATAAATTAAATTTGAGATACAAAGGAAAGTCTATGATGTTGAGGAAAAGATTCGATTTTTTTTCGAGCTATAGATAAACATTTAATTGTTAAATATATTTACTTGGGACTAAAAACTAAAGATGTAAGCAGAATGAAAAAATTTTGAATAATAACGATTAATTTTAACCATTAGGTAAGTAAAAATTTAAATTCACATATATTAATGATTGATTATTCATAGTTTCTGTGTAATTTTTTTTAACTGCTGACAGTGAGAAATAATTTATTTCTTATATTTTTACGTAGTTAAATCAAATGGAATAACTAATGCTAACTGCTAAAAAAGATCACTGCTAAGACTTTAATCAATTATGGTAATTATAAGCCTTTTATTACGGATAACTATAGAATCTGCTGTAAGGGATAAACTTCATTATATTAACATAAGATCTATTAATATATCGTATTAATATTTATTTCCTTCATTGTGAAATATTTAATAATATCTGTGATATAAATAAAGGAAATTTTTACAACTCTCAACGTTATCCAATGTTATCCATTTCAACGTTTGTGAGGGAAGCTGACAGTATCAAAATCTAATGTTTGATAAAAGTCTTTTGGGATTAAATTTTTGCGACTGGATGAATGCATATCCATAAAAAATGAACGAGTTAAAAGTTTTTGGTCGATAAAGTAACGTAAAGCAACTCCTCTATAAAGAAAGATTATAAGACAAATGTTCATAATACGTCCCGATAGAAATGCGTTTTCTTTAAAAACAATATTATGCGTTGGTTTTAGAATAATTAATTCAAGTTTATTGATTATTTATGATGAATGAAAAAATTTTATTATTATAAATTAAAAACGCTTTTTAAATAAATGATTTGACTTTTAATATGATTCTTCTTAGTTCTTTTGTAGGTTATTAATAAAAACGCATCCACAAAACTATTGATAGGTCTTATAATTATGGCATTAGACGGATGTGTAATTTTATTGCTTAACTTAAGATGCTCCAAGTTTGTTAAAATACTTGATCGAAAGCATGATGAATACTTTTACGCGATTGAGTTATTGTGTTACGTTACTATGTGCCTCATGATGTACGAATTGTAAGGTGTTGCCGGTATGAGATGCGTTAAAATAAGCTGGAAAAACATTGTGCTTTTTGTTATAGAGATGCAAGCATCTTGTCCGAGATACTTGGAATAGACAAAGAGTTATTTCATTCGAATTACGAAAAAATGATATTACAAAACGATATTTTGAAAGCTTTTAAAAAATATCAGAGCTTAAGGAAGCGCACGCATAAAATGTAGGAAGTTGAAATTCTTTTCCCTTCGAATTAGTGTCGTCGGTTTTCCTAAAATTTTCAACCAGCATTTCATATAGTGCTGAATCCGAAGTATAACCGCCTATGCAAGACACGCAACGCTCGAGTTCGGGCCAAGCCTGTAAAATAACGTTTAGCGGTTGCCCAAGTTCGATCTTCGATCAATCGCGGAATGTAATGCAAGAGTCAAACGAAACGCAGCTCCTAATAAGTTTCACGAGAATCGCAGGCTTGCATCGCGAAAACTCGGGCCCGGAGGGTCGGAAACTCACTCTGCGTGGCCCAGGTGGTGCCGTTCCCGAGCTCCTCGATGTACCTCCTCAGCTGTCGCTTGCAGCTGCCCTCGGGGAGGCTCACGGAGTCGGCGACGACGACCGGAGCCATGGGGAGGCTCTCATACCAGTTGTCGGGCGGGGCCTGCCTTTTGGTCTCGTGCCTGGGCCGGTAAGCGGCGCACTCGGTCGAGTTATCGTAGGGGTCGCAGTGGCCCCAGTCGGTCCTGTTGCTCTGCATCGCCGGCCATCGCCTCTCCTCGGCCCCGAGCAGCGGCGTGACGAGGACCAGCGCTACCAGGACCCCCAGACCCCGTGTCGACATCCTCCTGCCGCTCCTGGGGGACGACGCGATCCTCGCGCCAATGGGGAGCAGCCGCCGTGCTTGGCTTGGATCGGGAGCTGAACGGGGGTACGGTTGGCAGTCGTCTCGACGTCGAGCCATTTGGCCTATTCAGCCACGGGGGCCGGCATCCGGCTGCTTTATCGTGTCGGCGATGGCGTCGGCCTCGGCGGTGGCGCCCCACCATCGCGCGCCTAATCTGACGGCTCAGGGACGCCTCCTCCTCGTCGTCCTTAGTGCCGGGGGGTGGCGGCGGCCATGGCTCCACGAGGAATCAAAGCTGCCCATTGTCGGTTCCTCGGGCCGCCTCCGTTTTACGGGGATGTGTGCGCCGGACTCTGCCTTTCCTTTTCTCTCCACGCAAGTCGCTCTTGCCTTACTGACCGTAGCTCTGGCCAACGGCTCTTGAATTTCCACGAGACCGATCGGCATTCGACAGTCGAAAGGAGGATCTCGTCCGCGCGGGATATTAGTCGGACAGTCGGAAATTTTGATCCAATTCTGCTTCAATTTGTACCGGAACTTTTTCATCTCGAAATTGAGGTAATCGTTGGTTTCGCTTTCCACAAGTGTCCCCTCATTAAATACCGACGTCTGTTTCATTACGATAAAATTAAGTTACAATGGACAAAGACAATAAAAGAATAAGAATTTGATAATATCAAGGTAGAATTACATTGTGATATAAATAAATATACGTTTTGTAAACACGAACAGGAAGATTATTAAAGCAACCTTAAAAAAGTACTTTTTTATACATTCATTAATTTATCAAAAAGAATATTCAAAATTTATGCCATTTCAATATTCAAACTTAAAATCATGAATACTATACTTAATTTTTTTCTTATGTAAATTTACAAAAATTAATAAATCGTTTAAGCTGAAGATTTTAACAAAATTATTAAATAAGGATAAATTATAATGCAATTGTTTTCATGAAAATATATTTTGGTGTTCTAAAAATAAAAAAAGCTTTTTGTTAAACAATTTACGCTGATAAGAACGTAAACTTTTATTATACATTTTATGATATTAAATACACACGCACACGCATAAACTCATGTACATATATACATATATGTGTTTTTATGTTTATGTGCGTATGTGCGTTTGAAATGTTCTTATTTATTTATCCTTGATCAATTATACTGTATAATATATTTATTTATATATACAATAAAAAGGTTATTTTTTATTTAATGGAGATGTCAATTTTCCTAAATATCAAGAATTTTTATATAATTGAATGTTTCTTTTAATGATACAAAATAAATGCGTTTTTATATATAAAATAACAATAATCGAGTGAATACAGATGTCATAAATAAAAAAATCAAATTAAAATTTTTGTAATTAATTCACCTTTTTTACAAATAAAAAAATAGTTGAAACATATTTTTAATAAAATTACACCATTTAAATGAGTAATATTTATGCTATTAGCGATAAACATTAAAAAAAATAGCTTAACAAGGTTTTTAAAAATAAAATTTATTGATTATAAATGTTAAGAAGTCTCTATTCCATTTAAAATGGCAAATATATTAAGAAAATTAATGCACGTTTTATTTATTTTTGTTTAATAAAATTTTTAGTATGTAGATTACTTCTAAAATTATCATCGTAATATTTCCATTAGCAGCTACGTGTGATTCGAATAATATTTTAAGTGACATAAAGAGTTATTTATTTTAAAAATCATACTACTATATTACTACAGTAATTGATTTATATCAATATAAGTTTTATTTAAAAAATCAAATCAAATTTAATGGTTCAATATTGATACGAATGATATTTTTTAGAAATTTATAAAGTAATTTCATAATCGCTGTATGTTTTTCCTATTGCTTAGGGTTCTTAATCAAGATTGATGAACTTCAAATTTTTCTTTTTTGCTTATTTTTATATCAAAAGCTCTATTAATTTAAATACGAAAAATAATCAGATCAGTAACGAGTATTATAATACTATTATGTACACATATCATGATAGTAAATATGTATACTTTTAGAATAATTATACGATTAAAGTTATGGGAGTAATAGTGTATTATTCGTTTTTAGAAATTGATTTTAAAAACATATTTTTTAAGAAAATAACATTTATTTTGTACAAAACTTAATAATATTTTTAATTCAATTTAATTTAAAGTAATTTTAAAGAAATTTCATTGCTTATAATTGTAAAAACAAAAATTATTATTTTTTATTAATGATAATTTTTTAATATGGGTAAATAAATAGGATAAATGTTTACAAAGAATGAAAATTTGAGATAATAAAATTGTATGTATCCGAAAATCCAAACAGGAATCAACTAAATTTGAGAATGTGTATCTATAATTCATGGTATTATTGTAAATTGTTGACGTGGCATTGTAGATTGGTTGACGTTCAATTTTTGACCATAGTAGGAAATAATTTTATATTAGACCATAAATACAAAGGTATGCAAGATATTTACCAGATTGATCATCAATGGTACACCAGTTTTGATCCGGGTCAGCGCTATCATATAAGACATTAGATATTAACATAATTATGAATTTATATCGTATTTATAGGTAAGACTGATATCTGAGAATATTACAATATACTAAAAATGTAATTATCAAGTCTGTATATTGTAGATAAAAGTTTCATCAAACATTTTCAATGTTTCTTCTTCTACATTAATAATGTTATTCATTTTTACAGCAAATAATGTTGTTATTATTTTAATAATTGCTATTACAGAATTTTAATGCTT
Source organism: Kradibia gibbosae (assembly GCA_018907135.1). Taxonomy (NCBI): domain Eukaryota; kingdom Metazoa; phylum Arthropoda; class Insecta; order Hymenoptera; family Agaonidae; genus Kradibia; species Kradibia gibbosae. Next base: position 13,917,492 of record JACCHX010000004.1, read on the forward strand.
TTAAAAGTATAGTACGAATTATTGATTTATTTTAATTAGTTTTACATGTATATACTCACATGCATCCACTTATATTATATATAGGCACAAAAAAAATATTTAAAAAATTAAAAATAATGAAATAGCATTTGTAGTTGTGATATTCGTGCTATCATCATTCATAATCTATATCTTATGTTATTAAATTTTTTAATCCTTACAGATTTGTTGTAGAAGTTTTGCAGGTAAAATATTAATTCGGCAATAATGTTTTCTTCTTGCATAATTAATGAAAGTATAATATTGAACCTGTAATGAATCAGGATTAGCAGCAGTATAAATTAAAAAAAATCAGAAGAAATTACAATGTTTTACTATAATGAATGGACTGCTGAAATAGCTAATGGAAATAATAATCGATACCAAACCAATAAAATTACGCGTACTTGATATATATTTTGTAAATATATAGTGTAATTTATTGACAAATAAATTTATATTTATAAAGCGTTATATTATTATTATATCTAATTATTATTATTATTATATATTATTATTATAGTTTCTTGAAATTGTGCAACTACTTAAAACATTAGAAATCAAGAATTAAGAAAGGAATTCTTTTTATTATTACGTGATATTAATCCTCTCCACGTATTATGGTTAATATAAAAGTTGTAATTGTACTCGTTTTACTTTACACGTTTGATTTAATTATCGTTTTTTTAATGTTTTTATCACATTTATTTTAATTATGTGTAACTAGATGCGATTGCATAAAATTATTCACGATTATGTGTGTCCTACAAATAAATCAATAAGCAGTGATTTAAATATGCCTGTTTAATACAGTCATACACAAATTTGTTTTATTCATGAAAGTGGATAAAATATTTTTTGTTTAAATACTCTTCTCAAACGTAGTCGATAAAGTGTCATAAATTAAAGTCCGATACAAAATTTGCATGTTTAAGTTGTATCGAATGAAAGAAGAAAATAATAATCTTTTATACCGGCAATATACAGTTTTGGGTGCGAAATCGAAATAAATATCAATGAATCTTCAAGACGTTTTTAAATGAATGCGAAGGATAGATGGTCGTTGAACTTTGTGACAAGCCACATTATTACACAACCTCAGGCTTTATTCATTAACTAAAAAAAACTTTATCGTACACAAGCTGTAATCTTATTCAATGGCTTTTTCTTCTGGATCCCCAATCCATCTTTATTTTTTGTAGTTTCCTCATAACACGAATATCCCGTATTCGTAAATACAAAAATCTGTGATGAGAGTGATGTGCTTCTGTCTCCAAGCGGTTAAACTGATTTTAAGTATTCAGCCAAGCCACTTAAGCGTATTGGCAATCTTGTATTCCAAATATTGCGTAACTTAGATATTATGTTATCCTTTATTTATCATAGTTGCTTCCAAACAGACGCTAAATATTGCTATTCTTTACCCCACCACAGATTTCATGAACTAATGCTGTCGTCCTAAAATTTTACGAGGCACAGTAGTAATCGTCTTGTTATCATAATCGATTGTTGATTTACACCGTACTTAGGTACCCAAGAATCTGCTGGGTCATGCGAGTATTTCAATCAAAATTTTATCGCGTCATGGCTTTTATAAGTCGTAATTCTTATTCTCAGAAACATTTTCTTCAAAAGCGACAACTAGTGAAATACATCGTACGCTACTATGAAAAAATAATAACTAGTTACAATTAAATAATTTAAATTGACTAATAAGACTGCAAAAACAACTTATATCATTTTTATTTATAAAAATATTGCAAAACTATTTAAATGAGTAATTTTGTATCAACATTTGACTAGACACAATACTCTTGTTCAAAAATCTCTAAAATAGTGATCAATTTTATCTTGATCATTCTATTCATGCATTCAATTTTTCAGATTACATCGATTTTCATAATATTTTAGTATCAAAGGTTTTATTAAGCAGAAGTAATTTTTTAATAAAGTTAATAGCTTTATGTTTTTTTTTAATTTCTATAAAAACATTTTATTTATTACGAAGAATACATGTATATTTTTTAGGTATACTTTTTCCGTGTCCTTCGGCTTTGGAGATTATACGAATGACAGAATTTACCTTTGACTTAAACTTGAGTTTAAACGTAATTATAAAACTTTGACATTAAAATACTAACATACATGTAAGAAATACAAATATACAATTATTCTAAACGTTCTACTTACTACTCTTATCATTAAAATGTCTATAAATGAATACCGTCCGACACAATCAATATAAAAAATACACTATCACATAATCACATATAAAGCACCGAACTGCCCAGTATCTCCTTTATCGTTCGCTATTCTAATGCCGAAATTCTCTTTAATTTTCTCTTCTTTCTCCTTCACGATTCTTTTTATCAGCTCCACCTCTAATCCACTTCCCAGAAAAAACCTTCTGATTTTCCCTCTGTCCTTTATATGTTCCAACATCACAGTTCCATTCATTCTTATCCCTTGTGATGTATTCTACACCTTCTGTACTTCTCTTCCTTCCAGGACTGCCTGTTTTTCATGCACCTAAGACTTGCTAAAATTTCTCTTTCCTTTCACATTTCGGTCCATGTACTTTGGTTGATATTTAGAATTTATTTTTATGTTATTATATTTACAAAAACTGCTTTCTTTTATCATATTAGTCCTCTCCTTCACGCCTCAACAACTCTTTCCTTTATGATTTATCCTTTCTTCCTTGCTTACTTGTATGTATACACTCTTAATTGTACTCTCCTTGCCCATTTCTTCTTTTTTTCTTTTATTTCCTTAAATTTTCTTCTTCCGTCCACCTACTTCTTATTAAAACGAAATATATTACTAATATTTTGATTTTTCTCAGCAAAAAGTTATGAGTATATCTATGATATTTATTCATGAATCACCAAACGATGATATTTATAAAAAAGTACGTAAAATTTTATTATTAATGATATTGAAATTAATCTACAATCTTTAAATAAATTCGGTTAGAGGTATAGCACTATACTTTGTTTATTTTATTGTAATCAAAATATGATATTACGATATGATTTATATGACATTATTATAAGTTAGAAATTAGATGATTAATGTTTTAGATAAGATCTTTTTCATAATTTTAAAACGATGATTTAATTTTATTATAAATATTTGATTGATAAACATATATTCATCAGAATCCGTTATATGAAAAAAATCTAAATTTTTTTCTAATCATAAACAAATATAAGCTTTTTAAAGCTACATATTTCTGAGATTCAAGCAATTATTATTATTTAAAAAATCACTTACATCACTTAATGATATTAAAAAAAATTATATTATTAATTATTAATTATATTATTCTTTAGAATTTGTTTTGAAAAGAAAAATTTTATTTGTATACATATTATGTACACGTATGTTTGATTAAGCATTTGGATTGATATTTTTAGTCTTTCATTTAGATAATTTTATATATAATATCGATTTAAGAGTAGAAAATAGATATTACAGAGATGTGAAGGGTGAGACATGAAGTGATAAGGTAGTGTGCAAAAAGGTGTTAATAAATGTGGAAAATGTAGTTTGGTAACAGTATACAGCCAAGGAACGGAAGATGTGTTTCAAAGTGATAGAAAAGGGATTAGGGGATATGGAAGAGGAGGCAGTACTGGGAGGGGATCGGAGGGGATAAAGAAAGGAATAAAGAAGGGAAAGAGTTAATTAGGAGGATGAAGGAGAGGAAAAGAGATAGGGAGCTGTTCAATGGTACAAAGGGAGATAAGGAGCTGTTCAATGGTACAAAGGGAGATAATGAGTTTTATACATTTGTCAATGAGATGAGAGAATCAATGACAGATTACGAAATAATGAACAGAACAGCGCATGAGGATATTGAGAAGTTTTGCGCTTACGCAAGGGAAATAGTGGAGTCAGACCATCTACTGTTGGAGGTAAAAATAAGGCGGTGTAAAAGGACAAGGGAGGAAGAAGGGAAAGAGGAATGCAGAAGAACATGGACAGATATATATAAGGTAGCGTGCACAAAAAATGAGATACAAACAACAAGAAACGGTACAACGGTGAAAGAAGGCAATCATTAAGGCTATAACAGAAAGAAAGAAGCTAAGTAAAAAAGGGTATTGGGGGGGGGGGGAATGGGATGACATGGAGTGGAAGGAAATGGGAAGAGGTCTATGGAAATGTTTGAAAAAAGTGGATGGAACTTAGAATAGGAAAAGGGTAGGAAGGAGCAGCATCAAAAGAAGAAGCTAGAGAAAATATACAAGGTATGTGGTAATATATAAAAAGATTTAGAAGGAAAATAGAATATCAGGGATGTGTATTTAAGATTGAAAAATAGATAGTTTCTTCAAGGAAAAATTCAATGTAAAGGTCATAAAGGGAGATCGTAAAAGAAGATCAGAGGAAAAAATGGAAGAGAAGGATAGAATCAAAGAAGAGGATATAGAGAAGGAAATATTAAAATTGAAAATTAAAAAGAGTTAGATGGGACGAGTTGGAAAACGAATTTTGGATATATCCAACCAGAGATGTGAGAAATGAGTTGGTTGGGTTGTATAATAAAATTATGGGAAGGGGAAGAAATCCCAGTGGACTGGAAAAGGGGGGTAGCGCTTGTACCATGTACAAAAAGAGAGAACGGGAGAAGGTGGAGAATTATAGGCCGGTAGTTTTCATGAGCACGGTTTACAAGATCTAGGCCTCTATCCTCAAGAGTAGGCTTGCTGAGAATATGGAGAGTAAGTTCGGTGAGGGGCAGTTCAGATTTATAAGAAGGAGGGTGGTTATGGATGCGACCTTCGGCATAATGCACATGGTAGATGAAAAGTTGGTAAGGGGGAGGGTATTTTCATGCAGAGTGGACAGAGGGATGCTCAAACAATATGTGAAGAAGTTGGGAATAAGTAAAACTTTAATGAGGGGGATACTGTCAATATACGAAGAGACGCCGTACGTAATAAGGCAGAACGAAGCATTTGGGAAGAAATTTTGATCGGGCAAGAGGTTAAGGCAAGAGTGTTCACTGAGTCCCATCTTGTTTAATATTTAAAAAGAACAAATTTTGATTGATTACAGATTCGGATGATGTGGTGCTTGGTGCAAGATCGGAAGAGGAACTACAAGAGATGTTGAAGAGCTTTGACAATTACACGAATTAGAAAAACCTGAAAGTAAATGAAAAGAGATTAAGCAAAAGGAAAGATAGGTGGGAATGAAATAAGGAAGTAGAGGAGGTACAATCATCGTAATGGAACGAAGAAATACAGGGAGTAGATATAAGTGACAGGGCGTTGGACCGGGCGCTGAGTTACGAAGATAAGGTACAATGTAATTGGAAAATTATTTTGTAGAACAGACTGTGAAGGCCAGAATGAGAGAAGCGGGTAGAGGGCAACTGAGAAAATAGGCAAGAGATATACAGGAAAGAATTAGGGAATGATTAAAAGAAGAAGAAACATGGGCGGTTAGGGATGAGAGGGGAATCATTTAAGGCTAAGGCTGATGGAGGAGGTGAGGGCGAGAGCTATGAAAGATAGAAGAGAAAAAATTAGGCACAGCAAGTATAATAATTAATAAAAAGAAATAGCGGAGGAATAATTGAAAGAGAAGTTCGAATATCTGACGGGAAGGATAAAAGAAAGAACGAGAAGTGTGATTACAAGATTCAGGTTCGATAACGATATGAATGGGACGAAGTATTGGATAGAAGTAGAAGGTAGGATGTGCAGGGTATGTAAGAAAGAGCTAGAAACAATGGAGCATACTTTGGCAGAATAAGGAAGGATAAGTAACAACAAGGAGAGGGTGAAAGGAGTGTTGGGTGGAAATTGAACGGAATCGGAGGTGGTGAAGAGAATAATGGAAGACAGGGAAAAGCAGAATGAAAGAAATTGAGTGTAGGCAGCGGTTGCTGCAACTGTAATTGTGTACGTAGTATGTAAGATGCGCTGTATTTTACATTGCATTGCAATAAGTGACGAAGTCTTATAAGATTTTTATTTATTAGTTAAGCGATTCGTATATAATAGGACTCCGAAACCGAAATGTAAAGAGGAAAGATTAATAATAAAAAAAAAATTAATTTAAAGACCAAAAATAAAAAATGTAACAATACGGGACTACACATATAAAGCATAATTATTATCTTTATAATGAGTATTATATTAAGTATCAGGAATAATGTTATTCTATATAAAAATAATTCTGATTCTTTCAAGTATATTAAAATTTCGTACCTTAGCGTTTAGAAAATTAGCATTTAAGAAATTAAGACAAGAACATCTTTGGCGTGTTTTTATAATCACTTATTAAGATATTCTTAAATTTAATGGCAATAATAAAATAGTAGGCACAAAACAATGATATAATAATGAATAATGATTCACGCATTTTTTTAAACCAATATTTGGTCAAATTTAAATTTACTTTTGTCAAGAAATAAAAAATGATTACATAAGAATATAAGTGTTTAAAATAAATATTAATACAAATTATTAATAATTAAATTAGTGAAAAATATGAAGTTTTTGCTAAATGTATTTAAGGTTTAATGTAAGTTATGCACGTCTGTTTTCAAGTAATGAAATATTTTATATGAAAATGTATAGTAATGCAATATTTTTAAATTTTGAATACACTTTATACTATTGCTATATTTCATCCTTCTATTTATCACTAGCATATTTTATTAAACTCGCACTCATAAATTTTTCATATACAATACACGAGGGCTACCGTTAGAAAGATAATTAACAAATAGAAAATTTTACATTTTTTTAACATAACGTTTACTTACACTTTAAGGGGATTTTGAAAGCTAATTAAATCTACCAAATAAAAGTGAAAAGATAATTTTACTGATAAAGTAATATTGTGATAAATTTATTTTTTATGCATTATGGAAAATAAGGTTATAAATTATAATGATAAAAATTGTTTATGAACGTAAATTTATTTATAATAAAAAAATACATTTTAGTATAATTTATTACTTTCTTCTTCGTTTATGATTATAAATTCCATAGCCAAAATTAACAAATTATTATATATTAGGAAAAGTTTGATAGTGATGTACATCAATAATACATATAAATATAAGTAACAAGAATATAAAGTATTTCACAATTTGACAAGACCAGTTAGTTTTAATTAATGCTATAAATAACTTGTGAAACTAAATTATTAAAAAATTTGTAAATATTGTTTGTTTATGAATAATTTTATCATTTAAAATTATCTATGTTATAAATGTCATTTATAAATATAAATGTTTATTGAGTAACATTTTTGGACTATGGTCGAGGCTGAATTTGTATTTTTTATCAACAAATTCATTCATTTCTAAATATTACCTTATACAAATAAATTCAAATATTACATTATAAACGTAATAAGTAATGGAAAAAAAGGAAACGATAGAGCATTTGATGAATTAAGTTTAAAGTATTAGATGAGATTTTCATAATTTTCCATAAATACTGCAAACCCCGATTCACCTTTTGCAGAAGCCAAGACTTTTATCGCGTCATTCGAAAATTACCAGAACCTACGGTTTCCCATGGCGAATTCTCGCCAGCGACGTCGAAGATTGGGACTCGACGAGACGTAGACGTAGAGAAGGAGTGACGCGATAATTCCAACTGTGGTTTTTAGATGAAGAGCCGAACGAACGCAAAGGCTACAGTATCAGCAACTTTCATCAGACGCTGGTGCTGTTCTGCTGCTGCGAGAGATGGCGAGAGGAGGCGCGTATAAAAGGTAAGGACTCGGGCACATCGAAGACAGTGTCAGTGTCGCGGTTGCACTTCGGTAGAATGCTCGAGAAAAGCGGGTAATTAGTTGAGAGGCTTTCGTCTCGGCCCCTCGCCCTCTTACTCTTTTATAGCTGATAAAGACTTTCGGCTCGATGAGCTGTTGTGTTGTTGTTGTTGTTTTTGTTATTGTTATCGTTGTTATTATGGTTTTTGTTTTCATCATTGTTTACGGAAATAGCGACGTAGGCAACTTTCTTTTTTAAATCGTGTTTATTTCGCGCGCATATCTTCATGCTGCATGGATCTCGAGTGGATGTTGGAATTTACTGTTAAAAGCATTATGGAGTAACAATACGCACGTGTCGATAAACGGGCACAGACATTTTTCCATTAAATTAAAACCATATAAATATATAGATATAAACATCGTGAAGTAAAGTATGGATAAAAAATGTATCATGATCCTATAATTAAACTTATTGTCCCAAAAACTTAAACATTTCCACATAAATTATTAAAGCCTAAATATTACTCATGATGATTAGAACGATGCACAAGTCCAGTTTATTATTTATTATTAACTTAATATATTAACTTAATGTTTTATATAATTATAAAAACGAAGTATTGTTAATAAACTTTAGAGTGATCATATTCAACAAAAAAAATTCGGCCTTTATTAGAAGCAATAATTTTTTAAACTTATTCTTAAAAAATCGAAAGTTGCTTCTGAAATTTTGTAAAGCAGATGTTGCACGCCGTATTCGAATTTTAGGTAAATAATTAAATCTTCTTTGTGTTCACTATAGTATCCGCTAATGAAGATTATAAGTTAAAAATATCAACTGATTGCAAATAAAATATATTTTACTTTAAACTAAAACTTTGAAGTTTTACGGAACTCTGACAGAATATTTACATGAGATAATTTACGTGGAGAAAAATTATTATTTTATGATGGAAAAAGTTAAAAAAATACTGATTTCTATATCTGTTACAAATTAAGATTCTAGAAAAAATATGTGATTAAAGTGTACAATATAGCATACTCATAGTATTGCTAGGTAATTCAGATAATGTTTGATTAAACCCGACAAACACGTACGTTTCTTAACTTTCCCCGGAATAAGTGGTTTCATTTTTTTTTGGTTATAAATTAAAAACTTCCGTTGTTCTGAATAGCTTATATGGCTTCATAAATAACCAGTTAAAAGTACGACAACGTTATTCAAAGTATCATACTTTTTAAAAAAAAGCGACTACAGTCCTTTGGTAATTAAAACATATTTTTCGACATTTACCGTTATGATTTTCGCCATTGATAATTAATTCTATTATTTAAAGGCAAAAATTTTTAAATACTAAATGACTGATATATTTTTAAAATATGTTTTTGAGAACATTTTAATTGACTTGGTAAGCAAAAATTATTAAGACATGTTATGAAACATTGTTGACTTGGTAACTGATTTCGACATTATTTACTCGATTGGATGTATTGTATTTAAATTTTTATAATAAAATTATTACAAAGCATTTTCATTAAAATACAGAAAGAATATTTGTTATATATTCAAAAATTTATATAACAAACAACTGATAAACGTAAAAAAGATTGTTTTTAAAAATTATCTACATATTTCGATAGAATTTGAATTTTGTTCCATTTAACGATAATTTAGTATTTCAAAGTGTATATTTTTAATATAATATAGAATATTTTCCATCGATTAATTATTAACATACTTGAAAATCAGTAAAATATTATTATATTGTCATAGATTTAACAATGTTGCAAGTAATGAAGTTGTAATTATCAATCTTTTGAATCATTGCGTTTTTAGAATCTATAACCTCGTTTTAAATAGCTTTGAAATGAAAGCCTATTCTGATAAGCAAGACTGGCTTCTAACATTATAACAAGTTTTTTTCGTAAACGATGAGTAATCCAGCGGGTAATAAATAAAGTTATATGCCAAATAATAAGTATCTTTATTTTCTGGTAATGGCTTTCAGAATTAAAAATACCCGATTTCTAATACGCAAAGATTTGAGCGATGGATAAAGACACGCTGAATGTCGGCTCGCAGTTAAGGAGGACAAGTGGAAGTTTACTAAAAGTTGGAACCGCGCCTAGGCGAAGTTTTTCGCTAATCATAATGCACGACTTTCACATCGCGATGCCTAGGCGTTCAATGAAGTCCTCGAGCATTGGGACTCTCCGATCCCGATCACGTGCGCATCTTCCTTTTGGGACTCTCTCAGAACCGCGGTAGCCCTCTCGAGTGCGGGCGGAGAAGGTACGGAAGGAAGCGACGCACGGGTCGGGAGTCCGAGGGACGGCGAACACTTGCGACTCGGGGCTGTTGCGCAACGCGGCCGTAAACTCGGGACCGACTTTCTCCTTCGCGTTTTCACTTTCTTCGGCTTCCTCGGCTCGCACCCGATCCTCGACTCCTCGTGTGAGTCGAGCCTTTACGTAATCCCGGCTTCAATTTCCCGACGTTCGATGCTGGCCCAAAGGGAGTAATCGACGCGATTGCATTTTTGGGAACTAATCAGCCACTTACCCGCAGCACGCGTGACATAATAGTAATTTTCACTGCCGAGTACTTAATTTTTGCACGGATTCATTATGAAAACATTCTGGCGAATGTGCCAATGTTACGATACGTTTACTCGTAAATTGTGGTCACGCTGTACTGCGCTAAAATCCATTTTATTTCCTTGATAAATCAATACCAATGCGTTTTCACTGATTAACAGCCGTTCATTAGAATCTTTTACTTTTACTATTCATAACACTCTTAAATCACTCGATTTCAGAGGAATTTCAAAAAATAAGTTTACTCTTCTACTTATCATCGAAACTCGTATGATGAACGCTGCAGCTTTTTTTAAAAATTGCCCATCTTAGTGAATTATTATCGACCGAGTCTCATTTGAAAATCAAGTATTTTTATCATTTTTTCTTTTGAATATTTTGCAGAATTAGCAATCTTGTAGATATCTAATCATGTTTATGCTTTATTTTTTATTTACTACAGATTACAGATGAGTAAATATAGAATCTAATAACCTAATTTATTTAAACTGACATTTTATAGTCCAACCAATAATATTATAATTTCTTATACAATGAAATCATTTATAAAATAGATTTCAAGTTTATTAAAATGTATTTTGATTTTTCCTTTTCTAAATTATCTTTCTAATTGATTAGTAAAGTTTTTTATTCACAAAAAAGCCTACTTTCATAAATATATATTATATATTTTAATATAAAAAAAAGAAAACGTACTTATTGCGTAAGTTTTCTATTTAATTTTAGCTCATGCACATTAGTAAATATAGTATATAAATAGAGTTTATGAATTTTTAGTACTTTTCAACAACAACAAAAAATACTTTTGAATTATGGAAAAAAATTATTTCACAGTAAGGCAAAATTTTTGATATTATAAAATAAAATAGGACAATAATTATTTATTTTTCATAATCAAAATCGTTTAGTGATATAGACTTTAAGTTATAAATATACATCATGATAGAATAAAATAAATGAATATTTAATCGTCAAGTGAAAAAAAATCCATTTTAATTTATTATAATATGTATATTAATTATTTATGAATATAAATATAATAAAAAAAAAAATATAAAATTTGTAAAAACATCATTTGTCATAGTAAAATAAATACTGAATGTGCTGAATAAAACTTACTTTAACAGAAATAGTAGTTTTGAAATTTAATTTTTAATTAAAATGGGTTTTATACATACATATTTAATAATATGTCTTCTCAAATTCCATACTGTAGTTCTGCTTTTGTCATCTATTTTCTAGTATTGCACCAACGATAATTCTGGTTTTCCTAGTGATCCTTTTACTTTATTATTTGGGCACACGAAAGCCAAAAGGATATCCACCAGGTAAATATATTACTATTTACAAAATTTTACGTTAAATATAAAGAGGTTTTAGTGATTTAAAATAATATAATTGGAAAAAATAATATCTAATAGCCTTTATAACGGATATTGTATAATCTTATAAAATCTAAAAATTTTATGTATAAACTTAAAACTAAAATATACAAACAGCGTTTGAATACTGTCAATGACATGATATTTATGCATATTCAATAAATGTTCAGACATTATTGAACTTCTAAAAAATATAATTACTGTCAATAATGTACATAATAACAAAACATCAATGAGAAAATGTTTTTAGAAATACAGACAAGTGAATAACAAAGAAAGTTCAATTTTGAATTCATTGGTTGTTAAGTCTTTCGTGTTCTTTTGCATAATAATTTATAAAAAAAATCTTTAGGTCCAAAATGGCTGCCGGTAATTGGATCCCTCTTAGAAATTGGCCGTTTGAGGAAGGAAATGCGCTACTTTTCCGAGGCTTACAACGCCCTGAGCAAAAAATACGGACACGTGATCGGACTCAAAATAGGCAAAGATAATATCATAATTCTCAATGACTTTGAAAGCATGAAAGCGATGATCATGAATGAGAATTGTGATGGCAGACCGATAGGACCCGTATACGATTGCAGGACTTTTGGGAAAAGACAAGGTAATATAATTTTTTTTATTAGAGAGACAGAGAGGGAGAAGGACATAGAGAAGCATAGAGAATTTTTTTCTAAGCCCATAATCGGCAATGGGGAGCCAGTATAGAAAATTTTTAATTTGATGCAAAATACTGCGCCACATTAAAGAGTATACTCATTTTATTTCTTTTTATTCTTTTATAATGTATACATTAAAATTTTAGAAATTCTTCCCAGATTCATATTTTTTCTTTTATACATTTTTTAACAGCAATTTTCAGTAGCGAATTATTTAGGTTATGCAGTATATTCACATGTTATTTTATTTCCAATGAAAATATTATACTTCTCGTTGATAATGACCGTTATATTTTTAGAGATACAAAAATAATATGGGTAGTTAAAATTAATTTTTTATTATCATAAACTGGTTAACTTTTAATTACGAGTATAATATTGGAAACATTACCTATTTAAGATTTTGTATATAAAATTATCAATGTTCTAAATGTAATAATTAAAGTACAATATAAAATATCTACGTTTTAGAATTTTGAGATTGAATTTTAAGTTGCTTTTATCAAATTAAGAATCAGTTTTTTATACGTGTATGGAACTGATTATTCTTCACATACGTGGTTGGGTTTATTTTCTTCACAATATTATTTTACAATAACACTATTTAACATATACAAAATAATTATAATTAAAATTAGTTAATTAGTTAATTATAATTAATTAGTAAATTCGTAATATAATAAAAAAGATCTATTATGTTCTCATTAAAAACATAAAATTATTCGACAAATTTGAATTGCTTATTTTTGAAAACATTTAAAAAATTAACAATCAAATTTAACTCTCGTTTGGCAATCTTTAGTTACTAATATTTATTTATGATCAAAATTTACCGTTTATAACTATAAATATTAACTGAGTGTTCCGGAAATGCCTCGTTATTAGTGTTTGATTCAAATTAATTAATAATTTTAATATTGAAGAATGTAGCGGAAAAAAAGGAAAAATAAAACCAACTTTAAATAATTTATAGCCTATCAAAGAGTTATCCTTTATATTTATTTGCAATATCAAAAGGAATGTAAATACGTAAATAAAATTTAATTTAATTTTATACGCGATATATAATTGAAAGAGCATTTTAAATTCATGCCAATAATTTATAGTCATATACTAACATATATTTATAATTATATACATATGTATTTAGATAATTTTTTCTCTTTTAAATATTGTTTTATGATTTAAAGTATTTAATTTAATAACGGGAGAACAATAACTTCTACACAAGTGATATATTAAATCACGTGCCGTATAATAAAACTACAATTACAGGTGAAACCGAGGTAAATTTCGCAAAGCAATGCTTAAAGTTTATTAATTGATGAATTATTCTGTTTAAATAAATGCAAATGAACTCATAGTCTCAGCTACATCCTCGGATATATTAATCATATTTTATAAACAATCGATCAAAAAAGCTCAATTTAAAAATATGCTCAATATATGATTGTTGGTGGGATTTGATCGACGCTCGAACGCAAAAGCCAATAAGGTGAAATTATTTTTCTGCTGATTGCAAGACTTTTTCCGAAAAAAGAATATTTTATAAAAAAAAAAATAGCCAGTTCGAAGCGATAATAAGCGAGTAGATAAGTAAAGGCCAACGTAGAGTACGTGCACCGAGTTGATCAATGAGCATTCGCTAATGAGGCTTGTTTGTTGGTACGGGGTCGACACAGGCCTCCTGGTGGTGGACGGGCGCTTGTGGGTCGAGCAGCGGCGTTTCATTCTGCGCCACTTGCGCGACCTGGGCTTCGGGCGAGCGGACATGGCCCTGAACATCGAGTCCGAGGCGAAGCAGTTCGTACACTATTACCAGCGGCTGCTCTCGGAAGAGGAGCTCCAAGACGCGAGCTCGAGCTACAAGAGAGTCAGGATCCCGGTCGAAGGGGGCGGGGGCACTGTGCCCGGGGTCGTCGTCGAGATGGAGGACTTCTTCGGGGTGCCGGTGCTCAACACCCTCTGGTGTATGATGGCCGGAAAGAGGCAAGCTTTTTATTTCAATATTTAAAGGTTGCCGACCTTCAGCTTACGCGACTCCGTTGTTTCATCGGCTGCAGCGATCGTATTCCCTAGTGCCCGATGCCCTATGATCCAGCGACCCCAAACTTCCAATTCAATAGCATTTTTTTTGTTTCAATTGAAAATCAACGAGGATCTTTTACGTACGTCACCCAATGTTATTTCTCTTTCGTTAGGTACAACATCAACGACAAAGAGCTTCTCTATCTGCAAAGAATTTTGGCGACGCTCCTGAGGGAACTGGACATGGTCGGATGCCTCTTCAATCACTTTCCCGTTTTAAAGTACCTGGCGCCGGAAATATCTGGGTATAAACAATTCATGGAAATCCATTATCGCCTTTGGGAATTTATAAAAGTACGTACGTGCATTTCATTATGAGCTCAAACAAAACATATTTTATTTATTGAAGCGCGTTGCACTTGTATCTTCATTATTACTGTCCCGCTTAATTTTAATTACAATTTGATACGTTAAACAGAAAGAGCTGGAGAATCACAAATTAAAGTTCGATCCCGATTCCCCAAAGGACCTCATGGATGTTTACCTACAAGTCTTACAATCGGAAAACCCTGATGATACCTTTACAGGTAGTATATTAAAGTTTATACGTTATATTTGTAACACAAGGAAATCGATTTTGTTTTCGTTAAATGTTAAAGATATATTTAGTAACAGTTAAACGTAAAGCAAAAGATTAAATTAACGCTTAGATTGTTATGTAAAATAATGAATAGACACTTTCAGTTTTCGCATCGGGAAATTATTGGATACTGATATGTATACCTAACAGGTATAATTGAAATGCAAGTATTGTTTTAAGCATTGTTATAAATTCTATGAAGTATGAATAATATAATAATAGGCTGCCTATTACCGTAAATCTGCACCTCTTTCTTATCATTTGATTTCAGTCACGTGGTTGTCGTAAAATAACTACGGGATATATTTTACAAATCTACAAATTCATTTAACAAGATTTTTTTATTGATTCGACGAATGAATTTTCGATCGGCGGGCGAAAACTTAGCCGGATTACTTCAATACGGTTCAATAACTTACAATGAAAATCAGGCTCTCAACGAAGATTGGAATTTTGAATTCATTACGCGTCCACCAAGCATTAATTAAAATAAAAGTCGATCCCGCGTGGCGGGGCACAGACCCACGTGCGCGGTTGTATACAATAGAATAGGTAAGGTATAACGGAATGGCGTCGAATCGGTTTATCGGTTGCAGAATCGCAACTGTTGGCGATTTGCATGGATTTGTTTATGGCCGGCTCGGAGACATCGGCGAAGGCTTTAAGCTTCGGTTTTCTCTACCTCGTGCTGAATCCGGAAGTGCAGAGGAAGGCTCAGCAGGAAATCGACGCGGTGATAGGCCACGAGAGGCTGCCGTCCTTGAACGACAGGCCCAGGTGAGCTGCCCGGGATTATCGACCTCTGTTGTCTTGCACCGTCCCTCTCCTCCGCTCTCTTATTAGAATTAATAGCGGGCGAGCCTCGGTCCTATTACTCCATCCAGGTCCTCTGGGGCCCTGAGCATCATGTTTATCACGGGGACGTCTGACTTCACGCTCCTCGTTCTTGCCGTTAGAATTATTTAACGTTCAAAGCGCACCTTTTTGCCAGGAGTTATTATTTTGCATTTACAACGTCGCGTAAATAAATGGTAGGTGCATCATAGAAAATATAGAGGTGCGCTTGAGTGCCGGTCTCCTGCAAATCGCGTAGCAAACGTAAGATTTTCAATCTCTTATCAATTAATGATTAGAGAATGAAAGTTATGAAGAGTACAGTTATGAGCTAAATTTCTTATTCAATTAATGTAATATTACTTCTTTTTATTCCTCACGTATAAATAACCATGCTTACGCTACGGTGAATCTAAGCTTATGTAAGAGCCAATGTTGCCTCTGAATCTGAATTTCATAAAGCAGTATGTAAATATTTCGCGTAAATTTTTCAACGTGTCTTCGTAGGTTGACGTACATCAATGCCGTAGTTCTTGAATCAATAAGAATGTTCATGGGGAGAACAATGAATATTCCACATCGTGCTATTCAAGATACCTACATTTTGGGATACAAAATACCTAAGGTATGAGATCTTTCAATCTTTCAAACGCTTTCTAATACTTATTTGTGTATTTTTTGTTTAATGAATGTTAAACGCCTAATATTATAATCTTAAGTTCTTGTTTGTATATAAACAGGTTTCTTATTTCCATCATAGAAAAAATATTTAGTAAAAGTATTTTTGATAAATTTGAAGACTAGTAATTTGTAATTTAAAGGACTACAAAGAGGGAGTAGAATTAATATCTTAATATTCATTCTCAATTAATATACAATATATGTGTAAATTATTGATTCTATATTACAGTTTGGAATCATTGTATTAAATTCTTTTTCGTGGTAGCCTTTTCACTTCAGTTATAAGTAGAGGACATTGGAGTGAATTAATTTATGAAAGTTGCTGTTTCTCTCACCCGCAGGACAGTATGTTAGTTGTAAACTTCAATAATATCCTGATGGGCAAAGCTTGGAGCGATCCGCAACAATTTCGACCTGAAAGATTCATTGATGCGTCCGGTAAATTAGTTATGCCCGAAACATACCAACCATTCAGTTTCGGTATGTATGATTATTCAAACCCATTTTCCACATGCGTCCGTTATATAAATCAATAAAAAAAATCGCAATGTAAAAGAAAAAGTGTATTCGTAAGTTAATTGTTCGAGGCGTACATAATAAGGAATTTTGATTTTTTGGTTTTAATGATGGAAATTTCTCTTTGAACAATTTGTTTTTAATTTTCAATTTGTTAATTAAAAATCTGCTCATTTCCGCAGAAGATAATTTTATTATATATTCATTTCATCTATGGGCTAAAAAAGAAATATTTTTAATTCCAAGTAGAATCGTCGTTTTTTTTTTTCATCTACGCGAATTCTCTTTTTTCATCTGAGAGAAAATTTCGTTTCATACAACTTCAATTTTTAATTCTCTACAAGAAAAGTATTTTTTCAAATAAATTACGAGTATAACATTTCTTAAAATCGAAAATTCGTTTTACAATACGAGGTAAGATCCACTTTTAAAATGAATTAATTGGTCGCTTGCGATTAGGTACTATCAATGATTTTTGAAACATTAATAAGATTATAAGATCATTACTCATGATACAAGATAAATTTAATTTCATTATTTTGTACAATTTCAATTGCCATTTATCATTGAATTTCTGTTATTTCTAATCTGTATTCTTTGATTTTTTCCGTTTGTTTTCTTCAAATTCATTCATTTATTAACTATTATGATTATTAAACAAACTCTTGCAGGTAAGCGTCGCTGCATGGGTGAGCTGATGGCAAAAAGTAACGTATTCATGATAACGGCCGCTCTCTTGCAAAATTTCACATTCGCCGCGGTGCCAGGTGAAGCGCCGCCTAGCGAAGAGTACAACGAAGGTGTCACCGCCAGCCCCAAGCCCTTTCGAGTCCTCATAACTAAGAGAACGTAGTGTAAAATCCTACTATACTCTCCTCTCTCCTTCGCCTCATCTATTGATTACAATTATAAGTCTGCTTAAGCAGACACGCACACACGCAACTCAGGCACCGAGACCTGCACATTCATACGTACTGCACCATACATACTGACATATACGTATATGCATATGAGTATGGATGTGTTGCGTGCTTATGAATACGTACACATCTATATATATATATATATATATATATACACGCACACACATATATACACATATGTGTGTATTACGTATGCATACGCACGCGCGCACGAATAAGATTTCCTTTTGAAATGTGCGTCTAAAGCTGTCTGCTACTTGTTTTTATTTTTGTTTCGTAAATTAAGAGTTGACTTTGATACAATTCTGACACGGCGTTAGAATTAGGGTACGCGTAAAGAACGTGAGCCCTAAAAGTACAGCCAATAAAAGGCTCCTAGTAGAAATTTGATTAATTATTACTGTAAGATGATTGAAAGAAAACTATGTAATTATTTATGTAATAGTTGTAGTTACAAGTTAACGTTACTCAATGGAAAAAATGGTTTTTCGCAGCCATACACCTTAACTGTTGGTGTATTAAAACATTAAGTTTTGATTCACATATCGCTTGTTATATTGTAATACAGTAAAGTTACGCTATTGTGTTGTTTAAGGTAAACGAAAACATGAGGACTATCAATATTTTCTCCTTTCTTTATAAATAATAGTCTTCATTTATTATAACCCTAACGAATCTAATGAAGTAGGTAAGAGAATCTGTAGTATTCATTTTTTACAATTGAAATATCTTAGTAAATCTTAAGCAGATAGTCAGATGAAATTCAGATAGAAATTTAAAAATTGAAGGAAGCTAGGATACACACACGTTACATAGGTGAAAAATATCTATAGGATCGATGAGCATTATTAAATTGTCAGCTCTTATTATAGTTCAGCAAATCGTTAGTGACTTAATAAAAATTAGCTACCACGACGAGCACTGTAAAAAGGAATTGAGGAAAAAGTCGGCTGCATAGTTTGGGATGACGATCACTGTTTTCGTTAATTGTCGATTTATTATCGAGAGAGAGGGAGAGAGAGAGAGAGAGGGAGAGAAAAATGGAGTGGAAGAGAAACAATCAACTCTACGTTTGATAAAATCATCCTTAGTTCTCACAATCCTGCTTATCCTTTTCTTTGTCCTTGTCACTGTACTCTGAGCTCGCTCTACTCTTTTCCTCCGCTCGCTTCTCCTCCCTCTCAGCCTTCTTTTCCTTATCCCTGGATTTCTTTTCACTGCGCTCACTGCGCTCACTTCGCTCGCTACGCTCACTGCGAGTGTCGTCGCTTTTATCGCGATCTTCCTTGCTGCTGCTCTTCTTTCCATTGCTCTCGGACTTGTCCTTGCTGCGGTGCTCTTTATCCTTGTCCTTATCTTTATCTTTGTCTTTGTCTTTGTCCTTTTCCTTATCCTTATCCCTATCCCTGTCCTTGTCCCGGTCCTTGTCCCTGTCCCTATCCTTGTCCCTGTCCTTGTCCCTGTCCTTCTCCTTATCTCTGTCCTTATCCCTGTCCTTGTCTTTATCCTTATCCTTGTCTTTGTCCTTATCCTTGTCTTTGTCCTTATCCTTGTCTTTGTCCTTATCCTTGTCCTTATCCTTGTCTTTGTCCTTATCCCTAGTCTTTTCCGAGTATTTAGACTTGGACGAGCGGGTTTTCGATTTGGATCTGGATTTCCGCGAGCGAGACTTCGATCTCTTGCTTCGCGAGCGAGAGCGACTTTTTTTTCTAGAAAAGTGGAATTTTAAAGTGAATTTCATTAACATTAGGATATTTCCTGACTTGAAAGAATTATCGAACACATTTTTTTCGATTTTAATAAATATATATTTTTACATAATAATGATTGTTTTTTGATTGTTATGATTTTTTCCCAAATGACTTTCATTTATTGATAATTTTGGCAGTCGAATATAACTATCTTTGATAAGCGCAATCTGTTTTCCTGATTGAAGGTTAATTAATAATTGATAATAACTAATTCGAAAAATTCATTAATGATCGAAGCAATTAATTGTTTTTAATTAAGTATAATTTGCTCTTTATTTTTAAAACCATTCTCACGTTTTCTCAAATTTTTTAAAATAATCAGAATAATTTCAGTATACGTTGACGAGTGCACAAGTATAATAAAAAACTTCATATACTGAATGCTTTTGAATAATGAGAATTTTTTATACTATGTGATCTCTCTTGTATTTTATTTTAGGCTTGATAGTAAATTCTAAATTCTAGCGACCTACTATTTGAAAAATGATGCGTGATTTATATTAATAAAAATGTTTTATTTTTATAAAGTAAAAATTAAAAATAATATCCCAGTGTAGAGAATAATATTTAAGTTTGAGAATCTAATAACTTTTTCTAATATCTTTTTCTTTCGCAGGATGTATTCAAGTAAATCTATCGAACGATTAAATTATAATTTTACAAATAACGATAGAAGAACTTCGTTATAAAGTAAAATTAAAAGTAATCGCATGGTAAAAATTTTCAGAATCTTTTTGAGCGCTTCGCGAGGATAATTATCGTAACGGCCTTGTTACAAAAGTAGTGAGCTTGGAAGAGAGAGAGAGAGAGAGAGAGAGAGAGAGAGAGAGAGAGAGAGAGAAGAGAGAGAGAGAGAAAGAGAAGAGAGAGAGAAAGAGAAGAGAGAGAGAGAGAGAGAGAGAGAGAGAGAGAGAGAGAGAGAAGAGAGCAAGAGAGAAGAGAGAGAGAAGAGAGAGAGGAGAAGAGAAGTAGCGAGAGCAGAGACGAGAGAGAGAGCAGAGGAGAAACGGAGAGAGGAGAGAAAGATGAGAGAAAGATGGAGAGAGAGAAAAGAGAGAGAGCGAGCGAGTCAGAAATCCAACGATAGAGGAGGAGATCCACGAGAGCGAGCCAGAGCAACTCCAACTGCTGGCAATTGAATATGAACGAAATAAGAAAAAAGTAGATCCCTCGAGCTCGCTCGGACCAGTTGTCCCGGCCTTAATCCTTACCTCGCAGGCGACGACCTCTTTTTCCGGTCTCTGGACCTTGAGCGCGAGCGTCGGGACCCTCGAGCGCCTGTCCCTCGAGCGCGAGCGGTGGGAGCGAGTCCTGGAGGTTGCTGCGCCTGCGGGAGCGCGACTTCCTGCGGCGCTCCCTCGATCTCGAGCGCTCCTTCGAGCGGGAGCGCGATCTGCGCCGATGCCGGGGAGCGCGAGCGCCTGTGACGGGACCTCGAGCGCTTGCGCGAGCGCGAGCGACGCGATCGTCCCCTTGATCTCGACCTGCAACGTAGCGTAAATTCCTGGATTATTGGGCACGGAAGCGCCTCGGATCGCGCGGCCCTGCAGAGGAGCCGGGAGCCGAGGGGGAGGGAGACGGGAGAGGCTATCAGTCGATGACAAGCGGATAAGAGAGAACTTTCATAGCCAACCTGGACTTTCGACCGCGGGAGCCGCTACGACTGCGCTTGTCCTTAGACAGCATGCCGATCATCGGATCTATAGCTGCGGAAATGAGGTTGTGGGCTTCCTTAACCCGTGACATCGCCTCTTCGATCTCTTTCTGTGCTGCCTCATTACTTTTAGCCTCCGGCTTCAGTATAGCCTGCACCGAATGGCCCATTTTAATAGATTTATTGTTGAGCGTCTGACCATTAAGCATTAGCGCGGGTACTATTGAAGCTTGCTCTGAGAATTCAATTAAAGCATACGAACTGCTATCCGAATCTCGCGTGCAGAGCCGCGTGTATTTCACGTCAATGTTATGATTGCTAAAGAATTCGATCAGCTGCTTGTCTGTCGTGGAGGAATCCAAGTTACCCATTACTAATGTCCTACGAATCTCTTCGATCTTTCTGCTGTCCAAATGTCCAGGCAGATGTGGATATACAGGTAGACCGTTGGCTTCCAGCTTTGGATCCATCGTCGTTATTACATGGTTCGGAGGAATCCCTTCGATAGCATTTACTACATTTGGTGGCAGCTTTGGCTCGGATGGATACAATCCTGCAGGCAATTGATGTATTTTAGAATATTGTACACAAATCATACTTAAATTATTTACGTACTCTGTTATCATAAAATGCAATAGATGTTGTAATTATAAAATTTTTAATATCAATACACATAATCATTATTTTTCTTCATTACATTTGTACAAAGAGCATAAATATATAAAATGACATTTTATTAAAATAAAATGTGATAAACTTTTTATTATTGGAGTATTTTACAATTTTTATGTTTTACAACAAAAAAAAAGTTTTTTAGTAGTTTCCAAACCTTTTAAAGTAAATTGAAAACAAGAAAATATAGAAAATAATTAGTGTGTTATAAATTGGACTCTTGAGTAAAACTGTTAAATTATATAATGGTTATTTCATAGTTTTTTAATATTATATGGTACAAAATAAAGAATTTTTTTTATGCTGTTTATTACTAGTGGTTATTAGGTATAACTTTGTATTTTATAAATAGTTATTATCAATATTTCATTTATGTAAATGCATAGTCAATCAATTTTTTTGCAACATGTTAAAAATATATAATAATTATGTTTAAAAATAGTTTTTTTTTCTATTTGAACTAGAAATTTTTTGTTTTATAAAGCTTTACAAAAATCATAAAATATTAATTTAATTATTTAATTATTCTGGTTTCATTAAACTAATCTCAATTAAGGAATCTATTATTATATTACAATATGTAAAAAAAAATTTCTTAAATTTAAGTTTATCATTATATGGATATTAAAGGGATAAAAATTATAAGAAAACTCTATAGCTCAGTGTACAAGAGAGATGGATCGTGGCCCCAACAGTTGAATAAGTTGCAAATCTAAACAATGGATGGAACAAGAATGAAAGCCAGGTAAGGCAGCTAGTAAGAAATCATACTCATGTAACGTAGTATAACTGGATTGGCCAGACAGAGAGAAAACCAGATCTGGCGAGGAAAAGGAAGGAGGCTTAATGAAGAAATAATGGTGATAAGGGTCGAGGTAAGGAACTGCAGGTTTTAGGGATGGTAAGCAGATATAATCGTACCGGGTACAACGGTGCCGTTATTGGTGAGCTCCAACGCCCTTTGCTCATCGGGTATGTCGCCGTTCTGGTAAGGGATAACAATGAGCGCCCGGTCGATGAAAACGGTATTGGTCATGTGCTGAGCGACGGCGACGTGACTGTGGTCGTGAAACTTGATGTAGCAGATCCTCGACTGCACCGGGACGGCAACATCCCTTATAGTCGGATACAATCTGATGTCCTCAATTTTGCCGAGGTAGCCGAAGAGGGTCTGCATCTGATCCTTGGTTGCCTGAGGGGCGATGTTCGTCACTTGGACGACCTTCGTCGAGCCCACCGCCATTGCGGCGCTCTTCTTTGAGGTTAGCCCGACGCTTGCCGAAGACTCGCACCTGCGCTTGGCTTTTTTTTCCAGCGCTGCGTCAGCCCCGAGGACGCCGCCGCGATATCGACGAATAAGCGATCGCTTATGAGACCCCAACACTTGTTCGCCACCCTGGCAGACCTTCACATGTTTGCGGGATTTTTCGCGAGGCGAGTACCGAGGAAAAATAAACGAAGCGCCGAGGATGTAAGGTTCGCGCTTGCGAGGTCCCGGAACCCGTAGACCAATGCCGAATACCAATCGACTCCTCGCTCTCGGTAATTTTCACTCCCACCATCCCGCGAAGATGAGTTTCCTTCTAGTTCACGGCATTCGTCGACGGCGCCGAGTCATGCGCATTGGAGGGCTTCGCTTTATTGGCTCCTCGGCATTGGATCGGCTCGCGCCATCCGAGTCGCGAATTCGCTTGTGATGTGCACCAAACTTTGACTGTTTTTCGTTCTCTCTCTCTCTCTTTTTTCTCACGCTTTCGCAACTATTACAACGTTTACAAGAGTCGCGACTCGCGAGTCTCTTGAGTGTCTCTCGACTCCCGATTACCATAAGCTGTGTGTCTTTTGATGCCTCCCGTACCTCGATTGGGTCTCGTTGCTTCAAAACTTCCGTTGTACTTTAAATTACCACACAGACTAAATTAAATACGATACATTTTACTTTTAATTCATAATCCTACTTTCGTTTCTTTTTCAGTTTACCCTATATTCAGTTCTTCAAGCTAACTCGAATTTAACTTAGTTTCCATTTAGTTTTGATCTATTGTCATACGCAATACTGCATATCCTAACGATCACCTTCAACATACTTTCTCAATAAGTCCCTCTTACACTGTTTTTTTTATCAATTGAAATATTATTCAGTTGAAATGGTTTTTATTCATTCTTTTCCATTTTATACTTAACCAATACTTTATCACCTTTACAGTAAACGAATAAATTTACTATATAAATTATGTGCTTAGCATTTTTTTTTTAATATACAATTTATAATTGCATACAACATTTACAAATCTATGAATGATACTTTGATTTGGTATTAAAAAAAAATTAAATTACAAGACTAATGATTCTCATTTTTTACAGGACCATAAGCCCTGATGTAGTTAGATTTGATTTGTTTTTATTATTGCAGGTTGAAATATACTCAAATGATAATTAGTAATTATCGATATTAACCAATTTCGTTACTGCTTTATTTGTGTAAGAGTCGACACCCTACAAACAAAGTAAAGCCTGATGTCTTATTAAGAGAATTAAAATTGGTTTCATTAAATACGAATAAAAACGTTCATATTATTGCATGCATGTCCTTTCAGTTTTTATAATTAATCTTTTTAAATTAATATTATATTAAACAAAACTGATAAGTTTTGAGTTCGTTGCTTAAACCTTGTTATCTTATAAAAAAAACTTGTATTGACATTTCTTTTTTTGTTTAACTTACATGGATATCTTAAGCTTTTTCATTTACGAAATTAAATGCTAATGCGCGCGATCACGTAAGCCAATGGTAGTACAACAATTTTGGATAAAATTTAAATTCAGGGCGGAGTTAACATCAACATCCGCTTCCCCCTGCCACTCTTGCCGGCTTCTTGTCGCACGTACAGCCTTTTATACATGTTCTCTCTTTGTTTTCCGTAGACACTCTGTTGCCTCTTTTATACAGGATGAAAAGAGTTTCCCGAGATAATCGGCAGATTAGTACTGTTGAAAATGGACCAGCATGATATAATATAGTAATGTTGAATTTCATTTTCTTCCCGATATACTGACTATTGCAGTATATTTATTTATGCTCCTTTATCTCTTATCAATCGCGACATTTTTCTGATTTTCGACTATAGACAGTACACGAAGGATATTATATGTTCCCTGTTGAGATTAGACCTACTGCCATCTTGATTTGAAACTGAAGAATTTGTCGATTAAATTCAAATTTATTTTTACAAACTAATGTGAATTGATATGGTAAAAATAAATCTGTCAAAATAAGGCCTTTATCGTATATAAATTAAAAGGATTTTATTACATAAAATATCTATAAACAAAACAATTATAAAAAAGGGATTAGTAGGCATAGTGCGATGCTTAAGAAAAGTATATATGTATATTTAATTTGTAGCAAATTTAAATATTGATCATCCATCTTTTCATTAATTTGTTTTCTTAACAATATATGCATTCGAGTAGATTTTCAATCATATCATTACCCGTATTATACAGATCTCGGTTCAATAATTGCTTATCATTAGTTCTTATACCCAAGTAATAACTATTTTCATTATGGCATTTCTGTATTTGGTCTACATAATCCTTAACCTAAAATAAATAACTCCATATAAGCAGTGACTAATGTAGTACGGAATTCTAAATATAATTTTCTCTTCACATCTCGTACAGCATAAATATAATTTCAATATTATACACAATTTCATTTCTTCTCTTTGATTATTAATCATTCATTTTAAAATGATTTTAAATATATTTAAAATTTCTTTATGTACTGTTAGTTTTTTATACACTTTCTATGTAGTTTATAATTTCACTTATTTTTTATCAAAATTTAATGAAGTCTCTAGTGAAGTAGAAAAGAAAGGTAAGTGTTACAATAGTAGTATATTACTGTATAAGGCATTGAACTTCGATTTTATATTGTTTGTATTATTTATAAAGGCCTTATTTCAGAAACTTTATGGATTTTACTAATAAATGCCAGCTTACTTAGTGCCTTTATACTACAGCATTCCGTAATGGCCAGTGATTCTGTTAAAGATTTTTATTACAAATTTAACTTAGAAGACATTGAGCGCAGTGTTTATAATATGAGCAGTGCAGCTGTTTTGCACATATTAATGTTACAATGGCAATATACACCTTGGTCATCAATTTGGAATTTTGATGTTAGTCAGAACTATTACCTATGGCTATTTATAAGTTCCTTACACTTTATTGCATGGTGTATAATATATAGTGGCTGTGTCATGATGGATATATCAGAACTGATAGGGCTGAAACAGGTTTATTATAAAATTTCTGGTAGACCTCGTCCCATGTCAATGAAATCGCGAGAACTTCAAAGATACTTTATGCACATGAGACATCCAAGCTTAACCGGTTTTTTAATCATATTATGGATTTATCCATTTATGACGTAAGATTTCCAATTTATTAACATTTTATTTTAAATCCTACTAAGTTTTCATTGTAAACTTATTATAGAACTAACTTGAATTCTTATATTACAGTATAGATCGATTGTTTCTTGCTTCCTTATTAACAGTTTATATGGCCTTAATGTGGAGTATTGATCAAGATGATTATAATTACCATTCTACTATTATTTCAAGAAAGGAGAGAGAGTTGAAAAATAAGAATTTCTAAGTAGATAAAACAATTAAGCACATTTGATGTGCGCGAGTGATAAAAATTATTAATTTTCTATATTACATTAATTCAACGTGTGATACTTAACTTAAGATGTATATTAATTTATATTTAAAATTGAAGTTTATTAACTTAAATTTATAATTATTATTTTTTAAATTTCTAATGGTATATTAGTAACAAAATGCTTTAAACATTTATAAATTAGGAGTTAATTTTTTAATTTAAAGATTTTCAATTACTTTTTAGTTGCAATTAGTGTCAATAATTCAGTATTGAATAAGAGGTTGTTTTTGCTCTATAGAGATCTACATTAATAAATGCAGTCTAGCTGATGAACTGTTGTATAAATTTCAGAGATATAGTTTTATGAAAAAAATCGTTTCTAATGATTGAATAATGTTTAAAATTTATACATAGTTAAAATGGAATGTACTATAATGTACAATAATATACAATAACTTGCAATAAGTATTTAATTTACCTTTTAAATAATTAATATAATCTTGAAAGATTGATATTCATCTTGCTCAAATTATCAAAACTATGAATAAAATTCAAATATTTAAAGTGAGTAAATTTAGTTAATGTATTTTTCGAAAATTCTACTTGGAAGAATATTATAACAGTCAATGAATTTTTTTTATTAATAAAGAATCAAACACACTGTATTCATGGTAAAATTATAAATTAGTTGAAATAATTTTAAGCAAGTCTTCATAATTTGATACAATTAAAAAATATATATTTTATATAAATATTATAAATTAGGATTTAATAATAATGATCTTCGCGTTAAATTAATTTTGTACGAATACTTTGTAAAAAATTGTAGGATAATAAGTAAGAATTTCATATTTAATAAACCAAGACATTTGTAGGAAACGAATAATAATTTATATGGAATTGCTAGTCTGATTTGATCAATTTTTTATTAATTAATTTTAATTACGTATCTAATTTTGCCAAAGTTATTATTTATTAAATGATAAATTTTGTTATATCTGTAATAAAAGGTATTAGAATTGTTTAAAATTTTAGTTGTATTCACACATGAATTGTAGGCAGGTCCTGATAGATGTAATATTTAAAAAATTTTATATTTTTTTTTGCTATTCACGAAGATTTATAAGAATAATTATACTGATATTACCGAGATTACCTGTGATCTACAAATATTTTTTATTTTATCAATTTGTTGCTTTATTACCAAAAAATATATTTATACAAAAAAATGTTTGGTTTTAATTTTATTTCAGATTTATAATTATTATAGTTTAATTAAGAAATACCCTCATATTTTTTGTTTCTAGAAATTTTATTATATTAAAAATTCGAGGACAAGCTATTGAAATACGCATCGAGAGTACGCAGATTATGTCTTTTGTTGTTTTTTATTTGCAAGATACATATGAAGAACAAAATATATTTTAGTTAGTGCTCCCATTAAAAATATATAATTAAAATCAGTTTTGAAAATAATTTTGCTATTGTATTCGCGGATAGAAATTGAAACAAGTAGATGGGCCACCCTTAAAATTTACGTAAAAAGAGACTCAATTATTAGCGAAATCTTTTAGAAGCCTGCCTTTTTGAACTGACGCATATTCGGATTCGGCTAAAAAATATAGTAGCTGCAATAACATTACACGATATTGCTTATACAGGAATTCTCCTAGAAAATGTTTCTACCTCTTAATA
The DNA here is from genome assembly GCA_018907135.1 of Kradibia gibbosae. Lineage (NCBI taxonomy): Eukaryota > Metazoa > Arthropoda > Insecta > Hymenoptera > Agaonidae > Kradibia > Kradibia gibbosae. The sequence goes on from JACCHX010000004.1 coordinate 13,945,969, forward strand.
AAATAATGCAACGACATTACATATAATTCAATATTTCTTCGTAAAATTTTTTCTTCTAAGGCAGCCTTTTCATCAATGATCGTAACTCGAGGTCGCTGGAATTAAATCTTGATGATCTATAGTAATAATATCAAAGTAATAAAGTAAGAGCTGCGCATCCGCATGAATTTCTAATAGAATTGCGGTTGAAGAGAAACATCATGGACTATCCGGCAATTCAATGGGTTGACTATTACCGAGATGTGTTCGAGGTTTGCAGTCAACCCTTGATATTCACTACGAGCCCTTTACACATGAATAGCTTATCTCGCTTTTTATTTCACAAAAGAACCCACTGATTTTTCTCCCTTCGAGATCGGGCTCATATCGAGAGCGGTAACTTTGATTCATTTTTTTGCGTATTAAATTATGCGAGTGTATAGTGTAATAAGTGACACGAAGAATACAAAAACGATATAGAAAATCTGGCAAGTGAGCCGCCATCGTTGACAATTTCAACATATCTTGCGGTAAACGAATTAATTAAATTTCAAGGAACTGTGAATGAACGCAATGATTCACAATAAATTTGCTTGTACATTTTATTAGCCGTGTAATGATAATCTATTTTATTGACGGTACAGACGGTATTTAATGTATGCCACTTCCAGTTATAATGTATCTTTTTTAAAAGCGTTACGGTCACTGGACATTTGTTGATCTTAATTTTAAGACTTTCGTTGAATCAATGAACGATCAGGACATCAATTCGTAACTTGGACCAGTAACGCCGTTCCCTTGAGGATCCAATAGGACTGAGGCCGCAAAGTGGGAATTAAGACGGGCATGACGAAATTTGTACTGTGTCCAGTGGTCGACAATACTCCGGCTCGGATGCTCGTTTTATACAGAGGACTGACGTATCGGGTATCGTGTTCTGGTAGCGCGAGCACAGGAATTATTTGAATGACCGGCAATGGCGGATTCATTTCACCTTTGCTCGCGTCCACGAGGGCGTGCAATTTATTGTTCCACTTGCCGGCATCGATATATAAGCCATGAATTAACACTCCATCCTCCGGCTGCTTCAAATTATGGTAAATCTGCGGCGGCTGGAAAAGGTATCGTGCAACGATCTTCAATAATTTATTCGCTCACGATGTTTTTCGTGATATTTCAGTTAAAAAAAAATTAACAAATGTATAAAAAAAATTTATTTTGTTTAAATTCACGCTTATCGCTATCTTTTAGTTTATGTTATTTTTATTGCGTACGTCTTTTTTTTCTGCTTTGTGTACAGCTTCGATGTGTTCCTGATTCAAGAACACGTCCAATACTTTGAAATCTAATTTCAAATGATCGATTGGAATGTTGTATTTACGAGCATGGGTTTGTAACATCCCGGTAATGAATCCTTGCGGGAACGACAGGCCGGACAACCAAAACGAAATCGGCTTCTTCCCAGTCAACCAGGTCTATGAATAAACAATAAAAGCATGTTCAGCGTTGTTGAACATTAATTATGGTAATACAGAGGAGGAGACTTTGTTGTCACGTTTCATTGAACGGTGAGAGAAAGAAAAGGTAGAAATGAATTATTCTGAAATGATAAAGCGAAACCGAAGTTATTTGAGTGCGAGCAATCTAATTCTCGAGTACCGTGACAACGGATACCTACGAAAATATTAACGAATGGGATTACTACTCGTAGCCCTTATGCCTTTACTTTGATTTTACGACGAATTACTTTAGAGGTGACGAAATTTAGGGAGCTGTTGTGGTTCGACTTATAATGTCGGCCCAAGTGTAAAAATGGTTAAAAATTATTGCGACACGTCGCAAATTGCTGTAAAAATTTCCCTGCTTACCTTTACGAAATCAATTCTGAGCTCCAAATCTTTGATCCAGCTTCCTAAAGTTTTTAGTGACGGGTAAACATTTACTTTATGCCATAGTTCTGGCACCTATTAAATATAACATTTGTTATTATTTGTTTTTTCTTTAAATAAATAATAAACTATAGAAAAGTAAAAACTCATAGCTTAATATACTTGATTGGAAATAAGAGCGTTGAAAACGTTTTCGAGTTCTTCGGACATAACGACGAAACCTTTAATAGCTTTCTGTAAATTTTCCATTGACGTATGAATTTTTTTCAGCAAAAGATTATATCTTTCTACTTCGTGTAATAAAACCACCGATAATGACTTTAGACGACCTAATTTGTCTCTCTGTGAATAATCACCATACATACTTGTAGATCAAAATTTGTAATCTATTTACATTTATCATACATAATTAGGTAATACCTTCAGGTGTTCGGGATTGCATGTATCAATATCTATATTAAGAGCAATTTTTTCCATTATTGAATCAGCCAACTCGAAAGCGATTTCCGAATCAGATTTACCCTCCTTGCCTGATCCTATTTTCGGCTGAACTTCCATTATCGTCTCCATAAGTGTCCTTGATTCTTTCAACTGAAGATTCAACAAATATTGTCAATAGCCATGGACAATATTACTACTGCTCAAAGTAATACTTTATTACAATAATTAGAAGAAACGCAATTATTATACATGACATTATACATTAAAATAATATTAGTATAAATAGTGATGTTAAAACAATTTCTAATCATAATACAAGTAAACCTGAAAAGCAATGTTTGCATTTTCGTGCATGCCGAATATCTCAGGGTCTTCTATTATTGGGAAATCACTAATAAATGCACGGAATTCTTCGATTGTTTTATACTTTGGAGAATAATACGTTCCAGATTGAGAATAAACGTAGTCTAAAATTTAGCAATTTAAATAAATATCATTTGCCAGATCGATAAATCTCTCGAATAATTTATATCAAAATTATAAGTACCTGGGTGTAGAGTCTTCGGAGAGAAAAAATTTTCCAAAATGGTTTTCAAGCAACGCAAATCCCAATTATCCGTGATTCTTCCTCCGTAGGTAATTTCACCTGTGAAGCAATGACTTCCGATTGTGTGAAATAGAAGAGGAGATTTGTCAGAGTAAAGCAAGTGTTTATATGTTTTTCAGTTCAGTACAATACGTATAAAAATTATTGTAAATAACACAAGGATGAGCCAAAATTTGAAGCAGCTCCTGACAATGTTCTTATAATTAGAATAAAAAATTATTATTAAATCTTTGACTTTACTGAGTTCTTTATAACGGAAACGAGTTATTAATTTATTATCATTTATATTATTAATTTAATATTATGTAAAATTTTTTTACAAAACATAAATGAATTAAAAATAGAAATAAAAAAAAATAATACCTGTTGTGTAAATCAAAGCGTCCCAGGGTATTTTTTTGTTAGCGCAAAAGAGTTTTAAATTCAATAAACAACATTCTCTGTCGGTATCGCTGAATTCATAAATAATATTCCATCCAAGTGGGCCAAACTTTTTTCGCTCCTGTATAATGGCGTGAAAGAAACAGACGCCGAAGATCATTCGACGCCAGTCGTTCTCCAACTCTGCGTTATAAAACGCAATCGGTCGCATTGAAAAACAGACATATTAAAGAAGCCCTACGCTGCGGACAAGTGCAGCTTCGGTTATAAGTGAAGTCCGTGGAAGGAGAACTGACCATTATCCTCGAAGAAGGCCTCCCCGAGCTCGTGGAAGGCCCTGTTGACGTTGGCCTTGAGGCCCTTGGGCGGCTCATTGGTCACTTTGACGGAATTCTGAAGGATGGAGACGGGAAAGGCGGCGCTCGGCATCGAACTCAAGTACAGCCGGAAGTCTTCGTGCACCGGCTCTGGATTCTCAGCGATCGAGATGACTAAGGCCTCGAGGGAGAGCATCCAGGAGGTTGCGAGGTGGCAATTCTGCAGGAAGATCCACTCTCCGGCCTTGCAGCCCTGTATGATTAGTTCTTCAGCTATCGGGCCCTGACCTTGACCCAGAGATATCGACTGGTACCTATCGCCCATTTAGTTAGATTAAACGAGGTTAGTCATTTATTTGCCTTTGTTTTTCAGCGAAGGATTTCAAGGAATTAAAATATATTTTTAAGCATTAAATGAGGGCTTAAGTTGGTTGCATTTTTATTTGTAACATTTGCGAAGTGCATTTTGGGTTTTCGTACCTTTTGGTAAAGCCTATGTCATGAGCAAACTTCAAGAAGGCGCTGAAAGGATCTGAGCCTGTGCTCAAAACGAAAACTAAGGGTGTTGTTTTCGATGTATCTGCGTACCTTAAATTTATATACATAAATATTATATTGTTTTAATTGAATCACAATGACGATGTAAACATTTCGATTTAAATTTAGATGTTATTATTTGCAAGTGAATAAATTATTATATTGAATTTTCGAAAATCTGTATTCTTACTATCTTTCCCTATTTTAAAAAATAATATAAAGTACATCTAATTTATGTTTAATGTATATTCAAATTAATATTTACAAAGCTTGTAATGATATCATTGGAGATTCAACGAATTTCTGCCCAAGATTTTTTTCTACGAAGGCCGTTATTCCAAAAATCAATTTTTCTTCTTTTAGAGCTTTAAGTAACATTAATTTCTCTATGTCAGTTATATTTTCATTCCAATTGTACCGAGCTTTCTCTTTATTGTCTGGTAAAACATTGATATCCTATTTTTGTAAATATTACAATATTAAAGTAAAAATACGTAATTAAATTATTACTATTACTATAAATTATAATTACTTCTTTATATATATCGATCGTCACATTAATCTTATGGAATAAATCACTTATAAGGTGTTCAAAGGTTTCAAAATTTTGTGCTAAATAGTTTGCAGATAACCACATTGAATCACTAAGTGTTGTATAGGCAGGTTTTTTGTTCTATTATGTGAACATATAACATTATTTATTTTTTAAATATAAATGAAGTTTGTATATAGAAACGTATATTTAAACTATAGAAAATTAGTGATTAGCTGTATTCATAATTGCTTTTGAAAAGATTTAAAAACAAATATTATTAATTTGAATGTAATTCATGTCTTGTATTTATTATAAGGATCTTAATTTTATATTTAAAAAGTAGCAAAAATTATATTTCAATTATTAGTACGTATAAAGAAATTCGGAATATGAGGTACAATCTGATTTAAACAATAATTAAATTTTCACATACAACGTTAATGTGCTCAGGCCCTCGAAGAAGGAAGTTCCATTGTGAATGACTAATAACTTTAGCATCCAATAGTATTGCTATATTTGTCATAAAACTAAAGACGATTTTATGTCTTTCAAATAATCCACGTGATACGTTTGTGTAAACTGACAACGTAATTTCGTCGTAGAGGATTCTCAATCGAGTGTCAAAATCATCAGATTTTTCACTTGTTTCTATTACGTTATTTACAATCTAAAATAAATATTTCATTAAAATGAAATTTTCATCAATTATTAAGAAATTAGTGTATAGTAATGTTTAAAAATATTTCCCCATAATATTTACCACGTTAATTACTCGATCACATAATTATTATCATTATCATCATTATCATTATGGTTTTTATTATTATAACAGATATTACAATTATTATTACGATTTAATTTATATTCGAAAATTGTTTCATATACAACAATTCAAGACTGAATGGTCGTCGAATTGTTAAAGCGATAAAATAAAAAGCACACAAGGGTCAGAGGAAAAGGTCCGATGATTTATTGCATAGTGAAATAAAACATCGATCGCACCGTTTTCGAGCTCATCGCTGTGCCTCGAATAACGAATCTGGTATCGCTGGGGACAAGGCGGGAGAGGTGACGAGATATCATCAGCCCTAATAAGGAGCAATGCCGTACCTGACAGAAGTACTTGAGAGAGAATTGATACATGGGGTCGATGATGCCGAGGTTGGACACTACAAAGTACAAGACGCTCCCGCGGGTCGCGACACTCCTGTACTTCTCCCGGGCGATCGAGATCTCCACCTCCGTCGCCTCCGTCTCAATCAGCCGCGTCGCGATAATCGAGGAGGTCTCTTTGCTCTCGTTCAGGGACTCGATCAGCTCCTCGTTGTCCAAGATGTTGCCCTCCGAGCTGAACAGCATCGTCAGTATCTTCGTCTCGATGGCGTTCAAGAGGCTCTTGTCCGCGTTTATTTGCGCTATCAGCTCGTTTCGCATTACCTCGAGCTCCGGCTTCTCCAACCGCACGACGTCCCTGCGATTTTTATCCACGATTTACCGTGCATGCGGATTATTTGTTGGGCTTCGTTGGTCTCATTCGTTTAAGCCCTTTCACGCGCAATGTTTGTTTTATGTCGCTCTGTTCTTTGCACTTAGCCCGATCCATCATTTGTAGTTTCAAAAGTTTGCGGATGCGATTGTGTAGCTTAGTGTAGGTGTGAATGTGATTACTTACGAGGCCTTAAAAAGTCTTCCATTCTTAGATAAAAAACGTATGAGATTTATGATACTTTGGAAGGGGGCGGGCATTCAGACATGTATACGAATTCATACGCTTATAGCTTTTGACTACGTGGTTAACTACTTCCCATTAATTGTGCGAGACTGAAAATCTCCTTTTTAAATGCGAATGCATGAATTAATGGCAACTCAAGGCTCAAAGTATGTTAATTACGTAACAAGAATGTAGGAATGTAAATTGAGTTCCATACAATAATTTATTGGTGACGTATTTAAATGATGACGTTGGCGCCGTGAACACTTTCTTATGGAGATTAGAGAAACTATACAATGCAGTTATTGTATTGGATATCATATTGTCATCTTAAATCCCACAAAGATTGATAAAATTCTATTTAAAATACTTTTTATAATTATATAAATAAGAATCTAAGAGACTTGAAACGAGCATTCACTTATTCGAAAAATGAAGAAAGAGACGAATTCTTATCAAGCAATTAAAAAATATTTTAAAAAGTCAGTATTTTAAAAGGTCGGATACTTTTATAGAGATTGAAATAGCGTAAAAAACTTTAGAGTGAATACGCGTCTTTCAAAATTTTTTAGTGAAAATAAATAAAATGGAAATTTAAAAGAGTCAAGCAATAGGAGGTACATAATGTAATGTTGAATAATAAATAAAATTGTTCAAATGCAAAATCCATACGCTAATAGTTGATCTTCCAATCCACTTGGAGTTACGGTGAAATTCACAATCGTCACTTTAATGCAGATTTCTGGCAAGTAATGTGGATTTCCCATTTTCGTCGTTATATACAATCGAAAATGGTCGTCGTATTCTACATCGCTATCACCTAATCGTATAATAGTCCTTCCACCCTAATTATACGAAACAATAAATTACATGCTTTCAATGTCAAATAGATACTTTTCGGTCATTATAACAGGCATTATAATGACGTAATGAAATATAGCGCTTAGACGTAAAATCCAAACTTCGAAATGAACGTTTGATAATTAGTTACTGATAAAACGAAATAAAAATTAATTTACCTGAACGAAAGTTTGTTTCAATAATATCGGCTCCAAACTGGGATCCAGTGTTTCTCCGATTTCTTGAAGCAATATTGGTGCACCCGTTCTTATACATGCTTCCATGACTCTCATGAAATTTGTATCAGTCATCTTACAAACTTTCAATAGGTTTTCTTGCTCCATGCTTCGTATCCATCGATTCGCCTGCAAGAAGTAGATCGATTTATTTTTCGAATATTCTTGTTTTACGAATATCAGGCGTCGATTGAGTTTTAGAAGGTCATATAAAATATGTCAAGAGAATTGGACTTTTCGCTGTAAAAGAAAATAGGTAGCTACGACGCCAGTAGTATAATAAGGTTTGCGACAGATTAAAAAGAACGGAACAGAAGTAGAATAGACTCGCGGTCTTCATGGCAGGAGTAAAAATAAAAATGCAGCTTTTTGTTAAAGGCCACACGTTTAAAATCAGCCTCGTGCCGTTATACGAGTACTTCGAGCCGCTGATTCACTGTCGATCCGCGCTAGATTGATCGCAGTGAATCGCAAGGAGGTAGAATCGGAGTGGGCACCTGCTCTTGCGGATCGATCATGAGCGGCCAACGTCCAGCCTGCGTCACCAGGATTGCGTTCTCGGTGCTGACGTGGTCGCGGGGCAGTCCGTAAGTATTCCACATGCGGATCTCGTAGGGATCAGCGAGGACGCTGACGAGACTGAAGTTGTCGGTCGTGTTGATTTTTTGGTCGCGGCAGCACTGCAGCCACGACTTCAGCAGCTCGTCTCGATAAGAGCTGGTGAAGGCTCCGAGGTAGGCGAGGCCTCCCGCCGCCACCAGGGTGTCACCGGCTATGTTGTGTATCTCCTTGTCGAATTCCTTTCGGGAGGGTCAAACGTGGGTGTGGGTGTGCGCGCGTACTTATATTAGTCGGGAGGGGGGGCGATTACTCGACGGAGCTGAGCTATCCAGGAATATTTATCCAACGCGACGCGAAAAGTTCGAGCCGACTCTCGAGTCTTAGATACGGTAAACCCAACTCGATGCGTTATATTTACAATTTACAGTATTGTAATGAATTCCGTAGGGCTTAATAGGCTGGATCATAAATTTCAAACGAGGTTAAGGCCATTGCCATTTAAAGTGTCTTAGGGAATTTTGTTTTATGCATACACTCGTATATACATTAAACACGATTCATTTAAACTTGAGGATAATTGTAGAAATAAATAGTGCAATTGTGAAGTACACATTGAATTCCCATTATAACGTAATATGAAAAAATTCAAATTTACTGCAGTTTCCTTAATCCACCGAATTTCTTCGTCGGCTAAGGCTGACGTTAATCTTCCTGATCTACCAAGTCGTGACTCGCAGAGAGTAATGTTATATTCTAAATCTGCCAAATGTTTCACTGCGGCGTTGTATCGATTTTCCAATGTTTTGATTTGTTTTTCAACATCGGCCAGTCGTTTTTGTTTCTGTTGAAGAATTTCTTCAATCGCCACTAATTCGAGTTGTGCTTCCTCTAATCTGAATTTGTTCACATTTTTTATTTTTATGCTTATGTATATTATAAACTTGAAGCAAGCCCTTTTGCATGTAAATATATACATGTTAATATTTAAAAAAATGTAATTCGAATATGTACGTTTGTATACACAAATTTTTAAATTTCATTGATAATAGTTTTGATTTAAAGTATATTGTGTTAACATTGCAATGATTCAATGCAACCGAATAATTTTAATAATTTGTAGAATGAATACGACTGTTATGGCCAATTTTAAAATAGCTTTTCTTACTTTTTTCGCTTTGGCTGAACGATTCTGAAAATTTTTGCATAACCATCGACTGCCAATACCCAAATACAAATCGACTTGCATACTTTACTTTGCTTTGCAACAATATCCGGCTTAAATTCTTTATTCTTGACGTACTTTTGAAGATTAGCCAAGAGTTTATTAGTTATTTTTTCTTTGGGATAACTCATTAATCGATCAAGAAAATGAACGTCCGCTAAGATTATTTTAGCCTGCTGCCAGGTCGTTCTGTGAATCAAATTTTTTTTGTTTTAATTTAAATATTTGAAAAACATTACATTGCACAAGGATGAGTTAATAATTTAACTAATATGGTTGTTAAAATTAATTCTGATGATCTTATTATATTTTCATATTTACTAATAAGTAAATTAACTGAATTATAAGAACGTCCTTATTTAAATGTTTAATAAATTCATAAGTAAAGCTATGTTTGTGATTTACTTTTCACGAAGTAATAAGCAAACTGCCTCCATAACGAAACGAACTAATTTTGGTGGCTTATTAAAGACTTTTATTTCATTAATGTCATTTTTATTTAAGGATGCCAAAGCTTTTTGAGCTTCCTTCAAAGCCGGAAGTGCATTCTCCAAATCTTTCCTTGCATCAGCTTCCAAAGCAGCAGTTTCGTTGGCTTTTATCTGCGTACAAATAAATAAATTCAGCAGCTTGCAGATTACGTTACTTTTATTACAAGTAATTTATTCCTAAGTATTTATAAAGCTGTAAAATTTTTTTTAATATGCATACGATTATTTGATCGATACCTTTGCAGTAGCTTCATCGGCGGCGATAACAGTTCGCACTTTGTCACATGCAATTTGTTCTTTCGCCACGATTTTCATTAGCTTAGAAACCTCTTCCGAACTTACTTTTAACTGCGGTCCTAGAGCAGTCATTTGCACTTTCATTACAGCAACAGTTTCGTGTGTTTCTGTTATTTTCTGTATGTAAGTATTGATTCCAATATAAATAAATATAATGTAATGGCTTCAAGAATATACATCAAACAATATCTTAGCATTACGTTTAATCCATTTTCTATGCGATTTTTCATATTTCCGACTTTATTTGTTTTATTCGTGAAAGTAGTTAAATAAAGCTTCAACAAATCCAAGTAACTACTAGGTGTTGTATAATATCTACGACGCATCTCATCATAGAATCTCACAGTCATGTTTTCCACACTCTAATACAAATTGCAAATAGAGTCACGCTTTTTAAATTTGATTCGATTTTTAATTATACACGTTAGAAATGTCATGATACAATACAAAGAAAATATGTATTCATTAGCATAAAGGTAAGCAATATATGTACCTCGTGCATTAGAACGCAAATCGAAGCAAGGGAATGGACTTTCTCATCGTCGTTTATAATAACAGATCCGATCGATTTTAGTGCGACAGACAGAAGGGCTTCCTCTGGCCACTTTGAAAACCAGTCGATCGTACAACAGTTCACCAAGGAAGGAAACATCCGACAACGGCGTCTTAAACATTTCAACGTACAAATGAAATAAAAAGAAAACCGCCAGGTACAAAAGTTGTGCCCGCCTGCACGAACCTAAAAGCGTCTCCAACTGGACTCATGCATAACATTAAATGCAGATGGTTTCTAATTCGACCAATGAAAAACTGATAAATCCCGTCTCTGTTGGTTTCTTCTATACCAACAGCCATAGCCGCTGGTCGAGTAGCGATTATGGCCTTTTCCAATTCCTCGGCTTCGAATAGATTCGGTACTTCTCCTGGATACCGTTAATAATAAGCGTTAATATCAACGCACGTGAAAATATATTGCACAGTTCGAGACCTACCAGAATTTAAAGTGTTATTAATGTCTTCGAGAAATTCCTCGAGAACGATTTGTGTATCCGTGAAAAGAAAAGTTGCAGGCTCCGCATAAGCTCCAGGTTTCAAGTAAAATCTGCGCAAATCTTCGTTCCACGAGTTCTTATCGTAGCTTCGGTGAACTTCAATTTGATAGCAACTACGCCGTGATTTTTAAACGAATAAAAAAATCAATTCTTTCGCTTGTATTGACTAAGCATTTTGCGTACAAGATTTTGCTTTTTAATACACAGAGCGAAAAGTTTGAGACTTGGTTAAAATTGTTATTTATGAAAAATGATGAGAAAAAAATAAAAAATTTCAATAAAAATACGTAAACAATATTATATTCAATGTAAGAACATTGAAGTATTTCGTAAACATAATGATTGCTATACCAAACACAGCAATGGTTCGAGTAATAAAACGAAAAGAGGAATATTAACTAAAAATTAAAAATTAACCAAACCTATACTGATTCATGTGAGACGCGAGTTTTGTCAAACTCTGCTTGCCCATACCACCGACGCCAACCAGGAGCCCGTTCCCTCTTTCCGACCTGAGTATCCTTGCGAGTCTGCACAAGTGCTCGATCGCGTCCATAAAGAGAATCAGGCCCATATCCTTATTCATGGAAGCACAGTAATCATCGAGATACTCTTGGAAGACGAACTTGGCCTTTTCAAGGTCAACGATCTCTTCGTACACGCGATCTTCCCGTTCGGCAGAGAAGTTGAGGAAGTCGCCGAATAGCAAAAGGGGCGTCTCTGTTCGTTTACCTTCTGGATCAAGTGGAATCACTTCATCGTTGAATGTCTCCGCGCAAATGCTCGAAAGCAGTTGATAAAAGTAATTTTTGTCTTCGGTATTTATCAGCCGATCGTGAAAGACCCGCAGACACTCGTGGTAGAAAAGCCTGGGTGTTGATTATTTTAAATTAGAAGACTAACAATAAGTTAATAAATTGTCAGACAAGCTTTGTATTGTATTTAATATAAAAAGAAAAGATCACCTTAGCATTTGCTTAGCATCGAAAATGACATTTGAGTCGGCTTGTAGAATTCCTTGTACGCACTTCGAAAGGTCGCGTAAATTAAAAATGTAATGGCTTTTTTCTGGAGTCGGCAAGAGATCCTCTGCGATTTTACCATATAATTCAACTGCAGCTTTAACAATTTTCTCACCAATGTCTATGACTGGTTGGGCAAATTCTTTTAGAAAACCCGACATGATTAATCTGTTGTTTATCACAATGCTGTTTATATAATGTTTACAATGGAAATTTTAAATTGAATGTTAAAAATTGATGCTTGCTTAAATATTGATTTTAAAGCATGTTCCGTTGGTGGTGGAATGACCAGCATTCCAAAGTGCCTTACAAATCGTCCGGTTAAAGGATTCCTTCCACCCCCTGGAGGAGCGCAAGCAGTTATTATTACAACATCTTGAATGTGTTTCCAAAAAAGTTTTTCCTTATCGTAAAATCCTTTGCAATCTAATACTTGTCTAAATTCATAAAAGCAAATAATTTGTGCATACGTAAATGTATTCATTTTTTCAGTGCAATGTATAACGAGGATCAATAATCACGATTATGACTAAATCGGGCGGATGTACACACCTGAGCAACTCAATTGGAGGTTGCGAGCCGTAGGTATCCAATTTCGGCATATTAACGTCATCGACAAAAACACACACGCGTTTGCCCGGTGGTGCGCCAAGCACTGTTTTCTTTTTGCTCTCGAGTTTGAGCTCGAGAATTTCCTGAGTTCGACCACTGCTTGTTTGAGCCGAAAAATTCAAAACTATTGGCACCCAAGGACCACTTTGTTCCAGACCGCTCAATACCATTTTTGCAATTACTGATTTGCCAACGCCTGTCATTAACGCGAGTGATCATTTGTATTTATAATATTTATGAGGCTAAAGAAATCTTAAATAATCATAATCTTCAAAATATAATTGCATGCCTACTCCAAATTAGTAATTTCTTATTGTTAAGTCAATACAAAAATTAATAAAATTTTTAATATATTTTTACCATAAGAATTACGTTCAGATACTTGCACCATGTTTTCACTCTAACGCTTTATTTATAGATACTTAAATAAATGTTAAACATAGTATATAACAATTTAATGACTTAATTACATTAATTTGATTTTCGATATTCTGGTATTAAATATTCAATAGTCAATAGAGCGTAAATTTTTAATTGATTTAGTGTCGACTCGATTTAAACTTATTCTAAATGCATGTATATGAAAAATATAAATTGAATTTTTTTTAGTAAGTTACAGTAAAACTATTAGACTTATGCAGAAAAATGCTTCATTAATACCAGTGTCTCCAGTGAACATAACAGGCTTATTGACTTGTATCATTTTTTGCATTAGATATCCAAAGCGAACAGTGTCAACTGTGGGCACAAGGATTTCGAAAAATGGTTGATTCGGATCGTATGAGAAAACTGGCTTGAGTTTCTTCCATGACATTAGCTTCTGCTCATGAACATCCATAAAAACTTCCCACAGCTCATCATTCGATGATATTCTAAATAAAATAATTTTTAGTAAATTTTGAAAGCAGATAAAAAAGAACACAATTATTCTTGACTAAAATGAAATTCAAGCAATTTATATACCTTTAAATGTATTATTTCAATTAATAAAAGTAAAATTGTATAAAAATAATACATAAAGCTTGATTTCTAAAAAAAATACTCACAAAATTATTAATCCTTGATATATATATACGTATATAGAAAAATTAATGTTAAAAGTAATATAAGATATTGGTGTACTATATTCTTAAATAGTTTAATCTTTTTTTTAATTGAAAAAACAAATAAAGTAGCTATAATACCGAACGTCGTCATTCTTCATAAATCGTTTTTTCGCAAAGACTTCAAAAGCCTCACGAGAGGCGTGTAATATGTTTCCACCAAGTGCCCACATGTATGCAAAAATAAATGAGTTCGTGATGAATGCTTTTATTTTTCCTAAGTCTGTAATTTTCTGAAGAACCTCAGATTCCAAGATTATGCTCTTTAGAAGACTACACAGCATGTCGACCTTACTTATATCTACCTAAATTTATACAAATAACATCAGTAATATCGATACTTTATACTTAAGAATTGTAAGTTTGACTGTTATTTAGGTATTACGTGCAATTTATTTACACCATACATTACGTATAAGTCACTAGTTATTATAAGGAAATATGAAAGTAACCACCAGAAAAGAGGATTGAGTATGACAAATACGAACCTGCGCTATTGCAACTTCGCAATGTTTTCTGATGAATGTAAATCCATCTTCCACGTACCCTTCGAATAGGTTCAAAATAATAGCTTGTGCACTTGGTTTTATATATTCAGCATTCTCTTGTATCCATGTCTTTACACGAGGTAACCATTTAAGTTCAACAGGATCGAGGTAAACCATTCCTAAGATTTTGTATAGTGAAAAGAAATAACAGCGTGTCAGCGACAACCTCAAAATGTACAATAAATCTTCGAATATTAGTAGTTATAATGGTAAATTTTTATTCATTTAGAAAAAGACCGGGGGGGGGGGTAAGAATGTTAAAATAATAAGATTTAAATTCAAAAAGTACCGCATCGACTGACTGTGGCTGGTGAAGCTTGTGCTAGATCCGCCACTTCGAAAACCATGTGAACGTAACGCGATAACTTTATTCTTTCGGAATTGGCTAGACAAAGCATCTTATTATCATCGAGTACAGTATTCATATTTTCTATCCATACAGCGTCGACGGGACCATCGCAAACTACCCATTGGTGGTCTTCCGTAGTAGACTGGTTAATAGAAACATATCACGTTTTAATAAGATTGTAACTATGCATTGTAAGTATGTTATGAAATTAATTATTGTTATTTAAATTTTTATCATTTATTAAAAATTTCCTAATTACTTTTATCTCTTAAAAATACACCTTTTTCTTATTTAAAAAATGAGGAAACATCAAGAAACTTGTACTAAAGTTTTTAATTTTATCATACATTGTATGTATGTATATATATATGTATAAATGAACATTTTTTGCTTTTAATGTATATAAAAGCTTTATATCTATTTTGAATAGTATATAATATAATTCAAAATCTAATTTCACGATTTTTTATATATCTTCACTCTATTCTATTATTTTAGAAATGATTTTATATGAGCAAAATTTGTAGCATGAATTATAATTTTCATTCATGCATAATATCAAATATTCTTTAAAGTTAAGTATTATAAAAATTAATTACAGCGCAAGCGTGTCTTATAATAACTCCCAATAGTCCATCGTGCCATTCGTTTGAAACTGGATTAACCTCTCCATACAATTCCCCAATCGTCACAGATTTTGGATTCATGACGTACATATTGACGCGCTGATAATACGGATTAGAGATTTTCATTTCATTGAGGCGCGTGTAAGTATTTTTTAAGGTCTGTTGAAAGGAAGAAGCATGGACGAATTTAAAAATGATAAGTACCGGCGTCGAAACTAGACATTCTTAGTCGCTAAATCCAGTGCTTACGTGAAGTATCGTAGATTTTCCAGCTCCAGATGGTCCGACCGTCATAACACCGTGTCGAACTCTCATAGTCTCGTGTAATTGAATTACTTTTTTTAACGAGCAGTCTTCCGGCTGTAATAACGCTTCCTTCATAATCTGATGGGAAAATGAACAAGTTGTAGCTCGAATGGTTCGTTAACGTTTGTAGATAAGTCAACAACGTAAGCATACAGAAACACTGATTTCAATTGAATTGGGAAATATTAATATCGAATTAATTTTTACAATTAATGTGATACCGACCAGCATTGGCCATGTTATTAATATTTCAAAACATTTCATACGGTAATTGCGGTCTTCTGCAGAATGCCGTAGTCTTCTTCAGGAATAATAACACCGGGAAAAAGATCTCCGAGGATGCCCTGAAAAAGCTGCGCATCATCGGCCAAGAATTTCGGCAAATTACTGTCTCTAAGAGCTCTGATAAGAACGACATCTTCCTTCTTATCGGGGTTATCTCGTTTTAAGCTTCCTGCCATTACCAATACACTTTTGACTGCTCTAAATCATATTGGTCTCACTAAGTTGCACAGCTTAATAGTTATATTTATTGGCATTATTATAATTTATTGATGGGGGTAATCGAGATTAAAATTTAAACGGGAACTATACTTTTACCCATGATACTTGGATTCGAATTTGTTTCGAGAATTCAAAATAAATGCGATTTTTTTTAAACATTTAAAATTTAAAACTATTTTCTGGCAAAATTGAATACTTTTATACCTCATTCCAAAGTCGTAGTGATCTTGTTGAGACAACTGTTCACTACAAAGTGTATACATCAATGTCATTTTTACGGATAAAGGCTTCGACGATTCAAATCCTTCCGAATATAATGTTACTTCGGCAATAAGTTCTAAAATGTATGTACTTTTCGTAAATTTTATTCATTATTAATATAAATGCACTTATATCTTATTTCTAAATTTTGTTTACTTCAGTTTGTTCATTATGCAATGAGATTATTCTATTTATTTATTATACTATCGTGAAACATTTTATTAACAATTATATACATAGTATCAATTATTACTTTAATCCTTTCTTTCTAAACACACGCTTGCGAGAAACATACGATTTATTACGAAAATAATATAAGCTCTACTGCTACCTAATAAATAAATCATATACTTACTATAATCAGGAACCATCATAGATACTGGACGAAACAATGATTTCAAGTTATCAGGTAATTCTGTACGACCTGCATAACCAGGATTCATCGTAATAAAAGCTGCACATGTTCTGACGAGTTTAATTTCTCTTCCTTCAAACATGAATCTATTTTTTTTATTCGTAAATTAATTTCACTTTCTACCAATCTTATTTTAAATGAAAAGCTAGTTAACGCAATTCATAAAAAATATTGTCTTACTCTTCCGCTTTGGCAACTTTAGCGTTTCTTATCGTGATTAATTGTTGAGCGATAACGGAAAGTACTTCGATATCAATGCGGTTGAATTCGTCGAAGCAACACCAAGCGCCGGACGTTGCAAGGCCAGAGAAGAAACGACCCATCATCTATTTTTTAAGTTCTTTGTTATTGCGACGTTGCAAATTATGTACAAGAGAAAGGTAGTTTTTAATTACGGTTTATTGATTCTTTAATTGATTAGAAGACGCGCAATTAATCGCAGTTATTGTACGGAATACAAGCTGTCTGTACGAAAGTTGTTACGATTCTTTATAGTCGGATAAATATAATGCATGGAGTATTAGAACTTTCTTAGAACTGTGTATAGAAATAATGTAGAAAATATAAGTCATTCATACCTATTTATAAAAAAAATCGAGCTAAATACCATAAGTTTAGAATGTCCTAAGTCTATTATATGGAATGAGCACTTAATGCTAGCCGATGGTATGCGGTGTGAAATAAAAAATAATATGTTTTCTCGCCAGTTTTGTTCGAATAACTTTTATAACGCAGCACTCGTACTTATAAACATACTTTGTAATCAAGTCCTTCAGAGCAGTTGAATACTACGCACTGTATCGCTAAGGCTTTACCCAAATCCTTGGTCGTTTCGGTTTTTCCCGTACCAGCAGGCCCAGCAGGTGCACCACCTAAACAAACCCACGAGACCTTTGTTATAATTTACAATACATTACAGAATTATCATAATAAATTTCGCCAAATTAACATAATAATTTATGATTACATAGTAGTAGGTCATAGAGTAATCGAGCATGTCTAGTTTAAAATGTATGGTAGATTATAAAGAGAAAATGAACGCTTCGTGACCTAAATCTAATTGCAACGCTCCCATTAGACATAGATAACATTTATCTGTGAGTGGAGTAATAACTAGTCGTCGCTGAGCTCCGAGATACTCGTATCCGTATTTGTAAAAAGTGTTGCTCATACGGGCTAGGACGTCATCGATCTCCTTATCCCAGTAATATCTTAATGTTTTCGTCCAGTCGAAGCTCGAGCTGCACAGAGAGAAAATTATTTCAAGCAACATTTTCATTGATACTAATATCACTATACGTGTTTTATCATCGAGCTCACGCTTAGTCAAGTTTTCTCATTATTTGAGATTGCAATATAGAGCAGTGCAAAGCGGATGTGGTAAAGAAAGCAAATTCTTACAGGATAGTAGAAGCCTACCTTGACGATATCTTTTTCTCAACGAGGACCGATATGATATCTCTTGCGTGTACGTCGACGGTTATGAGATTAATGATAACCTCACGCACTAGTTTTGGCAATTCTCCGCGCACCATTGCCGCTAATTCATTCAAGGCCTTTTTAAATGTTAATTTTCTAGATTAATTCGGGGACTTCTCTTCTCAATGGCACATTCCGAATCTTATTTTTCACGCGTAGTAAAATAATCAAAGTATCATATAATTAAGCTTCCTGGGGTATATCACACTTTTTTGACAATTAGCGGTCCCTGAATATTGCACGAATAAAAGTAATCGCAGCTAGACGATACAAAGATTTTACCTTAAAGCACTTTTGTTCGAAATCTTTCATTTTTGCTACAGCTTTCGTCTCGTCCTTCAAGGCCAATTGTACGTCTTGAGTCCAAAATATTTGCAATACTGTTAAAACGACCTAAGAAGTAAGAAAATATGTAAAATCGTATAAGCAAATTGTAAACGTACAATGGTTTAACCATTACAAATTGCTGATTAATCACTTCGGAGGAAATTTATTTTACGGGAAAAATCGCTTAATATCAATTATATTATCATTCGTTTTTATAAAATAGATCACAAAATTGAAAAAGACAATTAAATCAATTTGTAATTTTGCCAGTAAAGTTTTTAATCGCTTATAGAGCCGTTAATCGCTATTAGAAAAACATAAATTACAATATAGGACTAATTCACTGATCGCGAATCGTCCGAAATGGTCTTAAATATAATCAGTTCGACAAAATTTCAGAGCGCAAAGAGAAATATGGCCCTAGGCGCCGGCACTCCCTTGACGCTTTCGCCCATTCAAGGAGGAGCGTCCGCCTCGAAAGCGAAGCTCCGAACAGAATCATCACGCGGGTATAATACCTGAGAGGGATAGTTCCAGATGATGGTCTGCCTGCCCTTCTTGGGGTACTCGCTGAGTGCTTCCTCCATTCGCTTTTTGAGGCTGACGAACATGGAGGTCTCGACCTTTTTGAGCCAAGTCTCGACGTTGCCACGGGCCTTGAGGCCCTTGCCGAGCTCCACTCTCTCGCCCTCGGGCGATATCATGGCCACGATATCGTTGGAAAGGTTAGCGGTGCCTTCCTCGACATTGGTATTCGCTTCACTGCTCATCCTACCGAACTCCAAACGGAATATGGCATCGAAGCACTTCTGAAGGTGCCTCTGGACCGCGTGGGGATTCCTCGTCTAAAGCGGTCGGCTTTTATCAATTTTGCTGTTGACTCATTTTATACGGAACTTCGGTTGCGCAGAAATTTTAGATCGAGCTTATTATTATACGAAGGCGATGTTCATTGCGAGGGATATAATTATACGAAAACACTGCCATTCATAAATACATGTCATCGATACCTACCGAGGATATATGATATTCTAAAGAGCAAGATAAATTCCTCTATACTTTTGTACGATTATATTCTGCGGGCAGTTAACAAATTAGCTATATTTTACGACTGGGGGTACTCCACGTGAGACGTGCATTTCTTGTATAAGTTGCGCAAGAACTATAATAAACTTCGATTGTTACGACTTGTCCAAAAAATAAGATCCTTAGAGAATTTTTAAGTTTGTAAAAATGAGCATAATAGTATTTATTGTAACGTATTTTTTACCGCGTGAAGCCGCTAAATGATTATCAAATATTTGCAAATATGTTTTGATTGTTCGTTTTAAAAGGTGGTCTTCGATCTCGTACCTGAGCAAGAATTTCAAGGAGCTCATCGTTCGATAAGAAGAAGAATCGAGGAAATGCTATTCGCTTAGTTTCTAAATATGCTTCAAGACATTTTAATATTTGATCCAGATTTCGATTGTTATCGATAAATTGCTCGTACAATCCCGGCTGAGTGCAATTCTCTAAAGCTAAAGGCATCTGTAAACAAAAACAAGCTTATAATCGGTATGCATATGCTTTAGTAGAAAATGGTAATGAAGTGATCTAGAGAATGTTCTTATTACTTCTTATTGTATATTATCATATTATCAAGAATGAAAGAAAATTTTTTTAGATACTATAAATGTCGATATAATTTAACACAAAATCTGTGTAAAATAAAAACCTTTTCAGTATTCCTCATAATCTCTTTCCACGATTTATCCACAACGTTAAAAAGCTTCGCTTCGATCGGTAATTGTCTTTGAATGTCTGGAGCCGAAAAAATAGCCTCCAAGTAAACCCATTGCTGTTGACAGTATTGCCATGCTTCCTAAATGTGCGGAGTAAATAAGAAAGGTAGAAAAGGTAAGCAAAGCCAAAAAATACATAATTGTTGATATACAGAATCAATTTTACCCGAAAGTACGTACTAAAGTTTTTGAAAATAGACTCAATCGCCTCACCCAATCGTCGACTCTACTTTTGATGAAACCTACATTCTTCGAAGAGGCGATGGTTTGTATATTTATATTACTGTCGTCGAGTGTCGCTTGAACCTCTTCTAGTGTACCCAATACAAAGATATCCTTTGCATTCTTGTGCGGCTGCACTATGAAGTCGATAGTCTTCCATCCTGCCTCGATCTTATTCAACAATAATTCAAGCCCAGCCTCGGAACTTGCGGCTAACGCGATTTCGGTTATTTCTGTGGGGTACCAAAAGGCATTAAGATGTTCGAGAAGCTGCAAAGTTATCGTTTCTTCGGGCGTGAATTTGTGATCCAGAAGTTTTTCAATTTTCATCCAATGGCGATTCTGAAGGTTCGGGTTGCGAAGAGAAATTATTATCGGCATCTTATCCTTCATCGTCTCTACTTTTTCTATCAACAAAATTACAACGATAATTTAATTTATCCCTACTTCTGTATGTACGAATTTAAAAACTTGAATGAAATTGTAATTTCGTCCGAAGGTACACTACGATTAAATTCGCAAACCACTATGCATTAGACAGATTTGATGAAGAGGTATACTACGAAAATTTTGTGTCGACAATTATGGGAAAATTGAAATGCTAGAAATTTATTCGCGCAATTTGTTTCACAAAGGTGGATTAGTTTTCAAACTGAGTAATTCGACGACTACAATAAAAATGAAACTTTAAATCAACGTCGAGATCTTTGTCGTCGGATAAGTGAATCGTTTGAAAAAATAACAAGATCTCTGAATAGCTAAGCGAGAATAATCGGAAAATAAGAATCTTACCCTTAAGTGCGGTAAGAATATTACTAGGGGCCAATCCTTTCTCGATTTGCACTATGTTCTTTATGTTTTTCGTTACGAAATTCGTAAGCTCCTCGACGTTGAGCGTATCGAAGTCGGCGGTGTACCAGTCGGAGACGGTCTTGTCCCACGAGTCTAAGCTACTCCAGAGAAGCATCCGCAGTTTGACGTCGTTCGCGACTTGTTCGAGTATCTCGAAACGCGTCACGTCGAGGAGAAACAATTTCTGATGCGAATTATAGTCGTTCGCAAGTCTCACGCAGTGAGCCATGCGCTCGCTGAGGTCCGTCAGAGTTTCTAGACAAGCCTCCACACTGCTTTCGGCCTCGAGCAGCCAGGGTTGCTAAAAATCGAGCCAATTGCAATCCTACCTTACATTAATCTCAAAATGATATGATGAAAATTGTGATTGTAGAAGGAGAAATAAGTACTGGTCAACTCCGTTTTGAATTATTTTAGTAAAATATTTTCCTATTATTAAATGGGCCGACTATATTCATAAAATCCGATATAAATGGGATGAGATTTTGTTATTTCTATGTCTATTTTATAAGCATACTTTTTTTACTTTAAAATTTAATTCCCTGATTCACGTGTACATTAAAATGAAATCCTACCGTAACTTCGTCATTGATTTCTTGAATCTTTTCAATGAGAACGTTTGAATCTTTTTGCATTTGTTTATTAAACTTATTAATTAATTGCGGCCTGTCTGTAAGAGCTTTGTCAACGGCAAGTCTTAGCGACGTAAAATATACACTAATCCCCTGAAAGCAAGGAGACATATCACAGAGGAAGTCAATTGCTAATATAGGATTAAAAGCCCTCACTGACTGAAAAAAATTACCAAATAATTTCCCATATCTTCGGGAACTACGGAAATATTATATTCGTCCATAATATCATACAATTCTTTTACGTAGTCTAAGTTACTTTCCATTTTATCGACCTTTTTAACTGCTCGATCTATAAATTTAATATACTTCACGTATTCTTCTGTAGTTGCAGGTGTAGTGTTTATATAGCTTATAGACTCTTTCGCTTCAATCATAAGACTACGGACTCGTTCCTTTCCGTTCCTGTTAAAAACATTTCCAAAGTTAATTACTTTTTTACCATCCATTAATTTACGATTTTACTCAAAAATCGTTGAACTTTGTAAAATATTTTGATACAAGTAGAAAATGAATACCGTTGTAAGACTTCAACAAGAACCTGTTGTTTCATATTTGGTGCGGGCAATGCAGATTCTTTAAATCTTTTAAATTTTAGCAAGAAGAGGCCTAGTGGTTGAGATTCAACAATATTGTTTATCTCTGTTTCCTCGGCACGATATCTCTCGCACCAATCACGGAAAACTTCCACTTTTTCGTTTTCATGAATCAGTTTTTCATTAAAATTCATATCCTCTTTATAGAATGTATAAATATGCGAAAAGTTTTCGCAATATTTCCTAGCTGTATTGAAATTTTGCTCGAGTAAGCTTTTGAAACGATTTTTTAAGCTTATTAAAACTGAATCTTCTTTGAAAATGGATGTGATATTCGGTGCTTCTCCACATAAAGAGTTTTCTATCTTATTATTTATCATCGGTCTAAAATGCATGTCTTACGATTACGAAATATTAATTGAAATACCATTTTTGGTTAAATTAGCTAAAAAAACATATTTGTGTTATATTATTAATTTTAATAGTACAGAGACACTAGTGTATTAGTTAAATATTTTTTCATTAAATTTACAGACAAGAAGATATATGCACTAGAAATATTTTACTGCACCTTGTAAATTTTTGAACCAGATCGTCCAGAAGCAGGGGCTTAATTTCTTGCACATTCTCCTCCCACATTGATTGTATTGTTGTTAAAACGTACCAAAACACGCCTTCGGATGGATCGAGTACAATACCGATTTCCGGATTAATCAATACATCTACTTGAAAGTAAGGAAGCTAAAATATTCATAAATTTAGGAGTAGTATAAAAATTAAAATGATAAATACATTTTTTAATACACTTCTATAATTTGTCTTACTTCCACTTGATCCGATTGTGGTTTATTATATTTAAACGAATAATCATTGTTTAAGTTTTCTAACTCGGCGTTGGTCGGTAATGATTTGGTATGTAATTCAAAAATATCGAGCAGTTCCATGTATGTATTCCTTACAAGATTTTGTATAACATTAACTTGATAAAAATCATGTAGGTGAATAAATCTAAAAAATGAGTTTTTCTTTTAATAACTTGAATACGCGAATATGTAGATTATTATATTAAAAGTAAATCTAATATAAAGACATCATACCTAGCGAATCGAAAACATGTTTCTCTTTTTCTCGCTTGTTCTATGTAACTCATCTTCAGTATACCATTTTTTGGCATTTTAACTTTTCCACCTAGAGATATATTCCCACAATTAGAATGCTTATAAAGAAAACATGATTTTATAATATAAAATAATGCGTGTTCATATTTGCATATTTGCTTTATACATTGTAACTTTATTTACCTAAATATGCAAGTGCTGTTTGTTCGATCGTTATGTTTGAATCATCTGGTGTAAATCCAGCTTTCAAAAGCAAACTAAGACACGTATCATTTAACAGAGATAAGGATTCATTTCTAAATTTACCAAGTTTATCAATAACCTTTTCAAGTTTACCAAACTTAAAAACAAAACAAAATAATTTTTATTTTCATTATTAATATAAATTTCCATATGCTTACAATTAATTCAATACTAACTTGCAGTTCAACAAATCTAAACAGAGGATTTTTTTGAAATATTGTTGTATTGACAAATGACAAATTTAAGAAAATACTGCTCATATTTTTAATCGATATAATGGTGCTGTACAACTTATAATCACATACAAAAAGATCTCTTGTTATGTTTTTGATGGCTCGCTTCACTTTCATATAGAATACAACTTTTTTCCAAACATTAAGAGCCTTCCATTTCCGATAAATTTCAAATGTTCTAATCTATTATTTTGTTAATTAAAATTAACAATTTATACTATCATAAACATTTTTAATTTGAATTTTATGTTCTAAGATATACTTTTTTACCTGTGTAAGTATAAGATATAGTTTGTATTCTTGTTCCCACAAATCAATGGGTGTAAACGTCATCTCGCTTGGACTATACTGCGTAACGCCATTAGAACTAATTGTCATATAAACATTATCTGTTTTTTTATAGGGCACTACTCTGTAAAATATTAATTTTAAAACGTAATAAAATTCTGTAAACAACTTTAATTATTATTTGATTCATGAAGAGTTATTTAATATTTCATGGTGCTCATAATCAACACAAAGCATCATTGCTGATAATATATTAGGAATTTAATTTTAATTACAAACGAAACGTTTCTAAGAAGGGAACGTAATTTTTCTTTAAATATAAAGTATAAAATGGAATATAAAGAGTCAAATATTTAATTAACTAAATCCAACAATGCGTAATAATAATTTTAAAAAATTCCACATTGTTCGATTGTAATTATGTATATTGAAACTGAATGATGACTTTTTGCTAAAGTATTACAGCATTTTTAATTTATCGCAACATAACTCATTTAAATGAAAACTTAATAGGGGAAGAAAAGGATCAGCCTTTACAAATAGTATGAGACTGATCAGTTCTGACTTAATACGTTTATTAAAAATCATTAATATTACAGATTATTTCATTTTCGATTTTTATTTGTAATAAATTACTTGAGTGCATAAGGATGGAAAAATTCCGAGGAACGTTCAACAGCGTAAATCATATAAAAAAATCCGATTTTTGGATTAGATCGTAATTTCTTTATTAAATCTAATTGATTGTCGAAAACTGGAGATTGTATGCTTCGATGAGTATTCGCACGTGAATCAATTTCTATCAGTTTCCCTCGTACCATTTGACCGACTGAAACAATTAAATAACAAGACATTACATTCTTATTAAAATTAAATAAAATGACTTTTTTAAAACGTTTAAATAGATTTTAAAAATTTTCAGGTAAAATTAAAATTATAATAATATAGATATTTTTCAATTCAAGTAAATTATTAAAATTTACTTTTTTCTGGTCTCTGTTTCAGAAATGTACTTTTGTTTAGTGCCTCGTAAGGTTTATCTTGAACATCAGGTATATAATGATAAGGTTTAAGAACTTTTTCTTTTATTTCTTCTTGTTTAGCTAGAAATCCTGCCTATATTGAAAGTAAAAGTAAATAAATGAATAAAGTATTACTATTATTGCATTTTTTTTTAATTTTATTTTAAAAAAATTTAAATTCTTCTAAAAATCGTTGTTTCAGATACCAAAGGTTCTGCAACTTCCTTCTTTTCTTCGTCCCTTTTAAAAAACTTTGTATGCGGTTGATGAATTTTAAGCTCATCTTTGCCTTTAATCCTAAATAATTAAGTAAATTTTCTTAACGTATTTTACATGTAAAATAAGGTTAAAGATATTATGCTTTTTAAAATCTTTGTTATATACTGTTCGTATTTTGTTGGAGCTCGATACACCAGTTTTTGCATAAGATCATCCGGATGTTGATTGTACCGAACGCGAGTTTTATAACTTCTTGAACGGAAATCGTGAACGGAAGTCTCTGAGTCCGATGTTGATTTCTCCATATTAATGATTTATTTAAGCTTATTCAAAAGTAATAATATGTTCCACTTGATAATTCATGTTGCTTTATTGTAGTATACCTAATCGCAAGTAATTATTAGATTATAGCCATGCTTTATAGAATGTCATAAACGGAGCTTAGAATATGTGTTATAGGAATCGAAAGAGCTGAAGTTGACTTTACAAACAACTTAACAAATGAATTGTCCTCATTGCACACCGAGCAAACGAGTAACGTCAAGGTATTGAAGAACTGGGACGCTTAGATATGTATACAAATGAACTCGATAAAATTATTTTTTGACACGACGAGTCGAGAGGATGAACCAACGTGATATTCAAACAAAACCGGAGCACATTAGATGACGACGATTTAAGATCTATATATTATATATTATATAATTATATTAATATATACGCATAAGAATCATAATGATATGAATAATATTCAGACAAAAACAAAGTTTTCCTAATAAATATTATTTGGAAAGTATGTAGTGTTTGGGGAAAAAATATTAATCATTACTTCTTTTATATTAATAGTTTTTAAACTAAATATCAAGTTTCATTTCTTACGTATTAAAGCTTTTTATAGCAAACATATCTCTGTGAAAAAATATGCAGCGTATTTTCATCTTGGAGAGAAATAAATTGAGTAAGAATCGATTAAATATAATCATTATAATGAGATATTACATAATTAAGACAATTTTCCTTACTTAAAATACCTATAATTTTTTATAGCTTTATGAAGATTCTTTCCAGATAGATAAATCATCAGACACTATTTTGAATAATTATAAGAATTTACTCTTTGTATTTACCTAGTTTGATTATCCTCAAACAATTGTCCACATTGCTTTTTTTATTTATTCAATATGAGGTTGCGTTTAAGGGTAACGCATAGTTTTAATTAGATGGTGAACTCATGATGCTCATGGAAGCGATTGAGAATTAATAGCATATATTATAGAATTAAATTGAAAATTTATTTGCAATTTATTTGCTTCTATTATTTTATCAAAATGTTTAATCGTCTGAGATGCCTTTTGAATTTTTGTTTAAATTAATGAAGTAAAATGTTCCATTAGTGTATTCAAATATACTATCGATTTCAGCCAGTTCACGTAATTGCTGCTAAAAGATTATCAACAGCTTATTTTACAATGCACGAAAGAAACATGTAATCGTTTTATTGGTAATGGTATGGTTTTATATTCTACTAGTCTTATTTTTAAAATAGTGTTAGCGTCTGGTTTAAAAGTCTCGGGTAGCTGGCACACGGTCAACTAAAAATATCTTCGTTTCGTTGATGGCCACGACGTTAAAGCCGAGTTTCTCTCGCTGATTCAGTTGATTCTGGCTTCCGAAACAAAGGCGTGCACGTGCCTCTCGCTCCCGCCCGTTCTAAAAATCTCGATAACGAAATTTCACCTCCATTTTTAAGTTTCATTACCATTCGTGGAACACTTCCTTGGCGTAAGACCCGCGCATAAAGCGTAAAACGAGCTTAGAAAAATTCCAGCGTCTGACCAGCGATCCAAATGTTACTCGATAACGTAATGTAGGTGTATTACTTGCCATTCGAGGAGTGAGTGAGTGAATTAGAGAAAGAGAGCGAGAGAAAGAGGGAGGATAGCGTTCGATGCAGAAGCTCAGAAGCCTCGATAGCTCGCTTTCCCGAGGAAGGTATTAGCCGAAGGAGCGCTAGAACGCGAGGTAATGGAGGGTCTGAACGAGAAGATAACGACGGAGACCCTGCGGAAGATCGCCTCGAGCGAGGAGTACGACGAGAACGAGATGCTCTGCGTGGCCGAGTACCTAGCGAACCTCTACGAGTACGAGTTCGAAAGTCAGTTCGGGCTCGTGATAGCCGAGGAGCCGAGCAAGAGTCGGACCCTCGCCAAGATCAAGGAGCTTGAGCTGCGCGAGAGGCCCTTCTTCTGCGTGTTCAGGACGGGGGTCAAGCACTGGGTTTGCCTCGCCATATCCCACTTGCATGACTCCACGGTCGTCCTGTACAAAGACTCTTTCGGCGCGCAGCTGCCCCATAAGCTGAGGGAGGCCATCGGCGACCACCTAAGAGACCGCAAGGTGCGCTTCGAGAGTCACCGGGGAACCGAGCAGAACGACGAGAGCAGTTCCGGTCCAATATGCCTTCGGAATCTGCAGGTGTTCATGAAGGGCTTTAAGACCGACGCCATAAAGGTAAGCTCTCGATCCTCTTTGCAATAGCATCTTCTATTAGCGCATCAGATCTATTAGCACCGATTCTGTTCTAAGTGTGCACTCCATTTAATTGCGTTAAATCTTGAATCGGGTAAATATTGACTTCTTGTCATTTGGAAAAGACGTTTTCTCGTCCTTTCTAAAGGCATTTCAAGGTATATTGTATATATGCGTTATACGTGCAATATATCAACTAACGTATCATTACGATTTTCAATTTAGATAGCGTATTATTTTTATAAAACGTGAGAGTGAAAGAAGGTAAGAAAGCGTCGTACGTGTAGTGTACATAAGTACAGTGATAGTTGAGCAAAAATTCTTCTTGAAATATTGGTTTCCCTCTTGCAATTAGAGTCTTTCAATGCATCTTATTATAAGAGTCATCAATTTTTTGCATTGACCTTAAAATTAATTGAATTTTGATCGTTAAATAGTAAGTAAATTGTGTGCGCACTTTTTGAATTAGAATGTTAAATAAAGTTAACAAAATCTTTTTACATTCATTCGCTAATAGTGAAAAATTTTTTAAAGGTACCTCTGATCGAGAAATTTCAAAAGGTACGATTCTGTTCTCAATACGGCGTACAAAGCGTCAAAAGAGAATTTCGACTTTGGCTACAAAAATATCTTCTTTGTGGCTTAGAGGAAGTAGCGGCTGAGCTTTTGGAAGATAAAGATTATGAAGAATTTCGAGTAGCTCTATCTGCATTTCTCATAGTATGTTCGAAAATCCTAAAAGAAACATATTTACTATCCAGCAATTACATGTCGCTATTGAAGAACGATGCAAGAAAGAAGGATCAGGATCCGAGATATGAGACGGATCACAAGACATCGAAATTAATAAAGGATGCACGAGATAATTTCTACAAAAATAGCGAGGTGCAAAAAAGTTTAAAGTTCGATAAGGATGATTTTGTTGATTTGGACAATGATAACAAAGTTTATAATTTAGACATACAAGAGAGGTGAGTTTTACAAAACTTGTACCTTTGACTTTACAATGTATTAGATAATCAGTAAAGATTATTAAAGTATATTCTTATAATCGATTAATATTTTTAACTTATAAAAGTATTATATATATTTCCACCTAAAAATCTTCAATTTTTAATATTACAAAAATAATATCAATTTACTATCGACATATATATAAAGGAAATCCATCATTTCAAAGCAAATTTTTTTTATACGCGTACATTTAACTAACATAATGTTAAGTAAACATACATACATAATTTTAGAATTGGAAAAAAAATATTACCTTATGTTTTGTGAATAATATACACTTTTCAATACTAAAATTTCAAAGTATACTATATAAAATCTGTACTGAAATGTCTGTATTGAAAATTTATGTCTCCTAGGTATTAAACTCGAAAAGAAGTTATTTTTCAATTATAGTATTTTTGATTAGTGTATGTATTTTATTTGTAAAATGTGTAAATATTTTTGAAAAAAATTTTTATCTAGTAACTATATTTATTTGATGTTTTAATACTGTTGTTGAAAATTATTTTTAATTTTATATTTTCATGTCTGTGCATTATTTAGATTTCCAGAGCAGATGCAAAAGTTCACGAAAATTTTTGCGGTATTGGCGCAAGCTGAAATGACCGAAGAATTGGAAAAAGCGATTAAAAAGATCTGTGAGATGTTAAATCTCGATTACGATAGCATAAAGATTTACTTCATACAGAATAAAGTACCGAAAAGACCAAACTTTATGAGAGGTGAGCCCGAGTCACCAAATTCTGTTCAAAATTTGGAGAAAGGTGTAGAAGTAATGAAATGCAAAATTAAGGAAGCCAAGGTTTGAAAATTGTAGTATATTACAAAAATATTGTTTGAAATTTATCTTTTTTAATTTGCAAATACATTGACTTGAAACTAAAATATCATAAACATATATATGCATTTTTTAAATGAAATATCATTGTAAGTGAATTTAAGTTTTTTCATTAACCAATATAAGCTTTTGTAACAAAAAACCAACTACTAATTAATAGATATTTAAGATTCCAAGAAAGTATTAAAAATTTTATTTTTTCGCGAAATATATGAAATAAGTCAATCAAATATGTTAATGCAAACCTAAACGATCAAAATATTGAAGAAGTTAGATCTAAATAATATCAAATAATCGCGGAATGTTGGTATTCCTCTATACGAGTGGTTAATCGACACGAGGCAACATCTTGCACTTAGAGCGAAGCCAAGAAGAATCCGGGAAAGAGCGAAATAAAGAGTTTGGAGCAGCTCGTCTCGGAGCTCGTTCTTGACGCCCAGGGAACGGCTCCAGACGAGGAGGAGGCAAAGGCCCAGGAAACAAAGCGAATAGTCGAGGACTTCGCCAAAGTGATGAGGCACTACAAGGAGTGGGCGACTCGTAGTGTGCCGGAAATTGCGAAATACGGAAGCGGCTGCAGAGCCGAGGAGAAGCCTTTCGACGCCGATCGGATATGCGAGGCGATCGCCGTGATGGACAGAGCCAATGAGTTGGCCACCGGTGGTCAGCGTCTGCGGGTGCCTCAAATACTCGCCGTCCTCGTTTTCCTCGGATCGAGCGTCTCCTATAGGGGAAAGCTCTGCCAGATTGAGAGTGGCGAAGGTACGACTCCTGTACTTTTCGCGGCAAATCGTAATAGAATTGTTTTTTTGACCATAAGAAATGGGCCCGGCGATGGTCAGAATGAATCGGTTAAACGTCATTTTAATTACATTCGTTTGTCTTACTTGTTTCCAGAAAAGTATTCGATAGATAAAATTTAATGGTCAGTTCTTAAGTGCTTACAATTCAAAAAAATTCATTGATATTCAAAGTTATTTTATTATGTGGAGGGCTAACATTAGATGTAAGCGCACCAGTTTTTTTTAATTAGATTGAAAATTGCTTTGTTACAGGCAAAACGCTTATAGTATCGCTGCTAGCTACAATAATGATCCTGCAAGGTGAAAAGGCTGTCGATGTCATAACGAGTAACGGCGTTCTAGCACAAGAAGGTGTAAGCAGCCGAAAATTGTTCTACTCAATGTTCAACATAAGCGTTGCTACTAATATAGCAGATAAGGCTTATGCTCAGGGTTCGAGGAAATGTTATCAGGCGGATGTTGTTTATGGCAGTATAAGCGACTTCCAATTCGATTATCTAAGGTATTGTAGCTAAGAAAAGCAAAAGATTTCAAATTCAATATCTTTTTTTAGTTTTATATTACACGAACATCTTTTTATCATTAAATGTGAGCAATACAATAGTATATAATTTTAGCAGAGAGATTAGGGAAAGCGTTCATCGGATAACGTAATAGAATTAAAATTAATATAAATATAGGAGTAGGATTAGCGCGGGGAATTAAAGAAAAGTAAATTGATGGTTATAATTATTGGGACAACAGAGACACAGCGGATGGCTTGGGGACGATGAGCGGTCGACAATTCGGTCGAGTCATATTAGACGAGGTGGATAATATGCTGGTGGACAACGGTAGAAACATCGCCAAAATATCGATTCCCTTCCCCGGCATGGAAAATCTCAAATACATTTACGTGAGAATCTGGAGCGAGCTGCTGAGCGTCGAGTCCGAATTGGTGGAAGATTTCGAAGAGAAGCTGAAGGAATTCGCGGCGTACGACAATTCCAAGGAGATGGCGGTCAGAGAATTCGTGAAGATCTTCGACGCGTCGATGATCGGACGCATGGAAGAGCGCATGAAGGCCAATTTAAAGGTTAAGTAACGATGAAAAATAATACTCGTTTAATGCGCTTACCCCGAAAATTGAAACGGTCCTTATATAAAAGCCTCAAAAAAGTCTTAGAAATAGAAGCAAATTGGGTCTAGCGATGCTGCGTAAGCTTAGCCCATTGCTCCCGGCGGAGCACTAACGAGCCCAAACAACGAGATATACCCTGGCTAACCCAGCCTAACGCTTTTTAACCCCCCGCAGGACCTGGACACGAGATTCGTACCGAGCCACTGTCTGGAGTACGCGGAAAGCATGATTCCGAGGTGGATCGGTAACGCGATCCGCGCTCGGTACTTTATGAAACAGAACGAACAGTACAGCGTGAAGGAGATCGAGGCGGAGCGGTCGGTTATGCCCGTCGACTACAGCAATACGGGGGTGACCCTCAAGAACACCGTCTGGTCCTACGGGCTCCACCAATTCGTTCAGATGAAGCATAACCTGCGACTAACGCCCGAGAGCCTCACCAGCAGTTGCGTCTCGAATTACGCCTACATCGGCAAGTACGGCAACAAGATATTCGGCCTGACCGGGACCCTCGGTTCCAAAGCCGAGCAGGACCTTCTCTCCTCGATATATAACGTCGACTACGCCAGGCTTCCGACCTACAAGGCCAAGCGCTTCCGGGAATACGGGGGACTCACTGTACCCGACGACGACTGGAGCTTCGAAGTCGTCCTCACGACCATCGGCATCGTCCGCTCCACCGGTAGGAAGGCTCCGGCCTTCCCGGACGCTTCCAATTTTGGCTTTTCTCTCCTCGAGATTCGATCAAAAATCCCCTTTTCGCGCTCGCGCTTCGCAATTATGTATCTTCAACGATGTCCTTAAAACTTCGAAAGCCTTAGTCGTCTTTGAACGGAGCTTGCAATAAACGAGCATTTCAAATAATACAAAGACTCACCTCGATTTCATTCCGATTTCACCTCGACTTCACCTCGATGCATAGAAATATATTGAGGATACATAAGCTTCGAGGCTGCAGTAATCGCGCAGTCGGTGGCTTTTTTTGAAAAAAGGCAGCGAGCGCGCGAGGCAAGAGCCAGTTGTTGTCGAAGAATCTAATGCGAAAGGATGAGCACAGGTCAAGCCGTCCTGATAATCTGCAAGACCATAGCCGATCTCCTGCAGCTCGAGGAGCAGTTCGAGTCGGCTAAGAGCCTCAACTGGGACTGCAAGATCCGGATCAAAAAGTTCCAGGATGAGGACACGGCGGACGTGACCCACGAGACCGTGACTCCCGGGGACGTGATCGTCGCGACGAACATCGCGGGTCGCGGGGCCGATTTTAAGACCTCCCCCGAGCTCGAGGCCAACGGCGGCCTCCACGTCTGCGTTGGCTTCTGTCCCGACAACGAGAGGGTCCGGGATCAAGCCTACTTTCGCACCTCGAGGCAGGGCAACCGCGGCTCCGCTCAACTCCTGGTGCGCGAAAGCGAAATACGTAGGCTCGGCATTGATACTACGGATTTGGACGGGATCGACTTTAACGAGGTGAGCCTGATTTATCCAAGCAAAATCTTTGCCCTTGTATCGACCGAAGGATTCGTTCGATTAGCGACCAACGCATGCCAAAATCTTACAAAACTCTGGATTTTTTACCTTCCAGGTTAAAAGACGAATAGACATTATTGAAGTGGACAGATTGAACGACATTAAGAAGTCAAAGGTCGACGTGCTACGATACGAAGATGCTCTCTTCACCCTTTTTTCCGATCTCTGTCAAGAATTGAAAAACAATAACGTGATAACTTGGGGCCACTCCTACCTGATGAAGGATCTTAAGGAGTTCTGGGCATTTTGGCTGGAAAGTCAGAATTTCGAAGGGAAGGTCTTCTCCCTCAAGGAAGCGAGTTTCATATTCTTCAAGTTTAAAAATCACGAGAAGACGAGAAAAATCATCAGCGGCACGATATCCCATAATCCCTATTACGGTGTACTGCAGGCTGATTTTTTTCTGAAAAACGATGAAATCGAAAAGGCTAAGGCTGCACTAGTCAACGCTATTTGTTTGAGTAAAAATGCAAACGTTATGTACTCAGGTAAGATAAGAATCGGAATGACTTCAATCGTTCCAGAAATTTTTTTATTTGACCAGAATGTTGTAATTAAATATGGAGACTGGATGGCGGTAAGGTTATCTATAATTCTAAGCGACTGTATTTGTTTATTCATGCATAGCCTTTATCGCGCTTTTCGACTCGACTCTCGATGAAAAAGGCCCTCTGATACAGAAATTCAAAAGTTTCTTGTACAAAGTCTTCTCGAGCGACTCTCGCACGGAAGAGAAGCCCAGCAAATATGCATCCGAGATATTTGAGTACCTAATGATAGCTCATGCGGGATTGACTCAAGAGATCAATTACTTAGAAAGCTACTATTTCAACATCGATTACAATGACGATTTCATGCGCGTAATCACGCTCCCCGAGAAGAATAAAGATAATTTGTTGATCAAGCATTTAGTCGCGAAGCTTACGTGTTTAAAAGTCTTTTGCGGCAATGTGGATATTTTACTGGAGCTCGTGGAGGGCACCGATACTCAGAGCCTGATTATTAGCAAGCGAATTACTGATTATTTGAAGAATTTCAAGCCGGATACGAAAGAAGAGAAGCAAACCAAAAATTTATTAACGGATCCGGAATTAATGGAATTGGGTGACTTTTTTTTCTTTTTTACCTATTAACGATAAAAATTAATATAGCATTTTAAACAAATTGTACAAATTTTATATAACTACTTATTAATCGCTATTCGCAATATTTGACGCTTTAATAATCGATACTAAGAATACTAATGCATTTTTTATCTTAAAATGAATCTTTCTAAAATAATCGACTTTTAAGAGTGTAATATATAATATATTATACACATATAATCAGATTAGTTGAGAAAAACATTCCATAACAAAAACATGATTGAATTTGTATAATATAAACGTTTTATCGGAACGGTAGGTGCCAAGGGATTGAAAACGATATATAGCCTGAGGAAAATAGCCATTGTACAAGACTCGACATTGACAAAAGCGAAAACCCAGATACTTGGAAGCTTGGCATTGATCGCACGAGGGACGGCATTTCCCCCCTTGAACTTCGCGGTGGCGAACATCGCTAGTATTCTCGTCTCCGAAGCTATAGCCTTGATGGTTCTCGCCTTTTTTAAGGAGACCAACAATCTCGACGATCTTCTTCAAAAGTCTGAATATCTAAAAGGTATTCGATCGAGAGAAATAATTTTCTTTTTACATTGCGTTTGCCTTTAACTATTTACTGCTGAAATACTGAGTAATTTATTGCTCGGAACTTTAATCGTATAAATGTTTGAATAAAACGTGTAATGCATGCCCATCATCGCTAAATTTTGCGGCCTAAATTTGGTGTTCAAATTCCTTAAATGTCGCTAAATTTATTAATTGTAGGTAAAATATTGAGCTACGTAACTAGTCTCATGATATCCGGCCATCTAAATACAAACGTCTGCATGAAAATATTCTTACGGATGGTCAGGTGCTACAGGGAGTCGTACTACTTACTCGAGCATGCGACCGATAACGTGCGACTAATGAAGTCGGTCAATTCCACGCAAATATCGAAAAATGCTAAAGAAGTCGAGGATCAGGCTGAAAACGGATCAGCGAGTGAAATGAAAAGGATACGCGTGCCCAAGGCATTGGCCCAACAATTTTTCGAGAGCAGCATCGCGAACACAGTCATTGGCTCCATAGTTGATTTCGTCATTGACAAAGCTCCCAAAGGTCAGTTGGTTACTCGAGATAAGCTTTAAAAGTAAGGCAGAACTAAGTTTACTAATTTCAGCTCGTATGATTACTTCTACGTGATAAATGAAAACGTAGGGCAAAATATTAAAGCGTTTACGCGATTAGGCGAAGAGCACATAGTAAAATGTTAGAGAAAAGTCTAACTCGCCTCGAAAGAAAAAGCCACTATTAACATAATAAACTTCATTCTACAGTTACCGATGAGAAGAGTAAAAACGTCTCAGATAAGGCGCCGAAAAAAAGGTCCAGTTATTTCCAACCGAGGAAGGACCAACGAACCTTCCCGAAGATGGAAAAGTATTTTGCCGACTCTTGCCCGACGAGATTCGGAGGCTCATTTGAGAAGCTGCTCGAGCATTACCCAAAGGGCCTAGAGCCTCTCGGGGTCCGTCCCCTCATCGAGGAGTCCTGTTATCGGGAGACGGCCTACGCCTCGATACCGAGGTCGCAGCTGCCTTCAATATTGATGCTTGAACGGGATTACCGGGCGCTGCGGAAGCTGCGCTACGCCGAAAAGGAGGAGGGGACCTACCATAGGAAGCGTCGCGAAGTCATGGCCAAGGGCGACTATTGGCTGGCCCTAGTCAGCGACATATCGGACGTCTTAGCCCTATCGAAGTTTTACGCATCCTTCGGCAGAGAGCATGTGAATTACAACCTGGCGCTCGTGCAGCTGCTGCAGTATTGCAAGGACGTTGAAATCACCGGAGCGCCGGAAGTTTCATCGATTGTGCCAAAGGGTCGCTTAATCAGCCAGGAGCAGTACAATTTGATAGTGAAGGAGTTTAAATTGAAATAGGAAACTTTATAAGGTGGCACTTTTCTTAAACTTTATTGTTGTATGTTATGTATTGATTTTTGTCTGCTAGACTGTTTATATTCGGGCAAAATCTTACGAAATTTTTGCGATTTAAGTAGATAGAGATTAGTTATTGATCGTAACCAATTAATTTTCAGGCAATTATTGAATTTATATATATCGTAAAATTCACTTTTGATTCGCAAATACTTGGCAATGAATCTTTAACGTTGGAAATTCAGCTTTCATTTGCGGATAGATGATAATAAAAGTACG
Organism: Kradibia gibbosae; assembly: GCA_018907135.1. NCBI lineage: Eukaryota > Metazoa > Arthropoda > Insecta > Hymenoptera > Agaonidae > Kradibia > Kradibia gibbosae. The sequence continues at coordinate 13,982,900 of JACCHX010000004.1, forward strand.
AAAAATTCTTCCTCATTAATAATGACTTATAGAAAAGAGAGGTAGGATGAAAAAGAAGAAAGAGAAATGATTTACATAAAATTGAGCAACCGATTATACTTCGCTTGATTTCCGTTATTGAATTTCATTTTGGTTTTTAAAGGTTTATAGCTTTAATTATCATTTAAAGCTAAAAAAACATACACCAGTTAATGATGCTAAAATTTTGATGCTCTTTGAATATACTAATGTGATTTAGTGAAATTGCTATAATAATTACATAAAAAATAATTATAATAGTTTCAATATTGATAAACTGAAGCTCTTCAATTGAATAATAAATAGCAAACATAAAATGAGCCAGAATAGTACAAAATCTAGTATAATAACATATGCAAGTAAAAGAAAAATTAAAACAAAGTAATATAGCTTAAAGAAATAGTAAATACGTAAATGATCTGTGTTAGTTCAATTCAAAAAGTAACACCTTATTGGTATTATTGCTATTATTGTGAATAATAAATATTGTCAACGTTTTCAATATATGTAGCTAAGTACAAGCAACTGAATGGTTACACAACCTACGATAATCTTTAAAGCATTATATTATTGCATTAAAGTCATAATTTTATATATAACTCAAGGTAAAGCGAACCGTGTGAACAAAATCATGTAAGGTTTGCGTGTTAGATAATAATATACGCATACTATAATTAATTATACGTACAGTATGAAAGAAACGAAAGGATTTAGATCAATTTTGTGCTAAAACAGTAAATTACTCAATCGATGTATAATTCACACTGGAATCTATAGTACATACATTATTACAAGAAAATGTTTTTAATGTGTGAAGATAACTAGAATATGCAAGTATTTATTAATAATTATACAGAAACTGTATGTGACATATATTATCGTAACGTATGATCATTCCACAAATATTGAGGAAATGAAAAGGAAAAATAAAAAAAAAAGAGAAAATTATTCAAAAATTTGATACTAGTGGATCGTAATCTGTAATTTGGTTGTTTAAGCAAACATTGAATTGTATTACATACAAATCCATAGTAATAAAATGTATACGTCTATAGCCACTGCCATTAAAAATATTTTATAAATATATATGTAATATAAATATTAAAAAAACTCATTGAAATTATATAAGTATTTATTATAAATAGAATTTTTTAAAAATTGGGAATAGATTTAAGGGGAAATAAATAATCTGAATTTCGCTACAAAAGGCACCCAATATAGTATATTTCATAAAGTAATAAAATACATCGGTGTTAGAGACAGTTACAATACTGAAAAATAATGTATTATCAATCGTATCATATGTACACTCGTTGACAACATAGGATGCAGTAAATTTAAGCGAAGATCGTCATCGTCGTCAATATTAACTACCTTAACCAATGTGGAGGATTAATTAATAAATACCTAAAGAGACGGGCGCAAAATTGAACGGGGAATCTTACAATGTGACTATCGGCAAATCTTGATCCTCAAATAATTAGGTACCGCATAATTATTACTGCTACTCGCTATTATGCCAATTGCATAATTATCATTACTTATTCTCTTCAAATTTATAAGAAAAAACGGCGCCAAAAATATATTTCATATACAATAATAGAAAACGGATTTTGAGATCGAATGTAACATTTATATATAGAATACGGATAAAAATTTGTGTAAAGTTGTCATGAAATTAGTTTCCTTTTTAAAAAAATATAGGCGGTGAAAAATATTGCAGGATTGGGACGGGAAACTTATGGATGTGTGTATGGATGGGTGACAAGATTAAAAACTCTTTATGCCACATTTTTCTACACTCTACAATTTGCTTTTAATATTTAATAAATACCAATGATAGATACGTGAATAGATAGATAGATATTAAATTGGTATTAGACAGAAGAGGAGAATGATGGATTGAGAGAGAGAGAGAGAGAGAGCGGGAGACAGATAGACAGAGAGAGAATGGAAGAGAGAATGAGTAGAGGTAATATAAAGAGCCGCCTTACGTATTCGATATAAAGGTGGCAAAGTATGAAAAAATAAATATTTTCGGTCGTCAACCTCGAGATATAATCGCCAATATCTGGGCAGACCGTTTCTTCAATATTCAAAAATAATTCTCTCGTCTCGTAAACAATAACAAAGTAAGAGATTTTTTCCTTCCTTTTTCACAATTTATCATTTCAATTGTGTATAATTCTATGGACATTAATATTTTCCGATTCATTCGTGCGCAATATTTACACTTGCTTTACGAATTGCTTTCGTCTTATTACTTTGATACTTATATATCAGCGTAAAATACTGTATATAAAAATATGTCGACGAGAAGTCTTGTAAATTAGCGGATCGTCACAAGTTATTGTATCGAGCGCGCATAAATTACCAATCGTAAGTTCGCGTAAGAATTTTCAAGAGAATCGTATAATAATATTAGTGTTTCGTGTACAATCGAAGGATAATTCGTTGATTGAAAAGGAAAAAATGTAATTTTACTAAAGAAGAAATGATTCTTTATTTTTCTTTTTTGCGCAGGCCGTCTTAGGAGAAGCTTAATTATGTTTTGTCAATCTATGAAGACATTTATCCCTAAGCTCGTCAAAAACTAGCCACGCGCTACAGAACAATAACTCATAATCGCGTTAAACTTATGAATCTGGGTTAAGCTTACAATTTGGCTTTTGTGTACAGGCCAGGGCATATTATAAGCTAGTATTACATACTACAGATAATTAAAATTCTTTTACAAATGACTTCAGATTAATAATTATAATAATCATACTAATGATTTTAATGATTATGATAATAATAATAATAATATTAATAATAAAAACTTAAAGAATACGCTGTTTTGATATATTTTCTGGAAAACAAAATAAGAAACTATTGGGTATTATTACGTACTCATTACGATGTATAAAATTTTTAATATATTACAATATCTTACAAAAAGCGGTATGTGTTGGTTTCTTAAGGTGTGCGTGATCGTTCGTTTACTCTGACATTCCTGAATAATAAGATTGAAACGACCGTGTGAGTTTTATACGCGTATCCGTGTTCATATACATTATTATACTATTAGTGTACAAAAATCGAAAAAGGCAAATGCAAAAAATAGTTGGCGTTTCGCGGTATTTTGTCACTACGCACTGGTCGTGTACAAAAAGTGCCATTCTTTAAAAAATAACTGTTAAATCCTTGCGAAAGGCAAAGACAATGGACTCGGACGCTCCGAATCAGGAATGCCACGTTTTCTTTCATCGTAATTGCTGTTATTTAATTTATATAGCATTTCATTTACGCAGTTAAAAAGAAATAACATTTGACGGTTCGCTTGTAATTTGTTATATCCTAATTTTCATACTTTGTATTACTGAATTAGCTCATGCAAAAATATCTAGTTGAATTATCTAATTAAGTAAAAAAACATAAAGTAACCTTAGAAATCGAAAGTACCTAAAATAATTAGTGAAACGTTTCTAGAAAATTGTGCCAAAAAATTTCCATTCCCTATTAATTTAGCCAACTCAATATCATACAGTCTTTTAAAATATATTGAATTCGTATTTTCAATGTAGGAAAGAAGATACTGAAATTGCAAAAATTTTATATTTTGAACATTTGTTCCTACCCAATATTACTCTAATGACGATAGAATTTCAAATAACATTGAAAAACACTTCAGAATTGAATGTGCAAAGAAGTTTAAAATTTTTTAGAAGAGTGTACGTGTTAAAATATTTTTATACATTGACGATTATTTAAACGATTCCGAATTTAAAAAATATTTTTAACTCTAGAAACTGAAATGATTACATTTTCTTTTCTCATTAGTTTAAATTTATAATATTCACTGTAAGGGTTATTCATGCAAATAAAAAGAAAAGCATTCTAATAAGATTACATTAAATTCGTATAAGATTATGAGTAAAACATTTTAACTTTGAGTAAGTAGTATCGAATATGGACTATCGAATATCGAATATGGTTTGAATGATAGTCCTATTAAAAAAACATCTTATAACTACGATATTTTATATATTTCTCTTATATATATTAAACAAAATATAAAATATAAGTAGACTTTTTTTAAAATTTCAATACCTTCTATCCTTTAATAAATAATAAAATGTAAATGTATAAAGTAGTAAAGGATTAAATGTAGTATAAAAGTAATATGATTGATACGATAATTTTCGACGGAGTAATTATAAAGTAAAATTATCGACTGATTAATTAATAAAGTAAAAAAAAATCATTGACGATATTTGAAGTTTGATCGTCGTCATACTAGATTTAAATCATAAACCTATATGGCATTAGGTAATTCACTAAGTAGTAATTCAATACTGTTAATTTCAGTTGATACTTATTTCTAATTGATAAATCTGAAATTTTTTTAACAAATAAATTAAGAATTGTTAAAACTATTGTTTTTTTAATAACAAACAATCATAATTAAAAGTTTCAAAAACCTTTTTTAATGATTAAAGACCTTCTTTTCTAAAGTTAATAAGCTTGCACCAATAACACCAAATATTTATTTTTCCACGTTGAAGGTGATATTAAGCATATTATAATTTCTTTTATGTAAGCCAATAAAAAACAGTTAAGCGCACTCCGACTCTAAATGTATATATAATTGGACCAGAAGTCAAGACAAGCGCGTTTTAAATTTTAAATTGAGTGTGGAAATATACCGCATTATTTTCTAACTCCACTCCGATATATGACACCAGATTACCCCTTAATCTTCTGTTCCGGCGATAAAATCTAATCGCCGTATTTAAGCCAGAATCCCCAAATAATCGAATCACAGGACTTTGAATTCATTATGCGTTCGATAACGATTTTCAACAGGTTACATTTAGTGCACAAAGTATTTGACTTCTGATGTTATTTTCGTTTGCGATTTTTGTAATCCGGAATTCTTTTTCACGTACGCCATTAATACATACTCAAGCGTATGGCATTTTGATTACTCATTTACTGCTGATTTTCAGATTCGATTGTACTTTCAATGTTGAGATCGTAGCATTAAGAGAAGGATACAAGCTACCGATCTTAATTACAATTCGAAACTATTCACTGGCCAAAGTAACTCTGCTCATCGCCATTCGATCAACCAAATTAATTTCATCTCAGACTTTAAGCTTCTTTCAGGGTAACGCGACATTTGCAAAGGAAACCACTAAAAGATCGAGGGCAATAAGAAAAAGAAAAATTCCCTCACCCTTTTGCGTAATGTACAAGCGAACCGTCGCAAGCTTCCCTAAAACTCCTCCTCTCCCCCCTCCCCCCGTAGCCGTGATACTACCCAATTACTCTCTACGGCATCATAATTACGAGTACACGAGTAGACAATCGTGTAAGAATCTACGCATTGAGCGGGAAGCTTACCTCTTAGCGTTCAGCCAAGTAATTTATTCAATGAAAAAATTCTTATATATATAAATATATATATTTACGTGTACGCGTGTGTACGAACGTAAGCGTGAATTTATGTATTAATGTACGTGTGTATGTATATGTATATGCAACATTCAAAAATCGCTTATGGCGTGGGGTCGCCGTCGCCGCCACTCGGCAGCAGCCCGTCTCAGAGATTGATGGAGACGTCGTGATCGTAGGGAGCTAAATTGGCCTCCGAGGACGAGGGCGAGGTAACTGAGGAGGCGCCGCTCGTGCCGCCGCTCATCGGCGACTGCAGCTGCGGCGTCGAGTGCCCGGTCGGCGGCAGTTGCGACGTCGGCGACTCGAGGGTCGAATTCCAGTGGCTCCGATCCGTTCCGTCGCCACCGTCGTCCGACACTATGGAGATGTCGGCGATTATGCCGCTCTCTGAAAATTCAAAGCACATCCGAGCCTCCATTATTATCGCTCCGCTTACTCGCAAAGCTATTTTAAGGGTGACTCTAAGTTAGGGTATTCGATTCCAGCGCGATCTACCCTCCTCGCCCCCTTCCTAGCCGCACGTCTTTTCGCGATGCCCAGCGTCGGGGGACCGATGGGTGCTAATCGATGTTGACGCTTTTGCTAAGCTTTTTGTATTTGTTTTATCTACATACATTGAGCAGGTAGAGTAGTGAATTTTTAGGCACGAATGACGAAGCAGATTCAAAGATGAGTTTTAATAAAATTTACTTTTTTCAAAAGTAGGCTCTTTTTAAAGGGATTCACTTTTCATTTTCGACGTTTCTCTGGTTTTCGGTCATAACCGAATCTTTTGCATCAATTGAAAAAGGATTCCTTGAAAAATATTTTTCATTTTTTGGGTATTTTGATTCGCGTTCTCGTTAGATGATTTTAATGCGAATAGTTCGAAACTTACCGACGCTACATTGGCTGTTTAATGTAGTGCTACGATGGTGAAGCCGAGGGCTCGTGTCCAACCCTAAGTTTAGGGTTGTCGGAGGTCCGCTGCTACCTCCGCTACTCGAAGACGAGCTAACGGATATGACGCTGTGAGGTCTCCTGCTGCATCGGTTCGAGTCCTCGTTATTAGAAACAGCTATCGAATTTCGGAACCTCGGGGCTGCTTATAAATAAGTAAAATGTTAAAATTACTATGGTTTAGGGACAAAAGTTTAATGTTACAAATATTGTCAATTATTATTGACAAAATTTGTATTTGAAATCGTATTGGAAAAACAATATATCTACATACTTTTAGATAACTGTGCTACGCTGATCGAACGATCATTTATCTGATCAGCGCTAGGCCTGATGTCCAGACACGGTTTATTTCCAATTCCCATACTTGACATTTCTGCTAAGCGCACTTCTGCAAATGTTGAAACGCAGTTTTCGGCAAATCAGTTATTAAGCGCATGAACCATTTAAAATAAATCGTTATATTTATGTCATATAATTTACACACGACGATAAAAGTATATAAGTAATGCGATAGAATAATTCATAAATTAAAAATTATTGCTTGTATTAAAATATATGTTGCTAATGATACGGGTTATTATAGCAAATACATTTATCAGCGCTTATTATCTTTCGCGGGTGTTTATGTAAATCTCACTCGCCGAGTGATTAATAAAGATAAATAAAAAAAATGCAAAGAGACCATTTAACATCGACAATGCGAACCTCTGTTTCGAAGCGCCTGTTTCCACAGAAGATTGCTGAGCTCCTCGGTCCAAGACTTCTTTATGTCTTCACTGGCGCATTGCAATGTATAAGTATCACCCGGTTTTCTCTTGCGGAACCAGATTTCAAATTTCGTGGGCGAGTCCGCAATGACGGCCGTCAGTCCTATATCCGTCGTTTTGATGCTGTGCTTATAGATGTAGATGTCGAGATTCTACGGGCGAGAAGCGTGGAAGTGAGCGAATCAGCAGACGGGGGGAAGAGTAGGGAGTGAAAAAAAATTGAGGATTATACTGACCTTTCTATCGGGGAAGCGACGAGCCTTACTAAATAATATGAGATCCTCGAAGAGGAAGACCTGACGCAGGCATTTCTTTCCTTTGCCCTGCCATACTAGGAATTCGTTTTGCCTCAGTAATCTGCCCTGCTCCTTCACGTTCACCTGAAACGAGCAGAAGCATTCGGTAAACGACACTAAAAACAATCCATGTGGCCTTAACTTCTCGCTCGGGAGGGTTTATTCGGCGTTCGAGCTTCTTTTTAACCCCAAAGTCTGGGTACGATCAAAGCCTTTTCGCGTCGCAATATCCACAATAAATCGAAAGGCGGAAAATTATAAAGTCAAGTATTTCAATGAAATTAATTGATCGATCTGAAGGAATTACGAGCTCCGCTCACTCCGACAACTTTCACGTTTGCACGCTTCGAATTCCCAACTAATTACGTATATTCGAACAATGCCCCGCAATATTCGAGCGCGATCCCCATTAGACGCCTTCTCTCTAAAACGAGACCAGCCTTGATATAAACAAATTTCGGGAGCTCCGGGGTGGGATTCAAGGTGGTGCGTCTAACGAACTGAGTCGAATCCACGTCGAAAGTCTTAAAATAGGGAGCTGAGTGCAATTAGCAACAAGGCGTCTGCATTCCTGCAAAACGCGGACGGGTGCGTAAGTTCGAGTTAAGATGCAGAGTAAGAGGAAGTTGAGGAATGGAAGGCGGAGGAGGAGGAGGAGGAAGGATGACGAAGGGAGGGGCTGGATAATTCAGCAGGTTCGAATGTCCGGGGGCGGTGCAGAAGAGCGGAAGAAGGACGGAAGAAGGAAGAAGTAGACTCACGTCGCAATCGCGGAGCGAGTCCATGGCCAGGAGGTCGTTGCCGTGCCTCAGCTGAAAGCGCACCATCTGCTCGGCCGCCCTGAGATCGGTCTCGCCTTCGACCATCGGCCTCGAACCCTCCGGGTCCTTCTCTTCCTTGGCCTCGTCCCCCGATTTGCCGGTCGAGAGCTGCTCTGACAAGTCCGTGCCGGCCTTCACCAACTGCTGCAGCAACAACGCGTACTTTCCCATGCGCTGCACCGGCTTCAGGAGGTAACTGGCCAGGTCCATTTTGTCCCCGAGCTCCATCTGCTTGGCCTTGAAGAATGCAGTCCCGTACTCGGCCATTAGGGAGTCCGAGTTCGGCTTGTTCTTATTGTACAGGGCGTAGAGGTAGAACTTCTTCTCCTAAAGACAGTCGCATAACAGAACGTTTACTACCCTCGCTCTCAGGGGGGTGAGGGTCGATCGGGGCCCGAAATACCCTCTTGGATAGGAACTGCTAGGGTAGGAGGGAGAGGAATCGGCAAATAGACCTAATGGCATACAGGCTTGGACAACAGAGGTTGCTCTGCACTCGCGACAGCTGGAGGTGGAGGTGCTCGCCCTCTTAGTGTCCTAAGCTCTGATATGGAAAAGGTCGAAGCGCGGTGTGAAGGGGAAAAGCTCTTACGTGTCGCAGGAAGCACTGCCCGACCATCATTGGTGATTGTTCACACTGTTCCAACTCGCGGAGGAAGTACTGACTGTGGAATTCATAAATCTTTTCAACGTTGCCGAAGATTACATTTCGCTGGCCTCTCAACGATTGAGGAATGTCTTCCCGAACTAGCTCGGGTATGTAATTCTGTAAAAAATTTATATAAGTGTCCTAAACTCGACTCTTTATTTGTTTTTTCAGGAGATTATTTTATTTTCTTACCTCTATTATGTACTCGAGAGATTTTACGTAGTCACGTTCAGTCTGTATCATCTCCCTCATTATGAGTAGTATTGTTCTAAAAGTAGTAATAAAAACGTGAAATTTTCTTCTCTGAATGCGTGCATGCAAATACTCACAGCTAAATGCAACTTTAGATTTTGTAGTTAAAATTTTATTATCTTAAGTGCAATCGTATTATTACAAATTTATGCATATATATATATATATATATATATATATATATATCAATACCAGCAAAGTAATTTTTCAAGTTTCTTTACTAGACTCAAAAAGGCTTCTTCTTTTTAATGGAGAGGAGCAGATTTTTAATGTTTTTAATTCAATATTAAAAATTATTTATGGAATGTTGCTGATAATGTATAAATAGTATAGTAATAATACATTTTTTTAAGGAATATTTATTCAAAACATTTATTATTTTTTTCGCATATTGAATAATTGACAAAGAAACTATAAATTTATATTTGCATTTAAATTATACATATGTTGGGAGATAAAATACGGGTTTAACGAAATGTTTCACTTGAAAAGTTAAACGTAGCACATATTTATGAAATGCAAGTGGATAGGCGAGTTTTAGCGAAAGTTAACAAATGGGAAAACGGAAGTGTTGTATTAATCTTATCACAATTTTAATAATTCACTTAATCGCAGCTTGAATTTTTTGATTCATTAGATATGAATATACACGAGGACGAGTTTAAAAAAGAAGAAGAAGAAGAGGAAAGAAGAATATGAAAATGTTGTGGCATAATGCAAGGTGCATCGAGTAAATAAATTTGTAAATATCCGTAAGACATCTGTAGGTGGGCAATCAAAGACACGATTTGGGTGTATAGGGGGCGGGGGTGGGCGCGCGCGTGTGCAAAATAGGCAGATGCGTTTGGAGAATGCGTGGCTTCGTCGTACTTTTTAGCCTTCATGCCGGGGGCGATGCTCGCAGCCCGGTGCAGGTGCGAGTTCACGGGGGGCTTTACGAGTCGCCTGGGCGGTTGGGGACTCCTCGGCGGCGTCCGCGGTGGTGAGCAATCGAGGAGCTGCTCGGCGCTCTCGCGCAACTCGGCGATGTTGTCGAGGAGACTCCTCGGCCCGACGCCGATGCTCTCCGCGGCCCCGGCGTACGAGGCGCTGCTGCTGTCGCTGTCCTCCCAGCTGGCACCTGCGGGACAAATTCGGTTAGCAGCTTCGCCTCGGCAAGGATGTCCCGGACCGCAGGCGTACTCACGCTTGGCGAGCGCCTCCTCCCAGGAGTTGGCCGAGTCCGAGTTGGCGAGGCTCCGCCGCCGCGGCGGACTGGCCGGAGCTGAGTTCGTCCGCGTCATCTCGAGGGCCTCGAGGCACTTGGCCCTCGCGAGCCTGCACTGCTCCAGAAGTATGTCGTTGCCGAGCTTCTCCGCCAGGGCCATCATCTCGGCGAAGTGTTCCGGGGGCAGGGGCGGCCTGGCAGCGAGGAACTGCTGGGCCCGGCGCTCCCCGGCCAGCCGCGCCTCCTGAGCCCACTCGTAGGCCCGGTCCTGCAGGAGGCAGCATCGGGAAGTGTCCTCGAGGTATTCCCGACGGTCCTCCAGTCGAGCCCCAAAGCCGCGCAGGTGCTGCTTCAGGGAGCGCGCGAGCTCCCGCAGGCCCGAGGCCGAGGCCGCCTCCGCGAGGTCGCCGCCCTTGTCCAGGTGTCTCTGAAACACGCGAGGGAGGCCAAGTGTCATTAACGCTGCTCTTACGCTCTCCTCTCGATGACTGCTATTTGCTTTATGCAAATCCCCCGAGCCAATTGATTATCGAGATGTGCGAGCTCTGTTAAGCTTCTTTCCTTTTTTTATCGTACGTCTCAATCTCGAAGGAATTTGATGTATATAACTCGCGCTTACGTTGTTAGGGCTCGTCGTTAATACAGTCGTTACCAACGCTCTATTACATCCAAGAGTTTCGTATTCGTAATTAATTTGAATCTTAATGGATAATTGTTTTATTTATACGCTTATATCAAAACTCTCATTAAATGCTAGCCATTTATCAATCTCCTTTCTTTTCTCGTGGCTTTTGAAAAGCCTTTTTTCAACAGCCGGCAGCATATTCGTGTTACAATTATACGCTTATTTTTGTTCTTACAAAATATATCTCATTAATCTATAAGCGAAAGTATAATCATAAAGCTCATTTTATGTATTTTAATAATAATTCGCTTCATTCATTGAGTTATTTTTTAAATTACCATTGGCGGTACAGATGTAATGAAATTATGAAAACTTCTAATTGAGAATCTAAAGCATTATTTTGCTAATTATAGAATGTCAAATTTATGATTTCGTTAAGATATATGGAACAACACATTAATCTCATTTATAGTGGTCAAAGGACGGTCTTTTATCATACCACAAACTATTATAACATGAAAAAGTTAGCAATTTTTAGTAATCGTAGTTTGTTTATTAGACACGATACCTTATCGATGACTAATAGTTAATTAATATATCCCCACTTTGTAAGAGTAAATCAATTCGTAAGATATTCATAAGACGCATGTCACGCGAATTAATTTTAAAACATTCATCGCAAATAGTAGGGGCACCTGAAAAATAATATTGCATCGGGATAAATTAATCTTCGTAATCCCTCGGTCGCATCATGAATTAGATTCCATATTGGTAAAAAGAAGAGGATAGGAGACGTTTCATTCGCAGATGCAGTGTAACGCAGCAAAATCAATGGATTTATCGTCGGGAGGCAATTGGCGATGCAAAGAAAAGTTGGCCCCTCGCGATCACCCGCATTGGTAAGTGCGGGCGCGCACGTGGGCGCAGGGGAAGCGTCGTGATAGAGAGGGAAGAAACGCTCCTTGATAAGGGGGAAGGGAGAGGGGCGGGGGCGAGAGTCCAGTGCAGTGCCCCGCAGGCCCGTGCAAAAAATAAACTAATTGGTCGGAAGTGGCCGAGCGAGGTCGAGTCGGAGAGGCGGAGAAAATACGGTCGAGTTACGAGCTTTTATCGCGACTTTGATTGGCAGGCGCGCCGATGAGACGACGGGAAACTGATGACGCCCGGCGTCGCGGCGACACTCGGGAGCGGCGTGACGAGTGCCGGCGAGATACGTTCATTCTCCTCGGGCGCGCGATAATCGGCAGCTTGCGTGGGCGGTGGGCGCGTGAAATGCACCGAGACGGAAAACCGGGCGCAGGACGCCGCTAAGTCGTTGATTTCCCCGTGGGCGTGGCGCTGGTTCCGGAAGCGAGTACGAGGACGCGGATGCTGCGACGCTCGGGAGCCGCGGGGATGAGAGACGCCGCCGAGAGCTTCCGAGTAAAGGAGGCCGGTCGAATCGCACTCCGGCTTTGATGGGGGAGTGACTTCCGGCGACTCGAGCCGCAATGGCTACGAGAGCTCCTGCAGTGCACGACTACTACGTTTATGAACCCGACAATGGAGCTCCGTTGGTGGGTTCATTGTACTTCCGTTTCGCTTCTTGTCCAAGCGCTTATCAATGGGCACGCGCAAACCCTCGTAGCTTGTTGGCTCTTAACGCCCGATGCCGGTCCCACGACGCCGAGAGGCAATCCTTGGCCTTGATGCCAGCTCGAACGACACTGGAATTAATTAGATCTGTGTGCTAGACGCGGAAGCTCGTCTTTTCGCTGCTCTTTGTGCTCAGAGTTGGACGCTCGAGTTGCGGGACATACCTTACTTAATTGATTGCATTGTGTTCCATTTGAGATGCATCGGCCAAAGTCTTTATTCCCCATTGTAGCCTTCCTTATGTGTAACAGCCGTTTCGCACTTTGTCATTAGCATTTCGAGGTTATAGAAGGTCAAATCGCTAATGTTTTGAGGCAGTAATGATTAGCATCGAAAATTGCGAGTCTCGAAATATGTCATTCGTACACTCTCGCTCTCTTTTTTATAGTGTCAGAATGTATATTCGTTAAATATTCGTAACATCTATTTCTAATTAGAAACGCCGCTGCTGCCGTCGAGTCATTAGCGTAAAATCGTTAAAAACACATTTTCTCTATTCGGAAATCTTGATATATGGTACATTAATTATCAGTTTGTAATATTTCATGACTATTAAATATTTACAATGGAAATATAGGCGTGAGCAGCTGAATCAATTAATTAGAGTCATTTATCGTCGCTTTTGAGACGCGAGATTGTTTTCATTTCCTCTGGACTTCGAAAAAGTTCGCTTAACTTAATGTTCGAAGACAAAAATCTCTCCAATATTAATATTAATATTTGTAAAAAGTTAAAAAGAAAAGTTTCCATCGCTCGAAGCTTTATAAAGGATTACGTAAGGTTCCACGTAAGAAAAGATAGTTGACATACGTGATAACACAGGTAAATATTAATCATGGGAGAGGCTAAAACATAGACACAGGCAACTTTTCCAAGAAATTAAGCGCTCTCTCTCTCTCTCTCTCTCTCTCTCTCTCTCTTTCTGTTGCTGTTTCTCTAACTTCGAGTTGCACGTTGCGCATTATATTTTAATAACTGCGACAAATCGAAATACAAGTGACACCCTCGGGTCTGAAAAAGCTTCGACGAGTTTATATTTGTTTATCCTTTAAAATTCAAATGGCGAATACTTGCGTCGTCAATGACGCCGAAGGGCATTCGACGATCGCGAGATACGCTTGAGCCTCGTTTGCATGGATCATCAATCGGTGTGGCGATTTTTCCCCTGACTTATACAAATTGATTGTTTGTCGATGAGTTGCCTCGCCGATAGCGAAACCCCTCCATTGTTTGTAATTAGGACTCATCTTCCTTTTAATTTTGATGCGATCTCTTCGTATCCGGACGGACTTTATTAATAATCACTCTTGAATTTTATTTCTATGCGTCGCTTTTTTATTTCTCTACATTGATCCAGCCTGCGCTATGAACCGTTTTTGCTTTTGTGACGTTTCATAAGAGGGAATTATAGGCTTTTAGACGAGTCTGTGCATAACCTCGAACTTTTTCAAAACTTGAGCATCTTAGCTCGCTGGTCCGAGGTTAAATGAGTAAAATACTTCTGTCGAGTCGTTCTCTTTGAGATGCCTTTCTTAAGCGCCGGTACGAAGAATTTCTAGAGGTAAGGACAAATAATAAGAGTGGAATGCATGGTTGACTCGTACGGCGGGCTGAGGAGTACCTGAACACTTGTCCCTTCCCTCTTAGCTCAACATTGGTCTACTTGGCGCAACTGGTCCTGCCACAGTTCTCGGCTTTTCCCTAACGACGGAATCTCACTTTGAATTTTCGGTGATAAAAAGCACTGGTGTAGCCGCATCGTATTCATATCCCCCCCCCCAGTTCAATGCAAATGTGACTGGCGTTTTTTTCATAAGACAGGAGTACGCGAGTAAAACGTAGGCAAAGTACCTTGATAACTCGCCAAGATTATACTTATGCGATATCTGTTGAATCGATGTTCATGGCCGGACAGTCTTAACTTAACTCGAGAAAGACAAAGTGCCTTCCCTTTACGAATAATGACTCTTAAATTTATTAACTATGTACTTACTACATTATTCATGATGTATATTATTCTTTTAAGATTTTATGAAGTCTGTATTAAAAATAATTGTAGAATGTTATTCAATTGCAAGTAATGTTGGGTTCTACTGTACTTTATTATTCGTTAACCAATTCTTGAACAATGAAATCGCAAGATCAGGCAATTCTTAATATTTATATATATATATATATATATATATATATATATATGTATTTATACACACACACAATTAAATGTAGTGAAGTAGCGTTATTTCTTTAAATATATACAAATGTAAAGACTTCTAAGAAATATAAAGAAGTCAATTTTCATCTTTTAAAGGTGATATAAAACTAATTTCAATACTTGTAAAAACGTGCCGCTATGCTACGTTTGCTGAACTTTTATATTTAAGAATTTATTAGTAATTCTTCAATTTAATATTTTAATAATATCTCCGAAAAATATCAATATCAATTTCAAGAGTGATGAATAGTCGGTAATTGAATGGCTACTACGATGAAAAATTGAAGCCTACCTATTAAGTACTACACTATTTCTTTTCTATTGGAAATGATACTAGAAGAATTAATTTAATCAAATGTGTGTGTGGTGCGCACGCGCGCGCGCGTGTGTGTGTGTGTGAGTGCGTATATATGCGTGGCTATGTGTATGCACGCGCTAGCGATTATATTCAAGATTATTATTGTTATACTATATACACAAAAAAAATTAATAGTATATCAGCTTTTTTTCAAATCCATGATGAGTAAATCTCAATCGATAAGTTGTCGATTCTTGATTATTAAATTTGATTTATTACTAAATTTATAAAAATTAGTTAATTGAAGAGATGTTACAATATTAATAAGTTCTGACCAACTATATTTTATTTAATTGAAAAAGGCATGAAAAATATCTGTTTTGATATTCATAATATACGAAGAAGCAATATTGAATGTGAAAATTGCAACTTATTATTCTTCAACGAAAATTGAATATTCGCAATATTTTGAAGGAAAGTCACAAAAATTCATAATCTTACATTGTCAGCTATATGCGAAGTATTAGATTTTATCACTTGCGATGAAAGTTAAGATTTATGAAATGATAATACTTATTCATCTTTTGCCAAGGGAGAGTGCGGTAAGGCGTTACAATAAGAGGTAAGAATAAAGAAATTTACATAAAATGAGTTAAATGCACTTTTCATGTATTGGACACATGCACCAATGAATAAATAAGTTGAAGTTTTTGACGAAGATACAAAAAATATATGTACAAAACTGAAAGAAATAATTAGTAACTTTAAAGCCAAAGAAAATAAAGTGGAAATTAGGATTGGACGATACGATAAGTTTCTTTATTTGAAACATACAATTAATATTTATCAGATGGTTAATTATAAAACATCATATCCACAACAGTAATATAAAAAAAAATAGTTCTGAAATTTTAAATCAAAAGCTAGTAGAGTTAATCTATTATTATTTCTACAAAACTAAGAATTGTGTTCATCAACAATAATGTTCGAGCAATGAACTCACATTACGAGTGTATAAAGTTGCCGTTTCGCTAAAATCGGTTGAGCGGAGTCATCTATTTTTTCTCCGGCATCTTCCGTCAGCCATATACGTAAAATTTGCAAATAACTAGGAATTCGCGTGGGTATTACTTGACATTTTTTGCCGGATGTAAAATTATGGGCTCTAGAAATTCGTATCCTTCGATATGACTAATATTCTTAGTTTTGCCTTTTTGTTAGCTGATCTAAGAAAAAATTTTGATGGGTACCTTAATATACAATGTGCTATTGGATGAAATGAATAATCATTCTGTTCCACTGTCTTAAATGAATGCCTCAATATACATAAAAAAAAGTTTATATTCTTTACAATAATATTTTTACGAATTTTTTAATAGTTTTCAATTAACATATAAGTTTTTTTTTTAAAACAAAAATTTCATAAATAAATATTGTAAATTTTTAGTTATTAATTAACTTGCAAGACTTTAAAATACTTAATAAACTGCCAGGGTTACTTTTATTTTATACAATAATAAAATTATTTTATTTTGTTAATATTATTTATAAATAACGTTCTTTATATTATTAATTAATACATCAATTAGTAAACTGAAAAAAAATAATTACGAAAATGGTGTTTTTTTTGTAATCAAACGTATTATTTTTAAAACATCATTTATCCACGACATTTCTATAATTACTAATGCATTTATAAGCAAAATATTTTAAAGACATACTTATTAAGCGGCATGTCTCAAATGTACTGACAATACAAAAAAATTATTTGTATTAAATTTGATTCAATCGTACATTTATGAAAATAAAATCTCGAGTATTAATAATTTGCTTGCCTATAAACGATTTAAAATTTAGTTAGATTTTTCCTTTTTACTTATAAATGTAAATTTTATAAAATGATAGGAATTTTAATTTTTTTATCAATTACAATTTGTTAATTTAATTTTCATAAGTACAGTAATTTAAAAAATAAATGGATTGTGAATGAAACGCGAATATATAAGATAAACTTAGAATGGAGTTGCTAATTGTTAAGTGTACTAGGTAAATAAATTTAAATTGTTGAACTTAATATAATAATAAATAACAATACGTAACAAATTCTTTAAACGCATATAAAAAATTGTTCATAATTCCAAAGTATTTCTTTATACAATTTCAAAAATTAAAATTAAAAAAACCGACAAATCCAATAAATTCAGGTGTCTTAAAATTGAATATACTTCTAACTAGAGAGAAAAATAAGATTTCACAAAAATGAAAGCATTTTTTTCTAAGGTTAAAAAAGTTTATGGTATCTAATTTGCTTGAATCCAAGGTGCTACATGATGCCATTTACAGCCTGAAAAGGCATTTAAAATCACAGCGGTTACCCATTTTTCTGGCGACCTCACACAAATATTTAGTATCGCAGGGTTACGTTAAATATTCAAAGTACAAAATCAATTAGCTTAACGTTCTCTATTAATTAGTTCTGAGTCTTAGTAGTCGGGACGCGTTGGCTGCGTATTACTAATGCGTGCTGAAGTAAATATTCGGAGTGTAGTTAATTTAATTTACTAGATATTTATTTGTAGCATCTTCTTTATTACGAAATTCACAAAATGAGAAAAGTATTTTTTCAATTATTTCGACTCGTGTAAAATGGCTCGATTTAACTGTTTTGCGATAGACGTCTTAATATTGATAAATATTAATCTCCAAGGCCTTTTATTCGCCTTTTTTTGGGTAAGCTTATTCGTTGAAAATCTTCATAATGAATTATTACCGATCTGTCTATGCCAATAAAAGCATAATATTAAATGATGGCGAGAATAAGGATAATTAATTTAAAAATTATTAAATACGTTCTATTGAGAATTAGTTTTATAAAAAAAGCTTTTATAATAAAAGCTGAGCCTGAATTGAAAAGCTGAATTGAAAAATGATTAAGAGCTAGAAGTTACCGGTTGAAAAGTCGCTCTAATAAGACAAAAAGAGTATTTATCATTTCACGGGACTGAATAAATAATTAGAAAATTATATTTTCATATGGATAAAAATCTTTTTTAAGGAGGTGAGTCTTGATAAAATAAAGGACAAGCGAGTTTGAAAACGGCGGCGGATAAACCTTTGAGTACATTTTCTAAGGCTTGTCAGCGTTCACACGAGCTCACAGTCGTTAACGTCCCTGACAAATGACTCAATATCGATGAGTAAAATGGCTAAGAGTATGATTGAACGAGCACCAGCAGGGGATTCGTCAATAATTAGCGACCGGTATCCGTGCTTGACATTAATGCGCGTAAGCCAGTTTGCAATATAACGTGACCAGCGGTCCCCGATATTTTCAATTACGAAATTACCGATCGCATACCGCAAAGCGAATGCATTTCTTCTCGGCTTTGAAGGCGGCGGCGATTGTTGTAATATTTAATTATTTTTATTGTCAGTTCTCTTTTATTGTGTGGTACCTCTCCGTTTGGCGTGGACACTTCATATAGCTGGATAATTTGCAAGAACGACATTCTCTATCGGCGAAAAAAAACATGATTAATTGGGTGCATTAAAATTTTATATTAGATAGTTTTAGAAAATTGCAATCCTGATAGCTAATTATAAGCACCTAGTGCTACTATATTATGGTAATAGTGTCTTGGCTATTTTTTAAAAACAAGCGATAGAAACATGTGGTAACTCGAGGTCTTATTAATACCTATTTCGCAAACGATCAAATAGAAGTACAATTAAAAAATATTTACTCATAATTCACGTGTAAAAGAATTAAAAAATATGAGATTAGTCTCTTTCATAAATTAGATTTTTCTTATACCAAACAAGATATTACACAAAATCCAAGCTTAATTTAAATAGCTGTCGCATATTTTACGGCGTAGCGAGGATTTTGGCATCGCCATGCTTGGCATAATTAAGATGCTAGTAGAGGCGAATTAAAAAAAAAGAAGTGCAAAGATGCTAATGAGCCTGGACTAAAATCAGAACTGAATTAAAATGCGTCTTCGTGATAAAAGATTAGCTAATAAAGCTTTCGTTATTAGTCGCTCCGAAAGGATGGTGAAATCCTCGAGGGTCCCTAGCAATAAGAAGACAAAGAAGACGACGAGGCGAGCAAGACGTAAGCGGAAAAATCTATCCGCAAAGACATACGAAATTAAATAACCGCGCCTCGACCTTTAATCTCCGCAGAATCGTTACTTCAGTGCGTCCCTCGCGTCCTTCCCCCTCCCGCGATCCTGGAGCGATCCTCTCGGTACCCGCTGCCGCCTTCCTCGGCATAATCCCGAACCCTCGCCCGTCGGATAAGATTTAATCCAACCGGTTTTCGCGGTCACCGGGCGCTCGCCTCCGCGCAGTCACGTGAGATATCGGGATAAAGGCGGCCGCAGCCGAGCAGTCGACGGGGAAAAAGGAGAGGCCTGTTAGAGGTTACCTAAGCCCGAGGAGTGGTTGAGTAACTCTTACGCTCGTTTCGGCCGATACCCCGAGGAGCGTTAGGGGGAGTCCCCTCCTTTTCCCGACGGAAGCGCTCGGATAACGGGTCCGTGTCGCAGCCTCCGCTAACCCGGGGAGACAAAAGGTCTCGTGCCGCGTATCTCGGGGTGAGCAGCAGCGGTTGCGCGTTACCGGGGGCGCGAAGCCATGTAGAAAGGCGCGCACGCACGATCGATCGAGCGTGAAAGATTAATTAAGTTGGTCGGCGTCTGGGCTCTCTCGCCGGTGCCCCTGCCGCTCTCGGGCCGAGTCTCCTTCGCAGATCGGTTATCGTTAGCGGCCGAGTCGAGCCACGCTTTTGTGCGCCTCGCGTATATCGTGTCCCTACGGCTTTGTCCACGCCGCTCATTGACGTTTTCGTTTCACTCGATTTTGCGAAATCGAGAACTTTTCGGCTCTCACGGGTCATTCTAATCCGCCTTTCCCCTTATTGGCAGCCTTTTCGCACCTTCCCTGTCAAAATCGCCTTTTCAACCGACTCTCGGATACCGACGGCCTTTCATAATTGCCAATCTATCGCGTTGAACGGCTTCGTTTGAACGCAGCCTCTCCTACTACCTACGCTAAACGCCACTCCTGCGTATGTCAGCTGATGGCGTCTCTTACTTTGTATCCGAATAAATCCCTGCCGAAGGGGTATACACTTACGCAGTCCCTCTGTAATTCATTGAAAAATAATTAAATAAATGGAGTCGAGGTAATGTGAGCGAGCGAGCCATTGTCCAATCGATCGCTTGTTTTCACGGGCTTAATCGAGAAGGCTATTATGGCAAATGAAGATGGAGAAGGATTCATCGGAGGCCTAGGCTTTACGTGAGCCGAGCGAACTACGGAAGATAGACACCTGTTGATTCGATGTGCATCAAAAGCGTGATAGTTTTTTGCGTACCGGTAGCCTCGCCAACTTAGAGGGCCGCACTTTCTAATTGCCGGCAATTTTCGTACTTTATGTATTAGCTTCGCCGAAGCATCCATTCATCCGCTTCAACATTTCTCTCCAATCAAATAATTTTAATCGCGCCTCTTGCGTGGTCTTCGATATTGCAATCTACTGATCCGCGATAATCCGCGAGCTTAGAATCCGCGCTTTCGTTATTCCCAACACACTATGGCCTGCCACATCTACGTATACAGGTTGACTTTTTCTGCCAATTTCAAAATTCACTTCAACATATGCGTTTTATAAATGTGCGTTTCTAAAATTATATCCGACGAATGTCCAATTAATTGTTTTTGTACTTAAATGGAAGAAAGTGCTTTATTAAGTGAATGTGAAAGGAGTTTTTTTTTATTGGATGGCGGAGAAAATTTATCTTGGAAATATTTTACTTAAAATTACGTATTTTTCGGTTGGGCTTCGTTACTTGTACCAATGGCATTTTTATTAGTCCTGGAGTTTTTAATCATCAACATTTTTTAAAGTAAAGGGTTAGACAGATAGAGTTATTATATTTATCGAAATGAATTGTCACGCTGAATTTAGCTGTGTAAATGATTTTTGCTAATACATATAAATGGTAATTATAATGCCGTATAAACAGATAGAAGCATTTCGCAAACGATAAAAATTTACTTTACACTAGGTTCAATTATTGACTTATGTTATATGTTTCTTTGAGTAAGCAGATTAATTATTAACGGAAAAGTTAATTTTGATATTATCTCATCATTTTAATTGATTTACAGCTGTGTAGCGAGAATTTTGAAAGCTTTCTTTTTTATTTAACAACTTTATTTTAATAATAACAATAATGTAACGCTTTCTGACATTATCATTGACTTATGTATAGCTTTTCCATTACTTCTTGTATGTCTTAGTCGATATAAATAAAAAATAATGAATTATAGACAAATAATTAAAAACAGTATAATTATTTTAATTTTCGTTCGATTGCCATTTTATTAATTATTATCACATTACAGATTATATTTCTATTTATCCAAAAAAAAAATAAAAATAATAATATCTTTGTACTCGAGATTCATTGATAATTCTGTGAAAGTGATTAACTTTGTGTAAAGTATTTAGGCATCGGATATATAATAAATATGATATATTTAAAAAGCAAAGTTTCCGGTTTATATAGGTGTATATAAATGTTGCAATTATTGTTAAAATTAATTTCACTGTCGAGCTCGTTGAAAAATTTCTCTACGCCACTCCTTAACTTAGCTTCAACCAGAAAATCTTAAATATTCGTCTAATTACTTTTTAAATTCGGTACTTTCTTATTCTTTCGTCGCGCAATTTACAAATAAACGCAAAATAAATAACTGGTGCAATGTGCATTTTTCGTTTTAATTAACAGAATTAAATTTTCAGTTACGTAGAAAAGAGAAGTAGGCGCGAGTTCGACAGTGAAAATTCTGATGGTCACCAGCAGAGAGAGTCGAGAAACGCACTTTGGAGAGTGGATCTGATTCCATTTTATTCGCGCTTTATTTGCAATCGGGCGCCTGTCCGATAATATAGTTCCCCATAAATTATCCGAGCACGGAATTAACTGAACCGTCGATTTTACAATTCCACCGAATTACTTTTACGTTATTTGTATTAAGGCCGGATCCCCTTCTTATTTCTTAGAAGCTGAATATTTAAGAGGATTAAGATCCAATAAAGTTAAGACTCCGGCGTTAAAAGCTTTAACGAGACCAGAGCTAAAATATCTAAAGCAGTCGCGAGGCGTAACTAGATGTCAAATCTTCATTCCATGATTTTTACGGCTTTGCACATGAGGGACGTCCCGTACATGAACGTTGAAACGAAGAGTCCCTCCTCTTCGTCCCTTGTCCGTAAATGAAAGTTCTGATGAGACTCTCGCTTATCGTGCGCCTGAATTACCCTCTTAGCGCGATTAGATTGAATAAATGACGGTTGGGGTTTTTTTGGATTCCCAGATCGCACACGTGAAGATCCACAGCTTTTAATTGGCGGTGCGAAGCCTCAGATAGACCTATCAAGTAGGCAATGGGATGTCGACGCATGTTTGTCTGTTATAACTAATTGCATAAATCAAAACATGCAGATTTCAATTATGTGAAATAAAGTTTAATCAAAAATTTTATTTCGTAGCTGGTTGGCGATTGCCATTGACCGGTAAAAGTAGAACGATATTTTTTCTCTCGTTTTGATTTATGATGCGCTTTAGGGACGCGACTTTTCCTCGTTTTTGCCCGACCGATCAACGCTGCTTTTATTAAAATTAATGCAAGCACCCATCATAAAATGAACATGAAAGTTTCTCTCGATCTCACGTAGCTTGCTTATAATGTTGATCAATTATTTCGCCGGGGCTCGAATGTTAGCTCGATAATATAATTGACGCCTGCCCGATAGTTTCAAAAACGCTGTCTTTTTATTCTCTCAACAAACGAAAGACCGGAGATCTTGTAATCTCTTTTGAGTTTATTTGCTTTCATCGCTAAGAAAAAAAATAACATTTTTACGTGCACTAACTCTATACTTCATAAATCAAGCATTCGCATGGAATGTTGATCAAATCTAAAATTGTTTAAATCAGCAGCATTACGCGCTTATTTTTATTACTTCGTTAGAGATTTAAACTATGTTATAGCTGTGTAGTTGAAAGCATGTACGTTTTTTTATAAGACATCTACATAAAATTGCAATATTGAAATCGGCGGATGATAAAATTCCATGCATTCTTATTGCTGGAGAGCTCATTATACAATTGCATATGAATAATTTGAAATGAAATCTTACGGTGAAGCTAAGGGTAATTGAATATTTTTTGTTCCCGAGGAAAATAAAATTGTAAATGTATAAAATATTAATGATTTGCATTGATTGACAGAATTTGCTAATAACTGTGATGCTTAAAAAGTGCAATTTTTTCATTAAAGTAAGATCAATATTGGTGCATTGATGCATTATAAATTATTTAAAAACATCTACAAACAGAGCATAGAGTATTTTAATATCGAACAGCTATATATATATATTTATATCTATGTGTGTGTCCGTAGTTCTTTACTAATGAAACGTAATTAGCTGGTAATTATCTTCGATTAAATGTCGTTATATAATTGAGAAGAGAACGACATTATTCATCGCCTAGACATTGTAGAAACTGTTGGAAGGGTGGATTCCGCCAGTGTCACTCGGGTGATGGTAAAGTTCCAAAATCGGTCGCTCGTGGGCATCGGCCCTATTTACGGGGCCTTGCACGAGGTAGGAGTCAGGGGCAGATAAGGAGAAGGAGTAGGAGCTCGAGATTTAAAATTTCACTTGGCGAAACGAGTCGGTTTTTTCTCTACTCGATCGCGCTCGGGAGCCACGCGAGTCCAGACTCCCGGTAATAAACGGCTCCGGCCAAGTCCCCACCTCCGCAGCCCGCGATACCTATCCGACAATCTCGCGCTCGCGGCTGGTTCCTTGGACACACACATACGCACGCCCGCTCTCGTGCCATACGAGCGCGAGAGCGGGTCTCTGACCAGTGAGGAATGCCAAGCGCATGAAAGTTGCACCTACGTGCGTCCCTCGCACGTACACACACAAGTGTGCCGAGCGAAAGGGAGCGAGGGAGAGAAGTGGTGCTCGGATCCGTGGAAGCGGGCGGACGACGGTCGGGAGGTGGGGGCGGGAGGGGTTAGGGGGAGGCAGCAGCGACCGCGGAAAAAGAAGGGACACGGTCAAATGGATCTGCACCGAGAGTCGGCGGCGGAGGAGGGGGGAGAGAGTTTGACGCGGCAAGCCCCTTGCGATAGCTGCACTCGGGGTCGAGAAGGGGCAGCCGAGACCGGTGATTTTCGGAAGCTGGACGAAATTTTACGCTCGTCAGACGTCGAGGGTCGCGCGAAAAATGATACCTTGCACGATCGATGCGAAGGAGATAGAGTGAGAGAAGAGGGGGAGAGAGAGATCAGCTTATCGATAATTGAATCTCACTTTATTCCGTACGACGAGCTCTTTCAACTGCTATTACAAATTGCCTGAAATTCCAGAGCTCATCCACGTGGAATATGGCCCAATAAGTTATTGCAGGCAAAAGAATATGCCCAAGATTACGTGCGCGCACCATCACGCGCACACACACGCGCGCACGCACATGTACATTCATAAAAATTCGCGGCTGATATTTATACAAACAGCGGTATATTCGCAATAGTTATACTTCTAAATTGCGCATTCTAATTGGACTAATCAATATCCGTCCCTTTAAATTCCAAAGATTATAGGTTCTCTATATAACAATTTGTAGAGAAAGCACTTTTATTGTACATTCAAAATCGTCGATTGAATTATTTAAATCGCATAATAGTTTCAGTTCACAATTGATAAATTTGAGACACATCCTTATGGCATGTTCTCGAATACGGGTACGTATTAAGGAAGTGGCATTATTTTATAAATATGCAGCTAATTATAATTTATTTCTAAAAGACACTAAAGAATATACTCTTAAACCACTTGACTAGGATGTATAAATAATACCGTTCACTATATTCATGCAATCCTGCTAATGGATTTTCCAAATAGAGCGACACGAAGTGACCGATCAGTTCGAGGAACGAAAGATAACTATTTCCTTGTGAACGCATTAGCTTAACAATATACATTTTTATTACGAAATTTATTCTTATTTCCCCCAACAGATTATTCATCCTAATGGTTATTTTTCTTTTTCGCGAGCATTATTTTGACATGTGGCTTTAATAAATGGATTTCCTCCTACATCCATACATAATATTTAGATAAATTAGTCTCAAAATTTTTGGTGAAAAAATGACTAAATATGCATAAAAAACATATGCAAAATTTTATTATGATTCAATTAACTTTTAATTACATAAAAATCGAGTATTGTACATTTATAGAATATTTATAAAATCTTTATAGAAAATTAAAAATTATGATTGTAAAAAAATTTGTCGCTTATATTCTAGCATAGAAAATGTAATTATATCGGGAAACAAAATATTGTCATTAATTAGACAAAAACGATATGAGAATTGATTTAAAAGAGTCACGTTCATCGCTATCAAGAGATCTTCCAATCGAAAACAACAATGCATCGAGTGACTGAAGAAAACTGCCAACATATGTATGAACGGATAAAACTATCCTCTGACCTATCCGAGCTCTCAATGGCAGTTTGATACATTATGAGATCCACATTAAGCTCATATACAGTTTGCATAGAGGTGGTTGATTTCGGAGTGGGAGAGCCAGTGGTCGGGGAAGGTGGCAACAGCAAAGGTAGTGGTGAGGAAGAGGAAGGATATGATTTGCAGATCCAGGCATTCATTGTTTGCGGACAAATTTCTCTCTCCCTTCTATTCTCTATCTCTCTCTCTCTCTCTCTCTTCAATGTAACATGTTACTTACATCTGTTCTAATGCATAATGATCGAACTGGCTTGAAACGTACGAGCTTGTAATGAGCCTGCGGTGACGATCGCACCAGATGAAAAACGCCCGCATGAGAAAGTGATGAATATATTTAGAGAAAGTTAGCCGCTACAGCCTTTTGATAAAGAGGCTATTTGTTAATTCCGTCCTCACAATTGTCATGACTTGAGATATCGTGTGCAAAAATGTGTAGACGGTAAAAAATCGTAAATTTTAATTAAGTTAAATACCATTTTTAACTTGCTTACTGCTAGATTAACCATGTCATATTATCATATCTTTTTGCAATAAGCTCAAAATAAAAAATTGCTTTGTACATTTAGGTTTTTATTAAATTACTATTTCATTCCAGTATCATTCATTCATCGACTATTTACTTTTACTGTTGAAGTAATTTTCAATTGCTAACATTTATGACGCCGTTCTAACCAGCTTATTTTAAAAATAAAATTTTAACTAATTGTAAATCTAAACTTTGATTCTCATCGATAACCTCTGATTTATGTTACCATAGCATTTGATAATACGTTTATATGTATATGTATATAATATATATATATATATATATATATATATACATATATATATGTACATATATATATATATAGTGTGAGAGGCGTAGCAGTAAACTGACCCTAGGCCAAGCAGTAAACTGCACTATATAATTAAATGAAAAAAGCTGCATCTCTCCATCTCTGAGGAGCATTAGGAATTCTAAGCGTGAAACGAATCGGTATATAAATGTAAATTCTTCATTATAGGGGAATGTTGATTGGGCGGCGGAGGTGGGGGAGGATGGACGGAGTGAGGCTTTGGAAGGGAGGGATGATCGCATGCAGCTTGGATTGAGTTCCAGTATCCGGCGTGTCATTGACACGATGTCCGGGTCCCCAACGATCCCCGATATCGAATCGGCCTCAGCCTGTCGACGGTCGCAAAATTCACGTTTATATAAGTGTATTTATGTGTCTACCCCTAATATCCCGACACGGCCTGATTTTTATCCGACGCCGATAATTCAGGATAAGGACTTGTAAGTTCGTTGCTTTTCAATGAAAGTTGCATGCTATATTGTCATGCTGCTATTCCGCAAACCGGATACCGTATTAATATTATCGATTATGTACGAAAAACGAGTTGGCCGCTTTTGATTGCTGCAATTTGCTATTCGGAGAAAATAATTGCTTTACTAGCGGTATATCGATATCATAATGATAGTGCTAATTAATGGATTCGGTCTAGTTTTGCGTTCTAAGGAATATGAAGAAAATCGATTCAAATTCGGAAATATGTGGCATAGATATGCTTCATACGTGCACACACATAAACGCAAACGCAAAAAAATACACGCACGCACGCACACCTGTATATAGAGGACCGATTTAAGGCCCATAAAGAAATGCCTATTTTTCTGTATCGCAACTCGAAGCTTTGTAATAGAAGACGCATAATTCTTGCAAATTTTTTTTTCACTATACTTGAAAGATTATTAAGAAAATGGCAATTGACGCCTTACTTTTATAGCTTTCATCTAGTGACCGCTGCTCATTTTTTCGATGCATATCCTTAAACTTATGTTATATTTGACGAAGCGGATAATTTTTACCGCAATTATTTTAATCTGTCTAAGACAGAGGAATATTATAAGTTTTCAATGGAAAGCAATAGGATGTTCCGCGTTATGTACAGTTAAAGTAGGAAATTATACTTTCGTTGAAATACAAACGAAGCTACCTAGATTGAAATTAACTGTAGCATGCGACTAAGCGAGAGCGTAGCATTCTGAAATGATGATTATTGAAAAGTAACTTAAGAATAAGAAGCACAATTTTAGAATAGGCTTGGTTTAACCAGGACAAAGATAACTATTATGAACTCGTTACGGGAAAGGCGAGAAAAGAAGCGAAGAACGGTAAAGTAGCGTGAGCCCAAATAGAAAAAATAATGCGAATCGTAGCTACACCAAGGAACTAAATAAATATTGATTAAAAAAAACTGCGTAAAAAGCTCTAAATTAACAATAAAAAATCGAATGCTAGAGACTGCTTAACTTCCGCTATTAAATTAATCGGGATGAGATTAATGGATAAATTAACGGAATGGATAAGGGGAGGCGGAGGAACAGGAGTAGGATGCGCCGAGACAAGATGCTTAAACTGAGGACGCTGCGCCTCCGACGATCCTTTGTCCACCTTTCCTACGAATTTCACGCGTAGCCGACTTCCTTTCTACGATTCTTCCGTTTGCGTTCGAAGAGGAGCCAATACCACGGGGAAGTGTCGACGCGATGGTCACGAGGATGTTCCAGTAGTCTCCGAAGAGCCGCGTTAATCGGGAACTATAGCCGTTCGGGAAACCTGGAGCCGAAGTCCAAGTCCGAGTCTCTGGGAGCTCTAGTCGTTTCTTCGTCTACGCGAGTTGAGCTTCATCGCACGCGCGGCTCGCTAAAAAATACCAACTAACCAAGACGCCTCACCTCTGACAACCGCTTTTTGTCTACGTGAAGAGGTTGTACGCCAAAATGCGATTAATGACAGATGGGCAATGCTCATATTGATGGCTGCTCATAGATCGCCCAATATGGTCCTTGGATTTTTCGATAGTTTCTGCCCCTTTCTTCTGACGCCAAGACGTTGATACTTTTACTTTAGCATTTCGCTTTCGAAACAAGGGGCCGTTTTAACTCGCTTTTTAATTTCTGTTTTAATTCTCCACTCGAGCTGGAATAGTTAACTTTACTCTGAATTATATTTCACCTAGTTTATTGTCTTAATTAGAGATAAAGTACACGTGGAAAGCAATGGATGTTGGAAGCTAAATTCGATTTATAAGTATCT
Organism: Kradibia gibbosae; assembly: GCA_018907135.1. Taxonomy (NCBI): domain Eukaryota; kingdom Metazoa; phylum Arthropoda; class Insecta; order Hymenoptera; family Agaonidae; genus Kradibia; species Kradibia gibbosae. The sequence goes on from JACCHX010000004.1 coordinate 14,011,770, forward strand.
ACATGGGATTCGAAAAAAGGCGGGAACTTTTTTCTCGACTGGTTACATTAATTAATATTATTACTTTATTTACAGTGACAATGAAGAGCGATGCCTGGACATTTTTGGCCTCGCCTTTCTCACATGGGCTTTTGAAATTGTTTATCTCGTATACTACGGCCGAAAAGGCTCCGACCGCGCCGACCGAGCATTAAAAGTCGCTTTAAGAAAAACGATCGAATGCACGTGGCCGAAAGGAATACACGCTCGTATCGTTGTTTTATTTGCCGCGGCTCTATACATCTTTATCTTGCGCAATCTTCCGCACTTTTTATTGGCTATTTATAACGATACATGGCAAACTTTTATTATCTCTCCAAAGTGTGTTCAGCGACTCGATCATTTTGTAAATTGAGATCTGTCCTCCTCGAAATGTATTGCTGAGCCTTTGACGTCGATTAAAAGGATAATCGCATTTTCATTATATCGTTTACTTCTTAACGAGCTCGCAAAACAGAAGAAACGCTGTTGTTGTCCGAAAGTGAATTAGCATTTAATTTTCTATAACTTTACATCAAATATTACAGCTGTTTTATTTTAATGTAGGAAGTAGAGCGCTGAGCGTGTTATCTAGGGGTTTAATACAAAATCTCTTTCAATGCATATTAATTTAATTTTAATTTTATTAGTTGTTTCAAGTTTTTTTCGAAACGTATTAATTTTTTTTGCAGATATAACTATGTTGCTTATTAATTTATCTATCAAAAATTAAAATAATGCATGCCGTGTGATTTATTTTTGTTTCAAATTTTCGTATTCGGAAATATTTAGAATGATAAATTTAATATATGGCAATTTTTATAATTCATTTATTAACTGAAATCTTATTATCCATCTTGTGACTGAATTTAAATACAATCTTTATTTTATATCTTAATGACATTGATAAATACACACACACACACACACACACACACATACACATACACACTTACACGCATATATATATATATATATATATATATATATATATATACATATAATTATAACCCTGATAATAAAAAATAAAAGAATGAACATCAACTAATAAATAAATACTAACGCAAATTAGCCATTAGAGAAGAATGACTATTCAATATGGTAGATGTATTTTCCTTTGCATTCAAAAGAAATCTTCCTACAAGATTCGTAACTTAAAATCAACCATTGCACATATTCATTACTTTCTCCGTTTGAAATCGGCATATTGACACTTAAATGAAATAAAAAGATTTTTAAAGAAAACGATAAAAGATTAGTTTTATTTAATGAAAAACAGAAAAGACGCATTGAATACTACAATGAAGGATAGCAACGCAATTAAAACAACAAAGTTGCAAGCAAAAACTTCTCTTTCTGAAAGATGCTTTTTCAAATTATTGAAACAAATATATCCGTTTATTTTCAATGTCATCAAATGACCATGTATTTTTACTTATACCTTAAAGTCTATTATATTCTGAACGTTTCAATTTAACCGACTACTTTCGTAGGTAATTTCTTATTTGTACTGTCATTAATTTTAACTTTCAAATTATATGCAAGGAATAAATGTCTACCTGCAAAGGTACTTTGTGCGATAAATACTTTGCTTTAAATATTTAATAAATATAGTACTAAGAAAATGTTGATTCAAAAAATTTTTTAATTAAATGTACAAAAATATTTTTTTAAATAAGGTGACAAGATTTATTGGTATTCAAATATTTTATCATTTTATAAGATTTCTTTTGAAAAGTATTTACTATAGTCATTAAAATAATTTTGTCATCTTTGTTTTCAAAATATCTTGTAAATACAGTTTTTCAAAAATAAATAAGTTACTTATATATTTATGTTCACCATTTGCTTATTTATAATAATCTATCACTGTTAATAAATTGAATGTTGTAACAGTTGCATTAAAAATGTTTGGGCAGTAATTAAAAGTGATGCTTATATTTTTTTTGTAAAAGTATCTCACGATAACTTTCACGCCCTAATGATTTTATTTACTTCAGCAAGTCACAAATGTTTAAATGATCAATTATGCCCATTTAATGTCCTTGTGTTTCAGAATGTTAATTTCAAAATACCTAATGACAAACAGACCACTTCAACAGGGCATAAAATGAATGTCAAAAGTTAAATTAATATTTCCGACAAAAGCAATTCCACGATAAGAGTATAGTAAAACACTTACTATACTCCCCAGGTAAAAATGTAGCAATCACCAAATGTCGTGATCCTGTCTCTATTAACGAGAAAACCCATAGACCGAGTCCGCGACTCTCTGAAATTAAAAAACAATGCCGTCATGTGGCTGACTTCCAGGAAAATTTCAATCCCGAGTCAGCGACACATCATAGTGGCCAATTCATCGCGGCCGAGCGATGGAAGTATGCAAATACGCCTCGGCACCGTCGTATCGTATTGGAGGATCTGCAGGTACCGAAGAGGAGTCCCAGGAACTTTCTCTCGGACATTTCCCGGATTACAGCGCTGCCCCATGAGGCGATTTGTAAACGAGTATAGCGTAGAAAACCGCAGAACGATTTATGGCGACTGCGGTTCCGATAACCCTTCCTTCCCTCTACCCCCTCTTCTTCGCCCCACAGTCCCTATACCGCCCGACCTCACGCCCAGCTTTAGGTCCGCCGTTGCACTCGTGCACTCCCTCGCTTCCCTCCCGGCTTCCCGCGGCCAAGCGCACACACACGCACAATAATTCTGACTGCTCGACTTTTTATTCTTGCTTAATTGCAGGGAGAGGAGACTCGCGGAAATGCGAGATTTCCCAGTTACTCGCTATTGCTGACTTGTTCTCTTTATGTTTTTGCGAATTCATGTTGTTACTTCAGTGACGACAAGCTGCAGGAAGCGAATGCTGCATGAATAATTTTTTTTCGTCAATTTGACAGCCATTTCTCGTTAGATAAATATTATGGATAGTATCCTATGTAAAAGCCACTTCCATATGGGATATTATTAGGAGACCGGCATTTCCTTTCCTTTTTTCTTTATATACAAGACCTGACAATAGCTGTATTTGTAGAATCTTGATGTAGTAATTATAGCTGAAATATTTTTGCTATTCCATTACAAGCTCAGTTTTCTATATTTGTTCTCTACATAACCATAAATAAATTAGCTGCGTCAATAAATTAACATTTTATCGAGCATATTTTTGTCAAAAATTGAATTTCAAATTATCATTTCGAGTGAAAGTCGAACTAGTGATAAATACCATGCGTATCGATCACTGGCTTGTAATTTAATTCGCAATAAATGCGTTTAAAAGAAAAAAAAAGAAAGAAGATAACAAAACCAAAAGAAATCTTGTCGCACGGCAAAACTGTGTGCCCCCCTAAAGTAAACAAACGCATTAAAGAGCCTCGGAAGTGCAGGAGGATGAAGAAAACTGTGCGGAAAGGGAAGGGAGAAGGGAATAAGTGAGTGCGGCATTCCAAAACTTTTCGAAGCGCCTACGGCGATAATGACTTTCTCCCGGACGGAGGCTCGCGAATAAGAGTATCGTCTTTGGCAATTAAATTTGCATTGAGACGATGTGCCGTTCGTGTACGGAAGGACGCGAGTGTCGCTTGAAGCTGGATAAGAATAAAGAGCCTCGCAATTTCAAAAGCCGAAGATGAGTCTTCACCGAAAGGTCTTGATTTGTCAGAGCGAGCTGGTGCACTTTTACCCTTGCCTCTGCTATTATGTTCCACGATTCGGAGATTAGTCCTCCCTTGTCGAACGGTAAGATTTTTTTAGTTATTTCAAAAACTTATAAGATGCTGGCATCCCTTTCATTTGACCCTGAAGTCGCGAGCCGACGTTTTTTCTTTGCTACACTTATAGCGCTTTTACTCTTGAAAAAACCTTACATAACATCAAGTTTTTAGAGAGTCCACTGCTTCAATAAGCGAAATACAAAGCGATTCGTTTATTTTTATGGAGTGAGTATGAAGGTAAACATTTTGATCGAAGTGATTTGTATTTTAAGGGAAATGAATTTTTTCAGGTAAGGACGTATGTAAAATATATCAAGCTCATTCCACCTAAAGTTGTATAAAATTCAAATATATTGGAGTCTGTCAAACATTCAAATTACAGTTGTTGCAATGCTCATACGCTGTAAAAGCCGCAATTAAAAATATTTTTCGACGACTTCTTACAAATTCAACGATAGCCTAATAGATTGCATTTATATATTATGAAAAGGTGTAATTTTGTAGTATTTTTTAAAATTACGATATTTAATCTTGTCAATTAACGGAACCTAGTACGCTTGTCAATAAAAATTTTGCTCATTAAAATACAATTAGTTTAAAAATATATGGATTCTCCACATTTTTATTAACGAAATGGACCATTTACTAGTAAATACATGAGACTAGCAAAAAATATATATAAATGTATATGTATGATATTAGTATATTTAAATTTATTTTCAATCTGGTTATTCATGATTGGAATATTTAATGTATTAATATGAAGAACGAACGATGTATCGGTCTTTTGTTTACTAAAGTATAATTTCATACATCGAAAGTATAAGTGTATTATATTTTGATACTATTTAAATAGCTTTTAAGTAATTTTACAATATTAATTTTTTTTCAATAACATTAAAATTTTCATATGAAAATTTTCTTAATTTTCAAGTAATTCTAGTAACGTTCGATATTTGAATGGCTCCAACGATAAGATTTTGATTATTCAGCATACAAAAAATCATAGGAAGGAGGAACGAAAGTGATATCGAAGTAATCCTTGAAGATAGCATTCCGGGTCAGCAAAAGCGGAGTTACGCCGCACTGGTTCGGCGACTCTATCCATCTCTCTTACTCACTTGATCACTCACTCTCTCTCTCTCACTCACTCACTCAATCTGTTACTCGTCGTCCATTCACTTTTTCTTTCATTCTTTCTCTCGCGAAATAATTCATTGCAGATTCCGATAGCTCAAATGAGCTTACAGGCGCTTGGCCTATTGCAAAGACATGGCAATTTCCAGGAGGAGATGATCCGTAGCGACGGCGCAAAGGTCCGCGAATGGCCTCCGTCATGGCACTGGCATTCATGCATCGAACTTCGTTTTTTTCTCTTGAAAATGCAACTTTACTGAAATGGATGGACTGCATTTTTCCTTTTTACGCTCCGTCGGATGCAACTAGATAAAGCTTATGTTTTACTTTTATTCGCATTCGCTCAGATTTTTCGGAACCGATTACTTTCGCATTTTTAATGGAAAGCATTTGCATGAAAATATTTGTAAGAATTATGACGCGTACCTTGAGCATGAGTACCTTAAAGCGAATTTTTATTGTAAATATATTTAAAGTTTTATGAGGACAATTTCTTATCCGAATTACTTGTTGAAATAAATGTGCGAGCTTTAAGCTTGCCGATGTATTGGCCAACTTTAATGAAGCCATTTTAATTTTTTCAAACTTAATAATGTAAATACTTAGAATTGTCGAAATTCTATTTTCTAGCGTTGATATCTATAATATCTGACAGGGAATCTTTTTTTTCGTATTTTTGCATTAAAAATTCATGCAATTTTTTAATATCATGAAAACAACGCGCAATTTAAGAATAACATACATTATGATTGTAAACTAGTATTTAAAAGTTTATATTGTATAGAAGGAAAGCAATTTTAAAACATGTAGTGTATAATCTTAAAAATTGGAAATTCTGCATAATTGTAGTTTAAGGTTCAATATTTTTTTTACGATCCTGAATACAATAAAACCAATGAATATTTAAAAAGTGTTTTATAATTTTCTGTCTATCTTCCTTGCACAATAACCCAAAGACATATAAATTACAAGTCAATCCGTAGTTGATCTCGTTAAAGATTGGACATCCTTAAAACAGTCAATCATCGTACAGAGATAATACAGTAGACCTGCTATAAATTCAAGGTCAGGGATTAAAATGCAAAACTCTAAATTCTTGACACACTGATCATAATTTTCCTATGGCAAGTGCATACAATAACAGGGTGGCTAGCATATGCGTGCCATACATTTCTTCTCCGCGTCCTTTATCTCCGTGTTTTTTTCTTAACGCTTGGGGTCGAGCCCTTGCGAAAATGGTTAATAACGAAAATACTTTACGGAGAGCATAAAACAATGCATTATCCAGCGAAACTTGAAATGCCAGCTCATAAAACGAGTAACGCGAGAAGATACATTATCTCAAAGACTTTACGCGCGCCAATATATAATTTGAAAGCGTTTATTGGACAGTTCGGGAAAAAAAGATTTACTAGAGGATGAAAGTTGTACGCTGTAACTTTTTTCTTTATACGTCAGCTCGAGTTGAACTGCTTACCATTAGAAATCACTTGAAATCATTTTAAACGTCGGGCCTTACCGGCTTGTGTTACGGAGGAATGGCTGGTATGGTTTTCTTAATTTATTGAATCGAATACCATGTTGTAGATTTTAAGATATTATAAGATTTTGAAAGGCATGTAGGCATTCTATTATAAAATTTTTATACTTGCTTTGCATATTATATTGAAATATTATATTTATAAGCAGGGTAGTAACATTAATGCAATATATAGACGGAAATATTTAACGCGCTGCAATATGAAGAATGTGTTAAAAATCTACCGCTCTGAAATGGAAGTGTATAAATGACAATCAAAGGTAATATACGAAGAATGCACGTACTTTTAATAATTATGTAATTAACAAATAAGTTACTATAAGTATTTAAATAAATTTTCCAGCCGAGCAGAATTTTTTTTTAGCCAATATTACATTAGAATCGTGAGGCTGTGCTCGACTGCAATTTCTTGGATATTACAATCCTGCTTCTTAATCAAGTTCTTGTATAACATTATATATATATCTAGTGAATCGATTTAACTTTTAAATGTTAAGTTTTAAATCTTAGATTGAACAAATTCTTACAAAATTACTATAAAAAATAAGTGAGAAAACAACGAAGGTTTTTCCTTATTTAAATAGTCTAATATATAAATAGGCTTTATATCTACAATACATTAAACATGCGGATGCTTTTATTGAACATATTCGACTGAAATCATTTACAACGATAAAGAGTATAATTCAACAAAGGCTTCTTATAACCAAAGTGTTTTTTCTTCTTTTTATAGATGAGTTTTCAAATTTGTTTGTACAACTTTACATACAACTCATACTTAATCACAATTAAATTGTGAGCTTTACTTGTATTAAAAAATTTTTTTATATGGCCAAGAGATTGAACAGAAATTATCAGAACTTTGATTTTTGCATTTTATTTTTTAAATTTACTCAATCGATTGATAAGATTTAATATATCATTCATCAATATACTAAAATTATGCTTTGTAAATCTAAATTTAATAATGAAATTAAATATACAATTAATTTAATATGTAATATACGAATGATGAAGCGTTTGAAGATAAAGTTGAAATTACTATTATACTGGATTATCTACATAAATATTTCATAGTATAGAATGCAATACACGAATTTTGTTCACTACGTTGTTTAAGAGTGCAAGATTTTTAGAAGTGAAAATTTACCTTACTTTAATAATATTTCCTCGTAATTTAGACTATTTATTTTCATGACTTACCTGAAACAAAATAGAAAAACATAAATAAATAAAAGCTTTTTTTAATTTAAATAAATATCAATTATTTGTTAAAACTAAATTTAACTTTTTTATGTTAAAATTTAGCATTATAGAATTAAGAAATTTTATTACAATTTACGTTAAATTGATTTATCGATTTATGAAGTACAAACAAAGATACATAATTTATATGTAGAACAATTGGTTAAGTCAAAGGAATCTTTTATTATTTAAAGGGAAATTGTTTCTTTAATAGAATCAGGATCTTATAGTCACGCTAACAAAATCTTTTTAAATAATGTATGAATTATTCCATTTGCATATAAATAAGGTTATCGATTCCCTAAGAATGTTTTTTTTTATTTGATATTGCAATGTGACCTTCTCCTAATGGAAAAGTTGTAAACTATCCATATCATCCATCGGATGTTTTGACGTTTGAATATGGAATGGTGGGACCGGAAAATGACGTCATTACGATATAATAACAAGAGATGCATGTGGACATTTATACGCAAGTAATTGTAGTAAACGCGCCTACGAGATTATAATAAAAACCACATTGGGTGCTTTAAATCGCGTTTAATGGTGCTTTACTATATTAATTTTAAAGGGAGAGTTGAGCTCTTCATTGCATGTTGTAAAAAGCTTTTCTCTTTGCTTTTTGAAGGAGATAAGTAATTACTGGGCATTGCAGACAATTGCTGCTGTTAAGCCAATGACCAGTAACAAAAGATATACCGATAAGAACATGTTGATTTATCCTAATTAAGGTATTTTTCTCTTTGACTAATTTTTCATTTAATAGTTTTTTTTATTTACCCTTAAATTTATAGAGGCCCGTATACAAAATTAATGATTTTAATACTCTGAGTCTTACTATTACTGTATTACTGAACATTATATCATCAATATTTTATATCTTGTTGTTGAAAGACGCAACTAATTTTTTTTGAAATAGCAAGACATATTGTATTTTACATATTTAAATTAACACATACCCTTCTGCAAAATATACACTCTCTTATAAAAAGAGTATGATTTGAAATCACTTTATGAATATTATAAATATGTTCAATGACTCAATGTGAAGTTTACATGTAAATTCTGCACAGTAAATTGTTAATCTTCAAAATAAAAAATTTCCCTCTATACTTAAAATATATCAAGTAATTTGCAACTGACCAGAATATATTATTGTATTAAAAGTAATACATGAACTACTGAATTATAAATTTCTAGAACATTTATAAACTTAAATGAAAACAAAATTAGGCAATATATTTTAATTGTAAGATGTCTTGTTTAAAATAATATGCATTATATTTTTAAATGAAGTATAATATTTAATTAAAACAAAAAAGAGTTACAATTTTTGTTAAGCTTATTAGATAATTGCACAACTTAATTACTTATTTAACTGGTGTATAATTTCTTTAGAAATATAGTAATATAGATAGAAAAAAATTTTATTTATACAATTTAAGTAGCTAATAATATTATAATAATAATTTTAACTTTCCTATAATGGAATTAATAATCTACATTCACCCTGTAAGATGTGCTTGAATATATATCCGATTTTTAGAATTCGTTTTACAAAGTAATGCCTATAAGATTCTTCTTAGTTTTAAATAGCTCTTCAAATTTTTATGATAGATTAAAACTCTGGTAACCTAGCATAGATCACCGCCTGATACGCCTGATAAATTCTTTAGTAGCAACTCAATACTGATATCGTAACTTGAACTTGAGGTTCGAGCGATCGTTTCTATTTTATATTCTATCGTTAGCCTCGCATTTTCTTCATCCAATTATTTTTGAGGGTGACATACCAAGTAAATATCAAATCATGGGAAACGCCAATGCGAAGTCTTATGCGTAAAAGGTAAATAAAGTTTCTTCTGAACGCATGTCATCCGCTCGAGCGAACACAAGCTTTTTACCGGTGGTACTCGTAGTTCATAGTATCTCATAATCAGACCGATCGCTTTTTGTTGCGTCTCGGAAACTCCGCTTTCGGATTTCTTAATCGTTACGTACTCAACACGGTGATGTTTTCGTTCTCATTTCAAACGCGTATCCCTTTCAAATACGGCGACACGCACGTAATTTTAGATCTCTGCCATATCCAGTCTAAATACTGGCGCTTCGTTTTACCCAAGGATTCGTCTTAATAAGTTTCGAACGAGTCTTTCAAATGTTGAAACATCGAAAGTATCATTCCCGTGTTCGATGCCCCACTTCATTCCATTTCGTTCCATTCCTGCGTAAAAGCGAATGCATCTCCTGCTTAATTATAAGGAATATCTAACTCGTGATTTAAGGAAGAGTGTTTAGTTTCTCCTCGTTCAGGAACATGAATTTTTAGGTTTCACTCGGCATTATATGATACGTTGAGCTTGGATGTAGTTTTTATATTCACTTCGTTAACTTTTCAACTGCGTCGCCAAAGGTATTTAATCTACCAGTCAAAGAGTGCATTTATACACTACCAATTTATATTTACATATCATCCACTCCTATGACCAACTAAAATTGAGCATGTCTTTGAAATGAGGAATAGTGGTTACCTAAGGAAGATCTTTTATGACTATTCGGGTAAATGTTGCTTCGATATTACTCATCGGTTAGTAATCCGTAGAGTAGTTTTTCTTTCATCATCATTAAATGGCGTGTAATTGTAATATTTATTCGTGGTATTAATTAATTCTTATTCTATACGTGTTTTTTAACATTAAAATAGATGCTTATTATTACTCAAATTGAATTTTACGAAAGGAAAAATTGTTAATTACATAAATATTGAAAAGTAAATGATACGGAATTAAATGTAACTAATATTTGAAAATAAAAATGAAAATATTTGATAACTGTTTATTCTTAAAGCAACCAGCCCATTATTTTATTACAGTTGAAAAATAATTTATAATATACTGTGTATAAATTATCGGCTGTTCTGTCTTTAATGCTTGATTAATAAAATTATCGCGTGATTTTCTCATCTACACGTTTAATACAATTTCAATAATTTCAAGTATTTCACTTTTTAAATTAAATTCAAATTCAGGTTCAAAACTAATGTTATACAAATAAAATATTTAATAAATAGTAATAACGTATAAAGTCATTAAGTAATTAAAGATAATTAGAAAATATGTACGTAAGAAAATATTTGAATGTTTTCATAAATTGTAGCCGTCGTTGATTGCAAAATTATTTTCATTTCAATTATAGGAATTACTCAAGAAGTGCCTTAAGTTTAACTGCACTGCTTACATTACGAGAGAAATGAACACCACAGTGATACTTAGTGATTGCGAACTGTATCATTATGAAAGTTTATAAATCAATGAACAAAAATTTCGCACCAATTTAGTTACGAAAAATGCTTGTCCTTATACCACAGAGCCTTGATGTTTCATTTCATTCGTCTTTTTCTTTCAAGCACCAATAAATTTGTACAAGTGCGAGTGATGAGGATCCTGAATACAGGGGGAAAAATATATCTGGAAAAGTTCCGCGTATTGCATACACAACTTGCATGTACAGGAAAATTAGACGTTAAGCAATTATTACCTGTCGTAAAGGGCGATGAAATTTATGAAGAGAGGGTAAAGCTAGGCGCAAAAACGTCACTGCAGTTTGTAATATTTATAGTTTAAAAGTTCTTCCGAAGACATTCATACACTTGGTTTACACAGAGTCGGCTTTCTTTAACTTTTCTATTCTTTTTCATCTATTTTTTACTGAACCTTCAGGCGCTTTCACACACATTGCATTTTCATCTCGTGTCATTGTGGCTAGCAATTAAACATAAGTACCAGTATTTTGAATTAATGGTTAAAATATTAATTTTTATTCGTATAAATAAATAGATTAAATCTCAACAGTAATTAAATCTAGTGATGATAAGTATGAACTAATTAACTCTTTTATTACATGTACACGTAATTATGTATTTAATAATATAATTTTCTATAATTAAAAATTTACAATTTTTTCAATTAATCAATTTTCAAATTTGTATTTAGCACTTTTTTATATACAAAAAAAAAATTGTTACTCATGTATAATTATTACAATTTTTTGTTCGTAAATAATCTACTGTCTATATTAAAAACTAATAATTTAGATATTCTTAAATCTTTTTGCTAGCTTAAGTTTATAAAATATTTTTAATTAAAATTATACAATATTGTAGTATAAAACATTTTAAGATATTGATTTTTATTATATATAAGGCCTTTTAGTTTCTATTTGAACTTAAATATTCTGGATGGCCATTTACATTGTAATATGTTATTGAAAACAACATAAGAATTTTTAACAATGGTCTTTCATTTGTAGTTAGTAGAAATGGTCTATTTGTAATTTATTAATAATAATGGTATTATTAATCTCTTAGTAATTTCTATTTTGATATTTTTTAATTAGAATTTAAGTGTATATTTTCTCAATTAAAATCAATGATTCTTCATATTAAGCGCCAGGCATAAAATACCTTCTAATATCTATGAGCTATAAATTGGTACGAATTTCTTACTTGGTAGAAACACCTCACTTACATTTTCAATATTTATCCTTTTGTACATAAATATAGGCAGAATATTTGTAAGGCATAGAATTACAGAGGAGATTTCTTTCAATGTCAATGCAAATGAAATTATTAATTTCTGCAAAAGATTAATCTTATCTTCCCGATCGAAAAGAAAAAATCTATTCAATTAATTGTAAAGTCATTTTCAGGGCATCATTAAATTTCCAAACAATTTCCTTCAATATTATAGCTCTTAACTGTTAGATCATTTAAACTTCAATTGAACGGAGATGAGATGCGTATTTGTTTTCATTGTCAAAGATATCGTATTCTACGGATAACCCATGAATGAAAGGTTCAACGGACTTTCTTCTGCAGCGGGATGGAGTGAGAGTTGGATAAAATAGTCACGGGGGTACAATTGGTCACATAAATTTTCACTTTCGGTTCGTAGATCGTTAATAAATTACGCGGCTGCACTGGCGCTCACTTGGCAGCATGCGCATATGTGTGGCGCTTGTACGCCTTTTGCACGTGCGACGCTTCTCTCCGATCGAGCACAGATGCGCTGCATATGGATTTATGTACTTTTCGTTTTTAGAAAGATGTTCCGTGTGAGCTGTTATTATTGCAGTTCTGCATGGTGTGTTGGACTTAATGCTTCGAAAATCTTAAACGCGATATTAAACTACGCGTAAATTTAGAGTGTAAATAATGAGAATCTACGGATTTGACTTCACTAGTTTTCATATTTCTTTCAGCATGATAATGGAATTAAGTTCTTAGTCACAGTTCGTAGGATTATATATCATACATTTTCGTAAATTTATAGTTACAATACAAGATATAAAATAACTTAATCCTTGAACATAATTATAGTATTTAATTAAATAAAATGATTAGATTATGCTTGCGTACCATGGTAATTTATTTTTCAATAAATAATTATGAGTACTTTAGTGAGTTGATTAGTAGTGCAGTTTGCAGATTCAAGTCTAATTCTGCAGTTTATCCTGGTGCGAACACGGGTAATTATAAAACTCCAGAACACAATTTATATTTTAAAACTGATGAAATTTTTAAATATTTATTAAAGGAAAACTTGGAAACGGGTGACTCGGATAAATATGGCAATGAGTGAGTTATTAAGATTAAATTAAACGGGCACTCTGAGGGATAGACGACAGGATGCCCAATTAAATGCTGGATCAAAAATTAATATTTATAAATATTTGACACATACCAATTAGAGCTTGAGACGAAGTAAAAAGATAAATATAAATGCCTTTCATTAATAGATTTATTAACTAATGATTGTACATAAAAGGTAAATAAGCATAAAAGTTTTTAATAATGAATGATACACTTGACAAATGCCAAATAATTTGAACACACTCTAAATCACGCAACAATGAACCGCGTGATACCCGAGGAAACCCTATTTACCCCCAGTGATAACAAGGCGTGCGTTAGACTCTCTTCCGGATAATTTTTGCCCGTGAGTCAACGGCTGACTATCATTTATTTAACCAATATACCGACGCCTCTGAGTCTCTCTCTCTCTCTCTCTCTCTCTTTCTAAAGCAAACGCGTATGCGCACATTTACGCGTGTGAATACATTTGTAAGCATATATACGTGAACGTACCCGCAGAGAAAATAATGTAACAAAGCAGGCCTCTCTCCGCGTGAGGTTTTCGCCTCATCGACACGCCGCCAAACATATCACAAAGCGTCGCAACGCGCATCTGCCGCTAGTCCGGCGGGGGATGTCGCACATACTCCCCAAGGGTGTAGAATCTCTCGCAAAATATGCCTCTTGAAAGATGAGAGCGCGGATGAAGAAAGCGACAACGTCCCTGGCGATCGTGCACTCGATTCCCGAAAGCGTCGCTCAAGCCCTTTTTTATCCGCCGTAAGTCTCAAGAGGCAGACGATAAAGGACAGCTACGGATATTCCGGATCGCTAGGTGCAGAATCGGGGAGGGGTAGTGAATGATCGAGAGTTGGATTTGCTGGCGATTTGTTTTTTCACCTACTATTCGCCACTGTACGGCCCCTGGCTCTCTTTTGCAAAAGGGCCATTTACGAGGCTCGGGTTCTGTGTTCAGGGGATGACGATTTAGATGCTCATGAGCGATTCACCGATGGTTCGGAGTCCACGAGAATCTCAGTTTCGAGAGCTCAGCTTATATGCTACAAATTTTAATCTAAGAATAATCTTTACGCTGCGTAATTATTTCATTAATTGATGCGCGATTCCCCTTTGATGTATTTTCGAATAAAGTGTGAAAGATAGTAATGGGTTTATGAAAGTTATAGCAGCCTCGGTTCGTTCTAATATTCCATACGTTTTGCTTCAATCACGTCGCCAAGCGGGATGCATATTTTAGGAACTAAACTCTACGAGATCAAATGTCGAGTAATGAATTTTATGTTTAAGCTGATATACTTTGAAGCTTGATGAAAATGCGTAAATCGGTGTCGTGGTATCGTCTTGGCGGCGTATAATTATTACGTGGTGAAATTATTTTTATAATATATTGATAATTTAAGAACATTGTAATAAGAATATGGAATTACGGAGAAAAGTCCCGCACTTCCCAACAGTTAAAACACTTGGAATCATCTATTTCATTTAACTCGGCCTGTAATAAATATTTCTTATTAAATTTGTTCAGCCTTTTATTAATCAAAATTTATTTGATTGAATTCAACGTTCCCTATTCATGCCCTATTGAACGTCACACCTATTAATGGAGAATAATCTTATAAATAATGAACAAATCACGCCCAGCAAATGTACGTAACCACAATAAAGGCCATTAGACTCGTGTATAAAACATCTGCGAAACCTAATAAATGTTTTCGTTAAAATTCATCCGGGAACCAGTGGTAACCAACACAGTGTCGCAGAGATCCATGTTTCGCGTAATTCATCAATGGCTCTCCCGTATACGCAGCCCGTATACACCTAAATATAAGCTAACAGTACGAGAACACACCCCATGTATACACGCGCCCTATCCACCATAGGGAGGAATAATGCCACTACAGTGCGAACTTTTAGCGGTGGAACTTACATCTGCCCTAACAAAGGACTCCTCGGCTTACTTCGTAAAGAATACAGTCTCTATAAATTTATTTTTTTTTCCCTCGATAATGAGTAAGTATTCGGCAATAAAGTAAAAATGGGCGAGGAGGAGAGGGACAGAGAATTCAAGTAAATGGTACCGCTTATTATACCTCTGAATGTATCATGATTTTCCGCGTGTCCGCAGGTGAACGATTTTCTGGGATATCCGAGTCTTTGAATTCGTAGAATGAAACGTGTCCAATCCTTATCCCTGTTAAGCTAATGCTTTGTTCTCTAAAGTACCCCTTCGTACGAGTAATAAAGGTACTGTGTTTCAGTTGGCGTTGTAATAAGTAATAATTTTCTGTGGGCTTCTCGATAGAGTTGGCACAAATTAAATGGAAATACGACTCGACGATGGTAACGAGCAGCTGGTACATTGAGAGTCCGATTTTATAAGCGTCTGGTAGATCGTAAGTAAGTAATTAATGCAGCCGTAATACCGGCGATGGATTATTAAAATACCAGCTATATCAAATATGTAAGCTTGTATTTTTAATCTGTTAATTTAAGAAGGGACCTTAAATTAATTGCGCTGTGACACCCACGCCATTAAAAGCGAAAGCGATGGAGAGACAGTCGCAGGATCTAATCTCCAGCAGCGAAGGAACGACGAGGGCAGCTGCTGAGTCGCCGCCAGAACTTTTCAGACGATGCCCGCCCTTTTAGTCGTGGACGCATAATGGTGTCGCGTACTTGTCAAAACAGGCGCTCGCACACGTATAATTTACAAGTAGCTGCTAGTGGCGCCCATTTCATTCCCTCGTGCCCACGCCTCGGTCCGGAAGCTAAGCGCGACGGACCCCCGCCCCGCGGCCGGCGATTGTACACAGGCGGAACACCTGGACGACTGAAAGGAGGCCGAGGGCTCAATAATTATCGAAAGTACGGAGTCGTCGTTGAATACGCGATACCACCGTGAGGCTTCAAGAGGAAGGAAAATCGCTGGCACCGTTTAGTGCACTTCGCCGAATTAGAATTGTTCGTCAGCTAAGTCTGGAGGTGTGCGCGTTTGTGCGCGTGTTGCGCTTACACAGATATGTGCAATGAAAAGGCATCATTTAGCAAAGCAATGTCCATTGAATTATCTCGGCGATATTTCATCGATGGTTTTGCGCAGATTTATAACGCTCCGCATCAAAAAGGCCTTTTTATTTGTCGGATATAAGATCCTGCATATTGTTACCTTTCGACCGGATGTGCGACTCTAAACGAAGTATTTTCACGAGGTTCAACAAGCGTGTAAGCATCCAATATACTGACAATGTATTCTGACAATGCAACTGAGAATATTAAAATGTATAAACGGGCGTACATTACATTGTATGTTGAGTGACTTCGTGTCTTTCTCGAAGAATCGAGGAATCGACTCTTCTTGTAAGCTCATATATTTAAAATACAATAAAAGCCCACATTATTGCGAAATGATCGAAAACTAACGATCATGCTAGCGTTCAGGATTCCTCAAGACTTCCATTAATAATCGCATTACTTGCATCTTTCACTCGAGTACGTATAAAAAGCCGCCAACTCATGAAAATCGCGCGAGCATGCTATTTTGTAATGTCCATCGTTGAAGTTGGAGGAGAAGGTTAGGAAAAGGACGTCGATTATTTATATATAAAACGATGACGAGCTAACTAAAAATTAAATCGTGTGCGTTTCTTTCTATTATCGAAGAAAGACCAGGTATAAATTTTTTTTGCGGAACCAATCGGTTTGTTCTGCTTTTTATCTGTGTGCATGTGATAGCATTTGTGCAAATTAACCAATATTATAATAGAAATTGAAATGAGAGTGAATTAAGAGCGAAACGAAGGAAATCCGAGTGTTCGAATGCGCGTGTAATATGTCGATGCTGGAGCCACTTTACTTCTCGTATTACATAAATGCGAAGATTTCTCAGCACGAGCCAAGTCTTCAGAAAATACATCGTTTACACACGTTGTTACCGCTGTATTTATTAATCGATAATATCGTTCATTGTAACGATTTTAGCGCGTGCTTTCAACGTAATTCTCTTTCGAAATCCATTTGTTTCTCATTAAGCCTTTGTAATCCTAAGTTTTAATGATTATTTTCTAAAAGCAGCAATGTAATTTACACCATACCTATATTAATTATTGCACTATTATTGTTGTTAAATTTTATATATTAATACAATTATATAAACTTAATATAGGAATACAAACGAGTGTGTATTACTGTAAAGGACATACAGGTCAATGATTTTTTGCAAGTAAGAAAAACTAATATTAAATTTTCTTCAAAATCTTCTAACCTTTACAAGAAAAAAATAGATAGCAATAAACTTTTTACCAAGAATAAAGCAAAACATACGGTTTCAAATTTAATAAAATAATGAAAAATATTTATTAAATTTATAAATATATTTAACGTTAATAACTATAAAATTAACATGCGAAAATGTAATAATTTAAATAATCTATTTATTTCTCCATTATAATGTTTCTTCATGCCTAAAAAAATTTTTAATTCCATAAATATTTTTATTGAGTCTTTTTTTAAAAATTCGCTTTAGAAAACAATAAATTATAAAATTATAGATTATAAAAGTGCACTGTAGGACAACCTCATTTTTATAGGAGGAAAAACAAAATGCAAGTGGCAAAAGGGATAGACGAGGTACGAAAAGAGGAACGATGGTAGAATCAGTAATGGGAAAAAATGCGGGCCCGCATCTTCGAGGATCGTGACTTTATTTTGCCCG
The DNA here is from genome assembly GCA_018907135.1 of Kradibia gibbosae. Lineage (NCBI taxonomy): Eukaryota > Metazoa > Arthropoda > Insecta > Hymenoptera > Agaonidae > Kradibia > Kradibia gibbosae. The sequence continues at coordinate 14,029,787 of JACCHX010000004.1, forward strand.
AGTAGTCAAAGTCAAAAATGCGCAAAAAGCGACCCCGGCTAACCCATGGTAAGAAGAAAGAGGAGCCCGTGAAGTAGTTTTCCCTGTCTCTGAGGCATCAGTCCCTGATGAAATACGGGCCAATAAAGCGCGAGCTATTGCCTTCCCGAGGTCGTTTAAAATTAAAGAGGCCTCACATCGTCGCTAGACGCAAGGGGGAGGAAAGAAAAAGGGTTCGCTGGGCTATCGACGTACCACGAGATTATGAGAGTGCGAGAGCGAGTTTCAGTGCGCCGCGCCAATAAGTCGATCTGCTCCCGTGAAAATCTCGGCCTCTGAGTGATTGCGAAGGAGTGCTGCTGCGCGAGGGAGGGGGAGGGGGAGGGTAAAGAGAAATTACTGATCTGGAGCGAGGACATATCGGAAGCAGGAAATGGAAATGTCTATCTCCGGGAGGATTTTTCATTAGCATTTCAAGTGCGCAAAGGCCGGAGTTACTGCTGGTGGTCAACTACTGACTAGAAGATACATTTTCTTTAAAGGTTACTTAATGAGCGATATATTAATCGCTTTACTATGAGCTGCGTTTCATCTTTATTCAGTGGCTACAAGGGTTTATTAGAATAAATCTGTATATTCAAGATATCAGCACTTGTAAATTAATAGAATTATCCACTCCGTCGAATGAAGTCATTTTTCAGACGCCGACTGATAGGTGCGATTGTGCATTTGATTTATCTTTTTTTATGTTCAGCGCTTTACCCGCAATGCATTACACTTTAGCTAAAGATTTACTGCTTGCATAGAAATGAACACGAGCAGCAATCCAAGAATTTCTAGGGCTTTCGAAAGGAATAAGACTCGGCTCGCCGCGAAATAAACAAGTGTAGGATATGCAAACGCGCCTAAATCTCCGATGCGGGGAGCGCATAAATCATCTCCGCAATAATTATGGCCATAAACAAAACTCCATAATAATAACATTATATCCGAGTTCGGATACTTGTTATAGGGCGAGGAAATTGACGCAACGGCAATCGCAGATGGGAAAAAAATACAACGCCTACTTGTTTCTGCAGTGTGAATTCGTCGTTCGTGGCTGGACACTAATAGCGAAACTCTAGTTTTTTCCGTGACCAGCTTGCGGTGAACATTATACACCCGTTATTTCGCGACTCTTCTTTTTAAATTTCCAATGATTATACCGACTTCGTAACGTATACCACCATTTTACACGGGGAGTCTCGGAATTATAAATTTACACACTTGAAAAAGTGATGAAATGTTTCTGTGCTTCTAAAAGAAAAAAGTAATACTTCAGTTGAAAGAAAGCTAATCAATCAGGAAACAATTACTTATAATTGCATACCGACCGACATATTGATTAACTAAGAACTATTGCTTTTTAAGAATATAATAATGGTACTTACGTATATAAATTTTTTAAAATAATTAATTTATAAACTTTTCGTTTTAAAAAATTGTATTTTTATTGATGCATAGTCGATTTGATATCGATAATTACGGATTACTATGCCTTTCAAACAAATTCATAGGTATCAATATTAATACTATTTCTTTCTTGATTACTAATAAACAATTTTGAACCAAGTCAAGTATTTGATATATTACTAGCTTACGTTACGTTTTCTTTATAAATGGCTGACAAATTTGTATCAAGATTTTTGTATTAACAGCAATTTATTTCTTGTAATATTTTATTCACGTGCTTATACAATAAGAAATTTCATATTATTATTATTATTATTATTATTATTATTATTAATATTTCACTAAAAATGCTCTCGCTATTTCAATAAAGATCTATAGGAAATATGTTAAAAATACGTTGTATTATGTGAAAGTAGTCCTGTTTTGGTTGCCTTTATTTTCAACTTTCGAATAATATGTTACAAATTAAAACGCTGCCTTTGAACATACCAAGCATTATAAATAAAATTATCATAAACGTACTCGATCGTTATCATTCATTATTTGGGATAGTAAGAATTTTTCAAAACTGTTTTTTGTTGAAGTCTTGTAATTTTCTTAAATGAATTACGTATTCAAAAACTGATATTACATATGTTCTTGTCCTCGGTAAATGTTCCGACACAAAAGTTAGCAAAACTTTTTAACTAATATATATTTAATGTTTTGTAAAATAATTATTGTTAAAAGAGAATGTGAAATACCACGCGGAAGAAAACGTGATTTTAAATAAACTTAGTTCACGCGTAAGAATGCAGAGAAAATATTTCTGGCAAACTGCTGCTGTCGCTGAGTACGTAATTCATGAAATTTGCCATTATCCTTCGATGTAATTTCCCTACCGTGCGAAGGAGCCGTGACTGAATCCAGCTCGAACTAATGAAGATCCCTTAGTCCCTTTTCACAAATGCCGATTCAAGGATTCGCTCTCTCGCCTCATTTCTTTCTCATCCTTTCGTTGAATTTCTGGTCGAAAATCTCGAGACTCTGAGATCAGAAAGAGGGACAGGATTAAAAAAGAAACTCGCGTGACGTCGCGAAACGCCGTATTTGCATTCGTTCAGCGCTGCTCAGGATCTCTGCTTCTCCACGCCTAGGCTATGCCTAGGCCACCGTCGAGGAATTCACTGAGCGCGATTCCAGGTAATGTATCGCGCACCGCCATTAAACGGGTCACTCCTCGGTCCCGTGCCCACGCCAAGCATCTCGTTGCATCCTCCGAGTTCCGCCTCCGTTTCTCTGCGTGTTTCATGTCACTGTGGATCGAAGGGAAGAAAGACCAGTGCGAAATACACATCACGGGGCTCCTAAAGTAGGAAATCCATTATTTTTTCTTCTAAAGGCCGTAACGATACTGCGCGCCCGCTGTGAAATCGAAGTTACGACCTGCACCCGGTGACTTTACTTTGAGGTTCCTTCATTGCACCGGCTGTGTTTGTTTTTACTTTTTTTGCGCCGTTCCAGATAATACTGGACCTACGTACAGTGAAAGCGAGACGTCGCTCTTCGACGCTACTGATAAAAGGAAGACTACACTAGAACTATTACATTTTAAGCAATCTTTTCTTTTTAAGCCAGTTTATTGAACCGGCTATAAACACTTCTGGAAAGGAGAGCGCATATCTCTTATATATGTGCAATATAAAATGTGCGCTATAAGTTCATTCGTGGCTCGGCTTCCATTTGGATTTCACTTAATTCAGTCACCGATTCATGCTCGAGTGACGAAAATAACATTTGGCACTGCAACTTAGTGTTAAAAGTAAAATCTCTCTCCCCGTTCACGTATATCGTGCTTCTTTTATTCACGACTGAATCCAATGCATTGAGTCTAAGGGACACAAGATCACCCATGGTCGTTTCCCAACCGATCCCTTCGGTAATACCGAATTGCAAAACTCAATCTCGGTCCGTCTAGAGAACGAGTGAATTCTCGGAATCGCGTGTCTGCACGAGATGCTCCTTCAAATTCGCCATCCGAGCGCTCCGTATCGCCTGCATCGGATTTACAAGGAGCAGCGAGGCATTTTTCGCCCGCGCGTTACGAGCCGCGTTTATCGCAGAGTCATTCCGCTCAGTCGAGGATGCGCCATCGGTACTCCCCCGTGCCCAGATCGTAATCCGACGTGCACCCGGAGGTCCGCAGGAGAGGCAGAGTCACCCGTCGTGGGGCAGCCATCCTGGATTTACAAAACTGGGATATAAATGTCCTTTATTGGCAGTCACTTGACCGCGATGCTCGTATAATTACGCTCGGCTATCGGAATGAATAAGCAATGATGCGTATCCGTTCGATCTTTGACAAGATAGATTCAATTTCATCGGACACGACCGTCTCGCGTCTATATGCAAAGCCTTAGATTCGCATCGCTGCATCCGACACTTGAGATACAACAATGGGATCAAACGCGCTTTTCATTCCTGCGTTTTGCAGTCGGTTTGTTTAGCTTGGCTAGCGCAAGACTAACGATCTAATGGCGTGTAAGTAATTTTGTGTTTGCATTATCCGACACGACATCGGATCATAACACATAAGTTGGAGAATAAAATAGTTCTGTGGAATTTTTCCTAGCCTATCCCTGATCTCTCGCAACAATCGTTTAAACGTAATATTTTCATTTGACTACGACCTTACGTGGCAGGAAGGGGAAAAAGTATTAGTACTCAAAATTATCGTACACTTATACATATTTCCATTCCCTCGTTTCATACGCATGTTCGGCATTATTTCATAAATGGACTCAACATCTCTAAACTAACGTTCATTTCATTACTCAAGAACACAATTTTCTTAACTCATTATTATTGAAATTGGTCATTCAGGAATAGAATAAGCCGCTGACCGTCTAAAATGCTTCATTAAAAAGAAAAGCGCTCACTTCATGTCTACATTAGGACCGTCTTAATTTACCGAAGCCCATTACCCGCCTCAACGTGCATCTCTCAATCAAGTGGTTTCAGTAATACCGGCCTCTAAAACGCTTTCAAAATATCGACGTCTACTATTCTTCGCACTTAACAACGCTTCGCACAATCCTGTATCCGCTCGATATTGCGTAGCCCATGGTGAGGCGAATTTAGGCCGGAAACTAGTGCTCGAGCACACCTTTTGAATGTAGATCGTTCTTTATTTTGGTAAACGCACGCGCAAGCATACACATATACGTGGAAGGGGTGGTAAAAGGACCAAAGTGTACCAAGCTCCGGCGGATAGTCAAGTGATTTCGTGAGCCACATGTGAAATAGAGGCAGTTCTGCTTTTCTTTACAAGACGTGTGTGAGTGACTGGCACACGAACATTAGACATATCTTTCTTTTTGAGGTCACTCTTGTCGTGTCTGTGCTTGTTCTTATCCCTCCTGATGTAATAAAATGTCCTTTTTTTTTTAATGGTCGATTGGTGTCGTGTTACCTTTATCGAATGAAATCCTGGATTCTTATGCAAAAAATGTACTGTCCGCTGCATGATTTTGGTAGCAATCGTCCGAGTCTACTTAACTGTTTAGTACTACGCGACTGACATATTTGCTGAATGCAAAACTCTTCTTTACAAATTCGTGATTAAGATTTAAACATTCTTTCGAGGATAATTCTTAAATCAGAATCACATTGCTTAGCTATTGTCGAATGAAATTAACGTTGACTTAAAGGATTTTGCGATTTTGAGAATCATAAACTATAACTAAGATCATCTCTCAATTGAAAGAAAAAATTAAGTTATTAATCAAGTTCAATCAACAATAATTCTTCCATCGTTTTATCTGATTATAAGGATTTTTATTTAATCGTGCCCAAAGCATAAAGGCCTTGGCGTCGGCGGTAGTTGACGCTGCGAAAATGATTCTTGTAAAATAATAATTGCCTCGAGGGCCCAAGCAGGAATGAACGATGTATTTCTGGAGCAGTATCGCGTGTGTTCGAAGTGTACCAATAAAGTATACGCGCGAAATAGCCTGTAAGCGCAATTTATACGTGTGTATTTTTACGAACATGAATCTGAACCGAGTGCGCGGGAGCTGTTGCACAGGAAAACGGGAAGAATGAGCTGAATTGAGATGGAGATCTAGATATGGATTGAGATATACCTAATGAAATGGAAAGTCAAGAGAAAGCAGATTTTCCAGAAGATTATCTGATGCTGTAACAAATAGATTTTATACTAAATATTACGAGATAATCGCCGTGGCTTATTGATTTGCGATTCATTGAATCGTTGGGAAACATTGTTCAAGTTTTTGATTATTTTTCTAAATAAATATCACATTTAGAGCACACGACTTACGGGTAATTTTTAATACCGCGTTACACGTATGCTTTCAGCGTTTTAGACATTTCGTTTCTTCCCGTATGCGGGAATGTGTAAGCGCGCTCTTTTCGAAAATTATTTCCAAATATCTCGATTGCCAATATACCCTTATAATCGAACTTTAATATTATTGAAACTATTAAAACCATGACGTATCGCTAATTAGTTAACTGCCATTTCCGGTAAATTTTCACATTTACTTTAAGTTTTTATGGTACTAGATGCCGCATTGTGAAACATATTTGGTAAGATTCATTGCTTAATGTAAATATTGATCCTCCTTCATTGATACATACACGTACTCGTGAGGAAACCTTATTATCCAATTATATGAATTCTGCATTATTTGCATATTTCTTAATAAACCTTTTTACTCGAGGCAAGTTTTTAAACATTTTGCAAATATTTTATTTAACACGTCTACGTATTGACGTTTCTTGAGCAGCAGTACAATAGAGGCTTTTTTACACTGAATTTGTATATTTAATAGGAAAATAACTTTGTTGAACATAAATTAATGAATAAACGAAGAAGCTAGTGAGCCAATAATTCCGTTTTTGGACAGGAGTAGGTAAATCCACGACACGAGCGATGATGATTTCACGTTTGAGGAGACTCCAGAGGCTAGAGTCGCTCCTCGACTCGACGGCTGTCACTCCTAATATCCTCCGGCTCAATTAGTCGTGCTCACAAAGGCCGCCAGTAGGGAGGGGGAACCGTCCCTTGATAAGTTGGACACGGATTCCTCGAAGAGTCGCAGTAGGCGATCGATGCCGCGTACGCGCGAACCCGCCCGGGAGCTAATAGGTTCGGCCTTGGAATTCGTCGATCGCGACCGTGCGATATCACCAGCGCCTGTGGCCATTACCTCCGAATGTGGTAATGGCATCGTGCAAATGCGGTGGAGCGCTATGCTCGCTAAAATAGATTCGCGAAAATAAATCATCCCAATATAGCATTAGGGTTAAGAAATCTGTGGTATATTTCGAATTTTGGTCACACAACGCGTGACACTTAGCAGGTGTTTGAGTCTTCAACCCTCCTCTGCTCGCCATCCTGATCCCCACCAGACCCTTTCCACTCGCAGACATATAACGGAGAACGTCTCTTAATTTATTAGCGGCCGCTTTTTCCATGCCTGTGAATTAACGTTGAATCCTAATGGCGCCACACACTATCGAATGGCGGAAGAGACGTGCAATTGTTCGATCCTGCGACGAGGCACTATTCAAACGAGCTCTCTAATGAACGTCTGAGCGCTATGTGGGAGCAGAAATTTTGAATAATGCTAATAGATTTAGGTAGTCATGAAGCCAATTATAATTATTGCATACTTCGCGCTGCGCTACTCGATGATCTGCTTAAGGACGTGAAATTATAGCCGAGTCAATAATAAGAGACGCGATAAAATCAGTTTTACTGATCAACCGCTTAATTAACCATAGTGTTTCCATGCTTATACTCGGAAAATCGAATTCAAAATTTTAAACATTCCATATGAAATAATATAACCTTTCACACCAGGTAGGGTTAAGTCGGTAGCTGATCGATACAGATAGCATAGGATGCAATCGTTATCCGATATCTTTTTGATATATATATATATATATATATATATATATATATATATGTATATGCTGGGTATATGTACTAACGACAGCAGCTGCGTTCTAGATACCCAATTACACATATTCAATAAAATTTCGTAATAGTCTTCGAGCAGTAAATTCTTATTTGGTTCTCTCCTCGTTCCCTCTACCGCCCGTAACACCTTTGCACCTCCCCCGCCTTACCTTTTTCGTACAAACTTATTACAAATGCATACGCGCGGCCGTCATTTAATGCCTGCACTCGGCCGACTTTATATACTCACATGTACATTCATCCGCTAGAGCTACCACTTGACACCACTGCACGTATTGTGAGAATGAGAATCTTGTTTATATAAATAAAAAATAATAAAAATATTTTGCAATAAAGATGTATCTACACATATGGGCTGGATAACGATAAACAGTAGTGCATTATTGTTATTTTTAGCTTCTCTTTTATAATAAACTAAGCCACAAGTGAAAATTATTTATAGCGCAAAACAGGTTTTCTCACATTTGCAGCGTTTCTCATACAACTTTAATGTATTTATGTTCCCATCACTATGTTGGCTTATTCTTTGCTATTTAAATAAAATATAATATCGATGTTGCAATCATACTTATCAAAATTGATCTAAGTAGTATAAAAGAACTCGAGCGGTAGTCTTCGCTTTAAAAATAATCTTATTTTTTAATTTATATATTTTTAATGTAGATATATTTTTGTTAAAGTGTGCTAATGTAAGTAATAGCTTTATAATTGAAGGGGGCGTAATTTTACCGTATTACGATGAACGCATAATATTTCCAATACATAAATCTATCTATATATTGTATTAATTAAGATTTTTATAACCTTTGTCACTGATCATTACAACTACCATTTAAATATTTTGTTCACGTAAATGTCATTCAATAGCATATTATTGTGCATGAACCTGACTATGTAAATTTAAGATTTTTCAAAATTTATCTCTATAATTGTCGGCAATGTGCACCGTTTAGCGATTATAATGATCATAGGTTATTATAATGATCATAAGTTCATTTTTTTAGGTTTCACATCCACTTGTTCCATCACAGTAAATTTATTCTTGTAAAAATGACGGTGTCTTATAAATCATGAATTTCAAGAAAAAATTATGATAATTTACAGATACTAGCATCTATCGAATTTCTTCCAAGATAGAGGCTATTATAAAAAAAGCTTTCGTGTGGGTGACATCGTGATTTCTCATCTTAAACTACGAGGCAGCCGCATTGTAATATTATAGTTGTAGTAACGTCCCACGTATGATCGACGATAGTGTATCAGACGCGACAAAAGTATCGCAATAATGTTTAAAAGTTGAACTAGCTTCGTATAATTTACGCCTTAATACTATGACCTTAAGAAAATCATAGCACGCCACGTATTAAATTTGTTTAAATTATCACAGATTTAATGAAGTGCACGAGTAAACGAATTATTTGCGGACGTTTTTTTCAATTGCGTCTTTTCCTTTAAACAAAATACAATACAATTGATTGAGTGGAAAGAGAAACACATGTGTATTTACAATTATTGTTTTTGAAATTTCTCGATTATATTATTTAATAATGATGTGTTTTAATCATTGCTATAATAGTGTTTTTCATAATACGTTAGTATTATGCACTTACTTAATAATATTAAATACGATTGTAAATGAACTAATGATTAATTTCGCATGATTAAAATTTGAGTTATTTGATTTATTCAAAATATCTTGTATCCGCTCACGAAATGTGAATAAATTTTGAAATCGAATGGAACGTTTGTACGCACTCATCGAAATTTCCAGTTTGGAATGCCACTTAACGACAAGAAGGGAATTTGACACTTGTCAGACTATATAACCATACATAGACTATATTTATACCTTATTTAATTTGCGTTGATAAATTGAAACAATGTTAATTATATGTATTTTATTTATTTACATCACTACCCGATGCAGTAGAATGACGAGGAGAATAATTACTGTGAAATGTTTTTCACGGATAGACAGATAGCTACGGGATCGAATGCTGTTTCCCCATGCCATCGTATTTTTGCATATTCAATACGTTTTTCTTGGCAACCTTACGCCCGATACTTTTCTTATCGTAACTCTATATTTACGTAAATTCGCAGCCATAATGCAGCTTAAGTAACAGCGGCGGCGACAGCGGCGTCGGGAGCAACAGCAATAGCAGTGGGCAAAACCAGCGTTTTATCGGTATTTCCTCACGTTTCAATTTCACACGAGTGCTGGATGTTTCGCAATAAAGCGGAAAGGGCATCCGGGTAAGTTACACCTCGGGTCGGCGCATGTAACGCTCTAAGGTCCGGGCAAGTAATTGGCGAGAAACCTGTCCATCGACGCCGCGGCTCGAGTATCGCGCGCGATAAAAGCCAAAGACCGTACTTGAGTACCAAGCTCAATCGCAAATTGTACGGTTATTATTCTTATTCTCGAGGAATCGTGGATCTCGTGACTGTTTTTGGATAAACGGGCGATGCATTCCCAGTAATAACGAGCGTCATTTACGCTTACTCGCATTTGCTAGAGAAAAATCATCGTTATCACGTTGGGACAAGCGCTCAGGTCTCGTCAATGAGGTGCGTGCACAATTTTCATGGATGGAGACTCTGGAAATATCGAGGGAGCTTTGGAATTGAAAGATTATCCATGGATTATAGGCAAGGGTTAATATATATATATATATATATATATATATATATATATATATGCATTAATCATTATCCAGAGCTTTCGTCGATTATGTATGATATGTTTATTAACTTAATTCTACTTTTATTATCCATCTCTTGTTAATAAGTTCCTTTTTCACTCTTAAAGACTTTTGTTCCTCTTTATTATTAGTTATTTTTTTGTACAGAATTTTGTTTTTTCGCTAAAAAACATTAGTCGGATTAAGTAATTAAATTTTCGATTCCAATTGACTTCTCACTAAAGGTTTCGTTTTTAAGTACTTGTAAAAAAATTCTTCATTTATACTCAGCCTATTTGAACAAAAATTCTTTTTATAATTTTCATATTTATGAAGTAGTTATATATTATTTTGATGCTTTATAAATTAAAAATTTGAGTTAAGTACAAATAAAATGTTCGTTTATTTAAACAATTTTTTTGAATGAAGCATGAAATTATTTTCAAATTTAAATATTTTGATAATTGAAAACTCATTAACCTTATGTTTAATGAATAAAGATGTTGATAAAAGTTAAGAAACGGTCGAATTATTCCATCGAATGATAATGACTGTAATAAAATGCTGTACGACGTTCTATTGCTGTCTCCGAGACTAATACATTTTGCGCTCATTCGAGCAAAATATTTTAGCAATTTCTTCTTCGTCTGTCTATTTTTGTTCAGAATACATTTTAAAGCGCGCAGAATTTAGTTCAAAAATAGACGTTTCACATCAGTTTCTACGTACATTAGTTTTGCATTCAATTGCAGAAATGCGTTTAAACCTTGTTTCTAGTTTTGTTTCACCTACCGAGGTAATAGCTGTAAACAAAGCTTTACTAACGATTGAAATACGACCTTTTTTTAGAATGTTTCATGCTTAATTTATAAAATTACGCAACATAAAGCGAATGTTAGGTAAACTTGTTAAAAAGACGTATTTGTGGGTGTAGATCGAATAAAACGAATATTTATGTTAGTGGTGCATAAATGCAAAGTAACGCGACAGATTTGGTGTTTACGCGCAACGATACCTGTAATTAAAATAATAATTATCATTGATAATAATTCCTTTCATGGAAGACATACGTGTAGCGTGAATAAATTACAATCGGCAATCTGTACACATAGCATTAAAGATCTAATTCAAACCAAATGTATCATTAATTCTTCATTCGGGTACAGTACACGTACTTTATAATGCTCAAGGAATTACAATTTCCCCATTTCATAATTGATTTATTTCATTATACAAGTACCCCTACTGTTAGTAATATTTCTTTTTAAAAATCTAAGATTTCTTCAATTTGTCACTGCACGTTATAAGATTTGATATCAATGCCGTGTCGAAATCACCGGCACTTGATGCCTCAGACGTCCTAGCAATATATTACACCATGCTTCAATATTTATCCCGGGAACATAAATATTCAAATTAAGAGAATTTTCGTCTTCTAGTCAATTACATAAACAATGTTGGTATGAGGCAATTCATGTGTCGCCGTGTCAGTGTAAAGCTTTTTGCGGTCTTTCATGTGTTGCTCGCTTTGCTTCTCGCAGTGCATGAGATAGTGAAGATAATTAATGGTAACAATGGCATTTTTAAATTGCTTCACATCTAATTTAATAAAGTTATGTAAGTATAATAAAATTAAAAATGAAACTTATTGAAAAAAATTAAATTTTAGGTTCATTATTTGCGAATCCATTCATCGGAAGATGAAAAATTCTCTGTTCTTTATTTATTCATTTTCATTCTTACCAAATTTTTGTTTGAATACATAATAAATATATTATTATTATTATTATGAAATATTTTGAAACAATGAATTATATGAAGGTTATATTATGTGCATATTTCATTATTTAATGATTAATTTAATTAGGTACTTTGAACAAATTAGAATACCTTTTCTTAATGAACATAAATGCGTGAATAAATTAAATATTAATTATGATATTTTTTAACACTATAGCTAATTACAATTTTTGTATTACGTGAAGTTATTGATGTATAAGCTAATGTTAAATAGTGCTTTGTAAAGAGAAGTTTTATTTCAAAGGTTACACTATATTACATGATGCTTTATAAATATAAATTACTATATTTTTATAATCAGTACTATAATAATAATACTTAAATTGTAGAAGATCATTCATTCGAGATAAATCCACTGAACTCGAGATATCCCTGAATCTTAAACGTCACGTCAAAGTCAGTTCACGGTTTTCCACAGTCCGATTCTGCGGTCGCGTGAATCGTCTTTTCTGCGACGAAAGTGCGTTGAAACCACAAAGTTTAATCAGATTTGCAATTAAACTCGACAAGTTTTAAAATTCAATTATTTTTACATAAATATAATATTTGAATTTCTGTACGAAATTTATCTAATATTCGTTAAGTAACCTGAAAGATAAGTTAGATACATTTTATTGAAATAGATAAATATTTTAAAAGATGTTCAGGGCATGAATAACTCAATATTTAAATGTACAAGTGTATTTTTTATTCAGTATATAAATTGTTCTCCCCTTACGTAATAGGAATATGAAAGGACAAAATATTTTATTAAAGAATAATTTGCAACTTTCTAACAATTTAAATATTATAACTTTTTTTTACTTTCAAGCTATGCATTCATATAAATTAGAATTAAAAATAGTAGGTTGTTGGTTTAAGCTTATAAATTAACAGAGCCAAATGGTCCCTGGCAACAGATTTATTTCGTCAAACTGAAGTCCCTGCATCCATCATAGGTTCAAAATAAAGTTCATTTCAATGCTTCTTATACACTTCAATGAAAGTATACAATAATAACGATATAGTAAAAGCACAACTTAACCAGTTTCAAACGGAAGGCTAAAAATATAACTTGTATAAAAGCCAATGACTCTAGGAAGTTAAATATCACGTTAAGTCGCTTTAATTTTGGGTATTTGTAGAAAGAAAATTAAGAATTAAATAAACTGGCTGTTTTTTGTTGTTGTTCATGAAATGTCTTAATAATAGTAATATTAAATGAACAATTTAACAATTAAAGTCAGAATAAAAGCGGTTCGAGATTTTCACATATAATTATAAATCTCAAGAAATCTCTTGTCATGATAAATTTTTAAGAAAAGGTAGCTCACGTCACAATTTTCAATTAATATCGATACGATAGCCTTTGAAGGGCAAATAAATTTTCACCGATACACATAGTTACCCTTGAAAATGCACGAAGCTTTCGGATGCGTCGAATGAATCATAAGAATGTAGGGCTATTTATAAAGGGAGCTAAGAAGGGGGAGGAGAGTTGTGGCTATGAGAGAAAAGATAAGAAGTGTGCACGAGCACGTAAATACACATCTCAATTAACGTTCGCTCGCGCATAGTTGCGTGCCTTCGAGGGACTTCCCCGGATCGAGGGTTGAACGTGACTGAAAATGGACCAAGATGTTTTTACGCGACCGTGATTACTTAGCACAATTTTTATCCAACTATGAGTAGCATTTTCAATATCAATTATAATATTACAGGCTGCATTACTTCAGGAATCTAACGTATGAAAGCCTTTAACCTGATTCACTTATTTTTATCTAATAATATAAAGCTGTTATTTAATCTTAAATACGAGCTTTCGTTCATTAATCGTAGCATACTCGTATCGTAGCATACACTACTCATTAATTACAGTTTTATACAAATAAGAACTGCTATTTTCCGTAAATATTATTTTATCGTAATTGCTTATACTTTAACACATTAGTCTAGTGATATTGATTAGATTTTTTCATTTTAGCAAATCTATGATAAACACGATCAAATTAACGAGCCCACAAGAATTTCATTAGATTTTCCGCAGTAAGAAATGAGTAAATCTTAAGGCCTACATCATTTTACGGCTAGTATAATTTTGCAATTCATTTCCTAAAAGACAATAAAAGAAAACGAGGCTTCCAGGCAATAATTTTTACGTAACCCTTAACGTGATTCCAGTTGTAACAACGTCGATTAAGGAGTTGCAGTTTTCCTATGAAGCTTATACTATGGTGGTTTCACTTGTTATATCTCGGGAATAAAGAATTGTAAGGACAGAGATGCAGAGATAAAGGGATACTTTAGAATGAGAGGGGGGAAGATGACGGGTGGGGGAGAGATAAAATTATATCGATAGTCTTTTCACAAAGGTGTGGTGTCATTGACCTATCTTTTATCTTTAATCCAATGTAAAAGCTAGATGTACGATAATATCAATACTGTAGTGATTAGCTTTCAAGGACTCCGTAACGAACGCATAATGCAGGAACAGGAAAAACTTCTCGAGTGCCCAGTGCATCTGTCGTACAGAATTGATGAATTTTATACTCTGGGAGCTGGGCACTGAGCTCTCCCAAAGCTGGAGTATTACGGGTGTCGGGGAAAATTAGAAGAAAAATCGGGAGAAAAATTGTTGATAACTTATTGATAAGAATGTACCTTCCATCACTTACAGGTCATGATATTTTAGGTCTAGACATTTTATTTTCTAAGCTTTGTAAAAAGCTTCAAAGCTTTAAAAAAAACTGCTTCTTTTCATTTGAGTAGATATTTTTTTTCCCGATACGTTCACTAGTTCTAAAATTCGAACGACGTTTCATTTTACTTCGTAGTATTTAATGAAGCTCGTAATTCGCTCAGTTTTTATCCAAAATTTATTACTCAGCCTACAGTTACGTTCAAGTACTAATTTACGTATGAATAAGTCTTGCTATTTTGGAATTATTAAATCCAATTTAATCGATCACATGTAATAAATTAACATGAAACGTGAACCTGAGACTCTTATTGAGGAAAAGTAAAGCAGGTAGACGGAAATACCCATTGTGCAAAATGTGTTTTTTCAAAGATGCCAATAAGACTTTGGAAGAATATTGCAAGTAAGCATTCATCGCGTAAAAATGCAGGGATTTTCTCTTTCTCTCGTGACCCATACCCTTTTTTTACCGCTACGTCCAACCTCGACAATTATACATGTCTACACATGCGCGTTCGACTTACGAAAGAAAGTCACTCAGACATCATAAGTGCCGGCATTCGTTGAATTTGAATTAGTTCGTGAGCGCATTGTCTTTCCGTATCCCTGTCTCGTTTCTCTTTTTTTCTCTACGATTTACTCGTTTCTTTTTCATAAGTTCTTTCCTGATATACATGTTGGATTGCTACTTAAATCCGGAGATTGTGTTACGCTCGGATTTATTGACCCACGAGTAATTAAAATTCTAAAGGATGCGCGAACATATCGTAGAGGCTTTTTAGGGTGCCGAGATTACGAATCCGCTGATCCGAATGGGAAAAGGCGTTCTTTCGCCGACAGTTCCCTCTTACATAATTTTAATTATGAGAAGATGTCGTGGGAGCCGCATTATTATTAAAAATATTCCAATGTCTTATAAGTGTTATATATACTTCCAACTATTGGATATCATTAAAATTTATGTAATCGAATTTTAAAAAGCTGCTTAAAGTATATATTTTCATTTAATTAAGAAACAAATAAAAATTTTAATTGTTTGATTATTAAATATTGTATACCACGTGGATAAAAAGCTGTTTAATTATTTTATCTGCTACCTTAGGAAGCTATCAAAATGGTCTTCCAATAGTCTTGTTTTATACGAGAACAATTCTTTGAATAAAAAGTTAAGACTCAATTTTACCATATAAGACAGAAATATGGTTATAGGTTAAAACAGAAATTTCCCGGAAAGATAAAGATCGTACAGTTATAAGACTTGAATTTTAAGAAAAATCGACTTCCTACATTTGAGTCACAGATAATCTCACAGCTATTTCTCAACTCATTTTTAGATGTAAAATATCGTGTCGTATCATGTAATAGGTTATCATTTGGGAAAGAGACGTTCTTTTATAAATGTTCTTCCTTCTCGAATCTCCGTTAGTAGATGATGCCAGTCGTTCGGCTGATGATGCGTACGAATATCAAAAATAAATATTTTTTGCCTTGATGGTTCTTTTAATTTTTAGTTTTTCACTATGATTACGGTTTTCCAAGTGACACTGTGTATTATAATAAAATGGAGGCATTTTATACTCTTGTGAAATTTATCGCTTTTCTCTCGTCAGATTTTTTAAAAAAAATTTGTGTTTGTTTAAGAAAATTTTTTACTATAAGTATGGTTCGCTTGTGGTTTTTTAATCCGAATTCGATTTGTAATAAATTTTACGACTTTGCTCAACACTTCTTCTCTGAAGAATCGTCGATAGTAGTATGATTCATCATATTGCTAGTGAAATATTATATTCGTTAAATGTCGTTTCTTCCATACATCAATTTCCGTCTATTAATCTAGCCATATGATAATTTAAACCTATTAACATAAATACTATTATTAGCATTAAATGGATATTTATCCAACTTCGAATTTTGTTTAGTTCGCTTTATTCATCGAAGAATTGTTTTCATTGTGAAAACGTTCATGCGCATTGGAATATACTTTTTACTATTTCTATTAATTATAATTATTATTACAAGTCATTTAAATCATATCGCGATAAAGGAATATTAATGTAAACGAGTTTATTTATAACTTACGCTAATAGATGAGTTTCGCTAGTAGGAAACAAAGCCAGTATGAAAACTTACCTGAAAAAAAGAAAAAATATGATTTATATTTATAACCAAATAATAGAAAAGAAGTATTTGTATTAGTGATTCATGCTTGATCAATGACTTTTAAATCAACGTAATTAATTAAGATGATTGACTGAAGTGAATGGTTAAGCTAAATTGTTGGTAGGGATTCTAACGAGGACTAACAATTTCATTCGCATTTCATTCGCATTTCATTCGCATTTCATTCGCATTTCATTCGCATTTCATTCGCGCAATCGATTTAATTGTTACAGAATAAAAAACACGTTTTTATTTAAAAAAAAAAAATGTACGTGAAACAAAAAAAAAAGAAAGAGAAGTAACTACACCACGCAAGAATTTATGATGCTCAACTATAGAATACTTCCGGGTGAGCGATTGCAGTCCGGTAAATCCAAACATAGTATACGTATATAAAAGCAATAAGTTGTGATGAAAACGGATGCGCCGTCATTCGAGATTACGCTGAGCGACAAACTAAACTACTCGAGGGCCGTAAACACCTTCGCGTAGCGCGCGCGAATTTTCGAAAATAGAAGGGAGCTCGGCGGTTTTCGCCGTCCGATGGCCGTTTCGGGTAGCGCTTGCGCACCCGTAAGGGCATCTTTATTTTCAGGGCATCGCGACGCCCACCGTCGACATTCCGGTGCTCCCTTTTTTCCTTTTTGCTCTCGTTATTTACGTAACGGCGTCTGCCGCTCGCTTTTATATAATGAAAGCGAGGGCGAGGAGTAGCGGGGAGTCGGGACGCCGGCGTGGAATGCGCTGAATGCCGACGTCGCGGGGAGGTGAGATGCGGCACCGGAAATTCCTTACAGGAGCATCCGTTTTGCCATCTTTTTGTGGGCTGCTCTTCCGATGAGTCGATTCGAGAAGGCGCTTCCAAGGATGCTATAGAGTTTGTTGAGGATGCCGAGTACTGGAACCTTGGGGAGCCGTTCGGCAAGGTTCAAAATTTATATCGACATATGCGGTTACGACCGGTTCGAAGATTACTGATAACGATTCTCATTTTCATTCCGATCGAATTGAATATTTTGTGTTATATTACTATAAAAAGTGGCATGCTTTTTCAAGAAAATATTAATGTCAATATTAATTCTTAGTTGAATGAAAATATACTTTTGTAATGTCTGAATATTTTTGTTGCTAACTTAATCCTGAAATTATTGGATATTGATCTATAAATCACTAAATGAATGCATATTCTATTTGCTTGCTATCAACTCTTTACAACAATAATGACACATAATAGCATTAAAGACTTTAAAGACAAATAAAAATATACTTATTCATTGCTTGAACTGAAAATTTATATAAATTTTTTAAGAACCAAAAGTTTATAAAAATAATTATTAAGTTTTAATGATGATGAATGCTTATAATTCTTTTTTAAAAATTTTAGAAGAGAAAAAAAAATTACAAAAAAAACTTTAAGGATAAACTTGCGTAATGAAGACAATTTTTCGGCGATATAAACAACGTTAAGCTTGAAATATTTTACAAAAAAATTACACTTATACACTTTTAACAACAACATATGCGTAAAAATTAGGCATTTATAATTAAATGGAATATACAATGTTAGTTAACTAACAATATTAGTTTAGGCAAATTTTCTGATTGATAATAAAGATGTAATTTCACTAATGAAACCGCTAAGGTGAAACTAATAAAATTCTCTAACAACAAAATTTATGCACAATTAATACCGTAATAGTACGCGATTAAGACACATTTATTTTATATTTGCTAGGAACTCTGTACTTTATCTTAATTAGTTATTATTCAATTAGTATTCAAACTAATCTGCAATTATATTATTAATTACTGTTATCAAATGTTTTTAACGCACGACATATTTGCATATAAGTTAATGCGTAATATATACATATGTTCATGATTCGCAGTGTCCTGGGTACGACTCAATTTTCATTATCATCAATAATACCGCCAAATTGTCGTAATGATTGACGATTATCCCTGGAATCCCAATGTTTACCGTAAATTTCTGAGTAATTTTTGAGAAAAATTCTCTTCCGCCCTCGATATTATCCCACAGTGAGACGCTGAACTCACGCTCGAATCTGCTCATTTTGCGACGAGTTAATTGAAAGCGCCGGTGCTTTACACACGTATAAATATGTGCGTTCATGTATAGTATGGGGAAAAGGTACGGCGGGGCCTTGTAAGGTCGCGGAAATTTTCTTCTCGGTGGAGAGTAACTCCGTGAGGGGATTTCATAACTCGTGCCAATTACGACTTATTGGAAACTTATTATAGTCATGCGCACGCGTCATGCCGAGGTTCAGTTTTAATTGCGCGATTACATTGAATTTTAATCGATAGCTGCTGAAATCGGAAACTGTTACATCGATGAATAAGTAAGAATACAATGGCATTGCACTTATATATATTGTAACAATATTTGAATAAATTATATGCTAATAAAATAATTGCGTAAAATAAGCAGTTGTAGGATTAAATAAGCTTTTAATATAAATCAACTATTCGCAGGCAAATGATGTTATTGATAAAAACGTATTATATCATTGATGAAGAATGTCGTTACACAATTATCAAGAATATTTTGCCACTTATATTTTATTCCATTATACAAGAGATTATCTAAAAATAAGTTTCAGAGAAATCTTTATAAAAAAATAAGGCTTTAAATGCTTGATAAGTCGTATGTATTTGTAACCAAGCATTTTGCACTTTCATAAATATAAGCTCTACGAAAAGGTATTTTTTACTTTCTCGATTAAATTTAATAAAAGTCGAACAAATATGTAAAAAATTCGTGTATCTCGCAGTTAAATTAAGCACGCATTCATATAAATACAATGTAAATGCGTTTTGCTACTTTTCATTCTGAAAAATACACATCTTTTAAGAAGTAATTTAATTACAAAGCGTTTTTCTCATGATCCCTATATTATGGCGAGGTCGTACTTGTGGTGGCGAAATGCCTCACAGTGCTTTTGGAATCTCGCGAGAAAGTGGTGCCGTAAAATTAAAAGAAAAAAAATTAAAGGCTCTTGTTCGGCTCCGAGACGAGCAATTTAGAAGCTCAGGGGCGAGGTTGGCGTACAAGATTTAGTGTAGCTTGTAAATGTTAAATTAAACCACGATTTCACAGACGGACCCGGACACTTTAAGTATGAGAAACGTGACATGTGATCTAAGTCGGATTGCCCTTTTTAGATCATGAACGTGTTCTCCGAGAAGATCAAAATCCATGATGAACATGGAATAACATTGTTTGCATACATACGTACGGTTAAGAAAGGATTATCTTTGTATTAATAGCTGTAAGAATACGAAATACTGTGCAAGTGAGATATTTTTCTCGAAACAAGTCGCCGCCCTATCCCTCTCCCAATACCATTCTCCTCTCTCTGTCAGAAGCAATTTTGTTCATGGAGGAGAAAATACCTTGGAGGTGAATTTACATTTTCAAAAAGACCATAGAGTACATCGAAATCTAATAAGCTGCTCTTTTGGTAATGTATTCCATCTTCAAATACAACGTTTTAAAATCCGGTTTTGTAACTTTTTGAAACGTGAGGCGCGAAAATGATACTTGTCTTCGCTAAAGGAGCTTATTAGTTGCAGACACGTAAAAGAATTTTAAGGAAAAAAGACGCAATAAACGCAATGGTTTGCATGTAGCCGTGGTGCTTACATTGTAAAATAGACATAGACCTCTAATATTTATTATTCCTGTTAAAAGTTTGAGTGCGGATGGTTTGACAAAATGATGTCGATAGGTCTAATTGGTCTGGATGTATGCATTACTGAGTTTCGAGTGAAAAGGAGAAATATAGGCTTGCATTCCGAAGTAAGAAAGAGAAGAAAAGAGGAAGATAATAGATTGTAACTATTTCTCTGTTACGTATGGAATTGCCACTAAAACTTTTAAGTTAGGCGCAACTATTAAAATACGCTCTACAAGATGGCTAATATAAGCCAAATTAAATCGTGTTTTCCGCAGAGGGGATTTATGATATTTTTCTTGCTTAATGCAGTAGTAGCGTAAGCCGAAATTCATTAATGACAACCATTTTTCTATTTTGTAACGCAACTTTTCATTGCAACATTAAGAGCATCAGAAGATGGGCTGCTGCCGTAAGCATTCAAAGCCATTGACGGTTAGTTGTATGAACTAACGACAATTCCGTTGCCCGGTATAAATAAAACTTTGTAATATCCTTTTACTTTAAAACACAGATTCTCCGAGCACATTAGATGTCATAAATATGGCAGCGAGCGTATAAATAAGTCGAACAATCCCTGTGCATGGGGCAAGAAATATCGGTGAAGAAAATAAATGTAATGACATACCACCGAACGGCTTGATTCTAAGTGCTTGCGTGCGGGATATGGGGGTTGAAATATTGCACAACCAGAGCGAAAAAACATGGCACGCTGCTCCTGCAGAATCACGAGAGCTTCGACACATAAAAACTAATGTGAAATGCGCGCGCCGATTGTTTTTATCGGCATGCAATTAATCGAAAGTCAGAAGTCGTACGGTGGGAAGGTCGCGTGTCATGTAACGGTTTTACAGCTCGATGATCTTGGAACGTGAACCTCGCGCCTTCGTAGCTCTATTAGTGCTCAATCTGTTATGTTACTGAAGATGAAAAATTGCCTTATCCGTCCCACTTGTCGACTAACGCCAGATATTGCGAGCCTAACGTAACCAATGACCCGTAAAAAGAGGTCGATTTTGGATGCTTTACTATGATGCTAAGCATACGAGCTAAAATTTATTGCATTTTATATACCGAATAGCCGTTGGCCTTCTAATGTAGTTTTGAATTTCCTATTACTTTCAGCTTCTACTTTTTGTATTTTGGCTAAAGTATTTACTGCTTTGCCACACACGGACACTAGGATCTTTTTAAATAATAGCGAGTAATATACAATAATTTAATATACGAAATTACACTAAATGTACCAGAACATGGTAAAGAATGTCTACCAAATAGTTTTACGGTCCCATTGTTGTAATTTTGTTAAAGCAATTTAGTTAAGAATTGCGAATTATAACATATTTCTTTATATTTATTTGGCAGAAAGGGAAATGTAATGTAATAGCAAATGCTTTTATATCCAAACGCTAAAATACCTATTAATTATCTCTCTCTCTCTCTCTCTTTCTGTTAAATCATAAAAGAGTAATTATAGCCAAAATAAGATAATAACAATATATTTAAAAAGAAAAACTTAATTAAAATTAAACAAAAGTTAATGGATTATTGACTTAACATGTAAAATTTATACCTATTAATTAATTAATATAATATCATTAAACAAAGTTACCTTCTAATATATTATGCTTCACTTTCTCACGTTAAAATGAAGTAATTGAATAAATCCCTTCACGAATTATTTACACAAACTAATAATTTTTGTTTAATTTGCAGAGATATAATGTTAAATATTGCCTTGAGTAAACAAGTACGTTTCAACTCCCATGATATTATTGTTTCAAAATAAATTTTTTAAGAGATAATGTTTTATCTACCGCCTACACTTGCGGCGAAGGTCACCGTGGCGAGTTCCGCGACGCAGGTCGCGGGCCAACGGCTGGTCGTGCGTTTCGGCCAGCCGAGAGCGTGAGTGAGAGAACTTGGAGTGGGGATCAGTCCGAGTCCGCTTCGCGATGGGCGGCGTGGAAGCACTACGCTGAGCTGTAAATGCTCCGTTGTAATGGGGTCGTCTCATGGTATCAACGGTTCCTCTCCAATGTAGCTGAACTAAAAGGCTCCACTGAACAAGCTTTTGCATAAACGCGCTAAGTGGGAGTGGGGCGAAAGACAGCAATGCACTTTTGATGAACTACCACATCGGCTTGCGAAAGCTCCGGTCTTGGCTTGCCCGGACTTTAATGAAAGGTTTATATTGGGAACGGACGCGAGTAATAAGGGAATCGGTGTCGTGCTTTCGTCAGTATTTCTTCCACGTGGAGTACCGAAAGCCGTTCTGAAAATGTATTTTCTGATGCCCTATCGCGAAATAGAATTGCAGCTTATGGTCCGGAAAAAATGAGTATAATGTCACTTTCCGGAAAAGTATTAAAGAGGACCGTCTCTAACGTCGCGCTCCCAATACCCTAAACTTCATCAACAGTTGTGACAATACTGTTTAGAAAGTTTTTATCCAGGGCGAGGACCGCGTGCAAATCCTCGCAGAAGAGCACGATTCCCGTCTAACCAGACATTTCGGGATCGGCAAATTATCGACCGACAAATCGAAGTTATGTTTGAGGGTTTCATCTATAAGTAATCAGAAAACCCCAACAGCAAGTTTTGCAAAGTCCTGTAACATTAATCGAGGAACCAAGAGGCATGATCTCGATGGATCTTGTCGGGCCACAGCCTACCCATTCGCATAACTCCTAACTCTTAGCAATATAAGGTAGTTACCCAAAACGAATAGAGGTGACTGCGTTACGGAAATCTACAAGCAGGGCGATCACAGACAGAGTAGATAATTAGTTATTTTATGGCACTTTTGCCTCGCTACAATCGTTTCCGTCAACGGAAAGCGATTCGTCAGTAAGGAATTCACAGAATTTTGTCGAGAGTTGTGGCATTCAGTATAGATGGACATCACTGTACACACTACAATGTAACCGGTTAAAAAGAACTAACAGGGTTTTAAGAAATATGATCTTGTAATACGTAGAGTAAGATCATAAATTTTTGGATACGCGGGTGCGTCTCCGAGCTCGCCTTCGCATACAATACGACGCAATCATTCGATACTGGGATTTCTTCGGTCTTTTTAAATTTTGGAAGGGAACTTAAAGCATCGGATTCTTCGATACATCCAAAGCTATGGTATCCCGGGAAAACCAACCTAAGACAGTGTCTAGAATCCTGCAAGATATCCCAGAATTAGTAAAAGTCTATCTAGCTAGGAGCTTTGAGCAGCAAAAGAGAATTATAATCTCCGTCCGAGAATTGCGTGAAAATTGACAGCCCTAACTACAATCCTCCATTTTATCTTAAAACCACGTGTTATTTGGAAAAGTAAGAACTTTAACAAGAAATAGAGCCTCCAAACTCGTAGTATCAGAAAGCGAAATCAGAAAATCCATCTATAGGACATCATATCTTAGTCTACCTTGGTAAACAACACCTTGCGAAAGACATTCTATCTAATCTTTTTGTAACAGTAGAGATGATTATATTAGATAAGATTTAAGATGTAATTACTACGACAGGCTCCTAATCTGAGGACGATACAAAATTACATTTTTCTGAACGTGGTTTTTAATTTTCCTCTTTCTTCCATTTGTGGTGTCATTACTTTGAAGGAAAATTAAATTTTCCAATAATTTTCTTCAATTGATTTATTTGATGTCTCTTTTTGGGATTCGTTTTTTTACACACCTTCAAGATTCTTTTTTGTTCGTCTTTTTAATAACGGTTTTTTTTTCATTTTGCTAAATTTTTTTGAGTTTTCTACTTAAGCATGACTAATCTACGAGTAGTTCTACCGCAGTTTAATGGTGGTTATGAAGTTAGCATTGCTTTAGAAATAGGGTTGCTCGAAAGATTTAAGTGACCAGTCTTGGGTCTGCTCTAACCCGGGGCATGTTTAAATAGGGTAAATGGCAAAAAATTAGGTTTTGACCTCGTATGGTCCAGATCCATTGAAATTACTACTTGCTGCAATTATTGGTATAAATCAGGATGCGCTCATCTGATCGAGAGAAGGTAACAATACTTGCTGGCTTTGTCAAAAATTTGATGCTAGAAGAATGTAAGCCAGGCGACGAAAGCGAACTTCTAGCTGCAAAATCATCATACCGGCCAGGGCGAATTGAGCGAAATACGCTCAAAAAGTTGGCACACACTGATAAAGAAGAAAAGAAGTGACTCTATATCAATAGAAAATTGTGTACGCATTATGTAAGCACATTGTACGTTTTCAGGGCTGGAAACACTGGTCTCTGATGACCAACAGAGCCCGCGATGATCAATCGGAACCGAAAAAGAACGATTAAAATAATTAAAAAAGTAAAATTATAATGGGTAATGTTGAGGATAGATTTTCAAAAAAAAGAAAAGCAAATTTTTTTGGGGGATGCTTTTTACACTCCCGTTTATTAACTATGGTATTTGACTATTGCTTGGCTCCTTATACAGTGTGCATTGATAGATTTCTCAATCTCAGATTATAATACTTTCGATATAAATGTATGTTCAATCAATGTCAAAGAACAATAAATCACTTTTAAAGACTTGTCGATTAAATATCTCTCGTAATATGTACGAGACAACAAGAGTTAAAAGTCTACCGTTTCTTTACTCGATACCTATATTAGTAAACTTAGCACATATATTCTATCTATGTGGCAGCTTTTCACATTAGAATTTTTCCACCCTGTGGTGGTTGTTTTGCGGACTTTCTACTATTTTCGAGTTCTGTACTATTATACTGTGCGTATCTGTTCTATCTACGCGCCAACCTTTTATATTTAAATTTCGTGTCTCTTGTCCTCTAGCGATCGCCGCACGAACTTTCTGCTTCTCACTGTTTAAAATATTTGCTCTCATCGTGCACTGCTTTCGTATAGTGCCAAACTCAGAGCCTTCATAAAATTATCCTCTGTGGACTCTGCAATTAGCATCTTCGCAAGCTGCACTGCCTTCGTAATGGTTTCCATGTTTTATACGTAAAAGAACCTTAAAATTTACAGTCTCTTTAGTCAGAAAAAAGCTGGATTACAATTGAAATCACCACCCCCCCCCATTCATTCACAACACAATACGTCCGTAACAGCGAAAGATAACTTTCTCAATTTTTACCGTACCCAATATGTAAACTTATCTATGTATAAGTTTATAGTTTAATAATAATAGTTTATAGTTTAAGTATAATCTAATGACGTTAGCTACAAAATAATATAGACTTTCAAATTATAATCAAATTTATCGATGTACCAAATCGATGAGTATGGTGAGTGATCCTAATTCAACGTCATAGTCGAGAAAGTTGTCTAAGCATTCGGGAAGTGACAAGAATGTGATATTCTATCTTATTAACGTAATCATCCACGGTAATAAAAATATTGCATGCGTGCATCAATATTCCGTTAAAACTTATCTTTTTTAATAATAATTAAACGTATACTGTTTGTAGATGACTGATCGACAAAAATGTAGAATTTAATATAAACATCATGGTTGGACGATTTTCAAACTATATTAACTATCAGAGAGAGAGAAATGGAGAGAGAAAGAGAGAGAGAGACAGAGAGAAAGTATAGGAGAAAGAGATAATGTCGCAATCAAGACGAAGCAAGTGTGTCGCGAGAATTAATATTGATGGTGAAAATCAACAGAAGCAATAAGTTTTGATTGATGATCGCGTAATATTGATAGATTTTCTCGGCTTCCTCTTGTCATGAGGCCCATTATATTTTGTGAGTACGCATAAATTCAAGCTTTTACGCTTATGGAAAAAAACGAGATTAACCGATGAGAATCGTATTCTTGTTTTCGAGACTCGTTGTTAATGACTTGTTATGGTTCAATTTAAAAGTTTGAAGTCTTCTTAATACAATTACTTATGAAACGCGGCTGCTTATCACAAATCATAGGAACGTCGCGTGAAGTGAATGTACGAATTTTAATTGGCTCCTTATTGTAATACGAACGTTTAATCGTTTAATCAAATTTAATAAATTTCTATATGTTATATTTATGTCGAAACTTGGATCAACTTTTTTAAATTCATTGTTCTCTATAAATCTTTTTCGTCATAATATTTGTAATATACAAGATTTTATTACCAGTACCTTTTAAAGTGAAACAAATTCATTTTATTCCATGCTATTTTATAAGACTCAAGTTTCATTTTATGATGTACGTTTAATTAAAAATTCAGTAAATAAGAAGCATCTTGTGTAGCATCGAATAAATCATCGACTGGTCCAGTGCTGTAATACATAGCCTCTGTCTCGACATTTAACAGACTCAAATCTTGACACGTATTTACGAAAGCGTGTAGAATGAAAGTCAATAAAAAAGGAAATTTGTTACATCTTTCTGGATTGGTCTGACACACAGACACACATTTACAAAAGTACACACGCGCATACTTTAAACGGGTAAACGTACATGAATGTATAAATTGAACAACCTTTAGGCTACTAACTTATTACTTTCTTCATTTCTACAAATTGTTATCATTAAATTTTATTCTGTACGGCGTACATTCTTATTACGACTCGCATTAAAAGTTTTCCAAGTACATAAAATAATAGCTTTCTTTGACAAAAAATACTTGGTTTTGTTTTTCAATGAAGGTAACATTCTATTATTCATAGTGAAGAACTATTGTACCGGAAAATCATGAATTTTCGTAGTCCGTATTTCTGCCGATTAAAAACAAAACCAAACGATGAAGTAATGAAAAAACATGGAACATGGTTGGAAGTTAATCGTGATGCATCGATAACCGTTCGTTATCGATAACGAGAAATGGAGTGGTCGCAGACTGTTGTATTTCACGTATGGATTAACAAATTTATATAATAATCGTTAAGATATACTGTTACGGTATACTATGCGTGTATTAAGACCGAAACAAATAGTTCCAGCAGGCTTGGCTCGAGGCCCCGCCCCGATGCTTGCGTCGAGCAACTGTCCGTGAATGTCCTCGGCTCCAGAAGTCACGAAAGCGCACGCGGAAGAGGAAGGCCCTCGTGCTGATGATACAAAGGGGCAGGGGAGGGGTTACACGAGCGAGCTCGTAAAGGCCCCGACGGATGGCAAAAATTTCTCCCACGACGTAATACAGTTAACTTAGGCGTGATTCACGGCGCGAAGTCGGCACAATTAAAAGGCCCCGAGTCCATTCCACATCAAGAATTATGCCGCGGATTAGATGCTAAGCTCTGGTGTACGAGGGTCAGCAGCTATCGGGGAAATTTTATGGACGGCCTTCCAACTGCGACTCTTTTTCTTAACGTAATCCTTTATCTCTCCCTTTTTCTCTCGCGCGTTCGCGCATCGCTCATGCCTCGCGACATTTTATTGAAATCGTTTCTCTGGCTTTCAAACCCCGTATGATCTACGATTTTCCGAGAATTTTATTTTCATTTTCGTTCGCGCTTTTTACAGAGGTGATCAACGATCATTTAATTTTACAATACTTAATCGATCGCGTGTAACCGTATTGTTTATGCTCCTTATTTTTATCTTAATATAGAATAGCTATTGTAAGAAGATTAGATGAAGGAGTTTATGTACATAGGATTAATGTGTAGGAGATTTTTTTTATCCGCTTGGAAATTGAAAAGTTACCAGAGCCACCAATTTTAAAAATGTCTACGTTCGCACTACAATCGTTCGTAAATTACTTATCAAAATTTTCTTCCTCCTACGATGATCATTTAAAAGCTGCTCATCCAACGAAACTATACAGAAGCCCATAAGCCAAAAACGAATAGATCTTCCAGTGGTCTGGTAATATTGCCTCTCTCCCCCCGACCGCGGATGTAAGATCTAGTGTCGTAGCGCTCCGAGGTGAAGGCGAACGCCGTTGCGTCAGTCGATGACTATGATAGACTTGGCGGGTGTTGCATCGAATCGATCGCGCTCCCGCGTCTCGCTCGCTTTTTCCGAGCTGCAGAGGGGAGCAGAATAGAAAGCGTTCCCGGTCACTATTTGCTCTGATATCGTTTGCCGTCTCGACCCATTATTATATGCGTGGGTAATGGCGCCCACCTTTTATTTCGATAATGGCTGATTTTCTACTTCATTACCTCTGCATTAATTTTACAATATTGCGGCGGGGACCGCAACCAACGTGTCTTTTCTGTTTTACCACGGTAAGATGCACGTTCGAGTGCATGCAGTGGATAATGATTCTGTAATTGTACAGTGTATATTTAGTTATGTATATTTAGCAGTGTATATTTTTGCGAAGATTTTTCCTTCTCGCGGCGCCTGTATTAATTTCCTTCAAAAAGATGACTTTATCCAGCAGTTCCTCCTATTTTGATTGATTGTCGCTCTGCTGATTGAGATGCTTCTAACAATAAGGCCACTGAGCACGAATTCAAATTGACAAATAAATGACCGAGTTGAATCATTTCGTGACTGTTCGGCTATTTAAAATTTTTAAATTGCAGATGAATCTGGAATTTTTACTCGAGAAAGGAATGCACGATAAATGTCTCGTTGCCTACGAAGTCCTCGAATTGAGCTTAGCATGTTGTTTCGGGGTTAGCTTACTCAGAATCAATGTGATTACAGTCGACTTTAAAAAAGGCTTAGCTTTTAAGAAGGATCAGAATCATTAAAAAAATTTTATGTCTCCGACCGAGAAGAAATGTTCATGATACAATGCCCTATAACGAGGTAATATTCAAGATCCAATTCTCCATCCATAAACTAGATTTATTAGCGGCAGCCATGTAAAAATGACGCGTTTATGAGGAGCTCCGTATAAAACGCTAGAGAGAGCGAAAGAGTGTCGTGCATATTTGAATAATCAAAGGAGCACAATTAAGAGAAGGAGAATTGTATTGACAAGTTTAATGCTCCCCGCGGAGACTTAACAACCCAGTTTAAAATTGATCCGAACGCGTCCCCCACTCATTGAATCTCCGCATTTCACGCAAACGCCCAATTACGAATCTGAAAGTCCGTTACGCAATGTAATTAACGTACTCCTATCGTCCACCCCGTAATTTTTTTAGCGTCATTAACAAAATACGCGACATAATGGGGTGCAAGTGCCTTCTGGATTCGCGGGAATTTCGCTACTGTTTCACTTTGAACAGAAACTGCATTTGGTTCTCTCGAGACGCGATCAACACCACCACTTCTGGGATTTTTCTTTCGCGTTGCTATACTTTGAAGTCGTTATTGTGAGAAGATAAGACGTGAGATACGATGCACGGAGTGCATTATTCGATTACTTCTTTTCAATTATTCGAGATTTTCCGGGAAAGCGAGGAATAGTAATGAGGCGCCTGTAGGGAGTTAGGTAATGCTCTTTATTTTTTCAAATGTCGTCGGGCGTATATCATTATTTTTATTGATTACCCGCTGCGCGTCAATACTTTTTAAACCGACAGAATTGTGGATTACTGCATATAAAAATAAAATACAACTCGCAGTAAATCTTATTCTCTTTTTATTACTGGAAAATATTATTCTGGATAAAAACATATTTTTAATATTTTGATTCGTGGGAGAATGTCGTGCCACTATTCCGTTTGTAGAAAGAGACAGTTTTCTGAATACGATACCATTTACACGTACAGCTTAATTAAAGGGATCGAAGATAAAGTTCCGGGAGTTAAAAGCCCGTATTAGGCGGATACTTCAGGTGCAATCGAGTCTGATACTTTCTCAATACTTACGCTCCTCTTTCTGTACCGAATATCTTCTAAGTGGCATAAAATCGCACGCCTCGCATTTGCGCTCATGCAACATACATTAAGGACCATCACTATTAGCACGAAGGGATGAACGATAACTTGAAATGATTTAGTTACCTAATAATAAACTGTGTAATTTGTTATCATTGAAGTAACCGCTTCATCGAAGGCATAATTTGAAATGTATTTCAGCCTTCATTCCGGCTCTCCTACATCAAGCTTCAAATTATACTTAATCATGCGATCATTACCTACCCACAACAAAGCTATTTACCCATTAGCGAGGCTTCGCACTAGCAAAAGTTTTCCTACCACGTTTACGATTCACAGTAGATTTACTCCACTGCTTCTACAATCGATCAACGCTAAATAGAATAACAAAAACACCCGTGGTTACGATCACGATAGGGCAGCTTCGGCTTTTGGTTTCTGATCTATGATGGCGCACAGGTGCGTACGTGAAAGTTTGCGCGAGAGATTACTCGCTGTCTGCCTTGGATTTCCTTCGACATGGACACACGGGTCGAGGACCAGGTGGAGGAGTAGAAGTGCGTCGGTCAGGACTTTCTTGGGCTGCATATATTAAATTTGACCTTTTCTTAGACCTGTACCGACAACATTTAACCGCACCACGTGAATCGATGTATGTGACCGCGGTGTTAAATGCTGAAGATTTGTAATTCGCGCATTAGCGGCAGCTGCAATACGTATGTTATTAAAATAAATACCCGTTACCGCAAATGCTGATTTATTCGGGCGGTGTTTTTGGCGTCGATACTCCTCTGAGTAAGCGTCCTCGCTACTGAGTATTTATGCTTTTATAACAAAAGTGGGATATAGTTGGAGCATTTTCCCAAGTCGGCGGATGAAGTGGAAAAATGAGACAGATAAGAAGTTATCGGGAGCGAATCTTAAGTGCTCCCCTTTTACCGAGAGTCGCTCTGGTCCGAAGGCCGACCTAAAAGTGCCTTTACATATAAATGCACTTGCTTCCGAGTTCCTTCGCATACGTAGGCGCACCATTTACTCATGCCATTCTCCTCTTCGCACCTGCATCCGTCCTTTACTCGCGTTATATTCTCGCCCGCGGAACATAGGTAACAGGTCCAAGTGGATGGATCGTCCAGTAGCTATTAATATTCCGCCGAACGAGAATCATACCTGGGATTAGCATAAATTTCACTAGGTAAACCTCCGCCTCCATCGCACTATTTCCTTCGCTCTTTTTTCATCTATACTCTGACGCTCGTTTTGTTGCGCTCAGCGCTCGTAACCTCGTATTATTAGCGCCTATTTAAGAGGGTACGAGGATATGTTGAGGACTCGCAAAACGACTTTTCGTAGCGGAGATGGACAAAGAAATATCCAGTCTCTATATCCATTCGTCGAAAATCATATTTGTAGATTATCAGTCATTATTTGTGAATCTGGTACCGAGTATTGCCTTCGTTTGTACGAGAAATTTAAAAAACGTTCGCAATTCCTGAGGGTTAAATTTCACTTTATCGTGGTACGGCTTACGTATCGTGGTTACTGCCTTGTACGATAATCCTTTTGTTTGTCAAATAAAAATGGTATGTCAAAAAAATGAATTTTCGTATTTTTATACATTACATACCGAGCTTACTTCACGCTTATTGTGTACATTAAGTTTATAAGATTTAGATAAGTTCATTAGAATAAGATATTCTATCAGCCTGCATGTTAAACTCTTGCTCTAAATATATAAAATAAAGTCCGAATAATTGTATTAATCTAGAATATTCGGTCATTTAAATGTAGTTTATTTCGAATGCAAGATTTTGAGTAAGTGCCTTATATTATCAAAGAAATAGTTATTCCTAGTAAACAAAAATTTAGGTTGTGAAATTTGAACTGTCGTCGATGCACGTTTAAAACTTAATTTCACTTTATGGAAATGATTCATTGTCCTTTTTATGCTTAGTTAGATACGAATTATTAGTGAAAATATTGAAAGAAAAGTTATAATTATGTTTTATAATTTTTAGGTTAACAATGAATTTAATCCACCAAGAGTGTATTTTTTCAAAAAATATAAAAGTAAAAATATCGTAATAAAAAATAATAAATAAAATAATAAGTAAAAACAATTATTGCTTCTAATTTTCTTATAAATATTTAAATCATTGTCAACTGAATCATTTAAAATAGATTTCAATAATAATTAAATCGATATAAATTTTGCTATGACTTATCATTTGCCAGTTGAACAATTCAATTAAGTTAATAATGTACGGGGTCGCACCACCGAGAATCAAATTAATAAAGCTACAATCACAATGTGAATGGTATTAAGCATAATAGTTAAGCTGTATTTAATTGTAAAGAAATTCCTAGTAATCTGTTAAAAAAGGCATTCATTTCGTCAATTATAATCCAATTGACGCATCACAGCGGCAAACAATCGTCAAACCGCGTTGCTTTCGTGCGCGTATCATTCGTTCATCAATGTCAGACGAAAATGTTATACTTTTAGAGAACGAGCTAGCATGTAATTACACCGAGTAGCTTTCCACGCGCATTACAGAACACCGACCAGACGAACGTCGGAATGCCACATTCCACCGGCTTTGGCCGTAGGCCGCCAAAACAAGAGATGAAAATAGAGAGAGAGAGAGAGAGAGAGAGAGAGAGAAGGGGAGAAAGAAATATAACAAAATCAATTATCCTCGCGGCTGACGTAGGGAAGGAGCGACAAGACTTCAAGCGCTCGTTGTACTTTCACCCAAACTCTCACTCTCTACGTAATATACATTCAAAGGCAATTGGAAATTTGATTAGCGTAGGCCCCGCGCGTCAATCGGTTCGTAATCCAGCGCACGGAATCGAAGACATCCTTCGCTCGGCCTGCCAATAATAATTTTAGTCAGCTCTGATGCTTTTTTATATTGTACTCTGGGACGGGGGCGAAAGCCTCGGGGCCAAGGGCCTTTTGACGTTAATACGAGTTATTCATACCCGATTTCAGGCTGTGGGGTATTTATTTTTTATTCAGCCGCTCTATTCGCGATGGTCTACACGTTGATTTAACGGACTGCGAGTTTCGCATTGTTCCATGTCCAATCGGCTCTCGTCTCCCGGTCGATCGTATTCCCATGACTCGCCCTCTTCCTCGATGCTGTTTAACGCGCGAGGTTTACCGACACTTCGACTCGCTTGCAACGCTGGACGCTTTGACGTGCAAATTGTGTACTTATGGCTCGTAATGATGCATTAGGAGTTCTTTAATAACTATTCGGTAGCTCGCGACTGCCAGATGTGTTTACACCAGTTCTCCTACGAGTATTGACAAATACAATGGGCATTTGTACAACAATGGATGATTAATGATCTAGTTACTATAGAAAAACTAGAGTAATTATTGTTCAGTGAACCTACTTTCAATAACTAATGGTACGAAATTTCTTTGTTTTTTTTTACAGTGAGGACAGTCGAAAAGGTAGATGGCAGTATTTATTATTATCTTGTTTATAGTAGATGTTGAAAAAAGGGAATACATTGCTGCAAGTGTGTTTAATATAAACATTCGTTAGGAAATTGTTTATGCGATTTATGAATAAATTCGAACATGCAATCATAATTATTCGTGTTTTTTGTCTAAATTTGTCTTATATATATATATTGCATATACTTATTATACGATAAAAACAAATGTTACAATTGTGATATACTAACGGTGCAAATTGAAAGGAACATCATATTTTTGAAAGTCTGATCAAATTGAGGCAAGAATATTTTATCTCGATCAATTTTTTATGATATAATAATTGTGTTGTCATTAATTTGGTACGATTAGTGTTTTTAAAAGAATTAAACTCTGATGTTTCAGAATCATAGAAGAGATTGATTAATGTTGAACAGCTTACATTTAATACCAATAAACAGCTCATCAAAGTCAATTAATGTATCGTAAAGACACTTTCGACTATCAATAAATGGTTAAATCGATCACTTTTAATCGATAAAAAAATAACGTTATTTTTCTTTAATATCATCTTCCATTGAATCGCTTGAATCATTATCTATCAATGTTATTTTTCTGTATGACTCAAATGATCGATTCAACAATCAATCTAATCTTATAATCTAGATACATTCCTCGTACTAAACGTTGTTTAATAATAATAAATCAAAGGCCACTTGACTTTTTGACGTATATGACAAAAGCTCGATACAATAATTAACTCTTCAGTTTTACATCGTTACCATCAATTTTTATAGATGAAAAATGAGTACATAATAGGATCAAATAAATTAAAAAATTTGATGTTCTTTTTAATACTATAAATTTGATAAGAAGTTTCTGCATTCTGTATTTATATTTACAAAGTATCATTAGAAAAGACGCTGCAATTAAATTATTTTCTTAAATTTTAAATTAGTTTATGCAAAAAATCTTTGCCAAATCAAGAAAGAAAAACTCGTTTTCAATGAAAGTGATTTAAGTTACAATTTGAAAATAAAGCAGAGACGAAATCGAGGACCGTTTGTAAGAAAAAGATTCTTTTCCCACCGTACAAAATTTTAAGGAGCAATTTCGAAGTTGAGCGCGATTGAGGAATGGAAGATGCGCATCTTCTTCATCTCCTTCTCTCGCTCTCTCTCTCTCTCTCTCTCTCTCTCTCTCTGTTTCTCTCCATCTATTTACGCTATGTTGTATTATTGCCCGAAGGGGTAATTCCTTGATTTTCGAGAGCGGTAGAAAGAGCAAAGGAAAAATGAGCATCGCGGGTCTTCCCTCGAGGCACGTGTATACACATATATACTTATGAGATAGAGCGTATCATTACTTAGATTAGGTTTATGATTCCTTCAAAAAACTACGCGCGTAATATTCAGGAGCTTGCCCGTGATTTTTTCTCTCGCTTTTGTCCCTGCAAGTGTGTGCCTTCAAGAGTCTCCTTCGTTTAATCTGGCAATGTAGCGAATGCTGAGCGAGTTAATTCGAAACGGTGAATTTTGTTGAAAGCTTAAGTACAGGGTCCCGGAGTGTATGGGATTCTCGTAAAAATGGCTAACATTTTGTTTATGTGCTTGGGTGTAGCATTTTGGAATATCTGCGAACCATTCTCCATAAAACTTTAGCCAAGTCTGAACTTCGCTCTGGCGTGATTTTGGTTTTGTTTTATTTTTGTTTAAAAGACATATTAAGAAATTTGCTCAGAAATTGCACTTTACTTTAACTGCTCTCAAAAGACATTTCGAAGAAAATTCCGTGCGAGTACAGTCGAGGGCGTGTCCCCGCGTTTCTCGGAACTGAATCGTTATCATTTTTACCGAATCATAAATAGCGAATGTTCGGACGCGAGAGATGGCCTCGAATAAGTGAGAATCGAAATAAAAGCGAAAATTATAGAAAAGTATAATAGTTTGAAAAAAAATAAAGCCAACAATCAAATCCTAGCTCAATCCAGTGAAGTCATCATTATTTTAAAAAAAACTTTTGCAATAATTATCTATAACGCTTCTCTAATAATATACAAGAAGATTAAAGAAAAATTGCTCGGCCATTACTGATGTAATAACAGCGATGGCCGTCAATTCGCTCACACACCGTTTTCTCATTCTGCTAGCACATAAAAAAAATCGAAAAGTATTAATTATTATTTACACAACATGCGATCGCGCTCGCGGCCTAATCACCCACGCATATCGGTTTAATAAAAAGACGGTGCGTCGAATATAGCCAAAGCCATACGCGAACGGATTTCGCACCGGAAGAGAATGCAAGAGAAAGAGCGAGAGAGAGAGAGAGAGTGAGAGTGAGAGACATTGGTCATGTGTCATTTCGAGTTGCCCTTGATTTACGATCCATATATTCACGCAACTATATATTGGCGCGTCGTTTGCAGTCTCATCGATCTTCTGCTTCCCTCTGTCTATTCGATTACCCCATAATTTGCATTTTTCAACTGATTCTCTCTTCGTATAATTAAGGTAATCATTGAATCGGTTTATTCATTAATAAGGCAGGGGTGCGATTTGAGATCGAAGAATAGAATCTATTTGGCCGGTGCTTATCGACAGTTGCGAAGAAGACGAAAAGAGGGGACATGTTTGCAACTACTTCTCTTTTCCAAATCTTTACGATGCGTTATATAGATCTTGTTCAAAATTTATTTGGCACGTGCAGTTTTCGTGAGATCGCTATGGTACTAAAGGAATTCGAACGCACTTGTTACATGGCAATTCCCAGTTCTCTCTGTTTATCCTTCCACTCGTATCGCTATCTCTATTTCTTCCTATCTAACTTGCATCATAATGCTCGAGCATCGATCTCAAAAATCAATAGATCCAAGTTTAACTTACGAACGTAACCCAATTGTGTCGAATGGGCAAAAGAGCCGAGTATAGAGATACGTTTTCACGGGTATCTGCTCACCCTCTAGACGCTCCTCTTCCGTGCAAAGCCCACGCGTCCTAGATGAGTCCGCGACTGCCTATATGATGAAAGATCCGCGAATGATCCGAGACCAATTGCCTATATGCGTGATTATAAAGGGAGACGGAGGATGGACCTAAATAGTCGATGATGATCCTCCTTGGGTATAGGACGTGGGTGTTTGGATCGACTGCAGGCGTATCGCGGGCGCGTGCGCACGTACAACCCGATTAAGGAAAACAATGGCGTGGCTAGTGTTGGATGCGCGCTTGTATTTGCCGGTATGAGAGAGAGAGAGAGAGAGAGAGAGAGAGAGAGAGAGAGAGAGAGAGAGAGAGAGAGACGACGATGACGACGACGACGAGGAGAGGTAATTCAGATACGTATGCAGGCTTTATAATAAAATTCAAACGTACGCCTTGCTCTTCCAATGGTAATTTGTTTGCAAATCAACAACTGTGACACGTTACTCCGCTGTAATTCAATGACGAGAGACAACTTTGACAATGACCCTCGCGCCCTTTTGCGGGATACTGTACATTAGAAGCGATTCGCGCCTTATCCAATCTCCTCTCGTTGCGAAGCTTAAACTAGCGCATTATTCATAGCGCATGGAGAAAGTATTTTTCGTTTCGTAAGATTCTCATAATAGGACGGCTAATTTTAATAAAAGACGATCGGAGCCACTAATTTTGTATTAAGCCATTGAGCATCTTGTTCAACGTAGTTTTTGGCATTATTAATTAAAATAGTACATTATCATTATCTTTGGTGGTTTCACTATTATTCAATCGACCTTATCATTCTATTTGAAGAATGAGAATTTATGTAAGTTTCGACAGTTATTATTATTTGAATATCTGAAAGTATTCAAGACAGAACAAGAAGTAGACCGTTTATTTAAAACAGCCACGAGGAGGAAACGATTGATTGGTCAGATCAATCGTTTAATATGCATGTAATAAGATACGATATAATCAGAATCGTAAATCTTAATAAATATGGAAAGAGGATTAATCATGTTATTTGAAATAATTTTCTTATAATGTCTCATAATATCCATCCTATCTTCGTGCAATTGATACAATCGAGATAACATGTTGCACGTGTGCTCGCAATAATCTATTAAATTTTATGAGCTTGAATTTGTTTTATGTTAAATTGATTGACAATAAAACTTGCTCATAATGTTTTGGTTAACTTTAATTGTTATACACACGCGCGCGTGTGCGCGCACATGTGTATATAAATACATATATATATATATATATATATATATATATGTATATATATGTATAAACAATAGTTCGGAGAGCAAAATATGGAATATCAATGATCTGGAAACGTTCTTCGATTACTGATATCATTACGGAATTAGTGTAAAATATTGTCAGCTCCGTACCAAAACGTCCTTACGGTGCCTTCAATTACTATCTATAATCAGCAATTCTTTAATTTCAGTTATTATTTAAGGAAGTATCGTTGGCCATCATGTAAGTCGTGTAATGACCCAAAGGTACTATAAGAATAAAGTAATGAGTACAATATTCAACATAATAGACGAGTTTTAATTATCCTACAACGAACCTTCATTCTCTCCAAAATAACAATTCAAGATGCACTTTTATTACGCAAAAAAATTAGACGAGTTTATAATTAATTGTCGTCGGAAAATGCGCGATTATCAAAATGTAGGATCCGTGGCATCAGTAAAGAAATAGTTGTTTATATCGCGTCGATTAGATTTATAAAGACTACATTAAAAAGCTGAGCTTTCCAGGATCTTTCCCGGAACGAACTTAATTAGCATGAGGGAGAAGTTGGGCAATTAGGTAAGGGACGAGGGCCACGGCAAAAGACTCACATTGGTTCTCGGGACGGAGGCGGACCTGCCGTTGATCTTGCGCCTCCTAAGCAACCTTGCCCTTTCCCTGTCCCTCCTCGTCGAGCGCTCGTCCTGTTGCCTGAGGAGCGGCGCGGCCTTGACACTCGAAGCCTCATCGTGATGCAGTAGCCTCACTCGCAGGAGTATACATCCTTCGTCCTCGTCGATACTCGCGACTTCCGTGCAGGATCGCGTGCCCTCGAGTTGGAGCTGTCGGTCCTTAGAGGGCTCCCCGAGGATCGCCTGCCACTCATCCTTGATACGCGACTCAAAGGACGCCGACCTGCGCTTTATCTCGCTCTGGAGTTGCTGCTGGCGCTTCCTCGAGCCACCGACGCAGGAACTCCGGCCAAGGATGCGCTCGGCCTTCGCGGTAGGCGAGCGCTGCTGCTCCTCGCTCCTCTGCCGATAGACGACGGGAGGCGTGAGAGGCGGTGCTGCCTGGACCAGCTCCTCTTGGAGGTTGCAGTCGTCGACGAATCCCGAGTCATTCCTCGAGTGCACGGAGGCAGGCGCGTCCGAGTCCTCGAGCGGCCCGAGGCCGCTGTCCGGCCCGGTGAGATGCACAATCGTTAGGTATTTCTTCGGCTCCGAGACAGTCCGGTACGTTCCCGAGAAGGAGGTGCACTGTAAGACACTAACGTTTTCCCGCTCGTCGTAAGCCTCGCAATGACAGCCGACGGAGTAACGGCCGACGAGGGCGACACCCGCGCCGTGGGCCTTCTGCCCGGAAGCGATCCTAAGGGCTCGGGTCGCCTCTACGACCGCGGGTAGTCCGTCGTAGTCGTCCCTGAAGTAGTCGTTCCTCGTCGTCATCGTCCGCGCTCGGCGTCACCGCGGCCCGACGGGCATCGCGCACCCCCGCACTCCTCGAAGGGCGACCGACGACATTCGTGCCTTTTCCCCACGAGCCCGCAGCTGGACCACCCTCCTTCGACCACACCCGGGCACCACTGTGTCTCGCTCCTCTCGCACTGTCGTCGCACGGCACTGAGGCTCACCCCTAGCCTCGCTCGCTTAGAGCACTTTGGCTCGCCCCCGAGGCTCGCGCGCCTTCTCCATCGCCACCTAGATTCACTTCGACACTCGACTCGTAAGCCCGTACGCCATCCGCGAGCGCCGCTGGCCTACTGTCGGCCGAATCTCATCGAGCGAACCTCGGCGCACTTTTCTCTGTCTGCCTCCCTCTCTCGCTCGCTCGCTCCGTCTTTCTCCGTCTCACTTCCCACTCCTCCTCCCTGCCCCTCCCGCCAAACACCGAGTCGGTCTGCTCCCTCTGTCTCTCTCACTCTGTCTCTCTCTCTCTCTCTCTCTCTCTCTCTCTCTACGGTACCCTCCCATCGCTCCTGACAAGCGATCCCTGCGTCACTCTCTCTCTCTCTCCTCCTAACTCGCGTACTTTGCTCTCACTCCCCCTCAACCCGAGCGAGACTTCGCAAAAGCATTCGGTACACAGCCACGCGCTTATACTGCGCTCACTCTCCCTGTCTTTTGGCTGTTTACTCTCTCGGTCTCCTACATACCCCCCAAACTCACTCTCTCTCTCTCTCTAAGCTGCTCTCTCCTTCCTTCAAACATCGTCTGAGCCATGCATTTTCTTTTTGAGAATACTCCTACGGCGTCCATCGCTAGGTGCAATTTTATAGAATCTGCTGGCTTAAACAACTCTTTTGCATCCTACGCAAATTATTGAAGCGGGTTATTGTTGAAGTCCGAACTCCTTTTAAATTGGTGCACTCAGGCACTTGAAATACACGTTCCGCTGGCGGTAGTTTTTCTATTTTATATACAAATGCACATCTATACTTGGATCCCTCTTTTTACACGAATTGCATAATTCTTTCAATGTTGTATCTGTATTCTTTTTTGATAATTAAGTTGTGTTTTTTCTAATAATATATTACGATCTCCTATGCAAATTAAATAAAACGTTTTCAAATCCTTTTTTTATTAAACAACTCTTCCATTCGATTTGCATTTCACTGAAACTTTTTCGTCGTACTCTAGTAACTTTTCATACACTTTCAATCCGTCCTGTAAGCTATTGTACACTCAAATGTCCATCTGGTGTTAGTTCGTTCCTGCAACCATTATTGTTTGTTTCTCAGTTGACTTTTGAATTATACCGCTCTCCTGCTTCTCTAAAAAATACTAGTGTAACCGAATCCGCTATTCGAAGGAGATAAAGAGGATTGAAAACTCAATGCCAAGTTGGGGAACTTCAAAAAAATTGCACTTAAACCATTGACAAATTGCGATAACAATATATGATTTTCATTCGCTTCATCATTAAAATCTCATATTATAATTCATGTCCCTTTGATTTTCTAATAGAAAATAAAATTAATTTAAAAGTTGAATCATCCTACTGTTCATTCATAACTTGATATTGCAAAATAATATGAAAATAATAATGTTAAAATTTCTTAATGAAAAAAAAATTATTCACATATCTACATAATATTAATTTGATCTTCGTGCGTGTGCATGTGTGTGACTACGTGTGTGTGCGGGCGTGTGCGTGCGTGTGCGTGCGTGTGCGTATGTTGTGTTATGTTTGTATGCGCGGGCGCGCGTCGTATAAAGCGTAACTAATTGACTTTATTTCACGGTCGAAACTAGGAAATTGTAATTACTATTTACAAAATACAAAATCTTGTAGAAAATATAATGAGAAAAATGGTTAAATTGACGGATACAGCATTTCAAGATTCGTAGATTTTGAAAGTTGTCTTCTAGATACTTCTAAACTGATAATCACAAAAACAGAAAGTCTTTTGCGTAAAATGTTCGCCGATTGACGTCCGTATACGATTTACGCAAATGTAGCGAGAAATATTTTTATTTAACAAGCCTGTCAAATAATATACATGGTTGGCAATGTTTAGACGTTGAACTTCTTTTCTCTGGCCTATTTTATGCAGTAAAAGAGATAAGACACAAGGCATTAACTAATCAAAAACTACGCTGGACAAGATTGTAATATTATTTAAAGGCTAATGCGTTTATATTAAAGGCAAAGGCAAAAAATACTATTGCATTCAATGTATTAAACAGCAATCACAAATCCGGGAATACAACATTGGTACCTAGCTAAGAGTTTTTATTTATTGCACAGATAATTATTATGTGCCGTACTTTATTATAGCCTGTAAGAAACTGTTCATTTGATTTCTTTATGCTTCTTTACAAAAATTATCTATGATTTTTCCCTTAAAAAAACATTTCACTTTTAATTCCAATACTTCATTATATGAATAAATCTCTAAAAATTTGCCCAAAATGATTCAAATTAAAATTTCTATTCAACACACACACACACACACACGAATAAAATCACAAAAAGAATAAACTAAAGCTATAGCTCAGCTTTACAATTAAAATTTTTAAAAGATTAGACGAAGACGACTACAATGATTAGCATGTTCTATATGTATTTATATGGTCATTTTCTTCGGCTAAAGTTTCCAGTTCATTTTTAAGTTGCTCAATACTCGGAGTATACTTCATGGTAGCAACATGTTTATTGTAACTCAAAGACGAATGGCGAAGCAAATTCACTTCACACGCAATTTCAGATGTGCACTCATGCGTAGCATTTATTGGATGAACGTCAATTTTTTGTATACCATTGACAAATCAAGGTTTATAAATAAATTTGTAAGCTCTGAATCACGTGTTTATGTATGCGATAATTCACAAAACTTTAAATATATTCTAACCTCATCTGAAGGAATCATCTCCAGAACCCAGCACTGGCCGATGATAGTAAAAAGGCAGGTGAGTAACGGGGTCCTTATTTCGACAGAAGATGAAACACAGTCAGGAATTTGGCCTCAGCCCTCATCTCAGAAACTAGAGTTAGCTCGCAGGGTCGCGCACCGATATTGATAACCCATTCCTGTGCTTCCCAAACGGCTCGAGTTTTGAGGATTCGTCCAGATGAGAAAATAAGGAGAACATGGGAGAAAGGGAGTGGACAAGTTTCACACGTACAAAGTCGTGGCCCGAATGGCATTTCGCACGTGTCACCGGCGTCACTCACGTGCGCGGCTTCTTGTCGTTAATTGAACGCGGGTGGGGCCACGTGATAAGAAGGACCGCAGTCGAGAAAGTAAGCGCGCCTTCGTTAAAGGCGAATCGAGGGAGAAATAAAAGAGCGCCGCCGCTTCCATCCCATGGGGCTCTCGACGCTCCACGAGATTATAATCGATAGCGAAAAATACTTGCGAGCAAGATAGAGACGCCGATTAAAGTTGGGGCACTGCGCCGATAGAATCGTTTTGAGAAAGCTCAAGCATGCTGGAGATTATTATTTTTCTTTTCCATACCGACTGCCGACGGGTGAATTTTTAGCTGCTCGATCGGCTTATTGATTCGTATCGTGATCTACGCGTGCATTGGATGCACCGATGAAATGAACGTTAAAAGTTTTTACTCTAATGCTGGTGTTACGCATGCGTGCGATTAGCCGATCACAATGATTAGTAGGTAATTTAATTTAGATAGTAGATGAACTAATGAAATAGAACTGGGATTAACATTATCCAATGGAACGAAGCTTGCTTTAAAACAATATTGATCTTCGTCTTTTCTTCTCTTAGGGTTACGCATGTGTTCGGCATTTTAATTATTGTCGAGTCTCGGTAAATTTTCTATAATTTTTTTATGATAGTCGTATAAAAAGCATCATGCACATTAAAAATTATAATTAATGCACGAAAAGTCAATATAAGTAGGCAATTATTCGTCCGGTATATGTGAAAACACAGTTAATGAAAAAAGGCTTGGCCGAATTGATCAAGTTCGTCGCGCAACGTTAAATCAATTTGACGTCGCGCATATCAGTCAAATTTACTTCGTTCACGTATGCGCAACATCACATAGTCACTTTCAATCCTGATCAAGAATGCGAAATAAATCACACAACTCATAAGCATTTCGTTGGACGTTAATTATTCGCGAGTTTAAGTGACAGAAGACATTACACATATGCGTATACGTGGGCATTCTTTTGATTGATTACAATTACCCGCACTCACAATGAAAGTGTAATAATAAAATATAAGTATTTCTTAGAATATATATTATTCATCAATCACTTTTTTAAAGGCATATTATTATTTAAAATTTTTTGTAGTATAAAAGACAAAATCATTATATGCCGCACTAGAAGGTTGTTCTGTTATTTTTTCGTATTGCGTGACCGCCACGTCTTTGCAATACGTAATATTAAAAACATTATGTGTACATATGAATTATGTAAGTCGCTTGTTGCAAAGTCGACAAAATTATTGTTGTCTCGCGTAATTATGGAGACACTTAAGCGTTATTAAATTTGCCGATTTGAATAACAGTTACAAACTTAATGTAGGGAGATTCTAACATTGTCACTCTTTCATTTTAATATATTAATAATCCTTTTCATTGAAATATATAA
The DNA here is from genome assembly GCA_018907135.1 of Kradibia gibbosae. Classification (NCBI taxonomy): domain Eukaryota; kingdom Metazoa; phylum Arthropoda; class Insecta; order Hymenoptera; family Agaonidae; genus Kradibia; species Kradibia gibbosae. The sequence continues at coordinate 14,073,655 of JACCHX010000004.1, forward strand.
TTTAAAAAGTATGCATAATAAATGAATAGGATTAATTAATAATCATATACAGTTACAAAACATTTTGAATACTATAAATAAAAATTTTCGTTTTAAAAGAAAAACAAATTAAGTTTTTTTTTACTATTTTAGAAGGCATATTATTTCAGTTATTGAAATTGCACTTATTGAATCAACTTATTGAAAGACACGATTATAATGACAAATTTTGTTGGACTCTAAATTGATCGATAATGCGTTACTCTGATCGACACAACCCATTGACTTCTTATCGAAAGGAGCAATAAGTCGCGGCTTAATTGCACGGTGTCGATGACCCGATACTTGATCAATTGGACGAGAGCATCACTTTTTCCTCAGCACCGTTAGGAAAAGGAAATTTTTGCCCTTGAGAATTAATGAAGCTTCGATGTAATGTTGATTGGTTAGCATTTGGTCGATAGACATTTTCTTGTGCGTTACGATATTATTTAAAAGTTTTCAGGTCTGGATTACGATTCATTATTTACAATTCAACTGCCACTTCTAGTATAGCTTATTATCCGTCTAATTCGAAAATCTTTTTATTTTGTGTTATCTATCATCATGATTCCATGTAACAATATAATTTCATGTTTTTCTTATGAAAAAATAATCAAATCTGAATATTAAATTATTAATTAAAAACATATTATTAACATTTAAGTATATATATATATATATATATATACATTTTTTAACAAATTAGCTCTCTTATTATTCGAATCATTTTTAAGCATAGCAATTAAGTGTTTTATGTATGATGACTGTTTACATTTTGGATAAACTAAATACGCAACATGATTAGTGATAATAGTAAGGAAAAAAACTTATTTAAAATATTATTTTTGGTAAAAAAATTTGAACTTTGAAACGAGCGTATTCTCTTTTAGAATTTATTCTAATGAATTTTACGACTAAAATTCTTAATGAAATAAACAAGCATTAGTGTAAGAGGGGAGAAAATTATTTAAAAATATTACGCTAATATTTTGATAAATTTCTTACATTAAATCCATCAATGACACACAGATTTAAAAAAATTTTTTTATGTATAATGGATATGATAGGAACCTTTGTTAGAATCAGTGCGAGAATTTAGACCATTAGTTTAGATGGCACGTAAATATGAATTTAAGCAGTTATAAGCACTCTCGCTGCTAAATTTATCATCGACCTAATTTAATGAACGGAAATACATCGTGAATTTAGTATTTACCATTTAAATGCCGCTTACAAGTATTAATGGAAGAGTGTCGAGATATTTTGAGAATTAACCTGTCCGTTGGAATATCTCAGTCTGTATATCCGATTATAAACAGAATAGTGCCGAGATGTATGAAAACCTGTGGGAACAGCAGCCGAGATTCTGATGGCAATAATGACGACGGCGAGATACTGTTGCATTTGCGTACCCACTTACGTAATTGTTGAGAGCACAGGGTAAAATTAAAGATTCTGTGGACGTTTCCGGCCTATTGAAACCTAACAAAGTGCCCTTAATTATTATAAGGAAGAGATAAGGTGCTCAGACTCGCACTCGATCGTCTATCTTCAGCCCACCGAAGTCGATGGAAACATAGGGAAGTATGGAGAAACTAGTGGGCACTGTATAATAAGCACCCAAAGTTGGCAATTCGCTTTGAAGTTGCGTTAGTTTTTCAACGGAACGATGAGAAACAAATTTCATGGATGTACGTTTCGCTAGTCAGGAATACCTTATCGACCTAGCGTGTCTTTACGTCAAAAGGGTATATTCATTGCCGTTAATAGAAAGCTTTTTGTTGTATCCGTGTAAGAAGGAAAAAAGTGAATTAGCTCTCGACGCTGCTCCAAGCGCAAAGTATTATCTGTTACTTTCAAGTCGTTTTCGATGTTATTACAGGACAGAAGACTAGATTTATTTGCATAGTTATCAAAAAGTCGCCACTCGACTCTGAGACTACGACAGTTTATTTTGGTCCTAAAGTTTATAACTTTTGGACCTATAATTACAAGCAACCGACTGTTGCAGCGTAGCACGAGGAAAAAAGAAGTTGTTTCGAATAAATGGTTGCTGAGCGAGATCACCGAAAAATGATAAATAAGCGTTGGATTTTATCGGCATAGCCAAAAATGCCCCACCCTAAGGCTACACCTTCAACCACACTTGTGCGTAAACACCAGGGTATTATTAAGCTTCTATTATACGATTTTTTACGATACTATAAATTACTTCCAATAAAACGGATAAGAGTTTGTATAAAATTTTATTCGACGGCTTATAATTATTATCATTGTGCGCATACAAGCCACTATGCCATCCTTTGCAAACAGCATAGTGAAAAAAGTTATATTTTCATACAGTTGAACAATTTGATTGTTAAACTTCAAATATTTTTATTTTGCATACTTGCAGTATATATTCTCCTTCAGATGTCGAAGACACGCTATACTTACAATGTATGCCACATGCAGTAAGGAAGTCTTGTCAGGCATCAAATATTACTATAATATATGGAATCTCGCCTCCATCCATATTCAAAAGTGAAACTCCATGACATTTGGACGCCAAGCATAAATAAATTACCATACAAATACTTAAAAATACAAAGTCGCGCCTAGACAATCCCTGACTTCAAAATTACGAGTTAGAGATTGAAGTTCCAAGTGACTTATTAGAAAAGAGAAAAGAAATGCTTTCATTCTTTGTTAACGAGCAGAAGAAAATTTTCGCCGTATTTGTTTTAACTGTTAAGTACTTCCGTTAAAAATTGTATGGAAATTAAGCCAATGGCCGAAGGCAATTGAAGGAAAATATACATATAATGTTTCTCGTTATTGACGCTTTATATTTGTGGTGCTTGGATATCCGTATAGCGAAAGGGATGTAATAGTTCACATGGAGACGAAATATTAGTCTTTAAAATTTTTCATGTTATAGCAAGTAGTTTGCAATTTTTAAGAATACTTAGTTTCAAATAGTTGTCTGATTTTTTAATTTTAATGCGCTCGTAATTATATTTGGTAATAATAATTCTGTAATTTGGCGTAAATGCAAGCTACATTAGTTAAGCTAAGCTATTCGTAAGTAAACATTTTTTTACCCCTCCTCTTCTACAATGAATTTCTTTAAAAAGGATTAAAACCATCTACCTTTTTAAGTTTTCTGGTTTTACTCCGCCGTGAATAATGCAGTGATGCCGATAAGTATAAAGAAAATGGATATGTAAATTTCTAAAAAATCACGAAATAATTAATAGCTCTAAGAAGCGTTTGTAGACTTTGAGTAAATTAACAATAAATCTTAAACTTACGGTTCCGAAGATTAATTTAAATGATGATTGTGACTCACCTGTAATATATAAAAAATATTTTATTTAATACAATTTTTTCATGTAAATTTCATTTACTATTATAAATATTAATGACAAAAATTACGAAGACTATTATATTTTTAAATTCTTCGTGTGTCATTTAATATAAAATCTATTATATATGAAATACTTTCAAATATGAAAGTTATCAAATTTTGTTAATAGTAAATATTATTTATGCCTGATGTATTACACATTTTTAAAATTCCTCGAATATTCATAGTTTTGTACTAAAAATGAACACAGCTTCAGAAAATGTAGATATCAATAAAGTTTAAACACATTTTAACAAAAGTACGGTACTTGATGAGTACAAAATAATACGTGTCCCTAATAAATAGTCAATTTTTTCCTACTTGTGATGGACTCACAAGTGATTCCTCCTTACCATTCAAATGTCTTTCAACACCGTTACATGAATAATGACTGTGGAAAGCGATCTCTTTACATATCTACATGCCATGAATTTTCCAAGTGGCACTCGTTCGAACCAGAAATTTTTAATCTTTTGCATATAAATTTCCTGTTATAAACGCACTCTATTTATGATCACGCGTACTTGAGCTTAGCTGGTATTCACGACCCCAATATCGATAGGATATGTTATAAAAAGACGCACACGAGTTTTTTTATTTCTAATCAACTTGCTACCAAAGAAAAGTTAAGCTTTTAGAAACTTTTAAGTTACAAATCGTATAATATTTCACATTTACGTCAGTATCTAATTTTTACGAAAAGCAGTACAACAAAGAAAAACCCTCCAAATTACGAAAATTTATTATTTACATTTCATTATTGATTACGTAATTTTATAAGTATAAAAAATTAATTAATTATTTTTTATTGATTAAAAGTTAACAATTAGTATTCTTTTAAATAACATTTTAAGTACTTATTATCTGTAATTTACAGTTTAAAATAAATATTTTTAAATGAGCTTGTTATATTATTCGTATATTATTTATAGTTCAGACATCATTATCATACAATACATCCGTTTATTCTTGTCACTAATGGAAAAATGAGACTTATATTTTGAAAATACAGTTCAGAATACAAATCTAGACAAATTTATTCCGGAGAATAAAGAATACGACGTTATTAATTAATTCATATTTACTTTAAAAATTTAATTTACGAAAGTCGTTTTACGTTCGAAAGCAAATGAATTATTTTTTCTAAGGATATTTTTTTAAATATTAAAAAAACTTTAAAAAAATTGTATTAAGACACTGAATTTAAGATATTTTTATTTATTAAAAAGTTATAAAATAAATATTATAATGTTCTTTTTACATTTAAATAAGTATTTCAGTCAAATTTACAGAAATTTTTCAATTAATTTATAGTAATTACTATTTAATTAGATTCAGATGTCAAATAGAGTTATTAAAGGGACTCTATTTCCATATTTTGAAAAAAACGATGTAATATTTTAATTATACCTAAATTTTATCGCAATATAAATACTTAAGTCGAAAAATTAGGCAAGTAAACCAATGCTATGTGTAAAACCAGAATCCGAAGTAAAGATAAAGTATTTAAAAATCTACTTATATGCAATTAAAAATATTTAGACCTTTTGATGTTTTTTATAATTGAATACTGATTTGGAATTTTGAGAATTTTTATGCATATATACAAGTAATCAAGTCATTTAGATACTAACATACATGGCATTCTAAATTATGCATTGATGAAACTGATCATAAATTTTCATACCCAATTATTTCGATAATATCAATTGAATATTTTTAGAGTGATTATACTATACTTATTTTAAGATCATCAATATATTTAATTCAATTAAGTAAATAAAGGTGTAAGTAAAGTAAATATTTATTCAATATAATCGAAATACGAATTCATTAATTTTCATAATTTTTTTCAGAATTACGCAGCGTGAGTAAAATTATAAAATAGTGAGTAAAATATCAATTGAAATCGAGTTGACATGTCTTACAAATACTCTACAATGTATAATTACGCTGTATTTTCTCATCCTGAAAGCAATTACTCCATTCGGCAAATTAAATGAAATTCATCAGGAGAGCGCGTTATAGCATAAGAGCGAGATTAAATCTGTTATGCCTGTGTCCTTCTCCTACTTTTCCTCGCCCACTATCTCTTTCTCTTTCTCTCTCTTCCTCTTTCCGCAAGTGTGAGGAGGAAGACGAGAGAGACAGAATATGTGATAAATAATTGTCGCGATCGGCACAACGTTACGCGTAAGTGATTTCTGTATTCACCAGCGTAGGTACGTGAATAAAAAAGGCGCACAAAATGTTTAATATATATTAAGATGTAGTTTATAAAGCATTCAAATATTAAGAAAGGACATTTAAGTAGGACGTCGTCGTTGAGATAGAGATAAGGTGATACAAGAGAGAAGTGGTCGTTTAATAAAATGGGACACCTGAAAAAGTCTCTATTATACTAAGCTTCAATACAATGTCGCAATTTTTCTGGACTCTTTATCTTTCCTAACTTTTTATTCTCTTCTCAGCTACCTGCTACTTCTAATGTTTTATTCTGTGTTCAAAATACTAATTCAAAGTCACAAAATATCATGTTAACCTACCTTTTTTTTAGAGAAGATATCTTAATGTGACTTCTCTGTGCTTTAAAATCGATCAAGGACCATTAAACTGCACAATTTTTTCTTAAATGGCTCAAAATGAAAAAATTGTTATTTGATTGATTACTTGAAAAAAACATATTCATGTATTTATGATTTTGTTCAAGGCATTGCAGATAAAACAACTTCTTATTTAAATTAAATAAAATTTTAAAGGCCTACTTAGCTAATATGTATTATTGAAACTTTTCTCATACTTGTCAAAATTGCATTGTTGTAGTAATGAAAATGTTGAAACCAAAAGTAAAGTAATTTTTTTAATTTAAATCGTACTTTTAAAAGTTCTTTTACGAACGTACAATAACAATAGTTTTTTGTTTAAAAATTAAATATTTGTGTATTTTCTTTTAGTTACGGATATAATTTAAATTATAATTTATTAATCAAAGTATTTGATGTAAATTTATAAAAAATAAATTATTATACATTAAATTGGCTATAAAAGTAGGTATAACACTCATTATCGACTGCAGTATTGATTAAAGTGAAATTTTCGTTTCGATTATTTTGCAATTCTACTTTGTAAATTTTAGAAAGCATATAATTTCGATAGAGATTACCAAAGTAAGTTTATACTTAATCAATTATTAAAAAGTAAAAAATTATTTTGTGTATATCCCTATAGTATGCAATTATACGAATATAAAAAAAAAATATTATAAAAAATGAAGTTGTTTCCAGGCTATTATTTAATTGCCGGATTAAAAAATTCATTATATATACTTAACTTGGAAAATCATCTACGTATTATTCTAAAATATCATATAATAAACTATACCATTGCTAAGTAGATCAATGGAAAAAAAACATAATCTAAGGGTCAAATTTAATTGGAGTTATTAGCGTATTGTTATTTGAAAAAATACACAAATTGTCAGTGCGTTGTAGGATAGGTGGATTAATTAGTCATCGCGACCCAAATATGAACGCTTTCATTTGCTCAAATCGAAACTAGAAAAAAAATGTATCAACATTCTACTCGCGCTACATTTTAGCATTTATGTATCTCTACAGTTGCACTGCATTACATAATGAGGAATTTTTAATTATGACATGGATATCAGCTATCGGTAAATGGTGCAGTCAATCTCAATTCAACCTGCAATAAAAATTCTGCAGAGTTGAACTTTAATATAATATTCGATCACAATTGCCGTGCATTCGCTTTTCAGTATTGTAAATAGAGAAACGTGTCAGCGAGTGAGCGTTCCGCTTAAGGTAAACTAAACTTCATTGAATAATACTTCATTGTTTAATAACTCTAAATTACTTATGTGATTCTTCTCGGCAATCGAACTATAAGAAATTAATTTAATAACGCCTTGTCGTTATTAATAAGATAGCGTTATTTATGCGTCGAGTAATGCCATAATGAAGCAAAATTGTAAATAAGCCGTCGGGAGTGAGCCTTTGCTTTCTCACAGAAGCTAAGGCTTGACCGGAGGATTGCCTGTGCCAGGGAATCCTTCCGGGCTCGGTATTTGTAAGGGCGGTTTCGGAGCACAGAAATGATATTGCGTACGCTTGCGTAAGTTCACGCACGCGTGAAATGAAAATGTGAAGTGGCGCTTGATCCTCGAGGACGATGCGCTTACCTCGCCTCTCGACCTCCCGCGCCGACCTCGTCTCTTTCACCTCGCCACACCGCCGCGCAACTCGTGGTTGTTTTTCGCGACATTCGAGGTAAGAAACCATTTATCGCCTCCCGTAAATCCGTTCGGGGGGGACTGCACTCGAGTCGAGTCGGGAACTATTGCGGGCGCGTAAGAAGTTCGTTTACGAAATTAGTTTCACATTTTTGTACGATCTGCCGGGTAACGTCCGACTCGACAGCAAGAAAATATCTGCTTTTATCAACGAAATTGCGCCATCACACTTCGTGACTCAAGTACAACTTTATAGGAAGTACAAACGAATACATAATGTATGAAATTATGACGTTGAAGACACGATACGTATTCTTATTTAGCTAGGAAATGGTTATAATTTTTAGCAAAAAGTATTATCGTTGTTGAATAATAGTCTGGATTTTTACTTCATTACACTGCTTGATAATAAAGTAATTTTCTGCTTGGATTACCGCCATTTCCTGGAACGTCACTGAATATTATAATTTACATGAGTACGCCTATTCTTGAACGTCTGCGATTTTATCGAATTTTATCAATTGGCTACTAGGGATAGATTGTTGGAAAAAATTTCTAGCATTGTAAAATCTTTCAATATTTATATATCGGAAATAATTACACTCATATTTTATGCAGTTTGTTCTAGGTGCCTTATCTGGAGTAGCAGTAAATAAAATACTCAGTTAGAATGACTTTAATCAGAACACACGTTTGTATTGATATTTTATCTACAACTATTGCAAAATACTCCAATAATAAAACACCACTCGGATAAAACTTTTACCTACATTATATAGAATAGAATTGTATTAGAAGTATCATAAGTTCATTCATTATTATAGAAACGTTTATATAAAGGTTTGTACAGTAACGATGAATAGTTTCTACTATAGAGTAAAAATATTTGTATTTACTCCAGGGAGCTATTAATATTCTTTGCACGTTTTCAAAAGGAATCAAGTCGAAAAGATAAAGTCAGCCTATGTTATGACAAAGGATAAAAGTAGCATGAGGTGACCTTATTTGTTAAAGAACTGTCTTCAGACGGTATAAAAATAAGTTTCATTTAGCATTATTTTTCCTCGGAAATTTTTTTTGTTGAAAACACTACTTAATACAAGCGAAGAAAAATATGTTTCGAGTAACTTTTTACTATTATATGTCTCTATGATAATATTTACTATCATTGCATAAAACTTTATAACCCTATAAATTTTACTGCTCAATAAGAAATTATTAATGTCTATACTTCATGTAAAATTTCATGCGTATAGAAAGTAGGTTTCATTTTTGTGCGTATATACATATATCTAATAGACGTATCTTCGTAAGTGATTGATTTTCTGAACATAAAGAATGATTGAAGTAGTTACATTTGCTTCTAAACGATAAAACTTATTTTTATAGTTTATTAATTTAGCTTAAACAAGTATCAATTTAATTTTATTTAAGTGATCGAAGTCTTCACTCGGAAATCCACAAAATATATTAGTTATAGTAAAATTGAAGTATCTTCAATACTTCAAGTGTTTTCAATTAAAAAAATTTTGCTTTTTCAATGTGTTTAGGGATTGAATATTCACAGGCAAATAAAAATATTAATATACTTCTTTTAACAATGAGTCCTGTAAATATAAATTTTTAATGAGAATCGATTATTCAATTAAATTTAATTTTAATTGATAGTTCAAACAAAAGAATTTTACTATAAACTGAAACATAATTATGAAAAGATAAAAGTTCTTAGAAAATAACTGATTCATGAATTCCAAATTCGTTTTTAAATTTTAGAAATCAGTACTAATATGAAAGCAAGGTATTACTTATACTAAATAATATATTAGAAGAACATAATATTTTAATCAACTATGTAAAAATAATGAACTTTCCTAATTTAAGTCTTATATTTCAAAATTAATAATTAAAAAAATTTTCAGTACATACAACAAATAACATTTATAAAAACAACGATTTTTGAAAAAAGGCTACATAAAATATATTAAAGTAATAAATTTAATAAAACTATGTTTTTTATAGACAATCCGATTATATTTAATATTTGTATTCGATATTTGGCTTAGTATTTTTTTTACCCTCCATTTCGATGAATATATTTAAGTTTGTATTTATAGCCTAGAAATTTAATGAGGCACAACGATTAAAGAAACATAAAATTTAAATAAAACAATTTTTTATTCACAAAACGCAATACGCTGTTCAATAAATTATATACCAGAACACAAATTTTTTATCGACATACAGTATATTTAAATTATCCTAGATTTTAACTCCCATTCGCTTGCCATCACTTCATCGAACATAAAAGACACAGATAGACAGATGCAATAATTCAGCTATGCATTTTTTATACTAGTATTTAAGGATAAAATAATCTCCACGCAATGGATGGATCCCCTAATTTTTCTATTGTTATATGTTTTTACTTTGGCTAATCGATTGGAATCTTTCTTTCTCGTTCGCAAGCATACATCAAAGAAAAAGAGATTATTCAAAGAGGAACGTAAACATAATATTTCCTAAACGCACACTTTAGTAATAACGCTAGATTCATCGCGAACAATAGGATGAGTGTTTGCTTACTAGTAATTCAAGTCCGGCACGTGCAACGTAAACACGGAATTTTTAAGTTATTAACCACTTTTTTTTTTAAATTTTTATTTTGGAAAATTCAAAATTTTTTGTAGTTATTATTTTATAAGAAGTGAAATGTATATTAATAAAATTTCAGAGATGGATGATCGTAGTTTTTCTAGAATTATTAAAAAAAATATTTATTTCGTATAATACTAATAGGAACAATAGTATTCAAATTCATTTAGATATTACTGTGTTGTTATTTGTAATCATCTTAAAATTAAAAGATCGCCTAAAAATGTCGCAACAATTGAATAGATTTCATTTGTATTATATCATTTTTTATATATATAAATACCATTAAATCAAAACTGTAATAAATTAATTTTAAAAAATTAACGCTTAACATAAAAAATATTTAACATTTTAAAATGTAATATTATAGATAAAAATATTTATATATTAAAAACTTCAATAGAAGTAGATTTATTTACATCAGCCATAAAAAAGTTAAAATGACATTAAATTAAATTATAACCAGTCACGTCGGATAATTTAACCAGATATATATTTTTATTTATAAAGATAAATATTTATCTTGTAATATTAACATGCTTTTGTTTTTTATACTTTTTAGTTATATATATCACTGTTTTTTGTTCTTTTATTGATAATAAATGTCATATCTATGCTGTGAACAAATGAAAGTTTCTCTAAAGTGAATGTTTTCGCATAATTGAGATATTACCATTTATGTTCTAATATTGCATTATATTTATCGACGTTCATTTATTACTGTTGTCTTTCAAATAACAATAGAATTTACAGTTTGAAATCGCTCACACTTCAGTCTAAGAAACTATACATTCTGTCATACACTATTCTGACTGTTAAATTCATCATCATGATTAAGATGTATATTATTTATAAATTATATAAATAATACGGATGTGAAGATCATTTCATAAGGTGATGTGTCAAAAAGCTATTTTTAATTTTCGATCTTAGGGTAAGATGAAATATCATAAGCAAATAAACTTGTATATTCTGTAAAAATTGTTTATGGTTTGTAACTGCTTTAATTCAATAAATTATAATAATTAAACATCATTCTTACGATAGCAAATGAAGGTTTTACTTATGTAAGTGACAACTTATTTTTATCGCAAAAATATGAATTTAATAGATCTGCAGTTTCTAACTTACATATTATTGAAAGTACAGGAATCCTTCCCGATTCTTCAGAATATAATATGTATTTTTTTAAATACTGTTTAGAGGCGCTAATTCGTAATGCATTATGGAAAATAATTTTAAACATTTTCTTTTTCATATTTTCACCTCACTATAAAGGAACACGTACATTGTCACTCGTGCGCGCACACACGCACACACAGAGAGGCATACAAATATTACATCATAGTAAAATAAGTAGTCATTTTTTTCTAGTTTAATTAGAAAAACAAATCTCCTTGGAATTCTATTCTCACGTTCAAGACATAACTACTGAAGCATTACTCGGCTTAAAAAAAGAAAAAAGTAGTCTTCTCATACTCTTTTTATAATGTATTATATATGCAATTAATTTTTTTTTATGTTTTAATTAAGTTTTTAATTTATTTATCGATAACTTAAATTGAAATATACTACTTTTTAAAAATTTAAGGTACTTATGTGATATATTAGTATACTAAACATCTCTGCTAAATGTTTTATGTAAATATCTGTATCCAACAAGAATATAAAAGGTAAGGAATGAATCAAAACGAACGAAAAAATAAATGAAATTTGTTACAAGGTATTGTATTTAAATTGGAAGCTTTCTTATAATAAGCTCAAACAAATTAAAATCGTCTTAAAAGATCTTTTATCTTATTATTGTAATTAATTTAAATATACGAGACGCTTTCTCAATCCTTGGCCATTTTTTCTTTTGATTTATTTTTTGCTTCTCCTGGTTTTTGCTACATCTACGAGACGTAGCTTACAGTCGCAATTCAATTTACGCTATTCTGGCTCTACGTGGACAAGTGAGACGATAAGCGTCGACGATTTTATCGACAGGATACTATAAATGTATATATGTAAATACATATATATTCACGTACGTACATATACACTGAAAATAGACTTTCTACTGGAGCGGAGCTCATGAGTCGACTTTAGTGCGATCAGTGCGCGCATCCGGGAATAGAAAAGTCAAGGGAAAAATCGGCTCGAAATATAAATGAAGGAGGCCGCATTATTAAGAAGTTGATACATGTTTATGTCTTGAATAATTGTATAGGGCAAAAAGTGTCTGTTGAATTTTTAGACTATCAGAAGGCAATTTCGGACACATGATTCAATTGTGGCTTGCGCTTCTAGTTCATCAAGATTAAAAGATCTAGAGTGAAATCGATTTTTTTTATGATTATAAACACGTATTTTATTGATTATTTGTTTAAAAAAGTTGAATTGCTATGTGATATTTTTATGCCACTCTTTTCCTCATTATAAATATATGAAAATTCATCATTCCACGAACTGCTTATCGATCGCCGATAAAGCAAATCGATGATTAAAATACCAAGCAAATATTATTAGATGTAGTTGCTAAAATAGATAAAAAAGTCACTAAATTCATAACACTTTTATTCACTCAATGACTAAATTAATAGCCTCGTACTCTCGGTTTTTTACAATTCGCTCAATGATGCAAAGCGTGAAAGAAGCCTTACACAATTTTTTCTTACTTAATAGAATTAAATGAAGAAAATAACATATCAGCCATTAGATTTGATACATAATTGAAATGCCTGGAATAAAAGACATAATAATAATGCATAGCCGTTGTTCTTTGCTCATCGAGTTTACAGGAAACTAGGCAACAAAAGCCTGACCTGTGCCGTCGACCTTCTTACAACTTTTTCGGGTGCGTGGCATAGAACTCGGATTTAACCTAGTTGAGACATACTTGAAAAAAAGATTGAAAAATTAATGGGAGTCTCGAAAAATTTGTTACGACAGCTTGCAAATCGGCACAAGGCGATTGCGCTCGTTAGCTCCAACTTTTTCACGTTAGGCCTTTTATAAGGTGCGACGCCGTCAGCCCTGGGCTCTCGAGTTTCCGATTTCGCGACTGAACATTTATGGATAAGACCTTTCGAAATGTTGAACTATGCCGACTTGCGACTACGACCTCGAAGCCCAACCCCTAACGCCATAATGCATCTCTCTGGAATGATCGACTTCGATCGTCGACTAAAGCTCCTATGTGTTTTTATGTCTGTTGATTATTCAAAGAAACTGCCAACGTATCTCTTACTATTTACAATTGCTCATTGTGGTAATGCCGTTTAGTTCGGGTGTGAACATCGCAGTTCCAAAATGACGTGATAGTACGATTGTTTTCATAAAAATTATTTATGGGTTACCTGTGTAAAGTGAGCCTGAGGCCTATTAAGCCCAAGGACACTCAAAAGCATTTTCGCACGTGATATAAGCTTACGAATACAGACCGAGGCCTGTAAATAGTATAAATCATGGATATTTACGAATTATTAGTTATTCTTACATTTGCCATGAAACCAAAATTAATCTATTACTACTTGCCACTTCGCGAATCATTATCGAAAGTATAATAATTTACAGAAAGGATTTTTTAACCGTAAATTAAACATTAAATTTCCATTTTAAAGATTGTCTTTTCATGTGGTAATTGAGAACGTTACTTTATTATGTAAACAATAATAAATTTTTATGCGCAACACTTGCAAAGATCATAGTAATTTTAAATAATAAAATGTTTAATTTGCCATTGATCTCAAAAGTATAGTATGTAATTCTGAGATAAATTGAAAAATAAAAAAAAAATCGAGAGATAATAATTAATGAGCAGATAATGTACGAAAAAAGTGCGAAAATATTTTTCATATATCAATTACATTTTATAAAAGTTTTATTGGATGTCGAATGATTAATACACAATAAAAAATTGTTCTAACATTGAGACTGTTTTTAAAATATAAGTAATTTCACAAATGTTTTTACACTATATTAACGATATAGATATTATACACTCGATTATAAATGTAATCTTATTAATTCATCATTTGCTAAATGATACGATCCAAGGACAGTGACGAGAAGTTCATTTGAGTAAAAATTAATGTATCTATTGCAAATTAGAAATTATTCTCAAGGCAGTAAGAAAATATTTATTTCTTAAAAAATCAGAATTATACAAATGCAAGAGCATAGCTACTCGCCATCATTTACTTATCAGTATGATTTCTTTTTTTAAGCTTTATAATACTCACTACGACGGCACATGTGTGGCTGATGCTTTCTCAAATACCTTGCGGCAAATATATACTTTCTACGTTCTTTCTATGCCTCACGATAGTACAACAATAAGTTTAATAACTGTCATTCGTGTGCTGCGAAATTCTAAGAGGCCCTCATAGACTTAAACTAATTATGTTTAATATTCGCGGTATCTTCAACAAATGCGCGTGGCACAGTCCGCTTGGATCGCGATAACGTATGCGATGCTTTCCAGGATCGGCTGGGGCGATTGTAATTATTGGTTGTGGAAGGTTTAAAGAACCGAAATCGTTTTCTAGAAATTGATGAAAAATTCTAACGCCTCGTGCGTATTAGAATTGGCCGGGCGTGAAAGACACTTTCCTGCAATGCCGGTAATGCACTTAGCGAACAATTGGGTTAACGGGACATACGTCGGAGATCGCCAGACAACGAGATACTTTAAATTAGGTCATGAAAAGTCAAGGAATTAGTTCCCACAGATTCGACGAATCGCGATAACTAATCGTTCAGGGATATCAATTGCAAACATTATAGAAATGGATTCATTAGATTTATTGATTTTGAAAGGCGTAATGCATTGCATTAATTTTACGTATAATCTATTGTGAAATTGATTAAAAGCTATAAATAACGGTTTAATATATATTTGATCATTTTTAATTCGAATAACTATTGCATTGATTTGGAAATTTATTTAATTCAAATAATACAAATTTAAGAAAAATTGAAATTATCTACTATTATAATTTTGAGCATCAGAGTTATAAGGTACATGATTATTACCACATTTTTTATTTTTTATAAAAATCAATACAACATTTGGCGAAACTAAATGTATAACGTCTACGGGTCTTTTCACATTGTGAATGTAAAGAGGCTATTGTGTCACTAAGATATTCAATCATTTCTCTAGAGCGAAACAAAGTAACGTAAGTAATTTCTAGAATTGTTTTCGTAAGTCTATATCACAAACTGTTATCCAAAATACATAGATGAGCACTTTAGAAAAAAGAACGATAATTGCTTTTTTTCAGTAATTAAGGACGCGTAAACTATAAAGAACTTTTAGAAAGTTACATAAACCTGTTTTAATACATTTTTAAATGCAACTGCGTTAAATAGATAGTTTAGAGTGACAGTCGAGATAAGTACTGGAAGTTAATGATATTGAAAAAATGAAGTATGCCACTGCCTAAGCATCGTTTTTTTATAATTATTAATCTTGGGTACGCTTTTATACATGCATTTCAGTAATCGATTATAATTTTTATAAAAATTTATTTTTTATAATTATTAATACAAGAATACTAAAAATATTATTTGATTTTCAAAGAATTATATTTATACGCGTAACTAATTCTGATGCATTATGGCAATTCATTTTTTTAATTAAAAAATGATTATTTTTTATTATTTTTAATATTATTAAAAAAATAATATATTTTTTTGTTACTTGATATTCATTAGTTATTTTTTTACTATTCATTAAATATTTATTAAATTAAAAATTATTTAATATCTGATAATATTAATGTTTTAATAATTAAAGCTCGTATAATATATATAGAATATGTTATATATTTAAAAATTTTTCAAGTTTTGTTGCTTAGTACATATATAAAAATTATTACTTCCATAAAACTTTTCCCAGAGTTTTTTATACATTACATAACCAAATTTTGTTTTAACAGAAAAATTTGTTTAAATATATTTTTTTTCTTGTAAAATAATAATAAATAAATAATAAATACTATAACATATTACACATCATTATTGTAATTTAACAAAATTACATACCATTCGCATAGCTCAGAAGCTATGAATAAGTAGCGGAAAAGAAACAATTGTGAACAAAATTCTTTAAATATTAAAAAATGATAAAAGAAAGGGGGAAAATGGCAAAAAATTTTGCTTTTTACATTTTAAATGGAAACTTTATGACTGCAGTAAATAATAATTAATTTAACTACAAATAGGCTGAGAATTTTAATAGTATACTTTAATATATTTAATATATACTTTATATTTTAATAGTAAACTTCTTATGTATCCAATATTATACTCGTCAGTTTCACGTATTTATAGGGGCATTTTAAAGTAAATTCCATAAAACGATACACACTGCTCAATAATTAATCTTTATTACGAAAAAGGATTGAATAGAAAAATGTAATTGATCTTACAGTGCTAGCTGATTTATAATTTTTAATGGTAGCATATTGACTAATGTACCATCGATTCCCCGACGTATTTAATAATTTTACCGTCGCAATGGAATGGCGCCAGTAGTCAAATGCAAATTGATTCTATATCTTACTACATTTATTAATACTTAGTAACATAAGATATATTGAATAATTAAGTTTATTTAAATACATTCTTTCTTACATATATTAATCAGTTTAAAAAAATATGTACGAGTATCGTGTTTCAACAAAATGTTTAAAAATTTATTGTTCTTCTTTACCTACCAGAAATTTATCGATAAATCGATAAAATGATTTGTTACCGACAGAGGAGGCATTACCGGTATGCTTCATAGAAATCATGTTAGAGGCAGTACTAAATATACGAATTCGATACAATTTGAATTCTTGAATGCATCACATAGGTAAATGTAAAATACTATAAAAAGATAAACATTGTTTTGTTGATTTTTTTTAAGGTTTATAATATTTTAGTTAATAATTAGTATATAAAATATATTTTAAAATTGATTTATAGTTTATTATAAAAAATCAAATTGAAAAACATTTATATGTGTATTTTTTTTAATTATAAATTAATATATGATGTTCATTTACAAAAAATGTTCTCAAACATCTTACTTTTTTAAAGATGAAATCTTTAGGAATTTAGGAATATATAACAAGTAGCAGTACCTTACATCTAAGTTATGCAGTTTTATTTCTATATAAAATTGTTAAATCGGCATGAGAGCAAAAGCAATTTTGTTTTTAAATTTTCTAAATATTTAAAAAAAATAGAATTAAGATGTTTATAATTGTTTTGAAGACAATAAATGTAATAAACATGATAAAGGTAACTTTGCCGTTACATATTAGTATATTATTACGTATTAGTACATCTCCATTATTAAAAAAATAAATATCACCGTATCCAGTATGTTCTGTGACTATTACTTTGGCATTAATTTAAAGTATAAAAATTAAAAAATTTAAAGTATATGAAGTATAAAAATTTTGTTTGAAGTTACGTAATTTGAAAATTTTATGTAGAAAAAAAAAAGTATTTTTCAAGTACATCGTTAAATTACAAAAACCAGTGTATAGAGATCATCAAGGAGAACGGACTAGTTCGGCTACAATGAACGACGTTCCGGTCCTAAAAATAAGTCATATTATCAAACACCTATATTATGTAACACATACTTAATACTGGTAAAGTTAGTGGTGAATCTGGTGGGAAGCAACCAAGAATGAGGACAGCAGTGGAGGAATAGGGAGGTCAGATCCTCGTAGCTGTTAGCCGAAAGCTCGAATTCTGGGTCGAAGAGACTCCAGGCAAGGAAAATGACGAGGCGGACAGGCAGCGATAACGGCTCGCAGCTCCTCAAAAACAACGGGGAAACGCCTGTGCTCGTTTTGTCGGTATTGCATCTGTACGCGTGGAGGCACGACAATGGCCACAAAGGCGACTTTGTGCGTTTCCGTTCGGTGGGTCGTGCGGATATCTCTGTGCCTTCGCCGGCGACCTCCGCGACCGAGACAAAAGTCCTCGCTCATAAAGGAACCCTTCATTACGTTCTGCTGCTTCTTCTTCCCTGTTTTCTCCTCTACTCCTTTCCGACTCCAGTCCCCTCGTTCGGAACCTCCGTCGTTCACTCCCCACTCGCCGCCGCATGGAGTACCAGCCCACCCCATGTCGTTTGTTTCGCGGCAAAAATCGTATCGTGGCTCTGTCCCCGGTGAGGCATCAACGTCGTGCGCGCCAGTGACGGAGATCTTCAATGGCTCGAGTGCGTGCGAATATCTTCGTTTTTTTGTACTCCTCGACGCTTTTATCTCTACTTTCTTTTTATGCAGCCCTGCGTCGCTTCTTTTCTAAGCGCTAAATAGCATTATCTTTGAAAGGATCGAAACTGGGATCGCCCGGATATTATTGATGCCGACGGTGTGTGCGAGTCGCGCAGTCCATTGTGACCGATGGATTGTTTGGCTGCCTTTTTCGAGAGGCTTCTTCACCGAGGTTATTCAATTGAAAGAAGATTCGTTCGACTGGCAAATAGACGGATTCGTTTTGCGAATTAGGTTGAGTTTATGTCGTGGAATACATTAATCATGTTTACCAAGTATAGAAAATTGTATCTATGTTATAATCTGACCATTTAAAATGAATATTACAGCTAAAATATGTTTGTTTTCTTAAATGTAAATTTTAATATTGTTATTTTCGAGCTTTTAGAATTATTTTACGAAGCTCTTATGTAATTTTACGTTCTTAGTATTGGATTTTAGAAATTGTGTTTACATTTTTTTTGATTCGGAATAATGCATTACGTAGTGTAAAATATTTATAATTTAAAAACTAACGTAAACACAATATTGCCTTTTTTTAATTAGAAATTGGTGAGTATATCAACTTATGTTATCTAAATAACTTGATATTTTTTCAAATTATACTCATTAATATTGTGTTATAATTATAATATAGGAAAGTATATGAGGCTGTATATCGATAATTATTTTTTCTTAAAATAAACATTCTTAAATTATTTTTAGCATACTTTTTTTTAAAAGAAAGCAAATTTAGTGTATAAATGCAAATGAGACGAAAAGTCTTAAGAGAACTTCGGATACACATTTTACACAATGCATGGACGTGACGTCGAACTTCCGTTCTTTAAAAGCCACAAAGCAGTATATTAAAAAAATTATTCTTCCATTAAAATTCATATTCTAATAGCATAAATCTTTCTACTAAAAATTAAAAATAAACCACATAATTGGTTTTTTGTTTTTTTTTTTAACAGAAAGACAACGCAAGTTTTTGAATTGTAAGAATTTCAAGGAATAAATTGTATGATTTCACAAGTAGTAAAAAACAAGAGCAAACTAGCAGTCTAAATATTCAGAAGGGCAAATACGTCATAAGATGTAAGAAATAGGAAATTAGAGTGGATCAGGCATGTCGGTGTGAAAAGATGATCTACAAGGTAACTCTGCATATTTTTGGCGCAGAAATTAAAGCTGCTTTAGTGCATAATAGGTCATTTAAATTTTACATAAGAACTTCGTGAGGCTACTTACCATCGATGTGAAGTAGAATTTTTCGAAGTCCCGCTCATGAAGCCGCGCCGTCGTGAGACTCGTTGCCGCGTGCTGCCCGTGTTTTGAGAGGATGTCCTCGCCTTTTTTGCATAACCAAGACAGGACCTTTAATGTACAAGAGAAATTATTCTTTCGTTTTTCTTCTACGCCTTCTGTTGATGTTTTTCATTATTATTAATATTATTATTAATTCGTATTATAAAATATACTATTTTATAATATATCTATATAATTATATATAAGTTATAATATAATTATAATATATCTGTATTATAATATAGATAAAATAGTAAATATAAAAAAAATTCAATTGTATACATTTTAAAGTTATTTTATTTTCAGCACTGTAAAAAAATTTTTATAAAAAATTAAAAAATCTCTCTCTCTCTATCTCTCTCTCTCTATCTCTCTCTATCTCTCTCTCTATCTCTCTCTCTCTCTCTCTTAATCTCTCGCTTAATATATATCATTTTAGAAGTTATATGCATTTTAATACAAATAGTTTACATTATATAGATTATACGTATATAACGATGTTATTAATAACAAAAATCTTATTGCAAAACTGATTCGTTTTAAATCTGTAATTATAAAAACAGTTTTATTAAAATATTTAATTAATAATTGATACCTTTATTATATAATTATTATCATTTACAAATTAATTACCTTTCTAATATACAAATGAATTGATCAAATTAAAAGACAATTTTAACTTAAATTAAAATTATGTCAAATGATTTGTAAATATAGTAGTTGTTTTAATGCTTTCATTAGATGTTTGGTTCTACATTAATGCTATCATTATATCAGAATTAATTCCTTAGATTTAAATTAGAGATACATATTACTTCTTTACATTAATTAATGTTATACAAATTTTATGTCAAGTTTTGTCTTTGTTTTTTAATGTTGATACGCGTATGTATGATACGATAAAACTGCAATTATTATTCGAAGATTAATATATTAAGGCAATAGGGGAAAAATTCGTTAAATAAAATATTTTAAAAAATTCATTTCTAAGTATAAATATAATTAAATATCTTGTTTTAAACAAACATTTTATAAAGAAGTAAATCGAAATAGAAGAAAATAAAAAAAGAAATTTCGAATGCAATAGTAACAAAAAATGTTAAATAATTTATGTAATTTGTAACTTTATTTACTTAGCAACGCTTTCTGATTCCAGTTAAAATAGTCATTATTTAAAATTCTAAATACTTAATTCTTAATAAATATTACTGCTTTTTAAATATTACGTAAGTGTACAAACGTTGATTCAACATTAACGCAAATAGCTAATCTAAAAGTGTGTAGATACGAAATTATATAACATTACGAATCTGTCATTCACTTTACTTAGCAGACAATTTCAGATAATTGCAAGCAATCTAATACCAATGTGGAGAAGCAACGGCACATAAAAACTACATTTTAATCTCACTTATTTTTCATTTAGTAGACAGTACACTATATGGTAGCAACTACTTCATTTTTGCACGATCGTCACAAGTGTAAGATTGTGCACGTCCGAAGCAGCAAGTGTAAATCTTCCACACGGGAATCAGTCAAGTCTCCTTACCGATGATCGATAGCATATATGTCGCTATGTTATCTTTCATGCGAAGCCGTAATTAAGGATGAGATTCATTGTGGTGGAGTTTAAAACGAGTTCAGGTTTTCGTGCAGCGTTTACTTGCAAGTGGGCGAAAACTCGCGTTTAGAAAATTATTAAGCATTCGACTAAGATTTGTAATTGTAAATACTTCAATGGCATAACGTTCACTTTCTAATATTTGCAGTTGAAACTACTGCGTTATTCAATAATAAGCTATTGTTTAAGTAGCCGCAGTATTTACTTGAATTTCTAAATAAAAAAAGTCACGTTAGAGTAATTACATAGTTGCGTCTTAAGAACTTGCACTTCAAATGATAATTTGTTAAATTTTGACCATTTTTCGGACATATTTTAATCATTTATAATAATTAAGGATAGAATCGTTACTGGATAATTTAAAGAGTTGGGTGAAATTAAACAACATTGTATGCAATTGCTATATTAATGCATTCGTATTTTCTGAATTTTGATTTTTCTTCTATCTTTCAATATTATTGTAATATTAAAATAATAACTATAAAAAAATATTAATATAATGAATTTACACATTCATTTCATTGGATTTAGGCACTATTTTCTTAACAATTCACGACGCTTTGCTGTGTATTCGAAAAGGAATACAATATATATTTGTGTGAATAAAAATGATCGTTTCTAAGAACGAAATGATGGTATACACAGATTCAACACTTTTAACTGTCCAATCGGTCACGGACCTCTGTACTTAACATGCGACCGAAATGGAAGCTTTATAGACTGCACGGCATCGTTCCATTTTGCACAGATAAGCTGTAAAATGACAAATCGCGGAAGAGGTTTGACCCTTTTTACTCACTCTTCTCGAATCGCGATTAATCTCTTATTTTATTTGATATGATGGTAGACAAAATAGGGACGTGGGATGCTGGATGATTTGGACTCTAAGAAAATAGAATGGATGCTCGTGACGTGAGTCACGCTCTGCAGGATCGGCGAGAATTAATAAGTTTTCATGGGTATTCATGTGTCATATATCTTAATAATGATTGCTCATAACTGAAACAGTTTGGTTAAAAAAAATAGTAGAGAAATAAATAGTAAAAGTAGTATAGTTGTAGTACTTTGTATACACTTGTTTTCATCTATATAACACTACTTTCTTAAGTATATTAAAAAGATATATGACAACATCTATACAACTTAAGCATTTTTTCACAATTAAAACCAGATTTAATTTAACATAAAATTTTTTGTTTTCCGTCTTTAAATTCATATTTAAGCTAAATGGATTGCATGGTAATTTTAATCTAAATATTTAACATTAAAAAATTCATAACCTATTCGTAATAATTAAAAAAATAAGGGAACCGAATCGAGGAGTGCCAAAAGGTATAAAGACTTTATTAATTAAGTTTAAGAATTCAGGTTGAATACTCAGCGTGACCTCATAAGGATTCCTTATAAATAAACAAATAATACATAAAAAAAAAACTTTCAAAGATTCTTAATTGTAAATCATAAAACTCCTTTCAGCCCTTCTAATAATCCATTCATATTTCAAAAAATTCGTAATTAGGCTGCACGAAACGCTGAAGATTTACAGCTTCAGGACCATAAGCAACGTCTCAATCTCTTTCCTCGTATTTTTCTGAAGGTTGTTCGACATACAATGCCAATATAATAAGAGAATCTATCAATGTTATAAGATATACCGATTAGTAATTTTCTGCGCGAGTAGATTTAATAATAACGATGGAAGCAATTGGACATCATCCTAGTATTATTGTAGTAAAGCGCGCGACTCTCCACGAATCACCGACTAATCGAATAAATTTCAAACTTCCTCATCTGCTTTCCATCCAGCGCTATAACTCAAGGAATTCGGTCGCTGGTCGAAACCATGATGCGGCGTGCGGTGCAGCTTTTCACATCTCCGAGACGGCACAGGAGGTCCAGACGATTGCTCACGGCTAATTAGATCGCGCGAAGGTCATTTAATCATCCGACAGTCCTGGCCCGAGCTCACAAGAAAGATACAAGCAAGGGGCGGTTGCTTGTGTTTCGGTTGAAGAGGGGGCGGGTGGATAGGTAGGTGAATAGGTGAGCAAGGATTAATGTAATTAATGGGTGCCAATATCTCTAGGAGGGGACCAGCCGAGGAGAAGGTAGAGTAGTGCCAATCTCCACGAGAGAGGGATAATCAGGACACTGCGACGCCTTCTTGTATTTTGAAGGGGCACTGAAGCGTGAAGGGCAGGTAACGAGTGCGAACTGTAAACAAGTGGTCATAGGTAGGAAAGAGAACTTGGGCCTATGTAGTAGTAAAATTTGGTTGTCGAGATTGAGTGGCTGTTTTACGATTCACCTATTGAACCTCTCCCCTTTTACGATTGCTCTTTTACATTTAGCGGGCTAGCGCGAAATATTTTTGGCCTCTAAAGTTTCAATTTCCAGTAACTTTTTTATACGGTTTACGTTCGTCTTCTAACTCTTTTCGGTCGTGCCGTAACGTTTATGATTCGAGGCTAAGTTAAAGTGCGCACTTAGATTCTCGCGTAATTATCAGGACGAAACGACCAAGCAATGGTTGTGGCATTAAGTACGTTGCTTAAATTCAAATAAGGACTCTTCAAATTAAAATTTAATATTACTAAATCCGTCTTTTTATGGCTCTATATTTCTATATTTTTCCTATTCTTCGTATTTCATAAATTTTTTTATCTTCATTTATATGTATGCTAAATATCCCAAGCATTTTTTTCATTGATATAAGTACAATTATATTCAGCGTATTACATCATAAATTGAAAATTATTCCAACGAAACTAAGAGAGTCTTGTTTATTCTGTGTTACGAAAATAACTTAATATAATTAATGTAAAAATTAATTTAGTAATAAAAAATATTTATTTGTAAAGAAAGACGAAAATTATTTTAAAAATTAATCATAATAAGTGCATAATTAAATTAAATTATACGACCATCGTCACTTACACCTTTTAAACAACATGAAACATGAAATGAAATGTAAAGAGAATAAAAAAATTATAAGGACTACTGAAAATTGTGCAGAACAGTAATAAAACAGCGTTGAAGCGAATTGTCGTAATAGGCTATTAAAGCAGGAGATAATATTTTTACAAAGCAAATCGTTGCATTAGAATAAAGTGATCAAGTGTAAAGTTACGTAGAAACAACTTTGTACGTTAATTATGTGAATATATAATATTTTAAATCTAAATGAATAGTTTGGAGTTGGTGAGAAATAATAATTTTCAAGACCGTCTCCTTATTCCTGGAGAAAGTTTTTTGCTCAAAAGCAGACATCGACCTTACGCAATGTGATTGTAAGGCTTATTACGGGATAGTTATTTCATTGATTCATACAAGTTAATTGCACCGTTATTATAGCTCCACTCAAATTCATGCGATAGAACAAATGGTGTTAAGACGTATACGTAAGACGTATTGATAGAGTGGCGTTGAATTATCCATCGAATAATGTATAGGAGCAGTCAAAAGAATAATCGAATGTGAGCTCGGGAGGACAAGTTAAAAAAAATGCGAGTAGAGGCTGCACGGATTCGCAGTCGCGGGCGACGAACAGACAAGGTGTAAGGTAATTGAAAATTCTTGCCGGGACCGCCGGTGTCGCAAATTAATTTACGAGTCGAATAAAGCACAGCTAATGACGTGGCGGCTCGTTAACATAACAATGTCCCCTCTAAAATATGGAGGACTCGAAGGCGTGAAAAAGTCCCGACCACGTGAGAAGGACCGCGGATCCTGTTGCATCCTTCTCGGCATACGGTCACAGAGAGGGAAAAAACGAGTGAGAAAGAGAGAGAGAGAGAGAGAGAGAGAGAGAGAGAGAGAGAGAGAGAGAGAGAGATCAAGGTGCTTGATTTGTGAACAAGGCGCGGGTTATTCGGGTCACTGGGCCGCCTTGAGCATCCCGCGCGAAAGTGAAGCGTGACCGGGAGGATGGGCCCGATGTCGGGATGATGGGGCCGAAGCGTCGCGGCGCCCGGTCATCGTGACTATGCTCTATGATGCATTTCCTCCTCCTCCTGCTGGCCCATTTTCTATGCTATCACGACTATATTAATTTTTCAGGCATTTTCCATGAGAGTGGAGAGCATTGATTGCAATTATCTCGTCAGCTTAGTATCCCATCCTCGACTAAGTCAATATTTTCAGAGGATTTGAGGTAGCGTTAAGTGGATTACGAGTCTTACATAATGCTTGGCGAAAATGTCCAGCCACTTCGATTGTCCAGTTAATATTTCGCAGAGTTTTTCATAAGCCCTGACTAGCGCGCTAATCGAGCGGACTGCTAATGATTTTGTATCAGCGATTATCGTAAGTTTTTATAAGCATTTTATATTACCGCGATCATGAGTGCAAGTGGAGAGGGAGTATACATAGTCTAGCCTCAAAATGACAAGATTTAATTATGTGCCGGATCATTTAGAAGTAATGGGAAATCATTTTACTTACATTGAATATACTACTTTTACTGGCCCTATGGAATCGAAAGGTATAAGGTTATATTTTGACAAGTCACTCGTCGGAAAAAATTAATTATGCCTGTATATGTTTTGAAACGGGAATGAGAAAAAAGCATCGAGAAAGAATGATAATCTATTTTAGTACATAATTTTGTGATTGTTAAGTCCGTTAGTTATATGGATAATAATCCTTTATTTCTCCGTAGCTTCTATGATAAAGTAGAATAGCAGAATCGCTTGTGTTGATGGTGTGCGCGAAGAATGCCATTAATAATTTCAAGCAGAGTACCTGTAGAAATGACTAATCGTAATATAAGTTAATAAAGGAAATATATTCTAAATTTTTTAAAGAAATTTATAATATTAATCGGGGTACAGAAGGAAACAATTTTTGTCAAATTGAATTTGGAAATTTATTTACAAACGTAACTATTTTTTTTCTGATAGAAGATGTAAAAAATCAAAACAATAATTACTGCAGCAGAAAAATGAATGAATATAACAGAGATACTAATAAATAACTATAATAATAATATTACCAACAACGACAATAATATGATATAAATGGAGAAACGAAGCTCGAAACATCAGTATTCGTCAAAAGTATTATTAGCAGTGAAATGGTTAATAATAACCAATGTAAATAGGACATGACAATCTGTCATGAAATTAAACAATAATCGTGGCATAATTCTTAATGCAGTAGTAGCTCTTTGGTGGCTACGCGTTATATAGAAATTAGAAATAAGGTACAAGTAGATAAATGCATACAGGTGTGCACTCATAAGTGTTTTAAATAATGAGAATGTGTGAGCGGGTGTTTAATGGGGAAAATTGCGGGCTATGACCCATAATGAAGAAGAAAGTTTAATGGTATGCTCGGGATGTTTGGGTTGGTAAGTGTAGGCCTGGGAGTTCATTTAATCATTTTTACTTTTCTTTTCCGTTTGAGAGGATATCGGATGAAGATCTGTCCATCTTCTATAGCTGTATGAAATGTTCTGTACATAAAAAAACGCACGCACGCCCGCGCGCATACGTACACCTATACACGTGATTGTCAGTGACGTTTTTAGGATACAATCTTTTATAGATATTGCCAGAACTGTACACACATAATGTGGATATAGATATTATTATTAATCAAAAATTAATATCCGTTCAATAGTAGTGGACAGAAGCTTGTAAAGTAAAACAAATCTAAAACAATCACTATTGAAGAATACGTTAACTAAGAATTTAGTTTGCAAACTGGAAAAATATCTTTATAAAGTCTGGCTGATTGAACATGATATTCCATTTATTGGTGTAATAATCAACTCCTCGATACCAATAATTTAAGAATACTCTCAACTTCTTATTTTCGACTTATTAACATCTCGGCCACAAGGATCACGCGTTTCCTTAATTATAATAAATAGCTGAAAGGAAACGTTACACAGCCATTACTCAAATAAATTATCCCAGAGATTTATGTGGTCGCGTCGCATCCCGCACGAAAAATAAAACAAAACGATTGCTGTAAGTGCTTATTAGCGTCCGCCCCGCGCATTTGTTTCGTTCGCGCGAGAAAAATGCACGAGGTGCTCGCGCGCAAAATTATAACAATATTTTAATTCGGATAATTCCGCGGTAACGATTTCACATCCATCTCCCAATGTGCCTTAGTTCGCGCGTATGAACGAGAGCCCGCAAAGCCTCCGGATAAAGAGTCGCGCGATTTATTTCCGTGCTCTGGGGAAAGGGGCAAAGTTTAAGGCAGACCGAGTTACGTTAAAGAATGAGTCTGACACGAAAGAGAATTTCTCATTTTCGAGGAACCGTATATTGAGCAGAGTGTGTAAAAAAGGCGGTACTGGCGCCCATTTCACTTTACAGGTGAAATCGAAAATCTCATGTTCAGATAATGGACGAGGGACACCGACTTACCAGTCGTCTTCTTGTTTTTACTGCACACCCTAAATATGGACGGGATCGACAGTGTATGCACAAAATTGATTATGCGGAATCTCGTGAATCATTTTCCTGGCTCTATCTATCTGGGCTTACATAGATTTTATAGTTTCTATCGATTCCTTACATAGAGGCGACAGAAAACGTGACTTAATTAAATAATTTATCCTTAATAGAAAGCTGAATAAACAACTTTGATTAAATACTGCTTCTATTCGATCACTACAATCTATTATGTTTCGTAGTTTAAAACTGTTTTGATATATCGATATAACATAATCAGTTCGTAATAGACTGCAGTGGATATACATAATACGTAAATCTTACATTTCTATTCTTTTAAATAATCTAACAGCATTTTTTTAAATTGAAAAAAAATGTTTAACTTATATTTGATCCATTATTAATGTGTTATTATTTAACGATATGTACACCACTTAGTTTCATTGTAATACTCAAATTACATTAATGAAAATAGTAAGATTAAAATTCTTCAAATACGAACGTATTTGCTGTGCTGCACGTTTACATAAAGTAATTAAACAAATTGTTAGATTATCATAAATTTATTATACTAATAGACTTATAAAATTGAAATCAGTGTACGTTTGTTTATAAGGTTACAACACTGATAGTAGAATCAAAGACACTATTATAGTCATTTATAGCGAGAACAGGTTTCGGATTGAAAAATTGACCCCGTTATTCAATAAGAAAGTTAAGAAAATGATCTTTATAATTGTCGGAATTAAAAAAAAGCTAAGTCGCTTCAAAGCGATTGGTTTAGTATTTGAAAGTCTAAAAGAAACCATTAATTTCATTTATTATTATAATTTATAAACGCATTATAAACAATAAGCTAAGTACAAATTCGTTTCAAAACTACATGTTACTCTTCAAATACAATTACTTACTTATTTCTTCAAACATCATTTTTCTATTTAAAGTATAATTTAATTAAAAAAAATCATTTAACAACAATATTTAATATTTTACCATAAATCATTTATATCTTTAGAGGACTTAATTATTGTCATTACCTTTTAACTCGAATACAATGAATTTTCATCTCCGGAATTGCATGTAAATTTATTAGAATGTGGATGGACAACATACATGAAATTCACAAGACTTTTAAAACTACGCAAACCACTTAGCACTACACTTGCAATTTAATGTGAACGTCCTACAATTCCAGTTTTACATTACAAATGCGGAAGATACGAGTTGAAGAAGAAAAGAGAATCAGAGAGTTTTCATGGACGACTGTAGTTACAAGACATTTCATCTCGTGATCGATACCCTCTCCTCATTCTCTCCAAATCTTAAAATTGACAAAACTGTTTGTCAAGTCAAAACAAGCAAAGTTGTTTAAATATATAAAGAGAAAAGTTTTTTTAAGAGCATTATCTATAATATGTGTGTACAAAAATTATAATGTGAATAAAGTCTGTTTAAAAATGTAATATTAATGATACATTATAGTATAAGAAAAGTATAATTACAACAATTAATGTATTTTTTAAGTTCCTTTTATCAAAATATAAATCATATAACCTTTGAAATTCGAAATTAAATTTGTTTTTTGACTAGTAAATTGTACAAGAAATAACTTTTATCGTCCCTGTAATAATATCCTTATGATATTTGCAGCTTGTTTAATTTTCAGACTGAATATTAATATAAATAAAACTTTATACGCTGTATTGAGCATCAAAATTTCATACGTGTAAGTCCTGCCATACATGAATTACAGGCACATAAGAAAACTAATGGTATTTGAGTTGTAATTAAATAAATAAATAAAGGAAGTAATATTCAAGATACTTTTATTAATGCTGAGAATTATGAATTAAAAAAAGCAGACATTAAAATATAATTTAAGCAGACTTGTAATTCTAACCGCTGGTCTCGCATTTCCTCCAATCAACATAAAAACGAATTCAATTACATAAATTGACGGCAAAAAGCTTCTTCGTGTAATTAAAATTATACCAATTTACGCGCCTGTCATCATATAGGCTGAAAAAGGGAGTGGTACCAAATGAGAAGCTGGCGAAAGAGTCAGTTATCGCGTCATCCTTTTTGCGAACAAATGCTTGAATGGGAATGCGCGCGGGAAAATTTGGATGCGTCACGCGTGCCTCCCTCTGGATTCGTTACGCTCGCAGTTAAAGGGGAAGGGAGTGTGGTTATCGTCCTTAATATTCCTTAAATATATCGCCTCCGATTTTACTGGTGTACATATATAAGACACGCGTATATAAGATTGCATGCCTGTATGTGTATAGCCCGCAGGCTTACACGCTCGAGTGCTAGTAATCGCAATATTTATCTTGCGCGTTTTATATCCGCGATTGACTTTTTTCACCTTCCCCGCCCGATCCACCCGATTTACTCCCCTTCCTCCTGTCCGCGTACGGCCTCCCCTCGCGCCACGACCCGAACCCTAGTCACGGTCGTCCGTTGTCGTCATTTGTAAAAGCTCCGACCGCGCGAGATGCCTTTTCGTGCAATTGCAGCGTGATTTATGCTTGCCGAGCTCTTTATCATCGCGTTCTTTTCGTCTCGTGGATGAGGCAGCGCCGCTTTGCTCTGGCGATGGAATTTTTATAGATCCCAGGACCCGATAGTTAATTAAGCTTTCAAATTTTTTTTTAACGTTTAATTGTGAGACTCTCTGATTTAATACTTTGTGCTTCGTCGGGACTGCAGTGTACTTAATATAAGTCGGAGAGTTGCGAAGAAAGAGGACAATGGGTATGTTGGCGTGTCCTGCATTAACTAATAGCCAGTGTGTCATCGATTTATGGATTTTTCCAATTGCGAGGTCAACTCTCATCCATGAAAGCGCGATATTTGAGATGTACGAATTGTGAAATTATCATCGTTAGTCGTGGATATTCATATTCTATTTCCATTAAAAAAAACCAGAAAATATTCGTAGTCCGTTTGAAGCTCCACAATGCCAATGCGAGGGAACTAAATATTGAGCGTAAACAATCTTTCATAGTCAAGTTCTATAACAAGATTAAGCCAAAGTACTTTATCTACAACTTGAGTATGGCTTGCGCCGTATTTTATATTTTGACTTTGTTACCGTATATCTTCGGTGCGTCCATATTTACTATGATAGGATAATAAACACAGATTGGAACTCTAAGATTAGTATGATTATGTAGGCTGAATGCTAGTATCAAACATATCCACTTCCATGGGAATTTCTAAAATGCGAAAAAGTGAATTCTGGTTTGATGTATTTTGTAATGAATGGTTCATGAAATTCCAACAATTTTAAAACTTTCATAAAGATCGTGATCACATTTTATAGATTTCCTAAAAATTAAAAAAATTATGGCTTTATTAAAATATCTCATAGCTTTTATTTTTTATTGTCACCCCTATTAATTTACCTTCTCATTCTTATCAACTATAACATTTACTGAATTACGCATTATTCTCACAAAAGTTAAACTTTCCATTTCCATTTAAATTAAAAAGTCGATAAATCATTTCTAAATCTGTTATTAAAGAAAATTAATGCATAATATATTTACGGATGATCCACAAGTACATACATATATATAAATATATATGCAAGCATGATAAATGCATACGTGAAATGAGGCCTAATTGCGGCATTTAATAATTATGTGTACCGTTTATTCATAGAAAAATTTAAATAATTTATATATTTCAAGCAAATGCCACGCGCTAATCGCACAATTCGTATTAAAATATAATAAAAATACCGGTCATTAAAAGAGGAACTCAAAAGATATTTATGCCAACGATTGGTGTATGCGCATTTCAGCAAACATAGTCGTTGCACAGTTTCAAACTACTTAACAATTAATCCACGACAATAATATACGAACGTACTTATCGCATAAAAAAAGCTTACTGTAGGAAAAATACGGGGAATGACGTGGAAAGACACGCAAAGGAAACAAGCCTTTCGCATGTAGCAACGGAGAAAATCAATTCTTATCCGGGCACGAGTCGAGCGCGGTGCTGTGCGATATTGCATCATGTGCTAACGGTTAAACAATTTAAATGTTTCAAAGAAGCAAAGGGCTTATAGGGCAGTTCTTCCTTCGTCATAAATCCCGGTCGAAGATTGGCTATTAATTTGCGATAAAGGGTATATTTTGTTCTATTTACCTTTTTTTTTGATCAAGCGATCCCACAACAATAACACATTCAAATAATTTTTCATCGAAAAAGTACAAACGTTATTATGTAAACGATACGTAACATATTTTTAAATAGAGGAAAAATCTGAGGTACGATTTTCCATGAAAATTAATAATGATCGTAATCATAATGAGTGAATAAAATAAAATTAACGAGGCGTAATAATTGATTATAACAATAAAACATAATGTTTATAATTAGAATAGGTTAACAAATACTACGTAAATCTGATATTTACGTAATATGAATGTTATTCCGAATTAGGAATGGAATATCATTTCTGTATCAAGTTTCAAAAGAAGTAATCCAAGTGTTGTGTACGACCGAATTATTGCATCGTTAAAAATCTTCCTAAATTCTTACAATAGGATCCTTTTGCTCGAAAGTATCAGTGATTTTAAAGTAAAGAGAAAGGGTCAATTCACACGCTGTATAGCTAACTTTGGGGTCGCGCGTAGGAGCGAGCAATGATTCTTTATATTTCTTTGTACCATCGCGCGTGATTTTCATAGTTTGCATCTTGCTGTCAAATAAACGAATTCTTGCCCCTCGAAATAGACATTTAATCAGTAGCAGTGGTTAAATTTTGTGAAGAGTATATTTTTCTTTGAGCAGAAAGTCTTACGTCAATATCTCAAACACATATGTATGTAAAACGAGTAGAGTGGAAAAGTTTATTCATTTTATAAGCTTAAGGCAAGATATTTATGATGACTCCAGTCATACACTTCTTATTTTTACAAACATTTTGCTGTTATAAATATTTCTATTTAATTGTAATTCGCATATTGAAATGCTTCTAATAATGTTGATCAATTATCTCCATACCATTAAATTTAATTTTCAGTTACACGTAGTCGATTCGACTCTAGGTAGCATGAGTATGACTGAATGATATTTGAATTCATTGATAATTCTTCGTATTTATGAATTGATCATATTATTTGGAACTGTGGTTTTATTAATTAAAAAATTCTTTTTATCTTCGATCGATAATTACTGTAATAATAAAATTAATTATAATGTATAAAAAAAATTCTAATATTAATTCTTAATTTAATTCACGTGTAAAAAATTCATGATTCTATGGACTTAAATCTATTATTATTATGAAATTGAAATAAACAAGCGGCTATAGTATGTACGTCAAATATAACTCATAAAATATGAAAAAAAGTAAATAAAAAAGTTGATATTTAATTTTTCATGAAAATGAGGGATACGCCTATTTAACAAGCATATTTAAAATATTGTTACTATTTGAAAATGTTTTTAATCACTAGAAAATAGTTGTTTATAGTAATAATAGCATTTAAAATTATATCAATGCAGCTGATATTTTTATAATAATAATTATGTATGGATATACTTACATTATATGTAAATTTTATGAAAAGCAGATTGATGTTATTTTTTAATGCAGAATAATTGTCAGCCTGTTTTCATTGAATCATTTTATTTGCAAGATTGCTTATATTCCTATCGTATAATATTATTATAATTACTATTAACGGTGTACACGTCAAATTCATATATTTTGGGACTATATCATATATTTATCTTTAATTTCTGTTGATTCTAAAATGGAATCTTGTGCCTTATACAGTTTTGTCCTTTTATTGAAAATTTTTTCTACTAGCAGCTAACATTTTTTTTACCATTGAATTACTGAATGATTTATATGTATAT
Organism: Kradibia gibbosae; assembly: GCA_018907135.1. NCBI lineage: Eukaryota > Metazoa > Arthropoda > Insecta > Hymenoptera > Agaonidae > Kradibia > Kradibia gibbosae. The sequence continues at coordinate 14,107,442 of JACCHX010000004.1, forward strand.
ATATATATATATATCATTTATTTAAATTTATAATCTTCATTGATAACCTCTATAATACCCACTACATACGGACGGATGTTACTAATAAATTTTTTGATAAGACTTTGTTATAGATAGAGGGAATGGAGAGATATTTCACTAACTGTAATAATTCTATCTTCCTCTTTTATATTGAAATAATTCAGTAGAAATGCATAAAAATGAAAATTTTTACACATATCGCACCATAAATCAATTAATAAGTAAATATTGGATTTATTACAAAATTTATTTCTACTCTCTTTTCTTATTATTATAGTTTGTTGATTTTAAATATACTTATTTTATTATTTCCTGCTAATTGCCATTAAAGGTTATTATTATATAAACGTAGTTTTAAACGCTTACAGTTTTATGTATAATTATGAAGTGTATAAATAATATATACCGAATTGCATATTAATATCTAAATTACTTATTTAATACAGTTTATAAAAAAAAGAACGCTTCTAAGAGTAATTAAGCTGCAATAAAAAAAAGTCTATAATATTTCAATATATATTAAAATATGTACAATATTTTATTACGGTTAATATTTTTAGAGTTACTTTATTCACTTTTTATTTTGAAAATTTTAATTATTATGATTTAACTAGTAACAAATATCATTAAATCTTATTAGAAAATACTAAGCATCGTCTAAAGTTTTTTAATTCTCGACTGAGTGAATTTCGAAAACGGGTATTCCATTTTAACGACAAAATTGTTTAATTCGAAAGTCTTCAACGAGTATTGAATTCTTTTTTTGCTTTAAGTTCTGCGTGGTGTAATAGAAAAAAAGAAACACTAAGGATTTATCGGATGAGACGATCGATAGATATAATCGCGTGTAATATGCGGAAACGATCTACTTTACGCGGTGTCTTTAGATCTCGCGGGAAAGTAATGAAGACGTTTCTTAATGTTACCCTGCGAGAAAGAATTATGATTGGTATTGACTGACTCTTATTATTAATTTTTCTAATTAAAAGCTAAAATTATTTAACTTCTATGAAGCTTAATATCAAGTTATCTTTTTGTATTTTAACAAGAAAATTTAATTTTTCTATAATTACCTACATGATCAAAATATACTAAGTTACAAGTGCAACTTCCTCAATGAAAAACATTTTAACAGCTCAATTATTATTATAAATAATTAAAGCCATATAATTGTTAAATCAAAGAAAAGTAATTAAGTATTCAAGCTACCATTTCTTACTTTATTTTTTAGTTTAATTTTTATGTAAATACATTTCATTCGTTGCAATAAATTACTCTAAATAATAAAATTGTATCACTTATTACACATCATTATATCTATCCATCTCGTAATTAGCGAAACTTGCAATTATAACATATTTCCATTAAGAGCTACTAATCAGCAAAAGTAAATTCAATCGGTCACGCGGTATAATATTGGCCATATAATTAAAATAGACCAACACTAATTGGAGTCGTAGAATCGACATAATCCTTAAACTTTCTCCACCGCACTTTTCAACAGAAGCTTTTCGAGGTCGGTATGCATCGCCGAACCGAGTGTTCTCAAGCTCGACAATGGGATTATGGTTATTGTCGCAATAAAGTACTGTAATGTATAAAATAATGTACGCTCGACATGGTGGGGATAATTTTTAAATATGGGTCTTGCGCCGTTAAAGGGATTACGGGGAGACCATCTGCGCTTGAACAATATTCGCCATTGGATGCGCGCGGAAGCCGGCGAACGATACCCAGGATTTATCTTCCCTCAAAATGCGATTTATGAATGTCGATCTGAGCCCAGAGAATCATAGAGAACCCATCGCTTTAGCTGCGCGTCAATTGAATATCCCTTAATTATTGTTCAGCGACGGGAGCACGTCAATTCCACTTTGATTAATCGCAAGTGAATTGCGAGTCGTTAATAATCGGCGGCTTGTAATTTCCGTGGGGCCATCAAAATGCTCTCGTTCTTCTATATGTTTTGTATTGCTAAATTGTCGAAATCATTTCGATCTCTTTACAAATTATTGAGATCGATTAGTTTATCCGGAAGATTGGCGAGAAATATTCAATTATTGGAAAAATATCGTTTGTATAATTTATTATCAATCAGTAAATTTATACACGTCGAATAATAAAAGGTCTGTTGCATTGAATTCAATCAATCTACATCCGAAATACTACAAAAATATAAATTGCATTAAGCAAAAAAAGGGTAAAGAGAAAAAGAAAGAAAGATGTTTGGAAATCGTTACTACCGAAAGTTCAGGTCCCAGAAACTTCCGTGGGAATTGATCTTTAATTGGACGTTAAATAGTGCTCAGTATGCACTAAAAGCAAAAGCTTGTAGAAGAGTGTTTAATACCGTCTGCTCTAGAGAGGAAAACTGACACGAGCAAAAAGTAAAGCGTCAGACGATATGTTATAGAGAAGGAAACGTGTGCATTTATGTGGACGGTTCACCTTAGTAAACATTTGTCGAGTGCCTAACTCGAATTTTTATCCGGATTGCTAACATATATAAGTGCATTTATTATCAGCATTGAAAAACGGGTTATGGAGAGTGCTAAATTTTATTAAGCAAACATTTATAATTCACTTTCGTACTGTCATTTGAATAATGCGAAATTCATTTTTATATAGAAGTAAGTTATTATTTATTCAATAAATTGTAAGATTATTAACTGTGATCTGTTATAATTCGAATTTTTGTACTTTCATCATATAATAACTCAAAAGCTTTAAGAAATTGTTTTGTATGAGTTTTCAATACTTAATTGCTGATTTTTAAATGTAGAAGAGCGCAATTGAAAAAAAAGTAAATTATTTTTTTCTTATAAATTCTTACCATTAGCTTCTTAAACTACTGTTAATAAAAAGAATGTTTTTGTTTTCAATAAATTTGGTACTTTTTAATTTGTAAGTGTTTTTTTATAAAAATTTTATTCGAACAAGGATGGAGATTACAAAATTTATTTCGGTTGTTCTAGAATGAATTTTCTATTATGAATTTTACAGTAATGCATACGCAATTTATTACATCAGAAAAGAAATTGCAATTTCTTCAGTTTTCTTATCATAGTGCAAATATTATTCTGTACACATGTTGCAGTATAAAAACATAAAAATCAAGCAGTGAGAGAATATTGAACTTATAGAACTGACAAATGAAGCGATTTATTTAATAAAAACAAATGCCGACTAATAATTTAAGAGTTGATACAAATTTCTTGAAAAAAAGAATAAAATTTCATTTAATATAATTAAATACAAAAAAAATCAATGTATTAACAATTTATACATGATATTATGAACCATATTATGTAGGAAAGAACTTACAGTATTGATAAAATACGACTTCTTGTTTTCCTTGTCTATAAACGCACAAACGAACTGCAATAAATGAATAAAAATCAATTATATAAAAGTAGTATCCGGTTTCAACGATTATTCGAATGTAAGGAGAGCGTTTCTTAATGTGAAAATGTTCAGAATTAGTTTAAGCTGAAAAATTTATTATAATCTTTCATTGTTTAAATAATACATTGATTTTATGTGAAATACAATCAGTTGGTGTTCTCAAATTACATTTAAAAGACTGTTTGAGAACCATTCATATTTCGCGAGCTTCCAAGCAAACAGTTAATAACCAATCAATCATTTTTTCGCTTCCTATATTAAAATTCGCTGTCGCGTGAAGTCAATTTCTACCTCTTAACAGATCGGACTGTTATAATTTTTTTTGTATTACTTATATAAAAGATATTATAACCTTCTTAGAGATTTAATCAATTGCGAACAGTATATATTTCTTATACATGTTAAAAAATAAAATTTAGAAATTTCAGTCAGTTAATACGATTTTTATGCAATAACTAATATTAAGATAAATACGAAAACCATAAATTAAAGTTTGTAGTCATGTTTACAAAATGAATACGTAACCTAAGTGTAAGTTTAATGCAGTGAACTATTTCAATCAATTAAGATCGTACAGATTTTGAAAAGTATAAAGGAAAATTTATTTACGTATCACTTCTCGATTAAATACAATAAATTTATTTATTTTCGGATAATAATTTTATCAAATTTTTCAAAGTACTTATTTGTGTATAAGTGATTCATAGACTAATTTATAGACAATATAGACAGAGTTTTTTTTATCAATAAATGTGTGGGTAAAAAAGTATAAAAATATTTATAATACCGCTCCGCATCTATGTATCTATTTATCATTAAGAAATGAATTTTTACATATAATTTGCATTGATAGAGCAAATAATACAAACTTTCTGAGAACTTTTAGATCGTTATACATGTGTAGTTATTGAAATATAACTAATATAATTCATATGATAGGAAGTGAGATAGTGATGCAATTAATTGCAAAAATATACAGTTAAAAATGAGAATTATCAAACAAATTTTTACCAAGCATAATTTAAAATTAAAAAATATTGTTGGTAAAATTTTCAATGTATTGGTTGACAAGGTGAATATGAAAAAAATGATGAGACTTCAGCCTGATAATACATATTGCTAGTTAATATTCGATCGATAATATTTATTTCTAATTTTCTCACAATTAAGATTTTTACTGGAGTATCACAAGAGTATTATACTATTCAATGAAATCAGTTAACAAAAAAATAATACAACTAATTAAATGAAAAGGGAGAGAAATAATTTAAAAAGCCGATGCTTGAAAACCCCGTGAAAGAACCCAATAGCCGAACAAAGTCTTGCATAGTAAACACAGTGCAAATGCAGTGCCATAAACATAAGTTCAATATCATCGAATAGTAAGCGGAATGCGGGATTACGATGTATCCGTGGGGATTCCGGCGCCCCCTAAAAAGATCTCGCCTCTGGCGTTTAATGAAATTGTCCTAACGGCAATTACCGCTGCGCGTCGTTGTAGTATTATCAGTTTTCCGTAACAACCTACACGCACGCACCTGCATACAGAGAAAGGTATATAGTGACACCCAGACAAGCCAACACACTTAAGATCGTCGAGTCAGTTCATGGAAAAGGGCGGCTTATCGGCTTGGTAAATTCCACGACGAGTTCAGCTCTGCTCGAGCGAAGCGCGCTTTTAGTTTGCACTTCGGACTGCCTAAACTAATTTTTTGAGCCTGCAGTAAAGTGCCGGAGGACCGAAATTTTTACGACGGGCCGTGTGGTGGTATCACTCCACCGTGTAATGGAGGCACTCGGAACCTTTATCGAAATTCTGTTAATTTTTTAGGATGGGAAACACGAGGAGAGTTCAAAGGTAGGCGTCATTAAAGCTGTTTGATGGTTGGCCATTTTTATTTTAAAGATGGTGGAATGGCGTTGAGAGGGAGGGGGGAGTACGAAGGTCCGTATACCGCCGGTCGAATCTAATGGATTTAAGGGATGGTTATTTATGCGAGTGATTTTTAACAGGGCGCTTCATATTTTACGCGATAACTTCACAAATGGTATATTTATTCTTCTGTAAATCAGCTCGCATAACCGTAAAAACAGTGTTTAGTTTCAAAGTATTGGACTTGAGATTCGTGTCTCAGAATAAAGTAAAATGTTAATGAACAGGAAACTTGGAGTTTGAAAGAGATACAGCGGACGTTCGGATAAAGTTAAGTATGGCTTGTCAATTTTTAACTACACATTCGCTTTATGCATTTTAAGCTACTATTTACAATGCTATAAAATAGATATTTGATATACTTATAGACCATAACGTTAGGTAGAATTTGAAGAGAAGTGTTACGATTTTAAAAACTTGAGATAAAAATCGACGAGCCGTACGCTGTTTACGAGCATTGTGATTTCGTTTGGTCGTCTCCTCTAAAATGTCTATAAGCACATTTACGGCGGCTCCTCTCGGCGTCGATACATTTGGGCGGGGGCGGGGTGGAAAAGTGAAGGGCACATTATGCACGCGTGCGTAAATTAAGACTCGCTTAGAGCCTCTTAATTCAGGGGCGCCTTCAGCTGCGTGAGCAGGCGATTTTCAGAGAAAAAGGGCCATCCTTAAGATAATACGTTCGAGGCGTTCGTAGGACGGATGAGATAAAATCTGGCGCTCTGCCACGCATGACGAGGGCCCGAGGATGTTTTTATGAGATTTTCATATTAATATGAAAAACGGCAGATATAAGAGAATATAATTCTCTCGATTATTATTATCTTTCAACATTTTTGATGGGAGGAATTTATTTTATGGCGCATTTTAAAAGCTGTGGCGCGAAGTAAGTGACGCGATATGATACAACCAGACTGATTGTACTTTTAATAGGTTCGCATATTTGCATGAATCATTTGACGAAACCTTTCCAGGTGGCATACCCCAGCTTTTATTGGAATGACATGGAAATGAGACTTTTACGAAAATACGTATCTTCGGGGCGATAGTCGGCGGAGTTGCTTTTAAATTACCGCAAATGGCCTTTTTGATAAAAGGATTTACTTTGGTAACTTTGTTTCGTGCCATAAATGGATGTACAGCCATAACAAAATAATTATGCCATTATCCCCGACAGAAAATTCTCCGCTGTGCTGTAATTTTACAATAAAAGGATTTTTCCTCTGCGGCCTGGGGAATCTCGGCTGATAATAGTTCGAAATGCTGTAGCTTCACGACAAAAGAACTTGGCCTCTTACAAGACGATAGTTATTCGATTACACTGTGTTGGACAACAAAAATGAACTAAAAAAATGCGATAAGAATTTTAAGCATTTTCATCCATTACGAAAGTATTCTTATCTTTTACATTTACTTATCGCTAGTTCTTTCTTTCTTTTTTTTCTGTCTATTTAAACATTTTTCTTACATTCCACTGTATGGCTTTTCTGTATCAGTGAAAAGTGCTTCAACAATGGCGTTATTCAGATAAAATATAACTTACGGCAAATAAAATTTAAAAAATACTCGTTTGAGATTCCTGTGTAACTGACGCAATGCCTTTTACGTATAAAACGGAAGAATATGTAACCGTAAAGTCCCAAATATCCCGGTAAGAATACAACATTTTGCATTTAACGGGACGTGCGTTGCAAAATTCTCACAGCCGGTTATATATATATATATATATATATATGCATCCACACCCAACCACTCACACACACACACACACAAACGGTCTACATAGTAAGGCCTTACTCACTTCCATAAACAGAACGACGTTTACTTTCAAACCACTTGCTAAAAGCCTTTAATGTTATACACTTTTTGAATTTGACTGACTGGGTGTTTGTGAACGGGGGAGGCCGGAGAGTCGTGATCCTCGTAACAAGCGGATTCTCCACACTAAAGTCGGCCCCCTCTCCAATGCCGCCGTTCACCAAATATATTGATATCACGAGATCAAAAGTTTTCCCAACCGTAGAGGCGAGTCGATATCTTTTAATCAGCTAGAGTCGATACACGTGATCGCTCCAAATGCAGCGTACGCACCGATGAAATTAGCATCCCTCAGGAGGCGCATGCGCGCGCACTAACGCAACATCCGGTGGCGAGATTCTCTACGTTTGATAGGCGCGTCTTACCGCCTTTCACAAAGGCCGAAGTAGCATTCCGGAAGAATCGTGGCGCGCGATGGCATTTGCAAGTAAAACAACAGCTCACCGGTGCGGTACAAGGAAGGGCCGAGGGCCGAGGGCCGACGGTCAGGAAGACAGAAATCGAAAATCGATGGGCCGGGGATAAGTCCCAGGGAGGCGTAAGAGATTACGCGCGTGAATACGTTTTCCGTGTTCCTCTAGATGGTACTTAGAGGGGAAGGATAGAAAAAGCGTTTCACGAGACTCTGACTACGATTTTACTAATTAACTGCCGTTGCTTAAGGGCTGCTGAGATTTGTATACGTTTATTTACATCCGAGTTTGCCTTACCTTCTCTTTTTACTTCACTCAGCGAAGGTGTCATTGTTTTTACTAAGTTTTTTGCTAATTGTAGACGCGGTACGTAATGTATAATAACCACGTGCAGTGGCTTTCTTTGATTATTACAGCTTGAGGAGCAATTTAACCTTATGTAAAAGACTTTTTCGCAACGTATTCCAAGACAATTTTTTATTATTTACTTGACTTAATATCCCTTAAGAGGTTCAAATTTTTCAAATATACTTTTAGCTTTTTTACATTAACTATTGAAAATTATATTATTAGATGAAATTTCAAAAAAAACATTATCTTTAAATACAAAAGTTTTTTCTTATTAAAAATTATAAAACAGGAGCGAAGGATAAATTTTCTTCGTAAGAACTACTATAGTTATGGGAATAATATATGCGATACTGCTGATTGATCAATCAAGAATACAAGATCCAATGTAAATATCAGGAACCTATTAGCAATTTTCTTAGACTGTTTTATTTATTATTTACGCATTTGTTTAAATGGCGTAAATTAAAATAAACGAGTATAATAATTATTTCATTTGAATAGGTATTTTTTATATACTTATTTACATGGGATTGAAAGTATAATATTCGGTGTTTATAAGTATAAACCGACGGTGAAGCCAATAGCATTCATTTGAATGATTATAATCCCACCTTAATTTCATATTTTAATAAAAAAAAGCTCATTTAAAAGTCTAGAGTGATACATTTGTAATTTAAAAGATAATATTTTTGCGGTAATTGGGAAAAAGCTCACAATCGTTCTTTCTTATAAAAATTCATCGAAGATGTTACTCTCCTGTTCCTCTTATCGCGATCCACGTGTCCGCAACTCCGCAATTATCAATGTGCAACGAAGCGGAATCTAGTCATGAGGACGTGAGGGGTCAAAGGGGCAAGGTGTATATCACGCACGGTTCTGTGCTAAAATTGCTCTTGGAATTCCTGAGAATTGCGCATCTGCGGCCCCTCCTTTTTGTTCTTCCCTGAAAAGGGGATCGAGTTGGAAAATCATGGAAGGTTTAATTGTGCTTAATAACAAGTGATTCACGCCTCTCTCGACGACTGTAACGGGAGACCCGAAGACGAGATCTCGCTTTAACCGTTACGCGAGTTTAAGGATGGCGTTTCTTTTGACGGGTTGTTTGATGCCGATTGGAAATTCGTAATTCGCGCGTGGACATGAGAGGCTCTCCATTCCATTCTGCGGAATGCGGCGCCACATTTTACTTTAAAGCATCACGAGTCTTTCGTTCAATATGATTGATCATCCTATGCTCATTGCTTCGGAATTATATTGAAATCGATGCTTTTATCGAAAATATATGCATTAAGCAGAAAACAATAGAAAAATTATTTTTCTCTTATTTTCATAAGGTTTAGCATTAATAGACTTTAAACGTGGGTATTTTCAGGTGCATGTGTAAAATTTCACTCGATGTTCCGTCAGTGTATCTCATCTCGAGAAACTAGAGAAAATAGAATGTTGAGTAAGGAAATGATAATTTAATTTTGAAGCGACAATTAAAATGATGTCTAGCTGGCGAAGCACCTTTGCGAAGTGTCATAAGTTAAGATAATTAATAGTCGAGACGTGCTAAGGAGCGCACAGGAAGATGCATTAGTAAAATCATTCCGCGACTGCTGAATGACACAGAGAAATTCGAATAGCTGCTTTCAAGCCTCCGCCGACAATAGGAATGATTTTATATCATTAGAAAACTTAAACTAGAACTAACTTCTCCCGATCGGCGGCACAATTTTTTTCGTGTCGACTGAATCTCACTCTCGAGCGGTGCGTCTCAATGGCTCTCACCGCGTATCGCAAGCTCCCACGAGGCTCGGAGAAAACGAGGGCCTCCATCGGCCGAGGAGGATCTGAGACCACGAGCGCATAGGACGATGCGAGCCCTAGTGGGCGGATGCGTCGAGTGTTGGTAAGGTATGCAGCTGCCGAAAGAGCCGACGTTGGTGTACCTTTCGCGGGCTCGGATTCTAGGGGCTCCCCCGTCGAGTTACAGGAGACCAAAGCGCTTTTCCGGTGCTGTAGCTTTTTCCATGGGCTGAGCAAGTGAGATGAGCTGACCCGCTTTATCTCATCAAGCGTCGATATTCTGTGAGACGCGTCGGTGAAATTCAATATTAGTTCACGAATTTGAGATGTCGATGCGAGCACGAGTGTCTGTATTATGACGAGCACCTTTCTTGATATAGATGTTGAATAAGTCCAGTGGTCGACACATTTTATGATCCAACACCTTGACGCTGTTTTCAGCGTATAGCGAAATTTACGTTTTTTTCAAAATATTTAACGTGCTTTTCTTTTATAATTAAATATAAAATAAAGTACCATAACACAGTAATATATATTAATCGATGCAAAGATGCATATGGCAGGAGGGACTGCCATTATGGAATATTTTTCAAGCGTTGCCCCTTTCATTATATCCTTTAATTCCTGCATATACTTTGTTTGCAATAGAGTAAAAATTTTAAAAAACCAAAGATAAATAAAAAAATTCATACGCAAGCCCAATTCATTCTTATCCGATGGTCTAATGTAATTATTCCAGATTTTTACGCTAAAATTCCAAGTAGATAACGTTATAAGTAGGTCAACTATATGCAATAATACCCTATGAATGCAAATTACGCTTTTTTAAATTTTATGCGTATTAATTAAATATATCTGTGTGAGAAATACTAAGAGCCTAAGATTCATATTTCATTATTTGAGAAAAAAATCTGACGTGCTTAAAGTACTCGAAATAACTAAAATTCATTTAATAGTTACATACTTCGAGTGATGGTGTGTCAGATCATGTGCATTAAAAAGCAAAAGAGTGTTGTGCGGATTTCACGAGACCTTTGCTTTTTAATTAGAAAGTTGTCAAGATCCACCTTTATATATATTATCGCTGAAAAGTAGAATGGAGCTAATACAAGTGTCTTTTCTTTTGGCTCAAGTGACATCTCCAGCTTTTCCCTATCAATAAAAGCCACATGACGGGTCTTGAAAACAAACATTTCTTGGAAACAGAATAGTATTAATTTCATTTTATTTCGTTCCCATTTATTCATTCCACAATGAGGAACACATTTCATGTCGCCATAGATCAAATCGTTGGTTAATGAATTTAAATCGCTCACATGCAGTTATCCAACGGATAAAGCTATCGGATAATACAAATCAACAAGCTCTAATTAGTGGTTTCGAATGTGCTCTTCTTTTGTTCTCTCTCTCTCTCTCTCTCTCTCTCTCTCTCTCTCTATCTCTATCTCTCTTACCCACTCTTTCTTCCTCCCTTTCCTCCTTCGGTGTTTGTGTAGGCAAGATTTACTTTTTCTTTCTGGTAGCACTCGGGCAAGTCACTTTCCTTCTCTTCTTTTCCATTCCTGCTTGCCTTATTTACCGATATACCCTCACTTCTCGCTCGTTCTCGTTCTTCTTTTCTCTTATACCTATTAACTATATTTGTATGTATTTATGAACCTTTTTTCCTCCGTGATGACTCGACAGGCGTTATTTTATCAATGTACAAGATGCAAGGTAGTTCGTATTTGTATCTCTCAATATTGCTTATTTGAGTGTTTTTATAGATATAATGGTTTTCGAAGCCGATTATACACTACGCTACGAGTGTAACGCATAATTTTTTTTGACGAATTCATGTTGTATTTTAGCATGACATATAACTGTATGATGACAACTTAAAATTTCAAATATATCTCTATATGCCCGTTCATTACTGCTGTAATATGTTTTGTAATTTAAAAAAATCATCAAATCTTTGTAGAGATGTCTTGAAATCAGTTTATGCTCAATAGATGTAAACAAATATCTTACTTAATATTTTGTTATTTTAACGAACACAATACAAAATAATATATCAAAAAGTATAAATAATTTAAAAGCAAATGATCATCATTTGAATACATAAATCCTTTATTTTTTAAAATTAAAAAAAAAATTTTAATTACGAATCGACCTTTTCGGAATAAATTATCGGCCAAAACAAATAGAGGCTTGAAAAACGTAGTAGAAACGAGAGAAAATTACGTTGTTACGATATCGAAATAATGAAGCTGCAACTTTCTAATAGCCATCAAGAGATACTTAAGTCGTGCGTGCGAAGGAGCGCGAGCAAATTGATCAAGTTTTATATATTTTAAAAGCCAAACAAACGGGCCTCGCACCATCTCCAGACTATGAAAGCTTTCACGGAAACGAAAAGATGAAAAAGCGAAGAAAGCTGCGCGATTCACACATAGTTATCGCAGCACGATCACCTCCCCGAGACTCACTGGAACTTTCAGTTTCAAATAACGAGACTCGCCGCCGGTGGGGTAATCGGCGAGCCTCAAGGACGATTAAAATTACGCGAACGAGAAGAGAGACAGAGGAGCTTAATGGTTCGGCGAGCTCAAGGATTGCACTATTATGCAACCAATTACTTAATGAGGGATTCGCGTAAATGTGGAGCGCATGTCGATGTCGCCTCGTGCTTCCTGATAAATAAGCGCCGAATAATAGTTTCAAGCATCAAGCCGTAGTCCTCGTTTTTTTCCGAATGGGAGCGGAAGTACAATGTGCGAGGAACTGACGAAAGAAATGTTTCAGAGCGCGGGTCTTACAAACGTACCCTAGATCCTTTCGAGGTTACGTTTATGTGCCCGCTACCTTTTTACATGTGCCGCATGCAAGATTTTAATCGGGTTGTTGGTAAGGCATGAGTTTACACTACATATTGTTAATTATTAATAGACGATAGTCATTTCTGCATTGTAGCCATTAGATCTCTACAATTGGAAAATGAGTTTTAAAGGCTAGATTAATTAATTAATTTAAAGGATATGGCTAAGTAGTACCTCAGTCGGCATAATACGTTCGCAAAATAAAAAAAACTTCACTATTAGAATATCACACAGCAATTCAATCACTATTCCATCACTCAGTTCCAAAACACTCGATCACAATCGACGAACTATTAAGATCGCATTAAAATACCATCGACTGCGTTGCTGATACCCTACGGCCAAAGTACCACACTTATATGCCTGTGTCGATGTATTTAGACACGTAGGTATTTATTCGAAGGCCAACGAAGGCCCGGGCCAATGGAATTCTGCTCGACGTGCCATTAGCAGATGTTTAAGAGTTCACAAGGTCACAAGACTGAGAGCCTTATAAAGGACTCGCTCCTGGAAGGCAGAAGGAGGCTCGGGGTCCGTGCCGAGGGCGTAGCCTCAGACTTGGGGTCAGCTTGGATACGAGCCGGTGAGCGGCAATCAAGGTCGCGGCGCCGCCCGGAAAATCTTGGGGAAAAGCGCCGCACGCTCGCCGTAAGACGGCCGAGGTGCGCGTGGATGCTGCGGCAAGGTAAACGTTACTGATCCGGCGTATTCCCGATCGCGGCGAGCTGACGAACGAATGCGGCGGCGCTACGGCGTCGGCGTCGGCGTCGCCGGAGGTGGCAGCGGCGGTGCCGGAGCTGCCAGCGACTCCGCAAGCCTCGCGTTTTCGAAGAGGAGCAATACGATTCTCCACCTCCGGAGGCAAGAGGAGGTGGATGACAAGCTTCCGGGAATGGTGCACGAGTTACTGGGCTGATGGAGTGAAGGTGAGAGTTCTGATTTGAAGCTGAGATCCTGAGCTCCTTACCAGCTGGCGATTCAAAAGCGATATGAATTATCTCAATTCTTAGATCGGCAATTTTTTAAACAAGCAACGGTAACTTCTTTGATTTCGCCTTGATTTTCAATCTGGGTCCCCATTCGCGACAAATCAACAAAGACAAATTTTATACTTCCGATCAATTTATAAAACTTTTTCAGTATGGAAGACCGTATTTCTCCAATGCATCATTTAATTATTAATAACGCTCAAATGAGCTATGAGACTATAATATAAATAGACACATCATTTTTTACAGATATAGGTAACAAGAACTCGTTTCATAACTAATCATTCAATTTTCACGAACATCAAAAAAATAATGAAGTGATAGAATTTATAATAATATCAAACTGTATAAATTCGCTGCACCTTTTCCTTAGTGTAATGAAAACTTACGGTAATTAAATCTTCTCAAGTAAACTATTTTTTGATTTGAGCAATTTTTTTTATAAATAAATCAACTTATTTTTGTCACTTAATAATCCATTAATTTAAATTAGTAAGCGCAAATTCACTGCACTTAAAGTGACCAATAATCTAGTCATATTGTAAGAAGCTTATATTCAATTGTTACAAAGTTTTTCCTCTTCAATAAAACTACAATTACAAACCTACATAGGACTAACTTTCTTTTATTAAAAAAAAAGTAGAGCACTCCTTATTTTCAAAGACAATATCTTCGAATAACTGGGATAAGGAGCCAATGATAAAATGATCCAGACCGCCGAATACAAAAATAACTTCCCCTTATTATTATAAGAATAATTGGTCGATTAAATAAATATTTAGTATCAAATCTACTTTTACTTTTAATTATTCCTAACTCTGCTGCGAGTCATCTAAAATGTTAACGCTATCTACTATTAGAATGCACAAACGTAATTCCAGAGTAATTAGCATTTCGAATGACGTTACGCAGCAATTTGAAAACATGTAAAACTTCGAACCCGAGAGAGTATATCCAAATGAATTTAAATCTTTACAGTGGTACCATTTTAGGCAGTACGTCCGTAAACAATGATCCGTTCGAATAAGTGTTGAAAATAAGTATTGAAAACGCGTGACCAGCTCGAACGCAGATTCCGACTTCCTCGCGGTTACGACCGAAGCTCAGCCTGTACATTCTTAGCCACCAACCCATGCCAGCTCGGTAAATAGTCGAAAAGAGCGTGAAAAAGTCCTTCGAGCATGAGAGCCGATAATAGCGGCAAAGGGGCCAGTGATCGAGAACAGTCGCCGCGTCTGGGCCAAGGTGAGAGAAAAGAGAAACAGCACCTTCGGGACTTTCGGTATACAAGCGTATTTCCCGCGGCGTCGGTGATAGCGGCAGGGGACAGTCGAAAGGAGAACTCGAGTCAAGTCACTCCAAAGACGAAAGTGCCTTTTTTTGTGTCTGGTTACATACTGTCGCGGCCGAATTTCCGGGTGACGGATGGGACGTCGGCGCACAGCCAAATGCAAATCGTCCCGTTTCCAAAACTTTATGGAAACGCGTAAGTGAGCACGTAGAAAAACGTCCTGGAGGAGCCTGAAACGTCAGCAGTATCGAGAAAAAAATTATCGGTGAAGCTCATGAATGTATGCGCGTAATTTATTTCGAGAGTATCTCCCCGACTTTCGACGTCGTTCGTTAATTAGTAATCTGGCGATGATGCATGTTTTTTAATCCCGAATTTCTACAATAAAAAACGCAGACCCTGTATTAAGTATTAACAAAAAGACCATGAATCTTCAATTTTTCAATAGACTGTTGCTTAAACATTAGATTATTCGATTTAATGTGGTATGGCTCGTTTTCTTGTACATTTTAATTTGAATTCTTTACACGTAAGCAGGATTTGCGACAGGCTTTCGAGGAATGCCCTTAAAAAAATCAAATATATTACATATATAATAAATATAGCTTACAACTTATTAATGGATTTGTAATACGTGAGATGTTAAAAAAAAAATTTTAATTTGCCAAATTGTATATAATTTCATTTATAATAAAAAAAAAAATAAAAGCAATATCATTTGTTGAAGAAACAAAAACTTTTGAAAAAATTCGATACTAATTTATATTGATTTTTCCAGGTGTGTAAAAGAATTTTAATATAACCTTATGCGTTTAAATATTTAAAAGAGATAAATATATACATAATATATAACATGAATCAATCACGCGGAACATTTCAAATGGTTTAGTAGATCGATAAAATTAAATAAGATAAAATCAGCATATGCAGACAAATCAGACCAGCCATTTATTAGTTTCAGTTTATGAATCATGCTTTTGCAATACTTATACGAAAGCCTCTCTTTCTCTCTCTCTCCCTATCTCTCGCTCCTTCGTTCTCTATTCGTTACTCTCCATGTGTGGCCATAAAGAAATGAATTGTTCGATGAAACTATCCGAAAGAAACGTTTTTCACAAAATGACAGTAAATAAGCCGGCTTATAATATCATTAAAAAGGCTATAAACATTCTTCGCCAAGTCGTATCGAGCTACGGAATCATAAAACTCTAACCACAAATTGTCGACTCAAAAATAGATCCCTCTAGAAAATTCAGAAAATTGAATGAAGAAATTTATTCAAAACGAATATGGATTCGACGAATCACAGTTGGTCGACAGTAATCGATTTCTTTGGGTGAATAAGGTCGGAATTTACCTTGTGAGCATTGGAAGCTCTTTTTCGTATAAATCATCGTGAGCAGTGACAATCTTATCAACCAGTCACATATAGGAGCAGCAGGCACAGGAAGTTGCGCTACGCTCAATTGATTTATCGGGTCTGGGTGATGCATTACGCCTAAGTTTGTTTGGTAATCGTGAACACTAACATCAGTGTCTTTATCGCAATTTCGGGGGAGTGCAGTAGGCCCTTGACTTTGCAAATAAACTCATGTTCTTTGAGAAATAAATGTACAAGCATTGAGCAACGAAAGTCTTTACTAGGCTACTATATTTTTTAATTAATAAATTAATTGATTGTAATGTAATTAAACGAGTTGTTTTTACTTATTAAACGAACGATATATTTTACTTATTTCTATGTTTCGCATCACCTATAATTATTGAATTTTTAAGCACGTATTTAAATAAAAGTTATTATTGATTAATTGATTATTCGATCATATTGATATACTTAATTAACGGTATGTAATATTAGCTGCATCATACTATTATTTCGAAGCAATATAATTTGTAAACTTCTAGCAGATATATATAATTCACGATATTATCAAGCTAGCTTTCGTCATATAATTCCAATAGAAAAATATCAGTTGTCCTTAACATTTTATGAATGGTTTTATAAGCAATCTATCTCATAACGAACAATATTAAATATAAAAAAGATACATAATAAAAAAGATAGAAAGTTTTTGAATTACGATAAGACAAGACTGTCAAAACTAATGAATCTGTAACACGAGACAAGTGTCATGTTAATAGTCCACAGCATTCTTCCGGTACCCGACATTGTACGAAAACATTTTGAATTGTAGGCGAATATGACATTCCCATCTATCAGGTTTTGCAAACCATGTTTCTAAGTGTTACGTGTACTTTTACTTTCGATAATCAATTTTCTAACGCTTTACATAATGTGATTTAACAAAAATGCAACGAGGGGTGGGGGTGCTCGTAAATAAGGTTTTACTATTTATGACTGGATCGGATATGGACAGACTTTATCATTAACAATTTTAAGTTTTAAGGCTTCAGTTTAGGGCAAAACGCTTTTTCCCCTCCTTTTTCGACGTTGATACATTCAACTCGACAATATTACAAATTTTTCATCATGTAACAATTTCATTGTGAAAATTGAATTGGAATAATGAGTATCGAGAGATCTCGGGCATCTTCAGCGAGAAAATTAACGGCAAGTGACGGGGGAGATAATTAGGAAAAATAAACATAAAAGCGTAAACATACAATAAAATGGACGCGGTGAAATTTTGCAGAGCAGTCGATAAATTTGATCCAGCAACTGGATAATTACATACCCGTGTCCCAATTAACTTCTCCCGGCTGTCGGGGTAAAAAACTCACGGGAGACGTACTTATATATGTTGGAAGAATTATTGCACGAGATTATACCAGCGGGTGACAAGTCCAGGAAAAACGAAAAACCGTGGCTCGAAGTGGTGCGGAATGTGCCATCGAGTAGCGGAAGATCAAATAGCGGTGACTATCTTTAAAGGACATCGGAACGTGTTTGTGCGAGGTAAACATAACTTAATAAGAAAAAAATATGTAGCCCCTTGATAATTTATTAAAAAAACGACTTTAGAATAAATTTACGATGCAAAATTTTCATATCTTCTTTTCAGTTACGAATTTAATGGTTGTAGACTTTTTCTACACTTTTTTCACATTTTTCAATTACTCCCTGTACAATGTTTTTTAAGATAATAGCTAGGAATATATTCCTAGGTGGCTATTAGCAAGCTCTTAAAAATGTGACACTCACTTATGGCAAATACAAATTTACATAATCATGTTAAAATCAATTACGAATTTTACGCGAGCCGCTTGCAAAGCATTGTATGCTAGTAAGTCTAATCACTAGTCCACGTTCGCGTATCAAATTGTATGCTAACAGATTAGATACAAGCATCAATTATTGTCTAGCTATTTTATTTTATAATTCCAATCGCTAGAGTCGTTCTGTTTCATCTTTAATTTACATATTTGCTCTATGACCATTTTAGTGGATTTTCTCTCACTATGATAATTACGTATCCATCCAATCGAATGGCGGCTTCGTGTGAAAATGTACAATAAAAGCATGAACAGATCTTTGAACGAAGTTAGACATGCAGGAAGTGACGTTATGGAAGGCAATAAAATTAAGCATCACCGTGCGGCAACTTTGGGACCTGTACCACGCAAAAAAACATCGCGAGAGTAATTTGTCGCGAAAATACACGAGGGCCAAGAGCTTTTCCCATACGACATGCCATTCGATGCGTCTAAATCCAATAACCGCCCGCACGGCCCTGGCTACGTGCCAGGAACCGAAAATCTTCGCAACGAAAGACAGAGCGAGAGGGGGTAACTCAATATTCACATCCGTGAGGGTCGTCTCGTATGAAAGCGGCACCTTGATGCTAGGACAAAGCGAGCAGGACACGCGCCGCTTAGTGAGCGGAGCGAGTGTCGCTCTCGGCTACTTTTTGCGCGCCCGGTGGCCCCCGCGCGTCGACGGGCGCGTACGGCAAGAGTGTAGTTAGCGGACTAGTACTTCGAGACCGATGGAGAGGGTGACTTTCACGGGGTGAATTCCGAGTTTTTCGCGGCCCTCTCGCGCGGCTTCCCACCGGGAAGCTCGGGAGGACGACTCACGACTCCGAAAGATTCGAGCAGTCGTGACTTTTTATCTTCCTTTCGATTATGGGGAAGCAAGGGCATGAGGAGGGTCTTATCGGCCTGTAATGACAGACTGTAATTCGATCGGACAGTAAAGTTCGAGAATTCGTGAAAATGTACGGGATGTCGACTGATCGATCGCAAGGTACTAAATCAGCTGCCGATGGCATACGAAGGCATGATGTTATTAAAAAGCCCGTAATACCGGTGATGAGAATAAATTATCTTGGCATCACGCGATGCAAATCTCATCATGCGTTATATGGGCGCGCGTATAGTTTTGTCTTCGGCGTTCATTAAAAGGATTCTAGAAAATAAAGCCCCTTACTGTCTTTGTGCTCGCGTGCCTCGGAATGATTTGTGAACGAAATTACGACGTCCGACATAAATTCGTCGGATGAGCGACGATGCTTAATGGCATTCGTTTTTCTGACCCTCCTCGCTTCGCTTATCTCGACGTTTACTTTTTCTACGCTATTGTAACTGAAATTATAGAAAATTTATTAACAATAAACAGTACGGAAGTGTAAATCTCGGGATGGAATGTAATAGGCATTCGTCGAAATTATGTCGCGGTGAACAAACACAATCGGTCGCTATATCCCAGATAATGTCGAAGAAGCAAAACGGAAAAAGAATAATGGAAGTGTTTACCTTTCGGATGAATCATAAAAAAGGCAAAAATATACTACGTCTCGTCGAATCAAAGCTACTTTACATTTGTAGGGACTATAACATGGCTTATCGATAAATGGCTCATTGAGCATAAATAATTGATAATTTTATCAATCTGTTGCACAGATCCCTTTACAAGTTATCTTTCACAGTTGTTACATTGCACAAACAAAATTGTGGCGCCAATTTTTTAATTAATCGAATTAACGATTGACTTTGGTATCTGTATGAAGAAGAGTAAAGCTGTCGACTCGCCTTAATTACTTATTGCATTGAAACGGACGTAACGCGAGGCTTGATATTTTTTCCACTGGCTGCAAAATTAATAGCTTTTATAACTTGTTGGGCATGAGTTCGTCTGTAATTTTATACCTTCGTTTTCTCAAATAATATATTTAGCGCAGCTGTCGTGGATGACTTTTTGATAAAAAAAATCTTGTCGCATCATCGTAATAATTAATCCTGTATGGTGCAAAACTACTATTCTTGAAAAAATACTACTCGCAGGATATATTAAGAGGAGTATAAAAGTGCATTGATATCGACAATGCCATATAATGAAATTAAAAAGAACAAACTGATTTCTAATGGTAACATTCCCGATGATAAACCAACCTTATGCCTCTTATTCGGTTGAGCGAGGCTAGTGGTCTTTTTAGATTATTTCAAGAGATTTTTTAGTGTAGTAAACGCAAAAATAATAAACACTAGTTATTTGATTTTAATTATATCGGCGAATTTTTAATTTTTTAACGAGGATAAATAACATAAGCATTTTTCGTTTGCTAAGTTCACACCAAAAATGATACGTATCGTGCCTTGAAATGTCTAAGGTAAGCCTCAATTTGATTATCAGTGGGAATCGCTCGGAATCCTGAAGCCAAAAAAGGCGTGGGTCGTATCATAAGGACTGGGGCCCAGGAGGAAGAGGCTCGATCCCCTGTAACGCATCAATTCCCTGGCGTCGATGTTCCCAGCGCTGACCCTGGATCGACGTCTCATGTGAGTCAGCCTACCCAGAGAACAGAGTCAGCGCGACGATCACACGACAACGACGCCCACGGAGCCACATTGTCAATCCGATATTGGGCGATCTTGAGGTTGTTATGTAAGGGGCCGGAGGAGCGGCTCGGGCGGCGGCCACGAAGGCGTCTTTCTTTGTCGTGTGTCGCGCGCAAGCGAGCATTACATTAATCTATGCTATTTGTAATAAACTCGCAACCTCTCCTTTCCCTTCCTCCCTCATTCGCTCTCGCCCTTTCTCTCTCTCTCTCTCTCTCTCTCTCTCTCTCTCTCTCTCTCTCTCTCCCTCAGACTTTATATCAGAATTTCGCAAGGCTTACAATTTATATGGGTTTACAGGGAATAGCGGTGGGGCCGTTGCGCAACGAACGGTGGACTATAGGAGTGAGCGAACATTCCCGGGGGCAAATATAGGCCACGGGTGTCCGAAAACCCAAAGGATGGCCATTGGCTCATTCACTCAGGCGCACTCTTTTTGCGGGGTGATCGTAATCAAGTGATTCTCTTGTATTGGTGACGAGTTCATTGATAATACCGCAATATTCCAATCCACAGAAACAGGGCATAGCTTACAAGCCTTTGATTTTGACTAATTCTTATGATCCATTCTTTATTAATAAATTTTTAATTCCAATTAATAAGTATCACATGTAATGTCTAATTAGATTGTCAATCTATGGTTGCAATTAGTCATCACTTAGAAAAATAAAATCAAGAATTTGTGTATAAGAGCAATTTTAAATGTTAAATAATAAAACATAAATAGTTGTAATTAAGTGAAATTGATATACCTTATGTTACATATACGTTATTATTAAGCTAATATATATATATATATATATATATATATTAAAATTGTTTAATATCAAAGTAGCTAGGCATCAGAGTAATCAAAATAGCCATGCTATAGTAGCAAGATCGACATAAGTCGTATGATTCACTCACATTTCTACCCTAGGAATGGCAATCCTAAAGTGGATTGACTTTCACTACCTAATGGTAGTAATACGCACCAATAAAGACGAGCTTCGTTGTTGTGAATATGAGACGATGGAATTTAGGAAGGAAATAATCTCTGCCACCTAGTAGTTGATTTGATCACGACTTGTGACGAACGAGATTCAATCAATTCTTAAATCAACTACTCATATAATGAAATTAAAATATTTATAAAACATCCTGTAAATCTCACTATATAATATAAACAAATGAAATTACAGAAAAATAATATTTATAAAATTAACAATAATGAACATACAACTTATCGATAAAAGAAATGTTAAATTGTATATAAAATTACACTTACAATTAAAAATTATAGAAAAATAAATGCAAAAGTTCAAATAATAAAGTCTTAATTTTTCAAAATAATTACTAAAAGCAGTAAATTTATTCAATTATTTTTCGAATGTAGTTACCCATAACATCTATTTCAAATATTAACATTTTTATGAAATTATTTAAACAAATTTTAATAAATTTAAATTTAAATTGGAATAAATCAGTATAAATTTTATTTAATATTTAAAATTTTAAATTAATTGTAATTATTTTCTTCTTTAATTTATATAAAATTATATTAATTACTATAATTTTCACATGTGTAATTTTAAAGTACAGGAGCATACGTAACAATTAAAAGAATAATTTTCCTTGTTCAAATACCATACAATTGTTTTAAAAATATTTTTAACTATTATTGTTAGTTAGTTGTATTGTTAAAGGATAGAAAATTAAAATTTGATATCAATTCGTCGAATGTAAAAAAATAAATCATATCCATTCATCTCTATATATACTAATTATTTCACGATTCTGGTCTACTTCATTGACAAGTTTTTCAAGTTTTGACTCAAAAGTATTGGCCCTCAAATTCTATCGACCTACATTTCAATCCCTAATTGGCGTTCTGATGTCCAAGTTCCAAAATAAATAAGGGAAATTTTCTGGCGTCAGATCGTCCTGCGAAAAGCACCCAATGGTGGTGAAGAAAAAATAGAGATGGGTCTACCATTCTATCTGTAGTCGTATGTAATTGCATTTGATATAGGCTGGTCGTAAACATGTTCGTATTCACGACCATGATTGATATTTCACCTTATTACAATCACCATTTTCGGGAAACATTGCATCAAATTGAAAGAGAAATTGAGGGATCACTTGCTGTATTGACGGACAAATGAAATAGATTGGTTACATTTCTTCAATGATATTTTTATACAACTCAAAAAAATGCGCTGTCAACAGAGTAATATAATAGTAGTCTATGCAATTTATACGCTGAATACCTAAAATATAAAGATGTATAGTTTTGATTTATTATTATTCTCTATTAACGAGTAAATTGTAAAATTTTTAATACTAAAACATTGTTCTTCAATAAAGCATTTCGGCCAAAGTAAAAACATGACCTGCAAGAATCCCAAGTTTCACAATAGAAATTTCTGTATTAGCTAAGTGTACAATAACCCACTATAGACAACTAATCGAGTTCTTCGTGATCGGCATCCATAAATGCTCGCGATGTAAAACTGGGTAGTCTCGTGATCTCGTAGGTGTGAAAATAAAAAGCCTTTGGTGACACGTGACAAAAATCGAGCTCTCGAGGAAAGCAGCGTCTCGATTAAATAGGTTAGCGGCACAGTTAGATAATCAAAGCGATCGGCGAATATTATCCCACAGTACGTCGATTTCCAATTTCTAATACCTTATAAACGCTACTTGACGCTCTCACGACGATTTCCGAGCTGCCCCCAAAAGCTTATAAAGCCATCGCCGCTTCTCGTTAATGCAGATCATAGCTTACTTGCAGATGCAATGTATCTATGTATATGTAAATTAAGTGCTAATGAGTGGCACAAATTTTTTTGGTAGGTTAAATAATACGAGAAGATATTTTACTATCGATGAAAGATTTATATTTTGCACTCTACTAACGAAGTATAATTTTGCATTAACGGTCATCGGTCGAAATTTTCGGCAATGTTCGACTCTGTGTGAAAGGGTTCGAAATACATCTTGAATACCTTAAAATGTATATTATGTATGAGTGTTGACGGCGAGCGGTCGATACTATTTAGAGGTAAACAAATAACATAACCTCGAAAAGTCATTTGGAAATAAAAGGGCGAGACGAAGAGGTGTTTCAAGTAACAAAAATTAATTTATTAAAAATAAAAATAAGCCATTGATTACCGATAGAAAAGCCTATGAGAAAAAACTGGTCCAAAAAATCAATAATCAATGACAAAGAGTCGAAAATTAGGTAAGAATCGTACGAAGGGCAACAAAGAGAGTGCGCGAGTGGAACAGGATACGTTGGAAAGGAATAATAGGAATGGATAATGGATGTCGGAATTTCTGCATTGAGTTCGCGTATCAGTGCCGGTGGGATTTGCGTTGCGATTAGAGCAAAAGCGCAGCACACTTCGATTCGTAAGCACGTTGCATTTTGCAATACGAGCAAGGGATTACTCAGGACACGACAAATAAACTAATTCAATTTGTTAGCGTTTAATTTACTTAACTATGTTTCTAAAGTTATCCGCACTTCCGATTTTATACAGGTATTTTTTCATTACTTAAAGGAGCGACAATATGTACAAGCGAATAAATCACTCAAGTAAACATTAACACATATGAGCCAAAATCTGTACTTATTTATAGGAGATTGATACTACTAACGAATCACAGAATTTATGAAGCCTAATATAATGATTTGTATCAATTATAACAATATATTGAATATCTTAAAATAACTTGTAGTGGATTATAATTTACGAATTCGATATAGTTTCCTCCATCATTGGTTTCTTCCTTTTCAGTAGCTCTAATAGCTTATGCATTATACAAAACGGATTACGAAATAGTTTAACTTTTCGTTTGCACGTTTTGTATCTGGTCGATGTAAATAAATGTATTCTATATAATTTGAATTTCTAATTATTCAATTGAATGGCTATTTCCATACTTAATAAAAAATTTGTCTTCTTAATAGGAATGATTAATTACTCTACAAGTAAAGGGGATAATTTATTCATTTTCGTAAATTACAAAATGGAAGAACTGCAGTTTTATTTAAAAATTCAACTGTATCTCTGTTGAATTTATTCGCTTTACATATTGACAATTTAACTATACCAGTCTTGATTAAAATTAATATCGCTGTAAAATTTTGTGATAAATTACTTAAATTTTATCTTGTATTATTGAAAAAGCAATTTTTAAATAAAAAATTATAATCTATGCATATTTTACTACAATAATTTAATGTAATAATTATATTTTTCATTAATTTAAATATTTACATTTATAAGAATTTTATTGCTTCACCTTTATTTAGTTTTAAATAGTAAAATTTAATGTTTGTTTCAAACATAAATTATAAACAAAAATAAGTAAAATAATTATCACTCCAAATTACTATAAGATACAATCTTTCGCTTTTTAATTCTATCAGTTTCAATAACTTATAGGTTAGAGTAAGAATTTTTATTCAGTTTCAATATATCTGCAAAGAATTTTCAATTACTATACTATTAAAAAAAACAATGTAAATGAATCGATGAAAACTATAAAGCGAAATTGAATACTTTTACTCTATGTTTAATTAGTTAAATTTTCTTCTATATTTTGCTCATCCGAGTTTCAATCGTCAATGTTCAAGGAAACATTTTATATTTAATGACACATTTTTTTACTTAAATTAAAACTCTGTACCGAGAATCAAAGTTACAAAATCAACTTATTTAATTTAATCTTTCAAAAAATGTTTCAGATGGTGTCAAAAGAATACTTGTAATGTGCACTAACTTTCCAGAGAAATTACATTTGCCGTAAAAAAATAGTTCTATAAAAATAAAGCAATTTTTCTCGAGCAAAAATCGTTTTGGTCTACCATTATGTAGTTAGCACAGTGAGAATAATTTTTTCAAATACGTGATCCATTTTGCTCGTCTTTTATAATTTAGCCGAACTCCATAATCAACTCTCACTGTAGTTGACTTTTTTTCAAAGTGAAACCGGCTGCAGCTCATCTTCGCTGTCATCCTTTTCGACGTAAAATCATCATCTGCAACAGCTCAGGTGTCGTCGCATTTTAGCACACGCATACGCACGAATGTAATCGTTGGCCGTATTTACATTTTGTAAATGCAGTGCTCAAAATTTCCTGCATATCGTCCACAAATCAACAAGTTCAAGCAAGAACATCTTTTTTTTTAACATTTCAGAATTTTGATTCACTCGAGTGAATTTTAAGACAACGATAAATGGAAAATCAGCACCATTTAACAAACAATGAATGCGATGCTTAATTTATTGCCAAGTGGATTTAGTTTCGATAGCGTTCCTTCACAGCTATTTATAATTTTAAGAATAATTTAAAGATAAATACAAATCTAATGGCTTTTAGCGACTGTGCGAAACAGAATATTTTTTAATTGGATTAACAGACAGAAGAGAGAAAGTGCATGGATACTTTTTCTCAAATATACTATAAATGAATTTAATAAGATAATGATACGTGCTTTTATTTCAATTTCTCATAAAATTAATTATCTAGACATATAAGAAAATGCTACATCTTGCAATATGTAAAATTGATTACAAAAAGGGGTACTCGAATAAAATTAATCGCTCCTGGAAGAAAATAATTAGGACGACCCTTAGGTCAGCCGCTATCCAAAGCAACTGCTCGAGTCATCGCTTTCCCTCTGTGTCTCAGCTACACTTGATTTTACTGTCAATTTTCGCATTCCAGAAAACCGATGCTCCTCGAGTCTCCTCTCACTTAGGCGCGCCCGCAAAAAGGGAAAGAACTAACCAACATAGTGAATGCAAGCCTTTAATCGGCGTAACGCAGCTGAGTAAAGAGGCAAGAACTCGCGGTCGACGGTGAAAAGGAAGAAAAATAAAGTATGTCGGGAAGAAAGAGGAGGCGTAAAAGGGGCACGAAAAGAAAATGAAGGTATCGGTGAGGAAGAAAACCCTGGCCTCGCTGGACAATAAATCGTAGATTCGCCGCCGTAGGAAAACTGGTCTATTCTCCCGATATCTCATCGCATTGATGTTCAGCAAGTCAAGGATTGGCGTTATATCCAAGTGCGACCATTCGCCCATCGTCACATGACTCTTTGCATCTGCGAAGTGAAGCACAGATCTACAGCTTCTACCTGCTAATCGGCCTATCGAAATCACCGTAGCAGAGAAAAACGTGCATCCATTAAAATCCAGTCGGACACTCGAATTTTGTCTTTATTTATGTCCGTTTGTGCCGCGGCTCCTTATTCGCGTGATTGGGTGATTGATTCGATAAATTATATAAATGTTGAAAAACTTTACTTTTGCGAGAATTACGCTTCCTTGATATAAATTTTCCACATTCAATCTTAAAATAGAAAAAGCTCGTTAAATAGAGTCAATCAGGCGTATGGCTACCTAATTATTAATTTCGTTCAAAAAAATGTTCTTATTATTATCGTATATAATTTTTTTGCTTTGAATTTGAATTTGAACAAATTATTTCATGAATTTTAATTTAACGTATTTATTATCAGGTAGAGCACGTAATATTATTTCGAACAATTTAAAAACTTTGTAAATACAAGTAAGCAAAAGTAAAACTTGCACGAAGTTGCTATGTATACGGAGTTATAAGTATTTTCTACATTACCATTGCACATTTTGATAAGTGAATAATTACGCACCTGAAAAAAAATAATATTCAAACGATTATTATAACAACAAATAATTTTTTTTTACATAGAATAATAATTATTTATAATTTAATGCTCCCATTAGAAGTTTATTATTATATAAAATAACGCATTGATAGGCAATACAGTTTTCTTGTTTAAAGAAAAAAAAATTTTTAATCTTTTTCGTTATTGTATTCAACAGATAGCTTTCCCAATGCTATTAAAATGTTGAAGTATAAAGTATTTTAGTCGATTATCACCTAAGGCTAATAAGAAAAGCAAAAGCGGTCATCTGAGTCTTGATACTTGCCCAAGAATTATTCAACAATTGACTCACAATGAAGCCGTTAGATGCACATCAAACGCCGCAAGAAAATAATACGCATATTACGCTTATGTGAGACCGGACGACAGGATACAGAACGAAGTTGCGCCGGCGGTTGCGAAAACCCGCAATAGTCAATCAATTTTCAGAATTCGCTGCACTCGAATGGCGCTGATTTTGCGCGGGGAAACAGAAGCACAGGGGGTGCAATGAACGCTGCAGGATTTTCCATTGGTCGTGTGGCGCTGCCACGATAGAGCTATACATTGCCGTGCAATAAATATCTCCCTACCTGAGAGTCGGAGCGCGTGCTCGAGCCACGGGCACCGTCCCTTTCTTGGTACCGAAGGTACGAGGTAACCCAGTTCCCGAGCTCCGATCGCTCCTCAGGGACGTGCCACTGTCTCGCCCACGCTCCGAGTCTCTCTCCTTCTCCGTCTCGCTCGCTCGATTCGGAAGCGTCGCGACTTGAGTAATGACGCGCTCCTGATAGCGGCGATAGCCCCCATCGCGCGCTCCTCGTGTCCGGGCACTTTTGCCGTCAATGTTCCGCGACTACACGATTGCCCTGACGAGGATAAATGACGAGCCGAGGACTCCTCGGTGATAACGTCGCCTCGTGAAATTTCAGCGCCGACTTTCGACTACGAGGGAATCCTCTTCTTCTCGAGCATCGCCGAATTTCACCGGGGTTTTCACTCGTCTTTACGTGCGCTCGACACATCCGACCTTCTTTATTCCCTTGACTAACCCGTAAACAAATTGAAAAGTTGTGTAACTTACTTTTATTTTACTATCTTATTTATTTTTTTACTTGTTCGTTATTTATATACGAATATAACAGAAAGAATTAGTTATTATCTTCCATAGAATAAATCTAATATCATGGCTGTGAAGTAGGGAGACAGTTAAACTTTTCGATTAACATTTTATAAAAAAAAGAGATAATACCATTTTATATAATACATATTCTGGAATATATGTGTGGCCATTTATTTAAAATCATAAGCTCTGAGAAAAAGAGATCGAAACATTATTTTCGAGGCTGCAATTGATGCATCTGGGATTACTAAAATTAAAAAAAATACCACATGAACGTTTAAGATCCACCTCTTTTGGGTTATGAAGTAGGAGGCAATGGCAAGGTAAATCTTATCCTTAAAAGTGCAACTTGTAGTTGCGCTTACGCTAAAGGGTCGAGACTTCGCAAGGGAAAAAGAAAGCCCTCAAATTTGAAGGAATCAATTCGCATAATCAGATACGATTATAAATACGAAAGTATAAATCAATGGATTCCATCTTTTGATTATATCATTGATTGAATATCGACTGTGAGGTTCCAGATAATTATGCGAATATTATATGCACATTAGTTTCCTGTATACGATAAATTCGGAGCTACAGTGTGGAATATTAGACACTGTATTTTGTCTGAACCAGAGGAAGTAATTGATTATCTCTCCTCGATCAATTATCTCACGTCGGCATAATAATGCCGACTTCATCAGGAAAATAATATATATTTGACATTGATAGGAAACATTTTAATGCTTAGTGTAAGGCTGACGTAATTTATCCTGTCATAGTGCGTTAAAAATATCAATATGTAAATAAAATATAAAACGAAAAAACAAATACATTGTTTTTTATCTACTTTTTAAAACAAAATCCATCTGGTTTACGTGGCAGTGGATGAACTTTGTATCGATCTTAAATACATATGATTTAAATAACGACGCATTCTGTTTACAATATCAGACATTTAACAAACGTGGCCATTAACAATGGTCCTACTAGTGTATATCGCCGCAAGCAATAGGCGCTCCTCAATTTGTTGATAAACAACGGTCAAAGTCATAAAACGTAATTCACCGAGTGTGATATTTAAGGAGCCAACGCCTCATCAACGTCCAGCTGAAAATTTGGAACGGATCTTTTAACTCCGGGAATCGTGGACTCTCCTTCGGCGTTGCATTTTTAACAGTACAATGTTATTAATTACATGTCAGAAATGTAATCACCGGCAAGCATTTAGCTGCGGGCAAAATTACGCGGGTTTCGAGCGGTTCCTCGTTCCATGGATGGAACACGGATGAAAGAATTGGAGCGCGCTATAAATAAGCCAAAAATGGCATAATGAATTGAAAGCGACCCCAATGCTCTCGCGTCCATATCCCTACATAATTCTTAACATGCAAGGCTCTGATAATCGCGACCACTTGAAAAGTTCAATTCGAAGAAGTTCATTAGCCCGGATATACCATGAGCAGCGACGCGTTTATAGTTACCGATCCCAAAAATTATGTAAATCACTCCTACGACACGCAGAGAAACTTTGCATTCTATCTCCCCAATTTTTTGAAATTTGCCGCGATGCTGCTCCACCGGCCCGAAACATGAAAATTGGTCATACTTTAAACAAAAACTCACTTTTAATTGTCAACGAGAAGCAAACGCGTGTCATAATCCCTCCCTCCGATCGCTCCTCATACGCCATTTTTTCTTCGAACTCAGTCAGGCGTTCCTTATCTCAAATTGTCCCTCTCTCACACCCTCGTTATTTATCGTCTTCGTTTGCTTTCTGTTTAATTGAGTTTATCTATACGCACTGAGGAAACACGATAAGCCGCACGCTATAAAGAATCGTCGAGACTCTTCCCCACCCATCTCCCCTTCGTCCCTCCCTGGCACTCGCCAGATACAGGCGCGCGTACTCAACGACATCGAGTATAATTAAAATTAATTTATGCATTAACACCGAAAATGCACCAGTAAACGTGAATTTCAATGTAAATAATTAAATTTCTACAATTATTCCGGTTGTTGTTCCCAAAGAAACGCGAAAATTAAAAGCGTAATTGGGTGGAATTTCGGTTTTACGAACTACCTCTAAAAGTACAGAATTGCTCGGATTGATTTAATCAAGTATCAGATCAAACAGATTGTACGTTTACAACTCATATGCTCGAGACTTTCTCAATTAATATGCGCTTATTAAATAACATTTTCGAATACGTAGTCCGTTATTTCAAAAATTGGATGAAAATTCGTTGAATAAATTGTAAGCAAAATTTTTTGCAGTAGTCACATGTAAAATAAATTACTTCTATGTAATATTCCGGACACTACTTCTGTAAGAGGAGCGTCTTAATTCAGAAATTATATTACATAGTCGTCCACAGCGCATAATGAAAAAATGTTTTCCTTAAGAGGGCGTAAATAATGCAGCTGTTTGCCACAGTAGGTAAGTAAATCCGCAGAAACACCTGCAAGAGTAAATTCCTCTGAGGGCAAGAGAACACACTTCACTTTCTCCGTCATCTCTCGCCCTTTCTCTCTCTCTCTCTCTCTATATATATACCGTCTCCTAGCTTAGCTGACCTGCTCCCCCATCTCCTTGAGCAACCGCTAAACGGTTTGACCCGCGCACACGTGGCCCAGACGATGCGCACACGTCTGAACCGGTACTCGATGTGATTCGTGATCAAGCACGATTTAATTTCCCTGCAATAATACAAGCGTGAAGGCCCATTTGTTGGTAGGCCACCGATTCTAATCTAATCGATGTTTCAGTGCTGCTTTTTTCCAGCCCCCGCACATTCATCCTTAACGTAGACTCGAATCCTCGAGTGTCTTTCTTGCTGCAATAGGAATTTCATTATAATGAGTGTTGAGTTTAAGTGGCCAGCATTAGACAGAGTACCCGATAAAGCATAGCTGTTTTAACAAATTTTTCCTGCTACACAAATAAAATCGATGCTTCTTAAGGATAATAAATGGTTCTAGCCATACAGTTAGCGACATTTTACAATGTTACAGAGCATGAACGTTTGGCCTTGGCTCCACATTTCGTTTGTACGACCCAAATCTGTTTTCATTAATGCGTTAAAAACGGCTGTTTACAAGAACTTTTTTTTTAATTGAACAATGAAAAGTACATTGAAACATTGAGACAGTATTAAAAGAAAATATTTCTTCATTGTAATCGTAAACTTGGAATAAATGATAAAAGGACCAAATTAACAAACTTACCACTACTTTTTAAAAATTAATTTCCATTAAAAGATAAGTAGATTTGACCTACTTACATCAGATATACAGAAACATGAAAAACTAGTAATGTAGTAAATTGCTTTCCAGATACTTTACTATTTCAAATATAACCTTAAAAATACGAGTTTTCTAGATTAGCAGGAATCGAAACGCAATTTTCATTAAGTTGCAATACTGATGTTGGTTCTAATTTTGCAAAAATTTAAAGAGAAAAGTAGCTCCACAATATTTTAAGAATTTCTCATTCATAATATATTCTGCTGTAAATAAATACCATTTTTATAATTGCTTAATAAAAAATCTGCATTTTCAAAAATATTTATTAATGAACTCAAAGGAAAAAAATCCTATTAGTTATTTTGCTTTACTACTGAAAGTTTTAATATTATTCTCACACACCTACATCGTGCTAATGTCTGTCATTCTCTTCTATAAACTATCCTAACATCTCTATTTCCAAGTACTTCATATTAATCGTAACAATATTTAACATGTTAATTTTCTTAGACTAGACTAAGTTTCATCTAATCACAACCAGTTGTACTAGCTTTTAGCTGTTGGAAGCCTGACTTTTATTTCTTGTAAAATAGACGCGGCTCCTTTCCATGTCTCGCTTCAGTTTTCGGGACCAATCGTAATCATTGCCGTCTTCGTCATCGTCAGCATCGTCGTTATTATCATCGTGGAGAAATGTTTAGTCGATCTGTAAAACTGGGCACTACTTTACGATCTAGTCTTACACTGGTTTCTAACTCATGCCGCTAACTCGTTATTGTGTGATTGCCTTTTACGCAGTAATAAATAAGACCCGGTATCATTGTTTTATTTACTTTTGTACCTTATTTCGAAAGTTAAATGGCGAAAATACCGATTTTAGAGGCTGGTGTTTAAGAGTTTAAAGAAAAATTTTTTATTCTATTACCTTATGGTAATACTTTGTAGAAGAAAATTATATGTAACATTTATTGGGCCAATGATTAATAGTACGATTTGCAAAAATTTGATCGTTTTAACGATACATTTAAATACACTGTGTAGTTACTTATATTTTATGACATATGTTTGATATTTAATGAATAAATTAAAATCTATATCCATATTATATTTCATTTTATTAGAAGTGGATACAATATCTAAAGAAAGAATATATAGAAAAGTTTAATTTAAGTAATTTTTTGATTAAGAAAAAATGTACTCTTTTTAACAAAGTTTTGTCTGGCTTAAAATAAAAATAGAATTTTTGTTAGAATTTAACCATAAAATATGAGAAATTAATAGTTTCGGTACCGCAAATTTTATTAAAATCTTTTGAAAATGAGTCAATGCTCAAACTACAATTTGTAGCCTAATGAAGAAAGTTAAATAGTAGTTACCCGTAATGAAACTCATAGTTAAAATCACAAGCAATTATGAATAATAATTCATTGAAATACTACAAGAAAATTTTATTAAGCTATGGAAAAGCTATTATACTTTACGAGTTTTGATAAAGTAATT
This sequence comes from Kradibia gibbosae, assembly GCA_018907135.1. Classification (NCBI taxonomy): domain Eukaryota; kingdom Metazoa; phylum Arthropoda; class Insecta; order Hymenoptera; family Agaonidae; genus Kradibia; species Kradibia gibbosae. The sequence continues at coordinate 14,140,648 of JACCHX010000004.1, forward strand.
AAAAGTCAAATTATAAAGCAATTTATAATTTGCGGTTAGGCATAGGTATTAAATTATATAAAATGTCAGTCTCATAAGTTATTGAATTATATCATTAGCATTAACAAGAACCTGTCAGCCTACAAAATATTAACTGATTTTAAAAAAAAAGAAAAATTTCACATTTAAAATAAGAAAATTATCGAAGTGAAAATAAATAAATACGTAAAATTTACATAAAAACAACACGCAACATAAGTGATTTGCCTAGAGCATGAATAAGAGGTATTAATTTATGTTTACATCCGTGTCATTGCCAAAAGCATAATCTTGAAGATTGTCACTACTGCATAAATTACGTGGTTGGGCGTATAATCATCGTATAGGAGAGTCGAACGATTAAACTACTCGAAGAATGCCATCATAAACCCGCAAAGGCACAAAAAACATTCTTTTCTCGGTGCGTGCAGTAACGAAAACATTAGACGAGAGTGAATTTTGCTATTTTTCTGTTGAATTGTAATTTCTGTAACGAGTTGACGATATTAGTGTTCATTATTAGTGCAGAACGATTTTAATAAGTTGATTCTTCTAGTCACTTAGGCACAATGTGACTAGCTAGACCATTTTTGTGTGTGAGGGCGAGAGCAAGAGTAAAAGACATAGAGAAAGAGAGGTAATAAATGAGAAGGACTTTACGTATAAGTATGTAAGGAAGATAATGCTGAAATAATAATTTTTTGAAGAATTTTATCACACGGAATGTATGCCGATGAAAAAACGATGCAAACAAGTCTACCTTAAGCAGGTTCAATATTGTTATGCGATTTCTGTACAATGCATGATGAAGTATCTGAAATTATTAAATGTTCCAATACTTTAATAAATATTCTGAAATAATAACAGATTTTTAATTTACCTTTCTTTCATAATTATTAATTTTGGCTAATGATATTAATGGAACTGGTGCTAAAATTATAATACCACAATAATCGACTCGACCATCAATGTAATAGATTACATTAAATTGTCATTGATAAAAACATTACTTTTCATTCCGTGAAAGTTAAATACCAATATATACTTATTAGGGATGAAATTAATAATGGATTGGATAAATTAAGCTAGCATTAAATCTATAATTTCCTTAAAGAATCATGTTGAAAATTAATTTAAATTTCAAGAAAGTAATAATTTGTCAGGATATTTTAATCGAAAGCCAGGTTAAAGTAAATGCCAAAACATTAAAAAAAAAATAAAAATATATAAATACTTACAGTAATAAGTATATTTATAGTTTTTCATTAACAGGATATATATATAAGTAATGGAGAATATGGAACAAAGCCTTCCCAGGTTAATTTACTTTTTCGATATCAGTAATTTTAACTATTAAAATATTATTTCACGATCCATTGCACAATACCTTCTAAAAACAATGACTCAAGATGCTCGGCAAGAGAAAAAAAGGGTCAATACCTATAAGAATATGTAGGAATTTAGGTTTAGTTCCAGAAATCTTAAGACAGCAATGACTGACGAAGAAAGACAGGGGGTATTCATCACGACAAAACATTAACAAAGCAGAAAAAGAATAGAGGATGGCAGATGGACAGATAGAAGAAGACGAGGCCTTTCTATCATCTGCTCCCAGCTTCTAGGCCGATATAAGATGACACAAACACGTGACCACATGTACGTGTATATACGAGGAGTTACCTTTTCTTTCGAAAAAGAGATGTACCTGACACCTATAATCGCTTCCTATCCCTCGTTTTCCTAACCCCCGAGTAATACGAAAACTACAGTTCCGCGATTCTCAATTTTACCGCAACTCGGTTTCTCTACTACTTTTACGAGTTCTTTATTACTTCTAGAACTATTAAGTCGGGATTTAACGATGCCGAGTGAGAAATTTATTTACTTACCGACATCGCTCCAAACTTTACAAATTAAATCATTCGAGCGGACGTTTTTTTGCGCTCCTAATTCGGGTAGTGTACATAATAGTACGGAGAGAAAACTGCAATTAATTAATCTTAATTGAAGTTTAGGTCTTTTTAATTGATTATTAGTCATAAGTGTAGGAATTAATTAAATCAATGGTTTACCTGTTACACTGTCAGGTTCGTCACTTAGGAAAGAAAATGGTTATTTTTGAAAAAAAATTTCTTCAACTGCCCTTCTCAAGCTCAAAGCTAAAATTTCTCCTACTAAATTAAACGCAGGATGTTAAAATGGATTAAAAATTGAATTTTATCATACATCTCCAATTGAAGAGACATAAATAAATTCATCTTAAACATTATGGAAAAATATTAAAGGCTTGATTTAATAATGGAGAGTTTCGTGTAAATCATAAAAAGATCAAAACTTAATGGTAGTAATAAACTTATATGTAATGTATATTTTAATAAAACATAGGCCTGTCGAACTGACGTTAAATAAACACGAGGCAAATCCGATAAAACACTCTTTCCCTTCATTCCTATCAATTTTCTAATGCTTATATACCTAACTATAGTTTCTAATCACTTTTTTTAAAATAAACGATAAGACGGAAAATATAGTTCAAGTCCGTAAGTCAATTACTCACGTCCTCATTCGTGCTCGGATGAAGAGTTTGCTTTCGTCTTCTAATAACACAAAATAGTCGACTTGGTACTTCATCGATCCGCGGACACATACTCAAGACAACGAATTCAATTAGTTCTCCTCGGCCGAGAAAAACAATGCTCAAGAATTGGTAAGCGAAGCCTTGATTTTCCCGGAGCAAATGATGCGAAGGGGGTAATATAAATTGGTCGCAGCTTATTACCGAGACGCGTGTATTGACACGCGCAGATCCTAGTGAAATCTACCATCCGCACTAATGACTATCACATATCACTAAATGACAAAAACCCTTGGGATTGGTATAACTTAACCAAATGAAGTAAATGGATTGAATTTTCCTATAAAATATGACTTCGATACCCAGATTTTCGAAAAATAAACTCGAACCATTCATGCCCCCTAGTACCGGCTCATTTCACATTGAATAATTTAAATCTATCGATGTTAAATCATTACGTTGGCGCACTTTATTAAAAAAAATTTATAATTATATCTTAGCGTTTCATAAAAAGATGTGAAAGTTTTCAAATATTTCCGTAGATTAAATGTGCATTGCGCATAATAGTATGCATTAGTTTCAAAGCAATTAAATTACGTCGATTTAAAATTAAGGCTTGTGATCAAAATTCATTATACGAACCTTACAAAGGGGAGGGGCTACAATAGAAATAAGTATACAGAAGTCTTAGATAGTTTTAGATAGTGGAAACGTTTAGGTTTGATTGTAACATGTGGAACGATTTATGATCTACACTGGTTTACAGTAAATTGTGATTAATTCTTTGCGCAAAGGTGTGGACTAAAGGAACAGTGAACCAAATGACGATTAAGCACTTTCCCGGACATGTTTAATGACAATAAATACTCGTGGTGGTTCTACCGTCGGTTTTCCTGTCAGGACTAAACCATCGACGGTGTTACACTCGTACGTGTCGGCACGAGTTCCAAGATTCAATCGATCGACAAGTGATTCATCGGCTATTCGAGACTGCAGCTAATGCGCGCCGCTGTTTTCTACGAACTATTGGCGCGATATTCTGTTTTTGCGTTATAACTCGCGGCGATCGCGATTCTACTTTATAAACGGTTTCAGATATTCCGCCCGTTATCTCCTTTATATAAATCGGAATAGTCCGTAGACGTGTGTCAACTACTGAAGACTAGACATTTGTTGCTTTAGACCTGAATTTGTCATTCTGATCATGCACCTTTAAGACTTGGACTGATTTAAAGGCCAGTGACAGAGGCGAAAATAAATCCTCGTTCTTGCCTAAGTTTTTATATTACATGTGTAGGTACTTATAAGAATTATGTACTTTTTATTGCTTTAAAGATGAATTGGTACGAAGATTTACTATTTACAAGTAATTTTTTTATAAAATAATGCATAAATTCACGCACAAAAAGCGAGGAAAATTCGAAACCTAGCGATTAACTTTTAGGTAATCAATATCGCAGTTTTTATAAATGGAGATTAATGGATTTGGTATAAGAATTGTAACCAATCAATCATATCAACTATGAATTCGTTAGAAATTTGTGGAACTGGTAATTGTTGCGAGCTAATAAGAAAGTATTATGCAATAATGCAATATGCGATAAGAGTTAAATTTATAATAAAAAAATTAATGAATATAATTAATCAGAAAATTTTTTTTAATTTTTTGTTTTTATTATGATTTATTCTTTTATTTATGCGGCATTCATGAAATATCAATTTAAAATTATTTTAATTTTGTGTACAGAACAAAATATTAAATGAATAGAAAGTTTATATTTGAATTACTATTTGCCAGGGTATCTAAAAAAATGCAGGAAAATGATTATAATGAATAGCCCTTTATTATTATAAACAAAAAATGGGCTGCAAATTCAAAAAGAGAAGAAGCAAATTTTATTTCACAGCCAAGAGCGTGGAGTTACAGAATTTTCAATTACGCCAAAACCGTTGCGTCATGTCAGGCGTCACTCCAAATTGAACAATGAGCTTAATAGCGCAATGCTGTACGATCGAAGCGGCGAATCAGTAAGAATATGGCAGACCGGAAAGCCAGCAGGATAAAAATGCAAACGACCTCTAATCAAGACGCGAAACGTGAAATCCAAGACGCGCTTTATGAAGTAAACGAAAGTGCACGGGCAGTGTTGTCGTTTAAAAAGCGGCAGAGGAGTCTTTATGGAAGAGGCGGTAGTTAGTGGAAAGTCGACTCGAATCTAAATCGTGATGTGGTTTCGATTTGGAGAGTTGATGCTGCCGCTGCCGCCTGTAGGTAGGGATAATGAAGGAGCCTTTCAAAGACGTCCTTTCGCCGGATTTAACGATATTGAGGGAGGAGCAACTCGGCCAACGCGCCGCACCTAACGAGCCATAATAGCGCGAGCGAAGGATAAAAATCCCGTGCACCGATAGTGTGCCAGACACGGACTGGCTAAAGGCTTCTGATTTAGCCAAGAGCCACTTTTGCCGACGCTTCTCCACTTTTCTAATCACAATTCTCAGCTAACATTTCGAATACAAGGTATTAGTGTGCTTGAGAACAAAAAACATCGTGCGAACGCGCAAACCTTAACGATTGCATATTTCTGCTTGAGTATTACGCTTCGACTCGACTTCTTCAACCAATGGCAACCACGGAAAATTTTAATGCATACTCCACTTTTAAAAATCTGCAGATCTGCATGGCCGTTTTATTTATAAGCGACTGGATACTTCGCAGACTCTCAACAAATTTAATCTTTTAGCTTAACAATTATTTTACAATGAGGTAATAATGTCTGCTTGAATAGAAATCAGTTAGTCGCTTTAAAATTTAAATACGTTCGAATGAGTTACGAGGGAACATCTTGGAGTAAAATTATTTTTAAAAAATAGTAAATATTTAAAAGCAAATAAAATAAATTTTAAATAATTGAGGTTACGTACCTATTAATATATTCACGAAAAAGCTTTGTGCAACGCTTAAATTAAAAAAACAAAGGTTGATGAACGCTAAATTTATATTAATTATATCATTTACTTCAAAGTAATAACATTCGTTTTTTTTACTTTGTCTATTCTAAGAACAAATCTATACATAAAAGATTTTCCACTTTATAAATATATAAAAAAAATTTATTTCTCTAGTGATCTAACAATAGCCAAGTGTTTAGAATCTAACGCATTGTTTCATAGGTCAGATAATGAGTTACTCGAAAATTCTACATTGAATAACAGTATGAACATTTACAAAAGTGACACCGGTAGAAGCTGAAGCAACTTTGCAATAAAATTTGTTTCCCTCAAGATTAATAACACTGTTTCTAAGATTACTGCGCATTTAAGATATGAAAATATCCTTAATCTTGTTGTAAAGTGCTAATTTAGATTTACAAAAGCTAGATAAACGAATGAAATAAGTATAAGTTCAGGTAATAGAGCATTCAAAATCTAGGAAACCGATAAGGTTATGTGTACGCTCATGCGTGTGAGCTAAGATATGGGAAAACCAAACTTTTAGAAATATTATGCACTTTTACTTCCTTATGCGCAACTTAAGTACGGAGTACCACGATAAATAAAGAGATTTTCGTTAAAGGGATGGGTTGCTTAGCAGAGAAAGTAAATTGATATGTAAAAGATACTCGTCAAACAATCTTATTTTATCAAGAAATCTCATGAATAATGTTCAATTATTAAGAAACAATATGAGATTATTATTTACGGAGACTAAAATTATTTACATAAAAATTATAAAGCTTCTTATATATGGTAATAATGGTAAAATATACAAATTACGAAAGGAATTCCATTTTATTTATTACAATTATTATGTCAACTTCTAATTTGCCTACTTTGAAGCTCTGGCTTTATAAAGATACCATTAAGACTAAACAATGTCATCAAATATTAATGTAAATGTAATTACTGAAAACGAAACAATTACTTTTTAATACTTATATTACTAAACATGGAACTATTTCTCCGCTTTATAAAATATATAGCAAAACATAGAATAAGCGGTCATGGTTTAGCAGAATTTAAAAATGCATGAGTGTACTTTTCTACTTTTGTGCTAGTGATAATTCTTAGTTTATTAAAGAATGAGAAATCCCTCGGATTAATTTACCCGGTTTCAATACTACTTATCAATTTATTGTAACGTCAAAAGAACTAAGACGCACTTGAATGTAATGATTCTAACTGAAAAAGAAAAAGTGAGAATCACTTCCTTTGACACAATATCAAAACACATTTATTTGGAATGCGTCACAAAGACTCGGGCGGGCAATCTCATATTTATTTTGACCAGTGCTTTATTAATCCTAATAATCGCACGCGATCGATTTTACGGCTTATCGGACCGCGCGATTGATTCGATATGCGTGCGCGGCTCCTTTTGTATTCTTCTGGCTCTTTGACAGGTGGCAGAACCTATGAACGGACGAATGTTATAAATTAATTGGTCCCGCGTATGAACTTTTCCTTTCTCTTTTTTATTACCACTTTTCACTCTTTCTCTGACTTTGTTTTACATTATATTTTACTTCGTTTTTTATTTTGACTTTTTTCTGAATAAGGAAATTAAAAAAATTTGAGTACAAGCATTTTTTTTAATTTTTGTTTAAACGAATATGTAATTTTTCTCTTCTTTATCATGGTTAAAAATAAGTTTTCACTATAATTCTCTTGGAATAAGCACTAATATTAATATGAAAATAAATATTTCGCTCACAGATGCTTTACTTCAATTTCTTTAAAACACAACTGTATAAATAATAAAACACAACTGTATAAAATAATATTCAAATAGCAACAGTAATATGAAATACTATTTAATTGGTATTGAAGAAGTTGATATTCTATATACATATCATCAAGAAACCTTATTACATTTTATATTTAATAAATAAAGTTTAATTTAAAAGCATCCAAAAAATATTACCTACAAATTTTATTAGCTATTAAAAATTTTTTTTATAATAAATTTGCTAGAATGTCGCACAATTGTGTCTTAATACTGAATTGAATCACTGTGCAAAAAGAAGAACTTCCAAGTACAATAGGACTTTTTAAAAAATAGGATTTACTAAATATATATATACAAGCGATTATAGTGAGCTTATAAACATTTTATACACAATGTTATTATGATGATATGGTTTTCAATTTATTTAATATCTTAAAATGTCATAAGTAAAGTAAAAAAAAATTTCTAAGTATGTAAAATGAGGATGAAAATATGAAAGGCATTCATATTAACTCGGGATTCATTCCTGTTCTTTTTTAACACATGCGCTTAACAGTACCCAAACGTGGAAGACATAAATAGGAGTGTTGTAATAATTCGTAGTGCTATAAATCCATTCTAACTAAATAATACTAAACGTTGCCGGTACCTCTGGTTATCCAGGATAAAACGCAGCGTTTATTTCAGTGAGTTTTGGTCTTCAGCTGAGGCGAATTATTTTAATTGAAAATGACATGTTCGCATTCTACGTACGAGAAATCTAGCGAAATTTGAAATGCTCGTTTACATGCGTATATATTATACGTTATTATATGTTGTGTGTCAATCTGTCCGTTCCACCCATAGTTCTCAACGACTAGCAACCCCTTTTATTGTTTATCATTTACAAAACGAAAAATTACTGTTTGCGTATTATGGACGTAGGTACATTAGAAATTAATCAAACTGATCATAGGCGAATGTCTGTAAGTCTTAGACGAATGTTGGGAATCCGTTGAGTCACTCATTTAATTTACAATCGCCGTCTTGGAAACAGAAGATGAGGTCATCGTGACTCCTTTATGCGGGCGAGCCGAGTATTCCTATCGATTATTAATTGTGCCCTATTTCCGTTATCATTTAATTAATTACCTGCATTAAATGCCTGTAATTACTATCTACGGAATTTTTCCCGCAAAGCAGTGCGATTCGCATCGTCAGCCAAGATAATCCTGCTTCTCTTATATCAACGCGATGTTTCGCACGGCTCACGCATAATGGAGTACGTGTGAATTATTGAAAAAAAGTTTCGCGCTCGTAGGCAAAGATGTGCGAAACTAATGTACGAGGACATGTTCAGGTTTCCGCGGTACATTATCCAGCTTGTTTATCGAGTACGTAACGATGTTCACCACTAATTTCCAATCAATTAAAGGCTATAACAGACGTAACCTATCTGAAAGCTGCTATCCGCAGATAGGAGACCACTTAAAATCAAGTCCAAAGCCTCGAGACAGAGGTCTTTAAAAAGCAGCGGGTACCGCGTTCCCGCAGGTATTGCACAAACAGGCCTTGATAAGCAGCCATTATAATTGGCGTTCATCGGACATCGGTGCCTAATCGCAAACAATCGTCGGCGGTATCGAAAGCAAGATTCGTCCGCGTCGCGCAAGAGGCACGAAAAGTCTTCGATTTAGGCATTTATCGCGACCCACTTGTTATCAGCCGGGGGCGGAACCCAGTGAATCCAGCGACTCTCACCGCGTCCACGTTCGGCGTTTAACGGTACCCGTGCGCGTGCACCTCGTGCTGTTCCTTTGATGTGCGCCGAGAGCACGACGAATCCCCGATGACGCCCCGAAAGGTGCGCCCGCCGGCTTTCCCGAGCCCGGCATCCTGAAAATTTGCCTGCCACGATTCACCGCGACGCAACCGAGCGATGCTCCGAGTCCGTGTAACCTGTCCGAGAACGGGTTCTGAACACGATGTTTGCTTAGGGAACTGTAGAACGGTGCTAAATGTTTATGGTGAACTTTGAAAGGTCTATTGCTTCTCCTTTTCAAGAGGCCTATTTAACAATATTTAATCGGCCGTGGCGTGCACATTAACAGTTTGGATTCCTCGCCTAGAGAATAAATAAATTTACCTTTGTACTTAATTTTCAAGAGCGTTAACGTTTATATTGCCGATCGTACATAAACTATGGTAATATTACGCCACGAATTTAAAACATTGAATAAATTGAGATACTATAAATAAGCGCTCTTTGCCTAATCGGATCGTGATTAATTTTCCCTTACTACTGATTTAATTTTTCACCAGTATTTAAGCTATAACGAATAGTCCGGATTGGCCATAATTTTAGTTGCGAAGCATAAGATCATTTGGCGTAAGTAGCAATCGAAATGACCAAAGTTCCTTTGCCATTAAATGATAATAAAAAATATTGGCAAGCTACTGCAACATTCCAATTTACACGCTTTACGAATTTCCGTCAAAAAAAGTCAAAAGTAAGCTCCGAAAAAAGCCATTCGACCGGTTCGACTTACCGACCCAGCAGTAAACAAAAATCAGGACTTTGCGCCATCAGCACCGGCCGCTCCTTGTCAATATAAGTAGCCGGCGAGATCTTGAGCGATACGCCTTTTAGGGATGTACCTGGCTTTAAAAACAAATGACTGCGCCCATTGATATTCAAATTATGGACGTCTCGAAACTCTGTTCAGGGAGCCGCTTGTTCGTTATCATATTGTGGAAAAGTCATGCGTAGGAAAATCGTCCACGCGCCCTGCCTTATCTCGTCCCCTGTCTTAAACGTTCGACCACTAATAGTACACCAATTATTACTAGCATGGTAATTGGAATTTCGAAAATAGATCTCCCCGTGGGAATTGTCTCAATTACGACACGAGGCATTATCGCAAATGCAACCGCGCGCTAAAGTCTCGCCCAGAGCAATCGTATTTTCAGCGACTAGTGTCCAAAGTGCACACTTCCATGCGATGGGAAGAAATTGTTCGTATTGAATAATGGACTGGAGTATGATATGCATAAGTTATCGATTAGAGACCGAGGCTGATAAACGGCCGGGTGGCTTCGATATCGATAAGGCGCCAACGAAAATCCCAGTCGGAAAATGTTTAGGGGAATTACCGATGACTCGATAACGTAATCGGTGCATAAAAGATTCGGAGGACTCGCGTAAGAAAAGCCAGTCCAGGTAATATTTCGCGTGGGTGAAGCCCGAGGACATCAATGGTTAACGAGGGCCATCCGGACTTGAATTTCGGTTGGGCTCGTGCCTTGAAAGGAGAGTCGAAAGCGCCCCGGTGGGTCTTAGGTAGCCGAATAAGTGGCTCGCGGGAAACACGTCGACTAACGATAATGGACTGGTTTTTCGACTACACGTGCTGAGATAACCGCTAATCGAAGCCCACCAGACTTCTCTGATGCTTCTCTTCAACCGTAATCTGATGTTGCTTTTAATTTATGCCTCGTTGTTAATAATATCTCGGCTTTTCGGTTGAACGATGAGAGAAGCAGATACAGTATAATCGGAAGCCGTACCAACGTAAACTAATTAGCATTAGATTTTTTTTATTATATAATATAACGTCTGTGTTGTCATACGTCAAGTGATTTCGAGGAAACTAATAAAAATCCATCATATGTATTATATAATAGTACAGGAAAATGCATATATATATATACATGTAATGGCAAACATTCAAAAAATAGTTATACTCGGATCATGTGTATTGGAAAAAAATGCACAATTTGTTTAATCTTTGGACTCAGGTTCCATTGTTACGCATCTAAACGTAAGATAAATAATTGCATTTGGAGAAGTAAACAATCTGGTGTTTTAATATCTGATGAAATGGTTGATTCGAGTGTGCGAAGGATAAATAAGTACGTTTAAATACATTGAAATATTTCTTGCTTTCATAAAGAATCATCAGACGCTCGTTAAAAATACAAATGTACAGCTTGAAGAAAATCATTCAAAGAGGACATAGATAAACTAATGGAAAATCAAAAATAAAATTTGCCGATGAAGAAGCCGTAATAAAGTGACAGAAATGATGTACGAGCGAAAAATAAAGGGAGCCTGAATTGAGATGGAACTACTGGGGAGGAGTTGCTCCCTTACGAGGTACTCGTCAAAAAAGGTAAACGCCTCTCGTCGTAAGCCGAAACCGTGTCTCGGTGCAGGCTCGTATCCAAGCAGGAATAAGTCAAGCGTCGGAAGTAAAATTACAACGAGACTGGCGCACTTGTCGCACTCAGCCTATAGCGGGCCGGGGCTGGAGGGGGACAAACGAGTAAGCGAGCTAGCGATTGAGAGAGAAGGAGAAAGAAGTAAGGAGAGAAAGATGGAACACAGTCGTTTTCCCGAGCGGCAGTCCCCACGTATATGGGCGGCGTAATTGCGCGCGCATCGAACGTCTCCGGCGCAATTACACATCAGCCGGGCATAAAATTTTTTACGCGCTAGGGCTTCCGGCCGGCATTTTTCCCGTGGCGAGTTTTTTGCGGGGTCCGCCCCGGGCGCGGATCACTCCGTTCTTTACGATCGCGCTGCCTCTCGCGATTCCCTCGGAGTCCGAGGCCGCGTGGACGATGCCGCCGCCCTCGGTACCATGGGGAGAAAAACTCGGTGCGAGGCTGCGGCACACTTCTAATTACCGTGGAATGCTTTGTGCGAGTCTGAGGCCGCCTCGTGGCTACGGATTTTCACACTGAGTAGCCGTTGACGAATTTGCAGGGTGGGTGAGACGACGCCTGAGCTGCAGCTCATAACGAGCCGGCGATCCATAGATATTATATTACTAGGCAAGGGAATTCTTATCGAGCTTACTGCTGCCCTCCTGAAACTTCAATCCTTTCTTCTTTTTTCCTTTCCTTTTTTTTTTGATAACTACTTTTATTTTAAACCATCGACGTATCCATCTCTACTCATATTTGCATCTAATTTAGATTTTTAGAGTAAATTTTTAACAATCACTTACTGTTTATATTAATCTTCGCATATTATATATATTATTTTTTTTAATATTTTCAATTAAATAAAATGTATAAATGAAAAATTGCATTTATTGGTTATTTTCTCAATTAACTAATGTCAAAATATTTCAGGCCGTATTGTTGATTGATAATCATAATGGCATTTAAATAATTAATTCTTAACTGGTTATGAATATCATTTGTTTGTAATTGAAAACCCGTAAAGAATCATTTTACATAAAACAGAGTCACTGAAGGGAAAGGCGAAATTTTTAGGGCAAAGGTAAGAATTTGTGTCGACCACGCGTAAGTGTGCATGTTTAAGTGGAGTTGACTGAACGGTTTGCGCCTTGGTAACACTGCGTTTACATTAAAATTAGCGACATTGTTCTGTGAAAGCGTAAATACGATCCAACGAGAAGCATACGAATGACGTGCAAACATTTAACTCAATTACAAAAAGCAAAGTCGCCGAATCTTGGTTAATAAAGAGATGATTTTACTCTTATCGTGTTGTTTAGCGTCTTAGCCTTTTTTACGATTCCATTGACTAGGAATAATCTTTAAAAGCTTTATAAAAACTCCTTGCAGTATGCGCGAGATGAAGACAATTTTTTTGGGTGCATAATAATGCCTCATTGTATTGATAAGTTTTCACAGGCGCGCGCGAGTCTCTCCCACTACTTACCTCAATTTGCAGTAATCGCCTGTGCCTCGTCCTGCGGTTTTCCTGGTGTAACCTCGTTTCGAGACCTCCTTCGCCGTACACAGACAAAGTTAACCTCTCCTGTGTAAATCGATGCTAACCGATTAGCACCCAATGATGTTGTCGAGAAGATACAACGGACGGGATCTTCTCCACAGTCTTATATTTTTTACTATCATTTCTTTTGGTGATTTTTTTGATCACACGAGAGAAAGAGAGGAAGAGAGAGAGAGAGACAGAATAAAAGTGAAAGAGAAAATGAATGATTGATCGAAGTGAATAAGTAAATGGGATGAAGAGAAATCCGATAACTCGGTTACACGGGAGTAGCATTTTTCTATTTGGGGAGACACATCTTTTGCACGATTACCTTGATAATATTTTTTTAAGTCCTATAAGCTTAAGCTTCTCGCATCATTAGAGAATACATTTTCTGAGATTTACCTTATCCAATTGATTTGTATTTCAGTTTAATTGTAAGTTTCTTATTTTTCTTATTGAACTTAAATTTCATGATTAAATATATGTAGTTTTAGATAAATAAAATTAATCTTACGCATTGAACACTTGACGTTCTATTTAATCGGTATTGAAAGATAATATATAAGAAAGAAATAGATTCTATGTGACCAACGTATTCGTACCCCTGCAAAATTACTCGATCGGTAATGTCAGCCTTTGCCCTATTCCGCGACGCAGGCGCTGATTCTCGCATAGACCTTCCACATATTCAGTCAAGAGAGCACCGTAAAGAAAAAATATAAATAAATAACGACGGCAGAGGCTCCCTCGTATCGTCGACGAGCATTTTCTCTGGACTTCTCATCTCCGGCGGGTCCTCAAATATTCTCACATGGCGTGAAAGCATAAACAAAGGTGGAGCATAAGGCTTGCGTTAATGAACTCACCTCTCGCGCCTGGTCCTCGATGCTCCTCAGCACGGCGAGGTTACGAATGGTGGCACGTCGAGATTCGAAGGACGATTCGAGCCTTGACGCGGCATTGCCGACTTCTTCCACTAGCATTCTCGCTCGATCCAGGGTGAGTCTGGGACAAAAATTCACCGAGTCTTTGTAATTGAGTACTATGAGATGCGATACAAGGAGTCGCCGTGTATTGATTAGTCGGGTGAGAACATAATGTTTCTACAACTTGAGCCTTGCGTCGAGCCCCCCTTCGAATAAACGACTGCTGATTGAGTCCGAGGCCGACCAAGCTCGACTTATGCACCGATTTTTTATGAATCTATTCACGCGGTGGCTCTGCATTTCACCGACCAAACTCTTCCTTCCTATTCTCGAGTATAAAGTAAACAGATTTAGGAATTTATCGAAACAAAGGGATTCCTAATTAATTCCAATGAAAAACCAAGCCAAATCATTTGAGATTACGCTTAATGGCACAACTAAAACCGAGTCTGCTAACGGTAAGCGTACATTTAGTAAAGGGACTAAACCAACATTATAAAATATAACAAACTCGTTTCATCTCACTAATAGGTAGAAAAAACAAAGTCTCTTGTAAAGTAAATAGATTCGATTTTCAATGCTGTAGACCGAATAAAAACCGTTAAGGACAACATGAAAAACTTTCTTGGTATCAAAGTATTTACATTCACCCAAAGAGAGTCAGATTTTCATGCGTGAAATTAAAAAATGGTGTCACTCGCTCACAATAATTGGACGTGCAGTCAAACGAAAGGCTGTTATTCAACAATAGATGTATTTCTGTATCGAGAGGTCGAGATCGAATGGCTTGCACTTACCTGATGTGCTCCATGTGCAAGAGAGGCGCAGCTCTTTCCTCCAGAGCGGCCATTGTCTCTTCGGCGTCCCTCGCCGTCCGCCTTAGCGTGGGATCCGCGAGCAGCCGGTTCAAGGGCGTTAGACTGCCGGAGAGGCTGGTGCACTCTTTTAGTTCGGACATTTCCAGGGCGAGTCTGCGACCGGCGGCCTGCCACTCGGCCATTACCGCGTCGTACTCCTGTGGAAGAGGTCGCGCAATTAGTAACGATTATTCGGGCTCGAACTTAGCTTCTGACGCCAAGGACTTATTCAATAACTTTGGTTCCGGACTTTTCCTTAACTGTAAGCTAGCTGACATTAATAGGCCACTGCAAACTTATGCCAACGAATTTCCGAATATGTTCTATCGAAGCAGGATTTTCCAAAATATGTACCTAGCCTTATAATGCAAAAGCACTCTTTGATATTCTGATTTTAATTTATTTATTCTAAGATTATTTGCATACTTACTTTAAACACGTTTTATAAGGTATAAATAGTTTGTACGATAGTTGCATATATATTTCAAGAAAAGTAATTATGAAATTCAATGCTTTCACTTTTCCTGCCATGGAGACAAATAAAAATATATCAAAATAAGAAAAATATAATGGATTTATTTCCATAATAATAGCAAACAAATTATTAAATAGTTAAAGCAATAAAGTGGTATATAAAGACCGGAAAAGAATTATTTTGAAATAGCTTCCAATTAATTAATTCTACTGAAACTTAAGTAAATCTTTCCAATGGGAGAAAATCTTACCAACGGTTGAGGAAATCAAAAAAAATATTTTAAAGGTAGATTATATCTTCATTATTTTAATTAATTTGGTCGTCGACTGCGATAAAATTCTTTAACGCTAGATGTAAATCAATAAATAATTATAACAAAATTATTATTTGGAAACATAGAAAGTATTTGCATCAAATTATGAACATTACACAAAACATTCTCGAATACAGTTTTTATAAGAAATACATGTAATAAAATCCAAATACAGGTGTTATATACAAATGTGACTTTATGCATTATCTTTAAATGAATTAGTTAATGTCTAACAAGGACTATAATTCTACCTTTTACTAACTTTAATCACTATGATTATACTAGTTTTAAAATGTACATCAAAACGGAAGTTTGTCTTTTATTGTGAAGTGAATTTAACAAGGTATTAAACCACGATCATTAAACAAAACGCCCAATTTTTTACCTTTCTTTTACATTTTTACAGCCCTAGTGCCTAAAAAAATGAATACCTTAATAAAAAGAAAAGTGATAACGACTTTACTTTAAATAATCATTAAACTTTAAACAAATAAAATATATACTAACAGTAAATTCCCTCGTAAATTGTGGTCTATAAGCCTCTACTCAATCACATTAGAATATTAAACGAGAAGCGATAACGATACAATAGACGTTACTCGAAAACGGATTATTTGAATTCAGCATATGTTCGAGTATTTTGATCACATCGTTTGTACTTGCAAGAGCGGCTTCATATTGTCGATTTATCAAAAAGTCTACTCACTCAGGATTGCGGAAGCTTAGGTAACATTGTTAGTCTGTCTTAAATAATTATCCGTTATATGCTATTGAAAATTGTTGCTTATATTAGATATTATATTATTTTTTATGCGACATAATAATTCGCTGCCGTATTTATTATTAAATAAATTTTAACAATTGCAAAAATGCTTGTTTAATAACCAAAGAATTAATTGAAATAAATACTCGATGCTATAAATTCATTATTATTTATTTTACAGCAGCGCAATTATTCCAAAAATAAGAAGCTTACACTTTTTCATACAAAATTTAAACTAGTACATGAAAGTGAACAAATCAATAAATTTTGTTTACATATTTTTTAGAATAATTAAACAAATAAATGTTAAATAAATTAAAATTCTTGAAAAATATATTGTAGTAAAATCAGCTTCTTAAATTTTATACTTTTTTAAAAATTTAAGTAGAATTTATAGTTTATTGTTTTTACTAATATTATCAAAATTGTGTAAAAACAATTTTTTCCTTTTTATGAAAGAAGTCACATTTTATTATAAAGAACGTACGATTTAGATATTCAAGTAAAACTACTCACACCAGGTTTGAACTATAAATTTTCAAAAAATTAAAAAAATGAGTTTTACCGAACCATCGTATAAGATTACTAAAATTTACTGATGCGAATAATCTGAACAATGTGGTTCCTGATTGCTTCATCCAAGTATTTCATCGGTATCAATCTTACGTCGGTATCGAAAATTGTCGAGCATAGGCGATTTGTTTATGACAAATGAATTCCATTGAAACACATATTAATTAATTTACCCAAGTACGTGCCCATATTGCATTATTAGTCCCATGTGATTCAGATTGATTGGATATTCGAAAATTTGAATTCGCATTAGTCCAAGTAATTCTTAGAATTCCACTTAATATTCAAAACAATTCGATTTATTGTGAAACGTGTCTCTATAATTAAAGGTGGCTTTGATATTTAAATTATTTACCACAAATTATATGCGTAGGTGTACTTATAAAATGTTTTATTGAAAACATCTAGAAGATACTTCTAATTGTATTTGTACATGATAATTATGCAAAAAAAATAAGAGATAAAATTAAATGCTGAATTTAATTATATATTTTATAAATAACACTCAATGAATGCATTATTGTAAGTAAAATATTAGGTGCCGACTACTATCAATTTATATAAGTTTGTCAATCTATGTAACTATCCAAAACTTAAGTGTGATATATGAAAAAAAATATTTTTATATTATAATCGGAATTAAATGGAAGTGTGTATGTAACAAATTAATGCTTTTACTTGAATATTCATGATTATAATTTATCGCTAATTTTTAAAATTAATTAAAAATCTTTAATTTTTTTAAAATTTCTTAGTATAATTTGTATAGTAATACTAACCTAATAAGTAATAGTAACCTAATTTTTTAGTATTTCAATATTCGATAGGCTGTTAAGTAAATGTTATTAACTACTGTTCCCATGTTAAATTTTACAGTTTGAAATATAGTATTGGGAAGTGCAAGTATTTTAATATAAATGTCATTTATATTAATGTTTAGTTTATTCTCTTGCAGTTCCATCATGACAAAAGAATCTTTATTAGGAATGATAAAGCATACGTAATTTTAATAATTAATATTGAGAGGGCTTAAGAAAAAAGATGACAACGAGAGACCATAGCTTTCTAAATAATGAATAATTCAATGAATTCCTTGCGAGAAAAAAGAAGCTTAAATGAGACGGTCAAGGATGTCGTGGTATCCTTAGAATACGTATGATAACTTCGTGCTCGACTTTTGAACTAATGATGTTTTATGAGTTTAGGACTTCCTCCTTTGAGTGCTATCTATGATAATATACGCCACCCTTGAAAAGAGCCATTGATTTGGCAGATTTAATTGAATTTAACATGAAATCAGGACTCCCGTTATTTGGTTCGGTGGCAAATTCCGTTACTTTTTTAATCTTCCTGGTCTATTGCAGCATTTAATGTTTGTTAATGTATTGCTGCACATACCAAAAATATATTGGAAACCGCTTGCTTCACGACTAAATTATCATTTTCAGTAGTAGAGTAGCATAGATAATATTAAAGAACTTACATGATGCCTTTAAGTTATTTTTTATTTTATTAAAAAAGTAAAGAAAGAGCAATGACCAAATACCGATGAGAAGAAATAATATTTGTAAAAGTATTGGATTTAAAAGCCTTAACGTTTGAATACATGAGATGCTGAATTCTTTACATTTAATATACCTGTTGTTTCATAGTAAACTTAACATATTTTTTACTTAAAAAGCACATTTGGTGATTAAATTCAATATTAGCCTAATTTTATTATTAAAACGCAATTTATTCAATAAAAATATTTTCTATATAATAAATATATCAAAAAAAAATTTATAATGATTAAAAAACAGTAAATAAATTTTAATAGTTAGTAGATTTAGTAAATATTTTGATAATTTAAAAAAAAATTAATTGTGGTTCTCTTAATTTAAAGCATTTTTAGCGCATATTTTTCGATGCATTAGATACTTTAAGAGACAAATTTTTTTAATAAATTCACTTGACTGTGTTTTTCACAATAAATAGAAGAATAAATTTAAAAGTCTTCTTACGATTTACGCGTTTATTAGCTTTTAAAAAGAAACCTTAATCTTCTACTGATTGATAAAGATCATGATAAATTTTTATACACAGTTAAAAAGAAATTTTAAGATTTCGATTTTAATATTTACGGTTACAATGTTAAGTCCCAGACCCGAAACAATTGATTAGCATAATTATCCACTCGCATATAATACGAAAAAATAAATTTCATTCTCGTAAAAATGAGAAGTGAGAGTAAAAATGAAGTTTGTGGAATATCTTTCTCCTGAAAGTAAAATTCCAATGGCTGATGGAAGTTCAGGGGCAAGGTTGACTCTGTTTTCATAGGCGGATCGAATAGGCCATTTTACGTTGGGTCGGTGACCGACTCAAGTTTTTTGATTGTGCGGCTCGGGTTAGCCACATGCCAATAATAATTTTATTATACCTTGATTCAAGCCTCGAACCCGATGAATTCGTCATTGAGAATCAGTCATACGGAAAAACGAATCATTTTAATGTCATTATTACTATCACTTGGCAGGAGCAGGGTTTAGACCCTATTGAAGGTTCCGTTATCGCGCTTTTTTAATCATTTTGTATATGTTGTACATGTATATAATTTTTATAATTCAAAGACTATGAACCCGTGTATTTCAATGTTTACAAGCTATGCTTAATTGAATTATCAAAGCTTTTTTAGCTTTATCAAGGCTATCGGAAGCTTTGGTTTTTATCGTTCCTAGATCTTTTTAGACTTCCTGTTAAATGTACGATTCAAAAGAGTTGGATTGTCTATTCATGAAAGAATAAGATCGAAAACTGCGTAGTAGGTTTATTCTAAAAATTAAATGCATTTAATAAATAATTAATGTATACAATAATAATTTATTGCATTTAGATGTTACCTATTTCTTGAAAAATTGTGTATTGTCAACATGATAATTTCTGATTTCTTTTTAATTTATTAGTTACGCTTATTAGTAAAGCCTAATTTTTTATGATTTTTTATTTATTTCATTAAATAATATGTAAATGTATAAAAGTATTTCGATTTTAACATTAAACATTCAAGTTGAAAATATATTTTATTTTTAAAACGACCACTTATAAATACCAACTGATAATTGATTGCTCGTAATTTAAATGTTGCATTCGGTGAAGTTTGACTATTCAATAATGATGTCCATTTTCAAAAATGATTGCGCAATTTTTCTTCAACCAATCAATTTAAAATAAGAGTGCAATATTTATTACGATAACGATTGAAGCGAGGTATTGATAAAAAAAACAGTCATAATTTTTATCAATATAATATTCCCAGCACACTGAGAATTATGTCTGTGAGTTGTGTCGCACCATGAATAATATTATTCTTAACTGTGAAATATTCATTTACGTAAAATGTATTCTAATCTTTTTGAAAAGTTATAGTACAATAAATTATGCCTGCGAACGGTAAACAATCTGCGTGTCAACAATTGCAGGTGGAGAAAAAACCTTAAGATAGACGTAAAATGTTCACGGAATGGCCTCATATTACTTGTACAGCACACTTTTAAAATGCATAATATAAAATGACGTCTACAAGGAAGTCATAATTAGCTCTTTAAACACCTACTCTCACAAACAAAAAGTGTACAGAAGGTGGTTAGAATCTATGAGGAGGGGTGAGGACTAGTAGATCAGGAGGAAGAGATGGCTACGGTAGAATAAAAGAAAGAAAGAAAGAAAGGATAATGGGGAAAGGAGAAGAAGAATAGAATATGTGGAACGTAAAACTCGTAAAGTCGAATGTGTGCATCCGCGGATGCGATATTCCGCGATAACAACGACTTTGCCGTAATAATGACGCAGTTCGTAAGTAAAATGGCCAACGCAAAATTACATGTCCTCTCTCTCTCTCTCTCTCTTTTTCTATCTCTCTTTCGCTTTCTCTCTTTCTCTCTCTCTCTCTCTCTCTCTCTCTCTCTCTCTAAATGGGCTACTCATATCATAGTCTCCGGAGCGTAAAGTTTCAATTTCCGATTGGACACCCATGGGGTCGCACCTCTCGTCAACCAGCATCGGTTTCACAATTTTGCCAGTCGGGCCATGCGGAAATATTTACCCGCACCCCGGATTCTATTCCCGCGTGTCGATTTTACCAGAATTTTAGCGACGACTGTCGCTCCCCGCATCCTGTATTTTTTCTTTGTTTTTATTGTTGTATGTGTACTGCCATTCATTTCCATTTTCAAGAAAGTTGATTATGCGTCGGCAGTCGCTGTAAAACGAGCATAAACATAGTTCAGCATATTTTTTTAATATAATGGGATAATCTATGGCGATGTGCCGACCTCAAACTTGCGATTAGAAAGGATCTGGGATTCTATGATAGGTTAATAGGTTGCATTTGACGGGTGCATTTGAACGATGGAAAAGAGTCAGGTGTAGACCGATTTCCTCGTTTTGAATTACTCCCCCGTGAATGGGACTAATATTATCGACTGCTTCCTTGATGCCTCCGTAAAATAAGTATATTTATATACGTACAGAATTATAAGTAATGAACGATATAAGCTTATAAGTGACTAACAGATTATGTGTCGCACTGGATAAAAACCGGTACGCGAAGAAGAAGCACAATTTTATACCTGTAATTCAAATGTTCTAACAATATTAACGATGGTTACGCACATTCTTTCGAGTATTCGAGCTGCGGATGAGCGCGAGCCATCCTATAACTCGAGTTAAATCGATTGTAAATAATTTTGTGAAAAGTACCAATTAATACGTATGAGATCGGCTCTCGCTAGTAAGCAAGTATGTCATTTTCGTCCTCCGATCTTATCGCCACCGATATGCAAACCCAACTCCATTGGGTGAGCGCATATGCAAAGTGATTTTACCTTGTAGTAGGCGATGCAATCCTCGTGGTTGTAATCCGTCGTTCGCCTGGGGATGTATTTCTCTAGTGAAGTCTCATCCACGCTGATGGTCTGTAATCAGAAAGCAGAGCTAGTGTATCGCATAACTTTTTCGTTTTATTTTTAACGGGTTTTCAACCAACGTAGCGCAAACGCCGCTCGCCGCTTAGCGGGTCGATCGAATCGCCGCGGTATTACTTACGAATACTAATAATTATACTCGAGAGTAATGTAACGGCCGTTAAATAAGTACAAGCGCCTCGAATAAATACCCGAATTTCAATTATTATCTTGGACCCGATAAAAAAAAATAGTTTCCCACTTGAGGAGACCTTTTGTGCGGTTACACATCTGGCGTCGAATCTTCTTTATATTTTATTAGCGATTTCCTTGCACTCATCGAGCTATTTTTCCGCTAAATTGCATTTTTTTGCTCTATTGTTTACTCGAATGTAGCCGTCGAAAAGCTCATTATCGCTACACATCTCATCGAGCTCTGTGAACTCTATTATCTCATCCAACGCTGAAGCATGGCTAGTTAAAAACAACAGTCCACTCGTCGATTCTCTATGTTCACCGTGGCAATTCGCTCAGCCCTCGCTTATCCGCGATAAAAGCTTCGAAGGCCGGGTTCGCAAAGACAAAAACCACGAATTCGAAGCCTCGAATGAAGTGACGAGGCGCGAGAATATAGAACTTTCGGCTGTTACTGATTTTTGAGGAATGGAAAGGACTGCGGGAAGGAGGAGGGCAGGTAAGTAATTGGCCGAGTCGCACTTAATTCGAAATGGGCCGGTTCAAATTTTGACTCCAGCATTCTGAGGCGCCCTGGGCGCAGTCGTAACAAAACCGCATCGCAACCGTTTGGTCGCGAGGGCCGTACTCTAAACAGAGCGAACGGCCGTAGCCATTATTGACGGTAAAGAAGGGGGTTATTGTCGCCGCGGATAATGGCAGAGGTCCTACGAGAGCTGAGCTTTCAGACCTCGAAACTCGAGGTATTCTCATGATAATGAAGGCTCGAGTCGGCTCCTTCATTCCTACTGACGTCCAGTACCCGTGGCATATACGATTGGCTGTGAATTCTCGAGCTGTACGCGATGCAGTTAGTCGGTTGATATTCGCCCGACTGAGTGGCCTCTGCATCTGTACTCGCGTCCGTGGCAGAGCTTTTGGTTTGATTCGCATCGATCGCTATTGAAACTCCGTGAAAAAGGCGCGAGTCCCGTCCAGTAGATCTGTTTGTAGGCGATCGCATCACGCGGAAACTTACCTTAAGATGACTTCGTGGAAAGAGGTCAGGTGACCTTACGTCTAGGGAACTTCGCAAAATGTACGCCTGGGATACTTTGATTTTGCCCTGGAACAATAATGTTTGCGCATATAAGTTTATTGCTATTATTTTGTCCAACCTTTTTTGGTTGGTGAGTAATCACGATCATTTATAATTGCTCGATAGACAACGGATTTTGCATTTGCATATTGAAAGAAATACTATTAGTAACCAATAGTGCGTTATTATAATTTTTTTGATTCGTATACGCAAATATAAATAAAATAGTGAATTTCTAGGAAAGCTCATTTAATCAAATACAATATCTCTCGGGTTATTTATAGTCGTTTGTCACAAATTACAACATTATGTATATAAAATACATAAAATATAAAAGCAAATTTTTAAATGGTTTTATGAATGAGACAGACCTAGATAAAAGCAATTTAGAGAATAGATAATATATTTTCTATGCAATTGGATATTCACTGCGCTTGACTGGCCATGTATAAAGAAATGCTCTTGATGGATTTCTTTGCTTTCAATAAAAGCACAATATTTAATATTAGACAACGTGTATTATTACAAATTTATATAAATCTCTATTTATGTAATGTATTAGCTCAACAAAGTTTATATTTAATATCGTTCCATGGTATTTTAAAAACCTATATTATTTACATACAACGATAATGTGTAATAATTTCATATTTGCAAATGCACCGGCGTTCAATGACATTATACCGACGCTCAAAACATTATACACATTCAACATCTATTGTATTTAATAAAAAATCTTTATCTATAAAATAATTATTTTATAAAATTCTAGTCAACGTTATATTAAAATATTCTGTAATATAATTACCTTGTAGCTTGGTAGTCTAAAGAAATGGAAATCTAAATATTTCTAATTTTATAAGAATTCCAGTTTCACAAAAGTTCAATTTTTATTACATAAATTAAAGAAATTATAGAAAAATAATGCTAAAAAAGAATAATACTTACTTTTAGAAGATGAAGAGCTCGATCCAACGTTTCTATTTCCTCTTTTAAACTAGCATTAACAAGTAGCGCGAATCCGTCTTGCGTACATTCGACACTGAAACAAATACAAAATATAATATAATACTTATAAAAAATTACTATTTCTATGTTTTAGTTTTTTTTGTTATAACGTAACTGAACTATATATTAAAATTATAAATATCTTTCAGAATTTATCTTTTAATTCTTTCCTGTATTCTATAGTTTAGTAATTCTGACTATCATCATAAATTAATAATAATAATAATATAAGATATTAAAATAATGATATGTCTTTAGTATTACGATTTTTTATTTACTATTATATCAAATGTACAAAAAACGTATAAAAAATGTATCAAAAAACAATAGCAGAGTTTATTTCTTATATTATAATAAAATATACAAATTCAATATTAAATACGTATGTAATACATTAAAAGTAATACATTAAATGTATTATTAATTAATACAGTAAATGTAAAGTAATATATTAAATGTAATACATTAATTAAATAAAAAATTTCAAGCATTACAGATTATTAGAATGTTTGTGAACACATAGATATTATATGAGTTAAGTTTTATTTTTACTATTCAATTTATTATTAAATTGTTGTGTTGTTTACAGAAATGTATATAGATAAGTTAAATGTATGCATTGGCATTAGTAATTTAATAATTTCTGCTTTACATTCGGTAATTTTACTTTAATACGCTCTAGTAAAAATGCTCTCTACTAATTCAATAATGTGTGCTCGTAATATAAAGGATAAAATCTATTGTTTAAAAAATTTGGTAATAAATCCTTGCACACTTAGAAAGACACGAAACTAGTAATTGCCTATTACTGATCAAGCAAGGCGGCATTTGTAACGCCATATGGTAAAGAGCGTAATCAGAGAAAGTAGGGAGTATAAACAACAGAGCGCAATATGAAATGCGTGTCAAGCAGTTGCTTAATCAGGCGCAATAAAGGTGAACGATAACGAGTGTCGCTCCCACCATCAGTTCGCCTTCTATCTGACGAGATCAGTACAAACAGCCGTTTCTCTCTTTCTTTCTGCCTCTCTCTTTCTGTCTTTGTATGTAGCTATCTTTCCCTTAACTCTCGCTTAAGCTCCAGAGCCGCAATCTCGATAATTAGAATATAAAATGACTCCTTTCTCCGACGCGTCGGGCTTCAATGCTGGAAATCCGTGGAGCCCATCCGCCCCATAAAACCCCCAAGGCCCTCGGCGACGGCTGAGCATAATAACACGGAACCTACGGAGATCGGGCGTTTTCCCGGGTGCGGATATGGTCGATCGGCGGCCTCATTTAAATTTCACCGCCTCGAGAAAAGCGAGGGGAAAACTCAGGGTGGGCGCGTGCCGCATAACGAAAAGTACCTCACGTCGCCCTACGCTTTCCCACGTTTCCACGCTCGGCGATTCGCCTCCGGAGCTTCTGACTGCATGACGTAGGCGACTGGAGGTGGGAGAGAAGTAATGAACGGGCACGAAGGAGTACCGAACGAGCAATTGTACGACCCTCCACTCCCTCTTTACAAAGAAAGACTTAGTGGGACTTTTGATTGGCGAGCTCGTGTGCAGAATGCTGTGGATTTGATTAAGATGTAAGAGTGGTCGTTAAACTTTTAGTATCTAAATTTTAATCATAAAAAGTCGATAAAAAGTTACCTTAAAAGAAACACCTTATGATTTTTGCTACTCCTCGTCTACCTTATTTATTCTTTTGTTTCGTCAATTTTATTTTATCTTACGTGTAAGCAACAAACGGTGAATTTATTATTCATTAACAAAGCAGTGCAAAATAGATTTGGTATAAAAATGGAAATTTTTAAATAATAATAATAAGCAAATGGTTTACTCGGTCATGCAATTCAAGACTTTTGGCTTCGTGAATTTAAGTTGCGTGAGATATGCAGTAACAAATCTAGGGTAGTAGACTTACAATCGGTTTGAATGTTATAAAATTGCAGCTAACTTGGACTGTGTATAATCGCAATTCGGACAAATAATCCTTGACACGTTATTGTACGTTCGCACGTCTAAGAAGAGAAATCTCAATTTCCGCGGGTGAATAATGCATTAGCACGTTGTAGCTACAGTGTGGAAAAGACAGCAAAAGTTCTGAGCAATATAAGGAATACCGCAATGATTCTTGGTGGGAAAAGAGAACAAACAACGTCCGCAATATTGCGTCGCAGTTGACGCTAACTGCCGCGGGCTCGTATCACCGGCAACCATCGGTTCGTTAGCCTGACGAATCGACAATTCTCTCTATCATCGATCAAATCGGCTAATTGTGCGTGTTAATTTCATCCGATAATCCAGCGGCTTCCCTCCCCTGTATCATCATAGCATCATGATAGGACGAAATCGCGTTGTTTCGCAAGGTTTACGGAAGTTTCCGGTCACTGGGTGCACACGCGCCATACTTCAATCGTGATGTTGATTGAGTCATTAAAACTAAAGGAGATTTGAATCGACAAGAGCGGCTGTACGTTATTGTTTGTCGATACAGCTTTCGTACACCAGGTGGTAAGCATAAATTTTAATTGTCGAATTGGTCCTCGGCATTCTATCCGACTTTGATCGCGGAGTTTTGAAAGCTCTTCACTCGAATTATAGGAAGGTAAGAAAATTCGACTGTTGTAATGCGCAGAAGCACATAATACCCCACTCGATAGATGTGAGGTATAGAAATTAGTTAATCTCAATTATTGCTTTAGCGCACTCGTGATTGAGTGTTCCATACAACATTTATGTAACTAAGACATATTTTTTTGGAGTGGCCCAATTTATTTTTTGCTTGTATAAGTGACCATTCGTGTTTTAAAGAAGCAATATCTTAGTGTAAGCAAAATTAAGAATCATTCGTAATCGTGTATTGTAT
Source organism: Kradibia gibbosae (assembly GCA_018907135.1). Lineage (NCBI taxonomy): Eukaryota > Metazoa > Arthropoda > Insecta > Hymenoptera > Agaonidae > Kradibia > Kradibia gibbosae. The sequence goes on from JACCHX010000004.1 coordinate 14,167,694, forward strand.
TACTGAACTATCTCTATACATTTATATTTTTTAAATATAATGACATAATTCAGCACGAGTTTTTCAAATTTTATTAATGACCGATAATTTCAGCGTCATTAATTTTTTTTTACTGGATATAAAATACTTTTATCAAAATAAGGTTAAAGGTATTACCAATGGAAGAGTAACAAGTTTCTTCTACTACTCATTACACCGTTTCACTTTTTTACAAATGAGAAAATATACGCAACATAACTTTAGCAGGTGGAAATATTTTGAATTCTACAGTAATGTTGCAGGTGACATTTTATTTTTTGTTATCATTAAACTGTAACATTAAAATGCACTTTCTTCTTATTTTACAATTCCGTCGTATTACAATGATGAATTTTAATAATAGAAATGTGAACTAATTTTTCAGGCAAATCTCCGCCTATTATTATTTATAACAATGTTAGCTCCATACGTTCGTTTACCTTGCTATCAAGTAAATATATGAATTGTCTTTAATTTTTGTTGTAATCAAACAAAAATTAAGCGGTCGAAACCCTAACATCCTGCCCCCAATCGTTCGATGCTTATTAATTCGTTTCGCTTAAATCAAGTTACCATAAAACGTCTTTAAATTTTGAAGTTATACCAAGGTCGATGACGAAAAATAATCCCGTAGCCACTTTGCAATATCAATAAAATAAAGAGGAAAAAGTAGCAGTGAATCGCTACCCGGTCAGGAACTTGACTAGTGAATTTCGCACTCAAGAACTCGTGAGAAATTAAATGAATCCGGCGCGACGACCAAGCATCCTACAAGGACTTGTAACTACACTGAGGACGAGGTTCATTTTTAACGGTCAGTGAGTTACTGAATTTGGATATTAGTAGCAGGAACAGAATGCAAAAAAAACACCAATAGTAAAAAAAATTTCGTCTAGGTGATTATTTCCTTTGTCGTATCATATTCCTGGCTCGGCGATGCGTCGTAAGTAGGACTAAGTATAAAAGAAAACAAACATTTCGAGGATCCTCTTCTTTATCTCCGATTTCGCTTCGTTATTTTGATGGCTAAAGGACTAATCATCTATAAGAAAGTGAGGGTCATGTTTTAGAAAACGCAGAATTAATGACAGCTTCAGCGAAGCTGGTTCTTTCTTTCAGGTCCCTATAATAATAAATTTTCTAATATAGCATAATACGCGAACTGATGCCGTCTAAAAAGACTTTAGGTAAATTACAATACGCAGTGTTCAACTCAATTTTATAAACGTTAAAATTATTTCATATAAAGTTGGCCACAATAAATATTGGTGGTAGCAAGAAACTCTTTTCAATTATAGAGCGGACACTTTATTTTCATTCATTATCTCACCGATTTCATCAAATAAAATATTAATATATTAAATTAATATATTTGAATGAAAATACGAGTTTTTCAAAGAAAGAAGAATAGTCTTAAATAACACGATAGGTTAGTAGAAATCCATTTCTAAGGAAATATGATAAAAAGCTTGTGATAAAACTTTAGTTTTTTTGTATCGAGTATAGCTCAATAAAAACTTTTCCTTCAAAACCTTTAAAAGCAAAATTTACGTACATCTTATACTGAATCGCCTGCTATTCCCTTAAAGTTTCCTTCAGGAAAAGAGCCTCCTCTTTAAGTAAAGAGAAGGAAACATTCAACAGGAGAGATACTCTAAAATATACAAGTGCGCACATATGTACGTAGTGAAAAAGTGAGGGAGAAAAAGATGGAAATAGTGTGCAAGGGTGGGTAAGAGGAAGGTCGGGACGGAAGGAGGGATGGATTGAACAACAACAGAAGCACTCGAGAAAAAGCTCTCAACAATCGCGAAATAATTGGAGTCAAGGTATGCCTCTTTACGAGGCTAAACAATGAGACGTACGAGCTCGCGTATGGTAAGAAACTAAAGGAGAATAAACAGAAGGAGAAGGAATAGAAGGGAAGCAAGAAGAGTAAAAAGTAAAAGAAAAAGAAAAAGAAGAAGCCGAAGGTAGGAATATTGATGCGTGGTCATAACTTATGCGTGCATGGAGAAACGCGGTCAGGTGCACAACTGGATCATTGATGGCAGCGGCGTTGGCGGCGGCCTCCTCTGATTTTATCTCCTCGGGATATCTCAGGTATACGCGTCTGCAAACACATGCACAAGCTGTACGAGAAATATGGAACGGCTACGCAAGGTGTGCAAGAAGATGTTCCCCGTTTGCTCGTGAATATGAACCTGTCACATTTTCATGCCCGCGCGCGCGAATATTAATAACTTTCGCGAGTCAGGGTTCACGGGATTTTAAAGGCTTTTAATTTACGATGCTCGGAGAATAGGAGGAGAGCCGAGTCAACACGGACAGTGTTTATTTGTTGTCGTCGACTTCGGGGAAAGTCCTGCCGACACTTCTGACGCGAGTCGAAACTTTGTATCGCGACCCTTGATTTAAGAGCGAGTCGCGTAATATTACAATTGAAATCCCGACTACGAAATGAGCGTAGACTCCCTAGAACCTGCGCTCGACTTAAACCTCTTGTCGCTAGGGTAAAAGAGTGCGGAACGCGAGTGGAAAATGGGACTCGCGATGGGCCGCGCATGAAACCGATTGGATTAAGACTCGCGGTATCCAGAGTTATATCTTTGGGATTGATGGCGACTCATAAACCAGCTGATCAGAGGCCAAGGGTTTTTAGCGGACGAAGCCAAGCGCGTATGGTGAAACGAGTTGACTTATTCAACAAAAGGTGCTGTTAGGTAACGGTATGTCTTATACTTTATCAAAGATGTCAAAGTGAATTGTTGTTGATGAGCATTGCTAGGAGTCGGTAGTATTAAAGGTTATGGATCAGTATTTTAGAAACGGTCCTTAGATTTAATGGCGGTATAATAAAGTGTTCCTCTATCTTTCAAATTTGCTGCATCAAAAACATCAAAGCTTCGTAAAAATAAAGAAGATGGATTTCGCTTCAAGCAGATTGAACTGAAGATTGAAGATCATAATCTTCACAAGCAATGTTTTGTATGAATGGTTATTTATCAACTAGTTAACTGCGTTGCGTTTGTTTTATATATTCATAAGGATGAAAAATTTTGTGATTTAAATTACATAATACATATAATAAATGATATTGTTATCATTATAATTCAATATTTTATATATATTCAATATTGTGGTAAAAGTTTCTTTACACTATTTCCATTATAGAATTTTTATCATATACGTTTTTAAGTTTATTGCAAACGTTTTTAATCAATTGTTGACAGCTTAAATAGTATTTAACGTTAAGATACTTATGAAGGTATTGACAAATTAGGAAGAAAAATATTTCTCGTAGAAAGTTGGATTCTTTTGTAAACGGAATTGATTGTATTTATTTAACTTAATATATAAAAGAGCAGATATGAAAATATTAGTCATTAAGCATCTAAATCAATGAAAATATGGATAAATAGTTAGAACTGCAATGTATTTCAATAAACTAAAACAAAGAAAATCTATGAAAAAATTAGCAGATCATATGCTTGAGTTTATGTATTTAATGTACTTTATATTAAATGCATGAATGCGATATCAAAATTTGACTACATATAACTTATTTTTAGTAAACTATTTTGCTGAAACAAACGTAACAATAATTTTAATCAAAATATACTAAAAAAAATTGTATACATATATTCTTATTATCTTATAGGCACAAAAAAATCTTGATAGTTGTTGTAATTAATGTCGTAAGTAATTTATTTTATTTAAGTTTTCGAAATTATTAATCCGCCGCAAAATATATCCCCTATAAAAACATTTAATTTATGTATTGAAATGAATCTCGTTGTACCGAAAATAATCTAGTACAAGTATACATAAATTTACACGTAATGTGTACATTTTATAAGATTGCTTTAAATGGCAATTTTAAAAGATTAGAAAATTGATTAAAGTCAATGACTTTATAATTATACAAACAATTTATTTCCTATATGATCTAAGATTTATATTATTAATAAATGAAGCAATTTATTGAAATAAGCTACAAAACAGATAAAATTTATTGGTTTCTTCGAATTTCCTGTCAGTTAAAATATATCGATGCTCTTCAATAGTATATTTAAATTCAAGGACTGTTAAATTTTATTAATAATCAGCTTATACTGTCAAATAAGACTGCCGATCCATTCATAGCTAAATACGTTCTGATCAAAACCACTACAACTAAACGAGCTCCACACCATTATTGTGTCGATCAGAGAAATACATGGTAAGGGACTAACAAAGGGAAATTCAGCGACTTGTCGATCAAAGAAAGGAGAGGGAAACTCCTTAGCGGCCTTCGGGGCTCTTTTTCGGCCTTTACACTCTCATCAATACCTCGACTGGCTTCTGCTTTTCGCCTCTACTAGTGAGTCGACATCAACATAACTGAGCTCCAGATTTGCATTATCGATAATTAAGTTACAATAGAAAGTGGTGCGCTTTTGTTCGAAGTTGGAGCCAAAGACCGATTTTGCAAGCGTTAAGCAGTAGAGATTTATTGATGGTCTACACTTTCCCCGTGGCACAGCTTTACTTATGTTCAGTTATTTTATGGGGACTGTCGCGTTATCGTGGAGATTGCAGCGTATCCGCAAGAGTAGATGGGCGCCATTCGTCCCAACCCTATTTTCCAATCTCACTGATGCGCTCCGCAGATCTTGACGTAACAATAGGAAATCTCAAGTTCGATTTGTGAGGGCCCATAAGAGGAGATCTTCGAACAAATAGGGGGAAATTAATCTGCATTCGCATAAAAAGTAGAGTGAATTTTGAGCAAGACGTGCTCCTCCGTGTCCAATAAGCTACCACAATATTATAATGATTTACGATGTAGGACCCAAGACAAGGTAAGTCGCGTACATATGCATGCTTTTATTGGTCGGGTTTCACTTATTCGAAATAATCATGGCTCGCGGTATTATTCCTACCGAATTTGACCTCCTTTTAATTGCTCGAAAGGTGATAAGCCCAGAGTCTGTTTAGGTACCATCGGGCACCTAACGCGACCCATTAAAAATTGATCAAAACCGCGCGATTGCCGTGGCCCATCTCGCCCATAAATCGCAGCACGAGTAACGAGGGGTCGTTTAAGTCATTTGAATGTCATATTTTAAGCGAGCCCAAGCGATTTCTCGTTACTCGCGATGTGCTCGGCTAAAGCCGAACGCTACCCCATGAGGGGGAAGCCGTCAAACGGGTATAGGCTCTGGAACTTGCGTGTGCTTAGAGCTAAACTGAGAGTGAGCGAGAAAATGTTTAACGAAGACGGGGAGAGAAAATGGATAGAAGAAGAAGAGCCAAGAGCCTCACAGAGCATCGAACACCACGACTTGAACATCGCGGATAATTATTGGACAGCTAGGTTCTTCTCTCTTTATCCATTTGTTTTTCATTCGCTACCTCCTCCTTCCTTCCTCTTTATACTTATCTCAAGCTCTATCTATATGTATCTTATTTTTTTATTTCTTACTCTTCTTGTGGCTCTTTATTATTTCGTGTTCCTTTTTCCGATTCATCATACGTTCTAGCAAAAAGTACATGGATTGGGGAGACAAATAACGCATGTGCATTTTATTGTGTTATTCTAGGAAACGTCGATTATTGTCGAAATAAACTTTCGTTGTTTAGTATCTTGCAAGATTTTGAACATTAGTAACTAACTATTGGTATTTGAATTAATTAAATCTTGATGAAATTTGAACAAAATTGCATCGACTGTACCAGGAATGTTCTTCGATCGACAGCTAAATAAATGTTACGATTATGCAAGTATTATTCGTTCTATAATTGAGCGAATTGTGGTTTAATCTCTGAATAAACATTTTTCAGATTAATAAATACACTCGATCAAAGTGTTTCAAAAGTCGATTTGCTCAGAATGATTCCAACTATGAGTAACTCATTCTTATTAATTTTCACTTTTATCGGCATTTCATACTTAGCTTAATAAGATTATTAAGAGCAGAAGTAATCTTGTATTTTTAATAATACATGATAGCGAGCTTTTCATTAAGAATAATAATCGTGAAAAGGTATACTTTTAATAATATTTTTATGATACGAAATTAGCCATTACTTGAATTGCATTTATAGATGGCCTCTTGTACAATTACTTAAAATGCAAAACGTAATCATAAAACTTTCTATACTCTTCGCGTCGCCGTTCGTATTTCGAAACCACATAACGCGAATACTCTATACATTCTTCGTAATTACGAGCGGTGCCGCATAACCATAACTTTTGAAATCCCGTAAACGGCCAGTTATCCCGAACACTGTTTTTTCTCTTCCTTTGGCGCACGTGCGAGAAAATGAGAGAGAGAGAGTGCGAGAAAAGGGTGCGAGAGAGAGAGAGAGTGCCAGAAAAGGGTGCGAGAGAGAGAGAGAGTGCGAGAAAAGGGTTAGAGAGAGAGAGAGAGAGAGAGAGAAAGATTTTACTCTCGTGCAAATCTTTTATGAAAGACGCATTTCCGATGTGAACCCACGGTACATCCGAATTACTAGTGGTGCCTTCGACAAAAATCATCGGAAGTCGCATGTCTAGGATTCACTGGCCGATGTCTGATCTCAATATCCCTTTTGAAGTGTCCAGATGTCGATTATGTCGACCCATAGGCAAATGCGAGGTGAACTTTTCTCATTTTCCGAAACTCTTTTTCCAGGGTTATGTACGACTTCAACGGTATGAATTATCGGTATATTTAATTTAATGCGTGCGGTTATGGATTTAGGAGCTTTCTCCATTGTACCAAACGGTTACGTCCACTTTATGGTGATTGAGTTTCGAGCGTTACTCTGTCGAATGTGTATTACACTATTCCCGGGATCACAGCGCGGCTACACAGATGTGACACTTTTTCACCAGCCAATGTTTACGAGTTAGTAGAGGTATCCGATTTCAAGTAAAAAATTACCAAGGATTTGCCCAGCTAATCCTCCAGGATAACATTTGGAGAATGTTATTTATGCTCGAGCAAAGATCTGTTTGCGGCGGATTACAAATTTACAAGCTGTACTTGTACAATCTGCATTCTGAACGTGAATGCCAGCAGTTTTCGCTAAGAATTTTCTCCTTAGTACATCAAATGCATGAGAAACCGAAAGGAGCCCTATATTACCCGTTGACCCATTTCGATTTCTAAACAAGAGGATACCTGATAGATTTGCTCTAATCTCGAGCATTAAAAGTATAATTGCCAAGTAGTTACAATCATTTTGCTACCGATAAAATGCTTATTCCAGTCAGGAAATTCAACAAACAGGAGATTTCATTGAAAACGTTGTCGCGATAAGTACGATCCTCATTAACAGCGGAGGTCAGCCGGTGCGAAAAAGTCAATCTTGCCAGCGGAAAGAAAGGACGCGGTAGCAGGGCAAAAAGTGAAACCGAAGGGAAATTGTTGCTTTTCGTATTGGGCTCAACTCCTCCATCGTCGTCTCTTAGGAAAAGTGTCGCGGCGGTGGGGGTGAAGGGAAACGGTGCATAAATAAATCTTCTCAGGAGGCCGACGGCGGGAGAAGAAAGTCTCGCCTAGGAAATCAGCGCGGGGTAAGTAGCGCGGGTCGTGAGTCCCATGGCTGACCATATACCCAGGCGATGAACGATACCGGGTTTCAGTGCGTGTTCATATGCGGGGGGGGGGAAATCAAACAGCGCAACAGAGAGAGAGAGAGAGAAAGGGAGAGGAGGAAATGAGGGTATACGTGCCCGGGAACCAATAGCGGAGCGCGTGAGGGTGTCGGGGCCTTTTATTTACGGGCACGTGCGGTTTTTGGCATCGCATCGCTTAAATATTATCGAGCCGGAGAATCCGGATGACGGTAACACGAGAAATTGTTCGTGTTTCTACCGTCGAGTAGATGATAGTAGGGGCGGGATTCGAAGGCCAAGTCCTGACGACGAATATTGTGGCTGGATTTTCTAGGACTGTTGTTCTGTTTTTTCTGCTATTTTTTTGGACTTGCACGTTTTTTTGGACGTTGTAATAATATTTCGATAGGGTCTGATATTTATATTTAAATTGCACCTTTCTGTATAAAAGTTAACTTGCATATGGGTGCAGATTGTAGGTTAAAAAAGTTTTAGTAACTTTAATAGAGCATCACGACACGATACTTTCGAGTTAGCGGTGTTCAAGATTTATTCGTAAAAGAGCTTTGTATACAAATATGAATCAAGTTGAATGGTGAAGATACTAGTTAAATTAAGGAAAAGTATTGTATCAGTGAAAGTTGAATAGTTTTTCGGTTAATTAATTAGAATTAAAAATTCACAAGGTAATTTTACAGTAATCTTAATCGATATCAGTAGCTCTTAAAGCTCATATGAAAAATAATTGCATCAAGGCATGCAATAAAACTTTTTAAACAAATGATGTATATTTTCAGTCCATAATTTTAAAAATAAATCTATATTTTTAGTTAGTGAATTAAACCTTACAAATGACGCCACGTTATTTACGGTATTTTTTTTTTATTCAAACGATTGTAACATGTTAATGACTTCTGTGAAGAAATACTGCGCGAATTACGATAAACTGTTTTAATAACATTTAACTATTGACTAATAGGCTTGATTATAATTAGTAATTAGTTTAGAATGTTTTCGTTCAATTAAAAACATGCAATTACTTTATGAAGCTTAATTAATAATTAATAAAAGCTTATAAAACGTTGATTTTCAAGTATGTGAATTTGATACTAAAATGATACTTAAAAAATATATGACAATAATAAACACAGTAATTTTAGTAAGTATTAAGGATAAAACTGAACGTTAAATTAATCTCTATAATTATCAATTAATATTTCCTTGTGTTAATTTTCAAGAAATTTTAATTCAAATTGCTTCTATAATGATTTTCAAAATACAAATCATGTATATACTTTAAAAAAATTTTTTTTATTACTTAAAAAAATAACACGATTGATTGATTCAAAACTTATATTAATGTTACATGAATATCGATACAATTAAGTTGAAGTAGATATCGCCATAAAAAATTATCATTCAATTTAATTACTAAATAAAGAATATTGGTTTGAAATAAAAACGTTTCATTGAAATAATCCATTTCATACAGTATAAAAGTATCGATGCTCTTAAAAACATTTAGTTACAAAAATAAATAAGCTAAATGACTCGATCAACTTCTTTTTTATTCTCCTAATTAATTTACTTTTAAATTAAAATTGTTTAAAAATCAATTAAAAATGTCAGTAGCACCAATGTAAAAATTTTCGTAGACCGTAAATAAAATGCGTTTGCATTTCGTACTGTAAGAATTCGGCGTCTTTTCAAAGATACGAACGCATATTTTAAAACATAATAATTTAAAAATGCTTTTTTAGTATCTAATACGCGCTTCCTAATTTGATTCTATAATTGATAACATCGTGTTATAAATTGTAGTATTGACCATGTAAAACCTGTAATTATATTCTTTTTCATTTTAACGTCGTTTATAATTAGCAGGTTAACATTGCACTAATTATTATCTGGAGGCTGTAGTATATCTTTATAACATTTATATACGTGAGAATTTCATTGTTATAATCTGATTAGAATGCAATTAAAGAGGTTAATAAATAGTATGTAACAGCATTGGAATTTTGCAAGAGAAAAAATTGCTCACTACGAATAAATTCTTGATACTTATTAAAATACGACAACATGATTCAGAGGCCATATATCATGGCTTATCCTTGTTTCATTAATAAACCCTAATTTACAACTAATTCAAGAATGAAAGTGATAATAGAAAACTATTAAACGCAAACGTAAAGGTAATTTTGCCATTAGGCTCAGACCGACGTTTCCGCCTCTACCTCGTCTACGAAAAGGAGGGCGTGTACAGCTAATTCTGTCTGCTCTTAAGGAAAAAATACGACCGGCGGTTTCGCGAAGCTGGGTGGCTGGTCAAGGGGAGTGAAACAGAAGCAAGGGAAGGCGCAAAGAAGTTGGCAGCCTGGGCGGCGAGGTATTGCGGCGACACCGACGCCTTATCCCCGAGCGCGATCAGTACGCCGGGCACGTGTCCGCAGCCGCAGATGAGACGCCAATGAGCGCGTCGAGGAAACGGCATCGACGTCACCGGGAATGCGGCCCAAAGAACTTACCTTGGCAGCCGCGCGAGGTAGTGGAGGAGGCTCGCCATTTCCCGGGAGGAGGCAACGTTGTGGCGCGACCAGCTCCCGTCGAATTCCAGGATCGGCCTGCCCGCGACGTCCGTGTACCCTGCAAAATCATAATTGAAGCATTTAATACGATTACGGATTCATGCTCCGTCGTTGGAATGCGGGCGCTCGCATTTTCAATGGCCCGGCGGCAGCCGGCCGGGCTATCGGCGATAGCGCGGCAGCGAGGGGGGGGCCAGAGAGCAGGTATAATCCTATTATCGGGCCTCCGGTTTTTTCGATGGCAGATGGAAAATAGAATGGGCGTAACGCCGGCAACAGACCGCCGATTGCGGCCTTTTGGTTTTAGTGAAAAAAAGGATACGGCAGATGCTTTTACGCCTTTTTGTCGTTGGAAGCGAATCGAAAATGAAAATGATCATTAACGATGCATTTTCGCATTCGTTTCCCCGTTTTTCCATTATCTTCTTCTTTTTTTTAACAAAAAGTCGCAATCTTGTCACATAAATTTTCAGAATCATTTTTATTACTTCTACACGTTTTTAATTATGAACGGACATGTTTGAACAAATAGATTATGGGCTTATTTTTTAAGCGATCTTATTATATACCTGGATTAATGTTCTTCATTAGAAAAAATTAATTGCGATGGATTGCGTTGGCTATTTTTTTTTATATTAGTAAAGAAGAATTATGATAGACTTTGAACCATATTCCCAAGCTGTCCCTTAGTTATAATAGATACATAAATAATTGAAAACAATCAATATTTTATATTATAGGTTTATTTGTATTATAGATGTATTTGTTAATAAAAGTACATCAAGGTGGATACTTATTATTTCTGTTTTCCCAAAGTAAATGAAATCTTTGGTATGGAGTTTTTATTACCAATCATTTCACTCATCATCATTTTCATTACTTCACACCTTGATGTTATGATCGATGAATACTTTTCATGCTAGATACTCAAATATAAAATATATTTTAAATGCATGAAATTGGCAGCCGAGTCTTCTGTATTCAAACAAATAGTATTTACGACAGACATTTAAAGACATTTATGCTGTAGAGTATAATTATTGACGTAAATTTCTCCGACAATTAACATTAAATTTAAACGATTTGACAATGAAAATCTTTCATTTTATTTCTCTAAACTAAAAAATGCTCTTTTTAAATATTGATAACAATTGATTCGATTTGTAACTAGTCGCAACTTTAAATTAGTTTCCGCTTAATGTTTACGCGCAACTTTACTTCTCCTTTGAGTATATTCATAATATCAATTTTTTAATTTGTTTTGTAATATATACACATAAATACCCTCAATATCATACAATTTTAATCTGTAAAAAATTCTTTCTATATTTTTATAAACAGTATCAAGAACTGTTACTCAATATTCTTAATAGTCAATAAACAGTTTCAGTAACAATTGCTTACATTACCCTTCACATTTAACACAAGTATGATAAGAATGGATATATTTTTAATAAGATATTTGGATAATACAAAGAATGTAAAATGGTTTGTATCAATCGTAACTGCAAATTAATACAGACCAATTACCTTATACATTTAATTTTATATTTTATCATTAAATCTCGCAACCAGGATGCGCTCTTAACCGCCAGTTCATTAAATGACTAATTTCACATTAATGAAGTGCGACAAGAATCTGCAGACTCAACAGACAATAAATTAATCATTCAGCTAATTTATTACAAAATCGATATTATCTTAGAAAAGGAAAAACTACATTTTCGCTTTACGCGCGTACGCACAAATACACGCACTCACCATCGATTGCATGCAAATCAATGTAGTCTTCCGGCCCTTTCCTTTAAAAAAACAACAGCACAATACTAATCTAGCGCCACTTTTGCATCGCAGATAATCGGAAAATGTTATATTCGTAATTACACATACATGTATAAGCGTGCAAGCTGCTGGTCGAGGAATGCTGAGAGGAATTATCGCATCGCCACGGTTGTAATTGCCAGGATAATATATAGTGTGCTAGAATCAATTACTATTAAAGTGCAGACCATACGGTGGATTGATCCTAAGAATTTATGAAACGGTTTTTAAAGCGTTACGCGAATGGATTCGCTTTTAAAATCTCTAAATACGACAGAGCAATAATCATTTAGTTGGCAGCTTTCGTATGGTCAGCAGATGTACAAATGTATAGAATGCTTATCAATTTCTTCGCTTTAGATAGTACGTGTGAAGTCTCGCTCGTATTAAGAGATTCCTAATTTTTTCGAAATACATTCGTGGTCTTATATTTCAAAGGAATGATTCAGTTATAATTGCATCGAAATTTTTTCGTCCTCGTCAAAAAGGGAAAAAATCATCATTAAATTCAAATCTATTTAATATAAATCGAGCTCTCATTATGAAAGAATATTAAATTAAATATGTTCATTTATTCAAAAATAAATGCGTATAAAAATCGCAAAATAAAATTGCGGATCAGTTAAATTAAGTAGAGGATATGAATTCTAATAAAGATATTATCATGATTAATGTGTAACGAAAAAGTTTTTAATGTTCATCTCATTTACATTAAAGGTTCAATGCAATAGATCAGGGTAGATCAGAATGACAATCGTTACTATAAATAAGAGTGACGGACCGAAATTGATAGATTACTATGGTTTAAATTCAAATTGCTAGATGTTATTGGAGTAAATTTGATTAATGCCCGCATGGCTTATTAATATTTTTTATTATAATATTTATTAAAAACAACGCTATTTTTAATTATATATGAATAAACTTTGTTATCATTAACCAGCTTTTCACGAAGAAATCAGAAATTAAGAAAGTTATGAGACTATAGTTTGAACAAATTTCTAGTAAAGTCAAATGCCCTTGTCACACATTAATAATGCATAAATATTTGTTACACACAATCATTATACCAATTATTTTCCGTATTAAATTTTTTTTAAGCCATATAAAATATATTCTAATTATTGAAAGTAGTTAAAATATCATTATTATCGTTGTTATTATAAATATTAATTTCTAATTTCTTTTACATTAATTTACTTCTTGTGTAATAAAGACCTCGAATCGTGAACGTAGCTTATGCTTTTCTAATGTCACATAAGTAAAAGCACGACATGTAGGCATCGCGAACAAAGTAGGGACGTAATAACGAAAAGTCTTTAATTTAGAACGCTTCTAAAGCAAAATACGTGCATCTACGGGACAAAAGGAAGCAACTGTAAAATGATCACGCGCATTATCTCCCGTAATTAATACTAGGAATAATGTGTATGGATCGTAATCGTAAATTTCTGCGCCGCACATATCGATGCTCGAATTCGAGATGGACATTGACGCAATTACCAGAAAGCGAATACCAAGGAAGGGGAAACGGTGTGCCCGAGTCGCCCGATACGACGAGCATTGGTTTTCCCGCGCTTACGATTCGTCATGGAGCAGCCGAAACAATGCATCTCCAGGGTCCGGTCGATTAAAAAAAATCAAGACCGAAAAAGAAAAAGTTACGTGAACAGTGCGCGCGGGGTTCTGGATTATTTCAGCCCGGCCTGATAAGTGTTGCGATTAGATGCGCGCACGCGCCGCCGATGTTGTGACGGCCCTCGCACACTAGATTCAAACAATGCATTTACAGTTACGATCTCGCCCCGGTGCTTTTCAGTTGCCCCGGGAGACGCAGGTACAGTTAGGCCTGCTCGTCCTCGTCGTCATCCCGACGGATTCGATTACTTTCTCAACGGCGCGACGCTGGATCTCCCCTTTATTTTTATGCGGCAAACTAATTTTCATTTTTCATCGGGCGAACGCGTGCTTGTTTATGTTTGTTTTGCACCTCTGAGGTCAGCGCCAGTCAGCGTACCGAAGGCTCCCGTTGTTTTATGGCCCCTGCGTGAGTGATCGACGACCCTGGAGTACCGATAGCGTAACATTGAATTTTATGATAGACTTCGGGCTCTCGTAATCATTGGCGGGAGTAAATTGCTATTGTCACGAAATTAATGTGGTATAATTTTGTTTATTGGCTGTCTATTTATAATTAGAGGTACGTGTCTAGGCACAGTTCGAACTCGGCTACTTGGTAAAAATTAAATAAAAGGTACTAACACGTCGTTTAATAAGTGCTTTTGAGGCACGTAATGACAGCGATTATCGGACATCCAAACAGTGATTAAAATTAACGTCAGTTATTTCAGTTTAATTTTCTCTATCGACTGTTTCATTTTATGATAAATCATATTGCAATTCGTAGGCACCTTGCGATCACTTTTTTCTCGCTACTATTATGAAAAGAACAAATGTGGCGACTATGACGCATAACAATGGGTTCGATGCATTTTTAATTATCGAAGACTTTACTTTATAAATAAAATTTATATCGATAATGTGCATTTACGGTAAGCGAATTAATTCTGATAATCAGAAAAAAATTATAAAAAGCAATTATAAGGCGCGAAACTATTTATATCGTACATCCGTTTGATATTGTCGCATTCTGATCTGGCCGTATGATATGAAAAACGGAGGCCTAGACCATTCTCGAATTAAAGTGACACACAACAGTGTGGATTCGTAAGGTCCTAGGTAAAGTTCACCCGGAGCGGAACCGTAGACTAGCGTCCGGAGCATAGTCGAGCATCGAGCACAGTTTGTAAAAAAGCTGCAGAAGATGAAGCCGATCGAGCATCGTAATCCGAGATGCAGCGCGAGAGTAAGCGCGCTCTAGGGAAACTGGGAGATGCCGGTTCGGGAGATGAAGAGCCGCCACTTCCATTAACTCCGGTACTCGGCAAAGCTTTTCTGTCCCGACGTCGGTGTAACCGCTGACCCATTAAACTCGCGGCTTCCGGACCCACGGCACTAGTGCGATTAACTGCGCCTCGGTCTGACTTCTTATCTCAGGATTATCCGAGGTCTCGGCAAACGGCTTTCGCGGTTCAACGTCAAAGACGAGGATCTCCACAGGATTATCAAATTGACTTTAGTGTAGGACGGTGATGGTCTATAGTTGATCGAAGGTTTCATTGTTATCACTGTTTTGACGTACTCTTTTTGCATCCTGATCCGGAAGGCTTAACACGAGTTTCGGTAAATTAAAAAATTCTGAAAAAGTTCGTGGAATGGCCAGATTGAATTGTTGCATGTTTATACTGATTTATCGCACTCAAAGAATGATAAAGAAAAATACAAGAATAAATCAATTATGTGAATACGTTTAGCATATCTATAGAGAAAACTTCCAAATAGAATTTATTTACACCTACATAGGTCTCTTATAATATTAGTATAATGCACTTTCTTGCATTCAATACTGACACCGGATTTTTCACGTTTTTGTAAATCTATCGGTGTGAGTTTACGCTTTTTATTTAATTTTAATGGCCCGACTGACACTACTGATACGCATTATCTAGAAACTCATAAAATGTAGAGACTTTAGGCCGACGCTTTTCATATGTTACATATCTCTATGAGAAAATGAATTTTGTTCGTCTTATTTACAAAACGCTTGTGCATGTTACGATTGCAGCGTATTACAGTTTGATATTTTAATATGAAATTATCGGATGGAATGAGGAGGGAAAAGGAGAGGGAAGGAGAGCAAAGGAAATTTTACCTGGTAGCTCAGATACATTAAAAACGTCTCTTGTGATGTAAGGAACTATGAGAAGTTTGAAACATTGTTAAGAAAATATGTAGCTTTATTTAAAAAATCCGCCTGTCGATGCACTATCCAGAATCCCCCCCCCCCTCCGTTAAAAATGCCCTCTAAATTTTGTTAAACTCAGTAAGTAAACATACATGTGCATTAATTTACGAGACACGTACGGCTGAAAAAAAAATGGAAAACGATCCGGGAGAGTTTAAAAAAATCCTAGGAGTATAAAATGGCATGCGGGCATACTATGACCCCGGAAGGGGACAAAATATCGCATTGTCTCCCCCGCCCCGTGGCGCGAGTTTTCTTCCCCGTAAGCCGAGCACTCAGCCGTGATTTACAGTCCATAAAGCTGAATTTTCGAGCCACCTTCGTATTACCCCACAGCCTCGCTCTCGAGGAGGTTCCTTGTCCTCGACTGCTTGCGCCGTTACGAACGTGAGATATTAATTAGCCGGGCAGCGGTACAAGTTGAGTCGCGAGTCGAGCGAGCAACGGCACAAAGGGTCGCCTTTAAACTTTACGACATAGGAAAGAAATGTCTATTCTGAAGCCTGAGTATCTTTTTTTTAATACATATATATCTTTACTGCCCTGGCGTAATGGCATCTTTAAACATATGAAAGACGTACGCACATGATTCTCTTGTGATATATGAATATCTGAATGTCTTCTATTAGATTTTTATCGAGAACACTAGTGTTGGATTCGATAGTAATTGCTGTAATTGCATTATCGATTTCGTCCCGTCACTATCCGGAAATAAATAAATCAGGTACTTATATAAAAGTGTGTACATTTAATTTAATAAAATATGTTTCATGGAAGAACAAAACGGCTTTACGGTACGTGATTCTTAATTTTAACATTCAAGCATTAGTTGGGATTCAATGGGCATGACTTTGAAAATTGATAAAGCAGATGGGATTGAATAAACAATCATTTATAAAATGTTTCTTTAATTCGATAACTATTCTCTATCTGACTGTGGAATCGTGTATCCTAGACATGTAGAATCTGTTGGATCGTAGAAATTGAGCAACCTGGATATCGCTGCGCTATCTTGATTTTACATTAAAAATTTTCCTTCCTCATTAATGTGGTTAATAATAGCATTTTAAAGGCTAAAAGGGGGGTAACCGAATAAATTCGGTAAAAGTGCGCACTCTCAAACACCTGCTGATTCCGTGGATAATTTTTACACGCGACTTCTATCGTTATACATATTATACAAATAGATAAGGAAAATATTGTAATTATATATCGATGGCAGACTGCAATTATGGCTTAAGTAATAGTCGTTGTTAATTCATCTCGAAGTCAGAAAGTATCGGGGATTTGTTCATCTGGTTCATCTATTGAAATAAAATGGAAAGACTTTCATTGATCTGCCATGTTTATCCCTATGCAGTGGCTCTATAAAAGTCAACTCCATCTCGACGACAATTTCTTTTAGACTGTGTAAAAGCACAAGGGCGCAATTAAAAAAAGCCTATCGAATTTACTGTCTGAAACTTCAGACTCGCAACATAGACTTGGACGGTTAAAAGGTCGCCTAGAGGAGTCTCTTTCTTAGACTCATGTTCTCCAGTTCCGCATAACGAGAGTCGGTTTATTACCGCCGAGCCTCGTCGCGCCGTGAAAAAAACTCCCCTAGTTCGGCGACTCTCCTTCCCTTATCGATACAAGCATTTTCTCTTTCCATACGTACACACGCGGTGCGACTCCGCTCTTGTCACTTTCTCTTTCTTTATCTATGCCTGTGCATTATATCGCCTTTCATATAAAGCGGCCTTGTTTTCTCCGTCCGTTTCTCACACCTCTACCCGTCCAATCGCTTCTTATCTCCACTTTTTTACTACTTATCGCTAATGTGCGAAGCAGTAGTACTGCTCTCATTTTTCCTCTTCGTTTGTGATTCTTTATAGACCCTAGGCTTCTCGGCAATCGAACGATGCGCTCCTTCTCATTTGCGCGACTCTAGGGCTTGCTTGTCTAAATGCTTTTGATTTTTTATTCTGAACATATGAATTTAAGCATTTAATTTTCGAATAAATGTCTAGATATGGTACTTTGCCGTTCCTTCGGTCTTATACATAATATTAGATGCAGTTGAAATGGTGAATTATATAATTATTATGCTAGAATAAACGTAGCATACATTTCATCTTGATATTTTCTATTATCAATCATTTACTGGTTTTTGGTAATTAATAATAATAAATTATCGATTTAAGTAATCGTTTTTTTACTTAATATTCATAAATAACTGCAAAATGTATTATTAATTATATAAGTCCGAGTGAAATCAAAATACATTTTATGCAATATGAATCATTTGAGGAAATACTATTTTATACGGTCGAATAGTTGGATTTTATTTAAATCTTATAAGCATTAATTATATAAGACGTTAACAATTCATATTTTAATACATTAAGAATTTATTGCTTTCGACAATTTTGCTTTCATTCCATTTTGTCTTTATTACTATTTCGTTCTTACTATATCCGTATTACTATTAATTCTTATTATTTCTTTCTATTTTTTACACTTACGTTGTTTCACTATCAATATTAAAAGTACCACTTCTAAATTTCTTAAATAATCTTTTCTTTATCGTACTTTATTTCGTTCTATATATTCTTTACCTTTAATCTTTATCTTCTAATGTTATGATAAATCGTTAATATTACTCGCTATTAAAAAATCAGACATTAATTCTTGCTCTCTGTTTTCTTATGATCAAAAATAGTATTCAAGGCTTTAATACAATTCATACTTGTTTAACACATTCTAAAATGTCTCTATTATCAAGAAAAGCCTCATGTTTCGTGCCATAAAACGTATTTCTTGTAGGCACAAATAAAGTTTTAATTATGCAGTTCAATTGCTACTTTTTAATTTTATTCATACTTTATACGCAAAAAAACTTGCATATGTCAAAAAATAATAAGTTTAAATTATTTTGAAAAATTTCGCTCCTCAATGTTGTGTACCTGTTTCTACCGAAATTATTTTTACTGTTGTTTTTTCATATAATATTTCTTAATTGGTTTACAGCATTATTTCAATAATTTATATAATTTTACGTGCATTTTATAAATAGAGAAGCCATTTTTTAATTCATAGAATATATATTAGAATTAAGTTTAAAATATTTATTTGATCGTACAAAATTGAAAATTTTTTTTAACCTAGAGGTCTGTAACTTAAACAGTAAGCTAAGCAATCATTTTTTAAACTAAATTAACGTCAAATTAAAAAAATAAATTTACTTTTTACAAAAAAAATCTGTATTTATAATTGCACAGCTCTAGTATAGGAGAAATATTGGATTCATTACTTTACTTATCTTTACATAATGTCGGTATAAAGTTTTTGTAGACGTTATTTTCAAATTTAATGCAATATACATGCGAAGCCGTGTATTTTTCTCATCCGCAAAATATTAGAAAAATAAGAACTATATGTTAAATAATGCTCTTACTTTTATTCTTTCAAATGAATGCAATTCATTCAAAAATTATTACAAGTAGTTCAATTACAGATTTTTAATTCACACTTTTCTCATGAAATGGGCATTTTCATGGACCATAAGTATGTGCTTATATACTCATGGACACGATTCCTTCGAAAGACAGTATAATTAAAGAAATTAACTTTTTCAAATTACAGAAATGAAGTGAAAACAGCCCAAAATATACATCCAGTGTAGGAAAGTGGAATGACCAATTTTGTTTACTTTATTTTTGTTTTGTTTTATTGATTACTTGTTATACACGAATAAGTGATCTTTGAAAAATGGATATTTGAATATTACAAGACTCATGGTTTCTTACGCGCTCCATTCAATATTAAGTATTGTTTTTTTCAGATTTACATTTTCATCAACTTTTAATAGCGATTAAATTTTTTTCGGTATTGCTAAATAATGTTATCTATCACAGATTTAAAATATTCCTTATACTACAGTTTTTTTTTGCAAAATCAATATAATATGGAAATAGTTTTTCAATAAAATTGAAATTATCGTGCGTATGACACTACTAGTTTTATATTCTTACTCCTATAAGATGAAAAAAATGACTGAATAATTAGTATTTTTTAAATAATATGCAAAATATGAAAAGAAAAATAAGAAACCTCAAATTGAGTTTAAAATATGTGTTTTCATGTGAACTGTTTAAACGGGTCAGCAAATTTATGCAAAATATCTTATGTAATTAATGTTACGTATAATATATATGCACAGAGAGAGAGAGAGAGAGTGATTTTTTTTAAATTAAAATTTTAATTTATAATAAAATCTATGCACTTTTCAAAATTTTACCTCTTCTCAAATATCGATAAAAGTAATGAAAAACGTCGAAAATGATTCACCTATTTAAAATTTTTGTAATTTTTTATTACAAGCTAAGAGTTTTTTGTATAAAAGATTCAAAGAATAATTGACATTTATGAGTACATATTTTACTTTATGAAGAATAGCATTAATGTTTTATATGATAATTGTAGGTTGAGATTGTAGTTAGGTTAAAATTATCGATGATATACGATACATTAAAAATGCGTCTTCATAATTATATAAAATATTCCTTTTCAAAGTGAAAACTTTATAACAATAAAATTATTAGTATACATTTCGAATATGCTAGAATGGGGGGTTAGAAAAATTGAACTTTGAATTAAGAAATTCAAGACTTTCAAATATTAAGATTTTAATTGCATTATCATTCTTGTTTAATAAAATAACAGTACATATGAATATTTGTTGTCTTAAAAGATTCCTTTTATAAGACATATAATTTTAAGACATATTTTAAGGATAATTATACATAAATTTTTATTTATAATTTTTATATAATATAATTGTATATTAAAATAAAACACAATTGACGTGAATAATTTTCAGAATAAATAAATAATTGTTCTTTTAAGTATTATAATTGAATGAAAATTTTTTAAAAATTAAGAAATTATGATATAAATTTTTACAGAATTTCACAATATTATCAGAAATATCATTTTTACAGCGTTTTATAAATAATTCATTCATTATTATATATTAATCATATTTTAATGATTTCTAACACTAATGATTTCTATACAAATATGCAATTAATTATTATTTAGTTTAAGGGAGAGAATTTTTTAATACACTATCTTTTTTATTATACATCTCATTTTATTCATATAATTATTTAAATGCAGTAATGATTCAAAACTATTGATTACTTTGCAGTGATATTAAAAATAACTATCATGCTGTTTAAAAAAAATATTTGTAACTAAAATTATTATTATTAATAAAAAATTGCATTTTTTTAAATGTATTTACCATAATTTTTTAAAATCCTTATAATTTTTTAGTAAAATAACATATAGAATATAAATTAAATAAATTTATAAATTTATCTATTATTATATATAAATAATAAATATTATATTTAAATAAATAATATAAATTTATCAATAAAATTAAAGCTAATTTTTATATACAAAAAATACTTTTTTAACTAAAAACTGTTTTTATCCTTTTTCGTTATTAAAAATAGTGACAACTGCTGTTCGTAATATTCTCATTCAAAGCTCTCACAAATTTCCCTATCTTCGATGCCCCGTGTAGATCAGATAATGCAAATCTATTGTTTAATACGTAAGTAAGTGTTTGAGGAAAAGTATAATTCACTCCAAGGTCGTAATCTACGTAGATTATACTTCAGATAATTTGCAATAGTCTAGATCGTTTTGATTTTTGTCGGATAAAGCTAATGCAGCAACTATTGATTTTTAAACATTTTTAATAGTAGCGTATAAAAATGAAAGTTACTGCAATGACATAAATATAAGTTGTTCATTACAAAACCTGAGATAATACGTCTACATAGATTAGTGGAAAAATCAATAATGCATAAACTCTTTGTGAAAGGTATAATAATGGCCCATATAACATTCATGATTGACCGAGCATATGTATTTTAGTTAAAATTTATTAACGTCCAAGTTGATTCGTGCATCTTTTTGTCGAACTAATTTTATGTCCACGAGTGATTTCATAGATCTATGTCGTATATAATGCTTTGGTATAGTCAAGTATTTATTATCAAATGAAAAAGAAATGCCGCCTGAATGAGAACATTAAATGCTTCTCATTCAGATTCAACATTATTTACGATTCATAAGTCCCATCCTTGCAATGGTTTTAACGTTATCAGTTCATTGGTCCTTTAATGACTTAACTTGCCACGAGAAGACACCTATTAATGGCGATGGATTATTATTCTTTGTTAGAAAAAAGATAATATCTTGAGGGATCTAGTTATTTACTATACGCGCGTGTTCGCTTTATGAGATGTGTAAAGACGGCTTCGGGGTAAAAACTGCAAATTCTTCAGATCAAGCTTTAGCGCACTAGAAGTCATTTATAGATAGATAGAGTAGAAATTTCTCGATCGGAAAGATTTTAAGATGATTTGTTTGAAAAGGCTTAATTATATATATATATATATATATATATATATATATATATATATATACATGCATATATTTATCTTCTACTTTATAAGTATATCTTAAGATAATATAATTATAAGCTTGTCATCAAATAAAAATGTCTTATCAATAAGTTTGGGAATTAATTCTAAAAATTAATGCCTATAAATAAAATAATAATTTTTAAGTAGTGATTACAATTTTATGCAATTTTATTGTAATTTTAAAAAAGATAGTATAAAATGAGAAAACAGGAAAAGTTTTTAAAAAAGTGTATAACATAAATTTTTTTCAATGGCTGGAATGTATGAATGGTTTGTTGAATGAGAAAAATTCAAATTAATTCATTTATTGATAATATTCTTAATAATTCAATATAAATATGGGATATATTTATCGTAAATAAATATATTTAATATATTTATAAGCGTTACATAATTTAAATAAATTTAAGAATAACAAAATAATTATTACTAGCGTTTATATAAACATATCGAAATTATTAGCAAAGAATGTAGAGTGTTTTCAGAGTTGGAGGTATATGAAATTGAATTTATGAATGTTATGCTGATTTTATTCCATATATTTGCCCTGTTACCTCAATTCTTACAGATGTCCATGATTATGTATAAAAAGTATTCATAAAAAGGTCTACAAAATATTTCATCGTATAATTTTTCACGAATTCGTGATAAAGGTAATATAATCAGTAATTGATTAACCTCCTGTAATAATAAATACAGTAGTACGACAATACTTTTCGAATGTATAAAAATATTTAAAGAACGTTACTGGAGAAATGAAGACAGTTTTAGAGTTATTAAAAATATCCGCTTGTGAAATATACTATAATAATACTAAAAATTTAATTACAATTTTAAATAATATAAAGTTGATTTATTAGATAAGGATTTTGAATATTAAAATTAAAAAAACTTACACTTGATAATTAATTAGGCTTTTTCTAATTTCTTAGAAAGGATTATGTAGACAATCTAGTTAAAACATGTTCTATTTTAGGCTCAATTTTTCTTATTGAAATTTTTTTTATTAAGTAAATTTCATTATTATTTATAATTGATTTATTGATATACATTAATCAATGGCATTAAATCAATTCTAAGAATCAAGCATCCATATTTTTTAGATTTAC
The DNA here is from genome assembly GCA_018907135.1 of Kradibia gibbosae. NCBI lineage: Eukaryota > Metazoa > Arthropoda > Insecta > Hymenoptera > Agaonidae > Kradibia > Kradibia gibbosae. The sequence continues at coordinate 14,191,171 of JACCHX010000004.1, forward strand.
TTTGATTATCGAGGAATGGTTAAATTTTAAACAAAATCTGTATGTTTAAGAAATATCTATAACCGTAAAAAAATTTAAAAACAAAATTTTTAAAATTTATTTTTTATAAATAACTGCTTTAGAAAGAGATTTTGATATAATTTTTCATATTAATGTAAATAATTGCAGTTTACCGACATACGATAATTCTTTTTCAATTTTGCTGATGCATTAAAATTAAAAAATTAAAAAAAAAACCATTTTTTTTTTAGTCAAAAATCATCTTATAAATCGTGCCCATTCATTGCATACACTGTATAGAAATTAATTCAACGATTCGTGATATACGTGCAAATGCACAAATAGCTCGTGCTAATGTTGTCATGTAAGTTTGCTTATATTTTTATTAGCGAAAACGGGGATTTTCGTGATTTCGGAATTAATATCTCTATGCAATATATAATACCTGCAATGGATTTTGGAATATTAAAGATTAAGTTGGGTAAGGGTAAAATTTTACGTTGAGCTATTCGCTTCCATTACATTTTACGATTATAATTTTTACGGCTCTCTTTTGCTGCTAAATTTCCTATAAATTACTGGCAGTTTTCTGAATTGATTACTCATCAATTGCATCTACACAAAATTATATAAACGCAATATCGTCGGGGGTCGGGCGTGAGGTGGGGAGGGGGGGACGCACAAAAATATTACTTAGTTAAAAAAGGTATTATATCAGAATTAGCACAAGGAATGCTTTGTATAAATCCGCGAGATAAATTTTCGTTTTTAGAGAATATTGGCCACTTCGTATATCCAATGCCGATCTACAGAACGTCAGAATCAAGTTTATTCCAGCGTACAAAGTTTTCCCGTCATTATCATGTTCATTACCAACATCGCCTCATAACTGTATACTCTAATGCAACGTTTAACGTCCTTAGTAGCGTCGATCTTTAAAAATCACAAGGTTTACGGACGGGCAGCCCCGATAATTATAAGTACTCAGCTTATGCAATAAACAGCGAAAAATTCGAGGTGAACTGTCGGGGTCCCGAAAAAAAGCCGACGGCAAAAAGTCTAGGTGGAACAAACACCGATCGGCCATTAAAGTGCCGCACGCAGCGTCGAGCGTCCCGTTAACAGTCCTGCAAAACTCGAAATGACGAATGTCGCTACCGCCCAGCAACGAAGGAATAATGAAGATCGCCGCCATTAGAACGTCATTGAGTGGATAACGGGCGCAAAGGAGAAACATCTTTATCGTCGAGGCTAGACCAAACAGCCTTTCTGGGGCTGCTTAATAATACGCGAGTGCGCGCGCCGCTCGCTCTTTATGGCGAACGGGACTTTATCAAAATTACGAGCCTGGGGTAGTGAGATTCCTATCCCGGGTATTAACGAAGTCTCGATTATTTATCCGAGTACTCGTGGCTGTTTTCTCCTTAGCGGTGGATTTAATTTTCCGCGCATTTTATTTATTCACTTGAAGAGGATGGCAAATCTCTACTTTCGTGACCGAGCGATTTATCGAGGGTGGCCGCTTCGGAGTCCGAAATTGTTCGGCTCGAAATCATTCTTGAAAATTATTGCGTTCGCGTGCTCGCCCTCGGCTTACGTAACGCAAGGATGTCTTCGGAGGAAGGGCTGAGGCGCTGCGGGGGAAAGAGGAATGCGTAAGGCATGAGTTCAGCTAGTCGCTGACTACGTAATAAATGACTGGGCCATTATTTTACCTTGGCCGCGAGTCTGACAAATATCTTTGGTAAGCACGTATTATGGAGAGCTTTTTCACGCTTGGATGCTCTCAAAAGATATAATAGAATAATCATGCACGATTCAATAATCACTTAGGTAAAGCATGATTTATAGTTGCGATCCTATATTCACTTGCGTTTCCGGGATCCGTCAGCATAATGCAATGCTATAAAGAAGGACGGATCGAAAGATTACTGAAAATTTATATCGTCACGAGCGCAAGAGGCGCCGCTCATTGTCGCGAAAAACGGGAAACTTCTTTTCCCAAGTCATCTTACCCTGAATTTCTACACTATACAGTACACTATACACATTGACGTACTTACATCGTAAATCAAACATCATACGAAAATTATCCAGCTACTGTGGGAGTCATACCACGATGAGTAAAATTTTGTCAAACGGTACTACGAAAAATATCTAGAAGCCCGGGATGAATCTCTTCGATGATTGATGCTAGTTAGACCCAGTATGCAGAAAATTAACAGCCAAAATATCTGAGTTGTTTACAATGAATTGTAAGAACAAATAATTAATGTTGAGACGCTGTCTTCGCGTCCAGATTCGAAAAGTAACAGTCTCGAAGAAAAGAAGCTAACTTGATAGCTCGGAGAGCTTCCGAAGTTCTTTTGCAAAGAAGCGCATCTTCGACTTCCGTATACACTTCCAAGCATTAGCCTTGGCTCAAGCTGCGCATCCTTTTGAAACCAAATGAAGATCAATGATATCGAATCGTTGATATTCAACTCCATTTTTATTATAAACGTGTTTGCTCGATATCCAATGAGAGCGTAATCATGTTTTGTGTTCTTGAGCGTCTCCGATGTTGACAGTGTATTCCGATATGCTATACATTATTATTAAATGGTATTTTGAACAATGATTTGATTTACAAAGAATAACGTGGTTTATGATGAAATATTAGTTCAGTAATAAAAACAATTAAGTGAATTCTAGATCGAAATAATTCACATCGAACCTAAATATTTGATCGAAAAGATTTATTACTGTTATCGATCTTTAGCAGAAGGCACGTATAATTAAGAAAAAAAACTTTTATGGAAATCGTCGAAACGCGGATATCCACTGTCATCATTAATATTGTCACGAGTTTTCAGATATATGATGTAGTCATGTTGCAGTTTTCTCTTGCTCTTATCACTGTTTTTATATTCCTCGGGTACATATGTTCGAAAAGGTGTTAGGTAAAAACTACTTCCTTCCAAGATATTCCGTCTGCGCTCAATATTGAGTGCACACGCTTAACTTTACAAACAGCGACAAAGTTTTGTTTTTCTAAATCAACGAGCAACGACGTTTTATTTTTCTAAAATCACCGAGCCAGGCGTGAGAAAGGGCGAAAGATTGTCCCTTTATTTACGACTTCCGTGTCGCGAAACAACGCGTTCTTTTTTCTCCAAAATGTAAAACGACAATTTTTGCGATTCACAAAATCGTCGTTTGTAAATAAATGCAATGTTCGCAATGAATCCATTTGGTCGCGCCTACACTAGGAAAAACTTATCCCTTGTTTTATGACCTACGGTCGCGTGGGACCGACCGGGCGACCGACCGGGCGACTGACCGCGCGAAATGACCGCTCGAGAAAAGACCCCTTTTTTCTCGAGCGTACGGGTTGCTCGGGACCGACCGTTTTGAAGGAAAACGCCGCGACAAACAAATTATCACCGTGGAAGACCCTTTTTCCGACGGCCGATTTATGGTCATAACCGCTTCATCTCATCGTTCGAAAGAAGGGTCTATTTTGTTATCCCGAAATATCGCGTATACAAAAAAACGCGAGCCTTTATAATCCCAAAATTTACGCGTAAGTTGCGAACAAACGATTCAACTGTTAAATAATTTACAAGCCGAATTTTAGCGTGAGAGAGGAATGTTGCAACCCCGCCGTCGATATTCTCGACAAAATATCAAATAACTAACGCGCAATTTGTACTGTTTTTAACCCCTCTCTCGGGAGTTGTCGCCTTGCGTGGGCCTCCCACTCCGTATCGGGCCGTAAGGCCATTTGGAAACTGCAAGCCCTTAAATAGAGAAGATTTGTACGGCTTCAGCAGTTCCACCCAGACCGTCGAATAAAAATATTAAAACTAAAACCTTTTTCTCTAAGTTCATTGGCTATCCTAAAACCCGAACATCCCTGCATACAGCACGGAAGTTAGTATACATCAAGGAAATAATTACTCGTTTCCTTCGGTGCGTACCACCCCGCGAGTCACAAGAGCGCGTCTCTTGTAGGGCATATGCTGCACCTATCGCGACGTAACAAAAAGGAATTAATTATATAATGGAGATACACTACGAAGTTATGGTACAATTAATCAGAATAACTTACTAAATTTAGTTCTTCATTGCGTCCACATCTCGCGTTAGATTGCCGATGAGCTACGATGTGGGCCAAGTAGAAAAGAAAAGCTAATGATGGAGAGGAGCATCTATGAGCCATGCGCAAAGAATAAAAATCGAAAGGCGTCGGATGACTCGGTGCGATTTCACGTTAAAATGAAGGTGAGGTGATGAGGATTACGCGCAAACCACCTAATCATGTTCCTCGGTGCGAATTTTCGTGCACTCCCAAAATGAGAAATGAAGATTGTCCCTTGTTGTCGAATCAGGGGAAGAGTTCCCGGCATTGTAAACAGTAGCCTTCTGTATTCGAGAATTGCTTTGCGATAGCTGTAGAACGGTTTTAACGCTTAACTTGATTATTTATATTACGCATGGTAGTAGGATAGCGTGAAATAAGACTTGAACTTCTTTCAACGATAAATCTTGTGTGTAAAGGTAATCTGGATCTAGTCACGGCAGGCAAGGAAATCGTTGTTGAAGCTGTTTTAGTTTAAATATGCTCGTACTGGATAAGTCGAAAAAGTTTAAGGAAAATCATTTGTTAATTAAGACTAAACAAAAAAATCGTGGTTAGAGTGATAATAACGGAAATTTCAAGAATTTAGAAATCTGAAAACTAACTGCGAAGATTTTATCTCGTTCTAAGATTATCTAAAATGTGAATGTTACTTGAAACTTTATCTACTATCTAGTTAGTTGAAACACAGATGTATATAAATTTTTCTACATTAAAGCACTAAAAATTGTTTGGATACGTATGCATACATATGTATGTTTTTGCAAAGCTATCAAGTATCATTGTTTTATCAGAAGATTGATTAATTGGTAGGCTAAAAAGTTATAGAACTATATCAGTTTCTACGTTAATTCTTTGATTAGTAAGTATATATTTATGTTTCTTTATGTTGGATGTATTCAAATTTTCAGTAATAAAAATATTTTTATCATTAGAATAATAATTTAAAAACATAAAGGCGTAAAATAAAACAAAAATATAAAATTTTAAACAACAAATATAGCTTTTCAATAAATAAATAATTTAATTAATTAATTAAAACTAGTATAATAATAGGTAGAGTTGAAAATAATAATTCTCTCACTGGTGATAAAGAATCGGCACAGCAATTAAAATTTTGATTAAGAATACAGTGCATTAATCCATAAATAAGATCAATGCATTTACAGTCAATCACTATAACATCCCTGACAAGGTGTAATCAATATGGTCGATAGATCATAAATAAGAAGTCTGCAATGTAATTTAATTTATGTGAATAATGAATTATTTCTTCATTAGCCATTATTCGTCAGATGCCAGAAGGAAATATCTTACAATGCAAAAAGCTATTTATAAAACATTAATTCGCGATATGGTTGAAATTATGAAAAGCATTTTGTATCAACGTTTATTTTCTCAAGAAAACACAATCGATCCGAGTAAATTAGGCTCAAGTTTTGATTGATCCAATGAAATATTCTTTCTGTATTATTTACCTGGCATTGTAAGGCCACAATTGAGCGCCTGTTCTGATACTTCATGAATGGTCCTCGGCACTGTCACTTCGTCGATTCGCTTCTTCGTACCTGAAACAGAAAATGAGTTGTGTTCTTACTACATCCAGCGAGTCGTTTGACTTCCGTCCCTCTAATCTACTTTCCGTCGCCGCCCCCCTCCTCTTCGTCACTCTAGTGCACTCACCCTCCCTCTTGCTCATTCTTTCTCGTTCTCTTTCAACTTTTCTTTCCCCGTCACCCCTCTCATTTCCATCTGTTACTTCAGCCAAGCGATAAAGATAGGGATCAATGTACGGCACACAAAGAAACGTGAATACACGTGCGTGTTGACAGTGAAATAGTAAAAAAGTGTAGCCTCCGGATTTATGAGAGTGAGATTGCGTTTTTCTCCGCTTGTGTGGCAGTGGATGAAAGACGATTGTTACAGAGATATTTCAGTCGATAATTTTGAGAAGTTACATAGTCTGGACATTGGCGACGAATAATGTTTATATTATGTATACGGAGATCGTAAAGGATAATGTGACATTAGTTAATCGAGAGCAGTCGATTATGTTTTTGGAAGTTGACAGCAATCTATCTGCTCGTTTCTATTTATGTCTAGTATTTCTTACCGGCAATTCCTAGTTGTAAATAATTTTTTATTCAAATTTTGAAAACCGACGATATTTTAAATTTTTTAAAACAAACCACACAAAGGTTTCGACAAAGTATTACTAAAGATGGTTTTCAGAAATTTTCAATTAAGCGATGCTTTCTAAAACTAGCCTTACACGATGAATACGATACTAATTTGATGAATTACCGTACGGCTTGAGGCAATTATTCTTATTTCTGTAATTACGATAAGATTTTTTCATATTTCATCTTTTTTCTAGGCAACACAAAGATCCGCTTTTGTGAAGTACTTATTTTTACATTGTTTTTTTGCTAATAACGGTAATTAGCGCGAGGAGATTCTCAGATTTTTTAAAATGTCAAAGACTGGGCTGCATTAAACCCATCATTTATTGCATTTAAACATTAACTACAGTTTTCCAAACTATTCCCACCGAGCATTGAACTTAACGGCTCAAAAAGTCACGAATACATCACCCGCTCGATTGCAAAAGAGCCAAAAGACCACTTGTACGTAACTCGTCAGTAATAATTTTACCCCTTCGTCCACGCCCCCGCAGCATCATCGCCGCATTCGCGAAAACTGGTGGAAACCTCACGTTTGCTTCTCTCCGAGCGCCGATCGGCTTCCTCTTTCCCTTCGTGTTCCGTAACCCCTCTTTCGTCGTCTACAACCGACCCCCGCGCCTCACGTGCCCCGATTGCGAATCTTCGACAGGATGATCGACAGCATAATCGATCGGAGCGCGCCCGATTTAAACATGCCGGGTCCGTTTTCGCGTGTGCATCGCCTTCTTGGAATCCCGCCACGTCCTCCTTACTCGCGGCTCTGTAATTTGGCCCCGACAACGACCCCGAAGTGAGAGATGTTTCCCTTCTACCGTTCCTCCTTTCTACAAACACATGCTCGCGGATGCCGAACCTCCGATTACACTTCGATTCTATGTACCCAGTAATTCGCCGCGCGGCGTCTAGCCGCACGTACATAATGAGGTGGTGCAACCATAGATGTCGTCAAACGATGGGCCGGCAATTGCCTCTCTCTATCGAATTCATATCAACTGGTCGCGGCATCCATCTCAATCGCGTATTCTTCCTTTTTCACGGCGCACCGTATGATTGACTCGAGCACATTCATGAGTTCTAAATGTTGAGAAGGTGCTGCGATATGGTTGTTAATCGGGGACGAGGGATTTTGAATGTCTATGATTAATTATAATCCCGAGAATTTTAATGATGAGATTTCTTCATTTCAAATAAGTTATTTATGATATAATTGATAATTTACGCGTTTGTCTTGTAGTTATTATTCAGTTGACATAGCCAGAGTAACAGAAAATAAGAAAGATTTCTTTGAGATTTCAATGATACTATTTCGATTATGATCATTTTATTATCAGTTATGGAATTTGGGAAATCTTAATAAATATAAAATATTCAATGAGAAATAATAACGACCTGCTTTTATTATATGGATAAACATATAATACAAATGGAAATGCGAATATCTATACATTGATGATCTTAAATTGCTCGATTAGCAATCTACATCCTTAAATATTACATGATAATGAAAAAAGATTTAATCCTAACAGTCGCAAAATAACGCAAACATATTGACGGCTAACGAGTAAAGGCATTAAAATTCGTTACGCCTTATACAATAACTCGTCGGAATTTTTTTGGTCAGATACTTTAAAGTATACGAACGGAACCCCTACAACCATTCCTAATCATCTCAGCTCACTCATGCTCATCTCTTGTAATCTTGGAGTCCGATAACTAGAAAAAAAAATGTTTTTTTAGAGCTCTGCATCATTTAAGGGAATCAAACAAGTAGCCACGGTTCATTTGCATTTAGTATTTTTGTGCACGCAAGCGAACGTAGATCTTTGCTATTCTCCTGCATTCTTTTCTTTGTGCTGGAAATGTTGCATTTTTGGTTTTCATTACTATTTCAATTTTCTTAAAATAACTTCGGAAAACTTTATGATGTAATTATTTTTGTTAAATGTATGAAAGTGAATAATAGAGCCTTTAAAAATAATGCATTTATATATAAGATAACATTACATCATTAATTATAATTTTAAACATATGATATAACGTTCTTTTTTTTAAGAAAAATATTTATAATTTCTTTTGAAAGTCTATTAACTAGCATTGTAGTGAATACAGTTAATGTAGAAGATGAAAAGCTGTCCTGACGTAATAAGTTGAGAAGAAAAATTAAGGTAAGAGAAAGCTAATGTACATTTATAATTTATAGTTTATGTGTAATCGAATGTTTATAAATATATCTTTAATCAAAAAAATAAAGGATAAGAATTAAATGAATATTTTAACTGTTTCAGTTATAATATATTGTGCAAATATAATTTTAATCTTTGAGCAGTTGAATAAAAATTTCAATTGAACGAATTACTTTAGACTTCGATACAACATATGTATATTAAAAAACAAAATATCGATACATTTCGAGCAGCAAAGTAATGCTCTGAAGTGAAAAATGAATGCAGCCCATGATGTTTATTCAGTTCCATTAATTAAACCAGCTAGTTCAAAAAGTGTAAACGATCATATCGATACTTTGTAAAGGATTAAGAGCCCTTAATCCGAATTAGTTATAAATTATCCAATATCCTATAGTTCACATCATTATAGATTTGATTTATTTGGAAGTAAGATATCAGATACAAATTCACGAGCGCTGCCTACCACGTACCATTCTTGTAATACGAAAAGGCATTTAAGTAAGGCAAATAAATAAGCACAGAGTAGAGTCTCGCTGATGGAGATTTCGAGGGAAGTAAATGAGCAATAAATAGCAATCAATCCTCTGATCCACTGGCTTAGATGCAGAGAGCGAATTCGGGTCAGAGCAGCATCTCACGGGCGCGTTGTCGCCGTCATTGTCAACTGAGAGTGAGCCTCGCGATACGGGGGGACTCGTCGCGGTGCTGCGCTATTTTCCCTCGAGGCTCTCGTGCCAACGTTGCATAGCGAGTCGGCAGACGAGCAGGTGATATTATTATAGTAACATTAATTGCCGGCCGTAGGGCCGAGTCACCTACCGCTCGAGATCGGATTAAGTGCCGACGTTGATACGATTACTCTTACCGATAAACAGAACATGATTTTCTAGTCCTCCCAAATGAAATTTTATTAATATCAAATTTAATCTGCTGATTTTTTTCATAATGGACTTTGTAAATGTTTTAGGTTGGGATTTCATAGGTATTACACCGAATTCCAAGACCGTAATGGAATGGTTAGAGCGATGCCGTGGTAACACGACCTTTTGCATTTTGCTACTCGCGTACAGAGGCAAACAAGTTTCACTCTGCAGGAAATCATGCGCGCACAATTTTATTTAATAAATTATTTACCTACCTTTATGTGTGATATTTTAATATTCCGTATAGGCATTATCTTATCTGGTATAGTCACTATTAATTTGTGCCTATCCTAATCCTAGGCATTACATGCATTGTAATCTGTTTTAATTTATTTTACCTTAAAAAAAGTCTTACGAATAAATTTGGAGAAACAGCAATGAATTGAGCTTACGGGAACTTTTTGAAATAAATTTGAGAATATTATCATACACTTATAATAATAAACAATGTTGTTTTATTCAATCGGTTCGATTTGTGAGATCTTCGTAACATTAAAATTATCTTTTTATCCTTGCTTTTAATACATGTAGAATTTAATACATGACCTTGGGATGTGATACAGCAGAAATAAAGATTGATTGATAGCTCGGGAAAAATTTATTAATCAACTAAAGAAATGAAACGTGATTGTATAAAGCTATACATTTCATTATTACGTACCATTTACATAAATACAGATGCGTTTGAATTCTGCATAAAATGTTGGTAAAACTGAATATTACAGATAAATGTTACCACCATAAAACTTCAGTTGTCAAATACAAATAAATAAATCTAAGCCAAAGATGATATCGAGATTAATTTATAACTTTCAAAATTCGCATAAATACGAACTATATTTAATTTTAATAACCGCCTATTTTTACTACTAATGCAATGTGAAAAAATTTTAAATGACAACAAACGTCTTATCAATAGATCGGTAGAATGTATTTAATACGGTCTCACAGTAAATGCATTTACTTACAATCAGCACACGATATGATTAATTAATGACCTCTTCGTGTAAATTTTCCCATTTTAATTGAAATAAATAATAAAAACTGATAACCAATTTTCTAATCGCTTCTGAAAAGCCTTGTGCAACTCGAAGCTTGCCGCAATTATCCTAAAAACGACTCAGTTTTAGGGTCCAAGGGACACGAGCTCGCGTAATTTTCCCACTAATTAAACAGCCGCACTCATTAAAGGCGTACAAGATGCTAACGGGGCATTATCGAGGAGGTGGGAGAGGCGCCGTATGGTTAGCCGAATGGGTTACGAGAGGCACGAGTTTGCCATGAAAAACTCAAGTACGTAGTTTTGCTGCTGAGGAATACCCGTGAAATTTAATCATTGGAAAGGATGCAGCTCTAATGAAATGTAATTCCAATTTAACGGGTCTCCCCGTATTTTTTGTTATTATGTTAAATATCAAAAGTGCTGTATGTTTTTAATAACATTTTCTTTACACGGAACCATTCGATATTTTCTAATTGATTATTTTTATACACCGATTATTGATCTCATAACTAGAACGTAATTTCGGCTAGTATTTTCGAGTTCTCATTATTATACGTACGGCAAATTTGATTTAAATAATGCAATAACAACTGAAGCCGTACTAAAATAGCGGCTAAGGCAGTAAAAGCAATACTTTAGGCTTATTAAATGTACAAAGCTTTTATTGAATCGTGTTTGCAATATTAGTTTCAATGAAATTATGATTTTCAAAACACACAATAACATGGCTGCTCTCATAATCAATAAAACAAAATATGATTATAAGAACCACGTTCGGAAGGATAATGTTTCTACTCTATTTCGAGTAAATTTAACTTTAAAAAGCTTCGAAAACTTCATTGCACGTATAGAATGCGCAGTAAAATATTTTTTAGCCGCAAAACCATACTTTACAGCCGAATAATATTGATGAAGAAATAATCCTTAGCTTCCTCTTTTCTCAATGAGCATGTATAAATGCGCACGTAAATATAAATCCCGCATTGCGCCGATTGCAAGTAAAAAATAATTCGACAGATGATCCGATGACGTACATCAACAACAATGAGGTCGCGGTGGAGGTCACGAGTAATAATTTACATTTTTTCTATCTTTTCTTAGACGTGCATTATCATCATATCTCTATTTCTCTGCTGCTCCCTTCGAGACATGGAGCATTCACGTGTTACACTGGATGCGGCAAGTTTCGAGCTCCAAGTTGTGAAATAGAGGTTTTGTGGTGGCGATTCCTGACAATGTAAGAAAATACTTACATTACTGGTATATTACTGGTAACTTGGAAAAGTGGTAGTAATTCAAAATAGCGTTTTTTTAACGACTTGAATAAAAAAATATTTTCTTATTTTTAGTTGCTCTTCGCAAAATGATTCGTTTGTAATTACTTTAACGTCACATTTTTTGAAACATCTATTTAGATCCCAAGTTTTATAACCTTCTACCACGATCAAAATATAGTTAGAAATGATTTTAAATTTGTTTTATAGATTGATTTTATGTTTTGTATTAAATAATAATTTTAAATGCATATTACAAAATGCATTCCTAATATAATTCAATAGAAGTATTTATTTAAAAATAATGTTCGAACGATTGTACAAGATTTTTTCATACGGAAATCATAGATTTTAGATTTCATGAGTGTTAAGTTAATTAGACAACACTCAGTTCATTATGATAATTCTAAGAATAACACTCAATTCATTATGATAATTCATTCATAATTTTCATTTGGTTTCTTAGTTTCATTTAACCTTATCATTACATATATCATAAGTTTAAATTAAAAAAGTTTATAGAATTTTACTTAATATAACAAGATTTGAAGTTCACCGTGCATTTTATAAGAAATTTTACAGTTTATTGTATTATTTATTACATATCAAAAATCTTTTTCAGCAATATTAATATTTTTATATAAGATGATGTGTTAAATGAACATAAATACTTGAAAAATATTAAACAATAATCTTAACATTTGAAATTACATTCTGTAAAAACGACAGTAAAAATAATGAATACCAGTATTTTATTGCTCCTGATAACAAAGACATTTACATTCACTATAATTATTCGAATAATTTCTCCTCTGCTGAGATTTGATTTAACTTTGCTTCGTAATTTTCATTTGTGGGTCCCCAAGCACTCTCCTTCTTTTCATGAAATATGCCTTTATTCGGCACGATGCATAAACAATTCGAATACCATTCTGGGAAAAATAGAACGCGATCGAGAGAGAGCTACTTCCTCTTATTATAGGTGTATGCGTATCTGTGTACATGCATAAATGAGCGTATGCGTAGAATGTGTGCTCACACGCCCTTGATTCACGTGTAAGAAATTGCTGTGGTAATTTAAAGAGAGACAACGGCTTCATATACTTACGCATTAATAGCCGAGTGGTATGCTTTCGGTCAGCTTATTTACGTCAATTGAGTTGTTTCTCCGATACAAAGTATTGTAGTTTATTGGTGATCAATTGAAAAACTGCTCAAATGTAATGAAGAGTGGCCCTATACGACAAATAAGCTCGAATCGTATGAATTACGGTGCAGTCACCAATAAGGAAAATCAGTTGCTGTCGATACTGATAAAGCGATTTCAACCTTATGAGTAACGGTTTTTAGTCATTTTTTGCTCTTCCTTTCCACGCTCAAAAAATAATTTTATTTCACGATATTAGTATGTGAAATTCGTTATCAATTCTTGATTTGAGGGACGAATTAGGATAAACGTGCCGCGTGCGTTACGTATTTTTAATATAGGGTCTAAATCATTCGTTGGATTTGTCAAAATTGAAGAGCTTACTCCGCACACTCGTCCTCCTTAAAACGAAAGGTCGAAGCTCGCTAGCAGACTGGAATCACTAATGGTTGAGAGCTCCCTTAACCTGAAACTCTCATGACTTCATTCGCTTGATGAGACGAATTAAGGAAAGGCATCGTGGCACTTCACTTTCGGCATATTGTGGCTTGCGCAAGCTCTCGTACAGAATACAAAAAATCATTAGTAATTGCAGGTTCGGTCAAGGCAATGGACACGAGATCCCTTAATTTCGTTAAATAAGACGGATCATGCCCGGAGCGTACTGAGTCCTCGATTTTACGGCACGCGCGATCATAACGAACCAATTGTCAATTCAGGGCGAATTATTGCCGCGATTCCATCGACGCAGACCAATGGCCGATCGCTCGAAAGCAGTACATCCACGTACCATTGATAAGGGAATCCGGAACGCATCGGGTCAAGGCATTGATTTGAGATTGGTAGATAATTCTGATTTAATAATTAATAAAGAGCATGGATTTTTAGCTATATTTTTTACACAACTAATGGGCGTTTTTATTTACGATACACGTGCTTAAATTATAACTTAATTGATAGAAATTTTAAAAATATTTATAGATAATTTTAACCAAATTCTTTTTTTTAATATAATAATTATAGTTTAATACAGAAGAATAGTGAAAAGAGCCTAGAGTTTAAAATCTAATTCTTAAAGTGTTACTCTATAAGCGTGGGACCAAGATAAATATTGCGAAGGTAGTTATTATGCTACCTTGCAAGTAGATTGGGATACTCTGTATGTAGAGAGTGGATAAAAGAAGTAATGACTGGGAAAGAAAAAGTATACGACATGTCGAGTGGAATGCAGACGTTTTGTTTTTCACGTTTACATAATTTTACACTAATATTCTTGAAGACCTTGAAATTAGCGTTCTAAATGTTTATTTGCACTTTTTAACATTTGCACATTTATTTCGCAATAAGTATACCTATATTTTTAGTTTTCGTTTCCATTCTTTTGGAGTAATATTAAAATATACAATTACTTTTTTCATTGCTTATACTTGTATATTTATAAATGTTAACAAGACAATAGAGACTTTGTTTTGTTTTTCAATTATTTAAATATTTAATTGTGTTCTGCAAAGTATAATTATTTAGTCATTGTTTACTATATTATAAGAGAATTATTTGTTTAAATACATAAACTTTATTTACGTCATTTGTACACAGATTTACCTTTAATATTGGATTATTTTTAAGCAAATCTCATGATAAAATTCATGATTGATTGTAATATAAAAAATCTTGTTAAGAAGAAACATTTAATTAAGAATAATAATTCTAATTTCATTTAAATAATAAATCAACTTTAAAATGTTTTCAATTTTATTTTAAAATTACTTTCTACTTCAGTTCCGATTACTTATTATACGCGTAAATCATATGGCATTTTTAAAATTGAATGCAAATTTAAAAGTTTGCGCCTATTCAATCAATTTATGCTTTAAATAGATACACGACTTATAGATTCGCTATTTAAAATTCAAAGCGCTTTACTATGGGCAACTAATACCTAGTTCATCTTCCTCGGATACTGCGTATTTCAGTTCTACAGTAATTTCTTCCGAATACGGTAAAGAATGTACAGTTTTTTTAATATACATACTTTGAATAAAAAAAATAAAAGATGTTTTATATTGGGGCTTTTCAAGTAAAGCTTCGTTACAAAGAAAAGGAAGAGGAGGAAAGAATTGAAAATAAAAATCAGGTTACAATTATAGATGTGTAAGTGTAGTGTAAGTGTATGGCTCATCATTAATCGTAAACATAAAGCAGGACAAAAGTTCCAGCCTTCCATACAGCATGAGTATTAGAGTAAGTACATTCTCAAAGTGTCGAGAATAAGAAATAATCCTGGAGAGGTGGATTAAGGATCAGGGATGACAGCCACACTCGCTGTGTCAAGTTAATTATTCAAACCCCCGCGCGAAGTATCCGAGACGGATAAGAAGGGGTTGAAAGGTCGCAACGATGGAAAGAGGAGCACGTCACAAAACGAGAAGAAAGAAGCACGTCTCGGATTAAAAGGATAGTCGCGACTGCATCGTGTAATAAACTCGCGGACGTGGTTCTCATCGGATCGGCGTCGAGGGGTTTTAGCATTAGGCGGTGGTAACCTACTATTCGAAAATTGCTCTTGAAACGTTCGATTGCGGACTGTAGGACGACGAGGTTGGGACATACCCCGACCGCGACACGTGGTGCTGTCTGTTTTCTATTCGGACGTAGGCTAAATAAGGTTAGCCGCCACAGTCATTCGGTGCACTAACACGCGCTCGAGAACGTCAGTGTTTCCCTTCTAACGAGCTTCATTAGTCATCGTGAGCACATCGTGTACGTGTGTAAAACTGGCGCTCGCTGGGACCACTGAATTGCCTCTGATCACGAATACCGCTTACTTTGTTTCGCGAAGTACGTATCTCTCTCCATCCGGGATCGTCTCAGTTCCAGCCTACGTGTGTCTATGTTGGCGCGGACGTATGAGCGCTCACGGGTAAGTTTGTATGCGGGTGTACGACTCGGCCTTTTATCCCGGTTCTATCGGGAATTTATAAAGGCCGCCTCATTGCCGCCTATACACGTGATTCAGATTCGCGCTTGATAATAATGACATTATATTCTTACACATGAATCGTTGCAAAGTGAAATGTAGGGACTCGGTGAGAGAATTTACGAGAGTCTGCTAATTAACCTAATAAAATATTTTTTACTTCATGTACACGTGATTGCCTACATTCTGCATAATGCACAAGTCGATTCCACGACCGATTGGATTCTCTTCGGATACTGAATCGAAATGAGGTGATGTGCTACAACTATCGCGATACTTTTATTATCTTCAGTTTTTAAAAGCTTCTCCTGAAAATCATTCTCCTTAAACATTTCACTATATTTCCCTTTCCAACGAAATTGTTGATGTTTGTCTTTCCTACAGTAGTGCAGATAATCGACAGTATCTTGAAAATTAGTTTTCTGTTTTTTCCTTTTTCTTTCGGTAGAATAAAAGTTCTATGCGTTTTGAAGCAATTATCAATGAATTTATTATTTAAAAATCGCCATTCAAAGTCAACTCGTATTCAAAATAGCATAGCTTAAAATATCTATAATATCATTATTAAATACGTTACGAATTACATGCTAAAATTGAATTGCTAAAATAGCTACCAAGCATCTAACCATTCGGAAATAATATACTTGTAAACAGTACGCCAAAATACATTTTTCAATTTTACGGTGAAACCACATGTAGCTGGACATTCGCGAGAAAAAAATTTCCGTGCTCGTTTGACTGCATTATCATCATAATAGAAGAATTCCAAGTTATACCCTTGACTGTCCGGGATCGGGTTCCTAAAAATTTTCTAAGTCTCCAGATTTACAAATGTTGATACGACGCCGTCGTCCGTATGCATAAAATCCCCTCAAACAGAGATAATAAATCTCGGCGTTGTCGCACATAAGCATTCCGCTTTATAATGTCAAGACCTATCGAAAATCATGGTGAATACTTTTGCCGTTCATGTCCCTCCCAAAGCTATTGAAATATTAAGCCGCAAGAATTTAATCCCGTGGTCCTCGTTGACATAATGGCGCATGATATTCGTAGGGAGGTAGGATCTGATCGAGACCATCGTTACTCGCTCAAGTTCAATTTATAAATTAAGCAATGAAATAGTTGCGCGATCAACGAGTCGTCTTCCTGCACCTGCATCTCCTCTTTTTATCGCCTCGACACTATGCGATCGCGGTGGAATCGTGGCTTTTTGCAGACAATTAATATTGTCATTTAGTCTTTAATTAACGTATAAAGACCTGTCGATGTTCAGCATCAGCAACTTATTTCGGCCCTCTTATTAAGGTAAAAATTTCGATAAATTTCAGTCTACCTTCATCAATCGTGTTTTTTATTCTTAGGAGATGAATCACGAAAATAGTCTACTGTTCATCAATATTTATCATTGATTTGTTTACTATATTTAAAGAA
The DNA here is from genome assembly GCA_018907135.1 of Kradibia gibbosae. Lineage (NCBI taxonomy): Eukaryota > Metazoa > Arthropoda > Insecta > Hymenoptera > Agaonidae > Kradibia > Kradibia gibbosae. Next base: position 14,208,424 of record JACCHX010000004.1, read on the forward strand.
ATTAAAAAAAACTTTATTTTATCGATAAGCTTTATATAGCTTATTTGTTTGTTAATTTAGATAGCTACAATAGTAAGCAGGGAGAAAAATTATTTTAGAAAAGTTATTTTTCTAAAAAATTTGAAATTTTAGATTAATGATTTTCATACTTCTTAAATAACAATTATTCTATTGCTTAATATTTAATGAAAAATAACAATTATATATTAATGCCTGATTACTTAGTAATTCTATATAAATGAATTTTAGAAAAATAATATTAAAAAAAAGTGCATAAACGATGAAACTAATTGTTCAAATACGCTCAGTAAAAAGAAATGCTTATTTACATGGAAATAAATAGTTAAATTTAAATTCCACCAAAATATTTTAATTAAAAACTGATTGATATCATATAAACCAGAAAATCACATGTTATACAAATTTATTATAAAAATTAAAGTGTATACATAATAATCTAGTTACTCTTAGATAGCTTTACTCATAACACGTAAAACGGATAAAAGAGACTTTCCATCTTCGCTAAGTAAATACGGTAGACAAAAACTCAATTGAAGTTCCAACATTACACAAGTAAATTATCTTTTTAGTAATTTATTTAAGCGACTAATCAAACTTATCTTTTATTATTTTTTATCTTTTCATTATTTATTTTTAATAGCTTTTTATTATCCATCAATCATTATTATATTATTATTATTTCATTTTAAAATCAGAATATCTTAGTTTAATTTGTTTACAACGTTTTTATCAGCTACTTTTTATTTTTGACGAAAAAAATGCATCCAGAAAATTTTTCATTATCAAAAACTTTTGCAATTTTATCCCTACTATACTTAATAAACTTATATCTGACTGCAGAATCTTACAGTAAAAATTACTTTCATTAATTCATTTTGTTTAAAAATGATACAGATTTAATTTTAAATTAAGGGCCACTCATTTGTTAAAAAATAAAAATGATTGAATTCTTATTAATCTACATAATGAATCATCGTCACACCTTCGATTAATGATTTATTGATTTACTAATACAAGTTTCAAAATAAGAAAGTTGAACGTGAAATTTAAGTCATTAATTTAAGAACCGTTACAATAATTTATTTAATTACATTGAAAACGAACTGTAACATTTTGCTATATTTAATCGAATTTAATGCAAATTATAACTTGCAAACAGCTATTATAATGGAAACATTAATTCTAGTTAAATTTGTGATAAAAGGTTCACATTTTTAAATATAAATTAAAATGATTGACTCTGTTCTAATTACCATGTATTAATTTTATTTAATTACATTATTTATTTTATTATTTATATTAATTATATTATTTAATAATCCAGTACTTTTGCACTTTGAAACCACAATCTATAATTACAATAAAATACTGAATGTCACAATCAAGAATTCACTCAATAATAACGTCACAATAGAACCTATTTGAAACAATCAATATAAAAACAAGAACTTTTATGGCTTACGTCAGGCGCCGAGCAAACAATGCAAGTGTTGTATACAGAATCACATTTAAAACACTCTAAAAATTTATACAATGAACGACCATAAAGTACAGGCCCAGCCTATAAAAATCCTATTGTATACATACGTGTAATAGTGCCAACCGGTTCGTTCGCCCTTAGCCCAAATGAACATCGTTACATCGCACCCTGACTTTCATCTCACCACTGATCTTCACCCTCATTTTTTCTATGAAAATTGGTGACGTCAATATTTAATTTTTTACGGTTCTTTGTTTATCGATTTATTTATAGAAAGCTGCGTAAAATAGTAGCGAATATAATATCTAATCACTTTTATCAGTTTTTTAATTTTGAATGATATTAGTCATTTCATTCGAAGAAAATAAGCAATGCGATTTCTCCGTCTTATCCAATTATTCTTGTATGTATGAATTTGATAACAATAATTAGTTAGAAGTTTAAAAATACAGGAACAAGCAATGTAAAATTGAGTAACGTACAAAATTTCGTTTTGACCATACAAAGAAGCCATGGAGAAGAAATATGATATTTATGTATGTGTTTATTCAAATTTAAAAACATAAGCTGTTTTCATTAAAGATTACAACAGCAGAGGTTCTTGAAGATTTCGTTGACACCATGTTTGCTAGTGTAGAATCAGTAATTCATAAAGTCTTAATGTACAGTCATTATTTAAAATAGGCATATATCGAATTCATTGTTAAAATGTACATATAAAGTCTAATGACATTGTTATAAAAACTTGCATGGAATAGGACAATAAAAAACTGTCTCTATATTATGAATAAAAAAGACAGATATTAGATGATAAAAATAATTAAAAATACAATTTAGAAATTAGCATAATTGTTAAATATGCATTGATTGAATTTAATAAAATTTGTATATTATTTTTTAAGGGAAATGATATTTTTATAAAATTAAAAAAGAATCTGATTTTGTATAATTATTCGTGAAATATTACTAAAAAATTCGATACAATTGTATGTATTTATACGAGCTTTACATTCTGATGCCAAACTTTGTACGTTTGTTTAAATTATTAAAACTGTCCTGAAAAATCATAAGGTAGTTGGTATTGATAGGTATAATTAACACTCTGGGTGAAACATTAAATGTTTAAAGCACTAATGTAGAGATGTACAAGAAAAAAAATTATTAGCCTTGTTTCTGCAGAGCAAACAGTTTTCGAAACTATCATTTAATGATAGGAATAAATGATACAAGAGATAAAAATTCGTAAACCTCTGATAAAGTATATATATTTGTGTTCGTTTGAAAACGTTCCTGAGCGTATATTAGCTATTAATTTTTATTTCGTTAAAATAAATATATATCTTCTATCTTATCCTTCATAGTATTTAATAGCGGAACGAAGTATGATTGAAATCGTTGAAATACATAAAAGCTGTCAGGAAAGTCCTTCTCTAACGATGTTCGCTCTTTTTTTAAAACGCGCTCTTAATATGAGTCGCATAACTTTTCGACAGCAACGAATGGCTGCACTTTTACGAATTCCATCAATTAGCTCATAGGGGTAAGTTTGCACATCGGCATCGGAAGTTTCGTGAGCTATGGCCACTTCACGAGGGAGACTCGAGGGACTCTCGGGGGACCATAATAATTTGCATGCAAACAATGGCTCTCGCGCGTCTCCCGCGGGTACAATTCCTCAGCAAGTGTGTCGAGGGGAGGCATCGACGGGTTTGGCGGCATCTGCGCGTCCGAAAAAGATAAAAATCAACTTTACGACTCATCGTCTCGTGGACTCGCGGAATCAGTTGCGCGTGAGCGGCACGACCACAAATTTTTTTCGACGACTCGAGAAAGTGATGGGGCTACTGTCGAATCGGTACCTGTTCAATGACCCGCTCGCAAGTATTACGCGACGTCGTAAACTTCAAGCACAATGGCAACTTTAACGGTCTTGACGTTGGAGGCAAAAAAGTATTAGCCCCGTCAGTATGCATTTATGGTTTATGTGTCTCCGAATGATGCTCAGTCTTCTCTTTCTCTTTTAGTGGTGGAACTTCTTTCTAATTTTTGAGCCTGCGGTTCTTAGTGAAATTGGTTTGAAGTTGTAATTGATTTCAGCATAATACGATTCATCTTAAAATTAGCTTCCGAGAATTGTTTTCTTATCGATGCTCCAAAGTTCAAGATATATTTTACGGGCTCCGTTTGATGACTTGTGAATGAATATAACAATTAATTGCAATGATGGAAGTTTCCTCGCTCATCACATTAATTATTAATTACATGATTTTGTGTATACGCACATACATATATATATATATATATATATATATATATATATGCATATATATATGTATGCATGTTTGTATATATGTATATACTATTCTTATTATTATTATTAAAATTTCATTAAATGTAAATGCCAGGCAATTTGTTAATTTACATGACCTTAAAGTATGGAATTATAAGCGTGGCTTACACAAGCATGAGAATAATACAAATGTATTATTACGTATATTGCGAAGCACTTTAACATACAATACTATTTTTATTGCAGCGTGAAAATGCACTTATAGCCAAATACTCTTTTATAAATCATAATAATTTGTCAGGCTTTATACTGACAATGAAGCCTGATACTTGGGATACCCATCCAATCATAATTTTTTATTAAAAACAGTTTAGCTCGGTGATTCAGCAAAAATCGGACTCATCAAATATTGTTCATCCGGGAAAAACGAGATAAATCTGAAACAATGATGATCTCATTTCTATTATAAAAGAATGGAGTTAACCAAGTGTAATGAAAGAAAAGCGAGTATTACAAGAGCAGGAGAGGAATAATCGTCAATGAAAAAACCGACGAATAGAATTATTTTCCCTGTCATTCCATCATCTATGCTCCGAAAGTCCAGTGGTGGTCGCAAATAAAAGCAGCTTTAAGTGACTATTGTGTCACGGCATAGGCAATATTTTTGACGTTAGAAGAGCAAAAGGGAGCCGGACTTAATTCGACAGATGAAACGCAAGTGAACGTGCTGCCATAGGAGACTGTCGACAGGTGACTTCATGTATAGTAATGTTTTATTAGATTTGGCAATTGGAATGTGCTTTTTTGTAGGGTTAAATCTAAACACGAAACCATATACTAGGCGACATACACCATGACACTTGACGGTTAATCAAAGTTGCGACGGCTCATACGAAATGGATATAATGCGCACTATGCAATATCTTTCATATATATTAAGAATGCCTATAAAATAAAGACTTCCGTGGCGCGCCAACATTATTTCCTAATTTTGACTCATATCGCTAGATATTCCAGACTTTCTAATACTCGATTTGCACATATTGAGTGTCAATGTTACGCGCTGGCTAGAGAACGGCCGATTGCAATTAAGATTCTAATCGGGAAAGCGCGAAATCGCCGTGACTGATTGACGAGTGATCCGTCAGTCAGTTCGTAGACTCGATGGCATGCTTGCGGTCGAGACAAAAACTCGCCAAGAGAAGGAAGAAATAAAATTAATAAATCATGATATCAGAGGCTGGAAAAGGACGTGCGGATGGAGCCGTTGAAATAGCGCGCGGCCAAGTGCTCGCATAAATGGGAATCCTTCAGATCTGAGAATTTATTGCCGATAACGTCAACAAATCATAATTCTTTTAGAGTTTATCTCCGACGACGCACAAAGGAACCTGTCGTACGTGGCCGGGTTAATTACAAGCGTACAGAGTTCGCGAGAGGTATAAAGGCCACGAGCGACAAACGATCGACGACCGAGAGTTCGCATTTTTTTCCCTTTGTCGTGCGAGAAACGTTACGCGGTGTAAATCAAGCGTAGCAATCACGCAATTTTAATGAGATGCATTTCATCCGCGCGATCGACTCGCAATTTTTTCTGTGCGCTCGGAAAATTGGCTCGAGCCATGACGTAAGATGATTACAGCTTCTCACGCGAGGCCGCGATTTTTCGGCTTCCAGCGCTTTTCAACGCTTGATGCGTCCTGCCTCGTTCTAACCGGCTGCAATGAAATTATCGCTTATGAGAGTAAAAATTATTAATTCCAGTGGCGAAGATTTACGAAGATTTCTAGGTACCATATCTTTATTGTACTATCATGTAACTCTTTTCTTCTAGCGTTAGATACGTAACGTTTGAGCGCAATTTTTTCTCACGTGTTGCCTTAATTTATAAAAATAAATTGATAATTGATTATTTATAAAAATAAATGTAAAATTAAATACACGTGTATGTGCATATCTTTGTATATACGTATTTCGCGGTATACGCTTATCGAGCTACAAAAGAAAAACGGAACAACGTCTGGATGAGCGCATCAGAGCCAATGGCTGATGGTAGAATTGAGTTGAATTAGGCGCGTCTGCGAGAAGCCGCAACCAGAGTGTCGCAAACAATTAGAAATCGATGATCAGACGTGAAGGCACATTGTTGAAAACAATTACCTGGGAATGTGATTCTCGTGCAGCACCGAAAATTGCTCTTACCTACTTCCCCAGTACCATACTCTCATTATCGAGCAATCGTCGCGGCCGTAATTAGATACTTAAGTGTTTAACCAGGATTTAATTGCAGAGAAAAGTCGACTCCTCGCCGGCCGGCACGTGAAGTAGCAGCCGCGCATGCGCTTCACGACCGCGTATCGTATTCAAGGCATGCGTTTCGACGCGCAGCAAATTGCGGGAAACCAAGGAGGCTGAAATCAAGTTTCCATTTGCGACTTTTAATTGCTTCCGGTGCGCGGATCGTGCCAGATTTCGAGGGACCCGACGCGTAAATGGGCAGAATAATGGCGAGTCTAGAGTTTCGGAAGGAAGCCACGGCCGTCTGAGGACCGTATTATTCGACCTGCCGAACTAAACCAACCATTATAGTGCAAGCTTACGCAGATGCTCTATCTTTAAAATAATCTATCATTTATTTTGCAAGCCGAGTAAAGGAATCGTTCGAGATGCAGCGAGATTATTGCATTGTCGTGCACGCGGCGCCGGGAGTGACAGCAGCTGAAGGGCCAGGGGGAATGGCTTGGCTCTTACTACGAACGCAGATGCCAATGTTAAAATATAAGCGGGTAACTAAAGCCCGTCATGTACATTGTTTTTCACCTTTTATAATTACTCCTTTTCTACAGTACTCGCTCGTGACTTTAAGAAATATTAATGGATCATTATACTTGCACGGATTTTCTTTTAGCCCGAGCAAATTGACGAGAAAAATGGCCACTTTTATATTAAAATAATACAATGCTGAGGTACTCTTTTAACAGTTGGTTTTTTGCCTCGCGTAAAATAACTTGTAGCTTGACCTTTACGTGGAGGCACGTGTAATTCATGACTTTTCATTAAAAATTCGTGAATGCTACAAAGTCCGCTACAAAGCTCACAACTATGGCTTTGACAATGATGCTTAATGGAACTTTCTTTACGTTTAAAAAGAAATAGTGTACTGTGTCCAAGTTTTCATTGTACATCACAGTCATTACGATGCTGAGTGTTTCGTGCGTAAGAGCTTATGAAATTATATCCAACTTACATTCGAAAAATATCGATTCAAAAGCAGTCGCGTACTGCGACGTTCCGCTTCTGAAATTCATCAAACATTGTAAAACTATTCAATATTATCAACTATTCAATGAATTAAATAAAAAAGCTCAGTTGTGAAAATTAAAGGAAGAACTGTAATTCATGGATACCCACCTCGGATCGGATACTGGGATAACTAGACTGTAAAAATGCTCTTGGAAGTACACGTACGCAAAACTGTGGCTATGAACAAGCGCGAATAAGTGGCATAACTTAGATTTCACTATGGTCCGGGGGCATTGAATAATCGCAAGCCGTTCGAAAGCCGCTTTTCTCAAAGAATTCCATGGCAGCCGGCAATTTACATTCCCTGGAGCCAAGGCCCCCCCCGCGCGAATTCCGCCTTCCCCCGCTCCGCTATACCGGTATCATCGACACTTTTAGCAATTCCCGTAGTGCCGGGAGAGCCTTTCTCCCGACATCCTGATCCCACGGGCGGACCCCCCAAAGAGGCCCATTGTCCGGGAAAAGCGCGCCACGTTTTCCCGGTACCGTCCCGTATTTCGCCATTGTTCACGCGCCTTGGTCCACATAACAGTTGCTGCCCCATCGACGGCTTTCCGTCGTTTCGCGAATCGACGACACGCCGGCATTGATTTATGGCGAGCCCCACTTCCGGCTCAGTTTCGACGACCCTCCCTTCCGTCCACGAACACAGTGGCACGAATGCCCGCACTCTGACCCATCGTCGAATATGCTGGCTGCCCGCGTATGTTATACAACGCTTTTCGCCAAGCTTTACGGCCTTTATTCAGCAGTTTTTCAAGGTTTTATTGAAATTTAATGGGCACCATTTCAGGAGGCGCAACGACCGCGAGACTCAACGAGCCGCGAGCATCTTGTTACGCTTTGCTGCTATCGGTTTATTTACCGGCGTTGACTTGCCGCTTTTTTCCCACCAAAGACTCATCCTGCGGTTTTAGCGACTGATTCGAATCTTTACGATCTATGATTAACTGCGCACGCCACTTACACTTTTGCCCTACTAATCACCAACTGGCTTCCTTATTATTTTACGATAAATCTCGTTTATTTCACCTGATTTAACGAAGACAAACGTTGGCACTTTAAAAAGTACCATTTGCACCTCATCGTCGTATTTTATTCGATTTGCCGATTTTAGACCAGTTTAATCGCAGCAACATTACACGAAGCTTCTGATAAGCGTATAATACTTTTATTTCTTTAATTAATGATTGCGTCGACTCGCATAGAAAAGTTAACGTTTTAAATTAAATGTGGCTAATATAATTCAATACTTTTTTGTTTTTTCCACTAAATACAACCATTTCTTCACTATAATCAACTTTTGTAATAACGCCTCAACATACAGAATTACAATAAATACAAAACTAAAGTTCTTCGTACTCGTTATTGTGATAATATGATTCATCGCTAATATTTAAAAAAAAGAGTTCTTGTTATATTAGTTAATGATTAAATTAATTAAAAATTTATTCTGAACAATTTAGGCTTACTTTTTATGAATTAAAAAATTTTGAATGTTATTAACGATAATTCATTTCATCGTAAATATGATATTAAATGGCAAGAAAGAAAATACAAATCAGAAGAACTAAATATGTACATTACACACCTTATTCTGTATATAATAAAAAATAATGAAAAATAGAATGATTAATTATGGAGTAAAATATTTTGTAGGAAATTGAAAAAAAATGTCTAAATTATTTTTAAATTAAAATGATTCTTATAACCCCCTTAATTTATACAATTATATAACTATAGTGTAAATGAGAAAGTGGCATTCCACAATTAATAATGGCATACATTTTGCATAAAATATTTACTCACGCAAGTTCATATGCACTTCGTGAAAAATCAAACAAGAATCCCGTAAAAGAAAAGTAATATTCAATACAAGATAGGTTAAATTTGTTTATACCCTAGTTAAATACTTAAATGCTTAAAATAGCTTACACTTGATGCCTTTTATTAAACCTTATGCCATTTCTTTTAGCTAGTCATTTAGCTTTCAGTGGTTAGTGAATACACAGTCGTTTGAAATCGCGATTCAAAGTATGCGCTATATAACTTAACGGTATGCTTGAGGTACAAATGGTATGGGGATGCTCTCAATTAAAATTTAAACTTCGTTTAATTACAAGCAAACACTTGGCGCAGTAAAGGGACTTTTTTCCAGAGGACGATACATAATCTCGCGTTGAACACATTGAAGCATAAATTAAACAAGACCACGGGGTTTTTATAGTTGGAGGGCCGAATGGAGGATAAAAATGCCCGATAAAAGATCTTTCGCGGTGAAAAGAGATTAGCGCGTTAATCCTTTGGCGGCGCAGTGAAAACTATCACGGCGGAAGTGAGCACACCCATTACTTGTAAAGACGCGGGTAAATGTGAGTGCATAACCTAATCGCGTACTTCGGCGTGACAAAAACGTCGTGTCCTCTTTTTTTATCGGAAAATCGTGACGTGAGCGATCAAGATGAGGTAACGCGAGGCTTGCAGGAGATTAATATATTGTTTACCTAACGCAACGCTTCCTTAGTTAAAGGTCAGAATATATGGAGATCAAGGACATCAAGATGTCCACGTCTCGATAGCAATGAATTGCTTCATTCTGAAGATATGACCCTTTATTTAGTATTTTTTGAGATTGCCATCGGATGCCGAGGATTGCAAAACTAATTTATTGTGCACACTAATTTGCATTACCACTGCTAATGGGAAGAACGCAGTCAGATGCAGCGGACTTAAATATATTGCTCTTACGTCCGGAACGCAGCATTATATACAGTAATGACTCGGGCGAGTCTTATAAGGTTAGTATTGTGCAGTATAAAATTACGACAATGTAATTCGACGTAATATTTTAGTTTGGTATAATGAGTTAAATTTTGTCAAGAAAACAAAGCAAGACAATGCAATTTTTAATCACAGAAGAATAAACCAAAAATAGTCTGTAAATGAGATTCACAAGCTCGCAAAAAAAAAGAAGACGATAATGATTATTAAACAAACAGTAATTACTATTTTTATAACCGCAGGCAATAAACGCAGGGTTTGTGGTGCAAACAATCGGATGAATCGTGCTGAAGGTAGGATGAATAAAAATTCCTACGACGAATGTTTTTCTAAGTTTTGAATTGGGCATGTGAAGATTTTTATCATTCCTGAAAATGTCTTCCTCTAATCACCGGAAATATTTGATACGTAAATATAAGTTCCGATTTTCAATAATCTACCAGCCAATAAGCACTCGTAATATAAGTAATCGAGACAGCCGATATTATTTACTTCTTGATTAATTGATTTACAGATTTATTGATTATCTCAAATTTTATACAAATTTATACCTGAAAATTTGTATTTGACAAATAGAAGGTCACTCAATCATTCATCTTAAACAAGAAAACAGTTTTCACCGGCTAAATAATAAATCATTCGGTGATTTATAAATAAATTAAAATGTCTTTATATTACATCGACTTTTAATTTCAATATTTTTTACAAAATTTAATACCCTAGATATTTAACACGATGTATATAAAATATCAGATCTAGTAAATGTATTTTAATCCAAAGCGCTTAATTAAATTTCTTAACGAATATCGCGACTCATTCAATGGGCGCCGCTCAGCAATAGCTTAGCAATACACCTTCCTTGTCTGCATGAATTACAAAATGGCCTACACTATGTAACTGAATTTAATTAATATAGTCACTGACGTAACATCGATTGGTGCGCTCGGATTTTCTTCGTGCCCACTGGCCAAACGAATCATTGCCATCAATTACAATCGCACTTCTTAGAAATCAGCTAATAATCATTCGAAAGCCCTAGGGTTCCGTTTGTAGCCCCCCCCCGCCGCCACCTCACCACCGCCGCCACCTCGCCACCGCCGCCACCTCGCCACCGCCGCCGTCCTCGACAATCACGAAGCAACATCAAGCCAACTGCCGATGCCGCTGTAACACGCAATGGCAAACAAAGTAAGAAAGACCTGAGAACTAGTAAATGTCGGCGCGCGACTCCCTTCATACGGATATGCAAACGCCGCGAAATTTCACAGCTCGTTGCCCCGGTCAGGTGACGGCCGCCGATCGCGAACGGCTTTAGGACGACGGCAGTCTATTAAGCAGTTCCGGTGATTAGGAGAGTCATTGGCTTTCGTAGTCGGGAGCTTTGGACTTGAAAACGCAACACTTGTGTGAATTAACTTGGCGCTCCGCTTGGAAATGGATGATTCCTTTAGCCACTAGCGCTTAGTTGGGTCTGCAATGCTGCGTTGGAGTTCGATTCGATGATATCGAGCTTCATAATTTGGATACGAGATTTTTTTACTACAATTATTATCACTAAAGACAAAATTGCAATGACAAACGAATATTGATGCCACTTCGAGAAAATATGTTAATAATTTAATTAACTATTGCTTTGCCTGATAGAATTACATTGTACTTGCATATTAAAAGAAATAATTCAAACTTCTAAATCGAAATAATCTATATACTTAGATAGGTTCGTAATTAATTGGGAAATAGTCAAATACTATTAGTCAACTATTAAATGGTTAATAACAGGAAAATAGAAGAGCTGGCAAAGGAAAGTAAACGAGCACAATGGAGTAGACAATAGAGTACCCAGGCATGGAAGATAATCAGATATAACCAAGAGAAATTTAATCGGATAAAAACGTTTCGTACAATCAATTGAGCATGATAAAATTATTCTTTCACAAATAAATTTTCTATTATAGATATTTTTATTTAATAAAAAAATATAACAAAAATAAAAAAAAGAAAGCATTTTTAAGAATGTCAATACATTTAAAAAAAACAAAGCATACACAAAAGTAAAAAACACATAAACAGTGCTGAAGTTAGTTGAGAAATAATATGTTTCTCATTTTCATCAGGAATGTAGCCTTTGACCTTATACAATCGTTTCTTAAAACTTTCTATCTCGTATTATTTATAAAAATGTTAACGGATAATTTTTTATGTTTGGATTATCAATATTGAGGCTTTAAAGAGAAGTTCTAAATAGTGGAAAAAAATATATGTAAAAAAAAGAATAAAACTGATTATTATATTTTTTTCATCAATTAAATTTTGTAATTTTTTTTTTTTATAAATTGTACCATTTTCATTATTTTAATTATTAAACAAGAAATGATAAAATTGATTTCAACACCATATGATTACTGATAAATTAATAATATCAGAATAAGAATCTCTCTATACTCTATTAATCACATTAACTTTTCACCCACCAAAGTATTTCTACAGTTTGGACTTGTTATTTGTTCCATTTAAAGTTAGGATACAATTACTTATCTATATAAAACTGACATTTAACTTTATGTGCAATTTTCTAATACGGTCACTACGATGCAGGTTTATAAATTCAATGCTGTTTAATATTAATTTTTAATGCTTCTACCCTATAAAACTTGAATTTTAATGTATATATATATATGGTTTTATAATATATACAATTATTTCAGCCTCATTTTCAAATAAATTAGTACGCTTAAATTTCTGTCCCAAAAGTATGCTTCTATATGTAAAAGAATTTTTAAGAAATTATATTACTAATTTCAAATTTTTATACTGAGATTTACGTTTCTTTCAAATTTTACGTTTTAGTCGTCAATACAATGTACATTGTAATTTTTTTTATATTTTTTACATCGAAATAAAAATATGATTCTGAAATAGCTTTAATAATTTTTGCTTTGAATCTTGATCATTTCCTTAACAATCTATCTTGTTATAATGGGATATAAATATAAAAATTTTATATTTATATCCCAATAAGATGACGTTTTTTAAATTAAAAAATTATAAAAACAATGAATATCAATCTGACCAATATGTATTTAACATATGTATTAACTATGTTAAAAATGACTGACAAAGCATTATAATCAAACAAAAATATAGGCGTCAAACTAGGAAATTTGAAACCAAAGCTTTCTAATAAAGCCATAAAAGGCGAAAATCGTGACAAAAAATATATACATAATTAAAAGAGATGGAAAGAAGGAACGTACAAGAGAGACTTAATCAAATTAGAGTATTTCGACGAAAGCGGAAATGATTTTTGGACGTATTTGTAAACGATTGACCATGGCTACAAGCAAATTTTGTACTCCCTCAATTATACTTAACGCAGTCGATGACTAAACAACGCATTCGTAACGCTTACTCGCGGGTTCTTAAAAAGGCGACCGTTCCACCAATCTCCTCTATCTCTCTCTCTCTCTCTCTCTCTCTCTCTCTCTCTCTCTCCTTTATGTATTTTAAGGATAGCTTATCGACTGTAGCCTGATATCGGTAGAAAATAAAATACTAAAAGAGAGTAAAATAATGTAAGAGAAAGAGAGAGAGAGAGATTGAAGGAGAGAAAAAGATTTTTATTGACTATACCATTTTTATATGAACGGTTAAGTACTGAAGATCTAATAAACGCGTTTAATGTGATTACACCAGAGTTTATTAATTGTATCAGAAGCGGGAGTTATAGAGGTATGAAAAGCAGGGAAAAAATGTTTTATTTAGTACTTCTCTGATAGTATGGACGGTCGTGTTTGCCAGTTCATGATTATCAATGTCCAATGTGTAATTCTGATGGGTTATCTCTAGGTATTCGTTACCTAATATTCTAACGGTAAACTTAATGTCTATTTTTGCCTTTTTCTACTATTTAATTTATTAAAACACACACACAAAATAACAAAAGTGACCCTTGGAAATAGCAAAACTTCTACATTAAAAATCTTGCAAATGGCTGTAAAGAATAAAGAAAAAAGAGGACTAATAACCAGCACTGTTTTACTACTAGATTCATTTCTAATGATGCGCGTCCGCAGTTTTAAATGCTTTATTTATTTCTTCGTAAATTCTAGTATAATCTTAGCGAGTTAGATATTTATATTAAAATTGTAAAAATCTTGGTATAAAATAATTAAGGCTCATTATGGAAGTTTGAATTTCATCGACGGACGGAATTTTGTAAATTTCTACTTTAATTCACCCATTAATTATTGACAAAATTTTATTTATTTCTATCTTCCGTCATCATATAGTTTTGCTAGATCTAGGAATATTAATTATTTCATTTAAATTACTTAAAGATGTAGGTGACCAGTCTCGCATCGAATTTTCATTTAACACTAACTTAACCGTCCATTACTAACGATTAATAACCAATACTAACAATTGACAATTAGTAATATATACACACGTTTGTTAAATGCCAAGAGCGTAAAAATAAGATCCAGTCATTCAATGCACGATCTAGTCGTTATTGAAACGGCAGTACAAGGTAAAAATGGACGGAGTCTAATCGTCAACCGTCCGCGTAATAGTACAAGACTTTGCATTCACAGGTGAATATGCAAGGGGGATCGCGGGAACAAAGGTTAATGCCTTTGTATTAGTACGTCGCTTGGACACGTGAGGTGTCGTTCGTTGGCCCCGAGACTGATGGATCGTCGATGGCGACAATTACGCCTAGCACGAACCCACGATATCGCGTGCGCACCTACACCATATGATGATTAAATGCGTGGTGGTCCGTTTTCCACCATGGCGCGCTTCTTCACAAGTGGGCGTCGCCCGCTGCTCTGGAAAATCAGGTGGGTGCGAACTCAACCGCGACTGGAGAGTCCGTTTACGATGGACGGATGTAGTCGGTGCACCAGGACCGTCCGTTTTGAATGCACTGATGTTGTGCGTCGAGGGCATAAAACTAGGGAACAGCTCGCGATTAACGTCTCGCGTCGTAGTACTGAAATTTTTCATTTCGCAAGATGCATACGTAATGACTAGCTGATTTTCTCCGATCGCGATACGATCGAATAATTGAAATTAGCAGCGAAAGTAACTGAGAAATCGTTCACCCGGAGAATATGTTTCAAACCAATTGTATATTTTTCTACATGGCATTACTACAATACATTGCAGCAAGCTTTGAACAATTATCTGTTAAGTATTTACTTTTTATCCAGTTTCAACTTCTTACAGCATCTTCGTACAGTACTAATTATTGTGTATACTTGAAAGCATATAAGATATTTTAAATAAGCAATTTAATATCATGACATTTGAAAGTTTGCTCGTGTAATATTTCAGTGCGAGGCACCTTAACATGCGATTATTTTTTCGAGTGACAATTATTTTATCTCCAACAGACTTGCTTACTAATTCCGGCAAGTATATTGTTACATTGTAACGTAATTAAATCAATTGTTATTATCCTTTCATTTGGTATTCACTTTAATCAGATCGCTTGTCTGTTTTTGTTACCATTTCGTGTAGTTTCACAGAGAACGATAATGTTGCTAGTCAAGTTGATAGTGCCTTATCAATCGATATAAAATACAATTTGCAAAACAGTTCTAAGCGCTATAAGTGTCGACTCATGACATTAGATGGTGTAGTTAAAGTGGTTTCGAAAAATTCTTATTTGACAGTGAAAGAATTTCATTCCTATAATTTTAAACCTTGGTTTTAATAGTACGTTTCGAAATGGAATTCCCCCCAGAAACAATAGTGACAAATGCCTCGATCAGAATTTTAGAGAAAAGCGGCCAAGACTTCCTTTCGCCCTTGAAGCTCTGACCGCCACCACGTCGACTATTCTGCTTATCTTAGACATGAAAGCACTCCGGCATTTCACGCGTTCGATCTTGTGGCTGGGCGAATCAGTACTTTAGATACATACATTTCGCTCACGATTTCGACGGCTATTTGCTGCACAGATACACCGCGCGCCTGGCCTTGAAACAATGAGACGGATAAAGGCTTATCGGCAGTTTATGAGACGGTGGACTATGCGTTAAGTGCGCGATTCGACAACTGGTTATGCATTGAAGAGAATTGCATCGTTATCCGGTCCCCGCAAAACTCGGCACAGTATTAATTATCTGATAATTTAGAAGCCGAGCGCTCATCGAGACTTACAACTTTTCTTGATTTCAGTCAAAAATTAAATGCAAATTTGAAGGCTGTAATGACGCGAGAATTTATGGGAGTAACGAGAGATCTGATTTTCTAGCAATACTTAAGGTGTCAATAATACGTCAAGCCGAAACGTCAAAATATTTTTTTATCTTATATTGCATCAATCTTGCAATAACTGAGAAAGTGTTAAACCTTATTTAGACTTTAATTTCCAATAATTTAAAGCTTTTTATTAACAGAGGTTCGATTGGTGTTTTTACGCTCTACTGAGTCTGGCTTATTATTCGGTAAGAATAATTCCGTGCAAAATGATTGCGCGATTATTGTTAGGAATCGCAGTCGCGAACTTTGACTTAAATATAAATGTGTATACAACTAATTAGAGAAGCGTAGGAAGAGCGTTAATACTGGGGTAGAAACAAGGGGCCGTAGATAAACATAAATCACTTGATTCGCGTTTGAATTTTTTCTGCTCCCATTGTGTGCCGCTCGGAAAAAAACAAAGACATAGACTAGCAAATGTACGAATCGACCAGCGAATACCCTTGCTGCTGTCTACTTCCCTCCGTCGCTCCCTCGTCACTCGGCGGCTTAACGCGGTGCCTTTAGATCCGACAGACGAACACAAAGTATTCCGAGCGAAGAATTGAACCGGTCGACCCTCGGACGCGAGGCGATAAAAGCCCCGTCCCTTCCTAGAAATTAGCGACCACTACCGATCCTAAGCTCACGGAGCTCCTCCATAACTTTGAGCTTGCTTTTAGGCCAACGCGATCGGAATCATTCGGCCCAAATGCCGTCGGATGGTATTCCGGGATCGAGCTCGTTTTTCACTCTTCCTCGCTCATCTCCCTTTTCGCCGTTAGCCGTTACACGCACTGGATACCACGCACTTTTCCGACCGAGGCTGACAACGCCTCGCGCCACGCCCGCGACTCACTTTCCTTCCTCTATTGTTTCCTTGTCTTCGAGACACTCTCGCACTACTCGGACCGTTACTGGACACAGAAGGGCTCATCCTTGCCCTCGGTGAATCACCAACGCGGCCTAGCACGAGAATTTCTAAGTCGGAAAATCTACTTGTATTTTTTCGTCGCGTAAAGGGATTGGAAAGATTACTCGGTCTTACGATATACGTTATAATCGGTTATCACCGATTATTAACGATGACATCCACATTTATTGTTATTGTTACTGTTCAGCATGATTTTCAGAATCCGACTAGTACTGTATACGAATATTATACTTATAGTTAAAGTCATAAAAATTTATTTTTTAAACGACCAAGAGTGTCATTCTCGGAAATTCTATACAGTAACTGAATAAATGAATGCGAAGTACCCTTTATATGTACTAGTTTGCTAACAAATTTGGAGTTGTTTCTATTAACGTTTTGGACGTTCATCATTACAGTGACATCGCGGCTATACTCAATTTTCATAAAACTTAACGAGCAAGCCTTTAATATAGCTATTTACCGTACAATGGCTAGCACCGCTCCTGGTATAATGGACAATTTACTATTAGCATAGCTGATAGTATTCGGGAAAAGCAAGACTTCTCATCTAACACCACTGACTAATGAAGCACCGTTCCTACCCAATGGAAGCTCGAGACTGGAGCTTCAATATCGTATCAAGCATATCGAGGAGGTGACTTTGAAAGCGGAAGTCATCTTAGAAATTACGAGCAGCCTCTACCGACGGATATCGTTTGCGAAATGACACTTTCGTAAAACGTCTGAATACTTAGCAGGAAGCTTGCTTAGATATAACTTGACGCCGGTAATTTCGAGATTAAAAAGCCGAGGTTATGGTCGCACGACTTTCCTTTAATTGCCGTCGCTTTTTTATTTTACGAAAGACCTCGTTTAATCGACCATCGCCTGGTTTTCGGCCTATTTGGCGAGCCTCGTCATGCCTGATCAAAAATCATTTGAGCTACATTTGTGGAAGAACAAGTTGGTACTAGCAATGTAGAAATCGGCATTTATAATAACAACAGTTGGTTGTCACTATCATAAAAATACAATCTGATGGTCTGCCTTAGGTCACCTTCAATCTAATTCTTACGGAAATAAAATAATTACAGTACTCGAGCAGAATTATCAAACTAATCAACTTTTTAGCCAATATCTAAGGGCTTCGATCAGGATCCCACTAATAATATAAATTAGCCCATTCCCGGTCAATGTCTCTGAATATCCAATACTCCCGTGGGGATTTCCCGATTCTCTTCGTTAACCCTTCGTAATCCCGAATAGGCTTATTTTCGGGCGTGGCCCCTGGACAATTTTATCGTCAACTAAAGGCTCGCACAGTTAAAGGGGCAGACGATAGGCTTTAAAATTCGTTAACATTAGGTCGGTGTAGCCAGATCATTATCAAGACCACTATTCGACAATCAGCGGCCACAATGATCCGACGCCCCATAAAACCATTTTTCATCGTGCGCTACTTAACGAGCTTGTAATGATCCTCGAGCTTTTTGCTAGGCGCAGGACGAATCGGACTAGGACATTAAGCGTGCGAAGATAAGGCATCGACTGAGAATGGGTTGAAGGGGAGATGACGATCGTTTTTCACATTCCCGATGTTTGCGACCGAGCTTGAGCAAATTGAATCCACCTTACACCCCTGATACCCGACGGTTGTCGCTTCTATAATAATCCTTCCATGCAGATCGTAAAATCACGGGGCTTTTGAATATTCTGGCCAGGGCTTTATCAATGATCATCGTGAATTAAGGTCCTGGCTACGTATGGGCTAATCTCCCGATAGCCTGGGTTATTACTCATTTACGTTGGCTCGTTACTCGATGCCTTAGCATTCGCTATACAGGGAGTCCGGGAGTCCTGCGCTACTTTCCAACTCGCTGTTCTGTTCTGAAAGTGAATCGCTAATCTCTTACGGCGCCGGATTATATTAATCAATGCTCTCTGGTTGCTCAGAGGCTATGTATAACTATGTCAACATCTTATCATTTATCATAAGCTAAATGTAGGAGGATTTATTTATATTTATACAGTCCATTGCATTTTACCTACTAGTACCGTTTTTAAGTGAAAACAGTCTCTATGAATGTTTACTATATGAGGCCTTCCTCACGCAGCTAGGGACTCAATTATTCACTTTCTTATCAAAATTAAATTCTTCGAAACAAACTTCGAACAACAAGAGTCTTCAAAAATATTGCTTCCAAGAATATTGTTGAGCCTTTTAAGCTGCATGGGTACTTGGTTTTTTATTTACATTTCAAAAGAGCAGATTCTCTTTAATGTGGGCTACTTTGATAAAATGAAACCACCACCGATATAAAATAAATAATTCAGAGACAATTCATTATTAATTGTGTTTCAACTGACATTGTTTATTTTCTGCAGACGATGAATATGATGTCTAACCTTTTATTTACTATGAAGAGAATAAATTGTATCCTTGCTAAACTTATTTCAAACCTAAAAAATAATGCTTTATATTACATTAATCATGAATATTAAAACAACTAAATTGTTAAAACACATTCAATTCAAATGACTAAGGTATGAGTCAATCGGTAATAAATACTCTACGTTGTAAATTTAATGTACACTGGTTAAACTATGGATAGAATTTGATAGAATTGTATAAAAGGAAACAAAAAGTCGATTGACAAGTGCGATTTTACAAGGTACTCTGTCGAATAAAATTCTATGATATAAGCAAGATATATCAATCTTTAGTAAGGAAGTAAAACGAAAATAATCAAAAATATGTAAGCAGACTATTTTACAACTAGAATTTAATAGATTTATGCAGGTAATCGATTTTTCATCAACTAAATAATATGAGATATTTTCTAACCAACTGCTTTTTAAAGCATTAAAAATTAATAGATTCTTTTTTTCATTTATTGAGATCAACTGATTTTTTTTCTCATAATATTTTTGATCAAGTATATAATAATGTACATTTTTATTCATTTAAGTTTCTATCCCTCGTAGATTTATTCCAATCTTATTAATCGATTAGAAACCTTATGCATTTGCAGTGCAAGTGTCAAACAGACTTGAGTGATTGGATAAGCTATCGGTTTTTCGGCAATACTGACATACCCGTGTCTCTCTCACAATTTCCGATTCTCTCTTTCTCTCTCTCTCTCTTTCTCTCTCTCTCTCTCTCTCTCTCTCTCTCTCTCTCTCTCTCTCTCTCTCTCTCTCTCTCTCTCTCTCTCTCTCTCTCTTCTCTCTCTCTCTCTCTCTCTCTCAATACTTTATAAGGAGAAATAAAAAAAGTTTTTTACTCACCAAAACCCATACGCACTTCCTCCTCGTCGTCACTGTCAATGTGCTTGATGCCGGCGACCTCAAAGCTCCGTATCTCGGGGATATTTTTCTCCGGGAGGCAATCGCAACTGGTTTCGTTGCCACACTCGCAACTGTCGCCGGCGCACTTGCAGCCCAGCAGCGGGTCGTCGGTATCGATGTTCCGGCAAGCGGTGCAGGGGAAGGTGAGGTCGTCGATCGAGACCCTCTCTATCTTGCGCTCGACGGTGACGAGGAGGGCGTTGATGTACGCGGGAAGCTCGAGGTCCGAGACCTCATCTGGTCGAGACACTCCGTCGAAGCGCTGCTCTCCGTTGAGCTGCCGATCCTGAAAGCGCTGCTGCTGGGTGGCGACGGACTCGAGGCCAACGGGGGTCGCGATGTCGCGGGGCGCGAGGACGCGACTCCGGGTCTCGCAGCGCGTCGTCTCCTTCCACTTCTCCATGGCAGCGGGCGAGACGACGCGCGTCCCCCGTTTCAACTTGTTTCTCGTCTCATCTGCTGCTGGGAGAGGGAAGCAAAAGCTTGGTTAACCCATCGCGGGACGAAAGAATGGGTCGGTGACTTTTATTGCCGCGGATGTATTAATTTGCCTGAGCTCCAAGAGCGACTCGTAGCGCTCTTTTCAATGGATTCGATAACGTAAAATAAATCAACTTACTCAATCATTGCAATATGTTATTAATAATTGCGTGTTTAATCTTATAATGGCCATCAAGCCTTGTTGCTCATCTATTTTGAATAAATCTAAGCTCTTGCATACCTTTCTTATTGGCCGCGTTCCTACAGGCCGAATGAATCAATTTCAAGCCTATAAAAATACATTATGAAAAGAGGAAATAAAAGGTGCCCGGAAACAAATGAAGGAATCTCGTTACAGAGATGCATTTCACCTTCTATGTTACTGACCTTAAACATGAAACTTTCTCAGGAGTAAATGAATTGCATTACATATATTATGCACTGAATGGCTTATTATAGCTCATGCTTAACTTTTCTACCTTAAGTAATTCATTTTTTTTGTTTTTGTGTACAATAAGTTTTATTTTAATTTAGAACTCGATTAGGTTCGCATCACTGCTAATTATAAAGACTTGAGCAAAAAGCTTTACCTCAATACATATGTAAAGTATAGTCATAAAGATAAATAGATAACATTGTTTAACGTTAGAAAAAAAGCATTACATTTTTTATACATTATACGCTCAATTTTAATCAGTAGTATGTAAATTAAAAAAAATCTTTCCTACATTGAAAGATCCCTTATTACAGAAATTTAAAAAAATTTTTAATTACTTAAAAGACCCTCATTAACGCTCGAACATTCATTGATGAAATTTTGAAAACGACTAAGACTTTCACGGCATTCGTACAAGTCATACGGACCACCTTTACGAAAATGCTATCTAACATTGCAATGCATATTGAAAATAATTGAGTCAGTTGCAAAGCAATTCGACAAATGCTCCAGACGAGGGCCCTCACCGTTTAGCGAAAGGCCTAAGGCCTCGGCGTTTCTGTTTGCACATCTACCAGAGCTCGTGGATCTGCGCTCGCTCGCAGCTCTTGCCTCCTCCGCCCAAGCGTCTACGCTCGAGGAGGACTTGGACTTCACGACATCGTGTCCGATGGTACTCGACGGCAACTCGGCCCCGTTGTAATTGTACCTCTGCATCGCTCGGCTTTCGTGGTGCACCCGACGATGATGCCGATGCTGCTGCTGCTGCTGCTGCTGGCGCTGATGCCGGTGGTCGCCGTAGCGCCACCTGGGACCCGTTGACTCCGTAGCGGAAGAGGAGGCCGACGAGGAAGATGAGAGGCTCGAAGAGCCGGACGACGGCTTCTGGGAACTGGAGCTCGGCTCGCGCCAGTCCATAAACTCGTCCTCCCGGTCCCAGCCGAGTATCCCCGGGGCCCGCATCGGCGTGGCTCGCCAGACCAGGGCTATCTGAAAAATCCGGCATTCGAGGCATGAACTTGGTGGCTATGAGGTCCGTCGTTATCTCTATATATATGAGTTTTGAGGATGAGCTCTGAATCGAAAACTAGTGTCATACATGCATTTTGGAAAGAAAACTTCAATATTTAACATCGATTGGGCGTCCTCAATTTGCATTTTAACATCTATTTAAAAAAGTTTGTCAAAATATGGCATTTCTAAAAC
Source organism: Kradibia gibbosae (assembly GCA_018907135.1). NCBI lineage: Eukaryota > Metazoa > Arthropoda > Insecta > Hymenoptera > Agaonidae > Kradibia > Kradibia gibbosae. The sequence goes on from JACCHX010000004.1 coordinate 14,230,934, forward strand.
TTTTAAAAAAAGATAAGCATTGTAGAGCACCAATCTTGTTAAAGTTTACGCAGATAATAGGATTCAAGTTATGAATCGTCATGGCCAATTTGCGACAAATTTTAACTGCATTGTCCCTTTTATACGCCAGATAATGTAGTTAAAACTTATACTATATTGCCCACAAGTTCTTTTATAGATTCCTTCTATTCTCTTTTTTATGAATTTGGCATATAAGAGTTCTAACTTTCATTCTGTATCAGCATCTGGTGCAAAAAGTTATAGCCATTGAGTCCAAAAAATGTTCGTACTCAAGTGAGTAGAAAAAAACAATGTACATATTCCTTATTTATCATATCTGCTAGTACTTAAATAAAGAAAACTACAAGCACATAACATAAAGTTACAAAGAGTTTATTAAAAATTAAAAATTATAAAATTATTTAAAGTATTAAATTAAATGAATATGATAACGTTAGCATATCGAAAGTTGATTGCTCATCAAGTAGTATAATACATTGAAGTCGAAAATGACTTCTCAATTTTTTTAAAACAATTTACCATTCACATACTAATTTTCAACTCACAATTCAATTATTTATAACTCTTGGCGGCATAATTAAAAGTGAATTATTTGTATATGCAATCACTGAACAAAGGAAAAATTGAACTTGTTCACAACATAATATATTCAAAGAAGATTATCGATTAGAATTTATTGTTATTCAACGAATACTTTTCTTCGTCTACATGTCAGAAAGTGACATAAGGAAACATGTACATATAATTACATCAAAACTCGTAAAAGTGAAAGAAATTACTCATTTTTTTCTAATACTTCGATGGTATTCATCTTTGCCAGAAATTTTTTTATTGTTTTTAGAGAGCCCATCATATAACTGAACGAGCAAAACAATTTGCTCGCGTGAATTTTTTAATATTAATTTTATTAATTTATGCTTCTAACTTTTCAAAAGCCCATCTGAAAAATAGCGACCTGTCTGTCAACCCCCGCGCCCAAAATAACGCAGCGTCGCGCTTCCGCGGCAGCGATAGACAAGCGGAACGTGACTCACTTCGACGGAATTCTTCTCGAGGACGTTAACAGTGGCACCCGCAGCTTTCACGTCGGCTTGTTGTGCCGTCGTCGCCAGGGTACTGGTAATTATTGTCCTTGTGCTCGATTTGACGCTCGCAGCCGCGCTGCGCACACAAAGGTAGCATTCCCCGAGACGAAGTGCCGAGGCCTCTAATTCGCCCAACCTCAGGACGAGGCCGTGGCCACCGAGGGTAAGGGGCCAACCTTCCGGTATCACGAATTCGTTACCCTGCGGAAAGAAAAATGTTCTGAATTAATTCTATCGTTGAAGAGTGATAATATATATATATATATATATATAACAAGCCTTGAAATATAATTTCAAATCCAAGACATAATTGCATTAAAATGAAAAAGGACGTTATAGGTGTTAAATACTAATGAGAGAAATTTTCATTATTGTTATAAAAAATTAATTTGATTCATTGCATGTAGGATTATAAATACCCCTCTATCATAAATGTAGATTTCTATGTTAACTTGTAAGTACAAAATGTTAATATTTTATACAAAAGGTGGATGCAAAAATATTATATAAAAATAAGCTCGTTCTTAAAACCGGTGATTACACAAAATATAGACAATTAACCATCAATCGCGCGATCAGGGCATTTTCATCTAATTTTCGTGTATAATTCAACTATGCATGTGATTATCCTATTAATAAATTATCTGCTCAAGTCTTCAGTACTCGTAATAACTACCACTTGGCCGATGCAATATATTAAAATGAATAACCTAATGTGTAAGTCAGTTCAATAATGTTATAAATTATTCGACGCTTCCGTTGGATTGTGAATAAATAAACGAGAAAACATTGAAGCTAATTATACTCCAAGAAATATACACGGATAAAATGATTTCGATGTTGAAAAAATAATGAAAAAGCAGAAGCCGAACTAGAGTTTTCCTTTAGAGCTGAGTAAGCGAGTAGTCGAAACATCGGCGCGTTTACCAAAGAAAAAAGGAAACGCCATCTAACGAGCCAGACGACGTTGACGGCCGAGGGAAAGAACCCGGCGCTCGTCCACGGAATTTAATCCCGCATCCGTTCGCAGATGCAAAAGAGTCCAGAGAATGTAGATCCTCGCTGTCTCGTGCATTCACCGCGTGTTCGACACGAGAGCGAAATAAAACTATGGAGCGGAAAAATCCTTAGCTATCCCCAACTCGACGTGTGATCAAGCGTAGTGAAAATCAAAAAGCGAATAACCGCACCGGCCGATGCCGCTTTACTAGGACCGCCGCCACCGACGGACAGAAGTGAAAATACATGTTTGGCAAATATACAAGTATAGCGGGGTGATATAGGAATTCGGATACAGCAGGGGGATGATTCTTTTATCGGCAGCGCGACAAATGCCGCTGCATCCACGACCATACGAGGTTCGTCAGGATTGTGTTGATTTTGTTTTTGTTTTTGTTTTCAACTTTATCCGCTACGATTTCTTGAAAGTATTGATTTTGAATTTGAAAATTAATTTCGATTGTGAATGTATTACAGTCCAATTGCTCAATTAATACCATAACAGATATACAAAAAGCATTCAACATTCCTTTTACACATAATTAAGAGTAAATTAGTACAATGCTCCTGATATGTATAAGAACTAATAATGCACAGGTAAAAAGTGATTAAAACGTAAATTATATAACAAATATTGATATGATGCTTATGAAATACTTCCATATTCATCATACCATCGCGTAAGTTAATAAATTTCTGTCGCTGATTGATAATAAATTAAAAACAATATGCAATAAATGAGAATGGCTTTATCAGTAAACTTGGTGATTAAATTAAAAAGTGGAAAGCCAAAGGTTCTGCTATCTGAATTTGGACCGGTGGCTTCCCACATGTCGTGTCCGTTCGAATAACAGTGGCATTGTGCTTGTAACATTATTCCACCGAGCCTCAGTGAATGAGAGAGAGGCTAATGTATACACCGCACGAAGATTTCCCCTCGCAAGAAAGTTCGTCATACAATCTCAAGAATCCTACTCACGCGCTCTTTCCCATGTAAATATCCACTAGTTTCAAAGACAACTCAGTTCTCAACCACTGGAGCTCGGGATTACTCCCTCACGATTTCGACTAGAATTAGAAAAAAAAACTCTCGGACAGCCATTCGTATACCGTCACTGCCGCTCCCCAATGCGACTTGCATGGAAAACTGGCATTACGCATTTCGGCACCAGGCACAAAATAGACGCGCTCGCAAGATAATCACCATTCGGTGGGTTATAACCCGGATAGCGACGTATATTAATAGCATTTTAAGATCTGCGCCGACCAATTTTTCCTATCTCTCTATTTCCTATCCGCGAATGATTATTGGCATCAGCACAGACGAAGCTGTCAGTTCGAAGTCTAATAGATAATTAGAAGTAAACCAAAAATAGCATCCAATTACTATTGCAGGCGAGTCAAGGAAGTACCGTTTAACTAAATTATGTTGTCACAATTGGTTATTTTTAAGAAATCCGAAGTTAGGAATTATTTAAAACTCTAATCGAAATCATTTTTGATGCCAAACTTTTACTGACTCTCCTAATTATTGAGAACAATTATCTTCTTCATTTTTAAATAATAACATTTTCATTTATATTAATTGAATTATTCGCTACGATGGTAATGTTTAATACGCATTCTCGTATTGATTATTGATTCCTACATCAGACATTGTCGAATATACAGTCTACTTTCAAAAAAATTTCATTTAAAATAAACTTTTTTGCATCACCGACCTAACGAGCCAATGAATAAATAATGATTCTTCTATAACAGATAGATTCCATCGAGAAGTTTTCATCTCGTTTTCTGCTCATTTATACATCATAGACAATTTCGTGTTTTCATTCTGTTTTCACGATAGCAGTGAAACTTTTGTATAAAGACATTTCAAGAGTCATGGTGTATTTTCATTCAGCACAGTTGAATCATTCATCAAAGTCGAAAAAATTCAGTAAAATTTGTAACTCGTAAAGCTAGAATACCTTTTTAAAATTCTCCTATCAATATATAAATATATATATATATATATATAAATATATATATATATATAAATAAATATATATATATATATATATACATATATATATATATATACACATATTATTTTCGAAGAGCAGAAAATAATATTGAAATTTCAGGCTTCACTCAAGTGAAAAATCGTGATCGCAACGCACCTGAAAGTAGAGCAAGATGAATGTCGTATGCGTGCAGTAAAAGTAATCTGTAAAAAAAACCAAACACAAATAAGCTTCCGCATGTGCCGCTCGCATAAAATGGGAAGGGCTGATCTCAGCATATCGAGCGATCGGTGAAATTTCAAGTTTCTAAGGCCGCCTTTTACTTATTGTCAGTGGATCGAAGGTCAGTCGGCGTTGTTGGGACTAAACAAAGCAAGGATAGCGAACACGAACTCGCATCCGGCAGGACGCACTCGATGCAAATGAGGCCCGCAAATTTTATCCTCCGAGCCACCGCTCGAGCTCCCCGATACATCGGCAACAACAACTTTCATCCTCGCCGCCGAATTAAAGCGCACCAAGCGTTTCGTCCTCGACTCCTCTTTCCTAAATAGCGCTTCCTTCATCCACGTGCATTTTCGAGGCGTCACTGGCTTTCTAAAGTAGGTATTGGTCGCGGCTTGATCCCCGATTATACTATCGTATCTCGAGCCCCTCGAAGACTAGACCGTCCTCACATTGTCTCATTTTGATGAACGCAGAGTGAAAGTACAGCTGTAACAAACGGGCACGTGAGTCGGCCGCCTGTCGAACGTCTTATTTATAACGGAGCGTTAGTCGAGTACGCGAGGCGAGCCTTTTCCCCGATGACTCGGACAATATCGTTTATCATAAGCTACCTCCTTCGCGTCGTCCTGGAAATCTCAAAGCTTGTCGAAGCTCTCGATTGATAGAGCTCCTTCTCTCCCCCTTGATCTCTCCTGCCAAATGAAGCCTCACCAAGCGATAGAAGGGCGGGAGGGAAATTCACCTCGTGTCGGTGAGCCACCCAACGCGTTCCACGGCCGGTGAGGGACCACACGACGAAGGAAAAATGACGGCCGCCGCAGTGGTGGAGGAGGAGGACAGGGTAAGAAAGGCAGAACCCCGTACTTTCTCCTGGGCCTATTGCATAGGTCCTCGAGCCTCCCGGAATCCGCGGCTCGCATGGTCCGCGTTTCTCATGCAAATGGCATGATGGAGGTTGCGCTAAAGCGCATAACAGTACGCGGAGGACCAGATGAGGTTTGTCCAGCTCCCGGGCCCAACAATCGCCCATTGAGCTCGTGGGGGCATTTGTGGGTTATCAGCGCGAGGAAACAATGGGCCCGCTGAGATAAAGTCCCGGGCTAACTGTAAAGACGCGAGCGCTAGCGGGACGGTTTCTTGTGCCGTGATTAGCGATTCAATACCGCGTCGTGAATTTAACGAGCCGATTGAATTTCGCGGTTCGGCGACCCAAGTCGTCGGGCCCCGCCTCCGCAACGAGCACATGGGTGCTTTAGCAGCCGGCACCTAATCAGTTGTGCCTTGTTGCTGCTAAGGATGAAAGGAATTGGTGTTGCTGGATTTTTTAAGGGGCACCGGTGAGTGGATCGAGAAGTTTTGTCTCACCTTCCTCTCGGCGTCCTGGTTTTATGCAATTTATTCAGAATTTATTACAGAGGCTCGAACGCTTAACCCATTTTTAACTGCTTTTCTTTTCCTGCATACAGGTCGATTATAGCTTGTCACACGCAGGGAGTCCTTTAACCTTTTTGCAAAGAATACGGCGAATTTCGTCGTGTGCAACTTGAAAAGCACTTAAAACTTCAGGAGGTACGTGAAATGTATTATTGCACTCTGATGCTTATTATTGAATGATAATGCACATTTGATTATTTGATTTTGAGTAGTAAGAAATAGCACATGAACATACACGTCAAATTACCTCATAATTAAGTATGAAGATTTTATTTTATAACATTTCTCAAAAATCATACTATCTATCAGAGCTAACAAGCTCTAATGATAATAGCGTTTCAAATCATTTGTAATAACAGTATGTATTTATGGTACATACTCGTACGTATATTGAACAGCTTAACCTATTTATTATCAAATAATGCTGGGACAATTCAGTAAGTTTCACCATAATTTAAAACTAAACAGAGAAAGTACGTAACTCTTATCTCTTACGTCAACAAGAAAAATGAATAAAGACACGAGCATCTAATCTGTATTCGCGTGATTGTCGAATTATCCAATACTTACGTTACCACAGATTATTGAACATAAAATATTTGCTCATAAAATTAGTTCAACTAATATTTAAAACAGCTTTATTCAATAATCTGTCATAGCATTTACTTTATACAAAGAAACTTAAAATCTTATTTAGCAGTATTGAGAAATGAAAAAAATATTTCTACCTTCAAACATCTTAACATTTAATTATCTGCCAAATCTAAATTACGTAATTCCTTTGAAATTTAATATGACTGACTTCATCACAAAAGTTTCGAAACATTTAATTTAAATGCCCGACAAACATCGAAGCATAAGAACCGCTTTCAAAGGTCAAAAATACAACGTTTGATAATTTGAAGGTAAATTATTGTAAACATTATTGTAAAAATCCACATATACATATTTAGATAGTATGCAATACTTAATATTTGTAGACAATTATTATTGCTTTTCTAATTTCAAAAACAAAATCACAAATAACATAAGCATTTAATCTTCCATTTATGATGATGCAATGCTCTCTCGTTAAAAGAAAAACTTTTCTTTTTCTTCTTGTTTCTCTTTATATTCCATGGGTATCCCAAGAATCGCTAACGCACATTTACAGAGACGCAAGGAATGCGCCCAAGTGCAACGAGTCTGATGCACTCCCACACGCACAAAGGGCTGCTTTTCTCTTAAAAGCTTTGCTCTTATTGCGTCTGAGGGTGATTTGTCACCGATTTAGCTGCGCTCTTGGAATTCGTTTTATTATTATTATTTACTTACCGCCGACGAGTATGGGGATTCCTGACAAGGGGACACTTTTGTAATAAAAGAGCTTTTTACGGTACGCTCGCGTGACTTATAAGGCGATACTTTACGTTTCGAAGGTGGACTTTTTTCCTCAGCGATTCGAAACAAGTACACTTACAGCTATCGAAGATGGATTTCGTTTCCTTGAGATACGGTTCTTTTTAAAAAAGGATAATTTCATTAGCTTAGTCAGAATGCCAACGTACTATAGCGAGATTCAGGGATGAGGGTACCGATTTTTATTAGCTATACCTTAAGATGCACAGTAAGAAGTAAATTAAAAAAAATGTTCAAGATCTCTAATTGCTTTGTAGTGTAAAAGACCCTTTGGAAAGTCACAACTCAATATTAATCAGACACCATTTAAATTGCAGATATACTGAGAATACAATAGGCCTAAATCGCGAACAAATTTACCGAATAGAATTTTAACGTACACAAATAAATTCTATTAGATAAAAGCTAAGGTGCAATTACGCTAATAGACCGTCAAGTCGCTAGCAGAATCTATAATTGACTGACATCTTCGAAGCATGATTTGTGCTAAATTGACAGTGTATTTGTGGCCAGAATCTCCATATCCGACGAATCTCCCGAGGCAACTGCTTCATATTGAATATTTGTCTTTCACAAAGCTTCCGTTAAATGTACGCCTGAGAATTTTCGATGGCATTCGTACAGTGATCGATGCTAGGTCGTTTCTTCGACAATGCTGAATCTGTTCCAATATTAATACCGGTACCCTCTCGTACAATCTGATTTCTAGTTCATTTTCGTTTTTCGATAAAGCATAAAGTACATATAAATAAGTGCTTTCGTATAAAAACAGACGCGCTTAATAGGTGCTTAGCATCTCGTTATCCGACGTGATTATTAGGGGATAAGCCAGATTCGCTAGACAACAAACTAAAAAAGGAAGTAACATTACGTTGGCCTCGTGCACGCAAGCAAATCATGTTTTCGCGTGATAACTAGACAACAAAGATACCCTTGGTGCCCTGTACCATTTTAAATCTTGTACATGGAAGAGGTGTCGAATGATCTCAAGAAAATATTTAACTATTTTAACCGTCAATTTAAATTTCATTTTCTCATCCTACACTTAGGATTTTTACTTCTAAATTTTTACACCAAGTCACGCTTTAATAAATCATCGGCAGTTGTCATTTATTATTTATACCGTTACCATTACAAATGAAACATCACGGCACTCTCAATTACGCAGCATCAGCTGATTATCCACTTTTTTAGATACTTAGAGTATTCGCAAGGGAATATTGGCAGCAGTTTTACAATGATTTTACTTCCTTTAGCAATGAATAAAGGAGAAAGGAAAAATGTCCAGCTGCACCAGTTGACCTTTTATTAAGTAAAATGCAACCTCATAAACTACATTCCGCTTAATATTAATAAAACAGATACTTGTGTGTCTCAACTTTAACATACATTTTTAGTGATTTTTTAAAAGTTCTTGATTTTTAAATGATTCGAATTTCTCCTAAATTAAACACGAAATATGAGCGAATGCAAGGTCTTTCTTTTCTTCTTGCTGATGAGTGAACTGTGACTGGAACCTTGCTTCGAGAGTTTGCGTGGAAAAGAGAAAGACTTCACATGTACCTTTCTTCTTTTTTTTCTCTCTTGTTTGTAATCAGCTCAGTGGCATTACTGTTTACGATAAGCGTACATTAAACAATGAGTAATTCATGAATTGTCAATGTAGTAATATTTGCAACACGATTCTAGAACACTATATTTGTTCCCGCACTATATTCTAGAATAGCGATGAATAAATATAATTTTTTTTATATAATTCAAAAGTACCATACGCTAGATATTTAAAGATTAATTTAAAAAAACTTCTCAAATAATATTAAGTATTTAATTACAGTATTTGTTCAAATGAATTTTGCTGCAACTCACCATTTTTAATGTGACTCTTGCGTAGATCATTCGTGTATAATTTGTGTAATACTTTTCAATACGAATAAAATATTTATTGTTTTTAGTAATTAAGAATTGGTCTTTCCAGAATTGGATATGATCAAATAGATTATATGACAGAAGTAGCATCATAAAGTCAATATGAACAAAAAATATACAATGCCGAAAAGGAGGAGCAAAAGATCCACCGGTCAATAAATAAGGTACTAGAGAGCGAGAGAGAGAGAAACCCTTTGTAGGGAAATCGCGATATGTGATGTTGAATAGGAATCGTAATTCTCTTCTTTTCCGCCTCTGCAATTATTAACCGCAAACGACAATCGATTCGGCCGCGAATTACGTCGCCACTATTATGCGCGCCATGCAATCGTGTTTGAGTGGGTATCACAGGTGCCATTCCGAAAGATACCGAGCGACAAAATCGACGCAACTGTAATCACAATCGCGGAAATACGTCGTTTGTCACACAAGTGCTCATGGCACGTGGGCCGAGGTCGAGACTTCGTAGCCTTCCAACACTCTCTCCACTATCCTTAAGCTCTTATCGAATTTTACCGCACCGCAGGCCATTGGACGTTTCCCTTAGAAACTTTCGCTGCTTACTTGTCGTTTCTCGTTGAAAATTTAGCAATTTTAATATTTCAATTATGATCATTAGGCTCAGATAGCCACGTATCAAATATCGTTCGCGAAGAATCCCTCAATTCCGTGGGCTTTCAAACCGAATTTCCCGAAAATTTGTGCAAGACAACATAGTAAAATTTTACAAAGGAAGAGAAAAACAATCGAAGAACAACATAAATACGTAGCAGGGAAACATCAATATCGATTACTCGTTCTCAAAGCTTACGGCCTGCTCCGAGCACTGATTACATAAAGATAGTATCCAGGCCTGTGGCTCGAGGCGCTGAACCTTAAGCGATGATAAAAAAACTGATAAAAAAGCCCCGCGCTTCGATGTTGCGTGATATCGCTGGGAAACGAGGGGGCGAGAGGGTGCAATGTGCGCAATGGCATATTCCACAGCCGTGACAAACGATTCGCCCTCGGAGCTCGCGGCACATCTGCCAAGGCTCTAATTAACGGGGATCTTGGCTCTCGGCCACGGACGATAATTGGTTAGCACCTCGCTCGCGAGGAAGGCGACGATAGCGTCGACATTGGGAAACGCGTACTTCGTTACCTTTAGAGTTACTTTCAGAGTTACTTTTGCCTCGCTAATTGTAATGGGGCTCTTCTCGGCGCAAGTCAAACTGATCCATTTCTTCCGTTTTCGTTTACATTGCACGGAAAAACGCCACTTGCGAGTGGAAAAAGTTCAGAAATACGAATGGAGCATTTATATATGCACCAGGTTGACCACCATTGTCGAAGGCGTATAATGTGAAAAATATCATTTAATTTTTTCTCTGCATCGCTTCGTAGAGAAATATATACATTCTCCCTTTGAATATCTTATATATCTATGCTTTAATTTTATAGGTAAGTAGAAAAATGTTAAGTAAGTGAAATTGATTAAAAATGAGTATCGAGGGTATTATGGTGAATGTGGAATGGAATACATTGTCGGTTTTATGGTCGGAGCTTTAAAGGCTACTAATATAAATGATCTTGGATGATTTTGAGTTACTTTCTGTTGAAAACTTTACTAAAGTTTACCTAGCTATAAACTTAAAGGGGGTGCAATAAATTGTAGTGCACTTTCACAGGCGTAAAATTAATGAATAAGTTTAATAAATATATAGAAGTCTCGAGAGAATTTCCCAGCTAGGATCTTACTCGGAGAAGTTCTACTTTTATTTCATACGTCCATTGCAACGAAATATCACTTACAAATATAATGCATATAATCCTTCGGGGATATTTTTAACTCTGAAAATAGTAATTGCAAATCAATCCTACTAGAATAGGAGCTAGTGAAAGAGAGAGAAAAAGGGTGGGAGAACAAAAAGAGGGAATGAGAAATTGTACCGCGCAGAGGGCAGCAGTGATGAGAGGAGAAGGGAGGGCAGAGATAAAAGACAGCGGCTAAGCAGTTATGCATAGTGGAAGAGGCGATGGATGGCGGCATCTCGATAAGCAATGTGTTAATCATGGAAAAGGGTCGCAAAGCCCATGCATAAGTTTACTAATATTGTTAAGGGAGACGAGAGGAAAACGGAACTCGGATTTATTATGTCTCTGCTTCTTCGTCTCCTCTCTCTCTCTCTTTCTCTCTGTCTCTCATACTCATTACCTGTTAGTTCAATTACACCGCTTCGCGAAAGCTCTGATGAAAATTTTGCCCTTTACTTGTTCTCCTCGTTGAGACTGATTCTTCAGTCAACATATGGACCACCGGATTTCTAAGCTAGCGCAACTGTATTGACGCGAGCTGTTATTAGTTTCTCAGCTTTCCGCTAAATCTACCCAATGACTCACGGCTCACCGGCGAGGAATATTTAAATTAAAAAACTCAGATGCGTTGCACTCGGCGGCCGAGACGCGCAAGCAGCTATTGAGTACACGTAAAATTTGTGTTTATTGACATTATTTTACCACTCGTCAATTATCGCTTAGTGATGTATATTTCATCGTTCAGATAAAGAATACGTATGAAACCCGATGTAACGTTAATTATTTTTTTCAATCGACAATTTATATTTAAATTATTTAAATATTTTTACTTCTTAGATTGATAACTACTTTTATAGCAGCTACTATGAAATTAGTGTTTGAAATAACAAATAAAACTCGATCTTTCTACAATTGAGCCACGCATCGAGTCGCCTTTGCAAAAGAATCTTATATTATATGGGTGATGTCAAAGTATATAAAAGTCAAATAAATTTGTCATTATTAATTCTTATTAACGTTAAATACATTATACGGACATTGAAAAAGCTTATGCAACTGCATAAGTCGATGTAGATCGGCGAGCTCGACACGCGAAATTAAACCTGTTGCATTTTCAATTTCGTTCTCCATCGTTTCGTTCGTTACTTATTACTAATATACGAGCCCAAACAACGAACTCTTCAATGCTGCACACATGCAAAGTGGCTTAATCCAGAGAAGAGCCACGTGTCCGTATCCTGATATGAGATCTACCGAACCCACGAAGCCTGTCACCCTTGAAAGTGAGCGATTTACGAGCGGATGAAAATCCGTGGGCAAACTGCCCCACCTACGAAACTGAGGTTGAGCTACGTTTAAACGAGAGGGAAATGAGCCCCGGTCGTTTAACCCCAATATTGGTTGCGTGCCAAGTACTCGAACGCGTATTTCACGGAAGGATCGTTGCTGGCACTGATGTCACGATAATGAATTGGATTACCACTTTCGGCAGAGGACTCGACTTTAAATTTTCGCGAGCTTGCTAATATATAAAACTGCCGGATACGCCAATATTTCGCGATGTCTTTGCATCGACGATCTCATTCTAACGCCTTACTTATGTGATCAATAATTATTCTGCATCGCAATACTGTTGCCATTATTCGCTTTCCATTGGAAGTGCTAATAAAAGTGAATGTATATTTAAAGAAAAAAACTTTTTGTATCGGTAACGGTTTTTCTTTATAATTACTTACAGAAATATTCAGAAAGTTTTATCAACATTTGAACGCTATTTTTTTTCAAAATATATCGTTCACCATTTTAACATAATTGTGTATTACCAGATAATGTATTTTAAACAAATAAATAAATGTATTTTAGAGGATAACGGATTCAGAAATACATAATTTTTGTTAACAAATTGTTGCTACCATTGACTATTTCAACTTTTCCATATACTTATTTCATACACTTACTTCCATATATAAAGTCAATTGCACTATTAACAATAATAATAATAATAATAGTAATAATTCAACGTTATATAAATTTTTAATAAATACAATTTCTTTATGAGAAAAGGTCATCAAAATAAATTAATTTTTCATAAATTTCGTACGAGTATTATGATTATTACGTATATATGATTATTACGCAAATTTCTTTCTGCATTATAGTTTCACAACTTTTCTCGACATAGTAAATTAAACCATCTCAAACTACTTTGTCAAGCGTATTTAAACCTATGCAACAAAAGGCTATAAAAAGAAAAGGGTATTACATTTATATTTATATATGCAAAAAAACGTTCTGCGAAAAAAATGTATTACTTATTTCGAAACTAAAGCTGCTTTAACAGTTTTTTATGTTTATTATGTACATTAGCCTTTTTACTAAAATTTCCAATTTAATATATATGTAATAGACTTGTAAGATTAAAAATTCGCTTTCGCCAACAAAAAATTTAATCTATAGATAATATTTAGTGCTGGTCAATAAAACAGAATTTAGGAATTATAATAATGCTAATAATTGTTATTATTCATATTTATTAAAGGCACTAAAAATAATAAATAATGCTTACATTTTTTTAAAACACTATTTTGTACACTATTTTGTAATTAAAAATGAATAAACGTACAAGCTTGATGATAAAACTTGCACAATATCCAACAACGCTTATTAAAACGAAATAATGCTCATATAAATTGTTTTGCGATTCTGTTAGCACGAATAGTGCCACTTTAACTATTCAATAAAAAAAGACATTGAGATCTTATTTACATTTCCAAATAAGTACAATTTTTGTAAATACAAATTTACTTGCTCCTATTTCATCCTATTGATTGTTTGCTTAAGCCGCATGCAACCCTCGCGACCATAGAATTGTCACGATCTAAGAAAACATTTGCAACGTACGTGTCTAGTTTCACTACCTATAGAATTTTTCAGCTATAGAATTATTTTTTCTAACTATTGGGAAATGCAGCCATCCACTATCCTGACATACCGATCATAAATAGACAGATATTTCTAGTGTGTACACAGGCATTGCGCGGCGATCTATTAGATGTGACGTTTTTTGTGAAAAAAATAATTAGTACAAATTGGTGACGAGGCACATGATCCTTCGAGATTATGCATAATTTAGGTGTGAGCATTATCACTATACGAGTCACTATACAAATGCACGTCGGAATAGTAGTTTTCGTTCTCACCAACGTTAATTTTCGCGATTGTTATCCGCGCAGAGGTTTGACGACTCTGTCTAGGTGAGAAATATTACGGTATTATTATAAACTTTTTTCACTGTTAATAGACATTTCGTTTTCAATGTTAGTGAATTTAGAGTCGCTTAATATATTTATGCATGCCAATAAGATTGACAAAATGCTTCTGGCCCTCAATTTATTTTTTAATTTAATAAAAGAGTACGTTGAAATTAATGACTATGTCTATGATTAGTAACATTAGTTGTTAATATTAATCGATCAAAAATTATTCATCGTAAATTACAACCAAACTTACAAACCAAATATTACGTAATAAGAACATTTTTTAAACAAAAGTAAGATACCAATTATTAAAAATTATTTCGAAATAACTAAGAATTCTTGGACTGTCAAAATTAATATTAAGAATGAAAATTTGAAACTGCAGCAAGCATTTCATATTTGTTTTATTATCCTAAATATGTAAGAATTCTCGTCAGCATGAAATTTATTAATCAACACATTTCAATCCACATACATTATATGCCCCTGTTCTTCTAAAAGCAAAAACCATGCTATATATTTCGTGCATAAAATCTCTCTCCATGGTTAGCTTTATAATCGTCATAAAAATTCTGACGGCACAAAACCGTCCCTCAAAAAGCTCTCGCACAGTGATTTAACTGCCAGTCCTTTACTTAAAATGTAAAACTCATCAAGGACATTTCAGCTCAATGACCTTTATTACAAACATTCAAAAATCGAGTTAAATGGCTTCAGTTAACGACCTACGTTTGTGTATATTAATTAAACGCTGTAGACGAATTTGTTTCACTTCCTACAATTATTTTACAAGCAAATTTGTTAATAAGCCTTACTCAGTCCCCAAAAACTCTACTGCTAAAAAGTTCGTTACCTTTCTTATAGAGAATCTTTATCATTTTTGGTGATGTGATAAACAAGCCAAGCGGTTTACTTACTTTTTTGTCCTTACAATTCCGGTTACAATGAGCTTCATGTGGATCGTTACTTATGATGTCATTAACTTCGTAAACATCTTAAGTTATAATAATCATCATTTTATAGCACTCCTTAACTTGGAATGCATTTATCGGTAAGGAACAAAAAAAGCTCGGAGAATTTGCTCGCATGGACCTTCAATTATGCGTCTTTACATCCACCGAAAAAAAAAGATACGGTGATAGGAGGGGAGTAGTAAAGGTAGGGGGAGTACATCTTTTTACGATATCTTCCGTATCTATCTACAACGCGGATCAAGTGCGGCACCAGAATTAGTACACGAGCGTCGATTAGATCACTTGTAGGCATACACGGACCACAAATTGGTTTGAAAAGACGGACGGGCTTTAGAGGTATGAATTTCAGACCCACTCCTCCTCCTTGACCAATCTTGTACATACAACGATTACGTGACTTCTTTTTTTGTACTTTTTTTCTTCCTTTGAAGAAGTGAAACTCGTAGCTTCTGAGCAAGTGCGAAAAGAGAGAATAACTAATAAGATTGCTTATAGCGTAAGACTCGTTATTTTCATTAATTGTTGGTATTGATGAGTACGATAAGTAAGCAGAATTTTTCATTAAAAGGGTGTTCTTCTAATTTTCTATTCTGCTATAAATTTGTTTCTAAGTATCATTAGTTTATAAATATTGTGTAATTTTTTTGAAAACTAAGATTATTTTGTAAATCGTCTTTGTTGTTCTAAAAGTCAGGAAAAGCGTAAAATTAAAAATTTCATATTTTTTAGAACCTTACTATTGACTTGAGAAAAACCTGCACAAATTGAATATATTTAACAGCATCATGCTTTGATATGTATATTACTAAATTATTTAAAAACTTCTTAAGAAGTTAATAGTAAACAAAGTAAAGAAAGAAATGCAATAGTACTGAAATTTTCTGTGTTTTTTTAAATTACTAATAAAAAAAATATGCATTGAATTTACTAGAAGGATTAAAGTTATTAAGCTTATTAAGTATATTAAGCAAAAAAGAAAAAAAAAGTTCAAACAAAAAATTGTTGGATTGGTAGACAATTAATTATGAGTCAATAATAGGCCAAACAATCAGTTGGGCATAAAAGCGTGAGGTTCATGAAGTAAATTCAATAAATTTTACGTACCGTTAAGGGCTTATACCTGCCATAAAGGCAGAAAAATATATAAAAGAATAGAGATTCCAGTTTGCCTAGTCGCTAAGAACCGGAAGACTATTATGCAGGCGTCTAGCTAGTATTCTCTTTCTCTTTCTTTCCCTCTTCCTCTTCTTCCCGCGCTCACACTCTTATTCTCTCTCTCTCTCTCTCTCTCTCTCTCTCTCTCTCTCTTTCTCTTTCGCGTTGTTTTTCTCTGTTTCTGTTTCTCTCTATGTTTCTCTTTGTCGTCCCTCTGTCTATTCGAGTGCAGCGGGTGTTCCAGGTTTGATTGCGCGGTATTCTGCGAGCCAAACCATCGGGATTATTTTCTCTCTTCCTCCCTTGCCTTACAACTTGGCAGTGCAGAGATGCATCTTCGACCTCCATACGCGTATTCGCCCGCGAGTATCGAAGCTGATAAGCGCTCGTTGACTTTCCGCCTCTTTTTTCTCCATACTTTGCCTCTCTTGCCTCCGCAAATTCCGATTGTTCAAACATCTCCGCCTCTTGCATTACACTGAGATCGCGCGATGGTCTTATTGTTTCTTCGGTAGCTCTACTTCGTTTCTGGGACCATTCGTCTTATCACGGTTATATTTGCTTTTTCAACTCGACAACGATGTAGGAACACTTTGCACATTTCTTTTATATTGAAAATATGCAAAGACTATAGGTGGGTCTATGGGTACAAAAGAAAGGTTTTATTATGTAGGGAATATTCATGAAGCTGTTGCATAGATTTTACGATGATGGATTGAATACTATTATTCGCCGAGTATAATGTTATACTATCGATTTAACACAAGCTTTTAATTTGCATCTAGTAATTCTTTTTTATTTATCTAACGCAATATACGAAAGAGAATAGATTAAAGATCGATTGCTGATTTATGATTTAAATTTCTACAATTAAATTATGAATTTCATGTTTCAAGAAGTTGATGCTTAAAAAAGCAAAAAAAATCAGTTTTAGAAAATTGCTTATGCCTTCATAGAAAAATCTCATCGATTATTCCGATTGTAAACTTGGGAAGAATTTTTTTTCTTAACGGATAATGTTATAAGTATATACAAATGATGAAGGCCCTACTGTAACTTAAAATAACTAAAAAAAACTATTGCGCGCATTATAATAATGGTGTCCTTGTAATTTTCCAACTTATATGCTACCATCTTTCGAGAATAACATTTATTTCGCTCTGAAGCATAATTTAAAACTAATCTGCTAATTCGTGTGCACGAGAGCATTCAAAAAACAAACAATAAGGAAAGGTGAGAAGAATATTCAAACAGGTCGAAGCTTGATGAGGAGAACAGAGATTGGCACCTCCAATATCCCGATCTTACCTTATAAAGAGAGACCAAATGTCGAGACTTTGACGCACGTGTGTGTTTACAAAATTCCCGCCAAATGGCGCATGCGTATTTTAAAACTCAGTCAACTCACAGTAAAACGGGTTTACAAGGACAGCAACCTGGGAACGATGCATTTCGTTCTCTCTCTCTCTCTCTCTTTTCTCTTTCTTTCTCTCTCTCTCTCTTTTTCTCTTTCTCTCTCTCTCTCTCTCTCTCTCTCTCTCTCTCTCTTTCATTGTCTCCGTAAGGTTCGCAAGTCTTCACAGCTGCAAGCAGAAAGTCAAAGCCTGTTTATTTTCCACTGGGCTGCCAATTCCACGAGTTGCGCCAATCATAATTATGATTTCTCCGATGCTCTTCCTTGCCTTTATCGTGAAGATCGTACCCGTGCTGAAAATAATTGGACAGCCTCGCCTGACTGACATTTATAGTTTTTTTCTTCTTCATTACGTTGTCTCCCCCCCCCCGCTGCCTCATTCCTTTTTGGAATCGTTATCGTTTTAAGGATGACATTGTTCTTTTGAGTTTCGACCACCTTTTTGTATACTGAATTTCGTTTCCCTTTCATCGTATATTTCAAACGGATTTACAATTGTAACGGGATTTATATTTTCGAAGCTTACAGAGCTGTAACGTAAAAACTGACGATAACAGCGAGACTCGCATTGAATGTTTGTACCTGTATTCTCAATGCTGTATGCAGATCTGACATTAATAAGCCTGCTCGACCTTATAATACATTGTTAACTCAGCACTAATTTTGCCGCTTTTTGATGGTTCGCATCCAAGGTTATAGCCCTAACATTTACGCAAAAAAACAAGTCTTGCTACTGCTACTAAAATACAGCGGAAATTTTCGCTTACAGTATCGAGTGACATGTACGAAACGAGAAACCGACTTAGATTGTAAAGCCAGGCAGTAACACAGACAAGCTACACCAGGGTAGAACAGGATTACATTGGTCATCGATTCGGACCCGCGAGCGACGAAACCAGTACGGCAATGATATATAAATGCTGCTTCCGCCTGTCCTGGTGCAAGGACGCAACATAACACAGCCTCAGTATTTGTCGGTTTTGGTTTTAATGTACGTTTTGTGGGTGGAGCAGCTGAGTCAAAACAGCATGAAAGACCACAACGCCTAAGGAATTCAATGAGAGCAATTTTTGAATGGAAACGTTTTTATCCTTTATTTCTCACTGTATATACGCAGCTCTAAGTTTACCATGACATATTGATGTATAGTTGAGAAATAAATTTATCTTTCAGTTCATGTGCTCATATTGAATTCGAGTATACTTATATGTCGGTCGGTATCATAAGCTATTTAGAAAATTTTTTACCAATGATCAAAAATCACTACGAGGAAAAAATTAAATATTACATTCTTGTGTTAAATATGCATGAAATAAATCATCTTAATGAACGTAAATTATTAGCATTGGTGAATTGCAAAATAGTACGGTAAAATAAAAAGTTAACGGATGTCAACTATATACATTAATATGAACAATAATTTATGCATTTAGTAGCATGATTTTTATAAATACAATAAGACTACAAATAATAATTTTATAGAAACTTTCAATATTATATTTCCAGATGCGAATAAAAAAAAAGAACTTTTGAGTTTTATTCATAAATACGTCGATTCCTATTGAGCATGAAATAATTATATACAGAAGCTTTACTTTTAAAAAAGTTGAAATGTTAAAATATTAAAATGTAAAAATATTTTAGAAAAAAGTTGTTATTTTTAAAAGTTAAAATATTTTTTAATTTAGCATTTAATAAGTCATCGAAAGTAATTTAAAATTATTTTTCCCATAAATGTAATACACAATGTAATACATCAATGTAAGAAAATTGATTAGCCAATCAGTTGACAAGTTCAATTGATTTACAGTCCAATAAAATTTATTCGTTGATATACTGCAACTAATTTGAGAAGCTTAATCTCCTAACTATTTTGGGAAATTATGATTGCGTCATTAAGTACATTAACTTGGTACCACACGCTTCAACATCCATTGTCATACTTCCAGCAGGATTTAATAGAAGTATTCTAGAAATTGAATTTTACCATTTATAAACTTTCATGTATGTTATTTTTTTTTTTGAAAAAAATAAGACCAACGCCAGTCTCTTGAAATTTTTATTGTCATTTAAATTGTCTTTGAAGATAAAATTCGACGTGTTCCCCATGTAGAATAAATTATGGGATTAAAATGCTGAAGAACTTTGGAAAAACTAAACTCCACTTAATTAGTAAAAATACTACTTTTTATTATTAATAATTTTTAAAAAATTCACAAAAGCTAGCCTCAACTCGATTCTATTATAAAATATTTACTATACTAATTTTTCCAGTACTTCAAAAATTAAACAATTTTTTGACAAAGATGTTATCAAATACGTAGGAAGTTAATTGGCCAACTTTCAATTAACGCTAATTTTTTGAGATATTTTTGGTCTACTATTTTTTTTAAAGTATGTGAAAATAGCCTTAACAGGAAATACCTTACGTTTATGTTCGTGTCAATTTAATTTTTTTTTGTATTAATTATCCTAAATACAAAAAAAATCAGAATTATTTCTATAAATACGGATTAATTAGAAACCGATTAAAATAAGCAAACAAACCAGTTTACATATCTATTCATTTTTCATTTATTAATGCAAATTCCATATTTAATCTGCAATCTGACTTTACATCATCTGTGTGTACGTACCATTTATATGAGAATACGAGTTATAAAAATAGCAACAACATCTAAACTAGATTTCTTTCAATGGCTAAGCAGTAAACATACATATTAAATTCAGCGAGCAGATGTTCGTGTTCTTTAAATTAAGAATAGTAATTTATATTTTTAATTCATACACGCATAATGTAGTCGAGAAAATTCGAGAAATCACAACCATTACAGGACTGCTAAAGTTATCGAGATAAATTGAAATTAGGAAAAAAATGTTTATGGAATCAGGCACAAAAATAGCCTCTAGACAAAGTCCGTGCCCGTCACCCAGACAATAGGACTAAGTCTTTGACTCGGGCGTTTCTAAGAATCCACTCGATCCTTCCGATTCACCGGCAATCTCAAGATGAAATTTACCGCTCTCGAGGGACCAGATATTTTAAGCATAAGGCATCTCGGGCGATTTGTCACTCACGCTTGGAGTCCAAATATGCTATCCTCTCGTGTTGGATGGGGTCTTCCTCTGACTCCTCGATCCGCACCGTTAGGTATCCCCATCGATGAGGTCGTAATCGATACTGCTATCCAATTAATGATCGAGTTAATCAAGACTATCCTCGTATCCTTATATCTACTCAAGCATTTAACAAAACGGCTTGGCGACACGTCGCAAGGTTCGCTAAAAGTTGCAAAGGGACTGACGTACTTGTGTCCTGAGCCTGGTAAGTTCCTAAGACTTGTTTACAGTTCCAAATGAAAATTGCCAATGATCATTATAATTTCAATGTTTAATGTTGTTGAATTAATTGCTTGGAAAGGTATAAAACAAAAATTGATGAATAAAAAAATCTTGGAATATCTCTAAAGAGTGAAGTGGAACAGGGAGAGGAATTTTAAGGAAATAATGTACGTTGTTTGAGAATAAATATATCAAGTCTAATCGATGGCTCACATCTGCGGCCCCACAAGTAAAAATAGATTTAATCGAAAAGTAATTACAGAGGCGCTCTTACTTATTATCAGTGTTCGTTTCGTGATCTACCAGTGATAAAACTATCGTGGCAATCATAAAGAGCAATGAAAGTACGCATATCGTCGAGAAGGTCGGCGTATCGTTACGTATCCTCGAATCCCAGCCGTAGCCACGAAATTACTCAACTTTTCAGAGCTCGTGCGTAGCACTCCGGACATCGAGCGTTCCGAATAGTCCTGGTCAGTTCACATTTCCAAGCGATAACGTCGCGGCATCGGTCGTTACTTACGTACATCGGCACCCGTTGCTCCGCGCGAACTCTGATTAAATGTTCCCCGCACACGCGCAAACGGGGCACATCAGCGTTTTCTTGGTCGCCCTCGCCCCTCTCCCCACTTGCCGAAACCCGGCGAACCAAACACGACGACGACGCCCATCGTCCGACGCCCGTGTAATAATACCGTTTCCTGCCGCAGGGAAGGTGCTTGTAACTGGCCGGAGAATTCGATTGTCTTGCTGGAAAAGAGTCATCCGTTAAATCTCGAAGTTTCACGAAACATGATTTGAACTTTAATAATTTCGAGGAGAAAGGAGAGTAGCGGTTACAATTTTTTTCCAGGGGAATTTCTTCATTTTATAATTATTAGTTACAAATAATGAATTATGCGCAATGAGAGCAGTGGCCGCTCGTTCTTTTGGCAAAATTGTTCTGATAACATTGCTTGAGCACACTTGAGACATACGCTGCTTTGTTCGTGAAATATAACTTCGAAAAATAAAAAATTGCAAAGCAAGTAATACAAACTGCTTAGAGTTATTTAGATAGGTCATTGTCTTTTCATTTGTTAAAGCCGTTTTCAATGCATTTCAAATGCTTTTCACTGAAGAAAGGCAATAGTCACAGGACTTGCATTAAAATTATAAATCAAAATTTCGTTGCATCTTACTTTATTATAAAAATTGTGAAAATTGTAATTTTTTTAAAAGGGCTTAAACGGTTCTTAAATGGAAATAAATTTGTGCATGGATGGCTTATGTGATATGCGTCAATTTAATATGCGCTGGAATGGCGAGGGAAAACGTAGTGGCGAGTAGAAGGATAATAAATGTCCATAATTTACGCACCCACTTATGAAGAGAACTCTAATGTTTAAATATGTGAAATGCAGTAATCAGATCTAAACATCTAAATGAGTTTGTTGTTAAAAAGGCATATTTATTCTGATAAATTTAATTTTACTTTATTGAAACCAAAATATCTCTTCGCTGCCGAATAATTTATTTTACTTTTTATAATATGCTCTGTGAGTGGATTTCTTCTCGATAACTATGCTAAAAGATATTCCTCTCACAAGAAGATTATCTTGATGTAGAAAGAATCATTTTCCGAGTATATAAATGATGTAGCCTTATCCTTCGTAAGTCAGTGATTTATATGCTTGATATCGTTACTGGTATTTGACACTTATATAGGAATTAAATGCACCGAAAACAAAAGTATTTTTCAGGTATTGAATAAAATCTATTAAAATAAAACCATATAAATATTTCTTTATCCGCAGGACAACAATCTGTTTTTCTAGTTAATAAATATAATATTACTAGATGTAACCATGTTAAAGAATATAAGAATACCAAAAGTCGACAAAACTTAATCAATTAGCATTTTCAGAAGGTTGACATGAACAAAAGTTGACTTCACGAGGATTTCGCACTAGAAGTGTGAAGTACTTAAATCAATTTTTGAGTGGTCTAAACCAAGTGGCTAGAGTGCGACTGAGGTAGCTATAACTCGGCATTCGTATCTCTATTAATAAAACGAGAAAAGAAAAGTTGGGAGAATAACAAGACCCAAAGAGTTTCCTTTTCCGAGGAACGAGCTACGTTCGCTCGTAACTTTTCGCGCTCCTGAGACTTACCTTGTTCCTCCCTCCCTTATTCACAAGCCACCTTAACCACCACTCACCCAACCAAGCTCGTAAAAACCAAACTCGATTATCACCCTCGAAAAGGGAAAAAGGGGAGCAGGCTACTTTGTATAAATCAATCAGCCCAATCTCCTCTCGTGGATGATGCCTGCATGACAGGAGGTTTCACCCATTTGGGGGCGTCCTATTCTCGACTTTCCCCCGGTCGCCACTAACCGTAAATCTCTGAATTTAGCACCTTCAATCGCCTCGACAAAGTGGACGATTCTCTGGGACGTAAATCAATTTAATATTGGACGGAGAAACGCGAGCCACCGCCGATATTGACGAAAAGTTCAGGCAATTATTCGGGCGACTCGCAGGCTCGAGTTTCATATGCAGAGAGAAACAAGAAACAGAGAAAAATAGCGTAAGAGAGAGAGAGAAGTAAAAAGAAAACTCTGGGAGTAGACATAAGTTCCAGTCTCCTACGCGACCCCACCCCTCTTACATCTATTGAATACGAAGAACGAGTGTACCAAACTTTGATTCAGAATACTAACTTGCATTATGTCTACCAAATGTCGGTACATTCTTTTTCCTAATTCTAAATTTGTTTCTATTTTTGTTTTGTTTTGTTTTTTAATTAGAGGTTCAAAGTAGTGTTACATTTTCAGTTTGCGGGATCGAACGCAACTCAGTGTTATTTAGAGGGACAAAATAACCAAGGTGATTGATCGAATAAACAGAATATCTTGGACGATAAAGCAAATACTGTAGACGACAATTGCGGACTAGATTCGCACCCCACAAATTATGTTACTACAGAGTGACAAAGTTGAAACTCAATATAATTACTTATAGTTGGCTTCAGATCACTATCGACGATTTTCACTACTGCTGATCAGTAGGTAATTTTTGCTACTCTCGTATTATTATAACAAATTTTATTGTACAAGCTGAGAGCGCAATCATATTTTTGATATAGAAGGATTACAAAATTTTACAACACAACTTGTATTGATAAAAATGGATCTTCAATTATACTGAATAAATTTACACAAATACCACAATATTACAGCATGCAATAATTAATAATAATAAATTTAATCATGCAATAAGTAGAATTGCGTTGAAAGTCAAAATGTAAAGTACTATTTAAAATATAAAACATATTTATATGATAGTTAAATAAGACATTATATTAATTAAACGTTACATTCATCAAAATTTGAGAAAAATGCTTCTAAAATATAAATTTGTAATACTTATAATGTATAAATCTAATTTATAAATTAATCAATACTATCTGGAATATTTAGAAATAAAACTTTTTTATCCTCTTGAAGTTATTGAATTATATTATTTTTCTACTGA
Organism: Kradibia gibbosae; assembly: GCA_018907135.1. Lineage (NCBI taxonomy): Eukaryota > Metazoa > Arthropoda > Insecta > Hymenoptera > Agaonidae > Kradibia > Kradibia gibbosae. Next base: position 14,255,488 of record JACCHX010000004.1, read on the forward strand.
TACTGTAATGACTGTAAATACTGTAATGACTTTTGTAATGATACTGTATATATTTAGCGTAATATTTGTTATTGTTATAAAACTATTCCCCCAAAAAAATTTTCTTATTACTTTTTATTTAAAAAATGAGTTCATTATATAAATGTGCTAGGAAAATCCATTACGAAAATTTAATTCGTTACAACTAATAACCATAATTTTTCTATTCAAAGGGATAGTTTAAAGACAATTTTTTTGACATGATCTCTTAATATTAAAAGTGGAAATAATATTTTGTTTAATAATTTTTATTTATGAAATATATAAGTGTATATTTTTATAGGAAAATAAAATATTTTTGTTTTTGTTATTTATATATTTAAATAAAAAATTTTAATACAAAATATGCTCAAACGTTCTTAGAATTCCGCTCAACATGGATTTGCTGTTTTTCTTTTAAACATTACTATAATAAATTTTCTATATCCTAATGAATTAAAAACAATATTTTTAATATCAATTCCAAGATTTACATAACTACAAAAGTCAGTTATCATGAAATTTTTTAATACACATGAAAATTATGTGTAATTTGTTCTTAAACAGTAACTTAGTTAAAATAGTTGCTGATCACATGCATGTCCAATCATTTCAAATAAAATTCTTAATACTCTTATTAATAAGAAAATCTTAAATAATATAATATTAATACTAAAATTTTAATTTATACGAATACATTAATAAGTTTTAGAATATAATTTTAATTAAACATCAAACTTTTTAAAGACATTTATCAGTGCATATTAAAGCTTTAAAAGTATATTTCAGTAGAGCTTTCTAGTAAATTGATATAATTAAAAATTTTCAAATATCACAAATTACAATCAACATTATTTGACGAGCTATACTTCACAGATTCATCAGAAATGTCCAATAACCGGTGATTATAAATTCAAATGACAATATTGTCGATCGTAGTAATTTTTCATCGTGAGCGTTAAATCCATGTTAGTTCGTATAATTTTAGGTTAATCACCGGTTAGCAATCCATAAATTCAAAAAGATATAGTCTTTGGGACCAAATGCAAGTGCGAGTGGAGATGAAGTGGTACAGGTATTTTGAAAAAGGACCCACAGCATTGTATCACAATTTTCTTTACATATTTCGTACGCCTATAATACAACTCCCTCGTAACCATCATATATATTAGTAATAATTCGGTGAATCTTCTAATACGACGTAACTGTTCAGAGTAACGACGAGCAGAGAAAAAAGAAGATAAATTCGTCGGAAGGTCTACAGGAACGAGGATTGAGCATAGTTTCGTAATTGATCGAAAAAGTAGGAGTGAAAACATCGTTTTTGCATAAATCGCGATCTTATGTGCATGTGCTCATCATACTTTTTTTTACTGATGTGCGCTTGGGTTTAATGATAAATGCAACTGTTAAACGATTGTTTTCATCTACCTCTGATTTATATATACACTTCCTTTTAACAACGGTAAAATCTCATCTAAGTACTTGAAATGTTTTTTTATAAAACTGCTTCGATTCTACTTGGAATTTATTTATAAATGTTTAGTCACGATATTATTAAGGTAGTTGTACTTTATTAAAAAAAAATAATTTAAGAAATTTATATAACTGTTATAATACTTACCACTTAATCGTAATAGACAGAATTCAGTGTATTACCTGAAACAATCGTAAAATTTGAAATTATAATTACGAATTCATAAACATAAACAATAAACAAAATTTTAATACAATAAAAATAAAATGCGTTATTTGCTTATTTGAATAATTATAACTATAAAAAGTACACGACGGTGTATTTAAAATTATGTACCTAAACTCTATGAAACTCTTGCCGAAGGTAAAATTATAGGACTCACCATAGGTGATCTGTGTTAAAATGTTGAAAGTTTCTGACTCTACATTATTTTAATATCGTAAAATATTTTAAAATTTATACATATTAAAATTTATACAAAACGTAATGTAATTCGCTGTGTAAAATTTCCATGTATAATCAACATTTTTATTCAAGGGAGAATACATTTTTTATGTGCATATTAATACAATCTTTAATTTATATTTATTTGGTGTAAATGATATAACAATTATAATAAAAATAATTTCATATATTATTGCAATCTGAGATTTTTTTATAATCATTAAAGTATTTTTCTGAATTTCGAACACAAGTTAGAAGAGTAAATTTTTTTTAATATTCTTATAATAATTGATATTATTTTATAAGACTATTGACATTTAGCTGAAATTTATCCAATAATTATCTAGTACATTAACCATGCCATAGCAGCTTTGAGAAAAAATTGAATCTTTATCAATGACTACCTTCTTCTCGTTATTAAAAACAATATTCTTAATATAACCAAGCATTCTTATCGAGGGCATAGAACAACGTCTCCCCTCATAGACATAGATAATCAGTTCAGAGGAAATTGTTAAAGCCCAATGAACGATATAAAAAAGTGAATTCAGTTTATCAATATGTGTATCTTTAATTCAGACGTGAAAGATTTTCTTTAGTTGGTAATAAAGCTTTCATTAGATCAATGAAGTATTTTTCGATGCTAAGGCTGCATTATACCGAAGCCATATTGTTAGTTACCCGTTATTGTTCGATAAAAACCTTCAGTTTTTCGCTTAATCTATGAGTTTGCAAAACATTAAACTGCTTTCGATGAAATAGACTAGTCGATCACACATTTTAAATTGTCTGATACAAAATTACCCTATAAAATTGCGCATTTATAAAGCGCAACAGTCCTTTCTGCTTAAACGCATTTCCGGACAAAAGTACAAAGTGAAACTTTTACAAACCGAAAATTCGGAAGAGCCATATACACTCGTGATCTTGCAGATGCAGACGCGAGAAATAACCTTATGCCCGTGGCTTAATCCTCCAGATCGAGCGCCCATAACACTTACCTCGATATTCCGCACGCGGCACAATGATACATTGACTCTCACCTGCGGTCACAGAGAATCAAACGAAAATGTTGGAGAGTTGGCGAAAATTGGGGCGATCTCCAAAAAAGGTGAAATGATTGGTGTTCGATGAGCAAGGTGGTGAGGGGGTCTGGCGGAGAGGGGCGGAAGGGGGGAGATTTGTGTCGCCACCGATGGGCATTTATTTATCCCCCCACGAATCGAGGCTAACGCGAATTTTGCGATCGCCCGCTATCGATTGGGACCGATTGACCGTACAGGTCTCCTCCCTACCATAATTCACCCGGGCATCTTATTTCCGCGAGCTACGTAGGCCCGGCACGACGTTAATTGAATATGGCCGACCGATTTCTCATTTACTCGGCTACTCGAATCTCAGCTAACGTTAAGTGACGGATTCCGCCTGATAAACACTCCTGCTTATTTAAAAGTCAGGGTACTGATGCGTTTGGACGAGAAAAGAGCCGAGACAATACTTATTAATGCGTGGGATTTTTCTGAGCGAATTATTACGCAGTTAATTGCTAATGATACATACGCGGTGTGTGCACTTTAGTCTTTCGTATTTTAAAAGTCGCTTCCTACGACTTTGATATGTAAATTATATCTTTTATAATTCACGTGATTATTCTTTTGGCAGTAATCAAGGAAGCGATTAACTAAAGTCATGCCGCATCATGATAAGCCAAACTTCCGAGCAGAACACGTGTACATAATCATTATAATGCCTATTACCGAAAAACTATATTATTACGGGATCGTATGCCACTGATCTTGAATTTGGTGCGTTTACATTTTTTAAGGTTGACAGAATTTTTTACAAAATGTATCAAAGTAACATTCATTTAGTACTATTTTATTATATCTAAACTTCGAAAAGTTTCCAATTGCAATTTTCGCATTAAAAATTGCTTACGCACATGAATATCAGAGACTTTGCAGAAATGAAAAGATTCCTAAGATTCCTAACTACCCATTTCGAAGAATTCTAGCAACAATAATATTAATTCAAATTGCGTATTCATACCTAATCCTCAAGAATTTATCAATAAATACCTGCTAAATATTGTATAAAATAATATTTCCTCTTACATTAGTGCCAAAAGTTGTACATAAAATTTTATTAAATAAACATTTAGTACGTATATCTAATAATCGAGGTCCGTGTATGTTTTTAATATATTTATGTTTTATCAACAGCCATATGTTTTAAACATTACCTTGATTTTTCCTACAAACACATGTTATTAAACCGCCATTACATATACATTTTCTCTTCATTTACGAACTGACTACTTCAACACTTCGCGGCAGTGTTAAAAGGAAACGTCGAGTCACGCTATGAAACTAATCATCATAATTATCACCTTTTCACATAATCGTCCATTTTTCCATCAAACGTCTGCTCGAGAAATAATTCTCCTATAATTATACTGGTCTCATATCGACTCTTCAAAAATCACATATTGAACAAAAACAACTGTTTTTCCTTATAACAGCTTCGAGAAAAGTATGTCAAAATTTACTCTTAGTAAATAGAGAGAAAAACTTATAGAAAGTTGAAAAATATTATCGTATGATATGAAATATTATTCGCCACTCCATACATGAACGTACATGTTAAATTAAATGTTCATGCCTATGTAAATAAAAAGCACAACGATATAGAAATTAGCTATATTTGTGATTAATAATTTTTATCTTTTTAGCGAATTTGAATAGAGCGATAAAAAAATAAACGTTTGCAACTTAACATGAGAATTATACGTAAATGTTTGAATACTGCATGTACCTAAATATTTATCTAATGACTGAAATCTTTAATGCAATTATAAAGTATGTCTTTTATAAACCCCGTTGTAATTATTATTATGTGATTACTTAAATGAAAAATTATTTAAATTATATAAAATTCAGGAATCCAATTGAATTTTTTCCTCTTTAAATTTCACAAAATCAAATCGAATCTATAAAAATGGTTTTATAAGACGAGGGTTGTACAATGTTTCTATCGACGCCAACAGTACTAACTTATTTACTTTTAGTAACGAAAAAAATTTTTTTCATCACTATTTGCGACAATTTTGACAACTACAGTTGTCAGTAAATCATAACTCCTTTTGAAAAGAAGAAAGACGTTCGAAAGCATAAATCGTCACTTCGCGGTTCGAGTGACGGAATTCATACAGTTCACACAATCTCGAGGATTAAAGTCGAGTCGAGTGATGATTGGAGCTTTCACTAACTTTGCTCCGAACAGCTCGTGTGCTTTGGAATTATAATTCTGGCGAACGGGAACTTCAGCAGCTTAAATACGGTTATCCGAATAATCGTTGGGTAAAATTTCGTTTGGTTTCGTAGAGTTGAGGCTCACTGATTGGATCATCAAATACCTTGTATTAAAAGATAAATTGAAAATGCGCGATGAATTTTAAAATGCCCTAGGCACGCCTTTATTAGTTCAAAAATTTTTCAGGCTTGATGGATACTGAATTTTAACGGCACATTTGGCACAAGGCTTTACTTAAGGGAATTTAATAAAAAAAAAATTATTTACGGAAATTCCCTTTTTATGTGATTCTGAATAGCTGAATTTAATTGATAAATATTACTCTTCTATGTTCCTAAAGTAGTAATATTTAATCTTTAGATACTTATTAACTTTTCTGGTAATAAAATTTTCGCAATTTTTAACCTAAAAAATTGATCCAAATTCTGTTTCTTATTAAATTCAAAAATTAATTATGAATAACACTTTATATTAGCACTTCGGTAGTATATACCAATAGTCATCGATTTAATTTCAATTACTTACAATATCGTATATAAGATTAATTAGGAACACAATTACTTGTAATCGATTAAATACTATGTTTTAAAATGCCTACATACGCTAATTAATTAACGACAGGCTTAAGCTTTGTTTAATATAGTTGAATGTATTTTCTGGCAATGCAAACAATTATGTAGCTAAAAAATAACGTAGGAGGCTAACATCTGGTGAATTTCAAAAGAAAAATATGTGTTAGATACAGTATTGTCGTCCAATTGGATAAGAAATCAAATCAGCCGCAGTAGAATGCCAGAAGCAAATAATCTCATCATTAGGCTGGTAAAAGTTTCCTTTTTTTACATGCGCTAAATCAGCAATACTAGTTGTATTAATTAAGCTATTAATTAAATGGAATTAGCATACTCATCAATGTAAGTTCAATGGCACTTACGCCTTATTTGTATATGAAATACACGCCTCTGGTTCGGGTATCTCGAAAACAAAGACCACAAATCTAATCAGGTTCTTCGATAAATTTCTAACGTAGTTTTCGATTTGTCCAATCTGACCCCATGATGCTCCAATTAAAACTGATCTCGTTATATGCGCAAAAAAGCAGCGACCTCATCAGGATAATGTTTGCACGTAAAATTTCAGAAAAATGAAGCAAGTATAAAAAAACCAAGTTATTTATGATACAAGGATGATGAAAGGTTTATTGAAAATTATAAAATATGAATATTTTTTTATTCGTTAGTATTACCATGTTAAAATCCGTTATATAATTAAGCCAAGCTATTCAAATAAATCATATAAATTGCGAGAATTTGTAAAACTTATCAGTATTATAGATTTTTGAACGGTGTTTGTAGGACGAACAAATATTATTTCAATCCCAACAAAAACAAAATATACATAATGTCAGATTTTGCTTAAATATACGCGTTCAAAATTAAATTGAGATCAGTTGCAAAATTGCTTTAAAAATATTTAGTATATTAATGAAGCAGCAGGTGTGTGTGTTTCATTCTATTATACGTTTATATAAAGTCAAGATGATGTAGTGTCAGCATTAGAGACGCTGATGAAGGTAAGGTAAGTTTAACGCTTTCAGTTTTAGATTTCACGTTCATTTTTCATTTTGAAGGCTTACACTTCGTCTTCTGTATCATAGTTGCTAGAGTGATCTACGGTCTTTAAATTTTTATAAATTTAAAATTTTCAATTTGCATCTTTCGCGCAATTTTTGCAGTCTAACTAATTGTTAAAAATTTTACAGCTAGTAATAAAAAATAAGAAAATGAACTTGTTTATTTCGTCATTAGAAAACTTAAGTATAAAGTAATTAGAAATATTTTTTACATGCAATTCAGTAATGCATAAGTAATGATTATTGTTATTGGTATTGTTTCGGAAATAAAGCTATATTTAATGATAACTGTACTATTATTATCATTCAATAAATTTCCATTCCTTAGCATTGCTGACATGCCGATAAAAGGAATTTCGTTTTCAAGTAATTTTAATATGCGCATTGAAGATATTCGACTAGGTGCAGTAAAAGTAATGCAATAATAGAATAAAATTTACAGACACTAGATAGAATGGTAATTTATCGACTGTTTTAATAATTTTGTACAGTATTGTAAGCCATGCAGATCTTGAGTTATATTTTTAATATAATTCAAAAATACGCTCAACTAGAAATTGTAGCCTCGATTAAATAGACTGATTTTTCATAAACAGCGAAACGATTTGACATAAATGAATAGAAAATAAAACGACGTATGCCTTTACAATATGTTATTCTTAAGCATAAGTAGCATTATAAAAAATCTGTTCCTGCTACTGATAAGTACGTACAAATAGGTCAAATGCATGTATAATATTATGGTAACAATGGAATGAGAGTCGCAGCTGCACGGATGTTCCACCATTCGGTTCAATCGGGTGCCGCCAAACAATGCAAAAGCTCACAATGAAACAGAGGTAAAGGAATCGCAGTCCGGCAGTAGAGCAATGTTCAATTAGTCCGAGATTGGGTAAACTGGCTCTAAAAGACACCGCCCCTTGTATTTCCTTATTGGCCCGAAAAAATCTGCAGAAAATTGGAGTACAAGCGATAGATAGATGCAATTTCGGCACGGCAATTGTACATACGCGAGAGAAAAGCGAAAGAGCGCACGCGCGAACGAAGAATAAGTGCGTTGATAGTGCCGTTTTTACAGTTGGTGTCCGTGACTGAGGGCGATATTTACATAAGAAGAGCCGAGAAGGAATAAAGATACAAATTTTCAAGCATGAAAGGAGACAAGAGAGGATAATTAAAGATAGACTCGTACATCGTTATTGATCGGTTTGCTTACATCAAACTAATTTAATTGAGCTTTTGTTTATGAGTCGCGCGCGTGCGCGTAACTGACGAGAATCTAGATGAATACCTCGACCTGGATAAATTTCATTTGATGTTCACCACCCGCATTTATCATTGCATATTAAAATACAGCGGATGTGCGCATGTAATAAGGAGTATTCTTATTTTTGCGCCGGACATCAATGTCTGGATCATCTTCGCATCTGCACCGATCTCTAAACAGCGTAAAGTTTATTAATTGTACCTAGTTTATGTGACTTGTTGTACAAAAATTCAAATTTATGTTAAAGATCTAATAAATAAGTAATTTTGTTTTAAATGGATATAGGAAATATTATTTATTGAGTTATGATAAACTAAAAAATTAAGAATTTTTAATTTATACAAATATTTAAGGCATAAACGTTATATATCATTTAGTCTTGGTAAATTCAATTTTTTTAGCATTCAGTTACAATACTGTCTCTCACAAAAATAAATATAAATACTACAGTCATCATCGTGAAAATGAATCAGCACTAAAGGTGACAATTTACGAACCGTTATTGTACATCCACTTTCAAAATAGATAACCGTTTAATATATCTGATACATTCGAGCCAGTTATACTTTTACAACTCAATGGGTGGTAATAAATATAAAATAATAAAAATATTAATAGAATACATCAATAATATATTGCTGCAAAACTTAATAATAAAATAGTACTGGATAAGAGAAAAGGATGTGAACAAATAAACTCACACATTTATTGTCATTGAAATCGGAACTTAATAAGTAAAGCAAATAATATAAGCAAATGTTTACTAATGAGATTTATACAATATTAATTAAAAAACTAAAAGTTTGAAGATGGTACTGTTTGTCAAAAAATTAAACGCATATAAACTTATATTTCAATTCGTTCGATCGCATAAAAAGATTTAAAAAATTTCATTGATTGACAACCACAATTAACCTACATACCAAATTAATCAATACCTTACTTCTAATTACTGTAATAGCATTTAAAATCTTGCTGGTAATACTTTCAAGTTGAAATCTAACTCTAGCAGCATATGAAAGTTTTACGCCTTGTAAATTACATGTCACCTTGACCGAGGTTCATATATTACTTGTATTCATTAATTTTACAATATTGTTTTTTAACTCAATGAAAGACGAAATTACAAGCATCGTAGTGATAAAAACATGTTGTTTACATCATAAATAATTGTAATGGAAGCTACTATAAATATAAAGATCAATAATATAGTTTAAAATGGAATGAAATTGTACAAATTAAACGTCAGTTTTTTTCTCTATAATCTTCTAAAATGATAATTAAAACATACTAGTTTTCTCTTCGCATCACCATTTGTAGCCAAAGATTAATATTTTATATGTATTATGAGATAAAACGTACTAATAATATGTAGTATTTTAATAAAAAAATTTTAAATAACTAAGCAAATATAACATTTTTTCAGGCAATGATTTATAATTTTGAGAAATGCTAAAAATGCGCTTTAATATTTTTGATTGTTCATCTTCTCCTTTCAAGATGTTTAAGATACAGCTTCTTTATTTATTTTTAATCACCGTACAACTAATTTCTCCGTTAGAGTTTTACATTATTTAATCAAGAATTTGTTGAATTTCTTTTACTTTTCCATGATTTAAAAGACGCAAAATAGTCTATTCGCTTTACTTTATACATACACCAAGACAATACTGGTTATGCACGGGGAAACAATGTCATGCACCGAAAAAGCACAACCCACAATAAAGAAGAAATTACTCTCAATCACGATGTACCCATGTAATAGTAATAATACTAACAATAATATTTTCTCAGAATAATGAAGTTTCGTGAGACTTTTGAATATATAACGTCATTTTGATTCTAGTTTTCTCTACTATGCTACTCTTCTCACGATAGCCTAATTATTTGTATCAAAGATTTTGTATAGCTATTAATCATAAAAAAATAGTTGCAATATGACGGCTTAATACAATTACATTAAAAATGATGATTTATATTCAACACAATGATGTGCAGTCGTGTGTTTAAAACTGTTTACTAAAATTCAGTGAATATCAATAATCAGATGAATGGTAGCATACCCATTATTTTAAACTCTAGGCTTAAAAGATAGTGGGAAAACATAATAACCCTTGAATATTGTAAAATGTTCAAAAGGCGTTATTATATATTGCAGATATTAACCGTCTTAATCTATTATACTCGTACCTGCATCGCTATCCTCCGCACGTTTGTGTAATGTTAATAATTACGCTCGACATTAATAAGATCTAGTGCAGGAATAGCTTCTTTCCAATTGTTACACGCATCCTTTGCAAAGCTTCTTCTATGTAAAAAGTATAGGTTGCTGCAATTTACTGATATTTTTCACGAAGCGTTAACTTTGAATTAAGTTTGTGTCGAAAAAAAATATTAAGTGTATACACTTGTCACGGTCATTTGACCGGTCCAGATACAGCCTCTAATTCAAGTTTTTTCACCTTTTTTCTCGCATAAAATTAAAATGTGTGCATTTCCTGAATATAATTGTATATTAAAAAAGATGAGAATTTAATAAGCATGGCCCGCAGCATGAAAATATGTAATGCGGAGAGCTCACAAGTATTAGTTTGTTACGCTTAGTTGATGATTGTAGCGAGACACGACAAATCAGCGGGTGAAGAAAAACCACTATGCTGATGGAGGGCGGTAGACGTCGATAGGAGAGAAAGAGGACGACTTCTCAACGGGGCAAATTATACAGGACCACACAGAGTGTAAGGAATATTGCTGAGCCTCGACATAACGCGCAACATAAATATGAATGCGTCGTATAAGAATCTTGACCTCATCTCAGACTCGCTACTCAATATCCAACTTATCCTTTATTTTCAACGAAAATGCTAAAGATTTTAATGCAAAATTGCATTTCTTGAACTACTTAAAACAAAATTATGAGACAAATATAAAGGCGCGTGAATGTAAATATTTGTGATTCAATTGAATTTTTATGTTTATTGTCGCTGTTAAAGTATTAACTGGTCAATTAGAAGAAGCGGTTGTTAACATTTTTGGATAAACTGTACCAGTTGTAGTTGTTAAATTTCTTAGGCAGGCTATTAATAAAGAACTAATAATCTATAAAGTCAATTAAATAAGATGTTTGATACAATCAACAAAGAAAGCCTTTTTACTTTGTCGGATGCCGAATTTCATCTACGTAAATTGTATTTCAATGTCGTTCACCGCAATTCCTATACAAGATGGAAAAGAAAAAAAGATATCTGCCTCCGGCTCCTGAAGCAAATGTACATTTTTGCAAGAAAACTAGTAGAATCTCGATCAGGTTTTTAAATGCTTCAAGAAGATAGGGAAAAGGGTATAAACATACTCTTCGGCTGTCGTGCAGGTGACGGTAATCCAAGTGACGTAAGCATCTGTCAACGCCTTTTTTTCTTTTTGAGTTCCTTAATACCAATTTTTATCCAGTTCGAAATACGTTGTTGTTACGCGACCGAGCAACAACTAGACTATATATATTTACATTAAAAATATTCTTTCAAAACATAAATTTTAAGTAAAAAACAGTTCTTCCGTAATTATTTTTACACAAAACAAAAACATCCACACAATGTGCGTTAACAATGTAAACTCATTGTATAGGAAGATATTTTTCTTTTCTTCGATTAATTTACCATATAGCTGACATAGTAATGCTATGTTCACAATAACTGAACAATTTATAAGATACTAAGAATTACAAGATCAATATTTTAAAGCAATACGCACAAACTTTTACGATGCTTGCGTGGGTGCGCATTACGCATAAAAAATGAGCCATAAATTTGAAATTATCACGCTGTTCATTTTAGTTCAGAGAAATGCAATGGTGATAAATTAGCGTACCACTTTTTACTCTGCACACCTTTACGTAACGCGAGTTGTGCAACATTACCATCTTCAAACTTGGAATGAAATGTGAATAGCCTTTGCATGATGCAGAGTTAGATGTCACGATGATACCGAGTGTAAGAACGAAAAGTCCGGCTAATGATTATAGTTTTTTCAGCAGAAATACCAGGTATTATTAAGTCTTTCCCACAATTTTTTCTCAAACTGTTTTCCTTTGGGACTTTGTCATCAATGATGGCGGATGATGATGCGGCAAATGTTCTTCGAGCGTACCTCAGCTCTTCGAAACTGTAGATCGGCTCTAATCTTCCTCAAGGAAATAACGAAAGGCGAGTGCTATTGTGTTCTTGTGCTTCAATCGCTATGAGGAGAAATTGCATGTGATAAAAAAGTTTGCATTTAGTTTCCTAAAGTTATTTGTTCTGTTTAATTGAGAGAGATATAATTTGAATGCTGCGTAAATAGTTAATTATCGATTTTGCGTTGTAAAATGAATTATAACTATTATTTACTTTTATTTTCATTTGACAGAATAAAATTCTGTCAAACTTTTTAACATTTTAATTGTACTATTTTTCAGCAAAGTCCGACCTTAAACGTAGTTTTTAAAGAATTTGAAATTGCTTATAAGTGAATAGAGAAAACAGTGTTGCTTGATTTAAATGAAACTTTAATGGATATGATGTAAAAGAGGTTTCGAAAACATAACTCAATTTGAATTATAATGTATTTTGTTCTACAAATGTATGTTAGATCCGTCAGTAAGATGTTAAATCTTCTTGTATTTGACGTTCAGTAATGAAGTCTTAGAAGATACTGACAGATTCATACATGCTATTAGAAAATAAAATCAATGATAATCAAAAAGTCTTTAGTCGAAAAAAATATCCACTACAACTAGCGATATTGTTTAATATCTTTTAAAAATTGAAATATAAGTTAATCAAACGTTAATATTTATTTATATACATCAAATTACTGGTAACAAACTGTATATAGACTAGGTATTTTTGAAAAATTATGGAATAAAAACAATATAAATAGATACGTTTGTTAAACAAATTATTGCCTTTAGATATTAATAATTATTATATTATAATTATTATATTATTATATTATATATTAATAATTATTATATTATTATATTAATAATTATAATAATTATCTAACGGTAACTTTTAAGAAGAAAATCATAAACTTTTAATTGAATTTAACTCGATTATAATGAAGATTAAAGTCTATAAAGAATTTAAAGCAGTACCTCATATATTGTTATTTAATGTATAGCATTATCCTTAAAGTTAACTTCGTTTAAACATTATGTACTTTTAGAGATGAGCTTAAAACACAAAACTCCTCTCATTCATTCTACTTTAACTGATGTGCAGTATTGCCGTCTTCTTCTAAAATCGCAACTCGTAACTTACAAAAAGAAAACCAATGGGTTCAAGCTAACTTCAAAATCGTCGTGACACAAAGTGTATTATTACGAGTACCAGAAACATAACGGAAACAGACGTATATTATATTTTTTTTTTTTTTTGCAGCGGCATCTTTAGTGTAACTGGAATTTACGTTTAATTGAATTTATGTTTATTCAATGCAGCCGAAAATAATAAACTTTGATGCTACATTTTGGAAAAATTACACTCTCATTCGTGAACAATAATATCCAATTAAAATTTAATGATCATTAGTAAAGCATATACCCGTTAGTACATCTTTCAGCCGGTATTTCAGAGGAAAAATTGGAACATAAAAAAATTCAAACGACTGCTTTACGAACATTGTATTGGGTAATCTTAAAGGGCGGGGAAGCATAAATATTATCCGAGTAAGCACGAGACGAAATTGAGATAGAGCTTACAAAATAATACAGCGAGAAAGAAGTTAAGATAAATGAAAAAAACGCGTGCGGAGGAGCTAAGGCGACGGCGGTTTCAATAAAATACAAAGCGAGCAAGGTCCGGCAGATGAAAAGCGAATCTCTCCAGTAAATATCCCACTAATGCACTCGCAATCGCAATCCATGACATTAGCTTCGGGGCCCATCTCGCAATGGTCCCTCGCAGCTACGAAGGGCTTACCAAGGCTTAATTGTGCCGCGCGACTTTCCCGATAATAACAATACACGGCCCGCTGATCGTTCAATTAATTTACCGCGCTCGGCTGACATTGATACAATGTCAATATGATTTGCCGGAGGTGAGATCACGAGGAAAAGCACTTATTTCAGGCGTCTTTATCACCCACGTTAACCTGATTAGGGAGCCCTGAGTGATATCGAGTTTGTTATGGGAATGGCAAACGAAAGACGTGATTCGTTTTCGCGTTTAATTGTGAAAGAGTATCCGATTGTAGGGCTCCCCCCTTTTTACCGACAGACGCTTAGGAAACTTACGTTCCCGCGGCTCACTTTTACTTTGCATTTGCTATGATAAATATTCTGACATAAAAGTCTATTTATCATTTTTTATGCGTGTAATTATTTTCGAGTGAGAAAACTGATGCTTGGAAATATATCTAATTCGGCGTCTTGAATATCGACGTGCGAGTGTACATTCAACCAGTGATGCACATAGAAATGTAGCCGTTTTCGAATAAATATGCCACTCACCGCTGCAATAGGGATAAACATTTAGTATTAACAATAAATATTTATACGATTTTACTTGTATTTTCCCAATAATGCTGGAGAATATTATAAATAATATTAATTCAAATTGCTAGCAATCTATTCGATATAATAGAAAAATGACAACAAATAAAATATTTTATCATGTAGAAAAAACTAATTATCATTTCGTATATTATCACACGATTAATAATATTATAAACGCTGTTTTCGTTCGCGTCTAAAAAAGAATAATGATTCTCACTTGTTGATCTTGATGAAACGCCTGTAAAAAATATGAAAGGAATACTGTTGGAATGCCTTAGAGGCATAACGTAAACACTCGGAAATCGTCTACGTTCCAAGTTGTTTGAGAGTTTTAAAGCACACGTAAGATTATTACCGTTGCTCAGGATACGATATTGTTCATCTAATGTATCTAATCACCTCGAAGAGTCCACATGCAAGATCATGGGGATATGTGTGTGTAATTGTTAAGGGGAAATCCTAACCGATTTGGGGAGCTACGTATGTAAGCGGTTAATTAAGCGTTAATACCCAAGGTACATACGGATAAAATATGTTACACGGTTGTGCATCAAAAGGATCAGAAAATTACGTATGCGGTCACTAAAAGAGCAGTAAGACTCAGAATTATTACCATGACGGTCCTCTTATATAAACTGACGAATGTAGCAATCGCTGATAATTAAATTAAGGAAAGTATTGTTTTATGTTACATCTTTCATCGACGTAGGATCGGTTGAAGCTCTGAAGATCATTAAATTAAATGCAGATTCTTCAAGCCGCAAACGGTGCTATTTAAGTTAAATTATCGCTATAAATTTCACCACATGATTCATTAGCCCTATTTTCTGTACTCTCTATCGTAGATGAGGGAGGAGGCTTTCTTTCTAAACGTCCTTTGTAATAATCGTAAAGACGGAATTTTGCTTCGCCCTATTCGCAAAACTTAAAAGGACCTCATGGGCCCTTCTAAATGTTATCCTGATCCGCATTCTCTGCCATAAAGTCAAATTAGGCAGGAACATCGGCAAAGATGCAACGTAATACCTTGAATCCGGTCGGATCGCGGATACCAGCACAGTAGGCAAAATGCTCCAGTCGAGCCTCGCCAGTGTAGTACTGAAGAACGCACGCGCCGATGTGTGATTTATGCAAACATGGGGCACGCGGCAAAATGCCGTACGTCGCACATTTACGATGCATTCGTCCAGTCGGGAACGAGTCATAAGGCAGACTCACGAAACCGATAGGAAAGGAGATTTACAGAGACAGAGGGAGAATTAGATACGGAGAAAAAGTGCAGCCGACTTTTTCTTCACTTTGTCCTTCCACTCCATCCGTTGGCGGCCGCTGACACCGCTGTTTTAATTATAAGTTATGCCTCCTGTCTGCCGTTTATAGGCAGAGATTTTTCGATGCAGTGTTACTGCTGATGGCCAAACGCAACACTAGGCCAAGCTAGCGTAAATTTTTCCCAATGCAGTCTAATAATGGGAGCTCTAGTCCTTTGAAAAAAGTCTTTTGTAATTTCAACTACATATGTCATTCGAGATGATAAGCAGTTTGGTTATTTTTAACTCGAATTTTCATGCTGTGGCGTGTCGACCCTGTATATATATCGCATTTCAATGTATTTTGCGTTTTTGAGCCGCTTGCAATAGTGGTCCTGTCTGACCTTTTCTAGATAAGCGACGAACAGAATATTATGGTATCGGGAAATACAGTGTCGAGACGAATATTTTCTATTAATACACAGACTATACCGTACAAGAAATTGTGATAATTGATCGCTTTTTATAACTAATGTACTATGTTTTTCAGGTCTATACTTCAAGCATTGTATCATTATACAATAAATTGCAATCTAAGTTGTTCAGCTTGCCTTACAATACAATGAATGAAAATCTATTACTTAATCGAATATAGGAATTTGATCATAAATTAATTTCATAATTCATAATTGCCAATAAAACTTTGACAAAACAAAATATTGTTCATCCTCTGGGTAATCTTTATCTTATCAATATTTTTTAAATAATCTAGCGAATTAATTTCACCCCTACGCACACTCTTAATTTGTTTTAAATGTATATTTAATTTAATCTCACTTGATGAATATCTAAAAATATTTTGCAATATTTGTAAAATTATTATTATTTGAAAGTCAGATACTTGACGATTTTTCAATTGCATCATTAAGTACCCGTTATCCTTAAAATTGTAAAGTTCCGGAGAAAAAAAAAGTTTTAGTTTATTTATTGTGAAATATTTTATGCTAGTCTAGGTCGCCTTTTAAAATCCCTTCCTTTCTATATACTAACGTTTCGAGCAAGCATTAACTCTTCTTCAGAGACAGAATATATCTCAAAAACACCTTATAAACTTAACCGTTATCTACAGCATATCCTATATTTTATTTTATTTCAAGATGAATAATAAATATTATTTAAATATGCACTTACATGTAATAAAATAGTATTATTTTTACTTTTATAAATCACTATTATTTTTTATTTATTTAATTTTTATTACGCTAGTTTTTTTTAACAAATAAACTAAAGTAATGGTCGTTAAAAATCTTTTTTACAACTAATTTAAAGTAATTCTCGTATCAACTACTCTATTTGATTTATTCCAATTATAATTTAAATAGTGTGTTTATTTCATAGTTTCATTTTTTGTAATGCCTAATTTATTAAATTATAATTTTAATCTGAGCTATAACCTTTATTAAGACTAAAATATAAAATATAAGGCACGGTTTTGAAAAAAAAATTTAATGAAACTGAACTGATTAATCATAATATTCACTCGGAAAATCTTTAAACTGTAGCATTATATAATTTAATATTTTACTTAAAATCTTATATATATATAAAATCATTTTATAAAAAATTAAAGGCAAAGGGAAGAATCTATAAAGCATAACATAAGCTCATACTAATTTAATAACTGTTTTATCATTTTTTATAGTAATCTATCTGCTAGTTTTATTAATCTTTCTTCTTTCTACTATGGTATGCTCGTACCGATACTTTCACAAGATTTGTAAATGATAGTTTTACTTTATTGATAATCTCTACGAAGGCGTGGATAAATGATAAATATATTTATTAAGTAGACGATAAAATAAGTTTTCATGATAAAGAAATTATAAAACATTATAATTCCTAGCTTAAATTAATTTATTTTTGGAAACATTTGCAGATTAATATTTAAGCTCTCATCGATAAACAAAAAAAGTAACATAAAGCTTAAAGTATACATAATGTAAGATAACCGATACTCCAAGTTTGTTAAAGTAAATATTTTTTAACTAATACTGAATATTGAATACATTATCTTAAGTACTGTACACATTTATTTAATAAAATATTTTTATAAAAGATATATATGATAGTGAAATATGTGTAGAAATAAAAAAAAAATTATACAAAAAAAATTGTAAATATATATATATATATGTTTATATATATATATATATATATATATATATGTAAATATTATATATATGTAAATATATATATATATATATATATGTTTACGTAATTTAAATAGAATTAGTATGCATTCTATAAAAAATTTTTATTTGTTACCAGATATTTGGATATATAAAGCAATAAAGTAATTAATAAATTTTAGCAACATTTTCAATCTGTAAATTTATTATTAGTTTTAAAATGATGTTGAAATTAATTGATAATGTTAGCAAGTAATGAGATTTTAAAAACACCATGGGTAAATGCTCAGATCTACATTTACTTTATAGTATCTCATCCTTCATCATGATATAATTCATAAATGATGTTGCAAATTTGTATTAAATTTATGTATAATAAGAAGAAATTATATTTTGAATAGCAATCAAATAATGTTTTCATAATTAATTGTTGATAATATAAATTCGTGAATATATAAAAACATTATAAATTTGTAATAATTTAAAGGAATACAAATATCTTTTCATGTAATCACAGAGCATACGGACATAAAATTTGGAATATAAATGAAGCGACAACTTGCTTATACACGCTTTAAAAAGTATTAAGAATTCCATAATACTTATACTTACAGATCAAATTTCTTATTACGCAAAGATTCAAGAGCGGATTTAAAAGAACCAAGATAGATTCATCGTGGTAATATATTAAAAAATAAATAAATTTAAACAACTCTACACTTGATGGACATTGATTTTATTTTCTTCACGAAATTAATTTTCTTCACATGTGACTATTGTATGAGGTACATTTCCAAGCTACGCGAAATTAAATTACACATGGTATTTGAGCATTTAGAAACGAACCCGATAAAGATAAAAACGATAAACGATATAAAACGAAGTTAAGATACAGAAAATGCGAAATTGACTACACAACATACATGAAAAATATTAAATTATTCATAGGTGCAATAACGAGTACAACGAGCCAATCTCCTCTATGAAATTCTTGATAACAACGTACTTGTGGGCGCACGCGCATGTGTTGTCATTACTTCGAGTGGCAAATGAATGTGAACGAAGCAATATAACGGACGAAAAAATATCAGCGCAAATCACACCCCGCGCCTTTCTTACTTACTTTCTATTTCCATCGTGAATATTGCGCTGTGCGTACGCACAGGTCCTCTTCATCAGGCTTTTTAAACGCATAGCCTATCGCTGTCGACGATGTTTTTTAGCATCTTTTAGTGTCCACAAAGAGCGAAAAGGGAAAGAGGCTTATGCACTGCCTTTCTCGGTCTTTGTCGCGCACACGTGGAGTCCACCAATTTATGCAGCAAGCGCACGTGACGAGGTTGGTGGAATTTCGCTGCATGAGGTAATGTAACGGATATTTGCTTAAATGTGTAACCCACATGTTCGACGCTCCTGACATATCCCTTCATTCAAGACGCCTTAAGGTCCTGTTAATTTAATAGAGTTAAAAAACCACATTAACCGAACTCGCTTTAATCATGTTATCAAGATTTGGAAAGAATTCATTATAAATCGTTAATGAAATTTTTTAACATCACGTGTATTTAATTTAAGCGATAGAAAATTCCTCTTGCTTTATAAATTTCATTAAAAATTAATTGTTATAAGACTAATTATTTTCAATAGACATATACAGATTAATGATAATGAATGATTTATTATTAACTCACGAGTACTCATTTATTACAAAATTTGTTGCTAAAATTGTTTTTTTCGCATCTACGTCTATGTATTAATAGCTGTTAGAAAAGTATTTTTAATAAGAAATTCACTTTTTATATGGCTTGAAAGTAAATTTCTTGAAAAATGAGTATTCTTTTGAGAATATATTAAAAAAGGAGTATTATTTCAATTTTTAAATAATAAATCATATTTTTAATGAGCTTAATCACAGGGGGTATCCACAATCGTATTCAGGTCATTATTTACAAGTGAATATTTATCATTACGAAAGTTGTTTTCTACGTTTATCTAAAATTGAATATAAATTAAACTGTACAAAAACTAATCGTCTATTAGCTTTAAAATTACATATCCATTGATGCATTGAAAAATGAATCAATAAAAATAGACTAATATTTTCCGGGAACAGACTTATTGGACAAATAGTCACCTGTAGTGCTGCCTCAAGTTGTAATTACAATATCATTTGCTTGAAAAAATCGTGGCAGCTAGTTGTTATTTTCCTAATATAATCCATAATTAATTATTTCTATATTTTAGATTCTCCGGAGATTACCGCAGAAAATGGAAGAAACCTCGTATCATTAATCTTTATAGAGTAGCGACACGCAGGATAATGTCGGACATGCTGGTATTAACTTAATTTGTAAAACAGCACTTTAATCGCTTAATGTTCAGTTTGCCCGCCTTACAAATAGCTCTATTAATGCATTGCATTGATCCATTGAAAAAGCAACGAAGCCCCATTCGTAGCATTGGCCTCTTACCTCGTGTGTCTAGCGGCACCTGCATTGTGACGAATAAAAAATAATTGACGACCGCTCAATACCAATAGAAATAATTGCATCGAGACACGAAGGAATTCCGTGTAGCGCCGGGGGGTTGATGCCCAACGTTCCCGGGGTGATCCATCAGTACCCGGGGCGAAAATTAATCCTCTGGGGGAACGTTGACGATGATGAACCTCGCGCCGGCCCACACCTGAGGCCCAGTATTCAGAAGACGAGGAAGAGAGATAAGGATAAGTTGATGGGCTGACGGGCCCCGATCCCCTTATATATTATCGATTAGCGGTTTATTCTCGGTCAGCGCCCGCATCGGAAGCTTTTGTATGAGTAAAAATAGCGTGGTACATGAGAATAATGAATCGAGGAAAATCTCGAGAACGCAGTTTCTCTCTTGACTTTTCTTACCGGTGTCCTTTTCATACTGAAAAGAAAATATTATTTATCCAGTGCACTTATCAAACGAGCGACTCGTTAACCACAGGATTAATAACAATGCAAAATTCGTATGCAAATTATTTCCTACAGAATTTAGCTTCTAATTAATACTTAATTACATTGGATTTGTTGGGAATTTTTGTTCTTTTATAGTAGGCAGAAGTACATTGACATCGCTACGCCTTTCTTATATTTTAACATATCACCTAAAGCTTCGAGTATTTGCGTTTATGTGCTTGCATTGTCCGCAATGCAAAAATCTGGAACAAGAACTGCATTTCATAACACGATAGTTACTTGTGAAGTATCAAACTATCTTAATGAATTTTCGTATTAAAGGCTATGACTCAAAATATCGATATTGTGGAATACTGTGAAACCGCTCACAACTTATGCGACCATTTATATGAAATTACGACGTACTGAATTCTTTCTTTAATTAATGAAGCTTACATAAGACGCGTCGGCGATAACATAGATTGTTGTAATAAACATTTTTGATTGACAATTTATTTTTAAGTATCCACATTACTATTCCATTCGCATATGTAACGTCTAAGTTGATTTTAACAATACACTAAGAACTGTTCTTTTTTTTCTTAGTATTAAAAAATTGTGCTTCTAATTTTTTCTTTAAAGCAGAATTCTATAAAGTAATAGCATTTCAAGTTCTATAGTTTTGCTAACTGCACTTTCACTAACATTGGTAAATAGGTCATTAATTATAGATTTTATAAGATAATATTTATTAATTAATCAAAATAATTGTAATTTAAATATTCATGAAAACTGTATGAAAATTAATTCTTAATAAAAGAACAAATGCGTATTTTTTCTATTAATATGATTCTATTCATAATTCTTCTTCTGATTCTATTAATAAATGTTTTTTTAATAAGTATAACCTCTATTTTAATGTAAATTTAATAAGATTTTTCATATTTAATTCGCACACGCGAAACTAAAACAGTATGGTATTTTCAATGTTTGAGACAGACATTTCATGATTTTTATAAATAAAATTAAAATTAATAACAACCTTCCTTTCTTAATCTTCTTGAAATAAAAATGTAAATTCGTAACGAGCTGCACCCAGGCTTCCGTAAACAGAAAGTTAACTTAACCTTGATATCACAACAATAACATTAATGGAAACGTTATATTCAAATACGACTCGAGAACAGTTATTCGTTGCATTTTTAAATGTCAATTAGAAGCCAATATTAGTGGACAACGACACCGAGGGATACTTTTAAAAGTAAAATCTACCAATATAATGGAAGAAGTCAGCTGATCAGTACGGTGAAAGTGTTAATAATGACCGTCGATATTTTCCAATTAGGAGCTTGTTCTCCAAACACCAAGAAGAGCTGCATTTAAAGTAATAATTTTACTCGAAATAAAAAAAAATCGGTACTGATTCAGGCATTTTAATTTTTTGCTGATAAGAGCAACAATAGTATCGTTCAATTGAGTTACATTTTCATTATAAGTAGAAATGTATCCCATCATTTAATCGCCAAAATTACTATGTGTTTGCGCAAAGTTTGTTGAGAAGTACAATTAGTTACAATAAAAATTCTGCTAAGGTTTGGCCCTTGCCCAAGAAAAATTAGCAAATCGCTGATCAGAAGGAAAAAAATGTCAATGCCAAACGAGGATCCTGACCACATGGATAATTTTTCAGGTTACATTTTTGCACGCGAGCTACCACGAGTCCAAGGGCTGCATTACATACGGTACGATGCTCCTGGAGAGGAACGTCCATAGGGGAATTATATACCGTTAGCGCTTGGTTTCTTATCCTAGTTCAAAGTTCGTACCAGGGAAAATTCGCAATAGCTGTGGAGGTAGTTGGCTCAGCACCCGACTTCCAAGAGGACGATCCCGTTAATCCGCCCCCGCGTTTTTACGCCCCAAGGATACCAGAGACCAAGTGCGCGTGCGTCGGATCGAAAGTGTGCGAGCGGCTTATCACACTCGATCTTAAGATTTCTGTCTTGGCGTGGGGCTACATTCGGAACGTTATAATTACGTGCGCTTTTCAGATTGCGCAAACTTTGTTGCACAAATAAACAACCGGCCGGAGATCTCGACTGGTTTTATCTGTTAAAAATTAATGATAGACGCTTGTCCGTTGCTTTGGCGCTTGGCTGGTAAATAAGGAATATAAGTACTAGCGCTCTAGGATGAAATTTACATGTATTTGTCTGATAATTCAACGAGCAAAATTTTGACGGACAAAGAGTTTACACCATGGCTTTCGTAGTCGTATTCGAGACTTTCAATGAAATGATGAATTTTACTATTTTTGGAACATGCTTCGAATTGTGTCTGAAACACATTTTGAAGCTATTACTGGGTAACTTTTAAATTTTATTTGAACGTTTATCTATATCGGATTTCAAAATTAATGATTGTTTCAGACGAAACTATGAAAAATCGACCTTCTCATTCGGCATTTCAACTAAATTTGAGCAATTTTTTCAATATCTTGTAAATTTAGAGTCAGTGTAGTGTAATAATTATAATGAAACAGAAGCGCTTATAAGCTTTTACAAAGTAGAGC
Source organism: Kradibia gibbosae (assembly GCA_018907135.1). Classification (NCBI taxonomy): domain Eukaryota; kingdom Metazoa; phylum Arthropoda; class Insecta; order Hymenoptera; family Agaonidae; genus Kradibia; species Kradibia gibbosae. The sequence goes on from JACCHX010000004.1 coordinate 14,279,109, forward strand.
AGATTCTAAAAAAGGAACATCTTTGAAATAATGAAATTCAATCATTAATCAACATGAAAAGCTTTGTGTTAAATTAAAGTTGAACCTATAGTTATTGGCAAAGGCGAGAATGCAAATAAATCGTTACAAAAAATATTTATAATATTTATCAATGTTTACATGCACTCGCGTTTTTAACCTAACGGCAATTTATCAGTGATTCTTCGTAGATAATAAGCGAAAAAGTACAAGAGTTTAATTTGTTGCAATTCAAAGAGAATGAATGTATCTTAAATTAATGCTAGAAAGTTTCGAAGTCATTCGGAAAGAAAATCAGCGATACGAGTGTGTGCCATTACACACGACAAAGGATTTCGAGAAAAGGGGCAATAAACCACTCCCACCATGAGCGATCATTGAAAATGTAGACTAGATGTACTAATTTAAGCATGGAAACCGGTTACTAGCCGAATGTAAGGATCATAAGAACTAATAAGTTCATTTCGCCGTCACTGTAAGTCGAATGAAACGAAACATACGTTTTGGCGGACTTGTATTATCCGTTTGAAGTATCGCCAGCTTATAAATAAGCCATTAAAAAGGCAGATGTCGTCCTTATTAATTTTCAAACACTCGACTTTTCCCCATTGTTTGATTTGAAAATGAAGGATTACCAGTACGTTGAAATACCCGTAAATCAGAGCCTACGCAAATATTAATTTAAGCGTAAATCAAAGAAGTTGTCCTGTCGATTGACATTCAAAACATTAAATTCAAGAATACAAAAGTAATTCACGTAACCCCTCATTCGTATATACATTTTCGTTCATGTATGCATTTGAATGTTAGGGCATCATTATACTGATTTCGCGATGTATCAATTCCTCTCCCACGCAAGCGCCTGTAATAAATAGCAAGGAACACGGATAATAAATACAGGTGGAACTGCCGGTGTTAACAAATGAGGCGTGGGCAGGAAAACAGGAATCGTTGCATTGTTGTCTCAATTAATTTCGTACTCCTAATTCCAATATGAACGGGAGGCTCAGAGGGGGAGGTAAGTTGGCAAAGAAAAGAGAAGAAAGAAAAATCCTTGAAACTACCAAGTTCGCGAGAATCAGGAAATCCATCGGGCATAGTTTGCACATGCGACGTGTCCGAAGGGTAGCCGATTGCGATCAAACATAAGCATTCGCAATAAATAATCGAGTGGCAGAAGGCGAAGCGAGCGAGGAGGGAAAGGGTCAGAGTCGACACCCGCGTTGGAATATTTAACGAGGCACCGCGAGGAAAAACCCTAAGAAGGAGCGACGATGGGCTCGCGGATAGCGGCTCTCTTCCACCCATGGGAAAAGCGTGATTTACCAGGGCGTGTGCTCGTTATTGTCGCCCGGGTCCTTCCCCCGGGTCCGCTTTTTATATCGGAGGAAGAGTATCGCGTCTTATCTGCACGACGACGCCCCAGCACACACGACTTCCTGCTCTTATGCCCGTATATCGTCAAGTGCGCTGGGGGTCGCCATGTAATAATTCTAATTATCCCCACCAACCAAGCCTTTAAGGAATCTGCTCTCCGCCACTGCTCCCGACTCGAGAACCGCGTGGTAACACCGACGTGGACGGTGAACTTCGGCGGGGGACTCAGGCACGATACACGCGACGCTTCTAACGGTATGCTTCCCGCGGATATTTCCTCCTTGCATTCTTCTTTTTAATTAGTTATGGCTTCGCGCAGACGTGCTTAAGGGGAAGATGCGCTTACGCACGTGGGCGGCCTTTTTATTTTCTCGCTTTTATTCGCCCTTCGTTAATTTGTTTTTATGAATGCCTTCGTAGCCATCGCCACATTGCGAACGCCGACCGGGCGTGTGAATTTATCAGCTGCTGTCCGCGACGATATTTTGGCCCTATATTATTGTCAAGAGCCCACAAGTATTCTATTATATATGTTTTGTCACTCAGCGCGAGCTTCGACACCATTTGCATTCATAAGCTACAAATAATGTTAGGAAAGTTTCTCTGCTCTAAGCTTTTAACTAATCTCGACAGCTGTTTTTTTAATTTTTCTTAGTAATTAACTATATATATATATATGTGTGTGTGTGTGTGTATTTAACTTTAAATAATCCAAAACATTGGTGATGATATACTTAACGTTACGTACAAAAATTTTATTTAGCATAATTTTTGTAACCTATTGTCTTCATGCGTGCACTCGTAAGGCAAAATGGGAATACTGGTTGCGCCGAACCAATCACTAGGGAAACATCATTTCTACTATTATAGTAAATACATTTATAGCTTGAACAATTACAATTATTATCTTTTAACAGCGCATGAGTATATTAAGACATGATTTAGTTTTATATCTTCAACGCGTGTAGCAAAAATCAACAGAAAATGAACGAGTTTATGATACCCCACTTCTCAGCGTATACAAAATTAAGTCTATTTTATTCCGGAAGTACATTTCCGCAAAATTTCAATTTGAAAGCTAATTTCTCCATGTCTAGCAAATGTAGCCGTTTTAAAAAGAATAATGCTAGATAGTTGTAAGAATATCAACTTTGTACACGAATGTATGCACTAATTTTAATAATAAGAAAAATACGCGATTAAGGCTCTGAATACTAATAACTATCTGCTGTATACCCATAAAGACCTCAATACAGTAAACAAAAAAACATTTGTGGATTTTAATTGTGCATTTTATTATACGTAGTCAGTAAATACAGTATTCTAACATACTTTCCTATTGCCAATATATATCGTATATATTTTGCACGCTTTATTTTCACTTTTCACATAGCTGGCTCGATGTATACGACTCAGTTATATTTACTCATGCACATATGCATGTTTGCACACATTCACATATTCATGTATTCATGGTACTATGCAGATATAATAAAAAAAAGGAAAAATTCACTTCCTTACAATCACTGAATTATAAAATTACTAATTATTATATATTCCTACAGAATTTTCTTATAGTAACAAGCTCACGTTATCATTGAGTATGCTATTCGGCACCCAAGAAGTTACTTCTAGCTTATTCTCCTGCATATTTCCATTGACTACTGAGATGCGAACCGCGTACGCTTGAGCTAGAACTCGTGAAGTCGTGAAACTTCCTCCTGAGTGAGCGACCGAGGCTACAGCCAGGGTACGTTCGTTTACCTCGTTACTAGAGAGCTCCTGACCTGGGCGGCGACCACCAGCGATGAATTATTACTAGTATTGAAGTTAAAATAAGGCACGTGTCATGCATGATAAATAAATAGTCACCTGAGCATCCAAGTTTGGTTGCGAACTGAAGGTTATGTTTGAAACTGTAAGTAAACAGATCCCGGTCAATCGTATTAAACTCGAAATACCCATAATAACTTTAAAGTTGTGTTAAACTTTTTAAATAATAACTACATTTAAAGCTTGTATGATATGTCCGAGACGAGTCGCACTGCTTTTGCCTATTTTTCCATGTGCATATGACACAACTGCGTGTCACGGCTAATGCATCGTGCATTCAAAGTTGTATTCACTCATCGTCGAAAAATCTTTTAAAGGGAAAACAATTTCCAATCGAACTACCTATCATATGTTTTTTTATGATTTTCATTATCTTAAGTCTTGAAGTACTCGGCCTTTCAAGATGATGCTTTTAATATTTTATTTCAAAATTTCATCTACTTACTGTGTATTTTTTTGAAAGCATCCACAACTTTGTAATTTAAATTTTGAAATTTGTAGACTTCATTGCTTAGTGTATTCTAAATAATTAAATACGTGATTAATTTAATATGAATCATAAATTAATCAATATAATCATTAAGGTTTCAAGGAAAAAAATATTTAAACGATAGCTAACTTTACCCAATAAAATTTAAGTCAATTAAATTAGATTATATTTATTAGTCCCTATGATATATCTACTTTTATTAGAAATAACGAAAAAGGTTCGTCTTTAGACTATAATATTGTTAGCCATTAATTAAGTTGGCGATAAACTTTCTTTATTATAAAATACTACAAGAAACTTTAATGCACCTTAAAAACAGGTAGCATTAATTTCTGCAAGCGCATAAAATGAAATATTAACATCATCTACATGCATTTCTTGCATTCTAGTATATTGTACATTTAACCGCATGATAAGTGCCTCTAAAAGAGCAATTCACCTAATATAAATTATAATAAAAACATAAACGGCATTGATTACCCAAGAAATTAAAAAATTTATTTTTTTTTTTAATAAATTCACTATAGTTAAATACTATAAAATCGTTTTAGCTAATTATTTATATAACATTGTACATTCAATAATTATTCCTACAAATTATATTTTATTTTTCATACAAAAAGTGATCATGTTATCAATGATTAATTGGATTTGTAAAGCTGTGCAGATAATTCATAGATCGTTAAATAAACGTTTTTTTCATATTCAGTATACGAATGTATACATATAGGAATATGTTATTCCTTCTACACTTGATACTAAGCAGAAGAATGCTATGAAAGAGAACACGCGTACAAAAGTGTAAAAGACGAACAAAAAAGCCGAACTTAGCTCATCGCCAAAATTTAACAATTCTTGAACCGTTGACTTTCAGCTTTAGTGCACAGTTCTTCCCCATCCACTGTAAGAGTGACAGCTCAAAAATCGGCTGTCGCTTTCATATGTTCTTCCGATGCAGCGCCGATGTAAATTATTGCACCTACACGCCGGCACACTCTGAATTACGCAAGATGATGCTCCTGCATCATTTATATAGTTTTTCAAATTGTCCCGCTCGAGGCGTTTTCACTTACTGTCCGCAACACGTGCCCGTGATCCAAACTGTTTACAAGTGCCGGTGATTTACGATTAGTCGACAACGCGAGGAGAGTATTGTTCACGCGCTACCTAAGGAGTTATTTAGCGATTCAATTTACGATTTAAATTTCATGCACTAGCGCTCAGCAATGAACTCGATTCATAAATATGAAATAGGTACTTTCGTTTCTTGGAAGTAAAGGAAGGGATGGTGGCGCGCGATGCAGTGCTCCTTAATGCCATAAATTCATGATTTATCGGGGATAATAGAGAAGCTTCGAATACACGCGTCTGCTCAGTGAATAAAAAACAAGCTTTTTATAATATCAATATCGTTGCCACTTTCGCACGAAGGCTCATTAGCCCTACTGTTCCGAGGGCTTATCACGCGAGCCTCGGATTCTCACCACAAAGACAACAACGCCTCGACAGATGACGGCTAAGTCTGCTAGCAGACAAAGATCGCGAGCAGCGACTCCGTTTCATTCGACAGCCGTATGCTAAGCATATCTCGAGTAACGCGTTGACAAGGAGCACAGGGAGCTATCGGCACTGAATCGCTCTTCGTCACGCATCTATAAAAGCTGGAGGATCGCGATAGCAAGCGACCGTGGGCTCATGCTATTAATCGTCATCGTCATTCAGCGCCCTTGCCGCCATAACGCGAATGCATCCGTCGTTAACTGCTTTCAGCCGCCCTCCGATACATGCTTTGGTGGTCCAGAGTAACGCTCCCAATGTGCGCCGACCTCGAGCCCGACGAGCACCATAAGGAACTTCCCCGGAGGTCTTGGCCAATGTCCGTGGCATCGAGATTTCGTGATTCTCAAGACGAGTTGCTCTCTGTAAGTGCGTGCGGCACTTCTGTCTTTGCCAAAGAATGTATGCCTATTTCAGGTTCCTTTAAGTGCGGGGGTACGGCTACAGTTTCCTGTCTCATTTTTAACTCTTGCTGATTTTTGAGCTAAACTTTTTTGTGCTTCATAAAAAAGTACTTCATAATTTGATATGTAATGGCACAATAGGAGAAGGCGATTCTGCAATAATAATTTGCATGAGAGCGCTAAACATTTGTAATACCGAAATAGGTTAATTTAGATTGTATAAGAAAAATAAACTATACAAAAGACGAAGCGTATAATTTTCGACTAAAAGGAGCATATCGAGTACTCGACCTTGTAATTAGTTAACTAACGCCTTATCATATGTAAGGGGTATAAGAGGTTGAAGCATGGAACGTGTGTCCGTTGTCTTGGTGCGATGCCGAAATAACACGATAACATCATGATGAATGGCGGTCATGGTCAAAGCTCAGAAGGCGTCGCATGAATTTCGCACACTGTAAAGATAAGCGGCTGACTGTCAGCGAAATGTGTTATGGACTGCGTCCAATTTTTCTGATCACCATTAAAGATGAGAAACTTCAAGATAATCACTTTTTTATTTTCACATGAGGAAATTTCATCGCGACCGTCAAAAAGTCGTCACCTGTCGAAATTTGTCCAGGAGATGACGTTGCAAGTCGCATCCAAAGCGTTAAAAAAATGTGATTAACGGAGATAAATGATAATGAGGGGCTTTGTCAGGACATCCGCGTTTCATGTAGGAAGTAAGGCGACACGAAGAAGGGCGTAGACGGAATTTCACATTTATTTAGCGTTATCTTTCAGATAACAAAATGTACACTTATTCTGATCTACTAATAAATGACAATTGCATACATTTTCATGTATTGAAATGTTTTCTTAATTGGCGGGTCGGGTATAACTATACCATATAAAAAAATCAGTTAATTTTCTTGAAATTATGCTCTTCGTAAAATTGAAATTCATTAGAAGGATTTTATTGTGTATCTAAAGTATAACGTATAATAAAGTATAACATAAAAAGTGAACCTTCTACATTAGCTTTTAATAATGCAGTATTTTGTTAATTAGTATACTGAAACTCAGAGGAATAATTGATTTTTATGTATAAATACAGTAAAATACAGCTTTTAAAAATTTTCGACAGAATTAATTGTGAATTTTTGTGAGTCAGTTAATGATTCACAAAATTATGGTATAGTTACAGAGCTAATGATATTATTGATATTTAATGAAGCTTAATGTAACAGTATATTAGACGGGAGAGATATAGTAAAGAAAATAATTACAACTTTACAGATAGATGACTTCCTTGCAAGACTTTTTATACAACTTATTGACGATAACTCAGTTTTCAATTTACGATACGTGATTAATATATACGACGATTTACTTATTATTCCCTTAATTACTATGTGTTGGAAGAGCATACAAATATGTATAAACTCATCATTTCTTTAATGTATTTACTAATATTGCTTATAAAGACGTAATACTTACATTTTAAAAAGAAGACTCGGTAGCTTGATAGATTAAAATGTTCTTACCTGTAAAAAAAAAAAAAATTGGCAATTAGAATTAGAATTAAAATTAACAATGTACACAACTTGTGAAATTGTTCTATCGAGACCTTAAAGATTAAATTGACTTTTTACCAGAAGTTTCTAATTACAAGCACATGATTATAAAGCCATTGTAGTAGCAGGGTGAGTGCTCATCAGCAATGCAAAAGCTATTTTAAATTAATTCTTAGCCATAAGTGAGAAATGCCGAGAAACGCCGAGAAATGCCCCCTGCCGTCCAAGCAGAAAAACGCAGTGCAGCACATCCCTGTCGATTCGCACCCAAAACCGTTCTCGCCGCTGTTGCCGCGCCGTTAATTGGCCCTCAGCCACCTCACCAGAGTCGATCGCTTAATTAGCGCGAGCATAGGTGATGGCCGTGTGGCACGCGGCTCACGACGGCGGAAGCCGTGCGCATCCCCGCATTCCCGAAGAAGGTCGTCATGGCGAGGGCCGCGGACACGCGGAAGTCGGGCTCCCCGTCGCCGCTAATGAGTGGCCTTTCGGCGCGGCAGATGCCGATCGCCGCGGGGTCCTCGCGCACACGGACAATAAATTTCATCCGCGAGGAAGTCGCTCGGGCCCTCGGCGCCGTGAGACCAGTTCAAACGCCGGGCGACCGTGAACGATAAGGTCGGCTTCGGACGACCGGGAGGGAAACCACGGAAGAATACTTCTAACGCTGCGGACCTTCATCAACACCTTTTCGTTCCTCAATCGTATGCATATCACTAACGCGGCTATCGGTAGGAGCGCTGGGATTTCTGGTCTCAGGCCGGCGCGCGTTTTCTCATGCTCGACGCTCGAAGGGAACTCGCTTCCACGACAATCGAAGTGCGATAAGTACTTTCATAGTACTCGGAGACTTTTCGTTTGGTTTAGAGGCATATCGGGGGACATTTGCTGCGCTTAATAAGGATTAATCGATTTTTTATCGATGGCTTTGCGACGTTGTCCGACTTCATGCAGGCTTTCCTATGCAGCAGTAAAGTTTTATTTACACGTTGCCAACGATAAAAGAAGGATTCGTGCAGGCTATTAATATAATCCGGATTATATGCTCATATCTGCGTACGCATAAATAAATTGCGATACGTATGAAATGCACAGATTTTTATATTTTTATATATTCTCGTAGCTGCACTTGAATGTTAAAATCGAAACTCCCGGTTAAGCTATTGATTCGATCGACCCTATCCAAAAAAATTAACCGTACGACTTGATAATCGTGATCACCAGCTCCAGAGCGGGTAAAAAGTAGTGCTTCCGTGTTCCAATATCCTTAACACGATCATTATTTCAGGAGTACGTGCGCACGCACCGATATATTCCCAAGACCAATTGCACGCGTAAATGGAACAAATTCAGGGCGCGAATACAACAAGAAGCAAAAAGAATCTAATTCTTGCGCGTCGGCTTCTTCTGATGTGTCTCCGAGTTCAATTTGACACCTCGCTGACGCGACACATACAAGCGTACAAGTTAAATCCGATTAGGGAAACGCGACGAGTTTCGAAACAGAAATTTAGACTTTGAAAAGCTGCAGAAAAGGAATAAAAGGCATTGAAAAGAGATCCGGTACTTATAGGCATTTTCTTGCTTCAGAATCGATCTTTTTTACAGTGATTGATACATTTTTTATTCTCCTTTTTCGCCCCTTCCGGCACTTCATTTGAAATGTCAATATTGAGAACTAATGATAAAATGGATGCAGCTTCAAGACTTATATTGTTTGTGCATTTTCTAATCTATTCGAAAACCTAAGAATCAATTTTATTCCTATTCTTAAACTTATATCTTAAACTTCTTATATCGAGCTATTAAAAATAGTTAATCATATTCAAATGATCTACTTTCAATGTAGCCATAATGAACAATGATTAAAAGAAAGATTGTGATTATGATAAATAGATATTATAGTAAAGTTTAAATTCTACAGTTTTACTTCGGGATCTTATCTTCGATAATTCCGTTGTAAGAATTCAATAGTGACTTTTTGGTGGCTTATAATGATTAATAAAATTAACTGACTTGGCAAAATAGAAAAAAATATATAATAAATATATTGAAATTAATAATATGTATGCCCATCAGCGTATTTGTAATGCTTTTAAAATCATGACTATCATAAAAAGTAAGTGACAGTAAAAATGCACATAGAAATTTTGAAAAATAATTTATAACGACATTATACTTTTGTGAATTGGATTTCCACAAATAAAGGGTTTACTGCCCAGAAAATAAAAAAAGGAATCAAAAGGAAAAATAACGTTCAACATGTAGTAGCTATAAGCAGGTCATATTTCATGCGTTATACTCGCAAACGCAGAAATCAAGAAAGTAGGAAATAAGAGAGCAGGATAAGGAAGGATTTGCAAAAAAGGTAGAGAAAGAGTAGGCGATCATGCGAAAGCCTTACACGGCGGCAAACTCTCGACGTTCCGTAATTAATAAATTGCACTAGCGCCCGAATATAAATACGTTAGTGAAATTGCGCTTTGATATACCACGTTCATAGTACACTTAAAAGGCTAAGAAAAAAGGAATAATCTACACGAAACTTTTGAAAATACGTATAGGATATTTTGGTAAAAATTCTTGCAATTATTATCATGCTATTATTTTCGACTCTCAATTATTTTCCTTTGTCGAATGCTTAATTGTTTTTCAATATTCATACGGAATTATATGTAATGCAATCTTCCTAAGGATTTTTATACTCGTTCACCTTTTATTCTTGTAATTTTGCTGAGTGTTCCTTTTTTTTATTACGAAATCTTTGGTTACAAAACCGTTGGTACACTTTCAAACAAAACAAGATCGCTATATATGGACACAAGTCCTTTATTTTAATTGATTGTTAAATGATAATTGACATTTTAATCTGTAATATCAAATTTTAATCATATAAATGACGAGATGAAATCGTGCTTCCAACCAAATTATGTATTTTGCTTGTGAAAAGAAAAACATGCATACAGTCAGTAATTAAAGAAAAACAAATCGGCAGATTATCTTTAGCAGGATATTAAATCCTTTTACAACTATAGCGAGCTTCATATAAACAGCTATCGAAGTTTTTTTATGTCTTGTGAGGTGTATCAATTGTTCATTAAAAATAGTTCTTTATAAAAATAGCAAGTAGTATTTATATGGTCTCGACAAATATGAAAGGTGCGAACAGTTATCGACTTGTTATTCAAATATTCGAGAAATGCAATGATTTTCTAAATGAAATAAATAATGCTTATGATTCGTAAAAATCGTGAAAACCGTTCATCAAGAACAAAGTATCTGTCGGATAAAATCTAGAGAAGCTTGTTTTTCTAAATATATTCTAAATATACACACGTTCATGAAATACATAAATGAATAAATAAAATGTATGCAATTTATGCCACGTTCCAGTAAGCGTTAATACACAAGTTTCTAATGATTTCGGTTTAATATCCTCAATAAACACTAATTCTCGATAATAAAAAAAACAAAATTGATTCATCGCGTAAATGAATTATAACCCATGCTACTACACTTTCACTGCATGCGTGGCCAAACAAGCCTTTTAATTGCTAACGGTTCGCAGTGATTCGTGCAATATTATACACGATTTTAAATGACGTCGCTTTGTCGAAAAAGCGACGCACGACGCAACGTTAGCAATGAAAAGTTTAAGACTCGCCTTTTTTATGAATAATAGTTCGTTTAACGAACGGCTAATTAATCATCGCGTCTTTCGATTTTATTCATTCATCATTGATCCACGATAAAGGCTTATCAAAAAGGAGCATGAAATATAGAATACAAGGACGTCTGGGTACTGGGGTAGACGATCGATTAGCATAAAAGTTCGGGCTGGGCTTTCGTCGGGGCTCAGACTACTGTAATCGAACGGAATTTGACAAACTCGTAAGCGCTCATCCGTCGGAAAATGCATAAAGGGGGGTTAAGTTGATGAATATCGCGTGAATAAGGAGAAGACAGTAGGTTCAGTATTTTAATGTCGTCTTCTTGTTGTGTTTTCGATGCTGCGCAATAAATTCTCGAAAGCACCTTCTGTTTACTAGATTTCTCATTCACTCGATTTTCTCAAATTATTTGAAATTTAGATACTTGTAAAGGAAGTCAATAAATTTCTCCTGTAAATTTACGCTCCTCTTGTTATTCTTGTTATTATTTGAATATCTCAAGCAAATGATACATAATGCCATAGAGATTTCATAAAAGTACTTATAAATTTAATTCACCACAAAGCCTGTGATAATGAGAATCGAATATGAATTTCATTAACATATTCAAATACAATTGCTTCCAATATTTGAATACTTATGTATTTATAATTGCTATTTATAAACTGAAGGGATATTTCATACGTTCTTATAATGCAAAATGAGATATTTAATATTACGTGATAACAAAACTTGATTAATACCGATAAAAGTTAAAAAAAAACATGAAAAAATTAATTTGATCAGGTGACTGAATTGGCAAAATTAATCAATAAATTATAAAATCTATTAGGCTGTTACAAGATTGTCAAATAATAATATCCAATTGCATATAAACTTTATTATCATGATAAAAAAAATTTTTAACATTTATTATATTTCCGATATCTAATTCATCAAACTTGTAGTAATCAATGAACAGACCCCGCATCACTTCCTGGATATAACAATAAAATAGTGATAGTGCGATGTCAACCATTCAAACTGCTCGTTCTTCCAGCAATTTTTCAATCTCAAAGTCCAAAGTGCATCTCAAATTGAACGCGATTACTGATAAGACCAAGTGAATTCTCCCTATGCGGTAAGCATAAGCTAGAAAAATTACAATTTACCCGTATAAGCTTGTGTTGTTTGCCGTGTAATTGATGGATGGTGTATCGATACTTTCACAGTCCCGATCGCGCCAGCACTCGATCATGACACACGTGGCCCTCATCACCCGCGGCTTCATGCACGCACACCTATACAGCCGAGTTTCGCTGCCAATAAAGATCGAGATCGGGAGCACGCCAGTGTGTTAAAACACCGAGATAATAATCGGGTGATCTGGGCCGAAGCTATTAGCTCTGAAGGCTGAGGCGCTAATCGCGTCGCCGTTTCCCCGTAGCAAGAGCCGACACCTTCTCAGGCCTGTCTTTCGATCGTTAGCTTTTATGAATGGCGGTAGTGATGATAAGCTGCCGCGGCTTATATTGGGGCGGTTCGAGCTAACTCGTGCCCATAGCTTTATACTTATTTTTGCTCCGTGTCTGCTAGTGCTAAATGATGAATCACGCCCACAAAGATCGGCTGACCGATTCGTGCACTCGCGACCGCTCTGTAATTTAAATTGGAGCAACTTTGCCACCCAAGTATGCGGATCCCGAGTAACAAAAATTCCGAGTAAAAGTATCAAACTGGACTTAATCAGCGAATGAAATAAAGGTTTGGAAGATATTTCCGACTCGGACGTCCCAGAGAACGATGATGATCGGACTAGAATATTTCTGTCGGGTTGCAGGAAGTAGCGATCCAGAAGCGCAGTGAAAAAGGAGTGAATCATATTGATTAATGGAGCAGAGGGAGAGGAATACGAAGAATAAGACAAGTTCGTCGTTGAGGAAGGTGCGGTCTTGGATTCGGAGAGGACAGGGCGATCCTACCCTTCGACGTACTCTGCATGATGCCTGACGCTGTTAAGGATAGAATTTTCTTCATATGAGCGAGACAGAAAGGGAAAGAGAGATAGAGAGATACATATATTCCTTCTGTCGTGCGTGCGTGTACTGAGATGAACAACCACGTGCGTGGAAACCGACAATGTTAGAGTTAAAATTAATGCTTTTGTCACTACATCGTATAATAATGTAATTATCTGTTCTTTCCGCACGCTTCTCGAGAAACGCCATTCGGCGACGAGGGAATACCACAAGGCGCTCAGAATTGGTTTCTTACTTATTTCTTCACTTGTCGCTTGGATTGCTGATTTTACAATTAAATTCAACTTAGTGGAATATTTGAAACCTTGATCAAATGCAAACTTGTTTCATTATTGCTTTTGTAAAAGAAAAGTTGTTTTCATTCAAATAAAATTTTTCGCATGCATACGTCTTTATGTTATCGTTGAGATGCGAATAAATATTCTTCGAATTCGTAAGACAGTAAAGCCACATAAAAAATAATGTATCAGTTTTTTTTTTAAAATAATGGGTCCAGAATTATAAAACAATTTTTCAATAATTCATCTCATTAGATTAAATATATTTGTTACTTAGAATATCGAACGTAAGTGATGATCGTAAAAATGAACCAGTCTCGAAGACATTATACTGTAAAATAAAAGGATAGGTACGTAAGTAAATAAAAAAGATACAGGCATTACTGAAGTAAAGAAGATGAAATTCATAGAAGAAACATTAAAATTTTAAATTTTTATCGAAATTGTTTGTATGAAACAAAAGCTATTATTGAGACGATACACGTTACCGTACAATATATATGGTGAACCACTGTATGCTTAAATATATTATGAATGAGTATTCTAAATGTTTATTTACTTCTCGTTAAATTATAATGATTAATTACTTTATTTTAAAAATCTATGATTTTGTTTATTATTAAAATATAATTTTCATTCCACTACAACATTCCACTATATAGATAAATATCAATATAAATAAAAAACGACTTAGATAAAATAGTTCCGATACTAGATAAAATAGTTAAAGATTAAAAAAGAAAACAAGAATGCAATGTTGATTGTTCTTTTTTCATGGAACAATAAAACTAAGCCCAACACAAAATAAACTGAAAATAGCATTAGTCATCCGAACGTATGAATTGCTTTTTAAATACCTTTACACGGCAATCATTCTGATTATCAGTGAGGAACACAAGTAATCGAATTAAGTTAAAATGTGCACCAAAAGTCTCAATTGTTTCTTTAAAAAACGATGTGTAGAAAAGCAAAAAAAGTAAGTAGAATCAGTAAGCTGAGTAAAAGAGAGATGCAGTCTGTAAAAGTGAAATTTAAACTGTTTTTTGCAGATTTACCAACGGATGAGAAAATAATAATTAAGAGGGAAGAAACTCTTTTGATATTTCAATTTTAATAACTAGCTCTTTCTCTCAAATACATGAAAACACATGTACACCCACTTAAATTTCTCATAATAATAGAAGGAGTGAAAATGTCAGAACGTCTCTTAGAATGCTCAAATAATGTGTATCAATCTCTTTTTAAAAGGACCACTGATAGTGATATTGTGCATCGTGATTTGAGGTTAACTTAATAAAAAGGGTTCAGAAATAAATCGTTTTCTATACACCTAACAAATTATCAGTAATTAATTGTTTTTATCTTCTTTTATATTATTAATTCGATGAAGGTAATTTCATTTCAATTGTAGCTACTACGTATATAATATACATGTATATGTAAGAGCAAATATAATTTGTGAAAGAAAACTAACAATTAGTTCCTAATCTATGAGTATAATTGTATAATAAAATTACACGTGAGAAGAATAAAACATTAAAATGAATACAATTAAGGAACACTCATAGTATCATTCGAAGAGATTATAACTGAAAGTTTGACAATGAAGTTTTGTACCTTTCTTAAGCACTTAAATTTGTTCTTTTGTTCTAATAAAACTAAATACTACTTATATATACTTAAGTATAGTTGATAATAAAGAATTTTAAATCGATTTAAAATCAAAATTTTGAAAATTAATATTCCATTTGTAAGCTTTATATCGGTAACATTTGTCGATTTTTATTATGATTTCACAATACAATTATAAAAAAAAATGATTTTTCAACCGAATTTTTTAATTAAATTTAGCGTAAAACAATATTTGTGAACCTTATTATAAAAATGTATATATATTCGTTAGAAAAAGTTGTAAAAAAAATTATTAAATTTTGTTTGTAAAGGAGACAAGCAGTCAAACTTGATTTTTGTTTAATATTGACACAATGTATAACTTTAATATTACAAAATTCTATTTCCTATGTAACGTAAAATTGCAGTTAAATGCTACGTAAATCAATTGCATTTCTAGCAAAAAATTGTAAATATTTTTAAAATTAATGTTCGAGTAAATTAATGAAAGTGAATTTAACAATACTAAAATAATATCCATATTACTGTTAATTTAAGACCATATTCTTCACGCGATTCACTAGTCAGTACCACGAATGGCACAAGTTGGAAAGGTTCAATCTTCGACTGGCGCGAGCGACGTACATCCTGCAAAATGCTATTAGCGTTATAAAGCCATTAAGATAACGTAGTCCTCGCGCTTCACTTCCAGGCACGGCATCTGCGCGTTTGTCTGTCAAAGTCTTCACCGTATCGACGTCGGAAGCCGTGCATATGAAGACTAGAAACAAGTCAACAAGTAGAATAAAGTCAACAAATAATCATTACCGAGAGGAGCGGAAGTGCACCCTGAACCAGTATTGGAGCAACTTTTAATTTGCAGGTAATCATCGTACCGATGCTAATCGACTACAAAGATAGAATAGGTGAGATAGATGTGATCCACTCATCATATACAATCTTTTCATATCAGTCTACTGGGGCACAAAACCCCGAAGATTTTCCGATCTAAGCCCACTTTCTCTTTTTATCCGGACAATACTGGACGTCGCATCGGTCGAGATTCGTATGCCAGTTGTAAAGACGATTCCGCAGTGGGGAAAATAATTATTGCGAATGCCGGCGATAATAACAATAATACCGCAACAACGCTCACCAGTGCAATTTTCTCCTGAAGTTTAACGATCTTCTTAAGAGAAAATTTTGTACCTACGTCTGCAACTATATCTATAGGCGGCGTCGGTGTTTTGAAAATTTTCATTTTCCCATTTCGTATCGAGCTTAATTGAAAAATTAAATTCAAAATTGCAGAGTGATTGCGAAGCAGCAGAATAATTTTCTTAGCAAACGTGCTTGACGACTAAGTATCCTTTTTACTATCATTGAAGGTTAGTAAATATACTCTTTAAATACATCTTGAATTTGATTTAACTATTTTTTTTACTCAATTGCATATTTTTTTTTAAAGAATGAAATTTAGCTTAATGTAATTTAAAAATGCTAGCGAGTGTCAATTTTATGACGTGTAAATTTTATTCTATTGTATGTGCAAACACTCATTTTTATTAGTCTATTGGTGGCGTTTAATATACATGACTTATTATTTAAAATTTTTATTTTTTGAATTATACTGACTTCCTATACGATTTTTGTTTTACTTTTTTTTATAAATAAAAGAAGTTAGCGTGACAGGTTAACAGTTTTGAGATACGTAAATTTATATAAATATAAAGATACGTAAATTTCAAAATGTTAAAAATTTGGATATTGAGAGTGAAATAGGAATTTTTTAAATTTTCAAAAATTGTTATATATTTAACTCGCTTTTTGGCTTAGTGAATCAGATAAATTAAAATAAACAGAAATGTTATATTTTTATTACTTAAAATGTTTTTCAAATATTATATTAACATATACGTATACATATTCAAATGTACTAACATGTACTAACAATTAAATTAGATTGAAAGTTTTTCAAAACAACTCATTAATAATAACAGTAAAATATTTAAGTTCAAAAGAATATTCATTACATATGTGTGCTTTAAAAAATTCGAAGTAATTACTTGATAGATGTGGTTAGTAGTCACTGTTTTGTGTTATATTCTTTTAGCTATTCTGTTACGATTGTAAGTAATATTTATTTGTGAAATGTACAAATCCTTTATATTAAATATATTTATTGAATTTGTTGATTTTTTTTAAAGTAAGCAAAAAATAAATTAATAGACTTCGTTTTCTTACAGCTAAATGTGAAATTTAGTAAAAGAAATATTTATAAGTAAATATAATATATAATTTATTCAAAATATTTAATAGTAAATCAAAACTCATTTACAATTATTTACAATTAAGAAAATCATATGTTTATATATGATCTAACAAGAGCCTCGTCTTTCGATAGATCTTCTGATTCAATTGAATTTTCACTTGAATCAGAATCAGAGTCTAATTCATTTTTACATTTTACGTTTTCTCGACGATCACATCTTTGTTTACGTGAGTTAAAATATAAATGACGTCTACACTTTTCCAATTTTGCCTTTCCGTCTTTACACACGTAATAAAGAGAACAATCGTTTTCATGAGGAAGCTTTACTTTATGACCTGGGCACCGAATTGGCTTTTTCGTTGTAGTAATGACTTTTTTCGTTGTAGTAGGGACTTTTGGCGTTGAAGTCTCAGGTTTATTTTTGCAATCAACATTCCATGGCCAATCGCATTTTTCCTTTTTTGGATTGAAATATAATCCTATCGGGCATTTCCTTAATACTTTTCCGTGTCCTGTGCACACGTAGTAAAGGAAACAGTATTTTTCATGAGGAATATAAACTTTTTTACTAGAACCCCCAACTGCTGGGCATTCAGATGGAGGCGTACTACTAGTAGGAGGCGCAGGTGTAGTCACTGTGCTAGTAGCACAACCAGCAACTTCTGGCAAATCACATCTTTTAGTTACAACGTTAAAATGTAAGCCAGAAGGGCAGTTTTTGGCAATTTGTACACCTAAGATGCAAACATAGTATTTATTGCAGACGCATTCATGTGGTAAAAATATTTGTTTGTGCCCAATGCTGTGCGGACAAGATGTTTGAGGTACTGCAAATATTTGTAAAATTAAATTGTTTGGTTTAATAGATTAAACAGCTAATTTTTAAAATATATTAATTAAATTATAATATGCAAGTTTAAAGAATTTGTTCAGAATACTTACTTGGTTTTTCTGTTGTAGTTGGCTTAGCTGTTGTTGTAGTCGATTTAGTTGTTGTTGTAGTCGGTTTAGCTGTTATTGTAGTCGGTTTAACTGTTGTTGTTGTAGTACTTGTAGTTGTAGTGGGCTTAGCAGTAGTGGTGGTAGTAGTTGTAGTAGTTGGCTTAGCGGTAGTTGTGGTAGTTTTAGGTGATTCAGTTGTAGTTATAGTAGTAGTTGATGCTTCGGCTGTAGTCGTTACAGTGGGTTCGGTAGTAGTAGTAGTAGTCGTAGGCAATTCAGATGTCGTCGTAGATGTTGTTTCACATGGTTCATTTGTAGTTGTAGCGGGTTCAGTTGTTGTAGTTAAACTCGTCGTTGTTGATGGCGTAATAGTTGTGGAAGGCTCAGTTGTTGTAGTTGAAGTAATTGTAGTAGGTTCGGATTTTGTAGTTGTAGAAGGCTCAGTTGTAGCGATTATAGTAGTTGTAGAGGGTGCGAGTGTAGTAGTTATGGAAGGTTCAGATGTAGTAATTGTAGAGGGTTCAGGTGTCGTAGTTATAGTTATTTCACAGGGTTCATTTGTTGTAGTGTAAATAGTTGTAGGCGATTCGGATGTAGTAATTGTAGGAGGTTCATATGTCGTAGTTGCAGTAATTGCAGTAATAGGTTCAGTCGTTGTTAATTCATTTATAATAGTAGTCAGTTTGGGTGTCGTAATTGGTTCAGTTATAATAGTAATCAGTTCGGGTGTCGTAGTTGGTTCATTTATATTAGTAGTCAGCTCGGGTGTCGTAGTTGGTTGATTTATATTAGTAGTCAGTTCAGGTGTCGCAGTTGGTTCATTTATATTAGTAGTCAGTTCGGGTTTCGTAGTTGATTCATTTATATTAGTAGTCAGTTCGGGTGTCGTAGTTAGTTCATTTACAATAGTAATCAGTTCGGGTGTCGTAGTCCAAGTATTAGGTTTATAACTAATAGTTGAAAAGACATCTTCTGTTATTTCTGCAAGAATTTTTAAACAGCTCATGTTAGGTGACCTTTCTAAACGCCAATAATGGAAATAATTAATCTGTACCTTCTGTGAAGGATGCACGAGTCGTCGATGGCAAATCTGTTGTTTGCGATAATATAGTTTCTGTTGTTATGTCTGTTGGAGTTGTTAAACCACAATTTACTTCAGATGGCAAATCACATTTTTTTGTTTTCGAACTATATTGCAAACCATGAGGACATTTTTTCAATACTTTTTTACCATTATTACAAAGATAATATTTATCACAATCGTTTTCATGAGGTATAGTGCCTCCAATTGTAGTATTAAAATATTTTGAGCACTCAGGCGACCAGATTGGATGCTGTTTATCATTTATTACTTCCGGCTCGTTATTTAATTGTCCTTCTGTATTATTAATAGCTGCTAATACACTTATTAATACCGTAAAGGAAACAAGAACTGGAAAAACATTTAACAATGATTTTGTAGAGATTAAATGAATTATAAATTGTATAAAAAGGAAGCTCATTTTTAAAAAAATACAAAATTTCTTTCATAAGAATAATTACCTTTCATGATGAAAATAATATGTTAATCAATGACCACTGCTCATGACACTGGTTAATCAAAGTACTGATCTAATAAGACACTTTGCAAGTTTTTATAGAGATAGACCTCTTATCAAGTAACGACTAAATTACTATCTTATCAGTACGACAAAAACAAATTTTAATATTCTTGAGAAACTTGAAAGTATGTGATACATGTTTATTAATTTGTGTAATTAATTAAATTTAACATGATTGACATATTTACATAATGTTTATCTATATATTTGAAGAAAAACAAGTATTTACATGAAATTAATATGTTTATTTGTTGAAAGCCAAGCGGGTAATTATTATTAGTATTCTTTGGGTAAATTTTTATTTTATTAAATTTAGTTTTAATAATACATTTTATAAAAAACAATTTTAAATTCATAAAATAATTTTTCATTGTTAATTAATAATTTAAAAAAATTTTTATTAAAAAAATAATAAATATGTTAATCTAATAACCGATATGTTAAAAGCTGATGTTTTCTTAAGTTAATAAAAAATTATGAATCATTAATAATTAATTTCATATTTATATTTATATATAAAACGTAAATTTATTTTGTAAAAATATAAATATTTTAAAATGTTTTTAAATATTTTTAAAATGCTTTTTGACAGCTTTACATACATTCTTATCTAGATCAACCCTATTAATATCGAAGCTAAGAGTACAAGCATTTAAGAAAAGAAAATCAGTAAAGTCAAAATTAAAGATGACCTGTAATTATATACAATCATAAAAATCATTCATCTAAGCACTTTGAAATCGAATATATTTAAACTAGTTATATTAATAAATAATTTAATGAAAATGAAATTGCTTACAAGATAGTACAGATTTATAAATTATACTTTAGTGTTTTAAAATAGAATAAAACTGATTATGAATAAATATTTAGATTTGTTATGAATATTTAACTAAGCTAAAAGTTGTCAAAAAGTTCTTTTGATTTAAGATTTTACGCATAAAAGACAAAATCATTTGTTTGATAGGTAGTTTTGATTACTAACAGTACATAAAATTAACGTCAAGGATTTAGATCTGAGTTATAAATTAAAAAGGCAATAAAACTTCAAAAGATTATATATGTACATTAAAACCGTAACTTAAAATATTTCTTTGGACATTATAATAACTGTATTTGAATAGTATAAAATTGTTTATTAATTTATTTAGCTGTTACATAAAAACATTCTCCAATTTTTCTTTTCTATGTGAGAAAATATCATTAATTAAAAGAAAGAAAATTAAATTATCACTAAAGTTTTGCGCAGAACAGATTTAAGCAAAAATTAAATAATATTTACGATGAGCCAACAATTATGATTCTAAGTGCTCAGCGATATGTTAGTGCAAGGGCACCGATGAAGAACAAGGATTACAATAGAAAGTCGAGAACTATGTAGCGAATTTAGCGACCATGTCTACAGCCTACACGGCTTATTATATCAGCGCCAGCTAAGGATCCCACGGTGGTTCCTATCGCTCTTTAACCCCTAGATGAATTAAAAGAGCGAGTCAAGCGAGAAGGCAACACTTAGACTAGGGAGTGAGCCACGATTTGTCACGTCGCTGAATTTCAGCATTTCAGCTTGTTATTCGATCGTGTAACTTACGATTAGTCAGTCGAACGAGTACAAAGGGTCCCGGAAATCCTTACTTAGGCGAGCTTTTCGGCTGTTTTTTAAATTTTGAGGGCTTGTGGTTAAAATGCGAGGCTCGAGCTCTCACGCGGATTACCGAGTTTTAAAGCCGAAGGAAATTTCTAGGATGAAACAAATTTTATGACTTATATTCATTTCAACGATTAGCATAAAATTGCTTAACTAAAATAATAGACTAAGTAAGACTCGTTACTGTGACTCGTTAATGTGGAGATAACTAAGGGTATCATTAAATTATAATTTTTTGTGAAGTAACATTAGTTCCATATTTTTCTAATTGCAATTGAATGCAAGCTCATCGCAAAGGGATCATAATATTTTTGCAAACATTGCTATAAATTTATTCAATCATAAAGCTGTAAGATCTTTCTACGATTTCCCACGATTTTTTTGTATAAGAATTCTCAGATTCACCCTCCCCCCTCGGATTGTTCTTCTCCATCTTCGCTCTATCCTATCTCTTTCTATTCTTATCTCAACATTCGTCCGTGTCTTCCTTGAACGTACCACGCACCTCAAGTCTTTAAAACGCCTTGACTTCTAATGCCACGCGCCGTTCCGGGAAGCGGCAAAAACCAGCCCGAATACATGAATCCCTTATGCTCGTGGACGAGCAAGAGATAGAGAGGCGGAGAGCGAGGAGGAAAGAGAGAGGAGTCAACCAAGTGCGCGTTTGTTGTTTTCTCACTCTCGCGGACTCGACGTTGGCGGTGGTAATGTGATACGTGAGGAGTGAAAAAGCATTGCCCTTTCGTTCAGATTTTTTCCCGTCCCGAGTCGTCATCCACTTTGACAAGAACACTTTACTTTTTTAAGTTAAAAATCATAATATTTCAAGTGTTGTTAATCTGATTCACGTTTCGCCATTAGCTTTATTCAAAAAGTGTACAAACTGAAAAAGTGCATTGGTACACGTACGAATCTTGTTATATACATGCTTATTAATATTCACTTAATCTATTTACTTTAAATTTTAGTTGTTAACCATTTAAAACCAAAATAAATATTTAATTTATGAACTGTAAGAGCGAAGATAAAGTAAGTATAGGTTTAATAAAATGATACAAATACTCTTTCAAACGGAATTGCTTCAGACTAAATAATTTAGACTAAATCTATGTACACAGTTTACTTTGAAAATGCACAGTTTGCTTTAGGTTTACATGGCTTTTATGTGTATTTTATTAATTAACATGAAACAATCACTCCTGATTTATCTTTATATGAGAATTTAAAGTCTTTTTTATCACTATTACCGTAGCTTAATATGATCGAAACATAGTAAAAATCACAATAGGAGAAAAAAAGTACATAATATCAACAGTTACTCGTTAATTTACTGCAAAGATTAAAGTTTAATTATTTAGAGGATAAGGAATGAATTATGTGATTAAGTTAACTTTAATTACATAACATTTGCACAGTTAAAAAGCATTTAAGTTTTTACAATACATATGGAATACATGTTTTATAATGGTCCAGGCCCAAAAAGATATATTCTAAGTCTTTATCACTAATAATAATATGAACATGTAAAAATTAGACGATCGATAGAGATCTAAATCAGATTTGCGCTCGTTTTACAGAGACATACTTTGTCTACTAACATTGGAGTTTATGTACACTCGCGCGCAAATTTGACTCAACGACTACTGCAGTGGCCCACTAGTCCACTTACTATTCAGCTATTTTAATATACGTACAATTTATCTAAAATATATTCACTAGCATATACAAAGCTATTTGTGTGCTCGTGATCGAGCGTTTGTTATATGCAGAACAGGAGAGCATAAGGAGAAAACGAAAGATGAAAAATTTGTATGAAGTATATAAGGTATCGGTTGGAACTAAGAAATGATGCACACGCTTTAGAAATTCGGGTGATATTTAAAGTTGCAACTTAAGATTATTGTCAAATTTATAAAAATATGAATACATGGTAATAGCATTTTTATTATTAGTCTAGCTTTTCATATAAAATCCTTAAGTCAAATAAAACTTCGTAAAATACACGCGGGCGACAAGCAAGTTGTCTTACGGGTAAAGGATAACAATGGAATATTTAATGTTTACATCCCGCATTAAAATACGTCTAAAAATAGTCAAAGATATTAAGGTGAAAGCAATTGCGCGCCGTTCATAATCATTTGTAAGTACGAGAGTTTGAAAAAGCGTTGCTCGAAAAATACTGCGCTACACTAATGCTTATCATCCAGTTGGGCTGACACGCAGATGCACAAATTTATCTCCATGGTAGACAGGTAATCAAGTTTTCACGTAGTTCTCATAAGTCTCTAGGACGCCGACGACAATGTAATGGCAGAGAGCAAAGTGGATCGGCAATAGCCGCGGGGGAAAACTGGAACAACGGCTGGAATGGAGACCCATAAACACAATGCCGCCGCAGGGCCATGGATCTCAGCTGTTCACGGATGTTTGCATGCGGCAGGACGACTGGAGGACATTTTCACTGAAGCTACAATGATTTACCGTGGAGCAAGACGGGAGTAAGAGTGCAAAGCCGGGAGAGAAGAACTTATAGCGAGATAGATTGATAAATAGAAAGGCAGATGATGAGAGAGGGAGAGAGAAGGTGAAATTTCACGAAATATAACGCTGGTCATTTAAAATTCCTTTAGCTTGTTTTTCATTATTTGTGACATCGCTGTCGTTTATTTATTTGGGATTGATTTATTCATAAAGGAAAGGATATTTGTGAATCATTTGAAAGAATATCAGATTGAATGGCAAACATAACATAAAGAAACTTTCAGAAAATGAGTTAGTAATATTTTTATGATATATCAACAAGTTTATTAATCAGTTAGCGTATACGCAACGATAATTTGGTAAACAGATAATAATGTGTGTACGTTTCATTGTGCTACGAAATTATTTTGCCTCACTTTTATGCAAGTTACTTGAACTCAAATCAATTACTCGTTTAGAGTAAAACATTGACAACATTTATGTCATTCATAAATCATGTGCCTTCTTGTATCTTTCTCAGTACTCAGTCATTGCTTTTGAACATTGTGAACATCCATCTCTCTGTAAATAAACTGATAATTATGTCAATAAAATTACACAAAAATAAAAGATAATTAGGATTTCCCTACGAACACGAGTTAATGTAACAGAATTTTGACTTCATTATATTCAATATACAAAAGCCAGTTGAAAATAAATCATACCAGGAATATAGAAAATCCCTAAAAACACTAATATTTTTTGCAAAGATAAGCCATTGAAATTCACGTAGTAAATTAAAATATGTAAATAATACGGGTTGACAGTTTAATTCAGTAATTATTTAAATTTACAAATAATATTGTGTTAGCCGTTTTTTGTATCTAATGCAAATATTCGCGCAGAAAATAAACTGTCGGCAATGACAATATATTGTGCGATAATTAAAAAATGCATATATCCCATTCCGTATTTATTATTTACATTCAATATCATTTACGTAAAAACAAACCATTTTATTCGTATTTTAACTGTTCATCCTTTTTCAATGTGTAATCACGTACGGAACGATCGTATCTCGTCTGACGACAATTTACATATGTCGAGATCGATATAAAAAGCTCCACCTCACAGCGGCAGAGAATATGACGAAAGCCGAGTTCTTAAGTGATCGAGGTTGAGAGTGGAAATGTCGCGGTGGACTATTTCGCAAGACGGACAATGAAAGCCGCCTCCCCGAGGAGTTCGCAACTCTAGTCCACTGGCTTACGGTAAACGCAATCATCGTCTCCTGGGAGATCGCGAAAGCTCGTGGAGGCCCCCGCTGAAACCGGTTCCGGAGTCGCGCCTCTTCCGCGATCGAAAGTTTGCCAATGGCAATTTTCGCGTCTTATACGCGTCACTTCAAACTTGAGTATCTCGACGTTAGCTATTTGTCAATTCGAATCAAGTCATTTCATGGCTCCGTATAGGCTCTCGTTGCTGCCCACGTTCCTGCTCCGATAGTGTTACAATTATATCCATGAACATTCGAGTCATCGAGGATTCTGATACTACGGTATAATCATGGGAGTGCTAATTATTTGATTAATCGTTTGTTTATTTGTCCGCGTATTGCAAACCATTTGCAGTGTCCGGATAATTAGTTACGCGCTAGAGGAGAAATCACAGCTCTAATGAGAAAATAAAATCAATAAGCTAAAGAGATAAAGTCAAATAGGCAGAACATGGATCTTTCGTGTCGTTTATGAAAAGAAAAAAAAACAATTTATACAATCATAAATCAACGTGGGAATTTCAAAATTCTAGAGCACGATAATGTCTATTCGATGAAATAGTCGTCTCCCATCCTTTTCACGCACTCCGTCTCTTCACTCGTCTCTTAATTTTCCGCACTAGTCGCTCTCCTTTCGCTTATCTTTTACATCTCTTCGAATCGACTCACTTTCCTTCCTTTCCCCGACCCACCACTTCTCGATCCATTGCGTCACCCTCATCATTGACGATGCTAAAACTGGTCCCGCGTTCCCTGATTTACGCGATTCCCCGAATCGATAAACCAACTGCTACCTGCGCACGCCGGAAATCGAGAATCGTCGCGCGCTCGATAGAAAGTGCGGAACGCGTTAGCACGATGATGACGGGGATTCACTGAACTCCAATAGTAAGGGTTTACTTACACAAAAGCCGACGACTCGCGTGAGAATGTAAACTCTGCAGGCGGGGAAACAAGCTCCTGGCACATTGCGTCTGGTTGTCAATTTGAAATTTTTTTACTCGGAATTACAGGACGTCGCCTATTTCGGCTGGCAATCTAATGTAACGTTATTTTTCTTCGCGAGAGGTTCAGAATTTTCGAGCATTATTTGAAATACGAGGTGCTTCGCGAACACTTTTTGACTCGTAGAGTACGTATTTTTTGTTAAAATTAATTTTAATAAGAAACGTTAAATTGCTCGATAAGTGAGTAGAAATCGCACGTATTTTTGCCAAATGATTTTCACAGCATCATAAACACTATTGAAAATCCTTGAAATTCGAACAACCTTTTGTATTAATGGAATATTGCACAAGCTACACTTGGGTGATTAAAGAGGAAACAAAACATCCTGTAAAATTTTGTAGAATTAGGAATTTCATTGCACTCTACAAATTAAAAATATGTATAAACCTTGAGTGTGTACACGTATATACATATCACCGGGAAAGACGCCGACGACAATCTGCCAAGATCAGATCTACACGACATTCAACGCTAAGTCGACGTTGCAGTGAAACGAATCCACGCGAGTCGAGCGCTGCGCGCATCTAATTGTTTCATTTTCCGTATATTGTTTGTAAAGCTTACCTTACTTTTGCTTGATCCCTTCTTGCAGTAAATTTTATGAAATGAGAGGCACAAGCAAAAATATAAGAAGCATTTCTCCAATTTAATATGCCATCGGTGCCAAAACTGTTCTTATTAATTAAATTAAATATTATCGCTCAGCCGTTATCTTTTTTGGCACTTTCACTTAAGAAAGTAAACATAATGTAATGCTAATCCTCACGTTTCCTCGCCACGAGAGCCATGGGAAACTTAAGCGAGTCTAATTTAATCCGTGAATACTTTAGTCATGTATATTAACTTGAGTCGCACTCTATTTTCAAGCCAAGGATATTCGATTGCAGTCCCCCAACGTGAGATCGTTGAAAAAAGGCTCTACAAGTACAAATTCTTGATAGTGTCGAAGATATGGCTATGCTCGGTCTTGGTGGCGTCATTCGCCGGGCAAACATTTTATCGTTTACTACACATTAAGGATTCAATGTCGACTCCGGAGGTCGATGCTTAGATTAGAATAAAGCACCTTTGATCAAACTTTTTCTACTTTTATCAATCATCGATGCCCAGGCGCTTAGTCATTGATTCTGCGAGATCACTAATCATCCAACGCATGCGATCGTATTTCATGCTACCCCTGTTCATTCCTGTATAAGCAAGAACGTCGCAACATTTCTTGGCAACACCCGACTTCGTGCATGATATAACACGTAAACAAAACGATTGGTCTGCAACCCCTGGTCGACTTCCTTGACAAACGTGCATCCCAAGGATTTTCCCTACGCGATCACTACAATTTGGAACATTGCTCAAAGAGACCCAGATCTCTATCCATGCCGTCCCATATCAACGAAATGCGGAATCAAAGATCGATTACATATTGGAGTTATGTGAATGCTTATAAAAATAGGATTGACCAGGAAGTCCAATACTAATGTACAGCTCAATAATCAATAAGCATTAGGTGCTAGCAATTTATTTATCACTTTAATTTCGAAAAGTTATTAACAATTACTTAAAATTAAAGTAATACATACAATATCTCCGTCAACATAATTATAAAAAATCACATTAATGAGTGTACATTTATTGCTACAACAATCTTAAATTATTTTATTTTATGTCACTAAATATTCTCTTCATTGATACATTTAAAAATAATCGAGTATTAGGTTACGACGATGAAGTAAATATTTCAATCGAAAGTGTAAAACTAAGATTGTAAAGGTGTCATTTTAAGCAGTACATTATTCTTATCCAATGATTCTAACATGCATTTCCGCACTTAATAAAATACTGTTCTTGCTTAACAAACATTTACAATACACTCTGTATTCCCAGGCGAAGATCCACAAAGCAAACATAGTAAACACGCCCAGTTCGAGCTAAAACCTTGAGCCGGAATTGAAAAAAGTCCCTACCTTCGATCCAGTAACTCTCTCGAAAACCAGCTATCGTTTTCCGGTCGGAGGCGCGTGACGGAGTCGCGGCACTCGCCCGCCCGCCCACAGAATATGCAAAGAAGTCGATACCTTCCTCTATTCCCTTCTTACTCATTCTCTCACTCTATTTTCGCTGCATAAAAGTGCGGTTTAATGCGATCGCTCGCGGCTCTGGAGGCAACCTTACGGGACAAGCCAATGATTAGACTCGGTGGTAGCTCAATGGCAAGCGCTCGGGAAGCCGTGGGAGGGGGACATAATTACGTATTACAAAACAAAGACACGACATTGGAATGACCTCGGTCAAGCCGTGAGCAGAGAAATGGTTTTTTCCGCTCAAGTATGCGATCCCTTTTCGTCATTAAGCGCACGGCGGAAGTGCAGAGACGTTGCATGAAGCCGCTCGTAACGAGTGATCGCTCGATTCTTATCCACATTTTACACAAATATCTTTTACGAGAGTATTGCCAAAAATCTATCGTCGGTCGGCTCGATTTCTCATCAAGGAAGCCAATGGATTTGGAGCTTAGCGCTTAAAAGAGGCAATGTACGGTTTCATCTTCAAAGTTATATCTGTTTATTAAAAGTCTGATTTCGCTGACTTTGGCAAAATGTACAAAAATTTTTGCTCGATTTGTTCCAAATTGATACATCCAGCAAGTGCAGCATGGAAAGTTTGTACGGTAAATGCATGACTCTTCGTAAAATTATTACGTAGCGAAGGGTAAGAACAAAAAGTGGTATATTAGAGAGGAATATAATCGTGTTGACAGCTTCCCTTCGATATTGGAATACTATAAAATAGAGAAGAACCTCACGAGCGCCGAAAAAAAATCGGGAGTCTCGGGTCCGGCAAGCAGGAGCGCTGGAGCGAGAGAGGCTTCCGGCCCTCCTAGGAATCAGCATTTCCGTGATGCCGTGGTTCGACATTTCTCGATTTTGCGCACGTAATGCACGTATGGATTCAGTTATGCGCGAAGGAGAGGTCGTCGATACATATTCATGGGCGAATCCCATTTGCTGAGAACCACGCGAATGGCAGCGTCTCATCGCGTTAACCCCCTTTTTCCATTCTGCTTGTCCTTGAGCCCTCATCCTCCATCCGCTTAGACGACAACGGCGAATACTTCATGGCATTCCGTGAATAAGAATTAATACGGGCTTTCGTCTTCGGCAGCCCTTTTACCTCTTTTATGAATATGGAAATTGACGTCGTCTGCCGCGCCAACCTCGTTGAGCGCACGCATGTAATACGACTTTTTGTCGCTTGCTCTTTGCCGCTGAATTACTGCTTTCGCTTATTATGAGAAATGTAAAAGGAAAATGACCGTCAGGTCAGAGTTCTGTATTATCAGAATCGAGAGTTTTAAACTAACTTCTATAATACATTGGAATTAAATATTAAAATTAAATAGCCCATCTAATCATTCAGATTTATTGTTAAATGATTTTATTCCATTGCGATAAAAAAGGTTATCGTTAATAAAGTAAAACAGAAGTTTAAGTTCAGATAATTGTATTGTATCTACTTCGAGTAATCAAAAAACGTTGCATATGAATGTTTGTAACGTGTATTCATATGTAAAAACCTTTACTATTTATATAAGATTTTTCTGAATCTATTTATATATATGTTTTCAAAATAATCAAACGTCGTTTTGAATATTTTGTTTAATGCAGTATTTTAAATATTATTAAAAATTTGAATACTTTTAGTTAATGGTTTCGAAATTATCATTTAAATACCTTTCACAACAATGAGTATTTGTAAATAGATGAATATTGTATTTAAACAAAATAACTGTAAAAGATGTATAAAAACGTAATAATTCTGGAATTTAAAATAAAAAATTTCATTTATTACGTAATTATACAAACAATTACTTAAGCATTATCCATTTATAACGCTTATAGTACAAAGTTTATTAATTTACAGAGCTGTTTCATCCGTATAATATCCTAATAATAAACGTTATTAAACAAACTTTAAAATCTCTTTCTGTAAGTATTTTGTTTTTTATTCTTTAGTTTTTTATTCTTCGATTTTAAACATAAATATATTGTTGTTCATCGAGCTCATAAGAATATAATAAAAAGTATATAAAATTCAAAACAAAGATAATTGATTATCTTCTGTAGAAAAAAATCTAAATTATCCTATAAATTAAAGACAATATAATTCGAGCATCGAGTATGGAAGTGCTAATTGTAAATCCGAAATTATAATTACTTTTGCGGTAATTATATTTGATTCTAGAATTAAATATATTAATAAAGCAAGAGTTGAAGGGACTTAAAAGCTAAATTTATTTCATTGTTGAAGTCATTGCGATAAAGAGATTAAAGATACAATGTGAAATGAAAGAAAATATAGTTATATATATGTATAGATATATGTATAGATGAGAGATATAGAGAGATGTATATATGTATAAATGAGATATATAGAGAGATGTATATATGGATATATTTATAGATGAAAATCAGACATGGTTGAGGATTATATAAATAATATACAACTAGTACAGAGAGCTCTAAAGAAAAAAAAATTATTATTTTAATTTTCGAAACTACTTATAAATTCTTCTAAAATACAAAATATTATGTTAATGTTATGGATCAAACATTTTTTTGTGTTATTGCAAATCTATTTGTTAAAGATTTTCATTCTTTATACAATCTTCATGAGTATTAAGATCCTTGTCTATATTAAAAGGAAAACATTGATTTTAAAACATGATTTTATTGCCATATGAATATAAACTTATTTACTTAACAATGATTAAATATGTTTACGTTAAATAAGGAAGAAAAAACACAATTTTAAGATTTAATTTTTAAAAAGTTATAAATCCCAATTTACATACTCCTATAGCTAATCAAAGTAATAAAATATAAAGTAATCCGCCTAAGTGAAAAAGGGACTGATATGTATATATAACGTATTTTATTAAAAATATATATAAGTGAAATGTTACGAGTGATAACTATATATGATAAATATAATACAATAAAATCTTGACGGAAAATCAAGTATACACATCTTTCAAAGGTAAGAGAATATTTTTTTATACATACAAGATTATTGAATCTGTAGAAATGACATATTTTCTATTAAAATAGATTACCAACGCAAATTTATTGGAAATACTTACAGGTTTGTTATGGATTTAAACGAAAAGTTGCTCATAAAGAAGACTTTGATTTTCACATTATAATATAAGATGTTATTAATTTATATAATTTTAATTGAACCAGATATTGAATTATTAAATCAAAATAAGATAGAGAAATTTATAGAAATATAAATCAATTTATATACGCGACAAACTAATGCATTAGAATCTGTATATATGAAACTCATAGGTCTAGATTGCTAAATAAAGATACATGTCTAAAAAATGTAATAATTTGAAAAGATATTTGAATGTTTTAATAAAACAAGATTAAAAATAGAATGATAAATCACTGAAAGAATTTAATTTTATTTTAACGAAATGTCTAGATATTAATTCATTAATGGTAATTCGAAATTATAGTAAAACAGGTTATATGCAAAAGTTGATACTATTTGGAATAATTCATTTTGAATCTTAAGCGATAAGTGGATAATCAAAGCATTAAGCCACTATCAGCAAAATGACTCACATTGAAACTGCAAATGTGCAAAATGTCATTTTTCTCATGAAGTTTATCTTGAATGATTTACCTAAAACAAAAAAATTAAATAAAAATTAGCGCAATATATACGAACTATTTTAATAATCAGTAAAATCTAATATCAAATAATTATAAAAGTACATAAATTGAGTATAGCATGTTCTAAAGAATGTGTTGCTTATTTTAAGCATATTGACAGATTTATTCACAATTCAAACGCAAGCGCCAGATGAGGGTGTATTAGGGTGTATTATCTATACAAAGTATTAGTTTAGCCAGAACAGTCAGTGGATTTATAAATGAAGCAACATTCTTACTTCATAATATTTAGCAGTTCGGATTTCGCTTCCTGCCCTAAAAATAAAAAAGATTCTCCGCGAATAGACGTCGCGTCTTTGCGCCCTACTCAGAAATCTATCGACCAGTTCCGTAAAAGATCAAAGTACTTGCTACTGTTACTGACACTACTGCTGTCAGTGGTGACCTGAGACTGATCGTTTGTCTACTAGAAGTGAGAAAACGGTAAAAGGAAACGCAAAAATGATGGTGAGAAGTAGGAAATGAGAGAACGAAGAATTACAGGAAAGTGAAGCCTTAGAGAAAGAGAAATTAGTCGATGGGCTTAAAGTGATTATTTTTTTTTTCAAGAAATTTTTTTTGAGTGATGGATTTTCATTTACTTTTTTTACATACTTTTCAAGTATTAATTTAAATTTCTTTTGTTAAAAGTGCTTTTCCAAGTTATCTGTATAAGTATTCAAATTTGACTTTTCTAACATTTGATTACCAGGTTTAATTACAAAAGTCTTATGTACCTATTTGAAATATTTTTTAATTTTGTTTTTTTTTGCCAAATTACTGCTACATTATTAATAAGAAATTAATATATTTACTTAAAAATTATAGGAAATTTTATCTAATTTAAAGAGATCTGGGAGTAATTTGAGAAATATATAGAACTTAGAAAAAGCTCGTGTAGTTTTAGTTTTTTAATTTTGTAAGACTTTCAGTTACCATACTAGTATAAAAGTTATGCGACTGATTATTCAGATTTCATTATTAAATTAAAAACAAAACTCTTCCATTAACGTACAATTAATAAACAAATGGGAAATAAATATACCGTAAACTATCACAGTTCTATTGAGCCATATATTACATTGTAGATATTGTTTAAAAACAAAATTTTGCAACAAAGGATAATAAAAAAAAAATGATTTTAAGCAGAGGCGAAGGGGGCAAATGATACTTGTGAATGAATCAGGAAGAAGAACAGATCTGACGAGCTTCTCTTTCAAAGTGCAATGCTTTACACTCCTAATTCCGCGTTTACCTCGATGCCGTTGTCTCTCGTGGCTCTTGGCCTTTTAAGGCACGAAACTCGACACCAACGAGATATTCCACTTAAGTTTGATAAGCCTTCTAGAATACATTGGCCTTTTCCATTATGACGAAACAAAGCATTTATTAAAAGACGCCATTCGACGGTAAATGGGGTTCGACCATACAAATTTAGCCCTTACAGATTACTTAACATTAAATTGAAATGACATAAACTTATTCTTAATATTCAATCACGAAGACTTTTTACCGACATTTTTATAAAATGCTGAGTAACTTATTAGGTGCCGTTAAAATACCAGTGATCAGGAAAATTTAGAACAACAGTTGTTCTATTGCACTAAAAAAAATTTTTCTTATTATTGTATTTTAATTATAAAGATTTTTAAATTTATATTTGAAACATGAAAATAACATTACTATTTATTTTAAGGCTATCAGACATTAATTTTGTATGCAGCTATAGCTATTGCCATTAGTTGTATATTTCGAATATTCTATTTTAAAGAGTACATCTTAATTCATATTAATAATTCTTTTTGCAACCATGTTATTTCTACTCAGTCAGTAATTTATATGATTTATTTTTGTGTACTTTTAAAATATTTGTGCAAAGAAAAATTTTTATTCATAGAAGTACAGAACATTAATGTGTCATGTTATCTCATTCTAAACAAAAGTATTGAACCTTTTTCCTTTTTGAATTTTAAATATTGCCCTGCACCATTGTTTTAAACATATATCAAATTTGCAGCCGCTTGATATCGTATTATTACTAAGAAAGAAATTTTCAAAGCAACGTCTTATACGTTAAAATAATTTTCCTCTTCTTTGGATTAAAACAGACAGACAATGACTGGCTGTGAAAAAAAGGTCGGATGTCGATCTACCCTTCTGCAATCGGTTCGAAAAATTCGACTAACCCTGTGACGCAGTCTATTTTCAGTCATCGGTATTTCCCAGTTTTATGCAATGTCTCAGGCTAAAGATAGTACAAGTCTGCGCATTAGTTAGCCTTGAGGACACTGCACTCGGGGATTCTCTTCTCGCGCTTGACATCACGGCTGATATCGATGATTGTCAGGTCTGTAGGGCGTTGCGATCGAATTTTAAAGGCGGAAAAGATGTAGAGATCGGCACTGTAAGCTATCCAAATCCTACATGATTTATTTGGCATTTATAAAGTTTAATATTTGTTGTTTTTCTACTGTATTTAAGCTTACTTAACTGACTAAAATTGTATAAACGTTTGTACAGTAGTTAAAGTTTAAACAAAAAACGAAAATTTCATAGATAATTACTTAGGAAAGAGCCAAAATTAAATATAGATTCTGGATCAAAATTGCTATAATTATACTACAGAATTTACCGAAACTAAAAAAGAATTACAATACGTTATACTTTACTAATGACAGTTTATTATGATGAAACATACGGTACGGTATTCTAAAAGTTAAAAGCCTTTAATAACTATTAACAATAAAAGTATTGCAAAAAATATTAAAACATTAATAAATTAATAATAATGATAATGATAATAATAACAATAAGTCACAATTGTGGTATATTTTTCATAAAGAGAACATCGTAAAATGTTTCTTGTAAAAAACTAGACAAATTTGATATATAGAAACTTGGTGTGTGCAAGTAAAAGGATACGAAATACAAGTGACAAATACTATGTATTAGAATTAGGTCTTATCAATGCCGAATAGAAGCGGCGAGAGAAATTAGAGATAGAGAGAGAGAGAGAGAGAGAGAGAGAGAAAGAGTAACAAAATAAAAAAGGAAAAAGCGAACGATCCGCCAAAAAAACAGCAGCTGTCACGACTGTTCGATTTATATGTATTTTGTATCTCTTTTGTTTCACTTATTTAACAAGTAGTGGCGAGACCGTTAACGGTACCGTAAAACGGCAATGCCGATTTTTTGGGAAAGAAATGCGAGTACATCTGCATTTCTGGATTTAGTCGCAATGCTCCTACATATAATTGCGAAAGTTCGACTAATTTATATACATACGTCCGATCATTTCGTACGCTCGGGATCTTTTGTTCCTGTTGTGTCGCTCATTGACGCCGCTACATGTGTTCACTACCGAGGCTCAATGAGATTAAAGATGCATTTATTTAACTTAACGGAATGTTCTCGACCATTGATTCGTAAGTCCTGATAATTAAGTCTCTACGAAAGTGATCTAATAATTTTAACCTATTTTAAACGATTTATTTGTAAGGCATTTACTTCCCCTTGTGCAAATTGACATCTCGTTTTTAAGTTCTCAGGAATTTCTACGTTTATCTTATATTTATCTCATATATTTAGGATTCAAGGATCTCTTGACATCAAAGAATTCGTTGATACTTATTCGCATTATTTTAATGTATGTAGATATTTATTAATAATATAAATGTACTTATATTTTTCAAGAAAATAAAATAACAATATCTGATATTGGTATCTACGGTCTAGTGGCTCGATCTCTAAGTGCTGTGTAACTATCCATGTTACACTAATATATAAAGTTACTATATTTAAGCTGGTAGGAAATGCAGTGTAAACACGATTTCTTCACTATACGCAATTAATAAAATCATCGTTGTAGCGGTAATACAGTTTTTACTTCAAGAAGGAAAGAGTTTAATAAAAAGATAATTACAAAAAAAATTTGTTTTTACTTCTACGTCATTAAGTTTCATAAATATTTATTATTTATCTTTTTTTTTATTTATTAAATTTAAAAGATTCAAATGTTTCTGATTAAACACAAATAATGCTAAAATACAGTTTATTACATTATACCATACTCATAAATTGTTCTCAGAGTAAGTATCATAACGTAAAAAAGTAATTTAACGACGATTATAAAATATAAAAAATAATGGCTAGTGATAGAAATTGAATAATACGCTTTAATTAGTATTTGTTATTCACTAATGTTCTAAAATAAATTATTAAAAATTATCCTTATAATTGTGACACATTTGTTAACACAAACAGTTTTGCATTTCGTAAATTACGTATGAAATTCGATATATATATATATACTCTTGAAAATACTGTAACTTACAAATACATCTAAGAATTTCACAAAAGTTTGAAGATCTCCAGAGAATCATTCAGAGCTACACAAGGATTCGTAAAAATTTTATATCAGTTGTTTATGAACTGTGAAATTATGTATACCCACAACTGTATAAATATTTTACTACAAAATGTATATTGGGATGTAGAAAGGCTCGAGTATTTATAAACACGAATTATTTTCTCTTTGCAAACAAAACATTAATACATTGCAATGAAAAATTATTAAAATGAAACCTACGCTTTTAGAAGAGAACTAAGATAATTCAAAATACATTATTATTTGTTTTAATAATTTTATAATGAAAAGCAGTTGGAATAAAAATGTCTAGGATAAAATAATGAAGCAGCTTATAAGTTGTTATGCAATAAAACCTCATAACATTTTATTTAACATATATCTTTCAATAAGAGTGCTTAATTTTACAAGTGCGTTTAAAAAACAAAACATTATTTATTCATGGCGCATGAAGCAAAGAGTACCTTTTTCTGCTAGTGTTGGTGCACTCATAGCCGCAAAATGGCCAGTAAACGCATCGTAGCACACAAAGAAATATTCAGGGCGACTACAAAGCAAATAACTTCCTTACGTTTCTCTCCCGATCTCGCATTGCTCAAGCATTTTACCTTGCTTTACCGGCACGTTCATTACACGATTTAAGAGCCACGAGGTGAAGAACTCGCAGCTTAACGATCCGCCTATATGCTTACAAAAGCACCCCTTTGTGTGCATATATATAAACGCGATTATTGTTTCGCACCTGCAATAAACAACTAATCTCCCATTCCGTTTGCTCTTCTTATTCTTTTGATTTTACATTTAACCTTTGTGTTCCACTTTACTCAATCTTTAGTTACATGCTTATCTCTAAGCACGTAGAGCAGTTATTTTACAATAGTTTATAGTAATTTACTCTAGCGTACAAACTTATATAATCAGCTATAATTGTTAAATCACATATTCCTTCTAGGCCCAGCTCGGACTATTCACAAAAAACAGTCACTTACACCTCCAATACAAATTTGGAATTCATCTATTGATTATGTCCTCTATCCCTCGTTGTTTACTGCTTTGAATCCTGAAACCCTTCACCAGCGTTCGAGCAACTTTTAAGCTCCAACAGGATACCGATGACGCACTCAAATAACAACGGCTGTTAATGAGCGTACGAAAATAACTGCATCCTCCTGAATTTATGAATAAGCCATAAAAATTTCAATGAGAGTACGAGTTTGGTAAAAAAGCAAATGCTGTGTTCTTTACAGTAATGGATCGCAAATGTAATGATAGGATCATTAACGGTCGTTGAAACGTCGATTGTAAAAATTCTTCTGCTAAATGTTCGGACATCGATTCGGGGCACTTTTACCGTTACTGTATGACAAAAATCCAACTTGGGCTCAGATAAATCTGAATTTCTAGCTTTCACTGACGCTACAAAATAAGTTAAGGATTGGTAGAGATCTTTCTTGTTTAACAAATCTCATACTCAGCAAAAATTATTCTCCTTTCGCAAAATGCTGCAACATATTTTTAAACCTTAATCTAGCTTTTTTATCGTAATATCTCAATAATTATTGTTAATTTTCCTAGATTAACGGATACTAGTTTCGTCTGAATGAATTTAAAATCTGTACTACTTTTATGATTTCAAAATATTAAACTTTTTTTAAAGTTATAGTTGTAAGATTCATAAGCAACATCATTGACCAGAGGTATACATTCATTTTGTTTGCAACAAGGTTTGATCACCTGTATTATCACTTTAGCAAACCCGTAGCAACATGGCTAAACGTACAACTCTAAAAATACATTTAGCATTCATAATGAAAACATCCTAAATAACATTGATGCATGCCTAGATACATAAACACTATAATGTAACCTCTGAAGCCATTCGTACACGTGTGCAAAATTTACTCCCGTTGCGTCATATAGCTCAAAAAACTCCACGAATAAATAAGATGAAGCAAAAGAGGCGATCTCCATCATACGCACATATACCTCTATGTAATTTTTGACTTCTAATAAAATCGTTATCGGAATATACGCCGTTCGCTGTAATATACTTGAGGCGGAAATGACTTTAAAGCTGCACGAAGGAGAACCTAATAAACCATCTAATCTAATCTTAATTCGCGAAAATCACTTAAGGCCTCGCAATCAACTACTATTTTGAGTCTATCAAAGCCCGGGTGCCGAGCCCCCTGGAAATTCGCTATCATTATGGGCCGCACGAATCGACACCCCCGAACGTTCGTTCCATAAATCGCGAATGATCGGTCGATGCTCAGTTCGCAAATTATCCCCTCAAGGCCACGTAACCATGGGTTTTGCCCATCCGTTATATAGATCGATTCCCATGTATGGGCGCATATACGACTCGAATACTACTACTGTGGATTTAAAGATGCATCTTCTAATGCGAAGAGCCCAATATCGTTCATTTGTCTCACCTTTACCTTCCATTCGCTTCTTCATGCTGGCGTAATTTACAGTCTTTTACATATGTTTGTTCGTTTTCACTGTACTAATGAGAAGGTCCGGCGCCATTTCCTGTAAGCGCGTCATATCGATGAAAAGCAGTCGGAATTATATATCCGAGAGCTGCCGCATGAAATTCCAGATTTCAGAAATGATCGTGCGGAGCTGCTTAGAACAGTTCCGCGCATACAACAAATAAAAAGTAGCGTCGCTAGAGCTTTAAATGTATAGATTAATAATAAACATTTTATTTTGCAAGTACCATGCTCTGGAGTTTATGCTTTACATATTTATAGACGTGTTGTTATGGTAATTGTAATTTGATATTATTTCGACATGTGCTTCGAATTAATTGTGCTCTTTGATAAAGTCACAGTTTTCCGACAGTATAATTTTTATTGTCCTTAACTTGATGAGGTAAGTCCAGACAGGGATGTAGTTTTGATAATTTTAGATTTCAAATTCAGTTACACTAACTAGAAAATAATCCGATTAAATTATTAGTTCTGCAATAATTATACAAGAAAGAAATATTCGCGAGAGTCGTCAATAAAAACAAATAATCAATCGTTTGAAAAACAAGGTTATCCTAATAATTAAGTTATAGTTTATGGTGTGCGAGAGAACTCAGTGTTGTTTTTATTAAACCTAACTTGTGGTTCGTGGGGTTCTTAGGCTTTCTTTTTATCTTCCTTTTACCAATGTTGCTAATAAAATATCTTGCATAATTAGGATATATAAATGGAACAAATGTATCTAATCTGAAATTTCATTCAATTTTCAATTTATTAGAATCAATACATCGTCACCATTGATTATATTATTTTTATAGTAATCCGAAGATATGCATAATTTAATGTAGTCAAAACAAAGATCTACTACACCACTAAAAATAAGTAAATTCGTCTAGAGTTACGACGACCCATATACAATAGCTATTAGAACTCAATAAAGACTACGATTACGTCGTGGCTGCATCTTGTTAAATGGACGTACAATTTGCTTTTATTGCCTGTCGATGCCTCAGCTCAATTAAAATGCAACGGGCAATAAATTCTTCGACATTGTCATCTTTAATCGCTTAAAGTGTTCACTCACGAGCCTAAATTATGTAATACTGGGCGATTATTTATAAAATCAGGGTAACCCATCCCAGCTGATTCTGCATGCTGATGCCAAGCTAACGTTGCGAATTACAGCAGAGGGAAAATGTAAAGTCATAAGCTCCTTCGCAGAAGTGCAGAAATATAAGCCGCGAACAAAAGGGCAACAAAGCAATACCGCTTATTTCGATTAAGCGTATTTACATATGGCGTATATAAATATTAACGGCGAAAAAAGGGGTGGAAAATCATTTTATCAAAACTAATCTCTGCTCGTGAAGTTGCATTGTCATTGTAGCGTACGGTACGAGTCGCACATTACAATTTTTTGCTCATGCAGTGAAAGTAATCGCGAAGTCAGGGTAAGCGACATGATTTTAGTGACGGCTAGGAGACACGACAAGTGCCGTAAGCAAATTCTCACAGAAGGTTTGCATTTCCTGCGCAATGACGGTGGGACATCGCATTTACAAGCTGTTATCAGGACGAATGGAAAATTCGAGATGGGATCGAGTGCGTGCGATTCGCTCGAGTAAATAGAGTCGAAATCTGGGGGGAGTTAATGTCTGCACGCGTCGCTTAATGCATATCCGTCACTCATTTTCTTCATATGATGTTCGTGTCGATTGTAGAAGTGAGACAAATTAGTTGCTTCTTTCGTGTTCTGTATTTGGCAATGGTAATTGATAGTTATAGAAGTCAATAGACGAATCAGATTGAATTCACTACAAAAGCTAGTTACATCTATAGGTAACATGGTAATCACCCTACAATGTACCTATTGTAATCTGTATTTCTGGAAAAGCTCAAATGC
Organism: Kradibia gibbosae; assembly: GCA_018907135.1. Classification (NCBI taxonomy): domain Eukaryota; kingdom Metazoa; phylum Arthropoda; class Insecta; order Hymenoptera; family Agaonidae; genus Kradibia; species Kradibia gibbosae. The sequence continues at coordinate 14,319,601 of JACCHX010000004.1, forward strand.
TATCAATTGATCTGGTAATTTTAATTCTTCCAACAAATGATTTTTGTTACAACTTCATTTGATGATATTTATTTATTAAATATACTTATGCAATTTTAATGTCCAAATACACGAGCGCAGACACATATTTCACTATCTAAAGTACACGACTGATTCGCTTTTATTGATGAAACTTATGAATGTTTTCATTGGGCAAATACAAAGTTAATAATGTAATTGGATTGTTTTTCAATCAGTGCAACTGAATTTCATAAATAAAATACTCAAAAAATCATCCCTCTTGTATCCTAAACGTCCTAAATATACATCTCGTCTTTACTAAAAAATAATATTATCTATTTTGATAACTTTTTATTAAGCAAAACATTAAAAAAACCATTATATTTAAATATAATAATATTCATTTAAATATAATAACTCTATTAAACATCTTATTAATTATAATTTATTGATTATTTAAAAAAAAGAAAGTGTTTTTGTTAGTATTGTGTAACGATATTATATATGTTTACTTTTAATGATTCTATATTAATAAGAGAAGTATGGATACATTGTCATTTGGGATTTACTTTTCATTCTAGATAAATAATTTATTTTAAGCCGCCAATCATCTGTCGCTTTATAAATTAAATCTGTGACACGAATAAGCAGGAATTAACTATTCCAAATAAATCGAAGCTGGAACGAAGAGTTACGATTGACGGAAAGCTCGTGAGACGTGTAGCTGAATGAAAAAAGAATAGAAGGAGAATTTCCGAAACACAGAATATCTTTTTCCTTATGTTTGCGCGGATAATTCTGCTGTAAAAATAAGAAAAAAAGCCTTGCATCGAGAGACTAAGAGAAGGGGGAGGCAAAAGAGTTGAGAGCGATACAAGAAACAAAGAGAAAAGGATAAAGAGAGAAAGAAAGGGCCAACAAGGGCATCGAGACTCAGCTCGCCATAATATGCGCACGTACGTGTGCCCGTACGAGTATTTGTATTTTTATTCATGTGTGCAAGTGCTATAGCATGTATGTGTGGAAGCACCAAGAGAATTATGTCCTTATTGTATGTTAATCGGATTCTCGTGTGTGCCATCCCTTCGTCTCTCTTTCTCTCACTCGCACGAGAGCTTCTCTAAATAGTTTCCAATTCTTCTCTTCAATATCTCTCTCACTCTTCTCCTTTTTCCTCTTCTATTCTTTGCTAGGCACTCAGAACCACTTGGGATCCCATGGAATTTTGCGGATCTTCTTGCGATGCAATAATAATGTTGAGACTGCATGTAGAGGCCCGCAAATCTGAGCCAATATACGAATTTATCGTGGAAATGCTACCGCGCTGTATATTTAGATCTTTTGTCGTGCATGAAGCTACCGATAATGTTATGATTTTCTTTTGAATACAGTTCAACCTTCCCGAATACTTGCCATTTATCCCGCAATTATTTCACACATTATGTATCATTTGTAATTCAAGTATAACGAAAATTTCAATGTGGCCTTTTTCTCCATTGCTCCCAAGTCGTTTGGTAGATTTTTTTGTTCAAAGCGGCTTTTCATCTCAGGCGACTTTTTCTCGTCAATCGTTTAAAATCCACATCGGTAAGATACACAAGCATTTGCTGTATATGCTAATTAAATTGTGCCGAGCGTATCATGTTGACGCACAAAGCTTGCGGCGCATTACGTACGTTGCACGGCCAACTTTTTACAGCTGCGCTTCAGAAGCTCTTATTGATGAAATGTACGTGCCCGACTAAGAAACCTTTCTATTCATAATCGATACGATAAAAGAAATTATTTTCATATCAGCGTCATTGTCCATCCGAATACTTATGAAATAATGGGGTGCCGCTGGCAGTTGTATTTATGATACTCTGGAGCTGCGGCCACAGTGATTACGTTGTTCTGCGTTAAGCAACACTTATGAAACGTGCTTAGTAAAATAACTACTACGACTATCATTTTAAAAAACACGCTTACTTTCAGAAGCTAAACGTGGCATGGCTTTTTGTTCCCGGTAATACCGATACGCGAAGAGTTCGCTTTCAGCGTAACCAACCTTCGTGTCCCTTCCATCCTTCTTCCTTCTTTCCTACTTTCCTTCCTTCCTTCCTTCCTTCCTTACTTCCTTTCTTCATTTTCGTAAAACATCGACACGAAAATTCCCGCTCATACCATGAGGCTTTATACGATGTTGAGCAGGAGACAGGGCCGAGGGATACAAGGGTTCGAATAAAAAAAACCCATTTGCAGCTCATGCCGGATATATCAAGAGCGACCTGCGCTTATAAGTCCAGTGTCTCTCTTTCATTTCCTCCGTCTAGTTGTGGCACTCTGTCTCCTCTCTCTCTCTCTCTCTCTCTCTCTCTCTCTCTCTCTCTCTCTCTCTCTCTCTCTCTCTATTCTCCTTTCATTATCTATTCATCACACTTTTATCACTCTCTCACTCTTGTGATTCAAACCGTGAAGAAGGAGGCCGCGTGCGCACCGATAGCGGGTCAATGGCACCACGCAGATAAGAATGTACCACGTGAGAGGCCGCGCACCTCGACTTCCGGCCCTGGCCTTGGCTCCAAACTACTGAGAAATATGGTTATGTCGCGATTCTCCTGCTCTCTACACAATATTTTGCAATGATAAAGTTGCACTCAATCGCAAAACAATCATTGCTTTTTATTTATGTGGGTCACTCAACTCTTTGCTCTTACATTTTCTCTCAGCGTTGCATGTCGCGAAAAATACTTGTTGATGTAAAGAATGCGGGCGGAAGCGTTACTTTTTTTCCCAAACGCAATAATCGGAGAGATCGCTCGAAAGAAACGTGTATAGGTTTTGTCGCCATCTGTTACATCCTTTTATAAGCAAAAAGTTGTATTATATAGATAAAACGAAAATAGTACCTTAATTTCAAATTAAAATTTTATTCTTTATATTACGATTGTAAATAATTTATCTTTTATGTTAAGTAATTTTTTGTAACAAGATATTATGGGAAAAAGTCCCTTTGTTATTTCTCTTAAAAAAGAAAGAGAGCTAGAAAGAGATAAATTAAGATTTATATTAAAAGTCTTCTTTTAACAACTTGTAATTACTACTGTACAGTATTATGGAACAATATTATTGCACTTTGAACCTCTTATTTCTAGTATACACAATGGATACGAAGTGTAGTTTAATACATAGTAGATAATAAAGTGTTAATCAAGTAAAGAGTGCATTTAATTAACAAGTATTATTTATTTGTGTAAAAAAATCAAAGAAAATGATTGATTCTTCTTTAAAGATTCAAAAAATTTATATGGCATTATTTTAAATTATAAACAGGTAGTTAAAAACCTATAATTCCAAAAATAAACAATGATACTTGCACGCTAGTTTTTAATAGAGCAATGAATAAGCAAAGCTCCTTTAATGGAAATGTACATATGTTGAAGTCTTACCAAAGTCATTATCATTAAAGTGGCTAAAGCAAGAAAAAAAAGGTACGAAAAGAGGCAAGAAATCATAAATATCGCAATAACGTACTTACGTTGATTCCAAGAACCGGTCGGCTTCCATAAATCCAACATAGGAAGAGAAATATTACAAAAAAATTAAAGAAACTGTTTCATGACTAAAAGATATAACTAAGAAAATTTAAATACACTAGTATTACTTCATCAAAATTGCCATATATATTTTAATGCGGTCTTTCGTCTATGACACTTTACATCTACCTGCGATCAAGTAAAATTAAAAGGTATGAAAAATTGTGTCAACGTATTAGTGCAGTCGATAACAGCTTCTGCATTTTTTACAAACCAATACCGAAGCTTCTGCATTTCGCTTTATAATTGCGATCACTTTCATATGGCTATGTACACGTTCTTGAATTACATTTACCTATCCTTTATCAAAGCGTAAACTCGCACAATACATACTAAAAACTTCGATCATAGGTACTGTAATTTCAACCCCTTATCATTGAAGCAGAATCATTAACTATTGGTGGTCTAGTGATCGGAAAGATGCGCGTGCATCGCCTTGTCGCCGCATCCTTGGCGCCCGGGTGTAAAAAGTGACAGCAGTATTTTCAAGCGAGACATAAACGATATAAATGAAAACGATACGAAACTTAACAAATCGTCTGGTTAATTAGTATCGGGCTGAGTGCATCGCTGTCCCCAGTCTCTATAGAATGCGGCAAGTATTGCTCGCCATTTCCATCGTACTTTTCCTAGAAAAACTCCCGTTGCATAATGTAGAAAAGCCTTGGCGCCAAGGATAAAACCGGCCTCTGCCTGTTTTAAACGCCATCCAGTCGTAACTCCGTTTCTTTTCTATCCCTCCCGTACCCTTCATGTCTTCTCACTATTCACCGCAAGATTTTTCTTCGCAGACATTGGCGTCGATCGTTGCTTCCTCACCCCTGGAAGACGGCTGCTGTTTTTACAAATCGGAAATCCAGTCAAAATACTGCTATTACGCTATGCCTTTAACGCTACATCTGTAATATTATTACAACTTTAGTATTATCTCGAGCAGTAGCCGATGCCCAAGAATATTGTTTAACGTCTAGCTGCGGTGAAAATGATATTGAAAATGTGAGTTATGCCATATTCACGCCTGAGCTTGGTCATTTTAGAGAACTGCACCTGAACAGGTACATATTTGCGTTCAAACATTTCGTATTATTTGATTTTAGAATAGTTTTTAACTAAAAATTTTAAATGATGGTTAACACTAACAGTTCACTTCCCACATACTACCCATAAGCTCATAAGAAACATTTTACCGTATTTCACGTGTAAGTGCATGAGAAAATTTTTAAAGATAAGACAGTCAATAAAATACAATATATTTTCATCATATTCATGACGTGACATACCCGGAACTTATAAGCTTTAGGTATTATTAACATCGACTTAAAAATCGTGGGTTATAAAAATTAAAATTAAAACTATCTTTACACCAGTTAATTACGGTACAAGACATGACGAGTGCACTTACGGATTTATTGGCTCTGAAACTTGTTATATATTTATTAATTTACGAAGTATACGAAATATTGACTTTATGTACTAATCTACAATGTATATAGAAGCTTTTTATATTTTTGATTTTCATATTTGATTTAATTCATAATTTTTATTTTAAGTGTTGTACATATAAATATTTATAGTAAACTTTATGAAACATGATTTCCTATTAATAAAAAAAATTACCATTTTATGTACACATCAATCTTTTTAAAATTAGTTTTATGAGCTACAAAATTTAATCCTACAATTTAATACCATTTTTTTTCTTTCATATTGCGGCCTGTATGTACCATGAATGACATTATCAACCAATTGTATTAAAATAATTATATACCATTTTACTTATATATATTATTAAATTGTTTCAAACATTTTATAAAATTCTTACATTTATTCAAAAAGTATATTACAATATTTATCTAACGTAAGAATAGTAAAATTAAAATCAATAATAAGAAAATCTGTTGTAATAAATATAACAATTTTCCTAATTTTAATATTTTTCTTCGTAAAATTGATGTGTATATTTATATCATTGATTAATTTCAAAATCAAATATTGATGTTGAAAGCATTTTTTTTATATTGATATTTATACTAAAATATGTGAACTAAAATAATGCTTAAAATAATATATGCGAATACATACTTGACAGCCATCCAGCTAATAAGAAATTTAAGCTTTAATAAAAAATATATACGAACCATTCAAATTTAATTATTTGTATTTACATTTAATGTATTTACAAGTATTTTAATCATGGTTCATAACTTATATCATAACTTACAAATCATTTTTTGTTTATTATCGTTTGTATTAATTTACCAAATTCTATCGGAATAAATATAATTTAATTTTTACAAATTTTTATAAAAAAAGATGTAAAAAGTTATAACAATGGGGCTGACTTTATTTTATTAATAAATTTGTGAAAAAAATTTTAAACAACTTAAAAATCATTTGCATTTATAAAAGTTCATTTATTCGAAAAAAACATCAAGTGAAAAATGAATTGAATACTAATGCAGTGTTTTTTATTATAGATATACATTCAATATTCGCAACTCTTTAAGACATATATTTCTACACTTAATGAGAGAAAATATTTCTAGGAATTTAAGGAGCGCTATAATGCAGTCGCTACATTTTTTTATTCAAAATTGATCCTGTTCTTCCACTTTTGTTCATGAAAAAAGCGAATTAATTCCTTTGTAGATTTTCGAGGGAATAATTTACATGGTTTCTTATTCGGAAAAATGTGACGATCCATGACGGACCAAAATACTAATAACCACAACTACATCGTACAACAAAAAATTCTTTCGTGAAAGTGAAGAAGCAAGGGTAAATATAAGAGTATCGATCTTATTTACCTGAAACCTCAATTAAGAAGCCATGACTGCAGGGCAACATAAATAACGCTTCGCCCGTGAGAAATATTGCTCTTACCTTCTTCCGATTCCCTAAGACCATTCTAGTGATAATTTGTTTAGTCATAAGGCGCTCGTTCATTCAGCCCTTTAATGTGCGAGAATCGGTCGCGTGCCACGTAGAAGTTTCCCGGGCGTCGCGACGCACCTCTTGAACACCTGCCTTCCACACCTTTTCCCCACTCTTAGCAATCACGTTCCTTCTTAGTCTTCGAAGAGGCACTACGGGAAATTGAATTGCGCGCGCGGCCTCCGGCCACCGGTGATTGATTATTGGCCCGGCTCGTAGACTTGCGGCTTTAATGGGAACCGCGCAGATATTAATGGGATGAGTCATTTGCGTGGGCAGCATTCGAACAGTGATTGCCCCACGAACAGAACGTAATTCGGCAAATAGGGGCAGCCACGTGAGCTAAACGTACAGCAAGCTTTTGATATGGATTTTCATACAGCAGCGCGTAATGTCAGTTTTGGTCGTGCATGTCGGCACACGGACGTTGGCGAAAAATAAACCGCGCGGACGAAATTTCGGGGAGAAGTGGAAAGGTACCATCAAAAGTAATGAAGTCTGGCCTTTTTCTGTGAAGAAGATACTACTTCGGCACAGGCATTAGCCTAATTACGTGCCGGAAGCTCGAGTTACGGAGGACAAACCATAGACGTAAATCATAAAGTCGAAAAAATTATAACTAAAGTCAAAGGCAACCATAGTCAATATATGTATTTATAGGGTTGTTTGCCCCGGAACGGATACGCTGGACACCGTAAGTTCCGCGGTAATGTAACGGGGCCACGGATTGAGACATTATTTAATAACTATTTCCGCCCGCTGATTTGTATTACATGATTGATGGGAGCGCGGCAAAATTTGCTTGTTATTAAATCCGTGTTACCGCAGTTCAACGACTGATCAGAACTTCATTTTTTACTTCGCTTCTCTTACTTTAATGTCTTATTGATATATTGCTCCGATATTTTCCCGCCATCTTGTGAGATCTTAAGTGAAGTGGTGCGCCACTTGTGCTATTCGTTTTGTCCGTGAAGATTATGTTTCATACGTAAAAATCGAAATCCTTGTTTAACGTACTTTGACTAAAAATAATTTAAGAATATACATATACAATTATTTCACTGATTCCTTCGAAAACGTTGTATTTTCATTATAAAATGTACGATAAAAAAAAGAGCTTATTTCTGGAAAGAAGTTCCTTGCTTACAAAGGTCAATGGTTATAATGGTACATTACGTATTGAAAACAAGCGACTTGTTCTTGAAAATTGTAAAAGCAATTAAAGATACATATCGTTTATTACGTAATATTGTAGACAATCATTTACGATATTGCCAACAACAGTTAAAATAAAACATTAAAATATTGTTCTAGCCTAATAAGTTTATACCCGAGGAAGATCAAAATATACGATACTGTCGAAATTTCTTTATAATGCAACGGAATATTTCAAACGATAATAATTGACGCGAGAAACATTCTTTACCGTGAAAGCACCTATCGATACATAAATAAAAAACGAATGAGCTTTCTCCGGAAATATATTTGATTCCCTCATTATACGTCTAAATACATCCATATACGATTACATATAGGGATCGAAAAAAAGAAATAATCTAAATTCATTCAATTGAAAAGCTTCGGTTTCGTAAAATTTCATTTCGGTTTGTATTTATTGCGGAATACCAATTTGTTAAGCTTCAATTAAAAGTCCCACAACTTTCTTCGCAAACGTATGAAAACCTAAGTTGACATTGGAATCTCGTGTGCACTCATGCTAGTAAGATAACACAATGCATGCTTGTATATCGTGTCCCGATAAACGTTCACCGAGCGGATCCATCTTTATGTGCATGTCGGTAAAACATTGGCGCGTCACATCTGCATTAAGAAAATCACACTATATTTACAGTTTTCATAGCATTCGCGAATTAATGCAGCGACGTAATTGTGCCCAATTATTAGGTATTTTTGCTGATTTACGTATAAATATTCGGGATTCGGTTTAAAAATTATTTTAGGAGGGGCAATAACCGTTTCTGCAATTTGCGCAACTCCTCTCAAATTCCAACTCTGGTTACGCTTGCGATGCGCGTCTGTGTAGATTCCTTTCGCCTGCTTCAATGGGTGATAAATGTTTATGGAGCTGAAGCTTGCTGAAATTTACTGACTCTTTCGATTAATTTTACTTCGGAAAGACATCATGGCAGTTAATAAATAACGCTTTTCTCGCTCTTACTACCTTAAATTCATATTGTTTGTTAATCTCTAAAATAGCACACATATAACGAATAATCAATTGAATGTCTATTTTTTCATAATAATATTAAGTTTATTCGCAAAAGGCGCGATTTCACTTTCAGTACTTTCAAGCCTAGTAAATATAACGAGTATCCCATTTTTACTATTTTAGATTGATCAGTGAATATTTGAATATTTCTTTGCGAAAATAACATTTTAGCAACAATGACTAAAAAAACAACGTTATATTCAATTTATTTGATTCTATCAATCAAACACAATAGATTGTATATAAAAAATTAGGTAATTACAAAAGAAATCTCATTAAAACATTTTTGCATAAATTTTGGTTCATAATCATAATTAAAGAAAATTAATTTTGTCTTTATATAATTAAGTAATACTAACGTTATTAAGATATCTGCATTACCATAAGGCGGGTACTCCATTAGGAAGTAAATGATCAATACAATTATGATTTTTTAAAAAAGCGTGTACAAACATGTTAATAATTTTTCTTGTATACAATAGCTACACCTATAACCTTATTATTATATAAGTATTATTTAAAATATACTTAGGTTTTTAATTACTTTTTAATAGCATCATTATAAATGCTCATATTATATATAATTGTATTTAATGCAAAATTCAAGGCTGCATAAAAAAGAATATAATAAATGAGAGTGAAATAAACCCGAATAAAAGTAATAATATCATGATTTAATGTATCCGTTCATACTTAAGCTGCCATCACAATAACTGTTTTAACGAAGGTTGAGACAGAAAAGTGTCTATCAAATGAACAACTTTTTTTATGATCAGCCATATAATACCGCAACGTTGAGAGCCGTTTCTCTTTGCGCCGCTTAATGAAACGCTAAAAGGTCTCCTTGTTTCATCGACATACACTTTCTCATAGATAAATCAATTATTTTACCAAGCTAAAAGCGCCACAAATCCTTTTGCGATCCGAGTAAATAGACGATAGTAGCAGCCGAATGTCAAACGAATGTCATGTCGTTTCTCACATATATGTAAAAAGCTACGGCAACGTTCGTTATAACGAAAGCGTGCGATATCTTTTAGGTTACCGCGCACACGTGCGATGCTTTTATGCGTATATGTGCGATTTTCAAGATAAACTACTTTCGTATAATCGCGATTATTTATGTACGGGGTACACTATTTACCGCTGAGAAGTAAATCTCTGACTGTGCTATCTCTCAACGTTTTTTCCCTTTTTCTCGAGCATCACATTTTACTTGTTATTTTTTTTTTAAATTAGCCTAACTTTATCTTTTGCATTGTCGTATTTGCTTGAAGCTAACTCAACTTGAAGTGCCTGAAATAAAAATCTCGCATATTTCAAATAAAAAAAATATTGTTAGTTTATTTTGTTCGTTTTTCAAGATCTCTTTATTATTCAGATCTTCAATTTATTTATCATTATCAACTTTAAGAATTATAAGTTACATATAAGTTTGCTTAAATATTATTTACAAATATTATGATTTTTCAAAGAAAATTTATCAGTTTAGAAAACTCTCATCTCTACAAATGATAATTAAAATTACTAATTCAAACGGCTAAATTAAACATTGGCATTCCTATCGATTTCATGTATAGTTCATCATTGCCATTAGAAACATTCCTGCCATGTAAAATATTCAACTTGTAACATGAAACGCCGAGTTACAAGAAAGCTGAACTTTTTTATGATGTAGCATGATACGTGCATTCATAAGAATATTCGTACGTGGTTTTGGAGCGTAATTGCGTAATTGAAAAAATTATATTACAACATGGAAGCAAAAGAGTCCTACTATTCTTAAATAATCAACTTTACTCAATCCGATTAAATGCTTATTATTGAGTTGTTTGTAATTTGTCGAGCATATTGGAAGCATCGTTATGGAAAAATGAATATAAATACCATTTGAGTGAAAATAATCCACTATCAATATTATCAAAACATGGTGCAAGCAATATAGCAAAATGACACGAATTGCGTGACAAATCTCATTACAATTGCAAATGACGAACATGAAAGTATTGTTTCTACGAATTGGTACATTATAAAATTCAATCAAGCAGTTTTCTTAACCCAGTGAAAAAGGTAAATTTCGTAAGGTAGTTCGCTCTAAATTCCACGATTTAATTTTTTCAAATCCTGCCCATTACTCCGCGTTTCTCAGATCGAGGTGCGCATTTGATTGCCGCAACGCGCAAATGATAAGAGCCCGTCAACAATGAAATATCTATCAATACCCGGAGCAGCGAAAATACAAAAAATGTTGCCCGCTTTTAGCAAGTCACCGCGGTTATTGTGCACACACACGCGCGCCCCCGCACACGCACACATTGATAATCGGCCGCTTATGCGCGACACTCCCATGCCCCTAATACTTCTAAGATGTATCTAATGCTTGGTGAAGGGATTCGTAGAATACCGGGGAAAGCACAAGAGGCCGACGGGCACTTATCCTCCTGTGCAGATGAACAGGGGGAGTTTCCGGACGTGTCCCTGTAACCCCATGACTTCGGGGCTCGAGAATCGCCATCGCCGGTGTAACAGAAACGGAGGCGCTCCTGTATCGCGTTGCCCGTCATATATATACAGCCATACATATAAATATATACGCTCTAGAGCTTGCATGCATCGGATATCGGATTCGTTCCGGGAAGGCGCTTCTTATCTTCACGAGTGGCCCCCCGCACCCCTTATTCCACCATATATAGTTACGGTAACTCGGCAGCATAGCAATACCGTTATGAATAAGCACAGACACCCACAGCTCCGGTTATTTCATTGGCGAACGTTGTGAGCCGCCCTTGAGCGCTTCATCGACTCCGAGAAAACGAACGTTTATTTGATGCTCCGGTTCTTAGGCCTCGCTTAGTGTACGACGCTAGCGTTCATGAGAACTGTAGGATTTGTCTCCAAATCGGCATGAAGATTAGTCGAGTATTCTATTAATTGTTACAAAGCCAATTAAATATAACTGATGCTACCTATTGTTCTTGTTTGGTGCTGATCTATCTACGTATTTGCATTTTATTGCAATGATATTTTTTTTAAATTTCCCGCACATATTTCTAAGTATTTTTCCTCATTGAAATCCGTGTGAGCCAACATTTGTCATACACATATTCGTGGATATATTCAGCCAAATACGGGAAAAACTTCAATTACGTGATAAAGATAAGCTAGTTACGAAATTACGAACTCGACAAGAAGGTTTCATTTACTTTAATCGTGTGAACTCCTTAAACCGATATAAATATATAATCAATGCTTAATAAATGATTTTCCGTTACATTCTTTTGTTCTGATAATCATTCAATCGCTTCTTTGCCTTTTAAAATTAGAATTGAAATGAAAAATTGTGCAAAATTGTCAACTTGGTATATTGACATTAGTAGCATTAAGCAATCTTTTTATAATTATAGCTACGTTTTAATGAACACTCATAAATTAATTTTTAAATTAACTGCAAGTGTTGTAGAGCCATCAAAATTTTTTAGGCACTAACTACATATTGTTTTCCATACAAATCTCAATTTATGGTTAGCTACCATACAATAATTTTGGTAGTTGTTGAAAACTTGTTATTTCAGTAATAAAGTAATAAAGAAATAAATTGTACATACATTTTTACTACAATGACAATGCACAACAATTTATCAAAAGTTCAAGTCGTTTGTAAAATAGAGTTTCATAGAATATGTGTGAATTTATTACTGGCTTTAATGAATGTAAGTATAGATAGAATGCAATGAAATATCTTTTATTCCTTCACACCCATAAATTGCGGCTCGCTTCCAAGTAAACGAGAGATCACCCCAATTATAAATATACGAGTATTGACAGGCGACAATCAAATTTAGCAAAATCATTTCTTAACTAGCTGTAAGAAAATGTGTTTATTTGAAGATCGTGAAAGTCGTCGTCATCGAATAATCATCAGATCCCCTCAAGCATCAAGCGTTCGTCCATCTGCACATGGCGACTATGTAACTTCGATTGCTTTTATTTATACGAAACTCGCGTACAATGATTGATTAGTGAAGGCATAATTCACTACGAGACTGCTAAAAATGTACTTGTAAATACACTGCAGTCCCGAAAACTAGACTAGGATAGATGAAAGGAAGATCGCACAATTCCTAGCATCGCTAAACGAACGATTATAAATTCAAAGTAATTATTTATGTGGTAGGAATGCATCTCTCATTAATAATATGTGTTTCATTTATTTTTCTCTCTCGACGAATAGTATATTTAGTAATACAAACAGAAAATATCATTTTGAGTAACTATTACACCTAATACTCGTAAAAATAATAAATTAAATAAAAGTGCGTGAAATGGCTTTGCACATTTCTATGCATATTGTGGAAATGTAATAAACCATTTCTATGTATGAACGCATATGCTCTGGTTGTGCAAGTTTTTTTGAATAAACGTAAAAATCCAAATAAAGGGTGTGAATGGAATGCCAATTCTTAAATAGAAAATGTACTGGAATAGCTGAATTTTGTAAAGTGATTTATCCTGCTACATATCTAATTGATTAATTAAAAAAAAAGCCAATAATTATTATTATTGACAAAAATTAAACAAGTGAATTATGAAACAGAAGAATAAATGTTTCGCGCATACTGCAAATAGATAATCTGACGCAAACTAACGACGGGCATTCGACATTAGATTCCTGTACGAAAAAAATCATAAAAGAAAAGTCACTTCATTACTCAATAGTATCAATAGCAGCATTTTCAACGATAACGCGTCATTCCGTGCGAGAATACAAACCAGTTTTTGGTTCAGCCCATTCTAACCAAAAAATCTGGCTCCTCTTGATCAGCGGCCTAACCTGCGCAGTGCAATTCTGTGAATGGAAAATGAAAGTATAGAGACGCGATTCAAGGATAGGCGCGTACCGATGTGATAATAAGCGTTATTGTTTATGCAGTTCTACGTAAGCGAAATATTGTAAAATCGCGGCTGACCCTGTCAAATCATGTGCCGTGCTTTATGCATTATTTGTGTTGTCTCGCGATTCCGGGACCGAGGCGATAGTGGATATTAAAGTCCACTTATAATGAATCTCCGTCCCATCGGAAGTGCATGCTCATGAATAATTATAGAAAAAGAAATTGATAGTATGGGGCTTTTCTCGCCTTTTAATAAGCTGAAATGGGCACCAGTGTACATCGGGGAACAAAATAGATCCTTGTCGGAGCCTTACGATGACACGGCGTAGGAGCTGGTTTGTCTGGTTCACGGAGGTCCACAACGTGGCAGTAATTTTTGGATTTTAAAAGCATCTTTTTACAGACGGCAATGCTGCTTTTGGAGGTATAGGCATCGAGTAAAGTAAAAGCCGTTTGATGAGTTTACCTTTCACTTTATTACAATATTTTCTTTTCTCTTAAATTACGTTTAGACAATAAACTTGGCATTTTTGATAATAATTTTCCTAATTTTCTCCTCTAAAAAGTTTCCATTTGCAATTTGCTCTAAGATTTATTTTGAAATTTTTCGTATAATATAAATAATAAATTATGTCGAAATCGTTGAAAAAAATATGTTACATAATCTTAATTTGTATTATCAGAAAAAAAATCGATTTCATTAATACCTCTGTAACATTTACATCAACTGTCTATATGAATTGAACAGTTCTAAACAAAGCTAAAATACTGCGCCAAATATTTATTGCTTAAATATTATAACTTCAGACATTTCTAATCGACTAATGGGTGTCTTAACAACTACAGCTGCTTACAAATTTACGACTATAATACATGGAAAACGCAAAGTACTTGTTAATCCGAAAGTGTTGACTGCTTTATCGACCAGTCGAACAAACAAACGATCTTAAGATTATTATTTTCGTCGGACTACTGCAAAAGCACAATTAAGCACTTTGACTCGAACATATCTGCCTACGTAATTCTCGAAACAAGTTACACTTACTTTCCCATACTTCAGCTAATATCAAGAAAAGTCCGACAGCCCGTTAATCGAATTTACCGCGCTACGACAGCCCCAATGGCACACATCCATAAAAAGGTAAACAATGACTTCTCCCTCTTCTCTCCCTGTTCAACATGAAAAAGGCGAGACGGGGTCTCGATACTGGGATATAGCGTCAGAATATTGAAGTCCTTGCAATTCACGAGTTGACTACGAAAAACTGAAGATAATTTCCGAGCGCACGTGCGCAGAGGGCGAAATGAGCCACAAAGTTGTGCTGGCGCCGGGCATGTAACAATCATTGTCTGGACTCTGCCCTGCCCATGCCATTTTGATGTGTACTTTGTTTGCATCTGCTTCTTTCCCCGTCCTCCACCACCACCTTTTACAACAGTGTCGAACTTACACGCGCGAGGCGAATGTCGAGCACAAGGTACGCTAACAAATTTGTATTCGAAATGTTTGTGTAAGTTCACTATTTCAATGAAACTTTTCTGCCTTTGATTTAGTTTAGCCTTTCAATATTACCGGAAATAACGTATTCCCCTT
Organism: Kradibia gibbosae; assembly: GCA_018907135.1. Taxonomy (NCBI): domain Eukaryota; kingdom Metazoa; phylum Arthropoda; class Insecta; order Hymenoptera; family Agaonidae; genus Kradibia; species Kradibia gibbosae. The sequence continues at coordinate 14,334,826 of JACCHX010000004.1, forward strand.
TTCATAGCTATCGATACAATAATAGATATTTTTTTATACCGGAACGGACGGGGATATAGTACATAGTGTATCTATACACTGGGTTATCCATAAATTGTAAGATTATACGATTTAATGAGTGGGAAAGAATTATCGTGTTCAAATAAGTCTTCTTAAAAGAAGAATAATACTAATAATCGCTGACGTAACTGGATGAATATTGCTTTAGACATATTACTGTAATTTCTGTTCACTGTTAGAATTACTACTACACAGATTCGTGTTAAATAAATATATACGTAATTCCGCAAAAATGTGCTTCAACCTTAGAGGTGTGAATACGGAATTAGAATTTCTCAAATTCTCATTGATCATTAAATTTGAAGGTTTTCTTCAATAAATAAAAATATTAAAAAAAAACGTAATCACACGCACAAATGAAAATGTGCAATAATTCAATTACAAGTATCAGTAAAATAGTGTAACTCAATGTTTTTCTGTATTTATTTTTTGAGTCATCCTTTCCTTGCTCATTGTATACTATTTAATATATATTCAAAAGGTGATTTAATTGATTGCATCAACATTTATTTTTAGTTCCGAAAGTAGTTTGAACATGTGTTCGACTAAACCATTTGTTTTTTCTGCAACTGAACTTTCCTTTTCATTTCATTATTTCATTTCCCAGCATATGATGTCGGAAACAGAAGAATGATAATTACTAGACCCAATGTTATCTACAGTATAAGTGAAAAGTTAGTTTGTTATTTAGGAGTGTTTTGCTTTCATTATGTTTTAGATTGTAAGATTTTAACACAGCTTAATGAACCTCTGCATCTCGTTTGAATTTCCTTACAAACTAGAATTTCAATCACTTTGTCTAACCATGTTTCAAAAACATTCATGTCAAATGATATATAATATTTGAAACAGAGAAATAAGAAAAATGAATATTTCTTTGAAAATGATATGTTCGTTATTAGCTCCTGTAACATTGTTATGTATTACTTTTATTAATGAGATTAGCGTTTAAAGCGCTGCTCTCGCAAGAAATATTGTTCTTCAATACTCTTGTCATTACATTTGTTTTCATATTTCATCAAACTCAACTGCTCATAGCTAGAACCTTAATCATTTAGAACGTTATTACATAAAAGAGGTCAAAATCTTTTGAAACCCATCGTGATTATTCATTGGAAGTATGGATTTAATTTTGTAATCAATGTACCTACAACATAATCAATTTCCATACAAAAGTATTAATCTTGATGAGAAAAATCCATTTTTTCAGCATGGAATTAAGCGTCTGTTAAACGAATGCTGCGTTCGTTTAAAAGACAAACCGATTACGATGTGTTCCGTAAATTCGCATAATTCAAATGCACCAACTTAAAGGAAGGTTTTAAAAAACAAGCGTCTCGATATTTTTTAAATGACCGTAAATTAACTCAGCCTAATTTTTAAATACTTTACTCATAGAAGAATATTTATCCTACATTTCGATTGTAAACTGCATTGCACGAATAACCGGATAAGTCTCTTCATCCGCACGGCCAGTTGAACTTTTAAAGGACGTAGAGCTAGAGTCGGAGGAATGGTAGCCGAGGGTCCAGGAGCCCTCGGAATGCGAAGCCTGCAGCCGATCCACGAGAATCCTCGACGATCTGCGTACAGTGAAAAACCCCAGAAGAACAATTGCCCGAACGATATCGGCTGCCCATCCCGATACGTCCGCCTGTTAAAAATAGAGAAAGAGACCGAGGGTTCCGAGGCACCGACGGCTTTACACATTACGTAGTGCACACCACGGATGAAATACGGTTGGGTGTCGCTGGCGATCGTGTAAGACGGCCTCTCGCGCAGGTGGGCCGAGCTGTTCACCGCGCCGGATATAAATATTTGCGGGGTAGCGGCAGAGGCCAGGGATTTTTCTGCAGGTCCGAGGGACCGTTTTCACTGCCCCGAGGCAAGCGAATTTACAAGTGTGCGTTACCGCGACGTTTATTGCCGACGCTTTTTCGCGGCCCGGCTTTCAATTGGCTGGCGTTCGTTTGCGCGCCATAAAATACTGGTAGTCTGCCAGACTGTGGATTGTTAAAGTGTCGTTTGAATTCGCCGTTCGGTTCGATTGATACACAATGGCTCCGAGCAATATTTACTCTTCTGCCGGCTCTCTCTGCTTTTTACATCCACACCCCCTCCCCTCCCGCTACTCTCGCACACTCGCATACTCTTTTTCTCCGACTGTATCGTTTTTAATACGGAAGATCTTTAGTCAAGGGTTGGCATCGCTAAAGCGATATTAACTGAGCTCGAGTATCATGGCAAGTGCAATAAGTAACGAGGAACAACCTATCCGCTACAGCGACTACCGCGTACCTTTAGTGTCTACCTCTTACAAGCTTCAATCCGTCAAAGTGTGTAATTAATATCGCTTTCAGCAGTACAAATGTACACAGGTCTTGCACTATGATGCTAAGATCTGGAGGTTTGTATTACTGACAAGGGGAGATATTTTTTCCACCCATTATGAAGAAAATTCTTAAGATTGGGAAGATGCAACTTGGCGATCATAAGATAGAATTAATTTTCTGCATTTCGATGTGTGGTTTCATGTTATAAGTCCATTTAGTAACAACTAGTACCAAGATACGATTTGTTCCTATATACTTAGTTACTAAATAACTAGTATATTTTTAAAATGAGTAAGCATCTAATATAATTAATAAGCACATTCCACAAAAATGTTATAATGTCTTTTTTGAAAATACCGAGGTCCATGATTTTATGTAGGTGAAAACGAGCCAACAATATACACAAGAGCTTTCAAATATTTATGATCCAATTCAACGTTTCAAGATATATAGTTCGTAGGAGGCGCTGGTTAACCACAATTCCCGACGATCTTTACAAGTACATATAAACAATATTCCGTTGTTGAAGCATGTGTGTATGCTTACCGCTGTGATGTACCTTATTCTTGTGCATTTAAATTTCAATCCTAATTGAAAATTTTCATATTAACGTATCCTCTTGTAAAGTTGACGCATACTAGTTGTTAATCCTCCAGGGGAAATTAATTTATAACGTACAAGACCACGTAAATTAAAATAATAATATGGAAATTTTCCAAGGTCAGGCGTACATATCACGTATATATTGATTAAGATTTTACAGCAATTCTTCAAATGAACATTCGTGACTTGTCTTTTAAATCCATGTACTAAACGATGACCGATTTTTTATTGGAAAAATTATCCACCTAAAGAAAAAACCTGCTGAAATTTTATTTCCCTTCCTGGGAAATAAAATTTCCGGATCTCGCGGATGGTGCGGACTACCTCCACTCTTGGCGAGGATTGCATAAGTGTCCCTGAATTGAGTTTAGGTTATTTAGTATCGGCTGGTGATCACTCATTATGCAAATCGCTCATTGTGAATTCAGTGCGATAAATTTGCGAAGATAATGCATGGCTTCAAAAGCTTAGGCGATATTCCATAATAAACGATTTAGAATTCGTGAGTTAATTAATCGCGGCTCCGGCAATTGATAATTATAGTGCTCCATCCGAGCTGACAAACGATAATTTTTTTGTCTTCTCGTCTCGTTTTTCCAAGATTAAGAAATCTAGAGTATTCAACGCCAGTGCTAGTAATCAGCAGCTCGACAATTTCGTAATAAGCCAACCATCTTATGGAAAACCGCTTAATAAATCAACAGTGATGAATTTCAAAATTTTATTGTCAGTCGGCCCGCGAGTATAAAAATGCCGATAACAATGACTAATATTTTAGTGGGCAAGAAACGAAAGGCCGAGAGGGAAAAAGAACGGAAATGGCAAAATCTAAGAATGACGTAGCACCGCGTCGAGACTACGCACAAATTAACGTCGACGATATCGTAAATATAAGATATCAGTAACGCTAGACCCTCGAGCTCATTAATTCAATATTATCGAGAGTTGCGGAGCAGTAGACGTTCGCGCACATTTCTTAAATAACCCATGATAAATTTGTGTGAGCTCTTGTGCGTTGGTCCGCAATACGCGAGATTTGTCCTACTCGCACTTTCATTAGTGGCTCCCGTTATGATCCACAGGATTGATAGTAAAGTGGGTGGTGAGGATATGATAGTGGTGATGAAGGGATGGAAGAGGCCGATTGTAAATTTTTTTATCTGATCGTCCTGATCCGATTGTTGGTTTTTGTTTGATTTTGTCGCTGGTAACGAGTTTCGCGCGCTGACGGATGAAGAAATGCGAGGACTCGCGGGTAAAATGCTACAGGCCCGAGCATAAGTCATGGATATATTAGCCTTTGTTCAGTAATACACAGCACTTGGAATAATTTATTGCCTACCGCGGAATTAAACGCACTGCTTATTATTACAAAGGAAAATGAATGTCGAAGCTGGGGACCCTTTTTTCCCAATACCTATTAAGTGCGTATGACTTTTTTTTTCCTTTTTTCTCGATGATCCATTAATTCGATTGATAAAAAACTCGGCATTCGTTACGTTCGTGGCTTTTAGCACACGATACAAATGAACGGATCTCGGTAATGAAAACAAAGCTCGAAAAATTTACTATAAATCATCAGTCATTGTCGTTCAAATGCCTGTATTAATTATTTGCTAACGTTGCTAAATATGAAATATCGAGGTGAGCGTGTCATGCGAGGCCGAATTGAAACGTATTTAAATTCAGCTGCTAGCGTTACATTATAGTTATATACTGTCATTTAACAATATACATATTAGAATGTTTAACATCTAAATAATGAGAATGACACATTCTTTATCTACAACTGCATACACAAAGTCAAGACTACAAATACACACACACACTACATATATATATAGATTTACATATGTTGCTTAATTTCATAAATAGCACAAAGTAAGCGTATCGATCAAATTGAAACTAGGATATTCGAGTTGGGCTTTCATTCTCAAGACTCGTCGTACTTCACATCGTTAATATCACCCTTACGTTTTATACATATTTTTTATAAAAGCAAAGCTGTAAACTCAATGCACATTGTATGAAAACTTTGCTAATATTGTACTCTCTTATTGAGACACACATATGATAATCTTACTGAACTACTTATGTATTGAAAGAAAGTTTGTTTTATTAAGTTAGAGAGCTAGTGAATGAGAGAAACAAGGTTTATTTAATGCTTTAATAATCGAGCGCTAAGAAAATTATATAAATGCGCATGGAACACTCTCACTTTTAAAAACATCGAAACTTATCCAAACGATCTCAGAAGTAATTAAGAGACACAAAGTTGTTCTCTTCATTAACACTTGTTGATTAAAGTGAGAAATGCTTATTAAAGAAGTAAATGCGGATCAGTTATCTACCTATACTATGGACTTTCGATTCTATATAAGTCACATACTTTCGACCCTAAATTAGCGTGGTCACAGTTTGTAAAATAGGCGCTCGACTTTCACGATAAAAACAAGCAAGGTCGAGAGCAAATTTTCATATTTACTGATTTTGAAGCATATACATTATTGAGAATATGTTACGAATTGAAAACTCCATGACTACCTCTTTAAATGTACTATTATTTATCTAATGTAACAGATGAGCAACCTTATTTAATTATAACAAACGATAAAATATATTTTAGAAGAAAAACATGCATTTAATTAAAAAATAGTATTAAAAATGTTTTACTACATAATGATGATAAGCTTCCATATAAAAGCTATAATAATTTAAATGTACTAAATGTGTACAATATTAATATTAACATAGGAAATATACAATTTTCATGTAAAATTTTTACCTAAACTTACTATAAGTGTAATTTATTTAAAATAATAATCAAATGGTTTCTTTTAAATACAAATCAGAAATATTAAGCAATGTATATTATTAACTGGATAGAAATATAAAAAAAAACTTGTATATTATCCGAAATAATTAACTTTCATCTCGTTCCTTAAAATCTGAAAGTGATAAACTAATATTATTGAATACACAAAAGAAAGCGTCGTGAAATTATTGCAATAGATTTTCATTTCTTAAGCATTTTGAACGTAATATGTAACCGTATATAAATGTACGCAGTAGTCAATGAACTTGGCGCCTTATGACATTAAAAATCTTATAGATTTGTAAGTATTGGGCAACGTTATTAGCTTACATATAATTAAATTTTTTACCCAGCTAGTAAACAAAATTCATATGCAAACAGTACTATAATCTTCATGATCAATGTGCAGCTGATTTCATTATGATGTGATATTGATAAAGGCGATAAAATGTAAAAAAATTGCGGATCATTTTGTTTGAAACATTTATGTGATGAGAATTAATAGATAAATAAAACACATTTTTAATATATATAATAACAAGCAGGTTTTCAAATGCTTTTATAATTTTATTCTAACATAACATTTTTTTGATGAATATTAATACATTCCCATTAATAAAATTTAATGTTTTAAGTAATAAAATAATGTACAGATGCATGAAAAATGTTTTTTTTTATTTAAGTGACAAGATCTACAATCTGAATATATTTTCATACTGAAAAAAGAATAATTTTCAATGAAGATAAAACTGGATCACGTTTGAATAAAATTAACTTCTGCTTTTTTAGATTATTCAGAATTTCTTAAAGAAAGAAATTAAAAGTGAAATTATATTATGTTATGAATCGACAACTTTGAAGTTGCAAAAATATTAAAAACATTATCATGCTAATATGTTCAATAATGCTCATCAATTTTATTTGACAACGTGTAGCTATGCTTTAGAGTTATCACACTTTCACGAAACAAATTTTTGAATATTCTAAGAGGAAATATTATTTATATTTGCAATTACGATACATAAATTGTTATTAATCAAAATATGACTGCCCTGAAAATTATACATATAAACAAGACTTTTTAAAGGCGACTCTTAATCCGAACTTATTAATTTTTTAAAGAATTGAGGACTCATTACACATACATTAATACTTCTTAATACTTGTACGATAATGAAATAACTCATTTTATTTAAACTTTTTATAGCTACTAACTTTAAACTAACCGTCAGTCAACCATCAACGACATCGCAGTTCTATGTAAAATACAAAAAAGTGTCGCAATAGTAATATCACTATCTTAAATTTGTCGAGTACTATACAAAAAATATATCGCGTAAAAAGATAATTCAGTAAAATTCAAATGATAATTTATCGCGACATGGCAATCTACGATTCCACCATATTTCCCTAGTTTTTCACGCGCGCGATGGCCACTTATAAAAAGTCAGCTACAATTCATTATAGTAATCACATTACAATTTCTCTTATAACCTTTCGAGCTTACGACGAACATAATACCGACTTTAGCGCTTTGCGTGCCTTCGTTTTCACCTGTCGCCTAGTGATAGCCACGAAGAATTGAGAGCCTATCGCCACAATTCTTTGCGCCTGTCCGCACACGAATAGACGTAATTCGAGCAGACGAAATTCCATCGATGATGCTCCGGGAAAACTTGAAGAGTGTTACATCTTTTCGTTTCACGTGAGGAAACACGAGATTGCACCGAGATTCCTTGCACGACACTACCAAAGTTGTTTATCAAAAGCACCGACCGACATTGTGACAGATGAGATTTCGCAGGATTAGAAGATGGGGATCTTTTGCTACGTTATGGAATTGGAAAGTTGGCTTAAAGCTTAGGCTGCTTTTTATGGGCTTGAGACCACTTACGCAGTACTGAGCTACATATTCTTGGTATTGGTCGATTGATTCAGTTTTTTCTTAAACATCGTAAATATGAATACTAACCTGGCTTCACTCCTTATAGCTCGTAAGGTTTTCCACTTGCTTCATTCATTTTTCTAACTGAAAATCGTATCGATTTTGTATATTACATAATTTATATTTTATCTCTCGCGTTAAGTTTTCTCTTTCCAGAGTAAGGTGATAGATTATTTTCTCTATAACTCATTGCGAAAGTTTTTCCATTCAGTTTAATGTGTTAACTGTTAATATATGGGATTAAGATAGAGGTGTTTTAATATAACTTTACGGCTAAAAGATGATGATTTAGGTTTCGACTATGCCTAGTCTCGATTCAACGCAATAGAAGCTTTTCAATGTAAGAAAAACCGATTTGATTAGCTGAAGCTATTTTTACTCCTCAACTGATCCAAAACATTACGACAGGATGTCCAGTAATATATTTGTGTAAAAGAAACTTTGATATTAAAAATAGAAATGTTTAAGATCATTTACACTTGGTAAGTTTTATAAATAACAATGTGTCCCAATATAAGGGTTTTTTTTATTTCCGGGGCATTATAGATGCCATTAGATGAATATAAAAAGAATACCCTATACTTACGATATTTAAATAACGATTACGCGTATGGACTTGTATGTTGACAATGGTAAGAGTCTCTCCCTTTCGACCTTACCAGTTTACGGACGACCAGGATCGTCAACTTGCAAAGTTAAGCCATCCCACAGCGCATTCATTATACGTATAATAAGTACGGAGCGGTCCGCTTAATACAGGAACAGTGGAACGCCACTTTTTTCCATCTTATCCTACATACGATTTACTTTCAGTGCAACTGAGCATTTTCGGTACTGCGTTTCAACTTCTGAATGCATGATAAGAAAGCGTATGCGGCGGTGAGTGGAAAAAATGACGGTGTTACGTCCGGGAGGCGAGACCCAGATACTTGGTCCGGTAACTCCCGAATATAACCCGCTTTGTGAACGCGCGTCTATACCGACTTACATTCACTATTTCTCCTTTTTATGCCTGCACACTGAAGTGCAATAGCATGGGATGAAGGGGCTTGCAGGAGGGGCCAATAAGTTTTATTTTAATTAAGTTTCGCGGAATTTATTTAATTGGTGGGTTATAAAATTTGTTGGTTCGAGAAATTAAGTTATTTATGAACTTTAATAATTTATGAACTTTAATTTATTGACGCTTTACAAGAATTTGTTTAATGTGAGGTGTGTACAATTTATTTAATTAGATGACTAACAATGAACACTTTACAAAATTTAATAAGAGACAATTTACAAAGTTATGTTAAATATAATAAAGATCGATAAATTTAAATTAAGCTAGACACTGCGAGATGGGAAAAATTAAGAGGATTGTTTAATATACTTGTTAAATACCTTCGACTCCTTAGCTGGATCTGTTTATTGTTATATTGTTAATATTATTGTTTAATCACCTATTTAAAATTCCTTCAATCTTCAAATTATCGCGGAAATCAAGCAGTAGAGTTGGCGGCGTCCCAAAAGTGAGTGTAGAAATTGGAGCGCCAATCAATGATTTTAATTTTTCCGTTTTTTACATTAATTCAATTGAATCAAAAACAGTGCTCAACCGTCAACTAGAGGGGTGAGAAGGGACAAGTGTTGTGCACTTCCCCCACCAACGCGACCTGCGCGGCGCTCGGCTATCTTTTTAATATTTAAACGAGTCCGTCGGCTCCGCACCCCACCCCTCCTTCGACTACTAGAAACTTGGGCCGTAACAACGGTTAGGAGCGAATTTACGTCATATACCTCATTTAAAAATAGATTATTTTACTCGGGAGTGTTTTACTCAATTACCTTTGATACAACTTTATATTGCTAAAGATTTGCGAGACCTGTTAATGTATAAAAATCGAAATGAGAAATTTGTTAGCAGCATATTTTATATAAATAGGTATAGTATTTAGTCATGTTTCTGGCCTTAAATTTTATTGTTTTGTAGCTAAATAGAAACATTATCTTCATTTAACTGTAAATATAATAAAATGATTATATTAAATGATATGATATGTTGTTAAAATAATGTTGGGTGTTATAAATAAAAAAATACAGTTTATTTTAAAAAATTCTATTTGAAATAAATATAAACATATCTTGATCTTTTTCTTAATTAAATTCTTAAAGGTTCGAAATATATTATTTATATAAAAATATTTTTTTCTAATATTGGAGTTGAAAATTATTTCGGATTAAATGATAACAATTGATAACAATAAAAGTGATGTATAAAAGTCAACAAGATAAGTTTCATTAAAAAAATAATCAGCATAAACATAGTACTTGAAATGCTTTACATGACGAATATTAAACCCTCAACAATAATAAAGGTATGTTTTAAAAATGCCTTGTATAACAGGAATTCTTCTAGACAGAAAGGGGAGGTAAATACTTATATACAAACATGAGACAACATAGAAGAGTTGTAAAAAATTTAATGTAAAAAATTATCACATGCGTCTACTATCACATCTATTACGTGCGCTTAAATATGAAGTAATAAATCAGAAGAGATAATTTAATTTTTAAACGTCGATTAAATAAAAAATAAATTTAAAAAATTGTTTATGTTACCGCTAATATTATACAACTGTATATTTATAAATTAAGTTTCTTATATATTTTTTCCAATATTTTTAATAAAAGGATACTTTAATTATCAATTTTTAAATACGTATCATTTATAATTTTTTGATAGAAACAATACTGCAAGTAAAAATATAATCTTTAATATTACTTTTTATCTAAACTGACTTTATCTTGAAAAGATAGCTCGAAAGTCAGTTATCATTGCGTTTTAACAATGAACGCAAAAAGTAGAACTCGTTACAGGAAGACTCCAGAATGAAGAAGCATTTATTTGTAAAAACATAACTACTTGGCTGTATTCCCTTTTAAAGTATTTGAAAAGCATTTTTTATCGTGGCATAATATTCCCTGAAAATAAAATTTTATAATTTTTAGGATACTAACATACACAAGCTAAAATTGAAGCTCCAATACAGATATGATCGAGAAATATTAAAGCTTTCACACTTGCTACTAACTTAACGCTACAAACAAGCTATAATTATATTTTCAGGTCATTATTTGTCGAGTCAATGAATTATCATGATGTAATGAAGGCATTTGTTGGACATACGAAGAGCTAAAACCGAATCGGATATCATAAAGTTCCGAGTCTTACAGGTAAGCTTGTCGTTTACACAAATCGTATACGTATCGACTTTTGCATTGCATGAAAAAACAACCACAAATAGAAGAGCATTGAATTAAAATTATATGTTTCGCAATATTTTGAAAAGAGTAATCGATATTTATTATTTTCCTTTTTGTCTCTTTACTGTGAAGAATCGTCGTTTAATGTGGAGAACATAACTCCGAATGAGACTTACAAATGCAATAAACCAAGATTCAAGGATACTTTTTCTATGAACCGTTACCATGTACAAATGAAATTTGTAATTAAAATAACAAGAACGGCTAATAAGTATATGATCAAAGTTTCATATTCTCTGCGAATAGCGCAAAAAATCAGGAACTTCAGTCGTAATGTGGACTTCAATCATCTGATGAAATGTGGACTATTTCAATCATCTGATTGAAATTTGCACGGCATCAACTCAAAGCTCTGCGTTTATAAAATAAAAAGCTGGCCCCTCTTGTATTGTTAATTAAGTTTCCGGGCCAAATGATAGAATCCCGCTATTATATAAGTCACGGCGATGTGCCACAAAAGACATTCCGGTTACCGCTGCAACAACTAACTTACAACAGAATATGAATTTAATCTGCGCTTTTTAAAACTACCGTTTGAAAAAAAAATGAAAATTTCGTTATCCTACAAAAATAAATTCAAAAATTATAAATGAGCCAAACTTTAAATTAATTTAAAAATAGGTTTTAAATACTTTTTTAGATATTTTATATGAAAATGTATCAGCAACATGTGTAAATAGATTATGGTAAAAAATCTAACTTTACTTTAATAATTGATGTATTGAGCCTTCATAATAAAACTAAATATTAGTAACAATGATTCGAACAATGGTGGAATGGTGGAAATGGTGGAACAATAATTCGAAAGTATTGCTAAAATATTCTGTTGAATAAGAAAAAATTCACCACTGCTATTAGAATGCAATTATTTTGAATTAAAGTCCTATTGTATTCGTTTTGATAACGCTAGTAAATTATGGAATCATGTATTGAAATTTGTATTCTATAGCGTTATTTTACGTAAAATTAAATATATTTTTATACATATTTGTTAATGTTATTTTAAGTAAAGAAAGCGAAATCCAAAATTACCTTTACGTGATCAGAAATTAGAACTATCACACTTTAGCTTGTTTCTTTATAAATGTATGCTGCTACTATTTATGATTTCGAAACTAATTAACGACGTTCACTTGCTTAAGATATACTATTAGAAATTTTCTATGTAGTTCGAATTCGATAATGTTAGATTCAAAGTCTCGCGTGTGGGAGTTACTTCAAATTCCAGTTAATCTAGTTTTTAGTACAAAAAAATTATTTTTTTCTTGCGACTGAATTAAGTTGTTAATGCACTTGAGCTATTTTTCTAACTCAAGTATTTATCTTTATGTAATTGTAGACAAATCGAAACTATTACTTTATATAAATCAGGTTTTTCTTTCACATCAATTTTTTCTAGTTAAGCATTTTATTAAATGCTGCATAGTTAATATTAAATACTTTAGGTTAAATTTAAGGTCTCTCGACAAAACACTTTTTATTTAATTTACGATTTAAAAGATTCTTAATAACGAAAAAATGTTTTATCATACCTTTATAAATTATATTTCAAACTTTCTCTAAAATGCTCTATATTCATCTTTATGAAGTTAAAATCCAAACATTATAAGCGATAGATTTCTCTAAATTGCGCGGAGGATACATTAAAATCTCATTATAAACACGTTTAGCGACAACTTGAACGCTTGCTAGTTTTCGTTAGAGTGATAAAAATAAAATATGTGCACGTTAATCTTTCGGGCGCATCAAAGCATAAAAAAAGCTGGTGAACGTGGCTGCTGTAGCGGCTTATCCGGTAATTTGTAAAGGCACTTTATTGCTCCACGAATATAAATACATTACAGTCGCGAGTCGCGTCACGTCGTCTTATATACATTGCGGGACGGTGAAAAACGCGCTTGAAAATCGACGTACGAGAGTAACCGAACTGGGCACAACAGTCCGGCCTTTGTTCTCGGGATCATATGTTTGCGGACATGCGTAGCTCCCGCAAAGAAACTGAGACACTGCTACCTCGACTCCCTGCCACCGTTGTTTCCTTTTTGCTAAAGGGAATCCATCGGACTATGCGAAAGTCGCTTTTAACGTTCGCTGCTGCCCTAACCGCGGGTGGAACCGAGCAAGGGAGGGAGCGTCTCGAATCGGACTAGGGTTCAGCTTTGATGGAAATGTTTCATTCTTTTTTAAAAAAAAGTGCGGCTAAAGTTTGCTCAGAGTGGAATTTGTATTTTTTTTTTTAATACAGAGCAAACCTAAAAACGGGCTTACATCACGGTTCGTAGGGTTTTAAAACGAACGCAAACACTTTCAGTGGTTACGAAAAACTTCCTTCTTTACTTATATTTGATGTGTTAAGAGCATATTTTTGCATTTAAATACGTTTTACTAGATAAATAACGTCGAGTTAATGTATGTACATGTCTCGACGCATTTTAACGGTAATATTTTAAATAAATTCATTAGACACTTTGTAATGAAATCTTAAATTTATTTTATCGTGTCTAACAATACAAGTTGAATAAGGGCTGTGATTATGGCTGACTACGACGAAAGCCAGTAAAAATCTTAATTTTATTGTTAAACCAGATTTAAGCTCAAAGTAGATTCTATTGTTTTTGCAATATTATTAGCTATTAAACGACCCATTTTTCGAAAGTTGACTTAATATTTGAATGTACAGGAAGTGACCTCATAAAATTTATATATATATTATCAATTCCATTAAGTATTAATAGAACCTAAACACCACACCGAAAATTTATCTGTTTTTCTATTCGGAAGGAGTTAGTTTAAGGCTTATTTCACATTTTATATCTAAATCAGTGGCAACCGCAGTGTTAGGACTTTAACAACAGGAAATTTGGTTAGTTGCTGTCATTTTTTAAAATGTAGCTTCTATTAGTAGTGTACTGATGAATGATCTTTTACACAATAGAATGTATAAAATTCACATGAATTTACGCTTATCAAATTTGAAATTTTTAACGTAAGAAAACTGCCCATAAATTATCCTTGAAAATAATTTTTTTTATAATTTATACTTATCTATGTACTTGCTATCATAATACAGTATATATTCTTTTTTGTAAAATGCAATTTATCTTCATAGTATCTTTTTGCAGAACAATTTGATGCACAACAAGAAAATGTAAATTTGTCGCTAGAATGATTAAAAAATCGCCTAATGGAATGGATCGAATTTATCTCTTCACTACATTATATGGATGAGAATGAAAAAAAGAAGTAAAGAGAGAGAGAGAGAGAGAGACAGAATGCGAAGTATTATTGTTTAGTTATAATGCTAGTACCAGGCTGCAAATTATAAACAGGTTCAGACACTGTGGAATTTAATAAACTTTACATATTTATTCATTTTGTTAAATTTATAATGAAAAATTGAGGCTTTAAAAATAAATTGGATAAATTATTAGAACAAACATAGGCAATCTGTAAAGCTTCGGTAAACAATGCATATTTCTTTTAACCAAACAATTGTTTAGTTATCAAAATACGAAATCTTTTAATCAAAACACTAAATATGCATGCATAACAAAAACGTAAAAAAACGTATTTATCAGAATTTAATAAGAAAAAAACATGTTTATCAGAATAGAATAACAAAAAGAAACCATTGTTTGGCTGCAGCACCAGAGCATCGGCGTTTATTTGACCGTAGATAAGGTTTGAAAATAAACGCAAAAGCAGGTGTGCAAACGGTCGATTCCCTAAAACCAAGTGTCAAGAAAAAGCTAAGAAAAGGCGACGAGTCGCCACGATGAAGAGCAAGCCTCGGCGCCTCCGATCCAGACTCTCCGCCTCCCTGTCAACCTTGATGTCACGACGTCGCGGTGAACGCTATCGTGGAGCCCCACCAGCGTCGTAAGCTCTAAAGACTCGGGCGCCGTCGCACCGTTACACGTCTCCTTTTATCGGAGGCGCGCGAATAAATTAGCGGTCCCTTACCTCGGAACGAGCTCGACTGTCGGTGTCGAGTCAGTCGCGGGTAAAAATCGCTCGAGCACATTTTGTCGCCGAGAATTCACTTGGTCGCGCGGCGGCTTTTGTGAATGTGAGTTGGGAGCGACGATGGATAAGGTGCGATATGGGCTCACGATGGGGAGAAGTGTGTCGTCACGAATTGTAGAGTAGTGTTGTGTGAATTAATTTTTTTCTTTTCACTTTTAAAAAATTGAATATTTCTTTTTTTATGTATTTTACCTTTGAAGCGCGAAGTTGATTGTTTGCAAAGTGCGCAGGTGTAAGGGAATATAATTACGTGGAGACAAGTAAGCGGTGAGCAATTTTATAAGCGTAACGGAAAATCATTAATGCAGCAAATATTAACTCGTGTACTATAGATAATTAAGATCATATTTTTATGTTGGATGATAATGATTACCACAATGGGCTTAGTTTGACTAATTTTAAGTTAAAGAATAACTCTAAAGAATAGTTTTTATTACAAATTAATGCAATACCTGACCGTAATTAGTTATAAAATAGATACATATTCTGTTTGTTCCATAAATTGAGAAAGTCATCATTAGGATCATAGCGTTACAATTTATAACCTTCCAATATAATTTTCCTTTTACGCTTCCAATAAAGCAGGATCTTAGTTAGTTTAATTTTATATCTCGACTTATAATACTAAATAAATAGAAGAAACTACATACCAGTAACTAAGTACCAGGAGTCATCTATAAAAGCAAATTATCAATAAAGGTGATTTACCAACGCGAAATCCCATAAAACTATCACTCTGATAAACAAAATGAATTTGAAATGCAAAACCAAGCTATTACTTTCAAGAAAACTGCATTGGAAACCAATGTAACAATTCGTGGGTTGTTTACTTAAGACGCAACGACTTAATTATTTGACTCGCTTCCGACAATATATGCGTTCTCTTCTTTTATGATTTTCCGCCCCAAGGTTATTTTTTGCTTCTATATATTTCTATTTTGACTTCGATCACGCTGATAATACTTAATTACGTTGCTCACTAGTTAACTTTAAATTGATGTTGTACGAACTTTCTTTAGAGCATCATTGAATCTAATTATAAATCTGAAATTAATACACACATGCAAATGCTATTTCTAAACCATTTAATTTCGTTATACGTTTGCTTCTACTTTAAAAGCTTTGCTAGTAACTTTTTTAGCTTTAAAGTTTACAATTGATATAATTCTATATCTTATTTATTCATTAGAGTATTATTTGCATTTATTATTAATAGATAGTCGGAAAAGTAATATTTTTGAATTACCAACAATGATATGTAATATTTTTATGATAAGTCTTTCTTATGCATGTTAAAAAATTTATTTTTAAATGTCATTTAAATATTGTGATAAGATTTAGAAATACATTTCTTTTATTTTAATTCAAAAATATAAATTTAAAAGTTAAATACATTATTCCTTAATAATAATAACTTCGATATTATACAAACAATAAATTGTATTTAAAGATACAAAATAGTCAAAAACTTGTATATATATATTACTTACTTTCAAACATTATCTCAATAACTTCTAATGCTATTTATTACTAATTAATGAGTACAGGGATTTAATAGATTTAAGTAATTATACTTTCTATCACTACTTATGTTTATATTAGTACATTTAAGGCAATAAATTAACGATACTTTTAATGTAAACTATAAATATTGATTGACTTTGAAAAAGAAAATATATTGGTACAATATAATGAATAATTATGTATTATAAAAAAATGTATTTATTGATAGTCAATATAAATGTAGTTCCTGATATTAATTATAAATCAAATCATCATTATTACTATAAATCGCATGGATGTATAATAAATATATAAATATACAGAATACTATATGTTTAAAATTTATCATAAAATTGTAAATAAATACATAAAAAAATATTCTACCGCTTGCTTCTATAGACTAATAAAAAGTTTATCTTGTAAAGCATATTTGTATATATAGTAAAAATCATTATCTTAGGTGAGAAATATCCACTAAACTTTGATATGAGTTTTACAAATTAAATATTACATATGCGTTGAAACACTTTCTAATATTAAATAAATTTTCATGTTGATTAACTAGATAAAAGCAAAATCAACTCACGATCCTCCGAAGACTAAATACTAAGTATAGAAATATGTATAGATAATATAAAATGACCTAATCAACTAATGACAGATTGCATTCATAAGACATTAAAATATGATCGATGAACTATATTGGACAAGCGGAATGAAATTATCTCGACAGCTTTTGACAATATGAACTAAATATCTCCAACAGTAGAGTATGTTTTATTTTTTTTGTGTATATATAATATACATAAAATCTGATTTTCTTGAGTTTAATATACGATTTAAACCATATACTATAAATAAGCAATTCTTATATGTAAAAATAAAACACTATTTCATAAAACTCAGTGTATGTGCTTTAATAATCAAGGTACATCTATCGGTTCCCAAATTTAGATCAAGTTGTTTTATCTCAGTTTACAAAAAATAACTTTTTTATCTATAAAAAAATGTATACCAAATGCAAAAAATGCAAAAGTAAAGTATTTTAAAGTTTTTAAATGCACTTGTATGGTAATTTAATGTATAATAAGAATTACTATAATCCAACAAATGAAGCCTTGAATTTTTGTTGTTTGTTTTATTAAAGTGATATTATTTTAAATAATTGCTACAAAAATGAGATATATCAATTTTTGTTTCTTACTACCCAGCTTTAATTTAAATTTTAAAATTGATCGGTGTCATTTAATCATCATGTATTAGAAAGTCGCGGGATAATTTCACCTGCATGAATGTGGCCAACTATTTGGTCATTTGAGGCAACATTTTCAAGAGTACGTAATCCAAACGTTACGTATCTTACATCAATCTTGATGAATAGTTCAATAAAAATACCGCAATACTTTGGAATCTAGAGACTTTAAAAAGGAAGAAAAGAGAAAACACACGTAAGAAAAGAAAGGATTTTATATGTACTTTACAGACAGCATTTTTCTACAGACCTTTCAATAAGATCAACTATGACTTTAATACACAAATGATATTTCTCAGCTACATACGATTTAAAACAAAGAAATTGAGACTCATCAACGATGATTTCATAGTTCAATGGGAACCTCTGACCTTTAAATGCTACATAGTATTATATAGTATTAAGATAATATAATATTAAGTATAGTATTAAGAGTTTACAAATAATCTTTGTAAATTAATGTATACCGGTTAATTATAGTTTATGGAGTACTAAATTCTTCTGACGATTAAATTCGACACTAATATTATTTAGAATTACTTATTAATTTATTTATAACTCAAAAAGATTTATTTCATATTAATTAAGGCAGTTACGTTAGCTTTCAGCATTTAATTAATGCTTATTTTATTTGATATTTTATTTTGATACAGATGCGTTTTTTGTTGTTTTCTATACACTCCATATTTTACATTAAAAAATTTATGATTATAGACCTGATTATCACTATATTGTATTATATATTATTATTCAGTTTTTTATACATTTCTTCAAAGGCAATTTATAGATATTATAAAATCTTATGTATATTTTTTTATACGAGAGATAAGTTGTAAATGAAACAAGTTATTTATTTAAGAGAAAAAAATTAATAATTAAATACTTACAAGTGGTCGTTCACACTTAAAAAATATTTTATCCATATGAATATCTTTAATTTTTCATTGTTATTACAGTTTGTTCAATCCTCGTATTATAGTAACTTACATTAATGAAAATAGTCATTTCATCTAAATACACTTACCTGAAATAATAATAAAAAATAAATTGTAAATAAATATCGGAAAGTAAATTTTTAATATTAAAACACTATAGTTTACATATATGTAACATAATTTTAATGCACTGTGATTTGATGGAAAAAATTAAACAATATGTATGTATATATTTTTTCTAATAAGAATTATTATTATATAACTATACTTATAACAAAGTCATATAATTTTTAATGCAATACAACATTTTTTTATTAGTCATGAAATGAAAAATTTTAATTGTAATACTTTTACGTAAAAAGGCCTAATTACCATTTATATTAAAGCAAATCTAATACATTTTAAAATAATTTAAGCGACTAATATAAGATCGAACATTAAGTTTTACAGTGGCAACGACGACGAACGTGTTTACATGACAATAAAACATGAAAAAAGGAGTCAAAAACATCTAGAACCGATAAAATACATGCAATCGAAAACAATCACACATACGATGGTTAATGGCTTGCAGATGGGAAAACGCGTACTTGAGGCGACGTCTGACTCTCGACAGCGATGAATACTCATACATGTATAAACAGCTTCAAGTGTAACACGGCAATCAGCGGTACTCCCGTTTTTAACTTGATTTGTTTTATACTGCTCACACCATTTCCGTACTACAATTTGCAACTTAGGATCCGATCTCGCCGTAAAAATAATTTCGTTTGCAATCATAGTAAAACGTAACTCGACACTTCATCGAGGCTCGTCATTGACACACGTTCATGCGTGCCAAATGGGTCTTAAGGCAGTTAAATTTCCATACCATTTTAAAAGGTTTAATAATACTGCGATGTTGTGTTAATAAGTCTAAATCGAGATTTAAATATGCCAAACAGACCATATATAAAAACATCGCTTTCGGTTATCCGTTTTTTAATACTTTCAGTTTCATGGACTCGTTAATGTTACTTTGGTTTGAAATTTTAGCGTAAATGAAAGGAATTATAAGTGACTGACTAATGGTTTTCACTTGAGAAGATAGCAGTAATAGTCACGTTCTGCCACTACAACAATAAGTAATAAAAATAAATAACAAGTTTTAGGACAGTAATTTTTAGTTGTTGATTGATTTAATACATTTTTACTTAAAATTCTTACGAATTCTGCCATTAATTTTAATTAATGATTTACTTAAGTCAATTATAAAATATTAATTATAAAACGTTTTCTATTTCTTTAAAATCTTTCAAATAAATTCGGTAGAATTTGGAATATTCACGATTAGAGCAATAAGTATATGTATTTTATGTATAACGTTCCACAATTTTTTAAAAAACATGCAGACTAAATGTGTCTTAATTTATTAAATTCAATTCAAAATCGCATCAAATAAATGTATCATAATTATAAATCGTGTAAAATAACAAACAAATACTTAATTTTAAAAAATAATAAGAATTTAAAAACATAAAAAAGTTGTAAAAAATTTGTAAAATCAAAATACCTTCCAACCCGTAATAATTTACGCAATATTCTTATATTAAAAATAAATCCTACATTTTTTTTATAAAACAATGAATCCTTCGAATTTTACATTTATAGAATTGTATAAATATACTCATAATATATTTGTAGGAAACTAATGGCAAAGTTACATTTAATTGAATTGTCATTAAAAATTTATTTCAAAATATAATTGATCAGGATCTCCATATATATCTATATGTATATCTTACATCCATTTTGTAAAATGTTTGTAAATTTTGTATAATATTCCACTTACTCTAAAGAATATAGTATTCATATTAATAACATTTATTTTATTACAGAAAGCGGACCATTTTAAAATAAAAAGGCCCATTCACTTTAAACGACGGTGCATTTTATTCAAATTAATTTTTCGAGTCACGTTTGAGTCAACAACTAAAAATAATTTATTGCATTAAAATATTTTCTGAATATTTTATTACAGATAATCCAACTGCAAATTGTAACGTCTTTTAAACAAGGGCCTCCCAGAGAGTCATCGTTACTCTCTAAATTTTCAATATTTTTTCACGTAAATTTATGATAAAATTATATTCATTAAACCTCTGAGCAAGTATGATTTTTTAGTTGACACAATAAACCGATCTCATTAATAAGATACACTTTTATATGAGACTTAGTTTTATGCTCTTTTTTCACATATCAATCAATTAATACTTTATAAATTTAGTTTTTATTAAAAACTACCCTTACTAATTTTTTCCTTACTATTCGCTAATGATTTTCAGTGCACTATTAAATTTTTATTTGACATTTTTTAAAATAATTGACGTAAAATTCGTTTATGAAATTCAAATAAATGTGAGATTTAAGAATTAGTTTGTGTTTTACACTTGGAAACATTTTGATCAATATACGAAGAGCACGATAGATCGAATAGTAAGTATAATTTTAGATTATTTTCCTAAATATTTCCTTTAAAAATGTCATACACTATAGATAAAATATTAATTTCATATATTAATTTAAAATTTATTTCAGAAGATCGAACAATTTGGTATAAAATACAAATCTTAAATTATTTAAATTCAAAACTGTTTTGCAAAAATTTTTTTATTTAATAATAACAGTACTATTCGAGGGTCAATGACGTTAAGTAATTAATAGAGAAAAAATTATCCTGTTATTTCATTGATTGTTTTTTAATAATTTGACACATATTGGATAATGTAATATTAAACAATTGCCGGAATCTTTTTTCAGTTATTTATAGTTTTTTTCAAAGTTTTTTTCATGCCATTAGTCATCATTATGAAATCAATGATGTCCCACTCATCAAACATATTATACATTAAACATATTAACATATTATTTTTATTATATATATATATATATATATATATATATATAATAAAAATAATCTTCTTTATTGAAATTGATAAACCGATAATCAAACATGAAAAATGAACCAGTAATAACTTTCTAAAAATCAAAAAGTCTGGAAGAAAAGATGAAGGTAAAATAAACATGAATGAAATGAAACAGATCATAATCATAATCATTGTTATTATCATTAGTATTGTCAACAATATTAACAAAGATCTAAATTTCAAAATCTTGTAAGTGATGCATTTATAAAAAAAGAGGTAATTAGAAAAATTCAAGTAGTCGTAAAGCTCGTCTAAAATCTAAAGTTCACTAAAAATATAGATCAACAAGTTTTGACAACATTGATATTTTAATTTTTTAATTTTATTTTATTTTAAGTCTTTAATAATTTTATCTTCTATTCATTGCAAACATGAATGTTTTCTTATTTAAGAAACCGTAAACCGTGTTCTTTCTTTGTTATGCACAAATTTGCTTTTTTCGTGGACCAAAGTTCTTTACCCATTTTACGAAATTAACGAAGTGTTTGAATGTGGAATTTAATTTATTGGCTGTAAAACATAATTCTCGTCTGGATTTTTCAAAAAAGGTATCATTAAAAATTTTAATGTGAAAAATTACAGGTAACGATGGTCAATTAATTTTTTTCTGTCAAATTGTAGGTTGTATTTTCACAAATTTATTGTGTTTGAAAAATTACAAATATTACAAAAAAAATTTATGTCATTGTTCAATATTTTATGAGAAATGAATGTGCATTCAATCGAGTTTGTAAATATACTTGATATTATATGCTTTCCCATAAAAAAAAAAAACAATAATAAAATTAAACATACTGAAGTATGCTGTAGAATTTATAGAATTTATTTGATTCTACAACATATTAGCTGCTTTCAATCTTACTTGCTAATACACAGAATCATAAATGTAAAAGCCATTATATGTTAAACTATTCTTACATTTCACTAATAATGATTCTTAAATAATATATATTATTCAAATTACAATGTAACTTGAAAGCTTTCACAACTTGTCTCCCGTATTTGTTCTTACAAAAATGGTTTAGATAATGAAGCGATTTATACCATACAATATTAATTAATTACGAGTTGAAATGAAAACAATTAGAATGATTGAAAATTTATTAAATTAAAATGTGCTATTGCCGAATTCATATTATATGAAAGCAGCAATAGCCGACTGAGTTATAGACGTTATTAAATAGTGAAATCATTTTATAATCAGTACATTCGTCACAGATCGTACCATGATATTCACCATACACATGCCAATTTTAGTCTTTTTTTCATTAATAGGTCAATGTAAAATATCTCTAATAAGGCTCATAAGTGCAATGGCGCTTGGATACACAAAATTGACACAAGGCATTGAACATTTTGTAACTTTACCGAACGACTCCGGTATGCATCTCAAGGATGTACATTTATAAGCGTGCGCGTTCGAAGAAGGGACAAATGCGCGTCAGAAAAGCCCTTGAACCAGGTGTCGAGATATACTTACATACTTGTACAAACAGTATCTCTGAAATCGAATGCTAGAATCGTTTGTATCTTAACGAATGCTTATTTTTCGATTTAAAAGAATCCCTGTGCGAACATCAGCGATGTGTAAAGAAAAAATGCAGTCGCCGTTAAGTTCATACTTCTGGGAATATCGAAATAAAATGGTCTCATAGTAAAATCCCTTTTTCAACGACGTACAGGTAAGCCTCGCTTTTAAATCACGCCCAATTGTTGGGCTCTGTCGCTCTTACATATGCTAATAGTAGAAAATTATAGAATAGAGGCACTCGCTATTCTATTTACAAGTAATAACACGCGGACAACAGGACTGGGGCGTGCACAATGCCATTGTACTTATTATTCGGATAAAGTAGTAATCGGCAACGCTCGATAAACTCGTGCAACAGACTAATTAATGATCTACTCCGTCAAAAAGAGTTAGTTAATTTGTAAGGTGCAATAACCAACCAAGAGACACCTGACACGTAAATAATATCGCGATTTATGCTTTAGCTTCTAGCCGTCGTAATTGTAATTTCGGGGAAATAGTTATTAGAACAGGACAACGGCTGAAGGTGAGAGCTGGTAATGCAACAGCGAGTTATTCGTCGTAGACTCAAGAGCAGTTAGGGCCTGAATGTATTATAAGAAATTAGTATGTTCGTCGATTAAAGTCAGGCAGTACCTGTGACTTGCGAAATGCACACTCAAGTCACCAAAAAGTCAAAAGCTCCGACATGCGTTTTCTTGGTCGTATTATTGTCCAGTTACGTTCGCGATTCTCTAGTATCTGTCAATAATTATGACGACTTCTACTGGTTTTCCTGCGCTTCTTTTGCGTTTACATAAATCATCGTTAAATTCAATATTGCTCGCATTAATGTTTAGTTTAAAATTAGACACACTTGCTAGGCCCTGTGGGCTCGAGAATCCAAGCATTCTTGCGATCTCTCTAGACAAATCAGAGCTAGGTTATAAATTAAAGTGCAATTTTTAACCACTCCATTCAATAATACGCTTTATGATCTCTCGTAAACTTTATAATTGCGTCAATCTTGTATTTGTCATGGAGCTAAATTGCATCATACTGTAACATAAATCTATTCGCGTTCCTTTCCTTTTCCCTCCTCGTTGTGCGAATGACCCAAAAGTTTAAATTTCATCTGTAACCGGCGCTTATGTCTGTTTCATACGCAATATTCATGTTTAAATACTTTAAACTATTTACGGTGAAAAAAAACTTGATACGGCAACAGATAAAGGAAAACGATCAAAGTATTATGATTTTATTTACATGTCGAGTGAACGTTTGAAAACGGCTTTCCCGTAGAAAGATTCACACTGCTAGTTTGGTAACAATTGCTAAAGGTACTGAATTTAAGGTGTACGCACCTTATGAAATATACACACAGCGATCGGCTTAATATCTGCTATTTGTAAAAGGCATATCAGGTTCCCGCTACAAATACTACAATTAATGTTTCGATAAGAGGTGCACTACTGGTTGACAATAGTCACACGGCCAAACTACATGACAGAACAATAAATATCAATTGGCCTCTCCCTTCTGCCACGAATTCTAGGCGACGAGTGCCGAATACCTAAGCACCTGGGGACCCTCTGACATTTTACGCACGAGCCCGAATTGGCGTCATGAAGGTGCTACGAAGAAGGGAGACGAGCAGGATTAGAGATGGGGTCGAGGAAGCGTCAAAAAGATTGAAATGGACGTGTTATATATTTATCGGCTTTACGATTACGAGAATTAGTTTTTTTCTCTGTAGTCGTGCGCAGTGGAGCCTTTATGTATTGGCCTAATGTGTTGGTTACCAGGCGTTGGTAGGATACGTCGAGAGCCTCTCACGAAATTAACCGCGGTGCGTTTATTTGCTTCTAAGAGACCGGCCCGTGTGCATTTTCTTTGTTCGGTTATTGCAATTTCTGGGTTCGAGCAGGGCGCACTTTTATTGGTGTACTTTATGTGCCGAAATCTGCAGTTAGAAGGGGTTCTTGTTGAGCTCGCGTGCGCATTTTCGGGCATTCTTTTGCTTATGTTGGTTTACAAAATTTATTGCGCCACAACAGAGCTCGACACGATGCGCTCAAAGATCAGTACTTATTTGTAAAGGCTATATTTTATTGTCCCGGAGTTTCTCAAGCTAACAGCATTACATCGTCTTTTATAAGATATAGAAATGCTACGGCTGGCGAAGTTTATGGTTCGTAAAATGAACAGTCATACAAAAGTATGAATTTTAGTATTATTCGGGATAAGATCAATCTGGGAAGGTATTGGTTGCAAGGGTTTTGGTATGCGATATCTCTCGGCATTGCGAAACCAGTTGGCAGAAAAATTTCGTGTACGAATCGGTTATTGCCGGTTTGATCCAGACATTATCAAGCCACCAAGCAAAGAGCTTTAATTAAAAGTTGCTCTCGCACCAACTTCATATAAGACATAGCTACACATTCAAAAAAGCTAGGGCTCTTATCAGATACAAGTGTCGCGGACTTAATTATTCCCCTTTCCTACGCGCAAAAAATGCAACTTTTAAATATCCAAGTCGGAAAGGGGCGGGAAAGGGGGAGTATATAATTCACGGGAGAGCCACAATAACAGTAAGCGCAAACATTGTACGAGGTGACGAGCCGGCGATATAAATCGAGGTAAGATTTTCGTTGGGAATTTAACATCGAGATGGGGACTCTCCTGCCCCGCACAACAAAGAAAAAACCAAGGCCGGAGACATGCCGCTGCGAGACATCTGATTCCGGAGCTGCCACGCGGGAGCTCCATTTCCTCCACGACCCGTCCCCACGTCTCGGCACTTTTGCCTCGCCGAGAGCAGCCAGGGAATAAATGTACTAGGCGCAACCTGCGAGTCGCAACAGAGTCCTCCGCGTGTGGGCAGCACTCGGAATGCGAGCCGCATTATCGTCGTGCACACGGGTTCCGGGCGGGGCACGAAGGGCGACGGGGAAGCCCGGGGAGGATAGACACCTCGCGATGACGTCGTGCCGTGTAGTGGCAGACTCTATATATCGGAATGCGAGGCTTCCTGCAGCAGGAATAACGCGCGCGAACTTGTGCCGATGAATTGGCGGCTTTCTTAACGAGGCGTGTCGGCCATACGAGTGGCCTGGCCTTGTTGAGAAATTTGAGTGCAATCGCCAACGCGTATATGGGTAGCACATCTGTGGAACCCGACTCGTCGTAGCTCGATAATCGGTAATGACCATCGCCTAAGATTGAATGGCCCAGACGTTTATTAAGTGCGCCGCGTATGTTACACGGTAGGACAGCGTTTCGCGAGCTTCGTTCCTCTGATTGCTTTTATTTCTTTTGCTTTTATGTCAGAGAGGAAGACGCCGTAGACAGGTATATATATATATATATATATATGTGTGTAGCCGCGGAGCGTTGAGAGGAGGAAAGAGGGATCGATAAAAATTATTTTCGTAAAGCCACGTAAACAAATTAGTCTAATCATTGCTTTAATAAAGATCAATGGCATGCCTCAGCGTTGCTAGGCTTCGTAAAATTCAGCGTTCGATTACCGTACTTACTTTCTATCGATAAAAGTACCTAATGTACATTCCTATCACAAAAACATCTGCTTTTATGTTGATGTACGTTTACAGAGGAAAGAGTGAAAGAAAGAGAGAGAGAGAGAGAGAGAGAGAGAGAGCGGAGGTTGTAGAGGGAGGAAGAGCGTATGATATCTGGTAGTCCGTTGGAGGTTGTTTTGCTGTTTGTGAAACAAGTTTACTTCACGCGAATTCGCACAGTGTGTATAACTTGATCATTTATATCTTAATGTAAATGCCAACTATAAAAAAATTGCGTGTATATCTTATGCTAATTAAAATCTTATTAGCAGGTAGATTGGCAGCCAGTATAAAATACTCGTCGGCATCTCTCATTATCTAAATTCCACATTAGCCAGTATTGAAACTAAATACTAGGACTAACAATAATTCCTGTAACATACACAGGCATGCGAGGTAATTACCAATTTTAATCGCTCCTAACTCACAGCTTGAAATATCATCCTCCCTATCGTCGCCGTCGTCCTCGTTCTAGTGGACTTGCGGCTAGTTCCTTATCCAATAATAATCGGTGTTGTATTTGCATGAAAATGCAGCGGCGCCCTGGATAAATCCTCTTCCTTCAGTTCCCGACCTCCCCCGCAGTACCCCATCTGTGGAAATGACTCCTCCTTCTTCGGCTTCCTCTTCCTCCTTTCGGTGACGGCCTACTTGGACGCGGGTGGAGGCACGCTCTTAATTAAATTATAACCTGTCATTGATCTCCTGCCGGAGAAGGCCACGGGGCAGGGAGGGCGCGAGCAAATCAGGCCCGGCAGGAAAATCGTAGCATCGAGATCACCGCCGGCAGGTTGCCTGGTAGGCAGTCCGCGGCCCACGCGATCCGGTTAATTCATAACCCTGATATTATTTCACTAGGCACCGTGCCTTGCATTACATTAGCCGGCTGTGCGTGTGCCAACGGAGTCATGTTGAAAGTCGCGGGGCGAGGGGGAGGAGGATACATGCGTAGCAGGTCGAGCGAACATCAACGATCGCCGTCGCCAGCCGATACACTGTTTGCTGTACGGTTCACCGAGGGTTCTTTGAATATTTTAAGCCTCTGATTAAGCAGTTGAAGGTGCTCCTCCGTTCCGGGCACTTAATAGAGTCTGCCATTAGACGTATGCTTGGAGCCGAACACTGGTTCGTCGTAAAAGAGGGGCTTCGCTGCAAGATGTTATGGTCGAGCCACTCTCCTTTTATTCCCCTTCTCGCTCCGACTCCTACTCCCGTCTAATGACGTACCAATAATTTAAATAATTTGTTACCTAAGAACGCGCCCGTGAACGCATAAGTGACTGATTTCCCTTCTTTTTCTCCTATAATGCAGCCTCAATGCCTTGCGCAGCGTTGATGAAAATTGTCAAAACAATGCGAGCAATTGGAACTGGGTTCCTGAAACGAAGGGGCAGTTGCACGCCTCGTCTAAGGCTTCGATCGTTGACGATTTTTCCATCCTCGCCGATGTATTATTCAGCAAGCGTGTTTATTTGCCTGGTTATGTACTTTAATTTAAATGTAGCTTTGAATTAACACTCGTTTATGAAATTGATGCAAGTTCGGACGGTTAATAATTTTTAAACTCCTTTTGAAACTGCGTTAGTAAATTGCAATATTTTTTACTATAATTATCACATAACTAATCTTCCGAACATTCGAGGAAAAAGTTTTGTCTTATAGACATTTGATGAAATGAGCTATATGGACTATTAATACTCCAACTATTATTGATACCCATTATAATATACGTACTGTGAAAATAGGTTACTTAACGACCAAATGTACTATTCTTTATAACTTTGAATCTCTCACAGACTCTCTCAACATAGATATTGTGTCTCAAAATCAACCAACTTTTTACTGCTTATATTTATTTATTTCTTGACATTCTTCAAATTCACTGTGTTTCATGAGAGTATTAATATTATAGAAACTATGATGTACTGTAATAAATTGTTTATTTTTCTAAATGATAATGTAAGTAATATAAAAAATAATAGGAACTTATGAATTTATAATTCATTCACAAAAACTGTTAAAATGGATTCAAATTCTTTGTTCATCGTCAAAATTTAACTTAATTAATAATATACTGTCTCTGAAAGATATCAATAGTACAATTAAAAGGTTCTCCACAAAGAATTTATTACTTTAGAATGGATATTTTTGTCACCTATATCTGAAATACTTAAATGATAAAATTCCACTATTACATCGAAATGAATTTAAAATTCTTTACAAATTATTCATATTTATATTTAAGTTTCAAAAAATTTCTATGGTTTGTTTACAATATTTTTATTTTAATTCATAGCTCTAACGTGACTTTAATAACTCTTATTTGAAAATTGCATGAAAATAAAATGGTTTTTAAAAAGTTTTCTTTTTAATTTATTCTGTTGAAGTCCAGTAAATAAATTGGTTAAAATATTATGCGAATCATTCATCAGTCTTTATTTGCAGGAAATTCATATTTTAAGGCTTATAATACAACGTAACAGTGTTTAATGAGTATTGTAAAAATGAATTATTGGAGTTCTTGTGTTACTTTGATAAATTTTGTCTGCATAATACTTAATATGTGAATATTTCTTCTTGTTCAATAGACAGGTATTTTACTATTAATTTAAAAAACAAAACATTCATACTTTTAATATTGAGGCTTTTCATTAATGGTGCGTTTTTTACATTTTAAGCAAAATTTAAGACATGATTTTTAATAATGTTTGATATTCTTACACGTACAGATTCTAGTATTCACTGATTCATAAATTTAATAAAATGAGGAAACTGTTCTTCAATTATTGAACTTAAAATTATCATGAAATTTTTTTATGATTTGACTGACTTTTTAAATTATATTAACTATTAAAATACCGTATATAAAATTAGCTAAAAAGTAATTCGATGCTGCCAAATTTCTTCAGTGATGTGTAGATGACATCGTAATTTTTAAATACTTTAAACGTAATTTGATCTCAAAATGAAAATTATTTTCTTCATAAGTACATATTATTTTTAAAACTAATAGAACCATTATGATACGAAGAGTATATCGATTTTTTAATAATATCCATTGAGTTATATTTTTAGTTTTATGACGCAATGTACAACTAGGTACATTCATAAGAGATATAGAGAAAAATTATATGCCTTTTTACATTTCAATAGTCAAGCAAGAGAAGATTGGCTTTGCTAAATGGACATTCAAATTTTATCATTTTTTTCGTGACTCCCTCATTCCAAATATTACACTGGGTATTAAAAATGTGTGCAACTCCAGTTTTAGTCGCAATTTCTCAAGACTTTAAGTTTGTATCTGAAAATTGTCTCCCGGTATTTCATAAATATTTTCAGAACGCTAAGCCAGAATCTGCTAGTATGCGCTTGCATGTAATTTGATTATTCGCATCCTGATAACATCTCGATTCTCAAACATCAGGGACCGGTCCGAGTCGATTTGCTCGTCGATGGCAACAATTTAATAGAAAATCATGTAGTTTCTATTCCATCGTCAGTATAACATAATGTTTATGTTGGCGCGCTGGCTTTTCTACTAAGCAGGCTTCTGATTTTAATTGGATCGTTCAATCATATACATGTGCTCCCTGTTTATGAATGCTTACGAATTTCAAAGTGGTGGAAGTGACGCTTAGCTCAGACTGTTAAGTAAAACTCGGATGGTTGCTTAAAACATTATTAAGAGACTTAAATAAGCTTTCGAATCGACTAAGCCTGCCAAGTATTATAAATTGTTATTGCTCAGTCAACGATAAGATAATATTATTCTAGATTATTTATTATGCTTCATGTTGCTGGTACACGAGATTATTGTGTATGCATGGAATCAATGATTTAATGCACCGAATTAACAAATTAGTATTACCTAAAATTAATAGAATCATTTACAAAATTTCAAATATTTATATTTAAATATTTTATTTCAGATTGAAAATACAGGAAATTTAAAAAGTTATAATGTTACATTTTTTAATATGATAAATTATAGCAATAAGCCTTAGAAATTATTTTGATTTTATAATTTCTAAACTGATACATTTATAGCCAATATAGCCAACTGACAGATTATACCCAATGGTAGTTAGTAGAATGTAAAATTTGATTAAGTATTACAATGCATTCAAATTCAGGGTATAAATATTCAACTTCTTTTATAAATAGAAAACATAATATCGATTTTTAAATTTAGATTAACGCTAAGTGATTGCATTTAAATATAGTCTATTGTTCGATGATAAATAAACATGCTTATAAATTAAAATCCTCTTAATATATATATGTATATGATAAAAATGCTACTAGTATCACAAATTAATATTAATATATGAAAATTTGCTAATTCTCAATAATTAATTAATAAACCTTATAATACTTCCCTACCTCTTATGCTTTCAATCGGAAATTCAGCTACAACTTGAATTAAAAATTCATAATAATTCTTAAAGTTGAAATTTGTTACATGTAAATTTTATAAACTTAAAAATAAGATGTTGCTCGATAAACTCAAGTGAACGCTTATAAGTATTTTACTTACGAGTGCTAAAAAGGTGTCGGGTATCCTGAGGACTCACCTGCAATAAAAAGATAAAAATATTCGTTAGAAGAGGTGCCACAACAAGTACGTGAAAAAAAATAATCTTAAAAAAAAGTGAACACAAAACTGAAACGAGCATTAAATTTAAAGGTAGTGCCCGGCAGGATGTCAGTATATAATTCCTTCGTCCTCCGCCTTGCCTTCCCCCGATTCCCAATCATCTCCCGCCGACCCGCCTACGTCCCTATAAAGCCAATTTAAGGGTGAATTCGATTTGTCACGCTTCGCTCGTAACATATTATTGGGTGAGACAAGGATCAATGTCAAATAGCAGTTGCGCCAAATGAGCATGTGTTTGCTAAAAGTGCAGTGTTGAAGAGACGAACGAAGGCGACTCGCATGCCACGCGGCGCATGAGAAACTTAATTGCATTCACTAGACAACGACTTGAATATTACAGTTGAATAGGCGTCGTTATTTACAATGAGTTTTAAAGAAGTTTTGAGGGGGTGACCGATTGATCATTAGATTTATTTATGCATCTCTTGTCACTGAAATGCCTCCGATTGCTCTGAAAAATAACGAAGTACCCAAAAAATCGATACGGCTTTAGTAATATTTTCAATTCGTAATTGCAATTTAGCGACATATTAATGCTCTTGACTTATTATTCAACAGTATTGGTAGTAGCGTAGAAATATTTAATAAAGTTTTTACACTAAAATATTTCGAGTTAAATTTAATACTCAATCAGCTAAATATAGAAAGGAAAGCATAAAGTGAGAATGAAAGAGAAGAAAAAAAAGAGAGAAAGACGGACTTACAATCGCACAACAGGTGTACGATTTCGACGCCAATCTTAACTGAAAGTAGATTCGGATTCTTTGATACTAAAGTGATTCTAAATATCGTCAAAAGCGCCCAATTATGAGTGAATTATCGCAAACATCTAACGAAGCAATCCGCAACGATGAGGTTCGTATTTTATCGGAATGCTACACAA
Organism: Kradibia gibbosae; assembly: GCA_018907135.1. Taxonomy (NCBI): domain Eukaryota; kingdom Metazoa; phylum Arthropoda; class Insecta; order Hymenoptera; family Agaonidae; genus Kradibia; species Kradibia gibbosae. The sequence goes on from JACCHX010000004.1 coordinate 14,367,201, forward strand.
GTGACATGTTTAAAACACGACGTCCACTTATACATCGATAGATCAATACATAAACAAGGAGTCTCACGATTTCACATCTCCAGATCCAGATCACCTATGGGAAAGATTTTCCATTGTCGCACTGAAGCGTCGATCAACTCTCGTTCCCGCCGAAATATAACAACGCTCTATTCCCAGATAATTAAAAGCTTTTTTGCGATGGATACCTTTTTGCTAGCCGAAATTTGGCAAAAATTATTCGCTATGTTTCTTACGAAATTATCAGAGCTCGCTTGGGATTACACGCGTTAAAATTGCATTCGTTATTTGCATAGACTATAGGTGTACTATAATGAGTGAGCTACGCCAACAGGGCGTTGTTAGATATTCAAAGGATTTTAACGACAATACCGTACGGATTTCTCTTTGAATATGCATCGATAAGATACCGAGACTTTTTTGGCTAGACAGCAGTCGTCTTGTTTTATTTATAGTTGGCTCAATTATTGGTAACAGCAGAAAACTTGAGAAACAGGTTAACATATGCTCGAAACAATTTGAAATAGGCATTCCAACGTTTAAGGAAAAAAATTGTTGGGGATTTGGATAAGTTCATTGGTTGTTTGACAACTACGTAGGAGAATAATGAGATTATCGTTTTTTCGAAAAAACGACAGTCCATATCGAGAAAAGATTATTTAAAAAGCTCAATACATTTATGAATAATAAGTATAGTACGATGTTGTAGTTTTAAATTATTTTTTGAATGTGATTATAGAAATTAAATTAAATAATTATCTGACCGTTAGTATAAAATATCATAATCAAATATTATTACACACTCAACTGAATCATTTTAACTAATAATATTTATTACATATGTTATTCAGTATGTAATTATAATAGTTTTAACCTTGCTAATAACAAAAAGGAAGGTTAAGATTGAAAAAAACCAAAATATTAATCAATAAAAAACAAAATCGAAACTACGAAATCTACCAAATTATTTTGTATTTAATCTCGATTAGGCTCTAATAGTCTAGTTCCAAAAAATATAATTATATAATTCATGCAAAGATTTATAATAAATGTAATAAATAAAGTTTAATACAAAATTAATCACTGTATTTACAATTAAATTTAAGAATTTCATAAATACGTAAGTACTGTTGTAAATATTATTTAATACTAAACAGTTTACGTCGAACAAATTCTTTATTAAAAAATACGGAATTACTGTACTAAAGAAACATCTTCCTCATGTACTTACGAGGCATTATTAGAATGTAGGTAATATGTATATCTTTATTCGTTATTTTAATCAAGACCAATTTTCGAGGTAAGAAATTTAAGAATAAATATGGTTGTAACAAAAATGATTTTTTTTACGTAAAATGTTCATATGACGTAACCTTATTTTATAATAATTTAAATTGTTGATTGCATTTTTAAAAACCATAATTATACACACAAACCTTTATTATTATTATTAAAAAAAAATTTTCAAACTAATTATAAACTGAAACCCAAATAAGCATGAGAATAATGCAACTTTTAAGGAGTATTTTGTATCGGCATCACTTATTTTCCTGGATAACAAGATATTCAAATTACTTGCATTTTATTAAAAATACATTTCGTTCGCAAATGAAGACATTCGAATTCATAATTTGCAGATTTACAGAAATAGGTGTCGAATCCGGTCTCAACCAATCCAGACATGTACAGAGTTGTCGATGATGAGATCACTGCTGATTCCTCCGTAGTTTTTCGACTCTAGGTGTAGCATTCAATTATAGATAATATTTAAGTGTGTAGGATCGACGATGATGATGTTACCATACTAGGCACTTTACTTCAACCCGAGTATCGAGGACCCTACAGATAGATGTACACTCCACGACCGGATACCATACATGCCTCGTAATAGTATAGTAGATAATACCAAGATCTCCGTCATCAGTGACTTCAAATACATACTTGGGTTTTGAATTATGCATAACCTTAAAAATTATGATTTCACATGGCATCTTCAACAAATGTAACAATTTTCTTTCCTCTGTATTATGTGTCATAGAAAATGCGAAACCTTAGATTTTCTTGTGTTTTTAACTGTAAAAGAGTCTGCTAATATTCATAATACCTGTAATAACTACACACCTATTTACTATGAATGTGATCTAAAAGTGTATTTTTAGAAAAATTATAAGAAGTATACGGTTATAAAGTTCAACTTAGGAAGTAATAAATTTAACATTCAAAAAGTACGTAAAAATCATATATCTTCTAAAGACTATAAAAAATGCTAAAATTATATAAGGAAGGGTCAAAAATAAAAATTTGCGACTATTCACTAAACTCAAGACATTTCAATTCGGCAAAACCGGAACACAGAGTCTTGTAATTTCGCGGCACTTTCAGGAATCAGCTATGAGTTTACTTTTTTCCTCACGCTCCAACATCCGAAGCCACATCAAAGATTCTCGGTTTTGGTGGGTATTTTTTTAAAGCTGTCGAAATTACTGTTATTGCGTATGAACTGAAATGTAGCTTCAAACTTTTACGAGCTGCCCTTAAACTGCTTCTGCGATAAGCATTTGATTTTCGCGGTGTGATGCGTGCGCAGATTCCTTAAGTTTTCAAAGACCTGCAATACAATTCTATATGTGGCTCTTTCTTTAACGAAGCAAAATATTGATTAGATAGCTCGAGCATCTGCTTATATGGTGATCTAAAACCTGTAATTTAAACATTTTACGCAATAGTTTTTAAATATTTAAAACTGCGATTTTATGTAGAAAAAAATTATTTTATACATAACCTTCTCTTACAACGCAATTTTATACAGACAGAAATATTTACTTGCACTGAAATTTGTGTTTAATATGGCTGAACAAATAATGATATGATTTTGTTTTAATTTATTTTTCTAATTACATTATTTTAAAAACTTGTATAATTATACTTTTTTGCAATACAACATTGAAATATATTCCCATTATGAAACAATTTTATTATAATTTCTATTGGTCACTGCATTATAAAAATAACTTCCTTATAGCAACTTACTTATTTTTAATTGAGTAAATACATACAGGTTGCAGAAACCTATAATTTATAATCAATTGATTAATTTTATATTTAATGCATAATTTTCAAATCAAGTGTATACTGATTATTAGTATCCAGTTTGTTAAACATAAATTGTTGAAAATTGACAGTATTTATTATACAGGACTTGAGTGTAAATATTACGATTAACATCAAATACCAGTTTGAAGTAGGATTTTTTAAATAAAATTTCCATACTGGAAATGAGGCATAATTATAATCTAATACTATCCGATTGCAAAAGACAAATTAAACAATTTAATTTCACATGAACATTTGCGATGCAGCTATTTTTGGGTTAATTGTTAGGGGCAGTTGTCGAGTTAGTCCTATTAATACATTTTTTGTGCGTGCGTTCCCCACTCGTAGTATTCATGACTCGCCGAAACACATGGCTCTAAACGGTTTTCGATTTGCTTGAGTAAAGATCTTCGCTCGTAGACAAAAATAAATTTCGCTCCAGTGCCTTGAATAAAAAAGCAGTGACTTTTTTATTATACAGTTTATATAGGTCAATGGATTGTCACCCAAACTATTTATGGATAATATAAGGAGAACGCTCGAACTATTAATTAATAATGTATATTGAAGTGTTTTATACAACATGGAAGAGGGAATTTATAATAATGGTTTATGAAAATTCAGTTAAGACCTTGTACCCCAAATTTTTTGTATCCCTTTTTTGTATTCGGCCGTATCGTAAAAATTCCCGGGACTCGCATCGCGCATGGCGACTTTCGAGAGGCAAGCCAGGATAAGTGCAGATCGAGTTTACAATAATTAAGCGTTTTCGAGGAAGCCAATACATTGGCGATCCTGAAATTCACAAACGACTTTGAGCGTTATAAATTTTGACGAAAGTAGATCCCAAGTACAGGACATACTAAATTTTTCGCTTCCGTATTCGTCTTTTCAGCTGTCCATTACTTGCGAATGATCGTTGATCGTAGACTCGTTGATCATTTTCACATATTAATCTAATTTATTATTTGAAATACTATCGAATACAAATAAATATGAATTAACTTGAATCCGTAAATCATCATTGATAGCTGTGACAGTTTCGAATAAAAATATGCTTTGTACGTGTAACCAGTGAGAGAAGAAGACCCGTTTCAGATACAGTACATTTACACAGCAATACTTAAAACTTCTATAGAGTAGAACATTTCTTTTTATACGTGACTTGCGTTTGCCGAGGGTCATCGGCTCAGCACGTAGTCCGTGTACCATACTGTATAAAGTCATTACATAGGGTAAAATTAAAAAAATTGCTTTGCATATTAAACGGACTCTTTTTCTCTAACTTCTATTATAAATCCTTTCCAAAGATGTAACTCTATATATTCATGCACAAAAGGGCATAGCTTTTGGTGAAAATGCTACCGATGTGTAAGCACTTAATCGTAGGTCGACCGCGGGAAAATTGAAAATTAATTTACTTTCTACGACTTTGGTACATTTTTCGGGATTTTAGCAGAATAAAATTTACTATAATTATTGATTTTGTTTACATTATTTGCATTCAGAAATAAAATGAAATGTAATTTCTCCTGGAGTGGGGAAAGTGTGTAGTTGTAAAATTTAAAATGAGGATTTCATTATTTTCCGAACAACGCTTGGTACTGTTTAATATAATAAATACAATTAAATTGAAATTGTTTAGTTTAAATAAATACTTTAAATGGAGCTAACAAATACGTTGACAACCTTCAAAAGTGTAAATTTTATATTTTCATTTTGAAAACGCTAATTGAAATTCTGTAAAGTTAATTGGTTCAAAAAGAAATTTTTAATTTTTTTGAAAGTTTGTAATCAGCTTTAAAGATATGAAATTATTCTAATGGCATCATATTGCAGGTCAACTTGCATCACATACTCGAGTAACTTGTACACGTAGTAAGATTTTACCGCACAAAAATTACGATAAATTATTACTCAAATTGTTTCCAATTTCAATCGACTTGAGTTTGTATCGAATAATGTGTTCAAATGAAAGAGCGCGAATTTTTATTACTGGTTGAGAATTTAAATATTAATATTCATTTGCCAAATATCACAAAAGCTTGATCACATGCATGTCCGCATATATTTCAGCGAAAAATTATCAACAATTACTGAGCATTGCAAAGTGTGAAATAATAATGTGAAATAATCTAATAAAGGCGTGTGGTCGTTAGTCGTCTCACAGGATCCCGCTTTAGCGATTGACTGCTTAAAAAGCTCGTAAGATTATTGCGATGAAAATCGTAAAATAAAAGAAGGGTATTTTAATTTACTGCAAGTAAAATAAAAATGAAAGAATCCGTAGGAATAAACTCACTGCACATGAAAGCGCTTACAAATGCTCGAGCACGTGTTGTTAATCTGGCAGATAAGTAAAAAATAATATCAAAGCAATAAAGATAGGAGCGGGAAAAAGGTTATCGATCACGTTTACGCGGACGTAAAAACAGTAGTAGCCCGTAATTGGCTTAACTTGATTTTCAATTTCCACAGAGTAAAGGTCGTTAGCTGGAAAAAAACGGCGCACAATATAACGAGCCCTGGTTCCACGGGACAAGCACCAGATACTCTGAGCGGATATCCTGTGGCCAAAAATCCTCTGCGCTTCCCCCACTGGACGATTATGCACGAAAACGTACACGAGTCGCCAAACTCGTTCTATCGTAACTCTCTCGAAGGGTTGTTTTGAGCCTGTGCTCGTAATCGTGGACGCGGAGCCAATGACCCAAAGCCCATGGATAATACCGAGTTTTCGCGCTCTAGGGTACAGGGCAGGGAGAATATGTCGAATAAGGGGAAATTCACGGCGGATGCAGAACGCCTCTCGTAATTGTAGGTCATGCGTATTTGGGCAGCTCCAGCCTCCTTCTCGACATCTCGCGACCTTTTCATGAAGCGAAGGCTCAGGAAGATGAGAAAGGAGTAGATCACAACGATTACACTCTTGGGGTGATTCAGTTGATTTCGGTAATAGGCGTGGGGATCCCATCGAGGAGAGTCTTTGGATTCGACTCGATCGTTGCCGTGGCATTTTCTAAACCAATAAAAGGCCTATCGATGTAAAGAAGATCGTAGAAATCAGATTAGGATGACGCTTGTAGAATGGATGATTGAAACTGACGGAACAAAGAAGCAAGGCATATGATAATATGGGTAAAGTTGAGAAATTATATGAAAAAAGTAATTCCGTATAATTTTTGTTTTCTATGGTTTACTTTTTTCAATTTGGCATTTTAACGTATTAAAGTCGACTTTTTCAGTTTTAGCGCCTCGGCATTGTTTTCGTACAGAAAGAAGTTGGACATATATATTTATCGACGCTTTAATGATCGTCGATATCTTGGTAGAGTAAGAATTATCTATTTTGCATTCATCATTGGTAAGATGAAACGAGCAATAGTGAAAAAGTCGGATAACTGAAGAATAACAAAGGAGATAAGATAGGCAATAATAGAGATAGGGGGGCACCATGAGGCAGGAGAGTCTTAGCAACGAAAGATGAGGGATAAAAGAAAAAAATGAAGAGCCAGAGATAAATGCACAGAGAAATCGAGGCATAAAAATGCCAAATAAGACATTACAAGCGGAAAAATAATTTGGATGGGTACAATTTTATTAACGTACTTGTAATGGCAAATTCATAGTTAGGTGCCTCATGATAAACTGAGCTTGATATAAAATTATACGATCGAAAATGAATAACTCGATGAGGGAAAAAAAAATTTATCAAATACATATATATAGAGAAGGATTAAAAGAAGCTAAACTGCCGGTAACCCGTTTGACATACCTAATTGCTTTTCCCTTTGCGCAAGATGCTTCGGACCAAACTTGACTCTTAATTAATGGTGACGCACGAAAAATGCGCAACTGGGGAAGAAAAATACCAGAGGAGAGAATGAGCGATTCTGTAATATCGAGAAGCTGTTTGGTTGTCGTGGTCGCACTTTGACAAGTTTCCTACCGATTTTAATGTACGTTCCAACTTTTAATTTAGCTTGTCGCGCAACGGCTCACATTCTCCAGCATTTCTAAAGAAATTTCAACGACCGGAGCCAAAGTCCCGGCGATAATTCCGTCTTGATAGATTTTATACTTGGATTGCGATTATTTCTCAGCACTGCCAATTCTCAAACAGTAAATTTTGCTCCGTGATAATATTTAATTATCGCTCTGTGTGAGCAATTCTTTTTGACATCGTAGTTATTTGCGTATATATGTATTAGAAAATTTATCTAATGATAGGGAATTAAATAATTGTCTTTGAAAATTAATCAAGATTTTTAAGAAATTTAAAGAATAAGCTATCGATAAAATATTATAAAGTATATGTGTATTATTAACGGTTAGTCTTCATTTGCGTTTTAAAACAGAGCTCTATTGTATCAATCATACTTGTGTTTGCTACTTAAGATTTGAAAAAGTATATCACGAGTATGAAAGCTACATAAAATTTAAAAGCAGGATTTACTGTTTTTGAAAAGAAAACTTTTAAGAGTTTCAAAAAAGAAATATTAAACGCGTTGTGATAGGGTAAGAATACAGTATGGCCTAAATCAATAGTGAATCATGTGTAAGATTTAAGAGATAATACTTTAAATAAAAAAAAACGAGCATCGCGATTTTAGAACTTGGAAACTTTATTAAAAATAAATTCTCATAAGGATAAAATTTATTTGAATATATAAATTCGGTGTTCTTTTTTTCAAGATTAAACTATCAATATCAATAGAAATTATTCAATACTGTTATATAAGAAAACGATAAGATTACACAATTGCTAAATGGATGTATTTGGCGAAAGTGATTTTGGTAATACACTGATTCATGCAAAATCATATTGTTCGAAATCGAATGTTACTAATTTGATTACATAATGAAAAAAAATTGCTCAAAACTCGATGCGAGTGAAGCTTGTACAATATTCAAATTATTGTTTTCACTTAAATTTCTCCAATGCAAATCTGTACGACTTCAAAGAAATCCCCATAATAACAAACTCAAAAGAAATTACGATATCGACCATAACCAAACGTGCATCGGTTTCTTTCATCGTTGATGTTTTTCGGCACAGTGTAAATTAATGTTTTTCTTTTCCAGCCGTAAGGCCATATATCACTTTAGTAGCTCCGGTCACTGAAGAATATAAACATCATCTCAATAAATTCTTAATCGCAAAAAAAAAAAATTCTTCCAGAATTAGTGTGTATTTACGTGAAATCCATCATATTGAGTTCGAGTATGTGACTGCGTAAAACGCTCTTGGAGCGCCGGATTGTTTCAGCAATGGGATAATCCAGGAGTCGCATCTCTTTGCCAAGACAAAAAACGGAAGTATAATCGCGCTACCATATTGCTACTCTCGAACTTGATGCGGGCTGTGCATCTTTTTTCCACTGCAGCTGAAGCACGCTATATTAACTCAGGACGATGAAAGAGGTGTCGTGTACACTAAAGGTTAAGGTCGGCCTCGATCAGCTGGTTGCACACCTCGTACCCATTTCTGCGTCTGCGTTTACTCTGTCTCTTGTTCTCTTCCTCGTTTCGAGTAACGAGAACGATTAAATTACGGAATAATTCAAAGATTCACGTATATTGTGAAAATAAACGCATTAAAACGTGTATTCAATGTACGAAATTCGTTGTAAAATACTATGAAATTTATGTTGATGCAGTGTCATGAATATTTTGAATATGGCCTAGTCTTCCATATCTTTTTATTTCTTCTTATATTAAAAAATTATGCAATTATGTTGCAATGATGTTATAAACAGCATTGCATTATATAAAATATTTTTTTAATTTTATTATCTACAAAAAACACTGAGCATACACACAAGAGAAGTATTCATTCACATGGAGGATATAACATTATAAAACATGACCAGTTCTCTAATGAAATCCTTGTTCATTTAACGTATATTCAAATTTGAATATTCAAGGACATTGAAAATCAAGTTGGGGCAATTATCTATGTGAAAATGGCCACAATTCGTCAAAATGCGTAAAGTACCATGCTTGTACATAATAAATCGTCAAGATTAAATAAATGTCGCCATTATCGTCTTCACCATGGACGCCTCAGTTTCTACTGCTTCAGATACATTGACGCAAAAATTTTGTCAAGCACTCATATTGATCAAGTATTGCGGTTTAATAAGTCGACGTCGCGCACGATAAGTCCAATTTTGTTTTCAAAAGAATTCACGCGAAATATCAGTCGTAAAAAGCAACGGAAACCTGGTGTTCTTGGTGCTTAAATTTCCGAGCAGGTCGGACAAATGGGAAGACACCATGAGCTTCAGCTTCGTGAGATATACGAATATTTAAGTGTTACTTTGTACAAGTAAGTTAATTCCTTATAAAGTGTATCGTGTAGTATAAATTTATCAAAATGTAGAAAATGTCTGATTAGAGTAATGAGTGAAAAACTTATAAAGTTGCGGGAGTATATTGCAACAATTATTTTCAATTTACGATTGAAGACTAAAAATATGTGTACTATTATTATTTACCGTTATTGTAGTAAGCATATTCTTAATAAAACATAATATTCGGGATACAATAATCAATTGTATTTCTTTTGTTGACTTTGATTGCAACTGTGATTAACTGTAAAAACTATTAATTATAATTTACGATCTATTTTACGAGAATAGAAAAGAAAAATAATTACTTTTAACAGGTTTTAAAAGTTCGTAAATAATAGCGCTATATTTATAAGGTTTTTCACTTGAAACCGGAGTAATTTACAGATGTCTGTATTATCAGGAAACTCGGGGTTCATAAAAATACAATATTTACAAACATAAGTAAAACTTAATTTCGATAATTCGTATGCGCGAATAGAAAATGCTTATACCTTTGTCGAATTTGAAATACAATCAGGAATGAATGATCGGAACACTGAAATTATCGTTAGCGTCAACAAAATCCAGTAAATGAGAGAGTCAATCACTTGTTGTGATTGGCACTGTCGTAAATAATCATTTGATACAATGGCCATACACAGCTCTATGATTTACGAGGCGCTCTAACGAAACCGAACTCAGAGTTCCTCCTTGGACTGAAGCCAGCACGAGCTGCTGATCATAGAGAACGAGAAGACAGAGTCTCCTCCCATTCATAACAACTCGGCTGCAGTACAGCGTGACATCCATAAAGCATCCAATAGCTACCGGCACTAGAGACTCGTTACCCACCAAATTATTCCTCGACGCGACGAGGTTCGAAAAGAGCCCAGAAGTCAAGACGGCACCTCCTGCACTCGCTGGGCCTCACACACGCGGTGCGGGCCGGCCCGCGTCTAGAGCAGCACCTGTGCCGATTACGAATCGTTGGGCTCGTGGCTCCGACACGCGCTCACCGAGTTGTGATCGAATACTGCTGGGGCCTCTCCGGCCGCACAGACTACGGACGGCAATACCAGGCGCGCGCATCGACGGCAACTGCGGCGGCGGTGGCGGCGTCGGCGGCGGCGGCGGCGGCGGCTGCGGCAGCAGCAGCAGTGACGGCGAGCGGTCGGAAACCCCGGCGATCCCTTCCTCGGGTCGCCCGCCCCGTCGGCCCCGCGCCATGGCTCGCAGTCTTCGCGCTCCGTGGGCCCAAGTTACTAGGATGCTCGCTGCTTGCGAGTGTGATAAGACGCCCACCAATCGCATCTGCAAGGGGGCCCATTTTCGAGATGACTTGTGGTACCGACGCCAGAAAGAGAGCAGGGAGCCATGTGGCCATCGGCCTTAATTTGCGATGGCGACAAAACTTTTTGAAGATTGTGCATCCTATTAGAGGGCGGCGACGAGTCGGGCAGACACTTTGCTTAAGTTTATGTGATATTTCAGCAATAACGAGTTTTACCAACTAGCAGCCTACTTCGACTGTCGGTCTTATGCAACGATCCATAAACATGCAGGCTTTTATTGCTTTTGATTATTGAAAAAGTCATTTAATTGGTACTAAAAGTTGTAGGCTATTTGCTTTTTCTCCGTCGTACATGGTCATGGAAAATCCAATAAATCAGCAGTAGCTCTTACTACGCATCGTCAATGAATGATCGAGAGATGAGAGTCGCCGAATTGTTAACTAATAATCTTTTTCTGCTGCCGATCATTATGGTAAAATTCATATTAGCCCCGAAGAATTACGCGAAATAACCAAAATTCATTATTTAGCCGCGGTTCATGGACTATACAAGTTATTTAGCTTTGAAAAATCTCACGATGGTAAATGCGATTCGTTAATTTTTATCAAGCGCTGTTTGCGATCCTCTCAAATGCGCCACCTAACAACGAGAATGAAAAATATATCATCGCGGTAATGAGCAGAGAAAAATTCATCACGGCTTTACAGTACGTAATGATCGAATTACCACAACAAGCTAAGAGATCATAATTTTATCAAGCATGTATTGAGATTTTTCATTATAATAAATTTATCGAAAAGTGGAGTTACAATTTCGCTTACAACGTTTACTTGCGCAGGCCGCCGATTTGGAATTTCATCAAAATTGTACTAAATAAACAAGATATCCCCTCTTGTTTTGACTCACTCGATTATACGTATTACGGTTCTCAACGCACAGCGTTCACCGCCCCTGCAGCCTACTACAATTTGTTGTTTCTCTTTCTCTCTCTCTCTCTCTTTCATTCTGAGACGTTCTCCGCCTTTACACTCCATCTCTTTCTTCGCGAGCATTATGCATTCACAGCTGTGCATATACTCGTGTACTTTCGTGTGCGAAGGGTCTGGAAGGGAAGATAATCTCTCCCTCTCTCTCTCTCTCTCTCTCTCTCTCCCTCTCTCTCCCTCTCTCTCCCTCTCTCTTTCCCTCTCTCTCCCTCTCTCTTTCCCTCTCTCTCCCTCTCTCTCTCCCTCTCTCTCTCCCTCTCTCTGTTGCCTACTGGGGAACATATGACTCAAAGTCACACGACTGCTCCACCAGTCAGCTGTGCTTCGACTCGGATTTTTACAAGTTTTGGACATTGTTTTCATTCCGCTTTGTTACACCTTCCTTTTTTAAATTTGGCTCCCCGATGCACCTTATTCCTTTCGGCTTATTAATAAACTTTTTTGTAGTTTAGATGCATCCTTGATTGCGCTTACCTACGAATTCCAAGAATCTTTCAATTTCAAAAAACTCAAGTAGTTGAGAATTTAAAGTCATTCATCATTGTGAATAACCTTCATGAGCTTATATATAAGATCGTATCGGTATTATGTAAAAGTATTAATTTTTCTCTAAAGGATTGTCAGATAGTGTAAGAAAAATCAATTACCAGAATTCCTTGTCATAATCTACTTCTAAAATAAATTTAATCTTTAAAAGTAATTTATATTATATGAATTATATGGTTTAAGATATATTAAATGTTTCACTTAAATGCATGTAATGGTTACTATTGTTAAAAAGTTTTTCAAGAAGTTATATTAATCTAATCCATAATCCATTTTATTATGGATAATAAAATGCGGATAACAAAAGTTTAAATAAAAACAAACAAAAATAAAAAATTTTTAATTTATAATATAATAGTTTACTAAATATCAGTTTACGACGGTATAAACTAATAAATCTTTTTAAAAATTTTCAATGCATAACTCTTACGTAAAACTATTCAAGAAATATATTTTATATTGACAAATACTACATTAAGATTTACATTCACTATTTCCTTCAAATAGAATATTGAATCATTTTAAATTTGACAGACTAGTCAAAATAATCATTTAATATCCAGTATATATACGAAACATTTCTAAAACTTGCCTAGTCATGCCCAAACGTAAGCTCAAAATATTACACATTGATATCTTTTTTATATACAGATACTTGTATCATTCAATTTATCAATTATATTAAAGTGTAAGTAATAGATAATATCGTCTTGTGTCAATCACTAATTTAAGTACGTTGTATAAGAACTTGAATAAGAAAAATATTAAAGGAATTATAAATACCTCAAAACATTTTCACGTAAAACATTGTATTACTTATAAAATACAGTTGCGCAATACTAAAAACTTTTTACTTTCTAATATATAGCATTATTTCATTGTGTTTTAATTATTTTAGTAAATACTATATAAAACATACCAAATCATATTTCTTTTAATTTGCATGAAGTACGTAAATTTAATTTTCAAATCAATAAAAATTTTAGCACCCTCAAATTAAAAGTAGAAAAATTTCATTTGAATGAAATAATTATTTATACACGAACACTCATCAATGAACTTATCAACAATATTTTTTAACAGTTTAGTCAATTTAATTTCTCTTATATATATAACGGTTTTTAATTATATCACTATTGTCTGAACTATTTATTAATAATTTATTTCATAAAAAATTGCTCTACAATTATAGGAAATCTTACTAATTAATGGGTCATAATCCGATAATTTTTTTAGTACTCTTAATTCAACTATAAACATTTTTTTGCATTTAATTAATTTATAAACATTTATTATGACTATTAAAACCAAGTATTAATTATTTATTTAATTTTTTTTATAATTTAAACTTAATAACTTTTAACTTAAAAAAACATCATTTATATAATTATTCTTCACTTATAACTGGTATTTTAAAGTAAATCAATATTTTTATTTGTAATTAAAAATTTATTAAATCATTACAACTACTTTATTTAAATATAGTATCCACGTTTTCTATAAAATTAAGTTTCACTTAATTATGTAACAAAATAATTAAGAATGTTAATAATGTTTATATGTACTTAAACATTTTTAAGTACCTAGAAACCTTTGATTGTCAATATAACAATGTTCTTGAGAGTATTAATTATAAAAATATATCGTGACTGTTGGAATTTGTAATTTTACTCGCCATTATTTATTACTATTAATAAAATTCATCAGTGATCCAAATTTAATTTATTTTGATTATTTACAATTCATTAAAAATAGATTTGCAATTTTATGTGAAATGTACTCATAAACTTTTAAGAAAGCACTATCGACAAATTAATAAACAAAAAAATCAATGCTTTATTTGTGTGTTACTAATCCATAAAAAATAGATTTATGTGTTAATATTATTTCTAAACTTTCAAATTTTGCTTGCGAATACATTAACAAGTTTTGCTTTCCCTTTATGCCAATACTATTTACGGCCTCAGACTGGGAAGACGTAGCCTATAACTTTTGAACAACAATAATTTTTTTTCAGTTAAATACAAAAATAAATGAAGCGAAATAATTAAAAATAATATCGATGAACTCGATATTCACAATTGTCAACCGCACTTACGATTATGGGAATTGAAACCTCTAAGCGAATAAAAAAATCTTTTGTAAACTACATCAATGCCATCATCGCCATGGGCTCTGAGATTCTTGTATGGTACTCAAGGAATCTGAATTTCTTGGTGTCAAACCTCCCAGTCCCTTCCATCTTCTTGTTTATACAAACATATTCATAACCGCGGTATCCCCATGTTCTCGTCATTTTGAAGAAGCAGAACTTGATTACCAGACAGGAGTGCGGCTCGGGCACCAAGATTTTAAAATACACTTCCATACGCATTCGGTTAGAAAAGCAGGCGATGCCTGTTCAAAATTATTTGGAAACTATGGAGTATATATCAGGCAGCTGTTTAAGTTTTCCGGGTGACGCATTCTAGTATAGGTTTTCATTCTTTTAGCGGATTACTGATCATTTATAATTCATATATTGAGTAGTGAACAGTGATTATCTTTTTATTGAAAATGACTTACGATCCAAAGTTTATAGAGTATCGAACTATTCAATGTTAATAGAGTAAACAGCTATTTATATCTTAGGACATGTAAAATATTTGACAATACTAAATTCAATAAAATAAATAAACTAAAAAGAACTAAGTATGCTGAACATCCATTCAGTATCCGTTAATATTTAATTATTATTTTTGGCATTTGACGATATCGCCTATTTAAATATAAATTCATATCACTTTTCTCTCAATTATTAAATTTTAAATTACTTGAAAAATTGTCTATATAAATTAACTTATTACCAAACCTTTAGTGTTTGTGAACAAACTACTTAATCAATCTGCATATTTTAATTTTAAATTTATATTATTACATTTATATTATGTGTAATCCAGTGATGTGTTTTTTCAATTGAGAACTATTATATGTAAAATCTTCATAAAGTTAACCATATTTAAAAAAATATATATTTATGAAGTTGTATAAATATTAGTATATATACTGTAATAATGTGTTGATACTGAACGTAAAGTTTTATATCTACTATAGTGTGTTAAGGTCATTAAAATTGTCATAGACCAAAAGCTCAATTACATTATTTACAATTATATTATAACATTATTTTTATATTTAGTTATGAATTTTTATTTTCAAAACTACAAATTTTTATTACAAAATTTATATAATTGTGTTGTAAATTATAGAATGTAGTAACAATAAATATAGAATGAACGAAGTGCATTTCAAATAGTCATTTTTATCGTTAAACATTAATACTTTACAGTTAATGTCATATACAATTACATTTAATTTAAAAAATATAACCTACAATATTTAAAATTTAAATAAAAAAATTACAACTATATTGATACTTGTGCTACCTCTGTTGCTGATATTTTATTGTTTTTATATCGATTAATTCGTTACATTTAAATTATTTAGTTTTCAATTAGAAACAGATACGTCTACGATAAACGTAAAAATAATTTCCTATATTAATATCTATTTTTAAAAAAATAATTAGTG
Organism: Kradibia gibbosae; assembly: GCA_018907135.1. Classification (NCBI taxonomy): domain Eukaryota; kingdom Metazoa; phylum Arthropoda; class Insecta; order Hymenoptera; family Agaonidae; genus Kradibia; species Kradibia gibbosae. Next base: position 14,383,041 of record JACCHX010000004.1, read on the forward strand.
GTATAATAGTAGTAATATAGAAGTGGATGTGGATTACTGTACAAGAACAATTTTCCGCTACAATTCTCCCATCCACTCATAATCAGACCTACTGATTTACTTTCATCATCCTACTTCTTTCATTGACCCTTCCATTTAATTTTTAACACCCGGCCATTTTTAGCTATAACTATGATTCCCCTTCTTGCCAATATATTAATAGAGCCAATTTCGGCCTGCAGCATCTATGTCCTCACATGTATGAATAGGCAGTGACAAACGTGATCACCATCTTGAATTAACTAACTTCCGGTAGGTGGATAGATAGGTGATTTGGTCCGTATAATTACAAAAGAAATTCTAAAAGTCCCTATAAGCTGCTGTTAAGAATGAAACGTAGCAGAAAAAAACCAAAGAAAGAGGAGAGCAAAAGGGGGAAATATTAATGTAGTTGGACATGATATGATGGCACCCTCATGGAAATGCGCGATTTAAGGCAATGAATTAAGGGGATACAAAAAACTAATTGACATAATTGCTTTGTAATGTTCTCATCGTTAAAAGGCGGCATGAAGCTGTGAATAGTGTTACAATGCTATGTAAGTGGATTTGAAGGCTAGTTTTTCACGATGTTCGAACAAATGAAGTACTGCTGATTTAAAAAATAAATTGAACTTTGTTTTAAGATATATAAGAAAGTTATTAGGTGTGTAATGCACTAAATGCAAAATAATTAAGATTAGAGAAAAGATGAAAACTGGTGCATTCGATAGAGAAAGAGAATTAAATAGCACATAGTGTTTTAAGCTTTTATCTATTTACAAATAGGTTTGGTAGATCAGAAAGTGCGTAAAAATTAGTAGAATAATTTATTGATTGCTTAGAAAAAAAACCTTTTTAGACAATTTATAGTGCACGCGAGGTGAAACAGTCTTTTGTCATATTAAAGCACTATCGTGATTGTGCGTAATACTCCGGATATAATTAAAGAAATGAAATCCATTTACATAATACAAGCACCGATTAAATTCGATTTTACCAAGACCAGAATGGAATATGAAACAGCTTGAAATTACTGGCTTTTTATTTAATGCCACGCTTACGGTATAGTAATTTTTTTGGTATGGCCAATAAGAAATAAACATAATGCATTGTTCCAATCCCGTGTAAAATGTAGAATTGATGCTATACAGAAGTACTTCGAGAATTTGTGAGTGAAAAGTAGCCGAGACGAGCACGAGATGAGAGGGCGCTTTTCATATGCTAATATTTCCGGTCGCTTTAAGAGGGAGAGACACGACGAATAATTAAAAGGGAGGCACCAAAAACGTCAGATGAAATCTGCCCATCGAATTGTTCGCTTTTGAGCGACTCGTCCTCCCTTGCGATTACACCACTGCAAGGGACTTTTACTACAATTTCGTTGTAATAACACTTGGACATTGGATTCAACTAAAAACTGTACTCGTAAAAGTTAAAGGTAGAGGGTGGAGAGTGGAATAGATGAACGACGGCGTCACTTCGTACTCAAAGATAGGAGATAGTTCGGCTGCGTGGAAAAGTCGATAAACTCTGACGAATTTATCTTTCCTCCGTTTTGAAGTGACACGCAATATTGTGTATTTGACCCATTACACGTGAACACAAAGTTCACGTACACTTTTTTAATCTGTGATATGTCAACAAATACAGAGCTTATAAATTGTCATAAATTGTCAACAGAAGTAATTCAAGTAATATAAAAACTTGAGTAAAATTATAGTTTATATAACACATATATTTACTAAATGCGTGTACCGAGTACGTTTTTTAATCGATAAAAATAAAATATACCAAATCAGGTTTCAATCTAGTCTTCTACAACTATTACAACAGGTTTTGCTTTATAATGTAAATTTCTCCTTGGTAAATATTACTGTATATTCATCTATTGATACAAATAATTTTTTTATGTCCAGTGTTAATTATAGTAACCACAGCACTTAAGCACAGCATCAAGCAAATAAGATTGGCTTGTGTCTGTAAGATAATGTAATTATCATATCGACTTTAAGTCACAAAAAAATCATATACTATAAGAAGCTTATAAATACACAGTGTGATTTTTAAAAAATTAGGAAACCCCCTGAAGGTTATATATATATGGCTCTAAGAGGCGATCCATAAAAATCATACCAGTATTTATAATATAGTAAAAGCTTTCACTTTGAGAAAGCAAAACCCCTTACGGGACGAGCATATAGATTGACTTGAAAGTTTATTTAATAATATTTAAGGTGTATCAATGTATATATCCTGAGGGTAGTAATCCAGTACCCCATGATAAGTAAATGTAGCTGCTGAGCCTTAGCTTCGTGAAGTTCAATTGCTCTTTTCTCAACTTTCTGAAGGTATGATCAAAATTTTATTGAATCTTTTATACTTGGAGGTTACTTTGCGTATACTATCCATCACCCATAATTATTTATTCAACGCGGAAGAGCGATAAAGCTTTTACGATTAAAAGTGAGCCGATGCTACCTGATGCAATCAACATTAACTACACTATAGTAATTTTTAATAACTTAAAACTTTTCACAGTCGGAGTAATCTATCTTTAGGCAAAGCTATTTCTACATTGCACCTCAACCCTAAAAAAAAATTCAAGCACTACTCGCGTTTCGATGTGCAATTCATTCTGGTAGTCACAGCGTCGATCGATGCTACAACGAGTATGCGAAAAAAACTTTTTCCAGTATCGCAAGCGGTTCCGCAAGCTTTGGATCAACTCGCTTATTTGCACCGCAGAACCCGTGCATTCCGTTTCGCTGTTTCAAATCGTTTTCTGCTCAGGGAGTTTTGGACGTTGGGGTAACTTCGTACTAGGCGGTGACTCGTCCGTTTATTCACATACACGCGACTGACCAAAAAGGACACACAAAAATTCGACCGGAGGACTAAGGAGGAGCAAGATTGTATTGTTACAAGTAATATTATAGTAATACTATAGTATAACTGCAGTTAGTATTGTTCATTTGTTCGTTTAGAGTCGAAAAATACGTTAAAATAAATTTTCGATGGAATAGGCTAATGATGCAATCATCGCGCGTCCGTACTCGAAACATTGATTTTACATCGCCATTTGATGCGAGCTTCTCGGCTTTTGCATAATTTAAGCTACTTTTGTGGAATGTATAAGCTTGAGAGCCATGATTGAGCGGTAGGATTTTTCAATATAATTTTACTGTTTTACATTGATAAAATCAAAAGACGAGTAAGATTACTAGAATCTGGTCTGAAGTATTATTTTTCGCGATTCTAAATTCATCATAATAAAATCATAAGCCAAGCTCATGTCTAATTACTGTGATTTTAATTTAGTATATGGAAGCGGTCATCGTAGTGTTATTTCCTTATTACAAAAATTACATTCTTTAGTTTTCATTTCTTGGTTAATATATACTTGCCGACATTTGAAGAAATCAATGTGACTTTTGATATATTTTGCATTACTTTTATCACATATCTAATTACAGCCTTCACTGTTAATATTAGTTTTCGTATTACTGTCTGTACAATTTAGTCTTATGCTAACTGGTGTATGTATTTATTATTTATTATTTGGTATGTATATCATAGTAGTTTATAATATGTAACAGCAACTGTACGATCACGGCATGCACTGTGAATAATAATCACTTGTTAAAAAATTAAATCTTACGTTTAATATATGACTTTAATTCGAGTAATTGTAATTCCAAGCGTAATGAAAATTTTGTATCTTGAATGAATAATAAGATATACGAGAGATTCAAATATGTAATAAAATACGTACATTACATATAATATTTGCTTTCAAGCTATTAATTATACTCACATTTAAGTTATTTATGAAAATAGGGTTCGATCGATTTTGAAAACGCATTAAAATAATTTTTGTTCTTAAAATATAAAAAAGCGAATATTAATCTAATGTTTTAAAAAAGGATAATTGAATATGTATTTTTGAAAATAGTGCATCCAAAGCTTTACCTCATGTATAGATGAATAATTGATGCACACCAATTTTTTAAAATTATTTTTTCATTGAAATATACATGACATGCAACGCGCTCGTTACATTTGTTCTGACTAAAAATGGTTCGTACGCACTATCAATTCAACAAAGCTTTTTAAGTATCCCTAAAAAGAAGTTCTTTTCGCAGCTCAGGGTAGGCATAAAAATGGCTTGCCAGACATATGCGGGAAGTTATTCGATCAAGTTCAAAACCTGGCCGGCCGCGAACACGTGCGCAGTGGACTCACATTTAATTGCCTTTTGCGGTGGATGAGGTTTTTCCCGCACGGACGGAAGAAGAGAGAAAGTTCTGTCTCCGCAAGCGCATCTTTATAACTTTTTTCCGGGCATCACTTCCCCCTCCTGCTATCGAATCACCTCGACACCTCCTTTGAAGCAATGCTGTACGGCGACGACGTAAATGAACGAGCTACTACTGACGTACCAGGGCTTTACTTATCACTGGAAGCTATTAAATTAAAGTTATTTGAAAATTCCGAGTCACGGCTTTCCACGGAGCAGCGCTACCTAAGACTTTCAAACTTCTCCGCTTCGATTCGGCAGAGTATTTTTTGGAAAGGGGACGCTGCGGTAGGATAAAATTATAGCTCTCCGTGCATTGAGACAAGCTCCATAGGCGATCTTTGATAAAAAGGGAAGTTGAGTGACGTACTTGGCTTTCATTGGATGGCTTGTATTCGAAATAGTTAGTCGAGAAAATTTGAAATAATACGATCCTCTTATGCTGATAGCTAATACTTTTTTTGTATATTTAAACGATTTTATCAGACGATAAAAAGTGATATGTGCAATAAGTAACAAGTACAAACACAGCGGTAAATTATTAATGATTAAAAATTTTTAAAACATTCATTACATATTTATATACACTTCATAGGTCATAACGTGTTCCCACCTCTTCTATTTCTATGTAACTGTTTCTCGCGAGAATGTAAGTCCAAAAAAAATATGTATTTACATAAAACAACACACTGTTAAGTAACCGTTATCAACACTACAACGAATCTGTTAAATCAAAAATTAAAAAACGCCAAGTAAAACTATGTTGTACCTATGAATTCACCAATATATTATTAAATAAACTCTAGTTGTAGCTTCTTCTATTTTCTCTTTCTAAAAAAGCTTCTCACTACGTGCCCTAAACGACAAGCTGAAAATTCGACTACTGTATCGACTAGATTTTTTATATTAAACTATAGTACCCTCATACTTAATCGATGTTTAATTGTTTCTTCATAATCTGTTTACTAGAAAATCACAAAATCTCCTTAGTTGAATAATAGAAGAAAAAAATGTATCGTAAATTCAAAACTGCTTTTTATAAATTATTTTTATGTAATGTGCATGTTATGAAAGTGACGTACACATTATATGTGAAAGTGTCTACAAAGGTAGATTAGAAACCGATAACATGTATGTCTTGTCCCGTAGTAAGAAAATGACCATTTTACGAGACTCCTAAAAGCTGATATCTAAATAGATCTATCAGTTGAAAACCTGCGTGAAAATTCTTGTTTTAATATCTACTTTCATTGTACCGATTATCAACACTACATTCTTATAAATAAAATGTTTGTATGTATAGAGCTGAATCTGTTTAGACATTTTTTATGCGCGCTCCAATAACTTATATTGCGTTATAAAACTGAAATTGTAATTTTCTACGGTATCTCGCAATAATAGCCCAAAAAATTGGAATTTTAAATTATCTCGGCGGAATATTTATTATTATTACGCGCTTCGTTATATCGCTAATGACCGCAACACTGATACAACTCAAGACAAAGTTACTAAACGCGGCTCTGGCTTATACAAATTACTTACGGACAGATTTTTCCAATTATTCTTTCAAGCCAGAATTCGATGTCACTTTCTCTATCAAAATCTCCCGAATAATTAACGAAAAGCATTTCTCAGACCGAAAAAATTTAATTCGGTATAACATTGTCAAAACTCAGCGACGCAAAGTCGACGACCCGCTTTTCCACAAGTCGGCTATCGATGAGGAAGGGACTCGGATCCCCTACTCCGAAGCTTCACGAGGATATACAGGGAAATTAATCCGACGCGCTCCGTTTGCAGTAAATAATGCAAGCGCCCCTGCGAGGAAAACGTCGCTTCTATCGAACGAGCGCTGATTAATCACTGCTTAGCCAGACTAACCAATCTCTTGGCACCGCATTTCCTGCCGTGACGATGGCCTCCTACGAAGTGAAGGAGGAGCTGGATGAGAGTCGTCGATAGCGGGAGCCGCTGGCTATGATAAGAGGATTGCCGCAGCACCGTTAACTGACTAACTGCTAATGAAGATTTCACTTTCCTTGGAGAAGATTTTCCCGTTGACATTTCAAGATATATGGCATTCATCTTACGTATTATTTAAACTGCTTTCGCGGCTTACGTAATATACAGCCACGGCCGATTCGTTCCCATGAGAATTTGTGCGCCCGAGCTATTTAGTTTTTTTCAAATTTTCAATTTTGAGAATTAGCATTGAAAATTATTTTACGGGCCATGCACAGTTATAAAAGTTCATTTAATACAAACATAACAATAACGAGATTTGAACGATGAGCGATAAGACATCAAATGAGACGGACAAAACGTAGATATTTTCACAAGATCCAGCGATTCTCTGTTTATTTTATCGGTCGCTTGAGGCGCGAGCCGTTCGAGAAAAAAAAATTATTGAGCAGTAAATTCCTTGGGACAGGATGAAAGCCGTTGGGAGGGAATCGCGAGATCAAAGATTCCAGGTTCGCAGGTGATGCGTTTATTGTTCCTAGGCGACGCATTGAAAGCATCATCGGTTGGGCAGAGGCTGTGCACACTTGAATTATAGTTGGACAGTAATTAATTTACAGCTCTCCTGTGTCTTGTCAACCACAAATAATATATGTATATTTTAATAAGCATTGAGTTTACGGTGCATAGATTTTACTGGCGCGTATTTCTCGTTATGTTTCTTCAAAAGCGCAACACTATAAATATACTCGCTTCGATTTTTAATATTAACTTTTAATGGACTATTGTGCGGGGAAGGAAAATTTTTTGATAATATGGTGCATGTACCATGAAAAAAATGCTAAAACGCAATTTTGCAGTGTTCAGATCGGCTCCTTCAATGGCAGTTTAATCTAAGTATTTTCTTCTTTTAGAACTGATGAGATATTAATTATTTGAAAAATATTTGTTAGCAAATATTTGACCCACAGACCTTTGATATCAAAAGTTGAAATTAGATACGAACACTCAAACAGCGCACACGTCTTGAATTGTTATTGCTAAGATCTTTAACAAGATGCGTAACGATACAAACAGTATGACCCCACGTAGTTAATGTAAATATAATCCTCTGTAACTTATTATTATTAGTTAATTTTTTTATTCAATATGTATCTTATAGAGGAGTAAATTTAAATTGATACGATTTTTTATGAAAAAACAATAAAAATAATATTATTACCAGTATTTCAATTTCACAAGTTTAAATATATATGTACCTTTTATATTTTCAAGTTTCGAATATGAATAATCAATTTGTAAGAGTTATTAAATTAACAATTGCCTCAGATAATATTAATTTTTGTACCATTCAATTTACATTCATTACAGAATGGGCAGTAAAATGTACATTAATGAGCATTTATAAAAATCGAGTAACAGGCAGAAATAACAAAATAGACTAACGAGAAAATCGAATATAATTTTATGACACCTATTCTTCCTTTGCACTTAGTTTTATTGCTTAAAAAATAAATAAATATAAATCACAAGGACCACTTATTTATTGAGTATGATAAAAGTTCCAAGCAGAACAAGTCGCACAGGATAACCTCTTCTCGGGTTAGACCTCGACGCTTGCGTGCGTATCCTTGTTAGACGTAGCCAAATAAGAATTCATCTCCTATCCTTCCCCCTCCCCTATAGCCATCTCAATAGTCGTCCTAATCGAAAAACCAGCGACCACTGATTTGACTCACTTCGTTTTAAAGTTGCACTCGCAGAGACATGAACTCGCATGGCGCAGTCCTTCAAAGCCATGAGCATAAAACACCTCGGATAATTGGCCGCGATCGACAGCTCGCGCCCTATCGAATTCCAGGTGGCTCGGACACGGTGCAAAAAGCACACACATCCATGACTCGGGAAGACAGTATGATATTCCGCGGTGGTCTTACCCGAACGTAACGCACCTCGTCACACCTTCCGCTTCTGCGCCTCGTCCATTTCCTTCGAGGCCGTCGCCACTCACTCGGAAGAGAGCACAACGAGATTCCTGGCCCTTAATGAACCCGTAACTTTCGCCGATGACACCTCCGGAGATTCGAAAGGCCGTCGCGCGAGGCGTCGGGCAGCGGTGACTGAGCCACGAGTGGGTGCTCGCGATACCGGTTCTGCCGTCGCGCTCTCGGGTATTCACTTTACGCGCACGTGCCTACCGCGAATAAATCTCTCTCGGGGCGAAATCACCGGCATCCGGGAGGATGTTTTGCCTCCATCTCTCTCTCTCTCTCTCTTTCTCTCTCTCTCTCTCTCTCTCTCTCTCTCTATCTCTCTCTGACTTTCACTCTCTTTCTCTCTTTGTCTTGCTTCAAACGCGTGAGAGGCTGTTGGAGAACAAGGAGGGACAACGCGACGCCTGACTCGCGTGTCAGATGGATGTATTAAATGACTTAGAAATTCCCGGAGCCGTTGCGGTTATTATGAAACGCCGGCCACCCATTGCGAGTCGAACCTTAGCAGATTTGGTCCAGATTCTCGACTGCGCCTCGTTGATGATGTGACTTTGCCGGTACAAGCGCTACTGCTTTCGAGAGTCGTAAATCTCGATTAGAGATGTACGCCGTTTGTGAAACCAGGTCTATCTCAACCATGGGAGGCATCAATTTTTCTAACTTTTCGTACTCTCTTCTCGTCCTCATATCAGAACTTCATTCCTGTACGAAACACACTAAGAATCTGGTGCATGTGCCAATAATAATAATAATGGGTAAAGTGCGTGAAAACTAGTTTTTTTATAGAACTGACGTAAAAGAGTCACATAGAAATTTTCACATATAATGAAAGACGCTGTGAAGACGTTAAAAATATTTAGGTGCAAACCAGCCTGATGGCCGAAGAAGGTCCTCGCTAGTGCGAAACTTTGAAACTTTGTCATTCGAATGGCGGAAAGAATACGCGGCATTGTCGAGATTGTCACGGATGAATTTTCTCAACGATGATGAAATAGAGTCCACACGACTAGCAACAAAGTACTTCGTTAACTCCCTCCAATAAAGTGTATTGCATTGTTACATAGCTGTTTAGTCGTTGTCTGTTCAAATTTTAAATTCCGGGGAGGATAAAGAAAAGCCGGCACAATACTTTTCTTCCCCGATTCCAATTCACGATTTTCCGACCCCAGTTACTAACTGATGTCCTGTGAAAAAGTCATTACGGCGTGAAAAACAGATCCGATATAGAATAGCTAGTAGACGAGAGCCTTTCATCGAGTACCTCTCCCATCGGCAAAATTAAAAGCCTACAAAATATACGTGACTTTTAATTTATTTCCACAACAATTATGAAACTGCTCGGAGCGTTTAATAGTTGAGTAATTGAAAATCTATTAAACTTCGTTAATTTAACATTGAGAGTAAACAAAGCGAAACTTAATACTTGCACATAATCAATATTCTTTTTTCAAACGTATAAGCATGTAAACGCGTTTTGTAGCGGTTTATCGAAAGTGTGGTACTAACTTCTAACGGATGAGTAAAATAATACTCTCGTAAAAAGCAGTTTGATTAAAAAAAAACTTTTCATACAAGCGCGTTCTATGTATCACATTTACATTAAAAAGTATAAAAATAGTGATACGAATTTGTCGTTATGCTGATAATGAATTATTTTCGCCTTGATCGTAATCGAAAATATCAAACTCATGCAATATTAGAGGCAGATAAAATCTCAGCTGAGACCATGACAATTATGAGCTAAGTTCAAACATAAATGTTTAGTATTGAAAATCAAATCCGTGGTAAATCGTCAGGTAGATTACTATCGGTAGATGCTACTCGTGGCTCCTGATCCCTCGATTGCTAAGAAAACCGCCAATAGTAATAATCGATTTGTCATGTAAGAGGCTGGTTATCAATCGGATAATGCAACAGGCACAAAAATTTTTAAATTGCACCGACGAAATATATATTTGAAAAGGTTCCGTTATGGCTTCTTTCTTGGTGTAGGGTACATGAGAATGAAAAAGTTCTCGTTCTCTTTTAATAAACATTCATGTTTGATAAACGTTTTCTGCGTGTGCCAAATGGCTAAAATTACATTAAAAAAACGCTGTTAAATTCCAATCATAGCATCAGATTATTCGTTTTTGATGCATTTTTTATTATAATTATGATTTTTCGTTTACTGCTCATATCCTCTGTTTTCGTATTATACAAATTTAGTCATTAAAACATTAAATTTAATATTTACTTTTTCATAATTTGCATATTATTAATTATATTTTTGAGGAATCTTCTTTCTTCGTAATTTTAAACGGTGAGTTATTACAATTATTTATGAATTTTGCTTTCAACGTATTCATACTCTTTTAGATTCTTTCAAATTACAAATATAGTCATAAAATTTCGGAGTTAAGAGAATTCAATACTGAATATAATACTATAAATTATAGAATCAAGAAAAATTATTTGATTTTACATTCTCTTGCTCAGTTTCTGACAAATTGTATCTAAAAAGTTTTTAATACTTCATATTTAAAATTTTGTATGGTTTTATTGGAAATTGAAATCATCTTCCATACTTTTTCGATTTTTTCTTAGAGCTAAGAACGTAATCCAATGTCGTTGTGTTTTATTTATGTGAAAATAGTGAAGTACATGAATGTGTATATATATATATATAATTAATTATAATAGAAGTAAATTTTAAGAATTACGCCATGAAAAAACTAAAAAATGTTCAAGATTTTTGTTATTATTTAATTTCAATAGCTACGTATCCGAGGATTAAAATACAAAAATTAATTCCTTAACATAGATTATTGACATTAAATAAGATCCTATTATTATATATTATCGTACTGGAGCAGAAATTTCTTTGTATATGACACATGCATTATCGGTACTATAAAATTAATGTAATACGTAAAAATTTAATGCAATTAAGGATAAGCTATTACAAGCACGTGAACATTTTATGATACGTAGTTAGTGTCATATAAAAAAATTTATCGTTAATTTTTACATTATTATTTCTAAAAAACAAATTTAAATAATTTTTAAAACGTTTTTCCCAGCGTTAACACACAGCGCCCCTGGATTTCACGGCAATCACAAAAAGTATATTCGCACATTCGCACGCTCGTGTAAGTAGATACGTATATAAAGAAAGAGGGCCGCGCCTTTTTCACCTCTTACCGGTCGTCGTGCTTTTGCACCACCGGATTATTCAACTCTCTCCAGCATTATTCCCGTCTTCTACTAGCAAATGTCGATCGTGTAATGACGCCGATAAAATGTATGATCGATGCGATGGGATCTCGGATCGCGGACTATTGTGCGGGACCGGGACACAATTGCAACAATGAGAATTCGTGCGCGCCCCCGTAAGCTTCGCCTCGGCATTCGTGGAAATAGTCACCCAGGTTCACGTGTTGCCCATACACTTACCTGTGTTCCGTGAACCTTCCCGGGTTAATTTGTAACCTTCGATAATGGACGCCAGTCGTCGTGGAGATATTAATCTGACGCCGCGATTGAGAAATAGACTCTCCCAAAGTAAATTGCACGAGACGCAGCTTCGAGCTGCGAGCGCAAGCGGTTTCGGATGTTTAGCAGCCATTTTCGTTGTGGATGCGAGTGGAGAAGCGGATCTGATGAAGAACGTCGCTGCGGGTACGAAGGCTGACGAAGGAATGTTTTCCAGCTATCTTGTCACTAACATTTAATTAACACTTTTTCTGCCAACTTTCACAGGTACCTTCGTACTATGGAATTTTAAATATGAAACAATTTGTTTACCTTCGCTGCGATCATAAACTTATCTTTTAATGTGATCTTTAATATTTGCAAAAATGTCTGGATTATTCCTGCTGTCATTTTCAGACTATAAAATTAATAGTTTGCTAATGCTCAATATTACCCGCAGCTTTTCTAGAACACTAAACCCGCATGTTTATAAATATAAGCTGAAAATGCTTTGTAGCGCACCGACCGAATACAATGCTTCGGCAGTCCTTTATTTCGAATAAGTCCTGTAAATTGAAATATTTGAAGCTTAATGCGAATACATAGACAATAAATTACATACTATAATCTTTTGATGATATCATATTACCAATGCTTACGTTACGCTGCGTGTATTTTATTGATTACGATATTGCGTAAGTATTTATTGTACTGTACAAAAAATTCCACGCTAATACGAAGCTATTTATATTCGAATCACAGCATCTAAATATTTTATGGTACATGTATTCACACAGCTAGTTTTGTGGTTTTGAATTTATTTATTTAATAAATTGCCAACAATTCATAGACTTTTTGTCAAATATTGAGTTACAAACTTCCGATTCACTTTTATGTAATAGATTGTAACGAAGCTTTCGTAGAACAACAACAATTGAAGACATTCTCGGAGATCTAAGCGAGTAGCTTAATAATTACATGGCTGTATATATATAAGTTTAGAAATACAATTCGGTAGGAACAAAAGATGGAGCTCCATCTTATCAGGCAGCAACAGTAATAACCATAAATCCGTCCGTCAAATCGGCTATAAAAAGTGTAAAATCACGCCAAGTCGGAGCGTTTAATTTTTGCGATGTTATCCTTACGAGCGAGGCAAGTGAAAATCGTTACTGCTCATCCAAAAACGAGCGACTCGCGTGCCCGCATTTTTCGCCTTCTCCCCCCTCCCCCTCTATCATCTCGGGGCGCGATAAAAAGTTGTACCGAGGGACCGTGCGCAATTACTTGATTCGGGGAGTCCCAAAGACTCGTCCTTATCTCCCGTATTTTACGTTCTTTCCTCACGTACGGAAAAACGTTCGCGGTGGCTTTAGGTAATTAAAAGTGGCGCCGAACTTTTGGCGTGTCTGTAACATTGAGCTTCTTTCGTTTGTCCACTGGTATGACACTGCATCACTTTTGAGCTGACTGAGGTCAGGCAAAGTTAACAGGTTTTTTGACATTTCAAATTGAGATGAGAGAAGGAACGGCAATTGATCGATTGTCGGTGAAGAAAACCATTCTTGCGTATCAGGTCTCGTCGTCGAATCCAGGCTGGCGAGTCTTATCCCTGTCACAGAATTCTGTGTAGAATAATATGTTCTTGAATGATTTCCGATTCGCATGAATGTGAACTCGTGGTGAAGGTATATTGTGTATTGTTGCGTGTACTTTTTAAGCCCAAGGTTCATTGCGATTGGCTTTTTACATACTCGATTACTAATGTTAAAAACCCATTTAATTTCTCGTGCATGAATGCTGCTCTAATAACCCAATAATGCATTTACTGGGCAAAATATAACTTTTACAGATCGAAACAATTGTACCAGATTGATATTGATTGATTTTTTAAAATGAACCTTGAAATTCCTGAAGATGCGTTCAGATCTCACATAATTCTTAAATTATAATTTATTATAATTTAAGCCTACAGTCCAAGAGATGGGCCATAAATTTTAATGGATTTATGAATTACATTTCACGCTGACCCTTTGAAATTTTAACGAATGTAGGTAAAAAATTGTTTTTTGGGTATCAACATGCTGGCGTACAAGTTATAATGTACGTAAAACATATTGGACACTAGCAGAAACATTGTTATTATGGCAACGATAAATTAATTCCATAATAAACATATATTAATAAAGGTATTTTATTATTAATTAAAATCTTAAGCACTCGAAAGATTTATGCAAGAAAGATATTTGTCAATGAAAAAATTGTAGGCAGTTCTATGTATAATAAATTTGTCGACACAGGAAAAAAACATTTTCAGTGTTTTAAGCATTCGCATAAAGTAAATAATTTTTAATTGCTTATTATTTATTAAATATTTATTAAATATTCTGTTGAAATTACATTAAATCATCGGCAAAATTTGCCGCTCTTCATGACGGAAAATTAAGTAAGCAAGTAGGTATGAAAAGGGCCGCTCAAGCGTTACAGCGAAGGGCTGCCCGCGGAGGGATGTGAGGGGTAGGGTAAAACGGCGGTTAGCGGCGACGGGGAGAACGAGAGAGTAGGACAGAACTTTCGATTAAAAAAGTGTACCGAGCTCGCTAAAGCGCGAGCAATAAATTCGTTGCTATCGATTTAAAGTAACAACCTCCAAGGGATTTACAGTTACTCTTTGAATGAAGCATCCTTCATCCGGTCATCTTCTTCATTCACGAGCCGCTCTCCGCATTCCCGTTCGATTTCACTCGATCGGCAATACCCATACGGACAGAATGAGAAAGAGCAAACAGATACAAAACAAGAGTAGTTACCGACCTCCTCGCCTCCCCACCACCTCGTTACCCGGCTTAAATCGACGCGTATTAAGCAGTTCCGAAACACTCGATGGAGTTCCTGGTTCTTTGCTCTCAATGTATACACGGGGGTCACGGCCAATGAGTATCACTTTTTTTTCCCTCAAAATTTTACGCGCATGCTTGCTTAAGAGCGCACTCTTCGCTACTTAAGCACTCGCGTAAAAAGATAATTGTTTGTCGATCCATAATCAAACAGTTTCTTTTCGAAGCCCTATTCTGTCGAAGACGGTAGAATTGAGCTCTGTTTTGTCTCCTTTTTATATGTAAAAAGCGGATTTTACAAGCATTGCTAACCAATTACAAAATGCATTTCGCATGAGAAATTATTATATTATCATTCATCATGTATGTCGGAAGATTGATTAATTAAAATTTAAAGAAATTTTTTTTTAATTTAGACAGACGTCTATTATAAAACAATTTCCTATTATAAATGGCTGAAAAAGAATATTTTTTTTTTAAACTTCATTAAAAAGAGGTTGTCTTTACGTTTTCTCTATATAAGCATAGTAAAAAGATTAGAGTAATTAGCTTTTTACAGTCAGCTTTATTTGTACGATATTTCAAACACTTTTTGTAGTATTTAAAACAACCTTATTTTAAACATTGCTGATTCGATATAAAATTAAATGAAAATAAATAAAACGTAAAAATTATCAATCTCGCATTGCATATTGAAATAAAAAAAAACTACAACTACCATGTGAAGTGTGCATGACAATTGTATAGCAACGTAAATAAATCATAATTATTGAACAAATATATATGAATAAAGTCCGTTTTGTTGAAAAAAAACTATTTCAATTCAGGTGGGCAAGAAAGCCTGAAAATTCTGAAAAACTAGTGCTGATTGATTCGTTTTTAACAATCTATAAACAGAACTGTGTTTGACGGCCAACAATCGACTTTTAAGGGTTGGGCTGCACATTCTAAGAAAATAGACCCTATAATATCATCCCACAATAATGAAAATAAACATATGGGCAAACATCATTAGAACCGACTCAGCATGCTGCAAAGGCCAATTGTATTATCGATTTTTCCCGCAATGGAGGGATCGATTCATCGAAGACGACGGCTAATATCATTGCGGATCATTGCTTGCACGTAATTTTGAAATTGATGTCCACTGCTTTCCTTATTTAAAATATTGGTGTAATATTTAAAATTATCGAGATGAATAAGCCTCATATGCAGAGTACAGCCATATGAAAATCGAGAAATGAACCGTAGATAAACATATATCTGGGCTCGATTCGAAAAATTGGGTGAATTTGCCGATATACCTTAGCTGAATTAATCTTTAAAATAGATTAATTGGTAAAGATATCTCCCATGTTTGAAGTTGCAGTTCGATCTGTAATTTTTCAAGCAGTACATAAAGGCGAATAAACGTTTCTAACGTTGATTTTTTCACGTCTCGAGGCACATTAAAAGTGATTCTCCGGCAAATTATATAGAAGCCATTCAATACTATCTCTTATGTTTGAACAAAAACTAGAGAAATTTAAATGTACACACTGATTGATTCGCGTTTATACTAGAATTGTATGGATAGGACGACGAGTGTTCATATTTCACGTGCCGAACAATTGCAGAAAAATCAATAAAAGCACATTGTGTAATTAAGTTTAGTTTACCCAAAAAATTGGAAATTGAGCTCGGGTCGAAGTCTGAGAGTTATTCTGACGTCCTCCCATATTTACCGTGAAAATGCAGAATAACTCGCATTACCATGAAGTAGCCGAAGGAACACCAATACACTGACATTCGATCGAGCCATCAGTGCTCGCCACTTCATGTAAGACTTGAGCTTATTTATCAGAGGTACCCGCCTGCTGTTTCTATAAATAAGACACGAGACATCGTTCATTCTATATATATGATAGCACGTATTTACGTTTAAATGCCCGAGGGAGATATAAAAATATTGGCTAAGGTTTTTTCCTGTCTTTCACAACTTTCATTATCATAGCTTCGTCGTATTTATTTTGTCACTTCTACTACGTCGCGGTTTAGGATTTTAAATTCTTAGAAAATGCCGTTGGTTCAATTTAAGTAGGATAGGAATGCCTCATAGTATATAATTGAGTTATTTGTATCTCCATAAAATATATTATAGTAGATATATACTAAATAAGATATCATTAGAAATCCATAGCTGTAAATACATTTTAAAGTTAGTGTTAATAATATATTTGGAATGCTTCGAAGCTGAAATTTTATAATTTTCGGCAGATTCTACTAAATCATTAATGAAGGAAAATTGTTTTTTTAAATTGAAAAATATCCGGAGAATATATTTTTTATACACTAATATTTATTAAACACATTGATAATTGTATTTTTGAAGATAATTAAAAAAAACGATTTTATAAAATAATTCAGAAAAAATAGATTTTCCATTAAATCGTTTAAAAAGTTTTTTAGTTTAGAAAAATTTTTTTTTCATTTTTTAATGAAAATGTTAATTGTCACTTGCTTTACTTCATAAAAAATGTTTTATTTTATTACATATTTGTGTTTCATGTGTTAATGCGTGACTGAGATTTGAACCGTAAGTCGTGCATGAATTTCGATCCTTATGAAATAAGAGTTGGTCAGGGAAGGGGAAATTGCTTTTTTAGACTAGAAATACTTGTTGGTTCGAACAATGAACCTCCCGTATCAACACCCTTTGCTGTGAGAAGTATTATTAATATTTGTCAACAAAAAAAAGATAAAATATCAATACTTTTATGCTTTTAGTGTTGAAACTATTTTGATTTATAGATAGTATCTGTACAGTTTTTGTACGTAAGTTTATCGAATTTTATCTTGTTAAAACATTTGAAAACTTTAAATTATATTATCTTGGTTTGTAACAAGAAATAATAATGATAAGTTGTGCATGGTGGCATTATAAAATATTATGTTCATCTATATTTTTCGCACATAAAATAATTAAATCATTGTTTAATAAATATATTGTTATTTAAAAAACCGTATAAAAATAAATTTCTATCTAAAAAGCGAAGAAGTCCAAAACAATCTTTTTACAACAAACGGAAATATAACACTATAAATTTTTTGTACATTTATTTAAAAAACAAATAATAGTCATATATACACAAATTGCTCTATAAAATCATTATTGTAGTTTATTATTCTTAAATATTATTACATTTCCATACAATACTCATTACTTTAATGTTAAAAATTAATCATTTTAATGTTTGTTTACTCAATTGCTGAAAATTGAAAAATATTAAATACGACAATTTAATCATTGTTATATTAAAAATAATAAGATATAATTTATAATTTAATTAAACATTATTTTGCTATGAAATATAATACACGTATTGATTAAAATTAAAAATAATAAAATTGTGTAAACAAAGTAACTATATACTAAATCACATAACTATAAATGCCTATATCTGAAAATGTTTATATTTTATTTGTATATGACCCTCGTAAGGGTCGGCAAAAATTGCCGTAGCCGATGGTATTTCACATCGTCTTGGCGGGGTATTGGTAAAAGTTTTCAACTAGCAATAATCGCACCTCGGTAGAACCTCATTGGTTACGATATCGCCACTGCGCAAAGCTAACGTGAAAGAGCCCCACTACCTTCCTAAGTAACCTCGTCAAATATGCTTTACAGAAGCATACGCGAAAACAGAGTCGTAGCCATCTACCGGATGAATGGATGAACTAGAGGCTGTTCGAGACGCTGCCGAAGCGCGACTTTTGAATATTGACTGCGCGTAAAGTAGACCGGGCGAATACTTGCCCCTCAGATCGATTGGCATTGACGGACTCCGCCGCTTGGAAATTTAGAGACTGACGTTCTATTTAAACGTAAGATGCTTTTCTTTGGTCGTAGATAAATTATGGTGTAGTTTTTTGTTAAATAAAATATAATCAATTAAAATTAAAAAAAAGATTAGTAATTTTAATTTATTATTTAATATTTCCAAGCAATTATTTTAACTTAAAAATTAGTAATATATTGTGCATATACTAATCAATAATAACGTGAGAGAGTATATAAATTTAATGTATTTGTTTCTAATCATGACGATTACCGATTATATATATGCATGAAATGGAATTTTACGCTTTTATAATTATAGGAAATGATTTTTCTATTTGGCAGTAATTTATTTTATTGTTAATCCCAGGGAAGCTAAGAATACAAATTTATATTCCTAAGGCAGAAGAAAATGAGTTAAATTAATGAGCTCACGGTGCTATGTGTATTAATGCAATTTCGTTTTAAAAATATGATGACACAAATCTCTTGAAGGATTATTAGTAATTGTTTATCTAATCATCTTATATTATTTTATATTAATAGAAAATATATTTTATTAAATATTTTAATTTTTTTTTTAATTAACTGTATCTTACTTTACTTTACTAATTTAATCACGATTTTTGAAATGTAATTAATAAGCGGCAATTTAATTTATATTTTGATGTTTCTTTTTATAAAAGATATTTTTAATATAGTTATATTTGTGACGAATTTAATACTTTCATCAAAAGATGCAGTTATTATTGTAAAACCATATGCTTCTTAATTGTTACAATATCTTGTATTTAAAAGTAAGAAGAATGTTGTACAAAATATACAGAAAACTATTTTTTGTCATGTACAGTTATTATGAACTATCATTACATCTGTTTATCATATTCAAATTTTTCAATTTCAATATTCAATTTTGCTCAAAGTATTATTTACAAATAGTAATTTTTAGAGATAAATGTGGTTAAAAACGTACAATTCACATTAATAATTTACTAAGATTTTTTATGAAATTTGAATGATTAGGACCATAATCATTCTAATAATTTTTCCAAATAATTTTGTACGAAGATGCATACATTATAAATAGAGAACGTGTGAATAGTAAAAGTTTAAAATTATATCTTTAATATGAATTAATTTAAAATTGATATCAGACATTTATTAAATTGTAAGCTTATAAGTTTATAATTTATATTATAAGCTATTATAAGCATCTTATTAAATAATTATATATTTGTTTTTATATTTAAAAACGTAAACATAAAACAATAATATTTTTAAATTAATAAAATAATTGTTTTCAGATTTATTGTGATTATGAATCTACTGCAATATAAAAAGTTTTATAAACTTCGAATCTATTGATTTTTAATACTATTATAAATATGAAAAAAAATAGTTTATATTACAATTCAATGGGTGAAACCTAATAAAATAAAGGCTTAAAGCTGGTAGCATGACCGTAGTTTGATCGACGAATTCTGCACAAAAATTAGTATTTTATTAGTTTAAAATGAACCAAAATATAGCTTATACTCGACAAATTCTCGATAAATGATATTAAGATAATCAATGCCGATAGAAGGTTCGCAGGTTTGGTGATTTGCCTTCGCCGTACTCGAGTTGCTCTTCGTCGTTCCTGTCGTCATCGACGTCATTTACGCTCGTTGTATATGCAAGACGATGTTCCGGAAGATGTCGAACGTGCCGTGAAACTTTGAACAAGTTGATTGTATCGCTGAGTCTGCTTGTAAAAAATGGAAATGTTGGAGGTGCGGATGAAGTTGGCTTCGTTGTCCAAC
Organism: Kradibia gibbosae; assembly: GCA_018907135.1. Lineage (NCBI taxonomy): Eukaryota > Metazoa > Arthropoda > Insecta > Hymenoptera > Agaonidae > Kradibia > Kradibia gibbosae. The sequence continues at coordinate 14,403,224 of JACCHX010000004.1, forward strand.
CACTCGTGGCTGTTATTCGTTTTTCGTGTGACATGTACGTGATTGGCGGCAAAGGGGAAAAGGGAATCAGAATCGACGTAATACTTATCTAAGGGTCAGGTTTTACTTTTAATTAAGACGGAAGTATTAGCTTTGTTTTTCTTGATCATCTTACTTCAAATTTATTTTTAATTTTATAAATATTTATAATATTTATGCATCTATATTTTTACTTGCATATAAAAATATGTGCTTATAAAATTTAATCGAACAACACCGAATGATACTTTTGTTTACTATAAATGGTAATTTTAAAATTAAAATTTTTTTTTTTTAAATTAAAATTTTAAATTTTAATTCCAGCATTTATGCTATAATAGTACATACATATATTTATATAGATTTATATATATATATATATATATATATATATATATGCGTAAATAATACATAAATGCAGAAAAAGCTTAAGTTAAATTAAGTTAAATAAATGCTTTCCTTTTATACAATGCCAACGTAAGCAATAAAATTGTCGTCTCTGTATACACCGAATTTAGTATTCAATTATTGCTATTATAAAAAAATCGTAAACTGATGACCATTTAAATTTTGTTTATAATAGTAGACATAAAATTGATAACATATCACAAAAATGTAAGCATTAATTATTATTAATAAATGTATCAAGATATAGAAATATATAAGTTCGATTAGATTTATCAGTAAAGCTTTAAGTATTTTTCATCCTTATCTTAATTGTATTATTAGTTTTTTTTAATATAAATTATAGTGTTATTTGAATAAAGCATGTAATTAAATGCATTTACGCACATATTATACTCGTTTCGAAAACAATTAGTAATTTTAACACTCGTTAAGTAACTTTACTGTATCATTATTGTAAAATGAAGTATTGAATATAGTTTATTATTTACATTCTTATTTAAATAGTATTTTAATCACTAATTTTATCTCCAAGTACAATCTTTATATTTCAATAATGAACAGAATATGTATCTGTAAATCTAAAGTAAACAATGTATTCATTCATTTTCAAAGTTTGCCGCTACTATACAATTTAATAAGAATACACTTTAATGTAAGATATAAAACGTTTAATTAACATAAAAAAGTAGAATAAAAAAAAAGGAAAAAAGAAAGAAAAAAATATTAAAAAATTAATACATCTTATGTATACAATCGTGAACGGAGTCAAAAGACACGCGACCACATGTATGATTCGAAAAGAGGAAGCCGAAGGCACACCTAACTCCAAGGGAGAGTGAAAGGGAAGGGGCAGAGACAAGACTTTCGCGAGCGTGGGACAAAACGACCTTCGCGTGCGCGACTTTACCGTAGGAAAAAAGGACGCGAACCAGGTACGTAAGGGCCTGATTTGTAGGCACCTGGGTCGCGAGCGTTGGTCCCCCAATTAAGAGGAACCTATTCGTGGCCCCGTGGAAATGATCTAAAATCCAGATCCAGAAACGTGATCCACGATCGGTGACTCCTCCCCCCCCCCCATACGCTGAGACAAACGCGGTCGGAAACTGTTGTTGCAGTATGCGGATGCGTGGGAGTAAGTGCCGATACTTTCTACAGTGAGTTAAGAACGCCCAACGTCGCCAGGGCTTTTCATTTTAATTTTGCTTGTTGTTTGTATGCCACGAATTAAATATTAAACAGGTGAGAACTTGAGTTAGCAATTCTTGCGATTGAGAACGCTTGTAGCATTTTTTAGCATGCGAGATTTTTACGTATAATATTATTCGTAATTTTGAAGATTGACTAGTCGTGGCTTATTGTTTGTAAACTGAGCCTTGCATTTTCATGCATATAATCAATATATTTTCGATACTTAATTTTCTGTAATTTGCTTTTATTTCTGAATAGTAAAAAAGAAAGATTTTTTCGTATTTTTTAATAATGGTTTATATAAAAGTCTTATTTAAGTAATAGTTGAGTTATCATAGATTAAAAAATATGTACTTTACAAAATTACTACACTTCTATAATTGACAATAGTACAATATCAATATATGGCTTACAAGGTTATGTTTATGTTCGGAGATTCAATATTGATACGCAATCAATTTCATGTCTCACAAATAGATTAATGTATATATTAAATATTAACAGAATTTTCTATTTCTTTTGAAAATTTAGATGTTGTTAATTAAGGAGATATTATTAAAATGCTTTATGCAACATAGACATACATAATTTAATTATAGAATAAACTTGTTAATAGAACTCCAAGATTAAAAGTACAAGTAGACTACAGAAAACACGAACTCTAAAATCTAATAATTCTATGTAAATATTACTAACCAAAAATTGGTGTAAAAACTAAAGATAACTTATTTTTACATTATTTTTTTAATGAAATTTTTGAGTATAGCGTATAAAGGAATACAAAATGCACATTATTATTACAAAAATATTGACCCTTTTTCAATCATTATAATTATAAAATATGATACATTTGGTTGGTTAAATAATTCACAAGTTTCATAAAAACAAATATGAACATTTTACATTTTCGAAAAAGTATTTAGGCACTTAATATTCTAATGTTGAGAATTCATTAATTTTATTCAATAAATAATGTGTTATTCAATTTGTACTCAATAGTAAATACGTAAACTCAATAATTTTAGCTAAAAAATAAATTAATTTAATATAAAATATTTAGTAAAAAGTATAATTATTTAAAAAAAAAAGTAATTGATAATTTTACATTATTATAGTTAGTTTTTTATTTTTTACGCTATTCTTTGTAATTTCATAGTATTAAATTCTAGAAAAAAGTATTTTTTGAATACATTAATATAATAAACTTTTTTTTTAACTTTGTAACGTCATGAATAAGAAAGAAATGACTTATTATACATCCGAATCATTTTAAAATCATCACTGTAATTATTTAAAAAACTTTCATTTTAATATTTTATGAAAAATATTTTCTATTTCATATGAATAATCTATACAAGATTAATATTTTTCATGTATAAATTAGTTTTATTAATTTTTTATCTAACATAAGGTGACTTGTGTTAAATATTTTAAAAAAATATTCGAATATATAGAATTAACCATAATATAAGTAGTATGTTTTGATGTCTTTCTCTTAAGTAGACTTACTTTAATATTTAGGTATGATTCATGATTGAAATTGAAGCAAGTTGAGTTCAAGAATAATTTAGGTAATGCAATTAAGTACGTTGAAGAATGTTTCTTGATTTTATATTTATTTTAAAGAAATGCATATATATACCACGTTACGTTACGTTATTTTTTTTCATTAAATAATATCTTGTAGTTCGCTGAGATATTGTCAAAAAATTTATTGAATTCATCATATAAATTGTCAGTGATGCATAAGTATTCAAGATAAATTACACTTTAGATCAACAATCTCCCCACTCTTAAAAATTATGAATAATAATTTTCGCTTCTGTAACTACCATATTGAAAATATTTTTGTATACACCATATGTTCACAAAATAAATAAGATACAATTAATTGTCCTAAATTACAACCTACTTTTCAGATTTGTATAGGCTCTCTCTTTCTACTCTTCATTTTCTCGAAATTTTAAGAAAACCGAAATGTTCAAAATGAATGTATCATAGGAGTCTTTAATTCCAATTAGGATGTCTGATACTCCTCGCGTTATAAAGAAGCTTTGTAATTAATGACATTGCTGCAACGTTTGTATAGATTTTCTTTTCTACTTTTTCCTCAATGACACGACGAAATTCGACCCTCACTCTTTTCACAACATGCTACTTTTTGAATTTCTGAAGAATAACGCCATATCAAATTTTGAGTATTGAAACGAGGAAATGAAAATTCTGATTAATGAAAAAGTTTGAACCTAATAATAAAATTTACTAAAACTATTTTAAGCTATAAATTTATTTCCATTTTAAAGAAACATAAATGTATAATTCAAAAACATTAGGGGAAAAAACTGTTTTTAAAAATCAAATGATTATATTTGATTTATATTTTATTTATAAACATTTTACAGTAGCTTTTCTAAATCCAATTTTATAGTATACCAATTTAATGATCAACTAATCAAAGACAGACTTTAATTACAATCTACTGTAAGCACCATTATAAAATCAAATTTATTTTAAGACATTCAAAAACTTTCAGGTTAATATTGGCGTTTAAAAAGAAATTGCAAAAATTTTTAACGCTAAATTTTTTATACATGTATGTTATGAAATTAAACGAATTTGTAATATCATCATAATATTAAATAATAATACGGAAGAAGATATTGATATATATATATATATATATAATATAATTAAAGAAGATATACTTTAATACTTTAACCACGCACGTTTATGAATCAATAAATTTCCATTCATACAATGTTTTACAAAAATTAAAAAAACATAGGATTAGTAAGTAGAAACAGGAAAAAGAGAATGTCTTTAAATACAATTTTGCTGTAACAGAGGACGCAAACAAATCTCACAATTTCAAGACATTAATAGCCACTTATCGATTATAACATGATTTAATTACAAAGAAAAAACTATAATTTTACATTCAAAACGTGTAAACTATGAATGAAATATGAAAATTTTAACTAATAATATTATAAAAATTTATGTTTTCGGGTTAATATTTAAAAAATATTAAACTGTACAAAAATTGAAATTTAATAGTATATAGAAGTATGAGTAAATTTTTTTATAACTGTGAATTTAAATAATAAAATAAAATATATTTTATTGGCGTTATCATTAGAATGGTAGATCGCAATTAAAAAATATCCTTACCAGTTCAAATGCAGATGGATATGCTTACGATTTTTATCTATTTCTAGATATATGCTTTTACATAAATTAATTTTTGAAATTTTTTTGTCTTTTATTTGAAAAAAAGAGTTTTTTAAACTTGTTTCTTAATTTATACTGTTAACTTTCTTTTTAAATATTTAATTAAAATATTTCTTATCACATATGTGTATTACATTTCTAGAAATTTATTTAAATATTAAGAAAGAAACGCATAACAAGTTTCTGCGATCAAGTAACATTACTCAAGATCCTTTAGATTATGTGCTTAGTTTATATTATATATATATATATGCAGCTAATGATATTATTTTCTTGAGGATGGTTTAAAAAATAGTGGAGCAAATGAGTAGCATATTGATTTGAAGTAAAATATCCGAGTAAATAATCATAAATCAATTTCGATTTCTCCACATTAAAATATGAATGATTAATTTGTCCAAAAGAATCCTAATCTTAAAATTACAGTGGCTATGTTAAGTGCAATTTTAACGGTTAAAAAGCGATTTCAACTAGGAAAATAAACCAACAAACAGGATCAGTACCTTTTTATTTCAATAAACTTTCACCTATTCAAATGAAATATTTATTGAGTCTTAAAATTTATTACGAATTTCAGAAGTTATTTATTTAAACAAAAATATACTATAATATTGTAATGAAAAGTATACTACCCCTACGAAATATTCTACAAAGAAAAAAATGTTTTTATTTTGTAATATATGCAGACAGTTTACAGGTTATTTTAATACATATTACGAATTATAAATGGAAAAAAAATTATGAAATAGTAGTTTAGAATTTTTAATTACGATTTTATTATATTTGTATTTACATTTTTTCAAAATTTGTCAATACGAGTATAAGTTTGTGTATTAATCAAGTAATATTTATTTAAAACAAAAGAAATCTACACATGATTTTTTTACTCTATAAAAAACATCGATACCCTTAATCTTATAGAGAATGACATAATAACTTTACATTACGAATTATCATAATAATTTAGGAATACATGAGTCAATACTTATATATAAAGAAATTTGTTGCAGGTTTTAAAATCAAACATTGAATATCGTAAATTGATATTTATAAAAAAAGCATTTTAATAAATAAAACATTATAATTGTTTATAGTTCTATTTCTCCAATGAAAATTCTTCTAAAAAATATAGTGTACTTTCGTACAACGTATTCTCTTTATTTAAATTATGTTCAAGTCCTTGAAATTAACATTTGAACACCTATTAATTATATATGGAATGGTCCTTGGAGAAAGTGAATGTTTTGCTCTCCTTACAAATTTTACGCCTCTTACTTATGAGCCTCCTTTGAAGTGTAACCGCAAGACAGTTAAGGTCGTTTGTTGGTTAATAAATTTACAAAGTAACGAGATGGAATGCAAAAAACTGAGCTTCGACATTGTATTTTCTTTAGTGAACAATATATTTTATACTTTCAAATGGATTAAAGAATGAAACATATGATTCACTAACTGAAATTTTTGTTATGTTTAAAATATGCTAAAAAAATTTCTTTAGATTGATACTAATTATAGGTTAATTGATCAAACACAATTTTTGAAAACAATGTTAATTTATTTCTTTATAACAAAATGGTTTTTTTTTATAAAAATTTTCAATTTAATTATATATGCTATAGGATTTATTTTTTTGTCTTATGAACACAAGTAATTCTTTTTATGGTATTGTACATTTCATTATTATTTTTGTTTTAAATTATGGGTATTCAGTAAATAAAAAATAAAAATAAATTAGAAGGAATATAATTTTATAACTCAATATCACTGATTACAATAATAAGTATATTTAAAATAAATATTTATACTGGTATGGAAGTGTAATTTAAATAATTATTATATATTTAATTTAATATATTTAATCTTTGAAATATTGCGTTTCATAGTTTAACTTACATTGTAAACAAAATTAAAAATATCGTTGACAATAAGATTAATACATATTGTATGCTTATGATCTATTTGAATGAAAATCGTATATATTTGCATTATGCACCAATATAATTTTTTTCGATATAACTGTGTATCTTCGATTTCTAATACTTTCACTCCCGTTATTGACCAGTCAGTCAATAATATAAAAGACTAAGATTTATTATTATTCTTTGTGTATGTAAATATACCAATATATGAGTGATAAGGGATTTTTAGATTCATAAAGATAAAATTTGAAATGAAGTTAATAAAGAATACACTAAAAAAAACGTATTTTATATGTATAAATAAAACAATATTTTTTTGTCTTAAAATTGTATTTTCTGTCACTGAATTTTCTCTTTTTATTGATAAGTACATCATAAATCTTATAAAATATCTTTTTTTCAATAAGAGCATTCCTTGAAGTATCATACAATTTTGTTATTTTTATTTTAGTGAAAACTACTTGTTCGCAGTAAAAAAATAATTGAATAAATACTTTTTAAATGTCTATTAAATATTAAAAATAATCATGTTACTAATATTCTTATTACATAATCGTCAATATACATAAAAATTATTAATTCCAACTATTGAAAATTTTAATTAATTTTCAGAAAAAAATATCACTGAATACAATTTTTATTTTAAATTAACTTTCTTCTGTCTCGTAAAAATTTATCCATCAAGAATTTATTAGTCGGTGAAATTGCAATCGAAATAGAATCAAAGGTGGCTTCCTATCAGATATTCTGTATCTTCTCTGTTTTACAAATGCAGCGAATAAAATGAAATCAAAAAATGTCGTTGAATATATATATGGAAAGTTTCGGAAAACAGTTAAATAGCATTTAGAGAGTGCGAGACAATAAAAAGTCATACTCGTGCATGAAGAAAAACTACGACCACGAGGTAGTTGTTAAAAGAAACGTGCTAAAAAAATAAAACATTGACGGAATAAAAGGCATCGAAGAAAGATATGGAAGTTGGCGACGGTGAAAGAACGGCGAAAGATCATTAGAAGATCAGTAGTTTCGAGATTCAGGGATTCTAGAGTTTCGACTACTATATGAAAGAGCCTGGGCCTTGGGCGGGGGAGATGAAATAATACACGATTACGAAGAGGATGAGAGAATGGAAATCGAGACGACAAACTGATTTGCGCTGGCAGATTAAAAGACGAGAAGGATGTACAATCCAAGATGAAACGGACAATGGAAGGACGAAACGGGTAGCTTTTCGTATTCAACGCTTTTGTTAACAAAATACCCCAACAGAGGATGGGCATTCCTGTATTTAAAATTAAAAAAAATTGCTTATTTGTGAAAAAATTGCGTCTTTTTAATTAAAGGAAAATGTTGTTCGGTGCTTGATATTGCATTTTAATTTAGCAATGCTCGAGTGGCTAAAAATAAATGGTCGATTAAGTAACTCATTTGTTATTAGTAGATAGGGTGACACAATTACTTATAATGTAACTCAGCATAACTTGAGATTATAAATTCAAAGTAAGGGTTTAAAAAGGAAAAATTACAAATCATTATCGAATCAATAATTCCAGTAAAACTTCATTAATACACATGAAATTCAGTATTAAAATTCATTCAATTTTAACATTTTGCTTAGTCAGAATAAGACATTGAACGTTTTATATCTCAGAAATAGATCACATTTTTAACAGCCAATGTTTTTAAATGCTACGAATTATGCGTCTTGTAACATTATATATGCATATAGTTATGTACGTTAGATAAATTATAAAATGTATTTTTAATAAATTTATTTACGCTTGTTTGCTCAAAGTAAAAAAAATTTCAATTCCATAAAATAGTTATATTAATTAACTGGATTTTTAAACAAATAAACGTTTTTATAATGTTATTTTCAAATAAAAACTATATAACTATTATTCAAAAAAAACTATTACTTCATTTTTATAAAGTACAAATTCTGAGCTAAATAATAAATCTTAGTTGTTGAATTTTTAATAACGCATAGAAATGGTGAGATGAAGGACTAATTGAAAGCCCGAGAAATGTAAAACTAACTTACATATTTCTTTATTATTTTATGGATTCCTTTTTATAAACTTAACATTTTAGGTAAACATGGTCCTGTAAGAATTAACATAAAGTATTATATATTATTCGTGAACTTAAATAGCTTGGAATTTCCATCATTTTCCGGCTAAATTCACAAATAGCAGTTTGATGTTTTTCTCACAGCACCTTTCTACCGTTATACTTTTCCATGATTCAACAGGCCCAAGCGAATTAATCCACAAACTAACTGTCAAGTGTATGTCTCTCTGCGTGAGACTGTACGATTAATGCATTCGAAAGAAAGGTCGTGGCAGGCAGGCGAGGAGCCAAAGAGGAAGACGGTTTCGTACACAACGGATCGAACATCGGCTGTGCTGCTGGTCTCGCGAAAACTTAGAGCACTTCGATTATTGTCAATCACTCGAGAAATGGGTGTGTGTACGTGTGCGCAGTATGTGCCTCGCGGCGGGAGGGAGCGACGAAATCTAATTTGTAGGGATCATCGCGAGTAAGGGTCTTTGCGCACCGAATGGGAATTACTGAAGACTTCCGAGAAGCTTCTTAGTGTCGACCGGGCGATAGTCGCGTGGATTTTTCACTCCTTTCTTCTTGTCTCTCAATCTATCACTAGCAATCAGCTTACTCTTTTATCATTTTTAATCAGTTTATCATTTCATTATGACAGTTACTAGAAATAATAGGAAAATATCCCGCTAATTAAAAGGCTTATTATTTTTGGTGTTCAACGTCATTTGTCTTTCTTCCAATTTTTTAGCAAACTCTTTTTAATATTGAAGTCGTTTGCTTTTAAAGCTTTCAATCGCATAAAAAAACTTTTTTTCGCGCTATGACTAACGCTTATGTTTTTGAGATAAAAGTAAAAAAAAATTTGCATTTTTTACTTTTTGGTACTTAATATTACCTTTAATTGAATATGAAAAGCTAATTTGAGTTAAAAAATTATTTTATATTTGTATAACAATATTTTTTGATATTTATATATATATAGTTTTTATTTATTATAATTATTATTATATAATTATTATAATTATTAAATAAATAGTTTTTAATTTATATATCTAATATTGGATAACTAAGAATGTATAAAAACCCTTTAAACATTATTTAAGTAAAATATTTTAATTTGTAGAAGAACAATTGGAAATACTTTCTACCATTAGATATTTGATTGTGTTTAAAATTAACTTTGCAGAATTTAATACAATAATAAGGTAATCAATAGATAATAATAACATACATAACAATCAATACACTTGCAGACAAAGATTCGAGATACCTATTCAATAATTTGTCAATAAATTTATATTTTAAATTATATAATTCTGTGAGTAAAAACATTTTGGTACATTATCATATAAAAAATTCGTGCGTAATAAAAATTGATGAAATAAGATTTTTTCAAAAGGAGGCCAATCTTATAGAAAAAATAAACTTAATAAAGCACAGAGCCTTAAATTGTGACTTAAAAATATGTCTTATCTGCCGAAAAGAAAGCTAAAAACTCATAAGGTAAACATGCTTTATTTGAAATAAAAACGTGCATTGATTAAATTACATTAAAAGTCAAATATTAAACAAAAAAATTTAAGATTGAAAAACATGAAATTTATTTACTAAATCTTTTAAAATGATACGTTTTTAAGTGTCTTATGATTATTTTTCCGTCACTCCGTTGTAATAACAAAAATGGCAAGAATGTAACATAATCTATTTTAATAAATTATAATAGAATACAGATAAAAAGAAACCATTTCAGCTCATTTCATAGAAAATATTTAAGTGAAAACTGAAGCTTTAAATTCTGCTTTAATAAAGTAGTCTACTCACACATCTACAGCATTCTTGAAAAACAGTTGAAGACCCTTTTTTCAAAAATGATTTTTTTTTTAAATTTATAATTTTCATTGTCAATAATTTAATTATTCACGAATAATTAAGACATAAGGAAAGGGATGGGTAAACCTTATTTTATTTCCTTTATTTTGTTAAATAGAAGATCGATACGTACCATCGATTCGTGCAATTCAATAAACACGCTAATCCAATGACTTACATAACTGTATTATTTCATTTGATATTCGTGGAATTGATGGCAGACGCCTATTATTACATGCTCCCCCTTAATGAGAATTATAAATGTGGTGCGAGTCACTCGGTAGGGGATTTTCATATTACTTGATGCTTCCGCGATGTTATACGCTCTCGCGGGTTCACCGTTATAAGCCCCTTCATCCTCTCTATCATTTGCCAACACTCACTTCGTGATTTGTCCAGCAACAGTTTCTCGGTCGCCAACACCTTTGACACCATTTTCTTGTACGGGCACATGATTATCGCCAATATATTAAGTAGCCGAATGGAACACGATGGCCGATGCCATGCGAGATGCCTCTTATCGCGCGCTACGTTTATCTTTCTTTACCATCCCGCAGTCATGCGGAGGCGTGGAACATTATTTGCTTCTGCTTTGAATTCGTGTTCCTCGGCTGTTTACGATCATTCTACATTACAACGTCGATTTCTTTTTGCTTTGGCCCGGAGTTCTTTAATAGGCTGCTCAGTCGGTGGCTCGTCTCTTGTAATTTTTATTTTTTATAAATCGTAAATGTTGAGTTTTATTTAGGCTAAGGGAAGAGAAACAAAGGTTATTTATTTCGATAAACGATTTCTCTCACATGAAGATTTAAAATCTACTCTCATTATCTCCAGAATCAAAATGAACGTAATCAATTATACTATTATAATTTTCATTTATATTTATTCTTAATTTGAAATATATTATTAAAGTATCAGTAATATTAACAAAGTTTAATAGATTATCTAAGCTTAAACAATGATGAAGATTTTTTATTAGTGGAAAATTATCATAAATTTTGAAAATTCTTTGTCCATATTTTATGCGTTAATATAATTTTTTTTTATTAATATATAAAACATAACCCAATTTGCAAAATGAAGTGATTAAATGCAGTGCATGCAAACATTTCTCGTTGAAAAGGAAAGCATTAACACATGTAGAAATGAAATTATGTCATTGCTGGAAATAAATTAGACTCTATAGCTACGCTACACAAGTCATCTTTGTATGCCATAGCGGATTACTGCAGATCGTTTTACGCAAGATATAATCTTTGTCTTCGCATTTATCTATACATGTATTTAAAAAAATTTTTTACATTTAATCGATTTCATTGATTATGAAGAATATGAAAAAAATAGTCGTAAATATAATTTTCAATATCAATCATATAGATGCAAAATTTGTGCAAACATACAAATGTGAAAATATTAAATTATGATAAGTACTTGTAGTTGGTTAATTTTAATTAGAAAATGTATTTAATTTTTAGCTCCCACGGGCGGTTCAATTACTTAAATAAAAAAAATAATTAACTATTTTTAATGAACATAGATTTCTTTCAATTTCGATTGAATTAGACATCCGCTTATGAATTTATTACGCATATGAATATAACGGTCGGAACGGAATGACGTATTCTACATTAAAAGTTAGTTTCATATTAAGCTTAAACGATACAATCATTTCTATCAAAAATAAAACTAACATTAACTTTACTTTAGCGCTGAACCAAACTGAGGTTTTGTATAATGGTTGAATTTAATAGATTACCAGAGTCCTACTATATGTATACTTATTTATTGATGTGTACGTGAACAAATGATCTTAAAATACGAATTATAAAATATATACAATATAACCGTAGTTAATGATCATAATAATTGTTATAGGAATTTGTTATTTGTTCGAACTGTTCGATCTAATATAACACGGTAGGTAATTGGTGAGAGCATTCGCTTGGAACGTAACACATCCGCAGTTGCATCCTGGATAGGTCTTTTGTTTTCCTCTACACATCCTAAAGTTATAATTAAGATTTTTATTTCCTTTCAAATGAAATACAATATTTCAAAAGATACATACAAATGTACAAATAAACAGAAGGAAATTTCCTTAACCAATATTTAGCGGGCTTCTTTATCTACGGTAGATATTGCTAATCAATATTATTTTCATTGAATTATGTTTGTATTTAAAGACTTTTATTCTTACATGCCAATAAAAATTTTATCCAAAGGGTTTTTAATGAAAAAAAAAATTATAGTCAAACGTCCATATACTATTTGGTTATTCAATATTTTAAGTATTGATATTTACCTACTACCAAATCATGTAAGATACGTACATTTGGATTTTAAGTCAAACATGATTCTCAAATAAAAAAAAAACTAAATACAAATTTAATAAAATACATCTATGAAAATTACTGATAAATTATCAACCATTAAATTACAAACACATCCATATATAAAATAATTAAAAAAACCATTTATGTCTATTTGTTATGATTCATCCTCAACCTCTTTCTTTATCTTCAACAATTAGTGAAAATTCGCGTTAAAAAAAAAGCCTGGAAGTTAAAAAGCCTGGAAATTAGATCAGGAGCACACAAGGAAGTCATTTTGCTCGAACCGCTTCCCTCGCGGCACACTCCTACGAGTTAAAGGTGCCTCAGCCTTGATATTTGAAATATGCGACAGTAGCTTCTTTTTTCTAAGTGCCAATGCCTCCTTAGCTGCGAAACTCTTTTATCCGTGGCACTTGATGCTGGAGAGTTCGGGTGTGTTAGGAAGAATATCAGCACCTTCAAGCTCCCTTAGCCTATTTCTACCGATAGTACGAAGTAATTATTTTATTGGATAATAGCTGCCGTTCCAGCATTTTAATTGCAGGGAATTAGAATAACTTCAGCTGAATTCGACAATTCAATTATTTTTTATTTACATGTTTGCGTTTCATTACGCTTGATCGGGTGTAAATTATTGCCTATCATTTTTTAAAAATAATCTAAATTTGTAAAAAAGCTGAAATATTTGGCAACAGTCACTTATAGAAAGCAAGCAACAGAATGTTTATGTAAATTTTATCTGAATGATCCTGTATTGAATCCAATATTTAATTTATAAACTTCAGTACCTTAGAAGCGTGTCTTTATGATTGAAATATTAATTTGAAGTATCTATTACGAATAATATCTGAAAAAAGACATTATAGTATTTAATCAAATTGCACAATATTTTAATTGAGCCTTTGTAAGAGGAAATAGATATTTGAATAATAATACATTAGAAATTAAATATACAAAGCATTTATTTAAATGTACGATCGCATGGTTTTTGATTAATATTATTTGATATTTTAATCAACAAACACATATAGATTTCTTTGACTCCGTAAATTTGAATGATTTCCTTGATTACTCAAACGCATAGCCAATGTCGTCATTTTGTACAGTGCATTCGGTAGTTCTGATGCTTTTACATTTGTTATATTGTACATTAATGACTACTGTCTCCGGCACATTCGTTAAATGACTGGATAAAGTTGCACGATGATGACTGCCACGTGAAAGTCTCAATTTTATATTAAGTGTGAACGAGTGATCCGGCACGTCAGAAATTAACGATTCTTTAAACTTATCTTTCCGGCTCGCTTTCGAAAATTGCAATATTGGCTCGCCTTAGGGCATTCATAATGTTGCGTGCATGTTTTTACTTATTATGGAAAAAAAATTTTGTTGTACAGTAATATATTTAATTTTTCAATTAGCTTCAGGATTGTAAGAATTTAATTTCAAGTTATATCTTTGATGGTAGCTTAACTAAAGTTTGTAGTTTAAATAATTAATTTTTATTAGAGTGAGATTCGACAGTAATATAGTGTTTTGCTAGAGATTTTATAAATGATAAGTTAGAACGTAAGGGAAAATTATTTAATAAATTGATTCTATTTTGAAGGAAATCTATTAAAGAACTAAATGCGATGCAAACTTTTAACAAATAATATATAAGTACGGGGACTTACAAATTAATGTCGGCTTCTTTATAAATATATTTTTGCTTATATTTTGGTTTAGAATTTCAAAATAATAATTATCAGTTTACAGAAGCTGTATTTATCAACTACTTTATTAGATAAATCATTCTAGTATTAAAGACGTTATATCATTTTATTCATTTTATTATTTCAATTTTTTTTATAACTTATGTTAAGTTGTGTTATATAATAAACATTAAAGCGTATTTGAAAATAATGTATCGAAGGTTTCAAAAGCCATTTTATTTTGTGAATAGAATTTTGATAAAAGGTCTTCTTTTAAATTATAAATTAAGAATGAATTATTTTTATCACATTTCGGAATATAATCCACCATTTATAGATGGATTGTTTCAAAATACAGATGAAAGTAATTATGAATTATTAAGGTTTGTTCTGATGCTAATGGAAATTAAATGTTACCCTGCATCTGAACTAATAATGAATATTGTAGAATAACGTGTATAGTCAAATAAAATTAATCATTACTTGAATCAATAATGATATAATTTGCACGTATATTAAGTCAAATATAATGTGTCGACTAACCCTCGCAGTTTTATGACAAAAAAGTATTATTTATAGGAGGTAAAGTTAATAAGTTCAGCAATGTATAATACTTTTAAGAATCTATCAATATCAATGATCATGAATTGTGTTTTACATAAATCATTAAGAGGTAACAAATCTTCGATGTAACTACCTGAAGAAGACATTATCATATATAAACTTGTATAAAGTATAAAAATATTGAATACATAAAACTGCTCTGTAATACGGTGTTACGGCTATTTTTACAGTAAATACTACAATGCATCATAAAGTCTACACTACAACGTATTTTATGAAGTGTATAAAATAATACTTTTATAGTAAAAACATTTTAAGGAAGTTTTATTGGCTTATAATTACTGATAAAATATAATATTATTGTTGTGGCACCTCGTAATTTATTTAAAATAATTCCTTATTACAGAAAATGTGTAGTAACTAATTTTAAATAAAAATTTACTTCGTAAATTATAGACTTGTAGGGTAAAAAATATTTTGAAATAAATAATGAACGGTACGTGTAAATTTTTCAAAAATATATAAACAGAATGAATTTTTCAAATAAGTATTCAAAGTCGTGATTGTTGTAATTAATCAAAAAAATCAATTCTTCTATTATTAATTTAAATTCATTTTATTAATTTACAAATTAATTCATTTAAATCTTTATAATCTAAAATCACGTTAAATGTTACAAAATCATAAAACAGGATGATAATAAAAGCCAAACGAAATTAAAATCCAAAATAAGAATCGTGGAACGCTACAATTACAGAGTTTTCTAGGTCCGTTCTTCGCCGGAGAAAAGAAACAAAAAGGAGAAAGGAAAAAGGGCAAATATAAAGAGAAAAGGAAAGAGAGAGAGAATTTATTGCATGGCACAAACGAACATGACGTGGGTGGCGCCGACGACGAGGACGAGGACTGAGAAGTCGTCTCGTAGCTATACTGTAAGCCGACCCACAGTCGCGAGGCCAAGTTATAGGTGCGCTTGCGTATGACTTTTCCCCCCTTGACCCCGTTGGTTTTATTCGTTCTCTTTAACACCAATCAGTGAAAACTTAAGCACGTCAAAAAATAGTCCGATTCAGAGGCGCCGCAATATCGGCAACGCGGTGTTTTTCGATCCTCTCTAGCATCATTCGCAGAGATATTTTCAACGGCTTTTCATTTCTCGAGATACGTGTTTATACAATCGCGATCTCGTTTCTTCTTTACCGTCACCACCTTTTACATGAATAATACTAACAGAGGATTTTATGCATGAGTTCTGTGATTGCGACACGATAGGCGCCGTGGCTTTTATTTGCCCGCCACCGACTTGTTCCCTTCGTCCTGGTTTCGCTACAGTTCACGCAGTCGTAAAAAGTCATCCACTCGAGCCTTAAGTAGAACATTATGACACGAACGATGTCTTTTTGGCGATCGTTACGTCCGTCCGCCGAAACAATTAAGGTGTTGTGTGCTGTGCATACGCTTTTTGCAGCTATCGACTTTTTTGACAACTTAAATATTTTAATTGTCAGTTCGATTTGAAACACTCTATAAATTTCCTTTTATCAACGCATAACTATCTTGTGTATTATATACTTGTTATAATAAAGGCAATTATTTCACAATGCTTGCAAAGAAATAAATCACGAGGAATGTTAGATATGTGAGCTATTCCAGAAAAATGTAAAACAAATATTATATTCCGGGTCATCGTGAGAATGGAATTTTTCGTAACTCCTCATTTTCGATTTTTATCTGGGAAGTGAATGCTCGGCTATCAATAATCAAAAACAATATATTTTTCAAACAAATTCTTTTCCAGCTCTTTTGAATCTTTTAATATTATTTTTCCTATTATTTTTTATATCTCAGTTTATTTACCCATAATATTATTAAGTAATGTATTAAGAACACCGAGGTTTCAATAAAAAAAAAAACAAATAAAATTTCAAAGTAGGTCATACTTGCATACATGGCCTTTGACGTATTGATTAAATATGTACGATATCGATTAAATTTACAAGGTTAGCGTAGACGAAAATTGTATCCGTCAAAAATTCAAATGACATTTATTTTAACGTGCAAGTTCGTAGTACTTTCAGTTAATACAATAAAAATTGATAAATGAATTGAAGCTATAGTATAAAACTACAAAAGAAGGGATCTATGGATATATGTATGTAGGCAGAGAAAGAGAGAGAGAGAGTGAGTGAAACCACCGTACCACAAGAAATAATTAAGTGCGAGCAAACAATGAAAAATACAGTTCAGAGTTGGGAGAGTAGTCACAATATCGGAATACGCAAATATGCCTAGGGCGAAAGCTCGACGACCCTGCACCAATTCGTAGACGGGAAGATTTACCAAAGTCCCTTTAATTTGCAGTATTGCCATGTGCTCGTACCCCTCAGAGTTGATTTATCATATTGGGACAACGGTCGCCGTTTTTCTTTTTTCCCCATCCCCACCCCCTCAATTAAAAGTATTTAAAGCTCCGAGAAGCTCTCTTGAGGATAACCACGTGCTCGTTTTCACTGGACGCTCTGGAGCTCATCTCCATCAGATTATTTGATTTACCAGTATACAGATGATTAGTTTTACAGATGAGTATTATACCACAAACTGTTTACGAGAATAGGAAGAGTAAATTGATGTCTTCTGGAATGATTCTCGGTAGTCAAAATAACCATTTTGGCGATTAGGCTTTTCTCGTTTTATTTTTTTATCAAATGAGCATTTTTAAACGTATCTATTTTTCTGTTTCTAATTAGTTTTTCATCGATGATCTTAAAAGGAAGTAACGGCTTTGGTAATGGCTTCTCTTTATACAATAATATTTTAATACTTTTAAGAAACGTTTTGATGTACGACTTTTAAAATCGATAATTGAATAGGTAAATTTTATTTTTTTCCACTTAGTTATTATAAACATTATAATTAGTAAATTAACGACTACTGTTCCGATCATCTAATGGCTTATGTATAAGTATTATGGTTATAGAGTGATAGTTTCTTAATCATTGAAGATAATAATTAAATAAGTTTGAAGAACAAAAATCTAGAAAATGGTATTTCTTGTAAAATTTAATTAAAAAATACTGCTAATCACTTTTAAAGGTTAAATGACTTTAGTATGACGAAATATTCATCATTTTTTATTTACTATACATTTTAAAATAATTAGAAATAAAGAATATTGTGCAAATACGATATTAGAAAAACTGTGTTTTTATGGCTGCACGTATGATAAAACTACAATCTAACATTTGAATCAATTTAATGAATACAAGTGAAACCTGGTAATTTAATTTAGATCTTAACATAGATGGCTTAACTCAAAATTAAATTAATAATTTTATTAACAGAAATTTCTTTTTAAATGAATGATAGCATTAAGTAAAATCAATTGCTCGACATCTAAAATGAAACTCATAAAGTGTGTAGAAAATACCAAAGTGCCGGTGTTTTTAAAATATATATTCCATACATAAATTTTATTATAAATGGATTTAAATAAATTTTGGAAAAAGCAAATGGAAGCGAATTTGGGTGATAAATAATATCTCAATAGAAATTGCAAGTCATACAGATTACAATAAATGCTTCACATAATTATTAAACGCATTAAGGTGCCACTTGTAGAATTATTAAAACGTACAAAGTTGTCCGCGAAACTTTCGTAATTGCGCGTATAAATTTATTATCTAATTGATTATTGAAACCATCACATTTGTTCCTTTTTAAATTCGGTAAATTGCCGACAGACTATTAGACTAACAAAATCCTCATACCTCCTCCACATTTTGTCGCACGAGTATGAATTGAATTTTAGTTTCACTGGGAGTAAGAAGAGGACACCAAGGGGGTTGCAAAACCTCGGAGCTTGACACCTTAACTCAACACCTTTAATCAATAATAAAAAAACACGAATGTAAAGCAATGAAATGACCGACGCTGACAGTCGTGTAGAATATCCCGCACATAAAAGTCGGCGTGAGTAAGTATGGAGAGGGTAAAACCGGTACGAGGGCCAGGCAGATAAGAAATGGTGGTGGCGAAGGGACACAAAAAAGGCTGAAAGTTGTCGAGCCCATACACAAAGCGCACAATTTAAGTCGCTTGCGCGTGGAAATATTGGAGGAGCCGAACTGCTGAGGATCATCCAGGCGACACGTGCGCCTATCAATTTCCGTGACCATTTGACACTCGTTCGCCTCATCGCGCCTAATTTTGCACCTTAGATATAAGTTTGCGCCTTCCTCGTCCCCACCGAGTTCAACATCACAGACACCCGAACTATCGCTGTCCGAGAGATTCAAGACCCCTGGTGAGGATGGAATTATAAGGGCCGAAGATAGCTTCTCATTTGGGAATTTGTAATTAATCGCGATGATCTCGCGTCCTGAGACGATGACGCGAGTCTTCGCTCGCTCGAAAAATTGTTTCGAGGCCGCCATATTCGTGGGTAATTATTTTACTGGGCAGCGGGAAGGGCACAGGGAAAAGACAGAAGTAAGACCGAGCTTCTTATGCTCTAATTCATATTTACGCAGACAAATTATGAGTCGCCGTTTTACTTCAAAACGAAATCTGATGGACCCGCACAATTTCAACCTACGTTCAATAAGAGTATGGTTTTCAGCATTTTGTTAGATCTCCCGGTATATACGATTCAATCATCCTAAAGTTTATTTAAATCGAAAATTATTCTAATTCTCTAAAAAAGTACTTGTGGGTAATCGGTAATTTTTGGTCCTTATATTAAAGGTTACGCGTCGATTTAATAATATACGAAAATTTTAATTTAGACGGATGTTATACTGTAATTAAAAGGTTACTTAATACTGCGTAAGATATATTTGAAAAATTAAATTTGTTTAATAAATTATTTTATCAATCTTTGTATAAACACGATTTCAAAAAAGTTTCTTTTAAAAGTAATGTTATAATTAATTAATTAATGCACAGAATTTATTTTAAATCAAGATATTAATTTCTATGAGCTATTAATACAGTTTATAACTTAGTAATAAATAATTCTAAATGATAGTATTGATTTACACGTACTATATACAATTAGTGTTAATAAATAAATCGTGACCCACAAATAAGAATTAGATTTTTCTATTTTTACACCAGAGTGCATCAATGAAATTTTCTATTAAAGTACTAATTTTTTTACGCGTTAGCAATACTTTCTTTGGTTAATTTTTTAAACTTATTAAACATGTACATATCCATAAATATAAAAATGTTTTCAAATTGCTTATAGAAATCAATTCAATAAGCAATCGTAATGTTACATATTAAATACAAGACGAAATTTTTTTTTTATTAAAAAAATTTTTTATAAGAATTAAAAATATATTATTTAATCTTTAATATTAATAATTTAAAAATGAATTTTTTTTAAGTATGTGTTAGTATTTAATTACATATATTTTTTTTAAATTTACTAATATTTTATTTTATTTTCTAAAGATCTTACTCATAAACCAAATAAGATAAAAAGTATCATACTTTTCATTTTATTTTAGAAAATTGTAATTATCGGTTAAAATAAGATTTCAATTATTCTTTTTTATTTAAAGTATTCTTACTATCACTCACGAAAAGTATACTTTTACAGTTAGTATCATTAGCGAAACATTAATATTTTTTTTCTATTTTGATATCATTTGTCAATATTATTGAATTGTTTTGTCCGAATTAAACGTAATTGTTTAACTACATGATATACATTGTTTACTTATGTAATAAGATAAGTAAAAATATAAATGAGTAGATTAAAATAAATTAGAACATACAAATTTATTATAAGCTAAACCATGATTTATTGCACTAGTCAGAAAAATTAAATTGTACATGATATCAAACATTGAATCTAATATATTGACTATATCGATTACCTACATAGTAGTCATTACCTATATAATGGTATAGTGGTACTATGAAGAGGTTTTATCATAATTAAAAACTATTAAATAGTTGAAAATCTACAATTCACATAAGACACACCCTATAATTTCTCATTTTACCCCTTCCTTTTTTCGACTTTAATTATACTGAATACTATATTTAGTTTTTATTTATTTAAGAAAGAATTGTGTGTAGCTTCCATAGTAAAGATATTGTTGAATTCTGCAATTTGTGTATTTAATATGAATTATTTTAACATAATTTGTTTTAGTTTTCATATTACATTGCACTGTTTTTTATTATAATTCTATTCATTCAATTTGAGTGTTAATTGTCAAATTAACTGTTAAATGCATGTTATTACCAATTTTGTTATTCATACATTTATTATTATCATACATTAGCTATTCGTATTGTACATTCGTATTACACGTACATTACAAAATTAATTTAGTCTAATTAAAATCAATTCTTCTTATTTTTACGACAGTGTCGTCACCATATTCTTATTTTCTTAATTTTTATTTTTTATTTTATACAATTTATGTACAATTAGTAAGTACATTAAAAATTTAAAGACTTAAAATTATGATATCTAATGCTAGAAAAATTTTTTTCCGATACTAAAAAGTCCATAAAAATAGCAACATGCCTCAATTATTTTCATTAAGTTATCAATTATGCAAATTATAGTTACAGGATATTAGCAGATTTTTTGATATGTGGATAGGCCCGAATATACGGAGAAAATAAAAGTCTGGTGTAGACAATCATTGATGTACGATTTGTAAATTATACAGACATATATATTCATTTCAAATTCATTCTTGCTAGTAGAAGCGATTAATTGAGTTACGTATTATGTGTATGAATATAAGATTATGATTAATAACATTATCAGTAAGTTTAAAAATGAATAGTACACATTCTATGACCTTCACATTTAAAATTGAGATATTTTAATTTAAAAATATTTTATGTATAGACTTTATTATCTTAAATTACTAATCACCAAGAAAATATTTCACAGTGTAAAAAATCTTTATTAATACTAATTTAGTTCTTAATATTTTATTTGTATATCATACAAGAATATCAGAGTTTTTAATTGTAAAGCAATTTAGCAGAATTCTTAGATATAATCGATGAAAAATAATTGTTAAAAAAAGAATTATTAAATACAGTGCAGACATCATAAAGAAAACAAAAAAGCTATTAAATATGTTCGAAAATTCATCAACTTTGAGGGATTAAATTAAAGCAAATTAAGGTGACCCTAATGAATCAAAACAGATTGTAAATGTGTAATGAGTTAATATGAAATAGTAATGAATTTTAATACATTATTTTTAGAAAAATTTGCTATTTAAAATGCTCTATTTTAAATATATTCTATTGTATTCAAAATAATGAAACATATTATTTAAAATTCATTTATTACAGTGTAGATAAAATGTATATAAAATGTAGGTTTTTTAAATTATTTGATTAAATGTATGCAACCGATAGATTTTGTAGACTAAATGATGATTGCGGATACAAATTTTAGTATGTAATAAACACATGTGTTCAGAAAAAAGTGCCATTTTTCTGAGGTATAAGAGTTATTTGTTTGAATGTTCGCATTGCGTAGTCCAATTACCATGGACCGTATTGAAGTATGAACGAAGTAGGTACAATTATGTTTGGGGAAATATCATTTTCCGAGATAAGGGGCTCCTTGTAGCTAAAGGTTCGCGTTGTGTTTGTCACTGGACCGCGTTTCGTTCGTGTTGAGTTTACCGACGAAAGAAATATACTTCGATGTATCGGTAATTTTCCGAGGATGTAAAATGATCTGTCCAGCTGCATTAGCTAATGTAACCCGAAAAAGAGAATATTATCAACGCTCAGCTTTTTCTTTGTTGTTTTGAGCCTCCCGGAGAATTCATCTACGCCTAAGCGTCCGAATTTGTAATAATAAGATAAGAGTAACGTACGGCCGAATCCTTAACTATTGAAAATTTGGAAGACTCGGGCCAGTTCCAGAGTCCGCTAATTTATCCTTAAAATTGGATCTCCTTGCCTACAGCAAATAGGTCAATACATAGCATGTATACGATGTATATTTTGTTCCGTATCATCGCGCAAAAGTAAGAAACATTTTTTACAGTGCAAATTGCACCTTCGCGACGTAACAACATCGGACATATACAACAAAAGACAAATAAATGTAGGATCACTCAAATTGCTTTTGAACAAACAATTTACTTTGAAAGAAGTCGTGTGGCTTTCACAGAAGCCAAATAATAAATTCTAGCTCTATTATATAAGACTATTTAAGATTCATACATAGTTTTACATGAAATTTTATAAAGAAATTAGTTTAATAGTTAATAATCGTGAAAGGTACTGATTTGCTAATTATTTAATTTGAACTTAATGATTAAGATTAAAAATTCTCTTGTAATACGAATTATTGATCGAAATAATTAAGTAAGAAAAAGTTTCTAGGCGCTTAACGTACTACTATTCCTTTTATATTACTATACCTTTACATGTATTGGTGATTATTTATGAATCAAGATATATTCACGAATCGACATTTTTACTCATTTCACTCAATAAGCAAATAACATTTCCGAGGTCTGATTAGCTGTGCTAAAAAGTTTCTGGTAACAAGTCTCGACTCCAACTGATCAATGTTTCTTCACTAGAAAAATCGTGAATTTTTAACCACAATGGCTTTCTTCTTTCGGTTAGTGCCTTTTGTTTTACATCATTACTCTCTCAAACTGTCTGCATACATATTATATATGCATAGCTCGGACGGTGCGTTTTATCGAACGCCGGGATCTCGGCAGTCGTGACTGCGGGGCATTTTATTAATCGTCTGTCCGTCGATTCGACGTACTCTCGTAGCTGCTGCTGCTGTTGCTGCGTTGTATTGCGTCACGAGCGAGCGCCATTTTTCGGTGCGATAGAGCACGAGTGAAATTTTCATGTGACAGGATCATTATACCGATCCCTTTCCGCGATGGTGATTCAACCATGAGCAACCGGACTCCCAAGGTAATATACATTTACATTAAACCCAGTTGCTAATTGATTGCGATCTGTTCATCTGCATCAAGATGCGCTAGGAATCTCGGTTTTTCTGCACATTATTTTTTTCTTTACGCTGAGGATTGGGCTCGTGCGATAATCGAACCACCGGAGATTGATTCGACCCTCGATGTTAGTAATGCGATGTATTTACCCTCCTAGTGATCCCTTACGTGTAACAGTATTGTGTGTCTGTAGATAATGTGTACGGGAAAATTAATTAATTTAAAAGCATAAATATTATTTTGAGCTAGCACTATGATGAATGTGTGAATTAATATCAGAAGAAATGCTTATTTGACTATTTTATATGACCTATTCGACGTACCTATTCTAAAACAAATTCCTCGTACTGATTGCTTGTTTTCTATGTAAATTTTTACGTGTAGCTGTATTTTTTGTATTTATGAACGAATGATAATATTATTTCCTTATAATCTGGTTTAGCAAATAGTCTAATGGTTCTAATTTAATCAATTGATATTTTAATGGCCGCCAACGTAAAAATACAGATCTTGTTAACTCCTTTATGCAATAGCGTGCCAATTTGTGTATAAGAAATATTGAACTAATATCGATGTCCGAATCTCTGTGGTTTTGATTATTTTTTTGTTTTTATAGAGTCTTTCTTGTATAGAATTTTATACCTGTGAGAAAATCTGTAGTGTACATTATGATAAATTGAGATGACGCCTGAGTATGTTAGATAATTTAAAATATGACAGCTGTAGCCATTAAGGTGTCAGTAATTGGGTATTTTCCCTTAGGGCTTAAAATGAAAGTTAATTGAGGACTTTCTAAGAGAAATAAAATATTAATATATCATATTTAAAGTTTAGACAAAACAATAGGCGAGCATCGGTAAATTATTGTTGAACTTTATGACCAGCATTAAGTGGAAAAAATTCACATGCGTAGTATATTTAATCAAATTTAACATTTATGTTATTTTAATATGCGCAAATATAGCTAATGACTCTTACCTTTTTCGAAGCAGCCCGTTTGACTTCGATAAGCAGTTTAACAGCTGGTGATAGATAGGACTTGACGAAATTCTCCAAGTTGCCATGATAAGCACAAACAAGAATGTCTCGTGCCTGTCGTGTCAAGATATCGAGTACGTTTTCACCATAAATCGGCCCTAGGTAACTTCGAATTAGTGAAGCGGCGTCTCCCCGCACCTGAAATTGCAATATATGTGCAATTTAGGGGTGATATATCTAAGAGATTTGATACATGCGAGAAAAATAGTTTTACAATTATTTATAACTGTATGTGCAGTTTTCAAATATTTTGAAAATTTGGTTTATTCGACGGTGAAATATATAAGCGAGCCTTTGTTAAAAAATACTAATATATAAAAAAAAAACAATTTAAAACTTATTTTCCATACCGAATTACTCAAACTAATAAAATATATTAGGCTTTCTTTATTCAAATTAATAGTAAACTATATTCAGTTGAAACACAAAGTCAATAAATTGTTATTCCTCACTCACAACACGTATATATTTTTACGTGTGTGAATTTTACGTATATGAATAAATATTAAGTTTAGCACGAGACATAAATTTCGCAATATTATCTTTGTAGTCATATTTAATTTAGATTAGTGTATTACTTCATAGTACTGAAATTGAATAAAGAGACTGCGAAAAGCAAAAAATATTTCGCATGCTACAAATTTCAAACAGTTACCTGTGTCAATTAACTTAAAATGTTTTAAAATGGAGTTTATATTTTACTTCCTTTAGATGTGATTAAATTACGATAATTTAATCAACAAATACTTGTAATATGAGTGTTGTATAATTGAAACATTATATTTTTAGTAAATCGCAGAAGGAATTCGATCATTCATCATGCCCTTTTTTACCATTAAATATATTGAAAATGCGTCACCATTTAATAAATCGATTTGCAGAATAAGTAAAACCACACTAAACATCTACGTTCGAATGTAAAAAATACGGATTCCGGTTGTATACGGCAGTTTAATTACACAGCTGATAAAACTCATCAATCAAAAGGACCAGGGCGTAACGTGGCCAGGATACTTGTAAAACATCAAGAGCGACAAATTGCAAATCTATTGAATAGGCGGCCAATGAACACGGGGGAGGGGGTGCAGTAAAGGACAAGGCACTCTTTGGGATACTTTGTGTGAAACGAGTATAGCACGTCTGTAGCATGCTAATTGATGTAAGGGTTTTTGAGAACGGAGTGTGACGAAGCCAAGGGGGTTTTAGTGTTAAGGAGGAACGAGGGAAAATCTGCATATACACCACAAAGGGGTTGCAAGTGCCGAGTAAAATGTCCGGCTTCATTCGATGGAGAAACGGTTGGTATAACATGTAAAAGCGTAGGCAGAGGAAATGGTGGGAAGAAATAAAGTATCGAATATGTACCCTTAAAGACAGTCTGTAGTGGTCGCGCATATGAACTAGTTAATTTTTTAATTTCTTCATTTCGTATTATGATTGCTGCAGCGCTTGATTGCTGAATGCATCAAGTGATTGTCAATGTCGTAATATACATGCAGATGTACAATGGAAAAGTAGAGAAACTCGTTTATTTTAAGAAGTGGATGGTACTTATGTTGAAAGCTCCATGTCGAGTTTAAAATAAGCTAAAAATCCATCTAAAATGTAGTTAAAAAGTATGCGTATGTAAGAAATGTTTGAAAGCATATTTTCAGGACGCGCACTGAAAGTTAATTACTGTCCGAAAAAGTTTACTAACTTGGTTAGAATATTTACAATAACTTGCAATTATAATTAACTTTGCCATTAAAAATATTCGCTTGCGTTATAATGACAGTTATCGTTTAAAATTTCATACCTTTATTGCTAGTCATAACTTTGTCAGAACTTTGTCATAAGTTTTGCATGTTTATTAATGCCGTTATTTAAGATTTTACATTTAGTTTTCAAATCCACGAATATGAATGAGCATGAACCAGCGCAGTCCAGAATCACAACTCAGAGAAAAACAAGGGATAAAAGAGAGTAAAAGAAAAAAAAACAATGTAAAAGGGGAAAGCGAATGGCTTTGAATGGGTACGTAGCTTCGACCCCACGGAGTTGTAGACTCCGTTGGCAAGGGGTAAACAAGTTTAACGCGGGTGACAGAGTTGTGCGTTCAGTTCACTGTACAAATAATAAATGCAAATCAACCGAGTGAGAAAATCTTTAAAACAAAGGCGATAGCGCGCGCCCATTTGGGACAAGTGCCATGAGGATAGTCGCAGAATCAAGTGCCACGTGGGTCTCAATATGTCGTGGTGATCCCCAAGTGGTACTCCATAAGCACAAAAAAAATTGTTTAACGGCTGGGCTTATTTGAATCTTCTTGGGGGAGAAATTAATAGCGCGTGTAAAACATAATGCGGTTTCCTGCGATCAAAATAATGTAGATAGCTGTCCGCTGAAATTAGAGGCTACCTGATCGATTTTACGTATAAGCTATTGGTTTTTTAAACGTGGCCGTATGCATATGCGTAAACGATTTTGTATGAAATGAGCATTGACGTAAAAGAAAGTTACGTATTTCATTAAATGTTCAATCGCATAAAAAATCTGTATTCCCTGTTTGTCACTCGAAATTTAACAATGAATCAAATCGACGTTTATTAACCAAAATTTATGAAATTTATCGTTGGTATTATATAAATTAGTTTTTTCGATGCAGTGGTATTTACTTGCATTAGATTTGTAACATTTAATGTACTAGTCAAATATCAGTCCCTAATTTCCAATATATACATTGCAATGAAAAACGTAGGTCGCTTCTTAAATCAAGTACTTTTGAAATACTGTAATAAATCATTACCTGCAAATTAAATATTATACTTAATTGTTATATTAAATATAATTATCGTAAAAATTTGTCCGGATACTCAATTCGGAGGGCGTAATAGCGAAGGATACATTTGAATATCAGGATGTATTAAAATTTGCATAAATAACCATTTGAAGGATCTAGTATCGAGAGGTGGTCAACTACATTTGGCACAGTTACCTCTTTACAGCCGTAAATAAATTATCTTGAGCTTGACGGATTGCCTTTTTGATTTCTATTGCTGCTATTCCTCTGCCATAGAGTCGCACGGCTAACGTGGACATAACGCAAAACGCTCTCATAAATTAATAATGCTTACTTTCCACTCAGCACCATCACAAGTCATACCACTTTATCTACATCTTGTATTTATTGTAAGTGTATACTTTCAATTTACATACATATTGCAAACCAGATGAAAGTTAGCCAGTAATTTATTTGTGATATGCATTGCTCACCCCGTTTTTTTTCGTATTTTTCTAGTTATCAGGAAGCCATTAAAATTCGAAAATACTTTTCTATTTCAGGTTTTTTTGTAAACCTAAGGTTCCATTTCGATTTCGTATTCATCAATCTCATTGGAGAAAAAAAGAAAATACATGTAATGATTGAGTATGTTAGAAATAAAAAATTAATAGCCTTCTTGTCACTTGGAATCAATTTAAAATATTGTTTTGAATTTGAACATATTCTTATTAATAATCATGCATGTTTGATAACTATTAAATAATAATCATTAAATATATATTGATAATATATAAACAATTAAATATTGATTTATATTGAATCAGAGTACGTGAAAATTCGAATAAATACGCATACACGTGGAGCTAAATGTGTGAAACTTGACCGAAAAAACTTCTTTTTTTCTAAGTTGCAAATACTTATTCAGAATTAAAATATTTTTTAACCAATTCGTCCTCAATTTAATTTACCACATTTGTCTATTCGCAAGTTGCTAGATTTTTAATATAATATGGGTATTTTACATTATTATAAAGCTAATTTTTAAGCCAATCATTTTATAGAATTTTTTATACAATTTTTAATTAAAAATAAACAATTCTTCACAATATCTTCACAATTCTTAAAAATATTTTTCTTTAAAAATGATTAATTAAAATTAAATTAAAATAAATTTAAATTAAATACAATAATTTTATTTTTAAAAATGAATGAATTTCGTATTGATAAAAAAAATGAATTTGAGATTGTTTTCTTTAACCTCTTTTTAATATAAATATCTCTGTGAATTCTATGTGTACTTATTTCTATTCTCTATTATTTATTATTGTTTTCCAAATAGATCAGGTAACTAGTAAGAATATGATAATATTCTTTACCATTACAAAAAGTTATTTTTAATTACACGAAGCAAAGGAATAATTAAATTATACCTAACTAAACTAGTAATGCGCAAATAGTATTACATTGTCTTCGGCTCGATGAATTTATTTCAGATCCAATTACTATCTACAAACATATCAGAAATTAATCGTACAACCGAAGTGAAGATATGAGGAATACTTGGATGGTAAAGCAAATTATTTTGATACCCCAAAATTAAAAATTAATTAAAATCTGCACAAAGAGAACAAAGAAAATGTAAGTTCATTGTATATTGTTGTTAAATGCATGAAAATTTGACATTAGTGGATCAAGAAACCATGACGGTTCCCTTATTTTCAAAAGAGGGGTGCGAGAGCCACAGGAGCTACGATGTAACTACTATATCATTGAAGTGCCTACGCTACCAACCCATTTTCTGTATGGGAGGGAAAGGGCAAGACAGAGGAATTCGAAGTGCGATTTGTCTGTAGGGCGCATCGATTACTGTGTCAGATTTATGAAGAGCGGACGCGAGGCTAATTTTGGAATATGAAAACTTTTTTTTCTCGCTAATACGCAAACTTTCAAACGTGTTAAGCAATTGCGATTTTAAGTCATATCAAAAGGCTATATCAAAAAGTATTTTTTTAATAGAATTTATTTTTATCCATTATTTCTTAATTTTTTTCAAACAAATATAAGTGTATTCGTCTGAAATTAAAATTATTAAAAGATTACTTTTTTGTGTGCTTATAAAATAAATATATGCTCTTAACGCAGGACTATAATCTTCTTCATACATTTTTAACTAGTTTGATAAAAAATTAACCTTTTATGCAAATAAATTTAATCTTATTTAAGAAACATAATTTATTTAAAAACAAAAGGTGGTTGTTTCACAGCATTTCTTAAAACACCAAATATACTTTAAAAGTCGCTCAAGAATCTTTACTATTCTGCCTTTCTTTAAATATGCTTAACCATTAAAATTTCGGTAGAAATTGTAAAAAAAAATTTTTTGTAATGTTTCTAAGTAATGAAGCAAATTGAATGTCAACTTAAGTTGCATTAATATTTTAATTATTTGTCCATTAGTAATAAAAATTCTGTAATAACCAAATTGTAAATAACTTAGTATGAACTAAATTAACTAACTCATAAATTGAAATATAAGATGAAATAACATTCGAAGATAAAAGTTTGAAATTACGGGTATCGATAAGGTTTAAAGTGTATAGAAAACACTGACGTAAAATTTTGACTTATGAATATTTATACTGAGAAAGTTGATCGTAAAAAAGTTAGCTCTCATTTAATGTATCAACGCTAACCTTTAATACTTTTATATGTATCTTTAGAAAGTTTGTAGCCAAATTTTTTTCAAATAATTTTAACTAATATTTGAAGGAAGAGTAAAATGATTTTTCTGAGATACTAGGCATAATACTACCGTTAACACGTAAAAAGGAAGTTACATTTCATCATGATAACTGAGTTTTGATATTAATAACTAAAATTTTTTAAATTATATTATGCAAGCTCATATATTTGACATTGATTATATCTAATGCAATTAGATCGTCTATTTATTATTATCGTAAAGTGATCTGCAGGAATGTATGTTTCTTCATTAAATTGTAAAATAATCGCTTATATACAGTCATTCTATCTTAAAGAAAGTATAACATTCAAATATTAAAAAAGCATATTCTTAAAAGAAAATTATTTAAAAAGAAATCAATGCACTTTACGAGGAAAGATTATTTTTTTATTATTTTTTTTGTATAAAATTGTAATGATTGATTAATATCTCAGAATATTAATTTTCAAACACAGTTTTCTGATCATTTTAGCTAATTATTTACATTATATTTATTTTATATTATATTTAAAATTCACGTGATATAGTTTAATATTAGTATTTGTTATAGTCTATTGAAAATTAATTATCATAACTTAATAATATGATTATCTTTAAAGTGATTGTTTCGATATATATTTAGTGTCAATACTATATCGAGTTTTTTAATATTTTAAGAATAAACAATAATTTTATACTAATAATGTAAAAAATTTGATTATGTGAATATAATTTTATTCTTATATATTTCAACATTAAATATTCTTTAACTTGTGTTTATGAAATAAAATTATATTTGTTTATCTCGTTAAACATGAGAATTTGTAGAAAGGAATATTTTTGCTAGAATCCCAGTAAGTCTTCTGTAAGTGAAAATTACTCAGCTAATATAAAATTTTTACAATTTTGTATTTTCTAGAATCTTTCACAATATTAGCCTTTTATTTTAACAGTGGTTAAAAATTTTTTTAAGCAACAGTGGTATTGTGATTTTAAAAACCTATCAGTTTCATCATGCTTACACGGAGGAAACAGGAATAAATGTGAGGAAGAGATATCGAAACGAAAAGGATCCCGAGGGGCGGATCGACGCGTGTAACCGGATGTAGGCGAAGTCTTGCGGATAGGCGTAGAGCATCTGCGTGCAGTTATTGGTTAAGTAAACGATAATTGATTGAAGGAGTTTCCTTCAGGATTTACGAGGAAAATATAAAACGACGAGTTTGATGATCTACAGCGACGAGAAGAGGAAGTGCATCGAGCTTTTGTTGTTGATATTATAATGGAGTTTTATGCTACTCTTATTTTTTTTCTACGTTTCTTTGACATGATTTTTTTTACAACTTTCAATATTTTGTAACTATTTTTGTTAAGGATAACTAGTTTCGCGAAATAATTGTATATTATAAAAACGGCAACAAGAATTTAGGTACGAGATCATCGAATATTAAATTAGATTTCCATGAGATCAATTTTATGTTGGTTTTAATCATTTATGAGTAGAAAAATCTTAATTTTTTACAGATTAAAGAATGCATTAAAATTATATTTAATTTAAAAACATAAAAATGCTGTTGAATAAGACTTATCAAACTTTTTAATCATTTTTTTTAAATAAGGAATCAATTTTTTAATATCTGGGTTATATTGATTTCAATTTTAAAAACGCATTATGAATAATTAATATATTAATTACAGTGTGTTTCAATTGATATTTTAATTTTTTTTTATATTTATTTTTATTTATATTTTTATATTTATACTAATATTGATTGTTATACTTATAAGTTTATCTACTTAATAATTGTGAATCCTATAGACAGTGAATAATATTATGAATTCTTCCGTGACCTTGAGGACTTATCCTAATGAGGATCCGTATCTCCTACGGTATATCTATACAGTATATCTACTGAATTAAGATTCAGTTTTATACTGAAATATCTTTGAATGCTCTCTATCAAGTGTTTTAAGTAGCATCAATTGTAAATTAGTTCCAATATTTCGTTATCCAAACAACCCTTTAAACCTATCCCACTTAAAAGACTCTGTTCTAACCAAAAGATTGACTTTACATAGTAATTAATAAATTCGTTTACTCGAAAGATCCTTTTTAACTAATTTCATATGAAAAATTTAACTCACTGAAACGTATGAAAAATTTCAAACTTTTTGGAAGTTATTTATTTTCACCGATTATTAATGACCTTTAATACTCTTATCAACAACACACATATCTTAACTTTATATTTAAAAAAAGAACCCCAAGAACTGCTTAACGAATTCTATTCACCTCCAGAGAATCTGTTTGGAAAGTTAGAATTAAATTTTTCTTAATAAAATTTTTAGAGTGTTCACTAATAAAGATAATAATGTAAAATGTTTTAGATAGATACATTATTTTTTGGTTTGTATGATTTCTATAAAGCGTGTTTTTCTAACTCCAATTAATCCATTGTTAAACATTTATTAAAATTTTTATATTCTGAAAACACATTATATTGGTGCATTAGTGATATATTAGTTAAAATAATACTGGAGAAATTTTTTCGACTGATAGCAGCATTTTCAACACTGCGGGAATTAATTTGTCATTTTTATAACAAAAATTACTCGCAAGGCTTCAGGAAAGAATAAAAGCATAACAAAAACCGTATAATATTGAATAAAATGAGAGGAAAAAGTTTGACTAATTATATACTTCATTTAAGATTTAAGAGAACAAGAAAACTTGCCATAACAGAGAAAAAACATCGCGTAAACTAAAGCAATGTGTACAACACGTACAAAATAACTTCCAAATATATCGGCTGCTCGCATACCCGATGAGATTTATAAACAATGCGATTAACTACATACGCGGACACCTACTGAAATATGCCAAACGCGCCAAGAACTCTCACCTTACAATTAAAAAGAACCCCATTTGTAATAAGCTGTGGGAAAAAGATGGAAGAGCAAAAGGAATGAGGAAAAGGAAAAGGATAATACATTATGTGCTAAATAAATAGTTACTCATTCCCAATATTGGCTCCTCGACTCATGGATTCGGTAATTAAAGCTCCTTATTACGAGTTACTTAATCGACGAAACGCCTGATCCTAGTTACTGATAGAACTACATCTTATTTTGTTTATTAAAATACTTAAAATTAATTTGTACGCTAGATTAGTAAGGTGCGTTTAATTAAATTTGTTTGATATGTGTATGATATTCGTTATGTCTACTGCGAGAAAATCTCGAGTACTGAAAGTGAAAAAACGAAGTATAGCAAAGTCAATATGCAATTAATAAAGAAGGAGAATTTATGATCGTTTGTGATTACAGAAAATTTCAGCGCGTGATTTCACATATTTTAAAAGTCAAAATTTCCTTGTGTTTATTTATAATTTTTAATAGTACTAGCAAATATACTTAATACACTTTAAATGCCGCTACGCGTAGGAAAGTAGATAATTATTTTGTTCAATCTTGATCGGTATAGGCTTGCATTGATAACGATTAAATTAAAAATTGCACTCCATTGAAAGTTATACATGAAAATGTAGTCAAAGCTGAATAATTATTACAATATTTTCTACTTAATAGTCCGCATTTAAGATTTGAAAATGTCTTATTAATGAAACCAGTAGATTCAAATGCTAAGGCTGTCAACTACTCTATTTTAATTAAAAAAAATGTTTAGCTTTCACATTATTCTGATCAACAAAACTAGACAAAGCAATATTCGTTATAATCACGAAAACGTATTATTGGTTACGCACACGCCTGCGCAATAAATAAGAGAAAATTAAACACACGAACGATGTTAAGTCACGGCTGCGCATTCGAATCCAAAAGTCATGCCAATATTGGCTCGAAGTGTTTATCCTCGGTACATTAATATTTAAGAGTTTTATTTATGAAGTTAACGTTTCTTTATTCGCAATAAAGAATCCGTTTGATGTCAAAGGGGGTAAGGGAGCCGCCGTACATCTATTATTTCTCTCTTCTCTCCCACCGTAGAGCCAACGGCAAACAGAAAGAAGTAACAAAATACGAGTGCGAACATAAATTAGGAGATCAATCGAGGGGCGCGATCCTCGAATTCGATGCACGAGGTTCCCGGACATTAGTTACAATTGCTAACTCTTGGGATCGCCAAGATGGGATGGTTAATACGCTTGTGATTTATTTTATGGGAAAAGTCGTCGCCAAACGCTTTCAGCACTATAACTGTGATATCCGAACGCATGAATTACGATGACTCTTATAGGCCGCGGATTAGGTCTGCGATGATTTAGGAAAGGTCGAAGCTGCGCGCGAATTTATGATCACGCGGAGTCACATCAGTTTTGCCCGCGGACTCTGTTAAATGAATTGATAGAATGAGCACGACGTGATTAGTTGGACGAGCATCGACTCTTTGGATTTCGATAGACGTTTCGAATAAGTGTACTGCTTAACCTTCTTTAATAGCTTTTTAGTTATTATTAATTTTACTGTAATAATTTTCATTATCTATAATTTTAAACCTAATTAATTGTATAATATAACTTTACATCATTCTCTTTGAATAAACTGTATCACTAATTCCAAATTACTAAATTGAATACGTACACCCTGAATAGTAAATAAATATTATAGGAGCTTCAAGATATGGTTTAATTTTGAATAATTATTATAATACAATATCTACCGATTGAATTTTGATTCATTTGATATAAAAGCTTGCCATTATACATCTAAAAATAAAATATTTAGGTTTGTAAATTTCATTTGCTTGTCAAAAAATTAAAAATAAAGAAATTTGAGCCACAGCGGGTAATTAGAATTTAAATAACGATTACTTTCTTAGTTGAATGAAAATAGAGATTTCCTTTGGACATGTATGCTTATTATATTTGTGCAAATCAAGTGAAAATGAAGTTAAATAACAGTTATTCAGTGAGTTTGGACGGCTATTTTGTTCAAGTACACAGTTCATACCGATCCAGTAAATTGAAACCACATTACAGTTTTTCTTCATTATTTCCGTTCTTTATTGAAACTTATACTGCTTTTCTTATTTATTTTCATGACGGAATAGTTATAAACTTAATGCTCGATAGCTTGCAGATAAATAGATAAGGAATATTGATGTATTGGGTTAATAGGAGAAAATAACGAGATATATTTACGAAATTGAGTTGAAGCTATATTTTTATTGAATATAAAATACTGGGAATCAAATTTATGACAGACTTTAATGAAAGCTATCTAAAATACTTAAATATCAGTGACACTAAATTAATATAGTAGTTAATTAACGGCAAATTAAATTTTCTAATCAGACAAATGATTTCATAAAATGAAAATTAACTCTTAAAAACAAAATTACAGATAGTTTTGGTCATACAATTTGTAAATTTACCTCTCATTTGTGACTAGTCGTGAAGAATTTGAATAGTCGTTATATTTTATTATTATTAAATACTTATTTCCTTTAAAATTAAACCTTTTAGCTTAAACATATATTTAATTTTTTTTAAAAAGCATCGAATATTATATCAAATAATGTTTTCAACATGTAAAATTAAAATCTCAATCAATACTTGCATTAATTTGTATAAAAAAAATTTTTGTAGTACCTTCTAACTATGGCTTTACGAATGCAGTCCACGTAACAAGAACGTCTTCATTTACGTGTATCCTTTTAATTCTAGTAATATGAGATTAAAACACTCAAAATTACAGGAACGAAAATTTAAATTTGAGAGAAATTGCAAACAACGTTGTACTTGAACTCGGAACATTCTCCCAAGCAATTGTACAATGAATTTTAGAAACACAATAAACAGCTCGGCCAAAATGAGAAATCCTCGTCACGCATCGTTCGCGCACAATAGCGTAAACAAACTAATAACCCTTGATGGATCTGACTTTTTAAAAAACTCCACACGTGCGCAGACGTGAGTGAAAATCGCTCGAGGGGGATGCTATCCGCCACTGAGGTGAACTTGCGCGATCGTGCGCTTGTCTTTCCAAAGAATAGAAATTTTACCGTTTTCCCGTTCTCATTGACGTTGATTCTCGGCAGCGACTTCCGCTCGATCGGAAAATAACCTCGGGCTCCGCTATTATATCCTACGCTGAAATTCAAATATTTGAAACTTAGCGCCTAGGATTTGAATTTTGAAAAGGAGCTTCTTTCCGTAGAATAAACATTTGTTGACAGTTACATTCACGAACATTGCAATATGCCTGTGAGAACATTTTGCTGGGTTGAGTAAATGTAGTTTCAGTATTTTCTAATTTCTATACACTCTTTGCATATCAAGCAGTTCCGAGTATGTAAAATTAATACTAAACAGGATTTTAGGGAACGTTTTATTTTTAAATCAGAAAGAAATAATTTTATTATTATTGATTACGCGTAAGATACAGTGCAAGAAAATTCAATAATTATCATTTACGTTTTTTAGTAAAACTTTTTTGTAAAAAAAATTTCACAATTATTGCACGCGATGACACTTGAGGTGAAGATATTTTTAAATACTTTGAACAGAAAATCGGTACATTCAATTATTATTTTATTTTACCCGTAATTCTTTCAGTAATGTTATTTCATCATATAATCATGAACTATTGAATAAAAAGGCCCTAATTACTGTGCTTATAGTGCTCATAAATAACCTGAGTTAAGGCTAATCGAAGTTATCCTCAAGCAACTGAAAATTAAAAATGAGGATATTTAATTGGGACCGATGAAGTGAGCTTGATGAAACATGTTCATCAGCTTTTAACATCTTGGTCTCTTGTTAGATTTTTCATCATTTTAATACAGAAACAGAGATAGAT
Organism: Kradibia gibbosae; assembly: GCA_018907135.1. Classification (NCBI taxonomy): domain Eukaryota; kingdom Metazoa; phylum Arthropoda; class Insecta; order Hymenoptera; family Agaonidae; genus Kradibia; species Kradibia gibbosae. The sequence goes on from JACCHX010000004.1 coordinate 14,440,839, forward strand.
GTTAAAGTAATATCTTTTAAAAGCAAATTAAAAGACAAAAGAGTATTTGAAGCAAGAAAATTAATTTTTTGATTGTGACTAATTTATGGCACACCTGAGAGAAAAAAATATCGAAATTATCTGCGAAAAACTAGTGGCTTTAAAATTTATCTATGCTTTTCTCATATCGAGAATACGTATTTTTACATTAGTATTTTAGAATTTAATTAGAATTTTATTAAAAGATTACTTATTTAATGAATTGAAAATAATTATAGAATTGTAAATATAATGTTTGGATTATTGAAAACATGCATCAAATTTATTTTCAATCTTATAATTTTGATGTTGCCATGACTAAAAGTTGGCTAGTAAAGCATAGATACCAAGGCCAATAGTTACTTCATTTCGGTGGAATATTTAAAAAAAAATAAAAAAAAAATCATCTAACAAAGACTGCAAATGAAAAGGCAGATGCTTCAAATGAAAATCACAACGTGGTACTACTAGGGGAAATATTTGGGAAACAGACTTTTGATAAACTCTCTAATTACGTCCTTCCCTTCTTACTTTTGATTTCCTTTTGATACCGTCACTTGGGCGACTTTTGTTCGAGAACCCTCTAACGAATGATCAGTGCCGTGGACTCGCGGGAACGACGATACGCACTCTCATAAAGGCATGCGAAGTATAGATAAGACGACGTCCCGGTGCACTCACTAAATTTCCCCGGCTCTTCTTTTGTCCAGGACACTTTAGCTGGAGAGCGGTGCACAATTTAGTGGCGAAGCAAGGAAAGAAACAAAGCTAGCTTTTCATTGTTGGACGTTCAGTATAATACGATGCGAGTGGGGCTCTATCCAGCCTTTCGTGTTTTTCTTCTGAAGTGCGAATGAAATACATTTTGTAATTGCCATTGTCGCTCACATGTGCATAACGCATTTTGAAGAAGCCGTCGGGCAGCTTAATGAACCGGACATAGGCTTGCATAATATGATACTCCTCCACAAGTTATCCCCCTCGCTGTTGCTTCAGCAGTCGGCGTGTGATAATTGCGCGAGAGACCATTGAAAACAAAGAGTTTCAACAGCTGCATGAGTCAAGTCGTTCCGTAGCTCCGAACCTTTGCTATCGAATCAATGCACCGACATTGATACGCGAAAAGCGAGTAAATTGATTTCTTCGTAAAAGTCTGAGACGCCCGGGGTGCCGACCACTAATAATCAAACAATCCGCTATTCTCTAAATACGCCGTCACGACGACGCCGCGTTCGACGCTCTTTATAGAAAAACGGCCAAAGAACTTTCTATTGCGATGCTGGCGATAAAAATGCCGGAGCCATTTTCCCGAGCTTACGTAAATCACTCGAGCTAGACAACGCAAGACGTAAGCGGAAAGGGCCGCGAGGGCTATTCCTCAAGTGGGCCTCCCATTTTGAAGAGGCCACATGGATAAGCTTTCGGGCTTGTCCAACAACTGGGCCCATCGCATCGACCTTATTCCGGCTAGGGCGCAAGGGTCCAGAGCCGCGAGTCGATGCGTCAAGGTCTTTGCCACTTGCACTCTTGATTCCCATGGCGCCGTGTATCCGGGACCTCATTACCGTTAACGAGATACCGAGGTATTAATCGCTTTGTTATAGTTTTATTTGGACGCCCCCTAATCGCCCTCGCCTAGGCCGACCATGACTGTGCAGCTTTTGTTTATGCGACGCATGCAGCCGCTCCTTGCTCCGGGTTTTCCTTGCTCACTTCGGGCCCGGGCGAAATCACACGCCCAAGCGCGACTTTAACTGCTGTTTATGCTCTTACCTTACTTATAATGGTGGATTTTAACAGCCCGCTCCGAGCGCAACCGATATATAAAACGCGTCCCGTAAAGTAATAGAGTTGTTCGGAATCGCGACGGAACTCGTGCCGATCAGTAACGACATCATAGAAGTTCTTGGGGAGTGCGGCTGGAAACTCGTCAGACTGGATACCATAAAGGCACCCCCCAAAAAGCCTAAAAAGTGAAATGTTCCATGGTAGTGCGGATAATATTGAACAAGTCTCCGGCCGTTTGTTTGGCATGCCCTCTTACCGGCAGTATAATATCGCCGGGCGTATATTTTCCTCGCTCGTAGAGAAACAGTTGCGAGCTGTGTAATGGGCGACTTTTATGCTGCCTCGATTTAAAAAAGTATATGTAAGACGCGGGAATTTAAGCAAGCTAACATAATTACGTGGGCGAAATGAAACGATCAACAGGATTCTTTCGAGTGAGCAAAGAAACGCGATCTAATCGCTTACTCGCGCCAAGTATGAGCAAACATTTTCACACGCGTCAAACTTTGAATGCTGGAGCTTGACGCGTATGAAAGTAAATTCGAAAGTGAGAGAATAATTTATAGCACTGGTATAAATTTAGGCAGGGTCTTTTTACAATTCCAGCCTGAGCGAATCATCAATACACCGAGCGGCGTAACGACGGGGATGCAAGAGGCTTTGCCGTCTCGTTGCGGACAGTTTTTCCGTTTTCCACAAACTATCTCCTTCCAATTGCAAATGAAGACTTGCAGCTCCCAATTGGCCGTTATGCCTATCTCTTGACTGCAGTGACTCACGAGGTGCTCACCGTCGCTAAATTTATAGCAGACGCCTGCAATTGACTACCTAGCCCGAAGGTATCTAAACAGGAACGTAATTTTATCGACTCCCTTTTCAGATAGGGTTGCGAAAGGCGTCTCCATTGCGTGCGGTCACTTACCAATGATGGTAATTATCGTTTGACCAACATGACTTACAGGTCTTGTAAATTCCAGAATATTGACTGTAATGGATTTTAGGGATCAGATCATTGAAGAAATCCTTTTGAAAAATAAGAACGTAGTTCCCCCTAGAATAAAACAGTGACCTACCGGAGAAAGTTTGCTCCAATGCGAGTTTGACACATTTGTGCGAAAGAAAATGGAGAGGATCGCAAAAGTATTTTTCATTTCGTGGATCCTCTTTACTACAATGCTCTTAATCTCTCCTATCCATGAAAAGGTCTATTTTAAGATTCCGTAATCAACACTCGTCGCAACTACAATTTTTTGCATATAAAACTTTAGTTAAAGACCAACTAGAGAGTAGCTGCTGAAATATCAAGAGTTTGTGAGAACTCGAGAATGCAATATTTGTAGATAATATATTGACGGTATGAGGTAAAGGATTTACATTGACATTCAGCAAATTCATTTGACACAAGACATGTGCTAAATATATATTTTATTAAATATGAGTGACATGCAGCAAGATTTGTTTCTGTAAATAAAAACTTAATTGCATTACAAGTGAAATCAATCTCTGAGTATATTGAATACATCTGCATCGTATAATGTAATCAAGTCGTTTAGTTTTTTTAATATTATCACGTATTTTAAACAGCACTACGTTGTGAAAAAGACGTTCATAATTTGAAATTTTTAAAAAACTGCTTGCATGCGATTTCCTCACGCATCTCTTGTTAATCATTAGTAGATGGGGATTTTTTTAAAAATTGATTAGAAATATTTATTAATGGAAAAATATATGTATTTTGAAATAATATAATTGGAGTTTTTAAAAATTAATAAGTGATGTAATTAAAAATCTTTATTATTATTATGAATTATAGCTTTGGAAGCAATTATATGAATACAAAATAGAGGAACCTAGTTCCCTTTTCCAAAAGATATACTTCTTAGGAAATAACGGTGAGTGTAGCCATTTCATGGAAAATTAATTATGTACAATTCTAACAACGATCGAAAATTTTACTCCTCAAACAATCTTTTGTATGACCGTATATTATGGATCTAGGTTTATGTGCCTCTTACAAATAACACAATGCAAAAATTTATAAACCATCTGATCAGCGAGTTAATTAAGGGCTTAAATACAAAATATTTTATAAACTCTTAAATATATTATTTAAAATTATGTAGTTCTAATAACATTTAAATAAAGTACCGTTACTGGCCTACAACTGCGCAGTATTAAAACAACTAGCGAAGCCTACTTTAAATTTAGAGTCAATTGAATCACGACCTGCCTATATTGATATTTATAAAATCAAAGTATTAAACGCCATCTTAGATGATGGGATAGATATATGCATGTGTACGAGGCTTGATGAAAACGACTATCAATTAACAGCTTGCCAACGATTGAATGATGCATAGCTTTAGTCCCGATACGATTACTATAATAAAACGAGAATATACACGATGATCGACTAATACTTTGATAGACTTTGATGAAACTTCGGATGATCATCTTTTGCATAAAAATTGTGAAGGTTACGCTTAATTGCTTATTTGAAAGGGCGTTATTTTATGGAATAACAGACAATTTACGATACCTATAATCAAACGGATAGATTTGAAAGAGAAAGATGATATCATAATTAGTAATGTGGCAGAAGCTAAGTATTGGTGAAAAGATTTTCTTCATTAGAAAGTAAAAGTATTAGAAAAGGTTTAATATTCTGCATAAAGCATTTGATGTCTCATTCAAATTTATGTGCATTGGAAATTAATGAGAAAATGCAACTCAAAGTCAGTAGATTAGCGACAGTGAAAATACACTTGCAATTTTTAATAATTTTTAGATAATATCTGATCTTGTGTGCCAGCAAAATTAATTAAGTTAATTAATTTTGACTTACAATTAATGATTGTACTTCCTAAATCGTATATTTAAATAAATCCTAAATCGTGTTGTTAAAATAATTTTTTTTTTACTTATCAATAAATCTATCACAAATATTTTTCATTTTAACGAGCTTTCAAAACATCACAAACAAACTACATTATAATAATAAAATTCAATAATCAATGTTTGTATTTTAGAAACACACCATAATAGTATAAGATTTATTTTAAATCAGTGATACATTTGGAAAACATTCATTTATTTATACTACTATGTATATAGACTATACTACTATATGTACATGTATATATGTATTTATAAATTACTTGAAATTTGCTTTAGTATATTATTATAAGTCATTAGGCGTTTCTATATTGAACATTTTATATATTATTTACGAAAAAGGTTAATAGTCGTATATTTCTTGAGTATTTCCAAATCTATTATATTATCTGTGCTATAAGCGATATTGGTATAATGAAATTTATATAAAAACGTGTTGTTTATTTAGATACAACATATTAATAACTATAATAATTTATTTATTAAATAATAAAATATCATATTTTATGAATAATAAATAATTAAATAATCATTGTCAAAAAACTTACAATATGGTAAAATTTTTCTCACAAATATGATAAAATTTTACAGATTTTTTATTTATTTTTATGTCTGTTGGTAATAAAAGTATATTACACATAATGACTTGTGCAAAGTATTTATCTTCTTAACGTTGTTAATTTCAATCGAATTTTTTAGTTTAAGTAAACAGAATATATTAATTTACGATTACAAAGTGAAACTAAATTATATATAATCATTTTCATATTAGCCCTATTACATATTACTTATTAAAGTTTGTAGAATTATTTATTTTAACTTTATGATTATTTCAATATGTAAATACATATTTTCATAATTTTCATTGTTGTGATAACAAGTAAATTAAATTAAACTATTGTTTGAAAAGAAATCAAGAACTCATTTAAATAAATTAAGTCCATGTTCTTCAAACATCTTTTATATATATATACACTCAATGAGCTCTATCTAATCATAATATTACAATACTTAGTTTCAATCCTGTTAATAATAATAAATGTCAAGGCACAAAATAGATAATTTTCCTTATATTTTGTAGATAAAAATCTTATGTATGCTACAACTCTTTACATATATATCAATTAATTTAACAGAACGAAATGAATTAAACGAAAAAATAAAAATTAATTAATTTCTTAAGGTCTCATCTGAGACTCATGCATTACTACATAAGGAAACCATCTAAAGTACATAGTGTTCAGGAACGAAATTGACACATGTCATTAGAATAGGGCGAGGCGTAAAGGAAAATTAAACAAAATGTCTACTAATCAGATGAGTATCACCATGCCAACTTATCTTTCATCACAGCAATAATATGCCAGCGGCATGACCCGCAATATTGTCTGCTAACAAACATAATCATTGGCCTAGTGTAATTCTAAAACGTAAATCGTAGGACGAATTACTTTTAGCGTATTAGAGAGAAGTTGGTGATTTTGCCAACTCGGTAACCTACATATATACACTGCGTGTGGGTCATAGCCGTGTACGAACAGAGAAACGTAGTGGTGTACGTGTACACAGTAGTACGTGTCCTCTCCCTCACAAGACCAGCAAATTGTTAGAATGCTTCGTAATTACAATCGAACCGTGCCCGCATATGCACGTGTTTCCAACAGCGTATACGAGAGCAGGCTTCGTAGCTTCAGTCAATAATCCATAAAACATTATGTGTGTGCGTGTTGATGTTTACGCTTTCATGTAACGTAACCGCTTTTTTATTTGTTTATTCTTTAAAGAGGCGACACTGGTACGGGTATCATCGCGAGCTGCTCCCGCGTGGATTGCGATATCCGAGGGTAGCGGGAAATTGTATGGCAGCGACACATCCACCGGATATATTTTATATTTTCCGTTCTCATGATTCCACGAGTGCGAGATGAAGTCGTTATCTTTTATGGTAAGAGTATTCAAGCCCGTGGTCTATCTCTGAAACTCTTTGATATGCGGAATATTACACTTTACTTTGATTAATTGATTGGTACACGTGCAGTTACACTTTGAACTCAGCCGACTGTCGCACAAAATTTTCAAAGTCTAGAGTCAATGAAGACTTTTCGATTGTTATTGTTGTTTTTTCTCTTTGCGCGAGGAATTCAGAGCTTAAAAACGCGACTGAATTACTGTCTCTTAATAATGATGATCTACATTTTAACACCGTTCTTTCCCAGTATAAATGTAAATTTTAGCGTTTTGATACACCATCCTCGAAAATGACATAATGTGGAATATTATAATCCAGAAACTTTGCAAATGTTTGATTGTACTTAAAAATCATTCTACTGAACAAATATGCATCCTAGAACTTATTTAGCAATAATTATTTCTATTGTCATGTCTTAAATAACTTATTATAGATCAATTATATCGCCCAGGACGATCGAAACGTCGACTGTAATATTATGAAGCACAATGGCCGACTTATTAGCACTTGTCTTACTAAAGTTTTCTGAATGCGTAAAAAAGAAGGAAATTAGCCTTTAATATACTTTTTACAAGTTGAATACATTTTATACGCATGCATGCGTACTTTCTAATTATTGCCAAAATGAGGTTGAGAAGAAATATGATTGCAAAGTTTTGTATCGCAACTTTGTTTTAATATCAATTACAAATGAATTACGCTCTCAAACTTTCAATCGGCCAAACTCGCACATGCACGCATGCAAATTCAACAACGTGCCCACACACTCGGCTGTAGGCTCAGTGCCAAAGAGCAAATTAAGCGGCGTGTCGTGAAAACTTCATTTAGTAGCGGTGAATTTTAAATTTCCTCACAAAGGGGGTAAGTAAATTAAAACCTCCGTAATTTCAAGCGGAAAAAATTGCCCAGATCATCAGACGTCTGACGCTTTGCATTTTTAACCGAAATAATTTAAAAGCGGCGCTGCATGACATCGATCTACCGGCACCACCGACCTGCAGAATAAAAAATGAAGCCTCGGGGCTGCGAATCTGAAGCAAAACGAAGATGATGTTACACGACCAGCCCGTACGCATGAGTTTCCCAGAGCTGCAGTCTGTTAAGTTGCCGGCAATTCGGTAATATTCGTCTGACTGGTAATGCAGGATTGGGGATTGGCACGAATCGGACAAGCAGGCTACAAAGTTAATAAAAAGAACGATTGTGTGATATATATTAATTACAATGTACACGGTAATCAGGAGGAAATTATAAGCTTGACTTAAGCCAAGCGCACAACTAATAAAATTTTCCTCTTTCATTTTTTATACGACCTTTGATAAAGGATGTGTTAACGGTGCACTCATATTTTATCATACTAATTATTCCAACTAATTCTATTTCAGAATCTCAAGAAAGCTCAAAACCTTATTTATGATAAAAAATATGTATCAATGTCTCTTAATTGCCCAGATTTTCAAACTATTCAACCATTTTAAGCTTCTGTTGAAACCTGATACATAAAATATGCTACCGCAAACGATAGTAACATTAATTTTTCAATGCTAAACGGAATATTTTATCATTAATATTAACACTGTCTGAAATGTTTAAAAACGAACTTAGAAGGAACAATATATAGAAGCTTATAAGTTAAAGAAATTAGTAAAATGCTGTGCAGAGATACATTTGAGTTTTAAATATCTGTTTTCATTACGATATGAAACTAATTTAAAAATATTAAAATAAATTAAAAATAAGTCTTTTGCATTTTTAATTCTATACTATTAATGTAAAATGTATTGCTATTACTGTTTATTACTCGCCTGAAAACCACGTGTAACGTAATTTAGAAATACAGTTTTCTCGAAAATGCTGATTGGATCATTTACTTCCAATGTTTCGCTTGGTTATTGATATTTTATCAAAATATTAATAAATTTTAAGTATATATTAAAACTTCAGATTTTTAACTCAATTTAAAAAAAAAAATCTATCGCAAATTCATGAAGAGTACTAATTTTTCTCTACGCTCATTTTAACGAAGGTCGAAAACTTCCGAATACAAAATTGTATTTTTTACGCGCGAAAAATTTACGGGTACCAGTAACTTTAAATTTCCAGACGATATTACAAAAGCCACAAAAAAAAGAATGGACCCTAATCGAGAAGGTCTGGCGCTCTCTTTCTTCTTCGCCTGACCCTTTTCCCAAGTCAAATTCCTTATGCTTAATGGATAATTACACGCTTAATTTACGCTACACGACAAATCGCGTGACCCTCAGGTCTTTGTACTTGTGGTGTCGGTGGTTGGATTATATTATTAAGTTACATATGTACAAGTTCATTTGCGCGTGGCCGAAACGCATATGTCCGAGACTGAAAAGTAAAAACAATGTTGCTTGAAACGAGAAATGAACGAAAATGTTTATGCTTGTATTAGAGCCTTCCAGGGCTTATGTGAAAGTCGAATGAACGAGTAATTGATGCTCAAGCCGCTTGATAGTCTGAGATTATTACTATAATTAAGTGTTAATCATACGGATGCATTTCAGTCATTCACTTTTTTAATGATCATTTCTAGCTGATAATAATTGTTACAATGTAACAATATGAATACTGAAATACTATAATGGCCGATATTAATATTTGTATACAAGTAGATTGTATATTAAGTAAAGATGTTTTTTACCCGAAAAACTTGTTTTTTTTTATATATATATTTTTGTAAGTAAATTAATGAAGTAGCATGAAAGTTCATACAACAATAATTATTTAGCATTTCAATACATTATATTGAAAACGATTTGTCTGCGTAATTAAATTTTGATGATTTATCTTGAATACGTTCATAATTATTATCGTTAATTGAATACCTTCAATCATGAATGTTACATAGCAACAATTTTAAGATATAATTACAATTATATAATAAAATCTGTAAATGACATATATTAAATCTGTGCCTATAAATTAGGACTGAATCCGAATTATAATATAATTTTTCACATTGTATTTAGATCTAGATGCTTTTTGTGTGAGGCCATTGACTCTTCGTAAAATAATTTTTGTTTACATAAATTCCTTATTTATTTGTAGTTTTGTACGACGTATATGCAGGTTACTCTTGATTATCAACACATTATTTTTCTTAGTTTATGTTGAACAAAGTTTTATTTAAAAAGCCTATATTAAATTTTAGTAAGTCATTTTAATAATGTTTTTGTAAAATATATTTTAAATATTGTCTGTATTGTGTTAAGTTGAATACGTTGTGTTCAGACAATTTTCAAAGTAACACAATGTTCTCTAATTTTATAATATTGAAAAAAATTTTTTTTACTGTAAATAACAAATTTTTACATTATTTTTAACTTTTTACTATTGGCAATTAAAACATCTGTTTATCAATGAGATTTTCATTTTTGAGTCATGTTGTAAAAGAAGTAATTACTCCTTTGTCAATGCTCTGATACAGAGATATTACAGACAAATAATTACATTAAATACATTAAAATATACATTTTAAATAATAATATATGCATATATGCCTATTTATTTTTACTTTTTTTAGTATTTAAGAGAGACCCAATTAGCATAATTTTGGTGATTTTTTAATAAATTTCAAATGTTAAGTTAGTATTAAATTATTAACAATTTCATAGAAATATTATGCGTTTAAACTGTAATTTTAACTTATATCATTATAATTTATTTATAAGCTACACGTTCTTTTAGTATAGAATAACTGTTTACATGTTAAAAATTCTTAATTATTTTTGATTAAGTATACTGATCTGCAGTAATCCATTTGTGAATTAAATACAAGATTGCCATATCTTGAATGTTTAAAATACTTTCTTGTTTCAATACTAAAATTACTAAAAAAAAAATTTGTGAATTGTGAATTTTGTAAAAATAAATAATCCATGAAATTCCACAAATGCAAATATGAAAATCAATATTACTTGTTATTGCACTTGACCTTTCTTCATGTGTCTATTCCAACGTACTAATAATTGTCTCCATTCCATTTCATTCACTGTATACGTTAATAATAGTTAGATTATGTATAATTGCAGCTAACTCATAAGTTAATTAATAAGTCAATACTTTATTTTTATTAAAGAATGAATTTTTTTTACAGGAAAGATTAATGTGTTCGGATATCCAATTTTGGACAGTGGAAAAATTTAATATAATTTAGTATCAAACTTTATTAAAAAATATAATAAAATTATATATTATATTAACTAGATATAAAATAAATGAATATTAGTTTAAGACACCGTATGACTGTACACATTAATTAGTTCATCAACCTACGGGTCAAAAATTCAGTGTTTTCCTATTACATTTCCCAGTTATATGCTTCAACGGTAAACATATGTACAAGTAATAGTATATACAGAAGACTAAAGAAAAAAAGAAGCAAAAAAAAACTTTCGTTTGCAGTATGAACAAAAACGGCACATGTGAAGACCAATGACTTTCTCCTCTCGCGCGAGATTAAAACCGAGAGTCAGCGCTTAGCGTTTTGCTTCTGCATTATAGCTTTATACCGCGTATGCATACAAGAGTGCAATGACGGGCGATTAAAGTTCCAATGGCTTGAGATGAGAGCGTGTCGGCATTTGTGGCGAAAGAACATAACGAGAAGAGAGGAAATATGATACGAACTTATTGTGAGCACGTGTACAGAGAGAAGCAGTCGGGCGTCGATTCAGCAGTTGCTCTTTTTTTTAACTGTTAACATTCATTTTTTCAAATTAGGCCGGAAAATTGAGAAAACGAACGCTTATAATTGTAGTAGTTATACTGGCCAAATAAATAATCCTACATTTTCATTCACCAAACTCAATCTTCTGGTGATTTACATTCTGTCTTATCGGCGACAAAATCCAATAGTAATTTCAAGCTTTTTTCTCTTTTTGATGACTATTAATCTGAGGGCCTTACTAAAGAGAAAGCCTTAAAATATAAAAAAATAATATGAATCATTAGACAAAAGTTTACCAGATTACCCGTAAAAACTGTAATTGTTAAAATATCAGCAATACTTTTAATTAAGTATTACGTATCGTATTTAAACTCTTTGAAAATTAAAAGCTTCTTTAAAAAGAAACTTTAGTTAATGATAATAAGAAAAAATAATGCAATGTTTAAAGGAATAATTGTAGCAAATATGAAATAGTTCACAAAGAGGTTTGAATAAATGATCTTATTGTTCTTAATTTTACTATTTAATTTTAATAATTAGGAGAGGTTAATTAAATATAAAAATGATATATTAACCCTTATAATATTTAAGTTATATTTATAATTTTTAAAAAAGAAAATTCAATAATACATTGAATATTAAAAACATGTCTTTTTTATTTGTGAATTTAAATTATGGCTACAATTTTTAATTATTATTATATATTCGTTTTTTCCATGTATCAAAAGTTTTAAGCATTTTCTAGTAATAAGTAGTTTTCTCGATGGAAATTCATAAATGTTATTATTAATTTATCACATTATTTTAAAAATCGACCTTTTTAAATGTTAATTTTTTGATTGTACGTTTTAGATTTTTATAAGAACATCGTATCCCTTAATGGACTTCAAGCGTTTTTTCAAGAAAGAAGGTTTCGGCTGGAGGGTTAAAAATAAAGGAAATTATTTATCCAATCAGGTTGAAATTTTCTTCCGTTACTTTAGTAACCATTGTCTTTATGCCAAAACAGATTTAAGTTGATCATTTCATATTTTTTGAGGTCAAGAATTGAAAAAAGTATTAATCACCATTTTGTTAAATTTTGATTCGCATGGTTAAGGTTATGCTTGCTAAATCTATACTCTTGCTCTCTTAAACTTATTAAGTATTATTGTGTAATTTTTTTTAAGAAATGGAGTCTGAAACCTGTAATCTATGTAGCTCATAACTTTTTCATTCTCAAAAATTTTTTTGAAGAATTCATTATTTGAAATTCTTGGATACATATTAAATTTTCTTATACATTAATAATTATAAAAGTAAAATTGATTTTCTGTACATCAAATAATGTAACTTTTTTATAAGTTTGTACATTTATCGCTATTTAAAAAATATTTGTCATAAACTTTTGGCATTAATGATTGAAATAAACAAAAAATGGAATTTATTTTAAATTCGTATTTGTACATGTATAATAATTATACGTTATAATTAATTTTTTTTTTTTGATAATGCTTAATTTTATAAACTATATCACAAACATATAAATTTATATGTGTATGTATATAATAATAATAGAAAATTTTATATTGATATCTGTAATATAAAATATATCCTTTAATACCTATTAATTATAAAATGCCATAAATAAGTATAAAGCTTCTAATACTTTATTAACATTTTAATAGATTGCATAATATTATAATTTTTTTTAGCTTAGATTAATATCTGATTAAAGAAATCATATAGAAAAATTAATGTGCAATAATGAATACGTATTCAAATTATTTAATATGTAAAATATTTTTCTCAAAAACAACTTTAACTAATAAAAAATGACATCATACTATATTCTACATAAATAGTCATTGAAGATTGTAGATCTCCTTTCCTCAATATTACTATTTTATCATTATTTATTCATAATATCGTTCGAATATATTCCTAAGATTAATTTATTATATATTTTATATCTAGTGTATTAAATGTGTACGTACATTTATACATATACATATATACATATACATATATATAATACATAAATTAATTTATTTCTTTGCTGTGTATTTCAAATATTTATATTATAACATTGTCTTATTCAGTTAACTGTAGTCAATACAGAAATTTTTGATAAAAATTTTTGCGAAGTAAGCATATTTTCACTTCTGTCTTAAACCATGAGAGTTATTAAATGTTTAGTAAACTTCAATAGTTATGCAAGTATTTATTAATGTAATATTTTTTATATATTTCAATAATTATTTTCGACAATTTCGTTTTTAATCAAAATATTTAACAATATTGCATGAATTATTAAATATTAATATTTCAATTAATGATGCTGTAAAAAAGTTGCCAAAAAATGCATAAAAACTCTCAATACTCTGCTCGAACATTACTGATATTGCTTAGGATGCTTGTAGATCGCCATAAGTTTCATCGTATGCATATCCAATGGCAATTAGCCAGGCTTTCCAATGCTCGATTTTGTTTCCGATAAATTGTTCCAGTCCAACAGGACAATACCATAAATTGCTGTTCAAAGCCAACACCACCAGCGCATTCGGTCGAACCCATATAGCTTCAAGTATTTAGACGCGCATCGATATCGGTGATGCTATATTAGAATATCGCGGCTCCGAATAAATGAGCCGAAGCATAGAAAATCTCGAACGTCGCATTAAGATCGAATGAATAAAAAAGCGTCACTCTGTAGCGAAACTTGAGCTGACCTCTCCTTACCTTTTCTCTCCCCGTTGATCCACTAGCGCCCTGAGGGACAAATTTTCAGCATCTGTACATGCAAAATTCATTTTTCACTCCACCCCGGCTGCTTCATTCAAAACCAAGAGATCTTTCATTTTGAACGATATTGCTCATCGCTCCCTATCGTCTCCATTAATATTCGCTAGGAACAAAAGTACACACGCTGCCATACTCCTGACTATAGCCTGGTCCTAGTTTCGATACATATGTTAACCCTAAAGTTGACTTAACGTTTGGCTTACAACTGTGTGGATCCGGGTGAGATATACTACTTACAGAAATATTTTGCAAGATATTCAACGAACTGTACCGCAAGATCAAGGTAGCTTAAACAACTGTTTAAGAGCTTTACGAAAGCTCCGGAACTTTTTAAAAAGGGAGCTTTTTACAGCATTTGTTAATCATATACCTTGGAGTGAACTATCAATAAAAAATCTCCTAGTATATCTAGAATTAGGTAACTCGCAAGGTGGGAATGAGGCAAGTAATAGTCGGAATATATGAAACGCTAAGTATTAATTAAGGCTTCCTATGAATATTTATTTATTAAATATTTATTTTGATTTGAAATAACTCAGGACATGAATCAATTATCTAAATCCTGAAGCTGCATAATAAGTCTGTGAATAAATTTTACGCAAATTGGATATTTCTGGGAACGCTGACTTCAAGTCCCGAGGCTGAAACGCCACATCAACGGAATCACCATCGGGGATTGTCCTCTGTCGCAGGAGGTCCAGGATGCGCTTCTGTCGCCCATACGCGTACAAAAGAGCTAGATAAATGGAGAGGGACAGGAGGGCTGGAGGGTGGGAGGGGCACAAGGAGAAGTGAAGGAGAGGAAACAGGAAAGTGAAATTGCAAAAGAGAGACTCCGGCTATGATCGCGGATGGGTACAAAAAAGCTGAGAAAGGAGAATAGCTTCGGAACCTTACTTTTTACGTGCTAACTGCAACCGTAAATACGCTGCGTATTCCAAATACTACTTTTGGAGCTCGCGTTTTAAATTATGCAGGACTTTCAAGAATCAAGTGACTCACACTTATGAGTAGCGTTACATTTTCTACATGTGTATCTCTTTAATAGTACTGTAAATTAAATTTGTAAATGATGTTATTCATTAAGGCTTTCTTCAGAAATTAAATTCACTACGCAAAATATATCATTACGTATTGATATTTATTATTCGTAAGTGATAACAATTTTGAATCACTTCTGATAATCCTCAATATATATTTATATTCTTGAGTAAATTTTTAAATATCAACATTTAAAATTTATTTTTATCGACCACGTATTCACCGCAAATTATTATATTGCTACGAATAGTAAACTTTAATTTAATATGTCTGTCGAACTAGCATTGAGATAAATTCGATAGATTGTAAAAAAATAATTGTACAAATATTTGTTTTTTAAATTTAAATACGTTTGATTTTTAAAGGCGTATATTAAAAAGTTTATAGCGGTGATATTATAACTAGCAAATTGCAATTATCTTCTACATAGGTGAATAAAACGTAACACGCCTGCTTGTTTCATAAAAATTGATATTACTTTATTCTTAAATCAATTTTATGATTAAGTTATTAGAAAATTTTATTTTCGATGAATTAATTACATTTGTTTAATTATATAAATTCCAAATAGTAATAAAAATATGAAGTTTTAATTATAAGCAAATTAATTAAAATTATTTTATTTTTAAAAATAATCAAATTGATATTAAAATTTTATTTCCACTTACATAAGAATACTAATTTTTATCTTAAAAATTAGGATTTTAGAAAAAAAAACTTAACTATTAATTTCTTGTATCATTTACATTCAATTAATGAATCTACAATACCTATAACTATAAGATTTCATAGAAGTTGTACAAATTTCATAATTGAACGTATCTTTTGGGATGTATTTAAATTTTAATTTTTTTATAAACATGCAAACGGCATTTGAAAGCTACCCCACCAATTATAATAAAAATATTACCCATTTCTTCTCCTATTTCTCTATTCACCGTGAAAAATATTACAAAATTAGAAAGTAAAATAATTATTACATAGTTTGAACAAATATGCACAATTTGTCAATAAAATTATAAAACTCTCGTAACGTTTGTGCAATTAAAATTAGCGTATGATTGGAAAAAAGCTCGAGTAAATACACGTAAGATGGATAGATTTAGGAGATGTGTCTCAATTTCCAAGAATAAATAAGGATTGCTCGTTCACGCGAAGACTCGTTGCTTACAAGCTTCTGCCGAAGAGGCCATTGGCTGCTAGTGTACCGCATGCACTTAATTTTCATATCTTAATTCCCCTAATTCATCGAACTTCTCGCGATAGCGAAGTATAATTGCCGACCCGCTGGACTATGTCCATTTAACAAGCAAATATCGCACGTGAGACCACATATTACGAACATATAAATAACTTTGCATCGGGCCCATATCGCTAAACAATCTGAAATGTATATCAAAACACAACTCAATGCTCGCGGGCGTGACACCTTCCCACGTACTTCAAAGTGCACGACGACAGATCCCGGATAAAAAAATCCGAAGACCACCTGTACGCAGAGTCGGCGGGAGGACAAAAAAAGCCCATTAAAACAAAGAGGGAAAAGGGCAGCATGAGCGTGGGCTCCTGTTGCTACACGTACAAACAAGCCCCAGGGTCGCTTTGCCTTTTATTATAGTGCTCGCGGTTTCCCGGCTCTCTCCTCCCGCCCTGTCGCCGTCGCCAACACACTGCCGCTGCAGATTTTAGCCTCGGTCGTCCCTCAACCCTCCGCCCAATTGCTAATGCCGTGACGCGTCGACTCCGTCTCGGGGCAGCGGCATAATGAACGCGAATAGAGGTCGGGGGAGATTTCTCTGGTTTATAGGTACTTGTCGCGAGTAAAAATGATCTCCCCAGAGTTCCGGCCGCCGAGGACAGCCTGCAACAATAAGGCTAGTCGGCATCGACTTTGTCCGGCTTCGGCGCCGACTTCCGATTTATTCACACGCGCTCTTACGCACATATCGAGTAAATAATTAAATGTCCGCTTCCTCCAGCCGGACACTACTGCCTAGAGTGCTTTCACATTTTCATTGATAAGCTTGCGGCTTCAGATACCTAATTTTCGGATAGGACACGAAAATGAATTTACACATTGGAATAATTAAGTAACAGTGTAATACCATATTACGAAAATATTAACATTGTGTTTTAAATTCAGACCTTCGGTATTGAATACAAAAGCACTACCAGTGTCACTTTCGAGTGTCAAAAGATAATTTTTTAGGATATAGGAACATATATAAAGATAAATGAACATTTTCTATTATACTTTTCAATCAATGCGTATTATCGTCAATAAAATTTGAAAATATTTAGTAAAGCCATAATTTTCCAATTATTATAAATTTTCTATTTTTGAATGCCAATTAAATTTTACATAGCTTTCACATAAAAGTAGAATATTACTGTCAAATACTGTCTGCCTTTGACAGTACTGAAAGTCATGCATCTTATTCTTACTTTTAGAGACTATTTTATCTACCACCTTTCAATACGTCGTAAATTTTAAGTATAAATTGTAACTTTTAAAACATGAAATCTTACCTACTCGTACTATTATAACCCTTTGCATTATGTTCATGCCTGAGACACGAAAATATCACATTTATCTACATTGATTGATTTATCTTATACATAAGACAACTAGATTCTTTTAAAAGTTTGGCTAATATTATAATTCAAATAACAATTCAAGCGTTTATTTATATATGTGTTTTTTTATTATTAATCAATCTGATTCTGCGTTAAATTTTTATGCTTTATAATAATCATAAAGCTACATTTTAAAATCATATAACCATATTTTTCATATAATTTCAAAAATTCAATTAGTAGAAATATTTAAAAAAAAAAATGTATTAGATTGAAATATGTTATATTATTAAAATTCGGTTACAGAAATTGATTATTACTGTAAACGTGATTAAAATTTGTAAAAATGTCAATGTTTTTGTATGTTATTAATATTTTATGCAATGTTTTCATTTTATCATTTATATGTGATTTTAGCGAAATAAATATCGAAAAATATCGAATAATTGTTTTTCATAATATAATAGAATGAACTTTTGCTGCAAATGGAAAATATTACATAAAATACGTATGATACTGATTTTAAATTATTAAAAATTGGAAAAATTTTTTAATGTAGGTCAAAAATGATTTATGTAACATTTGATAAAACTTATAGATTGCAATTTCACCAATACCCCGTAATTTTAATGAAGCAATATAGTAAAGGATACAGGTAATATCAGTCTTAAAAATTTCTGTTATTGTATCTTATTATTATATTTTTCCCAGGCCAATAAATTGATTTTATGTAAAAGATTATAATTTTTAAATATCTGAATGATATTAGTTATAAATCGAACGATATAATTAGTAATTGAAGGAGAAAGTTCATAAAAAATGTCACAATTATTTTTTAAGACGGCAGAAGATTTTTGTATATTGGTTAGTAATGACATGCAATCTAGATAATTAGAGCTTAATATTTAACAATAATTTTAATGTATAAACAAAGAAATTATATACTTCGATAACAGTATTAAGAAATCCAAGTTAAAATATTTAAATATATAATAAACTAATAAAAATTATAATTTTTAATTTCTATTAAATTGTAATAAAATTGAAAATGAAAAACCTGTTGCAAGAATAATAATTCCACTTTTAGAAATTATGTAAATTTTATGCAAATATCATGACTTTAATTACTTTATTGCAATATTCACTGTAACGCATTTATTCTGAATTTTATCAAGCAACGTACATTAAATTCTAATCGTTTTCACAAAAATGGAAATGAAGATAATAAATAACACCTTAATAAAATTTCGTTTCCACGTTACTATGAAAGTAATGATTGCTATTCCAGGATCAGTTTTCCCACTGAAAATTGCAATGGTCATATTCAGCGCGATTTAGAACGCTCAAATTATTCCAGCACGTAATTATCAAAAAAAATATATAATTTATATTATATCTATATCTATATTATATATATATATATATATATATATATATATATATATAATTATTTGAACGTGCCACCTGTCATTCCGGCAAGGAGCCGGAAACAAATCGTGCACGAACAGCGTCCGATTTACATCTTATCGACGGATACAGGCTTTCGCTCTCAATGAACTCGTCGTCTTCAACGCCGTCGGTATTCCCCAATGACCCATGTATGGACAAGTAGCGTGTGTTGCATGTTTTATTAATTCACCCTTATCATCGCTGCCCAAGATAAGCAGCCTCACCCCGAGTGGAAATGCATTTCCGCGGAGGAGTAGTACGAGGGTCGGGCGAAAGGCTCTTAAGTAGATTAATGATCGACTCGGTCGTGAGTTGGTGGCAACTTTGGAGCCTATGAGAATTTCGCGTCGCTTTCTTAAACGCGTGAATATTATTCTAAGTAAGAGTCAAGTAATTAATGTTGGTCGGCTCAATTTTCAATGAATTATTGCTACTCGCGCCTCAAATCACCTCGATTTTTATCTCTCCGGAGGAGGTTTCAAAGCTGGCCGAACTGGGGCGTATACGATCGGGGCTGATACAACTATTTATTCGCTTAGCACCGACTTGTACATTACTCAACACCTTTTATAAAAATTATTTACATTTTTTCGGGTATTAAATGGCTTGGATAATTTATGATTGATTCCATACGCAACGCTATTAGTCACGGCCACTTTGTAGACGAACGAGTAAATATAAAAAACTGAATTGTCATTGTCATTTGGCGATTAGTGTTTCGTGTGGGTGGAGGGGGGGACGAAAACCTCTGTAGGGATAGGAGCTTATCCGTCACGCGAGATCAACGCAAGTACTCGGACAAAGTATTTCCGCAACTCACGAAAGGCGAGACGGAAGTGTTGCGAATTTTACGTAATGCTCTTATTGCCCCGAATGAGTTTGTTGTCCGGCCGCGGGAGGCATCCCCAAGGTTCGTTGAGTCCTCAGTGGAGCCGATGCTCTTTATTCGGCTCACCTTCTATTGGGGTTCCGTTAGCTCCGGCACCAAGGGAAGCGAAGAAAAGGTTGTCTTCCGCCTTTCCCTGACGATGCCCCTCCGCAACTCCACTCTGCACCTCCTTATCCCCAAGGCGCAGGCCGTGCTCGTGTCGACCAAGGAGGTGCCAACCGCATAGAAAAGGAGGATGGAGGTGCGTACGCGATCCCATGAAAGGGTTTGCGCTCCCAGGGATATAGATAAATCTGATTTATTCCGGCTAAAGCTTGGCGCGAAACTTCGGAGTCTCGCTTACAACTGATTTAACGACGCCTGTTTTCCTTTGTGTGTAGGGTCGCGTTTAATGAATAACACACGCCTCCTTTCATCTTCCCCGATTTAACGAGCTTTCTAAATAAAATCGATTTTAAGGAATTTCCGATAGCGAAACTCATGAACTTGTTGATGAAAAATGACCTCGACGAGTAAATCTATGCCTTCCGCTCGCTCCGATATTACACACTTGCAAATACATTTGTTTTAAAACTATCATTAAATTCGTCATTATCGACCTCAATTTATAATCTGCTATCAATTATGCTGGCTAAGCTATAATTAGGTAATAACTGATAATTGGAGGAAAAATGATATTTAATACATTTTCTATAATATATTTGATTAGACGGCATTTAGAAAACTGCACAATACAAAAAGGGGACACTCGTAAGAAACAAGAATTCAATTTGCGTTTGGAGATAATGGTAATTTTTTAAGTTGTATCCATTTTTCACTCATAGAAGAGGATAGTTTTGCAAATTTTTCTGCTCCAATACATTTAAGTACCCAAAATCACACACACATTAATATTGAAACAACTTGATTAATTGTTTCGAATATTATTGAAGATTGTAACTTCAATTGTATCTTGTATCTAAATGATTTTATATTAATTGTCATCTTGTAACTAAATGAGAATTTAAATTTTTAAATTCAAGATGGCGAAGATCGTTTCAAAGAAATCTTGTATAACCATCATTTATAGCTAATATCGCTGCTATATTATGAAATACGGTTTTCTATTTTTTATAGGTGTTTAAAGAAAGCATATGTTTAATTTAAATATCAATAAAATTTTTACGAAAGATGACTTATATTTTGCAAAGCATCATAATATAAAAAATAAATGAAAATTAGAAATATGCACCGATTTTAATGAGGCATTATGAAAGTCCCTTGACAATCAAGTTTAACGACAGGCTATCATTTGTGCTGAGTGCTACAGTTCCAGACTGGGCTCTGAAGCGAAGAGATGTGAAAAGTTGACGAGTACGGGAAAAAGACACAGATGCAATCAATCAAAAGGTCGAAGATTCGCAGCGAAGACGTACGTTTTTCACCGAGCCAAGGCTCTCGCTTTTTACAATCGCGTGAGGCGCCACAGCCAAGGCCTGGATTCACCCGAGTTCCGAACCGTCCACGACTCGGGTCGGTGCCGGTAAACAAGAATAATGTTACGAGACGCTAAGGGGGCGAGTACCGGTGAAGGGGCGGGGGGCGACGAGGATGAGGAGGAGGAGAAAGAGGAAGGTATCTGTGAGCGCGTGCGAACAATCCGAGTCGTGTGCCGCTATCTCGGATCGCCGTGTCCGAAAGCGCATAGTAAAGTCCCACGATGACAAATAGGCCAGAGAACAGTGCGCGGCTCCTTACCCAACTACCACTCTCTCCCCCATCACCGCCCCCTCGACGCCCTCTCGCCCCTCCCCCACTCGCACCTTAGAGGAGCTGCCCCGTCAACGGCTACTGGGATTTTTTTAGCCTTTTTTTTGGAACTGCGGCCTTTGTTCTTTTGCCGGTCTTTACTTCCTCGGCGAAGTCGCGGGCTTCCGTCCTCGGCTTCGAAAGTGATACGAATTATCCGTTAGAGGTCAGACTGAGGATCTTCTCGCTGCTAAACTTAATTTATCACGGTCACTGCTCTTCTCTGATCTTTGGGCATTTGGCTTTCATATGGGATACACCGAAACAAAGCTCTACAAGTAAGTGCAAAAAATCCTTTCCGAATTCATTATATATTTTTGTATGTGTCTTATGAAGCAATCGCTTTCTTTTAAATGTGCATGTGTTCTAAATAAGCACCTTAAAATAAAGCAGAAAAGTTAATTTGTTCACTTATTATCAAGAATCCTTTATAACTTATGTTTTGCATTTTTTGTATCGGAATCCAAGTATAATCTATATGAAAGTATTTTTAAGGTAAAATATTTTAGTTAATGAAAAAACTTATCGATGAAAGTATGCTGCGAAGTTATGCTCGATATCATCTTTTTTGGTATTTTTAATTACCTATCGTAAACTGCAGATCTTTCAGTATTTTACACGTATTATTACATATCTGCCGATTTTGGTAATGTTGAAGAATACTTCGATTTATGATACGACGTAATTATTAAGATTCGTGGGGAATTAAATTGCATTTTCCTTCTTAGATTCGCCGTATCGGCATAGTTTTCGGGCCTCTCCCAGCGATTCATGCCCCCGAAGAAGAGGCGTACGCTAGGAAACAAGAAAAACAGAGCGGCCACTGAAGAGAGCGAACGGGGGCGGGGAGAAAGCAAGCGTCGTGCCGTACATGTCGAAGCACCGCGTATTCACTATTGTGCAAAGACACATGCACTGTTGCGTATCGTATTCAGGTAACATAAACTGAAATAATATTCTTAATTTCAAAGTAAGCGTGTACGCCGACAAACTTACGCCCATAATTCACCGCGACGTAACAAACGCCCAACTCGCAACTGTACGCTCGCTGGTCGAAGGATCTGGATCCTACTCGTGTGCGTCTATGTCTCAAACGACATGGAGGTGAGCCTAGAGTTCCCCGAGTCATTGTCCTCGAGCGGACGAAAAAACGAGCACGTGCAGGAAGACGTTTCCAGTAGGCGAGCCGACATTCGACAATCGTCCGCGTCTTCTTAACTGCGACTCTTGTGCTGATTGAAGGCGCGTATGCGGAAATTGGGATAGGTCGACGTCAGTGCGTCCGTCGACTATTTTCAGACTCGGATGGCCGACCGTTTGACGGATCCAATCGCTTGCGCAAAGTCTTTGTTCGAGGCTCCATTCGATCCTGACTCCGTTCGATCAAATGAGTCCTCGATAGTGCGACTCTTAATTCCGTTCGTTAGCCTTGACTGGACGCGCGTAAATTAATTTTTTCCGATGCTGCATTATGCCTATGAGTGCCTATACTATCCCTGATAAAGGGCGCGCGCAAATATTGACGGCAGACGAGCACACTGGGAAACGATGATGGCAGGATCCTGCAAATAAAGCGTTTCGTTAGGTGTCTCCCGATGAAAGAAGTCGAGCTCGTAGAGACCGTGATCTCGATGTCCTGTGCGAGAAGTCCTCGGGGTGGATCGAAATGTTCGGGCGGCTCGGTTAACGTCCCGCTGAAAAGGGAGGCCCAGTTGCGCGGGTCGGAAGCGAACTCGTTGCCGGTCGTGAGTCGACGTGGCAATGGCAAGCCGCGTGCATTCCTTCGTCAGCTTTACTTC
The DNA here is from genome assembly GCA_018907135.1 of Kradibia gibbosae. NCBI lineage: Eukaryota > Metazoa > Arthropoda > Insecta > Hymenoptera > Agaonidae > Kradibia > Kradibia gibbosae. The sequence goes on from JACCHX010000004.1 coordinate 14,464,535, forward strand.
AGCAATCGCCGAGCTTTGAACGGTGCTTCGCTTTTTCTTCCGCGGGCTGCGACGCCACTTTTGGAATGGGGCCGCGTTGCGAATGATTAGGGAGCCATTGTCCCGCCGCGGCGCTTAATACGCGCGCTTTAAAATTATGTTCAATTGTCTCAGAATATTTTGCTCTTCTTAGTATCACTTACAGTTGGCATTTTTTCTCTGCTTTGAAATTTTTTCTTTTAAAACGTGCTTACTCGAACGCGTATAGATACGAGCCTTGTAGTCCGTATCAAATTGATGGTATTTTTTACAATATGATTCATCATTTTAATTAATACGATAGCCGTTGCACTGTGTTATTTACTTCTTTTTTTTTACTTTTTACTTTTGACATTTACAATTTGAAAAATATTTTCTCTTACTATTTAGATTCTATTTATTTATTCCATCAACAGCTAAAGTCAGAAATTTTTTCACTTCGCTTAATTAAACATCGATAAAATGATCAACGTTAATAACGTTAAACCTGCTAAATTTTTTATTTTACACTCTAAAACGTTCTATAACGTTAATGAATGAAATTTAAATAAATAACTTCATCTTCCGCATTTTAATATAGTTATGCTTGTACATTATTATTTTTTTAAGAGTTAATTTATAACTGTCGTAAAGAAATGATACACATCTGTCCAATCATTACAGTTTCTTATCCGATATTCGTACAATAATTCATACATATCAATGACTTCATAAACTTATATACTAGCAAGTCAAATTTATTTCAACATAATTCATTTTTTGATTGTTTTCCTCTTCGTAAACTATCCTAGGGTCTCAAAACTTTTCATATTGAGCATTTCATTATACTTATTTACATTTATTCTTCAGAATTCATACATATAATTGTTGTAGTATATTATGCATATATAGAATAATAACATTTCTTGAATGAAGAAATAGAGGGACGTAACTGGCACTTTGTAACTTTGTATCATTTCGTAATTTATTAGATTTTTTTGAAATCTAAGCTTTTTAAACGTGATTTAACGCGAACATTTTACTTAATATTACAATAATTTATTTGTAATTGAATAATGAAGAATCGGCGTAGTGTACATCAAATATTTAACTAGGAATTTTAATAACGGTCAGTCATATTTTATTATCATTTTATTGTATTTTGTCATTGAATTAACTTCAATTAGAAAACATGGATATTTTAAAAAGCTTACTATTTTATGTTTTCTATTAATTGGATAAATTTATGCACTACATAAGTATTTTTAAAAGAGCATGTTCATTCGGAATTCGTTTTGGTAAAAAATAAACGAGTATTATTGTACGAGTACGAATTGTATGAATGCGAGTATTATTGTATGTATCAATAGAAGCAGCTTCACGTTAAGCTGATGATTGTAAATTAGACCAGCCCTAGATACGACATGAACTCGAACGAATGAGTATCCTCATGATACTTCGCGGTAAATATTAGGAAGGGATCCCACAGTACAGAAGGCCGAAACGCTCGATAACGGAGAAAATGTCGCTCTTCTAACGTAAAAAACTAGATGGTATTTTCCTCGTGGGATTTGGGTCGCGTGCGCACTTGTTGGTGTGAATGTCGGTTCTTCAGAAGAAAACGCCATGCAACAAGACTTACGAAGCTTTCGTAATAGTTAGCTACCCTTCCTGAACTTGTACGGGCAAATAAGTCTCCTGGATCGACTTTGTTGTCGGTGGAATAGCTTTCACTTATCACCAATAAAGATGTGCGCTTTTTGCTTCCATGATTTATTGGAGATAGGAATATTTTTGTCCGTACGGAAGTTGTTAACCGATGAAAGTTCCCAGCCATCGATACTGATGAAAAGGATCGTTTGTATTTACTGCCGTCTTTTTTGTCCTTCTATCCGTTTCATATCGAAGATTTCGTTTAGATGTACGGGGTGTATCCGATGCTAATTTATTATGTGAATCAAGGAACATATACAGCTTATTTTGCATTGTGTAATATTTATTTAATTTATTAACAAAAATGTCAAATCTCGAAAAATTTGATGTGACAAATACAACACATGGAAATTTCGAAAGTTTCGTGAAAGTTCGTTACCGCAACTTTTTAATATGTTATGATGAATTGACAGTCTTGTGCAGTTTCGAACAATAATCATAAAAGAATGTTTCACAAGTTTGCATATCTTATTACATGTGCTGGTACTTGATGCATAATGTTAATTATTTTGAAATTTTCTAATCTATATTCGGTTTTTACATCTACACTGTCTAATCGTTTATCTTTTGTAATCGTGCATAAATGTTTTCATAAGTACTATGTAAAAAGATGATGATTGTTTATATTAGTAATAAATTTATAAAATTTTGGAACACCTGTAGTTCACCTTTTGAATTCAGCGCTATTCATTTCAGCGACTTTTAATTAGAATTTTGAAACAAGTCAAAATTTATAATAGTTTGCACTTATAATAAAGTATAATAAAGTGTAATTATTAAAAATTTTTTTTGTGAAGTAAACATTATGGTAATTTTATATACTTGATGTATGTATATACATAATATTTACCATAATATTATTACCATATATATGTATGAGAATATACTATACATAATATTGTTATATACCATAATATTGACTGATCTGATAAATAAATTTAGATACAATAATTACAGGTTCATTGTATAAATATTCAGTTCATTATATTAATAATATTTCAGGTTGATAATTATAATAAATATAAAATAATATTATATAAAAATTATATAAATATAACAAAATAATAAATATATTATTACACCTGCAATGTACTATATATAATCGTTACTAATAACGATACATAATTCGAATATCTTGTTGAATCTTGTTACGTTCTTGGATGAAATGTAATTAATTTGATTTTTCGTATAAAAAAATGTATCAATTTAAATAATGAAATATTAATTACGGTACCTATTAGATATTATAGGTATCATGATTCATTTTCTTAATTTATATATTAAATGTACCAAGAGTTTGTAAATATTCGCCCACCAATGTTCACATTACAAACGTATTAAAGCTTAATATTATAATATTTCAGGTTTATATGTACAGCAAACAATTGACTCTATATGCTAGTTTTAATTTAAAGAAACTTATAATAGTAATTTAAAATAATTACATAATATAGTAAAGTATTTTATTTAGACTTACGTCTGAAAACCGCTTTGTAAAATTGATTATATCTGTAACTTACCTGAAATTTAAATAAATCAGTGGTGAATAAAGTATTTCAGCTTTTATTGTATACAAGAAAATTATTATAATGGAATGTTTTGTTATAGGGTGCAACAAGAGGATAATAACGGTTGGATTTATAACTTTGTATTATTATTGCGCATATTACAGTTTACAATTTTTCTTGTTCTTGCAATGGTCTTTAAGCAAAACGAATGTATGTTCAGTCTCTTCAAGGTTCAAGGTGCGGTAATCTTTAGCTCTATTCCATAAATTTTTGGGAATTCCAGAAGTGAGTAGATGATCATATGAAAATCCTAGAAAAATAAGTTTTGCACTCAAGCCCTTCACCCGGACCATGTACAGCTAATAATTCGTAAATTCACGTTAACGGACAAGGCTACCTTGGATAACTTTGCGTACACCTCCGCAAAAAGTCCTTCGCGTGTCGTCCACGTGGAAGTAATGGCGCACCTACGCGATTCGAACTGCTCTAAGAGCATCGCTCGTATGCCGCTCTCAACGATTAATACGGGACTGTTCGAGGCGAAGGGATCGGATCGCGGTCACGTTCCAGTGCTCGACGTCGCCTCTAACGGCTGCCACGATGACCCACTCGAGTCCCTCGACGATACTTCTCTGTGCCCTCTTATTGTTTCTTTCGGGACTCACGCTTTCGCGAATCGCGGTTGCATCGCTCGCTGCTTGTCTCTGATAAGCGGCCGATTTCGCGTTCGCTTTGCAATGGAGCTTTACTGAGATTCCAATATCAGCCGCAGAATTTTGCAATCTATTCGAGCATGATGGAGATGGACGCACGTAATGCAATAATGAAGATATAAGTATGCTAGTATGATGATACATCGCAAAATTGTATTGCCATTGCATAGAATGGTGGTTATTTTGGAAAGTGAAACAATATAAGGCTTAATACGTTTTAACGTTATAACTGCATTTAATAATCGCCTGAATATATAATGCCGTTTTTTGATATAAGAAATATGCAAAAGGACTACGTATCATCGTGAAAATCAATGGTACTTGCAAGCAAAAATCGGATCCTAGTGTAATAAACCATGTACGAAACGTCAGCATCGCTCGAGGTATCGACATTTACGATAAGTTTCTATAAGATGCATTTAAGGAATCGATGACGTTGTATTTGTTGCACTTTCTAAAGGAATTTAAACACCTTTACATTTTAATGGAGACGACTAAGTGGGTCTGAGAAGAAGAAAGTTTAATATTTCCATAGATACCTTGTGTGCAAATAACGATTATTAACAATACTGCATAGGAGCTGAATTTTTTATTGATATGCCATATATCATAAATAAAGTTTAGAATGATTTTGTAATTTTTATAGCATGCTCATACATGTATAGTTGTACTAAAGAATCGAAGCACTTTTAGATTTCAAAAGCGCATTCTGTGCATACATAAGAAAATCTAGTCGAGCTTTATTTTTAGTACATATTTATTTCCTTTACATTAGAGTAGTGTAATTAAATCTCACGACTTTATAAAAAGTACAAGTTTGACAGTATTACGTAAAATTGTTATTGACCGGCCGAGTTACATTGTTTCATATCAGCACGAATAATTGGTAATCGATCCTAAGTGATCTAGAGAAGTATGTCGAACACGACAAAGGTATGACCTTCGATCTTGCTAGGAAAACTGTACACAATGCAAATACGTACTTCACTAAAACCTTCAATATTCGCACGAACGATAGCCTTATAGTCGTTTTTGTGACAGTGTACATGTACCATTTGACCGGTTATCTAAGCCCAGATATTGCCGGCGATAAACATGGACGTAGTCGCATGAAACTATGGTTTGTTCACACTATACATCGATATCGAGGTGAGAGGGAAAAATTTTCCAAGGGTCAATTTATGTTGGAGGAAGAATGAAATCTTACTAACCTATATAGTTATTTATAGTAAGTAAATTGAAATTAAAAAATACGACATTTTCATCTGTAGCAGCGATTCATAAAAAATGTGGTAGCAATTGATAAATTAGGATGTGGAATATTTTATTTGAATATAACCAATTTATAACGAAGTGAACTGTCATTGATATTGAATTATTATCATTCATCGTTAATTTTATTTGTTTTATACACGTAAGATGGAGATATAAAATATTAATCCCGTATGAAAACAGTTGAGTTTATTTGTTCAATATTTAAAAAAAATAAAATTAACATAATAATAACAATAATAAACTAGATACAATAAGAAAGTCTGAGCAAGAATATATATATATATATATATACACACACATATATACACAACATTGAATAATTCTGCTAATAAAACAACATAATGCTTAAACAAGAGGTACTCAAATTTTAGTATCGTATCTTATATTATGATTGTGTATTATTCAAATTAAAAAAAGGAACAAAGAAGCTCGAGTGAATTTGAATATTAATGCTTACTAACTAGAATTCAAGTAAGCTTGAAAGTTTATACGTTACAAATTCTGGAAGTACATATTTAAGAGCCTTAATAAACGCCGGCAACGTGGCTTTTGGTTTATTAGTCTCATTCCCGATTAAATCCCAACTTGCAACTCTCGAAGCACATGAAGTTATGGCAATTCGGGGCGCGCATATATCGGTTTCCACACGTGAAAATGACGCGAGTAATACCCGGTAATAGTTTCGGAGCAGCTGATCACGTCGGTAGCTTTTCTGATCTAAGTTGCAGCAGAATCACCTGCCTTATGCTATCCAAGATCGTGCATGCCATCGTTCAAAATTCGAGGTGTCGATGGAGCTCGGATAACACACCGGATACGATACTGTCGAGCAATGGAAGTAAGGCACAACGGGAGACACGCGAGCGTACGCGCGGCTCTGTGAAAACACGTGGGATTTGGATTCCCGCTGTAGGGAACAAATGAAAGGTTGTTTTACACGAGTTGCGCGACTCCGACCGTGCGGGATGGATACCACGTGTAATGATGATATCAGCCGTGAAAAAGCTAATAATTCCGTCATCCCGGGCAGAAAAATGAAAATGAACGATCCGACCGAGTGCGTCGGGAACTTTCGATCTATTGGCAGCGCGACTGGCTAAGAAATTTGCGCACCATAGATACAATCAGTCCACAATATATGGTTTTATCGGTATCAAGGAGCAGGTAGAAGAGATTTTAAAAAATATGTGCTATTATGTGAAAGTATTAAGATTTCGAGTTCCTAGTTTCGGAGCAAGTACTTCGCTTTGGAAATTAAATGATTAAACTATCGTTATTCAACTTTTTGACTGTAAGATATTGCTTTGTCATCGCTCAAGTGATTTTATTGTAAATTAGTCTTGCTGCGTTGAGTTGCAATAAGTTTTCGTAATTGAATGTTCAATATTTTAATGAAGTTATAAGCTTTTCGAACAGATTAAAGTTGCTTCTAATTAAATCACCTCTAGGAAAACTGTAAGATTTATCACCTGTCGAAATTTCACTTCAAAATATTATTTTAGATATACATCTATTTTATAAGGAAAATTTGTATCGAACTAACATATAATCTGCCAAGTAAATTATCGCCTTAAAATTTTATTTCTTAAACAATCCCGTTTTCAACTACATTTATAAAGAGACAATATTATCAGTTCATAGTGTACTATAAATTTCAAATAAGAGTTACCCCTTTCACCTGTCTACATATGTTTAAGCATATTTCTTATGAAGTCTTGGTTTATATATCACAAGACTACTGATTCTTAATAAATGAGAATCATATGAATACGTTCAAGAAAAACGTTACTCCAATAAATAAATCATTGATCAATTAACTGAAATCATAGCAATTATTATTATATAATTCACGTTAAATAATAAATGCAATAAAGCAATATAATCAAAATTAGAATCAATAATTGGAAATATGTATTATTAAAAACAACGTTAAACAGATAATTCTATATAAATGCATAGTAGAACTATAACATAGTAGTACTTTCATTCCAATTACTCTTTTAAAGCAAGCATATTTTTATTATTAATTAAAGTGAAATTTCACGTATACAATATTGTCTTGATAAATTGTATATTCTTTAAAGATATTAACATATTTTTTATCAATATTAACTGATACAATTATTAATTTACTTTATATTCAGTTATTTACAAAAAATACTAAATATATGCATATGAATTTCAAAAAATATATATATAATGTTTGATAATTTCTATTCATTAAATTCATCTATTTAAATAGGATCAGACAAGAATATAACTGTGTATATGTAATTTATATAAACTAAAATGTATGCATGTATTCAATGGTGCGGTAATTTTTCCTTCATTGTTACTGTTCAATCTATATCATTAAGAATTTGAAACCCCTTTGTAAAGCATATAGTATAAGTTTGGAAACAAATTCTATCGGGGTAACTGTAACAGCGTCCAACAACATCGGTTTCAAATGCTCAAGATGACGTGGATGATGAAATAAATAAAATATATACGTTTTCATCTTAGCAATGGCATTGGGAGTCAGCTAGAGTCTTAGTATAAGAGATCGTGCCAACGATAATGACCGCGTACCACGATAACGATAATGACAATAACGGGGGATCATGAGATCGCGATAATTATGATCGCTGCAGTCCCAAGAGACACTAAGAAGAAAAGAGACTGATCCATCCAAAGCAGAGGAGACGAGACCTGTGCAGAAAGACTCTCGATGAACAATCGACAGATGTAACCGTTACTACCACTGACGACGCGAGTCATTAATTACCGGAAACGTGACCCGTGAGTTGCTAAGTTAGAGATCTCAGTATCTCCCTCTTGCTGATCACGATCATCACGGATCTAGGCGAGTCTCTGGAGAAGAGAGGCGATGTTCCGTCTCAGTCACCGGGGACGACGCCGTAGTCCTAGTACCCCCAAGTCCGGGCTTCGTCACTTTCTCCACTCGAAATCAAAGAAGCAAAAGATCCTCGATCTCGATTCTCTTTTTGACTTGTGTCTATCTCGGCTATTTATGCACGTTCCTCCTTGTGTTAGTGTATACGTCTGCTTGTCTGTGAATCTGCTCTTAGACAAGGAAAAACGGTACATGGGCGATGTGAGGATGAATTTTACCTAGTGTTGAAACAATGGATGTTCCGGTAGTCTTACGAAGCTTGAAAAATCCTGTAGAACTAATATTACTGTACTTGTTCATTTCAAAGATACTGTGGTATCGCAAGGTTACGTGGTTATTTTTTATAAAAAAACATTGATTTATAAAGCTGGTACTAATAATAAATACATAATATACACGCACACCCGCTTCTAAATTAATAAATTATTAAAATTATTTTTCGTACGTCTTGACGAAGAGCTTAGGTTTATAAGTATGAAGACAATATTAAGCGATATAAAAAAAAAATTCTTAATTTCTTATTAAACTGAAATCCCTATTAATAAATTTTAATACAATTATGAAGCTTTGTGTAAGCCTTATAAAGCAAAAATAATAAAGCTCAATGCTAATTTTTTATGTTAGAGTTGTTTACACAGAAAACATGATAGAATTACTAGAAGCCATTCGGATATCGACTCAAAAAATGCAGGAAATCGAGATAGTATATTTCTTAAGCCATTTGAACTTAGTATTCCTACTGAGTTGATAAATATACTTACTCCTTAAATAGTATTAAAAATAATATAAGGAGTATATTATTTTTCACAGGAACTATATAAAATTTTCAATAGCTAATATATTGGAGCGTTTGTCAAATGCAGTACATTCATAAATACACGTATTTGTTAACAATAAGCAAACTGTGTTCTCGATCGACAGCAAGTTACACAATTTCTGCAACGGCAGAGATTAAAATACAGGGCTTCAACTTGATCATGACACTTTAAAAAGTGCATCCCTTTCACAATTAATTTAATGCAACCGATTGTCAGAAGTAGAAACAAATGATGGATGATCGCCTCAGTGGAAGCGTGCAAGTATACAAGTAATATCGTATACATACATCGTATACAATCCTATTCTAATATCCTTGAGAAAATTTCCCTACCTCTTGTCTTCGTAGTATGCACGTATCCACAACGAGTGAGCATTACGCAGACACTTTAAGGGGACCAATTCCCCAGTCTTTCCAACTCCCTTCCTCTGTCGCTGTCTCTCTTTCTCACAGTTTGATTTATCGATCTCTGATTTATTACTGTCTTTCTATTCTCTTTCTAGTCTTTGATTACAGAGAGCGACTCGGTAGCTTCGCCCTTCTCTCTTCGCATACAGAAACGTATTAGCTTTCTTACGGATGCCGGAAGAGGCCTTATAATTTATTTACATCTTGATCAGTTCTTGAATTGGATTCTTTTTTATGATGCACCATCCTTTTTTCAATCACATAAGTTGAATCATTTCATAAATCAGTACGGGTGAAGTTTTCGGACAAAACGATGTCGTAACATCGGCAATAGAAACATCGTTATCAGAAATGAATAACATAAATCATTATTTTTGTTTTTTATTCTGAAAACTTATTAGGTGCAGGTGATTCTTCTAGTTTATAAGCGTTGAAAAATTCTGCCACAAATTTTCTTATTTTAATCATAATTCTATACCTGAAATTTAATGATTTATTTGCGGTATTCTTTATTATGAAATAAAAGTGTTTCAGCGAAATATATTCTTGTGTGCGAAATTCAAGAATACGTGGATAATATATACGAATCTTTAAAAGTTATCTCAAGAATTTTAGCCATGTAAAAAACGAAATATCTCATCCTTATTTAAAATGATTTAAAATTATTCAAAACTATGCTTTACTCAAAACATAGACATTATTGCATTTAATGTGCTTGTAAATACTAATTAGTTTCTTAATTAAAAAATTCGTGTGATTCATTTGGAAGTCGATAACATTTTTTTTTTAAATACATAAAAAAATAATGTTAAGACGAATACGCGCATTAGATAATGTGGTAAATTCTCTTTGTATTTAATCCAATATTCGGATGTTGTATTTACAACCGTTTCTTTTTTTGGAGATATATTAAATGCAACGCTAGTTTTATAATGCACGTAACAGATAAGTAAATTTTGTCTTAAAAAATTTGTACTTACTTGTAATTTTAAATTTCGAAAATAAAAAATATCTCGGAACATTGAAATAAAGATGATAAGCATACATTGCATGTGTTGTTTATGTTATTACGTTTTGATATTCCTGCTTATTGTAGTAAATTTACCTATTATTAACTAAACTATTTTGCTTTTAAAATTAACAAGTCTAAAGATTTTTAAAGCCAATTAATATAATATGATTTTCGTGCAGCAGAGCTATGATGGTAGTTAAAATATCATGATACAAAATTATTTAAAAACCTTTACATAATACGTATTAATATGGAGATTACCTACTCAGCTAATTATATTGATTAGATACTAATAATGACTGTACGTAAAAATGGATAGAGCTAATGATGGCTCTTTACTTCAAGAAAAGATTAATTTTACATATTGAAATTAAAATTTATTTTATACATAAATGCAAAATTATACAACACTAATTTTCACATCTTTCTAAATTAGTATGTAAAATAAAAATAGTCTGCACACGATCTGTGAACAGCTTTCCATTGAACCTTAATTTATTACTATAAACAATGGTCATGACGAATAACTTTAGGTGAATGTAATCGAATTCGCCTTTATTTCACGTGTAGATTTGCCTCAATCGAACAACACGCCTATTTTTACACTGGTATTTTATAGGAGTCAACCGAAGCAAGAGTCGCATTGGCAATGCACTGCCGCATACAGAACCCAGAGCCTATTCGCTAATACAAAGTGGTCCCCGAAATGAGGGCCAATGACTCAATGGCTAGGACTCGTCTTTGTAAATTGAATCGCGACGTCGAAACACCGCCCTTCGAAGTATAGACGACAGCCCATATTTATCATCGAGCCGCTGCTCTTTTTCTATATAAAACGCCGAAGCTTTCCCTCCTACGAACGCGCAGCTCTCGGTCACTGCGTAATGGCCGAGGAGACGTCACTTTCTCTGGGCGCACGTTAACGAAATCCTTGTCTTCTCGCGGCCTCTCCTCGGGATCCATACTCCCCCACCCATTTCTTGACTCCGCTAGCTAACTTCTTGAGTCGAGACCTACTAATGCTGTCGCATCGGCGAACTGCATCCCTTGCTCCGAGAATTTTCGGCGCGCGATCGCGACGCGGATGTTTACATATATCGGCAAATCCGTTGGTATGTAACGGGCGACGATTATTTGTAGATTTCTTACCCGTGTTTAAGTGGGCATAAGTATAAGAATAAATTTATGTGGGCAAGTGAATAAGCATGGTTTTTCTGTTTCTCGTAAACGTCCATTTATTATTTCATAAACACGTGAAAACAAGCGAGTAGTATTCACATTGGTTGAATTTTTGATTTATTTCAACACTGTATCTTCATTGTTCGCGTCTTGAAAAATAGCAAAGATTCATTTCTCTCATTTCGAATTCTCACGCGATATTTATTTATAATTCTAGAACGACTAAGTTTGCATGAAATGTTAAGCAGATTTAAAGCGATGCTTCATTGATAAGCTAAGTTAATATGTTTCATTACATGTATTTATAAATATTGCTAAAAAAAATTGTAAAAATAAACTTGTCCGTACATGTCATGTTTCATAAATATTAATACGTTTGGTAATACTGGTAATAAAAATAATGTTTGGTAATAACAATGAATTTGCCGCATCTGACTTTATTAATCCAATACTTCAATAATAGTGTTTTTGAATGGAATTAATTTCTCATCTAGAAGTAAATGTCTCTGATCGATGAAGATTTGATTTTGTTTTTTCGACTATTTAGTCATTTTTAATAATAACGACGACGCGATATTTTTAATTTTGATGATTTAAATTGCTGCTATATGCTTATTCAAGTGTTCGCGACATCAAGGTAAAACGCTTTCCACTATTTTATAAAAGCGCACTGCCTTATAAGAATGTTTATTTTTTGATGAAACGATAACGATATAAGGGCTAGAAAAGCGTGAGAAAATTGTTTATTGGAATAGCAATCTAATTTCCTAAACAACTCTCAATTTTCTTACCTAACGGTAGAGCGACGAAGTCAGCGCGCCATAAAAACACCATAAAAAGCTCAAATACTCAATTCAACTTTCATCTACTTGAAAAAAGCTCGTTAATCCCGAGCCAATCAACCGGCGATAAGAATACGGATTAAGCGACACAGCCGTCAAATTTTTCGCTCCCACTGCTTTGCGCTGCGCAAACAATGCGGATGAATTAAGGTAGAGGAAAATAAGTAAGTTACTCTCCGCGGCAACAAGAATGCCGAGTGGAGGCTTAAGTAATGGCGGCGTTAATGGAGCGAGATGAGGATGATGTTTGTGCCAGGCTCCGCGGGTGGTTGTTTCCGTTCCTTCTATTTTTCTCGTCGCCGTCTGGGGGCGGTCAGGGAAGACAAAAAATCCAGCTGACGTTATTGGATGTCGGTGCGTGCAATCAATTTCTGTGCGGCCGTTATCGCGCCGCATGAGGCACACGTATACTGACGGGGACGCAAATTGATTTCGTTTATTAGCGACAAACAACCGCTGCGGTCCGCGAGACCCTTTTTTATGGCTCGTAGGTATATTGTTGTTCACCTCATACAAAAGTCGAGACTCTTAATCGATCTCCGGGTTCTCGACGCCGTACTTATGCGCAGCTGAGAATCTGCAGCATCTGCTCCTAGGGAATTCCAGTCGCAGCTCGAAAATGAAACTAGTTGATGAGTCGAAGATATTCATTCGAAATTATGTCTTGGGTTATTCTTGATTCGAAGGAAAACTTTGGGAATACGCGTCTCGATTCACAACACTGCTTTAACTTTAAGCGACTTATTTTTTCGCCTAGTCATAAGACGGTGTTTTACGTCTTCTTTATATAATAATTTTAGTTATTTTATTTGTATCGTTATAAAAATGCCTATTGTCATTACGTCTCAATTAATTAAATTGTAGTGTAAATTTAAGTATGCATTCAATTACAATTTAATGCCTAATAAATATGTAGATAATTTTATATTCGATTTGGATATAGTATAGATTTATGGTAGCCAATTGTTTACCACATTACATATAAAATATCATTTTAATTGTGTCTGCTACTTTTATTATAATATAATTTACGTAGGTGATTAAAGGTAGTCAATGGATTTTTAAACATAATTATTACGAGAAAGTGTTAAGCAGTACTGCATAGTTGAGGAATTTCGGATTTGTTTAATTTTATAATATTTGAATTATTTTGCAATTAAAATTAAGTATAAAAGGTGTGGATGAATTATCGAAAATTTACTAATGTAATAATGTCAATGATATTTATTATTTTAATATGGATTGCACAGAAAATTTTAAAAATATAGGGGCTTGCTATAATTCGTGATTTTGATCCGTGATTTATTATAGAGAGCAATTTCAGAAAAACGAAAAACTCCATCGTTGTACTGCAAGTGACTTGTTCAATTTAATTAAAATATGTTAAAGGCACTATGAGTATGGACTGAGCATGTGCCAACATGAAAGGGATAAAAAATATTTATGTAATAATTAACGTTGTAGAAAAATTAATTTAAAAAATTGCCTCAACTGTTTATTTGTCTGGCCGTATTAGCCATGCATGTAGCATTAATTAAAAGCTATTTCTACGTTCTAATGGAGCCGGGTTAATCTGTTTTTATTATTCCGGTGAAGTTTTTTTTAACAGCACCGAGCCAGAAGTGAAATTGGCGAGCAATGAGCAAAAATACGATGAAGCTAGTGGGTAAAAATCCCTCGACAGCGCTGATGATCACAATCACGCCCCTTGCTAACTAACGAACTCATCATTCTAAACACGGAAGACATTAAGTCAAGGTATGAGTACGGCGGTGGGTGTGGCCATGACGAAAGACCTTAATCCGGCGCGTAGCATGTAAGAGAAACACCGCGCATCTCGTATAGCTCTCGTTTTCTTCTTCACTTTAATCCTTCCCGTGTCGAGCTATTGACTTCACTCCTGCCATTTCTTCTTGCCAGTCGCTAAATAACCGCGATACTTAACGAAAGCATTCTGGTGATGGCCGAGCGTCACATTCTCAATAATAATGGCGGCATAAACATTCGACAAATCGCACAATAGAGTGGACGAACGTACCACTATTGCTTCGAGGCCAGCCAAAAACGAACCGAATCGCGAAAATGATATAGTTTAAAGAGCAGCAGCAGCATATCTGAATACGAGGCTCGATTATACGTGCTTTCAGATCAACACGAGCTTCGCCCATTTCTAGTGTGGTTTCCGATTCGAAGCGATAATTCATTGTCAGCAAAGACTTATACTCTTAAGTGAATATTACGAGGAGACTATTATTACTCTATCATTTGAGTTATTAGAACATTTAAAAGATAGCTTCCGAGCAGGTGTAAATAAATATGTTCATCAGCTTCATTGATTTTCAAAGCCAAGCAACGTTAAAAACTAAGACTCGCTCGGAGCCTAGAGCTATGCCAAGGAAAGATAGTAGCTTTTGTAGCTCTTATCTCTTCTTTGTAATGGAACTCGTTACATCTTGAAGTTTTTCATAGCGCATTAATGCCATTTTTATAATATCCGATACCATTACGATCATTGTCGATACCTGAAAGTCCATATCGGATCACATAGGAGAATAAATACCTCCTTAGCTCTTATCATGTGTCGCTCTTTAGACGGAACATCGGACTCCGATTTTGGCACTATGAAAATCCTCGTAGACAAGGTTTGGATTGCCTTGCGAAGTTCCGCTTTGGCACATAAAACTTGTCGCCACGGGCATCTTTATTTCGGATTCGTCAAGTGTTCCTGGTTATTCACGACTTCTTCTTAAGATCATACAATAAACAAGTTGACTTTTATTTTGCCGCGGAGATACGGCAACGGGCCTATGTAACCTGATATCTACGAATACGTAAAAGCTGTGCTTATGCATGGTTTCTGACAAATTCCGATGGAAAAAATGAAAGAAAGAGAGAAATAATTAGAGATGAAGAAAGAGAGGAATAATTAGAGATAGAGAAAGAGAGAAAGAGAGCTAGAGACGCGTAGAAGTGTGTAAAACGTCGTTTGGACAATACCGAGATTTATATAAGTTTGTGAACAAAAAGCAGCTGAAAAAGAAAATGATTTTAATTTATATGTATGGTACTGAAATCGACCTAATTGGGTAATAAATAAATCTTTTTTATTAAAACCAATAGTTAAAGCATAAAACCGGCTTTTTTCAGTTATATTAATTGCCGAGAAAGTGAAGTTAGTATTGCCAAAATCTTACTAAATCTGATTGGTGTGAATCGATTTATAATCTATTTTACTTGACCACGTCAAATATTACATGTGAAAGTACATAATTAACTAAAAACTAGATACATTCTCTTACTAATGATGATTTATTTTGTAAAGACTCGCGAGATCGATTGCAATAAAAATTTACGAATTTACCAAGAAAATTCAAACTTTTCATACGGATGGAATCTACCACCTAATCCAACTATTGAAACGAGAAAAAAATCAAAGCATCATAAATTAAACCCTGTTAAACTTATTAGAATCAGCAGCTCATATCATGATCGAGGTAAATAATGCGTATTGTATTGTAACAGAGCCCTTCATACGCTGCTTCAAATTTTAAGGATATATTTAAATTTATTAATCATTTAAATAATGTATCTGTTTGATAATAATTACATTAATATTAATTTAACAATTTACCGGAATAGACATTTATTATTTTGGATTTTCGAATGAACTCATGATAATTGAATGACCTCGAAGAAGGAACAATGTAATAATATAACCTTGTAATCAACGTTATTTTATTCTATTGTGTTTTTTGTTGGTAATAAAAAATATATGTTATAAGAAATATTTTTATAAGCTTGTAACTAATTTAATTTAAATCATAATATTATCAAAGTGTAATTGTATTGTTAAACTAAACTGCTCTAATTATATATAATTTTATAGGTTGTTATTCATTTATTCAAAAAATTTTATTTCAGAATTATGATTTTTTCTTATATTTATACAAAGAATAATAATTATATTATTAATAATTATCAAAGATAGAGTTATATTTTTCTTTAATTTACGAACAGTGACTTTTTCATCCTTCTGCTATTATTGTTTAAATTTTCGTTTTGAAGCTTCGAGCTATTTCATTATACCTATAAGTTATAACAATATTTTGGGAAAGTAAGTCTGAGATACATGCAGTTCGGAATTACTCTTACATTATATTGAATCTATGGGTTTTCTTGTATACAATTAACGATTACTTGTCAATTTTTTGAAGACATGAAAACCAACAAGAGACGCGACCTTTGAATGTAACGTTTAAAATTATTACAATTGATTTTTCGCGCTATTACTCATAATTAATATACATATGTAACTGTTTTTACGTAGGTTTGAATATAAATCAACCCTCGCAATACTGTACATATAATAAATTTGATAACTTTCTATAAATTCATTACATAATTAAAGTAGCACTTGAACTTGTCATAAGTCCCATAAACAAGAATTTGGTTGATTTATTTTTGACGTATTTCCGCGGCAATTCACCAATTTTAGTCTCGAACAATAAGCCGCATTAATATTCTTCCGTAATGTAAATTACAAATTGAGAGCAAGACTATTAATCTTTTTCAGCGGACGTTACACCTATTGAACAACCGTGTGCCATTCTTTCAGCAGCGACATTTCGAAGCAACTCATGTTATAGTGTATGGTCGGTGGATAATACCAGGAGATTTGCACAGCATCAGACGTAATCGATCGGAATTGGCGAAAGTAATCGGAAAGTTGTGTACCTTGTTTAAGGGAACTTCCTATGTAGCGTTGAATATTCGAATCTGGCGTGTAAACAGAGAAGCTAACTAAATTACTCGAACTATTTTTTTATATATCAGTAAATTCTGATCTTATTGCCTATGCTGAGAGATTTATAGAAAAAATTCTAACGGGAATACATTTATAGCCGAGCGATTAATTGACATAGAATAAATGATGATCTGTCGATAAGCTGTTACTTTTTGTAATTGTGAACCTTCAAGTAGTTGCGTAATTAAAATTCATTCATAGCATTCTTTTAAAAGACCCAACTGCAAAATAAGAATGTTTGGAACTTTTATTGCCTGTATTAACCATATCAATGCATGAAAATAGTCTTTTGATAAACTCAGATAATAATTTCCCGTGACACGGTATACAAATCCAGATACCCACAAACGCACACGTACACGCACATTCACAGATATATAACTGTTGACGGTGTGAGTCTGCTATTTTATGGTTATAGCGTGGAAAGTAGAGTTCATTACATACTCGGAATATTACAAAATATAAATTCTTATTGTCGCGCCTCGATTGTATTGCAGTATTCAGATATAGTCAGAAAATGCTCCTAAAGCACGAGTATGAAACGCAGAGTTTATTTAAACAAAATTAGGTATCCTTAATATTTTACGATGCGTCTTGCAATAATGAGAATGAAGTCATTAGATATTGATCTCGGAAAAATTAATGTTTGGAGATCGGTAATTCTCTTTATCTAAGGCGCGCACAGCCCGTCAAAATCTGCAATTACCGCACAATAAAGAGCCATCAGATTTCAGGCAGGGCTACAAGACCACTTACAATCTGCTGATAAAGTGCCTCTTTCGAAACGCACAACTCAGAGGCCCGAAACCCGCAGAGATAAAGATATCACGCAGCCGACCGACTGGGAAAGCAAGAGATCGAAGAAAAACGTTGGCTATCCAGTGAAACAGCTGCCGCGATTGAAAGGACTAGATTGCTCTGTATTTCCTTATCGGATTATACATTTTTTCTCCCGGTAGATAGGCGTGCGTAGACAGGCGGCGAACACATATGAAGAACCGGCATGAAATGGGTCATCAAATGGTCAATTTTAGACGCGCACTTTTTAATCGGAGTGAGAAAAAAATTCGCTTAAAATACCGACTTTATTGATTCGAGAGGAATTCATTTCTGAAATCTGTGCCACTATCTATCTTCTATTTTATTAAAAAATTGATAAGTGACAAATAAACTTCATTATTTTACGCCGCAAGACGAGTGGTTTCTATGAATTATTCATCCTTTTTTCATTTGAAAATTAATATCCTTTTATCAATATCAAAAAATATCTAAAAGGTGCAATCGTTGAGGTTTTTAGTTATTACCAGCCATTAATCATTTGAGTACTCCAAAAATTAAAGCTTACTTATTAAAGCGAGCTCACCATTGCACAAAAAAATTATTAACATAATAAAACATCCAATTGATGATATCTCCACAACAATGTATTCTGAATTATGATAAATGGATGAAAATCAGAATAACGTTTAGGCATAGAAAATTATTAATTTTTACAAAATAGAATAGTCACTTTTTTCAAACTACGTATTATTATAATTTAGATAGATCTATATTAAAATATCTAATAGGCGGATAATTATGTTATCAAGCTATAGCAGCAAATCCCTTTTGAAATACTTGTTCATTATGAATTTTTAAGAAAATATAGAATATGATGCTTGCTCAATTTTTTGCTTAATGATTATTGGGATGTCTCGAATAAATTATTTCCTTTTTTATCATTAATTTCAGTAAATCCTTGAAAATTAAAGACATTAAGAATGGACGAAACGATAATTCATCAGCTAAAACTAGCCATTGAAAAGCTTACACAAAGTAACACCTTCCAATCCAATCTCGAACAAAGTATCGTACAAAAGTAGCGGGACCAACATTGTAAGCGTGTCCGAAGGCAATAATCATCGAGCGTCCTGCAATGCATTCCCAGCAATTACTCTGCGAAGGGACAGCACGCAAGGAGTCAGGAGTCCGTCGCAAATTGAGCCGAAGTGAGAAGCATCGAGAGTGAAAGACAACGCGATGCCCGTCCTTCTCGTATTTTAAAGGGTCACTTGTACGAGCGCGGGACTTACTTCTTGTGGTGACTCGGTTTATGATACGTGGCAAGAGACGTTCGGGTAAATTAGTAGGACTGAAGTGGGCTCGATGTCGCCGCTGATTAAGGTTACATTTATGCTGCTACATAAGCTCAAGAAGCTGGTGCGAGTGACTTTACTCTACGTGGCAGTTGACTTTTTGTTCTTTTACCGTTTTTTCTCGGCCTTGTATTTGGACGAAGGCTAATGTTACAACCGGTGAAAGCGAAAGGCCACTGAACTGTTTAACGATGCCGCTCAATTAATTAACGATGACTGAATTATTACCATACGCTTGTGCAATAAAGAATTACTTCTGAGCCCTAGGCAACGTGAGATGCGAATGAGTGAAATAATGTAGTTTTGATAGTATATTTAGACGTGAGTTTAACCAATATGCGCTATCGTGCTTGCGCACTGTAAATTAATGCGAGTGCATTAATACGAGTGGAGAAAAAATCACGTAACTTCAACAGTACTTTTGATTGAACCCAACCGAGCATTAAGGAAACCGCAGAAGTAAATATTTTATTAATTTAACATAGGTAAGCTACGTCTCCGGATTTCCATTTGACGTATCGACAATGTCGTGGGTCCCTCAATTAGATGAAAACCGATAGCTGTAATGTGTGCACAAAGCAGTCAGTTAGCTTTTATTGATATATATATATATATATATATATATATAATAACGCATCTATACATAAAGTTCGTATAAGATATTAATATTTATTTATTACGACTTAGCTTAGCAAACGTTCTCCCTCCTTTTTAAAGATTGTTCGCCTGCTAAAACTACAACTTTTTCAACCTATTGAGGTTTTGTGTATTTTGTAAAATTATTTATTTATCCGTGAATTTACGCAATGAGAGCGACGAAAAAACTCTTGAAAAGTCCAGGCGCCGACACCCCTGCATAAAAAGAACGGCGGTACGCGTAATGCCGACGGCTTCGCTCGTTATACGCACGCAACGATCTCGAGGGTCGATAAGGACTCGCCGGTGGTTCCTGCGATAGGATCCCATCCAGGCGCGGTCCTAGCTTGTTATGATCAGTCGTCTTTTGAGGTAGATTAAACGAGATCGGGTGAACGACATCGTACGCTCACATGCTCAAGGATTAGCGTGGGCCTTTGGAACTACGCGTTCATAAGGAAGCTTGTACCATTGTCTAGAATATAAGGCAAACAGAATCAAATTCAAAATTTACCTCTTATATCTGGGAAATGTTGGCGGACGCGAATTAAATTCAGTTTGTGAAGTATATTCTACTCGAAGAGGCCCAGCGGGCCAAGACGAAGACATAGTAGAGTACTTGTAATATTTTATAAGGATCCGTTCAATTATCTTGAGTGACTTAATTTGATGCTTGCTGGAATAGAAATAAGGGGAAGAGAATGAGAATAGTGCAAATGTAGGATTTATATTAAAGTAGAATGTATTATGTTTTATTTATAACCGACAGCTTCTGTCAATCGAATAACTTAAAATTTTACTATTTTTAATTTTCGCTCGTTTCACATTAACTAGAAAATGAATTTTACTTTTTAATAAACGTAAAGAGGTTAAGTTGGCGATAAACATAAGAAAGTTGTAGAAAAATCAATGTTTTGATGCTTCAATAAAGTTAAAATCTTTGTAGTGTATAAAGTTTTTTTACAAACACATAATCTCCCTTATGAAGAAAGAAAGATTGTTGATAGTGTCAAGGGTTACGATCTTTCGGGTTATAGTGAGCCGTGCTAAAGAGAGAAAAATAGAGAATGTAACAAACAAGCGTATGCTACGATCATTTGAGGAAGCTATTGTCGGAGGCGGGAAAAGGTTCTTAATGTGTTTTATTGGACGGATTTGTTGTTGCGGTGAGTTGGCGGAATCGCTGACGTTATAAACGAGCAAATTTATGGTAGATTTTGATATCGTATACAACTGGAGATTTTGAAATACCTTTTGAAATGGCGCCGACTATAGCGTTTCAAAACAATTGCACGATACGGAACTTATGCCATTACTTTTGATAAGGTTTTCATTTGCTACTTACATTCTCGTTGGCTCTGAATAATTTACTAAAGAAATTAGAGTATTATTAAAAAGATTTGTGATTTTCTGTGTGGCGTATTACTAAATAGCTTTGTGTTAATGCATTAAATATTAGAATTATGAAAGTGCATTTAATGTCGTATCAAAAGTTTTAACAACAAATTTAATTATAATTTACTTTTATTTGGTTACCACGTACTAGCTAAAACAAAAAACTAATAAGAATGGGTTGATGAAAATAAATGAAGAAATTCATAATATGTAGAATTGTTGTATTCGTATATGATTATAGGTTTCTATAAATACCAATTACTTTAATATAAAATTACTTACTGCTACGAGACATACAGCTCGAAATAAGACTAATGATTCCTTGAAGTGAGGGAAAATTTTATAATTATAATTTTCATTTACATTTAGATTCATTTACTTTGAAAAATAAGAAATGTCTAATAAACAGAAAGAGGTCGCGCAAAATTAAGACCAAACCCCATCGAATGTACAATGGAGGTTACAGGCTTGTACAGAGATATTTGAAGAGCTTAATAATGCAAAGGTATTGAGTACCTCGTAAACTTTAATGTGGTTTGTGTAAAATTTTGAAAATTGTAAAGTACTACATAAGTGACCTTTTAAGAGGATGTCGCAAAGTTCAGCAACAAAAATAAAGCTAGCTTCGTAGTAAACGTTGCTCTCCATGTTATTTTGCAACGACCGACTTGAGACCAGGGGTAATAAGGTGTCAAAGTAGTAAACGTTATCAGTCCCCGTACACGGGATATTGGTATAAGATAATTTCCGGGTCAAGCTCGTGCGAAGTCCAATCCACGCCTCGCTCGTTCCCTTTATGTTGGCCACATCCCCCTTCCCTTTCCACACGCCCACACACTCAGTCAGACCCGGGAAAGAGAGAGTGAGAAAGACAGAGAGAGAGAGAAAGAGAGAGAAACGCTAGTTAGCGCCATCCGTAGGCTATGAGAAAAGCTGGAACTGACGCAACATTGACGCTTGTTGTTGTTGATCCCGTATTGTCGGTAGTACCAGGGTATCTTCTTTGCAAAGGTAGGAGGATTTTTTTGTCTCGTGTTTGACTTTTTTTTTTTGCGAGCGAAATGCTCGTAAATTCGTCAGGGTTGAATCGAGGTTAAGCGACGACGTATGTATGGACTTTTTACTTTTGGTAAAGGATGTTTCAGGATGAAGAGGTTTTGGCATGTATTCTTTTCTTTCGTTTTTGTAAAACATTCGTTTGGAAATTTTAATTTTTGTTACCTACAAGTAGGATAATAAAAACATCGGTAATAAATATCAATCTCCCATAATGGATTTAAAATGAAATCTAAATGAAACTTTGTTACAGAATTAGAATTTTATGAAGGAAACCAACACATAAGAAAGCTGTTATTCGTAAGTGTTTTTAGCTTGAAAGGATTTTTTATTACTCGAATGATTGTATCTAAGTTACTTAATATTTATCAGCTTCTAATTGCAATTTCTAATGACGCTTTAATGATATGCTACTGGTGCTTGTTCATTCTTCTCAAGTTCAAATATATCCGCACTATAATAAATTCATTACGTTTAAAAAATTAAGCAAACTTGATAACCATTGAAACTATCGACTTCTTATCAAATATTAAATTTCTGACGGCGTCATTACACAGAATTCAATGGCCACAAATTCAATTCGTTAAAGGGCCGTTACAATTAAAGCTGGAAATGAAGAAGTTAAGGTAAAGAGAAGAAGTGAGAGGTGGGAAGTGTTCGGCGTCTATGAGAACCGGCGAAAGTAAGTCTACAAAGAGGATTATCCGAGGAACGCCACCATGTC
The DNA here is from genome assembly GCA_018907135.1 of Kradibia gibbosae. NCBI lineage: Eukaryota > Metazoa > Arthropoda > Insecta > Hymenoptera > Agaonidae > Kradibia > Kradibia gibbosae. The sequence goes on from JACCHX010000004.1 coordinate 14,487,645, forward strand.
ACAAAGATCAGGGTAAGCGATAAGTTCAAGCACGCCACCGGTGGTGTGCACGAAAATTGACTACTGTGTGCATGTATCTGCATACAGGTCATGTGTGTGTATTCTGTCCTTGTGCGTCTATGTTCGTGTCACACAAAGACGTTTTTAATTGCTTCTCTTATATAATGTCCTTAAACAAAGCCAACGAGTAATTCACAGACATGGAAAGAAAAAACGAAAGTCGTGCTTGGTGTCGTATTCAATTGACAGAGAGCAGCGCGGCTACCGTTGCGGTCATTTTTTTGCTTTTACCCGATCTTGTAATTCTATTCGTGTATGTTTATCTGGTTAAAAATATGTTCTTTCCTAATTTATGGCCAAAAATTTTGTTTCATTGATTGCTTCTTATATCGCTATGTGGGACAACTTTTGAATTTTTTTATCAGTAGTGGAATCGTAGCTATTTGCGAAAAAAATTAATTTAAAATAGTTCACAAGTAATTAAAATAATCCTTGTATAGGGGAAAAAAGTATTTTCGTAGAGGATTTTTATTTAATTTACGTATGATCCCATTAACTTCTCTTTCAATAATTTAAAAAAAAACTAAATAATTCAAGACACTAAATAATGCAAGAATTTGTAAAGTTATTATGTATTATTGTTTTGAAATGAACCGCAAGTAAGTACTTAAAAATTCAATGTGTAATCATTTATTTTCACCATTTAATGATCTATTTTCTTATAAGTACTAAAATAGCTTGTACGCTTGTACGACTGGAACACATATTCTGTTGCTATTATCATTACGATGAAAATAAATAGTTGTTTTAATAGTTAAATTATTTGAAAGGACGTGAAAGGTATCGCTTTCTGCTCTGATAAATTTTACATCCCTCGTAATCTCATTTTTTAATCTTCGAATCCAAATAATGTTATCATCACAATGGTTGCAACGCGTATTTGCTCCTAGCAATATTCGAGATCCTAATCTAATGTTTATATTATCGCCTTTCAATTTATATTCAACAATGTAAAAACCTTCATTCAGCCCTTCAATTACATTATCCGTTGCAAGAGTCGTAACCTGCAGGTAAGGAGGCATTTTAAAAAATGGAACGTCGAACCTCATCATACGCGTTATTTATGACTGGCATTCAGATAGACGCAATTTCAGGGGCATTAAAATGGACTTGAATGCGCGAGCCTCGGTTTTGAAAACGAGTTTGAGCAATTATGGCGCAGTGCACCATAAGCGTCTAATCGGAGATATTATTTGCATGCGCAAAATAACGAGTACAACTCTTTTTCCAACTCGAGGACTATAGCGAAAGGAAAATTCAATTTGATGCTGGCAGGCCGACGAAATCGAAAGTCCTCCACCTTTTTTGAGAATGGAGCGCTTTTATGTCTTGAGCTGCTGTAGAAAGCACGATGGAAGACGCACAATTCCAGCTTAATGATGACCAAGAACTCGCTCTACTGAAGTGATTCCTCCTGTAGTCACTTTCTTGCTTGCTCATTCTTAAATCCCGATGTGCTCTTTCTCTTTATTTATATTTCTCTAAGGTGCAGCGAATCCATCCCCTCTACGTACCTCGGTATTCTGTATGCCCTAAAATAGTCTTTTCACTCGTTTTAATCGAGTTAACAAAAAAGCAAATTACTCATTTTACATTATAATGACTTTAATATTAATCAGTTTAGTTTTAAATAGCTATAGAAACGTGGAAACACTTGTTTTATATTACGTCTCGAAGCACTATTCTGCTTACTTAATTGTCAAAATATCTGCTATTAACAAATAATTATATTTATTATGATACATATCGGTGTACGCCTGTATAGAAAAACAGAGAAATTTATATTTAATTATTAACTTTTTCTATATTTTCAAATATTACAAATTTAAATACAAGAGATAATCTGTTGTTTTGTTGTAAAGGATTACAATAGTTTGTTATTGTACTGTTCTCTGATAATTAAATATTTTACTAATCATGATATTAGTAAGCCATTATAAATTGTTACATTTTTAAGAAATATTTTACAAATTTTATGTTACAATTTATTCTTTATAACGCCTAAACTGATATTTTAAAATTACTTTGGATAAGAATATTTATATTCTTAAAAAAATTAGTAAGCTTCAAAATAAAATATTATTAGGGATAACTACTAGCGTAATAATGAAATATATTTTTATAATACATTAAACTTGTATTTAAATGTATAACTTAATTGTATTCTATAGCCTTTTCTAAAAATAATAAAGCATTATAATAATTGAGAACTTTATTATAGAACTTTATAAATAATGTATTTAATTAAGTTCTTCAGTCTATAAATATAGTTTTTTTATATTTAAACAGTCATTTTTGCATATAGATGTATGGCTATTTAAAATCGTCTTATTTATACTATTTTTTTTTTAAATTCTGTTAATATATTTTTTATCTACTACGTATATTTAAACAATCAACAAGCATGTTATAACTTTCTATAATCTCTTATATTAAATGTTACGTTTTTTATTTAAATTTACTAACTTAAGTATATGTATACAAATTAACGTGCGAAACAAGTTCAGTGAAAGATATGCTATAATTTATATAAAATCTCTTTCCCTTTTTCCCCCTTTCCTTTTTCCCTTCTCTATTTTTCTTTCCCTCTTTTTTGTTTCTAGAACTCTTTTTGTTTTCTTTATCTAACCATCTATAGGTAAAAATAAGTACTTTAACATTATAATTAAAAAAAAAACTGAATACAAAAGCAGCCGTTGGCCAATTACGGGTAATTGGTAAAAAAACGATAGGAAAGAACAGTTTAAAAATATATAATGTGTCGTTACGGCGCATTAAACCCTTATAATCATGTGCCACATTGTAAGGGAATTTTAAATTACTTTATACCTATCTTTTGAGAATTACGCTATTTTTAAATAAATCGTCTCCTCAATGAGGGTGTAATGTATATATTTGCGAAGAAACAGCTATGATCGAATCTTCGTACTATACTTAACACCTACATAGACCCACCAACACAGAATGTAAAGACTTGCACAATTTACTTAATACTATTCCTTCTACGTGTTTTTTCTTTTTTTTAATAATTTTCATCTAAAATATTTGATATATTGAAAGACGGTGGCATTTTCGGATTCCAGGAAATCATTTGAAGTAAGCCCTACATATGACAATTTCAGAAGTTAAAATTTAGGTTGAGGATTATTTTATCGGCGGGTCTTTGATCTTATTAAAAAACTAATGTGTAAAAAAAATTATCACGGATTATTCAATTTTTCTGGCTTCATTAATCAAGAAAACTGTCTAGAAAAATTTATTTATTTATTCCCACACTTATTTTATAGCTAAGAATAAAAAAATAGGAAATACTTACGTTTAGGATATACTTAGTATATAGATAGTACATATATTTAGTATATAAGGAAGATATTTGTAATAATAAATACGGTATTGCACTGATAGTTGTCAAGACAATTCAAATTAGAAATAAAAGACATTCTTAGGTAATCATATCTCTAAGTAATATAATTTATCACTACCATATTCACTTGTGTTTTGTTAATTCTTTGAATAATAGATTTCAAATTATGATTTGCGAATTCCACCGAAAGTAAAATGACACAACGTCGCACGAGCATTTTTCACAATGCTGAAACTTTCTCTATGAGGAAGCAAAAGTGGTCACGATTATAATGGCAGATACTTGCAAATGACAAATGGACATTATGAAGCCACGTTAGCCTGGAGATCACGATATTCATAATAATGTTTAAAAAAAGTGGTATTATAGTAAATAAAAATGAACTTTCGCAATATAATCTATAAATTTATAGCTTTACATAAACTGTTAGCTAGGCTTTGCAATTGAAATAGTATTATAATCTTATTTAATTAATGCAATAATTTACACATAAAAATTAAAAGAAGCATTTGATCTAAATTCTTAATTTAAATTGTTGAAATTAAAGTTAGTAAATATACGATAGAGATGCACAAAATAATTAAAAGTAAGTATAAATAAAATGTATGGTTAAAAGTGAAATTAAAAAAAAAATTATTAATTTCGTCACAGAAATAGTGGACGAAAAAATGTTGCATTATTTTAAATACCCCTACATTAATATTGCAAACTCGAGGGTGAGCAATTATTTTCAATATCATTTTTAACTACGATCTAAACTAAATTAAAAACGATGAAGCGACTTTTGACATATATATCTCACCGTATATTATATTATAATTATCAGAGCATTATCATATTGTTATCATAAAGTGAAAGCTTTATTGCTTTTATAGAATAACTTCTTATAGATCACGGTATAAATGAGTTCCAATGATCTAAAAGTATGACCAACAGCATTATTCAAACTATAATAATAAAGTGAAAGCTGATTTACAGGGTGCCTATAATACAATTCTTAAGGTCAAGTAAAGCCAAAATCATCCGCGATAGCGTTCTCCCTTTTTCTATTGTCGACGATGCAATGTATGTGAGAAAAATCGCTTACATGATACGTAGTGGGTTCAAAGTTTACATTTTATGTTCTTTTGGTAAATCACATGATTCGGTATTTACCATGAGCCTTAATGAAGCTATGATCGTGCGTGACAAAGTATGACTAAGGTGTCGAGGGAACGAAAACCGGATGATTTATTATGCGTGTATAGTGTGCACTTGATTACCAGCTGACTTCGATACGCGAATTTCTCTGAAAGGAATAGAAAAGGATCAGGACAAAAACTTGATAATTGGAGAGAGAGATATATATAATAGATAAATATATATAGATTTCTTGTATGTGTGTGCACGCTCGGACGCGTGTACTTCTGTCTGCATGTGTCAGAGAGAAAAAGATAGAGAGAGCGAGAGAGAGAAAGATAGAGAGAGAGCGAGAGAGAAAAAGATAGAGAGAGAGAAAGATAGAGAGAGAGAGAGAGAGAGAGAGTGAGAGAGAGAGAGAGTGAGAGAGAGAGAGATAGAGAGAGAGAGAGAAGTCGATAGTCCAGACGGGGCGATTTTCAAACATGCACGTGCCTGTGTAAAAGTATGTTTTCTCCAGCTAAGTGAGCAAGGATTTACTGGCGGTATGGATCAATAGTCATTACTTCAAGCCTTTATGAGAATGTCAATGAGAGACGGTAAATACCAGTCAGCTCAGTGGTTATGTTGCGATTGATGATTCAATCAGTGAAATTGAAAGACTAGAATAGTGCCAATTTTCAAGCCCATTTAAATACTCTCAAATATTTTACAACAAATAATACAGCATAATTAAACATGAAAAATGATATTAACTGCATCAGTTTCAGTGATAAAATAAGAAATTGATAAATCTTATTATTCTTAGATTGTCCACACGCAGCTCATAAGATTTATTAAGAGAAATAGTGAAAGTTATTGATTACATTTTATCATAAAAAACCATTCACCCGTGCTATTTCACAAAACTATTCTTCTATAAAATACTTAATTATTTTTAATACTTATGTATTTAGCAGTTTTAGTACGTTTGGCTGTTTTAAAATATGTCTTTTAAAGAAATATATAAATCGTGCAAAACAAATTTGTATCTTATAATTCGAAACTGTTTATAATATCCTAAAAATCCGTGCAATGATATTTTTCAATCCCCATACGTAGTATTTGATTTTTAAAGACAATCGATAAATTGACAAATGTTTTTATACTTGGATTACTGATTGATATTAAGATTGTATTCAGGCATAAATGCACATTTTTATAATTATTAAAGCGAATTTTTTAAATTAAAATAGTTATGAAATTCATATAAATGTAATAATAAAATATTATTCATGATAAATAAGATAGACTTTTCAAGAAACTATAATATAACGTAATTTTTAGTCTTTCAAAACAAATATTCAATCCTATAATTGATTAAACAGAAGAAACTTCTGATCTCTTGATTTAAACTGTCTCGAATGATAAAATAAAAATCTACCTCTAAAACATCAGAGGATGCTTGTACGCTAAGAAAAAGCGATAAAGATAAGAAAGAAGCTCGATTGATATACAATGACCTTTATCAAAAACCGAACACAGAAACTTGATAGAGTTAAATAATGTTGGTCGTGGAAAAAGAAATACAAGATAAAAAGAGACAGTCTATATTATTCGCTCTTTACTAATCCAAAAGTGAGAGTCATAATTTTTTTCTTTCTCTCTCATTCTCTTTTCCGCAAGAAAATACAGACTCCATTCGTCCGATAGAAGTGACAAATTTATTTATATTAATTTTAGCCTTTATGGATAAATATGATTACACATGATTCGCGACTTATGAATCGAGTCAGTGGTTAATTGACGTCCGAAATCACGTTACTCTAACCCATTACGCATTTCGCTGTGTATAGGTGCGCGATAATCCTTTCCCATTAGGTTGACCTCGGGATTTTGTGGGAAATAAATATAACCGGGTACAGATATATTTCTTCCCGATGGACGAGAATATTATTTACAAGAGGAGAGATAAGTTCGCAACGTGCTTCGTAAAGATGGCTTATTTGTTAATCGATGCTTCCTCGTGAGAGGCGTTATACGCTTGACGTTGAATCGTGTTACACTAATGACGTGTTCTGCACACACGCTATAATAGATGAATCCTGACCAATTGAAATATGTTCACGGGTAAGAGGCCCGGCGAAATCCACCATAGGGTTAGGCTAATTTTTCTCGACTCTCGAGTTGGTAACGGCACTCGGCTGCAACTTCCATAAATATTGTGTACTGTTCATACTTAACTTGTTTTTAATCCCCATTTAAACTCAGCTCGCGTAAGTGAAGTATGCTAGTTACTCTGCTTTAGATTTGTACGTAAAATTATTATGGAGTTCGATTTAAATAAAACCAATGACACATTAAACCTAATTTTAGTTATTTATTCTTATGCCTTTTTTAGACACAGAAATTTATTTGTTTACTTTTCGTTGTTACCATTTTACTGCTTAGGCGCCCTTAATAAAATTAACTTTTAATCGAGCCTATCGCAACACAAAAAGTCTTACATATCTACTTTTCTCGAACTTATTGGATTTTCCAAGAGAGAGATTAAGTCAAATTTTTACCAGGCATTAATATCTTTATGAGAAAGACACGTTCAGACAGATTCGATCGTAACCCAAGGCGACTCGTCTTTCCAAGAGTCAAGAAATCGCGAACTCCATCCACTCTTTCGACGTACGGACCCTTCCTTCCCCGCTCTCTTGCGGAGAGAAACCACATCGTCTTTATGCAGCGCGGCCAAGGCTTGTCCATCACCCAGGGCACGTTATCCGAGGTACCCGCGTTATCAGGGCGTTTCCTAACTTTCATGTGCTCCGCGTCCCGATAAGAGTCGCTGCGCGAGTTTTGCATGACTTACGGTAGCTCGCGGCGGGTGTTGTCCATTCCCAGACGTCATTACAGCCTGATTACGATGGATTCCCCTTGTGCCGTTGCATGCTCGTAGTAGTTTTGCATGGGTGTGAAGCCACATGGGAGTGGCATCTCCCGCTGTATCCTCATTCTACGCTCACTGAGTGAGATTTCACATTTTTCTAAGATTGATGGATTTAAAGCTTCACTTGGCATCACGGCACTTGGCGAATCAATGTTTTCTGCCTCCATCTAGTTGTTGTAAGTGTCTATTGGCTTATTTCCTGACTGCCTTTGATGCGATCATATAAATTTTGAGTGCGGGCAATACTTTAAATGATTTTTAATTAAGCATGCACGTATACAAGATAGATCTTTCTAGAATAAAATCGTAAACATCAAGTTTCTCTTTACCTTCTCTGTCACTCTCTTTCTTTCTTTCTAGCTCTCTCCTATTTCTCTCTAGCTCCCCCCCTCTCTCTCTTTATCTATCTATTTCTGTCCTCTGCATTTTCTTTTCTACAGGAAATACCATATAATTTTAATTGGGTTATGTGTGGAATTATTTTATAATTTATATAACTGAATAACTTTGACCTTTTTTTTTTACTAAGAGAAAAGTATACTACCATTAATTTTGATTTTTTGATTCATGAATATTGAAAAAGTTATCAGTCCATTAATTTTTCATTAAAATATTTTTAAAAGAGGATTGTTTTTACGCAAAGGAAGTATTGTATACTGATTGAAGTTATTGAGTTTTAATGCAAATTCAAAACATTTATTTGTAATAATTTCAATTTAATGTATGTGTTTTGCTATTCAAATAAAAATATGTATGGTTTTAAATATTCTAAATGATAAAAAAAGCTCTTATTATATTCGTCAAATTATTTGTTTATGTTTTTCTTGTATTCATACGTAAGCACAGGACAAACGTGGGTATATTAAGTAGTCAGTAATCACCATATATTGAAAGAATGATAGGCGAATGACAGGACGAAGGAAAGCCAAAGAAATGAAAGACAATATAAAAAGGGGCTTATTTATTTAGATATATCGAGGTATCTGAGGGTCTAATTGTCTAAATGAATAGTCAGTTCACTTTAAAAATAAAAAATTTTTTTACGATATTTAAAAAAACAGCATCTATTGTAAACATCTAAATAAATTCAGAATCGTTAAATTATTTCAAATAAAAAAAAATATTATTGAATATGGTTACTTTTCTTTTTAAAAATGCCAATCGTGTTCTTTACAAACAAAACGGTAGAAATAAGATGTTAATATTTTTTTATATTGAAATCTTTAATATGAAAGAGATTAGATCTGGTTTTTTGTAAAAGTGATGGAAAAGATTTGTATCCCATCAATATATACTCTAAGAAATCGTAGAAGACATATGTGAAAAAATCGTAAATATAAAGATTGAAGCAAGCGAAGAATATTTAGAACGACTGCAAATAGGTACGAAGGTGCGACTGAAATAAAAAGGTAGTGATTAATCTAACAATCCTTGAAACAAAGTCACTATTAACTGTCACAACTTTAGCTTAAATGCACGAGGCATTGAAATTGTGGAATTTTAAATTAGAGATAGACTAGTACTCTCTTATATTAATATACTTGAATCATTAAATTTTTTTATAATTATTTTTATCATTAATAATAAATAATAAAATTTTATATTTAACTTTTAAAATATTTAAAGTTGTTTCAAAATATTTCAAATTTAAAAATAGCTATTTGCATGTCTAACGGTATTTTTTATTTTTTGTTATTACATTTTTTATAATATTTGGCAACACCTTCTAGAAATGATTGAAACATATTACATATATTAGCCACATATATTTACGAATATTTAATATCTGAATAGTTGTTAAGCAATATTTTATTTACGTTTTATTAGCAATATTTTATAACCTTATTTCTTATATAGGACAATGTTTTAATTATAATATTGTAGGGACTCGCTGAAATATTGAGTCTTTAGAAGCTACAAGTTACTTCGCGTTTTATTCAGGAAAAATATATAGAAAACTCTATATTCTAAGTTGAAGTACATTAAACAGTAAAATTAATTAAATTTAATAATTAATTAATTTATCAGAGAGTAATTATAAGTTTAGTAATATTTCGTTAATATTACCAATAATTACTCAAGTCTAGCGCTCGGAAAGTCGATTATATTGAGTCAGTCGGTGCATTGTCAAGTTCGTCGCTATTGTTAATAATTTTTCTATTTTAATAGAATGCGATGACCATTCCGTGACTCCCTTAAATACATGCCGTCAAGCCCCGATGCCTTTGGATATGAGCGTGAATGATCGCGATAAATAACGTCACCGACGATATAGCGAAATACTAAATAACATACGTGCAAGAAAGCTTGCGAGGGAAAGCCGCTGTAAGGAAAATGCATGAGAGGAGTAGTGGAAAAAACAATACCGGGGATGCACATGGCACGAATAATAAATTACTGTCGCTGCGCAAGTGCGTCGATGTGCTATTATTCTAATGAGCAGTCGTAGAGGCACAATGATGATGGTTGGGAAATTAATGGCCTCTCGTTCGCGCACGGTTAGGAACCAAAACGTACGCAGATGCATAATTACACGTATCGATTTCTCAAAAAACTTTTATTTTTAACGATTCATTGATTTTTTTCGTTTCGTGGGGAGGAGCTCAAAATGGCCCACGACCAGTAGGATTTTAAGATTGCATTATTTCTCAAGCGATTATCGGAAATAACGCAACGAATCCTGAACCATATGACATAACGTTTGTGGAGTGCGTAAGATATTGGATGGAAATACAGTTGTATTATGACACGATCATTTCATTCAATAAATTTGATGCCCTCTGTCAATCAGTGTACAGATTCTGAAATTGAAAAAATCTTCGAGTTACAACGTTTTGTATGTTGTTATGTATAGAGCTTTTAAAACACAGTATAAAGGACTATTTTAGTGAGATCAAATTATTCGTGAAAAATTGAAAAAAATTAATGATTTATTATTATAAGAGAAAAAATAATGCAATATAATATAAAATAAAAAAAATAATAATCATTTGTTTCAATAATAGTTTATTTTTGGGAAACATAAATTGTAAAACAAACTGCAAAATGAACATAACTAATTAATTTATTAATAAATATTGGCTTATCAATTAATTATATAGGCTCAGGTATGTGAATAATAGAATTAATACACATATAAAACAAATTGTATGATTTTTAATTATGTAGAAACTAGATATATTGGACGATTATTATGAAATACAATTTTTATTTAAAAAATATTCTTTGAGAAATGCTTGTGAATATACGAAAGTCTTTTTGCTTTATACACAGGGCACAGCTCTTATTTGCGTAGCACTTTATTAACTATCTGACTAATTATATCAAATTATAATCTATCATAAAAATCTAAATCAAAAATCTAAAAAAGCTAAATCTATTATAAAACTGATTAATCAAAATTGATATTAATGTTAAGTCATTCACGAAACAAATTAACTTCTACTTAATTAAATAACTAGTAAGATTTTTTAATCCACTAAATTAATTATATTTTCAACTATCACGTTTTACCAATTTTATGTATTCAATAATAATTAATAATAAGAATTTAAGCGTTGCAGCATAAAATCTTAATCCCAATTTCAATTCTCCATGGTAACGCCTAATTATAATTTATAGAAATGCATATAATTTTAATAGTAGTGTCTAAAATATTTTCACGCAACAGAATAAACATTACATGTGCAACTGTTATATTTATTGTTTAAATTTAAATATATACTATGCAAGTTTAATTATATGTAAGGAAATATGATGAAAATAGAATCTATACATAATATTTAGATGTCTCTGACCTTCTGATATACAATTTGTGTATACAGTTTTAGAAAATAATTTACTAAAAATTTTATGAATTGAAAAATTTAGTTATGGTTTCTTTTCTTTTAAAATAATTGTAATAAAATTTATTAAAACTATTTTTGTTCATAATCAGTTTGCAAAGTTTTTATCTAAATAATAAAAGAATTAAATCTATTTAAAAATGATAATAGAGCCATTTTCATTAATATTCTTTATGAATGTAATTATTATATAGGTATTTTATTAAAATTTATTTGCATTAAACTATAACTATAATAATAAATTTTTTTAAACTTTAATTTTTTATAATATTGAAACATGTTAAAAGAAGATGCAAAATTTATAATTTTTACATTTAAAATAATTTAAAAAAATTTATTGTACAGATATACATTAAGAAATATGAAATAGTAAGTAAAAAGTGGTGAAAAAATTTTCACTAACTCATAAGTAAAATCAATACGTTAGTTTATTAAATCATGTGGTTTAGGTTTTCAATTTAGAACATATTACCTAACAAATTCAATTCTACATTTGCTTGCTATTGTTTTATGTATTTTATAAAACTTATTTACGAAAATTACACATTTGCTTTAATATTAGCATAAAAGATTGAATTAACAAAAGAACTGTACTTTTTGAATGTGTAAGTACCATAAAGTTTACAGAAAACTATAATTATAATCCGAAGTATGACATACATCTAATGTTAATAATATCATTTTTACATATCCTTATAACATATTTTAGTTACTTGTCAAAATGATTGTTTTGAAAATGTTTTGTAAAACAAAGTACTTTTTAGTCTTTTTTCAGATTAATGATATATTATACGAGTATATATATATATATAATTTATACGAGTGTTCATGATTTCCTCGTATAATATATTGTAATAATACATGTACATTCAAATATATACTATTATTATTAAATTATCTTATATATCGGTCTCATGTTTAATATTACTAGTAATTTCTTAAAATATTTATGTTTTTTCTTACGAGACTAACTTTTTTAATAATGAATATTATCAACGAATTTAAAGAAACATCAGATTTAATGTAACGCTTTATTTCTAAATTATTTTCCTAGAATGAAGTAATGTACACTAAAGCAATTAATTAATTATTTTTTATAGAAGAAGATCGATGGCTTCAATTTTTAAAGAATGCCTTTAATATTTCTCATCTAACATTAAAGAAGACTTTTTTTCTTATCTTTTTTCTTATCTTTTTTTTTCTTATTATTTTTTTATACTGTACAATAACGGAACGCTGCACTGTAAATAATAAATCCTCAAAATATCTCCTTTTTTACTTTTGAACCTTTTTGTACTTAGTTTTAAGTTCGTAAATTATTTCGTTATTTTGATACCTAGAATGTTGTATTCAAGATTACACAAACTTCACAATTAAAAATTTTCTGTAATGTAATTATCGTTTATAGATAATTAAGTAATCTATAAATAACTATAAATATCTCATAATCAAAAATTATCACTATTACTTCTATATCTGATTTTATTTTTTTAATAAAATTAGTTTGTAGATGCAATTAAAAAAACTTTATTTATAAATACTATAAACTAAGTATTTATAAAATGCATGTATCGAATAAACAGTGCTTTGTAAAACGAAATATTTTTATAGTATATATAGTTTGTTGAGAGTATCATATATATAAAAATAATGTCCTTTATGATATAAATATTATTATTAAATATAAATTAAATTTTAAATTATTATAATATTAAAGCGTTATAATATGTAAAAAGTTTTAACTGATATTGTGTATTTTTCAATTTTTTATAATTTACTAATGAATAATGTTTTACAAAATTCAGAGCTTTTTCAGCTTTATAAAAGATCTAAATGAGTTTAATTTTTGGTGATAGTTGAAATTTATTATCTTTTCGTTGTAATCAAAATACAAACATATTTGTTTTAACAAAATATACAAATCAATTTTTTGGAATTTAGATGCAAATCATTATAATTATACGAGACATGAACTGGATTTGAGAGAGAGGTGAATTAATTGTCATAATAGTTGCAATTTCTGGCATATCAAAAGTTACATATTTATTTTATGGGAATACATCATGCGTATATAAATTATGTAAAATATTCTCTCCTGGAGAAAGAGTAATTAAATTAATAATGCATTTTTTGACATTATCGTAAATATGTACATGCATTCATTTACGCACTATTGCCTTTTCTATGTACAAATACTTTATTCTTATATATTTTACGGATATTGAATCTAAATATCTCACATGGAATGTTAGTTGTGTGCACGTATAAATTCTGATTACTTTGTATGTGATACTTTGTATGTAATAAGCCTTTGGCGCCGTCACTGATCTAGACAGATCGAGTTTTGATACGAGAACGATTAGGAATCATGAATCCCATGCACACCTAGTGGACCCTGTTTTATTTCTTGCTTATGAGTTTGTAACTATGTGGTATTTTTCATTCTGTTTATAAATCAATGAAATTCATTTCGTAAACAACATAGATTGACAGTTAAATTTTAAATCAGAAAATTAATTATTCAGCAAACTTATTTTTAAGAGAATGCTTGTTCATTACACATTATACTAATCACAGTGTAAGTAACGGATTATGAAATATATATATATATTATGTACATTTTATTCTATTACCTTTAGCAATTTATTGAATCAAATCAGCCTAAAAGTTTATGACGGTAATGCATATTTTTATTTTGAATTAAATCGCTTTAAATAAACAAATTTTTTATGATGTTCATCACTAGCTTTTATTATTACAACCTTAAAATTTTTCGTATCCATGACAAAAATCAATTTCAGAAAAAAAAATTTATGATTAACATTCATACCGAAAATAAATTTAAAGTAATTTAACATTTTTTATTATGAATTTTTTATCTAATGTGTAGTAATTGGTTGTACGAAAAAAATATTTACGATATTATTCATCATAAATTAATACATAAAAAAAATTATTACACTCTAATGATTAGACTTTAATCTTTTTTGTAAAACTTAACGTACATAAAGTACTAAAAATTAAGTCACATTTAGTTGTTTTTTTATTAATAATCAAGAATTCAACTACTAAATAATTCTTTACGCTTTTCTCATTCCACAAAAAATGTTATTTATACATAATATATAATGTACATATTTTATTAACGAGAATGAATTATAGCTTTATAATTTAAATTACACGATAAGTACGGGAGAGTGAAATAAATAAATAAAGTATTCGTAGATTTACTTATTTATTTATAGTATTTTTGACATCAACCTATTTCAGTATCTTAAAATACTATTATTTCGAAAGAGTATGTCAGTATCTAAGATTCGATAAGAATTAAAGTTCTATATATTTTCTGCTACCTGTCTATATACTAGTTGTAAGTCTTGATTATTATAAGTACATTTGCATTCTTAACTAGTGATTTAATTTGTGCAATTGGTTATTATTAATTTTGCTAGCTAATTTTTTGTCCTTAATTTGTAATACACAAGCTTAAAAAATTATTCGAGCTATTGAATCAATTATTATACGTGTAAATATAATAAAATTTTTATTTTAAAGCTTACTATGTGCTATGTTTTTACAATAATAAATTGATATTTTTATTAGTAGCTATTTAGTAGATATTTTTATATAATTTACTAATGCTAAAGGATTTTAGTAATGTATTCATAAAGTAAGAAGGAATTGTACTGAATATAAAATGATTTATAAATCATTAGATTTTTTTCATTAGTATTTATTTAATATTAAACGTATTTTTTACGTTTACTAAATTTATATTAAACAAATGTATTTCAATTTGATTTCTTTTTAAAAACATTTTGTATAATTAAAATAATTGAATCTTCTATGAGTTTTTTAATTTAATCAGATACGTAAATTTTCTTTAAAAAACTGTGTAAAGGTAAGATGATTTTCACTATAAATTAACGTACATTTAGTTATACTAAAATATCATTCATTTTTGTGTTTAGAATATTTATATAAATAAAATTAAAATTTTTAATAATATTTTAAAACAATCTACACGTGTAACGTTAATTCTTAAATTTACAGAATATTTTAGTTGCTTAGAAATATAAGTACATTTTAGTCGGACACTTATTTACATTTTTCAAAATATATAATATTCTTTTAATATGCTAATATATATTATAAATAATTTTTGATAGCTTATGACTTTGTCTTTTATTATGATGATTATCCAAATTTGGATCAAGGTAAGTTTTAATTAATCATAAAATTTCTTCCATTTATTATGATACTTCTAATAGATCAATATGACACCGCGACTTTTAAAACTGTTTTCAAATTGTTTAAAGCTTGTAATGTGAGAGAGTTATTAAGTGTACTATTATCTGAGAGTTGTTTTTGTAATAAGTTATTCAATATTTTTGTCATGTCACTATCTTAAATTGTATCTTCATTTCAAAGTCGATGGCTTTCTCCTGTGATGGTTTATTAAACTCTTTTATCTTAACTTTGTTTTAACTATTTATTGCTTTTGATTTAGAAAATAATAAGATTTCTAACCCTTCACATTAAAATTTTATTTTTATTAATAAATTAATGAATTAATTTGTTTTATTGTTCTATTCATTGTAAATAAGAGTTAACTCTCTTATTAAACTATACTGTTTAAAAATATTATAAATTGCACTAGTAATACTCTCAGAGTAGAGCGTTTTATGTTTTTAATATGGAAAATATATTTTAAGGATTTCATTAGATTTCTAATTGATTTATTAAAAAAAAACCAATTTCGGTTTTTCGTAATCAATGCATACATCTAAATTATGTCTGGTAACAAATTATTGTAAATATATTAAAGTTTCTTAAAAGTGTCGAATAGTCCAAAAACGATTAATTGATTTTCAAATAATACTTAATTATTATTATGCTATATAAAACAATAAAATGTTCTTTTTTAAACGTGTAAAAAAGTCAATGTATATTAAAATAATTCATAAGATAGTAAGTAAATATAGTGACAGTGAATATAGTAGTGTGAATGCATAGAACAGTTTACAATACATTAGATATACAAAGCATAGGCAATCTTTGCTATAGCGGAAAATTATCTTAGTGTTTGTTATTATTATGAAAGGAATAGCGAATCCTTTGAAAATTTTAGTAAGAAATGTTAGTGTATACACTTTCTCTCCCTGGTTCTATCCCTCTCTCCCTTCCTCCTACAGCTTCTTTCTTTTTTTCTTTCCGTTTGCACTTCGTGGTTAAATGACTGGAGGGGCGTATCTGCACCCTAACGAGCGAAACTTTGAACAGTAGTCTAATACGCCCCCAAGTACAAACACAGTCGCACCTTCTGCTCTTGTCGGATGCCCGATAATGGCATAGCAGAGATTTAGCCACGAATATCGCAACGACGACAACAGCTGACTGTTATTTTGCAGCTAGTACGAGAGTTTCGTTTTCATTGTGAGCGCGGGTGAGAGTATGCACGACGACAATGGGAATACGTGGCTGAAAAAAGACCAATTATCCCACTAGGCGTTAGGAGGAGGAAAGACTCTCGCAAGCGAGGTCCCAAAGCCTAGGCTCCGACGATGATTAACGAGACAATGAACTCCTCGATTACCACCTTTTCCAGATAAATGCCCTGTACCGAGCACCTGGTGGTGTATTTTATGCCGAGCGTCTCCTAGCCCCGGCGTTTGTCCGCTCACCTATTGGAAGGTCCCGCGACGTATAACATGAGAATGTTTTGATCTACTCTCGGAGTAAGTTAATGTCCGGATTTAAGTGATAAGTATCATTAGAATTCATTCCCACCAACGTTAGTCGGCTCGAGTAATTTAAAAATTGCATCACTTTTGAGCATTTCGATTATTATGTCTTGCTATTGTTTAGCAGAAATTATTAAGAATTTTAAATTACATAGAGGGATTTGTTTGTAAAATGCTGTGAATTCGTTATGAATGTTTTAAATTGGTCAATTTTAATCCGCAGATATCTGTGAATAGTCATTTTTCCTAAAGTTGAATAAATTACATGAAAAAAATTTAATGTTCAGATTTAAAAAGTATTTCAGAATATTTAAAAGAACTGGATATGCATTAATATATTATGAATAGTAATGTAATAATTGAGAAGTTTTTTTATAATACATTATGAATAGCTATAAATGAGAAATTCATTTCCTTAATTTTTTAAAATGACTATGAGCTTATTTTAATTCTTAATCACATTTGTACTCATAAAAAATTTGTCACTCGTAAAGAAGACGTTACCTATGAAAACAGATAAATTCCCATTATACGAACTTAATTTCGATATTACACAATGACACAATATTCATTACGGGACGACTTATTGTTACACTGTTAAGATGAGTACTTTTACATATTAACGTGATTAAATATATATATATATATATAGATTTCGTAAACAAAAAAATCAAAAAAGTAATTGTTAATAATGACTATAGTAACTTATTAAAAAAAATAATGCTAATGTATAACGTTGGAGACTATTTTATAATAATGTAGCTATTCAGATAGAGATTTATTACAATCTCCATTAAGTAAAAATATTTCTATGATTTATTAGTCAGAAACTCTTTTAGATATAACAGATTTTATCTTATTACATTCATTTTCCTAGAAATACATTTGTAGATTTCGTATGAAACGAAATGCATTGTAATAGGAATACATATTGTACACTGAAAAACAATTAAATGTGAGAGTCGGATCGCATAATTCTTTTGAGAATAGTTAGAGTACAGATAAAACATTTTTTGATTAGTTCGGTTAAAGATAAAAATATATTGCTTGAATAAATTTAACAAATATTTATATAGTTTTAAATTCAGTTTTCAGAAAATTAATGTTATTTGACATTAAAATTAGATGCTTTGCTTCTATCCCGCCGTACCCTTAAATGTATTTATTAGCTTATCAGTTTTAATTGCTTTTTACACCAATTGCACCTGCGGGACTATCTTTTTTAGTTTAAAGAGTATTGAAATACACGAAATATTTAATCGTCGTTTATCTAAAATAATTATAATTAAAATTTTTAACGCTATTAAATATATGATAAGATTATCAATTGTATAAAATTAATTCCTTATTAATATATGTAAGTAAAATTTCGTGAACGACTGTGGGTAAATTAAAATGAAAAGAAGAAGAAAAGCGCAGGCTTAATGGTAAAGTATTTATTAGTAAGTGCGATGGTAATGAGCTTCTTTATTGAACCCTAATAAAATTCATACGCATGCAATAGGCAACGCAAGAATATAGGAATATCTTCTGTGCAATGCGTAATTTATCAGAAGACGTTAGAGGAGGAGGGAAGACAATTGAGCCTGGAGTTAGGCGCGCAAGTCGAGATTGAAAAATTGAGCCGTGCCTTATCTTAAGAGCGCTAATAAATTCGTACTCACCACCGCGTTCGGTATGACGGTAGGCGTGGAGGGTCCTGTGAGGGTCTCCTCCTCGCTGTCTTCCCTCGGCTCCTGCGCCTCGGCGATCAGTGTGTCGCTGGAGTCGCACTTGTCGAGACTGCCGACGTCCTGGGGTTCAGCATCGACGCCCGCATCCTCGCGTGTCGCCACACTCGCGTTGTCCCTTTTGCACAATTGAAATACCTCCTCGGACCCGTCGTCCGCCTGTTCCTCCTCAGCGGGTTTGACCTTGTCCTTCTTGTCATCCACGTACCAAGCGGAAGCCCTTTTTTGCTGTTGCTCCCGCTGCTGCGGCTCGAGCTTTTTCCTCTCGCACGAGCCCTCGTCGTTCTTCGTGAGCGCACCCTTACACCTTTTCAAGTAGCTTTTTACTCGCTTGCTCTTGCTTTTTCTCGTCTCGTGATTTCGGCTCGTCAACTGATCCGCGCCCACTACGTCGCCAGACTCCGGAGGTTTGTCGTCTGACGCCATTGATGGAATCGTGGCCTCGGTGCTGCTCGGCGTTGCGCCCGGGACATCGAACTGATGCTGTTGCGATTGCTGCTCAACGGAAAGACTCCACGTGTCACTGTCCTTGTCACCCAGGGTACGTCGATCCGCCGGAATCACCTGCAAATTAAAATAGGAGGACGGTTAGTCCATTGGACGATGATGCGCTATATGAATATGCCGGAAGAGTCGTAGTTTTTTCCATTGAAATTTTCAATTCATTCATTTTTTAACAAAGTAGTTTTCACCAATGTTAGATTGTAGTCAAGTAAAGGCTAAGGATACATACAAATAGATGTTGTCTTGTTGATCTGAAATATGTGCGAGTACATCTACACAAATACCGTGCATTTAACTATTAAAAAATTATGCATGTTTTTACTGCAAGACAGCATAAGGTATTAGATTAATCGCACATTTAATAAAATAAGCTGTATGTTGGAGCAATTTTACTCTCAGAAGCTCAATTAGAAATTTGATACGAACGTAACATGATCATGTGTCCTTGCTGTTAGACTGGAATCAGAGGAGTGGAACATCGCTGGAGTTAATTCGCGTACAGCATCAAGTAGAAAGCGAGTCTGTGAACCGTTTGTCTTGCCCCGAAAATGAAACTACAGTTTACGGAAAGAGCTGGGAACTATTTCTACCTTTGCTCCAACTATTTTTTACTCGAGAACAAAATACGTAATACAACTTTTGACATCGCTGATATATTTGGGTAATTTTCAGGAAAGACTCGCTACTACATTTTGGACTTGAACTGTTGACTTTCCAGAATGAGATATAGTAAGATTAAGTTAGAAGTACCGTTTAAGAGACACTTATTTGGAAAGTTTGCTACTTTCCTTGAGATATTTCTTTATTGAAATGAGAAATTATTGAAATTATCTATTTAATCGATTATTATAGTTTAAATTTGCTGTTAAATGTAATACAAATAACTCTCGAAGTGTATAAAAAATGTATATCACTTTATGTCTTGATTTATAATGCCCAGTTATGAAATATTGAATTGAACAAAACTGTTGTTTTAATAAGTTTTATTTGATTATCATTTATTTATTATAGAGAGCAAATTTATACTAAATTTTTTATTCAATTGAATATAATTACTATATAAATACTGAGATAAAATTCTTAAAGTCTTAGTATAGATAAAATTATATTTTATTGCCACATTTTAAAAATATATTAGTGAAATAAATTTTTAAATATATTATTATTTATATTGGATAGTGAAGCATTATAATTTTGGAAGAATTTATTTATATAAATGAAATATTTTAGACACAGTAAAATTTTTTGTTTGTTTTAAATAAATTAGAAAAAAGATTTATTAATTTTATTGGTGTTTTTATGTTATAAACATTTTTAATTTTTGCAATAAATATTATTTAATCGTGTTTATTTGTAAAGATGGAAAGTTGTTCGAAATAAGTTATATTATCAATAAACTGTGACAGTGAAGAGGATTTGATTTATAATATTAGATAATTTTTATGTACTATTGTTGTAGGTACAATAGTTGGGGTGTAAAGAAATACTTGATAACTAATCATTTTCATTATGAAGCTTGTTTCCGAAGTTATAGATGTACCAGAGTCTATGCGCTTAATAAAATTGATTAATTTTTTATCAATATTTTCAACCTTTTGTATTATAAATAACGATCTAATTACTGATGGTGGTAGTATTTAAGTAGTCTTTAAGATATGTAAATATAGATAACAAGTGTTTATAGGCTTGTATTCTAATTTCAATTTTAATTACATCGATTTGTCAAACAGCTATAAATCAACAATATATGTTTCAGATCATTTATTTTTGTATTCAAAATACATTTTACCAGATCGTTCAGATTTTCTTTTTTAAATGAGTTAACAAGTTAACAATAGATTTTTATTGTGATATTCTGTTTTTCTGAAGAGTGGGAGATTGATTTTTCTGTTACATTGAGTAAAGAGGAATGAAAAGCCAATGAAAAGAACGTAAAAGGGAATAAAAAGGTCAGATTGAATTTCGGCTGATAAGATAAATAACCGAATAATGTGGGATCAATAACTGTATGAGTTGAAGCTCTCTAGGCATTTTACGGCATTTAATAGAAATAGAGAGTTTCAAAGTATTTCGCTCTCTGTTGGACGGTGATTCGATTTGCTTCCTTCCTTCCTACTTTGGTTCGCCAGCAATGTACAGATAAGGAAATTATCGCGATTCAAGCTGAATGTTAGCTGACGGCTCTTAATTTACTCAATATACGAGTTTGCTTATATTCACAGATACGATCTCACGTATATGATATAACGTTATTTAGACGAATCTTTTTAATTATTAATCGGCTTTTATGTACTTTTCAACTCAGCAATATGAGTTTGTATTTAATCTCTTAGAAGAATTTTCTAATGACATAATTGCATTCAATCATTTTTAATGTCTTAGACATGGAAGTTAATAAATCATTTTAAAATTTATTAAATTTTCTTATATACATTTAAAAGCATTAACTATATAATTTTTTGCCTTAAATACAGTATAACCTATTTATTTGAAGTATTATATTGTAAAATTTAATTAATAAATGTAATAATAGATTTTTCTATTTAGCTTATAAACCAATTCGTGTACATATATAGTTTCTTTATCAAGTTTTCTAATAATTATCAAGATGTAATAATGTCTTAGAAGGAAATCGCAGAAATATAAGTAAGAAAAATTTTTTTTGCTAAGTAATATACCGATATTAACTATAATTGAAAAAATTCTTATTTTAAAACTAATACTATGAGTTGAAGTGAGATAATTCGAAAAATTTTATAATTTTTATTAAATTTAAATTAATGTCATAAAAGATTTTAAAAAGTATCAACTGTTGAAACAAAACATGAATACATTGTTTAATTTATATAATGTAAAACTTTATAGCTAAAATTAAAATAACATAACAATAAGTCCACGATACATTGTAAGATCATTTTTATTACACATGAATCAGTCATTAACAATGTTATTGAATACTATAAATTTTGTTCGAAGATTTTTAAAAAACCTAATTCAAATAATCAAGTAACATAAATTAGTATATAGTAATGAAACCACTAATTACGTAAGTTTATGTAGTAAATATTATTGTGCATATTTATGAGCCCAATTTACTTTAATAAAACTGTATTTGTAAAACGCCTGTACTTATTTTTGCTTTTAACACTATTGAGTAATTGAATCATTTCTCCAGATTATAAATTTGAAATTATAAATTAAAGTACATATAAAATTTCATGCTTTTAAGCTAACAGTATTTCCTGTATTAGAAACGTAATTTACTCTGTATCATATAATGTACATTTGAAATGGTAAGAAACTTTTTTCAAATTAAATCAAGAAAAGCAAAAACATTATACAAAAAAATTTCCATCTTTTAAGTACCGCCCTCGTCATGAAAAATATGTATTCTTAGTGCATCGTAAAGCAAAAACTCCTCAAACCTTTTTATCTAGCTGAACAAATGCTAAGTATATGTATGCATATTTATATATATAATTTTATTTATTAATTTATATAGTTTTCATAATAATAAGATTTATTCAATAATTTTTTAAGAAATATTTATTTTTGTATTTGCATTCTTGAAAAATCACGATGAAAAGTGGAAATATCTTGCAAACATGTCGATTTAAATCCAAGGAGGTGTGCATGAGAGTGAAAAAGCGCAGATGCCTATGACGGACAATAGAAGTTGCTAAGGAAAAGGTACATGCAAGTAAAATCTGTAGATATTTACTTTTTTGTGCTTTTTCTTCTATACCAATCCTGTCAAAACGATCAATAATATCTCTTGGCGCTATGCCATAATTTCCGAGTACTGCATTATTTATTTTGATTTATTTTTTGACAAAGTAAACCATTCAAAATAGTAAAACTTTGTGCTTTTATTTAGAATATTTTTAGTGATAAAAATGAAAATTGTATACAACTAATTATTTAAGAATTTCTTCGTTAATTTCTATTCAGAATCTAAATTGCATGTCTCTTTCTATATAAATTTTATTCAAATTTCACCTTATTTAAATTTAAAAGCTTTAAAAGCTTTTTCGACAAGAGGTTTAGCAATAATTGATTTATAAATATTTTTTTTTTTCTGTATTTTTTCTCATTTCATTTAATTATGCAAATTTTTTCTGGTCTTAAGATCAAGAAGAATTATCTCAAAACTCACTTATAAGAAAGTAAGATGTGCATATAAATAATCTAATTGCAATAATATTATGATTACAATACTTTACACCCTATATATAATTATAGACTTTACTGGAATTCAAGTTCCAAAAGATAATTCAATCATAGAAATCACATATCATCAAAAAATTCAAATTTATCTTGAGAGGAAATTGCACATAATTGATTTGTCTAATAATTGCATCTTTGGTATGTAGTTATTTGATATGTATTCAAATACTTAACGCCTGTTTATAAGCATGTATATTTATTAGCATATAATTATTCTGCACAATATATGTAAATAATTGAATAAAATTACTTTAAAAATGTAAATACTTAAACTTTAACAATACTTACAAAATGATAATGAAAATTTTTAAATGCAAACAAATATAAAATAAAGAAATTTATGACTGTCAGAAAACATGAATACCATAAAACTATTAAGTCACATGATTAGATGCTTCTCAGAAATTGTTATAAATTTAATAAATCTTAAAATATTAGTGATGTCAGAATTACTTGTCACGAGTTTTTAAAATTATAAATAATATATTTAAATACTTTTACATAATATATCAAGTTAAGCGCTTAATTTAACGACGTTGTACATATAAAGGATTTATTATTTTAACATCGCATAGCAACATAAAGACAAAACCCTACATATTAATAAACATTGTTTTTACTTTGATGTCTCTTTTGAAAACATAAAAAATACTTTTCTATCTCGATATTCAATAATAATGATGAACAACAATAAATAACACATTACTTGTGACTGAATATATAATTATGTTTTTGCGTAGTGATCCTTAGTATTTAAAATCATGTGGTTTAAATGTATAAAGAAACAAAAGTGAATCTATATAACTACTCTTAATATGAATTACAAAACAGCCATTTCGAACGTCGATATCTAATTAACTTAAGTCTTAAAGAAATTTACCAAAATTTTTATTATAGTAAGGTGAAAAAATAATAATAATGAAATAAAAAACCACACGAACTTTATATTTTACTCTCTTTCTTTTCTCTCTCGGAATATTACGTAAGTCTAAAAATTAATTGCAAAATACCTTCTATTAATAATGAAGTATTTTTTTTAATTAATAAGATTTCTAGATATATTTACTTATCGATTACCAATGTGGCGATAGAAAATTTATTCTTTTTTAATTATTTTAATTGTATGTTTAAACATCATATTATTTAAAATAATTATTAATTACATACTTAATGTTAATAGTCTGTGCAATTCGATAGAAATACTATTTTAAGTTAAATTTAATGCAATAAAAAAGGAAGAATTTAAAAGCTTAATTAAATTTTATAATTATTTTATCTTTTTGATGGCTTCTCGAGTCCACGTGGTATATAAATTCTTTATTAGGGTATCAACACACTTCAATTCTGTAAATTCTGGTGCGAGATTAATTTCATAGCAATTCTAAGAATATGTATTGCTAGAAGTAGTTATTATTCTAAGTATGTATTCATAGCTTCAATTCATTTTCGACAGGTAAGGTTTACTTATAAAGAAGATACCTTTACCTTTGCATCGAGCATTGCGTCATACGTTTAGATTTTGTATGCGCCCGGAATTAACTTTAATTAATTATCGTCTGTGAACGTCGAAGGAACAACGTCGGCGGTGCAGAACCAGATACAAGACGACATGCATTTGTATTTTTTTTAAACGTAAAGCGTTATGTATAACCGTGTACGTGGTTTCGCGGTATGAAGAGTGAAAGCTGATGATGACTAATGGAGATGAGAATTGGTTTTTTAAGTTTGCTTACTTTACCTTCTTCTTGCCTCTCCACCATACTTCTCTTGTAATGAAAGTTTAATTCTTTGTTGATTTATCCGTCGAGCGAGCTTAATTACGATGATTTTACCGGTCATTACTTTTAGGAGTGGCTCGATTGAGAAAAGGGTGGGCAACAAAATTCATGTACCTACGTATGGATGGCAAATTATTTCGACATTTTTTTTACACTTTTGCGGTTGCTCTTGTTGTTAAAGAGAAAGGAATTTCTTACTTATTTTCCAATGCTTTATACCAAATAAATGGATTCAAATTTTTTAAGATCACTCTGTTCTTTGTAATTATGTATCAAAAAGACATTATGTTCTACATTCTTATTCACAAATGTCGAAAACCGGGTAGTTTCTTAAGTTTTTATTGTATAGGATTATACTCAAGCTATCAGCTATTATATATATTTAAATTACTGTAATTTAAAGATTCAAAAATATTTGTGCCTTAGTTTTGTTAAAAATTTAATAAACGTTCTTGATTCTAAAATTTTTTAAATTTAAATATATACTTTAATATTTACAGTTTATTTTAAACTAAAAATTTAAGTATTAACAATTTTATATGATGCAAAACTTTAATTTTTAAACTTTATATTTACGTACTATAGAACAAAATAATTAAAAAGTTAACAATTAAATACAATTTTAGTATTTTTATATATTTTTATCTATTTTCATTATATTTTATAACAAAGAAACCATAAATAACAAATTTTAATAAATTCTAGGTGACTCAGATATCATTTTAACAAAACTATTATTGTACATTTAATTGCTGAATCAGAAATAAAATGTCATTCATGAGCCGTTTTTTTCTTCAAATTACATACAATACGATTACATTAATACTAGTAGGCCTAAAAGTAAAAATTAATTCTCTTTTTATCTATTATTATTCTATTTCATTCTTTTACTATATCGGTGTCTGGCTTTGGTAAATATATGTAAAAAATATATGTAAAAAAGCGACTTTTTTAAACGGTCGATTAATATACAGAAAAAGACTATATTCTGTAAACAGTTTAGCTTGAAATTGTGTAAGGAAACTCGAGCAAGGGTTTAAGTTGAAACCTTAGCGCACACAGAAATAAATTAGACGTGAAATGATATAGAGCAGGCTACGGAATTATGAGTACTGAGTTTATAAATCAACGCTGGCGCGAATCTAGCCAAAGAAACGATATTTAAGTCCGCTGAAGTTAAGAAAAAAGGGAAAAAGATCAAGCGCCACAGACAGGGCGATAAATAAAAAGGATCGAAGCCGTTCGCACATTAATCAGCGCATGTGTCTTCTTTCTCGCGCTTAGTGGCTTGCACATCGTGCAATTTACAACAGCCGCGCATTTGCTGACGTAACCGCGAGCGGGCGGGTATATAAAATCGACGAAGCCGGTCGCGGCTTTATCAGGTTTTGAATCAAAGGTAGATGAAGATAAACCGAAGGCGCGAGAGATCAAGAGTCGAGGGCAGCATGGAACGAGTAGCAGACAAGCGGGATGTTGAGAGCAAGGAGGAGGAGGAGTAGAATGCGGGGGTGGGCATACAATATGAGAGATTGAAGAGGAAGAGCGCATCTATATGAGGGATGGGTGGAGAAACAAGAGGAAGGATTGTTAAGGATATTTAGTGCTTTCAGCGGCATGGTTTTACGTTATTTTGTTCTAACTTCTGGAATGTACATGCTTCAGATATATTATTATATTCAACACGTAGATTATAGATTCTCGGTTATGCTTAACATCTTCTTTCAGGACTCTATACATTTAATGATATTAGTTGATTGTTTTGAAATACACATGTGATTGCAGAAGTGGTCACTGAACCACATTTGTGCATGTAGTTAAAATAATTGCTTAATTTATGATAATTTATAGATTTTTTTTTTATGTTACAGTATATATTGTATGTTAAGATTAAGAGAGTGCTCTTATCAGCTATGCAATTTTAAATACTGTACTTGGAAAATGCTGCTATTATATTACGAATATGTATATACATATATGTATATATATATATATACGCATGTGTTACACCCTTTACTATTTTTAATGGAAATTACGTAATGTTTTTCTTTAAGCTAAAATATGCATGTCAACACATAAATTTCTAGCCAATACTACATGAATTTAATTAAATTGTGAAAATAAATTAGACGTTGTAATTAAATTTTTCAATAATTATTTGTATACAAAAATAATTAGTCTTATATATTTTCCAATAAAAATATGAATAGGTTCAAAGAGTTGTGTACATTAAAACATCGCAAATTTTCTGTTGCGTATGTTTTATGACTTTCAATTTAATAATATTGATTTAGTACTTAAAAAATAGAGTAACAACAAACATCCAATAGCAGGTATAGTTTTCTTTATGTGTATAAGTTATGTGATGACACATAAGTAATAGCATACTTATTTCATGACTGATAAAGATCCTGCTTATTAGCCCTTCAGATTTATAATAATAGCATTAGTATTAGTATTATATTATAAATTTTATATTTAAAAAAAAAAAAACATCTTAAAGCGTTTATGCTTTAATCAGTGCCAAGATTTAATTTTTTAAAAGTATCAACCGATTAATAAATGTATATGCATATATATTATAAGGAACATTTGTATTTATTTTCTTAGCTAGCGTAAGCGTGAAAATTTTAGCTTACCAAAATTTAAAATTATCAAAACAATTTCCAAAATTGATTATTAGTTTCTTAATAAATCGATAAAATGCCATCTGATTGTTTTTTAAACAAGCTATTAAAGATAAAAAAAACTCCACTATACTGTCACTACTGTCAGTAGTTATTTACTTATTTCGTCCATCATAGTCCTTGTAAATATATTGTACCTATAGAATAAAAATTACTGTTTTCAGAGCTTAATTTATAAAAAAAATTAATCTTAAACGAAAAAAATTAATAGTAAATTGCATCCCCAGCATATAATTTTACCCCTATTTTTCAGAAAACCACCATGAACAAGAAGCAACGGATAAGATGGAGCTGAAGATTGTTTTCTTTCTACGCGTGTGTCCTTTAAGGGAAACCAGAAAGGTAGTCTACTGCCTCTATATTCTTGCTAAATTATGTGACAACGCTGTCACCTGCAGTAAATCACGCGAAAAAGGTGGTCGAATAAACGCGTGCACATGTGCCGTTTGTGTTGTAAAAGGATACAATAATGTGCCATACTGTCGCTAAAACATTACAGTGGCATATGAGACATTTTCATTAGAAGAATTAATTTGCGGGTACTTCTTACTTTTCGGGAAAAATTATGCATCTGAATCTATATATACATATAAAAGTTTAAGATTTGAATTTTTTTATTTACGTTACTGTTCAGTAAGTAATAATTTATATTTAGTTCAAAATTTGTATATAAAATTTTTGAAAATTTTATCTGTTTCTCTATAACTTTCTTATTTTATGTTAATTTTTTACAGTAAATAAATAGTTTTATCACTTTTAATAATAATTAAAACCTCTGTCGGAATAAATTTCTATAATTAAAAACAGCATATACTTTAAAAATTAATTCTAATAAAATAAATTTAATGATCTAATGATTCAATACTTTAAAAATGTTTGTACAATAAAAATGTAATTAAAATGTGTGAATTAGTAACAAGAATTTTTCATTATAAGTAGAAAATAGGCAAAACTGGTCAGACGCGCATTATAATTGATGCAAGATATCTTCCACCTGATTTACAATTTTGTAAACTTATTTATATAATCTTTATCATTGCTCCAGTGCACAGGACTAAGTTTCATTTATTTATAAATTTTTATCTTGAACAAAAATATGCTAATGAGAAAGTAATACGTAACGGTATACGTAAAAGGTTATTATACAAACGTTTTAAATAAATGAATGGTCGATTTCTCACTGACGTGCATTTAATTATAAACGAAGGCAAGTAAGGTATTTATTCCGCATATAGAGCAACTGAGTTTGAATAAATTTCAACAATTCGCTTTTAATTAATCTCTCAAGCCGAAACAAGGGCTTAAGCCGCCTGTGCCAACGTTACTGCACAATTTTACAGGTCATGAAATGTACAGATGTACATTCAGGTGAGTAATACATACGATATGTGATTCGATCACTTGTTAAACCTGAGAACCAAAAGCGCTATATCGATTATCGCAAAAGGAAGAAAGAAAGTAAAAACGTTAGGGAATAC
This sequence comes from Kradibia gibbosae, assembly GCA_018907135.1. Lineage (NCBI taxonomy): Eukaryota > Metazoa > Arthropoda > Insecta > Hymenoptera > Agaonidae > Kradibia > Kradibia gibbosae. The sequence continues at coordinate 14,517,101 of JACCHX010000004.1, forward strand.
TTAGTGGATGTGCGCAATTATTACAATGCTCAATAAAAATTTAATGTAAAATATTTCTACTTTGTCAATTAGAGTGAATTGCTATAAATCTAAACATTATTTTTATTACTATTCATATTTATTCATATAATGGTTATTTTATCAATATTTATAATTCTATTATTTTATAAATATAAGTAAGTTATCATTTATAAAACTATTGTCTGTTTTATGATCTTGCAATTGTTTCGGTTACATCCAAATACAATAAAATAAAATATTATTATGTCATAAAAATAATTAACTAAGTTTATATAAAACTTACACAAAGTGTTTATTATTTCTCATTGATAGTAATATACTTCTATTAGTAAAATATTTATTCAATGTTGGATCTATGTAACTGTATAATTAATTTGGTTAATCTTAATAATCTTCCACAATAGTTTAAATTTACTGATTGCATTAAGAAATCCTTCATTTTAACTGACAAAAATTTGTCTATATTACATCAATTTAATCTCAACTACAAATTTTCGTACAAGAAGCATATATATTTTCAAAATTTTTAAAGCACAAAAAATTAAAAACTCGATTATCGTAATTTTGATATCGTTAAATTTAGGATTCTTTGGTAATTAGAATCCCTTCTGAATGGCGAGTAGTAATTTTAAAACGAGCAATAAGCACTAAAAAACAATAAATCGCAACGTAATGCTGCGCATCGAATCATAACTTCCGAACTAACGAAACGAATAAAAAGATAAAAAGCGATATGCGTTGGCTGTAGTTAACAAATAAGAGTTCCTAAGAAGCAATGAATAAGTTAGCAGATACGTCGAAAAATAATCGGTCATCGTCGGAACTCAACTATCAGCCAATCATTGCGCTTATGGTTAATGCAATTCGCTTCATACGATATATTGATGACAGTGGAGAATTGCGGGAGGGCCACATCGATTGAAGGATAAATCGTGTGCTATTATATATTATGAAGCCACGACCACTTTATTACACGAGAATAGGCCAGTGCATTTTATCTGACTCCACGTGCCACTACAAGTGCACAAGGGAACGAGATATAGCGCCATAAAAGTGTGTAAAAGAGCTTTCAATCGTTATTGTAAATATGAGATCAACGAATACATTCAATTTGTTATTATGTGTCTTTTTTGACGGGCAACTTTTGTGCAAATTAATACTTTATCTGTAGTTGAACCACAAACTCAATTAATAGTCCGTTTGTTTAAAATCCTCTTCTATATTATAGCGCAAAACCAGTCTTACAGGCATGGTTTATGTTTAAACGGCAAATTTTTTTATCACACATTTTCTATTATTTAAATTTATTTTGCTTAGGGCTTTTTCTTTGTCTAATAAATATAATATCTTTTCAAGAAATGTATATTTCCATAAAAAAAGGGTTTTTAGTAAATAATTATGAATACTAAATTTATCCTTTGAATTGTAATAAAGATGAGTAAATTTAAAAACTATGCGTTCAAATTGCTAAAAAAGATTGTAAAATTATATTAAATTTAGTTTTTATTTTGTATCATAATCTCTTTTGTAATAAAAAGATTTTTGAATTGATCAAATGATTAATATAAGCTATATATTAGGAATACAAATAAAACATATTCTTAGATGTATCTAAATTATATTTATCTTACATATTATGAATCACTGTTAATGGCCAAATTTCATTTAGGATTTGAAATTTGTACAAATGTCAACACAAATGATAACACTTATTAATATTTTTAGTAATAACACTTCAGATCAGCAAATTTACTTATACAAAATTAATCGATTTATTCTATTGAAACATTAATAAATTCAGAAAAAGAGACAGATAGAGAGAAAGTGATAGATATGAGGGAAAACTTGTGAATATAGAAATTCAAAGATGTTAGTAACATTGATTGTTGTACCATTTGTAGGGACATCGCACTATCCGATCTTCAATAAGCGATTTAATCAATGGAAAAGTTAAGGACACCAGTAACTTGTTATACTATTTGATTTCTATTTATGTTGGTCTCTATAAGTTTCTCTTTTTCTGAAACATTTATTAAATGATATGTGTGTTTCCTTCCTTCTTTTTTTAAGCACAAAGTTTTGATCTATTACTGTGAAAGTATAAAAATATATATATTTTTTCCAGCTGTATAAAGGTATTTTAATATAAAAATGGAAAATGAGCTTATCATTTAGAGGATTCCGTGCAAGATATTCAATGTTTATATTCTGTTTATATTTAAAATCTAAATACTAATATAAGCAGAGATGAATTTTAAATATTGATAAATTTTTATTAAATATTTTTAATAAAAAATAAATAAAGATTTAATTAAAGGAGAAATGTTTTAATTGAAATTAAAGCTCGTAGTGTTCTTATCATTAATTAGGCATCGCATCAAAGCAATTTTTTCTCAAAAGCAGCTGAGAATTATGTAATCTTGTTATTATAAAATTGAAAAATCAAGCTAAACCTTCTTTATATTTAATGGACGCAAGGAAACTAAATTCGAGAATATCGTCACGCATCTAATTAATGAACATAGACTCTCTAGTAAAGAATCAAAAAAAGTCACAGGTACATGCGATAACCTAACCAGGCGGCACAGATAGTCTGCAAGAAGGCGGCTGGCGATGTAATCCGATCCGAAATTTCACCTGCAGTCCATCGAAACGTCGTTCACGTACCCGATCGCGGAAACAAGGTTATCCCGAGATGTGCATCGCATGAGAGAAAAGAGACGAACCGAGAATGAGAGAGATAGGGGGGAGTAAGATAAAAAGGAAGAAAAATAAAAGTTAGGTTACAATATTGAATGAAAGAAAGGAATGAAACGAGAGGGCAGGTAAAGAAACATTTAATGGTACTACGGAAAAAAAGAGGATTGACGAAGGAAAAATGGGAGAGAGTTAAAAATATATAAGTAGGGAAGAAAGTGTGAGAGATTTATTCTTAATTATATAATCAAGATAAAGAATATTATTTATGTGAATTATATTATAAGTAAAACAATCTTTTTAGTTTTATTTACTTATTATCGGCTATTGAAAGTAATTTTACATTAATTATGCATTGCTCCTATTATTTATGCTCAATAAATTGTATTGAAACTGACATACTAGTTGATTACTAATGAATAATAATAAGTTTTTTTAATTATTAATGAAAAATTATGTTTAATAATAATATTAGTTTAATACAATATAAAACAACTGATCGAATAAATAACGTAATAATGGTAGCCACGGAAATAAGAAAATTAGATAATGAAAATGATAGCAACATATTTAAAAAAGAAATTTAAAAACAATGTAAGAAACCTTCTTTGGTATTTAACACAGAAAATTTAATATACATTTTATTTGATTAAACGCGATAACATAAATTCGTGATGATACCTCAGCGATGAGGCTTGTTGATAATAAATATTCGATAATATCGTATAGTTAATAAATACTTGAAACTGATTTAAAAATAAAAAATCTATTTTATTAATGACTATGTCAGCAGTTTTAGTTTTTTTCTTATTTGGGTAAACTATACATTTATGTTACGTATTTAATTGATTTGATCTAGTGGGTTCGATAAGAAATAGAATTATTAAACATAATATTATGATCATATATTTAATATTATATTATCGTATTACTCAATGGTAAGCTAGTAGAAATGTAATTTTTACAAATAATTTACAATGAAAATTTTAAGGTATTTTTTAGGTGCAAATTTCAATCTAATTTTTACCATGTAACCCTTGATGAAAGGTTTAAACTGAAAATAATAACTTATTATATAAATGATAATAATTTGACTTTCTAAATATTGAAATCAGGCATTCATTAAACTACTTTACTAATACTAAGGGTAATAAATTGCTAATAGAATCATGAAATTAATATTTCGATAGTTTCAATTACTAAAATTTACGTGTATAAGCAAAACGAAAATTAAGTAGTAAATAGTTTTTATATTAAATATCGGTTATGAATAAAATTAGGAGCAAACACACATTAATGCATATAAATTCACACACACACACACACACATATATATATATATATATATATATATATAAAGGGATAATGCTTTTCTTAATAACAATAATTTAAAATACTTCAAGGAATTATGAGACTTGAGAAATACCTACTACTATATTATCGTAAACGATTTTGTTTTTGGTATAAAATATTCTGTTAAGAAGATCATACAGTGGATGTATACTTTTAGTTTTTGAAAGTTTTTAATTTCCATGGTAAATGTATGCAGTGGTAATTTTTTTTAAGAATAAAAAGTTTTCTTTTATTCTCTTGTAGGTTTCACAGAAAAATGAAATTACAATTATTTGCTGAATTTTAAGCATGCTCCAAAATGATCTATAATGATAACTACTTGAATTAAAAGACTAAACAAGAAATACAAAGGGTGTTCTACATTAACATTTTTGATAAATTAATCATTTTCTTACATTTAATGATCAAGTGAAAGTGAAAGAGAAACGAGGGTAAAGTCTTGTTCTTAATAAAACCACTACTGAATCAAACCGCATAATGCAACATGATTTAAGCAAAATAATAAAAGCGAAAATAATAAAAGTGATTTCTCTCTATCTCTTTCTTTCTTCCATTTTAATGTTGTGACAAAGAGAGTAGTGACACAAGAACACTGGAAATTGATCATTGTTTAAATCCAACGTAGTAAGAAGAAAAAGACAAGATTTAACTGCAATTAAAGCAAGTGAACCAAAGAGAGGGAGCGGGAACAATGAAGAGAGTTAGATGAAGAGAAATTGAGGGAGAGAAGGAGATACTAATAAAACTGATAAAATTGATGAGATGACAGACTGAATAAAGAGGGGTTGAATTAAAAAAAATATTAAAACAAATGAAAGAGAATCAATTGTGTGGTGGCGATGGCGGGGGGGGGGGAAAGAAGTGAAGAGAAACGAACGGTAGTAAGTGAAGAGAGAAAAGCAGCGCGATCGATTGCAACCCTCTCCAGAATGAGTAGTAGCAGACAGTCTGGCCCGTTTCATTCGTATGCGAGCAGGCGATTGTACTAAGGCAGTGCCCTCGTCTGGCCTTGTCTGTATAAGCATATACGCACAAGTATATATTGTGGAGGTATATATTATCTATATTATATATTATATATTATCGAGCCTCTTTTTCCGTTCCTCTCCCTCTCTCTCTTTCTCTCTCTCTCTCTCTCTCTCTCTCTCTGTTTGTATCAGTCTCGGTTACCGTAGTCGCATATCCTGTATCTTCCCTCCGTAATCATCCTCTTCGACCTTTTGGGAAGTAGAGGAAACGCGATAAGGAGGAAGGTGTCCGCTCTCTCAGTCGCTTGTACTATTTAACAGACTCTCTGTGAGAGCTGGGTACGCTTTCAGGAGGGAAGATCGAGGGCAGCCTTCTGTCGGAATGACTATACATACTGCAAGTTATGTTTTTGAGCAGCACAGAATTCACTGGGGAAGGGTACTAGTGCAATGAGAATGAACTGTAAAGGATATGTAAAGGATATCGTGGATTCAGATGTTTCTAAGGACTAACCAAGCTTCGTATTTGGCTGCATTAGTGTGGTTTTTTAGTAATGGGGTTAACAATTTACTCCTCTAACTCACCTCCTACTGGTTGACGCATTCTCAAGAATAAATTACATATATCAGTTAAGAAATGTGACTCGCATACTGTTAATTATTACGAAACTTACCTACATATAAATGGCGCATTAATCTATAATTATACACATATTAATGAAAATTTAATCTACACATTTATTTATGAGTATTAAGAGGTAATATTAAAGGGCATAAGTAGTTGCGTTATAAGAGGTTTTTAATTAAAACATAAAGTATTAAGCATGCAAAACAATATCGGTGAAAATAACTAATAGAACAGCAATATTTAACATTTTACGACTCAAATGTATAAAAGCAGAATTCAGGTCATTTCATAAATCATATATTCTAAAGAATAATAATTTTAATGGTATTAAGTATGCAAACAACCCATTAGAGTAAAATTAATAATTAAGCGCATTAATGGATTATTATTTTTTTAAAGTATATCTTTGATTAAAAGTACCTTGATCAAAATTATAAGTTGAGAGTAAAAATGAAAGCTTTTTTATAAAAGGAAAAAAATTAATAATGATAAACAATATGAAAACACACATTATATCATTGTGTATTATGTAAAATAATACCCTGGCGAATTAATTTTATACAAATAAATTTAATATAAAAAGTTTGTCAACGCTTAAAAGAAGTTATTAGAGAGCCAGTAAATAAGAGAACATGTTTTTGTTTTCATTCATTTAGCAAATTCCTTTGCTTTAGATCGAGAGCTTCAAGTTTCTTGACGGTAATATAATAAAAAGAAAAATACTCGTATTACTGTACGAGCTTGCAAAAAGAGGAAGAGGGTCGTTCAAGATCCTCAAAGAGAAAAAAGAAAGGGCTCTATGGGAATGAGTAAACAACCGCCGCTGAGGTCTTCAAAATGAACAAAGGGTGTAGTTCGTCCGGCTGAAAAGTGCATGCGACGCATTGAAGATGGCACCTGAGTACCAGAAACAGAATTAAAGTAAGCTTAAAACAAAGCAAAACTCAAATTCCATGTCCTTTTATTACGAGCTGTCGTCTTGATTTGTCACTTGCTTGTCCTACCTATAAATAATTACTTTCGATCAGACAAAGTATTGCTGTATCTATGTTGCCTTATGTAGGAAAATTAATGATTTGGAGTCAATATTAATCAATATTTCAAAATAATGAATTGCAACACAGTGTAATTAGTTGAAAATGAAACATGACGTCTTGTATGTAAATTTTATCTGTAAACCAATACGTTTCTATCATACTTTCCTATATTACACTGTAGCTAAATTTTAGTATTTAAAATAAATTTTATTTTTTGATTCCACCATTAAAATAAGTTTTTTTATTTTTTTAAAAGATAAATAATTAACTGTCATAAAACAAGCATTTTTTTCGTAGTAGAAAAATAAATTGTTATTTGATTAAGAAACATTTTCATGAATAACAATTAGTAATATCATTTATTATTATCAATCTGATTAACAATGTATAAAATATTGTACAAAGTTTTATTGTTTTTGTTATTTTGTATATTTATAAAAGTTTACGTGAAAATACCGACTTAATGTTACTTTTAAAAACGATATTGGTAACGCCATAAGGGCTGTTGTTTTTATTTACCAACCCTTTTGTGAATATTAAAATCCTTTAGCGAATATTAAATTTTTCCTTTCATTTTTACCTGTTCTAGTCATTATAAGTTTTTCTCGATCAATGAAAATGTTGTAGCGTTGAATTAAGAACATAGGTTTTAAATTAAAATGGAATTTAGAGATCGCTTTTATTTGTTTTATAGAAATTTGTAATCATGATTCCCACATCAATACAGGTTATTAGCATAGTACGACGGAAATTATTCAAGAGATTTTATACCAAAAATAAAATACAAACCAAATAAATGGATTCAGTAAATGCATAAAATTGAGTAGAATGGAATACAGTTAATTCAGTTAATCATAATACTATTACGCAATGAGAATAAGGCGTATAAGAACTTGAAAAATGTAAAAATTATTTGCTTCTTTTAAATTAAGTTTAAAAATTATTGTGAACTTGAGGTTTGCTTTAATGTGATATCCATCGAATAAATAAGCGTCAGTACTTTCCCTTCTTATTTCAGCATACACACGTATTCAACTTCGACTTCCAGCCTGAAAAACCGACGGTTACACGCAGCATCAAACTTTGAAACGTCATCATGCGTACCGTTTGCTTCGCAGTAAAGTCAGATTAACGGGTCATCGGTGATGTTCGCATCCCATTTTTGGGGCGTCTTACACAAGCAGCATTTGTTCGACCACCCAAACGTCGAAACAAAACTGCCTACTTCTTTTTTATCGAGTCGAAACTTTATTGTTGATTTCTTAGTATTTTCATACTTTCTTCAGTTTCCGATTAATCAGTAATTATTTATGTATGTCGATGTGTCGGTCGATGAAAAAAAAAGTAATCAGAGAAAAGTCATGCGTTCGAGAATTTTCTTGAGCTAAGGGAGCATAATTTACATTGTTTTTCGAGATGGAAATATATTTAACGCTTAAATAGACAATTACTATACAAAAACTATAATTTAATTAGAATTGTTTTAAATTAAGCTGAATTTTTTTTGTATAATTATTGAAGATAAATTAACTCATAATTAATAATTAATAAAGTATTGGAAAATGTATTAGAATGTAATTTTAATTTTATATATCCGTAATTCTTCCTTTTAATATTCTTTGTATAGTAAGCACATTTTTTGTTTGAAGGGTAGACATTTGTTTTGTCGATAGGGTAAAAAAATATATGAAATTTCTAAACTATTGTATACATATAATGTATATTAATAAGTATATATTACTTGTATTAAAGAATATATTTTATATTACATAAATCTCTAAAAGTAATTCCATATTTTAATTATTTTTTAAACAATTTCAGTTTTTTTACAGTTTCTGACATGATTACCACCTTAATAATACACCTCAACATTATCTAATATTGATTTTAAATAAATTGTAATGTCATTTCGTTCAAACAAAATTTAAAAAATTTAGAAATCAACCTAATTTTTAGCCCAATATTTAATATCAACCTAATATATCTTAACAAATATAATCCTAATTGATAAATAATAATGCCCATTAATTTAAAAGTATTTAATAATTTTTAATTAAAAATTATTTTTTTATATTTGCAATAACTGCATTTTAAACACATTAATTTACAGTTTTCTTTAATATTTATCTTATTGCATATAATTTATTTAAAAAATCACCATGTAAGACTTTATTGAATTAACAAAGGCAACTAGAGTAAGCTACAAGTTTTCGAAAAGTATGTATGAAATATTAACTATAATACGACGAAAAAGAATTTTTTAATTTTAATATTTTTTTTTAACTGACAATGTATTTATGATTTTTGAAAACATTCGTAAAATTCGTAATACCGCGAAATTGGATTCTTGTATATGTCAATGAAAGTACATGTTTAGTGTCATAAATGAATTCCTGTATTTTCAAGTAACTTTAAAGGATTCGGTTATTTAAGTGTAATAATTTGATTTTATTATTTCCATGTATATTCATAAAACTATTTTTCTCACATTTGTATTAAATAGATAGAGAGAGAAAGAGAGCGAGAGAGATACGGAGAAAGAGAGTACGAGAAAACGAGAGATGCGCAAATCTTTTATTGCTTTTATTGTATACAATTGAAGTAGAAGTACATAATCATAATATTAAAGTACAAATGTATATTTTAAAACGTTATTTATCGTTCCAAATATTATAAATGATAATAACAAATCCTTAATAAATCTTGGTTATATGTCATTTATTAAAGATGAATAATACTGCATTAAGGAGTAAGAGAATTTCGTTTGTTATTAAGCCAGCCGACGAGGTAATAAAATAATGTATTTACTCTAGAGTCGCGCTAAGGACAATATAATATCAGTGCCATTAAAAGCATACAATTTTTACATACTATTTTTCACGCACGATAGCGGACACCTTTACCCGGAGCAAAAAATCGTAAAGCCTTCTTTATTAGGGTCAGGCGCTTGCGTGTGCTCAATCATTATAACCCCGTCGGTGCAGGCGGCAGCGGTTTCGTTAAAATGTAGGCTATCAGCGTTACAAATCGTATCGCCGAGGAGGAAGAAGGGAGAGAAAAAATGAGCTCAAGCGGCGGCAGCAGCGATTCCTCCCACCCCTCCCCAAATCCTGCCGCCCAAGACTTCCTTTGCTCGTGTGCATTCCTGGCTACGTAGTTCCACAGCATGTGCATACCCGTACGCGAAACTTCTGCCGCCGGCATCAATCGAGCAGCTTTCGGTGCCGCCGGTCTTCGATCGTCCTACTTTGGCCGCTTCCCCTGCGCCTGTACACGTGGAAGCACCTGTATTACATTCCGTCGAGACCGAAATCCATTTCTCCGCAAGGATCGAGAAGCTAGTGCCGCGTTTCGTAATCGACTCGACGTCTTACGGTCGCCCTCCTTCGCGAGTCTTCGGCTAGGATTCGGAAAGGCTTTCTCCGTCCTGAGGTTTATTGCATCAGGTATTACTTGTTTCGGTATGTTCTCCACACTGACTGGTACAATTTCACAGTTTTGACGATTCTTTCCATAATTCGCTCAAGCTTCTCTCAATGCATACTACATATCAATTTCATTAATTGACGCTTGTGGAAATCGGGATATTTAGAATCAATGTTATTAATGCACTGGTACTTTCCAAATAATTCAGTTTCGGATTTTCTTTTGATCTATCTTGTGCATTTAATCACGCATATCCCGCATAATTAATCAAACACTCATTATAAAGAAAGAGTAATAAATTTTGAGTATCTTGACGCTTGTTCGCTTGTAATAATTCAATTTTTAATTCAATATATTAAAAATAAAGAGTTAAAAAAAAAAATTTGAAATTATGAAGTAACAATATAATTAAATTTTTTTTATACGAAACATGTCGATCCTCTCCCATTTTTCTTATTTCATATAATTTATTTTCTTCAAACACGATTCTATTAACTGTTTCGGCTAAGCTTGCTTCGACAGCTTGTGAAAACTGTTTCATTACCGAAAAAAATAACCAACAGGGCAAAGAAGATATTCATTTATATAAAATATAATGGTACAGCGATAAAATTGTTTCACTGTACGTACTTTGTAACAGTTTCGTTTATAAAGTTAAATATTTCTAGAACAACCGTCAAAAGTACATGAATTACGGAATTAATTAAAATAAAGCAAGACTTTATTTTCGAAAAGTAATTCACTTTTATCAAAAGATAATCTCGTCCGCATACATGGTGATTATTTTAGCTCATTTGAATTTGAAATTAAATAGTTAAAAGAAAAAAAATCAATGAATAAAGAGTTCGATATTTTGCGAATTCTCAAAAACATTTTTGATTTATTAAAATAATAATGTTATAGCTTAAAATTGGTATCAATATTGTATTTTTATTTCCCCTTTCAAAGAAAATTGAAACTAAGAAAAAAATTCGGCAATTGTAAATTTATTTAGAAATTTCACGCAATGAGGTAGGAAGCGAAGGATCACTTGATATTTAAGTTCAGATTAAAGCAGCATACTTTACAGGCTTCATGTTACAATTGTATCATGAAATAAGCATTAAGTAGCAGCGTAGGCAGAATAGCTAGAATGTTCCTCCTCAACGGGAGATTCGCTACTCTTTGAGGCCTTTACAATCGCTTCCCTCAGCTCATGAACAAGATCCGCATTCGCGTGTCCATCTGCGAATGCAGTCGTCGCGAGCCCACATCCAATACTTTTAAAAGCGGAGCATCTTTAGTCCCCTTAGTTGAGTGAATGCATGGAATGAAAAGCCAATGGCCAAGTCGCATCGTGGGAGCGCTGGAAGTACTTTTGCGGCTGTTTGTCATCCTTTTTCCGCCGCTTTTTGCATCCTTTCGCCACCCTCGCGAATTATTACACTGTCGCAGAAATACGAGAGACCATATATCCATTAATTTTTCCGACGGGACTATAGATTTTTACGGCACGCACTCGACGGAATTCGGAATGTCGTTCTTTACTGGGATTAACAAGCTGCCACTTCCGAGCGAAATGTCCCGTAAAAACTGAAATCCAGAAGAGATTTAATTGGCGAAGCCGATTCGATATTAACCGAGAGCCCTACACCTCGAGCTCAATACATTTTACAAGTTAACGCAATTACATTAGCCCGAAGGCCTTCATTTTTTTTCTACGACTCGTGCATTCTCCTAAGCACCGCGATCTCTTCAATCAATGTTATGGAAATTCCTGCCGCGACGGAAACAATTCCACTCTCCCACCCTTTCCCCCGTCCGGGGATTCATTACCGATGTTAGCTTGGCGAGGGATGGGTCGGGGCGGTGGGAAGTCGTCTCTCTCGAGGCTCCATCTTTAGCCGCTTCGGTCGCGGTGCATCAGCATCGCGTACGCTTTTTATTTTCGCGGGTACACCGGAGCTGCGCCGCGAGCTCCGGCGTCGTCTCGTCACACCGGTCGGAGTGGGAGATATGGCTCTTGCCGGGCGAGTGATTGATCGGGCAAAAAGTCATCGCTCTCCACTCTCGCGAGCACGAGACCGGCGATTTCGACGCGTGTTACAAGCGAGAAGTGGTTGTATGCTCCGCGAGGGGTTATCTATTCCTTCGGAGAGAATTGATTAAGGCCCTGCGCCGCCCGAGACAATATCCCGTGTGAAGAATATGGGAGTTCACTGTTAGGAAAGATATTTTGTGTAATATCTGTATAGATCCTTGGGACAATGCATTTTGTATTCTCGATTTTTTCACATTCTCGCTCCGGGCTCGGGCTTTTCGTTAGATTTCTCCGGCGGTGCGAGCATTAGTATATCCCTGCTTTATATGATAACCATTTCATTATGTTTATTGCTAGATATGTGAGAACTGCCTTTACATGCTGTCTACGTGCTCGCAATTAATTTCTGTCCGAGATCGCTGAGTTTGTTCTGAAGAACAGGACGTTTTTCTAATGCTATTAATAACCATACTATCGCGCCATTACAATTTCAGAACGTTTTATAACTACACCGAATATCCGTGTAGTCTGAATCGAACGATTTATCATACAAACATCATAAATCCTACAGGTGCATTGTTAACCCAAAAATGCTTTCAATAATAATTTTACTCTTAATATAGTAAAAGTAGTTGTAAGTGATATACTCTTGTTATCATTGTCGCGATGGATTCAACTCGCTACTGTGGCTCTGCACGCAAATCTTGCTTTTCAATATAGCCCACGTATTTTACGTAAACGATTTATACGCTCTTATTAATTATTGCAGTGTCTGCGTGGAATAAGGGATCGATCTGTGGTTAGAAGCTTCCGAGTGTAAGACAGTAATATTTAGTTGAGATTACGGCATCAATCCCAGAACAGTGTTAATTTCGTTAGACGCTATATTAATAATCGGTTATGTGTGTGTGTTACTTTAACTATCATTATGTCTAACAGTTTCTTCATGGGTTACAAATAACTGCAAAAATACATACTAATGCTATCACAATGCACTTAAATAATACTTTACAACTTCAATTACTTGTACGTATAATAACGCTTGTTTTTTTATCTTTCGAGATCTTACATAAATTTTAATCACCCAGGTATTGAATGAGATAAATACTCTAGAATATTAATACACCTACTACAGAAAAGTTTCACTTAGAATTATTTTTTTAAATCAACCAAAAATATTTTGAAGCCCTAACACTGTAAGTGTGCGCTTTTGTCGCTGCGGTATTTCAAAAAGTCCACGATAAGAATATCTTATTTACTTATCAATACATCTGCAGGTAAAGGACCAGAGTATATTAAAGGAGGTAAAAAAATTGTATAAATACTTCTTTTTATAGTGCATATGTACAAATAAAAAATAATAGAAACATTATAGAGGAACTTAAATTGCTTAAATTCAATGTAAATTTATTAGTAATAACTAATCGTACTAATATTTTTCATAGGTTTTTCATAGGTTTTAATTCTCTTAGCATATATATCTTATTATAACTAAAACTTATTTTTTTATACTCAATTTTCATTCTATCTTTAAGAATAGAAGCAAAATACATAAGATAAAATAAGTTATTGTAAGTTTTAGCTGCATAAAATTTTGATTTTTTATACATTTTTACTCGCTTGCAGTAATATGAAACATAAGTTGTATAATATAATAGAAAAATCTAGCACATTTCTTTTACTCCTATTGAAGTTGATGATTGAAGTTGTTGATTTATTCTATAGCACGCAAGAGTCGCAAGGTTGAATTTCCTGTTACATTTAATTTTACCCACAAGGCTTTTTCCGATCTAATCTCAAGGACCATAATGTATTGAAGCTTGTAGCCCGAATTTACAATTTTGAATCTTGAGAATCATATAAGAAATATCTTAGGGCTATTCACGGAATTATTTTTCCAGATTTTTACATCCAAATAACTTGAGTTTTATTAAATCAAAAATTTCAAAAATGCTATAAATAAGGCAAACTGTAGATTGAGAAATGCGAAGATACTATTAAATTATTTACAAAAAAAACTGTTAAAAGATTCCATTCATTTATCTCTTCAACATTTAAATTACATTATAATTTTTAATTTAATATATTTTATTCATTATAATATTAAGCAAACAGTACATAAAAATATTTCAATTGAAATGCATGTATAAAATTTTATTAATCTTCTTATTAAAGATCTAAAACAATAACATTTAGTGCAAGAACAAAATAGAAAGCCATGCCTAACTGTATTTATGTATCAAAATATAATATATAGTACAGCAGTCAAATAGACAACTTAGTCTATACTCAAAGAAGCAACTAATTAGAAAATGTGTTTTCTCATCTCTACTTTCATATTCTTTATGGGCCTTTTTTGGTAAGTAATAAAGTGAAAAAAGAAGTGAACGTATTCGAGTAAAAGTAATTATAAATGAAGAAGTAGCTTCACAATATTCCATTTGCACTCACGTGTATTATGTATTTTCTTTTCATGATCAAAGGAGAAGGTATTAATGGGTTTTACTTTCTTAGAATAATATTTGTCTTACTTATTTTTGTATTTTTTGTCGATTTTTGTGACTAGTTTAAACGAATAATAATTTTGAGTTACATTTTTCAAACAGTAATATTTACTTTTTAATTTACAATCCATTAGAATTACCTCTGGTATCAGTTTAATTTAAGAAAAAATGAAATTTAAATAATAAATTTAAACATGAAAACTAATATACTTTGTTAAAAAGTTTTTGTTATTCGGATGCAATAAAAAGTATAAACACTATCGTTAATGATTTATGCAATTGTATTGTTTGAGTTAAAATAAGTATCTGTCATTGTATATATTAACAGGCTTCTTAATTGCCAATTATGCTCAAAACTAATATTTTCTCGAATATGTTGCAAAGCAGAAAATGTATAAGTTTAGCACGTTTATATATACGTAGCTAGTATGTCTTTTTTAATACTTCTACGTGCTGTTATTGTAGCAATTGAGTGGTCCTTCAGAATCTTTTCGTTTTTTTTTTTTAATACTTCTTCTTTAAAGGGCATACAGAAGTTTTTTACATAATAAAAAACTGATTCATGTAATTAACTAAAACTTATTGATAACATTAATAATTATAATTGTATATATATTATATTAGATCTTATATTATTATTAGACTCTCCATCTTCTTAAGCTAATAAAATATTAAAGGTTACTACCCGACATCAAAATTGTAAATGAAAAAGGTAATAGAAAAATTCTGTACAACTTTACTTGAATTGTAGCTTAATTTATAACTTGGCGCAAATAGAAATCGTCTATGAATTAATTTTAACATTCTGAAACTTTCAAGCCCCGAAACTGTTTTGTGCTAATAGAGAATTGATTATATGCAAAAACAAGGAATTGTGTGTAATTATCTTAAAAAAAGTATAGAAATTAGATTTTTAATAATCGTGCATATGTATGATGCTTCCATATTTCAAGTAGAAAAAGGGAGAAGCGTCGATTCACATGCACTTTGCGTAACCTTAATCGATCAGGTTGATCGATCGTTAATCAGAAATTGCGAATTTGTAATCTTTTAAAAGGCTTGAGTGTATTTTGAAAAAGAACGAATTTCCAAATATTTCGGAAACAATAAACTAGGTATCCAATTGATAAGTGATTTTTTTCTTTTTGGCTCTAATTTAAAACTATTGTATTATATATTTACAGTTATATTGTGTTTTTATTACTATCACCGTATGTTTATATTAAAAATTGTATATACTAATTTTATATTGCACTAAGTACATTATTTTCTTAAATTCTGTATATAAAGAACTTATTACTAAAAAAATAAAATAAAATAAACTAATTTATAATATTTTAATTAAATTAAATTAATAAAATTAAATCAATTAATTAAAAATATAGCCTAATATAATGAAAAAACAAAAATTTATGTTTTATTAGTATCTTATTCTATAAATTTAAATATACATACAATATATATAGAGTTGTAAAATAATGTTTAACTTTTATTTATTCGCTATTAAAAATAAGAATTAAAATAGCTTAAGAGGGTTGTTAAATCGTTTTCATGAATTTAAATCATTGATTTTTTTTAAGAAGATAAATATAAATAGTGTAAATCAAACCATTAAATCTCCTAAAATACATAAAATTTGCAAATAATTTACTAAGAGGTTTCAAATAAAATAGCACATATAGTATATAATCATAATTTGTATTTTGGTAACTGTCTAACTCAATTATTAAAGCATTATTAGTGCACCTAAAGTCGCTTTTTAATCTCTTCTGCCCATAAGTTAGTAAAGTAGTGTGTAAACAATTACGAAATATAATTGAAAATACTTCTTAATTTATAAATAGGCAATGAAGTGTGCAAGCATTTTAATGTGTAGACTAGAGAAAATGACAGCAGTGAATGTCGTTCAAAAGTGTCGACTAACAAACTGCTATGGTTTTGAAAATAAATTTGTGGATGCTATTTGCAAAATCAGTTATCAAGCCCGTAATACACGCACGCGCATATACAACCATACGTATGTGTATGCACACTTGAATCTGCGTATATTTTACCTTTTTCCGGCGCAATAATTTCCAGTCAAAGTGACTCATCCTGTTTGCCACTTTTGTACAGTAACTTAAATCCTCTTCTTTTGCTTTCAATCTAGTTGTAAATTTTGTCAGTGAGCAAAATTACAAAATGAAATTGATTTCAAGGGTCTTTTTTCGTGTTGAGCCGTTCTCGGAAATCGTCGTTGTGACTTTCCTCTATTTTCCGGCTTCGATCGTACGACACCTTGCGGTATTTTTCTACTGTCCACATCGTTTCTTACGTCAATTAACGAAGCGCCTCAATCTCCTCATTGAATGCAAAGATCAATGTTTCGAAAACGAATGAATCTTTTTCCTTTAAGTAAATGCGTCTTTATATTTTTTCGAATACCACGCTCTGAAGTTGCAGACGGGCTCCCCTTATTGTATCGATCGGAAAATAGTTTATACAAAGCGAATATGTATCGTGCCATTTTGTCATTTATTATTTAGTTCGCGTGCCGTTCGTACAACGTGTACAGGTTTGCAGAAATGTCGTTTAACCGCCGTTGCAGAGCGTATTTCCGCACCGTTGGCAGTATTTTTCCTAGCCGAGGGGCTATTATCGGGTGCACACCTCCTTTTTCCCCCGGGGCTAAAGAATCAGCCAATATTACGACAGCAAACAATTCGACACCGGATTAAGCATCCGGGCAAGAACGCCTCCTCACGTCCTTCGGCATCGCCGAGCACCGAGGGGATCCCGAGACTGGCCCCCGATTCAGGTGCGTCCTCCCGCACAGGCGCACGCACACACACGGATGAGAAGGCCCAGGGAAGAAGTCGACACGTGTGGGTGACTCACGGCAGCTCGCACTTGAGCACACGGGGGACGCGGAGGAGCACCGCAGGCCGCGGGCAACGGTGCGCGCAGCGCCGGCCGCGACTAGGGCGTCGACGACATCGCCGAGGCAGCCTCGTAAACACGGGCGCGGACACTCGCGCACACTTGGCACGGACTCAAGCCCGAGGTTGCGCCGCTGACACTGACCGTGGACGCCGCACCCGGTGCGGGGACAGCTCGGCGGCGGGGAGAGCGCCTATCGACTGACCCGGATCCGCAGCCGGCGGGGCGGGCGAGCCGGGGAAGGAAGCGCCGACGCCGGATCGTTACCGTGCACGGGGTGCTGCGCTAGGCGAGGCTCCGTCCTGGCGGCTGGGACTCTCGCGAAGCACGAGCCGAGAGAGCGCAGGCGTCTACGGCAAGGGTGAGCCTCTCTCGCACTGGGTGGCTCTCGGCCCGAGTCTCCGTCCGGCCTCCGGGCGTCCGTGTCCTCGCGTCCGCGCCTTTCTATCCCTTCGAGTGAGAAGCGGAACGAGAGAGAGGGCGCGTGTGTGTGCGTGCGCGCGAGGGTGAACGTGAAAGGGAAAGAAGGAGAAAGAGAGAGAGAGAGAGAGAGTGAAGAGAGAAGGGAGATGGCGCGCCGAGCGAATGGAGAGATTGGCGCACGGCCCGAACCGCGCACACGGGCATGCGTGATAAATGCAAGGGTGTTGGAGACGCTCCGAACTAGCGGTCGTGTATCACTTGGCGGGGGAGGAGGACACGCGAGATGGAGATACGCGTGTGCGGCAGCACCCGCGTCTGCAGGGGCTCGCTCACTCTATGAGCAGAATACCTGTGTCTGGCTTGGCGAAAGACTGATTTCAAAGATAGATTTAGACCAAGCGTAGAGTTCATAGAAATCCGGAGCGATTGTTTTGAGGCTCAATTTGGTGTCACTTTTTGCCCAGTCATTTTTTTTCCCTTTCTCGTTGCCTGTTCGTGCATAGCTTGCAACTCGTGCGAAAGAAGCATTATTAATCCATGTGTTGCTAAATTTCTAATCATACCACGCTTATCCACTAATTAATAAAAATTAATTGCTTAAAGCTTTGCTCTTCGTTTAATAGTTAATATTCCCAGTTTATCGTAAAGATCCGAAAAATTATTAAAAAAATTTTGTGACTTAAAAACGCAAATTTTTGTGCCACATTCAGAATTTCATTGTTTTCATTGTAGTATGCATGTGAACTAGAAATAAAACTATACTCGTAATTTTACTTATTTTTTTTAATAAACAATATATCATACACTTCCGGATGAGACCATTATCAGAAAGCCGGCAAGAGTTTTTGCTCATGATACTATATTTTATGCCAGTCGGATATATGAAGTCCGAGTATTAAACGAGGAAGTATAGATAATAAAACAAAAGAGAGAAAAAATAAGTATGATTCTAAGAGGGGCGACACTAGCTGTAGGGTACAGTTGCATCGTTTATTGCATTAGCAAGAATAACATGAACTGGTTGAGGTTGGAGTAATTGAGCGAGCAATGCACTCGAAATCATGCGGCATCACTACCACTACCACTTACTCTCGAGAGTTTTGCTATCTTCGGTTTTGAATTTCTAAATATAAAGATATTTAATACGTAGATTCGTTATTGTAAAATTCGCTTTATGGCTCAATTTCATTTATTAATAAAAATGAGGGTTCATAGAATCGTACTCTACGCAT
Source organism: Kradibia gibbosae (assembly GCA_018907135.1). Taxonomy (NCBI): domain Eukaryota; kingdom Metazoa; phylum Arthropoda; class Insecta; order Hymenoptera; family Agaonidae; genus Kradibia; species Kradibia gibbosae. The sequence goes on from JACCHX010000004.1 coordinate 14,536,329, forward strand.
ATACTCATGATGATTAAATAAAGCAATTTAGCATTGGCCATTATATTTTTAGATTTGCATTATGAAGGAGACTATAAGTGAAAAAATTATCCTTAAAATCATTTTGTATTAAAAAATACTTTGATCTTTTCGTTCGTTTACTTATTTTTTTGTATAGTAGTAATAAAATTACGTTTTATTGTTAAACTGAAACCTCACTACTTTTTTTATTTTTTCTCAATTTAATATGTTGTTAAACTATAAATTTACTCGCATACATCGTATCGCACGCAAATAAACATGAAAAAACTATTTTATTAGTATTTTCATTTTTTCCTTAAGGATAAATAAGTACAATGGAACAATAATTTTGGTTGACGGAAGTCTTAAAATGTTGTCTGTATTGTATACAAACTGAGGCTTAACTCAACAACTTCTAAACTGTGCGGTCAAACGTCTTTAATTGGTTTAAAATTATCTTAAGAAGTAAGGGTTACTTGACACAATTCTTAATACTACCAAAAATATTTTTTATTTTAAAAAATTTTTATAAAATAAACAATATGCTTAATTAATATAAATTTTAAGGCTACTTAAAAATAATAGAATTTAAATAAATGAAATTAACAGATTATAAAGCTTACAAAACTCTTTAAAAATTTGAGCAGTTTAAATTGAATATTAAAAAATACAACTACTCTATAGTAATTTTTTTATTGTTATTTAAATCTTGATAGTTGAACAATTTTATTATTTTTTAAATCTTGACATTTAAATCTTGGCTTTGAAAATTGAAAGCTTTGAACATCAATTTTTGAAAAGCGAATAACAGACAATATTTATGAAATTAATTAAAAATTTAATTTAAAATTGTTTTATTTGTAAAGCATAAATATTTGTTTTTTTAATATTTTAATAATTTTAATGTGACTTATTCTACCAGAAAAATAGTTTTTGCATATACCAGTTTTTTATTGAATATTAAAAAGCTTCAACAGATAGTATTTCATAATTGGATTAATAATAATACAATCTTAAACCATACCACTAATTATTAAAATATCAATCATGCCATTTATAATACTGGCGTCATCTAACGGTAGCAACTTGAACTCATGAGGTTCTCTCCATTACCTGATACGTTTTTACCATAGTTCAGTACAAGATCGTAACTTTCTCACATAGATAGATAAACACATCAGTTATATAAAGACGCTTGCCTGAATAAGTACTGTATTAAATAACATATTTGGACTTATCACAATACAACATTTTATTGTGAAGTAGTAAAATAAAGATTTTTATATACTTTTTTAGGAGGAAGTGTTTTTAATAGTAAATGAATAAATAAAGTAAACGTAATAATAATTCTAATTTATAGTCATCTATTATAAGTACACATAAAAATAATTCTAATTTATAGTCATCTATTATAATTTTCGTTTAATAAAAGATGGCGCGGAGATTTTTTAGCTGATAAGATTTTAAAGTAATCAATAAATAAGTTATAATTAAATTTTCAACCCGCTTATTTTATGATGTATTTATGATTTCATGACTTTTTTTATACAATAATTACTTTATAAACATAAGTGGATTTCTACAAAATAAAAAATTTAATTTGTCAGCTAGTTTAATTATATACTGATACATTATTATTAAATAGTTGATGTTAATATTAATAGTTAATGTTTTACACATAAAAATATAAACCAACTTTTTGCTTATCTTTTAAACTTAATTATTTTATAAAAATATTACGACAGTATATTACCGTATTATTATAATATTAAAAATGTTGAACGCAACTAAATTTTAACAATATAAATTTGTTACTGCTTTGTAATAATCATAAATAAGATATATAACGAAACTTAAGATTAATACATAGGATGTTCATAAAAACCGATTAAAATATTTTTTTTACGATAATTTTGTAATAATTATTGAGACCATAATTTAAAAAAATAAGCTTTTGTATTGAAAAACAGTCAATAATTCTTAGTTCATTAAATGGCCTTCCTATGCAGGTGTTAATTTTTTAAAAATAGTTCACATAGAAATAAATTGTAATGAAAGGTCATGTTACGTTATAGTATTCAATAAATGTGAAACACACCTAAATTCAATTAATTCGTTCAGCTGAAATGCTCAAAGAATCATTTTGATTATTGCTGATAAATCATGAAACTTCCGTTTCTGGTATATTGAGAACTACTCTTTATCGTAATTTTTTAATAATATTACATATAGTTTTATAATTTCATTAATGAGACCTAACATTGACATTTACATCAATACTTACAATTAAGATACGAATTATATTGATTTAATGCCCAACAAAAATTTTATATGCACATATCCTTGTATTGTTTTAGCTAGAAAAGGATGGATTATAAATCATGGTGTAATAAATATAGAAAATAATGATATCGATGGTAATGTTTTCTATTAAAAGGGAAAATAAATGTATGTAACATTACGTTTTGGTTATAACAATTATTGTGTTTCACATTTTCGTTTACGATAAGCGTGTCAAATAAAAATATATATTTTAGAATAGAATATTTTTATAATAATTTTATACAAATTTAATTATTCAGCGAATGTTAATGAATTTTCATCTATAAATTGTAACATTAAAAAAAGACTTTTAAAATATATTAAACAATTGTGTGTTCGTTATTTTTATAATTTTTATACAAAATTTATTTATTTACTTTAAAAATCAAGAAAAGTTATAGAAAATTTCAAAATAATTTGAAACATTATAATTATAAAATACTGAAAATGAAAAATTGTACAAATATTTTATTTATACTACGAGATTAAAAAACAGCGTTTTTTACTTAGATATTTATTGAAATTAAGAATTTTAAATCTTACACTTTGTCGAATTAATATAAAGTCGTTTTTATTAATAATAATCGAAATAATTATAATTTTTTAATCAATAAACTGATTGATATTTTTAAATGAAAAATACAATCCCTAATGAAAAAAAAATTATGAGCTATTGATAATTGCTCAAATTGGGTTAAAGTCTTTTAAAAAATTTAATGAGAGTCCTGCAGGTAGTACGGAATTGCATTTTTTTAGCGTAGGGCAGTTTTATTAAATCCAAATAAAGAATAATACAAAGAAGAATAATGGGTACAGTCAACTAGCTTCAGTTTATGAAAATGACTTCATACTAAAGCAATCAAGTACACAATATTACGCTTGGAATCAATATAAAAATTTTTGTAAATATTAAGGTTTTAAAGTATATAAAACAGGGAAAAAGTTTTAAAATATAAAAATGTGCATCCAATAAAATAAGAAATATAAGAATAGCGAAGAAAAATGGATGGAAGATGTATGATTAAAGTATAAAGTTTAAAAGAACTTTTAAGCAAAGTAAATGAACGCAAGAAGATGCTGAAAACTTCTTTTATTGCATAAATCTAATCTAAACATAACTATTTTGCTTAGAATTAATGAATAATAATGATGGTTAATCATTTAAATGTAATTATACCATGTAAGTGTCAATATTTGTTTATCAATCTATAAGAAACGAAATGTTTTATATATAATTTTAATACCTCACATTGAATTTTTAAAAAGTAATTTGCAATCATTTAATTTTTTCTACATAATTTAAGTGAAATAAAAAATTCTTTAGTTTATTCTTATCTCTATAATAGTTATATTGTTTTACTTAAAAGATTTTATTTTTGTGATAAGACTTTTAAAGTAGTTTTTAAAAAAAAATTTCTATTATATAATAATCCTATTTATCCAGATTTATTTACATTTTTAGGAGATTTATAGTGAATTCAATATCTGATAATGAACCATTATGTACTAAGTGCATAAATTATTACAGGAAGTTATGGTGAAAAGAGTGCGATTCTATCTGCGAAAATTGCCTTGTATAAATACTTTTCCTGTCATATTTATTTATAAAAGAAAGTTCGAATTCACATATTCCAACAAATATTTCACTACCTTCCTAGGTAAACATATAAAACTAATCGTTGAATTAAACCTATGTACTAATAAAAAAAAGCGCATCTGAATTATGCAAGGCGATATTCGTAATTTTGTGTATGACCATATTTCTAGGATAGAATTAATTTCTGATCTGATATTTAAGGTTATTATTTTCTTTTTATTGCACGTTTTACATTGCACGTTTGTTTTTTACATTAATAGAACATCAATATACCTGTTTCATTTAATTACGTAATTGATAAAGAAGTCTGTATTATAAAAAAAAGGAAAATTCATAAGTTTAAGTTAAGGTTCATAAGTTAAGTTATATATAGTTCATATTGTTTTGATTGAAAAAAATATATATTCTTTTAAAAGTTTTATTATTTTTAAACATATTTTTGCAGTATCGACAACATCTTTTTCTGCGTTAAATAAATGTAACGTAAAATAAAATATATTTTTTCTTTCAAATTAAAAGTACTGAGCTAAATTTGTAATAAATTACCACGCCTGTATTGCGATGGATAAGTAATTTAATTGACTAAGAAATACAGTGTCGTCGAACATCTTTTACGAATACGTAGAACTGCATTTCATAATTACGTATAATTATTCAAATTTCAATTTACTACCAACTTAAATTGTACATTAAAATAAAAGTACTGTTTCAAGAGTACTGCATTAATACTGTATGTTGTTATTTATTAAATATGGCTGTAATTAAATTATTAATCGTAAATAATTTAGCAAACAAAAAAATTTAATTAAAAGGCAGGATACTGTAATTTATTTCTATAACTATAATTCGAATTGATTCATTGAATATTTTTGATTACTTTTTCATTGAATTATGCAAGTATTTAAATTACTAATAATATTTAATGAAGGAGGTTATAAAATGTACGACAACAAGCTTATTATTAAAATTTAGTTGTTGGCGTAATGAAATAGCTTAACTCTGAGAATTTGGCGATTGGAACAAAACGAAATCTTTTTAGCATCTGAATCTAGAGTAAATTATGCAAGGAATGTAGGTATCAATTACTAATGCTAATTCGTATTTGCGATAAGCTCTTACGGATAATTGTAGGCTTGAATAAGCCAACGCTTCTCAAGTTCATATAAGAAAGACGGAGCAAATCAATGCAATTGGGAAAGATAGCAACACTGTTTGAGACTTTGAGAATATTTATGCGGGATTTTTCTTTACGTAAAAACTTGATTATGGTAGAAATTTCTATGAAATTAAAGACTAGTGCGTGATTTTCTTCCTCTTAATAGGTGGAAGAATATAATTAAATAGTCGCTTGCAAACAAAACAATGCCTTTTACCTAAAGAACTACATATTTTTTGTATCGAGAGAAGAAATGCCAGGGAAATGAGGTTGAGTATAAGGATTTGCTTTGTACAATTACAGATTTAAGAATATTGGATTTGCATACTCTTTGACGTTAGATATATAATATATAATATATAATGATGCACTATTAATTTACAAGCACTATTTTTGTATCGTAATAGCTGTATTATCCATATTAATCTTTTCTTAAATGTCAACTTAAAGTTTTATTTAGAGAAAACGTGTTCTGCAACATGCTAAGCTAAAAGATACTTAATATTGAATTAAAATGATATATTAGGCAACTTACATACAGTGTTTTGTGTGATTCTATTAAACTGCAATTAATCAAAGTTAGCGGATACATTTGGTTATATTGGTACTTGGGCATACTTCTTGCATGTTTCTACTTTACATAATTGCAAGAAAACAATTTATTTGTGCTTCTGTTTGAGAAATAGATGCTTCGATTACTACTTGCGGTGAAGTTCTGTGCAATTCTTATCGCAATATCGATTAAGTGAAACGTATTATTCCAATCAGTATGTTGCGCGTTATACCTTCACGTGGTTTCTTTCTGTAATTGTACAGTAGTTCTTTATACCACTTATTTAGTTAGATCATTTTTTACTTACCTTACAGAGGCATCTCTGATTTTTCCAAATTAATGAATATTATAACTAGTAAATTTCATAAAAAAAGCTACAATATTAATATTGCTAATTATTAATAATAGGAAATATAATATTTTTAATTAATTGTTTGCGTCGAGATTTTGTTAATATTGCTTTGGTTCTCTAAGGCAAACCAGTTTTCGTTGCAGTTGTGTATTGTAGGAAAAACTCAACCCCTGCTTATTATATTGTAATTGGATAATTAGATTATTTTTATTCCAATGCCAGAATTTCATTGATTAAAATGAGGCTTAGATTGTACGTAAATTACGAGAACAAATTTTCCCACAATAGCTCAGCCATCATTCGGTATACACTACTATACATTCTTCTGTACCTGAGTTAAATATACTTCAAATGGCTTACACTAGTGCCATTTTTAATTACACCTTTGCGTTTTTATTTTTTTTTGTCATTAATTTCATATGATTGAGCGAAATGAAAGTGCGAACGTTAGCTATATGATTCTAAAAAAGGACAGAAGTTCAGGGGAGGTAAAAACTTCTTTGATATTTTTACAAACACGGATCTATGCTCTTCAGTTTGAGGGTCTTGTACAAAGCATCGAATGAATACAACAATGAATACAATAATTTGCAGTAATAGCCATTCTGAATTTTAATCACAACGTTCGATGAGTATCCGATTTCAGCGTTTATACAATTCAGTGGGACGCACGAGCCCGAGCGCCAAAACCTAGCCATCGCTTAAACCGAAGCTTCGAAACAAGGACAATTCGGAAAAAACGCCTCGCGAAAAGTGGCTCCATCGTTTTCTTCTCCGGTGGCCGAACCCAGCGATTCACCAACCCGTTGGGCGAGGTCTGCCTACACCAAGGGCAGAGTCCCAAGGTCAGCGAGGAGCTCCGATCCCTGAATCCGAACGAGGGTCCGCCGGGACATCTGCCGGAGCCCGTAATCTCCATAATCTCCGAAATCGCCGGGGCCTCCCCCGTTCCGCAGAATCGATGAAGGGCGGTGGCCGTGGCCCCGTCACCGTGACTCACCACCACGCGAGCGCATTAATTTGTCGGCTGATAGCGGCGCTCCGGTCTTTTCGTAACCCGTGCGGAGCTCAGAGGCCCCTCCCACTTGGCCTCGCCTCCCCGTGCGCGCGGCTTCGTCGAGTCCGCGTGAGACAAAAGCCCGGCGGCTGCCCCCGTCGTTCCCCAATTGAATTTCATGCTCAATTTGCCGACCCGTCGACGTGCCGCAGGTGCGCCTACGAGGCGCCGACCGACAAGCGCCTTCTGTTACCTCCACCCCTCCCCTGCCGCCGACTCGTCCGGCCGGCTGTCACCTACTTTGCCGAACCGACACTGCTCCGATCTTCCGTGGGTCTCCAGGGTTCCTCGGGAACTCCAAGCGCGCCACTGGAACCCGGGATCGATGCATGCTTTCGCCCTTGAGCACCCCACGTTTTTGATCTCCCACGCGTCGGTTTCGTGCTCTGGTGATGCAATTCTCTGACGCAAGACTCATTGTCCCGCAGAATTCATTGATGCTGTCGAGATAAAGCGCCAGATGTGTGCTATGACTCTTATTTGGTAAACACACGTGAGAGGTATTATGCATCTGTACGTGTGAGTCCCTGCGCTTAAAATTTATGCATTATTCAGCGCAATTAGTGTCTATATTCACTTCAAAAGTAGCCGTTGATAAAATTACGGCTCATTATGATTATTATTCTATTTATTTGCGCCATGAATCTGTAGGAGCCTTAAAGAATTTTAAACGAATAATTTCGCGGCATTTATCTTATTTTGTATTTTAATACGTCTAATACGGCAAAATAGACTACCTGAAGCGTAAATTTTCATTTCAACCAGCTTTTTTCGTATGAAAATAAACACTTGTACATTGCATAAAACATGAATATTTTACTTCAAACTCGTGAAAAACTTATAAATTAAAATTACGTGGAGGAATAATTATATTTGGACTAAGGCTGTACATTCCAAAAGTTATTATTATTATTAGGATGTAAAAAAAATTTTGTTTTTTGTAAAAAATATTTTTGAAGCAAAAGTGTAAAGCTTACAAAGGATACAAAATAAAATATCGCTCTAGAGCTCAGCTGTTTAAGGCTAAAACTGTATCTACCTGTTTAACAAAAAGTGCTTCTACTTTTTTTAAATAGCTAATTTCGATTTTTTTTCAATACCAAAAAAATTATATGCCCATATTGTTAATGAGCATTTTTTAACAATAATATATAGGGATAAAGTAAATGAGTTTTATTATAATTATTAGTGCCTGATAATCACTATTCAGTAATTACCCTTTAGGAAAATTAGCATCGACATCCAATCAACGTGAAATAACATTTTTGCGGTTTATACTAATAGTACACTTGTAAATATCATCTTATAATCAGTTAAAAAACTTAATTGAGGAAAAGAATGAACAGCATCGCAAACAATAATAGGATTAAGGGACATTTAAAATTTTGATTACCTCACTGTTAGTTATTTATTTCAGGGAATCGCATCTTAAAAAATGCTTTCGAGACACGTGCTCATTTATATATATATGTACGGATGGTATAATTAATGCGTAAAAATTGTGATTTAACTGAGCTGCAAAAGCCATCCGGTAATTAGGCGACGGCGCGTCACGGAGTTTAAGCACAGCCGTAAAGATGGTAAAATTCCGACGAAGGGGCGAACGAGAGCTTTAACGACTTTCTCACCTTACTGCAGATTATCACTTTTCCGCGTTTATAAATACACATCCGTAAAAAGTCCCTCACCTTTTGCGCCTTGACGTTGCGCGTGTCGTTACGCGTATCGAATCAAGCTTTGAGTAAGCGATCTTTTCCGTTACGTAGATTAAAATTTAAATTCGAAATGAATATTACGTTAGGGTGATACATGTCCTTTTATGTATTGTAGCTATATATATTGGCTATGAGGGGAAAGTCTGTGGACAAAAAATGTATTCACTATTAGTTTTTCGATGGTTACTCGTTAAACAAAGCTTACAAGAATTCGTTGGCTTAAGCTTGCTTTCCCTTATGTATATATATATATATATATATATATATATATATATATATATTTTTGCTTTAAATTTTAGTGGATGAAATTTAATTTACTACTTTGCAAATAGGCCTGATTTCCTGTAATTCACTTATTAGTACTGTTTCCTACATAGATTGTTATCATATTATCAGAGATCTAGGTGTTAAATTTTATTATCTCTCAAACCCACTGTCTTCTAATAGATATCTTATTAAAGTCTTCTTATTTTTATTTCCTTCCGCAATATAACGTTTGATTGCCATTGATTCATGCATTACAAAGCATTTTACTATTAAATTATAAGGCATAGGACCACCTGGAAGTCTTGCCTATATACCTCTGCAAGTTTTGTATTATTCTTGTTTGATAAGACACTCAAAATATATATGTATAAGATATTGTGTAATATGATAGATTCAATCAAGTGAAAAAATTAGTAGTAGACTCTTTCTAGATTTTATCATTATATTGTTAATAAATAATTACGGGGAATATGCATATTCTTTGTACTCGCCTTCTAAGGGATTGTTTATATTTCATTCAACTAAATAAAATTTAATTTTTTTTTTCGTATACTTAGAAAGTCTTGGAAATACCAATAATAAATATTTATAATGATTTTTTATTGGCTTATTATAAAAATTTTGTTTAGCAATGTAAAAAATTAAGACCATTTTCAAATCCAAGTTAATAATATCGAATAATTATGCATCAATGCGACATTTCAGACTTGCGTTGAAAATATCCATTGTTCCATGAGCTCGAAGGTCTCTGTTCCGTAAAGTCTTAATCGGAACAACAACTATCTTTAAAAACAATTGAATTGAAGAAAAAGAAGCTTAATATTACAAATTGATGTGTATCATCAACGAATTAGCTTTCCCCGCCTAGAATTCTAATAGGATAAATGCGCGCGCACTATATTTTTTGCAGCTCGTCAGCATCTCACGTGCAAGGCGATTTCACGCTCATATACTTGAATCCCGGTTGTGTTTAAGTACGCACGGCTCGGAAATAAAAGGAATGCGTATATGCCAACGATTATTTGAGTAACGCGTTCAGAGCATAAGTGCGTGCGCAGTTAGGCCGAGATGCGCGCGAACGAATCGAGCTAATAACATAATAAACTGAGATAAGAATCGCCGTCTCCACCTCTTTGACTCCTTGGCATTATTACTCTGTATACTATGACGTTTCTTCTTATTTCATTTTTCCATTGCACTTAACGTAGTCAAAAATTCGTACGAGGGTAGTGAGATTTTCTAGTTCCACTGTGCGGTAGCAAACTATTGTACTCAAGTCGGCAAACTGTGCTTTTGTAATTGTGAAGGGCTAATTTAATACACCTCACTCGCCAAGTAAAATTTTGCGATAAGCGTTGATGTTATGGAATTATAGTTCAGAATAACTTACTTCATAAAAAGCTTCGGATAATTAGAGTCCAAAATAAGAATCTGGTTTACTAATTTGTGAATAGTAAGTTCTGCTGCCTGGTGCTTAAACACTCGAAAACTACTTGTTTAACTAATAGTTCTCTTAACCGTCATTAAAAATCAACGCTATGCATAAGTAAACTGACGTATGGTGCTTACTTTTAGAAACGCCGGTATTATTTAAGTGATAACTTCCGGAAATGTAGAGCAATTATAAATTTTGATGATTAAATTACAAGAATGTAAGAATAGGCAATCGGAACAGTTGTGGAAAAATGTGCGTAAACTCAAGAAACCTGTTTTGCCTTTTTAATAAATATGTTAAATGTAAACATATGTATCATATTGATAGTTTCACATGTTACAAATTATATTAATTATATTTTGAAAATTAACGTTAAGTAATTAATAATCGGTAAAATCAATAAGAATTTAAAATTAAAAATAATTAACGTTTCCGTGTATCTGAGAAAAAGTGCATTTATACAATACATAATAGGAAAGCAAGCTACTCAGTATTATAAGCTTAACTGTATATAATAAATTTATACCAATTTAAAACTTATTACATGCTTGTTGTTTTTAAAAATAATTTTCATGATATTCTTTTGCTCTTTTATTCTGCCCTTTTTATCGATTATAATTTATAAGATCTTGTAAAAGAGATCTTACAACAAAAATTTTAAAAAATACTTTTACAAATTGCATGTAATTTCTAAAATAAAAAACAATTACTGAGTTTTATATATACAATGTTTTTGAACATTTGTAATCATTTTAGGGCCCAATTAATAATCTAGGTTACAATATTTAACAACGCAAGGTTTTTACGATCAGGCTCAGGCATTTTACGATGAAATGGACCTCACGTGAAAATTAATATTTATTAACGTACATATATACACCAATTGTCGTATGCAAATATTCTTGACTTTTTTCGCTCCATATGCGGACTAATCTACACGTCGGGTGTCTGGAATATTTATTGTTCATATATACTTTTTTTCCTCGGATGGTTGTTGGATTTTCTTGACTCTTTATCTGATATATTGATCTGCTAATATTTTATTTGTGCTTTAATTATTCTTAATAAGAAAAGAAGAGTATCCTATTGCGATAACAATTTCCCACGCAATCAAATAAGAATTCAATAGTCTTTCAATTACAAATTACTAGATCCTTTTTTGTTTTAATGATATAATGGATATCTAATAAATAGAGATTTATGATTCCCTACATATTTATTGAATATGCGTATACATTTGTAAGAAACAAGTAATAATAAAATGTAATTTTCAATATAATAATTATATTCCGCAAGCTTTTGATGTTTTTTGGTAGTAATATTAGGTTTTGATGCTATGCAAACTAATGTTAAATTTCAGTAAAAGACATTCAATCATGCACATGCAAGTCATGTTATATTCACGTATATTTTTAATTTACTATATTTAGTAAAACTTTTTACATTATTTTGGTAGAAATATGTTGACATATAAAAATAATAATTTCGAATATTTTAATTATAAATATTATCATGAAAATTAATTATTTATTACGATTTTTTGAATATTTCGATCACTTCAGAATTTAATTCAATAAATCAATTCAGAACTTACTTAATATTTTCACTTTTAAAATCCTCGTATATCATCGTACATTTCTTTATGAAAATTGAAAAAAAATTTTAATTTTTAAGTAATTATAAGTTTTAAATGTTATATTTAATAACTAAAGTATCTATTCTATTAAGTGGTGGTTTATTTACGAATAATAAAATATATGAGAAACAATTGTGCCTTGTAGAAAATAGAGCTAAAGAAGCTTATAAATTTTGAAACATAGCATAAAAAATAATATACCTCAAGTACAGTTGTATAAATTAATGAAATTGTTAAGCAACTGTCGATTATAGAATTTAATGAGAATCGAAAATGTTCACGACTTGTATAGACGAGTAAGGTGTTGATTATAATTTTTTTTAGCTTCTCTAGTATGTACGTTACTCAACATTAATTAACTTTTATAGATACATTGTATACAACTTGGCCTTTACATGCCTTGTAAAATATTAAAAAAATAAAATGAAGAATTAATGTAGGTTTCCAGGTTTTAATTAAACTCGATCATTGTTCTACGTGAACCGAAGGAACATGTACGACGCCTTCTCTGAGAAAGGTTTTTTTCGCTAGATTAAGCGCTGAGAATTTTTTTTATACAAATCGAGCTATTTAAATGGTATAAATAATTTATGTAAATCAACGGATGAAGGATTTTTAATTGAACATTCAGTCAAATTCTGAAAAGAATTGTCTCGAGTGATTTATATATGTTATCCTTAGTGACGCGATGACATGGAAGAATATCTTGTGATATTTTCAGCGCTGACTGCACTCATCGTTCATGATTCTTCGCATAGATAATTCCAAGTTTATTATTCGCGTTACAAAGAAAATATGTTAGTGATTTCATTTTTGGAGTAAGAAAAATAAGCAAATAGTAATATTTTTTAAATATTTAACAATTATCATTTTTCAATATATCTTTTTTTAATACATAATGAATATTGATCGTATTGATGAATGAAATTATTATAATATTTTTTAAATTCTAGTATGATTAATTGCAAGAATTTAAAAATGTATGCTTTGACCTCTAGGTACCTTTGCGTTTTAACTTAATTGATAGGTTAATTTTGCTAACTGATTTTGGTAAATTTTTACATTTATACTATAAATAATAAATAACAATAAAATTGAATAAATAATAATTTTTCACATTTACCAAAAAACATATACAGCCTGTAATTTTTTTAATGTGCGATTAGTAATTTTGAACAATTTCTATTTAAAGTATATACACCAAAAAATACTTATCGTTAAGTGTAATTAGTTATTGACACATTTTGTTGATTTTCCTTGAAAAACGAATCCTACTTATGCAGTATTGATCAACTATAGCTTAAAAATATAAATTATTGAACATTTGGTAGCAAGAAAAGTAAAATGTTTACATATGTGTTTAGTACGTGTTCATTGTATCAATCGTTGGGTGATTCCCATTCGAACTGTAAAATTAATTTAATTGCACGCCACAGTTTGTACATCCGTAAACAGGATAAGACTTGGAATATATGTGTGGGCTTCTGAGAAAAGGAGAAGATAAGATATATAGCATTTGTGAAGGAGTTTTACGAATCGTAATAGCGATAATGTGACATCCACCTGTGAACCGCATCCAAATCCCATGTAAAAAACTTTAAAGCGAATCTGAGCGGTGATGGCGGCATAATTAAAATTTACTGAATAATATACATATATATATATATAAGCACATATATGATGATATGTAATCTCTCAAAGCTTCTCTTTCGAAGCAAATTTTACAATGTTTTTCTCACAATGTCAAGCTGATCTGTACGTCGAATACAAGGTTGCTTCCTGATGATGAAATATATAGTTCTGTACAATTTTTGTTATTATTCAAAAGTAATTTTATTCTTTTATCTTGTTACAACAAAATTAATCTCATGCAAAATGTGCTTGCATTGAGAGGAAGAATGCAGACTGGACAAGCATTTGATAAAATAATTTTATAATTTATTCAAGTATGATTAACTTCTATAAAGAGCTAATAAAACTTTCACGTGTATTCATGCATACACATGTATAAATAACATATTGAGTGCCTACAGTAAATATTATAATCAAACACCTTGTATAAGTTTACATAAAAATAGACAAAATAAAAAAATACAATTAAAATTTTATTACACATTCTGTATAGTTTTAATCGTATAATGTAATGAATTATTCCAACGTTTGAATAATTATACAATCGTAACTTATATGCAATGACTGACATTAGATAATTAATTAATGCAAAAAAGCTCAATAACAATTGAATACAATATAACTCGCTATTAATGAAGAGATACAGATAACAATTATTTTTTAGATTAAAAATAATAATAAGAAAATTTTTCAGATTAATGAGAAATTCCAAAAAAATTGAGACGATTAAATATATAATCGATCTTTCAAATGAAAGGAGCAACTAAATTCTGCTCGAAAAGATTGCGTTTTTATCGCTAATGAGTCACCCATTGTCAAGGTCAAACGTTGAACGAGAGCCTGCCTCCACCTCATGGAAGTGAAAATAATCTTTAATTGCACTTTAACAGCACTGCATGAAGAAGCGCAACTCCTACTTTCTCTAGAATAGGAAGCGCCTAACATAGCGATTCATTCCCTTTATGTCGCGGACCGTCGGATATTTTTTGTCACGTTCCGATAAGAATGTCTTAGCGGATCAACGAACCGCAACATTTATACAGTCATCACAATCTTTCACCTTTCTATGGAAATGGAGCTGGAAGTCTTTTTATCTAATCAATCATTGATTGGATATACTGTATACGCTTAACATTTATAATTAGGTGATTGAAAATTTAGAGGCTTAAAAACTTTAAACGATTCAAATGAAAAGGGCCCTTGTCATACGATTTAGCCCTAGAAAGCAATGCAGAATATTGTTGTAACGTCATTAATTTGAAATACTTAACATTACTTTTTACGAACACTTATATTGCTGAATGCTCTCTTGCCAATATTTACTTTATAAAATGTATCAAAATTTGTAATCACTTTGACCTACATTAGCATGAGATTGTATTATTTTTGTCATAAAGTACTCGTATAATTTATGTTTAGTGTCCAATTAGTTGAAGAAAGTAAAGTTAAGGATGGCGTTTTTAAGAGTGCTTTAATTTAATGATATTATAAAAGAATTTTTTATTGTATACACTTAAATGCGGTTGTTATTTAAATAAGTATCTTGCAATATTTCTGCAGAAATCAATTTTAGTACATTGAAATTACAAATAGTTTCACATCGTACCAATCAAGCTTTTTCTCGATCATATTGCAGATCGAAGAAAAGTATTCTTGAAGATATATGTATGCGCTCAAAATATCTTTCATAACAATCAATTTCAACCTAACCGTTTATAAATATTTCTCAAGATGAAGCTATTTATATCCATATACACTATCTTTTTAAACTGCACCAGAATGTCAGTTAAGAAACTTTTCATTTTACTTTCTTATCAATTTAGAGGCAAATACCAAGCGTGCGATTTGTATATTTTGTAAAAATAATTGCCGCAGTCAGTCCTAATTATGTTAAATCAGTTTGTAAAATGAAATTTGTTAAATAATTTCCGACGCGAGGCGAGGTAGAGAGCGGAGAAAAGGAAAAAAAGGAAGAAAGAAAGGAAGAAAAAGACCTAAAACTCAGCTCTTGATTCCGAGGAAGCTAGGAAATATTTTCTCGGCTCTTTAAATGCCAAGTCGAACGTTTCCCCGCTGCCACAAATCTTCGACAACACAGAGCCGAGACAAAGGATTCGTTCGTCGCTGGTCGCCGGCCACGCAGATTGCCCCTAACGAAACCAGCAGCAGGGACAAATGGCATTTCTTAACGCGAGTGCCTCGTTGGAAGCCGCGCAACGTGGCACGAAGACCGCGAACAAACAAGCCCAACGCGAGAAATCAATCGGCGTACAGGGAGCCAAGGGCTCGATCTCAGTAGCGGCGTGTCGAGCTGTCAATCACCCACAGCCGCGGAATCCTTTTGCTCGATCTCTCACGCGGCAAACTAGGCTTCGGCTTGCTCAACCTTGAAAACCGAGGCCCCACTTTAACCTGGCTAACCAGGTCTGCGGCCGAGACGTAAAGGAGCCGCGCGGAAAGGGAAGGGCCGCGCGTATGTGGGCCACGCAAGCGAACCTCGGCTTCGACGGCACGTGAGGACGAGGCCTCGGCCATCGGGCACGGACAATGGCTCTACGCCCCTGATCCCCCTCCCCCTCCCTGCTCGCGCCACTCCGCGGCCCGCGGCGCAGCCACCGAGAGAGCCCTGGTTACCACCCCCCACCACCACCCCACATTTTCTCTCGATTCTTGCTTATGATTAATTGGGGGCACCTCGTGTTTTCGTGGAAGGGAAAACGCCAGACCCAAACGACGCGTCGAAGTCGCTGACGATGGAAGATCCGCGATCGATGCCCTGGAAAGAAAACCGACCGTGAATATCGGCGGACTCTTACGTGATCCCTGATTAAAGCTGTAAAGAGGGGAACGACTTCCTTTCAGACTATTGTTTCAGCTTGCCCCTGTTCAGCTATCTTATACTACAGGATCAATGGTGTCTAAGCTTTTATCCAGAGAGACGCTTACGGTCTTCGATTCAATGGGAACTCCAGCATTTTTCGAGCGCTATGCACATTTGGTAATAAGCAAACATATCGGCAAATGGACAAATTGCACTTCTTACACTTTTAGCCCATTGTTAGCCGAGCCCTTAACCTAAATATTCATACAATGATCAATTATAGCGGATAAAAGTCGCTTTGTAAGAGACTTTGGTTTTGAAATATTTTTTTTCAAAATTTGCAGCTCAGCTGTATTATACAAATTGTTAGCGATCGGGTTCTTTTATATTTACACACGAGCGAAGATAATGATCTGTAACAATCAAAATTGAACGGAATAAAAGTGCAGATGCATTATTATATTGTACTGGAGAAATTACAGATGTTCGCATAACTATCCTTTTTTTTAAAGAAATTTTAAATATATTAAATAATTAAATTAATTAATTAATTAAATAATTTTAAATATATTAAAATAAATATCCCTCCATGGTTCACTGCTTAATTGAAGAGCTGAGGACACATTAAACAGGAAGGAAAAGCAAAAAGTGGCCCGACCATAAATTTTTAAGGGTAAAAAAATAAGGTGAAAAATTTATGATATAGACGCACCTTTCCAAAGAATTCACAACGTTAGGATTAACAGAGATAATTAAAAGGTTCACTTTTTAATATCTTATCTAACCTTGAAGCCCCACCTCGTTCTCTTCTATTTGAGAAGAGAAATTTATAAATCATTTCTTACTTCTTTTCCACGCTATTCTGTGAATTTACAGTCCGACCCTTCGCGGCCTCGAGGCCAGATGAAAAATTTATCTTAAATTGTGCCCTCTATAGACGATTAAATTAATACAAGGCATAAAAATTGCATTCCTTTTAGGAGTCTTACTGCCTGCCTCGGACTATTTCCCAACCGGACGAAGCACACCAAGCGCAATATTTATATCCTTGGCGGTTTAGCGTCGGCTTAGGAGAGCATTCCGTTTCTCGTAACTACGCGAAGGACTCAAACCATTCGATTAATCGAATTTGCATCAACTCTGAACGTCAAAAATGATAATTGACAATCGATCGATCAATGGATGTCCGCCAACGCGAGGCTCAAAGTCTGTAGAGTTTCCACCGAAGCGAGAGAAAAAAAATAGGTCCATGGAAAATCGCCGTAGCGGCATCTATTGATGTCATTACCTGCAAAGGCTGTCGACGAATACATGAACTACTTTTGAACGAAGGAAAAATAATAGACACATTTACGTATGGTACGTGGTGAGAAAGAGAAAGAGGGACAAGGAAAGGAAGGGCTTCGTTTAGAAATCGCGCGAACGATGCTGTCTAAAAAAACAGTGCCAGATCAGGTTTAAGTAATCTTGTAGGATTAGATTAATCATTAATCATCGTAAATAGAGATTATTATTAATTTATTTAATTTAATTGATATTTCAATAAAAATGTCATTTCGATTAAAATTTATATCTATTATTAAATTTACCCGTGATCTACAGTTATCGATCACTTATTTATTGGAAAAACTTACGAGTTATCGAAAATATTAGTATTAAATAAACTTTTAAATAACTAGAATTATAATATAATATAATAAACCCCATATAATAAGAAAGGTATAATATTGTGGATCTAATATTTAAATAGCGAATTTTACTATTCTATTTCTCATTTATGGGAGTGAAAAAAAAGATTATATTAAGATATTAAATATATCAAGAAACAATCTTGTTATGACATAAAAAATCTGTAGTTTACTTTAGATTCAAAATAATACTAATTTTCTTAGAAATTGTGCATTTCAAAAATTATTCAATAAACAACTTGCTTAAGAAATATATCATAATTATTATTTTAACAGTGGATCGCCTACACAATCACAGGATTCTAATTAAAAAACGCTCCTATTAATTCATTTAATATAGATCCGAATAGTCCAGTGTAATGTTACAAGTATCTTAATATTAAGTGACCTCTTTCAAAATAATCATTTGTTCTATTAAGCCGTGTGAACTCTTTTATAGGCAGTAGTGCACAAATCGCAATATCACATGAAATCGTCGACATTATAAGTATTACAAATACGATAGTTTTCTCAACTCATGTTTTCATATAACAAACCGATTCGCGTGTATCATCACTTTCTTCCTCCAAGTTATTCGGGCAATCGCATTTATATACAATTCATGATGAGCGATTCGCGACTCAGCGCTGAATTCTAAAACAAAGTGCAAGAACAGTGGGCGATGTTTTTGTCGGCCATACGCGACGTGCATAAGATTGCTACAAAGTCCTTGTATTCCACTCGAATCTCGTTGGTTTTGTGGCAATAAAGTTTTTCAATTAGGTAAGCTAATGTACGTCTCGATTTCCGAATATCGTACGGCAAATTCGTGCTTTCATTTATTTAATTTTCTTTCTTTCTTGTTTATTTATTCTCCGCATCTTCTCATTATTCTTGTAATTCGTCTGGTTTCATTTATTCGAAATTTTTCTAAATCGTGTTTAAATACACGTGCACAGTGTTTAAATAAATGTACACTGAATAGAAACTTAAGTACCGCTTCTTCGTTATTTGACAATTTCATATTCCAATAAAAGTATCGTAGTAGGAGAGAATTATTTGTGTGAATATTTATTAGAGCAATTTTGATACATTTCAAAAATATTAATCCGTTATAATGTAGTCAATTTATTTATAAAAAAAATTTTAAAATTAACATATCTGTACGTCGAGTGGTGACTTATTTACTTTTTAATTACTTAAAAAATATTGAAATAGTTGCAACATGAAAAATCTGTTCTATGATTATCTATTTATAGATTTTATTATATTATGCAATGAGGCAAAGATATTACAGACTATAAAACCTGTATGGTTTCTGTTTGTAGAATCATCTTTACGACTGTATCTACAAGATTCGCAGTGACATGCAAATCATCAACATGACATAGATTTACAGTCGCTCTGACTGAAGGTAATATATACTGATACATAGATTATCAAAATATTAGAAGCTTATAAATGATATGTAAACAAATGAATAAGGATATTTTCAAAACTTGTGCTTTTATTAGGAATAGTTGTAGCTGAATAACGTAAGCAATTTATGTATAAATTCTTGTTCAACATAAAATACAAAGAAATTTTGCCATAATGTCGATAATTAATTTTCTTTGCAAGTTGCTGTTAACTTTAAGTAAAAATAGGTAATGATTTAATTAAAGACGATATTTTTTTAATATCTGACATTCGATTAAATTAAAAAAATTAATTTCTAATAACATCTTAATTAAATAAAATCTAAATAATAAAATCTCAATTTTATCGTAACAGATTGTAATACGTAAGATTATTACACAATTTAAATAAAATTAATAACAATTTTTTTAATAAAGCATTATTTTCAAAACCGTCAAAACAATTATATTAAAAATCTATATTTATCAAACATATAAATTCTAATTTGTAAACTTGTTAACCAACTTGTGTATATCAATTAATTCAACAACATTCCATGCTAGTTCACATACACGTACGTATGTACACGTATGCATGCATGCGCTCACACACATCATTCTGACGTACGTAATCAGCAATTTATTGTAGAAATTGATTCGCTCAATAGCTTCCTCACCTTTACAAATAATTTTCATTAACAAGCGCATTCTTTTTTGTTCTTACAAGTGACCCTTTATTTTTAATTATTCGTATCACTATAATATAAATTATGCAACTTGTAAAAAAGTTTTTAACATAATAAAATTCATATTTATGAATAGCCTTTTGACAGTTAATGATACTTAAACATATTATAAAACATATTATAAAACAATAAGAAATATTTCTTATCATTCTCAAGCAAAAAGGTTTCAGAGTATTTTTCATTTTTCTCAATCGGAAAAGACATGAATGAAGGAAAAATGTATACAAAATATGTACTTTCATTACAAAATCTTGTATGTAGTGAGAACTACAATACAGTAAGTTTACTCATAACTTATTGCAATACACGTTAAGCACGAAATTGAAGAAAATGTATTTCGTCCAGCAAAAATTTGTAGTAATATGCAACATGCACAAGTCATATACATGGTTTTCACATTGTGTTTAAATAGCTCATATTCTAATAATATGTGAAAATTTTCTTTTTTATGATACTTGTTTCAATAGATATAATTAAATAAAATATTAAACTGAAGCCTAATGTTTAATCAAATTCATGAGATTATTCAATTCTATTATGTGTAAATAATTATAGAACTAGAATATTTTTCAATATAAAAATTACGAAATCAGTACGTAACTAAAGTTGACTTATTTACTGTTTTTAAGTTACAATGGATTTTATTAGTAATAAGATTGGTATTTTAAACTTTTGCAGTACGTTTTTCTACTTGATTTGTTTTGTCCAGGCTAAATCAATATTATAAAACAAATCAACTTGAAATACAGTTGCAACATTGAATCAGCGAAATCGCATTAACAAGTTTTTTTCTCCCGCTTACTCTGAATTTATATACTATATGTGTATCTGTCCCATTTCATTTTCTCTTAACTCTTTCCCTTTTCTCTAACTCACTTTAGCTGCACCACTGACTCTTTCTTTTTTACTTTTTCTTTTTCTTCCTCACTCTCTCTTTCTCTACTCCCCTGCTGGTCTGTCCCGTCCCCTCCTGCCGTCATCCACTCTCGCTCTCTCTCTCTCTCTGTCTCTATCTCTCTTACTCTCTCACCCACACACAATCTTTGTCCATCTCTCTTATTCAGCTTACTTTTATATTCTGAGTTAAGCGCATCGTAAGTATCGGTGCAGCTTCTCCACCTCCAGGTTCGAGAGTAAAGTAGAGAGTCAGTGCTTGGGTAAGAGCGGTGAGAAGTAGCCGACCAGAGAAACAAGGGAGCAAGAGAAAGATGTAAGGACTTGCAGAGAGAGAGAGAGAGAGAGAGAGAGAATGTATGTGTGTGCGCTCGCGTACGCACGGGCGTGTGTGTGTGTAGCGGGGTGGGTTCCAGAAAATGGTGCGGGGCGGGGGTGTTGAAGAGGGGAGTCGGACGAAGGCTCACAAGCACACACGTGAGTTTTGCGTCGCGATACACGGTGCGCAGGTAGATTTATGAGGGATAGAGGGGAGGCCGACTGGGCTCTCGGTCTGCCACCCCTTTCCCCCTCCAACCCGAGCCAACCGTTTGTGTGACGCAGGTCAGCAAGGCGGTTCACGGTCACGCGGGGACTGGACGCAGTTCGTACAGCCGACCGCCGATTTCATGGGCGGCGGAGAGAATAGAATGGGATGCGAACGAACGACTCTCTCTCTCTCTCTCTCTCTCTCTCTCTCTCCCTCTGTCTGTCTCTCTTTCTTTCTCTAACTCACTCTCTCTTTCCTTTCCCCGGATTGGACACCGCGTGTTTCCTTGTATGTGTCTGTTTGCTCATGTATGCACTTTGGCAAGAGTAAAGAGACTCGATAAATAAATACTTCGTTAATGTCAAAGTGCAAAAGAGAACCTTACGATTGAATATAATGCTAGCAGAAAAAAAGGTGTGACACTCCGCCTCTTGTCCTTAAAATTGCTTTTCATGCCATGTCGAGGAATTGACTTCTCTTACTTCTTGATCGCTCAAATATTCCCGAATGCTGTGAATTTGACGAATAAGATAGTCTAATTGAAACGTTGTCGAATGAATCATCTTTAAACGGATTTGCAATGACACAGTGCAATGCATTCAATTAAATGCCCAGCAAAATGTCTGGCAAATTGCAATCACTTCATTGTCATTTATTGTTTAGGAGTTTCTAAAAATAGGTCCTTTCATAAGTTACGAAAAAATATCCATTGCTACATCAATGCAATGAGCTTTATAAGTTCTATAATATTGAATTCACTTTATAGATTTTATATTATAAATACAAAGTAACCGTGTAATTATATATGAATATTTTATTATTACTCTCGAGTAGTTTCGACTGGATTCTGTATATCGTTAAAAAATAAATCACATAAAAGTTAAAAAATTACTGATCAGGAGATCAAACTATTACATATTTTACCCAAAAAATATTTTTGCACCATTTAAAAAACACTGTAATTGTCTTAAAACATTATTTATATAAAAAAATAAAATGAAATATTACCGAAGAAAAGTTAATTGTTACTAATCTATAAAACTTTTAATCCTTTATTGGCCTTACGTATAAGGAACCCCTTGATCGTAAATTAATTTTTTTAACTATATCGAAATACAATAACTAATTACACTCGCAAGCATCTATTAATTTCTTTAAGAGTTACTTTTGAATATGAGGTTAAAAAATTACTTATATCGATATATTAATGAAACTAAATGCTTTTCAAAAATGTATGAACACAAGTTCCACATATATTAACCTTCTTCCCTGCTGCAATCGTGTTCAATAACTACAATAAGGCTTCCTGATGAAGAAAGCCAGGACACACGTAGAGATGTTCAAGCTGATTTGCATGGATAATTTAACACAATCCATAATGTAAACAAATTAAAAAATCTTATCTTTGAAAAGATTTTTTACTCTTCCCTCCATTATACATTGGCTTCCGGCAATATACTCATAATAGGAATAGCTACTTAAGCGAATGCTTCTTTTCAGTTATAAAAAACAAAAAGTTCTCTCCGTACGTTTAATTTTTACATATCAGTATAAATAGGTCAGAAGAATATGCAAACTATTAATTTAAAAGTTAAAAAAATATTTTATCAGCAATATTTCTATGAAAATATAAATTATAGTAAAACTAATAATATAAAATTACGCTACATTGTCCATCTCGTATAATTAACTGATGCAAATTTATTGAAAAGTAAGACTAGACATGAACAACCTAAAACAGAAAATACAAGTTTTTATTGGTTAGACATCGTTATTAATGACTAGTCACTAAATCTGACAAAATTCTAATATTACATTATGAAATGTCAGAACATATTTGTTGAACATGTTCTCTTCATTTATCCTATAAAACTTTTCAACGGGTATAAATATCGAACAATATATAATTCATCAATATCTATATAATCGTACATAGATATATACTTGACTTGATATTACAAAAATTTTGTTCATGTACCTGCCCGATTCTTGTCTTTCTACCTTCCTGATTTTACCTTTACCTTTCTTTTCTTTTAATTCTGTTTCTCTTCTTTCTCTCAGACTCTGTTTATATTTTTCCCACACTCTACATCTTCTAATTTTTTCTTCTTTTTATACATGAACTAATACATATAGTTGCATACGATGTACGTGAGTGAATGCGATACAACATTGAATAAAGACGAGACGCGTAATGCGTATAAGATCATTAATTTATCGACTGTGTTATTATGTACGTATCTTTATCTGACTTACGCAATCTATAAATTTCGAATAAAATATAAAAGTTGAGAAGTGATTGAGTACTTGTTATGCATCAACCTATGAATGAATGAATATATATAGATAGGGAGGTAGTAATAGTTTGTTACTACAAATAAAAAACTAATCGGCTAAATTATTACCTTTTATTATTGACAATCTTACGCAATACTAATTAATAAAAACTGGAGGCGGTAGTTTCATTTATATGTATACATATAAAAATATATATAATATATGTGTGTGTGTGTGTGTGTGTGTGTGCGTGTGTGTTTGTATGCGCGTGTATCTAGAGCTCGAGTGCTTTAGAGTGTTTTATTGGAATTTTATTGGAATTTGCGAGCCATCCTCACCACGTGCTAAGGAATTGAGCAGAATTAAAAAGACAAGGAAGAAATATTTCGATAGCTTAAAGAGCCACTAGAGATGATGCCGTTCTCGAAATCAATCATGATGATTCTCAAGTCACGAAGGAACGTGGAATAGTTGAAAGCTCAGTAATAATAGCCTAGGGGTGGGCAAAAGCTCCCTCGAGCGCCTGCTAAATGTGAACCAACCGGTAGTAGCACGTTGAGGCATAGAATCGTGAAGTTGGCAACAATTATCCAATTAACGGCTGTGGCCTTGGCCTATCTCTTCGGCTTTGGCCTATCTTTCGAATTTTGGGAATTCGAATTCTTACGCATTCAGCTCGCGAGGCATCCCGATAAGATCTGGTGAGCGATTGAAGTTCACGGTTGGTCGCAGACTATCGCCATAGTTTTTAATGTTATAAATTGTCTCCTTCATACATTGTGTCACGCGATTTTTATACTCGCATTATAGAAGACACTATAAATCATTACTCATTGTTCAATGGAAAAGGTAATGGAAAAGGTAAAATCCTCGATGCAATATATATGCAATATATATGTACATATACATAAATGTTAATGTTTTAAAATTAATGATTTATATATAGAGTCTATTTGACCTCTTTTATGTAATTTAAAAAATTCTTTATTATAATGATTGGATTTTACTATTGTTTTGTCGCCATTAATTTATATGCATAAGTGAAATATAATCTCGATACAATTTTATTGAGCATAATATTCAATAATTAAATGTCATAAGCATTTAAGACATCCATTTCGTACTCGTTTAACAAATATGTCATTATAGTAATACTACAAATAAATGTTTATTTTGACCATTTTTACGTCTTATTGGTCAAGTTATTATTAATTACTTCTGTTTCAAGTAAATTTTATATGAATGACAACATGTAACACTGCACCTCTACTAAAGACAACTCATTGTTCATGATATACGTAATCTCACATTTAATAGATCGGTTTCAAACCATTGTTCCAATCGAAACCATTATTTTTTGCTCTACATCTGTGACTTTGTTCGTCGTTGGCTTCTAGGTGAGGCACATTTAAATTTGATTTACAATTTTACCTGTTTCATAACTAAGTCTATCTTTAGTACAAATTTATTTTATATTAATGTCCATTATGCGATACGATAGAGTTAAAATTTTTTTTCTTTTACAACTGAACTTAAAATTAATATGAAAATTTTTAATCGAAACGGCTAATTAAATAACAACCTTTTAATAATTAAGGTTTTTTTGTTTACGTTCTTATTTCTTATTCATATATGGACGTCATGTTAAGTGCTCGCTAATTGTTACAGTTTCGAAATAATCGACATAGAGATCTGCTTCTCACGGTAATCTCTATATCATCCTTAAACGTTTGAAACGAAAGCTGAATAAAGATTCAACATTTTTTATTGCCTAAATATATGAAGCCAAGTACTGAAAAAGTGTATTAAGACACTCTTTGCAGTGAACTTATATTCATTATCTCTTTCTATACTTTCTTTAACAGTAGAAAAATCAACGTTTAAAGAATTATATGCATTTATACTTTAATTAAATTTTTATACGTTATACGTAAAAAACTTCTTGTTTAAAATTTGTAGTCCATAAACTTCTGATTTTTATTTGTCATAAATTTAAATGCTTAATTTTATTGTAGCTGATGTACACTAATAATTCGTATATCAAAAAATTAACGTTGTACTCATTTTTCACAAGATAGAGTAATTAAAATATTATTAATTCTCATAATTTGAAAGAAAATACCATGAATATATCATTAATATTTATCTTACCTCACCATAATAATGTACGTCAATTGCAAGTAGTAATATATAATATTTGTTAAAATATGGGTCTATTAATAATCAATTGTAAAATACATTTTATCTATAAAGGTAAGAAAGATCCGACGGGTTTCACTCAGAAAATGTACTTCGAGATCTGCGCACGGGAATTTTTAATTTACTCACGAACGACGCTGATTTTTCGCCAATACTCGCTATCTTTCCGTTACGTCGGTTCATCGTGCAATTGTCCTGTACCAGTTGATTATACCCCGGCAGTGCATTGCACGCGGAACCCCGGATAATTGTCCGAGGGAGTCTTATTATGTTAGTGACGTTTTTCAGGATATCTCACAGTCGATTGTCGTTATCGGTTTAGCATTTCCTGGCTCCCGTCCTATCATTGACCCAATTTCCAACAATGAACCACGCAAATCCAACAAATATAAACAATATAATTCAAAAAAGTAATGTTTCGTCTATATTTTTACAAGAATTTCATAGATTTGAGGATTATTGTAAATTGGAAAGTTGTTTTTACGTATACTACAAGTCATAAATAAATGCATTAAATTATATATTAAAAGTACCAGTAACGATGGTATTGTGTTTTAAAGGCTTAAATTTTCTTATATATTAAAAATACAAGAAAGAAATTATATTCTGAATGCGAATACATTGTAATATACATAGTTGGATCTAATTATTGTGGCATGCTGTACATAATTATTAGTTCTCATGAGAATCAAACGATTAACAGTTAGTTTGCTTGATTATAATTTAATGGGATTTTGTTGCAAAAAAAATTATCTCCTAGATTAGAATAAAAGAAGATTTTTTAAGAAATTAAATTATTTTGTACATGATCATTACGTATGGTCATAAATAAGGTAAAATTATTAACAAACGTACTGTGAAAAAAATATATTAAAAAAGAACGAAAGGTTCCTATACAACGGAGTGTAAAACACAATTTTAGGTATTAAATGGAATACGTGCCATGTGTGAGCCGTGTATAATAGTATTACGGGTAAAGCTTAGATGGGCGTAATTCAGCAATTAAGTCTCAGAATTCTGTTAGCTAGGTGAAAGAAGGCAACCATAAAATTAAGATGTTCCTCACTTGTCCGGTGGCCTGCACAGCCTTCATATAAGCGCCACCCGAGTGGTACCTCGAAAAACGCGCTCCGGCGTTAGATTAGGTAGCGACGCTCTCGCTATAGAAGTGAGTCGTGCGCAAAATTACGGAGCAAGGAAGAGGAGGAAAGGGAAGCTTCAGCGGCCCCATCGCCTCGGTCGATCCCCTGCTCTCGTAATCGATCTCACGGCTGTGCACGCGCGTTCGTGATATCCTCGGACATTAATCGTCCTCCGGGCGGAGGAAGGGGCCAGGTTGTCCTAAAGGCCCAGCAGCTCAAGACGTAGGCGCAGGGAGAAGGGGCTGAGGTGTAAACGAGCGGCGGGGGTGTAGAGTCCGAGGCGGCACCAGCGACGCAGCCAATTACTGATATCCAAAGCCGAGGCGCGCTAGACTACCGGCCAATCTGCATATCATTTGCGAGTGGAAGGAGACGCCAGCCAAAGCGAAACAATGCGAAAACGCGAAAAAGGTTAACGTTCGGTCGGTTCGACGCGCGTTAAACCATCTCCTAGGCGCGCGCCGAGGCGCCTAGAAACGCACGTCCCGTAAATTAAGCTCGTCAAATTGCGGGGAAGCTCCGAGACCAACGTAAAGTCCCGAGCGAGCCGCTGGTCTCGCCCCAGCCGACTTTGTCACGCCTCGGGAGTTATGGCTTTTCCTCTCCGCGGCCCGCCCTTTCCTCGGTCAAGAGCCCGCAAGAGTAGGGCTTTTTCAGGTGATAGTTTTGAAACTGACGAGTGAGTACGTATGATTCGTGGCTCTTGCCGGAACGACCGGCGGCTCAGAGCCCGACGATTGCGGGATGTCGTGGCCCGAGGGGTGAGGGCGTTCCTCGTGCCGATAAGACGCGGGCGCGGAGTAAAGATTACATTTGCGATTCTGTGTTATGCAATTCTGAGCGAGGTGGTAGCCTGTGGATTTAAAGGTATCCCACCTCTCGAGTCGCATTAAAATTTAAACAGTCTGGGTAGTATATATTTTCCATTGAGGTTTTAAACGACAGACGTGTTACATGTCGCACGATAACATAGTAAGACTAATATCTGTACTCGAATCTATTTCAATAAAATGCGCAATAATCGCTTTGAAAGCAATTTTTCATCGAATCGATTGCTTTCACCTTAATTCCTCAATAGTAAACTTCTTTGTTAGGCTAATCGTGAAAAAAGCTGCCAATTTGAACGATGACGAGTCATCGGAGTTGTCTAATCGACTTTTTTGCGCGGAGACTTAGGTAGAATGGCGCATCGTATAGAAGGGCACAATGGATAATTCCAAATTACTCACTCAATAGTGAATAAAACAAAGCGATAAAAGTATTTTAAATTATTAACTCGCGTGTAAAAGACATTTTCGATCGTAATGGGAGTGGTTTGGTTAATGCTTTATCGCGTGATAATTATTGCGTTGACTTTGTTTAATATAAAACAATGATATAATACCTGTTGGCTCAAATAATTGTTGAAACAGCTTAAACTCGAACCGTACAATGGGTATACAAATGAGAGATAGGCGATGGATAAAGCGAAAATTATTATTTTCAAGATGGCGAATATTGCTTGAGTAATCAGCGCCCGGATGCGCGATACGGCCTTTATGTTGCGGTATGTTGGCGGCGCTTAAAAATAATACGACCGTAAATTGGAAATTCTGAAATATCGGGCTTAGAGAATCGCATAAATCATCGATACGTTTCACGGAAGGAAAAATTGAGACTGACGAAAGGCATAGAACTTGAGATTCATATTGTGTGACTATATCTCTATTATGATGTTGTATACATTGTGTGGCGGGTACCATGTCTGTATCGATAGCTCGATATGCATGGTCATCAAATATGGACAGAAAGCAAGTCAGTTTTACCTCAAGTGCACGTTGCGATTAAAAAGAGCATTAAAAACTTTATAATATCACTTTATTGCTTTAGAAACTTATGTATTGCTAACGTGAGAGAGGGGGCGAGACGATAAAGATAACTCCTTGTTCAATAATTAAGGAGGAGCTTTTAAATTTTAAGAATCATAATTATCCTCCCGATTAAATTTATTCTAATGTAGTATGTTCTTACATCGAATCTTTATTCGTCGAGAAATTCGTTTTCCTTGATCTGTCGACTTTCTTAAGCGTGCACACGACATTAAACTAAGAGCTAAAATGTTTATAAATATCATAATAAAGTCGCAAATTATAAATCCAGCTTGAAGATCTGTATGTAAGTATTTAATTAAAATGTCGATTTCATATTTTAATGAGCATTAATAAATACAAGTGAGTACAAGTGTGTGGTGTGCAGGTGAGTACAGCCGCTTAACTACTATGTTAAGTATGTCATGAACGAGCACGCATTTGATTAATCGTATACTAATATACGCGATATATTTTTGCGGCTGCAATTTAGATAAAGGCCAGTATCTAATCTGCTTTACGAGTTTTTTTATTTGAAAGTACGCGCGATGGGTTTTAAAAAAGATAAATTGTTGAGAAAGAGGAATACTTACTCGGCAGTGCCCGTCAACGTATTCATCATCAAAGTCAATTGTAGCATAAAATAACGTCAGAGCATGTATCATTTACACAGACAGTTGCACAAAAACCAACAGCATGTTTTACGTGGGGAGAGGGAGAAAGAAGAGCCGAACCTCGGCAGTACGATCGCTTGCAAAAAATAACTTTTGAATGGGACGTGTTCCCTCCTGAGGAAAATATTATCCAGAAGAAACTACGCTACGATGCATCAAGTGCTGCGCCTGCACTTCAAAATGAAACTGCCCCTTTGGACTCTCTCTTTCTCTCTCTCTCTCTTTCTCTCTTACTTTCTATCTTTTAGCAGCGTTATTGCATGTGGTGTAAATCTCCGCCGTGGGTATATCGGGCGGAATTTATTTCCGATAGCCGGCTAATGAGAAGATATAACATATGTAGCATGTACGTACATACGTACATACATGCGTATGTATCTTTCTAGTTTAGAGGCCGCTGCCGCGACTTGGAAGAAAACTACACAACAGCTCTTTGCTACAACGCTTATTATTTACTATTGGACAAGAGGAGCGACGTGATTTTTAAAAAAATGTCACACGAACTTGCGTACATTTTTATGGACTTCTTTTTTGTCAACGTAAATTAAAGACGATGCTTGGCTATCTCTCAAGAAATATTTATCAAACATTAGTAATATAACGTTCCTTTTCAACTTGAATTATAAATTATTAGCTTATGCTTAATGCAACTTTCAACATTAGCATAAATGATTAAGAATTTATTGTATCTGTAAACGCTTTGATTTAAGCAGACGCTTTCATTATTTTTTCATCCCATCTTTTTAGGTATAGATTGAATAATGTATAAAAATTGACTTTTATCAAACTGAAATTTTTCAGAAAATGCTTCAAAATAATTTAAAGTAGGTTGTCAATATAATGAACTGTATTATTTTTTATTTTAAATCTATTTTTCCATAATTCCTTAGGCTGTCGAACTAATTGTGCTAGTGTTAATCAAATCTTGCAGGTAAAAAATATCTTCTTATCTTGTTAATATCCGCTTGTGCGAAAACTGTTATAATCATTAGGCGTGAGCATGCAGGCGTAGGCAAAATTAAAAATGACGAAATTCAAGAACAGTTAAGCAATGTCAAATATATAAAAAAAGCATTTCTTGCGATAATATAAGAAAATACTGCAGAATTTTAAATGTAATTATAATAATACCTTTAATTTTAAGAATAATATTAATTACTCTTGAGAAATTTAATAAATAAACTATATAAGCTTGATAATATTCATATAGACAAATAGTAATAAAATTTAAGTTGGTATCTGTGTATATAATGAATGCAATGATTAAACATAACATTGTTCCAACGACTTAACGACTTGTATGTATCGTTATTGCAATATTACCAGTATTTATGATAGGTTCTACAGATGTGTTTCGACTATAAGACATTTATAATATTTATGTAATGGATTATTGGTGTTGAAATATAATTTAATTCTACATATATTGTATTTATAAAAGAAGCACTTTCATGCAATTAAAAAATTCTAATAAGTGTATCATGCACAATAAAACTTTGATTTACCAACGTTACTCCCACAACGGTAATGCACGAACGATAATCATGAATTTCGAAGCAATTATTAAATAACATTTATTTATCTATTTATTTAAAGGAAAAGTTGAATTTTTAAAAATGAATGTATATTTCTAATAAGGTAATCGAATAGTAAAAACTTAGGGTAGATGTATGAAATTTCCATAGACTAAATTGTTCCGTAGTCCGCAGTATTCGCTTGTAGTTAATTATATGACATTTCGATTCGTAAGAATATATTTAAACGTATAACAGACAAACTCGTTAAATAATGTTTTGTTGTTATACATTGACTAAACGCCTTCCTGAATTTTTAAAATTCTTACTGATGATACCAGTAGATGGCGTAGGATCTGCTCCTATTATTAGCAGCTAAATAAAAGCACAAGAAACAGGATTCGAAACAAAACGAAAGCCACATAAATTAACTTAGAGAGTCAACGTGTTCACTCGAGCTCCTTCTCCAAATCGTAGCCTCATTTTTATACTCGGCTATTCAAATTTTTCTAATACCATTGCCGCCTGGCTCGGCAAAAAGCAAACTCTTTACGGAAACAGCGCAATTTCCCAGCGGAGTTTCGAGGTACGAGGGGGAGGCGAGCCACGGTCCCTCACTTTTGTCGACATTCTGTAAATCCCTTTCTCTCTTGCTCGCTCCCGCCGCGAGCACAAGCGGCAAGCTCGCTTTCTTCTAAGCTAGAAACAGTGAAAGCCGCGGATAAAAAAACGAGAGCTATCGTGTGCATCACTCACCGGAAAGTTTCTTATGCCGAGGCGCACCTTGGAATACTTCTTCATGAGGACCCTCCAAAGGACGTAGGCCATGGCACTTCCGTAAGATCGAACGACAACGAATCGTTCGCTGATTGTTCGATTCGGCTCCTTGGCCGCCGCTCCTCACATTTCAGATAGCCTCGGTGGTCAGCTCGAGGCCCGCCTCCTCTTCCCCTGACGAGGACAAACGCGATCGGCACTCGCCTCGCTTCCTGGTGCAGGCCAGAACTCGGGCTCACCGTTGATCACCTCGAATGTGCCGCCGGCGGCAGAGGCGAGTAGCATGGGGACCGGGACGCGGGTCCGGCTAGGACCTGTCGGCTCCTTTTCCTCCCCTTACGGCTGCAGCAGCCTCACTGCAAGGGAGATGCGAGTAATGCTCAGTTGATGTTGGCTACTCGCGCGACCGGCATATCGGGAAACATTAATCTCGAGCTTGCTTTGTTCCCTGCGCGCCTGCAATTTGCGTTTTTAGTTAGCCGACGTGAAATTCAGAAGATTTTAGTACACCTAATGAGAA
Source organism: Kradibia gibbosae (assembly GCA_018907135.1). Taxonomy (NCBI): domain Eukaryota; kingdom Metazoa; phylum Arthropoda; class Insecta; order Hymenoptera; family Agaonidae; genus Kradibia; species Kradibia gibbosae. The sequence goes on from JACCHX010000004.1 coordinate 14,569,055, forward strand.
TTTGTGCTTCCGCGCGACTTCTCATTAGCCCTGACCTTTTCACTTCAGTGCTCGAATTCACGTGCCTCTCCTCTTTTTCTTCCTTTACTTATCAATGCGTTATTCAATATTATTTGAAATGTAAAATTTTATTATTAATTGCCAGCGTATCAGCGTTGCCACAATTTTATAATATTTTCGATATTTTAATCGTCATATTATTCGCATAGCTATGATCACATTTTTGTAAAATTTAAAATAGAGATTATATACATAAAAATATTTTAAATTTCAGAATAAATGACACATAATATGTCTCTTCCGTTAATATTTAGCAAAAACAGTATAATGATTCGTATAAATTTAATCGATGGTTTGTAATAATTGTGGTATTGTACTACTAATTTAATCATTAACACAGTTTTTAAAATTTTGAATTGTTCCTAACAGTTTATTAAACAAAAAAGCAGATAACTATAATTAAGTAAATTAATTAAGTAAAGTTACTTAGGTTTATTTTAATAAATTGCTAATATTCCTAATATTCCTAAGCATTCCTAACAATATAATACTAAAAAGATATCGAAAGATAAACATCCATTGATTATTAGATAATAATACTGACTGTTCAATTGACTTTTATTAATTACGATAAAGGAAAATTTGTTCTACACCATTTTAACAACTTTAATCCTTTTAATTTCAATACTGTAACAATATTCCATTTACTTTGCTCCCTTTTCACGTGTATATTTCCCTTTGTTGAGTCTATTTCGTATTGCTGTTCCTTTGGCCCTGAGTTTATAGCTCTTTCTTTGCGCCAATTTGTTAAGGACTAAATAGTCACGACGTTTCATTCGACGAACACCTCGTCGACTTTTGTATACCTATATCTAAGTATAAATCCTCAGATGAGAAGATCGCTTAGATCGAAAGATCATTCGATCGTTGAATTAAGTTTTCATCATTCTTTTTACTGTCCTGTAACGTACATTTATCAACCGTATAGCGAAATATTTGAACATTACCTTTGCAAAAATCGTCATATAATTATTAAAAATTTTTTTTTTTTAAATGTAACCTTGCCTATTTATTATGTTTAAAAAAAGTATTACCGAACTAAGGATGAAAGTTCTACATATACATCTATAAACTAAATTTCAATTATTATATTTCTGTCAATTCCATCATAAAAATATTATATTTACATTACATGGTTTTAAAAAAATGCTTTTATTATTTATTTAAAAATTTATTTATTAAAAACTTATTTAAAAATATGCTATTATTTATTTATTAATCAGAATACATTTTAAATAAAAATTAAATAAAAAATTTATTTTACAAAAAATTTAATAAAATAGACGAATTTAAAACATTATTAATTCATTAGGCAGATAAAAATTGATTTCAACTCTCAAAACTCAATTTTTTTACATTATAAGAATTACTGTTCTTGTTTTTTTAATTCATATTTAAATTATATGATATTTAATATCATGTAAAATTGCTGTAAAATACTGGAATTTAAAACAGTGGCTGAATCAGATACTTAAAATAATATTAGTTAATAGTAAAAGTCAGATAAAATCCTTGCATTAACGTACCATTAAAAACAATCTTTTCTACCATTAATTATCTTAGAACTACTAAAATTTCTAATTCAAATGCCTATAACTTTAATGATTGTTCAACACAACATCAAACATTTTACACTGCTCTGTATATAATATTATTAAAATTTAGGTTTGCATATCAGTATTTAAAACGGATAGTTATATTATGTTTGTGTTGTCAAGGAAATGTTTTTATGCCAAACGTGTAATGAAAATTAATGTTTTGACTAGAAATGTTTAGTTTTAATTATTGATAAGTTTAATGAATATTGAAAGTGAAGATATTACCTCGACTACACGAATTAATGCTAATTAATTTGCTGTTTTTAATACTGATAAATATGTTTTTATACTTCGTTTGTAAAAGTTTCTTTTTAATCAAATTTAATACAGGAAATTTTCGCTCTATATTTAAAATGATGTAAAGAATATGTTTGGATAAATTAATATGTAATGTAATTATACAGTAACGCTTGTAAGTGTTATAAATTCTACAAAAAATATTTGAAAATTTTTAATTAGTTTTATGTAAATTAGTTTTACAAATGTTAGTTATAAAAATTTTAATTCATGTACTACTCACGGTCATAAAATACGAAAAACTTATATCTGCATAAAATAAGATTGTTATGATTGTGTAAATAATAAAACAAATTAAGTACTACTACTAGTCACAAAAGTGATTAAAAATTTTCTGATATTACAGTTGAATATGTAATTCTATAAATAGTTTTTATAAATGTTTTTTTTTAACCATTGCATAAATCTCCAGAAGATACGATATCAATTAACTTAATTAATTAATTAAAGAATAAGGAATTATTTCTTTAGCCAAGTCAACAATAATCTGAATATCATTATTCGAGTCAAAGTGTCTCATGCTGTATTGGCAAAAAATGACGAATTTTCATGGCCAAAGTAATACATGATTGAAATTAAAAAAATGTCTGTTATAAATGCAAAACAACTTTTAAAAAAATGCCTTTTTACTTTTTCGCATTTATCTTGTTGTAAATAAGAATTTTTATCGTTTTTCAATAAAAAATGATTATTCAATATGTTTTATAAATTCATACAGATTGTAAGAATCTATAAAATCCATTTCTTATTACTAAAATTGATTATAAAACATCATTAAAGTTCTTCATTTTGTATATTACTGATATTTTAAGTTATAAAAAAATTAAAAAAATAATGTAAGAAAGTAGACGGTCCTCAATAGATGAAAGATATTAAATAGGCCATTTACTTATTTCCGGTATTTAATAATTATTGAACTCACAGGTGCATTTCTCGTTACCCTTATCATCGGGGTGCAGTTGTCGATTAACCACTGTCAAGGTATTACAGTCTTTGAGGTATTAAGGTTTGATTTCAACTTTGAGGTATTTCTAAAGGCACAGAATGTACGTATAAGTTGGAATATGCAGGGCAAGTCGAGTACTATAATAAGCGATCGCGAGCTTTGAAACTCCAGATACGTTGGGAGGCGCATGCGCTTGCCGGCAAACACGAATAGAAAAACGAATTGCCCGACTTTTAAATGTAAGATGGAGGGATTTATGAAATCACAATAAACACAAAATTCCTAAAAAATTCACAAGGTACACTTGACACTCGCCCGCACAAATTTTCTAATCATCGTTAACTATATTGTCATCACTACAGGTTTTTTCGGCGTCGTTCTTCCATTCCCATCCGTTGAGACTCTTGCAAGGGAAAAGTTTCCAACCAGAGTAGCGCCGATTCGATGACGCTGACGGAGCTCGGTAGGCCTACTCGGAGGCCAGAATGTTTATAATCAGAGAGAGCGCACAACCCGCTCAAATAATTTAAAATACTAACAATTTAATATGCCGGCGCAAGCTCGAAATAGCTGTGCCGATATAAATAATTCATAGACAAGAGGCTTTAAGGAAGTTGCGAGCACTTTGGGGGCGACTCTCGCTCTCGTTTTGAGCCATAGTCCCCCTTTCCGGGTTTGATCTCCTGCTCCTGATCCTCTACTGGGACTTGGGAGTGTCCAGAGCGAACGACCGAGCTCCGGAAGTGCGAGCGTCGGCTAGTGGTGGGACTCAGACGGGTGGCTTGGTTCCTGCGGGGACCAGCCGGGCCTGATGCTCTTGCTCCGACGCTCGCTGCCGGGTCTTAACTGACGACGCAGCGGACGGAGCGGACACGCGACGGCGCGAGCAGCAGCCAGCGCGACTGACTCTGAGCGAGCGTGTGCACGAACGTGCGCCGGGACGAAGGGAGCGGACGCGACCTGTTGGTGAGGAGCTGCGCCGAGAGATTCGCGAAGACTAGAAACCGCGCACACCGAATTCCTCCTCCGCCTTCTGCCCGACGGAGGTGCCGCCACCGCCACCGCGGTCGCTGCTGCTGCTGCTGCTCTCCTCCTCCTCCTCCACCTCCGTCGCCGCCGCCTCCTCCACCTCCTCTTCCACCTCCTCCTCGACCTCTTCTTCGGATGCCTCCTCCACCTCGAACTCCTCCTTCTCCTCCTCCTCGTCTTCTTCTTCTTCTTCTTCTTCTTCTTCCTCTTTGCTTCGAAGCGCGCGCGGACCCCCATATCACCCTTCCTCCTTTCCCCCTGACTTTCTTTCACCGGCTTCGGCTCCACTCTTCCACCTTCTCCACCCATCGCCTCTCCGTCCGCTAACCGTTTGCTAAATCTAAATCGCGAAGAGGCCGAAGAGCCCTTACGCAACGCGGTGGTGGACAGCCGATCTCTCGGCCCATGGGAGACCAGTTCTAGAATTTAAAGGGTTAAATTTGCATGAAACTCGGTCCTAAAGATCCCGCAGATCTTACGATCGGCTCGTTTACCTACGCCATCGCTTCATCATCGAGATAATTGTACGAAAAATTTTGATTTGAAAATAAGCGCCATCGGTCATTCACGCCACTGCATTTCCAGTGTTTGATTCGATGATACTTAGTGACCGTATACTGTTACACGTACTGATTATAATGCGCATACTCAGCGTATTTAAAATTTCCAGGTGAATTCAAATGTAAATATAGCTCTGAGACAATTTTTCGTAATTTTAGATCCGCTGCTTTAAAACACGAATTCTTCCTCATTTATTTGCTAACTTTCATAATTAATCTTCATAATGATTAAGGAAATAAATACATTGCTGCTATCTAAACTTGTAAATAGACAGTTTTAACTTTTATCATTTATTTCATTTAATACATAAGCCGTTATCAGTACACTCGCATATAAAATAAACTTGTACCAAAATTGCTTATTTCTCTACTCCCAAAATTTATTAAAACGCCCTAAAAGTGCATTGCAACCTACTAACTAATATAATTTAAAATTTTAAAACAAAACGACCTAGATTTACCAGGAATATTATTATTCAGACTGCATCATTTTTGCTCTTGCATTTGAAAAAACTCCCCGAATTCACTTCGAAACAAAAATAATGAAATACGCTTCTCGCGAATAACTTTCCAACGCCAAAGTTGTCAAGAGAATGACTGTTCGTGTATTGTTGGAGAAAATTTTTAACATTAAATTTTTAAATGTAATTTTAATAATATAAGTAATTTAAACATCATAATTTAAACGGCTGTGGAGTCCTAATAGAATGTCTATGTAAATTTTATGTCAATAAAACTTTCGGACTAATTTAATAACTAATAGATTGTTGTAAGATGAATTTAATTTAGATCCATTCGATTTCATAATTTCATAATTATCTATCGGTCATAATTTGAAATTGGCTGAAATTATAGCGCCCGCTATAAGAAATAGTGAGAAGGCTTGCTGTGTAATCTGGGAATCGGATAAATAGAGGAAACGGGCTGAAAAGACGTATAAAAAATGATGGAAAAACAACAGGAAAAAGAAAAGGCACAAGAATCGCTTTCCTATTCTCATGACAGAGGCTCTGTCTCTCCTTCTGTTGTTCTCTAAAATCCAGCAGCCCAACATCTTTTAATTACACACTTCCCCAAATAACGTTGTTTTAATATACGAGTACGTCGGTAACGGCTGCCGTAATCCGAATCTTTTCGCGTCTGTTGCACGCCGAATTATAAAGCAGAGGACGCATGTTGTTAAAACCGACTTGGCAATAACAATCATTTATTTCAATCGCTCATGTATTTAGATGATCAAATTTTTTTCGTACCTTTAATTCTTTAATTAATGTATTAAGAAGTTGTAGTTAGAACTTAATAATTGCTATAATAATAAATAAAATTTGAAGGCTTTCAGCGTTTCCAAAAGAAACGTCATATGTTTTGCATGGAAGTAAATGTAAACTCGCCTTCTTCCTAAGCATCGACTTCACTATTTTTGATTCAGCGACTACGAAAGTCTAAGTTGTACCGGAGCTTGATGCAACCTGATTGAGGTGTATTTCGACGCCAGATCGCCAATTACGATTTTCGTCGAAAGTTGCGTTATGTAATTACGCGTGAGACACGCACTTGAGCAAAAAAATAAAGGCTTTTGTCATCAAGTTCTGCCTTAAGAAGAAAGATTTATTACTTCATAATACATTAAATAGACTCAATGCTTCGGCATGTCAATTATGCCGAAATAATAACATTCATCGGTAAATTTTTACCCTTGCCACTTAATGAGCAATTGACGGATTAGTTACAGCGCGATAATAGCTGGATAACTAAAAATGTTGCAACTAAAATTAAGCCAGTTCCTGCAACACGTATACATTGTAGTATATTTTTCATATGTAGTTTATCGATTCTCCTTCGAGTTTTTAGTATACGAACTGCAAAATTCGCAGTGTCTTTGTTACATGACTCCATCAATACACTTAATCAATGTATTATTTCGAAAGCCCCAAGGACTGGGGTTAATAAACGCGGTGGCAAGGTAAAAATAATTTGCTCGTAAGCTTTCATTTTCAAAGCGATATTTCGGGGAGAAAAATGCAACCGGAAGCGCACGTGTGGGCCGATGAGCAGCCGTAAAGGGGAAGCCGCCACAGTCAAAATCCATCGGCTCGCCTAAAACATTGGTGCGGACGCGAATCAAGGTGCGGCGTTACGGCGCTGGCTCCCCTATTCCCTCCTCCCCTGTGTACGGGGTACGACCGCGCTAATCAGCCCCATGCCCGCACCCCCGAGATCGTCTGGCTCTTCGTATTCCGGGAAATCGAGCGGACGGGCGCCAGACACGAGGAGCCCAGAGACAATGGCGGTACCACACAAGCACCAGTCCCAAGCACCCATCGAAGCAGTGGTACGAACCCCTTCGACCCCTCCTCGAACATGGCTCCGAGCAAGTAGCAAGTCGAAGAAAGAGAAACAGGCTTGCGAGACGTCCTTTACTTTCGCTTTTAACGGGGGAGCTAAGTGAACTTGGGCGTGGGGCAGCCACGTCGTAAATAATCGACGGGACGTTAGCCAAGTTGGTGCGCCCTATTACTCTCCAATTTAAAAACGATCGCACTACAGCTAGCGGTTGGTGATACTGGATGAAAATTTTGCAGTCCGGAAATTTTGAGATCCTAGGTAATCTCATTGTACCTTTATTAGTTCGTTGTTCGTACAATTATATAATTTATTATAGTTTCGAAATTGCTTTCTTCATAATTCGCTTTGAAGTTCGAAATTGGTGTAACATGTCGATTAAAATTAACGTGCCTTTTATAAAGTTTTATATACGTTCGAACTTTTTTCGAACTTGAATGCAATATATATATATATATATATATATATATATATATATATGTATATGTGTGTGTGTGTGAAAATATATGTAGTACGCAATAACCTCGATAATGAAAATAAAGTGTCATACCCGGTCTGAGTTTCTACATGGAGACAGTTGAGTATTATACTTACTGAATTTAATATTTCATTGTTATTATAAGTACATTATAAACTTTGACAGAATAATTTACAAATAATTAATAATTATACTTTTCAGAATAACAAATAAACTTTTTTAAGATCATATTAAGCTATACAATTCTGTACACCTACTAGTGCTTTCTAATTTTATATGTATTAAAAATATTATCTCTATCCATTATACTCTTTAAAAATACCCACAAATATTTTTCAATTTTATCTGTTTGAATCGATCATTTAATAGTATTACAGTAAAATATGTATTACAAATAAATAGAATGTAATATAAAACCCTATCTTTCAATGAATAATACATGGGTAATAAAAACATTAGTATAAGAATTTTTTAATAATAAAATGATTCTCTTGACTCCTTTATAATATAAACTTCATTTTCTTTTTTCGACTTTTAATTTTTTTTATATAAAAAAAACGCTTATATATACACATAAAAACGAACACTTCGAGATATCAAAGTAGAATTACGTTTTTAAAGTGAATTAAGAACAGCTTCTTTGAGCTTTTGCTTCTTAGTTATTTATTGTAATAAATATACAAAATAATATTCTAAAAGCTCGTGTGTAAGACCTTATATTAGCTTATTATATTATCTACAAAATATATATTTACAGTAAATTAATGTATAGTATGTTATTAGTTTAGGCAAAATATGTATTTCTAAGAATTACTAGTGTTTAATTTTGTAAAAACATTTAAGAATTACAACAATATTAATCGTTGATAATAAATAAATAAATAAAAGAAAATTAACCAAAATTACTATATAAACTTGATTAAAAATTATATATAATTGAATATGTTTATAAATGTATTCTTCTATATTATAATATTACATAATTAATGTTTTTAATTTCTCCAGCATAATATCGTAATAAAATATAATAATTTCTTAGAAATAAAAAGATGTTTTGTCTACTGAATTAAAGTTTGTGTAATATGTGACATAAGATGTTATGTAATAATTATTTTGAATAAGGAAACCACAAGCCTAACCAACATATAATTCAAAAAATAATTATTTTCATGAAAAGTACTTAAAATTTTGAATGATAAGTTATTATTTTCATTTCTGAAATCATGTTTATTTTTAATTATGATTGAAAATCAATCGTTATCTGGATAAATATTGGTGATATATGAGACAAAAGAATAAGATCCGAAAACTTGCATATATTTTTAATTGAAATTATAAACTTACTTTTTGAATTAGTTTATAAGAAAAATACATTTTTTAATTTACCCTGTTTACGATTTTATTCTTTACCAAAACAAATACTTTTTCATGGCTAATGATAAAAACAAATTTTTTTCTAATAAAGATAATTATGATGTAATGTTTGTATGGTAATACAATTTTCAGATATAATTTATAATTTTGAAAATATCTTTGCGTTTTAAGATTTATAAAATGGTATATAATTTTTTCTGAAAGATTTTTTTATTTATTATTTTATTATTGTTTGTACCTTATGTAGAGATAATGAATCTATAGTGTTATAATAATTAATATTTTCATTGGAATATTTTCAGAAGACATTTATAACTGAACCAGTTATTTCAATATTTTGAGAAAGAATAAACATAATCTATAATATAGAAATAAAAGTATTTGAATTATTTTGTAATTAAATACTGAAAAATTAACTACAATTTAATAAAAAATATATACATTGCCCCTTTTCTTCTGTAGCTCTCCTACTATCATTTTCTTCATATACACCACAACGTATATGTACACAAAATATATATTCTTCCTGCTACGCACCGTTTTTTATTCTTTAATATACCTCTTATTATGCTTTAAGTACTCATGCATAAGATCAATTTATCTGTGAACAATTCTAGTCAATATTATGGTGCAGATTTCACTAGTAGAGAAAATTGCACTGAAACGCAAAGGCAATGAAGATCAAGTCGTGTAGCATGAAAACAGGTGTGAACAACAGCATCGCTAAAACACGACTGCATTATTCATAGTATATGTTTTGTAAGATCAGTGATGCAGCAAAGTTGCGTGTAGCGAACTCATATGTTATAATAAATTTATTATTGACGCTAAAACAGTCACGAGGAATTGATATTTCCATTATGAAATCTGATGACGTGAAAGAATTAGTTTGAGGAAGGGGTAAACGAAAAGAGATGGAGAGAATGATTTTTTTTTTTAATATTATTTTGATACCTGATAAATAACAAGACTCAAATATCTATTTATTGGTTTGGTGTAGAGAGTAGAAGTCGTTCTCTCAATCTTAAGTTTTTTATTCAACTTCATATCAATATCGAAGAAAGATGCTCAATAATATTGTATAAGAGACTGAACTTTATTAAGTTATATGATAATTGCTTTTGCAGGTTTATATAATTATAATATTAATATAAGAAAAATAAGATAATTGCGTAAAAAGTAAGAAACGAGTTTCTAAACTTATACAAGGTGAATGATATTTGTAATTTTTTTACATTTGTGTATGCATAACAAATTAGTAAAATTTTTTTAACATAAATTTTTTGAAGAACATTTATATAAAATAATTTTAAAAAATGAACTGCTAATATTTTTTCTTTTTGAAAAATCAACTTATAATTTATATAAAAATATATTTATTAAATTTAAAAAAAAACTTTTAAGAAGGCTAAGTATACTGTAAGAAACAATCTATATTAAGTGAACAGCTTTGATTAATAAAACTTTGATTTGTTATACTATCACGGAAATATACACAAAACCATGATGCTTTAATAATTTTGTGATAAAATATATAATTTTCTGCAACAAATAATAGTTATCTTTAACATCTGAGTTAGAGAAAAAAAAATATATATACGTATTAATTTCATTGCTAATTCAGATAATCGGAAAATATCTAAACTTACTCTAATTATATTTTGATTAATGTAAGATGTATTTTTTTACGCAAAGCTACATAAAAATATTATATATTTTTTTTAATAACTAAATAATTATTAATACTTTACAATTTATATTATTAACCTAATGTTATTAATTTTATAGCACTATTATAAAGTTAGCTCGAAAATTTTAAAAAGATGTCTTATAAATTTTGGTATTTAATTATTTTATTTACATAGAGCATTAACAAAACCAATACATGTAGTCAGAGAATGATTGAAAACAATAGATACAAATATACATATATAAATATATATATATATGTGTGGGTGTGTGGGTGTGTGTGTGTGTGTGTGTGTGCGTGTGTGTGCGTATGTATATGTATATTTACTGATAAAATTTTGTCATCAAAACTGTCTTTTTTATAACAATGAGTTATAACAAAATTTAAATAAAAATCTACTAACCAACTAACAAATTCTGTAGCATCATTTGGCAGTGTTACAAATGAAATTGTAGTATTCAGTCATTGAGAATTAGACTTTTTTAAAACTTGTAAGATGTCACTAAGAAATAAATGTAGTTATATATAATAGTAATATTAAATTTTCTTACTAAGTTATGCGTAATTCTTAGATATACAGACCGGGTGTCGATGAAAGCCAAATTCACTGTTTTATACCATATTTAATCTAAATTTTTCAATATTTTTTATTTTTAAATTCACAGTGCACTATAAGCTACAGATTATTATTAAATCAATTTTATCGTTACAGGATTACTCGATCTAATAGTGTAGAAAATACTGTTAAAATTAACTTTTAAAATGTAAAACAAAAAAAAATTTACTTTTAATACTCAATACGATATATAACATCACGATCAATTGGGTAATACATGTAGACTACGAAATAATCTGTCTGAGCTCCATTTAGTTGATTGAATTAAATACGATAATGTGTTCAACGAGTTTCATGTCATGAATTAATAAAATTGTGTGCATGTTAGCGTGCGTAATTATTTGCATAAAAATTGCGTTTTAATATAAAATTAATTATTATTATACGAATTATCATTACTTTTTTTACTACAATAATATATTAGTCTGACACTAAATCGAATTGCATTATGAATCACGCTTATAGCAACTACAAAACTGAATTTATAAAAAATTATAAAATGAATGGTAATTTATTTCTGATTGCTTGAAAGAATAATTAAATAATTTTTGTACCATTATTTTATATAAGTATTTTATATGTTTGACCACTAATAAAATTGTTTGTTTCTATCTATTTTTTAAAGTTCTGAATTATCCCATTTTTATAATAAAGTTTAGTACTAAATATAAGTCAATCCCTTATTTAAATAATTTATTAAACTTTTATGTATAGCTATAAACACAAATAGATGCAGGAGGCTAAATAAAATTAGTAAATGTTTTTCTTCGTAGAATAAAAATATTTTAATGGATGCTAAATACTAATGCACAGTTGATACGTTAGATGCGTAATGACGTTTTATACTTCACGTTATGTTAATGTAATAGTTATTTTAATCTTATATCACGCACAGCCTCTTATATGTGTGTACGCTTTATAAAATACGTTTGTACCTGAGCTCGCAAGATAAATAGAAATAGACAAGGTAAAGGTATATAAATATTATGCTAACTGGGTATACATGGTTAGAGAAAAAGTCGAGTACGCTTGTCTTATCGATTATCAACTAGGAAGATTTTTTTTACACCAGCACACCTTATCAGAAGAGGTAATCTTGGCGAGTATTTCGATTTGTGATCAGTATCGCAAATGTCAAGACGACAGGTTCGTTCACGCGTGCCCTCGAGCACCTCCTTACTTGGTCGTTTTCCTTTTCCAGTAATAATTGCCACGTCAAAAGTATCTCGTTCTTTTATTTATTTATCGATCATGTATAAAAAAGCAATTTTATTTCCATTTCGATTCAATGAAGTCGCTGTCGCCCCCGATATGTGCGAGTGTTTAAGTCCACCTGAGTGCGCGAGTGTGAAAGCAAAAATGAGAACATTTGTAATCAAAATAATATTGTCAAAGGCTAAATCATTTTCCCATTAGTCATCAAACTGCCTTGACTACTTTTCTTCATCTCGAGTCATATTATTTAACATTTACTCCAAGAGAAATATGGGCTACATTACATTACAGCTGTCAAAATTATAATTTTAATACTACGACTCATTAAAATACATTAATCTAATAATAGCATTCGTATAAAGAATTAATACATTTTTACCAACTATATATTGCGTTAACAGCATTTCATGTACTTTTCCCTATCCAACTTATGAAATACTTTGAACTAACATATTTTATTAAATTAAATATAAAAGTTCTGAATTTGCCATGCTAAATTTTATGATCGAAATAATGTTCTAAGATGATAAAAATTTTAAAGCAAATTTATTTTTGTAAGTTATGGCATAGACACCACTTCAAAATATACGTGTGTGCGTATGTATGTATATTAATTGTTATTTTTTATTTTTATAGAAAATTTTGTTTAATACATTTGGAAACATATTTAAGTTACCTATCAAGTAGATGTGATTATAAAAATACAATTCCAACTAATTATCTGTAATGATAAACAATGTAAAAAGTATGTGTCATAATTTAACCTTTCGTAGTTATTAAGCTTAAAGTCTATAAAGATTTTAATGCGCGAGAACATAAAGTAAATAACCATGAAAAGCATTTAAAATAACATAATATAATAATAACAGTTTTTAGTTTAATAAAGTTAAAGTTCTCACAATTAAAGAACATTTTAATCGCGGCAGTATAATAATAAGATTCATGCCAATAACAATATTTAGTCAATTCCACACTCTCCATGTCTTATCTTGAAAAATCTACCTTAGCTCTCTTCATATCAATTATTGAAAGTGAGTTGTTAACATATATAAAACTGTAAAGTGATACATTAAGTTTCTTAAAGAATGAACTTATAACGAGGTCATTGTATTAATCTCCTATAATGTAAATTTAACTCCAATTGTTTAATGAAATCAATGACTGTCGACGCGAACGAATTTGCTTTCATATGCTGCAACTTCAACGTTCATTACAGATTATCCGGACATGTGAATGAATAATAGACTCGGAAACAATGCCGAAATAATTCTCGACGACCACACTAGTCTTTTTTTATCTATTTATGAAGTTAAATTTTTTATTACACTCCCAAAAAAATAGTATTAAAGAGATTCATAAGTATTTTTTTAAATCAACATTAGTTATAGCCTTCGATAGGCGTAGTCGAAAAAATTATCAGTAAATTTTATAGGGAACAATATACACAATATATACAATATAAATTACATACAATATATCAGCATTTGCAGATGTATCTTAGGTATTAAATTGTTTTTTAATTTTTTGCTTTTATTATCATCAGATAAATGTAATGTATTGTTGAACAGTCGAGAAATAACATTTAACTTTCTGTGACGACTCGACTTAGAAATTTCAGCTTGAATAGCGGCTGCTCTTATTCCTTAATCCAAGACTTAACTATATTATTTAATAATTTCAATTCAAAGTGACAAATTTCTTATTTGAATTTTCAAACTCTGAATATTAGAGCATATTATAAAATTCATAAAAACCATCCTTCCACACTGTCTACAAATACTTTTTCCCCTCAGTTTCATGCCTTAAGGATCAAGGCGACTCGAGCTGGTGACGCAAGTACACCAAGTCCAATGCATGTCCAGCTCGCGTCAAGTATCATAATGAATGAATGGGCCCAATCTTGAAATTCGAACGCATCCATGAGAGTGGCGTTTTCGAGGAAGCCTCTGAAGCCTCGACCACATGACTCGTGCATGGCGTATCTATTCCTCTGCATCAAAAGTCAAGATAAATATGGGGGGAGAAGGGTCAACGAGTAAGGCACTCGAGACGAAAATTAGCCGCGTATATTTTAGCTGATTGGCTCACTTGGCTTGTCTTTTAACCGTTGGGAACCGAATTCCGGTGGCGATTGAACTCACAGGCCCTACTGAACTGAAAAGCCACCAGTGACAATGACTCGCTTTTAACTGCACACTAAATCTCCTTGCGATACCGCCCACCCCTGAGGAATATCGACGGTGCTGGACTCATTACGAGCTAATTTTCAAGCTATTCGCAAAAAAGTCTTAACCACCAGGCACCTCGCATTATTTCCAAGACCTAAAAGTACGAGTTCAAGCGGAAAGGATTCAGTTTCAATGTTTCGGTATGAAATATTGGTTGAATAATTTTGTATTGTTATAAATTTTCAAGATCAGCAAAAAATTCTATCGTTAGAATGAATTTTAATTCAATCCATTATAACTGAGGACGTGAAATCGTCGGATGAAGAAATAATGAAAGCTTATGGTTTTTCACAGCTCCACTTTTCAATTTTACATTTCACTCCTATTTCGTGCAATCGATTTACATGAAACTCTCAACTATCGGTGCACTGTATTATATTTCAATCAATTCATAGCTACAAACTGCTTAAATGACAAAAATTATCAATCTCGGAAAAATGAAAGAATTATTGAGTCAATACTAACTATTTCTTTGGTTAGATCATTAATATCGCAATATCTGTTTGTAGGAACTAATCTTATTTATTGTATATATGATCACTAAAGGTGCTTGATATTTATATTATTCACGACGTTTTTTTCATAAAATAATTAATTGTTTAAGGTAGCCATAAATACAATACAAAACATATCCTATTATCAGATTTATATCATTATTACAATAATATTTATTAAAAAAATTTACATATATCAAACGTACAATAACTTACAGTTTTCGCAACCAACCAACATTCAATTATACTACATATAAATCTCAATCTAATGGTTTGTTATACTTGGTTTTTATTAAAATTGATTGATTAAAAAGCGTAGTTGCATTTAAGTACAACGTATAGCATAAATTTTATTAACGAATTTCTTTTTCATAATATTTAATTTTTTATTAACAATTATGTATTTTTCAAAACATGAAAATGGAGAAAATTTCAAACATTTTTCTTAAAATGCAACAAAAAATTTTTAATTTAAAAATCATTTGTCAACTTTTTAATCTATTTAAAAATTTCTTTAAGAAATATAGTATGTAAATAAAGGACAGATTAAAAAAAATACTAGTATGTTTAAAGCATACAATTAAAATTAAATATGTCGTTTTTATGATCTGAGATAATATTATAGAATAAATGCAATGTAAGTACACGTCGTTGATGTAAACTAGAAATATCTTTTCAATAATTCTTCTTATTACATTATCATATTAAGAGAGATAGTAAAGCAAGCTCAATACAGTATTAATTTTACAAATCTTATAAGTCTTGTTATATCAATGTTTGTAAATCCCATTTTAACTTACGGCGTACAAGTCTATGATACAAACTTGGCAAGGTGCCTAAGATTAGAAATGAGGAAAATAATTTTGTAATTCAAAACTATGGAGGTTCATCAAATTTGAGCACTCACTTCATTCTTAAGATTCCACTCAGTTTACCAAAATATTTTAACAATATCATTAATACCATCTATAATTGGTCTCTATCTAGTATGAACATCAATATTATTGGTATTAGTAGTAAAATAAAAATTAAAAGTTATGTATTAGATTATGTTTAAGTGTTATTATTATAAAATATGAATGTTTTTTTTAAATCCTTTGGATCGTGAACAATCAATTACGTAAATGTTAAAATTGAAGATTACAATAGAAATATAGTTATTATTAATATTTTTAATTTTAAACACTTTAGAGTAGAATGTTTATCATTATGTTGTATTGATTTCTTATATTTATCAAAAATACTCAACCGTTCGTTGTAATGCAGCAATAAGTTGTCAAAGTACGCAGTAATGCAATGTCAATACATTATTTTGTGCCAACAAATTATTAAAGATGATATAAATAATATTGATATAAATAATATCGTATTTCAAATTTTTTATTATTCTTCACATTTTTATGGTTATGTAATTTTGTTTTAAAAAATATTAAATATAATAAACTAAGAAAAGCTTAGAATAAGTTATATCAATATCAAATGAGAGACTTTAATGTAATAGAAGAAATAAATGCATTCGAAAATACAAGTTTGCAAGTTGAAAAGCTTCGTGGTCGATTGCAAAAAGACTCAGTCAATCCCCAAAAATCTGTGAGTGAGGTTATAAAGATAAATAACTACTCCCAATGAACCGATAAATACTGTTACTGTTAAATAAACTAATGAACCCATAAGAATAATATCGATATAAAAATGTATTTATCCTTTAATGTTCCAGAGGAAGTCAGAAGATCTCGATTTTACTTGGCTGACTTCCAATGCTCTGCCAAAGGCTTTGAAGG
This sequence comes from Kradibia gibbosae, assembly GCA_018907135.1. Classification (NCBI taxonomy): domain Eukaryota; kingdom Metazoa; phylum Arthropoda; class Insecta; order Hymenoptera; family Agaonidae; genus Kradibia; species Kradibia gibbosae. Next base: position 14,585,764 of record JACCHX010000004.1, read on the forward strand.
TTAATCATCCAATTTATTAAATTTTAAAATAACCATTTTATAGTAAAAAAGCCTTAGGCAATTCGTGGCATTAAGTAAAATCCTTAAAAGGTAAGCTCGTATCGACTTGCTGCTTTATCGTTGTAAATTTAGTAATGAAATATGACTATGCCAATACCGAAAAACATTCGCAAGCATTTTTTAAAGCAAACCTTTGGCGCAGAGATTTTTATAAATGCTTGGACGGACACGAATGGTAGCGTAGTTACGATCAATGCCTTATAGTATCGAGCTCTTTTACATGCGAAAGTGGCTACCGTCGCAACCCAACCACCGATTAACGTGTCCGTGGAGCAAAATGACTGCGACAAAGCGAGAAAGTAGGAGGACAGAAGGTAGCTGTAACCTCAGTAGGGCGAGTCAACGAGTGCGCGACGGATCGACGGCCCCTGCAATTAGCGGCATTTCCGGTTATCCAAGCCAACACGGCCCACCTGCTCTTGCTAACCTGCGACGGGCAGGCCGATATCGCGACAGTTAAAGCGACCCATATACGTGTCCTGACTCATCCTCGCGCGGTCTATTCGCGCCTCATTTCTGTGTCGGCTCCCTAGGTGTTGCTGGTGTTCCCGCGGGGCGACCAGCAGTCCGAAATACTCGCGAGCGTCGCGCGAAAATTGGGCTGGAGCGTCTCGGAGGCGAGGAATGCGGAAGAGGCCGCGGAGCTCTTTCGCTCGTCCCGTCACGAGCTGGCGATCGTCGACCGCAGAGGAGCAGCCCGTAGCCAAGAGGCGGACGTAATTTGCAGGTCATAAATATCAATGCTTCTCCATTACTTGAGACACACGTCCTCGCTTTCGTTCCACCTCTCACCCTCCTCACCTTCTCAACCCTCCACAGCGAGCTCACCACCACCGTCTCGCTTTTTAGTGATCACTTTCCTTCTTTTCTTTTATGGATGCTACCGGGAAACTCAGCTATTGACTATATCAACAAATTGCGATGTACATTATTATTGCTTGTAGAATTAACCAATAAGAACAGATGATGGGATATGTGTAATATACATTTTAAAATACCTTTTATTTAATTATTCTGTAATGTTTCAATTATTTCACAAGAGTCGTTAATAAACAATAATATACATTGATTGAACGGGCTCTCAAGCATGTTTCAACACGTACACATTATTGTGTTTAAATATAACAGCAAACGAATCTAACTTTTTTATTTAATTGATAAACATTGCTCAATGTGATCATAATACGTTTTTTATGAAAAATGCTTTCCATTTCTACAGGAGTTTGATTGTAATTAATAGGCCAAGAAACTGTAAGATAATTGCTCTCGTTAAAAAAACGTGAGTTCCATTTAATCATTTTTTTTTTAATTTAACCAGTTTTTATTTTTACTAAACTACCTTTTCTATTTCTGCAGATTTTTTACAATGGCGAAAACAGATGAGGAGTCGATGCTAATGTTATTAAATATGGGATACAATAGGGTATGCTTTCTTTTTAATATTATAAATTCAAAAATTTAGTTTAGGCAAAATGTTTGGCCAATTAGTAAACATTTATTAATAACTTAAATTTCTTCGAATGAATTTATAATTATACAAGTGTTTGATTAGCTCAATATATATTATCATCTAGAAGAAGGTTAAACGGTTGAATCTTTTGAAATATGGAAAATACTCCCGCAATTAAATTACAAATATCTTTGCTTTACGTTTGAACATGTAATTAATGTATATAAGACTCTTCTGTTAAGTCAATTTCTCACCTACATTACAAAAATCGAATCTCGACACTTGCACGTTGACAATATCATTTTCATTGCGGCGATAATTATTTTTCCGAGGGTAAATATGTGCAAAATTAGAACTCAAATAGTGAAGCGTCATTAAAAATATAAGAACCGACAATAGTTCTCACCTAATTTGGCATGTGTTTTAAAGGCACTAATGGAATGCTGCCACAAAGGAATCTTGATGAACGAACTCATCGGCATCTGCGAGAACGAGTCTCAACCGAAGAACCAACTGCTCGCCGCACAGTTGCTGTACCGTATCGTCGATACGTCTTCTGATGTCATCCACGTGACCAATGATAATCAGATTGTGCAGGTATATTGACATGCGCGACCCTGAGTTCGGTATCAATAGAAAAATCGGATCTTCCATGCTACTTCTTAAATAATGTAACAACCTCAGATCAGCGTATTTTGTTTTGCAAGTTCACAAATGAGGCAAGCGAGAAGCTCCTAGGATTCCACCCGATGGAGCTGGTCGGCAAAAAAATATTGGATTTCGTGACGTTCGAAAATTTGGTGCTGGTCCAACAGCATCTAAAAAGGGGCAAGGCATTCCTGGGCAATATTGTATGGAAGAGGAAGGGCAGGAGCTCATTAAAAATCAACTGCCAGATCATCCCTATAGAGCTTTCAATAATGTAAGGTCTGAAACGCAAGAATTTCTCGGGTGATTAAAATGTCATGTACTTGTAAATCGGTGTCTTATGATTTCTTAAATCCAATATTATGACTCTTTCAATCTTCAATATTCAATTTAATTTTTCAAATCATAAATTCGGTCTATTAATGATAGATTAAAAATGAAGTAAACTCTACTTTTTACAACCTCAATAACAGTATCTTAAAAAGTCAAGTTAGAGTTACTTGTTTTGCGTTTTACATCATCTTGAAAAAAAATACTGAATTTACATAATTCTAATTATATCATTATCATTTTATAAACATAAATTAGTTGAATAAACAGTTTAGGACCTTTATTTGTAATTAACTTAAATACTAATATTAATCAAAAAATCTTCCATAATAAATTAACATATTTACAGCAAAGGCTTTTATTATGTGTATCGTTATGATGTTAATAGTCAATGTGAAACGATTTCTGTAAGTGCAAGCTTTCAAAATTTTAATAATCAAGAAAACCAATCAACTGAACTCCATTCTATAAAATCTGAAATATTATACAGTATTTATCTTCCATTTATGATTCTCATAACGAAATTTTCATCTACACTTCATATTTACATAATTTTTCTTTTTATTAAATAGAACCACGAAGATCCACTGTAACAAAATTCCACAATTTTTTATTGGACTCGCCGATATCACAAGTTATTAAACTACTTTCGTGTGCCTATGAGGATTCGATCGACTCCTCAGTTGCTGCAAAAATAGATGGAGTTTGTATAGTTTATAGAACAGTTATATTTTGTCTAATAGAAAATCTATGTATTTATACAACTAAGTAAAAAAAATTGAAAAAATTCACAGTTTAAATAGCCCTTTATTTCTATAATATTATTGTATTATCATGTTAGTAAAAAAATACTATATTTCAATACAGGCAATACAAATTTTAAAAAATACCGAATTATATGCACCCAAACTAAGAGAGGCTGATCCATTGCCAATATCTGATCCATCTCTTTCGGATTTACTGGAGTCCTTGATCTCAGTAAGTATAAATTGTAATTTAGGCTTAACAAAATTTAAGTATATGTAAAAAAATTTTAATATATCATCGCATTTTAGTCCAAATAAAATTAATATTTCATTAATCAATAAAATTTAATAAGATCAAAAATGTATTAAAAATACATTACAAAAACGTGATTTTTATGGAAAAATTTATAATATTTACTTTTAAATAAAATAGGTTTCTTGCAATGATAAAAAAAAACTTATCAGCACACCGTTATGTAATCAATTAAATACAACTAAAAATTACAACTCGACTGAGTATCAACCGAATGCAACATTACTAAAAAGTGTTCAAGTGTCAAAGGAACTTGAACAATTATTAAGACATAATTTAGAATGGGATTTTGACATTTTCCAACTGGAAATTTTGACTAATAGAAGGTAAACTAATTATTAAATAATGAATCAGTTGTATCCATTAAAATGACAGAATTTATTACTTAACTTTAAATTATTAAATATTATATAAGATATAGTTTAATATATATATATATATTATATAGATAAGATTACATTTTTATCATACCACTAAATTTTTATTTTTTTCATTGAATAGTAAGCCATTTTTATTTATTTTCAAATGAAAAAAATATAAAACCATAACGAAAATTGCAGATAAAATTAAGAGTAAGCTCCGTTTAAATCTATAAAAAAAAATTTGCATGTCATTGAGTTTTTTTTGTATTTTACATGCTTTTCAGTGGATAAACAGAAGCATAAGTCCTAAACATGACGCGCATTGATTCCTTTGCATTAATAACTTGCATTCTATAAAAGAGTTTGTAGGACTTGTTGACATGTAGTATTCTCTTTACTATCCGAAAAAGTAAGACTCATAGTTGACGTAGAAGATAGCATTTAAATGAATCAGATTGCATTTTTTATCGGCTTTTTATTTTAAAATCATACTGATTGGAAGAGCATACCTTCAGTAAGTTAGTGTACATATATATTTAGAACACTAAGCGTAAACTGTTGTACATCCCGAAATGTATACTATATTTCGCAATAATGGATAATATAAAAAAATTTCTAAAACCTAAGAAATTCAAAAAAATTGATTAGATAATTATTGTTCCCAATTGAATAAAACTGTGAAAAAATATTTTATTATTTTGATGATATTTTAGACTAAATCATATTACATTAATTCCAGTAAAAAAAATTTACATAATGGATATTTTATTCACGAAAATATTGCTAAAATGGAAAAACAGTTAAGAAATTGCAATAGTCATAAAAGAGGTTTTTCGTTTATAGTAAGTTCGCGTGTAGAAGGGTAATAATAAAAATTAAAAATTAATGAAATCCGAATGGGATGGTGCAATTGTTGCAGGCCAGAAATTCAAATGAACGTGTTTCTTTGGAATATGTAATTTTCTTTTAAAATTTCACTTTTCAACACGCAACTAGTTTCCATTGACTCTGTCGAACACGGATGACAGTTTTATTTCAAAAAAAGGGGAAAATAATCGTCCGGGCCAAAGGGAATCCAGATTAAGAGAGCCAATTTGATTTCAATCAGGCCTCTATTCTTCCTCGGCATGGCGATAATGGAGCGCTACAACGTTGTGGAAAGGCTCGAGTGCGACGAGCAAACGCTGCGGAATTGGCTGACAATTATAGAAGCGAATTACAACATCCACGTGAGCTATCACAATTCGACGCATGCGGCCGACGTCCTCCAGGCCGTCGCCCGCTTTCTGCGCTCTAAGAGGCTTCAGACGATTCTCGAACCTCTGGACGAGGTGGCAGCACTGCTCGCGGCTGTCACCCACGATATCGGTCACCCCGGCAAATCGAGGTATAGATGCGTCGATTGCGAACCGGCCTCTCGCGCTCTTAGGCAGGCCGAGTGATCCGTGCTACCGAGGATAAAACCTCTGGAGCATCTGCGGATGCTCGTTCCCACCCGAAGCCGGCGGAGCCCCCGATATTTTTAGGTTTTCTCATTTAGATGCTGTATTTTTATATTATTGCAGCACTTTGACGAGTAATTTATTGCAATGACTTTACTATGTACATTACTTTACATATTCCTCTGATTACAGCACTTAAAGAATTTATCAAAATTATAGCTTATATTGAGCTGTATTACCAAGAAAAGTTTTCCGTTCCTAAAAAAGAATTGTAATGATGGTGTGAAAGAAATCCAGGTTACAAATAGTTTTCAGAATTTCGTACTTTCGGAGGCAAAGTACTGCAATACTACAGATTAAACTTAACAGGATCTTAATTATTTCAAAAAATATATATATTTACAAAAGTTACATTTTATTCGTACGAAAACATTAAATTTCCCAATAATTCTATTTAATTTTTATTTTTGACAATTTTATTACTTTCGTCTTGAATTCGTCAGTAATTATTCGGGATTCCTTAAAACAAAATTTTTTTAAATATATATTTTCTATCTTCAAATCTTTTTAATAATTATATTGAACATTTAAAATTACAGTCAATTTCTTTCGAATGCAAATAACAAGTTAGCTATTCTTTACAATGATCTAACAGTCCTTGAGTCACATCATGCAGCTCTTACTTTTAAAGTTACTCTTGCAGATGACAATGTTAATATTTTCAAGGCAATTGTATAATTTTCAATATTTATTATATATATATATAAATAACAATGTTACTAATGATATTGCATCAAATACATTCAAAATGTATTAGTACATTTTAAAGTAAAAAAAATAATTTGTAATGTTATTGTGTTATCAAATAACAATATATCATTTATTACGTTGTTTTAGAAACAGTTTTGGAAGTATCGTATAATTATTTGATATCTTTAAATTATAAATTTTTCAGAACTTGAATAGAAGTAGGTATAAAATTCTCAGGCATAATATAATAGATATGATCCTAGCAACGGAAATGACAAAGCATTTTGAACATCTCACCAAATTCGTTAACGTATGCAGTAATCGAATAAATAGCGAAGAAGAGGTATTATATGCATAATACAGTATGAAATTCTACAATATATCACAACTGTGCGATAGACAAATGGATAACAATCAACTCGCATGCTACCGAGCTTTTCAAAGCATCGAATATCGTTGCTCGTTTTAAATTCCGATAGATTCTTATTTATATAAAAAATTGTTTAAATTTAATTTTTTTTAAATCTACTGTTAGATATATATATATATATATATATTTCTATATTTGTGTCTGTATATTAAATGTACATACATATGTATATCAGAATTTAGTCCATTATTTTTAACGGTCTTCGTAAAACCAAATTTGTTCTACATTGTTAGATAATAGTGCGAAAAAGGGTACAAGGACAAAGTTAGTCTATACGGGGCGTTTCTTGTTGCAGTCTTTTGCCGAAGACATATCCGATACGTCTGTGTTTCTGCTTCCGGAGAACGTGACTCTTACAAAAAGAATGATGATCAAGTGCGCCGACATTTCAAATCCCACGCGACCATTGAGGTTCTACATAGAATGGACAAAGCGCATTGCCGAGGAATACTTCACCCAAGTAATGATTACCACCTTCAATTGTGCTCCATCTCTTCCTACGCCTTCTTCCCTTATGAATATTGTGGCACTCTTACTTTTTCAACGTTGTATCCTTGCCTTTCAACATGACCAACTCCTGCACTTTGCTCTCTCGAAAATTAAATAATCCTGTTCTTTTTACATTTTACAGCATGGCTAATTTTTTCCTTTTTGCACAATCGTATGCGCTAAGAAAGGCTGCTCGCAAAACGCAAATCTATTTGATAATTATATATTTTAAGTCATCGACTTTTAAAAAATGTTTATCCCACAGACAAATATATTGTTTTCTCTGAAGAAATTTCTTTTAAAAATGAATTTTAAGTTATTTCGTATAAAAAAAAAATATGATTTTTAATGCGTCTTTAAAAATACTTATGATAATCGATATTACTGGGTAGATTTTTGTTTACAACACGCTCTTGAATAATTTAATTTAATTGTATTGATAAATTGTTTTTTTTTAACATGAAATCTTTATATTATTACATTACTGATGTTATTGCCAATTTTTAAAATAAAGTTATCATAATTTTTTAAATTAAAAATAATATTTTTTTTACGGAAAAGTGAAGCAATTACAATAATTATTAACTCACCTTACTACCCTAAAAGTATTTGCGAAATTCAAGTTATTTACAAATTGCTTAGTTTAACAAATAAATTTCTTAAAATCAATCTACCGGAAATATAAGTAGTGAAAGGTTAATTCAGAATATTATTAGCTAATAATGAGATAGATAATGAAATTAAAAATTGTTTTTGAAAAGAGAAAAATTTTTACACCAGTTTTATAATATACACATTCTCTTCATATAAATAAATGATAGACTGATGAGGAGAAGAGGAAAATGATGCCAGTAGTGATGCCGATGTTTGACAGAGTTGAATGTTCAATACCAAAACTACAAATGGGATTCCTCGATTATATAATTAACGACATGATGGAAGCGTGGGATGGTGTGTATATTTTTGATTATATTTTAACATCCAACCTTTATTTTTATTTTATAAATAGAATAGTCGTGTTTTAATACTGCTTATGTGCTTTATAAGAAATATTCTAAATGTTAAGTCTTTTCTTCTACGATACTTTACTCAGAAAGTTAAGATATTTATATACATTCTTTACAATCGTTATTGTTAAATATAACAAATACAACATATAAACAATTCTCTGATCATCTCAAATATTATTCTTTAATTTGTTTAGAAATTATAAATTTTACAATTTAAATGATTACATACAAATTCGTTACTTTATTACTGCAATTCTGAAATTTTTATTTATAAACTCATGGTATTATGTATGTAAATTTGGAATAAAATTCATAAGAATTAATCAATAATAATCTAAAAAAATTTTACAATTTAATTTCAAAAATTAAAAATAGCATTCATCAATCTGCCAGAAATTATTGGAAATATGAGAGATAATTATGAAAAATGGAAGGAATTTCATGTGAGTAAACGAAAAACTAAATTTTTAAATAAACACGCTAACATAATTATAATTAAAATTACAATTACTGTTCTATATTCAAAATTGTAATACAGGAACAAGGAATCACAACTTTACAGGATATCGACAAGTTACAACAAATTCCAGAGTTACAAATTTATAAAAAAAAAAATGATAAATAACTTATGCGTAAAAAATACTAGTCTAACTGTAAATAGTTTGGAAATATGTTTGGAAATATATTATGATATTTAAAAATTATTATTTCCGAAAAAATAGATACCAGAAAATACTAATCCGTAAATTTATAAGAAATTTAGTTTGTTTGTGTTCAAAATTACATATGTTTCGTTTAAATAATAATTTATCATTATGAAGGTAAAAAGAAAATATTTATTCAAATAAATTATCATTAAAATAATTACAGAAAATGTATTTAAAATTAAATCATACTCTTGTAAATTGAAAAGAATAATCCTGAACCCTAGTGTCATATAATATTTTTGTATATGCTATTATATTATGCTATGTTCCGTTTTAAATAATTCAATAGTAATATAATACAATAAAAACATATGGCACATTGGAGAACTTATTAGTTAAAGATTATTATTTACTTTAATACAAGCGATAGAAACAGAAAAGCCAAAATAATAAATATGACAAAATATAACATAAAAAAATAGAATAAAAACAACGTATGCTGAACTAACATACATTTTTAAATATATTTTACTTCTACAAGTATGAATAATATTATATATTATTACTATGTATTAAGTATGTTAAATTGTATAACTACTGTTGAGATTGTGTAGTGAAGTATTTATATCTAGTAATTAAATACATTTATTGATTCATTCTGTAGAAAACGGTAAAAATCGAAAATATTGATTTGAACATATTGATTTATAAAAAATATTGATTTATATATGCATATAAGATCTCTACTTAATACAGAATAAGTATAAACAGACAATTGAAGCACGTTTCCTGCAGTCAGCTCGGAGTATCGAAGACTTTTTATCATCATTTTTATTAAAGTTTTTAATCTCAAGGATAAATTGTATCATTTACAAAAATAACTAATTTTTTGTATAATTTAGTGATTATTATATAAAAAAATTATTTAAAATAAATATCATTAAAACTACCATTTATCAAATATTTTGGAGCTTCTATCACAATGATCCTTTGACCCGAATGAAACGGACAATAAAAGTGGATCAAACCTGCTATTATGTTCGGAATAAATCACAAAAACTCTATAGCTTCATCCTTCTTATATCATAAACTGAAAAAAAATTCCACATCAATTAGTTACTAAACTATTAGTTAACTAGTTGTGTAAATTACACTTACACAACCAATAATTAATAAAAGTAGTTACTATAGCAATTAAAATTGAGTTACAATAAATGGTAAATATTAAAGGGATTCTATAGCAATTTTCTATTAAAATAACGTATCTAAAATAAAATTAATCAAACTATGTACATTTTGAAGCCTATGTTTCTATGAAATTATCTAATCACTATTTGCTGTATGTTGGTGGCCTCGACTAGGTGAAAATATGCAATTTTATCTCCGTTTACAAATAGAATGATTTTTAAAAACATCTGAAATTTTTAGGATTTAACGCGAAAACTGCGAAGAATAAAAATAAGATTAAATATCTATTGACAAGTATTAAAATAATCTAAACAATATTAAATATTATTTTATAAAAATTACCATTGATAAATATATAAAATTTATGTTAAAGTAGTATGTATGCTTTTTTTTTTTTATTTAGTTAGTTTTTTTATTTAATTTCCTAAAAATATTTCATATTCTAACTAAATTAAAAAAAATTAAATACAATACACCTTTTCATACTTTCAAGAAATTAATTTTAAATACTATACCTGACAAAAGATAGGACAATGATGTTTTCAACAATAAGTATGGAACCAAGATCAAATATCACTATTACCATTATAGTTAGGAATCCGATTATCACAATAGTCAGGTGTAATGGGTAATAACTTTTGTCTATATTAAATCCTAATTCAATATGTACCAGAAGTATTTTTAGATAATCATTGTTTCCACGATATAAAATATTATGTATTACTATTGCTTCTTAATGGTATAATTATACATATCCATGACTATAAAAATATAAGTACTAAAAATTTTATATTCTATTTGAATAAAATTACGAATGTTATTAATAAATAATTTAACTTATTTTATCATTTAAAAAAAAGTGTCATTTGTGTTTTACAAAAATTAAAATACAAGTCAATTGTAAATAATTAACCTTATTATAAGTATTTTAAGTTAATTAACATTAACTTATCTAAATTATTAACCATTAACTTAAATTTTAGTAAATATTCGAGATTGAAACATAGCAAATTATAGTTATTTAGATATTCTATTATTAACGTAATAAATATGTGAATTGACATGTTGATCTGCACTGAATTTAACATATAATTCAACATCGATTTTAATAGTCAGTATTGATTCAATTATAATAACCAAATATTATACATCGTTTATATAAGGCTGGCAATATTATATAAAAATAATGGATTAATAAAGTAGCAGTAAAAGTTTTTTAAACAAATTTGTTTTTGGAAAATAAGATTCAAATATGTAAAATATTAATATGTAAATATTCTCTAAATATTCTATAAATATGTATATACTAACATACAAATATACAAATATTTTTAATAAAAAGCTCGTGACATGCACCTTTTGTTATGATATCAACGTATTGATAAATAATGAAAAAATTGGCTTAAAAAAGTAAAAATAGTTGTACAATCTACTATTTAATACTAATACCTGTATATAGAACAACTTTTAACGACCCTTGTCACCTTAAGTACTATTGTAAAATTTTTTAATCATCTTTATCCACTATCATTATAAAAATACATGCTTGTAACAAATATAACTTTCTTAACTGTAAATAAAAATGTTTTTATGAAAAACCTAAAAAAAATGTCCATATATACACAATTTTTGGATGAATCACCTTAATGAACAAATTAAAAAAATACACTATATAAAAATTTTAAGTAATTGAGTTTTAATAATAAATATTATCAAATGTGCACTCACTTTGTATGAACTCTGCAAATAAGAAAGGAAATTACAAATTATTCGTAATTAAAATTTCCCATTAATTTTATGATTTTTACACTCAAATCTGTGTTGGTGAAATGTATTGTCATCACATACAAGTGTTATATTAAGAAAATATAACTTAATTTTTTCAGTTATTAAGATGGAAATTAATATATATATATATATACATTTATATAAACATACATATTTAAATCAAGCTTAATTGAAATTTTGTAAAATGATATATTACATCATAATTTAATCGGAACTGTGAAAAGGAATTGTAAAATTTTTAAAAATAATGAAGTTAAATATGAATAAAAATTAATTGAGAGACTTATTTTACTTTAATGAATATAATTTAAATTTACCTTCTTTATTAAAATAATTTTTGCAGTAAGTTTTATCAATTTATTAAATAGATAAATTAGGTACACCACATTATCAACAAAAACAATTTTGTTATTCCCTTTCCCTTGTGGGTACTCCATCCCTAAAAATTTTATTTTCATTAAGTTAACTAGTTTTAAAACTAGTTAAGTAAAATATATTAAATAATCTAACAATAAAGTATGTGTAAAACATTATAAAAAATATTAGTTTTTTACCACAATAATTATCAATGATAATGTACATAAAAATATATATATATATATATATATATATATATATGACCACAATATATAATCCTTCCAATTAAGTTGGAAAACCCAAAAACCAACAATTTTCTGTAATCGAATTGTAAATTTCAATTGTTTAGATTGATAAAGCTCCATAATTATATAATAATTATATATTTATATTAAAATTCTCGAATGAATAAGGATTCATAAAGTTGAATATTTATTTAAAATAAGAAGGCTATAGTAAATATTAAATACGTAATATTTACAACTGCTTTAATTTAAAAAACAAGTTAAAACAGTTTTAGTAAAAGCAAACCTTATCTCAAAACTATATAAAGGTAAAGCTTTTGTGTGAAAACTCCATATTCAATATTGTTGTTTGATTAATTGATTGATTGTTGTTATCTTTATAAACATTAATAAGGGGATCTTGTAAGAAATTTTTCAGAATTTATATATTTCTTGAACAACCGGATGAATAATTCTACTGTTTTCTGAGAAAATGTATTCAAACATTTATGTTAAACTATATAAAACAGAGCTTTATTTTATAAGGCACGATTTATAATAACTCTTAATTAGTTTACAATTGCATAATGAATATTTAATCAAATATTTTAAGCTTAGAAAAATATTATACATATATATTTATACGTATATATTTTATTTTAGAAATACTCATAGTTTGTATATGATTATCGACTTCTTTTCAGAAACAAATGATATAATTAAGAGTAACAGCCTTTACAAAATTATGTGTTTCTATTTTGATTGCGTTGGAATACAGAGACTGTTAAGAACAAATAGATATTAACTTAATTGAGTCATCAATTAACCATTTAAAATGAAGACATCGTATCAAGAAACGTTTTTCATGTAGCTGTATTGTTTTGATTATAATTTTACAAAATGTATTGATTTATTTACTTATACATAGTCAATTAATATTAGAATTCATTATTATTCTCGCTTATAGAAAAATTAATCAAAACAGATTCTTCTTCAATCAAATTGTTTTTCTACGAACATAATGCGTTTCTTAAATTTGTAAAGCACTCGTTTGCTTTGATGTTTATTTTTATTCAGCTTTGTACAGTTTTTCGAATTTAATCGGTGATTCGATACGAATAGAAAAATGTTTTTACTATTTTGAAACGCATATACGACATTTAAGCTTCGCGGATTTCGTAGGGCGTAGGCAGAGCAGTAATGCAAAGTACGAAACGCAAACGAGTGTTTGCATGGTATACTCGTGACACAAGTGTGTAGCGTAGGTGAAGGGCAGAAGGGATAGAAGGAGAGAAAGAGGGAGCGAGTGCGAGGGACGGTGGGGCGGGATCGGGAGGAAGGGAGAAGGTCTTATTTCAACAACGATGTCGTCCACAGCAAGACTTCGCCAAGACGTCAGCGTTGGCGCAGCGCAATCCGCCGCGCCTTCTTGCAAATTGAAGTTTCCTTTTTTCTCTTTTCTGCTCCGCCGTCAATCATTATTTCTGCTTATTTTTATTTCTTCTTCAGTTCCTTGGTTCGTCTCACTTTCGCTTGCCTTTGTTTCAGAGAGTCATCGGCTGTCTTTCGAACTTTCGGTTCCTTCCCATCTATGTGCTCCTATTACTTGCTTCAAGAAACACGTATATAAATTGTTTTAACATTCGTTTGCTCTTGCACTCCAGTTTGTGGCATTATTTTATTTACCTTCAGGGACGTAAAATTCGTATCTGACGGTAGCCTCGATAACAAATAAAAAATAAATTTAATTAATCTGTTCGGATTTTCTTTTCTTTTTTAATAAAATTAATACACATTGTGGCGTAAGCTTTTCATTGAAAATTCACGTACTTTATTTGCAGATCCTAATTGTGTAATTCAGTCATGTTAAATAATAAAAAAAAATTCGATAATTCACGAGGCTCAAGTGATCAGATCGAGTTTTTAATCGGATAGCGAAATTTGATCCGGAATAATCCATATTCCTGCGTTATGTCGAGTCAGTCAGGCGAGAGCTGTAAGTTGTATGGCAAATTGGTCTTTTTTTACACATGTACATATACTCATAAGCTTTTGCAACTTTCTACTTTAGTTGTTGTGACATACCTAAAAATGTAAATTACTTTTTCTTCGTTTTTAAGTTATTTTTCAATCAATTAGGAGCTGTTCATACACTCCGAGAAACTTGTAGACCTGTAAAAATTATGGCTCAAACTGATGAAATATGCATAAGCTTACTGATAACCTGTACCAGATATGTATTGATCTTGATATTTGGACATAAATTGGTTTACTTTTATCAAACTTGACATAACTTAACTACGGGTTCGTGTAGTATTTCTTCTTTCATTATTTGGATAATTTTCTTAGTTCAAATTATCGATTCGTAATTTTCATACAATAAACAGATTGCATATTGCAAATCACAAACATACTACTTTGAATAATTGTAATAGCTTAATTTCATAATATCACTTTAATGCCATGATCATAACCGTATAAATAATAATTTTAATTATTTAATGAAAAATAACTTTTCTGTTATTACGCAAATAGATTGTCACTATTACGGAAAATAATTTACTGATATTAAATAATAATAAAATGCACTCTCATATTTTTATTATTCTTACGATAATAAGGTACTTCATATTAAATGTAAAAATCTATATGTAAAACGTCCAAGTCTTATGATGATTTTCTGAACTAATTTACTTATTTCTGTCGGACGAGTCGTATCTTAATTATTTTTTCATGGACTAAAATATGATATTTTTATATGATTTAATGCGAAACTTGATGTACAAGGGCAGAACGTATTCTTGACCGTTATCAAAATGAAATGAATGAATTGCCATGTATAATAACAGTACAAGTTGTGATGCACGTGTGTGCACGAGCACTCCAATTAAATGGAAAGCTCTGAATTGACTATGGCGATTGTCTCTTTTCGTGAGGTCATTCGTATTATGAGTATATAACATTATTATCTTTTATTTTGACGCATACATACATATTATGTATATAATACTCAAAATCTCTTGAAAACTCTTTAATTAAAGTTCTAAAATAAAACTCCGAATAAATAATTATAGAACCCAAAGTACCATTTATTTGAAAGATCAATCTTTTGTTTAATATTTTAAGTTATAAATTGAATTTTTTTTAATTCCTAAATTTTCAAAAGTGCTTTTTGATTTAACTTTTAAATTAATTTTCCCAATATTTCGTCAATTTTTTGACTCTGAAACTACTAATTTGGTTGACTTGTTCCATTTTAAAAAAGTTTGTTAATGTTAACATATAATTTATAAATATCTACATAAAGGAATATAATTTAATGAATGCTTTGATAATAATGAACAAATATTATAAAAACTTAATACTCAGCAACCTATCAATGTGATACTTTAGGAATATATTCTGTCGGAAAAAGAAGTCATATAATTATAAAAAAATGCTGCAATAATAGATAATAATCATAAATATTTATCTATTCAACATTTAACTTCTTGAAAAAAAATTAATTCTAAATAATTGCAATACCAGTGAAAGAAATCATTACTTACTCTTATTTAGTAACAATTAGTCAACTATCAAAGTTATTATATTTTAATGAACTAATATATATTTTAACATAGAGCAGACTATAATCCTTTATCATATGATTAATTTATTTTGTATTAAGAAGCAGAGTGTATTAGATTAATTTCCTATTTATTAAGTGAAATTTAAAATATTAATTAAGTTTTACGTACCTAAATTTAATTTATAATTATTAAAGTGTCATGAATTACAAAACTAATTTACTTTGCATATTATTTAATTTTATTTACATTTTTTAATTACGAAACTGAACAAACAATAAAAAAAATAATCAAAATATATATTTAAATTGAATAAATATGAAAATCATTATTATACAAGATACATAATAAATCATTTTTAAATTTTATGATTTGAAAAATTGAATATGAAAAATTGTAGTTTTGATTATTAATAATTTTTTTTGTAATATTTTAATTAAGTTTAAATCTTACAAGAGAAATCGTGAATGGCATACAATAAATTAAAGTTTATCACGTTAGATACATTTTATGTATTTAAAATTCAAATTTTTCGCATTAGAATGTATAGATTTTTTAAAATTATATATTCAAAGACTCATACCTAAAGTAAATTACAAACTAGTTATACAATTATTTCGGGAATTCACAAGTTTTAAATTATCATTTAATATATTTCTCATTAAAATGAAATATTTTGTCGTAAAAGTGCTTAATGCTAATTTAATTATAAAAAAATTTTCTGGCTAAGCATCATTACATCTTGTAACTTGTAAGAATTCGACGTTTCACATGAATAAATTATACCTCTATCCGTTCGCATCGGTCGCCAATTCATCTCAATATTTTAAATACCAGAAAAGCGTATCCGAAAGCAGTTAACAAGTTTTATTAAGCTATATTAATTAAGCTATAATAAATAATTATACAACAAGAATGAAGAATTATTTCGCGTAGGTATTTCCACCGAAAGTTCATTTATTAATTAAAAGATGAACGCCAAGCTTTTAACAACCATTAAGATCCAAAAATCATTAAGATCCGAGGGCACGTTGCGTTTCCACGTCGTTTCATCTCTCTCTCTCTCTCTCTCTCTCTCTCAGCGACTGCCAGTCGTGGAAGTGTCACCTGCGGTTGATGCACTCATAAAACAATCATCTCCAGTGCAGGTTCGCGTTTCAAGCTCACACTTCAGCACTAAGATGACAGCAATAAAAATAGCCTAATAACCGCAACTGCCCACACGACGATCTGGTGAGCCCCGAGGGGGAGAGATAAGAAACACAATAAACGCAGTGACGCTGGTCGAAATGCACTTTTCTACATGAGCATGTTCTTCTTTTCATTTATTCATCTCCGTTTTGAGTGACGGATGACGATATCGAGTCCTGTACCACGTGTAGCACCCGATACCATGCCAGTAGGCGTCTAAGTGCATTGGCTCATGGTCCGTTTCACGTACACGCTTATGCCTCGGTTGGCCTGACTTTGGGTTCGGCAATACGTAAGAAATTTGCGAATGAGTAGTCCAGCTCAAGAATGAATTCGTCGCCGTCGTGCGACGCGAAATAAAAGTATGTCGAGAAGAAGAGGTAGAACAGGAACGTTAACCTGCGAATGATAAATGAAATGCATTTGCAACATAGTAATATCAGTACATTCGAGCTCAAAGTACATGGTTCTTTTTATTTACTACCTTGAGCAGTTGCAAGAATGAAAATAGTAGCAGCTTCTTATGTAATTATTATTCTAGCAATCATTGTTTTCAAAGTATTTTTAATTTATAATCATACGAATTTTATAGCCTCTTTGCTATTTAGGGATATTCATGATTGCTCTAAGTTTTGATATTAATCTAAAAAAAAAAATTATTGAAAGATCTGAAGTAATCGAATCATAAAATAAATAACGTTATAGTGCAGAATATAAAAAGATTAACAATATCTACAGTGTTAAAAATATAAACATAACAGTGATTAACAAAATTTAAGCTCGTTAAAATATAGGATACATTCTGACAATAATTATTATCAAATAAGTCGATGCATCCGTAAGTAAATTATATAATGACATTTTCCACGCCCACGTGTTTAACACCAACATTTATAAATCGTTACATTATACTAATGCATTAATAGTGTCGGACACGCACAAGGCGAGACCTCGTAAATTTGTGACCACTCCAAAGCTCTCATAAAAAACCTCACTCATTAAGCTTAAAGTGCGATACCCTGCTACAGATGGTGAAATTGTTTATCTTTTTTTTTAAAATATCATTTAAATGACGAAGGGTGGCTATAAGTAAGGACTGAAATTGTGACATTTTGTTTAATCAAAATGAGATTATAGTATAAATACCAAAGCAACTAAAAGTGTTTTACTACTAAACCACTTTTCACCATTTTCAGTATTTTCAGTATATATCACTTATTTGATATTTTAATAAATAATAATTTAGAGTCTTCCATTTGATTTAATGATCTTATGAATAAAAACATAAATTTATGTTTATATAAAATATTGATTATTCTCAACACGTGACTATAAATAACAAAAGTTATGTGAAGTAAGAAATCCTTTCAGAAAAAAATCCTCTGTCATTACCCTGAAGATCAGTTTCTTTTCGGTTCTAAGGAGAATCCCTATACTAATTTTGATAAGATATTACAAATTAATACAGAAAATAATAGAATACATTTATTTACTCAATATAGCTCAATATAAAATATTCACCTTTACTTTTCATACAGCCAACATTTAATTTTAGATTCATTAGATTTCTGTGTTGATATATTATTGATGGGATATTTGTATATACAATGAACACGAACTTGATTGCACTATGATAATATAATCAAGTTTTAATGTTAATAAAAATCAATAACAATAATTATCTTCACTGCAGAAAATTGACTCCTAAAAATTGAATTCAACTCGAATTTTTTCAATTTTATAAAAAATCGCATGCGACGTTCATTTTTCTAGTTAATTAATTGTATTAATTGATTGCTTAATAATCACTAATAAAATTATCCATGCAATAAGAAAGTAAATGTGATAGAAGTAGATAAAGGTACATAAAGAAAGAGTTTAAATTTATATTTTAAGTGCTAACAACATGTGTTTATTTATTTGTAAATAAATAATCTTCTTCAATATGAATTTTTTTTCATATAAAAGACAAATTAATGATAGATTTTTTTATCATTCATTTTTGTTTTTACCTTGATCATATTTCTATAAATTTTTTTATTACTTACATTCAAATTTGTATAAAAAAAATTAATTTTTTTGATTATTACTATTTTAAGAATAACTAGTTTTATATAACCATGCTCTTTGAATACAAGATTTTAATTAAAACAATAAAAACATTCTAAGGCATTTTCAAAAATTAAGATTGCAGTTTAACTTCAATACAATTAACTATTAGACAAATTTGGCATTATTAAAGTAATTTTAATGTTTCGTTGTTTTAATATTTTTGATGAATGAATTTTTTAATGTAAAAATTTATATATGTGTATATAATATTTGTGTTTTATAATAACTTAATAATTTTTTACTCTTTGATTAAATCATCATCAGTAAAATTGAAAATTTAAATAAATACACCGCGAAAAAAATCAAAACAATGATTAAAGCAATAATTAACAGTTAAAATTTTTTAAAGATTTTACATTAAATAATTTACGTAAGTCATTTATCATAAGCGGTCGAGATAGATTGAATGAGAGCTTGTAGACGATCCTACGAAGTTTGTGTGCAAATATCGATTGGTTTCGATGGAAAAACTCAACCTATCAACGATTTTTAAGTGAGTGAAACCATGTGTCTTTCTCAGTCTTTTCCATTTTTACGCTGGGGAGGTTGGGAAGTTGATGGCTAAGACTCCTCCCAATTTTCGAGCTTACTCCTATGCGATTAAGGAATAATAATAAGTTTGGCATAGTTAACAATGAAGAGGAACGAGAGCCTAAGAGTAGAAAGATATACAGCTGGAGGTTATATACAGATGGGATCCCGAAGAATGAATTAGAAGCGAAGGACAGAGGGCCAAAAAGGTGGCAGCTTACACATGTATAAACAGAAAATACCTGTAAAAAGTAATCGGAAGATTATAATGAGAAATTTAATAATTGGGAACAGCTAATAATTATAATAATTGCGTTTTTATCAGAAAATTTATTATTAATATTTATTATTAATATTAAGTAGCTTGGAAGCAGATCGATTTTGCTATGAATGAACGTATTAGCGAAAAAATAAGAAAGACGTAGGGTAAAATTAATGATGGTCTTAGAAAGTAAAAATATTTGTAAATTAAAATGAATATGGAAATACTTCAAATTTAATATATAAGAGAATTATTAATAGTTTTAAACTAAGAATTATATTTAAATAACTGCTGCTTGTGTCGAGGCGTCAAATGGCACTTCAGTTCCGTTCTATAACGATAATGCACCGAAATACATATCGCTGTATTGGACTATCGTCAAAACAGGCTCTTAAATATGTGATATCCTTAAAAAAGGTAAAGCTATTACGAAATGAGAATCTTCTTTAAAAGCAAACGAATTATAGACGATGCAATTACGTTTTGGGAGACGCCCACGAAACAAGAAACCCAGACTTACTTGAACTTCTGACACGCGATTAGGTTTTTGAAGACTCTACAGTGGATCCCATAAGCCGTCAAGTATAAAGATTTTTTATGAGCAGACACGACTACACGTGATTATCTCATCTCTGACTTGATGCAATACCAAAATACATAGTTAAGTAACATTAATATTTTAGTATATAAACAATATCAATTTAGTTTTATAAAATAATAATAATAATAATAATCTAATGGTTTATAAGATTTTTAAGATAATAAATTGCAAACAAAAATATTTATTCAAATAAATTTTAATTAAAAGGTTGTTGCTTGATCCATTTTCCATCTACACTCTTTTTTCACTTTGAAATCATTGTTTCTTCCTGCTGATTTCATAAAACGTAACTACAGTATATTTGAATTATTACATTATATTTGAATAGAGAATTTTATTTTTATTTAATTTACTTCGTTGATAGTAATTTTTGTAAGATTACTTTTGCATTTAATAAAAAACTATTGTATTGATAATAAAAATCTATTTTTATTTTTCAAAAAATAAAATATAATGACTGATAATATTTATCAAGTATTATAATAACCTTAATCTAAATTAATCAATCACATTGCAAAAAGTTTATAAGCTATTAAATATATATTACTTATATGATCTTATATTAAATCAAGAAGATATTTTCGTATTTCATAAAGTTTCTTGCATATTAAGAAAGTACGAAATAAACAACTTAATAAATAATTTAATTATATATAATTACATTACTGCATTCTAAATTAAAAAATTATGCATTTTATTGAAATTAAAGTATATGCAAATAAACAAGATATTTATTTCTTAATGAATTCATTAAAAATTTACGCTGTACACTATAAAAATAAAATTTCTTTCGTATTTGCATTTGTTCATATTATTTTAAAAATAGAAAATTCTATTTTGCGTAATGTAAAATGAACAATTTACGTATGAATTATTTCCAAATTATTTTCTCGCATTATTATATATTTAATTTTCTAGCTATAAAAATAGTTTATTTTTTTAAGAAGCTTGATCATTGGCGAAAAATTTTTTTTTTAATTTAAACAACTTGTAAGGCACTTAATTCATGAGTAAAGCTTAAATAAAAAATAATTATTTAAATTAAATATCAAGTATTGTTAAATAATTTATCTATGAGGTATAGTATAAAAGCTTATACCAAATATAAATCTCACATTATTTGCTTTTGCAAAGGTATATCAATATTTTCTTGCTTGCGTTATAAAGTTAGAATCTCTTGTAATTGTAGCATACTCAGAAATTTGATAGATGGTTATTATAAGACGCATGAAGCTAGTATTATAAATCAATATTATTATAATGAAGACTTTAGGTAACCTTTACGTAATCAAATTTAATTCAACTTTATTAATTCAAAGTGTTGTCAATGGAAATTATTTGAACGCTATCCAAATAATTTCTCTAGCAGTTATATATTGCTTATACAGTTGTTTATTAAATTTTTAATAATTAAAATTACAATAAAATTTAATTTAATAATTAAAATAATTAAAATATCAGTTATTTGTATTCATTTTCATATTTTGTATTTTTTTTTTTTTAAATTAAAGTTTTGTAAAATTCAGCGTATTGGACAATTATATTTTGTATTTGATCATAAGAAGCAATTCATTTATATATGCAATCATTCAAATAAATAAAACATAATATATAAACACTGTTTGATTGCTTTTAAAATTAATACAATTTTCACAAATAGCAATATATTTGACTTCCTCATAATTAATATTGATGCATAATATCCAACTTTAAATATCCAGTATATTCATACTGTATGTTTAATATTCCCTCGACCGCTTATCAATCAACTGTAAGAGTAATGCTAAGATTTTATGGCACAATTCGAAGTTCATTACCTACGGTATAGAAAATATGCTAATAATGGTCGCACAATGGCGTCATATTAAAAAATCCCGGACAGTCAGTCCACTTTTACCAAATACTATCGGTGACTAAATCAGTGTCATAGGAATGGAGACTAATATTGTCAATGGGGTCAATAGTTTGACTTTTGCTACCCAAACGAAACTATACAACCCTGGCAGACGTTGGTAATACTAGTGACTATTTATTAGTATAGACAATAATTAGGTCTCTTATTTTGAAGTAATCAAGCCATTTGCTGAATTTGCTTCAACGTTGCTGGGAGCGGAGGTACTCTAGAGATTAAGACCATCGCCTTCAATCTTAATCGAATATCTAGCGTTCAAGTTGCCAGTGGTAGAATAAAGAAAAAAATTACTACTCGAAATTGCTTCATCGAAGAAAAAAAATCTTGTAAAAAAATACCTCGAGCATCAATGAAGAAGAGTGAGAGAGATATAAGACTCGGTAAAAAGTGGCAAAATCAAGTAATAAAATTTTGTAAACCTGTTATGTAGTACTATTGTAAAATAAAAATCCCCTTCATTTCGGGTGCCTTAGTGATTAATGGCATCTTTGTTCAATAATTTAACTCTTGCTTGTATACAACCATTACCGTCTGTTAATTAATAAAATTAATGTAAGCCCTAGAAACCTAAAAGCCAATCAAGTCCTCTATTATACTTATAAACTACCACATCTTCAGACAGGTAAACATTAAAGTACTAGGATCACGATTCGATCTCTGTCTAGAAAAATTACCTACACAAGTTTAAAAGGGGCAAACCGGTACAAGATTTAATGAAGATTTAAAAATAGGCCCGGAAAAAAATGTTTGAAAAATATATTTTTTCAATATATATATGTGTGTGTGTGTGTGTATGTGTGTGTGTGTGTAATAAAAAATAAGGGGTAAGTTATAATGTAATTTATTTATTTTTTTATTAAATACAAAATATTTAAAATGGAAAAAGAATTATATTTTTAAATTTTGTATTAAAATTTTTAGGTGTTCATTAAAAGCAGCATAATCTCAATTTAGGTACATTTTATGAAATAAATAATAGTTTTATTCCTTTGCATCATGTGCATAATTTTAATAAAAAATGCATATGTATATCTACTTTTTATGAAATACGAATAGCAACAGCTCAATTTATCTGATTATCGATATTTCATACAAATTTTGCATATGTTTTAAGGCATTAGTAAATACATAGTTATAATTTACCTAAATTCAAATTTTTAAGCATGATTCTTATTACAAAATTAAACAGCACGATTTTAGAAAAAGAAAAGTAAGTTGTATTAAAAAATTGAATTTGTAATATTTTACTTTTACTTACATTTATTAAAAATGAAACTATTCTTAAACTAAGTAAAAAAACTGTATTGATACTAATTCAATTATAAACATTAGTAGTTTTCTACAAATAAAGTCGCAAGGGAATGTGCATAAAATAACGGATCAAATATGTATATTGGTCAAGAAATTATTCAGCATTAAATAACTTAAATATGATTAATTGGTAATTAAAAGTTACATGAAAATTTATGAAATTATTAAAAAGCAGTAAGTACATAAATGAATAAATTTTAAACGAATAATAAATAAAGAGAAAATTATTGATGCATAAATTCATAAAGTATAATAAATTTAGATGAATTACAAGCAATTATAAATCGTATGGTAATATCTATTTTAATAAAATAATTAGGTTTTTAATTTAATATTTAAATTACTACTCAAACTTCACAAAGAATAATTTAGTAAGTATATAATTGTTATTGTTTGTATTTATAAATTATTTATAAATACAAATCGTAGTAAGGGCAATGATTTGTATTGAATTGTGAATTCATTTCAGCAAACTATATACTAACGCATCTTATTCAATAGATGACAGATCTTATTCAAATATTGTGACAATATAAAACAATTTATAGAAGCTTTATGTGTAACTCTATATGTATAATTTCACAAATTTTGAAACATTAAAGTATATTTTCACAGATTAATATATAATAAATTTAATGAACGAAATGTCAATTTTTTAATTGATCATCATTCTATTTTGTTCTATTAAATAGTGGATTCTAATAAAAATATATTAAACATATTTAATGACAATACATTTAAGAAAATGACAAATAGAATTTTCCATCTACATGCATAATGAAAACAAGTTAAAACTGAATAAAAATATTAAATCTAAAATCTATTATTTATGGTTATAACGTTCGATTTCAATTTATCGATTGATATGTAATATTAATTATAAATACATGTTATACAAACGACTGGCTGTTAAAATAATCATTTTTAATTTGATTCATTAATATTAAAACTCATTTTTTTAAAAACTCTTTTCCAATAAAACACAATAATAAATCGGTTGAAAACCAAAACAGATTAATCGAAATAAATTACTACACTATAACCATCGAAGGATTAGATTTTATTATGAAGAAAATGCTACACTGTTTTTTCTTTGGAATAGCGTAAGAAAGTGCACAATTTTGAAATAACATGCAACAGCGAATTCATTTGATACATTACAATTGTACAATGTCTCTTGATGCTTTTTTTCTTGCATGTAAAAAAGTTGTACATACTTTTTACAAGTTCTCGAACTTACTCACTTATCGTAATATTCTTTTTCTCATTTTAGAGTGAAAATTTTTTTTTATTAGTATTTGAAAAAAAAAATGATTGCTGTGTGTATATATTTTTTAACATTTAATTTTATACACCTATTCAATTAAGAATTAGAATAAAGATAAAACATGTTTCTTTAAATTAAATATCATGTTGATGATTATGGTAGAACAAAATGTTTCTAGAAGTGTTTGCAATTTTTGTTATTCTGCAATCCAGTAAGACACTGTAAGATAAAGTCTTATTAACAAATAATTGTACAGATATTCATAGTACGTGCATATTTCTTACTTTTCAACCAATTTTTCAATTTTAATTCGACTAATTGACAATATAATTTAAAATCAATAATTTATTAAATTTTCAATAAAAAAATATAAATAGATAAAAAGTAAGATCTTAGTTCACATGTTTCATAAACAAATCATTGACAAATAGTTGACTGAAATTTAAAATTGTTATAAACTTAGCATCTATGCAAATAATATAAAAAAAGAAAATGATTTTTGAGTATGATTTTATAAATGTTATGATAATAAATGAGCCTCTTACCTCGTTAAATACAAAATGAAAAATGGCTGACTGTAACAAATAAATGCTTGCAAGTATTTTACTTTAACATTACCCTTTAAAAAAGAAACTTATGATGTGCACACATTTATTCCAAAATTTAAAATAGACATACTTACAGTATAACCTTAGTAGTGTACAAAATTGAAACTAAAGAACAATTGAATACTCTTAAGATTTCATTCATCGCAGCTGTTTTCTTTTCAAAGTATATACATATATATATATATATATATATGTGTGTGTGTGTGTGTACGTGTGTGTACATTTGTGTGTGTGTATATGTATGTATATATGTATATACATATGTCAGACGATTACAAAAGTTTGAGTGTCAAAACTCATCCATTTGCTTGACACTTTTATGTCTTTAAATACCCTAAGTTAAACGAATGAACAAATAAATCATGATAAACTTATTTACAATGCGATCTAAATCATTATTCCAACATATAACAATAAAAGGGAGTGCATTTTATGACTAATTAAAAATTTTCATTAATTTTTAAATAACATTTACACTTAACAAAATACAATAACTTCTTAAAATCCATCATACATATAATTTTCGCAGTGCAATAATACAAATTACAGCTAATAATAACTTCAATTTTTTTAGGATTTTCAGTTTAACTTTATTTTACACTCCCTTAGATTGTCTTCAATACGTGGTTTATTTGACTTGGTATTTTTCATGAATATTTTTAATTGTCTTAACCAATAATCGCGACTGTCGCAGATATTATGCGATACTTTCTACCTTACGTGATTTTTTGTCTGTGACATTAAAATTAATATTATCTTTATATATAATTATATATAAACTTTTAACGCATTATCTTAATCTCGAAGAAAACCGATTATTTTACATTTTTGTAATTGTACTGTATTCTCATTATACCGAGAAAATGTTATCTATTGTGTACTTGTAAATACTTACAATACCTTTACATTATATTTAGTATATTGTGAGGAGAAACATCATTAAATTTTTATTAAAATTTGGTAATTAACTGAATTCTTAATATCGAAGTAGGGTTATTTTTTACCCTATTTAAATAAAATAACTTATTTACAATTTTTAATTTTGATTAATATTATTTCGTTTACAAAATTTATACACATTGTGATTAAAAATTTATAATCAATCAAAAGCATTTATAAATTTTACTATAAAGTGTGTCACGTATTTAGTAATTATATACAAGATAAATATTTGCTAGTGTTATAGCACTAGCATTAATATTTTTAAATATACATACGCACACATACACATGCGCACATATATGTATGTATATATATATATATATATATATATACACACACATACATATACATACATATGAATGCATTATTTAGAAAAATGAATTCAAAAGATTATTTTTGCTAGAATTTATATTGTGATAAATTTATTAAGTGTAATTATTAGTTGAAAACTGTAGTAAAATGTTGTTGTTTTAAACAGTAATTTATAAAAATATCTATCTCGGTAAATTAATAAATTAAGAGAAATATTGTTTTAATTATTAAATTAATTAATATATTCTGTGAAGAAAAAAACTTATGATTTTAATGCGAAAATCACAAGTTTTAATTCGATAATGTTTCTCCTTAAAATTACTAAATTTCATATTCATTCAAGAAAAAATTATTTAACTATTACACAAAGGTACTATTGTTTTACAGTTGTTGTCATTACGAAATACCCTGTAGTATTGGTATATCTCCACTTTCTTCTTCATCTTCATCTTCTTCCTACAATAAAAAAAGCATATTAAAATAAAATAAACTTTTTTACACAGATACTAGTAAGATAAATAAATATTTTTTTTAAATTGATATATTATAGTATCATACAAATACATAAGACAATTTTTTCCTATCATAAAATAAAATTGATTAATGATGGAAGTCTTTGACTAGTATTGATTACTAAAAAACATTTTTTTGACAAAGGAAAATGACTACTGGCTTAAATATACGAAATACTGAAACAAGAGTTGTAATCTTAATTCGTTTCCTTTCAATACTACAATATCAATCTTTTATAAATTTTAATAATGAATATTTTTAATGCAATAGTTACTTCATCAAATCCAAAACATGTTTCCATGTCTTTTTGTAGTTTAGAGTCATTTGCATGTGAATTCTTATTAATCTGTACTTCTTCGAGTTTCAAAGTTCCTACAATTTCATCGGCATCTTCTTGCTCAATTAATTCATCTCCAGCTTCAGTAACGATCCCACTTTCCTGACTAAGTGGATCCTGTATTACGAGATCTCCATCTTCACTTGCTACCACTGCCATCTATTAAAACAATAATTAGTATATAAAATAACAATTTTAATGATACATAAAAATTTTCAATTGTTTGTACTGACTGAGAAGAAAGTACACATGATTATATTGCATGTGCTTTTTAATATTGTTTTTTTTAAATTAATTGTGATTTATATATTCTTAAAAGAAAGCTTAATTACTTGTTCCGATGATTGGTTGTCAGGTAATTGGATGACTTCTAAAACCACGTATTGCTGGCCATCGCTTCCTTCTACTGCCATCATGTCTTCTTCCTCTTCCTCCTCCTCCTCCTCCTCTTCTTCTTCATCGTCATCATAACCTTTAAGTTTAGAAGCTATATCACCTGTTTATTTGACACAACACATTAGTCAATGATCTACCGCAGATCATATCGTAAGCGTTCTGTAATAGTAACTTTAAATTTTTCCACACCGAGACAATATTGAATTCAATAAAAATCAATTAGTAAATAGAATATTCAAGTTTAACAAAATGTATACCTGTCATTATTTCTACTCTCTGTCCATCAATGATCTGAATTTTCTTTTGCCTTCCTATTTTAAGGGCCTGTTGCTTTTCTTGCAATGATGATTCGGGATCGTGAACAGCCATGTGACGAATAAGATTTCCTTTGTGCCTATTATACAATTATAAAATATTTAATTTTTACATACTCAAGACTTTATTACACTTATTAAAAAGATTTTTACATCCACGTACGGACGTGTGAAATGTTAATGTATTTTGAGTAAGCACAGTATTTTAAACAACAATAATAAACCAGGCCTATACTTCGTGTGCAATGCACCTTATTGTAAAAACATTACAAAAGCTTTTCCTGTGCTTGTATAAATGAATTATGTAAAAAAAAAAACAAAAAAAATTTATGTAATGCAAAAATCTAACAATAGTTTGAAAAATGGGAAATCAAATTGTTAATAATTTGATTACAAATTGTTATAAAAAGAAATAAGTATTCTAGTACTGCGTTGCATTGAAATATTGGCTTGACTTACAAATTCTTGAATTTAGAGAATTTTCAAGATTATATAATATACAATTTTAGCATTTTGAACTTTTGATTAGTATTAAACTCATGCTAAATAAAGTATTCCCATATATATAAGCACACAATGAAGTTTTTTCTAATGTTCATTTTTTTTTCTGTGCAATATATTATTGCATACCAAGTAGTTTAGTTATGTGGTTAATTTAAATAAAAACCTTATGAACAGGCGCACACCATTTTTCAAATACAATTATATTACAATGTCATAAAATATTCACGTTTCGTAGTGATCTGAACATAAATATTTAATGATTTTAATTCTAGAAGTATAAACACCTCTTGTAAAAATCATTGAATGAAACCTTAGATATAACTTTTATTCTACTATATGATTTTGACATTATAATGTTTGATTCTAAACTAGGCGTAGAAGGGGCTCTAAAAATATACCTAAACGGCCTTTCACATTCTGGGCATTGGTGAGTCTTTTCTTGTGGCGCCGGCGGAACGTAAGAGGGATTGTGGTAAAGATTGCAGTGTCTCTTTAGGAGTTGCTTTTGCCGGAAGGACTGGTAACAGTGATCACACTGATATGGCTTTTGATCCGTGTGAATGAGCATGTGGCTTTCTAAATGACGCGCCGATATCGAGGCGTAAGGGCATAGATCACACTTGTAACATTTTTCGCCTTCGTGTGTTTTACTGTGCAATTTGTAACTGTACCTAAAAACGTTACAATAGCAAAGATAGTAAAGAACTTTCACCATTTGCTTAAGAACAAACTAAATTTGTTTTTTTATCATAAATAGGTATTCAAAGAGAAGAAAATCCACCCTTATTACACTCTACATATAAAAATTGATGAGCTAAATTTTTTTTTTAATTCGTACTGAAAGGTCTTGAAAAGTGTTTACAGTAACAGAAGTTCATATTTTGGAATGAATACAGATTCATCTATAAGTTTTGTATTTATTACTGTATTTGTTAGCATTGTCATTTAAGTTACATAGTATTATAATAAAAATAATTATTTTATAAGTAATAAGCAGAAAATTTAAAGTAACTAACTTACCTATCAGGGAATGTTTTACCACATCGTTTACATTTTAATGGCTTATCAGAAGTATGTAGTTTTTGTACATGAATCCTTAGATCTGTTTTTCTACCGCACGTTGTTGGGCAAAGCTCACATTGAAACACTGGCTTGTCCCCCACTGTGACAAATATTTTAATTAAATAGAGATATTCGTCAACACGTAAGTACACAAAGAGCTTAATAAGAATATTCAACAATTTTTTGCAATAATTTGGATTCATTTATGGTTAAATAATGCTAATGTATTATAAATACATTTAATATTTACTAACCATTATGGACAAGTTTATGGGCCTTTAAACTATTAGATTGAGTGAATCTTGCATTACAGATATCACATTCATATGGCTTTTCACCAGTATGAATACGCAAATGACGTTTTAACTTAAATGTGTCAGGACTTGCGTATGTACAATGTGGACACTAGAAAAAAATGTACATTGTATAAAAATGATATTTAAATCTTTAAGATTAAAGGAATAAAATTATTTTAAACGTACTTGATATGGCCGTTCTCCAGTGTGACACCGTATATGTCTTTTGAGCTTTGACAATTCAACAGATGCATAGTCACACTCATGGCACTTATGTGGTTTTTCATGAGTGTGTCTATATCGAACATGTCGAACAAGCTCACCTAAAATTGTAAACATTAATTATTATATAATTCGATTGTTTATTGAAAAAATTGGGTTAAAAATAAATTTTGTAATAAATAATAGTAAACAAAATATGTATCTATATTACAAACAAAAGAATGTCTACAAAAAAAAAAAATTATTTGTGTAATCTAAAAGGTTATACAATAACTTACAAAAAAATTTTCAACATTAATGATATATATTATGTTTTATGCAAATATAGTACTATTTTAGAGTAACTGCTTATTCTAAATAAATAAATTGATTAAAAAAATTTTATACAGTAATTTGTTATATCAGTATCAAATTTTTTTGATTTCATAGTTTGTTATAACATTATCTAACATACATGTATCAGACTTAAATATATTTTATAATAGCTACACCATTTTTAGCAATCATTAAGACTTTGATCAATATGAAACTCTAAAGCATGTATTATGCAACCAATTTTACAATTTATTAATTTTTTTTTTTTAGTATATTGAGTAGAATATTAATCTCGCAAATTAAATAATTAGGAAACAATGTAAGAAAATTAATTAATAACTATTGTTACTCATTCATTTGTTATCGAAAAATTGTGCAATTTTATAACTATTTGTTATTATAAAATAAAATTAAAAATATTTAAAGAATTTGTTTTTTAAACAGTTGAAATTATAAAAGTTGGCTTATAACTCTTTGATAAACTAAGAATTTTGATTTGCTAAAAATGCTTATCAGTGTTTTAATTTACATTGAAAATATCAAGGTTTGATTGATTTATTTATTGTATTCATAATGTTACCTGAAGTAGTGAATGCACTGTCACAAAATTTACAGTGATGGGGTTTAGTTCCCGTATGGGTGTTGACATGATTCTGCAGCGAAGCTAAAGTTTTGAAGCCTCTCTCACAAACACTACACTTATGAGGTCTTTCCTCTGAATGTGATTTCATGTGTCGAGATAAGAGATAACGCTTGGGACTTGTATAATTGCAATAGTTACACATGTGCGCTTGGGTGACAGTTTGCGATTTCTTGGGAATAAATTTGATGATTTTAGTCTTGTCATCTTCAGTTTCAGATTCAACAACAGCATTATTGTCCTCATTGTCCTCAAAGTCATACACTGTTAGATCCTGTTCACCATCTTCACCTTCACCATTCTCGTTTTCTGTTTTATTCTCAACCTTGCTTTCAACTTCAGGTTGTTGTACTATTAAAACATAACTCACTTCTCCAGGATTTGAATCTGATGGTACAATCGTAACTGTCTGATAAGCTTCCCCTGAATTAAGGACCATCTGATTACCAATACTTTCCGTTTGTGCCTGAAATCATATCAGTGAATTTAACACATTTGCCCAACATTAATGTTTTTTAATTTTCACTTTTAATAAACGTTAAAATAAATATGTATTACATGGTTTTCTGTATCAACTTGCTCAAGTTCTTCAATTTCTTGATATTGATTTTCATGAGTAGCTTCTTCAATTTGACCATCACCTTCACTCACTTCTTGAATTTGAACCTGAGTTAAAACAGGTGTGTCATCTCCACTAGCTTGATAATAATACTGGCCTGTTTGATCAACAAAATATGTCCCCCCATCTTCTCCTGTAAGTCCTTCTACTTGTTGTACTGCACAAGATATAATAACAAATGATTCAGATACATAAATTAATATTAAAAGTATAAGCATTTAACATTATTGAATGAATG
Organism: Kradibia gibbosae; assembly: GCA_018907135.1. Lineage (NCBI taxonomy): Eukaryota > Metazoa > Arthropoda > Insecta > Hymenoptera > Agaonidae > Kradibia > Kradibia gibbosae. The sequence continues at coordinate 14,618,069 of JACCHX010000004.1, forward strand.
CTCTAAAATTTATTTATAGTGGAAGAGAAATTGGGGTAATTTAAAAAGCAAATAGAATCATGGTTTTAAGGAAACCTGAATCTTTAAAGGTATACTATGCTTTATATAGATGATAATGTTGCACAGTAACTTATTGATTTGATATCGTTAAGATACTAACATTGCACATGCTGTAACTGTTCCCCTTGACCACCTTCAATTTCTTTGTTGAAAGATTCAAGATAAGTTTGTATTTCTGTCACTGACTCCTGATTCCCCTCCAATTTTATAGTTGTCACGTTTGACATGGTCACAACATTAATTTGTGATCACTTCAGTATGTATCAATCTAAAAAAAGGTAAAAATTAAAACACACTTTTTAATAAAAACAATTGGTGTTTGATAAGCAGTTGGCTTATCAAATATTTTCTTTTTATTAAATATAAACCCACATACAAATATCACATAACATATAGTCAATGTTCAAGAGTTTGATTATAGAATAAAACAATAAAGCTAAATAATTAGCTAATAGATTTCAATCAATAAGTATTAATAATATTGAGTGTAAATTATGGCAAATGTGGTTGGTGTAAAACAAAAAAGACCAATATTCATGGATTGAACGAATATTAACTTTATTACTTTAGAGTTGTATTCCTGTAGTAAAGAAAATACACCAAGTTTCCTAATCTCACGCATTCGATATTAAATGCAAAACAGCATTAACAGTTGTAAAAACGTGTTGCACGTAGGGAATCGATAATTCCTTATTATAATGAAAATGTGTAGCATGCAAGTGTACCCACAATAAAGTTGTTGGTGTGCAAAGTGAATTTCAAGTAGACAGCGCACAAGCACTTGGAAAAATGTTGCTAAGATAAAAAGGCAGTTGAGGTAAGCATGGAGCACGCAGGAACTACTTTGCTTCTCCGACAGGCAAGCAGGGTGCAAAGGTAGCAGACAATTAGTTCCATTGGAGCTGAAGGTGTCGAAGGATGCAAGTAGGAGCAGAAGTAGGAGTAGAAGCAAGAGCTGGTGCAACAGAAGGATGGGAGGGTCAGCGTATCCGTGGTGAAGATTGGTAGGCAAGGAGGAGGCATCGAGTGGGCCATCGAAGTAGGCAGGAGACACAGAGAGCCGAGGCTCGAGGGGACCGGTGTCCCAGGCGATGAGGTGGCTTCGGAGCGTCGAGGGTGCAGGTGGGGTGGAAAACAGGGGCGGGGCAGACCGAGGAGGAGCGTCGGGGGCATGTGCGAGAGACAGATGTGCGCGGGTGCGAGGCAAGGCCCGAGGCTGCTCGGAGGGTTCGGCGTCGCGGCGGTGTGGGTCAGTGCACCTGGAGGAGGCGCATTCTGTCGGCCGAGATGGAGTTGGGGCGCTCTGGTTTCGGCATCAGGACACAGGGGGCATTAAGCGACAAAAATTTCAGAAAATTATCACCGTCGGCGCTGCCATCAATATGGAGAGGCCAAGCTCGAGTTGCCGCTGCTGCTGCTCTGCGATCGCGATACAGGAGGAAGGTGCGTTAGACGGCGCCAAGCGCTTGCCTCGGTTGCCAGTTGTCGCTCGCGTTTTGGCCCCTCTCGGACTGTCGACCGGGGTGACGCGGGGCGTTGGGCGGCGGCGGCGACAGGGGGGTGAGGGGTTATGGATCGCGGGTACGGTCGAGCTCGGCTGAGCGGCAACAGGACCGATGCTCTCGGAGCTTGGCCTCCCCCATGGCCGCCCGCGTCTCAGCTCGCTCTACTCACCATGTATAATCGAACGTGACGACGCGTGCCAACGCGTCCGTTCTTCTGCTCTGGTGCGGAGACTCGTATAGTCGTCGGCTGCGACGGTGGTGACCGAGGGCCGAGGGCCGCCAAGGGTACCTCAGGCGGGGAGGTGGTCGCGGCGGCGGACGAGGAGGACGTGGAGGCAGTGGTGCTGGAGGAGGAGGCGGCGGAGGTGAAAGGGGGGGGCGGCTGCGCTCGATCGCCGCAACCACGGGGGCGGACGTCGGCGTACGCGAGGAGGTGACGCTTGTTGCCCCGTTTTACCGACGCTCTCTCCCTCGGCTGCACCGTGCGCACCTTATAGCTTCGTCGGGCCCGTGCGTGCCCCAAAACCCCCCGTTCTCTCTCTCTCTCTCTCTCTCTCGTAAACGTATGCTTTGAAACGTAAGGCAACCGTGTACGTTGTATATATACAATGTATATCGAGTACGGGAGGGCGCCTCGCGATTGTGTGCACTCTTGTTGGGTCACACACAGGGCCTCTTTTTCTCCCTTTCTCTTTCTCCTTTTCGCAGTCGCTGCCTACGGCTAAGTTGGATTATCGTTCGCGTGAGGGCGTTGCGCGTTGTATAAGAGCTCTCTGGCTCCGGGTACACGACACCAACTCCCCAGTCGAGGCCTCGGCGGTTCGAGTTTTTTTCCCTCTCTCTCAGGTTCCCGACACCGCGAGCACCATTTTTCCCACTCCGCGGTCCCACTTCCCGACCCCTCCTGTCGTCATTTGCCTTATCTCACTCACTCTCTCTCTCGTTCTACGTCCACTTGATCTACTACTGCGCATTACCAGCGCACCTATGTCCTATGCCCATCCAACGACGCCAATTTCCCACGCGACGATCCTGCAAACTTCAAACTTCATTCGAGTTTCCTTTGCGGCACCTTCAGGACCAACGTACTTCGTACAGTCGAACTCTCCCTGCACTCAGTTCTTGTCCTCCCTCATATTTTCCCTCTTTTTTCTGTTTTTTTTTCTTTACTCGGAGAATGTAAATATTAATTGTTGTGTCCAATGTCTATTAGCAACCTACCCATTTCAGCATACGTGTGCTTGAATTATTGTTCTCCGTTACTTTCGTGTACAATATATCTGGCCTTCTTTAATCATACTTTCTTCGATACAGCCTATAACATTTTTCCACTTGAACATCGAATCGATTATTCGCGTCGATTATGCCCGTTATACTTTTCAAAATTGAGTCTACGTTATGGCTTGAGGTTGGGGGGGGGGTGCAGAAGGAGGTCAAAACAAGTATACGTATACGTATATATTTATGCCTATATGCATTAACGAAAAATTACGTTTACACCGGTTTTCTCGCACAAAAAGCGATTCTTGCAGGTTCAAGACTTGCATCATTGATTGAAACAGGATAAAGCAGTCTACACTACTCTTACATTCTAAAAGCCGGGACTTAAATTTAATTAACGGTGACTTCCGCTGATAACAGTCCCCAATAAAAGCCAACGTATAAAACAGTATGTAGGGTACGTAATTTACAGGTAGGCTCGCCAGCACTAGCTCCATTAGGTGGGCTTTTGGCCATTTGCATTGATTATATAATTGGCCAAGATGACGCAACAGCGTCAACCAACGACGACGTTCAACTCTGCCAATACCATTGGCGTGTTCCGACTTAGCAAATGGAAGAATCCGGACGAGGTATAATTCATAAGCATCAGCCTTAAAAAGCCCCCGTTTCCTTACTTTCAGCGCTCGTCTTACATACCGCAGATGCCGGCACTCTATGACGTGCATGCGTTAACCTTAGAGAAACTTATTTACTGTTGCGAGCTACGAGCTACGAGTGCTACGACGCTTACGTGTAAAAGTCACGATCGATCTCCTACAGCTTATTAATGTATGGTTAAACACTCCAGTGACTTAGCAATAAGCATAGAACTTTTAAAATTACTTTACGAGCTGCTGCCGTTGCCGCTGCTCTTTTCCTAAAGCTAGTAAGTCATCAGACTTGCATTAATGAATTATATTTGAATTGCGATTGGTCGCATTAACTTTGTTAGCTTGATTTTCACCATTTGTATAGATAATTTTACTCCATTCTAACGACTCTTTTATATAGTATCCTTTTTAAATTCCATCTTATCTTCCACAACTTAATATTAGACAAAAACTTATCAACGGGTATTTATATTATTCATTTGAAACGGTGCTCGTTATCATGTTTTAATTTTTTTAAATCGCGCAGTGTGCGTCGATTTACCCAGGCTAGTCATAAATCATTCCTTATTAATGCCTGATCGAAAAGATGTGGAGTTTAAAAAACACGTCTACATATACGTAAATGTGTGCATTTACAACTTACGCGCCACACCAGTTGCTTCTTAGGTATACGTGTAACCATATTCATCTGTAACATAAGATTGAAGAGCCCAAAAGCAGAGGAAGTTTGGATGGAAATCGAATTTTCCAAGAAGGTCGGCGAACAAATGGCCTTTTACGTTTAATAGGGGGTGCGCGAGTGCTGCCGAAAAAGGCGGATACGACGGTGCCGTGTCCCATTGCGCAAGCGTGACCAATCCAACTGATCAAGACTCGAGGTCTCATCGGCAAAGCAGGTGGACTAGTTGGACTCGCTCGTGGCTTCTGCTTCTCTCTTAGCGATCCGCTCGATCCGTTTATCCACCATTGGCCAACAGCAGTCCCTGCAAGGCCAACGAATCTTCGCGCCATGCCCGGATGCCCCACTACTGGCATCAGCGGCATCTCCTTAGGCTGCTACCGTGCAAGAATCGCATGATGCGCGACTTGTCCAATTTCCTTACGCGCCTGCTTCAACTCGGCGAAATCTCGCGCCTAATCGACGAACCACGTCTCGCTTTTATCCTCCCCGCGTAACGCACGACCTCCTTACGAAGACTTCTCTTTTTTTACAACAGTGGTGATAAATGAATAAAATTTAAGACCACTCGAAGTTTGATGGAACGTTAACGATCGTTCGCAACTTTTATTACATTGAGTTTTACTTTCAATATTCTCTCCTTCAAGTTTTCGATAGATTACGATATATTTGTCGTGCAATCACTGTATTCTCTAAGTTCGCTCGCTAAAATTATTTTAGTTATTCTAGGAGACGTTTGCATTTTTAGCAAATATCAATGAATTTTATTACAATTTTTTTAGTTCCCTATTACTTCTCGATATTCAAAAAATTCATTACTTTGTGTTAAATTTTAATCGGCTTTGAAAAATACAATATAATTATGTGTTCTCCATGAATTTTTGTCACAAGCTTTATTTATCCATACTCATGTATTTTCTGCTACGACTTAAAAAATTTTATTTTTCATTAGAAAACATTACGATGAATCGATTGAGAGATTTTTTAAAGAACATTTTAATATTTTTTGAGAGAATGAAGAATTATTTTATTAAATTTTATCGAGATATCGTTTTTGTGACTGAAATAAATACAATAAGACCAACTTGATTCTCTGAATACAAACTAAATGTTTAACATAATGTATTTTAAGGAAGCATCTATTAGGAACTGCAATACATACTCTAATACAATCAAAGCGCAACAAATATGCACATATGTGGTGATAGAAATATTCTCAATGTTCAAAAAGAGATTTTGCTCAGTCAAAGCGATTGAAGCTAAGGCTGACACAAAATAGTCAATGTTTGTGGTCGAAATAAAAAATGATTTGATTAGGTACATTGAAAATGTAGTAACTTTATCTTTTAAACATTTATCTGCAATGGATTCTTATAATTGATTGGTTATTGCATATTTAAGGTACACTATTCTATAGTTTGTGTATAAGAACGATTAGAAATCATCTAATCATTATCAAAGATAAGATCAAGTACTTTAAACGGTGCCTTAAAAAGAAATCTACGTTTAAAAATTATGCTAAACCAATGTCAGATAAAACCGTTTATGTACCAATAAAACATCGACTACTTCACATGCAAATTAACAATGTGATGAACATAAATTTTGTACAGACGATGGTCCGTAATCAAATATAAGAAAATGAATCAAAGAAATTCTTGTAAAATCGACTTTGCAATTAGAAGTAGGATAAGTTTTAAATTTAATTGCAGTTAGCCACTGAACTCTTACATATAAAAAATAAAGAAATCGAAACCTCAAACAAGTTTTGAAGTTTAATAAAAGCAAAAAAAAATTTAACACAAATTTTTTAAAACACTTGTATTCTGTTTATAACATAATAAATCATTTGTATTTAATACCTTTATTATTTGCACACACATAATAAAATGTATACAATAATATATTATTATTGATTATGTCGGAAAATTTAAAAATCAATTACATCATTTTAAAAAATTAAGAGTTTTAATTACTTTTAAAGAGACCGTAACGAATTCTTGTAATCTAGTTAGTTATTATATTATTTTATATTGTATATTGTATAATATATTGTAATTAAAAACTTATAATAAATTGTTATATAAATAGTTTTCTAAAACTATTTTTAGATTTATAAATCATTGCATTAATTACTAATTGTTAATGACACCAAGTGTGATTAAATCCATTAGAAATACATTAAATGTAAAGAAATACATTAAATTGCGCTGTTATCACAAATCACGTAAATCTTTAATAAATTAACTAAATTGGTGCCTTATTAGCGATGACAGTTTTTTAACAATAATTTAATCAATCTTTTGGACAAAACAATAGGTACGTTTTAAAATAATTCGTAAAAAACATAGTGATTGATACTTATTATATTTAATTAGCAATATTAAAAGTATTTTATAACTTATTAATTTGATTACAGTTGATAAGAATCCATATATATATACAATCATCTTTTAACTGCTAAAATAGTTTTTATATAAAATTTTTATTTATTTTGCGCGTCAAGCAGTAATATAAGCATTTATGCAAGTGGAATCAAATTATTTTAATTTAAAAATTACACTACTTCCGATAAAACATTTAAATATAACGAATACTTGATTGCTTCAAAAACAATTTGTAATTGTGAAGCATTAAAAACAAGTTGCTTTGGTCGAGAAGTTTTGTTATAAAAAAAAGTTAATTGAAAATGAAAACTGAAAATAATTCAATATACGAATTTCCCGCGAGAAATAAACTTGTGTCATTAGACACACACATTACCAATTTACCATCCATTGTTTCTCCGTGTAACTTCGGAGCAGCAGACAGAGGCTTCCTTAGATGTGAGTTTCATTTCATCTGTAATCGTATAATGTATGTGCGAGCTTGCAAGGTAACATCGAGCAATAATGGATCGTTTGGCAAGAAGCGATGAGTCTTCGATAAGTTCACACGAACAATTTACGTCGTTACCAATAATGTGACTCTCTTTTAACATCAAAATTCACGCAAAAGAAAGTAAAGAGGAGGAGGAGGAGAAGGAGAAAAAGAAAGAGGGACTTTTAAAAACTGTTAGTCCGTGTGCGAGTAACTGAACAGTATAAAGGAAAAAGGGCAAACTGTGCCTTTTCGAGGTCGTGGTAAGCTACTAAGCTGCGTGGATTTGAAAGCATCGCTTGTGTAGTTGTAGACATGCATATATGCATGTGTACCCATGCATACGTACGTAAATACATACATACATACATACATACATACATACATACATACATACATACATACATACATACATACATACATACATACATACATACATACATACATACATACATACATATTTATATATGTAAACATAGGCTGATACATAGATGCACGCACGCATACATATATAAATAATATATATAGTTAATACGCACACGTATAATATACATTTTTGTATATCGGTTTGAGCAAGGCCCTTGAGACGTATGTTTATTAGCGCGCTTTGCTGGCGCACCTCGTACCCATGTCTGCTTCATCATCGAAGAAAAATTATTCGCTCGCTTAATAACAACACGCATATTTATAAGTAATCACAGTATCACACATAGGCACACGAACGCGACTAGGCGTCTTTTTTTTTCTTGACGAGTCACTCGATCGTTTCGATCCGCTCACACGTTTTAGTGCGACACGCAGTTTTGTTTAGATGGGCGGCAATACGAGCATTATTAAAGGTATATTTTTTTGTTATTAAAATTGCATACTGTTATTGAACTTGCGACTATGGTCATATGACGTGTGGTTACTTTTCTTTTCACCGGCGGTCATATAATTCGTCAATTAATGTAAATTTATTGCCTTTTATTTGTAAATCTATTCCTCAAGGTCACATCTGTGACAGAAAATATAACTTATACAGCTTGTGATGAAATTTAAATTCTTAACAAAGTTATTTATATCACTTTAAAAGCGATTGCTGATACTATAATTACTGCAATGATATATCATATTTATATACAATTAATTGTATTCATTTTAATAATAATGACGATTCAATTTATTTTCAATATTTGTTTTTACAAATGATTCATATTTCATTTGCTATTTTATTTTTATTATTTGATCTTTTATAAACAAACGTTCATTTGCATTGCGTACTAGAGAACAGATTAGAAATATTTAAATGTGTGTATGCACTTATAAATACATTTATATGTTTATATATTTCATATCAAAAAATAAATACATAAAAAATATTTTAAGATGATGTTATAGTTCTAAATTATTTACACTAATAATTTTTTCTTTTAAATTATTGATAATTATGAATTTTTTATCAAATTTGAAATTTTTAAGTATATTTATAAGATCGCTTATATTACGCGACTAAAATAAATTTTCTTTTTCAGGTATACATACAGTTGATTGATAAGGGACATTATTTAAAAATGTTATCTGATATGAATCATATCAGGAACGTGAAGACGGCAGAAATTGTAGAGGAGTATATTTCTTCACTTCAGGAACTTAATACAAACAGCAAACCTCATATCAATATGCTTACTCTATTAGCCGAAGATTATATTGAATTTGCATCAGCTATAGTTGAAGCAGTAGAAGCCCATTTACAAAAGGTTAATATCCTTTGTTGTTAAATAATTCTAGCTATCCAATGCTGTTTGAAATTCATAAAAATGACTTGTTTTTAAAGAAAATATCCCCAAATATTTGTATGTTCATGTTAATTCAACTAAAATGAAAAATTATACAATTGATAGTTCCACTACAGGAGTAGTTTTTTATTTTTAAAATAATTGCACATAAATAATTGAAAATTATTTTCAATATTTATTATTTGGTGATTAAATATGACAAGGATTTTTCGAATGAGTGACTTAAAATGTACGAATGTCATAAAAATTATATTTTTGATATTTCATTATATATATGTATAGGTATTATTTAGAGAAAAAGCCTTAAAAAATTAATGTAAATCAATATATCCTAAATGAGTTATATTTAAGCTTTATTCAGAAGCATATAATTCATTGAAAATTATTAAAATAATTTATTTTAATAAAAAATTATTGAAGCATGCGATACTTTTATATGTGGATAGCTAGGATTACAATTTTTGCAATCATTGTTAACTATAAAAAAAGTATTTAAGTTGAATAATTATCTTTTAAACAAAAATTTTTTATTTCAACAAAGAATTTTGTCAATGTACGATTACAATTCATTAAATAAAGTTAAATTTTATTAAATGTTTGAACCTTAAGTGAAATACATATTTATAAATCTATTTAATATTTTAATAACAAGTGTAAAATTAGCAATAAATTAGCGATGTTAATAAATTATATAAGAGATATATAATGCTAGTGTCTTTTATAGTTATTTATAAGTAACTATAAGGTAGTGTTGAATCATCTGTGATATTTCCCATAATTTTATACATTTTTGTAAATAAAAAATAAAAGAATTCGTACAAAGTTTTTCTATGCTATGAAGGTCTTCTTGTATGATTTCATAAACATAAATATCCATACTGCTAAAATTTTATTATTCACTCCAGTGTTTTTATTTAGTTAAGCTTTAAGTTAGAATTACAATTATACATTCAAATGAAGAAAGTTTTAACCGATACATTATAAAAATTTGATAATCAAAATTATTTATGATAATATCACATGTTATTGTAATGTTCATATACAATAAATTGTATTATTACAAATTAATGATTTGTATATTACAAGAAAAAGTAAAAATAGTTTAATGAGAAAGGAAAAACAAGGAAAGGATAGAGTGAGTATTATGTTTTTACCAGGTGCAATGTGAGGTCAAACTTCCTGTTCTTTATCTTATTGATTCAATTATCAAGAATGTAAATGGATCCTATTTAAGTCTTTTCTCAAAAAATATTGTTCATACGTTTTGCGACGTTTTTGAAAAGGTAAATCATCAAGGCAATTAATTTAAAGCTTTTATTAATCGTAAATTATAAAAATAATACAATAAAATAGGTGGATGAAAATACAAGAGTCAAAATGTGGAAATTAAGGCAAACATGGAACGAAGTTTTTCCTATGAAAAAATTGTTTGCTTTGGATTTACAAGTACACAGTATCGATCCAGCTTGGCCTCTATCATCTTTACCTCCAAATGCTGTGACTTCAAAATCAATAATTCACGTGAATCCAAAATTCTTGTCAATGGTATGTATTCTGTTTTCAATAATTCCTATTTATTTACCGTTAATTCCAACTCTTCTGTTACAATTGCAGCAGCAAAAAACGCAACAGCAAATGATTTTGACACCTGTAAAATCTATGACAGAGCCTATTTCTTTATCGGAACAAAAGATGAAGGAAGAATTTTTAAAAAAGCAGCAGGAACTAATCGAGCTGCAGAAATTGAAGCCTCAATTGGAAATGCTGCTGCAAAAGCAGAGGCAATTAGGAAGGCCACTTATACACGTCAAGCCAGAACTGGTACATTGATTTTTTTATTGCAAGTACATTGTAATTTTGTTTTAAATATTTCTCACAACGCAATTTATTTCAATCTATTTGCAGATGACCTCTGATGGGATTTTCCAGCAACCTATAGTTACCACAGTGCCTTGCGATGATATAAGATCATTCAAAAAACAGGTAAAGTATGAGAATTAGTATTAATTTAATATTTTGCAATGCCGTGGCAAACGATGATCTTAACCCTTGAAACAATATGAACTTTGAGTATATTCAATTAAAATGACCATCAGTTAATCGCCGGAAGATACGGATTAAAAAAATTAAGTCCTTATTCTAATAGTTATCTAATAATTCCTGATTAGTTTGCCAATATTAATAATCACAACTGTTAATAAATCATTATATCGTATAAATAATGATCGCAGTCACTCATTTGCATAATCTAAAGTTCGTCGGAATAAAAAGTTTAAAGAAGCTGGCTCGATGGAAGAGGTTTGCGCCGAATGAATTGTAGATAAATGTACATGTAGTCGTACAAGTGTCGTGAGTGCACGAGATGTTAAAAGAAACAAATGGTTTCGCAGCAGTCAGCTACAAGCAACGAATCTTTAAAGTCGTCGGAGGAAAGGCAAAAGTCCGGGCTCGGACTCAAGTCTGCGGAGCCTCAGCCGGAAAGCGGAGCGACACTGGAGAACGGCGCGAGCATCAGCAGTTTCGTCGAGGCGGCGGGGCAAGACGACTACGACAACGATAATATCAGTGTCGAGAAATCCTTAGTTAGCGTTAGTCCGGTTAAAGTATGCGCGAGCAACGTGGCTCCGCAAATTGAGAGTTGTCAGAGCGACGCTAATACTGATTTATCACTGATTATTAACGACAATAAATGCCTTGATAATGACCGTAACCAAAGATCTAGTAGTAGTAGCAAAAAACAATCGCTAGCCGTAACGGGGGACGCGCAGCGGGAGAATTCTTCGGAGCACTCGCCGTCGAAGGGTTCTTCGGCTCGCGGGCCCCATTCCTTGTCTCATTCGTCGAAACAGCAGCAGCAACAGTCGCATTCCCTCTCGCATAACACCTCCGCATCGTCTCGCAGTAATGGCCGATCTTGGAACAGCTCCCAAGAGGAGAGCTTCTCGTTACCGAGCCTCACAACCCCAACCGTATCCTCCACCTCGCCTTCCTCCTACTCCTCGCCCCATAAAAAGTCGCTCAAATCGCATCGGCGTAGCCGAAGTCCCGGCGGTTATCACCAGCAGCAGCAGCAGCAGCAACAACAGCAGCAGCAGCAGCAGCAGCAGCATCATCGTCATAATCATCATCATCATCATCATCATCATCATAATTACCAGCACCATCACTCCCCTAAGACGCATCAGACCTCTCTCGACGAGGAGGAGCAATTCGGTGGCTCTCTCATCGTGTCGCCACCCCAGCCTTCGACGAATGCCTTTAAGGAGGCCGGCGGCAGTGCACGTGGACGGAAAAACCGGGATAATAGTAGCCGCAGTCTCGAGGTCGAAAGAAGGGATGACGAGAGGCGAGGTGGCGGCGGCGGCGACAACGACCTCTGCAATAAAGACGAGGATTTGCGGACTGCGCTGGCCTCTGCAAGCAATGTAGCAGCGGCGACGGCGGCGGCCGTCCTAGACACGAGTGAGTTCTGATGTCACCCTCAAAGCATGATTCAAATTGGGCTGCATCGTCGTGTCTCTCACTTTCTCTTTATTTTTTTTTCTCTCTCTCTCACTCTCTCTATCTTTTCCTCTTTAAATTTCTCTCTCTTTCGCACTCTCTTTTAGTCTCTCTCTCTTTCACTCTTACTCATTTACGCTCGAACCATTTTTTTACAAGATATTTTTCTTCAATCAGTAGTTGATTAAATTAGTCAGAGACTGACTGATACTATTTTACATTAGACATTAACTCTATCGTATCGCCCAGGCATAATCAGAAATTCAAGTGATTTTAATGTATAAAACGACCTATTGCAATAACTTAATAACAAAGATGATGTTGTTTATTAATTTTTTTTTACTTTCATAATTTACGGAAATATCTTGAGAAAAAAGAAAGGGTGGCGACTCCCTGCGATGCCTGATTTGGCGACAAGAGAACGAGTTGAAGCGGTAATGAAAATATTATATATTTTGCTCCCCAAGAATTGGGAAAAGAGAAAGAGGAGACTCCGGTTGATTGGTTGTTTAATTTCTTCTGTGTGCCCTCTTTGCCTTTCTGCTTCTTTTCTTCTCGGGCGAATTGAGCCAGAGATAACTCGAGACTTTTTTTCTCGCTCTCTGAGACTGGAGATTTATCTGTCTGTAGGTTATTTAAATAGGTCAGAATCTACTCTGTCGTTCCCGAGTACCGCAACAGGGCATTCGGAAGCTCGTTAACCCTCTCGTCCTGCACCACATTTAGCCACCTGAGAGCGGCCTTTGATAAAACGAGTTTGTCCAAACCAATTTGCTTCGGATGTTAGCCTCAAATGCTTCTTCACCAGTTCCTTGGACTCCGTCTGTATCGGCTCTGGGAATCCGAGGCAAATTTTTTCCGTGCTCCCTCTTCGTGGTGGGAGGAGGGGTAACCACCATTAGTCTCCGTCTCGATGGTATTCCATTAGCTTCCAGTTTCTTGGTAATGTAGTCGTGAATATGTACAGTCTCTTCGTACTGAATGGCTTAATTGTGTCATTGGAGTAATAGCTGAACTCGTCATCTTGGTGAGCTTCCTTAGGTCGTTTAATTTGCCAATGGATGATTGATGCCGCGTAGTTTTGCAAAAATCTCGGTTCATGTTCCTCATGGACGCCCCAATATATCGATGTATATTTTATAAATATCAACAATTTAGCTAAACTTAATAGTAAAACTCTGGATCTCTTCCGTCTCGTAGCTGGATAAAGAAATGTTGGCTGGTCTACATAGAATATCGTGTTCCCTAGAGTACTAATTAGAATAATCCTGACAGGTATAGATCATCTGAGTCTTCATATATTCCCGATTCGAGCCATCTTGTAACTCAGCTATGCCCTTTTATATTTTTCGGCAGTCTGACTGTTGGTCATTGAAGATGCAAGACCAAACAAATAGTTCTGGCAGTAATCGTTTCGGATTTCTTAGAGCTCATCCCAATAATCATTGTCCCAAATTTTAAATTGCGCATCGAAGTCTAAGGGTCTCGAGTTTTAGGGGTTAGGCGGGCAATTGACTATAACAAAATCAACCCTGTACTGTTATTATCGATCTGAGAGGAAAAGGTCGCTTCTTCTTTCATATGTATTTCAAATTGATGTGACGAGATGATTAGTTTATTCATTAGTACTTTTTTCTCTCATAACTGGTGAGGTTTTGTCCTTTATCGGCGGCGATTCCCTATGTAGGTGTGCCCTTAGAAGGGCGGTTAATTTTGTTGAGGAGCTGACAAGGTGGAGAGAAAATAAAAATATTAGACTTTTATGCCATCGGGTGGTGCAAGAGCGGTGTAATGGAGCGAAAGGGGGGTGCACGAGTCAGCGTTGTGGCAAAGGAAGATTTGGCGTGTGTCAATCTTCTGTGGCTTGCTATTACCTTTGTAAGGTAAAAACTTGCAGCCCGTACAAGATTATTTATTTTATCGGATTGCTTGAAATCGATAAGTTCAAGTTGCTGTATGCAGAAAGAATTTTGCTAATTTATAAAGTACAATTTCGTTTTACTTTAATTCTTCACATTCTTCTTTTTATTCTTTTTTCTTCTTTCATTCAAAATTCAAAATTGTTAAAAAAAATTTTTTTAAGCATACTTCCAATCCTTTCTGTTGAATTTCATTTATTTTTTAACCATTGTACATTATTTTTATATATACTATTACAATATTACTACCTACTTAAAAAAAAAAAAACTATAGAACGAATTAGATTATAATATTTATTTATAAACCTTTCGATTCGATAATATTTACTTTTGAGTTTTTTATATTATGCGTAATTGCTGCATATTTTATTTCAAAGCCTTATATTTAAATAAAATTTAATAATGTTACTCACATGATGAAGTATACTATTGGAAATCGGGGATCGAACTAATTATAAACTCTAGTAATAAAACACACAAAATGTGTTTAATAAAACGTTAAACTAATAGTAAATTATTTTCATTATTATAAAAATGAAATAATCCAATATAATGTTTAAAAACGTAATCAATTTTATTTTGAATGGCTTTAATATTGAAAAGCATAACTTTGTAATAAATAAACAAAATTGTTAATTGGACAAGTAACTTCAATAAATGTAAAAACACTAACACAAATTAATAATTGATGTATAAAGCTCTTAATAATATGCTTTAAATTTGTACTTCTAGCTATGCAATGCCTAAATATTTTAATTCGACCATAAATTTTTTTAAAATTAAAATATATTTCAAACGGAGTATCGTTCTATAAATAGCTACATCAATATTCATTTGAAATTATAAAATGTGAAGATATTACTAATTGCATAAGATTATAAATTTATAATTAAAAATTTTATTAGTAAAGTTTAAAGACGTTTTAGTATGTAAAACATTTGTTTTACTGTATTTAGTATTTTTTAACAATGAAACTTAATGTTTTTTATAAAATATTACATAAAAAATTTTTTTAAAATATTTTTAATTTTTAATTAATACTTTTTCTATATGTTCTAATTATGATCTTAAAAGTTTAATATTTAAAACACAATTTTTAATTAAAAATAATGAAGACTGTATTGGATAATTTTTACTTCAGTAATAATGTGTACCGGCTAGAATATTTTTAATCATATTTTGTCAATATATAAAAACATTCTTGTCTATAAGTAAGATGAATCTAAAAAAGGCCTAATGCTACACAGAAGCCACCGTCGTGGCATAAAAAAATTTGAAGAAATATCATATTTTAAAAAATCGATGGATTTATAAATTTAATCTATTGTAAATTGCAGATAAATATATAGTTTAAACACCTTCTATGCTATAAAATCTAATGATTATTTTTCTAGAAGAAGATTTAGATCTACGAATACTTCCAATGACATCTAATAAGAGACAGTCAACAGAATTACTTCAACAACCTACTGTAAAGAAAAGCAAGGATGAAAGGTTTGATTAGTAAGTTATTGAAAATTTATTTATAAAAAAACTCATGAAATTTATACATATATAAATTAGTTTTTCTCAATTTTTATAATATTCTTTAGCAATTGATTACCACTTAATTGTTCTGCTTAATTCGTTCATCAATTATATTAAGCCAATTCAAAAACGAAAATTGTAAATACTAATCTTTTTAATAATTTATATTTATGTAGATTATTTTAAATTGTATTTACATCTGTTTTATTTTTATTTTTAAAAAAATATAATTTCGATAATTAACGATATGAAAGTAAAGACATTATAATACTATTTCCTTCTTAATAGGACAAACTCGAATTATATCAACATTTTTGTTAAGCTTGCCTCAAGGAGTCTTTATTTTTGTATAGTCTTTAAAAACTTAATAGAAAAAAATTCGTTTAAGTATAAAATTAAAAAAAAATTGTTTTTACATATTAGGTGTTAAAAAAACATATAACTCGTAGTTTTCCATAAAAGAAAAAAAAATGAGTGATACTGTTTTCACGACGAATGTATTTTTGCAATGCACATTTTAGGTACTCTATTCAAACATATGTTAAGGTCTTATGTTCGAGCTAAGCTTATACAGAAAAGCACATTGAGTTTCTAAAAAAATTTGTCATCAGGTTATATGTATGTTCAAATGAAAGGATAAATTTAATAAATGCACGGATGTGTACATTGCTGATCGAGTTTGATGCCCATTGTAGTCGTTAAGCTATTTATAAATAATAATAGCATTGAATGCAGTGTTATTTATTGGAGTAAGATATCAAAGCAAGTGGACGAATGTACTGAGCGATCGCGATTGAAACTTCATTCCATCGAAGGGATCGTAGTGAATTCCCGAGCTAAGTTGAGTTAGGCGAAAATTGTCGTAACGATATAATTGCAGTCTGTTCGGGAAGGAGGATGTGGATCTGCGACTGTTGAATCCCGTGGCTCAACCCGTGACCGGTCAGACGTCGTCGCCCCCCACGCCACCGCCCCCCGTCATATCCGGCGACAAGGACGGATGGGCGAAGCTAAAGACGCCCGGGAAGTCGGAGTCTGGTCGTTTGGATTCTAGTCGCTCTTTGGATTGCTCGAGGTCAGATAGAGCAGGTCGCGGCCGTGCCAAGATCTACAGCAAGCCGACAGAAGAACGAAGACGGGGCGGAGCCCGGGAATACGAGCGCAACGCCGACCGGAACATTGAAATAATAATGAAGCAAGCGGCCGAGCAATTGAATCAGGGCACCATCACCAAGTCGCAGTACAACAAGCTCATACAGGAGGTCCTGCACATGAGCGAGGACCAGAAGCTCAGGGCCGCCCAGAGGAAGGAGAGGGAGAGCAAGATCTGGGAAAGGAGCGAGAAGGGTATGAGGCCCAAGGAGCACGGCGTCCATCCTCGGCCGCCCGGTTAGCTCCTTTATTTCTTGACCGAAAAACTGTCGCGGCCATCCGACCGACTCTCACTGATCTTAAATTTTGTTCAGCAATTGTACTTTTTCACTCGTGGCAGTGATTTATAAATCTTCAGTATCAATGCGTTAGTTAATTTTAAACTTTTATCCCAAGATCGACTCGAGGTTCTTAACATAATATAACATAATATAACTGCTGTCGTTCCAATGGTCTCATAGATTATGGTGAAATCGGGCGATAAAAATATATCGAATAGACGGAAAAAAGGCGCATCGCATCATTCGATCTTCGCAAGTATGCTTAATTTCATTTCTCTCGGTCATTGTAAAAGGTGGACTTCGATGGCAGCAGCCTTGGCATCAGCCTTGGGCCCATCCGCCCGGACCATTTCAGAATCACTTCCGTTCGGAATTCCGGCCCATCGGCCCGTGGCAGAATCATCCTCGTTTGTTTGGTGCTCCGATCAGATCAGAGTTCCATCAGTTTCACGCCGGTTTCAATCCACGGTTGACGCATCCAGCTTTGGGCCCGAACGGCCCGATCTTACTGTCGAACAGTCCCCTCAAATCCTTGCCCAGTGCCCCCTTGATATCCCTGGGGGGATCATTGGGTACTTTGCCGCCGAGTCTACTATTGGGAGCGGGCAACTCCTTGATCTCCAAGAAGTTATCCTTGTCCTCCGGAGAGGCTACGTCCGACACTTCGGTGTGGTCCTTTCCGTCATTCGCGACTAATGAAGCTAAGTCGGCCGGTGAACCGGTAGTCGCTTCTACGAAAAGCGACGAATTACCCCCCGTCGACCATAAGGTAATGGAGGACATAATGAAGGATACCATGAAGTCGATCAGCATCGACAATGTTCCGCGGGAGATAAGATACTACGGACAAACCGGTGTTATATTCATGCACTGGGACGACCCGAGGGATATTGGATTCCAAAATGGGGCCAGGAGAATTTCGATCGACGGCAAAGATGCGGTTGTCTGCTCCTTTAACGATGATTACAGAGAATTCACCTTCGAGGGAGAAACGCACAGGTGATTTACTTTTGATCGTGTGGCATCGTTTAATAATTTTCAGTAAAATATTAATCGCATTATGCTTATATATTCTAATTTATAAGCGCGAATTACTTAAAAAACATTTTTATCCCAGGATAAAACTTGGTGCGCCAACTAGAGAATTATACGTCGATGATAAATGGTATCAATGCTATTTTGGTGGGCAATCGATTACGGTTGATTTGGGAAACAAGAAAGTTAGTGTTAAGCTCGATGGTCCCCCTCCTCAAGTGAAAATTGGAACGGTTAAACGTACGGATCTTGTCGTCGGAAAAATAAACCTTATTATTAATGCTAGAAGTATGGTTCCAATTTTTCTCGATGCCAAGCCACAAATGTAAGTAATTATAATAATGTTTATTAACGAACTTTTTAATCAAGTAACAAATAAATAGTGCAAATACTAGCTTAGAGATTATTCGAATATCTGTCAAATATCAATAGAAAAATAACTGAAATTCGTTAATATTTTAAATAATGTGTTTCTATTGTAATATAAAATATTACGAAATTATTGTAGCACCAAATCTTAATGAAGAAAGCGTTTTAAACGATGACTCATTTTGCAGGTTTAGCATCGATGGAACGTCCTGTACTTTAGAATTCATCGACTCCCTACAGACGGTACTGCTAAATGGCCGGCCACTGCAAGTAGAATTTGGCGGTCTACCCAAGCCGATTTTCGTCCAAGGCAAGAAGCATTTCATACGTTTTTCAGTATTGCCACGTGGTTTTCGCGCGGGTTACGTTCGAATTAAAGGTATGAAGGGAGAACAGCCGAGGGAGGCTTCACCTGACAGTCTCAAAAAAACTCACTCGGACGTCTCTTTGAGTACATCAGCGGCCATAGTCTCACCTTCTTTTGTGGAACCAGACTCTATATCCCAGGACGGTATGGACCACTCTTACAGTTCGAAAACAGGTTTGTAAGAAACTTTCTTTTTTTGAATAAATATTACTTTATTAATTCGGTGTTAAATTGTTATTAATATCGGGTAGTATTTATTTTTATTACATATTTACTCACGATGATAATTTATACAATATTTTGGCACGTTTATCAATACTTAAATAAATAATGAGTAAATTATTTTACTCGGAGTCAATATCGAAGTAAATTATGAAATTAATCATAATTTTCTTTCTTGTTTTTTGATATATAACAATGCTTGCTTTTTATTACCATAATGATCATAGAATTTGCACAGTGCATTGTACGTCGAAAAATTTTTAGGATTCACATTATCATTCACGTAATTATTTTTTATTTGCAGATCTACAATTGGACGTTCTATCTTCGGTTGTAACGTCAGCAATGGCTCCTTCGTCTGGAATGTCATATCAAGCTGAATTTATTGAAAGTACACCAACCCCAGCCCCTGCAGTAACTCTGCCTCTGAATCTTGGCGAATTATTCCAAAGATTATTAGACACTGGAATTGTATCAAATCTGAATGAATCAAAAAAGCTAGAGGAGGAGAAGAAGCAGCCAGAAATTATTCCAGTGTCTTTTGACAAGCCCAAAACCTTAAAAATGTATGGGTTCTAAGCTTATTTCTTTCGCTCTCTTTTAATGGCAATCGTTTTATTTATATTTACATATGGTATTTCTTAATTAGGTATATTACTATATCATTAAATATGGCACGTGTTTCATTTCCAGAAAACAGCCGGCAATTGTTACAGCGCTCTATAGCGGGATTCAGTGCAGTTCTTGCGGTGCTCGATTCGCCCCGGAAATGGCAACTCGCTATAGTCATCATCTGGATTGGCATTTTCGGCAGAATCGAAAAGAGCGAGATTCTTCTAGAAAAGCCCATTCGAGGCTTTGGTATTATGATGTAAGCGATTGGATTCAATTTGAAGAAATCGAAGATCTTGAAGATAGAGGTAATAAATTCTTCCTATTGGAATACGTTTATTAGAAAAATTATCAAGCTCTTTATAATGTATGACCCAATAAGTAACACAAATAAACATTTTTTAACTATGAATTTTTTCGTATTGAAGAGCCACGTTCGCATATTTACTTGAAAACTGTTTATTTTATACTATTGTTGACGTAGTCTATACTCTTTTGTCGAATAATTTATATAAAGGGCTGGTATTTGAGAAAAATATTTTAAAAGTAATTGATATCTTAGCTCAAAGTTGGTTTGAAACTGAGAAGCAAAATATGGAGATTGAGAGCGCGGCTGCGGACGAACTCTTTGTCGAAACATTACAGCCAAGTATTCCCACTGGTACAGATGAAGATTCATGTTGTCAAGTTTGTCACGAGGCCTTCGAGCAGTTTTACAACGATGAAAAGGAGGAATGGCATCTTAGACCAGCCATTTGTTTTGAAAACAAAAACTTTCATCCTTTGTGCCTTGATGATTATAAAGTAAGTGTCATAACATATTTTTATTAGATTAGTGTATTAATATTTGAAATTTTGTTACACTTTTACATAAAGGAAAAGCTTCTTGTGGTACGTTGAATTTTATAAATACTATAAATTGTCTCAGTGTTTATATTTTTTAGTTGTTGATCAATTTCTACATAAAACTAACTTAATTAGAAATGATTAAATACTTCATACAACATAATATATTTTGGGAATCAATTTTTATGATTTTCTAATTAATTTTTGTATTGTAAGTAAAGCTTGTAATCTATTTATTTGTTGCAACGTGTAAACGATAATTTGTCAAAATAAATTGTGTTATGTTTTTGTGTCAAATTGCTTTACGTTTTATATATTAAACTTAGATTCGTTAATGAATCTATTCAATGCCAATACTTATTTATATTATATAATATTAATATAATATTTTTTGGTAATTACAGAGAATTATGAAAGAGTCAAATTATACTGGTATGTCGGAAATAAATGAGCAGAATAAAATAAATATTGACGTAAAAGATGAAAAAGAAGAAATAATAATTGTTAAAGAAGAAGTGAATACAGATTTAATTAAAAGTGAAGAACTGGAAAATGCGTTAGATATTGCACGAAGTACATCAATTGAAAAATTTGATAGTGAAATCGGTATATTCTTATTATTTAAGATAATATATAACTATTAATAATTAAAATTAATTTTACCTTTAATGAAATTTAATTAGATATAAAAAACATAGAAGTAAAATTGGAAATAAAAAAAGAAGAAACTGACGTAAAAATGTCACAAGAAGAAATCCCAGAAGAAATTGTAGATATAATTAAAGATGATTCAAAAAATGTATTTATAGAAACGAAAGAAAAGAATAATGTTACCGTGATTGAAGAAGAGTCAATAGAGCTTCAGCTAGGTAAAGGTCATTTAATAATATATATGAAAGTATACTAAGGTTTCAATTAACAATTAAACTTTTAAATCATTTTATTGATTAGAACCTGTAGAAAAAACATCAGAAATTGCTGGAGTTGATTCAACTCAAGTTGAAGTTAAAAGTACAATTGACGGAAATGTGGAATTGGAATCTAAAACATTGATTATTCCATCCTCTCAGTCAAAAATTAAGATAAATATAACAAAATCTCTTAACTCTCCAAAATATTCCAAAGAAATTAAAGAAGAAAATGAGGAAAAGGAGGAGAAACTAGATCAGCAAGATATATCCGAAACATTGAAACCCTCATCGATAAAACCTGCATTATGTGATAGAAATCTTTCAATTTTACCACCAGTAGAAAAAGGCGAGGAACTTTCTGCATTATGTTCAATTATGTAAATAACTAGAATACAAAATATTGTATATAATCATTATATTGATGATAATTTTGTATGCTAAAATGATATTGGAACAGTTATATGTTCTCCATTCGATTATATTGTTAATAATAATTGGCAAGAAGTCCCGTTTTTTCTCATTGTTGAATAACCAATGAAACTATTTTATTGGACATAAATTGGACTTTATACCAAAATAAGCTAAAAGCTATCAAAAATTAATTTTGTTTATAATTTTGGAAAACCAATGATTAAAATACAATTCTTGTTAATGATATTTTATAGGCATTGTTTTCCAATATGATCTCATTTGGATTCAATATAAGTTGGCAGTGTCCCAAAGTAAACCAGTGCTAAGTTAAATTTGTATATGCGTATTTACTGTTATGCGGCGGTCTAGAATGATGAATATAATATTTTTATGCCAGTTTTATAGTCTGATAATTCTTGGACATATTATGAAAATATTGTTAAAATGTATCAATGTATTTATTTGCTATTATTATGATAATTGCATTGATAAAGCCCTAAATTAATTCTGGCATGTTAACTATTTAAAGTAGTTTGATGATGGTGACTACACTCATACTAATTGTCTTCCATTTCGAAATTTGGAAGAAAAAATATTTAGCTATAATATGAAAATTAAAAAAATAATTGGGTGATCTACATTTTTAATAATCAACATGGAATAGTGTAAATGCAAAATGGCCATCTTAATTCGTAATTGTGGTGGCAACAAGAGCTTGAATTTATGTGACTAAGTGCTTACTTGAATTTTAAAAATTCTGCAAAAAAGAATTATATATATTCGCACATGTATATACATGTATATATATATATTATTAACTTTCTTTTTTTGGTATCTTATTGGCAATACCATCTTAGTAATTTTCCAAACTTGTACTTATTATCTTTCTAAATAAAACATTATATTAAATAATGTACAAATTATTGTTCTTTAATTTATTAATATGCCAAAAAAAGAAAGTATTAATTATTTTGTAGTATGCAGAAAAAATATAAATGTAGACAGAAATAATTTAGATTCCTTGAATCAGCAACTTTCTATTTAAAAAATGATTGGATTTATTTTAGGTTTAAGATGAAGTCCTAAAATTTTATTTATATCTTTTATATTTCAAAGCGATTACAGATGTACTCGGAATATTTTGTCCATGGAGAAACAATGATAAGATATTGAATGATTCGAATACTTGTAAATAATTTTCAAGTACTGTGATGTTTGTAAATATTACTTAATATTTATTTTTTTATAAATGAAAAGGAATTTTTTGTTGACTCCTATGTCCCATTTCATTTCTTACTATTTTGAAATAAACTCCTATTTTTTCACATCGCAGTTTAACATAATCAAAGAAATTCTTGATAGTTTTTAAAAATTAGTCAATTTAATTTTCTTCAATATTTAAAAATCTACTTTATCTTTTTCTTTTAATTTTCCATTTTTTTTATTTGATATTAAATGTTAAAATGATATTCACAACAGCTTATTACATTTTTTAAATGACTTATAAATGCTAACCAATAAATATATAAAAGAAAAATGATTGTTTTTATTTCAACCTTTGCTATAAAGAATAAAATACAAATACTATAATTGTATTTTTACTTATGCTTTTTACATAATTTTTAAGTTTTACGTTTTTAAATATTTTTAAGTATATACAGTTATTTTAACAATGCTAAATGATTTTCTTATAAATTACAATTGTGAGGATAACGAGGAAAGGGGATAACATCTTTGATATTTGGTATTTTTAAAACAAGTTGTAAGTATCTTTCAAATCCCATTCCAAATCCTGCTGTAGAAACATTTCCATATTTTCTGAGATCAAGATACCATTGTAGATCAGAGTTAGGTGGTAATTTTGATTTTAATTTTGAATAATCATCCTCTCTAACACTACCTCCAACTAATTCACCAACTGTTGGCACTAAAAGATCTAGTGCCTTTACCTATTCAAAGTTATTCAAAAGTTACATCAATCAACAAAATAAAATTTTCATGTTTTAACAAATTAAAATTATAGTACTTTCAAATAAATAATTCAACAATGCAATTTATGCAAAGTAATTATAGAAAAATTAAGAGACCAAAGGGTAAAGAACTGCATAAAATGCTAAAATTTATAATTTTTCAAATTATTCTAAAATAGTTTTTTACAAATAAAAAATTTGAATTACCTTTGTACTATCATCTTCACACTCTTTCATATAAAATGCTTTAGTATGTTTTGGCCAATTAGTAATAAAAATTGGAACATTACCATTATGTTGTACTAAAAATAATTCATGTTCTTTTACAAGATTTTCTCCATATTTCATGGGAATATATAATTTACTTGAATGTTTGGTTAAAATTTGAAATGCTTCATCATATGTAATATATCCAAAATCTTTATCTAACCAAATTGGACTGGGAATCTTCATTATTTGAAGCTCATCTCTTCCATTTTCAAATAGTTTTTTAGTAACTGATTTAATTAAAAATTCCACATTTTTTGCAAGTTCTTTTAAAGACGTTATAAAAGCAATTTCTGCTTCAATCATGTAAAATTCTGAAAGATGAAGCCTAGATTTTGTGTTTTCTGCTCGGAAGGTAGGATTGAATGTATATACCTTTGATAAAGCTCTAAATAATATTTTTTTATGAATTAATAAATTAATTAAATTAATTTTATACGAACAATGTTCTAGCAATTAAAAAGCCTTTTGGTAATAATTACCTTGCACATGCTTCAAGCTGTAATTGACCAGAGACAGACAGATATGCTTTTCTGTTAAAATAAATTAGTTCATCATTTACCCCTTCTTTTTTCATCTGTTCAAGTGTTTCTTTAGAATTTGCTTGTACATAAAACACTTCTCCAGCTCCTTCACAATCATTAGAAGTCAAAATTGGAGTATCTACATTAATAAAGTTCTGATTTCTGAAATGATCTCTTATAATGTTCATTGACATGTCTCTAAGGCGCATTGTACTAGAAAAAGTTCTTGTCCTAGGCCTGAAATGTAAATACTGACGAACATATTCTTTTAAATATTGTTTTCTTGGATGAAATGGATAACCATCAAGCTTACAATCCCCCACAACCGTAATTTCTTTAACTTGAAGTTCTGTTTGTCCGTTTGTAGTTTGACATAGATCACCTTCTGCTAAAATACTGCAACCAAAAGCTAAGTTTTCAGGTTTAAGTTCATTCTTTAATACTAGCTGAAGAGATTGGCAAGATGTTCCATCATTTACATCAATAAAAATGTTGTCTTTCATTTTTCTCAATGCTTTTACCCACCCCTGAAATTGTTGCATATTGTAAAAATCACAAAACAATTTAATATAATAATTAAATATAAAGAAGCTTCCTACATTATAAAAATTATTTAAGGTAATTGAATTATTAAAAAAAGGATTATTTCAATTGGAAATGTAATTGTTTGATTAAGCACTGATTCTTATGAGAACAAAATTAAAAAAAAATTTATATACAAAACTAAATTTTACAATTATAACCACAGTAAATAAAAAATAATAAATAATAAATATTACATAAATATGTTAAAATCATTTAATTATACTAAGTTCATATAATAAATATTTGCCAAAGTTTTGTTGTGACAATATAATCTACTTGTCACTGATAATAATATAAATAGTGAAAAATAGGAATATAAGAATTCTATTTTTTATTGAAACGGTGTCAGAGAAATAAGTAATGTCACTTTTTAAATGAAAAGTATTGAATTTAATGAAAATTTCTAGGTTTTTAAAGTTCTATACTGAATTGTATATTCAATCGCTTCAAAATAAAATGATATAAAAATAAATATCCAATTAATATTGTTAATATTGAAGAAACAAATTCTTAACAACTTTCTAACCTGTATTTTAGTTGTTTTTCCAACATTTTTCGAATTTTTCAATTCAT
Organism: Kradibia gibbosae; assembly: GCA_018907135.1. Lineage (NCBI taxonomy): Eukaryota > Metazoa > Arthropoda > Insecta > Hymenoptera > Agaonidae > Kradibia > Kradibia gibbosae. The sequence continues at coordinate 14,643,896 of JACCHX010000004.1, forward strand.
ACATTGTCGCATAATTATGAATTTTATGGCATAAAAATCGCTTATTTATACAATAAAATTGTACAACTCGTCTTAGACTCATTTGTTTGTAACATTAGCAAATAATCACAAAATAGAATGAAATAGACTGTCAATAAAATTATAAATTAATTTCAATAAAAATTTGTTTATTTATTCTATGTATATATTAATAGATAAATTATAGAAAATTTAGATTTTTTAAAAATAACTTTCCAAATGCTAAAATATCGATAGAACTTTATCAAATTCAAAATTCTATAATAGAAGTTGTTATTTGCATAGGTTTATCATAAATAATTGGTATAAGTTGAGTACTATTTTGAAACGTAAAAACAAATATCTATTAAAATTCACTACAATTAGTTTCAGTAAACTCCCTCGAATACACTTTTATGCTAACATAACCAATCAACAGTCAGTTTGTTATCATCGTATCGTGGCAGTAATAGATTCGATGCATCATGACTACATCCACGTAAACCTCAATGTTTTCCTTCATTGGATTCGTTTCGAATTCTTAATAATTACTGCTGAATTCCCTAATTTCGAACACATCGGATTGTAAATTTTTAACATTCGATTTCTAATACCAGGGGTGAATCTTCGCTATGGCAACAGAAGATGAAAGACGCGTTGCTTTGATAACCGGTATTACTGGACAGGTACTGATCGTCAATTATTGATTAATACTTTATTATTAATTATCATTTATTTTTTTTTATTACTTAGTTTACAATTATTTCACGTATTTTTTATATCAGTGTAAAATTACAATTGCAAAGCGTAGATATGACAGATTCAATAAATAAACAATATCATGTCAATAAGAAATTTATAACATTTAAATCAAATTTCACTTCAAAGAATAGTAAAAAAAATATTTTGAACCATTTTATAATAGCCAACTCAGTTTGAACTATGTATAACAATACTTATGATATCTGTAAGTGACACATCGTCAAATTCAAATGTAAATGATTTCGATAAAGCAAATCTTGAACTTTTGGGTAATCTGAATATTTCATTAATAATAAACGTATTGTTTTTAATTATAATAATTATTCTACAATGGTGAATCAATTTAAAGTGAACAATTTTTTTGTTAATTGATTATAAAAAAGAGAAATATTAATTCTGTATCTGGTTTTTTTTTTATTAAATTTATAGCGCATTGGGGATTTTCTTTTAAAAAATTATTATATTTTTATTAATATTAAATTTATTTAGTAAATATTTATATTATTAAAATATATTTTTCAAGGTTGATTTAATTTGATTTTAATAACTCAATGCTTGGATTGTGTTGCTAAATATACTAATACAAATTAAACAAAAATTTAAAATAAAATTCTAACTTTGAATAAAAAATCTGATCAAGTGACCTTTGAAATCATTTTTTATTTATGAATGCATTGATAAATGTAAAAATAAAACTTATTAAATTATTAATGACAAATTATATATTTTTTATTTTTTGTTATAATTTTTTAGGATGGTTCTTACTTAGCCGAATTTTTAATTAGCAAAGGTTACGAGGTACATGGTATTATAAGAAGGGCTAGTTCTTTTAATACAACGAGAATACAGCATTTATACGAAGACCCAAAATGCCATAGAGAAGGCAAAATGAAATTACATTATGGAGATATGACAGATTCTAGTAGTCTTATTAAAATAATTCATAAAGTACAACCAATAGAAGTATATAATCTAGCTGCCCAAAGTCATGTTAAGGTATTTTTTTAATTTTGTCATTTTTTAAAAATTAATTATATTAAACTATTTTTTAATTAATTTAAGTTTAAAATAATTTTTTTTCCTTCATAGGTGAGTTTTGAATTAAGTGAATATACAGCAGAAGTTGATGCTGTTGGTACAGTAAGACTTTTAGATGCTATACAAACATGCCGATTGAAAAAGCCTATAAAATTTTATCAAGCTTCAACTTCTGAACTTTATGGTAATGTTAAAGAAGTACCTCAAAATGAAAAGACACCATTTTACCCTCGTTCTCCATATGGTAACTACTCAAATTTCAAATTGAATATAATTCAAGTTTATTTTATTTATTTATTAATTAATTTATTTATTTTGTTTTTATTTTAATAGCATGTGCTAAAATGTACAGCTTTTGGATTGTTATAAACTACAGAGAAGCATATAACATGTTCGCTTGTAACGGTATACTTTTCAATCATGAAAGTCCACGACGTGGTGAAAATTTTGTAACTCGTAAGATTACAAGGTCAATTGCAAAAATACATTTAGGATTACAGGATTTAGTAGAATTAGGAAATTTAGATGCAAAAAGAGATTGGGGACATGCTAGGGATTATGTTGAAGTTAGTAAAAGAAATTCTTATAATTTTTTTTAAAAGTTACACGATGTATCAAGAAATAAATTTTGATAATACTAGACATTATTTTAATTATTTATTTCTAAATTCTATTAATATTAAAATTTGTCTGGACATGTAAAAGTTTTTTCAGTTAAATAAATAGCTCATTATAGTAAACAATGATTGTAAAAAAAACATTTTTTTAGGCGATGTGGTTAATGCTTCAGCAAGATGTTCCAGATGATTACGTTATAGCTACAGGAGAAACACATAGTGTTCGAGAATTTGTTGAAGCAGCATTTTGTGTTGTAGGAAGGAGTATTAAATGGGAAGGTAAAGGTATAAATGAAGTTGGCAAAGATGCATCTTCAGGACAAGTGGTTGTTAAAGTGAACCCTCGCTATTTTCGACCGACCGAGGTTGTAAGCTATCACTATTTTTATAAAAATATGAGTGCTATTGAATTTATAGTTGTTTAGAAAAAAAACAATGTTGTATTATATATAATTTAAAATGTTTAGGACCTTTTGTTAGGAGATGCCACTAAAGCAAAGCAAAAGCTTGGCTGGAAACCTACAGTATCATTCCAGGTAAATATAAATTTTACATTTAAATGATAAATAATTATTATGCTATTCACATTACATAAAAAAAATATTTAAAAATTTATAAAATTTCAGGAACTTGTGATAGATATGATGACAGCTGATTTGGAATTAATGAAAAAGAATCCAACAGCATAAATTCTGACAAAATTAAATAGTTTTATTAAAGAAGCTTTGCAATTTACAATCTGAATGCAATTTTAACTAAATTTCATGTAGTTGATGAATTGATGACAACTTTGTTAGAAAAAATCTGGGAGTACTAAATTTTTATTGTAAAAAAAACTAATATATAAATATGCATATACATGTATACACATGCGCCCTAGTGAAAATATTTGTGTTGAATGTATAAAAATTTTAAAAAATATATTATATAAATTTTTTGTCCTTCAGTAACAAATTTTACAATCTTCTACTTGAAATTTTAAAGTATTTATTACTTGTATATTTGTTAATTTTTTGTTTATATTGTACACAGTAATATAAACTTTATTAAAATTAAAAAAATAATAATTCATTATTTAAAAATAATGATGCTTAGAAAAAATTTGTTGATCATTTTATTACAAAGATAATTTTTATATATTATAATAGTGAATAAAATGCAATATTAAAAGTAAAAATGAATTATTGTGTTGTTTTTATTGCATTGAATATTGAATTAAGTAAAATATTTTTCATACATTTATCACAACATTTTCAAAAGGATTTACGTTGAATATTATAATTCAGTATTACCACTATTTATGTATTACAGTTATTTTTTAAATATTTTTAAATAAATGTAAGCGCAAAATTTTTTTTGTATTTAACATTTTTGTAAATTTTATTACACAAATATTTTGAATGCAAAAATGTCAATAAGGCATATTTTTATATGATGTATAATTTATTTATCCTAACATAAATAATTTATCGTATATTTATAAAGTTTATATTTGTTACCGTCGTAAACTTAAATTGTAAAAATGTTTTTGTACTTAAAGAAGAGTAAAAAATTATAAAATATTTAAACTAATAATATTGGAAACATTCTATTTATTAATTTTATTAATCCTGTTTTTTACGTTGTAATCATCTTGTGTAACGATGAAATTAAATCATCATGTAATTTTTTATTTATGAAAAATAAAATGATTAAATTACCAATATTCCACTGACTTTCAAATAACGTATTAAATTATTGTAGATGACCTAAAATTATATGTTTAATTTAAATAACTATGATTGTTGGTATCAATTTTAATAAATATATAGTAATTGTATCTCAAAAAGCATCATATTAGGAATTTGTAAAACATTTTTAATTCTTTGGCTATATTTTTTGTTAATTTTTTTTTAAGAACTATTAGAATTTGTAATCGTTTTAGTGTGCAGTAAGACTAACTTGTATATTTAAAAGTATGCATAAAATTATGTTTAATAGTTTATTAATTTTTTCATTATTTTTAAAAATATTGTGTTTGTATATCAATTATCAAATTCAAACACTATTTATAAGGGTGACTTTACATAAATCTATCTCTAAATATAAAATAATGAATCGCAAGATTTATTACAGGTAATTAAATTTAAATTTTATATTTATTAATTTCTATATTTAGGCATATTTATTGACAGTTGTAGCAAAACCATTTTTTTTTATAAATATAGGAACTCTATGACTATTAAAAATTAAAAAATTTTCAATTTCTTTAAATCACAATAAATATACTTGATACCAATTAAAATTATACTTTCAGTTCAATCAAAATACAATAAAATTATCATTATAATGTTTAATGTTATACCTAAAATTAAAAATTAAAATGCAATTATTGAAGTTTGAGCCTCAATATGATAATGAAGTCACATAATAAAAGCATATTTAAACATCATTGACTTAAAATTTGTCAAATGTACAGAAATTTATTTTCGAATTGATTTAAAAAAAATTAAATTTACAGATTGAAAAAATGTAATTTAATTCAATAATACAAATTGTATGGTATAGTTTTTATATTAAATTTTAATATTATTTTATTATAAAGTGTCTAAACATGAAAACTTAATATACAAAAATTTATATTAGATATATATATAAATGCTTTACAAGCTCTAGTGAATGAATGCAAAATCTGTTCATTCATTATATTATAAAATTTTCTCTATAATGTGACTAAAGATTCATTTAAGATAAGTTTTTATAATAATATATGAGATTTTAAATTGCTTATAAATCATATAAACATATTTGGTAATGTTTCGACTTTCTACGTGTTCAAATATATAGCTAATAAATTTATCTAGCTGAAATAATAAAAAATATAATTTCAAAGTTTTTTATTAAAAACTAATACACTTACAAAGATTAAAAAAATAAAATGTGAGATGATACTTTTAAATACATAGAAATATGCAATTTACCATTAAAATTGTTTAATTAATACGTCTACAAACCTATAGTACAATAATTAAATTAAAATTATGTAAAACAGAAACATCTGGATTGAAATTAATTTTCTGATTTTTAGTATATCAACTTAAAATAAACTATTATATAATTTTACTTAATTACGTTACGCAAGTTTATTTAATATATATATATATATATATATATATATATATATATATATTCGCAAATATTTTTCAAAAACAAGATTCATGTATAAAGTTAAGTATAAAGTTGGTTATTGTTTAACTTTATAGTAATAGGTATGAACTATTCAAAAGTCAATGTATCTAATGGGAAACGTTTTTGAAATCCATTAACACAAATTATATAACAAGAAGTTTAGAAAGAAGTTAACTTTAGGAAGTACTAAATCAATTATACAATTTTAATCATAAACAAATAGTATATTTAAATGAAATATGGAATAAAAAATGAATCTGTTATTACAAAATATTTATTATGTAAAAAAAATTTTTAATTTTTAATTTTATAACTAGAGCACGACAGTTTATTGTTATCTATATCATCATATTGCTATTGAGATATTTTAATATTTGAAAATGTTTTCCCACTTGTCTTTTAAGTTTACATTATAAAAGATAGGAAAACAATTTTTACGGTATTTAAATGTGATTGAAAAGTATTTTTCTTTTTTTTTGATACATTTATATTCTTTTTTTTTTTTACTTGTAAAAAAATGATATAATTATGTACTACGATTTTTGTTTCTTATATAATATTTACAGTGTGTATAATATCATATAATTTTCTGAAAACGGCAGTAAGACTCTAATTGAACTTAAAATAATTTTTTTCCTATAATGGAAAACTTATTATCTTAACTATTTATGTTCTTTTTTAGCCGTGGATAAGTTGATATGCTTATTTTGATTGTTTAATTTTATTTTATCTTGCGATAAAACCTTTTATTTAAATTAAGCATTAGTAGAATCACACAGAAATGTATAATAGCTATCCTATAAAAATGTTTTATTCATAGTGTTTCATTTATATCTATATTTTTTTGGCTTTACATTTGCAAGTATATTTAAAACATTTCAAAATGTTATTTAAAATGTACATTGTTTCAATATCTAGCTATTTTTAAAGTTCATTAAATATGTTATTTCTTTATATTTGTTTTGATTTAATTTTTAAAAATAAAATAGTTAATAACGATTAAAATTTTTTATGTACACAATTGTTTTTAATATAGAGATTATATATATATTAAATCTTTAACCTTCACTTCTTATTTCGACGTAAATTTTCCAATTTTTGAATAATGATGATACAAAAACTACTAATTTTTTATAAATGCAATTTTGCTTTAAATTTATATTTATTAATAGTAATTTCACATAAAGTTTATAGGTAGAGAAAAAGTAATATATATATATGAAATGAATTTCGCTTTTTAATTTCAACCTTTTTTTCAATTTATTAATTTTAATTTTAATTTTTTTACTTAACAAAAATTTTACAAAAATTTTTTTGTAAAAAACTACTTCGATAACATCTTATCATTAAGTATATTTTTATATTTCAAATAAATAAATACATAAGTTATAGGAACATTTTATTCAATCATTTTTTATTTTTATTAAAATAATTTTTTTTTAATAATTTTATGTACATTATATTTTGTGTTAAAAATGAAAAAATTTTTTGAATTTTAAGATTTGATATTGCAACATAGATATTGATAAAAATTATTTTATATATATTTTTACATAATATTAAAGTCATTTAATATAATATGATTAAATTATACTTATTAAGTCATTGTAGGTATATATGGAAATAAAATTTTGTAAAGAAATAAATATTAGTTGATTCAATTGAAATAATTTTTTAATACGTTTGTTACAGTTAATTTTGAACGATAATAATTTCTTATCAATATTAATTGCGTCCTTATTAAAACAGTTTTACAAATTGATTTGCTATGCTTCAGTGACTTTTTTATACTTTCTTCTAATATATAAGCATTTTTTCACGATGAATTGAACCGTGGAAGTATTATCTAGTATCTTCAAAAAACAATTTGTACTTTTTATTTGCGTTTATATACATTTTTATTTTTTTATTTTTATACATATATTTATTAATTTGTTATAAAGCATAATTCCAAACGTTTATAAAATTGTAAATGTATTTATAATGATTAACTGATATAATCGTAAAATTTTGAATAATAATATTTGTTATGATACTGACGTGCAGATGGAATATAACGATGTAAAAAGTTTTATGAAGATATAATAAATATATTCAGAAGAAGTACTATTTTATATAATACGCCTATAAACGTTTTTTATAAGTCCCATCATAGCCTGCTTTCAAAATGTTTTGTACATCTACACATACATAACACATATACATAAAAAATATGCGCATGTAACATGTATGTTCGTGTATGTGTGTTTAAATACAAAAAGTAGTCTTTTTTCTGTTCATGATTATTTCCTACGTTTATATTGTTTTAGTACATGTTTATTGCATAAAATCAGGTTTTTTTATAGTTGTTTTGTACTTTGTTTACTTGTAATTTAAAGATAAACATAATAAATGTTGTAGAATATTTAATGAAATAATAATATCTAGTTGTTTTAAACACAGTTTTTTAATAAAAAAAATATATAACATACGTACTTAAAATAAGTATGCTTTTTATAAATACGTCTTAAGCATAATAATAATAAAATTTTTAAACGACATCTATAATCTTTTTTACAAATATAAAACAAGAAAAAAGGGTTCATAAATTTTATCCACTGCATATGTGAATTAGTTTTTTACTAATGAGTGAATTTTATATGCTTTTTTTTTATTAAGCAAAAAAAATAGATAATCAATAAAGCATTTGGTACAATTAGTTTCTTTATGTCATAGAATACTGCGATTGGAATTAAATTATATATTTTTCTACTCATTTTTTTTGCTTAAAATGATAAGTTTTTCAATGTTTTTATGTGATAAATATTCATAATCTATGGTAGTGATAACTGCAGTTGTATGTGTTTCTACTATCTATGTACTGTGTTTGTTCTATCTATCTGTTCTGTGTTTTATATTAATAACTATTCCTATGTTAGATTTATGTAGAAATAAGTGTTTAAAATTGCTGCATTATATGAGAATTTTTTTTTACTATTACATACAATTTTTACTGTACGTAACCATGTCTAAAATAGTACTTATTTTTCTTAATCATTGTGGCAAAAGAAATATTTAAATATATTTTGTAAATTTGTATCTTTGATTCTATGTTATCATTACAAATAATGATCTACAAAAATTTTGCTGGCATAGGCTACATTCGAAATATTAAACAAATTTTTTTATTGTATTTTTACAAAGTAATTTTCTCATTGTTTACATATCTATGTAATTCTGACCTATTTCTTCCATTATTTCGATAATATTTTCTTGCATTACTTAGTGAATACGTAATTCTATTTGCTCTATCGATTAATAAATGTGCAAAAAATATCTAAAATAAATATGTACGATAATGTAAAGATTATTTAATTTGTGACGTTTCGTCTTCGGGGAGAAAGGGGGGGGAAATAGGGATACCAAGGATAGGCTCGCCGGTTCCAGGGTTCGAAGGAGAAGGGGGGAAGAAAGGAGAAGGTGGGATAATTACAGGACGATAATTAACGGCTCTCCGATACGGTCCGATTTGTATTTTTATTTTTTTTTATTCTTTCGCTCGCCGCGGTTCGTCACTCCGCCATCTGTACAGACTGTACAATTTGTATATTACGCGCTCGCGATCTCCCTCGCTGGGACGTGTAACGTTCGATGCCGCGGAGGGGGGAGGGTAACAATCAAAAGGGGGAAAATTAGGTTTCTTCGCGTTCGGCCTTGGCGACTCTTGGTCGCTCACGTCGACGGGTCGCGTTTTCCCGTCGCTCGATTTATCGGAGCCCACGGACTCCTTGTTCGCTCCGCAAAACAAAAATACATTTCGTTATTCAATAACTTAACCTAGTACATACGCTAGAATACACCTTAGGCCTTCGGCAGGCCGCGGCGGCGAGAGGGGCTCACGGCTCCCGTGATGACCCGGCCACCCGTTGCACGGGGATCGGGATCCTGCTCCTTATCCGTTCTCGGGGTGGAGGTCCTGAGATCCGCGTCTTCGTCTCGTTTTCTATTCTCTTCCGATCTTGTCCGTCTCTCTCGTTTCGCGTATCGATCTCCTCTCCCTTATCTATTCTCACACGTCTATCCTCTCTCATGTCTCCATCACTACTCTCCTGTCCGCCGCTTCTTTCCGGGCTTTCCTCTATTTTTTTTTCTTCAGACTTCTTTTGTCTTGAATTATTTGTCCCCTTATTGGGCGGGATTGTTCGCGAACCTTCCGGGTCCCTCTTCCTCGGAACAAGTCTCGATGCGTTCGAGTTACCCTCGGCCCCGCGGCTCCTTGCCTTCCTTGCCGATGATTCCGCGAACGCGCGACTCTCCCCGTTTTTACTCCCGAGGCCATCCTGCCGTAGGTGTCGTTCGGGGAAAGCCAGGGTGATGGGAGGGGTCGGTGACGCGTGGGTGACAACATTTGTCACATTACCCCCCCCCTTAAGGGCCGACGGGTGACCGAGACGCGTGCCGGGTGTCTTCTTCGCCGACTTATTTCTCCTTATTCTCTCTACGCAGGGCTTCGGGGTGGGGGGCGACTGCTGACCCGCGGCCGCGAGCCGCGCCGAGCGTCGTCTTCCCCTTTGCCTCTCGGGTCGCGTTCCCCGAGTACGCGTGCCGGCACCGCACCTCTCCGGAGCTGGTGCTCGAAAAACGCCGGGGACGCCGTGGAGAGAAGTTGATTCGAGCTGATTATCGCGGCCACCGGCTGTCCATCGACCACGCCGTTCAGAATTGGACGCTGTCGCGCGGGTCCGAAATATATGATGGGGGTCGCCGTAGGATCCTGCATCTTGCACCGTACTTACGCGGCCCGTCGGCGTCTTTACTTCGCGCGGACCCACTTGTCGCTCGTAGTGGGGTTTGAGGTCACGGACGTGGACTTCCCTTGTCTCTTTCCCGTGCCCTATTTTCGCTATGACGGGGGAGGGGCACGCCTCTACCCGCCACGGCCCCTCGTATCGCGGTCCGAGCTTGGCGTTAAAGTCCTTTTGCTTACTTGATAATGCGCGTGCTTTTGTCAATACCATGTCCCCGATTCGTGGAGTCCAGTCCCTCCGGCCTCGGTCATAGTATTTTTTTTGTTTCTCGAAGCTTTGTTCGAGCTTGCGTTTCGCTTCTTCCATTGCCTCGCTTAGGCGAGCGAGTCGCAGTTTCGTATGTCCCTCCCTTGCGTAAATACCCGACCTGACATTTTGCCCGGGAGGGGCCAGTTCCCTTCCTGTATTCAGGAAGGCGGGTGTTTTTCCCGTACTCTCTGAGACGGCCGTGTTATACGCGAATTGCAGCTCCGGCAGGCATCGGTCCCACTGCTTCTGGCTTGCGGGGATAAATTGGGCGATCATCGTCTTGATGACCCGATTCGCGCGTTCTACGGGGTTGCACTGCGGTGTATAGGGCGGAGTACGTCGATGTTTAATGGTACAGGTCTCCAGCATCTTCTGGAATTCCCGCCCGACAAACTGACGACCGTTGTCGCTGACGACGATATCTGGGGTCCCGTGGCGGAGGACGACGCACTCGTAAAATTTTCTCGCCACCGCCTGACTCGTCGCCTTCCTTAGCGCGGCCAATTCCACCCATTTAGTGAGCCGGTCCTGTGCCACCAGCAGCCACGTGTGCAGTTGAGACGACCGTGGTAACGGGCCGATGAGGTCTACGGAAACCATTTCCCACGGGCGCGTGACCTCGGTCCGGTGCATGAGGCCCGGGGCTCGGGATTGTTGCTGCTTATATTGCTGACAGGACGCACACGATCGAACGTAGTTTCGGATCTCTCGTTTCATCCCCGGCCAAGCATAATAGGGTACGATGCGCGCCAGGGTTTTCGCAGTCCCGAGGTGTCCGGCGGTCTCTACGTCATGATTAAGCCGTAGTATCTCTCTTCGCTCGGCGGCCGGGACATACCGTTTTGGAGTTGACACGACGGCTAGGGTCTCCTCCGCCCTTACTGGTCGCGAGAGGACGTCCGCCAGGGCGTTCTCCTTGCCTGGTCGGTATTGGACCTCGAAGTCCCATTGGGCTAATTCGATCGCCCATCGTGCCAACCGGCCCGACGGGTTGTCGATTTGTCGTAACCACTTAAGCGCCTGATGATCGGTAACGACGGTGAAGTGGTAACCTTCTAGGTAATCGCGCATCTTCCAGATGCCCCACTTCACGGCTAGACACTCCTTTTCCGTAGCCGAATAATTCTTCTCGGCAGGTTTAAGCGTACGACTCGCGTACGCGATAACGCGTTCTCGCCCTTCGCTGGTTTGCGTTAGGGCTGCCCCGAGACCGTCGTTGCTTGCGTCAGTTTGTAGCGTGAACGGTATATTAAAATCCGGGCAGGTTAGAACTGGCGCTTCGCTCAACAGGTGCTTTATCTTGTCGAAGGCCTGTTGTTGCACTTCGTCCCACCGCCATCTTGTGTTCGTCCGCAGCAGGTCATTAAGCGGGGCCGCGATAGACGAGACGTTGGGAACAAAACGTCGGTACCATGATACCAGTCCGCAGAACTGTCTCAGTTCTCTTCTCGTGGTCGGTGGCTTCATTTCCAAAATGGCCGCTACTTTGCCTGGGTCCGTGCGCACCCCCTCCTGGTCGACTACGTGCCCCAAATAAAGGAGTTGTCTCCGGCCGAACGAGCTCTTTTCCCAATTCGGTTTCAGCTTAGCTTGCTGGAGGCGTTGGAGCACGCACGCGACGAGGCGCTTGTGCTCTGCATACGTTGTCGATACTATTATGATGTCGTCCAGGTAGGAGAACACGTACGGCTCCAGGTCAGGTGTGATGACTGAATCGATGAGGCGTTGAAATACCGCGGGAGCCGAGTGAAGCCCGAACGGCATAACGCGAAATTGCATCAAGCCGCGTCCTGGTACGGTAAAAGCCGTCAACGGCTTACTCTGCTCCGTCAGGGCCACTTGCCAGTACCCGTTCTTTAAATCTATCGTAGACAAATATTTTGCTGCTCGCAGCTTCTCGAGGGTCGCCTGTATGTGGGGGAGCGGGTAAGCGTCTTTTTCCGTAACCTCATTGAGTTTACGGTAATCGACGCAAAAGCGGTATTTGCCGTCTTTCTTTCGGGCTAACACTACGGGCGAGCTCCAGGGGCTTTCCGAGGGTTCGATTACGCCCTCTGCTAACATAGTCCGGATTTCTCTGTCGATTACCTGCTGCATGGCCGGGTTTCGCGGGCGGTATCGCTGCTTTATTGGTGGCACGTCTTTGATCTTGATGTGACATGTGGCAAGAGGCGTGGGTCCCTTGACCGCTTCCATGCTATCCCTGAATCGTTGGATTAGCTGAGACAGATCGGTCTCTTCCTCCGGGGCCAGCTCTTGAAGCCCGATATTTAGCAACGGGTTCGAGTTTCCGATCCTCATGTGTACGTCTATCTCCCTGAAGGCATCGACTCCTAGCAGCATATCGTGCGCTAGGGCCGGCATTATCACGCATTTCAGTCTGCAATCCTTACCATTTACGCGCGCGGGTCCCTCGATGGCCTTGGAGAGGCTGCAGGTGGTGCCGTCGGCCAGCCGGGCTAGGGAGACCTCGTGGCTCTCTATCCACCCGCGTTGCCGGCATAGATCTGCAACTCGTTTGCTCACATAGGAGCGGGCCGCCCCGGAGTCGATGAGGGCTTCGATGATGTGGCCCTCGACGAAAACGCTGCAGACTGGCATTCGGATCGGTTCGCCGGGGGCCGATACTGCCGGTAATCTGTACCGGCCCCGGCGGAGTTTCCCTGCTGTTCCCGGGGGTTACGGTGCGGCGCCGAACTCCAAAGGGGTGCTTGCAACTGCACCTGACGGGACGCTCTTGCCCAGTACGCGTGGGCTTCTTGCACTTCACGCATCTGCCTCCCGGCCAGTCGGACGAAATCTTCGTCGTCGCGGATTTGTTCCCGGTGTAGAAAACATCGTACATCCGGGGTACAATTATCATAGAGGCGTTCAACCACGTCTTCCATAGTGAACCCTCCGTGGCGCCGCATCAGCGTCGTCAGGTGCGTGGCGTAGTCGACAATGGATTCGCCGGGCCGCTGCCTGTAACCGAGGATTTCGTTTAGAAGCGATTTACGCTCGTCGTCGCCCGAGTAAAAGGCCTTTAGCCTGCGGGTGAAGTCCGACCAGGAAAGCACTCTGTCGTGATTCCTAAGCCAGAGTAGCGCTCCATCCGTGAGGACCTCCGGGAGTCCGGGGAGCATCTCGTCCGGATTTATTCCATAGGCTCGGGCATGTTCCTCCATCCGCTCGATGAATCCATACACATCCCGGCCTCCAAAACGGTCTCCCCAACTCCGCATGAGTTCTATTATTCTGAGGCGTGCGTAGGGTTGGGTACTTTCGTACTCTCGCCTCGAACCATCGGGAGTCGAAGTCCGCGGTTGAGATTCGGCTTCATATTCCGCCATCTCAGTCTTTAAGTCGGCCGTCCGATCGACTCTCTCATCATAATCTTCCGGGTCGGGGGCGCGGGCCGCAGACACGCCGGGATTCTTTCGGACGAATGAGATCAACCGCTGTCTGGCTGTCACTAAGCCCCCTTCCGTCTCCAGTTCATATTTAAGGAGCTCCGTCTCGAGTTCCTCGCGAGTTAACTGGTATATCCAGTTTATCCTGGGAGTAGCGTACGACATCCTGGCAACGCTTTCGTCCTCGACCGCGGCGAAATCCGGGATTTGCTATCTCCCGGGGCGATCAGCCGATGTCTCTCGATATTACGGGTAATATCCCGTTTGGGGGCGAGGGGTATCCTGTTTGCGCAAGGGGAAGGTTGTACTCGTATGCGGATCTCCGCGGTTGGGGCGGGAGTTTTTCGTCCGGTGGCGATCGGCTGTTACCGACCGGAGAGTCGAGGGGTTTCGCAGTGAGACGTCTCTCTTTAGAAACGTCCCTGTTCGGGCGCCATGTGACGTTTCGTCTTCGGGGAGAAAGGGGGGGGAAATAGGGATACCAAGGATAGGCTCGCCGGTTCCAGGGTTCGAAGGAGAAGGGGGGAAGAAAGGAGAAGGTGGGATAATTACAGGACGATAATTAACGGCTCTCCGATACGGTCCGATTTGTATTTTTATTTTTTTTTATTCTTTCGCTCGCCGCGGTTCGTCACTCCGCCATCTGTACAGACTGTACAATTTGTATATTACGCGCTCGCGATCTCCCTCGCTGGGACGTGTAACGTTCGATGCCGCGGAGGGGGGAGGGTAACAATCAAAAGGGGGAAAATTAGGTTTCTTCGCGTTCGGCCTTGGCGACTCTTGGTCGCTCACGTCGACGGGTCGCGTTTTCCCGTCGCTCGATTTATCGGAGCCCACGGACTCCTTGTTCGCTCCGCAAAACAAAAATACATTTCGTTATTCAATAACTTAACCTAGTACATACGCTAGAATACACCTTAGGCCTTCGGCAGGCCGCGGCGGCGAGAGGGGCTCACGGCTCCCGTGATGACCCGGCCACCCGTTGCACGGGGATCGGGATCCTGCTCCTTATCCGTTCTCGGGGTGGAGGTCCTGAGATCCGCGTCTTCGTCTCGTTTTCTATTCTCTTCCGATCTTGTCCGTCTCTCTCGTTTCGCGTATCGATCTCCTCTCCCTTATCTATTCTCACACGTCTATCCTCTCTCATGTCTCCATCACTACTCTCCTGTCCGCCGCTTCTTTCCGGGCTTTCCTCTATTTTTTTTTCTTCAGACTTCTTTTGTCTTGAATTATTTGTCCCCTTATTGGGCGGGATTGTTCGCGAACCTTCCGGGTCCCTCTTCCTCGGAACAAGTCTCGATGCGTTCGAGTTACCCTCGGCCCCGCGGCTCCTTGCCTTCCTTGCCGATGATTCCGCGAACGCGCGACTCTCCCCGTTTTTACTCCCGAGGCCATCCTGCCGTAGGTGTCGTTCGGGGAAAGCCAGGGTGATGGGAGGGGTCGGTGACGCGTGGGTGACAACATTTGTCACAAATTTTTGATTATTTTATTACATTTTTGCTTATTTGAAATATAATTATGCATTCTTGTATACTTGATTTATCGTATTGTATATTAATCTAATTTATTGTATACTTAGGTTACATATATCAATGAATACGGATTCTCATGTGCGGGTGAATCTTATAATATAAACATCTTACATATAAAATCATAATATAAACAGCCTTCTTATGGGTTTCTTAATGTATATTTACAATAGTCTTTATTGGGAAAAATTATAATCGATTATTCAGATTACGTTTTTTAAAATTTTTCTTAAAACTACAGTTATATATAATTTTTGTGAAATTCAATTATAATAATTGAATTAATAATTGAATAATAATTTTTAAATTTAAATAAGTTTTAAATTATAAGTTTTAATTTATAAGTTTTAATTTAAAAATAATTTATATACACGTGAAAATTAAACGTACTGTTATGATATATTTTATTTATGTAGTATACGATGTAAGATGCATTAGTTGTTATCATTTTTAATTTTGTTATCATTTTAAATTTTATTATCATTCGTAGCTCTATAAAAATTGAAATGAAATTGCTTGTAAAACGTTTTTTTTTAATATTATATTTTTGTTTAGGAATGCAACTTAATAATTTTATTTATTTGATGCAAGCTTTTATATTTCGTAAGATTTAACAATTGTTTACATTTTATTCATTAAACTATTTAAATATATTTTGAGGTAATTATTGATTATCGTCAAATGTTTTTTTAGAGAATCAGTACAACTTCATTAGTGCTAAAGCACTGATTGGTAATAATATTGCACCTATAAATGGTAATGAATATTCCTATGTTGTATGCATCGTAAAAAGTATTGATGTTTCGTCAGATGATATAATATGTACGGGATCGCTGATTTCTCAGGATCATGTTTTAACAGCTGAACATTGTTTGGATGGTGAAAACTACGGGTTTGCAGTAAAAGTCAGACCATCAAATGGATTAGGTCATTATATAATACGTAACTCTTATTGGTGGATATCGTACAATATATGGGCTACAAACCACGATATACCTATTACGTTTCCATATAATGACATTTCAATTTTAAAAGTAATTTCTTTTTTAGTAAAACAATGAGTTTTTTTATTATAACATAGAAGAATGTTGGTTTTATGATAAATAATATTATATTTATTAGTATTAGAAAGTTTTACTTTTAATACACATACATTTAATAATTATTGTGATAATGAAAAAAGGCAATACTCTTTTAGCTATTTGGATCACGTATACAAGTTCATCCTGTTTCAGTATCAAGCATTCAACCAATTCGGTTACTTTACGGATTTGATGTACAAGTAGTAGGATGTGGTAAAATTTATGATGGGTCATTTCCAAGAGAAAAACGAAAAGTAACTTTGGAAATTTTATCAAAGGAGCATTGCGAAGCTCAAATTTCAAATCTTCACGGCAATTTTTTAAGCCTATCGGATAACCTAATGTGTACAATTGGCCATCCGTATGCATTTCTTGAAGTGGCAAGTATTATTTGTATTGAAATTTGTGTTTGTATACTAATAATAGTCATTTATTACTACGAGCTATACATTTTATTATGATCTTGGAATTTATTCATCATAAAAATCTGTTCATCAGAAAAAAAATTTACAATATTAATAAATAATATTAATTTACTTTTCTAATAAACCTTTTCAATCGACTGTATAGGCAAGTATAACAGTTTATTTACAATAAGTTTTGACAAAATAATTAAAATTTTAGATGTAAAAATGATCACAAGACCTTCAATTCTATTAAAAGCATTTTAATATTTTACTTTATTTTATTTTATTTAAAAATTTTTAAAGTAAAATGACTACCTACAAAAAAATTTTATTTATACAATAATTGATTGCAATTAAAACTCACATAGATCTTAGCTTTTAACACAATTTAAAATTCATATCCATGTGCGAATTCTGGAAACCCAAAAGAAATAAAATAATATTAAGTCTTCGTAAAAAACTTGTATTCAAGGCAACTTCTAAACCGTTTCCTAATAAATCGAGATACAGAGTTTGAATTAAACATTACAATTTTTTACAAAATATGAGGAATTGTACCAATATATCATATTCATTACAGTTCCTATATAATTTTGAAAAATACCTTCTTGACTAATCTTATATTTTATTTTGATTACCAATTATTTGATAATCGTTTATAATTAGAGTAACTTAATTTCATAAAATAAACTAGTTTTTCTAAAAGTCATATAAAAATATTTTAATAAGTCTTTTAAACATTAAAATTGTTTTAAACAGTTCAAAAAATTGAAAACAATAGTAATTAGTAAAAAAATGATCAAAATAATGAATATAATTTTTTTAAGATAGCTGTTAAATGAAACGAATTTGGACGTCATTAAATTTTATGATTATAAATGTTGATTTTCATCATTAAAAGAGTAATTTTACAAGTTATTTTGAATGTCTAAATTGAATAAATTCTGTAGAGTTCCAGTTACATCCAATTAATAAATTGAATAATAATAAATGTAAGATCGTAAAATATATTATACATGCTCTTATTATATCGAAAATACTTAAAAACTGTATTTATGAAAAAATTAAAATGAAAATAGAATAAACAATTTTATACATGTATAATTAATAATTGATTTAAGAAAACATATTTTTATTTTAACATTAATGTACAATATGAATTGAAATTGAACTTGTATGTATTATTCTTTTAATAATATTTAATATTAGTTTCAGAATTTATTAATCACATTTGTAGTTAAAGGATTAGGTAAGAATTCCACAAAAAGCATTTATGAACTGAAACTTCATTGTAGTAAAAAAAGAGAATATTTGGTTTCATATTTTATTTAAAATCTTATAAATATAAGCAATATCTGATGTTTTAATAAAGTGAATCAATCATGCTTTAGAAAATTATTTAGAAAAATTTAAACTTGACTACGAGGCAGTTATTACTTTTGAACAAATGGCGTAAATTATACATATATGAATGGAAAAAAGTGCTGTTAGTAATGACATTAATATTTAATTACGAAACATTATAATTGATAGTTATCGATGAAAATTATCCATCTTTACTTAAACTTTTGAAAGGCTTTTATCATACGTCTTAGTTAGTATGATAACATTCAAGGAGCATCCATACAAAGTACAGCAGATATTTTTAAATGTTATCTTAAAAATCTTCATCATCTTTTTAAAAAATCATTTTAAAAAAACCACGTATTATGTTATACTGTAGATGAAAGTCTTGTAAAATTTTTTACCGTTTTTCTTTTTCTTTTCCCTTCATATTACGAAACGTAATTAAAAAAAAACGCATCCTATATACTGTATACATCTCATTCAATTAAATAAAGTTTTCAATTATTTTTTTGTTATTAATTAAGGTACCTACAAAAATTGGCATCTTTAATGTGTTACTAGTAATAGAATTCTTGTGTTATCGTATTGTGGAATAGGTAATGCTTTATGTGAATGCGTATAAATTTAAAACATTTATCAATCTTAAAATTTATAATCGCGTTGGCAAGTATTGAAAGGTTCGTCGAATATAATTATTTATCGACAGTACGTAGAGATAAGAGAGCAAATTGAAGTAGTACTATTCCATTAGCTAAAATTAGAAACATCCAACGCCATACCATTTGCAAAATACTACGATTCTTAATTCTTGTAAAGGATTAATATTTCACTGAGAACAATATTACAAAACTACTTGTCTATTTATTATACTTTGATTTTATTTTAATTTTAAATACTGATAATATCCCAATTACACTTACTGGTAATAATATTTTTAATAAATTATCTTTTTATTTTAGGGTGACAGTGGAAGTCCAGTTATATATTTAAATACTATTGTAGGTATCAGTGTATCAGTGTGTCCAGCATTGGAAGGAAATTTTAATCCAAACAAAGTAAATCTTCATGTTATTATCAACGAATACACACATTTTATTGATAATGTTTTACAAACTTGAATAAAATAAAATAAAATCATAGCAAATAAATTTGAATTATAATCTATATGATAAAGTTATTTTACTTTTAAAATTTTTGAAGAAACTACTTCTTATGTTATACAAACAATTTTTAATATCACATTGTTACTAATGTTTGTTAACTTATTATTCATTAAAAAAGTTTTTGTAGAAATATTCGATAATTTTCAATGACGACTAAGTATATTTCTCAAAATATTTTACAAAGTATACTGTTTAATGTAGATGCGTTAATATAAATGTAAGTTGAACCTCTTCTGTTACATATGATGCGATTATTTTGTATATTCGAAAGTATATTGACAAGTATTTTACACGTTTGTTCAGTTCATAACACTATAAAAAATTTGTCGTAATAAAAAATGAATTTATTAGTGTACATAATAGATGAAATAGATCTTTTTTTGACGGAGACTCCTATTTAGCCTCTGTATGTATAATATCGGCAAACTTTCAATTATATTAACATTATATAATATTAACATCAATATCATTATATACATAAATATATACAAAATTCTGTAAAATATATCAAACAGTACTTAGTAGTAACGTAATTAGTAAAAAGTACTTCGTTTTTAATATTTTTTAATATTTATTTTTTGTGAAATATTTGGACATATTATGGCCATCTCTCTTTTTTCCTCCCTATCCTCTCTCTCGCTATCTCTCTATCTCTTTATCTCTCTCTCAATTTTTCTCTTTCTTTCTGTCTAGCATATCTTTTTATATAATTTTAAATACCTAAATTTATTTGTCTTCATTCTCATTTTACACAATACCATTAAAACCATGTACATCAATTATTAAATGGTTAAATCTATTTTTAAATATTTAAGTTTCAATCGTTGTATAAAGATAAATAATCTTATTAAATATATGATTCGTCTATTTTAAAAATGTAAATAATGCAAAATAACTATTATAAATTTTTTCCAAAAAAATTTTTTTTTAATTTTTGTTGTGTTCGATAAATTATGGTGCTATTAATATTATAATGAAAATATAATAGTGAAAGTATTGAATTTGTAATCATTTATTTTTTCAGAATGCAAAATAAAGTTTTTATCTTTCAAGCCATATTTTTTACTATATTTTGTAAGTAATAAAATATCTTTGAAATTTTCATTAAAAGTAAAAAAAAATTGTATAGATGTGTAAGAAATTTTTTGACTGTTCAGATAATTATGAAAATTTCATAAATGCGAATCCATTAGTGGGTCATAATGTTAGAGAAGTGCTACCGGATGAATATCCGTACGTTGTTTGCATCGCTCGAGATGATCCTAGCCATCAGATATATGAAAATATTTTATGCACTGGAACTATAATTTCTTCGTCACTTGTCTTGACAGCGAGTACGTGTATTATCCATAATGCAGCACAATATCAAATTCAATTAATTACGGGAAGCCATATTGTACAGGAGAGTCCAAAACATTATCCAATATGGTGGATAGATTTTGATCAATGGGCAACTCAGCGACAAGTTGAATTTACGCAATATAATGATATTCTGATAGCAAAGGTAAATTATTTTCTTTCGTGTATTAAAAATAATTACAAAATGTATAAAATTGTATAAAAGAAAATAAAAAATCTTAATATTTAAAATCTGTCTTTAGATTTTTGGATCTTTTTATAATATTGCACCCATACCTATAACATTAATATCTCCAGCTGCTCAATTAAATTTATTGAATACCACCATGGTAGGATGTGGTGTGACAAATTCTGGCCGGATTCCAGATGTTCATCAAGCATCACATGCAACTATTATACCTTTAAGTACGTGTAGTGAAGTATGGTCATATTATGTACCAGTGGGACCTCTTCATGAAAAATTTATGTGCACTCTTGGTGTTCCATTCACACATCTGGATAATGTTAGTATTGCTAGTTTAATTATTTAAAGAAAATTATTATTTTAAATTTTCGAATGTATTAAGGTGTACTATTATACATTTGCACAATTTCACTTCAATAGATGGATTTTAAGCGTTAATTAATTTTATTAAATTAAAAATTTTTTAATTTTTAGATTAATTTATTTAAATTAAAAATAAATTGGTCAAACTATTATTCATTGTACGTTTTATTATAGTAGGGAATATGTTATTGTATTAAATTTAAAGAGCTTCTTTTATTAGTAGTAGAGCAAGTTTAGGTAAATAACAGTAAGTTTTTAAATGTTTAAAATACTAATTTACACAGATTCAATAAGATATTTATTCATGTATATGCTTTTAAAAATCACAATTACTCAAAAATTTTTGTTACATAAATCAAATGTAAAGTCATGTAAAGTAATGTAATTTTTTACATAAGGTAAAAATTTATAAAGGAAACGATGTCTTTGAAAAGAAATGAACTCTGAAAATAGTGTTTGCAAAGTATGAATTAAAACTATAATTTTAAGATTAAGATATTATTATTGATTTCACAAACATTTATATTAAAATTTAAAAAAATTTAGTACCAAAAAATGACTTCAAGCAAAATGATTCTTCTCTTAATTCACTTGCTTTCTAAGTTTACAATTACTTGAATTATATCAATTATGAAATTCATAAAAATATATTCCAGATTATTTTACTTTGTTTAATTAATGATGTTAGAATATTTTAAAAATAACTAACTCATTTTTTATTTATATTCAATTTATGGATATGAAAAAATTAAATTATTGATCTTTTTTAAAATTGCTAAGAATAAGGAAGATATAACATTTTCTTTAAAAGAATAAGTTTTTTTATTAGTTTCAGTACCTTTCAGTTATTTTCTGTACTCCATAAGCCTTCATTATTATTTTATTATTTTTTAAAAGGCTTTGTCATGATTGGTACTATTATTAATTGCATTATTAATTATATTTTAGGGCGATGCTGGTGGGCCGCTTATACTTTATAATACTATCATAGCCCTTAATTTGGGAGCACGTCCGATATGGGACGGAGTATATCATCCGGGGAAAGTAAATTTGCATCTAAATATAGATTTTTTTAGTAATTTCATAAACGATGTAATGAGACATGGATAACCTGTTGCACATCATGAGGAAATTACATATTTAAATGTACATTAACTTTTTTGTAACACAGAATTAAAACTAATATATTTCCATACAATTTAGAACTTTGTGTTTTTTTTTAAAGGAAATTATATTTACTTAATGATACATCAATTGTGAAATAATCAAATAAAAGTGTAACTAAAGTCTTTATAGAATGAAAAGAATTTTGAAAGCGTATTCTAATAGATTATCAAAGGCTAACAAGTTTTACTAGCTCAAATTCAAAATAGTAAATTTTACCAAAATTAACTCTATACTTATGGGGATTAATTTAAGAGTACAGTAGGTTCATTTTCTTCTCTAGATCATATCATCTGATTCACTCTAGAATTTTGTTCTCCTCTTGAAGATTACTTCCTGTATACTCTAATAATCAAAAGATTTGGAGATCAGTTAAGTTTAAAGGAAATAAATGAATTGATTATTAATGAATAATTAATGTTTAATGATGAGAGTGAAGAGTTTTTAATTTTTAAAGAGCTAAAAATTTCACAATTGGTATTTTTACATGAAATAATTTATTTTATGATGATACTATGTATTAAAAAAAAAGTAAAACTTTCAAGATAAATGTTTTTATTAATTTAGGAAGGTTAGTGTTTATATTATTTAATAGGGACAAAAAAAAATAAGAAAATGTAAATATTATATGTCATTTCCTACGATATTAATTATAGAAGAGAGAATCAATTAGCAGCAATACTAGTATTTTCGAGTTACTTAGACGATTTTTCTTAATCTATACGAGAAATCAGGAGTACAAATAAAAATTACATAGAATTTATAATTTACTGTAACTCGTTTTTTTTTGGTTTTATTCATCAATAAAATATTACGATTATATATGTATGGAGTCTATAAACACATATGGCTGAGTAATACTGTTATGTCGCTACAAACTCAATGGATAAAGCAAGTATCATTTATTTTTATGATCGATAGAGTCAGGTGCAGTTAATACTTAGTCAAATTCAATTTCATACTTTTTAATTTCAATTTTTTTCTCACAGTAATTTTATCACATGATTTAAAAAATATTATAAGAATCATAATTTGATTGCCGTATTATCAAAACAATTAAATGTAATATAATTATAGTAACTATATTACAATTGAACTAGTTACATTTTTTATGATTTTTTATAAAAAAAAAATCGATTCGTCAATAAACTTAATTTATAGATTGAATAAGGAATCCACATTTTAAATATATTTCAAGGTAATAAAAAAATTTATTGATATGTTAGTTAACACGACGATCTCAATGACCTAATTTATTGTAACTAAATTGCGTTTGATTACTCATATAATGTTCTTAAGTTTAAAAAATGTATAGCGTGAGATTCAAATTGTTAAAAATTATTAAATATATAATAAATATCTAAAAAAAGATATTGATTTTTGCAATAAAATAAATAAAGGATGCTAATAAGTAATTTTAAAATAATAAATGTATCAGATAAAAATAAATAGTAAATATTTTTTTATTTTGTAACGTAAAAATGCAAAAGATCGATTGATTAAGAAAACTTAAAAAAAATTAAATTAATTAAAACATGTAATCATTATGTAAACCACGTAAATATTTAAGAAAATAATCAAAATATTGACGTGAGTTTAAAAGTAACAATTTAAATTAATAGCAAAAAATCTACGTTAGGTATATGTTTTTTTTATTCGCACAACAATATTGCAAGATTTTTGCTAATTTATTGTTGTATAATTTTTATGTGCAATTAATAATTAAAAAGTGTTCTTAAATATATTGTTAATTATTTCAAAGGATCTATGAATATTTTTTAAAATTATACTAGAATAGAAAAACTAATAAGAACTTTCAAATAATTATAAGTCCGAGTGAGCTTTTTACTTATTCGCGTAAGAGAGTAGTAAGAAAATGGAAAAATGTGTTCAAAGATACATAAGTGAAGAAATCCACCTTCGGAGATTGATATATAAGATTTTAATCAGGTAAACGAAAGCGATTATTATTTCATTATTTCGCTTCAAAAGTAAAAAAAGGTAAAAAAAGCATTACAAACTTATTATAAGATATAATACTTGTTAATGGTCTTGCATACAAATAAGTTTGTATACTCATCTATATATTTCATTGAATTTTCTATTTATTTAAAAGTTAATATCGTAAAAGTACTACTTGAAAAATTACAAACAACAAGTTTTGTTATTTAATATTACTATTGCTATTGGCTTAAAATGCTGAATTTATTATAGTATTGTAATTTAAATATAAATTTAATTACAAGAATTATCAATATGTTTTTAAATATAATTATGTGCGTACTAATAAAATAACATAATAAATTCGACGTTTTTATCTTTAGAAGCGTGAATTTAAAATCTTTTTGTATATTCTAAAAATAAATATTTTAATGATTTTCTTGAAAATATTTATACATAAATATATATTTGTAACGCTGAACTACGTTTATTAATCATTAGGTATTTAAAAAGGTAAATTAACGAATATCAATGTTTAAACGCCAAAGAACTATTTTTGTATAGAAATACATTATAAAAACGTGAAGATGTGTTCTTTAAAATCATTTTTGATTATAGCTTTAATTATAAATCGGTGTTTTTACATTTTTTTATTACTTTGCCATTTGAGATTTCCTTTGAAAATGTTTATGTTAAGCATAATTACATAATTTACTTTTTTACTTGAATATGTTATTTTCTTTAATTATAATCTATTTATTTTCCCTCATAATTTTTTTAAAATAAAATTAATTCATAAGAATTTAAAGTGTAAAAAAATCAGTTAATGCATATATATTTATATATGCATACTTTATTTTAAATTACAAATTTTTTAAATATATTTAATTTTATAATTGGATTAATTTATCAATATATATCAATATATATATATTTATCAATTATTTATCAAATATTCTAAATATTAAAATTAATAAAAAAAGTTTTAATTTAATTCAATGAAACATTATCATTAGAACTATTTAAATTCAAATTAAAATCTTAAAACTATTCCAAATCGCGTATTAAATTTTACCCTTCATTTTTTTAATAATTATTGTAATAATTTTATTATTCAATAATGGCATTTTAGAGATTATTTGTTGCTATTAATATTGTGAGAAAATTAAAATTTTTAGGTTTTCTTCAATTTTAATTATTTTTTATTGAGTCATGACTGTTTTTAATTTGGTAAATAAATTTGTTAATAAATGCAATTTCTTATTATATGTAATCGAAATTATGTACTTTTTTCAATAATTATCAACTGAAGCGATTTGACTTGTGCTACGGTTACATAAAAAGTTTTATTTTAATATTCTGTACAATTTATATTTTAAATATTTTAACGTAATCTGTAATTTATTATGTTTTCTTGTTCCTTAAAACTCTACTACAAATAAAATTAAGGATTTTATATATTATATATAAGATATACATATACATGAGAATTGTTCTTCTTTTTTAATAATTTAAAAAATATAAAACATTAATTCAGAATAAAATTTTAAAGAAATAGTTCTTAATTATTTAATTTCAGTATGGAATCTAAAATACATTTTTTTCTTATATTAAATTTGATATTTGGTAAGTATATGTCGTTATTTTCAAATTCGTTGTTAGAAATAATATTATTGTATACAGTGATTAAATTGTTTTCAAATATTGTAAAATCATAATTTCATACAGGTAACAATCCAAGCTTAGCTAAGGCATTAATTGGTAGTAATGTTAGACCAGTACTGGAAAATGAATTTCCTGGGGTCGTCTGTATTGCAAGTTATAATCCTGATTTTAACTGGCAATGGAATTTGATATGTACGGGAACACTAATTTCTCCAACTCATGTTCTAACTGCTGAGCATTGTTTTGAAGGTATCGAGCATCAAGTTGAAATATCTGTAGGAAATAATAATATTGATGAGGGCGAACGACATTATCCAATATGGTGGATATCTTATGATCAATGGATTGTTCACACTGGCCAACAGTCTCATGCAGCACCTAACGATATTCTTCTTGTAAAAGTTAAGTTTGGCATGTAATGTATAGTACTTAATTTTACGGAGATATCTGACGTTAAAGAAGTGTAAATAATTCACACCGGTAATTTTAACAACCGGGATTTAATGCAAGAGTTTTAATTCATTAAAATAATGATTAAACAAATAAATGAAGAATCATTTGTGATTATATTCAATGTGTTTATTAACACTTTCAATAACTAATTTACGTTTTATTCCATGACGTAATGAATACGAGAACGTCAGTGAACGTGGCGTTTTAGCTTTTAAACAAATTTGATCTATTAATCACAACCATTCATATCTTTCGCGCAATGCAATATAATATACTTTTTAAGAATTTAATGTTTCCTGGCTCATTCCTTATGCAAATTCTTTCTGATAAATCATCTATAAATAATTAAACAAATATTACTCGTAATATAAGTAAGACTTTGGATTGAATCATAAAACCATCATCAAAATGATTACTATCTAAGAATGTCTCTGCTTTAAATTGATAGAAATTTAAATTATATCCAAAATCGCAGAACTAATTTTTAAAAGTAATATTTAGTATTATGATTAAATCGATATATTTAAAAATACTGTTTTCAGATATTTGGACTCCCGATTAATAATAATTATTTTTCGATGGGATCAGTTTATCCGAGTGCATCGTTATATGGCTCAGAATTTGTCATAGTAGGATGTGGCAGGATTGCTAATCAAGAAATACCCCTACAGTTGAGAGCAGCATCTATTACCATTATAGACCACGACGAATGTGTGAATAGGGTATCTGCTCTGGATGGTTCGCAAGTGCAAATTCCCAACAGATATATATGTAGTTTTAATAATCCGTATACTTTACTTCAAATGGTAAATAATTTTTTTCTTGAATAAGTATATGAAGAATGAATTTTTTATTCCATAATCAGCAACTTTTTTTTCTAAAAATATTTTACTTATATTTTAAAAATCATGTTTTGAATTTTGATATTTGTCGGAATATCAAATGAATTATACGAAACTACTTATGAATTTAAATATTGATATCACTTTCTTTATATGAAATTTATACAAGAAATCGGGAAAATTAATAGTACCTATGTTTTATGACGAAAATCAACATATATCTTAATAAATTCATTACTTTCTTGAATATCATAATAAATTGAGAATTTAAACCAAATTTATGCCTTAGGGTGACAGTGGTGGTCCACTTTTATATTGTGGTGTCCTTGTGGGAATTAGTACATCGGTGTGTCCAAGAATAAATGGACAAAATCACCCGGGACAAGTGAACATACATCTTAATCTTTATTATTATCAACATTTCATATATGATCTTATGTATAATACGTAGTACTTTAAACAAATTTTATTCATAATTAGTTTTATCCATAGTAGTAAAAAAGTAAAATAAATATTTCTGAATCATAATATATGAGCATATTTATTAGTGTATACACAGGATTATATAGAAGACAATAAATATAATTTTACGTAATTCTGAATTTATTTAATTTAAGTTGTTTCTTCAATCGAGTGTATAAGTATTTTTTTAGTAACAGCTTATTAGTATATTGTGTTCTGTTCTATTCTATAAACAAATATGTATCAAGTTAATGATGCCTGAATGCTACAACGAAAATTATTTTAAAAAATTTACTCGGGTCATATTAAATAAAGAAATAACTGAAGTACAAATTTTTTACACAATTAAATATTGATTTATAAAATAGCTATGAAAATAATGAATTCCTATCTTCTCTAGCTCTTTTTATAGAAATACGGAAATTTTGTTAATAATTTTTTAGTTAATAAGGGATAATAGAATAGTTAATAAGGGAAATATTTATTGCTAATATGATTTAAGTATGGAAAATTAATTGCAATACAATTTCACGACAGCATAAGTAATCTTATTTTTTTATCAAATTTATCTTTTGTAAACTAGTTATCTTATAACAATAAAACTTTTCAAAATAAAATCATTAGGTAACTTGAAACACTTGCTGAATGGTGAATCGACACTTATTTTTGACATAGGGAAAGTGATTGTGAGTTTGGAATATGTTAATTGAATTAGCGTCTTCAATTTTTAGAAACTTGGTAACAAATAAAAATACGTCAATAAAAATTTTAAACTATTATTTTCTTTTCCATATGTTCTCATAATCCTTCACAATACCACACATGGACTTTTATGGTGTCTATTTATATGTATATATAGTTAAAGGTAATTCAATATAAAGTGTAAGTGGAAAATTAAATTACAAGGAATTAATAAGGGAAAATCCTTCGAATAAAAATGTATTTTATGCAAGTTGGAAGGGATATGATTTTTGTTGATCCACTAAGATCAATTATATTAGTACGGTTACTAAAAATTCAATAAATATTGTCTTCAAACTATACATCGACTTATTTTATAATAAAAGCAATATTGTTAATGCTTTACTATGAACCGAAGATTGTAAATGACATCGAATTCATGACCACAGTAAATTCTAATTGTCAATGCTTTTGCTTTAACACAATTATCTTTAAGTTTTATGATCTAGTGCAAGTTTGAAGCTTAATAGCATTATTCAATATGCGAAATCCTGTAATAATACTTTCGAGTCTCTTGATCGTAGTTTTAGAATTTAGTTAAGTATTATAATTTATTTAATAAACATAGATTGTAAACATTTTTGATCGATCCCTTTTTTACATTTTAACAACTACTTTATACTGAATAAAGCAATTATAATTTTGAAGTACTTTTTTTTAATAGTCATTTGTAAGTAATAAAGAAAAGAAATTAAATCGATCTCATTTATTATATTGTTGTACATTAATTTATTGTACAATTAGTATATTGACACAATTTGTAATATTGGCCCATTCATGAAAGCCTCCATTAGTGTGCGCTGTCATGCTTTATATTAATTTTGTTATAAAATATTAATGCTGTGTCAACAAAATTTACAATAACTTTAATGTAGGTAATTATAAAACTAAAATAATATTGCGAGTAAAACAATTTCAATTTTGCATTATAATTTATTGCTTTTGTATAAAATAGTCTGTTTTATCAATTATCAATTACATAGAATTTACAAATCGCTTACAATTTTATAAATATGTTTACATTATTTAATAAGCTTTGAAGTTTGTATAAAAGCTATATTTATGTGTAAAAAATAATTTTTTAATTTTTTATCGGTATCAACAAAACAATAAAAAATAATTTTCTGTTATTCTACATAGATTTTTTCATTTGTTTCAATATGGATAACAGAACGTACATATTACATTTGGTAATTGGTGTTTGTCTCTTTGGTAAGAAAAAACAGTATTTCTTAATTTCACAATGATTTATAAAAAAAGTCAAATGATTTAAGATGTCTTATAATTAAACTAAAAGGAGTCTTTGAGGTAACACGAGCAATGTATGGACATCATATAAGAGAAGTAGAGGAAAATGAATTTTCTGCTGTTGTATGTATTTTAAGATACGATCCTGATTTGAGCTGGCAAGACAATTTGTTATGTACAGGAAGTTTAATTTCATTGACTCATATTTTGACGGCAGCACATTGTTTCGAACAAGTAAACGATATGAAAATAGAAGTATCCGTAGGAGCCCACTCATTGCAGAATGGAACCAGATATTATCCTATCTGGTGGATATCTTACAATCAGTGGTGTGTAGTAAGCCAACAACGTTTTAAAACTCCAATAAATGATCTTCTCATAGTAAAAGTAATGTCTTCTGTAACACATAATATATTAATGTATAGATAAATTCCAATATATAAATTAGCATAATAACAAATAAAAAACAGCAGATATTTTCAATAGCTTTATAAACGAAGAAACTTTGCAATATAAATAATTGCTTGTAGATATTCGGACTGCCGATCCCGGTAAGTCCTTGTCCAGTGTCTCCAATTGCTCCGCCAAGTCTTTTATATGGATTGGATGTTTATGCAGTTGGCTGTGGACAAATTGAAAGAACAAGAATGCCATCAGTTTTATATGTAGCGAGCCTTAAAGTTATAGATATTAATAGTTGTGACCAGCTAATGAGAAATTTAGGTGGAAGTCCTATCCCAATAACTAGTCAGTATTACTGCACCGTCAATTATCCGTACACATTCTTGGATAAAGTAAATAATAAATTTTATTATTAAAATTATTCAGGATAAACATTAAATTAGATTATTTTTAATCGCGCATTATTCTATTGTTTATAAGTGAAGAATATATTTTAAGAACAATTTTAAAACATTTTATTTTACTAACTTTTCGTTATTTTTTAAGATTGTATCTCTCATACTTTAGATACACAACTTAAAAATTTTAATGAATAAGCAAACTGCAAGCAAATTTTTATATCTTACTTATTTTTTAGATTACTTTAAAAACAAGTGCATGACTCATTTACGTAAACAATATGTTTCTTTTATGTTTTATGTATAAAAATATGTAAGTTGAAAGCACGAAGAAGCTTTCAAGTAAATTTAGTTACTCACTTGATTACTTGTCATTTATATGTTATATTACTCTTTTCATGAATATAAATTCAGTAAACACGACACATAACAATCTATCTTCTACGTTAATTATTCATGTCTAAGTAATTTTCTATTAAAGTAACTTCTCATGCGCCATTGGTAGCAAATTACAAAAAGATATTTTTATGTTAAACCAAAAATAACAAGCAGAATAATATTTTTAACTGCTTATAATAATGCATTGTAATAAAAAAAATTTTATTACAGTTATTTTAGTTGTGAAAATAAATAAATATATATATATATATATATATATATATATATATATATTAATATATATATATATTAAGGCTTCATTCATTGAATGTTGTGTTTGCTTGAGATTTTTTTATTGCATTTACTTATAAAGTAGTATCATGAAATATTATAAAACAAGTTGGTATTTCAGAATGCTTTACTATTTTATTTTAACTTTTAAATAAATATTTGCCAATATTGAATGGCTTTAATCATCAAAGAAATTTTATAGCTGTTTTAAAAATATATTTTGATTTCACAAACTATTCTTGTATTTCAGGGTGATAGTGGCGGTCCACTTGTGTATCAAGGTATTACTGTAGGAATTAATCTTGCAGTACTACCGCTTATGGACGGACAATTTAATCCTCATAAAGCAAATTTGCATTTAAGTCTTCACTTGTATACTCACTTTTTAAATCAGTTATTAACATGGTAGATTTGTTATATAATAAACGAAAATTAAAGAATGAAAATTATTTAGAAATATTTTCTTTGTGAATATGTTAAATCTTTTCGCTCTCTTAGATAAAAAAACTTTCATAATAACTTTTACAAATATTATAATTAGAAAAAAAAATTCATAAAGATAAGTTAATAAAAATAAAAAGTAAAAACTTAAAAATTTCATAAAAAAATCATAAAAATTTTTTCAAAAGTTTTAATAACTTTACACAATCACTTCAAATATAATATTTTGAACTTTTATTAAATAGTTTGTACAAAAAAATTTTTTAAGATTGTTTTTTTCTATGAGTAATGATTATTAATTCTAACTATAGATACATAAAATGTTAATGTTTATTATTTATGATAATTTAGAGTTAAGATTTCATAGATTATTTTCGTCTAATAAATAATTATTTAATAATAATATAATATGATAGTGACGTTAATTTTACAATAATAAATATTTAATGAAAAATCTATTACTATATTGCTTTCTTTACTAAAAGCATCTGCTTAATAAATTACTAATAATGTTCACTGTTAATATTTATAAAAATCAATTATAATACAGGTGTTCTGAATTCCGAAATTTTATAAAAATGTAAATATGATTAATAAGAATAATTTTTTTACTAAAAAATGTTTTAAAAAAATGTCAAAATAATTTAAAATTAAATATGATAATAAAAAAGTAATGAGTATTACATAAGCAGACCATACCATATTTACTTTAAATCGAATAAATTAAATACTTAGCAGTATAATTGTTTAAATAAGTCTGTAGGTTATGCGTTAAAGGTGTAAAAATTAAATAAATGTAAGATTGATAAAAAAACTTAGTATTTATATGCATTTAATTAAAATATAAAGAAAGTTGGTATATAAAATATAAGTAGAAATTAATTTTAATCATCATTATTTGAATTGCTTATTGGATAAAAAAATGCAAAAATGAAGTTTATCTAAACTAGTAAGAATAAATAATAAAAAAACATTAACATCGATGAACGTATATTTTTAATATATCATTTGTTATTAACAGCAATTTTTCATTCTTTAGAGTAGCTGAACTTTATAACCAATTAAAAATCATCGCAATCCTTAGACGTATGAAAACAAAAACATTATTTTCCGTTGACATTACTTTACTTTCATTCTCGATCTACTTCTCTTACTTCTCTCTCTCTCTCTCTCTCCCTCTCTCTCGCTCTCCCTCTATCTCTCTCTCACTCTTTACACACGCACACACACACACACACACACACACATATTCTTTAATAACAAATATCGTACAGAGAAGTCATCAACTTGCTTTATTGTCACAAATCCTAAATCAACATATATATTCAAAGTCAGCCACACATTACATTGTAGATCGCGTTAAATTTTAATGAACCTTTGATGCAGATTATCATGAATTTACCTTCATTCTAAAGTTCAGTGTAAAAAATTTAACACTTTCTTCCAGAGTCTTGCCAAATATGTTCTTAATTAACTCTTTCATCTTTTAGGTTGTCCCTAGTATAGCAACGTTTTTTTAGGATTTGTTTTAGAAAAAGAATAAATAATCTTACTATTGATAATCCAATAGACTTAATCATACAAGAATCTTTAAATCAAGTCTTAAATCAAGAAAAATAGGTAAAAACATTAGTAATACGAAAGAAAAAGAAAATTCTTTTCAGCACTCTCTTAATACGATTCAACTTTAATTTTGCCTCTATAATAGATATATATTAACAAAATGTTTATATCTGCTATTTTCTCTTCAATTATAGTAAAAGCATTGTAATTTTTTTTAATATTAAAAAATCTAGAAGCGAAAGTAAGATGATGACAAAGAAATAAAGAATAAAAAAAGCGAAGAATAAAGGTCTTCAACATTGAATTAAAAAATTATCATTTGAAGCCCGTTTATTTTTTAACTGCGAATTACTTATTTAACTTTTATTTAGCAATTATAAATATTTTAACCGATAGATAAGTAAACCTGAAAATTAAAAAATTTTCTTTACTCATAATATTTGACAATAATGAATAATCTAATAGTAAAGCTAATAGTATAATATAACATAACAGTTATATTTAATGACGATGTACAATGCAGAATTTTCTATCAACACATTGAAAACCCCTATTTAAGAGGCAACTTTTTTAAATTTTTGCACTATTTCTTAATTTAGATCAATGCCTGTGTTTCGTCTTCAAGATAACATTTTAAAGTGAGTCCATAAGCAAGGTCATTTAACACGAAGTTATTTTAAATAATTAAAAAGGCAGCACGTATCTCTATTATATCCAGATATTTATAATAGAGATCAATTGTATATTCATTTACTGACTCTTATGATATCTAACCTACAATATATTAATTATTAGTGTCCCGAATAATATTCCAATGTTCGAATAAAGATGCTGATACAATTTGTTTATTTTATCTGTTTTCATAATATTATCGGTAAGTGTAAACAAGTATGCATCATAAAAGTCTTAAATTTTTTCATGTAGTGTAAAATTAATATTTCAAATCAAAAAAAGTCTCATAAATTTCAACGATTAAAATTTTTCTTTTTTCTATATAATTATTAATAATAATTTGAATATAACCGTTGTCTAAAGTACATAAGTACATACTAAAGTTTATATTATATTTATAAATACTGTTCATCTTACGTGAAGATTTTGGAGCTGGTGATTTAGCATCTTATATAACTCAAAAAATAAACAAATATTTACTGCTTAATTTTTAAACAAGTAAGTTTAGCTTAATTATATTTAATTATATATAGTATTGAATTAAAAAATTGCTTTTAATTAATGTTTAAAAGACTATACTTTAAAAAATCTTGAATCATTTTTAAATTATAATCTAACGATAAAAAATGTAGAAAAATCATTTTTATCCTATAATATGTAATAACAAATGTATTGAATACTGCATAATGTATAATATTAAAATTATATTTTATGAAAAGTAAATTAAAAAGTAAATGCTATTTATATAAAAGTCATCGAGATTTTCAAAACAAATAATTACAAAAATAATTTTGATGTCCTTTGCATTTTATTTTATTGAATTTCAGCCTCTTTTTCACAAATAGTTTTCATTTCAGCTTATTTTAAATGCATTTTTATTGTATCGTTAAATTTTTTTATTAGTAATTTTTTTCTCGTATTTTTTATACTAATTAATATATATACATTATTTTATATTATATTAAAACATTTTAATTGCGCATTTATATTTGTTTGGTACATCATTTCAGCTTTAATGAATGTATCTGCAATAAACCGTGCTGAATGTGGTATGAATAGACATTTTTATCTGCTAAAAAATATATTTAAAAGTTCTTTGTGTTATTAAATAAAAATTATACGCAAATTATATTTTTAGATTAGTGTTTCATCATGTACAATAATCATTTTATAATGATTATACAATATTTTATATATGGTAAGTAAATATTATGTGCGTAAATTTTTCTATAATTTTTTATATAAATATGTTACAGTTTCGTTTTTTATTACGATGTAATTATGTAAAAAGAATGACATCTTTAATTTATAGACTTTACAATCGCAAAAGCTATGATGGGCTATAATGTTAGAGAAGTATTCGAAAATGAATTCCCTTCTGTTGTATGTATTTTAAGATACAATCCTGAACGAGATTGGAATCAAAATTTGTTATGTACTGGAACTTTGATTTCGCCGACCCATGTTTTGACGGCTGAGCATTGTTTTGAAAATTCAGCAACCACTCCTATAGAAATTACTTTAGGATCTCACTATTTGGATGATAGTGTTAGACACTATCCCTTATGGTGGATATCTTACGATCAATGGGTCATACGTCAGAGGCAAACCCTTGACACTGTATTCAACGATATTCTTATAATGAAGGTTTATTTTGTTTTATAATATACAATATAATAAAATATATATATATATATATATATCTGTTCAATTCAGTATTCCTTTTATAAAAGTAGTCCGTTATTTCTTTTCGTAGCTTATAGTTTTAGTAGTTTGGTAACTTAGTAGTTCAGTAGCTGTCAACATTTTACAATATTAAATAACGTATTGCAGCTTTTTGGACTACCAATTGAACTACAGCCTTGCTCAATACTTCCAATTTATCCCCCAAGTATTTTGTATGGAGCGAATGTTTTTGCAGTAGGATGTGGGCGAATTTTACAAAGCAGAATGCCATCGGTCTTATATGTAGCAAAGCTTCAGCCCGTGTCTATTTCAGAATGTGAGAACACAGTCAATAATTTGGGTGGAGAAAATATCGAAATTTCTGAAAAATATACATGCACCATTGGTGATCCATATACATTTTTAGACTACGTAAGTATTAAAAAATGCCTTGTTAATTTATTTTAAAAGAACGTCCAATTAAACATTTCTTTTTTAAAAATTAAACATTTTTAACAAAACATTCATTAAATCTGTGATGTCTTGAAGAAAAACAATTTGCAAAAATATCTTTTCTTTAAACATTTACTTTATTAAGGATAATACTTCAAAGCATTTGCTAAGTACGTAAAAAATATTAATTAATAATTATTAGTATTGTAGTTATATATTTAATATCTTGTGAATTATGAATTCAATTTCTTCAATGTACAAAATCATTTTTCTTTAACTGATACTTTATGCCCTATAAAGTAAGAATCTTAAAAATAATAATCAATGCACGTTAAAATTTTTAAAGCACTTTATCATAAGAGAAACTCGTATTTTAGGGTGACAGTGGTGGGCCGCTTATAGTGCAAGGTTCAATTGTAGGAGTCAATCTTGCAGTCTGCCCACATTTAAATGAACACTTCCATCCCAATAAAGTAAACATACACATCAATATGTACTTTTTTTACGAATTTGTAAGAAATGTGATAGATTCTGAGTAATTTATACAATATAATAAACATAAGTAATAACACAACAATTTTTAAGTATTACCAATTTTACAGTAGCCGTTAAACACTTTC
This sequence comes from Kradibia gibbosae, assembly GCA_018907135.1. Taxonomy (NCBI): domain Eukaryota; kingdom Metazoa; phylum Arthropoda; class Insecta; order Hymenoptera; family Agaonidae; genus Kradibia; species Kradibia gibbosae. The sequence goes on from JACCHX010000004.1 coordinate 14,680,742, forward strand.
TCTTTCCAGTAACTAAAGTTAACCGTTATCTTAATAATGTAAACTAGCCCAAGAATACTTTGAACTTCGGTCTCTTCCGCCTGTAATTCGACATATTGGTCATCTTCGAATACTGCCACGAAACCTGTGTGGAGGTAGAGTAGAGGACGCTTCATCCCATATTGGTCAACTTTAATCGGACGGTTTATTGTATTGTCATTAACTTAGGAGCTTCCTTCGTTCGACTTCCACTCCTATTTTCAATGATTGGCCAGGTATAATCTTTTAATTCGAAAAAGAGATATGTGCTGACCTTTTATCGGAAAAAAACAAAATGTATCAAACCAAGCACGAAGCGTAAACCAAGCATGTTTATTTGGGTATAAAATGTTTAGATCGGAGTAAGTAGACTCTTTCTAACTCATTGATATTAAATTTAGTTTCACCTCCAGCTGTCAGTATGACTATTTTATAAAAAGCAATTGTAAATTTAATATGAGTGATAAGTAACTTTTATCTTTTAAAAAATACATTTAATTTATGTTTTTTTTTAGTGTACAATATACGTTTTTGTATTTCAGCTACTTAATTTCTATTTTGATATTCCACTATGTTACATAAATTACATATTCTTCTTCTGCATTATTTAATATTTGGTAAGTAAAGCTATTTTATTATACACATGGCATTGCTATTATATAAATGTTATAATTTTAAAAAATAGATAATTTTTTTTAGATTTTTTATTGAATTATGCTAATGTAAGAGCAATAGTCGGTTACAATGTCCAAACAGTACAACAAAATCAGTTTCCATATGTAGTTTGCATACTAAAATATGATCCTAGCGAAACTTGGTCTAACAATTTATTATGTACTGGAACGCTTATAACGCCTACTCACATTTTAACTGCTGAACACTGTTTCAATGGACTGAATCATAATACATTTGAAGTTACTATTGGCGCTCATATTCTTGAAAATGGAGAACGACTTTACCCGATATGGTGGATATCATACGATCAGTGGATGACAATACATGGTCGTGAAATTACAACTACACATAATGATATTCTTATTTTAAAAGTAAAGTATTATTCCATAATATAATAAGGTATTTTGAAACACAAGCGTAGATAGATGAAAAGTGTGTTAAGCAAAATTTTGAAATAAATCTGTAAGCTTATAATACATTTAAAAAACGTATAAATATTATTATTAAGTATACTTATTATTAAGTATATTGAAAGAAAAATCGAAATAATATATAACTCAGAGTCAAATTAAAAATGGATCTAATCATACGCTGGGATAACAAATAATTCGTTGTCGTAAAAAACTATATAGTATTTAGTGCCACTATAACTATATGTAGTGTCGCATAACTAGTACATATTCGTACATAAGTACTACATAAAAACTTTCAACGTTTGTTTTAATTATTATAAATTTTTTTTATGCGAAATTTACAGCTCATTATTTTATTAAAATTCACGCTATTCCAATACAATGAGCAGTTTTTTCTTATTTTAACTACTTTAACTGCTATATTGAAAAAAAAATTGATGAAAAAAACATTGATACTAAAAAATACTATTTTTAGATATTAGGACTTCCAGTTAAAATTGCCCCTTCGACAATCAGTTATATTGAATTGAGTAGATTTTCAACTGGTTTAGATGTTGTAATAGTAGGGTGCGGTAGACTCGATACACAAAATCTTCCAAGAGAATTGAAAATGGCGTCTCTCAAAATTTTAGAGCGTTCACAGTGTATGACAAAAATATCTTCTTTACAAGGAGCGAAAGTTTTTTTATTTGAAAAATATATATGTAGTTATAATGAACCATATGTTATGATAAATGAAGTAAGTTATGCTATGTTATTATTAGCTACAAGTTCTTTTTTCAAAATAATATATTATTATTCATATTTGATGTAACCTATTGTTAATTTTTTCTGTTAGTTTTAGTATTTTTAGTACAATAGTTTATACTAATATTACATTGACGGATTATGTTTAACAAAATGTATATTCAAAGCTTGTTTCTTGTGAACTTGTAATATAAGTTTTAAACACTTTTTATAAAATAATCAAAATTTTGAATTTTTGAATTCTTATAGTATTACATTGGAAGAATAAGATATTCTATAAGAATTATTTTAATACATAATTAAAAAAAAGGATGATATAAGAATTTTGTCACGATAAACATATTTTATTTTGTAAATTAGAATATTTGATAAACTTAGTAGATGATAGATAAAACTTCATATTTATAAACAGAATAAGTTACTTATCAATAAAAATTGAATTTATATAAATAAAGATTAAAGTTCAGAATATATATAAATTACAAAATTAAAAAATTTGATATCACTTACAAAAATCATTGTATTAGTATATTTTAACAGTATATGTTTTTATATAATGTCTAATAGTTAAAGTAATATAATTTTACAGGGAGATAGTGGCGGGCCTCTTTTCTATAGAAATTCTCTTATAGGAATTAACATAGCTGTATGTCCAATATTGGATGGAAATTTTCATCCCGAACAATTAAATATTCATCTCAGCTTAGAAGCTTACAAAGATTTTATAATTAGCATTCTTGAAAGTTAATGTTATATTTAATGTAATGTACGAAGATAAGCTAACAGAGAATTTATTGAATTTGTTTTTCAGTTTTTTAGAATAATTTACTTTTTTAACTTTATATTTAAAGGATCGAAAATAAACTTGTAATGAATAAAATTGAAGAGCTAATTGTTTTTTTTTTTTTGTTTAAATGATAAGTTTTATGGTAAGTTGAGCTTAATTCAACTTTTTACTTTAATTAATACATTTAATTAATAACTAGTCTGGTATGAGGTCCTTATATACAACTTGTTTACCTTCAGAATTCTGCACATTTGCAATTTTACAATAATGTTATCGATTTTCCTTATAACTTAATTTAAAAAAAATTGATGATTCTGCAGCAACTATATCATTCACACGCACGATAAAATTATGCAAACAATTCCCGCTATGATTATAAATATACATATGTTAGTTACATGTAAGATGATCACCTGGATTTATACGAGTACTAAAAATTTGTTACTATAATCTCGTATTTTATAAAATTTATATTAGAATTATTAAAAAAAGTTATTCCGACCTCTCGAGTCTCGTGCAAATTTTGTATATTACTGATTACAACAATAATGGCAATCGAAGCGATTCTATGAAACATGAGCTAACCTTTATGAATACTTTAGTAATGAGCTACTTGCGTGGAATATTTTAAACATTCAGAAATATTTATTTTTTTTTATTTTCTTTCAATTTGATATTTTTTATTTCATAACTTTTTCAGTATTAAATTAGAATGTCTTTTATAATTGCGGTTCCATACAGTAATGCAACATTACAACAATTTCTAATAACATTAACAGTTTATCAAATTTCTCGTTCATTTTAATGCAAAATTCATCCATCCGTAATTATTCATCTGGATCTTCATGGATAGAAAAATGATAATTTAAACTTTACAAAGAGACGTTAAATATTTTAAAGCATGCATTAAAAGATAATACGTTTAAATAAAAAAATATGTATTTTATATAGTCAAATACATAGTACTTTATATTTAATTTCGGGAAAAATTACAGATACTTTAATCATTCTTAATTTTTAAGTCTTAATAATATAATTTTTTAGGTTACATAATAAATTTTTTATATAAGTAATTAAAGCTAATATTCATTTGTGTTTATCAGTTTAAGTCGATATTCAAGTTATATTCACTTTTATCTGGGCTCTGTAATTTAATCTTAAAGAAAATAGCTTTAAATTGGGGTTATTGTATTTAAATTCTAGTTGCATTCGATATTCTCAGTTAACATTTTCATATTTCAACATGCAACAGAATATACATTTATTTATTTTGCAATATTTATTGATTGGTAAGTGGATTTATTTTGTTTATTTCTGAGTAATATTTGGTAGATATTCATTATTTTTATAATTTAAATTGTTATTTGGGTACATGATTTTTATTAGATTTATCACAATATGCAAAAGCGATGGTTGGTCAAAATGTTAGAACAGCGAACGAAAATGAATTTCCCAATATCGTATGCATATTAATATATGATCCTACCAACACATGGGAAAATAATTTACTATGTACTGGAACTCTTATAACACCTAGTCACGTTCTAACAGCTGAGCATTGTTTTGCTCCAGCTGTAGAAGATGAAAGAATTGAAGTTACTATTGGTTCTCATGTACAAAATGCACAACGATCGTATCCGATATGGTGGATGTCGTATGATCAATGGGTTGAATCTTACGATATAGACAGTGATCTTCAGTTTAACGATATTCTTATAACAAAAGTAAAATGTTTATGCAGTATATATTTATTAAAAATATATACAAAATCGCTTTTTAATTAAAAACTTTTTAAGCTATTCTAATACTTGTGTTAAATGATTTAAAAGTTTTGTGATCATTTTTAACTATTCTAAAATAAAACGATACATTGTATTCAATGAATACTATTTTTAGATATTTGGTCTTCCAATACAAGTTAATGCTTGTCCAATGAGTTTTTTTTATCCGCCTAGTAACATTGATGGTAATCAAGTTACTATGGTAGGATGCGGCAGAATGGATAACCATCAATTACCAGCAGAATTGAGAACGGCTACTATTCCAGTTCTTAGCCGTTGGGATTGTATAGCACGGATATCAACCGTACAAAATACAGTTATATATTTGGACGAAAAGTACATATGTACCTATAATCAACCTTATACCTTGTTAAACAAAGTAAGTGAATTTGATTTTATGTTCTCCTAAAATATTTTACCATTCGCTAATGTTGGAATTTTTGACAAATGTATGAAATAATGTAGAATCTGATTGTAATATAATCTATATAAAGGGATATGATTTACGTTAAAAAGATTTTGCAAAAATTTTATGAAAATTTATAAAAAATTAAAAATATATTTTATCAAATAAAGTCTAATGTATTAACACCATATATTTATTATTTTTGCTTCTAGTATAAAAATCTATAGATTTAAAACATTTTAATAATTTTCAAATATTTTTAATTCATACAAAGGAGTTTCATCTTTATCGAAGTTTTATAAGAAGTAATATTTTTTAAATATTTTAATTATATTTGTGGTTATAATTTAAACATCATAATCTGCATTTTTTGTGCATCCAAAAATTTTTACATTTTATAGTTTCTTATAGTAAATTAATACCCAATTTGTAAAATTATATTTAAGGCCACAAATAAAAAATATACTAGTAACTGAAAGAATTATCCTTAAATCCTTCTGAACTTTTAGTGTTTATTATATTTATGTTAATATTTTAATCAAATTTGAATTGGATTGTCTCTACTATAATAGAAATAAATGTTGCTTGTTACATAATTGTATTTATAGTACCATAGATGAATATTGGAATAATACTGTCATTATTAAAATTTTTTCAATAACAATTAATATTCTATGTATACAGGTCTAAATAAAAAGTATTAGTCGATAAATATTAATACAAAAGAATTATTTAATATTAGAAATATAATTAAGATTTTATGTTTATATATATGTATATATTGTCTATGTATTTTTTTATTTTTTATATTAACATTTTAGGGTGATAGTGGCGGTCCCCTTTTCAGTGACGGTGTCTTTATAGGAGTAAACGTAGCAGTATGCCCAACTTTGAATGGTGAACTAGATTCTAATCAAGTAAATATTCACCTCAGTTTATACCTTTATCAAGAATATATTTCCAGTCTTACGTCAATTTAGTAGCACATTTGATTAAAGATATTACTTTTACTAATGAAAAAATTTTAAACTACTGTAATCACTCTGTAATGTTGTAAAACCTAATATTATATTTATAATTGTATATAAAAATTAATTGTTTAAAAGCATTAAAAACATTTTTTATTTATCATCAAACATTGAACATTAATTCTTCAAAAAAGAATATTCCCTATAAAATATTATAATTTAGTTAACTCAAGATAGAATGACGAATAAAAACATAATAATTAAAAAAAATGTAAAATAGTAAAATTCCACAAAGAAAATTTTATTTATATAATAAAAAAAAAATAATTTATTTATATTTTTATATAAATGTACGAAACAATTAAATATATGTCTATATTGCATGCATAATATTATAGAATATGTTTGATTGTAAGTCTTTGGTAAAAAAAAATCATCTTAAAATAACAATAAAATAAAATAACAATAATCACAGTAAATAACAAAAAAATTATTAATTAGAATCAAAGTTCTTTTATAAAAATAATTCAAATTTTCTGTCCTGTATTCAATTATCTGACAAAATTAATTATATAATAAAATATTTTTTGTCAAAAATCATCCGTCAATTTGGCATATTTTTAAAATATGAGTTCAAATGAGTAAGTGACGTTTTAGATTATTTTTTAGATTTTAAATACCTACCCTTCTGTTCTATATTTGTTTTATCTTTATTATTAATTAGATACAATGTAATGGACGAGTAACGCAACGAATGCAACTCATTCGTTGAAGAATTTTTTATACAAAAGAAATTGACATTTAAACCCAAGAAATATTATTACATATAACAACTCCATTATTTTATTATTATTTATTAATCAATTATTAATATAATATTTTTAGGTATAATAGAAATCTCATTAATCTAAATAATATACGTTTGAGATAAAAATGTTTTCTACGTAAAGTTTAATATGTAAAAAATAAAATATTTAGTGCGATACATATAAAAGTGAACAATGCTTTCAATCAATTTAATATTATCTTTAATGTCTATAAAAAATTTGTTTGCAATTTACAAAAAACACGAAGAAATAAATGCAAAAAAAGTAATGTATTAAAAAAAAATGACGTTGATAAGTAAATCTTACGAACCGTAGGTTGTCAATTATTTTGCGTATTTATACATTTACATATTTTATGGTTATATTTTATTTTTCTAGGTTTTACATTGTTGTTATCTTTCTTGTTAAATAGAGATAAGATTAAATTTAACTGATATTATTAATTAGAAATATTCGAAAAATAATATAAATCAGAAATATTAGCAATAAACCTTTTGTTATTTGACGATATTTATTATTATTTTTTTGTAATAAGATAAAAATGTTGTTTTAATAAATTTCTGAAATCTTACTACTTTAAAATAATGCTAAAGATGGGATCTAACAAAATTCTTAGCCCTAGGAAGAAATTTATAAATTTTGTTTAAGTAATATTCAAAATTATTGAAAATTGCATTGAAAATTAAAAATATATATTCATTTTTGTTATTATATAATTGAATAGCTTTTCAAAAATTACTCATTACAAAGATAAGTAATAGTTTTTTAAGCTAATAAATTATTTCCATAATTTGAATATAGTGTCAAAGATAATTTAAAAGTACTTCCAAAATAGATATTATATATGATTTTATGATTGTACACCACTCCATAAACTTATACACATATATATATAAGTAAATTTTATCTTTTGAAATCATTTTAAGAATTTTAGTGTTATAGAAAAGAAAGTATAATTGTTTAAGATTCATTTATTATTTTTCTACCTGGTAAATATGCAGTTTAAAATGTACATCCTTATTTTTAAATTATTGATACTTGGTAAGTCAAAATAATATATTTGTTTATTAAGCTATTTATAAAACCTATTTCCTTTTTTCAACTTTTTTCAACTTTTCAAAAAAAAAGTTTATAACTCTATAAACAAAATCTCTTCGTTCAGGTCAGCAAACCCAATATTCGAATTTGATGGCACTCGTAGGTCAAAATATTCGAACAGTATTAGAAAATGAATATCCTTTCACCGTATGTATTTTAAAATATAATCCTAGCCTAAACTGGAATGATAAACTAATTTGTTCTGGAACGCTCGTTTCTCCAACTCATATTCTAACCGCTGAGCATTGTTTTAGTCAATCAAATAATTTACGAATAGAAATATCTATTGGATGCCACCATATTGACAATGGTGAAAGACACTATCCGATATGGTGGATATCCTACGAACAATGGGCAACTCATTATGGTCATTTAATTGAAAGTTTCCATAATGATATTCTTATAGCGAAGGTAATTTGTTTGGTGTAAAATACGATTTTTATTTTTTCTGATATTTTTTCAAATTGAATTTAAGTACATACTAATGATTCAACTATTTGCATGTTTCTATATACATTATACAATATTTTTAAACGAACTCTCTTTTATACTTATTAAGATTATTTATAGTTATTAGGAATGCCGATTCCAGTCGATTATGGCAGAATGTTATCAATTTATCCGACAAGTAGCTTAGATGGAGTACGCGCTAATATCGTTGGATGTGGCATGACTGAATCCCAGGACGTACCATCAATACTGAGGACAGCTAATGTTACGATTTTAGATCTACAACAATGTACGGAAATGGTTTCACAACTATATGGAAGGCATGTTACCCTGGGCGATAAGTTTCTATGCACCTATAATAATCCATATATTTTGGTTAGCGATGTAAGCAATGTAATTATTTATCTTCTTAATTTTGAAATTATGAATTTGTAGATCCTTTATTTCTGCTCATTTTTAAATATTCCATTTAAATAACATATACCGTAGTTTAACTAAAAATTGTAAAAGTAAATATTTATGATAAAATTAATTCAATATGTTTCATCATTGTAAAATTCATACTAAATTTTACATTTATATATTATTAATCATATAAAAAAACCAAAAAGTGAATTTTAATTAGAGCTTAAATAGTTTTATTTACAAGTCCATAAGGTTAAGGAAGTGTTTATTGAATAATTTTTTAATTATATTTCTCTACTAAAAAAAGTTTTTAATGAAGGTTTAATACTCATTATTGTAATAAATACAAGTTATTATACGTTTAAAACATTAATTATCTATAAAAATATATATACGTATAAGTAACTTAATTTGCTTGTTTTTTTATTTATAAAATAATTATATAACGCGCATTTAATACAATATTGTCATATTATCATAGAAGGTTTTCATATGGAATATAAGAAAATATCTTAAGCAATATCATAGGTTTAGTCATTGCTTTATATCGTTCATTGGCCTATCTTATATGTTAAAGTCATTTATTTTTAAATTCTGTTACTGAATTTGTTGTAACTTTTAGTTTCTTCTATTTATAGTATTAGATTTTATTTTATTTTCTTATCGCGAAATGTTATTTTCTACAAATGTTTATAAAAAATGTTTTTTTGAATAAAAATTTCTTTGATTGAGTCGCTTACAAGTTTTGTGATTTTAAAGACTGACTTCATTGTAAATTCTAAAAAAAAATTTGCTGCTCAATTTGCCATAACATAAATAATTTGCTTTTAATGCATACATCTTATAGTGATTTCTTAGCAGTCTCACAATTTTACAAAATTACTTTTTTTGAATAAAATGTATTTAAATGAAGTTCATAATAAATGTGTGATAGTAAATTTATTATATAAATTACAAGCAAGAACTCTACCAGACTTGCTTCAAATATAAAGCGTAGATGACTCAAAAGCTGGCCCTACACATGCTTAAGTCTTTAGAAGATACATCTCTTCTGTTGGAATGCTTACTTAAGCATTAAAGGATTAAGTTTTTCATTAATATTTAGGCTATTTTAAGATTTAGTTTCTGTACAAGATTGGAATTAAAAAAAAGATTTTTTGTACAATTAATATAACAATGTATGCTCTCCTAGTTTATAATTTTGGTTTTTTTTTCATTATCTAATTGAGAATTAAATTTACAGGGGGATAGTGGTGGCCCAATAGTATATCATGATTGGATTGTAGGAGTTACTATTGCAAGATGCCCAATACTGAATATTCCATTTCATCCACAACAAGTAAATATCCACCTGAGCCTTTACACTTATCAACAGTTTTTACAATTCTACTGTACAAACGAATAATTTATCTCTTAAAATATTTAATAAGTCAGTATTATATTTTTCCTAATTTAATATTTCACGCTTTAACTTAATACTTTATTTTATATTAACTATTGTTTTCGTGTACCCTGTAATTCTGATATATAACTACATGCATAATCGTTAAGAACAGCCATACATTGGCCGAAAGGTACTAAAAATATATCAAAACAACTTAATTATTATTAGATTATATAAAAATATATAAAATTATTAATATTATTTTATGCAAATGAATTTAATAGAGAAAAATTTTAATTAAAAACATTCCCTTATTTACTCGAATAATGTTTTTCTTACGTTATTTATTTACTTATGTACACCTTGCTCTTAATATTATATTTATATTTTCAATACAAAATTGTGATATTTATCTTTTAAATTAATTGTAAAATTATACAAAGTATTGCTAGTAAAAATGTTTAACTAAACTCTGATAATAAAGTATTAAATAATAATTATATATTTGTTTTTAGTTTTTTTAATCTTAAATATTTTTTAATACAATTTAAAAAAATTCATTTACGTAAGTATTAATAAATTTTTAAATGTATGGCCAAAAACTAAATATACACGTATTAATACACTGTATATATATATACATATAAACATATAAGTATATTATATAGGAAAATTTATATTAATTCTTGTTTAAAATAATGAATGTAGTTTCAATTATGCAGTTAGATTGTAAAATTAATTTTTTAAATAAATATATTTAAACTATGATTATATAATCTATTAATTCAAAGTCTGTGCTTTGAAGTACTGTACTTTTTACCACTAACTCTTCATCTACGATTATCTACGTGAACAAATACAGATAAGGACAAGTGAAATTATGCTATTTACTTATAAAAAAAACAATATAAATATGAATTGTTAAGTTAAAATAATTTTTGTATTCAGTACATTTCGTTTATTAATCTTTCTGCCTAACAGAACACGACCTTAAACGAATAACTATATACTTTGAAAACCAATATTAGTTAATTCTTATGCTCTGATAGTAATATTTACGGTATAGTAGAGAAACTACATAAAAAATTACTATAAATCATTTTTATGACAGCCTTATATAAAGTTCATATTTATAAATCTATCATTAATCGTAATCGTATAGCATTAGAATCGCAAATTTAATCTAACTCTTTTCCCCATTTTTTTATAGATATTTTAGAATAAACTTAAACGTACAGGTGTGTATTAAATTATCTTAAAAATCTACTTTTTAAACTCGTAACAAATATAATACTAAAAAAAAATATTTTCAGTTTACGTGCTGAATTATAAAACTATGTATTTTAATATGCAACGTACTTTTCTATTCCAATGTTTTATGTTAGGTACGTAAAATTATCAGACTTTAAATTTATCTAAATTTTTGGTGTTAATATAAGTTTGTTACTTCTGAAATTATTCTGCTAAAAGATGCACAGCTATATCATTTGATTTTGTTTAGGTTTTGTATTGCACTATGGAAATACGAAGGCCATGTATGGTAACCTTGTTCGGAAAGCCGAAGTAAATGAATATCCTCATGTAGTGTGCATCTTAAAATACAATCCTGGAGCACAGTGGGAGGACAATATCTTATGCACAGGAACCCTTATATCCGACTCTCATGTCATAACAGCTGAGCATTGTTTGCAAATAATAGATTCGGAGAAAGTTGAAATATCTGTTGGCAATCATGTGCTTCAAGAGGGCGAAAGACATTATCCCATGTGGTGGATAAGCTACGATCACTGGACAATGAATGTCGGCGTAGAGAGGCATAGTGGATTTAACGACATTCTTATATTGAAGGTATTTCTGCTCTGCATTATGTTTGTTTTATGTCAATATAATTTGCACCGAAATTGCAAAATAAATGAACTTCGTCAGCCTCGAAAATTCTACTTTTAGCTACTGGGCCTGCCGCTTAGAGTTGGGTACGCTCGAACGAGTTACATTTATCCGAGTTCTTTGTTACGAGGAGCTAGTCTTTCTGTAGTAGGATGTGGTAAAATTTCTACTGGACAATATGCGACAGAATTGAGAACAGCTTCTGTTAAGATCGTAGAGCGTCGAGTATGCGAACAAAGGATCAAAAATTTACGAGGTTGGCCCATACAACTCCATGATAAATTTTTATGCACCAACAATGAACCGTATGTCGTGTTAGATAATGTAAGTTTGCATACAATTTTATTTTGCTATTATTATGATGTATATGTATTTAAAAACGATAGTTTATAGTATAAATAAATTCATTATATTTGTGAAAACAAATTTGTTTTTGGTAAAGATTATAATTGCTGGTAATGATTATGACTATTATGGTAAGATTATTATCATTGATTATCATTAAAGTTCACTTGTTATTTTTTTACGTGTTTAAGACAATATGAAATACGAAATTCTGTGTGAACTGTTTTATTATAATTGGATCCTCTAACGACAAATTTTATAAATATAATTAAGAAATAATATGAAACAGTTTTTAGATTTTTCTAATGAATAGAGACTTTCAAAATTTTAATTTAAGCTATTAATATATAATTATACATAATTAAAAAAAAAAATTTAACATGAAACGTGCTAATGATTTCCTCCAATACATAATTAGATAATTCTAATATTGGAGAATAGATATTTATGGAGAATTAGATATTTATTTAAAAATTTAATCTTACATATGTACATGTATATTATTCTTTAGTATAAAGTAAATTTATATTTCAGGTAGACATTGGGGGTCCGCTATTTTATCAAGGCCTTATGATAGGAATTAGTACTGCAGTGTGTCCAGAATTAGGTAGACAACCTCATCCCGAGCAAGTTAACATCCACCTCAGTTTTCATCTTTATCAAGATTTTGTAAATAGCGTACTAGGCTCTTAATTTTGTATTAAATAATTTTAATTAGCTAATTAGTGTTTAGTATTAAAAAAGAAACATTATCCCAAGAGGTAATATTACATGTGCGTTTATTAAAAATAATTTTTTATATCTATTTTACTACTTTTTAAAATTAATAATAGTCTCAAAAACTAATTAATTTAATTATTTCATTAATTTATGTAATTCATTCATATCAATTTATGAGCAGCTAATACTTTCTTATACATTTCGGAAACAGCCATCGAATTGTATTTTAAAGAATTTCAAAATTTTAAATTTTCAACGTTTATTAAATTATCTTTTTATTTCTATTTATAACCCATTGGATATGAATTTTTCAATACTTTAATTACATCGTAAATTTGAATAAAACCTTGTTAAATAAATTATAGTTCGTAAAAAACTCTAGTTGTTGAATACTATTAGAAGTAATGAAATGAAATTCCTAAATGATTTAGGATTAATATTAGAGATTTGTACATGGATTTTTTAATAAAAAAAAATAATCGATTTAATTCGAAATTATTTCTTTTTGTTGAGCTCCTGGCCTCTCGTCCCTCGCTCTCATATCGTTCTTCAACGCTACCTAGTCCACTGAGTGATCCGCAAAGCCAGCCCCTGAGTCTCCGAACGAGGATCCTTGAATATTCGCGGTTGAACCTAATCTTCGCGGAAACCCTTGCTTCATTATATTTGCGGACGTTTCGAGAAAAGCGGTTCGCTTATGCGTGACCACTCTATAGTTTTTTAAGTAGTCGCGATCCGAGGAATCGCTTCATTGGCTTTTGATTTGTCGAATACGCCCGACACTGTTCGACCACTCGCTAGCTCTTTTGTCGTCGTCAAATCCTTTCTCCATTGTTTCTCTACGAGTTTAAAATTCTTTATTTAGCTTAATTGTTGCGCATTTGGCGCTATTTATGAGCAGGATACTTGAATGGTTGCGAAAAGCAGATGATCGAATTAAAATTAAAATTAAAAACAATAATTCGGGACGCATTAATACATTATTTCCCGAGCTAATACATGTGCGTAATAAAAAAAGCCCTATACGGAAAGGGGAAAAACCCGCAATTTACAGAGTGCACTATTATATTTGAATTATAAGGGAGTTACAATATTGGTGGTTTGTGCCCTACCGTAATATTTTAGGCAACCGCTGCGCTCGCTAGTGCTGATCGCCATGGCCCGATCGTTGGAGATCGCAACCGACTGATTTCCTTTTTCACGATCGATTTATTCACGGCGTTCAAGCTTCTCCTAGCTTCCGGTCCAGTTCATACTGCCCCTTTACGCCCCTGGATTTTTCCGGATTTTTTCCTCTTTTCTTTTCCCCCCTTATTCCTACTTTATCAGCGACGCTTTCCCTCCGTCACTGCGATAAGCATCGGGCCCATTTTCCCGAACATTAATTATTATAATTTTGGTTATTATATCTTGATAATACTTATTTTATTCATCTGTGGCAAAAGTGTGCAGAAATCAATTAGCTCAATAAAACTTGATACTGAAAATTTATAGAGATTATTCGATAATAAACATATACATGCCGAATTATCGGCTTAAATTGCGCTTTGGCGCTATTTTTTGAGCAGTTTACCGATCACACCTCACAGCCGTCGTAGATATTTCGAGAAGATTCGAACGCGTTCAAAAAGACGAAAAACTCAAGCTCATGATGGAATCTTTTGCGGACCATAACTTCAATACGTGCTCCTACTTTTTCTTTTAAGGTTTGCGCAAATGGCTGACAATAAAAAGATGACCATTTTTATGGCGGTAAGGCAACAACTCCCCTTTTTCAGATTGTATTGAAAAGGAGTAGCCGACCACCAATGGAGGAACTCTTATCAAGAGGAAGATCGTCAGTGCAACTCATTGACATCATCAGTAAGGTAAAGACATAAATTGAAAAATATAATAATTTGTGTACATTTTCTCTCCTGGTGAATTTAGATCAAAGGGATCACTCAAGGGAGAAGCTGTTAAGCATTTTATCTATATAAATTGGCACTAATCAAGATAAATATTAAAATTATTGTCAAATATTGTTGTGTAATTAATTTATTATTTTAGTTAGAATGATTTCCATATTTTTTTATTTTGTATCGCGAATAATGTATCCAAAAATTTTTGACAATGTTTCAGACTCACAATTGTAGTTTTTTTAAGTATAGAACCGCCTCCAGAAATTGTATGACCACGTTAATGTTGAGGGGGCTTATGCGAAAATGAGAGATGGGCTAGGGTTAAATGGTCTATATGAATGGGAAAGAGAATGGGAGACTACCCCATAAACGGGGTTTCTATGTTTGTTGGGATCTCTTTTGAGTGGGAGCTCTTCCATGAATTCCCGTATGTGGGTGTACGGGGATGGGGCTCGCGTCCATGCCACGGAGACCGAAACCCTAGCCTATTCATACGGTTGTCTGAACAGGATTCTAAAGGAGTTCCTCGGGAAAACCAAGTCTTTCTTCGGTAACTATGACACAATCCACGCTTGCATTCGGAATGACACGCAATGTTTCACACATCTAACCACTAAAAGGATGTGTTATCTTGAAGAAGGGACTGCAGGCCACAGAATACCAGTGCTCACAAACGATACCTAGAAGGAACTGGGCGAAACCTCGGGTAGCTAGCCTTACCTCCACATACGATACTCTGTAGTGGCGGACCTAACGTTTCTCTAGCTAACCGTGGGACCAAAAATGAGTCTTAATAACGAAAAAATAATCATATTCAACACGCGAGATTGAATTTTGCAAGGGCGGGAAGAAGGAGGAGGCGATGTAGTGCTAAAGTGGTTCCATCGTTCCTTTTCTTAAATTAACTTGCGTAATAGCAAAGGAGCCTCTCCAATGTTGCAGAGGGGCATGGCTAGCATACACATAGGGGTAGCACGTATCCCAGATTTCCACTTATCAACCATTTACCACCCTGGGTAGTGAAGGGTGCCATCAGATGGCTTGGTGGAGCAACTTGTTTTTGAGACATCAGTGATATGTGACCCAGAGCTTGCCAAAATTAAGACATTAAGAATTAGGAATTCTTAATTAAGAAATTAGGGACATTTGGTGAATAGAAAAGGCAGCGAAAGAATTCTTCGACTGCATCGTCCAAGCATACGAGGAGAAAAGCCAACCCAAGTAAGCTTAAGGAAAGGGCAAAGTATACTGGTGGACGCACAGACTGGGCAAAATAAAACTAAACACCCTGATCATACTTACACGTGCCAGAAAATACGATACAGAAGCACTGTGGACCCGCTTAAGAATTATTAGGGATATATAACAAAAATATCAAGGAGTCCATAGGGATAGCTATAGTAGCTTTTGCGAGGGCAATCAGAAAGGTAAAGAGGTAGTCTGGATGAACAAGATTCTTGCAAGGAATC
Organism: Kradibia gibbosae; assembly: GCA_018907135.1. Lineage (NCBI taxonomy): Eukaryota > Metazoa > Arthropoda > Insecta > Hymenoptera > Agaonidae > Kradibia > Kradibia gibbosae. Next base: position 14,697,023 of record JACCHX010000004.1, read on the forward strand.
TGGATGCTATCCTAGGTACACTCAAACTACCGGAAGGCAGGTATTCTTATATTAAAGGAATAGTGTTTGACTTATCTTGTCCGTACACACTTCCATAGCTTCGAGGGAGGGGTCGACCCGTCCGAAGAGGAGGGAAAGCTTAGTTAGGACCAAAGTTGTTCTTGCACCGAGGTATGGGTAACTACAAACTGGCTAACGAGATTATCACGCCATAAAGGACTAAATGAGAGATTGCATTTTTTGAGACATTCAAGTCACCGGGAATGGATGGTATCCTACCGGCTCTATTACAGAAGTTGGATGATGCCATCATATGCCCAATGATAAGGATAGCAGGATTCAGTATTGCGTTCATTTATATTTCCAGGACTTGGCAAGGTACCAGGATAGTTTTAATAACAAAGTCAGGGAGGTGTCCTCCCTCCCCAAACGATTTATGTCCGATCAGCATAACCTCGTTATTTCTTATAATTCTGATCGTCAATTATATTAGCAACTAATTCCTTAATAATGGAGGTCTCTACAAAAACGAACACGCCTGTAGGGCCGGCTCAGGGTCACTAAGTCCTTGGAACAAGAGAGGTCAAGGAATTCTCCCAGACTCTCCAAAGGACTTGAGGAAAGGGTGGTATTTATGATTCTCTATGACACTAGGACCACGGCCTTACTCTTTGATAAGAAATACTAGGTTAGACAAAACAATTGCCTACTACTGGACAGGTCAAGGGCAGGCTTGGCACGCGCGCCGGGATGTATTGCAAGCAAGATTAGCGGGACAAGATTAGTTGTGACCCTGGGTGCTATGCCACCGGGAATCCAGCTAAGCTAATGGCAATACGTTTGGCGGCGATCGATTGAGCAGTCTTACTGTCCACGGGTGCTTATCTACTCGAATAGTGAGAGTGCCTTGATGGGGCTCGATGGACACAAAACAAGGTCGAGGCTAGTATAGGACTATTAGCAGGCTTTCAATAGACTAGCAAGACTAAGGTCAAAGGTCAAACTAGCATGGATTCCTACCTATAGTGGCATTCACGGAAACATAACAGCAGCTTCATGGAGTCAGAGCCGACAATCGGACTGTGTCAGAGCCGTATCAAAGGAGATGCGGCAATTTCTAACAGCCGAGGCCGGCCGGGGCCTGGGACGAGGCAGTCGCATGTGATCACAGTAAGGTCTTTGTGACTGCATAAAGTTCATCGGGTTGAGCCAGGATTAGTCAGGGGCTTGATAGATGCAAGACCAAGAAGTTGGTGGAGATTCTCACGGGTCACGGCAGCCGCAAAGCCCATAGATAGAAAATGGGTCTGGCGATTGATGCGTTTTGTAGGTATGGCTGTGAGGACACGGAGACACCGAAAAACCTCGTGTTAAGCTCCCGGCACTGCTTGAAAAGAGAAAGTGTAATTCTCCTTACGACAGAGGAGGTGCAGCCTCAATACTCCCCTGAAATTTTTATGTTCTGGGGAGAGTGATAGACAGTGTGCAGTGAAAGCGGGGGATACCAAGGGGGTACCCATGCTTCCGGGGGCTGATTCTATTAGCGCCACTCGTGTTATTAATAATACTATGTATAGAAAGTTTTGATTGTACGTTTGATTGTAAGTTTTAGTTGGGTACGTATCATGACAAAATAACTAATTTCATATATCTCAAAATACGAAGTACATTAATGTTTACACATTGGAACAAACAATTCCCATCTGAACGTTTACAACGTTTTTTTTTCACCGCAATATGATATAATAATTTATTACTCTTGTAAATTATATTGACTGTATATATTAAAAATTTAATATTATTAGGTTCTAAGTGAGAATGTTAACACCTCTTTTTGCTGTTAAATGCACCAAAATAAAAAATATTATAGAAATTTTCAATATATAATGCTACAAGTATTTTTGTTGCAGATTTTAATTGGTCATTTTTGACGTATGAATTATTTCGCAACTTAAACTAAACTTCAATCAAAAATAACAGAATCTGCTTTTTATTATAAATATTTAAAAATTATTAAATAAAATTGTTATATTAAGTTTTAATTTATTAGTTATGACTTATATTACTGACTATGTTACACTATTTATGTAAATGTATCATGAAATTTTATTACTTACATCTAACAATATTTAATTCGTAGTTACAATTCCAGAAAAAAATGATATAATGTAATTGTATAATAATCGCGCAAAAGAATCAGAATATAATAATATGACACGCACTGTTTAAAAAATCTGCTAGAAATTTAAATTTCATATTGCTTTGTATAAATGATGCTTAAAACAGAAATATATCTATATATAATTTTCTGAATTTTACAATGGACAACTAATCTGTATTTACATAAAATGCTTGTTTTATATTAGTGTGAATTTTTTTAGACCTGCTTTTTGACTATGATAAATTAAACTGCTAGTTTAATTTTTTGAACGTTCTTGATATTTAAAAGTGTCTCGAAAATAGGGTTTTTTGAAGTACTTTATTGTATTTAAATATCAAAATAATTTCTAACACCAAAAGAAATTTGTATATCGAGCTATACATAAAAGTTATTTTAGTTTTTTCATCACTTTTTACTTATAAATGGATACATGTACTTTTATTATAAAACCTAATTCTAGCAAATCTTCTATCAAATTAAATATATATATATATATATATATATATATATAATCCTAATTCTAGCAAATCTTCTATCAAATTAAAATTATATATATATATATATATATATATATATATAATCACTTCTTTATGAATACATGCAGGCTTGATTAAATTTCTATTTTATATATTTTGCTAAGTTACTATAAAATAATAAAACTTTGTTATATTTTCCCAAACCAGTATTTAATTTTATAAGAACATTAATTTTTACGATTAATATTTTTGAAAAAAATTTTGTTTAATCCTTAATTAGTATTAAAAATTTCATATATTCTAAATTTTATATAAAATATATCCTCTTGTAAGATATTATTACTTCTTATATGGTGTTAACAGATTCAATTTCTTTTTGTACATTGTTAAGTAAACTGAATCTGCATATATTTAAAATTCAATTTTAGATTTTTCATCAAAAAATATTGAAAAAAGAATATTGAATATTGAAGAAGAGTAAGAATTCATATTACAAAAAGTGTGTCTGTATTAAACATTTTTTCCATTGAATGAATCATGAATCATCTCAGCTTTATAATAAATTTTTTAATGTTGTTCATCAGTTTCCATATTCATCAATCAGCATGCAATATTCAATATATTTATTTATTCTACAATATTTAATATTTGGTAAGTAGAAAATGTTTCACGCAATTTGAGATTATTAATTACTAGAAATTTTCGATGGCATTCCTCATATTTTTATATATTTACATAAATTAACGAATTTTGTTTAGATTTACATTATAAAAAAACAGGAGCAATAATAGGTCAGAATAGTAGATCCACGGAAGAAAATGAATTTCCTTATGTAGTTTGCATTTTAAAAGTTGACCTCAACTTGACGTGGAAGGAGAATTTATTATGTACTGGCACGCTTATATCTTCTAGTCATGTCATAACAGCTGAACATTGTCTTCAAACAGCTTTTTTTAATAGTTTTGAAATAATTATGGGTGCACATGTTCTCGAAGAAGGAGAGCGATATTGGCCTCAATGGTGGATATCATACGATCAATGGGTTACATTAAACAATCAAATCATTAGAAGTAGATTTAATGATATAATTATAGTAAAAGTAATTTACGTTTGTAAAAACTTTGACACGATTACTGTGTTGTATATATAGTAGTTGTATAAAATACTGGTATATCGCGTACAATATATTTCTATAATATTACACTGTTTTGTTTTTGTATCTGTTATTATTATTCTTTTGTTAAAAATATTGTAAAATATTATGAAGTTTATTCGTATTCAAATAGGTTCCATAAAAAATTATCAGAAATTACTATATATATATATTCATCTATATTAAAGAAATGAATATTTTTTTTTATTAAAAAGTACTATTTTCAGATTTTACCATTTCATACTCAAAGTAATTTTTGTACAATGAGTTATATTATTCCAGCTAATTTATTAAATGGATTGGAAGCTGATATAGTAGGATGTGGTATAATTGAAAATGGTGAGTTGCCTAGAGAATTAAGGACGGCCTCTATAATTATTTTAGATCGTTCGCAGTGTATGCAAAGAATTTCTATTTTATATGGTTTGTCCATGTATCTTGCTGAAAAATATTATTGCAGTTACAAGGAGCCATATATAATAATAAACTCTGTAAGTAAAAATGCGTATTTTTTTAATATATAAAGAATTAATTTCAGAGTCATATTTTTTTTAATATAAGAATTTAGTGAATTACACGTTTTAAAAAATTAAATGCTTTGTATTCTATTGTAATTAATATAAAAACTTTTACAATTATTTTTTATGTGTAAAATTCAATTTCAATGTTTGGTGACTAGGTTCTTTCTAAATACATCTTCGTTTAACGTTGACTGTAATGCATATCAATTGATTATAATTTTTTTACAATTTTTATAAAGCTTTGATAATTATTTGAAGCTTTAATACTTATTTTAATTTTTCAATATAATTTTAATTCTTATGTTCTTGGGGTGAATTTAGTAATGAAATTCGTTTAATCAGAGAGCAGCGGTGGACGGAGGCGCGTTCGCGGTAGGGAGGGGAGACCTTTGACTGGATAACAAATGAAAACGCAGATTATATTTTATTGAAAACTTTCGATTTATTGAATATATGTACCGCGAGGATATAAGTAAATCTCCTCCCGCTGGAGGAGGAAAAGGGACACGCTAAACTAATCCTACGCCGAGTGCACTTTATGTAATACAACACTGTGAGCTCACCGAAAACGCTAGGATCCTTGGTGTTTGTCAGGACCGATCGTCAAGCTATGCTGGAGCTAGTGAAGAGGGGTTCCTTTAGGAAGCTGGCTGTTTCCGACGCCACCGGATCCTTCAGGGGCCAGTTCGGGTCCGGTACCACTAGGGGACTCCTCGTCCACCATTTGTCACTTCGGCACCGAAGGAATGGTGGCTAATGTCTACACGAAAAAGAACGCTTATCGAAACCAAAAAATTACACTCGTTGCGTTTTTATGCGAGGACCAACGTATTTCATGGTCACGCTTCAAAACACCAAACGAAAGTTTTGACACTCTTCTTACCACGGAAGCGGATGTAAATCTGCTCTATTTTCTTTCACGCCCCAACACAAGTCGTCAGCGTCTACAAATTCTTCCACCCTGCGTGTAATATAATTTTTCAGTGCTGCGACAGGGAAAGGGCCTCATAAAGCCTTAACTTAATCGTCGTTTACAATATCTCTAAACATCTGTAATTGAAATTACGAAAACAATATTCGTTTTCATTTGAAGGCTTAATTAAATAGAAAATGCATTTAGAGTTTAAAATTATTTTATCCATAATATATTTAAGTAACTCTAACTTGTTTGTGTTATATAAAATGAGTGTTTTAAACTGTGTTTTTTACTATACTTATTTTTTGTCTAAGTATTTAAAAAAAATCAATAATAAATTCTCATTTATTTTAAATAATTTTTACGATGATTAATATACATATAAAAACATCAAATATACAGTATACATTGCTAAGTATATATTTAAAGAACGAAACATTATTTCAAATATATTTAATAAATTGTAACCATAAACAATACTATATTTGTTTGTTTGGAAATATGATTTTTTTTTTAAACAAACATTTTTTAGGGAGACAGTGGCGGTCCACTATTATATCAAGGTACCATTGTAGGAATTAATACCGCAGTAGTTCCAATTTTAAATGGTCACTTTCATCCCGAACAAGTAAATCTTCATGTTAGTTTTCATCCTTATCAAGATTATATAAATAGTGTCTTAGAGCAGTAGAAAAAAATCGATATGTTTTGAAATTAAAATTGTATATTTTAATTGACTAATCATGTGTGTATTAACACAATACTTTATTATAGTAACAACCAAACTATTTAAATATAATTTTTCATTTCTGTGCTTATTGTAAAAATTTTTAATATAACCTACCAAAACTATCTAAAGAATCTTTTGTTGTACCTTCTCTAATTATTATATTACTAGATTTTTTTATCATATAAACTCAAAATATTACAAAACTCAATTCATTGCAAAATAACCGAAATGTGTTCTGTATTTGATTATTAAACAGTAAACTACTTTTTTATTTGTTTAAATAGTTTTATTGTAAAATATATAAACATAATGTTTACATTAAAACTTAAAAAAAAAAAAATTTTATTTTGAGACAAGTAGTGTAAGGGATCTTAAAAAAGTTTATTTCTATCTACATCTTCGTTACAATTAATTAATAGATATACAGAAGATATTGCAATTTGTCAAAAGCTTAGTGTCTTTCTTTTAACCGAATTATGGTATTTATATATATATATATTCTACAGAACTGACGAAAAAGTGATAAATTCTGATTTTCAAGTAGTTTTATAATTTACACAATAATAAGAAAATAATATAAGATCCTTAATTATATTTATATATAATTTTTATTTATAAAGCAGAAATTAAATATTTAAAAAATATATATATTTTACACTATCCTTAGTTTCAGAAAAATATCTGATTTCATAATTTAAAATGTTTCTTGAAATTTGTAAATATTATATAAAATATAGCATATGTATGCTATATTTATTAAGACATGTTTAATTCAAGGTATTAATCTATATACTTATTAAAAATAGACTTAGATAGAACTCAGTATTGTAATTATAACAATTGTGCGATGGCGAGAATTCAACTGTATATTTTTCAATCAGAACTCTTATCTTACAGAACATCAGACATAATAATTTTTCCGTTCTAAAATGTCTACTTTTGTGATAAGAAATGTCTCAAATTCAAAACCTAAGACATTGTAGACATTGTACAATAATAAAATTAATTTTTTTAATTAGAAAATGTAAATACTCTTAAATACAAATTTGACGAATGTTTGTAAACCGGAAAATATTAATTTTTAGCGTAAAATACGTCAAGGAATACACAGATAATTTCAAAATTGGTTCTGAAATATTAATGCTTATTAATTATTAATTGTATAAAATATTTAGATCATTTTGAGTTTTATTATACAATTTTTATCTACCCTTTCAAACATAGATAATTGCGAATAAATAGACACGCGTTTAAATAGATATACAAAATAAGATGTATATTTAAAATGAACTGTGAGGAATTTTAGACGATATAGATTCAGTGTTTTCTTTTCTACAGCAAAATATCTTAAGTAAAATAAATATTCAATATTATTTGTTCATTCAGATTCAAAATATGGACCTATGTTGTAACGATTATAGTGGCTTAGTATTAAAAAGATATGTATTTGGCTTATATTTCAATAAATCCTATCTATGTTAAAACTATCGAAGAGTTAACAATATTAACATCTTTCTAAGTAGTTAGAAAATAATATGAAAAATTATTTTAAATGTACTTTTGAATTGTTTATAATTTAGTGATACATCACCATAACCGATTGAATTGAATATAAAAATAATAATATTTTATCTTTAAAAATACGTATTGTAACAATTAAGAGTTATTGAAGTAAATACAAAAATTTTCATTATACATAAATATATATTTTATAAAGTCGATAGTTTTCAATATGCGACAATTATCTTTAATTATTTTTCAATGTATAATATTTGGTGAGTAACAAGAGTGTTTTTTAATTTTCAATTTTATGTGTATTATCAATTTTATCAATATTATGTGTTTATTTACCCTTGGCATTACAATGGATGTGCTGTATTTGTAAATGAAGTACTTACATTTAGGACAGGAATTGGGAGTTTTGAACGTTCGGGCATTAGTCGGTGTGAATATCTTACCTGCATCTCACAATGAATTTCCATCGGTAGCTTGTATATTAAGATACAATCCTGATATACCGTACGAAGAAAAGCTGGTTTGTACAGGAACATTCATTTCGCAAACCCATTTACTAACTGCGGAACATTGTTTGTTGATATTGTCACTTGGACAAGTTGAAATTGTTATTGGAGCTCATAATGTCGATGATGGAGTTAGACTTTATCCTATTTGGTGGCTATCATATGATGCCTGGATGAAAAGTCAAAATAGAATGATTACATCAATAGAAAATGATCTGTCAATAATCAAAGTAAATAATATTTACTATATTAATGCAGTAAATTAACTAACAAGCAAATGTGACTGAAAACAAATTGTGGTGGTTATAAATTGTTGTGAAATTCAATTGTGTTTCAAGCAAAATATATTTAGTTTGTAGCGTTGTAAGAGTTATAAAAATTAGTTGAGAATAAAAATATTAATTTAATAAAAATATAATTTCTGGTTTTAGGTAATCGGCATGACAGATAATATAGTACCTGCAAATTTATTGTTCGTACATCCTGCAGATAGTTGGCGTCGATCAGATGTTCAAATTGCAGGCTGCGGCTTAGTCAATAATCGTAGAGTGCCATCTGTTTTACACAAAGCAAATCTTAGAATTCTTGACTTTCAAAGTTGCTTGGAATTAGTTGCTTATATACGAGGATACGTACTTGCTCTATCACGGGAAATGCTTTGCTCTATTGCAAAGCCATTTTTATTCATCGAAAGTGTAAGTAGTTATTACATTATATGTATTTTTATTATAAATTTTAATAATTTTATTATTTGTGCTGAATTTCGATCGTAATTATAAAAATCAAATGTTATTTACAAGCAATTGTTACGTCGCGAAGCTATGGCAAATACACCACGTTTTAATTTAAAAACTTCGTGGAGAATATATGACTCAAGTACACAGTTGCTGTGTAGATTACCTCTTATTGACCTTGTTGCAATTGGCAAGACGGTCCCTTATTTTGTGCGACATATAATATGTAGATTGGCGACAAAAATGTTTGTAATATTATGTCGTTTATTTCAGAGTCAATATGGAACTGACTCACTTGGAGTTCGCATAGCACTTATTATTTAGGGACGGTTATAATTGTGCGTAGTCTGTGCCTAATAAAAAACAACGATAAAAAAAGTAGTATAATACATCGAATTTCGATGCAGCTTACATCAGTGTTAATTAACATTCAATATAATTGAATTTAAAATGAGCGCGTGGTGATGAAAAACATGAAATTAAGCTATTTTTGTATTCATAGATTTTACAGGGATTTATTGATTCGAAGGGAATTTCTCTTTTAATATTTGTACAATGTAATTTGTACAATACGCAAAATGCAATTGCAGAATTTTGCCGTCTTCATCTATGCCATACTAATTATAAGAAAGTACTTTTTATTAGAAAACTTATTTATGCAATACCTTTTATTAAAAAATATTTTTGTTCTTTAGGAAAAAAATTTTTTATCTAGCACTAAAATGTATAGGCTGTTTAAATACACCTTACTGTCTAACACATTTTTGTTTTTATTTACATTTTCAAAGTTCATTATTTTTTTAGGGAGATAGCGGTGGACCACTTTTTTACCAAAATTCTCTTATCGCAGTTAATGTTGCTGTATGTCCGAAACTGAATGGTACGTTTAATGCCAACAAGGTTAATATCCACATTAATCTTGGCTTTTATCAAGATTATGTAAATAGTGTTATGTTAGTTTGAACAATAAATACATATGTACATACAACATGTACATATAGGCTTCTAAACAAGTGTTATCATTAAAGTTTTCGCGAATTCGGAATTAATAATTTATTATGTAAACGTTACTCATCATTCACAAATAATGATTATTATTAAATTTTATTTAATAATTGTATTAATTGTATTAGATATTTTCAATAATTATAAATTTTATTTTTAAAATGAATGTGTTTTTTTAAGCGCCTGATCCGAATAAAAACAGTTATCCTTAATACGTGAACTTTTTCCGTAAAAAAATTTTTTTATACTTTACTCATTTGTACGGATGTGTATTTCAATCAACACTTTATAGGAATTTATGCTTATAAGTTACAGGATATGAAAAAAAATCGTTATAGATAAATGAGGACGTTTGTCGGTGTTAGTTCTTTAAATAATTGTCAAACAATTAATTATCCAAATTTCGTCGTTTTTCCCCAAACTATCGTTTCCATAGTATTACACGCGGAAAAAAAAATTTTTTAAATGAAATAAAAAGAAAATAAACGGTAGATTCAAATAGACGTATAGTCAAAAACATTTATTCTTTAGAGTTGACCAATTTACTGTTGAATAGCATTTTATTTATCTAAGGAACTATATTTTCCAATGGGCATGAAAGCTTTTGCTCATATTATGAATGTTTTTTAACAACATATTGACAAAGAATATGTTTATTAGCAATACATCAAATATTGATAAAAATATACTCGAGTTATGTTCATATTAACTCAGGGACAAGAAGCATTGATAATTATTCGGATGTAATATGACAAGGGTAGAAAAATGCACTACCAGCAGAGGGAAGGGGTGGATGCAGGAAAAAGTTGCCTCTGAGGTTAAGGAATTGACCAGACCTGTTGAGAGTCTTGAGACTGAACTGCGCGTAGGTTAGGGGGGGGGGGAGAACGGAAAAATAGTTTCGATGAAGATCCCCTTTATGAATAGAGCTAATCGTGTATCTGTTTTGTCGTGCATCTAGCGAGTGTAATACCTCGTAAAAGGACTGCCGGGATTCTCCGAATGGAAGAATCTGTACTTTCGCTGTCACTCCAGGAGGTGCGTATGATATCGCCGCAGTGCAATCGGACTTTGGCGACGGGTACGCTTTCCGAGCAGGAGTTATTTTCACAGCGAATGCCAGCGCTTGAGCTTCTAGGTAAGGATCGGCGCATGGACAGGGAATCCTAAAGCAAGACCTCAATAAGTACGTTCGTATTCGTGTAATTAACTCAGTGTAGCGTCCGATAGCGAAACGAAGCGATCATTTATTCGAGGGTGCGTTTTTATTCTATATCGGCGTGTGACTCACATTTGGTGAAAAAATTAACAAAACTACATTTCAATACTTCTAATCGTTAATTGCTTATGTTTAATTGTGTTGTATTTTACTTAAGCTACTGTCTCCTGTACTAACCTCTTTTTCCCACCTCTTCATTTAACTAAAATAGCCACAACAATAAGAGATGCCCAAAAAATGAATGAAGAGAAATTTCATTGGATCAATAGTGATGCAATGATTTTACAGCAGAAATATTTTATCTAAGTTGAGTATGAGTATAAAAAGTATAGGAGCATCGAAATATTATTATTAGGCTTAACGATGATGATTCTCAATTACAGTATAAAGATTTAGATATAATAAAAAATGTTTTATAATGTAAATAAATTTAAAAAATAATTTGTATGCGATGCATTGGATATTAATAGTTGGCGAGTTCTTTTCCATGATTTATAACATGAGAGGCAGTTGTATTGAAACATTTTTAGAAAGCTTTTTATAATTACTGATGAATTTCAAACAACATTAGTAAGCAAATATTCTCTGCGTTATCTCGGAACTATGTAAACTTCAGCATACCTATACATATTATTCTGATCTCTTGGAACTTTAAGAAAAAGCAAGGACAATGAAATAATAGATTACGTTGTTTGATGATTCTGGACTTATTTTTGTTTGGAAAATAAGATCAGCAAATTTTTGAATAATCTCTAAATCAAGTTTTTATTGTTAACGTACTATGTTTCACCATCGATGTTTTCTTCACATGAGTTAATTCCATATTAAATAAAAAGTTGATTAGGTTATTTTGTCTTCGATTATAACACAAAAGTCTCGTTGAATCCTTATTTTAGGAAGAAAACCTTTTGCTCTCAGCAATAGAAAATATTTTGTAGTATTAAAAACATTAATTATTTTCATATTCATTAATTCTATTACTTTTTTTAGAAATATACAAAACAATACATATGGCTATTAAATCATGGAAATATGTTTTTAGTTAGTAAATTTTTTAGCTTAATAATTATCACCAAAAATTAGAAAACTGTTTTTTAATATATATCTATGAAGTTTCATTTGTCGTAGTTTTCGCATTATAGTTCTCGAATAAGATTACTTTTAAAATAATGTTTTTAAATGGTTTTTATTATGCTACAATGTATATTTCTTAAAATTATATTCACGATTATTTAAACAGTCAATTGAGTATAATAATAATAAAATAGAAGTGATGAACATGCAGTAAGTGTAATAGTAATATTACCTGTAGAAATTGAAAATTTTTATATCATATGCACGGACATTTAGTAATTTTATGCTATTATTTATTCAGAATTTAATCTACATGTATATGTGTTAGAACATGCAATAGTGTAAATTTATCGATAAATATTATATGTTGAATAATTATACATTTTTATTTTTCAAATACAGTTAATAAAAATAAGATTTAATCTTCATCAGATTCAATTGTTAAGGTTCTTTTCAAATGCAAGTAATAGAAAGCTAATATAAAGTCCCTTTAAAAAAGTGTAAAAAATGTACATTTTAAGCGAACTGTAATATATGTTTCAAATAAATTTTGAATGAATTTATTTTAAATAAATTAAACGCGTTTTCCATCTTGATGTAAATAATCTTGAATAGAGTAAATATTAAAAATTAGATGCTTCATTAGGCTAATATGAATTGATCTGTACCGATGATTGAATGACGTTAGAAGTACTATACCCATTACTTCATATTTGCATTTGCTTTCAATGAAAATATTTACTAATACATCTATTTGAATTTCCTATGGTTAAATGTAAATAAATGAATTTGAATAACTTGAATACTGTAGGATAGTTGATTTGAATTATATATTTATATAGCGTATGATTCTTTTAGTAATACTTTACTATGCCTGATAAATATAATAATAAAAGTTAATTTTATCTTTATGTATCAAGACGGTTAAGTATTTTAAAAATGAACATAAATTTATTCGTATAAAAATAAAATACTTCAAAAGCTGAAAGTTTTTCAATATGCGACAGCTATTCTATATCATTATTTTTCAATGCATATTATTAGGTAAGTACAAAAGGGAACTTTGGAATTTTAATTAAAAATTAAATTAATATCTTGGGTGTTTTACCCTTATAACAACTAAGAGTTATTGAAGTAAATACAAAAATTTTCATTATACATAAATATATATTTTATAAAGTCGATAGTTTTCAATATGCGACAATTATCTTTAATTATTTTTCAATGTATAATATTTGGTGAGTAACAAGAGTGTTTTTTAATTTTCAATTTTATGTGTATTATCAATTTTATCAATATTATGTGTTTATTTACCCTTGGCATTACAATGGATGTGCTGTATTTGTAAATGAAGTACTTACATTTAGGACAGGAATTGGGAGTTTTGAACGTTCGGGCATTAGTCGGTGTGAATATCTTACCTGCATCTCACAATGAATTTCCATCGGTAGCTTGTATATTAAGATACAATCCTGATATACCGTACGAAGAAAAGCTGGTTTGTACAGGAACATTCATTTCGCAAACCCATTTACTAACTGCGGAACATTGTTTGTTGATATTGTCACTTGGACAAGTTGAAATTGTTATTGGAGCTCATAATGTCGATGATGGAGTTAGACTTTATCCTATTTGGTGGCTATCATATGATGCCTGGATGAAAAGTCAAAATAGAATGATTACATCAATAGAAAATGATCTGTCAATAATCAAAGTAAATAATATTTACTATATTAATGCAGTAAATTAACTAACAAGCAAATGTGACTGAAAACAAATTGTGGTGGTTATAAATTGTTGTGAAATTCAATTGTGTTTCAAGCAAAATATATTTAGTTTGTAGCGTTGTAAGAGTTATAAAAATTAGTTGAGAATAAAAATATTAATTTAATAAAAATATAATTTCTGGTTTTAGGTAATCGGCATGACAGATAATATAGTACCTGCAAATTTATTGTTCGTACATCCTGCAGATAGTTGGCGTCGATCAGATGTTCAAATTGCAGGCTGCGGCTTAGTCAATAATCGTAGAGTGCCATCTGTTTTACACAAAGCAAATCTTAGAATTCTTGACTTTCAAAGTTGCTTGGAATTAGTTGCTTATATACGAGGATACGTACTTGCTCTATCACGGGAAATGCTTTGCTCTATTGCAAAGCCATTTTTATTCATCGAAAGTGTAAGTAGTTATTACATTATATGTATTTTTATTATAAATTTTAATAATTTTATTATTTGTGCTGAATTTCGATCGTAATTATAAAAATCAAATGTTATTTACAAGCAATTGTTACGTCGCGAAGCTATGGCAAATACACCACGTTTTAATTTAAAAACTTCGTGGAGAATATATGACTCAAGTACACAGTTGCTGTGTAGATTACCTCTTATTGACCTTGTTGCAATTGGCAAGACGGTCCCTTATTTTGTGCGACATATAATATGTAGATTGGCGACAAAAATGTTTGTAATATTATGTCGTTTATTTCAGAGTCAATATGGAACTGACTCACTTGGAGTTCGCATAGCACTTATTATTTAGGGACGGTTATAATTGTGCGTAGTCTGTGCCTAATAAAAAACAACGATAAAAAAAGTAGTATAATACATCGAATTTCGATGCAGCTTACATCAGTGTTAATTAACATTCAATATAATTGAATTTAAAATGAGCGCGTGGTGATGAAAAACATGAAATTAAGCTATTTTTGTATTCATAGATTTTACAGGGATTTATTGATTCGAAGGGAATTTCTCTTTTAATATTTGTACAATGTAATTTGTACAATACGCAAAATGCAATTGCAGAATTTTGCCGTCTTCATCTATGCCATACTAATTATAAGAAAGTACTTTTTATTAGAAAACTTATTTATGCAATACCTTTTATTAAAAAATATTTTTGTTCTTTAGGAAAAAAATTTTTTTATCTAGCACTAAAATGTATAGGCTGTTTAAATACACCTTACTGTCTAACACATTTTTGTTTTTATTTACATTTTCAAAGTTCATTATTTTTTTAGGGAGATAGCGGTGGACCACTTTTTTACCAAAATTCTCTTATCGCAGTTAATGTTGCTGTATGTCCGAAACTGAATGGTACGTTTAATGCCAACAAGGTTAATATCCACATTAATCTTGGCTTTTATCAAGATTATGTAAATAGTGTTATGTTAGTTTGAACAATAAATACATATGTACATACAACATGTACATATAGGCTTCTAAACAAGTGTTATCATTAAAGTTTTCGCGAATTCGGAATTAATAATTTATTATGTAAACGTTACTCATCATTCACAAATAATGATTATTATTAAATTTTATTTAATAATTGTATTAATTGTATTAGATATTTTCAATAATTATAAATTTTATTTTTAAAATGAATGTGTTTTTTTAAGCGCCTGATCCGAATAAAAACAGTTATCCTTAATACGTGAACTTTTTCCGTAAAAAAATTTTTTTATACTTTACTCATTTGTACGGATGTGTATTTCAATCAACACTTTATAGGAATTTATGCTTATAAGTTACAGGATATGAAAAAAAATCGTTATAGATAAATGAGGACGTTTGTCGGTGTTAGTTCTTTAAATAATTGTCAAACAATTAATTATCCAAATTTCGTCGTTTTTCCCCAAACTATCGTTTCCATAGTATTACACGCGGAAAAAAAAAATTTTTTAAATGAAATAAAAAGAAAATAAACGGTAGATTCAAATAGACGTATAGTCAAAAACATTTATTCTTTAGAGTTGACCAATTTACTGTTGAATAGCATTTTATTTATCTAAGGAACTATATTTTCCAATGGGCATGAAAGCTTTTGCTCATATTATGAATGTTTTTTAACAACATATTGACAAAGAATATGTTTATTAGCAATACATCAAATATTGATAAAAATATACTCGAGTTATGTTCATATTAACTCAGGGACAAGAAGCATTGATAATTATTCGGATGTAATATGACAAGGGTAGAAAAATGCACTACCAGCAGAGGGAAGGGGTGGATGCAGGAAAAAGTTGCCTCTGAGGTTAAGGAATTGACCAGACCTGTTGAGAGTCTTGAGACTGAACTGCGCGTAGGTTAGGGGGGGGGGGAGAACGGAAAAATAGTTTCGATGAAGATCCCCTTTATGAATAGAGCTAATCGTGTATCTGTTTTGTCGTGCATCTAGCGAGTGTAATACCTCGTAAAAGGACTGCCGGGATTCTCCGAATGGAAGAATCTGTACTTTCGCTGTCACTCCAGGAGGTGCGTATGATATCGCCGCAGTGCAATCGGACTTTGGCGACGGGTACGCTTTCCGAGCAGGAGTTATTTTCACAGCGAATGCCAGCGCTTGAGCTTCTAGGTAAGGATCGGCGCATGGACAGGGAATCCTAAAGCAAGACCTCAATAAGTACGTTCGTATTCGTGTAATTAACTCAGTGTAGCGTCCGATAGCGAAACGAAGCGATCATTTATTCGAGGGTGCGTTTTTATTCTATATCGGCGTGTGACTCACATTTGGTGAAAAAATTAACAAAACTACATTTCAATACTTCTAATCGTTAATTGCTTATGTTTAATTGTGTTGTATTTTACTTAAGCTACTGTCTCCTGTACTAACCTCTTTTTCCCACCTCTTCATTTAACTAAAATAGCCACAACAATAAGAGATGCCCAAAAAATGAATGAAGAGAAATTTCATTGGATCAATAGTGATGCAATGATTTTACAGCAGAAATATTTTATCTAAGTTGAGTATGAGTATAAAAAGTATAGGAGCATCGAAATATTATTATTAGGCTTAACGATGATGATTCTCAATTACAGTATAAAGATTTAGATATAATAAAAAATGTTTTATAATGTAAATAAATTTAAAAAATAATTTGTATGCGATGCATTGGATATTAATAGTTGGCGAGTTCTTTTCCATGATTTATAACATGAGAGGCAGTTGTATTGAAACATTTTTAGAAAGCTTTTTATAATTACTGATGAATTTCAAACAACATTAGTAAGCAAATATTCTCTGCGTTATCTCGGAACTATGTAAACTTCAGCATACCTATACATATTATTCTGATCTCTTGGAACTTTAAGAAAAAGCAAGGACAATGAAATAATAGATTACGTTGTTTGATGATTCTGGACTTATTTTTGTTTGGAAAATAAGATCAGCAAATTTTTGAATAATCTCTAAATCAAGTTTTTATTGTTAACGTACTATGTTTCACCATCGATGTTTTCTTCACATGAGTTAATTCCATATTAAATAAAAAGTTGATTAGGTTATTTTGTCTTCGATTATAACACAAAAGTCTCGTTGAATCCTTATTTTAGGAAGAAAACCTTTTGCTCTCAGCAATAGAAAATATTTTGTAGTATTAAAAACATTAATTATTTTCATATTCATTAATTCTATTACTTTTTTTAGAAATATACAAAACAATACATATGGCTATTAAATCATGGAAATATGTTTTTAGTTAGTAAATTTTTTAGCTTAATAATTATCACCAAAAATTAGAAAACTGTTTTTTAATATATATCTATGAAGTTTCATTTGTCGTAGTTTTCGCATTATAGTTCTCGAATAAGATTACTTTTAAAATAATGTTTTTAAATGGTTTTTATTATGCTACAATGTATATTTCTTAAAATTATATTCACGATTATTTAAACAGTCAATTGAGTATAATAATAATAAAATAGAAGTGATGAACATGCAGTAAGTGTAATAGTAATATTACCTGTAGAAATTGAAAATTTTTATATCATATGCACGGACATTTAGTAATTTTATGCTATTATTTATTCAGAATTTAATCTACATGTATATGTGTTAGAACATGCAATAGTGTAAATTTATCGATAAATATTATATGTTGAATAATTATACATTTTTATTTTTCAAATACAGTTAATAAAAATAAGATTTAATCTTCATCAGATTCAATTGTTAAGGTTCTTTTCAAATGCAAGTAATAGAAAGCTAATATAAAGTCCCTTTAAAAAAGTGTAAAAAATGTACATTTTAAGCGAACTGTAATATATGTTTCAAATAAATTTTGAATGAATTTATTTTAAATAAATTAAACGCGTTTTCCATCTTGATGTAAATAATCTTGAATAGAGTAAATATTAAAAATTAGATGCTTCATTAGGCTAATATGAATTGATCTGTACCGATGATTGAATGACGTTAGAAGTACTATACCCATTACTTCATATTTGCATTTGCTTTCAATGAAAATATTTACTAATACATCTATTTGAATTTCCTATGGTTAAATGTAAATAAATGAATTTGAATAACTTGAATACTGTAGGATAGTTGATTTGAATTATATATTTATATAGCGTATGATTCTTTTAGTAATACTTTACTATGCCTGATAAATATAATAATAAAAGTTAATTTTATCTTTATGTATCAAGACGGTTAAGTATTTTAAAAATGAACATAAATTTATTCGTATAAAAATAAAATACTTCAAAAGCTGAAAGTTTTTCAATATGCGACAGCTATTCTATATCATTATTTTTCAATGCATATTATTAGGTAAGTACAAAAGGGAACTTTGGAATTTTAATTAAAAATTAATTTAATATTTTGGGTTTTTTACTCTTGGTATTGTATACGCTGTAATTATAACTAAAATATTTACATTTAGGACATGAATCCCGATTTTCGAGTGTTTGGGCACTAATAGGTAAAAATGTTAAGTCGTCACGTAGCAATGAATTTCCATCTGTTGCTTGTGTATTAAAATATAATCCGAATGGATCGTGGAGAGACAAAATGCTTTGTACTGCGACATTTATTTCGCAAACTCATTTATTAACTGCTGAGCACTGTTTCACAGAGGCAGCAAGTGCACAAGTCGAAATTGCTCTTGCCGTTCACCAATTAGATGATGCTATCAGATATTATCCTATTTGGTGGGTGTCATATAACCATTGGATGAAAGCTAATAACAGAGAGATTACAACGAAAGACAACGACATAACTATACTCAGAGTAAGAAATTACTTATTGCAAAAAAAAATTTTAACTTTGTTTTATTTTTGTAAATTTTTTTACAAATAAAATATTATTGTTGGTAACCTTGTAAGAATTATTAAAATTAATTAAAAATACAAATTATCATTTTTTTAAATAAATTTTACAAATTAAATAATTAATAAATGCTTTTGTAGATAATCGGCATGACAGAAAATATAATTCCATCAAATATACAATACGTGCATCCTGCAAATCTTTTACGGGGGTTGCACGTTCATGCTGTTGGGTGCGGTCTAATAGATAATAATACTCTGCCTACGGTTTTGCAGAAAGCAGCTCTTAGAATTATTGATTATAATGAATGCGTAAAATTATCTTCGGAACTTCAAGGATATTCCGTTCCTTTATCACAGGAATATTTATGCACTGTTGCAAACCCTTATGTATTCCTAGAGTTGGTAAGCAACCATAACATTTATGTAACAAGATACCTATTAGACTATACACCAGATATTTGATATTATACAATAATAATACAAATCAAATTTGAAAAAAACGCTATATGTAATTTATGAAAAATTATAAGAAAACACACTCAAAGCATATTTGCGCAATAAGTTTATACAGATATTTTTTATTTCTTTGCGTAAATTATAATAAATTTTTTTAACGAATATTAAAATTTCAATAAAAAATTTTTTTTCAATGTAGCTTATTTATCACGATTTTTCGTTTATAATTAAAAAAAATTTAATTAGATTTAATTAAAGAAAATTAAACATGAATTTTAATTTAAACCAAAATCGACTATATACATTTTGGTATACAAAAATCAAATTGAAGTTACATATGTTTAATGTAATACTAAGTTTAATAATTTTCATATTCTTAACAAATTATTATTAAAATCTTTGTAAAAATAAAAAAATGAACATGTAAAAAATATAACTAATTTACTTATTACATTCCGAAATACACTCCTAAACACCCCTAGAAAATATAATTTAGTAATATTTTTGGATTCATAATGTAAATGCAATTCATAAATAAATTTCTATGTTTTTTCACGTTTTCAAAGTCAATGATTATGTTTAGGGAGATAGCGGTGGACCACTTTTTTTACAAAATTCTCTCATCGCAGTTAATGTTGCTGTATGTCCAATGATGAACAATCAGTTTCATCCTGGTAAGGCTAATGCTCACATTAATCTTGGATTTTATAGAGATTATATTACTGCTATTTTATCAGACTGAATAATCTATTAACTTCTGTATAGTTTTTATCAATTTCAATAAAACATTTAAAATAATCGTTACGAATTTGTACTAATTTTTTTTTTAAAAACATCTTTTATTACTCATACATTATGTTTTTTTGGTTTTGTTTAATTTGATATTTGTAAGAATTTTGTTAAAGTTTGGATAATCTCAGTATTATTTAATTAAAAATAGATTACAGTATCAAGTATAGTCGCTTGTCAAAAGCTGCAACGTTCCTAGTCTAAATTTTATTTATTTTTTTTCGCAACAAATGCACTCTTACTATGTCGCGTCAATACAACTTATAAATTACGTTACGACTGTATTTAATTTTCGTTATTCCTTTCTATTATAGACTCCTAGTTTCAGTATATACCCAAGATGCTGTTAATTTTTTATTCACTTTTAATTTCATATTTATTATTTCATGGTATTCTTCGACAATATAGTCTTCTATGCGAAGGTATTGAATTTGTACAATTACAAGAGGCTACAAGATATTTAAACGCGTGTTTTGTCACAGAGGAGAAAAACTAAATCTAACTCTCTTCACTAAGACTCTGCATCAAATATTTTTGTCCTTCGAAGCCGATTTTTTTAGTAACAGTATTGGTAAATTGTAATCAAGAGAGAGTATAATAATATACATACTATATAAATAGTGTAGTAACCAATAATCACCAAACAAATTTTAAATGAGAAACATAGTAAATCAGATTGTAGAAGAAGAGAGCAGAAGGATAGATTGTTCAAGAGGATAGCAGATAACAAAAATAGTACTGAAAAGAAAAACAGAGAAGTAGAGATTAAAGTACAAGTAAGAGTAAATTTAGAAATACATTTAATTAAATTGGTATGGTCATTTTGGTTGCATAATAAACTAAAGATATATTTTTCGAATATGCAAATGTCGAAGGCAGCACAACAGATTGCTAACTTCAAAAGAGGTAGAAGTTTGGGTAAGCGATAATTCACAAGATTTATAGATTCAATTATAAATAAAAATAATCATTGGGACACGTCAGAAATTGAAACTTAATTAAGGATTAATCGGGAATGAGTTTGAAATAATTCAAAATCGAATAAAAGATTTGTCGGAAAAGTAGAGCCTCCAAATTGTGGATTTCGAAAATCTCCTTTTCACCGAGATTAGAAGACAAAATAGATTAATACAAAAAGAGAACAGAGTTAAATTATTATAGACATTAGCCGGTAAGTACGTCGAAGCATGTCATTTATTAAAATTCAGATTCGCAAAACAAAAGCATCAGATTATAGAACCATGGAAAAGTACTATTGAATGCTACTCAATTCACCAGCAATACTAAATTCCTAAGTTTAAAATATTTATAGAAATTTTAGAGAATAGGTATCAAATTTTATAAGACTGAAACTCAAAATTTAATAATAAATAAATAAATGGTAATGAAACAATAAATCTTAATTCAATCAGTAAAAATGTATAAATTTACCTACTTTTCATAGTAATAGTTCATGTTTAATTTTCAATAATTCACATAAATACATAAAAAGAGAATATATATTCTTAGGAAAAAAATTGTATTTTAATTCTTCAAACAACGGTCATGACAATGATAAAAAGCAGAACTGTAAAAAGCGACGGAAAACTATGCTTCGCTATGAAGCAAAAAAAAATGATAGATTTCAATCGAGCCACCGCGGAAAATTAAGTAAAAACAACATTAAATTTAATAATAAAGAATGAAATATTATTCTGAAAAACATTTATATATTTTGAAAATAATAAAAAAAATATCATGAGATGCTTATATGAATCATAAAAATAGAGAATGACAATCTAACATTATTATATAAAAATTTCTTCAATTATTAAAAATAATTTCGGTAATTTTGTAATATGGTGAAAATTAATAAATAGTGATGCCTGAAAGACAAATTGATAAGATCTTATTGGTTTATTGAAACTAATAATTATCAACATGAAATTTTTAAAACAGACCTTATGGAAAATAATTTTAACTGGTGTGAACTGTTCCGTTAAAAATTTATAAACAATGGACGATTGTAATGTCTATAAAAAATCTCAAATTTTATCGAAAATCTATAGTAGAGAATTCATATTTCTTCTGTGTCCGCATATGGTGCACTTATTTATGTCAAAGCAATGAATTATTATGGAGTTTCAAAACTTTTCTTACTGTATGCCAAAAGACGAATTAAGTCACTAAAAACTGTTTGTACTAAATCCTGTGGATTTATTATCGAGAAGTTAATTACCCTTGGCTTGTGTGAAACTGAAAAAAAAGAATAACATTTTGACCAGATACTCTGATTTTAATAAACAAAAAAAAAACAACTTACGTTTACATTTCAGTGATAATATATATTATTTTAAAATATTTGGTCACCTAATCGACACATATCGCTTAAGGAGGCCACATTAAACAATAAAGTGATAATGAAGTGCCACAAACATATTTAATATTATTAAAATAAATATAAATATCAGTATTATGTTTGTAGAATGTAACATAATAATTTCGGTAGTTTTGATTCCTTAAAAACGTCGATATTTTAAGTGAGGTGTAAATTCTGTATTTTTTATACATAATAACCCATGGATTGTCGATCATTAGATTTGTGCAAGCTCTCTTTTGTTAAATAGTAATAGGAACGAAAAAGTAGATTATTCTGAAAAAGCAAAAAAATTAAAGACTTAATTGTAATAATCGCAAAATAACAACGTGACCGAATCAATTCAAATATACACATTTAATAGCAAAGTGGAATGCAAAGCAGAAGATTCAATACATTCACGCGGTTATAAAATTATAAAAACCTCTATATACCTATAGTGTGTGAGTGTATTATAACTTCTAAAATATTCTATTATAACATAAATTTAACATAATTTTTTTACACATAACACCTTATATTCATTGATTTGTAAATAATATAACAATTTCGAAAATGAGAAAAAATGGCCATCTCACAGCGTAGAAATAAAACTTAGTAGTACAATAAATAATCAATTTAAATTAAGCAAAAGCAGTGTCTTCGAGAAATAAAGCAATTGAAGAAGGAATAACAACTGTCTAAGTCAAGTGGTTTGTGCATCTTAAAACTGCAACGACAAGCGCCGGCGCTAAGAGAGAGAGAGAGAGAGAGAGAGAATGAGTGAATGTGCACGTGAGAGTGTATAATGACTGCATATCGAAAAAATTATAAGTGAGAATCCGGAAGGTGTGTGCGAGAGATTGGTTGAAATTGAGTGTCGAAAAATTCGGTTGAGGGAGGGGTAATGAGGACCGGGCGTGTATGTGTGGATAGGAAATTCGAAAAGAGTGCCATAAGAATAAGCTTGAAATTTTTACACGCAGGGAAAGTGTTTGTGTACGTGTCTAAAAGTTAGTTATCGCGGGACAAGCGGGGAGCGCGTTAACTTAGCATGTAATCTAAGGCGTCCGACGGAGCGGGATTCGAGAGTTTGACAACTAGGTGGGAAGGAAGAAGGGGAGGCTCCGTATGCTTAATCATAGACCTATGCATGGGCTAGATGTGCTGCATTGCCGACGCGGGCACTTATTTTGCAACGATGATTTTTTCATTACATTCCGGCTTAATTGCGCCCTTTTCTCGCACCGATCGCAGAATGCAAATAAGGCATATTTTTAAATAAAACAAACTTATTTTTCATTGAGCTTTTAAATTCCATCTATACGATAGCCATCTATATAATCTACATAGTTTTATTAACGATGGTATTGAAGTTATACAATTGAGTGAGTCTGAAAGCGTTTTAAACATACGTTTGTCTTGCTTTTTAAATGCACACAATTGTGAATAAATTAATTATATTTCAAAAAAGTCTAAGGAATATTTAAAATACAAAAAAATGCATAAGTTGTTTCCATTGGTTACAAAGTTATTTCTTATTTTCTTGAATAGAAAATCTTGAATTAATTTAATGATATTACGTCCAAAGGTAAAAGTTTACTATAACCAAAGTAAAGCTCCATCCGGTACAGGGGGTACGCAACTACTTTAGTGAACACACAGATCGATAACTTATTAGTAAAGTTTTTTTCTTTTTGCGCCTATACACTGAATGCAAAAGCACGGGGTGGAGATTTTGTTTAAAGGGCACTGAAGATAAAGCATTCCTATAGGATCTAGATAATTTACCTTGATTACCAAAACTTGGGCATTTATAATAAATTATGAATTTTTGTTTAAATAAAAATGGCAAATATCATTATTTTAAAACTGCTAGTTAATTTTTTTAAACTATTGTGATAAATTCTAAATAAATTGTAAAAAATTTTTGTTAATTGTTTCAAAAATTTACAAAAATTTTTAAAGATAAGATGTGGAATAAAAAAAAGAAATTATAAAATTGATTTTTACTTTTATCAAATTATAATTTCTCATTGTAATAATAATAATGCTAATGGATAATTTTACATGCAGCAAGGTTTAGGTTGAGAAAGAAAAATAAGTATTAGAAATATGTATATGTAAAGAAAACTTAAAATTTTATTAAAAACAATTTTTAGATAAAACTATACAGTGTCCATAATATTAATCTTTGATACAATTATTAAATAGGGTTCATTATTGATTGGATAATCGCAGAATTTACTATTTCATTCAAAGGTAGAAATTTTTGTTAAATGTGTTACTATATACAATATATAATAAAAAGGTTCGATTGCTGTGCCACTAGTTGCAGAAGCATATTATATTATATATATATATATAATATATAAAATAATATATTAGCTGCATATTATCTGCAGGGATTTTTGGAAATTGGATGCTATGCGATCTAATGAGATTCTAATAATGATACTGGCTCTGGAGAGTTCAAAATAATTATTCCTCCCAATTTGTAGAAAATAATAACGATGTTGGTCCTTCCTCATAATATAGTAAAATTAACTCTTATAACTTCAATTCTTTAATAGCTATTATATTCTCTTCTTTAAAAATTTCATTAACTAAAAATACTGAATCTACACAAGACTTTCAGTATTGAAACTATATTCAGCCTAGTAATGGACCTTACGATTAAAGTTCGACACAGAGTGATTTTGGAAATGATTTTTCATACAAAGGTTACCTCGGTAAATTTCTAATTCCTCCCTAGTATTTTTATTAAATCGGGCAGAGAATTGGAGGTGCGCTTTTGCTTGGTTTACATAGAAGATATTTATTAGATGTTGGGTTGATACAGAAAACGTAGATAATGATTGCGAAAAAGGGTCCCTATGAATACCCGTAAAGTTTAATTGTATCGGCTGTAGTTCTAAAATTTTAAAAAGATGCTCTGATAGTTCTGGGTGCCGCATCAGTAGCGGCGTACAAAAAACAATTTAAAAAAAAAATAATTTCTTATCCCGTGTTTATCGTAACTCCGAGGTCTACTGGTCACTTTGATACGTGCAGGTTGAATTAAAGAATTGTTCCTTGTCAACTTTCGATTTGGATTTGCTACTACCATGTTACGCTAGTTTGTTGTACTCGTAACCTTGGGTTTCCTGTTCGGCTGCAATTGCGCCTAGCTCTTATCTGTATTAATTATTGTACGAGCGTGATGTATCGGGGCATTCGACTCACGGTATATAAATATGTAGTAACAATATAAAGATAAGACAGATATATATATATATATATATATAGATATCACATTAGAACGTTACGTAGCCCGGTGTTTGCCCTAGCATCGAACCCTACGGTTAACGCGCAGTCGGTTTATGAATTCTCATTAACGCACGTGTTAGACGAGCCGAACTTTTATCCGTATTTTAGTCGTTGGTTAAATTTTCTTGTTTTGGGCTTACTTTTCGTGCGCACAGGCATGGTCCTTCTTCTCTTATCTGGCTGTAGCCGCATCTAGTTCTTGCCACGTTATCTATCCATCTAATACGCACCAGTTGTGATTGACGGACAATTTAAAAAAAAACAGAAACGGAAGATAAAAAATAGGAACATTTTGTGCAGGCCGTCGCTTCGGCCGTAATAAATTCTAATAATTATCTGCTTCCTTCATTTATAAATTGCGATCTTCAATTTGTAAATATAACCACATATAATAAAAAATACTGTTTTTATTTAGAGTTTATTGATATCATTTACATCTCGGATTTACTATTAACTTATATCAAGAGTGAAAAAATTTGTTTAAGCAGTTTTGAAAATAGTTTTAATGTCAATATGAGTTGTACTTTAAAATCGTTTTAATATTTGTAATGCTTTGTTAATATGATAAAATGATTAAATGCTAAAAGATAAAAATGAAAATAAAAAGTCGATTTTATGTTTAAAAAATATATTTTTAACGTTTTCGGCTATTAAAAATAAAATAAAAGTTTTACAGTTTACTTACTAAAGATCTATCGTATAGAAATATGCGGCAACATATATATATTTTTTTTTTTCAATGCATAATATTTGGTAAGTAAAAGGGATATTTTTGGATTTGATTTTAATGTTTTGTTTTTATTTATCATTGGTGTTACATTCTAAATGCTACGATTACAAATTTAGTATTTATATTTAGGTCACCAATCGCGATTTTCTAATGTTTGGGCAATAATTGGTTTTAATATAAACCCTGTAGAGGAAAATGAATTTCCGTCGGTTGCATCTTTATTAAAATATAATCCGAGAGCTTCATGGGCAGCAAATTTTTTTTGTAGTGGGACATTTATTTCGCAAACTCATTTATTAACAGCAGAACACTGTTTGAATGACATAGTCGCACAAATAGAAATTGTTGTTGGAGGCCGTCGTGTCATTGATGGCGTCAGATTTTATCCCATTTACTGGATATCGTACGATAGTTGGATGAATAATCAGAATAGAGAAATTGAATTCCTTTTGAATGATATATTGATAATAAAAGTAAGTGATTTTTATTATTAGAGGCATAATTTTATAATTAGATCATTTGCACTATAACCACAGAAGCCTTCAATTTCAAAGCCGCTTACTTTAAAAGCAAATTTTTTTCTTTAAACTGTACCTAATAATACTTATATGTAATAATTGATTGCTTTAAATTAATTCTATCTAATATATTTGAATAATTATAAATTTTTTCAAATTGAAAGAGTGCTTTTTGCAGATTTTTGGTTTAACAAATATTATAGTTCCATCGGATGTAGCCTACATACGTCCAAATAGTATTTTAAATGGATTAGATACTCTGATTGTAGGTGGTGGCATGACAAATGGAAATGTAATGCCAAACGTTTTACAAAAAGCAAAGGTGTATGTTCTCGAATTGCAGCAATGCATTCGACTGGTTTCTAATCTTGAGTGTCGTCATATTCCACTTTCAACCGAATTTTTATGTACTTATAATAATCCTTACACATTACTTGAATTTGTAAGTATTATTCATTTTTCGATAAAAGGATTTTTTATATAAGAAAAATCGTTTCGATAATTTTTTATTACAAATAGATTACAGATAAGTAAAAACTTTTTTTTTCAAATTTTATTACGTAAAAAATAGTAAAAATTTCGTTTGAAGAAAGTACAGAATCAAGATCATTTAACACTTTTTGTATTTATTTATATTTTTCATTAGTTAAAATTTATAAATAGTGATATATGTAATGATGAAATCCTACTTACTTGGTTTAATAATTGTACAGTATATTATTATGAATTGTTATGATTATAAAAGTTTTGCTTTCATGAGAAAGGAATACGTATCTAGCTATACATTTATAATGAAAATGCTGTTTTTTTTACTGTTTACTAAAAAATACCTAAAATTTGATACAAATTATTTTTAACTAATACCCAAGCACTATAAATAATTTTAAATTATTATTAATTAAGCTAAATTAATCAAGTTAATGATTTTGTATTAAATTCAAATAAATATGAAACTAAATAGAGATACTAATAGAGATAGGAGACGGGTATAGGGAGAACCAATAAGAATCTTTAGTTAACGCTTTATATTTCTTATAAAAACGTGATATAATTTACTAATATTTAAGTAAAAAATAATCTATTATTATTTTTATATCGTAAATAATATAAATATTACAGGGAGATAGTGGCGGACCACTTTTTTACCAAAATTCTCTGGTCGCAATTAATGTTGCTATATGTCCGAGGATGAATGATGTATTTAGTCCCAGTAAGATTAATATTCACCTTGGTCTTTCTCGATATGAAGAATTTTTAAACTGTATTACAAGAGAGTGAAGAAAGTGTATAATTGAATATTTATAATTATACATTTCTATCAATGAAAATATAATGTATTATTTTCACGAGATAATTTTTTACTTGTCTTTTAAAAAAATGATTTAATAAATAAATTTGTAGTTGTGAAGGAATTTTACAGTTTTGTTTATAAAAATATTGTAAAATAAAAATTGGATAAGTATTTATAAATACATATATTTCTATGTATTTATATTTTATTGTTAATATGCTTTTAATGTGAGCTATGTTTATACACGGTAACAGCAATGAACATTGTATATTATGTACATTTACTATATTATAGAATACATTTTTAGAATTTTATACAGGTTGTTTTAAAGGTTTCACTTTCATAGGCATAAATGTTTCTTAATAACTTTTTTGATATCACTAATTTCGTAGTACATATTTATAGTGGTATCTCATCTTTTATTGTACTTTTTATAGTACTTTTATTATGAATAATTAAGGATTCATGATAATATTATAGTAAATATTGTTTACTAGTAAATTAAATATTTTATCTATTATATTTTGTATTCAATGCGTATACTTAAAAATTTAATATAATTACTTTTTTTATTTAAAAGTCTATCGAAGAATAAACAGCTTAATTTAAAAATTGCAAATTTTTTTATAAAAAAACATTCAATTTCGCTTTGACTATATTATAAAAACTATTATATTATACAATAGTAAATTTTTTTTTAAGCTTTTATTGAAATCTGATTATTTATTTTTTAACACATAAGTAGTAAAACATAATATACAAAAAATGTTAGTATAAATGAATAGTAGATCTACTATTATCATTAATGCAAAATTATAATTAATCTTATATTTTTCAAAATTTTCATTATCTTATACAAATTTTATTAAAAAAGTTTTTTTTTAATTACTATATTACTATTACAACAGAAGTAATTTTAAAAAATTATAATACACGGATGTGCATTGGTGCTATTATGTTTCCTTGAAATTAAGTATTAGAGACATAAAAGTAACTGTGCGTTAAAAAAGATTTTGAACGATGTTAGTGAAAATATATATATAGTGAACGATAATAATATTAAGACACTTTATCAAAAAATGTATACAATATATATATATATATATATATATATATATATATATATATGTATATAAATTTTTTTTAAGTTAGATCAATATTATAATACATAAGTAATCTGAATTTATAAATGAATTAAAAAATCTATTCATAAATAAATTCATAATAAATAACAAAGATACATTTAGTTTCAATAAATAATTAACCTTTATTATATATATATATATATATATATATATATATATATTTGCATATATTTCGATTATTTTTGTAACATGTCTATTATAAATTCCCTATACATTGCAACACTTATGTGGAGATTCACTTTGTGAGGATGAAATATATCTCCAGTCTCTGGACATATCGCCACAGTTAAGCCTACAAGAGTCCCATAAAAAAATAATGGTCCACCACTATCACCCTGAAATACAAAATTTTTTATTTGTTACGCTAGTATATCAAGAGGAATAAATTCATGGAAAAAATGAATTTTTTATTAATTTTTTTTGAAATTTACACGAAAAAAGTATATTACATACTAGCATTACTGTATAAACAAAGCAAATATATAACTTTATTACAAATGTTCGATTAAAAATGATACTTTACGATAAATATGATTAGTCATGTCTGTATAAGTAAAATAGTATCTTATACTTAATTATGTCATGCACCTGTACAAAGAAATTATTTTGATCAAAAAAGTAACATTTTAATTAAACAATATGATGTTAATTTATAATTTATTAGATGTTTGTTTTACGTGGTTAGCTACTCTGGAACATACGTCCGAGGTTATTGAAGAAAAGTCTCTACGCACAAGCCGGATTCTCGTGGCTTAGAAAATTGACTGCAGGTAGGTCGGTTAAGCGTCGCTTTGGGGATCAAGAGGATGACCGAAAGGACATAGTTTGGAAGCCGATATTCGCGAACGGTTAGAAAAAAGAAAGAAAATCGGGACCGGGAAATTTTATTGCTATGAAGTGAGTGTGCATGTGTGATAAGATGTTGAGCGGATTTCATATTTGACTAGAATCTCCCAAACATAAGATATATAGAATAAATCAATTTTTTATTTGATTTTAATTATAAAACTGCTGCCAGATACTAAAAACTAGTGCACACTGTGAATTCGAATACTTACGTCATTAACAAATGTGTAGGGGTCACTACTTGTGCATAAAAATGTATTTGAAACTCGAACTTTGCTTCCATAAATGTTTGAGGCTCTGCTCTCACATTCATCCCTAGTTAAAATTTTTACGGTCGCTGAATGTTTTTCAGGTGGAACGAAGTCGTGTTGTAAAGCCCCACATCCAACTACTTGAGTTTCACGACCATGAAGCAGCGTATGATCCGTGAGAGCTGATAATATCGCTGGTGCAGTTTGTATTGGGTATCCTAAGATCTAATGGGAGTGAGTATTTCATAATTTATCAAAAAAACTTTATTTCAAATTCAATTGAGGGAAAATTTTTTTTCCATCAATTCCTACGGCATCGAATGGTTATCTTTTTTAAAAAGTTTATTTTGAAAAGTAACTTACCTTTACAATTGCAATGTCGTCACAGTGAGGCGTAGCTGGTCTGCCGCTCCTTTCAGCCCAACCAGTATATGACATCCACCACATAGGGTAATATGAATACGAGTGCAGTATGTTATGAGATCCAACAGCAATTTCCATTCCAGTTTCTTCCACATTTTTGAAGCAGTGATGAGCTGTTATTACATGTTGAGCAGAAATCAATGTTCCAGTGCATAGCATATTCTCCGTATAGTCGAAATCGACATTACGACGAAGAATACATACAACGTTAGCATATTCATTCTCTCGTATGGGAACAACGTTTTCTCCCAACAATGATTTGCCGCTTATAAACTCATATTGATAATCTAAAATATTATTTATATTCAATGCAAGTCTTATATTTAGTAGGTAATAAAATTTTATACTTTATATATAAAATACAAGCGATTCTTAGCTACGTACACAATATAAAAACTTGTATTAGAGAGTATGAATATTTCTGTAGCATATTAAGAAGACTGAAACTGAAAATTTTAGTGTTTAAAAAAATTTTTAATAATTATATAAATGTATAAATTTTTAGAAGGCTAAATTAATAGCATGTATTGTATATCGGCACTTACTTGCAAAACAAAAATAGAAAAGCCAAATTAATGATCATTGTAGAGGTATTTGTCAAAAATTTGAAACGATGTAACTTTCGCATTTAAAAGTTTAAGTTATTATTCTACGCTACGTATCTATTTGATTGGTAGGTCTAAAGCAGTAGTCGTAAAATTTGTTTTTAAATTTATTTAATATCTCTTAAGTCTATCAATATTATTATTTTTATACGTTTTATATATTTTTTACTTTTAACAATTATTTTCGTCTGTTTATCGAAAAGAATCATACTTAATAAATATTGTTTATTAGAACTAGTAAACAAAAAACTTGTATATTCTATCAATAATTTACAAATAGTTTAACAATTGTATTTATATTTATGAAAAGCTTAATTACCCGTAGATTCGAATTTATATTAATTTGTGTACTACAAAATATATTGTCAGGTTTATTGCAGGTATAGGGAGTTAAGTTACATATATTTGTTATTAAATCTACTATACTATTACAAAAATAGTAGTAACTAAAAATCTACTTTTTTTAAAATATTTTCACATGTTTTTTTTAAAAATTTAAATCTTGGAAATTATATATTTATCATATACTTTATTATGCGGACTCCCTAACTTTTTTCTTATTTTAGTCATTTCAAACCTTCTTAGTCTTAGCCGTAGTCGAAGAGGAAGATTTCTGTTAAAATTATTTCATTCTTTTAGCGATGTTTAAAGAAGTTTATTAAAATATTAGTATAATTAATTAATCATAATTTATGACCTATTAATTTAATTTGATATATAATATTTAAATAAATATCTACAAATTATCATATTTTGTTAAGTAAATTATATAATTTTCAATAGGCTAAGTATTGTATCAATATGCTTATTATTTTAAAAGTATTTTTACAATTATTAGTAAGAATATTAAAATGAATTGATCCATAAATCACGAATTGAATTTTTTAAATAAAATTAAATATATGTGATTAAGAAATTATAAAACACGAGTTTTAAAGTTTTAGAATAAGTATCATAGGCATATAATAATTGCTGTACTGCTACTATTGTTTTTATCAACCATTTTACATTCGTATTAATAATCTTTATTGCTTTGAGATTTTGAATTAAATACATTATAATTATTTTATATTAATGCTAATAATGGAATAGAGTTTTCTATTTTTTTCTATAAAACATAAATTAAAAACCTGAAACTTTTTTTGAAATTTGAATAGATTAATACAAGAGTAATAATTTTACTTTTGTTTTATGTTATAATTTAATCACTTTATATTTAAATAAAATTTCTTGTATTATTTAATTATTATTTGTTTTTAACAAATAAAATATATTTGAAAGAAGTAATTATACTGAACAAAAAAATTTGCGTATATATCAAATATAATATGTAGATACAATTTAATCGATTTCTAGTAAACTTCACTGATTTTTTTGTATGAATTTTTTTTTTAATGAATTTATAAATATTTTCTTATGAAATACATGCAATTTATGTTTTAGCATCATATATTCAATAGAAATATTAGAAATTTTACTTTCATGTTTTACATTAGGGTATTTTTCTTTTAAACTCAAACATGTCTTGTGTAAATACTTTATTAAACTTACAAATACAAAGTCAAAAGAATAATTATCTTTTATCATAAATATACTATGCAAACGATGATTCCCAAGAAACGCGAAACATTGAAAATCAGAATAATTAAAAAAAGAACAATTACTAATTATTTATTTTTAATCTTAAAATTATAGTTTAATATTTTATTATAAGATAAAATTTTAAAAATATAACGTGTAGTAAATTTAATGTTTAAATTTTAAATTGTATTTTTGAGACGATATTTTTTTTTCATTTGTTAAAAAAAAATATTCTGTTTCTGTTTCTTCTTTATAATTTCTATGATGCTTCTTTTTGTATTTTCTGTATACTTTTATCATATAATTTTTTTTATAAAATTGATTAATAAAATTTCTTAATAAATGAGAAATTAATTAATTTGAGTGCAAATCTTTTACATGATAAAAAAATGTTTTTATTGACAAATAATTTTTTGTGTAAGTAAATGAGAATAATAAAACATTTGTTAAATATATTAATATTCGATTATATATTAAAAATAGGTCATTAATTTGTAATAACCTGTAATTATAATTTTGCATAACAATGATATGTAAAATTTTGTTCACATCTATTTGAACTATGTTAATATATATTTGCTAAATTCATTTTTAAAGAGAATTTTTTATAGTGACTAATTTTAATATTATATTAATAGCTGTTACACAATAAGAAAATTAATAATGGATCATATTTAAATTTAAACTTTTCTTATGTTTGATATTTTGATAAATAGAATAGAAACAATTAATAACTAAGAAAGTAAAAGATGGATGTTAATATAAATAGATGCATAATAAAGAACTTAACATACAATAATTACACACTACAGGTCTATTGGCGATTATTGTTATTTTATGTACATTGGGTTACATATTATTTAAGAAATACATAATATTAATTAAATATTTTGTAGAAATAGCTACATATTTACTACTTCTAATACAAGATTATCGTTCAGAAAGATTTATAATTTATCTTCATAAATTATTAAAATTACTTGTTATAATGTCTAATGAATTTTCTAATATACATGCTTCAAATATTACATAAAAATTAAATTAAAATAACAATATAAATATGTATTATCATTGTTTAATTTAAATATAATTATTACAATGTAATTATTATAAGAAATTTCTGAAACAATACATCTACGAAATTTAGAGTTTCTAAACATAATTAAAAAAACATAATTTTATGATGACTGTTTGTTATCGATTTTCAACATATTAGAATTTTTTTCGAATAAATTATTTATTGTTCAGGATACTTATTGACTTAGTTAAGTATTTCTGAATGAGAAACTTGTTCGCATTATTTTAAAAATGGATCATGACACGGCCAGTTTTATGTGATAAAAATTGTTAAATTTTGATTATTAGCGGAGAACGTATACGTTTCGTTGTGTGGAACCAATAGTTTGAAACACCTGTTTTAAGATCTACATTTAAAATTGCGATAAAAAATTATGGAATCTACTTCCTTCGCTTGAGTAAATGGTAGGCTATTAAAAATAATTTTTTTGCATTCTAAGATCAAGACAAAAAGTTAAATTGGACGAGTAAAATTGAAGTGTAGATTTTATTTTAATTGTATCTTTATTAGTAGTTTTTTTTTTAATTTCGCATATAGATTTATGGTTTGTTTTTGTAGCTACGTTGTATATGTATGACAATACTAATAATATTTTATTATCTTATTTGTTATTATTTATTGACAAAACATCAATTTATATGAATTAATACCTCAGGTTTAATGTGGCCTTAAATCGCATTAACCTAATGAATAATTTAACACTATATCAAAGTATTATGAAATTGACAAGCAGATGTATCAAAATATTACTAAATAAATAATAATAATGAATCGTAATAACGAGGTTACTGGATTTTAACAATCAAATTTGATACTTTTTACTTCTATCAAACAAGTAATTTCAATCTATAATTGTATTTTTTTACACAAGTAGGAAAATTGATTATGCAGTGTCAAGTTTTTTTAAACTAAAATTTATTTTCGTGCACGAACACTCCTTATAAACTCTTTAATTGGTGACAATATTCTAAATCAATGACAGAAAATACCTCTAGCGTATTTAATTGTGTAATTCGCACATGTATCGCAAAGATATCGGAGGTACGCTGTGTCATTGTACGATTTTGAATAGAAACGGATACAGGGTTACACAAGAGATACAAACGCGCGTCGTTACCGCGTCCTGAACCTTATTATTCCGAGAACCGCGTCTTCTTTCACGGCACCGCCATCCGTGGCGCAGTTACGTTATATCAAGGCAGCCCGTTAATTTGGCCATGGCAAGACTCTGTGTAATAATTGTCAAGGTCGCCCATTTCTAAACTTTCTCCCACCTTGCAGGTTTTCGTGCTCACGTACGTACGCAAATTTGACCTATTCTTATATGCCAGCTGGAATGTAGGCGCCGTACCTCCTACGTATTAATTTTAGTGAGACGCTGTTTATTTAGCTCGTTCATTTTCTCCTTGCGGCTCGGAGACTTCCAGATTTCCATCTCGTCTAGGGAGCTTAAGAACTAATTAACAGATAGCGGATTTCTTTTTTTTGTTCCTTGGTTCCGCCTCTAAGAATTTACATTTAA
Source organism: Kradibia gibbosae (assembly GCA_018907135.1). Lineage (NCBI taxonomy): Eukaryota > Metazoa > Arthropoda > Insecta > Hymenoptera > Agaonidae > Kradibia > Kradibia gibbosae. The sequence continues at coordinate 14,732,974 of JACCHX010000004.1, forward strand.
TACTTGATAAATAATAAATTTGGATCTAATACTTCTTATACACATGATACTATGAGCTAAGTAGATTAACCATCTACAAACGTTACACTTAATTAATGAAAAGATTTTACATACTTTACTTACTTTAAAAGCTTGTTCGAACAATATCATCACAATTAAATTGTTTTTAACTTAAATTTCACTTTCACAAATAGATTAATAATTATTTATGAATCGTAATCATTCATCGTTATTTTTATATTAAGTAGTAATTCACAGAAACGGCTACAAAACTAATGGCATATTTTACGAATTTCATAGTTCAGAAGGTACAAGATAGGGTCACAGATTTGTACACATCACTGGTGAGTGAGCAACGTACCTAATATTTAATGGTCAGCGTCATCTTTCGTGGAATTATGTGGAATCATTACAGCTTTTATTCCACTATCACTACGAATTTCAATTTATATTTTATCAACTACATAACAAGGATAATCCTTTATTTTTTGGGGTTAAATTCCTTTTTAGATTTAAAACGTTAAATAAGAACATGGCAAGTACGTGTTTCTAAAACAACCTTTAATATAAATGAGCAATTCAAATTTTTATAAACAGTGACCATATCAATATTATTTTAATTTTGATATTGATATGGTTTACGATTTATTCACAGCGCAGGTAAATCATGATTTTATACACTCCTACAATCATACACACACATGCACCCCACATTTTCACGCACTCGTTCTTGCATTCTTCACACGTACTAAATAAAAAATTAACTACTTAAATACGTAAAAAATATTAAACATTAACAATTTTTCACAAAAACCTTATTTAAATTTTTTTTATATGTAATTTATTAAAAAATTTTGTTTTATTATATATTATATGGAACATACAATTAAAAATTTATCTTCATTATAGGATTACAATTCGTTATGTGAAACGGTCGTTCTATTTATTGAAAAGTGATTTCAAAAATATATGTAATTTGATAAAACTTGAATAGAAATTTGCATCCCTTTTTCATAAGTTAAAAATTGTTTATACTTTATATGGTAAGAAAAGTTAAAATATAATAGACCTAAATTTAATTTGACATTATATAAGATTATATAAAATTATTAAAATAGCAACGAATTATTAATTACCTATTTTATATCACAACTAGTTTGACGACTCACAAAAGGAAACTGATAACAATTTTCAGCTTCTTTACCAATCTATGTTGAATTATTTTATCTTTAAATGCGCTTTAATCAAATATCTTATAATCTACTTATTTCCAGAAACTTTACTTTTTAGTTTTAATGTACTAATTAAATAAATATTAGAGCTAAACTTTTTTGATCGAATATATTCGTTTAATTAAATTATTAATTTTTATAAAAAGTGCAAATACATTACTAAAAATTAATTTCCCTTATTTACAAAAATTATTAATCATTTATTTTATAATATTTTTTTTGTATTTTTGATATAGTGTAATGTATGTTAATATAAATTTGTTAATGGAAACAGGTAAAATATTTATATAAAAAATCTGCAACAGTTATTTTATAACATGTAAATCTATCATACCTAGTTATGTAAAGATTGAAAGCAAACAAGCTTAAACGTTTTATTACAATAATAAATTAAAATATTTTTAACGTGATTCATGAGAAAACAATAAGGTGCATTTGACTCTATGAAATGGCTATTATTTTATAGAAAATAGATTTTTTTGAAAATAGGGAATAGTGAATGATATATTTAGTACTGTCAAGTACCATACAGCTTTAACTTCTTTAGTAGTTGAGCTTACAAAAATCCAAGCACATGTGCTTTGATCTGAGTATAAAATAGGTAATAACGATTAAAAAAATATTCTTAACAGCACAATTCTATGGAAATATTACAGTAAGAAGTATTAATGTGTACTTTACATACTTTATATTATATTTTAGAGTTTCTAATATTTTTTTGTCACAATAAATAGTTGGTAAAAACGTATATAGAATATTTATTATGTAAATTTAGATAATAGATTATTTTTTTGGCCCTCTTTAGGAAATAATTTAAATGCGTTCTACTTAGACTTACATGATAACAAACTACAAAAGATAATAATATATTTGTATTCTTATTCAATAAAAGCACTTCTAAATAGCTTAATTATATTTGAAATATTAGACTGTATTATTTAAAAAGTACTTATAATTTTATTAATGAAGACATACATGAAACAATGAATACAATTTGATAATAGAAATGACAAAAATCGACGAATTGCTTCTTAATTTAGTTTGAAATAATTAATTAGAGGTACAGAAATTATTAACCATAAAAAATCATAATGTTATTAATCAGAATATCTATTAGCTTTTTATAATACATTTATTTTTAATGTTTTGTTAAATAGTAATACGTGATATGAATATTTAGAGTTAAAAAAGAATAAATTAAGAAGTGTTTTAATATTTCTACTAATATCGAGTAGCATTATTTTACTGAGGTAAACTGAAAAAATTTTTATCACGTGTCACACATATTTCTTTAGCTGCTAAATTTTTATACATATAAGCTTTTTGTAAAAAGTAAGAAAGTGATGAATAAATTTCGTCTATCTGTATGCAATCATGCATATAAATGACGAAATCTCCTTGATTTTCTCAAAAACTATAGTTTTACCATGTTTGAAGATAAATTTCGCTATTTTAGTTCTAGAATATGTATGTATATTAGTGAATTCAAACATGCAGTAATTAATAATCTGAAGTTAATAGTTGACTTTTTTTATATTAGAATACTTTAAAATTAGAATGGTTTTCAAGAAATTTAAAAATAAAAATAATTAAACTATACAAACACACGAATAATGATCACTTTAACAGGCGTTTAAAGTATACTAAATTTTTGAGAATATTAATTCTTAATTCTTTTTACATTGATTTATCTTATTTAGTCTTAGCACTTGCATAAATATGTTCATAACCGTACCGGTTGAATTATGATATTTAGCTTCCTAAATGTTATTCATAAAATTAAGATCTAAAACGTTACTTTATGAATAATACTAAATTTATAATCATTAATTAATTTGTAATCTAATCTTGTAATAATTACAATACAAGCAGTTTTTATAAAATTATCACAACTAATGTTTGTATATAGATTTTAAGTAATTTATAACTTATCAAAATACAATAAACAAGACAAATTAATTTTATTTTTGTTTAAAGTAATATGTTAAAACATTTCAATAACTTAAATATGTGTATTATTACATAAATTATTCTCGACAATTCACACCAATATAATTTACTAAAATAAATTTTAGAAAATATTAATGTATGTATATTTTTATTAAATTTTAGTAATATTACAGTATTATATGGGTTCTATTTTTAATTTTAATAATAATGGGAAAATAAATAGTGATGAAAATGTAATAAACATAAAATATACATTTATGAATAATCTTCGTAAAATAAATAATTATTTCCATTACGAAACTTGCTAAATTGTAGTAAAATTATAGTAATAAGAATATAAAATAAGTAAAGAAGTAATAAGAAACTTTCATACGATTTTCAGTGGAATTTCGTTTCGCTATATATAAATAATTAATCTTACATAAATATTTAATTTATCAATAAAATGCTTACAACTCTTTCATAGTTGCATGATTGACTAATTACAGATTATGAATTTTCTTTTAAGACAATATCACTTGAACTTCCTTAATAAGTAGTAAATCAATAAAATATCAATTAATCTTTAAATTATTTTCATAATGTAGTTTGCGTTTGCTATTAAGAATGCAGAAATTATTTAATGTGAATAGAGCTTCAGAAAATAAGTACACGAAATGTATCGGTGTTTAAATATTTTTATTGATGCAATGTTTGGTACTATTTTTAATCGATTCAATCGTATAATAACCCAAAATTAAATCAGTTGAAAAAACCATATTTAATTTAATTTGAGTAATGTATACGTTAAAATTATTCATTATAATAAGTTGGTGCAATGTATGTTTAATTATTAAAAATTAATACGGTCAAATAAAATAATTATCATAAATCGGTTTATTTTCAAAAAGTATTAATGCTCATTCAAAATTATAGAAATTTTGTTTCATTATTACTATTATAACTATTATCCAAATAAATTTCAAATCATTTTTTTTCACGAATGAAATAATACATAAGAAAAAATATTATATTCAGCTTATCGTTATATAATTTGTTATAGAATTATATATATATTTATATCTTATGTATATTTTAATTTTTCTTAAATTCTGTTAAATAATTTTGTTTACATACATTATACATTACATGTAGAATGTCCCAATATCATTACATCAAAAATTGACAGGAGTGTAACAGATGTAAAGGTATGTGTTTTTAATTTTATAAGTAGCAATAATACATTTACGAGACACCACACGATATACAGTTAAATGAAAGGCGGTTAATAGCAGATATCCACTTATTCTGAGTGCTTCCTTGACGTATTTGGTATTTTATAGATGCCATGGATATACTCTCTTCTTTCGGTTTCTTCGCCAATTTACATACATGTAATCATTGAATAACAGTCACTTTGAAAAGATATCTCGAGTGATTAGTGGTAGACAACTTTTCTCTCTGCATACAATAATTTTTTTTATATTGTAAATTAATTTAAATATGCTTATAGGCTTATTTTAAATTTAAAAAGTATATAATAGTTTTTTTATCGCAACGTTTCTTAACCGTAGTCTATCTTTAATAAAATGACACGTTAATAAAATAAACGATAATATAGAAATTAAGTTAAGTTACATAGAATGATCTAAAAATCTGTTATTTATTAAAAAGTATGGTGTTTTAATTTTTATTTTCGAAAAATTTTAATTTACTTTTCCTTACGGGAATTGAAAATATTTTCAAGATGATAAATAGATTTTAGAGACAAGTAGCTATATAAGATCTACAATTCATTATTTGTTAAACTACAGATATATCGTTGATACAAATACGTTTTTACACATTGATAAATAAATACATAATAGTATCGTTTGCATAGCTAAACAAACACGTGTCAGGAAGAAATCTGATTTTTTCCCCGAATTAATCTTGGAAGGATATAGAATTTAAAAAAAATTATCCTATCGTATCATTTAATAACGTAAAACAATACAATTCTAATACTATCAAATAAAAGTCTACAACACTTTTATAATTCCTTTTAGAGAAAGAAATTTTTTTGCAATATTGAATGCCATATATATATATATATAAATACATCTATACATCTTATGAAAATGATACGTAGAAATAATAAATTCAGTTGCTAACAAATTGGTTTCTCATCACACATATTTAATGTTCACTTTACATGTACGCATGTACATCTTGGCATAATTTTAGGATCGTTTCAATGCATGCAATCGCGCACCTGTTACGAAAAGAACTACAAATAAAAGAAGAAATAAGCAAGATTTTTTCCATAAAGAAATCGCGTTCTATTGCGTAATTTGCATATACGTGCGTACGTACATGCATTTATAAGGTAACAACTTCTGCATAAATCGAATTATCTCTTTAAATGTAATTTCCTGTTTGTTTTGATACTGCCAATCGTATATAATATAGAAATTTTCACGAGGAAATAATTTATTTATTATAGTGATTGTGCATCATCTTTTTTCAATGAAAATTATATTTCAAAGTATTTTTAATACCTCTTTTGAATTATTAATGCCAGATATAATAACTTTTTCTTTTTTCATATTGAAAATTAAAAAGTTTGTCAGATTTATTAACATTAAATTATCACAACTATAATGTTATTATATAAATCTTATGTTTGTAGAATATTTTGCTTCGCAAATATAAATCAGTAATGATTCCCTTAAATAATAAGAGAAAGGAATTGAAAAAATATTAGAATACATAAATAAGATACTTATAAATTAATTTTAAGCTAGTAGTTATAAATATTACTTAAAGTCTTAACTTATTTACAAGGACTTAGTTTAATATAATTACTTAGATATCATCTATTTCAGGAAATTGATTACTTTAAAGTTGTTATTAAAAGTTTCATAAAATTTATTATTTTTACCCAATACTTCATATTTCTCAGTTAAGCATTAAGTAATTTATTATATATAATAGTTTAGTATTTCTATGAGATAATTTCAAATTTTTATCTTAAATAGTGCCTATATAAACATTATAATTGATCTGCACATCGATATCATAAGTTATAAAAATGCAACTACATAAATCTTCTTTATTCAAACGATCTTTTCCTGAATTAATTTTTATACGCTTTTGCTTTCTAAAGTTATTAAAATAGGTTTGTATATAATTCAGTTTTACATAATAATTACTGTATTATATAAGTGAATTGTTTTACTTATAATATAACTTATCAATACCGTTTATCAATCGTAAATTCTAAATGTATTTCATAAATTCACTTTAATGTTTCTAAATTTGTTTATACTACAGCAAAGGAAAAAAAATTTAGTTTTAATTTATTATCCAATTTCTTTCATATTGTTTGTCGACAGAGATATGTGACTAAAATTTAACGCAACTCTTCGCGTAATTTTTTTTCATTAATTTTGTGCGTGTAATAAATATGTACGTAGTTTTTTACAGTATAGCTCTCTTGAAAAAAAATCTTGGATTTTCTTATAAACATGTGCATACATCATATTTAAATATACAGCATTGTAACAGATTTTAATATTGATTTTAAATATAATTTATAGTGTTAAATATTTTATATATTAAATAATATTTGTATGTCATTATATAATTAAAATTTGTACTTGCAATAATATTACATTATAGCAAGTATATCATATAAGTATACATTATTTATTTATAAGATTCTTTATCAAACTTTTGACGAATACTATATAAACTAAGGATGTAATTTATACTGTTAGATTTTAATTGTTATCTATTGGTTAATACATGAAAATAATTATATAAGGTATGATAAGTGAGGTGAGATATTATAGGTAATATTTCATTTATGTTAAACTCTTTATTTATAAAAAAATAATAGCCATAATCTTTTATCTAATTTAAATTTGCATTTTTTTTAATTTTAAAATAAGGTATAACAGAAATGTTTCTTTGACATTTTTTTAAGGTTTTATTAGTATTTGCTTTATATTGCGAAATATTGGGATTCTGAAACAAAAAAAACAAATTATACTTTTATAGGGTTATTTTGATTGTATTAATATGGTTGTATATACAATAAAAGAGTAAAGGTTTTTTATTAGTTTCAAGAGACCTGTTAAAAAAGAAATTTGTAGAAAAACGAATAAATATTATAAATAAGAGATATATTGTAAATTTATATAATGTATATTGTAAATTTGTATATAATAATTTAAAAAATATATTTGGCATATTAATATTACCTTTATTAACTAAAAATTGACTAAGCAAAAAATTTTAATTAGTTAACTAATAAGTCGATAGAATTAAAGAGTAAAATTACTATTGAGAGCAAGAGGCGTAGAATGCATTTCCTTAAAATACATCATTTATGTGGTTGCAATACTTAGTTTGCAACCAATATAGAAAATAGACTATACACAAATAAAACTAAAATTTCTTTTGATGCATATTTTTATAAAATTTCGTTAATAATGAAATCTATTTTAAGTTTTAAATTTTGCAAATTTTCTGTATATAATTCAAAATAAGGTATAAATTAATATATTCATTAGTTCAATCAGATTATCGTTTAATCAGAATTCCATCCAAAAAATTTAGATAGCATTGATGCTGCACTGTTTTGCGTAAAGTAGAAAGTCATTTATAGAAAACAACCATGTGATATATATTTATACAACTTTTATATAAAGACAACTTTATACGAAGTTTTGTAAATTAAATGAAATCTGCACTCTTACGAAAATATTAAATGCCATTCGAGCTCATCGAGTCAATTAAAATATCTTTTTCTTATGCTTGGCCCATACTTTTCGGAATGAAGAAAGTTTTATGCATCTTATCTCTTGGAAGTCATGTTAAACAGACGCAGATCTTTTTTTATAATTAACCTTATGGATTGATTCAAGTAAAGAAACATTATTTGTATATGATAAAAACTCAATTTTTGTACGAACGGCATTAAATAACAAATAGCATGCAATAATCGATATAGTCATTTATAAAAAAAATTTTATCATATTATAGAAAAAAAGACATAAATTAAGCAATACCACAATGTTTATTATTGAAATTCTAATATATATTCTCTATATATATTCTTCTATACATATTCTCTATATATATTCTATATATATTCTATATATATAACTTCTATATATATTCTCGTATATTAGAATTGGATTATATTTATTCATGTATTATTGAAATAAAGTAACCATTTAAATGTTCTCAATTATTAATTATAACTATTAATTAAAACCATGTATACATTAATATTTATTATAGATTCATCAATATTGAATTAATGAAAAATGTTTTATAATTAAAAGTTCTAAATTAAAGATAATTAAAACATCATAAATTAATAATAAATAATATTTAAATGAAGCCTCTTTCAATTATACTTAGCTAATATGGTCTAATATTTATTAATTATACCAGAAAAGTGAATATTCCTTTGCATAATATTTGTATAATTTTTAATTACTAACAAAATAATAATATACGATCAAAAGTATTTTATAACAGCGTTTTATTAAATATACTATCTTTTTTAGATACATTGATAACATATTTTGTTTAAACCAAAAATTATCCAATTCATCGTAATTTAAAGTGAAGTTTTTATTAATATTAAAAAAAAATTTTAATAGCTTTCTTATTGATATTTATTAAAACTTAATTTTTGCAAAGTTAAACGGTAAATAAACGTTAACAATACAGATTTTATATTACAAAATGCTGAAATTTTTACTCTATTATCTATAAGCAGATTAAAATTTTTATGATAAGAATTTTATATTATATTAAATTAGTTTATAATTTTTAATATAAATATTAAATATCTTTATAAGAATATAATCTACGAATTTATGCGAAGCCATTATATAAACAAAGTACATAGGGACTATTAATAAATTGCGTTTTTTCGAGGTCGCATTATCCTTCGGTTTAAAAAATCATTTTAGTTAGTAATTGTGTAGTACCTTCCTCATAAATGTCAATATGGATAAAGAGATAATAATTAGTAAAGAATGACAATCGTTAATCAACAGATATTTTATATTTAAATTTAATATAACTTATAATTTACAGCATATTGTATTTTCATACATTTAAAAGCTTAGCAAATACATTCACAGAATTCATAGAAATTCATTCAAAATTCAGCATCCTTTAAAACACACAAAAAATAATTTGCAATTGAAAAAGTGATTATTAAGTGTTTATTACGTTACGATTAAATGTAAGTGGTTTTATTATTAATGTTTATTATATAAACAAATTCTATTAACTATAAAATATAATTTCTATATAAAAAAATACCTAAAAAATATGTAATTCTATAAAAATTCTATTAAAGCTTATTATAAGAAGTGTAAAATAAAAATTCAATTTCAAATATTTACTTAAAAATTTACTTACAGTTTTAGACTTGAAAATATATTCAATACTTATTAAATACTTTTGAAGAGATGCTATTGATGAATATTTTTTTATTAAAATTAAAAAGAAATAATATTGTTTTTAAAGTAATAAATATTTTATTCAAAAATGTAAAAAAACATATTTTCTTAAGATAAGTATTACTTATCAAAATTAGCTAATATCTTTTGTTTCGTATCTTGAGAACGCCTTCTTAACTTGAATTTAAGTAGCACCTTTCTCGCGAATAAGGCGCGCACCAGTAAATTACAATCCCGAATCTATGATGCGCACTGATCTCTTTAAAGTAATAAAAAGATTCACGTTTTAAATTTAACGTATTTTGTAGGAGCGGGAATAAAGTTGACGTGCGTTCTTAGGCTGTTTCGATAGAACTGGTCAACCAAAAAAACAAACAACGCTAGCATTTCGCGCCTTGATGGCGCTTCCGGTCGCGATAGATTCAAATCGATATCAATTTATCGCGCCTTTTCCGCGCGTGGGGTCGCGACATGTGATGATTGATAATCATCGATTACCTCTTTGAGTCTCACCGGCACTCGCGGACGTAATAATCGATTATTGGTGTCGATCGCAAGAACGAGAGCGATCAACTATGGAAGTTTTACGCGCGTTTTAAAAGGATCGCAAATTTCGCTTAACATCTTTGTCTAGTAGAAAGTTATATTTAAAATCCGAAAAATAATTTCGAATAAGGTTGATCATAATTTCTTTAGATATACCAAACATATTCTTTAATATCATTGTATTAAAGCTTAATAAAATAAATGTAAAAGAAATTATTAAATATGTATTTAATGTTTTGTTAGTAAGTAGCATATTTTAATAGGCTTTCTTATATGAATCATGGATATAATTTAATAACTATACAATGTTTCATTAGAGAAATACATATTCGATTTACATTAGCTTGTAAGTTATAATTTGCAGTAAATAAATAAAAAACGTTTTGAGGGGACGATAATCATTTTTATTTGTAAAAAATTAAATTTCTGTATAAACAATAGCATTGTTCGTGTTTTGTGTTAGTTATTAAGAAATCACAAGAATTGAATTTGAATTAAACGAATTGCCTTTAACAAAAATTGTTATTTTTATATTACTAAAAAAAAAGGAGTAGATTTTCATTCGTTTATTGTAAGAAAAAATATAAAATGTATTTTTTACCCGACGGAAATATATATATTTATAAAATAATAGTAAAGTATTTTCACACAATTAGCCTTTTCAAATCTTTAGTGATTTTTATTGACTTGACTTGATAAGAGAGCTCTTACACATTATTGTAAGTGCTTTCTTGCTTCTTGCGAAGCTTTGTGCAATAAAATTGCCAGTAAGATAATTCGTAGGAGTCACACTCACTTAAAAAGGAAACGGATGAGGCGATTTTCGTTGAAGTCCCAGGACGAATTACAATCTTTCTAATTAGTGGGCTCCTCTTTTGCTCTTTATTACTTTTCCACCAAATTAATGCAGTCACACAATTGTAACGTGTGTGCATTATTCTTCAAATACTCAGATTCTTCCGGGGACCAAGGATGCAAACTGCCGCATGTCAATTTCATTATTTAAGTAACACGGACCTAAATTCAGCTTGCGTAAGGATCTAAGTGGTGTGTACTTTCCTCATGCCTTTGTGCTCTTTCTTTCTTGGCAAGGCACAAGTTACATAACGTGTGAATCACAGCACAGATACGGGAGAATAAGTAGATTGTAAATGTTTGTTTTTTCTTATTGATTCGATTGTTAATGTAACAACAAGTGTTCTACTGACTTTTTTTCTTGATTTTCGTGTTCCAAGATTAAACTAAAGATCTTAATAGTGTTACGTGATTTTTTTTAATTATTTTAATCGACAATTTTGCTGAACCTTTTTAAAAATATGTAGGTAAGCCAACAGATAAACAATATTTTATTATTTTAACCTATAGTCCTTTAGTAATGTCATAATAGCTAATACAATTTAAAACAAAAAATTTTGTAAGCTTCAGCGCTAAAAATGTAAATGTTCTACTATTTAATACAATTATCAATTTTAATATAAGATATTACTAATAAAAGAATGTAATTTATCTCATTATAAAACAAAACACAACACTTTTTATTGTAATTTTTTGTTATAAAACAGGTTACTTTACGAAATTACTAAGTATTATAAAGTACAAATGATGTATTCAATTTATTTTGTTAATATATATATATATAGACAAAATGCACTTTTAAACATGAATTTATTATAACTTATAAATTACATTGATTTTCAATATTTTACAAAAAATTGTGTATGGTGTATGATTTTTACATAAAATAATAACTAATATTTAACACTAAAATTTTTAAATAAATGCAGTAATTACATTTTCTCCATTAATATTATTTATGGAAAATTTTTCTATTTTATTGAAGAAATTTTTATTAAAAGTAAATGTTATCGTATGCACAGTATTCTGTGTATTAGTTATTATTTACTATTTTATTTTATTTAGTTAAATTAAAAATTAATTTTTATAAATCAATGTTTGATTATTACTCAGAAAAAATATAAATGAATTTAATTATTGGCTTCTCTTAATAGAGAAACAGTTCTCAGTTTGTTGAAGTGAAAAGGGAAAATTAAACATTTTTTTTACTATTAACTGAATTATTTCAATTATTTTATACAAATTTTTTTCAGTTTAATTTATATTGGAAGATAATCAATCAAAATAATATGTTATGAGTTAGACAAATCATGCAAAGAATAATGATGTAATTCTTAATTAATAGAGTACTTAATTATTACTCTATTAATAAAACTTGAAAAAAAAATTAAAATTTTACAACTGTTTTTTACAGAATTCTTTCTATAAACATTAAGCGCGTCTTATAATGTTAAAATACATTTACTTACACAAATTTGTAATTTATTTTGATTTTAAATATGATAGGAATTAATTATTATACTCTATAGGATATTGAATAAAATTTTATTAATTTTTTTTTGTTCAGTCATTGCTTTTAATTTTTAATGCATTGTAATTATATTAAAGTATTGAAAAAAAACTATATAGTATAACAATACTCTGAATAATTTTGACACTTCAAATACAGAAGTTATCTGCATATACATAAACTAATGAAAATTATTTTATACAGTTTGAATCGTATTAAATATAGTTTAAAATTCTTTTATGCAAAAAAATTTGTATTCAGAATATTTTTGTTTTTGTTTATAGTCAACTTTTTATTAAAATTTCTTTTAATATAAAATATGTTCTGTATTACTTATAGTTTTTATAAATCATACAAATTAAATGTTTAATTTATCGTGTAAAACGCATGTATTGAAAAAGATTAAATTACTTGGTAAAACACTAAATTCTGTAAATGTTACAAGAATATTGAGAAATACATTTTTTTAATTTATAAATATGTAAAAATATTTTTAGAAACACTTGAAATATTTCAATTCTTCAAATTAAAAGATCGTATTTGTGTTAATTTAAGTAAACATTAATTTCAATGTATTATTTTTTAAATAACTACAATACATTATTTAGTTCATTTTTATAAACGTTTGTAATTGCTTTGATTTAGCTTATTCCCACATACTTCCTACAAATCTTGTATTAATTTATGTTATTGTTACAAAAAATTTTGTGTAAAAATTTAAAACGTCTATTATGAATTTCTAGATTTAGGTCATTATGCAAATAGTAATAGTAGTTACTTGAGTAAGCTATAGCATCACCCAAAGGGATTCAGAGTCAACAATATCTATCATGTATACTACAAATATTCTAAGTTTTACATTATCTTAACAGAATACTATTGTTCTAATGCTGACAACAAACAAAGATCTTTAACGGAATTAATTAATGAATTTATAACGTCTCAACTCATGTAGCATTCAAGAAACACATGTTTATTTAAAAAATACGCAGTAGAGATACAATTGAAAAATTAGATATGTATGTATCCAGTACCATTATACAATCACAGTTTATCCGATACACAAATTAATTCTAATACTCGTTTTTCATTTAATAATAACCATTGTGCAACAATAAGGATAATAAAAAAGAGACTCAATTTTTAATTTGGAACACAATAGTATATAAAATAATCAGTTAAATGACAGTTATAAAGATCGGAAATTCATAAAAGGTAAATGAAAGTTCTAGCTATAACTGGAAAAAATCTTCCTCTTCTGCAATTCTACGGTGGCAATTCGAAAGCCATCAACTGCGGCAATGCATCTACATGCAATTTCTGACGACAATAAACGCGCGCGACAATGGAAGAAAAGAAGGAAGAAAAAGCGAAAGCTGGAAATACCTCTGTTCGCGTAGCTCGTGCTTGCGTACCTAATTAAAAATTCGTGTCATTATGGCATACATTACAAGATGCACATACATATGCCTCGACGCGTAAATTACCGGTGCAAATAAAGCGCCGTTTGCTACCTCTCGGTGTTGCATTTCTCATTGATTCTCGCCTATCTCTCTCTCTCTCTCTCTCCCTCATTTTTCTTTATTCTCGCTCATTTTAATTTCTGCTCTAGTCCGCGTCCGTTTTCCGCGTCGCGACATCGCGAATGCATGAGCTGCTGACGTGAAACAATTTTGACTAGAACATAGTTATTTCATATTCAAATAAAGTTCCTGATTTATGCTTATCGTTTCTAAATGTTATACACAGCTTTGTAGAACTGGATGATTAATCTATGAGTACAATAAGGTTTTTCTGAATGTTAAGAAATAACAATAAGCGATAAAACAATGAAGTATTAAAGGGTATCGTATTTGGAGGCCGCAATGTAAACTAATAGCTTGAAATAGGGAGATCGTTTAAAACGTAAAAGAACATCTTGAGATATATATGATTATAATACAATTGTTTCATTGCTTGGTCTGAACGTACAAAACTTTTTGGTGGTATAAATAAGTTAAAAAGATGAATTTACTGTTCATGAAACTGTAATTCTATTAAGAAAGGGAGAATATTTTCTTATTAAATAATTAGATAAAAGCATAATTTCATTTTTCTATAATACGGACCTGAATAATGATATTGCTACATATGAAAAAATTAAGTTAGATTCGTAACTGCTAATGTATTTATACAAATAGAAAAATGCACCATGAATAAAAAAAAAGCAATTTTTGGGCCTATAAATTATGAACTGTTAACTTACTTTCTGATATAAATTCTGAAAAAATCATGGTCGCAATAAAATACCAGTGGGTATTATTTTCGCATTCTGTATTAATCGCAGGATCTCCATTACAATAAAACGCACTTTGGTATAAAAAAAGAGAGTGAAAGTCGAGCTGCCTCATCGTGACCATCCCTTTCGATCATGATATCCACTAAGAGTAAGCGGTTACCGCACAAAGGAGCCGAAGCTCGCACCCGAGCTTTCGTTCTTTTCGATTTTCTCCACTTCAGTCAGAGTGGTTTCATTTCGCAGTGTCTTGCGATAGAAAGGACGCGAAAAGGCTTTTTTCATTTAACTTGCTTACGCTTGATGCCTTATTTATACCGTCTGATGAATTGGGACGTGAGCCTCCTGATTGAATGACAGAAGCCAGAAAACGTGCTCCATATGTGGCTCTTGAGTAACGTAATAACAACTCACACACACACGCAAATACATACATAAACATATATATATATATATATATAAACATGAGATTATACGTTTCGTGTGATTTCTTTTCACCAACGAAATCAAGAATTAAAGAAAAAAGCTTTAGCACCGATATTTTGAATAACATAATCAAAGTAAAATTATCGCGGCGGCGAAAAGTTCTGTCAGGTTTGATGAATAATAAGATATATTTTTTCATCTTTATTTTCGTATTATCCACGTATCATAATTAATTGTTTATTTTACCGATGTTTTACTTTTTATTCAATGATAGAAGTTTTATTATTTTTACAATATTTCAATTTTAAATAAGAAAATAATCAATAATATTAGCCTCATACTTGCAATTTTCAAATAATAATTAACATGTTATATTTTGATAACAGCTAAAATAGTGCTTTTATCTATTTGAAAATAATTTATTATAGATAAAGATTTTTATTACTATCAATGGTTTGAAACTATTATTTCTAATTAAATGCACAATTTCAATGCAAAAGTATAGAATTATTAAATTATTACATCCAAAATATTTTATTACTATTTACATCCTATAGTAAATTTCTTTTCTTAATTAATCCTTACCATATATTTCTAATATTTAAAACTAAATTGCTTAAATGATCGGTTCATCATCATTAGCTTAATCTATAGGTAGAAAAGGCAGAAGATAAGTTTATTGAAAAAGATAGGAACTCTATTTAATCAATTTTTTTTTAAAGTTGCTATTACATTTATAAATAATAGTATAGATGTAAAAATAACTAAATCAAATTTACAATTTATTGAGAATGGCTTTTTTGGATTTTGCTTAACTATTTATTCAAGAAGCAAAACAAAAATAATAAATATAAAATATTTTAGTCTAATGACAGTATTAGTTTCATAACTTTCTCTGTGAATTATATTTCATGGACATCCTCCTTTCTACATGTTGGAAAAAATGAAGGAAAATAAGAAGTTTGCTTTCAGTTTATTTGGAAATATAAACGTGAAGAAAAAGAAAGTACGATTTATAATTAATGAAAATTTAGAAGTCTTTGACAGGAGTATACGAGATTCGCAATCTCTTTTTGCAGTCGATCACTTAACAACTTTTAGATCATTCATGTTAACATAAGATTATAACTCATTAATTGGAGTAGATCCCACAGTTGTATATAACGCTTCCTCAAACTCCTTGTTTTCCCAAACAGTTTTCTCTTGTATTTTCATGTTCTTCTCATATTTGTCATTATAATGCAGCTTCGGTCAATTATCGCAATTAAATAATTTAGTATCTAATTTCTTGAAAATATCTAATTTCGATTTATAGTAATACCTTTGAAAAGCAATGATAAATTTTAAGTTTATTTTAATGCCAAAAAAAACTTTTTTATATTGGTTCTATTGTAATAAAATTATTAAAATATTTAAAATCCCTAAAAGCTGTTGCATATAAACTGATGAATATAAATTGAAATTTACCGTCTTCATTTTTTTTAAACTTTATTTTTATTTGGAGAATTATTAGGTGTCACATATATTTATTAATACTGTAAATACTTGAAAATCCTTTTTTTGTATGACGGATTTAGTAAAATTTACTTTAAAATTATAAAAAAAATTTTACTCTTACATTCTTAGAATAAATTTACAATGTATAAAAATATCTTTCATTTTTTAAGAATAATTTAGTCTATGGAAGGCATAGACTTATTTTAGTTGAACACAATAACGTTTATATCTACCTTAAATATTAATTCTTTGACAGCATGTTTCTTGAAAATTTATTTATTTTTACAACAAATATATAAAATATAATAATAATCAACATTTGTTAATGTATAAAAAGAAGAAATTATCGTGCTATAAATTGGAATGTCATTTTCACAATGATAATTCTAAGTTCTGACATTCAAAGAATAAGAACCTGCATAATATATATGGCGATAACTTACAAATGAATTTTTTTGTCTACCTTTTATTATTGAAATAGAGAGAAAGACTTTTGATGGAAGACCAGTTTTTTGGACATTATATAATGATTATTACGTTAATGTTCTAATTGTGTATGGTAAAATGTAAGAGTCTATTTTTGTAAAAAAAATAAAAATATTGTTCCAGAAACTATAAAAAATCATTTTGAAATATAAATCCCTTAAATTATTATTAAAACGCTTGAAATAATAGAGAATAGTTATATTCAGTAAAGTTTGTATAAAATATGTACCATTATACAATTTTCAATTTTAGCATAGGCTTTATATTATTCATTTGTTAAATTAATGTTTTTCTCAAAAGAATATTTTAATTTGTAGAAGAATAATGAAAAAAAAGCGAATTCACAATTTAAATTCATAATACATAGTAGATTTTAAGGATTTTGTCAACGATTAACATCTTAAATAGCCTAATATATGTCAACGTGATAATTTATATTCGTAATACTTACTTAATGAGCAATAAACATTAGAAATAAGTATTGCGTAATATACTAGGTTGCTGGGTATCTTGCAGAACAGTGAAGGAATTTATCACCTAAAAAGGTACAATGATGCAGACAAAAACGATTTTCAATTGCGTGGATCCAGGTGCACAAGGGCAAAGGCTCACGAAACTTCAAGCCCATCAACGAAGCGATATCTGAAACCCGGATTTAATCTTGGCTCGCTAATTTCCAGTTGCTTCGAGCTCCTATTCACTCGGCTCGCAAGTTTGTTAGGCATTTGTCGATGAATCGCCGTCGCACGTATCCTCCTGGTCAAAGCTGTACCTTTCGCAATCACACCGCTGATGAAAAAAAAGAGACTTGCCGTAAACATTCGGTACGTTCAGCTCAGCGAAAAATCGTTCTCTCTTTCTCTCTCACCTCATCCTCTAGATTGAAAATGTAAGACGTCGCGGTCCCTTTCTCCTCAGCACGACCTTCCTTTCGATCTCGAAAAAGGACGAAGTTGCAACTCCCCTCCCGTGCCCCTCCGACGAGGACGAGTGAAAAGGAGGAGCTACAAAAAATGATAAACATGTACGTATGCATTTGTGTACGTGTGTCCGTGTGTGTGCGTGTGCGGAGATAAAAGAGGGAGAGAGAGGCACTGGGAAGTTACGCGCGAGCTCTTTGCCCCACCTTGGACCTAGACGAGAGAGTCGTATAAAAGCATGGGCTTGTAACCACGAATTCGTCAGAAGAGTCTAGATATAGATAGTGCCTGGACGAGCCAATTCCCGGGGGATTACCGATTCTCTTCATCTGATCATCGCGGGCAGGTTGCCGCAAGAGGATAAGAAGATGCGCTCCGTCCTGGTCAGTGGCTTCCCCTACGCTTATTCCAAATCATCCCTCGTTGCAATTCCACTTCCAAGTTTCTCATGCTCTTTCTCTCTCTCTCTCTCTCTCTCTCTCTCTCTCTCTCTCTCTCTCTTATACACTCTCTGTTTTTCTCTCACGCTGAAAATCTCTCTTCCGTTCGATATTTTACCACTAGGTAAAACCGCTAGTTTCTAAGCTCACTTACACCGACATCGCTACTAATATTCCGGGATTTCAATAGAGCAACAAACGCGGGCGAGTGCGTGAGAGGATAACGGCCACGTGCTAGAAGTGCTGCCGCGGCAGAAAGTGCAATAACGTGCGTGTAATTCGTATTTACGGACAGAAGGAAGTGTCAGATACTCATTTGCTTGGCACCTCACTAGGGATTATCCAGAGCTTTTCTTTCAATGATACCTACCAATCGTCTTAATACGCGAGTGCACATGAAAGTTAAAGGAGGCAATTTTTATTTGGCAATGAAATTCAATATCTTCCGTAACTGAATGGTAGATTAGCTCTTCCAACAACTTTTACTTGGTAAAACGCAAACGTCTAGGGATTATGACAGCCGCTGTACCTATTTGCATCGAAAGCTTTTTACGTAGAGAGAAGTTAATTGATTATAATAAAAGTACGATCATATTTTTTTCATTCTCTATGAAAAAAATTTAATATCTTGTGACTATTCCCTCAAATACCTAATAATTGAACTTTTTGTGTTAAAATTTCTATTGACGGAAATTCAATTTTATATGAATCACTTAAAAGCTTTAGAAAGTTATATGCTCATGAGGATTAATTAGCATTTAGATAAACTATTACATAGCTTGGCTTGCAATAAGTGAAATAGAAAGACTCTTATTATATTTCATATTACCATATTTAATTCACTGTAATTATCAACCCATCACCTAACTAAATTATTTTACATTATTGCTTCTGGAAGAGTAAGAAATTTTTTTTAATAATAAAATTGAATTGTATTTATTCATCAAGAAAATATATAACGATTTCAATATATTTTCATTTTTTTAAATTGATTTATTTTTAAATTTATTTATAATAGTGTTATTAATTCATTAATTCAGAGTAATTCAATCCCCATCTTGCTAACAATTTTTAATTTGTATTTATAAATTTGTATTCAATAATTTTCTTCTATATGATAAGAATAATTTTTTTTAAATAAGACCCCACAATACTATCAAATATCCAAAAATGAATTTTTAATTTATAAAAAATGTTAAAATACAGCGTATGTTTAAATCACATTATGTTATTTAATTCAAGGTATCCAATCAAATGAATTAAAGACATCGAATCTTTTTAAGAAACGAAAAACAATATAATCAAATTATTTTAAACCCTCGTATTTCAGTGACCGTTATATAAATATTTAAATTCCTTGAATGCGTAAGAATACATTTTCCGAAAAGTTAGCAATATCTTTTTGGGATCTAATTTATGTATTCATTAAAATACTTTTTAAAAGATAAATAAACTTTTTCTACCTATGTTTCGTACTTATTCGTATCAATTAACCTGTTTACTTTCATGTATTATGATTAATGCTATTTGTTATTGTTGACTGCCAATCGCAGAATATTTAAGATTAAAACTTGGACGTTTTTAAATTTATAAGTAAAAAAATGATAAAATATAAATATACTATGATTGTAAAAGGTTGATATCTTTTCGATTTCAAACGAAGTTTTTATTTTTTTATGATTAAAATTTAAAGCCAAAAGGTAAAAATTTATAAACTCTTGTGAGACTTAATACAGAAAAAGACGCAAAAAAATAAGCTGGGGAATTAAAATTATACTTTATTAATTACATAAAAAAAATTTATAAAATAGAAATTTTTAGCCAAAATATGCTATTTACCGTTCTATTTAAAAAAAATTCGCTCAAAAATTTACATTATTTTATCGATCGTAAAGAATCTTCATCGACCTTTGAATTCTTAATTATGGGAATTCCAGCATTTTAAAAAAGAGTCGTTCAGGTAGTCGATGGAAGTATTTAACGTCGGTAAAGGCAAACCCGAACTCCGTTATGCGAAAGAGAAAGAATGGAGCTGAAAATCAGAATGTGTATAAGAGAAATAACAAGGAAAAGTAAGAGAAGCCAATGAATTGATGAATAAGATACATCAAGAGAGACGCACGATTCGCGCAAGATAGAAGGCTAGAAGCGTAAATTTCACCAGCATTATTTATCTTCCAGACGGTGCTGACAGCTGAAAGCGAATTTTTATATTTTTGAACGGGCCTTGTACATATGAAGTTGAATACCGACAAAATTCTATAGGAGGGAGATTAATGAAGTCTTTCGAATTCGGTAGTGTGTGAAATTGCGCGTATTGATATGCACAGCAAGAAAACACCGAGCTTTCTTAATACTTTTGCGAACTTAATTGGCTTGTAATGCTAATTTATTTTATTTAGTATTTAAGATAGGATATTGACACTTTTAATTATTTGTGAATACAGGTTAATAGGCTTATATTTCTTTAGAAAAAGGAAAGTGATTAATATATTACAGGTGTTAAAAATGTTTTACTATACATATTTTCACTGGTGTTCCTTAATGTACAAGATTCCTATGTAAGATAATTTGAGTTGTCCTGAAAATATTTGATTATATTGAAATTTAAATAAATGATAATACAGTATAAAATTAAAGTTAGCATACTGAATTTACTTGCAATCTAACTGCTCATCTTAATTTGCATTATCTAATTCATGAAAAAACATCCTAATGGATTAAAATATTTGCATACTTCTAAAATAAATCAAATTTCTATTTACGTATTGAAACTTAAATTTTGTATAAAAAAATTTAAACTACTGGTAAAATAATTTTAAAAATAATTGTATTAATATATATTGAAAAAAAAAATTTTTTATCAAAAGAAATATCTTAATTTCTATACTATACCAATCTATAAATAAATTTTTTAACGTTATTATTAATTCTATTAAAAATAATTGTATATATAAATTGCCATTGAGGTAAAAAACATTATAATTTTATGTAAATGTATAGCATGTAGTGTATAAGGCATAGTGAAGTTGAATCAAATATGATGCTATCACGTAATATTAATATAAAAAAAAGAATTATTGCAAATGGATCGTCATTATTATTCTTATTAATAAATGTAACAAAATCAAAATCTACAAAAGCTTGAACTTTCAATTATGAGAAAAATATCAATATTATAATAAGAATAATTAACTAAAATTTAATATGCATATTTTTATGCTATTTTATTATTTAATATTATAATAAAAATCAATATATTTAATTATTTCTTAAAGATTTAAAATTTACTTCTTACATAAATTTAATAAATGATTTCTTTTAAAATGACTGATTTTTGCATCAATTTAATTTTTGAAAATCAATGTTAAAATATTTCATTAGGAAATCTATTATTATCATGTAATTGTATTAAATCATTAATATTAAATATTACACTGAAATAATAAATAATATTAAAATTAATATTTGTCTTAAAATAATCTGGTCATCGGTTCTTCGAATTTTATTTAAAAATTTTTAAACGAGATAATAAATAATGTTAATTGATGATGTATAATTCAACAAAAATATTCAATTACACTATCTATTTCAATTTGATTATTTATGATTATGTGTAATTAAAAAAAAAATTAAATAAATGCATTTCTCATGTGGTTTACCAAAATGAATTGGAGATCTGATTTGCAGGAAAATTATTTAAGACCTTGTTTAACTTCTAATCGCTGAATGAAAATGAAATTAATAAGTCAATTATGATTGAAATAATAATAAGGTAGTTTTTGAAATTCTTGTGACATACTGGAATGAATATATAATAGCTTGGTAATTCCGGTCATTTAAACATGTACTACCCCGACATATTGCTGTCCTTGCCGGTTATGTAAGTATAGTACTAATTTTGGGAAAAGTAATGCGCAATCTTATTATGGAATCGTGGGTCCTTCCCTTGATGAACCGTTCGCAAAATCTGACGCAACGAGGGTTCGGGCAATCAGATGCAGCTTAATGATCACTTTGTCCATTCGAAACGTAGTCAAAAAGAACGGGACTCCACTTTCACTCCTTCCTTCTTCCGAAGCGATAAAGATAAAGAAGCGTCGACCCAGTTGATCGTCTCACGCCTTTGCTTATTCCCTCTGCAATGAGCGCCGCGATGCTCATCTCGCACATCGATGCCTTTCTTCGGAACAGCTGCACTTTCGTTTTCAGCTTACAACCTGAACCACGTACACGACCTCTTATAGAAGCGCGGCTTCACAAGGATATGAAAGCACGTGTCGCCTCGAGCCAGTAATTTTTCATGACGCCGCACAAGAGCGAGAGCTGCTTTTGCCAAATAACAGTTTGCTTAAAATTCAGTGTCCAACTTTTATGAAGCTCATCAGCTCGATAAATGTCTTGCTCCTTGCTTCGCCTCCTTGCTCCCGTCCATAGATACTTAATCCGATCATTTCGATCATTAGGAACGAATTGTAGTTTACTTTTTTGTTTTTTTATTAATTTTTATTTTTATTAATTCCAAAGTAACAAACTTTTTTTTTCTTAATATAGGTAAAAATTAAATGTACAATATTTACAATGCAGAATCAATCAAATTTACATAACAGTAAATAAAAATTAAATAAATTAAAAAATATAGAATCTTAAAGATATACAACTACAATAAATTTTGTTTACTCAGGTTTGAATTTATATTTGTTAATAAAAATATATTGATTGCATCTTAAAAAACTATTTACAATCCATACTTTCGACACGTAATACGCTTTACTATCGGAAATTTATTAAGATGATTAAAAAAATGATTGTGCTGTTGAAAGGCTTAGCTTTATTATTTTGTATACACAACTTTCATTTTTGGAATCAAACTTCATTCATAGTTGGATATTTAATGTATCTATTATTATAATTAAGCATAAAATAGTGACTTTATTGCCGAATTAGTAATTTATTAATTTTTATGACATTAGTTGTACTGTATTTTTATTGCAGATTTTGTTACGGTGCTTTTTTCTAATCTCCATAGCTGTTGGTGAGCCAATTAGACAGAAAAAAGAGTAAGTATCATGTTTATTGTGTAAAAAAAATCTGCAACTATTGTTATTATTATTATGAAATTCGTATTAACTTTAATTTAACAAAATAAATTTTATTTTTATAACTATTTGTAGTGTTTAATTTATTTTATTCAGTGTTATAATGTTCCAATGTTTTAGATAATTTTGCAGTTACTATCGCACTACAATCAATTAAAAAATTTATATAAACCTTTTGATTTGATATTGAAAAATATGTAATTTTTATGACAAATATCCATTTTTTAAACAATGAAAAATTGTTCTAAGGTGAAAATTTTATATAAATTAGAACTTTAGATAATATAAATTGTAATTCAATGTAAAATATTAAGAAATTTTTAATTTTTTAAAAATGATTTACCGTCTGTAGAGCACCGCTTCCTTCATTTGAGCCATCTTCTTCGTATGGAGTACCAAGCACAGGGTTAAGTAATTCATATGGAGCTCCAGACACTCCATCGTCTAGCTACGGTGTTCCTAGCCACAGCAGTTCTAGCGGATTTACTGGCAGTCAGTCACATAGCAGCAATAACGCGTTAGGCCAATTATCCGATACCTATGGCGCACCAGTGCCATCTAATTCCTATGGAACACCAGGACCATCGAATTCATACGGAGCACCGACACCCACTAATAATTATGGAGCACCAGCGCCAATCGATTCTTATGGAGCACCAGTGCCATCCAACTCATACGGAGCACCAACGCCATCTGATTCCTATGGTGCGCCAGCACCTTCTAGTTCCTATGGATCACCAGCGTCGACGGATTCCTACGGTGCACCAGCGCCAATTGACTCTTACGGAGCACCGATACCATCCAGCTCTTATGGATCACCTTCGCCTGCTGAATCTCATGGAGCACCTGCTCCATCGAATTCTTATGGAGGACCTGCTCCATCGAACTCTTATGGAGGACCTGCTCCATCGAATTCTTATGGAGCACCTGCTTCATCGAACTCTTATGGAGGACCTGTTCCATCGAACTCTTATGGAGCACCTGCTCCATCGAACTCTTATGGAGGACCTGTTCCATCGAACTCTTATGGAGCACCGGCTCCATCGAACTCTTATGGAGCACCTGCTCCATCGAACTCTTATGGAGCACCGGCTCCATCTAACTCTTATGGAGCACCGGCTCCATCGGATTCATACGGTGCACCTGCCCCTAGCGACTCCTTCAAAGTGCCAGAAATATCCCACAATCCAAATCCTGCTCCACAATATGGTCCACCTGCTCCACAATATGGCCCTCCTACTCCACAATATGGTCCACCAGCACCACAATACGGCTCCCCTGCTCCACAATATGGCCCCCCTGCTCCACAATATGGTGTTCCTGATCAGCAAAAATCCAAAGGTACATTGAAAAAAAAATTGACGTGGAAAGCTGAATGGCAAAAAATTTTAAAAACAGAATCGAAGATGACGTGGAAGCAGGAGTGGAAAAAAGTTCAAATTCCTGCATGGAAAGAGGTTCAAGTGCCAATTTGGAAAGATGAACAAGTGCCTGTTTGGAAAAAGGTACAATGAAAATCTCTTATCTATATTCGAAATTTCTAAACATAAAACATTTTGAGATTAATACTTTGTAGCGAAGAAAATTTATATTTGTTGTATATTGATATTTGGTACATTGATATGTATATTTATGCATAAGTTTTCATTTTAACAAATGCAATACTATTGAAAATTTTGATAAAATACTCATTAAACATTGAATTATACAGAAAATACATTTATGCATACATCGTTTAAGAGCATTGTACGTTCGGATTTTTGTAACGAAAAAATGTTTTGAAAAGGTTCAAAAGCCAACATGGAAGGAAGTCCAAGTACCAATTTGGAAAGAGGTTCAAATTCCAGATTGGAAGAAGGTTTGGAAGCCAGTGTGGAAAGAAGTGCAAATTCCAGTCTGGAAGGATGTACAAGTAGCCGATTGGAAAAAAGTTTGGGTGCCCGAATGGCTGAAAATTGGTATCCCTGGCGAGCGTAATCTTGGTAGTGATAGTAATGGTTGGCAGTACACTAGTCATGACCTTTGGAAAAAGAAATTGATCTGGAAACCAGTTTGGAAAAAAGTGTGGAAAACAGAAAAGAAGCAGACGTGGTCGACGGACAAGAAGCTCGAATGGGTTGCAGAATGGAAACAAACTTGGAAGACAGAGAAAAAGCAAGCATGGCATACCGAGAAGAAGCTGATTTGGAAGGAAGAATCCGTTCAAAGTTGGAGTAATCAGAAGAAGCAAGTGTGGGTAACAGAGAAGAAGCAGACATGGAAGACCGAATGGAAATCGAGATGGGTTCCGGTATGGAAGGACGTTCAGGTGCCTTCGTGGAAACAAGTCTGGAAGCCAGTGTGGGAAAATACATGGGTACAAGAAGAACCACACCATCAGGACGAGGGATATAAGTACTAGAGGAGGAAAGCAAATTGCGCATTATTACTGCTTTAATAACAGACATGTTTCAGTTCTACGTAAACTTAAAATAAAAGCTCCACTTCGTGTTAATGAGTAAGACTAATTTTATTTTTATCGAAATATATATTGTACAAATTGTTACATTTTTTAAATATTACCTTTCGATTCCGGGAATATTAATATTATTTGCAACTTTAGCAAAATTACTGGTCATTGTGAAACAATTTACGATAGTGCAATTTTATTGTTCCATGAAATAATATTATTATTATAATGGAAGATTTAATAAGAAATATTTAATAAGTTTCAACTCAAAACGTAACTCACTTACTTATATAAAATAAAATGTACACGATTTTTCACGTAAAACTGCTGAATCAAAAACTTAATTAATTTGTTTAATTAAGATTTTGTAAAAGATAGTGCTATACTTAGTGATCTTTTAGTGATTTAATTGTAAAAAGTATATTGATGATAAACTTTATAAACATGAAAGTAAGCGAATATTGTCTGCGTCCAACTCTTGGAACCGCACACATGTTGTACTATATGTTATGCAAATAATTGTATCAAAATCTGCATCCCTTCGATTGTAAATAACTTTTGTTAAATAACGTACGATTTTAGCTTGTAATTATCTATTATTAATTTTTGTATGTTTCTCATTCTATTTTTTATATGAAATAAAATGACACATTTTTATACAAATATTATTCATATTCCTTTCGTAGACTTATAATTTTAAACGGTAAGTAATTGCAGACGTATTCAATAAAATTAACTTAATTGTACCCATACGTACTGTATAAGTAAACGTATTCTCTTTCAATGCAATTTAAAAAATTATAATTACACATTCGATGCTTGTTAATATCTATTTTTTTAAAGTTTAAAGAATTTGGAATATTCTTTTTGAAAATTTTTTGATATATTATTTGAATTTTTATTTCTTAATAAATTTAATTATAAAATTTTTAATTTTTCTTCAAATAAAATTTGTTTTATTACAATAATTATTTACAATACAAATAACAACTTATTTACAATATTATGATTATGAATTTAAAATTTATTCATATGAATACGAAAAAAAAATTTTTTTTTTATAAATTTAAAAAAATATATATATATAAAAAACTTCAATATAATAAAAAAAACGTCACAAAATTGATATAAAAAAAATATACGCAGGTTGCTTTAGGAAAGTTCTTTTTGTAAATTAAATCTTTTTAGTTAATTTACTTTATTAATATAATTATTAGTAATTATTAGTGTATGACTCCGTTTTTATATGTGAATTTTACGTGTGAATTCTGTTGCTACCCAAATTAGTCTTATACGTACTGCTTATATATAATTGTATAATTATATTTAATTGAGCGTTGATTATATTTCAGAGTTAAATATTTTTGGTCAGTACTTCTAATCGTCGTTGAAAATAAGGAATAAAAAAACAGAGGAATAAAGAGTTGCACATCGTGATTATGGTCGGAAGGCATTCCCGAATCGGCAAAAGAATCCATGACTTTACTTTCTCTCTTGTTAAGCGCATAAAATTATATATACTCATAGAAACTTGCATCTCTATCACCTTAATGATCACGCGCATCCCGTTCATTTTTATCTTGAAATTTTTTATCTTAAAATAAGATAGATGTGTAATACAAAATAACAATTAAAGAGACTAAAAAAAGAGAAAAACAGATTTTCAAGAAGACATGGAAAAAAAGAAAAGAGGAAATAGAGACAATGATTTCTATTTAAAGTCGTATAAGCTTTAAAATTATGTATTATCATGACAAAGCAAAAACGATGACAAAATATTAGTTTATGATCTGTTGGATTTTATATACTCATATCTATATATATCTTAACAGATGACATTTATCAGAAATAAGTTGTCGATGATTCAGGTGTATTTTTTGGTACAACCGATAAATTGGGAAAGTTCATAAATCATTTAAAAACAACTTATATAAAAATTGGAATGCATCTATTATCTTGATATAAGAATATATAGCTTAAATTTTTGTTCTATTAATAATAAAAATTATAAATTTCTTGAAATTTCTACTTAATGCATTAATTCTATCCTTGTCATGCATTTTGAAATGAAAATTATTACATTATTTTACAAATTATTAAAAAATTTTGTTATAAATACAAAATAATTTACTGCATTCGAGCAAGTATCAATAATTTTTTATAGGGTTTGTATTGTAAATTTATATGTTTTTATAAAGTTAAATACAATAAACCATATTTTATAGTATTAATATAAATTAATTAATTAAAGAGCATAAAGCCGTGAAATATAAATACTTATATCTGTATATGGTGATTATGGTACAAAATTAATCTGTCAAATATTAAATGATTGTGATACGAGTATTTGAATGTAAAATGAACTAACGTTACTTCAAGTTTATAAAGTGCTTAGGCAGATACAATGTTTAATTAGCGCAACTTTTGAATTTTTGCTAATATACTTTTGAATAATATATAACAGAATCTCTTTCCATGTATTTTAAATATGGCTGAACTTACAATAAATGAAGTTTTACTTTACTTTAAATCATAAATATCTAAAAATAAAGAACTTTATAAATAATAATAAATTCAAAAGTGTCAATAGAAATTTATCTGTTTATAATTTATTGGATTTCTATGAATATGTATATAATTCGATATAATATATATATAAACAAATAGATACATGTGTGCGCATATTTACGTGTGAGTTTTCAAATTACATAGATTGATAAGTAGTGCTAGTAAACTAAAAAAAACAACAAATAACTAACAGATTTCATTATTAGAAATTTGCTTGTTAATTATTATATTTATTAATAATATGATTTATTATTATTATTATTATTATTACTATTATCCTGTAACGTATTTCGATAGGATAGAATTTTCATACTCATCTAATTTAATGAATTTTATACATAAAGAGATATTTAAGCTATTGAAATAAAAAACGTTATAAAAAATACGAACGTCTTATTAATAATTAAAAATTAAACACAAATTTTACCAACAATTCATGTTTCTCAAATAAAATGAATAATTATTTTTATACATTATTGTATTACATAAGTATCATTACAAATAGATAAAATTTGTGTTATTATGTTTGTCCCTGACTTTGAAAATCAGGCTAAAATTCTGTATATGCACATTATTAAACATACTTTTTAATATCTATAATTAAAATTCAACGTTTTAAATTAACAATAAAATTAATATAGGTATAAATAACCTATTTTAATATTAAGGTTGATCACTGGTACATACGTGTCTTGAAAGTAAATTTTTAATGATAGCTTACGGGCTATATTATCTTCTGTGGTCTTCGATTGGAAACTCCATAATTTTTATTTATATTTGTAATTAATAATTTTATTGTGAGTTAACTGTCAAATCAATACATCACCAATAGCTAATTAAATTTCATTAAATACAGCAGAACAGTACATTATTTGTCAATACTAAAGAGTGATTGTAAAATTTAACACAGAACAGGATAAATTAAGTTTTCGATGATTACTCTTAAGTACATACACGAAACATAAATTTTCGTTTAAAATACTGTTACTGAATTGAAATTCTCTAATTTTTTCTTTTATCAATTTTATTTCTTGAAAGTGATGACAGTTATTTGATAATAAATTTATGTGACTTACTTTTTTACAAACATATATTTGTGCCTACACAAATCCAACAAGTGATATTATAAAGTCGCTACTTTTATTACTTATTTTATAAGAAATTCTCTAATAATTCAATATAGTTAATGATAAAACTTAAAAGAATAGAATACAATTTTATTATTTTTAACTTTATTTATAAAAATGTTGATGAAAATGCTTATTTAAATATAAAATTTATAAAAATTATATTTTTTATTATTATACAATTAATATATATTATTATAAATGTTAGTCATAATGCCTATTATATGATAATTAAAATAAATTATTCTAAGAGTTAATAATAATTATATTCAGTTGAATTTTCTTTCTATTTCTTTTCTTCAATTTCTTTTTATTTACTTAAAAAAAGTTAATAGGTCAAAATAAAAAATATCATATATAATTTCTAATTATGTATTTATAACTTATTATATATATATTATATATATATAACTAATATTTAAACCGTTTCCTTTATAATGTTTAGCGTTATATAATTACAAGTTTTCTTAGTTGTTAGAAATTTAAGTAATTCACTCATCTATTTACTTTGATGACACATCAATTATCGTAATTTACGTATACTTTCTAAAAACCAATTTTTTTATTTCTGTTATTCTTCTCTCCCTTTTATATTAATATTCTTCTCTTATTTTATTTTATTAATTATTCTTATTCTGTAACACTGTTTTTATGTTAAACAATTTGGCAACTTCTTCAATGGAATTTTTTTATTACTTACAAAATAATAATTCTCTAATATTTTTAAAAAATATACAATTTTTAGTGTTAAAATATTTATAATTTAAATTTTGTATATTTTTTTTATTCCTCTAATAACTTTTAAGTCGAACTCTACCTTACTTACTCTACCTTTTAAGTCGAAATTTGATTTACTTGATTTTTAGTTAATTATCGATACCAGAAATACTGTAAAATATTAAAATATAACCGTACATGTCCATCTTTATAAGAACCTAATGTTAAAGGTAAAGTAAAAGTTTCGTTTAACATTTTAGATACTTAGAAAACTGGTACTTATATGAGCATAAGTGTGCAAATGCTTAAAACAACAATTGATGGGATAGGAAGTAAGAATGAAAGTTCATTGGTCGCACTTGTTATTTATGCATAAGACTATAGATTTGAGAGGTAAAAAAACAAGGTAAAATCATCTTGGAGTTATTGTAGTATGTATACAATTATTGACCGACTTTTTAATACATTCCTACTCTTTCACTTTTTTGTATTGACATTATTGTTGAAATTAAAATAAATTCTAATGCTTAAAGAAGATTGTAGAAATGATCATTTAAATAAAAATATATGAAGAAATATGAATAAATATACACACGCACGCACGCACACGCATCCATAATCATCAAT
This sequence comes from Kradibia gibbosae, assembly GCA_018907135.1. Taxonomy (NCBI): domain Eukaryota; kingdom Metazoa; phylum Arthropoda; class Insecta; order Hymenoptera; family Agaonidae; genus Kradibia; species Kradibia gibbosae. The sequence continues at coordinate 14,764,150 of JACCHX010000004.1, forward strand.
ATTCTGAAATCATATTTATTATACGAAATTATTATTTTACTGAAAATTAATCTAATAAGAACCAACTGTAGATTTAGAAATTTTTACCACATTTATACATGTTTTTAATATTTTTTAAAATTAAAATTGATATATTTATTTATTTATATATTGCAAGAAAAGTAAATACAGAGTAATCAAAAGTACATCGTCATTTTATATTTGAAAATAAATGTCCTGCATTATTGCAAGGATTTAAAAGATGTATTTTCAGAAAACCTCAATATTGTCGATACATCACTGATATAGTCAGTCTAAAAATGCCAATTTATTTTCATGTTCTTTTTCCGGTTTTCTCATAAATCATCTCGTAAAAGTATATGCTCTCCGAAATGTGTCCAAATCCAAAGATATTTTCATGTTCAATATGCTTCACGATTTTCCTTTCTCTCTCACTACCACTCATACTAAATTTTTATATACACCTCTCAATAGCTCTCTTTCTCATTCTCTTTATTTTTCTCTCTCCCCTCTTCCTGGCTTTCTCCCACCCTTCCGCTCTATCTCATCTTTTTGTCGTTCGATCCTTTTTTTCTTGGGTGCTCATATATAAATCATAATGGCACTAAACTCAAATCTTACAATGTGCACATGAAGAACGAGTGAATAATTGCTCAAGATTTACGTATTGATACAAAAAAACTAGATTAAGGGTACGGAGATGGAGAAGAGCAATCAAAACAATACAGAGATGTAGAGAAGAGAAAGAAAGTCTGAAATTGATAGAGAGTGAGAGTAGCATTAGTAGATTTTTCACTTCCCTTTTTCGCTACAACAACATTCTTTTATACAAAAAACCTGTCAGTACCCTTCCATGGATTCGGTATTTAGGTTTATTGTGTAAGATATAAAGAAGCTGTACCTGTGATTTTTTAGTATTGATGCCAATGTCCTCGTTATTTACTTTTTACACAGAAAGTGCTACTGTGCTATATTTTAAAAAGAATTATTTTTAACTTTCAAAACTGATTTATCTGTGCAGATTAGATGATTTTCAAAATAAACTATACAGGATTAATTAAAAAAAAATACATACAAATATAATAATCCTTTATTAAGTCAGAGATGAAAAATCATATTACTATTTGGTCAAATAATCAACATCAATATTCACATAAATCTTGTACGAAATATTTTGGTGGAACTTATATCCCTTAAATTTAAAATCAAAACTTTTAGATAAACATTTTGTTATAAAAGAAATGTCTAGTTATTTGTAAAATTTACTTTCATTAGAATTTTTTTTAATTTTAATATGATTATTAAATACATTATTATATCCCTTCCTAAATAATCACCGATTTACATATAAATTTACTTATAAAAGTATTTCATTATTATAGAATAAGATGATTTTAAAACGTAATACTGAAGATTAAAAATAAAAAAAGTTATAGTTCCTAGTATCTAAAAGCGTGTCGGAAGATTTGCTTGCGAAATTATTTTTTTTGTAAATAAAATTTAAGAAGTATTATGGAATTTTGATAGAACTAAACATAATAATGGTAATAAAGGTAAATAATAAGGTAAATAATAAAGGTAGGATTAATTCTCTGAATAAACGAAAGGCCATAAAAATATCTGCAAAATTATATAAAGCATTTAGTACTTATCTTAATAAACTTAATTACTTAATAAACAATTAAGTACTTATCTTATTTGTCATTAAAATGATTATTTATATCATACTATCTTAATATAATAAATTTTTATAATTATTTTTTAAATTTTAAAATGTTTAATTTACAAATAATTTTTTTTTTGAATGTATTTGAGTTTATATTATTAATTATTCATAAAATCACATCTGCAGTAAAAATTAATATTATCTATTCTTATTTATTATAAGTAGGTTATTAGACTGTTATTCATAATTCATTATTTTTTAAAATCATATACGATATATGATTAACTACTTTTATGAGTATAGTAAAGTATATTATAATAATTTATTAGTAAAAAAAAATTATTTGCAAAATAGAATAATTTCCTGAAAACAAATTTTTACTTAATATCATTTTTTTATGTATTTATAAAATATGTGACGTATTACAATCATAAAAGTTTATAAAAATTTTAAAAAGACAGAAGTATGAAGAAGATGCCTCATAATATTCGTACAATTTTTCTTTCTCGTTATGTATTTAAATTAATAAAGTAAAATCCTAAAACAACAAAAATATATTAAGCCTGAATAATAGGCTTAAAAGCACATTGTGATTGTAATTATAATTTCACTTAGAATATTTTACGTTAGTTCAGTTTGTGTTATTATTATCATATTTTGTGTTATTTACTTTTTATACCTCATACCTGCGTATAAATATTTTAGATTGAAACATTAAATGTAAATGTCTCATAAGCATATAGATGTATATATTCATAATAAAAAATCTATAATAAAATAGATAAGTGAATTAAACTAATTTGCACTTTATTTAAGGAAAATAATATATCACTTTTTACATGTGTAACTCGCCCGAAGCATTATTTAAAATAATTATTAAAAAATTTTTCGATTAAATGCATGTGTAAAAACGAATTGATATTTTTTAATGGAAAACTAATTCAAAAGAGTAGCGACATCATTACGCATATTTAGGATTCTAATTTCTTAAGGTGAAAAATGTTCGCAGTAGATTCTCTGATACGTAAGCACCTTGTAATATCAACATCTATTTCCGTTGGTCTCGACAGCTCAACGGCGAATGTTGAGGAACCGTTACTCTTTGCACTTTAATGTAGTTTCCCCTTCTCTCGCAGTTCTTAAGCCGTTCAAGGGCTTAGTGGCTTTCACTGCAAGCTTGAAAGAATAAAGATAGATTCTATTCAGTTGCTTCGGTCTCGGTAAAAGTTGCAGCTCTAGCAAAATAACGGAAATGATTCTGCACATACCAAGAAGAACTTTCATGTTTTTGTTTGGTTTATTAATGACAGAAGCTCTTTTTCCTTTTTCATATGGGTAAATATATTAATGTAAATACAATACTAAAATTTGAATGACACAGTAGCTTTCTGATTAAGTTTCATTCTAGAAACAAATAATATTATATTGATATATTTAAGAGAAAATAATATATATGAAATGTATGAAATTTTAATCATTGGGCGGTAGTAATTAAATATTTTTTTGCGTACTTTTAGTAATAACTTGAAGAATTTACTTTTTTTTAAGTTAACGTTCTAAACCATTATATATCGCCTTACAGCGTTTAGCTAGGATAAGAATAATAAGGAATAAGATAATTTCTTTAAAATAATTTGTTTTAAATTTAAACGATGTCGCTTCTTGTATTATTTTCAATGCCTTCACGTTAAATACGACAACAGATCTAAGGGAAACTCCTTTCACTCTCGAATGGCCACGTGATCTCGAGCACGTAACTGCTTTCCTCCACTTTATTTGATGTGCACATATTTTCATTTTGCTTTTCTTTCTAGATGATAGGAGAAACTACAGATTCTATATATTGATGGATACGGATATAGTGTCAAAGACTTATGTTCTTGTGTTTAGCCACGGGATAAAGAAGCTGATAAAGAAAAAATTTATAATCTGCAGGAAATAAATGTTTCCGCTAAAATCAATCGGACGCTAATATGCCATAAAATCTCTTCAATATTATATAATTATGTCTCTAATATACTCTCATCTATAAAAGAATTACTTTATTTTTATCGTATTTCTAAAGTTCGGCTGTGTTGAAGACTTTGGTAACTTAATTCTGAAACAAATTTTGTATACAAAGATCCTATTTATTAAGTTACTGCATTATTTTATTAATAATAAGTAAAATTGATTTGATTTATAATTTTTATTAAAAAAAATTAAGAACATGAATTTACTTATGGTGAAAATTATTAGCCCATTACATCTTTCTGTATAAATTTGTGTACTTACTTTTAATAAAATCCATGTATTGTTTAATTAAAATTCACATATATTTGACTTTTTTTTACTATTATTACTTAAAATTTCATAGTACGTTCGAGGTTCTAAAAACTCATTCATAACAAGTAGAACGTTTGGCTCGAGTAAAATTGAAAATATCAATTCAAACTTAAAAGTCACATTTGTAGGTATTTTGTGACATAAAAAGTCATAATTTAGAGCTTAATTGTTTTCAAATTGAATGTTGAATATTATCATAAATTTTAGCACTTTACGTATCCATTTAAAATCGAATCTTTATGCATGCACGTGTGACATGTATTTCGCGAATCTCTCGTAGCGAAGAGCGTATTGAGATTATTCAATAGAAAGTTAGAGTACTCATGTCACTATGTTATAATATATTGCGAAGTCCTTTCAAATTAAATATCTATACATGTTGGATTTTTTATCATTGTCATGCTTTATTCTCCCCATCTTATAAAATATAGCGTAATTAATTATAAATAAAAAGCTTGTAGAAAAAATATTTATCACTTCGTTGACTGTAAGACACGCTTACGAAGTTGTGAAAATTAAACGCTATCTATATCTTCACTATCTGCCTACTCTATGTGTATATTTATATAATTAAATAAAAATAGGCAATTCATATTTAATGAGAAAACATAATTCGTATTAAAGAATTAATAATGGGTAAAAACCAACGTATTATTTTTATTAATCCCATTTAAATACATTAATTATTAATATGAATTAAATAAATTATATTTATTTCATTAAATTACAGAAGCATAAATAAAGATTTTCATTTTTGTACTTTATCATTTTATAAAATATTTAAAGAATTAGAAATATTTCTCTTTTTATATTAAGTAGTATCAAGTAGTAAATGAGGTACAAAAACTCATCTACTTATTATAAGACAAAATTTTTCTGAACTGCCTATTTTCATTATTTTTTTAAAATTTAATTATAAAAATTTTTTTATAATTAAAAATACGAAATATATTTTACACATTCTTATTTATTTATTTAATTATTCTAATTTTTCGCAATTTTTATTTAAAAGTTTTTAACCTTATTTTTATTATGTATTGAAAACAAAATATAATTGAGTACTTATACCATAATTTATAAAAAGCAGTAGTGAATTTGATTATTATGCAAAATTAGCAAATTCGAAGTGATTAACTTTAATATTATTCTTTTTTTTAAACCAATGCATTTATAGAAAATCTATCACTTAACCTATTATAATATTTGTTGTACATGAATAATTATAATGATATTGAACCTTATTTTTGTGCACGAAATTTAATATATTGTAAATTTCCTCTGTAAACAGATTTCACTTGAAATTTCAATATTCGTTCTCAAACTGTTTGTTATCATATAAATATTAAATACTGCTTTAAGTATTTTAAGTAGCTTACGGATACAATAAAATTAAAAATCATACAGATTTTTCATACAAAATATATTTATAAAGAATTTTATTTTAAGCATAAATTGTGAAATACTTTCCTTCTTTATAAAATCCTGAAAGGTTGCAGTAAGATAAGGTGGAAAAGGAAAGTAAGCATTCTTTACTTACCTGTATTCAATTTTTTATAGCGACAATTAAAAGTAAGAGAATTTTATTTTTATCATCAATTATTAACTTAAGTTTTCAACAATTTTTTCTTTTGAGTTTAATAGTACTAAAAGTTTGTATGAGACAAAAGTTTTAAAACTTTTTTAAAAAAAAAGTTTAAAAAAAAATAATTAGTATTTCATTAATATTAATATTATTTTAATTATATATATGTATTCGTATATATATATATGTGTGTGTGTGTGTGTGTGTTTGTATATATGTATAATTAAAATTGTATGTATGGTATATAGTAATAAAAAATTCATATTACACGATTCAATAATTAAACATATAGAAATTTATTAAATGTTAGTTATTAAAAAATAAATCTAAAAGTACGTTAATATAAGATTTCAATATAATATATTGTATAATGTATTGTATACAATTATGTATATGAAAAGAATTTAAAATCATAAATTCTTACAAAATGCTGCTAATTCTTCTAATATTATCCGTAAGAAGATTTTCTTTCCTTGTCTTATTTTTATTTTTTTAAATTTCAAATTTTTCAAATTTTTTTAAAAATGTCTCGCTAATTAATTTTTTTATTGTAATAAAACAATATCATAAATAATTTATATTATATGATGTACTTTTATATAACTACTTACAATAAACTCTCACATATATTTTTTTATTTCAATTAAAATTGTAAAGCGGTAAATTACTTAGATTTAGTATTATTATATTAGAGAATTTATTATATTTTGATTTTTAAAAAATTTCTATTAGGAATTTAAGCTAATGATGTAAGGCTAAATTATTATTTCAATAAAACTTGAATAAAACAAAATGATTTAAAATTTGATATATATTTAGAAAGTATCATTCAATAATTAGTGCTCATTTATTATGCTGACTCTATTTTATCTGAAGACACAATTATGTTTATTTTTTGTTTAAATGATATATATATATATATATATATATATATATATACATCTATATTTCATATATTTTAAGTAAAATAAATTTACGATTTAAATTTATGATGGATTTTTAAAAACATGTATGATTTAAACACTGAATGGTTGATCAAAAAGATTAAAAAATTAGATTCATAGTAATTCGAGTGTCTTGGAATAATTCAAAACATAATGTTTGATGTATTTTATACGCTACAATAATGATTCGTCAATTAAATAAATATTTAGTTTACAAATATGTTACATATTCTAATAGATCTATACAAGATAAATTTAAAGAAATTAGCAAAATAAAATATATTTATGATTTATTGTATCGTCTGATTAAAATCATCAGCATTTTATAAGTCATTGATTTTTTTTAACTGCCTATATTATTCATTGTAACAATAAATATTTCAAATGTAATGATTTTAGGACATATATCGTTTATTAAATGAAATTTAATTTACGAATATTTTTGTGTTATGTTCGTAAGCTCCTGAGAAGCAGTAAATTAAAAAATGCCATTTTCATTCAAATGTCTCATTCCATTGCACCTTGACCTAGTATCATAATACCGAAATACTCACAACTGCACTAGGGTTTACCTCGTAAAACAGGCATCGACAATGTAAACGATGAGATATCCGAACTAAATTCGTTACGACATGGGTCACCTTTGGCGAAATAATTCGGCTGCCTTTGCCGCAGGCCTTGCAGTATTCGCCATAAATCAGGAGAATCGCCACGCAGGAATCTTGGGAGGTCTTGTATTGTTGAACAGTTGTATATGTTCTTATTCCGAAACACTCGTATCGACAGTTCGCATAACTAACTTCACGAAAATTCCTCTTATTTCGTATTCTATGTGTTTGTTATTCCATGAATCTTGTTTCTCTCACTAAATAACCATTTGCATCGAATGAAAAGTGTAAAATAGCTGGAATGATTACTCTCTTGTATTGTTTCATTGAAAATTCATCTCACAATTGGTTAAAACGGTAATACTTCAATTTCAACTGAATTAAAATCCTAACAAAGTGAATTATTATAGGTGCCCGAATAGATTTCTTTTTTAAAGATTAATGGATATTATTTTACTCTATCCAAGATCCAATTTCACCTTTATAAACAACACAACGAACATCACTGAAAAGTCTTCTAAGTAAAGTATATTTATTATATTAGTTTGATTCAAGGCTCTATTTCTTGTAAAAGCATGAAAATAAATCAACCCATTACTATTCTATGTAATTGTGTAGGCCAAAAATTTAATATCAGGCAATTTTATTGTTGAAAATTTAAATTTCGACCCTTTAAATTCAATGTGTAAAAACGAACAATTTGTCAACCAAAGTCAAAAGATATTAGAAATAATAGCTAATAAAATTTTTCTATATCCTCGGGTTGTAAACTACCCAGAGAATAATTCAAAGAGCTTTTTAAATAAAAATGAAATCAAATAAATCATCGTAGTACCCATCGTCGTGCGTACGCTCATTTTCCGAACTTTTACTTCGCCAGTAAACAAAGTCCTTTTTCACTGCGTGTTTTGAATTCTTCCTCTCTCGGTCTTCCTGCTTGTCTAGAACCATAGGAAGCTTACCTACAATAAAGAAAGTAGTTTAAAGGGGTAAGGAGGGAGGAGTAAGCGAGACGATCGTCGACTGAATGGGCAAGCAGTTGCTTCATCTTGCGTAAGCGCGCATCAGTGCGTACATTGTATTCCGGGGCTGCGATACATCGGCATGCGAAGGTAACGATTTCATTGTTGGGTGTAAGTTTCGCGATCTTATCGGGCGAGGACTTCACGAGGACGAGGCACGAAATTGCGACACATCGGAACCGATGGCACTCTTATTCTTCACTTTGCACGGCCAAGGAAAGTCGAAACGGCCATAAAATTAATTGAGCTTGCAAACTTATATATTTTCAATACAGGCGTAAAATATTACGGTCGGCTGAGGCGATTTATGAGTTGCTTGTGAAGAAAAAGGCTCTGAAATCGAAACTTCCAACAAATTGTTTTCAATTGGCCGACTTATAGCTGCAGCAGTGATGTTTACTCTGCAATATCTTACCAAAAAAATTCCTGGTCTTACGTAAACTAAAGGAAATATTTGTACCAGAAAAATAGATTTGACACGTAAATGTCAAGATTTTGAGAGTTTTCATAATATTTCGTATATATTTTGACTGTTTTATACATTTTTATGTCTTTGGTATTTTTATGATTTGTTTTATTCATTTGTAAAATATAACTTTTGATAAATATTTAATTTTTAAATAAAAAACTTCAGTACATTTGAACATATATTAGAGATTTCAAATGGTTTCATTTTGTCATTAGAATATTAAATAGAACTAAGCGTTGTGTATATTTATATAATAAATTTACTTACTTATAGAAATATAATGCAGAACCTTTAATGTTCCTTAACTATTCTTATTATATTGAGTTTAATCTAGATTAACACAAAATATATTTAGTTATACAATGTAATCTAAAAAGCTTAGAAAACTAGACAAACGTGTCATTAACATGATTTGAAAAGACAAACTAGTTTCTTTACTGACTGATTTCGCACTCTCTTTTGTGAGAAAGCGTTTAACTTCAGTATGTGCAGGCATAATCACTTCGTATCGTAAGTTTACGAAGAATTTTCAAAAAGTTAGAATATCTTATGCGGTTTATTAATTTCCATTATACTAATCTAATATATAAATTTACTTATATAATAATTTAATGATGCGAAAGTATTTAAGAATTTTTATTTTATTTTATTTTATTTTATTAAAATAACAAAAATTAACATAAGTAAATAAAATCATTGTATTCTATATATAAGTAAGGAAAAAAAATTTTTCGTAAATTATATTTCATTAAAAATTAGCTAGAAACTTTAAGAAGAACCTTATATAAATCGAAACAATTTATCCATGTAAATTAATAAGTCACGCGAAATTTTTTTCGACAAGATTAGAATGTGTATCTTAATGAAAACTGTTGAATCTTGAACTTTTCTTATACATATCATATATATATGAAATTCTTATATAAGAAAAATTTCGCTTTTAATAAATAAATTATATTTAAAAAAATTTATTTTAACTACAGAAAAATCATCATAAATTATGTTTTTTAATTTTACCAAATACGAAAAATTTCCAAGTATTACGTTTATCCTGATTTTTAAGTATTATAAATCTTGATTAAAAAAAATCTTGAAATAGTAAAAGTATTGTAAGAACACTCAGGCGTTGCATTTGTAATTAGTGACATACCGATACATCCAGTCGGATAAAGCGGATTAGTAATTGATCATTGTACGTTTCTAGAAACTTAAAGACAATTATAAGTAGAACTGGTATTATTACACTAATCAGGACTTAATTCTGTCACTTTGTAATTGCACTTGAAATAAAAAATGAGATTAAAAATTTGTAAACGCATTTAAATATAAAAAGTAATAATCAAAAAAGAAAAAATTATCTCTTCTCAAAATTTATACCATAAATTACCATATACAATAAATACATTAAAGCAATGGTCTTGGACACTAAAGCTTCTATAGTCAGTTAATGGAATAAATGGGTATTGATGATGGAGATCACGAGGGATACGCGAGACACCGACAATATCGGCAAGCGAATCTCAAATAACTGAAGCTGTCGTAGGCTCAATTTTCCATGGCGTCGAAAGCGAGGAACGAGTAGAGAAAAACGAGTGCCAGCACTCCACCGGCCCGTTTCACATAATCTCGAAAGCGCGCCGACGTACACGCGCTATTTATGTTTTCTAGACGCGATCACTTACCGGTCAGAAACGCACGCCGCCGTTTCGTAAGGGGCCGACGCACGGAGGCGATGCGGAAAGTGAAGTTCAGTAACTGCACGTCGCGTGGCGACCGTTCCTCCTGGCAATTGTCCGCGTCCACTTGACCTGCGACATGCCTCTCTTATCCTTAGCCGAGTCTCGCGTCGACTAACCGTTATCCTTCCGCCGAAAACCGCGTCTCCCCTTTCCTTTCCCGCTCGCGCTCTATTTTCCGCCCACACGCTTGGCGCGCGCGTAGCCTATGCTTTCCCCGTCGTTCTCGGCAGACCAGCGAGGGCGGGGCTCACCGGTTAATTGCCACTTCCTCCATGCTTTGGGCATCGTATCGTTGGTGCACGTTGCACAGGTAGCGTTGCGCAATCGGCGATTACGAAAAATGTCGGCCCTCGAATGAGATTGCCAGACGATACATCTGGTATTGCGATGACCCTGGAGTTTTCGCTTCTACCGTGTAGATTCGATAAGAAGCCACCGTTCGTTCCTCCTGCTTGGACAATATCCGTATAAGAGTGCGCATGAAAAATCGCTTTGAAAGTTCTTGAATTGCCTATTGATGTATTAATTGTTTTAACGCGGTTTTGACCTGATTATCAATCGTGTCCAATGTTTCTAATAGAAATATTTATTACTTATATGAAAAGAGCTTTATTGAAAGTAGAAATTCTTTCATAAGTATTGTCAGATTAAACAGTTCTAACTGCTTGTAAATTAAGTTTAAATTATCCAGTATTACAAACAAAGAATAAATACAAATTATTAAGTAATGAATTACTATAACTAATTGTCATTTATAATCAGCACTTGATCACAATTTTTTTATATCTTTCAGTAATTTTTTTTATTTAGTGCAATTAAATTATATGTCATACTATAAGTGGATAGAAATATGGTTTATTAATTTTTTAATACTTTACAAAATATTATTCTAATAGAATATAATAATAATTAAGTATTACAATAATAAGATAAGAATTGTGATAAAGTTTTGCGAAATGATGGCTCTAATGTAATTATTAAATTAAACATAATAGATTGTATAAAAATTTTTTTGAAAATAGCATTATATTTTTATTTAATACAAACACTTCCGATTTAGAATATTTTAATGATGATTTCGGCACTAAACTGTATCAATGTAATTAATATCCTATGATAAATTATATCACTTCAGACAGATTTATTTTTATAATAATATAATATATCTAATTTTTGTTTCTTAATGTATCTTCATTAAAATAATTGTTTAATGATTCAGAAGCATATACTTAAAAAGTGTCTGCTATTACGGTTTTTACATGTCCGACTAATTGCGTTGATACAGGTGACTATAGTAAAGAAGTTGAAAGACTCTTCACGATAACAATTTTTTTTATTTTTAAAAAGCTTATTTCACCTGGTCATATGCAACGGAATGTAAATTTAGTCACACAATTAACATTTCCGACTATAAGATCGCCCTTTCTTTATGTACGAGGATTTTTTCTTATTATTACTTATTCAATGAAAGAATTATTTTCCGTTACTATACACACGATGAGTTAAATATATATATATATATATATATCAAGCAATGTATAAGAAACTATATTGGAATCATTATTGTGTAGGTTATATAATTGAATACATGCCAGCATATGTATTAAATTTCCATATTAAAAAAATATATATATTATGTAACGAGGAACATCAGTATATATGTATTTTTTTAAAAGCTCCATGATACACAAAAATTTTTTATAACCTTTTTAAATACTAAAGTAAATAGAACAAAAATTGATTATTCTTAAAAATAATATGCAATAAATTGCTTATCATTGCACAGTTTTAATAGTTTTATGTTAAAGTAAACTGCATCTTTATTATCATTTATTACTAAATTAACGAAAGATTGTCCATACATTGAAATAATATGCTTCGAATTCATTTTTTATATCATAAGTATTTATCATAAATATTATGGATTATTGTTATAAATATAATATGTACAAGTTCAAAAAAGCAATAGTTCTTAAGTTACTATTCATTGATTATCTTGAAATTTAATGTTAGTTGCAAACAGGTTTGATACGTAATACAGTTTATTAAAATTAATCACGATAATTAATGATTAATTTATAATTACTGTAAGAACTGTACTGTAAAAATTTAGTTTTAGTATTTGTAGTATTTAGACAAAATTAAAACAAACTGTAACACATTTGATACACAAGGATGCATGGAAAATTATACATTTTTCATCTAAATTGATGTTTATTCGTTGAAACTATAATTTAAAAATTTCTTTAAGAATTACAATAATTTATAAAGATTATTGAACTTTGTTATATTAATAATTTAAATTGATAATTAATAGCTTTTGAATAAATGTACATATATATATTTAAAATACATACATGTATATTTAAAAAATGTTTACTTACTTAACTACATTTAGTAAATAGATCATAGTAATTTTGTTAATTTGTTTGATACAACATTTCGATTTGAGCAATCGAAAATTTGGTCTCATTAAATAATCGAATTTACTCGTAACTAAAAATCTAACTTTCATAAATATATATTATATTTGAATCGAACACATAAATTTAAATCCTAATTTTGGGAACTATCATATAAATTTTTGCAGTTTCTGAATTTCATATATATTAATAAATTACTGTTAATGGTAGAAAATCAAGATTTTCCGTTTACTTGTATTACTATTATTATCATCGTCATTATCATTATTACGTTTTTTATTACGTTTAATTACTAATAATACGCCATAGTATCATCAATTTACGCATATACTTCACTTTGAATGTCGATGTAATTGACTAGTGAAAGTTAAAGAAATAATAACATTTGTTGAGAAATTTGAGAAAGCAAATATAGCATTCTCTGAAAATTGCAAACGAAATTTTAGAAAAATTGCCAAAACATTGTTTGAGCGCAGCATCTGCATTATCTCATTTTCGTCTTGATATTTTTTAAGATGCAATTAATTTAAGAACGTAATTAATTACATGCGATATGTTATTATGAGCCGCGTCAATCTTTTTCTTTGATCTGTAAAAATAATCATAATTGCCCTAAAAAAGCATACTTTAAGGTAAAAGAGTATTCTTTTAATTTCGATCAATAAAGTCTTCACCTTCTGATCCGTGCATCTCGATAAATTTCTCCTTGATCTTCCTTTCTCCTTGCCTCTCCATCTTCCACGCATGCACGTGAGCTCTTTTATTTTCTCGATAATACTTCCTGCTCATAATATCGGTCATAATCCATAAGCCAAGCACATGCACAGTCTCATCTGTCGATCCTTTCTCACGTTTCTGTCCTTGCTCATGGAGTTCCAAGCGGGAAAGTTGTCGTTTGACACGATAAATGCCAAAACTTCGCTACAGCTGCAGAGAGGAGCAATCTGCGCACAATTCAACGGTGACTAAGGATCTGAAGCGCAGATAGAGATGCAGAAATTGTGAAAGAAAGGAAGAGAAAGGGAGAGGGCGGGAGAGAATTGTAGGAAAAGGAAGAGAGGAAATTACTAATTATTTATAAATTAACCTCCATTATGCCACTTTGCTCTGTTATCCTTTATTTTTTTCGATCCCATATAATCCTAACGTACATTAATTACATATAAAGACATGTAATTGGAATATTAAGTGCGTTATCATCGACGATAATGAAAAATTTGAGACAAAAAATCTGTCAGTGCTAAGGCTAACCAATATGTATCTGAAAATTTTTTAGCCTTTAAACTGGGTTTCAAATACCTATACAACTCCTAAATTGTAAGAGTTTTATTTCTTTTATTGCAAATTTATTATATTACAGTCACAATAAAACAAATCCTATGTATTATTTTAACGTATAAAATAATAATTAGGAAATAATTATACTTTACATTTTAGCGTTCAAAATTCATAATTTATTTTAAAGCAGATGGAACTAAAGATAAACTAGTATTATTAGAATGAAATAAAATAAAATAATAATATTATTATTATTATTAAATTTTTCTTCTACGTACGTAATATAAAATACCAATTAATTAGTTGAGTTATATGAATAAACTTTCCTAAAACGATTTTACATTGCATTTGATAGTTTACATTATAGTTTTTATTAATAATATTTTTATCTTATAATCAATCACATCTGTAAATCTACATTTCTATATAACGTAGATTATCTATCTTATATAATGTAAATTATTCAGATATTTTTTATGAATATATATACACATTGAATATATGAATTAATCTAAGGCAATACATACATTAAAGTATATTTATTCATAAATTTATACTTGTATTTATTTTTTGAAATTATATATTATAATAATATAAATAATGTATATAACATTTAAATAATATTTTCCTTTACAAGCCAATAAAAAAATTTCTAATTCCTATTAAGTATATAGATAAATAATACATATAACGATAAAATGATAAAAATGAAAAATCGTTTTTTAACTCTCTTAATACATTCATATTTTCAATAATAGAATTGTATAAGTATAAAAAGATTATTACAATTGTTATGCTTATAATCTTTATCCTTAAAATATAACTAATATAATTTACATCCAGAAACATTTTTTAACTATTCTATCAATAAAAAAAGATTTTTAATCTCTACATTTTTGATACTTATTTTACTTATTTCTTTGAATTAAAAGACTACCTTGAAGATTACAATGGACATTCGAAGAAGTTTATGGAAACAAATTGTTATTATAATAGATTATTTATAATATATAATTTATTATTTATAATCTTTTTCTTGATCAGATACAAATAAATTTCCTACTATAGAAACAGCTATTTTTAAATTATTATATGACATTCATTATTAAATACGATTTGAACTACCATAAATTTCTTTTCATTTTGAAGAATTCGAGAATTTACAAAGAGTCACTAATTTATTCCACTTTATGACAAGATCAAGTGTACTAGAACTTCTATAAATATGACTTTATTTACAGTCATTACTTACGTATGCATGAATAAGTGTTTAGTTTTTAAAAAATCATGCTAAAGAAATTTTTTTATTTGAGTTTCAATTTTACATAACTTTAATTAATATCCATTAAGAATTTTTAAAGTGTACAACGGTAAGAAAAAACGGTACTTCAAGAGATAATTTGACGAGCTATTCATATAAAATAAACGAGTCAGAAGCAATATTCAAGTAATTCAATACAGCTTATTAGAATATAACTTTCTTCTTTTTCACTCATTTATACATGTTCTTATAAGTCTATTATATTTTAAAAGTTAGGGCATTATTGTAGTATGACATGAAAAAGTTTAAATGAAAAACATAATGAGATTTCTTCTTTAGTATCTATTAATTTGATTGAAATTACATAAACATTTACAACTACTTCATTATTTTTATATTAATATCTTATGATTGTTTTTACATTATATGAAAATAGAAGCCATTCATTATATTATAAAATGATATTCAAAACAGTTTATTAGTTTGATTATATTAATTAGGGTAAATCTACCAAATTTTAGTTTCTTATATTTTTCGAAGTAAAGTTTTTACATTAGTTCTAATCTAATTCTTGTATTAATTTATATATATCGTCGTTACTCGCTTTTTTGCAAATTTAAAGCTTATACAGATATAATATACTTTAATTTTAATTAATGCAAACTTAGAACTAATGTACACTAACTACTAACTTTACTTAATTTAGCTTTATAAATCTTTTTGTATAAACTGGATATTTCCGCATATCAAGTACAAATTTTTACGAGGTAAAAACACAATTACATGGAGTTTAGTTGTAACAGTTAATTAATACAGAGATCTATTTTATCTGCGATCTTTGCTAAGTATATTATACTATGTTGTATTCAACATATTTCAAATAGCCATTGTTCATAACAGAAAGTATTTCATTGAATACGCTACTAAAGTCTTAAAATTTGTAACGAATTATTTTTACGTTTATTTTCTTTTGAGTTGATTCCATAACTATAATGCTAAGCTTAATACATATTTGAAATTCAGTTATTTATTTAAATATTTAAATTGACGCTATTACTGTTATTGATTCAAATAATATTATATTCTAATCCTTTAGGTAATCAATTTCATAATTCATGTATTACTAAAACCATTTATGTAATTTCTAAAATATCATTGTTTTTGCTACGAATGCATTGTATATTTCACCTTATCTTAGCAATTTAACTCGTATTTATACATGTATTTAAAAAGGTTTCTATTTTATTTTGTTTTTTTAATGAATTTACCTTATCTTCATATTTCACTTTATCTGCCTCTTTCCCTTTTCATATTTCTTTCTCCTTTTCATTCTAAAAATATTTGATTATTTTTTTGAAAAGGGCAGACTATAAAAAATAAGAAATCGTCGAATAAGAATTGATCGCTGGTTTCCTCGTTGTGTAATTATCATTTTATCGTCTTTTATACGACTTGATATATCTATCATATTTTCACTATTACTGAACATATATTTAGTATCATCAGCACTACAAGTAACATAAGCATCAAGGTAAGAGAAATTTTTTATTTATTTTTGTAAGAAAAGTGATTCCATGCAACAGCTTAAATTTGTGGCAACGATTGTTTTAATTTCACCTTATTTAGGGCGTAACAAATATGAGAGAATTTTCAATTATTATTTTAATAAATAAAATATACATAATTATATTTTTTTAAATTGATAAACGATGAATACTTTGTTTGATAATGTTTGCAATCTTTTCAATATGACATAGAAAATTAATTTAAATGGTACTATTTAAAATAAAAATATTAAACAATCGATTTATTGGTTGAAATTATAATGCGGTTGAAATCTTACTTAGTTTTATAAAAATACAAAAATAATTAAAATATGAATATTGATAGTTAAGCTGAATGTATGTTTAAACATTTTCTCTTAAAAATAAATGAAATATGAAATATTACGAGTTGTTAATTTTAACCACAACGGCATTATCGGAATATCGTAATTATATCATGGCAAAGTAATTGCACCTATGCATCATACTACTTGCAAAATTTCGTAATGTGCTCTCAGAAATCACAAGAGAAACTCAGATGTCAAACCATCACCAATAGCCAAAGCTCATATTTCATTACTCGATGAAACTTTATTACGGTTAAGACTGCCACCTTTCCCCTTCGCGACCCTTTTGCGCGTATCGTTTGATATCGGGCCTTTTTCTCCGTCCGGCTAAGATAAATTCTCACGTATTCGGCAAAATAAATAGTATTTTCCCCTTTTGCCCCGTCGGCATTTTGTTCCCGGCGTCCGTAAAAAGAGAGTAGCTGCGGTGGACGATTAAAATTACGAAGCTGCGGCAGCGTTTGACTCGCCAGAGGCTCTCGGGGTCATTAATCCCGATGCGCCCATACCTGCGCGAGATGTCCGCCTCGAATGCGTCTGTTTTCGCATCTGTTTGCATCCGGGTTCACGTGTGTCTGTGCGCGTGCGTGAAAGAGAGAGGGAGAGAGAGAGAAAGAGTAACGGAGTGAGCAGTGCAAGGCAGAGAGGGAGGAGGGAAGTCGATGACGGCTACTCACCATATACGTTCACGGCGTGAAAGCTGCACGCGAATACGCGCTGGGGCTTCTTAACGACATTCGAGAGCGGGAGCAATTTCGCGATAAGTCCGACTAGCCCGAGCTGTGCATCTAAGCTGTCGAAAATCCGGGTGGGTGTACGTTTCGGTGGAGGAGAAATTTTCATTGCCCGCTCTCGATTCTGGGAACGGCGTTTACGGCGACCTCGCGCATAGAGTCCCGAGCCACGACGATCGAAAACGACAGCAGGCCGCGAAATTCGCCTGAATTCCGTGGGAATCGCTCGAGCTCGGACTCGTTTTTCCCTTATACCTCCTTCTCCTCTTCCTCGTTCTCCTCCTAACTCCGGCAACCTCTACGTCTTTCACCCCTGCGTCCGGACCCTTTGCCGCACGGCGCTCATGATACAAAATCCCTTTTTGTGCATCGCTTGATAATGAGTATCCGTACGAGTTACACGTTGCGCTGCTAACTCGATAATTGTACAATAAGCTAGTGAATTTACAGTATGTTTTTACATGGTAACGAGAATGCACAACTCGTACTCTTCTGCGAGCACGATCTACGTAAAGACATAGATATTTCGTAGTTTAAAATGGTCTTCGAGACTTGAAAAATAAATTTCTTTTACCTTTCATTGTAACATAAGCACTTACAACTTTATTGTGTTCTACAAGTTCTTCCAGTTTGGTAAGTGCTTAAAATGTAAAAGATTATACTATGATCTCAATATTTTCTTTTTCAATGTATCATTAATGTATAACTTGTAAAATAAGTTTGGTATCTTTACAATAATATTCAAAATATGTATATTAGGTAAAATAACATGAGTACGATAAGATCAATGAAATGAAGAAAATGAAAAATTATAATGAACGAATGTAGTACTTGTAATAGATAGGAAATATTATTTACGAATGAATGAATGTGGGTAAAAAAAGGACCCTATGGTAGATAAAAGAATGATATGGGATATAAAAAGAATAGATGTGTAATTGCAAGTTCACATACCATAAAATGACCTCTTTCTATGACCTTTTGAGAAAGAATGGCTCGAATGCCGATACGGAAATTTTCTCTAATCGTTTAATACTATCGAACGTTATACAACTGTTTTACAATTTATAAAATACGTTTGAAATTTGAATAATTAATTTAGCTATTTACTTTCTTATCCGATATTCGTTATTTGTTTCCCAAAAGTCACGAGTATATTATTTTAATCCATAACTTAATTCCTTTCACTTCGATCTATATAATTTATAAAATAAGCTATAAGTCTAAGGTGTTACATTTACAAGTACTTATGTATGTGTATATATATATAGAAAAACACGATTTTTATATTCTCAGTAAATTTTAGATATTTTTCAACATTTATTATATTCTGTAACTTCAAAGAAAGTTATTAATTGGTCAATAAAAGTCAATTAATCGTATGCTGAGAACTTCGAACTTTTATAGCTTTTGAACAATCGAAACTGGATGCAATTTAATTATATGTATAAAAAATAATTTTAATAATTTAGCTGAGTTTACATCTTTACATTATTTATTTATACAGTATGCTTTAGGTCTCCTGCTACTCTATTTAAATTTTTACATTTTAAATTACTTAATATGTTTCTAAGTAAACTCGACAAAATGATTTATATCTTTTATAATTTACAGGGTCAAACTTTCTGGTTTTCTATTCATTGTAAGAAATGAAAACAAGTTAATGCATAAAAATATAAGAATGCGATTACAAATTATCATTATAAAGCTAAAATATTGATTTGAAGATTAACCCCACATAACTTTTCAAAGTCATTAATGAACAGCACCTGCCTTTCAAATCGATTTTCTATTTCTAAAACAGTTAATATTAATATAATAGTAGTTAACCGATTTGATACTGAGTTATATAACATAAAAAATTGAATTGAAAATGTATATGCTCTTTAAATTGTTGTTTATGTGTCATTTTTAATAACAAGAAAGTAAATTTTTTCAATTTAATTTGAAATGTGATATTATACTCTACTACGTAGAATACATTTATTAAATCAAATTTATTTTTAGTTC
Organism: Kradibia gibbosae; assembly: GCA_018907135.1. Classification (NCBI taxonomy): domain Eukaryota; kingdom Metazoa; phylum Arthropoda; class Insecta; order Hymenoptera; family Agaonidae; genus Kradibia; species Kradibia gibbosae. The sequence goes on from JACCHX010000004.1 coordinate 14,784,102, forward strand.
AAAATTGTTATTACGAATAAAAAACAATTAAAATAGCATTTTGGTGTAATTATGAATAAATGTATAAAAATTTTATTTTTGTTTACTAAACTAAATAAAGATAGATATTAATAATTTAATTGACTAATTTCATTTGAGCATAACGCATTACCATTCCATTAAGTAACAATAATCCACTAATGTTTACATACTGTAGTGTTTATTAACTTTTTCTCGTATGTATATTTATTACCTACAATATCAAGATTCTACAAATTGAAACTATTTAATTATAACAGTTTTTATTCAACTGGTGAATAAAAAAAGAGAATAAAAATAAGAATTACTCCAAGGAATTTCCTTTGGTTTGTAGTGCTAATTTATTCATAACATCGAATATGGTTTAAATAGTTTATTACAAAATTTTAATTACTTCCTACTTTTCCTTGAATTTACTTAAATTCATTAGCAATTTGAATGCATTCCCAATCAATGGTCTTTCATTAATGAGTGATTTAATTTAAAAAGAAATTCCTCAATGAAATCATTAAATAATATAGCATAGTGTGTTCAGTCCATAATTCGAGATAGCATAAATGATTATATATGTATAGCACTATTATTCTCCCATTAAATCATAAACTGATGTAACATTTACAAATTATTTAAGTTTGTTGAATTATGCATTCTTAAAAACTACTAAGTCTTTAAAGAATTCTTTTTTCTCTACCGCACTCTCTTCCTCTAACTCTCTTTCTCTCTCTCTCTCTCTCTCTCTCTCTCTCTCTCCTTTCTCCTCTCTCATTCCCTTCTCTATCTCTCTCTCTCCTTTCTCCTCTCTCATTCCCTTCTCTATCTCTCTCTCTCCTTACTCCTCTCTCATTCCCTTCTCTATCTCTCTCTCTCTCTTTCTCTCTTTCTATCTCTTTTATGTCTTTACCCGGGCAGCAATATCCTTTCAGTCGAAAATGTGTAGCGTTCAGCCAAATATAAAAGTCCAAACATCGGATTGTGTTTTTCGAAAGTTACATTATATTTCGATATTCGTGGGTATCCGGTCTGTCCGTCATCATTGACGATCGCCATTTTATACCATAAGAAGTAAAGGAATCCGCTCGTTCAGATGCTTTTGCACGAAATGGAAAACGACCTTGAAAAGGAAAATCGACACTCGGCTGTCGCGATCGAACAACTTTCCTGCCGTACGAATCCAAAGCTGCAGTTCAAAAAGTGCAATTCGAGGGAGAGATCATAAAAATGAGAACGCTAAGATGTACACGGAGGCCTTTTCCCGCCTCCAGAGAAATTTCAATACCGAGGTTATGAGATCTACAAGCTTTATATGACTCTTCGTAAAAGACGCCGCTTTTTTCTTTTCTTTTTATGCGTATTTAATGACCCTCAGACGCTCTGCCTCTTTGTTGTTTTCCATCTTTTCAGTTAAGCACTGAAAACAATAAGCGATAAATTTCCCCAAGACATCGATAACAATGTTAAGATATGACGAAGATGTGGCTGAACTTTTTCTACACAATTCGATATGATGCATTTTCTTTCACAAATTACTGAAGCTGCACTTGACCAGTCTTGATTTATAATTGGAAAAATTACGAGACCATGAATCAGAATGACATCAGTTAGAAATTTTTTTAATTGCCAATTTTTCTAGCATTTTTTCAATTTTACCTGGAATTTTATTTGATTCAAAGTACACTAATAATATAAATTAGTAAATAGTCAAAACTACGTTTGGTTAAAATGTCTATGTCCGGTATCCGCGAATCATATACATATAAATTCAACTTTATTACTTTAATTTTTATTTTATTACTTACTTAATTTTTGTTAATTTTTTAATATTATTTATTTAATTTTTACAGTAATATATCATTGTTTTTCAGAGAAAATGAAAATAAAAAATAAAATAAAATAATTTGATATTGATCATATTTTTTTCATTAATAAATGTATACCCAAACAATTACGCTCTATTACAGATTATTATTATATTCACTATTGCCAACTTGAAATTTTAAGCAGTTAAGAAATCATTAAATAAATTACTAAAATAAATTTCCAATATATACACTTTTAATTCGTTTGAATTTTGCGCAGCCAAATTTAATATTCGTAAGTAATTAGTTATTAACTTATTTTAAAAACAATTAATTTTAATTATTAAAATTTTTATCCTGTCTCTTTTTTTTATAGTTCAACTACAATTAAAATAATTTTTAAGATTAACAAATATGAAATCTGGTAAGAAAAATTTTTTTAGATTCATTACTTTTAATACATTATTTAGACAAGCAATATAACTTAAAGTGCCTACTTGTACGATTGTCAGACTGAATACTATAAAACATATATGATAATAGATTTTATTTAAAAAAATTTTATATCCATAATAATTATAAAATGAAACAAAAGTTTCATTAAACGTAAGCATACTTTACATTAATATTTTGAATGTTCTTTACGATGTTATGTTAGTTTTTAATCATATTAGAACAATTAATAATTTAATATATTATAATTAATAAATGATTTCCTGGAATTGCTGTTTTAAATTTAGACATAATAATTGTTACTTTTACTAAAACAAATTAAGCATTTTCTTTATTTATTGATTATATATATATATATATATATGTATATAACAGAATTTTTTAAAATAAACATTCTTTAAATTATAAATATACTCATAATCACGACTTTTATAAAAGTGAATCAATACATTTTTTTTCGATTAAGGAAATATTTCACTTTGTAATTATAAAAAATGAACGAAGCTCATTTATATTTTTTAATACTTTTGTTATAATAATAATAAATCTATAGCATTTAATTATAACATGCGAAACTATTGTAATATTAATTTGCCTTCATAATTTTCTTTCATTATTTGGTATCATTTGAAAGAACGTAATAGATTTCCACTTATATTCTGTTATTTATAAATTTACCGATTACACCTACAGTTTTCATCGTTATCTTGTAAATGTAAATTTTTTTTTCTTTAATGGTAAGTCAAAAGAATTACTTTTATTGTCAAAAATTTGATCACATTAATTCATTTTTATATTAAAAACTGCATAAAAACATGCATTAAAATATCCATTGGTTATCAGAATTATATCTCGTTTTGTACAAACATTTTGTACACGTATAAATAATTCACCTATTATTTCTCTCTATCTTTTCTCTATCTACATTTCTAAATATGTCTTTCAGCAAGTAATTTGATCATTTTACTTCGATTAATGTATGCTTCTTCAATGGTCTTGCGAGTGAGTATAAAGAATTACGCAAGGACTTCCAAAGCAAACATTACACCACTCGATCACATATTACTTTCAGTACTTTCTTTTTATTTTTTTATACGCAAACATAGTCTATCAAGAATTCAACTTCCTAAGCTTTCTTAGTGTAGCAAAAATTACGAAGTGATCGTGGTTTATGAGAGTCAGCTAATTTATTATTAGCCGTTTATTGAAGAAAGTGATAATAATATTTGGTAGTATTCCATATACATAGTAGGATAATTAATTGAAATGATGCTTTTAAACGCAGTTTTTCATTGATGTGAGATGTTTATGTCTTATTAGTTAAAAAATTTAGATAATCTTATATTGTCAAATAAAAAAACAGTCATATAATGTTTACACAATAATTACTTTATTGATAGTCTTAAGTAAATATAAACAGCATTTAATTCTACTTACATTTATTACACTAAAATCTGGTCTCAACAATTTAATCTTAAATATTTATTTTAAAAAATTGAATAATATCAATAAAAAAAACGAATTATTATGAAATTTAGTTAGCATGAAACCTGAAAATAGAAAATATATATTTAGTAATAAATAAATATTAATACATTGTAGATTAATAATATGAAATAAAAAGCGACGTCAAATAGTTTATTTTTACATGAAAAACAATCTGAATCTACCTGAATATAATTTATGACCATGAAATAATAACATTAATTTTTTTCGCTAACAATAAAAAATGAATTAGAATTCGCATTATGCTAGAACCTATTTATGAATAATTTTGCTTAAAGAAAGTTTTGGTGAAGGAGACTGTTATTAAGAACCGTGACATAGAAGCGTAATCATAACTCAAAAGGGTTAAGTATGTAAATGAAGGTCATAATTATGCATTCAGTATTGCACTTAGCATATCCTGGCAGAAGCGATACACAATTTACACACTGAGAAAGGTGCATCTCGAGGGCAGTTATGCACGACGGTTCATTCGACAAGAGTTTTGGATTGGCGTTGATATTCTCTCACTCCCTCTCTCTCTCTCTTTCTCTCTTACAGCCTCTTTCTTTCTCTCTCTGCTCTTTCTTCCTCATCGATCTTTCTCTGTAGCCATACCGAAGCCTTTCACTTTAACTCTACTTATCCATCGTCAGTTAGAGGACAAATAAACAAAACGTCTTTTCATCGTAAATTTTTATCTTTACCACTACTCATTTGAGTAGCATCTCTTTATTTTACTGCTGTAGCGACGATTTGCCTAAAAGACCTTCAATATCTAATTATTTGTTAGCGTATTGCATAATGACATTGAATTTTTTGCTCTCTATTCAGTTCTTAGAATATTTAAAATCATATCTTTACTGATTGTCATGCGTGCATGCATGCGTACGCGCACGTGTGTATGAATCAATCAATTTCCATGAATTGAATATATATATAAAACTAATTCGTTTGAAAGTTAGATTTATAATTAAATATTTTTTTAAACGATTGAAATACTTATAAAGTTTCTTTAAATTAACTTACTCAAATATACAACTAGTTAAATCCTATATTAATACAATCACTTGCATTACATTTATCATAATTTCAAATCATACATGTATAGAAGATGGTTATTATTAAATTACTCAAGCTATAAAATTCACTTTACTGCTGGAAATCTTACTTAATGACATTACTTAGTAATTTCTTTGGATTAATATATAAAATCATCCAAGATTTTTTAACGCATAATTAGGTCATACTTGAATTAAAATTATTTTCATAAATAAATTGAAATCCAGAACTTCCGTGAAGAACATGAGAAGTTGTACTATTTATATTATTATAAACATTATAATTTTCTATATTATTCTTAGCAAACTGGTAGATTATTTGGTAGTGTATAATTAACTTTATTTTTGTTCTATTTATTAATTTTGCTACATAAACTTTTACCTGTACACATAATTTCATTGTACACTTTTTAAAAAGTATTTTAATATTACTAAGTAAATATTATATACTTTACATTTATTAAAGGAAAATTGTAAAATTGGTCAAATTAATTTGTAAAAGTCCTATCTAGTAGGATGCCCTTATTACTAACTAATGTTAAATAACTAATATTAAACTACTATCCAGAAATAAATATAATATTTGTGTAATTTATTTACTTTTTGTTATTAAAAACTTCTGTATAATTACAAGAAAAGTTGATTCGATCAAGTGATTTATATTATATAAATTAAAATTGTCCTTATAAAAGTTTAAAGAATATTTACGTAGGATTAGCAAAAGAAGTAAGAATGAAATACGAATGAAATATGCGTAAATTAGAAAATTTCGACTACTGTGAAAAAAGTTTAAATTACATTATAAATGATCATACATTGGTTTCACCATAAAAATAATATATAAGTTTCTATGCCAGTACAGGAAACATTAATGTTTCATGAAAACGATTAATATCTCAGCCTATAAATTTTGCACAATTATCAACGGATTCCTGCTTTTCCAATACTAGAAATAAATACTAAGAATCAAAAAATACATACAGTATTGTCTAGTTGAGTATATCGGCATTAAAACTTCTTAAAAGTTTTTTTTTTTTTTAAACTAGTGACAATTCGCAATATATTTAATCCGTCACAAAAAGACCAGCAAGATGACTGTGAAATTGCCTTTGAATCGCCTGTTACGTTTACTCATATGACGCGCCATTATGGCTCATTAAACTGGGGCTACTGACTTATTGCACATGAAAGAAGAGCCGCAGCTCTCATTTTCTTCTAATGGAATCCGGAAGAGCAAAGCACGTAGAAAACAGATCCTCATTTTTCTTGTCATTCAACGGATGATAGCGAAATTTCCTAGAACTTTTCCTCAGAGAATGGTGATCGAGCTATTACAACATTTTCTATAACTATACGGTCATTTATTTTCATTTTTATTGATTCTAACGTGAATAACGATTACAATTAAGAATTGAAATATGTTATAACTAATGTACGTAGTGCGATAAATTGAATCATATAAAACCAATAATTTATTTCAAAAGTATATAAAGAATTTTTTTTAGGTGACAATGATATTTTAATTATGGTTACGATGGGTTTTCAGTAAAATATATGTGTCTCACAATATACACATTACTTAATTATATTACTAAATTTGATTTTATTTATAATGAAACTATGTTTTTTTGTCAGCTGTTTAAAAAAAATATGATACAATAGATGTATCAATGATATTAAAATATTATTAATATTAATAGATTGAATCTAAACAAAATTACTCAAAAAATATTTTTTTTATAATTTGTTTATAGTTATTATTAGCGAGTTATATTTTCATATTCAATGAAAAATTAAAAATTTTACAATCAAAGTACCAGAATAAACGTAGCAAGAATCTTAAATACCGAAATTATCGTGAGTAACGTGCGATAATGCTTAATATCTGCTCAAAAGGCATGTGAATTGTTGATGCATATAAATACTTTAGGAAAATATTTACATGTGTGTTCATAAGTCCTTTTAGACGTAAGTATCTTAATAATAGACTCTTCATATTGTCAGTAAATTGTTTGGCTGAGAAAGTGAGAGTAGATCAGCTAATCGAATCCTTTCTCTACTTGTCTTGCCAAATCACAACTGCAGAAATAACAGAAGAAATACATTCCATTATATCCGACTTTCAAAATATATGTATACAATAACAATGAGAAATTAAAAAAAATAGTAAAAAAATAGTTATCTGAATGTTGGCGTAAAGTTCTTAGTGTTTATGAAAAAACTTGATTTAGTTTATAACGTGGAAAATTCATTTGTATGTATTAAAACTAGCCGCAGATATAAGATTAACTGTATTGAACTGAAAAATTCAATTCAATAAATACCAATTTTATCATATTAATTGTATACAAACCTATATCCATCATTTATACCTAGATCACATCATTATAAATTTTATTAAAGTTTTGAAAAGTATTATACAATCGTAGAATAGAGTTATAAATAGAGCGTGTTTTAAATAAAGCATATTTGTCAACCGATCTTATTTTTTTCTTAATTGTTGATGAAAATAATTACTGGTTAATAATAATATATTATTACTATTATAAATAATAATATCATAAACAAGTAATATTATTTGTTACAAATAATATTATCCAATATTATTATCCAATTGTAAGCACGAATTTACTAGAAATATAAATTGAATTTTCAAAATCTATGTTAATTAGTTACAGAATATGGTTTATTGACTGCTGGATATACCTGGTTAACATTTTTCTGAACAACAACTATGATTCTACGATTTTTTAACTGGTTTTTTAAAATAAGTTATATTTATAAGCAGCTATTTTTAAAAATCTTTGCACTTCGGTAAATCTATTCTATATTAAAAATTAATTAATTCTTTTTACGAACAAAGCATATACCTAGTTTAGATATAATTAATTAGATGTAATATTATACAGGTTTAAATATAATTGAAAATATATTAAATACAAAAATATTAAATAATAAATAAATGAAAATATTCAATAATGAAAAAATATTATATACAAAAGATTATATATTTGATGGCATTCTTAATTAAATAAAAAAAGTATTAAACTAATGCTATTCCATTATAAAAATTGATTTATAAAAATTTTAAATTTAGAGATTCAAATAAAATTTTAAAAATTTAAATATAAATCTACGTTTTTTTTAAGAAATTTGTATATGCTATTTAAATACTATGTCTGAAAAATGCTCATCATACATATTATTTCTTTTAAAATTATATGCATCAATTTTTATGAAAATCTATCCTAATGTGTTTTTAAAAACACACCTTAGAATTACATCGAATTATCCTCTGTTCAAACTTAATGATACGTGCTGAATAAGGAGTGTAACATAAGTACGTTACTATAAAAGAAGTTAGCCTGTTAGAGATAGATACAAGTAAAGGCTAATAAAGGATAATATATACATCCATTGAAAAGTAATTTAATGTATTAATGTAATTTCTTTAAGATTATCCTAGTAACTATATTCAATGAAAAAACCTTACTTAGTTTCCTAAAGAATAACTACTCAAGGCGCATTGTTTAAGTCTGAGTAAAAATGTAAGAACTTTAAATAAATTTGTAAACGAATATTTATTGTATAAATGTCAAAATTGTAATAAATAATAAATAAATTCTTATCTAGTAGACTTATATAGTACTATATTATATACTATATAGTACTTGTATAGTAAAAAAATAAGTAAATAAAGAACTATAAAAATATGTTTATATGATTAATTAATTGGTTGATCATAAAATACCTGATACATTTGAATATTAGTTTTGATTAATGCAATGTGTAATTTCTGTAGCATGCTTGACTAAATCTTCGTTTTATGGAACAAATTTTATGTGAAAAAGATGCAGTATAGTTTTGTAAGATGTACCCAAACTGTAAGCAAAAGTAAATGAAGCAAAAGAAATGGAATCCGTAAGTTTTTATATATATATTTAACAGTTGAACCGATTTTTCTGTACCTGTTCTGATATTCTTCATGAACCTCGTTCATATAAATTGTATGACCGGTTTACACGTTTTCACTTTATTGAAATTTTCATTTTACTGAAAGTCAATTTTTATATTTTTTGTATATTATAAAAATGCTTTCTCTATCATAAAATGATGTTTTTTATTCTTATTACATTTTATATATATTAGCAGCATATACAATTATGCTTAATATAACAAACAGTAGAAGATGAAATAGGTAACTAAAGTCGAAAGATAGAATATAAGTGATGCTAAAATTGTTCACGCAAAAAGTTTATAAATGTAGTAGATGAAAAAAGAATTCATTAAACAGTATTATCACTATAAAATATTTATCAAATTTAATTATTTTAGTAAAAAATAAACAACAAGCTAGAAATCAGCTTGAACAATTTTTTCATTATAAAAATTAAAAATAAACTATATTGTAAGAAAGAAATTTTTTGAATTTCTATTATTACGTATCTAACGATTACTATTAACAGTGTAATTACAAAATCCTAAAATATCCAAATTTTGAATTTATATACTACTCAAAAAACAACTTTATAATTTATATTCGAATATTTAAGTCAATATAGTTTTTCGATTTTCAAATTATAAACATTTACACCTGAGTATTTTTCATATTCTATTAACATGAAAATGAAATATTTTATGAATTAAAATACTTGAACTTAATTTGTATCTAATTCGTACAAATACATATACTATATACTTTCACTTTCTAGGTCGATAAATAAATTATAATTTATTTTTAATTTTTGACAAAACAAATTTTTATATAAAAAGATGTACACTTATTGAATTATAGATTAAAATAGAAGTCAGTATTCATAAGACTTCATATATTTTAATTGAACAGAAATGTCAAAAATCTTTGTTCAAAAAGACTGTTATACAATAATAACAAAAAAATATCGATATCAGCATTACTAATATTTCTTTTACACTTGTTAAAATATTAAAACCTTTTATTTGTGCTTCGTATATAAAAAAAATTAATTGATTTTGAATAACTTATTAATGTTATAAAAATGTTAGGAATGTAGACATTCGTATTTAACTCATATCGTTGGTAGTGAGACCGATATAAATCGTTCAGTAAGTAGTAAGAGTTTCACGAGCTGTAATCATAATATAAATCATTAAACTATAAGATACTTGATCATAAAGCCTAATTTAAATATTAAACTTTTCATCCTGATATTTACTGCTTTTTCTACATATGCAATGTAGTGAAATTATGAAAGTTCGTTATTTTATTAAAAATATACTTAGAAATTTTATATTAAAAAAAAAAATAAGAGGTAAAATCTGTTACTGTATTTCTTTAAATTAATATAATCACATGGATACAAAAGAAATTTTATCCTCTAAGAAAAGCTTAAGAACGATAATTTTTAAAAATTACGTAATTATTTTAATTGAAACATTATTTTAATTATTTTATTTTAAAATTTGCAAGGGCTTTGAATTTTATGCATTTTTATTGAATTATGCTATTATAGCCAAAGTATGAACAAAGTATGAAAATTTTTGTACAAAAGAAAAAAGCATGACTCTTTCAATAATTATTACGTAATGGGTTTAATCATAGTCCTCATATTCGAAAAGTTTATTTTTTTACGGTAAGCAAAGTACATTAAAAGTAAGTCACATACTCAAATTGAATGGCGCTTAAAAACTAATATACATCTTTATAATACGAAAAAAATATTTTTCTACTCATTATGTAAATATTAAAATTTCTTTTATAATGATAGATTTTAATTTATCATAATCTATACCGTACGTCAAATTCGGTTAAGAATTTTCTTCGGAAAAAAATCGTTTGATATATATATATATTGGTAATGTAATAATTCATAGAACATTAAAAAAACTTTTGATATTTCTCCTACCTTTATTGATATAAAGATACTTTATATAATCATTAGTTAGAGACTTATCAGTGTTAAAATAAATATATGCTAATAATGGAGTTTAAAATTATGTAAAAAACTAAGGACAGTAATAAATTGTATCTGCAGTTGAAATATTAATAACTGAATTCTTTCTTATAATATTGCACTTGAATTTAAAATTACATTATATTATATTATTACCAAGTAATGCAATATTATATATTTAATTCAGCGAGTATTTCACCTTTAGTACAAGCTTAAAATTTCAGATTAAAATTGTGTGAAAACTGGATGCGAATGCATCGACTGCCGATGGAAGCGTAGACTATTCCGATAACATACTAGGCAATACTCGTTTTCGTGAGTTTATAACGATAAAACACTTTGAAAATTGCAACGAACAATTTTATGCGATTTGATCCTTTGAACGATTTTATGGATTTGCATAGGTATAAAGGGAGAAACCTGGGACTTTTCGATGAATGTGAAAGCGTTATTCATGTTCGTGCATATTTACTACGATTTGCAATGATATAATAAAATATAAGTTTTACACACAATTAGAGTGTTCCATTAAAAATAAAAGTGAAGGAAGTGCAGTTTTTCAGGCAATACATGTAAGTATTGTAACTTAAAGAAAGGCAGTTCTTATATCTAAAAAAGGGTGAGAGAGAGCAAGAGTGAGAGAGAGCAAGAGTGAGAGAGAGCAAGAGTGAGAGAGAGAGAGAGAGAGAGAGCAATGAAGAGTTTCTTCAAAATATAATGAACAGCTGTGACTGCATCGATTTTGATCGAGCTTTTGAGAACACCAATTAACAAATTGTTGACTCGAAAAAACAAGGCTGTTTTATAATCAAGTTAATGAAGAAGCAACGCCGAAGACTGCATTCAAAAACTCTCCTTCTTGGCGCTTGGCTCCCATGGGTTTCGTCCATCCACGTTGCAAGACTCTGTGATTCCGAATCCCCCACAGCGACGGAGTTAATAACTCACCTCGGTAGCCTCGCGGCAGAAAAATTTTCCGGAGACTCGAGCAACCCTCGCAGGCCGCGTAACCGAATTACGCTCCTTTTACGTAACGCCGACTGGTGTTCTCGGTATCCGGTTAACGGGCGACGAAGGGAATAGCCTTTAAAACGACCGGGAGTTCTCGCAATGACCGAGACCCCTACGGTTTAGAAAGTGTATCGGTCTTGCTAGGTCGGTAGTGGCGGAAGAAACGCGACGGGGTGGGCTGGTGGGGAAGGGGGAGGGGGGAGTAGAGTAGAAACAGCGACGAGATGGGGTGGAAGAGGAGATGGAGGAGGCGGCAGTGGCCTCCGGTGCGTGAGTTCCCCGAGGGCCCCGGGGGCCTTGCCTCCCGACAATTTCGCATCAGCCTTTATTCCATCGGCACGACGGATAATGAGCCCCTGCTCCTTGTTATCTAACCCTTTTTTTACGATCTCGCACGAGGGATTTATTAGACTGCTTTCGTAATGACGGGTGCTCGCTCTCCTTTTTCTTTTCTGACGCTTCCTGTTTTTATTTTTTCGCATAAGCAAATTAATTTGATGCTGCCGCAATGCCTTGTCTTTTCTACTATTTGATACTCTCGTCGGTAGATCTTTGGCGAGCGCTATTTAATTGAACGGGATTTAATTCGATATCGCTGCACAATGATCACTTTTTATTGCCAACTTTGATTGATACGAACTTATTTATAGCGCGTTAATTATTATTCGCTTTTTAATTTTTTACCTTCACATTATTCCAAAATAAATAATGCTACTTTCTATACGCCAAAATTGTTCTGCTTTTTTATTTGATTTAATTTAGATCTTTATTTTCGTAATCGAATTGTGAGCATTTATTTTGACACTGTTTTTATTATTTCGATATACGTATCATAAGACATTATATTTATATTCGTATTATGAATCGTTCTTTTTTTATTCATTTATAAAACAACGTGCACTTTCTCAATATTTTCCCATATTGAAAGCTGTTGTATGATTTATAAAATTTTAAACTATAATTTTGGTGATTATTGTTGGAAAATACGTGTCTCATATAAGTTATTAATAATAAATATCTTTATTTATTGTAAATTTTTATTCATATATTTGTATTATTTATGTATTGAATACGAAAAAAAAATATTTAAAAACTTACATTGAAACAATCTTACAAATACCACTTATAAACGATTAAGAGCATTCAATAATATAGAAAGCAATAAAACATGTTGAATAACCGAAGGCTCGAAAGATAATAGTCTGAATTTTTTTAAATTTGTAAGCGTCATCGATTATCGTAAGCCACCTACTATACGGATACTTGCAACCCTAACTCAATTACTTTTCTTCATTGCCAATGTACATTTGTTTCGATATGACTGTATACATTTCAACCAGTCGCGAAATTGGCAAGTGACTTTAAAATCTCTCCAGCATTACGAATCTCATTTATCTCCTCAATGTTAATTTCTTTTCGTTTGAGGATCCAAAAAACCCTGCAGTGTTTTTATTAAAACAGTACACCATAATTATTATGACTCAACCGTTATAAGAAATACAAGTAAAAAAAATACCCAACGCAATTGTTATACTTGATTACGTAAGTTCAATCTTTTCTTGTATGTTTGGCCAACTCGGACAGAAGAGAAAGAAAGATCGCTAGGGCGAAAAAGACAAGGGACACTCAGGTGAAATTTCTCCGTTCACCTTACGGAGCTGCTATAAGTATCCATCATGACATACTTCTTATTTTTTCTTATTGTTCTTTCTTGATTTTTAAGATTGTCTTATATTTTAATAAGATATATTTTATTAAGAAGAATCATTAAATTATTAATGAACTTAAGGTTCAATATAATTCATAATTCTGAAATCATTATTCATGAAAATCATTGGTATCGCTATTTTTATTACTATTTTTATTACTATTGCAGCTTGATCTAATATACCTTTTTCCGATAATATGAATTAAATAGAACAATTTTTCCGCATCTACATATTACATTATATACCAAACGGAATTACGTTGAAGTCTTTATTTAACCAGCAGTCTAAAAGAAATCTCTTAACTATAATATTAGAATATCAAATTAATTGTTTTTACTTTAATTAATAATGACTTTGGACACTGAAAAGATTTGCTTAAATTTATTACTCAAAAAGATAATATAAAAAGAATTTCTAATTTTTTTTTAAACCGCAAAAATTTCTCCGTTATAGAAATTACCTTACGGTCTAATCTTAACACCAAGAGTATCGTGTATAGAACTAAGTTAAAGAACTGATTTAATTTTTATATGTACAAAATAAAATACCTAACGTATAATCAGCTTGTATATATTTATTAAATATGCGAAAATTAAATTACAGAATTATGATGAAACAAGCACTTTATTTCGATAAAAAGAGCAATATTCAACGTTAACTAAAATCAGCTCTAAAACTTGTATAAGCCTGGTGATTCATTTGATTAGGCGATTTCTTTTTGGCAATTCAATGAATGAAAGTATAATACTTTCTCAATTTTCGTAATAAGAATAACTTCAGCGATGATTTTAAAGTATTGAAGGAATTAAAAATGTTTTATTATTCTTGTAATTTAAGCAAAAAATCTATTACACTTCTTCTAGGAGTTATAAAACTCAGTAAATTAATCGAATTTATTTATCAATACCGATTAATTAGGAATGCAAGTACTACAATTGACTTTCTAGCACTAAATAAGAGTTACAAGAAGCTTATTCATAATGCTTATGTAATTCTGCAATGTCATTGTTTAGGATTCTTATACTTCCTTGTCTAGGAGACGGCAAAAGGTGCGAAAAGTAGCTAAAAAAAATGTACTGAGCCATTGAGCCAGACGATGACACCATAAGGTAATGATGGCTGAAAGGCGTGGCTGAGTGAAAAAAGCTCTGTGGATTTGGAGTCTCGAAATGCACTCGAATAGGCAATGTTGCAAAGAAAGCTCTGCGTTAGAGTTAGCACAAAGGCTTAGCGAGGTAGCACACGAGGTCTTTATAAAGGCCAATTGGCCAAGAAGCCGATAGGTAGAGTAACAATGCTATCCTCTAGAATGGCTAAAACCCTGAGTCGAGTTTTCTTTCGCGTAGAGATCTTATCCTATATTATTATCATGTTATGTTTATCCTACTGTAAGCCATACAGACTTTATCCAGAACGAGCCATCGATTGACAGTGACATTCTTTACCATGCTAAAATAATGCCAGACAAGTCAAAATACGGACTATGAAGTATTTATATGACTGTGTAAGCTAAGATATAAATTTCATCATATAAAACATGTGTACGTCAAAGAGAGATTTTTCAGATTCTCTGCCTATAATTAAAAACATGAATAATTTTATCATCAGCAGTACTCTTTCATTATCATTACTATGATAGCTCTATTCATATCGACTGTTGAATAATATACACAATTCGATAAAATTGAATTGAAAGTTAATTGCATTTCATTTTCTTCTTATTTTTAATTATTTAACGTTCTCTATCGCATGATAGCGATTCAATTCATTGTTTACTACCTCTAATCATTATTTATTAAACAGATTGTACTCCGAAACTCTTATGTTTTTATATGACCTTAACTACATTCATAAAATCTGTGTAAATATTTGAAATGATAAATATCGTGAAAAAATCTTAATTTTGTTACAAAATTATAAAAATTGTAAAACGGGAAGAATGTGTTTAATCATAATTAGTTAAATTAAAACAAACGTGATTAAAAATAAGTCTATTTTTAGATACTAATCATCAATGTATCAATTCACTCTAGGCGTTTCAAAATGAATTAAGCATTTTAAAAAATTTTGTTCTATATAAATTATATAATCATTCGAAATTAAAGTCTAGACATTTTCATTTCATACGACTTTCTTGAATTACCTTTAATAATTATTCACGTGGTAATTTCATTGAACGAAAATTTTTTTGAAATATAATCTAACGGTTATTCATTTTCATCCATTGAAAGCTTAATTTATACCTATGAGAATTTAAGGTGCGGCCTACCCTTAAAATAATCCACAACTCATTTCTTCTTTTTCTTCTCTCTTGGCTTGCATTTAAACATATAATTGTAAAAGACCTGAGGGCTCAAGTACGTGCACTATGTATAACAGCAATAGATAATTGATTTATTTTGCACCAGTGAAAACTCATTTGATTTGCACTGCAAGAAGGCGGAAATGTAATATATATAGATGCACGCTCATGGTAAGAAAGTTAGCTGGTCGTAAGGTGAAGTGTACTTAGTATAAGCGACACATTGATCATAGCGCAACTGAATTCATTACCCAATCGATCGTTCGTGAATATTATCAATTAGCTGCACGTACGTGGGCTTGCAAAAATTACACGAGTTGAGTAAGTGTTTTCCAAGCTAGACAGATTATAAAGAGTTAGGATCTAGAACTTATTTTGGATAGTTTTTTCAGAATATTTTAAACTTTTTTCAGAGTAATCTGATAAACCGTTTACCATATTAATAACAAAAGTTATTAACTTTGTTCTGTGTGTTATTACAATTACAATGTAATTAATGTTTTTACTTCATAAGAGGAGCTTATTATTTTCCATAGGGGTGTTTTTTTGTTTCACATTAAAACGAAAATGAATCTTTTAGATATAGATAAGTATATAATACCATGAAATTTACATTCAAAACTTCAATTATACATTTCTTTAATTATATATTATTAATATTTAAGCGATATTTCAACAAAAACTATTCACTTTATTCATTTATAATTTTTTCTATTAAATAAAATTTATTGTAACTAGATATAATGTACGATATGAAGTTGCAAAAAAATAGAGAAAAACAATAATAATTTGTTACAATCAATATTATGTAAAACAAATATATTATTATAAATAATTAAATCAAATGATAATAAATAATATACCATGCATTACTCCAATATTTATCTACTTTCTTATAATTTAGCAGAAGGTATTGCAAACTTTCAGATTGCATGGCGATAAGATTTGTTGTAATAAAATTAAAAATGCTCTTACCTGTAACAGAAGTTATATTAAGAGGCTATCAGTTGATGATTAATCATCGGATTATTAATTAATCGGATATTAATGATCATTCATATTAGTGTCACAATCTAATAATCTTTCTGAAAAAACCGACGATTTACAGTTCAACGGTAATTCATAGAATTTTAGAATATAAGAAGCGTGTTGAAATCTGTCGTGACACAAACGAATATATATCTATAAAACAATATTGGCGAGTTGAAAAGTATACTGCTTAATAGCTGACGGATGAAAGAAAGAAGCCCACCATCATCTTTTCTTTGAAATATTACTATATGTCTACTAATAGCTCAGTGTTACACAGCCGCGTAGTACTGTATACATATATTATATGATTTTCACTTTTCTCCAAAGTCGTAACATGCCTTACCCGACATAACATTATTCGACCTTGGAACAACATGTCATTCTTAAGCAGTGTTAAAATTTTTGACACATACATTTTTTATTTCTATTTTATGGCCAAATTAATATAATAACGTTTTTTTCAATTTAATAGATAAAAATCAAAATTATTTTGAAATAATTATGTTTGGCTAGATATACAAATGTAAGATTTAATGCTGAACAGTGTTGACCAATGTTTAAAAATTTATAAGTAATTCGGAATCATTCGGTACATAGGTATAAAAATAATTTTAATAAAACAATAAATTTTGTTATAGGTTTACAATAATAAATTGTACAAACTTGTTACGCTAATTTTTATATTTATCTAACTGTTATGTACTCAATCATTTTTCTTTTTTGCTTTTCCTCCGACAAAATAATTCCTGCTCTTACAAATTTCTTTTATTTATTTTCCTTGCATATTGACAAAGCGTAATATTATATATTCTAAATAATAATTAAATAATGATATAGGAAAAAAAATAATTTCTTTTATTAAAATTTATTGAAATATACAATCTACTAGCTAATGTGCACATAAAGATGATCTTGTAGTGTATTAAATATATACCTCATGTTCAAAGTATAATAAATTTAAAAAGAAAGCTTAGAATTATTTACTTAATACTTAATTTTAATTAATACTTGTTTATTATAATATTGCGAAATCAATCTAATTTTTAAAAATCATCATTATTTTTTATTATTTAATAAATTTGAAGACTTTGTATTCTATGAAAGAATATTTAAATAAAGCAAACAAGCTTGTACTTCAAATGTAATCTTTTTGTAATATATTATTAAGAAATTATTATAGTTGATGAAAAATATAATTGTTTCTTTTTATAAATTGATACATTTGAGATTTAAAATTTTATCTATAAAAACATTGCTTATATTTCAGCATTAATTTAAATGATTTGAATTATATGAATATTAATAAGAATAAAATTAAAATAAATAATACATGCGTGTTAAATTTGTATATTACAAGTCACATACATTAATCGCAGATTATAATTTTTTCCATTTTATAGACCCTTCGAACCGGTCTGAGTTGCATATTAATTATATTGAATTATTTCGTACGTGTAACTTCAAAATTCTACTTGTTTTATGTATATGAGCGTGCTCATAATGCATTTATACTATCTTACTGTAATTAGTCATGATAAAAATGTTTGGTATTAAAAACAGAAGAAAAATGAAAGGAAACAGTTCTTACCTGTATTGGTTATTTTTAATTCTCCATTAATTACAAATTACAGTATTTCTATAAAAGTTAATATTTTGTATTCGTTTTTACTAAATTTCAAACAACTATTGTTTTTTTTCAATTTATTAAAAAAAGTAATGACAAAATACGTAAATTAATAAATAAGTTACTCAAATAGTAATAATCTTTAAAAATCTGTAGCATGTACATAGTAAAATATTTTTTTGAACATTAACAAATAATCTTTAAATTGTATAGATTTATTTCCGAAAAATAAAAGGTAAAATTATAATCTATTAATTTAAGCATCTTTATGATATCACTAATAATTTAGAATTTATTATGTCATAAAAAAAACTTTTTGGGAAGTTTTTTTTTAATTATGGCTACATAATAGATTCAAAAAGATAATATAATAGACCTTCCTAACACTTTGAGCAAAAATTTTTCAATGTTAAACTGTATTTAAAATTTCATTTATAATTACCAAATCTTTAATATAATTAAAAATAGAAACCGGGGCTATTTTTTGTTACAAATTAATTATCAATTTAGAGATATCGATTGCATATAATATCAATATTTTTTGAAACTTATATTATAAGCTTTTATATAAACATTATTATTAGTAGTAATATTACGATATTAAAAATATATACGAATAGATTAATGCGCTAATTTAAAATATTGTGTATTCTATAATTAGTTATAATTATATATATATATATTATATTTCTATAATTAGTTTATTTCTCGTTATTTAAAATAAATAAATACTAAATAATAGATTTCTTATTTAATTAATGATAAATATTAAAAAAGATTAGATATATATTTTAGTACATACACAATTAGGTACTCAACTTATTTAAATTCCCAAAAAAATATATATATATATATATATATATATATATATTGTAAATTTCTTGCTGTGATCAATAATAATAATTGAATCTTATAAATAATAATTCCAGCGTAAAAAAACTTAAAATATTTGTAGATTGAATTTATTTGGCTAGAAGTAATTAACAAATAACATATATCAGTTATGTTAAAAAGTAAATGAATATATAAACAAAAACACTTACATAAATAACAGTATTTCTCATTTTCACATGTTATAATTAGATTAGTGATATGAAAGTCAACACGAAATTTCTCTCAAAAATGTCTTCAACTCTTGCAGGATATGGTGCATCGACAAGATAACTTCTTTTTTTGTCGGCCCATTGACTCGCTTTGTCTTTTTCATTTTACGAGGCGTGAACTGGAGATCAGGAACTTTCAGTTATACTGTCAAAATTAATACTTTAAAGCGATGAATAATAATAACCGTTATACTCGGGTACCAATTCCCCCCCCCCAATAAATATGAATATAAGATGGTAAAAATATTTTTTTTTTAAATTTAAAATTGCGTACACTACTCAATTAATATAATAATACTTATTTATTTCGAAACTTTAATTTAATATTATGCAAAAACTTCATTACTTTTGACAATGCTGATGGTAACATTCAAATATGAACTCTTCGAGTAATTAAGTTTTATGAATGTATGTTTTAAGTTGCATTAAATGATAAATTGTACTATATTATTAATGTTTGTGTTATCTTAATAATTTGTGTCTCCTATATAAGGAAAATCGAAATACTATTGGAATAATTAAATTAATTTCACATTGAAAAATAAAATTTGTAATGCATACAACTGCTCTTTAACCGAGAGCACTTATTCCTTTTTGTAAAAGTAAAGCTAAATATTCTAAACTAATCCAATAAAAATTAGGCTGAATTTAAAATAAATTGCACCAGACCATTTTTAATACATTCAATTATTTATCAATTTTGAAAGCGTGCGCTAAATTTGTATGCACTAAGTAAATACTTCAATAAAGTCATTTTATCTCAATATATACGAGCGAATTTGCATTATCTCTAACACAAGAAAGTTTTAAAAGCTCGTAATAAAATCAACTGACTTATACTAATTCCCTCGCGATTACATTGGACAATGTTAAATGATAAACAAGAGAAACAGGTCCCATAAGTTTCCCGTACTCTTAGCTCGACATCGAAACACGGCGTACGTAACAGGTTGCCGGGCGCTCGACGCATGCTGAAAGTCGTCCGTGGTTCTCCAATTTTCACACCAAAAAGAGAACGTAATTAAGTGGGGATAAGCCGCAGGAGAGACGGGAGAAGGAGCGCAGGGTATAACCTTGCCGCATAACCTTGCGCGTGAACTTCGCGCAGGAAGTAAGAGAGGCTCGACCAAGTCTTTCTCCCAGCGATGGCCCACCGCCGCTCCTACAGTTCGGATCACTTTCTCCTCTTGGGCATGAATCGACGACGCGTTGTGAGGTCGGAAGCCCCTTCGACGTGCGCCGAATCACGTATCCTGGGTTTTTCCTATTATATGTGACTGTTGATGTTAGCTTGCGTGGTGAATGAAGGAAAGTACGCATTGTCTCGCCACGGTTATACGTTTTGAACTCGCAATCGCCGCGTGCAACTTATTCATTGACATTAGGAAAGCCTTCCTCCTGCTTGTTTATCATACCAATTTAATCTAATGGTTATGGAATCGATCGTCAGATTTAGCATTGTTTCCTGTTGTATGACATAAGATAAATGCGGAATCGCGAGATTTCAACTTACGCACGTTATTCAACTGATGGTATCCTGCTGGAGATCATAAAATTAAATTTTGAGAATCCTTTTACGTCATTATCATTTTTCGTATAAAAGAATCTCGATTACTAACGTCGCATCAGCATGACTACAATAAATCAATACAAATTCATGACCCATGAAATGCATCCACAATAACTAGTCAATAACTTAGACATGAAGTTAATTACGAAAAATAAAATTCAAGACATAATATTGTATTTGAGTTTATTCGTATTTTTCAACATATCAAATATTTTAGTTAATTTCACAGTATCATAACTCTGAAAATATAATCGCCGAATGAAGATAATTTAGTCTTTAATCGTTATAAAGTTTGTCACACTTAAAAAAAATAAAAATATAGTATTTTAATTTGTTCATTTTTCTAGGATTAATTATTCGTTAATTAAAAATTACCCTTAAAATTTTTAAATATTAGAAAATTAATATTATGTTATTTTAGAATCTTTAAAAAAAGGAAAATTAAAGAAGTGGAAAATTCTTCCAAGCTAGTACGTGTCTTAATAGCACTTAGTCGGTATAACGATTTTCATTTTAATACGTATAGATTACTAAAATGTTTGATTGATTATATCTAACCAATAGCTTGAATAACGATAAAAAAGCTTTAAAGAAAAATTTTGTTTAAATGGTTCATACTGATTCGTCTTAAAATCATTTCAACAAAAAAATAGATTATTTATTAATTAAAAATTGCATTTTATATTCAAAAGATTGATCTTTAAATATTACCCCTTCCAAATAAATATCATTGAGAAAAAGACAATTTTATAAACATTTATTCATGCACATTTTTATTATTTCTCCATAATAAAATCAGCAAAAATTATTAACACATTGTATTATACTCTGCTAAACTTAAGGGGATGCAACTATCAAAGTAAGATTACAAGTATAATTTTGTTAGAAGTTTCTTTGTTATTTATTAGATATCAAGAAATTATGTATAACATATGTGTTTTAAATCTTTATATTTCAATGATGAATTATGTACTATAGAAATATTTTTAAAGATATATACTGTATTATTTTCAACTGTGGAATTCTTTACTTCCTCTTCGTTTAATAAAGCACACACACGATCAAGAAAGTTTTTATGCTGAGAAGGCATACGCAAGACTTTCTTTATTAATTGCTTGCCTTATCCAGAAATTTCTCACTTTTTTGATTTCCTTGAATGATAGGGTCACGTGAATGCGTCATTTTTAGAACGATCGACTATTGCCACTGTTTCACGAGATACGAGAGTCTGTAAAGGATTGGAAATGCTGCACTTCGGTAAGTCGTGTAAAGAAAATTTATTTCGACTTGAATGTGAATCAAAATAACTAGCACCTTTTTAATGAAAACGCAAAATAATAAATCATATAGACCTCGAGGAAAATGCTATTTTAAAAGTACTATTTATTCGAATGAGAATTAACCGTAGCAGTAGTAGCGTATTGACGTCGACGGCGAAACTATACTCGGGGGCGATTTCGCTCGTTAACAGTCCGGAGTCAAATTATATTTACCTTTGTCAAGTCAAAGAAATACAATGTCGTTAAATCATCGCGATAAAGTATTCGGTATTATTTAATAGCTATTAGCGCATTTAACGCGTTTGTCTCCTTCTTCTGGACGCGTTGTATCCTTTTATCTGTAAGTAGGCCTAAAAGCAGAGACTTCCTCAACGCTTGTGCAAACAAAGAACAGTAGAGGTCCCACTTCTTCGAACAAGCCTCGTTGCACAGCCCGACAAGTGAAGTAGCTCCGGACCCCGAGAAACTGCTCTCTCTTTCTCTCGCACTACCTCCCTCGCTCTCTTTTATTCTCTTTCACTCTCTTTCACTCTCACTTAGTGTCTCGATCGGCAACACCTCCCCCTCTCGTCCAGGCGGACCGGCGAGTTACGGGGATAGTCCCCGGGCAATAGACACGCGGCTCTCGGAGAGTAGAAAATCGTGATCGTTGGCGGTGGCGGCGTTGGCGGCGGCAAGCAGTAGGAGAACCGGCGAAAGGAAAGGACCGGCGCCGATCGGTGGGGTTGCTGCGCTCGGCCCCCGAGGGAGGAGGCAGGAGGTGCGATCCTGGACGGTAGGATCCGCCTTCCTCCGGACGTCCTACGTTACGCGTTGGGAGGGGAGAGCGCCACCACCACTGCCGCCGCCGCGGACCCTCGCCTTTTCGGCTCGGCCAGGGTAGGAGGATACGCGCCTATATAACGCCGTCGTTCCGGCTTATTAGCTGAAGTTTAAGTCCACGTTTTCCCGCGACTAGGAAACCCCGAAGGTGCACGCGAGCCCCAGCGGGCTTCACTGCCGTTCAGGATGAGGATTCGCCCGGGATGCGCGGTTCGTTCTCAACTCACACTCACACGCGCTGCATGCTATCGCGCATTTATCGGCACTCTTTCACTTCCGTCCCAAGACTCGCACCCCTCTCTTCCCCGGTCCATCGACAGGCACCCTACGTTGCGCCCAGTCTACCGAGTCTAGGAGGCTCCGCTCGTTCCTCCGATTCACACATGCGTAAGCTCCCCTAGGGGCGTGCGCCAGTTTCGCGGCGTAGAAAAGTGTCTTGCAGCCGAATACCTGGTGGAGTCCCCAATGTACCGCGGCTCCCACGGCACAACCCAGTTCGAGCTGTCGCGCCACGAGAATTCTCGACTATCGGCTTGCAACACACTTCTTTACTCTACTGGATACTTATTATTCGCCTTTTGTCTACTTGCTCACCCTTTGGTTTTAGTTCCCAATGGGCGTTATTTGCTAATTTTATGAAATCCTTAACGTACAATTCTCACGTGTCTCTTATTTAACTCGTTTACCTGTAATTATATAGTCTACTACAGTTGTTTGCGCGCATTATGAACTCTCGATAGATAATACTTTGTTATTATTTCTACTCTAGAATTTACGCTCGTTCTGGAATAATATCTACTCTTACAAATTGTACACATTTCGTAACTAGGATATCATATAATTAATTAGATTTTGTTTTTCATTAGTACTTGACAATTCCATTGTAATAATTTGACAAAGGTAATATTTACACGGTATTCAAGACATTCACTTTCGTTAAATACGAATCAACTTTTTAATGAAAATTTAATTAACTATGCTATTTATTGTGTATATTTTATTACCAAGTAATTTATATCTGATTTATATTATCTTCGTTAAACTTTAAATTATGTGCTATTATCAAGCTTATTTTTTATGAAAGTATAAAATTTGCATGTGACTTGTTGACAGCTAACTGAATCAAAGAAATCTTTATTCAAAGAAACATAATATTTATGTTTGACATTACATATCAATATAAAATATTTAATTTAATTGTAAAATTTATTTATTTATTATGATTTGCGTTTACAAAATTAATAATAAAAACTCGTAAATTTTTTAATTTTTTTATTGCACGCACAAATTTTATTAGGAAGTGCAAACTTGATTTACTAATTGACTATAATATGAAAATGCTAATTTTGTATCCATCGTTATGTTAAAACTTTCCAATAATTCGTAATGAAAAATTTTTACAATTTCAAATATTGTAAATATTGTTATAATCATCTGATTGACTCGTTAATTTTCTTTTTATTAATAATATTATTTTATTAATATTGAAATTTTTTAATTTCTCCGTGAAAATTAGCGAAATGAATTTATAATTGAGTGATGATTGAGTAAATTTGAACTTATTCGGTTTAAAATTAATAGTTATTAGATAAAGCGTTCTGAATCAAAATGGTTTGTTATTAATAGTAAATGTTAGAATTGAATTAAGCACAAAATGAAATTTTTTATCATTCAATCATAATTCCTTTATATCGCGATCATAATGAAATAATACCGAATACTTCGGCTCCTCATTACGCGTCGTGAAATCTTCACTTTATTAATGCAGTTTCAGGTATTTACTTTATAGATATGCGCGTACGTGAGTGTCGGGTGGGTGGGTAGGTGACTGTGTGTGTGTGTGTTTATTTAATTGCAGAAGCAAAAAAGTCACAATCTTCGCGGTTCAAATTAGTGACTCCAATACCTGTTGCGCGTACATATACAATGTCACTTTCTGCGCTTTCTCGCGACATAAGTAAAAAAGTGGAGCGGATTACGCGAAAGATGTTATTCCTTCTGGCCGATCGTGAAAGTTTATTAAGCGTAGAAAAACAAGAAATCGATAGCTTGTTACTAATGTTGTCGTATGTATCGCCCGCACCGAAGGGAAGTTAAAGAAAAATCTCCGCTCGCGTGCATTTATCCGCACATTAGCATATATCGAAAATCTGATGCGCATTTTTAAATGCTCATAATTGGCGGCTTTTACAGGCCGCGCTAGCATTGCTACTGCAGGTCGCACTTGTGGCGAGCAAAGCACTCGACCAGAAGCAGCTGCTGCAGCCACAGTCACAGCAGCAAATACCGTAAGTTGGCCCCAGAGCAATTCACTTTCTTTTGTACGACATAGCATGGCTAGCCGCTAATTGCCCTAGGAAAGAAGTGACACGTACCGTTGCCTACAATTAACATTACGTAGACACTCGAGAAAGTATTTAAAGTATAACTAAGCAATAGATTCGTACAAAAAATTTACTTTGCCGTTTAAAAAAACAACAAGCCTTTTTTATCACGAGAGCATTTCAAAATTTATACCTTTTTGGACTATTCTAATGTGATTATTTAACATATAAGGAATGCTATCTTTAACATGCTCTAACTTACTTTATATTAACATTTATTTCAAACAGGTAAATTTTAGACATAACAGAATGATTTACGTTAACTGTAAGAAATGAAATAAGAACATTCTTATGCGTTAAAAATTCTCTTAAAAATAATCGTTTTCTTAATAGTTAAACATTTTTTGAAAATGCCGTGAATTATAAAATGCAAACACATGTAATTTTAGAACCATGAATAAATGTATGCTTTAAAACAAATGCATTATGAACGGCTTTCTTAAATATAAGTTACATGTAAGTTTAATTTTTTTACACCATCTGCTTACATTAAATTTACATAAAATAAATTATTTTCTAAGTTAGTGTACGTATGTGCGTGTATATATATATGTATGCATGTGTGTGTGCATATGCGTATGTATTTGTGTTTATATGTGTATATGTGTATATACGTGTATGTGGTATGTATGTTTATGTACGTATGTGTGTATGTATGATTATGTGTGTATGCGTGTGTGTATGTACGTGTGTATGTATGTGTGTATGGGTTTTCTATATATGTGTGTGTTTATGTGCGTACGTGCGAGTGCGTGTATTTATACGCGCGCGCGCGTGTCTGTGTGGTGGGTAAATATATAATTGCTGAAAGAATCGAATACTTAATAAAGAAAATAATACAGTTACAGTGCACAAGCCATACAAAAACGAATCGGCTACGGTGGCGGAGACAATTTCGGTGGAGGAGTTCCTGCTTTCGGAAATGGTGATGCTCACGGAAGCGGCGCAGGTTTTGGAGGCGGTGCTCAGGATGCCAGCGGCAGCAACTACGGTGGAAATGGAGCCTCTGCCGCCGGATTCAGTGATTTCGGAGCCGGTAATTTTGGAAGCGAGCCTCACCACGGAGGTGGTGATCAGCACGGCAGTAGCACAGGATACACAAATGGCGGCTACGACCACAGTAACCATGACGCCGGTGGTGGTTTCGCCACCTCTATTCATAGCCATGGCAACGGAGTCGGTGATTTAGGATCCGGAGCTTTCAGCGGTAGCGACCACCACGGAGGCGGTAATTCTGCGGCTGGTGGATACGGAGCGAGCGCTATTGACAATTTTGGAGCAGGAGGCCACGCAGATGGAGCAGCCAATTTCGTTGGTGCCGGGCAAGGAGGTGGAGGAGCTGACTACGGAGGTCACGGTCACGGGGCTAGTTACGAAAGTGGAGCCCAGGCTACTGCTGCAGCTAGTTTTGGAGGTGGAGACGTTGGCAACTACGGTGGCCATGGGGACGATCATGACCACCACGAGAAAGGTTATTGGAAGAAAAAATTGATTTGGAAGCCTGGGTGGAAGAAGGTGTGGAAACCTGCTCAAAAACAAATCTGGAAACCCGCTTGGAAAAAAGTTTACAAGCCCGAGTGGCACCCTACTAAAAAAGCAGTATGGCGAGATATTCAAGTACCTGCTTGGAAGAAGGTTTGGAAACCAGTGTGGAAGGAAATTCAAGTGCCAGCCTGGAAAGAAATCAAAGTTCCTGATTGGAAGAAGGTATACAAACCTATTTGGGTTCCAATCAAAGTACCTGCGTGGAAAGAAATACAGGTTCCCGAGTGGAAAAAAGTCTATAAACCGATATGGGTTCCCGTCAAAGTTCCAGCTTGGAAAGACATCCAAGTTCCAGCATGGAAGAAGATTTGGATTCCCGAATGGATAAAAGTTGGAATACCAGGTGAAAAGGATCTGGGCACTGATGCACACGGGTGGCAATACACCAGCCATGATCTTTGGAAGAAGAAGTTGATATGGAAACCCCTTTGGAAAAAGATATGGAAACCAGCGAAGAAGCAAATTTGGGTGGAAGACAAGAAGTTGGAATGGAAAGAAGAGTGGAAGCAAACGTGGAAACCTGCAAAAAAGCAAATCTGGGTCGAGGATAAGAAATTAGCCTGGAAAGAGGAATGGAAGCAAATTTGGAAACCCGCGAAGAAACAAATTTGGGTGGCTGACAAAAAACTCGAGTGGAAGGAAGATTGGAAGCAAATTTGGAAAACAGAACAGAAACAAGAGTGGGTCGAGGATAAGAAATTGGTTTGGAAAGAAGCATGGAAACAAATATTACTACCGGCGTGGAAAGAAATCTGGGTGCCAGATTGGAAGAAAATCTGGAAACCCGTTTGGATATCTGAGTGGTTCCCTATCGATGACCACCACGACCACGGCTGGAAGGATAGGAAAGATACAGTATCGGACAAAGTACAAGTGCAACAAGCGAACGGCAAATTAGGGCAGCTACACAAATCACAAAATCAACAGATAAGCGATAACCCAATTAGATGGAATAGATCGTTCAACGTTCAGCCATCAAGTGCAGTGGCGCCAGCTTCGGAACTAGCGTCAATAGCGCAGGATCTTGTACCACCACCGCTGGTTCGATCAGTCGAGCAAAAAAAACAGAGTTTCAGCTTCCCAAGTCGTTGAAGGATCCTCTACGTGTTTCTTTAACGGATACTAAGAGAAGTAGAATGGAAGCCTGTACAAAAATGATACATGTTCTTTTATAAGACACATTATTGCGCTGTATTATAATTAGCCACTGTACATATTAATTTTTAAGATGTGTAAAATGAGGCACTATACATATACATATATATATGTATATGTATATATGTATATGTATATATACACACACGTACATATATCTTACTTGTCTTTATTTTTCATAATTCTCTTCTATTATTGCGAGCATTATTTCTTGTCCTTATGATACTTATTTTCTTTTTCTTTTTAATGTTTTATACTCGAGCGCATATGTTTTGTTGTATGTTGTTAACTAATGCTATCGAATAAAGTTGATTAATTTTTGTTAAACATGTGTTATTTTAATTGTCCAAATTTCTGCCTGAATACTAGTCAATAAAAACTGCATTCTTCTACTCAATAATTATATTTTAGGTATGAAGGAAAAACGAGGCTTCTGATTAAACATTTTATTAATAAAATGTTCAAAAATAGTTCATCAATGTTTATAATACAAATAAACCATAAAAATCTTAATACATAATGTATAATGTAATGTACCGTATATGATCACTATTTTGAAATTAAATCATGATCACTGGTATCTAATGTTAGCATACATCTAAAATATTTTTTTATTTTTCTCTCTTGATAATATTTGACCGCATTTGAAGCAAGGTATTTCTCATATGCCTTGCGTAATCAGAAAAAGAAATCAATTATAGCCGATAAATCGAGAATATAATAATGTAAACACTTTGGGTGCATTATTTTCTGTGCATGTACACATATATTCATTAGCTTTTAGTATGTAGTGTGAAGAGAGAAAGTGTTATGACAGAAGAAGAAAACTGGATTGCCCCTACAGAGAAAGTGAGCACAGGTTCGTAGTTGCCAAAGGCACTAAACTTGATTTAATTCATAAATTAATTCGCACTCAAGCTGTTTGTCTTTCCCGCCGTCTTTCTAATGAGAAAAAGAAATACTCGAGCAAACGTATCTTTTGTTTTCAAACTTACATACTTGTATAATAAGAAAGTGATGGGTTATACAATATGGTAATTTCGACGCTAACTTGCGTAGGATGAAAATTGTGTATCAAAATAAGTACATGTTTCTCGAGAAATAAATCTTTTAAAATATCTTATATATGTATATGTATATATATATATATATATATATAGAGAGAGAGAGAGAGAGAGAGAGAGATCAATTTAAGATAATCTCGCTAAATAATTAAAATACTTGAATCATAATATTTCTCAATTATTAAAATTCGAATGAAATATAAGATAATTTGAGTAATGAAAATTAATTAGAGGGCTTATTATGTACGTATATATTAAGTAACGCATTTTTTTCTACATGAAAATTTTTAAATCAGTTCGAGTACGTTATTATAAACTTGACTCAGATAAAATACTTAGCGTAATCTCTAGCATATAATTTTATGAAATCATCTAGTTTAATCAGACATTTTTAAATTACTAATATAATATTGAATTAATATAATATTCAGATAAAAATATTTTTTGTTATATGTATAACATTAATTTTAGACTTTAGTATCATATTTAACAAAGATCATCGCATGATCTTTTAAAAAAATAAAATAATCGTTTTTATGAAGAAAATTTCGAATCCTACCATTTAAATTTTAATATGCATTAGTATACAAAATTCTTTGTATTCAGCTGTAATTTTTAAAGATTCATCAAAATCTTTTTTTAATCATCTAAATAATAAAAAAAAATAGTTAATTAAAAAATGTATTTTACTTTGATAAATAGTACGTTTAAATATTTCATTTTAATATTTGAATTTGTATTGCTCTATTAAATTAAAAGCCTATAAACTTGTTTTTTAACTTAAACTTTAATAACTTCAATTGAGTGAAAGTAAAAGCTGTAATTAGGTTTTTTTCATAATTTTGTATAACTTATCATATATATATAATGTATTTTTATATGTATAAAGTACAAGTATTAGAATAATTGTTTTCTCTAATTAGAAATAATCGTCATTTTATAAATATATTAAAATATGGACGTAAATTAAATAATTACTACTAATTTTTCAAAGTAATGATATTATTCTGAATAAAATAGCTCACAAAAATTTCTTAAAATTTTTTAATTCTTTAGGCATATCTAATAAAGCAATAAGATGTTTAATTTAGTTCACAAAACTTTTAGAAGGTATACTAATACATTCGAATTCTTTGGTATTAAACTTTCTTCTTTTACCATTTTTAATTATAAATTAACTTTTAAAGTTTCATGCAGTTTTTTACTTTTTATTTTTTAATTATTACACGTAAAACTATATGTCAATGTTTATTAATATTATATAAATTTTGGTTTTTGCACTAATTTTGATTCATTCAAATTCCAATGTATACTCTTAATTTGTGAAAATAAATTTTTTGGCTTAATAAAAATATTTTTAAGTAAGTTATATAAAAATATAGTACAGTATTATTAATTTTAAATTATAAAATATTATTACCAAATAATGGATGTACTTAAAAAAAATGTGGCTTTTTAAATATTGATATTTGTGAAATAATCTATGAAAAACCATAAATAAATAACTGCTTAGTAATTTTATCAATGATAACATTGATTGATAATATAACTGTTAAAAAATATTTGATTAAAATGTTTAAATATGCAAATTTCTAATTCAAAAAATGGTGATTTACTAATAATAAAAATCAATTATTTCCACTAATTTAAAAAAAATATATCTATATAATAAACTTATTTCTCATTATCAGTTGAGATTGTAACACAATAATAATGTTTACACTTAAAGAGTAAAATTAACAAATTATTGAATTATTACCTAACTGAATGGGTGAATTCATTTTATAACTGTTATTGATGATATGTATTTCTAAAAAAAAGTTTTCACATGAAGTTATTGAGTTATTTGATTCAGAATCTTTATTTATATATAAGATTGAACCTCATTATTATGAGAAATAAATCTTTTTTTATGAAATAAATTTGCAATTTCTTCTACTTTTTTATGATTATTATCTATCAGAAGTATTCACAATTGTTCTACAATTAAATTAGGTTAATTGCAGCCACTGTAGGAGATTAAATCACCCGTCGAATCAATGTCACAACATCAATATCCTACACTGGAGCCTACGATCTTACGTATTTCAATATTTTCATTGCTTAAAAGAAGGAACGCGCACATATCACAAGGAATTTAACTCCATTCTTCTCACATTCGTGGATATATTACAATGGAAGTGGATGTAAAGTCGATCATCCACTACACCCGATTCAGAATACCAAAACAGATAAGAAATGCAGTGCGTGCGCGCAATCTGACACAAGCTTCTCTCTAGTCTACTGTCTTACTCTCTATATATCTCGCTTGCTTACTGAATCAGAATTCTTATGAACTTTCAATCATATGCAGTGCGTCAATTCATTTCCAAATCTTTGTATCAATGCACGGTCTCATCAATTCCTCAAATATCGCAAGAGTTATCGATTCTATTAAAATAATTAAAAAGTGTTTTATACATTTCGATTAAGATATCTACGATATTATCACAGGTAATTTAAAAAATAATACAGTAATAGAATGTTCTTATATTTTAAATAGAAATATTCACTCTTATTAAAATTAATATTCCATGTGTTTTGATCAGTTTTCTATTGATGGATAAAAGATCTTATCAATTATAGATCTTACGAACCAAACGACTCATACCAACGAAAATCAACGCGGTAGCATGGAATATTACTAGAGAAGAGTATAGGAAACTTTTTTTGTGTAAAAGATTCTTCTCGTAAATATATTATAACGATATTCTGAGCACTGGAATTCAAAAAACGGTAACTTGTATTTACATATACACTAATTAATCGTTGAATAGAACCATTATATTTAAAAGCTCAAATAGTTTTTATAAACTTCATTTATTATTTTCTCTCATTCATATTTTCATTATATGTAAAAATATATGTTTGCATCAACTTATTTATTATGCGTTTTTAAATAACATTTCTCATTTTCAATAATGTATGCAATAATGCGATTTTAAAGAATAATCGATTTATCTTATCGACAACGGTAGTGTTAGCAATATTTTTTTAATCTCAATGCTAATTTACTCATTCAAATTAATATTTCGTCGATACTGTCATGAGTGTCTGTATTTTTGGGAAGGCAAATTACTACTTAATTATATTTTGATTAGCATACATAAATGTTGTATCGAATAAAATGAAAATTTATAATCGTATCAAATTAAATTGTATTTATATAATACAAATTAATATATATATGTATAAATAACATATTATAATATAAAATACATAAATACATATGAATAAACTATAATATCATTATATTAATGAAAGCCATTAAAGATTAATTAAGATAATAATACAATGAGAGATTATTTTGAAAATAGATAAACTAACAAAGCTTCTATTAGAATATTCGAATGAAAGAGGTTAAGTGTAGATCTTTATCAAGATAAAATAGTTCAAGATAAAAAAAAAATTTATTATTTTTCTATATCAAGACTATTTTAAGACATGGAAAATTGATTCGAAATTATAATTGCTTAAATTTAAAAAAAACTATAGCTTTTGAAATCCTTTATAAATTATACTGATAAAATATTTATATATCTAATCATACATTCTAAAAAATTTTAGAATAAAATTTACTGTTTGTAATACTTTTATATTATGACTTAAAATAATAAACTGCAACCCTGAATGTTTTCCGAATAAAATATTTACAAGATAAAAGATTGGTTTAGTTCGGGAGTGTTGTTTTTTTAAGATTTGCAAAATCATAATAAATTTGGTCAAACAGTCATATCTTTTTATATCGTAAGTATACGAATAAGATAAATCAATCATTGTATTTATTTTTATTACATTAGCAAATATTAAAATATATCATATAACTTTTATTACGATCCCTGTGAAACCGAATCAAATATTCGCCTTTAATATTGTGATTGTGAAGTATGAGAAAATTTTTTATTGGCACGCAATTATGAGTGAACTAATGAATAAAGTGAATATTTACTTTATTTGATTTTCTCTTATAATATTTTGTAAAAATTTGTAACATTGACATTAAATATATTTTCATATTTTCGTTTTTATGTATTCTAAATAAAAAATGACATACTTTTTTCAAAAACTATTCACTAAAATATTCTATAATCAAAATAGTATTAAAATAAAGAATCATAGGTAAATATTTACTTTGCGAATTCTAATTGAAAGATCATCAGCGGACATCATGATTAATAAATTTAAAAAAAAATTTCAAACCTATAATATAATAAAATTAAATTGTTACTTTAATAAATAAGTTAGCAAATGTTCATACGTTAAATCAAATAAGCTTTTAAGCATAATTACAAATCCTGTATTTTAATTTTAATTATATTAAAAATCGTTCAAAAATACATATTTAAAGGCAGCATACACTAGTAACAAGATTTATTTAAATAGAGGAATTTAAGTTAATAAATAATTTTGAATACACAAAAAATATTTACGTTATACTACTATAAATAATAAAGAATGAACAATCTTTTATTGAAATACATTACATTTTATAATTAAACTTGTTAGCAAATAGTGGCATCATTTTAGGAATTTTTATATCTAAGTGGAACAAGTGAATATCGCGATCGAGAAACAAAAGCAACGAAATTAGCATGAAATTTGTTATGATAGCAGAGAGGGATTTTCGTAACCTATGCATAGTAAATGTAGGCTTACGTGCTTTACATTATGTCCGCAATTTGCGCATTTCGCATGCGTCGCTGAGTCCCATAGATTTACGGGCACGTATGGAGGAAATTTTACGCTATTTGAGGATTCGCAATAATTTCCTACCTATCAACTTGCATGCAAGTGAAATTGTGGCAAAGCTAAAAAGTATCTAGGCAGAGGTTCTGCGCTCTCTATTGAATTTCATTTTAGAAGAGTACGGTTTCATTTTTACAAAAGTAATTACGTCTTTTTTTTATTTAACTGTGCTCATTTATTCATTTTTTTTATTTGTTTTACATTATTTTTAAATAATTTTTTAATGAGTTATTATTTTTACATCTATGAAAAATCTAAATAGTGAATATTTTTAATCGTACTTTCGCATTATTTATTCATCATTATTACGAACTTTGACATTACTTATTACAATCTTTCAAAATCTGGGATTACCCGTTTAAAATTAATAATTGTAATAAATATTTATAATTATTTAACTAATATAAGTTAATGTAAATCCATTTCGTCATTTACTTATAAGTAAATTCATATATAATAAAATAAAAAGTTTATCATAGTAATTAGATGTTCAATACCAATATATCAAATTTTCTGCTTTAAAAATAATTCGATTACCTTCGAATAACATTATGTTTGGCGATAAATTATCAATCTTAATAATTTTATTTCTTTTTAGCTTAAATTATTCTATATGAATTTACTGCTTCCAATGTTCTTTATCACTTTATTTCCAATCATTTTTGTTACGAAATAATGTTTTTTATATATTAGATGTATTACGTTTGGTGTTGATCTTGGTGAGACGTTTTTCCTTTCGCCGAAGGCCAGGTCATTGAAAGATAATAACAAATTGATTTTGTGTTAATTTAAAATTTAATGGAAATAATGCCATGTAAATGCAATGAATTTTATGCTAACTTAATAAAGTGTACTATAAACTATTGCATAAATTAGAAAAATTTCTTGTGGGTAAATTTATACTTCAACATATTTTAAAAAAAACGATGTACCATTTATAACATTACCAAATAATTAAGTAAAGTATTGCCAATCTTTACTTTGTATACGTACTTATATATATATATATATATATATATATATATATATATATATCATTCGAAAAATAATATTTTAATATACGGAAGAGTATTCAAATGAATACGAGTAAGCACAATTTTACATTCCAAATAAATTACATCATATGTAAAGTAGAGAGTATTAGCGAGTAATGTTAGCAAGCTAATTCAAAGATTCATAATATGTTAGAGGGCATCAATCGAGATGAATGACACATCATAGACAGATTGTTTAGTAAAATCGAAGGCTGCATATTTCATGAACTGTATTTACTTGATTATTTATATTTATAGAAGAGTATTTTTTAATGATTGGCAGCTAAGAATTTGTTTTTTCTTTTCATACTATTGGCCGAAAAGGGAGATGATATTTTATTCCATAATTATCGATGAATTAAATAATAAAGCGAATACTTGATCATTTTAATTCAATAAAAAAATTTATAAAAATTTTCCGATATTCGATATAAATCTTGTAAACTATTAAAAAACATTTCATTTTTGTTATGTTTAAATTACATGATATAATCTGCATTTTAAAACCATTTTTTCATTACATTGTATTCTTATTTACATTTTTGATAATTTAAATTTAATTTTTTTAATTTAAGTAAAAAATTCTTAATAAAAATATAATGTTTTACATTAGCTAAAAAAATATATATATATATATTTATATCAATGAAAAATATAGTAAATAAGAAATAAAAATTTCTGTGAAATAAAAATAAAATATCCTTCACATAACTTAGCTTTTTGAATAAATTATCTCATTCTAAGAATTGAGCGAAATCGTATTTGATCGATATTTAAATTCAAAACGCGTGACTTTCGGGAGATTTTAAATAGGAATAAGGACATATGTGTAATGGGTACCTCACGATAGAATATTAGCAAACTAAAATTTACGAATCTTTCATCTTTCACTGTTTCATCAAAAAAATATTTCTTTTTTTATAAAGGTCTAAATGTATTTATGCTTACCGGCATGTAAGAAAATTCGGTTCCTAGAAATGTTGAGAAAGTTATAATCGATTTGTTTTTCTCTCCTTTTTTAAAGTGCCAATCGTGCTGATAAGTTCAGATTCTACCGTTTTATTTGTATAAATCGCGCGAAAACATATGTTCTAAACAAAACACGCACCAAGTAGACCCTATTCTTTTACCGGATCGCGTACAGCATATAGAGTGGATAGCACTTTCATCTTTGATGCTCGTGCAATGTCTTTTACCCAAATTTTAATTTTTATAAACGTCTTTTTTAATGATCTACATGATTGTCTTATGAAAAATTTGCTACTCTGCTTAAAAATGTATTATCATCTATCACAATTGTGTTGCTGTAATTCCGATTGACCATACAAATCACATTCAAAATCCGTTATTATTATTCTTACTCTTATTAAAAATATAATTACAAAAGTATAAGAATAATTATAAAGGAATCTTCAATAACATTCATAATTATAAAAGAAATATTTTTATAAAATTTAAAGAATTCATAAGAGGAAGAATTTTTAAAAACCGTGTCATTGAATAATTAATATTTTCATATTTATATTTAAGGTTTAAGGTTTTTTTTAGTTTTTAGATATTAATTTAGAAAATTAAAAATATTTTTTTTTAATTCTTTACAATAATTTTCTTAACGTACAACATTTAATTTACAATAATAAACGTAGGGTCATTGATATACTATAAATATAACGCATATTAATCTAAAAAGCATTAGTTTTTTATTATTTTAATAATCCAGGAGTGTAAAAATTAAAATTGTGTATTATATATAATTTATTAATAATTGTGAATGATTTAAAGTGAATGTTCTTATATACTTATTATCAGTTTCAACAATGTTATTTACACTCAGATTATAATCAATTCTTTAATACTTAAGAATAATAAATTCACATATTTATATTGATTTAGAAGTTCATATTGAAATCCCGTAATACCTTAAAAATATACATTAAAAATTAAAAGTACAATTTTTTACACTGTAATATTATTATGTATGAATTCGGCATTGATATTTTTTAAATTATACATAAAATACACATAAAATAAAATAAATAAGTATTATAAATATAATTAGCTTTTTTTAAACATGATGTGTATTTCAAGATACAAATTGAAAAAAAAAGGTTTTATCTGGCAGTTCAAATTTAAATATTGTTGATACAGTGAAAAGCAATATCAAGTGCTTCTATAAATAAAAAAACAAACTTCCTAGGCTGGTTCTATCCAATATAAGTTAATTTTCTGTATGGGTCTGTATATAATTATATTATAAATTATGTATTAAAATACTTCATACTCTTATAAATAAATTTAATATTTCTACATTTAGTTAAATTTGAAGTAGTGCTTAAAAAATTTGAAGCATTCTTGCACACGTTTGAATATTTTTCATAATCTAAATGTTGTTCACATTGTTAAATTAGGCTGGTGATCACTGTTAAACGTAAGAAGATAAGACTTTCTATATTTTTCAAACCATTTTTTTTCAGTCGGTATACAAAATTTTTTCTACACAAAAAAATTAATATATGTTTAGAATAAGTTCTAAAAAAGTCGACCGTACATATTGTAATGCGACAAAACAGTTATTTTAGTCCGAAGGGCATAAATGTTAACGCTGATTTTATCAATATTGAGTGAGCATTATGTTCTTCTTTTTTCTATTCTTACTCTTGCTTCAGTTCCCGCAAGTATAAAGTCAAAGGCGTATCTCCACTTGGTACCAGTGCGAGGTTGAAAACGAGATGCTGTTCACAATTATTTATATATTTCTATTTATTGTCATTGTGTACTATTATACCTGCACAAAGCCGAAAAATTATCCCCCAGGTATAACTTTTGATAAATTTATTTATCACTAAGTAAGCATTATTTTATAATTTGAATAAGAATTTATTTTAGGTATTTGTTTAATTTATAACATAATATAATTTGAAATATGTTATAACTTGTATAATTTATTTAAAAAATTAATGTTTTTTTTGTTTGTTTAAGGAGAAAATATTCTTATTCAAATTTTACAAAATTGTATACTGTAAATATTTAGCGTTTAAAATTTAAAATAGACTTAAATTACTAATTGTTAGTAATTAATAATAATGAAACTAAAATATTAATTCCTTTTATTCAATGATTTTAAATATTTTATTTTAATATTAATTAGCAAAAGTAAAATTATTAATTTGTACATTGATAATTAATAAATTTTTAATACTAGCTAGTATTGAATTATACTTTGTTTCTATTAAATAATGAATGTTTTCTTAAATCAACGTGTTAAATATAAAAATAATATAAACACATTGTTATTTCTTACAACTATACATTTAATATTATATATGATATCGTAAGTTTTAGTTTTTTAATTAAAAAAAAATAAACTTATTCTATGTGAACTAATAAATACAGGTCCAAAATGGTATCCGCTAATTGGCTGTTTTCCGCAGTATTATCAATTAAAAAAAAAAAAAGGCTTTATTCATTTAGCCTTTGAAGCACTGTCAGAAACTTATGGATCAATTTTGGGCTTAAAATTAGGACAACAAAAAATTGTCTTGATTTCTTCATACGACTTAGTCAAGAAAGCTATGATGATAGATGATTTTAATGGTCGACCAAATGGATTCTTCTTTGAAGTGCGTTCGTTTGGTAAAAAAAGAGGTTCGTATTTTGTTAAAAATACAATTCATAAATAATAATAACTTAATATTTTAAGATTTAATTAAAATATTTCAATTGCTCAATTTAAATTGGTAATAATTATCAAATATTATAAAGTTGTATTTGATTTATAATTTAATACTGTACCTTCGTCATGAATTTTTTGCGAAACTCTGTTTGTAGTTTAAATTATTAAATTTTAGTTCTATTGAAATGTTGCTCTTAGCAAAGCTTCGTATTACTATTTACTATTTATTACTATGTAATATTTTTAATTTACTTCAGGCATAGTATTTTCGGATGGTCCGTATTGGACGCAAAACCGCAAATTTACTATGAAACATCTAAAGTCCGCTGGATTTGGGCAACAGATTTTGTCGGAGAAGCTGGATTTTGAAGCCAAATCTCTGATGGAATTCCTATTAGAACAGAGTAAGTCCGGTTCAATCGCTATACAACGAGCTTTCGATATAGCTGTTTTAAATATGGTTTGGACGACTTTCGCTGGTTGTAGATTGGACTACGGAACTGAAATAAGCGAAGACTTACTATGTACCGTTCATGAAGCGTTCAGGTAATTTTCCATCTTTTATTTCATCACCAATTATTTTTTAACAGAGAAACGATATTAATAATACTTTAATTACTTTGTACGAATATAAATAAGGTTTTTATATTAATTATAAAGTGATGAAAAGAAAACAATATAATAGTTAGATAATACAAATCAATTGTTACACAATGTTCTATTGATAGAGAGAATAAATAATATCAGAATAACAAGTTTTTAACATATAACTAAACTTTTTATTTGATAAATTAATTTTTTATCATGAGTTTTTAATATTTATTGAAGTAAGATTTCAATACTACAAATAAGTATATCGATAATTTTAAACAGGCTCAATAATATGATGGGTGGATTAGTATCTCAACTTCCTTTCCTAAGATTTATTATGCCGAAATTCACAGGATATAGTGATCTCATGAATAGTCTAAATAAGCTCTGGAGTTACTTCAATGATGAAATTGATAATCATATTAAAAATCTGACAGAAGATGATCCACGTGACCTTATTGATAAATACCTTATAGAAATCAATAAAGAAAAAAAGGGCGAAGAAACAATTTTTGATAGTGAGTTTTATCTTTGTTAATACACTCATAAAATTTATATAGAATGAAGTATTAAATCTTTCAATAGCAAAATCATTAATGATAAGGATAAAGTAATCAAAAATTTGAATTCTATTGGAAAAAATTAATATATCTTGTAAATTACATTATCCCTTTTCTATTAATACCGATTTCCGATTTTTTATTTATGGCTTATGCTTTAAAAAGTTTACAATTAAATAAATATATAGATATATATACAATTAAAGTTAAATTTTAACGATCTTCATAGGGGAAAATTTATTGACCATGTGTCTGGATTTATTTTTGGCTGGTTCAAAGACAACGAGTGACACATTGGCATGGATAATGAGCTTTTTAGTGATAAATCCGCAATGGAAAAAAGAACTTCATCGTGAATTAAATAAAGTTGTCGGTAGAGATAGATCACCGACATTAGATGATATGAAAGATTTACCATTCATGGAAGCTTTTATTGCGGAGGTAATGTTATTAGGAACAAATAAATCATTTTGCAATTAATATTTCTCTTTAATATCTTATTTAGTTACAAACTAATTATTAAAGGATCTATTAATATCTAAAGTCATGATTTAACTCGTATCTTTCAATTTATTAAAATGAAATAAAACAAATGAGAGAAATAATTAATGGTTTCTTTAAGATACAAAGATTCGTACAAATGGCACCTTTGGGAGTACCGCGTAGAGCCACTAAAGATGTTTCATTAAATGGATATTTAATTCCAAAGGTAATGTATTACAAAATATTCCTTAGTCGTTTTAAATACCCAGTGCCATATATATATTATTTTTTACTCATCATTACAATGTTAAGGAACTGCAAATTTCAAAATTAAATAAAATTTTCCTTCGAAGGATGCTGTTGTTATTTTGAACTACAATTCCGCTCATAATGATAAATCCTATTGGAAAAATCCCGGAGAATTTTGTCCACAACGATTTTTAGATGATAAGGGCAAATTTCGAGTAAATATTGCTTTCATGCCATTCGGACTTGGTAAGGCAATAATTTTTTATTTTTACAGTATTAACACATAGGTGTTTAACTCGTATTTCTGAAAATAAAATACTTTAATACATTAATAAAATTAATAATAATACAATTTTTCTTAAAGGTATTGAAATAATGTGGGTACAAAATTAATCTGCAATATAACAAATTTCTATTTATAGAATAAAATAATTTTATTTATAATAATATAACGACATAAATTCAATCTAATACCACATTGATTTTCTTATTAACATCTTGCTAATTGATATCTACGTATGGATTATAATATACAAAAAAATAATGAAACTAATTATAGACTAAAATATATTATTGCATTAAATTACCTTATTACTTTATTACTTTATTAATACTTTTTAAAACGTATAAAATAAAAAATTTTAGGCAAAAGACGATGTCTTGGTGAGAATTTAGCACGCTCGACGGTTTTCGTCTTTTTTGCAAATTTATTGCATCACTTTGACTTTGAAGTCGACGAAAATTGTGTTAAACCAGATATGAAGGGTTACGATGGATTCCTCGTATCGCCGAAACCTTTTTATCTAAAATTGACGCAAAGAGGTGATACATGACAAACAAACAATGATAAATATATGCATTAATTTCATATATAGATAACTAATAAATGTTTGTATTATCTATTAGTATGATATCTGCTAGTATGATAAAAACTCAAGGTACCAACCAGCATAAACAATTTTTCAATCTATTAAATATAAGTTATCACATGTTTTATTTGATAAGTATAGAAGAACTTGAGTTATGAGTAATGAAGTTAGATTAGGTTTGTGACGTCTTAGTATGGCTTTAGGTAATAAGTATAGAAAATTGATAAATGCTCTTATGATAGAATTATAATTCGATTTTTAGCTCGATGTGAGAAAAAAAGAGTTTATAAGAATTGTGTGCAAGTTTATAGATTTAGAATTAATAAAATATTATAATGATATATACATATATGCAAATAAACGTGTAAATAAAATTTACTCGATTCAATAATCGTAAGAACTATACGTATTCGAATTTGTTTTCCTTAATGTTAAGTCCTTAAATGGTAAGACACAAGTATTAAATTTCTTAATTTCATAATATTTAACCTAACCTTTCTTTATTTCATAAGATAATTTTAACCTAATTTTAGTGTTAAACCATTAAAATTTATTTAAAATTTTTTATTAAATACGTTAGTTAGAAGTAAAATTTAGTTCAATACAATAAAGGATATTTGATTACAATTTACTTCGCATACGAATATACAAAATGTCCTTCTTAACTATGTCATAGAGTTAATTAATATTTGAGAATAAAATAAAATACAATATTACTATTAATAAAAAATATATTAAAAATATGAATATATAAATTATACTAAATATTACGTGCAAATATTACGTGACTTTAGGATATGTATCAAAATGTAATATTCATGTCTCAATATCCCATCTTATTATTAGTAATATAAAGATATACTGAAATTTAATTAATATTGCTTTATCTTGTGTTTAATTAGATCTACAGTGATCAGGTTCTTATACTAATTGTGGTATAGCTTATATAGTATATATTATGTATATATTATATAGCTTCAAGTGTAAAAAAAAATTTATAGTAGTGAAGCCAAATTAATTTTTGTAAAAGCTTGTATAATACTGCAAAAATTATAATTGGGATAAATTATTTATGATTTAACTAAAGAATAGCTCCTATATTTTTTTTAACATATTTTGTTGAAAATTTTTTTAAAAAACTTTATACTTTTTTAAAACATTTTTTTTATTATTAAAGCATGTACTTTATAAGGTACACATTTTTCTATTTTTAATGTAAATTTGTTTACATTATAAATTCAAGAGCAAGAAATTTGAAAGATATTAACATTTACTTCAAAAATCAAGAATAGTATTTGTCACGCAAATATTGAAAAAGTGATCAACTTATTCAATGTTACAATATATAAAATAAATTAAAATTTTTAATACTAAATAGCAGTGTAATAATTTTATGATATGATAAAAATACTACGAAAATTAATCGTATGACTGAAATTTATCATTCATTCGTATGTAATCTTATTCTATTTTTATTAATGAGTGATAATTCTTGTTTACCTACTATTCTTATTTTTGTATAGTTTGCTAGAATAAGGTATTGCTAATCATAAGAAATATTTATTTTAAAGTAAATTTATTGAAAAAATGTTAATGAATATATTATTAACTTTTAAATAGTCCATTCAATTCATAAAACATATGGTTTCATTATTTTTTACATATTTTGTAACTAGGCAACCTGCTATACTATTTTAATGCATGATTATTACATTAAAAAATGTATCGTATGCTTTTTTATTTTTAAATGAAATCAGTATTATTGCACACTTTTACATTTTATTCTATAAGAATGAAAACCCTAATGATGTATGTTAGGTTGAGTTCTGGGTACTAAAAGTACACGATAAGGTTTCGGCTGCATTGTTAAGCTCATTTTGAATTCCATTTTCGGCGGTTTTTCGTCCGGAACGGGCACCAGCTCGTAACGTTGCATGATTCCAGTAAATAGCAAAAATAATGATGTTCTTGCTAAGGATACGCCTGGGCACTGTCGTTTACCTAAAATAAATATATCTGTGTGTCACGTCGATTCACGGCTTCGTAAAAAGTTTATTATTGTATGCTAATGCTGATTGTACTCATTCTATGTATCATATTCTATCAAAAAATTGATATAACACTAATTTTAATTTAGCACTTATATAATAAGTGTTATTGCAAACTGTTAGATTTCCGGTGATTTTCAAGATCAAAATTTAAAATAAATAATTAAGCTGTAGATATTTATATTTAAACTGAAAATACATTTTTAAA
This sequence comes from Kradibia gibbosae, assembly GCA_018907135.1. Lineage (NCBI taxonomy): Eukaryota > Metazoa > Arthropoda > Insecta > Hymenoptera > Agaonidae > Kradibia > Kradibia gibbosae. The sequence goes on from JACCHX010000004.1 coordinate 14,827,949, forward strand.
TTCTTCAAATAAAAAACTGATTAAAAAGTTGTAATCTTATCTTTTTAAAAATTACGCATTGGTCTTAAACATTTTTAATAAAAAAATTGATTCAAAAGTAGCGTGTAATCTTAATGTGATTAAATGTATATTTTTAAATGTAACTTTACATTTGATAATTACTATACAAACTACTGACCTGCCAAAAAAGATTTTTTTTATCTTAAAATTATGTAAAGAAACAGACATTACTAATATTATATATATATATATATACATTTTTTGCACTGAGTATGTTCTGAAAAAGTTAAATATAAATTTCATTCTTCAAATTTGAAAATATATTTATGCAAGCTACCGAAAGTATTAAATCAATGAAACGAAGATAATTTATGGACACTAGAGTTTTAATGTCTTAAGAATTCATATAAATATTTATATAAATAAAACTTCATTTTAAAACATAAATGATAATTTACTTATAATTGCAAAACTATTCAATCTAATAATATTTAGTTTATTGTTTTAAAAAAATTATGAAAAAAATACTGAATGAATGAATAGTGATTGAATATATTAAATCGTAATGTAATATATTTACAATATTTCTTGTAAAAAATAACCATAGAAATTCAAGCTTTTAAAATTAATAATCTTTAATTGAAAATTGTAGTAGGAAATAGAAAAAACTTTCATCCGGAAAAAACATCTAATCAAAATTTCTTTTAAAAATGATTTGTATAAACACGTACGGTATAAAGTAGTATTTTGATCAATTATTTTAAAAAATCAATAAAAAAAAATCTATTTTAAAAAATTAAAAATTCTTACGTTTACTATTTAAAAAATCATAATTACAAACAATCCCAATGAAGCATAGTATGTTATTCGTGTGCAGCTTCTCGAAGACACGATCTCTCTTACCTTTCCCAAAGAACAGAAGATTAGCATCGCGCACGAGCGCTCCATCCTTTAAAAATCGCTCAGGTTTGAAAGTATATGGTTCCGGATAAAGCTTGGGATCTGCGTGAATAGAATGCAAATTCATGAGCACGAAACTGTCTTTAGGTATATCGTAGTCGAAGAGCTTCGTATCCCGCAACACGCGCCTTGGACCGATTATAGGAACCACTGGTACTAACCTTTGACTCTCTAATATTACTGCCTGCGTATAGAGCATTCTAAAAACAAGTAGTATACACAGGGTCAGTTATTAAAATTATACTAATATCCTTCGGACAGTAGCTCAATCAGGGCTATTTACTGCAACCGACGCGAAATTTTAATCTCTTTCTAAAATATGTGATTAGTAATGCCTTTTAAAATTTATATCATTAATTGTAGGTAACATTTTTAAATTTTGTTTTTCCGAAAAACTCATGCTATTATTACGAAGATTAAAAATTATCGAAATACAGCTGTGCACAAACTAACACATAAATGAGAGTTTTTTAAAAGAAAATTAAGGTACAGATATCCTCTGTAAATTTTAAAACTAACTGGATGAATCTTTCTCGCGAAGAAAGTCACGTGTTCCATGTAGAAAAGATTGTTCACACTGGATACCGATGCGCACGTGCATATGTAACTGTAGAAAGCACCGCTTTTACTCCGCAGCATACCTCGAAAGAGCAATTTTGTATGAGATCTTATGATAAACACCGAGTAGCTTGAAATGCATTTTTTACGATTACACCTGGCAATAGAAACTGATGTACTTTTACGAAGATCTTGATCGGATACATCGACTTATATGTTTGGCTTAAGCGATGAAATTTGTCTTATTTAACGGCATGTTATATAATATAACTTTTTATGAATCTTTAAAATAGAACGGTGTATTCGTTATTACTTAAAAAATTGGTGGTTAAATATCAACCTCTAGATGCTCGAAACTTTCTATAATTTTTGAGATATTTTTATCCTATTATATTGATTTTTCTAATTTATTTCCTAAATCATGAAAATAAATGACGAAGTTTTTGTATTAAATATTTACAAATTAATGAGACTGTTTGTACTTTTAAAACTATATGAACATCTAGGTGAATAACTTATGTGAATAAATATTAAATGTAAATATTAAATTAAATTAAATAATAAATTTTAACATAATTTAAAAAATCATAAAATAACTACATTTTTAGATCAATAATGTATAAAGAAATTTACTTCGACATGTCATTGGAATCTGGAAGCTTTTCCTGACCTATCACTCGGTCGATCTCCTCGTGCAGTAGATGCTGTGAATCTTGATTAATTAACATATTTAAAAATAGAAAATCCAACGTCGTAGCTGTTATATTAAGCCCCGCTATAAGAATATCTACGAGTATGATCACAAGCTGGTCCTCTGAAGCAAACAATTAACAGTCAGTATTATTATGTTAATTGGATATGAATAATATTATTTTTAAAACCATTAATGATATTATGTAGAGAACCACATTTAATACTGCATATTTTAGAATGAAATTATACGCGACAACAAGTACAACAGAGAACAAGCAGGGTAAAAAACTTCTGGTTTTAGGCGAATGGAAATAGACTCTGTACATTCTATTTTCTGATCTAACGGACTTTTGACTAATATCTGACTACTTTTCGGACACCATTTTAATAATAATTATCCCTACACTTTATTATCAGTCAAATCTTATGCATATTTGCATTATGTGTTTACATGAAATGATTGTAGTACTATGTAATTATATAAATTTATTTATATTTTAAGGATGAATCGCTTTTTATCTTAATAAAATTTAATTGATTTGTATTATTTATGTTTTTGTATAATTATAACTACTTCAATACATTAAAAATTCTTCTTTCTTATTTTTACATAAATTTTTTTAACAATAAAAAAAATTGGTTTATACCATCAAATCCTGCTTTTGGACCCTTTCCGGTGTACATTTCACTCAGAAACATGTCGATGAGATCTGCTTTACTTTCTGGTATGTGATTCTTCTTATGTTCATCTATTGTTTCCTGAAAAATAAAGAAATAATAATAAAAAAAACTACTGAAAGAGAGCATGACAACTAAAGATAAATAAAATGATGAGTAAATGATGAGTTTTTTTAACCAAAGCGAATTATTTTTTTATAATGACTATAATATTGTACGTTCCAAAAGCTTATTAATGCAATTTTCGTATGTTTTTAATTACGAAATATAGAAAATTCCTTTGAGATGGAATTTCGCGCTCTTGAACTTGAAATATATTTTAAAAACTTGAAAATCACAATCTTCATAATTATTAATGTAATTTTAGATGCATGAAAGTTGATAATTATTCATGTTAAAAACAATTTAAGCGCTACGATGAAAAAGAGAGCATGAAAAGATACTTACGATTTATTTTTACCTTCAGTACTTATATAAGTACTTGTTAGCTTTTTATTGCCATGCTATGTAGATCTAAATATATTACTTACAGAACGGTTCTTTACTCTCCACGCTAAAACGTGGGCGAATGAATATAATTTTTTAACACAATAATTTTGCTCGTTATTTTTCAAAAAGTATTATATAATTTCCATTTTAAGCTTATTGTATAATAAGCATGTGATGCGACATATCTTATATAATAATAAGAAAGATTAATTTACCATAAGTATTGATTTAAATTCGTTATTGATAGTAACGAGAAGATTGTACCCTGAATAACCAGGCGCAATGTGTCGGAGCCATGGGTAAGCCGAAAGTACACCGCCCGTCATATCAAAAGCTTGTGCTCGTCTTTCCATTAGTTTAATGAAATACTGCAATCTAAATTTAAAAGAAAACATAAGTTGTAATAGTTTTAATAAATGCGTTAGTAAGAAGAATGTTTTGTAAAATAATATTACTTAAATTTATAATAATAATGAACATTTATTATAAATTGTAAAAACTTAGAAAAAGTTTTTATAATTTGATTATTTAAAATTCAAACAAACACGTACTTAAAAATTTTTATTTTTTAATAGTTTAGAAATAAAAACTATTAAGTTATATTTTATACTCATAATAGCTTAAAATATTTATGGCATAAATTTGATATTTAAAATAGATCGAAATAATACTTATATTCTTTATCAAATATTTAACTAATAAATTAAATTATTTTAATTCATCGAAATCCTTTTGTAATTTGACCACTTTAATTATATATACGCTTTAAATATTTAGAATCAGTATATCTTTATTTATTTTGTATTATATCAAGTGTTTAACAATAACAAAATTTCTATTTACACACTTGTCGTTATTGAATCTTTTTCCAGTTGCAAAAATCCAAATAACATTCATAATAGCAGGAACGATGATTGGTTTTATTGTTCGCACACCACCGTCTTGTATTTCATTAATAACAGTAAGAAGTTCGTCTTTGATAAAATCAGTCATTTCTCGACGTGCAAATCCAATTGATTTCATACTTTTAACGAACCAATATTTTATATCTCGCCAACCTTGACCATCATTCATTGTTAATCCTTCATAATTAAAATGACTGAATGTTAAATAATTACAAAAATTATTTTAGTAATTGTTTATGACAAAAATAACTCATTGATGAATCAACGAGACACATATTTTTATTAAATGAATGATTACGGTTTCTATTTAAATTTTGATTATTAATTGTATTATTGTAAATATGTTTAAAAATCAATATCAGTAATACAATTACCTTTTTTATTATTAAATACTGGTATAATTTACATATTCATGTAATTTTAAAGTAGCTTATGAAGAATATATTCATATCTTTCGGAGAAGCAATATATTATATTAAAAAGAAAAAAATATTTAAAATAATCTATTATTAATTTTTATCCCTGCTTACGCAAATAATATAGCATTATAGTTGTAAGTTGAATCAACCACTCTACAAAAAATTTAATTAAAATTTAGCAAATAATTTACAAAAGTAAATTGTTGGATTATAAATAATATATATCGTGATTGAAATACCATTTCAATAAATACGATATTTATTGTAGTTTACGTATTTATAATACTTTAGTATGTAATAATTTACACAGAGGACTTCAAAATATTAATCTACTACTTGTCTTATTATTGTAATGATACATTACTTCACTGTTAAATTTAATCACCTTTCTTCTTTCCCATGTTTCGTAATTGTATAAAGTAATTCCAAGGCCGACCATCGTACTCTTCAGTGCACAAAACAGAGTTTATACTTTCGCTACCGGAAACTACGATCGTATTGCTTTTACCGAGCCTCAAACAAATAATTGGACTCTCGTATCGTCTTGATAGCTCCAGTAGTGCCTCGTGCTGTCCACCCATTTTTTTGCTTAGCTCATGTAACTCTTTCATGTTTCCAATGAATGGCCATGGAAATGGTCCTGAAATGTATTTGCAATTTTCTGTACTTAGTAAGAAAATTTAAAGGGAAACTTATTTGGATTGGCAATCATTAATGCTTATTTTTTTGATAATATTAAGAAACATTATGGTAATTCTTTGTATAATGATTTCTTTTATAATGAATACCTCCTTTAAAAAAAGTTACCAGGTGCTGTAAATTATACTTGTAATATGTAAATCAATATATTTTTATATAAACAATTATTTTAAAAAATTATGTATTAATAAATGCGTCAATTAAATTAGTAATTAACTTCTTAATTAACGTGTTTTATGAATGTTTTATTGATAAGCTGTAAGATATCTGTAAAAAATATTAATATTCATTCAAATATATTAGTCAGATTGTCATACAAGTAAAAATAAAATAAACTTTTGATAAGACATACTTTATATGTTATAAAACACTTTCAGGGAAATATCGGAAGCAATTAATTATTTCAATTGCCCTACATAATAAACGTAAGAAATTGTGATATGGAATGCATGTTATAAAGTCAACAATTTTAAATATAAACACAAATGTTTCTGTCCGTCCAGATAGTGATTGGAAGGTACGTAGCATGAAAGTAAGATATTAGCTTTGCTTATTGATTAAACAACTCAATCACCGCAATTATTGCAACATAATAATTTAAAAACTTCTTAAAATTCTATAAAATCTAAAAAAGCTACCAAAAGAAAAGCTAAAAAGAAAAATTTACTGAGTATTTATTACTATGTAGCATTCCGTATGTAAAAATTTTCTTATAAAATAAATTTCTGTATAAAAAAAACAGTAACAAAGATTTCTTTTATTAATGATTACTTCTTAAAAAGATTTTTGAAAAAAATTCAAGCATTTTATTGCGACTACAAATTATTATTATTTATTACTGTAATAAAATTAAATTTTGTAAATAATACCTTTAACAAAAAAATTTTCATTCACAAAGTATGAAGTTAATAATTAATTTATAAATAAAATACTATCGTGTAAAAATGTAATAATATATAGGGGTTTATTTTCGAAGTACTTTCATTAAAGAAAAAATTAGTTTTTGCGAAAAATAATATTTAAGTAATATAAATACATATTTTACTATTTATCATGTCTATTTACTTGAATCCTAATAAAGCAAATAGATTTATAACAAATTTGAATGAAGGTATAATTTAGGTATTAGTTCTCAAATTTTTATATAAAAAATATTGAAGGAGTCGGAATGTAAGGAAAGATTGAAACAAATTTGAATTTTTCCATAGTACTGTGTTAACAAGTAATGAATTATAGCAAAAATGTACGTTATCTTTAGTATAGGAAAAGATTGCCATATAGAAAGAAATTTCGTAAAATGAGCTAACACTGGTAACTGCGTGTCGTGTTTCGATCTATTTTTAGAGGGTAAAAAAAGTCGCCTAACGGTTACGTCCCTTATTTCGTTCTCTAAAACATTTACATTTGACTGTGGTTAAATATTATTTAAAGATTTGAGTGTGATTAGATAAAATTTATATAAAGATTTATTAAATTTTTTTAATAGAAACAGCAAATAGTTTCAATATTGATATCAATATTTACATCATAATAATATAATTATCAAATATATTATTAATTAATCTGTATTTCTTGTTAATATCATATTTTACGTGTTTATTATATGTTTAAATTACACCATATTACAGTCAATGGATTTAATAAGTAATTGTACTCGTTAAAAAGTGTTAGATCATTTTAAATATGACTCATTGTTTTGGTACATTAAATTTAAAGCCGTTTGATAACAACTGAAAAATGCAGGTGCATAGTAAGTAAATTTATCTGATATTTTATATAGAATTTCGAAACTGCATTTTAAAAATATGACTATGTACTCTCAGTATTGTTGAAATTTTTTTTTAAATATGATGCTTACAGGCAAAATTTTAAGAATTGATACTTATAAAATTTACAAATCTGCAAACCCTTATGCATAAATATTGTATAATTTCTATTAGAATTTAAAATAAATATAAATTCTTTGCAATCGCTTTTAATATAAAATAATGATAAGTCTCGAGATTTTGCCTTATCATTAAACTTCTTTTCAGTCTTGCCAGATTTGTAAAATCTATAATTAGAAGCATATATAATTTTCAGGTAGTCCCATTGATAAATGGAAACGAGTATCAATAAATAGTGACAGTTCCCATCCAACAATAAACTCACCCGGTGGATAATTTTTGTAGCGCGAGTTTCGGCGCGCAAAGCCAATAATAACGAGACCCACGACGACCATTAGAAGCACCATCTCAAGTGCTATCATCTTGCCCTCGTATCTCGGCGCACACGTCAAGTTCGAACGATATAGTAAAGATACGAACCAACGAAGCTGAGGAAATGCACGCGAAAGAAAGATAGAGTAAAATATGATAATGCGAGAGAAAGCAAAAGAGTATATAACGCCGACTAATGAGGGCCGTATAACACGTTCGATACCGACAGTTGCCCACACGTGATCACAGCTCACTTATATCCTTTTTTTCCTTGGTACCCGTGTAAAAACGTAATTGTGGTGAAAATGTAAATCAGAGGGGTGAAGGCACGCACGCGCGAGTCGCCCGACTGCCGATTATTCAAAGCCACCTCGCGTACTCGGCGTACCTGGGGAGGAACTTATTTCCTTCTTCGATCATCGTTCAAATGGGTCAAGAATGTGGACTCTGGCTAATCGTTCATCTAGCCTAGATTGGGTAATCGCGTACGCGATGCGCGGGGCCTTCCCCTCGCGGCTAATTTGAACCGCTAGCGGTCAATCTTAGATACTGTGCGCACTTTGTCACGGGCGGAAGGGAACTGAGAGTCCGGCAGCATTGCGACCTATAAAAATCCCGTTAGCGAAGACCCATTAGATTTAGCTTTGGCGACAGCTTATTAGGGGTGGGGCGAGGAATCCGTAGCGGCTTTATGCTTAGCGCAAGGGGGGAAAAGGTATCGGTGCATCGAGGCGGCAAATTCAAAGAGCTAACGTTTATCCGTACTAGTTGACGAAATACGACTAGTTGTCGAAATTTCGTTGTTATATTAGACAGGATAGGGCGGTCTGTAAACCTATAATAGCTACATCATTTTTCCATTAATTGGACAGTAACTACTTTTCCAAAATCTGATTCTGCCATAGCTAAAAAACTAGTAAACACTAACACATTAAAGTTTCAAAAAATAAAAGCATAAATGTTTAACAAATTTTTTACAGCAGTCTGTGGAACATTAGCTATAAAGTTACTGTTAATGAAACTATAAATAATTTTATAAAGACTTTTTTGTTACTAAACATTTCGTTGTAACAAGATTTTTTTAAAAATTCATTCATAATTAATACTATTAACTTTTCAATATTTTTCTTTCCTGATTTACCTTAATTTAGTCATGCTCTTTGTTGTACTTCGATGGTTAAATAATGTTGAATCTGCGTACTATTATGTCAAGATGTCCCTGAAATCATCAGTTCCAATTAACAAGTTGATTATGTTATCTTCTAAATTAATTTTGTAATAAAATCTACCCTTTTGTCCAAATATAAATCTAGAATTTGTCCAGGATGGTGCACATTTTAAAAACATTACTCGGTACATCCTTGAAAAAATTTGTTTATAGATGACCTACTGTCGCGAAGACGACTCAGCACCTTGAAAAAAATTTTCTTTTCATAGTTGAGCAATTTTTTTACCTTATGAAATAAATTTGTTCCAGTTGACAAATGGTCCGTGTAAAAGTCTTTCGTTAGAGCAAGGTAAACATTGAGCAAATTTTTAGCCTGATTCTTGGCTGACTATGCATAAATAGCGTGATAATATCGTCAATGATATTGCTAATTTCGATATTTCCTCTAATTTCCAAAACTCTTTTGATTGTTCGGCTAAATCTGTATTTAAAGATTAAAAATTATCGGCTAGTTGGTGACCTATCGGCACTTCACCCGATACGATCCATCATTATTTTATAGAATATTTTAGCAGTGAGTAACGCATGAAGTTCAGCTAGTCTTTTTGGTAGGGTAATTTTATCTCTATCAGCTGTTAATATGGATATGATGTCTTTTAATTTATCACGGGAAAAAATTTAACTAAACCACATAATTATTTGTCTTTGATTTTATTTCAGCATCTACTTTGTGCGTATAGTAAACGATCTCTTTGTTTATTCCGATTATCGAAACGTTTACTTTTCTTCGCAACAAATATGTTTTATTCGCGAATCCGTCAGTAATGAAATTCGTTTGTGAGCATAATGTAAAATAACGCACTCATAATGTGATCCACCATACTCATCGATAATATTTTTTCTACAGTCGCTAATAAAAGCTGGTTTGTAGTTTTAGCAGCAAGGTAGATAATAATTGCTCAAAGATTATTAGTGACTTCTAAAGTGTGATGATTCCGACAATATTTTCGGAATACTTTTGGAAGACAATTTTCAAATTTTTCGTAAACAACTTTCGCACAACTTTATTTTTTTATCAAATTAATACGGCTATCAATATTTAAATTTACCAACTTTTAAAGAGTTGAAGCGATCAAATTACAAACATGGCACATATCCTTGCTTAAGTAGTATAGGCAACAACCGCCGTTCGATTTTGGCTATGACTTACGTAATTACTAACTTTCTGGTATCGCGGTTCATTGTTCGTATCCTTTTTGTATTTTTCGCTACTGTTATAATTTTTTTTCACTCCATTTTAATCGAATTTCTTTGTCTAATTGGTAATTGTGACAATTAGCATTAATTCTAGAAATAGGATTTTCAGTGCTTAAAGAGAAATAAACGGAATGCTGTTTGTTACTATTCAATATATAGGAAATATTTTTTGTAGTGGTCGTTTCACAAATTAGCAAAATAAAAAAAGCTTTAACATATTTGAGAAACTATACCAAAAGATCGTTGTACGTTTTTTCAATAATTTCCAAGTTACGACGTTATTCACATCTGTTATTATCAACGCTTCAATTTTATGTGCCGCTTTATAATGCAAACATGGCCTTAAATATACAAGCACATTGTTTATTCGCAGCTCGCTGTACAAGGCTTTATATGTGTCAATATCTTCCTTAATACATAAATTATCAACAGCTACTGTCGCTAGGACTTATACTCAATTATTATCTAATTTATCCACTTACAAAAATCCTTGCACTTTAGATTTGTGACTAAAATTTTTTTCTGTTAATACATTCATCAATATCCTCGTATAAGCACATATTGTAAAATCGGATTTCCTCAAATTTATGTACTTCCAGATTAAATTTATCATATTATATTTTTAAAGATAACGAATTTGGATTTTTATCTAATTTATCAATAAACTTGTAGAATTTGCATAGGTTTTGAAAATAGATATCGGTTAATCTATGCCAAGTTTAAATAAATATATATATATATATAAATATAAATATATATATATATATTTATTTATTTCATAGAAATTATTGTAATATATTATGATTTTAACTAATTTTTTCTGTATACATTTATACTATATTTTAAAGTATGTTTTGTGTCAATTATTAGTAAAATATAGTATGTCAATTAATAAATATTGTTTTTAAGTAAAAAAATTGCTATAAATTCGAATACAATTTTCCATTTTTTTAATATACAATTCAATTTTTTATATACGGTATATTTCTGTTCAAAATTTAGTAGTTTTTTTCTATATACAATGCCATCAAGTTTTGTGACATCAATTGTGTTTAACAAATTTTATATTAATCAATAATAAACAAAGGTCCTTCTCAAATTTTTATTTAATGATATTATTACATATTGGAAATAACATATTTACGGATTTTGGTATATGTATTAACATCATTTTAATAATCGCCAACAGTTATATCAAAAATAAAATCTCTATAGTAATCCATAGCAATATGTAAATTAACTTTTTTACGATTAAAACGATTCCCCATTGGTGGAGTAACAGCTGCGTTCACTCCGAAAAGAGAATTTTGATGATAAAGTGGACCACCTATATCTCCCTGAAATAAAAATAATACGTTAGTGTAGAAATAGTATAGGCATATTCAGTGGTATGAACTATAAAATTTTAACGAATATTTAATACATTTGTTTGCGTGTTTGACTATGTATATAGTAAAGATAAAGAGAATTGAAAAATAAGGACAGCTCCGAAAAAAAGGAGTATGAAAGTAAAAAGTGCAGAAGTTTAGAAGTAGTGAGTTATGGGACATCGTAAAAATCTGCTAACTAAAATATGTAACACTTTACATATTTTGTGTTATATATTTATCATACTAAACACTGATGTTGCCATATTTAGAGTATTTCTAATAAATGTTTTAAATGAAATAAATTAACCAATTAGTAAAATTACTAAAATAGGCATTAGAAACAAATTTTGAATTCGTCAAGAAAATACAAGGAATAAAGATAGAGAATAAATAATTTTTGTGCAAGCAGTAATCATGACGATATAAAAATTTTTAATAACTATGTATTTGTGAAGATCATTTGAAAGATATGAATTACAATTCTGTGGCCTGAAAGTTTTATAAGGTAAACCAACATCGAATAAAAACTAATTGCAAAATTATAGGGATAAAAATCGAAAAAGAAAGAGAGGCAGATGTAGAAAGATAGAGAGTTCTAATACAGCATAGAAGATGTTATCACTTAGGTAAGAAGAAGAATCAGTAGAAAAAGCCAAATTCCACTATCCGTCAATAAAATTACAAAAAATGTTTACTATATATCAGCATATTATGAACATGTAATATTTTATTACTAAAATTTATTTTCAAAGAATTAATTTTGAATGTTCAGTTATTAAAATTTATTATGGAATATATTTATAAAATAAAAAATTATTAATACGTACAGTATTCATCTGAACAAATGGGTAAGCACTAGTGCAAATAAGGTTTTCAGGAATCGGCGAGTTTTCTCTTGCGAGCGCAGATACTCGTCGTTCACATTCAGCATTATAAAGCATTTGCACACGGCCTACTTGAATTCTATTTGAATATAAGCCATCATTTCCAATGCCACACCCTAGCATCGAAATACTTTCTCCTGCGAGTAAACCGATAGGCGTAACTGATGACAACTGAACTGGAGGAATGGTAATGGGCATTCCTAATACCTGAAAAATTATTAATTGCTTTTAGCAAGTGTCTTATAATTATTCATAACATTTTCCAAATTTATGTATTCATAAATTCTTATATATAAACATATTAAATAATTTACATGCGCTCCTATAAAATTCATTAACACAATACTTACTTTTAATACTGCAAGGTCATTGTATTCTGTGACAACGGGTCTACGCAATATTGCTGCCCAATGGTCGAAGCTTAACCACCATATTGTGTAAGAGGTTGTACTACGAGATAAATCTCCTGATGGGGAGTGAAGAACTTCTACAGGAGCTTCTAGTAAGTCGTACAGGCAATGCTCAGCTGTCAATACGTGAGTTCTAGTAATAAAAACTCCGGAGCAACGAATACTAAAATTTGTGGCTTGCTCTACAGTATATTGTGCTACACATGCAACTGGTTGGAATTCATTTTCTCCAACATCTCTGATATTGTTAGGATTGCCGACAATTGCTTTTGTAAAAATAAAGTTATGCGCGACACCTGAGACATAAAAATATATTTTCATACTATGATAAGTTACGAAAAACCATAACGAAAGTATAGATTAATTTCTTTTTGAAACATTTTAAATTAGTATTTCGTTATACTCACATGATATCGTAAATAGTATTGAAATAGTTTTAATCATATTGCTCGTTATATAATTTAAAAAGTTCACATGTACTCAAAAAATTTTAATTAGAATATTTCAACTACGAATAAAGTAAATTTTTTACGATATGTTAAAAAAGAGGAGTGATATTTCAAACCAAAAAATTGATGTATAAGTATAGTAATTAAAAATACAAAAATTATTTTTCTTTTTAAATCTTATACCAAATACAAATATTGAAACTAGACTTTTAAATCATATTATACATTAAATAAAATATTTTATAAATTATATTTCTTTATAATATTATTAAGAATTCCTACTAACATATTGTTATGTATTTACAACAAACGAATATTCACTTCTTATAAAATTAAATCTATAATGTCTAACTACCTCCTTTCTCACCTTTTATCTCTTTGGTTTAGTATCTTGTTTTTCTTCAAACTTGGTATACATGAAAAGATTTAGGTAATTTTTAAAACCGGCTTTATCATTTTAAAAATGAATTGTATGTTATCTTCAGGTTATAATAATCCTACCTGTTGATCAAATTAAAGAATAGATATTATGTACTAGTTTCAGTGACAATTTCTGTTTGAAAAATGTAAAAATGTGACGAAAAATTTTTTTAAATGATAATAATCAAACAGTATTCCAAAAAATGAATAGTACAACACTTTAAAATCTATTTAAAACTGTTTAGAAAAATACTAACTTTATTTAACCGTATTAAACTACGTAAATCTATTCTCTGTAGGAAAATATTTTTTATTAAATAAACAAATGATTTACTATTATCTTTTTACGTGTAATTTTATATTTCTTATTATTAAATATCATTACAAATTTTACCTTGTAAGTTTTTTTTTATTCATTCATGGAGACTATATTAAAAATGATTTTAACAACTATTAAAATCAAATACTGTAATTATTAATACAATATTGTGATATCATAAATTGTTGTTATTCATACTATTGTACTGAAAAAATAAACAATAATTTTTATTTTTTTAATCTTAACTTTACATTGCATTTTCTTATAAATTATAAAAATTAGTAAAAATTAAATATCAAATATTGCATTTAAATGTACATGCTAATTTTATAAAAATACACTTTTCATACTCGTAAATATTGTATGTAAAGAATTTTATTAATATCTTATTGTAATTATATATATATATATATTTAGGTAGTGAATTGACTCATTGAAAGCCGTGAGTGATTTTGAATTTAAATAAAAATTTTCTCAAAACAATAACTACTGCCGACTACTCATTTTTCATATTTCACATATTTTTAATATTTTTTTGAGGTTCGAGAAGGAAATTAAAATTATTTTAACACAAAATTAATAGAAGGTAGTGTAAAATAAAAAAAAATTAGTTGGTCATATAAATTTTTGAACATATTTTTTTATCGTATAATTGAATATGTATAAGTTCTTATTTATAATTTAAAAATATTTTTTTTTATTATACTATACAGCAGTATTTAGCCCACTATATTTAAAATTTGTACAATGTTTTAACTAATATTTTTGCTTACGTATTTACTATTGTTTTTAAATTATTATAATGTTATATTTCTATTGGTATCTTGTTTTAATTATTATCTAGTTGCAATAATAATTAATATAATATTCGGTTCAACTTAATGAGCATTTAAATAAGCCTTATATGCAACTTCATAAGCCATATGTGCAATCTCTGCAGTCTCATAACACAAAAGATCGGTGTGAATATTAATACATTATTATAAAAGCATCACTTTAGTTAATATATCTGCAATGATTCAATATTGTGATAACTTTAGCACGATTCGTTTTCATTCATAAATATAATACTCATCGCGATAAACTACCATTGCTCAATAGATAAAATCCTATGGATGACTAGAGCATCTTTGAATGGTAAAGGAAACATAATCAATTTCAATCGTTCACTTATTAATTTTGTCTTATTAACTGATACATTTGGCAAAAATTCATTTTATGATCATAATTCTTAAGATCATATCAAATACAAGTTTGAGCAATAGCCGGATGTGGGTGAAATGAGACTAAATATTTAAATGCATCAATGTGGTTTTTTTCTTGAAAACAATTGATTTTAAGCTCTAAAGTTTATCATTTAACTATTCAAATACAACATTAAATTCCAAAACCTTGAAGAACAATATAATCTGGTTACTGAATTAAATGCCGCATCTGTTGCTACGATATTTGTACACTCACGCCAACGTACTAAATAAAAATATATTTTCATCGATGACGTTAAGTATAAATTTGAGGTAAGCTATATTAAATTGATAAAAAAAATTAAAAATTTCCAAAATTAATTACTTAAAAATTAATAACTCTTTCTATCAATAAAAGCAGAAGGAAAAATGTAAATTATTTTATCCCCAAAAATAACAACACAGATACAGTATAAATGTAAATTTATAACAGAGATCCACTATAATAGAAATTACATTCATTTTTAATAGTCATACAAGTTTCATTAAATTTATCCTGTTAAATTAATTAAAATAAAATTTTTTTTTCAGCTTAT
Source organism: Kradibia gibbosae (assembly GCA_018907135.1). Taxonomy (NCBI): domain Eukaryota; kingdom Metazoa; phylum Arthropoda; class Insecta; order Hymenoptera; family Agaonidae; genus Kradibia; species Kradibia gibbosae. Next base: position 14,843,605 of record JACCHX010000004.1, read on the forward strand.
AATAAGTATAAGACAAATTCCTCAAATTATTTTAGTATAAATAAACTTGTTACTTGGAAATTTTAGCAATTTTGAGTTTGAGAAAAGTTACATATTTAACTTTTATGACTTTTAACATATATTAATAAAATCGTTTTTTTTAAAGCCTACGAATAATTCTGTTCATCGAAGTTTTTAGTATATCGAATTTTAATATATGTAAATTTCGTATTCAAGATTTATCAAAATACATTTTCGTATATAAGAAATTTTCCAATGGCTAATAAAACAACTGCTTGCAATTAAATATTAATAAATAGTCTTAACTTAAGAAATATCTAAAAATTTTAATTTCATAATGTTTTATAGATATCTTAAATATTATACCTAATTTTTTATCTAGAATATTGATAACCTTGTAATGTATTATTGATGTATATCAAATTTAGACAGTTAAATATTGATGTTTGTAAACTTGTTCGTATTCGTAAAACACATTCTCCTAAATTTGGCTGCTATTTTTATATAGCTTAGTTTTTTTTAATATAATCTTTAATTTCATTACAGATTCATATCGCATAGAAGAAAAAATATTGACGATTGACGAAAGGTTGTCCAAAATTGAAGATACAATAATCTAGACAATATTATTTCTTAAGCTTTTTAATAAGTGTAGTATTAATGGAATAAAATGTTCTATTGGTTTTTAGTGTAATATAATAAATGAATTTCTCAGCAAGTTTATCACAATGTTAATGTATGAATATTATTCGTTTCATTATTATCAATATGGAATACTATTCATTATAAAAATTATAAAATGTATCGAAGTACTTTTAGAATCAACAATTATTGATTGTCAATTCATTATTTCTTCTGATTCGATAATGTAAATAAATATATACCGTAATACTTATTTTAAACCCAATTAATAAATTATTGATTTTGTTAAAATATTGCATTTATTAATTTTACAGTTGCTTAAATATGATAAATAAAATAGTATTATAATGTAATTTTAAATACAAATCATTACTCTCCTTGAACGAATATAGTAGCGTTGTGTAGTACTTTAGATCATGTAGTATCTTGAATCCAACCATTGTAAAAAGCATTTTGATGAGATTTAAAATAAAAATTCTATCAATATCAACCTCTAACACTAAATTATTAAAAACTTTTCGACTAGCAGTAAGAATTAGTTGCTTACAAACTAATTATTGTTACTTGCTCTTTGAATATTTTCATAATTTTCATAAAAATAAGTTTTGGAATGAGCCTGAATATCTTAATGTAAATTATCTATCTATCTCTTACAAGCTTACGAATTTAAGAAAAAATAAATAAATAAATAGAAGATGAGACTAAAAATTCCTTCAAAATTTCTATACATTCATATTAGCTTCGATTAGATAAAACACTAAATTAAAAATAGTATAAAATAATGTCAACGTAATAAAAACTTCCAGCCGTAAAAATAATTTATGACGTATAGGGGTAATGTACATTAATTATTATCTATTGAAATTCATTTTATGTATTATTATTAAATAATTTTTGTTAATTATATTTTAATTCATTGGATATAATTTATCTTATAAATAAATATTATTTAGTTCTACTCATTCATTACAGCTTGCATGAAATTTTTATAATAATCAATAGCAAAATGCAGATTTACTTTTTGATATTCGAATTTTCCTTCCACATTTGGAGCTGATCGTAAGTTAACACCAATAAGAGCTCCGTTATGTATAACTGGACCACCATCATCCCCCTAAAATATTAATATTTCCTATTTAACATTATTTTGTATCTAATTATTAAGCAAATATTATTAAATAATGCAGTTTTATATAAATTATTTTTGTCAATTTTTTTTTAATATGATCCTATAATAAAGTGCACCATTTGCAGAATGCTAGTAATTAGAATTTTCTGAACAAAGTACGCAATTAATATAATTAATTAGAATTTTCTCAAAATACTTATAATATTATATTCACATTTATTTTTTCAACAAAAAATTTAAAATTTTTAAAAAATAATATGATTATAATATTATAAAATAATTTCTTTTATTCTTAAATATAAATATAAAAATTGTGAAATGCTGTAATAATATAATTAAGGCTATAAAAATATTAAATTAAAAAAATAATGTGCTTGGAGTGATGTCCATCGAGTATCGAGTATTATCATACATCTATTGAATTTATACAATCATATTTAAACGTACAGTTTTTATTTGCACATACGGTGTTATATGAGTGCATATAAGATTCTTTGGCATTGTATATAGTGCTTCCTGTAAAGTTGAAATTTTACGTGAACATTCATTTCTAGTAATAATTTTTGCTTCAGCCGTTTGAATTGTGGTTGGATAAGATTCCATGTTTGTTAAGCCACATCCAAATATTTGAACCGTTAATCCAAATAGACTATCACTCGGCTGAATTTGTGATAAAATAGCTGGAGCAATTTGATGTGGAAGTCCATATATCTAAAAATATTTTCTGTGTTAAAAATCTAAACTTTATTCAACAAATACTTCCAAAACTAGCATTTATTTAAAAATTTTGATTTTTTAAATGTATATCAATGAGAAAAGTTTTATTTATCATTACTGGTCAATATTACTTTTTTGTTTCTTAACAACTGATATATTAATTAGGGATTAATATTTTACCTTTATTATAATGGGGTCATCTTGTCCATCTACTTGTCTTAATTTTTTAACCGCTGACCATTGGTAGTAAGTAATCCACCATATCGAATAGTAGGTTACACTACGGCATAAATCACCTGGTCCAATAAGTACTTCTAAAGAATTTTCTATGGCATCAGTAAAACATTTACCACCCGACATTACATGAGTGGACGAAATAAGCACTCCACTGCATACTGTAGAATTTTTAAACGCATTCAGAGTATCTTTTCGAGCTATACAAACAGCAGCAGGATATTCAAATTCCCTTACTGACCTAATGTTTTTAATTTTAAGTTTACCTCCTAGTGCATCAGTATAAATAATGCAATTTAGGGCACCTGGTTTAATAGAATAATGATTCGAAAAAGTTATAAGCACAAATATACGTAAATAGACATATTTTCAATTTTATAAAATAAATTTTATCTTTCCTTACACAATACTTACATAATACAAGACATATCAAAATATTATCAAACATGCTATGCATTTAAAAAAAAAATAATAAACTTAGAAAATGAACCACGTTTACTAAATTAGTTTTATTAAATATGAGTGATATTTTTTTTACTAAAGAATAAATATATTTTAATGCAACGATATGAAATATATCAAGTTCGTGATAACCATTAAATATCTAATGAACGTGCAATTTACATTAATTGTTTTTACATTTATAAAACTTAGTTTATGTAACATAGTTTATTTATAGATTTAAAATTATTATTATAGCATTCAGAATTTCATATTCTGAAAATTTATTAAAAATATATAGATGTCTGTATCTTTACAATAATAGATTAAATAAGTAAATATTATAAAACTTACAAGATATTAAATATTATGTGTCTATAATCTTATCTCTTTTATATATGATCTTATTTTGTCATCCTTAAGGTTACAATTTTCTATTCATTTTTGCAAACGATGAAGAAGAGAAATATTTGAAAACTATCCGAACGCATTATCATTTAATGAAGGGAATCTCATAGTACAAACCAAAAAATCTTAATATTCTTAAATAATTACAAATGTAGCATCGCAAGGTTGTGTAAAGAGAAAGGTAGTTCACGTTTTATCATTAAAAAAAGTGTAATTAGGTAAAACAATATTCATTTCATACAAGAAAAGCAAAGAAATTGTTTTAACGTTACCCTCATCACAATGCAATGCATGGGAAACATGAACTAATTCATGAATTAACTAAACGTTAGGAAACATATTGAGAAGTTAAAGTATTTTTTTTTATTTCTGTTGATAATGAACTTGAATAAACTTTTATAAGTGAACAACATAGATGAAAAATGTACTTAAAAAAATTTTATAAGAAAAATTAAAATGACAGTACAAAATGTATAAAATTAATTTCAGAATAAAAATTATATATTTTTAATGCAAACGAATTTTTCAGATTAAAAATGTAAACAGTATCAACAATAAAAAATGCAGATGCAACAACAGCCATTTTACCAGCAATGATATTTTTTATACAAGCCGCTTCATAAAATTATTTATAAATTTAAAAATAAATTATATCAAATAGAGTAATTAATGCAATCTTATATATATGCTAAACAAAACTGAAATTTTCTTTTCATTCAAAATCTTTTAAAATTACATAATAATTTTTTAACTTAAAAAAAATGTTAATATAAATAATTATAATAAATCCAAATTTCAAACATGATAAAATGGTAAAATAATTGTTTGTATTCATTATTAATACAAACTTTTAAAATACATATTCATTTATTTATTTAATAAATGAATCCACCGTTCTTTATAAGAATTTCTTATTTAAACTAATCTGTACTAAGTAAATAAAATATTTACTTTTCCAGAATAAAATAATATATTATGTAAATATATTATAACACGTGAATTACATGTTTAGAAATTTTATCTAAAAAGCAGTTAATAATCATACTGTAAAATTATTTATGTATAAAAGTTTAATACTATTAAGTTGTTTAATAATTTAATTAATTTACTTAAAAATGCTTTAATGTATTAAAATAATGAAAATCTTGATATTAGAGTTTTGTAAATATAATTTAATTATTTAAAGTTAAAAATTATTTAAAATATTTTTATAAAGTACACATCTTTGATTATATTCAATAATTATATAAATATCTTATAATATTATTTGAGTAATTTAAAATAACTTCAAAATTTAATTTTTTTGTTAATTATATTACAGATAAGCACTCCTTATCCCTTCTCTCGGTTTATTACTTTTTGGTACATACATATGTAGGTAGGTACCTCAATGAGAAATTAGCTTTTTTAGTCCAATTAACTTAAAAATAATTGTTATCTATTTTAAAAGCTGGAAAATATAAATGACATCACTCCGATATAAAATGCATTTGTGATTATTTTATGTCACTAATCTTAAAAAAAGTAACCCATATTATTGCACTACGTGTCATATTAAATTTTGATGACGCTTTAAATAAAGCAAAGTAATTAAATATTGTTTATATAAACTAAGGATTATAATTATACCTCTGAATTATTTTTTAAAAATTCTTTTAGCTTCTGTAAATGCTGTATTTTCTCTAGAAAATGTTAAAAAGTTATATTTATATTTATCTTTTTATAAAAATATTTAATGTAATGGGAACTTACGCCGGAAGTATTCAAAAATTTGAGATAGCAGCTGCGACTCATTATTTATTTATTACTATTACTTATTATTATTTATTATTTATTTATTATTATTACTTATTTTTATTATTTATTTATTATTTATTATGATTCCTCAACATTAGTAACAAGCATCTCTCCTGTAGGAGCTTACTGTCATGCTTTCTAATCTTAACACTCCGTGCATGACATTACATACTTACTGGCTGCTGAACAATCCTCAGTAGTATTAGTCCTTCGTCAAGTGACATAACGTCTAGGCGATATCCAGAAGATTAGTTGTTGGTCATCGCGTGTATTCTGAAGGACTCGTTGTTTTTATTCAGGTTCCTCAACCAACACCTGTCACCCTTGTGCTTGAAGCGTTCTTATATGCGTTTATTATAATTATGGAAATGATTAAAATTTTGTTTCAATAGAAGAATTTAATTAGAAATTGTTGAGAACAGCCGCTAAGTAACGATTTTTTTTTATGATTGCCCTTGCTACAATGCAACCAAAGGTTATTTTATTATTTTTAAATATGTATTAAATTTATATATAAATAAATAAATAATTAAATTCTATTGTTTTAAGGTAAACAGAACTTTTTTTACAGAACTTTACTTTGCAATGACAAGTATATTGCATAATATCGCGAGTAATTTTATAAAACATGAAAAATTATAAATATCACTAATAATTAAATCATTACGACTACACTATTGTATTCTTCGAAACCCTCCCCCTATTGTTTTTCTTGTCTTCCACTCTATCAATGCATTTGAAATTAGCTGAAAATCGTAAACCTCGCTACTTCCCTTGCGCAGAAGCAAGAAGTCCTAAAATTTCGTATCCCTGCCCCCAGACCATCATTGCTGGTGTCGGTTGAAAGAACATGGTTGCTTGAAATCAGGACAGACTAACACCGGAGATTAATCTAGTCTCTTCGTTAACAATTCGAATTCTGCTTGTTGTGCCTCTTTCCATTACCATTTCTTCCTCTTGTACAAGAGCTCATTTAAGGGCGCGGTGATTATCGCCACATTAGATACAAAACGCCGATACTATGACGGCATTCCATTGAACCTTAAGAATCCTGTCCCGTTCATTGGTAGCAAGAGGGCAAGAATAACTGTTGCCTTCTCTGGATCCGTATGGATTTCCTCTGCTTTGATCTGTTGTCTTAGAAAGGTGAGTTCTCACTTCCAAAATTTGCATGTCTCCCAATTCAGGAATAGTTCCTCTTGCTCAATCGATGTAGTTTGGATCATTTTCACGTGATGCTTGAATTTCTTGATTATGATAACAATGTCCTCTAGGTAGCAAAGAACATGGGGTTCGAACTCTAGTGTTATGAGGCGATGTATCAATTGCTGGATGGAAAGGAGCTGAATGCAATTCGTATGATAAGACTGAATTGCATAAATCTTCGGCTGGGTACCGTGAAGCCTGAGAAAGATTTATTGACTTCGGTGAGTGGCACTTGCTAGTGTCTATTTTTGAGGTCGATGGTCGCTAAGTAATATGTTCCTCGTAAAGTGTCAAAAGTTGCGTCAATCTTAGGTAGATGGTACGCTTCCTTCTCAGTTATGTCGTTTAGTCAGCGAAAATTTATGCAAAATCCATCGCAAAATTCCATCCTTCTTTCTTGCTAGAACAATCGGCGGGCTCCAAATGTTTTCGGAGGACTCAAATACTCCCTTAGCATCTCGTTCACCTCCTTGTCAATTATCTGCTGCATGGGTTAATTTCGGGGGAGGGGGGTACTTTTGCTTTTTGTATGGGTCTTGGGTAATGTAAGTGAATCTCATAATCGACTCAGGTACATAGTGGTTCCTCAGGTTGTAGTTGTGATAACCCCACAGTCATCTCTTGTGTCGTTATCGGGAGTAGATCATGTCTTCTCAAGGTCATCTGAATTCCTATCATGATGAATATTTTCCTCCCAGGAGGGCTGGAGAATTCAATTTCTTTAATATTGTGAATGTGACGATGCGATGTTTGCCCTGCAGGTAAAAGAATCCTCGTAGTACAGCAAGTCGAGATGATAATCTCCGTGTCGATGAGGACTCTGACTGCCTTGCTCTCGATGTACATGGTAGCAAAGCATCGCGATTCTTGATGTTTGACCATATTCTCGGGGGGGTCCCTTAACGGTTTCCAGATGGTGGGTGTCAATCTTTAGTTAGAACCCCGTCTTACCACGCTTCGTATAGAACTTCTTCGAGAAATATCAGTACACTGATCGACAATGTTCCTCCTGGTTGCAGCGCCAGCAGCACGCCTTGTTATATGGTTTCTGTGTCATGGCTTCTATAAGCACTGTGTGTGGTGCCCTTTTGTCTCTTTCAGCCTCATCAAGGCCTTCAGCCGTTACACAATGGTACTTAATCTGCCCTAGTAGTCTTGGAATACAAGGACGAAAAGTCGAGTCTCATATTTCTGATTATCTGTTGGACCCACTCCTGATAGGAGTAGCCCCTTTGTAGTATTATCAAGGCTGTCATAGACATGATGTTCGAGTGAATGCATTGTTTTATTTTTGCTTTCGCTCGCAAGTCTAGTTTGTCAGGGAGATCAGATCGTTCGGCGAAATGAAGACATTCCTGAACTTCCGTTTTAAGTGATCTCACAAGCTAAGCGGGCCTTCGCAGAAGACTTTGCGGAAATATTCCTCCACGTAGGAACATCGATCAATATTACTGATTCACCTCCTCTATCCTAGAATAGAAGGAATATAGATCATTCCCACCTAACCAGCAGTTGCTCTTCCTAATCTGATTGATGTTCTTGTAATCGATCTCACCCTGTCCAATATACCTTCCACGGAACGCTTACTGTCCCGAGGATCCTCCATTTCCGTTTCTTGAAATCTGGAGGCTCGTATCGATGGTCACCCCATCGGTGTCGAAAGACATTCCACTATCCGGTTTGGTTCCTCCAGGCTCATCCTGGTGACGTTCTGTATAAATTTGTTCACTGCTTCATCTTCCGTATTTAGGGCTGCAATTGTAGTAGGTGAGCGTCGCAAAGAAATGCTAATCAATGGATTGTTGGATGATGGCAGTCGTCTGAAGGTATCTACCATTCAATTTCTTTATAAATTCTTCTTATGTATTATCCTTAGTTGGGCCTCTTGGCATTCTCCTAGCTTCCCTTCGAGTCCATGTTCGGGTCCATGTTACGGAGTTTACGCCGAGATTGTTCGGGAACGGATAATTTAAAATACAGTATATTGTCGTCCAATCAGTCTGATGACGTTGATGTCAGCCTTAATCTGATAGATTTCAGCCAGCCCGTATTTATCGTCTCCTAGACGTGTGATGTCGTCAAGTCAACCAGTTCCGGTCCTCTTCTTTACGGCGGGTTTACGGTTGTATATGGATTTGTAACGATATACGGTTGAGGGGTACTACACATGGTTTTTGCGCGGGAGCTTTGCAACGTCGTCCTCGATGCTTGCGTTACTGTCCAGGTCATCATGGAGGTCTGGAACGAGTCGTTGTCCGGGTGCAGTGACGCGTAGCAGCATCACCAGCAACGTCGTCGGGGCCGCCAGTTGACGATCAGCCGTTATTTTTCGCTGCGTCCAACCTACGTTTGCTTGGAACAGCCTATTGTACTAGCATAATCTATACTTTCCTTGAAATGTAAAATTGAAGCAAATGCAATCCATAACACTGTTTATAACAATAAGACATCATTCATAAGTACATTTTTTAATCATTAACGTTTTATTGAAGTTAACTAATTATTCGTAGATTTTTATATTTGTTAAGTAATTTTTTTTTAATGAGAGCAATTAATACCCGAAGAAACTTTTTTATATAATTATTCTCACTAAATAATGAATATATCTTAATAAAGCTGATTTATTAAGTTTATTTACTATTTACTCATTTTCCAATCGATAATTTATTTATAAATTTTTTTGTAATATTTTGAATAACGTCGATATCTTTATTTCTTTGAATGTTAGATGTTTTTACTTTCAATAAGCAAAAAAGCGATTAAATATATAAACACATAATTACAGTAAAAGGAGCTTCATAATTGAAAAAAATTATTGTTATTGTTATTCACAATTTACAAAAAAAATTTTTAAATCTATGCTGCATTTAGATTCAGTTTTTTTTTATTTTCATGGAATGGTTCATCAATAAAAATCCTCTCATTGGAATTTACTCAGTACGCAGCTATATAAAAAATTATTAACTAATTCAAAATAAATTAATGAAATAACGATTAATACATAAAGTTTCAAAATATTGTAGGTATTACTTTGTGCTAAATGTATCTTCTAGTGGATTTATTAAATCTAATAAATTATGATTCGAATTCTATGCTTTAAGATTAAAAAGTATGCCCTACTTAGAGAAATAAATTTTTATCCCCAAATATTCTGTTCTACTCCGCAGGGACAGATAATACTATGTATGATACAGTATAATGTTTACACTACGAATCAGACTTTTTTTGCTTGACGCTTTGCGTAATGACTAATGTTAATTCATAAAATACGGAGCAAACAGAAGATCTTCAAGGTATTTTGATAACTTCTGTAACTGCGTAGATTCACAGAAAAATTAAATGCAAATATTAAATTGAAGTGTTAAAATTAATGGGACTTCACAAGTGTTGGGAGGGAGGAGAGCAGAATTACAGAGTGGATGGGTAGCTAACTTAATTCCTTGCTACCCTTAATCTAGTCTATTTTGAATATTTAGTCTTTTATATTCTAAAAAATAAAAAGAATGCACCTGTGAAGGTGTATCGAAATGTTAGTAGCATTAATAAAAGTAGCATCTTAATGATCGATGATCTTTCAAAATTAATGCAACCCCGATAACCAAAAATTTAAACAGAAAGATGAAAATTAAGACATGAGCACTAAAATGAAGTCTTTGTTTTAACATATTATACAAAAAAAATATAGAATAACTTTTGATTAACATTTATTAATTATAAAAAAAATCAGTTATAACAGAAACAATATTTACAACATCATCATAAACTTCATTGTTTTTATTCTACTCGTTTTTTGTATTTATTTTTATTAATTTTTTTTTCTATAAATTAAAAAAAATTTATTTTTTTTTTAGTTTTTTAATATATTATGTATTAAATAAAATGTGATAAATAAAATTTCTGTAAAATTCAACGCCTATATGAATGTTAACTCTCTCAGGATCAAAGTCATCCAATGGTGGAGCCACCCCAGCATTAATTGCTACAATAGCACCAAAAAATGTAACTGGACCGCCACTGTCACCCTACAAAATAAATTCATAATAATATATGAATGATTATAGGATTCAAAAATAATTTTTTATTACAGTATTTCAATATATTTATAAAAATCTTAGTTTTATTTCCACCATATGTTAAATTGTTTAATTTACTTAGTCTTAGTTATTAAAACTATTATATTTTAAGTATAATTCTTAAGCACCCAAACAAATTATAGCTTATTTAAAGGGCTACAACAATAATTTGTTATGTAATATGTAAGGATAGTAATTTAATCGTATGCAATCAGTAAACGAATTTATAATAAACTGACATAATATTATACGTTATAAAATGAAAGATTTGATTACTACATTAGCTTATGTACCTTTTAATTTATTTGTCTATTATATTACTATAATCATACCTTCTACTTAGAATCCTACAATACCTATTACTGTAGATTCATACATTGTACGCTGCTAATATTATACAAATGTTTTGCATGCATCAATAAATGTTTGTATTAATAGTAGTAATGTTTTTTTTATAAAAAATTACAAAAATGCTTTAAAAATACTTACATGACCAACTAGTGTATACAATTCATTTTTAGTGCATACGATATTCTCTTCAACACATATATAATCTCCCCTCAGCCTGAATATTATTTTCTCACACTCATCATTCGTTAAAACTCGTACTGATGCTTTTTCCATTATCGGAGATACAGCACCAGTGTTCGATGCACCAGCTCCATACATTATTACATCTAATCCATGGAGTATACTAAGTGGTGTCATAGTTGATAAAACTGCAGGAGTTACTTCAGGAATCAGTCCAAATAACTATAATATTTATCGTTCGAGTATTAGACTACCTTATCTTTTCCATATTTAAACTTACTTACAGTTAACAAAACATAATATTAATGTAAAGTGTCGATAATTATTAATTACAAGTAAATTTACTTTCAGTAAGGCAATATCATTATCTCGAAAGCGTAGCGGCTGATCGTTAACATTCTCAATCCTGTGATACCATTGATCGTAAGATATCCACCATATTGGATAATAATCTGCGCCAACTGTTATATCCCGAGATCCGATTGTTGCTACAAGCCTAGAATTTTCTGATGCTTCAATACAATGCTCACATGTTAATATATGTTTAGGTGAAATAAGTGCTCCAGTACATAATGAATTGCTGTCGTAATTTTCATTAGGATCGTATCGTGAAAGACTAACAAGTGCTAAAAATTCGGTCTCTTGTACTCTTTGAACGTTATGACCAATAATTGACTCTGCAAAATAGTATTGATGCCCTAAAACATTAAATTTTTACTTAAAATAATAAAAATATTAATGTGTTACCATTACGTTCCGTATTTAATAAGCTTCTGTATTATTATTTACACAGTATTATGTATTTAAACAGAAAAAAAAATAATTTGTGTTTCATTCTGAATGTAAATGCTTGACTAAAATTAAATAAAGAAATTTTAATATTAAATTTGATTTTATTTTTCAAATACTAAAGAGAATAAACAATATTTTCTAATAGAAAACATGACATATTACAAAATAAAACTTATCAAAGTCATGAAAATCTATTCATATACACAATATAAAGGTATTTCTGCAATAAAATTCTATTCTAGTAGATTTTATTTGCTTATATTAATAATACAAACTGTTTTTAATTTTACGATAAAAATTTATTAGGTAGCACAGATTAAAATAATATAAAATTATTTATTATACTTTAACGATTGAGCTTAAAATAAAAAAAATTTTTGCATGTTTATTATCGACTAGTAAAAGCACCAGTGTATAAAATTTAGTGTGTCCCTGCATAACATGCTTGTACAAATTTTTGCTTCGTAAAGCAAGCTTTCAATTTAAATCATACGGAAACCAACTTAACCAATCATTACAATTTTTTAAACAATTCATAAAGACCTTAAAAATTTTGAAAACAGTGCCTGTAATTTTAAATAATTAAAATATATGTGAAACATTTTAAAAACATATAGAACGCGCACGATTAATGAATAGAGTAATCGAAAATCAGCACCAAATATTTAAAAATTGAGTGCTATGGTTCATTATTGGCATATTGGCGCTCATTATGGGTCATTTACCGGATGTATTTGTGATTTCTCGGAATTATCATAAACATTAAATTATAAATGATAGATTCATTGGTGTACTACAGCAACCGCAAGAAATGCAAAACACATGATCCTTGGTACCGACACATACAAGCATTTGTATATTATTTGTCTATTGGTATATATAAGCAATATAAGATTTACTGCTTATTTTGTAAAAATTACATTACACTTTCATTAGAATTAGCGGTTCCGATAATTAATAATTGCGTTACAATAAATTATAATTTTAGTTCCATTACCTATGAAACTTCTACAATCAGCGTACAAATAACCCTTTTTTACAAATTTCATTATGAGAAGTCAATTAAATTACTGTAAAAAAAATTAATTTTTAAAATTTAAAAAAAAATCACAACTATCATCACTTTAAACAAATAAAATTTTTATTTCAACTTTCTTAATTACTATAATATTATAAATAATTTTATAAACAATATTTATAAAAAATTAAATAATTAAAAAATTAAATAATTATATAAATAATAAATAAAATTAATAAAAATTTTTAAAAGTGTACATGAAATACTAAACTTTAATCAAATAAAATGGAAATATTTTTAATAATTTACCGGTGTAATTTTTTAATTTACTTTTAGTATTAAGTTTTTATGTTCAAAGTTTGAGTCGAGTAATATGGATTGGGTAACGTCATTTGAAGTCTAATTAGTTACAAAAAAACATACCAACAACTTTGCAATTTTAAGTTTTAAAGGTAATAAAAAAAGTACTACACATATTCTCTGTCTTTTATACCCTTTGTTTTACGAGCATCAAATTTTTATGTTATTTACTATTTTGTCTCAGTACTTGAAGTACTATTCTTATTATTTATATTGGTACATTACACTTTCTCTCATTAAAGATTATTTTTTCTTTTGGTATTAATTCATAAATTATATAAAAAGTGAACCATGCTGCTTCGTTTTTGCATCACAACAAATTTAATTAATAGGAATAAATAATTTTTGTTAAAATAAAATCGCATATTGTTTGATGGAATACAATAGTAAAAGTTTACTTTAGTATTAACCTACTTTTTGAGTGATTTATTAGAATCACTCGAAAAACGAAGCAATTTAATTTAGAGTAAAAACATTATTAAATCAAAGAAATAATTAATATCTACATTCCATCCCATCCTAATAATGTGCATGTGATTAGAATGAATATATATTACCAACATAAATGAAGTACTTAATTGGATTAATTACTATGCACCAAATTTAAGAACATAAACTTCCACGAGATCTATCGTCTATGTATATTCATAGAAACATAGTTTGTGTAACCTAAAATAATCTTACTTTATCCACGACATCTACCGGAGTCTCCTTAATCAATACCGAAGATTAACTTTGTATCGTTAAACAAAATAGTCAAGCTTCCTTTCTCATTCGGCTTTTAATTATATTTTGAACTCATATAACCTAAGAAGCTAAATAGTAAACTGTGGTTGACGAAACATTGCGTAAAAAATAAATAATGGAGACGATTTTGGAGCAACAGCGTCGTTATCATGAAGAGCGTGAACGACTGATGGATGCAATGGTTAAGGAAATGATATACAAAAAACCTGGACACAGGGAAAATATAAATTCAGAGCATCGTTTAAAATTGCTGTTAGATCAGTTTATGGAAAGTACATCCCATTTACAAGAGCTATACGAGGATAAGGATGGCCAAAGAAAAGAGGAGGTACACTCTTTACCATTTATAAATTGTAACACTTTCTGCATTATATGATTTTTACAAATTATTCTATACCAGTATTTACAAAGCTGTGTAACAACAAATAAATAAATTAGTTTCATGGGTAGATTACTATTTTTTTAATTTCACCTAGGGTATTATTAAATTAAATATCATTTTAAGATTCGAAAATAGATGATTTGAATAAAATATATCTATTACCAATTATTTTTATAACAAACTATTTTTTATTGTAAAATGTAATCCCCTTTACTATTTGTCATAGGTTCAAGCACTTGCTGGTCCAAATGAATTTTCAGAATTTTATTCTAGGCTGAAATCAATAAAAGAATTTTATCGTCGACATCCAAATGAAATTAGTGTACCTATGTCAGTGGAGTTCGAAGAATTAGCAAAAATGAGAGAAAATCCTACTGAAGAAACTGCAAATCTTATTGATTTCACAGATGAAGAAGGTTATGGGAAATATTTAGATTTACATGAATGTTATGAAAAATACATTAATTTGAAAGGGATTGAAAAAGTTGACTATATAACATATCTTTCAACATTCGATCATCTTTTTGATATACCAAAGGATAGAAAAAATGCTGAATATAGAATATACGTTGAAGCATTGTTAGAATACTTGATGGACTTTTTAGGTAGAGTTAAACCTCTTCTTGATTTAAATACCGAACTCATAGAAGCCAATAAGGAATTTGAACAACAGTGGGAAAACAATACTTTTCCTGGATGGCCAAAAGAGGCTGGCAGTGCATTGACAAATGTTGGAGCACATTTAGAATTGTCAGCATTTTCTTCTTGGGAAGAGCTAGCATCACTTGGCTTAGATAGATTAAAGTCTGCTCTATTAGCTCTTGGACTAAAATGTGGAGGTACCTTAGAAGAAAGAGCCCAACGATTGTTTAGTACAAAAGGCGAAGCCTCTCTTGATCCTAATTTATTAGCAAAGAAAAAACAAAGAAGACTTGGTAAGGGTAAAAACATAGAAAGGCAAAGAGAAGTAGCAAGACTAGAAGCTCAAGTTTATAAGCTGGCAGAATTAGTATCAAGTCAGCGATTGGCCACAAAAGAAAATGTACAAAGAAAACAAGCTAGAACAGAAGGTGAAAGAGGAGACTCTGATGCTGAAGCAAGTGCAAGTGAATCAGAAGAGGAAGATGATAATAATGTACCTTACAATCCTAAAAACCTACCACTAGGTTGGGATGGAAAACCAATTCCTTATTGGTTATATAAATTACATGGCTTAAATATCAGTTACAATTGCGAAATTTGCGGCAATTTTACATACAAAGGTCCAAAAGCCTTTCAACGTCATTTTGCAGAATGGAGGCATGCACATGGTATGCGTTGTCTAGGCATTCCAAATACTGCCCATTTTGCTAATGTAACACAGTTAGAAGATGCAATTGCATTGTGGGAAAAACTAAAAGCTCAAAAACAAGCAGAAAGGTGGCAGCCTGAACAAGAAGAAGAGTTTGAAGACTCGTTGGGGAATGTAGTTAATCGGAAAACTTATGAAGATTTGAAGCGTCAAGGTCTTTTATAAGTAGACATGTCTATAAATTTTTATTAATAGACTTCTAGTTTTGAGTTAAGACATTTATATTGAAAAAATATCATGAAGTCTTATTATTATATAATTTTTAAAAAAACTGTATTTATGAATAATACCACACCATTTTAGTATAAAAAACGTATTTCTAACATAAAAAAATCTATTCATAGATTAATTATCAATAATTGCATACTTCTTTATTTACGAGTAAACCATAAAATACCATATTTTCAATGATCCATTTTTGACAATTATTAATTTTAATAAATATGCCATAAATATATTAAATTAAAACAAACAAAACTTTATCTTTACATATAGTATAAAATTTATACTAATTAAAATGCAATTGTATTAATTTTATATTAGTAGTAATATATTTAATTATAAATAACCATTTTTTTAATATCTATAGTTTTGTACTTAATTAAAAATTAAAATTAAGTATTACATAATATAAAATTAATCTTTCTTATTTTAAGGAATGGATGATTATTATTTTAAATAAATGTTAACAGAATTAATGATAATATAATTTTTTCTTTATTTAATATTTATTCAGATTTATATTATAATATATTTTTAATAATAAAAATTACGAACTAAATAATAGATTCAAATTAATTTTAATTTTGTAGTACAAATTTGTAGTTTCATTTACAAATGACAAAAATAAATATAAATAAAAGTAATATTTATATATTAAAACTAAATACATTATATGTTTTTTTCAATAAAGTTGAGTTAAAATTCATTACAAGTATAACAATTTGATATAAAAAAATTTTAATTTACTTATACAATAAATTTTATAAAGGCTAAATTTCTTACTTCAACATAAAAACATGTTAGTTACATTTTAAAATCTAGTTTCATTATAGTTAATGTTTTTTTTTAAACATAAATTAACAGAATAATGAAAAAAAATTTATTACTTTTACATGTATATATACATATCATAAAACCTTTTTTTCAACTATCTAAATCTATATTTATACATTGTATAAATAACAATGAATGCTATACAAACATATAAAAATTAAATAATTATTAGGCTTCTTCAAGTTTACTTTGTACATCTGTTTCATTTCCATCGTAATCTGTACCCTCTAAAACATTTCTTTTATGTATTAGTTCTTCCAATTGATCCATCATGATTTGATCTTTCATGTGCTTATAACGACAATGTGTAAAATAACCAAATGATACCACGACATATGATGCAAAGCCACAATGAGATGCAAATGTAGGTCTGCTTGTGAATAAAAAAGTTAAAAGTCCAACGCCGACCCATGATGATATTGAATAAAACATTGTTTTTTTAAAGCAAGGGATCTTGAAAATATTTTTTCTTAAAATATATAAACTATATTCTGATTTTTCGTCGCTATCCATTATATCTGTTGAAAAGAATAAAGGAAAAAAAATATTTTTGATAACAAATTGATTCTTAAAAAATAGTAATTTTTGAAATCATAATTTCTCGTTATAAATAAATACAATCTGAATTTTAAAATTTTCAAAATTATAAATAATATAACTTCAAACGAGTTTTAATTTTTATAAGTAGAAATATTTATTTCTTTATATCTTCTTCCTTTTCCAAATATAAGATTTTTAAATGTATAATATGGTTATAAAAATTACAAAAATACAAAAAATGAAACCACACTTCAAACTTTTGAAATTTTTGTTTACCAAATTATATTTATAATAACTAAAACCTAAACTGTATTGGATTGTCAAAAATTGAATCGGCGAAATTACGAAAAAACAGCAACTTAATAATTCATGAAGTTATCCCACACCAACCATACCCAAGGAAAGAAGCATGTGGTAAGCATAGAATATATTTCTCTTACGTAGATCTGCTTACCATCTTGAGTTAATTAGACCAAAGAGGCGCTTATGTCTTACTTATAGAATTAATCAAGAGTTTTTAACTATTTATCAACAAAAATACTTAATTAAAAATCAAACTTTTTTGCTTTTAAATTAGCAAAGAAAATTATTAATATTTGCTTGTTTAAGATACAAAAGTAATCATTGCAGTAATTATTAATATTAAAAATTAACGATCAAATCTGCACATTTTAAAAAGTAGATAAATTATTTTCTAAATTAATCTCTTAAATCGGAATACAGAAGCATCTGAAACCGTCTGAATTTATTTTTCAGATACTTCAACAACCCAAATACGTATTGTGAATTCCATCAAACACTTAAAAACATTTGATATTAGCATTGATGATTTACACATTTTTTATAAATAAAAATTTATATCTTGCGTTATTATTTAATTACTGGTTCAAAATCCTACGTTTCTACATTACACTCTTGTTTACCATAGTAAATTTCTATTTCCATTATTGTGAAATGTAAATATTTCTAATCAAAAGATTGAATGTAACGTTTTTTATACAATTTTTCAAACCTTAGTTTGTAGAGAACATAATTTACATTTTATAATAATTGCAATGTGAAAAAAGTGCTTTGTAAATCATTTTAAAATAAAAAACTATAAACTTAACCTCAAAGTGTTTACACTTGTATACTTGTATTACTTGTGTTGTTATTTAATTAAAATACCATATAGAAAATTACAATAATAAAAATTGGATTTAAAAAAAATGATTAATAAAGAATCAAGTGATATTATTGGATATGATAGTCCTATAGATTGTAAGTATTAAAAAGAATTAACTAATATATTTTTTATATATTTTTTTTACCTATTAAAACATTATTGCTAAATTAATCATTTCTACATACAAATAACACTCAAATATTTAAACTAAAACTAATCGTAATAATGTGTTGTTAATAATATGCATCATTTAAATACTTGAATCAATGGATTCATACTTTAAGCAATGAAATAATGATAGTTAAATTTATTGGAAATATTTTAAAGAAGGAAAACTATTAAAAATATTTAGGTTATAAATATATAAAATATATTATTGAATTTTTATTATTAAAAAACATCTAAATTTTTAAATTCAATTTTACCCTTTTTTTTAAGAAATATAAGATATTTCTTTTATGATTAAACTTTTTATTTAAATTAATAATGTTTATTTAAAGAATAAAATTTATTCTGAAAAATAAAGTAGTAAAAATTTAATTTATTATTTTATAATTATTTAAACCTACCTCAAATTTGATTTTGTTTATTTTTTTTGTTACCCTTTTTTTTAAAATAATATAGTTTTTATATTATTAAATAATGATTAATAGGGAATATAAAAAACAATTCTATTATGTAACATGAGTATTATTGTACGAAATTGAATGCAAGTATTGAGTAACTTTAACAATATATACATTTTTAATTACAATTTTTTTTACTGTAAATTTAATTTGGAAATCGTAATTTTTTATTGCAAATATTGTTTCTGCATTTCTTTATATCAAATATATTTTCAAAATATATTTTTAATAAATTGTTATTACGTTCTTTATATCGTTTGAAAGATCTAAATTTTGATATTTAAAATATAGGTAATTCGGATGTACGTAATATATCATTGTAAATGTGGTATTAGTGTACAATTGACTATGCAAATTATTTTTGGTATCAATAAATTGCCTTACTAGATTTTTTATATACATACATCTAATTTTTTTACTAAATACTATTTTTTTTAATTGGAAATAATATTTTGTACTGAAACTACATTTAAGTATTACAGATCTGCATAATTATAAAATCTTAAAACTACATTTTTTAAGTTGAAATTAGTCGCTTATAAAATTGTAAAAGATTTTTTATTTATAACATTTTGTAGTTTATCTTTTATAGTTTATCTGGTTTTGGGACTATAAAATATCGCTCGAAATAAAAAAATTTATAAAAATTTATATGTTACAGTGCTTTAACATTGAAATAAAAATTTCACACAACTTGGATAATTTCTTGGCATTAGAATTTTACATTATAGTAGTTTTCCGTAAAATATATATATGTACACATATCTGTTCCGTTTATACTTAAAATTTTGAGCAAGTCTACATTAAAATCTCTCTAATTGTCTCTAAGGAATTCTAAATTAATTAAAGGTTTATATTCATATATACGTTATGCAAAGACAAATTTAATATTTTTTTTTAAACCATGATTAGGAACGTATTTCCATAAATCTGAATTTTGTACAGTGAAGGAATGTTTAACAATGTTTAATTTTTATAATATTCAAAATATTTTGTACCATTATTGGTACAGATCTTTATTATATTCATTGGAATATATTTCAATGTATAGCAAATATTTTTAACGAACAGAAAAAATATTAATAACTGCAAATAATTAATATATATTTCAAAATATTTTGAATAAGTTTATAGACAAGAAAAGTGTATACGCTGTCTATCAATATTTGCAGTACATTATAAAAAAGACTTTTTCTTTGCATGCTTAGCACTTTTTGATAATAGAAACGTAATCGTTCTAAGTAGCCCAACTTGGGAATTCTTGTAAGTCAAAGCTGTAAACTCCCCAAGTAGCAAAAGAAGCCGTCGTGATCACAGTTGTAATAATAGTCGGACCAATTCCAGCAATAAGGAAATCCTTGGTTTTAATTTTTGCTGCTGCACTAATAATTGCGTTAGGTGGAGTTCCCACGGGCAAATGAAATGCGAAAGAACAACTTAATGTTGCTGGTATCATTAGGTAGAGGGGATGAATACGAATGGCGATAGACTGAAATACAAAATCAATAATTTTACTTGAATGAATAACCTTTGTATATAAAATATTCACTATTTATATTTTAATATTGTATACATTAAATGGTGTAAAAATTATTAAATTACTTTATAACGAAGGTAAATTTTTTAAAGATGGAAATAAATTGTATATTCAGACAGTGAAAATATCGATACAGTGTGAAAAAATCAAACAACGAAAGTTGCCTTATAAATATAGTAGTATATATAAGGCAATTTATATATATATAATAAATTATAATAAATAAAATAATAAATATAATAAAATAAAAATAAAAAAATAAAAATAAAAATAAAATAAAAAAATAAAATAAAAAAATAAAATAAAAATAAAATAAAAAATAATAAATTATAATAAATAAATTTTAATAAATAATAAACTAAGCACTTACCATTTCTGCTAATACTGGCAAAATGATATTCGCCACAGCAACGTTTGCCGTCAATTCGGTCGCCGTTCCGGAGAACGCGCAGACAATAAATAATATCAATATCGGGTTCATAGTTTTGAGTCCAGTTAAGGCGTGACCCAACATAGCAGACAATCCGGATGATTGACTGCCAGCGGCAATGGCGAATCCCCCACCGAGCACGAATACTAGCCCCCAATGCAGCTTTTTGTTGATTACATCCCAGCTGATTAACCCTGGTGACGCTTTTTGGGGCCGCCTAGTGGGATCTTTGTCGAAAGCGTTTACGAAGCTGAATTTTTCTGGCAATATGAATAGTAGTATTATCAGGCCGACTGCTGAAGTAGAGTCTTTGACATTTCTGAAAGTGGAAAATTTAACAATATAATAAATTTTCTAGTAATTAGATTTCGAAGATGCTCTATCTCACTACTTATCGTACTATAGGTAAGAGTGCATCTATATAGATTGGGCTTTAAGGAAGTTGTTCCGTAGTATCAAATAAAAATTTTTTATATTTAACTTTAAGCTTACTGCTACAGCTACAATCATTGAATAAGCCTCGACTTACGCGTTTGTAATATAAGTAGGCCATCCAGCAATGAAATCTGGCTTTCTAAAGAACCACAGTAGAACCACGATGATGAATAGACACCCAATGGACGACTCATGCCATGTTAGCGGTCCTAATTCTTTATATTTGCTCTCGATGACTGTGGAAGCTACTTTTTCACCTTCATCACCAATATCAATAGCCTTGGCGTCATTGCTTTTGGACCTAAACAGTCCCATGTACATAATTTGCAGCCACAACCACGTCAAAACGCTCATCACAAGCATCGCTGGCACTGCATAAACCATCCAAGCGGAGAAATTGATGCCGGGACTATTCATAAAACGCCTACAAACGAAATACATAGGTTTAATTGATATCTACTCCGTTACTGGGTTTTCACGCTAAATTAAAATTTATTGAAACGGCGATAATCTTACGCTTCGTAGATTCCTTTCATAGTAAGGTTTGTTCCGGTTCCAACCAGAGTACCAATACCACCTATAGTAGCCGCGTAAGCCACGCCAAAGTAGTATGCCATTGTCAATTTCGTCGGTCTTTCATCACTACTCATAAGTATTTATACATTACTTTCGCTTATTGTAAGCCTCGTTTATTTGAAATAAAAATCAATGCCCTTTACATTTAAATCAAAAGTGTTGCTTCTAACCGAGAAGGCACAATTTCATTAAAATTAAATGGTATTAATTTTATAACAAATATTCATTTGCTGTTAAATTTTATACACATACCCTTCTGAATTTTCATCCGAATTTTCATCCTTAATGAACATTTCTCCTAATCCTTGCTGTAAATAGAAAAAATTATATAATGCTTTTGTCGTATTAATTTACACGATTAATCTTTTACACGTTTGAGCACACATATTTAAATTCTACTAGTTAATATATAATTAAAGACTTTAAAGCGGATTAAAAACATTTTCATTAGAAAGATGAATGACTTTTTTTATATAAACAAAAAAAACTGTTAGTATAATATGATCTTTCAAATTAAAATATAAATTTAAGTACCGCTTCTAATTCAGTAAGAACTTTCTTAACAATCGGTATCATCATCGCTGTCGCTGCGGTATTAGAAATCCACATTGATATGAACATCGTAACAAAGAACAAACCCAAACTTAATCTGAAAAAAAAAATTGAATTTGTCTTTTAAAATATGGAAATTTTTTTATAAATTCATATCAACACCTTATGATTCTTTATTATTATTTTAATATCCCATGAGTAATGATTCAGAAAATTATTCGAAATTATCTTTAAAAAAAATAAATAAATAAAATTCTCGTCAATTTAAATTCATACATTATCGATAATTATTATTTTTTAAATGTAAAGACTGTTATAGTATTCGATGAAGTGATTTCACTATATTATAGCAATAATGTAGTACAACACAGATATAAATATAATTAATTTTGAATAATTTTTTTTCTTATGTACGACATTAATAATCTAGATGTGTCTGCATTTTGTCTTGGTAAACAATTTTGTTACGAAGTTTCTTTAAATCAATAATTCATTATTTATATACATAGTATTACAATTATTTGAATTTGTATAACAAATTATATTCATAGAAGCAAATTTATATGTAAAGAAATAATTAATATAATTTACTATTGTACTTTAATATAAACAATAATTAGTACTTCAATTGTTAAGGAATTACTACATTAAATATAGTCAAAGTATTACATTATTTTTTTCAATATTAGTGAGAAGCTTATTAGTTAAAATAGTTTGCAAAAAAACAACTACAAGATTGCAAAATAAACATACCAGTGCCCCAAATAAAACAATGAAGACTAAATTTTTTTAATTATTTTGATTGTTCTTGTTTTTTGTCGTTATGGACCCTCATTGTAATTTAATAGAATAAGTGACATGAAAATACTTGACATTTGAAACTTTTAAATAGATTATGTCTAAAGATTATTTATAAGCGTAAAAATAGTATATACTTTCGATGACTGCAACCAATGGTCTTAACAATGATGAGGGCTACTCTCATATGAAGGCCGGAATGTTCAATCGCGATGGCTATCATGAGACTTCCCAGAAACATCATTGTCGTGTCATTCATGTAACAGAGACAGGTCATCTTCGTATCCATAATACCCATCAGTGGATAGAGAAATACCGGAATAAGACCGGTAATGGGTAGTGGTATGACTTCTGTCACCCAAAACATTGCCATAATAGCAATCGTGTATAAACATCGGTACATCTGTGAAGCGTCATATTTGATTGATGTTTCTTTTTTACATGTATTTTAATGGCTCTTATTATAATTATACAAAAAATTATAAGAAACGAGATTTTGTAGTGTTCGTTAAATACCATCACAATATAATATTAGGGTTAAACCTATGTACGTAAGCTAATTTTTACATAACTACAAAAAATCTTCGATAGAATTAATTATACATGAAAAGTAATATCATTATACTCATACACTCATAATTCACTACTTCATGTATAGTCATTTTTTAATAAAATACCCTTTTATTTAAATTAAAAAATCAAATCAATGTAAGTTATATTAAAATGATAAAAGCCTTGAGACTTATTCTTAAGATTTTTGGATTTTTAGAATAATTAAAGTATATTTGTTCAAAATGATTATATTTAGTAAAAATTTAATAAAAAAAGATACACGATTTCAAATTACATTTTTTTAATTAAAAATGTTACATGATATATATTTATAATTTAAAACGATTAAAAATAATTATAATATCTATTTTGCGGAAATTTTATTAATTCAATGTATACGTATAGAATTGAAATTATATATATCATATATAATATTATAATACTTTTTGTTTCAAATTTTGTACTTTTTTTTCTCTTATAAATGCAATAAAAAAATTTTTCTTTTTAATTCAAAAAATTTGTAATAGAATTAGCATATAAAATTCATTATGATAAAATATATGATAAAATAATCTTCAAAAAATTACGGTTTTATTAACGATATACTGCTTTAAAAATTAATTTTAGCAAAAAATAAATTATAACTTTTAGTAAATCTTAAAATTACAATAATGAAAATTACAATTCTTTAAATTCAGTTTGTCATTAGCTTATTTTTATGCGATAATTTTAATGCTTAAATAATAGTATTTTAATAAATATTAAATTAACCTTATCATTGCTAAGAATTATTATAGGAAGAAGAATAATCGGCCAAATTACAATGATGAATGATTTCCAATGAATAGAAACAAATTTTGAGAGCAATAAACAAAAGCTAGGATTTTTAGCTTTTGAAATAATATTTTCATCACCCATTAAGTTCCTGTAAAATAAATATTAATTTTCAATTCTGCAGAATAGGTTAAATTGTAAGTAGGTAAGGTATTTTTAACTTTTCATTCATTAAAATATTATTTGTATATACTTACGCTTCACATTAAAATACAAGTATTTACAATTTTTACTGTAAGTTTAATTGATGAAAATCAATTTGTCTCAAAGTATTTCATTAATAAATATTAATTATCTTAAATCCTATATAAAAAATTCTGATTTCTATAATTCCATGTCATTTAAATATAAATATGTACCTAATATCTTTAAAATACTTAAATTTATGCAAACAATCAATTATATTTTAAACATAAAAAAATAGTTATATAACCATGTTCCAAATTATTTAACAAAATTTTATAGCTTCGGCGATTGTATAAATAATTAGAAAATGTGTTTATCTATAAAAATTAGGTATTTAAAACTACATATATTGTTTTTATTTTTAATTAGAAGTTAATTAATTAAAAAACATCACTGCCTAAAATATTATAATCTGTCCCTGTAAAGCTTCTTACTAAAAAAATACCGATAATTAACATTATATTTTTAATTTATATCATATTGTATTATAATTCGATAATAACGCTTAAAATTAAAATTTTTTATAAAATATATTAAAACGAGATTTTTATTATTGTAATAAATTTAGTCTTATTCTTATTTTGTCGAGATTTTTTTAATATTCATACCTCAACAATAATTACTTAAAGTTAATTAATGTTTTGAAATTTATAAATGAATACTTTTGTAAATTTTCAGTAAAAATTCTCGCTAAGATTTAAAGCAAACTTCATTAGTAACAGCTTAGTAATAGATTAGTAACAGCTATATATGAATATGATCATTATCATTATTAGTACCGTGATTTCATAAATTTTATAAATTTTTCTCATCCGATATTTGTAGAACAATTGATATAAATAAAATATAATAAAACATTCATCGCACAAGCTGCAACCTTTTACTGATAATAATTTCGTAAAAATATTGAATAAACAAATTTTATCAACGAAGAACGTAGATGTCACAACTGTAACGTATTCGTAACTGTATAGTAATCTTTCTAATCTAATTATGTAAATAAAAATTTAGTATCACAAATATTTAATATAGACTATAAATACTTTGAACATTTTTTTGCGCTTGAAAAGAAATAAGTTAATAATTTTTATCGCTTAGAATTTTAGATTTCTTAAAGTAAAGATCATAATCAGCGATTTTTTTTATAATGATGTATAAATAAAAATACTTAGAAGACTACATTTTATCAGGCAAAATATCAATTTGAATGAGAATTACAATTTTATTAAACCAAATCTCGCCACAATCAATATAAAAATTTTTTTTAATTTTCTATGAATTTGAACGCAGCTGTAATAATAATTTAAATGTAATAAGCTATTTTTAAATCTTTTTTCATATCCTAGTTGTACATTCTTTCTCAATACTATTCTATTTAACTTTGTACAATAATGATATGTAAATAATGCAGTAATACGAACAGTTTATAGAAGTACATATACAATTACAATAAACGTAATCTTGACATCGTTAAATAATCAAGCAGATAAATCCATAGAGACAAATTATCAATAAGAAAATTGAGGACAAAAAAATGAAGTTTACATTTTCTCTACTTTAAAAAAAAGTTTATGTATAGATTAATAATTTTTTCCGCCAAACTTATCCAAAAATTATTATTATGCAATCAAAAGTTAAGAATTTATAATTAAAAAAAAAAATTTGCAAGTAATTTTTATTAATTATTAAATTTTTTTTCAAATATTTTTTAAAAATATATTTGACAAATTAGCACTAAAATTAATTTTAAATAATAACAATGATGTGTAAACGCTTACTCAAATAAGTATAAAAAATATATACATTAGTTAAAATGACTCAATTGGTGTATATATAGAATAAAATTTTATATTAAAAATTGTTATTTCATGAATATCATTAATTCAAATAATATAAAATAAGTTGTCGCATAAACTATAATATACCATAAAAAAAAATTTTCTCTTAACTAAATTCATCTATTAATACTTATAGTAGGTTCATAGAAAAAAGGATTATGTATTTTTATTTTATCTTAACAATTATTTTCAGTACTTCGATATATTATAAAAAAAATTTATATTAATTTTATGCGATTATCTTTAATGAATTATTTTGCTTTTGCAATTTCATTTATTAACAAAAGTATTAAGCTTAAAAATTTAATAATTTTAATACTATTTTATTAAACTGAAAAAAATTATCAACTTTAGTAGAGATAATTACTAGATTCATCAACTTATAGTTTTTTGATATTAAGAACAAATTCCAATTAATATATAATTACATTACTTATATACACAATTTATGTATGTCATTGAAGTAAATTTGTTTCTAATTACATATTGTGTTTTTCTGAGTAACTTATGACATTTTCTAGGTAATTTTTTATATATTACCAATTTAAATTTAATGATCTAATATATATATATTATAAATATATAATAATTAAAGATTATTAAATAAATTCTGTATTTTTCTCTAAATAAAAAGAAAAACAAAAAAATTTACAAAATATACGAACCCCTTAATGTTGGACTCGACGTCTAGAGGATTACTGCTAACTGTTTTCGAGGCCATTCTGTTCTTGAGATTCTTCGAAATAGTTACGATCGGTTTGCTCGGCTGGAGCCGATCGCTGCATCAGAGGCAGAAAAAGGAATTAATAAGATGAAAATGTATTTATTTTCCACTTTGGCTTTTCATTTTTTTGTTTTCTACTCTACTATCAGTTGGATAATCATGAATGCTCACAGTAAGGGACTAGCAGTGCGAATAACGTTAATGAACTTGTCACGATAAAAGTCAACGAACGTTTATATACAGAAATTCTTGGTACGCTCGCTAACAATAGAAGAAAACCCATCTTTCTCTTTTTCTCTTTATATGTTTGTCTTTTTATATATCTTATTCTCTCTGTCTCCCTCTTCTTTTCTTCTCTTTTCTTCTACTCTCACTCACTCTCACTCACTCACTCTGTATCTCGTTATTTCTCTTCCTCTCGCTTTCATTCTCTCCATTAACATGATGATGAATCAACACTTCGAAGAGTTTCGGCATTATGTGTAAGTTACGCATGTGCTTTTATAATATTAATTTGATTATCCTGATTTCTTTTTCATTATATTCGTTAATATACGAATTGGCGCTACACTTACACATTATGGGATTCTGTTTTCTCTTGATAGAGATATATTTATAAATTTTACGAAAATATACGTAAATTGTTAATGTGTGTATACTAAATAGTAGATATTATTATAAATAGTAACCTTTTTATCTGAAACTAATATGTAAATTCATGCATTAGCTTTATAAATTTTAAGAATTGAATTTTCATTATTTATGAAACATTCATTTTCAAGCTTATTTGAATTAAATCCAATTATGAAGTTAAGTTACAATTTTATAACGAACTTTGAAGTCTTATCTTAAATTCTATCGCTTATAATCATAAAAATTTCATGTCTAAAATTTAATTATCATGCTGTAATAATTTTTTATGAGGTTGAAATGTTATAATTTTTTTTATTTCTAATTACAAATTTTTATCAATAAAAATAATTTTTATAATATAAATAATATAAGCTGTTTGTGCAGTAATACAAAATGAATTTTCTACTACAATTAATAATAATTGTATTCCTTTTTATGTTAGTAATTTAAATAAAAATAATAAAATTTAATCATCACTACTGCTTATTTATTTAATATCATAATTAAATAAAAAATGTGACGTCCAATCAGAATAATCCAGTTGCTTGACGTGAAAGTGTGTAAACATTTATTCGAACAGTATTTAATTTTGTGCATACTAGTTTATTTTTTGGTTATCAATTAGAAATAGTTAGTTGCTACCTTTCAATCAAAATTTTTATACAGTTACGTGTAGGAAAATGAATCACGCTTTGTCAATCCTTATAAATATATCACAGTCTGTTTAAAAAATTATTTAAAACAACTTCATTTCCATCAAATTTGCTATTAAAAAAATTTCATTGCTTTTTTATTTTTTTCCTATCTGTTTATTTATTTATTTATAATTATTTTTCTTAAATTTACTGTTTGAAATGAATCATAATTCTTATTTTAATCTAAACTTCTCTTATGTTTTTTTCTAATTATATTTGTGGCTCGTGTCAGATTTTAGTTCGTAATAAAGTTATTAAATATTTAGGTGCCTTCATACTATTTTTACACATTTTTGAAAGGTACGTGATTATAATCGGTGAATATATTTTTAAAGTGCCTATGCTCAGCATCTTTCTTTAAAGTTTTAAACAGATGGTGTTGTATCCATGAAGAGGCAAAATATGTATTGCAAATACATATGATAATGCAGATTTTTATGTCGATAATGTGCATCCACTAGCACTATTTTTGCCACCCGATTCGCAAGTATGAGTGGCATCTTTCTTTTCCAAAAATAATACTTACATTCATCGGATTTAGCACATGCAATCTTCTAAAGGAATTTTATTAACGGTGAAAGTAGCACCTTCTTTAAACCTTAATTTTTCTTAGTGATCAATTCGTGGATTTTTACTTGGTATAAGTTATGAAATTTTAGTTGATTGCAGTAACTAAAACTATCTTTACGCTTCAAACATTACAGATGTCATTCACGCGACTATCTAAATAAATCTAAATAACAATATACATTTTTATTAATTAATTTTATAAAATAATAAGCTGACCATTCATTTATAATAAGAACGTCTATAATTATCATAGAGCAATAAATAAATTTACTTTATTAATGTTTTTCGCTATTCGTAAGTTGACAGTTTGTAAAATTGATAAGCTTTCTTTTTTATTGAAAGAAATATATTATAGCAAATGTTTAAACTTTTTTATAATGAAAAATTTAATTTATCAAAATCATATATAAATGTATCTGGCATGTGCTAGTCACAAATCGGGACACAAGTACCGGTTTTCAGAAAATTTAATCATATTTTTGAAAAACCATCTTTCAGTAGTACACATATGCTTAATATAACAGTTAATGATTCAGTAATAAAAAACATAATTTTTTTATTGCAAAGGATCGACTAACATTATAAATTTACATAATGCGAAGGACAAACTCATAATAGTTAGTGGAATAAGAAGATATTATTTGGCTTCTTAACGAGTGCAGAATTCATCAAAGCGAATGAAGGCAGCAAGTAGCAAAACCACGGGGTGGCAAGTAATGTATCTTAAACACACGATTATCACTCTGAAAAATCATATTACCTTCACTGTCGGTCTAAGCCGTTCACAAAACTCTCGCAATTGGCGTCGCCACTGTGGCTCGTGTTGGTGCGGAACAATTGAGCGAACATCGCGGCACAACCCCACATTCCAGGTCCCACGTGCACACAAGATACTAGGATGTAGCTCATCCACCGTAGATGAGCCTGAGAGGGAGAGAGATGGGGAAGAGAGAGAGGGAGGGAGAAAGATAAAGGGATATAAAGATAGAGGGTAAGAGAGAGGGGGGAGAGAAAGAAAGAGAGAGAGAGAGAGAGATGAATAGGTGCGCCGGTGCGCGTCGCTCGTTCGACTGCAGCCAGCGAATGCATCGCGGGTGAAGAAGCCTCGCACCGTCGACCTCCTCTGCAACCCTCCCCACCCGCGGCTCGCCCTTCCACGTCGCAGGCACACTTACGACCAACGGGCCCCATGGAAGCTGTTAAGAGGGACGTAACGGGGCGGGGTTGTGAGTACGGGGCCCGTCAGCCCCCGGCTGCAGTCCATCGCACTATCGCTTTTGAACACACGCGTGCCCTCTCTCTCATCTCTCTCTACCCCTCCCTTCTCTTCCCGCCATCGGAGACATGGATCTTACGGACGACTTGTGCTGGGGTCGCAGAGCGGGGTAGGGGGATGAGAGGCGCGAGTTGCGCATCGTTGCGGACTGGCGCGCAATAACTCGACTCGGTACCAATTAACACTTGCGATGAAAGTGCTCGAGGTATTTCGGGCGGATTAAGGTCGTTTGAAGAATTGGCATGGCTGCTGATGGCGAAGCTTTCGCCGTGAAACGAGCGACGTCGTGTGGACGATTTGCCGGCGATTTTGGTTCGCGACTCGATATTCGCCGGCTGATCCTTTCGAAAAAACTTGCCTGACCTTTATTCCCTAGATTTACGACTTCGTTTCGAAAAATTGCTTGTGTCCTTACATAACAATACTCATTCACTGCGTATACTCTTTCTAGCCTCGCGGTAAACGTCCTGAGCTAATTCATAACACGCGCGCGCGTGTCTCAATACAAAATAGTCGCATTTTGTACTTTGTATTAGACTTTATTTCTCTTAATGAACGTTTCCCAACGACACCATGTACTTGATACATACGTTGTTTTTTACTATTGACTGTCGAAAGAATTTCAATACAATATCGGTATAATACTCAACTTTCAAGGTTTAGTTATTTATTTTTATATATGTTGAATTTTTGATACATTACATTTTAAATAAGTCGCTATTAATTACTTAATATACATTGAAATTCAAATATACAAATTTACATAAGCTAAAAGTCAGTTTTTATCATAAACACAATATATCATTTCAATTTGTAATAGCGAAAAGCACAAATATCCTTAATCAATCCTAAATAAATCCTTATTAAAAGTGTCACTTTTTTATATCCTTTAATAACAAGCATTGATTAAAATATGGGGGTAAAAGAGATGAGATTTATAAAAAAAACTACGTAGAAATTATCATTTCTGATTGTACAAACATTTTCTTGTAGGTTTTCTTGTATTTGGATGTAAGATTTAATTATTGTTGACATAAATCAATTATTTCTATAACCTGAAAAACTTTGAAAACAATTGTCTGTTAATACAATATTATATCTTATAAAAATAAAACATGCGACCTTACATATTAGTTACTATTTTTAATCAATCACTAATCTAGCGCATTGTTATTTATGCAACTATCATAATCCTAAATATTATAATAAAGCTTAATTAATATATTCAACAGTAATTATACAGATATTTAAATTGAAAATTATGATAATATTAGCTATCACTTTTGCTTCATAATTACATAAAGTTATAAAATAATTGAATCATTTGAATACAAATTCTTTATAATAGTGAAATTTTTTCTACAAAGAATAAACGTAATGTATTTTACCTCGTTATAAATATTTTTTTACACACAATCTTTTTTTTATTAATCAACTGATTTAGCTTAAAATATAACATTTTTTACGAATTATAATTTTCGACGTATTCATACATATGCATTACATTTGTAATGCATCTTCAAAAAAACAACTTCTAATATTTCTTATATGACTCTTAAATGCTTGGACGCTTAGATGTATGATCACAATAATTCGTTTACGTAAGATTTCTAAAAACACCAATACTGTTTTAAACTCTGTATTGGATGCAGTTAAATTTATTTAAAAACTACTAATATTTTACATTTATTAAAACAAAATTTACTGAATAAATATGTTAAATTCATCATGAGCTTCTAAAATGATTTCAGCAATATTATTAACATACACAAAATTATTAAATGAAATATATATATTTTAAGTATATAAAAGTAATAGAAACTGATGTTGTTAAAATAGTGTTTAAATAATAAATGATTATTAAAAGATTAATTGTAATAATAACTTTATTTAAAGCTACAAATAATAATTATGAATTCTACATAACACCATATCTGAGAATTGATCCGATGTTTCGATTATTACAAGGAAATAATAATTTTACAATTTAATTAAAATTTTCTAATGAAAAATTTTTAAACATTACGAACTGTTTTTCTTACACTAACATCATCCGTTATTGTGTTAAAAATTACGTTATATAATTTTTTATTACGTTAAAAATGCATCAAATATACTACGATGATACTACTGAAAAAATTTACTAATAACGTAATAAATATAAATTTTTTTAATATTACTTATCTAATATTGCAAATTAAATATATTATTTATAAGTAATAAAGTAAAGTCCTGTGAAGCAATGAAATACTTCAATATTTTTTATAATCTTTTAAAAAAATTGTATTTTATACGTCATTTCATTGCAAGTAGCTTTAAATAATCTTAATAAATATTATCACCTGCTATGTAAAAAATATGTAAGGTTGATATCTCGTTATATGTTGTCAAACATACTTCGTATTAATACGAAATAAGAGTAATCACTCTTGTACATAAAAAATCCTTTTTATTATTAACATATTAAGATTTACTTACTAACTATACAGTATGTTATCATTAAGATTCGATTAAAGATTTGTATTTTATAATCAATTTGAAAATATAAATTATTTTTATGTGTTAACTACTATGTCAAGTATAATGTACGTCAATTACAGATAGAGATAGATATGTATTCAAATGTTAAAGTAAATTTACGCACTTTTTTAAAATATTAATATTTACAATAGCAATTATACTAAATATGAAAGTGTGGCATGTACATCAATAAAGTATTACCTATTTTGATAGTAAATGAACAGTGTAAAATTTTTTGAGCAAAATTTTTAAAATTTTTAATAACATTAATAAGATTAAAATATTTTTAAATGCTGCTAATTTTCATTTTATTATCAATGACCATAATTTTAATAAGTTTACTGGTACAATATTTTTTTAATACAGAAGTACATCCAATAAGAAAAGAAAAATATTTAATTCTTTACTTAAAATTGTTTAAGTAGAAATATTATATTAACTATTATAAATAATGAAATATTATAAAAACCGTTATTGCCTAATAATATTTCGATTACATATAATTTTCGTATAGCACAATCATAAAGCTTGTAAGCTTATTATAACCGGCCTTCTGGTCATTTTGCTTTAAAAGCTCTTAAAATTGTTGTTACATTGAGAAAAAGAAAACTGTTGAAAGAGAAAGAAAGCAATATTAAGAAAAGATTTACAATTTATGTTATACGAACCTATGTATCTATACTGATGGTCGACATATTTTTAAATTCAGCAACGATGTGTTTTGGTATTTGAATAAAGCAGACAGGCGCCGTTCTATCGCTGTTGCTTTGAGCTTCTTATACCCGTTAATACTTGTATGGAGATCCATAAATACACCACCGCGTTGCCACCTTCAGTCTCTCTTGACTACTCTTTTACATACTGAGTCGAAATACTCTGGAAGATACAATCATGAAAAGCAGGTGTTAATACATACCTCTAAAACTGTTGATTGGATACGTCGAATAATGATTTTTTATACCTCTATTCTTATCAATTTTGAGGATCCAAAATCCTTAGTGATCAGAAATATATACATATACATAAATATTATATACGATTTTTGTCCGTCTAATAAAACAATTTTCCAAAAATTTTCAATGAGTTAATTATTTATAAAAAAAAATGTAAAAACTATATTCTATCTTATTAAAATCCACAATAACAAAAATTGCGTACTTTGGAAATATTTATTCAAGACTTATATAAGATATCTAGTGATTCTTAACTTGATACATTTAAACAATAAGTACACTAAAAAAAAACTTTTTTAGTTGATTAAAAAAAGAATTTCTTATAATTTTAGTCATAATAATATAAAATGTGTATAGTTATAAAACTTTTAAAGCATTTTATATGTATATAATTTATAGAATCAATAAAAGATTATAAATAATCTTAAATATGCGTATTTAAAATTTTTTAATATTCAACAATAAAATAAGTCAAATAAATGATTTTAAAAAATGTAATTAATTTTCTTTAGTTTACTCAGATATTGATATTAACATGAATCAACAATAATATTAAGATTTAATTACTACTTTGTATTTCTCGATAAAATTTATATTAATTTTCTGATTTAATATTCAAAGAGTTGAATACTTCTTATTTGTATTTTATAAATTTATTAAAAATTATTTCTACATTTTTATTTTCTTCCTAAAACATAAAACTTTCTAATTTATAGCAGCTTAATAATAAATAACTATATTTTAATTTTCTTATCAAAGAAATTAATTTTAACATTAATATTAGTATCTCAATATTAAATAATCATGATTTTAGTATCGACGTAAAAGATATTGTAATAGTGTACTGCACAAAAACCTTGCTAAGTTAATAGTATATAAATTGTCTTTATAGAAAAATATATATATTCCTGCACATATGACAAAAATAGTTATGTATGTAAATATACACACAAAATTTATTGCTTATCAAAATATTGAATCCCTTTATATTGCAAGTTATGAATAAACTCGCATAAAATTTTTAGCATGAAATTATAAAAATTAATTCTTAAATATTGAAGGACAATTTTCAAACGTACGTTTGCATTTCACTTATGGATGCTCTGCAAAAACAATCGACTTATAATTTTATCCTTTTATATGTAACATTCATGCGTATAATTATAGACTGCATATTAAGGATGTTTGCGTAATATCCTCTGTGCTGTCTTCTTCTTGTTCTCGATCTTCATTTGTACCATCGCACACATTTACTGCGACAAGTGATTACATAAGAGACGAGAACCATGCGGATTAATTGATCGATTAGATCGATTAATCGTAATGTCAACCGCGAATGTAGTTCTTAGATTGCATTGTCGTGCTTTTATTCTATATTTAACTGTGACAAGCCACTGCAATTTAAATCCTTGCAGATTATTTTTTCTTCTTATTCTAATGTATATGAGCGTTGAGGTTAATTGGTAACTCTGATTTGCTTTTGAGCGGAAAACAAAAAAATGATTTGCTAACGTACGAGAATATTATTTTATAGCGTAAAAGAATTTTATGGCTTTACAGCATTCTTTAAATGCCATTGATTGATATTTCCTGCTTCAAAAGAATTGTTTCATTTCGATTAGATTAAGTAATAATCGTTAAATACCTACTTCTTATTATTAAATGACAATAAACTATATGTAATTTAATATATTTCTAGAAATATTTTTATAATTGTTAAATATATTTTTTTTATAATGTGTTTAAATCACGAGTATAAACTATTATACTTTAATATAATTCTATATTCAACGTGGTTTAAATTTATTATTTTAAAATCAACCCCTATGACTTGTTTACTTGTCCAACAAAACAATATATATCTTTAGTGGGATATATCAATAATAATTATGGGCGAATATTAAATATAGAACAACCAAAAATTTTAAATTTAATAATAATTTCATTTTTTTGAATTATTAATTTTAATGATTGTATACGGCTTTTACGCGTTATGATTCAAGCACGACATGCCAACAGAAATTTGTTATAAAGTTAATTCTAAAGCTTATTTTATGATAGTTGATCAAGTTATTTTAATATCTTTAAATTCTTACCGATGGTAACATTTCAATTGACACAATTACATTAAAATTGGTAGCAAAAATACTTCGGAATATCTAAATTCAGGGAAAACTAGACAACCTTATTGTAATAACTGAATACTGTTGATAAATCCATTTACAATTTGAATATTAATTCATATTCATATATGCTGCTCCGTGTGTGAATATTACATTTCAGAATATTTTTCTCAATATAAAAGCAATAGTATATTATTGTTACAATCTCCCATAAGTAGCACGGTCCGTTAATTTCGTCGTTTTCGAAACACAAGGAAAAATTAAGTATTCCTAATGACAGTTTAAGTATACTAAACGAAACGAACTACCATGTCCGACCTGCGTATTGCGCATCAATACCAGATCGAACGGAACTCTTTCACAAACGATGGATATGTGAAAGCTTTATGTATCCTCCTATGCAAAACCAAAATTTATCATCAGATATATTTGAAAGATCTTTTGGAAGCATTTTTATAGTGCTTAAGACATTTGGCACACCGACAACGCATTTATACCTTGAATCTCACGTTGTGTGTGGGTCACATTATTAATGTAACAGCCTCAATCATGGCCACGCGACTCGATTTCATTCATTTTAATGTTGTATGGTTTCTTTTCGGATAGAAAGAGGAAAGAGAGAGAGAAAGAGAGAGAGAGAGAGAGAGAGAGAGAAAGAGAGAGATAGAATTCAATCTCAATAAAAGTCAAATATTTTGCAATACTTATTCCGGTTCTTCAAAGGCTCGATAATACTACGTCCGTGGAAGAACGAAAAATGTCGCTCACAAACTTAAATTTGATACTAATGCTTCGGACTTTTATTAAATTCTTACAGGTAATTAATTTGATGAAATACTTGTAAAATGAGTTACTTTATTTAAAAAAAATTTTAATTACTTTTTATAAAGTTATGTATTCACTAGAAATGAATGAGTTTTTTAATGCAATTTAAAAAGTAAACTAATTGATTTTGTTTAACTGGTATAGTTCTCTGTCGTACGTTGTTTACTGTAAGAAAGAACCATAAGTTCCTTTATATTTTAATGTGAATTTATTTTGTATTTATGAAGTGGATGCACTTTGACTTCTTCCTATATTACTTGGTGAAACCGTTTTTTTATTAAAAAAAATCCTAAATGCATTATTATAAAATTATGTACATAATAGTAAAAACAGTAAATAAATAAAAAAAACCCAAGGCATAAGCGCTTTTCAAACGATCTAAATACTTTTTTTTTAAGTTGTATTAGTAATATCTGTAAAATCAATCACAACATATAATATTATAATCTGTTTCGTTTAGCCTCCATTTATCTCACATAAAAACTGATATAATTATAAAAAAACTTATTCATGTTAAGATTATGATATAAATAATTTACTTTTTCAGAGTAATATATTTGCTTTTTATCACAATATATAGAAAGGGGAAAATTCATAATATATATTTACGAAATTACATGAATTCGTTTATAAAATACGTTGTTTAAATTATTACGATGTTTTAATTATTTTTTTCAAATAGATACAATTATTATTGTATTATTAATAGAAAAAATCTTACGTATTTAAGAATATGTTAAAGTTTACGATTAAAATAACTCTAAATATTTCGTAATATAATAAAAAAAAATTTCCTATCAAACTTATTTTCAGCAGATTGTAACTCATAATATTATACATCATACACCACATAAATAGTTTAATTTACAATTTTTATTGTATATTGTTTCGGAGAGTAAATTAATACACTCAATAAATTATGTACATTTCTTTAACACTTTCTATTGAAATTATGTATTTATAAAGAATCAACTTATAGTATATTGTCGATATTTAAATTTATTACAAATGACATTAATACATCAATCGTAAAATTGTATTATAAATTGAGGAGTGCGAAAGAATATATTTATTTGTATCAATCGAAATTCAATGCATTACTAGTAGTTAGTTAAGAAAATGATTGCGAAGAAAACCAATTTAGTTATCATTGACATTCATCAAAATGACGAATAACATATACGTTTTTAATAAACAAATTTAATAAGTTATAAATTTCAGGTTATTTTTTAAAAAGTATGGAATTTTTTCTAATTTTGATTGACTGCATGTGCAATTAGGCAACTGATTCTTCGAATGCATATAGTAATTGGGAGTCCAATAAGAACACGTGTAAAAATATATTGTTAGGCTAGCGAAATTTCGTGTATACGTACCCACGGAAAAGCCAGATGTGCCAATAATCTCGAATTTCACTAGCTTCAATTTCTGAGGAACTTATTAATAAAGCTGCCGGATATCCAAACGTACTTAACACTCACGTGTGAAAAAGGTGGGTGCAATGGCGGCAGTGGCGAAAATCGAACTCGGGCCACTTCTAAAACACGATGCCAAGGAGAGATCGGAAACTCTTTAAGCTCCGAGTGCGGACTGTCGGCGGATTGCAAAATAAGTGAATGCGCGTGAGACAGCTGAAAAATTGGCATGTAAGCGCGGCGCTCAGGTAGCGTCTTACCGCTTCCTAGTCTCCTTCCCTCGGCTTACGAGGACATGCTCGGCCAGCATTTACATTGTCGACAATGCGCCTCGCCGTAATGAGTCTTTAAGATCTCAATAGACTTTGGGCGGAGGGCCGATTTGGCCGTAGGCTGCGCCGAGGTTCGTTGCCCGACGCGCTGTACGGATTCCTCGGGTTCGGTTCATTCGCAGTGGGACGTATTTTCCTGTCGGGGAGGTGGAGAAGAGGCTTATTTTACGAGGATTTTCAGTTTGCTTTAGTCTTGTTTCTCGAACTCATTAAAAGATTCATGAAAACTTGTTTGATAAGCCATTAACCACAACTCAACATCAATTTAAAATAAAGCAGGAGCTTACAATGTCTACTGTTTTACTTTCCGTTGATTATTATAGTCGTGCTTTAAGTTAAATTATAATTCTAATCGTCGACAATTCGTTATAAATGCAAATTTTTTAATTTAATTGTGTAGCTACGGTAACAAGAATCTGCCATCATGTTGCACAACAAAAACTTTTCAATAATTAACTCTACATTCTTTCCTTTATCTGGAGTATGCAATCAATAACTTATATTTTTTTGCGAATAGATTATCAACGTCATTCGTTAGATTTTATTTGTTTTCATATTATAAAATAATTATTTTTATAAAAACTTGATAATTACGCTGTAATTGAATGTTGAATTAACATATTATTAATAGTTATTTATCAACTATTCATGTGATGCCATAATTTATTCCTATTAATTCAAATAAAGCTAAAAAATTTTTTTCGTAAAGAATTACTTTTAAACATAGTATTTTCCTAGATGAAAACCAATTCAATTTTGCTGTTTTCTCATTAAAAATCTAAAATTTATTCATCGTGATTTTGTTGTAACTGAAATTGAATAATATAAAATAAGATAATGAATGTAAAATAGATAAAAATATCGAAACGTGATTATCCAATTACGCAAAATTAAGAGATATAGTAATAATTTTATAAAAATAAAATTTTATAAGGCATATATATTTCCAAAATTTTGGCTAATTTTAGAATTCAACGCCAGTTGCTCATCCCCTAACTTCTATCCTTGCGATATATAATGGTGAAATTGCAATAAAACATTTTATATTTTACGAATCTACGTGTGCTACGAAGTTGTATTTAATATTGACATCGCAATGACCGAAAGCTCGTCATTGACAGGCCTCGCATGTGCAAATGTCGAGTACCGCAGGCATACTCATAGCGAATGCCGTACCTGGATCTTGTTATCAATGACCTTTCCGAAGAATGCATTCATTCTATTTAGGTCGAGGTATATAATTTATTCCACGTTGTTTTGCTTATAATTTAATTACGTTTAATGGCTACAACCGAAATTGCGTAGCCAATTAAAAAATACCTGCGAATGTATTCAATAACAAATTAAGTATTTCACACTTTTTGTTGAATATCAACTCAAATCTCATACGATTATTGGTACAGTGTCTTCGCACATTGTCATTTGCATCTTAAATTTATTTAATTTTTCAAATTGAGTGAGTAATTAATAATAAAATTCAATATAATTAATTAATAAAAATAATTAAATATTTTTCAAAGCAAAAGCTCTTTAAAAATGTAATTTAATTAACTCATAAAGTAGTATTTTACGATTTTACGAAAATTTAATCTACAAGTCCACCTGCAGTTCAAAAGATTTTTACTTTTAATTAACTTGATTTGGTATGCATAT
Organism: Kradibia gibbosae; assembly: GCA_018907135.1. Lineage (NCBI taxonomy): Eukaryota > Metazoa > Arthropoda > Insecta > Hymenoptera > Agaonidae > Kradibia > Kradibia gibbosae. The sequence goes on from JACCHX010000004.1 coordinate 14,884,277, forward strand.
TTTTAGCAGGTTACAGGAAAAATATCTTGAAAATTTATTGTAGAATTTATTTAATAGTATTTTTTATATAATTAAATTTGTATTTTACGTGAAAAGTGATTAATCATCCATACATATATTATTTATATTGTTATTTTTGTAAATTTCTTAGAATTATAAAAATACATCTAATTAACATTCTTATTTTGATTAAATTAAATTTACAATCATTTAATGTATAATTTAAACTTGAACATTATATTATATAAATCCACCATATTGTCAACATTTTTTAAAATCACTTTAATCTATAATCTTTGTAAACATTAATCATCATCAGTAAACTTGAACTCCTTACAAGGCCACAATGCTTTATGCATCAAATGTATTTCACACTTATGTTGTTACAATTAAAATAAATAAAGAATCTTAAATTAAATTATTTTGAGAATATCTCATTTAGTTATAATATAAATTATTCAATGTTTTTTAAAGTAATGTAATAATTAATATTCTTAGTATAAATAAAATACAAATAATGAATTTTAATTTTTAAAGGAAGGGAGATAAACAAACTTAAGACAGAAAAGTAGTGCAATTAAATTGTATATATATATGTTTAAAAATATTCTTTCAATTAATATATATATATATATGTATATATGTATATATCTGTAATAAAATTAATAAAAAATAATAAAGTCTTATTACCTTATTTTATATTTATAAGCTGACATTAAAAGTAATCTGAAATTTTTAATTAATAATTGTGTTATATATTTTATGTTCATAAATTGTATTTAAAATCTTGACACACTTATTTTCGATTGACCATTATCTTCTTTATCTCTCTCTCTCTCTCTGACTTTAAAAGCGGTTACTTTCATTTGACACCAATCAGCTTATAAGTTTATTTAAAGTACGTAAAAGGAAAAGGTGATGCTAAACCTATACCTATTACCGTGTTAACAATTATTCCCCTTAAACGTCCTTCTTGAAACGAACGACTTACATATCCTTGCTGCGTATCACATTTTCAGACAAATGCCGTATATACGCCAGTATTTCGTTCGCGGTGATACTTTTGGGTGTTGGTTTGCCACTATGGTGGGAAACTACTGCTGTCCCCAGGGTAGCGATACCCTATGCTGACATCCATGCCCTCGACAATCTGGAGCTGCGCATTCACTTGCGGATCCTTCTTGGCTGCATGGAAATGGAATACAGCTTGCAACTCGCTAATGAGCTCATGAAGCGTTTTGTCGATGCCGGATACGAAGGTGAGTCGTTTCTACTCCCAGCATTAAGAGCCTTTTCTCGCGAGTCCAATTAAATCTCTCGTCGAGAATTAATTGCTCGCGCGGTGATGAAAAAGAAAGCTTTCGCATTGAGTGACAGTTTCTGCATATTCCGTAAATTTAGACCTGATGTCGAAAGTGTAATAGTTCTTCAAAGGATTGGTATCATCGAAATACCAAAAATATTTATCAGTACAATAATTATACTTCGATTCAATCAAAATACTGATAGATTAGGAAATTTCTAGTCTCTTGATTTTTATCTTTGTTTAGATGCAATGCTTGATTTAAAATATAAACATATTATCTGTGAGTCGACAAAAATTTTTCTAATTGATGTATATATTTCATGCTTTTATCTTTACCAAATATTTCGTTTGATTTTTACTATTTTTATAATATCAATACATTTAAAAACAAATTTTTGTAATGTTCGAAATGAGCTAAATAAATTTTTCATGAAGATTTAAAAAAAAACTTATTCTTATTATTGCAATACTGATACTTGTATATGTCATCTTTCTAAATAATTAAATTGTAAAAAAATTAATTGTATGAGCTTAAAAATTATATCAAATTTTCCAATTGATTTAGTGAAACCTGTATACAGGAATGTTTTTCATTAAAATTTTTAATAAGTCGACTAATCAGTTATGAATTACCTTTTATTATCAAGATTAATGGAATACTTAAAAAAAAAATTAAAAATTAATTGTTATTGTATGTTGTATAATATTTAATAAATTCGTATGATTAAAAAAATTAAAAAATGTAAAATATCTTTATTGTTATTTTTTTATAAATATTTTAAGAATCTATTTATTCGTAAAATAAAAAATCTAAGCCATAAATTGGAAAAATTCTTTTTTTTCAAATCGAATAACGTTTTTTATTGGTTATTTTGAATTAAAGTTTATTAATGATTCACAAATTAACAATAATTGTGAAATTTTTACTTAATTTATAAAATAGTTTAATTACGAAACGATGATACAATATTAAAAAAACATTTTGTTAAATAGGTTAAAACATAATGTTAAAAATAACCTAAAATAATAAAAATAAAAATGCAACTATTATAAAAGCCAGTAGTAGAATTACCATAGTATAATTCAATGCTTAAAATCGAATATCTTTAAATAAAAAACTCGCATTGGTTATATTATATTTGAAACAACATATATAAAGTTTTAAAGTTACAAAATATAAATATAACGTGTAAATAAAAGAACACTTTACATGAATTCAATGGAAATATTGTTTACTATTTTCTTCCTTAAATCCTTGAAATATTGTGGTCACGGTTCATGAGGATTTTTTATTTTTTATTACTAACCTTTTTATTATTTTGTGCATGCATATTTCATTACTTTACGCTTTACATTTGCTTTAATTGAAACAAAAAGGTAATTAATCGAAATACTGTGAGTAAATATGACGAACACTTGTCAGTAAAAATTAATATAATTTTGTAGCAGAATATATGCAAATTTTGTTTTAATAAGAATTTCCATACAATTTTATACTCAATATTATTTAATTGGCATAAAAATAATTAAAAATTTATTATCATCATAAATATCTACACGCAACTACTAATCGCTTCACTAAAACATGTATCTTCTTATTTAATTTTCATGGGTACTTATGCTTGTTTTTAATTTACAAATTTAGAAATTTTGTGTTTTAATTGCTGAAGTTAAAACGTTATAATGACGCTATTTCAGAAGCTTAAGCAATATAAAATGATTGATCATTTAATAAACCAAAAAAAAAGATAATTTATATTTATTTGCCCTTGAAAAATATAAAAATGTGAACTGGGTTTTTAATTTATTTAACATTATTATTGGTTATTGATGAATTAAATATTTATTTATTTCTAATTTAAACTCATAACATAAGATATTTGTACTTATCATTAATAATACACAAATCATTTACAAAGGACTAGAAAAATATAAAATAAGAACCTGGTCATAAAAAAAATCATAAAAGACATTTGCTATTCAACTAATATACCAATATATATGCTCTTTTGCGATTAAAATCACCCTCTTATCATAATCATAAAAAACGATTGTACACCTAAAATAAAATACACGACATTATATTTTCAAATTTGACGATTATCAAGTATTTTTTTCGACTATTTTTTTATTGTATAAAATGAAAAATATTTCAGCTTATAACTAATCAAAGCAATAAAAACTTACAGTACTTTATCCTTTTGAAAAAATAAATATAAAAAAAAGTATTTTCATTTTTAATTCAATTTATTCATGAAATAGTATATTTGCGTTGTCTTGTTAATAATCGAGAAACCATACCGTGTTGTTACCGAAAATATAATCGGATTTATAAATATACTTAAATGTTAAACATTGCCCTCATGATGCCTTTGGTTCATTATAATTTAATTTTTTCATATTTGTATATATTTTAATTTCACTTTTTTAATAAATAATAACAAAAAATTGATATTATAGATGCATGTAATTTGATACATATACATGAATTCGCTTTGTAGACATAATTTTCATAATTAATACCATATTTAGCTACTTATTGGTGACTATTTTCAATGAGCAATTACATTCATCTCAATTTTTCTAGTTCAACCTTTTTAGTTTTAAGAATTTACGTAACTTTTTTGGTTCCTGTCTTATAAAAAAAGCATAAATAATGAATAAGCCTTTACCCTTGGTATTATATCAAAGCGCTTGATATTCAAGCAGCAAACTAAAATTAAAGGCCATCGAAACAGATATTTACAGTATAAACTTGTCGCACTTTGCGACGAAAAACACGTCGATCGCCAATGCCAAGACGCTCAAAGACCTCGATAAGGTCGCCGCGGGCTTCCAAATCAATCATGGTGAAATCCTCATCCTCGAAGCCCCGGCAGGGCTCGGCAAGGATCTCATACACGTCTCTTCTGGTCGCTCCATCTATTTTGCCCCAAAAACTGGTGAGTTTTGGTTCATCAGCTAGTTTATTTTATCAACATCGTTAATAAATTGATAGTACAAACCGGGAGTGGAGATTTCGTGGCAGTCAAATAAAGTAGATATGGGGATCTATTACTACGTCATAATATAATTTCCTAATATAATTTTGTAAAACTTACATTTTTACCGTAGATTACGAAAACTAACTATATTTCTAACAAGCTTGTAACCTTAATATATAATAATGAAATGCTTAAAAAACTAAAAACTCTTAATGAAATATTTAACTTATGTCAAGAATTCTAAAGGCAAGAATAAAAAGTAAAATACCTTATGCAAGTTATAATAATAAAAGCACTAATAACTTAATTAATGTTAAAATAAATTTTTAATATAATATTAAAATATCTTATTTTTACGTACTCTAAATAGTAATCTGGATAATACTATTGTAATTTTATATCTTGATCCCCTATTTTACGACAGTTAAGCATTGATTGTGTAATAAGTGCAAACATATCGAAGAAAAACTAATGTAATCAGGTTATCTGAACAATTATAATTCTATGGGCGTTGGTACAGAAATAGCGTAGAGTATTGCTTCTAAATAAGTTTCTGACGCGTCAATGATTGCGCTCCGATTCGTGTCTATTCTTCGACCCATCGCTTCCTCCTTTCCACAACCCCATTCCTGTCCTCCCGCGGCGCCTCATTTCCGACTCTTCCTTCTCGGCGGACCATGCGCTCATTTTTTATTCTCTTTTCGGCTCGAACAGACAGTGCAAAAATCGCCCAAGTGCTGCGCCAGTGGATCTATAGAGATGCAGCGCTCGTTCTAACGAGGAATGCGCTCACCGAGCCGACTGAATACAGCCTAGACGTCGAGAACAGAAGGCGTTTCCCTGTCAGCACCAATTATGACGTACTGATGACGGTAGTCAATCCAGAACCGGAGCAGATAAGGGTCAACTGGAGCTTCTCCCGCATCGCCCAAGGTAGGAAGCTTACGACGCTTTTACTGAAATCGATTAGCATTGATCTGACAGCATTAATGCGATAATCTGTACTACAATTTGCTTCGGAGTTCAAGTTCAAAGTCGATTTTTGTTTGACATTGGTCCAAGAGAGCATTTCAATAGTATTTCATTGATAAAGACAGCATGTATATTAGACTTGCTATTTTATCTGAGTAATAGATCGACTCCCTCTATAAATCCTGATTTGGTGCCGATAAACCGATTCTTTGAAATACTGATTTATTTTTACTTGAATACTTATTAAAATAACAAAATTGGCTTATTTCAAATTTTAATTTTTTTCAAAAGAAACTTTGCAATTTATTAATTTAAATTATTAGCTGGAATCATTAAATATAATTTAATGGATTTTCAGTGATAAAATTTTTATTTTATGAAAACACAGATTTAAATTTAAAACAAATGTTTATTATGTACTTTTTGATTAATGAAACATTTTATGTGTGGTTGTTGTCGTGTATATTTATTCTTTTCATGGCATCATTTGTAATTTTTGGTTGCTCAGTATTAAATTTTCTGTTAACCTCTTGTTAAAATGTAAAAATTTATTTATTATATATATTATTTCATTTTAATACATTTTTCTATACTTGATTTATGATAAAACAGTTACTACTTTATTCATTGCTTTTTAATATTATTAAATAGTTGTTTTATTTGTATGATATTAGTTGTGCCCATGATTTGAAACTAAAATTTTGGTATGTAAAAATTATAAATATTTTTTAATACATTCAATTTGAAAATTACGATCAACTCATTGAATTATCGCAAAACTGCTTCTTAATTTTTAAAAAATTTTTACCACTTTTAATATGAAGTCTTGCATAATGGATATTTTATTATTAATTTTTAATCTGTTGCCCATTATACTTATTTTAATTATTTATTCAGATTATTTTCAAATAAATTATGGCCATAATGCACCGTGCCTTATTTATCTTCAATTTAATAACAGTATTGAGTATCGATTATTATTAATCTTTGAACATTTGAATCACAATATAAAATATTATTGTCAGTATATTGTTCTTTGATTAATAAGTAATTCGACCGGTTGTATCAACAATTTATATTCTGAAGTCATTGTACCCAAATATTAGTCATAACTCTTATACGTTGATAGCTTTTAATATGATTCGCTACAAATGTATTCACTCGTGCGGTTCTTTGAACAATAAATAACTTCTATCTATCAATATAAGCATAAATCTTCACATATTTGATAAACAAAATTAAAATAGACAATGAGAGCAATCTTGTTATAGCCAAAACCTTTTAGAAATACTAATACTTTTCTTCATGGTTTGAGTATTGTTGCTAATTAATTCTGGTAATTTGTTAAGATTACATCGACCCATTTCTGCAAGAATTGTCGCTAATTGCTGATTTCTCAATAAAGTCGCAGTGGCTTTATCTGATGCCTCTAGGTATAAAACCAAAGGAGGTACTAGCTAATAATGAATTCGGAAGGTATTTTGCTATTAACGAAGAAATTTTACCACAAATCATCACTCCTCTGGAAAAAAAACTCGGTAAGATGATGTTTTACTAAATAAAGGGTTAATGTTGTATTCAAATTAAAATTAAAACTCACAATCCTACGGTAATGCAGCACATAAAGAGTATATTGACTTGATGATATAATTTAATACCATTAAACCGATTAGTTTCGTTAATTTACCAATTAACAACTTCAATTTGCGTATAGATCATCTATTTTGTAAGAACTTATGTGTATAGACAAAACTTTTTCATCTCTGCTGATGTTTTAGTTCAAGCTAAGCCTCAAAACTTTAGTAAACGTTCTTTAGCGAATGTAAAAAGTAGCAGAATTAATTTCTACTACGAAAAGTCTTTATTTCATTAAAGCATCACAAGTCAGTCTGCATCCAACGATAAATCTAGTCGCCTATGTGGTACCCTGTAGCAGTGCGCCCCTGCATATTTTCGCTCGCAACGGTCGCCACGTGAATAAGAAATTCGACCTCGAACCTTTTCACTCCCCAAGGTGAGCAATTTTTATTATGAGGTATTGTTAAAATACCGTTACGCGATTACTTCCTTAAGCTATTTTTTCTTACACAAAGTGTCTTTCAACGCACAGTAGGGGTTCAATATGTTAGATCTAGATAATGAAAACTTTTCATTAAGCGCCTGGCATTATAATGACACAAATTGCTAGATATGCATGCAGTCTTAATGAGTTAAATAAAATCAAAACGCGCAGCTTCTTTTCGAATGGAGTAAAATTTGTTATTCTTCTACCTGTTTAGATCAATGCTATACAATGCAAGTATGCAATTCATTTTTATTGTGTTTATTTTGCATATATATATATTCATATCTTACATATTGTAATAAAAAATTCTCAGTATTTTTTTTAAATACTACAAAAAACAGTATTTATTTTAAATGTGTAAAAGTTTTTAAAAGTTAATTTCGAACATTACTCATTTCAAAACATTATTTATTTTGTAAAACGAGCTTTTTTATACTGCACTTTTCACGATAATAAACATTATCTTTGTTATTCAGTATTAAAATCATTATATCTTTCATAATAATATTGATAATTTTTATATTACAGATGGGGTGGTATAGTACTAATCAATCCATCTGCAGATTTCTGCAAGAAGCCCAAAGATGAAATATTTCAACCGCCGATTAATATTACTACCGAAGTATTCTTAACTCATTTAAGACTGCTACTGGGTATTCCAGATAAGGTATAATGTATTTCGCAAATATTATTTCTTTTATACTGTTGGAGCGCCTGGCTAAAATAAACTAGTATTGTAAAAAAACGAATTGTCTAAGTGTTCTATAAAGTATATTTGAGAAAAATAAAGAATTCTTTTTTTTTTACAAATATGCATGTTGAAATAACTATGCTATATGTGGATTATAATTATAATTTATAGTAAGAATTTAAAAATAGAAAATTATGATAAATTGAAAAAGAATTTTTAATTTTAACGTCGTATATTTTCCAATTGTTTTCATTGTTTAATTTAAAAAATCTTACTCAGTTTTAAATAAATTCTTCTGTACTTCTGTATTATCAATCTGATTAGTACTATGATACATCAGATCTTTTTCCTTATCTTACTAGCGCCCTTACGCAATTATCAATTAAAAATCCATATGAGAGGCTCGTGTGTTTCCGAGCGTTGGATTATTAAAATATTCGATCGATAAAAGGTCAGAGATATGAAGCCCTTCAGTGATGTATAACGTGAACATTTTTGGGTAGGAAAATATATCCAAGACGTCGATGGCAACGCTTTCGGCCTTAAAGCCACGTGACTGGGAGATAGACGACCTGATTAGAATGCGCTCAGTGGAGCAGCTGACCTCGGCGAAACTTACCCTACAGTCGCTAGCCCGACTCCTGCACGAGATCAGCAACATCGTTATAACAGACACAGTCGGGGGCAGAATAGTGCAAGCCCTCGAGCTCATCGAAGTGTCGACGAAGCTGCTGAACGAGGGCGACCTCGTAGCGGGCTTTCTGGCCAGCAAGGAAGCCTTCGTCACCGCCGAAGCTGCCTTCACCGATCCCTCGCTACTTGCACTACTCTACTTCCCTGACGATCAAAAGTGAGATCTATTGCCTGATTAGACGCTTCCCGATTGTAAGAGCATGCGCTACTCGATTCGCACTACGTAACGTTGGTGAAAAACTACCACGAAAACGTGATTAGTGTCGATCTTTTAAATAAACATAGTACGTGCAGATATTCTGAAACTGATTTTTGATCTCTAAAATTCAAATATAAAAAATAAGTCTTACTCTATTTTTTAAAAGATTTAATGCAAATTTAGACGCTCACTTTTTTATAAAATAATATTATCAATCGAATAACGAAAAAATATAATTTAGCGTTATTATTTGTTATTATTTAATTGAAAACCTATGATATATGTTAAATTTTTATTAATTGTATATTTTTCGTATGTGCGCGTGTGTTTGTGTACAATTTTATTAATAACTTCAATAATTTGATTTAATTTTTACAGTTATCTTTAATTAGTGCATTTTTATTGCAGATATGCTGTATACATTCCACTGTTCTTACCAATTATGATACCTGTGCTGTTTTCCTTGAAAAATATAAAAAACTATTTTTTTTGTTCAGATTAACTTTATACATAATAAACCCCTGATGATATTAATATTTATTTGTTGTATTTATAAGAATAAAGAAATGTGTTATATTCCATGAAATGTGCATGTTTTTTTTTTTTTTAATAAGATATACACCAATTTTCATAGCAAAATATAAGTAAATATATTGACGTAGTGAATAAGTTATTTATTCAAAGATTTATTTTATTTTTTATTTTTTATTTTCCACATTTGTGAAAAATATATCTAATTTCGAATTCATTACGTTAGTTTTCCCTTCTACAATGCGCACGCGTAACTTACGCCCTCCTGCCCGCTTATGCGCGTGATGCTCAATTGCTGGACGTTCAAGGCATGCGTCGTTGCGAGTTATTATCAATCTTATTTAATCGTGTCGTCTGTTCTGTTTATGACAGTATATAAAAAATAATGGAGTAAGAAGATCTAAAAATATTTTCCTGTTCCTAGAATATTTTAAGCTAATCACCACTGCTGAAAAATATGGCCGAATTGTTGCTAGACCCGAATATTCGTGGTTGGGTCTTCCTACCAATTGTTGTTATAACCTTCTTAGTCGGAATTATTAGACATTATGTATCTATTTTACTTTCTTCTCAAAAAAAGGTTGAACTTCATCAAGTGCAAGATAGGTAAATGTTCTTTATCTGAGTTTAATAAATCTATCATTTATATATGTACGAAATCTATATCATTTCTCTATTCGGTCACATTATGCATTATCAAAGTATTTTGAAATTCATAACAGTATTTTAAAAACTTTCAGCCAGGTGATGATACGCTCTAGGTTGCTACGTGAAAATGGTCAGTACATTCCAAAATCTGCATTTCTCTCAAGGCGATATTTTTTTAATAATGAAGAAACAGGATATTTTAAGACACAAAGACGAGCCCCAGTTTCTCAAAATCCTGTGACTGACCCTGCCATGATGACTGATATGTTAAAAGGAAATATTACAAATGTTTTACCTATGGTCCTCATTGGAGGATGGATAAATTGGATGTTTTCTGGATTTGTTACAAGTAATAACTTTTTTAATGTTAATAACATAATAATAATTTCAAAAGACACCTATTAGATTGAATATCTCTATATCTAAATTATTTTAATTTTCAGCAAAAGTACCATTTCCTTTAACACTTCGCTTTAAGCCAATGTTACAAAGAGGTATAGAGCTTGTAACTCTTGATGCTGCATGGGTATCATCAGCTTCATGGTATTTTCTTAATGTTTTTGGTCTAAGATCGATTTATACTTTAGTTTTGGGAGAAAATAATGCAGCTGATACATCAAGACACCTTCAAGACCAAGTTTCTGGAGCTGCGATGTCAATGCCACCTAATCCTAAGGCAGCTTTTAAATCTGAATGGGAAGCATTGGAAATTTGTGAACACAACTGGGCATTAAATGGGGTAGACGAAGATTTGCTTGATTTAAAAAATAACTGTGATGGTTCTGAATCTATATATTATTAATTAAAGTAATAGATCTCTTAATTTATTTCATTATTAATAAGTTGACGCTTTATATTTTGTAACATTGGGGAATAAATCAAATTCCAAATGTTTGAATTTATAATCAATCAGTTATAATGAAAATAAATATAACTAATTTTATTAAAATTAATTTATTTAATAAATTTAGATTGTATAATTTATATTTTAGAAGATATAAAAATTAATTATAATTACATTGTATTTCCATTATAATAGTAAAAAATTTAACAATTAAGAGGCAACATTTTTGGATATAAATCAATTCGTCTGTGCTGCTCTATTGGCATGTTTTTTCCGATTCTATTTACATGTTCTAAGCTTATTTCAGCAACAGCAATACTTGTATTATCTGTGCATTGAGCAATTACTGTACCCCATGGATCAACTATCTAAAGAAACAATTCATTTTTTTTTTTATAATTAAAACTTATTAGCCAATTATTAAATCTCAATAATTATTATTATTTATTAGAATTTTACTCTAATTTTTAAAATATTAAAGATTTGTTACTTTTATGAGACAAAGATATCAAGATCGCTTGTTAAAAAATAAAATATTATTATTTATACAACTCCGATTTTAATAATTGTCTACAAAAAATGAAATTATTTACCATAGCATGGCCCCAGCTGACTCTTTTTTTATTGTGCATCCCTTTTTGTGCAGCTCCAATAACATAACATTGAGTTTCAATCGCTCTAGCTCTTAATAAGACTTCCCAATGTGCTGCACCTGTTTGATACGTAAAAGCTGCAGGATATGTTAATACTTGTGCTCCCATATTTCGAAGACAAGAAGATAGTTCAGGGAAACGTACATCATAACACTAAAATTTTTATTTATTTTTTACAGAAAATATTAAAATTTATTCATAAACTATAATATTCAAGTACTGAAGACTTACAATACTTAAGCCTATTTTTCCAATTGGTGATACTATTGGAGGAACAATTTCACAACCCTTTTGAACATAATCAGATTCCATCAATCTAACACCTGTATCTTTATTATCCATGTCAAATAAATGGATTTTTCTATATACCGCTACCACTTCTCCATTGTTATTAAGCATAACATGAGAATTATGAATTTTGTTTTTATCTGGTAGCTGGTAAAAGAAGCAAAAAATTTATTTACCTTAATTGCTTTAATTGTATTAACTATATATAAATTTTGTAATACTTTAATACCTACAGATTCATGTAGTCCACCAAGAGAAATCCAAATATTTTCTTTTCTAGCTAATTCTTGATAACGTTGCATTCTGCAACCATCTATTGGTTGTGACATTGAGACAGCATCAGCTTTATTATCAGCCAAATAGTCACATGCTTCGGGTAGAAAAACAATCTGTAACAATATTTTATAAATAAAACATCAAAAAATTTCATTGTGTAACGCTTGAAAAAAGTTGTTTTACAGAAGCATTTCTTTTTTTAGCATCTTCCACCAAACTACTAACGACTTGAAAATTTTGGTCTGTATTAGCTGTTGAAGTCATTTGACAAACTGCAACAAGTGGATTCCCCATTGAACTTATGCTATGCTTTGATACTATTTGACTGTTAAAATATAAAAATATAATTAAATTTTATTAAAAATTATAAAACTCTTTTTAACCTTTTATGAAATTATGGATAAAGTTCAATAATTACAATAAATTTTTTTGTAATTTGAAAAAACTCTTGTTAAAATACAATCGAATCATTTGTATAGCTTATGGTGAAAATTTTTTACTTAACTGTGAATGGAAATTTCCGAATTGATAAAAATAATTATCATAAATTGCCTAACCTTAAGCTAATCAGTGTGCGAAATTACTTTAAATCTTCAAAATTCAAATATTTTCACTATCATAATTAAATTGTTCGATAAATATATGTAAATGAAACATTCAATTTTATATTGTTATTAATACATTTTTATTAAAAAAAAAAAGAAGAAAGTTTAAAAGTCCTAGAAGAGCATTTTTTAAAATTTCCCACTTTTTTTAAATTAAAACGTGTCCGGATCTAAGTCATCCAATCTCCATGCGTCTCCAGAATAATCATAATATTATCTGTTTTTGATACCAATAGTAGCAAAAAAAATGTGTAGAATACCCCCTTGCGTTTCTATGTGTAAGTGTTACCAATTAGTTGTTTTATTAGTATTAGGAAGAACGTATCTAGTGTATTAAAATAAGATATTATGTGTGAAGTTTTATCATTAGAAAGTAGTAACAAAATAAGTATTTAACTCAGTAGCATATCAATTTTGAGTACCTCCTAGTTTTCTTTACACGTACTTTCTACCTAAAATTGTGTAGACAATTCATTAATACTTGAAAATGACGGACAGAGAATCTGCTTTAGTTAAACCAATCAGAAATGTTTTTAAAGTTGTTGGTGCTGTATTAGATGCTATTTACTATTTGTAAGTTTTCTTTATTATTTTAATACACCGTAAATTTGATCTCAGCTATACAAATACGTACAATTTTTATATATATTATCAGCATCTTTCAGTACATTCGTACAACTAATTATATTTTTACATTAATCATTATAAGGAAGAAAAAATACACAACGCAAATAGCATGTAGTATTTGATAAAAGACGTAAATTCCTTCATTTTATCAATTTTACTCGACTTCATGATACGATTTCTAATGTGATTTTCTGTTTTTGCGGTTAAAAGTGTTTATAAAAACAAATTTACATAAAAGTATTTCTTACTAAAATTTTTAAATATAATAATAAATTATTGTAACAATATTTCAAAAAAATATTTTTTTTACATTTATTAAAAAATTGTGCAAAAAAATATAAGATGTCAACCATTGAAATGAATAATAATTAATCATATATATTACAAAAGTTTTTAATCCTGCATTAAAAAATTAGTTTTTTATGGAATTAATTATTTTTTTGTTTTCAGTTTTGATTCATTAATTAATCCAAATAGAGCAAGATATTTTGGTGGTCGTCTTGTGGAGTATGTATAATGTTATACAGTTTAAAACATGCCAAATAAAGAAATTATATAAAAGATGATTTATTTCAGCTCTGGTAGATCAAACGGACCTCGGATTGCAACTCTTCGACCACCAGGTTCTGGTAATGCTCCTAATATGAGTATTGGTGGTTGCCGAAGTTGCCAAATGTAAAAATTAAAGTTATTTAAATTAAAAAAAAAACATGTTAACTATTCTCTTACAATTATTGTTAGCATTAATTAAATAATCCAAAATAAAACCACATATATTAAATATTACACATGTAATGATACATATCTAATGAAATTTCAAAAGAATTTTATACTTTGTGAATAATTTGATTGTTTTTGTAATATATATAAAATAAAGATTCAAAATTTATTATAATAGTTTTATTTCTTTATATTCTACATTAGGATGTTTGACATCATGTTTAAGTTAACAAAAATTACATAATTTTTTAATCATACCAATTAATTTTAGTGAACGCATTTTATCGTACTACATTAACATTTTATAAGTAATTTCCAGAGTAAATTTCACAATTTTAAAAATAAATTATACAGATTTTTTTATGAATCTACACAAAAACGTAAAAAGTTCATTATTACTTATAAATATATATGAATAGGGATAAATTTATAGTTCCATAAATATTTAATAAAATTATTCTTTATAAAAATAAGGAATCAATCAACACAAAAGAAAGTAAACTGAAAGTTCACAGAGTAAGTAATCAAGTATCAGACTATTAAAAACAAAATTGAAAAAATTTTTTATTCGATTTTCGTAACGAGGCCAGCGGCTATTGTTAAACCGTCGATCCTAAGTGTAATTCTGCCAAGCTGTTTAGCGTCTTTTTGTAGCTCAACACAAATTGGTCTTTGTGTCGTTATTTGAACAATGGCGTTCATATTTTTCGCTAAAAACCGACGTGTTTTTTTTATGGGTTCACCAGTGCTCTTATTCAGTTCTGCCACGATATTACTAATAATCGCAGGTTCAACGAGCGACTGCTGGTGCAACACAACTGGCATACCAATTGTCAACACTTTATTTACATTGAAACAAGCGATATGTGCTTGAAAACAGCTTGTTACGGATACCGGAAATTGTGGGCAGCAAATGATATCACCAATTGAAAGTTTCTGCTGATCAACACCAGATAATATAAGTGAGACCTGATCCCCTGCGAACGCATGCGTTATTTGGTTTTCATCCATTTGTATTCCTGAAAAACATAAAATTTCATTGAGAATTTTTAAATCAACAATTGGTTCATTAAATTGATCTTGTAATCGCACATAGTCTAGTAAAGAAAATTGTAACTTAATAATTAATATTCGAACTCTACCCTCAATGTATTAATTATTTATTTTAATTTTGAAATTTTTTATTTTAATGTTAAAAGTAAACCTTTAACTACAGCTGATTCACTACGAGGTAATATAAGAACTTTATCACCAACAGAAACCATGCCAGTCTCCATGTGTCCAGAAATGCTGAAGCCAGATCCAATATTCTTGAATATATCATTAACAGAAAATCGAAATGGCTTGTCGATAGGTCGTTCTGGGCTCTTAAAATTATCAATAACTTCTACGAGAGTGGGTCCATTATACCTGAAACAAAAGGATAGAAAAGGTTTTTCAGTGAATAATTAAAACTTATGATAAGTGTTGATTAAATTAATAAATCTAATATTAATAGGTATAAAAAACGAAAATGTTTTACCAAGAGAAATGTCCATTTTCTGTACATTTTTCTACTACATTTATTCCGGAAAGGCCACTGCATGGTACATATGTAATGGTTTCTTTAAAGCCTACTTGTTTTAAAAAAATACTCATTTTGTCAACAATTTCATTATATCGTTCTTCAGACCAATTAACTGTATCCAATTTGTTTACTACTACTGATATTTGTGATACTCCTGAAATAAATTACTGCACTTTTAATCAATGTTACTAATTTATATCAAAATTTAGTAAAACGAAATCATTTGAATCAGAAAAATGAACTATTAAAAAATTTTACCTAGAGCCCGTAATAATAAAGTATGCTCTCTTGTTTGTCCACCACTTTCAAAGCCAGTTTCAAATTCTCCTTTTGTTGCATCGACTACTAATAAAGCTACATCAGCCTGAACTACACCTATTATCATATTTGGTATGAAGTCTTTATGTCCTGGAGAATCTAATAAAGTGATGATTTTCGTATCAGTTTCGAATTTTGATTGACCGATGTCCATTGTAATTCCTCGTTCCCTTATTTAAAGTCATTTCATTTTATTTATTAATGTTTATTTCATTGACTTAGTTATTTATTTTTTTAAATTTTATAACTGTAATCATAATACTCTAGGTTTTAATGTAAAATTCATTTTCATTTTTCAATATTAAAATCTACAACTTGTTAACACCATGTAATTTATATTTTTACAGAAATTACAATGTAATGAATAAAAAATTGATCTCACCTCTCCTCATCATTCAAGTCAAGAACCCAGGCGAAGACGAATGACTGTTTGCCCATCTTTTTACTATCCTCTTGATATTTGTGAAATACCTTGTCGGGCACCTGACCAAGGTCATATAACAGTCGACCAAGTATTGTACTTTTACCGGCGTCCACGTGACCAACCATAATGAGACTTAAATTCTCCTTGCAGTCTTTGCGTTTGCTCTTGTAAATGGCGAGAACGTCTCGTTTCTCCTTCCCACGTTGTTCCGAATCCTCCGACGTTATGGGTGACTGACTCCTTGATGAGGTCAATTTTCCCTATACATAAAGAAGCGATGTTAAATAAATATTCGATTTCATAACCATTACGATTGTTTATTAAAACATGAAAAAAATATAAAATTCTTTATTTTAATTAATTAAAATAAATATTGCTTTATAATAATCCGCGCAGAAAAGAATGGTTTATATACAATACATACAAAATAAAATACATGATAATATTAAAAAAAATTTCAACAAAAGATCTATAATTACAAAATTTCGAACCAGATTTGTTACCAAAGCTTGTTTTTTATCTTTGCGATTCACATCTTCTTTTGAAAATTGATCCTGATTTCTATCAATACAAGGAATTTGTGATCGAACAGTGAGATGATCTATATTTTCTGTGGCACTCACATCAAAGCCCTTGACAATACTTTTTGAAGTTGCTGGAACTATTTTTACTGTTGGCTTTGTTACTTCGGATAGTCCAGGCAATCTTGAATCGTTTCCTGATATGAAATCTTTTTTTAAGTAATATTGTCGGGTAAAATTTAACTGCATGTCAACTTTGTCTACATACAATTATATAAAAGTTATTATCGAATTACGGTTTCGTAAAATTTTTTAAATGTATTTGAATACATACATATATACATGCATATATACATACATATACACATGCATACATATATATATATATATATATATATATATATATATACATTTATAAAAATAAATAATATTTAAAAAAAGAGCGTACATAAATGTTATAAATCGATTTAATATACTTATCGACCATTATAAATGGTTATAGCAGGCAAGAAAAATTTTATGAATAAAAAATTAATTAAAAAAATTTACTTGTATTTCTAAAAATAAATATACATGTGTAATATAATACAATAATAATTATCATTTAATTTAATTTAAATTGTTCTCTTTAATATATAATTAAAAATACACACTGATTGCTATTTTTTTGTAGAATGAATTTACAAATAAGCTTAACGCAGTAACGTAAATTGTCTCATAACTTTTTTAATTTTTTGCTATCTGGTGATGGACAAGAAAAATCAAATCTCAAAAGGTTATGGCATTCTTCTACAAGTTTCACCACTTCTCTTTGCTTATTATTCATTTTTTTGTATCTTTTGCACAATACTTTGCCAAATGATGATACAGATTTTTGCAATAATTTGTAATCTTTATAATTCTTATAATTAAAGTAGCATTCTTTTTTAATTACTTGTTTCGTTAATTCTACCTCATTATTTAGATATTTTTTATGGATTGCATTGTTTGTTCTCTCTTTTTTTATATATATTTTATTGTGTAAATTAGAATTTTTTTCTACATAATCATTGTGGTGAAAATTTTTTTGTTTAATTTTTTTAGAAAAATTTAAGCTTCCTATATCAAAATTTGGAACTGTACTATTCTTTGTTATTACATGATATGGAAGGGAACTTGAGCAATCAGTATAATTTAATTCATAATTTTTAACATTTTCACTTTTCTGCAATAAATCACTAGGCAGGCTAATATTTTTTGTTATGTCACTCTCTTTATCATTAAATATTTTTAAATGATGATTCGTAAGACTAGCTAAAGATTCAAAGGAAACTGTATCGTCTACTTTTTTTGGATTTTTCATAAAAGGCTTTGGAATATTGAAACCAGTTCGTGATCCAGTAGTTACTGCACCACACTTCTTATTTTCAGCTGATATATTTAAATGTTGTGCAGTTAAATCAGAAAGACAATTAAAAGATGATGTAGTATTAGAATTAGGGAAGGATGGTTTAGATGTTTTGAAACTCATTTTTGGAATCACGAAGCCAGAAGGAGAATTTGGTTTTTTATCGCACATTTTAGAATAGTAGCCACTTAAATCAGGAAATAAAGTGTGTGACAAATCATTATGAGATTCAAGTTCTAATGATTTTGTAGACTTAGAAATTATATTAGAGTGTAAAGGAAATGTTTCCATTTCGTCATTTTTATCGTCTTTTTCGTTCCATTTTTTATCACGATTTTTTATATCCATTTGATTAACAGATGGTTCACTACCACAATTACTAAATATATTTTTAGACATAAAACCTTACCTTGCCAATAAAATAGAGCATATCATGGAAAAAAAGAAAAATATTTCAGTTTAATTGAGGTGATTGCACGTATTAAATCCCAAATATTACAAAATCATACCTGATGATATTTGACCTTTAAAACCTAAAATATACATTTATTTTTAAATATCCTAAGAATAAAAAATAAATTTTAAAACAAAGAAATATATAGACCTTCTCTCGGCAGATTTAAAACTGAATCAATTACTGCTTCTGCATTATAATTAAAATCAACAATCATTTTATTTAATTGTGATTCAGTAATTATATCTACAAGTAAATCTCCTATTGCCTCTCTGCATGTTTTCAATCTTGCTTCATCTTCTATAATTTTATTATCATCTTCACTGTCTAAATTTGTAAAAAATGAACGCATAATGGCTTGCTTATTTCTATCATATATGAACTGCTTTGCTAAAATTACAATACTTATTGATGATCTATTTTTTTAATTAGAACAACGAAATTAAATGATAATACAATAAAAAGTATTATTGCAATTGTTAACTGACCACTCGGAGAGACGCAGTAGTCATCTTCCACAGAATGTCCATACACATCCTCGTAACCATCATATTCTGAAAATAAACAAAATATTAGCATAAAAATAAGGAAATTAAAACACAGTAAACTTTTTTAACCTAAAAATAAAACATTTCATTACCATCTGAATATTTCATAGATCGAACATCGCGATGTCGTGACATCTTTTCAAATATTTCTTTTTCTGTATAAAAATGTTATTTTAGTAATTGTTCATTAATGCACTTGAATGTAAATTATTCGTTAAATTTTCGTTTATTCGAAAAACTATAATAAATTATTTTTATTCATTCTCATAGAACTGCACGATTGGAAATGGACATGTTTTTTAATGCAACTTGAAAATTGTCAAACTAAATATCGATACTACAGAATTCAATGTTAAAATAAGTTGTTTGCACAAGTATTTGCGAGCTTATCCTTATCACTCGTTTTATTACCTTAATACAAGAACCTAAGAACAGTAAGAAGTAAGAACACTAGCACAAGCACAAGTAGCACAAAAAATGGCGCGTAATTTAATTAAGATTTAATTTAAATTAATTTCGTACAAAACTTAAAGTTTATTTTCGTACAAAACTTTAAAACATAAAAATAGATAGCTATGTCTAACATCTTAAACCAGGCTCAAAAGATATAATAATCTTTACAATATAAGTAGATTCTTTTTGTTTTTGTTTTTTATTTATTTCACAATTCATGTGCAAACAGTTCACTTGAATTTTCTTATTGGATTATTTTTCGATACATGAAAAAATTAACATATAAATTAAAACCATGTTTATTCTTTCAATTCTATTATTTTGTTTACCTTTTAAGTTTTTCATTACTTTTATACAAGAGTGACTTTTTGTTTTTATTATATTATACTATTTATATACAGTATGAATTCGCATAATCCTGAGATTTCATTTTTAGCTTGAATTTTACTTTTTTAATCTTTGTGATATATAACACTTACATAAGACATCAGGTTGTAAGCATTTAATATAAATTCAAATGTCAATATCAATAAATAATAAATAATAATTTCGCTGTAACTCACTATCTTATAACTAAACGATAAAATATTGAATTGATTGATACTTTTTATTATATAGAGATGTTTACAGTACAAATTAATAAATACGCAGTATTTATATATATTTATATGTATAAATAAACTGTATAATAATTTTTAATAAAAAAAGTTAGAAATTCCCGTAAATATTTATTGTAATTGAGATCAATATTATTCCACTTTTGAAATTTAAACAAAATAATATAATCGATGAATGTGCGCCAACATATTTATAGAATATATTCACACTTTATGTATAAATTTTGGCATAAACTTACTATATTTATCCACATGTAAACTTTAATTGAAATATTTCTGTTCATTCTCTTATTAACTTATTTAGTTTTCCCTTGTATCTTCTACTTCTTTCTTTTTGTTTTAAAGCATGATTCATTATAGTATTATTTTAATTAATAAATGTGCAGTTATTGTATTGTTATTAAATTTTATAAAAGCTTATAAAGAATTTATTGAAATTTCTGTAACGATTAGTAATATATGTTAGTGATATATTTTTATAAATTTGTAACAAAGTGATAAATTAAAAAGAAAAAAAAAATTTTACGAAAAAAAGCGTAATATAGTTTTAAATTGAATCCTATTTCGAAATAAAGAAAAGTACCAACATTAATGTGTGTGCGTGTGTATTTAATAATGATTGATGTTCATCAAACACGTTCATCAAAAGAATAATAATTGTGTGTCAAAAAACAAATTATTTAAATTAAAGCTATGCTACTAGGTAAACATACTCATATTTACCGTTATTAAGATCCCAAAAAAGGTCCCAAATCAATTTCATTGTCAACGCAAATGCTTTTTTATTTGCCTATATAATTTACATTTAATACTGATAATTGCGCATAAATTAATAGAGCTACGTCGTGGAGCCTGGTTCCCTTAAAAAATAACAAAAAACCAATAATGCTTATGTATGTAATAAATAAGGTATTTTTTTCGTTCTTTCAGAAGAAAATAAATATATCACAATTTTTATGACTCGTTTAACACTTCCTCTTTTTCCTCACTCTATTGCAAATTTTGATCGATATGCGAGTCCCTGTAACTTTACATTTTCTTCTTAGTAACTTACAGAAAACTGTATACAAAACTTTCAAATACAAATATGAATTTATATTACAACTATCAACGAAAAAAAGCGGCAGTCGTCACTAATATATGTAGTAGATTGTAAACTTATAAAATTTTTGTAATTCTTTTTGTAAAATTGTCTCTAAAATTTTCAATAGCAGCATCATAAAAGATTTTTAAATTACACTAGTTTTCAATTACGTATATTACTAGACTTTTATAGTACTCCTAATTAGCTAATACATATAATTAAAATAGTTTTCATCAAACTTATCAAATTTAATTATTTTTTAAAGTAAAGCTTAAAATTAAAATTAATAGTTATGATATCATCATACACTGGCGGTTGATAATAATTAAATTTATTAGTTTTTTTTAATTATATTACTTTAATTATAACTATAATATATATATATATATATATATATTACTTTAATTATACATTTTTACAAAAAAATTTATTGAAATCATCACAAACTAAATATTTAAAATAATTTTCAATCGTATACAAGCTTTCTATAAAAACTTCTGATTACATGAACATTTTATCTTGGTTTTTATAAGCATTATTTTATTTAAATATTAAATTTAAAAATATTATTAGTAACTAATGAATTCAATGGTATTTATTATTGCTAATTATAAATATGAAAAAATCATTATCTTCGATATATCTAATTTTAGAAATAAAACACTTGTTTCTACTTTCCATTTCAGATATGTCAAATTTAAATCGATGATTCAGTTTTTATAAAAATATAATAAACGAAGAATCTATTTTTGGTATTTAAAAAAAGTTTTACGAAATTAACATAGTCATTAAATTCTTTAACTTAATTCTGTTTTATTGCATTTTACATTCTGGAGCTGCAAGGCTACTTTTTTTAAAATTAATTTATAGTTCCATTGCCCTAACATATTTCTTTCAGTAACTTCCGTGTATACAATATTAAAATTCAACAAAATTTTGTAATATATATGTATACTTATATTCTATTCCATTTTAAACTTTTCTCTAAAATTTATAAAAATCACATATTATTTTTTTAATTAAAACCTTAATTTTTACTATTTAGAATTAAAAAAAAGATATTATATACATTGCACAATAAATAGTATATGATTGAAAAAAAATCTAGATAAAAAAGTTGAGTACAAAGTCAACTACGACTAAAGAAAAATGAAAATAAATGTATTATAAAAATAAGTTTAAGTAAGTCGCTGATCATTTGTAAATAAGTAAAAACAAATTACAAAAATTTATAACAAAGAATTTCTTTACAACTTTAAAATATATTACAATTTTTGTTTTGTAATAAAAAAAATGCTCGTAGTCTAGTTTAATATTCAAAATAAAAAAAATTAACAAAATCTTTAATAATTGAATTACGAAAAATATTTCGAAATAGGATAAAGCACTAACATGCAATGTAAGCACGGACATAATAAGTAGAATTCTTGTTTAATATACATAGGTACATTCTACGTAAGTTTTGTTACTTCCTCACAGGGTAACCTTGTACGTTTACGCGTAGGTGGATTTAAGTGAGCACGCGTACGCATTTATTTTCAATGAATTTTGATTTAGAATCGGTTGTTTTATCAATTTTAGAATCATTATTAATAGAATCATCAGCTTACTAATTGATTATGACAAAAAGGATAATCAAAAAGATTTTCTTAATGATTACTGTCAAAAAAGTATTAATTAATAGGATTTTCAGAACTTATTTGATTTTGTATTTTTTTCATTAAATTTTTATTTATTTGAATTAAACTTAAATAATCAGTAAATATAAAGAACTTCTATTCTTATGTTTTAATACATTTTCGAGTAATGTAAATATTAGGATTAAATTTATTTTATAAACATGAAAAACCTTAATTCCATTATAAAGGTTTTAACTGAAAAATGTATTTCGTTATTAATTTATCCAACAACAATATAAATATTCAGTGTACTTTTTTTTTAATTATGAAATCAGGAAGCATTTAAGATGAATTATAAGAAATATTATGAATG
This sequence comes from Kradibia gibbosae, assembly GCA_018907135.1. Classification (NCBI taxonomy): domain Eukaryota; kingdom Metazoa; phylum Arthropoda; class Insecta; order Hymenoptera; family Agaonidae; genus Kradibia; species Kradibia gibbosae. The sequence goes on from JACCHX010000004.1 coordinate 14,907,744, forward strand.
CATAATATTGTGAACAAAGATGTCGATGAAACTTATTTTTATTTTCGTAAAGAAAAATTTATAAACATTAATTGATTCATGCCAATGATTTCGAACTTTTATTATGCTTCATGGTTTTAATTGGAAGTGCCCTTGAAGAACAAGAATACACAATTTATATCTTGGCTACGCTACTTCTGCTCTTTTTCTCAATATTATACTCCTCCAACGACGAAATCATGATTGAGAGGTATTTGGACTATCCGTGATACTAGATTTCGAAATATTAAGCGTTTAAAAAATTTAGACATTTAGTTTTTAAATTACATTTAATCTAAATCTGAATGAGTGGACAATTTGTCTTTCCAAAATTTTTTAAAAGGTTTTCGTATATTGCTCTCAAAAGAGAAAATAAAGGTTGGCGCGTATAAAGTAATCGCAAATTAAAACATATTTTAATTTTCGAGTCGAATTGTACGCACACTCATATGTATATATATTTATATATATCAATAACTAAAAATAAGAATGATCTAATAAGCATACGAAAATTGATGTTATTGAATGCATGTCCGTAAACAATTTTCATTGAAAACTTTCTATTACAAATAATAATGTTTCTATTTGTTATTTTTCGAATTTTTCAATTAAGTTATCAATACTTGTTATGTGAACATAAATTTTTTCATTAAATTTTCAACTATAATTTCCATATTTATACTATTTTACTATAATACTGTTCCAGTACAATGATACTAATTTGTTCTTAAAATTAATTTTAGTAGAATAAAATACATTTTTATGAACTCAAATCAAATTTCTTCTTTTCTTTATTTATAAATATGTATTTGGAATTGTTTTTTTTTCATCAACAATGATATAACAAAAAAATTACTTCATTGACATAGTAAGCAATAGAATAAATGAAACTATATCTAATATTATTTCATAAAATTTTTTAAATACTACTACAATATGTGAGTTAGTAACATACCATCAATTTTACCTGGTTATTTATAATTAAATATAAAAAAAGGATAAAAAAGCTGATAAAATTAATAATTTGAAATAAAGAGGTAAAAAAATACAAATAATTTTAAATTATTTAATTGACGATAAAAAGCCATTTATTGTGATAATACAGGTTCAGTAATACATTCATTATTTCACAAATTATATTTATAAAAAAAAGAATTTTTTTATTTATTTCCTTTTCTTTTTCTGAAACTAAATTTTAACCCTTTTTGTAATTTGTTCTATTTATTTCTATTTTATGAGAAATTTTATCCCTGTGATAAAAATACTTTACCAAAAATTACACCATTCAACACCTCAAAATAATTCATGCATAAAAAAATAACGTGAAATATAATGTTAAGATCATAAAAATTATTTTTAATTTTCAAAATATGTTGTAACAATATTATATTATCAAAAAGGACGCTGAAATTACTGCGTATAATTTTCATGATGATTGAAAAATTTAATTTACTTCTAGCAAGGTATCAAAATATTTAATTAATTCGGTTGAATATCCATCTTCAAAATCTAATAAGACATAAAAAAAGATCCATGCTCTCCTATGTGGGCCGATTATAAGATCTTAACATTCTAAAAAAGTATTATTTATAACTTTTAAATTAAACAAGTAATTTAAATTCCTGAAAGTTTATTTATGCATTTATTTACGGTCAATTCAGCAAACTCCTTTCCGTATATTCACGAGCATTGGCTACCAGTTATCTGAAGTTTATGTACGCAAAGGGCAAACTGGAATTTGCCTGCACTATATCGTCAAGGTGGTCAAGACAAGTATAACATTCTCTTCAAACTTAAGCGGTTAACGAGTGACGCACTTTAAATACGTCCAAGGAAGTGTTTTTGTGTCACTTTGCATTTTCAATGCTTTGTTGTCGAAACAGAATTTTTGAATCAGCAATGTACTCAGTTCAATTTGAGCAGTCCATATTAGGTTGAGAGCTTGTACGGGGGCTCACAACATACCTGCTTGAGAATTTATTTTCCCGATCTTTTTCAAGTAAAAAGTATTATTAGGTTTAGTGATTTCTTTTTTACATTCATGAACAGAATAAGCCTAACTAGATAATTTCAAATAGATGACAAGATATTATATAATACAATTTTACCTTATCAGTAAGATAAAAATAATGATTGCACCTTTCAATTTAAAAGTATATCCGTAGTATTTAATAAAGGACACTTTAAAAGTGCATTTGGGTATGTTTGTATATTTAAAGTTAAGCCTTATTATAACATTAAGACAATAATAAATAAGCAAAATATTGATACAGCGATGAATTTACTCACTTACTAGCTTTAATGAAATAAAAGGGACGTACTATTATACTGTAATCTATTTTACCATTCATGACTATGTTTCACGAGATGATTAACGTGTAACTAACAAAGCTAGGCATTCATGATGGAAATTAATGTACATTTACATCGTCATTAATAATACATGTGTGTTAGAAGAAATCATAACTCAGGCGAATCATGCTTAATTAATCGAATCACAACAGATTAAAAATGACGCAGTCCAGGCATGGTGCGATTGACGGGAGTTACCAGGAAGGGGGGGGGGTGACGGTAGGCTCATATTAGGAAATACGTAGATGCAACGTAGAGAAACGAATGGTAACGATTGCCTACATCTCCATTAGCATCGGATAATGCAATGGAGTCGAGGAAGAGCGGGGGGGGGGTCGAGTGAGGGAAGAGAGTATCATTGCCCTTGCGCATACGTGTCGAACGCGATTTTCGGTCATGATTTCATGCTCGAAGCACGTATGCGAGCAGCACGAGCAGCGCTTACGCGAGTCGATAATGCTCTCTCGTACGTGTACCACTTCGAATAGAATTGCAGCGACACGACCGGCTGGTGTAAGGTTTCATGGCGCGAAGTGCCCAGCTGATTCAGGTTTTTCGACAAGACAAATAAATAAAGGCGAGAAGAGGGTCTCGCGTACGCAATGCCCATTGCGATCCGGCAATGATTCTGGTGCGACAAGCGAGCTAAGCACATCCGCTATAGCCACTAAGGTCGTGAAACTGTGGGCGAGTGAGCGACCGGTAGGCACGAACAAAGCTTCCGACAATTATCCTCTGCGAATTGTGCGATCCCCGCCAGTGCTGCTTTACTCCCTTCGCATCTCCGCCGCTACTCCTGTGCTCCTCGGTCCCCTCGTTCTCTTGCTTTTCTCTCGAGCTTTTGTATCGCGCACGCGAGAAAACGATGCGGCAATACTTCATCTGTTTAATGCAAGCTATAAAGCGCGTAATTCAATTGAGAAATGGCTTTCAAGATGCGCGCCTTTTATTAGCCCCGTACGTGTGACTGTAATTTCTGACAATTGCCGCTTGATGTACGGCTTAATTTGTTCCTTTTGCGCCGCTGCCAATGCAATGCTACACTGCGTCAAACAGTTGTTTGTTCCGAGTGTCTTTTCTCATTTTACAATTAAAAGACCGATGACTAACGAGGATACGTTTACATTCAGGTTATTAATTAAAAAATTTTGTTTGAATTCTTTAAACTATTGTATCTGCATCATTCATGATATTTTTAATCAATCGATAAACTGCTTTTCAAATACAACATTCATTTCTCACGAGCATTATCATATAAGCGGACAGTTTTAAATATAGAATAACTAATAATGTTTCAAAACATTTTTACGCAGCTACTTCAAGCAGCCAAAGAAAGTTTTGCGTTATTAATTCTCTTAAAAAAATACAGATGACGTCAATTATTAAATATTTCATACAATATTCACTATTTCTAAGATTTTAATTTAAATGTATGCAATAATTAATAGCGAATTTCAGTAGAATTCAAAATTGGTTACTAAATTACTTTATATAACTTACAATCTTAATATTAGTGCAAAAGAAAAAACAATTATCGATCACGGTATTGCTATTCATTTATTAAATGGTAAAAATATTTATATTTCTTTTATGCTACATTGTCTCTACTATCCTATGCGTAACTAACAAGGACCATAATGCCCGTTTATCTATTTCACTAGTAGTAAACAGGTGTATTGTACAAGACTTCTTTTAATTATTTAACCTTAGTTAACATTTAAATTGGAATTATTTATACATACTTAATACTATTTGTACTAAGTCAATACATTCACAGTTAGTAAAATACATTAGTATTTTATATTACGTACAATATATTAAGAGAAATCTTTTTTTTAAAATACCAATGCTAGATTACCAGAGCATTTTTTATTTAGAAAATAGAAAATTTGTTTGCAAACAGGATGTTAGCTATTGTAACATTTGCTAAAGTTACGTCTACAACTTTACATAAATATAATCATGAAGTTTACAGTAGCTTAAAAATTTAGACAGAAAAAAACAATTTTGTTTTAAGCATAGTAGTAAAAATGATAATATTCTTCATGAATGTTTATTATTAATCAGTAAGTTTTACCGTGAATTCTCATCAATGATACAAAATAATAAAAATCTTACAATTTTTGCGATAATCATACGGTAATGTCTCATGTATATTTACAAAAATTGATAAAAATACAATTTTTTAATTTGACATATTCTAATAAAAAATTCATTAATCATAAATATAAGAGAGAAGCATCTATTTTCATAAAATTTAATGTCATCAAAACATACGGAAATCAACTCAAATTGAAACGCAATGAAATGTCATACACATTATTAATATAAAATCTTACAACATCGCTTATCAATCAATGCCCATTAGTTTAGTATCTTGATCATGTAGATGTATAAAATCTCTATATTTATACCATTAATACTAAATCTTCATTGACTAATAATAACCAAAATCATAAGATTCTTCTAAACATTCAATATTAGCATACGAAAAATGCAATCATAAGCAGTTATTAAATTCCTCAAAGAATGAAAATATAAACAAACGTTAATATAAACTGGTTCTTATTAAAACAAATGTACAAATAACTTATGTACTCGTTATTTTATTAATTCTAAGAAATATTCTTTAAAGAAAGTAAATAATTTTAAGTTTAATGTGTAATTTTCAATTAAATTTTTTATACCTAGAGTTAAAGCATCTAAAACTAATTCATCAAATTTTGAAACCAAATAAATTACAATTCAATGAGATTCAATTTTAGAATATAACCGATTAAAATTATCCACTTTAATTTAATTGGACTCAATTAGGAAGGCTGCAACTTTATTTATCTGTCATATTGTCAACGTGTGTTCAGAAGAAAGAATATAATTTCTAAATATTAAATCATAAAGTGCGGCAAAATCAATGTAATTATTAAGATTTTAAACGTAAATTTTTTAACAAAATTTATACAATTGTTTGTAATAATCTAAATTACTATGTTTCAACGATTTTTATAATTTTTGTTTAATTTAGATGATAAACTTTTTTTTTTAATTAAATATTAAATACTAAAAAATATCTAAAGATTTTTCAAACAATTTGGAAGTTAATCACATACATACACATATACGAACTAGAATATTCGAAAGTTTGAATAAAACAGATCGATCTTGAGTATTTACATATTTTCAAAAAGCACTAAGTGATATTGTACTATTTAAATACATATTATTACCATCATCTGTTTTAAACTAGTCTATTTAAATAGTAGGTTTTTATAAATAAGGATAATAGCTATTAATATTTTTATTAACTTAATTAAAGATTTTAATTTTTGTCAATTTTAATAAAAAGTATTTTGAAAATTTTGTAAATAATAAATTAACTATATAATACCAAGCAATTATTACTTATTCATTAGTTTTTAAAATATATATTTTATTAAATAGACATAATTTCAGGAATTTTATGTTTTTATCTATTGTTCAATTTAAATAATTAATATCATAGTTCTTTTTTTCTCTATTTTCTATTACTTTATTTTAAATTACATTTTTAAGAAAAAAAAAACATTATTTTAAGATTATTACAATATTTGTATAGTTACTATGTTACAATATGTTGATTATTAACTTTTATAATTAATTTAATTATTTTTTTTAAATTATACAGAAAAAAATACATATAACGCAGAATTTACATTAAACCAATCGTAAAATTTCAATGTGTTTATATTATTTGAGAAAGATGACTCACTTTAGTGTATGATTGAACCACCTAATCCTAATTTTATTGCTCTACAGGTCTAAGCTTATAATTTTCCCATAAGCAGATACATAGAAAAATACAAAATAAACCATTTTTTCATGTATTTACTAAATTTTTTATGACAAATCGTATAAAATCTTGAGCTGATATGTAAACCTAAATTTTTTTCCTTATCGACAGTAAAAATGACCCGAAAAAGACTGTAAAAGGATCTAACAAGAATGTTTTATAACTTTCTAATTTTTAACGTATATCTTTACCATTCGAATTTCAAAAGTAGTTGAATTTTTAATGAATATTTAAAGTTTGAATCTATAAAAATTATTTATTCATGTCAGAAAATAATAATAAATATATATAAATACTAAATAAATGTATTAAAAACCAATTTATTTATTAATACATTTTTTCAATTCAGAACAAAATTTAACTTAATAGTTTACATTGTAAACAATATATTTATAAACAAAAAACTGTTTTGAATAAACATTACAGTTATTCTATAATCTTTTCAAGCTTTATTTTACATTCATTTTTTTAATATTCCATGAACTAGATATAATATAAACATAAATTTATGTTAATCTTTAATATATATTTATGTTATAAATATGTGTTACAGAAAATCGTTTTTAAATTATATAATTTCGGCACAAATCATACTACTTTTCTGAACAGCATTTTTTTGGAATTTGTAAACGAAAATCTTCGATTTATATGTTTTATAATATTGTAAACAATTATTGTGTAACTTTCTTATTTAAATAGCTTAAATTTTTTTTAATATAACATAATAATAGTTGCATATATTTTACGTTCTTCAAAAATGGCGTGAAAAAATTATATAATAAAATCTTCTAAAAACTGCTTTAAAATTTATACATTTTTTCACATGGTTGTAATTTGATACCTAGAATTTTAATGCTTAACAATATAGTATAAATTCAAATTCAGTATTATCAAAGATTGATATTACAATACTACCTGAAACATGATGTCATATTTAAATTAATCGATTTTTCTAAAAGTTACATAAGAAGCAAAAGCTGCAACAGAAATTCATTAAAATTAATCATCGACTACTCCATTTATTTACAAAAATTGGTACTAAATACTTCCTTATTCATAAGATGGACAATTTTTGATTTATTATAAAATTGGCAAATAAATTATCAAATATGCAGTAAAAATTAAAATAGTTAACAAATTTCTTGTGTACTGCCATAGCATTATAAATAATTATTAATTACAATAATCGAATAAAACCTTTATGGTAAATTTTTTTCTTGACACACACGTCATCATCGATTATAGCTCCGAATATGCCAAACACTATGTACTGACGATCAAAATCTCTTAAGTGAGCGTTTAAAATCCTATGGTGGCTTAAGGATAAGATTCGCATGCATAACCTTAAAAAGATTAATTAGACGATATATATATTTTTTTACCATTAACTCTACTATTGTTGCAAAAATCATTTTGTGATCCTTAAAATATAAAAATAAGTAAACAATAGATCAAGCGATATAAATACAGAATGAGAAAACTTAATTGTCTTGATGTATACTGCATGATAATGTATTGAAACAATAATACCAATCATATTACATTATATTTAAAAAAAATTAACTTGTTTTGCAAAACAGAATATAAGATTCATTTTTTTTTATTTTTATAGTGAGTACAAAACTTAAAATAAGTATTTGATTTTTTATATTATAAACTTATATTAATAAGCTGCTCGTAGAATTCACAATTTAATAATTTTTATACTAGAGGTTTGTTTATTTTAATTCAAATGCAACTTTCCGAAAGCAATACTTACAGGATTTGTAAAATTTTAAATTTCAATACAATTTTATAAATTAAAATGTTGTATATATTTTACAATTTACTATTATTGTTTTCAATGATATAATAATAATTATAATTTACTAAATAAATAAATCTTAAATATTATCAAATAATGAAATTAATTAATAAACTTCTTTTAATTCTCTACTAAAAATACGATTAATAAATTGAAATTTAGATTTTAAATAATCAAAAATTGTTTGTTTAAATTCATTGTTAAACATTACTTATTAATAATTATTATCAATCTTTCGTACATATTGTAATTAAAAAACTATTATTACGTATAAATTTTTCTAAATAAAATATTAGTGTATTTCAATTGAAAACAATTAAAAATCCTAAAATCTCAATGTTATTAGGAAATAAATTGTGCACATTTTTTTTAATATCATACAGTAAAATTTTGATTAAAGATAAGAAAGATATTAAAAAAATTTGATGATAAGATATTCCACATGTATGTAGTATGTTTTAAGTAACATATTTATTAAAACCGTATAAAATTTATGCCAATTTGTTGTCACTAAACCAGTTTATACTTCATATTTTAAGATTTAAGTATTCTACTATAATTATAGTATATTCAATTAGAAAAAGAAAGATTTTTTTTTAAATATGTGGAAATTATTGCAGTTAAATTTTAAAATATGAAAGTATATTTTATAAAAATTATTATAAATAAAATATATGACGTTTTATTCAATAAAATTACTTATCATTAAAAGAAAACTTATATTCATATTTTTCTCTTTAACAACTGCTTATTTGGTTTATAACTTTTTTAAATGCCAGATTTGAATATAGTTTTACTATCATTGAAGATTCATTTAAGAGTTACAAAATTTAACGTGATTGATAATTTATAAATTGTATCGCTCTAGCGAACTCACAAATCAAAACAGATTGTGATACAATACAATATTATAAATTAATCCATAATATGTTTATTTGTAATAAAAAATCAAAGATATAATTAGTATACCTATTTTTTTAATTTACTTTACTACAATACTGAAATAATTAATTATTTAGCAATATATCATGTTATATTGCTAAATCGCATCTTATATTTAAAACAATTATATTCTTATATTTTAAATCAAATAAAAACACTTGTTTTTTAAATTTATATTTGTATAATTATTTATAAAATTGTGAAAAAAAATTTTAATTTTCTGTATAAAAATTAACAATATTTGTATATTTGTACATTCATAGTAAACAAATTTTCAAACATATTATCTTTGTTTTATTACAATTTTTTACAATGATTTAGTCATTTAGTGTTATACATAAAAAATTATCATTTTTTTCTTCACTTACTTTTAATTTATTATTACAAAATAGAAAAAATGCATAATACTATACATTAAAAAGTTTTATGTAGAAATAAAAAACATGCTTTATGCTATTAGTATTATAGAAGTATTTTTATATTCACTATTATAATATTGATAGACGTATATCACAACAATTTATACAAAAAAAAAAATGAATTGAAAAGTGATGTGTTTTTCCACCGAAAATATTAACATTTTTGTATGTACTTAATATATATATATATATATATAATTTTTTAACAATTTTAAATCATTAGTGTGCAATCTTTTAAAAAAGATCAACTGGTTTTCTTATTTTATCTATAAACGATTTTTGGTTGTCGATTTTAACATGTATATCATTTATAGAAATGAATAGCAGTAAGAATTAAATTACACACACCAATTTAATTATACTAATAATTTTAAAATTATCATCTTTTTATCATAATTTCAAAGCAAATTAAAATATCAACAAATTAGTGAATGTTAATTTACATTATGGATGAAAAACGTGCGATGACTTAGATAAGAAGATATTCTTAACAACCTTCAAAATTATTCTCAGAAAATGAAGTATACTATAAAAAACTTCGTATAAACCAATTTTTTTAGATACTCCATTTCTTGAATTTTTTAAGCAAATAAGTTGTATATATTTCGGATATCTCTAAGTGTACTGAATTTATTCTATTACTTATTGATGGCTAATAATAATGCTTTTGTCATCGAACGAAACTCATTTTTATCTCAATTGAAATGTACTAAGCAATTTCTTCACATTACGGTCTTCGGCTTTCATTGAAGATATCACACACATGCATAAGCTACTGAAATACCAACTATTACATTTCGGCGAGGAATCGATTTTAACAGATCCAAGAGGTCATTAGTGTATTGACAAAGTCAAGGTACATGAACTGTCAGATGCGTGCCAAGATTTTACATCAGCGAAGGAAAGAAGATAAGCGCATAAGATTGAATAATTGCCGTAAGAAATTTTTCGTCAAGAATAGCATATAAAAATGCTTTATAAATATAATTACAATGCAAAATATGACGATCGTCGATCAATAAATAATAGCCAAATCCTCTTTCACCAATTTAATCAATTCAAAAATTTTAAATTATATTATTGAATTTTTTAATTATTCACTTGAACAAGATCTTACTAATTTCAATACAGTATATCAATGTCACAGTTAATTATGTTTTTTTTTCATGTTATTCAATAGGTTATTTTTAGCTTATTACATATTTATAAATAAAATTTTTATTTAAAATGAATCCTTTGAACAAAGTCCTTTTTAGTCTAATATTTTTATGTAAAATAAAAATATTGTTCTTTATTATATAATCTGTATAGTTAATATTACATTTAATAAAGAATAACATCAGTGTAACCTAATTAAGATATCATATTGGACGTAATTTATTAAAAAAAACTTAATAAAATTAGTTTACTAAATATATTTTAAAAAATTACTTGTTCTTTATAAAATTAAATTCATCATTGAAAATAAGATGATTAACATTTGAAAATGATAACATTTTCAATCCTGATCAATTAATTATAATATCATATCAATATTACTTATATTTTTTATTGAATAATTAGTTTCTTCAATTTATTTTCATTCATATCATATAACTTGATAATGCAGAAAAAAAATTTTATGTTAGTAAAAATATTATTATTAATAAAAAAAATTTACTTTCATTAAGCGAAGAATTAAAATAAATCATAATTGGTAATATAATCGAATAAATATGATTCACTTCTAAAAACATAAATGTCTAGTATAGAATATATGTATAGAGTTTAATATATCTAATATGTTCATCAAATATATGCAGATTAAAATCAATGTAAGGAAAACATCATTTTAATAATTTAAATCCTGAATAAGTTTAACTTAAACATCATATTTATATAGCTACATAAATACATTAAATCAAATTTAATTCCTTTTCTGTATAGATTAAAAAAATTTAAATAAAATACTTTTATGCTTAACAAAGTTTATGTTTAAATCATTAAAATAAATACAAAAAAATAGAAGATACTTGTTTTAGTTTTATTGCAGTATTGCTAATTTTTATTGTTAACTATACTTTACATATTAGATACATATCTTCAACGTGCTTATGACTAGTAATCATATGAACATATCTTCAATGTGCTTATGATTAATAATCACATGAACATATAAAATTTTCAAGGATTATAGCCCATTAAAATACAATAAATCTTACAGATATTTACTTTACAGATTCAATATCATTGGAATACTTCTAAATACATTTAAGACCTTTAAATGTTCTTTAATTATTGGCAAACTAAAGTTATCAAATCGACTAAATTTTATCTTGTCAATAATAGAATTATTTATAATTCAGGATTACTTTTATTCATATTTAAATTATTGCCTTACATTTGATTATAGACAAAAATATTTTTGATGACTTTATTATTAAAAAATTAAAAAAAAACATCAGTTTCCTAGATAAAAATGTATAAAACAATAATGTCAGAAAAAATGGAATATTTAAGATTCATTAATAAATATGTCCGATATTCTTATCTATAAACATTTCCTTTCGTAGATAAAAAAGAATAACTTGTTTTTTTTTAATAGATTTTATGTTTTAATCTAACAAATATTTTTTACCTATAAATATATTAATAATTTTTTTTATTGCCAAGTGCATTTTACATGTAATATGATAATGTGCTATTTTAGTCCATTTATTTTACTATTTTAATTTAATCCTAATTGTAGAGAAATAAAATCGATATTTATGATAATGACGATGATGATGATGATGCTGGAGATAAGTATGGATAATTTTAATTACATATACGTGACTTCATTTGTACTCTATATGTAAGGACTCGTAAATTTAAATTTGTTTGTAAGGATTTTCTTAGAATTTCTCGTTTTATTAATGATAACAATAAAATATTATACTTGAACATTTAGAGTTCTTTTATATCTTTTCATAGATAAATAAAATACAATGTTATTCAATGTGATTTTATAGCTAAAGAAAAGAAATAATCATAAAAATATCAATTAAAGCAAGTGCAAATTTTTATTAATTTCTGATGATTTTTTACGTAACGCTTAACAAAAGATCGCAATAATTCACAATTGTTTCATCAATTCTACTTTTATCTTAATAACAATATAACAATCAAAAAAATATTATTGTGATTGAATAAATTTATAAAATAAAAAACAACTTCAATGAAATTAATAGTGACTAATTTTATTGCTAATATGTAAACTTAAAATAATTTAAAGGTAAGTAAAAAAAATATTCGCATATGTGTATATAAAGCGAACATTACGAATTTTGTAACATTATGAAACGATTTGATAGAATATAACTGTATATAAACGAATCCATGCAATGGTTACTCAACCGTTTAATTAACTATATCAAATGAGAAATAGATCCTAACCTCATTAATCATTAATCAGAATTATGTAGGCTAACCACAACTTTGTCCTGTTGTATGCTAACTGTACACGTGTATTCCATTCTATTGGAGCAGAAATTAATTTACCTTTTAAATGTATACATGTATATATATAAATTCAGAAGCAACATTGTTTTAATGGAAGCTTCATGGAAATATAATGAAAAGAAAAATTAGCAGACTTGTTAAATTCGAATTAACATTCAGTTTATAGAAGATGCAACTTAGGCTGCTCTAATTTAATTGTATTCGAATTTCAAAGTACATAAAAACAGTAATATTGAAAAACAAACCAATAATTAATTTTTAAAAGTATTACTGAGGTTTCATGAAATCTCATTGTAAAATAGATTTTAAATAAGTTAGATTGACATTTTCAAAACAAAGCCAATGAATAAAAATGATCGGTAACTTAAAAATATGATTTATGTTCTGAACAAAGGGGGTGTTCAGTGCAGTATGAAACGATTGATTCAGCTGCTTTAATTAAGATTCATTATATGTTAATTTATAACTCAAAATAGCAAAATACAGAAAAATTAAAAATATGAGAGGAAATTTTGTGACAATTTACGATATTGCGAGGAAGATGTATAAGAGAAAGAATAGTAGATAAAAAAATACATAATTTAAAATAAGATAAATAATCAGAGGAGGATGGAAAGTGAGGGTGACGAGATAAGGAAAAGCATACACATACGAGGTAGATTGAGTGAGAGAGAGAGAGATAGAGAGAGAGAGAGGGAGAGGTGGTGAGAGCAAAGGCAACTTTAAAGTCTATTTCGCGTGTATATACTATGCGCATGCACACCGGCAAAATGTACGATTGTACGCCGATATTCATGAACGCGCAGCCCGTGAAATAAGCAGTCTTTCGTTGGGTGCGCGCACCAGTGTTTTAGAGAGGGAAGGAGAGACCGGGAGAGAGGCTCGATAGGAGAAGGCTTGGCTCGTGTGGAGCCGCGTCGCGGGTCGGGGCAGGGACAGAGGAGAGAGAGAGAGTGAGAGAGGGAGGAAGGAGCGGTGTTTGTGTTTGTGTTTGTGTGTGTTTCTGTGCGGCGTCGGGCAGGAGAAGGAGGATAGACGTCGGGCAGTGTGACATCACGCCTCATTGTTGGAGGTTTACGTCATTCCCCCCGCGCTGTGGACGTTGCGCGCGTTCGCTCGCGCCCTACAAGCCGTACATCCTTGTCTGCGTTAAAGAAAGCACGGCGACGGCGCGCGACGTCGCGAGCAGTCCTGGCGCACACGGCAGCAGTCAGTCTGTCAGTCGCGGCGGCCGCGCGCTCCAGCTCGAAAGCCCCCGGCGCCCAGCTCATCTCCTGGCCGAGACCCGCGCCGGCCTCGAAGCGCTCGCGGCTCGACATTTGCCAATGATATGCGAGGCTGGCGAGCGATCGTCGAAGAAGGCCCGCGGCCCGAGAGCCGAGCCACGAGGACCTGAGAGCAGACGGCGAGCGCTCGGTAAGCCGGCTTCGGGTAACCAGCGGGCCGCATCCCCCCTCGCGTTCCCGGCCGAGGATGAGCGCGCGACTCGCTCGCGGGCGGCTTCGCCCGGTCGAGAGGACGACTACGACGATGACGACGACGACGAGCAGCACCGGCGGCGGCGGCGACGGCGACTCCGAGTTCTAGGGTCCGAGTGTGCGCGCTAGGCGGGCGGTTGAGGCGCGAAGGGGGGAAATTAAGAGACCGTCGTTGACCGATCGACGACATCCCCCGACGTTTGACCCCCGGAACGGCCCTGAAGGGGATCGCACGAGGAAAAGGCTCACGGCGACACCGAGGAAGCCAGAGGGAGCCGAGTTAGCCGGACCGACCGAACCGGAGGCGAGTAGTCGCATATTTATTTTCTCGGTCCCTGGCTTCTGTCGGCTCCGCGTGCGGCCGAGGGGGGCGTGTGTTTCTCTGGAAGAAGGTTAGGTCTCCCGCGTCTCTGCTTCCCTCCTCGCCTGAGTCTACCCTGACAACGTTTCGTCTCCGGGTCCCGATGAACGACGACCTTCGCGTGTGGAACGCCAGTCGCCGAGGCCCGGACCCGTACCCGGACCCGAGGCAGTCCAGCCTCCGCCTTTCTCACGCCTAAGCGTCCGACCGACCGACCGACCGACCAACCTTTTCATTATTTACCTTTACGGAAAATGACGCACATTGGCATTATTTTGATGCACTGTGCTCCGACGCTGATGCGTAGGCTCCTCGTAAATCGTAGAGAAATACGTTTATTAGGTTAGAATACGGGAGTTGTTCTATACTATAAATGGGCACATACATGTGTACAGTAAACAGATGGAAAACTACTGCTACTAGACCTAGTTGACGCCACTGAAATTTACTGATCGAATTATTCCTTCCTCGTTTGACCCACCTCCCTCTTACTCTAACTACATTATTTAGTTTTTTCCCAGTTTTTCGCCCACCGTAATCGAAATCGAAATTGAATTTTGAAAAGATCGACAGCCTGATCAACCTTCGAAATATTGGAAACGATTTTCACGTCCTCACTCCGATTGTACAATTTTATAAACACGTTCTAAAAATAAATTTCCCATGAGTTTGATGGACCATGTTATTCATAACATTATGGGCAATCATTTTAAATAATTGTAACAATGACAATATGGAATAAAAGAACTGTCCGGAAAATATTTTCGTCTGCAAACAGTTAGGAGCGTTTTAATTGCAACAAATTAATTCTTCGAATATTAAATTAAGAAAAAGTACTACATACTAAAATACTAATATACCGGTTTTCAAAATTATACAATCACGCTTATATAATTTATCTCTGATATTTATCTTTAATGATCCTACTTCGTGCTCTATACACTTCCTCGATGACCGAATTACAGTTATCCAAAGTTACGACCTATTTTCGACAGAAGCAAAAAATAACGCCAATAAGTAGTAAATAAAAAAAAAAGAAGAAAAAAAATTGCATTATATGCTAGCCGTAAGACTACGAATGTTCAAATCCACTAGATAGGTTACGTTCGTTCACATCCGATACGTTCAATTTCAAACTCTCACGTCTCTCGATAATGACTTTGCGCAGGGAAAAGGTTTGCCCGTGTGGGTGAACTAAGTGCACACTTTAATTGCTGCAGTAATACCCGCTTTGTTTATCATCCCGCGTGTAGCTGCAGAGAAAAAGGCGCGTATTAAAAAAAAGATAGCCGTTGAATTCTATAGCGAAGTTTAATCATCCATTTCTCGGCATTACTCCGAAATACGTCGGAAAACTGTGAACCATGTTGATGGTTATTATGAAAAATGGATGAAATATTAACGGACCGGAAAAGTTTGTTCATGCATAGGCTTTAGCGAGTTTCTCTTTCCCCAATGTTTGTGTGCGTGCGTGCGTGTGTGCGTACATGCGTGCCCTGCTTCGTGACCGCTTACGTCGTCGCTGTGCCGGGTTCCACGTCGGGGAAAGAAGAAAGGAGAAGTCACGAATGCAAAGCGTTAATTCTGCATTCTTATCGGATATCGTTGCGCATTATTCACCCCGACCTTTCAAAGCTACATTGCGCGCTGAGCGCGAACTAAGCACAGTAAACGTAAATCATACATGGGAAATGCACTTTCCGCTCGATCGTCTGCCCCGTCGTCGTCGTCATCACCGATATATGTGCTTCCTTGAGAAGATATATAACTCTCAACTGAAAGCGCTGAAGCAGCGACGCGCGCTCTTTCTCTCATTTTAAATATAACGGTGTATAAATAAGTATGAGCAATAGCAGGAATACGCGAGGCTGTCTCGCAGGCCACGATTCTCTTCTCTCTTTCTCTGCTTTGAAGCGAAGAGAGACGAAGTTGTATAGAAATAATCGGGCGGGCGGGTGTGATAGGGGGGTCCCGGGTGTCAGTGCGGTCAGTTATTGGGGCTGGTCGGGCGAAGCTCGTGACGGAGGGGCCATACACATGGGAAGAGGTAGAAGAGAAAGGAAAGAGAAAGAGAGAGAGAGAGAGCGTGACAAAGAGGAGTAAGGCAGGGATAAAGTGTAGTTGCCGATGGTTAGATTGGAGATGGGGAACCAAAAGACAAACTGTGCTACGTATGGCTCCTTGATACATTATTATTTTCTGGGACACGATTATCATGGTGTGGCTTTGATTGTCACTTGGTATCTCTATTAGGAGCAAAGTCATAGAAAGAAGTATGAGTCGTAAAAAGAAGTTCAGCGAGACAAGTTTTTAGTTTTGACTGGTTAGTTAGTCGAACTTGCTACATGTACATACTTTTATTAATTCGATTGAGTATTGAGTCAGCACTAGTCATTGTTTTTTATAAAGATATTGAAAGCAGGAGTCATAGATATAAGTAGTTCATTGCTATTATTGTTTATATGAATTTCTTTTACAAGGATAGTTTTTAAACATGTGGAAAAACTCGATCATTTATGTACGATACTGGTAATTGTATACATTTCTTTAATGTTTCCCGTCTATCTCTGAATAAATATTGTCAAAAGAAACATTGTCAAACTTACATTTTCATTTTACACTCAACCACTATATGCAAAATTATTGTACTTTTATTTCTATATTTTATATTTTATTAAATATTGCGCAATTAAACATTTATTATAACATTTTAAATTTTACATTTTAAATTAATATTTAATTTTATAAGACGTTATTATAAATATTTTAACACACAGAATAAATTTACTGTCAAATCTGTAAAATAGTTTAATGTACATTTTATAAAATAAAATAATAGATGGTACGTTTTATTGAGAAAATTTTGCAGCGTCCATGTGTTCTATCTCGTTAAGTTTGATATTACGTAAGTAAATATGATAAAAAGTGAATAAATCCTCATTTCTTAATTAGCTTTTCATCACACTATTAATTATATTTTTTAAATTCATTTCGATCTGTAAGAGTTTTATTCCTAAATGATATTGAAGTGTTCAAAGTACATTTAGTAAGAACAAGGATTATGTTAGCAGCTTCCAGATTGATAAATGTACTATATCTATATTATATATAAATGCCCTCATTGCGTTAGCTTTCTTATCATACATTCATTTACCATGACACCCACTTCACACATACCAACACATTCTCATGTTAGTTGCATTTTAATGAAATTCAAACAATTTTTTCTCTTTGGTACTCAACATTTGTATTTATCTTTAGTTATTTTTATACACTGTACTAAAATATATTTCTAAATTTCAAAATAGTTCGTCTAAAAAACATATTTTTTCTTTCCTGATTCAGCTTATGGTAATTTTATCTTTTATATTTCATTCATATTTATTAAAAGATGATTTTTTTATATAAAAAAATCGATTTGAAACAAATTTTGATTTTCTAGTAAGTGTTTATATTAATTTATAAGGAATTTAAACAAACTTTAATAATTATCTTAAACATTATAATTATATGAAAAAATTCTTTATTTACATTTTTATTATAAAATTATATATATTACTATTTTTATGTTTCATATTTAGAGTGATAATTTCTTATTCTGAAATTATTTAAAACCAACAATGTTTTAGACTTTTCATGTCAAGGGCTTCTATATTAGTTTCTCTGAATAGGAGGTTCTTAAGAAGTTCTTTTAGTTTAATTTAAACAATATAATGATCAATGTATGGTAACATTAATTTTATAAATATATTTACGTCTAAAATCAAAAGAATTATGCAAGTAAAATATTTCTTGTGCAACAATAAATAGAAATTCGTAAATATATAATAGTATTTATGTAAAAGCATCAAAATAAACTTAAAATCGAATCAGAATTAAGCTTAAATATAATATTTGTTTTTTTTTTAATATAATTTTTAGTTTAAATATAATGAATATGTAAACTTGAATTGCGTATAAATAAATATGCTTTTATAAAACAGTTTACATTGGATGAACCCGAATACTTATAATAGAGATTATTTACTTATAAGATTAATAGATAAAGATTGTTAAAAAATACTTTAATGCATTTCTTGATTAAATATATTACATAATAATAAGCATTTAATCGTAAATATTTGTATAATCTACTTTATTGTCATTCAGAAAGTTTACAAGTAAAAGATTAAATAAATTTTTTTGATTTCGAATTTCGTTATCCATGCATTTATTGAATCTATACAATATTATTTATTGCATATATATATACATATATAACCAAATTTAAATTAATTTAAAATTTTCAAAAAACTTAGTAATCTTTTTAACAGCAATATGATTTTTTTATCTAATATTTAATAAATTTCATAATAAGACTATAAATTCTAAAATAGTACAAATTTTTATACACTTATAATTTTAATTTTAATTATCTAAAAGCATCCAATGTAATTTTTTATTCTCAGCGTATAAACTGATTTTGCGTTATTTCTTTTCAACATCGCCGATCCTTTTACATTTTTTACTTGCAAATTTACTTTTTCGCTACTTTACCATTAAAATTAAATTTCTAATAAATTTATAATTGAAGTTTTAATGAATTTATAGTGCTAACATATTTTGAATATATTTTTTGTATTATTGACATTGGTACCTGCTAAAAATTGCAATTGACATCTTTCGTAAATGTTTGTTGATATATTAAACAAGATATTTATCATCTGTAATTGCTCAATGGACTGTTATTATTATTATTATAAATATATCTATCTATATTATATATAGATTTCCTAATTTGTTAATTAGAGGGCTTAATAATTTTTAATATTAATTTCTACGTAAAAAAGAAATTTATAATATAGTTTCACTTATATATGTATATATACAGTTTAAAGAATTTTTTATTCAAATGTTCAAGTTTTTAAAAGGTTTTAAACATTTTTAAAATACATCGTCACATGTGTGGCCTGAAAAATTTCAGGGGGAAGTGTATCTTTCCTGTAGCCCAAATTTAATTGCGTATGTTATTCTATGTATTTCTCACAAACAATATTTATAAATTTTTTTTAGGTGGACGAAATATTGTGTTAGTATCAAACTGTGACTCTTTGAAATGCCACATCTCACAGAGTCTTCGTTGCAGATTAATAAGGAAACTGGCACAATGTTGAAGCAGTTTTTGATATTTGTTAATGAGCTTGCATGCTTATATAAGCAGGGGTGAGTTCTCAATGATAATTAATATTTATTTAAATATAATAATGACGTTGTTGTTTTCATAGTTATTGTTTTTTAATTCAATGTAATTTTTAAATATGTTATATTCATATATGTTTGTCTGTGGGATATTAATAACAATATGTCATACTAACTTGAAATATTTGCTATTATCGATAAATTATATGCTGTTAAACAGAATTTTATATTACATTCAGCTTTATTTAACATTAATATTTTTTATCTATAAAAATATATTTGTCAATTCATATATAATACTTTCAATAATTATTCTATTCTTATATTTTTAAGAAAATTATGTTATATTTAAAAAAAAAACGTGTATCAAAAATTATATTTTTTCCATTATTATTGATTAATGGGTTGTAGATTAATAATAAACTTTTTAAAATATTTTACATGCTTCAAATATACAATTTAGTATTAATTTTGACGTGATTAAGTTCTCAATGAATACATTCACATTTTTTACGTAATAAAAATTATATAATAAAATTTTATATTATATATTACATAAATATAAATAATACATGCTTGATCATGCGAAACTGTTACTAAATTTTATGTACGTGCGGGAATTATTACATACTTATCGTATTCTCTGTGTTTTAATTTATACAAGAACTCATATTGAGAGCCAGTTATTTATTTGAGAAAATACGGAATAAAATGTTTAGTGAAAACTGTATAGTGAAAATAACTTAGAATTTAAAAACAATTACTTAGGACGTACAAAAATGATAACTCTATTCTAGATGGTATTGCTAACAGATTGCATTATTTTAAATAGTTTTTAATTTTTAATATGTCTTGCATATGTATTTAATTTATCATTATTTTTTATTAATTCGTATTAATTATTATTAACTAGTGAAACTGGCTTAATAATTACGTCACTAATGATAGTGTAATGTTATTAAATAAAAAAAATAAATAAATTTATATAAAAACACATACAGATATACGATCAGGTATTTAAAAGTTTAATTTCTTCTGAAGTAAAAATACATTACCCGACTCAATTTGACAAAAATATGAAAACAAAATAATTTCTCTAAACTTTGTAACGCGAAAATTTTTAATTAACGACTTAAAATTTAAAAGCAAAATTTCAAGAATTGTAGTACTACAAGTCTTTAGAAGATGGAGGGAAATAAATGTAATAAATGATTCGAGGTTAAAAAGTTCATTCTCCTTTGGCTTCATGGACTTCTATCATAAAATTCTGAATGAATATGTACAAAACTTATAAAAAGCATGTTCGCTTTTTAGTTTGCGCAAAGAAAATATAAAATTGGATATTATCCAAAATACACAATGATTATTACTAAAGACTTGATAACCTATTTGTTGATTTGCGAAATTTATGAGTAACGTACATTCATCAATAATAGTACATCAAACTAAATTAGATCCAATATTTTATACTTACAAATAAATTTTACTTAGTCTTTAAAACTCTACTCTTTTTGACAATAAGTTAAGGAATAAAAATTTTATGAACGCTTTTTATGAATCGGGGAGTTGATTGTTTCAATATTAAAATCTTTTAATGTGATATGTGCGTAAAATAATATTTCCTACTAACAAAATAAGAATGAAGTTTGGATTTTTCATTTAATCTTGTTGCAGTCTTAATTATAACACTTTGGTCACAAATTATAATAATATATAATAATATATAATAATATATAAATATATATATAATAATATATAAATAATATTTAAAATATATATATAATATTATAATAATTATAATAATTATAATTAAGAAATAACAATTGTTTTTACATGAATAAAGCAAAATTATGCATTACAGTCTTATAATTAAAAATTTTATAAATAAACTTATGTATCCTGCTGCAATTTTAACTTAAATTTAAATAGATAAAATAGGTGATTTAATCACATATTTTATTTAAAAAAAAGCAAATAAAAAAAATTAGTAAAGAAACGACGTTTATAAATGTGTTACATAAAAATTTGCCAAAAAATTATTGATAATTTATTTTAAAAAACTGTTGTTACAAGATTATAATATTGCGTCTATATTTTAATATATATATATTACTTAAATCGTTTTTTAAAACCTTAATTTTTTTACATTTTTTTATGTTTCTTATAAAACATATATTAAAAATAGTATATTCTTTATAGGGTAGTATTAAAAAATGTCGCACTATAATATAGCTTATCTCTAAATTTGCTTAAATAAATTTTCTTGTATCTATTAGTTTTTTCTTTTATTTAAATAAGTAATATAATAAAACCTTACTCATCTTGTTTTATTTTTTGTTATATTAAAAGAAGTTAATAATAATATATATATTTATATACATTTTATACTATTAAATATATTGTATCATAAATATTAAAAAAATAAATCTGAAAAAATCAGAGCTGTAATCCCTTTTTAAAGATTTTCTTGAAGTTAATAGGATTTTAAGAGACGCTTCCCTCGAATTACACTAACTTGGCTAATTTTAGGAATTTTTACATGACTCAGGTCTTGAAATATTCTTAAAAGCTTATGCTTCAAGGCGTATGACGCAAAAAAGCCATTTTTTACAAAAAAAGGAAACATGAGTGCCACACTTAAAATAGCAATTATCTCAGTAGCTGAATCTAACTTGAATAATTTTTCGACAATGGGCATAGCTATTTGATAACACAAGATAAACATTATCATTTCATTGAATGTTGACTTATAAATCATCCGTGCTATTTGGTAATGTATTAATGAAAAACTAATCTGATATTTATTAATAATGTGTGTTTCTTGACAAACTCCCTTCTCCTTTTAATAATTATTATTTCACAATCGCGAATAGAACACAGATTAATGTGCCCACTTATCTGAACAGAGCTTTTGGTTCTCTCTGTTACAGGCGAAGAACGTCAGTGCATCAAACATGAACGAAGTGTATCTTAACCATGTTCAAGCGTGGATTGTTTTGTATACCTGTAAAAGGATTTGATATTCGAAAGTATGTTTTGCTCATTTAAATCAGTCAAACATTTTTTTTTTAATTATTTATGCGTATTTTTTTTATGACATACATGTATTTAGAGATCACTTTTATGAATTCCATTTATATACAATATCAAATCCTGCGTTTTTTAATCATCGCGCATAATTTACATGACGTTAATTATGATAGTTAATTACATGCTTAAATTACGCGTTTTGTACAATCCTAATGCTCCTATGATTTAAAAATATTGATTTTAAAATAATATGATCATCAGAATTATTAAATTTTGTATGCATTTATCTACATATAATGGTAAAAACGAATTTAATCTAATTTTGTTATCTTTTAGAAGTACATAGAAGCATTTTTCTTTAAATACACATCTTGTTTAATACATAAATTGTATTTTTTTAATCATGAATTGTATCCCACAGAATGAGCATAAAAATGCTACATTTTTTTCAAAATAATTTCGAAATAAATACAGTCAATAAAGAAAAATATCCCTGTCTTAAAATATACGTAAAAACCTTTTTGAAACCTCAAAATAATTTTGTTTTAATAAATTCAATTTTTATAAATTTCAATACTTATATTAATAAATGTTTTTGAAAATATGCAATAAATACAATAAAAATACAATGAAACGGCAATGAAATAATTAACACATTAAAATATAAGGTATTATATGTCTCTAATGTAAAATGTCTATTAAAAAAAACCATTAATGTATCAAAATACATTATGCCAAATTAAATTAGGAAAATACAACTTACTCGCTAAATATTTTTTTTTTTTTTATGAAAAAAATGTTGAAATAAGAAAATTTTATATGCTTAACAATTACATCTACTTTAGAAATTAAATAATTTCCTCTTCATTCTTTTATGATTATTATTATTAAAACAAGTAAATACTGTATGATTGTTCTGTGATTAACGTTATACTAAAATGACATAGATTTGTCAACATTATGTGACTTAAACAACTTGTTACGGTTCATTAGTCGAGATAAAATTGATCTGGTTGATATTTGCACTAACCTTAAAATTGAAATGTATTCTTAATTATAAAATTAATTCTTGTAATTATACAGGGTTCATGTACAAGACATCTACAACTTAAATATGCACAAAAATTTTAATTGTCAAAAAACACTTTGTTTAGAATATATTTACATGCTTTCCACATCTCAAAATATTGGGAATGCTTTTTTCATAAGATGAATTGCTTGATATTTTCACATTTCATACAACTTTAGATGAAATATAGGCAAATAAATCAATTAATTTTCTAGAACGGCATTAAGCACTATTTTGTCTTTGATCACACGTCAGTATTTCCATAAATTTATATTATATATACAATGTAATATTGTTTTTAATTTATGTCATTTTTTTCATTTTATTTATTTTTTTGTTATTTTTATTGTTTTTCTAGAGTATCAGTTCCTATGAGCACCTCTTGCTCTTTAAGCTGTGATGGAAAGGACACTGGCAAGGCTACCTCAAGTATGTTCCTAGACATATAATGCCCCTTATTTCTCATTATGTTTATTTAAAGAAATTTTTTTTCTTTTTTTTTTTTAAACGAATAACAGAAAGGATGGCGTACGAGGTGTTCTTGGGAGGGTCGTGCAATCCCACCACTTGGAGGGCCGACATCGCTATTCCGACACTCCAGAGCCTTGGTATCACCTATTATAATCCGGTAAGTGATTAATGCATTGTTAAAGTACAGAAAAATTTATAAACTTTAATTAATTATTTACAACATTATAAAAAAATTTTTTCTTTCAATTTCATTAATGTAATTATTCATTATAGTAATTATAATAATTGATGTTTATATTTTTATTTACTTCGCTTCCAAGAATAAAATTAAGTATATTAAAAAAAAATTTATAACCATGATATAATTATTGAAATTTTTTAAGCTGTATTAAAAAAAACTTACCGTTTTGTATATACTGATTGATTTTACGAACATGCAGAAAATGTTTTTTTACTACCTTTAAGCATAAATTTTATTTCTTTATAACATTTTGAATTTTTCTAAAAGTTATACAAATAATATGGGCTTTTCATTAGCTAAAATAATACAAAGATAAAAATTTAGCTATGTAAGAAAATAAGTTGCTGAACAAAATTGAATGTCCTTCGACAAATTGGAATTACAACAATTCCTATGCGAGTCACTCCTTATTCGTTTTTTTAAGAGTGTATTTTACTTAAATTTATCTCAAATTAAAAGCAATAAAGCGAAAATAATGATTATCTAATTTTACATTTATACCGATAAAAAGCAAGTAATTAAAAACAAGGTATTAATTATACGAAAAAAAACGAAAAAAAACATTGATCAATACGTTCAAAGAACAATTAAATTAATTTTTAATTTGTATTAAAAATTTCGAACGATGGAATCATCAAGATCAATGCTATTTTAGTGTAATGTTTTTAGCTCACTGAATCAAGTGGATTGGGTTGCTTTGACACATTTTTCAAATAAAACTTGATTAAAAATGCTGTATTTTCTACGTTGTAATAAGATCCGTATTTTAAAAGAGAGTACATTAATCAAGAAAGAACCTTTTTCGTCAATGTCATAGGTATTCATTACGTTTATAGTTTAATAAAATAATTTAATTTAATGAAACAATCGCATTGAAATACGCGTAAATATTTATTTATAGAAAACAAATTATTTATAGAAAATCTTACAGACCATTTTAAGACGCGGTTGTATTATAATTTAAAAATGTTACTGTCTGATATAAAAATCATACAAATGTCTACCCTTGTTACTCTAAATTTACTTATACTCCATTGATTGATTTACTTCCAACGTTCAATATTGTACGGACGATAAAAAATCATCACCTTGCGCTACACTGCTATGTAGGTAACTTAAAAAGTAAAAAAAATGCCCGCTAAATGCTTACACTACGGATAAGAGAGGAGGCAAAACGGTTTTCTTAATTTTGCAGCAAGTGCCCCACTGGAGTCCGGAGCTCATCGCTCAGGAGCACGAGGCTAAGGAGACGGCGCGTGTATTGCTCTTCGTCATAGACGACAAGACGCGCAACTGCGCGGGCATCATCGAGGCGGCCGAGTTAGCCAGTACCCGCCGAGAGTCCCTCGTCGTCGTCATACATCCCTACAGACAAGGACAGTCGATACTCGGGGAGGTCGTGTCCAATCAGTGGGTATACCATTATCATGGCCTCGCGTAACCTGCAAGACTCCAGTTTCGGTAAAGGGGTGACCCTCTTCGGTCGCGAGGGGATTTCGCGCTCGTTGTTTGTTAAGAGAGCGGCGGGGTAGGAGAGAGGCCAAACATCATCCGTCCTTGTTCGACGGTTCGATAAATAATTGCCGAGACAAGAAATCAGAGCTATCCTCGCTAGTTCGCAAGTTAGGAAAATATAGGCCGTGTCGCTCTTAACTTATATCAAACTCGAAAATTTAGGCTGTTTTTTAACTCGTTTTCGATGCCTTTTATCTTTCAACCATATTTAGAACGTAATCGCGGTAATGGGTTAAATTGCGATTACTGTTAACGGTGTTTATTTATAATAAATGAGCACACGATTAATACTTTTCTCGCAACGGGCAATTTTCTTTATTCTTTAATGTTACTAGTAAATAAAATTAGACAAATAAAATAGACATCGGATGCTCCATTGATCCACTTCGTGAATAGTTTACGTATTTCTACGCAATTTGTTCCATTGGTAAAATATTATTAACTAGATTTAAAACTTTAAAAAATTATTAACTATTGGTCAAAATTATAATTTAACGTTTCCTTTACAATAATAATAATAATAATAATAATAATAATAATATTCGTTAACTTTGAAAACTACATATATTAAAATGATATTATTATTAATAAATTTCTTAACATTACCAATTTTATAAAATGTAAATATATTATAAAAATTAATATTTTTTAATAATGAAAATAATTTTCAAGCCCTGCTGCTTTTAATTGATTAAAATAAGATGTAGTGCTTATTCCACGGTTTCGTTAAAACTTTAGTACGACTTTGAATAAACTTCATATTCAAAGGAAATCCACATGATATAAGAAACATTTAAAAATTACCGTTGGTTAAACAAACCATCTATAATGGTTAGTGTTTTCTATACATTAGAAATTGTTACATATATGTGCATTTACGATAGAATAAAATTATAACAAGCAATCAGAATAAAAAATACTAAAAATTATTAATTTTAGTTAAAAATATTAAAAAATAATATTAGTTTTTAGTCATTCATTATAATTATAGTAAATAGTCTTTATAAAATAGAATACGATTTCGTTTAAAATCCTAATGATTAATGAGCTATTATTCAACATTTTCCAGGGAGTATTATGAACTGATGAATGGACTATTGGTTTTGCAATATCTCATGGAAAGGCAAAGGATACCAATTTTCGAGAATATATCGGCCGCGCTCAATTGTACGTCTAAGGTGAATTTCTCAATTTTTATATGATGCTAAAATTGAAAAAAAATTATTATGTATTTTTTTTTGTATAAATATTCTCTTGCTTTATCTTTCTTAAAACATAAAAAACCAATTTTAAACGATTCTGCAACTTGATACTATTTACAAAATGGACGGAAACATATTTACTATAATTAAGTAACTAATAGAGCAAGCAACTCATTCAAAAAATAAAAATTATTATTTTAATGTAGACCTACACTTGCGCTCATTCGTGTAAAGTCATAAAATAACTGACAAAAAGATTACATTGTACTATAATCATTGGGGTATCATAAAATTAATGTAAACATCTACTGTTTCGAACATTAATACCGGTTCTGTTATTTTTCTTTTCCTAGCCTTTTAATATTATTAAATTAATTTTTAAAAATTCAATATATATTTATTGATTTTTCTTCCAACAGTCGCATAAATAATATAGAATAATTAAATGTGATTACCTTTTTTTCACTTTATCGAACTTGATATTGATGTATATGTAAAATTTTTTATAAATTTGTATTGAAAAAATGCAAAAGATTAGTTATAAGTAAAATTATTAATTTATTAAAAATGTATAAATTGTTTAAAGATTCTTCGTAATACAGCAAACGTTCAAGATATGCATAGTGAGGCTGAAATCAGGCCATCTAGAATCTCATTCGGTCAACACGGAACCGATATCACGTAAGTACGCACCTTCTACGCAATTCATAATGACAAAGCATACGTCTTTCAGCAGAATATACAATCACGTCAATGCCGAATTTATTTATTTATAGTAAGCTACGAGAAGCATTCAAATCTCTGGATACCAATCACACAGGTTCAATAAGTTTAACTGAGGTAACATTGCTAAAAAATCATACTCAAACTCATACATATTTATACATAGAATATATTAAAAATTGTATTTGATATTTTAAAGGCCCTGATAATACTACAGAACAACGGGAAATGCACTGTTCCAATTTCCGACTTGCGCAACATTATTAACAAAGCTGGTAAAATATTTTTTGTTTTTAGAATTTGTTTTAGAAAATGATGTTTGTTTTAATAAATATGAATAGTAAAAAGGAAATGTTATACTAATGGAAAATACATACTTTACGTAGTTCTGTGAGCTCGTAATATAAAAACTTTGATAAATGTTTTAAGCTTTTTTTATAAATATTCTAAGCCATTTTCATAAAATCTTACGTAAATTTCATTTATCAGGAATAATGTGAGTAAAACTCACTATTTATCCACATAATATTGAGTCAATTTGATTGTAGTAATGACAATTTCTTTATTTTTAATTTTATAATTAAATTAAAATTGAATTAGACGTTTACAAATTTATCAAAAACTTAGAATCTAAAAAGTCTCCTAGTTTTTCTATTTATTTTTTATTATTATCTTATTAATTATGAAATAATATAATATTTATTGTATTAAATGTTATTTTTTATAACACAAGGGTGAAAAGCAATAAATGATTGGATTGGTAATGAAAAGTGATAGATTTGATTTTAATTAATATAGCCAAATATACTTTTTTACTTTAAATTATAACATAGATAATAATATATAATAACAAAAAATTAAAAAACACTTAAAATTTATTTACCTTCTAAATTATTACTTTTGAGATTAATAAATAAGTGCCAAAACTTTATCGTTACTGCTTAGCTTATTGGAATGATAATTTTTATTAAAAATTTCTTTCATGAATTTTAAAGTAAAGATATAACTTCAAAAAGATTTATTTGTTTTATTAAACTTTACAGATGCACATGATAACGCAGTAATAGAGAAACTATCTAGCCACGGTGATGCGAGGGAGCAACGGGTTAACTTTGAACAATTCTGTGCTATAATCAACGAATGGTCGTGGCGCTTAAAGAATAATGGAGTGACCTGCGAAAGTGAGATACCTTCCGTTTGGCGTATTTTATGTAGGAAGGCCTCAAAATTTTTGCGCCGAGCTATCGTACATCCTTTTAATCGTTTTTTAGGTATTTCCAAACATCATGAAAAAACAAACAACAACCTTTAAACCGACAAATATAGTTTTATTATTAATTAATAAATATAAGGGCATTTTCATAAAATAAAAAAAGCTTTTTTCTATATTTTTTATAACTAAGTTATATTATGCCACGAAAGAGCTGTGATACAAATGTATAAACTATTACTTTTTATATTCTCAGTTACAATTTTATTACAAAGCACGCGCAGAAAAAGTTCGATATATAGTTGTACATAAATTAAAAATGAATAAATTCTGCTTAAATGCATTATTTCTGTTTGCCGTTATAGTATGAAAAATTTATTTTTTAGATTGGACCAATTCTATAATGGTTGATTCTGAAAAAAAGGACCTGTATATAGGCGTGGTTGATAAGGATTTAATTTGGTTGGAATCGTCAGCAATACCATTAATAGCGTAAGTAAAAAACTTGCTTACAAAATCTCATTCTACATTTTTGATATTATAAATTAAATGATGTAAATAGATTGAAGGAAGAGAAACTATAAAACAACTATGCTGCTTGATAATTAAGTAATAAAATAAAATAATAGCTTATAAACTAATGTTACATGCATCGTTTACATAATTACATCTGAATAACTTTAAATAGTTTTATATTTTTTCTTCAGCTGTAAAGTTAAAATGAATTTTTATAGAAAATAAAAATTAGAAAAGTCGTAATAGAAAATTTCTGCTCGTATTTCCAGGTCTTTGGGCTTAACACTTCATCGTTCAAGTACAAATGAATATAACGCTCGAGTATTACCTTTGGAATTACAGCGGATGAAAAATTCACGATTAATAATGCTAGTTATACCGCATCATACACGCGGTATTGCAGTTATGGCTCTGGCCGCTCATTTAATCGGATTACGCGCAAAGCTCGTTCTCTGTGTTCAATCTCTCCTCGAGGGTTCTTCTATATCTGGCGAAAAGGTGACCATAATTTTCATTAAAAAACTTTTATAGATGAGAACGTCTTAACTTAGCTAATTGATCGCGGCCTGTATTTTCATTTAACTGTACACTAAATAAAGATCACTACTTAATATATTTATGATATTGCAAAATAACATACTATCTAAGTGTCTTAGGATGAAATTTCGAATGTTTTAGTTAACTGAACAAGCAACAAAAGACTACAATAGGGGTAGAATATACTTGTCAGACATGGCGACGCGCAAAGGTGTACCTGTATATGAAGATATCGCCGATGCACTGCAGCACGCGATACAAATAGTTCAAAGTCCTTGCTGATTGGATCAGTCACGTACAAACAAAGACACATACACACGCACACACACATGTACTAACATAAATGCATATATACTTTTTAACTTATATCCCGTGATCTTTTCAAATACACGAAACCTAAAAGTATAGACATTGCGAATCAATAAAACTAATTTATTTTTATTCAGTCCTTACTATTTTATTTTGAGGATAAGTAAATAAATATATGTATTAAATCATGTATATTTAATCTCATAACCATCTACTGTTGACTTTAAATACTAGTAACATTAATGAAAATTTGAATTTTATGGTTTTTTAAGGACACAGCATGAATGCCTTCATACATAAATTTAATGTTTACTGTTAGATCTTTCATTAAAATTCAAACGTAGATAGATAATTTTAATATAAACTTGCAACGCAAGTTGACAATTACATTATAATCTTTTTTATTTTGCTGTGGATTGATAAATATATCCTTGTATATAGATATATTATCAAATGGCTCTAACGATTTAATAAATATTAATTTTGATCTGAGAAGAAACAGTAAAAATGAGTAAATGAATGTTATGTACTTTTAATGGATTCTAAAATTATCTGTATAAAAAAGAGAATAATCTAGATATAAGTAAAAAGAAAGAAAAAATCGGTTATAATCCAAATATTTTTATATTATAACTACTTTATTCTAGTATCATTGATGTCATATACAAAATATTCGTATGATTTTAAAGACAATAGAGGTAAAAATATTTTTAACGTCTATGTCTAAGTGCCTAATATTAGACTTGATTGCCTTTCATAAAGTTAAATTTTACAATACGCAAACATTTTTATCAAAAATTTCAACTTAGGTTTATGAATACATCAACGCATTAAATGTTTTGTGAAATTTATCAGTTTTATAAACATTAGCATTTATATTGTATAAAAGTAAAAGTATACTTGACTAGCTTGCATAAAATATTCTCTATACTTTAATTAGGTTTCTCTACCTTCAAGTAATTTTATAAGTGAGGTTTTTTTTACGAAACAAGCTTTGTATATTTTATTTGTATCAAATAAAAAATTTATAAACATATAGGTAATGTATAAATAATTTAAGCTCATTGGAGCACATTTTCATTGAATTTAAAATCGAGCGATTATGATTTGAATAAAATTATATGTCAAATGTGAACTGAATAAATGTGGAAAAAATCTGTAGAAATTTTACTGTCCATAAGTAAATTATCTTTAGTTTAACTATATTGATAATTTCATATAAAATGTTTAATTTTCAGAAATTATGTTTAATAAATACTATGTAATGGATGTGACTTTCATACAAGTTTACTATATTAAAAAAATATTTTTTTAAATTAAAACGAAAGGAAACTTATAATAAATATTAAGCGTTTCTGAAAATCAGTTTGAAAAAATTATAAAACTAAACTTAAATTTTAAAAATAACAATTTCGTATTTTATAAGATAACTTATTTAAAAGGCAAAACTTAATGCAATTTTTAAAAAATAATCTGAAGGCTTTTATGGACAGTGGTATTTTTAAACACGAATAAAGCAATGAAATATGTTAATTTTATCATGGTAAATCACAAATTGTTAATTACTTTAATTTGTTTTAATAATAGTTTAATGTTTAATTAATTGGAAAATGAGTATACTAATAAAATTAACGTGGTTGAATTAATACAAATATCTAAAACATTGATTGCATAAATTCTACTTATTGCAAACAATGCCTATAAATGAAATTCCATTTTTATAAGAAATGTGCAGTTTATATATCAAGGTATACATTTGTAAAATAAATAAAATTTTTGTTTTTTTTTTCTAAATTAAGTGTTTCATTTATTTTAGTTTGATAAGAAATTTTATAATTATTATATAATAATTCAATATAATTATTGAATTATTAAATAATCAATAATCAATATAATTATTAAAAACAATAAAAAATAAGAGATTAAGAAATCAATATGTACTAATTATTATTATATATATTTATATAGAAATGTTGATACATTACATTGCATAATATACAATAAAAGGAAATATCGTGATAAATAATATAGGCCGATATATTACGCCTCATTTACATTACTTTAAATTAAAATTTCTCCCAAAATTGTTCTTACTTATACACCAGTCCTGTTCTAAAATCGACATTACATCAATCTCTTATTTTTAAGTTATACTTGTTGATATGTATCTATTTAATTAATATAAAATATTTTTATGTCATTTATTTATAATTTATCAAAAAAAATTCCTCAAGTGCTTCGACATCGTGTTAAATTATTAATTATTTATTATAAAATAAGTATTTTTACGCCATTTGTTAAATGTACAAGAATTTTTACGCGAGGGTAAAAAAAATCGTTTTAAGAACATGGAGTGTATATAACTATATAATATTTACATTTGAAAAAGTTACTACTCAAACGAGAAAGAAATTTTACGAAATTCTCTAAAATAGAATATGGTGCCGTCATGTATTTTCTTATAAAGCAACGTTATATATTGTAACTATTCTCCAGTCAACCGGTACGAATTACGTTCCCGAATTTTTTATGTATTAAGCTTTAGTACAACTACTACAACAGTACAACTACATAATCACAATTGACATATTCTATTACTCTGACCACGTTGCGGAAAATCGTGATTTCTCGACTCTGCGCAGTAACTTTCTTGCGCAGACGGGCTTTGACCGCCAATAGTGAAGGTAGCCAAACATTAACATAGGGGAAATAACCAGAAGCAGCAGGAGCGTAAATGCTAAAAAATATTGCCTTGGAACCCCGCTCGCGCATTTTTCTGTACAGTTAAAGCGCTCTTCGCATTACTTATTGTATTATATTAATTATTGATTAAAAGGTATATAAAAAAAAAATTACGTATAGTTGGCGAAAAAATTGTTTTTATCCATATATTGAAAAAAAATGTTAATTCTATAAGGCTACATTGCTTAACGTAAAAAAGGTTCACGTATCGCACTGTTTTATCTACAAATAATGACAGTAATGTTTCGTTTTCATTCATCCTGGCATTGTGGTCATTCTTTATCTCTCTCTCTCTCTCTCTCTCTCTCTCTCTCTCTCTCTCTCTCTCGTACTACGCATACACGCTCTCCCTCTCTCTCTCTCTCTCTCTCGTACTGCACATACACTCTTGTTCACCTCTCTTTCGCTCTCGTACCGCAAAAGCCTCTCTTATTCTTCCTCTCATTCTTGCGTGTACTACGTGTAAAAATCGAATTGTCAGGAGCCGTTATTCAGATGTTTTGAAAACAAACTATGTTGTCAAATTTCTAATTGCAGGAAGGACGTTGCCAGATATTTCGACTAGAGTTTATAAGTCAACGAAATCTAAATTTTCGTCTTTTGATGTCTCGGCAAGTCACTTGGACATGCACCCCGTCAAAGGTGTTTACGTTAATCATGTACGCATCAATACAACATAAATCGACGATCTAATTGCAGCCTCGGTAGCGGACTAGCGGCTAATTTTCTATCGCACTTTCATTTCTCTACAGGGCCATAGATTAGTTTTTAACAATTAACATGAAATATTATTATATTAAATGCAACATTTTGTTTAAGATAAATTAATACATAGATATACTTTAAATAAAGAAATAATGTGCATTAAAGTAATATATATTCACATGCGTTTAATACAAGCGATTTGCTCGTATATAACTAGATTCTTCAAAAAATTATACCATAATTATATATATATTTATAGAATTAATTTGAATATGCATTCGAAGTCCTTAAGCGAATAAAATTATTTAATGAAAAAAAATAATCTTTATTTATTAAATAAAAAAAATCATTATTAATAACATTTATTGACAGTCTCTATTTTGCAGGTTGATTTGATTGAAACAAATCCTTTCTGTAAAATATTTATTTACTAATACAATTTATTACAATTTAGTTAAGTAATTTAACATTTTAGTATTGAAATTCATATATAATATGCGTATATTGGTTCAGTATCAATACGTACAATTCATTCTCATAATATGCTCTCTCTTTCTCTCTCTCTCTCTCATTCTCTCTCATTCTGCCAATAAAATAAAAAATTTGTTTTCATTACCTTATGAGAACGATGAGAATGTTTCCAAACCACCACTGAGGTACTTTCTATGGTTCGTTAGGTTTTTATTTAAACAAAGCAATTTTTTTAAGAAAAATTGTTTTATTTTCAGTTAAGTGATACCTTCGCCATTAGCCCTATAACCACTTTCTGTATTATAATCTACTATTAAAAAATGCATGCGTTCAATTAAAAGTATCTAAAATAAATAACGAAAAAAAAATTTAAGTGAACGTGCGACAAAATTTTTAAATGATCATGACTTTGTTTACAAACATCATCTTGAACATATACTCCTAGGCTGTTTAAAGGGCCACCTTTTAAATTCGATTGTTTTAAAACAATATTAAAGAACTTTCATGACCGTTAAAGTAGCAGTATAAATCTGTCGTTTTACAATTACGCGAGTGAAGAGCAGTGCGTCTCTCGAAATAAGAAGGTTTCCACATCGATTACAAGGCTAGTAATTTATCATATTATTTGTAGTCGCTTATTTTCTTTTACTTGTTAATATATTGTTAAATTTTAATATCATTTTTTACATTTTTGTTATAAAATAGCAAGTAAAAGACAAGCAAGCGTCGACAATTGTGAAATTCTTATTAAAAGATAGCGCGATTTATGGGAATCCAAGTGGGTTTATAATAAATCTTTTAAAACGTGGTTGCAAAAACATCCCACAAATTCAACTTTCTGTTTTAGTGGACGAAACCACAGATAATAGCTTAGCTAAAATTCTGTCTGTTTCAGTGCAGTATTTTAATATTGAATTAGGCAAAGTAATGCAACATTTACTTTGCCTAATTGAATTAGACCCAAGAAATAATACGGATAGGAATTTATTTATAGAATTTAAAAACTTTTATTGCAAATAACATTAATATTAAAAATATTGTTGCACTTGCGTGTGATAGCGCAAGTGCAATGATCGGGCAATACAAAGGCTTTCAGCGTTATTTAAAAGAACTGGTACTGAGAGAGAGAGAGAGAGAGAGAGAGAGAGAGAGAGAGAAAGAATGACCACAATGCCAGGATGAATGAAAACGAAACATTACTGTCATTATCTGTAGATAAAACAGTGCGATACGTGAACCTTTTTTACGTTAAGCAATGTAGCCTTATAGAATTAACATTTTTTTTCAATATATGGATAAAAACAATTTTTTCGCCAACTATACGTAATTTTTTTTTTATATACCTTTTAATCAATAATTAATATAATACAATAAGTAATGCAAAGAGCGCTTTAACTGTACAGAAAAATGCACGAGCGGGGTTCCAAGGCAATATTTTTTAGCATTTACGCTCCTGCTGCTTCTGGTTATTTCCCCTATGTTAATGTTTGGCTACCTTCACTATTGGCGGTCAAAGCCCGTCTGCGCAAGAAAGTTACTGCGCAGAATCGAGAAATCACGATTTTCCGCAACACTACGTACTTGCAGACATTGTTTTTAGCCTCATTGTATGACTTTGTATTTTTATATTAAAAATTTAGTTACACATCTTTGCCGTTATTGTATTATAATTTATAACCAATTTTAGTTTCATAACCTGGTTAAATTATAGCATAAGGTAAGCATCGTATACATGTCTTTTATTCAAATAATCTTTTATTCTAATTTATTTGATTTTTGTAAAAAGTTTATTTTTTATATAAAATTAATAACTATTTTTTATAGGTGTGATTGTAGCAAGAATGTCAAAGGAAAAACGATCTCAGCCTTCTTGGAGCCCCCCTGAAAGAAAAAATGGACCTACATTAAAGCTTTATAATAGTTTTACCCGTCAAAAAGAAGAATTCATACCACAAAATGGAAATAGAGTTATGTGGTACAGTTGTGGTCCAACTGTCTACGATGCTTCACATATGGGTCATGCACGGTAATGAATACAATGAAATTCTATATAATGAGCTAAAACAGTTTCTCTGAATAATATTTTAAACCTTAAAAAAATTACATCGTCTCAAAACATAATAATATAATCTTATTTATAATTTATTTTATATTTATCGTTCCATCAAAAATACAATATCCTTATAGTTATTTAATTTACAAAAAAATGTAGTTTGTTAATATGTATTAATGGGTTTGCTAATATTTTAGCTCATTCATTTCCTTTGATATTTTGAGAAGAGTATTGTCAAATTATTTCAAGTACGATGTTTTTTATGTTATGAATATAACAGATATTGATGACAAAATAATTAAACGTGCTAGACAAAATTATCTTTATGAAAATTATATACAAGAAAATCATGATGCTGAGAAAATACTTTTTGATATCACAGATGTAATGCAGGCTATGAATAAAGATCTATTAGAAACTTTAGATTTAGATAAAAAAAAAATATTAGCAAATATTTTAATTAATGTATCAAATACTTTGAATGATCTTGAAGATGCTATTCGTTATAATGATCAAGAAAATATCAAAAAATTCCAAGAGGTAGTTTTAATATTATTTCAGATACATAACTGATTGTAATATAGCATTTAGATTATTAAATTATCTTTTTTGTACTTTGTAGATATTACTCAAAGAATCAAAAGATAGACTTTCAGATTGGCTTGACAAGCAAAACGGTGATTCAGTTACTGAACATTCTATATTTAGTAAATTGTCTCAACATTGGGAAGATGATTTTCATAAGGATATGGATGCTTTAAATGTAAGAAATTGGAAATTTATAAGAATAATTATTTTCTATGAAATATAGTTTTATATAAAATATTACTTAACTCTTAATCTACTATGATTCAACTTATTTAAATATCTTGTTTAATAAAATGCTATTAATTAAAAATTTTTTTTTAAATCTTCTAAAAGTGGCTATTTCAAATGCTTTATTACTAATGGGTTCACAAAATTATTTATTATAGATATTGAGACCAAATGTTCTAACAAGGGTGAGTGAATATATTCCAGAAATTGTTGCCTACATAGAAAAAATAATAAAAAATGGTTTTGCTTATGAGAATAATGGATCTGTATATTTTGATGTTAAAGCATTTGATAAATGTGATAATCATTTTTATGCTAAACTAGTACCAGAAGCATATGGTGATACATCATCGCTGAATGAAGGAGAAGGTATTAAATTCATATCTTATTTATGTAGAATATTGAATTATCAATATATTAATAAAAAAATTTTAAATAAATTAAGTGATAACGATTGAATGAGTTTCTTATACGTTTTCATAGTGTTGTTATAAGTACAAAATGTTAAGGAAAATTTTTCTGCAGGT
The DNA here is from genome assembly GCA_018907135.1 of Kradibia gibbosae. NCBI lineage: Eukaryota > Metazoa > Arthropoda > Insecta > Hymenoptera > Agaonidae > Kradibia > Kradibia gibbosae. The sequence continues at coordinate 14,945,739 of JACCHX010000004.1, forward strand.
GATTTAAGTATAGCACCTGAAAAATTAATTGAAAAACGTTCACTGACTGATTTTGCTCTATGGAAAAGTTCAAAATTAGGAGAACCTTCATGGGAATCACCTTGGGGTAAAGGCAGACCAGGCTGGCATATCGAGTGCTCAGTTATGGCCTCAGCTGTTTGTGGGGAAAGTCTTGATATTCATACCGGTGGAGTCGATCTCAAATTTCCTCATCACGACAATGAATTAGCTCAAGCAGAAGCATACTTTGATCAAAATAATTGGGTCAGATATTTTTTGCATGCTGGTCATTTAAATATATCTGGACGCAAAATGTCAAAATCTTTGAAGAACTTCATTACGATTAAAGATGCTCTTAAAAAAAATTCCGCTAGGCACTTGAGACTAGCATTTTTATTACATTCTTGGAAGGATACATTAGATTACAGCGAAGCTACAATGGATATGGCTGTACAGTATGAAAAGTTCTTAAGTGAGTTCTATTTAAATGTAAAATGTATCTTGAGAAAGTTTGGTACAAGTGACACTACAATATTGGAAAAATGGAGTGATACTGAATTTGAGTTGAATAACAAGTTTTTCAAAGCCAAAGATGATATTCATGAAGCCTTATGTGGTGAGTTAATGAACAATAAAATTATGTATTTTTTAATAGAATGTGTATTTCCGCACATAATGTTATCTAAAAGAATATTAATGGACATTATTTTACATTTAAGTAAACGCGATAATTTATTTTTATTTATTATAATAAGATAACTTTATAATAAAAGTATTATTTTAAGTATAATCAATTTTCATTCTTTATTACAGATAATATCGATACAAGAACAGCTCTTGACATTATAAGAGAATTAGTAACGAATTGTAATATTTACATGAAAAAGTGTTCAAATCCAAATAGCTTACTACTTAAAAATATTGCTACCTACACAACAGAAATGTTAAAAATATTTGGAGCTATTTATTCTGATGATTTTATTGGTTTCCCTATTGATGATAAATCACAAAATATAAACGTAAGTACAAAATTGCTATTAAATTTCCTAGATTCTCAAAGCAAAGGTTGGTTTTGATTCAGACAATACTTTCATAACTTTTTCTTTCATCTATCTAAAGGGAAAAAAGTGATATAATTGGTATAAAAATAAAAGTGTACCGTCCGATTGTTATAATCGACTTTATAGCCGGATGTACGCAGTAATAATTATATCAAACAATTTCAGACTGAAAATGCAATAATGCCATACCTGGAGATCCTCGCTGACTTTCGTGAGAAAGTACGAGGACACGCGCGGACGCTTCGCGCCAAGGACATTTTGCAAGAGTGTGATTTTCTGCGCGACGAGGTGTTGCCGGACGTAGGGGTGCGGTTGGAAGATGAGGGAGAAGGTTCCGTGCGAGTGAAACTCGTCGACAGACATGAGCTGCTGAAAGAGCGGGAAACGAAGAAACGCCAAGAAGCGGAGCGAGCGGTCGAAAGGGCGAATAAAGCAGCAGAGGCTGCTGCCGCTGCTGAAGAGAAAGAAGCTCAGAGCAAGATACCACCAAAGGAGATGTTCTTGGGCATGACGGACAAATACTCTAAATTCGACGAAGCCGTAAGTTGAGATGATATTGTTTATACCTTCTTGCGTAAATACGTTTTATCGTTAATCTCCTGCATATTATTGAATTGATTTCAAAATAATTTGGGATTTTTCATTTAATTCCAGGGTATCCCCACGCACGATGCGGTAGGAAACGAAATCACCAAAAGTCAATTGAAAAAGCTAGAAAAAATGCAGCGGACACAGGAGATGAAATATAATCGCCTGTGCTCGTAATATAAGGAAAATGCTTTGATAATTAATTGTAAAAAAAACACTTTTATAATTTATAGCTTGTCAGTTTTTCGCCAGTTTTTGATAAAATGTCATTGTTAGATTAATGTTAATCAAATAAAAGCTAGAACTTAAAGAAGAAGCACACTTGGAATTTCTTTTTTTCCCAACACTTATGATTTTGTCTAAAAATTCTGGAATTAATAAAGTAGAAATAAAAAAAAGCTTAAAAATACGTCTTCAATTTATTTTTAGAAGATTTTTAGAAGGTTAAAAGAAATTTTAATTCACTTATGAGGCACTGATAATAATTAATGAAATAATGATAATGAAACAAAGATAATAATAACTCTGCTTAAAGTATGCGATATTAAAATTATTTTGATTGAATCTTTAAAAAAGTTTAAAGCTTCAAACAATTTATAAAGCTAATAAAAATAAGCGGACCCGCTTAAGTTAGTACTGCTATTATACTCAGATTTTTAAAGTCTAATTATAAAGATCATATTTACCTTATTCATATGCAGAGAATTATACTCTACCTTAAATAATTCCTTGATTTGAAATAAAAACTTATCGTGTACATTTAAAATAATTATATATAATAATTCATTATTATTTAAAAAAAAATTTTTACACTCTGGAAGCCAAAAATAGCTGGCTAAGTATTACTGAGAGATACGCAACATAGACACGTGTAAAAGCTAAAATGATAAATATAAAACTACAAAACAAATAATCGAACACTAGAAGCACGAGGAGTCCAGAATAAAGCAAAATGAAAGCTTTTATGTAAAAGTTGGAAAGCTTTGTCCAATTTGAAAACGGGAGGCGCTGAACTATTTGTATAGTTATAGGTATTTCCGAGTCGCTGGTGCTTTCAAATTCAATATGCAATGAATACTTCCCCATCTGAACTCCACGTTATTTATAAAGCTGTCAATGTTGGATGGAAATGCAAATCGACTTTTTTGTGTTTGTTGGAAAATTGAGATAAAGGCCTCATTCATTTGACAAATGAACAATAGAGTTGCTTTCGTTTGTTTAAAAAATATTTGTAATGAAAAATTTCATCTCTAGTATTAATAAATAAATAATGTCAAATTGTCAATAAACCATAAAATAAATAGTTGCTATAAATATATATAATATACTGAAGTTGTACCTTACATTTAAGAAAGTTTTTTTTAGCAAAGGTTCACCTAAACAAAGTTTCCCATTTTTCAGAAATATATGTTTAAAATAAATTAAAAGAAAAAATAGTGTAATAAGTTGTTTTAAATAAATTTAACAATTACTAATAGAAACTAATAGAAAAACTCAACAAATTCAAATAAAATCAAATTGCATATTTTTATGGCATGAATCATTATGAAAACTAAGAAAGACGTTTTAACATAATACAAAATTTTAATAAGAAACTTTGTAAAAAAATGCTATAACTTTTTATAGCAATGCAAATATTACATATTAAGCTTGTAACATTACAACGTGTTATTCAATATTATATAGTTTCAACTGTTTGAAATATATAATAAATTCAAAAAGTGTTTGCTTAGCTGTGTCTATTATCATATTTATTACCTAGTTGATAATTATCTTATACTAATTATAGAAATATCGTATTCAGAATGTGGGAATATTTAGTCTAAACAAAAAATTTATAACTTTTTTTGAGAATAAAGTTACACCTTTTACGTTGATTTTCTTATAAAAAATAACCACTTAAAATTAATGTTGAAATAAATAATTTTTAAATAATGTAACTGAACCCTTGCTTATATACAGTTATCTAAATTATATAGTTAACTTATAATTATAATACATTGTAATTTATTACTATCCTATCCCTCAAAACAACAACTTTTTATTTTTTCCTTCTTTCATTTAATCTCACTCTTTCTATTTATCTTTCTTGTTATTGATTTAAATTATTATTCATTGGTAAGTTTATAAGTCATTAATATTGTTTTTATTATTCTCTAATTTCTATACACAATTTATGATTTAATTTTTGTATTAAAAATTTTTATTTTTCTTATTAGATGATAAAATAATTTACTTATTGAAAAGTAAGTTATGAGTTTTGAAACAAAAGCAACTCTACAAATATTACAGTTTAAAAACAATTTTTAAATAGAAAAATAGTCGATCGGTTTGTCTAGTTACAGTATTTTTAACCAATATTATTTATCATTTTACTCGATTAAGAAATAACTCTTTTTCTCATAAAATAAAGTATTAAAAAAAAGAAATTATTATGTCATATTTATCAGAAGCGTTATTTAAAAGTAAATTTTTTTTGTGTAATATACAAAAATTAATATAATATAAAAACCTTCTATTTTGTATATATACTTTTTATTTTATTATTTATTATACAGTACGTCAGTATATTTGTTTATATTAGTAAAATACATAAATTGTTTTTTATTATTATAATTTAATGTTTTCATATATTTTATTAGCTTTTTTATTTTTAATTTCACTATTAAAATAAAAAATATTTTCTGTATGTGTTTGTAACCATAATCTGCATTGCGAAATATAAACCGCCGATTTTTAAATATTTAAAATAAAATGCAGTAAAATATCAAGGAATATATGAACTTTATATTTCTACTAATATGATATTGTAAGTAAATCATTACATAAAATTCAAGTACTATTTTACAAAAAAAAAGGCTAAAATTTTATTAATAGAATAAAAGGATACATTTTTAATATATAATTGTTATTTTATTTATGCAAACTAAGATAAGACCAAATAAGCATCATCAATTTAAAAAATATAACTTATTATTAATATTATTTTAAACATAAATTATGTTTTCTATTAATTAATTCTCCATGAAATTACAAAGCTGATTTCGTAACAGATACACAAATATTTAGTAAATATCTGTTATTGTGGTAGTTTTTCATTGAGTAATAAGCCTTTGAACACATTTGATCGAAATACTACTATTTTTCTATTACAATTAAATAACTTTTAATAAATAAATTTTAATAATGATTTAATTTTAAATGAATTAATTAAATTTTTTTATATACACATATATGTATATAATATAATCTATTAAATTTTGAAACAAAACAATGATTTCGCTATATATGCAGATATAACATTTACATATTTTCATTTATATTTAATTAATATGAATTAAAAGTTAGTTAATATCTTTATTAAAAACCTTAAAAAATTGTTTTTTTTACTAAATTTACTGATATTTACTAAAATTACTGAAATTTTATAAAACTTTAATGCATTCGGTAGAGTTAAAGGTAATACTTCTTCAAAAATGAAGTTGTAATTGTACAAAATTTGTTTCAAATAATATCATACGTACATATATATCTGAATAGTTTAAAGAAATTGAAAAGATAAAAAATTTTTTATCACAATAATAGCAATGAAGAGAATGTACAAATACCTATCAAGACTCATTTGTAATTGAAGGTGCAAGTCTGAAAATGTTGTAAAGTTAGAGAGTTGAAGGAGTAAATTTTCGTTAGCAGCCGCATATTTAACATTTTTATTTTATGCATCCAATTATATATTAGATAAAATTTACAACTTCATTTAACTTAATTTTTGTCTGTTACAATAAATATAATCTATTCGTAAATTTTCAATATGAACATGAAAATTAATTATAACTAATTCGATCAGTTTTTATTGTAACCTTGGTTATATAGCTTTTTTATACTTGTACTATATATTTCTTATGTACTTAATTTACTTTGTATCTTTATTTTTATAAAAACTCCAATAATGTTTTGAATTTTTCAGTTCCATTTAATTCAAGGGATTCCCATCACATGTGAAATAAAATTTCTATAAAAATCTATGGCCATATGAAGATTTATCCTATTTGGATTTAAAGGTTCGTTTGGATAAAGGCAAGTCGCTTTATGAATGGCTACAAGCGAATTATTGTAAAACAATGGAGCTCCACCATCACCCTAAAAGTAATATAATTATAAATGAAGGTAAGTTATATTATTAGTTGCATAGAAATTCTTCAAGAAAGAACTTTTAATAAGTACTTCAGTAAAAGTAAAACGATTTCTAATAAAACAATAGATCCATCAAATTTACAAAAATATGTTAATATTAAAAAAAACAATTTACGAATATATTTTGTCAACCAAATAATTAAATGTTAATTTTCAAACTTTTTCAATTCTATCTTCATAAATTAAATATTTATATAATTAAATTATTAAATTATATTATAATATAATTTATATTAATTATTACCAATACAAATTGTACTAATGATTTGAATTAGTAGTGGTTAATTATTTTTGTAGAACTTTTGATAGAACTTTTTTATAGTAGAATTTCATCGTTTTTATGCTTTTTGACTGCTTACTATATTGATGATTGTATGGTGTTACGAAGAGAAAATTTTAAATTGTTGGAAATTTCTAATTTATTATATTTTAAATGAATAATTGAATATTTACCGGAGCCATCACTGCATATGGCATCCCAATGGAGCAAACAATATTAAGGGGAATTTCAACGTTTATTCCACGTAATAGCTTTACTCTTTCCACGCATGCCGTGTTGCTTAAAATTTTTACCTCGGTTGTTTGTAAATGCCTAGTATTATTGCCATTGGCTTGCCTACCCCACGATGATACGGAGACTTCCAAATTATACAAATCTGAATAAGACATTGCTGTTAAAGTTGTTGGTACAATCCACTCAGGTACAGATCTAGTTAACTAGTAAAAAGTTTTTCAATAAATTAAAAAATCATTAAATTTGAAATTAAGTTTTGTAAAAAAGCAATTTACCCTAATAATTCCCAGATCATTTATTTCAATTAAAGAAGGCTCTTGATAAATAATTTTCCAATTTTCATAATGAAGCGACCAATATGGATAGAATTTTATTGCATTTCTTAAATCAGTTGTTCCAATAAGTACTTCAAATCCTTGTCGTCGTGTATGTATCAAAAGATGTCCAACCGTCAAGACATCTCGTCTTGAAATAAGTACCCCAGTGGCTAAATGATCTTTCTCTACTTCCACATTTCCAAAATGAATTTGCTTGATCGATACGATTGGCTTCCTCTCTCTATCCGATTCATATCTAATTCTATCTCCGATCATAGGTTTTGCGTTACCGAAGCCATTTGAATTAACTAACACATAAGTTTTTTTTTAGAACAACTAAATCTAGTCTTTTAAATATCGTAATGAAATTATTTTTATTTTATACGGAATCATTTCTACTACTTACTAACTATTAGGATTTGAGCAAGAATAATATATGTTTTGATGCTCATCTTAAATCTGAAGGAAGTATTATTTCAGAACCTTGAAAGATATACAACATTAAGTTGTTAAGTGCCTATACTAATTTTATTCCAATAACACTAAAATATATAAGAGAAGATTTCAACTATTTTTTTTTATTTATTTAAGATTCGTTTATTTTATTCATTATATGTGGCATTACATGTTTAAGTAGATAGTTTTAAATTTAACAATTCCTAAGTATGCAATAGACCGTGTATTAGCTTTGCCTGTGAAAAGCGAATTTATAATTATCTTTAGTAACCAGTTTTTGTGACATCATATTTATTTTACATAATTTTATACGAAGTATTAGTTATATTATCAAAATGTATATTTATGCAATTTTGAGTAATCATTGACTTACGCACCATATTGCGTTAAGAAAACCTTAGTATAGAATAAATTAATACATTCACGTTTGATTTTGATCAAGGGACTATAAGAAAATCGTATTATATTCGAATTTAAATACATTTTAAAAATATTTTAATAATAAAATGGCTTTATGAATAAATTTTCAACAACAAACTTTTTTACTATGGTTTAATTTATTCTATAATTATAAATAAAAGATAAAATAATAATTGTAAATAATTCGTGAACTGCAAATTTTTATTTAATATTATAAGCTAATTTATAAAAAATACATTCAATATTTTATCAGTTTGTCTAGAAATTTTCATTTGTTTTCTAGTTAATTATTGCATATTTACATACTAGTAATATCTACATATATATATATAATTATGAACATCTAGAAATAGAAATATAATTTACATTTCTATACTAATATATCAGTGTAAAATATTTACACAATAATAATTTTATATATAAAATCAAACGAATGAACAAAATTACATATTACATTAATTTAAATCTACTGTTATTACATAAATACGATTCGTGTTTTTATGAACGTATTGTTTTTACAAACACCAAAGAGCACCAAAATAAACATATTTCGTATGAATTGTACAAAAAAATTAAGAATAATTCTTCGAAATAAAAAACATTAGTTAAAATTAATTAAATTTTATTTTATTAGCTTGACATCAATATTGATAATAAATTAAAGTTGAGTTGTATTCAATTCTTAATCAGTAAATACAAATGCTTGATGATTTTTGTCAAAATTGTATACTCATATTGTTATTCTTTAAACGCAAGATTTTATTTTCATGTAGGTCATAAAATTACATTATTTTTTAACGAATCCATTGATCTTCACAAATGCTCTTAGATCATAAATAATATGTATATAAATTTATATAAAGTATATTTCTTAGTATTTATTCAACATGTATTATTTATCAACATGTAAAACTACTGATAAATGTATTAAAATTTGTTTGTTCAAGTTATATTGCATTTGTCATTTAATTCAAAATATATTTTTCATTAAATATTTCAATTAAAATATAAAGGATTATTTAATTTTGTAAATTTTACAAAAACAATATTTATTATTACAGATAATAATATTTAAAATTTTATATCATTTTGATTAAGCTCGCAATAAATTACAAATAAATAACTGTACGATGATCATAATTAAAAAAAAAATTTTTTTAAATACCGCCTAATATCTAGTATTTATTGTATACATCAATTAAATAATATTTAATTCTTTAGCGTAATATGCATTATTTGTTATCTTGTGTTCATTATTATACATAGTTTTCTATTGGATACAACTGAATGTAATTAATATAATGAAAGTATTCTTCAATATTCTAAACAATACGTATTCAATATAAATATTTTAGTTTAAAAAAAAAAGAATAAACCTTTGACTTTAAATATATCTTTTAATTTTATATTGAGAGAAGCAAATTGTCGAACAGGTATTTAAAACAGTGCAATAGTTATTGTAACACTTTACTAATAATAAAATAATATATTTTGCTATAAAAATATTTACTAGTAAGCTACTTAATATGATTGTAAGTATCGTATACATAAATTAATGACTTGAAAGTAAAACATGATCCACTGTTAATCATTTTCTACATTCTGAAATAGTGCAAATGAGCGAGAGAGAGACGGAGAGGTACATCACATACATAAGTTTGAACAAATTAAGAAGGCAGAAGAAGTAAGCTCGAGAAAGAAAATTCTTATTATCGTAAAGCTCCGTGGGGTTGTGTATGAAAAACGGGAGGAACGAGGATGTTAGATGGGCGAGGGGCACAGCACCGGACGAGCGTTCATGTTCAAATCCCTATGGATAAAAAAAGATAGATATAAAGATAGATATATAGATAGAGATAGAGAGAGAGAGAGAGAGAAGTAAATTTTCGATGAGAAGACGACCCCAGAGCGTTGACTCACTCGTGCGCTATCACCCCAACGATTTTTTTTGAACCCCTTCCGTGCTACGGAACAGCCACCCTCAAAGGTCTCGCGTGCGTGGCCACTGCCGTGGATAGAAAAGTATCTGGGGTACGAGAATCCTTTCGCTGCAGCCCACAGTTTCCCCTTTTTCCTATCTTCGCGAGGGATAAAAAAAGGGTTCGCACATATCTTGTTCTTCCTAAAGGACCTGGGTGGCTTTTCGTTCTTTTTTTTCCTTTTTCCCGCTTACTAAATGTAGTGGATGAAACTAATGCTCACTTCACGGTGATATTTGTTTATAATTTTTCCTAAAAAAAATTAAAATATAAATGGGTGAAGGAGTTCTTGATACATTTTTTAAGCATTCTATACATACTAACATATATATCCTAATCAATATTTCAATCTTGAAGAAGTTCAGCATTCATAAGCTTTAGAACATTATAATTTATGTTCATTAAAGCTTCTTCGATTAAAACATAAACATTTTTTTATACTCACCTAGCTTTCGGAACCTTAAGCTGAAATTGTTTATCTTTATGGCACGTATACAGTAATGTTTAAACACATATCTCAATTTCAAACTAAATTAACATCCCTATATAGTTTTCAAAATAAATATAAAATTCATCACGGTGTGAAAATTCTATCAATACCACATATTATTATAACTTTATTATTTTTTGTATTTTTTAAAGATTATTTTATTGATGTAATATTACATTACACAGTGGGGCTTACCTATTAGCAAGCACTAAAGACTCTTAATTACCACAACTTAAATTTATTCTGTAATCGTAATATTTATAAATATTTAATATATTTATACAATTTAAATGTAATTTTTTAATGTTATATATTTTAAAAAATATATAAAGTAAAAATGCAATTTTTATGTATTAGGTAATTCTCCTGATAATGATTATATAATTTTTATCAAGTAGATAAATGCATAAATATTACATTTCTATTTATTTATTAAAATATTTTATCATTTTTAATCAGTAGTCATTTGTTCTAGATCACTCCATCAAATAACCTTTTTGAATAGCAATTAATAAAATACGCTGTTATCGGATTTCAAATTGACTTTAAAATACAATACGAACAAGAGAAATGATTTCATAAAATTATGTAAAAATAATATAAAAGAAATATTTTTCTTTATTGCAAAACCAGAAGGACTTTGATTTTACTTTTCCTATTCATCAACCTTCAATATCAGCGGAAAAGTTGAAAAATAAAAAATAAGTTAAAGACTTTATGCTTCAAAAACTCTTTTCATTCTAACTCTCCTTAGATTACTGGCACGTGTTTCACTGCCAAAAGAATTTTTTATTTAACTTTGGTTTTTTTCATTTGGTAATTTAGGATCTACATGAAATTTAGTGAAAGAGCTTGTTACATCAAGAAAAGAAAAAAGCAAACCGAAAATAAAATTTTTTACTTTGAATCATCTTTTACAGGCAACTTCAATTAAACCAAATAGAATCTTCGATTCTGAAAACTAATCATAAGCTTGGAGTAATTGTATAATTTAGTTATTTTAATCCAAGGATGTAACACTATATTTTCAAAATATTATATTTAGGGTAATTGTTCATAAATTTCATATTTTAAAATGAAAAAAAAATTGTCTTCAATTTATTCCTTATATTTACATTAGTATCATAAAAATACGTGCTATATGACACATCACGAAAAATGTTCTGTAACATTAATGAGGTAATTAAAAAAATCTTCCGCATATTTAAAAAAAAAAACACGAAAAAAATATTAAATATTATATTTTTTTACAATTTGTACTATACTAATAATTGTAAATCTAATTTACCATTTTCCCGAATTGCTAAATCATTATTTTATGTGTTTGTTTCAATTATATATAGTAAATATTACGCAATATTACATATTTTTTTAAATAATTAATATTATTAATTTGGTATAATAATACATTATGAATTAATTTTTTTTATATAATAATTTTAAGAACAGAATCAAATAATACGCTCAGATAATAATTTAATGTAAATATAATTTAATTCGAGATAAAATTTATGTCAAATTTATTTCATTAAAGTGAAACAATTGTTTTTTACTCATACATAGAATTAATAATTTAAAAAAATGAATGGTAATTTAATAAATTAAATAAGGATAAATATGGTTTTTAATATTTAAACTACTATAAAAAATATAATTAATTATTGTTTGATGTTAAATATGAAAATATGAATCTATTATTAAGTTTAAAAAGATTGATTTCGAAACACCACATTATTACTAATTACAATATACATAATTTTTTCAAAATTGTTATCTCTTAGAAGCATATAATGTATATATAATTATTCGTAGAAAACAGATTTCTATCATGTGATTCGTTGTAGAATAATAATACAAACCTATAGAGCATCTTCATCTTTATTCGTGTTTATGTTTTTATATCATTACACTAATGTTATCTCTCAAAAACTAATGAGTAAATGTGGAGTTTGCGATGCATCAATCGGATACTCACATAAATCTAGCCCGAAGATGTCCATACACAGCGGTGCTGCAATTTTCTTCTTCCAAGGATACAAATACCACCCATTATTTCAGTAATGGAAAAATCCGTTATGGCCGACCTTCGCTCCCTCCGCGCGACGCATTTCTATTACGGGGCCGCGCTTCATAATTACCCCGTAAGACTCAGCCCTTGTCTCAGCTTTCTATAAGGGGCGTCTGCGTTTCGGCGAGGGTGGAAGTGAAACAACGGGAAAGAAGTTTCTCAACGACTTAACCAATTTTTCAATGACGCGCTTGCGTGTTTTTGGCCTTGATCCACGTCGAAATGCGCTATTACTTGACATTAACTCGCCAGTTCCACCCATCACTCGATCATAGGCCCACGCGATTTTCTCTATATGATTGCTGAAACTTTAATTAATTTGCGTATTTTTATATTTATTAGTACACATAATAATAAAGTTATTAATAATTTGAAAGCTATTCTTTTGTTTATCATGATCTTTATTTTTTGAAACAAAGTTAAAATAATATTAAACATATTTTTAATAAAGAATAATGTGCCTTTTTTTTAACAGTTGTTTTATCTCAAATGGGCTAAAATTTTTTTAGGTAATATTAATTTATTAAGAAGACTTTTAACTTGTTTGAAATTATTATGAATCTTTTCAATGAATATATAATATGAGTAGGACGAACTGATTTTTCTGATTATTCTATACTTCCGTAACGAACATATAATATAACATATTTAATATAACAGTTCCCCTAATAAAAATGAGTTAGCCTTATTCTGGAAATCAGAGAAACACCACGATAATTTAAGCTATCAAGAATCGAACGATGAAGGCACGGAAGCACAATTGAATATCTAATATCGAGAATCCCTGGAAAGGCACAACTCACACGCAACCAATGAATAATCTTCCGATAAGATATGTCTTAAAGATCGGGGTATGTCCCTTAGACGAACCGCCTCAAATGCTCCTTCCTATTGTTCCTCGCCTGCCGTCGCTTACACCACTCTAATTTAAATTTTTTATCCCCAGAGAGGCTGGGACTCGGGAATTAAGACCGTCAGCCAATAACGGCGGTGAATTTAAAGAGGCGCGCGCTCGAATCACCGATGAGCTATTGCCTTTTCCCGGCTCTACCAGGCTTTTGCGGAGCATTTGATTAATGCCCGCGCGTCCCGCTAATTTAAATATGCGTGTCCTGACTTGGCTTAGCAATAGTGGCCGCGCGTGCGCAATTAGCTCCACCTATAAACAATAGCCTCCGAGCTTCCACCCGTACGAACCAAACATATTTATTAAAATAGCTGTTTTCTCTTCTTTTCTCTACCACCTTCTCTCTCTCTCTCTCTCTCTCTCTCTCTCTCTTTCTCTCTTTGTACCTCTTTTACCTTCATTTATCGAAAGCTACATTCATCTAAGAACATCGTTTTACATTTTGTACAGTTTATTTTTAATAGAAATTATACAGTTTGGTTTTAATAGAAATAAAAATTTAATACTTGAATTGTTTCAACAATAGAGTCGTTGTATTCAATAGTTCATGATAAGCTACGTATACTTGAATTATTAATATTCCAACATGTCGTTAAAGGTAGCATATTGGTTTTACTATAGACTTTTCATAAAAAGTTTTTTAGCATTATAATTATTCAATTATTTTCATTTGTAGTAGCTACATAAATAGCATTAAATTCTCAAATCTTAAAACAAGGATGCATACCATTGAAATATGAAATTTATTACAGCAGCTGTCATACGTATTATGTTGGTAAGAAACAGAATTTAAATGCATTTTAAAATAAATTTATTCTAAAAAATCCTTTGTCAAAATTAATTATTAGAAGAGTTTAATATTTCCAATAACGTAACTTAATTATTCAATATATCACTGGTTTGATTAGAACAAAAAGTTTATTTATTATAATAAAATGATTGCAAATGTTTCATTGCATCGAAAGAAATATTATGAAAAGTAATAACAATAAAATCAGAATGTAGATGCAAAACTGCTCTCACCTATTTACCGTCGTATGCGTATATATAAAAATATATATGCGCCACACGGCGTATACACGCTGAGGGTAATTTCGTTTAAAAACGCAATTAGCGCTAAAACGGCTCGCGCAAAAGGGGTCGGGCATACGTCGGTGATGCTCTGCCATACTCAGAATAGAATGAGAGAGAGAGAGAGAGAGAGAGAGAGAGAGAGAGAGAGAAGATGAAGTCGATGCCAGGATTCAGAGCCGCGGGGTGAGCCTAAAAAAATCGTTACGGCTACACTCTCACTATCTTTTTTTTTACAAAGGGGTGCAGAGTCTGTGTGGTGCTGGGGTGGACGCCTTCACCCTTGTCTTTTTTAGGGTCTCTCCTTCTATTTCTCTATCACTCTTCTTTCTCTCCTCTTTCTTTATCAAATCTCGCGAGAAGTGAGCGCACTTTCTCACTTTTAAACGTCCGAGTAATGGCACAATGCGAGTAAGAACAAGGGATGGATATTAGATGAGAAAGAATAATCTTTCTCTAGAAGTTTTAATGTAATTACTTTTTTTCTTATAATCGCACAAGAGACTTTTAAAATACGTCAAAGTTAGTATTGGTGGATGATTCATAGGAAAGAAATATTATTTTGCCTGAGAGCATTATGAAATATGGAAAATTAGTTTGCTGGATCAAGCATTTTGTCCTGCACCTTATAATTTGTTCCTTTGGTGAAAGAGTTTTTATTTACATAAGAAATTTTTGTGAATTAACTACAAGTCTCTCATTTATAGTTGAAAAATTGCATTATTAATGCTCTAAAATGTAGTAACTGAATAGACTATCAATTTGTAATACCTAGGTATTCTATTCCTAATAATTTTAGATGCAGTAATCTTGGTAATCGGTAAAATAGGGCAAACGTAGAACGGGAATTCAGCCTGATAAATAATGAAGTTGATAAATAAATAATTATAGCATAAATCATGCAAAATGTGTATTTACCTTTAAATAAGCGATCCTATTGTATTGTTGGTGCATGACAATCATTGATGTGTGCATGACATTAAGAAGACTACCTTTAGTGACAGGGTGAAAGAGAAAAAGAGAGAAAGATACATACAGCCATATGCACGACATCATGTAAGGGATGCTTGTGTCAGAAAAGCATATAAAAAGCATGTGTACTAATTTTTATTGTATTAGTATTAATGCATATGGATGTAATATTCACTTTTGTAATTTTTTGGTATTTTTCACAAAAATTATATTTATAAAAAAAATTCCAAAAATTTTATTAATTTTAAATCAAAGAAAAGATATTATTGAAAAAAATTCTTAATACTACGTGATATATCATTTTTTTAGTTTTTAAAATATTGAAAGCATTTTTAAGTGAAAAAATTGAAAATAATTTTTTGTTCCATATTACCTGTTACTATCACTTCGTTTTATTTATTAATGTGATTCATAATATTACAAAAGATAATATTAAATATTACGATAAAAATAATAATATATATTTTTAACATAATTTGTTAATGCTTAAACGATGATCGGTAACAAGTATTTTTATAAAATCACACCATTTTGTATATGAAACTTTGTGATTTTAAGGCAGCACAAAATTTCAAATATCGAGAAGGTATCCAATTTCCTTATTTAATATTTTTTCGTAAAATTTCATCAAATAATAAGACTCATTAGGTTTTTCGATTTTAATTTACAATTAATTAACTTGATCTAGATAGCGTATAATGATTCCTAAATTTTTGACAGTTCCTATAATATAATTAGATGGTCTTGAAAATCGAAATATTATTCAAATAACATACTGTTGAATATATATTTTTAAACAATTTATTCTCGTATAAGCAACACTAAAATTTATAATTAATGTACATCTTAGATAGAGTAAACAAACAAAATAATTTTTTATACAAAAAACATTTTATATATTAATATAAAATATCAATTTCAAATATTTACATAAAAAAACCCTAATCTAGTACATTTTTAAGAGCATTAATTTGAAGGTTTCGCATAATTTTAAACAATAAAATTCTTTTGTTCTACCAATCAAATATTATTACGTACGTACATAACAAGTAGTTATACAAAATTAATTTTATTTTATTAAAAGTTCCTTATGCCGCGTAATCATAATTTATTTTGCAAAGAAATTCAGTTTAAATGTAAAAAAATTAAATTACTAAAATGTGACACAAGATAACACACAAAAAATTTTTATATTTTAACAGTAATATTAAATGAAATGTTTGTTAGAACAGTTGACTATACAAAATCTAAGTATGGCCTACATTAATTAAGACTAATAATAGAGATATATAATTTATATTATAGCCATCATTATGTGAGTAGCCATCATTATGTACTTTGATATATCCAATTAATTAATTGATCCGGTATTGAGAAGAATCAAATGATTACATTGATACAGATTTGATAAATGGAGAAGCATAGTGAAACGTTTAGTACAAGTTAAAACTTTTAGAGGTAGTAAGAATAAAAAATAGAAAGCTAGAAAAATGTAGAGAAAGAATATATAAATAAACAGATCATATTATGCATTAACCATGATACTCGAGTGTAGATCAATTGAGTAAATGTAATGTGAAGCACGAATATATGAGCAGCAGCATTGGTGATCTGTAATGGAGATAACGGAAGAATATTAATTCTATGATATAAGAGAGTAGAGAGAAAGAGAGAGAGAGAGAAGCTGAATGTTTGAAAGCCGATTTTTTATTCGGGGATGAACATCTTCATAAACAGCAGGTCTGGTAAACAGACCTACTCAGATGGTGTCGAATCCATCACAACGCGACCCGTCCGTCGACTAAAAACTGCCTCCTCCCTATACCTTGCGGTTATAGACCCCTGGGGAGATTAGCATTGAGAAGAGAGAGAAACCTAGAATAAACGGAGAGGATAAACAAGCTACTATTTGTGTGCCGATTATAAACGAAAGCTTAATCGGAGAAAATTTAAAAATTACTGAATTATTTTAGCAGATGAAGTTTACGGATAAGACGCAAAACCTCTTTACTCTGTTACAACTTTGTATGTTGTACAGCTTTGTGGAAAGTGTTGGTTACAGAACGCAAGAGTTAGCAATGGAGACAACATTTTATTGTCGTATGGAAGCATTGTGAGATGAATTTTTTTTAATTTAAAAATAAGATCTGTAGATTATAAATTAGAAGTTTTTAAGAAGAAATCTGTAGTTATAAATTAAATCCTTTGCAGAGTCTCTACGTTATTTATGGAAAGAAAAACGCCATGTTCTGGAGAGCGAGGGGATGATGCAATAAAACAGCTTGAAACTAGGAGTAAGAATTTTAATGCAATTTTTCAGAGACACTCCAGCTACATAATATCAAAGGTCTGATGCGCGAAATGATGTACATCATGGTTTCGTCTCATTCAATCTTTTTCACGATAAATGCATCTACTGTAAAGTACTTCATATACTGTACTGATTTTTTTTTCTTATTTATAAAATTTATACAAGACAGCTTCTGGATAATATTATTATTTTCAGTAAAGATGCAAAGACGAAGTAAGTATCTCATTTGGATAAAGAGTGGTGAAGTTATTATCAATGATGCTGGCTCTATTTTTTGTCTTGATGAGAACATTATTGTCAGGAGGTGAAAAATGCTAACTAAAGGAAGAATAATCAATAGAGGAGAAAGCGGGTCACGTGAGCTAAGAAGACCCAAATACCTATGAATTTATGTAGGTAAAGATTAGATCTTTTACTTGATGTTAGATTAATGAACAATAATAATCAATGAATTAGTCATGTTTACCTACTGCAGATAAATAATTAGTAATTTATGATTAATTCGACCTTAGTTTTTGACAAAATAAATAGTTTTTAAGTTAAATATTTTAAATCAGTTTTATTCTAGATACCCTTAGCATTAATGAATATAGCGATTTCATTTTGTACGCATATAACAGAATCAGAGAAAAATAAGCTAATGAAGAAAACTGACGTAACTTGCGGGGTTTTAACTTTTAAATATAAAAATTTATTTAAAAGAAATATGATAATCAATTCTCAATTAATAAATTGACTAACTTGAAAATATAATCCATTTGCATTACAATTTTAGAAAAAATAATGTATTGTGATTTTATAGTTACTAAATCCGCAAAAGATTTGTCGATGAAATTACGGCTCTTCCTTAAAAAAAATACTGTAGCAATAATATATATAATATATAAATTCAGAATTGACCATTTTTAAAATCAATACATATAAAGTATTTAAAAAAAAAATACATTGTAAAGATTTAAAAAAATAACAAAAAACAATGCGAATTTAATATATATGCAAGTATTAATTTATTGAACTTCTATTTTTTAGAACGAAGTTATTTCTATCGATTTCTGAGTTATTAAACACTAAAAATTACTTTCAATTATATAATTGTTTAGTATATACGTTATATATTAGTTATTTATATTTTTTGATAAAATATTTTAATGATAAAACTTTACGAATTATTACTTTTCATCGATATTAAAATTGATTTTTCATCATGTATTCAATGCACATAGGAGTTTTAAAACATTTATAGAAATTACAAAAGAACTTAAAATCGTCATAAACTATGCTGTAAATTGATGATAACAAAAAAAAATCGTTCAAATAAAAATGATGAACTCGTTGATAAACCGTTGATAAAGTAGTACGATAATCTTACCATATATTTACACAGTAATGTAATATATTTCATATATTTGTAAAAAAAAAGTATTATAATTGCACAAATTAATCCGATATTCATGCTGAAGATATTTTTTGAGCAAGACTTTTACAAAAAAAAATTGACAAAAAAACATATTTTCATATGCATTAAGAATAAGGAATCGATCCTATTTATGTGTTAAATTCCATAATTTGTTTTTTACGTTTTGCTCGTTATTACGATAATCGATGACTTTTTTCCATTTGAAGCACGGTTGGTTGTATAATGACAAAAGTTATGCAAGGTTGTAAGTTTAGCGTACTGAAAATGCTTGGATTGTTCTGTCTCCGCGACTGCTCATCCTAGTCCTCTGACTTTTCATTCACTGCTGCTTCATCAAATGTGTTTTGCTTTTATAATAAGGCAAGCTACGCTTGCTCTTTTTATTTCTTCTACTACAGCGTCATAATGATGCATATAGCGCAGAGTCGTAACAAAAATTGTAACAACTCCTACGGGCAAATAAATTTTCTGATCCTCTATTCTTATCAATATGCACTTTAAATCTAAAATCAATTTACGCTAAAATGCAAATATTTTCCTTTCAGGAATTTCTTGGTTATTATTAGATGTTTAAGATTTCTCTTAAAAATTTTCTTACGTAATGTATTTTATTGAAAAGTGAATCTGAAATTTACCATTGAAAAAATAGATAATGAATTCTTTGATAATTGTAAAATATTTTAATTTGTGATTTTCTTTAAATTAACTTTCTTGTAAATTCTTGTAAAAGCTACATTATCTAAGAACAAATATTTTATACATTTTTTTTAATATTCCATAATTTCTGTTTATAGTTCGATTAAAGTAAAAAAAAATTTTTCCAATTTTTAGTCTTACTCGGTTTCTCAAAAGAAAATTCAAATTTATATTGAAATATCATTTTCCTCTACTTTTTAAAGTCTTAAAGTCTTTAAAGTAATTATTTAATTAATTAATTCTATGGTTATATCAAAAGTCATAGAAAGAAGGATCCATTATCTCACATACACTTTTTCATATATTAATACTTCATTATATTAAATAGCTAGTTATCTCATAGGAAAAAGACTGAAATTTTTTTTTAAAAAATAATGTGTGATATATTTTTAGATAATAAATGATTATATACCGGTTTTACATACATTTAATTTTTATATTGATTAAATATATAGAAAATTATAATTTACTTAACTTCTTATAAAATTGCTTATTCTATGTTTTAAACGTATTATTAATTACTAAAAAAAATATTAATTTACAAATAATAGCCACTACAAAAAAATCTAATTTAAAAAATATATATACAAAAAATATTATTAGGTAGTCGTTAAATGTGTAATAAGACATACAAATGAGAGAATGATAATTTTTATACACAAATATTATCAATATTAATTATTTATTTCAAAGCCCTATGAATAATTTGCTATAGTTGTTTTAAAATATTTTCATTATAAATTTTATACAAACAACCTTTATTAGTATAAGATATACTTATTTAAATATAAAACATTAACAGCTTTTAAAAAATGTTTCGAAATGTCAAAATACGAATTATAGACATCTTAAATACCATATTTGCATACTATATCTTATCTATTGTATCACCATGATACAAAGCACTAATAATTGCTTCAAACTTTTTCTTCGTATACAAACAATTTGTCCATAAAAATAATAACAATTTTTAAACATATGAGTTTTGAATTTATATATAGATCCATGAAACAAATATATATTATATATATTTATATATATATATATATATATATATATATATATAATACATAATTTGAATAAATGATTTAATAACTGTAATAAGTATATAACCAAATCTGTAAAATTTATTTTAATAATACATTTTAAAAAATATTTGAGAAACTAGAAATAATTTGACGTTTGAATATCTTGTTATATTTGAAAAAGGTATTAATATTTTTTGTCATAAAAGAGATTTTAAATAATATATAAATATAATTTAGGAAATATAATTTAGTTTTAATGCCTGATATTTGATCCAGAATAAAACTAATATCAAATAGGATAAATACAAATTATTACATAAGCATGTTAAAATAAAATTTATTCATTTTACCATAATTATTATTTTAAAAATAAAAAGAGATCGGCTTAAATATAAAACAAATGTTTTATTAGACCATTTTGAAAAAAACTACATTTTTACTTTAAAAAATATATTCGTAATACAAAATGTAAAAATTTTAATGCATTCTTATTCTTGAAATTGTAAAAGTATGCCGAGATAATTATAGTTTATTTTGAAATTAATTATTACTGGTACCATTTTAAAATACAATTTTAATTTTATAAATAGTGACATTTAATTTATAAACTGAATAAACAAAAAAAAATTTTTACTAGAAAATGTTAAAATTTATTGAAAAAAACACTATATTAAACATAAATAATCTTACATTGTAAAATAATATATTTTAAAAAAGTACGTGCACACAGGCAAACATACATAGAAATATGAGCATTTTTTTTAAATAATAGAAATATATTTTTTAGCTTTTTTGAGGGTGTCATTGATATTCAATCGTGATTTTTTATTGAAAATTAAAAAAAAAATTTGTCAAAAACTAAAATAGCTTTTTGCGCTAAGTTTCTGAGTTATAGAATTAAACTTAATTAATAATATATGACCTGTAATATTTAAAAATATCTTGAACTATTTGATTCCTCAATTGATTTAACCAATTTAAAATAAACATGTATCACTTGAAATTCAAAAAATATGTATTAATTCGTTTAATTAAATTACAGAAAACTTTTCATTTTTCGACCGAAATTTTATATTTTTTATTACCAAATATAATAGGATAAATAAAGTATATAGCACGATAAAATTACAATTGATGTTACAATATTTAGAGTGTATTTCAAGAATCAAGCTTATCTTATTAATTAAATTATTTTTTTATTTAAGTAAAGTAATTATTCATATAAAGTAATTATTACGATTTATATATTACAATAGACCTAATTTTTTATTACGGAAATTTTATACCTATTATTAAATTTCTTTGCAGTTATACATTGATATAATAAAAATATAATTTTAAAAAAGTACAAGCAGAGTCGTTCTATCTAATAAAATATATTTATGTGGAAAAACATTTATATTGAAATTTCTTAACTACTGTTACTACAATAATATAAACCGAAGTATTAATTAATACCTAGTAAATAATAAATATTGGTTTAAAATAGTAAATCCATTTTTGATAACTACATTAGTTAGAAATATAAAAGCGTGTAACAATGATAAATAAAATTAGTAAGAGAACTTTGTGGCGTGTACATCAATACAATAATTGAGACGATTTGTTAAAATTTTCGTTCAGATTCAGTATTTTATTTACCAAACTAATATTTTAACTCGTGCAAATAAAAATTGTGTTATTATGGACAGATCAGAGTTTTGTAAAGAATTTTTTTGAGGAAGTAATAATAAATTACTAAACGATCCAAGTTACATAAAAAAACAAAACAAAAGGAAAAGTCGGCAATATAATAATTATAAATTATAAATTATAAATTATAGATATAAGTAAGTAAAAATTGTTTTTTAATCAATAAGTAATACTGATAAATATTTATATTTCAACTTCATATCTTTGAGGTTTACTACGAAGTGTTTTAGAATTATGTGAATTTTAATTTCAAAATTTTAAAATCCTAGATTTTAAAAATAAACTACAAATAACTATATTTGTGAATATATCGAACCATCAATTGAGATATTAAGATATAAATAAAATATTTGCAGGTGTCCGAATTTATTTTACATTTAATAAAGTGTATCAAAAATAAATTATAATTTTAAAGTTTAAGAGTAAGGTAGATAATACTACAGTCATACATTATTTTAAGATATAAAATAAATTAAATTTTCAATATATCATAAAATAACTTTATTTTAGCCTAGTTATAACAGAAATTTTATTTTCAGTTAAATAAATTTTAAATTTTAAATAAAAAAATTATAAAATGTTAATTTAACTAAGAAACTATTTATTAAAAACTATGGTTATTTACTATATAATATTTGTTCTTCTTTATGTACAAAAATATTAAATATATTTAAAACATTTAAAAATTGTTAGTTTATAGAATAATTAATTCAATTTTTATTGAAATTAATTATTTTAAGCGATAATATTGTTTATTTATTTTTGATTATTGAGTATATAGATTATGTCATTTGATTTATTAAATATTAAAAATTATATATTTGCAGTATGGATTTCACGCCTTACTTCTTTCTGATTCAATTTTTAATACTATGTAAGTAAACAAACTATTTATTTAAAATGAGTAATATAATTGAAAAAATATACATGAACAGATCAATATAGATAATATTTTTATTTTTTAGGTAATAAATATGAACTCATTACAGGAATACCAATGATTGGACCGAATGTTAGAAAGGCAAGAGAGGGAGAATTTAGTTATGTTGTATCTGTTAGAAAAATTAATAATGAACGCCCTAATTTAGAAACAGATTTTTTGTGTACAGGAACGCTTATTTCGAAGAAAGATGTTTTGACAGTCGAACACTGTTTTCAATTTATTACGGTAGAGTTTACTGAAGTGGTTGTTGGATCAGTTGATTTAAGGCTGGGTAGGAAGTTTTTCCCATACAGGTTAATTACCTATTTTATGTGGACGATGCACAAAGGAATTCGAAATATTCAAAAACATGATGTTGCTATAGCCAAGGTAAATATATTTTCAATCAAAATTTAGATATAATGTTGAATAAAACATTTACTGATGTTCTTGTAAAAGTTTCTTTCGTTATAACCTATTGAAAATTCTAACATTAAATTTAATAGTATAATAATAGTAATTTAATAGAATAAAACTAAAACTAAAAATTTTAGTTAAGTCAAGAGGTTCCTGATACATTTAAGCCAGTAGCTCTTTCACCTTTAAAGAATATTCATTTGAGAGGGCTAGAAGTCATAGTAGCAGGATGGGGTCAAAAAAAATCAGGCGAAGTTCAAGTTAAAATGGAAACGGCAGTTCTAAATGTTATAGAAGATACAACTTGTCTTATGAAATTAAGGAGAGCGAATGTAATCCTAAATGCTATGCCTCCAAAGTATTTCTGTGCTGCGGCAAATCCAAGCATCTTAATGTCTGCAGTAAGTTTTACTTTATATAATATTATTACATAAATTAAAATTTCTACAAATATGAATATTTAATCAATTAATGTACATATCAATACAAATATTAAACAAAAATAGGACTTCATCAATAAATCCAATGCCCGCACACACACATACACACACACCAATATATATATATATATATATATATATATAAATAACCTATATATATATATGTACAATACATTTAACGTTTGAATAAATAAAATATTATTTACATTGATAAGGACCTTGGAAATTGAATCGTAATTCGAACATCTATGGCACTTTGATCATATGCAAATATGAAGATATTTTCTAAATTCTAAAGCTTACAAAAATATAGTAAACAGTACATAACATTACACTCAACCCATAAATGAGTGCGTGGATCTTAAATTGTCATGATATTTCTTCTTCATATCATCTTTTACTCATATCAATGCATTCATGAAACTCTAATCAGCTCACAATATATCATAATGCTGAAACCGTTAATTATTGAAACGTCACATATACGTGACAACATGCATGATCTAAAAAAATGAATACACTATCGTTTCACTGATTACATTATATATTATAAAAAATAATATTAAGGAGAAGTGTTTGTAAGTCTGTTTTTAACGTTAAAACCAAATCCTGTCCTATAAATTTCCAATGAAGAAAAGATAATAACATTTCACTTATATATTATTGAATAAATTAAAATGATTCAATCTGGAAATATTATTTACAATAAGAATGTTCATTTATTATTTGAATAACCTTTAAAAAAATTTTAAATATTGTTCTATCGTTGTTTTTCGCGGATTAACAACTGAAATTTTAACGTTTAGGGTAACAGTGGCGGTCCATTGGTGTACGATGATAAACTAGTTGGAATTCATCAAGGAGTTTGCCCATTTCTACCTGATATTTGTAATTCAGAAAAAGTAAATCTGAATTTATCCACTGACTTCTATAGAGAATATATCGAAGATGTTATAAACTTATTTTAATCAATCAAAACAACATCGATCCGACCAAAAAATAAAAATATATTTTATTTAGATTTCATTTCGGTAAAACGTTTTTACTTGAACAATAAAATACTTTAATAATTAATTGTCACTGTACAACAAAAATATTGAAGCTTAAAATAAATAATTTATCATTTATACTAAGTATACAAATATAAGTATAATAAAGTATACAAATCATTTTTTTAAGAGCTGAATGACACGAGTATGAAAAGAAAAGGGCTGTTTAATTTCGTAAATTTTGTGTTTTTTTCTAATGGAATTTAGTTCAAATGTAGAACAAACAAATATGTTCTCCGTTTTTATTTATAATGAAAACTAAAATCGGTATAAAAAAAATCGAAATCATGAAATAATCCTCCATTATAACAATAAAAATAAATAAGCTCTGCGATCATACACACCAGTGTAAATAAAAATCATAATAGCAAAGTCAAACTCAAGTTTTATCTTCTGTATTAAAATAGAAGGAACAGGCAACGTGACGAAATCCATAGTTTAGAAATAAATTTATAGTTAGATACTTGTGTAATAAAATTAAAATTTTGTTTATAAAAATGTAATGTTATATCAATTTAATGTTATAACAATATCAATTTATTATTACCAATTTAATCATAAAATAGTAAACAATATTGTATTTAAAAATTAAAAAAAAATTCAAATACTTTTGATACATAATGATTAAAAAGTATGTATATATCATACGAATATTGCTAATCAAAATAAATATTATTATTTAAAAAATGAATGCAATTTTTATAGTATTTACATTATTTGTTGGTATTATAAAAAGTTTATTAAATTATTTTCACAATTTGTATAGCTATAAATAATTGTAGCATTATTAATAGCTTGATTATTCCATGTTTTAAATAGGATTTCTAAAACTTTATGTTTTTTACTAAAATTAATAGTATTTGATTCTCATATTTAATATTGAAAGGTTCTTTACTCAATAAATACAATAGTTTATTAATTTTATGTTCAATCTTTGTACACCTATTGTTAATAATGTTAATACGTAATAAACATTGAATCACTTTTCATAATTTGAAGTACAATAATACCATAAGTGTTTACTGTCAATTGCTTATTACCTAATGAGTAACATAAAATTAATGATTAATATACATAAAAATGTATCAATTTCAGTTAAAAAAGTCAATTTTAATTTACACAATGTAATAAAAAATTAGCATCGTACAGTAATACAATTTTCTTCAATAATTAAACATTTTCATTTTATTGGTATTTTAACTTTTCCCTATTTTTTTTTTTGTAAATGTTAAAGATGTGTGAAAGATGAAAAGTACAAAAAGTGCTATACTTAACTTATTAACTTCAATATTTTGTAGTCTAATACAATGTTAAAAGTTATTTTATTTTATTTTAAAATCATTTTATTCTAATCTTTTTTATCTGCATTCGAAAAAAAAACTTTTGAAACCTTAAAAATGAATAACGTAATACAATGTATGTATTTCATATATTCAATACAAAATATAAAATGATATTTAAATATATTCTTATCGATAAAAACTCAATAATTATCAATAAAAAATTTCAATATTATCAAGGTTTTCGATATTTATGCAAATACGTATTTATCTTTATTAGAACATGGCCTCTGCAAACATATATTTAAGATATGCATATATTATAAGATTGTCTTTTATTGTAATTAAAATCAAGAATCAAGAAGTATCAACAAACAAAATAAGAAAAATAAATTATTATCTATGAATGTACAAATTATCTAATTAGTTTATATACATGATAGTATTTTTCAATTAGTGTACCCAATATTTTTTTGTCTTTATAAGCTCCCATACAAGAAAAAAATGTTTAATGTAGTTATACTTCATTAATACATGTTAAAGTCCTCCTGTTTTGTAGAAATGTAAGTAGTAATAAATACTAAAAAAACTTTAATATAAATAACTTTATAAAAATAACTTTAATAATACATCAACGTATTGCAATTAAATGATAGGTCACATATTTAAGTTTTTTAAAAAATTAAGAATTATTTTTCTTACTTTAATAACTTTTCTCATTACACATTTTTTAATTTATAATAATAATATTTATATTTTAATATTATTTATTAGTAGTTATGTGGAATTTTATCATTAAATATTTTTTTTATGGTATTATTATTAATACTGATATAATCATAGAGAATTGAACACAGCATATAAGGTGCAATACAATGCTTTATGCAATTTTCATATCATAACTATTTGCATTTAGATTATTTAATTAAACCTCGTCTTAATTTTTTATCTGTTTTAGCATGTTTTATTTTCCATTATAAACATTATACGAGTATTTATATACTTGTAAAATTTATCTTAATTAAGAATAAAAAAAATTACAAATACAATGTAAAATTTTTATTTATATTTTTAAAAGTATATATGTAATTTGATATTTAATGCATGAATTACCACAGTAACTTTGTTATAATATTCTCTAAGTTATAAATTAATTTTACTCGATAATTCCCGATTATGGATTTTAATCAAATCTATACTTACGTAAAAGTGAATTTAATTATACTGACACATTAATCATGCTTAAACAGTATCTTTTCTTATATATTTTTTAAGTTAACATTTATTTTCACATAGCAGTATCCACTTAAGTTACGTAAAATTTGTAATAATTTCTATAATTGTTCTTGTTTTATTTTCATGTTTACTAAATAAAATAATTTACATAAATTTGATTTATATAATTAATTTTTTTAAATTATAGTTTGTAACATTAATTGAATATTTGTTCTTAAGTTATTTGTATTAATGATTTTTTAAAAAGAGTTAATATTTTAATATTTGAAAATTTTTTAAATAAATATATTTTAAGACATAAATCATAATAAATGTAATTTTAGTATAAAATAAATTTATAAAAATTGATATGATATTAGGTGTTTTTTAAGTTAAAAAATATAAGATAATTAATTTAAACATTCATAATATCTAAATAAAAAAAATTTTTAAATCTGAATACGTATGTACAACATCTTTTGCTACTTTCATTGTTGGTTTATCTTCATTTTGTTAATAAAGCAGTTTTAAAAACATTGATTCTCAATTATATAAACTTACTAACTCTGATTCTTACCAAATCTAGTTATTAATTTTGAAGGTAATAAATAAGTTTTTGTTGAATAGAGAAATTTTCTTAAGAATTTGAAAAAAAATCTTATAATTTCTAATATTGCGTGGTTATGTACCCTACTATAGTATCCAATAATAATCCAATATCAAGCAATTTATAAAGCTTAAGCTTATACTAATCTACGTAATATAAAAAACATCCATCTAGATGGTTGTAAATCATATTAATAATGAGTTATCATTGTATTATTATATTAATATGTAATATTGTGGTGTGTACATTATATTCGCTAATATCTTATATGCACCGTATGCCTTCAATTTATGAATTGAATACCAATCAAGAAGAAATAATTTGTAATTAACTATAAAAATTCAAATTTTCAGTCTATCACAGAAAATGTACTTCCTTCTTGTTGGTTTCTTAATATTTTGTAAGTAAACGACTATTTTTACATTGGAAAAAATTAATAATTAAATATTACTGACATATTAAAGTAAGAATTTTGCTAAAAAAAGGAATTTAATCTTTAGGCGATCTTGCGATTGGAAAACCAATGTTTGGAGAAAATGTCAGATTCGCTGAGCCAGGAGAATTTCCTTTTGTCGTATCTATTAAACATATAAATTTTGAAAATAATCAACCAGAATCTGATCACATTTGTTCTGGAGTACTGGTCACTAATAAAGATGTTTTAACCATAAACCGTTGTTTCCGGTATCTTTCAACTTACGAGGCAGAAGTAATCGTTGGAGCTCGTAATTTGAGGCACGGTATGAAGTATTACGTGTCTTGGTGGTTACCTTACGAAGAGTGGATTTTTATTAAAGACAAAGAGCCTCAGTACGAAAAAAATGATATTGCCATGTTAAGAGTAAATTACACTTTATACTAATTCAGTATTATGATATTCAATGATTTATTTCTGGAAACTTACCTGAAAATATTAATGCCATTATACAAAAAAATTGTTCCAGCTTAATCAAACCGTTGCATCCAATATTGTACCAGCGATTTTATCGAATGTAGAGGAGCATCGTTTATTCCGATCAGTTGTTCAAGCTGCAGGATTTGGTAAAGCATTTACAGATATTGTAACCAGGCTAATGGAAGTTGTCGATCTAACAATAATATCGAGGCTTGAATGCCAACATAGAATAGAGAGGCTTCGAAAAGAAGAAACTAAAATTACTGACCAGTACCTATGCGCTGTTGCAGATCCAGTTGCATTATTGAGTGATGTAAGTATAATTGAATAACATTTTATGTTTTTTAATCAAATTTGTTTTGATAAAGAAATAATTTATATTTATCACTTATTTACTGTTATAAATTTACTTTTATACTTTAATTTTATAAATTTACTTTTGCATATATATTTTTCTTAGAATTACATTAAGAATTAAATTAACGATTTTATCCCATTTTTGGCATTAATTAATACAAACTTAATTTGTAGATACTTTATTTAATTTTTTTAATAAAAATTATTTAAATATTTCCATTTATTAAGACATGTGCTTTAATCAAGATTTATACATTTAAATAGTAAAAAATTATTTTAAATACTTCAGATTTTTAATGAAAATTTTCAAAAAATAATCAAAAATCCTTAAAATTTACAGTAGACAATTTTTTATTTTCTTGAATTCATAGATATTTTTATATGCATTTCCTAAGTATCTTTACTTAAACATTAAAATGTTAACTATTGAATAGTGATTTACTATTGTAATTGAAATAATTATTGCAGTTAATACTTGATGCATGAAAAATATTTAAAAGCTATTAACCTCATACAACTTTTACTTTAAAATTTTTTTATCTAATGATTAAGATTTACCCTTTTTGAATGTGAAAACGTGAATGAATTTACATTTTTATAATCTTTACCCATATTTTTAGGGTAATATCGGCAGTGCAGTTATGTATAATGGTGAATTAGTAGCAATACATGTAGGAACATCTCCTATTCATGAATATGCGTATCATCCAGAAAAAGTAAACCTTTTTATGTCCGTTAAATTTTATAAATCCTTTATTAATGATGTAATATATAATTTTTAAAAACAAAAAAGACTTCAAAATAATACGTAAGGTTAGAAAATTACTAATAGAACATATGTGTATGATAAACTGTAATATATGTACATTATTATTCGACTATTTCATTCATTACTTATGAGAATCATAAATATTTACTATAGATTTAAATAAAATAATAAAAAAATATTGAATTCTACTCTTTAAAAATGTATCTGTATAAAATATTAATAATAAGATTAAACATTAATTTTATTATTCTTTTATATCACTTATGATTTTATTTACGATGCGTTATATAAGATTATATATAAAAAAGGCCTAATTGTTTTGAGAACAGTATATTATTTAGTAATAATAATTACGTTCGATTACAATCAAATGTAATCAATCTGATCAATCGGTTATAAAATTTTATATTAACTATTTTTTCACTTTGTTTTGATAATATATATATTACACTTGAAATTAAGTTTATTAATTGATACTATACTAAATTGGTCATTCTATTATTTTGATATAAATTAATGTTATTATCTTATTAAATTTATTATTTTAAATCTACTAAAATTGGAAGTGAGAATACTAAGACTTTTATAAAAATGTAATAGATAAAAATTTTAACTTAGCGAATGTATGAATTACAGCAAAATAGTAAAAAAAATTAACAATACTTTTAAGTACAAATTTTTTGTTTCGGCTTTTATACATAAAACAAAATAAATCTAACTTCACGTAATGAATTTATGTAAGTAACTTATGTAAGTAATGTATGTAAATAAGTAATTTATGTAACGTAGTGAAGTTCATCTCTGTAGTAGATCATGAACAGAGAATGTATCTGATATAGTAAATCGTAGAAATTTAATTAAAAAATTCCGTATAATATTTTTTACCAATTGAATGTACATTAGAATGTAATAAAAAAACACACACATTATCTTCTAAATAACAAATTAAAATAAATATTAAGCATGACTTCAAAAATAAAATGTACTTAAATATGTAATACGACCTGTAGTGACTGTGATATTTCAAAACATTTTGAAACGAGTAATCTAATGTTTCATTTTTTTATTGAATGTTTTATTGTAACTGTCAATATGAACAAATAATGTTACAATAATAGAAATAGTTTAAATATATGTGTTATAATATATATGTGCTATATAATAGTTGAAATATATTGCTAGGTATTATCTAAATTATAATAAACGACTGCATAATACTTAGCTTCTTTAAATAAACAACTGATAAATTATAAATCTTTTTGAAAAATGATTACTTCATGCACAGTGTATACCTTTGTTAATATGCTAACAAACTAAAGGTGACATTGTACACATTTGTTTTTTAATCTTCAAACATTCTAGTTTTGTTGCCACAAATATTTAAATTTGATGTTCTTACTTTTTAACGAGTAGCCACGAAATGAAAAGCAATTGATAAAATATACACAGATGTACCATTGAATTCTCATAACATATATTTTACATTATTGTAAGTAATATTAATTTTAAACGTTCAAATTTTAAAATTAGCTTTTTAAAATATCATAAATATAAAAGCTAACATTTTTAAAACAATTATTTGTAATGATAAATAAAAAATGTATAAATTCTCCAGTAAAATATGCATCTTCTACTGGTTGTGTTTTTAACATTTTGTAAGTAAACCAATATTTTGTAAATCTTCTACCAATTTTTAATCAATAATTATATTTGAATGTTAGACCTGTGTGAACATTCCATTAAAAATTATTTTTCCCCATAGATTCCAAAAATGACTTTGCCTCAGCTAATCCAATATATGGATCTGAAGTCAGAAATGCTAATGAAGATGAATTTCCTTTTGTTGTATCTATTAAACGTGTACGACCTAATGTAGTTCAACAAGAATTGGATCATAAATGTACAGGAGTTCTTATTTCAAAACAAGATATTTTGACTCCTAATCATTGTAGCGAAAGTTTTATGCAGTTTATGCCTGAAATAGTAGTTGGAAGTAATGATATAAGACAAGGAAGGAAGTATTATGTATATTGGTGGATAAATTACAATCGATGGACAAATTTACGAAGAAGGCGACCCCAATTTGAAGAGAACGATATTACAATAATAAGAGTGAATTACTTTCTGTTAAATATATTAAATTAATAATTCCGCCTCTAGCATTATTGTAAAATATGGCTTATTCTGAAAATTAAAATTGTTCCAGTTAAATCAAACCATCGAAGATATTGAACCAGTTCCTCTATCCCGAGCATTGGATGATTCTGTAATTCACTCATCGGTAATAACTGCAGGATTTGGTAAAACATACACAAATGAAATATCACGATACATGGAAACCGCTGAATTGAATGTTATGTCTAGAAGTTCTTGTAAGCGTAGAGTATCAAGGCTCGTAGGATATGAATTTGCCATTGATAAGAGATATTATTGTGCTATTGCTGATCCTATCGTACTCATGAGTCCCGTACGTTTTATTAGACGAACTATATTCTTTTATTGAAAAATAAATTATATACGTAAATATAGCTTGTATAGAACTTTTAAATAAGAAATATATTTTTTAAATTTATTATGAATAAATACAATATATATTTCTCGTAAAATATTTTTAAATACAAAATATTATTTTTTTAATAATACTAAAGTTTATCAAATCTTACTTAGATTGTTAAAAAGATATTTTTTCATTCTAGAAAAATATTTAAATTTATCTGCATATAATATATATATATATATATATTTAGATTAAATATGATTAAAATATAATATTTTTATTACAATATTTAAATGATTTTTCATTACTGATATATAATATATTGTTTAGGGTAACAGCGGGAGCCCAATGTTAATAAACGGCGAGTTATGCGGAATTTATAAAGCATCGTGTCCAAATCTTTCTGAAGAAAATCACCCACAAAAAGTGAATGTTTTTATGTCTATAAACTTCTACAGATCGTATATCACAGATATTGTAGCTAATTATTAAGTTACAGTATATAAAACAATTAATGACATATTAAGTAGTAATATTTATTAAATTATCGTTGTAATAATCGAGTTTTAGGCTTTATAATTAGACCTAAAATACGATTTATTACTCTTAGCAAAGAATGCATTTTTTTTAATAGAATATTAATAAAATTAGATTATTATTAAAACTAATTACTACTTTAGTTTTGTTTACGTTTTGATCTTGTGTCTTTTATGAGATATGTTTATCAAAAATATGAATTTATAATACAGATACAATATACCACGTCAATTACGTGTAAACAAATTAAAACAGTTGATCAAGTAACATAGATACAATTGTATAGATTTATTTTTAAAAACTT
Source organism: Kradibia gibbosae (assembly GCA_018907135.1). Lineage (NCBI taxonomy): Eukaryota > Metazoa > Arthropoda > Insecta > Hymenoptera > Agaonidae > Kradibia > Kradibia gibbosae. Next base: position 14,979,209 of record JACCHX010000004.1, read on the forward strand.
TTACAAAATTAGACAAACTTTTTTAAAGATACTAAAGTAAAATATTTACACATATTTCAAAATCTTGTTAAAATGTTTATGATTCTTTTTCTGTAACTGAATCCATTAATACATAAGGAAAAAAAATTAAATATAATATTTCAATAAATTGTATAATGTCTTTATAATTGTATATTTCGTATAAAATATTAACATTACATAATTCATTATCTTATAAATTATTATCTTGACTTATAGATTTTTTTATAAATTTTTTAGGAATTTAATGAAAATATAACTATTTTCCAATATGAAAAAAAAAGCAGTCGATTTTTTACGTGTAAATAATTTGTATTAGTATAATGCGTTAACGTTTTTAATTATATACAAACTGAAATTTTTATAATAAATGAAAATTATGTTATATTTATTCAACTTTTTTATATTATTCTGATTATTTAACTTTTTAATATACTAAATGCTCACTTTTTTCTAAAAATAAAAAACAACCTTAAATACAATTTCGTTTGCATTTATAAACAATGCTAATATTGTTAAAGAAAATAGATTATTTATGGCGCACTATATGTTATAACCTTTACGAACGTTACTAAAATTTTGTCACGAATTAAATATAAAGCGCTGAAAATATTCTGTTGGGCAGTTATAATATAACGACAATAAGAAAACGATGATTTGAAAACTAAACATTTAAACACTAAACAGGTTTGTCTGTCAATTTTGTAAAAATTTTAATTTATTTCTGTTTTTATATTTTATTTAAAAAAAATTGTATTATAATTAACAATAGCATGAAAAAAATAACAATAACACCTAATGTTCCAAAAACCTAATATAGATCGGTTTCAACAATTAGTTAAAATACTACAAACTGATAATGTGCAAGTATCACTGCAGTCGACATACATTTACATTAAGTTTCGCATTAAGATTAAAACAGATAAAATATTTATACTTATTTACAGAGTCAAAAGGATAAATATTCCAGTATATTACTTTACAGAATGTTAAATTAACTTAAAGATTGGAGTATATGAAAATATCTACCTCGTTAATAAATAATCTATTCAACTATCAATTCTACTATGTGTCAACATGATTTATTAAAAAAATATTTATTTTACAGAAAAAAATTTTCTAATATTAAAAAATAGTTTTTGAGCGATATTAGATTTTCTTATGAAAATGTGTAAACGCTGAATGATCCAGACATATAATATAAATTAAATTTGTGTTAAACGACATAAAATATAAGAACTAATCTTTATTATTCAGTATATTAATATTAATAAATAAGTTTAACATTATTAATAAAAAAATTCCCTATTTTACCAGAAGTATTTAAAAAATTATTGATTAATGTGCGGGCTTATATAAAAAAATAATTAATAATATTAAGGTATGAGTTATGTAACAATAATAAAAGATTGTAAAAATCTAACAATAATTATTACCAAAGTTTGCATTCTTATGAACTTTAATAAACATACTATCATCAATTTTATGTCTAATTTGTTATTTTATAAATGTCGTAAGAAAAAAGTGTTAGTTTTTAAAGCTTAAAATTATATTTGAGTAATAAAAATATTGGATCAAAAATTTTTTTTTGGTAAAAAAAATAACATCTTAAAAAATATTAAAAAAAATACATTAGATAAATTGAGATCTCTAAAAAATTTTCATATTTCTGGCCACGTAAGTTAAAAGGTCATACCTGTATTAACTGTTTGGAATAACGTGTTTTATTTCTTCGCAGTAAACTTTAAAAGTTAAAGCAAATGTTTTGGACCTGTAAGGTTTTTATGGTAAGAAAATTTAAAAAAAAATAAATATTACAGGAAACTTTTGAATACACGATGCTTTTTTAATTCGTAAACTATATAAAAACATACTAAAAATAATATGTCGATATGGTGATGTAAAATAGTGAAACTACTAATTTTTGTCAAGATTATTTTAATATTAAATTATTTTTAAAATATTAAAAACGTAATTGTAAAAAAAACAATTAACTTCTTCAAATACATATATTTTACGCAAGATCTATCAATACAAAGGTTTAAAATTCTTGTGAAATATATTATTAACTACATTATAGATGACAATAAAATATTAGGTTAATCTTCGCTAAGTAGAAAAAATTTAATATTTGATCATTGAAATTTTCTCTTACAAAATGTAAAAACTTCCTATTATAAATTATTCAATACTTCATATTAAACAATACAGTTGTTTACGAAATATTCATATTTTACGTTTAAAATTTAATTTGATTTATCAAACACTTTTTATAAAAAATTAAAATTAAAAATCTGATCCATTGAAATATGCATACAATATATCTATATATACGTATGTTATTTTTAGCAAGTTAATCAATTTTTTAATAAGAATTTATACGTAATTAAATTTACTCTACTAAAGATTATTTACTCGTCACCATTAGAAATTATTATGAAATTTTGATTAAATACAGAATCTTCTAATGTGTACCAAAAGATACACTTATCATAAAAATTCAATTTAAGATTTATTGAAAATTATTAAATATAAATTAAATAGAATATAACAATATATAAGAAAGACAAAATTGGCTACTTTTTTAGTATCAAAAAATTAAACTAAATATTTTATTAAAAACTAAAAATGTAACGTTTTATTTTTTTGGGTGTATTTTATTCAGTGTTGAAAAATAAATAAAAATACAAACAACATTATTTAATCAAGAATATTTATTAAAAACTTTTTATATTTATAACTTTTAGTATACAAAGAATTAACGTTTAAGCTAACTCTATAAATGCCTAGTAAGTCACAATAAATTTAATATCTGAAATCGATTTAAAAAATTTTTAATGGTTATTTAATGCATGATCTTAGATAATGTAGTTAATAAAAGGAGGCTTTGCTAACGATTTATAGAAATTTGTATTTTCAGCTCAAAACAAAAATGTATTTTCTTCTGATCTGCTTCTTCATACTTTGTAAGTAAATGATGCAAATACTTTGAACAATTAAAACTATTTTACTATCATTATTTTAAAAATCATCAATTTCAATATGCTATAATTATAAAAATAAACTTTGCTTCTCAGGTAATAAAGATGAATTTGCATCAGCTAATCCAATGCATGGGATTGATGTCAGGCAGGCTTATGAAGGAGAATTTCTATTTGTCGCCGGTATAAAACGTTATAATCTAAATCTTGAGCCACAGGAACTAAATCTAGTCTGCACTGGAGTTATAATTTCTAATTTTAACGTTTTAACCAATGCCCATTGCGAACGATTTTTCGAAAATTACCTCACAGAGGTAGCTATTGGAAGTCATGATATTAGGGAAGGAATAAGTCGCTTTGCATCTTGGTGGATAACTTATAATCGCTGGGCAGAAATAAGAAATGTGCAGCTACGATATGAATCAAATGATATTGCAGTGATAAGAGTAAGGCCCTTTCAAGCTATATAAAACGTTACATGTTGTAAATTATCATTCGATCAATTAATGCGATCAACCAATTTTATCGATCAACAATACAACGTTTTAGTTACTTTAAAAGTATTACTTAAAAATTAAAAAAAAATGTTTCAGCTCAATCAAACCATTCCCGAATACATTATTCCAGTGCCTCTAACGAATTTACCAGATACGAATTTCTTCCGTTCAGTTGTTAGAGTTGCAGCATTTGGTAAGACAAGTACAGGCATGTTTTCCAGATTTATGGAAACAGTTGAATTAACAATTATAGCGAGGCGAGAATGTGATCATAGGGTAACAAGACTTCGGGGAAGAACGTTTAAAGTTTCCCAAAGGTATTTATGTGGCGTTGCAGATCCAATTGCACTAATGAGCAAAGTAGGCATCACCGTATTTTATTTAATTCAATATACATAAGCTTTTAATTATAAATAGCCGAATTTTGATAGCATTGTATAAATTATAAATAAGTATTTTATCAGGAATACTCACATGTTTTAAGCACTATATATTTCATGTTTTTTATCAAATTTGCTATAATATATTATTTATTTTTAACAATTCTTTTCTTTAGGGTAACAGCGGGGCCGCAGTTGTATTAAATAACGAATTAATTGGAATTCACAAAGCAACGTGCCCCTCTCATGAAAATTCATACCATCCAGAAAAAGTGAACCTCATCATGTCTGTCGATTTTTATAGACAATTTATTACTGACATTATAACTAATTTTTAGAAAACATGTTGTTTGAAAATCTGAAGAACGTTTGATAATTTCTGAAATGTAAAACTTTAGGATTTTACTATTCAAATAATCCCAATAACAGTCCAAATAATGGTTATAATTCTAGAAAATTATTTAAAAACTGATTATTATTTATCATATAAAATTTTCCGTCTTAACTGTAACCATTTTTTAAAAGTTTTTTGATGTACTTCACAAATCAAGTGTCACACAATTATAAAATTTTCGAAGGAAAATCTTAAGTTTTTTAGTTTTTTTTTAATGTTTAAGTTAAATTTTTATTCAAATTTTATAAAATTATTGTAGGTAAATACACATGCTCAAATATCACAAATCATTGTTTTATTCAATAGTCACTTTATAAATTAAGCAAGATTTTTAGTTTCTTAAAGCTAGTTTAAACATATTTATTGTCTAAGTTACATAATAATTATCAATATTTATTACTGACAATTTTTCATAAAATATTAAGTTATTGTACAATAATATACTAAATAAAATACTGATACCTAACCTGACAACAAAAATCTTTTTTGTACTAATGGATTTTAAAGTTGCCGTGACCGGCAAGGATCTCCATCAGCTTCTTGACCTTACATCTGTTTAACCCTAATATTGCCTAGACCCAGCTCTCTCCATTTTGTGCAGTCGCAAAGATATGCTATGATCACATGCGAATGCTCCATCCCAGAGTCCCTTTGATAGGGCTCTGGAAAATTCCTACTGTCAGTTCCATGTAATCCGCGGTCAATATTCCCTTGATGCCACTTTAGCTAGGATCCCACATCAGCTCGAGCTTTGCCGAACTCGCTAACCGATTTAGAACCTGATAGCAGTTACAGACCAGCATTAATTTTATTTTACAACTATCAAGATATAGATGCATAGTCGGTGTGACTACTCAATCTTAATCTCTGTCCTCAGCGCATCGCAAACAGCTCCGCTTGACTTACGGTGGTGTAGGGACCCTTCAGTAAGCCTTACCCTTCTATCTATGCATTAATCTGACATATTTCAATATCCCAGTCCATTCCGGGGGGAGGGATACTAACTCGGTATACCTTGTCGAAGAGGAAGGCCGTGGTTATGTTGTCCAGGTGCATCTTAAGCATCCAGTCCTTTGGGAAGCCTAAGATGATTCCACTGACTTCCCTCTTATAAATAGTTAATGTCCTTCGCAGGGCTTGCGTTAACGCAGCCTTCACAGTCACCTTAAACGGTTCGATGCCCAGGAGCATCCCCAGCGTCACCATCGGAGTCGACCTCATCTCGGTCCTAAGATGCTCCTCACCACTAGAGTTCTTAGTCTTTCTAGGACTATTTTGGAAGTAGCGAGAGTCGATCTCTTCCATCCTATGATTTGTTTCCGTTGCCACAGGTTGGTGGAGATTCTCCCGCCAATCGAAGCACCGCTACCAGTTCAGCTTACTGTCTAGAATTGCCATTAGGTATTTTACATGATCGCCAAGTTGGGGACTCGGCCTACTCAGGGTCAATTTACAATCTCGGTTCAATTTGTAGCTTCTAATGAAGACGACGGTCTCGGTCCTCAGCTAGGTTCAATAAGAATCCTGCTTTCCTACATCATCTGTCCACATGAGAGGATCCATGAACGGGCCTCTAGCCATTATTACGATATCGCCAGCGTACCCAATAACCGTACAACACGTTCTGATGAGTTGGACAAGAAGCTCATCCACCACTAGGCATCATATGAGTAGGGACAGAACACCACCTTGAGGCCAACCAGAACCTACGGAGACCCTCGGCATGTCATCCTTACTGTCTACCATATGCCGATTTCCCGCCATGCAGGTAACCCACACAGCTATGCCTCGCGGTATCTGACCATGCTCAATTCTAATTATGGGAAAGCCCCCACTTCAGGGGCGCCCCTTCATTTATGGAGAACGCATTTATAAAATGGCTTTCCATCCACTCCTCCGCTAAAACGAATCATTCACCTTTAGGCCCAATCTTATCTAAATTTCCTTACCATCGACACAGTTATGCGAACCCTAGAAGGGATACCGTTATCTTAAAATAAAATAATTTATTATTATCATCAGTACATTTAATACGTTAAATCTTATGAATACATCTAAATTAAGGACAGTTTCAATACTTCTTCAATGAAAGAAACTTTCATTGATGTTCAGATGATTAGCGAAGGAAAGGTTGGTCGGACACCACCACAGAGCATCCCATGCGATGATAAGGCTGAATACTAGGATATATTTTTAAGCTTTTCTAAGACGCCGTTTGCGACCACTGGTACTCTGTGGCCAACTAGTCTCCTTTTCAGGTTAAGGCACACTTTGAGCTTAGGGGTTGAATGTATCAACCATTCCGCCTTTAAATCTCCTACTGAACGTAATGGTGGATTACTTCTTAGTCGCGCAAGCTTAAGACGCTACCTCGGTCTCCTCATACGGACTTTCTGAGGGAATCTCGTCAAACACAACATTTGAATGTTCCTATAATCTACTCCTAAGCCGTGGACTCTTTAACCAAAACCCCATTCTTAATCTCATTCATGAGAGAGTCTCCAATTAAGGGGGGTTCTTTCAATCATTTAAAATCCATTTATAAGATGATTAGTCACCCATTCCTAAATTCAATCAGACCATTCACCTTTAGTCCAATTTTTGTTTATGCTTTAGCCCGCTGATCATTAACAATCCCTAAAGAGGGATAAATTACAATACGAACATGTATATTTATAGATATTGTACATATTAAATATTTTAATTCTTCATTTAGAATGAGACCGATCTTAAAAATTTTTAATTTTTGAGTTAGAACATTATTAAGTAATTTTTTAATCTGTAACGAACATTATTCGTCCCGTGAAGCTCCTCCATCTCGTATGGCTTATTTGCAAATTAATATTTCGAATATTTAAACAATACGGTTGCGACATATGGATGGCTATGTTGCCTAATATATCGCAATGATAAAATCAACAGATCCATAGTGATGATCATACGGAACGGCGGGGTAGATTATTGGACTGGCTGGTAACGGTCCCCCGATGAGAAGACCCTCGGCGAATTTGAATTTGTCTTCCAATGGCGAGGCGATGACTTTGATATGGGAAAAGGCATCAGTTGGCCTAGCGAGGGAAAATCCACGATTGAACAGAGATTCGCAACGAAACCTTGAAACGAACATCAGGACAGCGAATATTATTACGATAAGCGAACGGCCCTGTCCTCCCAGCTACTTGGAGGAAGGTACCAAAACATCAGAAGAGGTAGAGGTATCCGCAGCATCCCAGAAGGACCGAAATCCTGCAGCCCGATAGACGAGCGAGGGAGTATTTCGACCTACTGCCGAGGCCTGGCGAAGATCGAAGGTGCTTCGCGCTAGCGCCAATATACAATTTTTCTCTTTTCTCCTCCCTTTATTTTACCTGCTATTCACCGCGATTGATTTATTTTGTTTTCCAACGTTTATTTTAAGTATTCTTTCGCCTTTAGATATAGTTATATTAATTAACGAAAACGAGCAGCGAGCAGCTAAATCAGCTGTCGACAAGGCCGTACGAAGGCCCCCCCGCCCTCTACCTCGCCGCGCGCTCCCGTGAAGCGGGCACATGAGCGATAGCCCGAGAAGGGTACTATTTTCGTCAGATTGGGGCCGATCGACATTACTTAAATTCAGATCAATTTTTTTTTCTTCGTTTCTCCTACGCCTCGTCCTCAGCGGAGACAAGGTGAAAAATACTAATATTGTTCCCATTCAAAACAGGATCGTTAGAAAAATAAATCTCATTATTATTACTACTATGATTATTATTCATTTTATATTTTAAATTCATTTTTTTAGAGTCAAAATTAGGAGGGGCGTTCATATTTAAAACTAATTATTATTTTGTCTCATTTATTTATCTTACGCAACCTCGTCATTATCCCCTCACCCCGTTTCCTCTCTTCTTATCAAACCCTGGAGTTTGAGAGATCCATCCTAGCACCCCTACTCCTTTCTGTACCGCGGGTGGAGTCACCCGCGTCACAAATCTACGTCTACAATAACTTTAAATAATTTATATATAAAACCTCATAAATCAATATATACAATATTTTAATATAAAATGTAATCGAAAATGCTTTAAAGACTTATTAAATTAATATCTTAGAACATATCTACAGATGAAAGTCCCCATTTTTATTTAAAATTAAGATAATACTTCAATAACTTTATACAAAAAAAGTTTTCTTTAGCAATTAAAGCTATTTTTAATTATACATTGAAAAATCATTATTTATATTCTAACAAAATCTTAGAGTTAAATAGTAAGAATATTGTCATATGATAAAAATAAAGAAATACATCATAATCTTTGAATTATTAAAAACTCAAAGTAGTTTATAAAAAAAAATTGTTTGATATTTAAAGCATAGACTTACGTTGTACCATAGGCACATGTACTATTTTTGTTGAAAGATGTTTGAAACAAATTCTTTTTAAAAATAATAATTTTAACAATAGTTAAACTAAATAAATTTTAACTATAAACTATGAAAAAATAAAATGTAGATATTTGTAATTGCTACGTAAATGCTGGTTTTTAAATATAGATTAGAAAAAGAAATCTCATGTACACAATTAAATACTATAATACTAAAATCGCTTAAATGTATACATTAAAATAGGCGTTAAAAATATCTATTTATTATTGAACAATAAAATTATTTAATATTTTTCAAAAAAATTACTCAACTTTGTTGCTGTACTTCTCAAATATTTTCAAAAAAGTACAATTGATCAGTTAATTTGTAAAAATAAAAGTAAATATATTATGTGTGAAGATTTTGGAAAAATACTACATTGTAAGGTAGATTCTAATGGATTCTTAAAATACCATTTTACACAAGTTCATTTTAGTATCTGTATCAGATTTCATAATGATTTATTACCGAGATCTTACAGATAGTATTTTTAAAGCTTAACATGTACGTAAACTTCGTACTATTGCATTTAATAAGTAAAATATACAAAGTCACGTATACGCGATGAACTAATATTGAATTCCTTAAAAAGGATAAAAGATCATTTAATCGTTAGAAATAATAACAATCAAACAAGTAATACGTGTGAGGATTCTATATGTACCTTTTCGGTTGTATTCAGTATTGGAAATTTTTTATTTAGTTTTATTTGCTTACTTACAACGATCTCATCCAGCTCAATTGGAACGTTGCATTTTTCTAGATTTTGAATTTTACATTAAAGAGAATTTTTCAATTAATAGTTATACGTCGTAATAAGAAGAGAAAATTCTTTATCTTAATATGCGGTTCAGTAATCATTTCTTTGCAATTTTCTTATTATTTTGTAAGTTAATAAATACTTTAAATTCATACAAAACACCCAAAATAAGCAAGTTTTTTACAAAACAGCGATTTTCAACCTTTTTTATTTTTAGATATCCGAAATGAGTTTGTACTAGGAGACCCAATATATGGAGAATATGTCAGGTTAGCTTATTCAGAAGAATTTCAATACGTCGTATCTATCAAGCGCATAACCATTGGTAACGCAAACGCAGAAAATGACCATTTTTGCTCAGGAGTACTGGTATCTCGAAAAGATGTTGTAACTGTTGATCACTGCATGAGCGCTTTTGAGGACCACATGGCTGAAGTAATAGTTGGGAGTAACGATATACGATCAGGAATGAGACACTATGTTGCATGGTGGTTCTCTTACGCCATTTGGGCTAATTTTCGAAACATACGCCCTCAACACGAGAAAAATGATATTACAATGATAAGGGTAAGGTTTTTTTAAGCAAAATTTTAAAACCAAAATCTCTACATAACACTTTCACATCTTATTTTGAGTCTCATTGATTTTAGCTCACTCATGCTACTGACGACAATATTCCTACCGCTCGTCTACCTACCCAAACTGATGTAAACATTTATTGGAGTAGAGTTAAAGTAGGAGCATTTGGTAAGAACGTAGAAGGTGAAATGTCTAGATTTATGGAGACGGCCAAAGTTACGATAATACCCAGACGACAATGTTCTGAAAGATTGACGGCACTACAAGGCTCGCCGTATCATGTTACTGAAAATTATTTTTGTGGCATTGCAGACCCAGTTGTATTAATGACTAAAGTACGTATCTTTCAATTTTATTTATTTTAAATTAAGAATTATATATTAGTATACTTGAGAATATCAGCACTGTGTGTATTATGAATTTACAATATACTTTGTCAATAAATAAACAACTTTAATTGACTGTAAAAAAAATTTATGCCAGTGCTTTTAAACAAGAATTAAGTTTTTTCCTGCGTGTCTCACACATACGTGCAATTAATATTGTACTAAAATATTTTGTGATATTAATCATAAAAGCGTCTGAGAAGCTGTTTTTTCACAAATGATTGATAATAATAATTATAATAGTCTATAAATCCAATATAGTTTCATTGATTACAAGCAATATTTGTAAATTAGACTTGACTACGTCAAGCGCATCAGCAAATGCATCTTTACTAAACCAGAATGTTTTTTAGCCTAATCTTTTTCGTGACGATCCAACTTGAGATTGATACTGTTATATTTTTATTTTTTTTATTTTTATTTTTATCGTAACATTGTTATCATCGCGTTTATCCTTTAAATTGAAAAATTAACAATGCGAGTATCCGACTTTTAACTGCGTTATGGAAAAGAAAAATAATTTCATTGTTATATTCTAAAGTCTTTTAATGTAAACTAATTTATCAGTTTATGTTATGATACGATATGTGGTATTAATTTATTTTCAATTTAGTAACGCATTCTAAAATTGTTTTAAAACATTTTCTTCAAAAATAGATAAGCTTACTAGGTCATACCTATTTTCTATCGTGTCTTTTAGATTAACATAGTTCATAATTTTACCGAGAGATACATTGTTGTAAGTATAAAGAATTTTGAGATTTAAATTTTTCTTTTATTAATTATTAATTTTATATGTGATATATTTAGCAAGAATACTTGACATTTTTTTATAAAAAAATTTTACTGTATTACAATTTTTTATCATATTGATTAAAATTTGAAAATATTTTAATAATATTAAGAGTGTTTTTGATTTTATATTCTATTTTTATATTAAAGATCTAATCTCAATCTAATTCCCTATTCAATCTATTAATTAATATACTCAATTTAACTATTTGTTATCTATAACTAACTGTAACTATATAACAATGTTAATACATTTGTATATAAATTAATTAGTAATTAATTTAACTAATTTTTCTTGTGGTAAATAAAATTACCGCGGACGAAACTGACCCTAAATTAATTAATTTAGCGTCGGAACCGCAAATTTTTTCGACTGTTTCAATTGTCACAAAAAAAAATTACCCTACAAAAAAAATTTCATTTTCCATTTGACAAATAATTCTAATATTTAATAAAATTTATTGATAAATATTTCGAATTACTTTATAAGTGTTTATTTTTACGTAACGAATGTAATTTTTTTAGGGGAATAGCGGTGCTGCAGTGGAATTCAACGGTGAGTTTATAGCAATGCATAAAGGAACAGCTCCTCCCCATATACCGGATCCTTTCCATCCACAAAAAGTGAACATTTTTATTAATATTAGATATTATAAGCAATTTATTTTAGAAGCTATGAATATATAAAAAACATCTTATGTAAAAAAATAAAAAAATTAAAAAATAACACTAGACTTGGATTACTTCAACGTGTAAGCTCTAATATAATATAATATGATATAAAATGTTAGGTATGTAAATTTATTTTATGACAAAGTAATGATAACAATGTTTTCAAAAAAAATTTTACCTAATGTTTTTAGTTTTAAAGAAAATTCGTTTTTATTGAAATATCAAGTATAATATTAGGATTTTTTCAATTCACAAGGAATAATATCTGCCAAAGTTTTTTTTTTGAAACACATACTTATTAAATTTTATACATTAAAAATAACAAATTACGACACCAAGTTTAAGTATGAGTTAAAAAATTTAAAAATTTTTTCTTTGTAAGTATACTTAATTAATATTTTTATGTAAATATTCTTATAATAAATAAAATGATAAAATATAAGTAATAAGAACGAAATAAAATATATAAAAAATCAAAATCTCTGGAAACTTAAGTGCTTGAAAGATTAAAAAAAATGGGTGAAAATTGTGATTTGCTATAACATAATTCTAATTAAAAAATTTATCAACTTTGAAGTGCATAATAGTAATAAATTATAATTTACCAGAAAATTTTGTTTACGTGAGTAAAAATTGAGTATACATAGGTATAAATTGATTTATTAATAAATGTTAAAAAATTACTAATATTTTAATGTTATTTTATTGCAAACACAGTAGATTATTTACAATAAAGTTATTAAAGCAAAGCAACACATCTGCGTGAAAAGTCCTACATTAGATTTAGAATAAAGTGACAAGCTAATCGAACCTGAATAATAACATTCTCCAGTAGCTTAAAACTAAAGTCAGACCAAAGTGCAGAATTCTACTTTCTGTTTTGTTTATATGAATAATTATTAAATTACCGAACATTTTACAAAAATATAATTCATAAATATAGTAATATTAAAGAATACGGTCTTTTTTAATCTTCGTCAACATAAAAGTAACTACGAACAATTCCAATGGTTATTTAGCATATATAATCTTACAACATAATCTTAAGTTTATTTTATACATCGACAAACCATTTTATTATTATCAATTAATAACTCTTATTTATGCAGATCTTGATTTAGTAATCTATTGATAAAAATAAAAACTTAATAGATAACAGAAATTTTCAATACTAGTGAGAGTTCCAAAAAAAATCTTGAATATATGATTTAATTCATAAATTTAATAATGTAAATAATTATTACACATATATTGTTTTCATGTATATATATATATATATATGTGTGTGTGTTGAAAATAATTATAAATAATGCATTTAAAAAAATTGCACAGCAGATTAAAAAATGATTTAAGCTTTTGATTTTAATTTTTTTTTATCATTTATTCAAATAATTGCTGACTAAACTTATATTTGCTTTTTAAAATCACTTTATTTAACATAAAGTGACTAAAACGATAAATGGGTTAAAAAAGAAAGATCAAAATAAATATTGTCATTAAAACGTAATTCTATTAATTATAACATAAATCGCATTTTTATAATTTAAAATATAAAATAAGGAGGTAAAAAGCAGGATTTTAATATCTGATGTTAAAACTAATTGAAAAAGAGCCTATTTGATTCAATGATTATGAAATTTAAAAGCATTGTGTAGATTTTTCTCATTCTAACTTTAAAAAAAAACTTACTTTTAAAACTTGAATAGATTAAGAGGAATCAGTTTATACATTATAGTGATATATAAAAAAATGTGATAATCTCTTTTTTTACATGATTCTTTGAAGATTATGAATAACATATGATAAAAGAAAAAAAAAAGAATAAACATAAAAAATTCATACCAACGTTTTTTATTATACAATAATCTGATTATTAGAAAACGCACTTTATTTTATACTTTTTATCAATATTTTTTATTTATATGGTCAATTTTATAATAAAAAAATCACTAAAATTAAGAACAATAACTACTTTTTTAAAAAGTGTATATTGATAAAAGAATTTTTTTAATTTAATTTTTACTCCTACAAATAGGATTTATTAAAGATGGATTTATAATTAAAAACAAAAACTTATAATTTTATACACATATGCAAGATTTTATCATATAGATGAATTTAATTATTTTTTTCAGTAAAAAATTCAATATGCATCGTCTTATATTAATTTTTTTTATACTTTGTAAGTAAATAAATTTCTTTAATTATTTTTGGATCATATTTTTAGATTAATAACATTTCAAAAAATCACAATAAAAAGTATTTATCCCTTTTAGATAATATGTATTATTTAGCAATAACATCTCCAATATTTGGTGAAAATGTTAAATACAGTCGTGAAGGTCAATTTCCTTTTGTTGTATCCATTAAACGTCATGATTTTGAAAGTCTTGAGCCAGAATTCGAACATGTTTGCTCAGGGGCAATTATTTCAAAACAAGACGTTGTGTCTTGTGATCATTGCAAAGCACGTTTTGAAAATCATATTGCCGAAGTAGCCGTTGGAAGTTTTAATATAAGACGTGCTTATAGATACTTTATATCTTGGTGGTTAAGTTTTAATGAATGGGCCGACATACGACAGAAACCACATACACATGAAAAAAATGATATAACAGTGATTAGGGTAACTTCATTTTAATGATATATTATATATTAAAAACTCAATTTTATACAGTCTAAAAATTATTATCACTATTATAAAGCATTATTATACATGTTTCTGTAAATTCGTTTCTGTGCTTATTAATTTTTTTATTTTCATAAGAAATTGAATTATATTTATTAAAAAAAAAATCAAAATTATAGCTTAATCGAACCATCATTGAAGATATCGTTCCAATACCTCTAACGCGTTTATCAGATAATGATTTGGCTGGAGCATTTGTTACTGTTGCAGCATTCGGTAGATCAAAAACGAATGTCATGACTAGATTTATGGAAACAGCCAATTTTACAATTTTATCGAAAAATGAATGTAATAATAAAATAACAAGTCTTGGAGGAACTGAATTTCAAGTGTGTAGAAAGTATATATGTGGTGCAGCAGAACCAGCTGTATTAATGAGCAAAGTTCGTAAAATTTACCTAAATAATTCTCAATCTTGCAATGCTTGCATAAATACTAATCTTTTCGCATTCTAGTCTTATTTATTGCATATTAAATTAATTGAATCACAAATTAAATTTTTTAAATTATAACTAATCGTACTTTTTAGGGTAACAGCGGGGGGCCAGTATTCTACAACGGCGAGTTGATTGGACTCCACAAAGCAACATGTCCCAATCATGAGAACCATTTTCATCCAGAAAAAGTGAACGTTCTTATGTCGATTCCTTATTACAGAGGATATATTATTGATGTTATACGTAGTTTTTAAAAAAAAATACGTTATTTCACAACTACGGAACAGTTACGCATAAAAATATATGTCAATTCAAAAATTCATTTTAATCAATAAAATATAAAAAATATCTACTGCTAATGATTTTTATAATTCATTGCCCATAAATTACAAGCATTGTATTACTTGAAATTTATTTCAGTGATAATGAACAAAATTATAAATTCCATAAATCTTACAGTGAAATTAAAATATTTGTATTTTATAAAGTTTCATTTTATGATTACTACGTCATTAAAAATTCAAAAACAATTGAAAATAATGAAAATAATAAGATTTTTGTTTCGTAGGCTTTGTGAATTGAGTATTATAATAGAAAATATTTTATATTAAAAATTTAATTTTTGAAACTCATACTATTTAAAAATGCAATATATTTCGATTAAAAAATCTGTACTTTTTATGATGCCATCAATACTAGCCGTAGTTTACCAATAAACGTTTTCATATGTTTATTTGTGATCGAAAATTCTTCATTTTAAATATATAATTTGTAAAAATCTATTCTAATAAAACTAATTTCTGCGGCAATCCGCATCGCATCTTTTTTAAATCGAATAAATAATATTCTTGTTCTCTATGAGCAGTAGGAATAATTGACAATTAAAAAAAATTTAGTATATTAAATAATTGTTTAAATTATATCTTCATACTAATGTGTACATTTTTATGTAATTATAATTTAAACTAAAGAAAATTAAAAATTGAATATGGAAAAATTAAATGGAAAAAGTATAATTGAAAAATAAAATATTCATTCTAGATAAACTTTTACTCTTGTTTAAGCTTTTTTTCACATTAATACCAAAATACCTATTCATTTTTTCGAAACTTATTAACAAAAAATATACATTTTTTTAGTACCTGTTAAAAAAAGAATAAATTTTTATAGAATATTTTATTACACAGAACATAGATTTATTTTTGTTAAAAAAACTCTACACTATATCCATCTTTCAATATCAGCAAAAAATTTTTAAAAGAAAGAAGAATATATAGTTAAACATATTTTAATAAAAATTTCTTCTTAAACAACTTGAACAAGAACCAACAACTATGTAACGTTCTTTACTTCTATAGAAATCTTAACTAAAAAATGAATTTTATTTATTTACGTTGAAAAGAATTTGTTTTATTTTCTTTCTTAATACTAAAACATTTTTAAGTCATTAGGTTATTCCAATTAATACTCAAATTTCTTCTAAATCTTTTTTTTTTAATTTATTTATGACTCCGCAATGAAAGAGTAAGTTATTTTAGATTTTATTCGTAGTCTAAGTAATTCTAACAATTTCCAAAATAATTTTTCATCAAACGAACCAGTTTAAACTCCTATTTTTAACACAAACTTCAATCGCTTTAAATATATGCGATTTTTAAATTTAAGTACACCATTTTAACGTAGAATACATTTTTATAATAATATAAATAATCAGTTAAAATCAGAAAAATTTTTCTGTTTAATAATTTCTCATTTAAAATAATAATAATTCATTTTTTAAATTATGTTTTCAGATATCAGATTATTTTTTTTTCTTAAAAAAATGTTCAATATCCCCAGTAAATAGTATACATAATATATGTTATATAGACAGTTAAATTACAGAATTTAAAGAAAAAACATTTTAACAATAAAAGTATACACAAAATAATTTATTTAAAGATTTATACTTAACAATGTTCTTTTTTTGTGTCCAATTAAATTTGTATTTTGTTCTTGCATATTTGATTCTGCATTGTAAGTAAATCAAATCTATATCTTCTTATAAAAAATTTATCAATCAATTATGTGTACTAACACTGATATTAAAAATCTCTGAAATCGTTCTTGCTTTAAGGTAATATTTACAATGTGGCAATACCAATTTCAATGTTTGGAGAAAATGTTAGACTTGGTGTACAAGGGGAATTTCCTTCTATAGCATCTCTTAATCGTGTAACTGGAAAAAATATATCTGAAACCTATCATTATTGTACAGAAGTATTAGTTTCACAAAGAAGTATTGTAACGGATGATCATTGCTCTGGATTTTTCATGGATTGTATTACTGAAGTAGTGATTGAAAATAATAATATAAAATATGGTAAAAAATATTATGCATATTGGTGGTTACCCTACAATGAGTAGATAAAAACGTGAAGTATAATTCTGGTGTATTCATCGTAATAATCAAATTTTGAATAAAATAATCTGAAGCTTGAATTTAGATTGAATAATCTAAAGGTCATCTTAATAACAAAAAGATATTTAAATTAAATCAAAAAATTAAAAAAGACGCATCGGAATATACCGATTAAAAATTTTGTTATTATTATTTTATTTATTTAAATATTTAATATTTAAAGACTTACTTAATATTTTCCGTTCAAGACTTGAAGTTTATATTCTATTCTGTTGTTTAGGTTAACAGTGGTCTTGCGATCTTTTTAGATAATACATTAATAAGAATTCATAAAGGAACATGCCCTTCTAATCAAGATCAATTACATCCGCAAAAGGTGAACCTTTTTTAAGTATAAATTTCTATAGCTAGTTCATTTTAAATGTTATAAAAAAATTTTGATATTTTAATTCAAACAAAATAATAATGTATAAGCTCTTAATGAAAAATCGATGACACTTCTTTATTAATGACAGTTGTACCAAACTATGCATTTGGATTTTTTATACATTTTAACTTATACGTATTTTGTTATTTAGGTAAATAATTTAAACGAATTATAATGATAAAATTTTTTTTATATTTAACTACAAATATGTGTATACTTTTTTATTGTAACAATATTTAAAGTAAAATCTATATAAATGTACATATAAATATGAAATAGTCATACATACGTGCTATAAACTTAAACAACTATCAGCAGTATTTTTACATATTTTAATAAACTGTATTTATATTTTAACATATATATTCCATTGCTATAAATCGTTATTGTTATTATTAATAGTAAATTATCTTATTACCTTCCAGATTACATCTTTTTTAATATAGATTCATAAATATTTTACTCTATTACACCTACCACCTGTAGTCTACATCGATGAATGTAATAACAAAAAGTACGGCTACAATTAAGAAATGAATCACTATCGATGCATCTCATTATTAAAAGTTTTATAAAATTTATGTTCATAAGTGGTTAAGATTTACAGAAATATTTATATATATTTGAAGTTATTCATATTCGTGTATAGACTCTGATTCCTACGTATCATAGGTATATGCAAGAAATCTAGCAGCTTGTATGGACGTTTATCTACTTAAAACATAAGGCATTTTCTTTAATTTAAGAAGGTACAATTAAAATATCGTATTGATATAAAATTTTTATGAATTAAATTTAAAATGAAATTATTGCCGAGTTGAAATAATATCATGCATAAACATATTCATTGTGATACCTGTTGTAAGTAGTAAATTATTCTTTAGTTTAATCTAGGTAACAATTATGGCCTACATAATTTTTCATATTACATTTTTTCGATTCAGCTGTTATTAAATAATATTTACATGCTCTAGTGGAGTTATGTTGTTAAATATAATTCATAATATATGATATAATTTTAAGCAAGGATGATCCAGATTAAAGCTACCTTCTTATTTCGTTCAGCTACAAGAGGAAGATCTAATAGTAGATACAAAAACTAACAAATATTACAAAAAAAAATTATTGTTCTTATTTTCCTCTTAAATGGTATTTATCAATACCATTTAAACAATATTTCTTGAACTCCTGAAAATTCTCGTTAAGACTCTTAAAATCTATTATAAATTATTAAAGAATCTGTATAATATCACACAATCTAATGCTTAGGCCATTGATACAATTAATAAAAATTTAATTAAAGTATCGCATAATGAAGTTTATATATGATAAAACAAAAATTAAGTACAAGATTAAATATCAAGAATAAAAAATCTTTATAAAATATGATGACTTCCAATATAAATGAACAATCGCATCTTTCACAATTCATAATTTACATATTTACAAACTGCTAGCTTTTTAGATAAGAGGTACTAACATAATGAGTTTTATTTGTACATATTAAGATGGAAAAGAAAAAAAACCAGCTGAGTCTTATTTTCGACAATTTCAGTACGCACGAAATAATTTATGCTAAGAACAATGTTGATTTGGTAAGATTATTAATTAAACTAGTATATGTAGCTCAGACTATTATTGTTAATTAAAACGATATGAATTTTAAATACGTACGCAACTCCGTAAAAAATCCACCATAAGATGCAAACTTAGATGGGATATTTTATGATATATGATTACATTTATAGCAAAATTAAAGCATTTTCAGTGAATAACGCATTGGTTTCACACTATTTAGTTTTAATACATATTACAAAACGCTGAAAATATAATGTAATCGTAGTTAATTATCAACGAACAATGTAAACTCAAATTCTGTCTTGAATAGTACTTGTATTACAGAAGAAACTCAAAAATATTATCCCGTCAGCATGATTAATTTAAGGTAAAAATAATCCTGTTACTAAAAAAATAATATTAACATTATATTTAAATATTAACGTTTATCAAATAAATAAATTGTATGATAGATAGAGTAATATTAACCGAATATATTTCGTATGAAACAACAATGCTGTTAAAAAATGAAGAGCCACAGAGAAAGAGAGAGTGTCAGAGAAATGTAAAAGAAAGCACATGCAATTCTATAAACACTCTCCGTTAATGAACCACGATCAACAAAATGTAATTAATAATCATCCGCATCTTTGAACTTCTACCCTACCACTTTCAAATTTACAACTTTCAAACTATCCTTTCTTTCAATAGTCGTGACTATTCCTATTTTTAAAAGATTTAAAAAAATGCAATGTAAAAAGTTACTTTCCTAAAACGAACTGAAATACTTACGACTGTAAACTCAATACCTACTTAAAAAGGTCGAAATCTGAATAATTGGATCAACGTTCATGTCAGCATTCTTTTTTACGTTTCAGAATTATGAAAATTAATATCCAGACTTATCTTGCATTTATTTTTTAATCATTTAATAAAAATAAAATTAATTTATTATATTGAAGAAAAATTATTTATTTTACACAGCTATTTTAAACAACGTTTTTAAAAATATTATTATGCAGCTTAATATATTTTACGATAAAAATGATTTCATTTTTTACTGTTTTTATACAAAGAATAGTAAATACATCCGTTATCATTTTTATCAAGTACGCGTTTTGTAACCGTACTTCTGGTGGCATTGAAATCACACAAAAATTTCTTGTTTTTAAATATATCGTTAATAACTAGACGTCACAATTATACACTGCGCAGAAGATACTTTTAACAATTCGACCTATTGTTATTAGAAAAAAACATATACAATAGACAATGCAAATACTTAAAAATGATTACTTCGTTCAAAAATTAAAATTTAAAATATTTTTATATTTCCATTATACCAAGTACATCAATTTTACAGAATTTTATAATTATTATATTAACTGCAAAGTTAAGTCTTTGTTTGCGTTTAAAATATCAATAAAAAATCTTATATTTAATTAAACTAAATTTTTCCCCCTCTGATGTGTATAAATAAATATGTCTTCATCTAGTTAAAAAATATACTATCAATAAAAACTTCCGTTAAAACCATAAATTCAAGGTTCGTACAATTCACAAATTTAAATATAAATTAGAATTTTTAAATTATAAATGACTAATTATTTAACATTAATATTAATAATCAATGTCAATAAATATTTTGTAATTTTTAAAAAATAAATATAACAAATAAATAAATACCTATACTCGTTTACCCTCTATACTGCAAAGATAACTGATAGTTTTTACACTTTTTGTTTTATTTTATAGAAATTTACTGACTATTTATAATAAAAAGTATATGGTAAGCAATAAAACTAAAAAATTATTAATTTCAATTTTTTGTATGAACGAATTAATAAATAAGGTTTGAATTTGTAATAAGTTTTTTAACACAAGTTCATACTTAAAAACTTTTAAGATTCTCCATAATTTTGTTTAAAATAATATAAACAGATTTGTCATAATTCGTTAAATTCTAAATAATTCATATCTATATCATACTATCCTATAATTTTTGAAAAGCGTAATTATTGTCACAATTTAATACTTTTGCAAAGTCAATATAAATTTGAATTGTGAAATATTTAATGATAAAGACACCTGTGTCCTTATAAATTGTGAAATCATTTAAGATTTAAACTTGTAACTTAGTAGTAGTTATTTACATTATAATTTATACAAAAAAGTATTAAAATTTTTAATATGGATTCGTAATAAATCGCTTAAGTATTACATTTACTCTTCAAAATCATTTTTAATGATCAGTGTTAAATATGATAATTCTTCAATTATATAATTTGTATTATATAAATACGTGTGTGTGTAAATTTTTATTATACAATTCATACCATCTGTATCTAATCGTCTAATTTTAATTACCAATTCTATAAATTGCAGTTTTTTGAAAAATTTATATCTATCAAGATCTTGGCTTTATTCAAATGACATGATAAATGAATAAAATATTATTAAAAACTTATTATTACTTGCTATACATGTCTTACAAGTAATGCAACCTATTCTATTGTATACAAAATTAGATTAATATTTATGATAATTTTACATTTTTCATAGAATCATTTAAACTTATATAACTCTAATGAAAAAATTAGTGTCTTAAATAAATTCAATGCCTAACTTTAAGTATATTAATTAAATTAATTATCAAGATTGAATATTTCAAATACATTCTATTATACTATCTACATTGAAATAAGTTAGATTTATCTCCATTTTCGTATACTGTTTTATTAATATTTAACTGATAAGATAATATTAAATAAATATCCTGATAGATATGTATCAATTTTCGAATTTGAAAATTTCGAAATTCTTACATGTAATTTGACATAATTTCACTTACATAAATATTCTAGTAATTTTTTCACATAACAGACCGATGACATATCGTGTGTGAAAAATCGAAAATATTGTTAGTATGAACATAATCACACTTTCTTAACGAATATTAACAATTACATTAGTATTAATACTAAATGATTCTTATAAAAAAATGATCAAAATAAGTCGATAAAATGCTTTATTCATAATTAGCAATAAGTATGACAGTACAAAAAAATTATTTAAGTTATATTAGAATAAATATTTAAATTAAATTTTAAGGTTATTAAATATAATATTTCATATCAAATGTAATTTAAAAATAAAATTTTTTATATCTTCTAGGTGTTACATTAAAATTGAAAACTGATGAATCATACATTAAAACGAAAATTGTTTATAGAAATTTTGTAATTTCATCATGCAATTATACACATACGTGTTTTTTGTTGGTTTTATAGCATTATGTAAGTACATGAATATTTTTAGTTATTCTTTTTTTATCCTACAAATTTCATATCTACATAAAAAGCATATTTATTATTCCTTAGGTAAAATACATATTCTGGTAATAGGAAACCCAATGCATGGAATATCTGTTAGAAGAAGTAACGATGGAGAATTTCCTTTTGTTGTATCTGTTAAACGTTCGAATCCTTATAATGAGCGCCCAGAAACAGATCACGTGTGTACAGGAGTACTTGTTTCAAAAAGAGATGTTTTAACTGTTGAACATTGTAACGAATTTTTATCAATTTATACTACCGAAATAATAGTTGGAAGCAGAGACTTAAGAGCAGGAAAAATATATAACGTAGCTTGGTGGATAAATTACAATGACTGGATTATATTAAAACGTGCTGTACAATATTATCAGTCAAATGATATTCTGATGATAAGGGTAATTTAAAAAAAACATAACATAATAAAATGTATACTCTCATATAATTTATAATGAACCTGATGTAACTAGTGAAAAATTATTGAGTTAAATTTTGATTATTAAGCAATACATCATATTTTTTTTTTAATCACGCTTTATAATCAAGTTTTGTATTTAAATAAACATAAAAATTGTTTTAGTTAATACATGCAATCACCGAAGATATAAATCCAGTAACTATGTCACCTTTAGCAGATTGGAATTTCTTTCGATCAACTGCTACTGTTGCAGGTTTTGGCTCAACATGTACTGACATCATGTCTAGATACATGGAAACCGTAGATATGAGAATTATATCGAGATCTGAATGCGAACATAGAATAAGAAGACTTCATGCAAGTCCTTATACCGTTACTGAACAGTATATATGCGGTGTTGCTGATCCACCTGCATTAATGTGCAATGTATGTATTAAAAATCATATAACTAATAATAAGAATTCGACCAAGAGACTAGACTTAATTTAACTTTTCTTGGAAACAAAAATGATTCCAGAAAATTTAAAAACTAAACTTTTAGCTGCAATAAAAATATTGTTTTACTTTTGCATATATATTGTTGTAATTGGCGATTGTCATCGATATTTAGATTTAAATATTGCATTATGAGTTTAAATATCATACTCTCAAAAACTTTTGTTCTACATATAATTCTATTTTTAGGGTAACAGTGGCTCTGTAGTTATATTTCGTGGCGATTTAATTGGAATTCATAAAGGAACAGCTCCTCACCATGAAAACCCAATTCACCCGGAAAAAGTGAACCTCTTTATATCTATTGATTACTATGGAGAGTATATTATAGACGTTATACACAATTATTAATAAAAAATTCCAACATATTAGTAAAAAATTAAAAACTATTTAAATGTTTAAATTTTGGTAGTTTTAAATTAATTTTAAATCACATTTTTTCAATAAAACCCATCTCGCACCTGAAAAATTGTAGTACGTTATTGCTGTAGATCTGTGACGTATTATTCTACCAACGATCCTGAATTTTCCCATACGACGATATCGTAGTACAGTGCATTATCAAACCAAAAGCTAACCTTTTATTGACAATTAAATTTACAAAAATTTTGTCAAATGTATAATTTTAAAAAACTCATATATACTTTTAAAAATAAGATAAATTTTAAGTTTAGGAAGGAATAGTCACTTTGGAATAAGGATTAAATTTAGAACTTTTTCAATTTTTAAACTTTACCGGTTATCTCCATTAACAGTCACTTTTGGATTATGGACTCTAATTTCTCTTCTAAAAATTAAGGTTTCTACATGCATTTTTATTTTTCCATCGCAAAAGTAAAATAAACCACAATTATCATTACTTAAATTGATTCATGAGTAAGTAATTCGGTTTTACCCATTTTTTTTTTATTTTCTTAATTTTTTATTTAAAATCATACAAGTTAGTTTCTACGTAATTTTTTTGTAATGTATTTAATATTGTATAAATAATCAAAATTTGGAATCATATATATTAATTTTAACAAAGTTATATTAATAATAAATGTATAAATAGAAAATTTTTTGAACGTACCATAAAAAGAATTAATTTATACAATAATTTACGGCTACTCAATCGAGAAATAAAATCATATCATTAATTTTTTTTTGAATTAAAAAAGAAATTACTGATGCCTCATTGTATACTTTTCACTCGTTTCTTATAATTGTATGTACTAAAAAAAATTATTCCGGTAATTAGTCTATAACTTTTTAATCTTTTTTTACATCACAAATGTAAGACAAATATAGAAAATTAGACTGACTATACGATAAAATAAATATTCTATAAAAAAGCAAATTACGATTTGAAGCATCAGACAAAAATAAGTACAGAAATAATGAGATACTATCAATGTCAATAAATATATTTCGGTACAAATATTATAATAATTATTATCTTCTAGTAAGGATTAAAAGTCTATCACTAGGTAATTCATTGTCTCCAATTTATTGTACATAAATTTATTTTATAAAATCTAGGTTAACGTAATAATAATCCTGTCGATAGTTACATAATCTGATAAAACACGTAAAAAGGTATAACAGGTTAGTGGTTGCAAAGGGTTTTAAGCCGTAATTAATCAAGACGATAAAATACACTATAATAATCTTGAATAACTAAAATTTGAAATTTGTCAAACACAAATCAAAAATTTATTATACTTAAAAAGTTAATTCTTAACATTTGTGCAAATAGAAAATGTAGAAAATATTTTCTCATAAGTCTTCATATATAAATTTACATATTCATAGTAAAAGAATATGTAAATCTGCATTATTCTATTATATATAATGGTACAGTTAATGATTCTAAAGTATCGATACATGTACTATCAATAGAATCATAGAACTAATGTCCGCAATTTCGTGATAATTAAATTAGAAACGTAATATATATTTATATTCTATAGCTTTCACTATATTTTCAGAATGATATTTAAAAGTACTCTATTCACAATTAACTTTTTATTGTTTTGTAAGTAATAAAATGATTTTTAAATATATTGTAAATAATTGCATATAAAATATGCCAATATAATTTCTCGATGAAAAAATTAAATTCGAAAGAGTTTTGTATACTTTAGATATTCAGTATGAGTTCCAATTTGCAAATGCCATGATCGGACAAAATGTTAGACTTGCAAATGAAGGAGAATATACTTATGTCGTTTCAATCAAGGCAGTGAATAGAATATTTCAATATGAACCAGAAAAGAACCACTTATGTACAGGAACACTTGTATCGCCAAGAGATATTATAACTTTAAGTCGAGCACTTCAAAATATTCAGCTTCATGAATTCGAAATAATATTTGGATCTACTAATTTAAGAATCGGGATTAAGATGGATCCAAAATGGTGGATAACTTATTCCGAATGGGTCAATAGAAATAGATTAAATGCACACACTTCTGCGGACGATATTGCTTTAATAAGGGTAAATTAGGCTTACAAATGATTATTTTATTGTTATAATTTACGTTTTCAGTTGTAATGACGAAAAATTTTATTTTTTTTTAAGTGTAACTTATTAATACATTTAAAAATATTATTATTATTATAGGTAATATCAGATGTTCCGGAAACCATTCAACCAATAGTTATTTTACCTTTGGCAGCTAATGCTTTATATGGAGTAAGTATTGAAGTTGTAGGATGGAGTAGGAATATATCGGGTGATATGAATCAACAATTGGAAGTTGGAACATTAACTATCCAAACGGATGAATTCTGTATAAATAGAATGCAAGAATTGATAGGAATAAGACTTCCTGTATTTAAAAATCTTTTGTGTTCAATTGCAGATCCTTTCTTATTAGCAACCTCTGTAAGTAATTAATTAATACTAAATATTACTATAATTTAATATTTACTATATAATTATGATATAATTACGATAATTTAATATTTAGGGTAGCAATGGTGGTCCAGTAATATATATGAATACGTTAGTTGCAATTCATAATGGCATAGCTCCAGTTACGGATAATTTAAACCCCAGAAAACTTAATTATCATATAGCTATTGAATCTTTTGCACCCTTTATTGTAAATAATATAAATCAGCAATAAAAAAGGATTATCTGATTAATGAAAGCTGTTCTTTCATTCAAATGTACATTATGCATATTCTGCCAATATTAATTTCTGACGTCT
This sequence comes from Kradibia gibbosae, assembly GCA_018907135.1. Classification (NCBI taxonomy): domain Eukaryota; kingdom Metazoa; phylum Arthropoda; class Insecta; order Hymenoptera; family Agaonidae; genus Kradibia; species Kradibia gibbosae. The sequence continues at coordinate 15,006,028 of JACCHX010000004.1, forward strand.
CAAATTCTTACATACGCGATTTTCATGCTTATTAATAATCTTGTAATCGTAAATTATAAAATTTCACTCATTGTCATAAATTTTGAGAATAAATCGAGATGTCTGCGTACCAAAATCTGTCGTCCCAAACTTTAAGACAAGATACGTAATTTCCTGTACGAAATTAACAAGATGCGCCAATTTCATCCCTGAATATGTATTTTATAAAATTAAAATTGTAGAAAGATAAAATTTTTAATACCTCGTGTTATTTATTAATATCAAAATATTTATAGCTTTTTTAAATTCAGAATTTTTATTGAAATTTCGGTTGTGCAATCATAAACTATTTATGTGCCATAATACATTAACTTGTACAATTATTTTGTAGACAATAGCTTAATCAGAAAAATAAAATTAAAAAAAAGGTATTCAATAAAAAATTTTTTTTAATATAATGTTTGTTCAATATTTATTTTCAATATTATGTCCATATATAATCAAGCCACATATTTATGAATGCATAGATTTACTACTTTATACGTCGCAGGAACAATTTTATAATTCTTAAGCGTTTTCAATTTTAATCATTAATATATAAAATTATTTCTATGTCGAATATTAAGAAATGTATAAGCAGGAAATTTAAGGTAAAAAACTATTAAAAAAATCTATTTTATTCTTGCTCAGTAATATAAATAGGAAAAAGATGATTTTAAAAAATATATTTGATTCCTGCATAATCGAAAAAAAGCAATTATAATAATGAAATTTGTGTTAATATTTGAATGCATACGTATTGATTTCTAAATGACAAATATGAATAAATTACAATATTAAAACTAAAATGTTTTTAAAAGAAAATATTACAGAAAGACAATATATATAATAATTTTAGAAAAAGTACATTAGATCAAAAGTTTTAAAAAATGAAATTCAAATAAAAAATATTATCAATATTGTTGTCTTTTATACCAGCAACTTATAAAATACTTCAGCGTAATAAAAATTAAATTTTTAATATAGCACTTAAATCATTTAATACGATCGAATATAATTTCAAAAAATAAAAATCTAATCATCTAAAACTGTATGCTCGAGAGATTTTCTATGTTGACCAGAAAAATATTATTAATTTAAAATATAAAAAACAATTTATTAAAAACTCTTTTTTATAACTTTTAGGCATTTTAAAATTTTGTTGTAATTAAGTATTAATGCATTATCTGTTTGTCAAATGAATTTGCAAACTTAAATGCAAAATGGAAAAAAGCTATAATGAGCGAAAATTAAACATACATATTACAAATAAAGAATCTACGTGACAAAAAGGGATATATGAATCTATCTTAAATAGAAATATATAATTGAAACATAAAACTAAATTAAACAAATATTAAAATAAATATTATTTATCAAAGTGAAATACGATAAGAGATTTTATATAGAAGCAGATTACTGAAAAATAAACAAGACATCATCAAAGTCGATAAGTATATTTTCGTTATAAATATTGTAATAATTACAATGATTGAAATATGTATTAAAACCTGATATTTTATGATTCATTATACTATACATTTATCATGTATAAGATCCTATTACCAAATTTCAGTTGACCTTGACGATAACCCTATCAACAGTACCTTAGTCGAATGAAATACACAAAAAGGATAACAGTTTAATGATTGTAAAGGTTTTTAAGCCATAATTAATCAACAAGATAGATAGAAAACTGCTGAAATAATCTTGAGTAACCACAACTTGAAATTCGTTAAACATAAATAAAAAATTTATTATACAAAGAAGGTTAAATTTATACCGTTAGTGGAAATAAATTAAATAAATATTTTTTCATGAGCTTTCATATATAAATTTACTTTTTCATAGTAAAAATGTATATGTAATTCAATTACACTAGTATATATAATAGTATAATTAATAATTCTAAAGTATCGATACATGTACTATCAATAGAATCATAGAACTTATGTCCGCAATTTCGTGATACTTAAATTATAAACATAATATATATTTATATCCTATAGGTTAAATATTATTTTCAGAATGATATTCAAAAGTGCTTTATTCACAATTAACCTTTTACTGTTTTGTAAGTAATAAAATGTTTTTTTAAATATAATGTAAATAACTGCATGCAAAATTTGACAATATGATTTGTCGATGAAAAAATTAAATTTGAAAGAGCTTTGTATACTTTAGGTATTCAGTATGAGTTCCCGTTCGCAAATGCCATGATCGGACAAAATGTTAGACTTGTAAATGAAGGTGAATATACTTATGTCGTTTCAATCAAGGCAATCGCCAGGAAATTCCAACGCCATCCAGAAAGAGCCCATCTATGTACAGGAACACTTATATCACCAAAAGATGTTATAACTTCAGCAAGTGCTTTTGAAGAGTTTGAAAGACATGAGTTTGAAATAATATATGGTACTAATAATATCAGATCTGGTATAAGCGAGTTTCCAGATTGGTGGACGACGTATTCCCAATGGGTCGAACAATACGGATTACAAAATCAACGTCCAGTCGATGATGTTGCTATAATAAGGGTAAAATGACATTACAAATTTATTTTGAACTTGCAGCAAGACTGAAAAATTTCCATTTAATTATTAAGCCTATCATACAAATATGTTACGAAAAATAAAACTTAAAATTGTTATAGATGGTGTCATCGGTTCCGGAAACGATTCAACCAATAGTTATTTTACCATTGGCGACTAATTCTTTATATGGAGTAAACGTTGAAATTGTAGGATGGAGTCAAAACATAAACAATTTTATGAATGAAAGATTAGAAGCTGCAACGTTAACTGTACAATCCGATGAATTCTGTATGAATAGAATGCAAGAATTTACGGGAATTAGATCTCAAACTTATCAACATCTTATATGTTCAATAGCAGAGCCATACTTATTAACAACCACTGTAAGTATTTATTAATTTTAGTTACAAATATCTTAAATTATTTTTATATATTATTAACACCAGTGTTTCAAATTGAAATAAAACAAGCTGTTTTTTTACTAGGGTCTTAATGGTGGTCCAATTATATACATGAATACGTTAGTTGCGATTCATAAAGGACTAGCTCCAGTGTTAAGTTCTTATAACACCAGACAACTTAATTACCATATAACTATTGAATCTTTTGTGCCCTTTATTATAGAGCAGCTCAATCGTCAATAAAAAAGGATTATCTAATTATTGAAATACATAATAGATGTTCATTCAATTAAAAGTACATTATGCATATTCTGGCAATATTGATTTCTGACAATTTCCTGTACAAAATTAACAAGATGCGCCAACTTCATCCCTGAATATGTATTTTTTTAAATTGAAATTGTATAAAGATAAAATGTTTAATACCTCGTGTTATTTATTAATATCAAAATATTTATAGCTATTTGAAATTCAGAATTTTTATTGAAATTTCGGTTGTGCAGTCATAAACTATTTATGTGCCATAATACATTAACTTGTACAATTATTTTGTAGACAATAGCTTAATCAGAAGAATAAAATTAAAAAAAAGGTATTCAATAAAAAATTTTTTTTAATATAATGTTTGTTCAATATTTATTTTCAATTTTATGTCCATATATAATCAAGCCACATACTTATGAATGCATAGATTTACTACTTTATACGTCGCAGGAACAATTTTATAATTCTTAAGCGTTTTCAATTTTAATCATTAATATATAAAATTATTTCTATGTCGAATATTAAGAAATGTATAAGCAGGAAATTTAAGGTAAAAAACTATTAAAACCTTAAAAAAATATTTAAAAAAAATCTATTTTTTTCTGGCTCAGTAATATAAATAGGATAAAGATGATTTTAAAAAATATATTTGATTCCTGCATAATCGAAAAAAAGCAATTATAATAATGAAATTTGTGTTAATATTTGAATGCATACGTATTGATTTCTAAATGACAAATATGAATAAATTACAATATTAAAACTAAAATATTTTTAAAAGAAAATATCACAGAAAGACAATATATATAATAATTTTAGAAAAAGTACATTAGATCAAAAGTTTTAAAAAAATGAAATTCAAATAAAAAATATTATCAATATTGTTGTCTTTTATACCAGCAACTTATAAAATACTTCAGCGTAATAAAAATTAAATTTTTAATATAGCACTTAAATCATTTAATACGAACGAATACAATTTCAAAAAATAAAAATCTAAACTTCTGAAACTTTATGCTGGAGGGATTTTCTATGTGACCAGAAAAATATTATTAATTTAAAATATAAAACAGCAATTTATTAAAAACTCTATTTTATAACTTTTAGGAATTTTGTAAATTTTGCTATAATTTTATTAAAAATACTTCTACGTTACAATAATGGTATTTTTAGAATGATACTTATCTTTGATAATAATCTTCCACCGTTTATGTACATACCTATATGGTTTGGCGGAAAGCTTGTGCCGCGGATATTTATTCAGAGTGTCAAGATCTTTTAAAATTTAGCTTATAAGAGTGTCATGAGGCTCAGGCCAATTGTCGTGAATACTCCCGCGTGATCAAATTCAAACCAAATTCCTCTTCTGACGTTATAAGAATGCGTACCCACGTCTGTTTAATACAGAAGCATTCGATCAACTAGGTAGCCGAAGACAAATCTACGCAGATATAATGGAATTCGAAGATCTTTCATTGCCCGTAAAATGTCAACCCATCTAGTCGAGTTAAGAACATTCCGGATGTCTAGCGCTATGATTACATCCACATGCTAAGTACACTGAGTGTCATTTAGTGCAGCGTGAGTGATGCCAACAACTAGGCTCATTCTAGGCCTCATTCCTTCTCTGTGGCTACTTTTAATGGTAGTTCTTCACTAGTGGCCGTTATCGTGCCCAAACTAATACTACCCGGTTATCATGTGCCCGATTGTCTTCTAGAAACAAGTGTTAGAGCACTCGTTTTCGGAAGCTTAGACTGGATAGTTTGTTTGAATACCTGGATCGGATCTTGCTCATGTTCTTCATATATGGCCTCTGCAGAAATCATTGTCAACTTTCTCACCCAGTATCTGCCAACATTTCCACTTGGTAATCTTCTGTAGTCACTAAATTCTAGCCTGCAGTGGCAACAATTGCCGACATTATTTTCTCTGCTGACATCAACTCGTCTATGTCCAAAAAAATCTGGACTTCCGTGTAAGTCTGCGGAGAAACTTCTATTGTCTTATTTAGGGTAGACGAGATAGTTGCTGTTGGCTCTTGCGTCTCTAAACTGGTCTTACCCAACTCCAACAGTAGTTCTCCTGCCAGTGTACGCCTTATGTGGGTAACTCTTTCATCAGTGGTGTCAAGTTAAATGACACCTTTATTTTTTAGTATATCGGTATATTACTCATCGCCAGATTCTTTGATATCAATTATATACAGACAGGTGTGTTTCATCTTTGCTGCACATTTTTCCTCTTTTTCTGTTCATTTTAACCTAAAAAAATTCTCATAACGTTCATTGCATTGTTTTTTTTTTAGAAATATAGAGACTTCACGATGCAATGAGAATCACCTACAAGTATTATAAAGTATTAATAAATACGCTCGAGTTCTCCCTACAACTCTACTATTAAAAATTTCTTGAAACATTTATCACGGAATACCTTTAGCAAACATATCCCTAATTTAACCTGTTATCTGGATGTGTGTGTGCGTGCATACTTGCGTGATTGCACGTGTAGGAAAATAATACATGTAGTAAGTTTACATATAATAATAACAATAACAATATTTATAAATATTTTCACATCATTGATACTTTCTCTTTAATTAAATTTATTCTATAATTTCGCAGTAGGGTTTTAAACAATTATTTTCTATTTTTTTAGTTCAGTCGTGGAAGAATAAACTACGTTATGATATGATCATGTAATAACATTTTGGACTTGCGAATAGTTATTAAAACGGATTTGGAAAACTCCAATTACGGAATTAATTGGCGAAAAACGATTCCAATCTATTTATCGTTATTTAATGACCTTCTAGACTCCCGCTTTTTCAGTTTTGAGAATAATATATAAAGAGAATTTTCTCTTTGCCACGATAATTCTTAAGACAATTATTTAATCACTTAACTAAAAGTTAAAAGTAGGCAAAACTTAAAAGTTCTTTAACTAGCAATTATAATAAATTCATCGAAAATCTAACTAAATTTATATTATCTGTTTTAAACAATTATTAAATTTCCATTCACCTCGTTATCAGGGAATTCACCTCGTTATCAAAAAATATTTTGCTTCTGTTGATCTGTACGCCAATTCTGCATTCAGTTCAATATATTCATCGACTAATCCCGAGTATACAAAATACGTTACTTATATAACCTTTGTGCTCGACTTCTCGGCGATTTTAACCCTTTTTTCCACGAAATCGAATGAGTTCGATTATATTGATATGTAAAATCTGTCTTACCAGCCGAAAAACCGCATTTTAAAAAATAAACGTATTTATTACGCATAATAATGTATTTTTTATTTCTTTGATTATTTTAAAAATAAATATTTTTGTGTTGTGTGTGAAATATGAAATTCTAGTGAATTTTTAAAAAGAGAATATAATAATTGCAATGTATATAATTAATTTTTCATTTTATTTGTGTATTCGTCACAATATAATTCATTTAATGCGAATACATACCATGCGCAAAAAATTAAATCTAATATTTAAAGTTGTACACTCTAGAAAGTTTTTGTACTGTCTGAAAGAATATTTTTAATTTAAAATACAAAAAATGTAGTAAATATATTTTAAAAATCTGCTGTAATTAAGCACTAGCACTCTATCTGAAACTTCAAATCTAAAAACCGTAATTGTGCGAAAATCGAACATATATTCCAAATTAATAAGAAATTTGTGATGTTAATCAAGTATTTACTCTAAAAGACATTTCTATTTCATTTATTCACCAACTATCATCACAGTTCTGTCATTTTAATTTTTTTACCGAAAAATGTCATTTCTATTAGCACTTCCATTTTCCTACTCTAAACCTACTTCTGATATTACTATATTACATTACTTAATCAAATAAAACCAGAGTATTTAACCAGGCAATTTTATCAAGTGAAATAATACCTGAAACTAAGTCAATAATCATTCTGCATCAAGTAATTTACCGAGATTAGAAAGCCACTGTTATCATTCCTAGATTCACTCCTAAGTAATTAAGTTGTACCGATTTCTCATACTTTTCATTTATATTCATAACAGTTTAAATTTGATATTACTATTGCGTAAAGTATATTTAAAATGTAATTATTATGCTTTCTCAATTGTTAAATTAGTTTTATTTATGTAATAAACAATTATAAATGTATCAAAAATAATTTAACAGCAAGATTCTTATCGAGATTGTACCGTTTGAAGTTGTTAGCGGAGAATATTAGTGAATTTAAAAGATCGTAACTGACTACATAATAGTATTTTAAACAGTGAGAGTCAATTTTAAAAAAAAATAAGAATACTGATTGGGTTTTAAAAAGGATTGTCTTTTGTAGGTATAAAGTAAAAATAGTAATTTTAGAAATTGATAATATATTAATATCAAATTTAATATATTAATATTCTATAATATAATATCAAATTATACATTAAGCATGTCGACTGAATTGAAAAATATACATATTTGCTATAAAACTAATTTTGAAAATAAAAATATAAAATATAGTAATAAAATAAATAAAAATTTCTAAACGTGCATAATTAAATTTCAACAAGACTCAAATAAGATGTTAAAAAACTAAGAAGAGTTTCAAAATGATTAAGACATTTATTAGAAGTTATAGAAAACCAATACAAAACCCACATAATTCGAACATACTAAATCAAATATGTACCAAACTCGGTATTCAATATTAATATTAAATAAGAAGACTAATACAAGACTATGAAAATTATTGTTAAAAAAACTGTTATAAAATACAATAGACATCAATTTTAATTACAACAAACCTTTATTTATTTGTTAAACAGTAAAACAAGATTATTAATTAATACGATTGATTATTCTAAACTCTTTTGTCTTAAAAGTACCGTTCGAGTAATAAATTAACTTATTACTAACTAAAATAACTATAACTTTTTCTTACTGAATTTGTTTATTTATTCATGCTGAGAAGTTTATTACGCTTGAAATATATTATAATGTTAAGTATAAAACCCTGTATCTCTATTATATAAAAACCATATAAAAATTACATAAAATATTTACACTTATATATAAATATATAATAGAAATAAATTGTAAATTAATGTTTTTTTCAATTTTTTAAGATCCAAAATATAACTTTAAAATCAAAAATAAACTGAATAGACATTGATAACCTTAATATGATTTTAATAATCAAGAATTTTAATAAAACTTAACTACACCAAACTTAAACTTGATTAATTACATAAAACTCATTTCATTATATTCAATATTTAAATGTCATAAGGCAAACTTTCATTAAACAAATAATTGACTTTGAAACTCAAATTATATTATTTATTTATATGACAATATTAAAAATGCTTCACAAATAGCTAAACCAACTGTAAAAATAAATGTATATTTAGAATATTACATATAATTATAATGATAAAAATTATATGATTAAAAAATTAAGCACTTAGTATTTCGAAGCAAACTAAAATAAAAGAAAATTTTAAATACAAATCAACAGTTTATATTTTTAAATTTTGCTCTTATTTTCCTATTTAAAGTTTATTGTAATTTTAATATATATCTCTAAAAAAATTGTTTTGTATTTTGTGTAATTCAAATGTTAACTTTATAAACGAATTATAACAATTAGTTGGAGAAGCAAACATCTTTATTGTTTATAATTCAACATATTACTCTTTCAAGGTAAAAAATATATATATATATTTAACATTAAATTGAAAAAAATGTTTTCTTCTTACCAATTTTCTTTAATTTTATGAAAAATTTTTTGTCAAATCATTAAGTTGTACAATTTAAAGCTTATTCAAATCTTACAAATACACAGAAAATATTTATAATATTATATTATTTTTTAATAATTTCAATAGGATTAATCAATCATTAAATCATTAAAAATCTTAAGAATTTATGTCAACTATTACATTAAGATATTATAAATCAATAAAAAAAATATAACAAGCAATAGTAATTCTTATTTCTTAATAATATCTGATATTTTTTGATGTTTTATTAATGATAGGTTTATTTTAATATTTACAGAATGACTCTAAAGTTTTCTATAATTCTTTCTCAATACTTAATATTTAGTAAGTAATAAAGTTTGTATGTATAATATTAAATAATGATATATAAAAATCAATAAAAATAAAAAAAAATTAATTTTATATCATCCTAAAATTAGATGAATTTGTCCACTTCATTGTTTAGGTAGCCGAAATGACTTTGCGCTTACGAAAGCCTTAATTGGAGAGAATGTTTTGATAGCAGATTCAGAAAATCTTAAATTTGTCGTATCATTAATACATTTCAGTAATAGAAATAGTTTTTTAGAAAATGATCACGAATGTACAGGATCACTTATCACAAATAGGCATGTTTTAACAGCGGATCATGGTTTGACCATACTTCAACAAACGGGGTTTGAAGTAATTATTGGTTCATTTGACATACGAGAAGGTAGAAGATATATTCCATCTTGGTGGATAAATTATATGCAATGGTCGACTGCTAATCGAATATGTGTTCAAAATGAAGTTAATGATATTGCTATTATAAGGGTGAGTGATACATTTTTAACAAGTTACTTATGAGTACAAGTATTTTTTATAATCAGTTACTTAATTAAAAATTAATTCGTAATTTTTATAAAAATTTGAATATGTATATGTATACATTTTAATTAATAACACTTAAAAAATAATACAATGATTCCTAAAAATAAATGCTAAACAAGTTATCCGAAAATGTGCCTGATCATATCAATCCAGTGGAATTGTACCCTATGGCGGCTTCTCATTTGTACGGAGCAAATGTTCAAATTGCTGGTTGGGGATTAACGTATGAAGGACAAATATCCAGAAATATGAACACAGCTTATTTGAAAGTTTTAATAAAATCTGAATGTGAAAGAAGAACAGAGCTTCTGTCCGGAGTTAAAGGTTATTTTCCCGATAACATTATATGCTCTGCTGCAGATCCATTTGTGCTTACAACTGGTGTACGTACTTAATTTTTTATTTTTGAAAAATTAGATAATTGATCAATATTATTAAGATTTAAAAAATTATATTTGAGTTCCATAGTACAAGCATATATTTTTGCTTCTAGGGTAACAGCGGAGGTCCTTTGCTATTCAATAATAAATTAGTGGCGATTCACTTATCAGTGGGTCCAGACCTTGAAACTTTTCATCCAGGTCAAATAAATCTACATTTATCTATAGAGGGTTTCGTAAATTATATTGAAACTGTTTCAAGAATTCCTTAGTATATGAATCGAATGAAACGTACAATAGATTACATAACCTTGATTCAATACTATGATATTTAATTTAAAACTTTGAATATAGAACACCTTGTATTTTTTTAAATAATTTTTTATACACTTTAAATGTAGCTTAGAAATCCTAGAATAAGTACAATGCAAAATCATTATAGCATTTAATTTTTATTAAACTCTATATTAAATTTTACACATATTTATATCCGTATAACTGACAAAATATTATATAAAAAAATTTTTTATATACATTTAAATTAATAATAAAAAAGTGCTTAATCTTCATTTTACATACAAAAATAATATATTCATTTGCAAATTTAAGCAAATATGAATTTAAATAATGGAAACTAATCGATAAGTAATTAAAAACAAAGAATTTCTATGATTTATATGTTGTAGTTACTGAGTTTTTAATAAAAATTTATTTTTAATATTAATAAATAAGTTAATTTAAATTTTTAGCACTATTATCATTTTAAATAGTAAATCAAAAGTAAATAGTTTTTAATTTATAGATAAATTGAAAACTCTACTAATTTATTGTTCCACGCAAAAAATGTATTTATAATTCATAGCTCGGTATTCAAAAGGAGATGTCAAAGAACAGGCAAAAGCGTAAAATAATATACAAATTGCAACGAGAGTAAAAAATGCGCTCATGAAAGAAAAGAACAGGCAGTAAGCCGAAATAGGGTATTCACGTAGATGCATAGTTTTCGAAAATCGCCTCGAGAAATGAAGTTATTATGGTCGTTTAGATACACGTGGATGCATAGAACTCTAGGCCCCCTATTGGGAGTCGATTTCCTCTGGTTCTAACGCACCATACACACAATTGATTGTCAAATAGCACAAAACGGTGAGAAAGAAAGAGAGGACGAGAGGTAGAAAATCGCGTTGAAAGAGATACTTTACAGAACAATTAATGACAGTAAAATTTGACGCAGAAAAGCATCCAATGCTAAATATACTCGAATCTTTTGAAAATAAATTAAGATGTATAAATATTTTAAATATTTGCAAAAACTCCAAAAATTTAATAACTCACAATAATCAAAAAAAAATTTTCATACGTAAAATTGTTTTTGTATAAAGTTTTTTTATGTAACTTCTTAAATTTTACTACCAGCTTAAAAAAAAAGTTTTTAACAGTGGTGTAAAAGTATTTAAACATTTTAAATGCTTTATACGCATAAACTTATAAAACAGATAAAGAATTAGTAAATAAAAGCAGTCTAACCACCAATATTGAAATAAGTATTATAAGTGTGTGATTGAAAATGAAAAAAACATAAAAGGTTTTGAAAGTATTACAACAATACTAATAGATGTTTAGTAGTTAATTTCCATCGATTTCTTTACTGTCAATCTCTTGAATCCAATATTTTTAATACTAGACTATAGTCAATCTTTTTTTACACTCGCCACTATCATGCAAAGTAACACGATTTAATTTTAATAACATACTTAAATTATCGTCTTATTTCGAAAAATTGTACCTTATTTATATTCATTTTTTCTAAAATTTGATTGGCTTACATTCAAATTTTCTTCTGACTCCCGACTATCTTCAACGACCTTCGAGATCTTAAAAATACACTAGTTTTATATCTTCACGTTCTGAATCATTCAACGTTAATTCATGACTTCTATTGATTGAGTTTTCTCAAATCAAAATAATAAAATAATCTACTTTATATTCATTTTTCTAAAACACTAATTAATCTTATTAATTTATAATATGCAGTCACTGCTTATACGAACATCAGTCTAACTTGAATATGCGCAGAATTAATTTTACTCTGAATAACGAAGTTTCTTTAACAGAAAAATTTTTTTATTAAGCTGTACAAGTTTCAGTTGATCGCATTCCAAACATGTTTGAAAGAAATAAAAAAAATTTATCGAAAATGAAGGATTTTATATCTAATTTAATAGAGCCCCTATCATAATTCCTAAAAATAAACTCTAATATATAAAAATTCAACCAATCATCGAGGTTATCAATGCCAAAACTCAAAATATTTCCCGACCTCGCTGATGTACCCTTAAACAGCTATTCAAAGTCAAAGTGGCTCGTCGGAATTGGTAACAAAAATGAAAATTCAAACTGGCACGGTAAATGAAATTTAAACTGCGTTAAGGAAGAGCGAATCAACGTGAAATAAGCTTTTTTTATTTCCTTAATATATCTAGGCCTCGTTAAAGACTAGATGTATTCTCCAGAAGGCATAAGAGCAATTTCTTTGAATTAAATACGTGTACTTTAATTGCCTCAGGTAGAGAAGTAAACCTCTTTTCCCAGTATTTTTGCTTAATAGGCGAGATACACCATAATATGCTATATATACATATATATTTATTTTAAAAAAAGAAAATGAAAAATGAGGGATGACGAAAATACTAACTTGACTAACTTTTTACGTGATAGGCTGATAAATTTTTTAAAAATACGTACAGAAAAAACTGTCGTAATGAAAAAAAGATTTTAAGCTTAAGCAAAGCTTGTTGATACTTTAAAAATGTAGTAAGCGTGAATGTTTACGATGAATTGAAGTAAAATTATTATTACAACTTAGTTCAAATGGAGTAATATCAAAGTTAAAATTAAAAATTTTTTTTGAAATTTTATAAGTTGCAGAAAAATGTGACATTCTGTTTTTATTAAAGCAAATTGATTTCTTTTAAAATAAATGAAAATTTTTTTCTTTTTATATATATACTACGTATATCTCTGTACTTAAAATTAAAAAGATGAATTTTAAAGGATGATATCAATTAAAATTTAAAAACGTTTTCTGTTAAGGGGATAAACTATTCTGTTGCAGATATCAATTATATAACAATAATGAAAAAATTACGTTGTTAATATACGACATTATAAAGATTGAATCTTAAATACACTGGAAAAGGACTGTAATATTTCAAAATTCAATTATATATATGTATATATATGTATATATACAGAAATAGCGGAAAACAAATAACAAATTTAAAAACTATGATCAATGACTGATCGGAAAATTGAGATCTGTGTAAATGATAATATGGATTTTTTTATGTTTAGGATGTTCCATCACAGACAAGTAGTGATGTCATTGTAGGAATAAGAACAATATTTAAAATAGTAACTTATTAAAAAAAATAATTACATATTTTCACAATTGTAAGCAAGCTTACAAATTGATAACAGAGATTGTTGATTTAAAGAGTTAAAAAAGCAATCTAATTTATTATAATCCATCTATAGTAGAAAAAACAGTAACGAAAAACTTCACAAATTATCAAAGGTATTTTTAATTTAATCCACATTGAAAAATATCTATCAAAAAGTTTCAAATGAGTCGATGCCCATTAGAAAAGACGCCATCCCCGTTGTATCTAACTGAACAATGTCGAAATATTAATAACGAGAAGCGAAATAGACACAATGAAATGGCGCAAAAAATATAATATCCTTGAAAGCGAATAAAAGGAAACGAAGAAATATGAAAGTAGAAGTGAAAGGTCTTGTAGAAAGTTCAAATCAAAAGAAGAGTTGGAGGGTCGTCGAGCGTCAAGTATAGTAGTATAAGATAGACGGGGAAGGAGACTGACGCGTACTGCGCAGGAGCTTCTGAGTCAAAGCCTTTGGGTTATTCGTGAGTCGCGCGTCGTCATCGATGAAAAGCAAGAAGGAAATCCGTTGCCGCTGTAGTACAGGGGTGGGGGAGAGATAGAAAGAGAGAGAGAGAGAGAGAGAGAGAGAGAGAGTAAAGGTTTCTGCTGTAGCAGAAAACGGGGCTCGGTCTAGGGTGTGGAAAAGGGTGTATTCGGAATTTTTTACCCTTCACTCCTGTCCCCTTCATCACCGAGATGTCCCAAGATCTATTTCTGTATAAATACGTAATCAGCAGCCGGAGAACAGCCAGTATCTCCCTCCCGCTGCTTTGCCTCGCGTACTTTACCCCCAACCGTACCCCACCCACCTCTCCATCTATCGCCGACTTTTCCCTCCCTTCCTTGCTAATACCTTCACGTAGATTTTTTCCTATTACTTTTAATGTCTCTGATCAAAGCAAGACTCTTCTGCTTGCGTACGCTACATCTTTTTGTTGCTCTTCCTCTTCATCGTCGCGTCCGTCTTACTCTCTCCATCATCAAAAGTAATTTATTTATCGTTACTGAAGCGAGTCATATAAGTTCTGCGTACTTTGATTCGGTTCCTACTTCTTTACTCATTCATACACACGATCGCGAGAAAAGAATTTATGATAATTATACGATACTATGGTAATAATACGTGAAGTCCGAAAAAAATGTACTTATTGCACCGACGTCTCTTTCTACCCGACATGTAATTGATTCATTCAAAAAACAATTAACATCAATTATTATTAAAGCATTCACACTCACTTTATTAAACTTACTTTTCTGTTTAATATATTTAATTTTTAGAATCTAGTAAAGTCTAGTTATTAGAATCTAGTTATTAGAAATTAGTCTAGTTAGATTAGAATCTAGTAAGAATCTATTTAATTCTAGAATCGACTGCATTGCCACATTTAAAAAAAAATATTCAAATCATTTCCTTGCTGAAGGATGACTCGACACTTTCCAAAGTTTTTAAAGTAAAGTTTTCAAGTAAAACTTCGTGTGTAAACACAATCAATAATAAGTGATATTTGATATAATGTAAAAAGAAATGCATCTTACTTACCATACAAATATAAAGTGAAAATTCGAAATGATTGTTACATGCCATGAGGGGATAAAGGGATCAAAATTATTATAGTATGTAACTATGATTTATGAATTCATCTAGCATGTAATATGTTTCATAAAAGTCAGAAATTACAGTTAAGTATAATGAATAATTTATAAAAATATAGTGTTTTATTTATAAATTTCAAAAGGTTTTGTTTTAAAGTAAAATTTTTAATCTAAAATTTACCGTTTATAATAAAATTTTTACACGCATCTAGAAGAAATAAATCATTAAAGCTCTATTATTAATCGCAGATATTTACAAATTCCAATCAGGCTTCAAAATTAATATAAATGAAATTTACAGTAAATAATTATATAAACTTTGGTGTGTCATTATAATAGAATAATGGAAATAAATAAAAAATGTAAACGCTTCTTGTAATATAGATATCATAATTTCATACGCATGTGTTTCAATGCATAGGCCATTAACAAAATGTCACCACCGCCCACACGCTTTCGTTAGTTAAGTAAAGCGAAACGAGTGTTTGAGATTTCAACACGGCTTACCATGAAAGCCTCCGCTTCTAGAACACTTTTTGTCCCATTTTTTTAACTTCGACTCCCCGCCCATTAAGCCCTTCTTATTAGCCAGGCATTCGACTCGTGTGTATGCGTTCATCCGCTAATCGCTTTTTCTTTCATGCTGTGCCTGCGGCCAGTGAGAAAAAATGTCGGTCGCGTGGAACTTTCTCTACGAGTGCAAAAAGTGCCAAAAAAAAAACAAAAACAACAAAATATACCCCACGCGCGTGTAATCGTGCCCTTTATGCTAATCAACCATAAGCGCAACCCTTACACGTTTAACCAGCTGCCGATATGGCACATTGCTTTACCCCGCTCAATTTCCCCCCGAGTTTTTTTTCCTTTTCCTGTTTTTGTCATTGGTTATTGTTGTCTACATTTTTAAAAACATTTTTAAGTATTTTTATCAATTACTAATTATTTTAAATGTTGCCTTTTCTTTTATCCGTCGTCCGTAACACTAAAATTAGTGTAACTATAAATAGTGAGATTAAACAATGCAAGTTTTTTGGCATTTTTAAAATTTTGATTAGAATAAGAAGTATTACAAATAAATTAACTGAATTTTAAAGATTTAAGAAAATAATATTTTAAAAAGCTTAAGAACTAATTATAGTTCGTAATTAAATATATAATTGTACCTCTAACCAACTGCTCGGTTACTAAATAATTTATACTCTTTCTATGCCTTTTAATTTTTATGTTACTAACATGTTTTATTAACAAGAATTATAATCTCCTGTTTTAGTTATCTTCATGTGCTAGCACCACTGTATGCCCAATGTATGTTCCTTTTTCTCTCTCTCGCTCACTCTTTCTCTCCATCTATCTATCTTCTCTCTATCTATCTATCTATCTATCTATCTATCTATCTCTATCTATCTATCTACTCTCTCTCTCTCTATCTATCTATCTCTATCTATCTATCTTCTCTCTCTCTCTCTATCTATTTATCTAGCTCTCTCTTTTCCGACTCTACAAAAAAGAAAGGGTTACACGGGAGGGTGAAATAAAAAAGAAAAAAAAGAAAGACAGAAAATAAAAGGATAGTGAAAAAAGGGTTGGGCCCTAGCAAACGATCTACGTATCGATGAAAAAAGTAAGAAAAAAGAAGAGAAGAGATGACAGGATGAAAAAGAACGTCACATACACAATTTCAAAGGCTAGTTTCATTCTGATTTTTATTTTTATTTATTTTGCGCACCCGTATATACAGTATATAAAATTTTAAAGATAATGGCTTTAATAGTTGCTCGAACTTTTGCCTTTTTTCATACGTGAACAGATGTTTATATTTAGAGAATTAAAAATATCATAAATTAATATTTAAAAGAAAAGATATAAGAATTCAGTCAACATATTGAAAAACATCTTAAACAATATTAGATTTTTTTGCAGTTGTAGAAAAGAAAATAAACCAGCCAAGAAAAATTACAGTACAAGTATGTAGAGACAAAGAACCTAGAGTTTAATACACATACACATTCACACAATATTCTTGAGTAAAAGGGTAAAAAAATGGGGGGCCAACCCGGGATAGGGATAGAAAAAGCATTGGCACTCAGGGTCACTTGGGGGAGGGAAATTGCGCAACGGCTTCGCGTAGGAATAATTACGTTAGAAAAAAAATAAATGATGAGCAAGACTAATTTTTTTTCATTTGTTCCGTCGTAATACAAATAGCATGTCCGATTCGCAAATTTTACGAGTACAAATATCCTTCATTAATTAAAATATTTAACGGCTCATTTTTATTTTTCGAAATGGGATCAGAAAACAAGACATTCTTTTAAAATTGTACAAATAATAGTGTAATAATAAAACTTTAATGAGAAAATTTTTAATTTTAAAAAAGCTTATTCTATTTTTAAAATATTCATATTATTATCAATTTAAAAAAAGAATGACATTGTGTGTGAACGTGTATTTTATAAAAATAAACTCTACTAAACCCACCATTGATAGCATTGATGTATTTTACAATAAATTTTCTAAACTAATACGTTAAACACCTGGTTGTATAAAATCTTATTGTATTATTATTTATCTATGAATTTAATCAAACATTTTATAACATTTTAATAAGCAGTCATTTTAAGAAAATAGTTTTTTATACATTCATGATAGTTTTTTTTAAATTTGTTTACTTAAGCATTAGCATATATTTATATACCTCACAGTACAAATTTTTTATAGCACATTTTATAGAATGTACGAAATAAAATATAAAGTCACATTTATTCATAGGAAAAATTTTAAATAACACACTTACATTTCTACAGATGTAATAAAAAACTGTCAGTTTCGTACAGTATAAAGTGTAAAACAAAAACTAATACATTTGTCCAAATGTTTTAAATCCGTTTTAATAATATTGGTATATGGTTCCGAAAGTTATGAATTCCAAATTAAATATTATGATAAATCACAAATTTATAACATAAATCAGGATGTATTAATAGATGTTTTTATTATTTTACGCAATTTTTCCTATTAATGCAGTAATAATAAGTAAAACATCTTTTTTTATTTATATTAAGATTAATATACAAAAACCTTCCGAACCATAAATGATGATCACGATAAAATGAGTTGTGCAAACGTAAAAAAGCTAAAAACTTTTGATAAGTAAATTTAATAGATTAACTTAATACAGTACACGTATAATATCAAGTCATATTTATTTAAAATGCCTAGCTTAGAATTGCGAAATGTCAATAAATCCGGTTAAAAAAGTTAATTTACAGTTACTTAATTATAGAAACAAAAAAATCGAAATAAAAAAGCCATAGCATGAACATATTGTGAGCCAAAAATTTACTAAAAAAAAAGACACGTGCTACAGTTCCCACACAGGCCGGATCCCATTAGCGAGCGAAACCCACTACCGGTGCCTTACGATCCATCCCGCGCACTGCACAAATACACGCATTAGAGGAACTGAGTAACCCGCTAGATTGTAACAGGCTTAGGGATGCCGAGGCTTGCCAAATCCACCATCGGGGTTTCGCAAACTCGCAACCATTTTGTGGCTCGGGCTTCATCCGTTGGATTGCGTCGCGGGCGTATAACGAGGTAGTCAGCACTTTTGCATAGTCGGGAGAGCGACATTGCGCATGCACGAGGGGACGCCGAGGGAAAAGGGTTAAGTGCAGCTCCCACCCACTAAGTCGGCTGCCTCGTATCATCCCCTTGGCCTATCTTGGCCCCTACGAGGCGTAAGCCCTCTTAAAATGTGAGACTCAATGTCTGCTTGGTGCCTCGACATCCGATGAATGAATGTCGAAGAAACTTTAATCGATATTTTCCAATAACCTCGTCGACTTTAACAAGCACAGCGATATCGTTGAAGAACATTGCAATGTAATCCTAATACAATACGATGTGAGAGATCAAACGTTACGTTTGATTTAGTGTATTTGTTGGTGACTTCGCTCTGATTACACGCTTGGCTACTTGTAATTTTTAACATTGAAGCAACGCTCGTACCTGGTATTTCTAAAATAATCTAAACTGGGTTATATTCCCTATAATTTAAAAGTATAACTTTTAAATTCCCGGTACATTTTCTGTAATGAGAAATATCGTCTTATTTAATAGTAACGGCTATTACATCTTCACAAGTTCACTTTTTAAATAGAGCGCCTGCTGTCAAACATTTAAAATAAATTATTAACGAGTTTAAAATAAAAATATTGAAAAGATTACATCATTTTAAACGTGAATTTATAAAAACCTATTAATATGAAAAAAAAATGTTTTAAAGCGAATATTTTATTAGTCCTCTTATTTTCTTAACAGTTTTTCAATTTAACTATTCCAATAGCCTTATTTTTAGCCAATGGAAAAAAGTTGCTTAAACATATGGACATGCGAAGGAATTGATAAAAAAAATGAAGAATGAAATGTCGAGAGAAGTGTACAAGAATGCGGCAGCATCGTGAATGGTAAAGTATACCAGTTGAACCATCACATGTATTTAGAATAAGAACCCTGCAGTTTCACAATTTCAATATGAATATACGAAATATATAGTTATTGGGCATTTTCGGCAGTTTGTCGGCTCAATTTCGTTTTCTTTAACGCTTTTTGAATTTTTTTCCCGTACACTTTTTTCTCAATTTTTTTCGTTTCAATAATCATACACCTTCTAATGTATGTGTCAATAATATTCCAGTAAAATACTAAAAAAATTTATAATATTTACTAATAATTACACGTAGTCACATGAAAACTCAGAATTATTCAATTTTTTTAATTAAGATAAATATAAAGGCAATTATTATAAATACAACACCTCGCGAGATACTGTAATAAAAATTTCTTTCGACGACATGATATAAAAATTAAGCTTTTTAAGTTTTCCCTTCCGAAGAGAATCAAATAGCAAGAAGTCGTCAACAGAATGATGGAAAACAATCGCGTGAGGGATCAAGAGACCAATAAAGTTCGACGCGTCGTGGAAATAAGGATTCAAAGAACGGAAGAAGAAGAAATTGAAAAGGAAGAAAAGAGAAGGAGGAGGATATCGGTGTAGACGCAGCTGGGGGAGAAAGCAGTGAAAAAAAGAGCTCGTTATGAGTCCCGCGACAGTTATTATTTTCCGTGTCCCACACGTAATTCATCGCATGATATCGAACAGCGATTCCAGCTGAAAAGGAAAGTGACGCCGAAAACAAGAAAGGCAACGTTTTCGACAATCGCGTATGCATATGCGCATTCACATGTCAATCAAGCGATCGAGTAGACGGTCTCGCATTTCTAGATTCGTTGGACATTTTTTTCTTTTGCCCTCGCACTTCGTTATTCGCACCTCTCCCGTTTTTCGGCTATATCGCAGAAACTAGCAATGCATTATTATGCACACTTTCATTTCTGTAGTCGCCTACCACGTTTTCTCCTCGTATCTGATCGCTTTTTACTTTTTTACATGTAGGCAACTCGGCAAATGAAGTCAACTAGAAATGCTGGAACGAAAGAATGAGGGAGGGGAAAAAAGAGGAGGAGGGAGAATTTTTGCCGAGCCAACCGTCATGCATTGTTAACATCACTTTTCCACTTTCGTGCTCGTTCATTTTTGTTCACTTTATATCGAACGCTTTTTTAGAATCGATTTTTCTAGCGGTTTTTAATTTGTATAAATTCAATAGAGTTACACGCGTGATACGATGACATGTATTCGAACACGATTAAAGTGTTTGAAAAGTGTATCAGTACTTTCTTTTAATTCTTCTCATTTTTTTTTGATTGATTGAACACTATGTATAGTTATTATTACTAAAAATTATATTCGAAATGCCCTTCTTATACATAATTAATTGATGAACATAAAAATACAATGCAATGAAAACCTTAAAAAATATTGATTAATTTATTGAACGCTTGCACTGTATTGAATAAAAATTGAAAATATTTTTTAATTCTTCATTGGCTTAATTTCAATTGTTCTGAATTGTAAATTTTGAATAGAATATTATTAACATTTATATATCTTGAGCTTTGAAAAATTATATAAATTGTATAAATTTATTCGTTTATTATAATTAGCAATATCTGTAATAAATTAATCACATCATATAATATGCAATTACAAAGTATACATTGCAAATTCATTTAAATCTTTTTTTTTCATTTCCAATATCATTTTTATCCTTTTTATTTTAATATTTACTTATAATATAGCATTAAGATATTATTAAAATTTGATTTAGAACTCTACGTCCATTTAGATGTAAAAATTATATAAATGCATTTAAAATAAAAATAAATATCCTACCAGGTATCAATCATTGGCAATTCAGGGTTTTTTTTAATTCAATGCTTAATAAAGGAATCCACAGCGGCGAAATACGACTTGTGAATATAAAAGCCAAATGCAGACGACCTTGAACTTGAATACATGAATAACCTAACATACGTTTATTTTTATATATGTATACTTACGCATGTATATGTACTTTCTTTGAAATCGATATCATTGATTTTTTTATGTGGTGAATAGAGCATTTACTGGTGCAGTATTGTTTACATGGACGAAACAAAATCTTTGTACACACGCATATAAGTATAATAATTATATGAATTAACAATTTAACTTGAATTGTACTGTAAATGTAAAAAAAAACAGGTTTTTCATGTTCTTACTTTAAAAATTGAAGTGATATTCATGTTTTCTATTGAACTATATCAATGAATGTAAATGAATTTTATAATATTAATATGCATTATATAAAAATAAATATGTTTATTTTTCATAAAACATTTGTTATAATAATAGTACAAGATTATTTATAGATTATTTCACTTAATGTTTCATATTTTGTATTACATAAATAACATAATGTCGAGACGATTACACAAATTTTATAATATTCTTGTTTTATTATAAAACCGATATCAATAAATTGAACAATATCAGTTATAAGAAAGGTTTTTGTAACAGTTTTCAAAATTTTGAAAACGTGATTTTGTTTTTCTAAAAAAATTTAATTTACTACTTCTTAAATATAACAAAACTCATGGTTTATTACGAAAAAATATTGTAGATTATATTATATATTCACAATATTCAATACTTTTTTATGCACTATCTTTTCTTATATGCATATATTTATTTTAATTTAAGCTGTTAATGTTCAATACTTCATATATATATGAATAGACATTTATTGCGTATCTTACGTTAAAATTTAACTTTATCAGTTTTACTTATTTTTTTAACTACTTTTGTTGAACAAAAATCAGTAAAAAATGTAAAAAAAAGTGAAAATCAGTAAAGTATGTAAATGAGATTTTTATTTAAAAAAGTATTTGTATAAAAGCATTTATTAGATGTTGAACCACTTAATGCTACGATTGACACAGTTCAATTTTTATCAAAAATTTTACGTATTTTTTTATTTTTAACTCGAATGCATACGTCATCAAAAAAATCTATTTAATGGTTTTTTAAACAATCAAGCTAACCATGGAATGGCATAAAATCAGGAATACTAAAAAAATTCCATTCTTTCCACATCCAATCCTGATCGGCGATATTTTCAATAAATTTATAGGAGAGAAGTTGAGGCAACTGTGAACAATAAGCTGTTGAGACACGTCACGATATATCCGCATTCTTAAAGTAGTACAAGAATGAATCGCTTGGAATTTGAAAACATAATCAAAAAACCCATGTATCAGTACAAGGGATATGTGCGTCTTGCACCAATTTTCGTTTCCGGAATCTCGGTTTTTTTAGTAATCATGAAGACTACCGAAAAATCGTTACACACTGGTGTCAAGACTTAATTTAGATCTGACTTTGAATTCACATATTTTTAACTTGCTGCACGGAAATTAGTCGGCTTTGCGTAACCATGGAAATGGTCTGTTTGTTTGCTTTGGGGTTCCAGCCAGTCCTTCAAATCTCTCTCTTTTCTTTCTTTTTCTTCCACCCTCACTATTTTACTTTCTCTTTGTCCCTCTTTCTTTCGTTTTTTTTCTCTCTGCTATATTAGAAAGTGAGTACCGAGGAGGTTGAGAGCCGCGAGACTACAGCCAAAAGTTCAATTGAACTGAGAACCGAGAAAAAGGGTGGAAGAGGTTCTTTAAGCCTTCCGCGTGCACAAACCCTGGTACTTCGGTTCTGAACAACTGCCTTGTGTAAAAGAACGTTTTCACTTGTTTATGTTCAAACAGCGATTGGTCGGTCGTAACATCGAAGAATATCTTATTATGAAAGAAGAGTCAATTTACGAACTCCGACTGTAGTACCACAACATCAAAATCAAGTTATACCCCCAATAATAAGACAGAAACTAAATAAATTAATTTATATTTTTTTGCTAGCGACTATCTCGACAATTGTCTTAGCTTATGAGATTGCTGCTTTTGTTTGTTTACAAAAATTGATGCTTACAAAATTAATTTGTGCAACAAGCTATTAAATGTTATTAATTGAACTAACGAAATATTCGACAAAACTGATAGCATAATGGTATACATAAAACACCCCTTTAGTAATAATGTAAATACATACCATTTACTGAACAGGTATAAAGATAAAAATATATGAAATAACATATACTTTTCGATCAAGTACCATATATCCTGCAGCAGAACTCTAGCCTTCATTACTAAAATGATAGAGTCTTCGCATGTAACCAGATGCATTATAGCAGGTACCCCTATGATAAAAAAGAGATATATGTACCATACAAGTGTCAATCAAAATTAACAATGAAAAAATAGGCTGACAACCCTTGACGTATCACGTCCCACTTGGTTGAGTCTGTATAAATATTTTCCAGAACATGCAATAGCTGCTGACGAGTGGAAAGAGGCACGTCTATCGATTATTTTCCTCTCTTCGGAAAAAGCTTGTTTTCTTTTCAAGAAGCTCCACGCCGAGTTTGTAATTTGGTGTATGTTGCTATGAAGGGTGGAGGATTAGTGGGAGGAGAAGGGAAAGCCTGGTATCGAGCGCTCAGAGTTTTTCCCAACTGGTCCCAGCCTATGGCACGCAACCCTTCTTTGCATCCGAAGCATTTTTCTCCATCTATTTGGCTGACCCTCGAACTCTTTGTCCAATCGCCTCCAAGCTCTTCGGCAATCTTGCGGTACTATTTCAGCTTTTCATGTCTTCTTCTATAAAATTATTTACCAAACACTTGCAAAATGAAGCAGACCTTCTTTATATCTGTGTCACGTCACGAAATCTAAGAAGTTAGATTACAAGCAATCTACCCCAACTGTCAGTTACACTAGGCATTTTAGTCTAAAGTTTACCATCGCTCCCTGTATAAAGAGTTAAAAAGTTTATTTGATAGATTGACGTCCTTGAAAGGTAAAATTATGTTAAAATAACAAAAGTTTTTTTATATAAGTTATAAATGAGGGAACGCATAGGCACAATAATGCACTTACATTAAAAAAATAACTATTTAATTTTAATGTAAAAAATAACAAGTGTCAATATTGTGGATTATGTACTGCTTATCATCAACATGTCTAGACTATTGAATGTTAATTACTGAATTCAAAAGATTTATATTTTCGAACTTTTTTATTTTTATATTAACCATTTAATGAGTTCCAATTATTTAATTATAATAAAAATTTAATTAAGGATAAAACACAGATATTTTCGAGAACGTCATTTAAGTACGATTTTATAAGTACATAAAATGATACTGTATATACTTAAACACGAAAAAGAATTTGTAAGTAAAAAGTAGACATATATAAGGGGAATGAAAATGTGAAGAAGAGATAAGAAGGCTATTGAATATATACGGATCTAGAATAGATTTATTATAGAAAATAGAAAAAGATAAAATAAAATAATAGAGAGAATAATTGTACTAGTTTTTTTAATTTATAATGTATAAATATATGTACGAACAAGAAATACGACATTATTTCAATTAATTGAAATTAAATAATTATTAAACAAATACAGGTACCCGTTAATTTTGAAAATTTTAATATAATTAAATAATGGAGAGAAAATTCAAGAATGAAAATATTTCAATATAAGATTTGTAAATATATGCCAATTTATTCACTACCCTATTTTGATGTACGTGCGCGAAGACTTAGAGTTATATTTAAGTATGTATATTTTTTAATAAGTTTTCTGGAAACTGTAATATATAAGCTTTGCATAAAATATTGGGGAATATACCGATTGGTCTAATTTTTATTTTGAGTCCATTAAATATTATTTATAAAAAGAAACAATATATGAATCTATGATACCTCTAAAAAATGAAAAGGATTTCTATTATAGTGGTCTCAAAAAAACACAAACTCGTGTCCTCGCGAAATAAAGCTTTCGCGTATTAGTACTACTCCAATAGGAATATCGCGCCTAAAACCATTTCCCAGGTCCATTTGTCGAAAACCGGTGAAGATGAGACACGGCCGCACTTACGCGTGAACGGTTCATGAGAGAAAGAGAGAGAAAAAGAGATAGAAAGTTGCTATAGAAACACTAATTCCTCGTCGTCTCTACGCGGACATGTATATATGTATATATGTATACACGCAAACCCACACACACACACACACACACACACACACACACATACGTACGTACATTTATATATATATATATATATATATATATATATAAATATACATAGCGGGTACGCGTGTCGCCGGGGGGTAGGAAAAAAATAGCGAGGGCGAAAAAAGCTGGGGGTGACTCAAATAAAAAAAACGGATCAATATTAACTCTTTTTTTTTCCTTCTGGGGCGCGCGCCGGCCGCGACTCCCTGCCTCGGCCTATCCGTGCACTTTGATCCGCACGTAGGGACGACTACTGCTATTTTTCCTGTTCCTTCCTCTAGTGCCGAGCATTATGTAGCTCGCGATACTCTTGAGTGCTTTACTCTCTTTTTTTTCTTTTTTTTTTTTAAGTACATTGTCCGTGCGCCAGCTGACTTTTAAATTTACATAATCGCTTGCGCATTAGCGCGTTAGTTTGATATCTTTTGTTTAAAGTGAATGCGCGTAATGGCAATGTTTGCTTAATCGAATCGATTTAGCCTTGGCCAAAATGAACCTACAATAGATACGCGCTGGATACCCTCTTGTCTGAAGGCAATTTTAATGGTTTTTTAATTTGAAGCTACGCCTTCTATTTTCAGAAAATGATGCGCACCCGTATCCGATGTTGAAAATCATCTGATAAGTGAAATTTAATTAATCATGTTATTTTTCAAGATGAATTAACTGAAAATTAATCGAAGCTTACACATATCTAAAGTAAATTACCACAGGAAGTATATTATAATTGAGTATACGTCGTATCGACGGTATATTAGTTAAAAGATAAGTGAAAAGTAACTTTTTAAATAATATTATTTAATCATAATTAAATTATATTAAAAGCGTAATAATTTCACTAATTTATTTCTATTTTTACTATAGCTTGTACAAAATTTTAAATAACTTGTTAGTTATTGTAGCTATGTACAAAAAATTTAAATAACTTCTAATTTTCACTTTACTAGCACTTAAATATTATTGTATTTATAAATTTAGTATAATTGCCCTTCTATATACAATAATAAGATAGATTAATAATATATAACAATATATTTCATCAATTTTTTCTAAATAAAATTATTCTTAATAAAACCAAAGGATTTTTTTTTAATATATAAAAAAGCGAATAAAATATTTAAAGATATTTAAGCAAAATTATTAATTAGACTAAAATTGAAAAAACTTATCGTTGCCAATAATAGGTACCAAAAAATTATAAAACCGATCTGCTTATTATTACACATAAGCATTGTATCTGTAACCAGATTGTGTTAGAAAACCCTTACGGTTGCGCATTTTCTGCGTGGTCCTTTTTTCGTAAGTTTGGTACATCTGATTTACCAAAACAAGATATGTGATCTCGGTTGAGATGTTTTCTCATTGACTTTCTAATTGCGATAAACTGATTTCTATTTTGTAAAGCTTTTTATCCACCAATAGTCGCGAAAATCTGATCACGATGTGAACACAGTCATTTGCGTCTTAGCTGAGCCTTTAAAATTCAATTTACGCCATGATCAAAGAAATTTATCAAGTACAATCGAATCCTATTCTACGTACTACGGTTTTAAATAAAATATCTGTTAAGATTTTGTTAATCGAACTATATCTGTACATGTGCTTGTAAACAATTATGAATTTTATTAATGTGAATAGTGACACCTGTAATTGAGAAACACTTGTTTTAAATAACTTAAACTGTTTTAAATACTTTGAAAAGTAATAAATTTTCATAATTTTTATGAGCTTATATATTAATTTCTAAGTTCTTAAAAAAAAACTATATAAAAGCACCTAAGCAAATAAATGACTTGTGCAATTGATTTATAAAATTAGAGTCAACTAATTTTTACAGAATGAAATGTTGTTACAGCTATATTTAATACATAAATAAATAGATTCTTTCTTAATATATATTTGTCACCCTACATTTCTTATTATATACTACAAGAAGGTATCAGATTTAAACTGAAAAGTTAACTAAATTTAATTGATTCAAACTTGATATATACTTTCTTGTTAATCAACGTTACGTATGAATCCATGGTATTTATTACTAAACTAAATGTTAGTACAAACGGTACGTTAATGTTTCAGATATTTAAAACTTACTTAACTTAAAGACTTAACTTAAAGACAGTAACTTAAAGACTTAGATAAAGATAAAGTACAAAAAAATTAAGCAAAAAATCAAATTGAGCTTTCTGAATAAAATTATTTAACGAATCTATTAAATTGATTAAATACTTATAGTAGCGTACAATTTACAGCAAAATAGCATTTTTTAATTTTTTATACCACACGATCTTGATGTGTTATTATACATCCTGATAATTTCTTTATCATTATAATTTTACATGATTCACAATTGCATTTTAAATCCAATAAGATTTTTAATTGTGTATTCATAAATATGTACAAACAGTAATATCTATAACGGTTTTGAAAAATTTTCAATATTTTACATTTTTCGTATTAACTGAAAAAATAAATAAAAATAACACAAATTTAACAAATTTTCTAAGCCAGTATTATAATAATACGTAATTAAAATTCTCGAAACAGTATAATGAAGCATTAATGAAAATTCCACCTTCAGGAAGGCTCGATTCGTTAAGCACCGCATGCCCAATAATCTATCCCTTCATTTATCGTCATCCCTCAGCATTATACAATTCTCCCAAACACTTTTTAAAATCTAGGTATCACTCACACAGTTTCAAGATCCCCCCTAAATCCGGCATAATTTCCATTTTAGATTCTCGCATCCCGCCATAAGCAAACCAGTGCCGATCGTATGAGAGCAAGTGACCCGACTTGTCGTTTTGCCCCTGCTCAGCTGCAATTCTCTTTGCAGCCAAGTCTCGAGGCTGGAATCTATCCAAGGAGCCGCGGCACAGAAGTAACAGGACGCCAAAACCGAAGGGCAGGACAAATAGGGTACGAGCGATACGTGAAGGATTTTACTGGCTTTAGCAGACTCACAATTCATGTCTTGTACTAACTTAATGACTTTTTTCATGTCCTCTGCTAACTGCTTCTTTTTTTCCTGATGGTGGGTTTTTAATTTGCACGGATGGTTCGAATAAAAACTTCTATTGTATATATAAAACCGATCCTAGACTTATCTGCCACCAAGGACATTAAAAAACATCTATCGCTAAATCAATAATTCACTTGTTTTTGTTTTTTAAATTAATAATACTTTTCTCAAGAATTGCTTTTGCTATAAACTCATATTCGTTTAACTATTTCTAGAGTAATAGTTCTTATTGATAAAAATGCTAGAAAAAAATTTAACTTGAATTTTTTTTACTTGAATTTATTTTTTTTTTTAATATAATTATTTTATAATTAAGAGTTATTGATTACAAATAAATGATGTAATTTCAGAATAAAATTTTTAATTATCTTAAAGATAAAATTATTTTTATATTATGTAGGATCGACTGTAAATTTGATTTTAATTATTTATAGTACGTGCAAAATATCAAAGTTTTATGTGCAAACACTTTAAGCATTGACTGCAAATTAAAAAAAATTTATATAAAATAAAGGCACTCATCTTAAACCATTTCATAAAAGTAAAAAAGAACATACTTGCATAGAATTAGAAATACGCATTGAAATTCTTTAAAACAAAATTAGTTTTTACTTATTTCAATCCTATGAAAAATATAAATAACAATGTTGAAATAAAATATTAAAATATCAAAATAATTAATTCTAAGAAATTATGTAAAATTTGTCAAAATATCAAAGTAATATGCTACGTTTTCGATAATTTTTAATGCTTTATTTAAAAAAAAAAAAGATTTATTCATAAATTACAAAAATACGAATGCTACAAATCCAACCAACGAATAGCCTCGTGTATGTTATCACTTCTGATAAGACTTTCAAAATTCTATGAATTGTTTACATAACAGCTTCTTTAAAAGGTGTTTTCTAAATAGCAATGCAACGAACGTTCAAGTAATTTTAATAATAAAATTTTAAACTACCTGAGTAGAACTCAATAAATGTTTTGGAGAATGTATTAATGGAGTTCAAAAGCATCTCACACGAGACATGCATAACCCTGCCTAAATAAGAGAGCCCACATCGGCGCAAAAAGTACTGTAATGCACAAAACCTCCTGAGTGAACCATAAATCTCGCCGCGTGAACAACGAACCCGTTATATTCTGAAAGGCAATAGCAGAGACAAGGGGAGAAAGTGTTTACGTGTCTGTAAAAGAAACACATGAAAAAGGAAAAGGACCTTTGCGCCACCTGCGCTCTTAAACGCGTTTCCGGCAAAACATGATGACTTTATCCTTCATTATTGCGGCTCGCAACTTCGTAGAGAAAGGCAGACGACTGCTACGGTCACGTTGGAAAAAGTCGGAGCTTTTTCCGTGGCAAGTGCAAATCAGCCAAAGCAGATGTTGGCACAAATCCAAGTCTGACCGAGATCAATTTTCGAGCTTGGCCTCCACTAGAATTTCTTGAGAGCGAGGGAGTAAAGTATTAATTGACATTGATTGAGCAAAACTGCACACCTGCGATTCACAGTATTCTCGGGGAGGGTAATGACAAGGGTTAAAGTCGCGACAAACATCTAGTGTTGATCGATCAATAAGGTTCCAGTTCCTACTCTTTAAGGCCCTGTCAATTAGTGCTACAACTATTCTATGTGGTCTTTTTCTCCCATGCTGAATACTTTTACTGTCCTCAAGATAAAGAAATCAAGAAGGAAATAATAACTGGAAATCAATAATATAGTTGCCCTAAATTAATTACTTAAATACTATCCTTCCATTTTTACAGACTTTTCTTTTATCGGTATATTTTTCCTAGTACTATATGCACCTATTATCAAAAATTGTTATCATTAATATTACCATTTTATTTCGGCGAGAAACCCAAAGGTTTACAATTACTTTCAAACACGTAGAATTATTTGCAACATTTTTAATTAGATTTAATTTTTTTTTAATTTGATTGTAACAGTTTCATGGTTTATAATAATAAATAGTTTCATAGTATCTTATTGTTATAAAACGTCTTATAGTAAGAGATATACCATTAAATCATTATAAGTTTGTTACGTATCTGTCGAAGATAATAAATAATAATATCATAATTATCATGTAAGTATTACTAAAATGAAACAGTCAATAATTTATGATGCATTGATCCGTGTCAAGCATTTTTCAAATGAAATATGAGTTTTAATAACATCCTTGTATCTATCTTATTATTTTACATAGTTTTAAATAGAACAAATTATGAAATATAGTTGAAATCAAATCTATCGATAAAATAAACGAAATTAAGCAAAGTTTATACTGGATCAAAAATACTTTTAATACGAATTCTAATTCGCATTTTTTAATTAAAAAAATATATATTAAATACTTATTGAGATTATTGTTTAATGCAACACTAAAAATGTTCGAAATTCCCTGTTAATTATGTAAAATAGTATATTTTTCCGATTCGTCTACTCCTACATATTATAAAATGGCATTAAGAAATTTCTTTAGAAATACATTATACTACTATGATTTTCTTATCTTTAATTAACCGTGAATGACAGCTAAATAAAAATATTAATTATTTTTTAGTTCTTATCTTTATATTCATCAAAGTAAAATTACTATAATATTATTAATAACAAAGTAACTCTTACATGTATGAGTATTTATTTTGAAATTTGCAATGTTTTTATAATGCAGGAATAAGAGTAGGTAAAAGAAAAAACAAAAGTATTGGTTTTTTGTACGCAAATAAGGAACATTATTTTAATAATTTCGCATTGGATATAATATGTATACTACTAAACAATAAAATAACCAGTGTAAAATTTCTAATCAGATTAATTTAAAAATAGAAAGCTATTCCAAGAAGAAATGCTTACCAACCAATGCAATTAATATAAATTGTACGCTATGCTGTAAATAATGTAGATTTTATAACTGTATATTTTTAATCTATAATCAATTGGTATAAAAATAATATTTAATGATAGTTTAATGTTAATTGATCCGTTAATTTGATCAAACTTTGACATACGTTGTTACCAACTCAATATCCAGGTTTGATCGAACTCTCCAGAACCTTCGAAAGATTGCAAATACTTCCATTGTCGAATCAATATTCACCAAATAATAGAGAAGTCCCTCGTCCTCAAAGAATCGTGCTCTATATTTACGGTTCGGTCTCCGGCAGTTGCAAATACACCTGAAGCAATATAAGAAGGGAGAGGAACATAAGAAGAGTCGGTGACACCGGAAAGGTATCCTCAGGCGCGGGTAACGTGAGGCCTTATGGCGAATAGACCTCAAGGTCCATAATCGAGCGAACGTATCGAGCGCGTCTGCCTCTCCGGGATATCGCCGAGGAGCCTCGGGAAGTCCCTGGCACCGCGAGATAGGCGTCGTCGGCTCAGCTGCATAAACAATGGCGCCGTGTGGCGGCAGAGGCCGGCCGATAAACGGGGTACGACGAAGGCCGCCACCGGTGGGAGGAGCGGCGGGAGAGGAACCGACGCGTGCCGCGGAGGTGGCGAGGGCGTTCCTCTGGGGAGAGGACGGCAGAGGGGATACCGACCGAGGAAGGCAAAAGAACACCTGTCGGCGGGCGGCCGCGCTCGCGTGTCCTAGAAAACCGTTTTCAAGGACCGAAGTGTATGCGGCGCGACGCCGGATTTCTAGACGGGTATGGGAGGCCGGCGCGCTCCTTATCCTTATTATCCTTCGAGCCGATAGAATGAAGCGTTAAGAGCTTACGGATTCGATTCTCGAGTGCTGGCCCTTATCTTTCTTAATGGTTGCACCACTTGTAAGCAGTTTTCATTCGTTGACTTTAATTCGCCAACTGTTTTTTACATTAAATGCCGTCCTAAGCTCGGGATATTTTATTGACGTTATTGGGCAGAATTTTTAGGTATCAATAATAAAATCATAACAAATTGAATTATCTGCAAAGAGAACCAGTCATTTCCAGCATTTTGTTTTACATGTACTCATTACGTGTTTTTCTCAAATTTAGTATAATTCGAAACTTTATCATTCAATCTGAAATTCAAATGTAGCCTACAAATAGTTAATTTCAATTGTTAAATTAAGAACTACTTGCATATTTTTATAAAAATTTAATTTTTTTTAAACAGCAAAAATGACCTGTAATTCATTGGAAGCTTTAAATATATACGTATATATATATATATATATATGTAAATATTAAAGATACAAGCTATATCTAGTAATATTCCCCTTTTAGTATTCACTTTAAAACTTAGTAAAATGTATTTTCTATCTCTATGCATATTTCCACAACAATGTATATTTTTAAATATAGTAATGTAAAAAATATATAATATCATTATAAACATTCAATAGGTATTCAGCAGCCCCACGTAATTTAATCATAAGTAGATGCTTTCTTTAAAATTACGTACAGTTTTAATATAATTACAATAATCAATTAAAAAGTTATGCCTTGCACATGGTACATCAATTAAAAAAAATACATATTTCTATTTTGCCCGAAACTTCACATGCGCAGGCGCATGATTGGATCGTTGCCCGAAATTTGCAACGAATTAAATTGTCCTTGCTAATTTCGAAAGGCGTAAATTATATACATCATATTACATTACACATATACGTATACTGTGTAAAAAACATGTAAAATAACTCGTCATTCGCAGTCGGACTATTCTTTTGGGGTGTCCCGAAAAGGATTCGCCATATGGTCCCCTGCGAGAAGACGCGCTCGAGGGGTGGGGAGATGTCGAGCGGGAGGGGGCGGGGAGAAGCAGAGAGCGAGAGAGAGAGAGAAAGAGAGAGAAAGAGAGAGAGAGAGAAGAGAGAGAGAGAGAGAGAGAGAGAGAGAGAGAGAGAGAGAGAGAGAGAGAGAGAGAGAGAGAGAGAGAGAGAGAGAGAGAGAGAGAGAAAGAGAGAAGAGAGAGAGAGAGAGAGAGAGAGAGGGAGACGGGAGATACACGGTGCGGGATACGAGAATGCGAGGTTATTTTTTTGGCGCATGCTGTATAATTAGGAGATCCCAAAGGAGATGCTGT
The DNA here is from genome assembly GCA_018907135.1 of Kradibia gibbosae. Classification (NCBI taxonomy): domain Eukaryota; kingdom Metazoa; phylum Arthropoda; class Insecta; order Hymenoptera; family Agaonidae; genus Kradibia; species Kradibia gibbosae. The sequence continues at coordinate 15,039,902 of JACCHX010000004.1, forward strand.
TGTTAGGAAGGCTAGTAGTGCCGTTGCTGCTACGGCAGTGGCAGAGACCGACTTGTGGTCTCTGCATTTCTTTTCTCCTTCGGCCAGCTTTCGCTAAGCACTAGGTCGAACTTTATTTTTTATCCCCTATATTCTAGATAATATAGCCTGAGCATTTCAATAGTCTACGAGCCTTCGCTACGCGGCGGCTCTTGTAATTACGGCGCGACGCTTTGTTGCGTCATCGTAACGACGCTAATGCTACAGGTGAGCGATTTTATTGTCGAAACATATTGAGATTTGAAAGTTTACACGTTCTCGGACTGTCTAGTCGATGGATGCGCGAATCGCGCTATTCTTTCCTGCGACGATTTTTTATGATACCATATGTCAATTATCTCCTTTTTCAATGGCATAATACTTATTATTGACAGATAAATAAACAGATGTATAAGCACACATGCGTATAAAAGTTTATAGGTGGGCATAGACAAAAAGTCAAATATTTATATATTTAATCATGATAGATCTTCGGAAGCTTAACGATAGACTATATTCAATTTTAAATAGCAATAACATTTGATATTTCAGTCTGAATAAATAATAAATTTCAAACCCGATAAAATTGCTTTCAGCCTTTGTGTTAAACTTGTCTTTTGATAAAAACTTATTCCTAAAATAAATAAAATTAATGGTACGAATCTTCAAATATCATCTTAAAAAATCTCTAGCTTAATAACCGATACCTACTTTTTCGTTAATTATAAATAAGACGTAAACAAAATAGCCTTAAATGTAATTGATTCTTTAACCATCACTTAACTCAATGGCTTTACTACCCTCAACCCATCTCACCAAAGAAAAAATAAAAAAATTAATAAACCATTGGTGAAATACGATAATGTAAAGAAAATGCTCTTCCCTACCAATAGCAACCATTCAATAACAAAAGAGAGAAACGAACCATTATTTTCTATTGTGAAAAGTAGGATAAGGTAAGCTCATTTACATGTTAAACTGTATTTCATGCGTTTCCTATATACGCCCGTGCGTATTTCACCTTTTTCGCAAAACACAACCGCCATATGTCGAAAATTGGCCGTTTCCGCAAAATATGAAAGGAAGAGTGAAAGAATAAGAAAAAAGTTAAGATTATTCATTTGAATACGTATTTTTCTAATGTTTGCAACTTTTGAACGCGCCTCGTTTTGTCTCTTGGTGCATGCGGCGCCAAGTTACCATTTTTTTCATAGTCGCGCATAGTCGTGTAATTCGTACGTAAGTTCTAACATGCAGGATCTGTATGTCGACCATAAAAACTAGTTGAAACGGACGATCAAACAAAAGCATATTCGTACATAAGTGAGTTTGATAACATACGCTCAATATACAAAGCCACGGGTCGACCTGTCCGACGATGATATAAAGCTAGGATTCGCAATTGATCGCACAGTAGCCGTCTATCTAGTTTACAAATCTTCATTTCTCAAATGAAAATTGGTCTTGATACTTAAAAACTGATCGTTTTGCGTCGATCATACATTTTTAAAATTTCAAGAGCTCCTCGAAATTATACTAATGAAAAGGTTTAGAGTTTAATTAAGAAATATTTTAATTAACATCTCATAGTTAAATATTAATATTTACTTTGATCTATCAGGTAAAATATTATTATTATGTGTATTATTGCTGAAAAAATAATATCTAAAATAGGTTAAAAAATATATATAGCAATAAATTGTGTGCTTGTATTTAATAGTTAAGGATATGCTTTTTTTTAATTTAAGAAGTTTATACACTGAAAATGAAGAAAATAAAGTATAAAAATTTGTTAAAATAAAAAAGATATTACTGCATTTAAAGTTACTAACTTAAGCTTTTTTATTGAATGAGAAATAAGATTTGAAACATATATTATTAATAGAGCATAATCTTTGACATAAAATAAAAATGTTATGAGTTTGGAAAAACAAATTATTGATTTATGAATATATAAAATATACGAGAAGAAAAAGGTGAACGGTGGTGTGGGGCCGGGAGGAGATGATGGAAGGAACCAAAAGAGTTCGAAAAAAGTTTAAAAATAATTTGTCATAGCTCGCCATCGATAAAAAAATTTTCGATTTCTCGTAATCGAACGTTAGACGTAAATAGAAGCTTTTTAAGAATAGAATTAAATGTAAATTATACATGGTTAACCGAGGACCGTCTTCGGGAGAGTCTTCTTGAGTATGTTAATACCTTGGGTTATGCACCTACAAGGTCAGTAGCCAGTCGAAATTCGAGGATTTGGTGAAAAACAAACTCAGAGGAACACGCGGTACGGAACAAAAAGCAAATCCTACCAGGAACGACAGATGAAAAAAAGGCCGTGGCATAGAGCGAGAAAGTATAGGCAGGACGGCGATCATAGGAGAGGAACGGGAGAGACAAAAAAAGAAGGAAAAAGCAATGCAGCCCGAGAGCGTAGCCCTAGGTGGGCTTGTGCCAGAACTCGCCTGGACGCCGTCGCTCACGACAATGCAGCGCTAGAGAAACGCGATACCCATTTACCTATAGCGGCGTCCCAAAACCTGAAATTACACGAAATTTCTGTATGGGCATACGTGGGCTCGAGCGCGGGCTTTCCTTTCTTCGACTCGCGTCATACGTTTGCGCGTGTCTCTCAGTTCTCTTGTCCGGATACTAATACTCCCGGCGGCGCTTGAGTTTCTTCCTTCTCTCGATCCTCCCTCCCGCTCAATTTCCTTCACTGTTCGAGCTGAACTGCCATGTAAATAGCACTTCGAGCGCCTCGCGTTCTTCCCCTCCCTCTCCGGTCCTTTGACTTATTTTCCTTTGAGGGCGGCTCACCACGGCAAGCGCGCGAGCACAGGGACACCGAGGGCGAGTCCTGACAAATCTGATTTTTGCAGCCTACCAAAGTCGACGGCCGGTTTTTCAACCAGGCACTTGCGGAGGGCACTTCTCATTGCGCAATATACGATAAATTCGAAAAGAAGTTGCTTGCGGACGTTAAAGCGAATGAGAGCATCCTATTAACTGCGTACGAAGGGACAATAATTTTCCATTGCCTGATATTGTCGTTGCTAAGCATTGAAAAGAGTTGAATGATAGATCACTAGAATAAAGTTGAATATTCTCTTGCGCCAAGAGACTTATTCCGTTCATATCGTGCCTGTGTGATCATTTAATATTTAGATTCAAATGCGCACGGAAGAGTATTTCATTCGTGTTATACTTTACGAAAAACATTCTTAAGGCATTTTTTGTAAAGGAGAAAAAATTAAGAAACGATTGTAAAATTTTCAATACTGATAAGAATTAATGCCTTGTTCATTTGTTACACATCATAAAGAATACAATTTTTGTTTAAACCAACGCACTTTGCTTTTATATCGATTCAACTTATTACGTTGAAACGTATAGACTCCCAACTTAGTGTTTGAATTTTGAATACTATTTTCACTTTCATTCCAACATTGCAGAAAAACAGCACAAGTAAATCGCACAATAAAATTTTATGCGCAATTAAATAAAATATATCTCGATCAAAAAATTAATAGAAATGTTTAACAAATAAATTTACAAAAGCTTATGAAGCTGTGTATTATACCTAAACTATTGCACCTCAATGTAAATTTGCAATTGTACAATTTAATTTTTTCTGTTTAAAATGCTGTTTAAAATGCTTTTAAAATTAATGTAAAAATATTTTTAATCCTGTAGTAAATCTAACGCTTTATTTCTCTTATAAACGTAATTATGGAATAACATTAACATATACTTAGAATCAGTGCACGTATTACAGAAATGAAATGGCAAACCAAGTATAGCTTAGGTCATTAGCATTTTAAATTATAAATAAGTTTAAAATAACTTCTTGGCATAAATATTGCAAGAGTCGATACAAATCCCGTTCGCAACTCGTTTTGTGTGCCTCTAGCTTTTCTGCTCCCTTCGTATTTCGTATCTCGCGTCGCAAGTATTCACCACCCCAAAAGAAGACTTTTTTTCACTAGCGAACAGGAGTGATAATAAAAAAAGAGAAAGAAAAAAAAGAAAGAACGAATGGGAGGGGAAAGAAAGCGTAGGCTTGGAAACGCGTGGCGGGCGCGTTTCATATCCTGCTATACTTTTTTCTCTTTCTTTCTTTCTATTGCCGCATGTGCAAGCCACGAAAGGGAGAGCACTGAACTATAAGAGACCATATACGTGGCACCTCCGCGTATCTTGATGAGTCGTTCCACCACTGTCATTATTTCAATTGATCGTTTACGTGAAATATTAATGAATATGGAATAATAAGAAGTTTCATTATTTTATACACATCGATCTGAATTTAATTTGCTTACAATCACGAAGACGGCAATCGTTAAATTTATCAGCGCTCGCTAAGTTCTTAAGCGTTCGTTTTGAAATTGAGAAGCTTTCCGATTTACGACATGTTCTTTATATGCACAACCTCATACAGGTGGATATCTCAAAAGGGGCTTACTTTGCGAAGCCAGGCTTGCAAGCACTTATCAAAACGAACCATAAATTTAAACTGTGGACTCGAAAGTATTAGGCCCTAAGGCTTATCGCGAAGCCATCAATAATATCCCGTGACAAACGAAACTATTGAAGCTTCATTAAACATCTATTCTACATCATAATTACATCGTGGAACGGGTGCACGTGAGCGCGGGACGAGAGGAAAAAAGGTGAAGACACAAATGTCGGGCTAAATGATGAAGCGATCGACGCGTAGCATAATGCGGGGCATCGGAGCATCGTTACGCGCCCCGGAAACTCAAGAGACACGTGAGCAGATCTGTTGCATCTGCCGCTCTGTGCGCCAGAACCACCGCCGTTGTGCCACCACCGCCATCGCCGACGCCACTCCACCGCACCCTCCTCCTCGTCCTCCCCATCCTCGTCCTCGTGCTACTGCTACCCACTGACATCGCGACGTAACATGTTACTGTGCCACGGGCCTATCACGCGCGCACCTACGCCAAGTACAATGTGCTATAAAACGAAGGTCGAGCCTCTCGATCTTTGGTGTGCTCGCCTCTTTCTCGATCTCGCTCCACCTATATAGAGCGCGCGTGCAATTGAAGCTTTTCGGATTACGATATTCACGCATATGGAGTTCTTTTGAAAAGAGGCAGACGCTAGCTCAGTACGCCATTTCCAGTTATTAGTTAGCAGTTATCAAGGAGCTCGTGCGTTAAAAATGACTCCAAGTCAACGCCTCTGACTTTGCGTCGACACTTTCATTTTCAGATTCACCGAGAGACACGTTTAATACGGCATACGAGTGACGATTGATCTCCTCCATGAATCCCATTTATTGCAAGAGTAACATTTCAGACTCGGCAATAAGTGCATTAAGAATTCTTTACAAAAATCCATGCGTGTAGGTCAATTTGTAAGGTGACAAATACTGCATAAATTTGGAGCGGTCCGAAAGACGCGAAAAAAAAGATAAAGCCGCATTGATTTTGCCGACAATATCCGGGGAAATTCCTTTTTAAAATCATCCTTTTCATAAGCTCAATGTTTTACTAGCATCCATTGATCTGCTCGAATACTTCATTAAATACAAATTGTCAGTGGCGAAGAGACATCGACCAACGCAGTAAGGAGAAAAACTCGCCGGCAGGCACTTGTAAACAAACAAAGAGACGTGAAAGTACGTGGCATGGATCCGCAAGCGCACAGACGTATAATCGAACGGTTGGCACATACGAGCCTGCGCACAATGACAAACCAACGAAAAGGAAGAAGAATAAAAAGGGAAAAAAATCGAAAACTCATCCCAGATTGTATCGACATCTCGTGGAAGGTCGAGAGTACGCGCGCGTGTATGCATAAGCTCGAACAAAAAGCTATAAAGGGAAGAACGGCAACTGCCCTCCCCTCGAAATCCTCGCCCAACCCCCCTCGACAATTGTCGCCGTCGCCTCTCCCCCGCGGGTCCGACTAATGTGCCCTTGCCTCTCAGCTGCGCGCGTCTTTGGACCAGTTTCCAAAAATCTGGCACACATTCCTCGAGGCCCGTTCACGCACGCGCGACCCTCCGGTGCGCGGTCGCGTGCTCCTGCGACATTTTTTTTCAGCCCGGCTGATTCGCGCCTCGACTTAATATATCCCTCGGGCTATCGGCCGAAGGGACGCCCTCGGCTTCTCTTTCTCTATCTTATATTTATTCGATGCTCCTTCCTTTATTATTATGCACTTGACCGGACGAGTTCTTGTTCGGTTGATTATAAATCCGTTACTTCGTTGGCTTTTAAATATTTAATGGGGAGTAACGAAAACCCATAAAACGGTTTGCGATTCATGAGCGAGCGTCGAGGGAGTTAGGAAAAATAGGAGGAATAATTAAATGAGACAATGGAGAAACGATTAAACAGTCAATTTTACTAATAAAAATAGCTTGACGAAACAAGTTGTGATTCCTTATGATTCTCAACGACGCATCCATTCATTAATTAAATACTTGACACATTGCGACAAAGTTCCCGAAATACACAGTATATTACAACATTCTTGATCGCTTTCAAGTAATCTTATACAATTTTACTTCTACTACTGAAAATCACAATATTTTCACATATACGCGCAAATTACTCCTTATGATCTCATTAGTCAATACGAAGTTGCTTCGATAACAGCGCATGGTTTTTCTCTTCAATATTATTTCTCATGTGTATAAAATAATATAAAACCTTGCAATATCGTTTATTACCATTATATATTACTATATTAATTTCCGATCAATCTTTCTTTACTTATCATTACAAAGTTCTGCATGGCAAAATTGTTGCTTACACAGTTCTTCTTGTATATTCTTTTGTACGTTTTTTCTTTTTTATTAAATTTAAGCATGAATGTTGAGAAATTGCATAATAGTTATACCACTATTTGATGAAAATTTTTTAATGAAATTTAAAGATAAATTATGTAATAGTTTAAAATTTTTACTGTATTTTATGGATATTGTCGAAGCTCATTAAAATGAAGTAAATATGTAGAGTTCAATTTATTTTCAATATCATTGTAATATCTTTAAGCAAATTCCCAATTTCCATACCCTACAGTATATCTGTTATATGTTCACGTTTTCACTTTTTTCTCAAATTTAATTCTTATCTATAGGAATATCATGCAAAATCAGTCTTGTGATTGAGATATATTAGATGTCTGGTGAGGTAGTGTCAGTTTCGTAGTATACACTTGTAGAATCGACAAAAAAATTTTTCGCCTCCATATTTGTGTAAATAATATTTTTCATATTATCGGCAGTTAGACACATTTAAATTGATTATTAAATATAATATATATAAAAAGTTAATAAATGTAAATAATATAGGATTTACTTTTAAAAATGGCATTATCCTAACATTTTAATTTATGATCAAAACTTAATTAGAATAAATAATAGGATAAACAGAATTGTATTCGTGTTTAAGGAGCCTTTTTCATCTAATGAAAATTTTTATGCAAAAAGATACTATAGTTTACCAAGATATTGCTCAAAAAAATATAGTTTTACCGTAATTTCATATAATGTAGTTTTTCACTTAAGTGGCTCTATGTACATTTTAAAAATCACTATTTAATAATATTTGTATGTAAACTGTATAAAAGTATTGTAGAAAAGAGTATTTTCGACGGCATTCAATCGACACGCGAGGTCGTTAGTGCTATAGCTTGCTAACACTTGCTAGTTAATTTTTACCTTTGAAACCGTGCTATAATTTTCATACTATTTTTCGACTTCTAAGTATCCAGTATATCTATATTTAGGCATAAATTATTAATATGTAAGGTCTGAATTTGTACCGTATGTCTTATTACATGCTGAGGAGTTCGATTATAAAAAACAGATTTACTTTTTATACAATAATTTTCATAACTTTCTTGGCTTTGAAATAAATTAAATAAACTAGATTAATTAAAGAGATAATAATTTAAAAAAAACATTCAAATTATAAAGTAGCTGTTCTGATTATACAAAAAAATTTTAAGTAAATGAGTAACGTTTTTAAAAATTTTGTTTTAAATAATTTTTAAATTACTGTAATTTCAAAAAGCTATTTCAGACCGATCAAGTATTGCTAATTAAAATTGCACTTAAATGTTATAGTGTAAATATTGTTATTTATCTTCGAAATCTCGCAATGTTTCATACTCCATTCACTCATATCCGCAGTTTTCTTTAGGATTTATTTATGACAAGTGCTGTACAAAACTATTTAAGAACTTCAAATTGTTATTCTTTAATCTACTTTTCAATTATACTCGATATAGTTATTTTAAAAATATGAAATTTAAGTAAGATAGCTTTTTATTTTTTATACCTATTTATAAAGAGATAACATTCTCATGTCGATCAATTTTACGTATTATTATTATATTAAGCATACTATTTGTCGTTTCTTATTATACAAGTTACACGAGAAAAATACAAACATTTTCTTCTGATAGTTAAGATATTCACAATTTTTATATGATGCTACGTCGTTTATTTATAATTTTTATATTTAAATACACATAAATATAAATGTGACTATTATGCGCCTCTTTTTCATAATATCCACGCTATTACTTTATCGAGACAACAATGATACATAATATGGTGAGTGAACTCATATTTAACTGCCTTTTTCCCTCAATCCTTTATTTTAAATTTTTTACCACAGAAAAACTTAATGTTTTTTTATTGGTTTATTATTTTTAAGTAGGTTTTTACTCAAGTATATAAATTAATATATGTTTTTATTTCTTTTTATTTTATATTTTATAAATACTGATCTGCATTATTAGGAACATAAACCGATTTTAATACTTTATTTATCTATTTTGATTTCACTTGCACCTATTAAATATTCAAATTCAAATTCAGAAATAAATGGATCAAATCAGACTTTATCGAAATCTGAGTGTAATGTTTCTAACGTGAAAAAATGCTTTCAGAAAACACGGAAACGAGGAAAGTTACATTGAGTTTATTGAATGACTTTAAATTTATCTGTAGTTAATTTAATGTTGCACATTTGAGTATTAAAATTATGATCTTGTTACACTATAAACATCTAAGATTGTGTTTTTCAATGAGATATATTAATTTATTTTATCAAAAAGTGCTAAAATATTATAAAGTAATAGCCATTTAATAAGTAATTTTATAATCTCAGCAATATCAATTATGCTATGAAAAACACATTTATAAGATATTTTTACAGATGCCCAAGAAATGTTTCCCAGTTATATTAGTACATAAATTCACGATACGCGTAAAAATATCCATAAATAAAGGGTCGCATAAACGCTTGGGTCTTAAAAGCCAAGGCCAAGGAAGGCGGAAACATAGCAAAAACCTGCTGTAACCTTACCTTGACACTAACCTCTCCCGTCTGGAGTCAACGCGAAATCACATGCATATTTTTAGAGACAATTCTTCTCCTTTTTCGGTCAGTATTATAGCTTTCAGCGAGCGCAAAATTCCTCGTTCCCAATTCGCTCACACGCCTTTTGTTACACATTCTCTCTCTCTCTCTCTCTCTCTCTCTCTCTCTCTCTCTCTCTCTCTCTCTCTCTATCTCTCTACATATATATGTATGATATATACACACACACATATATGCATACACACATCTATATATATGTATGTATATATACATGTACACACATATCCCTGCCTATCTCTTTCTATACGATGCTACTTATACACGATGGTTTCATATTGTATTTATTATTTTTTTTCTTATAAGGGGGGGGGGAGGGAAGCAGGAGAGACTGAACTTTTGCTAGGTTTCTCTCGCGCGCTTCCTTATTTACATTATATGAGCGGGTTGGTCGGAATGGCTTGCCTTTTTGTCAGGGTGAGAGCTTCGAGTCTACTGACCTCTGTCGCCGTCTCTCTCTCTATCGTGTACTTTTTTTATATCTTTCTAATGTTTCAGTTATGATCTGCTGCGAATTTCTAAGCACGTAAGGTTCGAAAGATATGCAAAAATTTTTAGCTCGTGAGAAATGCTCGTTGGTACGATTTCCCTTTCAACGTCTTGAAGATTATATTTCGAGCTATTTAATATACAGTGCAAAGTAAACGATTATTATGCTCTTTAAATTCGTAAAAATAAGATTACAGATAAGAAAATTTATAAAAGATAAAACTGCAATGTATTATAATGTAATGATTGAGTAAAATAGAGAAATTTGAAAAATGCTGTTCTCGCGAATCATGTCTTATCAACAATTACTTTTAAAAATTAGTACTTTTATTTCAATTCTTAATGAAGGGTCAATGTAAAAATATTGAAAAATGAACGTAACTTTTCATCACACTTTTTGGAAAAGCAAGCCTGTTAAATCAGTTGTACAAACTCATACATTTCTTTAAATTGAGTTATTTTAATGTACTTAAACTTGGAGTACCGCTCAGACCACCTATAATCAGTGTGTGGTCATAATTTTCCCCCATTTCATGAATGTAAACAAAACCTTTCGGAAAAATCCTCAAATGCTCATCCATTCATTGTCGAAATGAATAGGGTTTGATAGCATGAGTGCACTATATTATTCAAAGGACTAAAGATTTTTTAATGGACGGTTTTTTCCCTTAGATAGAGGAAAAAAGAAATAAGACTGTTGCAATCGTAGCCCAAATATCAAACAAAAGGGAACAGACAGGCCAAGAAATGCGAGCACACATATACACGCGTATAGGATAAAGATGGATGCAAGTCTCCATATAATTTGCTCGGACCGTGTCGAGGATCAGTAGCTGCAGGATAAACACTGTATCGATACGTAGATGTAAGCAATAAATGAAGCGTCCCGCAGGCAACATTTCTCCCTTTCTTTTTTCTTCCGTCATGCGTTCTTGCTCTCCCTCCCAGCATCTTTCCTACTCTTCATCCTCATTTTCTCAAGTTCCTACGCCACTCGAACTGGAAAGTCCTTTTAAATATGAGGAGGGTTTTTCTCTGTATATTACGTTCGCGCACGTTTTTGCGCGCTTAGGGCTTAAGGATCATCGACGGAAAAAAAGAATAGATCTTGATCATGTTTGATGGAGCGTGTAGAAAAACGCAACCCAACGCGAAGCACAGTGAGGAAAGCATTGAAAACTGACGATGAACATAAGTGTTGAACATAGAAGACGATGCGAAAATTAGAGGCCATAATGGGAAAGCTTATTTTTTGTAAAAAGCATTTTACATTAAGCTTGTTAAAATAATTTGTGCACAAAAAGTTTTTCACATTAGTCTTAGTCTTAGTTACCTCCTTAAATTTGTTCTTGAAATGTAATTTTATAAGCTACTTTGATATCTATTAAATATTTTAAATTTCTTATAAAAAAAAAACACATTTATTTTCTTTTACAATAGGAATAGGCTCTTATTAAATGTAGTGAAGTAATTTGAAATTATATAAATTAAATTTACGTACCAAATAAAAAAATCTCTTGCAATTTTTTTATATTAAAACATTGTAAAAATGATCATTAATTTAAAGTAAAATAATATTGCGTTACTCGAATAAGTTTTAAGTGAGACATTTTAATTTATGGTTAAAATAAATAAAAGTTACATCTTAAAAATTAACATGAGTTGCTAAAAATTGAAATAATTTATCTGATGAGCTTTCAAATATTATGGTAAAAAAAAGTTTAAAAAAAATTACCAGAGTGAAAGTTGGCAGAGTGATAGAAAAATTCAAAGAGAAACAGAAATTCAGGAAATAGAAAGTGTAACAAAGAGGGGGAAAGGAGAATGCGCTTAGTATTACGTCATTGTACGGATTTTCTCTAGCGCTAGCTTTTCTTCTGCATTACTTTTCCTTTCGTTTGTTCCACGTATACTCGATGATTTATAAATATCGAGCAAGCGGTCAATTTTTAATCAAAATTCGCGCACAAGTATGTCGTAATATCCTCGTGCGGAGAAGGCAAGAAAAAAATCAAATTTCCTATGAGTCTGTTGTTCTATACGCCAGAAGAAAAGAGCGGAAACGTGTAATTATTTGAAAAAACGGGATGACTGTGAGAGGCGTTTTCAGACAAAGGGGAAAATATAAGAGATGTAACAGAAACTTTCGATGCTATAGTTTTGTTCTATGTGTATAAAATAAAAGATTGTACCCATACAATTCCATTAGGCTTTCAAATATCTTTCCGCTATCTATTAGAAAATCAAGAATAGAAGAATTATCCAAACTTCATAAATAATGATGAACCATATATTTCGAAGACATTTTTTTTGTTTATTTTGTATTTGATTTTGTTTATTAGTAACCTTGAGAAGAATAAAGTGAACCTTATATTTTGTAATACTGTGTACTATACATAAAGTAAAGCTCACAGAGTATTAAAAACAATTGTTTATCACTTTAATTGAATTATTTAAACAAACTTGTTAAGAGCAGAATTGAAAAGATTTGAGATTTGTTGTTCTCGCGTAGGATATTTTAATTTTATGGCAGCGACGATGGCACAAAATTGTATATTACGGTTTTCCGCCAGCGCCGGGAAAATTTAAATTTTTTCAATTTGACGCATAAACGCTGTTTTCGGGCTGTATCCGCCCATTAATGGAGCCCAACTCGCCCTGTCACGAGGATGAGAAAATGCGGCTCCTCGTCGCTAATTCGTCGAGCTTCGTTAGAATCGGACGCTCCGCGTGGAAATTAACGGGGCATCCAGCCGACGGTCAGTAGCGACGGGACGAAGGAGTGAAAAGAAGCGAGTCGAGGGCGAAACGAGAGCAATTTGCGGCTCACGTCTAGCGCGAAACGCGCAGCCCCCATTGTTGCGCATCCCCGTACAATTGCGGGACTGACCTCGAGTTTTAGGCGTTTGCATAGCGTCACGGCCGTCCGTATAAATCAGGGCCCGGAGGCTGGTATTGCCGGTCTCCGGTTGACGACTGACTTAGCCTACTCGGGGCCGCAGGGGGGAGGGGGAACTGCTGTTCGACGAGCGGCAAGGAGTAGGACGGCGACGGGGCGGGGTGGGGCAAAGGGAGGTAAAGAGGAGGAGGGAAGAGAGCCATTCGAGCTTGCGAAATCTGGTCCGCGAATGCTGCGTCCTGCCGTGCAACGTCCGTTCTTTCGTTCGGTCGCTTTCGTGTGAACTGCGACATTTTTGCCTTTTGTTTCGCACGTACTGTCTGGCGTCGAGCTCACTTCTAGCTCAGTTGTGAGATTCTTTCATTCCATTTGGTCCAAATATGCGCTATTGGAAACATAATTCTGGCCTTCTCGACTGGGCGCAATCAAGATACTGTGTGGTTGTAGTCACAACCTTTTACGATTTTTTCAATCGCTTTGCATTGCAGTATAAAAAAATTTTTATCATAGTAATTACTTTACTATTGTTTTAAGTTAAATATTATACATTTAGTATATTACCTTTTAAATTCTTCAATTTTAACGTCTTTTATAAATCATTGAAAATAAATAAGTATTTCATAAATGTAAGACGGTCTATGTAAAGTAGATGATTAAAAATAAAACCGATCAGTACAAATACAAATTCAAAATTTATTTTGAACTAATCGATTCGAGTATTATACGTACGATGTAGGATAAAATTAAATTATAAATAAGGAGGGTTAAATAAAGGAAATCATAAATGGTAAAGTAACATAAAATTAACAGAACCAAAAAATTCCTTAAAACATTGAGCATGTATTTTTACTTATCCACGATTTAACAAGTCTTCTCTCGATTAAGTAATACTAATATCGACTGTTGCGTCATCACTTTTGATATTCGTTTTTTCTGTACATGAGGTAATTATGGCGATGACAATATAACAACAAAAATAAATATAAAAAACAATCATTGGACGACTTAATATTGTTATAAGAACAGAAATAATATAATAATTTTACAATAATAATAATAATAATAATAATAATAATAATAATAATAATAATAATAATAATAATAATAATAATAATAATAATAATAATAATAATAATGATAATGATAATGATAATAGTGTTGAGCCAAGCAAGTTAGAGCAATGGCTCACACCAGCGACTCATTTCCTATTAATTAACTATAGAATGTACTAAAATTTCTTGCATATCATTTCGCGCGTATATTTACAAGTTATGTGCCAGAGCTAATAATAATATAGCGACATTGCTACGCTTTTCCTGAGTACTATGCAGTCAATATCGTATAGTTTATATCGGCTGAAACTTTTGATTCGCAAATTCACGCTAAAAACTTGTTAATCTATAAATGAATAACAATGGCACTCCAATGGGTCTTAAGCTTTTATTTAACAAAAAAGTTATTCGTTATCCGCGGCAATGAAAAAAATGTAATATTATAAAGTTCAGGAATTGAAAAGGTTGAGTTGCGTTGAATCCGATGAGTTTTATAGAGGTTTTAAAATATATATAACGTGAATAAGGTAAGTCTTTGGGTAATTCAATATGTACGAGTTGCGAGGGCGACAAAGGAGGAGCAGACCGAGACGATCACTCTCCCCGTTACTTTTACTGTCAGAGGAACTTGTATACCAGTAACATTCACACTTTTCCACAAAATGTTATTTTTTCGTTATCTTTTAGTAGTATTACCTCCCACGTTATCCTTCTAAAAAATTTCATTTCAAATTTTTGTGAAAGAATTTTTCAATCTCATACTCGCGCGCATTTACATATTATCTATTTATGTATATATCCGCTAAGAAAAACATACAAAATCTACTGTTTAATCTCGGTCGTTATATTTTTGTATATTTTTAGCGAACATCGGGCTCAGTCTCGCACGCGCAGGGCTTTATCCTTAACTAATCAATATTTCGTTTAATCTTTTCATTTTCCTTTTTTGTTTTATAATTAAGCGCGCTCCGTACTATTGGCCGACGCACGATGGGACTCCGCGGCTAACTGAACTTCCTCGATGATCGAAATGCCACATTATCCCGAGAACGCCTATATACAGTCGTATCCGAACCTCGCGAGGTGCACGCATACGCGCGCGCGCGCGCAATCACACACATACACAAACCGCATCCAATAATCTTACGATATAATACTATAGATCTCCCGGTGCACATATACAACATCTAACTCTATACATCGAGCACTTCACTTGGCAAACAGATAGCGAGGGAGGCTCGCCAGGTTCACCTAACGAGGCGCGCCTCGTGCGCGAAGAGGCTGCAGGGACTGGCCCTGGCGACTTCGAGGCTCTTCACATCGGCTTCTTCCTCCTCGTCGTGGCCGATTTCGCTGCTGGGCGAGCGACTCATGGGCGAGCCGCCGCCGCTGCTGTGGGAGCGCGAGTGCGGCCTCTGGAGGAGCATCTGGTGTTGGTGATGCCCGTAGCTCAATTCGCGGCAGTTCCTGATCCGCGTGCCGGACATAGAGAGGTCCTCGGGCTCGGTCTGCTCCGGCAGGTCGACCGGTATGCCGGAGAGGTTGAGAGGCAGGACGGGTGAGGCGCCAACGAGAGCCGAGGGCGAGGCCAGTTGGCGCATCGCCGACACGGAGGCGGTCCTCCTCGCGCCGACGCCGCCATGCTTCTGCCGGACGAGCATCGAGTCCTCGTCCATCTCCACGTCGACGTCGTTCTCGTCGTCGAGGTCGTCGCTGCAGGCGACCGAGGGCGAGCCTGCGTGGGCCGATCTCCCCAGCTGGGCGGTTATCAGGCTCGCGGGCAGAACGGTCGTCGTAGTCGAGCTTCCGCCCCCGCCGCACTTGTGATGGACCAAGTGGTGCCTGCGCCGGAAGCGCATCTGACAGTGCTCGCACTTGAATGGCTTCTCGTTCTTGTGGATCAGCAGGTGGGCCTTCAGCTGGTTCGAGTCGCTGAATTTCGCCGCACAAAGCTCGCAGGCGTACGGACGCTCGCCCGTGTGAACCCGCAAGTGTCGGCGGAGGTTCGCGACCTGGACGAACTGCCTGTCGCAGTGGCTGCAGTGGTATGGCTTCTCGCCCGTATGCAGACGCATGTGCGTCTTGAGGTGATGATCGCGCGTGAATCTAGAAAGTTGGAAAATTAGTGGTTAACCGCAGAGCTCGTGGCTTCTCGTGCTAATCGAATCTGTGATCGATTCTCCATCCCCCCCTCCCTTTCATCGCTCCATCAGTCAAAGATGCTTACCTCTTGTGGCACTCTGGACACTTGAACGGCTTCTCCCCGGTATGCGTCCTCTCGTGATTCTGCAGTACGTGCTTGTAACCGAAGGACCTCGAGCAGACTCCACAAGTGAAGACCTTATCCCGAGGATCCTTGGTGGATTCTGGGCTGGCGGAACTTGGTGGACTTGGGGCGCCTTCGATCGTCGTCACCTGCTGCTGCTGCTGCTGCTGTTGCTGCCTCGCGTGGGACTGGGGTCCAGCCTCGTGGGGGCTGCTCTTGGCCGCCTTGGCTGACCTCTTCCTCAGGTTCGCCTGTGCCTTCTTGTTCATTCTATCGCCGCTGCTGCTCACCACGTTGTTATTGTTATTGCTGCTGTTATTATTGTTATTGTTGGCGGTGGTGGCGCTAGAGGCTGCGCGGACGCTGTGCCCGGACTTGGTGCTGAGGGCCGGGGAGACAGGACCCGGGGAGCGCTGGGGCGGCGAGGCCGCGGGCGGCACCCAGCCGCCGAAGAGCGACTGGTGGTGCATGTAGAAATTGGGGTTGGCCGCGGCGAGACTCGCGTTGAGCGAAACCGGGATGCCCGCGGCCATGAGGGCATGCCGCATGTGCGAGGCCGCCAGCAGTTGCTGGGGAGTGAGCATCGAGAGGGACGCAGCTCCCATACCCGAGAAGAGGGATGCCGCCGAGGAAGCCGTGTTGTTGTTCAGGGGCGGCGAGGATGGCTGGCGGTGACGTTTCTCCGACGCCTCTTGCTTTATTCCCAGTCCGTGACCAGCTAAAAGTCCTGGAACATCCAAAAGAAGAGCGGGCTTTTTTAGCTAAATCCCCATGGGTTCTATGAGCTCTTCAAATTTATGCATAATCTACAACCTACTCGTCCCTAATTCATTAAAGCAAGTAATGCATAAAAGTAATGAATTTAAGTTTAGCGCAACTGCATTTCTTTTATCGGAAGCTAGTCATGGGAAGCTGTGATTTTCGTATGTCGCAATGAATTTGGGAGTTACCAAGACGAAAAATTTTAATCGCACCATTTTATAATAAAATGTAGCTAACTAAATATCATAATTGAAACAGACTCTGCAATGTATTGCCTAAGCTTTTAATAGAGACGATCGCCGCTAAAAAATCGATCAAAAGCAAACGAGTCATAAGCCGGAAGTACACAAGAATTGAAACTAACGAAGAATTTAATCGGACACACTTGGCCGGTCCGGTAAAATAAGAGCTCCGGACAAAGAATTGTCCAAAAATGAGATCATAATGGAGTATGAAGCAGTATAACCATAAAAGTGGCGCTTGCGCAATGGCGTATAAAGTGACGAAAAGGACGGATGTTGCACAACAGCTCCGCCGTACCGTATTGCGGTTCGATTATCGATACGAAAAAGAGAGATTGGTGCTCGCCTGTCCGCGTGCAGCTCATGACCAAAAATGCCCGGGATGATAACCCGTTTTTCTCGAGCGTGCGCCACCTCCTCCTCCACGCCGCGAGGCGCAACTTTCCCTCTCTCGTGATCGACGCTGCACGTGAGCCCATCGCCGCCACCACTACCACCTCCTCCTCCTCCTCCACCTCCACCTCTTCCTCTTCTTCCACGTTCTCCTCCTCCTCCTCCTCCTCCTCCGTCATTCACATGTAGCGCGCGCACACGAGATTTCATTCACGTGCGAGCCCTGATCGAATCGACGTGCGTATATATGTACATTCGACACCCACGCGACACTACGTTCGCTTCCTCGACTTTCGAGGCCAACGACTCTGTGTACACATATGAGCGAGCTCTTGCGTACGCCACTTCATTTGTCTCTTTCTCTGTTGCTCCGCAGCATCTCGCCTTCTTCGCTATTATTTACCCAATTTCGCTCCTACCTTCCGTCGGGGCCTTTCCTTTCCGATTTCACTCGGTGGCGGTGCGTCCGCCACTAGGGTGTTGCTGCTTAGGCATATATCCTATATTTATGACCTTATTTATAATAATACATTGAAAGCCCAACTGACTTAGACAAAAAAACGTTAAGAAAGCTCATTTCCCCGAGTACTTCCTAAATCATTTGCTTTTTGAATGTACACATTCCGTACTTTCAACAATATTACTTTCTTCCCTTTTACTCCAGCAGCGGACTCGACTTTTTTCTCAAAAAACTTTGACTACCCTGAATAATAATAAATAATAATTACTTTTTCCATTTATAGCGTTACTCCATTAATAATACAGACGCCGAAAATTTATATATTATAAACGCGAATCAAGTAGTACGCGCAATTCCAGATTCCTGCTCCGAGGAGTAATAGAAGACGGAGTGTCCGATCGTCGTTCCCTGGCAACGTCTCCTATCCCGTGTACGTGACCGCCCCCAAGCATCCCCTAATTGGTGGACAATAATTTCCGACCGTCACTCCTTTCTCTGCCTTGGAATTATCGACTTTCTTCTACTCGGACGACACATTTTCAATGCTTCCTTTCGGTCACTCGACTGTGAGACGCGATTACTAATTTCCATTCCCATCGACATGACCATGTGATTTTAATTTTCACCATCAATAATAAATGCGGTGAACATAGAGGCAGCCGAAAAGCGCTTGGCAAAAAAAAACGAGGACGAAACTAATCGCCGAGGCATGTAACGAACAAGAACTTGAATTATGTAATTCCCTAGAAAAGGTCATGCTCTCGAGTGATTTTCAGGCGAAAAGCAAACTCTGATGAAAGAAGTAAGGACTTTCGAGAGGGTGCGAGAGAAATAAGGGAAGGATGGAAAGAGCATAAATTTTCTCGTATAAGCATTAGTTCCTAAAGGAGCGTCGCCGTCTTCTTGCTATAATCGTAATAACGCCATCGGGAGTAAAAATCGACCAAACGACCCTTGCTCTCACTCTTTTCTTTTCCTTTCGCTTTCTTCCCATATTCTTCGCGTAAAACGCTGGAGAAAATCGATAATCGTTTCTCCGACGGATAAGATATTTTTTTCTTATTGTCGAGAACAGCGCGTGGAGCAAAAAATGGAGGGAAGAGTAACGAACTAAAGAAAATCGCAACATTTCGTCGTTCCTCCCCTTGTGTTCGTTGTATTTCGTTTTTTTTTGGGTTTTTTTTGTTTTTTTTTTTTTTAATTAAACCAGATAGTCTTGTTACCTTTTCTCTACTCTTTTCCCTCATTACGCGCAAACTTGAAATGTATCGAGCGAACAATTTTCAAGGAATAATGGGTTTGGCGAGATCCTCTATTCTGCCTTTACGACCAACTTTTTTCTTTATACTTCTACCTATTAGGTTTCAATCAGGGTCCTCGGAGATTAAGCAACTTGTCAGCTTCTTACGTTTGACAATTGCAAAATAATTTCTGATTTATTTTTAAGGATGTGAAAATATGGTTTTTATACTTTCAGACCGTTAAATTTATATAAATTAATTATGACGTATTAGTAAGACGTGATTAATTATGCGAATTTTTTTGTTAAAATCATAATTTAATCTCGTTTTACTGAAATGATTTATGAAATTTAATATTGCAAGAATGATGTATTCATACTAAATAGCTAAAACTTTTTTTTTGTATATTCAATACTATTGTGCCTTTACCTATTGTTAAAATGTCTTAGTCATCGACGTAACAAATTCTAATCAGAAAACAACTAAAGCTAACAATGGAGTTAAAAGATTTTTCAATTCACCCTTATCTACTATTTTTCAACTTATCTGATCAAAATAAAGACTGTATAACGCAATCGTTGTTTAATTTTCAAAAAGAATAGAAAAGCCTAACTACGATCTGTGATTACAAAATATTATCAATATATTAAACAGTAGGCCAAAAGTATTCGGTCATTATTTATGATCAAAAACACAAACTATCTTTAATTATTTAAAAAGTGTTTAAATTATAAAACAAAACAAATCAGATCAAATTGGGGACTGTCTTCTCGGAAGACAATGAAATATCAAAGACGACTGTCGTTTATTTTGTACTACCTTCTTAGCATCTTAGTATTTATTCAATCGCTGTTCAGATAATTATTATGCAAGTTTGCCCTTTCTACGTTAAAAAAGCAAATAAGTTTGATTGGGTGGGGGGGGGGGTAATTTTCCAATGCCAAAATTTGCGAAAAGGAGAAAGATGAAAAGAAAATCTAAGATAGACAGAGTATGGATGAAAAAAAAATAAAAAAAAAAATCAAAGCAAAATAAAAGACAAGAGAGAAGCAAGTGATAGACAGTCAGTGGAATAGTACCTGCGGTGATCTTCGCCTCTTGCATATAAGAAAGTGCCATTCTACGATCTTGCTGCAATTTATCACTGAGACACTCCATCCATTTCCTCGGTCACAGACGAGTGATGAAAAATCCAAGTGGCCCCCGGCCTCTCGACTGGCCGCGATCACAACTAGACTCCGCGTCTCACTTCCCGACGACGGCTCTCACACCCCGACCCGGGAGTCTATCATCTACTCTGGTAACTCGACGCGAGACGAATGCAAAATAAGGAAGCGTGGCAGGGGCGGAGTTGAGGGAGTCAGCGAGGAACGGGCAGCGGCGGAGGCTACGTCGACAACAACAACAAAAACGAAAGAAAAATAAAAAAAGAAGCGGTGCAATCGAGCGCTGCTGCGCGCCTATGGGAGCACGTAATAATGATGCTCGCGCCTCACGATACTTCACACGACTGCCCCGAGGACGAGGAAAGTGCTCCGTGTACTTCCCCCGGGCTGACCTAACCCAACACTGACTGACACCGGCGGCTCGCCGCGACTGTACTCAAACAATCTCCCCCCTCCCGGGCCGGACCCTCGACGGCTTCCCCCTCCGCGAGGGGCGAATCCCCGCGCGGCGCAACCCCCTTAGGTGCCGGAGAAAGTGCCGGAGGTTCGTCGGTTGGCGCGCGTACGCTCCTCTGCGTGCGCGCGTGTGCGTGTGGCTGCGCGCCTGCCTGCCCACGGCTATCCCTCTCTCTCTCTCTCTCTCTCTCTCACTCTCTCTCTCTCGCACTCACTCTCGCTCTCCGGGGCAGCCCCCACCCCTCCCTCAGCGCTACGAGCGGGCGAGTCTGTGTGCGTGCGCGCGCGCCCATGCATCTGGCGAGCGGTGGGGTTGATGTCGGCGGAGGGGGTAGTGAGAGAGCCGGACGAGCTCGACTGCAACGAGAGCGAGAGTTTGTTGCCGCTCCGGGCGATAGGGGGAGGTTATGCCTCGGGGGTGGGGTCGTCGGTTAGCCAGGGGTTCGCCGGCGGAGGGGTGGGGTTCGAATGTGACGAGACGGGACGACTGGATGGATGGACGGATGGAGGCCGCAGCCTGGCTCCGAGCCCGAAGCGGTGGGGGTAGCCGACGAGATCTCGAGGGTGGACGGTGCTGCTCTCCGACTCTACCCCGTCTTTCCCCGAAGCTTTTCCGCTACGAGCGCCCGTAAACGGCCGAGTCGGGGTAGCCGCTTTTCCTTTCCTGCTCCGCTGCTCGGGCCTTATCGAGTCTCCGTATTGCCTTGTCTGGCTTTGGAGCGTAGGTCACCGGCAACTCGATTGCGCCAACGACGCTGCGACGCCTTTTAGATTTGGGCGCGTAGACGCGGAAGAGCATCGACGAGTGGCGCGATTTCGCGAGGCACCTTTGATTCAAGGCGCTGATCCACTGCCATAGCAATTCAGCTGCTTCGCTCTTCGCTAATTTTCTTTCTATCCCCTCGACTCTAGCCTCAGTCCGCAAAATCAATGATCAATCGTCGATAAAAACAATACTGCCGAGGATTTTGTTGTAACCCTATTGACGATTGCTACATATGTTGCTATTACATGTTAAGGCCTCCTAAAATACTAAAATAAACTCAATTTTTGTATAAGCATCTTAGAAAAATTTGTACAGAGCTAGAGCTATTTCAATATATGCATCAATCACTATAACCTTCGACGCAATGCTCGAGACCTTTAGCTGGTTATTGAATAAAATAATTCTTTCTACATTGGTCTTGCTGGAAAATAAATTCAGACAACGGATCAACCTCGTTAAATGGCTACGAGAACGATTTTTTTTCTGTAATACCTTGCATTAAGTAAAATTTCGTTAACGTATAGCAATTATTCGATACAACACGCCAATTTTCCTCCGACGTTTCAGCCATGACAAAAACTGTCATAATAAAGTTGTTTCACTTAATTGTACGATCCATACTAGTTCAAGTCTGTCTCAATGTGCAAATAACTTACGATACGAATAAAACGATCGACGACACGAAAGCGCGAGGTGGTATTGATTGATTACGGATAAGTACTTATTAACGCAGAGAGAAAAATTAAAGCAATTTTCACCTTCAAAAAGCTGTGGATTCTCCGATCGAGTGTTTTTCCCCTGTTATTAGTGCAGCAGTAATGTCTG
Source organism: Kradibia gibbosae (assembly GCA_018907135.1). Lineage (NCBI taxonomy): Eukaryota > Metazoa > Arthropoda > Insecta > Hymenoptera > Agaonidae > Kradibia > Kradibia gibbosae. The sequence continues at coordinate 15,062,359 of JACCHX010000004.1, forward strand.
ATGATTTGATGATCGATGTTTTTTAAAGTAAATAGTGCGCGTGCTATAGTGAAAAATACTCGATCAAGTTTATACCACATATTAAAAAATTTTCTATGTATCACATTATTGTTAGAAATTAATAGCGTCAGATTATTACTACTATAAGCTTTGAAATAGTGATTTACAAAATCCTATCTGTTATCTCTTATTTGAATTTACCACAAATAAATGTTTCAATATTATTACACTACTCCAAGATAGAGAGATAAAACTTATACTTATATCAACGGTATTGTTCTTTTAATAATTTCTTCGATTCTCCTAAAATACCTTTCAATATAGAAATACTTACAAAAGATTACACATTAAATTCAAGTAAAATTTTAGAATTGATTAATTAGTAATGACCTTGTAAAATCATTATTCTGAATATAAAATAGAAAAGTCTACGACTCGAAAATTCAACATTTCAATTGTCATTAACCACTTATATAAATAAATGTCTTTTTTACGATGCACGTATAATCAATAATATGACGATGGTACGTGTGTATATAACATTTTTCAAGCACAGACATCAACGTTACTTCTCCCTGTTATGATTATATCCTTTAGATGGACAGAATCATTATACGGTACTTCATATTTTTCTGCCCTTCTCTTATTCTCTCTAACTACTACATTTTTCGCACTATGGAACTAGTCTATAGTATTCTTTTGATGTTACGAAAAGCAAACGATATTGGTAATAAATATGCATAGGCGCTGATGTTTTAGAAGTCTACTTGACAGTCCGTAAAGACATATTGAGAAATACGGAAAAACTCAAGACGTTTCCGCGGATAGTGTAGCATTTGCATTCAAATGGCTACTTTTTTGTATACCGATTATACGATGACGGGTATTGTACACTTTAATGTGCATCTTAACGTTAGCTTACATTCTCATTTTACTGATGCTTGTAACTCAAAACGTAATAGGTAATGGCATTCGCCATTTGAGTATTTAATACTGGATTTCTTGTCAAATGATTATAACGCACTTTTAAACCAGCAGTTGAAGGGGATGGGAAATTATTTTTTAAATTATCTTTAATTTAATTGGCCACTGCGTAAACAACGCTCTCGAGTGACCAATAATTCTCTTTTCCAAGGAGCATAGGTCCTCCTTTGCTAACAATCCGTAATATACGGCGCCTATCAAGCATCTATAATAGCTACTATTTATAATGCAGCCATGAGCAGAGGGGGAGCAGCCCTGCGATCTTAACACAGTTCCTTCCTCCCTCCCTTCCCCCCCCCCCAATCACCGGTGAGAGCATTCTGGAAAAGCCCCACCCCCTCGTGTTAAACATAAAGAAGGAAAACCAGTTTTCCAACCTCGGAGAAGAACGCGGCTCTCACCTGCCGGGGCGTGTGCGGTACGCGTGGCCACACGAGGACCTGTAGGAGCTTGAAGAGTAGTAGAAAGACGCGCTTTAAAGAAACGTCGAGCCTCTTCGTAGTACAAAAAAGAAGCTCGGGCTTGCGTTTTTGTTTTCACTCGGCTTTCTTATTTACCTCGCGGCTACGGACACTGTTGATCCTCTCTTCTATCTGGCCGTCCCTCCCCGCGGGCTGACGATGCCGCCGCCGTAACGTCGGCTGCTAGTGGGACGCACGCGCCCACCGACCACTTCATTTATTTTTCATGAGACTTTGTTTTGAAAGGCGACTCCTCCGATCACAGGAACGTAACCTTTGCGACTTTGTATCCGATTTTGGCATTTTTCTTATAATTCACAAACATTTTGTGATTCCGGCAATATTTTCGTGTGCAGTAACCATGGAAGGCTTTATTTTTTAAGCAACTCTACGCTTTCATAATCGATGAAGCGCGCAAAAAAAGTCGTAGGGCTATTTTTATAAACAATCGAAGATCTTGCGTACATCCGTACGAGTCACCTTCCTTCTGTACGTGCACTCGCCGATTGGAAACGATGTTAGATTAACTATCTCTCGGTAGCAAAAGCACAAAAAGTATATATATATATATATATGTATATATATATATATCACAACAATTGGATGCCGATACCAATAATTCTAGGAATGGCCGCGTAAATTTTGTACACGGCTGAACCGAGTCTTCACTTGATAAAAATTCAAGCGTTATCTAATGAGTCGGTTAACAATATTTTTAAAGAAATAAAAAAAGACTATACTTCGGCATTGGTGACTCCAAGTGCAAGATAATGTGAAACACAAGTAAGAATTGTTGATAGTTATGATTGAACTGGCACGAAATATTTTATAAGAAATAGACAACTAGTGCAGCAATCGTATTTGGGTACATATTGCGCGTGTGTTATATTGAGCTAGAAACGTAAAAAAAGACTAGTTACCTCTTTCCTCCTTTCATACAGCACAATAACGATATTATTAGCAATTATGACGACACTTAACCCTTGGGTTCTCTCGCCTCGCAGTCGGGGTTCGACGAAAAATACCTGCGCACGAACCCTCCTTTCATCCGCTCTCAACATCGCCGACGTAGAGGCCCACCAACCTAACCCTTTTTGGCATCTCATCCCTCCTCGGTACCTGTTTCCCAACGAGGCTCGATGGGTTGACACGCTCGTCGAGGTTAAAATGAGAGCAAGGTGCATGGCTCGTGTATAATTCCTCGTTTTTCCTTCCCCTTTCGTTCTCCTATAGTTCCTCCGTACGAGGATCCAACGTGTTATTATCAATAGTTCCTGAAAGTGGATCGGCTTACCTTAATATGTTCTTTGGCGTTAAGAGATTCCTTTGTGCACAAGTCTACCGAACATACCTTCGTATTTTTAAAAGAGTTAACCACACAAGTCATGTGAACCTAACATTTCACAAATTCAGTCTTCGGTACTTTCGTAAAGCATAATTATCAACATCAATTTATCAATAATGGTATATCTGAATTATATTTTAAGGGATAATTATCCAATAGAAATTTTAATTTATCTTATCACTATAAAAAAACTTTAAATGCTACAGTGTATTAGGTGACTGAATATTACTCTCGTGTAGTCTAAACTATTTATAAGAATAAAACGAGCATTTTACAATTTTATCGATGCAAAATAATATACGATGTAAAGTATAGTTTTGTTTAACGTACAAGTCAACGTACTTCATATTTGTAAAAATATTAATATATATTCCGTAGGAACGTACAGTCAATTGTTTTTCATTTGCAAATACACTTGTGTGTATGTGTGGGGGTATTTTAGTTTTTCAGATTAATTCATCATGGTAGGGAATTATCAAATAATGCGATAAAATTATATATTATTATCGTTCCAGGTAGAAACTTTTTTATGGAATAATTAAAAACCATTCATTATTGGAGATTATTTGGTAATATAATTATTAACTGCATCACGGTATATTTTACTTGAACCAGAAAAAAATTATTTATTTTAAAGGAAATATTAATCACAAAAAGTAAGATTTACTCAAATATGATAAGGAAAACATTTTGTATAGTTTTAAATTAAAATTCTACAAATTTAGACTTTTTACTAAAAATTATTTAAAAATCAACAGTTACAATATTTCTTTAGCATATTTATTCCATTTTGAATATAAATGAGACGTGTTCCAGAGTAAAATTCGAAGAATCGACTGCATTTTAAAACAATCATGTTAAATTTATTATGCTCGATTTCATACATACACACACACACGCACACACACACACGCACACACACACGCGCGCACACACACACACACACACACACACACACACACATTAGAGATGATTGAAAGAATTAATATGGTTGAATTTAAGGTTTTTTTATAGTTGCCTTTGTTTAAAATAGTCTAGAAGAAGTTCGAATGTTTCCATGTGAAATTGTAGCTTTTTTAAACAGTTATCCAAAGTTGGATTATATTTTAATTATAAAAAAATGAAAGTTTCCTAAATTAAATTATTAAAAAATGAAGGTGATTTTAAATAATTTAGAAGCATTTTGAAGCTATCAAAATCCATGGTAAAAGTATGGTCATTCATTTTTAAACAAAATGCTAAATGCAAAACTACTAGCAATGAATAGCACGCGAACATTCTACGCTAACTCGGGCATTGATATTCCACGCAATAATAAGAGTGTTGAAGAAAATGCGGCGCCAAGCTAAGTACATGCGTGCGCGCATTCAGCTGTAGCAATAAACTGATGAGCGGAAATCAATATTTCGGGAAAATCGTTTCAGTCACTCCACCTCGATGGTCATTGTCCGAGGCAACAGTACCTCGCTGATCGGAGTTGTTACTCTCGGCCGTCCGGCGTTTTGTTCTCTCTAGCTTTGGGTGACGACGCGATTACGATAATCCGTTCGGCGTCGTACTCCTCCCCCCCTCTCCGCAGAACCGGGCCGCTCGTTGCCCCTCGCCACCGGTGACGTGCCGCTGCGCGTAATAACACCTCCCCTTCGTCGTTGCGCCAACACGCCGCAAACTCTGGAGGGTAGAGGTGCTGGAGTTTGTCGGCCGAACTCTGAGTGACTCGGGGTGTGGCGTGATGGGACGTACCGAGAGTTACGGGCCCCGTATACGCACTATGCCATCGCTCAAGGGTTAAGGGGGTTGTGCCTTTGACCTATATTTCATCTGGCTTGACCCAATTATTTACGTGTCTCGACGACGAGCCTATGCTCGCCGGTACGAAGAACTTACTTTATGACTTCCGATTACAATCGAGTTGCCTTCTCGACGATTTCGTCTACTTTATTGCACGGGTGAATAGTCTACAAGTCAGTTTTCTTGGTAAATTTCATTATGAAAATTTACAATCACCCTTAATTTCATTTTTGATACGATTCGATCTTATTATCGAATTAAGCTAACTGTATTATGGATTTTTTTTTACAAATACTTGAACTAACTGAACTGAAATGCTAAAAGAAAATTTGGTTCCAGAAGTATATCCAACGAATGATATATGTGTACAGTAATACATATAAAATTTAATATTTATTCAAAAGTATAATAAAATTGTGGAGTATTAAAACAAATTTTACACTGTAATAAATCTTGAACTGACACTTTTTATAATCCAAAATAACACAACAAAACTATTTAAAAGAGCGAATCCTACTCTCAAAACATATCTATCTTGCGTAAAACAAGATGCCATCTGCTCCCCAAACATGATTTAAAAACCTGACTTCTACAATAAGGTGGCTTATGGCCTAATATAGTCAAGCAACCATCGAAAAAGTCGAAAAATGTTTCGTCTCGGGAGCAACAGTGCAATTATTATATTGTTATTACACATTACGAAGCCAAGCCTCGTCCCGATCGTAAAACAATCGACGCGGCGTCGAGACCTGACCTGATCTCCTTCCACCTCCGCTCCCTTTGGTTACCGCTATGCTAACATTTATGGAAAGTCAAAAATCGCCCTAGAAAGGCAGAATGCAAGGCGACCTTTTGAAATATTACGGCGGACGGTATATTTTCACGTGTTCGCTAAGAAAAATACAAAGTTGCGGAGGCGCGGAACGCGCGCACTACCGGCCGCAATATAAAGTGGCCGGAAATTTTCGACAGTGCCAATTTTCGCTCAACATCGTGCTCCAGTTTTCTCGCAAAAGGGGCGGTCCCAATAAAGCGAGGGGCACCTCATGGCCCTTAAGGTAAAAGTTGGAGTTTAACCCAGTAAGAGCCTTACGCATAATAGTATGAACTTTACGCGTTTATTGCAGAAATCATCAGGTAGAGGATCGGAAAAGTCCAGGCGTATATAGATATGTCATGCTTTCTTTATGAGTGGTGGTCCCGGCTCGACGAAGTAAGACAATGGAAAATGGTATTTTGAAAACGTTTAAGGAACAACTTCAGCCAATGTACCAATGACAACAAGTCAGAAGCATCTTCGCAATTTTTTGTCTTTTTCTTCAGTATTTATGTTCCATGTAGTGGTTTCGAGTAAATTGCGTCGAGTTCTTCAAAATTACTATGTCTTTTGAGGTTTGGCAATGCAGGCAAGTATTGAATTATTTAGTAATCATTTTTTCTCTAACTCTTTTAAGGTGCGTGAAATTATATATAATAACAGAAAGATGGTTGCATTTCGCTTATGTCTTTATGAACGGCACCTCGAGACAGACGTAAAAATGTTTTACGTAATTTTCGATACAAAATATTAAATAAAGAGTCATTGTCAAGGTTAATTATCTTTGCGACTTTGCTCAGAATGAATTGTACTATTTAGTTATTTTTTTAACAATTATTTTAACGCTTTTTTAAAGAGCCTACACGAGTACTGCTTTTCTCAAGATGTGAAATATTAAATAAGCCATTCAACTAAAAATGTCGTAAGGCGACAAAATTAACATAATCCGACAATAAAGTGTACAACCATTAACAACTCTTGTCACAATAAATTCGCATTAAATATAAAAATTATTATACTGATCATAGCTGGAAAGTTACGACATTGCGTCTACGGCACTGTGCAGATACGAGTAGACGGAAAATGCTAAAGTATCTTTTTTTTCTTTCTCACAACAGCAAAGCTCGCCCATAAATATATTGAAGACTACTCTTAATGTGAGCCTACTTTTGTCACCTCAAATTACCAAAAACTCGAGGTAAAGAGCTAACTTATATGTATGTATATCTGGGGAAATGCGCTTTTAGACGCAAATTTTTTTCTTTTTTATGTTACTTGTATTTACTGTCCTACGACTATCTACTGTTACACGACAGTATTTTTTGATTTCAAAATTGTTTACATAATCCTATTGCAGAAATGATTGATTCTTAAATAGGATAAAAAAAAATAATACTAAATAATAATGGTAAAATTAGTGTTTTTACGTAAATAATGAGAAGTATAAAAGACATATATTTAGACAACCTATTTATACAAAACCATTTTATTCTTTTATTTCTGTTACATTGAGCTAAGAATAATTTTTATTATTAAAACGTATTTGAAAGTAATTTATCATTAAAATTTAGTTTAATGTTAATTTTTTCATTCAATCAAACGCTTCATTGTGGCATAATATCCATTATGCATTGACTTTTTTATGAAAAAAAGATACAATTATTGTTATTGTAATTATTTGCAAAAAAAATTCTCCAAAAATTTTAGAATCAAGCTTTTGAAAACAAGTTCTTATCACTATTTATAACATTAAAGCATCTGTATTTTTTATAAAAAAAAAACGTTAGCAATATAACTGTGTATCTTAATTCCTTGAAAAGTATACAGTTGGATATTTTTTGCATTGCTTAAAAAAGTAGACAGGAGCCAGATAAATGGAGAAAAATTTTCTGAAGTGTTTTTGACCGTTGAATACATAAAAAAATATGATGTTAGATAGCGAACTGGGCATTGACATTTTTTCGGACATTTTTTTTCAATCTTCTCAATGTTGGTATTTAAATCGATATACGCTTATACTCTCCCTCTCGTTCATAAATAATAGAAATTGTATTCGTTTACCACGAGATGAAGATCGCGAACTGGATCAATCAAGACTCAAGTGATATCTGACAGCTGTTTTTATCGCTTCTTCATGTGATTTCTTTTAAATTTTTTCTCTTGCGAATTCAAATGAAAATCGTTATATTTCTCTTGTACTGAGACGTTTTACGAGTAGAATAGATTTCTGCAGTGCATGACGAAAATATCTTTTCAAGACTTCAAGTACTTTGCTAGACCATTGAGACTATTTCATAGCATTTGCCAACATTTTGTTCACATGATATATTCTTTTCAACAACGTCCCAAAGTTAGTAATTGAAATACTTGATTATTTCATCGTTTCATGAAGAATTTCGTTAATTTTGTAAAAATTTAAAGATATTTAAAGTTGTAAAGAAGTCAAAATATTATTCATTATTCGTTCTTCGTATACGACTTATTAAATGTGTAATTATATTTTAGGTCAAGTATTCAACTTATTCAAATGATGTAAAATACTTATTTGTAATATTAAAAAGTTGATGTCTAACTTTTATTATATTTCTCATATAAACTTTATTTGGTGTTATTATTATTACAATTAGTCTTTTATTATATTGAAAACATATAAGATATATAGAGCAGAATTATTGTTATTATTTCTAAAAATAAAAAAGATATATTATAACAATTTTTTTTTTTGTTTTCTAACTGATACAAATATTTTAATAAACGTTTATAATAAATTACCTTTCAAATTAAAAAGGATTCAATAGATACATTTTTTATTAATTATTACAAACGATTAAGAATTTTAACAATTTTTATGAAAATTATATCGTTCTATACTAAATCATCATATTTAGACGGCTAAAATAAATGTACTGTATCTTGTATTATTTATGTGGTCGCGTTCAAAGTGCTTAATTGAAATATTTTTATACTAAGATACTAAGATACTTTTATAACAATAATTTAACTTGAAAAATCTCTAACTAAATAGATTGCATAGAAAAGATATGAAATAGGTGTGAATTAATTTTTCTAATAATCTTAAGCCCTTGACTCCTGGAATTACAACCAAATTCCTTCTCCATTAGATAGGAATGTTAGTCTAAAGCAGACCGATATGCCATAAACTGAAGCAAATAACAAAAGTAGAATAAAAAGGCTAACAAATTACAATTTAAAAACGAAATTTGTAAAAATAAAGAAGAAGTAATGGTGGTCATAACCAGTTATTACGTTTCAAGGACTATTGACTCTCTTTCCTTCCTTGTCATTAAGCAATCGGAAAATAATAGAATTAACGCAGCACGTCACGTGAATCAATGGATTTTGTTGTTTTTCTGGAAGTCAGAAGCACAAGAAAAACATCGATAATGGGCGGTTATATGTCGGCGCCAGTTCAACGTACTCTTTTCTCTCTTCTTGGTTTTTAAGAGTCTGAAAAGTAGCTGCGGGGCTTTTCTCGCATTGTGAACGAGTATCGTAATTAGAGACTATCCGCGATATTATAGTTGGACAACGACCGCAGGCCCAGGGTTGTGCTGTAGATAAATGCGCTGCGCGACGTTTATTTTAAAACGATTAGTGATCGGTTTCCTCTTTGTTCCTCTTAATAATAGAGGCTAAAGCAATAGTCGAGCTAGATTAGATTACGCACGCTTTTCGTTAAATCCATCATCGATTTCTATAACCTTTTTGTGTGACAGTGCGCGAGTTTTTCACTCAAGTAATGATGCATCTTTAATGTGACCAGTAAATATTCATATCTAAATGTTGTTGGCAGAATTTCCATTATCGTGTGGTTCGAAATCAGAAATATTATAAATTAATTCAAAGAAAAATAAATATAGATTACCGTCCTTTTCAGAATAATAGAAAAAATTTCTATACTATTACTACACTTATGAGCAATATTTACACGATTGTTATGTTCGTCTTTATGTACATGATACGGTGTTCTTGGTTTCTTTATTAGTATTGTAAGAGAATTACAAATAATGTATAAATAAAATTAAAATTTCAAGAATTTCGAACAAATCAAATTAATAATTCTTTCATTATAGTATTATTATGATTAAAATTATTTTTAAAACTTTTCGTATTTCAAAATAACTTAATCTGAGGCTTTGAAGATTTATTTTCCAATGTCCATTAAATTTTATTTAAAAATATACCGAACAGTTTCTTAATCTTTCTTACTAATTTCATGTCATTGACTGATACTTAAAATTAATTAACTTATTTTACTCTTTTTCAAAAATAGCTAATTAAAATTGTATATTTATATAAGTACCCATATTCAAATATAAATTGAAACAGGGTAATGTATAGTTTAAATTTAATAGTATTTTTGGGTAGTTTTTGTAGTATAGAACGATCATCCTATTATTAAAAATCAATTTCATAATTTTGCCTCGACGGGTCATTTCAAGTTAATTTAAATAACATATTTTTTTATAAAGATTAGCTTTATAATTTGTTTTTTGTAAAAAAGCTAAACGAATAAAATTTAAAGAGTTTAAACTGTAGTTTACTCATAGATTTTAAATAATAGTAAATTAATGTTTTGTGCATACGAAATTGTGTTTCCTTTAATTGATCATTAAGGAATAACTTTTTTCTTACTTGAAAGCATTTTTATTTGTATGCTGGGGACAATCATTAAAATCAATAGTTTTTCAATAGCAAAACATAAAAATAATAGCTTAACTGTCCACGTACGACTTGAATTTCAAGTAAGATAGTACAATGTGTTATTTAAAAGAAAAAACAAAAAGTGTGGAATATATCGTCAATAATGAATGTTAGTATTGAAAGAGTGCAAAAGGGGCAATATAAAAAAGGTAGAAAAAAGAAATAAGGGAATATTATCCAATCGTCTAATTATATCGGGGCCCGATACTTCCGAATGGTTCGACTAATAATAATAGCCACGTTCGAGTCGAAGGGTGGCCCCAGAAAATACTTCTCTCTCTTTCTCTTGCTATTGCTTTCGTTCAGTATTAATTCGTTCGTGCGCGACTCGGACCATGTGGTGTGCGAATAGAGCTTTTCGTCGGTCAGAGGCTGATGATCGGCCTCTTCGTGCGCCGCTTATATACCAACAGACCAGCTGGTCTAGGAGAGCTATGTGTGTGAGTATAGACAAGAAACAAAACGAGAGCGAGAGAGTTAGAGGGCTTAGACGCTAAACGTTCCCTACTCTCGGGGAGTCCTCGACGTTGCAGAATTTTTTTCATTTTGTTTTATTTTCTTTCGTAGCGTTTAGTACTTTTCTACCTTGCACGGCCTTGGATCTCTTTTAGGAGGCCTCGCCTCGCTCGTGTGTATTTTCGTTCCTTTTAATTGGCGCATAGTTTTGGGAAAGAAATTTTGAGTGTCCTCGCGACTGCGTTTGGATTTCTCGACAAAGGGATAATCGTCCCGGGAGCCTTTTTTCTGGAAACAGAATTTCAACCATATCTTTTATGCACTTAGCAGGTGTTGATTTGCCAAAATTACTTTTGTTTCATTTCTGTTTTGCTTTCGTTTTCGATAATTTACATGCAAAAGTGGCCTTGAACAGTTGTTCTCTGAATTTGAGTGAACATTGTTGATATAGCAACAGATAAACAATGCATCTTGAATAAGTAGTGCGCTTTCGTAGACTGTCATTATTCTTCGATTGGTTACTTTTTAGCGTGATATTTTAAAGGCATGTGTTATTCTTTTCTTTGGACGCATGCAAATGAAGTCTACACAAAAAAATATCGTTATAATTTTATATTTTTGTCATTACTTGAATAGGAGTAATTAAGCATTTTTTTACAAAATATTAGTATTACAAAGTTTAAAATTTTAATAATTATTTCCTAGGCGATAAAAAAAGGTGCATGATAAGCTTTACGCGTGAGTTTGAACAAAGTAAATTTGTATGTATGTATAGTATACTTTATCCATACGTGTATTGAGTGATCTCTTTAAAAACTTTTTACCCCTAACAACTGATCTTTCTCTTCTACTGTACATATATATGTGTGTGTGCGTGTGTGTATGAATATACAAGAGCGTAACAGCTTTCCTTCAACACGCAAAACTTCCGAAGTTGCAACATTTTCTTCTTGTATATTCAATGAAGGGTCCTTTCGTTTTCATTTTCTATGTGGTATGTACTTAGCAAAACGTCAAAATGATTCGTTGATCATATAGGATTAGAAAATTGAAAATGTGAGAATAAATAAAGGTAGAAATTCTGTTACCTTATATGAAGTGCAATCTACTTGAGAGGTTGATTTTATTACTTTTCTAGATTTTCAATTTTTCTATGTATAAGTTGCATCACAGGTTGTAGACAAGAAATTTTTAATTTTCAAAAGAAGCTATGATAGAAAAAATTTAAGAAGATTATGGGAAGAAATTTGAACCCTGTTATTAAAATTATTAGTCCTATTTTACCAGTTAGAGCTAATTAATCTATACGTAGTTAATCGTTCAACAAAAATACTATCGATTAAAAAAGAATTCTTTAACATATTTTAGTTGGAATGTCTAATAGGTATCTATTTCTTGGTAATCGTTTGTCTTGAAGGTATTAGGGTGTTTTATCCATTTATCAATTTATCAATCAATATGACATAAGACATTCAAATGCAGTTCCATCAATTTTTATTTACAAAAATGTTATTAAATTTCCTAATGTTAATACACAAATGAAAATTTCCTTTTTATTTTTTTCACACACAACATTGTTATCGTTAATGAAAATTTTCAAAATAAAAATTAATGATATTACTGAAAAAGTTTTTAAACATTTTTTAAAATAACCTTATGCTACATTTTATGGAAAAATGTAAAATGGTCAAATTGTGTATTGTGACACTCTTAAAACGACTTAGTTTAATTGTAATCTTGATTACGTACAAATCGTCAAAATAATTTTATTTCGATTACTTTAAAATGCACACACAATGCGCTGTAACTGACACTGAAGTAGAATAGTAACAATTCTGCCACCTCCGTATCCTTCATTCTTGTACTTCCATTTAAGAAGCCGTACTCCTATTCAGAAGCGACGAAATTGCGAAAAACGGGGTTATTCTCATCGTGTACACACACCAAAGCGACCCCTGTTTGGGCGCCACCCTCTCAGTGACTCTCCGCTTTTGTTGCGTCGATTTTTCGATTTTCGGACAGGACACGCTCTCCTTCGAACGGCCGAGGATGAAGAAAAATCACGAGGGGGTGGGGAAGGAAACGATGGTAGAACGAGGGCAAGAATTGAGCGAAGTTCGGCTGGCTGTAGCAAAGAGAGAGAGAGAGAGAGAGAGAGAGAGAGAGAGAGCGAGTGAGAGTGAAAGAGGTCGCAATAGCGGGGAAGGGGGTGTAGAGGCGATGTCGGAGAGAGGTAGGGAAGGACGTCCGAAAGATGGTGAGTTATGTGAGGCGGGTGTTGCTGCAGAGCGAGGGGTTTTAGCGTCGTGCTGTTGCGTTACTCTCATACCCTACTGGCCGCGTGATTTCCTTTTCCTATTTCTCGTTTTCATAATTCTATCTGCCGCGTTTATTTTTCTTCGCTCTTGCTCGAAAGTATCATCTATCCGTTTCATATAATAATACTTCATTTTTCAAACCACTTTACGCACGCATATTCGATGCACATTTTATGTCCTCTTGAAAATACCCAATTCTCGAGTACTGCAATAAATATCCAGGAATACGAATGAATGGCGAAAAATTTATGATTGTAAATTTTTTAATTAATTCAGCTTACGTCGTTTTAATTACGACTCTGATTTTAAAGTCAGTTGATAAAGTAATGCTGTTTGCATGAAACATTTATAATTACAAAAAATAGAAGTTCATAATCGCATTTATCAAGAAATCAGTGACAGACTCTCAAATAATTTCCAACATTTCATGTAATCATTCTTTAGATTTAATTTATCTGATACGTCTATCGTATAACGTCCCACACAAAGCTTTCATATTTAATTCTTAAGAAAATGTTTCACATGTATCTGCATCCTACGCTTTCCCTTTACTTGGCAGACTTAAGCCTTATTTACGAATTGTGTTAAATATTTTTCCTCCCGTACGTAATTTTACTAGTCCGTGCTTTATCTCCTTCTCTTTACGTCCCACCATCTTTCTTCTAGTATAATTCGAGAGCCAACCACAACGTTCGTTTTCATTCGCACTCAGTCTCTGCCTCTCTGACCCTCGTGCAGCAGCGCTCTGCAGCTTTCCCCCTTTTATACTTTCTCGATTTCTCACGTTTCCTCGGTTACTTCTAACTTCCATTCCCCGTTATGGGTGCTATCATTTCTCCTACTCTCTCGAAAAAAGCGAAATTAGGGTGGCTTGACCAACGTTTTTCAAGGGAGTTCTCCCGCACGCGCCCAATCTTACGCACATGCGTGAACTAGTTTTCGGTGAGGGGTTATCCTCGGCTAATTCGTCAACACATATGTACAGCCGTGAAAATGCAGCTGCGATAGCCATAGTTACGATCCTTCCGTGTGCTCCACTGCTGAATCGCATTTTTATGTGATTTTTCCGAAAAAATATTATGGCACTTGGGGGACTTTTATTTCAGCAACATTTAATGTGAGTAGACAAATTGGAAGATGCGTTATATACGTGTGTTCCATAACAGTCCCTTTAATTTATTAAAAAAAAATATATATTTTTTATGATCTTGATGGTAATGCTGAAAATTAACACTGGCACGAATGAGTCATTTATTTCCATTCGCTACTTTTATTATAATACAACCGGTTATCTTCTCAACATACACTATTGTTTAAATTTAACAAAAGGAAAACGTATTTCATTAAAATAAGTACCCTATTAGTATTTACAGATAACTAATTTTTATTCCAATCTACGAATCTTTTTCGTATCAGTCTAAGCTATTGTATACGCGATGAACTTAGTTGAAAATCGAAATCTCTTATAAAAAAAATTATTTAACGAAATTGTTTGTATGTATATACGCGTCATATCAATATCTATTGTTTATTATTACTTACATACGATTCTTGTTATTTTCAGCGTATTATAATAAAGAATAAATTTCGTACAGTTCATAACGAATAGTGTTATTATTTCAAGCCACTTAATGGTACAGAATGCTTATTTCATGAAAACGCTTATCATTTGAAACATACAGTAAGAAGCTATATTTGTCAAACAAAAGTTTCAAACTTATATTATTATGATGAATACAGAGTAAATTGTTACTTAATGTAATCATCTACGCAGAGCTGTTTCTTATTAGCTCAATCTTCTAACTGATAATAAATATGATACACAGAACATAAAGGATTTTTAAAACAATTTTATCAACGAGAAAGATTATTTAATTTAATTATTATAAATTACGATAATCTTAAAAGTGATAATATATTGATTTACATATCATAGTCTAATATTTCTGATAAATAAGCAAATTACTTCTCTTTTAAAAATACTATTACAAATTTTCTTATGAATTTTATATTTTATTGTAGTATTAATTAAGTGTAATTCTGTAAATTAGAGTGGATGTATAAATGATCTTTTATTAAAATTAAAAGTATTTTTTTTAAATAAATCACTACAGTTCTATTTCTGTTGTTACATATTTAAAAAACTTATGAATATACTGTAGTAGTAAATTTTGCACCAGTCATTTAAAAGTACCTGATGAATTTGGTATATTATAAGCTTAAAAGTGAAATTATTTTATTATTGTCAGTTTCGGGTAAAATTATCACAAATTGATTAGAAAAAATAGACTTTGTAATTTAGGCATTTAATATTTTTCGTCAAATTGATAATTGATAGATAATTTAACATTTATATTCTTAAATTTCTTTATAGAAAATTACGCACTTATGCTCCTTTATTGTCCGCCCACCGAGTTGGGTTCCCCGTCGTAAATATAAAATCGTGATAACTCTGGAGCGAGAGGCAGTTCTTTAACTCCTGTCAGTTTCAAGTCTGCTGGATTTATGCGTCATTAGCATATGGCACAGGTGCTCCTCTGCTTTTATCTTTTCTTCTTTCATAGAGTAGCCAGAGACTAGGAGAGGATTAATAATACCTTGTAAAACAAACGAGGCATCGATTGAATGTGTGTAGCTCCTCAATTATTTTGATCGAGTGCATGGTGCGCACCTAGTATAACGTCTTAATATTTTTCTACTGGTGATCATTCGTCATTATTTTTTTTTGGTCATTTCATGCGCATTTGTGCTTCCGCCGGATAATTATTTCATTGACAGACTTTTTTATGGCCAATATAGCCGTGGTAATTAATAATCCTCAATATTTAATTAACAAGCCGAATTGTATGGAAGCGTATCATTATACTATAAAAAGCACATTAATTGTTGGTTCGTTAATTTAAATGTTGTATTACTTCATATTAAAATTAAAGATGTATCTTTCGTATTAAAATTAGTAGACTTAAAACTATGATGAAAAAATATATTTATATTCAATTTACACGAATTTAATGTTAAATTATTAGTTATGTGATAATTTCATGCAATGAATATATCATGAATGTCATATGACATGATAATTATAATTCTCACTATTTATAAACATACCTAAAATTTTAAATATGAAAATATTTCACCACTTATTTCTTTGAATTAATTTAATTGTATTAAATGGTAGTCTTTAGTATGTTTCTTAATTGATGTGTTATACTCGAAAAAAAGTGCTCAATTATACTTACAATGGGTTCTTATGTAACCCGTTAGTAGCCACCCTTTAAAAATCTGTGTGGTCTCTTCTTGGCTCCTTTGGTGTAGTGCACTCGAGGGAGGCTCGATGTATACACACGGGTGACTTTTCTTTCTCGCGTGTGTATCCACGTATTCAATTCGGCTCTCCCTTTCTCCGTTTGTGGCTCCATTCATGAATCTTGCGACATTCTTGGACTCCTCTGTCATGGAAAATTCAAGAACTGTAGCAGGTCAGAAATGCGAGCGCGATACGCTCGATTTGATTTGCCGTCATTTGGGTTCCTTTAGGATTTTCTGACTGACAGAGGTACATGTTTCCCGTTTTTGAAAATGGACCTATAATCGATTTTCTCGAATATTCTCGATTTAATGGTCATGGATACAATCGTGTGTGTTTGTAAAAGAATTTGTTGAAATTTACGAGTTGTAGTAGCTGAACCTTTCTTAACTCATTGATGAATATCTATTTTTCGTAATTTTCTAGTATATCATTTATTCGACATATGTCGAATGTTGTTATTTGTTGTCAGTTATTTTCGCGAGGTAAAAATTTGGATATTTAAAATCTTAATACTTTTTTCTTTTTCTTTTTTGGTTAAGATATAAAAAGGCATCTGAGAAAATAAAAAAAATTGTGGAGTACTTTTATAAGTTTTAAGCCTTTAGTAATTAATTTCGTAATACGGTAATTTCATTTCCGTAATAAATAATGACATCTTTGAATTTTAAAAATTACTACTATACATAAATAGTTGTATATACTAGACTGAACTAATAAATCCTATAGACTAACGGTACAATCATATTCAGAGCTCGTGATACCTAAATGTTACTTTTTTATTTCCTATTACGTTGTTAGAATCCATTAGTCGTTGAGCGTCGCGCTTGACTGCAAAAGAGTTGTGTATTACAAATACACTATTACACATACATTTTTATAAAGCATCGTGTATTAGTCAGAGGCTAAGTAAACTCGATCGTTTCGTAGGCGAAGATTATACAGCTGGGGTACACTAGAGAAATGCAGTCATATAAAGTAGGAAATTGAATGCGGATTCGAAGATACAAAGAGGGAGGGAGGAGGTTTATGAAACATGGATATATATAAAAAGAGAAAGTAATACTATAAGTGTGGAGGGGCTGTGAGTGGAAGCGAAAAAGTTTGTGTCAAGGGCGGGTACGAAGCATTTTTTGTTTATTCTAGTTATTTAATAAATTATTTTATTGTTATTTGAAATGTATTTTGAAATACATTAATTTCATTGATTTCATTTTATACATTAATATTAATTGATAAGATAAATCAAATAAAAATTTAGAACATTAAAATATTTAACTTGCATACATTCTATAAAAAAAAATTCGGATAATAATAAAAAAATACTGTATGTATATAATATACAGTTTTTATTTTAAAAAGTTTATAAATTTTTTAAACCGTATAAAATATTTTTTAAAAAGTTATAAGAAATATCTTTTAACATTATAGATTTTTTATTATTGTATTGAATATAGAATATTATTAATTATTATTTTTACTGAATTTAAATTTAAAAAAGTATTACCTGTATATCGAAAGAATGAAAAAAAAATGAAAAATAAATTTAAATAAATATATCATTCTGCATATTTTAGATGCACAGTTGTTGATAAGAATCGATATTATCCCAAATATTATTCTGTATGAAAATTAGATAAACTTCTCATAGTTCTTATTACAAAAATGCATTTCTTGCACAAGGTAGGCGCTATGAATAATTCGAATAAAGGTTGGAGAAATAGATCCCGGCATAAATCGAGTAAGAAAAACTTGTGCTTCCCAAGAGGTGTACCCATGCGAAAGAAGAACGACGCAAAGACAAAACTATTGGGTTCATTCTTCATTCTTTTACCTATCTCTCTCTCTCTCTTTCTCTCCCCATTACTATCTCTTCCACTCTTTCTAGTAGTATATTCCATACTCATCACGAAAAGAAAACGAAACAACAAAATTTTTCGCTGCATATGTAATTTCGGTTGAATTATTAGCCAACGACCTATGCTTTCATCCTGGATATGTATTTCCGTCTTTCCGAGCCTATTGGACTATATAATGGAGTATAATTCGCGATTTTAGTTTTATTGTATTTTGATAATCCATAGTACCGAAATTTCGAAGGAATATAGACCATCGTTAAGTTCGAGTATTTAGTCTGTCGTTTTGTAATGGCGCGATTGCGGTAATTCTTTTCTTTAAGTACGTATAACACATCATTTAACGATAGTCGTAAAATCAACGCTTAACACTTATCATTAATTATCTTAAATAGTTATTTTATTATGGTAAACTATGTTTCTGCGTTTGTACAAAATGCATTCGCTTTATCTGTTACTCGCGTTCAAATTACGAAACGTAGATTATGAATAATTAACGTATAATTAAGGAGGTGGTTCGCCGACATCGCTTATTAACAACCTGATTACTTAAAATTTAATTCGATAGTACGTGGCTATCTAATAAATTGTACTAAAATGCTGGATCGAGAAGATAAGAAATGCATTACAAATTATATTCACTAGATCAGTAATACACGAAAGTTACAGAATTCAAAAGTGAATTCTTCCGGGACACGAATTATCCATACGCCAGCATATCAATGCAATATTTTCTCACCTGAGGTCTTTCGTCACACCCGAGGCGTCGCATTGGTGCATCGCACCTAACTCCGTACGCCCAGAGCCATCGCATCATCGAGGACTCAAAGAGCACACCCCAGCGAATAAGACAAATAGAAAGAGACTCGGCCTCTTGGGCCGGCTCTCCTGCTCTCTAAAAAAAAGGAAAAAAAGAATGGGGCATGGGCGGAGGGGGCCGATGCGGCCCGTGTTCAGCACGCGCTCGAAGGGACCCACGCGACCGGCTGCAACAGGCAGCAACAGGCTGCCGCCGCCGCTACCACACCGCCGTCGCCGACGTCTCACTCCACGTCCCTCTTCTTTCCGCCGTACGTGTGTCCCGACGCTCGTGCCGATGGTTGCACGCATGTGCCTGCAGCATGCCTCCCTGCTCCTGAAATGCTTTTATCGCTTCGCGCCCTCGGCTTCTTTATTCCCGCAGCGTCTCGATTTTATGTACGCCATAACGTCGGAAGGTGGATGTTTCGCTTGCACGGGTCTCTTAAAACTATTGCTCACAACTCGGGGCTGTGTTAGCTTTTGTTTTGGGATGTCTAACCACGGCACGCCTTTGTTTACAGCTTTACTCACAATCCGAGGTAGTTTAATGAATCGGAATGCTGATGTTACATATCAAATAATTAACAAAAATACGTTTAATTTGCATTACATGTAATACAAAAACGCAATTCATAATATAAAACAAACTAAAGTAAGGTAGCCTTGTATTGTTTTTTATTTATTTATTTTTTTTTTCTTAAATTGAATTAATTAATCTTCTTTTTTATTTACATGAAGTTATTTATAAGAGTCAGTAATTCCTGATTTCAAAAACAATAAAATTTTGTTCACTGAATGAGATCATAGTGATAAAGAGTCCGAAGAATAGCCGAAGAAAAAGAGAAATGGGAGGATCAGATCATGGACCAGAGGGAGGAGAAAAATAAAGATAGCGAATGAAAGAGAGCGAGAGAGAGAGAGAGAGAGAGAGAGAGCTACTTTTGTTCAAAGGGAAAAGCCGAAGGGCTCAACGGAAGCACAAAAGCAGAGGGCTACCTATGAGCGATAGAAAAAATGTGCTCGAGTGTGTTAGTAAAGTGTGGAGTCAAAAAAGAAAGGAAAAAAAATGGGAAAGTCAAGATTCTAGAGTGGTGGCAGGAGACATATGGATTTTAACTTCTTGCACAGTTGGCGTAGTCGAGCTTTGACTGGACAACATCCATTTGAATTTGCTGAGACGCCCAGTAGCCATGGTCTTATTTCCTTTTATCTCAGCAAGTTTTCTAGCTGAAGAGAGTTTTTGATTTTTCCCTTAAAGGCTCACTAACTGATTCTACTTCGAGTACTTTGTGCCAAAGAAATACTTTCGCAATCTTAACTGTTTTCTCTTCTTTCTTTAAATAAGTTAGTAATTGTTTTTATTTTAATTAAAAAAATTATTAACGTGTAAATATCATGTCAAAAAAAATTTGTGATTATAAAAGCCATTTACAATATTTATTGCCTAAGATTTTATATTTATCAGTTATTTGTGATTCAATTTCAAATAATATAGTATAAGAGCAAATCACTAATTATATCAATAGTTCATTCACTATCATCTTTATTTATCTAATGGTTACTAGAATAACGTTATAACGATGCTTATAATAAATGCATAATTCTTTTTTAAATTCTTTATGATGTTTGTAAATATTTATTACACATTTGATTATAAATTATCATACGTAATTGCTATTAGAATCATATTCATAGTTTTATTAATTTAATATTTATCGCGAAATATTAAAACATCGAGTATATTTGAAGTTTAATAATACGTTAGAGAGCAATCGTGAACAATAGATCACATATTGCAAATTCTCAGAAGTATTACAAATAATTAACTATAGTTGAAACTAATATAAGAAAAATGATCTACTTCATCATTTGTTAGTAGGATACTATAAATAAAAACAATTTCAGCTTATATCTGTTTACTGATAACCAAGGACAACAGTATCACGAATGAAAACTATTTGTTTGTCGAGTAAAGATATAGTCAATAGTTTAATGTCTATCAATACTAATAATGATTTTGACTGAGGAAAAAATTATGCTTAGCCTAAAAAAATTAGTCATCTTAAAATAAATTGAAAGTTGAAAAAAATTGAAGAGTTTCTTTTATCTGCAATGCTACACTTATACAATTAATGATTGTTTATACGAATGATATTTATTTATAGAAATGTATGGGAAAATGCATGTAGGAATAACAATAAAAATTTAATAATACAATCTATCATCCTAGATGTATGTTGTTTTAAACGTATAAAAAATATTTTAAATACTCCTGTTCTTTTATCTCCTACAAGTGCTTATCTCCATTAGCTGAGTGCGTGTATTATTTATATTAAAAAGAATTTCAGTTAATATGATAAGTATTTTTTTTTAATACGTCACACTCCTTTATAGAGAAGCAGTGAATGATTTACAGTACCGAATTGGCACCTACGATCCCCCGAATACTAAAAAATACTAAATTGCCAAATATACTAAAATTGACAAATAATACAATAGGCAGGAGGAATTCCTAATTAATCCTCAACTCTAGGAGTTAATAATATTCCACTCCACACGTTCCTCGGATCCCGCGGTAGCAGCCCCTTATTCATTGGGTGTTAGCAGAAGCATCGAACACACGAGCCGATGAATTGAAATCGAGGGAAATCATCACTGAATAATCTAACTCACGAATTCGAGACTCGGCTGTGGCCCATCGAGGGAGGCAGGGACCTCGAGCGGCGATTAGATAGAGTTGTCATGGTGACGGGGACGGATGCGACCCACCGACGGTCACAGGTGGGACGCGGCAAATTGCAAGGCGCGTGCCCGTGCATCTGGCCGCGAGCTTTTCCGTAATCTCTGGCACGAGGCGAGGATGGCATCGAGTGCCGGGTGGCCGATTAACGAGCTCCTTCGGCCTACTACGAGCCGCCGACATATGCCCGACAGGACTTCTCTTTTACCCGGAAAAGGAGTCCGCTTAGGGCCATTGTCGACTCGCGACCCATTGTCCCAAGATGAAATTTAACGGCGACGCGTGCAGTTGCGGATGCTCCTACGTTTCGGAGCGTCAGCCGTTTCTCCTTTACTCGGGCTGACCTCGTTGATTGCACAATGCTTATGCGTGCAGGTTCTCCTGCAACTCGTTTTTAATAAACGAGAAAAGCATTTGCCAGGTTTTCTTTTATAGCCTTGCCGCAGGCTTAAGAATCGATTCACGAGGCTCGGAAGGGCTGCCGACAATGCAACTGCTTTTTTCCTTTTGAACTGAACCGACTGTCGCCGTAGCTACATAGTAGAATTTTTATAGCACTCGAGCTGCGGTACAGTTGTTGCGGTTTTTTACCGAGTTGGCAATTTATATCCAAGATTTCCACGCGTTAATGTATGAACTGCAAAGCGGCTTGGCACGACTTGTCTCGATTAATTTGATACTTGTCTCAAGAGAAATATTGTGCTCGAGGTAAATTAGTAATTCGAAATCGTCGCCACGTTCGTTATAATCACAATCGATATTAATGGCGAGATAGCTCCAAGTTGTAGATAGCTATAAGTAAACTGTCGCAAAAGCGTAAAAAAGGAAACCTCCCTTCGGCGAATTTTATTCTCTTCATTACGTTAATATTGTCAAGAGACCTTTCAAAGTTTTTTTTGTTTTTTTTGTTTATTATTATTATTATTTTTTTGTTTGTTTTTTTCAATAAGTAAGACCGCATATTCATCGAAGGGCAGAGTTAAATTATTTAGCACGTAACAACGGAGACAGAAACTTCCTCCCATAGAATGCCTTGAATAAGTAAGCCGTTGATAGACTCCTACGCGGGTATATCGCATCACGTGTATTATCCCCTCCCCGAAAATTTCGATGCGCGAATGCAGCCGAAGATCAGGAGTCCGGACTCGAGTACCTGATGAAAGGGGTCAGACTTTCAAAATGGCGCTGAAGGCCTGTTAAATAATACGGCTGTCGGGGGGACGGTAGAATAGGAAGTCGTTATAACGCACCCGTCGGCCAATGAAAGTGGCTAGCGCTCATTTGCCTTAACCCTTCCACGAAGCTCCACTGTGAGCCATTGAGTCGTGACTGTGAGTGCGCGCCACCGGATAGGCCAATGATGCCACTAGAGGCGGTAACCTCATTCCCTTACCCCTTTCTCACGACCCTCTTTGCTTCTTTTCTCTTGCTCGCTCTTACTCTCTCTCTCTCTCTCTCTCTCTCTCTCTCTCTCTCTCTCTCTCTCTCTCTCTCTCTCTCACCGACAATGAGCTCGTCTTGCTACCCTTTCGTTAGGCTATATTCCCGACAGGACTAATATCGCTTAGAACATCTCAGAATTTTCATTTGTTCTCTTCACTTGAGTTCAACTAATAATTTGATTATTGGAGAATAATTATCAGATTTTCCAAATTTAATTGCGCACAAGGCTGAATAAGCTTTTACGAAGTCTTCAGCCTTTCGCTCTTTAACCTATTTTTTACTCGATATAGCCTATCTACTCTATTTCGAACTCAACCCTTTGTAATTGAAATATGGGAATAGGTTTATGGAGAAAAAAGCATGATAAAAGCATGAGACAAATATCATCATTTGGTAGCGTTAAAATATGAATATACATTTTTTTTATATAAAAATTAACATTCAGTAAGTATTTGTACATATATATTAATTACACGATCGACTGTATGATTTTAAATAGAAGTAGAAATTTAACACGTCCATTGATTTTAAAAACGTTTATTATTGTAGTATTACACCTTGTTATTAAAAAGAATTAGGTATTTGGATATTTGTAAAGAAGAATATGAAAACAGCTTTTAATTTCTGGAAAAATTGTTATCGAGAAGAAAATCTATCCGTTTAATCTGTGCTAGAGAAATGATATTCCAGTGAAAGATAGAAATCGTTTTCAGACAAACGTGTATATCTACATTATCTATACTTAAAATAAGCCAAAAAATCGGGTTTAACATCTTACGAATTTCGATATCTTGATAGGACAAACGAGTTTTTCGAGTAATAGCGGGAAAAGGTGAAACTTTTACCGGAATACCACTTTCCATTCTCGTTCTTATTAAAATTTACGTTATTTAAAAAAATATTTAAAACCTCGGGAGTGCATAAAAAAGTTAATTCAGTTATCAAATCATTACGTTCGTAATTAGGAGAATTAGATCGCGATTTCGTTTCAAAGCTGTTCGCGTGCGTAATCCTTTCTAATCCTTGCTTAACTGGCAGACGCGCGCTACTGC
The DNA here is from genome assembly GCA_018907135.1 of Kradibia gibbosae. Classification (NCBI taxonomy): domain Eukaryota; kingdom Metazoa; phylum Arthropoda; class Insecta; order Hymenoptera; family Agaonidae; genus Kradibia; species Kradibia gibbosae. Next base: position 15,086,455 of record JACCHX010000004.1, read on the forward strand.
CACCAAAATGCATAATTCCAATGAGATAAGGCTTCGGGCCAAGTGGGGTACGAAATGAGGGGGATTAATAGCGCGGCGCCGACGTTCTACGCTGAGATGCATCCGAAGGGATTATAGCCCTGGAAAGGCTTTGCTTGGCAAATCCAGTGCGCGCGCAGGAGAGGAGACTTTCCTCCGGGCCGCCGACACCTTTCACGATCTCCCCGGCGCCATTAATCACACGGGGCGCCTTCTTCGTCGCCGTCGGTTCGCCTTACTTGACGCCCTTCCCTTCGCACCGTTGTTATGCAGCGCATGCAGCGCGCACCTTACCCGAGCGATGCGCTTGCGCTTTTTCGAATACAATGCCAGCTTGATTTATCTCTTTGTTTCTTGATGAGTTTCTTTTACCACGAATTCTGAAGTTTTGATTATTCTTTTCTTTCACCTTTTTTCTCCCCTTTCTTCGAGGAAAAGTCGTTTTTATTGGGTGCTGCAGTTCGTTTATGGCTGGCACAATGGTCAATAATCCTCTCTGTTTGTTCATTTGGTTGACTGCAGAGGTCTAGAGTGGAAAGGATGTTTTCGTTCCCTATGTTATGGAGGCCCTTTGCTTTTTTTTAATTGGCTTAAATTATTGTAACGAAACTCAGCTTACATTTATTACTACGATGTATAATACGGAAACATCTTTACCGAGAATTACTGGGTAAAAATGTACTATATATATTATACATCATATAAATACCAATAATATTGATCGTTCTCATAAAATCGATGATATGCTAATCAACCAATACATGTGAAAGTTTATGAACAATATATTTTATGCATTTTATATAATCAGGAGCTTAGTAGCTACTCTGAAAAACTAAATAATGCAGAACTAATTATACAAGCACATAATGTATTTAAGACCGCTAAAAAGTACCTCAGGTTAAAAGTGTAAAATGATATAAGGTTGCTATAAAAAAAAGTCGGATGCCACATCTATATATGTATACGCACGAATATATAGAGTACAAAAAATTCCATTCTCATTCTTGCTATGTTTAGCGATATCTAGACACGAGTGTTCCATGTTCGTTCGTAATGAAAACATGAATACTTGAAGCATCTTATATTTTTTTTTCTTTTTTTCTCAAATTCTCTTAACTTTCTCAGTATTCCGCCCACTGGCAATAATTATATCGTCACCCTTAGGTTAAGAGAGTTTGCGAAAAATGAATGACTAAGAGAGAAGAAACTGGAATATATGGGAACAGAGAGTGAAAGAAAGTGGTTGTAAGAAAAGATAGGAGGATGGGTAGAGGGCTAACTTTCTTCACTATGAGAATCGCGAAGATAAGAAAGAGAGCGAGAGAGATACCTATTTCTGTCCCCTAAATAATTAATTCCGGCAGCAACGCCGTCGTTGGCTCGATTCTTTTCTCTCGATTTTCGAAGATATATACATATATATATGGAGAGAGAGAGAGAGAGAGAGAGAGAGAGAGAGAGAGAGAGAGAGAGAGAGAGAGAGAGAGAAACAATGTTTGTCTATGTCTATGTTTATGAGAGGGTGTTTGCGTTACGCGCGCGCGGGTGTGTGTATAATGCACGCGAGGGAGGATGAAGGATAAAAGTTTCGACATAGAAAGAGGAGAAATTTGCGGGAAATCCTTTCAAAAAAAGAAGGAGAAGGCTTTTAAGAGCTGCCTGAGCTTCTCTTCCCAAGTTTTCATTCGTTTCTTTTTCCTCTCTATCTTTTTCGCGTTCTTCATCTCTGTTCTTTTTTTTTTACTTTTTTCTTTTAACCATGAGCAAGACACTGGTTGTAGAGTAGAACGGGGATGGCGGTTCGCTCGAAAATGGAAAAGTGAACTTTGAATCGTGCAATTAAGGGAGAGTGTTTGGTAAGACACCAAGAGAAATTCAATTTTATACTTTCGCCCCTTTCTTCTTTTCTTTGACTCGCAGGCAAACGAACGAGTAGACGAGCTACAGAAATGGACAGTTTTTCTTAATTCTTAAATAAATTATTGATGAAAATACGTACGTACGAAAGAAAATAACGTCGACTATTAACATAAAAATATACGATTGTGCATGGTCCACATTAAATAAACTAATTTGTACATTGGAGTTTAGGCTAATATACATTTAAGAGGAAACATATTTTTCTTTAATTAAAAATTCGTTTACTAAATCAAAGTAACGAAATCAGATATAAATATCAATAAATGCTAAATATTTATAGCAATTTTTTTAATATTATATGTTTTAATTATACTTCAACGGCTTAAATGAAATGCAAAATATTATGAGTAGAAATCAAAATTTTCCTAATAGAACTTTTTCTAAATAGAAAAAGGAGCATTCAGTTTTTGTAAGTTTAATTTTAATTATAAGATTTTTTATAGTTCAAAAAAGACTACACCTGAGAAAAAAAAAATAATGATGAAAAAAGATCGATCGAAGAGTAAGGAAATGCTGGTAAGCTTTAGGATAATGAGAGTTGAAGAAAATGGTTTTTAAAGGATCGAAAAGAGAAAAATTTAATAGTGTTTTGCTCTGTAAAAAATTGCGAAGTAGTATTAATCTAGATAATAGATTTAACAAGCGAACTTATTCATTTGCATCAATCTATTTAATTTTCGATTAAACTGGTACTTTTTTTGATAACAAGTATGTAAAATCTGAACTCCTTGAAAAACAGTTTTTATACGAATATATAATAAAACAGCAATTAAATAATTTTTTTCCATGCAGATCAGAACAAATTTTGAAGTATATATCAGTTGTTTTTCGAAAAATTCCGAAAATAGAAACCGCATTTAGAAAAATTACGTTTTCTTAACCAAACATGTATGATTTATTTTTTCAGAGTGCAATTACCATAACTTGCTATGCTCGTCAACGTAATTGGGGAAATATGGAAGGGATGCAAGCATTCCAATTTTTTCTTGCTGAAAGGGCACACTAACAGAAGTCAATGGATTGAGAAAAGAAAACGAGAAAGTTGGAAGTATTTGAAGAAATGTAAAATGCGGAAGATATGACTAGAAGCCCGAGATGCGATGAGAGTAGCGACGAGGAAAGTAGCCGAAGTGGAAATTCGAAGGGTTCGCTCGGCGAGGTTTGGAAATGACGCTGAGAGAGACGTAGAAGCGTAGTCAAGTCCACGAAATCTCTTTTAATTAGATTAGACTTGTAGATCGAGCGGTTGGTTGCGCATAGCGTGCGCTAATGAGAAAAACAGAGGGAAATCATTGTGCGAGAGGGCGAATCCGATTAATCAGTGGAAAATTAATCTGTCTGCAATTGACGAGAGAAACGGCAGCAGCAAATGACGAGATATTATTGTCTTCTAGCTAGAGTTCCCGACTAATAGCTTACGTCGTGACTCATGATTACGTTTTATAGCTTTTTTCTAATTACTACAAAAATAAGCGTAATTTTAACCACAAATTATTCTGTACCACGTCTGGGACAAATCCCTATAGTATACTAGCAATTAAGAAAATATTTTCACGATAATCATTCTTAAAAAGTAATTATTTTATTTTGATCGTTACAACATTTAGGCAGTTTTGATGTGTACAATTAAAAATAAGGATTTTATTTCTTCTCAAATAAGCTTCTGAATTCCTATAAAAATTAAGAGTTCCGACCTTTAATACATTAGAGTCAAAAACTGTAAATTTTAGAAATTAACAACAGAACTTCAACGACCAATTATAAATAATCATTATTATTAAGCATGCGGCATCACTTTGAATACATTTTGTCTCATTGAAAGACTAAATCAACGTAAGCAGGCATCAGATAATAATTTTCCAAGTCTACACCGAATCCAGCGATCGACTTCGCTCAATTTAATTCACCGAGGAAACCCATTACGAACTGCCTCCGAGTGGCGAGGGATTTAAAAATAAGAAAAGAAAAAAGAAAAGATGAATCGAGGCCGTGGATGCGCTGGATGCCTTCTAACGAGAGTCTCCCGAAAGCGATCGATAATTTTCATGATAAATTACGGGGATGCAATGCATGGTAGACCCCATAGGCATGGTAGGATTGGTTATAATCGTGAGAGAATTTTTGCGGGTCTGGGGTGTCCCTTTGTTCCAAGAGGGCAGCAAACCTTTGTGAGGTACCTCCTCGCCGTTTCCACATGCCTCCTATCCGAGAGGATGCTGCATTGTCTTGGGCGCGCGAGGACCTGCTGCTGACGTTGCTAGCTCCCAAGGTGGAGTGAAAAATTAAGACCACCATTAATTGGGAGTTAGGTTTTCTTACAAAAGATAAACCGAGCTGCCGAAAAGGCTTTCCATTCCGAATGAAAACGTATGCAAATTATTTTTTTTATACCTGGATTTTTATCATTCTTAAACATCTACAGCCGTACAATCCTAATTTTATTGTTATTACTTGCTAAAATTGGATCGATATTATTTTCATTTAATAACATAATAATAAATACCTTCGTTTCACATTACACTTTTTATTACATTTAAAATATAATTATACATATTTCGTAATATCAACATCAAACATATATAGATATAGTCATAATTGAATAATTCATTACAATTTTTTATTTTTTATTTATTAGGAGTGTTCATTATTGAAGTGACGACTGTTCCATATTTTATTTATATAATGTTAAAAGTAGATTTTATCTAATTTAAAGGAATAATGTTTCAGAATTTATTAAAAACAATTTGTAATTAATTTTTTTGAGAATCTATTTAAGGAAATGAATAGTTTTTGATCGATTTAGGCAATTCATGGCAAAACAATCACATTACAAATCAAGTTTAGATTTGAAGAATGTATTCGTACAGATATTACCATTAGATCTATTTAAAAAATGGCCATTTTACATTTAAAAAACACATTATCTCAAACAAAAGTATAAAAGCTCGGATAATAAAAGTTCAGAACTTCTATAAGTTCCTATATTCTGGTAGTGCGAACCCTCATTATGGTTTTTAGTCGTTCATCGTGCAAATTCTTTGCTATCTTCTTTTGTACTTACCATTTGACTTGCGAGTATAAGCGAATAGTTCCCAACTCCATTTGAAAGGTCGCGTCGTGATTCTTCTGTTAGATTCATTGGCGCCCGTTCAAAGAATGAGTGCAAAGGGAAGACTTTCTTCTTTATCTTAGCTTGTCGTCTTTCTGCAAGGACCGGTCTTTAAGATTCACGAATCTTGGGTGCGCACGTTATATACATTAAGGCTGATTAACGATTCCTTCGGCGCAAATGAGATAAGAGCGGCTTCTTTTATGTGCGAGGTTACTGGCGGGCCGTTGGGGGGGGGGGAGTGAGCGGTGTGGAAAATAAGCGCCTTTCACCCCTGCGCTTCTTTTGACTTTTTTCGTGGAATTATTGCCAATTATCTTTTTTAATTTTGGGAAGAAGGGGAGAAAAGAAAGACGCTCTCATTTATCAGGCGTCGCGCAGCCACGGCGCATTCTTTATGTACTCTTTTGCGCGCTTCCCTTGGTTTCCGTCGTTAATATCTTCCGTACTTTTGAGGTAAAATTTCCCTTTACCAATGTTATGATAGATCGATTCAATGACCTTAAATGGTAATATTACACAATGCCCTTTCTAGGTGACATTTGCTTTGCTGAGTAGTATATTGGAAATAGACTTTATTTTTAAAGTACACCTATAGTTGGGATTTTTTTTATTTCTCAAGCGTTTGTCAGAATATGAAAACATATTCCTTAATTTTCTTAATATTTATTAATGTGTTTATTATGATTAATGAACAAATATAATTTCATAATATAACAATAGGCTTGAAATTGTTTGAATTCACAATATTGAATTTGAGCAGAGCAATACTGTTTAAAAAGATTGATTTAGCGAGTAATCAGATGAAGCACTTTAATTTATTCTCACCATTTGTACCAGTCTTCAGAATAATATCTCCTTAAACTTCATAATAAGGTTTTACAAAAAAAAATTAATTTACTATTTTTAAATAAAATTTGAGATGCATAAAATATTTTAAATATTTAGGGCGCGAGTCAAGTAATATAATCTTATCGTGTATATTATTGTGTATATTATTAATCAGTTACTCCTTTTAATATCAAGATTATTTTATGTCAAAAAATTTATCAACTTGAAGTAAGAAGTTATAGTCAATTAAATAAAAAAAATCAAAGTATTTGAGCTATCGGTTTTAACCGGAGATTAATTAACTGATGTGAAAAGTTTTTAATTGTATTCTAAATACGTTTATTGCATAAAAACTTCTACTTAAAAAAATGCATTGACTACAGCTTAATATATAAGGTTAAAAAATATTGCTTTGACATTGATGGAAAATAAAACAAATTGAATCATCGATAATTTATAGACAGAGATTGATGATTTGAGGAGTACCTGAAAGCCACGAGAATTGAATTAATATAATCTTTAATTAAATACAGTAGATAAGTAATCTACGATGCAATTACGAGTACAATTGTCTTTTAGGCATTGATTTTAGAGAAAAGTCTGAGTTTTAGTCTCGGTATGAGTAGCAAAAGGATTTACTAAGAATGATAGGAGGAAGGTTAAGTGCCACGCGCTTCTCGCGTCCTTGCGGTTTGACCTTAGGCGTAAAAAAAACAAAAGTTCCGCACGCCATTAGCTTTACCGGTTATTCGGGGGAATAATGCACTCCGACAGAAGCTGCGACCTCAACTCACCCTCCCGTCCTTTACCGACCGTCCACGAAGTCGCCCTTTTGTTTTTGTGCTAGGGTACTTAGCCCTCTTGTTCTCGCTCCCCCGCTCCTACTTTTTCCCCTTGCTTGATCCTACGAAATCCATCTTCGCCAGCAAAGAAGTTTTATTAGGACATGGTGAACTTTTTGGGCGACCTCCTTTGAAGTTTCCTTATAGGGAATGAGGGAAAAGCGCTACAGCGTTTACGCAAGTCCGGGGGCTCTTCCTAAGCCGTGGCTAGGCGCGTGTGCGCGCCTTCATGGGTAGATGCGAAAAGGCTCGGCCAGGAATAAAGTCCCATGATTCTGTCCGGGAATAAATATCAAATATTCCGGGAGTGTTGACTCTTTTGTGCCACACCGAGGGACAGCCGGATAAACCTTGGCCGGCGTGGGGAATGCAGATCCATTGTGGCGATAGTGACAGAGAAGAGGTTGGAATGTGACCTGGAAGATTGGCAATAATTGTAACGTTTCGTCGGGGTGGGGTTTTTTCGGATTAAGTATTTTCATGCCTGCCGAAGAATGATGATTGCCAGAGGGATTGATGATGAATTATCACTTTCTCACTGTACTTTTGTACGTTTCGATATTTGGTGAAAGAATCAAGACATAAAGAAAATCTTTGGCAGACATTTTAATTTTTATATTGAAATATGTCCAAATAGGTTTTCTTTTGGTAGAGAATTTTAATTTTTAGGCATTTCTCGTTAAAAACGATGTCCTGATGATCGTTCGTATTAAAATGTTTATAAACACGATTCGTGTAGTAACAGTGTTATGGAAACAAACATCCATGCTAATTATAAATTTGTAACAAATAATATGTGCTTTCTAATATCCTCGTATCCCTGCTCTAAAAATCCTATAATATTTTTGTAATGAAATTAATTTTATTAATTCGGCTTTGCATCAATTAATATTGAACTCAACTAAATAATGTAATTTTAATTAAGAAAAATATTGTTTTAAAAGTTAACGTTTTTCGCAAATTGTGTTTTGACAATAAATGCATTAATTTTTTGAAAGTAAATACGAAAGGTAAGAAGGAAACAACAGTGTCATATCAAAAATTAAAATTAAAAAGAAAAGTAGTAGCGGGGAATGTTAACGATTCATGTTTCACATACTCGCATCAAGAATACGAAGTTTACGCGTTGAGAGGCATTTTGTCTTGCCTCGCATCAATTGCGTACCAAAATAAAGAAAATAACGATCACCTCTTTCTGCAAAGTGATACTAATGTAAAGCTATATCTAATCCGTATACGCACGTATACGCACGCGCGTGCACTCCGGATGTCGTAATTCTCAAGAATGAGGTAAACTCTGTTATTTTCCAAGAAGAGAACACTTTTGCTCGCCCTCTCGATTTTCCACCGGTGACCGCAACCCCATACCAAGGCTCAAAGCTTTGGGGTTGGATTCGCTGCATGACCCTCGTGTAGCTGCTCTCGTCTTTCTCTTGGCTTTATTGGATTTGTCTCTGTCCTTGCCATCTCTTCTCTATAGAGTCTTCTTTATTGAGACAGTAAATGCGTATGATTCCTTAATTTTCTCGCATATTCCTTATTTGTCGGTCCGATCGACTCGTTACAAAACGAATATTTCAATTTACTCCTTTTCAACGGGATTAATTATAATATTATAGAGTCGCTCATCAGTAAGATTACGTGAAATTTTACTTCAATTTGATTAAACGAAAATCTTATTTTTTTTACGTATTTATATACTTTAATAAATGAAATCATATTTCATGAAAAAAAATTTGTTATAATGTAATTGTCCAGATGAAAAGTAATTAATTTCGAAATTCAGATTAGTTTTTTTTTAAGCTATCATCATATTCTCGATCAAATTATTCTACTATGTAGAATTACCTTCTGGTAATTAAAACCGTGATACAGTATAATAATTGATTAACTGTCTTAACTTTAAATAACTTAAAAATGATTTCCTTAATCAAAACTTTGCTATAAACTATAGAACTTTTTTTATTTTCCTTATTTCAATCAAATAAAATTACATCGAATGTACTGGAACAAAAACTAGAATTCAAACAAAGAAATTATAATCTGCTTGAATACAAGTACGTTAATATTTTGAATGCAAACTCAACCTCTTCAAAACAATATCAATATTGTGGCAATGAAGAAGGCGTAGGAACTATTAACGCTGTAGAAGCTTATCGGCTTAATTATTTTTTCCTCTTGACAGTATAATAAAACGTAATATGGCGAATGCGTATTCAAGGCCTACGGGTGGAGTCATTTACTGACCATCTCATCACCCGTAACCCAATTAAATACAAATTCTAGACGCCCGCGTGTCAACGAGACTTTGGAAAGCGAAATTCATCTAACATAGTGCCAATACTCTGGGCCTCCACCCCAAAAGCCTTACCCGTCATCCAGGATCCCCGTCTTATTCCTTCTCGATCACGTAACGAAGACTTCGCCCTTGTGTTTGGAGGCGCTGTATTTCCAAAAACTCCCGCGCCACTCTACCACCATCGCTGCGCCCAGCGTCGCACCCTTCGTCCACCCCCTTACATCATAGGCTCGGTTCGTGCATCACTCGCCCCTTTTGCTCGATAGGCTTTCCCTTGTTTCTCGGTTGGCTTGCCCCCACTCGCGAAACGTACTCGTCGAGAAGAGAAATGGGGTGAGAGCTGCAGCTGACCAATGAGCTGGTGGCGACCGCGAGCCCTGGAACCGACGCGGTAGCCTCCCCCCTCCCCCTTCCGGGAAAGACAGACCCGCGAGACGAACGCATGGCTGATCGATATCGTAGGCCAGCACCCCGCAACGGCCGAGTCTTCGACGCCCCGGACGACTCCAGCGTTTGGCTTCGCTCGCTTGCTCGAGCTGCTTCCCCGTCGCCACCTCCACATTGCCGCGACTCGCCCGAGCCACCCTCGATACCTTCCGGTCGATCCTTGATTTTGCCGTATAAGCGCTCCTTGGCTGCGTTCTTCTTATTCATGCCGGGTGCGAGCGGCCGGTGCGTGACTTATCGGGACCGATTTTAATGAGCCACTGTTAGGATTGCGAGCGCTCCATTTTTAGGATTGAGACCTTAGTTCGGATTATGCGCCTGCACGCGCTGAGCATACATAACGCGGTCGAGAGCTGCGGGCGAGATGTTGTCTGGATACTTATGCGCAGGAGATCGAGAATTTTATTATCCGGCTTGATATAAAAGTTCGATATAATTGAAGCTGGGATCAAAATTAAAGGGACGCTAATGGCCTCGAGGGTCTCGGCTCTTTAGAAGAGCAATTAGAAGATCGGGGGCCCACATATTACGAAAAGCTACCACTGAGTGTAACTAAGGGTTAAGCATTATTTCAAGTTTCACTGTTGAATACAACGCAGCTATTGCGCCATTTCTAGTTACTTCGTGGAAGAGCAGGTAATAGCTGCGGAAAGGATAGTGAAACACTTACCATCCCTTAGGCCCGTATCCAGATGAGAAATCGGGATGGCCCGGGAACATCTGCCTCGCGCAACGAGTGAAACAATGACTCGGACGGACCCTCGCACGGAGAGGTATCGATCACTTTGGCACCCGAGAGCACTAGGCGTCCCTCCTCTCGGAACCTCCGCACTTCTGGAGTCGCGCTGGACCGCCGGGCCTGTAAAAACGCGTCGCGCGCCCCTCGAGAGCTCGCATCGTACCCCCGGCTCCTACGCGCTTGCGCCACGGAGGCCCTCATTGGCACTGGGCCGTCGATGATTAATCGTTCGGTTCTCGGAAGAACGGGTCGCCGGGCGTAAGTACGCCGTATAATTGGCCAAACACGGCCCTTTGCGCCCGGGACCGTTGCGGCGAGGCTGTTTTAGGCGCTAGGATGATGCGGCAATGCCGACGACGGCGGGAGGCCGTAGCGCCTCCCTCGTCGTGATCGTGCGCTTCCCCTGATTTAAATGCTTATTGATTGTTTCGCGCGGCCGTGCGCGAAGTCGCACGTAATTTCGTGCGCTTTCATGAGGCGCCCCTCGCATGACCCGCCCACGATAATAACGCACGCCAGCAGCAAGACCCGAAGTATCCGACACGGTCCCTTCTATTCATGATTCCGGGCACTCGGTGCGAGTTTCTCTGCCGCTTGGCGCCTGCAACTCATTCCAAGCTTGAGCCCCTCCCCCCCCCCACCCATGCGCCTCTTACTCCAATCCGCTTTATAAGGTCGTATTTTATTCTTATTATGCAGAATCGCACTCATTCTCTCGAGTTTCTTTTTACGATAAAAGGGTAACGGACACGTTCTGGCTGTATTCCTTTATGCAACTATCATCGAATCAATTTTTAACTTAAAGGATTACACTGTACCAATTACTTTCGAGCACTAGGCTTATATTATTTTGTTTACTCTTCAATTTGATGACAAACAAAATCCCTGACACCTGTTATTGGAAAATATCCACGATTGTAATTATAAATTAGAAAAATATAATTTAAAATTTTAAATGCAAACATACTATTAAAAACTAAAATTATACTCGTACTATTTTTTTCACTATTGTACATTATAATATCACCATTGTTGTATATAACGTTTTTGTATTCTATTTTACCCCCTCCCGTTCTTGTATTTTCATAACTTACAGGCATTCTCTATTCTCTATTCAGTGCAATATGTATGTTATGTTAAAAGCATAGTATTCAATACTTTACATATTTTACCGTAGCTATAATTAATAATTCAAAATTCTTTTTATATAGGATAAAGGAAATATATTTATAATTCGAATAACCAAAAAAGATCAAAATAATAATTAATGATCATATAGAATAATTATTTAATAATACGACAATGTCTTTATGCGAGTAAAATCATTATAGTTAGTACTTTATTATTACAGTAAATGTGTACCGATCAATTTAAAGCTAATTACAAACTGTAATTAAGAAAAGATCGTATTGCGTGAATTTTTTTTTACACAAACTTAGGTAATAATTCTTAAATTTTTTATACTTTCAATGAATCGAATAACAGAAACTTTTTAATGCTTCAATTATCTTTGCTAACTTACATACTACAAAAAAATATAACAGTAATAGTCATTTTAATAGGCGTCTTAGCTGATTATTCATTCAAATTTGAAAACTTGGATCGTTTTCACAATAAATACGGTTTAAAAATTGTTTTTTACGCATCTTTTTTTACTTCCTTATGATTAATAATTTAACTGGGTGTTTATAATTTTTCTTGAGGGTAAATCTTGGTTTTCATTTTACTAAAATAGGAAGGTTAATTATTTGAATGATGTTCTTTGACTGTACTAGTTGTATGTATGTTTTTACTAAATTTTAAAAAAATTGAAAGATCTCAAATGTGTTATTTAGTTACTTGCATGTACAATGTTTTATTATTGTGTAAATATTAATTTTAATTTTATTAAATTATCTTATACCATATAAACCAGAAACAATTTTTAACTGGTATTTGTGAGATAATTTTAACTTTCAGAGTGCATTAAAAGGCTTGTCAATTCGTAAATTTTTGTATACAATTTGGGCAACTATCATTTATTCTAGCAGTTTCCAAAATACATAGTGTATTATTATTTCTTAATATTACAGAGGTTTCGAAAAATTTTAATTTAACGTTTGTTGTTATTAAAATAAATAAATGCTATCATTATTACGTTTATAATATTTGATTATATTCATAATAGCTTATAATTGAGTTGCTATTTCATCCTTATACTTAAGATTTTTTATATAAATATGTATCAATGAAATGTATTTATTAAGTACAAATAAAAATGTATTTATAAGGAAAGGTGGAAATTTATCTTTAACACACATAGAAAGAACTGTCCGGAATTTTAATAAAAATATAAGTACAAAAACTTATACGAAAGCCTAGGAATGGCCTTGCGTTTTGTTAGTCTTATCTTTTTGCCTTGCTAGTTTAATCGTATTGAAGAAGCACACTAACTTCAAACTTTCCATATCAAGATTATCAGTTATTCAACTAAAGTATTAAAATAATTTAAGTAAAAGCGTTTTATTTATTATTATTACTAATTACTCAATAATCGCAATGCAAATAGGATTTGCCAGAAAAAATTTTTTTAGTTTGATTTATTTGTCGTAAGAAGTTCAAAGGATTAAAAGACATCAAGAAAAGGGATAAGTTTTGTTTAAACATACAAAAGATTTTTAGTGTATTACACTGTAATCGATTAGCATTACTGGTAAAAAATTATAATTAAGAAAATTAATTTTTTATTTATAAAAAAATTCCTTTGTATATTGTAGAACTTATTTCTATTTATAAGTGAACGTAGTGACCATTGAACAATTTTTGTTCATGAAATTATATTAAATATTGTGAAATATGTTTATATTTAGTTGCAGAAAAAAGTGTGTTTATTTACTTAAGTTGCCACTTAGAAAAGAATACAGCTTTTGATTTAAATGTGCTTTTGCTTTTCTGAACAAGAATAAGAAAGTTTTTTTGTCATTATGCTTGAAAAATTTTGAGTATCGAGGAACGTCAATTAACGTTTAAACCTTACACAGAAAGTAGGGCAATACTAGTTTGTAAACCCTTTCAAAATGATGCATCGAAGTGTAACGGTTTGGGAATAAATAGTCCATATGGCAGGTCAATATTAAACTACCTTCAAGACGTAAATCTTTTGAAACATCTTAAAAATACGTCAGTCCAGCTCAGTAGAATTTTCTTTTTTCCTTTTCGGAAAAACTGAGTCTATTCATCTTCACCCTGTAGAGGCTTTATTCAGTCACATCTCGCACGCCCTCATAATTCAGTTTAATTTGGAAGCACAAGAGTGACCTTTCATTATTTCTTCGACGGTTTCTTGAAGTAGAAAAATTACAACTCTCAGTCTTCTACTTCTGCAATTTTTAGTCCTTAAGCTGATGAACTTTTTGACCACCATGAATTCAAACAAATAGTGGCATAGTTTATTTTTATCTCGGTTAATAATAATTTTTCACTATATTATATGCCTTGTCACTTAAAATTAATGCTTATTTATATATCAACTAATAATTATATTGAAACCTTTAATAAATGTTTTCACAAATTTTTATTTATACATTTTCTATTACATATTATATTTAAATGGATAAAATTTTTTTCTTGTTTACATTAAAAAAAGCGGAGCATTTTAAAATATTACTTCAAACAAAGGCATTTTTTGTTATTTTCTGTTATAATGCTTGATTTAATACATAGACTATCTAAATTAAACTACTTGTGTTAATAAATTAATAATAATTAAAAGTATAATATAGTATAGTATAGAATATATTAGCATAAAACTGTTTATTGAATGTCATTTTTTGATATTGTAGGTACATAATATTTTATTAAATTTTTTGGTAACTCGATTATTAATGTAAATATGACAGGTTAATGTTTTGTAAATAAGTAACGAAACATAATATTTTATTCCTTTACAGGAATTCATAATAAATTTACAAAATTTAACAGGCAGAAAATGTTTCCAGGGAATAATTTATGACATGCCAAAAATGCGTCACCCTTTACTCAGAACATATAACAGTTGTCTGTAGTTTATTTAAGAATTTAAAGGGGAAAAAATTATACAATAAAAACGAAATTTTCGTTCAAGACACTCCAATTTTTTCACTTCCTTGAAAAATTAAAAATTCCACAGTAGTTTAACTCGTCTGGACTTTCGAATTCTTGGCTAAAGAATAGCAGAAATCGTGTCATTTGGGAAAAAGGGTTACAGACTTTTCTACCTGAGGATCAATATACCTGTGTCGGGTATTTTTCCCACTTTTTTCCTTCGGTCGTTCTCCCGCGGTACACCGACAATGTGCACGCCTAAATACTTTGCAGGTGCCTGAAAGAAATAGGTAGAGAGTTGGTTACACGTTTGTGTAGGGGCTCGACGAAGGGTTAAGTATCCTTTACAGGTGAATTTTTGACCTGGCTTTGGTCTTTATAATGCGGGAAAGCCCCCGAACCGAAACCCTTTTCCCCTTTTTTGGTATTTCGTGAGTAAGTGTGCGTGGCTACACATACATATACTTTAAAGTATTCTATCTTAGATGTTCTATTTGGAGCTTACATGGTTGATTTTTCACTCCGGCTCCTTCTCTCAGGCTCGTCGGTCTCTATCATCTGTATCTAATTTGATGTAAGTGCACCCTTTTACAAATCGTGATTTTGGCTGTGTGTCAATTTCTCCCCAATGTGTCTATTAGTTTTTTGTGTTTATCTTGTTTCATTGGAGACTAATAAGCAGATCAATTTTATACAAATTTAACATTTTTTTTCGAATTGCTCTAGAGTAAGTAAATAATTTCGTTGAGATGAGCTTCATCTGACGGAATGATACTATTTACTTATTTACTTATATGCATACAATAACCATTCAACTTGAATTATATAATGGTCTTTTATATGATAATATTTACTTAAAAGTATAAGAAAAATTAAAATTGGCGTGATTAAAAACTAATTTGCTTAGCTGTCTTTTAACAATTATTTTAAAAATAATTTATCGTATAATTACTTCTTATACATTCCTCGTGAATATTCTTCTGTCAAACATACACGTACTCGACCAATGGAGTTTAATCCGGTAATTTAATAGGCGATCAATCTTAAAAGTTTGCATGGGTGTCTACTAGCGCTAGCTCGCCCAGAGCTTAAAATAGTCAATAAAAACTGCAATTAAATGACAAAGCAATCGAGCGTAGAGCCTCACACTCCATGCCACACGTAATATCTGCACGCATGGTAACACTTATGTACTTATATCGAAGACATTTTAATAAATAAGAGATTCGGTGGGTAGAGCCGCGAGCCATACGCATCAATCGACCCCGTGGTGGTCGTGCAAATGTCGGATGAGCTGGTACGTGATCAGCAATAATTTACCGCCCATTTAATGGCACATTACGGGTACACGCGTCATTCACCGCTTCTTTTTACCATCTTCTCCTGGAGTGTCCCCTTCTGCGTACTCACTAACAGGCCACTACTGGGTATACTTTTTATTATCGCCACAAGACTTCCTTTCCAATCGACGATCGAAGGTTAAGTACACCAGCAGGAAGCCAAAGGGTTTATTATTTGCGTACTCGTAATCATAGTACGAGCTTAATTTTTCATAAGGGGTCGCGGAGTTTGCGTGCAAGCTACCAACTTCGTTTACAGTATCAATTATGTTATGTCACCGTTGCCATTTGTTACACAATTACGGAACTTTAATACCCAGATTGAAATATCTACTTGAAGAGCATCAGCTGAGATTTGATGCATTTTTATTCGCGTTTCTATCGACATTCATGATGTAGAAAAATTTATATGAGCCTGGCAATTAAATTACATGCATAAGCACTTATTTAAAAAATTATTGCCGTAATTGCACCAATTTACTATTGCACATTGTGCGTAATACGTACGATTCAAATTTTGAATATTAATTTTATTTTTGTGCGCAAAATATTCATTTAAAATTTCAGTTACACTTTTCAGTTGAAAAATTGAAGATACTTATGTAATACAAGTTGAAATTATTTATGGCGAACAGCTTTAAAAGACCTTGAGAATATTTTTCCTTTAAAGAGTATTGTTTGCATAGCAGATGTACAGTAAATATTGATTCTTGGAGCCTAAAGGAAGTAGGGGGTATAATTCATTTTTCCGCAAACATACACACATAAAGAACACGTTTTTTGAGTTACGGTCTAATTTTAATATTTTATCACACTACTTATAAATAAACCAGAAAAATCAGACAAAAATGTATTTTGATAAGTTATACAATGTTACAATATGTTTAAACTTTTCTTAATCCCATGCCTCATCAACTGTTTTTAATGTAGCATTAAACTGTTTTAACAGTTGGCAATATTTTTTATGCTTGAATAAACAACTCTCTTCTCTTTTCGTGACCTTATAAAATTTGCATTAAAATTAACCGAAGGACACGCATAAATTGCATTTTAACGACGTTTAAATTCGCCCAGACAGGGACGCAGAAAAAATGTTGTTTTCAAATCATGAAGAATACACTTGCAGAAGACGAAATATTGGGACCATTAGGCAAAATCCGGTTTCTAGATATAATAATGCGAAGGGTAAACGTGGAATGCACAACGTTGCGTCATATAATCATTGAGTGCTCAACTCCTTCCCTGTTCCCTTCAAATGGCACCATCAACAAACGGTGGGCGCCAGTAGTAGCATACCCTTTTTCTGTCCCATCCCGATGTTTCCTTCCGCCCATTAGAAAATATATAAATTGTAGTACATCCCCCTGCCCATACATAAAATACCTCTCCTCTGATGTTTCTCTAAGGTGCCTTCTCAACAGGTACTTTACGAGCTTTTCCCCTTTCTACGCCTTTCTTTTTAGGAATCTCGCGTGCACCCTTTCGGCAAACATCCACTACCTGAGCGCGTGCTCTTCTTTTTTTCATCCTCATCAGTACTTACGCCTTTTTGACCTTCCCTTTTTTATACGCCCGTGTGCTCAGTCAGGAGCGAGACATTAATTTGTCGAGCAACCATTTTTAACCCTAAAATCTTACCCTTACTTTCCCATTATCCGATTTTTATTTATAGTATTTACTGCGAGATCTGTGGAGGGAAAATTCAATGCGCAGTATCGCAAGCACGAGTCCTTTTTTACGGTACACATAGGTTTACTATTTGTGGTAAATACTAAAAGAGAATGAAAGAATGAGAGAATTTGTCATGGCTGCCGTTTTATACTTGATACTGAATCGATGATGGATTAATACTTATAGGATAAAAAAACATCTTCATTTGATTTTTGTTTGTTTGTGAAGCGAAGGTAAACAAGTAATCTTGTATTATTTTTTATTTTGTGTTTTAAATCTTTTTACTTTATATTCTAATGGTTGTGATCAAAATTTATTTGGGTTTGAGTTCTTACTTTCTAGTATTTATATTTATTAAAAACAACGCACACGCACATGTATATATATATTCATAATTTTAAGGTTGAAGAACTATAATAACTAAATAAAACGCGTTTAGGCAATAAGTATTTATTTTCCATGAACAAAATCTAATGATTAAAAAGAACAATAAAAATAAATGGATTGGTATAAATTAAAAATAGATGAAATATTCATTGAGCGTATCTAAAAAGGCTTTCATATCAGTTACACTTATCTTAATCCTTTAATCCATTTTATTTAATAATTCGTTTTCGTTCCTTTACCTGTGTCTTTAAAAGTCGTAAGTTTCTACAGTGACATTCAGGTTATGTATTTATACGTCAACGTATCAGGGTCAACGAAATAATTATCCGAATCTACCATTGCGTGTGTTCATCTTTTTTCCGGGTTCGACCATGGAAGAAGGGAAAGAAGGGGTCTGCGGAATGAAGTTGCTACTGACGCAAACGGGAATAGATCTCGAAGCGATACCCTTTTATCGGATAATATGTCAACAAAGAAGACTTTTAAAAGATCGGATTGGTTAGGTACGTTCTACAAATCAACTTATGTTTTTATGTAGAGATGAATACATATTGGAAAAATAAATGCAATTGTTGACAAATTTATTATACTCAAAATCATCTTTATCGATGATTATGAGTCGATCTCTTCTTCAGTTATTAAATACAGTAAAACTGGATGTAAAATGGAAATTTTTTACATTTTTAATAGAATTTCCATAATTTTTTTTTTTGAAGATTGTATAAATTACAGTATTTGAACATGTAATTATGATATCTTGTTCTGGGCTATTTAATTTCGAAGGAATTGAAGTAAAGGTTTCTTGGAAATTGAAATAAAATGATTCCAAAAATATTAAATACATATCTGAAACGCACTCAGTATAAGCAAAACTCATGTTTTCATTTTTCGTTCTATTCTAGATGGAATCAATTTGCAAACAATTCTTTCACAAAGGCGCAATAAATTTTTTATATTTTTGCACTTTACCAATACAACCACCGATTAATAGCTGCGTAGGTATTGCAGTTCTGTCTCTGGATAAATAAAATATAGTTGATATAATTTCTGCTCCACTTGAAAGCTAAAAATTACGCATTAGTACAGATCCCAATAGGGTAATATTTTTCCGTCTACATGTTTGCCTTGACTGAAACATCTCTTTCTTTGGACACAACAGCTTCTTCCCCCATTGTCGCTTGCATTATCGTTTTTCTCACATTCTTGTAGTCATGTATCTCCTCTCTCGAGTAAGCATTTCCCTCTTTCTTTACCTCTCTCTCTCTCTCTCTCTCTCTCTCTCTCTCTCTCTCTCTCTCTCTCTCTCTCTATCTCTATCTCTATCTCTCTCTCACCCTGTCTAGCCCTCATTAAACATCTCTAGCTTTATCATATTATTCTGGACTCTTATGAGCGCGTGTATTTGTTGGTTCATACACCGAGCGCGAATCCATGCTCCTTTGTCTCCTCCCGCCCCTTCGACCCGTCGATGTAACGCATCAAGGGCTATAGATTGCATAACCGTCCGGGAGCAGCTGGCCAACCCCTTGACCTCTGGCTCTTGGCTGGACACGCATACGGACGAGTGCCTACTAGGGAGTCGCTTATGTTAGCTAGGAAAGGTGATCTTTCGAATCGCCGTCCGACCGAGAGAGTAAAAAGAAGCGTCAGGAGTGGTAGTCGAGGGACAGGAGGCAGCGTTTGGGGGCTTCGACGTAGTACACTGACCGATCGGCTCTGGCTTTTCCACATCCATGCGCTTCTGTATATACTTTTGGGCTTGCATGTATTACACACGGAACATAATGCGCCTGTAAGTGTTCGTGAAGGCTCTGTTCCCCTTTTTTCGACCCTTCGAGAGGACGAACGGACTTTACGAATTAGAAGAAAAGAAGCTAGCCCAGGACCATTGAATAATGCCCCGAAAGACTTTTCAACGTTATGTGAGATTAAAATCTTTGTCGCGACTACGTGCGATGATGAGTTTACTAAGGAAGGAATGCGGCTGAATGTGTACAAGACGATGAAACCTCGTCGTCTTTATGTCAGCCTGCGCTTTGCCCTATTGTACAACAACATCTGGCTGTTTATAATTTGATGAAGTCAGATATAAGCTTATTATGCACTGAAAAACATTTTACCGTGAAGCTCCTTTCGTCGAGTTTTACTAATTTTTACCGAGCTCCCACTTTTACATTTTTATTTACGAAGTACTTACAGCATATTCTTAACATACAACGGTTGACGTAGTTTAGAAGGTGCTGTTCGAGCGATAGAGTGAATGCGACCGTCACTTCCTTATTGGCTTTTAAAAGATTTTTTAAAAGGCTTTCGTTCATATCAAAAGAGAGAAAACTATGATTAGATTGATAGTGATCGATTAAAGTACCTTTATCCGTAGTCCTAGTTACATGTATTAGCTTCATTTAGTTACCCTTTTCTCGAAAACGTTGTATTAAATTTTTCTGGATAAATTACGTATCTTTATTGAAAAAACGTTTGATTTCAAAATGTTTTACAAATATTTTTATGATTCGATAGATTATTTAGTATGCGCTTAATTAATATTTTCCAATATAAGGAAAAAGTCTTTTAATCTTCGAATAAATCCAATATTTTGATAAACCAATAATTTATCTTTGTATTGCATTTTTCTTTTACAGAATTTTTAATTAAAAGAAGATAAATAAATCAAGAAGCTGAGCATATTCTCAATGGACGCTTGAAGAGTTTGATTAATTGTTTTAAGTGTTTACTAGTCAGTTGAAAGTCACCGGGAAGCCAATTTTTTTCCTATTGCAGTGCCATTTTCTATCCTAAAATGGATACACGCCTTGGCAGTTACAAAGAAAAAAACCTGATCAACACTCTAACAGGAAAAGATAAAGTGAACGAAGTCTCTTAATAAAAATGGAACTCTCGCACAGTAACCCCAAAAATCCCTCTATTATCCTGAACAACTGACTGTGCGCTACAATAAAAAGCAGAAACCCCCATCCGTACGAGTTAGAAAAGTTCCCTGAACTCCTGTAATAAAGACAAAGAGTGAAAGGGATGTATGTAGACTGTGTAAACGTAGGGCAAATGGCGGAATATAGGGAAGGGGGTGGGTCGCGGTGAGGGGCAGTAGGGCGGGGGGGTGTCAACAGAAGCGCAACGAGCGATGGATCTGCTGAAATTTAGAAAATGAGAAAGAGGAGAGACGAAGGGAGGGAGAAATGTCATATAAGGGCAGAGTGTCCAGCGTACGTAGGGTTGGGTTTGGCTTCATCTCGTTCGCTCCTATTATGCAGCTTAGCCTCAATGGCCGCGGCAGCAGCTCGAGTTGCGCCACAACCCCATTTCGCGTCGTTTCAGAGGGGTTACGTTGCTTGAAGCCTGCAGTATGTGACTCCACAACTGGCGCACAATATATGAAAATACGGATGAAATAAATGATGAGGATGGAAAAAGGGGAGGGATGGGAGAGAGAAAGAGATTGAGAGAGACAGAGAGATAGCGAGAGAGAGAGAGAGAGAGAGAGAGAGAGAGAGAGAGCGATGCAGATAAACCGTTAATGGAGCTGGACTGCCATTACGCATTTATTACCGACGCAATCGCCTTCTGCCTAAAGGTTATTCTGCGCCCAGCCAGGAGTAATCTTGATTTATATGTATGCGAGACGTGTCAATTAATGTGAGCGAGACGCCTGAAATGCATTAACGCGCGTGTAGAAGCTTGGATTACTTTTACAAGTTCGACTCGCACATTACGTAAACACTGTTGCAAAAGTTTGTGCAAGAATTCATTAGTGAATCCGATTGGGATGCGGAATCCGATATATTTCATATAGTTGATCTGTCGCTGACAACAAACGAGCTTCTCTTGATGTAAGATAGCCTGCTTAGTCTTTAATTCCTTTAATACGCGTTTTCAGAATTTAATATCAAAACTTAATGGATTTTCTGTTTTATTAAAGAAATGCTCTTTATGAATCGGATAAGATTAATTAGAAGATTCTTGCATTATTGTGAAAAGAAAGTGTAAATACACTTAGAAAGGAAATTTTCGAGTATAGATAATGCGCTTTAGAGGAATTGTCATTATATTAGAAGCAGTTTTATTATCATATTATTAATAATAATTGTAAATGCTCAAGCTATGTGAATGATTAAACAGACGTCGACAGGTTTGACAATATACTTTATTAATGTAAAGCGATCTCCCCTTATCCGATTAGGTATTATTCCACAAAGAGAAATCGATCGTCACTGGAAAGGTAATTAGAGTCCATCGCCACTAAATTATTTATAATTTTTGTATTCTCAACTTCGATCACGCATATAAAATCTTCGCATTTCGGATAGAACTGATTAAGGCAAGGTTAATCTGGAAAAAAATTAAAACACTACTTTGAGCCTGGCAAGGTCCAAATAATTTCATGCTACCCATAAGAAAGCAATGGGCGCAATTCAAGTAACAGCGGCGTCCTAGAAAATCATCCTTCGGTAACCCGAGTCCACTTCTCATCTCTGACCGAACCCCTCGCGAGGTGCGCCTTCGTGTGTGCGTCCCTGTACTTTAGCCATTTATCCGAAATTGGCTGAGGAAATAGCACGTGTACGGGGAGGATATATACGGGAGGCGCGAGTGTAATAGAGTACTGACGTGGGAAGGGATCGACGCCTTCGTGGCCGCGTTTTGTTTCTCCAACGATGTCTCGCGCGTCTCCGACGTGAAGCGTATCGAGGGTGAGTTGGGATGGTTTTTACGAGGCGATATCTTTTCTGATCTTCGGCCTTGTCCGTGCGCGCCAGCGAGAGCGAATACTAGACTGCAGCGGGTTGCGTTTATGTGGCATCACATAATAAAGCTGCGATAAGGAGTATAAGTAATTCATCGACTACAATCTTTTTTCTTTTAGTTTTCTCGCTTCTGGCTCTTCAGCTCGACGTTCCTTCCTTGCGATAGTTCTCATTTCCATCCGCTTGTCGATTAATGATGTTCGACTCTTGGAGTTGAAACAAAACTAGTCTCGCAGTCGACTTAAGAAAATCAAAACGAAGGCGGTTTCTTTTTGTAATTTTTGTAAATGATTTTTCTAAAAGAAACTCTTCCATCGATTCGATCAAAGTGCTATAGGCAGATAAATTTAAATTATAAATTAAGAATGAAGATGCATTATTGCTTTGCTTACGAGGCTCAACTTAACTACCTCACTTATCGTTAATGAAATGTAATAAACTCTCTTATTGGGCGCCCTGTTTATATACTCAGGTTGATAATCTATAAATCAATCGTAAACTGCTGTTTATTTTCAATACGAATTCAAGGCACGTAATTCACATAGCATAACAGGCACTTTCAACAATATACGAGAGATCTGACGAAACACAGTCTATTCGCTGCCATTTTGTAATAGACACCGCCATGCCAAACCCTCGTTTAATCCTTGCGTAACTTTAGCCCTTTACTCTACCCTTTCGAGCATTTGCCCCTACCTTTTAATCGCTGTCACAATACTCGCGCCTCGATCCATTATCCCGATTGGTCGGCATCGTCGGACCAACCCTTTCGCTTCAAATAATTGATCGTGAAAGCGGGTAAAGCTGTCTGAATTGTCCTTACTTAGCTATGAGTCAGCACAATTGATCCACGACTATCACGTCGCATTTAACATAATAATCTACCAGCAATTGATTCTTTTTTTCTGACCAGTAGGAGTTCAGGTTGAGAGTTATTTTACTTCGCTTTTAAGTAAACGGGAGCCTTTATTCATCTAGATCCTATTAGATTTCAGAAAAAGATCACGTGTTCATAAAATTTGAATAAAAACTAAAACCATTATTTCGTAGTGGAATTTATCTTACAACGTGATGCGCCAGATCGTATGTTTTTAATTTAAAAATATTAAATTTCTGAACAATGTTTTTTTAATTTGCTGACATTAATTTTTTAAATATAAATTTTTTGAATTTAATAGATTGATATAATTATTGTAAATCATGTTATTGAAGTATTTAAACATCTGACGCTTAAACATATAAACATTTAAATAGTAAAATAAAGTTTTTTATCTACATGTATTAATAAAAAAAGTATAATTCATAGTAAAAATTCCTGTCACAACCAAATGAAACTCACTAATATGTAAGTAAAAATATACAATTGTGAGTCGTACGTTACTATGATTATCACGAAGGTAAAAATAATCCATGTTCTACTTGTCATTGCAGTATCATACCGTTTCTGTAAAAATATAGCAAAATGAAAAATACGATTTATAACATTTCACGCACGCATTTCATCGCGCCACAGGAATCCTATATATATATATAAAAAAACCGTAACAACCCCAGAAAACTCGCTTTCAAAATGAGTATACAGCCGACATATATTTCCGACGTACGGGATAACGAAAAAAACCTGAAGAGGATTCGTTACGCGCACGTCGTCTTAACAGTTGCAGAATAATACCGGAAGCTTCGTCAAAGCATAGAGTTCATCGGTGGGGGAGAGGAGGGTGAGAGAGAGTGACATAGAATGGAGGGGGTAAGATGGAGAGAAATAGACGAAAGAGAGAAAGAGAGAGAGAGAGAGAGAGAGAGAGATAGTCGACAAATTTTCTGTAAAACGCGGAAAAAAATTGAGTGCAGAGGAAAATAATACGAAGACGGGTGAGCGGGTAAAGGAGAAGGAGGAGAGGAAAGATCGAGGAATTATTCAGCGGGAGCGAAGGGGCATATGCGCGTAAATACGCATCTGCAGGGAAGAATTTTTTCCCGATAGCTGGCGAGCGATCGAGAGGGAGTCCAGGACATAGAAGGGGGTTCAGCAAGTTATCGGGGGGTAACAGGCGCGGCTTCCCCTTTCATTCCGTGTGTGCTCCCTCTTTCGTGCCCACTCTCGTCATGGGCCTACTGTCTCTAGACACTCGTGCGGTTTTTTTTTCAACGAAAAGCGGAGTAGAGCGAACGGGGAAGAGAAAGTGCAGACCACGCTCCTAATTGTGCGGGGCACGCGATCAAGAGTGCCGAGATGTGCTCTCGCCGACGAAAGGCGGAAAAAGAGGTGAAACGTGAAAAGTACGGGGCGGGGAGCGATAGTTGGAAAGGGGTTGGCGCATGTGCCGAGGGGTTTGATTTATCGTTACACGCGTGCGAGCAGCCATTTTAATCGAGGCGGTGCACGTGTTAACCTCCGATGCTAACTCATGCGACCAATATGAGCCGAACATTTTATTTTAGTCGGCTTTGATACCATTTATTTTGGGAAATAAAAATCATTCCTCTCCCTCTCTCTCTCTCCCCCTCCCCCCTCCCCCTCCCCTCCCCTCCCCCCTCCCCCTCTCTCCATCCCATCACAGCCCCCGACTCACTGCATTCGGTCTTTCTTTAGAGATTAAATCCATTGCTTAAAGATCGATGTAAATAAAAACAGGTATACAGTTTTGTTCTCTTTGAAAATAATGGCTATTTCTCTTTGATTAAAGCATTGAGATTCACTTACATGATTTCAAGTTTTTTTTACGCTTATTACTAAAATCACTTTGATTTTTGATAGTAAAAATGTTTTAATTGGCGCATTGAAAAGTGACAGCCAAAATGCAATAATATTTCATACTTATTACACAATGTACATAATTAAAAAAACAGTCTATTTGGGTACAATTTAAAATTACAAAAAGTTGAAATACAGTCTATTTCATGTATAAAATGTAGTACTATAAGTATTATAATTTTACGATATGTATATAAAAGTTACACATAACCTATCCTAGCTGTACACAACTGTTTTTACGATGTGAAAATGCATAAAAGATCTCGTACAAATAAGTTCGATAGGTCCTTTGGAAAGTCATAAGAGAAACGACTTTTCACAACATAGAGCAAGAATCTGGCGTATTTTATAAAGAATACTTTTACGAGGCTTCCATGGAGAAGCTCCACAAGGACGTCCGGTTTAATGTAATACGACGGTCGTTAATCCGGGCGTTCGCACATTTCTCCCCGTGGCTTTTCCGATGGCCAATCAACCATTCGTCGACATACAAATACACGCGTGGCGCCCGGTTGAGAACGAATTTTTATGCCTCGTAAAATCAGGATTCCTTCGGAATATTGTTCAGTCAAAGCCTTTTTAATTCCATGTGCCAGTGTACGCTCGTCGCCCCTTCGTCTTTGATCCCGTCTCACACAATGACAGGCGGAATTTCAAAAAAGCGCGAATCGCCGCAAAATCACTATATACTCGCATTTTGACCTCTTTCTCCGGCCTTTCAAATACAATATTTTCCAAAACGGTGTTTTTTGTTTGATGGCATATGGATATTTTCTGAATTCGAATATTGTTGTGTAATGAATTGTGAGAGAGTCACTATTGTACCTTGGAGAGAAAATCATTTTATTCCACATAATAAAATATATACGAAATAGTGTGATCGATATGTTTTAAAAGTTTTTAAACAAATTTGTTTATTTTTAGACTTCAATTATTATTTCTTTTTTATATTTTAAACATTAGATGAGCTTAGTTTATATTATACTATAATACAGAAAAAAACCTAAAATTATAAGAATTACTTTTGTTAAGAAATTATAATTACATTAATGTACCCAGAAATCTACAATAATAAATTACAAATCTCAGGTTAATAGCTGAAAACTTTTGAATATTTCATTGTACTTTACTTTCAGTATTAATATTATGAAAGTATAATTTTTAAGGCCACTATAATAGACCTGAAATAGATATTTATGGCATTTTTAAAGTTACTTCCGAATGTATAAAAACTGATCTCTTTACTTATAAACTGAGCTTTTTATTTAGTTATGCTGAATCATAAAAATATGTTTATTTCAGTAGTATTTTATTCAATGATTATTCGAATTAAAAAAAAAAAAATATTTAAATTGCTTTACGCGAGTTTTATTCCGAGTTACATGCAATGAGTCTCCAATGTTACCACCCCTTATTTGTGTTTTAAAATTATCTAAATTCTATAAATATAAGCAACGAGAAGCATGTGTAAAGCATTGTTTTACAAATAACGTACAATATCCCGTAGAATGAATAACTGCCCAGGTCTCTTATACCGAAAGTGATTCAGGAAGAGCTTAAAAAAAGACCGCGTGAAGCTGTTTCCTTCTGGAATCATCATCACGCATCAAGTATACAACAAATTCACGCACTGCACGGTGGCCGGGAAATGCAGCGGGTGATTAACGAGCCATCACACGATGCGCAGTTTACACGCGGGCCGGGTACCGAATAATAATAAAGGCCGCTACCACAGGTTCTCGGGCCGACTCCCCCGCATCCGTGGAGATAGGAATCGGGCTAGACGCCACCCAAATGCTTTACGATATCGAGATGATGGTTTACGAGCTCGGGGCCCGGTCGACCAATCGATCTAAAAGCGGGCATCATTTGCGATTCACGATGCGTCCCACCGGCGCCGAAATACACGACTGCTCGGGCTCTCGATTCGCCTCCTTAAGCATTTTCGGCGCGTTGCTTCCTCTCCGGGTTCAGTGTGAATCAGGAAGTAACGCGACCGGGAAATCCTCGGCTCGCGTGCCTGACTCTTTAAAGTGCTTTATGGCCGTCAACGGTCGATGAATTGATTGTTCTCCGGAGATTTTCCTGTCCCTGCTCTCTCTCTCTCTCTCTCTCTCACTCTCTTTCTCTCTGATATTTATGAGGCACGTAATATGCGCTGTCCCTTTATTTCCTATTGTCGACTGCTGATGTCAAGATGTCGTTCGAGGTGCTCTTTTTCGGGAAGTATGTGTTTATAATTAAAAATGAATTAACGAAGAGAAGGAGAGACAATTTTCGCGTGAGTCACATATTAAAGAGACTGTTTATATATTGAGTTATTTCGTTGTTGGAACGAACGGCATGGATAGGATTT
Organism: Kradibia gibbosae; assembly: GCA_018907135.1. Taxonomy (NCBI): domain Eukaryota; kingdom Metazoa; phylum Arthropoda; class Insecta; order Hymenoptera; family Agaonidae; genus Kradibia; species Kradibia gibbosae. The sequence goes on from JACCHX010000004.1 coordinate 15,113,994, forward strand.
TTATTCAAACTTATTTCTCGATGGTATATCTTTGAGCTCACAATTGAACTAATGTCCTTTCAAAACTTTCTAAATATTTACGTTTGAGCTCTACGGTCTATTGAATTTTTCACTTTCAAGTTTCTACTTTTCTTCTCGTATTATAACATTTTATATACTAGATTATATAATTAACTTAATCATATTAGTTAATATTTTATTATGAGTAAGTTTTTAATCAGCATTGAAAATACTCTTTTTAGAACACCTATAAAGTATTTATTATAAACATTATATTATTCAATATGGTTTTGATAATTATCATTGATTTGTTTATTCTATAACCGAATACAAATTATAACTTTAATTTATCAAACAACTATTTAAGAGTTTTAATGTTTTATTAGGAAAACATTTTTTATTTCGAATATAAATTTATTTCCAATTCAGTCCTACAATTATCCTTTAATTAATTACAGTCTATTATAATAGATCTTATAAAAATTATTTTAGCTTTTAAAACTTACCTAACAAATACATTAGGATTTCTTAATTAATTATTAAACATAATTTTAGCAAGCTTGTGTTAAGTTAAGATTATTGGAATATTTAAATAAATGTTTATAATTCTTAAACAACTACCTATAAATTGTTGCAAAAGGAGAATACTTCTAGTTGGTACTGAAAATTGCGTTGCATGAAAATGTAAGCCAAAATCACGCCAAAACTAATTTTAATCGCATGAGATAAAAAAAACTGAGAGCAGGTGCTAAGAGAATATCATCTAAACAAATTGAGTGAAAACGAAACCGTCGTAAATATATTTTGACCGTCGTTCCGTTGCCATTCATGTGTTGCGCTGGCGCGCGCCGCTTAAAGAGACGGCGGGGGCAATAAAAAAATGAAATAGAAAAAAAACTATTAAAAAAAGAAGTTCACGGGTATGAAGAAGAAACGACCGCTGATCAACGAGGGTGAAAAGCCGATTCAATAAGATTTTATCCTTTATTCCACCACTTTTATCCCGTGCGCGCGCGTGCTCGCGCGCTCCAACCGTACATTAACCGGCCCTCTCACCTATACGTACATGAATTCTGTTGAGCGCGCGCGACTCCACCGGAATTAGTTCTTCGTTGCAGCTTGCACCTGAGGCACCTTTTTCTTACTTAACCCCCCGACCGACACCACCCTCCCACCCTGCACCTCTCCACGCGCACCACCACCTCTAGGAGACCTTTTTCGCGCTCGCTCGTGCGTTAATATCGGAGATCTGAAAATCCGGATTCGTATGCGTCTCATGACTTGAGAATTTTTCTGTGCACTTCTCCACCAGCGTCATTATCATCTTCTACCTCTTACTTAACTTATGCCTCTGTCCTTTGAGGGCCGATCGGTCGATCAGGACGGCTGAGCTCTACGAGCGTTTATCATTTTTCATCCATTTTCGGCTATTCATTTTTTTGTGCTTATACGCTTTCTCTTCTCTGCACTTAGTCAACTCAATATATGCAATTAATGAGTGTCCTACTACTTTTAAGGTTTATATCTGTCATGTGAGAATCGAAGAGGGATCGAAAAGGGATCTAAAAGGTTGGTGAAAAGTATATAATGGACAAGTAGTACTTTATATGATCACCTACAAATGATTGAAAAGTCTGGCTGCTTACAAAATTAAGGCACATCTGAATGCCTAGAAATACGAATGGAAGAGTTGAATTTTTTTAAAAAGGATAAATTATTGATTTAGATTTCAGTACATGGAATGTATTTATTACGTGTTGTAAAATATGTTTTTTAAAACACTTAGTTAATACATAAAACAAAACATATCAGTGAAAGTTCAATTATATAATTTAAAACTCATTGATATATGTATAAAAATATGTATATACATACACTTATATATGTATTTGTGTTTTTTTTTACAATGTAATGGGATTATTATATTTTACAATATAATAAGACTGAAAATACGAAGTATGTGTACAATTGTTCCGTTACACAAATTATTTATTTTTAATAACCTGATAGGAAAATATTAATTTTGTGAAAAGTAAATGTTTATATATCTGTTTTTATTATATTTAGCAGTAATCAGTATATGTAATTAAAAACAGCTTTTATTTAAATATTTTTATTTTTATTTAAATATTTAAATCTTTTCCTGGACTAAAAAAAATAGAAGTCTGATAAAGAAATCTCAATTTGCTGACTTTTCGTTAACGTAACTACACTATGGTGCCGGATATAAAAAAGCGAAGTAATTACTTTAAGCAGGAAAGTTGTCTGAGTTCAATGAAAACGATGGCGCGTTGCCCAAATCCCGAAAGTAGGAAAAGAGCTGCGAGTCGTGAAAAAAAGAATGAACGAAGGAGGGGAGAGTGATATGAAACGGGCGTGAGCTCTTTCATTTTCTATAAATCGTCGCGTATGGGGAACAATTTGTGCATCGCGGCTGTGCGCGTGTGAGTCCATGTGTCGTGTCGTGTGTCGGGCGCGCACGTTGTGTTTGAGTTCGTGCGCTCGTACAAACATGAATGAGAAATTCGAGAGCGTTTCTGTCGCCTTCCGTCTTCTTTTTTTTCCGTTTTTACAGGGGTTGAGATGTTTTTGGGTGCGTGCAGGCTTTTTAGACAATAAACCACATCCAGACGGCTTGCTTCCACTGTTTTTCAAATATCTACGGATCGATGTGTTGAATATGTATACACTTAAGGATAGTAAATGGATTTAAAAGTTTCCGGTAATGCTTAAAAATATTGAAAACGAATGTTTAATTTTAAAACGAATAAACGTGGATGAAGAAAAAGATGATGTTGTTATTAAGTTGGGATAACGTCATTTTTTTTTGAAGTTAGTGGAATGTAAGAAAAAATGAATTTGTTATGCAAAGTTAGAACCCAATTGTAAACACTTTCATTTATAATTGTAATTCATTATTCTTTTTGCAGCAATTTTAAAATAAAACTTTTGATTTACCTTGATTTCTATGTTAATTATTGTTGACATATTCTATGATGTATTAATTTCTATTCATTATAAATTAAAGAAACTTACTTCTTAAGAAGTCTATAATTATCATTATTCAAACTTACAAAAATACGTATGTACAAAAATTTGTTCATTTTAGTTGTAAAATAAGCTGCTATATAGTTCATTAAAGGTATTGTATAGCACGAAAAGGACATAAAAAATGTGACAATACTGTGATTCAATGCATAAACTAGGCCGCCTAATTCGATTTACGCACATTTTTATACGACTTCTTAATTTACTGATACATTTATAATTTTTTGGACAAAAGAAGCGCGTAAAAGAAAATAAATCAAAAAACTTTTCCTAGCATTTTATAGAGTATTATTACGTGTATTTTTTATATTTACATAATGAATTCGGTAATGAAATTCCGAATAAGCCTTAGCTGTATCCGCATCGAATGAAGACAATAGCACTCCTAGTAATTTCTCCCATATTCCTCGACCGTTACCAATATTTCGAAAAACAGTAAAGAAGCGAACTCACCTCCCCCAAAATCCTGCAATGAGGACGCACATCCTCACGAAAACGCCCGTTTTTCCTCGCCCCGCGCATTATACACGCTATCGATGCAGCAGATGCTCGATTCGTGTTCTGTCCCTACACCTCCGCGCCCCCGGCCCCTCTACGGGCCATTCTACATAAAAAAGGGGAAAAATTCGTGGCCATCGGCGAACCTTTGAAAATACGACGCCCCCGCGAACGCGCGCCAAAAGGGGACGACCACGCCCGCCATTAAAGATGAGAAGCCTCAGTGTTTAAACACGACTAATTATCGTAATTAGCCGATATGGCGGCGCGCCCTGGGCACGCCTTTACCAACAAATTTTCGACTTATGCTTTCGCTTGAAAGTTTACCTTTTTCCGAATTGAAAATGTATTACATATGTGTCAAGGATCTAGTAAGTGCCGTGTAAATGGTGCCGTTATGATTTTAGCTTTTTCTGTAATTAAATTGTTGTGGGGTACTAGAAAAATAGAGTTAGTAGCGACAAGGCTAAGATGCTTATTTTTTAAATCGTTGTATATTGAAATGTTTGAACAGTTACTGGATATCGACTATGAGGTTGGACATTTTTTAAATATTTTATCTGAGTTACTTTGTGCAAGTTAATAGAAATTATTAAATTCTGAAACCATTTTCTAGTATTTGAAATTATTTTAAATATTTTTTAATGCATTGATACCAATGATATTTATTGCTTAATAATATATTTCGAAGATTGCTTTTTCTTTTATTAAAAATTCAAAATTATTTTACCTTTTTTTAATTTTTTGAAGAGTATTTTATTAAATATAATGGAAGATTTATCAAGACCCGAAAATATGCTTCAAAGTTTCGTCAATCTTTTTTTAGTTTAGATATACAATTCGTCATTCATTTAATCGTTATGACATTTCTTAAAATATTGTTTTGGTAATATATAAGCTATTTCATTTTTGGGGACTTTGTTTACACAATAAATTTATTCTAATAGTCCATGAACTGTAACGTAATCAGCCTAGTATGATTTAGGAAAGGTAAAAATTTAATCAATAGCCTATTAAATATTGATTAAGTATTTAAATAAATAAAATTGAAAAAAACAATGAAAACTAATTTATCTTTCTGAATAATCTTCTCTTTTGCAGATGTTGCTATACATCGTTATGGGTAATATTTCTGAATAGAGAAGAACGAAATTTACATTTATACCTGATATTTTCTGATGCGATTGTGAACGATCTCGTTTCTCCCTTTGGTATATTAAATCAAGAAACACGCGAATGTAGCACGGAGTAAGAAGAAGCAGCTCTTGAATAATCTTGGATGTACAGAGAGAAATTTGATCCGTGCACTCATGCGTTGATGATAAAGACGGAAAGACTTGGCAGACTTTAAGGAATCTTATTCCTCACTTATTTGTATTTATATATTTCACATATTATTGAATATTTTGAAACGTCTTATCATTTTGTATTTTTATTGAATCTTTTAGAGTTACTTGTTACATAAACAAATGTCCGGAAGAAAAAAGGGAAAATTTTAGTTAAAATTTTTCTAATATGTTTTGTAAAAAAGTTTTTTTAATCATTGGATATTTAAAAAAATTATAAAATTCTATTGATAGAATTTTTTTATTCTGAATCTTATCAATATTTAAAATATCTTATGAAATAATAAAATAAAATAATGTATAGACGGTGATAAAACAAATATACACAATTTTGAATAATCAATTATTATTGTATAATTTATAATTTATTAATAATTTTGTATTAAAAAAATTTTTTAGCAATAAATACAATCGTACATTTTTACAATGACTGCATTTCGGATTTTGAATATCTATATTATTTAAGTATTATGTTTTTTAAGTATAATGTGACGTTCATAGTTGAATTAAAAAGTATTGCAATTGCTTAGCATTTATCACTGAAAGCATAGAAACAATTAGTGGAAAGTACAGAATTACGTGAAAAAATTACTTGCTTTGTATATAAATATCTATATACAGAGCTATATACTTTTTTATTGAGAAAAAATTAGTTTATAAAATAAGATACCTAAAATTTTCCTTTATTATCTCTACCAATATGATAAATGACACTTGAAGAACTGTCCACCGCAATATACCGAATTGCATATAAAACTCTCATTTCCACAAAGAAACGATTGAAGTCAACTGCCTGGCAGATATTAACCGCATAGTCCACGCATGATGAAAATTGAGAAAAATATCCCTAACGTCACTTTGACCTTTATATAACTAGCGAATCTCTATTACAGATATAACAAGAGTAAGATAGAGGATGCGGGGTAAGAACAGAAGGAATATGAAGAAGAAAGAGTGAGTAAAACATGTACGGATAGATAGATAGCGAGAGGGAAGTTGGAAACAATCTCCGTGGTGAAGTGTTAATAGCATTGCGTCCCTACCAAAAATCTCTACACCCCTAAAGAAAACTTACTATTGGTTGTATATCGTAGGCTTACACTCCCGAAAGTATAGAAATGATGCGAAAAATGGATAGAGCAAAATTCAGAGTAATATTGGAATACGAGGGTCGAAATATAGATAATCGATACTATTTTTATTAATGATTTTTTTTATCTAAATTACAAGTAAGAACTTTATTAAAAATATTTTTGAAACTATATATGATATAGTAAAAGCTATAATAAATTTAGCTGATGAAAAAGCTTTTTTTATAGTAACTGAATTTTAAAGATTCAAGAGGTATAAAATATTTAACAAATTTAAAATTTATATAATTAACTAGCAGTTTCTAACAAGTACTTAATTACACTGACTTCGAAATCAATTCATTTGTTGATGATTTTGTTTTTCAGTTAAGTAATTAAACGTCAAAAAAATGTATTTCAGAATATTATTCTGTATCAATTGATCTACAATATTAAATAATAATAAAAAATAGCTGTTAAATACTTATCGGTATAGTTTTTATTTAATCAGCTTAGGTCATAGAGTCGAGTAAGCTGTCATTGTAATAATATGTGTGAGGATATTGACACGCATTGAATTATGCACGAGGATTAATCATCCTCGTATATTTTTGCTGTCTGTGACACAATTCATGTACACCGGTTTTGCGGTTGTATGATCGGCAAAATTATTATGCATTTAATTTCGTTGCCTTTCCTTTAACCTTTATTATCCAATATTCTGCTTATGTTGTATAAAATATCAAAAAATATATTGTCCACGCACTTACTACTATTACATTGACTAATGTCCTGCAAATGTTAGCTGAATATTAAATCACTTTATAGTATTCGGCTTGAATTTTTTCTATCATAAATATGATTTGAGGTTACAATCCTATCAATACATATATTTTTCAATTAATGCAAAAATATACCTCAAACTGTGTACAAAAAATTTAAGTTTAATATGACATTCACTTTTAAGATTATGAAGTGCTTACAAAGTATATTTGATTACATCAAGAAAACGATAATAGCGTGTTTAAAAAAAAGAGTGATTTTACAAAAATAGTTTTTAAAACCTTTGCTGTAAGGTCTGTTTCTATTATAGAACTTTTAAAATCCATTTTAAACAAAATTTGGCTCAAACTTTGCTCGAAAAAGAAGCTCACAATAAATATCTAGTGTACATAAAGGCTTTTAGGACCCTCGCACATTCCACGGTATTCAATAATTAACAACGAAAGATTTGACTCTTTGGCATCACCTCCACGGTACCCCGCTGCTAATCGCCCATGCAAAGAAAAACAACCCTTGCCTATTCGCATTCACTTCTTTCCCACTGACATGCGATTTGCGTCCAAATATTTGCCGCACAAGCGTTCCGGCAATATTGTCATGACGGCCGCCCCCTTTCACGTATCGCTGGGCGAGAAAATCCCTTGTGCAAACCGAAAGTGAAAATTCTCGAATTGGGGAAAAAAGGAGAGAGATGCCCATGCTTGCCATTCTCCGGTTCAACAAAAAGAGTTGACAAAACATGACAGTCGGCCTTCGTCTCGAGCGGATTATCGCGAAATAGCGGGACCACGTGTAAAAGAGGCCTTTGATGTTTGCCGCTATTGTTGGTGAGAAAATTGGAGTAAGTCACGGAAAATACGATTCTGGCTTTGCAGCGCCGCCCCGTCAGTACATTTATTATTCTGGAAATAGATTTATTTATTATAGGCTCATTTATACTCTTGATGATGAAATAATTTCGAGGTAGTATCAGGTGTTAGTGTTGAGCTTCTAAAATATCGAGAAAAATATGGTATTATTTTAATATATTATTTAAATTTTTACCATACATTAGAGAAATTCTAAGGGAAGCTTATGCGATTCATATTTGGTAGGTGTTTTGCATACTATTTCCGTTTGAGTTTATTTATTGAATTTGATTGCCATTTGGATGATACTGACTATCAAAAAGAAAAAATGAATTTTATTAATGCTTTAGCTACCATTACTTACGACTACGCTAATAATTAATGCCATTTTTAAAATGACAACTGCTGCATATAACAATGGATACATGAACCAATGTTCCTTGTTTTCATATCGTTGTAACCAAGCTTTAACTATCTTTTCAAGCTCTGAGTAATAAAGTAAGAGAATTTTTAATGCGCCACGTGCGGCGAAAAATATTTTCCCTTCCAATTGTAATATTCATTTCGCAGACATCCATTTATAGGGAGGAAAAGAAAAGGGAAATTACAGAATATCTTGCTTCATCCTCGCAAGAATAAAAATTCCCCATTACAGACGTTGAAAGCTCTGGACCTTTTTATGAGGTCGTTACATGCACATTATTATGTTCGATCCCGCGCTCGCGCGTAATCATAAACTCTTCGTTCTTCATTGCGTTCGAGAACATCAACATCACAAACCACTTTTCTATATAGGAAGTCAATAAGAAGGGAAAAGAACGGATTTACCTTGTCCCTTACTTATCAGCGAAAAATGTTCATGCCAATTGATTTACTATGTATACAAAATATAGAATATTTGTCACCCTTGTACGAACTGGTAAAATAAGCAATTTGGTAATTTATTGTATTTTTAGACATTTTAGTAATGTGATGATCGTAAAATAAATAAATATTATTCAAATACTTCAAGACTCTAAGTGTAATAGGTGAGGTTGAGAGACATTAAGTGTATTGTGTTATTTATTGGATTATTCACAAAAGCAAAAATTTATTGTAATCGTCAAGTTCAGAGTATATGTTATCAAAATCTATTTTTTAAAACTATTCATATATAATTTTGTATATAATTTTAGAAAAATTACAGCACTATTTAAAATTATTTATCAAAACATGCATTTTAACCAATTTTCTGAAAAAAGAAAGGAAACAGAAAGCTTTATTTAGTTCTTTGCAGTACATAATATTAGAATCTAGAGTTTTAACTAGTATAATATAAAGTTACAATTGAAAAAATTACTATAAAATAAAAAATATTTTTGTACGAATAAACTGTATATTTCTGACTTTTCCATATCATTAATAGATATTTATCATTTAACTGATGATAATATTGGTCGAATAATAGTATTTATCATTAATATTACGTATTTTAATATTAAAACAAGAATTTACCCACAATAATTTATAGATGTACTAAGAACCAACAAGTTTTGAAATTTTTATCCGCACTTTTTACATTCTATGAAAAGAGTAGGTCAATAATGGTATTAATATGTAAAATATTGCAATTGATAATACATATTGGGTTAACAAGTGTCTTACACCGACAGAGTGGCTTTTCCTTATTTTAAGAATAAAAAATGATATATGCAACCTGGAGAAACTAAAGGAAAGGTAAGAAAACAGTTCGGAAGCAGAGTGAAAGAAGCGACTGTATTATCGAGACACATTATACAAATACCTTTACGCAGCTGCTCAGAAGATATTGTAAGAGAAAAACGCCGGTAACAAACGGAAGTCGGCGATGTCTAGTGAAAAGTTGTACTTGACCCGTAGTCTACTCTCTCCCCCTTTCCCTTTCACTCTTTCTCACTCACTCACTCACTCTGTCTCTCTTTCTCTCTCTCTCTCTCTCTCTCTCTCTATCCCTCTTTCCCTGTCTCTCTTACTGTCCTGTGCTCCGCCCGACAATCCTAGTCGAAGTTCACCGTCATCGGCCACCTTATAACGTAGTCGCAGAGAGAAAGTCTGTGAGGTCCTAAAGGCTGAACAGTTAGGTCGTCTGGGAAGTGACACGGGATGACCTCGTTGTTCCAAATGCATTGCTAAAATAAAGCAGCATAAAGCCATAAACCGCATTTTAGCGTTTTTGCACTCGACCTTCGGGGGACACGCGCATGCAAATCCCGTGCGGCCGGATTTTCCAGGACGACTTTCGTCCGACCTACGCGTCGTAAACGTCCACGGCCTCCGGTAAAACGGTTAACTTTTTGACTTCGGTGCTTGCGCGCGCCCGCCCGGTCACCTACACTTTGGCGCGGCGAGAGCTTTAAAAATATAAAACCCTAAATATCTTCTTTGGCAGGGGTATGGCGACCGTATATACGCCGGGCTTTTCTTGCCTTGCCTACGGGGAGATTTGTGATCCGCGCCCTGTTTTTCGCTGAACTGCACGAGCTATCAATTTTTAGAGCACTGTTTCGAGATCGCGGTAAGGTCGGCTACAACGGGGGTTTTTCTTTAACGAAACTCGGTAAACTTTAATTGCTCCACAATTATTTTCAGTATCCTTCTCTTACGGTTATTATATTAATATTGTACCATGTAATATTTATGGTAATAGCGTAATCATTTAACGTTATTGTAAATAAGATGCTAGCTCTCACTTCAATAGGCAATAAAAACTACATCTGCGTTACATTTATTAGCATTTGCTATAATGGAAAAGGAAAACGTATGAGATTCTGCTAACTTATAAATGTTCGTTAAGACGACATTATTATATCTTCTGTAAATGTCTCTTAATATTGAGATTATTCTTACCTAGAGGAATAAAATAAGAAAATAAGTACTTCTTAACAATTCGCACAAGTGAATCGATTTTTACAAAGTAATTGAAAATATTAGTCTTTGGAAATGTGTTTTTTATCAATATTGCTTTCTAATTATGTTTAATCAACAATTTTACAATAATAGATCCAAAAATATATATATATACATATATACACTTTTGTTTAATTATTTATTTGTGGCTTCTTTGCTTGCAATTCTAAAAAATTAATAAGCCTGACAATGATTTAGCTAATATCTTAACATATTCTGTAATTGGCTTAACAGAATAATATTAGATAGATTCACAAACATCTTCTTTGTCGCAGAAATGTCAAAACGAATTTCTAAAGCGTCGTTCACTTTTTCGATCGCGATTTATTTCGTGGACTCATTTTATCCTCTCATATTACAATAGGCTCAAGAATCGTCGAAAAAGGTGAAAAATACGTAATTCCTATCCCCAACACACCCCGTCAATTATCTTGTAGTCGCAGTAGGCCGAGCAACGTATTTACGTTTCTCGTCGAGATTACGTACAGCCAACGTAATATCGTAAACGCATCTTCCTTTGTCACGTGTCACGGCTTATCTCGCGACAGGCAAGACAGATTCTCTTTGTACGAGTATGCGCGCGCCTTTTCTCGCTTTCTTATTTATTCTCCATGCGACGCAAGGGTCACTTTTTCAATAAATCCCAAAATGATAAATATTTTCACGAGCAGTGCAGACGTGTTCGAGGTACGCAAGTCCTGACCCAAATATATACATTTAAAACTCAAAGAGAGCTTACGCGATTAAAATAACCCAAATGCTTATCCACCTCCAAATGGTGTTACGAATTCATATTTATTTGTTGGTAAGTCAGTAATAGGGCTGCTTCAACTTTTTCATAGTAATTAGTTTCCTTCAATTCGTGCATATATGAAATTAAATGCTAAGGAATTAATTGTATGCTTGTTAAATACCAATAATATATCTGATGTTTGTCATTCAATATTACAGTTTAAGATTCACATCAACAAGAATTTTACGATATATTAACGATATAATAATCTTTAATATTTGATTTAATTCATGTCGTTTCATTTTAATTAACGGCATTTTATTTTAATAATAGACTCTAGTCAATAATTTTTATACTACAAAAATCCTTATAATTTCTTAGTAGAAAAGGTTTTTTATGACAATAAAAACGTTTAATATATTATAAAAAAAAAATTAAATAGGTTCTTAAAAATTAGCAAATGTAAATTTGAATTTAAAAATTTTTTAATTGTTAATTTTTATTCTGTATTAGACTAAATTTGATAATGAATACGAATAACTGATGTAAAAACAACTCGTATAAGATATTAATGAAAAATCAATCGCTATAATTAAATAATACTTAAAAGTAAATATAAAAATGATCCATAAAAATCCTCAAATAATTAAAAAATCGTTAATGCCTTTTTCATGTACTATTTTGTATGAAAATTTCTCCAACCGTGTTCTTTATATATGTTTTAAACAAAGTTTAATTCTTAGAAAGAGGTAAACAATATCTATACAAATTGAAAATAAAGAAAAGTAAGACACTTAGAAGCGACAAAAGAAAAGATAGTTATCGGTGTAAGGTTATTGGAAATGGAAAAGGAAAGCAAAAGGCATATGGTAAAGAACCTTTAGAGTCGTTACCAGCGTCCGCAAGTTTAGCCTATCGCGACAGCCACAAATCACGTAAAGAAAGAGTCGCGCAACCCAAAAAGTCATTTCAATTTCGTTCGAACTTATTGGGATTGCACCAGTTTTTCACGGACGTTAGGCAAAACAGTGATCTGTGGAGCATGTCGCAAAAGGGGGCCAATATGAAAAAAGGAAAGGAAAAAAGGCGGCTGCGCCTTTTCAGGAAAGAGAGCCGGAAAAACTGAGCATTGTATTAGGCTCGCGCTCAAGGTTCCTTTTCATTTGCATTTTGAGAAACAGCTATGCGTTATAAATCTGTCGAGTGCCCTTCGTGCTCTTACGCTCACGATGTTGATTTTGCCCTTGCAACTTTTTCAAGAATGTACGCATACCTAATGGGCTTTTGGAGTATTTTTAAGGAACTTGGAGACTTTTTGTTCCGCTTTTTGCTTTTGGCAGCAGTTGCGCAACTGAAAAATGGAAACTCTGTTAACAAATTGATAAGAACTTTTCCCGAGCTAACATGGTACAGTGCATTACTTGAATTATCTATTGAAGGTGATATGCTATATTGTTTTAGGGTTACATATTTCAAATAATGATTCAGAACAGTACGTTTATGCTTTGCGTTGACATATTGCGTATTGGGCATAGTTTTAAATTGATGTTTTTTTAATTTTTTTTGATTTTATAATATCTGTGGCCTTTTTTTAATACTCTATTGTATTTGTGTAATAATAATAGATCTACGATATATGGAATTACTTCTTAAGAATTCATTTCGAAATATCCGAATATAAAAATCATGAAATATTTTTTTATTTGCTTAAGAAGTTTTAAATAATTCATCGAAAATGACAAGTGTTAACTGCACTTTTTCTCCGTGAAACGGCCAAGAAGTTCTGAACTCGTTAAGGAAGACGTGATCTTAAGAATCTCTTCTTTTCTTTCAGGGTCGATCCGAAACCAAACAGGGCTTGCGGCAAAAAACTTAAGGGTGGATGGACAAGACAGTGAAAGATAAAGATAAAGAAAAAATAAATAGACGATACAGCTGACAAAAGAGGTGATAAATTTATATAATGGTTAGAAATATGTTAGATGGGTAAGATTTTGCAAAAATCATTGAGATTTTTAAAGGAATCTCTTATGATAGCTATTAAATATATAATAAAAAGTCTAATCACCGGTGCACTAAATCAATTTTTTGCTATACTAGTTAAAAAAATTATATTTACTTATTAAAATGTATATTTAGAAGCTGTAATGACAGTTAATTTTATTGATAGTGTTGAAATAAATTTTCTAAATAAAAAGTTTTAATTTAAAGTATTGTACAATCGTTCGATTATTATATTAATCAAGTTAATAAATATTTATTAACATTCAAAGTACGTATTTAATATAATGAAATGTACAAATGAATCAGTAGCTACTCGAACATTTCTATTGGTGCAACGATATTAATTTACACTTGAGGGTTGTTGATTGAGTACGATATTTGTTTATCTTGAAATATCACCTATCTACACGTTATAAGCATTATGTATATTACGCTTGTCCAGGAGTACCACGTTAGCAGCCGGAGTGAGAAGACCTTGAATTTACCGAGACACATGAAGAAAAGGGAAAAAAGGGAAAAGATAAAGCACTCAAGAGTGCCGCGTTATCTGCTCAGTCGTCCGGACAAGCTTTGCGCGAAAAGGGAGAGAAAAGATAGTAGTGGCCAACGTCGATGCGTGACGCGAAATGAATTATGGGAGTGTGTATGTATATATTCTTACGTCCCCCTGTGCACGTAAAGCTCAATGTGAGAGCGACAATATCGCACTGGTATTATATATGGCGTGAGGCTTTACTTCTACGTTTATTTCCTTATTCCTCTTTTAGCCGAGGAGTTTCCCTTATTTATTCTTTCCTTTAGCCAGTCGAGTTTTTTTCTCTTTCACGTGGACATATTTCCCCATATGGAGGCTAATCTCGTGATGACAAAGACGACAATCTTTAGATTTCTTTGGACGTAGAAGAAGTGCACGTTCATGTATTTGGGTGACCTTCGGTGATGTTTATGGTGTCATTTCGAGGAAATGTGACTCAACCCGAGTGTCTAGAAAAATATTGCAAATCATTAAATTGACGAAATTGCAAGAATTCATTTGCTATCGATTTATTTACTGAAGTACCGGAAATGGATCCGTAAAAAAATCATTGTAGCTGAAATAATAATTATTACAGTATAAAAACATTATTGATAACTAAGGAAATGTGAATTAGCTTCATGGGAATAGTTAAAGAAAAGGTTAAAAAACATAAAAATTATCATTTTACCGAAAACGTGCGCGGGCGATAATTTATTATATATGTAGAGAATAATTAATAAAAAGTAATGAATTTAATTTAAAATAATAAAAAATTTATTAAATTTAAGGTATTAAAATACTTGGGATATTATATTATATTTATAGAAATGTTGATTTGAAAATTAAGTTAATTTATTGATCTGGAATTTCGATTTTAATATAATTTTCCCCGTAGGATTTCCACGATTTAATTGAAATTGAATAATTTTTATATTTGTATAGTTTTACACGATGTGAAATACTTCTTTATTTTACAATAAACATATATTTATTGAATTATGTACGTAAATTTTACTAATATCTTCTTACAAACTTAAATGCTGTTTAGTAATTAAATTTAAGTATTATAAATATTTCATTACTGGCTGATGAATTTCAAATATATAGTATTTCATTATATTTTTTAATTAATTTAGGCTTACATAAATACAAATGGCAAATTTCTGTAATACAGTTGCATATTTATTGATAGAGATTTCAAATTTGTATTCAATCCCTCGTTGTTTCCATATTTCCTTCAAAATACGATTTGACTCATAAACTAGAAGGAGCTTGGTTCTTTATCCCTTGTTCTCCTTCCCTTCCTTCCTTCGCGATGACATATTACTCTCCCTTCCTTTCTCTCCCTCTCTTTCTTTTTCTGTTGGTGTAATTCTATGCGTTAATTTTTAGGACTTTAGTAGACAGGAAACAGATGAGATTTGGCGACGATTGTTGAGACAAAAGTCAACAAGCAACTAGGACCGGGAAAATTAAAAGTGGAGCGGCTTTTATGGTGCACCGTATACTCATGACTTTATTTAATTAGTTGTACACTACCGCACAGGATATTCAAGGTCACTTTTTACAGCACGACCTTTAACCTTTCATTTATTGCGTATTGTGCTTTGCATATTTTGGTGTCTTAGCTGTGTTTAAAATATACGTAAAAATATCAAGGCAACATTTATAGGAATCAGCATTAACATTGAGCAACGATGGATCGTCTTTAGAAAGTAATTGGTAAATAATTATTACATAGTTAACAAATTTCTTGAACATTAGTCATTTTTTGTCATTTTCGTCTAGTTTGTTTTGTCATTGTATATGTATCTTTTAAAAAAAAAATAATCGTTTCTAGCAGATTTTGACTAAAATGATGAATTTACTGTACGACTAGTAGAGAATTTCGCCAAATTAAAAAAAAATTATACAAACCAATTAGAAGGTTTTTCATAATAAACAGTTTGATCATGTTCGTTATCGCAGCATTTAATTTTTTGCATTCAATTTCATACAAGGCCAATTAGCTCGCGGATATTAGTGCAGAAATAGAGCGTTACCCGACAAAATGTCCCCCACCGCTGTGCGTACGGCAAACGAGGAGTACATCGAGTTTTGTGACAATTTTTCCCCAACTAGGGGCGTGTCTGGTACTCCGAACATTATATTGAGCGCGTACACCACTAAACGCTTTTGTATGTATGGACGCTGGATGCGTTTTTGCCGCGACAATTAACCCATATACGGCCGTAAAGAAAATCCAATTCGGTGAACGGCTCAACTTCTGGCTAATCCCATTTTCGTCCAGGGTGCCAGGGTCAGGCGACTTTTATTTCGGGTAATGGGTTCCTGCCTTCCCGGAAGCGCAAGGGTTATTCCCCGTAATAAATGAGGGCACGGTGTAGAGGGACTGGACCCCGGTACAGAAAAGTCGTCCGTACCCTGGCGAAAAGTCAAATGCCATAAAAAGTCGTAAAAGACGGGAAACACAAGAGGAGGAAGGAGGCAAAATGGATGTTCACTTTGTAAAAATCGACAGGCCGCAGATTCTACTGTGACCACTTATTTTTGGCAAACGCGTTCCCGATAACCCCATATTTATTTGATTCTAGTCATATACAATTTGTGATTTGATAGTCCGCGACATTTTCAACGTGTTATTGACCTCACATGCGTTCTTTTGCTTATATTTAAATTAATTTTAATCATCCACTTACTTTGTACTAGTAATATAAATATTTTTTTAATTATTCGAAAATGGGGTAAAAAGAAGTTTGATTTATTAAGATGGATGTTACATACTCTCAATAATTACAGGAGTAAGAATTCATCATTAACTCAATTAAAGCAAGTTAAGCGGCACTAATTATTATGTTGTTGTAGATAAAAGCCAACAAATATTGAGTTGTATAGCCGTTTATTTGCTGCAACAAACCATATGCATTAGTGAAATGTTTAGAAAAAGCTTGTATTAATTTAGTTAATAATACTAAGTAAAGTGTTGTTGTTATTTCATAATCCTCTAAATGTATGTTTTAGAAAATATTTGACTCCGGAAGAGTCGATTTTCTTTTGAGACCAAACGAATCACGGTTTTCGTAGTATAATGTGAAGTTTTAAATTTTGGAAAAGTATGACGTAACTTTTTAGAGGGACAGGGGAATGAGGTACGGTCATGTCCCATGGGACGTTCCGTAGGTCTGTCATTTAAGGAGAGAGAAGAGCAAACATAACTTGACAAACGCCAAAGGATTACGGCGATCGTTTTCCGGGACTGGCCGCACTAGTCTTTTGTCCTTTTTGAGGGATCGCTAAATGTCCATTGCCTCCGTTCGCTTTTTTTGACTCCTTTGGCTGTGCGAAAAGTGTTTTTGAAATGTTGTGACACCAATATGGAATGGAAATCAGGCGTGTGACAATGGATACGACGCTGAGCCTTTGGAAAATGCGAATTTCTCATGCATACGGACTGTATTATTTATGAATTTCTGACTCGTCATTTCCCTTCGCTTCTTTTACTTCATTGTTAATATTATTTCTCTATATCATTCATCCTTTTTCATTTTTCTGCGCTTACAAACTGTTTATAAAAATACGTAAGGAAAACTGTGATTAATGTTTGCATGAATTTGGAACCCTTTTATTGACTTTACAAAAAAAGAAAATATATTACTGAACTGACGTTATTTATATTTACAAACTGACCGTTATTTATTTTTCAGATAATCGACCTGACATGTTAAATGAGATTTTACTTCATAATCTATTGAAATATATTAACCTCACACAATACAGTTTTTAAGAAATTGAATTCTAAGGATTATTTCACATTCATTAAAATAGCTCATTCATTATTGTGTACACATATTTTGCAATTGACTTTATTTATGCGTATTATTTTGAATTTTATGTTCTAATGTAAAGAAAAAATTGGAAGTGTTTAAGCCATCTTTTGGAAAATAAGTTATATAAGTAATGAATTTTAGACAGTATAATGCATTAAATAAATATCGCGTTTTAAAGCATTATTTTTAAAGTACCGCAGAGAAAGCATTTCCCAACCAAATGTAATTTAAATATGTTTCGTGCATTCTTGCAATGTACTTTAAGTAAATGAGATAATGTAGTATTGTGCACGGCAATGAATAGACGAAGGAAAGAGGACACTGCGTAAGTTAAGAAAAATTGTGTCACGGCTAAAACCTTTTTTTACCAAAGCAACCCAATTTGCTCGTTTGCCTTTCAACTTTCTGTCGCAATACTCGCCTACCTGATTTACGCCCAATGACCGCGAATCCATAAATAGATGCTGCCCGCGACAGTTTTTCACGCCTCGTATTTTCTGCGGGTAGTTAAAAAACCTCATCCAATTTGGAAAAAATCCCAGATCGAGGAGTCGTCCGGAGTCCGGAGTCTAGGCCGAAGGCTTGCGCAGGTACGGGCACCTCGGGCACGGATGCGCCTGTTCAAGCCTCCATAAATAAATAAACTAATTGACGAACCTATAATTGGAGCATTGCAACACCCGGTCAATAAACCGCTTTCCCTGACAATGAAAGCGGAAGATGGAGGTAGAGAGGCGGACGCCGCGCAGGACCTGGAGACGGCTTCGGATGTCGGCAGGTTCGCCACAATCGTCGCAATTAGCAGCGGCTAGCGGGGAACAAAGTACGGACCTTGGCCACGTCCATAAGTATAAACCCAGCGAATTCCTCGATTGCATGCGTGCATTATTGTTTCGTCGGACTGTATCCGCCCCGCGCAGCTGTAGGTGCATCTTCGTTATTCCTTGGAGAAGAAAGGTCATAACTCGTTATGCGACATAATCACCTTCTATATACGGCAAGGCTGCTCTTTGTGAAACACCCCCAATGCTCCAATATGTGGGTGTGCCTCCGCTTCGGCGCGTATACGTGGGTGTGCCTCGGCTTCAGCGGGCTTATTTGGGTGAGTTGGTGTGCACGCGCGAGGAGTACGTGCAGCGGAGAAGCGCGTACTTGATATATAACAGTGCTTCGCATGAGTTGCTCAGCGTATGCGTGTTTCTCAAGGTGCTTCTCCAGATTTTAATCGCAAACAGCTTGTCGATACCGTGAAATCTAGCGGCACTCGTGTAAGGATTATCTTCTATTTAATTCTGTCCAAATTGAACGCTATTTTTCAGCAGATATAATTAACAGTAATTAATTATGGTGTAAATATTTGTTTTGTCAATAAAAAAAATGCTTCGAGAATACGGTCTATAATTTTATAATACATAATATTATAACTTTTCGATACATTTTTTTCACATTTTTATCAATAATCATCGAATACGTGTTCGTTTTAATATACTATATTAGGAACGTTGTTTAAAGTAGTTTTAAGTGAATGATTAACAGATCGTCAATTGTGACTGATCTTTATTTTAAAAGTTACTCTTTTTAACAATGTAATGTTAAGGCACGTTTTATTTACACGGGGGGAAAAGAAAAATTTAAATCAAGGTGAATCACTTTTAGATACCTTTCACACACTTTAAATAAATTTTTATATAAAAGAAAAATCTACATATTTGCAAGTAAACTCTTCTTTGCAGAAGAAAACATTATATATTAAGTAGTTATTGGAATAAAGTTAAATAAATGATTTTACAATCAAATTACCTTAAATAGGCCCAATCCTAATTTATATTGATAAGGAATTGAAACGCATTAATACAGTACATTGTTAACATTTGTACTAAGTCATAAATTTATGTTGGATTATTCTTATATTTTGCAAAGCGTTTTTGAATAGCCTAGAATCTGCAAATGTCTATTATCAGAGCTGATCCATTCCATCTTTATATATATATAATATATATATTGACCAATATTCATATATTGTAAAACATTTTAATCCACAATTATGGTATATTTATGCAACACACCTCTTATATTTTCAGCAAGGTATAACCCCTTTAAAACCTCTATTACAAGTGTGCCTGGGTATCGTCCAAAATTTATTTAGGGTCATTCTCAAATGTTTACATTTGCTAACAATACGAATAGTTCGGTGTGCGTAGTAGTGCAGGTCGTATAATACACGGGGAAAAACCAGGAGGACCCCCCAAGAAGAAAAGGGAAGAGCTGACGCACGGCTGAATGTGACGGACAAATTAGCTCATAATTAAATTAACGGAAAATCCAATTATTTTGTAAGTGACTTCGTGGAAATGTGATTGAGTTAAAGGGTCACGACACTGTACTGCATGCTTTGCTAGCTTTTGTTTTTGATGCACCTATTATCGAGGGCATTTTAGACATAAGGCACCGCAGGGGTACGCTGGAAAATTCTCTGGGACGTTCTGAGAACGGTTATTTACGGCTACTTTTTCGCCGTTACATTCATTGGAAATACTAGATGTAGATGGAGCACCGCTCTTTAATGGTTTAGCAATGGCTGACTTTTTAATTGATACCGATGCTGATTTATTGAAGGTCCGGTTAGGTTCTGCTAGATCATCCCTTTTGTTGGATATTGGCTTTTGTTACTTTACAGCCTTTGCTTTTGATTCTTTAATTTTCTGTGCGTTCGACGAGGGATTGACATTAGGAAGATACAGGTGAGTACTAAGCATGCTTAATAAAAATAGCCCTGATTGTCAATTGCTGAGGTAGCTATATACTATAGCCAGAGAAATGGTTACGTGCTAAAAGGATTAAAGTAGCGTCACTCACATAATTTACATCTCATCGGTATTAAAGTGATTATGATCTGTGCAATTTAATCTATTATAGTTATATAAGTACTTATTTTCGATGTGTGAAAAATAAAAATTATTGTTAATATCCTCTGATTGTCTCCTGTGTGTAAGATAATTTCTTAACTAGATTTCGGTCAATACTTATTTAGCTTTCAATGATTGTGAAGCACAAAGCAGTAAGAAAGCTATGAATGTAAGC
Organism: Kradibia gibbosae; assembly: GCA_018907135.1. Classification (NCBI taxonomy): domain Eukaryota; kingdom Metazoa; phylum Arthropoda; class Insecta; order Hymenoptera; family Agaonidae; genus Kradibia; species Kradibia gibbosae. The sequence goes on from JACCHX010000004.1 coordinate 15,134,674, forward strand.
AGATGGAAGTAAAGTGTGGTTTATGAATGAGTCTGAAATTTATTTTTTTTCAATGTGAAAAAGACAGTTCCGAAAAAGGACAACGGCTACAAGTCTGGTACATATAAGCAAAGAAATTTGAGTCTAGGGTAACAAGATACGACTAAATAAGTGCCTCTTTCCTTATTTACGTAATCTATACACTTCTCGGAGAAAAAAGTGACCAGATTTCTACAAAGATTTTTGTTCATTTCATTTCTCTGCTTTCATTCATTTCTTTGCTTCTGTTATTTTTTAAGCTTAAAAACTGCAATCAATTATAAATTAATTCAAAAACAGTTATTACCTTATCATAAAGTTATGTTTTTAAAAATGTTTTTTTTTGAAACAGCGTAATTTAACATTTTTAGAATATCAACAAATCTTTTGTATTCTATTGTATGTATAGCTTATATATTTATCAGAAAACATGAGGAAGGGTATAAAATGTTTTCAAATATATATATATATATATATATATATATATATATACATACATACGCATGTAGATACTTCATATAATACAAACAAACAAACAAACACACACATACACACAGGCATACACACACAAATATATACATGCGTATATAGATAAAATATACATATACAGATATCATTCTTTATTAATTCTGTATTTTTATTTAAATATGGAATATAGCAAATAGGATCTTTGAAGATGTTTTGAAGACAGTATTATTATTTGTTTTTGGTTTTGCTTTTTTCTAATATTCACTTGACTAACCATTATCGAATCCATACGATGTCAGGCCTTGACCTATTACAGAATGGTAAAAGCCTTATGATATATTAAGAAAAATTTTAACAATATTTTTTTCAAAAAATTACGTTTAAAAAAGCAAGAAAAAAACGAATGAAAGTAAAATGAGCAAAAAACTGTTTTTCCCATGAGATGCCCATACACCTTTTTCCTTACGTATTCAAAGCGTAAAAGCCGGAACTTTTTCAGTATTCCATCTGCTGTTCTGTCGCCAATACATACACATAGTCCATCCCTTCGCTCACAACTCTCATCCCTTTTGTCTGTCTGGCCTCTATGATCCCGTGGATAACCCTCGGGATGGTCAAGCCTCGGAGGCTCGTTCATATTGGGTTACGCAATATTTGTTAATTGTGAAATAGAATACCCTAGGCAATCGCATACGTGTATACCTGCGTCATCTTCGCGTGGGAAGACGTAGATCAGCGAAACTTGTCAAAAGAAAAGCGCAAAAAAGGGAAATTTGAGGCAGGTCGGTCGAAATTTTCCGACGATAAGTGAAGGAGCGAACTTCCAAGCTTTTCATCTTTCATTTCGCTTCATTATCTCGTTTTTTTCCTTCTACTGACACGGGCCGCATCGACGCCCGAGATCTCGCGATGAATGCACATGACTAAGGGGCGCGATTAAAGATAGCGTCATAATTTTCACGGAGGTCGGTGGATCTTATTTTCGAGCGCCACCCGCGCAACATACTCAGGGGATCCGTGCAGGAAGATGCTCAAAGGGATGAGGGACAGATGAACAAAGGGGAAGGAAATACGATGACTTAGGTGTTCCGTCACTGTTATTGGCCAGCTTTCTTCGGAAAAGCAGTAATCCTCCTTTTCTTTTCGTATTATGTTATTGTAGTGCTCAGATTGTAATATAAGCCCATCAATAATTATATAATATGATACATAGTTTCAAAAATCCATATTTCCGTTCCTTATCTTAAAATAGTAGCGAGGATCATTACTCTTAAACATATTAATTATTAAATAATAAATTGATAAATAATTAAAATATGTATTAACATTTACGTAAAAAATCCAATCATGATGTATTAGGTACGTCTTTTAGATATAAAAAAAGTTCTTTGAAACATTGAATTTTTTCCAATATTTAATTTCAGTACATTATCGGCACATTATTAAAGCTTTTTATGCAATTTGGGCAGAGAAAACTCGTTGTGCTAAAGGTAAATAAAGTTAGAGGTAGAGAGGGAAATACTCTTCCGTTAATTTTCTTTCATTCCCGGTAGCGTGTCACATTTGAAAATAGTCCTGATATAAGGTCAGAATTGCGAAACATAAAGCGGTAATTTCATTGACTAGTTGCTATCCTCGGAATGTTTCTAACTATAAGACGAAAAATCAATGTATAACGAAAATAAAGTATTAGGTACGAAAGGAAGAGAATAAGTGTGTAAAAAAGAAGAAAGAATGTAAACGGCTAGAAGCAGCTACCGAATGCTAGAAGAGAATCCCCGCTGTGTTAGCCTCAAGCGCAAAATTGTTCTTTTTTAGATTGTTACTGGAAAGGGATTCGGCAATATTCTCCCGTTACCACATTCTTTCCACAAATGATGCATTTCCACGAACACGTTGTAATGTCATTTTAGAAGGGACGAACATTATCATTCACTGATTCTTATTGCTTTATATTTTTAATCTCTGGCTGTTTAGCCATAAAACTTCGCAAGCTGGATTTGTTCTTTGAATAAAAAGAAGAACTTTATCATTTAGACGGGTTATTTAGTGATCTCAGGTGTTACTATGAAATGATTGTAATTTTAACATTGTTTATTGGATGAATGGGAATTACGAACTCAAAGTATTCATCGTCCGATCATGAGCTTAGCATAAAGTCACCTTATTGTTTTGAAATTTTCTTATAAACATATCGCATAAGAAAAAATTGTCCTTTATTCGTGTATTTGTATTGACGGTAGATAGGCGTGAAATTTGCAAAAAATTATATATTTTTACTGTACCAAAAGTGGGAATACATTAATGAAAAAAGGTTCAAAAAATAAAAAAATTCTTACAGAATCCTATTAATCTAGTCAAGTTTACCTGCATAACGAGGAGCCCTCGCCTACGGTATCGGGCTGAATGCATGAAAATAACCAAGTACGGAAGCGCATCTACAGCAGTGCGGTGACCATCGAATTTATTATTAATGGGAGCAGGAAGTGGCCACTCGATGAGAAACTCGCGCACGAAAAGGAGTGTCCGCAAGTAAACACGCAAGCGGGGGTCGCACAACTTGATCTTCGCGCGTCCCCAGGTAAAAGCGCGGACGAGGGTCGTCGACGAGTCTCTTCCCACGCTCACCTAGATCGTTTCGATGCCCATTATGCGCCTATACCTGTACGACGAATCGATTTTCCGAAGGGGGTTCGATTTCATAATTCTCGACTGCGCCGAGATGCAGTCGCTTAGATCAATTCTTTTACCGAGTGAAAGTGAATTTATCGTCGGAGAATATTGCCGTGTATTATAAATAATTTTCTGCCTTATTCGTTCGGTTCGCGCTTCACTACTTTTCCCGTATGCAATCAATAATTTAGTGTTTTTCATTACGCGTATTGCCTTTATAAATCGTTTCGAGTAATTATACTTGTTTCACAAAAACAATATACTTGTTTCCAAAGATGTTCAACCTATTTCATGATATCGTACCCTATTTCAATGAAAAATTATTATTTATTTGACGCTTAAGCAATCGTTTTTACGTAAGATAATATAGAATTATTATACAGTAAAAACAGCTTTAAATTTATGTTCATCGTTCGATCAATTTAAAAATCAACCATTAAGCTTCACAAATGCACTCGACGAGTGTCCTGCATACGTTAATGCACATGACTTCATTGTTTAGAAAAAAGAGTTTTCATTTTAAGCATTCCATTCTGCCTACTGTGTCCTGAAAAAATATATATCGTAACTTGATGGAGTGGACACACATACAGACGATCACGCATACCAGTACACACTGCCACATTCACGTTTAACCCTCTAGAAAGAAGAAAAAAATAATGTTTCCAAAATCCACGACACTTTACAATTCGTTTGCATATTTAAATTTTTCTCACGAGAGATCCTTTGAAAAATGGCGCACCTCTTGATGAGATAGTTTCACGTTGTCTCCCTTACGTTCTTCAATATAAAAGTATCTCGGCCAACGACGCAACCCTTTTCAGGTATACAAAGAAGAACCATTCTTTTATTTAGTTGCGTCTGGATGGTTTACTTTCTTACGCAAACGACTATTTCAATATTACGAGCTCTCCTTCGTGTTAGCGGGTGTATACGCAATTTTCCGGAAAAATTTGGAAAAAGGGATTGTCGGCAATCTTTTACCCTCTAACTTTTAGAGCGTGGGATAGTGTCTTCGGATAATCGTGTTTGAATGAACGAGGCAATTTGCTGTCTCGAATTAAGTGCGCGGGAGTATGCGAGGACTTTGTCGCGACCTACACGATGAAGTTTCCCTATTCACAGGTGATTAATCGATCCGTCAATGTTTGTCGTATTTACGGATATGGTAGTGAACATTAGATTTCATACGCGGAGCTATGAAATAGGTGAATCTATTGGGAGTAAATAATTTGATCGCAACAATAACTATTATAATTTATTTGATACATAGAAAAAGTTTTTTATTTTTGTCGAAATATAAGCATATTACTTACTTCGTTCTCTTCGATTTTATTTGAAAGCTTTCTATTACAGAATTAATGAATCATTGTATCTTCAAGTTTTATAATGTGCGAGACCGTTAATTATTCTGAAAATAAGTACTTAAAATTACATCAAGATTAATGATGACTTTATTATCTCATTTACACGTATTCAGTTACATAAATTTAAGACTAACCTTAAATACACATTCATTAAATACTTAGCACTTTTTACCATTATCATAATCGTGAAAAGCTTCTCGTCAAATTATCTCCTTGTAAATTAAGCATCCTCTTAACATTTTGGAAGAGAAATCCTTTCAACGAAATACAAGAGGAAGAAGAGAAAAACCAGGAGCTTGTTTTCAAAAGTGTTCGAGGGATGATTTTTCGTTTTTGCCTACTTGCTCTGAAGCTAAAGCGGAAGTCATCAAGTGTAGCACTCGTCGTATTACGAAAATAGGAAGCAGACGCTGCCTACTTTCACACGACTGGACCCAAGGCACAACATCAGTCGTTTACTCATACTCTCATCTTGTCGCTCTCTGCTTTCTAATACTTTTCTCAAACGAGGAGCTGTAATTCCTTTCTCGAACTTCTTAGAGGTTATGTTATTTTTGATATTGCACTTGTTGGAAAAAATTAGTCAGTTATTAAAGTTTTTACAATAACCGTAATGACTTTCGCTTCCATTTTTCTCTTTATAATAAAATTAAATAAGGTAAAAAAGTCAAATAAATTGTTTATGTTAATATTTTTAAGTTATTGCTAACCATAAACTATGAATATAATATTTGAATGGTGCTTCTTAAATTTTGGCTCTTTAGATATCGGAGCGCTTAATATATGAAAACATATTCAATTAATCAATAAGTGTACTCCGAATAGACTTCACATTTTACTGTCACCCTTAACCTCTGAGCGAGTAAAGATTTACGTTGTCATTCAGGCTCTCCGGCCTAAGCACTCTGCGCGTCTTTTGCGTCATCTTTTACTTCTTCGTTTTCTTTTTCTTCATCCGTTTCGGATACACCGAATTTACGTGGTCTCTAGAGATTGTCCTGCTTGTCAGCGAAAGGTAGGGGTGAGAACACGTACAGTCACAGATGGCGCATACGCATCCTGCGACACCTGCGACTGTGTTGAGAAAACCATCCACGCATTTCCTGTGTCATTCTTGATAAAGGCATTTCATTTGCGCTTCCTTTTTAATTTTCTTACCATGGAGCGAGATTTACAGCGTTTTTTCTGACTCCACGACATCGAGGCGAAGCAGGACACGAAGAGTAGAACTTTTCATTTTTAGATAGAATAATTAGTTGCTTTATCTAGGACAGAGGGTTACTTATAAATAATATGGTAAAAGACAACTTTTTGATGGACATTCATTAAAGGCGATATCTTAATAAATTACGTATTCTATGATGTTTTTAATTTCAAATCTTAATTTTTTAAATAAATAAATATATATGTATATATATGTATATATATATATATATATGTGTACATTTACAGTTATTATAATATTAAATATTAGTTTGATTATATTTGAGATAGCGTAAAGTTAAACAAAAATGTACGTAAACAGGACAAAGAGGTAGGTTCAATGTAAAATGTATGTCAAGACATTTTGAGTTTAAATTTTAAATACCTATAAGTATATTAAAAATAGTAAAATAATAGATCCATAATAGTAACAACTACTGATTTAGCAATATTTTTGAATTTGATGTTTTCTGTAATATTTTTTTACAAATATGTAAAATCTGTTTATTACGATGAACATTAATCTTTATAAAAATTAAAAAGTTTATGATAAGAGTAATATATTATGAAGCCATAAGTAAACGTACATAGGTTATAAGGTAAAACCTTTATTTGTTACACAATTTTTATGTTTAAAGTTTTCGCGATTATGTACTATCAGAATTGTAAATAATCATAATCCATAGAATTCCTTAATAACAACGATTAAAGCGAATTCAGTTCCAAAATAATCAAATTTTTATTATTTACATTTTATAGTATAAAACTGCTTGTTTCTATGTTATTCAAAAATTAAGAAAATGTTAAATACTGAGAATTAAGAATTTTTATTGCCATATTTCTAAACACTTCTGAACAAACTTGTGAAACTTAAATTACAGTGAACGCAGCCAACGATATTATTGTGATGTGAAAAGTTAAAAAAAGGTTATATTGAATTTTTTTTACAAATGTTATATAACTTTATTACTATAAAAAATATAACTATTATTTTACTATTATTACTATTTCTTATTATTTATAACATAAATAATTTGAAATAAAAAATTTGGTTTTTTTATGGTTGATGTAATTAGTTTCAATAAAATAATATATAATATAAAAAGATTGTATTGCTATAAAAATATAATTATTTTATTTAACCATTTTTATTTTTTAATACATATTTAAAAGATCTTTTATTATTTAGCATTAATTAATTCTTTATTCACTGCTTTGAAAATGATTTTGCTTTTATAATAAATACTGAAAATATCAACAAAATTCCATAAAAATAGTAATGAAAAGAAAATTTTGAGTATCTTTTAAAATCGTTGAATATTTGGTTGATTTATAACCGTGTATAATATAGATTAATTTTTAAAATTAATATTTAAAGTATTTATAAGATAATAGTCATTTTCTATTTCATTAAAATATCAAAATAAAAATTCATTTTGAATTTTATTTACAAATTTGTTGTATTCATATATATTATATTGATTAATAAATTTATAGTACTAATAAATCGTAAAAATGAAATTTTTTAATACTGATAATAATTCAAGGTTCGATAATATTTCTACATCTTTTTAAATTTGTATTTACATTGAACATCATTTGCTGGATAACATAAGAACTTTCTATTAAAATAATATGCAAGGAAGGTAATATACGACTTTAACAAAAAAGATTCATTTTTTTTAATAATTCTAATAATGAATATTGATTTATAAAATTATAGCTCATTTAGTTGTTCTTAATTGATTTTAAGATTCATTAATTTTTTTGTTTAATTGTGAGAAAATATTATTTGTTTCCTAACAATTCTGCAATATCTTCAATTTATAATTAAAAAAATTATATTTATTTTTTTCAATGTTAAATTATTAATCGACTTGTGTATTTAATTATTAGTGAATACCTGTGTTTAATAATTTTAATATATTTCGTTTTATGAGCGTGTTGTTTTTTATAACTACTTACTTTCTATTACTATTTATTTATAATTATAACTATTGTTCGTAGTTTTTTTATATTTGGTTTCCATAATTTTTTATAAAAAATAAAAAAATGCTGGATAATGTAGTTGATAAATTTAATTTTAATGGAAAAATTTATATTATCTTTAAAAAAATCTTGTTTTCACCTGCGAATGTTTTTTATCCTATAGATTAGTATAATATTTTTGATTTTTTTTATTAGCTCTTATTTATTATTGTTTTCATTATTTTCTAAACAATTGTCTTTATTAGATAAACAGTTATCAAAGCAATGATACTATAGATAGCTTAGAGAAAAACAGGTATTGGATAATAGTATGGATCGTAGTGGAAATAATGAGTACTAATATTTAAGTTTAAATTTTATTCAAAATAGTGACTGAAGCTATACAATTTTAATACTTTATAATATAAAGAAGCAATTTATAAACTCTGTATATTAGTTTAATAAAAAATGTTTAGAAGCAACAAAAAAAATTATAAAATACGACAAAATATATTTAATTATATAATAATTCATTAATTAAAAAAATTTGTTTTTATCTTTTAGAGTCAAGTCTTTACTTCATTGCAATATGAAATAGAATTTTCTATTTATTGATACTATAGCTACACAAAAAGCAAGAATACTGTAAGAATTGTATAAAAGTAATATAAACTATTAATTTACAATAATTTTTTTTATAAAATACTCAATATTCAAAATAATTAATTATATTTAATTATAGACAAAACATTTTAATTAAAACTGTTGAAAAAATATTAGTACAATACAATTGTATTATAAAAAGAAACCGCGCTGAAAAGAATCAAATCAACGTTGGTTGTATTACGTAATTTAATTGCATTATCATTTACTTGCTTTTATATATTGACAAATGATTATAATGTAATATTATATATATATATATATATATATATATATATATATATATATATATACACATAAATGATTGTACATAAAATATAATACAGTTCCGCATATAATATTATTTATCATGTGTATTACAATACATAAAAACTTATGCTCGTACTTTTTATGTCTTAATTTGTATTGAATTATATTTAAGTCCTTATTTTAAACATAAATTTCTAAGATTAATTTTTAAAATATTTTTCTTGCAATTTTAGAATGCAGCTGAATATTTATATCTTTTACGTTAAGTGTGTAATAATTTGTAAGTAAGAATTTTTATAATTTCTATTGCATAGTACAATTTTAAAATACATTATAGGCTATATTATTGATATACCCTTCTATATTTTAGATAATTTAAGTTATTTTAATACAGTAAAAGCTTTAATAGGAGAAAATGTTATAGAAGCAGACGAAAATTTGTTTTCGTTTATTGCATCGATTGCAGAAATTGAAAACGAACGTCAACATTATTGTACAGGCACTATAATATCGAAAAGACATGTAATAAGTGCTGCTCATTGCGTTGAATCTATGCAAGTACATGAAGTTGTAATACATATAGGATCGGTTGATTTCACGTACAGTCGAAATTATTATCCACTGTTTTGGCTAACCTATGATTCTTGGGCTATGGTAAGGCAAATCGAAGCAAATCATCCAATAAACGATATTGCTATATTGAAGGTATGTATTGTTTTTATTGTCATGGGTTTATTGTGATTGATTATTTTGTTAAAAAATGTAATTATAAAAATGAAAAAAATCATTTTAGCTGTCTACGAATGTACCTGATTACATTATACCGCCTCCACTCTCGACTTTAACTAATTATCGACTTTATGGATTAAACGTTACAACAGCCGGTTGGGGTTTACGAGATAGCGGTGAAATTCATAATTCCTTAGAGGCTGCCTATGTGAACGTTATGACGCATAGAGCTTGTGAAAATAAGATAAAAAATTATGCTGGACAAAGAATACCTGTAGGCAAGAATATCTTATGTACTCTTGCAAATCCATATGCAGTATTGTGCAAGGTAAATATTGTGATCTATATTGGATAATTTTTTAATTATAATAAACCCTTTCTACTATATTTTAATATTTTTAAATACGAATATATGAAAATCAGAACTTTTTTGTTCTACCTAAAGAGTTTAATAATAGACACCGATTGTGATAAGTACCGTGTTGGTAGTGCAGAATAAGTTGGAATGTACTGTAGTATACATGGCTTCAAGTAACAAACAAGTAACAATGGAGACATTTATATTTATTTATTTAAAATAGTATAATTAAGTGACACCAAGGAACTATTTTTAACTTTTGAATGTAATCGGCAAATTCATATTAGAGACGCAATTCCATTTCTTAAATCGAGATTGCAGTTTTTACGGGAAAAACCACATTAACATTGGGAAAATAAATTTTAAGCGATTAATTAACGTCTACTAGTTGTTTCCATATTGATGTAACGGTCGTGGAAGTATAATAAATTTCACAAAATTAAATATTTTTTTTTACATATCTAATATCATAATAAATAAAAGCGTCCATTATTCAATTATTGCTTCTTTTTAATCGATCCGTGTGTCAAAACTAATCAGTATTTTATAAAAATAGCTTTTCATCCCATTTACTGGTGTCGAGCGTTACTCCATGCACGTTACATTAGGAAATAAAAAACAACATAATTCTAAAAATGTTCTTATCTTATTAAAAAGTACTTTGTTAGTACTATTTGCAATAAATATTTAAAAATACATTTTTATTTTAATTAAATTAACAAAAATTATCATACTAAATAATTATAAATTTTTAAATATTGTCAGAATAAATTGATTTTATACGTGGTTCGAACTGTGGGCTTTATTTCAAAGCTATCTTAAAAATGTATAAAAAATTCTAAAAGAAACCTCTTCAGTTTAACCATAATTACAGTGATGAAAAAATTAAATCTTTAATTGGAAAAAAGGATAATGATAATCTATCTAACGACTAAATTTTATTGTGATTAATTATATAGTATTAATAATTGTATAATAATTAATTAATATTATAGTTGTAGCTCAGAATGCATGATAAATTTGTAGTGTATTTTACAAAAATCTAGAAATTTATAATATATTCTTTTTTAATCTAAATAAGTGTATCATCTTTCAGGGTGACAGTGGCGGTCCTTTGTTGTATAATGGACAACTTATAGGGGTAAATAAAGGAACGTGTTTATATACTGAGGTAGATTTTCATCCAGACAAAATCAACTTACACATGTCTATCACCTCCTATATTGATTTTATATTAGATATTATAGATAATTGGTAATTGTACAAAGAACACGTACATCTATTAAATATTAAGTATATTTTTATAATAGAATTTTAATTTATTGTCTATGTTTATTAAGCCTTTATATATTAATTTATATATGTCAATGATACCTAGTAATATTTATTTTATTTGTCTTTCTAAAATATACAATTCATAATGTTTTCTCTATTAGAAAATATCAGATGTATTCTTACATACCCATTTTAATTTTTTATAATTTTTACCAGTACTACTATTTCTCCGTAAATAATACTTAAAATATTTAATAAACATTCAATAAATATTTGATAAATTTTGTTACAGTTTTTTTTACAGTTGATTAGTTCTTATTACAAGTTACTGTTAAACAATATTCGAAATATAAGGTAATCAAATTTAAATAACATTATTATAAATTTCATGAATTGATAATAGTTATATACATGTCGATTAAATAAAGAAAAATAAATTATTTATAATTAATATTAAAAAAAAAATTAATTGAAACAAAGCAAACATCTATAAATTTAACATACATATGCTTGAATTTTGAAGGATTCAGCAATATAAGCTTAATAGCGTGAGAAATAAAATATTTATTACGCGATGGCTTGTAGCATAGCTTACAATTCGTTTAATAAAACAATTGCGTTAATGCTAACAAGAATGTTTACTTATGGCGTACCAAAAAACATAGTTGATCTATTTTTTTAAATGTTGTTTGCGTGGATTGCATGTGATTTGCCAAAATCATTGTGATTGCAATTAATTTTTGAGATTCGGTATACAATATAAATGTGATATACGAAATAATTAAATTATTAGTAATCTGTAGAGTTGGGCAGGTATTATATAGTATTGGAAGTTAACCAACATTTTATCTTATACTACAATTATACCTTATAAATGTTTGTTGGTTTTACTAGTACATTTCATTCAATTTCATAATTTTTTTTTATTTGTCGAAACATTTTTTACATCATTATAAGCAGCAACAAAGATAATAATAATTATGAATATAATAATCAATCAGTATTACAATAACAAAATTAAAACCGATAATAATAGTAATAACAGTAATGAAAAAAATTACATTATTTTTATAAATTTATTCAATATTAGAAATGTGTTCAGCAAATATTCATATTCTAACATTAAAAGTTTATTCTACTGAAATTGATATCATAGAAAAATATTTTGGCTTTTTTACGTTATTTTATGTTAAACTATCTAATATATTTTCTAATGGCCTATTATGTTTACATTGTTTTGCGTCAGCCGTTGTGTCATGACTATAATTGAGACTTTAAAATTGTAAGGATATTAAGTTTAACTCAGAATATAGAAAACTTTTTTTTATAAACGAAGATATTATTCCTTAAAAAAGGTCTAAATTAATAGTACAAAATAAATTGTAAGATACAATTTATAGTACAAAATTATAATATAAATTATGATGAACAATGATACTTGTTTTTTATTTATACGTAGTTATAATTAATTGAATTTTAAGTATTTGAGCATATTAATTTAAATAATAATTAAATATAATAAAATTTAATAGGATAACTGTAACCCAATTTAAAAAATGTAAACATCTATACATTATTATTATACTTGTTTAGATGATCATTTCTTTCACTTAATATTAAGTGGTTGATAGATATATAATATGTTTTTTTTTTTAATTTTACTATTTTATTAATAAAATTTAAAAATTGTGAACTGAATGTTTTTCTATAATTTCTTATTCAATATTAAATTACGTTATGAATAAATAAATCATGTAATATAAACTTTTTTTGTTACTTTTGTATTTAAATAAATTATGTTAAATCACATCTTTATATAAACGATTACTTACTTATTATTAAATAATATATACAAATTATGAACAACAGTAAAATGATGAAAGTATTTTTTTTAATCAATTTTATAAAACACTACACAAAAATTTTAATGTCTTAATGATATTTTTAATCATAGAATATATAAAATTGTTTGTTTTTAAAATCGATAATTCTTTAGGCTCATTATTTTTTTATTATTATACGTTTTTCATTGTTTGTTTCTGTTGCAGTTTATAATTAAATGTAAATTTTATAGAATGGCAGTATACTCTGGTATTATTTTACATATCCAGGATAAAAATTATTTCAATTTAATAGAAATGTAATGTAAGTTTATGTTAATTTAAGAATACTTATGTAAATGCTGGGCATTTCAATTATCAACTGAAAGATATAATGGATTGATTAATTTGATGATAGGTATTAAACGTATTCCACTCCATCGATGGCTAATGAATGGTAGGTCCCTATGACAAGTAAAAACATTTCATGTGGTCATAGTGAACATCTTTTTTTATACAAATTTTTCAAAACTTTCATCAGATTTTGTATTAAAAAATAATTTATAGTTAAGCTATTTATGCGATTCTTGTGTCTAATCTAATATATAAGCATATATTTCATTAAGTAAATTTAATACTTAGTTATTTGTTAGTAATCTTTTAGAATAAGAAGAATCTTACAAATATTATAAGATTTAAAGGATTTCAGAAAAATGAGAAAAATCGTATTTGCTTTAATTAGTATAGTATGAAATTAGGCAAAAACCAGACACTTATTTAAAATGTTCAGATTCCGATTCAATCTAGAATGTTAGTTTTTAAAATAAATGTTGGGTTCATACGAAAAATGGAATTATATAGTATCGTGAACTAAAAATGAACCTTTTGTGTGCTCAAATAGATTATTTAATGGATATTTTGAAAATAATAAGAATAACATTTGCGTATTTAAATCGTTTTTTATCGTTTTTTATAATGAATAAATACATGACAAGATAAAATTTTAAATAAATTCTAAATCTACATGATATTGATAACACGTATGCATCTTTTTATATGTTTATGTATTGAAATTAACATTTTTATGAAAAATGTTTTCATTTTTATTCATTAAAATTAGATAAATAAATATATAAAATGATAGTCATGAAAATTTTAAGCAAAACAAATACAGCATTATCTTACTTTATTATTAGGTTGATTCGAAGATATTGAAACTTTAGGGGTTAAAATTCTTGTTTTAATGATAATTTGTTGTTTTCCTAATCTGATAAAGTTTCATTGGATAAAATTTATGTTATTTATATATTTGAGTTTGAATAAAAAATATTAAAATTGATTGTAGAACCGATCATATTAACTCTGATTCATTAGTAAATAAATTTGCTTCCGTTTTGAAAAGAAATGATTTTTCATAAAAAATACATTTGTGTTGTAATATAATATTTTAGCAAAAAGTAAATGTATATTTCATTGTTGAATAAGTTAAAATATATAAAAATTGTGAGACATTTATTTATAAATTTTTTAAAATTTATATTTTATTATTGTAATTAAAATGAATGCTCAAATATAAGATAAAGATACTTTGAAAATTTAAAAAATTTAGTCTATTTATAATTATTAAAATAAATAAAATAATAAATTTTACAAATGAAACTGTGTTTACATGCATTGATTACACGCTAAATTTTTAATAGAAATAGAAAATTATTATAAATAAAATATTTTAAAAGACAAATAATGTAAAATTTAAATATCGTTTTATTGTTTTTATTGATGTACTGTTTCTATAAAACAATGCTCAAATAAAAAATTAAAGCTTATCGTGGCATTTAATGTAATAAATTAATGCATGTCAACAATCAACTAATGAAAATTATACTATAGTAGATAAGAATTATGTATAGTTGGTTTAAAGTAAATATTGATTAATGAATACAATTTTGATTATACTTAATAAAAATGTAAATTTATTAAAAAAAGAAATAAAGAATTTCAAGTACTTCATATCATAGGCATAGTTGAAGATTATTATTATGCATAGACAAGTTTTCTATTAATTAAGAAAATATTTTATAAGTATAATATTATTTACAAGTGAAAAATTTATACATCTAGAGGAAAATATAGGATTAATAAAAATATATTTAGAAAGTGTGAAGTGATAAAATAGGTATTAAATAAGAATTGAATAAAATTTGTTCTTAAAAAATAATATTTAAAGTAATACATTTACGTTTAATTTTAATTTTGCAACACAAACAGTTTAAGAAATAAACTCTCATATATTTAGTTTTAAAAATCGGGAAAAAACATTTTTAATTTTAATGAAAATCTATTTTTTTGCTGAATAAATAAACAGAATTAAATTCGAGTTTACTTGTTTAGCGAATAATATATTATGTATTATATGGATAAATTGATATATAAATTCGAAATATATTTGCAAAAGCTATTTTAATTTTTAATTTTGTGATAATTTTTAATGTATTTAATATTGTTCGATGATAAATTATTCGGTAGTAATAAGTTTTTTATTTGTGAAGATGACTATTCTTAAAATCTCGCAAATATAGAAATTATGATTTTTTAATATTGATAAAGACTTTGTATAAAATATTATCAAACTAATAGTAAAAGATAAAGGTGACACAAAAATTTCATCTACATTTTTTTTTAACTTAGAAATTTTTTTTCCGCATAACATCATGGTAAATTTAAAGCTTGAAATTCACGTTAAAACAAGTGTTACGAATGATCATTAGGAAAAAAATAAAAATTAGGTTTTCATAATAACTGTATTCTTGTTTACCGCAATCTTATGATGTAATTATTGATACTGGCATTTTATCAATAACAATTTTTTTTTAAATGACAATATTTTTGTTAATAAAAGAAATAAATAAGTAATGCACCAAGGAAATAAAGATACATCATCATTTTAAAATGCATTATGATAATGCTCATTTAAATTTTTACTTTTTATTTATGAAGTTGCACAATTTTTTTAGTAAACAATATTAATAATTTTTTTCACTTTATATATTTTTCTCTGTTTTTAGTATGGGGCCTAGAGTTTATTTTCTTTTAAATCAAATCCTAATGTTTTGTAAGTAATAATTGAACTGTCATGTTTCGTTTATTACCAACTTATAGTTCTTGTAACGAATATTGTAGGCATTAATTATGGATTGACATTTGCAAAACCTATGGTCGGAGAGAATGCTAGGAAAGCAAAAAGAAATGAATTTCCTCCTGTTGTATCTATTCAATATAATGGTGTAGGAAAGCCACCCACAGAAATGGATCATGACTGTACAGGAGTACTCGTAACTAAGAAAGATGTCTTAACAGCTGCACATTGCTTCAACAATTACGTACTGAAAAATGTTGAAATTGTCGTTGGATCGAATGACTTAAGGAAGGGTAAAATTTTTCATCCATTGTGGTGGATAAATTATGATAAATGGGTTCGAAAAAATAAATTGTCTTGTCCATATCATGAAAATGATATCGGTATGATAAGAGTGAGTCGTAGCTTAACAGCGATTTTCATACTTTCTGTACTATGATTTTTATAACAAAAACCTTTTGAGTTTATCTATTCTTTCTTAGTATTTCTTTAATAGTTATATAATGATTTTTATTATTTTTGGTTAAAGTATACGTTTTTGTAAACGAAGATATAACTTTTTTTAGTTAAAAAAAGACGTACCTGGAAATATTAGCCCTGCTGTTCTTTCAAACGTGGCAACTTACAATTTGTATGGCAGAACAGCCGTAGTTGCAGGATGGGGTAAAAATGCTACAGGTGAAACTCCTCGATTCATGGAAACTGTTGAATTGATAGTATTAGATAGAGCAGATTGTGAAGATAGAATTGAGAAAAACTACGGGTCTAAGGTTGTTATTGATGAAAGGTATTTATGTACTGCTGCCAATCCATTTGCCATACTGAATCATGTAAGTATTAATTTGCATATGTAGATTTTATGCTGTATGTAATGCTGTAGAAGTATCAAAACTTTTATTGCAATGCTCTTTGTATACAATTGGATTACAAAAATTCATTCAGCCAGAGAAATTAATATGTATAGAAAATTCTAATTTTGCTTTTCGCTCAAGTGTATATTCAAATTAATAAAAAAATATGAATCATAAAAAACTAATCTTTGATTAAATTGTCTAATAATTATCTTCTTTAGAAATATTATAACAGTTTTTTTTTGATATTTTTATTTGAAATACTATTTTAAACATTATTTTATTATTTTAGTATTTAATTATTGTTTATTAATTCTAAAAAATGTTTTTAAAAAAAGAAAGAATCGTTTTTCATTTTTTTTTATTATACTTTATTCATTCTATTTTGATGTGTATTTTATTTTATGTACTTTTTTATTTACCATTCATTATACTTTAGTATACTTTTAAGTATAAAAGTATTCTTCTTATTCAACTATTAAGAATGTTCAACCTCTTTTTTTATACATTTCATAAAAAACAATTTTTCTTTGTTGTTAATTTCGTTTTCTATAGCCTTTTTTACATTATTAACCTTTCTTTGAATTAATTAATTTGAATAATCTTTATCTTTATATATATCAATAAACATAGCTCCATTGTTTTCGGTTTAATTCTCTTGCATCGTTAAATTGGACTATTATCGGATGCTGTTTTTTAGTGTTGTTATCAGTCAATATTAAGTTTATTCACGATAAATTCATCCACTAGAAAGAAGTTGATTTTTTAGGAATGAAAAAAAAGTTCTATTGTTAATTTGAAATAATAATGAAAGATAACACAAAAATTAAAGAGGAGAATGTTTTCAACTGCTTTTCTGAATGAGCCAAGGAGGCTGATGGTTCTGTACATTAAATAGCTACTTTCATTATATTAAAGAGAGAAAGAGAGGGGGAGATAGAAATCGAGAAATAGGAATATGTGAATATGGGAACTAAGGAGAAAAGTTACCTTTTTTTTTTAATTTTTTATTTTACTTTACTTTATTGACAGGAATCATGTTGATATTATTGTTTACAAGGATTAAGCAATGCATTAATGTATTAAAATGTAGTTGATATATATTTTTAAAATATTTTTATTAGTTTTATTTTGGACGTCACTATTATAATTTTTTTTTTTCTTTAATTTATGTGCAGTTGTACGTTCCAATTTAACTATATCCGTAAGAGTTTCTTACCATAATTATAATATCAACAACAATTTTCAAATCATTTATTATCTATATATATCTATATTGCAGTATGACATAAATAATTGTTTAATTATTTAATCTTGTTATACGCATGCTATTCAAAATTTAAGCATTAGTTTCGATATTTTAATTTTTCTAATACTTAAAAAAAATGTATGTAGTAATGTTAATTCGAAACATTATCAATGAAAAGACGTATCAATGTTTATATTTTATTAGTCATATCAAGTTATTTTTTGAAAAATATTTTTTACTCAATGATAACCAATACCACTATTACGCTAAGACAATAGTATTGCTACTTATTTATTAAATTTATGTAGTTATGCTAGTATACAGTATTGACATAGTACGTATATCAATTACACTCATCGTTTTATTTGAATTGTATTTCTTTTCTAATTATATTCTGATTTACCATTCTATTACATTTTTATTACAATTTTATTGAAAAATTAAAATAATACAAAGTAGTTTTATAATGTTTTTAATTATAAGATGTAGTATCATGTAATTATAAGATTCATAGGATATTTTTGGTTTGTACATTTCTCACTTCATATTTTTCCCATGTAATTGTTATATACATGTTATTATGTATTTATACATAAACATAATCACTATACAAAACTAAATACTATATAGAATTACTTTATAAAATACCATACATTATTTAATTTTTTAATTTTATTTATTTACTAGCCAAAATAAAATAAAGTAATAAAAATAGTTTAATACGTTTGGATCTCAAAATACATTATAAGTATTTTAATATCATATCTACTTTTTTCAGATTAATACCATTCGTATTTTTGCTTTTATTATTGCTTTTTACATTATTTTGTATATGTTAACATGACGACGAACGCATAAAGATGTCTAGTATTAAAACAATTGACAATACATTTTTAAGGTTTTTTCTTCAATTATAAATTGCATTTTTATAATTTTTTTCTTAAGTTTTTAGTATTAAAATTAACAATTTTTTTTTAACCTTTGCGAACATCGTATTCAGTTTTAGGAATTTTAAATTATTAATAGTTACTAATAATAACATGTTAATTGTGATAAAAAATATAATATTTTATATAATCTTTATAATTTAAGATGTTTATTTACAATGTCTTTTTGTAAATTTTTTAGGGTGACAGTGGTGGACCACTATTTTGTATGGGTAGTCTCGTAGGGATTAATAAATCAACATGTCCATTTCCAGATGTTGAAATTCATCCGGAAAAAGTTAATATTCATTTAAGTATTCATTTCTACACAAATTTTATTTTAGATGTTATAAACCATTATCAATAAATTAATTATTATTTCAAGTATGTTTAGAAGTACTTGTGTTTTAAAGAAATTATACATACTAAATTTTTAAAAACAACGACAATGATTTTTTTTAAAATCGTCAATATGCTTAGTTTTAATAAAAATAAATATAATAAAATTTTTTTACTAAAAATTGATGCTTTTTAAAAAATGTTTACAAAAAAATAAAATTTCAAAACAGAACAACATTTACAAATATATATGAAAATGATATAAACTTATCATTAAACTATTATCTCAATTTAGTATCTGTTAATACAAAAAATGTTTATAGAGCTGTAATATTATGCATAAGTTTATCAGTATTAGATAAACAAATAAAAAATAAATTTAAATTAAAGCTTAAAATCGTATAAAAGGCCTTTAGAAACATTTTTAAGAAAATAAGTGAAAGAATTTTTTCATGATATCTAGTAAATTGTAATATTAAGTGCAACAAATTTACATTATCTTGTGAATGATTATATGCGAATAGTATATAAACATATGTCAATAAAATGACAGTAAATTATATATATTTAACATAATTTTTATATTAATTAAAAAATCAAACTGCCATAATAATAAAAAATTACATTTAATATAAAGTTAGTAAATGTTTAAAATTCAAGATTAAAATAGAAAATTTGAAATTCAAGTTTTTATATTTATTTAAAAAAAAATTTAATATATAATTCAGTTGCGTCAGTTGATAAGTATATATCAACTTAAGGAGACGTACTACATGTATGAAATTTCACTATTATCATATTCAATTGAATTAATTTTTTGAGCGATAAATTTAATAAATTCCTAAATATCTTTAGAGGTTATTAAAAGACAAATAAAAAATTTTACATAAAAATATTTATGTAAATTATATCTCACTGTAAGCGTTGCTGTTATTGAAAGAATCAGTTTTTTATGGAAGATAGTTATAATCCATTTTCTATGTAACTGATATTTTTTTCTCAAATTAATTAAAACAAATATCAAAACATTTTTGAGCAAATGATGAATCATTTATTAATTAGTAGTTTTAATTTTAATATGTATTGCCGTATTTTTGTCACCTAATTTGTATATTAACTTACTTAAATCATAAGATTTCACAGAAAAATCATGAAATTTATAACACCTAATTTTTGTTTCAATTCTTACTTTATAATAATTTTTTTGGTTAAAAGAATCTAAAAAAAATTGTACTCTAGAAGATATTATATATTATGTAAAAGTTATTTATAATACTTGAACTTACTGGCAACACAAATTTCTATGTAATATATATATATATATATATATTTTTTTTTTTTTCTTATGACAAGTTTATACATATACATTCATAAGCAGAGGCAAACACAGAGAGAGGGAGAGAGAAAGAGAGACAGATGTTAGACAGATAGAGATTGAAGAAAGAAAAAGGGGGCATCGGAATACTAATTGTAATTTAAATGCTGAGAAAGGAGTTGTAAAATTTGTTTATCTTTGTTAATTCGTCTTTGTTAAATTATCTTTAATGGTCTTTTATATTAATTATCTATGCTAATAATTAGAATAAAACTAGAGTGATTTGATTATTCTCATTAGTAGCAATTATCACTTGCAAAAATGTGAGTAGTTTTTAACATAACTTTTAAAAATAATAATATTTAGAATACATGATAATATTCTTACATTGCCAAAACGTTTTACAGGACGTAATTTACTTTTTAATAATATTAGTATAAAAATTTGAAGGCCTTAAATTTATGTATCTAATATTTTTTATTATGATATTTTTCTATGATTTCAGTATGCTGTATAATTATTATTATTCTTTATTCATTCAATGTATAATACTTTGTAAGTAAATAAAAGTCCATATAATATTTTAATAAATATAAATGACATACATTGCATGAAACTATTTTTTAAAATTTTGATAATTTAAAAAGTTTTCTTTTAGATGGTCAATATAAAATCATAATTGCAAAAGCTATAGTCGGAGTAAATATTAAAGAAGTACGACCGAATGAATTTCCATTTATTGTATCGATCAAGTATATGGATGACAGTAATTTCAATCCAGAGCTTGATCATGTCTGTACAGGAACAATTATTTCAAAAAAAGATGTATTAACTTCTGAACATTGTTTTGCACATTTAGATCTGAATTCAACTGAAATAATCGTTGGGTCCGTTGATATAAGACAGGGTAACAAATACTATCCATTATGGTGGATAGCTTACAATGAATGGACTGAGCTGAAAAAAGTGTGTAGGGAGTTCAAGGAAAATGATATTGCTATTATACGAGTAAGTAGATTAAAATATTTTCAACTGTTTTAAATGATTTAAAAAGCCAAATTATAGGATCACTTCTTTTTTTAATGATACTTCAAAAATTGCAAATAATTTTTTCAGCTACATATGGAAATACCGAACGAAATTCAGTTACCAATCCTTCCAAAACTATCGAACTATAATTTATACGGTTCTAACGTTCGTATAGCCGGATGGGGTAGATCAAATGATGGTAGAAATCCAAGGCTTATGGCGACGGCATCATTGAAAGTCTTGAGGCTTCCAGAATGCGAACATAGAATTGATAGACTTCTCGGACGGAGAATTCGGATTCCTACAAGAGTCCTTTGTACTGTTGGAAAGCCATATGCGTTATTAAATCGCGTAAGCTATGTATTTGTTCACTTAGTATTTATAACTGTAATATTAGCATAACTTTATGGCTTATTCTTTTTAAAAGAACTTTAATACGAAGATCGATTTTAATAAAGATAACAACAAAAACGCATCCAACGGATATATTTATTCTTTCATGAAATAACAGTAACAAAAACGATCTCAAACGTATTTCATTATATACGTTATTTTGTAACTACAAACGTTCATTGAGTTTTTCAAAAATATTTCTATTAACGATTATTTTTAAAATTAATTTTAAAATTTATGAGAATAAAGCAATTGTGAGTTGTGTTAATCTAATGTCATCAGTTTGTCATTGATAGCATTTATAAATTTTATTTAAGAAGCGTTTATTGGTTGCATCAAACTTTTTAAATAATACGATGGCATAATTTTCTGTTAAAATTTCTATATTCTTAATTAAAATAAGAATTTAAAAAAATTATATTTATAATTCTATGTACTAAATCAAATATTTCTGTTTAGTTAAAATATCTTTCAAAATAATAAATATTATATTTAAATATATTTATTATACTAAAAGTCTTATAATGCATTATAACGCATTAGAATATAAATATATATATATATAATAGCATATTATACTATTATACTAAAACATAATAATATTCATATTTAAAATTAAAATTTTTGAAAATTTTTAAAATATTTTTCTTTTAGGGTGATAGTGGTGGACCTCTCTTATACAAGGGCGCTCTTGTAGGTATCAATATGTCGACTTGTCCAATATTACCACAGCAAATTCATCGAGGTCAAGTAAATCTTCATCTAAGTATTAGTTATTATAAACCCTTTATCCAAGATGTTCTAAACAACTTTTAGTTCTATACAATTCTTTGAGCTTAATAAAAATGTAATAAAGATAGTCAAGTGATTTTTTTTCAACGAAAATCTTCCGTAAAAACTGAAATAGTTTGACAATTCTAAAGGAGTTTTACTTATATTTTTACTTAAAATTAATTTAAGATTATACTAGAAAAGTAATTTTAAATTAGTCGTACATTAATTATTAATCTTATAAATCTTTTTCTTGTCTTTCAATGCTTAAAAATACTGCAATAGTGTAAATATTTCATTGTATATTTTATATAAATATTATATGATTTTAATGAGTTAAACTTATAATTTTATATTTTTTTATACTTTTGAATATATCATTTTATCAATAATTATCATTATAAATAAACACAGCTGACATAACCACAAGAATTGTAATTTAATATTATATCACCTATACGCGCATGAACATACACACCCCTATATATATATATATATATATATATCAGTTTATCCGTTTAAGATTATATGATTTATTATTATGAATACGTGGTATTTTTAAATGGTTAATGGAGACATACATTACATTGCAATTTTATAAATATTTTTAAATTGGATCTAATTAAAGAAATTGTAAACATGGTTTTTCATTCGGCAATATATATTAGTGTAGTTATTATTTTTTATTCTGTTCAACTTATTAAAAAAAAAAATATCTTTAAAATTCTAACTTGTAAAATGAAATTCATGAAAATCGTATTTTTTATCTTAATAAGTTCTTTATACAATAATTTCGATCGTTGAAATCAATGATATTTTCACCTTAAAAGTCATTACGCTGTCATTAAGCTAAGTTTATTTTAAAAAATTTGTTATAAAACATTATTTTAAGTAACATTATGTGATTTCAATAATTTACTGTTCTTATAAAAATACCTTTTTATGTTCTGAACTGTATGGTTTTAGAATCGATAAAGTAAGATAAATGCTAAAAAAGCATAGAATTTAAATATATATAAAAATTTGTCTTTAGGTACCAAATACTCCAATTATTGAATTTTACAAATGACAAATGAATCTATTACTTATTTTATATTAAATTTATTTTCATAATAGCCAGAGGTATTCTGAAAAATTTTCCAACATTTACAATTTTTGTTGTAAAAGAGCAATTAAAAAAGTAAATTTTACGATAAAATCAAGTTGTTGTAGATAAAAAGTTGTAGATAAGAAAATATTGCATAATTCGTAAAAATAGATCTCTAATATTAAAAATCATTGGTATCTTTATAATACAATTGTATCTAATGAATTATTGTATTCTAAGTTAAAAAGTTAAAATACAAAAATATAGGCATCTACTTTTTAATAGTGAGAGATTCGCAGAATATTATCAAGCTGAATGTAGTATCTTGATTAAGAGGAAATAATATTGATATAGCTTTGATTTACAATTATCTGTTAATATAAAAAGAGAACGTTTAGGAAAAGTTTTATAGTATGATTTATTTGATCTTTTATTGAGATTTTTTAATCTCATTGCTAAAAATGATCTAACTCCAAAAAGAATAATAAATAAAATATAAAGACTTTTCCTATTAACATTTTGTGGGACTTTAAATAAGTAAACAATTATTAAAATTTAGTAACATTAATGGTCGGATTGACCATATTTAGAAGCTGATATCTATTAATGCAGCATTGAAATTTTTATTTAAAAGTGTTATATTTAACAAAAGCAATATTAATATTCCTAATTCCTTGTAGCATAAATTTCATATCTAACGTTAGATATACTTTTTTAGTAAAATTTCGAAGCAAATGATGGGTTTATTACGACGATCATTTACTTTTAATGTTAATATATAATATGTATATACATACATATGTGTAAATAACATGTGGGAGCTTTTTTGGTGTAGTAGCATACTATAATAAGTGATGAATTTCATTTCAGTCTTATTTATTTCACTTACATAAGGCATAAGCATAGATAATTTATATTCTAAGTTCTGTTTTCAAAAGAATTAGTGTTACATAATAAACAATTTAAAAAGTTTAAACATTTCTTGAATGTATTGTTGCTATTATTAAAATATCTTGTATGTACTGAAAATTTTTTATTTTACAATAATAAATAATGAAAAATATCTGTACGTAGAATTTTATGTTGATAAAAATAATTTTAAATTTATAAGAATTTACTTTTAAACTTATATGTATTTAAAATGAAGTGTATGTAAATATACTATAAGATATGAAATTCTGTTTATTTTTGAGCTTTAATATAAAATCTTTAACGATGGTGTAGGTAAATGTTTCTATTCTTACATTAAACTTCATGATATCAAATCGCTTACCTTTTAATATTAATGAAATAATAACAATACATTACAAAAAAATTTATATTTTCAAATTAAATAACTTATGATTTTAAGTTTCTTACTCCATAGATTTTTATATTATACAAATGTTAACATAATTGTTACATATGATAATAAATTATAATTTTAAAAAATATATTAATGTGATAACCTGTGCTAATAAAATTAATTTTAAATATATTGTCACCCAATAAGTGTAATATATAAAGACGAGCAACAACATTCATACAAGAGTAAGTTTATTTTTAATTATATTATAAATTACATATCTATCATTTAATTAAAATCTAAAGAAATTTTAAATTTTAAATGTCGAGTATTATTTCATCAAATTCTTATTGAGTTATAGTAGAAAATTGCATTTAATTGTATGTTTAGTTCTTCGTTAGAGTAGATAAAATAGGTTAATTTTATTGAATTACATTCAAAATATAAAAAAAAATTAATTTTAATTCAAGTAGTAAATGTTATGTCAATGTTAAATTTATTATGAAGACTCTTATATCTATTTTTTATTTATGTAATTACTAATAAAATGTAACTAAGATTTTCCACTATTAAAAAATCTTAATAATCTATATTAAATTTTCGCATAAGGCGGTTTGAGATTTTTAACTGTTAAAGAATCATGTTTCAATTTCTTGGATCTTTTTTTCGTAAAATAATTTTATTTTGGTTTTTAAAAATATTAATCTTTTTTTAGTAAAGTGTAGATCAGAATGTTAATAATCTAATAATCTTTAAAAAATGCAGCTGACCTCATTACTTTATCAAATCATGTCGTTTCTTAAATATTAATTTATATTGAACGATAATTTAAAAATTTGGTCTTTTGATAATTAGTTAAGGATAATAATAATTTTAAATGTATTTAATATATGTTTTAACATATATTTATTTATTGGATATTTTATATCTAATAAAGACAATTATAAATAATTAGTGATTAATAATTTAATTTTTTAGAGAATTTTTTTGATTTTAACAAAATACTATTTAGTTATGTGAAAGACTGTGTGTTAAATTTTTATTTATTATTAAAATTGAAATGATCACTTAAAACTATAATTGTCAAAAATATATAAGAGTATGCTATCGTACATTAAAAAAAAAAACACATTGCTTCTATGTAAGAATCCAAAGAATTCTAAGAAGAATCCAAAATATTTTTAAATCATTTCGTTTATAACTGTTAATAGTATTCTATAACGATAAATTCAGTACAAATTTTATAATAGCCAGTATAGATTTTTTATTAGAATTTTTCATAGCCTACATTTTTATATACTGTGATGCAACATATGTTTATACGTGGTACCAAACATTTTAATAATATATACATACATAGAAGTATACACACACACACACATATATATATATACATATACTTATATATGTCATATATAGAGAGAAAAGTTTTCCCAAGAGTAAAATTCTATTAATGGGAACAAATAAATATATATATATATTTTTTTTTTTAAATTATTACACTACTTATTGTCAAAGAATTTTAATGTTATAATATAAATTTGTGTAATTAAAATAATCAATTTTTTTAATTAACTACTTAATTCATAGGAAAAAATGATTAAATCTTTACCATTTTTAATAAATGGACTTTTTTAATATCATTTTTTTTTAAACTTAACATACAATTGAATGAATACGTTGGTAGCATTTAATTTTTGTTAATAATTATCAATAATATTTATATTAATAAAGTGTTTACATACAAAATAAAACTCTACTGTCACAAAATTTTTACTCGTTTTAGATCCATTTGGAATATAACAGCAATACCATGTCTGTTCAAGGGTCACTTTCGAAATACTCATCTTTGGGAGTGTAATACATAATTATTTTATCAATAAACACCTAAATGCAACGAAAGTATTAAAAACTTTTTGAAAGCAAAGCTTTACTAATTTATTTAATACTATTTTAAATTTTAGTGTACGACTAGAAATCTACCTATTATTTCTTCAATGTTTGATATTTAGTAAGTAACAATAAGCGAACTTTTTTCGTATTTCATAAATAAGTTAATAGATCAAGGCAAGGAGTATTGGTTATATGAGTTTTATCTTCAAATAAATTATATATTTTTAAGGTAATAACAATGTTCTTGTAAGCTCAAAACCCATGGTTGGTGAGGCCGTTACCGTAGCGGAACCCGATGAATTCCCATACGCTGTATCTGTTTCACGTATTGATTTACAGACTGCATCGGTAATTAGAGAACATTTATGTACGGGAGTACTTATTTCAAGAATTGATGTTTTAACTAATGCACGTTGTTTACGACACGAAATACGTAGATCAATAAGAGTAATTGTCGGATCAGTTAATCTAATGCATGGTGAAGCTTATAGCATTTCTTGGTGGATAAGTTATAATGAATGGCATCAACAAGTAACACGAGTTCAATTAACTAGAAGGAACGACATCAAGATATTAAGGGTAATTTAAAAAAATAATACAATAATATTACAAATATTATTCATAAATTTATAATATTTTATTATAATTACACTAAACTATCTTTCATGTATATATATATATATATATATATATATATATATATATATATATATATAATATTTTCGTATTTTTTAAATTAAATAAAATAATTTTAGTTACGTCGCGCTGTAGATGATAACATTGATGTAGCTTCCATTTCGAATATTCCAATAAGTAATTTTGTTGGACTAAATATTCAAATTGCATCGTGGGGTGCAGCCAGAAGTAATAGGGTTTCTATATTCCTGAAAAAGGTGACCTTAACTGTTTTATCTAATTCTGAGTGTGAAGACAAAATTGCACGTCTTCATCCTGATAGAGTTCAAATAGATGATAAACGATTCTGTAGCTCCGCGAATCCAGTTGCTTTAATGTATACCGTAAGTATTCAAAATAATATCTTTTTTAATTATTCATTTAGATTATAATGTATTAAAACCTTTTCTACTATCGTTCCTTTTTTTGCTTATTTTTAAAATCTTGACTCACTTACTTAAAAGTATGAAGAACAATTTCTTCAGCTACAAATCAATTATGAGAAAAATACATAATTTCAGATATAGCCTTTTATAGTAAACTTTAATTTCTTCGCAACAATACATTTTCTGCAGTAAAAAGTTATTTAAAAAAAATAATATATTTTGTATTTATTTATAATTATAATTATAATTTATTCTGAGATAATTAAGAAGTATTTTGCGGTAATAATTGATTTTGATCCATTATTAATACCTGATAAGCTTAATCAATAATATCGTGTTTAAAATACAGATATTTGCATTTATGATAGTGTATAATATATATAGTAACAAGTTTTTGTAAAACTTTGTTAAATTTCAATAATGAATGACGGATTCAATTTCAATAAACTTAGTCAACTGATATCAACTGTTATTATTTTTTCTGCTAATTAGCGATGAAAATACAATATTTTATTATTTTCTCTTTATAAAAATTTTTATGCACAAAATAATAGAACGTAAAAATAAAAAAAAGAACAATACAAATGCACACATTAATAATAGTAATCATAATTTTAAAACCAAATTTATTGCTAAAGCTTGTAAAAATTTTTGTAGAGTACGAGTTTCAGTAAATAATATTTACCCCATTTTTCACTAATATTTCACTAAACTTTAAGCTCTAAATTTTTTTTTAGTACTTGGTTAACAGTATATATTTATGTATTTTCGTCATTCTTATTAAGAAAAATGAAATTAACGTGTTTATTATATAAAATTTCAGGGTGACAGTGGAGCACCAGTTATATTTATGAATACAGTTATTGGAATTCATGAAGAAACGGCTCCATTACCAAATATTCCACTGCACCCAGGAAAAGTAAATGTTCATCTTAGTCTTAATCATTATTTGGACTTTATTATGGCTGTTACTCAACAATCTTTCACACCTCTATAATCGATTGCTATAATTCTGATTTAAATGATATTGTACAATAGTGTATTAAATATTGTTGTTTAGATAAAAATATTTTTTGCCTTTAAAAATAAATTATTTAATATACGCAAAATATATCTAATTCTAATTTTTTTATTGAATTTTAATATAGAAAACTATTATTTCAATCTTAGACTTGCCATATTCTTTTTTTCGGTGAGTAAATATGTATTTAATATAAAAAAAAATAGATTAATTACCTCATCAAGATTTTTAAAAAGTATTTCCATCAATAAATTAGCAAGTCTCTTGATTAAATTCGATAATTTCCTTAAATTTTATTATGTGTGAGAAATTATACATTTAAATAAAACCTTATTATACAGAAAAACATACTTATAACTCTAAATGTAAATAAAGTAGCATAAATATATAAAAATGGAAAATAATTTAATATGGATAAAATTCCAAAATTTATTATCATAGTATTACCGGTAAGCAATTTTTATTTACGATTGCCTAGTATGCAATTGAATCGTTATTTTTAATAACAAATACATAAAGTGTACGAATATGAGTAATTAAATTTTTTTATAAGACTCTGTCATATAAAAGACGCATTGGAAATATAATTTACATGACTTCTCAACTTGATTTACTATTTCTGTTAAAATTTTATCATTTGATTATGTCTATTTGGAAGTACAGTAAATATTAATGTATGCTTATAGTTTTTTGAAATGAAGAATATTGCCATTAACTAGAACGACTTGTATTAATTATTCGATAGACCATAATTATTTATTCTTAGTATTGGTGCTAGTTTGTATATGAATTATCAGTTATAAGATATTTGAAAATTATTTTTACGTTTTTTGTACCATATGGTCTACAAATATAAATTTACTATTTATATAAGTAACTGATAAATGAGTATTTACATTTTATTAGGTTTACAGATCACAAGGTCATGATTGTTTAAACGATAAACTATGTTATTTATATACAATACTGTACTGATTATTTGTATTTTTAAGTGTATTAATACAGGTGAAAATATGATTTTTTCACTATTCTAATTTATTTTTAAAAAATAAATAAAATGATCAGTGCTGGAGATTATTTATTATAGTTTCTAATGATGAAGTTTTGTAGAATTTAAATCTTTTATGTACACATAATTTCGAGGATTCACTGTGTTAATATTGCCTTGAATTTAATGATTAAAAACTATTTTTTTTTCAGTCCGATAAGAGATATTTTTTTCTATTCTATCTATTTAAAGAAAAGAGATGGAATACATATATGTGCAATTTACACAACAAAATTTAGTATTGTCTAGTTCTATGAAAAAAAAATTAAAATTATGAAAATCGCTCATCTGTTTGTTTAATTGAAATTAGTTCTAGGTACAAAATTTATTAATAAATACAGAGGTTAAAAATTCTTAATCGATTTTACTAACGGTCTTAACTTTTGAGAAATTGATTTAAGTAAATAATAATGTTAGACTATTCAGTGTTCCATAATTTATCTTACAAAAAAGATACATAAAAGCATTATATAAGGAATAAAAAAAATTAGTGCTTATTATTCAATAAAAATTATAGTATAGCATGTATAGCAATCAAAATTGAGTTATTGATAATATTAGTAACGTTTTAGTGAAATTTGTTTTATTACTACTATAATATAATACCATTTCGAACAGAAATAATGTATTTAAATAAATATTGATAGTTGTATTATTGAGATAATATTCAAAGTATATTTAATTATTTAAAATTTCCAATATATTTCTATACTTTTTATAATTTATTTGTATTCTATCATTGAATTTTTAATTTAAAAAACATTAATGACTACTTATTCAGCAATAGATTTTAAATATTACTAATTTTTTTGTATGACAGCGATGTTCTACAATAGATTTTATTATATTTTTAGTATCCGACTGCAAGTCTATTTATTAGTTTTACAATGTATTATAACGTGTAAGTACCACATTTGGTTATATTGACACTTATATTTAATGTGAATGAAATAATATGAAATCGAAGCAGGATAAATATCAAATTTTTCAGACAATCATAATGTATTTGTAAACTCGAAACCTATGTTCGGAGATACTGTACAATCCGTTCCTGAAGGAGAATTTAAATATGTTGTTGCCTTTGTGCGATATTGGCAGCAAAATCCTTCATGTAGGGAACATATTTGTACCGGAACACTTATTTCGAAAAATCATGTTTTGACTGCTGCTCGGTGTAAGGAGGGCCAGACACTGAGAAATACTAGAGTGATCGTCGGGTCAGTTAATGTACGTAATGGTGAATCATATAACTTAGATTGGTGGTTAAATTACAATGAATGGTGCCAACGTATTAGAAGGCAGCTTCGGCACCACCAACATGATATTCTTATTTTAAAGGTAAATAAAATTTATTTAAGAAAATAATACTATACAAAAATATTATGCAATTTCATTTTCAAAAAGAAATTTTAGATTCTTCTAAAGAATTAAAATTTTGGCACAAAGATTTTTTTTTTTAAGAATACACGTTATTTTAAACTTGTTTTGGTCAATATGAATAATAATGCTACTATTATAAAATTTAAACTTGTAGTTACATAGTTCCGTGCCAGATACAATTGAAATAGCATCGATTTCAAATATACCGATTGAGAATTTCTATGAAATGAATGTTCAAATTGCATCATGGGGAGCAGGACGCGATGGTTTAACTACCATACATATGAAAAAAGTAACGTTAAGTGTTTTAACAATGGAAGATTGCGAGGAAAGAATTAAAAGACTTATAGGTAAAGAAGTGTCATTGGATAAAAAGCGTTTCTGCACTGCTACAAATCCAGTAGCTTTGATGCATACTGTGAGTATCAAAAAGGCAATTATTATTTTTTATTACAGATAGACTTTAATATTAGTATGAAAGAAAAGTTTTTTTAGCTATGCAAGTATTCCTCGCATTTTAAATGATTTAATTGATAAATATCATTCAATTTTATACAGTAAGAGCTTATTTAAAACAAATTAAAAAGATGAGCAATTTATACTTTTTATTTGAATTGGTATAGATTTTAAAATAATTTTGCAGTAACTTGGCACCTGAAATTAATTTTGGTTCACGATTAGTATACGATGAGCTCAATACATAAGATCGTAGATGAAATCCAACTATAATTTATAATTTTGTAGAATAGTTATACGTTTTTTGTGAAATGAATGTCGAATAGTATATGACAAAATTAATACCAAAAAATTTAGTCTACAGATATCAACTATTATATTTGTTTCTTAAATGTAGTAAAAAGTTTTTTTAGGCGAAGCAAATAATTTTTACCGAAATGCTTACCGAAGTTTGTTTTCCAATATGGATACATCCTTATTCAATTTAAAAGTACAAATTATTTCTTACTTCACTATATTTTAGGGTGATTTTGGAGCGCCAGTTATATTTATGGATACAGTGATCGGAATTCATGAAAAAACAGCACCACTGGATAGAAATCCCATTCATCCTGGAAAAGTGAATTTGCATTCTAGTCTTCATTATTATTTGGACTTTATTATGGCTGTAACTGATCCAAGCTTCAACTATTAAATTATTATTAGTGTACTAAAATAACTATCAATTGTATAAAAATAAAATAAAGATTTTATTACATTTATATAATAAAATTTCAATTTATTAAAAGCGAAAAACTTCTTTTTTTAATTTAAAATAAATATTAACTAATTTAAAAATTTTTTTACGCTGATAATAGTCTTCCATAGGATTAGTCATTGCTGAAATGTTCATCATCGAAATGATTTTTAACATCCAATAATAAAGGATTTTATCTATAATAAATGTATTTTTTAAAAAGCTGTAAATTCAATCAAAATATTTAATGAGGAGACAAGAAAATAAGCTTTTAACATATTACCATTATACGAATATCTCATTGAAATTTTGGTAATATAATATTCTATTTTATTATAGATGATTATGATTAATGTTTTTAATGAATCAAAATTTTCAAAACGAAAAAAAAACAATACGTAAAATGCATATATTTATTTGTACATGCATAATTGTAAATGCATATATTTGTTGTACAGTATTTAGTATTATCTCTTGGGTGTTTCTACTCAGTTGTAAATCGAGTTTAATTTAAGTGATTTTATTATAATTTTCCGTTTTTTTGAAGCATACGCTTTGTGTCCATGTATTTGTTTTTTAAATTAATTAAAAATGGATCTTAAGAGATTTTTTGGCTCACATTATTATTTATTATTAATAGTATTTCATTACCTGTAATATGTTAAATGCAGTATAAATTAGTTTGATTTTTTAAAAGTACGTTTAGATTTGATGGAAAATAGATTTAATTTGTCGCAATTGTTAGTCTAAGTTATATAATTGTTTGGCATTTTTATTAATTTAATTTTTAGTTCACAAGTAGTTAGGTATACAAGTTTACACTGTATTGACCAGTTCTTTCTACAGCAAATTAAAAAAAATTATGAAAATCAATAAATAAATATTTTCTTTGTTAATGTATGATATAAAAAATGCTTAAAATCTTAACCTATGGTTACAGGGAGGTATGTGAGAGGAAATTGTTATTTTAGTTTCAGTAGTGTACTCAACTGGTTTTGGTATCTTGGCTTCTCAATGAGAGGTTTTAATGAATCTATGATATCTTTCATTGTGGTTTGAAATCAGTTGAAGACACGGAGTCTAAAAGTAGATATCTTGTACCCAGTTTCGTTCTTGTCTTAGTAGATATTATTGACGTTGATGACTTTACAAAAAATAAGAGCTCTACACTTAATAATTTTAGGCTTCTCAATGTTCCATAATTTAATTTATAAACAAAGGTAAATCTATAAACATGTCATGTAAAACACAAATAAATATTCGCACTAATTATGTAATACTTATTTTAGTGTATGTGTAAGTAATAAAAATTGAATTATTAACAATATTTGTAACATATTAGTAAATGTAGTAGTACTTTTTTTTTAGAAATAGTAATGATGAATTTTGTAACCTATTATATACAGAAATCACGAATACATACTTGACTGTAATATCCTTATTGCAAAAATATTTTTTAAGTTTACCCTGACTACATAAGATTATCCAATATGCTTGAAAATTTATTTTTACAC
This sequence comes from Kradibia gibbosae, assembly GCA_018907135.1. NCBI lineage: Eukaryota > Metazoa > Arthropoda > Insecta > Hymenoptera > Agaonidae > Kradibia > Kradibia gibbosae. Next base: position 15,168,955 of record JACCHX010000004.1, read on the forward strand.
ATTTAATTTTATTCTATTATGCTTTTAATAATACATTGTATTAAAAATATTTTTAATTCTTATACATGCAAAATTTAAAATTACTTTTTTAGCCATGTGTTTCAAACATTTTATTATTTTATTACGATAATGATCTGTTAATGTAGAGTGCCTTACAATTACAGCATCCGGCTACAATTATATCTATTATTGTGCCAATGCATTTTAATACGTAAGTAACAAAAAAGAAATTATTAAGATTTTTACATGAATTGTAATATGAGCAATAGAAAATTTGTTCATTAATCATTTGGAAAAAATTTTCACAAAAATTTTATGATTTCAGCTAATATCAATATATTTGTAAATTCTACTCCTGTGATCGGAGAAACCATTGCAATTGCAAATAATGGAGAATTTCCTTATGCTGCTTCAATTACGAAATTTAATCCTGTACTGCCAGTTTCAACTAGGCTACATTTTTGCATGGGAATACTTATCTCGAGGCAGAATATCTTAACTACTGCACGATGTACGACCCACTTACAAATTCAAACAACTGTGGTTATTCTCGGAAGTAATAATTTGGAGAGTGGCTTTGCATACAGCCCATCATGGTGGTTAACTTATCAAGAATGGTGCGATCGTACAGGAAGATCTCGACGACACTCATCAAACGATATTTCGATTATGAAGGTTAATTATTTAATATGGAATACTAATTTTTTGCAGTAATTGCAATAATAAAATAAATATCCTAATGTAAAAATCTGTAGTATTTTTGAAAACGTATCAATTTCATTGTAAATGTCCTACAGATACATATAATCGTTGAGATGATAAAAACGTATATATAATTTAATATTATAATTACAATTGTTTTAGCTAACTCAACCAGTGCATGATGATTTAGAAGTAGCACCAATTTCAAATATACCAATTTACAATTTTTATGCATTGAACATTCAAATTGCAACGTGGGGATATTCGTTCAATTCTATAAGAGCTATATATTTAAAAAAGGTTATTTTGACTGTCTTATCGCATACTGAGTGTAACGACAGAATTCAAAGCCTTGAGCAAAACAATGATTTAATTGATGAAAATCATTTTTGTACCACCGCAAATCCTGTTACTTTGATGTTTAAAGTAAGTATTAAAGTAAATTTATTATCTAGACAATGTTTGATGTATAAAAAAAATATCACTATCATCTCATTTTTCTGTGGCTTTAATATTTACGTATTAGTCATGCATATATATTTAGAAAAAGTTTCTTTAGCAGCAAATTATAACGAAAAATGTCGTTGTTTTTCGGAAATAACATTTTTACAGTAATATTTTACTTAGACATTGATTGTTTGATTAATATGAGTTATATAACGTTATTATTGAGAAATTCATGTCAACATACATAATCTTTACTGTACAAAGAAATTCTTGTATATAATTAGAATTATTGTATATATTTAAAAAGTTTGCGTAAAATTGATTTCGATCCATTATTTGTACATGATTCTTTCAATTAATAGTTTCGTACATAATGTCAATAATATAATAAAATTGTATCTATAATATAATATAACATTGTAAAATTATAATATAGATAATACAGATATCATTTATGATTTTTCATAATATTTATAATAAAAAGTTTTTACGTGGTAATAATTAAATAATCACGGTCAGAATTAATACTAATAAACTTGCTCAATTGCTATCAAAGGTTATTATTTTTTCGGCCCATTAGCAATGAAAATACAATATTTTATTATTTTCTTTTTATAAAAACTGTTTTGAACAAAATATAGAACTTAAGAATAATAAAGGAACAATACAACTGCACGCATTAATAATAGTAATCATAATTTTAAAAACAAATTTATTGCTTAAAGCTTGTAAAAGTTTTTGTAGAGTACAAGATTCAGTAAATAATGTTTACCCCATTTCTCACTAATATTTCACAAAACTTTAAGCTCAAAATTTTTATTTAGTACTTGGTTAACAGTTTATATTTATGTATTTTCGTCATTCTTATTAAGAAAAATGAAATTAACGTGTTTATTATATAAAATTTCAGGGTGACAGTGGAGCACCAGTTATATTTATGAATACAGTTATTGGAATTCATGACAAAACGGCTCCATTATCCGACCAACCACTGCATCCAGGAAAAGTAAATGTTCATATTAGTCTTTATCCTTATCTGGACTTTATTATGGCATCCAGTGAAAGAAATTTTGTATTTTTTTAATTTTTCTATATTAAAATGAAATTATATAAAAAATTTTGAAATAATCCGTTTTTTTATTCTAGCAATACCAAAATGTTTAAGTGCGATTAAAACCTTTTATTAGGTTTCTAAAAATTAATTTTTTTTATGAATATTTTTTTTTTATACTTTAGATATGAATATTTATAATAATTTACAACTACCTAAAAATATTATCGTTCTTATTTTTGATTAAAATTTGATGAATTCTTATTACATTTAAAAAATAAAAAGAATTTTTTATTGACAATCATCTCATTTTGGAGGATCAATCAATGATATTGCTTATGGAGATGATATTAAACATTTCATAACGAGATATTTTAATCATTATAAATGTATTTCAAAAAGATGTAAATTCAAACAAAAGTTTCAAATGACGAGAAACAAAAATAAGCTTTTAACATATTACTGTTATACCAATATGTTATTGAAATTCAGGTAATATTGTGTTGTATTTTATTATAAGCGATTATGTTTAATGTTTTTAAAAGAAACAATGTCTTGAAAAAAAAAACAATTCATGAAATTCATATATTTATTGATAGAAAAAGGCACTTATGCCTCTAAATATAATAGATTAGCATGAATTTTTAACAATGAAAAATAATGTACTTCACAAAAAATATTAAAAATTATTATTAGCGTATCATGCAAAGTTATTTTTAATGAAAGATTGTATAAAATTAATATTAAATTCGCTAAATTGATGTTTTTAAATAAAAAACACAAAAAATGTAAGTATATATATAAAATATATTTCTTTACTAGAAATTTTATTACATAATTTAATATATAATAACGAATTTTGAAAATATACATTGTGTAGGTTCTAAAGTTAATCTTTTCTTTTGAGTATTGTAGCTCAATCGTAAACGTATTTTCAATTTAGTTTATAATTATTCTCCGTTTGTAAAGCATGCAATTTATGTTTATATACTTTTTACATTGATAATTTACTATTATTTAATCGATGAATGATTATTGTTCGACATTTAAATGTTTCTACTACTTATAATACGTTTATTAATAATTACATTTTAAATTCATCTTTTTAAAATATTTAATGTCATCATAGAAATACTTTTAATAAAAAGAATTATTGCATGCTTTTTAATTCTATAGCTAATATCTATATAACTTACCCGATAATAACAAATTTACCATAAATGAAAATTTTATTTGTACTACATGAAAATATATTTCTATTTATTATTTACATACACGTCAGTTTATTGATTGCAGTTTCACTTTTTTTGAAGCTAATAAATAGTAAGGGCATTTTTGTTATAATTATGAATCATATAGTTAGGTATTAACTTCAATATGAATAGTGGATACGTATATAATGAATTTATAATTAAAATTTATGAACAGTGTTGTTATTAGCTGCAATTTTTTTCAATTTTACGCATAAGAACAAAAACTAATTCTTGCAATATGCTGATACTAATATCTTGGATAATATTCGAAAATCTAGCTATTTGTATAAAATTATCAATTTTAGTGTTATTTTACAAGAGTATTTGTCGATAAAGATTCTTTAAAAAAAATTATTTATTTACACATACATTGAAAGCTTAAAATTTTTGAATAAATACTTTGTACGATTGACAAATTTTTTTTTATGTTTGATGCAATATAACTTTTACCATTGTATTCCTGTAACGGTATGAGAGAGGGAATCGATATTGTGATTTTTCTGTTGCGCTCAAAAAGCTTTACTATTTTTACAGTTCTATGAGGGGTAATTCATGCAGAGAACATAACTATTATCTAACATTGCTTCGAAATTAGTCCAGTGCACGGAGTTGGTTAATAAATACTTCGAACTTTAAATTGTTTAGTATCGTAGCAGATTTAGCTGACATTGGGAACCTGTGAGCAAGTTATACCACTCAACTGAATAATAATGTTAGCGCATCCAGTGTTCCATAATATAGTTTGTAAACAAAGGTATTTAAAAATATCTACTGCAAAACATAAATAAGTATTCATGCTAATTGTTTAATGTAAATTGTAATATTATATGTAAAGCAATAACAATTGAATTATTGATAACATAAGTAACGTTTTAGTAAAATAACGATTTTTTAGGATTAATGATCAAATATAGTGTATTACTACCATAATATACTACCATTTTTTACAGAAATAATCTATTTAAACAAATATTGATAGTTCTATTATTGCGATAATATTTATAGTGTACTTAATTATTTAAAATTTTCCATTACGTTTTAACACATTTCTATACTTTTTATTTTTATTCTATTATTACATTTCTAATATAAAAAAACATTAAGAACTACTTATTCAGCAAAAGATTTAAAATATTATAAATTTTTTTGTAAAACAGCTATGAGCTACAATAGTTTTATTTTATTTTTAGCATCCGACTGCAAGTCTATTTATTACTGTTGTTATGTATTATAACGTGTAAGTACCAAATGACCTCATTTTTAACAAAAATGATAAAACATACAAAAGAAGAGATTTGTGCAATTATGCTTAATTTATATTTAAATTAATTTCATATTATTTAGACAATCAAAATATATTCGTAATTTCGAAGCCTATGTTTGGACAAACTGTTGAATTAGCTGATCAAGGTGAATTTCCATACGTTGTTTCTTTTGCACGAGTTAAAAAAGAGGGTGCAGGTTATGAAAAGTATCATATTTGTACTGGAATACTTGTTACCAAGCAACATGCTCTGACTGCTGCCTTATGTACTGAGGGTCAAGAACCAAGATCGTGTAGAATAGTTGTTGGACAGACTAATTTACGCGTTGGTAAATTGCACTATATATCTGGGTGGATTAAATATAATGATTGGTGCAATCGTATTGGGAGACAAATTCAATATTCATATAATAATGTTGTTATAATAAAGGTAACTTATTTTTGCACTCAGCTACTACATAATATGAAAAAATTTCATTAATTTTTTATTTTTGGAATACTGCTGTTTATTCATGATGTAGTTAAAATATTTTATGAAAACTCAATAAAGCCAATTATTACAACTAGAATTAATATTTTTATAGTTAATTAAAGAAGTGGCAGACCCAATTCAACCAGCTTTAATTTCAAGTATACCGATTGAGAATTTTTATGGGTTAAATGTTCAAATCGCATCATGGGGAGCAGGACACGATAATTTAATATCCTTTCTTATGAAAAAAGTAACGTTAACTGTTTTAACAAATACTGAGTGCGAAGATAAAATTCAAGCTCTTCATGGTTCAAGAATTCCGATTGATGAAAGACGTTTCTGCACTGCTACAAATCCAGCAGCTTTGATGCATATTGTGAGTATCAAAAAGGCAATTATTATTTTTTATTACAGATAGACTTTAAAATTAGTATGAAAGAAAAGTTTTTTTAGCTATGCAAGTATTTCTCGCATTTTAAATGATTTAATTGATAAAAATCATTCAATTTTATACAGTAAGAGCTTATTTAAAACAAATTAAAAAGATGAGCAATTTATACTTTTTATTTGAATTGGTGTAGATTTTAAAATAATTTTGCAGTAACTTGGCACCTGAAATTAATTTTGGTTCACGATTAGTATACGATGAGCTCAATACATAAGATCGTAGATGAAATCCAACTATAATTTATAATTTTGTAGAATAGTTATACGTTTTTTGTGAAATGAATGTCGAATAGTATATGACAAAATTAATACCAAAAAATTTAGTCTACAGATATCAATCATTATATTTGTTTCTTAAATGCAGTAAAAAGTTTTTTTAGGCGAATCAAATAATTTTTATTCAATTTAAGAATTTAAGGACCAAATTATTTTTTATTTCACTATATTTTAGGGTGATTTTGGAGCGCCAGTTATATTCATGGATACAGTGATCGGAATTCATGAATCAACGGCTCCGTTACCAAATGAACCATTTAATCCTAAAAAAGTGAATGTTCATAGTATTGCATTTTATTATTTGGACTTTATTATGTTAGCTACTCATCCAAATTTCAGAATATAATCAAACGTTTAAATAAACTCAAATAATATTGCGTAATAGTGTACTAAACGTACATACTTTTTTTAAGTAATTCTACAATAAGATTATTTATTAAAACAAAAATAAATGTATTATTTTATTATGAGATAAAAATTTTCTTTTATTTTCTGATCCTTTTCTTTACAATTTTATGTTTCTTATAAATAATCAACTGTGATATCATTTTAATACGCTTATACATTTTTGATAGTTGTTTTAATCTTTTCGTATTTTAGCAATGAACAACGACGATGAAAGCGAAATTTCTTTTTTATTAATTAAGTTTTTTTTTTAATTTTAAAAATACTTGTAATTATAATGTAATTAAATGCGTTGAAAATATACTGAATGCATTAAAAATTTTATTCGAATCCTTTAAATTAAATCCACTTTATCTGTAAATCTGATTATGATAATATGTAATTAATATCAATTAATAATTTCATAATTATTCCTTTTTTTATTTTATTGGTTTCGGTTTACCAGTTATTATTGATTAGCACACTTTTGATGGTAATTTTTCATTATTTCATGTTTTTTTCAAGGTAATCTAATGTGGAAAATACTAATTAACTGATGTTTTTAATAGTAATTATTTATTAATTTTGTTTTAATTTTTAAGTATTATAGTTAACTTTTTATAAATTATCTGTTTTTCTTATAAATAGGTTTTTTTTAGAATATATCAACGTATTTAAATGTTGGGAACTATTAGAGCTTATTTATAGTTTAAAAAGAAGGTGACTGATAATGTTATTTCTATTTATATGATTAACTAAATTTTAAGATATTTAGTATAATATTTATGAACACAATGTGATTTGTTAATTTTTGTTTTTTTTGATTGATAATGGTCGCCATCATGATAATAAATATTTTAATTTCATGTTAAAATGTTTATAATCTATTAGCAAAAGTATCTTATTATCTGACTAGGGTACTTAAAATCTCAATGATTAAAAAAAAATTTAGAATTTAGATGTATAATTAAAAAACCGTTTCATATACACATATTTAATTACTTAGTTTTTATATTAGTTTGCAATATGTATTTTATGTCTTAAAACAATCATTTTCGTTTGAACGGAAATAATTTTTTTGGTTATATTTATGCAAATAAATAAGTGAGAATACATACTGTAGCTCGTTTATTGCACTCAAGAAATTTTAGTATTTTATTACTGTATGAAAAAAATTGATAATAATGTTTATCTTACTTTAAAATATTAAAAACAAGAAGTTTTTCTAATATATTCTTGGTACCTAAAGTATTTTTTTAAGTATTTTGATGACATTTTTAACAGTTGAGTAACAAAGTACCAGAAATTTAAATGATTACGTTAGGTTATCCAGTTTTCCTTAATTTAATTGATAAAAAAGGTATATATAAATATGTTGTATAAAACATTGATAAAAATTCACGTCAATAGTTCAATACACATTTTTGGTTTACAAGCAGATAATAACAAATAAATTGTTAATAATATTGGTGGTCTGTTAGTCAAATAATCATTTCTTAAAAATAATGAGCAAGTATATTGTATTACTAGTGTAATGTTCTGTTATTCTAAATAAGCATAAGAAATTAATGTAAACATTGATAATAGTATGATTTATTTCCATTTATTTAAAATTTTTTTTCTGTACTTCTTTTATTGTATAAGGAATAATAAATAATTGCTTTTTGAGCTATTTGTTAAAAAATTTTTTTTATTCTTGAACTTTATTAGTCTTTTATATTTTCAGCAAACAACTAGAAGTATTATTTATTACTTTTACAATGTATTTTACAATGGAAGCAGGCAATTGGCGTGAAATTTACATTCAAATAAATGTCAGATGTTTAGTTTTTAGTAATATATTCGTAAACTCAAAATCTATTTCGGAGACATTGTTAGAATTTCAAATGCTGGGGTTTATTTACCGTTCATGTGGTTTATCCAGTACTACTGCACGGTGTACAGTTTACTTGACGACTCGAGTCATTGTTGGAACTTATTGTTTGTACAATGCGTATGTGTGCAGGCCATCTTGGCGATTAACTTATAATCAGTGGTCCATACACCAGTGAAAATGCCTACGATACACATGCAAATATGCATGCTATGATGAAGGTAAATAATTTACGACATTAAATTCATGATCGGTATTTTTCAGTTGAGAATCTCTGCATTTATAGTATTCAGCTGAATTTTTAATAATATATAATCATCTAAATCGTATTATAATAACGAAGAACAATCAGATTAATGCCTAATTTACATTTGAATCAACATTTTTTTAACTAACCGATTTTTTGAATATTTTATTGCAACCAGTACTTCTTTTCTTACGACGAAAACTTATATATATATATATTATTTATATATTATTATTTAGGAAAAATATTTTTTTTTGCAAGTGTCTATCAGAAAATACTCGTATTTTTCGAATTTAAATTTTTTAAAGATTGTATTTCTCAACTTAGCATTATTAATTTTTTACAAAAAAAAGTTCTTTGTAAGAAATGTACCTTATCAGTATTGTATCTGATAAAACAAAATTTTGATTGTGAATTTAATTTGAATTAGAAGTATGATAGAGTTTGAACTAATTACACAGTTAATTTACGTTGATAATTGATTTTGATCCACAATTTATGTAAGATGAGTTCAATTTCTAATTTAAAGTTTATTGTTGAAATTGTTAAATTACTTTTAGAATGTATTGGAAGATTTTTTAATTCTTATGAAAATATAATTCTTATAAAAATCTTATTCTTATAAAAAATTTAATTAACATAAAAATGTAAAACTGAAATTCTTTTTTTTGTAATGATCTTTTATTTTAATATTTGCAAAATGATATTAATTTTTCTATGCTCATTGTATTTAGTCTATTACTAGAACTTTCTCTGTTTCTTAATGATAATAATTCAAACTGACGATTTTTTACTTTCTGTTAATTTTTGTATATAAATAAAATTTTATATCTTATTTATACAATTTATATTTTGATATAAAATCAGTATCATGTAATTCTCTGTATTAAGATTAAGTATTCAGTTTTTATAAATTATTTGATTGCGTAATAAATTGAATAAAATTGACTGAAGTAGATATTCACTTAAATTTTCCAGACAATGACATCTATTGTACCGGTCTATGATTCTAAACTTATATTTGAACAATTATTTATACTTATACACTATACTCGTTATTTTTATTTTTATTTAAATTTATATCGCGTTTTAGGAAAATACTGAAGCGCCAATTTTATTTATAAATTCAGTGATCGGAATTCATGAAGAAATAACTTCATTACAAAATGTTCCACTGCATCCAGGAAAAGTAAATGTTCATCTTAGTCTTAATAATTATTTGAAAAATATTGCAACTATTAGTGATCCAAAATTTGGGTTATTATGATATTTGGGCAATTATGATAAATGAAATGTAATTTGAAGAATAATTTATTTAAATTCCTCGTTTCAAAATCTTTTCGCAACAAGACTATCTTCTACTTTTTTAATTAAACATATTTAAAGTCATTATTAATCTATCGTTTAATTATAAAAGACATGAGTCAAAAAAAGATTTCTTTTAAATAATAAAACTTATTTTTTTATTTGTGAAGAGATTTTTACAAAAGTTATTTATTGTAATTGGTACTTTCTTTAAAAAAAGTAACACGCTGTATAACTAAATAACTCTCATAATTAAAACAATATGAATAAAGATATGAAAAAAGCAACAAATTTTTATTACATTTTAACTCTAGTCAATATAAGAGCAATTAGAAAATTTAACAAAACATGGATTATACATATAAAATGGATTAAATATATGCATTATATTTATCAACTTAATGATATTTGTTTTATAAATACTCTTTGTTTTAGAGATTTTTAAATTAAATATAAAATTATTAAATCAAATATTATCCTCAGGCGTTATCAAACATAAAATAATGAAATCAGTAAATTAAAATCGTTTGCAAATATTTTGATTCAACGATTGAGGTCATTTAGATTAATGAAGACAAAATTTTTCTTTAGGAAATAATTTTTCATAATCAAATATTAAAAAATGTATATTGTACAAATATAATTTATTATTTTTTAGGAATATAAATTTACCCATTGTAATTATAATATTTTAACTTTTGTAAGGATATCGGATTTGTTTATGGTAGATTAGTTTATATTTGGGTTTAGGATTAACAATTTTTTAATTTTTTATTGGTTTTCATATTTTTCATTGAGTGTTTTACAAATTTTGGATATCAGATTAATATTGACGTATAATACTAAATATTCTGTAAATTCTGTAAATGATTAAATTAAAATGATTAATATGTAATAAGCTAATATATAAGTTTTTTATAACATTTTATAGTTCTTCATTAGTTGATAGGATTTTTCAAAACACTTATGTTTTTTTAAATCTATCATATGTTTGGTGTATACGTAGTTTTTTACATTTATTAAATGACAGATAAATAATTAATAACGAAATATTTAGTGTCATATAAATTTAGATGACAAAGTTATTTCTACGTAATCTATAATTTACATCCTACATATTAAATATTATATCTAATGAAGATAATACTGTAAATTTAATTTTTAAAAATTTTTGTTATTACAGGTGAAAAAAACAATTTTATATTTATCAGGCTTTTTTTTAAATTTTTAAAGCTTACCGTGAGTTGATTTTAATTTATTTTGGGTTATTTTTGGAGATTTAACAAAATAAATAAAATTTTAAAATCATTAGATTGGTGGCTATCTATAATAGTTTTCATTACGTTTTTTTTGATAAAAATATTTTATGTACACATAAGTTTGAGACATCGACGTATTTATATTGATTCCTACAGTCATTTTATAGGATTAAAAATTCATTTTTAACAATGTCCGATGTTTTTATAATACGTTCAAAAAGTTTTAGTTCCGTTGTGATACAAGTAGGAACGAGAATTTCATTTTTTTTATATTATTTTAAAATCAGTTGAAGCTACGGCTCTTACTAAAAAATACTGTAATTTTAGTTTACCTCTTTAATTTAATTTGACTGAAGTTAGTAATTTTGATCGAGTGATACAATTAAGTTAAAGAAACATTTTTGTGCAGTTTTCATAGTCTACCTTCGAAACAAAGGTATCTTGCGTTACGTAAATAAAAAATTAATATTTACATTAATTGTTCAATGCAAATTTTATTATTGCACGCAAAGTAATAAAAGCTAATTTATTGATAATATTAATAACGTTTTAGTAAACAAAATCATATTTTTAGAATTAATAATAAAGTATATTGTACTGACCGGATAATACAATGGGATTAACGAAATAGCTATTTGTGATGTTATTATTTGGATAATACTTTTTAAATATTTTCAATTGCTTATTTATTTTTTAGTATGCTGCATAAGAAAAAACTTTTTGTAACAAATACGTACTATACAGGGAATATTTTTGAACCGAATTTTTAATCATATTTGTTTTTAAATGCAATATAATATTTTTTAAAATTATAATTCACTTATAGATTACTTAATATTAACCTTCTTTTATTTTTAGCATGTGCTTACCAACATATCTATTTTTTTTTCAATTGATTATATTTTGTAAGTATTGAACAATATTCTGCTTATGCCTATAATAGAAAATCAGTACTTCTCAAATGACGCGAAAGTAATATTGAAATTGTTTTTCGACATTTTTTTAGGCAGCCAAAATGTTTTTGTTACCTCTAAGCCTATGGTCGGAGAATCTGTTACACAGTCAGAACTGGACGAATTTCCTTACATTGTTTCCATATGTAGTGTAAAATTAGAAAATCCCTTTAGGACAAGAAACCACTATTGTACAGGAATACTTGTGACAAGAATGGATGTTTTAACGGCTGCACATTGTATGGTTGGTAAATATAAGGAGAAAACTAGAGTAATAGTTGGATCTACTAATTATTTGGTTGGCATGTCATACGTACCTGTTTGGTGGCTAAGCTACAATGAGTGGATCCAATATTCGGGAAGAAATTCTCAATATGCAGAAAATGACCTATTAATAATGAGGGTAAATTTAATTTACTTATATATTATTATTCTATATTGTTTATATAATTAAAAAAAAACAGCTCTTTTTAAAGTGATAATTCACACAAATTTTATCTTACCTACGCTTTATTATATTATATTCATTTTTTTTAATATCTTATAATTTTAAATTAAAATGTAATGGAATTAAAACTAAAACTCTTTTAGCTACACCGTGATGTTGGTGATGAAATCGAACCAGCCTCTATTTCTACTATTCCGATTAATAATTTCTATGGATTAAATGTTCAAATCGCATCGTGGGGTGCAGCAAGCAATAATAAGATTAATTTATTTATGAAAAAGGTCACCATGAATGTTCTATCGAATTCTGAGTGCGAAGATAGAATGCAAATGCTTGAGGGTACAAGACGTAATCTTCAGGAAAACCGTTTTTGTACTATTGCAAATCCATATGCTTTGATGTACACTGTAAGTGTTGAGTAAACATTTTTAAAAATAATCATGTAATTCTTTGTGTTAAATGATATTTTACTTTCACTTAATTTATCTACTTGTGATTTACTTATTTTAATAATATTAAAGAAAGTTTCTTAAATACAAGAATTCTTTATGAAAGCATGTTTTTCAAATGCAGGGTTCTAAATTGAGCTAATTACTCAGAAGCAATTGCAGTTTACTTTTCTTTTTTTAAATTTCTTTATTTAGAATTATGAGAATCCTTTTAGAATTAACTCTTCATTTAACAATTCCATTTATGGATGCTAAATTTATATATGAGAATTATTTACATTTATATAATAATTCATTTATATTATCTTAGGGTGATAGTGGAGCACCAGTAATATTTATGAATACAGTTATTGGAATGTACCAAAAAACGGCTCCGTTACCAAATCAACCACTAAATCCAAGAAAAGTGAATATTCATTTTAGTCTACATAATTATCTGGACTTTATTATGACTGTTACTCAACCATCTTTTTCATTATAATAATCGATTGTTATAATTATGATCTCAAATTATATTGTACAATAATGTATTAATATTATCGTTTAAATTACAATATTTTTGTCTTTAAAAATTTTTTTTTCCATATACGCGTAATATTCTTCTATTTCTAATTTTGTATTGAATATAAGTGTACAATATTATTATTTAATCCTTTGTCATATTCTATTTTTTTTTGGTGAGTAAATATGTATTCAACATCAATTTTCATGTATGTTCTTTTTTCTTATAGTAAATTCATGTTTGTTAAAATTATAATTTTAGTAGTACATGAATAGATTGATATTAGAAGATGTCTTTATTGTAAATCAGAACAGTTATTCCTCAAATTTATATTAATTGTTTTCAATCGAAGTAAAATTATTTTATTCGAAAATTTTCGATCTAAAAAAACTAAGTATTTTCATTTGAAAAATTTTAAAGTCATTATTCTTTAACATTTACTTATGAATAACACTGGTAAGATACTAATTTCTTTCACATAACAAAAATAATTTTTTTGTTTGTCAAGATGTTTTAATAAAACTTTTTTATTGTAATTGGTATTTTATAAAAAAAATTCACATTGTAGATTTAACTAAATAATTTTTATAATTAAAACAATAAGAACGAAGATATGAAAAAGAGCAGTGAATTTTTATCATAGGTTAATTTTAGACAATATAAGTGTTAATATACAAAGCCGACAAAATATGCACTTAATTCATCACATTAAAAATAACATGATGAGAGCATAAATATTTTTATTGTGGATATTTTTAAATTAAATATGAAGTTATGAAATGTTATCATTAAATTTTAGCATGTAATTAAATTAATCTAATTTAGTAGCTTTTACAAATGTGTAATAGATCATTAATAATCAATATATTAATTACATTTATAAAATTAATTTGTTAAATTCTTTAAGCGGATATAATTCTGTTTTAGATTATCGTCTATTATAACTATGAATAAAATAACTTGTTTTGAAATAGTTTTAAAATAATTTCTATGTAATATGCAATTGAAATTCATTATACGTAAAGTTTAAATACCTTCTTTGAAGCAATATATGTTATATAAAATAATATTGTTTCAGTATTTCAAAATGAACATATTAATTGATTTTTTTACAAAGAAAAGATTCCAAATTTCATGTTTTATGTATATCATTTTTGCTTACTAATATATTATGTTCATATTTTTGTGCTTTTGAAAATTGATTACCGGTTTTGGATTTTAATGTAAAAAAAGCATTTATACTTAAATTTTAAGTGATGTAATGCTGATTTTTTTAGCTTTCGATATATTATTAAATGGGCATTTGTACGTATTTATTTATATTTATATAAATATATATATAAATTATTCATGAATCTCATACTGAGTTTAGGTTTTGATAATTAGGTATTATATTTTAATTGTAAATAAAAACTAAATTGAAGAAATTCCATTGTATTGTTCGGGTAATGTATATCTTTATTCCCTATTCTGATAAAAAATATAAATTAATGTATAACTGAAAATTACATGACCAACAACGCAATATGTTATAAACATAAAATGATAATAGAATGCAATTCAATTCTTATTAATACATAAAAAGTTTGTTATTACGTTTAAAGCAATGATCCTAAATTAAAAGGTATTCATTTAAGTAGTTTTAAATATATATTATATAATCATAGAAGGTTTTATATTATCCTTACTCGCTGAATAGACAAAATAAATATTACATTATTACCATAATAAAATTATCAATATTAGTAACTGTATATTTATTGTTAAAGTTTGATAAGTTCAAAATTTTTATGTACACAAATGTTAGTGGCTTTGGAATGGTAACAGTTCTTTGCTTAAGCCTTTACCAGATAAAAATTCGACTTTAACCATGTCCGATATTCATACAATACGTGAAAAAGTATAGTTTATTATGTACAAGGAGAAATAAAAAATTCAATTTATTGCTTAAAATTGATTAAAGTTAAGAATTTTGTTAATTAACTCAGGCCTCAATTTCATTACTACCTTGGCAACCATTACACTAAGTAAACATTTTTAGGTATCCAGTGTTTCATCATTTACCTTCGAAACAAAGGTATCTATCTATAAATACGTTAAGAAAAGAATAAATTAATATTCGTGCTACAATGAAAATTTTATTATTGCACGCGAAGCAATAAAACTCAAGTTATTAATAATATTAATATCAATATCAGGACTATCACATTTTTAGAATTAATTTTTTTAAACTACAATTTTTAAATATTAATAATTACGTATACTATAACGCTATTGTCAAATAACATTATTTTATATAGAAATAATAAGTTGAAATAAATATTCGTTTTTATATTATTATATTAATATTTTATAAATATATTCTTTTGCTCTTATTTTTAGGATGAGGCTTGAAATTCATCTGTATGCTATTTATTTCTTGACATATCGTATGTAAATAATTTTAAATATAAGTATATGCGCATAGATGCAATATTATATAACCGCTTTCACATTTTATTCGAATTAGTCAAGTTTTTATTTTGATAAATGTGTTTACCTCCTAGTCAATCAAAATGACCAGGCAATGGCAAACCCCATGTTTGGTCCAAACATTAGAAATAGTAGAGAAGGTGAATTTCCTTTTGTCGTCTCTCTTTCGCGAACGGGGCCTGTTTACCGAAGACTTACTCCAGCAACTGCTCATATCTGCACCGGTGCACTTATTACGAGAAAGGATGTTTTAATTGCAGCCCACTGTTTTGAAGAAGCCAATCACAACAATGCAATTGTGCTTGTGGGATCAGTTGATTTAAGCACTTGTGCAAGATATGCTATAGCCTGGTGGATAACTTATAACAATTGGATCGAGGCTAGACGTGAAAGGCTTAAATATAATGTGAACGATATTGGAAATATAAGGGTAAATTGCCAATGTATAATTTTACAAGAGATTCTTTGTAATCAATATAATATAATTTATGCTCTGTAATACCAAATTACCAAAATATTAGTGAATCTTAATACACATATTAGATATGTTAAAGTTATGTCGACAGGTACCAGAAAGTGTAACAATAGGGATCCTTTCATATGCACCAATTCCTGAAATTTATGATAAAGACGTAACAATAGCAGCGTGGGGCCGTAATGAAGAAGATGAAGTTCTTGAGGTAATGCGTACAGTTGAATTGAAAGTATTAGAAATTAATGACTGCAGACAAGTTTTATGGCAATTAAATGGAAGTCCTATTCGAATACATAATAGACATATTTGTTCTTATGCAATCCCTCATGCTGTAATGAATTCCGTAAGTATTTTGCTATAATTTATTTAAGTTACATTTCACCACAAACTTCGCCACGTTGCTTTCTTATGGTTTCATTTTAAATTCTAGACACTAATGTAGAATTGATGTAACAAATGAAAAATAAGTAGAAAATTTTTAATTCTTTTATAATCAGTTTTATTCGTGGAGTAGGTAGATTCAATATTAGGATGTCGAATTTAGAAATAAAAATATATTGGAATATCTTAATTAATTATAAATAAAAATCAACACAATAACTTTAAATTTGAATACGCATTAAAATTATAACTAGAAAGCTACTCAAATAGAACTTGGCTTCAGAATTAACATTTACGTATAATGTATTTAATTATTTATACGCTGCGCTTTGAAAACAATAGAATCTATAATTTAAATAAAATTGATTTAATTCCTAATATATTTTTTTTTTAATTTGTCACTTATAGAAGTTGTTATTGTCATATTTTTAAAAAAAATACAAATATTTTTGCTTGTTAAATATCATATTGTCTTCAATTCTCAAAATCTTTAAGGTAAAGTTAAAAAAAAATAGAAGAACGAAAGAAATTATGAATCATAGGTAAAAAAAAATACTGCCAATTATTTAAATTTATAACAAAATATAATGCATACATAAATTTGTCAGATATCATGACTCAATAATGATTAACTGAGCTAATTGTTACAAGGATATACTATGAAAAAATAAACATCATCTGCTCGCGTATCCTTTATAAAGACACTGAGGAATTTTGTCTACATAACCGATAGTGCTGTTTTTCATTTTGAGTTTTTTTAGATTTTAGACGTTTAATAGTACTAATATTTACAAAATTTGAAAATATTAGAAATGTTATTAATACATTATAGATTATTTTCACGATTTAAATATATTAAAAAAGGTTTTATAAATATTAAAATTTTTAAATTTAATTTATTTTAAATTTAAATTTAAATATTTAAATGTTCTTCTGTGAATGAATTTGCGGATAACGTTTTACTCTCGAGACGAGAAGATTTGAACAATCACTAGAAAAATAAGGAAAATTATTTAATAATTACTGGATGCAAATAAAAAATGCAATTTAAATAACAATATATATATATATATATATATATTTATTTTAATTTTAATTTTAATTTTATTGATATATATATAGTATATTTAGTTAATAATTAAATTTGAAGCTTGATATAAAATTATTTTTTAAATTTCTTAATTTCTGTATTTAAGAATAATTAAATAGAGACATTTAACAACAGTCAAAAAAGATTGAAGACTTGAAAAAAGATAGCATTGCTTATCTTATCGGCTTCTTATTTTTTTGTAACTGTTAGTTTTTGAAAGACACCTGTGTAAAATTTAGCTTTTTAACGACCCATTATTTTAGGTCAATTATTGGGATATTGCGCTTTTTATATGTCACTGTAGACATATAAGTTTAAAATTTTGACATGAAAAGGCGAATATAATTCCAAAAAATGTAAAAACATACTAATAACAATATTGTTTCCTTAAGTTGTTTCAACAAAACACGTCACAATTTTTATATCAATACATATATATACATACATATATATATATATATATATATCTGTGTGTATGTGTGTGTATGTGTGTGTGTGTGTGTTTGGGTGTTTCTATGTGTGTTAGTAATAAATATTAATTAATAATGATGGCCAGAAACATTTTTTATAATGAGATAACTGAAGATTTTATTACGATAGGGGTAAAAAAAGAAAACTGATGGGTCAGCATTGTCCATAATTAGTAATAAGTTATAAAAAACTATCTTATTTGAAAATAGGAAATCTAGGGTCTATTAAAACATAACACTTTTTTATTATTTATTGCATATAATGTATATAAAATGCACTTTATATTAAATTTATTATCCTTTCTTAGTTATTATATATATTTATCTTCAATACTTTTTTTCTACTTTTTAAAATTTATTATGGAAAGGGAATACATTTAATTAAAAAGATGTGATGGTATAAATAATAAATTAATTGTATTAATTAAAAAATTCACAAATACATTTACAGATAAAATTCTGTTTTTAATGCTAGAGTAAAATAATTTTAGTTTATTACATAGATCAACTTTACTTTTTGTTTAGAATATATTTGGCTATGGGAAAAAAATTGTGATAAATTAAAAAAAATTATTTTTAACATAAAATATAAATTATGTTACTTTTTAGGGTGATAGTGGTGCACCAATTTTGTTAGATGGCTTGATTGTAGCAATTCACAAATCAACGATGCCTTTTCCGAATGAATTTTCAAATCCACGAAAAATAAATATTCACACAACTATTGATTACTACAGAGAATTTATTACGTCAGTTATTGATTCAAATATAAATTGGGGTGAATTAATAAATTAAAAAAATGTAAACAATGTAACGTATAAGGTTTTTATTTGAAAACTTAACTTTCTTTGTTTAAATATAACACAGCTTATTAATGTATTAAAATAAGTGTACTTGAATTAATGTAATATAAAAATTTTATCAATTGTACAATTTTTTAATTTTTGTTTTATTATATTATATTTCTTAATTCATAACATTTTTTTTCAAAAAGCAGATTATAAAGATTAGATATAATCATCGTATCAAATAACTTGGCTAAAAAATATTTTTTATGAAAATCTAATAAAAGAATTTTTGCTGAAAAATATTTAACATTTCATATTTCAATATAATTTTATCTACTTCGTTAGACAATAATATCTACAATAGTATCTCAGTGGTATTGTTTCATTTTGTAAATAGATTTTGATATTTTTAAATAGTGATTTTATATTTAATATAGTTTTTCATAATCAGTTAAATAATCATTTAATGTGATTTGCAATCTTCAATGTATATAATTTTTACTGATTAAAATCATAGGTGACTTATCTTTTATAATTATTATTTTAAATATTTTAGAGCGGCAATTATTGTTATTTAGTGGTGTTTTGAACAATAACAGATATTTCATTAAATAACATAGGCTTTAATATAAAATTGTTTTGATATTTAATTTAAATATTAACTTAATAGTCTAATATTTACAATACTTGTTGTAAGAGACAATTTGCTTTTTATGTTTTAGTGATACAAATCTTAAGTAAAAGGTCTTACATAAATATTAAAGTAATTTATCGAACAAGCCGAAGGAAGTTACTATTTTTTGATTTACAATTATAAAAAGTCTTAGAACATTCGAACAATGTGTAAACTAAACCAATAATTGTACATATATCTTTAAAAGTTTGTTTTACATTTTGCTCTTCTATATAAATTAGAAATAGAAATTAGTAGCAGACATAATAAATCAGTTAAAAGAGATATTTCAAGTAAGTATATAAATTTATTATTCATCATACATTTTACACATATAAATTAGTTTGAAACGTATTTTGAAATGCATATTTATTAAACATTTTTTTCTAATTCATAGTCTCATTATTTTCTATACAATTAACATGTATTATGAATATTGTAAACTATAAGTTTTTATAATTATATAAGATATGTGAATTCAGAATAATTCTAAATTTTCTTGAAAGTATGAAAAACAATATAGATGTAATTTAAATCTAGTAAAGAAGAAAGTGTCTAAGTGTTGTTGATTAAAAAAAAACGAAGTTTTTGAAAATGAAAATATACCATTAAAAAAGATCTTTTGTATAATTTTTGCAGATAAAAAGCGAATTATTCTAAAAAATAAAACTCCCTTGTACAAATTTATTACGCAATTACGCTTAAGAAAATTCTTTATAGTAGATTTATAAGACTTATTTATATAATTCTTAATTTAACTTTTTAAAATTTTCTCAATAAATTAAAAATCCTTTTCTTTTAAAATAATTTTAACACATTATTTCAAATATTTAGTAAGTTATCTATTAAGTCTATTTTAAAAATATGTGTGTTTGAAAAGTCAAAAAAAATATAAGAAAAAAATAAAAATAAAACTAATGTATCTTTAGAAAGAATAATTATTGCTTTTATAAAATAAAAAATAACAGACATTATTTATATTTTTTACTTCTTCACTGTCAGGTGAATAATTTTAAAGAATCTTTTTCGTTTTGTATTTCAGCATGTGGCTTCAAATTTCTCTGTTTGTAATTAAATTAATAATATTTTGTAAGTAAATAAATGCATTTTTTGTAATTAAAAGAAACAGTGCAAATAATTTTCTCGTAAGGCTTTTTAAATAGGTGGCGCTTATGAGACTTAATTTTCACTTTTAGTTAATCACCAAGATTTTATATCGGCACATCCTATGTATGGACCAAACGTTAAAAATGTGAGGAGCAATGAATTTTCATATATCGCATCTCTTTCACGAGCCGGAAACAACGATCAACATGCAGCCTTGAATCATGTTTGTACCGGAGTCCTGGTTACTAAGCAGGATGTTTTAACTTCAGCCAGTTGTTTCATTGACGAGGATTGGAATGCTATGGTGGTGCGTCTTGGATCAGTCAATTTGAACACTGCTCGTAGATATTCTATTTCATGGTGGATAGATTACAATGACTGGATGAATTCCATGAACGAGAATCCTGAATACGATTCCAATGAAATTGGAAATATAAGGGTAAATCGACTTCTAAAAATCATACTCAATCATACTCATTCATCAAATAGATTTGCAATTCTAAAGGCGTAGTACACATAACTTTATTTAACGTAATGCGAAGTAATGCTAGCATTTTTATAAAAAATTCTGTATAGATAGCCGAACAGGTGGAAGACACTTTCGAACTCGCGACTCTTTCGCCTTTGCCAACTTCCGATTTGTATGAGCAACAAGTTGTAATCGCAGGATGGGGTCGCAATGCACGTGACGTTATTCCTTTGAGAATGCACAAAGCTGATTTATTGGTCTTAGGCATGGAGTCTTGCAGGCGAATTATTTCTAATTTAGGTGGAAGGCAAATAAGGTTGCATTCCCGACATCTTTGTAGTGCTTCACTTCCTCATGCAGTCATGCATTTAGTAAGTACACGTTCGTTAAAAAATAAATAAATAATAAATTATAATAAAAATTGGAAGTATGCATTTTTTTGGAGTGATAAATTAATGCTAACAAATATTTTCGAGGGAAAAAAATGAACGATGTGCATTTACTTTTTTTATTTCAATCGTAGTTAAGATGGAAAAATTTGTTAAAACAATTGCTCTGAGTGAAGAGATGAAATAATAGTTAGAATAAAATAAACTATAATAAAAATAATTTTTAATTATAATTTTAAGTAATCAAGATTAATTAGTTTTTTAATTAAATTTAGGAACTAATTTTTATACTTAATTATTAATCATTTTTCGTTATTCCATATTAATAAAGGATTGTACTTATGTTTCTATGGACAACTTATAGAAATTTACTGATTTTGTAAATAGAAGCATTAAACATTTATTTTAACATAACTTTTGTTAATAAATAAAAAAAGTGTCTGAGGATTTATAGAAATATGTTCAAATCTATCGTATATGTATGTACCACATTTACAAACTATAGATTTCAATGACATTTGTATTCTAATACAGTTTCATATTGTTTATATTTTTATATTTATAGCCTTAATAATATACATATTTTTATCTGTAATTACTATTTTATTTAAATTCAAACAAATCTTAAATTTAATTATATTGCAATTACTTTATTATAATTAATAATTTTTAAGAAATATATATTTTTTTCTATAATACAACATTTTTTGTAGGGTGAAACTGGTGCTCCAGTAATGTTGGACGGTATGGTAATAGCTATTCATAAATCAACGGCTCCGTCCCCAGGGGATGTAGTTAATCCACAAAAATTGAACATTCATTCAACGATTAATTATTATAGAAATTTCATAGAACATGTCACAAGTGAAGATTATAATTTGGAAGAATAATGCATATAAATTTGTTTTGAATCGCTATCATTACTATTCATTTATACGCAAAGAACAATTATTTTTATAAATACATAAATTAATTCTATAATATGGTATTAATTCTATTTTTTAATTTTTACAATTAATCACGATTCAGTCATAAAAATACACTATGATAAGAAATATGTTACACATATACCAAAATCATTTTCCTATCAGAAGATCTCACTCACAAAAATAATAATATATATATATATATATATATAGTAAGTATATAGTAAGAATAGTACAGTATCTAGACAAAGGGTATCTAGACGAATAAAGATAATGTAACTGAGACAAACTATGAAAAACATATCTGTATAAATAAATACAGATTGTTTCCTCAAGAAGTTATCCCATGCTAATTTATTGCTATTAATTATTCCACTTTTTATAATTAATCGCGTCAGTCACGTACCGATCATTATAATCTCCCTGGTCAATGAAATGCGACGATAAACTTTCTATACGACATACACAAATTATAATATCCATACTATATTGATTTTCTAAAAAAAAGTATACACAATTTCTAACCTTGCATTCGATTTATTTGTTTAGATGCTATCTTTTTCCTTAAATTCTAAATGTGTCTAAAGCTATTTCACCACATTATAAAATATTATTTATTAGTAAATATTATTGTTCCTTCGCTCGACAGAATTATTCGCGGCGCTCAAAGCTATATAAATATTTGTATTTAAAAAATTGGTCAAGGTCTTTTTTTTATAACGTTTATTACACGTTGTTGTACTGTTTATTAAGCCCTTTCATATTTTTTGGATAAGCCAAGTTTATCGATTCGAATGGGTGTCAAAAAGATTTTCTGTGATACAAAGATTGTGAACTGTTAAGTTTTTTTCAATTTATACAGATTAATTATTTGTTAAATGATATATTTTTTCTATGTCACTGCTGTTACCTGCTAGTATAATAAGTTAAGTTGATTCAGTTTTATACCAAAATATATCTAGCATACAATTAGTGATATTAATATTCAAGTTCTGTCCTCCCTCAATAATATTCGGTGTGATCGTATATCATACCAAACGCTCTTAATTTTGCGTTATATTTTCAGCTATTCTAATAATCGACAATAATTTATAAAAAAAACCTTATTCCAAGTTACAATGTTAATATAAGTCTCTTGTGAAATAGTCTTTATGAAATTAATATTTTTTTTATAATTCTTGATAATTTTTAAATTATTTGCGAATTTTTGGTGCATCATTTCACAATCAACTGTGAACACTGAGAAAGAAGGAGGGCTAAATAATAAAGAATATTTGTAATTTGGAAGCGTTACTTGTATTTCTTTTATTTATCCTTCAATCTTGAGCTTAGAAACTTTGCATCGGCTAAATTCAATTCTCAAAAATCGCAAATAATAACAACGCTTCGGTTAAATCCGACAAATACAATAGTTCAATTCAATTACTCTCAGTTGTTATTATATTGGCATATATAATTAAGATTACATTACTAATATTAAATTCAAGCTAAATCAACCACACTTGTAATGCGCTTCGAATGCAAATTATTTAAATAAACACACCTTTATTCATTATATTTATTAATAATGAGTAGGGAGTCGTTTAATTTGCGTTTTATATTAGTCACATACCTTGTTTAGGCCACTTTATTCGTATATATCATGCGATATTTTTTTCATTTTATAGATTATAGTGGGACTTATCTAACAGATCATATTCTGTTATTGCAGTATACAATAAGGATGGGATGTTATACCATTTAAAAAAATATCAGTACTTAATTCGTACACAAGAATTACAAATGAGGTAAGTATCAGGATACATTTTGCACATTGAAAATTGTATTATGTTTTATTAATTTTATAAAATTAAAAGCTGTTATTTACAATTATTAATTATCGTATTTTATTTTTACTATTTAAAACTTAGTATTTACAACTATATAAGTAAGCATTTACTATTAAAAATACTTATTCTAGGATACATCGTTATTAAATTCACTATTTTTTAAATGTTCTCTATATAAATATACTAATAAATATTATACTCTCTTATATGATAAATTAACGAATATTTTCCCTTAAACTTTATAATTTAAAATTTATTTTCTTCTTATCAAAGTAAAAAATACTTTAAATATAAATATTTATCTTTTAAAAAATCTATTTTTTACAACATAATCGTAATATAGTTTGTCAGTTTTTTGTAACTCTATGTAAGTCATCAACTTTATTTTAAGAGGATTAATTTAATCAAAGATAGAGAAATATTAATAAGAAGGCTTTTAATTTACGTATAAACTGGGCAGTTTCTTTCAATTTTGTAGCAATTACAACTTTTTATCATAGAGGAAAAAGGTTCGTAAAATAGACATTTGTAACAGAGTATTAGTATTAGTAAAATAAATTCAAAAAATTTTAATGGTATATTTTTTAATATTTAATTATAATAATTATTTTTAGTTTTTGAAAAAATTCAGATATATATAGGAAAATTCTGTTTCTCATTTATTTTTGTAGCATCTATCATTGTTATTACAATTTATTTATTTTTATCACTTCTGAATTCATATTTAAAATGTTATTGTTTTTTCAATTGATACTACTTTTTTTTTAATTCATTTTTAATTTCGATGATGGAATTCATAATATTCAACAGTTGGGTTATTAAAGCATCCTTTTAAGAAGTTTGATAATTTTCCGAGTTTCTATACGATAAACTTTGTCGGCAGGAACAGTAGGTTAATTCACGTTGAAACCTTTTACTTATCTTTAGAAAAAAGAATTTGTTCTGTAATATATAATAGTTTAGTTGGTGTTTTGAGGTTCCTTAATCTGGAAATATTCTTGATGTAGAAATTAAAATAATTTTAAACACTTTAAAAAAAAAAAAAAAAAAGTGGTATTAATAGTATCTTGAAGCTGAAAGAATCACTCTGTATTTTTTATTTATCATAGACAATGAATATACTTTAGATACGAATTTTAGAATAAAAAAAAATTAAAAAAAATACAGCAATGTAGTTTTGCATAGTCTAATCAAAGTAAAAAAATAATAATGTGATTTATAGCATGATAACATATAATATTTTATATAATTTAATATAATTTTTCATTTAATATAAAGTACAAAAATTATTCAGTTTAAGCACTGCGAATAATGTATATTGAGTAGTTGCTTCGATTCTTTCGAATTATTGACATTTTTACAGTTTATCTTTATTTTGTAAGAAATATATTTTACTATTAGTAATTTCAGAATGCGGTTCGTAATTCCACTATTTCTGATTAAAATTTTAATATGCTGTAAGTACAATGATTGCTTGTATGTTTATGTAAATAAAAATTCTAATGAAAGTAGCAGTCAGATAGCCACTAGAATTCATAACTTCATAATTACCATAATTCAATTAATTCCAGTTTCCATGTATTGCAGCTAATCCGAATGTATTCGCACAGCCCATGTATGGTATTGCGGGGATCAGAGATGCGCTACCAATTGAATTTCCTTACATCGTTTCTATCGTACGAACGGAAAACCCGCATCCAAACGATCCCACCATAGATCATTTGTGTACGGGCACACTTATTACAACACAGGATGTTTTAACTGCGGCCAGTTGCCTAAAAGCTGAAGATTGGGAATTTACGGCTGTAAGCTTCGGAAGGAATGATATGAGAATTGGTACCAGGTATTCTATCGCGTGGTGGATTACTTACAATCAATGGATGGAAATGGTACAAGGAGAGCTTCAATTTTCAAAAAATAATATTGCAACTATAAGAGTAAGACATTTATAATATTACATCATTTAGTTTTATTCATTCACATCGATAGTATAAGCATACTTTGATAAGATTATAAAAATAATAATTAATAAACAACTGTATTGAAAATTATAATAGCTAACGCAGCATGTGCCGGAAGATACACTTATAGCCAGATTTTCATCTATACCAATTCCAGAAGTATACGGCTATAATGTCCTGATCGCAGGCTGGGGACAGAATCATATACATCAAGTTAACCCATTAATGCAAGTAACTGAACAGTCAATATTATACATGGACGAATGCAGAAGATTTGTATCAGACATGATTAGAACTAGATTTGATCTTAATTCAAGATTTATATGCACTCGAGCTAATCCTCGCGTAGTATTGAGTTATGTAAGTAAATATTTTTAATCCACTTTCTACTCCAATTCTTTTGATATAAATATCTTAATATAAACAATTCACTACGTATGTATATTATATATATATATATATATATGTGTATATATTATTTTAATTTAAACACAAAATGTATACTTCATTACTTTACGTTAATATGATTATATAATCTTACAGGGTGATATTGGGGCTCCAGTTTTATTAAATGGAAAGATTATAGCTATCAATACTTCAACAGAGCCACGTAGAGATCACACAATCAATACTTCAAAAATAAACATTCATCTTACTACTAATTTTTACAGAAACTTTTTATTTAGTATGATTGATCCAAATTTTACTTTTGGATTATGATAGGATTCTTATTTTACAAAAAAACTTTAATTTTTTTTAATTGCTGTAACTTTAAAATAAAAAAAGTCTTTAAATAAATCATAAAAATCAATTCAAATTTCTTAAACTTTAATATGAACACTTATAGCTATTATAGCACAATAAAGCAATGCTATGGAAAAATCTTTTTGAAGTATATTTTTAATAACAATTTTAAACAATTTGTATACTTTACAGTTGTCATACTTAATGTATTAAAAAGTAATATTTATTACAAAATTTTTAAAATAATTTCTTAACGAAGTATCAATAAATGCTGCATAAAAAAGTTAATAAATACTTTCATTATTTATAAAATTAAATCTCATTATAAGATTATTTGTAAATTTCAATTAAAAGTTTTCAATTATAAAATCTTGACAATCAACTAGTGAATATTTTTATATTTACAAGAAAATTCTTCAATTTTTAATGAATATTAAATTGTTTATGGATAATATATCTTCTTCTCTAATAATTACACATAAAAGTAATTAGTTTTTCAAAACTTATTCTTTATATTGCAATTTGAATTAATAAAAACTAGTTTATATTATATCTAAAATTATAGTCAGTTAATAAGGAAGATTAATAATTTTTCATTGATTCACATGTAAAATTGATAAAAACTTCAATGATTTTAAAATTATAAAATGTTTCTTATAAAGACTATTTGATATCAATCCTCATTTTAAGTAAAATAATAGAATACTTTGTTTAATAATATAATTGTATTCTTTTAGTTTAACAAGTATTTGACTATATATCAGAATAATTTAATTTTTCTTCATAAATTCTAAGTTAATGATTTTATATTCACTTGAATTTTTAATTCTTGGAAATTTAAGCTTTAAATTCTATAGAGAAACTATATTGTTGAAGAATTACAATATGCTGAATTAAAATTAGTTTTTGACACTTATTTCTTTACTTTATAGTTAGTCTATAGGTTAAGATTTGACTATATACTTTTAAACCAACACGAAACACCTCCCGAACGCAACTCTTTCATCAAGCACATACCATTAACAAAAATTTACCCTTAGAGTTCACTAAGTCGTCTCTTTTTTTCCTAAATGCTCAAGTAAAATATCGTGGGACGGAAAACTTGTTTAAAAGGCGTTGAAAATAAACTTTCTTATAAGGTTTCACAATTGCATATCGAGTACGAACATTTAGATTTACTTAAGAAAGAAAATAAAGTTTTATAATTTAGAAAAAAACCTCTGTCAAATTTATAAATTTTTTAACTAAATGTTTAGTAACAGATTGTGTAAATTTGTTATTTAACATAA
The DNA here is from genome assembly GCA_018907135.1 of Kradibia gibbosae. Lineage (NCBI taxonomy): Eukaryota > Metazoa > Arthropoda > Insecta > Hymenoptera > Agaonidae > Kradibia > Kradibia gibbosae. Next base: position 15,197,350 of record JACCHX010000004.1, read on the forward strand.
AATAATAAGAAAAGTAAAAATTTGAAAAAAATGAAATTAAAAAATTTTTTTTTTTAATAAAATTAACAAACGAAAATTAGATTTTTCAAATATGTAAACTTTTGTAACCTATTTATTAATTGTTCTATAACAAATCACATAAATTTTACCTAAAATTGAATAAGAACAAAAGTGCATTAAAAGATAATAATAATAACTGTATTCACATGCAGTAAGAAATTGATTTATTAGGAAATAATTAAAAAAATATATAATAAAAAACACTTGAAAATTTATTAATTATTGTTAATATAAGGTAAACTTTATTGTAATTTAGTGAAATACAATACTCATTTATATTTTATTTGATGAACGTGAAATGCAACAAATAATTAACATGCTAGTGACATTGAGATTATTATTACTTAGTAGAATGCAACTAGAATGCAACAAATATACATATTTAAAAATACTTGCGATGGTTTTTATAAGTTATCCGTATCAAAAATTGATATGCTATGTATATATATATATATATATATATTAGTAAAGGTCCTGCTCGATTGTTCGGAATAAATTTTTCAATAATAATACTGGCTCTAGAAATTTAAATAATTATTCTTTTTAAATAATTAATTAGTTTATGATTTTAAATATAGGCATCCTACGTTGTAGTAAGATTATATTTTCCTCGTTAAGAATTTCGAGTAACTAATCGCTAAATCTACACTTAACTTGTATTTAGAAGAAGAAAACTGGATTGAAACTAAGGCTGTGCCTTTCAATTGAGTTTTTCAACAAAGAATGATTTTAAATTACATTGTAAATGATTGCAATACAGTTGCCTCGAAGAATTCTGATCTTCTTCCGATCATTCAAATTAATTAAGATAAAAACTCGAGATTTGCTCTCGTTCGGTTTACATATGCATGGAAGAAGAATTTATAGGTACTAGATGTGTACAGTAGGTATTACAGAGCGCGTAGTCAATGCTTGAGAGAAGATTTATTTAAAAAAAAAATCATACGAACTTCTGTTAAGTTCTATTGCATTAGCTCGGTCTTTAAGATTCTAAAACTAACGATAAAGAAAATGCTTTGATAGTGTCAGATGTCATATCAGTCAAGCCAGACAGACATTAACACGTAGAGATTCGCGTAATGTAAAAGAGAGAAGGCCCGGGCAAGTCCGCTCTGTTTTTCCCGGATTAGGAACAATAAAGTGATTTTGTCCGAGCGGGAAAAGAGAGCAATCGGGAAAGACCGCGGTATATATCATGCAGGTATTTAGCGGCCCACCCTTTCAAAAGTTTTTTCCTCGTGCTGAGGAGGGACGAGGTTCCGCCCTTCACAGCCTCACGGCTTGAGCGATGAAGGTGAGGTGGAAAACAAGGTGACACAATCGAGGCCCAAAGAAGCGCCCGTACATTGGCACTGTATCCATAGAATAAGACCGTGAACATGTAGGCTCATCCCGTGTGTTCGTATCCTGTTCCTGAGCCACCCCCGGCTCTTCCCAAGATTTTCCCAAACCCATTTCAAAATCAACCAGTTAGCGATCATACTATAAGTATTCATATTGGCATTAACTACCATAGATACTTCATCAATGCTGTAATTGCTAAAGAATCAGTTTCGGGTATTAATTGTAGTTCTTTGTCTCTCTAACACAATGACAGCAGCTTTTGAACGTACAGAACCATCGGCCTCCTTAGCTCACTCAGCAAAGTATTATTTGTTTATTCTTCCCTTTCATCTTTGTCTTATCTTCCATTATCAACTCGAATTAGCAATAGAACTTATTTTACTTTCTTGAAAATAAAAATCAACTCCTTCAAGTATGTCGTGGATAAATAAAATAATAAGAAGTTCATCGACATGACATTATTCATATCGCGCAGTAGATCTTTCATTTCATGTAGCTGGTTTTTTAAAAGCTGCATTATCTTCAATTTTTAGCTTATTTCGTTGAATCTGTAGATTTTACTTACACTTCTAATCTTCTTTCCCTACTTTTAAAGAACTCAGCGATTTGATTGTTGATTTTTGTACAGTTTTAAATGCTTCTTTACGAATAAGAAATCATTTGACTTGTAGGTTTTCCATACTTCATTACATACCTTAAATATTGTGATTGATTTCAAGGCACTCATTTAGAAGCTAAAATTTCATAACTCCAGTAATCTTATAACATAGTAACCATGTTTTTCTCTGTTCTAAAATTTGGAATAAATTGAATCAACAAATGTTGAATCTCTATTGCGTCCAGTCTAAAATCTCTAATCTAACATTACTGCTCGAGCCGTTGGTACTTCCTTCCTCTTTCTACCATCCTCATTCAAATTTTACTGTGTCTTCCTCTTTTCTTTAGGATAATATCATTTTTTACTCTTTCTGCTTCATTCATTATTGTAAAAAACATACAATAGTATTCAAATTTAAGCATAACAATAATAATCGTATAATTTTTGAAGTGTTCATATATTTGTAACTATTGAAATATTTTATAATGTCACTGTCATTTTAAAACAGTTGTACTAATTTTGTAAAGTTTTAATTTAGATTTTTTATATTTTAACTTAGATTTTTATATGTTTAAGTGATCGTTTAAATCTAAGTATTTAATTAAGCACATAAGATTAATTTAACAGTACGTAAGTTTAATTTTTAGTTGATTTCTTAATGTACTTATTAACAATTATTTATATTATTTTGAAATTTATAATTTTCGATTAATAATAAATTGAGAACATTTTAATAGTCCGCGTTTAAATAATCATCAAGTTCATCTATTTTTATTAAATTTATTTTTTGTACAAAAAAGTTTTATTAATAACTGAAATATTTATTTTGTAAAAAAGGTTCTGTTTTTATTTCAAATGACAATATTATCTAATGCCATTAATCGGTGATGATTGAAATTGCGTGTAGGATGATGATTTTAATTTATAATCTTGGATTAATGTTAATCTTAGATATAAGTGGATACTATTGTCTTTTCTTTATTTCATTTGGCAAATAGGTTATACCTTTGTATTAAAAATAACAGGAACGTTTATAATTGTCTATAATATTTTAAAAACGAGGTAAAGTATTCACACTATATTATAACTACTAAAATAGTGATTTAAAAAAAAATATATATATATATTTATATATATATATATATATATATTTTAAGTATAAATATTAAAAAGATTGATAATCTTATATAAATACTAAAATAATTTTTATTTGCACGTAACATGTATTAAAAATTATTAAAAATAAATTACTGTAAAATAATTGTTAAATTAGAAAAACAGCATTAAAGACGAATTGTAGATTTAACTTTGAGCAAATATGAAAAGGAAAGATCATATATTATCTGATATAAATTAGTATGATTTTCTACAGTAGTACTAATGAAATCTGAAAATTGGATGGAATATTTTATATCATCCAATACGGTAAGTACTTTAAATTACTTTGAATTACTTTTTTGCAAATAATAATGTAAATTGAGTAAAAAATTGATTTCTTATGTATATTAACGTATTGCTTTATCTTGTATTTTTAGTAAATTTGATGCATTAAAATAACAGCACCAATTTATCAACGATTACCAGAATATCAGATTTATAAATTAAAAATCAATATCCGAGAAAGGTAATACATATTTTCAATGCCTGTTATCTTTACATTTAAACAATAATTTTTTGTTTTATCTATAAATTTTAATCTGTTATAAGATCCACCTACGAAAGTTGTAACTAAATTAAACGTAATAAAATAAATGTCTAGAGAAATTCAATTTGTAATTTCTTTCGGCTAAAGCTTTACGGCTTCTTTTTAATAAATTTGCTATTATGATTTTTACTTTAGAATGCGGTTTGCGGGTCCACTATTTCTAACTCAACTACTTATATGCTGTAAGTAAGAAACTTGTTTACTTTTATACCAATAAAAAGTATAACAAGTGTAGCTGCACAATGTCTTCAAGCAATTATGAGAATTCGATTGATTGAGATTTTTTGGTACTTTAGTTAATTACCATGGTCACGGATTGGCAAATCCCATGTTCGGTCCGAATGTTCAAGAAACATCAGTTGACGAGTTCCCTTACGTCGCTTCACTGTTTCGAACGGTGGACGCGGACGAAGATCCAACAGAAGCTCATTTCTGTTCAGGAGTACTTGTTACAAGGCAGGACGTTTTAACTGTATCGGATTGCTTAAACAGATATGTTTCGGAAGAAATGGGAGTGCGCCTGGGCACGAATGATTTGTCGAGAGCTACAAAGTATTCGGTCAAGTGGACCATAACCTATGATATCTGGGCGCAATTACGTCAAGGAAACATTGATTTCCAGCACTGTGATTTCGGAAACGTGAGGGTAAGTCAATCGCAGAAGAAACTTAATTTAAAATCAGCTTACGATCCGCTGTCTGGCTTAATAATCTTCGTGTACAAATTTTCAGTTGGCCACAAAAGTTCCCGAAGACTTCAAGCTAATAGAACCTGCATTTATACCACCCGAAGATTTATTCGATAAAACCTTAATCGTCGCCGCATGGGGAAGGGACTCGAGCAACACGACTCCCCTAATCAAGCGCAAGGTAGAGCTCCAGGTGTTGAACACGATTACATGCAGACGTAACCTTAGAACATTATCTAACAGAAGGCTCCCGGTTGATACCAAAACTATCTGCGCTTATGCACGGCCCTATGCAATATTGAATCACGTAAGTCATTTCTCGTATTATTAAATTTCACAGAAGTTATAAATACAAAATTTGTAATTAAAATTTGTATGCAAGAATTTTCAATTAAATTTCAAACAATTGTGAGGCTGAAATTTTTTTTCCAGCGCATAAATAAAGTGTAAATAATTCTATTCAACGGAATATAATTATACTAATTAGAACTAATTAGAATTAACAACTATTAATTAAGAAAAATCGTACTAATAAATTATAATAATAATTTTTTAATCTACTGTAGATAATGAAAAATGCACTCTACATTATAACTCAAATTATATTGTTAATTTATAGTATTTTAATTTCCATTTTTCTCGCATTATACAATTAATTTATGGTTTAAAATACATATTTTCTTAAAAAATTAAATTTTTAACTGTAGAATATTTTACAATCTTTTGACTTAAAAAATTATAGTACTGGTGAATTATCATCATAAATTATTTTAACTGACAAAACAATATATTCAAATAAAAGATTATTCTATTTATCCTAAGATTATCATATTTTTTAAAGCTCTAGCTATTGCAACTGCTTTTGTATTTTATAAGCTTTTTTTTTTAATTAAATATTCTTGATTAAATAATTTTATTCTCGTACATTATAACTTTATTGTCTCGTCATTTTTATAACAATAAATTTGAAAGCTGATGTATGCCTCTTATATTCTTTTCGCTTTAGGATTACTCTTCTAGAAAACTATCACCTCTCTTCAATGAATTATTAAATAACCTGTTTTAATTTCTTGAATTGTACATGTCTTTTTTATTTTGCAGCTTCTATTATTCAAAAAATTATTATTACGAAATGTTTTAGGGTGACAATGGTGCACCACTTATGTTAGATGGAAAGGTCGTAGCTCTTCATACAAAAACTTCACCATGGCCTAGTGAGTTACTCAATACGAACAATATAAATCTGAATACAGTTATAAATGCCTACAGAATCTTCATATACAGTACAAATAATCCGAATTTCATGGAAATGACGGACAATAACTGAATGTCATGTAAAAAAATATATGAAAATTGATTCATTATTAAAATTTTATCTATTTAAAAGCTTAATGTGAATGAAACATTTTAATAAGTTTAAAAAAAAATTGTCTAAATATACTATGTTGAAAAAATATTTAAAATAAAACGTAAGCTTTTAATAAAACATTTTAAAGCCATTTTTTTTCAATATACTTTTCTCAAAATTAACACACATGTTTAAAAATTTCCATACTTTATTTATATGTAGCAATCTGTATAAACACAAAAAGATTTCATTGTAAAGATAATTAATAATTAATATTTTATATAGTAGCAATACATTGTATTACGTATTTTTTATCGTTTTTACCAAATACATTTAAAATTAATTTTTACAGCAGTAGTTATGAATTACAAAAGCAATTTAATTGAAATCGTCTATCAGTAACAATCGAGCATTGCTCACGAGAGTTTAAAATATTTGATAAATTATTTTATTTGTAAATTAGAAGCAATGTACGTATAAAAAATTTATCAATCCGGTATCGTATTATGAATAATACATTTATCGGTAAAAAATCTTTAACATTCAATTTATTTGACTTTTAATACTTCTAATGTTGAAATGTGCAAGGCTTATTTCTATTTGTTTGTTCCATGCAGTCATTAATCAGCAGGTATATTAAACATCACATAGCACATTTATTAGTATTTATTACGATCGATTCGGCTTAACTTTTATTAAAAGTATCTGATCTCCCCTTTTTTGAGAAGCTTTTTAAATAAGTAGCATGCAAAGTATTTGAAAGATTATAATTATTTATTAACTAAAAACTAAATAATTTTAATATATCTCTAAAATACCTTGATTTTAAAGTTATTATCTTGTCTTTTTTTAAGCAAAGTTCAATTTAATTAAATCAAATTTTTAGAGTAAACCATAATTTAAATATAATATAAAAGTAATAAATCATTTTAAGTATCAGTACAATAATGTTTTAAACGAAAATTGTCCTTACTCAAAGCATATTATTAATATTATATTCATATTTATTTAGGAGTTTTTCATCTAAACTTTATTATAGTCAATTTAGTTTAAATATTTTCTTACTTGAGTAAAACTGTTCTTTAGTACATTTCTCAGTAAATATTTATTAGATAACCTAAACGTTCATTATGTTATATATCAATAATGTTCGATTTTTATTCTTTGTTAATCATAAGAGATAAAACATAATACCCAATATCCTGAATGAATTCTTTCAATAACATGAAAAATATCAATAAAACCTTTAAGATAATGACAGAAAAAAATATTTAGATTATATGCATAATTTTGGAGTTTATTACTTTCTACCGCAACTGGTGATCTTAAATTTAAATACTTTGGTTTTACTATTACAATCATTAAAATTGTATGTTACGTATATAGTACGTAATCGCGGACTACAAATATTATTATGCATGTTGTTTAAGAAGACACATTTTTAGTAAAGATTATAATCAATACAAGCTTTTATAGAAAGACAGTAAGCTATGATGATGAAAAAATGTACATTAATTTTAAATTTACTTACAATAGAGATTACAGAATTTATGTTCAGTTTATCATTATAAAAACATGAGAACAAGCCATACTTAATTTTAAATTATTATAGTTACCATTAAACTACTTAGTTATTAGGTTAGTAATATTGAATAATATCTAATAACTTTGAAAGAAACAACATAATTCTATCTATTATAAACTACAGAATTAAGCGTATGCAAATATTATATCTGAAAAGTCGACTTTACGCCTTATCTAGTTTATAAATTCAAACGATCCATTCCTCAAACTACTATTAATAATATACATTAGAAGGAATATTTACCGTAAGTTAAGGTATTAATTAATTTTATTTGCATAAATTAGTACTTAATTTGAAAGTATTTTTAAAATATTTTTAATTTCTTTAATTTATTAATTTTTTTTATCTATAAAATTATTTCAGATAGTTGTTATTATTATTTATTTATTAATTATTATCACTGATATTTTAAATAATATTAAGGACCAATTTTATAATTATAAGCAAATATTTCAGGTATGTAATTTTTGTACTCAAAACATATTGAAAATTTTTATAATGTATTTAACAGCATTTGCAAATTTCTGATTTTCTTGACTTAAATATTACATTATTTGTTGAAAAGCACGATAAAAAATCGCAGCTAACATGTTTATTAAAGCAAAGTTTTTATACTAGATACTTTTTAATTCAAATTTGTTATGAAAATACAACTTTCTAAGAAATAAATATATAATAGATAAACTTATTTTTTTGTTAAAATATTTTATTGTTTAAATTGCTTACGTATCAATAAAAAAACTAAATTACATAATATTTTTTAATAGATTGATTTTTCCCTACATGCTTACGTATTATGATTTTAGGATGAGCTGCGAAATACTTCTGTTTTCTCTTCAATTTTTAATAGCTTGTAAGTAAAAGCTTGTTTATCTGCAGATATAAAAAAATAAAAAAATACAAATTTAATAATTTTAAAATGAAATTTTAAAAATAATATAGGTTTTCTAAGTCAGTTTTTTTTGTGTCCTAGTTAATTCAAATAATTATGCTACGGCACTTCCCATGTTTGGGCAAAATGTTCAAAATGTCTCAGATACTGAATATCCATATATTGTTTCAATAACACGAACGTATCAGGAAGCTCAGAATGTGGATTTCAATCATATTTGCACAGGAATACTTATTACAAGACAAGATGTTTTAACAGGAGCCAATTGTTTTGCTGGCACCTCAGTGAACAATATAGCTGTAGCTATCGGATCAACTAATTTAAGATACGCTATAAGATTTGAAATCTTATGGTGGATAGATGTTTTGCAATGGCAACAGCTTAATAATGTAGACATTATACTCGATATTAATGATATAGCTAATATAAGGGTAAATCCCTCACAATAATGAGTACATTAAATTTTATCATCATATTAATTTATATAAATATATTTGCAGTTACGTCAAGAAGTGCCTGAGAATATTCCTATAGCGGTTCTCTCTACTTATCTAACGCGTCAACTTTATAATCAGGAGGTTATAGTCGCTGGATGGGGTCGTAACGATCGAAATTCATTTCCTGCAACAATGCAAAAAGCCACATTGAAGATAATGGAAATAGAAGAATGTAGATCTAAATTGTCTAGCTTAGCTGGTCAACCTATTAAATTGCACAACAGATTCATTTGTTCTTCCGCAGATCCTTACGCAATTATGCATTATGTAAGTAATCATATCTTTAAACTAAATATTATTCAAACCTTATAAAACAAATTTTTAATGTAAAATACGTAATAACAATTAGGACATATTATATTTAAAAATGCTTATTAATATGTAATGTTTTTTTTTATGTTGATTGTAACTACTCTATTGTAGCTTTGAGACTCGTTAACATTAAAAATCACAATATTCAATATTGAACTCCCATTACATTTTTAAAAAATTGATAAATTAATTTTCTTATTTAACAGACATTTCAAAGTAACAAAGTCGTTAAAAATTTAAATCCCTAATTACACATATCAACATAAAATATTCTTGATTTTCTTTAAACATCATGTTTTTGTAATTGATTTATTAATTTTATTTTTTTTCGTTGTAAACAGTTGTACTTTTTATAGTAATAGATATAACATATTAAATATTTATTCAGATTAAATTTGAATAATGTGCAGTAAGCTTTAATAGGTTGTTTTCATTATTCAAAAATATATTGAATCAACACAATCAATTTAATTCAATATAATATGCTTATATTTTTTTTTTTATAAAAAATTCCTTCGTGTAAAAATCTTCTTTTAAATACAAAAACTAAACATATCAAAACATACGATATAAATACATAATTTTATACAATAACTTTATATTTTGTTAGATACGTTTATTATTAAAACGCTGGCGCTGATAAATTATGTCTTTCTAATCATAAAAATAAGATCTTTTTTTTGACGATGACAATCATTCTACAAAAGTTTTTTTTAATCTCTAATACATCATAATGTACAATAAAAATACTATTTATAAGCTTTAATTTCTACAATATTTTATAAAGATATACGTTTTACTATATTATAAAAAATACATATATAAATTACTTTTAATTATTAGACAATGCGACTTCATAACAGTCATTTTTTTGTCTACAAAAAATAAATTTACTATCTACTTTTTTTATGGTTTATCAATAATTCTGGTCCTTTGTTTCCAATGAAAACAAAGCAAAATCATGTAATTAAATTATCATTTGTTAATTACAACTTATTATATGTGTGTGTGTGTATATATAACAATTGTACATAGCAATCACAACGAATTTATTTTTCCATTATCTTATATAAGTATTTTGACATAATCATTTTTTTAGATTTTCGCTCATCAGTATCATAAAGTCATTTATAATAGTTTCCATTTACATTCAACCATAAGCAAAATTCGACCATATTTGGATGCAATATATCGTTAATTATATTAATCCTGAATATTGGAGTTAATAACATAAGAAAACCCCCGGACGCATGAGTAATCTCTTGGTGTCCATTGCGATATATGCTTTAAATATATTTTAATTTCAAGGTTGCATTATCATGTTTCTGCACATTCTTTTATTATTCTTCATAGTATTCATAGCTTTCATGCTTTGCGGAAAAAATGCAGTATTTTTTATTTATTTCCTGCATGAATATTTTTTTACTTCTTCATATTTTTAAATTATTTTATTCACATATTTTATTCTGTTCTTATCTTTTTATAAAATTATTGACCCAATATTTTTCTTTTTTAAGTATAAACTAAAAGCTATCTTACTTATCAATCTTTTAATCTGTGAAATTTGCATAGAACATAATACGATAAAGATTATGCTATTTACTATTCTACTGATTCATAACTTAGAAGTATTAGTATTTTGTTCATTTTTTGTTGTTATCTTTTTCATCACCTTGCAAGTCTGGATTATCATTTTTTTTATAAATCTTTATTACACCTGTGTTCACTAATAAAAATCATTTTGATTACCTTTTACTCTTTCAAATTCTATTCCTACAAATTGTATATTATTTCTTTTTTACGTATTTTTTGTACATGCTAATCCGATGATAAAAGCTCTTTCTATTACTTGTTTATTGTTTTGTGTACTCATTATTTCATGGCAGTATTGTTCTTCTATTTTCAGCTGCATTCATTAAATATTTGTATTTTTTTGCTAATTTTTTAAATTTATAATTTTCCATAATTAGGCATTTTTCTTCCGAAAACAAATCTTTTTGTTCTTTATTTTTTTTATATCTATCAATAAGTTTATACCTATTTAAAAGTTTGATACATTCCTTTAAAAAAAAATTTATTTTCAAAATTATTTCTTGTATGTCCTTATCTTACTCTTACAGAACAAATCGGAACGTATACAGAACATGTACTGAATATATTTTATTGGAGCGTTTAATAATAATGTTCATTATCATTTTTATGTATTGTATTATGTTTTAGGGTGAGAGTGGAGCCCCTGTCATATTGAATGGTAAAGTTGTGGCTCTTCACAGATCAACAATGCCATTTCTTGGTAACATTCTTAATACACAAAATATAAACATTCATACGTCTATTAATTATTACAGAGCCTTTATACATGACGTAGCTATACCTCTTTTTACTAGGGAATTATGATACAAATGATTTCTTGTAAAGAAAATTTTTCTTAAAAAAAAATTTTTTTAATTGTTCTGTTTTTTAATTGTTCATTAATTGTAACAAATTACAATTTTGTTTAAATTGTACGAATAATTTTATATGACAAAAAATTAATTTTAAGTTAATCTAATGTAAATGTTAATAATAAAGTGTAATATATATGTATAAATATAACGAACTCAATTAATTTGTTATACATTTTTTTAAAACATTTGTTATAAGTATTATTATAGAGTTAACATAAATATTGTATGTAAGCGTTTCATTTTGTATATTTTAGCATATTAAAATAATATTCCTATTAACGGCATACAAGGGAAATAAAAAATAAAAGACCTTTAAACCTTATACAAATTACTAAAAACAAAATACTTTTTAGCTTTTAATATTCTATTTATAAATAAAAACCTTCTCCCGATTTTAGCATAAAATTAAAATTACATGCCATTAGGTTTATATTTTTTCATTTAGCAATATTTTTAATTAACCTTCTGTTGATTTGGACGAATTAGATTTTAAATAGTTCATGTAAGTTTTATTTATGTTTTTACATGTACATTTTGTTATTTTTTTTATCGCATTAATGAAGGGCCAGATATACTCTTTCTGTATATGGCTATTATGAGACTAAAATATAGACAAACACAAGATAATGAAAATAAAAAATCTTAATACTGAATATTAATAGGGTAGGATATTATAATAAAATGTATTACGTTTTAAACTAAATTTATTGAAATATTTACATTACAATTTTCAAAGTAAATATGCACGTTTCGTAAACCAAAGTAAAAACAATTTAATTGCAATATTGTGAATCTCTATACTAATCTTTATTTCCTTATATTAAAATAAATTTATACTAATAATTTGAACTATTTATCAGCATTATATACACTATATATGATCATAAATAAATTAAAAGCCTTTAGTTGATTTGCTTTTGTAATCATTTAAAATTATATAAGTTATTTACACAGTATGTATTGAACTTATTGATAATATCGGAAAATCAAGTATCATGTCGGATAATAATTGAATTTTTTCGATGCATGCAAGTAAGTTGCTAACGATAAATTTTTATTAAATGAAAATGCAAAATTTGTAGTTTTTTAAAAAAAAAAATAATAAATGTTATAAATATGCATTTACTATACATACATAAATGATGAGTATATGAATATACTGCCAGCTAATTATGTATGAAAAATTTATGCTTATTAATGGATGATCGGAGGAAAAAAAAATAAGAAAATGGTTTAATAGTTACACTTCAAGATGCATTTTTATTTATCTATTTATTAATAGAGGTGGTATTTGAGGATCAGATAATTTTAGAAATTGTACATATGAAAATCCTATCTTCATACATCAATTCAAATTTTCTAAATTAATTATAAATTAGCGGATAATGCATAATTTTTGTCATTTAAAATGTTTTCAATTTGTTAATTGCAATAATTTTTGTCTACGTTGATATTGTTTTATTATTGATATTTATTAACAATATTGATAAAAATATGAATTTTTTTATCGCTTTTCTGATAAATTTCTTTCAATACTTTTTTTTTTTTTAATTATAATAACTTATTTGGTAATGGAAAACAATAATAATAAAGAATATGGTTAAGATTCATGACGTAATTAACTGAAAGATATAAATATCATAATTTAATATAATAATAAATATTTAAAAGCTACTTGTATTCGTTCGTAAATATATATAATTTAAATAAGTTTTCTTGGCGTCTCCTTTTTGAATGTTGGTATGATTCTACTTTAAATTTCATTAATGACGAATTATACATCACTTATACGGGGTTTAGCGAGAGTCAGATTACTAAAATTTGAATTCGTAGATGTCGAAGCGTATGATTGAAGCGAAAATTAATACGTAATTCTTTTGAATGAGTACAAGCACGTGGATTCAAGCATTTGATTACTTGGAGAAACGTCAAGTGTAATTGCCGACCATTGGAGTGCAGTTATGGGTCAGGGTGACAAAAATTCCTTAAGAGTCTTAAGACTTACTAACTAGTCCATTTTTTTAATCAAGAGTTGAAAAAGACAAAAAGAATATCTATTTTCAGATTTATTAAGCAACATCATCAAGGCCTTGTAATTGTTAAATAATTAATAATTATAAAAAGATGTGCTCTGAATAATAATACAAAGTAAATAAAATTCTAAGCAATGTTCTCTAATATTTGAAGAACTATATGGTAAATTTCAAATTTCAAAGTACTTATTTTGAGATAGGAATTTTTTAGTCAGTATTGTAAAGGAAAGATTATAAAAAAATTTTTAATCTACTTAATAACCGGTAGTAAACATATTAGATTAAGGTATTATTTACTGAATTATTTATAATAGAGATTATAAAAACACTTATATACATATATGCCATCAATTTGGAAAATTAGAAGAAAAAATTAAATTTTGCATTACCTAAACTAGTTAGTAGTGTTAATCCATTCATTTGTAAACAATTTTTAAATAATTCTATAAAGCTTTAAGTGAATTAAAAAAAATCATTTTAAATGTGAATTATTGAATTAAACGTATGCAAACATAGACAAAAATTTTTATTTTATCTAGTTTATCAACAAGAACAATATACCATATAGTACATGCTATTAATAAAAGTTAAATATCACACACACACACACACACACACACACACACACACACACACACACACACACACACACACACACTGTATATATATGTGTATAAAATTGTTACAGCGTATTTTACATTTGCTACGTGCTCTATATAATTATTGAAATTCAAGTAATTACCTTTTTAATATATTATGTAATATTCATATCTTATATATATCTTTATATAATTCTAGTGACTCGTAAGACTATTTTATGTGCATCGTTAGTACAGTAACGTTTTGTCAATTTTCACAATATCTTATATATTTGTAAACATTTTTATGTTTTTTTTAATAAATTTTACACAATAAACTTGTATTAGGTGAAGAAATACTTCTGCTCGCAAAAAACTGTATTTGTGTAAATACTAATGTGAAATAAATGCATGTAATTGTAATACAACGTGTTTATAATATAAATGTATAACTGCTTAACTTTATAGTATGCAGCTCTGCATATCTTTATTTTTTGTCAAATTTCTCATTTACCGTAAGTATGAATATTGATTGTAATATTTTTATGCATTTTTTTTATAACAGTAGATTTCAAATACTGAAATTAAATTTAAATAAATTTTGTTGTCCCAGTTAATCAACACGATTATGTAAAGGCAAATCCTATGTTTGGAGTTAACGTAAGAGATGCACAAAGAGGGGAATTCAAATTCATTGTATCTATATCTCGAATAGGACCTCCAAACTGTGAGGCGGAAGATAATCATAAGTGCACAGGAACACTGATTTCAAGGCAGGATGTTTTAACTGCCTCTCACTGCTTTGAGAATGACGTGCCGTCAACAATGGTAGTACTTTTTGGATCAATCAGTCTGAGAAGATCTTTAAAATATAATGTTTTGTGGTGGATGTCTTTCAACGAATGGATGGAATTCATGCACATGAAGCTACGATCGCCCATTAATGATATTGGAAATATAAGAGTAACGTTATAAAATTTATATAAATTTTAAACTAAATTTTCACTCATAAAAAGCATTGCTTGCTATTTTAATTTTTACAATAATGAAAAGAATAATGAATTTTTTAATAATTTTAATAGCTACGACAAAAGGTTCCTGATAATTTTGACCTGGCGATTCTTTCAACTGCACCCGTCACCGAGTTTTATAATAAGGACATAGTCATAGGTGGTTGGGGTTTAACTGAAATGAACATTATTCCGGGTATAATGCGCATAGGAAATTTAAAAACATTTGACATGGAGCAGTGCAAACATGTACTTACTAGGCTATCTCATAAAATTGTTAAATTGTCTAGTAAATATCTTTGTAGTTACGCGAATCCATACATTGTAATGAATAAGGTAAGACATTATTTGTCATACTTATTTTCATTTTAAATACTGTAGGGTGAAAATCAATCTAATTTAGATAAAAAGGATTAATATTCATATTAAACAAAATATTCAATATTTTATTCAATGGACAATATTTAATAGTTCAAAATAAGTTCAAGACGATAAAATTAACAAATTGTTTTTAGTATTAAATAATTATTTAAAATAATAATTTGATTATAGAGTTCAAGACCTGCAAAATTAATTGTAAAAGATGATTTATTCGGAACTGTTAGAAAACCAATTAATTATTTGATACATATTACTAATTCTATGTTTTTAAAAGTATTTGATAAAGATATTGACGCAAATGTAATTAATTAATTATTAATTAATAAGCATTTTCATCAATATATTTTAATAATAGTTTAAAATAATTAATCTTTTATATTTATAAGGTTTTATAATATTTATTTTACAATACTTCATAATCTAATATTAACATTGTTTTCCTATATTTAAAATTTTTTTTTAATTATTTTTATTTGTTTTCTTTATTATTTTAAATAGATTTTATTAAATTAAATGTTCATCGTAAACATTTACTACCTTAATTTTTAATGATGAAAGTTTTCTATTTCTTTAAATTTGTTATAAGCCGTTAAAGAAGCCAATTCAATTAAAATATCTTTCTAATTTGTTTAATATTTATTATCTATATATTTAACGCGTTTAAAATGACTTTTTCTTATCTTTTGACAAATTTTCATTTTTCTACACTGCTATCCGTTATTACTATCCGTTATTTCAGTTATTACTAAGAATTCTAATGCAATATATGATTCAATTTTAGGGTGACAGTGGAGCTCCCGTTTTATTAAATGGTACAGTTGTCGCTATTCATATGTCGACGATGCCATTTCAAGGCGATTTGTTTAATCCACATAAGATAAATATACATACAACCGTTAATCAATATTTAGACTTTATTATGTCCGTCACATATCCACATTACCAAAAAGTATAGTAATTGTAGATTTATCTTAGAAAAAAGGATTTTTTCTTATAATAATTATAATTAATTATAACTTAAAGCCTTCCAATAATATTATAAGCGAATTTCAATCTTTGATTAACGTTAATTTAAAAATTACCTTACCGAAAAAATGTAATGCATTAATTTGAATAAATAAAAGATAATTATATTAAATCAAGGTGAAATGTTAAAGCTCTACACAAACCGTATAACTATTATAGAAATAAGAATATTAAATGATCGATTAATTATTTAAACATTTGATTATTAAATTCATTTGTTGAAGTTCGAGATTATACATATAAAGTGTAGTAATTTCTAATTTTTAACAAATAATTTTGATATTTTAATATGTTAATACAGATACAGATATAATTATTCTTAAAAAAAATTTTCGTAAATATGTATTATTAAGGTGCGTATTTTTAAGTATTATTAAACTAATATCTTGCCAAGAATGAATTTTATGAACGGTAAATATTAATTAAATAGTAAATTGCAACACAGCTTTACTACTACTGGCATTTATTTAGTTATCAAAAATTATTTTATGTATAATTATATTTTGGAGTATATAAATAATGAAGAAAGGGAACTACAATAGTTATGATCAATCATCCGATTAAAAATGTAATTATACATATGTATTTATGTATATACATATTATATAATGTGTATATATGTTTATATAATGTAAATTCGAAAATTGTAACAAATTTTCTACAAAAAATTATATATATTCTTGTATTTATTCGTGAACTAAAGATATTTTGTAAAATAATGATTAAAAATAAAAAATGTGTGATTAATTTTCAATTGTATCAGTTTAGATGTTTAAGTTTAGATATATGAATTCAATATTGTATTACATCTAAATATTAAGAATAGATGATTATTTAGTTTTATTTTGTTAGCTTTTTGATATTACGATGTTGTCTTGGTTGAGTAATTATTAGTTTATTCTACCTTCTTTCTGACTGGTGCCAACTATATTATATTGAACAAATTGATATTCTTTCAAATAGTAGTTCTTACCTATTTATTAAACTCTTAATATTATTTTGGGTATAATTAGTATCCGTTTGTATAAGGTTATCCATTTTGTTTATTTACCATTTTTTAATTTTCGGAATATGATCAAATTTCAGTCTAATAAAAAATCTTATACTTAATTGTTTATTTTTTAACTATATTGTGATTTTAAAATAAATATTTCGATGTATATTTAAATTTATTATATAGATTAATTTTCTTATATTTACAACACTTAATTTTATTTAATATTTTTTTTATAAATTTTGTTTTTTTTTATTACTTTTAATTTTTTTAAAAGAGTTTTTGTATTTGAAAAATTAATTTTCATATATTTTATATCTTTATATCTATAGATAAAACATCAAAATATATAAATTTCATATGTTTCATAACTTTTATTTAATTTTTACCTATTCATATTATAGCTTTTATTTAAAAAATCTGTTATTTATTTTGTTACCTAATTTTCTTTTCTTTATTAATGTATTATCGTTACCTAAAATTTATTTTAATTTATTCTGTATTTAGTTTTATAGTATTCCTTACTGTTTTTTTAATTTTCACTTTCTGTTTTGTTTTACATTATTATATTTTTTAAAATATGCTTACACTCTTAATAATATTGATTTTTTTATGAATACTTAAAATAAAAAAAAATTAATATCACGAAAAAATCAGTTGTTTATTTTTTTTTAGTTTCTTGTTTTTTTATTTTTTGGTATGCATTTTTTAAATTATATTATTGTACTGTTTATACATCAATAAACTATTTTAAGGTGATTTTCTCATCTATGACAGATTCTTAATCAATAAAGATTCTTAATCAATAATAAATTTTATTTACTATAGTAGATGAAATTTTATTTATAGATTTCTGCGTAAGCATTAATGTTTTTTAATTTTCAGTAAATAAGAAATTAATATTTTTCTATTTTCCAAAGTAGTATTATTATTTAACTCTATCTATGGTATAGTTCTAATTTTAAAGAAATAGAGGATTATATTTCCTTTTGTATTTAAAGAGTTATTTATTTGATTGTAGCTATAGATACAAATAATTATTGTCATCAATATTAGTATAAAAATCTAAGTTAATAGTACTCTAGGAAGTTGATTTTAAAGTATTATTATTAACAAAATGTTTTTTATTACTATTAATAAAATCAATTTTTTTGTAATTGTTAATCCGCCTCTTTATCGATGTTGATTTGAAAAACTAAAAAGTTTTTTAACGTTTTTAAATATATGTTTAACCTAATAGAGTAAATTATTATTCTACTGCTTGTAACAAAAATTATAAAGTATATTAGCATGTATGTATACCTGTTATTTATACATATATAAAAAAAGAATCATAAAAATATATTTAAAAACCCTTTTATTTTAAATCAAAGAGAAATTTTTGTAAAATAATTTTCCTTGGCTAAATCACGTATAACGAATGAAATATGTACGTTTTTTTTCATAGGTTTCAAGTTTACAAGTAGATAAAATACCACATGGAAGTTTTGTAGAGTTTTAATATTATTAAATTTTACAAATAGTTAAAGAAAATATTTATTGTTTAAATTTTAATTTCAATATGTTTTTGTTTTTGAATATATTTATCGTCATATAAGTCCTACTTAATATTAACTGTTCCTTTTCAAAATTAATTTGTAACAATATAATAATTAATTACTTGTTGTATCATTTAATGTAGTAATATATTATTAATGGTAGGTTAATTACACTTTTTTTTAATAGTACTTGTTATTTAGAAAAAAAAAATCCACAGAAAGAAATTGAGATGTATATCATGCCAAGTTACAATTTGTTAAATATTGGCCATAAAAATTATAATTCTAACTTTCATATGTATAATTATAGTTAAATAATAAATATAACGCTAAATAATAATATAAATAATAAATATATAATAAATAATCCGTATTTTTCTATTTTTAGAATGCTGTTGCAAATTTTTTCATTGTTTTCAATTCAAACTTTGACTTATCGTGAGTAAAAATATTCATCTCATCTCTCGATTTACACAACAATAAACGTATGCTGTGAAAAGGACATGTTATTTAAATATTTTATTCTACAGTTGATCAGCACGCTTACGCAGCAGCCAAGCCAATGTTCGGGCCTGATATTAGAGACGCAGAACTAAATGAATTTCGTTACGTCGCCTCTTTTTCTCAAATAGATCAGGCACAACCTGATCCATCCAATGACCACATATGTACGGGAGTAGTTATTACAAGACGGGATGTTTTAACTGCAGCCCATTGTTTTGAGGATGAACTCGTAACTGAAACTGCAATACTTATCGGATCAAATAATTTAAGACGTGGTAGGCCGTATAGAATTTCATGGTGGATGACTTATAACGATTGGGTGGATTTTATGCAAATAACCCTTCAATTTCTTGTAAATGACCTTGGAAATATTAGGATAATTTTCAAGTTACAAAAATATATTTTTATTTTATAATTTAAGCTTATAATTTATGCAAGTGTACTGCAATTCAATATCATACCAACTGTAATAATATAATAAATAATGATATTTGTACATTATTCTTAAAGCTGCGGGAAAGTGTCCCGGAGAACTTTAATCTAGCGATTCTCTCTCCGGTGCCAACTCCTGAAATGTATGGTCAGGATGTAGTTATAGCTGCATGGGGTCGCAATAAGTACGATTTCGTCCCTCTAATGTTGCGTACAGTCGGACTTAAAGTGTATGATATAAACGAATGTAGACGTGTACTGCTGAGGTTAAATGGCAAACGAATTTTAATACACGAGAGGCACATTTACACCTATGCATATCCCCACGCAGTAATGCATCGTGTAAGTAACTGATGATTTAACATATAATTTTTTTCATTCTTTCCTGTATTTCATTGAATTAATTACCTTTGTTACGTAACTTTATAAAAAATATTTCACATTATCACAAACTCATGCATTTTTGCAATTGACTGTTTGTAAAGATTTTTTATTTCATAGATTCTCTTATTACTATTTTGTTGTATATGTACAAACATAATTGAGTTCAAGATAGTTAGTTACTCAAACGTATAAATTAATTGAGACATTGTACATTTTTTTAATATAAATAAATAATAAGCTTATAATAATAAATCGTAATAATTTATCATCTATAAATGAAATAAATAATAATATATCATTTAATCTTATTCTTTTCTCTGTATTAGTTTTTATAAGTAATGCGATAAGTTGCGACAATCGGACGTACGTTCCTCTCTATTTGATCTATCATTCAATAATAATTCTCATTGTATAATAATGTCCAACGAATAAAAAATTAAAAACTTCTTTTTTTTCATAAATATCCATATTCTGCTTGTTAATTATTTTCTCTGTTCTTATGGTATTACTTAAAGGCTATTTTTGTATAAGGAAATAGTATAATTATTGTTATTTTATTATAAATTTAATGTTTTCGACTAGAATAAATTTGATATTTACTAAATAAATAATTTTTACAAATCAAATAATTTTTACAAATCAAAAATTTTTTTCCTACGTGAATTTCATTTTTATATACTATTCTTGTATTCATTATAATTTAGGCATCTATATTTAGTAATATTTTTTAATATTCTCTACATAACGCTATTTATATTTTTAAATTATTTCGTAAAAGGTTTTATATAAAATAAAAACTACTTTATTTTTAATTTTCTATTGATCAAGCATTTTTATTCTTATAGCTATTGTAATTAGAATCTCTTCCTACAACAAATTAAAATAATTTCTTTTTTTTGTTAATTTATGCACGTATTGAATGCGTTAACGTTTATTTTATTCATCTTTATTTTTTCTGGATTTCAATAATTACATTATCATTTTATTCAGTATTCATTAAAAAATTTTAATTTCTTAAAAACTGTATTTTTTTTAACGTAAATTAATTAATTAAGTAAATTAACTATTGTATATGTCTTAACATTTTATGGCGACAGTGGAGGACCTGTAATGTTGAATGGTATGCTTGTAGCAATTCAAAAAGCAACAATCCCTTTTCCAAATGACCTACTTAATATACACAAGATAAATGTCCATACGACTATAAATTTTTATAGAAACTTTATTGTTAATGTTACAAATCTAAATTTTGCGTCATAATTTTCAAAGACTCAAATTACAAGATTAAATGAAAGAAAATAATAGACTGTAAGCTATTATTAAAACTTATTAAAAAAAAATTAGTCAAAATTAGAATAGAATAAATATAATAAGTGTATTAGTTTATTATATTAAACGAATTATATAAGTAAACATGAATATACAGTAATGCTTGACGCACTGTAAAATTACGTGAATTCAATGTATAATGAAACAATACGATAAAATTTGTTTTCAAAATTAAAAAAAAAATTATATTAATCTTAAAGTCTTAAAATATTTATATGAAAACTTAAAACTATTTTTAAAAAATCTCATCAAATTTTGAACAAAATTTAAAAAAATGAATCAAACTATTTTAAAAACACGATACAGATATTTTTTAAATGCAAAATGTAAACTAAAAAAGAACCCTTTTAAGGTAATTACTCTTTGTAAGTAAGCTGAAGTGAACATTAAATATTTATATATATTGATATCTGATGTCTTTTATTTATTAATAACAATCATAATTAGTATTTAAATGTTTGTAATTAAAAAACTTGCTTTAGTTCTTTGAGTGCATTCATAATAGATCACATTTTTTATCTCTCGATTAAAGCTATTCGTATACACATTGTTTTTTGATAAGACTGTTAATTTAATGTAAAACTAATTAAGTTGTCTTGTAACATATACAATAGAAAAAATTGATTTAAACGATTTTTAATAGTTTTGATTATTAAATTGATTTATTCGTTAATTATCTTGAAAAAATTTGTATACGTATAAAAATTAAAGAACTATTCTTTTATTAAATCTAATATTTAAACTTAAATACATGGTATACAAATTTCTTATCTACTTCTATTTAATCATTTAAAGGTGTTTTTCTGTAATAAATTTTTTTTATATTTTTAATTAAGATTTTAACATTAAATTCTTCTTAACATTAAAATATTCTTTATTTTTTTATTATTTGAATGTTAATATACAATATTGTATTGAATACAGTTTGTAATAAATTAGTAGAAAGTAAGTTTAATTGTCAAAAGCTCATACCCTTCGTGAGCATTCTTCATGAGGTATGTAAAAATGAATGGAAAAATTATAATATATTTTTAATTAATTTATTAATAATAATAATAATTAATAATATATGTATATTAATTATTCAAATAATAATAAAAAAATTCAAATCAACTATAGCAAATACGTACAATCTATAATCAGCATGAAGCCCTACATATAAAAATTCATTACAAACAATTGTAATCCTATAATAAAAATTAGGAATGATAAATAATGTGTAGATATTCGTTCTGTAAAATATTTTTGAAATTTTATCTTTTTAGTTTATAAATTACAAAAGCGCCTAACACTGGTAATCATTCATAAAAAGAAACATAAAATATTGACTGGGAATCAAAAAACATTTTAAATTATATCGCGTGTATAGTATTATTTCATGAATTTCAATACAATAAATTGGTTTATAATTTTTCTTATATGTTAGGAATTCATAATAGACATTTAAAGTTACGTTGATAATAATTTCAGGACCAACTTAACCTGCTCACTAGAAATCACTGATTAAAGGTATTTTATCTTCAATTAATAAGATTAATCAAGTAAAATAATATCTCCTTTAAAACAGTTTATCTTACTATGTATTTTAATTGAGAGAACTGCTGCTATGTTAAATATTATTTATAGAAACTCTATTTGTTGTACAATCTTTTTTTAAAAGATATAGTAGAAAAATTAAAAACAAAAATATCGTATAAATTATAGAATTATATACAATACAACAAAATCGTACAATAGAATATTAACGCAAGAATAAATGATTTGTTAAATATGAAAGGTTGTACCAAATATATGTTATTGAAATAAGTCTTTTTGTATTTTGTAGAATGCGCCTTCAAAAAACAATATTTTTTATTCTATTTACTGCATTATCTTGTAAGTAAAAACATTCTATCAACTTTGGATACATGTATGGGTAGCCATGTGTATGCCTTGAAAAAATACGTGCTTTTAATATATATATTATTTTTTTAATGGAAGCCTTTATACCTTAGTTGATCGATGCAATTATATCCTGGCAAAACCTATGATCGGTCCAAATATTAGAAACGTTAGAGAGGATGAGTTTCCGTTCATCGTCTCTCTTTCACGAATAGATGATGTTGATCCTCGGTACAATCATATATGTTCAGGAGTACTGGTGACAAGACAGGATGTTCTAACTACAGCTCATTGTTTTATTAATGAAACTTACGATTCTGCGGTTGTCCTTATGGGATCAAATAATTTAAGACAGTGCAGCGCTCATCGTATTTTATGGTGGATAACTTATAACGAATGGGTAGACAGAATGCAGATGGTCGTACAATACTCAAAAAATGATTTAGGCAATATAAGGGTAAATTAATTATAAAATAAAGTTGTATAGAGTGATTGAGAATAACGTAAATGTGTGCCAATTGAATCTAGCTTTGCTTTATATACAATCTGTTAATTCTTATCGATTTATTGAAATGATATTGATGATTCAATGCTTGAATTTTCGTAGCTGTGCCATATGGTACCTGAGAATACTCAAATAGCGGTTCTTTCTTCTCTACCAACCTCGGAATTTTGTCGCAAGGAAGTGGTAGTCGCAGGATGGGGCCGCGATGCGAACGATATGGTTCGTCTAAAAATGCGTGCAGCAGATCTGACAATATTTGAAATGGAGCAAGCCGAACGTTATCTTACGGTACTTTACGGGGAACCTATTCACGTGGATGTGAGATATTTATATAGTTACGCAAGCCCATATGCTATAATGACTTTCGTAAGTAATCACAGACACTTTAATTAGAAGCAGAAAATTAGAGCAGAGTTTTTAGCTTTTAATTACATAAATTTATCTACATTTTTATACATTTTCCCCATTATTTCAATATCATTATTCAAGTTCTGAATTTTTAATCTACTTCTTCTGTTTTTAAATATTTTTTATCCATTTTTTAATCATTGTTATTTTTATAAAATAAGTACGTAACAATTAATTAATATATGTTTTCTTATTTGATTGGATAATTTGGCTGTTCCTGAAAATGTTCCTGTATTTTTTTTTCTCTGTTCTATATTTCTACTCGTTTAGTATTCCTTATATTTTAAAATTATATTTTACTTTCTTTCTAAAGTTATTTTTATCTTCTTCTTGATAATAATTTTCTCGAATAATTTTCTCTATTTGTTCTATTCTTATTAAAAAATTTCATAATATTTAAAAATTTTTTTAATATTTTTAGGGTGACAGTGGAAATCCTGTTATGTATCATGGTAGGGTAATTGGTATACACGAAGGAACAATACCATTTCCAGACGAACCGTATAATCGGCGAAAGATAAATATGCACTCGACTATCAATTATTTTAGACATTTTATTCTATTTGTAATTAATCCAGCATTTAATAAATTTTAAATGTAGGAAAAAATAATTTTAATCGTTAAATGCTTTAAATTAGTTAAGCATTGGCTTTTTTAAAAATAAATAAATCGATTCATGAGAAAATTTATATTTACCATAACTTCACTGTAATTTTAAAGGAAGAAGAAAAGTCTTTGAACAATATGATATTAAAGTGCAATGCTGTATTTAAAGTTTATTACTATATTTTTCGTTTAAACGAACCTACTACAATTTAACGACATTTGCTGATAAAATTAAAAGGATTTAAAATAAAAATATTTTCAACTGAAATTAAATGCATTACAAGTATTTCATATGTAAAATAAATGTACAGTGTGCAATATAAAAGTTTCACAACATTTTTTTTATTATTTAGATAGTATTGACCTTGTATGCACTCGTGGTGTTTTATGCATAACATCTATTGAATGGTTATAAATTATAATTTATTCTTTTGTATCTGCCTTTATATCACTTTATTGTTCCTTCACCTTATTTCAATGAAATAATTAATTGACGCTACAAACTGGTAAAACTTGTAAAAAAATGCAGAGGAGCCGTTGAAATGATGAATATTGAAAGTGCAATTGGAAAGTGTCAGATAGTATGTATAACTTTTAAAAACAAGGAATATTATGTTCGTTTATTCAAAATATAATCATATTCAAACTCGTGATTACGGAACATGATGGCATTGAATTCAAGATTACAGTAAAAATAATAATTGATTTAAGAGAGGCAAATTAACTTGTAT
This sequence comes from Kradibia gibbosae, assembly GCA_018907135.1. NCBI lineage: Eukaryota > Metazoa > Arthropoda > Insecta > Hymenoptera > Agaonidae > Kradibia > Kradibia gibbosae. The sequence continues at coordinate 15,223,166 of JACCHX010000004.1, forward strand.
AAATAATCAGTAATTACTCATGCTCGGGTATAAAAAAGAATAAAAAGAATTTCAACGGTATATTAAAGAGGGACATTTTACTCTCATTGAATATATTTATATATGTATTATATGTTTATATATTGTGTCAAACGAAATATTGGAACGGCTATTTGAAGAATTTTTTGGAAACATAAATCAATCGAAGTAGAAAATTATTGTATTATTAATGGATCGTTTTGAAAGTATACAAAAGTCCAAGTAGTTTATAATGTATTTTATGAAGCAATTATAACTGTCGTAATGAAGTAACTACAAATATTTTATGAAAGTAATAAACTTGAATGAAGTATACGTTTTTTTCGTTAATAAATATCAATCATATGCCTTGATTAAACTTTAAGCTGATTATTTTTTTAGAAATGTCACGTAATTTTTAAAAGTAAAAGATGTGATTAAAAAATAATATTAAAACACATCGTGAAAATCTGACAGCATCTATTTATTAAAATATTAAAAACTTAATTTTTCAGCTATTTTTAATGTGAATATATTTTAACTTTTGGAATTATCAAGGAAAATCAATTTTATAAGTCCTAGAAACAATTTTAGTAAATATCAGTCTAATAGTCATACTGAAAAAGCTATTTTCAAATTTGTTTTATAGAAGCCACTTATTAAGAATTATAGATTAATTAATAAACCAATGGACTGATACGTACCTTTTATTTTAGAAATGATAGTTTTAATGAATAAAATATCATAAATAGTTATCAGCATTATTAGATGATATAGTAACTAATAATCATTTGTTATTAAATATGTTTTTGGCTTTCAATCCTTTATATTGATATCTAAAAAAATTTTTAGATGCATATAATTTTCATTCCAAAATTAATTGTTATTGCTTATTCGTATTTGATAATATTTATGTACTTGATACACAATTAGAAATAATGTTTCCTATTGCTTTAATTATGCTTTAATGTTTGCTTAAAAATTACAATACATACTATTCTATATATATATATATATATATTGTATATATGATAATTTGAGGTAAACGATAAAATTTTTTATCACATTTTTTTAATAAATCTGTTTAATATCTAATGATAAAGTTTTGGTCCAAAAAGAGGCTTGAAAGTTTTTTTTCAAATCTGGTAATACTTTTGTAATTTTTTTCAATTTTAATTTAATAAATAACTTACTAATATTTTTAATTTTAATGAAAATATAATATTATATTAAAAAAATTATGATCCAGGGTTGCAATTTTTTTCCTCCAGGATGGTTAAATTTTTTAAATACTGGAACAATTTGTTCAAGCAGCCTGAGTTATAAGCTCTACTAAAAAATATGCATATTTGACTGAACAAAGCAGAATTTAAGACAATTAACAATAATAGTTACAATAATAGGAAGGAACGCAAACAAAAAACCGATTAGGGATTATTCATTAATGAAAAAAAATATTAAGTAATTTAGTAAAAAGATGTACAAAAAGTAATGAAGATTTTAGATACATTATTCAATTAGTTAAAGCACTAATTTTTATTAAATTTTTTTTATATTCAGGATGAATAATAGACACAAAGAATCGCAAATATGAAAATCTATAAAATTTGCTTTATTTATTGTAAAGCTGGTTTTTTAATTACATTGCTACAATAAATTATATATTACTTCAAAGAGTAAATAATGTTTATCACAGATTGTGCATTATAAATGCGTATTTTTGTTGTCTAATAAAATTAAATATTTGATACGTAATTTTAAAAGCTTAAATTTAATATTTTAAATAATTAAATAATAAATCGTTTTAAGCTACTATAATTTTAATTTACAAGTGAAAATAGTTAAAATAGCATAACTCATTGTAAATAAATTAACATGTAATTCAAAAAATGTACATTTTATTCCGTATTTATAATATAATTCTGTATTTTATATGGTCCAAAATTTCAGAAAAATTTAATGTATTAATATTTATTTTAATAATGCTAAAGTATTCCATTCATTTAAAATAATTATAAAAAATGGCTGTCAGAACAATATAAGCAATTGTTTGTTTTACTAGATAGTATTTACGTCATAAAAGGTAGAATTTTTGCTTGAGAATGAATCAAAGTTTTATATTTAGTATGTGAACAATAACCCATCTCTACTTAATATAAATGATTTAAAAAATACTTTTGTTCAAAATTAAAAAATTACTTTTAATATTTTAAATATTATGTATTTTTGATCTGACAAATACAGTTTAGAAAAATAAGTTAAATAAAATACTTTAAAATTAGTTCGAAACGTATTATGTAAAAAAAAATTTCATTAGGGAGGGAATCTAAAAATATCAAAAATAATATAGCACACTTATAAAATGCCATATTTAACACTAAATAATGAACAATCAAGTTAATCTAAATGCTTTTCAATTATTAATTCGAATTATGTATTTTATTAGAGCTTCAGACACTTATGTACATTATTTTTTAAAGCCAAAGATTTACTTCTTAATAAATAAATGTATTACGTATATTTGTGAATTAGGTTAATTCATCGAAATACCATATAAATATCTAACAGCAGGTTATTATTAATTGCTATTGTTATTTTTAATCGTGTAAACTTTTATAATGAAGATATTTATTTCACTTGCTGAAGTTTCTTTTTGCATTATAACTCAATCTTTTATAAAAAGAATAATAAAGTAATAAAAAAATTAACTTATTTTTCGTGACTCATTTTACACGAATTCGAAAAAATGATAATGGTTAAGTGAAGTAAAATGTCGAGAATGACGTATGTAATAATTCATTAAAATGGGGGAGGTAGATTAAACGTATGATGTGTTAGAATTTATATAAGTGGAAGGCCTAAAAAATATATATAATGTATTTGATAATTTTTGAATCATATGAGTATTAGTCCTTCACATAGATATTTTGTATTTGTTGTAATTATTATTTATTTTTTCATATAAATCCATACATGTTCTTTATATAGCATTCATCTATGGTTAAAAAATTTTTAAATGTAAAATCCTGATTTTTTGTAATCCATTATTAAACTATGTTTTTTTTACTACAAAATATTTAAACATAAACACATTTTATTGTTTAAATATTTATCAAATCATTCAATTTGTACTATATATACTATTATTTAGTAGAATCCTAAGTAATTATTGCATAAGCCTATAAATCTTCATAACATACTGCATTAGACTAGACGGTATATAACATAAGATATAATATTAGATGTATACTATGTAAAATATTTTGTTATATAACAGTATTATTGATTTAATTGATGCAAAAAATTTACATTCAATGAGTACATAATTTTGTGCTAAAATTTGTAATATTTTGTAAAATTTAGATATAGAAATATATATATTTTAGCATGTGGCTCAAAATTATTTCTTTTCTTATTCAATGTATATTATTTTGTAAGTAATTAAAAATTTCTTTGACATGCAACAAAAATAAATACATACAATAGATATTTACTTTATAAAAGATCTGTATTTTTCAGATAATCAATGTAACTTAGTAATTATGAAGCCAATGTTTGGACAGAACGTCAGACTTGTACAAGAAAATGAATTTACTTTTACTGCTGCTATGGTTCGAATAAACAATATTAATCCTGATATAAATAATGATTTCATTTGCTCAGGAGTACTTGTAACACAGAAGGATGTTTTACTCACTGCACATTGTTTCGAAGACGAAACAATTAATAATGTTGCAATATATATTGGATCAATTAATATACAAAATTGTCTAGCTTATCAAATATTGTGGTGGATAAGTTACAATGATTGGGCTGAGTCTAAGAATATGCAACCTAGATTCAAAAAAAACGATATTGGAAACGTTAGAGTAAATACGACATGATAATTGATTTTCTATTACTTTGGTATTTTAAAAAATATAACAAGTAATTACTTATAAAATCAGTCTCAATTTGTTAGCATAGAAAACTTTCAAACTGTTTTTTCTATATTAGATTGATCATAAAATTGAAATGCAAATTATTATTATTTCAGTTACGTAAATCAGTATCGCGTAAGATTGTTCCTCTACCAATTTCGTCCATGATTTTTCCGAATTTGAATAATGAATATGTTGACGTAGTGGGATGGAGTTTTGACGTTGATAACGATTATCCGCCGCTACTGAAGACAGCCAAATTAAAAATCATTTCGTTGGATGAGTGTATGCGAAGAGTGAAAAAACTTCACGGTACACGTGTTACCATTCATGAGAGACACCTTTGCAGTCGTGCAATCCCTTATGCAGTAATGACCAGTGTATGGATGTTTTTTTTTAATTTAAAATTTCAAATAAGGAACGATTTGAGTCGCTAGAATTTAACATTTATTCGTTTAAGAATATGATTATGATTTACATCGAACAAAACCTTAGTAAAGAAGAACATGATTAAGCCCAACTTTTTAATACGCGTTTTAGTATCTGAATATTCATTTGCGATTTAATTAATAGTAACAGTCATGATTTTATAATGATTACAATATTTACAATGATTTAATTGTGTTTGCGAGTGAAAAAACCAGTAAAAGTTTGTCGAAATTATTTTTTTCGTTATCGGGAAATTTTTGGCAAATTATTAAATTTCATGTAAAAAATTCATATTGAGGTTAATTATAAGTTTTATATCTTAATTTAAAATTTATGTATTATGATTTTAAAAATTGTACATTCCATTATATGCTGTTCGGTTTAAAATTCTAATTTCGTTAAATTATTAATACTCAGTAATATGAAAGTATAATAAGAATGTTAATATCAAACCTTAAGGACTTATGTTTAATCATCATTTGTTTTAAATTATTAAAAATATTCGCTACTATCAGTTATGAATAATCTGATTTTTATAGTTTAAAAAGTTTATTAAAAAGAGCAGTTTATACGCGATGTTTACGATAATATAAATATCGTACTATGATTTGAAGCAAGAAAGGAGGGTATATAAGGTCGACTGATTGTAATAATATTTTAATTGATGTGTTTTCACTGATATTTCATTCATGTGACTGAATGATGCTTTCATTTCTTGCTTCTATGACTTGATAACATCTTTTACACTTTTAAATTTAAGTGATTTCTTCTTTTTTTTCTTCTTCGTCATTGACATATTGACTCCGTATTTATTACACAGTAGTATTTTAAAAAAAAAGTAACAATTGTCCAAGCAAAGCGAGCTAACCTCTATCAAATCAAAAATTGTTGCAGCCTTTATTATCTATTATTTTTCAATAAATAAAATTTATTCAATTGTAAAGCAATAGTTATTTGGTAAAAAGGGACTAAAAAATACTGTGCTTATATTATAAGTTAAAGCCTTAAAATCAAACTTTTTAAATTGATGTTCACGTGATACGTTTTAATAAATTAATTTGCTTACACACTGATTTCATAAAATTTAAACTAGAGCGAATTTGCATAACCAGAAACAAGTAATAAATTTTTAGCTTATCAATTTTTTACTTCTATAAATATGAGTTTTGCGATTACAATCATAAGCTAGTTACCATTAAACTCCTTTAAAAGGAGAGGTTTAATAAAGTGTAATTAATATCTGATATATAAATAATGCATACGTATATTTTAATTAATAAGAAAAATTTTTTCATAATTAAAAAATGTGTGTTAGAAATTTATAAGAATAAACATTTACATAAATAACAGAAGATCAAATATAAGAAGTTGTATTTAATTTACTTTTTAATTTATTATTAAATATATATATATGTCTGTATATATATGTATGTATGTATTTATATTAGTTAATCTACATTTCTACTTTCACAATGATTAATAAATACAAACGTATGCACATATTTATATTTACTTATATTTTTAATTATTACATTTATATTTATAATTATAAACTTACATTTCCTATTGGTATTTTAGGGGAATAGTGGTGGTCCGATTATACATATGGGTAAACTCGTAGGTATTCATAAGGCAACTATTCCATTTGTAAATGAGCCACGTAATCCAAACAAAATTAATATTCACGTTAGCATTGACTATTACCACGAGTTTGTTATAACAGTCATCCAATCAAGCTTTTCATATCCAGGAGCAAGTTAAGCAAGTCCATGATAAATCATTGACATCAAATATTGATAATACTGATGATAATACTGCTCAATACTGATGGCAACGAATATTAATGTTTGCATCATTTCACGCAGATAATTATGAGGATGATTTACATACATTTAATATATATATATATATATTATAAAAATATATTTATACAACTTGTTTTATTAACAAAGAATTAATAATAATTTTAATTGATTAGTTTATTTATTAAAGTTTATTTATTAAATTACATTTAAATTTGTAATTTTTTTTAAATAAAGTGAATGAAATAAAACTTAAAAAATTTTTTATATTTATTTTAAAATTTTCATACAATTAAACATAATTGTAAAATTAAAAATACTATGATAAAAAGATATTTAAAATAATTATTATATTAAAGATAAGTGTGCTGCTAATTCTAATCTACAAAAAATTTATTTTAGAAAGTAAAATTTTAGATATTAACATAATTCTTCAATTCAAATATAATAATTAATTAATAAATTATTTAAGACTAAGTATATACTTAAGTAGTTAGTGTGCATATTATTTTAAATAAAATAAAATAAACATTTTATTTTATTAGTTTTACATTAAAATATCTGTACTTTATCAAATTTTACTGCATATCATAATTGTTGAAAATTGATGATAATTATCAATCATTTTTAAATTTTATTAACTTTAAAATATATTTGAGTTTTTGATGAGCGTTATTTATTTTTTTTTTTAAATTTAGTAGAAAGCTGTTTAAATTAGAATTGTTTTACTTTATTAAACTTCCCGCTGGGTTAAAACTTAATAATGGATTAGAATGTAGAGGTTAGAGTACGACTTTAATACCAAATATTTATAAAAATAACAGCGTGTACAAATTTATATTTATTTCGATCAAAATGTTTGAAGAATTGTCGTAAATTTTATTTTAAGTAAGAGATTTAAATATTGATGTGCACTATATGTGAAATTTTATATCTCACATTTGGAATATTTTATTAGTAAATTATTAATAACCAAGTTTATAAATTTGTACGAAGTATGGGTCGATACTATATATTATATATTTTTTTAAATTTAAAGGTAATTCATATGAAAAAATTTTTCTCTGTTTTAAAAACGTGTTCGGTATAAATGCTCGAATAAATTTATATATACCCAATATTTTGAAAAACCTCACTATAGCCAACTGAAATAATATTAACATCTATTCTATATACGAAACTTCTCCTATTTATAAATATTTTTTTATCAGTATTGATTATAAATTATTATATTAATGTAATAAAATCAACAATATTTAAATAAGCAATATTAAACTCTAAATCATATGATCTTTTATCAATTTACAATGCATTTCACACAGTAACATTTTTCGATTGAATTAATTAATAAGCCTAATTAAAAATTTTATTTTAGAACTTGAAGATTAAGATAAAATTACAATTTATGTTAAAACATCTTAAATTTCTTCTATTTGCTTCAATTTATAACTTTTATTATCTAATACTTACAAGTATATTTTTTGTATTTCGAAGATGTATTTTTACTATTTAATTTTTAAATAGCAACTTTTTATCCTACTAATAACATAATAAATTTGATCATAGAATTATTGAAATATATTATTTACTTTTTTTAGAGAATAAATATTGATAGTAGACACTTTTTTAATAATTACACATACAATTTTAAAGTGATAAGTATTTTTGTAGCGAGTAACGTCATTTATTTTACCTTCTTTAGACAAATAATTAGACGAAAATTGAAAAATGAACTACTCATTTTTGGTCCATATCAGTTGACGTTTACTTTAAAGTAATTTTAATAATGTTTTTATGTGCTTTTATTATGTGAAACAAAATTATAATAAAATCCTATTTACAATATTAATAAGGGTGTAAGCTTTAAAATTGGATTGTATAAAAATTTAATAAATAAGCTATATTTTATTTTAAAAATTATGACTGTAAGTACTTTGTATTTAAATAATACCAACTTCTATACTGAATTATTATAGATTACCTTTAAAAATTAATATTGTAAATATTTTTTTTATTTTAATGATTGTTCTTGCTTATTTTAGACATAGTATAATAACGAGTTCGTAATTATTTTCGATTATACTTAAAAATATTGAAAAGTGAATGGAAATTTTCGAATACAGATTAAAAATAAGGTAATTTTATTCTTTTAATATATATATGTGAAAGATCATTAAAGTTTTTTTAAAATTTAGTACTCGATAAAAATTATATACAATTATTTTCTATAAAAATTTTTATGAATTAAGTAATGTTTCACCAAATAAAAAAAAATTGAAAAATTTTGATTTTAATAATAATTAAAAATAAATATACCATATGCATTATACGAGAAAAGTAAGAAAATTAATTAATTTTTTATTGAAATTTAATTTGCATTATATTTTTCATTATTATTATTATTTTTATAATATATATTTTGTGATTTTTTAATATTATAATATATAAGTTAAAAAATTATACACTTAATCGTACCAATTTACTTAAGTAAACTGTACTTTTATGGAACAAATTGAGTCAAATAAATGAGTGAATCCTCATATTCCGTGCATGGCATTAAGCCATCGTTTTCTAACTCTAATAATTTGCTATTGTTTATTATATTCCCTACTTTATTAAAACTATTATGTTATTCTCATTGATAAAACCCATGTGTTGCTGTCAAGGCTGATATCTATAAAATATGACAAATGACTGTCATCAAACAAACAAATGTTTGGCAATAATGAATTTTTGTATTTTTAGAATGAAACTTCCAATATCTCTAGTACTTATACACTGTTTAATACATTGTAAGTATGAATAATTGATACTTTTTATACCTATAAACGAGAAAGTATATACATATCTGGATACAATAGTTTCATTCAAATACAAATTTTCCATATATTTTTATTTCTTAGTTCATCAAAATGTCAATGTTAGGGCAAATCCTATGTTCGGGCCAAACGTCAGAGATGCGAATCCAGGTGAATTTCCATTCGTTGCTTCATTAAGGTTCACAGTAATGGAAGCATCTGGGCTTGAAGATGTTCATGCTTGTTCAGGAGTGCTTGTGACAAGGCAGGATGTTTTGACCGCGGCTCACTGTTTTCAAGAAAATGAATATCCATTAGCATCAGTATACATTGGATCGCATAATCTAACTAATGCTACTCGATATGAGATATTGTGGTGGATAAATTACAATCAATGGATGATGTATATGGGAGAGTTACTTGAACATAAAATAAACGACATCGGAAACATAAGGGTAAACTACGAAGTTGCTATTCGAATACATTCTACAAATAAATGTATACTCAAAAATGTTTTTATATGAAAAATTAAATTGTTTTTTTATTAAATAAATTTATATAAAATTTCTTGCAGTTAAGGGATGCAGTGCCTGAAAATTTTAACTTAGCTGTTCTATCAACTGTCCTGAATTCTCAAATTTATGAAATGGATGTTGTTATAGCTGCATGGGGTCGCAATGAGAATGACATAATTCCTCCAAATCTGCGTACTGTTGAATTAAAAGTACATAAAATGGATCAATGCAGTCGCATTGTTAGTAGATTAATAAGGAAACCATTCAGCTTACATCATAGATTCCTTTGCACTAATGCTCGACCTTATGCAATAATGCATTCCGTAAGTAATATGTAGTGAATATTAATATTACTTAGATTATACATAACTTTTCAAATTTCTGTCAAAATTTATACTGCATATATCGATGAAGTATTATTTAACGTGTTCTATAAGTCTAAATAAAAAAAAATATATATATATATATGTATATTACGAAGTATATTTTAAAGTAGAATCGAGTGAGGTATTTGACATTGTTGTATTTATTTGACTGTAATTTATATGCACAATATTAGAATAACTTTCAGGGTGACAGTGGCGGTCCAGTGATGCTTGACGGAATGGTTATAGCTATTCACAAATCAACGGCTCCATTTGCAGACGATCCTCATAATCAAAGGAAAATCAACATTCATTCAAACATTAATTATTATAGAAATTTCATTAATAACGTTGTTGACTCCAATTTCTTTTGGTTTTAGAAATTCTGAATTTTAATACAAAATTTATACTATAGATAGAAAAATTAGAAATAATTGTAATAACAGAATATATTTAACCTAGAAGTAATACAATTTATGTAGTTAATTAAAAATTTTAGAATAATCAAATATTGTTTATTAATAATCGTTATGATATAACCGTATTTTAGGTAAATGTGAAATTTAAAAAATTGATAACTATATAAACTTAAACTTATTTTCTTAAAATCCATATTTCCTAACTCAGCTGACTAAAAATCTACTGCAATATTTAAATTAATAGCTTAAAATTTATGATCAATCATGTGATTTTTAATTTACTAAAGATTTTTAAATAATGTGACTCATGTTTACCTGTCCTGTTTATTAGTGTTTAAATATTATGATTAAACTTAGTTTCTTCGTATATGTGATGAGTAGGGTAAATATTAAAGCTACAGAAATTAATCATTAAAAACTATGAATTAGCAAATCTCAGCAAAATCGTTTAAATTTTATGTTCTTGGGAAATTCTCGATTATAGTAGTTGGCATTTCCCATCGTTCAGGTGCATAGAATCAAAGAAATATTTACTTAAAAGCGATTGCATTAATGTAAGACTAAATCATCAATCGCTTGAATATAAACAATTAGTATATGTACACACACACACACACACACACACACACACACACACACACACACATATATATATTAAAAAAATTTAAAAGGGATTTTTTGTTCCCATTTACAATTCAATTCAAAGCAATTAAAAGATTAATGTGTAAACTGAACTTAATGTAAAGATTATTTTAAAATTAAACTGCGTTAAAAAAATTACTGGCGATAAAATAAATATATTGTATATCAGATAAAGAAAAGTTTATTATCCAAGTTTAATAGGGGAAGTTATATTTTTAATTTATACATATATTTTTTAATAAGATACATTTGATTATATTATAATTTATGAATTTTGTTTCAAGCACTTATATAATGACATAATTATAATTCAGATGCATATTTTTGGTAAATAAGATATTATTTATAAATGATATGTAAATATAACTTTTATCACTGTAATAGAAAATTGAAAGTTGAATTGATAAGGTTTATCGAAAAAAAGATAAAAATTATAGATCGAAAATAAGCTCCATTTTTTATTTACTCGTGGACTGTTTAATTTTTAATATTTCAAAATTTTTTTAAAATATCAAAAACTTTAATTTTAATAATTTCAGATTTAATTAATTATATATGCTGTTCTTATCAATTTTATCTTATTTTAAGAGTAATTTTTTACGCTTATGAGACAGAATTTGTTTGTATATACTTACATATTAATATTATTTTATACGATCAGTTCAGTATAAATCTAACTTATTTGTACTGTTTTAGTTCATATAAGCATAAATAATATGCAGTAAATATCTCACATCTAATTTTAAATGATTAATTGTATATTAATTTTTGTGTTTCATATTATTATATTTAAAACTTTCATAGAATGGTCTTACGATACGTCTTTATTTTTGTTAACTACTTAGGATTTTGTAATTCCTAATATAAAGTCGTAACAATAAATGGAATATTTGATAAATTTAATTCAAAAATAAAGTTTAATAGTTATCTTCTTATTATATTATTTACAAAAAAGATTTGTGAATGCATATATATCTTAGCGATACCATTAATAAAAAAAATAAGTTCAAATGTCAACAAGCAGTATATTAATTTGTAAGTCGAACACGACTATTATTTTTCAAAATGTTAAATAGAATTTCAATGATGTCAAATGGTTTTGATATACTTGCATGAATTATAAACTACAATAAAAAATATAGTATACACAAATATTCAAATTGGATCAACTTACTTATTTATTAATTTATTTATAAATTTAACCAGCATCGTATAAGAACACGTAATCCACTGTACGTACTATAAGTATTTTAAGTGTCAATAATTTTTTATTTAACGTATACTGTACATAAAATATTATTTCACAAATAATTGGCTTGGTTGTTGTTTACGTTATTTAATTTTTTATTTTTATAGGACTTGCTGACATATTTGTACTTATTGGTTGTTATTGACAATTTGTTTGATAATCATTAAAGTATTATAGGATTTAAAAAATATTAAATAACACAGGTAATTTATTTATATCTATTATTTACACTAAGGGCATTGTACTTATGTTTACGTTAAAATTCTGCATGCAACATGTAAATGAAGCATTTTAATGTTCCTAAATTTATCAAGAACAAAAGTAAGCAAACTTGAAATGAGTGCTTGAGATAAAAGTTAAAAAATTATATACTTAATCGTACCAATTTACTTAAGTAAACTGTAAATTTTTATGGGATTTATTTTTATAACTGTAACCTTTTATGGAACAAATTGAGTCAAATAAATGAGTGAATCCTCATATTCCGTGCATGGCATTAAGCCATCGTTTTCTAACTCTAATAATTTGCTATTGTTTATTATATTCCCTACTTTATTAAAACTATTATGTTATTCTCATTGATAAAACCCATGTGTTGCTGTCAAGGCTGATATCTATAAAATATGACAAATGACTGTCATCAAACAAACAAATGTTTGGCAATAATGAATTTTTGTATTTTTAGAATGAAACTTCCAATATCTCTAGTACTTATACACTGTTTAATACATTGTAAGTATGAATAATTGATACTTCTTATACCTATTATATACATCTGGATATCATAATTCTATTCAAATACAAATTTTTCAATATATTTTTACTTTTTAGTTCATCAAAATGTCATTATTATGGCCAAACCCATGTACGGGCCAAATGTCAGAAATGCAACACGAGGTGAATTTCCATTCGTGGTGTCGCTATCGCTGGTCCCCATCCAAGGTTCCCAACCAGGGACAGATCATGTTTGCACAGGAGTACTTGTTACAAGGCAGGACGTTTTGACCGCGGCACACTGTTTTGCAAATTTAGAAACTTTTGAAGCTGTCATTCTAGTCGGATCTAATAATTTGAGGGAAGCCATATCTTATGGTATACATTGGTGGATATCTTATAGGAATTGGATTACTTTGATGGAACTTACCACACAATTTGTAACGAATGACATCGGTAATATCAGGGTAATTATAACTTATTCCATTACTACACACTTGTGACTGTATTGAATTATTACGTATCACTTCCATTCTGTTGTATATGCACGCGTACGTATTTATTTTTTGATCGGAATACTGCATAATTAAAATATAGTAAAAATTGAACAAATGTTGATATTTATATGTCTGTAGCTGAACGAGATGGTGCCGCAGAATTTAAATTTAGCACCTATTTCACCTTTACCAGTAGCTGCAAGTTACAATATGAACGTAGTGATTGCAGGGTGGGGTTTCGACGAGAGAGACGTTGTTCCGTTAAAAATGCGCACAACTGAACTTCAAGTACATCATATAGATGACGCTAGAAATTTACTTACGGATGCTTACGGAAGAGTTTTTGAAATACATGACAGGCATATCTATTCCTCTGGCAATCCTTATTTAATTTTGGGTCAAGTGAGTATATTTATGATTTTTTCGCGCGTTTGATCTTTCAGAAAAATTGTATATTCCTATTATATACTGTTCTCGTAATGCAATTATGTATTCAGCATTTATTTTAATCGTATTCAAATGATAAAAATTAAGCTGCTTATGCAATTGAGACTTATTATTATAAACGATAAATTCTATAAAAATGCTTATGAATTTTCATTTTATTAATTTTATTAAAAACTCTTCTATCTATTCCACTCTAAGACATTTTTTTACTATAACCGATCTTTTAATATTCTCAAAAAGTTTTTTCATCTTCTTTTTGGAATTTATTGCTTTCTTTTTTTTTTCTTTTTCATCGTTAAGGCTATAAATTCTCAAAAGTATATCTTATCAAATATTATATTTCTAGGCAACTATCTCGTTTTAGATAAATATCCTTATTAATTTTAGACTTTTAACTTTTAATCTTTATTTTATTTTGAAAGTGAATGTTCTTTTGAAGTTTTCAAGTTTTATATTTATATACTTTCACATTCTCTTATTAATTCTATGCTTTTATATATCAATAAACAATTTTAGTTTTGATACGTCATTGACTGGTTATTGATATTATCTTGATCATGTTTTTACTACTAACTCTTACTTTTAATACTAATAATAAAAAACTAGTATACCTTATTTAACAGTTTATAAAATTATTAGTTTTCTATTTGTAACTTTTTTTTCTATCATTTTTTACTAGCAAATAATGCAAATATATTCGCTTTATCTATTCTTTACTTACTCAATTTACTTTTGTAAACTTTTATCATGATTTCATATCGAGGTAAAATTTTATAAAATATTAATTAAATGGTGAATTTTTTTTATGAATAAAAAACTATAAAATGATGATTTTTTAGGGTGATAGTGGAGCTCCTGTATTATTAAATGGAATGCTTATAGGGATTCAAAAATCAATAATTTCATTCACTAATCCCTTACATAGAATGAGAAGAGTTAATATTCATACATCTATTAGTTACTATATAGATTTTATTAGATCTGTAATTGATCCAAACTCAACTGATTTTGGTAAGTTCTGGCAGTTCCAATAGAAAAAACAAAATTTTTGCGTAATGTATCATTATTTTTAAAAAATTTTTTAATTTTCAGATTAAAACGATATTCAATATTCTTCAAAGGATTCATAATTGTTTATTACTTTGATTTGGTTATATTTGTTTGAAAGTAAAATTTCTTCCTATATCGTAACGTATGTTTCATCAACTGTATAACTAAAATATTTAGTATTATCGTCAAATGAATGCTTAATTCTAGTAATGAATAAGAAAATAACGAAACTTAAACTAATATTTTTATAGTTATTTAAAAAAAAAGTCTTAAGTCTTAAAATTAAATGAATATTAAATGTTGACTTTTAGTACTAGTAATGACTATTTTTTTCTTATTTTTTTTTTATTAATGTCCAACTTTCATTCCTTATATCATTTACCATCAATAAGAAAGAGTAATATCATTAAGTAAAAAACTGTTAGACACAGATTCCTTGTAAATGTTTATATATTTTCTTCTTTTTATTTTTGCTTATGACATTGGATCACTTATTTTTTTGTAAATATATAAAATTTTTAAAAAATAAATTAATTTTTTTATTTTTATTATGAAGTGACATTATTTTTTTTGTAAATTACATAATTACTTTTATCAACATAAACACAATGCTTAAATCGAACAAATTAATTGTTTTTATGAATCATTCCATCTATTTATTTAAATAAATGATACTTTCAATTAAAAACTTCAAACTTTTATTTTTTGCGTATAGTATAAATGAATAATAGATGCAGCCTCGTACATTGTTAAAACTTACATTATTTTGAATTTTTATTATTGACATTTATTTTTGAATTTTTTATAGATTTTTTACACTTAATATTGATGAGTAGTTTAACAAAAATACTTATTAGATAATAACTTATATTAAAAGTTTTTAATTCAATCAGAGTAATCAAGTTTTGATATATCAAAAAAACAAATTTTATTTTCTAAATTTTTAAATTAGAAATATATTAAATATTTCATAAACTCTCTAAACAGTTCTATTTTCAAATTAAAAAAATAAATTGAATTAAAAAGTACAAGCAAATGCCAATTAATTTTTTAAAGTATAAGCAGTATATATATGAGAATTTATGTATCAACTTCAATATATTTACAATGCTAAAACTGTATTAATTATTACTTATAAAATCCTATGTTAAAACACAAAACATTCATTAAAAATAGATAATTTTAAAAATAGAAATTTGGAATCAAGAAAACAAGTTTATTGCATAAAAATGTATATGTACATCAATTTGTTAATTGTAAATATTAAATCTTTTAATGTATTTAGTATTTAAAATTAATAAAAATATAAAAAGAAAACTCAATAAAAAAATAAAATATAAAAAGCAGTTTTTTTAAAATCGTCGACTGTTAATAATTTTTATTACGACATTCTACATAATTAAACTAACTTACAATCAATTAAGCATCATTGAAGTATAGATAATGCTATTAAGAAACAATAAACATATAAAAGTTTTGATACTTTCACAATAGAGATAATATATTCAATAACGTAAGTAAAACCACGGGTATAAACTGTAAATATTATTAGTCACATAGATTAATTTGTTCATACTAACTTACTACATATTTTCTCCAAGAATATTTCAATGTATTAAATGAAATTATGTTATATATCATGCATACTGATTTTTTTTACATTTGATTCTTACTTGTTTTTTATTATTGTTATCCACCATGTAAATACAATTGAGATGATCCAATCAGTTTTTTACATTGTGTATTTTTATTGAAATTTATAAACATCAATTTTACATTTTGTAATTATTATAAAAATAATAATATAACGAAAACGTTTTTGCCCTAAAAGATATATATGGGAAACAATAGCTAAATATATGTGTGTTACATAAAACACATACATAATTAAGGTAAAACTATTTTTTTTTTTTAAAGTATTATTTTATTTAAAGAAATTTTCTAATAAAAAAATTATATGTTATCTTCGCAAATTTTACTTTAAAAATTGAATAAAAATTGTATAAAAATTTATTGAAATATGTATAATAATATGAAAGTAAAATATATATGGTTAGAATAATTTCATTATTCTAAAAATGTGTCAAATTAAATTATTGTATAATATTAAAGCAGCTGATATATTATATATTGAATAAAAAAATGATGAAAATAGAAAATGCAAGAAATTGTCAATTATAAATATGTGCATTAATATAATAAATGATTAAATTAAATCAAATATTTAATCTTTATAAATATTTTTAATATATTATTACAATTTATTAATATCGTGTAAATTTATATCATATTTATTTACATTTTAAATTTATTTAACGAATAAAATTAATAAGACAATATATTCGTAAAATTTGTTTACTTTTGATTATTTTAGTTAATAGCATGTAACAAGTAATTTTATTTTTTTTAGGACAGTATATTATATTTTAAAAGTAACAATAATATTACTAATAAAAAATAAATTTTGTGATATAAAAAAATCTAAAGAAATAGTGATTAATTTTAAATATAAATATGTATCAGATATTATTTATATCAGATATATCAGACAGTATTTCGATTATAAAAGTTTTGCTTGGGAAAAATGTCAAACATTCACATAATGGAGAATATAGTTTCTTATTAAACAAATTAATGATAGAAATCAAGTATCAGAAAATAATCAGATTAAATTAATTAAAAATAATTATTATTTCAAAAACACATGTTTTTAATATCAGAGCACTGCTTAAAAGATGAAAAAATGAGCAGTATAGAAATAATTATTGAATCAACTTGTTTATGAAATGGCAGAAAATTTTCTCCCTTATGATGAACAATGTGTAACTAATGGGCTTGAATCAGAAAATTGCCATCAAGTGAATTCACAGTTAATGATTTTACTATTATAAAGGTAACATTTATTTTTCTTTACTTAAAGGTTTTTATACAACGCAAATGAAGTTCAAAGATTTAAAATATATGGTCTTACTATAATACTTACAATAATATAAAAGCAAACAATAATTCGATTGCATATAAATTTTTGTGCTTTATTAAAAAATAAATATTTAAATTCAATATTATTAACTGAAAATTATAAACTGTTTTAATTGAGCCATGAAATTCCTAAAACAATCATTCCAATATCCACGGTATTAAACCCAGTTAGATCTGAATCAACCGCTTGGTGAGTGAATGTGGTAAATTAGAAAATGAAAAAATACTTGGCTATTTAAATCGTGCGTAAAATGGTTATCGATTACAGAATATCAACACAAAATTCCAAATGTAACAAGAGAACCTTTTAAAATTCCTTCAAATATCTTTATATTGCCGCTTCTCCGTATGCGTTAATGAATGAAATAAGTTTAGTGCTTTCAGTAATAAATTTTGACAAATATTTAAAAGAATCTTTAATTTTATATAAATAGAAAATTTTGAGAATAGCGATAGTAAATGATTTGTGTTATCAATTGAGATAGTTAAAGAATACAAATATCCTTAGACCCAAGAATGATGAATCTCAATACTATGCATTTTTTATTTAAAGAACAAATCAGGAAATATAAAACATTCATATGTTGTATTTATTCAATTTTTTTTCAGCGAGATAAATGTGGTACATTAAGTGGTACAATGGAATAGGTATTAATAGAAGAATAGGTCCAATTTTATAGCAACCTAATTATCAAGTAAATAATTATTCAAGTATTGAGTACTATATAATCTTTATTCGAGATGTTAAAAACAATTTTTAAGCTATATATTATAGCTTAGTTACAAAAATTCATAATTGCATTTTTAATTTAATTTTTTTTAAACTGGCTTCAATTACGAAAATTTATCTCATTGAATATTTCAGTTTTTTCATAATAAATAGAATATATATTTTAAATAGAATAGATTTTAATTAGAATATATTTTAAATATTTTTTATTAAATGTAACAGGATTAAATTCTTCTATGTCTTATATCTAATTGTAGCAAATTAAGAATTTTTAACATAAAAAAACTTTAATAACATTTTAGAACTCTCCAAGTATAAAATATTTAATTTTTAATTAACATTCAGCGAGATATTTGAATATTGTCTACATAGTGGAATGAAAAAACTATTTCTTTTCAAATTTTTAATTGTATTAAAAAAGTATTAATACAACTAAATCTTATTATCATGATTTAAATTTTTAGTTTGGTACAATAAAAAAAGAAAACATTTATTACAGTTGTAATATTCATTTCATTAAAACGTTCAAACAATGCGTTAACTAACGTAAACTTATATTTATTAGCATTCATGTATAATCTACACATAAAATTTATATTGATATATAAAACTGAAGCATGTGAAAATTATGTTTTTTACAGGTTTAATAAAATTTTGCGTCATATTAATTAAAATTTGATTAAATTTTAATGATTTCTTACGTAATGTATGTAAAACGTATGAACGCATTCAATGTGAAATTAAGATGAAATTTATTCATTAATGTAATATTATTACATTATAAGGAAGAAAAATACATTCTCTAAACATTTTTCTCATTAACACTTATCATGTAGCAATTTAATATATTTATTATGTATCAAATTATTATTTTTGTAATTAAAACAAATTTTGCTCTGATATTACAATATCTGATTATATTAATCCTCCCTTTATTAATCATTTTGAGTTAACTTTCAACAATAACAAGCGGTATTGCCTTATTTGATGATAAAATAACACGTAAACATGTTATATTTTTACTATACTTGAACAATTTTATTTAGAAATTTAGACTGTAGTAAGGAATTGTACCTTTTTACTAATTTCGCTTCGGTGTAATAATCTCATAGCATGAATAAGATTAGTTTTTTTAATATAGTTCAAATTTTTTACATGTACATAACTTATATATACATATTTATTTTACTCCGTATTATTAAAAATCAATGAGTCGTTGTGAAACATATTCAATAAAAAATATACTGCCATAATATGTAAATGCTTATATGAAAAATTAGTTTGGGATTTTATAAGATTTTCAATGATTATTTATATAAATTCAGTTTTTAAAAGCAATTTTGTTATTTAAATCAAACAAAATCAAACTTAAAGAGATAAGACTGTTTTAAAAAGTATTATAAAGTATCCACATTAAATTTTTAAATGTATTTAAATAGATAAACCTTCTTACGATTTTTTATCTATATTTCTTAATTTTTTCTTATCATTTTTATTATAATTATAAAATATTTTAATTTTCAACTTATTTTGAATTTGTTCAGATAAATTTAGGGCTTTTTGTACATAAATTTTATATGTTTATTTACCGAATATGTATTTATCTTGAGCTGTTTCAATAAATACCACATTTATTTATATGCTTTGATATTGAATAAAACTGTAAAGCTATTCTTTTTAATATATTTTAGCTAAATCCTACTGTAAATTAGTTTTGATACATGTTTGATTAAAATTTTTAATTTATACTATCCGTTAATTATTAAAATTAAATTATTTTTCTATTAAATAATTATTTAAAAGATTAGCAAAAATTATTATATTAAACCATGGAAATCAGGTGAATACCGGTGTATTTAATATAAGGAAATACTTCAATTAAATTTTGATGAAAATTATACATTAAAAATTACAAATATATATTAAAATATCATTACTAAATTATTGATAAAATTAAATCTTTTTGTTGTGCCTATTACTTCATTTTTTTACAATCTTACTCATTGTTCTTATATTACATTTTTATACGATTTTGAAAAAGAAAACTAAAAATATTTCTTATTCTTCTTTAAATTTATAAGTAATGGCTTATAAATCATCTCATTTTTATATATCTAATAAGTTTTGTAGATAATATATATAAATTGTATTAAAATAATAAAGAACATTTTTATAAATAAACTTGATACATTCATATATTAAATTGATATTTTAAATTGATATTTTAAATGATATTACGATAGAAATTTTCAAAAACATAATTTTCAGTAAAAATAAGTAAACATGCTAAATCAAGAATTTTTTAAAAGTGTGAACAGTATTTGATAGTTGTGACCTTTGTCATACCCATTCTTTGCTTACATAAATATAAAAAATCACGCAAGAATTGCTTGTTTAAATTCTTTAAATTATTTTTTTTACATCTGAAATGTTTGATTTAGATTATTTTCGATTTTCATGATTTAGATTTTTTTATTTTCTTTTATATCAAGTAGCTTTATACGTGTGATGGCTGTCGAAGTAAGGTGTTCTTTACTTTCTATTAGATTTATTATTTTTATTTATTAATCATCGAAATAGTGTTAATATTAATAAGTGAGGTATACAGAAACACTCAATGTAATGCATGAAAACTGATACGTATTATTATTGTAGCATAATATTTATATTATTCCTCGTATTAATAATATCAGTATATCGGAAAAATTTCTACTAGGTAAACTAATTACAATTTAATTTAAAAATTATATATAAATCCATTCACGATTTTAAATATAATTAAAAAAACTCATAATTTTAATAAACAATAACAATATTTAATTAACAATAATTAATCGTTTAAAAATGCCCTGATAACTGAAAAATAAGTAATATGTTAATAAAAGTAACTGATATAAAATGAGATGGTTTTATTATTTATTACTATAATACTTTGTAAATATTGCTTGAATTTAATTCAATATTCCTAATATTTCTTAAACTAATTAAATTAATATATGTATCGGTCATTTGACACTTTATTTTAACGAATATCAATTAATAGCATTATTTTATATGTTTGTACATTACATAATATATTACAATTTTTTTAATTTTTTTGCCTTATATATTTGTAGTATGAAACCGAAGATTTATTTATTTCTGGTTCAATATATAATATTTTGTAAGTAAAGGACTGTCTTAAAATTTTGAGATAAGACGATGCTATTAAAGTGTATCAGTAACATTGGTATCTTAATGAGTGACAAATTGTATTTTTAGGCGTCCCATATGATTTCATAAATGCAAGTCCTCTTGTTGGAGAAAACATAAGACAAGTACGTCAAGGAGAATTCCCGTATGTCGTATCCCTTATAAGAGTTAATTTAATGAGTACATTTTCTACTCGCGCGGATGATCACTTTTGTACAGGAACACTTATAACAAAACGTGATGTTTTAACTTCTTCTCACTGTCTAGACGATGAAGTTTTTAGCAGTGTAAAAGTGTTGGTAGGATCAGTAGATTTAGATCTTAGTGAAAAATTCCACATCTTTTGGTGGTTGACGTATGACCAATGGATGTATGGTGCCAATACGCCCCTTAGTCAACTAGTAAATGATATTGCCAATATAAGGGTAAATTAAATTAAAGCCAATAATACAATTTTTTTCCAAAAATAATACCTTTTTTTAAAAAACATTTATGTAATGCAAAATGATAATATCAATTCGATTAAGATTATAACAATTCTTTATGCTTAAATTATTTTAGCTGATACAAGATGTACCATCTCAACTTCGAGCTGCTCGACTCTCATCCTTATCAGTAGAGAATTTCTCTCAGGCTAATGTTGTGATGGCGGGGTGGGGTCTATCAAATCAGGGAACCACACCAAATATTATGGAATCTTCTACTGTTAACGTATTGACACCTATTGAATGTGAAAGACAAATCGAGAGGCTTACAGGAGAAAGATGTACCATGGATGGAAAGATTTTATGTACTGCTGCACAACCTTTTGTATTATTAGAATGTGTAAGTGTTTAAATAGATAATTTTTTAGAATGTTTCGACAATTTTATATTATTAATTATAAATCTAACTTATGTTTATGCTTATGTTTAAAATAATCG
Source organism: Kradibia gibbosae (assembly GCA_018907135.1). Taxonomy (NCBI): domain Eukaryota; kingdom Metazoa; phylum Arthropoda; class Insecta; order Hymenoptera; family Agaonidae; genus Kradibia; species Kradibia gibbosae. The sequence continues at coordinate 15,245,834 of JACCHX010000004.1, forward strand.
ATGGAAAAACAATATATGCAGCAACTCACCAAAACTTACTAAATCTATAAAATATTACCAAGATTAATTAATTTACAAGCTAATTAATACTCATTACTATTTAGAAATTATTGAATTATTTTGCATACAATTATTGCTTTAAAACTCATTCGATATAAATTTAAAAAAAATTTAATTACGTCAAATTATTTATTAATAAATTCTTCTAATAATGAATAAATTTGAATTAATTCTTTATGTACAGTCTAAACATTAATAAAAAATCAATCCTATTTAAGCTGTAGTTTGATTAATCTAAAAAATAATTAAAATTTATTTAAAAACGTCTATTTTAATTCATTGATTATAATAATAAATGAAATAATTATTTCTCGTTGAAAATATATATACTTGCAATAACTAATGTAATGATTCTCCAACTTCTGGAATTTCATTACGTATGATTTCAAAAGCTACCTGACAAAGATCTAATATTAATTCAGAAAACATTCATTTAACTAAAAATTCAATCATATTTTTAATTCTTATCCAACAAATCTAGGAAAAATTTTTTTCAAAAATATTTACTAAACCTTTTTAAACATATTTGTGTAAAATAGTACAGTATCAATCTTTTTCAGGGTGACAGTGGGGGTCCGCTTCTATTTATGAACAAAATTATAGGCATTAATCAAGGAGTTTGTCCATCTCGAAATCCAGCTAATTTTAGAAGCCAAATAAATTTGCATATTAGTATTGATGCTTATAGAGATTTTATTAACACCATGAAAGCCAATTGAATGAAAACTGAAGTAATTAAATTTTACTGTATCAAAAAGTAAATTGTAATTAAATTTTTACTTGTAATGCGTATAATTTATGGCCTCATAAACTCCGTACGTACTTATATTTTTGCAAATAAGATTAATATCTAATTATAAATAAGTAAAGACTAATTAAATGAAATCTAAACGATTTTTAATTATTTATATTCCTAACTGGCGTATTTTTGAAAATAATATTATACGTTTTAAGCTAAAAACAATATAAATAAATATATGATTATTTAAAAATTTGTAAAGCATTAAGCTATTAAATCTTGAGGCTTTAATGATAAAAAATAACTAAATTATATGTAAATTTGATAAAATGTAAAACTAAATTTATCATTTAAATAAAAGTATTACTATATATAATTCAAAGATAATATTTTACTAATAATATTATTTATTAATCATACACGTGTTACATTTTTAATTTTTATATCAACAATTTAATGATTTAGATTTAGAATAATGTAAGTATTATTTAACCATACAATATAATGATATTCTCTACCCAAATTTGATACAATTTTTTTATAGCACCATTAAAAAAGTATTGATTATTTTATACATAAATGAATTCAATTATAAATGTTAAATTTCCTAAATGATAACTTTTTTGATGAAAAGCTAATGCATTATTATTGCTAAAAATGTTATCAGTTACCATTATGCAAGTAGAACATTTTGAAATTACAGTGTAAGCCCTCTTCAAAAGATTAGAGCATACGGTAAACTTCGTAATAACAATTAATTTAAAGGTATTTCCATTATTTCATTTATTATTTTTCTTCATTTAATATGTATAATAAGGTCGCTAGTTAAATAAAAAATTTGAAATATAATAATATTAACAAACGTTTTTAAACAATCCTCATATAAACTAAAACCAATAATATTTTGAATACATTTTTTTTAAGATTCTATCTTTTACGTATAATGTATAATGTTTCTTATTTTTCTTCTTAATATTCAGTATATCAAATGATATGGTTTTCAACTATATATATAATTTATAAGATTATGTAAATATAATTATCTAAGTATAATTAATTATTATAATTATAATAATGACTTAATTATCTAAGTATAATTTTATCAAATGTAATTGTGTAGTTTATTTTCAGTCCTATTAATTCAATTTTTTTCTATAAATACAGTTGCTGGATTATAACTAAAATAAAATTTAAAAATAATTTAAAATTTTGATTTGAAATTAATGAATTATTACTGATAATGTTATTTCACAAGTTTAAAAATATTGTTTAAAAATGTTATAAAAATATTTTATCTTTTTTATTTTAAGTAAAATTCATTTTATTATTCTTTTATCTCACTGCTACAATTGCTTACATGTACAACTTGCTGCAATTTACTTATAAGTTGTTAGGGAATCATTAGACTATGTACGGATTATTCTTACATTATATTAAAAATATAATATATATAACTTTTATCAAAAAAAAAAACTTATATGTCTCATTTCGTAAATAATTATCAATTAATCATTGAAGCCAAGTATTAGGCCATACATTTAAAGCTAAAATTTTGAAAAATCAAATAATATATTAGTTATATACTTGATATATCGTGATCCTGCGTCGAAAATATATTATTTTTTTAAGAATTGAAAAAAATTTGATTCTAAAACATAAAACTTAGTAAAAAAAATCCTTGAAATAAAAATGCCTTTAAATTTTTTATTTCAGAATGAAGTTTGGAATATATTTCATTGTTAATCAATGGATAATAATTTGTAAGTAAAATAATGCTTGTATTCTTTCCAATGATTAGAAAAATTAATACGATTATAATTACGGTAAGCTATTCCGGAGAATAAGAAAAAGCATCACATTTTAGGCATTCAACGTGATTTTTGCATAGCAAAACCTCTTATTGGACAAAATGTGCGCTCTGCAACAATAGAGGAAATAAGTTTCGCAGCATGTTTTACGGCGCGATTACCTCAAAATCAACTAACACCAATTAAAATTTTTTGTACCGGCGCACTCGTCACAAAGAGCCACATTTTAAGTGCTGCGCATTGCATCGAATATAAGCCAAAAAATGAAGTACAAGTAATAATCGGGTCGATAAATATATTACAAGGAAGAATCTATTATCCTTCTTGGTGGATAAATTTCAATCAGTGGTCAGAGTACAGAAAGAAACGTCTTCAATTTCGTGTTAATGACATCGCTGTAACAAAGGTAAGACATATTTTTGAAGTAAAAATGACGGAAGTTCATCAAGCAATAATGCATTTTAATCTATACAATTAGCATAATAGTAAACAAAAGAAAATAAATTGTCGAATCAGTATTATTGAATTAAATTCACATATTTAAAAAATATTTTTAAGCTACAATAAGACCTGGTTCTATTGCAGCTGACTGCAGAAGTGCCAGCTACAGTAATTCCCGGCACTATTTCGGGCTTATCAAATGAAGATTTATTTGGCGAAACGGTTGTTACAGTCGGATGGGGCGTAACAAATAACGGTTCTGCATGTTTCGGATTGCAAAAAGTCGAACTGCAAGTTTTAACGCCGAGCGTGTGCGAACAGCAAATTCAAGCTCTGCATGGATCAAGAATCGTTTTTCCAAAAAGGAATTTATGCGCTGCAGCAAATCCATATGCATTGATACAACCTGTGAGTAATTTTTTGATTTAAGATTTAAATTAAAAATAATATACTTTATTTGCTTGTATATTATTATAATTAACAAATAATAAAAACTTCGTCGTTAAGAATAAATTAACAATAATGATTGAAAATAAATAATTGTACATGATAATTTTGTGGTGCCTAATCTTACGTGCTTCGAAAATTTCCTTCAAATTTAGGATGCGAGTTTGATACCGAATAACTTATTGTCCCTAACTTTGATGTGACTTCCACGTCCAACAGTTACCTCGTACTTTCTCCTCCCAAAGAATGATAGCTTACAAAATATTCAGATATTGAGTTAATAGACCGGATGTAAAATAGACGTTTTAGAAATGATGAACTCATTTTATTAACCTGAATCATTTTTTCAATAAAGTAAAGTAAAATTATCAAATTTTATATTAATATTTATATTAAATATAATATAAAAAAATAAATAATATATAAATATAATATTTATATTAAATTATATTAATTAATATAATTATAGGCGCGCACAAAATACAATTATCATAATAATGAATTTTTTCCGCAATAATTCATTAAAATGGAGATTACATCACAAATTTACATAAGATGTAAATTTTTATCATTGATCTATGAAGTTTACGTATTATTTGTCTACCGTAGTTATCATTGATTATTTCTTAAAGATATTGCTTTGTAAATCATTTATATATTACATTCCTTTCTATAAAGAACTTGGTTATTTTCACAAACTTATTTATTTATGAATATTTTAGAGGTACTTTATTTTAGGGAGACAGTGGTAGCCCGCTTATTTATTCGAATGAGATTGTTGGCGTTAGTAAGTCAACGATGCCAGTAATACAAGGACACAACGCCCATCCGGGACAAGTTAATGTTTATTCTGGTATTGATTTTTATAGACAATTCGTCTTGTTTACTACAAATAGTATGTTCATGTGGTATTGAATTAAAATCACGATACACACTAATTATAAGTATTCAAATAGCATGAAAAATACACAGATATGTTTTGTTATAAAATGTTAAATTTGAATATAATATAATATAATATAATTAAATTATAATTTTCAAATTATTATATTTAAAAAAATTGAAATGTTTATATAATATAAAATAAATTATAAATATACTTAAATTAATCTATTCTTACATGACAATTATTTATAATATTCAAATAAATCCTAATTGATAATAATAACGTTATAATTATAAATTATAATCATTATGTTGTTAAATTTTATCCCAATATTTCAATTTATTGATATATTATATGCATAGCAACAAACAGCTTGTAACAAAAATACAAAAAAAGAAATAAAATAATATTTTTCGAAAACATTAGTGTTTTTTTTTTATTAACAATCTTTCTTGTAAATATTAATACGGTCATAAACATATAAGTTTAATTTTAAATTGTAATAGTTCATGGATCGATTGATATTTACTGCTACGTTTAAAACGATCCGCGTATTATAGTAGTAATTTTTAATTTTAGAAGTTTGACAATGGATTTTTTTTCTGTAGAAATGGCAACAATAAAACATGATGATCAACCGAATTAAAATTAAATTTTGTTAACACACTGTCACACCGGTCTGAAATGTACAATACTATTAAACAAAACCATCTTCGATGCTTTTAATGATCTATGTCACTTTTTATATTATTCTTGTAAAAATAATCAATTATTTTAAAAAACGTATTCTTTCAGCCTAGCTTTTTTAGTGTCTAAAATAGTTGTGAAGGTTTTTAAGAAAAACCAAAATTATTTTATTCGATCAACTATAGTGATATGGACTAGACGATATTTTCGCTACGCTCGTTCGTTATATTTTTTCATACTGATTCTTCTTTTTCGTTTGCGTATTCATATATATATATATATATATATATATATATATATACGTATCTATATTTACTTAATACTTGAATCTATTCAGTATTTTACAGATTTATAGATATTTTCTGTTAAACATATGTACCGTTTTACGTAATCAGTACTATGGGTTAAAGTGCTTTAGCACTACTTTATTTACAATCTCAGTTCAACGACCTTACCTGTCGCTTATTAATGACTAACGCAATAGAGCGCAGGTAACATCTGATCAATCAGTTACACCCCAATGGTAATAATTATAGAAGATAATTATATAATTCATAAAATAGTTACATATTTTACTCCATCAAATGGATAGTAGAAAGAACTTTTTTTTATAAACTACATTAGTTCGATACGAATGGTCTTAATATTTCTATCAGTAAAAGTATTCTGTATAATTTTAATTTTAATTACTTATTTTTGTACAATATTTATAGCTAATCACTTAAGTTATTGAGCTTTTTTAACAAGTACAACAGCGTTGATAATACTTTGTTTATTGCCAACGAAGGCATTACATTTATTCTAAGCAGCTTGATGAATTTGTTTATAAAAAAGTTGATTTTATCGTGCATTTGAAGTATAATAATACATTGATAATAGAAAAATTCGTGGTTTGGAAATTACACTATCTTTCCGTATTCACACAAATAATTTAACATAAAATTATTTTGTTCTCAATATTTTTTTTACCTCTATTTTTTTATTCTTATTGAATATTTTATATCTCTGCTTAATTGTATCGATTCAAAGTATTTCAAATCTTATTACATTTTAATATGCACTTTAGGATTTATTTATTACTAAGCCAATGGACAATATTATGTAAGTAATGGATAAAATTTTAAATAAGTGCTTAAGGAAAATTGATATTCTTTTATTAAAATAGACTTGACTTTGAATTGCGTTTTATATATTAGGTATCGTATACGTCGCTTCAAAAGCTATGATTGGGGAAAAAGTTAAAGTAACTAGAGTCGGAGAATTCCCCTACGTCGCATCTTTAATGGACCGAGTATCTCAATATCGAATTTGTGAAGAAAGCACTTATCACATTTGCACAGCAACACTTGTGACGAGGCAACACTTTCTAACAGCTGCCCATTGTTTTGAAAATAGATTACCAAATTCTACTCAATTAGTTATCGGATCACCATATTTGACTCACGGTAGAGTGTATTATCCTCTATGGTTCATCAGTTATAATGAGTGGGCTCAGTACAGAGGAATACGTATTCAGTTTCATATCAACGATATTGCTGTCTCAAAGGTAATTTAGTTTTACAATTAACTATAATGGAAAACGTTCCTTCACTTTAAAATTGAACGATACTTCTTATTTATTAACAAGTGTATTGTTACGCTGCAATTTTTTTATTAAAGTTATCCTCACCGTTTATTTGCCATGATCGAATAGACGTAAAAATATTTAATCGCATAACGCTTATTTTTTTAATAAAAATTTTGAATTCAGTAATTCCTATAGAGTTAAAACAAAAATATCTTAGTTAACGCTACAAGTAGACAATAGCATCCAGCCGGCGTCAATATCGAGTCTCAATGTTAGTAACATGATTGGAATGGATGCATGGTCAGTAGGATGGGGCTTAATAGACAATTATAAAGCCCCCATAGCAATGCGTAAAGTTAAGCTTCATATATTACCGCACGAGGCTTGTGAAGCAAGAATTCAGAGACTACATGGTTCAAGAATCCCCGTCCATTGGAGGCTTTTATGTTCAATTGCACAACCATGGGCATTGATGCAAAGCGTAAGTTTTTAAAAAATTCTACAAGTTTTGAGAGAGACCTTTTTACTTTTACAGAAATTAGTTTTCATCTTAATTAATGTAATAAATTAAAACGTTTGATTGGACAACTATACGCTAGTAAATATCATTTTAGTGAAACAATTACGATTCGAAAGTTTGTTTTAATTTTATGAAATAGCGATACTGTAACCATGTGAAAAGTAAATTATTCGCTATTTTTATATTCTAAATTATTTGATTTGTTATAAAAATTTGTAAAAAATATCAAAAGTATCAAGAATATCACAGATCACAGACAATGTATATACAAATTTTATACAGTTTTAATAATATTAATGTATTGATTAGACTACGTACTCCTCCACTCAGAGCATGCGAAACTTATTTTAAGCACTGCATGCCTTAAATATTAGTAAATATACAATAATTACAATGGTTACAATTAATTACAATGAGATTTCAGTTTGGAGTTTATCGTTTAGTTTTACATTAATATTAACGCGCCAATATTAATGCATACCATTTATATTTACGATACGATTTTTTAGGGTGACAGTGGTGGGCCACTTCTACATTCGAATACAGTTTTAGGCGTGGCGAAGTCAACGATTCCTCTGCCAAATCAACCTACGCATCCTAATAAAGTTAATATTCACAGTGGTATTCAGTATTATAGGGATTTTATACAGCATGCCACACATGAGCGTTTTTTATGGCACTAAGTTTTTTGTACGATAAAATATACTTCAGCATATTTTAATAAACTTAATATTTAAAATATCATATACCTGCAATAGGTCGGCGAGTCATCGACGAATGACTAAAATAATAGTAAACATCTCCCCCATTAACATGCGAGCTAATTATGAGACTTTCCGGATCCCGAATAATATGCTAACCATTCTAAGAAGTATTGAAACTGTCCTTAATTTAGATGTATTCATAAGATTTAACGTACTAAATGTACTGATGATAATAATAAATTATTTTATTTTAAGATAACGGTATCCCTTCTAGGGTTCGCATAACTGTGTCGATGGTAAGGAAATTTAGATAAGATTGGGCCTAAAGGTGAATGATTCGTTTTAGCGGAGGAGTGGATGGAAAGCCATTTTATAAATGCGTTCTCCATAAATGAAGGGGCGCCCCTGAAGTGGGGGCTTTCCCATAATTAGAATTGAGCATGGTCAGATACCGCGAGGCATAGCTGTGTGGGTTACCTGCATGGCGGGAAATCGGCATATGGTAGACAGTAAGGATGACATGCCGAGGGTCTCCGTAGGTTCTGGTTGGCCTCAAGGTGGTGTTCTGTCCCTACTCATATGATGCCTAGTGGTGGATGAGCTTCTTGTCCAACTCATCAGAACGTGTTGTACGGTTATTGGGTACGCTGGCGATATCGTAATAATGGCTAGAGGCCCGTTCATGGATCCTCTCATGTGGACAGATGATGTAGGAAAGCAGGATTCTTATTGAACCTAGCTGAGGACCGAGACCGTCGTCTTCATTAGAAGCTACAAATTGAACCGAGATTGTAAATTGACCCTGAGTAGGCCGAGTCCCCAACTTGGCGATCATGTAAAATACCTAATGGCAATTCTAGACAGTAAGCTGAACTGGTAGCGGTGCTTCGATTGGCGGGAGAATCTCCACCAACCTGTGGCAACGGAAACGAATCATAGGATGGAAGAGATCGACTCTCGCTACTTCCAAAATAGTCCTAGAAAGACTAAGAACTCTAGTGGTGAGGAGCATCTTAGGACCGAGATGAGGTCGACTCCGATGGTGACGCTGGGGATGCTCCTGGGCATCGAACCGTTTAAGGTGACTGTGAAGGCTGCGTTAACGCAAGCCCTGCGAAGGACATTAACTATTTATAAGAGGGAAGTCAGTGGAATCATCTTAGGCTTCCCAAAGGACTGGATGCTTAAGATGCACCTGGACAACATAACCACGGCCTTCCTCTTCGACAAGGTATACCGAGTTAGTATCCCTCCCCCCGGAATGGACTGGGATATTGAAATATGTCAGATTAATGCATAGATAGAAGGGTAAGGCTTACTGAAGGGTCCCTACACCACCGTAAGTCAAGCGGAGCTGTTTGCGATGCGCTGAGGCAAGATATTAAGATTGAGTAGTCACACCGACTATACGTCTATATCTGCTCGGATAGCGTTGCACCCTACACGATAGATATACCGTTATATGTACCGATATACGTACCGATATCGTATCAGGAAGTTATAGTAAGTTATAGTAAGCTCGAATGTCGAAAGATGGAAGAGAGCTATGCACAAGAAGATGACTGCACTGCAAGGAAATAGGACGCGGAGTCTTATACCGTTGCCTAAGGGAAAACGAGCGATCATCAGCTGTAAATCGGTCTTTGCAATAAAAAATAATTTAGAGAATTCCAAAAGATTTAATGGACGAATCGTGGCGAGAGGATATTCTCAGCAAGAGAGGATCGACTATTTCCAAACTTTTGCTCCATTCGTTTGTTAAAAGTATATTAAGAATCTGTTATTAATAACAGCTTCGATGTTAAGCTTCGTTTTCATACGTTAAACTGGAAGAAGATGTTTACCAATAATAGTCAGAGGGATACACTTACGAAGTCTAGAACTTCGTTTGTAAACTACAGGACAGACTTTATGGTCTTAAGTAGTCTCCGTGGTGCTGGAACCAAAATTCGTAGGTTTCTTTAAAAACATTTTGGATGGATTAAGAAAGAAAAGTTTAATTTGGTATATTTTTATTACAATTAATCAAAAAGCTGATTAACTTTTCATTGACCTCTGTAAAAATTTATTCCTAAAAATCTTAATGTTCGTTCACATTCAATATAATGATTTTTTTCATATATAAAAACATTAATTTCAGTCCTTCCTTACCCTCGAATTATTGCATTGAATTGTTAAAACTTTTGGATATCGATAAGTTCTGATTTTCTATTAACCTTTATAATACATTTTACAATAAGTAAAAATTAATTTTGCTTATTAAATAATTATTTGCTTTTTCACTAATTCAATTTTCGACTCATTGAGATCAACATTTACTGCGGAATTTTTTTTACTGTGGCATAATTATATACTGTTTTTATTGTCACACAAAACGATATTAAACATATATAAATTTACAAATATCGCATACCATAAGTAAGGGTGTGAGTGTCTTTAATTTCTCCTGATATTTATTGTTAAGAGTATAAGAGCGATGGTAATCCAGTGACTAGTCCGAGCAAAACCATACCATAATCACTAGAAAATTGTATTATTACATACAAAGTATTTCTAATATTAAAACTCTTAAAAATTTTCTAATTAATTTAATTTTGAATTTTTAATTTAAATTTTGATTAAATAAGAACATAATAAATAATAGCAACATAAATAATATTCCAGTATATTCGTGATCTACGAATGTTATTTTTTATGGAATGTATATATTTGTTAACAAAAATATAAATAAGTTTTCTACATATAAATCATTATTGATATAACGTAATTTATTGATATAATAACGTAAATTCCCAGTGAACAATTACTTCTTATGTAAAAATTATTGTTTTTTAGAATTCCTTGTGCCACACAAAATAAAAAAATCTCTTACAAGATAAAAATTATTTTTCAAATATAAAGAGCTTGCTTTTTTAATAATATCATTGTCTACCTTACCATTGTCTCAAATTATTTTATGGTCAATGTCAAGGTAGTAATATTAATAATTTAAACAGTAATCCTTTATGTAAAGATAATATTTTTAATTTATAATAATATTAAAGACTTATCTTTCATATTACATCAATCATGAAATTTGAAGTGAAAAACGAAAATATTATTAAGAGGCTTATCCTAAACTTTAAAATAATATTACTAGTTCTATTTGATTACATAATCCAATTTAGTAACCGAAAAAATTCCACGATTCGCTTGTTTAAAAGCATAAATCGAAAGATTGTATTCACGTCATCAACAATTTTTTTAAAATATGTCACTAAATTGTACATGACAAAATTTAGTCTGACTATATTATTTTGGCAAATACAGTCTTATGAAGCGTAGCTGTTTATTTAATGTTAGATATATGTAATAAACTTCAAAGTTTGGATAACGTGTAATAGATAAAGTCATCCATAGTATAAATAAATTTCGATAAAGATGCACACACAAATCTTATTTCTAAAAATGAAAATGCTTAAAATCCTAGAATACGTAAAAGGTAAAATCTAAAGAAAAAATTACAGTGATAAAAGTCATAACCCTTCTTTCAGATAACGTGGAATCGATTTTTAAATGACCGAACTCAAGTTTCGATCCGCAGATCTTTAAAACAAAAGCAGGAGATGTTTTAAGAGAGTACCAGCATTGATATAAACGAATCACAAAATTCGAGTCATTTCATAACTATATTTATGATGTGATTTTTTGACATAACTATCGAATGTTTTTTAGCGTACATTACCGATCAATTTTCTAATCTGACCCTGACTCGAATCAATCCATTTTCATCGATAATGAATTTTGCGCTGCGTGGCTTACTTGACTCCGGAACTTGCTTGGTACCTTCAATCGATTAAATTCTGACCAAAACGATTCTTCTTTAATTATTTTTTGTTCTAGTCGATTTGATTCCTGTGCAGTTAGGTGTGGCCACTATTTCTCGATATTGGACTTTTTAAGCTATGCAAAAATCTCTGAGTAAAGCCTATCGTAGTCCTAAGTTTATTAGAATCACAATATTTAACAAAAACTTCGATACAGATTCCTGTTTTTTAACCCAACGAGATTTTCGGTTTTCACCGGTTCGGCTCACACGAAGGCAAATCTTTTGTAGTTAGCTTTGGTCATGCTTCATTCGTTTCTATAGGCCTGCCAGGGTCTGATTGTCATAGATCATCGTCTAATAACGATTCGATTACTGTGGCAATCTGTATTATCACCTTTATGTCAAATTTAAGCTTTCTTAAAAATAATAATTCATTCATTCATTTTGTCCACTTCATGAAAATGTTGACGAAACGGATGTATGCCGGTTTACATTATTTCCCCATAACGTCTGAATTATTAATTTTACCTCTATGATTATTGGTCCCAGTAACCCAGTCGAATCTTATTTTTTTGTTATATGGTTATTTTTTGTTTCTTAACACTGGATAAAATTATTTTAATAACGTAAAATTTATTAAATTAGTTAGCGGAACTGGAAGGTTTTTTTTAACACAGTATTAAATTTTAAGAGCTCGACAATCGGGACGCAAGTGCTTACCTGATCTTATTTTTCCCATCTCAATCCTGGTTAAATTTTTCGCCGCCTAATCATCATATTCCAGGTATAATCTAGATTTTTCCTACTTCCATGTTTGTCTATATGGAAGCGACATCAAGAGTGTTTTGTTGTATACTGGGCTTGATTTCTTATTCGTACTTAAACAAGCCTGAACTGAAATTATATGTTTTTATCATGTATATTCATATTAGCAGAATAGAGGGAAAGAGAGTGAGAAAAAGATAAGAGAGAGAGAGAGAGAGAGAGAAAGATAGAGAGAGAGAAAGATAGAGAGAGAGAGAGAGAGAGAGAAAGAGAGAGAGAGAGTGAGGCATGCGTAGACGAAGGTTGAAAATATTTGTCTTTTCCTGATACCGTGTTTTTTAACCTGCATTATCACAGTTAACATACTTTTTTTTCTTTATTTATATTTACTCCATTGTACTCTCCTCATTAATCCTATCGAAGCCCTGCGCAACTCTTGTCAAAACTCGGTTCTTACGCATGGGATGCCCACTAGCATAGATGAAATCTCTCGCCATTTGTCATTACTATGTTAACACGTCGTCGGCATAGAAGTACTTGTTGGCATTTGTAATCATTCGAATTTATTTGAATCTGCCGGTACATTTTCCAAATATATGCCGTAATCGCGTACTGACGAGTCCTGAATTGCAAAAATATTGACAAAATATCATCTGGAATAGTGAGTCCGACTTTTAGACAGTTTTTTTAGGGTACAGACGTTGTTTCGACAGAAACGTCAATCATAACTCTTTTCTTTGTAGATTCGCCTACTCCCTTAAAAAAGACGAGATGGGCATCAAATATTCTACAATGTTGTTCACATTCTTTACTTCTGCCATGTGCCTTAAATCATAAATTCTTGAATAAATCTGTCATACTCTGTTACAACTTTAATCAGTATTATCGTAAAATAATACGTATTGTTTACAAAAAATATAATATTTATCTAATATTTACTAAACTTAATATTTTAGTGTAATGTGATTTAGAAACTTATTATTATTAATTTTTATCTCTTTATTTATACTTGTTAAAGAAGCGCAGTGATTGAATGTTTGTAAAATTATGGGTAGTGAAACTTTGAATTATTATATATCACTTGATCGCTTTTACGAAGTGATCGAGTCGTCCATCCATTTTTCGGCATTGTAAATTTATTAAAATAATAATATATTAAATATAATATTTTAAGCTTAATAGAGTTTTTTATATTCTTTTATTTTTGATAAGTCAACCCTCATATTTAAAAATAGTAGTATAGCATTGTTAAGGCAGCGAAATCAGTATAATCAGTAAATAATACAATTTATATGAATGCGGATTGTACCACAAAAAGATGAATTAAGAAATACAGAATTTTTAAGGAGTCTTCTTCGTCATCATGCTGCATTTTCGAGGATTCGCTTTTCTTGAAATTAAGTTTGAACGCTGTAAATCATACGACTATCCAAGCTTCTTTATAATGTCATTACAACTAAATCTTACGATGCACCTAATTGTTTTTTCCTCAAGCTTCGTGCTTTCTTTATAGCGTTGTTCGACTTCGTTTTTTCTTCAGAATAAAAACTAGTTGATCGCATCTCTGCAATATCCTAAAGCTTCGCATTAAGTCTAAAGATAGCATAATTTCTTTGATTTTTGTTCAAAACGTTTATTTTTTCTGCCAGCCAAAATACGTCCTAATATTGTCTTGATTAATTGTGCTTCTTAAGAATTAATTGCAATTTGTCCAGTGTACATGAGATCATAAAATATTTCTATGATTAAGACACATCAATCTCGGAGAGTTTTTGAAAAGCTAATTTAAAATTATTCGATGTAAACAAATTTTTTTTATTAATTGAGCAATTTGTTTCGTATGTACGGTGTAATTGTAAATCTAAGTTTTGCTGTAAAGTTGCATGAATTTGCATGTAATGCCGTATTAGTCGAGTCCTTTATATTCGTTATTACTTAGTCAATCCTTCCACAAGAATATTTATATTTTTCTGACGCATTTTGAATAATTTGGCAAATTTGCTTTTTGATAAACGTTGACTGAGATCCACTATCTAAGATTATTCTTGCAGGTAATTTTTTTCTTTAATCGTTTTCAAAGCTTATTACCATTGGTGGAAATATTACCTCTGTATGTATTTGCATTCAGTGTGGTTATTGATTGATTTATTTAAATAACCCGATTGACATCTGCTGAATTATTTACTTTAAAATAAAGCATAGTTTTATGCCATTGGTCACATTTTTTATCACAATTATCATTTCGATGACCGATGTTTAAGCAGTTGGAGCATAATTTATTTCTCTTGATACTATCTAATCTCTCGCTTGTAGTCAGTTTTGTAAATTTAATACAAGGCAATAGTTTATGCAGTTCATTAAAAATTATGCAAAAATTGTTACTACACATGGTTGAGTTATTCGACAACTTCTTTCAACAGAATTTAATTTTACGCTTCATTGTTCATTTGGTTCATTGTTCACGGTTGTCGTTTTCTTTCATTTGCATAAAGTTGCTTTATGTAATTTCAACATTATCACCTGCAAAACTAGTGTACCCCAATAGTCTACTAGTTCGCCTACAGTTTTTAAAGCCCTCAGATGTGTTCTTATGTTATCAACAATAATTCTTATTTCCACGACTGAGTTTCTTCTTATACTAGGTAAATTAAGCAATGCTTTTACATGATTTTGCATGATGAATCTTTTTTATTAAATCGTAGCTTCAACAGTTGCCGCGCTTTCACATAGTTGTCAGCTGTTGTTTCTGAATGTTTTGGACAGATGTTCTTTACAGTGCAGCATTGACATAAGCGAATCACGAAATTCGATTTATGTATCATATACTCTATTGAAACCATTAGGCTCGATTTTAGAAAGACAATAATTATTGGTATTAGTTTGCCCGATCTAGTGCGTCGATGCCACAAAACTCAAACCCGAGGATATTACTCTTGCGGATTTTATAATAATTGTGGCATGATTAATCTTACTAAAATAAAGGTTCTAGAACTCTTGATACTCATTTTTCGGCCTCAATTAAATCATCTTCTAAATATAATCGAAACGAATGAACAAAGGGCACAAAAGGAATGGAATGAATTTTAAAATACTCACTTTCTTTCTCGATTTGATCTTCTCTCTGATTTTTCCTATCTTCCTTCCACTTTCCCTTGTCATTACTCTATATTCTGTTTCCTCCCCGTGATCGTCATAGTTTTCTGTTTCTGTGTTTTTTTTATTGCTCACAATATTTTTCTTGAATGCTTTGTTACACTATGGTCACTGCATACATTGTATACACTATTGTTTACTTACTTTGGTTTTTGCCTCAATTGATCTTGAATTCGATGCTTACAATCGGATTCTGCTGATACAAAGCTCGTTCACAAATTTGTTAGTTCAGGCAATCGTACGGACTCGTCGAATGTCTTCCCACAGAAATCTCACTTAAATAAGAACTGAAAATAAAAAATCAAGAAGTTTGAATAATAAACGTGGATATTGTTTATTTTAAATATGAATAAATTAAAATTATTTAGACAAGAGGAGCTACAAGACTTGACCAGCGGCATTGCTTAATCCTATATTGGGTTTAGTGTGAATAGCATAGATGGGCTCCTCTTATCATAAAATTTTAATATCTTCTTTCTTGTATGAAATATTAATACATAATACATTAAAAGAAAAGAGTTTTCGGCTTTTATTTAACAATGTCATTATCCGTATTTTATCAGTAGGACCTGTTTCATAGCTATTTATAACAAAAATAAATATTTTTATTTGTACAAAATGCATTTATCAATTGTAAAAACTTACTCACCTGTTTCTTTCAAATTATATTATTGTTAAAAAATACTATAACAAAATTTTTATAATAAAAAATTGCTCGATATTTATCAAGACTACAAGCCATTGTGCCATGCAAGCCATTGTGAACCTGTCGATGATATCGGTAGGTAAATTTGAATACCAATTCATCATGAAATATTTATTTTAAAATATACTTAATTAATCATTTTAAATAATATTGCACATATTCATTATTGATCATGCTGATTGGAAAAATACAATTCTGACACAATTAATTTATAATTTGACAGAATCTTATTGATTTTGAAAGGAGTAATTAAAAGATACATATGATAATTAATATCCTTGCATAGTCCTAATAATGATAATGATTTTCATAATTTCTATAATGATCCTAAGTAATATTTCATGTGTTCATATAAGTAAACTCTTATTATATATTTATAAGAAATTGTATAATTTAAAGAAAAATTAAAAATTTATACAACTAAAGCTATACATTATTCGTGTTTAAAACTCATTTAAAAATATTTTGCCTCTCTCTCTCTCTCTCTCTCTCTCTCTCTCTCTCTCTCTCTGTCCGTTCTTTTAAGTTCTCTTTTTCGCTGTTTTTTTTTTCACATTGTACATGACAGATTTTTAGACATATTTACTTAGATAGTATGTTCACACGAAATTATATCTCGTATTAAACAAAATTATAATACTGTTGTTTTAGATAACAGTTTATGTAATTATTAAAGACTTTAAAATTAAAGTTTTTTAATCTATATAAGATATGTAACTTAATCCGCTATAAATAGTTTTTCTTCAATCATTTAAGTCGAATGACTATTTTTTAATTTTTTGAAATATTAATAATAAATTTTAATTTTACAATTCAAAATTTCAAAATGTATTTCAACATTTATGTATTTCTTTGTTTGTCCGTAATATTTTGTGAGTTGTGACTTTAAAATATACTGAAACGTTATAAATAAAAAAGCAGGTTGGTTAAGGAAATTATTGTCTATTAAAAAATGTTATTCTCCAGGCATCACATACAACACTCCAGCCGCTGATGCGATGGTCGGATCTGAAGTTCGAAGAGTACCTCCAAATGAATATTCGTTTATAGTATCGATAATGCATTTGGATTTCACAGATCATGACCCTGTACGAGATCATGTCTGTACTGGAGTACTCATTTCAAGAAGTCATGTTTTGACAGCGGCACATTGCATAGAATACAGGCTAATAAATCAGACTATGATTGCTGCCGGATCGAATAATTTAATTCTTGCTAGAGGCTACGCTATACGATGGTGGATAACTTATAATACATGGATGGCATATAGACAAAGACCGATGCGCTTTGAATCAAATGATCTTAGCATTATAAAGGTGGGACACACTTTTTAAAGATGATACGTATGTACACATGATATATATGGTTTTTTGTAAAAACAGTTGTATTAACATTGTTTTCATGGTCATATCACTAATCTATCAAATCGATTAATGTCTGGAAAGTATTAAAATAAAATGTAACTTTCACGGATTTATAATGCTTTTAATAGCTAGTTATGGAAGTAGATTATGATATTCCGCATACTTATACTTCGGATGCAGAAAGCCATGAGTTATGGGGACATAATGCCTTCCTAACTGGATGGGGTATAATGAATGACGGTTTCGTATCTCCGAATCTGCTCAAGTCCAGAGTTAGAATTTTATCAAATGCAGAATGTACTGAAAGAGTTGAACGTTTGGCAGGGCAATTCGTAGGGATTAGTTTCAGATACTTATGTACTGCTTCAGAACCTTATTCTCTGTTACATGAGGTAAGTAATTATAATTTTAAATAAAATTAAAAAAATTCATATTTTGAAAATTAATTGAAAAATAAGAAATGCGTTTACAATAGAAAGCAAATAAATGACTGACTTTATATTTCTTAATGAGTCTGTTTTATTAGTATTGAATTATCGAAGACATTATACATTTCATATTATATGTTGATTTGGTAAAAAAAGAAAATTTAAAAATCCAACTATATCAATAATATGAAAACATTTATTTGACTTTGAAATACGTTTTCATAGTAATAACAAAGCTCGAGTATAATGTTTTTTTTTTTTTAAAACATATTTAATTAAAATCATTTAAAAATACATTTACTTTCACCTATAAATTAAATTCATAACTAAATTTCCTCTATTCCGTGACTTAATTTTTTAATCATTTTCGTTTTTAGTACGCATCTACAATGATTTATTTATTAATAACTGAAATATCCCCATACATATTCCTGTGCTATAGAAATGTGTTTGCTATGTATGTTGTATATTTAAATAAATAATTTGACGTATTACTTTTTAGGGTGACTTCGGTGGACCTTTAATGTTTCTGAATCAAGTTATTGGTATCAATCAAAATACTATTCCAATTCCAGAAATCCCAGAACATCCAGAAAAAGTGAATCTTCATGTTGGTGTTTATTACTATAGACGTTTCATTACAGATGTGTCAAGAAATGATTTTATGTGGTCATCGTAAAGAATATTTATGTTTACCCCATAACAAAAAAAATGGTCAACCAATAAATTTATGCAGATTTTTAATTTTAACTATTCATCTGGTATTACTGGTGTTCTAATATAATGTATAGTAAATTTGTATAAGACTCTTAAAATTCATTCCCAAACTGTTTACAAGTAATACTTTTGTATCAATATCTTCTTCAAGTAATTCTTCATGAAAGCATGATGATTTTCCTTGTCGAATAATTGAACTATTTTCCTACAAATGGTATAAAAAGGAAGATTGTATAATGTCTAAATCAGAATAATACATCTACACAAATAAATTTTTTTCAATTAAGAAAACACAAAATTACAACACTTACATGTACTTCAATAATTAAGAATGTAGTATTCGCAATTAACAATAATGACCTCAAAAATAAAAAACATGTATTTATAAATTACATTCAAATTTCCTTACTTTTGTTGTTGCTAATAATGGATGCTTGTAAATATAGAAAAATCTGAATAATAAGAAAAAATAACAATTATAAATCTATTTTTTCATTTAATAAAGTTATTTAATAAATATTTAATATTTAATTTTTTTTCATTTTAATTGACTTTGTTATAAAAATAATAATAATATTTAAATAAAGATACCACTATAAATACATAGAACGTCGTATTAATTTTTTCCCCTCAAATTAACAAAAATACTACAAAATAATAATAGAAGCTAATTATATGTCGTTACTAGAAAATGCTAATAAATAAAATACAAGTTAAACATTTTGCCTACTAAAGGCAGAAAAAGAAATGTAAGCCAAAAAAATATGACAATAAAAGGAAAAAAGGACAATACAAGAATAAACAAATTTATGCATTTTTTATTTAATTGTGTAGATGTAATGTATAAATTTAAAGAGTGAGTTAAATTATTATACTGAAAATTCATAAGTAAACTGATTAATGGATATCTATGATAAAATTAATCTCTATATCCTTTAAATTATTAAACTCGACTTTAAGGTTGAACAAAAATTAAATATTAGTTCTGTTACGCAAGGAATTATGGTTTTCGAATATAAAGATTTAAAAATTAACGTTCATATTTTTAAATAAATTATTCTATATACGAAGAATAAATCACATTCTCCTAATAACGTTAAGAACATTGTTGTCAAACGTGAGTCTGTCTATCTCTTAATGCTAACTTGTACGGTAAACCTTAAAT
This sequence comes from Kradibia gibbosae, assembly GCA_018907135.1. Lineage (NCBI taxonomy): Eukaryota > Metazoa > Arthropoda > Insecta > Hymenoptera > Agaonidae > Kradibia > Kradibia gibbosae. Next base: position 15,265,799 of record JACCHX010000004.1, read on the forward strand.
TCAGATAAAGATGGATGACAAAAAAATCTTATGATTCCAAATTTTTAAAAAACATAATCTTAATTGTACAAACAAAAATATTTTACCTTCATAAGTGTTAATTAATACTGTTTTACTTAAAATTAAATTAAAATTAAGATTAAAATTTCAATTCAGATGACTTTCTTTAGAATAAAATCAAAATGATTACAAAACTATACTTAGTAATACTATATATTTAGGAACACGTATACCACGCATTTTAAATTAATTCGATTTTTAAATGTCAATTGAACCACTCACATCGCTTATAATGTACATATTTAAAAATGTTAAAGATTTTAAAACACATTAAATTTAATGACAGACTTTTGATATATTTAAATTTTCTAACATTTGTTTATATTTAAAATTTCAATCATTAGTGCCTTTACAGAGCTTAAAATCGACCATATAAGAAATTCTTTTCGGGAAAAAAATTTCTTCTTATCTTTTCTTTTCCAAAAAAGAATTTCTTTTGAAAAATTTTATTCATAGCAATTTCATATAAAAAAAATGTATAAAAACTTTATCTATTGCATTATGTACTGAAAATAAATAATACAATTCATCACATTTCATCACCTTTTACTAATTTTTATTAGAACGTTTGTATAAAAGATTTAATATTTGAATTAAGACATTTTGATCTGACCTAGATGATAAGTATACAAAAGTATAAATAAGCATGAATTTAATGTTTAACATTTAAGTCTCTGTTGAATAACGAATAATTTTAATTAATACATAATAATTGATAGTTACTCAGTAACTTAATAGACTTAATAGAGTAATAAAAATTTAAATCTTATGTAAGTTAACTGTGATTATTGTCTTCATTTAAAAAAGGGTATGTTTGATTTTAGTAACAGTAAAAATTATACATCCATTGAATACGTCTATCTAGTTATTTATTGTTTACTTGAATAAAAAAAATCTTTATTTAACTTTAATAAGCTTTAAAAAATTTACCCAAATATTTAAAATGAATATTTTCTTATAATAACATTATTATTAAAACGCTAAAGTTATAGTAACTACAGAAACGTTATCTGACATATCAATAAGGAATTTACGAATACAAGTAATATTTGGATCTAGTCAATCTTTGTTTCAAAATTATTAGTTTCTTATCTTAAAAAACCTCTCGTGTTACTTAAAAGACCAATAGCTTTTTTACATTTATGTACAAAAACGGATTAAAATATAGAATAAAGTTTTATGAATATTCGTTAAATTTTTTTTTAGTAACAATATTATTATTGCATAGATTTCTTAAAATTAGCATACGAGTAATAGGAAAAGGCGTTTTTATACTAATTGAGGTTGAGAAAATATAAAAAAATTGTTTCTTTGATATAACTTATATTTTTGAAGTATTAGTTTTTCGAATTTTTATTATTATGAAATAACAATAATCTCGTTAATTGCATTTCAAAATTTTAATAATGTGCCATTTTTCAATATATTAACAATTTTATAATTGCAATTTTCTCGGAAGAATAGATCACTGTATTTCATGAGTATGATACGTGTTATAATTTCTTCATTATTTTTTAAAATGTATGTTCTAAACAAAATTATGAATTCAGTATTTAATATAGATCGATAATTGCGTGAATAGTTGCAGAATATTTTTGCAGATTTATTATATATTTACCATATTTCATTTACTAAGAAACTAAAATTATTGATGCAAAATTAAGAAATTTAATTTTCAAATAAATAATAAACATTAGATAAAATAGATAAAATTATAAAAATGGAATTTATTATAATTTGTGAATTCAATTTTGACACATATTATCGATATTCTTATGTTTCAGAATGAAATTTAATATTGTTTTATCATTTACTCTATCCGTGATATGTTGTAAGTAGTAATGTTTTTTTTATGAAATGGGTTAAAAATTTTGGCAGTGAAATAAGTTTTATTTTTTAGCTGTATTACATCAGACCCCAGTCACTAATGCCATAATGGGACTGAATACAAGAAAAGTAGTCGAAGGAGAATTTCCATTTATAGTATCACTGATGAATATTGATTTTGATAATTTGAACCCTTTAGAAAATCACGTATGTACTGCATCCCTTATTTCAAGGAGACATGTTTTATCTGCGAAACATTGCACAGAGGACCGAGAAATAATAGATACTGCGGTAATTGTAGGGTCGCCTAATTTATTTAATGGTATAGTGCACGAAATAAAATGGTGGATATCTTACGAAGAATGGGCTCAATATAGAGGAATAAACGTTCAATTTCGTTCAAATGATATTACCATTATAAAGGTAAATGAGTTTTAAATAGAAAGTTACAGCTCTTGAAAAATAAAATTAACTTGTGATGTATGAGAACGTAAATTTTTAAAATTTCAAATCATTCTTTTGGATTCATATAAACAAGCCCCTTATATTATAATTGATCTGAAAAACGTGTTTAATAATGAGCAATAAAATACAACTTTGTAGCTGATTCAAAAAGTAGATAGCAGCATATCGGTCGGAGTTATTTCGGAGCTAACGAATGCAGATTTATATGGGAAAGAGGCTGTAGTAGCTGGTTGGGGAAAAGGAAACGATAATGAAACGCCTAGAACTTTAAGATCGGCCAGTTTAAGATTTATGACAATAGAAGAATGTGAAATCCGTATATCAGAGTTAAATGGAGACAGATTATCTATTCACCCAAGATTTTTATGCACTTCTACATACCCATTTGTTCTATTACAATTCGTAAGTATTGTTTGTTTCAATACTTTTACTTAATATATTGTGTACGTTTTCTCAATAATTGGGTTAATTCCAGTCAAGTGTAATTACATATGTACTATCTTGTCTATTCTTTGATGTAAACGAGAATGCAATTTCATGATTTGGCTTCTCTCTTCGATTGAGCTTATAATTGAGCAAAAATCATTTATGAATCAAGAGTTCCATTTTCTTACGTTATAATGAAATTAAAATAAAAAAAAGAAAGAACTTAATAAGATAAATATTGAAATAGTTTCTTGTTTTCTGTAACTGTATGTCTGTAATTGAAAACTGTATCAAATTTCTTAAATAAGATAATACTAATAAATTTGTATGTAATATAAATGAAGATAAAATTAAAATCAGATTTTAGCAATACTTATTTATTTGTATGAAAATTTTATTATCTCTAATTAGTGATAAAAGAATTACAAAGAAATTTTTTTATTTTTAAAGCTACTGACTATTTTTTAGATAATTTTAAGCAATCTACCATAAAATAACAATTATTGAGTGACGTAACAAAAATTATTTACAATACTGTAATTAAAAGTACTCTTATTTATATAAAAATTCATACTTATGTACACACATATATTTTCTGAATACATTTCACTATAAATTTTTCCTTGTATTTATTTTTAGGGTGACAGTGGAGGACCAGTCATGTACATGGGAAAGATTGTAGGCATAAATAAATCAACAATTCCGCTTCCAGATCAACCAATTCATCCAAGAAAAGTAAATCTTCATGTTGGTATTGATTACTACAGAGACTTTATTACAGACGTGAAGAAAAGTACTTTTAGGTGGCGATAAATTGAAAAGTACTTAAAAATATATGAGTTATTTTACCCGATCGTCAAATAATTTGATTTTTCGTATTTATTTAATCTAATTTTTACTAAAAATAAATAATAATTGATAATATTCTTTTGATATATTCTTTTACTTATTAAACAGCTATTAAAGCTGAATAATATAAAACAAATTTAAAGCTTTTAATACATAATTTCCTTTATACCATAGAATAACTAAAGCCGTTTTTATTAAAAAAGTGATAAAGAATTATGTTTTATTTTCTGACATTCATCTGCATAATTTAATTAGACTACGACTAGGGAAAAATTATTATATGCTAGGCTTGGCCTAAATGTACCGAGTAATAAATAATATTTAAGCATGTGAGAAACTTTATGTTATTAAAACTAGACATAAAACAGCTTTATTAATATTTTATATGTTCAAATTAAAAATAAAAGATACGTACTTACAAAAATTAGATTTTTTTATATATTTGGTAATTTACAAAGTAAATAAAAACACTCTTTTCGATACGTTTATTCATAATTTATATATTCTATTATATATATTATATTCATTTTGAAAGCACAAAGTATTTCTGGACCTTCTTTATTATATAAAATTTGAAAAAATAAAATTCCTATATTATCATTTAAACAACGAATTCAAAACAAATAAATTATGGCACCTAAAAACCTTCAATTTCTCTGTACTCTTGACGAAAATAAATGATCATGCTTCCGTTATAAAATGATCATTTAAGGAAAAAAATTTAATAAATCCAAGAGTGAACTTGTTATAATAATATGTACTTGTACTTGTAATAACATATTTTATTATATTTTTGATAATTATAAACTCAAATTAATTTACAACGTAAAAATTTATATTTACATTAAATTCAAAAATTGTTTTTATTGAATTAAAGTCAAGACTTTGGAGCTAATTCATATAGTTTCAGTAAAGCAAACAAATACTTTATACTGATATATAACATTTTAAATTAAAAATATTACATGACGTTAAAAAAATAATTGTTATTTTCTATATAAAAAATTATGTACATACTTATTATTATATTAATAACTACGTATTCAAAAAGACCATCAATTTTTATTTAGAATTATAGAAAAATATTAACACAAAAATCTTTATTTGATCAAAACCGAATAAAGAAAAATTCAGAATATAAAAAAAGTTTAAGTGGTAAAACTATGTAAAATCTTATGCCGATACAAAAAAATTATTATGTCAAATCCTTATCAGTAACAAAGAAATAGAATTTATAAATAGGTTTAGTTTTATTGTGAAGAATAATTCGGGTTAATCATATATTTATACGAAACATAATATTTGCATTAAGCGATGGAACATTAGTAAATATGAAAATCAGTTATAAATAAAGGCCACTCTTATTTATATATTAGAAAAGCACCACTGTAGTTTATGTGAACGGTGGCATTAAATTCAAGGAGCAGAGTAAGTATGTAGTAAAAAATGAAAATTTGTTACTACAAGAAATAAAAGAGGCTTAATATGTAGTTTATTTAATTACAAGTACAAAATTCATGCACCGATACGCTTATGTATTGCTGTGAAAAACAGAAGTTCATTGAATATTAAAAAAAAATTTTAAGGACATAAAATCTATTATCGCTTTTGAGACTTAAATTTTCATTTCATCGTTATCATCAATTCGTGTAAAACATATGTTATATAACCAAAGTGTTATGACTTTTTTTGCTAAACATTTACATTTTTAATGAGATTATACACGTTTTATTATTAAATTCTATATCATACATAGGATATAATAAATAACGGATACATTTGAATAAAAGATTAGTGTTGTATTTCAAACTCTAACATAATGCAAGTTTTTTTAACATTACTACATATTTAATAATTTTGAAGTAATGAATAAAATTAATCTAAAAATTTTAGCATGGCGTTCAATATTCATATACTTCTAGGTATATCCATAATATTTTGTAAGTAACGACTTTTAAAAATTTAAAAAGAAATATACATATAAATGATAATCCTCAAGTCAAATTCAACTATAAAAAAAATTATATTTTATAGGCTTAACATGCAACTTTCTACTTGCTGATGCTATGGTAGGATTGAATATTAGAAGGGCAAATCACGGAGAATTCCCATTTATTGTATCGATTATGAATCGTAATGAGGTGAATCCGTCAGCGCAAGATCATTTATGTACTGGAATACTAATCACTAGCGATCGTGTTATAACTGTGGCGAAATGTTTACAAAATCGACTTTATAATAATACTATGGTATTAGTTGGCACTATTAGTCTAACATATGGCAGAATATTTTACCCACAATGGTGGATAAATTATGACCAATGGGTTCAATTTAGACGAAAACGTCTTCGATTATTAGATAATAATCTAAGCATTATCAAGGTAAGTAATCATACATGCAACATTTATTAATCTGAAAATTTTTATTTTTTAATTAAATGGTAATACCACTTTAAAAAAATATTTTACACTTATTTCACATATAAAATCCAAAAAAAAAATTTATCTATTAAATATAGAATATATTTCTGTGTAGCTAACGAGAAATGTGGAAGGCGATATTATACCAGCCAATTTTGCGCGTTTAAAACCTACACAATTAGTTAATAACGATGTTACAGTTGTTGGATGGGGTGAATGCAATGATGGTCGTGTATCAACTGATTTGCTGACTGCCAATGTTAGACTCTTATCTAATGAGGAGTGTAGAAATAGACTTAAAAATCTAGAAGGGCATCCTGTCCAACTTCACCCAAGGTTCATTTGTACTTTAGGAGATCCATTTGTAATATTGTACGATGTAAGTGCCCGTGACTTTTAATTTACATACGTTTACATTAAAAATCTACGTAATATGAAAACATTTTAATGCTGACTATGGCATTTGTATATGTACGGATATTCATAGTTTTAACAGTACATTATCATGAAATTTTGATTTGATTTTATTTAATTTATTTTGTTCTTTTTTAAAGGGTGACATGGGTGGACCTTTACTGCTTGGAGAACTTATTATAGGAATAAATAAAGAAACACTTCCATTCCCAGATGTACACTTCCATCAAGAAAAAATAAATATTCACACCGGAATCGAAACTTACAAATACTTCTTTGAAGATACAATAAGTCCTGATTTTCCATGGCAATAAATGCTTAGTGTAGCAATGCTCAACTAAATACACATACAAAGTTATGTTTAATGAGAGTCCAAGATAGAATTATATTCACTTTAGAGTTGTATAATAAGAATAACGAATAAAAAATCTAATTTGGCGTTATAATTGATTGTTTCTTGAGAATAATAATTGAAGTATTTAAAACTATATACAATTTCTTAAGTGGTCAATTTATATTTAATGAACTTACTTACTTTAAATGAACAATACATAAGAATGAAATATTTTTTATTCCATACGAGTCAGAGTATTTTTATGTAAAAAAACATTTGAAATAAATCCATAAATAAATTTGCATTAAAAATTCGTATTTTCAAAAATTAAATTTTTATGTTTTAGATAACAATGAATTATAAATCAAATTAACACCAAAAATATTATAGTAACATTTAATTAAGAATTTTTTTTAGAGATTAATATTTTGATTATCATCTTTTATCACATAATTCGCAGTCATATATTTCTTCAAAATATAATATTTGCTTTTAACTATTGAATGTTATTAAACTAAAAAAAGCTATATAAAAGTAAATCTTATTTAAAAATTAGTTAAGTATCAATGAAGTCGATATAAACGTTGGTATCACATTTTAAAATATATGTAAGTATCTGCATGGAAATTTATAATTTATATAGCACAAAGTAATATGTTGTTATTATAAATTTAATTTAAAAAAGAAAAAAAATTAAAGTAATTAATGCATCTACTTCAACTCAGATTAACTTGAATCATATGTTTCAACTAAAAATAAATAACTTTAAACAATTATAGCCTATCTATAAACATAAACAAAAGTTTTTAATTTTTTTTATTTAAACTTTTTAAGACATTAATTCATTATCAACTTCGATTCTTTTGTTTCTATATATTTCTAATCCGGAAAAATTAATCTGATAATTTTAGCATGGAGTTCAATATTTATGTACTTCTTGGTGTATCCGTAATATTTTGTAAGTAATGAATTATAAAAAACATATACATTAATGATTCTTTTCGTCAAATAAAACTGTGGAATTTAATTTCTAGGTATGCCATGCAACTTTCCATTTGCTGATGCTATGGTTGGAATGAATATTAGATTAGCAGAAAGAGGTGAATTTCCATTTATTGTATCAATTATGAATCGTAACGATGCCAATCCTCAGCCAGCAATCGATCATTTATGTACTGGAACGCTAATCACTAGTGCTCATGTACTAACTGCAGCACAATGTTTAGAAAATCGAACATATAATAATACTATGGTTCTTGTCGGAAGTACTAGTTTAATTTATGGCAGGGTACACTACGTGAGATGGTGGGTAACCTACGACCAATTCGCTGCATCTAGACAAATAAATCCTCAATTTGAAGTTAATAATATTTGTACTATAAAGGTAAATTATAGATAACAAAATATTATAACTATTATAAAAAATATCCTTTATAAGATATTAGACGTCATTTTATTTGTTTTTAGAAACACTGAAGTAAATTTTAAAATATCAATAAACGAATAAATTGTATATTAATTATAAACTTCTAGAAACAAGAAATTCCAAAAAAATAAAATTTTAATCATAAAATAATTACTGCCTTACATATAGCTACGTCTCAATGTCGATCGAAAATTTAAGCCAGCTATACTTGGAACCTATTCTCTAGAAGAGTTATATGAAAACACAGCAACATTAGTGGGATGGGGCGAATCTAACGATGGCCAAATATCGACCAATTTATTAACGGCCGAAGTAAGAGTAATGTCTAACGAGGAATGTGTTAACAGACTTACCAATCTTGACGGGAATCCCTATAACATGCACAAAAGATTCTTATGTACTTCAAGTCATCCATTCGTTTTGTTGTATGATGTAAGTAATTCTAAATTTTATCTTTTGCTATCATATTATTATAATTATACTCCACTTTCGTATTTAGTATAATCATTATATATACACATAAATATATATTCTATCGCCTAGAAAACAGTAAATCAATTTCTACCTGTTTCCGACCGAAAAACGAATTCGATGATTTAAATTTTTCCTAATAATTAATTAAACGGAGGCTGTAAAAATAATCTTACTTAATCGGTAGTGGTTGATAATTCATGTTAAAAAAAAGATCGGACATCTGGTGGTCGAAAAAGTAGGTCGAGTTAGGAGATCGAATAGCCTTAGATTCAGCAGAGTTTAGTCATTTTATTAATTGTGGTATTATTGTGGTACAACTGATTCTTGTCGAGTAGCGGTGATCAAAAAGTCCCGTATACATCGCATTTAATAAAATTAAAGAACTACAATCATAAATTAAAGATTATATTTCAATATCCGTGAATTCGATATAAAAATAGGTAACAAATTGCTTAAATTCAAAGATATATGATTTAAGAGTCTCAATTTAACGTAAATAACTAATATAGCAGCGATTGCAATTTGAATGTCACCAAATGTGAATAATATTTTATCTTGACTACATATCAATTAAATTATGGATCTTAGATCTGTGATAACTTTATTTAGTCGGAATTGATTTATCTGAATAAGACTATATTTATTGTATAAAATACAAATGAAATTATTGTACTTTTAAAATTTTTTATACATTTTGTTTCTTTCATATTATGCTTTTTTTAGGGTGACATGGGTGGTCCTCTCTTATACGATAATATGATTGTTGGTGTAAATAAAGAAACGGCGCCGTACCCACATTTACACTTTAATCAAGATAAAATAAATATTCACACTTCCATAGAATCGTATAGAGGTTTCATTATAGAAACGACTAGACCTTATTTTACATACGATTAAATCTATATTTAAACAAATGATCATCGCAAATTCAAATCTTAATATAATGAGAGTACAAAATACAATTATATTTATTTTGAAGTTATATTATAGGCATACAAAATAAAAAATATTTTTTCAAATATTAATCAATTAACTTCTGTGAATAAGAATTTGAAAGAATTTAATGTTTCACCAATTGTGTTTTTGAGGAATTAAATGTACTAGAAAAAATTTGTAAAAAGAAGTAATAATAATAATATACATATTATGTTTCAATCATCTGAAAAAAATCGAAGTATAGAGTAAAGTAACAAAATTTGTATAGCAATAAATAATCTTAGATTTCTGTGAAAATTATAATCAATTACTTTCATATAGTTAAAATTTGATTAAAAAGGTTTTCATTAAAAATATAAATTTAATATACAATCGATTTTAAAATTAATAATAAAACTAAAACAATATACGTGCGATGAATAAAATATAAAAATCAAACCAATTTGTGCTAAAATATTAACAATGTAAGTCGTCTCAATAACTAAATCACTAAATATAAAATAACCATGTTTTGAATTTTAAATGACCAAATACGTAATTACAAAATTATTGCTTACAAAATAATTATTTTAACTACGAGAGCTGTTAATTAGAACTATAAACATAAATTTTTTACAGGCAAAAAAATAAATTTTAAATTTCAGATTATTTGTTAAAATGTCTGTGAGATCGAATGAAAACTTCCATTTATAAACTATTATATTTAAGAACATTGTTGAAAATTGGACAAAAATAAAATTCCTGTGTTGTCAATAGAACAACACATTTTAAATAGAAAAAAATATTTTCCATTAAGAAACCTTCATTTGCTCTCCACTTCTCATGCACAAAATTATAATATTACTGCCGAAAATCAGTAATTAAAACAAATATATCAAATCCTTGAATAAAGTAGCATTTAAAAAATTAAATACTGTATAAAATTTTAGATAACAATGAATTATGACTTACATTATCAACGATTATTTTGTATTTACATTAAATTGAAGATCTACAGTAATCTACTTCAATATTAAAAAAAGACTTTAAACTTTATCATTGCATCTCTACTATAAAAAAAATATAATTTTTATTGAAATTGGCCAAACATCTTAAATAAAAAATATTAAATAATGTGATATTTTTAAACCTAAAACTGATAAGTTACTGCATAAAGTATTATACATATTTAATATCACTTTAAGAACAATGGGGGAAAAATCTATTAAATATTATTATGAATTGCTAACGAATATAACGTAAATCTATATTTGGTGTCAATTAAAAGACGAAAAATTAAGAATAAAAAAGGCTTATTTAGGTTTGGTAAAGCTACAATAAAATCTTATCCCAATAAAATAATTTTATTTTGTCAAATTTTTATCATTTGTAAAGCGTAAAGAATAAGTTGAGTGTTATCGTTACAAAAAATTACTGTTTACCGTATATTTCTTCAAAATATAATATTTGCATTAAACGATTGAAAATTCATAAACTTAAATACCAGCTATAGAGAAAAACAATTTTGTTATATATTAGTGAATTATTACTATAATCGACGCGAACGGTGATATCACATTTTAAAATAAATGTAAGTATCTGATCAGAAGTTTACAATTTATATTTTACTTTTACACGTAAACTCTTTCAATATACCATTTTCTAAACCACTGGTTTAAAATGAGCTATTTTTTCTTTAATTCATTATTCTATAAAAAAAATTTTTGAATTCAAGTTATAATAAATTCTAAACACAAATTACATCCATTATAATACAAAGTATTGTTATGTAATTTTACAGTCTAAAAAACAAATACTAAATATGAATAATTTTTAACACAAACAAAAATGTCTAAATTTATTTAATAACTGTTATTCTTATTAAGAATTTAATTCGATTTAATAATATAAAATTAGAAAAGTAGTTCTTCGATTTGAAATATTCAGATCCTTTTTACATTACTTCATATTTATTTTTTTCGAATATTTTTTTATTGAATTTTTATATTTCTAAATGAATACAATTAATCTGATAATTTCAGCATGGCGTTTAATATTTATATAATTCTTGGTATATCCGTAATATTTTGTAAGTAATGAATTTTAAGATATATATATTCGAATGATTCTTCTCAGTAAAATGTAATTATCAAAATCCATTTTTTTTTCAGGTGTGACATGCAACTCTCCATTTGCTCATGCTATGGTCGGAATGAATATTAGAAAAGCAGAACGAGGAGAATTTCCTTTTGTTGTTTCAGTTATGCACCTTGATAATAACAATATTAATCCTGAAGAAGATCATTTATGTACTGGAACACTAATCACTAGCGGCCATGTACTAACTGTGGCGAAATGTTTACAAAATCGACTATATAATAATACTATGGTATTAGTTGGCACTATTAGTCTAACATATGGTAGAATGTTTTACCCACAATGGTGGATAAATTATGACCAATGGGTTCAATTTAGACGAAAACGTCTTCGATTATTAGATAATAATCTAAGCATTATCAAGGTAAGTAATCATACATGCAACATTTATTAATCTGAAAATTTTTATTTTTTAATTAAATGGTAATACCACTTTAAAAAAATATTTTACACTTATTTCACATATAAAATCCAAAAAAAAAATTAATCTATTAAATATAGAATATATTTCTGTGTAGCTAACGAGAAATGTGGAAGGCGATATTATACCAGCCAATTTTGCGACTGTAAAACCAATAGAATTGGTTAATAGTGATGTTACAGTTGTTGGATGGGGTGAATGCAATGATGGTCGTGTATCAACTGATTTGCTGACTGCCAATGTTAGACTCTTATCTAATGAGGAGTGTAGAAATAGACTTAAAAATCTAGAAGGGCATCCTGTCCAACTTCACCCAAGGTTCATTTGTACTTTAGGAGATCCATTTGTAATATTGTACGATGTAAGTGCCCGTGACTTTTAATTTACATACGTTTACATTAAAAATCTACGTAATATGAAAACATTTTAATGCTGACTATGGCATTTGTATATGTACGGATATTCATAGTTTTAACAGTACATTATCATGAAATTTTGATTTGATTTTATTTAATTTATTTTGTTCTTTTTTAAAGGGTGACATGGGTGGACCTTTACTGCTTGGAGAACTTATTATAGGAATAAATAAAGAAACACTTCCATTCCCAGATGTACACTTCCATCAAGAAAAAATAAATATTCACACCGGAATCGAAACTTACAAATACTTCTTTGAAGATACAATAAGTCCTGATTTTCCATGGCAATAAATGCTTAGTGTAGCAATGCTCAACTAAATACACATACAAAGTTATGTTTAATGAGAGTCCAAGATAGAATTATATTCACTTTAGAGTTGTATAATAAGAATAACGAATAAAAAATCTAATTTGGCGTTATAATTGATTGTTTCTTGAGAATTATAATTGAAGTATTTAAAACTATATACAATTTATTATAAGTTAAATTTAAACTAGAAATCTAATATGAATTTATAATAATATATTATGTTATTTCGTCGATATTGATATTTTTCGAAATAATGTAATTGTGTATGCATCAAGAAATGATTAATTTAAAAAAAAAGACATATTTTAATCGTGTAGTGAACGGATTAGTAAAAATGAAAAAAAAATATATAAAAAAAAAATTTACAGTTAGAATATTGCATTAACCTAATCAATTTAAAAAGTTTAAAAAAATATTTTGAATAATAAATAGGTAATAAACAAGAGATGGGATTTAGTCGAAACCATATTGAAAAAACATCGACTAATGCTTATCATCTTAAACTTAAAATACAAAATATAAGTGAATAATTAAATTCGCTTGCTCAAAGATTTTCTAATTTATGAAAGAGATGATATGTATGATCATTCAAAAAAGAAAATTTTCAATTTTTTAATTTGATATCAATAATTGTGAATCATTAAATATTCATTAATAACAATAAATTCATTTATATCTACAACATCGTATAAAATTTTCATTAGGAACAGTTTGTACTTTGAATAAAACAATGCATAAGAATGAAAAATTATTTATTCCATCCGAGCCTCCATATACTATCCAACTCAGTGTATTTTTATGTAACAAAAGATTTGAAATAAATCCATGAATAAACTTGTATTAAAAATTGTATTTTCAAAAATTATATGTTTATTATATTTTAGATAATAATGAATTATAAATGAAACTAATACCAACAATATTGGATTCACATTAAATTAAGAATTCTATACAGAGTAATAATTAAGACTTTTATCCTTTATCACATCGGTTGTATAATTCAAACAAATACTTTCATGAAATTTAAGAAATATTTACAGAAAATGTTATGTAAAGCCGTGTTCTAAAAAAACCTTGTATACACTAAATATAACATTGTAAATATATATATATATATATACATATGCATGTATATTTTTTGTTACATTAAGGATTATGTAACAGAAAAGGATATAAATTATAAGGGAAATGTACAATTAAAAAAATTTTTTTTATTATTTTTCGAAAAACTATAATACAATCGTATGCCAATAAAATAATTTATTAATTGATGTAAAATCCTTATCAGCTGCAAAGAGTAAAGAACAGATTTAGTTTTATAGTTATATATAATTCCTGTTAAACATATATTTCTTAAAAATATAATATTTGCATTAAGCAACTAAACATTCATAAATACGAACATCAGCTATAAATAAAGATCAATTTTATTTATATATAAGTAAATTATCACTATAGTCGACGAGAAAGGAAATATCATATTTAAAAATAAATGTAAGTATCTAAATAGAAATTAAAAATTTACCTAGTATAAAGTACTTGATTCGTATAATAAAATTTATTTATGTAAGAAAAAAATTATTATATTAGAATTTTTAACACGATAAAAAAATTACTGCAATATAAAAAAACGTATTGTTGAAAGCAGATTAACTGATACGAATCATTTGCTTCAATTGAAAACAAATATGAAAGGAACCTAATTATGAACACAAACAAACATTTTAAATAAATAATTTATCGATTGTTATCGTTTTTAAGACATTAATTCATTATCAACTTCGATTCTTTTGTTTCTATATATTTCTAATCCGGAAAAATTAATCTGATAATTTTAGCATGGAGTTCAATATTTATGTACTTCTTGGTGTATCCGTAATATTTTGTAAGTAATGAATTATAAAAAACATATACATTAATGATTCTTTTCGTCAAATAAAACTGTGGAATTTAATTTCTAGGTATGCCATGCAACTTTCCATTTGCTGATGCTATGGTTGGAATGAATATTAGATTAGCAGAACGAGGTGAATTTCCATTTATTGTATCAATTATGAATCGTAACGATGCCAATCCTCAGCCAGCAATCGATCATTTATGTACTGGAACGCTAATTACTAGAGCTCATGTACTAACTGCAGCACATTGTTTAGAAAATCGAACATATAATAATACTATGGTTCTTGTCGGGACTACTAGTCTTATATATGGCAGGGTACACTACGTGAGATGGTGGGTAACCTACGACCAATTTACTGCATCTAGACATAGACGTCCCAGATATGACGTCAATAATATTTGTACTATAAAGGTGAATAATAGATGACAAAATACTGTAACTATTTCAAAAACGGTAAAAGCTAAATATACTGTATAATTTTTTAAAAAGTAAATTATCATTTACTACTATTAAAAAGAAGCCAGTAAATATATTACAATCAAAAAAATAAATCAATATCTATTATATATAATATCTTATTAACATATTGATGAAATATACAATATTAATTGTTAAAAATAAATTACGATTCTTTAAAGCTACTTTTAAATGTCGATGGAAGCATTATACCAGCAATTCTTGGATATATTAAAAATGAAGAACTTTACGCTGATCATGTAACAATAGTGGGATGGGGCGAATCTAACGATGGCCAAATATCGACCAATTTATTAACGGCCGAAGTAAGAGTAATGTCTAACGAGGAATGTATAAACAGACTTACAGAGATTGAAGGGCAATACTATATCATGCACAAAAGATTCTTATGTACTTCAAGTCATCCATTCGTTTTGTTGTATGATGTAAGTAATTCTAAATTTTATCTTTTGCTATCATATTATTATAATTATACTCCACTTTCGTATTTAGTATAATCATTATATATACACATAAATATATATTCTATCGCCTAGAAAACAGTAAATCAATTTCTACCTGTTTCCGACCGAAAAACGAATTCGATGATTTAAATTTTTCCTAATAATTAATTAAACGGAGGCTGTAAAAATAATCTTACTTAATCGGTAGTGGTTGATAATTCATGTTAAAAAAAAGATCGGACATCTGGTGGTCGAAAAAGTAGGTCGAGTTAGGAGATCGAATAGCCTTAGATTCAGCAGAGTTTAGTCATTTTATTAATTGTGGTATTATTGTGGTACAACTGATTCTTGTCGAGTAGCGGTGATCAAAAAGTCCCGTATACATCGCATTTAATAAAATTAAAGAACTACAATCATAAATTAAAGATTATATTTCAATATCCGTGAATTCGATATAAAAATAGGTAACAAATTGCTTAAATTCAAAGATATATGATTTAAGAGTCTCAATTTAACGTAAATAACTAATATAGCAGCGATTGCAATTTGAATGTCACCAAATGTGAATAATATTTTATCTTGACTACATATCAATTAAATTATGGATCTTAGATCTGTGATAACTTTATTTAGTCGGAATTGATTTATCTGAATAAGACTATATTTATTGTATAAAATACAAATGAAATTATTGTACTTTTAAAATTTTTTATACATTTTGTTTCTTTCATATTATGCTTTTTTTAGGGTGACATGGGTGGTCCTCTCTTATACGATAATATGATTGTTGGTGTAAATAAAGAAACGGCGCCGTACCCACATTTACACTTTAATCAAGATAAAATAAATATTCACACTTCCATAGAATCGTATAGAGGTTTCATTATAGAAACGACAAGAAGTCATTATAACTATAATTAAATTTATTTTTAAGCAAATGATCAAAGCAAATCAAATATAATGAAAGTACAAAATACAATTACATGTATTTTGAGGTTGTATTATAGGCATGAAAAATAAAAAATATTTTTTCAAATTATAATCAATAGATTTCTGAGTATAAATCCTAAATAATATACGTGCGATGAATAAAATATAAAAATCAAACCAATTTGTGCTAAAATATTAACAATGTAAGTCGTCTCAATAACTAAATCACTAAATATAAAATAACCATGTTTTGAATTTTAAATGACCAAATACGTAATTACAAAATTATTGCTTACAAAATAATTATTTTAACTACGAGAGCTGTTAATTAGAACTATAAACATAAATTTTTTACAGGCAAAAAAATAAATTTTAAATTTCAGATTATTTGTTAAAATGTCTGTGAGATCGAATGAAAACTTCCATTTATAAACTATTATATTTAAGAACATTGTTGAAAATTGGACAAAAATAAAATTCCTGTGTTGTCAATAGAACAACACATTTTAAATAGAAAAAAATATTTTCCATTAAGAAACCTTCATTTGCTCTCCACTTCTCATGCACAAAATTATAATATTACTGCCGAAAATCAGTAATTAAAACAAATATATCAAATCCTTGAATAAAGTAGCATTTAAAAAATTAAATACTGTATAAAATTTTAGATAACAATGAATTATGACTTACATTATCAACGATTATTTTGTATTTACATTAAATTGAAGATCTACAGTAATCTACTTCAATATTAAAAAAAGACTTTAAAACTTTATCATTGCATCTCTACTATAAAAAAAATATAATTTTTATTGAAATTGGCCAAACATCTTAAATAAAAAATATTAAATAATGTGATATTTTTAAACCTAAAACTGATAAGTTACTGCATAAAGTATTATACATATTTAATATCACTTTAAGAACAATGGGGGAAAAATCTATTAAATATTATTATGAATTGCTAACGAATATAACGTAAATCTATATTTGGTGTCAATTAAAAGACGAAAAATTAAGAATAAAAAAGGCTTATTTAGGTTTGGTAAAGCTACAATAAAATCGTATCCCAATAAAATAATTTTATTTTGTCAAATTTTTATCATTTGTAAAGCGTAAAGAATAAGTTGAGTGTTATCGTTACAAAAAATTACTGTTTACCGTATATTTCTTCAAAATATAATATTTGCATTAAACGATTGAAAATTCATAAACTTAAATACCAGCTATAGAGAAAAACAATTTTGTTATATATTAGTGAATTATTACTATAATCGACGCGAACGGTGATATCACATTTTAAAATAAATGTAAGTATCTGATCAGAAGTTTACAATTTATATTTTACTTTTACACGTAAACTCTTTCAATATACCATTTTCTAAACCACTGGTTTAAAGTGAGCTATTTTTTCTTTAATTCATTATTCTATAAAAAAAATTTTTGAATTCAAGTTATAATAAATTCTAAACACAAATTACATCCATTATAATACAAAGTATTGTTATGTAATTTTACAGTCTAAAAAACAAATACTAAATATGAATAATTTTTAACACAAACAAAAATGTCTAAATTTATTTAATAACTGTTATTCTTATTAAGAATTTAATTCGATTTAATAATATAAAATTAGAAAAGTAGTTCTTCGATTTGAAATATTCAGATCCTTTTTACATTACTTCATATTTATTTTTTTCGAATATTTTTTTATTGAATTTTTATATTTCTAAATGAATACAATTAATCTGATAATTTCAGCATGGCGTTTAATATTTATATAATTCTTGGTATATCCGTAATATTTTGTAAGTAATGAATTTTAAGATATATATATTCGAATGATTCTTCTCAGTAAAATGTAATTATCAAAATCCATTTTTTTTTCAGGTGTGACATGCAACTCTCCATTTGCTCATGCTATGGTCGGAATGAATATTAGAAAAGCAGAACGAGGAGAATTTCCATCTGTTGTATCGATTATGAATCGTAACGATGCCAATCCTCAACCACAAATCGATCATTTATGTACTGGAACACTAATCACTAGCTCTCATATAATAACTGTTGCTAAATGTTTAGAAAATCGACTATATAATGATACTATGGTTCTTGTCGGGACTACTAGTCTTATATATGGCAGGGTATATTATGTAAAATGGTGGGTAACCTACAACCAATATATGGAATATAAACAACGACGTCCTCGACATTTAGAAAATAATCTTGCTATTATAAGGGTAAGTAAAGGAATGTATAACCTTTTTTTAGAATCTTTTATATTCTTTCGTGTATTATTCTCAATACTTTTAAGTCTACAAATAATCATTTTATACATAAAGTCATAAAAAAAACTTTTTAACACCGATGTAAATATTTATTGCTATACAGTTATTTCGGTTTGTGGATAATGATGTCGTACCCTCTATTGTTGCACCTCTAAGCCCTGAAGTTTTATCCGGACATGAAGCAACACTAGTTGGTTGGGGTGAATCTAATAATGGCGAAGTATCAGTTGATTTGCTGACTAACAATGTGAGAATCTTACCTCGTAGCGAATGTGTAAACAAACTTGTAATGATGGAAGGACACGAAGTATTCCTTGACACAAGATTGTTGTGTACTGCAAGTCATCCATTTGTTTTAATATATGATGTAAGTACTCATGAATTTTATCTTTTGTTATAAAATTATTATATTTATATTACATTTTCATATTTAATATAATCATATTTAGTAAAATATATATATATATATATATTATATTGCCTAGAAAACAGTAAATCAATTTCTACTTGTTTCGGACCAAAAAACGAATTCGATGATTAAAATTTTTCCTAATAATTAATTAAACGGACGTTGTAAAAATAATCTTACTTAATCGGTAGTGGTTGATGATTCATGTTAAAAAAAAAGATCAGACATCTGGTGGTCGAAAAAGTAGGTCGAGTTAGGAGATCGAATGGCCTTAGATTCAGCAGAGTTTAGTCATCTTATTAATTGTGGAAAGAAACAACTGATGCTTGTCGAGTCGCAGTGATCAAAAAGTCCCGTATACATCGCATTTAATAAAATTAAAGAACTACAATCATAAATTAAAGATTATATTTCAATATCCGTGAATTCGATATAAAAATAGGTAACAAATTGCTTAAATTCAAAGATATATGATTTAAGAGTCTCAATTTAACGTAAACAACTAATATAGCAGCGATTGCAATTTGAATGTCACCAAATGTGAATAATTTTTAATCTTGATAAAATATCAATTAAATTAGTGTTCTTTAAAGCTATTGTAATCTTATATAGTCAGAATTGATTGACATTGAAAAGTTTGTTTTTTTATAATTTTTTTACACGTGTTTTTTATTTTCTCTACAATTTTTCTAGGGCGAATTGGGTGGACCTCTGATGTACAGAAATATGATTATTGCTGTAAATATTGGGACTCGCCCGTTTCCAGAACTACATTTCCATCAAGATAAATTAAACATGCACCTTGCAATGGAATCCTTTAGGCCATACATTACAGATGTGACAAAAGCGGTTTTCGAATGGCCTTGAATATATAATGAATTAAAGTTTCAATATAAATATAAATTAAAATTTAATGATAGTACAAAATAAAATTACCTTTGCACTTTGCACCTGCTTTAGCCTTTTATCCCAGTTGTCCTCAAAATCTTCAGCATAACTTGCAGCTAATGAGCTTAATATTGGTCGATTTAGTCTTTCTGTCCGGTTGTCAGTTTGCTTGTAACGTTGTCACTGCGTCTTGGATGTGCTTTATTCCTTTTTCTTTGCAAAAAGTTTGAAATGAATGAGAAGTAAAAGCAGATTCCTATCGCTTATAATTCTTCGCTTAAAATCTATAACATACATAACAACCAGAAAATCTGATCCAGTGCTTTCATGACATATTTTGACTTGGTGTTTTGCACAAGATCCAAAATCCAAAACTTAGTAAATTCATGAATAATCACTAATTGGGTATTTTATTCTTTAACCGCACCAAAGGTCCCAATCGATGCATGTGTAGTGTATGGAAAGGAATAGAAACTTTTTCAGTTGGATTTAACTATCCAGTCTTTTTACTTAACTTATCCTCATAATACAGATAATATATACATGCGCTTACATATTTATTTAAAAACTTTGTCATTCGCTTAAACAAATAATTTTAGCGGATTTTCGCAAGTGTCTTTTCCAAAACAAAGTGACCCTAATTATCATGGCACGTTTTTACAATGTTCCAATGCGACATCCATGGTTCTACCCATTTACCCATCAGTCTTCTTTTTTTTCAAAGACTAATACCCCTTTTAATTCGTAATTTACAAATTATTACTTTGCCGGAAGCTAATTATTCCCTGCTTCTAAAATTATTTTTATAATTTCAATGTCACTGTCCTCTTATTGCGCCGCTTTAGTCCACTCAGCTCGAGTTATTTCTACGCACAAACATTCAATATTATTTCGATATGACCTATTAGCGGCCCAGACGATATTTGATTTTCAAGTCAAAATCTTGAAAATAACTCCACTTATGTAAAACTCTAGGTTGAATATCTTTTTTAGTGGCCATGGCACGAACGGCTACACAATCGGTAATTAATGTAAATTTAACACCGATGATATAGTATCGAAAATATTTTTCATATGAATGACATTTTTGTTCTTCCGGTATTATTTTTGTTGATATAATAGTCTACCATTTCTTTCGCTCTAGGGCATTTTTGCATTAATGCAAGGCCTACTGCAATAGAGCAAGCAGTCGTAGGAATGGCCTTTTCTAAATTATGATCGAAAATCGACTCATCATGAATGCCGTATGCAATTATCCCCGCCAATTTTTCCTTGGACAAATTTAATTTAAGCTTGTTTATTTTGTCCAATTTTTTAAAACAATAAGTTTAGAAAAAGGCCATGTAGGATTTTGAAAAGATCCGTGTTCTCCATAATTATTCTAAAACTTTTTCTGGAAAATCGCTTTAGTAGTTTGCTTGTTACTTTAGGTGCAGAAAACACCTGCCACGTTAACAAACAACATTCCAATCCATCTTACCACAACTCTGCATTCTTTTTTAGCTTTAAAACTGCTTTCTGCACATCATTCGCAAAAACTTTGCTAAAATGTTCTCATTAATTAAATAATGTCTTGAAACCGCTTTAAAAAAGCCCGTCAAAATTTCAGCCAATAAAACTAATCAGACTCACGGTTTTCCGATCTTCTTGGACCTCGCCTTAGAGATAGTGTGTCCCTTGAATTTCTGCGCTTTTTATCCCTGCGTCTTTCATGTCGGCCTCGCTAACTTTTTCAATCCCGGGAATCTTGTCGATCTCCTCGATCTCGCGAGTCTTGTCGCCTCCTGTTTAGTAACCGACTCCTTGTTGAAGACATAGTATTTAGCTATCCCTTATCTTTCCACTTCTCACTGAAAATCAACTTTTCTTCTAACTTTTATATTGTCTTGATTTATCCCTCTTCTGATTTGTAGAAAACAAACTCTACCAAATAAAAAAAACACTGTGCAATTGCTTGAAAATAATCTCTAAATTTCTTCAATATCTTTGAACAATGACATGGCCAAGGTGGATACTCTTGGATACGTAAATATGCCTGACCAACTCTATCTCGATTTCCTTCATCAGCCCTATAAGGCCGTTTGATTTACCCAAAAATCCCACCGTGGCCTTATACGTTTGGGTGCACTTGTTATGCTACCCTCTCCCCTCCGTTGCCCCCACGCCGACTTGTATATATTAATTCCCACAATATTTACCTTAATGTTGTATAATAAACCTTATAAAAATAAATCTCTTTTTAAATTAAAAAGAATTGTTTCTTAAGCCATAGAATTAATGAATATACAAAAAAAAATCTAATCATAATAATAAGATACATTGTCATATTAAAGATATTTAGGGAAAAAAATTGCATTACAAAAGATCATATATATTTCCTCAGACAAAAATTTAATCGTAGTATGATAGTCAGCACTTTATCTAGTATAAGTCGACACGTTTTTTATTTGTTATTTTTTTTATTGTAGCTTTGAAAAAGCTCGCTGGCCCATTTTCTATTATTGTAGATTAAAATTAAGTATTGTATAAGTAAGTTATAATAATTGTAAATTAAGTATTATAATTAAGTATAAGTGTTGATTATAAGTATTAATGTTGATTTTATATATATATATATATATATGTTTATATATTTATTCGTAAGCCAAAAATAACTTATACATGCTTTATTTTCAATAATTAAAATTATGTCTATACCTAAAATTTCAAATTCATTTGATTCAATATTAGTATTACGAATCTATAAAATATACAATAAATTAAAATGTTTAAATTAAAATATTGATGATTATGCAAGGACCCATTGACTGCAGTAATACTCACGATACTTTGTTATTGGCTTCAACAAAAACTGACCATCAAAAGTCGATCACACAGCAACTTCAAATAATGTTATCTGTACTCCTGGTCATAGGTAAATAAACATAAGCACCATCTTGACATTTTGGTTAACAAAAACATCCAACTATCTAATTTAGTGTATCTAATTCTCAAAGATGATGTAAGATATTAAATCAGAACGTGAAAAATAGCCATTTCGATTGTTTATAAATGCTCTCCGAACCGAAAGAGATGTCGACGATTAGACCAATCGCATCTTCAAATTTCAAGCCAAACACTTCATTTTTCGAAAGCTGCTTCCAAAAAGTAAGTTTTTTTTTTTAATATAATTCGTTAAAAATATTTATCCCCACGGTAACAATTGACTTGAAAGTGATAGTTTGTTCGTTTAGATTATCGTTCAACTCACTTTTTTAACACCTTAAAATTCATACCATTATTATTATACATTATTTTTAAGGTGCCATAGAGGATCATTAATGTAAATTGGATATAATGTAGGTACAAACAACTAAACCGGTCTATTTCTACATCATCCTTTTTATCCAAAAAAATATAATCGTAATATTAACATTGATTATTACAGAAACTTCGTACATATATAAACAAGAGTACTTTTAAAAGGAGATAAATTAAAGAGAATATCAGGAGCTATTTTATATGACTGCTTTTGATATTTCGATAAAAAAGTATTTTATATTCAATGTTTAATTAAGCCTATAATATCAACTAATTTTACTGCAAAATCTAAAAAAATTTATCGAAGAAGTAATAGTAGTTAAACATACGTGAGAAATTCGTATTTGATCATAAAAAGACTGAAAACACATCAATTAATACTTTATATATTCAATTTTAAACCAAAACATACGTACTTACGTAATAAGACTTTTCATAAATTTATAATTGACAAAAAGGATGATACGTGATGAATATATCAGTTTACCTACTATATTTCTACAGTCATAAATTTACGATATTTTCTGTAAAGACACTTAGAAAATATTTAAAAAATAATATATTTTCAAAGATATATAAAATTACAATAAATAAATTATCTTATGATTAATCAAACTCCTTATTTTAAAGGAATATAAGTTATTGCATTCATGAAATATTTAGATGCTCCTTGTCTTGTTAATAATTAATACTCGCAGTTCCATCGAAACCATTTGGTTTTAGGTAAAAAAATTTTAAACAAATCAAAGAATTATCTTGTATTTAAATATGTGCATTTAAAAACTCAAATATTATATTTTATTTTAAATAGCAGTGAATTAAGATACATCTAACAATATATTAAATTAGGATTTAAATTAAATAGAAGAACTTTTTTATATATTAAAGTTAAGTATTTCAAATATTTTCGTCTTTTAAATCCAAAAAAAACTTTATAAATATTTACAGAATTTGTTAAGTAAAAAATTTAAAATAATTACCTACTTAAAAATCAAATACGATGAATTACAGTGTAAAATATTATATACATATTTATTCATGTTTCATGAACTATGTATGCAAAAAAAATATCATTTATTTTCAGATTTACAGAAAAAATAATATGAATATAGATTTATTTGATCAAAATTGAATAAGGAAATCTTAGAAATAAAAGTTTTATTTACGTTTAGTTATAATGTAATTAAATCTTTTGCCAATACAATAATTTTGTTTGTTAAATCTTTATCAGTTGCAAAGATTAAAGAAAAGATTTAGTCTTATAGTTACATATAATTCAAGTTAATTATTCATTTTTACGAAATATAATATTTGCGTTAGACAATCGAGAATCAGTAAGCATAAACACCATTTACAAAAAATAACTGATCCTATATACATCTATCTTTCTATCTCTCTCTCTCTCTCTAATATATATATATATATATATATATATATATATATATATATAGCCAAAAAAAAATATATATATATATGTATTTATGTATATTATAGTTAGATACAACTTACCATTATAGTCAAAGTAAATGGTGATATCTCGTTAAAGAAAAAAATGTAAGTATATAATCAGATATTTAAAACTTTTTTGGTATAAAGTAATATATTATTAATTTTAATTTATTAATAAAAAATTTTTCAATTATAGTTTTAATAGATTATAAAAAAAATATTATGATAATCTAATAATATGTTTTTCTTAAACGTTGAATAACTTCATTTAATCATTCGCTTCGCAAAAACTAATAATATCGTTCGATTCATTTTAATAATATAAAAATGTATTTATCTTTGAAAAATTTGAAAAATTGATTCTAACGGATTCCTAATTATTTTTATTAATATTAGTGTCATTATTATCATGTAAAACGATGATTTTCATATGTTAATTATTTAATAAAATATATGTTATATGAAGAAGATGCTAAATCTTTTTAGATTAATCAATTATAAAATATTAGAAACTCCAATTGAACCTGCATTTTTAAAGTTATTTATAAACATTTCATTATTAAGTTATATATATATATTGTACAGGATATAATTTATAACTGCTTCTTCTACCAAAAAAATTTAATTTTGTATTACAAAATGTAAATTTACTTGAAAAATAGTGGTTCAGCAATTTGCAATTTACATATATGTTTTACATTAAATTATTCTTTTTAAAGTGCGTTTGTTTTAAATTAATAAAAAAGTAAAACCAATCTAAAAATTTTAGCATGGAATTCAAATTTTACTTTTTCCTTGGTATATCCATAATATTATGTAAGTAAAGAATTTTTAAAAATATATGTACAAATGATTTTTCTCAGTAAAATGTAACTATCAAAATCAATTTTATTTTCTAGTTGTGACATGCAACTTTCCATTTGCTCATGCTATGATCGGATTGAATGTTAGAAGAGCAAATCAAAGAGAATTTCCATTTATTGTATCGCTTATGCATCATATCCCTGGAAATTTTGAGCCTACTAATCATTTTTGCACAGGATCAATTGTCACAAGAGCTCACATATTAACTGCAGCGCACTGTTTAGAAAATAGACTGTATAATGAGACTCAAGTATTAACAGAATCTAATAGTTTAACATTTGGCAGAATATATTTCCCGCGATGGTGGATGACGTACGACGAATGGACTCAATATAGAAGTAGACGTCCTCGATCGACAAATAATGATATTGCCATCATAAAGGCAAGTAATAATTACAAATTCTGTTTAAATTGTTTATATTTTAAATTAAATGCTATACACTGATCATAATTATGATCATAAACAATAATTTTTTTTCGAACTCACTTAAAAATAAATATTAAAAATTAAATGTTCTCCTATATAGCTTACCTCAAGCATGGATGAAAATACTCCAATTGCCCCCATAAATCCTACGAGAGCTGGATATTTATATGATACTGAAGTAACATTAGCAGGATGGGGTGAAACCAACGATGGTACATTATCTTATGATTTGTTGACTGCGGATGTTATAGTAATGTCTTATTGGGACTGTCTAAATAGACTTCAAACATTAACACAAGCCACTATTATCCTTCACCGATCATTATTGTGTACTATTGCGAATCCATTTGTAATATTATATGATGTGAGTATTCCTGAGTTTAATTTTTCTTATCCTTGCATATGTAAAAAACTGCACCATCGTTATTATTGATTATTATTATTATCATTATTATTAATATTGATCTCCTCATAATTACTATCGTAAATACATTTTTTAATTATAATAATGTGTACATTATAATCCGTGATAGGGTTTTAAAAAATAAAAAACCTCTTTTTTCCATCTAATTCAATTTAGCTTTACGTGGACGATTAATCTGCTGAGCGTTCATTAGATTATTTCATTCCGTTTTCCTCAGGTTTATTTACATGCATAAACACAGATGGAAAGCAGTTACATTTTTATTATTAGGTAAACATTGAAAATAACGCAGCGACAGCTAACCTATTTAGCTCTAAATCTATGAGTTAAATTCAAAGGAATGTTGTTTTTTAGGAAAAATTAAGTATTTGATAATTTAGTACCCATTGATAAGCTGGTAACTCTTTCTTAGTAAACTAAGCGTTGCTTGAGCTTCAACACGACAATCCCAAAGATGCGCGTGCTTAACCAACAATAATTTATTTACGTTGCTACTTTTTGTCAGCAAAATTTGATGGCTTTCTTCATATGGCAAGCGCGCCTGATTTTATACTCTTTATATTCTTTATGTTACTTTCTGTATTTCTCGTTGGGCAGATATCTTCTTCAAATCGCTCGCAATATATCCCCGCTTATAATTATATCTTTGAAATTTTTTATCAGCTGCGCTTGCATACCCTATCTTTCCTTTTGCACATTACATAAATCTGTGGGATGACGCTACTATTGGCTTTAATCTACTAAATAATGAGAAGTGTATCAATATATCATTATTGGTAACACTGGTGTAGCATTCGTTTTGTTCGGGAATTTTGTTTTATTTGACAGTTGTTTAAAGCCACTTTCCAAACTTAGACTTTCCATAGATAACCACTTTACTATAACTTGTTATAGTATAACATTTATACTAGTATGTATACTAGTATTTATACTAGTATATTTATAGTATAACAGTATACTATAACATTTTGAATCAGTAATCGTTGTACCTCTAGAACATCAATACCGCCTCTGATACAAGTTCGTCCTATGTTGAATTTCTGAAACGCGGTTCTCCGCTAAAGTTTTCAAAAAGCGCGTGGAATATATATCTATTGAAGAATTGTCATTAACTTAAACCAATGAACCACTTTCTCGCAATTAAACGTTATTGCAGTTTGGTTGACATATTTTAATAGTTTTTCCAGTAAAGTTTTCACTTTTAAACATAAACGCATACACCATATGCTCGATCGCTTACATCGCAAAAAGCAGTTGCATATAATTAAAATTTAATTCACTTACTCGTTGAGATCTGACTGTTGCATCTAATTCCTGAAAATCCCTTTTATAGCTTCCGAAGTCGAGACAACTAATTCTATTTTATTCTTATTATTGCAGATCTTGTTCATCCTAGCGAATGAAATTGTTTCGTAATTTGTGAAAATATAGTACTTTTAGTTAGGATATTTTATAATATGGGCTTAATTATCCTATAATTAAGTGTATTTTTTTCATTTTCTCATACAATCCTAACATCTTCTCGTTTTCTTCAGTTTTTAGTAATAGGTAATTTTATAAAATACTTTGGAGAAGGTCCTTTTAAATATGAAAACCAAATGAAAGATTTGAGACCAATTGTATAAAAAAGCGCAGTCTTGTTTGTAATATTAATTAGATTATCACAAAAGTGTTTTGCTTCGATGGATAAATTACTGCTAGTCAGTAAATCATTCATGTGAAAATCATTCTTTATTTACTCGGCTAACATTGCTTAAATTTCTAACTTCGTCTTCTTCCAACTGATATTGATGAACGCGTAAATAGTAGTGTATTTAGCGCGTATTGTTTAAAGTTTTTGCACCATTATTCTAGCATCACAAAGTATTTTGATAAGTCCGCTTATCCACATATAAAATAATACGACGGTACACCTTTTCAATCAATAATCAACACGTACTGGTATATTCGAAATCATAAGATGGTGTCTAAAAGTTCACTTGGTATAACCGGTCCAATATCTGATAGCCAATAATATTGTTTTGTTATTCAACTTCTGTTTCACCATCTAATAATGATGATGCAGCATCGTTTGATACCCAAAACCGTTGCAGCGACTGTTTTCTAATAATTGATTTTCTCTGAGACAATTAATGCATAATCTTAACCGTTTGACCGATGTCACCCACTTTTCCAAATTCAATTTCTTTAATTCGCGGCATCACTGAGAATTGTGATCGCTTTTACAGATTAGGAAATACGGACCGTTTTGCGCAGTATAGGATACTATTAGCGCCCGGTTACCTTCGATTAAAGCTTGATAACACAACGATGATTAAAATATTTATTTACCCTTTTTAAATACCCGAAGAATGAATAGTATTACTATTTTACGGTTCACTTTATCATGT
The DNA here is from genome assembly GCA_018907135.1 of Kradibia gibbosae. Classification (NCBI taxonomy): domain Eukaryota; kingdom Metazoa; phylum Arthropoda; class Insecta; order Hymenoptera; family Agaonidae; genus Kradibia; species Kradibia gibbosae. The sequence continues at coordinate 15,294,905 of JACCHX010000004.1, forward strand.
TCCACTCCCTGTCTATTTTATACGCATTTTAACAAATTTTGTAATGATGGAATTTCTATCTTATTATCTACTACCTTTCCTCATCCAAGCTATTGGTAATGGGGTATAACGAAAAAATTGCTGATAATACCTTCTTCTTTCGTGATGAAACTGAAACTTCAGTTTAGACGTGATTAAGGAATAATTATGGATTTTGTTTTATATTTAGAGACAAATATTATCGTAACCAACAGATTAATCGATTTTATTAACATTGAATTATATTTTAAACCAATTGTCGATGAATAAATATAATACTCAAAATAATATTAGTAATAATATTACCATAAATTTTTTCCAGGGTGACATGGGTGGACCTTTACTGGCCGATGACATGATTGTTGGTGTAAATAAGGAAACGATTCCATTCAGGAATTTACATTTTAATGAAAATAAAATAAATATTCACACTTCATTAGAAAATTACAGGACCTACCTTATAGACGCAACAAGACCTCATTTTGATTATCTATAAATACATTCTGAAACAAAGTTTTTTTTTAACAAAAGTATATACATATATTAAATTTCTGTAACAAACAGTAAATAAGAAATTGTATTTGGAACCATGTTTATTATTAATAGAGTACTAAAACATTCAAGTAATATTTCACATAAAAATAAGCAGAAAATTCTACTCCATAAAGATATAACAATATAAACTATAGTAATAATATTCAACAACATATTGATAATAAAATATCAAAAAGGAAAACATATATATTAAAATTTAATGAAAGGACAAAATAAAATAAGAACATTTTTAACGTTGTACAATAAGTATAACAAAAAATAAAAGTTTTTTAAATCAGAATTGCTTGTTTTTTAAGTACCAAACACTTAAAACATGTAATATTATGTAGAATAGTCTAATTCATAAAGATATAAAAACAAAAAGTATTATAAAATACAACGACATATTAATAATAAAATATCAAAATTACTTACATTAACTACTAATGTATCGAGAATTCGTTTAGAAGAAGTTTTAAACAATTTAAAACTTGATGATTTAATTAAACAATTGATGTAAAAACATTGATTGGATACAAAAAGATCAAAGTATCTATAAGATCAAAAATAAATAAAATGAATTTCAATTCAAAAGTAAAAAGAATTAAAAATTGAAACAACGAACTTTTAATAATAATAATATTTGAATTTTTAAGATTATCAGTACAATAAATATCAAGCTTTAAACATTTATTACAGTTTATTACGTTAATAAATATGTTATTTACTTCGACAAGATAATTAAGAAATGAATGATCTAGGATGTAATATTAAAACAAAATTCTTCCCTAAGATGACTCTTAATTCCCCGGTAAAAAATTAAAAATATTACAATTTTCTCTTTATTTAAAAACAATCATTAAAAATAAATATCATTAATATATAACTTAAAACCTAATATAAAATTATTATCATTCGATTAAAAAAAAAGTAAGTCAATATACAATAATGTGTATTAACTTATATAATTCGTATAAAACAAAACTTTTGTTTAAAGGTTGAATGTACTTTTTGCAATAACCATATGATAAATTATAAATTCAAACGATCGCATAATAAATGTACAATTGAAAATTTCATTGTAATAATCTACTTTAGAATATATTACCAAAAATATTGTTAATCTCTATTATTTTTATCTTATAATCGTTAAAATTATTATGGAATAATAAGTAAATGTTCCTGTACCAAAAATGTTTAATAAGAAAGGCTTATCTTTTAAGTACGTGTTGTACAATATCTATTATTCATTAGATTTTTCAAACGAATTAATTCCCTATGCATACTGACGTGCAGCTTTTATCTATAGTATTGATTTAGCTGTAGACAAGTCGCATGCTCATATTATTTATATTGTATGCCAAAACTTCAAACAAGATTTATATAAAAATAGTTGTCTAATGTATCTAATTTTAATACGTTTGAAAAAAGTATTTTTTTGTTACAAATAGTTAAATTAATATTAGTATAGTGTATATAAAAAAATCTTATTCAAGAAAACTAACTTATTTATTCCAACAATTAAAAATTAGTTCTGAAAATCTTACAACTTTACTTATTTTGAAATTACAGTACTTAACAATTTTTTATATTAATATTATAGATTCCAGTTATGTTAAAAGCATTATTAATATCCCTTTTTTCACGCAAGCTGGGCTTTTTCTATTATTTGTTTCTTAAAATTTTATTCAAGGTATCTAGACGACTATAATTATGTAAAAACATGTATTAAAATTATTCGTGTAATATCCAATAATAAGTTAATGACTATTCGAATGAGAGTAAAAAAAAGATTTTTAATCTTAAACAAATAGTATTCTTGTAGAAAAATTAGACATACGTTTATAAACGTTTACACATGTACATATTTATAAACTTAGACTAACTGCTGTAATATTGTCTGATATTTCATATAATTTAATACAATAATTGTAACATAAACTTTTTCAGAATCATAAATTTGCCTATCTATTCATTGGATCACAATTTAATAACTCAACTTTTATCGATAAAATTTATAATTTTAGAAAAATAATATAACAGTTGTATATACAGGAACGATAAATTAATGCAGTTCAATGAAGTAGACTTTTGAAACTAAATTTGTATAGTACAATTTTATTCTTTTGGCGTTTTTATAATTATGCTAAACATTTAACTTTTTCTTGGTCTTTATATATTATTTCGTAGTTTATGAAATTACATCATTTTTAGTCATATTCGAATGTGATTTCTTATATTTTAATATTCTAAATTCGTTTCAATTAATCTGACATTTTAAGCATGGAATTCAACGTTGACTTACTTCTTGGTATATTCATAATATTTTGTAAGTAATCTTAAAAAATGTATCTATGTATACATTAATAATTCCTTCTAGATTAATAATTAACGTAATTCTTTTTCCCTAGATGTGCCATGCAACTTTCCATTTGCTGATGCTATGATCGGAATCAATGTTAGACAAGCGAATCCAGGAGAATTTCCATTTGTTGTATCGATCACGAATTATAACGAGGAAACTCCTCGGCCGGCGCAAGATCATATATGTACAGGAGCAGTTATTACAAAACTTCATATTTTAAGTGCGGCACATTGCTTTGAAAATAGACTTTATAATAATACTGTAGCACTCGTCGGCACTACTAGTTTAACATGGGGCAGGATACATCGTATACAATGGTGGATAAGTTATGAACAATGGATCGAACTTAGACGTAGACGTCTCAGATATTTATCTAATGATATTGGTATCATACGGGTAAATAATATTAAGCAGAATCTATTTAGATTATCATTTATATGCAGTAATACAATTAACACATAATTATGATCATTGCAATTTTACCAATATTTTCTTACTTTTAATAGGGAAAATATTTTTAAAAAGACCTATTTTCTTAAAAAAAAAAAGTAATTTAAATATAGAATAAAAATACATTATTATGCAGTTAATCCGAATATTGGACAACGATATTGTACCAGGGCTTGTTTCACCTATAAAGCCTGCAGAATTATATGACATCCAAACAACAGTAGTCGGATGGGGTGCATCTAACAATGGTCAAGTTTCTACTAATTTGCTAACAGCCCATGTAAAATTCATATCTAATGCAGAATGTCGACATAGACTTGCAGAACAAGAAGGGCATGTTGTTATTCTTCACACAAGATACATGTGTACTAAAGGATTCCCATTTGTTATATTGTCTAAAGTAAGTATTTTTAAATTTAGTTGATATTTCATTTTTTTATTTACTTACGTTGAATGAAACACTCTACTTTACGATTTACACATTGATTAAATGTTAATTAATAATTTATTCACTTATATTATTTATAATTAACAATATTTAGTATATGTTGTCTTAAAAACACAAAGTCGATGCCAACTCGTTACTCACTCAATCTATTGTTCATCTTTAGAAGAATGTGAAATTGACAATTGAAGTAGTTTTTAATAATTTCTAAACCATTATGATGAATAAATAAAATTAAAAATGGAATTATTAATTATGTCTCGTGATCTTAAATTAAATTCACTATACAGATAAAATTAAATAAAGTAATTAACAAAACTGTTAAGTATGTGTAAACAAATGTCATTTTATAACTTAAATGAAAGATTTCACAAAATAATCCAGACATAATGATAAATTATGACTAGACATGTTAGTAAAAATAATATTAGCTAAATAATATAAAAAAAAAAGTTGTGTAATCAATTTTCAAAAAAGTAGAACTTATTACTACAATAGTTTATTTCAGTTATAGCTAAAATGATATCAATTCAAGAAATATTAAAATGATTAAATTAATATTAAAATAATTTAAATTTTATACTAAAATATTTTTACTTTATTTACAACATGTGTTGAAATATAACATCTTTAAAAAATATAGATGTACAACATTAAATAATGTAGAGTCATAAATGTATTTCAATATATATATATATGTATATATTTTACTAAATACTTGAATATTAAATAGACAATTTTATGAGCTTCAGTATGTTTACAAAAACATTAGGGAAATTAAACTGACCGAAAACCCCTAATTGTAGATTAATTTTTTAAACTTTTTTCATAAGTTATCTTGTAACAAACATTTTAACAGCAATAATTCTTGTAAACAAAATTTGTCATTATAGTCTTATGTATAAAAAAAAATTTTTATTTTAAATATTGTATTAATAAATTTACGAATCTTAAAACTTTGATAAAACCCTTTAGCTGAAATTTTTAAGAACAATCTATGATTTAAATTTAATAATATAAAACGTAATTTTATATCACTTTTTATTTATTTCCATGCTTTTTTCTAGGGTGATATGGGTGGACCTGTGGTATTTGAAAATATGATTATAGGTGTAAATAAAGAAACTCTTCCACTGCCAGATGAAAGGTTTAATGAAGAAAGAATAAATATTCACACTGGACTTGAATCATATACTGACTTTTTTTTACACGTTACAAAATTTTCCTTTGAATGGCAATAAAGATTTACCGAAGCAAAGGTTAATTAAAGGAAAACATATATTTAAATTTAATGATAGTACAAAATAAAATTAGAACATTTTTAACGTTGTACAATAAGTATAACAAAAAATAAAAGTTTTTTAAATCAGAATTTCTTGTTTTTTAAGTACCAAACACTTAAAACATGTAATATTATGTAGAATAGTCTAATTCATAAAGACATAAAAACAAAAAGTATTATAAAATACAACGACATATTAATAATAAAATATCAAAATTACTTACATTAACTACTAATGTATCGAGAATTCGTTTAGAAGAAGTTTTAAACAATTTAAAACTTGATGATTTAATTAAACAATTGATGTAAAAACATTGATTGGATACAAAAAGATCAAAGTATCTATAAGATCAAAAATAAATAAAATGAATTTCAATTCAAAAGTAAAAAAAATTAAAAAATTGAAACAACGAACTTTTAATAATAATAATATTTTTAACATTGGTTAGTCGAACCTAATAATAAATAAATTGTGAAATTTAATAGGTCGATACAATATATTACCAATAATATTGAAAGGTATAATGATTGCAAAATCAGTTACTAATTTGACGAAGAAACCAGCGCAGCATAATAATAATTAATTAAGCCTTCATTTTTTAAAATATAAGCTACTAAATTTTATTTGCTTTAACGAAAAAAAGAATCATTTATAAAAAATATATTTTGTAAAGCAAGTGAATTTTTAAGATTATCAATACAATAAATATCAAGCTTTAAACATTTATTACAGTTTATTACGTTAATAAATATGTTATTTACTTCGACAAGATAATTAAGTAATAGTCATAATCTATGATGTACCAATGATTAAAAATTGTATCATCAAAATCAAATATAATTGAGTGTATAATAATGTTTGACAATTACTTCGGTTCGTAAAAACCAAAACTTTTTTTAATATTTTAATGTATTTTTTGTAATATACATTGTATAAATTACCGATGTACTGTGTTTAAGTTAATAAAATAATTTTCTCAATTCATTGCTGATTTTTATATTTTTTTCCTACATAACTATTGTCTTCTTCTCTCAAAATAATATAAGTAGTTCTATTATTCATCTTTAAATTACCAAATATTGATTTTCAATTAGAACGATTTAATTTATAAAACTTTTATAAATTAGTGAAAATTCTTTTTTTTTTATAAAAAAATTTCGTTTAACCTTTCTGCTTATAATATTTATAAAATAGTGTTATTTTTATCTCATCAACAAATAATACATTAAAATTGCTGTCTCCTCTCTTAAATAAAAATACACGGGAAGAGATTTTATGATATATTTTTAACAAATATACGAAATATTCTTAATATGTTACAATTCATATTTACCAAGCAAATACTCTTTCTATCTTATAAGTGTCGGAAAACATACATTAACTCGAAAAAGGTATAATGGAAGAAAAATAATTTAGTATATCCCACAAATTGAAGATAGGTATGATCAATAACAAAGATAGGTATTAATTGAAATCTGATAACTGCATATTTTATAAAATATAAGTACATTACTCATTACTACTTTTAAATAAATGTTATGAAATGTAGTTAAGTAAAAAGCTTTATTCACATCCATTGTTTTACGCCATCTGTGTTTTTTCCCTTTATTTTGGCTACACTTTTATTAAAACTTTATTATAGTATTGTTGCAGGTTTATTGATGTTAAAACTGATATTAAAATTATTCTCGTATTATCCAGTAATACATTAAAGAGAATTCGAATAAATATATAGATAAACATGATGTTTAATCTTGAACAAATAGAAATACATGTACACAAATTAGCTATGCGTGTGTTTGTGAGTTTGCGTTTGTGTACGTGCACACGTAATTACAAAAGTAATTATTTCTACTCTGTTATTACATGTATATATTTTTTTTATTTCAACACAACATTTTTAAAACAAAGTTATTCTTTAATAATAAATTTACTTATCTGTTCATATAATCGAAATTTAATAACTTAACGTTTTTCGATAAAATTTATAATTTTAGCAAAATAATATAACAGTTGTATATACAGGAATAGTAAATTAAAGCAGTTCAATGAAGTTATACCATTATAGCTAAATTTGTTTAGTTTGATTTCATTCTTTTAGCGATTTAACAATGCTGTTCAAAGTTTATCTTTTTCTTGGTCTATATGTAGTATTTCGTAAGTTAATAAAATTCTTTTTAATAAATTTACGTTACATTCGTATAATCATTGCTGTGTCCCTCAGACAATCAAATCATCTATATAAATGGTAAAGCGATAATTGGAGATAATGTTCAAAAATTAAAGAAGAAGCAGTTTCCTTTTGTTGTGTCGCTTATGCGCATCACGTCCGAAACCAATGAAGTGGAGAAAAATCATATCTGCACGGGAGCTCTTGTCTCGCGAAAAGATGTTTTAACCTCTGCACATTGTTTGGACGACGAAGAGACAACAGGTATTCATGTAGTAGTAAATACGATTGATTTAAGATGTGGCACATCGCACTCTATCCAATGGTGGTTGACATACAATCAGTGGGCTGCACAAAGGGGTGTAGATCTTGACTATAGCGATAATGACATTGCTATGTTAAGGGTAAATTATCATTCAAGGAATTTTTTTTTATGCAATTTATTGCCTTTGCACGTTAAATATTTTTCTTTAGCTTTCATCTGCATTAATTGTAATTACGATTCCATCGAATGTTTTTTTATTGCTTTTTTTTTATTTAACATCTCGTAATGGGTTAGAATGGAATTCAGATCATTTTATTAGGATTTCCTAAAAATAGATAGCTAAAAAAAAGTAAGATTTTTTTACTTAATTTTGGAAATTTAATTAAAAATGGCATTTTCTTAACTTTACGACTATTCGAAAAAAAATCAGCCGTGATATTACATAAAAATATTTCCTATTTTGCTTAACTTAAATATATAAGCAGTGTTTATATTACAAAAAAATTCTTTTAGTTATACGAAAAAGTTACTAGTAAAGCCACTCCAGCCCAACTCTCATCCCTAGCAGCATCAGATTTTGCTGGGCATTCTGTTACTATAGCTGGATGGGGTAAATCGAACGATGGTTTCAATCCAAGAAAAATGGAAATGGTTGAAGTAACAATATTAACGACTACAGCTTGTGAAAACAAACTTCAATCTAACCTCGGTAGACGAGTTTCACTTGATCCAAGATTGATATGTTCTGACTCTGATCCATTTGGTTTATTACAACCTGTAAGCATTTTTTTTATTATTATATATATATTTATATATTGTCTCATAATTTTTATAAGCTCTAAATATTATTTTATAATCTTGAACATTTTAAATTTTTACTCTACAATCGATTTAGAAACACTGTGTATAAATCTTATTGTTCAATATGAAAACACAAAAACTAACCGCTAAATACTTACTGCATCAATACAAATTTATATGTGTGTATTAATATTCAATAAAAATGACATTACAAATTATAAGAACTTTCTTATTCATTACAGATGTATATATTATTTTTATTATATTAGAACTGTAACTGCAGTAAATTGCAGGTATGAATTTTCATATATTCTATGCAAATAATAATATAAGGATGTATATTATTATTTGGTAATATACTTAATTAAAAATTAGTAAAATGATTGACTGATTTTTTTTTGCAATATATATGCTAATTTAAAAAAAAAAACAGATTTATACTTACGGTTTTAATAAAAATTATAAATATGCTGTTTCTAAGTGTATTAAATTAAAGTATATTAGGAACACTTTTTAAATATAATATATAAAAACAGTTACTATGTTTTTTTTTTAAATAATCATCGAATAGCCTAAGATTCACTTAAAGCCCGATCTTATCAAATCTATTCGAACATATAGAAATGTATATATATATATATGTATGAAAATATTTATAAATAAGCGTTAAAGGTTTTTAAAATTACTATTATAATAAGCCCTTTGCTTTAAACTTTTTAAAAATATTCAAGAATTTCGTGTACGTTAATTTTAAGGTTTGTTTAATATTTATTGACTTACATTTGAATGTTATCGTTTACGCTCATTATTTTTATATAAAATTTCATTTTATTAGATATTAAATAATAGATCATATATTCTTATTTATTATTATGTTTAAAAAAATGAAAAAAAAAATATTTTAAAGAATAGATTATTTAAATTTGCCGTTAATAAAAGTTTATTACAATTGTTTTCTTCTATTTGATGGTTATCATATAAGAAAATTTTAAAAATATAAGGGAAATTCAAACAAAAAATATTATGACGTCAATGTAAATATCATTATTTGCAAAAATAAATATTCTTGTGTTTAAATCCCGATTAAATAAAGACGTATATAAATATATCTCGTGAAATAAGCGTTATCATTAATGTACTTAAAACACTTAACAAGTTTCTCACTTGATTTAAAGTTTTAAATTGGTATTTTTTCTTTACATTTTTTACATTCTTCTTGTTCGTAAATGTAGACATATGTAAACGAAAATAATAAAAACAAATTTTTTTTATTAAATAAAGTTAAATGAGTAAAGTTATACGACAATTGTTACATACTTATAAAAGTGTTACTAAAATAGTAAATTATTTGATAAATTTCTCATTGCTCATTACGTTAGTCAACTTTTGTTCTGATCATTTCTGCATAAACGAATCATTATTTTTTATCGAGCACTTGATTAATTTGCTTATAGGGTGACAGTGGTGGTCCACTCATATATAGAGGAACAATTATAGCTGTCAATCGATCAACTTGTCCAAATGAACCATACAGGAATAATAACTCAAAAGTAAACCTTCATTTGAGTATTCAGCCATTTACAACATTTATCATGGATATAAAAAACAACTATTAATAAGATATTATTATATAATTTAGTTCAGTTACTTGAAATACTTATTAATTCTATAATGCGTGTATTACTAATTGTTAAATTATAAAAAATTGTATGGTTTAATTCGATTTTATATTTTAATTTAAAAATATATTTATTACTTGTTTGAATAACATTTTAAAAAGCATTGAACTGATTTTTTATGTACAAATACTTGGTTTTTTTTAAATGTTCATACGCATTAAATAAACTTTTGAAATTGTAATTAAGCTTGTTTTCAATAGAATCTGTTAATGGGATAATATATTCAGAGTAAGTATTTAATATTTAGTATTGCACGTATCGTATAGGACTATCTATAATAAAATAAAATACTCAATACAATTAATACGGTAGCGTATTAAAATTATTATTCTTAAGAGACATTTCTTAATAGTAATATTAATATCAATGTTAAAAACAGAAAAAATTTCTTTCATAATTATGAAATAGCAGTAATTATAATAGATTACATCAATTTTTTTAACCTAACATATTAATGATCCCCCTCTTAGTTCAAGATTAATTCAAAATAATTTTTACTATATTAATTGGAATACAAAATAATGAAATGAAAAAGAAATTTTTTAATGAATTTAGCGTATATAATAAAACCGGTCATAAAGAAGTTGATAAACGGATGAATTCAAATAATATAAAATTAAACACTATGCAGGTAATGTTAAAAACTTGTCAAATGTTGTGCGATTAACTATTGCAGGCTATATTAAAATATTAAGGGTTTTAGTGCAATTTTAGCAATAATTAAGGTTCCTTCAAACAAATTGTTCAACAAATTGTTTTTCTCAGATAAAAATTAAAATACTATAATTATAAATTTTATTTAATAATGAAGTAAGGAATTAGAAAATTAAATGCAAGAATAAATATATTTTGTAACTTAAAAAAAATTTTAAAAAGGCAGTACCCTTACCACATTCGAATAATTAAAAAAAATTTTTTTTATTATTTACATGTAATATACTTTATAATTTTCTTCTATAATTTTTTTTAATCTAAATAATTACATGATATTATATTCGTTAAAACTATGCTATAGAATTAATAGAATTAAAATCTTGAAATATTATAATCCGACTGTAAACAAAAATTTTTACATAAGAAAATCCTTCTTTAATAATAGCTTGTCCTTAAAATGGTATGAATATATTAAAAGGACCCCTGCTTTTAATACTATAATGAAATGAATGCAAATGAATGACGTTAGGTTATTGGGACCATACGTGCACTTATTATAAAATATACATCCACACATATAAACACACACATTCATATATTACTTGTAATGTTGCATTTATTGTTGGATACGTATATGTGTTTGTATATGGAAAATATAAAGGAACAAATTTTTACTGTACATAGAAAAACAATAAATTTGCACAAGGCACTGATTTTAATTGAACTTTGATAAAAATTGCTTGATTAAGCTATTGGCAAAATTTTAATAATTCGAAATTATATTATAATAAATTAATTATAATGTGAAATTTTAAATTAAAAAATTCTCATTAAATTCGGTGTTAAATTAATAAATAATGTTTTATTAAAACATATACTAAATGTTAACCATTAATTGAATTTACAACTCTTATCTTTTATTATTATAAAATTTTAAAAGCAGAAACCAAAATTATAATTAATTGTTAATTTACTTTTTTATGTGTATAAATTAATTGATCCAGAGTCAAACTTCATTTATGTTAATATGACTTTACATTGTATGCCTTTCTGAATCAGTGTATAATATAATTTGTGTATATTAAAGTGTATATTAATTCAAAATTATGATAATAATTATCAGATTAGATAAGAAATTTTATTGTTATTTTTTTTTTGCAAAAAAATGTTATCGTTTTTACACATATGAATATGGAATTACAGAGAAAGCCAAAAATTCAGTAATTGTGCTTTCTATAATAGCAAATAAAAAATGAAAAATATTAATAAATAAATATTTTTTAAATTGATGAATGATTTTCTTTTAATTGTTTTCTAAATTCATTTTTTAGCACTTAATTTGTAAATATATAATATTAACAAAAATAAGGTAATTTTTATAAAAGAGCTTTAAAATATCCAAACTTATAATTCATTTAACCTTTTAACCTATAATTTAACCTATAATTTTTTTAACCTATAATTTATAATACATTGTTAAGTATGTCTAATAGTTTTTTCAAGAATTCAAAGGATCAAAAGAACAAAAATCACTTGGTGAGTAAATATATTCGCATTGTATTGTAGACATATATCTAAAGTATTTACTGGCAACTTTAACCAGAAGTGCTTCTAACTCTTACGAATAGCTCTTAAAAAATGATTACTTTACTAAAGTATGCGAATGATTTTAATGCGAATTAGCACATTCTTATGGTTGAAGAGCTAGATAAAAATTATTAAACAATTTTGATGAAATATTTATCAATCATCTTAAATGATCGAAATACGTAAATATCAATTTCAGGAGAAAATATCCTTAAAATGAATAACTCAATGTTTGTTATAAACCCTGTGCGAATGTAGGAGAAAAATTCTTGAGTAAAACGATATCGTAATTACCAGATTTTATCATATTGTCGAAAAATGTTCTAATCGCTTATCATTATAATCAAAATGGCAAATAAGTATTGAATTAAATCAATTAATTTAAAGCAATACTCATTATACGATATTTTTTTATGGAAAACAGATTTATGTGGATATAATAAGGAATTATTAAATTATAAATACTTTTTTTTCTAGAATTCTACAAATAAGCAGTTTCATAATTATTGGAAGATATAGAAAAGGAAAAATTACACTAAAAAAAGTTTTATTAATTAGATTGAAAATTTTCTGAGATAACATGTTACTTATTTGCCAAATGCAGTGCTTCTTGTATTAAATAGTTATATTGCAAGATAGGGTACATCAAATAAAAAAAAGATATCGAAAATTTGAAAAATAGTGTTTCAGCATTTTGTTTATTAAAAATTGTGAATAAATAATTGAACTAGTACAGGTGCCAAAAGCATACGTTGTCCATAAGTTTATAAGTGCTCGTATTTTAATAGTCGTATCATAGCAATACAAATTTTTCCACAATATAAAAAACATCCTTTTTTTAAATCTAAATTAAAAACTGAATTATGTTATGAATAATGGTCTATGTTTGTCTATTTCTATTGTACTTAATTAATTAATAATAAAAGTTAACACTTTTGTACAAGGACAAAAGTATCGAAACTTTTAACATAATAGGACGCAGAATTACTTTTTTCATTATAATAAATGTAACGAAGATATTTAAACTATCTAAAAATCCACGGAATATATTTTCTTTAATCAAAAAAGATTAAATGAATAATTGAAAAATATAACATTACATTTAAAAATGAGTTATTCTTGCCAGAAAATTTGTATGAAAAAAGTGCGTACTTCAATCAATAAAAAATTTATCACCTTATTTAAAAAACAATATATATATATATATATGTGTGTGTGTGTGTGTGTATGTGTGTATTTAAAATGAGTAAAATATTTATAGTTTTTTAATTTAAATCATTAAAAGTAGAAAGTTTATTTAAGTTTACAAATTCGATTATATTAATAGTGAGGATTGATTCTTGAAATAGATATCAACAGAATCGATAGTTAATTTCACAGATAATAACAAATCGTTACCCTGAATAATTTTAAAAAGATAAAGGAGCATTGATACCCTTATGCACATATGAGTTTGTGTGCGCGCGCGCGTATGTGTGTGTTGTCAATAATTAATAAAAACAAAACGCATGGAACGATAGAATGAGTTGGATAAGCCGAAAGAACGACGTAATTATGGTGTAAAACCCGAAAAAAGGATTCCCGCATACACAATAACCTGTCAATATATTTCCGTTCATCGCATTGACGAGAATTAGAGTTAATCGTAGGGGCAACGGGAGGTATAATAAATGAGGGCAATCAGCCCTCGGAACGCAGTAGAACCAAACCCTCATCTATCAAGGGCGTGTGTAATGGCGAGCGGTAAGCGCGCGCCGCCCAAAAGTTGGCTCGTGATTAATTCTCGACGGCGGAAGCGACGTGGCGTGTGCCTACCAAGGTATCGACGCTTTGCACGTAATATATATATATATATATCTATGAGTGCGCGTACAAAGACTGGCCTAATGGTCTTTCATTCGGGCCCTTCATTATCCTTCGCTCCGCGCAGGATACGCGCACTTAAATAAATAGATTTTACGAGGCTACGACCGGGCCGTGGGCCTCCGCTTCATTTTTATTTTATGGATTTACCTCGCGCGTCCGCCCGAGCCGCTCATTCTATGTCTTCTTCTTCGTGCTCCAGATAACATTTGGTGATTAGGCCTCGTGCTCCGTTCGATCCTAAGATTTCCGATGGCTCGATTTTAGGACTCAAGTTTCACAGATCATTGTAATTAATGTCCCAGACCGTGTCCTCCTATCTATTATGTTTTTGTTAAATCTTCAATCGAAGAGAACTTCTGGACAGTTGGAATAAATGTAATTTTAATCATTTGCATTATTTATGAGGTTTTTTTAAACTCTACAGTACTTTCGGATTCTCGTGCGCAAATGTCATATATTTTATCAAATACAAGCATTTTTTAATTATTCCTAATATGAATTATTGCGACTCTGAATCAACTAATGCGAATAAAAATAAAATTCGAGATCGTTTAAAATCTAATTAGCATTTTTAAGTAGCTGATTGATTAATATATACGATTTAGATTTAATCGATACGCATTTTTATGTTTAAACAATTATTATATTTTTTGTACAAATTAAATATACTCTACTATTATCATTAATATTATTATAGATTATTAAAACTTATTGCGTAATAATTTTAAGCTTAATTGGGTATTCAATAATTTCAAAAAAATTTTCTATAGTAATATTATTATTTTTTTCTTATTAGGTAATTTACAAAAATAACAGTGTAACTCATTTAATGAGTAAAAATTATTTATCTTTTAAAAAAGAAATATAAATACGTAGATTTTATAAAAAAAAAAAAGAAGAAGAAGATGAAACTTGCTATTAAAATATTAAGATTTTAAAAATACTTGATAGACATTTACACTATTTTCTTAAAAATACTAAACAGCAATTTCAAAGAATATCATTGATTACATTCATAAATACATAAAATCAAAATTTCTGAAATAAGAAAATAAAACCGACAACGCTCGCTTCAAAAGACGAAAAAGGCAAAAATTATAGTATTATAGTTAATAAATAGAAATAAAAGTATTTTCATCTAAAAGTTCAGAACGCGTAAAGCCCATTAACTGTACGGTTGAGGCCTTTCTAATTTAGATCCCTACTGTTTCGAACCCTACACTCGACCGGATGTATTTACTAAAGTATTAAATCATCCCAACCCTTCACACGTATAACAAGCTACTGATTCTTAATGATATTTTTACTTCATTTTTCCATCATCATTATGACAATGGTTATATTGATCCATATGATGTTAAATTCAAAGGAACTGAGTGAACGTTACTCATATTAAAAGAAGCAATCGAGCTTTTACTTCGGTAACGGTAAAAGGTTTAGCTGAACACTCGCGCTTTCTACAGGATAATAACATTTTTTTTAAGCCGATCCAAGCATTAAACGGATCTTATTCTTACGGAATTACTTATTGCATAATACAAATTCCCTCTATTAATGATTAAAATGTCAATTAGGTAAAATATGTAGATTCTATTCCTATGTAAAAGAAGAGAACGTACACAGACTGAAAAATAAGTAGCGAATGACAGGGTAAATACCGTTATAAAATTTAGATGAAAGTGCAACCTCCCACAGAAAGAAAAATCACATACAATGACGGTATTAGGAGCTATAAAGCAGCTCGCGGATGAGTATAAGCTTCCCATTAGCAAATCTAACGCTATCCGTAGCAATGATCCAGCATAAAGGCTTCCCAGCCCGTGTACCTATAGATCAAAATGCGAGCGGTCTCCATCGCTTATTGAAGAAATAAAATTCCCATAATGCTTGCTCGGGGGGAGTATCAGTAGCTAAAGCAACAATTTTCCAGGAAAGCCGCTGTGAAATCTCGAGCGATCATCCGCTCGAGCGACTGCGAACGGACGCGTCGATCTTCCTGCGAGGTGCATCGCTTTCAAAACGTGCCAGCGCGAGGAAAATCGAAGGGAACGGAGTTGAAAACAACCAAAAGAAACCTGGCCCGGGGCCGAAAGGATTGCACTGTCTGGCTCCGCTGGACCATGCGAGCGATTCCCTGAACACACACGCGGGACCTCCTAGATTAAGATCTCCTTTAGAACGATGAAACCTCCCGGGATTCCCTCGCGTCGATTCTACTTTTCACGGTAGTTGATCTCTATGTGCGTCGGTTAGTTTCTTCTCTCTATGAGACTTTTAAGTGTCGAACGTATAAGCTTCAAATTTGCTCCGAATCGATAAGGATCCTAATCCTTAATCCTTTTTTATTGATGCCAGCGGAATATGGATACTGATGTACTAAGATCTTCAAAGATGTCTCCATCCGTCCTGGATACTCTAAATCCCGTAATTTTTTTTTCACTCACAATTCACTACTTCGGCGTTTAAGATTTTTTACGAAGATACATCAGAATTTATTCTTTTTTAAAATATCGAACTCTTTAATGAGATTATAAATTTCTTCAAAAAATACATTACGATCGTTTTAAATGGCTACTTGAATTAAACATTACGAAAAGAAATCTTTACATCTAATATAATACTATGATATTTTTCCCCTACTCGTAACATTATTATTCATTTTACATTAGTGGATACATCGGAATTGATACGAATTAATACAATTTTACGCTAAGAGATTTGTTAAAATTAAATTAAACAATATTTTAACCTTCGAATAAGGAATACCAACTTGCATTTTTTTCTAAAAATAATCCATACAACTGTTTCGTAAAATAACTTGATGCAGTTAATTACTCGACAACTTTTTCTTAATCGCACTGCGAATACTTGTGAAAAATCGCATTATCCCAAAATATTGTCCTATCCATGGAAAAAAAAACAATGAAATGCAGAGAAAAAAGAATGAGACTCACAGAAGCAGAGGAACTTACGCTACTGTATCTTTAAGTGCTGGCAATTTGAAGTGAGACTCGACGCTTAAAAGGGCTGCCAAACTAATTAATTAGAGAAGATGAGGGTTGCCCCATTTTCAACATTGATTAGAAGGTTTTTCCGGCGTTGGTCGTTCTCTGGCTTCCCTACCCATTGGTTCCAAAAGAAAGCACAGCTGTGGTTCGACCGATTACAACAGGACGCTTTAGCGTCTAGATGCCGGACTCGTCGCGGAAAAAATCCCTTTATTCAGGGGCACGTGCCGTCGCATCTATCCAGAGATAATAATTAAGTCGTCGCGTATGTCAGCGCGATTCGGATAGATTATCGTAAAAACACCCCGATGTAATCGAGTCTTCCGAGTGCACGTCTTTTCAGACACAAATGCGCTTTGCAAGTCTTTTGAGCAGTCGCTAGACTGTTTATATAATACTCATTCGAATTTTAATTGAAACCTGATAATCCATTGTAGCAATGTCGGCGATCTTGTTATCTATAATTAAGAACTGGTACATAGACGAACTTAATACAAGGATAAATTATACACCGTACAATGTCTATTTATAATAACAGCAATTTTACATTTCAAAAAATAACATTGGCAAAAAAGCTAATAAATTTCCGATTTCTTTTCTAATTTGCAAATATTACAAGCTTTCTTTCCGATACAGCGGTGTACTAAACGTTAAGCAATTTATAATAATTATTCGACCTATTGTTTTCATATTGTTTTCATTTAATAGAAACTGATGTATAATTATTACAAAAATAAATAAAGTTCAAAATTAATCTTCAACTGCATAAGCCTTAATCGTAAGGCAGTTTGGTAAGGTCTATCCGTATTCATCGAGAACACAGAATAGTGGCTACGTGCAACCATAAAAAGTCCAAACTTTTGTCGTTTTAAGCAATTCCAGTTACATTAGCAGTATTCCAATATTGGATATAAAAAGATATGAAAATACTTAAATTCCTAATATGTTGAGTAAAAAAATAAAAATAAAAACTTGACGGAACTTGATGATTGCGCAATTCCAGGAATTCTCGGTTGTCTGGAAGAACATCGAATGAGGCTGTGGATGCGTGTATGCCTGTACTAGACAGACGCAAATTATTTTTACGATCGGGCTCGAAGGAGCGTAGGCGCCCCACGATTGCGTGCATCCTTGGCTAAAGTAACTCAACAACTGAAAGAAAAGGAGTGCGAATGAGCGAATAGGAGATACGGATCGACACCTGAAGAACAAACAAAGATGAAGAATTATAGTATGGCTACGGAAATGAATTACGAATTAAGTAAACGGCGGACGAATTCAGGAAAACCGATCCTGACAATATACGCGAGTCTTTCTCCAATTCTCCAATTTCTCCATTTTCTTCTCAATCAATGCAAAAAATCTGTAGTAATTACGGCGTCATACAAATTTACTTAATGATTAAAAATAGATAATTAATGCTCGACTTACCTAAGTCTATACTATTGCGAGTCCAGAAAAATACGAGTATTAGAAAAATGTGTTACACCTCTTAAATAAATAAAAATTAATAATAGATACAGTCATAAATGAGCGAATAGATAAAAGTAAATGAAGTAATACAAACTAATATACCGTTTAAGTAGTATTCGTAATATTCTATAATCTAATTCGTGTCTACAAATTCAAACTCTGTTTAAGAAACAATACTAATTTTTTTACCTCGAATTGGTAACCAATTACATATTCCGAACAGCGGTGACTCGTATAAATTTCGCCAGCTTTAAAGCCAACATTGAGTAGCAGGTACGTGAAAAATTGAAAGCTCCTATCAGTATCACGAATCTTTCATTATAAAATATAGCTACTTTTCGGTGAAAAGAGTTTTTCTAAAAGCATATCCGACACAGGATTGGAATAATAAATGAACAGGTGGAGTGACGCGCGCTCTTTGCATCCAGCTGCGAGGCCATCGTCTTACGGTAATTATCTTTTCTCCCAAACTCGGCTATAAGTGAAATTTTCTTCACTTTTCGCTCCTAAGCCAGCTCTGTGCCTTCGCTAATACCTCCATACGCGTCCTAAAAGGTCTGCAAATTACCTGTGAAGCGATCAATCGATCAATCTCCCTTTACTGATAAAGCTTTCGATAGATTTATTTTCATGAACACTTTTGCATTTTAAATTCCCTAGTAAATCTGGATTGATAAGCTGCGTTTATTCTTTTTTTTGCTACGCAGTCTTTGAATTGTAAAAAATTAAAACAGCAAAAATATTTATTTATTTTGATAATTTAACTGCCTTGTCCGATAAAACTTACTTGCTATGTAAAACTTACCAGTTCTAGATTAACTTTGCAGTAAGGCTACAATTACAGAGATGCGCTGTAAAATCAAACTTGTGCATCAAGGAATTGAAGGGAAATATAATGTACAAGCATGCAAATTTGTCCTTTAAGGTAATGGGTATTAATCTATTCTTAAATTTACGAATGTTCCGCAAAATGCTCGACTTGATACGAGAGAGAAGCGATATTTTTATATCATAACAGGAAGCTATACTAGACTAATAGTCGAGTCGAAAATACAATTCAAGTGACGATTTACGCTACTAAATTCACGTTTATAGAAGCGTCGAGGCTTTTACGCGTCAATAGAGTACATTACCATAATTTAGGGAAAACGGGCGCGGGCGATGGGAGTGAAATCCGAGAAAGATCCGTAAAATCCGTAGTGCGTGACGAAGGCCTTGTAGCCGGCGCTTAAGCGGCCCCTGGGCCTTTTGTCTTAACCGAGGATTGATATAGGCGCGCCGCTTTTAAGCCACTCCAGGAGACACGAGGAGCACCGAGTGCCACGCGCCCCGTCATCATATAATAGAAGGGTAATCGAGCTATCGGGAAAGCCATATTCTTGAAATACCCAGCGGAGTAAGTGGGCATCGGAAAAGGGCGCGAGCGCTGAAGTCGAGGCGTTATATACGCATATAGACCTCCTTCTTAATACACCACCAGATTTATTTACTTCGAGCTTGTACATCTATTTGTGGGCTTGATAGACATAGGCTTTTAACTGCGTTTTCCCTACAATATCGGATGCTAATTCTGCTCCAGAAGGATATGCACGTATAATGAATAACGGAAATAGGTAGTCGCACTGGATATAAATTTACGGACTCTCAACTACGAATTTATTTATCCAGCAAATGAAATTCATCCATATAAATTGAGCTAAT
Organism: Kradibia gibbosae; assembly: GCA_018907135.1. NCBI lineage: Eukaryota > Metazoa > Arthropoda > Insecta > Hymenoptera > Agaonidae > Kradibia > Kradibia gibbosae. The sequence continues at coordinate 15,315,204 of JACCHX010000004.1, forward strand.
TTAAGCTTGGATTGTTTGCTTATTAAAAATAGACATTTTCTATGATCTTAGATTATTAATATTTCTGTGTAAATTAAATAGAATTGAAGGCAAATATTTTTTCGAATTATAATTATTTAACAATCTTGGTTCAAATATTATACAAAATATAAAATATATACCTTATTTATTTATACAAAAATATTTAATATAAGCTTAAAGTCGTAAATATTTGAATGATTACGGTTTCTCATGTAATCCAGACTTCACGAAAATATTTTTTATTCGTCTTAAATATTTTAAAACGGTAAATTATATTACCATTAGTTTTGGAATTTTTTACTAATGGTTTAAACAAATTTTTCAAGCAACGTATTTAAAATTTGAAAAAATTAAAGTTTGTTAGTTTACGATGTAAATTTCAACTTGAAATAAATATTTATACAAAGTGTCTTTTTCAACGAGCTGAAAAAACTGTTATCCCATCGTTCCATGATAGAGATTTCGCTCATTCCCTAGTTCATACAAAGTTTTCTCCTCTATACAGTTCATACCATTTTCTTTATCCATCGAAATATTTTCCCTTGAAGGATAGTCCAAGAATATGTCGCACTAATCATTTTCTCTTCTCCATTATTGAGTAAATACTGTAAGAGTACTATTCAAGATAAAGGACTTTCTTGATAACTCCTTTAGCCTACGAAATACAGTTTTCCATTTTTAAACATTCGTAAATTTTTCCAAGTCAAACTTAAACATAGATACACATAATAAATTTTTTTCTTATTTATCTGTCATAAAGTTAATTAAAGTCGGATTTGAGATATATACATAATAATAATGAATAACATTGTCATTTTTACCCACTTCAAATATCAAATATGCTTATTTAAATAATTATATAATGTAATAGCTCTTCAAATTAAAGGTAAAATAAACAAAAAATGTACAAATTCACAAAAAATTTAAATAAAAAACAATCTAATATGATAAAGAATTTATTCGTATAAATTACTATTCATATTCTAAATAAAAATATATGAAATTAGCACCGTTAAGGCTTAAAATTGCGCGCAAAAGTGTTATTTTCTATCATCTTTATCAAAATATCAATATCGTGACAAGCGTTACTACATGTCAAACAATACTTGTTTTATAATATCTATAAAGATGAGTTCTTTTAAACACGCCTATATTATTGCCGGCAATAAATTTTCAAAAAAGTCATTGTTATTAATGTTAAATAATGTATTTGAAGTGTTGAATCATCATATAAACACTGATTTAAAAAAGCTGTGGAATTCAATCGGTATGATAGAAAGATATTACAATCTTTAGGACCCAACCCCTTATGAGTAACCTTTGAAACGGAAGTTCCGTAAAACTAGTCATTGAGTATAAAAGCTGGGATTATTTTGGGGGCGGTGTTAAAAAGCGCATTAAAATACCATCAATAAAAAGCGACGATGTGTCTATTTCTTAGGCTCTATAACGTTATATATATATTTATATAAATCGAGTCTTAGAGGGGAAAGATTTTTGGTAAAAAGAGTCCCGTTTAAACGAGAGTCAAAACGTTTGGAGGAGAAGGAAAGAAGTGGAATCAAGTGAAGGATTGGGTACATTTATATGCCCTTTCTTGCTCGCTCGTATTCTCTTGTGGCTTTATAGATTGTCCTCGACTAAAATTCTACTAGTTATAGCTCAGTTGCACCGGGCCGTCATAACTCACCTCAGGCACATTTAGCTGCTCTTCTGTTACTTTACACAGTAAACTCGCTTAGAATACTTCACGTGTACAGTCTTATTCAAGAATTAAGCTGTTAATCAGTCAGCCTTTAGAAAACGCTATTAAAACTGGTGATTCTAGGAATATAAACATTTCGTTATGTACGAATTGTTTTGTTGAACGGATATATTTCCTGCTTGATATTCAGGACGATTACTTGAAAATGATGTAGCGCAAAGCTAAAGCGTTTGTACTTTTCACAGTCTATTGAGTGTCTTATTATTATATTTGCAAGAGACATACATTTCCGATTATCGACAATGTTGAAAGAAATACTCGTATTTGATTAGTGTATAAAAATCAAGTTCATTGTAGAAGTTTAATAAAATGTTACATATTTTGAATTATCGCAATCAATCTTTTAATTAAAACGTTAGATAGAGTAGGCAACTTAAAACAATTTTGTTAGTTAAGATAAGAAATAATTAATTCAAAGCAAAATGAAATTTACACGAAAACAGAGATTTCAACAGAATTGATAATTAAATAACATTGCAAAGAAATCAAACGAAGTAGCTTCAGCTGATCAGGATTGTACACCTGGCAATGTAATCGTACTTATTGAATGCAGAACTTCCTTAAGGCGAGAAAAGACGACCGAAAGAGAAGGAGGCCATTAGGAGGCAACAGAAGAGTTTAACGGGCGGGACAGAGTCACCGAGCTCGACTTCTGCCACTGACCAAGAAAAAGGGCTATGAAATTTATGGGCTGCAGCTGATGCCGTTCGAAGCGCGAGCTTTTCATTTTCCCGCATTTAAGGTGGATTGAAAGGACAGAAGGTGGCGGCCGTGAACGTGCGACAGTAATTGACCGCAACTACGCGCGAACAAATGCGTCACGGCTGGAAATCGAGCCTTTATGAGACAAGCTGCAAGACGCAGAATACTTGCGATTCTTATCGGCTTATTCTTGTCTCTAATTTTACCCTACGGCCACAGCCATAATGGAGATGATTTCTTTATTGCACTAATAGTAACCGCTACAATACCCGCTTTTCCCTTTGTTCGTTATAAATTCTACAACTGGGTACCCACTTTTTTTAGCTTGCAGCAGAAGGAAAGCCGCTTGTATCAATATAATAATTATTATAAACAAACTTTTAAGAAGCAGCAATAGGCTCGAGTAAGATGGTCATTTCTATTTTACTTAGCAGATGAAAAAAATATTTATTGAAAAGTAATAATGGGTATACAAATATTAAAGGAGGTTTGTTTATTTTCAACGAAATCAACGATGTAAAACTATGCTCGTTTTTGTTTTTGATATTTACTATTTACAATTTTTAATACTTGAAACATTACCAAAAAAATATCTTTTTTTAAAATATACGTATGAAGCTATTTTTAAATTTAACGGATGAATATCTTTTGAAATCATTTCGTACATTTATCAATTTTATCTAGCCGTCAAGGTAATTTTTTTTTTATTTAACTCTAATATCACTTCTACTATTTATTCTAAAATAAAATGTCATATTTACACGACATCTGTCAATCGTAAACGAATTGTAAGTATAATATAATCTTCCTCCCATTATATAAATATCCCTTCGAAGAGTAAATAAAATTTGTAAAACCAAACAAAGAGTGGAAATAATTGAAGCGAAAGAGAAACGAATTCCATGAAAACGATTGGCTCGCGCATACGGAGTCTAATCCGCATCGGCGCATCGCAAGATTCCTTAATCCTTTGCTTTCCCAGCGAATGAATGCGAAGGCGACGAAAAAGCTTCGAACGAAAGAGTATAAGGCCACAGATGCAGAGAAATGAAACCCTTTAGAGCGTAAATCTCCTTTTCGCTTGATGAGCCTTTTATGACGTAATCGTGTCGGCAGTAGCGCGAAAATACTCCTAACACCCGTTTGATCCGCGGCGAACCGTAAGAGGAAATCAAAAACGTATGATGAAGCCGCTGGAGGAATATAAACAAGTGAATAAAAAAAAATCCGAATGGTAAAGAGAAGAATTTACTTACTTTAGGTTGAAGCTTCAAATGAGTTATTGTTTCCAGACAAAATTGAATCACAATTTTTAAACTTTTCATAGAATTGAATTTTTTAATCGAAGTCAAATTTTTATGGATTTATTCAGAAATGGAATTATACAAAAATAATACGATATGAAAATCCGTCTCTTTCGAGCATTAAATATCTGAATACCGAGTACTTGAAAAAAAAAGATTGCTATTTTTTTTTTTTTTTTTAAGCATTGTTTTCACAGAATATTTTAACTTTTGTATTATGGGCGTCCATTATTTTCTCGTTTATGAAATAAACGTAAATGTTGCGATTTCGGACAAGTATCGACTTATTGAGAATCGTTACTGCTCGTTGTCTAGAGTAACAGCAATAATGAACCAGTAGTATTGAGGTGAATGAGGAATTTAAACAATAGAATACCTTAACTACCTCCGCCTAGAGCAGCAATTAACGTCTGTAAGAAAAAAGATCTGCCCTCATCGTAATCCTGACCGTACCTTTAAGAGGATTTTTATCATTAGCTCCAAAAAAGGCGCGGCGGTAAGTATGGACTGTCGGGCCGAATCGTCTCCAGGAGAGATGCCGAGCGACTGGGCGCGCCGCTCTCTTACCCCACCGGAGTATCAGGCGTCTTCCTCGGAGCTGCGGGCGAAGGGAGCGCGGCCCAGGGCGTAGGAACCGGTGGCCGGCGTCGGCCCCGTCGTCCAGTCGACCGCGGCGCGAGTACGTAGGCGGATTAGGGGCACGCGGGCCGCCTACCGGGCGAGAAATCCTGATCACGTTACACGAGCTGCCACCTCCCAATGAATCCCCGGGCCGACGGGGAGCACTCCATTAGCGGCTCGGCTCAGGCTCCTCAAAGGGAACATTGTCGCGGGGATAACCGGGACGTCTGCTCGTGCGCGGCCTCGCGCTCACCGGCTATTATTACCGGCGCCCTTAGCTCAAAAGCCCTGGCCTCCTTCCCGCCCTCCCTCGCTCCCGCAGGAGCCGGCTCGGATCGCCGGGCTCTCGGGACGCCGCGCGCCTCCTCCTCCGCTATCGGCTCCCGGCGCTCTCGGCCCCGATGAAATATTACTGGCCAATAATGCACGGTAAAACAAACGAATGCCTCGGTCGCCGTGGATCCCGATGACAACACTTAGCCGGTGTTTTTCGTCTCAGGCTAGCGCCTCTACCTCCTCCCCCTACAATGTAGATTGAATCTCCTTCGTGTTTAGCCTGGCCCTCTTGTTGATACATCTGATTTTGTGAAGACTTGATAAACGATGTTGAGGAAGCCGATGCTCGTGGGGGCATTATTAAATTGTTATTTATCTTAGGTGTAAGATCGCAGTGGTTTCCCTTACGAAGCGCCACTCGGACATCTTTTCAATATTGTGCCTCACGCCAACGTTGACGCAGCCATCTAAATACCGAGATAGTGAAACTTCTTAAGGTGTTGCTTAATCCAATCGAATCGTGACACTATTACCCATTGACTCACGATTTACAGGTGATGAAGCGAGTGCTTCTTGTCTAAATCAATTGTCACACAGTATACGAGTTATTCATATGTTTTCAGTCTTATTTGCTCACGTATTTTGATTTACAGTATTTGTATTTCTAAAAGAAAGATAAGTTTAAAATAAATATCATTAGTTAGTATCTAACCTATAAGAATTTAATTTAAAAAACAAATATTCTATTTATTTTTATTTCTGTTAAAAAAAAAACCGATTAATATCGAAATAATAATTTTAAAAAATTATTCTATAGCACGTATAAATAATTACCCTTGAAGCGCAATTTCCTAAACTCTTTCGAATTACAAATTTTTTCATTCAATGGCTAACATGAATTTCGCACTGATCAGATAAATAGTTATTTTTTTGTCGTCCAGTGAACAAAGAGCCCTTACAAATCCGAAAGTAAAGAAAAATGAGAAAAAACCGACACTTATTGAGTCAAAAATACTTCAAAGTTCGTCTGGAAAAAAAAGAAGGCCGAGGTCCTTGAAAATTCTTAGAGTTCTCGCCTTTCAGTATCTGCAAAATGCAAGCGGTGCTTACCATCCGGTAACGTTACATGCATAAGATTCAAAAAGTGCCATACTTTGGAAACGGAACGCGCGTCTGATTTATTGACCGGCGGCGACAGTCAACTTTCGTTGCGTCGAACTTGCAACCCTTAACCTAACTCGACCACCGAGAAAATACCGTGAAAAGACCGACCGAAATAAGAAGACAAGGGGGTGAGGCAGGGGGATAAGGTCAAAAGAAAAAAGACGACCGAGATAAGACTGACCAAGAAGGACAGGCGGGCTGTCTAACATAATGTACTGGTTTTACTGCGTTTTCGATCCTTTTTTATTATTCTTCGTTCTTTCTCTTTCATCTCCAGATGCTTTACTGTAAAGTATTTTTAGTCCTTATTCGGATTATTATCGTGGCATAATTTACTCATGTTATCTGATCATCGAAAGTTTTTTCATTTTTTTAAATTTTATTTGTCAACGACTTATAAGAAAGATTTAACACGTGTAATAAATTATGTAGTTTATGTTAAATATATATATATATATATATATATATATATACATATATATACAAGTACATAAGTAAGACTTGGTTAAAAAACAATTAACATAATAAAAATATAATTACAGTTAAACAATACAGTACGTAAAGAGTAATGCTTATTAATATTTTACGCAGACGTAAAAAAATATACAATAAGAAATGAGCAAATTTGTAGTAGTAAATTTATTGCATTGTGATTATCTTAACGACCGCAGCATTAAAAATCTTTTGATAATGGCGTAGCAAACATTACGAGCTTTAGCAACTTTTGACCACGATTGACAAACAAATCACATGGACATCGCTAAAGAATCAGGTATACATAGAAAAAAAGTACACCTCTAATGTATGGAGTACGGTACGATTATTATATGGCATTTGGCGACAAAGTTTGTCTCCTTGTAATAAGGAAGAAGCTAATCAAAAAACTTTTTCGTATCTTTCTGGACTGTCTCGGTATTGCGATAACGATGCAATCGCAGTATGGGAAAGATAGAGTGCGATTTGAAGAAAAAAAGATGACCGGAGAAGAAAAGAAAAAGCGTATGTCTTACAAAATAGAAAAATTGTATCGTCTCCCGTCGTCAATAACGTGTGAGTCTGTCCTTGCGCCCAGTTTTCGTGTACGGACCGCACCGCGAGTAAAAACGAGCTCCAAGTCCTTGGCCATTGTCCATCGACTACGAACGTAACCAGAGCGTACGACATATTTTTCGGTGGAAAGGAAGCCATCACTCTTTCGTCTTGCATCCCTTTTTCGTGCATCAAGCGCAAAAGGAGCTCATGCCGACGCCCTTTCTATTCGTCTTTCTTTCTATTTATCTCCCCCCGCCTCTCGCCCTTCCTGTATCTCTCTTTCACTCACTCTCTCTCTCTTTCTCTCTCTCTCTCTCTCTCTCTCTCTCTTTCTATCTTTTTTCCTTGCTTCGACTCTCCTTCGGCACGTCCTACATCCTTCTTTGAGATGCTGCAGCTGGGTGAATAATACGATGTCCATGTCTCTTTCTCGCTTTGGTTTACTTACACGTTCCTTTTTTCTGGACACCTTAGGCAACTTGTTAAGCTTTGCTGGACGTTCTTCCTATCCCTGAAATCTCACTCACTATTGAGTCATTTTGATATTTTGTGTGTCCCATCGTGTTCCTTGCGATGTTTTACATTACGACGTAAATTTGAATAAGAAAAATGGCACCAAATAATTAATACTAGTCTACTGGTAAAAGGAAACCGCACAGGTTAAAGGAATGATTTTTTTTTGGTTATAGCTCATGAGCTCGAAACTAAAGCGCTTACATTTCACATAAAATTTTACAACACTATTAGCTTGTCCTATTGATGAGCCACAATATCTAATAATTATACGAAAAAATGCTATTATTATTATACACTTTCACATCCTTAATAAAATAAGATTGGAATCAACATCTTACCGTAATTTCATAAGTAATTATCAAAGCAAGAAAGAGGATTAATGCTGGAAACAACTGCTACATGTAAAGTAAGCTGCACGCACATTGCGTGTCTTGAGAGAGAGAGAGAGCGAGAGATAAATAGAGAGAGAGATATAGAGAGAGAAAGAGAATGAGAGAAAGACAAAGAGATAAAATTGCACGCACCATTAGCTGCCTAACGCGAAAATATTTAAGAGCGCCAAGAATATCCGCCAAAACACTCACAGTCGACCCCATAATAGTCGGTCCGAGCTTAACAATGCGCGTCGCTCTCACCCCCCTACTCCTGCCCCGTCATTTGGCTCCTTCTTGCCTCGCGGCGCCCTTAGTGCACAGCTCCGTCCGCAAAAGCAACGCGAACGAGAAAAGAAAATGCATCGCACCGATGCCCCGATGTCAACATGGTCAGGAGCCCCCGGGCATCGGTTAGCCGAGCTCTTGATTCCCAGATCGGTACACCTGTCGAGGTAAATCGCGCGGCGCCGCGGCCCTCGGCAAAAAAGCGTCGGTCCCTACCTGTACGATGGTGACCTGCGCGCCAGGGACTAGAGTCATGGCCAGGCACGCAAATTAGGAGGTGGGACTCTTAATAGCGAGCTAACCCCTTGAGCGCCGCTCCGGCTTAAGGCCTTGAAGCCGGATTCGCTCCGGACCGTCGGCTGGCCGATGGGATTTGGCGCCAAGGCGGGAGGAGGGGGGGCCGCCGAAAAAGAACCCAATCCCGTAGGATTTCCGCTGCTACCCCTTTCCCGGCCTGGACGAGGTTCGAGCGCACGGCTGCCGACCGGCAGTAAACTACGTCCACGTCAGTTGCATAATTATTCCTTTCTCGGCTTCGCGACCATATTGTCGAAAAGCTTAAGGGATTTTTACCAAGGCTCGCACCTCATTGACCCCTTCTGGCTGACTCCTTTATGCGCCCCGGGACTATTTCCCTACGTATTTGCATTCGCAGCTCGCGCTCCCTTAAAGTGGCGACTTTCCTATGACGCATGTGGCAAGGACTTTAAACGCTTGACTCCTGTAGTACTAAGCTTCCGATACCAATACAATTTTTCACGTATTTACTGATTGTACTTGTTGCACTTACTGCGGTTGTTTGATTTTAGACAAAATTCATCTGCGCTTCTTCCCACGCATGATTTTATTTTTTACTTATATCTCTTAACATCACAGCTTTTCGAAATTATATTTAATTACAAGTGCAACATTCTGTCAATTAACTTCTCGTTAAAAAATTAATTATTTGTTTAATAACTTTGAGATTTATCGAATAAATGATCCAAATTCATAATATTCTTCCTCACCCCCAGATATATATCTGTAAAGATCCAGATATAAATATAGCTGGATATATATTATATATATATATATATATATATATATTATACAGTAACAAAATTTCCATTTCTTATATTTTAATATAAACAAGTGCAAATTATAATTTGTGTAATACTATATCTTGTGTTAATTAAATTTATTCAGATATTCGTACAAAATAGTATTTTTTTATCATCTAAAAATACCATCTAATAAAGTTTGTTTAGAGTACAGACTATTAACTATAAAAATATTTTAATTTCTACTAAAACATATGCAGTATTATTAGTAAGCTTTTTATGAAGGTACAGTCCTTAAGAATAAACTTTTTATTTCAATAGAGACTTTTTATGTACCAGTAGAATGCTTCACCAAAAATGATAATCATTTATTGTAGCATAAATTTGTTTGATTAGCTTATCCTCAAACATTCAGCTTGTACTTGACAACGTAATATCAATGCACGGTAATGAATGAATATATCAACGGTTACGTATTAGCTGCACTTAAAATAGTTTAATCAAGGTGACAGACAAAACGTTTCAACGCACTACAATTATCATATTTTAAATGAAGAAATGGAAGTACGCACGACAACGACATGTTGTCTCCTGCATATCGATGATATAATTCATCCAAATAAGGCGTATCATTCCCCCCGCATGCCACACCAATGCTAAACACGTGCCTCTGCAGCGATGCGACTCATGCAAGAAGCCGCTCCGGTTCTCGGGTGTGTTGTTCACAAAATTTTGCGTCAACGGTTGAGCCCCAACACACCGGAAACGAATTTTCTTACGACCCGCACTCAAAGGAAAATAAAGTAAAAAAACAGACACGCACTCGCACGCACAAATATACGTGCATACGTGTATACATACACATGTACTCGTGGACCGATCGCGGCTTGTGCGCAATAACAATGAGAGAAAGAGAATCTAAGGAAGGCGGATAAAGGCTGATGGAGGTGGCCCAAGGAAATTGAGAGACCGCAACAATGAGCGAGAAGGCGCACTTCGAAGCTTTATATTTATTCCGGCTGTCAGGCGCGCATCACTTTTTTCCGATCCGCTACTATCCGAACTCTCGCACTGCGACTCCTCTTCCCTCCCTCCCTCCCTCCCGCCGACATTTGTGTAACTCTCGTTCTCTCCTCCCCCCCCCTCCCCCATCTCTTTCTCTCTCTCCCTATATATCTCTTCCCCTATTCACCGTGACTTTAAATACAACTCACTATTTTCGTTTCTTTTTTTTATGCTCCTCTTCATACACTGTGTCAACTCTTCAACTACCTTCCGTTGTTTCGCTCTAAAAATCCAAAATTACGGGATAAACTGACGCCTCGCGTTTCTCCCGAGACTGTACTTTGCCAACATTTTTTTTTAAGGCTCGCCCTTTATTTTCCAACTTTACTAGAATGCGATCGTAAAATTGAACCCTGAAGAAAGTTCAGAAATCCAGAGAAAAATCCCGCGCACGTTGTGAAAAGGCCGAGACTCTCAACTTGACGGTCGTCACACGTCACCAGTCCTGGAATAATACAAGGAAAGCGAGGCTCCGATCGCAAAGATCGGGCATAAAACGTCGCATCAAGTGGCTCAGCATCGAGCGAGTCTTCATTTGAATAACTTCGTTGCAGATCCTGATGAAAACTCGGCTCGCCGATGACCTTGGCACGGTGAATCTCGAATACATTCATCCCCCGCGAGACTACAAATGAAATCGGTCCTCTGGACGAGGAAGCGGCCCTCGTCTCTCGGGTCATGAATTTTAAAATAATGCGGGCTGATGCTCGTTTTATAAAGGCGCAGCCTTGCCTTCTCGCCTTCTCGCCGGAGCACCACTCGATGCTCCATTATATATAAGGCGAAGACGATTCGGCGTCCGTCTCTCGGCGATGCTGTGACGCGTGAAAATTCGAGAACCGAGCGAAACCTGCAGCTGCGGCCCTCTTGACTGCGAACGCGTCGCGCGTCAGGCCTCCTCGAGACGATGGCTCGCGACACTCCGATTCCTGGGGACTCAGTCGGAGAAGTGATCGGAGATCGAAGGTCCCGACGAGGGAGCCGGGGATTCGTAACAGCTGATGCAGCTTCTGTACTGCGACCGATCGGAAATGCTAGACACGCCTGTCCTCTTGGGCGAGGGTTGCGCCTCTCCGATCGATGCCCTCAGTCTACGCACTAAACATAGTTTTGCGCTACCTATAAAAGTCGGCTGTCTACTGTCAAATACGCCCCAAGAATGATAAGCCTTCGTTTGTGCGTTTTTTTTAACGGTACTACAAGTGGTTTACTAATTCCTTAATTGCTTTACGTTAAGAAGATCATATTGTAATTTGATTTGTAGGGCATTTAATAACAATTATTAATTTATCATTCGACTAGTTTTGTCAGTGGAAACTGATCGCTGCCTTGTTGGAGCGTAGAATATGTTTAATCCTTTCGAAGATACATGAATAATGAATACAGAAAATACATGAATAATCTCCGAATGGAATAAATTTTATTCAAAAACTGAGCTAGTAAGAACTCAGTGCTACTCTCGCTCAACAAAATTCAATGATATTCGTACAATAATATATTATCCTCGATTATTACACTTGAACGAAAAGTCTCGCATTCATTAATCATTAATGATCTCTCGAAACGCCATTCCCAAAAATTATCCAGCGCGGAGGAATTCGGCGGTAGGACTCCCTCGTGAAGGGTCTCCTTCGAGAAGAAAGTATAAAGCCTAAAGATCGCACACGCGATCGCGTTCATTCTCAAATGTGTATTTACGTCTGGTCTGGGCAGGGGTCGGGCTAGAATAGCACCGCAAGGCGACACATAAGTGCTAAAGTCTCGTTCTTTCCATCCTTGAAAATCGTTCTTCGGTGAATGAAATGAATGGGACTGAAAGAAAGGAACCGCGCGCCGATCGAGAGCGAGCCGTCATTGTCGATCCGGACTCTTCCGATGATCGAAGAAAAGCGCGACGTAACGCGTGCTTATAGAAGAAAAATCCCCCTACGCCCTCGGTTGGAAAGCTAAAGAAAATACGCACAGCTTGCGTCCGATCGGAGATGAACTGGGTGAAAAATTCACGACGGCAGTGGAAGGAGGCGAGACACTCGGGGCCCAGAAGAAAAAAATCGCACCAATTTTTCCGGATCATTCGATGCACCTCGAGCCGATCGAGTCAGGTATGTGTGCGCGGAGAAGTCCGAGGGCGTGGGGTCGTGTGTGAGTATCGCAGGGGCTGGGGGCGGGGGGGGCGGCATGCGACGCGAGAAGCCAGCGATGAGGAAGGGCCCTGGGCCGAAGGGGAGAGAATACGAGTCGAAGGTGCCGCGTCATTTGTATCGACGCAAATATGCGGGGGGATATCGGAATATACGTACACCGATGCGCGTGTTCGCATTGAGCATCTCCCTGCATTGTTCGTCGCGTCACCCCATTGGCACACTCACGAGAGGCTCTCGTACCTACAGGGGCGCGGGTGCATGTGATGTCGACTCCTTTTTAGAAAGAGAGGCCGGAAAAATGTGCCCTGCAGTGATGTATTGGGACTTTTATGTACGCTCCTTCCAGGAACGGAGGCCTTTAGCCTTTTACGTAACAGCCGGCACTATATCCTTTTTAATGCCCCTTAGCTAGTAGCTCTAGATCTTAAGCAGCACCGGACGCCCATAGGAGGTCCTTGGCGCGACGTCTCGACGAAGACCTTTGATGCTGCTCAGGCTGGATGAGACGACCGAGTGATGTACCATGGGACTCTGGCGTACGTGCGAATCGTCTTTGTTTTTATTCCTTCGCGCTCTTTTTCCCTTTTCGCTCGGAATATCTGTAGCTGCATTAACCAAACGACCCATTCAACGAAATCACCAGATTCGACGCTGCTGCCAAGAGTAATGCTGAAATTATCTTTAATACTTTAAACTGATCCACTCGCTTGAGCATAGATTATCATTACTCTGCATTAGCAGTAACCTGTTACGCATATTTTTGAGCGTTCGTTTCTTGTGAGAATTCATTTTCTTAATAATGAGATTAACTAAGGTTATTTATTCGTTATAGTGCTACACCAATTTACACAAAGTTTCTAAACAATGACACGCATTTACTGTGCGTATTTACTATTTACTATATTTTACTATCTATTAAAATTTACTATTTTTTACCATGCTAATTAGTATTCATTTTTTCGGACAAAAGACAGTGCCACGTTAATAAATAACGATTATTGTATTAGAAGATGTTGACATTATCTAGGAGCTCCTCTTATAAACAAATGTTTAGAACCTGTACCACATAGTGAGCATAATAATAATACAAAATATCAAGCTAAAGGACAGTTGTATTGCATACTTTCTCAATTTATAAACATACATAAGAATTTATATTTAAAAGCATTTTCGAAACGCCTTGTTAACCTGTGCAGCTAATATTTTTGTTTAAAATTTTTATTCCTGAGTCACTTATTATTATTTAAATGTTATTATTAAGCTTAAGAATGAATATATATATATATATATACATACCATTAAACAATTAATAATGAAACTCAAAAAGTGTTTAAAGAACTTAATTAAAAAAAATGTTGTCTTTTTAAGGTCAGTAGACATTTAATTTGAAGATTCTTAATTGAATTCTTAATAAATGTAGTTATACGATAGAACGAAACAAAAGTAATAAGAATCTACGTATACATGGGTTAGGCATTTTCCGATAGAAACTCTTACCAAATGGAACGCGACTGCTTAAGCGTAAGAATCAAGTATGTGGGACCGAGAACAGTAAAGAGCAAGAGTAAGGTCATGGATGAATAAAGGAACCCAGAGTATCCGGGATGAGAAGTAAAAAAAAAGAAGAATAAGAGAATGATTTCAGAGTAAAAAAAGAAACAGAATCGGGAATATCAAGGTTGATGGGTGTGGACATCGGCTCGCAAATTCTTGCTCTAATCTGTGAGTAATTGTCGCTCGCTACAATAAAGAAAATAGGGGAAAATGCGAGAAAAATGTAGTAAAGCCACCCTCTTAGTTATACCTGATTCCGTCGATATGCTCGTCTCTGTCTCTCTTTTCACCACGAGTAAATATACATTTTTCTCAATTCTATAAGACTGTATTCTCTTATAGTGCGAGGTCCGATCTCTTTTTCTTATATATGGCTATGTGTGCGTGTGTATATTTCTTTCTTGCTCTTTCTTTCCTCGGTCATAGCGATTAATCTTCGATTATAACACTCGGCTTGACAGCCGCACTCGCAACACTTTTACGACTCTTACGGCCTCGCCTTCCTCTTATTCAGCCTTTTTATCGTTTTTCCTCTTCTTTCCCGTATATAGTTTAAATGTCCTATCGTTTGCTGTTAATAGAAAGTGCGGTAAATATGGCTGCAAATTCAAAGAAATTTAAAAAGTCAATGAGATGAATTTTTTCAAGGAAAAATACACGATAAATCCTTATGAATCTTTTCTTTTCGTACAACCCTTGTTTCCTCTTTACTGACTGAAAATCTTGAGTCAATTGATGGAATTCAAATTGACAAAAGTGTCGGGACATTGAATAGGCTGTTGATGAAGGCACAATCGGACTTACAATCATTAAATATTACTCTTCAGAAATTATGCAATACAATAACATTCGTACGTATATTCAAATAATTATAAACTACTTTTATAAAGTAAATGTAATTTAAAAAAAAATATATTTCGCTTATATTTTTTCCCTTTATGAAACGAGCTATTGATTATAAATATAGAATAGAATAGAATTTATTCGTCAAAATGCAGATGTTTTGAATGCTCCAAGTACAAAAATGTAAAGTTTACTTTCATTGCTGAAGAACAACTACAAAAGAAATTATCAAACTGTGCTTTTTAATTTTACAAATTTTACTTTTTATATGCATTTTAAGACTAAATTTTGGCTTAATTGCAATGCATTCGATAATTGAATTTTAAAAGACATTGATTAAAATATAAGCAGCACTAACTGAAATAAGCATGTAATAGAGTATGCCTTGAGCGCCCTTTTATTCAATTTTACGCAAATGTACGAACTAAAAATAAAAAAGTACAATCATTTTTATAATATGAATAATAATTTTAGAAGAAGATTTTGCATTCTGAAGTATTGAAATAATAGAAGATTTTTGTAAAAAAAAAAAGAATGAAATACCCTTTCAACGGTAATGGAGGTCGCTCTCGACTTGGAAGAAATACGACATCATACGAATGTAACTCGCTTCCTTCAAAGAACGTGTGTGCGTCATATAATAAAATTCGGCCAAGGATATCAGAAGTTGCGGCAACAACTGTAAAGAGGAAGAACGGTATAACGGGGTGATTTCCTTGAAAATAGGAGAGACCGCGTAATGTCGTGCTGCTACGTACGTCGGTAAGGTCGCTTAAATGTTTGCTGCAAGTAGAATTGGATTTCTTACGGCACGGGAAAGTAAGAGAAGCGAATACGAGTGAATTCACGTATTGCGGGGGAGGGGATGGATAAAAGGAACGGAAAGAATCAGGTAAGAATGTGGGGTTTTCCTTTTTTTTCTTTTATTTTTTCTTCTTCCTTCTTTCCAAGCACTACACAATCCTAAAATATGAGCGAACTTATTTTGTACGTTATATAGAAAATTAATCTCAATTTTTACTGATATTTATTAGTAAAATATCAATATCCTGAATTTCACGTGATTATTATAAATTATTAATATTATTATAAATAAATTTAAAAATTATTCGAAGAAAATTCAAATACAAATGCTAGTATTAAATATGCCACTTGTAATGTATCTAAAAATAATCATTGCCAAATTAACCATATTGTATAGACCACATTTATCCACGGAACTGAATTCTCTAAAGTTATTTCTGCAATTTTCCTTTACTTTCAATTTTTTTATTCAATTTTAAATTTCAAATTCAATGTATAAATATGTATTTTTTTTTAGTTTCAAAAGTAAATTATTTAAAGTAAATCATTACAAGACATGCATAAATTATTTTTACATAATTGTTAATTAAAAAATTTCATCAAAATTTACAAACGAATAACATTAATTATATATTTAAGCGAATGTTTGTTTTACTTTTACATTAAATTCCCTATTTCATTATTTTAAAACAAGTATAAATTCAGTCGCATAAAAATAAGCATAAGATTACATAATGATATTGTGCTGTAATATCACAATCAACTATTATTTATTGCTGTTGATCTTTTCGTGAGAAATTAAAACTTGTTCGGAAAGAAAATGTTGCCATTTATCGTATTTTTCTTCTTTTTTTTTTGACGTTAATACGATGCACATGACAATTTCCCATCGCTAATTTTATGATTTCCTACAAGCTTTAGCAGCCGTCTTTAATAAAAAAAAAGACGAATTTTCAGAATCCCTCAAAGGAAAGTGATTTACACTAGCTTACTTCATCCAGGAAAAAAGAAAGAAAAAGTAGCAGCCACCCAGTAGTAAGCTTTCCCGATCAAAGAAGCTCTGCAAAGAAGGGCGAGAAACTAACACGCATGAGCGTCGGAAAAATCGTGGTTGGCTCAACAAGTGATGTCTCTACTAGCGATCTGCACATGTGGAGACATCCAGTCGTTTTTAGTTTGGTCCCCCGCTACGTTATCGCTTCCGCATGTTCGTCCACTTCCTTTCGCTCCCATTTCACCGACTTTTCTTCCCGGCGAAAAAACCCATCTTTCTCCCTTTCGCCCCTTTCTGACCTCTCCCGACTCTTGGCCGCCACTCACCCTCCCACTGCTCGCGGCCGTTCCTCAAGTCGCGAAGGGAAATTAGCCTCGGCTCGGGTTTCCCAGCACATCCGGATGCGCGACATTTCAAAAGCGATCCTGTGACGCGCGGCGCCCTACGTCATTCTTACGTGGATTTAGAAAATACGTTGCGTCTGGTTTTTACTCCTACATAAATGGAGCTGCGGTTCTTGTTTCTTTGCTAGCATTTCACAGCTCTTCCCCATCCTCTCTCTCTCTCTCCCTCTCTTCCAAAATGAATTATTTAAGCCTCGCTTCGAAGAATTCACAATGTAAAATCGGCAGGCTTTTTGTTCCAAGGAATTTTTATTTATTTTACAGTGATAGCGTATAAACATAACTTTCTGTCTTAGCGAGCTAAAAGTGCAAGATAATTATTTTAACAAAAATCCGCTTTCCAAGAGAGTTCAATTTACACCTATTCTCCTACTTTTGATCCAAAACATTTGCATTACCTCATTTGTTCCGTGAAATAATTGTGAATCTCGTTATTCCCGTCGCACTTCAACTTGGTAACGCAATCGCTTTACGATATCGCACAAAAATAGCGGGATAGAGCAGCCCTCGCCTGCACAACAATTAACGAAGAGCCAACGTCTCATTGTCTCGCCAAATACGAGTTTTCCACTATAAATAAGTGGCCCTGAATAAGCATCATTGTGTGGGCGAGGCGAGGATGAGACGCAGCCACGGCTACTGTCATTCGCAAGTGCGGGCAACAATCGCTCGCTGCCGGCGCCCCGACAATGCGGGGAAAGAGTCCTCGGCCGAGTACCAATCGCCCGGGACCACCAGGGCTGCCGCTGACCGGCGCTCGCGCAGATGTGCCACCAACAGATCCGTCCGCGCGATATCCCGGCAATTTTTCCAGTCAGGGCGCGCATCCACCGTCACGACAAAGACCGTCAGATATCGCTCGAACAATGCCACATTGCGGAATTCCCATTATACGCGCTTCTTTCCCTTTCATTATTCTCTCAGCTCGCTCGGCCGATGCTGTGCTTCGGCCGCCCCCGCAGCCGCGATCGGTCCCCACCTCCTTTATTCCTCCTCCTCTCCCCCCCCCCGACCTTCCCACCTCTGCCGCCGCCATACGCGCAGGATCACATCAGGCAATGGTATCCTAGTCGGGGCTCGTTTCTTTTTTTCTCCCCTCTATCTCTCTCTCTCTCTCTCTCTCTCTCTCTCCGTCTCTTTTCCTCTCGTCCCGACGCACACGGAAAACCCTTCGGACAGTGCTCCCTTCTTTTTTTCTTTCGCGCAGAGCCAGCCACATTACCTGTCTCGCCTTTTCTGTTTACTCTCCGAGCAGCTCCGCCGCATCCCCGATGCTCGACCCCTCCGCTCAGCTTCGACGTAATCGGTTTTTTTTTCCTTTATACGCCGATCGCGGGGCTTTTCCGCGTATACCTGTTCCCCTTCTCGGGGTGTGTGCTTGTGTGTGGGCCCACGCGCTTATGCAAGCAAAGCCCTTCAAAGATCTCCTTTCTCTCAGTCTCGGGAAGATAGAGCACTTTTGACGCGAGGGAGAGCCAGTGAAAGGGAAAAAAATTTGAAAATACGTGAAGGGATTTTCCGAAAAACGTACCAATAAAAAAAACCATTTTTTTGTAAGAAAATGCCAACAAAATTTACAAGCAGAATACATTGATATTTTCCCCCTTGCCTTTTGTTGCACTTCCAGACATAAGTGGAAAATCCAAATGATCGATTTATTATTATTCGCCAGAATAATGATAATGAAAGTAAGGGTCTCGACGAAAGGGGAACAAGGCTGGAAAACGAGTTCGCTGAAAATGCAGAAGTTAACCACAAGTGTACGTATAATCACCGGGCCAAAACAAATCGAGTTTTCGAAAAAGTAAAGTGCAGGAATTAACGATTCGGCCCGTATCTCCGGTCTGAAGAATAGACGATAGCATCGACACCTGAAAGACCGAAGGACGGATCGGAGCTTGGGGTCCGTGGGTCCCCAAGGTAAATAAACTAATCGAAAAAAGCCGCACCCCTGGCGGAATCCTCAAAGGGCCGCGGCTGCCCCGGGCGCTGGGATTGGAAGCGCAGTCCGCCGCCTCCTGGAAGAAGCTGCTCCGCGAGATGGCGGCACCGGCCGAGGGCCGAAAACCAGCCTCTCGGGTCGCGGCTGCAAGAGTCGGCGACCTCCGTTACCCACAGCCGCGTGCGTCCACGGGCGTCAGCGCTCAGCCCTGCGTAAGGCTTTGCTCCAGTTTCGCACGGAATTGCGCACTCCGGGCTGCGATCCTACAGCGATCTTACCGCGCTCATGATTTACAAGGGGCAGTTTGTACCTGGGAGGGCGCGCGCCCAGGTAAGCGCGAGGGTTAGATAGGACGGCGCGGCCCAAAATTGCACAAACGTTGCGCGCCCTTAACGTTCGCTCTCCACTGCCGTTGTAAATCAGGCCTGCTCGCACTCGAAGTTTACGGAAGGCTTTGCTTGCGACCCTCCCCTCCGCGGCCCTCCTGCTCCTGCAGTGCTTCGGAAGATTGCACGTACAGAACAACGCAATTACTGGGGAGGAAAACTCCCAGCAATTTACAGCCTCCTTTGCACGGCCATGTAAGGTATCCGGTCCCGTTTTAGGATTCTCCCTCGAGAAGGAAAGATCACTTTTACGTACTGCAACAAGAAAACCGAATGAAAACTATGCACAGGACATTCCCAAACAGGTATAGAAAGTGCGAAGGACTTACGCAAGAGTTAAAGAAAATGAAAATTATTTCAATACTGCTCGCTTTAATATAAAATATCATTGTTATTATTGATAATATATATTAATGATAGAATTTAATTGAAAAGGTTTGAAACCCATCGATACTAGATGTTGAGTAAAAGACAAAATTTATTATTTGAAAGATGTGTCAACATTTATAAAAGTACGCTACAGATTCAAACTTGATGTTAATAGCTTTACACGTATTTTCTTTTTAAATAAGCCATATTCACATGTATGAGACGCATTTCTAGCCCTTACTTAAACATACTCATATATAAACAGCAGTGTAAATAATATTTCAGATTATTAAGCAATAGACATTAGGCTAGCAATTCAATAAACAAATAAAACTCCCTTTCATCAATATTCACCAATATCCGTTCATCCTGTGAAAACGTCGCGTCCCGTGCCAGTATATACCGGTAGATTTCATCTGGAAAACCGAATATTTTTCACACGTAAGACAATCATCGAGTTCGAGCAGAGAGCAAATCCGCATAATCTTGACCAATTGCCCACCTCCTGGCCGATAACTGAAGATAAAGCCACATTTAACGGTGATCGCAGGTATAAGACAAACGAACTCGGACTACGGCGTACGTAATGAAACATCCAAAAATGCGCTTACGCATTAAGCCGTCAGAGATATGTGACGCATGGGAAATACAACGGGGACTTTACCATTGGTGTTTTCCTTGCTTCAAAGGGCATTTTAAGGACTTTTTTCCTAAGAAGATGATAACTTCTTATCACGGCTTGGTTGTTTCGTAGGTACACTGCCTGAACACATTCCTTCTAAACACATTTTAAACTTGCATTATTAAGCGCTCGAGCTAAAATAAATAGACATATTATTTAATTAAATTATAACTATTAGAGAAAATGTCTCATAAGAAACTTGTGTCGCTAAATTAACTGCAAGTTGACAATTGAAAGTATCGCGTATCATAACTTTAAAACTATAAACTTCTATTACTCCCTTAGCAAGTATTTCAATAATAATAATCGTATTCAGTACCTTCTACATTATTTTTCAAACAAACATTTATTTAATGAATAACGAAACTTGCAAATTATTTGACAATCATAATTTATACTATAAAATTAAAGAACTTTCTTATTATACAAGCAAACTTTTTTCTAAAAAGATAACTTTCAATCTAAAGCAATCAGTATATTGAACGTTGTTTTAAAACAATATTCGAAATAAAAAAACTAGAAAGTTATCGAAACTATAAAAACGTATATAAGTTTTAACGTTATGAAAGAAAGATGAATTTGTATAACAGTATATAATATTACATGGAACTCTAAGGAATTATCTGCTCAATTAAGGCAGGAAAAAAATTAATATATAGAAAAAGAAAAAGAAAAAGAAAACGAAAAAAAGACAACGAATTCTACTACTAAGGCAATCGTAGTTCAATCGTAAAGGCATTATCGTTTGCAATTCATATACAAACTGTTGAATAACATTTAAATTTCTTCGTGTATTTTAATTCTTTGTTTTTTATCCTTTCTTATCAAAAGAATACTGTAATAGGATACTGTAAAATAGTATATATCTATTTTTTTATTTTTATATAATAAAACGTATTGTCCCGCTGTTTATAAAGCAGAGCATTAAACTAGTCAAAATATCTGACTCGGATGGCCAACATAAAAAAGTAGCAGCAGCGCGCATAAGTAAACGGAAACTCCGGTAATAAAAAGGAAAAAATAAAGAAAAGAAAATCTAAATGTAGATGGACAAGGAGTGGACAATAAAACATATAGGTAGATAGTGGTTGGAGGGGGTGTATCACCGACCGCAACGACACATTCGAGATGATGAATAAAAAGGGAGACGGGAAGGTACACAGGGCTCGTGTCTGTTTGGTAGGGATGTCCCGCGCGCATCTTCAACCCTCTCGCATCAAGTTCCCGAGGAAATCAATACTTTTTACTTGAGTAGCAAGAGACGCGTACAACCTGTACACGGGCAGCTCCGCTGTACGAATGGCTTTCGTCGAGCAGAGGAGCAGAGTCGGAGGGACTAGTGGAGATTAGGGGAGATTTTCGACTCGTGGAATTTGAATGTTGCATTTGTTGCTTTGTGAAACTTGAGCGCGTTGTTAAATTATTTTTCTCCGTCTCTTTGCTTCACGCCTGCTCCAAAAGTGTTGAACGAAGAATTTTTAATTTCGCATCTCACGTTGCTTGAAAAAAAAATATTCTTTTAAATAGCTCGGGATACGTGGATCCTTGCTTGTATTACTTATTCCTCGATTAGTGAACAAAGGCATTTGTATTTTTGCTTAAAAGGCAGTTTTTACTCGATACATATTTATTGAACTCCCTTAAATACAAATGCATTAGAGGATAAAAATATATGCTTAAATGTATGGCTCTTATTTGCATCAATGTTTTTTCGATAAACAAATGGAAGTGTAAATGTTATTTAGAATTTTAATTGCCCAAAGCTCCGAAATTACAAGCTCCCAATCTGTAGACGCAATAAATAATTTCTCTTGGTTCCTTGTAAGCCAATATTACACATGAGAAGTGCCCACTTGACTTTGTATTCCAGAGACCTATTGGAAACCCCATGAAAAACCATATAAAACCCGTATTTTCATAATCAAATAAAAGCCGAATGAATAAAGCTTCAATTCCCCGCAGAAGGGCACACTTCATCTTATCTCGAAGAAGCGCGAAGGTAGACAAGGAAAGTTGCCGAGCGAGAGAGCAAAGTGAAGATTAGAATAACGAAGTCAGTCTTTAGAAAAATTAAAAGGGAGTGGAAAGTAAGCGCGATAAGAGCGTTGGAATAAGACGGCGAGCGCGAAGCCCGGATATATCGAGCGGAGAAGGACAATCGAGACTAGCAGCGGGAAAATGAAAGAAAGGGGAAGAAGAGCATAACGGGGTTGCCCGGATAAAGTAGGGTGCGCTCGCCCTCTCGCCCTGGCTTCCTCTCGGCGCGGTTCCACGTGCCGGTGTAATCAGGAATATCATTAAATTCTCAACTCCTCTTTTCTCCCGGGTGGCAGGCTACCAGTGGAGTGGGGCTGCTGCGACCGAGTGGGAGCTCGAAGACGAGCAGGGGAAGCTCCGCTTCTACTCGCGACTCGATATCTTGGCTCTTTCCCCGAGCTGCTCTCGCGTCTCCTTTAATTTCGAACTCTATTTCCCCGTAGCCCGGGATTATGCGCGATGAAATTTATACGGGTGACGCGGACTTCTTTTCTTCCTGTTTGCTCAACATTCTTAACTTGTTCTCCAGACGCCGGTGCCTCGACCTTATAATTATAATGACTCGGCTACTCGCATCAATTGCGCGGAAAATCGCTTTGGAAGTAGCTTTCACAGCCGCCCCCGGCCCCGATGACGCGCAGCTTTAAATGATTAATTCCCCGAGCATCTCGCCCGCTTCTCGTTAAAAAACAAAACAGAAGAGGAGGAAGAAGGAAAAACCAACTCCGACGGCAAATCAATCTGTATTGCGCAAGCGCGCACAAGATAAATGCCGAGAAAACACAAGAAAATTGCCGTCTACAAATCAGGACCCGGAGATAATCTAAGTGGCCGATGGGAAATCCACTCGAAGGAGCCGGAGATGCTTGCTCGGTGTTATCTTAGAAAACATCGGTGGGTCCTCGCACGTGCTGATCGCCGATCGATAGCCGTGGGGAAAGGGTTTCTCGACTGCGACCCGAGCCAGTGTATTTTGACAGGACCGCATTGTAGTGTCGCTCTATCGGCCATCGGGTCGCGCTTATTTATTCAAATGCACTGATTTCCATTGTGCGCCCAATCGTGGGAAGCATAATAGCCGAGCACCGAATATTGAACTTTCCCAAATTGAAAGATTTTTCAGCGCCCTTTTTTATTCTTATTTCTCTTCAAACTCGATCTTCCGAGAGAAAATAATGAATCGATACTTTGCGGATAATGGTGCTGCTCGATATTGAAAGGCACGGAAGCTCTTTCATGTCCTCATTGGCGGGGGCTAATTAAATATTTAGAGTCCCGAGTTGTGTAGAGACCTGCATGGGATTTAAGTGTAATGATGGCCAAATGAATTATTGAATCCTCTTCAATGATATTTACGTTTCGTACGGAGGACAAGCGTTTGGGCTAAGAATCTGACGATCACCTCATTATTATTATAAGAACAAAAATTTGTTTATAGCGCGAACGCTTGTCATTCCGTTTCCATTGAGTGAGATACAAAAAGGGGGTTCCGTTCAATATATATATATATATATATATATATATATATATATATATATATATACGAAATTTAACAATGTAGAGTACAGTACAACCTACAAAGTTGTCTTTGCTCAATTTTTTTTTATTTCACATACAATCGATAACGCAATGGTCTATTTAATCGAGCAAAATCTCGTAATAATACAGAAAGTCAATCTCACGCTCGCTACACATTCAATTGCGACCTTTAAACTTTATCCTCCCGAGAGCATCGGTCAAAGGATATCAATTAGTGCCTGAATAAGCTTAGTAAATAAATTATTTCCATTCAATGTTGTCAAGCCGAAAAATAAGTAGTTCACGGAGTTGGACGCCTCGCGTGAAAGAAGCATCCGATAATCGAATAACACTTCGCCTTTATTTTTCACGATGGGCAAATCGGAGACTCCGGCGAATCGATAGCGGCAGCGGCAGCGACTTTTATTGAACTTGGCGTGTGCCGCCGATGCAAAATGTTTTTCAGCTTGTTTCGAGGGTTCGTTTTATTTTTATCGAGACCGGCGATTTTTCACGCAGCGCCACATCTTTAAAGGCTTCTCCGGCTTCACTCCCTCCGTGTTTTCGATTGCTTTAAATCTCGCAGTCTTATTTATGAGAGCCATTCGTCGATTCGTATCGAATAATCATTGGATCGGCGTTTAAGGGATCCTAAGCATCCTTATTTCCGATCGTTTTTCAAAATTAAGGATCGGGGTAATAAATTGATGTACCGAGGTGGAATTTCTCGCGTAACATACGAAAATATTCCACCGAATATCCATGACTAGTATTATCGGTATCGGGCCCACATAGTACGACGTGCTTCACCCTCCTTCCCCCGAATACGACTATAGAAAAATTGCGATGCCTCTCAATATTCTCCGAGATGAATAACGACATAATAAACACGAAGACGTCGAATATTACGGAGACATCGCGAGACACTTAAGGAGGCGTCGACATGATTTTCGGATGGGAAAGAGAGGGGACAAATTAATAAGTAAATTCTGCAACGCCCTTGAATTACCAATGGTGCCTGTCTGGGTTCGAACAGTGCAAACCCGAGGCTTCTCTCGACACGAATGCAGGAGTCCGGGGCGGCCGGGCAAGTCAAACGCGACCTCCGCAGGAAGGGTTGCGCTTCGTTGCCATGGCCACGGGCAAACGTTAACCGGCTCTCTATTCCGCCACCGGCGCCGTGGGTGGGAGCGATGGAAAGGGTTAATAAGCTCGGATGTGAGAAGGGTTACAATCCCGTGTCAAGAATGCTCCCTTTTACGCCTGCGTATAATCTTTGTCTGCGTTATCCCTTGGCTCGAATGCCCCAAGATGGTAGACGCCGTCGCGAGGACCGCGTTTTAGTTATTCCTATATGTCTTCGCCCTTGCCCCCCCCCCGCCCCGCCCCGCCAGCGATACGCCTGTCGTGAGCTTTCATGTGGGCTTTCCGGTTAACTAGAGTAAATATTTTTATTGTAGGAACAACATTTTCGATCTTTTAGTATTTACGTTAATTGTATACGTGACTGGCTGGTGCTGAAAGGCATCTGCTTAGAATTAAAATTCATGGACATTATTATTCTTACGACCGAGGTTTGCTGGATTTTAATTACCAAAGAAAAAAGGTTTTTTTATTTTGTACAATGTGTTAAAATGTAATGTGATGCAGCTTATATCGAGATGATTCGTGATCATTTATTATAAAAACAGCGTTAAAAATCATGTGAAAAAAAAAATATATATATATATATATATATAAACATGTACATATGTGTATATGAATTGATATAAAAAAATCTGAAGTTCAGTGACAGGTTTGACCGATTGGCAAAGGGTAATTTTAGTCGAAATGATATTCTTAGCTATAGAAAATTGTTGAAAACTGATTCAGCTGTACGAGGACGCTGAATCGAATTCCAAGAGCAACGGAAATAATAATCGCACCGGAGGCTCTCATGTGTTCTGGAGCGTGAAATCTGCATCGGGCGAGTTACGAGCCTTGGCAGCCATAAAGTAAAGACCTCGGGAAATTTAAATGAAAAGTGCTGGGAAAAGGGGGCGCGAAAGGCAAGGCGTAGAGCACCGCCGCCTCCCATCGTCAATGCACATGTTACGAGCGGGTATAGGTATACAAGAAGCCCCGACTGCGCCTCGCAAGTGTCGCGATTCCGAGGGCCGCGTGACAATAAGATCGGCTCATGGGAGAATTATGTAAACCGTATCGACTCCCACGGCGTCTCCCTTCGATCCGTCCTGTCACTCGCTTCCCTCTCCCTCCCTCCCTCCCTCCCTCACTCTCTCTCTCTTTCGCGCGCGCGCTTGCGTTCACCCTCTCGATCTTTCTCTCGCCCTCCCGTCATTCATTCTCCTAGAGCTACGCGCATTGTGAGCCGACGGAAGGGTACGGATTTCGGCCCTCAATGGGCAAAGCACCCGCCGCGCATTATGTGGGAGCCTACGAATTTCGCATTCGAGCATCTCTTCCCCACTACCCCGTGAGGCCTTAGTGTCGATGCCTCGTTCCATTATTCGGGTCGTTCATCTCCGTGGCGGCGTTTCAGCCTGTGCCCGTATTATGCGCGCATGCAACACATATGACGAGTGAAACTTTTGACAGAGGCTAGGGACAGGGACTTGTGAGAAATATTTACACCGACCCGTCCAGTCATTTCCTCCTTCAGGTGTATCGCGCGATTCCAGGACGCACGAGGGACTACCTATTCGACGTGTTCACACGTGCGTCGAGGGGCGACTCGATTTTTCCAGTGAATCGAATGTCGCTCTGGATTTGCATGGCTTCGATGTGGGATTTTTTCTGAACCCTTGTTCGGAAAAAGTCACGATCCGTCTTGTAATCACCTACGTGTGAAACATTTATTATACGCACAGGAAGGTAACTTTGTCTGCGAGTTGAAAATGCTCCTTACAACGCAAGCACATGGATTGTGAAAGGTAAAATTTTGTAAAAATATGAAGGCTCTTGCTTGTTTCATTAAAATAATTACAAATTTGTAGAGGGGCGATGATCTGCCGTGTGACAATCAAAAGATCTTCTTTTAATACACAGCGTAGGTTTGGTGATACGAATTGCTGATGTTATTTATAAGCACAAGGTTCGTGCTTAATTAAAATATTTTAAGACGCTTAATTAATCTTCTTCTTCTTCTTCTAAAGAATTTAGAAAATTTCGTAAATTTGAAACGACCAAATACAGATTGAACCAATTTTTATTTTAGGAAAAAAATTTGTATACAATGCTTCCAGAGTACATTGTGAAAAAACTGCCAGAATCATCTGATACGCTACATTAACTCTGGTCTATTCGGAACTTCGATCTGCCTTAATAGTGCATGAAAAAATCCTTTTTTATAATTTTTACATTCTTGTAGTCTGTGAAGTATCATTCATTTTGTGACTTTCGAAATTTGAAATTTTTTGTCTAAAATTGTATTTCGTATTTTATAATTCAGAATTAGAATTCAGATTCAAATTTCCAGAATAAATTATAGGAAAGTTTCCTTTTGTAAACTAATCTTGAATGCAGTTTCATTGTGCAATTTATGAAAGTCAAATATTTACAGAAACACATTAATTGGATTTTCATTTAATATAATCCCAATAAATTAATACAATAGTCAGTAAAGACCGTATTCGGTTTTTTGAATGCTTAAATAATAAATATTAGAATCGCCAGACTCTTTTCGGGATATCTCTTCTCGACAATTCCCTACGCATCTAATTAAGGGCACGCGGTGTAAATTTAAGGCAGAATGAAATTCAATTACTCATTTTTATGAGTTTCTTCGAGAATGAACGGTGCCAAGACCGCCAAACTGATTTATGAAATGTACTTTTCCTCTTTTTATATTACTTACCACATTTACGTCATGATGTAATTATAATGATCGATAAGTTTGATATTTTAGTCATGAAAACTTATAGTCTTAGTCTTATAGAAGTAGCATTTAGTGTAGGTATTAATAAACATGAAAAATATTTTATTAATAATTAAGAGTTTTGTTGTATTAATGCAATATCTTTTAATCAAATAATGTATAATAAGTGATATAATAAGAGTATAATTGTTGATTGAGTTTTAGAAAAGGAATATTAAATGTCATTGTCAGAAGAAAATTATAACGTATACTAACGAACATGCAATTGTGATCAATGAGTAAATGCCACAATGATATATTTGTTTTAAATACAAAAAATTCAGTCACTGCTTTTTATGCATTTCTTGAAAAAGATATGGTTCTCACTTAAAGGTAATTACACAAAATATTTCTTTTGTGATCGTGTGTGTATCTGTGCATGTGGAAGGGTTATTGTGTATGGGTATGTGTTTGGGTGGGTCCGTACGATAATATTTAAATATAACCATATATAAAGCAATATAAATTAATCGAGTAGTCTGAATCTTATTTTATACGCTCAATCGCATACATAATTTTATTGCATGAGTTTTTAGAATTATTATAAAAAAATTCTAGGTCTAGCTTCTAGCTCACAATTATTGACGGGCAAGAGAATGCAGTCAATGAAAACGCTAGTCATTCATAAGTGAAACAGTTCACATGACTCGATTCGATATTGCATTACAAATGCATCAAACACTATCAGTTGAACCATTTTACCATACGATAGAAACGTTCAATATAAATTATCAGAGAGGGATGAATGGAATCTTTCTAAATGTCAATGCCGAAGATCTTTTCAGCTTAAGAAGCCGTAATCTATGAAATGACCGAGACCGGAACATCCGCGCATTTATACCGAGAGGAGTAAAATGAGTTCATAGATGATTTAAAAAGGGTCGGCCAACAAACATTGATCCGCGTGGACAAAAATCGCCCCCGTCGACTCACTAACGAGGTCTACTGATTGTTGTCCGAGTCTTCCGTTGTGTCCAGGAGTCCGACGCCTTCCGAACGAGGTGACAATGACCAGCATCCGGCGTTCGACCTCTTTTCCATCCGAAAGGGTTTTCCACGCTCGTACAAAGTCCGAGTAGGCGGGGACGCGCCATCACGGATTTTCGCGCTCGCGCCCTCAACCGCCCCCTTCCTTCCTGTCGCCTTTAAAAAAAAAAAACTTCTCCTCCATCGTTCGCATTGTGCACCAGAAACACTGATCGATTGGTCTAAAAGAATTTCTTCCCCAGTCTCATTCACGGGGAGCATTATTAAAGAGTCATTTATTAAGGTAATGTGTCGAAGGAATTTCTGAATTTTCAATTCTCAGTTTCCCATTCAATGGGTGCGCGCGCACCTTTGTGCAGACTTTTAGAAGTGAGTGGATTACATTCTGCAGCCGATGGGCTTTAAGTGCGCCCCTTTGTCGGGGGAGACTGGAAAAACGAGATACTTACTCCTGGGCCACAGGCGCTCGATCAGGCATTATCGCACCGACGTCGTAAATGCGCAAATCAATTCGATAAGTCAATGTGATCGTGTATCAATTAGAAAAGGATTAGACGGAACGAGCTTTTATGTGATTTCAGTTGAAAAATGTAAAGGCTGCTTAAAAAAGAAGTTGAAAATTCTTTTAACGAAAGAAGCTTAGCGAAGACATAAAGATAGATTACTAATATAATATCTACTCGATACGTAGAACTGCTTCTTTCTGTAATGGAATAAAATTTGTGATGACGGTTTTCTTCTTTAGGATCTATTGTTAATTTTTCATGCATAAACATTGATGTTGAATATAATTTTGTAAAAACTGTAAAATCTAAAGGCTTCCTTTGCCAATGAATATTTTTAATGAAAATTACTTCTCATTTAATTATTCCATTATTGAATTACGTGAATTTGCTGAGCCATAATCAAGGTTCACATCATTTATTTTAAAATAAAAAACGTTTTTCGCAATTAATCACTGTTACTCTGTAATCGATAATCACTTTATCCCCACGTACATATATTATACACGATAATTAATATACATATTTTTTAACATTATAGTTCAAATCTTTAAATACATAACTATTATTATACTTGTTATTCTGCGAAAATGTCTCTTTGCAAACTTTTTAAAGGCGCTTTTGAATAATTTTTCGAAGTACTGCAAGTGCTTAAGAAGCGGCGTTCATTCGTTGTTCATATTTTATTTAAAAAATTTTAATTTAATCATAGTGAGCACCATTCGCTGCTGGATCTGAAAAAGATGACTCATGCGTATGAGTCTAAGTAGGAGCGAGTGGCTCCGAAAAGAAAACAAAAATACTAATAAACTGGCGATATCTAATCCCTGGAAATTCACCGACCAGATCAGCTCGGCTCCTCCTCATCTCCATCGAGCTTGCGAAATCAAAAGGAAGTTTATTCAGCTCTCATTAGGTTCCGCCCCAGCTGGTGGAATTCGACTGAACAATCAGATCGCCTCCCCTGCCCAATCGCCTCCTCCATCATTCCCCGAGTGCTATATTTTTATTAGCCCGCGAGTTACATGCCTCCCGTATTAAGGCTCAGCGGCATCGGTCTTCCTTCGTCTTCGATCATCCCTCACTCTCGAAGAGCGTGCTACTTTCGAAGTGACCAGTGATCAAATAGGGCTCATTGATGCTGCCCAAGAAAAGCCACCAAGACTTTCTTATATATACGGAAATATATTTTCTACGGGGATTTCACTTCCTATCGAGCAAATATAAAGTTACCTCTCGAGTGCAGCTCC
Source organism: Kradibia gibbosae (assembly GCA_018907135.1). Classification (NCBI taxonomy): domain Eukaryota; kingdom Metazoa; phylum Arthropoda; class Insecta; order Hymenoptera; family Agaonidae; genus Kradibia; species Kradibia gibbosae. The sequence goes on from JACCHX010000004.1 coordinate 15,345,702, forward strand.
AATTCACGTGCACCATTGTTTATCCTGGCCACGGAGAATTTACGTTCTCTCTCTCTCTCTCTCTCTCTCTCTCTCTCTCTCTCTCTCTTTCACTCTCTCGTTTTTTTTTCATTTTTTTTTTGTTCCTTTCGCTTTTCCTCGACAACACAAGATTTAGATCTTGCTTGCTATGAACACTGGTATTTTACGGAATTACTCACATATTATTTTTAGCTTTCTAATCCGAGTATATCTTTTTCTCTGACATAAGTTGTACAAAGTTTATTTACAAACTTTTTTTTTGCTTAGTAAAACAAGAATCTTCTTCGTTTCGTTATTATTTTGAGCTTATTTATAAATGCTCAACCAAAATGCATTATTGAATTAAATTTTCTACCTTTATAGATAATAATATTATTTCAATATTGCTAAAGAGAAAAACAATATATAGTTTAACAATAAAATATATAGTAAGGCAATAGTTACTTTATAATATTTCAATATACTTAGTAAATATAAATCTACATTATTTTTAAAAGGTCGTATTCTGTAATCGTATGCTGTATTTTCAATAATTACTACAAATGGTTGAAAAATTTCATGCCATCAGTAATCAATTTATCCATGACATTCGGATATGTGCTCATAACTTTTTAGAGAAACGACTTATAAAATACTTCTTTTTTAAAGAAAATATATAATTTTTAGTAATATATAAAGTAAATTATTTCTGATGAGAATAAGAATAACGATAGCTGATCTGAAAAATAACGAAAAGTAATAAAATCGTATAATAATTTTCAAATAATACGCATTGAAGGGAGTCTCAAGAACGACTCTTAAAATTGAAAAGTTTTTTTATCGTGAAGAATAAGTGTCTCGATTAACTTAGGAGTGTGCATATATACTTGTGTTTAATTTTACTTTAAAAAATTGAAGTCTGAAAAAAGCTCAAGGCCAAAAACTGTACATATAAGAATAAGAGAATCGAAAATATCCCCACAATCAGATCCGTAGGTAAGTTATGCAAACACAGAATAAGCAGCAGTCCAAACAAAATTCGCCAATCCAATCGTAATGTACATTTTGAAAGCCGAGGTTCGTAATCCTGAGAAGCGATCCACAAAAAGAGTCGATTGGTTCGTAGTTTTAACGATTAGCTTGTCCGGTCAGGTTCCCTCGCAGCTATCGGCCGATACACTCGCGGCTCTGCCTCCCGTCAATAATTATGTCCGATAAATGCAAACGGCCATCCCCCAGACACGGGGACGCAACAATGTACATCGCATATGTCGTGAACCGCCCCAAAAAAGGCCCTTCTTGCACGAGGGTCCGACTATTGGCGGGCGTGCGAAGGGGTGGCAGCGATCGCCCGGTCAAAGGGAGGGGAAGGGTGTCGTAGGGAAATGAAGCGTCCCTCGGCCGATGAATTTTAAGTTAGCCCTTTGTATGGCCCGCGTCCCTTTCCGACCCTCGCGACTTACGGAGGCTGCCCAACGTACGCGGGCCTCTGCCTTGAATAAATAATATTGAGCTGCCCGTAGCCGAAGGCTCTCCTTTTCGCGCCCAATTCTCACCTTACCTTCCACGCTATTCGTAATTTATAGGTGAACGATTTTTTCCTAACGATCGCTTTTTCAAATGACATTCATATCGAGTGGGGTGAGCATTTTACTGGTCGCTTTGTGGATTCTCGGCGTCGATTGTTCCTTTTTATTCGGCCCGGTCGAGCATCATCTGCTCGCGTGAAAATTCGTTTAACTGAAAGAGAAAGATAACGAGTGAGAGAGAGAGAGAGGGGGAGAGAGAGAGAGAGAGAGAGAGTTAATTAATGAAATAGTCAATGATTGTGAAAATGCATTTAATTATTACAAATTACATTACTACAATACGTCCATACTGACGTTGGAGAAAATTCTTAGTTGCCGATAGTCATATGCAAAAATGTGTGCTTAGTCATTGATTTTAAAAGCACTTTCACAGTTGAGAAGCTGTAAAATACCATATGTTCCATCGACTCTAAGTAAAGGCGTTTAAGCGAAATATTTAGCGAATTCGAAAAGGAGATTAACGATGCCAAACCGATTAGAAAACGGGGAGGAGTATAATCACAGTTTTCGGCAAAGTGCTTAACATCTCTATCGAGGTGATGGGCATATAGCGGTTGGTACACTAACAACTGGGAGTTGGAGGAGGTACGGCTAACATCGATCGACCGGGATTGAGCTGTAACCAGGCCCTCGATCCATTTCACGTCTGTCCTCGCCCGCGAATTATCGACTCACGGACGTACAATTACCGACTCACCGAGCCACCTGCGCTCCTTCCAATAAATCCAGGTACTGAAAGGGACAAGGCCCAATTAGTGGGCGGCCGGTCGCGTGCGGCCAGAAATTTACGATACCCTGTGGCCTCCGATTGTAGAAATTCGGGGCGAATCTACACCCGTTAAATTCTGGACAATTCGACGACAGCGGCGTGACTGATACGAGCCAACGAACGCGATTGATTGGGCTCGACGCGAATTCGCTCTTCGGTGTCTTGTAAACAACGAAGCAAGAGGAACTTCCGATGTATTCATTAAGTGAGCCAATGAATTTTTTAGAGTCTATATACATCTGAAATATTCGTTTATAAGGGAGCGCGAGGGAATATGATGCAAAGTTTTGTAACTACGACGTTGATGCTACGATAAAAAAAACTTTTGCGTGAATTTAAGTGGCCGTTAATATACTTCGAAACTTCCAATTTAACATTCTAAAAATATTTCGATTGTGCCAGACTCAACAGAATTTATTATAAGCTATTAGCAATTTTTTTTGCGCTAGCAAACTATTTATTAAGACTTGGCTGCGTCTTATACTTTCTCTTTCCATACGTGAAAAATAAAATTACGCAAAACGAATGGGCTGCACTTAATATACTACATTACTTATCATTGACCCATCGACTCATAAACCGAAACAGTCCGCACACTTCATCGAATATTCCGAAAACATCCTTGACCAACCACTCGGTAAGCATCTCTAGCAGAAGTTCGCCCGACGCGGAGGCAAGCAATGCAAGGAAATGAATAAAGCAACCCGGTCTAACGATTAAAGACACAATTGCTCTCGAGAAAAATCAAGAGTAATCTTTAGCCCTGCAGCCCCACCGTAGCAACTCCATACAGGCCTGTATAGATATACAAGCGACGAGTATAAAGAGCACTTTAATCGCGAGCAATCCACTCGTGGCTCAAACTGGAGCCACTCTGTGGACGTTCGGGCGAGAGAACCTCGCGGACACAGAGAACAAGAAGCGAAGTGGCCGAGGAGCTAAATGGATAAGGACGTAGGGCCAAGATCAGCCTGTTGCACGTGCCTGCAATTCGAGGAGCGGAAGGAGAGATAAGGCTGCTTTAAGCACTTTGTACAGGAAGGCCTAATATACGCTCGCGCGGCTTCCACTTTATAACCGCATTCTTGCAAAGGCTAGATTGTACATGTAGCTGAGTGTTAAGCTACACGAGTGGAAGGGACAACTTATCTGATTAATGCCTTGCTTTGTCTTCAGGAGGAAATTTATATGCTCTGTTTATTTTATAAGTTTATTTTATAACTCCACACGACTGGCTTTGCCTTCTACCCTAAAATCCACTTAAGTTACGATACTTTGCTACTCAATTAATTATATAAACAGATTTATACAACGCAAATGCTTATCATCGATTTCAATAAATAAATTAATAATAAGCGTTGCGTTCATGGTCCCTTATTCTTCCTGATAATGTTTCTTTAACATGCTTTACAGCGATCTATTACCTTTCATTAAAGCTTCAAGCATCAACTTTACTGCTGTGCCTAATCACTCACTAATAATAAGATACCCTTCCTACTTTTTCCAGTGTCACGACTCCAGCTCAATCTTCGACGATAATATTTTCCAACTCGGCTACAATAATCACAGATGGCACCGAGTGGACGGATCAGGCTAAAGCAATCGATTAATTAACCAGCCATATGCGCAATTTTAACTGGTGTCTCAATGCGGCAGGAATAAAAAAAATTCCGTTCTTTGGGGATTTTTTTATCAGTGTCGAGCCGAGATCAAGTAGAAGAAAAATAACGACCAAGCATAAAAAAAAGGTAAGAGCGGTTTACTGCGTGATTTATTAGTTAGTACGCAGCCGTCACTCATACTTATTGATATATGAATCTCTAAAGATTTTTTAAGGAATAGCTCGGGAACCCATAAGTATGGATTACTTATTTTCGGAACATTGCATTTTCACTTTGTTAATTTGGTATTTGTGAAGATAAAAAAGCCTTTCTCGAGCTCTGGCATTAAAGCTTTGAAAAATGTTTTCAATCGACTTTTTTTAAAATAATTAATAGCAACAAATAAACACTACATTAACAGCGATATCAATTTATTCTTGTTTCTGCGATAAAATTACTTATCCAGGCATGTACACCCACTGCAAATATAACTCTTCGTTTCATTCGTAGGAAAGTAATGATCAGATAAACAGTAGCTAAAGACTCTTTGTGGAGAGTCTCCTGCCGTTAAATTTTTAAAAAGAAAGCCACGCTTGCACACGTTTTCCCTGCCTTGCGCATACTTAATCCGAGAAAATCGGTTTACCACCACCATGGCTTGTCATCAGCGTCGCGCGAGCGTTAGTCCGTTGGATCGATGTTGCGTAAAAGCAATGGCATATCTAGAAGCCATCGAATGGACATCTCGCCTCCGTCCAAAAAAAGACCCGAGGAAACGGCCCAATCGATTGTCCAACTCTCGCGGCCGCAGACCAGGCAACGGCTCTCGTGTTGGCTTTTATGCATTTTTCCTTTGAAAAGGGGAAAAAAAAAGAAGCCAAGCACTAGAAGGAACGGCGGCTGTCCTGCACAAAAAAGGAGAAAAAAACAAAGAGAGAGAGAGAGAGAGAGAGAGAGAGAGAGGAGGAGGAGGTGGAGATAGAAAAAGCACGAGTGTCGATCGCGAGGCCCACGTGTCCGAAAAAAGGAGAAGGAGCGATGAAGCGTGCTCGGTGTATTGTACGACGCGGGGCCTCGCATCTGCCGCGCATTGAAACGAGAGGCACCATAAGGAGGTATAAAATTGAGAGGGCAAAGGAGAGGGAGAGATAGAGAGAGAGAGAGAGAGAGAGAGGAGCAGAAGGAGAAAAAAGTAAGGAAAAAATGTGAAATCCGCGCGAGCGAGACACGCGTCTTCTCTAAGTCGGACTTAAGTCTCTCGATAGGCGCGGCTCATTGTTGAGCTGCCCGATTTTTCCGGGTTTCCGAGCGCGTGCCAACCGTCGGTCATCTCCTTGGGCCCGTATATCCTGCCCGGGACGCTCCTTGTCCCCCGAGCGATACTTTTGTAGCATCTTTTTTTTCCACTTCGTCATCGAAGTCGGCGTCGAGGCGCCGATCGATAAATCAGGCGACCCCGCGTGAATACACCGGCATTCAAACGTTTTTCGTATTTTTAATTTCCTAGAGCTGACGGCTGAGCATATATCATTTGTCCGATAGAAGCAATTCCTTGTACTGACCTGCATGGGGGACGGCTTATTGACCGAAAAATAACCGGGATCCGTAATGTATTACCGAGCGTATGTTAAAGATATTACATTTTATTCGGCAGGCAAAATTTCAGGCCAACGACTCGAGCTCTGGACCAGAAGGCAACGGCCTTCTTTTTAATCACAGCAATTTTGACGTGGCAGCATTCGTGAGTGCAAGATTAACGATCATTTTTTACGTCCTAATATGATTTTGAATCAGCTTTCCCTTTTTAAATTATACTTCTTTTGCGTATGTTTCTAATGCGTACCTATTCGAAAATAAATTCGTTCCATGGTCAAAAGACACGAGCTTTCAAAATAGTAAGTACGAATATCCGTCGAGAATAATCACGACTATTATTTGCGCCTTAAACGCTCAAAACAAATTTCTCGTGCCTTCTTAACTGATGAATTCGCGATCATTCTAATGCCTCTCATTTACATCGCAATATAATGAAAAAAGACTACACAAGGTTCGTAGGAGAAAAAAAAGGCATACCGAGAGCGTACTCGAGAAATTTTCATAATTCGCCTGTCGATCGTCAGGGAAGCCAACCTGCACTTCTCTAAAGGGCACAGCCATTTTATGGGCAGGGCAAAGCCAAGTTTTCCAAAAAAATGGGCTCAACACGCGAGTACAAGTAGACGTGCGAGAACGGGAACGAGAGCCAAAGGGTGCAACACCTCAATATCCTGTCGCGAGGTAGGGGGAATTTTACCCTTCCGAGGTGCACCAATCAGTGGCTCGCTTCCCCCCCATAACCCTTTCGTCAATATAAACGTTGGATCGGAGGTGAGCTGCCGGGGCTCGCCATTGTTACGCGTTCGAAAGGGGCGTTTTTCGTTTTTTAGCATCTCGCTCTCGTCTTACCGGAGCAGGGCTGAAAGCACATCTCAATTAAGGTAGTCGAGGTCTTGAGCTCGGAATCAAAAAAGGAAAAAAGACACCGTTAAGGCTTCTCGCTTAGCCTCGCTCTTCTGCCCGAGCGGCCCGCGCTGTCAAGGGTGCACGGCGCCCGTGGCCTCGATGCAATTTAAAATACATTCGAATTACGCTTCCGTAGAGTGACCAGGATCCAAAAGCGCGGCTCTGGAAAATACACGGCTGAAAGGCCCCTCGGACCATTGTCACCGCATGCGTAAGCAGCTCTCGAGCCCGATGGATGAAACCGTAGCCCTCGAGCGGCGAGGCCGATCGATCAGCGACCACCGGGAGACGGGGAGGCGCACCCCACTCGGGGAGTCACGTACGCGGATCATTGCCCAACGGGGATACCCGACACCTCCGAAAAATTCGCGGAACTCGGCCGCAGCAGTAGCCCCGGGGCTCGGCTCCTTCGCTGGGAGCCGACCTGGCCACGTAATCCTCTGCTTTCACCGGCGGCCTCGCTCGTGCTCCCGGTGCCTCTCCGCCACCCCGTGCCCGGCCCGTCCACCTGACGAGAGAGGGAGAGACGCTGGCCCTCCTCGCTGACCCCCCCCCCCCTCGACCGCCGCTGCAGCCCCCGTCACCGCCGCCGCCGCCGCCGGCCCCACCCAGCGCCGTCCACGACAATCGCGCCCCGAACCAGCCGAGCGTTTCATAATTCAAGAGCCCCGGCAATTCGCCCTGTCGCGGTCGGACGGGGGGCGGCTTTTAGCGCTGCGTCTCGTCGGCGTTATAAAAAATTTATAAATCGTACGGGCCGCGACCGATGAGCAAAGTTTCAGCCCGACCATCTACCAGCGACATTATAAATCGCCTCTTAGCCGTCGCCGTGTTTGCGCCTTCTACCGTCCCCTCCACTCCTCCCTCTCCATTTCGTTGGCTTCGCAACCAACCCCTTTGCGCCGCTCTATTTTTATTTTACCTCGGACTTTATTATTCATGATTCGCGATATATCATTATAATGCCCCGCTCCTTAATGCAGGCGCGCTTACTTATGAACCATTGTTCTGAATAGTTTATTTCGGTCGTAATATTTGTTTTTAAAATGGTCTTACTCGCGAGCATTCGCACTTTGATTGCCCCCTCCTTCACTTACCTGGATAAATCCTGCTTTTTAGAGCATCGCACTTTGATTATAATTGGATATAAATTTTCTTTCTTTTTATTAAATGAAGAAACGAGATAAAGTGAAGAATTTTATAGAGCTGCGAAAACGTGCCTTTATCTCTATTTGATTTTGTATTAAACCTGTTACGGTTGATATTTCTCCCGATATAGCTTGTAATTCTCAATGAATTTTATAATAGCCAAAGAATATTATCCTCTTAAACGCATAATTATTATTATTTATTATTAAAAAAAAAATCCACGCACGACTAGAATACCCAATCGAATGCATGAAATATTCCAAACAAAGGTACTCGATAGGTTTTGCATCCGTAAGAGCATCTTTTTCGGAGGCAATCTCCCAGAAAACAGGTTTCCATCGTCGAATGGACGAGAATTCCAGACTATGTATTTTAATTATTTGGCGATTATGATGGACCATTCGTAAAATCAGTCTCGATGAATGTTTATCATGTTTATCAAGTTTATCAACTCAATGCTTATCACGGAAAAGATCCCGAAGATTCCATTCCTTGTCGATGCTGGGACGTAAAATTTTCCAGTTCAACACTTGGGCTTAAATTCTTAAAAAGATTTAAAAACTACGTTCCCTCGCACCTTGCGTCCTTCAGTGCCGACCACACCCCGACCCTTAGGCTGCTCTGCTCCTCGGTCCTCTTCTACGGGGAGTAACGAGGGAATGCATATTTGATGCCGCGGGCGTAATTGCGTCGGCTCCCCCGCCCCCGCCCCACCCCGCCCCGTCACCCTACCCACGATCGCTTTCTTTGAGGGAGCTGAAAAGAAATCATGAGGAGGCCGACAGCAGCGGAAATTGAGGGGATAAAAAGAAGGTGATGGATTAAAAAATTAAGGGTCGCGCGTGTCGACTGGATGCTCCACCACCACTACTATCAATAATTAATTGCGCCCAGAATAAGTCATTCTCGTGGAATGTATACTAGATGGAAAAAGTAAAGGATGTCGCGCTCATTTGTCTTTCGTTTAAAAATAAAGTAGCTCGTTTGTACTTTTATATGAAAAATGAGCACGGCAAAGAAAGAATAAGGCATAATAAAGATTTCTGAAAACTCACAATAAAGAAATAATATTTTAGTAAAAATAATAATAATAATAATTATTGTTACTTTATTTATAAAATTTATAATTGTCCACTGCACATTTATAAAAATATATCATTTTATATAAGTTGTAAAATCAATTAATTTTCCTGAATCAAAAATAAATATTTACACATTTTTATTAAAAAATAAAATGGAAGAACAGTATTTTTAAGCAAGAAAATTAATACTTAAAAACAATACTTAGCTATCGTATAAACATTTTATTCAATGGTAGTTGTATTTATATTATTGAACCTCTGCAATTACAAGGGATTTGCTAATTATATTTTAAATTATTTTAAGATAAATTATATGTTTGTCGAACAAATGTATAAATTACTAGAATTATGCTAAAATGTACAATGAAAATTATTTAAAAGTCGAATAGAAAAAAAGAGATTTTGTATTTTAAAAGTTTTAATTGAGTATAATTTTGTTCTCTAGACATTATAATTATCATAAGAGAATGATAAAATCCCATTATTACTCGAATTTCAATTCATTAGAAATTATGAAGACTTGTTCCGCAAAATGCAATTGCGAATTTATGAATAACTAATAATCCTTTCTATCTCGCCTCTATAATAATAATAAAAATAAAAATAATAATAATAATAATAATAATAATAATAGTAATAATAATAGTTAGACCAATAATAACAATTAAGTATTTGATAATAAAAAAAGAGACCAAATTACGAGGGTAAGCCAATCTAATATGCTTTGCAATGCAAACCCGTCCCGTGGAAAGAATTCGTGGAAATAGTTTGAAAAGCGTCCCTGATTCTCAGGATAGCGGGAATAAGCAACGGACGACAATTTGAGTAAAAAATTAAAGGAAAAGAGTATGCATTATCGTGAAAGTCACGAGATACAGGAGTACAGCGAATAAAGTGAACTAATCATGGTGAGAAGGACGCCTTGAATGAAGAAAAATGCTGACTGGTGCACGAGGCGTTCGCGATTCTATAAAACTGTCCGAGGAAGGAGAACGGGATGAAATGGCGGCGGGGCGACAAAAATTTCGAACGTCTAAAAAGACTTCTCCCCCTTTATTTTCCGTTCCTTTTTCCAGCCTCTTGAATAATTGACGTTACCCGCGGGCGCAGCTTTATACTTAAAAGCGCTTGCCAACTACAGCTTCGGCATAATTCAGAGGTTGGAAGCCTTATCTCCCGAGCCCGGGATCTTCAACTTTACCTATCGAGGATTCTTGCTCCGTTAAGTCTGCACAATTCTAGTCCATTACGAGTGCCTGCATGTTCTTTAGCAGAAGCATCTCGACGATGAAACATTTTATTCGTACGTCAACAGCTCATCAACGAACTTGTAAGAAATTCAATTATAAATTGTACGAACCTGTCGGGAAATACTTTTAATTGCTCGACATTATCTTAATATAGGGAATTTTGCATTACTAGGGTCTAGATAAATAGCATCGCGAATTATTGTAGCACTTCTATATATATATATATATATATATATATATATATATAATGCAATTATACACACATTATAAAAAATATATAAGTTTCCGAGTAGTCTCTTTATCCATCGTACGTTTTGAGAAATAATAAATATGATCAAGAATTATTGAAAATCTCGAAAATTGCCGTTCGTGAAAAGACTAATATTTATGCCACGAGAGAGACCTTTGAATAGAATTGAACTTAGCGATTCTTTCAATTAAATTATCGTGAAGAAATCAAAAAGGCATTTAGAAAAGGGGAACCGAAGGTATCTGCCAATGACGCGCAATAAGAAATATAAAGAGAGTAACCAAAGAAATAGAGAGAATAAGGCGAATGTGACGGATTTTGACTCACCCTTCTTAGTTCCGCTATAATTTCTAAAAGAAGAGATAAACTTACGTGTATTCGAACCCTCAACTGGACGCTATACATATGGAAACAGAGCGGGGTTGCAGAGTATAAATGAGACGCGAAAGCAGGACTGATTGAGAGAGAAAGTGACAGAAAAAGAGGGGGAGATAAGCTCAGAGATTTTTAGGTAGATTGATAGATAGAAACTGAAAGAGAAAGAGAAAGAGAGAGAGAGAGAGAGAGAGAGAGAGGAAGATGGGGTTAGATTAGAGAGTATAGCGAAATATAATAAAAGAAACTACGTATCGAGGATATTGAGAGTTGTAGATGAGAGTTAGAAAAAGGTTAACGAGTCGACGGTCGAGGTGAAAATATTCGTGAATGATAATATTTTACGATGCACAGTAGTATGATTGATCTCCTGGCATTTTATGATTCGACCTCAGAAGCACAACAATCAGAAATAATCAGCGATTCGAAGGATATCCTTTGAAAATAATGGGAGCGCGCGATGAACCCCGTTTAATTGTACTCGACCACATGTCGGCGAGATCTGGGCTTGATCAAAGTGGGCTCTCGGTATTTACCCAAGGGTGAAATTCGTCCATCCTTGCGGGCGCCTCGGGTGCATGGGAAGCGAGCGCGGCTTCTTCGGCAATAAAGGAGGCCATTCTCCGGAGAGGCCGAGGCGAGGCCGTAATAATCGTGCGAATCGCGCTGGGAGAGTCTCGTTAGGCAGAAGACTCGCCGAGGAGCGGAGGCCATTGCGAGTCGTGGGACGTATCGCAAGCTCCAGGCGACCTTCGGCCATTAGCCATGGCAGTGGCGTCTTATCGCGAGTGTCCACGTGCGGCGCGCAGAAAGGGAGAGAAGCACAGTCAGTCCCCCGCAGGCGGCCACGGGCTCGAGGGGGTGCCCGGCTCGGGGTAACCCTCTCCACGTGTCCGCGGGGCCACGCATTAGCCGGCTATCACGACGATACGCTGACCGAGCCGGCCATTGGCTGTCCGACGCCCCTCTTCGGCCTTCGCCGCCCGTCGCCCTCCCCCTCTGCCATTTCCACCCCGGCCACGAGCGTATACCGCCACCCCCAGGCCCCACGGATCAATAAATCCCGCGACGAACCCCATCCCCCCCGGTGGCTGAGTGCGTGCGTGCGTGCGTGCGTGCGTGCGTGCATCGAAGGAAAATGGCAGACCCTCGCTCTCGGCGCTCCTCACTTTCATTATGCTTAATTGTCGGAGCTGACCCTACTCCTTTTTTGCCAAGCTCGCATTCTCTCCCCGCGAGATCGATGGCTTCTCGGGCGAAGCTCCTTCGCCGCGGCCGACACTCCTCCGGACGCTGCGCGCGAAGACCTTCCGGTGTCCCTCGGCCGCCCCTGGGACGAGACTCTTGGCCCGAAGGATACGCGCGAGACAAATTTTACTCGAGTGCTGCCTCCCAAGTATCAAGACTCTGCGCCGTCCTCTATTTCACTTCAATGGCCAGCTCTATGCACGTTAATTGCTCGAGAGGAGCGATTTGATTTATCGACCAGGATGACAATTTACATTTCTTTGGCGGATCATTACCGTGACCGATTGCCTAACCTAAATGTATCTACATCTTCCTGCCGAGCTCTATCTATTTCCGAGCTTTAATATTACCTTGCTATCCCCTCGGATCTTATCGGATAAAGCGAAATCCCACCGAGCGCTTCGATCGAAAATCTACGCTCAAGCCATGACTCTGGTCCATTTCAAATATTTAATTGTAAATAAATAGTAAATTTGATTTTCTTCTAAGATTGTTAAATTCTCAGATCGCAAGCTATCCATGGAATAGTTCTCGCAAAACCTTTCAGGCAACAAAGGGCTTGATAAGTGCGTCGCGCGTAAAAGTCCACGTATCTTTCCCACAGCCAAGAATCACACGGAAACCGTCTTTGACTCCTGAGAATCGATAACCGCCATCATGAACAAATAAAAGGAAGAGGGAAAAAGCGAAGATGCAACGCAGTACACTAAATCAAAGGAAACAAAAAAGAGGAGACGACCAAGTGGAGCGAATACCTAACAGCGCAAGGGAAAAGAAACCTCTAAGGGAAGCTACTGAAAATTTTTCTCAAAGAGCCACCGGTATCCCTTTCAACCCTCCCGCCCAGGTCGATCCGCCCCACCCCCGACCGACCAAGAAAATGCGTTGCGTGACCATCCGCGCAATTTTTCGGCTGCGTGCCGTTTTTTCCCCACTCTTGCGGCCGCATTTTTACCCCTGGAAAAAAGACGAAGCCTTAAAGAGTGAGAGAAAGGAATTGAGCGTGAGAGTTGGAAAAAGAGGATTGGATGGCGGTCCTGATGGGATGGTTCCACGGCTTCGGGCGGGCGGTGGAAGCGGTGGACGCGCAAGTTGTCGGCTGGGCGGAGGGGGCGAGGAGGAGGAGGAGGAGAAGGGAAGGGCCCGTCCAAGGTCCAACAATACACGATCGTTATGCGTATTCAAAATGAGCGGCCGAGGGGTGGGGGACTTACCTGACGCCGCTGGTCCATTGTCCGGTTTCGACCGTTTCCCGGAAAATATATCCGGCCGATCCTCGTATGCACGCAACCCCGACAAGGGGGCGAGGGATGAATTCATGCAAAAGTGGATCTTGATTTTTTCAGGCAGGGGTTGCTTACTTTTGTCCGAAAAAGTACGGACCCGTACACTTTCGAGGATTTTTATTCGGCAGCGTCCGCTCGCACGTGCACACTTATGGCGATCGACGCGGCGACGTAAATGTTGAAATTACATTGGAAATTTGTGTAACGACGATTCGGAACGGAAGCATACTTTGAATCCGGGTATTCATTTATTATTCGAACGATTCAATGTAAATGACAGATGCGCGCAAACGTATAAAATTCCAATACCTCCTTCTGTTATTGATTTTGAATCGTTCCACAAATTGCCCGGTTACTCCTTCTTATATATATATATATATATATATATATATATATATATATATATATTAATACTTGCATTTTAATCCAAGAAGCAAATGTTTCAAATTCTTTAAAATAACGTTTTCGAACATTGAAACATTCCACTATAATGACAGCTGCGTGAAATAATTTTCAACGTTAAATTCCCGAGCAAAAAGTAACATTGCTCATCTAAAATTAAACAATTTTTTTTCAGAATGACATAAAAACAATTACCAATAAAATACTATTTATGCAATGAGTTTGCAGCTTTTAGTAGATTCAATTTGCGGACTAGAACAACACAATTGCAGATTAATGTCCTTGCGCTACTCATGACAAAAGTAAATATGACAAAACGATGAGCGATGATCGTCTCCGAAATTCCTTTTTCTCCGCAAAAACTTTTGTTTATTCGCCTTCTCCAAATCCATCCATCAATAGAGTTAACTAGTAGTATTCAATAACAAAAGTTGATCAAATGTATTTCCTAAATAAATATAAAATGTACATATGCTATTAATAATAGGGAATACGATATCTTGTTTTATTTATTTTAATTCTGATAAATATTACTTAATGTTTGCAAAAATATTTATTCTATAAAGATAATTATTGTATATTTACTAATTTACAAAATTATACAACATTATAATCATGTTGTTCAGTGACAATGTCAGTAAGTTTACAATTATTGCATATTTTATAATTAGATTTTTTTTATATTGTTGTAAGTATTTTTCTACTGATAGTATATTTTACTCTGGATTATATTTATACTTATATCCATAATTAAACTGATGCATAAATTAATAAAAACCATAACAACTTTAAAAATTCGTTTAAAAATTTAATTATTATTACTTCATTGTACCTGTTTCGAATGGCCGAAAACATAAGAAAGGTGAGAAATAAAAATAAAAAATCAAATGTTTACACATGTTTGCTAAAGTAGAGACTGTATTTGAGAAAGCTGCATTAATATTTCGAAATGAAATAAATTTTTAAAATGCAATGGTCATCTTACTCACACTCTATTTAAAGACGTTTTTTACTTAATACTTTAACCATTAGCATTATATATTAACAGCATCGACAATTGCGAATACCTTCAAATATATTATTAATGTATTCTTATACAGTCGTAAGAGTTCTCCAATTAAACGTATATATAAATACGTAATTATATTATGGAAAAGAAGACTTTAAAAACCACAGTTTATTATTCGATACGCCTTATAGGATCTAGACTTACGTAATTAAATCTAAAACTTCAACGAAAGCGACGAGTGAGTCCGGATATCTAATAAAATATCGTCCCTGTAGTATAAAAATCAAGCGATACATAGTGTCAAATTTGTCCTCCGGATTCCGATTACACTTTTCTAAGACTTTCGAATTGTTCGTTTCGTGCAATACCTAACGTTACTTCGTAGACGCCTTATAAGTCGCCTCTTATCGTAAGAAATACGATTTTATCGTATTTTATTGTGTACATAAAGGAACATATCTAGGACACGGGCTTCCACACGACATTTTCATTATTTCTCTTCCTCTTCCTCCCTCCGTCCCCCACTCACTTGCTCATTCACTCTCTTCCGTTTTAATGCTATTAATGGAAGGGCGTGGAGCAGCCGCAACACCTGCGGACGCGCCGATGAAAAAACAAAACAAACAAGTCTCGGAAAAACTGAGTGCTTAAAATTTAGGCGCTTGCGCAGGTGAAACGAGAAAAAAGTGAAAAGAAAGCCGCCCTTATAGGTGCAATAATAGGCGAAAGACCGTTTCTCTATCTATGAACATGAAAGACCTTCTTTCTCTCTTCCAGTTTTCTACGCATTTTTCAACTGATATAACACATTTACAAATGCTTGTTAACATTGCTTTAGGGTAAATTAAACTTCTTACTTAATAATCAAAAGCTATAGCAATAAATAATTTTAACGGGGAATTTCATTACGTATTCTTGCAGAGTAGGGTACACTTAAATTTGCAGTGAACAAAAAAAATTAAATAAATGTTATTCAATGTAAACAAAACTCATTGACAAAATGTAATCTTTTGCTTACTTATAATATAAATTTAACTTTCATCCAACTTTAATAAGAGTATTCAACCTTTTTGTACTTAAATCCATAACTTTGAAATAGGAAAACGAAATTTTAACGATGCAAAGATAAAATTTATTAGACTTTGTATTTTAATTAAAAAGTTTAAAATTGAGAAAGTTTGCTAATATACATACGATATTAACATACATATTTATTTGATATTAATACTTGTAAATAATAACAATGGTCTACCTGCAACGCAGTTCTTCATTTAAGAAATGTCGTAATGACTAATTTTTCTCATAATTGATTAGAATTTGAACACATTTTAATGAGCAACCTGCATATCGTTGGTTATACCCTTTTCCTGGAAATTGATGGTGAAATATATAAATAAGCCTATTGCTTTTGTACACAATAATCACCATATGTGATCGCCGATTCCAAGATAAAACGATCGATCGGCTTATGTACA
Source organism: Kradibia gibbosae (assembly GCA_018907135.1). Taxonomy (NCBI): domain Eukaryota; kingdom Metazoa; phylum Arthropoda; class Insecta; order Hymenoptera; family Agaonidae; genus Kradibia; species Kradibia gibbosae. The sequence goes on from JACCHX010000004.1 coordinate 15,361,689, forward strand.
ATTGTGTGAGCACAAATCGAGGGTTGCAGTGTTTTTATGGAAAGTGCGTAATATATTCTTATATACGCTTCCACGAACATACTGAAGTTACTTCGTTGAAGAGTAAGCATTTCAAAACTTCGCTTCCCTCGAATTATGCGGTTATTTTCTTCTTTTTGCTTAATTCTGTACTTGATATATTTTATACTGTGTTATTTAAGTTTTATGAATATGAAGGGAAGTTGGCGAATACGTTGAAAACTTTTTCGATACTTTCTTTTTCTTTCTGTGCTTTATCCAATGAATTTTGTTCGCATATAAGTCCACGAAAGGTTAAACACGACCTAGAAAAGCTGCGATAAGATGTGAATAAACGAAATAAGTATTCCGCTTAGCATTCCCAACTCGTAAGAATTAAATCAAAATTTTTGTATAATTGCGGGTAAACTTTGTGACAAGCATATAAACTATTAATTAAAATAATTTGACTTATTTATTTAATCAATTCTAACCTATCTGATACTATTATAAAATATTTTCGACTGTAATCGTTGGTCTTTATCATCGTTAATTTTAAAATTAAAAAAATTGAACACAATAATCTGCACTGATTTCCGTTTTATTCTTAAATGCGAGTTTTTGTGTGTAATGATTTTGTGAAAATGATGCTTAAATAGCGTTTGTAATAAATGTAACCCAATTAATTTTTGTACGTATAAAAGTAAATTTATAACATTTATTGATAATACTTCAAATTCCATAAACACGGAATAAAGCAAATAGGCAAACGACAAAAGGAGGACATTGAATATGCGAAATCGGTAGACAAGAAACGAAGTAGTTGCGACATAGGGAGTTGTTGAAATATAGATGACAGAATGAACTCCCGGGAGATCTCACGAAATAAGGATGATAAAAGAAAAAACGCGAAAGCGCTTGAGGCTTTTGACTTTTGACACAGGGGTGAAACTTACGACATCGAAAAAGATTTTATACGTGGTCAGTACATTACGAATGACGGAATTACAAAAAAAGCATCATGAATTTTAATACAAAGTGCGTATAAGATATAAATGTAGAAATATATACATGTATGCGTATGCATGTACGCTTATGTAAGCTGTATAATATTTATATATCTTCAGTTTGATAGAAAAAGGAACATCAATTCTAAATTTACCATTCGTTTTTATGTAGACGACACCAAATTACTGATAGTACATGCAATTACATAGAGAAGTTACATACAAATAATAATTTATTAAAGATGCGCGTCTACATGAACTTTGTATTTTTCTAATTATTATAATATCTAAAATACAATATGTAGTTACTGCAGTGATTAAGTACATACACCTCCCTTACATTCCAGGTTGTTAAAAAAAAAAATTAAATAGCTAATACAACAATAAAGATATAAAGACGTATGTACATTAATAAAAATATTGACAATGAATCTTAATCGCGCTTTTGTTCAAGCATAAATATTAAATTCATCGATGAAACTCGAAAACAGTGGCGATTAAAAAAAGGAAAAAGCAAGAAAAGTGCTGGTATTTTACTTAAACTTTTTGCGGCCTCGTGATATTATGCTTCTGCGGTAGCTACTGGAAGGAGCTCGGAAAATTAAAACAAATAAGAAAAAAAAAAAAAAAAAACAAAAGAATAGAATGACGACACAAAAAGTTTGAAAGCGACTCGCGGGGCTTTGAGATTAAAATGATATTACTGGCGCCTCCGTTGATCGTTTGCAGGAAAGTAATTAAAATTCCTCTTCCTTGCTGCACTGCCCGTAATAACATTGTATAAATTAAACAGCTTGGAAGAGAAAGAAAAAAGTAAGGAAACCCAGAGAATCCCGCGACACCCTGTGCCTCATTTCGCATCAACGGGAACGAATAGGATTTGATGTAAATTTAAGAAGAGGCAGTTCGGGTAAAAAGCGCAAGTCTAGAGTTTGGCGGAAGGATGAAGGACGCTTTATCGAGATGGGATGGGCTTGATCGAAATTTTTAATGAAAGGACAACAGACGCGCAATTAACGCGCTTCTCTGCAGCCTGGTCGCACCCCGATATATTGAATTTTCCAAGTTTTTACATTCTAGCGGAATGGGAGTTGACCCGCATGGGAATTCAAAATGGCGCTTTTTTACAAGCTCTTTCCTCATAACGAACGAACGAACGAACGAACGAACGAACGAACGAGCGAGCGAGCGAGCGAGCGAGCGAACGAGCGAACAAAAGGCTAAAAATGCAGTTGACGTAATTTTATTAGACTGGGAAATTTTTAATGTCAGTTTGCGAAATTGAGATGCTGCTTACAGGTAATTATATTGTCTCGGTTTTCGTTTTTTATTAAGCGACTGAATCGATTTTAATTTCATTTAAATTAAAAATCTTTAAAAATTCTTTTCACGTAATAAAATGACGCTTCAAATATTGGCCTGCTGCCAAATATAATTTTATGCGATAAAATTCAGTTTGGTCGATAGCATACGTCAAGGTAGACCGAGGAAACTATTTTATTTACAGGCATTTAAATTATCGAGTGAAATTGAAGCAGCGTCCGTTGTTTGCTTCCATTTTAATTAGTAAGTAGGCAGGTATTTGTCAATCTGATAGAAGCGACGCTATTTTTTAATTTGGGTGGCAGCTTCCTCGTCATAATGTCACGGTACACTTGCACAATACGAAAATCGAAATCCATCGGGAAAAGAGTGATGGCGACCATCGTCACAAGTGCGCCAAGGGCCTCAAATCTGACGATATATTCATCCCGATTCCCGCGGTTGCACAAAGGCGCCATAAATTCTCAATTCACGGCAACCAAGATTCGACGCAATCCATTAGAATCTATGGCGAAGCCGTCGTAAAATTACCCTACATGCGGACCCGTTCACGTCAATGTTAGAAAAGGCGCATCACGGAGATTGATACATTTTTTGTCCACTCGCTCGCACAATGCGCATCCGGGGCAACGGACAATGTGCTCGCGGGGAAAAGCCGGAGGGGAGCTGAGAGAGATAGACTGAGGAGAAGAGAAAGAGGAAACGAAGGAAAAGAAGTCCGCGCGCAACACAAAATTCACAAAAGAGGAGCGCGACCTCGTGGAAATCGTTTGCTTGCCTGCATTCGCGGCGCCAGGTGCGGACAAGAACCTAACGTTTTCCGCAAGTGCGTCGTTATGCATAAGGGAAGAGGAACTTTAATCAACCGAGTCCGGAGAGAAGGGGTCCAGTCGGTCAACTCGCGACAATGGCCCCAATTTTATCCCCCCATTCCCAGCACCGGCCGATCTACCTACCGCATATGTATATGAAGCACGGGTACGAGGATCGGTCAAGGGTTTCATCGGCAGCTGGATTTCGACGTTGGGGTTCGCGTGCGAGGAGGATTTTTATATGGGGACGCTTCTGTCTTCCATTCTGTTTCGTATTATCGACTCCGTGCCCGTAGGTATTCGAGAGGGAAAATATTGAGATCTTATGGGAAGGTCCGCGAGACCGTGACACAGCGTTAGAAATTTGATAGCTTTCCATCAGTGTAGCTTACAACTGATTTGTATGAAAATACGTGTTTGGATTCATTCGCTCTCATGAACTGCCATACTTCTCTACGAGTATCACCAATTATATTATTATATATTCCTTATTCATTGTTATTAATTCCTTATTCATACGTATATTATCATTTTTTAATCGATTCCTAATGAACAAATATAAAGAAGTGAATTTTAACTAGAAAAGCTTTGCTCTACTAATATATACCTGTAAAATAGCTGTTTGATCATTTTCAGCCGAGTAAACATTTACATTTTCTAAGCATACGTATTTTTAAATATAATTTCACGTTAATAGAAGAGAATGCAAACATTTGGCTAAAATTTATACTACGGTTTCAAATGTGCCCAATTATAATTTTAAATAATAAAACAGATGATGAATTATATGGAATAAGAAAAAATTTACGGATTTTAAAAATCAAATACGTTGATATGTGGCATGTATATTTTAAAAGTTTTATCCTCATTTAATCTATATTTAATGCAATATCTTTCCGTGCACATGCACTGTATATAATTTACTTATTTCCAATGAATTATTAGTAAGCATGTACTATTATGTACATAAATAAATAAATCATTCGATGTTGTATCTTTAATAATTTATCATTAAAATTAAATTTATTTAGCTCTTACTTAAATACTTTAGTATTTCTTTAAATAAATCTATAAAATTGAATATTAAATCAATAAACTTTTCGAATATTATAAATATTTTGATTGCATAAAAAATAGAATATCCTAAAATGTTATTTACCTACAAAATCATTTATGCATTAAAATTTTTGTATTTAATACCATTATCTGTACATATATATATATATATATAAAGTTTCATTTATTTTCATTTATTTATTTTATATATATATATATATATAAAAGTTTCTGTTTATATTAAGTTATCGTGAAATTTTTATCAGAATTCGAAGAATTGAATTTAAAAAATCATTAAATATCCATATATCTTTAATGATATATCAGTATCACTTAAATGGATTTCATCCAAATTTATAAAACTAAACTTTTGAACTTATCGTATAAAATTGAATATTAAGCATTAAGTTTCAAAAGTTTATTCATATTTCGAATGAATAAAGAATAAATTGAGAATTATTGTTTCTAATAGTTTAGCAGTAATTTAACATGAAATGATGCATTGAATTTCGCTTATCTGCAATAGTAGAAAATATTTGAAGAAACGTATAATTTAAAGAATTAATTCTTTACTTCTTTAAATAATAAATAAACCTTTTTTATTAAAATGACCAATTTTACCAAAAAAGCAGGATTAAGCTAGATTATTTGAATAAGCGTAATGAAACAATATCACGGTATTCCGAAATTAACGACTAGTTTCCATTTTTGTGATCAGCAAAAAAAAATTTTTTTTTATCTGTAGATCATCGTTATCTACCAAACTACGATAGTATTTAAGACATAAAGGCTGAAAAAAGTCTTCTTCTTAAAAATTACATTAAATTAGTCGATGCTCGGTTATCTCGACAACCATTCACAACCGTCCACAACCGAGCAGACGCGTACACCAATAAAAACCATTCAGCTCTCATTTCAAAAACAATAACATGGAATAAAACGGAAGGAGGAGACATGGTAAAACAGCCGGGCTACCTTTTCAAAAATACGCGCAGGCGCGGGTTTTTTCGAATGGGGAGGCCCGACATATATTTTTAAACCGCAGGCAAGACACGCGCCTACGTAACTAATGCACCTTTTTCTCCGCCACGGCTAACCGTTTCCAGATTTCGACGCCTTTCTCCCCTGGGCGGCGTTTTTCCGCGTTTCACCCACGCAAGACGCGGAGCTGAGCAAATAAGAGCGAGGCAAAAAATGCAGACACGATGTCCACAGTTAAAAATATGTGGAAAAGGAGCACAGACGCGCGTCGCTCATTTCGCGCCCCCTCCCCCCTCTGCTGCTCCTTTTTAAGCCCGCGCGAGTCTGCTTTGAAAAAGCCCGCGACTCGCTCTCCCTTCGTCTTTAAGGGTCTTTTTTTCAGGCCGGCGGCATACGTAAAACTTATCGAAACAATGGGAGAGTGTGACGCGCGCCTGGCAGCTGTTGACAAGCCCTGTTTTTCTCGTAAGAGGCCCTTCGCTCTTCCTTGGCAGGCCCACTGCCAGAGAATGGCTTTTAAGTGATAAACCAATTAGCCCGTCGTGCTCGCGTACGCGTGCGCCACTATTAATACAAAATTGATTTCAGTAAACTTCGGCACATTCCCAACCTGACAACAGTAATTAACCCTAAACATCAGTTCAAAATAGCTCCAATTAGTACATCCTTTTAACCATATTACCTGCTTTTATTTGTTTACGTACGATTTTATACACGATATTAAATTATATGTGTATATTAATAATTATCGATTTTTTTGGTGACTGAAGGTACATTAGTAATATCTGATTAATTCATGCCGGCTTGATTTTTTGCATGAAAATATAAAAAAATGGCGAATTGATATTAAGAATAATCTATTAAATGCAAATACTGATCAAAATATGTAAAATTTATTTAAAAATACATGTAATTTATATAAAAAATATTCATAAATCTGACTTATTTAATCCATTCGTATGCTTTAAAAATGAAAAGCATTATTATCTTAACTAAATATATATGTAAATGATAATTATAATGATATATATTTTTTTAAATATTTTATTTAGATGAAAAATTGAAAAACAATGTAAAATTAATTAGATTTATATTGCAATATATCTGTATTAACATAATTGATAAAGGTTTAATCTTGACCGCATTTTTTGTAAGTCAAGATGAAATTTATTGTGATTAAAAGCAAATCTAAATATATATAAAAAAATGCATTTATTTAACAATACGAATGATATATGTTTTTATAAAAAAAAACATGATTTATTCAGCATATTTTATCTATAAGACTGTAAATATATAACAATCTACAGAAATATAGAATAGTTTTTCATTTTATCTTGTCCGTAACTTTATTAAATACCTCGCAATTAAGATCCGCGTTAAAAAATATGCTATACATTGTTCTTCAACTTGTGGCAATAAAATTAAGTAAAAAATTTTGCGCGTATCGAAAATCTAAGTATTAGTGTTACTTGTTAAGACCACGAGAAGAGTAAGGATAGGCAAAGTACAGTAAAAAATCTGTAAAAGGGAGACACCTAATGAGTAATTTGAAAACGATTCAAGACTGGCATGTTTAGTTGCTAATAGTTCGACGATCCAGAAAATGTCATTTGAAAGTAAGGAAACGACGTGGAGGTAAAAATGTAGCGCACACAACCAGAATGCGTTTGGGGGAGCTTCCGAGTCGCAGTTCCATTTCTAGCTAAGGAGATCAAGGCGTAATCGATCGAGATTTTAAACGCAGAAGGAGTGCCCATGGAAAATATCGGGAGCGCTTACCGGCTTATGCAATAATTCGCAAATAGGGCTGATCCTACTCGGGCTAACTCGTTAAAACCTCTACTCTGCGTCACGATCATATCTCGCGGCTTGTCTCACCACCTCTCACCCCCACCCCCCGCCCCATCGTCCCCTAGCTCCGACAACCCTAGCCCTCGACCACCCGTCCACCCGATCTCCATCTCGGGCCATCCGATCCCACCCCGGGAATCGCATTTCGCACAGCATTAGCAAGGCTCGGCACCGGAGAGACATTACGTTTCCTGGCTACTGGAGCGCAGGAGCACTGGGATTTTTCCGGGCCCATGGAAGGAAGCTGAAGGCGGTCCCGTGTAAGCGACATGTTTTCCTGCCTACTTTCCTAGTGCGGCGATCGTGTATTTTTCGCTCGTTGTTACGCAGCTCTTGCGCTCATAAACCTCGGCGGCATTTCTTTATTTCTTTTTGCGGCTTGTCGAATAATGCTTGATTTAACGCGGAAATTAAGTCGGAAACGTGACATTGAATGAGAAAGCTTCTCCAAGGTTCTTGCACGAAGAATGAGAATTACAAACAAAACATAACTCTGTCTTACGCTAAAGATATTTCGTAATACGGACATTTTAGAAACGCTATCTGATGAAAACATCGGAATTTCTCACACTATCGCACTCTTCAAATACGGAAGCGACGCGTCGCTGTAATTGTTTTTTTATATTCGCCTTTTCTCTCTCTCTCTCTCTCTCTCTCTCTCTCTCTCTCTTCCTCTCTTTGTATTTCTTTCTCTGTAAATAATGAGAGCAGGCGAGGAAGTTAAGAGAAGCATCGAAGGAATAGACCATTTAATCGTGGTTGGGTTTCATTGCCTCGGCAAAGCCACGACCAACGGTCAGAGCCAGTGGTACAATGACGGGACCGGACTCGCAATTTCGACGATGAGCTGCGGAAGACCGGCAGTGCCCGGCAATATTATCCAGTTCACTCGATCCAATCGAAGTAAAGCGTATGGTCGTGTACCGGGGGGAGGTCCACCCTCGCGGCGAGCGGGAAAAGCAGGAAATCTGGCGTCCGCTGATCGCCGAGAGCTTACGACGTATCGGGCCGGTGTATCGCGGGCGGGCGGGCGGGGGGGCTTTCAAAGACTGACTGGCCGAGGGGCGGGGCGGGGAGGGTCGAGATGCACGAACGACACCGCGGCTTTCTTAGCGAAATCCTTGTTTGGGAAACACGGGGCATTGGTGTGGATTGGGCCCGGCTACCGATCGCGCGCCCCGCCATTGTTCTTCCATTATTGCCAGCCAGTCAGGCGTGCGCTCGAGCCCTAATCCTTTAATCTGACGTAGTTGGAGAAATGGAGATGTTTGTGCGCAAACAGATTGCAGCCGGCCCTCATTGTTGCCCTCCCGCCGGACATGCGAGGCCTCCATTCCCATTCTCCCGCCCTCCTTTCTTCGCCAGCAGGGTTTCCTCGCCCGCTCCATTTGCTTCGGTCTCCTGCGATCTCTTTTGTTTTTGGCTACGCCGCGGTGGTGATACACGACCGTCGAGTGTCGCTCCTTTATTGAGCGCTTAGCCGTCGATGCTCGCCACACCGGAGATAAGGCGCTTGTTGGCGCTTTCCTACCAACTCTTCCGTGTGATTTGTTTCGGCTGTTGCGCATTACCTTCCTCCCTGGCGCAAGCTTAAGATCTTACGCAAAGGAAGGGCTTTCCTCTTGTCCTTCTATTAGCCTCGAGCGCCTCGAGCGAAGTGCACAACTCTGGCATAATTTCAGAAAAAGTGCCAACTAAATATTTGTCATGAGATTAGTAGCATTCTAATAACAGACAGGTACAGTATCTTTGGAGCCAGACAACCCTCCGACTTAATCCCTATTGCATCGGTTCGATTCGCTTCCTACGATCGGTCGAATTTTTCGTTGACTTTCGTAATCAATATTTCAACGCGAGCGCATACTACCGTCAAATCAGACGAGCGACATTAAGTAAAGCCAAGAGCACTCGTAATTTAAAAACAGCAGAATATGAAATATGGAACATTGTTATTCCTGGAATTATGCAAAATGTAACACGCTTGTAATGGCGTTGGTTATTTGCATTTGAGGGAGTGTAGCTTTTCCCCTTCCTGAACTGAATGAGCCGAAGACAAACGCAGCGACTTACGAGACGAAATGCGCCCCGATATAACCAGTAGCCCAACACCGTTTTCATGTTTGCGGAATAAGCTCCGGATGAAAATAAAAAATTGGCTTGTCACTCGGGATCGATGACATAGTCTGACAAGGCGGGAAGGCTACAAAATTCGGGGTGAAATTGAATGGATCCCGTGAACGAGAGCGTCGACAGATTTCGCGCTCCAAACTCACCTCGAATTACTCGCATGATCGTCATGAGTTTTGGCAGGGATTTTTTTTTACCTGGTCTACCGTGATTTCCATTTCTCTTTTCAAAATCTCAGCTTACACTTGCCAATAAAATACGTGCACTATACGTATAGCAATATTACGTCGCACAATATTATCCTTTATTCAATGTAGCTCAAATTTGCGTCGTCAAGTGGATGATGTTCTGGATTATTTACGATGCTAATAGTATTATTTCAATTATCATTACCTTAATTTATTTATGATTGTAGCTCCAACCTTATAAACACTAAACTAACATTTATATTTGTTTTTTGTTCACCGTTTTATCAACCGAATTAAAATTTTAATGTTTACTAGCACTTACGTACGTACGTTCGATTACGAATATCTCTACTAAGAATATTCGTGATGTTCAATAATAAATGTAAGTATTTCTTACATTATACACTTCTTCAAACCTGTTATGTACTACTGTATCTGCATTTATAATATTGCTAACATTGTATAAAATTAAAGAATTTTACTATTTAATTAATTCTCAATTGCAGATTTTTGCAATTATTATTTTTAATTCTTTTTAATTGTCTTAAAAAATTTTTATTGTCTTTAATTTTGTATTTTTCCACTATTAATATAAAAATAATAATAATAATAAATTTTAAATTACAAATTTTGATCTAATATTCAGTGCACTACAATTTATAATTTTTTAACTAAATTATTTGTTAAAAAAATCACAAATTTATAAGCCAATGTTTAAAACACACAAAGAATTTCTGCGAAATATTATTTATCAAATTTTTTACACAGGAATAAAAAACTGTAGCGGCATAAAAGGGAGTGAAGAGAAAAATTAAGGAGGGAGTAGCGAGGAAAAAAAAACATAAAACGAAGAACGTTTGTCGGTTTTCTGTTTCCGCGAGTACTCAAGACATTATAAAACACAAAGAGGAAAGGTGAAAGAGACCTAAATGAAGACGAGAGCAGCAAGTACGTTTTCCTATCGCGTTTTACAATCTTTATAAGACCTACGCAAGAAGGAAATTTCTGTGGTTTTATCCAGTCGTTTTGTAAACTGTTTGTAAGTTGTGCTTAGTCGAGCATATATTAATATATAGAGAAGGTAAAATTTAATTATTTCTAAGAATAGAGTCTATTTTTAAAATTTCATTGACGACACAGTCACGTTTGTAAAATACATTTACATTAATTAATTTATTTAATAATTATAAATAGAATTATATTACATTTTTATATAAATTCAGGAAATATATATAGGTAAATATTTGAAAAATGTTACATCATATTATATCGTACATTACAATACATATACTTACATTTATTATGTTATAATTGTCGATTTTATTCTGTCGCCACGATCCGTAGTTCAAAATTTTTAAACGTCCCCATAAAATGTTACGTATTTTAAGTACTGTACGATATTAACTGAAATGGATATAATTTAAGGGCTAAATAAGAAGACAAATGAATTAAGAATAATGAATAATGTAATACGATGTTTTCGTGATTCTTATAATAAGATATATCCGTACCGCTGCACAAATTGTACAGCAGCAATACTTTGAATTTTCGATAAAGATAAAATATCCGCGTCTGATACTTCCGCCGAAATCTGTATTGTAAACTATAATAATGCACAACAAAATTGTGTCGCGAGGAAAATCTGTTAAATGACGTAATCCTAGAATTTAAATAGCGTAACCCGAATCTCTATGGAAAAAGGTGTAGCGTTACCACAGACAACTTAGTCTGTCTACCGCGAGTTTTAAAATGCTTTGACAATAGATACGGTTGCCGTTTTCAACGACGAGTGAAAAATAAAAGCGCCCACGGAACAATTTTCAATCGAAGCTGGGGGCACTTTCCTCCTTCTCCGTGGTCTTCTACATTTTCCCGATTATCGAGTTCGAAGAAAGCCGACGGATATACTATGAAAAGGAGAAAGATGCTCACCTTTGTGTCGAACCATACATATCGAGACGGTAGCTGAGTTTCCCATTTGCGACAATGAACTAACGCTGATCACATTTGACAATGCCTTTTTTATCTTAATGAAATACGCATTCAAAGACTTTTTTATCGTAATCGTTTGACAATTATCTTGTATCTTACCTCGGTAAAAACTGTGAGTAACACTATATGATAATTATCTCGGAATATACTTATCAATTGAAATTGTATTTAAAATTTTAAATCACAAAAATTAAAACGCTTGTGATATCGTTATTTCAAAACTTTGTCGCGTTTTGAATTTTAGATGCAACAGAATATTTACAATATACTTGGCCATTACTTTCACTACTTAACATAAAATAAAGTATAGAGTAATTAATATGCAACATCCGATGTTTATTATACTTCGTCTACCCTACAGATACAAATTGTTGCGAGTAATTTTAATTAAATGCAATTAATTTTTTTGTTTTCTCAGTAACTAAAGCATTGATTAATACAAATTTGAAAACTTTAAGAAAAATTCTTGAAATATATATTATAATAAGAGTAGAACAGTAGAATGTTTATTAAATGATCGTTAAACTGTAAGCAATTCGTACTTTTTATTTAAATTCTTTTTTTTCCTGTTCTGTATAAATAGGAAAAATATTATATTTAGAATAACTTTTAATATACGATGTGTAGTATATTCAGAATAATGTTTACGCTCTTCAATCGATATCACTAATTTGATGCCTAATTCAAATAGAACGTCATAAAAAATTTCCAAAGAAAGTGATGAAGCAGGCAGTTAAACAAATATCTAAAAGTTTTTTCATATAAAAGCGCAAGTCGAAAAATCCCTTCAGCGTGTCGCTATCATTTTCCCAGTGGTAATTTCACCCCAAGGGAAAAGCCGTAACGCCGTAACAGTTGATTATACAGGTTTCGATATTGCGACGGCGCCTCGCCACAAGGAGATAAAGAAGAGTAAAGAATGAAGGAAGGAAACATGGTAGGTTCAACTCTCCGGTGCCTTTGTGGCGGATGGGGGGAGCGGATGTCCGGTACACAGTTACACGTGCGTAATGTCGTGCGTCTGTGAGATACTGGACATGGAGCAAGGGAAAAGCGCCGAGGGTAAGCCAGGAGTTATATGAGCGACGACGGCAACTGCGTCGCGGATCGAGGGAAAGAGTGTGAGAATGCGGAGGGAAAGCCGAATAATATCTCGCCAGCTTGGAGATGATAAAAAATGTGTTTCCAAAGAATATAAGAGCCTGGAGTGCCCACAAATATACAGGACGCCCATGTCATTCTGCACTTTTTTCAGATTTGCTTTATAGGCTAGAGGTATAATTTTTAACCGTGTTATGTACTTCATTCTGTAATCCACCATTATTTATTATATGTCGCAGGACGAGAGCACATATTTATCGAATTAGATTTATGTTTTAAGTATAATAAATTACGAATGCGTTTTTTTCTCGACACCCTCTTACCCGTCTATTTGGTTAAAATTAATAGTGCAAGAAATACACCCTTTAAGAAAATTATTAATAAGGCTAATAATTTTTATATGCAAGGGATATAATTTACATTTCGGTAATTAAATGCAATATGAGATTTGTCGCAAAATAAACACATAACAAATAGTCGAATTTTGTGAAATTCGTAAAACCAAATAATTATCTATGATTCAATTAAGGCGCGATAGAAATTTATTACTCACTATCAGAATCTGTTTTACAATTGAGTAAAAAGCAGCTAAAAAGTAGCCTAGAAGATTTTTATTTATCTAAAGTGGTAACAAATTAATAAACTGCTGAATGGGAGGCTTTGAAAATCAATTGGTAAAATGTAGTGGGTGAAGGTGAAAAACATGAGCTAGAAAATTAAGTTGTACGTAATTTGGAACTGACTGAGATACATACGGGAAAACATAAGAAACGAGAGGAGAAGGAGGAAAAGATGTATCGGACACTCTCATGGATCCAAGATCAACAGATTTAGAAAATGGCACGAAGCATGGCACTCCACATACTCAATGTATCTAAGAGAAAAAACCTATGGAGAAAGAGAAAAAGAGAAAATAAAGAGGCGATGAATTAAATAGTGGGAGACAGCGATCGTTCACTTGCGATCCTTTCACATGTATCCTTTTGCTCCCACTCAATCAGGCACACATGCCTGACAACACTTCCTGACTGAAAGAAGCGAGTTCTTCCTGCGAGTCGACGTACCTAAACAAGGGAAGGAAAACACCCAAGAGTCTACCCGCGTCCAAAAATAAAACGGTGGCTTTTTGGGTCAGAGTGTGGGTTTTCCATTATTTTCCGACTCTTAAGGATTTTCGTTCCCTAGAGGATGACGATTGTAGCGAGCGTGAGATGAAAACAGGGATCACCAGACAACGAATACTGCCAATTAGCATTAGATTTATAGATGCATGTGTTACTTTATACAAAGTGGACGGAGAGGGTCGTGAATGTTTTCTAAGTAATCGCAGGAACCGATTCTCTATATTTATCTATATTATCGATTGCAATTGAATGATTTCCATTGCTTTATTATTGTAAAAAAATGATCGTTAGTATCCTTCTTTCATTACATTATAATTCTAAAATAATTACGAAATCGTTATATTCAGTTTTTGAGTACAAATATTATAAAAATAAAGACAATGTATTATTTAAACGAGTTCATCTATTATCCATTCCTATTATCCATCATTATTTATACTAAGAACCAAGATTAATTATTTGCAATTTTAACCAGATTTATGGGCTTTATTCATTATTATTTATTTTCATCAGTCTAAAGTTAAACGCAAATTAAATCTTAATAATCATGTGGCCTTTTTTGAATGATTGCACTAATGTAAAAACATACGATAACAATAACAGCAGCAATAATAAAAGAAATTAAAATTTTAATAATAATAGACTACGTTTTTTTTTAAAATCCAATTTGACCCTAGCTTTCGAAGAGTAAAAGTAATTTCCCGAAATTATAATACAATTTACATTAGAGTGATTTCATTGTACGCATACGTCCCCATATTTCCGGTTTAAGAGAACATAAACAGAAAAAGTATTGGCCGTTCAAGTGTAAAGTGCCATAATAAAAGCACAGGAGTGCGACAGCAGTGACGGCCAAGTTGGCCTTTGGTCTGCGCTCGCGAATTTTCCGATTCATCGGGCCCAATCCAAAATATCCAATTTGTTGAACCCCTTTAAGGCACGAGGTGTGACGCTCGCCTGGCTCTGAATTCACCGAAGGTAAATGTGCAATGAAGGAAAAAAGTCGAGCCTACAAAAGAGAAGTAAACATCTAACGATGACAAAGAAAAATGACAAAAAAAGAGAAAGAGAAACCGACTCTCAGGGAGCTTTTTAGCTGTGTGCGCTTTATATATATATATATATTACGAATGAAAGTCAATTAACTTCGTATAAATTATTTTTCGTACGCACAAAAAAATTTCCGTAGTCGGATTTTATCCATTTTATACAACTGATTTCGAAAAAAATTTCTCCGACTCTGAACGAATGAATTTTACAATATTAAAAAATTAGGTTAGCCAGAACTAGTGTATAAATTAAAAAAAAAATAATTTTTATAAATATACTGTCAAATAGTAAGCTTGCCGATACTAAATTAGCCCTAAAAAATTGAATAGATCAGTAAAACGTGTTATTTGCAGTGAAGATTATTTTCTTTATATTATAGCATAGATAATGGTAGTACTTCTTTGCCATGGCCATGATTTTAAGAAAATATTTCACATTTGATAATAATATTTAATCGGATGTAGAAGGAGTCATTTACAAAACAGGTTTTATCATTCGAAATATTAAGCGGCTAAGCCTTTAGTTTGTAAATGAAACCTCATCGAGGACTAATCAACGTCAGCTTAAAAGACAAATACGAAGAGCAAATTTAAAATGAACCGAAGTTGAACCGCACGCGTGATCATTAATCTCGTGAAGGCAGCACGTGAAAACGACGCGGAACCGCGTCGAAAGATCAACTCGCTTGGGTTCACGAAGAACGCGACGAGGGGGGCGACGGGGAGGGTCCCGGTAGATCGGAGGAACGCTTAGCGGCAATCGTTCGCAAATATAATCTCGTGAGCTCAACGATAAAAAAGGACGGCACTTCAAGGCCGCAGCGCTTCTTCGCGTTCGCTCCTCTCTCCGCTCCTCTCCTTCTTCTTTTTCATCGCCAAGCCCCGCGAAATAACAGACGGAAATCCGGGAATGAAAGGAGCCCGCGGTGCTCCTGGCTTTGAGGGCCAAGCCTTTTCGAGGGCGGGGAGAGCCTTTGATATACACGGCCGGACGCAAGTTTGCAAACATCGGCCATTGTCGGTCAGTGCGGGTGCCGGCTTAAGTGTGCCGGACGCCGGCTTTGCTTCTCGAGGGGATGAGATGCATCCCGGCTTTCCCCCGATCCCCGTAATGCGACGCTGCACCGCAAGTATTAGCGGGGTCTGCGACTCAACTCGACGCCCACTTATCCCGGCCTCAATGCTATCGATACGGAGATTTCACCGGCGCTCGGCACCCCGTAACACGGCAGCGGCTGCGGCTGCGGCTGCGGCGGGGCGGGGCGGGGACAGGTACGGCGGGACTGCTCGGGGGTGGAGCAGGGCTCGGACGGCGTTGTTGGCTTTGCCGGGAGAGGGGGAATAAGACCGAGCGTCCGGTCGGTGAAATCGGTCGTGCCTGCTGAAAGGCCGTTTGATGCGTAATTGCTTGGCGAGAAGGGGATATTGAAATTTAACGGGAGACTGCAGATTGGCTGTATTGATCGAGCTCAGGAATGGAGAGCCGACTTAAGAAAGCGGCGCCTCAATCTTCAATGTCCCATTTTACTAAACCTATTGCATTAACTATTTTTCGTACTTACTTACTTACTTTTACTGCTTTTTGAAACTTTAGTCAACTGTCTTTTCTCAATTATGCCCTGGAGCCAGATGCTCGTTTTTTTCATTGTTGCAGATTCTATTTACATAATGGATTTTTGCTATACTTCTTAGTTTTAATTCATTATTCCAATTAACTGTCGTCAATGGAAGGTGAAAAAATTAACAAAATTTTTTGCTATAATCCTCTACGCTTTATTAAAAATAAATACAATATATAATATAGGTAATATATACAGTATTTTACGATTGCTTGAAAGCGAAATCTTACAATTATTTATAAGTACTAAAATGCGATTTCATAGGATACCAAAATCATGTGCATATAGTCCCTTATGCAGGCCTATGGTTCCTTTATAACATTTTCAATAAAATCTCTGTAGTAATCGATACCAACGTAAACATTTACTTTTGCCGGATTAAAATTATTTTCTGGAAATGGACTTGTGCCTTTTCCAATTCCAACAAGTTTATTGCCGTATAACAATGGAGAGCCACTGTCGCCCTAAATAACAAAATTGTATTAATTAAAACTAATTTTAATCCATTATTATATTATTTCACCAATTACAAAAGCTACTTTTCCTAGTTGTACACTAACTTGATTGTAAAATATATCACTGGCACACTTTTAATGTAAAAAAAATAAATAAGTACTAGATTATACAGATTTTAAACCAAATTATTTTTTGTTCGTGCATTTGAAAAAATTTAAATTCAACAATGAATAACATTCACTTGAAAAGCATTGATACTAAACTGTTGCTTATGCCTAATTAATCCTAAACGATGACAATTTTATGCATAATTTAATAAGTTTAATTAAATCATGGTAATAAAAATGTATTTGAAAAACTTTTTAAAATTTATCCTTCTCTATTAAATCATTATTATAAAAAATAATCATGCTTTCGTTGCAACGAATTTTATAAAATTTAATAAAATGTTCAATTTCCTTTAATCGTCTATTCAGTCACAAAATAAACTTCATTCAAGCCTTGAACTAGTTTTTTAATAAAACAAAAATTTTTGTTTACTTTTCCATTATTTTTCCACGTTGGGGCATTTCTTGTATCTCAAGTGCATTATTCGTAAATTTTTCATAATTCTAAAAAGCCTAAAAACGTAACTATACTTACGGAGCGTAAAAACGCATATGGAAATCTAGCGGTGCACAAATATCTCTCATGTACAAGAGTAGACCTTCCTGTAAGCCCCTCGATTCTACTTTTGCATACTAATTTCTTTAAAATTTTCAAGCCAACAGTTTGCATAAACCTAGAAATTTTATTATTCATTTTTTTACCCCATCCAGCCGTTACAACATTTAATCCAAACAAATCTTCATTGCGCAATGGCGAAAGCTTGGCTGGCGTTATATCGTCAGGCAGTAAGTCACATAACTAAATACAATTGTCAAAATAATTAATATAAACAAAATACTAAATATCCTTTTTATTCGGGAAATATATGTATTGCGAAATTATTATTGTAATTTATTTGATGAATTACCGTTAGAATAGCAATATCGTTATTTTCGGATTCTGTAGTTTTATTTTGTTGAATCGACCATTGATTGTATGTTATTAAACTTGAGATATTGTACTTTTTTCCAGATCTTAGATCAACTGAACCAACAAGAACTTCCAGCCGCCTTAATTGAATGAATTCTAAATCATGAGCAGTAGTCAACAAATGTTTTTTCGAAATGACTGTTGCTGTGCATCCATGATAAATTTCTGATTCAAGATTTGCACGGTTAATTTGCTTAATTGATGCAACAAATGGAAATTGGTTTAGCCTTGCGAGTCTGACGCTCTCTCCGACCATTGCATTTACAAATTCAAAATGATTGCCTAAAGAATAATATTTTATTTTAAAACACTCCTTGTATCACCAAGTATTATTTCTATATTATTTAATCGAACAATTTATACTAAAAATTGAAAATAAGCGTTAGTACTTACAAACTATATAATGACTCAAAATAAAAGCTATTATAAGCCTCATTCTGTAAATAAGGTCAATTTCATAGAATTAAAACCATTCGTAAAATAATTCGGTATTTTTTTTTCTACATTCACTCAGAATACGACAATTATAACAAAATGGACTAACTGATAAACTGTAATAACTTCTTAAAAAGTACATTAAATGTGCTGATGTACATAATTTTCAATAATATCAAGTTTTCATAAATAGAAACTATTGAAATTATCTTTTTAGGTCATTATTATCCTAGGCTAATGTGATAACTATTTTGTAACAACGAAAAAAATGCAAATTAGTTCAAATATGAAATCTCGCACACTTTTATATAGTTATAAATCTTGAGATTAATTATTTTGAAATACATTTGTTTGTATAATTGCATTCTTAGAAAACGATGAATTTTTAAATGTAAAGTATCTGAATAAAAATCAATCAAAAAAAATCTTATAAATTCATTCAACAGATTTTAATTAAGGTTGTAATTTTAATTGTAAAAGAATCTCTAAGTTTAAAAAAATAATAATGCACAAGTTCAATAATGTTTTTATATATAAATGCTAACAAAATGTTTATATTTAAACTAAAAAAAATTTATTCTTAATATGTTTATACATTAAAAGATTTACATAAATATTTAATTACATTATATGTTTGTTAAATAACTGAATACTAAAAAACATAAATAATATAATAATCTTCACGGAGATACTCTTTATAGATATTAAGTAGAATATATGAAAATATGTTGTTTTCGATAAATATGAAAGTTTACAAATAAAGACAAAATATGTGTATAATTAGAACATCATGCAAAATTAATAACAAAAGCACGTATATTACTAACAGAACATTTATTAATATTTAATTTTAAAGCACTTTGATTTATTCGACAAAATTCATTAATTTATGTAAAATATTATTAAAAAAACAGCAGAAAATTTTTACTTATTCGTACTTCGTTAATAAACAGAGCAATAGCAGAATGATCACAATTTTCTCTGACATTCCTTTTTTGGAATAAAATTAAAACAAATGATCAAATTGATTATTATTATATTAATTTTTTTATTATAAATAAATGATATCCTAATATTCTTATATTGTATATTTTACTATATTTCAAACAAATTTTATTTAATTCCTCAAGTCATTGAAGGGATGAATTTTTTTCTTGGATACTATATATAATTTATAGTGCAAGATCTCAAATCTTCTTACCTGTCTAAAACATTTTTAGACATATTCGTGATTATACAAAATTCAATCAAGTAAACTAAAATTTTTGATGACTAGTATTTTAGTATTTTTCTTCTGCAGGTAATATATGAGATACTGTTAAAAATAGAATTAAACTATAACACGCAGTTTTAAACAACGTATAAACAATGGTATAAAAAATTTGATGTATCAAATTATAGTAGTTGATCTCATAAGTATTATTTTTTAATAAAATAAATAGTTTTTTTACTAAAATGCCATTTTACAATTCGTTGTAATAAGCAGGTTCAACTTAGTAACAAAAATTTACTGGAAGGAACAAGCTAATATTTATTTTACCAAACAAATATATGATAAAAGTATGATACAAATATAGACTATAATTCTTTTTACTAAAGTAATGAAGTAATCTATTGAATATGAAATTATTCATATTTTTTCTATTTCAACATCATTAGTATATAATCAGTGGATTATGATTTGAGTGTATAATAATTAAATAATGATTTTGTTCTAAAAAATACCGCTATATTTTTTAATAGATTTTTATTTGAATATAAAAATTGCAATATATCATATGGATATAATATGATACACAATACGAAATTGTATCACGATGTTACTTCGCATTTTTTTCTTTTAATATTAGGAAACCACGGAGTACATACTTTTACACGCACGTATTTTTCATAATTTTCCATTCATATTTTTTTAAAACCGAGATAGTTTCCATATCAAGAGGAGCAATTTTAATTTAGAGTTTCACTTTAGAGTTATTATAAAAAAAAGAAAATTTTCGGTAGAAAATACAATCTAACAATTTAATATAATATTAAATTTTGTTTCATTTTTTTCAATGTTAAAAAATCATGTATAATTAATTTATAAATATGTAAAACTTCTTGAATTTAAAACATAATTAAGCATTTTTACAAGAATTTGGCTTTTAAATAAATTTAAAAAATTTGACTAAATTTTATTAATATCTTTATTAAATTATTTTTTACGGAATTACAATAAATAAGACAATTTATTAAATTGTTAAGTATTAGTAATACTATCTTTTACATTTTTATTCAATGCAATTTGAAAAATATTATTAATATTTTATTATATAAATATTATAACGCAACCCTTTTTTTTATCTTCATTAAGACTTAAGCATATTCATTTTAATTATAAAAGATTTATACAAACATAATAGAACTGCTCTTGCAGTGCTACTAATTTTAATTTTTAATCCTATTAGTTTGCTATAAACTACACTTAATGAATTACAGGAAAATCAAATAACATATAATAGATAAGTAAATTCCACATCATCTGACTACAGCTAACGATGCAGACCGATGTGTACAAAAATGATTGTACGTCATCGAAATAATACGAATTAATTTGTAAAAAAATTTAAGTTAATCAGATACAAAATTATCTGATTGATTTACTGAACAAAGTTGAAAATATAAAATTTATTTTCACTGTCCTTTAAAATTTTTCATTCTTCTTTATTGAGTAAAGAACAAAAATTTATCAAAAACGTTTGTATAGAACATCTGATATAAAATATTTGTAATAATCAATCACTGTGTGCATGTTTACTTTTTCTGGATGGAAATCGTGTTCACTAAATGGAGTTGACGCTTTATTTATTCCTACAATTTCACCAAAAAACAGCAATGGAGATCCACTGTCCCCCTAAAATTGATTATAATATAAAAATTTTTATTCAATTTTCAAACGACTTAATTTGTCTTTCGTTTAATCGTTCGACCTCAATTAAATTTAATGTAATTAATTTAATACTCACATCACGTACAAATACATATGGGTCTGCAATAGTACACATGTAAAAATTATGTAGATTAGTCGACTGGTATGTCAACGATTGGATTCTATTCTGACAATCTTGTTTACTTAAAAGTGTAAGTTTTGCAGTTTCCAAATATCTAGGAAAAGCATTACTGGTTGTTTTGCCCCACCCTGCTGTTTCTACTTCATATCCATACAAATTTTCAGGTGTCATAGGAGATATAACACCTATTCTAGTTCTGCTGGGTAACTTAACGGCTACCTAATCAAACATTTTATCGTTACATTTTTATCAAACGATTCCATTTTTATTTAAGCAACATGTTAATGTATATATATAAGGAAAAATTTCATTAAATTTTAATAAATTTTGATAGTATGTAAAACATTGAATTGCTAGTGTAATATTAAGAAAACTAATAATACCAACTACCAATTAAAGTAATTACCAGCAAAAGTGAAATATCATTGACATCGCGTTCGATTGGAATTCCCTTTCGTTCAGCCCATCTTTCAAAAGTTATCATTTTTTGAAGTGGATACCTTCTTCCTAATCTTATGTCATTTGATCCAACAACAATTTCAAGCTGATTTATTTGGAATTGTTGAAATGTAAATTCAACACTTAAAACGTGCCTTCTCGAAACAATTGTTCCAGTACACAAAAAATCTCTTTCGGCTTCAAGATTCGTATCATTAATCAATTTAATGGCAACAATGTACGGGAATTCATTTGCATTAGCTCTTCTAACATTTCTTCCGATTAGAGAATATGCAATCTCGTATTGGTCATCTGCATTAGGTTTTTATTATGTAAAAATTAACGTTTTCATAAATTCAATAACCATTATTTAAATACAATATAAAAAAAAAAAATATGTCACTTACATAATATAAATTGGACAAAAATAAGAATGATTCGTAACCGCATTCTGAAAGGAACAAGTGATTATTCTAATAATTAGACACTATTGTGGATTAATTATTTTTTAATATCGATCAGTTTTAGATTAATATTTTTCATAAACTTTGTTATTATTTTAAAGCTATACTTTAATATATTCTTGAAATTTATATTAAATATTTTTATAGTAATATAACCTCATAATCTAACCATAATAATAAATTCTGTACGCCTACTAGTTAGATCAAGGCGATTTAGTGAAAATAAAATGGTCAGGTATTTAAAATGTATTAATTTTTACTAAATGAATTTTAGTTTTGCATTGTATTACACATTTTATTAAAAATAACCAACTAAATATTAACTGATACTAACTGAGTAACTAAGTAGATAGTAACTGAATAGCCATGAACTAAAATCAACTTGTACTTATCGCCACGTGTTTTAAATATGTATAATTTCGATTTAAAATAAATTTGCATTATAAAGAAACTATTTTTTAAATTTTAATTAATTGAAAACTAAATTAAAAATACGATTAAAATTTTTTTTGTACTGTTCTTTTAAAAAGAAGCAAAATTGTGACTTTAAAAAATTAACTACTATACGAACGAAATATTTTTATTAAATTCGAATACCTATTTTTCATCATAAATATTCATAATAATTAATAAGTAAAAAGTTAACATATTAAGCACTGAAATCTTGTAAGAAGAAATATTTATAACATACTAATCTAGAAATTTTGTACAAAATAAAATAATAATCGAAGTATTAATTACCTTAAAGTTACTGAGTCTACTGCTATTATAATACGTATATACAAGATATAAAATTTTGAAAAAATCAATTAACATAAATTCAGAATGAAAGATTTTATACTAAAGTATTGTTTACACTTATGCTTACGTTTTTTTTTTTTAAAATCAAGTTGAATTTGTTGAAATATGACTTAGAGTCTAGTAACAATATTTACAAAAATTTTATATAATCATAACATTATTCTTATAAACCTTTTGTTGATTTATTAGCATAGCTATGATTTCTCCAGTGATGATTATAAACATTTTATTTATCTTTCAAAAGATAATATTGCATTTTTTTGACTTATTTGCATTAAAATACTATTTTTCAAAAATAATCTTCAATATGTGCTTGAACTTAATACCTTGCGCTCAAGAAACGTGTTGATAAAACGTGATCGTTGGTTACAATGTCTGTTAAGCGATTTTTAAATAATAGCAATAAAAAATTTTCCAACATTGAAATTGACCTTATAAATAATGAATACATTAATTATTACATATAAATATATGTCAAAGTAAAATAGAACACTTAATTTAAAAAGTGTTTCATTAATATTTTTTAAAGTTTGTTAAAAAATTGATTCGTACAGAAGTACGGTGGTCATGGATTTTCTTTTTCTTCTTATACGAAATTAATGCTTTGCTACAGAAAAATAAAAAAAGAATCAATTTCACAATATAAATCTCTCTATAGTCATGCACAGGTATTTAATTTTGATTCGTTTTGTACAATTTTACCATTTCCATGATTTTTAATTTGATAGCTTCAATATTAATATATATTTTATGCATTCATTATTTTGTTCCATCTAGTGTTATATCTACTTTTTTAAAGCTATACGAAATATTTCAGTAAACGTTTTTTCATGGTTTTAATAGAAATCTTAATATCAAATCCTTTTAAAACATTATAAAAAAGGTAAATACAAATAGCTTAAAGTTTTATAAACATCTAGTTTTTATACACTAAGGGTTAGGGTTTCTCTTTACCTTTTTTGTTGTAGGTTATCTCCGATTAAAAAAACAAAATTATGCAGTTCCATTAATATACTCGGAATTATTCCAAAATTTTTAATAAACATTTTTTGGAAAAATAAAACATTACTTATATATTCTTTAAAGAATTACATCTACGTATCTGTGATTTTGTTATAATTCAGGATTGTTATTATTATATATGTCATAAAATTAAATTAAATATGTTAATAGGTAAAATTTATAAGTTTCTAATATTTCATTCTTCTAAAATGTTTTTAGACCGTAGAACTTGGTCATGATGATTCATAAATATTGCGAGACACCATTTTTGTTGATTTAAGGATTTATCAGATCAAAAATATTTTATTGTATTCATTCTATTTATAATTTTTTAAAATACAATGTATTAAATAACTTTTGAAATGTACCGTAAATGATAAGAATATAAACTTAAAATCACTTGCTAAAAACATGAAAAATATAAAACATGAAAAATGATATTAATTTAAAAATCTTGAAAAATTACAAAATATATATCTAATAATTCAAGTTATTTGTTATAATTTTAAATAATTTTGATATAAATCCGTATATGCGGTCGACTCGTTTTTATTCTAATAATGTTAAAAGGTTCATTAAATAATTACTAATGCAAAAAAAATAAATAATAAACTATAAACACATAAATGAATTCATAATTGGTTTAAAATATATAAATAATATATAGAATATAGAATTTTTTTAAATAAACAATATTAAAAAGATTGCATAAAAATCTTAATCTGCGACTTTTATAATTATGTATAAAGATTAATATATATAAGATATAACATAATATAAAAAATATAAAATTTAAAAAAATTCGAACAAAATCGAATATTGTTATTAATTATTATTTATTAATTATGTTATTAATTATTATTAAATCTGTAATTAATTATTATTATTTACTACTTACTATTTTCAATGTTTGGCATCGTATTAAATTGGCAATCATTTACTCAACCAATAAAATTTTTTAAACGCAATTTTAACTTAATTTTATTATTATATGCTATAAAATACGTACTATAAATTTATAGACACCTATGATCACAGAGAATTCATTTATTTAAATATTTACCATTCTTATTTAAAAATTTTAATTATGTCTAACACATTTTTTATTTTTCATTAAAAATAGAGCTATTCATTAATTAGAATTTTCAATATTACAATGTTTATTAAAAAAAATATTTAATACAAATCTATTACGGAATGTATACAGAAGTATAGATTCATTTTTACTGTATCTTGTGCGTAGTATAGTATTTCGATTTTTTTTTAATAGATAATTTTAAACACTTGTAACAAAAATATAAATGAAAAAAAAACAACTTAATTTTATACAATAATTTATATTCATTTGAATTACAATAATATATTATGTCAGTTCTGGGTTAACTATCTTTCTATACCTTACAGGTAAATTATCTAAAATAAATTCCTTATAATATAAAACTGAAATATGAATATTTACTTTACTTGCATGAAAGTCATTTTCACGTAATGGCGCTGATGCTTTATTAATACCTATAAGTTCGCCTCCTAACAGCAATGGACCGCCACTGTCACCCTACAAAGAAATGTTATTCAAATAATTAAAAGAAACAGGAAAGCTCATTTACGTAATTTGATTCTTCCAATGTATAATATGCTTGATTATTAAAAATTTTATTGCATCTTGCATAGATAACATAGGTAACTTTAATTATAACTTTTATGTAAAATTTAAAAATTTTTAAATTTTTCTTTTTTAAATAATAAAAAAAGGCCAAAAGTATAAATTAAAAAGTACAATTTTAAAATTAACATTTTAAATAACAATTTTCTTCAATATTAATTGCAATTTATATTTGATGGTAACTTGCATGAAATAAAAAAGGCTTTTATACGAATTTAATTTAAATATAAAAGTTATTAAATTTAATTAAAAAAACTAATTACAAAAAAAATATATCATAATATTACCTTACGTAGGAATGCATAAGGTTTTGCGGCAGTACACAAGTACCTCTGTTGCATAATCATAGGCGAACCTGTTAACTTCTCCAGTCTCTCTTTACAATTTTTTGGCGTTAATAATTTCAGACAGACAGTTTCCATGAATCTACTTTTATAATTTGTTTTCCAACCCCATCCGGCCGTGACAACCGTTAACCCATAAAGATGCTCATGTGGTTTAGAATTCAGAACTGGTGGAACGATACTTGAGGGCATTGCTTCAGCTATCTAAAAAATTCTTAATTTGACATATATTTATTTTGAAAATGCTTTAACTGAACACCACTTGAAGTTATGAATTTAATCGTCTAATAATTAATAAGCAAATTAAGCAGCTATTAAGCTTAATAATTAAGCAGCAATTGCAAAGTTACTTTATTTGATTAATCCATTTTCATGAAATATCAGGGAAACGTGATGTAAAAAAATTTACCTTTAAAATAGCAATATCATTTTGTTTATATTCCATAACCTTATTCTTCTTCGTAGCCCATGAGTTGTAAGTTATAATATCATAGGGGTAATATCTTCTACCTAGTCTTATGTCATTTGATCCCACGACTACTTCAAGTTTATTCAGTGGAACGTCATCAAAGCCATGAGCTACAGTTAAAACATCCTTTGGTGAAAGGATTATTCCTGTACATCCATGATCTGTTTCTGGTTTCAAATTCGAAGGATTTATTAACTTAATTGATACAATAAACGGAAATTCGTTGGGTTTTGCTTCTCTGACATTTTCTCCAACCATGGCTTCGGCATCTGTAGATTTACATTAATAATAAAAAGACAACATTACTATTACGAAATACATAATAGCCGGAATTGCTATAATACTTATTGGAATTGTTAAGTTTTTATACATTATAAAAAAAATTTTATATTAATACTTACAAAGTATAATTTGAGTAAAATAAAAATAAATTTTAAACCACATACTTTAATAATAAGCAAAAGGAATATAGACTGATTGCACATAAGAGTCACTGCCCACAATTTTATGTCTTTAATTTTAAAAGAAGAAAATATTAACAAATATTTGTAGAATTTATTTAAACTGAATTTAAAATATCTTTTATAATTTTACATACTTTTTACAAATCCTGCTGTGCTTTTGTAACAAATAATATTACCACATCAAAAATAATTTTGCTTGTTCATTATGTTTATATGTAAAGTCTTTAAAAATACTACGCTAATTACATTTATATTTACTTTACACTGATAATATAACTTCGTTATTATAGTCTATCAAATTTATAATATTTAAAATGAATGTGTAAAAATTTCTTTTCGTGCAAAAAATATTATAATATTTAAAAAAAATACTTTTAAAGTAATAAATTAATATTTTAACTTCTTATTATAAAATCAATTTTAAATAATAATTCGAATAAAAACATAATTTCCATTTATACGTACATACATACACCCAAACACATCTACACACTCAAATGTATGTATATTACACACTATCTATAACCCAATAACTGAATGTGTTTTATTTTATCACACTAAAAGGTTTGAATTATTGTAACCACTTTTTTATCAATATAATATTGATCTTATATTAGCTACTTTTAATTTGGTTTCCTTAATCAATTATGCTTTTCATACAATTTTACTTACTTAGACGAATATTTCATGTAAACAATTAAAACCTAAATAAATTATAACGTTTTGTTAGAAAAATAAAAATAAAAATTGTTTACAACATTTTTATAAAAACGTTTCAACGTTTAATGCTACTAACGATTCGTAAGACATACAATTATTATTATTAATTAGTTTTATGAAAAATAAACTAATTAAAATATCAAGTATTAAGAAATTAATCAAGTACGAAATATTATTAAAATAATTTACATGTATTGCTAGAACATTTTTTTAAACCTTCCTTTATTATATAAAATTTTTTAAAGTACCTGTATATATATTAACTTTTTTATATTTTATATATTTACGTCGTAATTGGAAGACGAAGTTAAAATTTAAAAACCTGTTGGTAATAAAAAAACATCATTTATTTTATTATTTATTGAATTTTGTGAAATATTGAGAATAAATTTATTCCCTAATATTTTACATGTTCTTTCTTTCTGTATTAAAATGTATTAATCACAAGATTATAAATTTGCAAAACGAAGGTATTGAAATTTTTAAATATTGCTTAATATTTTAAATTGCGTTTTAATTTGTTACTGTTCGAAAAATAAATGTTGTTAGAACAATAACAAAAGCAAAAAGTATAATAAGGTAAATATTTTTTTAATGCAATTCAAAAATTAATTTTACATTACGAATCCATGAATTTATTTCAAGAAATTTTTTTAAGATTAAACTATAAACCGTTTTTGTTACGATTATGATAATAACTATTAAAAGAAAAAAAGTGAATAATCAAATGATTAAAGATACAATTATTTATCATTATATAATGTAATTTTAATTATAATGTAATCTTCATTCAGTATTATAAGATTTTTATTCTAATACAACTTTTTATTTACTATCCAATATAAATCAAGATTACACATTATTTGATTCTTGTGTAAATAAAAAATTTATTGAATTAAGGTATCATTTATTTATGTAGTCGTTACTCGAATTCATGTAGATACCTGTATTTATAGCTATGTATATGTGCAATAATGTACTTAAATTTTATTAGAGTATTTGAATTTTTAAAAAAAACATCATAATGACCTTTTTTATACGTTGTGAAAAAAAATTTGAATGAAATTTTAAAAACACTTTAACAAATCATATTAATAAATTATCACTATTGTACATTTAAATAAATTTATGTATTTAATATTACATATTTAAATCAATTTAAAAAAACCTTGATAATTCCACTACTATATTATTAGTGTCTGAAAAGTTATATTTTGATGATGTTATTTTAATAATTCCGATACTGTTAAACAGCGTTTATAACGTAATTGTAAAGAAATTGAAGACCCACTCTTAAATTATAATAATTGTTGGAATTAGAATAATAAGTCATTTATTGTATAATATGTTTTAAGATTCTTTAAACAGATAAACAGTAAACTTACCATCAAAGCTTACATTACAGTTCCCCGATCTTCATCAATTGCATAATTAGTTGAATATCTGTATTTATATTTAAAGGTATTTGCATACGTTTACATAATAAAATTTATTATGTTAAAGTCATTTATGTATTTACAATAATGAATAGTACCGTATAATTATTAGATCCTATTGTATTTGTTTCTTACATTCATAAGTTCTAAAAGTCCTCGTACCTAGTTTACTCGATCCCAGCAATTCCACGCATTTATTCAATTAGGATAACAAACGCGCAGCAGCAATTGACCAAATGGATAATTTGCCCTCTCGAGGTAAGCATCGGTCCAGGGCCGAATACTGATTTTTTACGACCGGCACAGGAGATAAATTGGAAGCGCACAACAGCCGCAAGAGATCATGGCTCAACGATGACTTTATGGATCGAGGCTTTTTCAAGTTCACGACGAAGGTTTTTACGAGGCTTCCCTCCGAAAGAAAGTGCCGGGCTTCCGTGTTCTATTCTCACTAGGCTTTCTTTTTTATGGGGCGGCGCCATCCCTGAGTTCAAGGTGACGGCGCCGCGGCGGAGATTCGCACTTTTTGGGGGTTTTTTGTCCTTTACCTTTTTTGTGGCTATTGCCATTGTGTTGGTCTGCGGGACGCATATTCTTTACTTTTTATTATTCTACTCCCCTTACGGCCGACGTTCATTCTATTTATAAGTACGCTTTTTCTTCTTTATTATACTGTTATTATTATTTAAGATAACACTATAAAGTTTGTAAATTATAATGAATTTGTTTTGACCGAGCTGTCTTAACGATCATTGATACGTACTACATTGAGATTTTTGTGGTGCTTATTAAAACTTGCCTGACTAATTTTATTTTTTTGTACTCGTACTAATTGTATTAAAAAACTTTTTTAAAAAAAAATATCGTTTAAAATCTGTTACGTATGCGTAATTTTATATTTTAACTTCTGCATGTGGCCCTTTTAATAAGTAAATAACGCAGTTTCTTACAAATAAAATATATGTATGCGAAGTGATCAGCCATTCTTGTGTAAAACTTATATGATTCTATTGAAGTAAATACTGATTTACAAGAAAGTCTACACATTATCCTAATCTAAACATTAATGATTCGTGTAATTCTTCACTTAACTGAGGAGACACAATGCCCGAGCGAACAGTTGTAGCTTTCACAGCCGAAAGAAAGTTTAAAAGTAATAATAGTAAAAAAATATTCGTTCATATCGGGGTTTCCGAAAAAGCACTCGAGGTGTCTTTCAAGATTGTTTCTTTGATGTAGAACAAGCAAGAAAGTCATCGGTTATGAAAATGCCCCCGTAGAGATACAGCGAAGAGCATAATAGATTTCCGAAAGGGCGTAAAAGAAGTTCAGACACATTTCCCAACAATTGGGAAAACTCTCGCGCTTGCTCGCCACCGAGTAAAGAGGGGCGGAAGGGTGCGTACGTGAGAAAGATAGAGACAGAGAGGTAAGAGGGGCGGTGATGATGCAACCAGGAAAAAGAAATGAAGAAGAAGTAGAAGGAGACTGCGAAGTGAGGATAATACGGAGATCACTTAAATAAAGCTTAGACAAATGAAAAATGAAGGAGCGAGTTGTGCGCGCGCCCGCTTGCGATTACGAAAAGAAAAGGAAACAAGTCCAGAGCGCAAAGAAGAACTGAGCGCATCTGCCCACCTCAGGAATGTCCCTCGGACACTGTCCAGTGCATCGGGGCGCGCACCCCCTGGCTGTGTTGCGCGCGGTTACGCGGCCCTTCCCGAAATTCGGGTCAACCGGCCTCCTCTACCCCCTCTGCTCCCTGCCCTTTGTCCGGCTCTGGCCCTAATGATCCCCCGATTTCCCGGTGAGTTAAGGGGGTCGGTCGCGTACGGGAGGTCGTAAAAAGATCACGCGATTTTTGTCAATGCTTTTTTCAAGCTAGGCTCGAGGGAAGCTGTCACGTTAGGTCCTCCCTTGCTCCGTCACCATTTTTCCTTCGCTCGTTCTTCCTTTTCTCTCTTTTCAGGTCAACCGAACAAGGACCAGAGGAGAACGAGGATTGAGCGGTAAGTATTTAACAGCCGTAGGTCGATAAAGCGCTGCTTCTTTACTGGATCATAATTGTACGACCGGTCGCAACTGTTCCTCGACGGAAAAAACGAATTCCTACAATTTTTCGCGGCTCCGAGAAGCCGAGTGAAACTCCTAGTTGTGAGAAACGGCGAGGTAAGCCGTATTAGCCTTGACCTGATTTTTGAACAGAGCGGCACCAAAGCTCCAATTGTCGACGAACACAGGATGATGTTTTACGATGCTTATCTTTGGTGGAATTATCGTCGGGCTCGCGAGCGCAGTTATAAATTACGATACATTTTCAGGGTGTCGAACGCGCCGAAGTGGAAGCACCTTGGAAACCGATGGAAGTGGTCGGCTCCTCGTTAGCTTTGCCGCGAAAAATCGACAAGATCGCTCACTCGGGGCGTGAAAATAGAAGTGAAAGCGCTTGTCGCGGGCTCAAAATTAATGAATTCTCTCCCAAGGGGGCCTTTCCCTAACAAAGGCCCGGCTAATCGATTGATGGTCGATCCACAAGCCTTTTACACCCTAGGCCTGACAATGTTTACGCTGTGTGTGGCGGCCGGTAGAACACGTGTCGCTTCCCGTAGTGTGACAATGACAGTACATTCAGTAAGATTTTCGCGGAATCGTTTTTAGCAAAGATGATTTGTCAATCACATGAAGTAACTGTTTGCTCCCTTGGTCGATGTAGATAATTATGTCGATCGTCAGCTCAATGCTTAGCGAAACTTTCTATTTTCTGAATCGCATTGTCAAGAAGCTTGTATTCAGTTGTGGCCTTACAGAGCTCCCTTGGTCAAATTGATCTGGAGTCCGCAGTAGCCGTATTCAATGGAGAAGCTGTTCCTTCGCATCTGTATAAATATGTATTGAAATTTTGAAAAAAGAAAATTCCTCGATATTGAAAGTGAAATGCATTAATTATGGTTGGAATCAAAGATACCTGGTAAAACGGTTGATGAGTGGAAATTATAACGACTCAGCGAGTAGGAATTTCAATTTTTTAACCGAATTTGCTTAAATCAAAACCGTACCGATTTAATTTTTCATAAAATGGAAAGCCAATGGCAACGCCTTATACCAGGCGAATGATATATTACATTTTAGAACGCGAGCAGTCGTAACGTTATCGAGAATTCGACATTGGAAGCCCTCATCAATAGTTCTCGTGATCGGAAGTGAAAATAAGAGAGTTTTTGAACTCAAAGATTCAATCGCAGCTTCTCACCGGCGCGTAAAATTCCTCTTCGCCCTGTGATCTCAACAGACGGGCGTGCGAAATCGAGGCTAAAGAGTTGGCGCACGGGTTAAAACGTCGTGAAGCGGCACCGCGATTTTCCATGGCCATTGTGCCAAAATTTACCCTGAACGAAAATCCATTCGGCGATTAGTCGTTGGAATTCCGAGCTTGTATACATTATGGATTATGTTAGTAAGAAGCTGACGGCTTTTGAAATGAGCTATCAACTTTTGAATATCTGTGAAAAATTAATTTTGATAATTTTCTATGATTTCTTAGAGCGGTAAGGATTACATTTATTACTTAAAAAAATTGTAAAATATTTACTTTTACGTAGACTTTTTTTAATTTTTAATTTAATTATGAAAAATTTCAAGAATTGGCCAAAAATAACCGAGATGAAATAGTTTAATAGAGATTATTAGAATTTCTTTATCTTTAAAAAATTAATCACGTGTAGTATTTAAAAATTGCCTTGATCAATGATATTCACAAAATCGCATTAAGAATTTCAATTCTTTAGAATAAAAAAGAGAAAGATTGAAAAGGAAAAAAGTACCTCGATTTCTCAAATCTTAAAATTTAATTTCACACTGAATTCTTTTTAATAACCTTCTCAAACTTTATTGCTTTATTGCTCCCCTACGATCTTTATAGATGTGAACTATTACCTTCCTCTAAACAAAACAACGACTCTTATAGTTTATTCGTCTGTCGGACTCTAGTTAAATAAAATAAAGCTACATTAGCGGTAAATGCGGCACATCAAAATGTCGAGCTTCTTAATTCTTATATCACCTAAAAAAAATACGAGTCGAGGCCTCCTTGAGTACGAGGTTGTAGTTTACGTAATTATAGTATGGATAGAAAGATGCGGCGACGAGAAAAATAAAAAGGTGATGGAAGGATTCGGGGGCAAAGGAAGCCCCGCCGAAGGAGGAAAGAACGATACTAAGGAGGGCAAGAAGGACCCTCTAGTCTAAAATATCAAAGGTTCGCTCATGGGGTAGAGAAATTGAAAATCTTTGTGTAGAGAAAATAAGAAAGTATCGGGGCTGTCCGTTCAAGGGCAGCGATTCCATCTCACCGTCGCGAAGAACGCACTTATGATGTAAGTTTTGAAAGCATAGGAAAATAATTCTACGTTTGGAGTGGCTCTTTTATGGCTTGTGGGACGTATTTAAGATGCAGGTGAATTGAAATTGACGCGTGGCTAAGATTAAATTTTACATTCGCATGTGACCGCAGAGGCAAATAAGAGCTCCGCATTATTCTTCGACATTCAGAATAACGTGACGGTCCTTAAAAACAATAGAACAATAGTCTACGCTAAAAATGTAATAGGTAAAATACATGGAGATCGAGGACTGTCTAGGAAAAAGCTCTTCCTGTTCACCTGTGGCGACAATGAAAGGCGAAACCTTGCACTTCCCGACACCGATTTAATCTCACTAAAAGATTCAGCGCGCGACTCAAGGACGAGAGACCGTTGTCCAAAGCCTTTATGCTAAAGGATAAAAAGGAGTAAGTTCCCCTCGGCTAGAAATGAGTAGCCCAAAACGAATGCGCGTGACTCCTGCCATTTATGTCAATTAGGCAGAATTCAGAAGATACATTTTCCCGGTGAGGTTTATGGTTAATGTCAATCGCTCGATCCTCGTGGGTGGTAAATTTTTCGTCGAAAAATCCAGAATTCCAAAACCTGTCATCATCGTATAAGAAGCCTTAAGATTTTATTACAATCTTTTCATAATATTTAAAGGAATCTGTTGGCATTGCCACTTGAACCAGAATAATATTTTAACTTTAATAACAAATCATAAGGACGTGATTTAAGCCCTTCAAACATTAAAATAACAAAATTCTTCTGAGAGAAATAATCAAGAAACGATCTTTTATAAAAAATAATGCTGTGTTTTTTAGAAATAAATTTTTTCAATTACAGTCTGAAATACACCAAGATAACAGAAAAATCCTATGACGTAAAAAATTAAATATTTTTAGATAAGACTTTAAATAAAACTATAAAAAGGGTAAAAATTAATTAAAATTACTTGTCGATAAATTTATAAATGGAATTTATTTACAAAAATGCTACTTATTTTCATCGATCGACTATTTCTTATAAATGTATTTAAAATTATCTTTAAAATTAACTTATTTGCAAATTCTGAAAAAAATTCTGAAAGAAAAAGTCCCGTACGAGTTATTATAAAAACGTGTTTATATACACTAAGTGTTACTTCGCATAACTATTTTATAAAACAAATATTTATATTTCAATTTCAATTAACGTTACTTTTCGAAACAATGCTTTAAATGAGAATACATACATAGGGTATATCATGGGGTTAGCATAGTTTTCTTGAGAATTAAATAACTTATCGAGAAAAAATGATATACATTAAAGACTATTTTTTGTATATTGACAATTAAAATTTACTAGGAAATATTTGATTCTTTGTGAAATTGTCAAAAATAATGATGCATAGCGACATCTTTTAATGTCATCTTTGAACTACAGAAATGAACTATCGGTAATATAATAATACCGACATGAAAATAAAATATACAAAAAAGTTATAAAATAAGTTTAAAATTTTTGTTTTTTAAAATTATTGAAACATGAAACTTTTAGAACAAATTAATTTTTATCATTTTTTAAAAACAAATAATTAAAAAACTCAATCGTTTAAATAGTATTAAATTGAATTATTATTAATATAACAGTATAGCATTCACCCTAAATATTATATTTATTTATTTTAGTTAAAAATACTTTTAAATTTTTAAAAATTAACAATGAGTTCAGAAGGTTGAATAAAACTTTCTACAATTACAAAAAAATTAAACGTTAATCTTTAATTTCAAGAGATATAGTTAACATTTATGTCTTATTTATGATAATATGTATATGCACTATGCAGTGTTAAGATTTTTAAATAATAAATTATTTTTTTTTTAATATGCAACAATATAGAAATTGTAGAAAAATAATCGTATTAAATTATTAAAATTTATATAAGCAAAACTTTTTGAAAAAAATTGAATGTTAATTTTAATAAATTTAAAATATTTTAATTTAAAAATAAAAATAATATTTTTTTAAAAAAACTTTAATAAATATAAAAGATTTATAAACTATAAAGAGCTAGAAGTATTATAGTTATAATTTATTTCTTGAATTTTTAATATTAATAATAATGATTGCATATATATTTAATTAAGCAATTTCATTATATTGTAATAGTATTTAAAAAAAATGAAAAGTTAACACATAACTATGATTCCCATCCAACATTTTTTATTTCTTTCATATAATGTTTCGTCATATTAAGGCTTAATTTCAAAAAAAGGATTAAAAAATATATACATAAAATAGAAAAAACTTTACAATTTATATCGATATAATGATGATCTTTTTTTACCTCATTGAGTATTTTTGTATGAAAATATATATAGTGGTATATTTATCAATATACGCAAATAATACCTTCGCAAATAATCATTAATCAGCTGATATTATTATCCAAGAACCATTTTTAGTCATTCGAAGATGAATAATTTCTTAAAGCAATTTACATATGTTTATTAAAAAAAATTTTACATCATAATATAAGCAAAATTATTGTATAACCGCTTGGAATGAAAAATAAAAATTTTATTACGGCAATTTAGAACATTCTTTAAATGTTTAAACAAATCGATATGGATCAATAAATAAAAAATTGTTAGATTGAAGGCAATTGTCACACGTAATTCATTTTAGATAGTATAAATGCAAAACGTTAACAAACACTTTCTTTTTTGTGTTACAATTATTCTGCATACAAAAAAGTTTTGATAGTTTTATCACTATGCTTTGGATTGCGTAATATTAATTCATTTGCATTCATTTTTTATCTAAAATAGAAGCTTGTATCGCTTTTAAATTACTATTCTAATATAAAACTTCCGTGATTCTAAAGAAAAAATCTTTGAAAAAAGACACTTGCATTAAATGTGATTACATTATTGTTAAGTATGCGATTTCTGAAATTACTTTTATTATATTTACATTTTATTAATTTAATCTTATGACCATGCAGAATATACACTTTTTGCAAATTTTTTAACCAAATTATTTTCATACATCACAATACAAAGATAATAACTTTCTTCAATATAAAATATGTAATAAAGGATATAATATTGTCGAAATATAACGATTATTGATAGGAAAGAGAAATTTAAATCAATAATAATTCCATACGTTATAAGAAACATGACAACGGAAATAAATGAGAAATCCTTTCGTTTAAAGCATTCGTTTAATTGATTAATATTAAACAGACAATAATAATAATGATTATAAAAATAATAATAAAATTATAAATTACATAAATGTTTGACCATATATTTATATGGTTTAAAAAAATCGTGTTACAAAGGGAAGAATATACCACAAATATTAAGTTTTTTTATTCAGAGATACAAAATTTCTTTCTTATAAATATATTAATGTACACAATAAAGAAAGAAAAATTTTAATGCTTTGGTTTAATGCAATTTTTTATACAAATTTTAATAAATATCTTATGATATTATCAAAAGAATCTATTTACAATCTTTATGCGCAAGAGATTTAATATTTTAAAACCAGCATGCCTAAATTGTTTGTAAATTTTACATATAAAACCAGTCAAAAACTGCATAATTATTTTATAATTATGAATATAAAAGTGTTGCCATATATTTATTAAAAATGCATTTATGTACACATATTTTAAGAAACACATTTTTATAACTTTAGTAGTCTTACGTGCGCTTAGAACGTTTTGCGTGTGCGCAAAAAATGGGCTTCAAAATAATAACAAACGTTTATACCTTGTAAAAACAAAACATAAAATTTTTAAAGTCTATTTTGATAGAATCGTATAAATTCTAAAGCTGCTTGGTCAGTGAATAAAATAACGATTAAAAATGATTGTAACTCTGACAAAAAATGTCGTTTACAAAGATCAATATTGCACATATAATAAGTCACAACATTAGCATTATAAATATTGCAGTCTGCGTTACATAAATAAAAAATGCTTTCGCCATGAAAACGATCAAGCACGTATTCATGAAAAAAAATAGTTATTAATAGAAATTTCTGTATAGTATAGTATATGGTAATTGCAAGTTGATTAAATATTAAGAAATTATCCTTAAAATATAAGAAATTTCTCAAAGTACTAGAAAGAGAAAAAAACTGCAATGATCGTAATTTATTTACTGAAAACTCGTATACACGCATTTCATTCAATTTGAAAAAAATATGTCTAAAGAGTTTCAAAGTACAAAAAAATATTTCCAAAGTCTTAAAGTTAATTAGAAATTAATTTTAAATCAATTCTACTAAAATATTAAAAGTATAATTAGACATGATTTCTTAAAATATTTGTTGAAATCTAAAAAACAAAATTTTATTTTTGGTAAAATTGTTAGTATTTTCTTCCCTTATTTATAAGATAAATTAATAATACACATTTTTTATATTAAAGGTTTAGGCTACGTTGCTTACAACTCAAAGATATTTTGGTATCGTGATGTGCATACTTTTGGGCAGCAAAAATTTTAAATAGAATAAAAATTACAGAGAGAAATATCGCTTTTTAGGGCTCTTAATCGCAGCCTTAATATTAGACTATCAAATCTACTGCTGCTATGGCAGTGAAAAATTCATTAATAAAAGCTATATACAATTTTTATCAGTATTTGTATTATAAAAAAAATTAAAACACTTCGAATAAATTAATTGGGATTCGCTGAAAACACCTTTTCTTTTTAAATCACGATTATAAAAATTCACCAAGCATTAAAGCAGCTCGCACTTCTTAATGTGTATAAAATGTGTCAAAACTCGTGCGTGAAAATCAAAGACTGTGCATTAATTTTTTTTTCGTGCGAATATTCGTTGACTGTTGCAATCTTGTTTTTGTGCGTATCAATAATTAATAAAAAGTCTTCTGGTTCATAATCACCATCTTTAAAATCTCACCACAGCCTTATTATTAAAAGAACGAACATAATTTGCTATCGTTCAATTAATCATTCATCGGATGCCGCCCAGCGGAAACCATTCAACAATTTCATTTGTTAAATCTATCCGATGAAGGGGTAAACGAATACCGCCCAAGAATTCATTCTCTTGAAGAGTGTCATGGTTCCAAATCGTCGCCTCTAATGTTCTATCTTTGATTACATCTAATGGCATTCTGTACTCCAACTATAAAAATACCAATATTTAATTACACGATAAAAATGTTTCAATAAACTTCTTTACAAATTTATTAATATTTTAATACTATGTATTTAAAAAGTATAACTTTTTTCAAAATAACTAAGTTTTTATTTTCAGTTTTCACCACTAAAATACAAGTTTCGCAAGATTGCGTATTAATAAAATAAAAACAACATGATTCACTAACCATTTCCATGAAAGATGGGTGACAATTTTTTTTAACGACTTTGGTTTTTCGTTTAGTCGCTTTCGTCGGATCAGGCTTCAAGTAAACTTTTACATAAGTATTAGGCTCCTGTACGTTTGCAACTTTCGGTAACCCTCTTGCATGATAAACCATAACGCAAAGTGTTCCACGAGTGTAATGAAGTGATAACTTTACCTGACCACTTTGGACATTCTCTCGGATTTTCTTCTCTGCCCACCAATTACCAACTAAATGATACAATTAATATAATTTGTTTTTCAACGTCGTTCTATAATATATTTATAATTTGTTTTTTAATACGGTTACAAAGAAACGCTTGGTCTGAACCAGTGAAAACAATGAATCGAAGAATGCGATATTCAAATGAGTAAACTATTTAGCCTGTTTAATCAATTATATAAAACAAGCATTGATTTAATAATTATGTTATAAATGAAAAACTACCGCAGAAAACGAAAAATTCTCAAGTTTTTAAAATTAAATTAATTGAAAATAATAGATAATTGAAAAGGATTCAAAATTTTTAATATTTTTTATAAAAATATGCTTAATTATTGTAAATAAAATGTCTTTTACCTTTTACTTTCCGAAGATGTATATCAGCGTTTTGCTGATCTCGCAAGAGCGGATGAAAGAATGTGTAAACAAGATCACTTTGCGAAATTTCGGGAGCCATTTTAAAAAGGCTCAAAAGGAACTTTTCGATGTCGGCACGTCTTTTATCAGCCACTTGCTTAATATTTGATCGTCCGACGCTCATTCCGCTAGGCAAACTATACAGAAAAATAGGTATTAAACATTGATTTGCTTATTTTATACAATTATTATTCATCGGTATTTACTATAAAAAATTGCTGCAACCTTCCATGTGCAATATTTTTTTGTGTTAAAGTATGCATGATAAGATACTTTTATCTGATTAGATAAAAAGAGATCGAGAAGTAAGAAGACAAAGTTTAAACATTTTGCGAGCAAAGAATAGTGTAAAAGCTCTCAGAATAAAAATCCAACTGCATACGCAGTCTAAATACAGTCTAAAATTACAGTAAACTACATTTAATTATAAGACTCCTTAAACTATTCATTGATAATAATTTTTTAATAAATAAGTGCAGTGCAACAATAATAACAAGCATCCATGCTAAAATTATTAAAATTAATCAAATAAAGAAAAAAATATTTTGTTTGCTTATAAGCAGTTTAAATTATTTACAAAAATGAGCATTCGATTTTCATTAAAATGAGATTTAAACCAAAATAAAACTTTTTTGTATAATTTTTTATTATATACGAGTTTAGAGTTATAAAATCAACTGGCATGCAAAAGTAAATTGTAATACTCTCGGGTCACCTTTCCCGATAACAAACTCCAAATGCAATCCCCATACTAAAGCAGCTTAATAGAGCTAGCAGCTATTAACCAATTACGATACTTTTTCAGTTAGTGATGGGTATAACGTACGGAAGAGAAAAGTTCGATGTCGCCAAGAATTCAAAGTTTACCTCTCAAGGCACTGGCTTCTATCGTACGTTCAAGTACTTGAGCTACTGGGACACAAGAATGAAGAAGCAGGGCGAAGTCGAGCGCGAGGGTCGAGCTGACAGCCACTCCTCCGTGGCTTCGGAAATGTCAGAGAGCGAAAATAAAAGGCCAGAGGTATCGCTGATCGGAGTGTTAGAGTTGGAGAGTGAGGCGAAGCAGTAAAGAACGAGTGTTCAATGGAATATAATGCAACATTGCGTATTGGCTGACATGCTTTTGTAACGATAATTATCTACATCGTGCAGTTTTGTATTCATATTGTGTCGGAAAATTCAAACGATTGTCAAAAGAACATTGTCTCCAATTTATTATTCATTAAATCCTAATTAATTGGCACAAATTAATCATAAAAAAATATGAGATAGTTTTCATTTTTATTTCTTTACCCTATTGCAATAAAAACTTTCTAATACTATGATACTGGCAAAACTGATTGGCTTCTAGTGCATTTTCATTTGCTAAAGAATGCCGATGCATGTTAAATGCATACAATTGAATTTGTTAATACATCGTAAATTCTTATTCAAGATATTGTAAAATAAAGCATCGACAATATTTATAAGAATTAAAGAATTTTCTTTCGTCGCATTTGTTTTTATTATAATCAAATTGGCACATTAACCTTATTATACCATCTAATGCACAGATTGTAAAAATTGCAGTGAAAACAAAGCTCTTACCTGGCAACTTTGGCAAGTGGAAAATGTATGCACAATTTCTGGTAGAATTCACAGAATTCTTTATACGATCTAAAGAGATATGCTGGATCGGTTTGGCCCTTTCTTTGAATCTTTAAAATGTACATGTAATACTTTTCCGGATCGTATCTTTTTTGATAGCCATGGACTTGAACGCTCGTCAATTGCCCCTCCTGTTGCATCCTGTTAACAGCAATCAATAAAACTGACAAATCACACTTGGTAATGCAATAACACGCTGTCGAATAGAATTAAGCAATCTGAGCCGGCTCGAGTGATATAAGAACCAAATAAACTCACGTGTAGGTACGAGGGATGAAAGACAACAGCTCTCCCTCGCTGTGATCGCCGCTAAATCTCAACTGCGCGAGGTTGTGCAGGAAGAAATTGAACTGAGTGAACCAACTCTTGAGGGAGCTCTCGATCATTCTGGCGAAGGTCGCGGCGGCCTCGGGGTTCGTCTGCCCGGGGAGCAACGCCCGCTGCACGTAACTCACCGCGTCCATTGTCACCCCAGGTATCCCCGAAGACGTCATCTGCGCAGTCGTATAATCGTTCATTGGTGCCCGAGAAGTTGGCTCGAGACGTCGGCGCCGATTCTTTTTTGAATGTACCGAAGATATGGCCGAGGGAGCCATTTTGCACTACCCGTCGTTCAAAGATTTTCAAGCAGATAAAGTTACGGCACTTCAATCGCGCAACTGTGCTAACTGTTCTTTCTGATTAAGTGTGCAACACATATCAATTTCAATTGTGTCAACGTTGCTCCCGCTTTTGTTCGGCTTCGCCTTTATACCAGATTTTCTCAATTTATACCGTCGAATGGAGTATAAATCATCCGAAATTATTCGAACTTTTATTAAGTATAATCACTTGAACTTTTCAGTAGGTCAACATTTTTATAATTAAGGTATAAGTAAGTTTAATTTTATTACATCTATTAAAATATCTACATTGAAAAATAATCGTTAAATAAAAACTATAGTATAATAATTCAGATAATTTAATATCACTTGATTTTATACAATGTTTTGTAACTTTATTCTTTTTTTTGTTTTGTTATATTCAATTGAAATTTTAAAAAAGTTAACTTTTTTAAGTTATTGTAATTATATTCTATTGTGATATTTGTGCTATTGTATTTTATGGATTTGATTTGTAACTACGTTTTATTGAATTGTCCCACTTAATACAATATACTAAAACTAGTACTTTCTTACACTTGTACAAATGTTTTTCTATTCTTGTTACATTTAAAAAAAAATAGATGCTTTTATTTTCGAACTTCTTTATATTTTGCAGTGGAACCTCGCAGAAACTGAGAGGTTAAATGATAATTTAGCTGTGCAAAAACAAACGCCTACTGATTGTGTTCCAAGCGCCGAGATAAAAAAAATAATGATAAGTATGTTCCCGTTTTTTGAGCTTGTAAATGTTTATTGTTCATTCGTAGATTAGCATTTATCAATAATGTACTTTACAAGAGTTCGATAACAACAATGTGCTTGTAATTATTTATTAAGCTTTGTCGGAAATTTAGTTTCTAATAAAATATTTAACAATAAATTTACAATTTAATAAACTTACCAAGCCAAAAAGATGCAAAATTAAGTTTCCATGTTTTCTAACTATATTGAACGCTTGACAACATAATTCCACAAAATGATGAAATTTCGCAGAAGGTTTATCTCCACCATTAATTACGTACGCCATATCTGATGTCAATACGAATGGAGTTCGATCCCTAAAATTCGTGCAATATTAATAATTAAACGTTTACTTTATCATTTTTCATACATTTTAAACTTTGTATGCATTTATATGCCTTTAGACACTAATAACAAAGCATTTTACTAACATCCAAAAACTAAACCTACCTTTTAAAGTTCCCAAACATTTGAGCGTCGCCCAAAAATTTGCCAAAATCGATATGAAAGAGATGTCCTGAATTCTTAAGC
Source organism: Kradibia gibbosae (assembly GCA_018907135.1). Classification (NCBI taxonomy): domain Eukaryota; kingdom Metazoa; phylum Arthropoda; class Insecta; order Hymenoptera; family Agaonidae; genus Kradibia; species Kradibia gibbosae. The sequence continues at coordinate 15,404,678 of JACCHX010000004.1, forward strand.
ATTATATTATCATTGTGCCTATCACAGATACCGAGAATATATGTAGCTACACTGTATCCAGCACATGAAGCTGTGAAATTTTCAACGGCTCGCTCATATTCAAGCTCAGATGGATTATGCTTTGCTAGCCATTCAGCTATAGGACGATCCTTAAAAGAACCGGTTAGACCGAATTCTACTTGAATTTTTCTTAAAGTCTCCGCATTTGTAACCATTTCAATCATGCCTCGTTTGTAACCAGTAGGCACACAAGCGAAAGTGACAATTTTGAGATCAAGACCTTCCTTAAGCCATAGTTTATCCATTATACGGACCATTTGAATGGTAAGCATATCTTGCTGCAGGTCGTCACCGACCTGATTAAAAAAGGAAGAAAGCATTATTTTATTGTACATTGTTACACAATGTACAAGGAAAAATTTTCAATAAATTATTATTTATCGATAATATAATGTTTAATTCGTATACATATTTTTCGATTCTATGGTAATCTATATGTTTATTCAAATATATTAAATTTATTGTAAATAGAAATAAACAATACACATTAGATAAATTAGTTTTATTATTCAATATAGTATAAAATTACTATTTTTTTAATTTACTAATTATTTTAAACTAAGAATTAAATTGAAATAAAAATATTTTTAAGCTTTTGGAATTCTCGAATTTTAAGAATTGAAAATACTTAAACAACATTTTTTGGAAAATTAATTAAAAAATACAATTATCTTAATTACAAACCTTAAAAATTGCAGGACTGATATCATTATCGCATCCAATGAAGTTTATTTTAAGAGGTAATGTAAAAGAAGGAAAATAGGAACAAGTTGCTACGTTGATTCCGATGACTTGTCGACTTGGAGATAATGGTAAACATGTTCCCTCATCTTCAACTAATTGGCAGTTAATATTTTGTAAGCCGATCTTTAATGCCTCAACCTTTAAAGATTCTTTGGTTGTTTTTATATTCTCTGCTACTTCGTGCAGATTCTGAAAATTAAATTTGTAAGAATACGGTATTTTTTAGTTTAAAATAAATACAAGTAAGTTATCATACTAACTTTAACAAGGAATTGTTGCGCAAGAAAACTATTGCGTAAAGCATCACCAATTACTGCTAAAAGGGCACGAAGCATCAATTGTAATCTTCGATGATAACGAGCAAAACTCAAACTTTTATCATCTTGAGAAGAAGTTTCTGATGAATTCTAAAAATATTAATTTTTTTAAAAATGCATTTAATTCAATATTTAAAATATAGTCATTGTCTCATTATAAATATTGATACATAAATACACAAGATTCATTAAATATGTTTTATTAATATTACAAGACTACTAACTACGAAATATAAAATAAATATTTTTAATATCATACTTGGGGGCTTTGGCCAGGTAAAGCTTGATTTAGCAACCAATAAATGTGATGTGCGACGCGAGGTGACAGTAAAGCCCTTTCTAATAAAAATCTCGCTAATGGAGAAGCTTCGTAAGTTTCATGTTTCAATGCTTGAAGTAATTGAGGTAAATAATCAACCAATTCATCATTAGTGAGATCTCTTATTCGACTAACTGCCAATTCTCTAACTTTCATGTCTGGAAAGCTGAAAATAAGTGCTTGTTATTAACAATTTAGTAAAAAAAAAAAAAATATATATATATATACTATAAATAAACCTTTCAATTGTATGAAACAAGTATTAACTTTTATATAATATTAATGTAATAAATCAAATTCGTTAAAAAAATTTTTAGCAAAAATGTAGCATTCTTTTCTAAATGTTTTACTTTTATTTTTATTTAAGGCTTATTTAAATAATTTGTTTATACTGTTATATAAGCCATTAATATAATTATTATAAAGAACTTATTTATTTCAATATGTGACCAATACCAAGGCAAAAGTAATTGAAGAGCTTGAACTGGTGGAAGAGGACTCCATACACGCAACGAAGCATGTAAATCAGGTAAGCAAGCCCAATCCCAACTATGAGCAGCTAAAAGAATTTTTGGTAATGCCTCTGGCTTTTCATGTAGATAGTGTCTTTTTTCCCATAAAATTTCTCGTTCATCAACTGGTGGTCTAAAACAGCACATAAAGATGAGAATTGAATAAAAAAAGTCACAGTGATTTCAAAATTTAATTATTAATAAAAAATAATAAACACTAAACAAAAAAATTGTATTAAAAATTATTTACCTTGAAAAAGTATCTTGTTCTGTAATATATAATAACAATTCCTGTGTATTTTGATCCAATGAATTAAAATCAAGAGACTCGATATCATGATTTCGTAGTTCAGTTGGAAATAAGACTTTTCCACCATAATCTGGGAGTTCCAAACCAATAATTGGATTCGTATCACCATGCGGATGAATTCCAGGTGCAGGTGCCGGACCCAACCTTTTATCAGCAACTGCAGGCCACAATGATAGAAAAAAGCTTCCTTGACTCATGACCCTAAAAAATAGTATATTTTTAATATGATTTTTTTACTTAAATTATATATTTACAAATGAAACAAATTAATCAAGAATAATTGACTGAGAATAACTTAATAATGGATTTCTAATAGTTTTATTAAAACACTAATAAACAATATACGAGTGACATAATTCAAATGTTAAAATTCATTTTTAAAAATCAATTAGGGTTAAACTATAAATTTATTTTACCAACTACTAATTGTTATAATTTCAATTTTCAATTCATATATAAGTGTATTCATTATAACAGTAAAATATACCCATCATAATCAAAGAATTGAATGGCTCCCCAACCAAGTTCTTCCTTTTCCATAGTTCCTTGACTTAAATTTGATTCGTGATCAACTGGCTGTTGTGTTCGTCCATAAACAACAAGCACTAGTCGAGCCTCCCTTGGTACTTGGCAAACGCTTATTCCTCGAAACTCCAACCTTTCATTTTAACAATAATAGATATTAATTTTAATAAATTATTAATTATTTATCTGATAGTATATTTGAACATACCATGAATTAAACAAAATCTTAGGATAAAAATTTGAATGACCAGCAGTCATAGGTTCTGAGAGCACTGGATTTCCAACAGGCCTTGTACCATGAAAAATTTGGGCAGCAACTATATAATCGTCATGTTTCCATGAACTTGGTAATCTGTGCAATGCTCCAACTCTTACTAAAACTGTATCTATCACTTGTGAAGATACTAAAGTATCTGTAAAAAATGTCTATTATAGAAAACATGCATTTAAAAATTTTTTATATTCTATTAATTGATAATTCTAAATATTTAATAATATAAATATCAAACTGTATTTAAAAATATTTTCTTAAATTTTTTAATAATCTTCTTAATTATTAATTTTAATCTTAATATTTTTTTAAATAATAATATAATGACGTACTAATACCTAATTTTTTTCATTAATATAGAGTTTTAAATTGTAAACAATCGTAAAAATTAAAGCTTTCATTAAATTAAAATAGATATCTATAAACTAAATTTAAAGCACATCTAAAATATAATTGTAAATAAATAACAATCTTTTCTTCTTGTTCTTTTCTACAATTATGATATAATTAAGAAGTAAAAAATTTGGCTTATCTTACTTGTTGGATAGTCTCCTCGACTGCTGAGTTGAAAATCAACTCTAAAGGCATGGCAGTACGTCTCTACCAGATCTTGCACGGCATCTCTAATTTTATTACAGTGCGATGAAATAACATCTGGAAATTTCGTTCTTAACGTTACAACCGAATAATCGCCATCCTCGTGTAAGATTTCTGGCTTTTTACATTCGATGTTTGTTGTATGTATTTGTGGTAAGAACTTGCAGCAGGCATTTACAAAATTATCAACAGCTTCAGTGATCTCGTAAGTTTCAACGTTACCCATTAAAGCACACACCGCTTTTACAGCTTGTGCTACACTTCGAGGTTGTAACTGAGGAAGCAGACTTGATCCATGAGTTGACGTCGCCAATTTGGCTGCCGTATTTTCAACTCGCTCCATTTCTTTCTCAACAGTCTCTACAAATACGATATAAGTATATAAAATAAAATTTTCTTATTAAAGAAAATTACAGAATGACTTTAAAAGTAGAAAAAAAGCAGAGAATAAAATGTTTCATAATATTTTGGTTTCTAAATTTACCTAATAAAATAAGAAGAGTATCATATGAAATAGGTTGTAATGGCTCATTTGGTAATATATCTTCTAATTTAAGGCCCTGATCTCGATTGTCGTCTTGCAGCTAAAAATCAAAATTAAATTAAATTTCCGAATAAAAGTATTAAATCCATAATTACTATTACAGTGATTATTGGTACATATTTGAATTATTGGAATTTTATAAGTATTTTATGCATTAAAAATTAAGCTTTCACTTACTGTTCTGGCAATAGAGCGTTTCATTTGAACTTTAGTTTCGATAGCAAGTTCAATGTCTTTTTCTAATTTAATACATTGATGAACATATTCATATTGTGCAATATTAGTGTTTGGAGCTAAATATTCTGCCAAACCCCAAACTCTAAGGCAGTATTTTTCGACATTAACTGTGTCTTCATCTTCCATTGAGCATGCCACATTAAGAATCACATGCTCGACACTGCAATTAACTGTGAACAAAATTCTTTAGTTTTCAAAATGACTTTGACAATTATTTCCAAACTATTCATTAAATTCTACAAATATAATAATTTTCTGTAAAACATCTAGATTTCAAAAAAATTAAAAAATATTTTATATTATTGCAATTTGAATACCAACCATCACAAGTAAAAGATATGGACGGTGTACTATCTTTTGTGTCGCTTAACATTTTTGAGTGGACAATTAATTTTATACTAGTATTTTCAGGATACGAACTCTCCATCATAGGACTAACTACATGACCAATATTGGTCTTTGGATTGTTAAATATAAAATCTCCTGGAATTTCAGAAATTAGTTTATCTTTTTACATTAATTCCTAATGGTTTTTTGTATTGCATAATACAAACCTCTTACTGATTTAACCATTTTATGAAAGGCTAACAAATCGCAATCATGTAAAGAGGCCCTAACTTTAACTACATTAACATTTTCATACAATCGAGTCTGCTGCTTTTGCTGAAAAAAAGTAAAATAATTGTTTATTTGGCTTGTAAAGTACTGTACCTTACAATTAAAATTATAAAATTTTTTAACATTATTAATTGTTAAGCATTGTTTTAAACATTGTTAATTTTTAAAGTTTTTTACCCTTCTATCCAAGGAGGTTCTTCGTCTTTCAATTGTATTCCAAGCTGATGAATTTCTAGGAGGAAGTGGTGGAGGAGCAGCTGGAGAAACTGCAGGCGATTTTGTAGATTTATCAACCGCAGCATATACTGGGTCAGAATTGACTGTTTCACTTGTACTATACATGTAATCAAATGGGTCAAAAGGATCATAAACAGATCCTTCAGTATGCGCATCAGCATCTAAAATATTCAGTAATATTAAATGAGTTTTCATTAAAAGTTACAAAATTAATTACAATTAATTAAAATATAATTGCTTAGCGCATTATTTAAGAATTAACTGTTCGACAATGAATAAGAAAGTTTTTTTTATTGACATTTTTGTTCTAATAATTATTTGTTTTAATGATGCCCAATTTAATTCAAGTTAATACTTTAATATTTTTTTTTGTATTTTCATTACTACTTGTTTATTTTGATTAAATTTAGATATTTTAATAATATTATTACAAAAAATTGTTAAAAAAAATAATGAAAAATAATTTTAAAAAATCAATCAGATTATATCACAAATTATGTTATAACAAATAAATTACTATGCAACTTTCTAAACATGTATTATATATATTTAACATTTTAAAACAATTTTAGTCCATAAGATAATGTTTAATTACCATCTATGTATTAATTTTAACAATGTATTTATCAATGAATCAATTACCATAATTACCATCGTTATAATCCTTAACAGAAGTAAATTCCTTGGTTTCATCAGTCTTAAATGTTTTTATAAGAAGGGGGTCAAATGCCTCAAGCACACTGACTCTAACATTCGATTTGTCTTCAAAATGTTCAAAAACACTTAGATCTATAAGATTGCTATTTGGTTTCTTTTCTATAACCTTCAAGACACTCAGTTGTCCATCATCAATTGGATATGCGATTTGCGAAATTTTATTCAACGGTGGTAGAGGAGCGACGATTGGTCGATAATTCGATGGTAAAGGTGGTATCTAAATAATTAAAAATACTAATTTCAACAAATAAATATATACAATAATATGATTTTAATACCACTGTTATTTAACAAATAATGTTTTAAAAACAGACAAAACAATTTTTTATTATATATTAATTAAAAAAGAAAATAATAACACAAACACATTACAAACAATTTTCTTTTCTTTTGTTATTTATATGAAATTATATAAAACCATTTATTGTATGTTTTACTTATGATAGCTAATGTGTTGATTAAATTAAATAGAAACTTAGTACAAAATTTTCAATGTGTTTTGAAAATTATAATTATTAATAAATGTAGCATTTTTTTTTAATGTATATATTTAGCGATTATTAATGCAAAAAAATTGAATTTTGGTTAATTAATTGTTATCTGCTACCTCAATTTTTTAGTTTTATTCCAATTATAGGATGTTTTTTAATAACTATATGCATACAAATTTATTAATGTTTAAGAATATACTAAATAATTATTAAAAAACGTGATTTTACAGAAGCATAATGCTATAAAATATATTCATAATTTATCTTAAATTGTAACAAAACCTCATTTCAATCAAGAAAAATGTAAAAAAATCAAGGACATCTTAATTAGTATGATAAAAATGGAAGATTAAATGAGAATATAAAAAATCATTTAAATGGGTGATAATAAGCCATTTATACAGCAAATCTCTAAATGCTATTGGTGCAAAGGGCTACTATAATACCTGAAGAATATAAGTTCTAAATGTATATGGATTCCAAGAAAGCTAGAATTATAAAAAAATTATATTAAACAGATAACTATAATGACTAAAATATTTACAATCTCTAATAGATAACATTTGTTTTTAATATCTTGTTTTTATAAGTAATTGTTCTTTAAAAAATACTAGCATTGTAATTAAAACAATTCTATATAATTAATAAAATTACTAGCGCAATATAAAAAAACATATATGATAAGTTATCACATAATTGTTTTAACTAAATATAAGTTAATGTTGATAACTGAAAGTCAACATTTTAAAAATAAAGTTTATCATTTTTTAAATATTGTAAAATTATTTTCTCAATATATTTTCAAAATAGCTACGTATTCGTTTCCTTCTAATGATTCTTACCTGTGGAACAATATCTGGTACATTGTTGCTAATACTGCCAGCTCTTGATAAAACTGGACTAATTCCAGGTGTTGCTGGTGTACATGGTGCAGTTGAAGATTTAGGACCTGGTATTGGTGCTGCTGTATTGTATCGAAAATCAGTTGTTTGATAAGCAGCTGCTGAACTGTTACTTCTTGAAACTCGAGAATTCTTTCGCATTAATGTAGAATGGTTTTCCCATTTTGGTTCAACTATGGTTTTTCTGTAATATAAATTAACATCACTACTTTGATTTAATAAAAAGAGATTTTAAAGACACATATTTATTTGTTCTTCATTAATGATAAAAATGATAAGGTAATGTTTTTTTATCATTTCTATTTTCTGTTTTATTTTATAATAGTAACATTTGAGTTCACTTTTTTTTAATTTTATTGTTTAATCAAATATAAAATTTTATTATATTACAATATAATTTACGTACATTCGTTTTGTTTTATAAAATTATATTTTATCTAATACAAAAAAAATTATTATATTGGTATAAAATTAAGCTAATTTATGTATACTTACGAAGGCAAAGGTGGTGGAGCGCAACAGTAATCTGTTAAACTATCTTGTTTAACTGGACTTGTAAAATTAATTAAGTCAGTCGATTGACTCTGATTAGTTGAGTTTCTTCGACATGGTACCGGTGGAGGTTGTATGTGTACAATCATTGCATTTCTAGACTGATTTGTATTACTACCAGGCCTAGGTCTACTTCTCAATTGAAATTTACTAAAAATAAAAAGTTTTGATAACTTTAATAATTCATACTGTTTAATATACAAAAAAAAATTTTAAATCGATCAAATACTGAAAATACCAAAAAACAAATTTGTTGAAATAATCATATCAATTATAACGAATTTATGTTAATAAATTAACTAACTTTTCGTTGGCAGAACCATCAGTTTCTGTTGTATTAGTGCTAGTAATATTTGTAATACTAGAGCTTGCACTTTGGCTACTAAAATTTTCCTGCGTACAGTTTTTGCCATATTGCATCTGTTGCTTTTGCAGTCTAAATTTTTCCAAAGCCAAGCTCTCTAAGCTAAGAGCCTGGGCTCGCTCTAAGTCTTCTTTAAACTGACGTTCATAATCTATCACCGCTGGTCTTCGTTGGGTGGTTGCATTTCTATTATAGCTTGACATCTATAAAAGTGAAAAAATAAAGATTTTTAAATAGTAAAATCACTTTTAAGATAGCACAAAAATTACAACAAATATTAAAACTATTCTAGTGAATAATAATTAAATTAAGCAAAAATTCTAAAATGTATCTTTGCTATTAAATAAAATAGAGCTTTATTATTGAAGTTACCATTTTCAGACAACTTGCATTCTCACATTTATTAGATATTTTGATTTCTAATATTACATTTCCTTAATTACACTAAAGTGACACCTGCAGAATAGTGAAAGTAAACAATAAAAATTATACTGCAATACAATCAACATAATAGCAACAAAATTTTAACAAAGATGACAACTTTCTATCGCGTACTCAATGACCACTAATAGCTGCCTTGTAACATTTCAAAAATACGTTTATAGACTCGTAATAATAACTTTTTTTAAACCAATAAAGGAATGAGTTGACAATTACGAAGTTTTTAAAACATCTAAATGAATTATGCACTATAATTTTCAATTTTCTTACAAAAGAGAAACAATCTGTAACGTTTCCGTGGCTGCGAAAGTTATGCCAAAAAAGGAAACTTCACCGTCAAAAGTGTCAGAAGAGAATACGTAAGCCATATCTCCAGATAGAGAAGGAAACAGCAAGAGGGAGAAGGACTGAGGGAATTAAGAAGAGACGGAGAGAGAGAGAAAAGGATAGAGCAAGAATGTATATATACACACTTAGCCATTGCTCCGCTCTCAATCTTGTTTACATTTTTTCGATACCGATAAGCAGTCGCATAATCTAGTATCACATGGACAGATAGAGCGATAAGCACAACTTACCCTGGCATAATTGTTAAAAAAAGTTCGCTCTTTCCCTGCGAATACACGAGTAGATCACCCGAAACATTGGATCGCGTATGTCGCGAAAAAACGTACAAACCGACGAGAAACTAAAAATACAACTTTATTACAAAGAAAGCAATCGCACCGTTATATCCTTTGGAGACGTGACATCTTCTGTTCCCTCTTCAATTTACAGTTCGATTGTATATGTTCTGTACTACTGTGTTGCGCTTTGCGCTCCGTGTCTGGGATTTGGTCTCCCATCTCTTTTCTTCTCTCGCTCTCCTTCCCTATCTCTCTCCCTCTCTCTTTTTCTTCCTCCCTCCCACTCTTTCTCCCCCTCCCCCCACCTACTTTTCCATCGATAGCCATCCAGGAGTCAAATGCGGTACGAGAAAAGGAGAAACACAGCGTGTACATGCACATTACCTATACAAGAAACATGTGCATCGAACGATTCCCCTGAAGTTAGCCGCAAATACTTTATATAGTATTAAAAAGGCTTCGATTTCAAGCCTTTAAGAATTAATAAAAACGAAGGAAAACTACTGAATTATAAATTCAAACTTTCTAGCTTCGAATTTCTTACACGCGAATTATTCTATGAATCACGTGAATTTAACTTTTTACATTTGACGTTTCTTATAATATTGTTTCTACTAAATCCATTTAAGCGAAGAGTATTTTATTTTCTTTATACTCTTCATTAGGATTACAGTAATACGGCAAAGAAAAACAAAATACAAACTAAAACCATTCATTGTAATTCATCAAAAATTACAAAATAATTTAGTTGAACATTATACTTTAAAATTTTATCCACGCACTGAAAAAATTTAAGCAAAATTTAAGCATAAGTTTAAAAGGAACATCTCTATAAACACAAATAATGTTATCAATCGTCTATTCGTTCTTGAAAAGTTTTTCCATACTTTGAAAACAATTTTAAAATACGTATCAATGACTATATCTTGCTATCGTATATCGTTTTTAATTATCAAACTTTTTAAATCGTATTGTATAATTAAACATCAATGATGGATTTAAAAATCCATAAAGCATTTATCAAAAAGAAAGACACTGTTATTAAAATGAGTAATACAATGTTTAAAAAATAAAATGATATATAATTTTTTTATAAAGATATCATGACTTTATTTATTAATTTATACAAATATTTTTTATTTAAAATTAGTATAATTTTATAATTTGTTACAATATTTGTTTAAAACGAATTACATATAACATGTTTAAAAATATAATGATGACACTTGACAATTAGATATTTTTTATTGTGTATTTAATAGTAACTCTGTGTGTGTGTGTGTGGGTGGGTGTGTGTGTGTGTGTGTGTGTGTGTGTACAACGTGCAAATAAATATTTAAACATTTACATACTACTTACATTACATAAAATATTCCAATAAAATAAACCTATTATTAACATTTCATTAAGCCACTGAATTACCGATAAAGCTCTGTACGATCCAGTAGTTCTGAGAATTTCATCAATTATGACTAGCGTTAGATCCTTCTCAAAGTAAGCTATAAACTTATTACCAATGATAGTACAAAATTTCTATACATGTGATTTGTATATCTTTCCAAAATATTTTTTCAATTTTATGTATAATATTTATATTTTATTCTTTTTACCTTCTGAAGATAACGGTATGATCGGTATTTTTCATGGCCATAAGCTAACGACCTCTCGAGAAACTATTGTTTATTACAGATTCAGATCAAAGTTTAGTATATTCATTTGAAAGAAAAACTAACTATAGACAATAAATCGCTTGAATTTGTTTTTGTTGTACATGTCAATTCAAAGTTCTATTAACAAATTATAAAAAAAGCTATACAATCTACCATTTTCACAATTGAAAACAAAATAGTATTTTATTACTGAATATTCCTGTTCTATAATATTCTATTGGCTTAATATACATATGTAACTTTTTTTCCGATTAATTAAAAATAATTAAATTATAGAATTATAATCTGCAGTGTGCAAATGCAATATCTACGTTTATAAATGTGACACGATTTTATTGACTGTTTAAAACTTTAATGACTATACAATCAAATTAAACATTATTTATGAAGCTAATATTTATACTAATAATTATGCTACAATATGTAATAACGAGATATAATACTATATGCAAGGGCAATTTTTCTAAACCGCATGAAAAATTTAAAAAATATATTTTACTGAAACATAATTAATAATGGTAATTATTTCAAATTAGCTTAAATTGTTTTAGTACAAAAGAAAATACGAAACATTAATAGAATATGAATTTATAATTTAAATATTTATTGATTGAATATCGTTAACTATATATTACATACAAAAAAATCAGATTGAATTAAATAATTAGTAAATTACGTTTTTTATTTCATTTAATTTCATTGAATAATAGCATATATTATAAATGCTTTATAAAAACTCTTCATAGAATTAATTTAATAAACATAACGGAAATCTAGTAAAAAAAATTTTCAGAAATAAATAATAATGCAAACCTAAAAATAGTAACTTGAAGGATATACCAACGACTTCTATTTACACTATTTTTGTATTATATTCAAATAATGTTTTTCTATTAATGTAAATATTTAAAAATTTTTTATACTACATATCCAATTTTTTAGTTGTATATACAGTGAGTACTAATAATTATTTTCACAATTTAATTTAAAATTGTACATTACTATGCCATTACATCCTTTGTTTTTGTATTTAATAATAAAAATATTACCTTTTTAAATAATTAATGAAAAGATATTGTAACCCATTAAATATTTATAGTATGATGATTATCGATGAAAAATATTTTAGTCTTGCATATAGTGTTATTATTCTTTATAAACTTTAAAAAGGACAACAATTCTATTAAAATAATTAACAAAAAAGAAGATAGAAATCATTTACAAATAGAAGCAAAGCAATTAGTCTACCTTTTTTATTTAATTAATTAAAAATATATTTTAATTAGTAGATTCAAATATAACAAGAGGCAAAACTATTTTTTTGATTAATACAATATTAGTGCATGGATTTACTTAATTGAAAATTGTGATTTAATATATTAAAATTTGTAACAAAATCAGTATATATATATATCAGTATATCAGTATATATATATATATATATATAATGATTTTCATAAACATAAATCAACCAGAAAAAATCGAAGACAGGCATCGGAGAAAATAAATGATTCTGAAAACTGTTGATTTTACTTCAACAGAAATTACTGATTAACCATTATTTTTAACATTCTGTTACCTATATTTTATAAATTTCAAAAGGTGAACTTGTATTAGACAGCTTCAAGTTATAAAAAATTGTTTGGAAGGACATTTTATATAAATAAATATAAATAAACTAAATAGTTTACTTAATATCATAAATTCAATCAAACTTTACAATCTATTCTGAATATAACATCTACAGCCAATATAAAATAAAAGAGTGATAATAAGGGTTTACAATAAAAAAAAAAGTGTTTAAGTAAAACAAGGCAAAATTATAAATAAAATTCAAATGTATTTTACGTATCAAATATAAATTTATATGTGTATGGATATATGTACAATTCAATCTTATGAAAAATGCGTACTCAAAATTGTCAAAATATTAATAAGTTTAATAAAACAAAATTGACTCAAATCAATATGGATTTCGAGTAATTTGAACCAAAGTTGTTTTCTAAGTTCATTTATTGGTTGAATGATTTAGAATTTTTTATATTTAATATTGTCCTGTTCTTAAAAAAATGAGTAATTTCCATTTAAACATAATTCTACATTGATGTACTCGAATACTTGAAAACATCGTCAATTAACTTCAGGCGGTTGAACTTGATGGATATTCGAGAGGTTTTATCATGTAAATGCAACTTTTTCGAATAATTTCTAAAATTAGGATTATTTAAAATGTTTTAAAAATAACTAAGTCAATATTGATGTACATATGACACAGTTCAGACCGTTCGACATAAAAAAAAATATAAAACTAGAATTTACGATGTCAGAAATGTTAAACACACAATTACGTATCGGTCTTACAATATATTCATTTAATCACTAAAATGAATAAAAGTAGAATGTAAAAAAATGCATTACATGATATCTACTGTCTGAACCGGCTATTAAAAAAGTAACCCATTAATCGTTTATTTTTAGGTTTTTTAAAAATAAACAATTAATCAATTGAAATTATAACTTAAGTATTGTATTTAACAAAAAAATGTACCATTTTTAATCTTAAAATTGGAGTCTATAAGAAAAATGTAATTCAGATAGCTGGCCTATAAGTTTACAAACGAAAATGATGATGCACTCTCTAAAAAGATATACATTGTGTGCAATGAGTAGACTTGAATCAGTCGTACGGTCAACTCTCATACATTTACTGACTATCCGAGGCTGATTTCCAAACTTTTCAGACTACACTCATTGAATACACGAGTACGCAACAAAGAATTGTCAGTCGGGTATGTATAAGAAGGTAAACTATACAGAGTAATGGGATATGCATGAAGGGAAAGTAAAGGTTCAACGGCCTTTGGCGATAAAGCATAAAATAAAGGGGAACTCTTCTCTTTATACGGTAGCATTAATCAGGTGTAAAACAACAGATATGCTAGTTAAAAATAAATATTACAAGTTGAGTTTTTGAAAAATTAAAAACTTCGTCAGTTATAGAGAATGAACTAAAAGTTATAAAGCGTAGTGTCAAACCAAGCATAAAGGGTTAGGTGAAAAAATTGAAGAGGATACTGTAGTTTATTGTCTTGCTTATTAATGCTGCTCAAAATTCAAATGTCTTTTCATAGTGTTGATAGTGAAAAGTATTCATCTATATTTAATCATATGATAAAAATAAATCATTTAAAATGTATAAAGAAAACTAATATTGAATTCGTAAACTGCATTTTGAAATAAAAATGGAACACTGCAATGTTTTGAATTTAAACACGTATTCTAATAATGTGATGTGTATCTACAATATTGATTATTAATTAACATAATGTAACTTGCAGCCAGTCAAAATATAAGGCAACTACTACAATGATAAAAAGAATGCTCAATGTTGCATGTGAGAGTTACAAATATGCAAAGATATCACACATAAATGAAAAAGTGAAATTATAGAATACAAAATTTGAAATAACAATTACATTAATTAATAAATAAACAAAGGTAAATATTTTGTTTTATTTGTTATAGAATCCAATAGTTATAAGGAAATTAAACAGTTTTTTATTTCCTTAGCACTTTTCATAGTGCTGTTAAAATCATGTAGAAATTCATCCAACTTTTTCAACTTCTTATATAAGTTTTATACGCGTTTTTCATAAATTTCATGAAATTAATTAAATATTTAGTTTATTTAATTCTTGAAAAAAATATAAAAAATTAGAGCGAAACTACTAAAGTTTCTTAAAAGCTACAGCGAATAAGATACTTACAATTCGTAAAAGAAAAAATTAATCAAAATTATCAACTAAAAGAAAGTTCTTATAATAAATGAATAAAAAAGAATATTTCTAAAGTCTTGTTCACATTTTAATTCATTCAAAACATTATGAAAATTAAACATATTAATTAAAAAAAATTAAAAAAACAAGCATAGTAATCTATACGAGAATTAATTTACATATTTAATGGGAATCTGTCTTTATTAGAATTTTGTAAATGACACTCCAAATAATTTTAATGAGGTTAAAAATAAAAATTAAATTAAAAATTAATAAAAAAATTAAAATTGTTTAATTATTGGGGTACAACATAAATTTTACATTATAATAAAGAATCGGGTTTATATTATTTTTAAAAAATATTAAATATTGTTAAGAATATTTAAAAATTGAAATATATGGAACTCGCATAAAACACAATTATTCATATAATGATATGTTCCTGATAGTATTTAATCCAATGTACAGCTTATGATTAATTATAAAATAGAGTATAACAGGTTTCAAAAATAGTAGCACCCTCAATTTGTCATCTAATCATTGCTTAAATACGCGTTTCTAGACTGTCTAACCCTGAGATAAAAAAGAAATAAATGGCTGCATTAATAGCTCAAAAGGAATAGGGGTTGCGAATGCCCGTAAGGCGCAAACCAAGTTACAGAGTGAAGCCGGCATATAATCCCAGTCATCCCTGTGAAGGGGAATATAAAAGAACAAATGTGGTTGTTCCGACGCCCGATTGAATTAATAATTTGTGCGTAACGTATTTTAATCCTCGGCGTGAGTTTTCTATTTACAAGTTTTAATGACCTCCTGTACAAGAGAAGCACCAATATGTTCAATAGAATTCTACAGAGATGAGGGGTTAAAGAAAGATGTAAATTCTATTAGAGCCTGGAATATTATTATTTATTATTCTTTCTTCATTTTTACGTTTTTTTGAAAATAAAGAACAAAATTCAACGAATATGATAATTAAAGGCTGTCAACGCGAATGTTAATTACGTGTTTGTAAACTAAGTTTAATTTGACATTATTCCCACGAAGTAACTCTGAAATTAATTAATAAATATATGGTCGCGGAAATGAATGTTTAAAGTTCTGGTAAAAAATTCCTATAAAAACTTGTAAACGCAAAACAAAAAATTTCGCAAAACAATTAAAATATTAGTCGAGCATAGTCGTGGCTTTCATCGTACTTTACGCACAAAGAAATCTCTAACGTTTTTCGCGTTTGCTCTGAAAATAATTAACTACACCGATAAGCTTTTGACATTGCTTGTCGGATGCCGAGCAACGGCCGGAGCAGACAAGCTCCGCTCGTACGGAGGCCAACTTGGCTATTAAAAGAAAAGAAGCAAAAAAGTCGATTCGCAATGGAGTGATCGCGGAGAAGGAGCAAAGATAGCAAAGGTTTACGAAGCGAATGGAATAAGTTTCGAAGAGATTGATGCGCAAGCCCGAGCGAGGAGTAAAGCGCAGCGCATTTTCAAGGAGCACGCGTAATCCCGGATCCCGGGTAATAATGGTCTAGTAGGTGGCAGCTGCTCGCAATTCAAGGCGTGACGAGTTGGCGGCCTGGCGCACATTTCTCAAAACCCGAACTACAAATTGACCGGGAAAAGGGTACTTATTATTGGGCGCGCCGAGCGGGTGGCGAGTTAACCCAACTTTCCAAAATAAATGCGAGCGCCGCGTCGCGAGGAGGCCCCGACTGGCGCGAGCAGCCCCTAACGGCTTCAATGGCTGTTGGCTCTTAACCACTCGCGGTGGGAGGAGGAATCGAACGATAAGCCAACTCCGACGGGGGGATAATAATTCGGGGCCGTTACGCGCACACGCACAAGCTCGAGGCTCGGTCCTCTTTTCGGCTGCGCGCGTCGTTGCCTTCGTGTTCGTTGTCCCCGGCGCGCGAGTCCGTGCGAGCCAACACTCCTCTCGACTTACGCGCACGCACACAAGTGCAAGAGCGTGTGCAGAGAACGTCGGGCTCGACCATGCGTCCGCCATTTTGATGTACGATCGCACGTCAAGCGAGAGGCCGACCGCAATACATATATACGTCTCTCTATCTCTATCTCTATCTCTCTCTCTCTCTCTAGACTCGAACGCCATGCGTCACACGACGGCCGCTGCTGACGCGCAGCTATTCAGCGAGCAAAAATCCGTCCCGATGCGAGTACACCACCGCCGTCTTTTCTCCCCCCCCCCGCCGTTCGCCCTTTGCGACACTGTCGTGCGGTGCCACCCCTCGCCCTCTCGCGACATCTGACTGAGAAAGCCAGGTACGCCGAGATAGATAGACAGAGAGAGAGAGAGAGAGAGAGAGAGAGAGCGCCTGATGTACATATTCTCCTCGTAGGGGCGCTCCAATGGCTCCAACTCCTGCTGCTTCGCTCATCTTGCGGGAGGATGAGGATACCGCGACTACGGATGGAACCGTTGGAGCTACGACTGCCGGGAGGTTCGAAACTCTCGTGTATTAGATTGTCAGGGCGGCCGCAGAGTATGCTATACCCTTTGAGATCCGAACGCCGACGAGTGGGGCGTCCAAAAGCTCGAGCAGGCCTCTACGCGACTCGGCCGAACTGGCCCGCGAGCGGTCGCCCGCTACATATATAACCTCGCGCTCGCTTACTTTTCGCGTCCGCGAACTCATCCCCTCCTGCCGCCTGTTCCAGCGCCCCCCGCCGCGATCGGCCGTCCCACGTTCGTCCGGGACTCGTGCGCGAGGGGCTGCCAATTCGCTCCCCGCAAGTCCGTGGCAAGGTTCAATCTCGCGCGCTCTCGTTATTCATTGCAACCCTTGACGCCCCGTTACACTCTCCATACGTCCAACCTAACACACCGCCGCCGTTCCTTCCTGAACCCATTCCTGCGATCATTAATCTACCCTTCGGAATTGTTGGCAATCAGAACTAAACCCCTCTCGTCGGCTCTGAGGACGAAAGTAAAATTCTTGGAATGCCCGTTTACCCGTTACTCGAGTGCTATTTCATATGGAAGCGAACTGCTCAAGAATACCGAGAACTCTAAGACTTTGCATTGCGCTCTGTACACTGTGTTAACTGTGTGTACAGTACTTGATTTTCTTTGGTTTTCCGTCACTCTTGGCATCCCGATCGGTCGCCCGTCTCTGTTCGACATACGCATATACGGTGCATCCGCATACATTAAAAATGCTTATACACCCACCCATCCACCTACGCGCGCACGTACATGAACCAGAGTCAAGCGTAGCTTCGCGAAGAGCGAGGGGCGCGGTGACTCTCTTTTTCTCTTCAATTTTTTTCCTTCGATAACTCGGGGCAGTGTTCGTCGATTGTTTAACGGCTTTTGTACACTGTCGCGCGTCCTGCGCCTCGGCCGCACACGACACGCCGCCAAACGCCTGAGAGCCGCTTGCGTAAATGAATGTGCAAGACGGCTGGCTTCCTCCCCGACGCGGGGCCCGCGCCGCGCGTACTGTTCATCGCTGCGAGCTGGACGGTCCGAGAAAGAGAGAACTAACCTCGAACAAGGTCGTCACATCCGAGTCCGACATGTCGGCCGCCGCTGCCGTCGCTGCCCCAACGAATATTCCCCTCGCGATCCGCCGCCGAGCGAAAGTGTATAGCGGGCGCTGACGGACCGGTGACGCAGCCCTGCTCGACCTGGTCGAACAGGGCGAGGAGGAGCCAGGGCACGCGTGAAAAATAAGGAAAAGGGATACCTCCGCGAGGGTGAGACAGCGAGGACGAGATAGATAGATAGAGAGAGAGGGGAGGGGGGATAGTTTGCGACGAAGAGATAAAAACGGTCGCCGCGAGGTGGCCTGCTCTTCTCTTGGAAGGCGCTGCGCTCGCCGGAAAGAGAGAAAAACGCAAAGCAGCCAGGCACATACACTCGCGCGCCCAAGTGTACAATAACCCAGAGCCATTAGCGTGTAGGAACTCCGGGCTCGCAGCACTCGAGTGGCTCAGAGTTGGCTGCTGCACGCGGCCCCCAAGGGATAGCAGCCGAAGAGGAAGGCAAAAGGAAAAGATAAAGCGCAAGACGGACGGTGGCGCGCGCGCGCGCGCGCGTACGTGACAGGTGCGAGGATCGATCTCTCATCGAGCTTAGAACAGCCGCCGAGTAGCGACGAAGACGGAGGGCGACGAGGAGAGAGAGAGATAGAGAGCGGGAGTGAGCAAGTTGGGGAGGGGGCGGAGAGAGAGGGCGAGCTAGAGAGGGGCTCCGTAGTTTTTCTTCGTTCCCCCACCAGAGCACGGCTGCTCTCTGGTCGTAGCTTCGCCGTGTCTCCGCCTCGACATCCACCCAGAATCCCATTGCACGCCACGGTGCGCTGCAATCGAAACGCTGCTACTGTGTGTCCACTGCGCGTAGGAAACGCGCCAAGCCAGCCTGTGTGCGTGCGTGCGTGCGTGCGTGCGTGCGTGCGCGCTCATTACCCGCGCTATACCAGTGTGCGCCGGTCTCCCGTATCCTCCAGGACGACCGAGCTCCGGGTTTTCGAATAGCTGCCCGCTGCTACGGGAGAGCGAGCAACCGAGTGGGAGGGGGACCTCCGCTGCCCTGGTGCCACTGCCGCCTCATCCCAGTGTTTGTGCAAGTGTCTCTACTGCTTTGTGTGTGCGCGTGTGCGAACCAGCGACAACACATACCTACATACTCACTTACGCACGTACATAAGTACGTACGCATACACGTACGTGCACGTACATCTGCGTACCGACACCTCGTATAACACGCCACCACCGTTAACCGTACACCTCCGAACCACTCGTAAATATATCCACACACGCTCTAGCCCACATACACGCGCTCGCGCGCCCACAAGAGGAGCATACCTTACTTACGGAATTTTATACACATAGTACCTCTTTTCACTCTCGTTCTCTCCTCGCCCCACCCCGCCCCGACTCCTCGATCATTTGCTCCGTGTACACGTTTGATCACATACCACCACGCATATTAATATATATATATATATATATTTGTGTGTCTGTATATATATATATATACATATATATACGGGCGCCCTCTCAAATATACACGAGTAATATTTGTGATACAGATAGATACATACATTCATACGTACATAAGCACATACGTATATACCCTCGTATATACACACGCATATATATATATATATATATACACGCGCGCGCACGCAAACACAAGCAAACGCATACATACATACATACATACATAAGCGCGCACACACATCCACGGCGCCATCGATGTCGGCCGAGTCCGGCGCTTTCGCGCGGCCGCCGAAGCCCCTGCGTCCTCGTCGATGTTGCTACCAGAACGCCGGAGCCGCGGTGCTAAATATCGTTTACGATCTGGTGGGCCGCGAACCGACGACGACCAGCAGCGATTCGTAAGTCGCGGGCACAGCGGGGATAGCCTCGCGCGAGGCTGCAGCGCAACGCCGCCGTAGCAGCAGCGCCAGCCGAGAAGATGGCCCTGCAGCAAAGCCCCGCGAGCGCGTCCTCGACCACGGGCAAGGATCCCGTCAGCTACGATCGCCTACGCGAATCCTTCATGAGAGAGTTGCACCACTTCCACGACACGAGGGGGTGAGTCAGCTCTACCTTATCATTAGCTATGCTCCATGGTGCTCGGCTCACTGGGGGAGGGGGACAGACCATGGATGACTGGCTGTCAGCAACTTACCCTGGCACAGTGTGCGTTTGTGTTGCACCTCTAGAATCCCGCGTTAGGAACTACCTCCTTTTGCTGTGAAATGCAGAATATTCATTTGGTCTAGAGTCACTTTGGTCGGTAATATGGTCCGTCGTTGACTGGACTGAGAATATGGAGACTACGTTACTAGTGCTAGCTCATCAGATAGCTAGTTTCTTAATGATCGATGATTATGAGCAAAACAAAATGGAATGCTTCACGTCAACATTTTAATAAAAGATTTTTTCAACACTGGATTCTTTTATTATACTTAACTGCTAGCTTACTCCGCTAGCTTATCCGCTTTTCCATTAGAGTTACATATTGCAGCTCAATTTATTAGATAGTCTTCCTTGTTTGCACTGTTGGAGTTTAATATAAAAGAGAGGCTAATTTTTTTATTGATTATTATTAATACTAATTATATTATTCAAAATTTTTTAAATTAGGTATCGATAAGATTTACAAATATATTTCATGTTACATATAAAAATATTATTTTAATACATCTACAGTTCAGTTGTGTAAACTATTAAAAAATTTTATAAAAGACTTACCCTTATATATAAGGACACTTTTCTATTAATAATGCTATAGTTTAAAAATTCTATTAAACAAAATTATGGGTTCACATTTAAAAACAAAAACATATTGTATTAGTTTTTAAAGCTGCCTTGAGTATATGAAGTTTGTGTGTAAAATACACGTACCATAGTTTTCACGAACAAAAAAGTTTCAAGCATTTCAGTACGGTTTAAAACTATATAAGTATAAACACAATTGGAAATATTTTTTTCTTAAAAAAGGATACAAATTACATTTTCCCAAATTTAATTATTTTATTCTATTGTACATAAGAGTCGAATAATTTTGGACTTCTTTTCCTTAATATAGATATTGAAATTATTGAAACGTATATATTGTATAAGTTCCTTGACCTAATATGTACTTATAAAGACATAAGCAAACTTTTGAAAGTGAATAGCATTGGATGTGCTTAAATACAACTCAATGTCACTACTTTTATATATTGAAGGAATATAGGCTTAAATGAATTTTCTCAATCATATACTTAAAAATTAATTAATTCTAGTTATGTATCAAAAGTAAATATTTGTTTCAATTATTATAACAAAAGTATACATAATTTATTAAACAAGAGAGAATAGAATTAATAAAACCACATATGCTTTGAGGTTAGGTTTATGCATCCGTTAAAATTTTGATGAATTATGAGTACACGATTTTATTGACTTACATGTCCAAAACGAAAAATGGTTATCATTCTAAATTTATAATATTGACGTAAAATTGTTTATATATATAGGACATTTTATTTAAATATGAATCAATTACAAAATTAATTTGTAGGGAAATATAATGATTCATCATGATTTTAAATACAGATATATTAATTTCATTTTGATAAAATAGTTTAAAGTATACATTTTAATCATTAAAATATGCTTATAGACTTTTACTTAAAAACTTTGTACAGCTTAGTATTTAAGTTAAAAACAGGATCATTCAAGGGAAAATGATTAATTTAAAATAAATATTAAATTTTTAAAAGTAAACAAGAATTTACCTACATTTCTTGAAAATGTTATTAAAGGGTAATACGCTTAGTTTGAAAGCATTAATATTCCTAATTTATGAAATATTCTAGCTGCATGCTTTTATATAAATGAAATAAGCTTTTATATAGTGAAAAACTGCAATGTAAAAAAAAAAAAAAAATTATATCAGATGCAATCAATTTTATCTATAATATAATTAGAAAAAGGTAGAGAATTCGCAATTATCTTATAAATTAAAGTACAGTTAGAGTACACATTTATAATTATTAGTAAATGTTTCATTGAATATTACAAATTCTCTGGATTATTTCAGTAAAATTTTTTAATTCATTTTTTCTTGTTTTTATAAGTATATACTATATATGAAACAGTTATAAAAGTTTTAGAAGTATTTAATAATTTATAATCATTTTTTCAGGACAACATTCAAGAAATGTCCAAAAGTAAATGGAAAGGAGGTGGATCTCTACAAATTGTATACACTTGTGACATCTCGAGGCGGATGGATACAGGTTAGTTAATTTTTAGTTAAATAATCGTAAGTAGTTACAATTATATATATAACCATTATTAATTTAAAAGATGGTCTATTTAATAGAATGTTTTGATCTTTCACATTTGGCATTTATTTATAAATTTGTAATTTTATACGATAGTGCATTCACATGTTCAATTTCATACAAAGTAAAATTCAGTATAAATTGTTATTATTTCCTTTAGAATGACTTTTTATTATACAATGAAATATACATTATAATTATAATAACTTTTTAATATTCTCCGATTTGATGTTTCATTTCTATGTACATATTTTTTAATTTCATCTTTACAAGGATGATTTATACCTGAAATAGTTTAATCAATACATGATTTGATGAGGTGTGAAGTCAAAGGATGAAAAATAAAAAAAAATTCAATATGAAATGAAGTAAATCTTTTAATGGGTGGAGATTTGGATTGTATATTACTGTTAAAATGATTAAAAATAAAGTCCATCAAATCGATGGTCATTTTTTTAATGAAATTTCCTCTCTTTCTCTCTCTCTCTCTGTAAATATATATATATATATATATTTATACTAGAGAGAAGCTTATTTTGTTATAATAGTTAATCATTAAATTAAAAATATGTGGCTAATATAAAATCATAATCAAGTACAGGATTTCTGACATTTTACTGTCATTGCTATACAGATATAAATAGTTTATTGAAATTTTGTTCATTCATATAAAAAGGAATATTATATTCTAAATTTTAATTACCCATAATTGAACGCAATATAATTTATATATGTATTTACAGTATAATTTTACAAGTTATTTTGATTGTATTAAATCAACCTGCTGTGCAAAAAATGTGATAAAAATGAAAAATAAATAGCAGTCGAAGATCTAATTAGCCTTAAACATTTTTATATTTTCATAAAAAATTTTATAATAATCATTTTTTTTTTGCAATAAAAAGTGAATTAGAATTACGATTCTCGAATTTTATGCACGTAGCGGAAAAAAATCTTACAATAAAATAAGCCAAAAAGTTAAATTATGTTCTTCTGAGCATTGATAAGAGAATAATATCAGCAGCGCGCCAAAAGCGTTCGATTTCATGTAAAAAAGACAAAGATAAAAAAATTAGCCTGGGAGGGAGTGAAGAGCGGAGGGAGGAGTGCGGAATAGTCGGTCGAGTCATCTACCCAAATGAAAAGCCGTACGAAACGTACGTTACGCGAACTCTCAACAAGAGCAAGCAATAGTAAAAGTGGCGGTGGCGGCGTCAGTCGCTCAAAAATTTGTTATCGATCCCCCGCGTCCACTTAAAACCCGCACGCATAATACGAGCGTTCATCGAAATACAGTTTGAATAGCCGAGCGGTTTAAACGCCTGCTTTCGTCTGGTCGAGAAGAAAAAAGCCGCGTCCCGTGCGCTGCTGGCGACAGCCTCGCTCCCAGGTTGAACGAAGGGAGGGAAGATCACTTCCGGTTAAAAATAACCCCAACAAAAGCAACGACCAAGTACGCGGGCAATGTTATGGCGTGCTTATCGCTCAGGCATTGAAAGCCAAGGAATTTACAAGGAAAATAATTTGTGCGGCGTTGATGCGGTTATATCCGCTTTTTGGGAGATCATTGCTTTTTCCGGTGCGGGTTGCGCGCGTCTACACACGCACCTACAGTTGTCGGCCAACATCGATGGAAAAAGGGGAAGGTAAAAGGGAAAGTGAGATAGAAAGAAAGAGAGAGAGAGAGCACACGTAGGCTTCAACATTTTTCAAGCGGAAAGGCTGCAAGACAATCTAAGAATTGATTATATTCGAATTACAAAGAATGTAAAATAGTAATAAAAATTGGAATTTATAATCCACACCGCTAGGGGAATATGTTAGGAAAGCAATTTCATCATTGGCATTTCTCCGAAGTGGCGAGAGAAAGTGCACAATTGTAAATAATACTAAAGCAATAAGTCGAAGTTTAGTTAATATAATAGTCGACTATGACTATGTCAATAATATAAAACTACCACAGTACTTTAAACACAACCTATTTAAAATGAATTCTGTTACTATTTTGCTACTGACTATAAAGCACTATAATAAGTTATATAAAAATTCACGTTAATTAAACCACTATTGTTTAAAAATCATTGCATGACGCACAGCTAAAAATAACTAAAATAAGAGGAACGATTCATTAAAATCAATATGTGAATATGATATGAAAATGTAAAAGCGAGAAATTTATGGGAAAGCAAAATTTCAGGAATATAAGTATCAGCGGAAAAGTAACCAAAAACGTTTTCAAGCTATTTTATATTGAAAATTTTAATTTATTTCTAAGTAGTATCATTTGAATTTTTCATCTAAAAATAATTTTACGTATTCTATAGTCAAATACTCAAAGCAATAGTAATATATATATATATATTATCATAAATGCAAAAGATTCTAACTGTAAGCTTAATACGTTTTTACAAAAATTTAAAATTATTATTTATAAAGTGAAACTTATTTGCATAGTCAGAAAAATATTAAAATACAAAAAAAAATTTCTTTTTGCATCTTACAATTTTATCATGACGTTCATTCGAACTTCTTTAAATAAATCGTGATTCAATAATTATATTTCTTACGTTAAAATTTTCGTGTTATTTTAACAACTCATTATATGCATGTATTAAAAATACTTTTAATTATGTGATGTTTACAGATATCTTTAATTATGAACTCATTGAGTAATTTGTGTTAATTACGTATGCGTTTGAGTAAAGTAAGTCAACGTGAAATAAAAAATAGCAATATCTGATTTGTTTAGAAATATATTTATATTTTTTTTAAAAGCCTTTTACAATTTGGTTTTACTGTACTACTACCTAAAATTTTAATAAATTTATCTTAACATTTAATGAAATACCTGAAAATTCTTTTTGAGCTTTATATAGATTGCGAAATAAAATATCACAGCTTATATGGTGGTTTTATTATGCTACAAATATCATAAATTAATTGAAAGATTAAGTAAATTTATTATTGAGAATCAAGTTCCCTAATAATGTTTATAGAAATACTGTAATACTTCATTATTATAATTTGTGCTAAGATAACAAAGGACATATGTATTCTTGTTACTAAGAAGATCTGCGTTGCTGTAAGTGCAATTTTGCAATGTGCAAAAAATATTCAAAATAATGTGCAAAGTCTTGAAGATAATATACAATTCGTGAAATATATACTGCAAAACCATAGGTAAATACATAAAAGTCAGTTAAACCACGAACATTCTGAAATGCTCAGCATCTACGGAGACTAAAACTAAACCTAAGCGCGAGGATAACGCGGAAGTGGTGCAAGGTCAGGGTCATCCAAGGGAGGCACACTGGTCACAGTGGTGGGGGTAAGAGTGAACCGAAAGAGAAAGAGACAGACGCCGCCACTGCCGCCGTCGCGCGATTAAGAAAGAGGGGTGGGGAAGGGATGAGGTAGAGGTAAAGAGTGAGAGAGAAAAAGAGACAGACAGACGGAAGAAGAGAACGACTGAGAAAAAGCCCATGTTTAAGGGGGGAGGCATCGTAAGGGGGCTAAGAAAACTAGAACCAATGTGTCAGCGTACACGTGAAATTTAAAAGGAATAATCGATTTTCTTGTGGACACTCGCCTTTTCACGTTCTTGAGCTCTTATTACATTGGTGACACACATATTCAAAATGCCGTGAGCAAAGTTCATGCATGCGAAACTTAAAATTTACCTATAAAAATGACAATCAACTTTAATTATCCAATTATTTTCTCTATAAAATCTAAAATTTTAACATTGGCACATCCAAACGAAGATTTCAGTAGCTTCCATTTCTGTACCTTTAAAGTTTTTGGCACTTAAACCACATTTACATTCTTACGAAACGAGCTACTCTGTCCTGAATTCATTAGGTATATTGTAAATTATAAAATATTTCATAGTTATAATAAAATAAATTAATTTAAGCATTTCGTTCTTAAAAAAATTAATGTAACTAAACTTCAAGAAATAAGTAATTCATTATTAAATGTTAAAGAAAAATGTTGTTTCGGTAATTAAATTCACGGGGAACAATGACTTTTATTTTTTCTGACGATATAATTATTTACAATTTTATTAAACAAAAATAAAAACCACGAGAAATTATCATTGTCAAAAATTGAAGATAAATTTAAAAATTCCATTTTTTATAAAAAGCTCATCTAAAAAAATGGAAAAGAATCAAAAATATTATATTCACTGAATGATTTTTAAAAATAATTTATAATAATAACTAATAATATACTCTGATCTAATTTTCCAACTTTTATAACACGCATATTTTTTAATTTAAAAGCTTAAGACTAAAATGTACAAATAATGTTTATATTTGTTAAAAATATTGAATACACGAATGTAGGTATGCATGTGTCGGATTTAAATGCACTTACGAAATTAGGTCTGTTTGGTTTTTAGGCTCACTCGCCAAAATTAAAGACTTTAATTGTACGTTACCTATTAAATTCTACTAATTATGTACGAGTAGCCATAAAGGTATTAAGTTTCATTAATAACTGCCATTTAGCACGTCGACGTAATCTATTAATACATTTGTATAACTATTTAAATACCATCAATACTATAATTATAAATTCTTATCTAGTACATCGTTATTCTCTAAATTTAGTAATTACAAATATTGAAGAAATTGTTTATTATGTGAAATATTTTACATTATTTGGATTTAATTCTAGGCCTTTTCGATACAAAGTCACATAATCTGCTTCAATTTTTATATAAAGAAAATTAGAATGATATGATTTCTATTGATGACGGTACAAGAGTTTTTCGCAACAGAAGTATTTTTATTTTCATTTATAGGATTAGTTGAAGAACATGCATCAAATATCAGTTGAATCTTAAAGTCTCGCCCAATTTGGACAAAGCAACATTGCGCAATTCTCGTCCACGACGATACTCATGTAATTAAAATCTGGCTCAATAGCATTGCTCAAAATTGTACCTTACCATGTTTATTCATCGAGAGTAATTTCAATTTGGCGCGCTGAAAAGCACACCGAATGTTCAGGTTGAATTTCGGTGGGTGCAAAAGATGTTAAAAATGAGAATGGGTGAAAGAGAACAGAATACGAAGATGTAATAAGAATTACTGTCGTGTGGAACGGTCGTGTATGTTGGGCGAGTTCACTAAATTTTGTGTGCGTGCGTGTGCGCGCGCGCATGTGTGTGTGTACGCGAGAGAGATAGAGAGAGTGCGAGAAGCTGACATCAGGACTGGAGCAGGAGGTGGTATTTAAACGAGGGCTTCCCCTAGGCGAGAGTAAGATCAGATCCGAAAAACGAGTAGTAGTCGACCAGCAAACGTTTACTAGCGACAAACTGCGCTCCCAGTCACATACATATTCATATATCTATAAGCGCGCGCAAGTACAGGGAGGGAAGAAAGAGGCACGTTTTATATTTCGTGAGCGATCGCGGCTTCACACTCTGGAAAGTCGTTACGACGTCGGCTAATAAATCATTTTTTGGGATCGGTCGAACTCTAATTATTCGACAATAGATCATCCTTCACTTTTAATTTACGTGCTTCATCCTTGCGATAACGGAAAACATATTCTAAAGTACTATGAATAGTGATGCTTGATTTCAATAGTGCGCGGTAACCATCGTTTTGTAAAGGAGCTTGGATGACCTTTTGCGATTGTACTTTGGTCGTTGCAAAAGTTGAAAATAAGAAGAACGTAAGCTAGAATATTATTTTGCATATTTTTGGCCGTGTGCGAATAATTTTACTTTTGGAATTTATCGTTAGTTACCATTGGAGTGCCGCTACCCAACGTTGTACATGTATATATACATATAAATAGACATTGTTCATCGTTTATCTTGACTTCATCGCTAATACACGTTATATATAATCTTACGAAGGAAATAGATGACCATCTTTGATCTTCCCTCTTACATGACCGCGTCATCGGAGTAACCAATGTATGTGGGCGTTATTGCACTCATTGCAGTAAAAATGATTCATATCCTTTACGTTTACTCTCTCGTAAATTATTAAATTCAATTCCATTGCTTTAAAAAAAAGTTTCGAAAAACAGTGTGTCCCCACAAGGGATTATTGTTATTTCAAGAGTGTGCGAAAACTAGCTGTATTAAAGATTTTTTTAAGGTAGTGCTTTTTAGTTTGTCTCCCAATTGTCGAGCCGGAGAATAATAACTTTCGACGAGAAAATTATTAAAGATTTAAGTATCTTCAGGTTATAATTATTGGCAACTGGCTGCTTTTCCCTTTTTTCTGCCAGCTTGTTATTCCAAGCTTAGCCGTCAATAAAGTCTTGCCGCTTTGTCGTATATCGTCTTTCAGTTTCGATTTGTTCTTGTCTGCCAGAGTCGTTGGCAGCTCCGACACCTCACATTCCGCCCGTCGTCTTCCCTGGACGTCCTCAAATAATTTAACTCTCTCGTGTTCAACTTTTATGCTTCGCATATTTCCATTATTCGAAAAATTGCGGGCGGTGTGTACATCTCAATACTATTAACCAAGGCTTCGTTTTCGAAGCTCCACGACCGAACGCTTCAGTTAAAGGCTGTGCGTGCACATACTATAAACATTTACGGATTATATTACCATCGAATGGACCGAGCGGTTTAGCAGCGCAGCGGCGGAGGGAGGGGGTGGAGCTGAGCTTCGACGAACGCCCTCGTATATTTGCAAATCTTCGTAACCCCGTACAACTTCAAATTTCGATGTGTCTAGTTATTATGATTTGCCAAAGCAAGCTACTGCTCACGAATGAACAGGAATTTTACTCTTGCTTCGATGAAGCTGATGTTTTTAAGAAAAAAAAAAATTTTCTACTGCGATTTTAAAGCGTAATTTCAATGTGTAAGCAACATTTGCATTTGGAGTTTTATACGATATACAAGATTATTGTTTATCAATAACAGTATGTTTGCGATTACATTCTAAACTTTACAAAAATAAATGGTACTGTAATATATAAAATACATAAGTCTTGTAATTCTGTCTCAATTTTCACCTTTTATTATTATTAATAATCTCTGAGAATAATTTGACGAAAATTGCGGCTTTGTCATCTTAAGGAAGATGTACGTAGAAGCTTTAGAATTGACTTTTAAATGCTGTAACATTTAACATAAAGTTATAAAAGTGGATTTTTTTTAATTGACAGTATGTATTAAGTGAATTTATTGTATTATTTACATATACACATTAAGATATAAGCTAGCTCGCTGATCACGAATCACCTGTCTCAATGCAACTATTTTAATTAAATTCTCTGTTTTTTATACTTTATTTTGTACATGGAATAGAATGCATCAGTAGGCCAGCTGATTTTTAAATGGACATGGATAAACAAATGACGGTGCTGACTTGGATTTGTTGGTTTTTTTTTATTATAACCCGTCACACAAGTTTTCCCATGTGCTTCCATTTATACAAATGTTTGACCCAGCAATAATAGCAATTTTATTGCTTGTCGATCGTTATTGGTTTAGCCATGTTTTTCATACTTCTAATATAACCTATTGAGACATTAGTCAGCTCCCATCGATGTGTGATTATTAAACACTAGCTTATGAAGTGAAATAAGAGCCTGTGAGTGACCGAGTACGAGAAAAAACAGGGAAGGGTGAATAAGAGAGAATGAAAAAGAAACTATACGACTCAGCCCCAGCATACATTTCGGGTCGGTTCAGTAAAAAAAGAGGAGAGAAAGATAGAATGAGTGAGGGAATATAAGGAGGAAGTAAGAGCTAGAAATAATCATAGAGAAAAATAGAGGATGAGACGACAAAGAAAAACGTGCAATGAAGATAATAATATAATATAGAGCATAGGAAAGGGAAAACAACTTTAATAAAATCAATTGCATTTATTGCTATCATTGTAAGATATTATATAATCCATATTCATAAAATTACTCATAAATACATAATTATTATTATTAATTATTTTTAATTTTCTATAATTATTTTATAGAAAGTTTGAAATGCTGTAAATATTCTATTTTAACTAATTATTTTTTTAAAATAAATTAATAAACATATCTCATGATATATTATAACCTATTTTATGAAAGTGCAGAATGATACATTGGTGACATCATATCGATTACTGTGTTGAAATGCAGATCATTTGTACATGTATCATTTAGTTTTTATAAATAAATGTTTTAATGTAATAAAATGCATAAAAATCGTGTATTTTTTCAATATGTTCTATTACACCATATTTTTTTAGAACACATTCAGTATTTACATAATTCTTGTATCATATAGGAGGAATGTTATCGTGTACTTTATAAAAACTTCTTGTTTATAATCGTATAATTAATAAATATTATATATTTATGTTAATGTTAAAATATCGATTTTCAATCATTTATTAAAATTAATTTTTATGGATATATGTAGCTTTTAATTTTTTAAATATTTTTTATATTATAGTTACGACGTTTTTATAATTTTTCACGTAATTATTCAAAAAAAAATTGTCACTTCATTCGACATCTAATATTGGAACTTCAGATATGTTTTCTTCGTTGTTGGAACAAAAACTCACATCCTTCTGATGGCCACGAATAAATAGCACAGCGATTAATATTAAATACGCTGTAAGTTTTGTCATTTATCGCCTTAAAAAAAAAAAACAAATATTTGATGAATACCATTTTTTAGTTATTGTTTTTAGCGTAGTCTAGAGTGAAAAGACGTAAGGGTTGTTAAACGAATAAACGACCTAAAATGATGTTGTATAACCTGCTCCAAGTAACGGGTTTTTACAAAGTGTACACCTACGTTTACACGATGAAAACACATTTTAATTTTGAATTCACTGGATATAGGTTCATTAAGAATTGTTCCTTTGTTTATAATTTAAATCATTAATTCACATCATTTTGTAAAAAAAATTCGAGGAAATACATGAAATACTTTATCAAAAATAATATAAAATTTTTTGTTTTTAAATTAGAAATGCTAAAAATAAATTGAAGCAGTTAATTCCATTTCTATTCTACATATCCTTTGATTTATGTCTTCTATTACATAATTGTTTATTTCATATGCTTTCAAAAAGCTCACTAATTTGATGATGACTCTTGTCAAGAAGACTGTCAAGTGATGAGAACGAACCTGATGATTTTTAAAATAATTACAAGTTAATTTAATTAAACAAAATTTTTTATAGTTATATTTTATTATTCGCCTAGACTTCTATAAATAAGCCTATTTTAATCTCTTGAACGAGAGTTTTCGAACATTATATTTATTATATATATTTTCTAAAACGTAGGTAGTTAAGCTATATGTATTAGAAAGCATAGCTTTCTAAAAAATTTTTCTGCTATTTTATTTCACAATAATAATTTGTGAACATAAAAATATTAATATCCATTAAAATAAGTACCAATTTTGATCTTTTCTCGATGATGAAAATAATTTTTTATGCTTAGGGTAAACATTTTTAAGTATTGAACCAAGCACTTTTCATAAATATTAGATTTATATTGTTCAGAAGTAAAAGTTTTAAAAGCTCTGCAATAATATGGC
This sequence comes from Kradibia gibbosae, assembly GCA_018907135.1. Taxonomy (NCBI): domain Eukaryota; kingdom Metazoa; phylum Arthropoda; class Insecta; order Hymenoptera; family Agaonidae; genus Kradibia; species Kradibia gibbosae. The sequence goes on from JACCHX010000004.1 coordinate 15,436,853, forward strand.
TGAAAGGTCTACATTATTGACATCTTGAATTGGGTTGAATTTTTAATTTAGCATCATGTATTTCATCTAAACGTTCCCGTCATGCAACTCGTGTTATTCCCAATTATCCAATCAATTCCACATATTTTTTCTTATTACCAATCGCGCTTTAATTTGACATATTACACATGTATTACAATTTTGAATAAATATGTTGCTGCCGGTGTTTAGAGATAATCGGAATGCTGCGATTTCACACTTTTATATTTTCTAATAAGTCTCATCCGCAAGCATGTACTATTAATGATTTTCCAACCTATCAACAATGTATAAATTTTTTTACGAAATACTGACATAATTATTTGATACAATAAACATTTTAAATATTATGATCATTAAGCAACATAATATATAAGCCAAATTTTAACAGGTACATTAGATTCAGAATTTATAACTGTAGTAGTCATTAAGTGCTGAAATTGCATTAATCAGTACCTTTTTATTAAGTATTTTGTTAAATTTGCGAGGAATCAAAAAAATTGGGTAAAGCCTCCTTCTACCAAAAAAAAATAAAAATAACCCAAAAAATTTACAATTTCATAAGCTTTTGTAATTATAACAAAACGTTTAAATCGTGCAAGCAATACAATTCCATTGTACTGATATCTAAAGTATGTTGAACTCATAGCAAGCGCTGAAAATAGATTTAGCCGATTAATATTACTAGACTTATTTTGGAAACGTAATACAGTAAGCGATGAAAATATTCGCTGTTGAATACGAATTGCTTTTCATTACTGTATGTTTTCGTGCATGTAGAATAAATATCCATCAATTGAAAAAGCATTAGTGCAAGTTATTCCTTTCTAACTTATAATTACGTAAGTTAAGTCAATAAACAATCTTTATCATATAACGAAGATCAGTGTCCGATCACATAGGGAGTGGCAGTCTTGCGGGAAATTATTTTTTACCACTAACGGCTAATCGTACCACGAGAAAATTCTTTTCGCAGCATCACATACAAAGAAGCGCACAACTAGCATTTTCTTTTTTACCCTTTAGTATATTTTTATTTTGACACAGAAAACTGCGGTATAGGTTCAAGAAGCTTAAAAACGATAGAGAGAATTAGGGTGCGCAATGAGCTGCTCGTAAGACCCATAGGATTTATCCACTTTTTATACATAATCCAACTTGTGATAGTGTCGCACGATGTGCACGAGACAAAGCCTAATCTTCACGTTCCTCTTGAAGACCTAATGATTTCAGCTTAGGATGAAGGGCAGCAGGGGCTCCTTGTCACAAATTCATGTCTATTATTCTCCGCGTGCTTTGTCCCGTTCAAACCACCCGACCATTCTTGTATCTACTTATTACGTTAAAGCAGAATTGTTAATGTCGGCAATGGGGGGCGTCGAGCTGAAAAATTACGTGATTTCCGAGTAAAGGTCGACTCTGCTGAGCTGTAAGTTGCGCAACCCTCGTTTATCCAAATTAATGGGATGACGACAAAAAATGAATATAATTATATTACTAATGTAGGCGACCGTTGATAGTACTTATAACGCATTATCAAAGAAAATTGATTAGTCGTATCTAATGGGAAGTAATAAGATGCAATGAGATACTCGAAAAAAATACGTTATATATATTATTAATTAAGGTAATATTTGCAATCGTACGATTTACATTTTTCTTCTTTCTTTTGTTACCACTTCGTTGAACTTTTAAACGTTGGAAGGCAGTTTTTTACGCTTGTACTACGAGATGATGTTTTCATGGGATTCAAAAGGGAGGAGGCAGGTTATTATTTAAAAAAAGTATTTCCTTTATTATCGATTAATAAAATATTCGTCACTCTCACATTTCAAAGACTATTGGTACTGATTGTTATCATAGGATATCACTGAATAAAGAAAGACTGATTTTTGCTATAAATAATACATTTTTGGCAATTTTAAATTGTACAATTGTACAAAATGAAAACAATGTTTTCGTATAGTCTTTCGTAATAATTAAAATCAACTGATCTATTTTACCGTGCAAGTGAAACTGTTAATAATTATATGATATTTATATATTCAAATTTATGTTGTTTTTAAATTATACTTTATACATAAAATTTTCATAACTATTTGTAAAGCATTTTCTTAACATAAAGTTCATATCATATTAAGACAAGGATAAATTAAAATTGATGCTCGTGTAATATGAGATTTATTCATATGAGGAAATATATTACAATTGTTTGCAGCAACTTGTCACACGTAAAATCAATTATGGAATAGTTTCTAAGAAATATCCTTTTCAAGTAATCATTATTTATTTTTAATTTTAAGTGATTTCGTTCATTTATCAAGAACGCAGTGCCATTTTATAAGTAGATAATAATAATTAAAAAAAAATCAAATTGACATTATCTGCAATATCAAATCTTTATTTCCTAATATCTATGATCAAAGTCTATCAAATTTAGGCTAACATTTTATTTGTAAGCAAATCGATAAATATATTGTGAGATTCTCATTTAAATCTAACGATAAAAAATGATTATAAAGACTAATTTTGTTTAACCTTCATTCGGTAATAAGACATTATTAATGTTACATAAGAAAATTACTACACGTAATGTACCGTTTTACAAAATAAAACGTGAAAACATGATTCTTTACAAAGATGAATACCACGTAGATGTGGGTTGTGCATTTATGTTGCGAATAAATTTTAATTCAATGTACTTCTAAATATATAAATGTGTATTTTTTATAATTACGCATGATAGCATCAGCTATATTAATAAGGCTTTTGTAACAAATTATACTGCTGCATACAACATGTGAAACTCTTATTTAATAAATAAGATGATCGTATCAACACTGGTGCATTATTACCAATACAGTGGCAGTCCTTCATCGGCGAACGAAAAAACTGCCGAATATATTAGCGCGTGAGAGCTGCATGAAAATTTTGGCAAACGAATACCCCAGCACTAAATCGTCATTCTTGATTCTTGCCTCCTCTGAAGATTAAAAATGACAGTGCGAAAGTGTAGGTGCATCTGCGAAAAAGGGTTGGCACACATTCGCCTCTGCTCCCGGCCTCTTAGCCCCCGGCCCCGTGACCGCGTTTTCCTTACGGTCTTTGTATAAGCGAGCAGCTCGGAAATAGAGGGAGAGGAGCCGCCGCTCAAGTCACGGGGCCCTTTAGATCGAAAAAGCTCTCCGGACCGCTAGCCGGGACTCCGTTCTTCTGGTGTCGGAAGTCGGCTGCCCGCAGTGGAGCGGCATTACACGCGTATACCGATCATTGCGAGGAGCAGAAGCTCCTGGGGCCCGAGCCGCGGACCGGGGGTGCCCGACCTTGTCGAAGCACACGAGGATTTCGCGCGAGTAGCGTCGGCTCGTACCGCAGTGCTGAGCCACCGGATCCTCGATGCTCGGGCTCGCTGCACACTAGATTTCATGCGTGTTTATGCTAGTCCCCACCATGATCCGTTGCTTTCTTATTGTCAATAATGGCTCTCGTACCCGCCGTTGTTATCAGCTTCTCGAATAAGCTCGGGAAATGCAGCCACCGAATTGAAAATGAACTATGACTCATCGCCTCCCGCTATATTCTTGATACAAGAATAATATGCACAAATACATATAGGCGTAAAGGTATTTAAATCAGCCATCGCGAGCGACACTTATCCATAAAGCGGGTATAGCAAATCTTATTTGCGTTTTACTAAAGCACGTACAGCCGTGTCGCAAGCGCCTACAACGGCGTCCGATTTGCAATCGTAGGAATGCAATTTTCACAATGTGGTCGAGCTATCAAATGTAAACAGTTTTATCCGCTTTTAAGACACGGTTTTAAACAAACGCCCTCTTATTTGTCGAGTCCCTGGGCAAATATTGCCAAGCACAATCGTAACAACGCTCGCGACAAGCGGCGGCTATATCGAGGCTGCCAATGATCCGATTCCGAATTGCCCCACGACCGTGCAATATCGGGGGTGGGGGGATTATCGCCGTATGGGGCCCATCTCCATCGGCTCCTGATCGACGGAAGCTGCAATCGATGCGCGAAACGAACAAGCGCACCCGATTAGGCGCAAGGGATACGCGAGAGCCACTCGGGCAGAGGATTTCATTCTTGCGAATCCAAGTTTAACCGAGCGCGCACAGCTCGCACTGACTGACCATCGAAAGAACTAAGATTGCGACCCCGGGACCGCAGCACACGGCCGGCGTTTACTAGATTGGCCGACGGCGGAGGGGCGAAGAGAAAGTATAAAGAATCCAAGAGCCCCTGGGAGTCTCTGCCATGATTTTATATTGTTACTCGGTTACGGGCCGATCAACTTAGCATACCGCATATACAATGCCGAGTGAGGTTTCGAAAAGGAAAAGGATAAACTTAAAGGGATCGTTGGAATGGCTAATTCGACTAGTGGTTAGTTTTAACACTGTTGATTATATTTTGATGGATAAATTTTTTTTATTTTTTTTTTTTTTTTTCTGAAGTTCTAGTGAATAGTTCATTTTGTCATTAACGTAAAAGCTGTTATTATAGTAGATTGTTTTTGCAGTCGAAGCATAAATTAAACACTCAAAATGCTAGAATTTACTTATTGCTTCATTGCCCAATGAAGTTCATTATATTTAAATATAGCATTAAATTTATTAAACTTTGTACATTCGATTGGGCTAACGCGAGCAATATTTTTACGAAGACACGAAGTACCATATTATTAACGTATAAACAATCATGCACTAATATCATTCTCGTCTTTTCTGTTTTCGAGAATGGCAAGGGACTGAAGAGCATTAGTTTTCATTTTAGCTATTATAATAAAAAACGGAGATGAATAATCGAGTAACATTATGAAAAACATGTAAAAGCAATGAAGCATAATCGGTGTCAGCGGATTTATTGCAAGTTACATACGTACATTAGTTTCTCAATACGCAATTGTAAATTGAAATGGTAGCCGACTATCAACTAGCGATCAAATTAATAAAGCTCGAAGAGAGCAATTATATAAACAACCGGATAAAGGCTCTATTTATTTACTTTTTTAATGTTCTATTCTGGCGTGGTCGTTTTAATAGATGAAAAAGTGCAATACAAATAAAGCCCAACAATACGAGATTCAAGCCCATGAACGGGCGCGAGCTGAATAATAATCAACGTCATCGATTTTGGGTAAATACGGGCCCGGGCAAGCGGTCCAATACCATCCGCATAATTTATTGGCGCCGAGCGACGATGACGAGCGGGTCGTCCTCGCGCTTAGCGGCTCGCCGTAACGCCCCATTACAAGGCGAAGTAAGCGCTGTCGCGTCGCGGCGGCGGCGGCGGCTAACAGGTAGGAGGCGCGAGCGCGTACGCACATTCGCGGTCCGGCTTCTTGCCTGCACCCTCCCCCTCCGCGGCGCCACTGAGCATCGATCAACAACAACGCCCACCAAGGGCGGGCGCGAGACTTCCCGGTGTCAGGGAGCGACAAAAAGGAAGCGTCACTAGGCCGCGCGAGCGCGACGGCAGCGGCAGCCGAGAGGGTCAATTACATCGGCGATACCGCGGACGGGACGTCAACGCGTCGTCGCGTCTGTATCTCCTCGTGGGTGGCTGTTCCGATCCTCTCTCCCTCGCCCCGCGTCGTCGGCACATCCGCGAGCGTCGCGTGCAGAGCGGGCGGCGTGCGTACCCTCGGTAAGAGGCTTCGGCTCCGGGGGGAGGGGGGCTGGGCGGGGCGGAGCGGGCACTCGGGCCGGCGAGTTACGGTACCCGCTGCCGCCGGTGCCCGGATTCGCTGCTCGCGCGAGGGCAGCGCCAGCGGCAGCCGACGGTCCCGAGACCCGCCGCGGTCGATACGGCAACAGCGCGCGCACGCCCCGAGTCTGCTGCCTGCGCACACGTTTACAGGCGCACGCAGCGAGCGCCCCGACGAAGGTAGGCACAGGCGCACGGGGCCAAGACGGGTAAGAGTAGCGAGCGGCAGCGTCGCCGTCGCCGCCGCTCTTGCCCCTCCATCAGCGCTGCGAAATTCGTGAGGCCGAGTTGCCGATGCTGCTGCTCGCCTGTCTGCCTGTCTGCCTGTCTGCCTGCCTTGCATCGCAAAATCGATTCCTTTTCCTAGGTGCGCCTCGGGCCGAGGATCGCGAAAGCCCAGGTACGCTGGGGCCGAGTCCCTTGGGAATTCAGTTGCTGCGGGGGCGGACGTCGGCGCCGGGCGGCGAAGGACCGGGGGCAAGGGCTGCGAGGAGGGGACCCAAATCGTCAGCGACTGCCTTCGCGGCGCGCCCGGAGCTTCGGACCCCGGAGGTTGACGAGTAGCGAGAGCGCGACGATGCTAGTCAACGACGCCCCGTGCATTCGGTAATGAGTGATAATTACGCGCGGGACGCGCACTGGCCGAGGCTCACGAAGCACGTGTGTGAGTGGCTCGCGTGAGCCTCGCATGGCAACGTCGCTCGGCTCGAGCCCAGACGATTGAACGACCGGCGGCGGCGGCGGCGGCGGCGGCGGCGGCGGGGGGCTGCGGACGAGGAACTTTTATGACGCGCGGGAAGCTTGGCTTCGCCGCTGTCCTCACGCCCGCTTTTAAAGGAATGAGTAGCAGCCGAGTGGCAATCGAGTTGAAGGAATTGATGCCGGCAATCACACTTTCAGCTTCGCGCTTTGCAGGGGACACGCATTACCCGTCCGTGTAACTCATTTTATCCACCAATTCCTTTCTCCTCGATCCATCTCCTCCACCCCCACCTCCGTCTCTCCGCCACCCTCTCTCTCTCTCTCTCTCTCTCTCTCTCTCTCTCTCTCTCTCTCTCTCTCTCTCACACACACTCTTTCACTCTCTCTTGCTCGTTACCTACTCCATACCTACTACTTACTGCCCAATGGCTATTCGATTTTTCAATTCTCCCTCTCTCTTCTTTCAATATGTTGGGACATGATGTACATTTAATGATGAGTCCATTTTGCTTTGTCATTTTATTGAGAATTATTATTCTTTTTTATATGAGCAATTACCTGTTTGATTAGTATCGGGTCAATGACTTAACAACAATTGTTATCAATAAATTATAAATCGCCACTAAATGCGCAACCTTAACTTAGACAAATTTGTCAAGCTTTATTAAATTCGAGTATATAAGAAGACTTATACGCTAATTAACGCCACAAAATTAATTAAATTGGATAAAATTATCTTTTATTATGATTGCCAATTCAATAAATGATAACTTCCGTTAATCGATCGAAAAAGAGCTCCCCTTTCATTAATTGCACTTAACGCGCTTGATAAAATTCATGCTTTATCCTTGTCCCGATTTCTTAAACTCAAACGTGGACAAAAGATTTTTGATGATTTTTCTTTCCCGGCGACTCGCGGCAATATCACTCTCTTTCCGAAAGTGCGTTTGTCCAGTCCAAAAGCGTCCCTGAATATCTGCGAGTAAGTCTTATGGTAGCAGTCTGGCTTAGACGGATCCGGGGGAGGGAGGTTACATCGCGTGATGAGTTTCGTTTTTTCGGTATTTCGCACACGTGCACGACCAACGCTTGGAAAGCCGCACTAAATAATCCATTTATATAAAATAAATAAAATTCATATATAAATAAATCAGCGTTCAGAAGAAACAGTCTTATTTTCATTTTGGTGTAGCTTCCATAACACTTTATTTAATCAGGCATTAAGAAAATGTTCCTCTTCTTGTACATGTATTTTAAAAAGATTGGTACACTTCTACTATATAAATTAATTATCAGCTCAATCTAACAGCTTCCATGCTTCCATGAACAAATGACTGCACGTTTAATTTGATTTGTTGAATTATGTATTGTAATCTATAACTTCAATCCATAACGTTTCCTTCAGACTGTCTCTCGCTCATTTTATTTCGTTCGCTATACGATCGTAAATACACACAACCATATTTGTTATAAAAAAATTTACGAAAGAACTTGATATTATAACAAATTTGTGATAGTAATTTATATTTTTAAAAATACTTTGAATTCATTATGAATTGATTCTAAGGTATTTTTTTTTATACTATAGGGAGGATGTGGATACTATTTTATTTCTTTCTACGAAATACCTATGAAACCGATTTTGTAATTTTCGTTTTTAATTCTTTGAGAAGCCTTCGTTATAACTAAGCTATTAGTAAATTCCTAGTTCTATGAAACGACTTTAATTTTTATAATATTACGTAAAAATTTAATTTAATTGTTATTCTTGGTTAAAGTTTTTATAAATTTATTTTTTTTTTTAATAAATTAAAACAAAGTACTACATTTTATTCATAATACAATGTCAATTGATACATATATTGATACATGATTCAATAATATTTTTTTTGTGTTTTTGAAAATCAATGAAACGTAAAAATGACATATACTTTCAGTACTTTAAAAATTATAATAAATTAATGATCCTTCTTTTAAAGTGAAATATTTATTTGATGTATTCAATACTTTAATAGTTATATATATAATATAATAGAAAACGTATACTCAGGCATGCATATACATCAATATAATTTGTTTTCTATGGTACTTTGAAGCTGCGCTTTGGTGGATGCAATATATTTTCGAGTACACCGGTTCAATTGTACCCATTGAAAATTGTAGATTTCAATTTTTTTTAAATAAAAAAATGCAAATATTTCTTGTCGGTATTACACGACTGAGGTATAAATCATAAACACTGTATTCATTAGAATTCATTTCATTTACATTAATTTACTTATTGTAGATTTAGGAATAAATTCATTTTACAACGTATGATTTAATATCAATACAAGTTACAATTAAGAGCCATTATTTTGTTCATAATTTGCTTTGTTTGCAAATTGAAAAAATGGAAGGAGGCGATATTTTGTTACTTTGTGAACAATTTATATAATTACAAATATAATTAATTCTTATGGCAGGCAAAATTGTTATTGTATTTAAATGCTGAAGTTCACAAATGCTTTGTTTTATTTGTGGAAAATGGATGAAAGAATAGGATCTGGAAACATGAAATACTTACACTTTAGTTATATTTTAAAAGTAAAGTAAAATGCTGGAACATGACCATTAATCTTCGCCATTAACTTCGCCATTAACTTCGCCATATAGCTAACTTATAAACTTAAAAAGTTTTTACCGATCGAATTAGTTTTCTCTGCTTATTAACTTGAATATCTGTAGCGTAAAAGCCATCCAAACTGTTTACTCCTTAAAAGCAAGAAGTATCCTTGATGCGTTTAAAATATTCTCTTTTCTTCTTTCTTTGAACGATAAATGTATCCCGTAAGCGTCGTTTCAATCTCAATAGCGTACACCGTGTATGAAAATTGATTCGATAAATTTTCAACAAACGCATACAAATGTATCACCTCTGTTTCACGGATTGATGGAATAGCGCCATTGAGGATACAATAAAACGTAAAGAAAATGTCGAGAGCTTAAGCGTCTTGGAAAAAGGTTTTTTACTGATTAATACGCGGGGAAGGTGCACACGCCGAAGAAAGATGTAAAGGGAGAAAGAGAGACTCGACGACAGGGAAAGAATTGGAGCGGCATAAAATTAATAGATCTACTGCCAGGAGGACGAAGACAACGAGGAAAGGAGCCAGAGTTGGGCCTCCGATGGAAGACAAGAGAATTGTAGTAGGAGGATGAGTTGAGATGTGGCAACATGGCGCAGGGGAAACGAGAGCTAACCAGCGAAAGAGAGGAGAGAGTGAGTGCGAGGCAGATGAAATCAACAGACACGGGATGGCCAAGAGGAGAGACAGATGAACGCACACTGTTAGCGACACTTGGACGCTTATGACTCGTGACTATTAAGGGCGAGCAATGGCGGCGTTAGGCAGGGGATTGGCTCGGGGGGAGGGAGGAGGAGGAAGGGATAGGCTCGCGAAGCAGTACGGATCAGCACCGATGAATTTCCTTGCTTTCCTCAAAATGCAGCGTTTTTTTCTGGTACATTCTCTCCTCCCTGGCAGGTTCCATTTTAAATGATGGCGTAGCAGCGGCGGCTCTTAACGTTATTTCACGCCCGAGCTACACTTCAATCGGACGACTTTCGCTCTCAACATGAATGTATCAAATACCACGTTCCACCATTACGTCATTCGATTTATCAAGTAAACATTTTGCTCCGAAATCGTAAGTACATTAAGTTGTACGAATATTTTTCGAAGAAACAGAAGATGAATGCAAACGTCGAATAGGCTCCTTGTGTCTAACACATTATGCGTGTTTCTAACCTTAAAAAAGAAACAAACTTTTAATCTGCGGGTTATCTTATCAGCGCTAAGACATATCTTAATAATTAATTTTTGATTTTGTTAATTACTCTGTAAATTAAAGATTCCTTTCCAGTATTAAATATATCGAACAAATTTGCGATCTTTACTCAAAAAAATTCTTGAGATATTTTTAATAGTTATAAAAGTCAATAATTACGTGTTCATAAATCTTTAACTTATTTATATTTATGTTTGAAAAATTGATGCAATTTTAGTTTTTATTTCACACTGTTTTAAAAAAATTTAGCAGATGTGCAATTGTAAAAAAGAGAGAGGCGTTCTAGAATTTACTGCATGTTGCACCATTTCTCGCAAAACCTACATGCAGAATCATTTTTACGATTTTTATTTTTAATTTGAAATTATTATTGGCAAATGCCAATAAGATTATAAATTTATATTTTAACACAATGCGTTATTTTTTATCTATTTTTGGTTTAAAAATTCTTAAAAATCTTTTTATTTTTATTTTGACAAATTACAATTGCTTTAATTTTCTAATTCTTTTAATAGTGTATTGTTAATTCTTGCTGTTACAATAATTCAAAATAATAGAAAAAATTTAAAAAAAAAATCACTGACTATTTATTAAGGAAAGAAATTGTGATAAAAGCTTCGTACAGAAGATACTTACAGTAGTTTAGAATTGGTATAGAATTGTAATGTACTAAAGTTAAGAAATTTTTTTTTAATTTACATTAAAAAATCAGATAGTATTAAAGAAAAGCCAATGCAGTTTATCTTAGTTTACTGAAGAATTTTAGCTTTTGCAAACAGATTTTTATTCGTCAAGCCTTTTTGTCGTCGAAAAAGACCATACCAAAAAGGCGAAAGAGAGAGAGAGAGAGAATAGAAAAAAACGTTGAGTTAGCGTACAAGCGTTGTTTTATATGAAATTCCCAATTCTGAGAGCTTGAAGATTACTTTTTATTATTAATATAATTTTAAGTTTCATTTTTTTATTGACTAGTAATTATTATCCAATCTTGCGTGTGCGTGCGAGTGCGTGTGTGTTAAAAATTGATAGTTGCATAGTTACGAAATTAACCTTGATAAACAATTAGCTAAAAGGAGCATAAAACTTGAAATAATGTATTAACAGCAAGAATGTATATGAATATATCGAGTATATGCATTTTTATGTAAGATGCACGTGTACAAGACTATATATTTTGTTCTGACCATGACAAGACTTTCACTCTTTTCAAAAAGTTTCTCTATTTTTTTTATATTGCAAAATAAATGTATTGATTTTTCATATTAGCTTTCATGTTAATTTTTTTAATAGTTTCCAAAATTATATGTATCTAATACTTCAATTATAAATAGGCTTGTCTTAAGATTATCAAATCTTTTTTTTTTAATTTATATAAGATGATAAAAATTATCAGTATCATAATTTCAGTTGTCATTTTCAGAACAATTATTACAATAGATTAAAAATGCAAAATTGCAGGAAAAATACATGTTTATTAGTTTATGAAATATCTAAGGATATATAAACATTAAATTTCAAATTAACATATTTATTGAATCAAAACTCCTAAAAGTATAACCTGTTAATACAGACATAAAAGTTGTTTATAAATCTTTGCCGAGTACCTAAATTTAATTTAAAATTATGAATTTATAAAACAAGGTAACATTAATGAAAATAAAATATGTTTTGATAAGATTCAAATGAGTTACGTGTCGTGTAAGTGTATGAATACAGTTGAAATAGATAAGAGCGTTAGATAGATAGAGAGAGAGAGAGAGAGAGAGAGAGAGAGAGAGAGAGAACGAGAAGACAATATCGCGCTTGACGCGTTTTTATTGCTACTAAGAAGTGGACCAACCGTCTTCGTGTAGCCCTCCTTGATTATTTTCAGATAGTAAGACAAGAGTGAATTGTTGAACAAGTCCAAAATTGGGCAACTTTACAGTACATACATCATAAGTATCGAAAGAATTTAGTGATAAAATGAAAACTACATATATATCAAACAATTTTTTGTATGATCTAAGTACAACATTTATGCATTAGCACAACTTGTTTATTTTAAATAATGGTAATAATTGAAATAACACTTAGAGAGAAATTGAATCACTCTTTTGAAACTAATAACATTTGAAAATGTTCTTTATAATTACAATTAATTATAATGGATCAGTAATTAAAACTAATATTGATTTTAATGATAAACATAGCACAGTTTCATTTTAAAACATCTTGTTAGTATAATTTTTCATAGTAATAATAAATAGTGAATTGAATGAATAATGTTATCACATATAGTAGCTAATATAATGACGTATCAGAAAACTTGCTGTATGTGCTTAACAAGCAACTTTTCGAACGGGTATAATCGATAAAAAATATAAGAATAATTACTATTTTTAATATTACTAGAACGTAGCGTATTTTAATGAAAAAGATAAATTTATTTAATCGTATTTGTTTAATACTAGTCCTTTTTTGTTTTATTTTGTATTTAAAAAAGTTGCACAGACATTTGCTATGCAGTTACTTTAGTATCAATAATATCCTTAACTGATTTTTGTTTCATTAATTATGTTTGCTTAGCTAAATCTTGTTAAAGTTTTTTAATATTACAGTTTAGAAATATCATTTTTGTTATTCGAGATCTAATTAAAAAATTTTGAAATAATGCATAGATTATTATGTTCAAATAAACATAATGTATTAATTAAATAAACGGATTCAGTTAATTGCACCAAAAAAATATTCTTTGCACATTTTTTAGACATTTTTTACTATATTTAGAGATTAAGTAGATTACAAATTAAGTAATGAAGATACAGTATATATCAAAAATATAATGTTCTATGACATTCAGTGCAGGACAATATGACGCAGATAAAATGGTTGATTTCTCTAATTAAATGTAATAAGCGTGCGCGAAAGCCAAAGAGAAAATTTGAAATGCACACAAGTAGGCAAAGCCACCATAAAGCGCACAATGGGAAATAGAAGAAAGTTATGGTAAAACTGTCCGATACATGATTAGCTTTCTTGATTGAAATTGTAAAACTTATTTATCGAGAAAATTGCTAAAACACTCTCAAACTGTTCTTTTCAAGCGAAAAATAGACAATCATAAAAGAATAAATTTAAAATCATCTGAAAATGGTGTCTATGGAAATCCGATTGTGAATAATACAACTGAAACTATTATTATTTACGTAATATTAACGGAAAGCAATATATCGTCATTGTACAGATATATTAACGAAATGCAAAAACTATGAAATTATGAAGCAATGCCTTGAAGTTTTGAATGATTATAACTTTTTCAATAAACATTTGTTAGATAAAGAATACTCGTATTATTAAAAAACATTATTTGATTGTATGTAATTTGATTGTCGATGTATAGATATAAAGAGGAAATTAATTTATAATGAGAATCAACGTAAATTTGAAATAATGAACGAATACATAAATAGTCATATAACTCACATTAGAAAAGCTGTTTCACAATAAACTTTTTATGTACATATTAATTGTGCTAAGATTAATTTAACAAAACTCAACAGCTGAATGTGCATTTGCAAAAGAATTTTTAAGCACCTTGAATTTATAATTAATTAATTTATAATTTTATTCTTCGTATTAGTTTATTTAATTTAATTTTATACGTTTAAGCTATTTTATATGTATATATGTTTGCGAGCAATTTTTAATGGTATAAATCGAAGAAATATTAATTTAATTCTGAAAGTGCAAAAAAGCATAAACTCTTGCAACGTATCGAAAGTTAAATTTTTTTCATTTTAAGACAACAAGACATTCGCCTTGTCCGAGCAATCAACTTACCTCGAGACGTTTTTCCAGTTGATGCGACTTTTTTTTATAAATCAAAGCCACATTTTCTTTTAAATTCGAATCATTTATTTATATACATGTATGTGTATATGTGTGTGTGTGTGTGCGTGTGTGTGTATATATATATATATATATATGGGATCGGTATGTGAGGTCGATTCTTAGCGAAGGTCGATGTGATATTGCCCAGTTTAAGTACCACACAAGGCATTCCAACATAATCACAAGCTCGTAGCGCAATAAACCTGGTACTTTTGTTCCATGAAAAAGAAAATAGCCCCACCACCTCCCGTGCCGATCCTCGTTGCTCCGCTCACATCAGCGTGTAACGTCACCGCTGGTGAGGCAGCCACCCTCCCTATCCCCCCTGCCCCCGCCCTTAAACGGGCACCCGTGCCGTCAACAACACGGCTTAAAGGCCCGTGAGAGCTGGCCTCATCATCGGGCATCGGCGAGGCAAGGCTCCGAGCGCGCGATCGATCGCGATCGCCGGGCCTCTCATTAGGATCCATCCAGTTGGTAAAACAGGGCCACGACCGCGAAAGCGGGTTCGCTCGACGCACACGACTTTGTTTCGACGAACACGTGTAGCGCGCGTTGCTCGTGTTGCTACTGTCGTCGCTGTGTGTCGCGTCCCTAAAAAGCGCCGGGAGGATTCCTCGCGGCTATGGCGGCTTTGCATGAAAATGGCCTTGGCCGAGGCGCTTGCCCTCTCTCTCTGTCCCTCCCTGCCTCCCTCGCTAGCTCGCTGACTGGCTGGCTCGGCTGCGTTCGCGCCTCGTCACTCGCGCGCACACTTCGAGACCGCTTTGGAGGTCACTGCACCTTACGCGGCCGTACGCTTCTCTCTCTCTCTCTCTCTCTCTCTCTCTCTCTCTCTATCGCACACATACGCGCGCGTGCACGCACACACTCTCACTCTCTGTCTCTCCTCCCCTTCCTCGTGCACAGCGGTAGGTGCCCGCTCTCCCTCACGCACACGGACGTGGAACACGAGGTGGATCTGTTACGTGCTCGAAGCGCGCATGTATAAATGCCCCTCCGTCTTCCGTATTCGAGAGCATGCACAAATACACGACATTCGACGGTCAAGTATTCGATCCTCGATCTCTTAGCGCACTTTCCCACTTAGTCTTTAACAACGCCTTCAACATTTTTCGCCTGCTTCGTTGTTTCTACGGTTTTGAGAGTGTGACCGGACTCCTGTCATCGGCTTCCTCGTAGCTCAGAGCCTCGACTTACACAGAAAGTTCGATGATGCAAAAATACGAGTTGACGCGACCGAGCTGAAAAAGCGCGTCAGCGGCAAGTTTTTTTACAGGAGAAAAAAGGTTTGCTCGGAATGGACTTTTGGTATGGATTGCTTCCAACTTGTATGAGATCGAGTGCTTCCTTAATATATGTGCTAACGTTACTCTCCCCCCAATTCCGACACTTAAATTATTTATGCATCAAAGACCCCTTATCCAGTATTTACAATACTTAAGCCCCCATGCGTACAATTCCAGTTTTAGTTCGCAGTACAACAATAGGTAACACGAAATATATTTTATTTTGACGAATATGATGATATTGACGAAAGCCGAGGGCTGAAACGGGCGTGACATCATTGTACACGCTAAAGAATTGGGACTTGTATATTTATTAAAACAAAATTCAATTTAATTTGTAGTTACGTATTAAATATATTTAGCTCTATGTTTGGAATTATAAATGTGCAAACAGCAGTTTAATTATTGATTTAGTAATATATACTTCGTTGTACTGCAATCTTCATTCTTTCAAAAGTTGTAAATTAATGAATCCGATATCATTGATGTTTTTTTTATTTAGAATGCTTCTTAGTATTACGAAAGATAAGTACGTTTTATTATTTTGCAGAATAATTCCTTATATGCACTGTCTTTTATATGTCCAGGTTTTATAAGCATTGTCGAGAGTAGGAAAAAAAATTTTTGTGTTGCTCGTTACAAATTAATTTCTTTTAACGCCGCAAAAAACAGTACGTAGGTAACAAAGAATTCGGATGACCGTTACTCAAATTTTCCGGTTTCATTACTTATTCAAACTTTAAATTGATAATTAAATTACAAATTATTCTGTTTATTTTTCCTTCTCTTGTATATAGAGATATTTAAATGCATATGGCAGTAGTTACATTAGCATATTTTGTCGAAAGAACATATATTTTCAAACAAAGGACTATCATTTAGTATATCATTACTACCTCTCACTACGACCTTTATACGCTTGAACACAAATTGATGGCATAAAATGTTTATAATAGGTAAATTTTAATAGGTATATATTACGCATAATACCACTAATTCGATTCTCAGTTTATAGGAAAATTTGCAATTTTTTAATCATTTGAAATATTTTTTCAGAGCGCTTTTAATAAATTTTTATCATAAGTTATTACGTTAAAGACAAATAATGATACGTCGCATAATAAGATTTAATCTTTTTCTTTCTCACACTTGTACTAAAGCAGGTAGCAGAGATTTTCAGCCATTCGTGCGCTACTATAACGAAACTGTAAATTGCCACCTTTCGAACTTCCGGTTTGAATGCAATAATTATTTTGCAAGTTGCGTTTCCGTATTTCTATGTCTAGATTCTATATATATTCAACTCTGCTACTCTATTGTAGCATTATCATTTACGTTGGTCCTTTCATAGAGCATGATCTGAATTTCAACACATTTATAAGAATTACAATTGCAATTTCACTCAACTACTCTGGCCTCCTTTTGTGTTCATCCATGTTTCAATGCTGCTTATGATCTTGACTCATTTTTCAGTTTTTAAGATTGAAACTGCGCACGATTTTGTATTTCTTTTCTGTTGACTTTTTTATCTTGGGAACATGTACGCAATTCATTTAATGTGAAACCGATTCAATATTACATTACATTAAAAATGTAATTAGTTAAAAGTAATTAATTAAAATTTTGTTAAATTTAGAGTTTTATAAAAAAAACTTTTGATCTGATTTGAATAATAATATATAAATTAGCCCAATTGCTAATTCATAATATTTGAGTTTTCTCATTTATTGTATTTTATATTCTTACCAATATTGGTCATAAAACTTACATATATAAATAATTTAACCATCTATCAATGCTCGATTTTTAATACTAAACTACATATTCATATCAGAATAAAGTTAATAGCACTGAAACTGAATTAGCAATTGGATTAATTTAGTCTTCACGCATTGGAACATTGCCGATTAAATTTATACACCACATTTTTACTGTGAATTGTGATAACACTAATAAAAACTCAACTTATCATAATCTTCGTTTAACTCAAATAAAGAAATCGGAGACGTCACACTAAACTAAATTAAATTCTTAACCTGAAGCTCATAAAGCCGTGACAATTCAACGTTAAAGCAGGTGCTGTTTCACACGAGAGTTTTACTACCAGCTTTCACATCTTATCGTCCTCGGTAACGATCAGGAAACCTCTGCCACACCAATGGGGTAGTAACGTATCTGCACGTCACTTTTCTGCCAGAGTAAATAAAACGTATGACAATTGGAAAAGCTTAGAAAAGTCCGGGCAAACTTAAAATTCGCATGCACTGTCACGGTGATCTCCCGGTCTTTCCAGGTTCGCCTGCCTTTGCCACCGCGTACGCTTAACCAACACATACAGCCGTATAGTACATTCAAACACTCCCTCTCTCTTTCTCTCTTTGAAAGCGCGCGCGCGTTGGCGTCACTCAACTCATTCATGCTTTCGACTCTCTCATTCTCTCTCTCACTCCCAATAGTGAGCCCCTACGCGCACACCACAGAATATGTGTGCCTCGACGCGAAAGAGCGACCGAGAGAGAGAGAGAGAGAGAGAGAGAGAGAGAGAGAGAGGAAGTGAGCCGGCGCGCAATCAGCTGATTTCCTGACGACGACGCTTGCGACGACGACGACGACGTTGGCGGCGGTAGACTGCACGTCGCCAACCCCAGCCCCCCTCCCTTCACGGGCTCTTCTGCCCCCCCTCGCCACCGCCGCCGCAGCACCCGTTTACTCGATCACAACCTCTCCCCCCACTCCTTTGCGGTCTCTCTCTCTCTCTCTCTCTCTCTCCCCCCCGTCGGTTCTGTTGCGCGGCGCTTCCTCCTCTGCCACCTCGTCCCGAGGACGATCAGCTGACTGGCGAACTGTCAGTCGTGTACCACGCGTGTGGGTCCGTGTGAATATGTACAAGACGGGTGCGCGCGCGCGCGCTTCCAAGAGAGAGCGAGAGAATCAACGCACGTGGTGGTGTTGCGTAGTGGTGGGGCGGCAGCAGCGGCAAAAGCAGCAGCAGCAACACCACCAGAAACACAAAGTCGAATCGTGGTGCCCTCGCCTGCCTCCTCGTGCACCGTATAGCTCTTTTGGCGGGACAACGCTTCTACACGTGGTGCTGCAGTCGCAATGGCGCGGGAGGAGGCGTCGGCCTGATCTCGCTTACGCGATCGGTACCTTACTACGTACCGGTGGTACTTGCCCGGCTACTCTATGACCTGAGGGAGGGCGTGCCATTATGGTTCAGCATTTGATAAGGCATCAGGGTGACGTTTCGCCAATATGGTATCGCTAAATCCTGATTTAATATGAGTCGATTCATGTTCCAGAGAAGTCGAATGTACTAATTTATTCCCTTAAACAGATTATCGTACGTGTGATTTTAAGAGTTTGTCATTGTTTAACTACTTTTCATCGTGAAGCATCCCCTAACCGATCGATTACAATCTATCCTATCTTAGTCGAAAGAGGCTTAGCATCTTTTAACACTGTTAAATCGCTTCAGTGAAATAAGTAATTAATATTGCTTATAGTTTATAAATTGTAAAAGTATTTTTAATCAAGTAAAAGATGATGGGACCAATGATAGTTTAGAAAATTGTATCTTTACGTTGAGTTATTTGTTATAAATTATTCGTGATTGGTATTAAAAACGTTTTTCACAAAATTTTACCTATACTGGATAAAAGAATAAATATTAATTTGTTAAATATAGTATGTAAAATAGTCATTTTTTCATAAAAATTTTTTTTTATATGTACAGTTAACAATTGTGATTATTGTAAATTATAGTTTAAAGTGTGTATAATATATATTTCGAAATTCACGTATTTAATAATGAATAAAGCATTAAGATTAATGCATGTGTAATTTAATATATACCGATATATTTACCCGAAATCGTTAAAGAATTTAAAGTAAAATAGTGAAAGAAATCCCAATTAACCTAGGTATGTTTTAAATATTCTGGAAAATGTTTGGCCATCGCGTAAAAATGTACATATGTTGGTTTTACTGAATAAGCAGAATTTCTCTACTTTTCACCATTTTGGTAAACAAACAAAAAATTACTTCTACCACGATGTTAGACAAGTGCCACAACTTTTCCAGCAATTGTATGATCCAATAAATTTGGTAGAATAATTAATGGTTACGTCGATCGTCCGTAGTGGATAGCCTGAAAAATTAGCCCGCGATTTATCCCGCGATCGACCCGTATAAACATTGAAATGAAATCTCACGTGATGTATTTATTACTATTACCGGTATAAATGTCCTCTCCTGCGTATTGCATACTCACCGAACAAATAAAGTCGGTAGTTTGAACCGGATGCGCGCAACCTCATCCACGTGTATTCACATTCAAAATTGTGCGCGTGCGCTTGCCTCTCCTCTCACAAGTGTCTGTGTTGTATACTCACGAGCACACGACGAGTCCGAAGAGAGCAAGAGAGGCACAGCTGACGTAAGCTCGTGGAGCGCAGAGAGAACGAGAGGGAGGAATAGCAGAAGAGATAGATGTCGACCCTGTCTTACCCCAAGAGCGCGCGCGACGCGATTCGGTAAGTGGTGTGCGCAGGCACGCGCACTCACACAGCGAAACGCGAAAAACCCATGCTGAACTAGAGAGAGAGAGAGAGAGAGAGAGAGAGAGAGAGAGAGAGAGAGAGAGAGAGAGAGGAGGAGGGAGGGAGAGGAGCGGAAAGTCCGAGTTCACCACGTGGTCGGGTTATAGTAGCGCTATGGTAGTGTAGTAGTAGAAGTAGTAGTACGAGGGAGAGAGAGAGAGGCCCATTCTACACTTTCATCACTGAACCCATCAGAGTGCACAGGCTCCGAGCTCGCGAGCACGTGGAGCGACGGTGCGGCGGCCGGGGGCATCGGCGAGGAGTGCGCATGCGCACGCGATACGCACGTCCGTCGCCTGCTAGGCTCATCTCAAGGTCGTGCAAAATCGCTTACCACTCTCGTGCAAGCGTGACCCGGTCGGGGGGGGGGACGAGTCGGAGGGAGGCCCGGCTGCGATGTCGGCGCTGGCGGCGGCAGCATCAGATTTTCCGCCTTCGAAAAGTCTCGTCGTCTGCTCTTTTGAGGAGCGACGGCCGGTCGCCGGTGGTGCGTCACAAGAGTCGTGTCGACGACACCGGTAATTCCGACCTCGTGGCCTTAGTTCTCCTTCTCACTCGTCGAGATCCGAGGACGCGCGTAGTGGTGGTTCGCCGGTAACGTCGCCGCGTTCGGTCAATGATTTTCTTCCTGGGCGACTTTCTGCCTCGGTGGGGGGCCGTCGGATGCGCCTCGGGCATACAGGGTTACGGACGCTGATGCACGTGGACAGCGAGAACCTGACCGTACCCGATGGTCCTCGCGTGGCTTTCAATGAAGCGACTTGGGCGAGTGTTTCCTTTGGTGCTCGCGCCATTATGTTCTTTAAAATGTATCACAACAATCGCTACTCTGGAAGCATCCATTTAATCAGATTATCTTCTTATTTACCGGGGTGCCTTGGAGCGTAAAAAGTTGCTTCTTTAAAATCGTACTACTTTATTAACTCTCTTAAATAAATAAGAAAGCTTTTTATCTATCGATGTTTTTTTGAAAAAGTAACAATGCTGAGTAGTTAATTATTATGTTTAGAAATTAGAAACTCCATGTAAATAAGGAATTAACCAATTTTGTGACTTAAAAAAATAATCAATAAACTATGAATGTTACTGAAGTTCACATAAACATGGGTATTCTATAGTTACGTATGTTAAAAAAAATACTCATCAAACTAATATTATATTTTAATAAATTATACAACATGAAAATGAACTTTGATAGTTGTAAAAACTTTCATAGCAAAAGATAAAAAGCACGACTGCCTTTTTTTTAATTTTATTTAACATACTGAAATCCAGGTACAAAATTTTAAATCTTGTTCACTGTTAATTTTCTGTAAATTTTCTTTCCAATATAAATCTAAAGATGTTACCTATGTATATTCTTAGAAATTTATATTCTTAATGGATTGTTCATAAACGGATCCCCTCAGTAATGTTATCATGATTAGAAGTAACTTCAAAGAGATGTAAAATAATTTCAAATTACCAAATTAAAAAATGATTTATTAATATCTATTATTAGCTCAAAATTTTTAGATGAGCTTCTCTAGTTATTCAAACAGTTTTTTAAATTCATTAGAAAAATATCAAGATAGAATTGTTCATCTTGTTTAAGTGTGTAAATTACTGGATGGCACAGAGATATAGTAAAATAGATAAGAATAAAATTAAAAAAAAAACGATTTTGTTACGTACAAATTTACTAATATTTTTTTTAAATATAAAATTATTTTAAACAACGTCGAGTCAAGAACTTTTTTATTTTTAGTTTTATCCACTTCCGGAATTGTAACAAATAAATTATAAAAAAAAAAAAATTATATTGAAAAGTATTTTCGAAAGAAAAAGTTGTCTATTGATCTATTACATTCAAAATGTATGAAAAAGTAGAAAAGAATAATTATTTGATCAATTCTTAAAAATAGATATATCAATCTTTAACGGTGCATAAATTACTGTACAACCTACGAACATATTAAACATTAATGGTGACGGGTCGTATACTTGTATCTATAAAATTCATCTTTCTTATATTACAAGATATCAGAGTAATATTTGTAGATTAACTTTGTAAGCAAAAAAATTACATTTACTTTCTATTGGATAATTTCTAAGATGGGTCAAACCGTAGCTTTGTTTTTACTAATAAATATATTTTTTAGCGTATCTAATTCTATAATCCATTACATAATATGAAATTCTTATTTCTATTTTATTTGCGACAAAAGTATAATTTAAGTTTTAACGCATCTGTAGAAAACCTTGTTTTGATTTTTAATATTTTTATGAAAATAAATCACTATTTTATTGTATTTTAATTTTAGTTTTGACAAATGTTTTCTTCAAAATTTTGGGTCATTCAATCGAAATATAAAATTTTTTGCTAAACCTAAGTTTTATTAGTAATAAGAATTCATATTAATAAAAATATTATTTCTTGTTACATAATATATAATATGATCTGTTTTTATAATTTTTTTCGTACATTTTATGATTATAGGTATAGATATCCCAAACGACTTGGTTTAAAATATATCATATCCTAAAATAGTACTAAAAATTTCCTTTTTGTTGGAAAATTAAGCTTTTTGTCTATCATTTAATTGCATTTGGATTTCAAGAATCAACATAAGTATACAATTGCCGTTTAAAGAAATCTGTAATTGTTGGTAATCATTGTCTCATCGGGTAGTCCTAACCTTATCACATACTTGCGTCACTTTTTTAAGATAAATTAAATTTGAGTGTTTAAAGTTCATTACTGTGCTCCCTCTATTGCTTCGTGCCCCTACCCGCCGCCTGCCGTCTCTTACTTTCCGTTTCGTTCGCCCAATGCGTCTCATGATGGCGCGTGGCACGTCCGAGAATAGCCGCGAGAAAAGACGCGGGGACGCACGCGCGGGTTCCCGTCCAGAGATCACTGACCCACTATCCCCGTCTCATTCGTTTATATTTAGGCCCACTTCGACGTCTTGTGCTCTTGTTCCTTTCCCCCCCCCCCCGGCCATCTTCGCGCCCTTCTCTCGTCGCGAGACACGCGTTGCCGCTTTATGGGCCGAGCTTCGCTCGAGTTTTCACGCCACCACATCCGTGCACACAAACTCCACAGCGGTATCGATGAATCGATTGTTCCGGCTTCTATGCAATCGGACCAACTGTGGATTTTACCAAATTTCTCAATCAGCTGAAGCCCATTAAAGAGTTTCGATGTGAAGCAGTATTCGGAGATTCGTAAGGTTTTCTTTGTCGCGTTACGCTGTTCGTAATGGTATATAATATTTCAGTGGCTCATAATACAATTGTAAAACAACCCATAATAATATTTTCATGTACATTTTTCATGTCGGTGTTCAACAGATATGGATTGATTTTAAAAGATCCATTTATAACTGAGATCATTAAAAAAAAAACAATCGAATGAAAAGTGTAACGACAACTTATGTGCAAAGTAAAAACAGACCCTGTAATACCTAGCTTTGACAAAAACTTCCAAAGCTAAATCTCTATTCGTGAATAAGTATACGATTAAACGCTTTTATCTTATTTAAATAAGGAAATATGTTACAAAATTGAATAATTCGCAAGAATGAAAAATAATCTTCCAGCGAGTTGAAATTTTATCTTTTAGCACGATCGTAGCGTTTCGGGACTATATACGTTTGACTGAAAAAGGCGGTTGGGACGAGGCGAGGAGAAACGTGAACTTTGGCATTATGTACACGCGTATAGAAGGTATTACGGTGTGCGAGGGAAAGGGGGCAGAGAATGAATATACGAGTTCGTACCGTAAAATCTCCGAGCCTGGAAATAACTTCACTGTTGGCGTCGGTGCCGTTTCTCATAAGCATGCACGTACAAGGCTACCAGTTTAAGCGCTTTTTCTCCTTCTTCCCTCGCTCGTACACTTTTCTTCATCTGTGGCTGTAAAATTGCTTTGTTCCCGTTTCTAGGGATGATGTATTTATACTTAAATTGAAAACGTAAGAATGCATTTTACGCTATGATTCTATAATGGGTATGGCTAGCAGATTTATATAAGATACATAAGTGCCTTTACAGCCGTATTCTGGGAAATTTAGGCTCACGTGCGCAACTTTCTAAAATTTGCTCGTGATACAAGTAGCCGACCAATGAAGCAGTTTTCGACTGACGGTTGTTTCCAGCATCCGCTTTCATTACAGAGCCGCTATTACAAATGGATGCATTTTTATCATAACTCGCGAGAGCTGTTAATAACACCCGATCGTAGATTCTTGTTTATTTTTGCTAACTGATTTATTCATAAAACGAAATTATAAATCTATCGGTTTTTGGTTAAAATTTAAAAAATTGCGATTAGTAAAATTCGTCATATAAGTGTCGAGAATTTTATTTTCAAGTAAAATGTTATATTTGCGTAGTTATATTTACGTTTTAAAGAAAATGTAAGTTATGTATTTCATTCGGCATTACTCAAGACACAAGAAATTGAATTTACACAACTGTAGATGACGTCTTTATAATTAATACGTTTGGGACGCGTTGCACGCATTACATGCATTAAGCATTGACGGCTAAAAAAAAAAATACTTTACAACATCGATTGTAAAATCGAACATATCGGTTGCTAATACGAGAAGTAAGCAAGAAGGTGCGAAAGAAAGACAGAGAAAACAAAACAAAGGCATTCATATTTTGTTTGGCGCGATTTATATTTAAAGTAGCTCGCAATTCTCAATATTGTCCGCGCCCAAGAGAATAGACGGGATTCTAATTTGATTATCGCACACAGAGGCCGAGGTATTTAAAAATAACATAGAGCATCGTTTGAGAAAGCTCGACTACACGCGGTGGTTTTTCGCTCGAAAGGTGGCTTCGTGCGCCGAAAAATTTCACAAAGCAGTTTCGTCGCGGCCTCGTCCCTCCTGACCCCCCCCCCCCCAACCCCGCCTCGCTCACCCTTGATTTGTTTTCCATCTCGCGCATTCGCCCCTTGGCCGCCACTAGAAGCGGGCACAGAGGGGAAACCCTATAGGAGGAAATTCGCCCGGGCAAACCGCGGGCGGCATCGGTTCATTGGGAACGGGGGCGGGGGGGCGGAGGGAGCTCGCCGCGGGAAAAAGAGCGCGATCGTAAAATTCACGCGGCAGCGGCCGCCTGCGTCGCCTCCCTCGCCTTCACCCTCGCCATCCTCGGGAATACGCAGAAAAATTCGCGCGATAGCCGGTAGGACCGACCCAACTATCGTAAAACGTATTCAATTTCACCGGCGCAGGCCACTTGCCCGTACTCGGAATACGGGCTGCGAGCGCGGCGAAGGGGTCCGCTTAATACGGTGGCATAAATATCAAAATACGACGCATTATTTAAAACGAATGTAAATGGATATTATGGAGATGTAGAATGCGGGGAATGCTCGTGCGTCGCGCCAACTGCTAACCGCTTGACCGGCTCGATGCTATAGATTATGCGATGGACGGCCGATGGACGCGCGTTGAAATTTCGGCCGAGAAGGCCAAGTTGGATCATCCATTGTCCGACCTTAGTCTATTGCGGATCTGTTTTATGTGTGGATAAATGTGCAGACTTTTTTGTGTCTCCTTCTAAGTTATTGCTGCTTGTCGCTCTTTTGGAAGACTGGTACTTATGTATGATTCCTAGTAAAACTTTAATACGTAATGAATACCATTGCCAACTAGAAATGCGTAAATGTTATAATTGAAAAATAAGTTTTTTTATTACGAGTTTTGATCTGAATACCTTATGATACAACACGCTGCAAAATTTATTGGAAGAAACTGTAAATACGAATTTACGTAATCTATCAATTAAAACGCAAGATTAGTGGAATTGACTTTTTGTTAAATATCGCACCTGTAAAAAGATAATATTTGCATTATTATAAAAACGTTAAATTTTATATATACTTCAATATCATTTTACACATATCATTATATCTTATATGTCTTTAAAGCTATGCTGCTTTTGTTTATGATGTAAGCTAAAGTGTTTTTTTTTAAATAAGCATTTAACTTATATAACTGTAAAATATGTAAGGAAATAATACAATATACGACGAAGGGCATTTCACTTTCTGCAAGAAATTCCTTCAATTAATACATTGTTACATTTTAATGTAAAGCGATTATATTCGATAGTGCTATTTTAAAATGTAAATCTATCGACTGACTCCATAGCAGAGATGAAAAAAAACCGTTCTGGCTATTGTCATTTAATAGATCATTCAACCGAAATGAATAACGTATTAGCTATCATTAGATCTACGAGTATTTAAAAAATGCGCATCAAATATTAGAATCGTAAATAAGCGTAAATCGTAAAGGCGAGTAGAAGAGAAGGAAAATAAATGTAAAATAAAATCGCAAAGCATTTTGAACGGTAATAAAAATGGTTTCTTCGGTTATTATATTCGCTGAGCAATAATTTTCGTTCCAACTTCCATTACAATGGTTTTAAAAGTGTCATCATCGTACACGCACGTACGTGCACACGAACGTAACCACCCCATCCCACCCTGCCCCAATCCACGGCTCTCCACTCAAGCTGCGGGGGCCACATCGAAGTGTAGACAAAATTGCTGCTACCACATGCGCGGCCAACGCTCGTAATTATTAATAACGATGTTTAATTCTTGCGCAGGCACGCTCTTTCTTTTTTATCTGATGCACTTCTTTACTTTAATATTTTTTCCCTATGTTTCGTGTTGCAGGTGAACTCAAAGAATGAGTGGGCGTGGCTCTGCGAGGAGTTCCATCTGCCCAGCGGCTGCGTCAATAGCGGCGTCGGCCTCAAGCAAATTTATCTTCGGTGAGTAGTAGATTATAACACAACACGATTTGCTGGTTCTTTTTTTTTTTCGTACCATTCGTTTTTTATTTTGGCCTTTTTTTTGTTTTATCCCTATGACGGACATTTACGCTCGCCAGAAAATTACTACAATAACAGTGCGGATTTTTGACGCTTAAATTTCACGTGCGTGTTTTGCTTTTTTCATTTTTTTCGTCACGAATTCGAAAATTAGAAATCTCGCCATAGGTAATAAATAATTATTGATTATATGAGAAACGCAGCCAAAATTTTATTCAACAAACAATGCTCGAATACAATCACTTCAAGACTAAATGCTACTCGTTGGTTTTTTTTAATGCTTTGTTTGTCCATGCTAATAAAGTTAATAATTTTTAATACTTTTTTTTATCTGTTTTGTTACTCCTATTTATTTACTCTCCAACTGTCATTGAATAAAACTATGCCACTAATGTGTCTTTTATAATATGTATCTCATATAATAGAGCTCCGAATCGATTAAGCACGTTTTTATGTATGCAAATAAATTAGCGCGAAATAGAAATGTGTGACATGCAGCATTATTCGGTTTTTCAATTAGTACTCGAATCTTTTTAATATTCATTTTCATTTGAATTATTGAAACTTAAATCAAGTTTGTTCGGGTTTTATTTAGAAATTATGACACTAATGATAAACTAGAATATTACTTTTTACTAATAATGGTAATTGCATGAAAAAGTAAAAGAGTTGAAAAAGTTTTCATAAAAGTTTCTATAAAAATCAAAATAACATTTAACTTGTATTATACGTAGTTCGTAATACTTTCATAAATGCCTTCATCGACGACAAAATATTTTATGAAAATTATAACTTATTTGAATCTAGTTTCGCTAGAGCATAAAAGTGAGCAGGCATACGTTAATACTTTGATAGAAAGCTCTAAACGATGTCAAGGAAATTCATTAATTGAAGCTGACTATTAAAGCTCATCAGTACGATCGACATATGTTCATTAATAAGCTTGATATAAATTGATTTCTTTTTTTAAGCGACCAACGGTAAATATATCACACTCACTGATCATAATTAAACATCAACAACTTTAAAAAACCTTAGCATAAAAAATGCTGCTAAAAGTAAAAATGAAAATATTTTATTAAAACATGTATTAGATTTTTAGAATACGATTAAATGAATCTATAAAAGGACTCGCGATTCCACCAATCCGCTTCGTTTATTTACGTAATTTCCTTATACTTACATAATTTAATGATTGTAAGAAGGCCACCATTTAACGATTGAAGAATGTCCTTAAAAACATTTTCGATCGATTTTTAAAATACATTTTAATGGAAAATGTTTCCTATGTTTTCAATTGAAAAGGAGCTTTGAAATACGTGTAATGCACTGCTAGCAATTTAAAAAGTGAAAAAAAAGTTCAGAAAAATTGAAGTATCAGTAATGATTTGCATCAATGCTGTACAATAAATAACAGGCATTAGAAATACGACAGCCTTAGCTCATATATCGATTGTACTCTATCCATTTTAACTACTTTTAATCAAAATTATACATTCTGTACATCGGCCTGTTTTTTCAGCGTTAAATTATGATTTTAATTAATCAAAGTGGCATAAAAGACATTATACCGCGGCGTAGCCGCTATCGATTAGAAGACGACGGCGAGCTGCCTTATAAAATCGGGCATTTTTGCACGAATAAGAAAGATGCGCGTGCCCTATAAAGCCGCGTATAACTATTTTCGACGAAAAATTCCGCCCTCGTCGGGTCTAATAAAAGATGCTTCCTGTTGCGAGAGCTGTTTGTTGGCTCTCCCTCTTTCTAATTTCTCGAATGCCCTTGATATTCTTTCGAGCCACCTACCCAATCCGACCAGATCCGACCTCTCGCATCCCCGCCCCGATCCTCCCGGCTTTGATTTCAACTCGGGGCGATCGGCTTTCTTGTGCGCCTCGTTTGCCGGCACTGCCCTTGATCCCGGGGGTCGCTTATTCCCCCACTCCGGCCCCAGTGACGTGGTGGTGGTTTTCTCGTCGCTCCATTGTGCGCGGCCGACGACGTCGCCACGTGGTGCAGAACCGATCGACCCGTTCTCGGCCCCGTCCCCGGTAACCGAGCCGCGGTTTCGTGACAAAAGTCTTCGATACTAGAGCTGCCCTTGTTGGGATAATTTTCAATTGTCGGCCTATGGGGCCGTGAATTCGTTACGGCTCGGGAGGCTCGCGGCCTCGTACGCGCCATGTCTTTTCGTTAATTCTTTAGCGCTCCATTGATTTGTCCATTGTTATCATTCCGGTGTAATTACGATTACCGCTTAATCAAGCATTACACCCTTGTCTTCAATTTTCGTAAAGTTACTTTGCTCGATTAAGCTTGCACTATGATTTTATATCTATGGTACTGAGTACGTGCCAGCGTTACTCTATTGTCAAAGGCAATTCAAAAGAACTAATATGTTGCGCGTGTAACTGTTGTTTACGGGAATAGAATCCGTACTACATCCGTAGAAAAGCTTATACATTGTTTTGCGTTATTAATTTTATATCAGTCCCTTAATTTATCTACACTTGCAGTAACCATTATTAAAATCAGAATTCATAATTTGCTTGCTTGCTAAAGCGAGATTCGCGACCAGCAAACGTTGTAATGATTTTTTAACGAGCTGAGAATCTATCGGAATACTAATCTTTTTGTAAATCAGTGAATATTTACAGATAATTTGTTGAAACTGTATTTAGAAGTACGTCTCACCGATGCTTCTCATTTGCTTATTTGTCAATATATTTCGAGCAAATTAAAGTTTCAATGAATTACCAACGCAATCATCAGATTTTTATTCTAACATCAATCCTGTAATGGAGCCTAACGAATTATTCATTCGGTCCACGTTTAGGCTCGGTGCTTTTTCAAAGAAAATGCAACACAATATTAAGCTACAAGATGTGCGGCGTATTGGTATAAGCAGGACTCAAGATCGGTATTGTATTCCTCTTATTTTCATATCGCTTACCTGACGCTCCCCTTCCCCGTTCGTAACTATCCAACGTCCATTTCGTTATACTACGCGACCCTACATACTTTTTCGCAATTCATAAATCCGTGTACGGACCCCTGGAGCTTATTTCCAGTTTTTACGTAGAGGGCCCAGTTGCGAGCGGACAAAAGACCCTCGGGATGTAATTGCGAGCCGCGGCGGTGCCGTGCGATCTTTCGCCAAGATTCTACTTCTGCCCCTTCGCATTGTCGACTGCGATATCACGAAGGTCCAAGCCGCGCTCGTCGCTTGCCCCAGCGAGTAATTATTATTTTTCAGTCCCCTTCACACCCATCACGAGAAAATGTAGTTACCGCTGTAGGGCGGTAATATGGGGCCGCGCCGTTGGCCAGCCCCAGAAGAATTTATCCGCCGTAGTAGATTTGCATACTTTATGTGTAGGATGAATTTCTGGTTCGTTCCAAAAAATTAGTGCTTGAAGATAAAATTAACGAAAGGTGAAATTAGAATGCGCGAAGGAGAATTATCGCAGCTCGAGGAAGCTCGTGTCGTTTTGTAAGAAACAGTGGAATATAATTCTTCTAATAGCTGGGCCATTTCTAAAAAATTAACCAGAGCTTTTAAAAAATACGCAAAAACCAATTTTCAAGGAAGTTTTATACTTGTTGGGACTTGTTACCGAGAAGTCTGATTTTTTTTTTTTCACAAAAATTTTTCTTTTTTTTTGCCTCATTATTATGAATAACAATCATTTTTTTATCCCTTAGGTTTCTAGATAGATATGAAAAGGTACACTTTTTGGGTGAAGATGGTCATCAAGGGGACGACGATGATGAAGACTCAAGGCATCGAAAATGGAACGCCAGGTCACTTCATTCCGTACCATTGACCTACAATCATCATCAGCATAACATTGCCGGTTAGTTTCACTTTATGCTTGTCGATAATTTATATTCTACAATTCGCATGTTTTCTGATAAATTAATTTCAGTAGTGAGTATATCTTTGATTTTCTGAAATTTAAAGTAAGATGCTCTAAGAACACTGAATTGAAATTATTTATCAGCTACAGAAAATTTTCACTTTAAACAAATAATTTGAGTTTGCGAGAGAGAAAATTCAACAATTGAGCTATCGTAATTACACCGTTAATTAACCGATGGTCTATATTTTACGTAGAAATTAAACTTCTAGTTTTATTTTAATAAATGGACACAATAATTCATTGATAGTTTGTAAAAATAAACAACGATTTATTATTAATTTTAGTAAAAAAATTATTCGATAAATAAATTATAATTCAAATAGACGTTTTAACCCTAAAAACATAAATTTTATTTGCATTCATACGTGAAACTGATCAAAAAATGTCCAATATATCGAACGTAGAGCTAGCATGTGACAATAGGTGCGCCCAAATATTTGTTTAACTCTGCTGCATGTACTTATTACATGTGAAGTAATTAGAGGCCCAACGTGATCGGAAGCTCGTTACTGTTTTCAAAAACACACTGCATTGGGCGATACGTAAGTCGATCGCGTGCTGTCACGCACAATACACGATCAATACGGAAATTCCCCAGACCGTACGTATAAAGAAAGCAATAGATTTCGGCGAGAGAGAAGGAAAATGTGCGGCTAGCTCGCGCATACAAAGTCATGCTTGTGTCGCTCGCAGAAATGTAAACGTACCCAGTACCTTTTTACAAACGGTACGGGATGCAGAATCGTTGCACCTCCATGCCTCGCAAAAAATATGGCATTACGCCATGGAGGACGAGCGCGAGCGAGCGCACCCACGAAGAGGCAAGGAGTGGGAGAAAATGCATAATGCAGGAGGAGATAACGCGCGATATGTGCCGCAGTGGTGGGGGATTAGGGATCGAGTTTTATGACACGGGCGGTTAGGATATTCGAAGTGTGTGGATGTTGATGCGAGTGTGATTGGCGGAGGGGCGAGAGGGGCGGGGGAGGTGGGTGGGTGGGTGATAAGAGGAGGAGGAGGAGGAGACACGAGTCACAGACAGAAATCTCGGGGCTCGGGCAGATATACGACAATGCGTTGGATATGTATGTATAAATCGGACCGACAGCCTCAACATGGGCGATTCCAATTGTTACTTCAGCTCGACGTAGATTCGAAGATCTGGCTCACTTATTCTTCGCTGGCACTGCTCTTACAGCCCGAGCCTTAACAGTCAACGAGTCTTGATAATTTTGAAAAGCGACTACATTTCGGGCAAGATCTAATTTTAGTTACTGATCGCGAGCCTTCGACAAGCGATCGGCTTTCCTTTTTTGCTTTCCATTGGCCGAGAGCCTGGGTCGTGCGCTCCGTCCACCTCGGCATCTAAGTGACTCGCGTTTATCTCAGAGGAAGTTTATCTTCGAGCGAAAATCCAAACGCAAGCGTTCACCTTGTACTTAGAGCGGAGCCAAAGGCACACACGCGTATTTGCGAATTCTTCTCCGCCTGTTCACTTGACCTGGAATCATCCACATACGTGTATAACGCGCACGCATATATAGAGTTGCGAGAGCGCGGGTCTATATTCGCGGCGCATGCGTCTCGCAGATCAATCCTCGTAGCTCCGCCGCCGCTGCTGCTGCTGCTGCTGCTGGTGCTCCTCCTCCTCCTCCTCCTCCTCCTCCTCCTCCTCTTCCTCTTCCTGCTTCTCTTGCTTCTCCTCCTCCTCCTCCTACACCGCCGCCGCACCTTCCAATCCCCGTCACCGTCGCTACCCTTCCCCGTGGCACCATCCGGGAAGATCCGTCCTCGACGTCGACGCGTCGCAGCCGACGTTGTACGGATGCAGCGCGACGCGTGCGTACGCGGCTCTCTTGCGTGTGCTGGGCATTAAACGCAGGCGCCAAGATTCGACCCTCCTACCAATCGTCAAACCAAATCCGAGCGAGGAAGAACAAGGGAGCGCGGAAAAAATGGAAGGGAAGTGGCCTCTGCGGAACTCGCAAAAGCCGAAGGTTCTGCAACTCGCGCTTCCCGGGATCCTCGACACGCTTTTCCGCACACGCGGTAGTCGCTCTCCTCTCCCTTGATTCTATCCGTCGGCCGGATGAACCGTCGCTCCCTATCTCTCTGTGGTGCCCCTCCGCGCGCGGCCCCACCGCCCCCCTCCGCCCTTACCCGTCCACCGCCGTCCTCCTACCTCACCTCTTGTCTGGCATTGTTTCTCTCCTTCTCATTCTCATTATCTCGCAGGAAAAATGTTCTGATATTTCTGACTGCTACATCCTGGCAAGCTCTGCTTTTATTTATAAATCTAAATATAAATGCAAATCCATGATTTTATTGATAAATGAGTGTGCGTTCACTGATTTTTTGGATAGCTAAAAAATTAATGCCCTGCCGTAATTTTTTATTTATTGAGTGAAGCCTACTTTACAATCGTCGTTGAAATTTTGACTCTATTAAAAAAACTAAATTAATAGTTGCTAACCGAATCGTAATAACGATTGATTATACATTCAAGAATATTGGCTTTACCTAAGCTTGTGTTCTCTACCCAATAAATGTCAATAAGATTTAGACAAAACGAACGTTTTATTTGATTAATACAACTATTCGATAGATTTGAAAATTTATAAATAATTAAAATGCTTTGTTATCGAAAGGGATGCTGTGTTAATTTATTTATTTATTTGTACTTGGTTCAGTAGAAAAATTGCCATCTTCTTTATGAGCTCAGATTTAAACATGTATGAAATTGCTGGTGCTTCTAAAAGTATAGGCGATAAGGATGTACTTCTAAAACAATCGGAACAAGACAATATTAATCCAGTGGTGGCATTTTTAAAGTGCAATAGCAGCATAAATACTTTTTGAACAATTTTTTACCCAAGGTCTTATGCGAAAGTTACTATATTTGTTTTTTACAAATAAACATACGTTTAAATATACACTTAATCATATTTAAATGATACATTTTTTATAAATTGTGATATTATTGTTGTATTAAAACATTTTGTGTAAAATGTAAAACGATGGTATAAATTACGCAAAACAAGTCGATATTGTAGATACTCTTAAAGTATGTAAATCATAGAATCCGATCCACCATTAATGCCAATGTCGTATATTGCAACCCACTATTAAAATAAGAAGGAAATTCATTCATTCTACTCTAAATCATTAATAAATTGCATATCATTAGGATCAATTGGAAAACTACTTTTAAATGTGCAAATAGTACGGACTGGTTAAGGTTTGTAAGTTTAGATATAATTTTTCATCATATCTTTCATGATTTTAGATAATCAGCTTTTATTAATTTAACAAGAAGCAAACGGAAAAAATTCTTGTAAAGGCATATTTTTGAGGATTATGAATGTATTATTGTAAAAGAGGGGTATTTTTTAAAATCATTGATAAAATAAAGTCTGTAAAATCTGATGTAAAATAGTAGCTCGATATATTAAATCTAGTCACAAACGAACGTTCCAATTTCGCCGTATACATAACGGAAACAATACTGCTCTCTCTGATTCTGACCTCTAACCTCCTTCTTCTAGTCCCTTGCTAACTTTCAGGCCGCGGGCCACCTTTCCAATAGTCCGAGGTCCCTATCGCGTTATTGGCATAAATTTCACTGTTGGAAGCATAATGGAGGAAAAATGTTGGAGTGCGCGCGACGTCAATGCGGAGGGAAAACACGAAAAGGGTATCAAAGATAAAAAGAGCAGGGCTTGCAGCTCAAAGGCTCTGCTTTCATGCCACGCGAGCGCGAGATGGCGGGTGTCGGTGGGGGGGGGCGAGAGATAAAGAGATGGAGATAGAGAGATAAAAAGATGGAGATAGAGGGTTAGAGAGAGAGAGAGAGTGAGTACGGGGGAGGCGCAAAAAGAAAGGCAACCTCAGAGACTGGGGAGATCGATGTAGCGAAGGAGGAAGTCGCGGATTGAAGAAAGACCGCGAGTCGCTGCTGCCGCTGCAGGAGAGCGGAACGTCAACAAGTGCGAAAAGAGTTGAACGTGGAAAAGAGACGGCACGAAGCTGAGAAAGCCACAATCAATAAGTGTTTACGGCGGAATCGCTGTTACCAAGCTTGCGTCTCTCTCTCTCTATCTCTCTCTCTTTCTCTCGATCTCTCTTGTTCTACCCGCCCCACCCCCTTCCCCTCTAGCTGCTGCCCCGTCCTTCCAATAAACACAAGCTTGCTTACACGCTCTTAAACGCTTTTATCCTTTCTATTCTTTTTCATTGTCTTCATTTCTTTCTTACCTTCTTTTAAATAGCCGTTCTTTTGTGCTTCGTTCCGTCTCTGTCTCGCGCATTTGAATTCTCATTACTCACTCTTCTTGCTTTTCTTTCGCCCATTAGCAGATTTTACCAGTTTATAGACTCTCCATCAGGCTTTCTCATTGTTTTAAACTCTCTCTCTCTCTCTTTCTTTCTCCCCCTTTCTAGTACGTATTCCTATTTTTCATTTCTTTTTAATTTACATTTTTATTTCTCCACGACAAAAGTCTTTGCGTTTCATTTTTATTTTCGTATTTACTGCCCTTTGACGGCCTTTTTCTTTCTATTACAATAAAATATTTTACGGTAGCTCACCGTCTCGTTCTATATTCTCTCATTAATTTTGAAATTGATCTGCGCATACATTCTAATTTTACGTGGCTGTTGATTAGAAGTACATGCTAATGTTTTTGTACAATGAAATGTATCACCATCATTGTAAATTACGCCCGCATTTTAACCGACTTTTCTTTTACGTGAAATGTTAGTTACGTACACTAATTTGGTATTTTTTGCTAATATATACTAATAATCGAAGCTTCTCATTAGGATGTTTCGTCAGCCATTGTTTTTGAAATCGTGACTTATTAATGTACCTATTCTCTATATGCTAAAATACACAAATTATCGATTAAAGGAAACAAGATATGAAAGCGAACTTTCAGTTATTCAACTTCTCTGCTCCCGATGAAATTTCGAAGTTTATTTAAAAACTAATTTCGAATTAATAAAAGTACGATGACAATACAAGTGTGAGCATCTGTCCTTAATATTTTTCCTAACGTTTGATTTGGAAGAATTTGGTCAGTTCAAAAAACATAATTGAGCTTCAGGCTGGACTCCACAGCCTCGAATCCAGAAGTGCCAAATGCATTACAATCCATCGTATCAGGGTGGGGAGACAAGTTTTCGGGCGTGATTATATCGGCAATTAAAGCATTGCTGAGTCGAAAGCAAGGATGCGCAGGATCTTGCAGCAATTAAAACCCGAAGAGAAACCTCGCTTACGAGGCAAGGACATTCCTCGCTCGCCGGATCAGACATCCATACCTTTTGCCGCTGTTCCTCTTTCGTATCTCGTGGCCCCCCCCCCGGCCCCGCCACCCCTTCGCGGCGGGCGTCCATCTTTCGATTCGATGAGAGCGTATGATCGGCCGGCAATCGATCGGAGTCGGCGAGGCCGCTCTTTTGACTGTAAATCACCGGGACGAGATTGGGATCTCCCAGCATCCTCGGCTCCGCGTATAACTTCTCCTCTTGGCGGTCCATGGCCCGATCTCCGCCGGCACATTCGCCCCTTATCCTCTCGAGGTCGTCGCTTTTATTTGTTTCTCCTCGTTGGCACTTCTTGCGCTGACACGCACCGATGCCGCCGACGCCACACTAATCGGCGCCTGCGCATTCATCCACTCCCTCCCTCCCGCCCTCTTTTTCACCAGAACCCATAATTCCAATCATTTTCTCTCTTCATCCAACTTTTTAATTAGGATTAAATGATTTTCAAGAGATAACTTTTCCGAAGACTGACGCTGGGAAATAGCGAATCCACATCCGTGAGCCCTGCACGCTGACCCTTAATATCTTAAAATACTCGTGCTTTTTCGAACTGCTCTCTTGTCACGTAGAACAGTATAAGGGAGTGGAACATTTTCGTTTTTTAATAATCATTAAGCAGCTTTTGAATCTCCTACATCAGCTGCTCAGACCTCGCTGACATTAGCAATTGCATAATTATCCGACTCTCGTTTGCAACTATTAAACACCGTCATAGATTTTCAAAGAAGTTTTTATCAATTGTTTGTTTTGCAGGATGACGTATTCTGCGCTGTATTAAAATTATAAGGCATTACCAGAGATAATAGAACTCCTAGTGTACTTAACTATGCTCTGGTTTCCCTTCTTAAGTGGACTGCCACTGGCAAAAATTTTTTTACCCCCCCCCCCATATTTAAACTTAAGTGACGCTTATCCGCATGGAAATGTTCGCGTAGAAGCGACGAAGCGAACGTATACATATCAGTTTAAAAAAACTATCGCACGATGATTTCTTTCCTTCGGTATCTCGTGCATTCGGGGAATCTATTTTTAAGAATTCATTAGAACTCTTTGAGCGAAGCCGAGCTCCTTCGGATTAATAGTATATAAAGAAGATGGGAGCGAGACGGTGCTAATTTTCAGCAGGTCTATTCTTCTTGAGCCCCGCTCACGCGACCGCAATCCCGAACCTCGGTGTCTTCGCTATGACTCCTCGTTCGAGTCGGCGTCAGTAAGCTTGCGAAAAATCGACTCATCCGTCTGCTTTGTGAATATAAAATTCACTCGTGAAGGCGATAGCCGACTCGCATAGAATATACATGTGAGCGCGCGCTTGTGCATGGAGCGGATATGGATGGAGAGGCAAGCGAGCGGCACTCAAGACATCGATCGCCCTTTAGCATCGGAAACAGCGTCGAGCGAAGTCGGAGCGAAGTTGGCCCTATACGGCGACTCCTGCATTTATTTCGCCCTCTTGCCCAACGTCTTCCTTCGGTAGTCGAAGGCTCGCGCGGCCATCGGTAGAATCCGGCCGCGGGCGTCGGAGGGCAGTTAGCGGTCGTCCGTATCCTCGAGTTCGCGGGGTCTACCCGGTGCTCTAGGGGGGGGGTGGAGCGGGGCAATCCGCACAATTCAATACTACAGCGAAATGGAAGGAGCGAGCGAGACTGTGAGCCATCCGGCTGGGGAGAAGGGAGGGAGCGAGCGAGGGCGATGGTGTTCGGATTCGTCTGCATTATCGCATTACAAAATCGATATAGCGACGGGGTTGAGCGCTTTTGCAGCCGTTGAGAGGAGTCATCGCTTATGACGTGCGCGCTCTCGCCATGTATACGGAATTATATGTGCCCGGTCATAAAAGGCGGGCGCGTATTGTCGCGCCACACGACTGATAAGCGATTAACGGCCCGTACTACGTCAATAACCCTTATTTATACTCGGCTAATGCCGTTACGCTTTGCCACTTTCTTATTTTTTTCTTCTCTTTTATTACTGCTGTTGTTGCTGCTTCTACCACTGTAACAATGGCTATTATTACTATTATTTCTATTTTACTTTCTTTTCCTCCTCCTCCTCCTCCTCCTCCTCCTCCTCCTCCTCTACCTCTTCTTCTGCCCCTTCTTTTTCTTCTCCCTCTTCATATTAAGCCAACGTATGACTTGTCGCTTCGACTGCAACTGCTTAAGGTAGGTGTGTTTATTTCTCGAGGAGAAGTAAATGAGCGGCTGGGCGCTCGCGCAGTTGAGTTTAAGCGTTGAGAATTTTCTTATTAAAATTTTTGCTGCTAATAACTAGCAGCCAGCTTTACGTCACTTCGACATTTACTGCTGGTAATTGGGCAATTTTTATTTATGCATCGCGTAAGATAAAATGCAAAAAGCCATGAATTCTTGATAAAAATGATGTTTTAGTACAGAGGTGAATATATTGTGCTGCTATCGTTTTATATCGTGCCATATTTTTATCAAAATACTAATATGTAACTCAACGCTAATAAAACAATACGAAATAATGAAAACTTAAATTTGTAAGAGGCTATTTTTAAATATTTGCGATTTATTTATTGCCAATGCATGAATGTAATTAAAGTATCCAATTACTTTAAAAAGTTGCTTTAGTTTAAAATATTACCTTATAAATTTTATATGCCATTAGAGGCATAATTTACTAATTTTCACTTACGTTAAATACACTTATCATAAATATAATACTCCAATAGATTATCTTTATTTATCGATAATATAAATTCGTTACAAATGCAAGTTGGATATCAGACTATATTCTTTGATATTTTATTATATATATTTCCATTACACGCACATGAGTTTCTGGCCTGTATTCGTAATTCAATGAGAATGCAATCGTCATTATGAACCTTGATATTTAGAAGAAAAATATTTTTTGGTCAAACAAATCACATCCAGTGATTATTTCTTCCCTAAGCTTAGAGGAAAGTAAATAGCAAAAAGCGAATGAATTGAATGCTGAATTTACATAAAAAAGTTAATAGATCGGGGTTGATATTTGCAGATCCTACTGGAGAGAAGTTTTGTTAACTCTCCGATAGTGGACTAACATATCTACAAAACCAAATCCCGATCAAGACGTTCGTATAAACATAATTTCTAATCGATCGATTAAGCCCAAGAATAAAAACGAGAACAAAATAATTTAAAGATCTTGTTGCAGTCTTAATATTGCAGAAGATCATCGTTATATGGATCGTATTTTTTTTGAAACACTAGGTATCGTAACATGTCTTTACCGCATTACTATATAAAATTAAACCTATAGAAACACTTCTTGTTTACTTTCTGCAAATACTCGACAAGATTTAACGCTAGTTACGTCGAAGGAATAGCGTTTCTTCGAAGCAGTACTCGCAAAAATCCATATCATCGATCAACTTAAGGAGTGTAATTTATACTTACATAGTATTATTTTGTACGTACAATATTGTAATATTGTAGATAGAAAGACTTGATATTCAAAGTGGATTCACACACATATAGTATTTTAAATACTTAGCGATCCACTAAAAGATCTAAACATCAACTACCTAAAATAATTCTAAACCAGATTCATTGCCACTCCAAGGCATTATATAAATTGATTCAGCTTCGTATTAGATGTAAAAGCTTTTATCTACGCCTTCAAAATTCATAAGCAATGCAGGATGGTGTTACTCGAAAAATTCAATGTATCAAAGAGGTCGAGAAGTTATATTCAGATACATAAGTAATTTAAAAATGTTTCTATGTACAAAAATGGTAGTTACAACGCCGATGGTGTTTCTGGCGTTGTAAGTCATGATGTGAAGAGTAAAAATCTCCTGAAGTTCCTTTATTCCATTTGCGGTAGGTATGTAGTACTTTGACATGAATTTAAACCGCAAGCAACGGATATCCCGTTATACTAAATTCAAGTTACATTTAAAAAAAAACAACCGAATAGTGTATCAAAAACGAGTTATTAAAATAGTAAAAATTATTATTTAATAAAATGAAAAGGCCTGTATTACTAGGTTAAATTGCAATCGAAAATTTAATGATGCTTGGATGGGAATTTTACTTTTTAGCTTATAATAAATGGCTTAGTATTTTGTAAAAACGGTGATTAATTTTTATCGATCTCCATGGCTCGTCAATAATGTATTATATAACAACGACATAAGAATTTCGTGCAAATAACTATCGCTTTTTTAGCGACTGAAAATGAAACTCATTTGGCAGAATGATTCTTGGCAGGTCCCTGCGACTTTTGGAAGTCAGCCATCGCTAACAGATTTATGATTTCGATAAAGTGATTATACTAAGTGAAGATATTGCACTTCAAGATTTATTCCTTTCATGTATCATCAGGATCGGTATACTTAATCAACTGATACGAAGAACAATCCTACAGTAGTTGGAGCGACATTTTGCGCAAAACTTGGGCGAAAAAATGATTGTCGTTTACGATTGTTGTAGTGAGTAAGCGAGCGATTCCCAGAAATATAATTGTAAAAAATGACTATCCTAAGCAATTTATTTATTCCGCGTATAATGGTATTTACTTCTTCCAATCTTTATAACTTTCATACTTGTTTGACCAACGCAGCAACAATGGGGTGTGACCCTCGCGGCGAGAAGAGATTCCAGCACTGTAAAGGATCACGATTGGTTTATTGATTCCGAAGTATCGGGCACTTGACAAATCAACGCAAGTGGCTCAGTGATTACGGAATGCCTAGAGTAAATTGAAACTAAAATGAATTTGTTTTTAAAATAAGGGCCGCCAAGAGCTTAGACAGAACGCAACAGAAAATAATCGAATTAGCAGAAGAAGGAGAATTCTACCATGGACAGAAATGTTGAATTCGCGAAAGGAGCCCATCAACGGTCCCCATTAATATAACTCAAAACGCAACGCAAAATCTCATTCCGGAAGGTACATCGAATAACAGCGCCACTAGAAGTCAAAGAACAGCCTTTGGTCGGACTCCGAGGGCAAAGCAAACCTTGATCGTGCCTTTTTTCAGCGCAGCACCAACCATTCTGCACATAATTGGTGCGCTTCTGTTACTCACTAGTATTCGTTATGCTTCGCGCCGAGGCTGCGGCGGTCCGCGCGCTTCGAATATCCGCTGTCTCACGCTCTCGGTGATGTTCCGATTGAATTACACAAGCACGACACACGATGATGAAAGCAGTCGTCCTGAAATTTACATACCGTGGCACAGCCTGCGAGATTATCTTCCTCGGCTCCCCTGGCCGTTCAACTTCATCGTGCTTTTTGTAGACGGGAAATTTTGTTTTCGCCACGACGTTTGCTCCCTTGCCAGTTGTTTATCTTAGCGGCTGGGGGCTTGGGGGCGGGGCGGGGTTTGTCGAGCCACGGCTGAGTTAAGAGAGTCGACAACCCTTGGGGGCGATGTCCATCATCGTGGCAAATACGTAATTGTCCAACCCATTACCCGACAAATCTTTGCGCAAGATTTCTTATCTTATCATCGGAAATACTTCTGCCCTACTCATTATCAACTTACTCCATGTGTTGCGTGCTTTATAACGTGGAATGGGGTGAAACAAACTTGCCAGGCTAACTTCTAGGTGTAATATAAAACTGCTTTATTCATAATATTTATAGCTTTTCGACCTATAAACCATATCTAAATAACACGTGATATCAATTTTTGACGAACATTTCATTCTACGTTGTTTTTCAATGCACTTCCGTAAAAATTTTCGACGTCGAAGTTCGTCTGTTATTAAAAATTCTTAGTAATAAAGATTAATCTTTTTACTCTACAGATAATTACGTATAACCTGTTAAAAAGTAAATTTTTCATTACGAGGTAAGCTATTTTAATAATAAATTCCGTATAAATAGCTAAACTCCTTCCATTCCGAGTCATAGCGTTTCGCATAAGTGTAAATTATTTATGCTAATATGAGCGAATCAGATCTCAAGGGTAAAATTCAGCAGTGAGAACGTACGTTCAATAGTTTTATTAAAAATTATGAATTAAAATAAGCATTGGTAAATCCCACAAATAAAGTTAATTATAAATTATGTAATCGAGTTATTAATATTCGTGTATTAATAAATTTTTAAAGTAAGGAAACTTAAAATAATACTCTTAATATTCTTACTTCAAAAATATTTGACTATGTATTTTAAAAGTATTTATTACTCATGAAAATAGCTTCACATAAATATAATAAACTAGTGTAAATGGAGTATAGAAAGGTAGCCGTTCGAATATTTGCTTGGACGTTTCGTAAATTTTAAACGAATGGATGAACACTATTCAATTTACACACATGTATTGAATAAAACACTCTTAATAATATTCCGTCAAGAAAAGGCGAATTCGTACCCAAGCAAGGAGGTAACGTTTCATTTGTATGAAATAATATTCTGATAAAAAATAAAATTAATACGTCAAAAATTTTGTACGAGAATATAGTTAGGTTCTGAAGGCATGTAAAATTTATGCGATTCAGAATTGTGGTCTGTGTTTTGAAAAATTGATAAACCTGGAGATAAGAGAATTGAATGAATAGTACGTTTGTGTTTATCTGAGAGCAAGCAAAAGTTTGTCGAACAGGAAAAGGGTATAGTCAACAATTTTTCGATAGACACAAGGTATCGCACTTTCATACGCATCGCTCGCTCATTAAATCGAAACAAAAAGTAAAATATCCACGTATATATATAGGCAATTTCCTAGACATTAATAGTTAAGTATCGCGTCGTAACCGCAAAGGGCGTCGTTACGAAACCCCTTTGACGCTCGATTGACCACCAATATATAATCACGCATCGATAATAACGCATCAATCGGACTATGAACGAGGTCTACACGTCAGTGCAACTTTTACCCTCCCCCCCTAACGATTGTTATTATGTTTTGTTTCCAGAGTCGCTACGCGATTACAACGGCCTATCGGCGGACCTCTACAAGCCCTCGAACTACGACAAGCTCGCGCTCTCGCTGCTCTCGCCCCTGCCGAACGAGCAGGACT
Organism: Kradibia gibbosae; assembly: GCA_018907135.1. Classification (NCBI taxonomy): domain Eukaryota; kingdom Metazoa; phylum Arthropoda; class Insecta; order Hymenoptera; family Agaonidae; genus Kradibia; species Kradibia gibbosae. Next base: position 15,479,980 of record JACCHX010000004.1, read on the forward strand.
TCGCGATAAACGTCTGCACCTTCCTCTCGAACGAGGGCAAGCACACGCTCAGGCTCGACAAGTACCCCCGGCTGGTGAATCACCTGCTCGCCCACGCGGGCGTCTTCGACTCGACCGGCACGCGGCAGCTCTTCATCGAGGTCTACTCGCGCGTCCGCAACTACTCGATCAACTCCTTCTGGCAGGATGTCCTTGACGCCCAGGATGTCCTCGACCTCACCGACGAGCGGATCTTCATCAAGAAGCCCCTGGCCCCGGGCGCCAAGCGCACCATCAGACGCCGCCAGGAGAGGGAGAGGCAGAGGGTCCAGCAGCTCTTGCCGGCCAACGACAGCCCCTCCCCCATGGATCTTGACACCGTGAGCACACGACCTCCGCGCCTCCTCCAGGGCCCCTCGCCCGTCTCGGACTCCCACGCGATCATCGACGCCGATCGATGAGCCACGCGCCGCTTTCTTCCATCCCTCGTGGGGCTCGCGTCGCCCGTGTCGATTCCTCCCCTGCCCTACTCCGTCCGCTGCATCCCCTGGCCGAGTCCGCCTAACAGGGAGGACCTCATCGGGCCTGCAATGTCAGGCTTGCTTGGGACTCGGCACCTTTATCCCGACCACTCGCTGATCGCTGAACGTCGAGCCGACATCGAAACGTCAATTGCCTATTCGGAGTACCGATTTCACCAAGCAAAGCACAAATTATGCCTGGTTTTGAATTCTGAGGCGAAAACGACCGTATGTTTATTGAATGAAGTCGAGATAACTGCTCGAATAAATATATAAAGAAATTCATTCGACTCCAATGGGCTAAAAATACCTTTGTATATATATATATATATATATATATTTATATATACATATATATATAAATGCTATATCGAATCAATGGAACTTTTATGTTTGTAATCCAATAATGTACCGGATGTGTTTTATAACAGCAGCCGTAAAATTTTAATGGTATTTTCGGGTCCGATTAATGTTCTTATAACAGCGGCTCAACATCTTTATTTTATTCATGCCTGAAATATATTTACTTCACATTTTAATGTATCGAATTTATCACGAATTAAATATTAATCTGTGGATGCTCGCTCATCGAATATTAAGCCTTGGGGTGTTTTCCTTAGTTTGGCTTAAGCTCAACCCACAATATGATAGCTCTTAAAACGAGTCGTACTAATGGAAAATGCTCGACAGGGTCTGCTGGGCTGCGATAGGCTGGAAAACGGCATCGAGATCCTGGAGGAGCGACTGGTGTCCGGCAACGGACACCCGGCGAATCCGCACTTCCTCGACGAAGCGTCTTCGTCGTCGTGCGGCTCCTCGACGTACAAGGATCAGAATCAAAACTCGATAAAGTTCGAGGACGACGACACTGAGCTGTTCTGCGTCGGGCGGACCCTCGGGACTCAGGACCCCTACGGGCAACGCGTCCTTCAGATCGCCTCCATTCTGCGCAACCTCAGCTTCACCCCCGAGAACGCAGCGATACTCGGCCGCAATCGCTGCTTCCTGCGCTTCGTCCTGCTGTGCGCGAGGGCGAGCTGGAGCAACCTTCACCAGCTCGGCTTCGACACCCTCGGCAACATCGCCAACGAAATCGTCCTGAAGGACGCCGGCGAGAGGCTAACCAGCGTCATGCTCTCCTGCGTCGCCCGAGGTATCGACTCTCAGGACAGGTTCGTCGTCATTAGCTGCCTGGAGATATTGAACAAGGTCAGCCAGCAGGATCTCAACGAGGAGACGCTCACTCTTGGCTTGGACGACAGCGTTTACGAGCTCATATGCAGGTACTGCTTGGCCCGGAGCTGCTTGACCGCTGGTCAAACAGAGCTTCGCCCATATTCTTCCATATTTAACAGCTTAAATACTTTTTCACCGGCTAGCGCTGATTTAATGACGCAAGTGTAACATAATTCACAAGGTAACGGGACCGGTGGAAAATGATTTTTCTCAAAGCTGCATCTTTGAAGCTAACGATTAAAGTGATAATGTTTGCGAAGGAGGCGCCGCCACTTTGCACTCGATTAAGCTTAAGCGCGCTGACGATTGCGATTGTCTTCTGCAGGTTCCTGGCGCTGAGCGACATAGCTTTGCTCGTCTACACGCTCGAGTGCCTCTACGCGCTCACCTCCCTGGGGGAGCGACCCTGTTCGAGCGTCGCGCGAGTGCGAGGTGCCATCGACACCCTCGTTGCCCTTGTGACCGTCGAGGCCCAGAGCTACGGGCCCAAAGCCTGCATTCTGATGCGAGTCGTCGAAACTGTCTCTTCCATTCCCGCGGGCCAGTCGCAGCAATCGCAACAGCAAACTAATCAGCAGCAGCAGCAGCATCAGCAGCAGCAGCAGCAACAGCAGCAGTCGCTGACGAACGCCAACTCCACGACGTCCTCCTCCTCCTCGTCCTCCTCGTCCTCCTCGTCTCAGCAACAGCAGCAGCAGGCCTCCTCCTCGACATCGTCCTCCTCTTCAAGCTCGTCCTCGACGATCAGCATCATCGGCTCGAGCGCGGTGCATCACACGAGCGTGGCTCCCTCGACGGGCGCACCCACGGCGACGAGCGTCAGCGTTCCCGGGGGGACGATATCGACGTTGAGCGGGAGCATCGTTACCAATGCCGGGGTCGGTCTCAACGGGGGCGGCAGCACCATCACGATGGTCAGCACCCCTGTAAACCAGTCGCACCAAGTCCAGGTGCAGCAGCAGCCGCAGCTACAGCAGGTCCAGCAGCAGCTGCAGCCGGCACCGACCAAGACGCTTACGGTCAGCGGGGGCTCGTCGAGGCCGAGCACACCCAAGAGCGCCGCCGCGAGTAAGTCTTTCGGATCGAAGCTGCCTTCTCCCGAGACTTTATTATACATCAAAAGCTTTGTTAAATAGTGGACGATCAGATGTTTCATTCTGAACCTCGTTCGCTTTACTGTTACGCCTACTTGCTGCAGAAACTGGATTTTAACGAATTGCTGTCGCATCGAGCATTTTAATTTTATGATGTGGTTTTTAATATTAACACTAGTATGCACAAATTGCGTGATTATTAATACAGTTTTTAATACTTTGATATAGCCGAGGTCAATAATTTTAATGATTAAAAAGCCTCAGGTTTGAAAAAGAACACAAATTAATGCATACAAATAGTAATACAAGCTTTAACGAAATTGATAAACTTCAACCTGAATCCCTCAAGCGACAATTATTGTTACAACTTAAATAGACTAAAGCTATTGAGTTTGCTAAAAATTTGAATGCAAATAAGAACATGTTGTTTGCGTTGTACTTCAAATACATCATCTCAATTCCAAAAATGTATTTCACAGAGGCAGCCGCGAACTCGCTACAACAGCAGCACGCGCATCAACAAATTATCCAGGAGAACGAGCAGTTCGCTCTCGGTTGGCTAAGAGCCACCTTCGAACTCTGCCCTGGGGTGAAAATCGAACAAGAAGAATTGTACAAAAAGTATCTCGGTTGTTGCACAAAGATTGGAAGGAGAGGCGTAATCGCACCCCTTCATTTTCCTCGATGTGTCAGGTATTATTCAAAAGCATTCCCAAGTCTTGACGCCACGATGAGCAAATAAAAATTAATGCGCGTTGAAATATAATTTTGAATCGGAGATAAATTTTTAAATGGCAATAAATACGAAGTAGAAATTCTCGAAAAATTCGAAACTCTCTTTTATGGAATGATATTACATAAAACGAAAAAGTTGCAGGGACTAATTTAATTTCTTTTTAAGATTATGATTTTTCAATTTCACGCTAAATTACTTATGCTAACGTGATTTTTTGAAAAATGATTTCTATTTTATTTCCGATATTAAAATGAATAAGTTTAATAAAAAGATAGTGGAACTTCTACTGGATCATAATTCATTTTTAGTTTTATGAATATAAGCGGTAGTAAAATTCAGCATAGCCATTAAATATCACTTCCAAGCTTAAATTATTCAAGCGCGAATTCCTTTTATCTTAATGCTTGTTCATAAAAGAGACAATAAATAAACAATGGTTATTCGCGTAAGCGGCTGATAGCTCGGCATTTACACGCGGAGGCGTTTGTTCGGTGCTTGGAGCAGAGGAGCAGCATCGGCTTCATCTCCGGGAAGGCGTCGAGAAGTCTCGGGCCCGAGCATCCGTGGCGAGTCTAACGAAGGCATTGCCTCTTTCAGATCGGTGTTCGGCGGAACGATCGGACCGAATCCTCTGAAGGGCGAGAGCACCGGGACCCTGTACTACGAGGGCATCAGAGTGCGCGCGAGCCCGGCTCAGGTGCTGCATCCGGGACAAGCGGTCGCCGGCTCGAACCCGACTGGTCAGGTGGTCGGCAACAGCGCGGTTATCAGCGGCAGCGGCAACAACGTCGTCACCGTCGTGAGCAGCGTCGGGGGCAACGGCGCAACAGCAGCTAAGGTGCAGCAACAAGCACAACAGCGTAACGATAGCACAGCGACACAAGCGTCACCGTCCTCTCCGATCCTCAAAGCCCAATTGTCCGCCCCCACCAAAGTCGCCCAGAGTACCTCCAATTTTCCCTTTAATGCCCTTGGCCCGGTCACGAGCAACGTCCTTATCAGCGAGCCCAAGAGTCAGGTGGGTCTTCGCCGAGTCTCGCTCATAAATCCATCGTTGATTCTGACACTGTTCTTGTGATTTACGATCATCAACATTCCACACAATTATATATATATATATATATATATATATATATATACACATACATATATAACACACACACATGCATTTGACGGTTTTTTATTAAAATACTCTCTCTATTGTTGCTCTCGTATTCTGCTGTTGTACTGCCTTTTCTGATGGACTTTAGATTATTTTTTCATTCGGACACCGAATATTAATGCGCAACCAATGCTCGATGGAATGTTTCAAAGATTTACTAGAAGAAAGCTTCGAAAATTCATAAACAACTAATCATTGAAAAAAGGCACATTGCTGTTGCTTATAATCTGTATGTCTTCTGTAATACTTAAATTTTGTTATCTAAAGTAAACTCACAAGTACAAATTACAATTACTTTTTATAGAACAAGAAAGTAACATTTTTGATACTTTTTCACATGAAAAATACTTCATTCCACTTCTTTGAGTCCTACAATGTTTGTTTGTCTTTTGTTGATTTTTTTACACATCATTGAGCATGTCAATAGATTTTCCTAGCTCTCTTATTATCTGTCCTTTTTATTTATCAAAAATTAATAAAATCTTAAAAAAAATTTGCTTTTGAGTAATTGCAATGATGGATTAAATATACTTTTTTAAAAAACATTAAGTTCTCTACTTACTTTTTAAAAATATAATATTCAACTTAATTTCAAATATTAAATACTTAATGTTACCAATATTGCTTATTATCTGTGATATATGAAAAATAGTGAACATTTCAGGGTTAATAGAGGCTGAATAAATTAATAACAATATTAAATCAAATAATTTTTTTAATTACAAATAAGAGAATTGTTTAATGCTAAAGTTGGTTGTTAACTGCCACCAAAATTCATAACACTTGTATAAAATTTTAGCGTACTTACAGGCAGGCTTACATCTTAATCTTAATAGAATATAATTTAAACTTATTATATTATTATAGTAAATATGTTAAAAATTTAGTAATGAAATTTTAAAAATGCTTTGCATGTTTAGATGTTTATGTTACAATCGAGAGGGCAGTTTACTCATTTTTATTAAATCTGTTCAATTTTTTTCCCCCAATCATTATGGCGTGAAAAACTCGTGACCATTTCTCACCTTCTAACATGTTTTCCCTAATTTTTTATTGGTGTCGGCATTTTTTATAGATATAATTATATTTTTACATTATTATTATTATATTTAGACATGTATATTACACTAAACGCATTACACACAATAAATGTTTGTATGCAAGATATTCATAAGTCTATCGAAAGTGACTTTGTTCGCGTTAAAGAGAAAAAGGTACCGAGTACAGTACATAATGTAAGATAGACTTACGAACGGAACAACTTCTCCCATGTTGAGAGTTTGCATGTCATCAATACTTAGTTGGTATTGTAGTAGATTTCAACTATCTTTTAACTTAAGTTCGTTACATTTTTGGAATAGGTATTTTTGAATTATTGTAATATGATTGTATTCGACAAAATACCGAACTTAATTCTTAAAGATATGGATTTGAGAACGAGGCAAACTTCAATAGGTTTTAACCCAAATAACAATATTGTTAACTACATCGAAGATTATACAATTAAGTGCAGATTTTGAAACAAGTGCAGTTAATAGTTGATTCATTGGAAAGTTAAATCGTGCGCGCTTGGAGTCAAAGAAATTATAAAATACAATTATAAAATTGGAGCACTTTCCGATAAGTAAGAAAAGGCACCTGAACACGAGGCGTCGGTGGTAAGAAGAACAAAGGGGTAAAGTCGAGTTGGGAATCGCGAAGCCGCGACGTGGCGTACTTTTTGTACGGAGGGCTATTCGTCGTCCGAGCGACGAGCCAACCAGTTCTAGCCTTTGATTGGCTTGGATCCCGATGGGAGTCTCACGTGAACACGTGCTCGTAAAACAGGTCTCGGTGGCTCACCCGCACCTGAGCCAGGCTCTGCTGGCGAGCGGCGCTCAGGCGGTCCAGGCGCAGACTCCCGGCCAACAGCAGCAGCAGCAGCAGCAGCAGCTCCAGACCGTCCAGGTGATCGTGAAAGACGAGGGCCGCTCCGGGGCGACCTCGAGCTCCATCATAAAGAGCCTACTGGCAACCAAGGTAACGCTCAGCGGCGAGTGCATGCAAGGCGCCGCCGCGACCTCCTCCTCCTCTTGTGTGTCCGCTGTACCGGCAATAACAAACGCCACTGGCGTCGCATCCAGCATCAGTGCCAACCAGCTAATAACCGCCAACCAGGTATATGTTGTGTCTTTGACGTACGATTAACGACCTTCGAATCAAGTGACCCCATGGCCCTACTCCTCCTCCTCCTCCTCCTCCTCCTTCACCTCCTGCCTTTATCACGGGCTCTACGCATCCTCCCCTCCACCTCACTATCATCACTTATGAAATAGTTGTATTTTTTGCCCTCAGGTCCGCGCCTCTTTTACATATCACACTTGATTATTCGAGCATCCGTTATGAATGCAATGTGTATTTGATAATTATTTCCTTAGCACCCTTTCGGCGTTATTCGTAGGCTTTTAAAAAAAAGCATACGTACGCGTGTAATTACTTTTCTATTGGTTCTTTCTTTTGTTTTAATGCAGTTTTCTTGTTTATTTAGACTTTTATTCAAACGCTCAAGACATTTGTTAAATATGCTTTGAACGGTAACTTCTTTTTAGTCGTAGCATTGATATGGATTTTTTTTTCATTCTAGAATCAAGCGATTGTAATTTACTATCTTATACCATAACTTTTATTTATGAGCAAGTAATGAACAATAACAATGTTTCGTGCATATGTTCCTTCAACTGCTAAGTGCTTAAAAAGGGCACAGCAGAATTTCAGCCAATTGATATTTAATTGCATCTGGTAGCGGATCATTAATAATTGTATTATTTTATTTATTTTATTTAAATAAACTATAAATAAGGTAACTTCGAACTATGAAAGAGTAATGGATCTTGATTTAATGTGCTTTTATTATTATTAAATAAGACGATTTTCTTGAAAAATTTATTCGATAAGTACTGTAAGATCACATAAGTATGCATAGCATACATAAAAAATCATCGAGCGTCGAAAGGATACAAAGCCGTGAGAACGTTTATTCTTATGTTTTTTTTTTGTTTATTTTTGTTTTTGTTTTTTTTTTGTTTTATGTGCATAATGTTTTTGTTCTTATTTTGTTTTTCCTTATTTATATCGATAACTTCTCATAAAAAAGCATGATTTATCTTTGAAAAAACGAATGTAGCTAGTACTTTTTCTGTTTGACTGATATTTGATCAGTATATGGTTTGGTTTTGCTATTTTGCACATTTGGTTTTGATTTTTTTTAGTTATTCGTATTATCTAATAGAAGTCATTCCTAGCCACCAAAATATAATGAACTTTCTTACGTAAAAAATTGGTGAACAATAACTGTCTACAAGGGATTGTTGAAAGTTGTATACATACAATCTGTAACTGAATGAAAAGATAACTCCATTAAGTTGCCTCGCCTTGAGTTTGATACTAAGCGTGATTTTGAAAGTTAAAGTATGTATAAACTTCCAAATTCCTCAAAATAAATTTAATGACGTAATGACATTGGCACTGATAGTTATTAGAAAAATTACTAACAATCGCATGATTAATAAAAGCAGAAGAGAAACTCGAAAGCACAATTTGTAACTTCAAACGTGTGGGAGTTTCTCGTAAAATTATTCGTGAAACGAAGTCTTTTGAGGTATTGAAATGATGAACCATACGACTGTGCTTAATTAGGTGGCTCAGCGTCAACAGCAGCAGCAGCAGCAGCGTCAGCAGCAATTGCAGCAGCAACAGCACCAGCAGATAACAGGATCGACGCCGACGAAAGTCCTCGTCAATACGAAGCCGAAGCAAGCCATTGTCGCGTCGAAAAAAGTGCAGAGGCTTAATGGTGCTAAGGTTATCGTCACTAATAACTGTGATAAGGTATGCCAACGAAAAATCAGATCATGAGCGCATCCTTCTTTAATCTGTATTTCGCGTAATGCATCAGGAGATTAAAAAAGCTTTAAAGTTCATCGACGAAAATGTTAGATGTTTTATCGAAAGAGCGGTTTTGCTTTTACGTCTTTTACGTGCTTTTATGTAATTCACATTTCAAAAAAGCAGATCCTTCCAATAATTTGCCTTACAATCTATTCGATGCTCATTGAGCATTCGTAAAAAAAGCACGCTTAAGTCGATGAAGATTCGAGGCTAGTGTTCAGGGGGGGGGGGAGTCGACGCTCGTCGAAAGGGATGAACATTAAAGAGGGTCGAAATAAACTTGCCTCTCAATTCACAGACTGACGCCATGGAAACGGATAACGGGACGCACGCGGCCTCGGGCCAACAGACGCAGGTGGCGATAATGAGCATCGCCTCGTCGGCGGCCAGCGAGACCAACCACGTGGCCACGGGCCTGCGACTCTGCCGGCCTGGACAGCAAACCCCGACGAGGCTCAGCCAGCAGCAGCAGCAGCCGGTTCAGCAGCAGCAGCAGCAGCAGCACCGCAACGTGTGCACGCCCATAGTCGAGGACTCGGACTCGACCAACAACTCGCTGGCCTCGTCGAGCGGCATCGGGGGCAGCCGGGACTGCTCGGGCGTCGGCCCCGAAGAGGAGAACTCCCTCACGAGCTTCGAGGGCATCCTCTTGAACGGCGCACCGAGCAACCTGGACATCGACGCGCAGGAGGACGGCTCCTCCAAGGACTCCTCGAGCGTCAGCTCAAAGGACAAGCCCATGCAGAGTATCATGTTGGCGGATCTGCTGGAGCGAAAGCTCGACAAGGAGCCGATCATGAATGGGATCTTGGGCAAGAAGGACCTCGTGGAAAACCACATTAAGAAGGTACGCATCGTGAAGGATTCCCTTACAAATACAAAGCGGCCTTTCTCCGTATTCTTAATGGCTATTGCGGCGTACACCGCAGCCAGACTACGAAGCCAACGGCGGATTAATGACGCCTCTTAACGAGCGAGCCATTTCTAATACTCGTTCCAAGCCCTTAAGGGAATTACTAATTTGCAATAATGTCCGAACAGGTACTGAAAGAATCTCCGAGTGATATGAAGATCAAAATGGAGGTTTCGGAGGACGCGTTGATCGAGGCTCCGCCACGATTGATCATCAAGCGATCAGGAAGTAATAGTAACGAGGCTGACGAGACAATCGCTGTGAAGAAGCCCAAGTATTCGAACGGCACGAGTTCACCCGATCCGAACATAGCCGAGGCTGCGCCGCCACTGTCGAACATCAAGTCCGAGGAGCAAGAGGATGAAAAGGAAGAAAAGGTCACGGTCTCTTCTACCGCTGCCAATTTGTATGCTGCGCTTGCCGCGGACATAATCGAAGACGAAGCCGATCTGGAAGAGCCGAGCAGCGTTAAGGAAGAGCAAAAGCCATTGGTGAAGGAGGAAGCCGTTGCTAAAGAGGAACCACAAGCCACTGGTCAGTCGATAGCTTACATAAGTTTCTTTTAAATTTGAATGCATTTAGACTTGAACTGCTCTTCATTACCCCGATAGAATTTTGAAAGTTAAAGAAGAACGTACATACAATTGTTTTGTATTCCGCAAGATCGTCGTTAAAAGTAAAACATTACACCAATATTAATTCTAAATGCTTAAATTCTGAAGTATACGATTGTTTTTTATTCACCGCAATGGGTGAAGCATTAAGTTGAGTTGGCTAGACAACGAGCATATGCTACAGCTGTATTCGTATTCGAGACTAAATCACCTGTTTGTAACGATAATAATGATTGAACGACTCTTCGAATATACAATAAAGCTGTATCAAACTGTTCGAGTAAGGGCCCCTCGAACGAGTTCCCAGACCCAAAGCGATTAGCGAGTAACCGCGACTAACGCTCGATTTCGCTTCAGCGGCCGTAGGCAATCAGTCGAGCGGCAACCAAGAGCAGCAGCAGCAACAACAGAGCCAGGCCCTGGCCCAGCTCTCGGCAGCCCAAGCGCAGAGCCAGCAGTCCCAGCCGATCCAGCATCACGCCCAAACGCATCAGATAGCGATAACGCAGCAGCAGCTGCAGCAGCAGGGCCTCCTCGTGGCGGCGCCGCGACAGATCGTCGTGCAGCAGAGCATCCAGCCGAACAACCAGCTGGTCACGATACCGGCGATGAAGGGCCCGCGCCAGACCCACCAGATGCAGCCCCAGGTGCTCCAGGTGCAGCAGGGACCCTGCGGTCAGACGCACTACGTCATATCCGGGGCGGTGCCCGGCCAGAACTACGTGCTGGCCCAGCCGCAGACGGCCCTCGTCCAGGGACAGGCGCAGACGGTCCTCGTGGCCCAGCAGCAGGGCACCAACACCAAGACGATAATCATACTGCAGCCGCAGGCCGCGGCCCAGCCGCAGGCCCAGAAAATGGTCGCGGTCACGCCGCAGGGCCAGCAAGTCGTCGTCACACAGGTCGATCTTTGATTTGCCTTTAGTTCGGCTCGGGGCCCCCCGAACGAACGAAGCGCAGCTTTTCATCCACCCAAAAGCTCGGGCAGCCTGCACTATATCGATTGCTTATTGATACCATTGATTTGGCCGCGTTTCTTAAGGATGGCCTTTAAAGGTCTCGGCCGTAAAAAAGCGAGGCTGAATGTATCGCCGGATGATTAACGCTAGAAGACCAGGGTGAAAAGCCGCGGCTTCGTAGCTCCCCCTTGCTAGGGACGGGAATAACGAAGGGGGTGGGGGGTGGAAAGCTTATTATTGGCTTAATATTGGCTTAATATTGGCTTAATATTGGCTTAATATTGGCTTAATATTGGCTTAATATTGGCTTGGATTGCGCCCGCGAAAGCTAACGAAGGACGCGTACGGTTTGGCTGCAGGTACCGAGACCACTGCTTCAGAGTCCGGCCGTGGGCAGCATTCCACCACCGCTGGTTCCCACCTCGTCCGGGGCCATAACCCAGGCGTCGATCGTCGTGAACAGCGCCATGGCCCAGCAGATCCAGCAGTCCCAGTCGCAGAACCAACAGAACCAAACCAATGCGACGGGACAGCAGACGCAGTCGGGCGCGGGCTCGGTGCCCTCGCGAATCGTCGCGCAGTCCCCGGCGACGACGCCCCCGCCGATGAGGCCCGCGACCCCCCAGCACCAGGGCGCCGGGCTCCCGGTGAAGTCCCAGCAGCAGGCCTCGGCGCCTCCGTCGCCCTCCCCCTCGACTAGAGACCCCAAGGACGCGAAAACCATCAACCTGGCCAACTCGACGGAGGCCGACGCCCGCGGCGGCAAGGCCTCGACCTTACAAGACCAGAACCCAACGACGCCGAGCAACGTATCCAAGACCATCACCATCAAAATCGACCCGAATGCCTTTCTTTGCGAGTGGAGAGGCTGCTTGAGGTGCGTTTACGCGAAACTTTGAAACCTATTTTCTCATTGATTATGAAGTACAATTCACACGGAGCGCGATGCTTTTTGTTCCTTGCAGGCAATTCAAAACGCCGCGAAAAGTGTATTTGCACGTTTGCGAGGTTCATTGTCCGATGGGAAGTGAGGAGACGCTCTGCCTTTGGGCGAGTTGCGACGCCTTGAAGCGACGAAGATTTTCCCTAATGACGCACTTATTTGATAAACACTGTTCTGACGACGTGAGTCTCCTATTTCAATATTTGACAACTTTCATCTGCGCGCATTCTAAAGCAATGCGTCATTGATGTTTTGCCTTTAGAATGCGCCTACAACAAATGCTTTAATCCACGCGATCTTCTATCGGATACTTGATGTTCTCGATTGCGATTTTTTCAGGTAATGTTAATAAGGCAGAAACAGTTGACTCTATCCGGTAAAACCGAACTATCGACCACGACGGTTCCTGCATCGACGCATCATCCAGGTTACGCGCC